>BSBN01000547.1:15670000-20670000 GCA_027924645.1 Cunninghamia lanceolata
TTAATTGGAAGTCATCATGTGAGAGTTGGTGTTCTTTAAATTTTAGAGGGACTTGTTTTAATCATTTTGGGAATGGAACAGAGGTTTCCTTCAGAATTTATTCTGAATCTCTTTCTTCAGCCTTCCTATTTTGTTGTTGTGTATCAACTTTGAGGATTACCTCTTCTTCTTCAATGACTTCCTCAGTAGGAATGGTTATAGAAATGTTCCTAGATCGAAGTTGGATGTCATTAGTATCCACTACATTTAGGGTGGATGTATTTGGGTCAGTGTTGTACACCTATTGTTGTGGCCTATTATTCTTGGGATTCAAAACTGGTTGAGTGGGCATTGATGGTTGGTATACATGTTCACTAGAGTTTGAATTTGCAGGTTGTGAAGGTCTAGGGAGTAAGGCTTGGGATTGGTTTTCAAATCTCCTCATTCCTTGGTTATATTGAGGTGCCCACTGTTGTGGATATTGTTGCTGATTTGACCATTCAGGATTGGTCCAAGATTAATTTGTCCACTCTTGTTGAGGCCATGTTGGTCCCCATTGCATCAAAATTTGCATTGGCATTTGCATTGGGCCTCCCCAAGGTCCATTATAAGAGTTTGTACCCAAACTTGATGGGCCTCTTGGAGCATATTGGTTCTGAAACTGATTAAATCTGTAATTAGGTTGTTTCTAGCCAATAACATTTAGCTCTTCCTCATCTATCAGAACCTTTTTCAATCTGTTTTTAATTTCAGGAAGTAGACCACACTCATTTGTAGTGTGATTTTTCTCACATATCTTACACAACTTAGTTTAATTTAAGGGACATTCCCTAGTGGATGTTTTTCTCTACAACAAGGGCAATAAATAGCTAAGGGTTCAGTGTTCGTTTTACTAGCTTGCATGCCATCCAAAGTGGTATTCAAATAAAGTAGGATGTCAATTTTGAGGTTTGCTAGTTCTTCCATTACTTTCATAACATCATTGGTACTACCCCTTTTTAGTATCCTTTTACTTGCTCTAGTGTGAGAATAGTTTCTGCAAACTTCTACAATTTCTGCAAAAGTTTGTTTGTTAATATCTCCCTTACCCATCAAGTTTAAGACTTCCCTAATCTCATCGTCAATTCCTCTTAGAAAAATGGTTTTACTCAATTCCTCATCTAGATTGTTTCCACATGTCCTATGGACAAATAAAAATCTATCCACATAATCCTCCAAATTTTCATCTTCCATTAGTTTCATTCGAAAGAGTTCATCTTTTTGGTCCCTAACTCTACAATAATCCTGATACTTGTCAAGAAAAATGGTTTCCATTTCATCCCAGGTAGTGATAGATCTACACTCAAACCCATGAACCATCATAGTACTGACTCCTTAAGAGTGGAAGGAAACAATTTCAATTTCTGGTTATCTATGGCATAATCATAAGTTTGGTAGAGGACCTTGAATTCAAATAGGAACTAGTCTGGGTCTTCAGAAGTTTTTCACCTAAAGGTGGGTAGAAATGTAGGAGATATATTTTTCATAGGAGGTTCATTTCTCTCAGGAATGATGGAGATTAGATAAGAGAATGTTCTATTATTAGCTGGTTTCTCATGGTTACCACCATTGTCACCCATTGTTGAAGATGTAGTAGATGAATTGGGAGACTCTGATAGTATAGGTGATCCTTGATTGATTAGATGATCTAGAGGTTCTTCTAAATGAGATTCTAGAGATGTATTAGCTATAGTTTTCTTGATGAATCGACCTAAGGCATCCCTCGGTCTTCTCATAAACTAATGGATTGAAATTCTTATCAACACCTTAAACCTACAATGATTTGTAGATTCTCCCCGACAATGGTGCCAAAAATGATGAGGGTCAAAGTAGTGTTTGTTAATGCATCATCATTTAATTTTATCATTCCAGAGGTGTCTGGACCGATCTGCGATAAGACTCTTTGGAATGGGGGGTTTGGTTGAATGGTTCGTGGATGGGACTTGGTTTGTCGATCTTGCTGAAAGTTCATATAGAAATGGAAATCTATCTATTTTCTTTGGAAATAAACACACATGGAGTGAAAGAAACTATTCTAGCTTGCTGGAAAATAAACACACTTTGCTAGAAATAAACACACTTACAGTGAAAGAAACTATTCTAACTTGCTGGAAATAAACACATTGCAGCAAAAGAAACTCTCTATCTTGTTGAAAAATAAACACACTTGCTGGAAAGGTAAATAAAGATAAACTATCTCCACTGTTAAGCTACAACAATGAAATACTCTGAATATGACAGTGTTGCTAAATAACGAGTCTATTTTTGGTGTTTTTAGAACTTATAAAACGATCCTGCAGGTAACAACTAACAATCACATAGAAGCAAAACACACATCACATGTACAACAAGTATAAAACTAACTAAACAGGAGACATAACAAGATTGAACAAACATGAAAATACTGAGAGATCTCCTCCAAAATGGGGAAGCGGGCACTACTTTCCCAGCTGGAGACGATCCTCTTTGCTCAACTAACTCTTTCAGAAGAACTCCCCCTTCATTTGCATTCAATCACAGTCCAAGGAATGAATGAAAGTACATGCTTGAAAACAAGGAGTTTTCCTCCCACTAGAAACAGAATCTGGTGAACAACTATCTATCAAAAACTAGAACTAACCTAAAGAGATGATCTGCTCCTACTTATATAGTCAAGATTTATTAAAAGGAGATAACTAACAGTGAATCAAACTACAACAAACTGGAATTGAAGCTAGTTGCTTATTTATTACATTGATGATTCCACTAGGGGTTACTGAAGATCAGAGATTTGTATCAACTTGGTTGTTGGTGCAGGTTACTAAAGAATAAATATTTGTATTGACTTGGCTATTGCTGAACTTGAGTGATTTCCTAGAATGGCGTGGTGCTTGGTGGAAGTGATTTCAGTTGGAACTGACGCCAACTAACATGTACTTCAGTTAGTCACTACAATGGAGTGATGTGGAGATTTATATTATAACGGTTGTCTTAATTAAGGCATGGGTCATGTTTGTGTTGTTGGGCCTTTTGGGTAGCCCTAGGATCATCTGGTAATAGTCATCGACTCGAGGGGAGGATGAATCTATTGGAGGGTAATGACATCTGTAGCCGTCTGGAGTTTAGGTTCTTCGCAGAAAAAGGGGGCTCCAGAGGGATTTGGAGACCACTGGAAATCTTACTAGTGTAATCCTTATGCAAAAACAAACCACTTGTACCACAATTCATAAGATATGCACTTTGAAAATGTACTTCAAGTAAATAAGTTAAGAGATTTCATCAAAGGAAATGAAAACCAAACATGTGCATAATCCATCCAAAAGACAAACATAATTATAATAATATGTAAATATATGTCATAAAGTTTTGTTAAGTCTCTCATAATAGGAAATATAATGAAATAGATGAGTCATATATTTGGCGTATCACCCTGGTTGTTGCAGGCTCTAAAGTTGTAGTAGTCTCTATCTCTAGCACTTTTTTCTTGTGTGTTTTAGATATTTTGGCTTTCTTTTCAAACTTAGCTTTGTAATCAAAATCTACGCCACTTGACATAACTTTGAATGGCGAAGGAGTAGTTGTAGTGTTGGCGGCATCTTTAATTAATTGATGCTGAGGGTTAGCCATTCCTGTCCTAGTCACGCTAACAATAGGAGGGGGGTGCCTTTTGGAAACAATTGCTTTGATGTGGATCTGGAATCAAAACTTGTCATAATCTTTTGCTTCTTAGTATTCAAAAGGCCTTGTTCTCTAATTTTGTCTATAGTATCATCTAATTTTATTGATGGCCTCTTATGAGATTGTTGTTGTGGCTCTTTCTGACCAGTACTACTACTATTACCTGTACCATCACCAGATTTGCCACCAGTAGCACTAGAATTTCCACCATCTCTTGTAGGAAAAGAATGAGAAACATGCAGATCAGAAGACCCTTGTGGTACTGTTAGTGATTGGATCTCACTTTGAGGTGTTAAAGTTGGAATAAATCTAATTTCTTGATCTATATGTGTATGCCCTTTGGCTTGTTCATCACCTTCAATGTCGAGTCGAAGATCATTAGGTTTTCTAGGGTATACATCTAGTACAATCCAAATGCCTTGTCCTGTGGGCCCCAAACCACCACCTTCATAACCCAATTTTTGGGCTATTGATGCCCCTGTAGTATATGTTTCTCTTGTGGTCTCACTCATATGAGGTTTGAATGTAAAGACACTAAGATCTCTGGGTTGTTCTTCATCCTCATCATCACTTTCAGCATTAGATGCTTCATCGACAGTGGGATGCTCTATATCCCACAATTTGCTGAACTCCTCATCTTCTGAGTTTTCTTCAAATTCTACAGTAGCTTTTGGATCATCGAGATCCTTCCTCATAGACCAAAAGGCACTAATTTTTGAGTGTGGCCAGTGTTTCTTTGTACAAGCCTCTATTAGAGTCTGTGGAATTTTTGTAGACGTACATTTTATTACACCTTTTCTATAGAAATTGTCATATTTTTTGTTTTCCAGTGCTACCTATGCATCTCTCTGTGTTTCTGGAATTGGATGTGATCCCATTATTTTTGATCACAATATTTCAAAAGAAATACCTCTTTGAGCAGCAACTCCTTCCATGACTTTTTTGACCTCATCCCAAGAATTCTTGTTTCTCAACATTTCTAGCAAGGGTTTACTTTCATGTTGAATTCTACTTGGAGTGTTCTTATTGGCCACAAGCCTTGTTTTAATCACATCACATGGGTCATACTACCAGTGAGAGTCAACATCAAATTTAAAAAGTTGTAAAATTTCTTGTGCCACAGTGAATGCTTTTATCTTGAATGTGAACCCTCCACATGAAAAAGGTAAGGAAGGAAATATGCTCTTCTTTTGCTGACTAACAAAGTGTAGTTGATCTATACTCTCCATCCATTGTATGTATTCCAATGAAAAATCCTCTCTATCACATGTATTGGAAGTTTGTGGTGCTTTACTCCTGATCCATAAAATCTTAGGACAGTATATTCCTCCATGAAGTACCAGTCAGCCAATTGTATTTCTTTTCCCAGTTGAATGCAATTTCTACAAGACTCGGGTAATCTAGGCATTGGAGTATTTGTAATGGTTTGATACAATGGAGCCAAAAAGTAGTCCACAAAATGATTGTAGTTCTTTTGATTATGATACATCTTTATCTTATGGGTCCAATCTAGTAGTCCATTTTTATCTTGCTGACGCTGAATTTGAAGCTTGTCCTGAAACATCCCATCAAACTGCACTAGAAAAAAATAGCGCAAGTAGGTTATGAACCTAAATGTCTTTCTATTGGAACTAGGAGTGGGAGCTTCACTTTGACTTCATTTAATCTTTAAAAACTGATCTTGCATGGATCTTGAAATGTGCTCAAGAAATTTGTATTTAGCAGGTGGATTGCATTGATGGATATTGTATACCATTTCAAGGAGGCTTGGATCCACTTGTCTATTTTTATCTAATCCAAGGAAAAACACTAGCATGGAAACAATATCCTGAACCCATGGTTTAAAAATATCAATTTTATAAGGAGGCTTATGATTCTAATTGAGTAGGGCACTATCCAATGTTAGAGATTTGATAAATTTTTTTTTATCATTTTCACTAACCGCTTCATAAGTACTAGCAAGTCTTTCTAGGTTTATGTGCACTGTTCCACATTCTTCAGTGATAAAACCCAACAATTTGCAAAAATATTCTCCATTAATGGGAAGCATTACTTCTTGGCTATCTTTTATAACTATTACTTTTCTATTTTCATCATAATTCTGGGCACATACCATGATAAATTCAGGACAAGGGAAAACCTCAGGGAACATTAGGTGTCCCAATCCAACCATGGTAAACTCATGGTGTAGTCAACCCACTATTTGGTATTGGTTTTTTGGGGTCAATTTACACTTGACATACCTTATTCTCCAATGAATATCTGAGTGTTAAGGTAAACCTTCCAAAGATTACAGGGTCATAAATATCATGGTATTCATCTGTAGAACTTGGGGTTTTAAGCAGTCTGATATAGTCTGTTTTATCTCTTTCTTTGGTTTTCCCAATTTTTGGTCTGGTAGTGCTGGTAGACATGCTTGTAAACACTCAAACCTAATTTCTAAACCCCGGTCCCCAAGATTGAAAAAATTGAATTTTCAAGGAGAATAGTAATAGAAATAGTAATAGAAATGAAGTATTTCTGTATTTCACTTGCTTGGAAAAGATGAATACAAAGACTGACATTGAGTGACTCCATGGCATCGCACAATCAGTATTAAAATTTCTGGTGCACTGTAATCTCCTTGAGTCCTTGATCCTCTCACTTCCAAATAGTATCAATTAAAATTGCTAAATGCTAAGTGCCAACTGTGAAGTAAAGCGAGTGAAACGTGTTACATTCTTCTATTAAAGTTATAAATTTTATTTTATTCTCGAGGAAGTTAATTTTTTTAAGAGTTATTATATTCTATTCTATTCTTCACTTTCAGTACAAGTTTGTAGTTGTAGTTGTAGTACTACTGAGTACTCCCACTTCAAATGAATTAATAATTTTATACTTATACAACACGTATGCCAAGCCGTGGAATTGAAAACTATTATATAATCTCAACTATTGATCTTTGTAAATCTAACGGCTCTTGATTGATTCTGGAGGTTTGAGTCCCCAAGTCTAGCACATTGGACTTTCATTTTGGAATTCAACTATATTCTTCCATCTGGCATCGAAACATTCATCGAACGAGTGATACATGGTGCTAAAGTCTCAATATAATATAGGTTAGATATATTATATAATAATTATAATTAATATTATATAAAATATTATAATATAGGTTAAAGGTTAGATAATATATTATATAATAATTAGAATTATATTTTTTATTATATACTAATTATATATTATATTAATATATATAATAATTATTCATCTATTGATCTTTGTAAATCTAACGGCTCTAGATTGATTCCGGAGGTATGAGTTCGCCAGTCTAGCGCTCCAAAAATTTCATTTCAAAATTCAACTATAGTTGTCCATCTAGCATCAAAACATTCATGTAAGTGTCTTACTTGTTTTCCTTAAAACCCTAAGTCTTATAGTCGAGAGTTTACTTTATGTTCTATTTTGCTACTGACCGTCTAGCCTAGGTTCCTGGTTAGCTAAGTTATAACCTTATATCTTTTATGTTGAGTTAACTAGCCCCCAAGTCTTGAGTTACCTATTCTAGCCTGTCAGGTCATATGCATTGCAAAGTCTTAGTTTTATATCCTTGTAAGGGTCTTAAAGTGCCACTTGGCAGGATATCACAAGCCCGCACAATGCTAAAGGTGACGTCATGTTTGCATCGTAGGGCTGCGAGGTGAAGACAGGTGTCAAGGACTTACATCATGGCCTATGGCCATAATATCAATGATTTAGTTGAATGAAGGATATGATGCTAAGTGTCGAAGGATCGAGTGAAGTAGTGGGGCCGCAGATATTGAAGATCCAATGGTAGCACATCCTTGCAAGAGAATCTTGTCTGAGGGGAAGATTCTCCGCGCTACTGAGAGATTTTGACATGTAGCTAACTCTTGGAAATAAGAATAAGGTTTGCATAACGGATGTCCACGTGGAAGCCTTGGCACACACCCATAGAGCCAAAAAGAGGTGATCTATTTTCTAATGCGCTGCTGTGAAATGATGCCATGTGGCCACGCAGGACAAAAAAGTTGAAAAGTTAGCAAGAAGGCACATCTGAGATGGAGTAATTTGATTGGCCACTAGGCTGGTTGCTTTTCACATAAAGGCCTAGATTTCCAAATCTGGCGATTGATTCATGACCATCAATCTCACAATATGAATTCTGCATCAATGATTGGAATTTAAATTTTCTGTGTACACGTATCACGAAATCGCAGTGATGGCTGAAAAGACATGCATTTATGTACCAAGCCCTAATCTGTAAGCTCAATTAAAGTTGAAGGTAAGGGTTTTTCACAGCATTTTCATAAACATGAAGAAGATTTTTGCGTAGTGAGCAATTGGACGAGAAAATATTATGATTTCAAGATTCTGCAACTAATACCTATAAGTTATTCTTGCCTGCTATGTTTGTTTGAAGGTGAATTGCTAATTTGCTCCCTGGTAGAGGATATTTTGAGCATTCTTAGAAGAGAAAACCCTAATCTGGTGAAGTGTTATTTCAAAAAATGAGTCAAACAAGTCAACCTTCAACTTCTAAGAGGTGTTTGGATGAGGATTTAATGAAACGGTTCCCTGGGTCTTCAAGAAGGCTAGTGAATACATACGGTCTAGGTGGGCCTAATGATAGACTGTTAGATTTGTGTTTTGGGTACTGGGATGCTAAATTGCCTATGCATGAGTGGACTCTGTTTAAGCACTGACATGATAGGAAGGAGTACAAAGGCCCTATTTGTAATTCCTAGAATTTGGATGTGGCGAAGTTGATGTGCCCTAATGTATATGTAAATCCTGACATGGTAAGGGCTATTGCATAGAGATATGATCCTACTTCTAGGACTGATAGGGCAGGGTATAATGAAGTCATGATTAGTACAACAAAGGCATTCATCACAAAGGTATTTGGCCTCAACCCTGCTGCAAACAAAAAGATTGATTTCAATGTCCTAAAAGATGAATACAAAAGAGCTCAACATGCATACATAGTATTCAAGTTGCCTAAGCATAGAGCAAGGAGAATTGATGGAAAGTTAATTAGAATATCAGATAGTGAAGAAGAACCTTTTAATGTTTCACAATTCATGCATTACTTTTTAAAGACTTACCACACTCTGTGCCATGTACTGGGAATAGATGCATTGGATAAGATCCCAGTTCCTATGATGATGTTAGCTATAAATGTACAATATATTTCAACTACTAAAGCATTTGATTATGCAACATATATAGCAGACAAGATGCATGAGTAGTTATTGAATATTAAGAACAATCTCTATGTTGTAGATGCAAAGGTGGAATTTAAATGGTATTCAATTATGTGCCATATGTTTTTATATGCTGGAATAGGGATGTGGCATCAGGCTTTGCATGTCAGATAATTAGAACAGGATGGTACTCTTCTCCCTATCTAATTATGGACTCATTTGTTAGATATGCACTGTGAAAATTTAGACTATGTAATTTTTGAAGAACATTTTGTGAGAAGGCTGTTGAAGTTTATGGAGCCTGAAGGTGAAAGGGTTCCAAGGGATGTATTAGATTTTCTGAGACCATTGGATAGAACCCCTAAACTAGGAATTCAGCATAATTGGGGAGATTGGTTCCTGCACATCCGCACTACTTGCATTAGAGTTTAGGGAGCAAGGTTGCCCCACATATGCTGCCAAAGTATGTGCCAAGGAGGATTGCATATTTGGAAATTATCTGGCAATTGAATGAATCAGATAAAGAACACCTAAGATTACAGAAGAAAGGGTCATTTTTCCCTACCGCCACCAAGTTTTGTGACTTCTGGGCTACAAATAAAGATGCTCTGGATCAAATTGATTCAGTTTTGGAAGGTTACAAGATGGGGTTCGAACACCCAAGGGTATTTGATCTAGAAGGTTTCATCAACAGGGTGAGACTTAATGTCAAAAGGCCACAATTCACCCATCAGGTCCTGTATGATGAGGATGTAGTGAGAAACTGTGCTACCATGGAGGAAATTTATTTATTAAGGGAAAAGTGGCACTAGTAGAATTTTGGCAAATAAATGACTACGTGACTAAAATGCTTAGTCACAACTAAAAATGATTAAATTCTAGTCATGTTTTGTAATACAACTATAAATGACTAAATAAATGAGTAATTTGATGGTCGGTAAAAACACAACTATAAATGGCTAAATAATTAGTCACATAAGTAAAAATTAGAAAGAAAGGGAAATTAAAAAAATATTTCGAATTGGAAAGAGGGAAATTTAGAGGGAAATTTTTTCCATGAAAAATAATTCAAACAAAAGAAACCTGACTGCCTCTACGCTCAAGACATTGTTCATGCATTGGACGCATTGTATAGGGGTTGAATTCGCGCTCAAAAATAGGTAAGGCTCATTGATGTCCCTCTTTTTGCATTGATGAATTGGAACACAATGGCTTGAATATATTAATTTTATTGTATTTTGTTAAATTATGTATTGGGCAGACCCATTTTAGGGGGGTTTCCCAGAAGTGATAGAAGAGTTTCTAAAGAACGGCATGACAAGATACATTGCATTCAATCATTGAGGAACCTTTCTAGTAGGTCTGGTATTTGTGCATTTTTTAAACTATAATTTTTTGTTGTGTTTGGTACTCTGTTTCAGTTATTCCCATTTTCCAGATGCTATAAATACAAACACCAAAATCTAATTCAATCTGTTGATTGTTAATACTCAAACAATACCCCACTCTTATTAGGGATCAAGGTTTCAAAGCTCAGTTGTAAAGGATCAGGGTTTCACCTAATTGTAGAAGAATTGCCTCAACCTTGCAAACTTTTTTAAAAGAAAACAATAAATAATCTTATATTATTTAATACCCATTTCAGTTTCTGCCAGCCCTATCGCAGTGTAGTCCCCTAAATAGTCATTATTGTGTTGAAGTATTGGTTATTAATACTAGTGTTGGTATGTTCTAAAGAGTATTCAATATGCTCTGTTGTTAAAATGGGCTTTAATTTTTCTTAATTGGGGTCATCTTAGGTGGTTCATCTTGGCTTAAAATGCCCAAGTGATGAGCTTGCAGATCAATCTAGGGTTTCTATCTTTTTTTTCTGTGATATGGAAGTCACCCTTTCAGAAGTTTCTCTCCCTGATGACCGTATAACTAAAATGTCCTTTTAGCATGATGATTACTATTTTTTTAAAAAATAGAAAGTTCATAGTTTATAATACTAAGAAATCATCAATCTTTTTTCCCTTTCTATGATTTGAAAGCAAATAACAAGCACTCAAGAAAGAATAAAAAATACACAATACAAGGAAACAAGGATTACAACCTAGTTTGAAGTCTTTCCCAAAATTTTGAATCAAGAGTAAACCAATAATGATAAGAAATAATAATAGGAAACATGGTTTGCAACCTGGTCCCCATAAATTGTTGACACAGAGCAACCTAAAGAAAAAAGAAACTAAAAGATGACATTTTTAAATAATCAAAGTTCTATAATTGTTTAATTATGATTAAGTACATGTACATGCTAAGCCTTCTTTGTATGACGCACAATACTAGCATGCCCAATGTGTTGATGATTACCACCACCATGAGGATGCTCAACAAGATTCATTGCCACACCACACAAACCTTAGCCCAACAGTTTCTTTTGACCCTATATTTGTCATATGCATTGCCAACTTTGAGCATTGGCTTTTCTATCCTTCCACCACTAGTAACCTAACCAATCATGGCTCTGCAACTACTTGGCACAATCTTCTTAGCTCCAGATGGAAGCTTTACCCTATAAATTGAAACCAATTTCCAAGACTCATCAAATAAGGCTATTAAAAATCTGCAAAATAAAAAATTACACAAATCTGAACATTAAGAGAGAACTTAGATAATTGTTCCAAAATTATTTCCACTACCTTTGGAATAATTGCATTTATCAGCTCACTCTAACCTTGGAAAAAAAATTAAGTATAGAAATATGCCATAAATCTCCACAAGGTGTACACCTAGAACTTAAAAAAGTTTGAAAATAATTTGGAAAAAACCACCATCCATAGGACATCACAATAGATGCATCACATGTTTGTTGCTAGCCAAAAAGCAAGATGATAAACAAAAATGATGAGTCAAGGGGAACATCAAGAAGTAGTACATTCAAATTAAATTTCAACCAGCTGCTAAACGAGCACAACCCACTTTGACTTGTCATAAGTTCAAAATATTAGAACTTGTACATTTTTATGTCTGTAAAGGTGACAACAATCCAACAATGCATCAAATGTTTCAGATTGAAATGCAATACAAATGCATTGCAAATGACAACAATCAAATTTGAAAATAATCAGCTCATAAAAGAATAGTGGAGAAAAGGTAGAAAAAATGTTCTTTGATTTGATCAGGCCAATGAGAAATATTGTCTGAAAAATTCAACTATATCACCATGTCTTTGGCAACTTTGTTACCAATACCTTGGCCAACATTATTACACAAATGAAGAGCATTAGGGGCAAAAATAAAAACTGATTTGAGGCTTCACTAAGATAACTTGACAAAGAGAAATGATATATCTTACTAAGATAGGCATATAACCCCAGAGATGGGATAATACCAAAAGCTAAAACAGATCATACATATAGACACAATCCACAAAATTCTATTAATGGTGATATCATCTAGGATACCAATAGGCATTGAAAAAATGAGATTAGCAGTGATTGTCTACTGTTTTGACTTATTTTAAGAAATGAGTTTCCAATGTGAAGTGTCAACCAAGGATTTTATTACTATAAATGAGAAATTTGGATAAATTGAAGATAGATACATAACATGCAAATTACCTTCTTACCCAAATTTTACGAATACCTCAGATATCTTGAAATGATGGATGCATGCATGTCTTGATCGCTTGAACGATTTGATTGTTTGATTGCTTAGAATATGCAACACAATGATGATAGAGATTGATGAATGAAAGATAGTTAGATTGATGAGAAGAAGATGGGTAGGTGATGGATGAGGAGGAATTCTAGCAGAGTAATGACACTTGAGAGTTCATCCATGCAAATGGCTTGGTTGTGAATTAATTTATAAGCAAGTGTGAGAGAATGGAGGGATAAGATTTCTCATTTTGCAAGTGATAATGAAATTGGAAAGTTGCTTGTGCAACTTAGGAAAGAAAAATGGAAGGTGGAAGAGTTCACTTGAGAGATGATTGGAAGGTGAAAGAGATGAGTTGAGTTGGAGATGGAAGGTGGGCCAAGTTAACTTGAGAGGATTTGAGAGATATAAATGGTAAGTAGGTGAGTCATAATTAAATAATTTAAAAAATTATTTAAATCATGAGGCATGTGGGGATAAAAGTGATAAATAAAATAAAATAAATATTTTATTTTATTTTATTTAAGAGGAAAGGGGATTTAAATAAATAAATAAAATTTATTTATTTAATAATGAGAGGGATGGAATTAAATTAAATAAATGTTATATTTAATTAATTTATTAGAGGAAAATGCTAGATTAGGTGAAGAAGGGGTGCTTAGGGAAAAACAAGATACAAGATGTAATGTTATGACAAGGTGGACAGTTTTAGGTGTCTACAATTACCATTCTATTGATTGTCATTTTCTAAGTCATGACTATCAATTTTGAACCAAATGAGGCCTTCCAATGCTTTGGCTTTGGGGGCTCATGATTTTATCGATTTCCTCTGATGGAGTTGCCTGCTGTGTCTACTTTTATGACTCTGAGGAACACACAAAATCAATGATAAAAACAAGATAGGATGGCAACTATTGGAGCCATTGGGCCATAGATGTAAAATTAAAGTGAATGTCTAAGCATGGTTAATGATCCTTTATTTTGTTGCTTCTAATTATATTTGTTTAGTTGTCAAGGGGGTGTAAGTCATGGCATAGCTTTGTATCTCTTTATTGCCTTAAGGTAGATCCTCACATGATTCTTATGTTGGTAGAAGGGGTATCTCAACACCAAAAATTATTTAGAATCCCAGTCCTTCATGAAATGGAATAACTACAAACTACTATCCCTTGACTTATCTCTACCATAAAGACAACTCTATGGAACATGTAGAGGGTGTAAGTCATGGCTTGGCTATGTCTAAGAAAGTTCATAGTTTGTCCTATCTCCATTTCAGAAATATTGCCTAAAAAATTCAATTATATCACCATGACTTTTTCCCTGCCATAGTACTGCAAACTGTTTCTTTGACCATTGCGAGACCGTAGTATACTAAACATCACTTGAAGCCTTTCACCACAATACCACACTCCTTCATTGAAACTGTCGCAGGGCCGCGGTAATCAACACTTACATAACTTAAACTCCTTATACCACCATACTGCAAGCCTCACTTGAGGCCGCCGCAGGGGCCCAGTGTACTATTTTCCTCTGCTCCTTCGTACCGCCATACTGCAAGCCTCACTTGAGGCCACCACGGGGGCATGGTGTACTATTTTCCTCTGCTCCTTCTTACCACATTACTGTCAATTATTCTCTTGACTGGTGTGGGACCGTGGTGAAGTATGATATGCCACTTAAATTTATACCGCTAGCCTGCCACTTCATTTTGAGACCTCTACGGGGCTGCGGTAATCGATCTCTGCATCCCACAATGCCGCAAGTGCAATCTCTTCATGTTGTAGGACAGCGATAACTGCTCCCTTATTATCCTTGGTTCCTGCACACCTGCCAAGACCTTTTGAGTGACCTGCGGGACTGCGGTGAGAGACAAAAACACATCAATGGTCAAAAATACAAATATCTTTCACATGGACTTGGTATGGGGTGCTTATGAATGACTCCTAGAATAATTTTAAAATAAATATGGATCCCTAAGATGGATTTATGGATTTATCAAATGTTCTTTTATCAAATGTATGAAGGCATCTTTATTGTAGGTTATTTTCCCTATATTATTTATTCTTGGTTTGAACTCCCTAATTTTGTGGTTTTTTGTTAGGACCCAGATCTTTCATAAGGAGTCATGTGGATCATGACTTAGGAGCTGGTTAGTATTCATTGATTGGTATAATGGTGGTTGAACTGTCCTGGTCTATACAACTAAGAGATGTACGTGTGTGCTTTGTAGTTTGTTTAATTTTTTGATGCTTAGAAAAACATCATAAATAAATAGGATGATAGTTTTTGTAATTTATTCCTTCAATCACTTGTCACAGGTCCAGTTGGAGGTAGCAGAGCTGGTGGAATGGAGGGTGTACCTTATCCACCTATTTATTCAAGCAAAAATGTTGCAAGTTCCACTTCGGATCACCAAAGCCTTCACAAAAACATTTGCACAAAATTCAATAATGAAGAATTTATGCACAAATTCTCTTTTGAATGATGCACAAAGCCTCCACTGCAACACCGCACTGTTGCTGGGCCTTGTGGTGATGTGGGTGATTCCTGCATCACCGCAAGGCCTAGCAACAGACTGTGTGGTGTTGCGGTGGAGGCTTTGTGCATCATTCAAAAGAGAATTTGTGCATAAATTCTTCATTAGTGAATTTTGTGCAGTACCTTTTGTGAAGGCTTTGGTGATCCAAAGTGGAACTTGCAACTACAATATCTGATAAAAATCTACTTCCAAATATGCTTTTGATGGATGTTCATATCCTCATCTAAAGCTCCAATTCACACACAGGCAGGAAGGACACTTTCAAAGGTTGAGGAGTTGGGCTTTACACCCACTGGTTGCATTTTCTTAAAATTTTCTACGGACTTTTCAAAAAAACCCATTTTAAACATATCCTTTAATCACGACATTCCATGATATCACATTTCTTTGAGGCATTTTCATGTATGTCTAGCAGGGCACTTGTAACTACAACATATGACAAAAAAATCCCCATTGTTATGATTTGATGGATGTCCCTTTGTTATTAATGGATATCTGATGTAGTGCACATTATTATAGTGTAAACCTAATTTTCAGATTGTTTCATTTAGCATCACCAATATTCTCCACAAGGACATTGTCCTTGTTTAGAATGATGGAAATGGTTCGCATCTCTCAGAATAATTTCTCTTGCAACAATATTGGAGATGAATTTAGATGTAGTGTGAAAATCAGAACATACTCCAAGGTTCTTAACAACTCTAATGGTTGTACCAGGGGCCATGTTTAACAAACCAAATGCAATTGCTAAATTTTCACTATGGTGGTAGATAAATGATTCTTTTTTCTTCTATTCCACAACATTAAGTAAAAGTCTTGAATCTGGAAATACCCTACTGCCTTCATTTGCCAAGCCAATTTCTCCAATTTTGCATAGCTATAACATGTTTGTGGATGTAATCAGTTTCCTACATAAAAAACCATGTACAATTTTATGCCCTTCAATCCAACTACATGCAGGTATATTTTTAATTCCTCTATCTTTCATCAATCTCCTTACTATTTGAACCTCACCACACCTACCCGTTTCTGTACAGATGTTTTAGAGAAGAACATAAGTTGCAGCATTTTTAGGATCCAACTAAAAAGCAGTGTTACTGGAATACTCAGCCTACATTCAAATTCTGAATTCTAGGAAATTATATATAGTAAATAGATTGATGGCTGTTTGGATAGTGAAATTATTAGCTTTCTGAGAAATTAACTGAAATATCTTGTCTTGAAATATCTAGAAGGGTTATTTTAATTAAAGAGGATTTTGTGGTTATTTTTCTAACAATGATTTTACAGTGCAGCTAGCTTGCTATTTTCATTCAAGATACAAGTCATCAAAGTCAAGAACATACCAAGAAGATGGTACTCTACTTCAAACCCTCAACCTCACTTAGTTTAGTATGCTTACATGGAGATATTAAGGAAGTTGTGAAACAATTAATATATATCATTTATTGTTTGTGAAGGCGAATCCTATGAGATCCAATATGGCAGTGGATCAATATCTAGTTTCTTAAGTAAAGATGATGTCACAGTTGGGAAACTTGTTGTGAAACATTAGGTTAGTAATTTTTGGATGTTAAGGCTTCCCAGTTGGATATCAAAGATCTTTTCTCATCAACTTAATTTAGAATTTATGTATAATTAATGGATTCTTTCATGGTGCAGGTCTTTACTGAGACAACACATGAACCAGGGTTGACATTTTTTTTGAATCGGTAAGGATGCTTAGAGCATCATAATATATTAATGTTAATAAAAGTTATGTTTTTATAGATTACAAAAAAGGCCCTTCCTAGCCAAAAAGATAACATAACAGAGCATTTTAACTAAGAGCCCTGAATATAGCTACAAATCTAAAAGGCCCTTTCTAGCCAAAAAGGAAACCAAAGTTACAGCGAAGCTAAAAACTTAAAATAGAAAGAGTGGTTCACATGTTGTCCATATTTAAATCTGCAACCCTAAAGCCATGAACCCCCAGTTGGATTCTCTTGAGAAAGGACTCTATCATCATTAGTGAAGGGGAAATTTGACAAGAAGCTCCATGCATTGAATACTTCCTCTATCCTTTCCCTCTTGGAGCTTCCAAATGCAGAATTGTGAACCCACAGTGAATTATCAAAGAGCTCTCTATTACCTGATTGCAAACTTGAAATCATCACTTGATAAACACAGTTAAAACTGGGTTTATTAATGATATCTTCATGGAGGAAGAGTCCCCCTACCAAGGCTAAGCCATTATGGAGATTATAAGTAGCAAAAGCTTCAAATAGCTTGACATCTGGGACTAGATAGTCATGAACAAACATTGATGCTATCCTTTTAACCTTATCAACCTGATGAAATGAGTCCATCGCATTTGAGAGAAAATGAGATACCAAATGCGAAGCATAACATACCCTAGATTGCAATAGAAAATATCTATCACATACATCTATCAAAGCATCCTCCACTGACTCTTCATCGAGCAGTTTGAAGGCCCTAGCCATGAAATCTGAGTTGATGCTTTCGTGCATTGGTTATTCCAATGATTGGATAGGCAAATGAAGTCAATAATTGCAGGGATAGATAGACATTGCAGATACATAGCAAGAGAAAAATGAAGAGGCAAGAATGAAATAATGACACATATACCATCGTCTCTTGCATAAAAAGAGGATCACACGAGCCAACATAATGAATTGAAGTCATTCAAGCCAGCGGTGAAATAAAACCAAGGCAGATGAGATCCAAATGTGGATTATATTGCTTAGCCCGCAACAGTCCTCTTACAGAGCATTCAATGAATAAAATCAAAGAGACATGTGTGAAGCAAACAATTAACGCCAGATGGAAATCTACATAGATTGCAAGCTTCAAAATGACTAAATATACTACCAAATTGATCAAAATGATGATTAAAATTAATGACTAAATACACTACCAATGGATAGAAATCAGGAATAAAAATGACTAAATAAGTGACCAGTTAACAACAATCAATGACTAAATTAATGACTAAATAAGTGACCAGATTACAACAATCAATGACTAAATATACTACCAAATTGATCAATCAAAACAACCAATAAATGATTAAAAATGGTTTAGTTATCAATTTGGTCATGTCATAAATGACTGGCAATAAACTACTAATGGTCACGTGACCATGTTTGGTCATTTATAAGCAGTTTTTAGTAGTTTTTTGTAATATATTGCTCTTTTTGTACTAGTGTGGAGAGGAGTGATGGAAGGGGAAAGAATGAAAGAAAATTTGAATTCTGCATATCCCAGGCCTTTTGCAGAGGAAAATGACCCAATAATAAGGATTTAGAAAATTCTTGCCAATGCAGAGACTCTGATTGAAAATACCCCTACAAGTGAAGAGAGACCTACATATGATCCAAGGAGTACAGTCAAGCCATATAGAAGACAAAATGAGTCTCATGATTCACCTCCGGCCAAAAAATTGAAAATCACTAACTTGGAGCATGAAGAAGAAATAGAGTTTGTGGACTTGGAGGAGGAAATTAATGAACAAGAATAAGAAATTTCTCAATAGGTGAATTCACCCGAGAGAATAAAGCCTTATGCCTCTCTAGATAACAGGTTGGCAAGGTCACTTTCTAGTGACCAGATAGATACAAAGGACATCAGAGTGCTCGCTTGTGCATAATTTTTAGAAGATGATGCCTTTGTCAATACCCCTGAATTAAGGGGTATGTGTTGAAAGTGAGAAATGAAGAATTTCAGAAGAAAGTGGAAGAAGCAAAAAGAGCAGCTGATCTTGAGAAGTATGAAGAAATAACACACATGGTGCTCAATGAATTGAGCCAAGATATCAGAAGGATGACCCCTGATGAAGGGAGAGCTTTGGTGGAAAAGAGTGGTCTATTGTTACTTCCTCATTAGACTTTGGCAGATGCAATTACATTTGATACTATCACAAGGATGGGCACAGATATCTCTGATGATCAGGTAGATAAAGCACTCTCTAGTGTAGGGTTCAATCCATAATTTGAGACCTTGGAAATATGGGCATTGGCCCCAAACAATAAAAATCCAAGGATGGGTTTAGGTGAATTAAGAGGAGATGTGATAATAAAAAGAGTATCAGATACTCTAGCTCCTCAAGATGCAAGCTTGAGTGTTCATACAACTCAATTTGCCAAGACTGTCACCAATAAACTGCAGGACTATGATGAACTTTTATTGAACTATGGACAGGCAATGGTAGAATTGAATAAGTATAAGGGGTAAATGTCGTTATCACCAGGTACTTCAATTCAGAATGTTTCAGTCCCTGTGGATGTTGCAGAAGCTTTCCCAATAGACATAGAGACATTGCTCTCAGAGATTAAAGAGTTGAAGGAATAAGTAAAAAGTTTGAAAGATGAGAAGAAGACCACTATTAAGGAAATGGTTACAAATTTGATTAACCATAGGCTATCCAAGATTACAGCCAGGGTTGATGATACATGGAAATCTTATTCAGGTTTGAGGACAACCCAAGATAAACATGACAAGGATAAGGAAAGCTTGAAGGACATGATTAAGGTATGGCTACCTAGAACTAGAGAAATAAGGGAAATTCATAGATGTTCAAGGTTTGGCCTTGATGCTCCAGCAGAAATAAAATTAACCCTTGACATGTTGCTTTTGTTAGAAGAGGTAGTGGATTTCCAGCTAAAATTGGATAAAGTTTTGAAGGAGAAAAGACAATCAATTGAGAAGATAGATAAAAAGATTATGCCAAGCATATTGGAAAATGATGGACAAATAAAGAGTTTGGACAAATGGAAGGCTGATTTTGAAGATATAGTCGGCCAGCTCGTATCTTCAAGTTGTGAAGATGGTGATCCAAATACGAAAATTTTAAGTTCTACACTTGATAAGCTACATGCATTGGAGTTGAATTTTGAGATATTCTATAAGGAGTCAAAAATCTTATTGGATGCTAGGTATGCAGGGCAT
Source organism: Cunninghamia lanceolata (assembly GCA_027924645.1). Taxonomy (NCBI): domain Eukaryota; kingdom Viridiplantae; phylum Streptophyta; class Pinopsida; order Cupressales; family Cupressaceae; genus Cunninghamia; species Cunninghamia lanceolata. Next base: position 15,690,011 of record BSBN01000547.1, read on the forward strand.
AATGACAATATAGCAAAATTGATTCCTTTCCACTGGCCATCGGAGAAAGCATGTACAACTTGGGTGGAGAAGTATGGATAAATGTGTCCAGGGTGAACAAAGATCCAATCATGTGATATGTCTTCTTCATCATTGGGATAAAACACTTCTAACAGTTTTTTGGCATCTCCAAGTTGAATTGTATTTTGTCTTTTTCTCTTTCATATGTAATTTGAATTAGCTTCCCAATTGAATACATAGCAATTTCTGAGAAGTTGTCCATATTCCGAGTAGTAAGTTTCAATTTCTTACATGTTGAATGTACTTTCTCTATAAACATTATATGTAATTTGAATGTAAGATATGATAATAATAGATTCTAAAGGTCAGTTCCTTGTTAAATGGCTTAATCTAGTGGCTAGCCTTGTCTACAAAAAAAAGGTAGCAACAACTAAAATGAATGTTGAAAACAAATACAAAAGAAGCAATACACCAAGATTAAAATATATTATCCTTGAAGATTAAATTCAATAGTTAACAAAATAAACCGCACACATCAATAACAATGTAGGGAGTAATTAATCATCCAAAAGTAAAAACAAAAATATGATAAAAACACAATTCTACAACTTTATATGTTAATTGAATAATAACTATTAGAATAAAATAAACACATCGATAATAATGTAGAAAGTAATTAATCATAGAAAAATAATTATAATAATAGGATAGAAACATATTTTTTGATTGGTAAACTACACCATGTGCAGGAAATTATATTAATACAAAAAGATTTATATTTGATTTGAGCATAGAGGGCTCTTCACAGATTAATACAAGAGCACTCATTGTGCCAAAAAACAAATATAGTGCCAAGAAAATTCCCAAAATTAGCCCTCTAATCTACTGGCCCAGGGTCCAAAAACACACAGCACCAGCCACCAACTCGAAAACTTGCCACCCTACCACCCCAGTCCCTAGCATGACAATTACCAAAAAAGTGGCCTTAGGACTGGGAGCCTGACCACTCCTACAGCTAGTAGAATTCCCCCACACTCACATTGGCTGCGAAGTGATCAATCCATACCAGAGTCTCCTCTCTGTCGATTCCAATTGCCCACTGAAGAAAGTCTCTCCCATGAGCCGCCCAAAGCTTGTGCCTTCCTAGTTGCTACTCATTCATGTTTAGCAAGAACGACTGCCTAGCTACGCCCTCCTCTTCCTCTTGCAGCTTCTCCAAGTCCCTCGACCACGGGATCCCGACTCCTAATTTTGCAAAAACTGCCACATCTATGTCATCCACAAGAATATCTGGAGTGAATACCTCCCATAGAATCACCAACGCATCCACATTTGCCTCTCCCAGGTCAAACAAAGAAGATAGAAAGCATGATGAAATGTCTATATTTACCCTATATTTGTCCACCGAGACCAAGAAGTCTTTACCCAGGACCATCTTCACTGCCTCAATGAATCCGTTCTACTGCTTACAAATGATCATCAGTTTGTAATTTGTGATACGACCTAGAAAGGTGACCTGACACTTATTGTAGTGGATGCTTATTGGAGTCTCCATCCTATATTTTGAACAAGCCAGATGAGTGTCATTTTGTTGGAGACCTCCAGGATTTAAAGGAAGTTCATTAATGAACACACACCTCAGGTGAAAGATGCATTTATTTGTTATCTAGATTTTTGTAGCGTCAATCTTTGGTTCGTGTTGTCATTAATAATTATAATTCATTATTCCTCACACTGGCAGGGTTGTCAGAAGCTCTCGCGAGAGAGCCATTTAATGCCTGGGAAAAGTACTGTTGCTTCAATAATTATTAACAATATATAACTATTATTATATTATATTGTATTCTATAATATGATTAATATCATATCTTATTAATTTATATTATATATTGTATTAGTATTAGTTGAATTCATTATTATACTAATACTAATACCAAGGGGATAAAACAATAACTTAAGTTGGGGAAACTGGCTACACAGGTCAACAATCAATTAGAAGGATAAACCCTAAATGCCTTAGACAACACCAGTTGTAGTGTTTTTACTTGGAGATTTTGCAGAGTGAATCATGATAACATAAAATCATAAAATTTTGAATTGGCATAACACATCCACTTATCTTTTCCCTTTTTATACATTGCTATACATTGCCATTGAACTCATTTCTTTTTTCAATGTGATGAATGTTATTTAAATTTTTAATATTGAAAATTTGAACCATCTATGATCTGTATACATTGCAATTTGCCATCAAACCCATGTCAATTTCAAACTGTAATTACTTCTATATTTTTTATTAAAATTTAACATCACCCTTCAAAAAAGATTGGGGAATTACATCGTACATGAACATCTAAGTTTCTAACCAACATCTAACAGTAACAGATGCAAAAAACACACACAGACTGTTGAATCTAGAAGCTCTTCACACAATACTATCATGGACTATGGAAAACTCATGCTTACCATCTAACCAACCTTAAAGATCCAAACAAAACTCCTATCCTTTGACCTTCAAACCTTGCTTTGATCCTCCAAAATCTTTTTAGTTCCTCTTTTCGACGACACTTAATGAATATTTCACTATATTCCATAATTATCCTATTAACAAGTAATGCCTCCATTACAAATTCAATTATGTCCTCATTCACAATGACATTCAATGATTTACTATAGAACCTTTCTTTATATGTACAAGAAACCACTAGGTATGGGTAACAATAAGGCCAGTAAAGGAGAATTAAATTGATTTTCTCGAGGTCACTGGCAATTGAGTTGCAATACCAATTCTGCGTCAATTTGAATTTCCAGTTTCTCATACATGCATGCATGTGTGGGAGATTCAACCCACCACCCAGAATAGAATGCCTCATTTGCAAATGTTAAAAATGTCAATTCTTGACACGATTTATTCCACTTGACGAATGCTCTTATTTCTTCATTCCAAGACATGTAAAGCAATAACATCTTGCATAGCCACACACAAACAAAATTTTCCATCATTCTTATTACTATTCTACATCTATGAACTAAGAACTCTATCACACAGGTAAATTCAAAATCATGAATGATCACAAATTAAATACTTGGTAACTTACTTTCTTCACACACCTGTTGTAATGAAAGCCATTACTTTGAACTTTTACAGTTTATTGATTCTTCTGCTATCTAAAACTTAGTGATGATATATAAGGTTGAAATAATAAACACTATCATATATACATGACATGTATTGCTGTGACAAATGGGTAATAAATAACAAGCAACTCCATTTAATTGACTCCGCCGTACCCTAGAAATTCACATTGGCTAATCTATGTGGTATGTCACTTGCCATTAATGAATTCAATTGGCATTGGCTAATCTAGCCCGTTACGTGGCACTTTCAATGAAATCAATAGTACGACTCTAATTAATGATAGAGCAAATTGTTCCACTTGTAGTCTTGTAAATTGGTCCACCGTTTGGTGAACCATTGAACAAATGATGAACGGTTGTAGTTGAATTCCCGAAGGTAGATCTCCAACGGTACACATTACCAACAAAATCCTCTAGAAATTGGAATCAACTAGGAGTCGTTATATATTAATAGATCAAAGGTTGAGATATATATAAAATATATAATATATTTATATTGATTATTTTATAAAGGTCAAGGTGGCGGTAGAGTGCAAGCCCTCAACTGTAGAAAATTAAAAATTTGGGTGTGTTAGTACTTTGGCCCGAAATAGAACTTAAGCCTCATTGACATGCACAACGAAAGTGACATCTATCCTTTCGTAATAAATAAGGAATGTCTTAAACTCTTTTGTTTAATATAATATATTAATATGGGTTCGATATAGATTACAATTGTTGACAACATTTTAATTCTTTTGTCTTATTATCTATTATTTTTAGATAATAGCATAATTCTGGAACTTTTAAGTGTTATTATTTTATGGTTAGATCAGTTGGTTGATTCTCAAAGTATTAAAATTCAGAATATATGTAAAAAATAAGTTTAATCAAAATCACTCTTTGAATCCTTCAGAAAAGAGATTAACAATGTGTGTAATTAATGAAATTAACAAATTAGAATTAGAATCATCACTCATTTTATTAAGTCAAAAAACTTTAACAACTATTACAGAAAGATGACAATACAAAGATCACATCCCTTTATAATAAAGGTTACATGGTGAAAGAAGGAGCCCTCAACCCCTCGTTGGATAAATATTTCCAGTTGATAGAGAATTGAACACTGTATATTTCCCTCATGATTTCCTTACAACACAATAAAGAAGAAACCTTCGCTTGAGCCCTGGCCGCTAGATCAGGAAGAATATGTGAATGAAATTAGGAATAAAAGTAGGGCTTTCATCCAAATTTGAGAAGAAAAGCTAACATGGTGAAAGAAGAAGCCTTCTGCATTTTGGACTGTCTAGAAGGAAGCCAAAAGAAACATCATACTAAGCTAGCTACCAAACACATGAACCAATGGATTGGGAGAGACCATTGTCCACAATCCATCACCAAGCTACCAAAAAGATGCGGCAATGGATTGGGAGAGAACACTAACCACAACCCAACAGATAGATGTAAGACCATCTAGCATACAATGTGTCCAGATGCATTTGCATAAGGAGCCAAGACACTTTCCAGCTTCACTCAAAGAAGAATGATGCCAGAAGGCACCATTCTCTGGGTAAGTGCACAAAGATGAGAGATCAAAATGGGGTCTTAAGATGACACTTTTTTTTTTTTTTTTTCTGAAATTAGAAAACATTGATGTTGGATGAGAAATTGAAGATAGCTACACTCAAAATTTGAAGATGGAACAAAAACAAGAGTCGTAGTGCTCCGAATCTAGTTTCTAAACTACTATTTTTTTCCAAAAATGGTTGAGATTAAGGGGTTCAAAAAGGGGGAGTACACAAATTGGTCCTGTTTTTCTCAAAAAAACATAACATAGCATCTGGTGTGCTCCCCCTAAAATGTTAACTTTTTTTAGTATTTCAATAATCTCTTTGGTGAGAAATTAACTAACACCATGTAGTTTATCCATCATTTTTCTGATAATTTTCTCATGAATAATTGATTTTTTAGTAATTTTAAAGTGGACACATCCTGAAAAACAAAAATTTGAGCGTGTTCCCCCCTAAAATGTTTGAAAACTAATCAAAAATTAATTTTTTTTTAATATGTGTAGAATGGAGTCTAGTTTCTAAAAAAATAACTTATTTCAAATTTTGATGAATGGTTAAAAAAAGTCAAAAAAACTAGACACTGGTTTTTGACAAAAAATGGACACACTAACAAAAGGAATTCAAGATGAAACCCTTAACGTACTCAAAATGTGAAAAAAATTATATGGTTAGATAGCTAACAGTGAGCTTAAGATTATGGTGGTATTTTTTTGAGTTTTCATTGAAAAAAGTGCCATCCTGATGGGGAGTACACTCCATATTATCTCCAAATTTTACTAAAAATTGATAAAAACACATCAAAGAAAGCTGAGCATAATGTGAGCGCGTTATAATGCACACACGTTATGTGAAATCAATAATGCAAGTTCATTATAACACGCTCTCATTATGCTGAGCATAACTGGCTATACACATGCCAATTGCATTTGCTTGAAAGTTTCTAAAGCCTTTTCAACAAATCCATTTTTGGCATATCTTGCAATCATTGCATTCCATTATAGAACATCTCTTTGAGGTGTTACGTCATATAATTGACATGCATTTTCTATGCTTCCACACTTTACATACATGTCTACAAGGGCAGCTGCACTTCCTATCGTTTCTCTCACTCTCTACTTCCCTCCCCTCTCTACGTCCTACCCTCTCTCTAAGTCTTTGCTTCCCTCCCCTCTCTACCTCCTACCTTCTCTCTCACTCTCTTCTTCCCTCCCCTCTCTACCTTCTACCCTCTCTCTCACTCTCTACTTCCCTCCCCTATCTACCTCCTACCCTCTTTCTGAGTCTTTGCTTCCCTCATCTCTCTACCTCCTACCTTCTCTCTCACTCTCTTCTCCCCCCCTCTACCTCCTACCCTCTCTCTCACTTTCTACTTCCCTCCCTTGTCTACCTCCTACCCTCTCTCTCAGTCTCTGCTTCCCTCCCCTATCTACCTCCTACCCTCTCTCTCTTCTTCCTTCCCCTATCTAGCTCCTACCCTCTCCCACTCTCTACTTCCCTCCTGTCTCTACGTGCTATCCTCTCTCTCACTCTCTACTTCCCTCCCCTCTCTACCTATCCTCATCATTATGCCCATCTAATGAAATTTCATAAATTATCTTGTTTCCATTTCATCATCCCAATTTATATCCTTGTCCCTCTTTGCATGTCCTAGTTTTCTTGTTTCCATATTCTTTGTCAACATGGGAGAGGAGAGGGAGGAAGAGGGAGAGAGGATGGAGATGGAGGGGAGAGAGGGGAGAGATAGGGTGATAAGGAAATAGAGAGAGAGAGAGGGTTGGTCAGGTTTACGAGTTTAGGGTTTAGTGGAATTATTTAGGGTTTAGGGGTTTAGGGTTGCTCGGCTTTATGGTTTAGGGATTAGATTTTGGGGTATTATTAGGGTTTAGGGGTTTTGGGAGAGAGAGAGAGCTTTAGGGTTGCTTAGTTTTAGGGGCATATTTAGGATTTACAAGTTTAGGGTTACTTAGACCTTTAGGGGTAAATTATTTAGGGTTTATGAGTTTCTAGGGTTGCTCAAGTTTAGGGTTTAGGGGTTAGGGTTAAAGGGGAATTATTTTATAATTTCCATCCAATCCTCCTAATCCTAATGCACTAGTCCACCCATCTCCTAATCCATCAATCCCTATCATACATCCACCATAGATACATCACCATCTAATCCACCATCAAACATTCTAAGCTCTAATCCATCAATCCATGAACACTTGAAACAAATTCTCCAAAGACTCTTTACAAAATCCAAAAATAAAAGAAAAGATATCGACCCATCCAAATCCACTGATCCAATTTCATCCCCCTCTAATACTCCCAATCCTAATCCATCTGGGCCTCCGATATCCATTCACTCGATCCTAATCCTAACTCCACAACATCTTCCATCATTGTCCATCAACTATATGCATATCCTAGTCCATCAACCCATGAAGCCATGAAGGATGTGACCCAAGGACTATTAGCAAGGAAGATAAGAACATCATGTACTCAAATTCCTATCCTTGATCCTAACAAAGAACCTCCTAATAACATGTCTACCACTCCAACACCATCATCCACTCCTATGTCTATCCATTTCATTGAAGAGTCTCCTACCATAAGTCCAAGTCAAACCCCATCATGTAGCCATGTTGTCAAACATCCAAAGATTATTGATCCCATCCAAGAACCCATCACATCCATCTAAGAAACCTAATAGCTATGTTAAGAGCCTAGTCTAAAGCATGTGAAAACACCAACCACCCATCCTAATCAAAATCCAAACATTCTATCTAATCCCATCTTGGTTCCCTTACCATCTCATGGTCAACCCCTCTGTACATCGATCCCATCATTGATCCTCCAACATCTTCTAGTGAACCCCCATCACCACCTCTTACTCCCCAATCTAATGAATATCAATGCATCCCCACTTACCCTATCCATATCTAATATCGCTCTATCCATGTTTATCCTCCCTGTGATCAAGATATTATCTATGATCAAGATCTTATCCATGAGAAACAAATCCACATCACTCCTATCCATCATCCTATTAGCCCTATCCATCATCCGGTGCTAGTCCTATTCATTATCCATCAATATCCCATGATGAGACACTTGGTCCCCAAGATAACATAGATAATCAAACAAATAACTTGGATGGATATCAAATCACATCCCAATGAGGATAATGATAATCAAGATCCAATAATTCTACGTCCATTTCCCATTGATCCTCCATCATCCCCTATCGAACTATATGTTTAGGTGTTTAGCCTAGTTGCTCAAGTTTAGGGTTTAGGGGTTAGGGGTATTATTTGAGGTTTACATGAGTTTAGGGTTGCTCAAGTAAATAGGGTTTAGGGTTTAGGGTTAGTGTTTAAGGGAATTATTTAGGCTTTATGGGTTTAGGGATGCTCGAGTTTAGGGTTTAGAGTTTAGGGGTTAGGGTTTAGGGTTTAGAGAGAGATAGAGTGAGGGGACCAATAGAGATTGGGAGAGATAGGGAGATAAAGGTTTAGGGTTGCTTCCAGGTTTTATGGTTTAGGGGTTAGGGGTTTAGGGTTGCTCATTTTTAGGGTTTAGGGGTTATGGGTTAGGATTTACAGGCATTATTTAGGGTTTAGGGTCTATGGTTTAGGGGTTAGGGGTTAAGGTTTAGAGGTTTAGGTTTATGGTTTAGGTAGAGAGGAGAATAGGGAGATATAGAGGAGACCGAGCCTAGGAGAGATATCTTTGTCTCCTCTGTCCCTCTCTCTAACTATACCTACCTCTCTATCTCTCTCTCTCTCTCTCTCCATATCTCTCTATCTTGATCTCTCTTTCGATCTCCTCTCTCTAACTCTACCTTTCTATCTCTCCCTCCCTCACTATCTCACTTCCCCTCCCTATCACTCTCCCAATTCCTCTACCTCAAATCTATCTCCTTATGTCTCTGAAAGTTGTATCTCTTGATCTCTTTCCCTATCTCTATCTCTCTTGACATATCCCTATCTCTTAATCTATCCCTTGCTACCTCTCTCTCCTCCTCTCTATCTCTCTCCCCATCCCTCTACCTCTTGAAATATCTCTCCCCGTGTCTCTAGACATCTCTCCATCTCTTTCCCTATCTCTATCTATCTACATAACCGTATCTCTTAATATATCCCTCTCTACCTCTCTCTCTGTATTTCCTTATCTATCTCTCCCTTGCTAGATCCATCTCCCTATATCTCCCCTCTCTCTCTCTCTATATATATATGTATCTCTATCTTTCTCCCTCTATATACCCCTTTGTCTATTTCAACCCCCCTCTCTCCCTCTCCTTGTCTCTATCTCCACCTATCCCTCTCTATCTCCCTATTTGCCCCTCTATCTCTACATTCCAAGGGGTTGACAGAGAAAGGGAGAGAGATATAGAGAAAGAGAGGCAGATAGAATTGTAGAGAGGGGGGATAGAGAAATAAAGAGAGAGACTCTCCCATGTAGATACAAGGTTACATTTTCCCCTCCTAGTATAGACAAGTTCTATTTCATGAACCACATGGATATTTGAGTCTAGGGATACTCTTGGACAGTCACTTGATTACCTATTTGATGCACTACATGCATAGTTACAATATATTTTATGTGAGAGCATGACATCCTAGACAATGATTTTGGCACCAACATTCAAAAGGTTATTATTTTTGCATGCATGAAGCTTTATGTTTTCATGCTTCCCAGAACACACTAGCGTTATGGGAAGCATGAAAAATAGAAAAAAAAACATGTGGGATCTGTGCTTCAGACCCCACATGACTGTTATTCCTGCTTTTCATGTAGTATATCAGACAAGAAAATGCTTTTCATGTTGTTTGACATATTGAGAATCATTTTTAGATCAATCCACCACCTTTTTTGTTTTTTCAATGTCGAAGAACTAATTTTGCATGTTTTTGGAGAAAATTTGATTATTTAAACTAAAAGTTTCATGTTTCATGTGTGATATTGTTTGAAAGCTAATTACCAATTATATATAGATTGAATTTGATGATATATGTTTGATTTTTCCATAAATTTCACTAATCCTATTCTAGAGTTATACAGAATTCATAATCAAACTTGCGAAAAAGAAGAATTTGAGGATTTTGAAGCCATATTTTGGAAAATTGTCAACTGCAATATCGAATTCTAGGGTATGTTCAAGTTATGTCCATTTTAATTCACATATATATGTTCTTATGTTCTTTTTGTCTTTATGTCTTTTTTGTTCTTTATGTTCTAAGATATATATGTGTCTAGGTATATCAGTTAGTTCAGTCAAAGAGACTCCAAATTCCTCATGTTTCCACCTTGTTTCGGCCTTTCATGCCTTCATTTCACCTATTTTAATCTATACAAGAGAAAAACAATATCAAATACTTCATAAAATAATTTTAGTGAACAATTGTTTGTCATACTCATATTCATGATCAATGGAGCCAAAATTAATTTTGGAAGACTCTTAATTTTTGCCCTAGGATGATATAGAAGGATTTATTCCTTAATATGCATAATGATTCATTCAATAGAACCATGCAATGGCTTGAATCTTAGACTATCCTATGCCTCCTATTATGACAATCCTACTTGTCTCTATTGATCATTTAGACATAATTGTTAGGTGTCCTTTTGATAACTTCTCCATGCATGTTTCATAGTATGAATTCTCTTGGAGAAGGTTGGAGGATGTGGAGACCTCTTTAGTGTCTTGGGCTAGGACATTCCTTATGCACCTATTCATGATGATTTGAATGCACATGACACAACAATATTTCAAAATTTCCTAATTGTCCTTTGTTAGTACATGATGGAGGTTACCTTGAACAACTATATACTTTTCAATACCCTAAATTACAGAGATTAGTTTAATGATTTTTATGATAGTCCTAGGTATGGCTACCCTAAAGAAGTCAAGGACCGTACTCTTTGACCATCTTGGAATGTAATAATCCCTCTCACTACATATATAGTTTCCTTAAGGGTTTTAGGACCTTTAGTAATGTTGTACCATTCTCATATAGTCCTCACTTAGGAATTTGACAACTTGGGAGACCTTTGTATATGAGTGTCCTAATGGCTTGGGTAGTCTTTGATTATTTTGAATTTTGATAGTCCCTTATTGACTTGTTCATGACTATATAAGACAACAAAATACCTCTTCATCTACCATTTCCATTACCATCAAAACATTTCCCTCTTGCTATGAAAGCTTCCTATTGTTATGGCACCATTTGGATGACCTTATCATGACATTATCTTGACTAATAATAGCCCTTGTTATGGTTGTCATGTGAATAATCCTCCATGAAACCCTCATGTAGCTTGTTGAAATTGTGAAGACATATTGACCTAACTTGCAACCATAGAAAGAGCCATTAGACTTGTCATGAAACCATGTTAATCGAAGAAAATCCATATGAAATAAGGCTCTTAAATCCTTAGGAAGACAAGGATCTTGAGGGGCATACTTAGTAATAGTCTTGTGGTACTTTGCAAGACAATCCTCATGGAAGAAGAGTTAAATTAGTGATTGTCCAATAGTATAGTCATTAGTGACTATCCATATTATGCTAGGGTCATATTTTAGGTTGCTAGGTAATTTTTGAAGGATTGTCTTGATGTTATTAAAGTTACAAAGTGTGGTCATTAGTGTAAATGTGGTTATAAGCCTTTGAAATTGTCATTTCTCAATGTTGATCAGTCATTTATGATTGTTATAAATAGCACAGTCATGTTTTGAAATTAAAAATATATGCTATAGATCTAGGGGATTGTCATCATGGGGGTTTTGGTATCTTCATGGGTTTGATTATTGATCCAATGCTTGAGAATTTTCCCAATAAGACCTAATGTGCATGTCTCTTTCTATGACAATGGAAGAGTGTTTGCCACTCAACAAGAACACACATCATTCATTTTAAAAAAGGACTATTATACAAAAGAGTTACCCAACCACCTTGTGAGATTCATGTTACTAATTAGTTATAGCAGTCATAGCATAGAAAATGGTCCAAGGTCCTATCATTGAGTTGAAGAAGCTATCCTTATGAAAACTTTAAAGGTGCTAGGTCATGCAAATGTTGCATAAGACTATCATAGATAGTGTTCTTACACTTTTCTCAATCATGCTCCTAGGTGCACTTCACTAGGCCTCTAGCATTGACCTTATTTGGGGCTTTGAACCAATTTTTTTGAACAAATGCAGATGACATGGTAGACTTTCCTTGGGGCTCAAAATATCTTGAACACGATCTTGGACACTTCTATGTGGTGATGACCCAACCATACAACTCATTGGTTCACAACTTCTTATATTGTTGCTCCTAGTAGAGACAACTTCATTGGATTAAGAATCAACAAGAACAAATGGTTTTTAACACTTAACCACTGAGGTGGGAACCCTTACACCTTGCATACAAGTGCTTTCAAGAAGGTTTCAAGGTCTACACACACCAAAAAGGTTCACACTAGACTGGTCACAGTTTGAGGGCTTCAATGTCTCATGCAATCTACTTGGGACAGTCTTGACATTTTCTCAAATAATTGCCAAGAAAGCTCAACATATCCTTGAATAAGTCTGTAAGACCTTCATACACATCCTTCACACCTTCTCCTATCACAAAACACTCCGATCTTTCTTTGATAGCATTCAAACTACCCTTCACAATCCTCACAATCTGATAGATTCAGAATATCAGACTTACTATCCATTAGAAGCACGTGCAACCTTCACCTTGAGGCCCTGCAAGCTTGGAAGAAGATAAAATACATATACACATGCCTCACCACCCATTGTGGAGATTTTCCACTGGTGGGAGACCAATTTACAATATTTTTTTGTGCTCACTGATTACCCTAGGTGGTTTGAAGCTTAAAAACAGTCATCACAACATCTACCATGGTCCAAGAAGGTAAACTCCATGCCCAATTTGAAACTACTCGCAAAGGGATTCATTCAAGTCATGATTTTTGTCTTCACACATCTTCCTCTAGACTTTGGGACATCGGTTATAACTTTTTCATGGGTCAAGAAAATAAACTACAGATTGATTTTTAAGAAGTTATGAACCTTATGCATGTCTAGGACAACCTAGGCATCATAAAAATGAGTTTTATCAAACTTACAACAGTTATGAACATGAAGAACAAGTTGCTGATTTGGTTGAGAAAATGGGTATAAATCAAGCTAGTCTTTCACCACAAGGGGAGGTGCATGATATTTGTACATTTGGATGAGTTCAAAAGTATTTTAGAGACCTCCATGATACTTCCCTAGCCTAGGAAATGCTCACACATGACCTTCATTCTGACCATTATTCATTGTCATTATAAATGTTCTAATTATCATTGTCTTATTCATCAGGCTTGTAGAAATCATCATCATGCCAAGGAAATGAGCAAAGACTCTAACACCAGAAGAGCATGAAGCTGAGAATGAGAGAAAAAGAGAAAGAATGAGGTGAATTTGGGAAATTAGGAAATTGTCAACCATACAAGAAGATATTCCACCATTACCAATTGAAGAGGAACATGACACATCTAATGAAGCTAAGAGAGAGAGATGGAATTGGCGGTACAAAGGGAATGAATGCAAAACCTCCGTGTAATGAGGAAAGTGAATCTCCAAGTTGGAGGCACTCCATCATCCATAGGTCAAGTTGAAGGAACACCATCATTATCTTCTTGAATTGGAGACACTTCATCTTTCACAAGTGAAGTAGAAGGTACATCTTAATTTTCTTCTCAAGTTGGTGTCACGCCATCATTCACACGTCAAGTTGAAGGTATGTCATTTTCATCTTCTTCACCTCCAATTGAAGGTACTTCATCTATCCCATCTCAAGTACATATTGAAGAAATTCCTAATGTTGAGTCAACTTTACCAATTAAAATGCCTCCAAGAATTTTGCATAGGAAGCCTAAGTTTCTAATCGATATTCATGAGAATGTATTGAAGCCCATGCACGATAAGATTCCCATGCACACTTGCCAAAGATATGCGAATAAGATATGGAAATTATTCTTTGAGAATTTAAATGAAACTGAAAGATGTCAACTATTTGTTGAATTGATGAGAAATCTAAAATTTAGGCCCACTATGAAGATTCTTGGCCTAAGAACATTGAATGCCTCAAGTGAAAAATTAATTGTCAAGAATCTAATGAGTGCATATGAGAGTGTGGGTTCCACCTCACGTACCAAGGATAGTAATTTCACACGATGTGTCATTACATCGACAATAGTAAGCCAACAAACAAAAAAAGATTGCCTCATTAGAAAGACAAGTCAAGCATTGAAAATAAGTAGAAAAAATCTAATGCGAGCCGTTGGAAGATGTGAAAGAGTTGAGGACCCAAACACTAATGAATTGTGGGCATTCTCTTGGAGACTTCCATGGAAAGACAAAGTTTTTGTTGAAGCTTTGAGATCACTAATTGAAGACTTTTGGAAGAATTACACAAGGGTATCTCTAAATCAAAGGGATGTGGTAAGAAGGAGAATTGGTAGTCGAAACCGTGAGCCACATCCGAAGCATTTTTTGGATGACTCAAACACAGTTTTTTGGTAAATTTCTAGAGATGTATCCTCAAATTAAAATTTATCAAAGATATTTTGAAATGATAAAACATTTCTATGTCAAAATAAATCACATATGCACTACTTGTTGTAGATTACATATTGAATTTTCTAACCATTTTGATGTTTATCAGTCTATATGTTTAGATTTACATACTAACAATGTTTTGCAGGATTGTGGCATACATGCCCCACCAACTACTTCAAGAGAATTCATATCAATAATTTTATGTGAAAGAGAGGAAGGTCAAATATTCTACAGGAAATTGTGCTTCGATGTCACATGTTAGCATTGTGATGGCTTGCAACATATGCCAATATGCGAACATATGGAAAGCACACATGTAGTTGGAAATGAACTAGTAGAGTTTGGCAAGTATAAAACAATGGCCTACAACACAAAAGATAGTAAAGAAGCAAAGAGGTGTGAATTGGTTATTCAAAAGATTCTAGTGTATCAGTTTATGTCTACATTTTGTGACACTATAGTGTATGAGTATGTAAGGCAAACCCATAGAGCTTGATGGTTGGACTTGCAATTCAAGTTATGCAAGGACACATTTCCACTTGGTAGCATTGTTTTACTTGTCGACTTTGCAGAGAACTACAGTCTACAGCCACAGCGCGAGGTGCAATCACAATATTACAACTCGACACAGGTTTCTATATTTGTGCACATTGCATACATTCATGTGAATGATAGTACAAAGGATGACAGAAATGTCATAAGGGAGTATCATTTTTATATTAGTGATGATCGCACACATTCTATGGAGTTCATGCAAGGTTGCTTTGAGATGTTCTACAATGATTTGGCTAGAAGGGGCATATCATTCAATCAACATATCATATGGTCAGATAACTGTGCATCACAATTCAAGAACTCATAGAATTTCTATTGGCTGAGCAGGAGGCATAATATTATATGTGTTTAGAATATGTGGAACTTTTGTGAGTCCGGGTATGGAAAGGGGGAGCATGATGGTGCATGAGCATGTATCAAAAGAGCCATAGCATGAGAAGAGTTAAAGTATAAAGACAATGCAAAGTTGATAGATTCAAAATCAATCATCGAGTGGTGTAATGCTTCGATGGGTTTAGGTAATGAAGGTAAGTCTTTAGTTCATAGATTTTTTTGGTTGATAGATGATACTAACATTGCACCATATGAGGATTGTTGTACACTGATAGGATCAACTGAGCTACACTCTTTCAAAAGATCAATTATAGGTTTATGGAGTATCCATACACAAAAGATGGCATGCTTTTGTTCTTCATATACAATTCAAGCCTGGGATGAGTGCGGGTCAAAGGAGTGGGTTGACGAATGGTGATTAAGTTATCTTAACCCACTTGACACGTATCGAACCCCGACGACACTAGAACTGACAGAGATGGAATCATCAGTTGACTTTGAGCACATATCAGATCTAGTTCAACTGGGTAATATATCTACTTGCATAGTTTTTGAAATTCCTAATGTTATCTTACTTTGTAGTATTTTTGTAATGTTGACTAATTTTATCTAATTTGCTACACATATCAATGTAGGGCATTTTATGTAGTTATTGTAGATGAAGATAATGAAGAGGGACAGATTATTACTTGTGTCATTATTTTGAGGCAAAAAATAAATTGTAGGCCCCAGTTACAGATGGAGAAAACATCAAATACCCTACAAGCTCAATGGTTGTTACTGGAACATGGCTTAGAAGGTACCCACATAAGAGTGTTAATGTTTGGCTGTTTTAGGACTTTGACACGCATCAAAAGATTCTTCATTACTCAAACGTTGTCGTGGAAACCAATGTTCATTTGATACAATTTTGGGGTAAACCTTTGAACAAGACCTTGTGGAAGGTGCGTGAGTCTAACCATGAGGCAATACTTGGCACAATAAAGAGTAGAGAAGACCCGTATGGTTCGTTGGATTAATTTGTAAGTATGCACAAAACTTTTCTAGATGGTTACTTGTACTTTGTTTTGTATATAAATAGTAGTATGAATTGCTTCCCTCCAGTATACATCTAGTAGGTTTGCTTCTCTTACCATTGTCCTTGCAGCTTCTTGAACAATCCTATTCTTTCTTTCAACCATTCCATTTTTCTAAGGATTCCTATCCTTTGACCGAGGTATGAGCCAATAACATGAAAATGTCATAATTTTGTATTTCTTGTTTTATCTCATGTCATTTGATGTACATAAATGATATTTATGTTTAGTCAATTTTGCTTCTTGATGCTTCTCACAAGAGGTCACAACTCCAACCCATCCAACTACGAATAAAGAAGCTGGAGACAAGATGATAGAGGGTGATCATTGGATGGCGGTAAGTGATCGATTACATATGTGATGTTTATATATTTCATGTACATTTTCTATAGTAATGTGCATATTGTTTGATTGTATTAACAGGTGGATCTAGATGAACTTCTATTGAAGAGGTCTACTTGATGGCAGAGAGAGGATGAGTCACGGATTGGCTCTCCATCTTCACAGTCAAGCAAGGGCTACTGATTATTTCATAAAAGTCCATAGGAAGCTAGTTTTTGGGACATTTTTTTGTATGCCTAGATAGCTTTGAATACATACTTTTGTATGTTACCGATGTATATTTTTGTATATATGCATGTATGGATTTGTTTAGACATGCCTATATGGCTTTGTATGCAAACTAGATGTTATGTTCATGAAATTATGTATATGATAGTTTATATTAAATATTTAATATGATGATCAATTATCATTACATGAATTTGATTTTACACGTGCCAATTGCATTTTCTTGGAAGTAAGGAATGCATAATTGTCAGGGCTATTGGTTGTCCATTGTTTGATGATACCATTATGCTTTAAGGATATGTTGTTGGGTTTTGTGATATAAAGACGCTTCTTCATAGAGTATGTGATGTCATGCACAAAGTTGTAGTGATGCATCATCATTATGTTATGCTTCATGGGGTTAGATCTAAGTGATGGATGAAGTTGATCCTTATTGGTCTTAATCCTATTCACTCATGTTTCACTCATGTCATATCAAGATTGATGTCACAGGGTTTGGATGTTAGTTTATAACATTCATGTTTATCATGTTACAATAGCATGACATAGTTGCTTATGTCATTGGTTCATGACATTGGATCATTAGATTTGGTTTTGGTTCTTCATCATAACATGTCATGCTTTCAAGAGTTGGATTGGGTTGTGGTTCTTACTCATGACAGGAGTTTGTTCATGTCTTCATGCTTCTTTGTGCTCCATGTCTTCAGTGTTCTTAGTGTCTTCATGTTTCAAAGATTTCTTTAGTGTCCTCATGATGTTGATGTTGATCACAAAATATGGTGTTAAGGTCATGTTGATGTTGATTGATGAGTTGTGGTTGTTGTTGGAAGTTTTGGAAGTCTAAAGGATGTCATGGGACCGAATGGACTTCATCAACGTGTCGAGGTGGGTAGGTAAATTCTAGAGGAGGTCTCATTTCATGTGCCAAGTGCCCCAATCATTCAGGGCAGCAGACTACCAGCAAAGTCCCTTAAGATCCCTAAGACGCGAAATCTTCCAAACTTTGACGGAGCAATTATTAGAATTCATGGTAGCTGGGAATGTTTTGTTTAGACCTACAGGTGTATGTGGGGTCCATCCACAATAACCTCTCTCAGTTTTGGTCAACTCCAGTTCATTTGAGTGTGCTGAAATCAAATACATTCTTGAAAAATGCTTTAGTTTCATGCAGTGGAAAGGTTCTAGGAGTGACATTTTGCATTCCATACGTCATGGGACCAAACAGAATTTGCCAATGCATTAGGGTGGGTTTGTAAATGCTAGGGGAGGTCTCTTTTCATGTGCCAAGTGCCCCAATCGTTTGGGGCAGTAAGCTACTGGTAAAGTCCCTTAAGATCCCTAAGACAAAAAAATTGCCAAACTTTGATGGAGCAGTTTTTAGAATTCGTGTTAGTTGGGAACATTTTGTTTGGACCTACAGGTGCATGTGGGGTCCATCCACAATAACCTCTCTTAGTTTTGGTCAACTCCACTCCAGTTGACCATTCCAAAATCAAATGCATTCTTGCAAAATGCTTTAGTTTCATGTAGTGGAAGGGTGCTAGGAGTGACATTTTGCATTCCATAGGTTGTGAGACCGAATGGACTTTGCCAATGCATCAAGGTGGGTGGTTAAATGCCAGGGGAGGTCTCATTTCATGTGCCAAGTTCCCCAATCGTTCGGGGTAGCAAGCTATCGGCAAAGTCCCTTAAGATGCCTAAGATGAAAAAATTACCAAACTTTGACGGAGCATTTCTCAGAATTCATGGTAGCTGGGAATGTTTTGTTAGGACCTACATGTGCAGGTGGGGTCCATCCACAATAACCTCTCTCAGTTTTGGTCAACCCCAGTCCGTTTGATTGTGCCAAAATAAAATGCATTCTTGCAAAATACTTTAGTTTCATGCAGTGGAAAGGTGCTAGGAGTGACATTTTGCATTCCATAGGTCGTGGGATAGAATGAACTTTGCCAACACATCAGGGTGGGTGGGTAAATGCTAGAGGAGGTCTCATTTCATGTGCCAAGTGCCCCAATCATTCAGGGTAGCAGGCTACTGCCAAAGTCCCTTAAGATCCCTAAGACAAAAAAACTGCCAAACTTTGATGGAGCATTTCTTAGAATTCATGGTAGCTGGGAATGTTTTGTTTGGACCTACAAGTGCATGTGAGGTCTATCTACAATAACCTCTCTCAATTTCATTCAACTCCTGTCTATTAGATCATGCCAGAATCAAATGCATTCTAGCAAAATGCTTCAGTTTCATGCAGTGGAAAAGTTGTCAGGTGCCATATTTTTTGTTCTTCTCATCATGGGGCTGAACTAACTGCATCAACACATTGGGATGGATGGTTAAATGCCAGGGGAGGTCTCATTTTGTGTGTCAAGTGTTCCAGTCATTCCGAGATGTAAGCTACTGACAAAGTAGAAAGTTGCTAACACTAAAATTTTGCATTCTATAGGTCTTGGGAGAGAAACAACTGTGCCAGCACATCGAGGTGGGTGGGTAAATGCTAGGGGAGGTCTAGGTCTCATTTTGTGTTCCAAGTGTCTCAGTCGTTTTGGGCTACAAGCTACCGACAAACTTGAAAGGTGTTAAGAGTGACATTTTGCATTCCATAGCTCATGGGGCTGAATGGACTGTACCAACGCATCAGGGTGGGTGAGTAAATACCAAGAGAGGTCTCATTTCATGTGCCAAGTGCCCCAGTCATCCAGGGCAATAGGCTACCGGCAAAGTCCCTTAAGATCCCTAAGACGAAAAAACTACCAAACTTTGATGGGGCAGTTCTCAGAATTTGTGGCAGCTGGGAATGTCCCGTTTGGACCTACAAGTGCATGTGGGGTCTGTCTATACAATAACCTCTCTTAGTTTCGTTCAACTCTTGTCTGTTTGACTGTGCCGAAATCAAACATATTCTTGCAAAATACTTTAGTTTCATGCAGTGGAAAGGTTGCCAGGTGCCATATTTTTTGTTCTGCTCATCGTGGGGCCAAATTGACTATACCAACACATCGGGGATGGGAGGGTAAATGGTAGGGAAGGTCTCGTTTCATGTGCCAAGCATCCCAGTCGTTCTGGCTTGTAAGCTACCAACACCTAACATCTTTCGAGTTTGCTGGTAGCTTGCAACCCGGAATGACTGAGACACTTGGCGCACAAAATGAGACTTCCCCTGGCATTTACCAACCCACCTGAATGTGTTGGTGTAGTTGGTTCGGCCCCACCATGAGAAGAACAAAAAATATGGCACCTAGCAACCTTTCCACTGCATGGAACTGAAGCATTTTGTAAGAATGTGTTTGATTCTGACATGGTCAAACGGACAGGAGTTAAATGAAATAGAGAGAGGTTATTGTAGAAGGACCCCATATGCATCTGTAGGTCCAAAAGAAATTTCCTAGCTGCCATGAATTCTAAGAACTGCTCCGTCAAAGTTTGGCAATTTTTTCGTCTTAGGGA
Organism: Cunninghamia lanceolata; assembly: GCA_027924645.1. Classification (NCBI taxonomy): domain Eukaryota; kingdom Viridiplantae; phylum Streptophyta; class Pinopsida; order Cupressales; family Cupressaceae; genus Cunninghamia; species Cunninghamia lanceolata. The sequence goes on from BSBN01000547.1 coordinate 15,710,257, forward strand.
TCTTAAGGGACTTTGCTGGTAGCCTACTGCCCCGAATGATTGGGGCACTTGGTAGATAAAATGAGACCTCCCCTGGCATTTACCTACCCACCCCAACGTGTTGGTGTAGTCTGTTAAGCTCCATGAGCTATGGAATGCAAAATGTCACTCCTAGCACCTTTCTACTACATGAAACTGAAGTCTTCGTGACTGTGTATGATGGTAGGGTTTAGACAGATGGAAATTTGTTGTTGAAATTCACATCTTGATGGTATTGTGGTCATGATCTCCTCATATGACATGACAAGAGATATTCCATAACCTTGATGTCCCATAACCTTGATTATTATGATTAGAAGCATGAAAACAAACCCTACAAGAAACAAAGCAATCCTTAGATCTCAATATGATCATGAGATACCCAAGCATCTATATTAGTCTAAATCATAAAATCTCATCAAATAAAGACTGATATGAGGGTTTGGTGAGTTCCCATTGGCACCCAAACCCTAGGTCTTCATTAGAAATCCTTGAATGCTAATTATTGCCATTATGCTTCTTTCTTATTAATTCTTACTAATTAGGGTAATCATATAGAAATATATAGTATCTCATGTATTCTTACAAAATGCATATGGAAATTTTATCAAATGATGTAGTTACATTGAATGATGCCTCAAAAAAATGTGGTCTATTCAAATTTTGAAAAATGTTGTAGTTGCAACTGCCCTAGAAGACATGTATGCAAAATGTGGAAGCATAGACAAGGTGAGTGAATTGTTTGACATGATGCCTCAAAGAAATGTGGTCTGATGGAATGCTATGGTTGTAGGATATGCAAATAATAGATTTGTCGCTAAGGCTTTAGAAACTTTCAAGCAAAACCAATTGGTGGGTGTAAAGCTAAAATCCACAAACTTTGACTACATCCTCTCTGCTAGTGCCAAACTAAGATCTTTGTAACATAGTACATGGACATCCATCAAATCATAAAGGATATGGGAATTTTTGTAAGATGTTGTAGTTGCAACTATCGTAGGAGACATGTATGCAAAATGTGGAAGCATAGAGAAGGCAAGTGGATAGTTTGACATGGTGCCTTAAAGAAATGGAATCTCATGGAATGCCATGATTGTAGGATATGCACAAAATGGTTTTGTTGATAAGGCTTTAGAAACTTTCAAGAAAAATAAATTAGTGGGTTTAAAGCCAAATTCCACACTGTATCCTCTCTACCTATACCAAAGTGGTATCTTGATGTAGAGGAAGGAATTTCTTTAGGACAACAACACAAAATGACAAAGTGTTCTTACACCGTCTTCATTTATGCTCCTAGGTGTACCTCTATAGGACCCTAACATTAAACTCTTTTTAGACTCTTGATCCAATAGACCTTGGGACAATGTACTTGTCATGGGGTAGGCTTGACTTGGTGTTTAAATGATCATAACAACTCCTATGTGATGACTCAACAATGCAACAATTCATGGGCTTACAACTCTTACACCCTAAGACTGTGAAATCAGTCCTCTTGGGACAGTCATGCCTTAACTTGTGTCAACCCTTCAAAGATGTTCAAGACCTATGGTTCATGGTCTATAGGACCTCTCTCTCCATCCACATATCATTGCTCATAAAAAACAAACAAAAACTAGGCTCTAACACATCAAATCTTCCTTGTTTTTGTTATCCACAGTCTGATACATCCAAATTTAACACCTACTGTGCCAAAAAATCCTAGGAACAATTCAGGTGCCAACAAAGATTGAAATTAATTCTTTCCTACTCATCCCAATTTCTATAAGATGACAAGAGCATTCAAATCATACACCAAAGAAAGCACTAAAATCCAATTGCCAACATGCTAGTGAATGAGCATTGAATGTGACCACATAAAGAAAAATCATACTATTCTTCAACAAAGACCATCTCCTTGGTCCAAAAATTCAAAAGACCTAGAAAGCACATCTCAATGCACATTTAGATGAATAGACACACTTCCAACTTTATTGATCCAAGTGAAAAAAGAAAATTCATTCCTTGAAAGAAAGCCAATCATATAATAAGAAAGTTTCATAGATCCTTCCCAAGTAATTGTTGAAGGACTCAATTTAATGGTGTCATTACAAATGCTAAGAGAGAAGGAAAGGTAAAGACAAAACATGTTTGGGAAGGCAATAAGTAACATCTTTGTCAATATCAAGCAACACTATGACATTGCAACATGGCACTATTTGAATCAAGTTAAGCATGACTGTATACAATACAAGCTATGCCTTTATGAAAAAAGGTTAAAATATTTCATTGATTGCTATTTAAAATGCATACAAGTCACATGCATACCAACTATCAGCCTAGTCCATATTGTCTTATTTCTCACAACAGCCCACTCCCATCACTTAAAACTAATTCCACTAATTATGAACTTTGAAATATGACTTTTGACATTGTGTACACATGACTAAATGGACAATTAAAGACCTAATGCTACTCCCTATGGGAGACATTTCATGACTTTATTCTTTCACAATATGGGTTGACATAATTTCCACTTCTTAGACAAAAGTTTAATTGGTATGTTATTGTCACCAATGCTATGGTTAACAAAGACCCTTTTCCTAGTGATGCTATGTTTTGCAACACCCCGCCCCACCCCTACACCCTCATCCCCACCAAAACAAATCAACCACCCTTCACTATGGAGTTATCTTGAACCAAAGCATAAAGGATATAGGAATTTTGTCAAATGTTGTAGTTGTAAGTACCCTACAAAACATGTATGCAAAGTGTGGAAGCATATACAACGAACCTTCAAACTATTTGACACAATGCTTCAAAGAAATGTTGTCTCATGGAATGCAATGATTGCAAGATATGCGCGAAATGGATTTGTTGAAAAGACTTTAGAAACTTTTGAACAAGTAAATACAATTGGCATGTGTAAAGATAAATTCCACAACCTTTGCCAACATCCTCCCTATCTGTACACCAAAATAGAATGTTTGGAACAACGTATGGATAACCATCAAAGCATAAAGGATATAGGAAATTTGTCACATGTTGTAATTGCAGCTGCCCTTGTAGACATGTATGCAAAGTGTGGAAGCATAGACAAGGCACGTGAACTATTTGGTATGATGCCCCAAAGAAATGTCACCTCATGAAGGCACATGACTTGTATGGAAAGTGTGGAAGCATAGACAAGGCACATGAACTATTTGAAATGATGCCTCAAAGAAATGCACAGTCCCACAGAATGCAATGATTGCAAGATATGCACAAAATTGATTATTTGAAAATGATTTATAAAATTTCAAGCAAATGCAATTGGCACGTGTAAAACTAAATTCCTATAATGATAATTGATCATCATATTAAATATTTAATATAAGATGTCATATACATAATGTCATGAATATAACATATATTTTATATACAAAGCCATATAGGCATGTCCAAACAAAGACATACATGCATTTATTCAAAAATATACATTGGTAGTTCATACAAAAGTATGTATACAAAGCCATCTAGGCATACAAAAAATGTCCCAAAAACTAGTTTCCTATGGACTTTTATGAAATAATCGGCAGCCCTTACTTGACTATGAAGATGTAGAGCCAATCAGTGACTCATCCTCTCTCTGTCGTCGAGTAGACCTCTTTGACAGAAGTTCATCCAGCTCCACCTATTAATACAATCAAACAATATATGCACATTAATATAGAAAATGCATGTAATATATAACATCACATATGTAATCAATCACTTACCGCTGCCTGATGATCACTCTCCATCATCTTGTCTCCAGCTTCTTTGTTTGTAGTTGGACAGGCTGGAGTTGTGACCTCCTGTGAGAAGCATTAAGAAGCAAAATTGATTAAACATAAATATCATTTATGTACATCAAATGACATGAGATAAAACAAGAAATACAAAATTATGACATTTTCGAGTTATTAGCTCATACCTCGGTCAAAGGATTTGAAGACATTATGGTTGCATCAATGCCTACCTGCGCTCACTCACAAAGATGAGTAATCTCCATATTCAACATCTAAAAATCAAGTTCAAGATTATTCAACCAAAATAAATATATAACATTATTTTAAAAATGCATAATGATTAGAAATGGTTAAATCTACCTCTATATAAGTTGTGGATTTGCATCCAGGGGACCAAGGAAACCATGGAGGTGCTAGTGACTATTGAAATCATCAAATTGTCACAAACTAATATTACCATTTCAACATATCTACAATAATTACAATTGTGTGATAAATTACATACCTGATGACTTGACCTCCTCTCATAACCCACCAGTGGATGGCTAATGGAGGCAGAATGAAGACTTTGACCCTGGAATTTCATTGTGCAAACAATTACATACATTTGACTTATAATATAGATAATCATATAAAAATTAATTACAAATTTGAAATAACAATATATTAAATCAAGATGAAACTTGTAATAAATTACCCGTGAGTCAATACCAAATGTATGATGTAAGTTATCGTCAGTGAGAATAATCTCATCCAATATGGATGCCTCCATCAATGGATGTTGCCCTTGTGTCGCAGCATCCTGCTGAGAGTCCTATCATGTGTCCTGTGTCGCATAATCACGCAGGTTCCCACATGAACTGCACAAATGTGGGGACACATGACACCTACTACTCTCACCCTCACCAACCTGGGTAAGATCATCAACATGCTATGATAGAGATTGGGTGAGAGTAGTCAATGAATGTAATGTCTCCACCTCCACATTACAACACTCTCCTTCAAAGTCGAAGGGAGTGACCTACGTTCTAGCCTCAACAAGGGTACAGACACATGGTTTTGATCTCCTTGAGCCCCCTCTCTATCTTGGGCAGAGCCACCACCTCTACCCTGGAACTCATGAATGTCAAAATAATTGGAAATCTTATTGAGGACGAACTCGCAATGGAGTTTCCTTAAGAAATATTGTGGTTGGGCACTCATCGAAGACCATGTACCATCTATCCCAAAAGTTTTGGGATATTTCTTCATTCCTACACCAATGAATAGGAAACCATTTGCAACTTTCTTCTAATCTTTGGCCAGTTTTGGGATCAATAAAGTGTGCACATAATTGAGATTTTGTAATTTTTTCATTCTTGACTTGTTCATATGACAACTTGTCGGCATAATATTGCCAACACCTATCCCTATAGTCTTGGAATTTGGTGATTTGTTTTGTCACCAAATCGGTGTGGGAAACAATCTCCTCTAATGACTTTGCAAGCGCCCTCCTACGATCGGTGCTTGCACTTGGATTGTTTAGTGTTTGAATAACAGTTTGAAGATGTTTCTTGTTTTCCTCTATTATCCGTAGGTAGTTTTCTTGACTATCCCTTACATTGTGAGGACATTAAGGTGGGTTTTGAGGGTTTGAAGGGTTTTGGGGGTTGTTTTCACCCTCCTTAGTTGGATTTGGGTTTTCTCTTGCCCCAATAACTATAAATGCAATATAAAAACAAATCAAACATTGCAAAACTCAAAAAGTCTTCTCAAACTAACAAAAATCAACCAAACCCTACCTTCTTCCTATGCTAGACCCTACAAATTTTCTTGAAAACATCTTTGGTAGTGAGGTGACATCGTGAATTTGTCATTTTCTCTCTTACACTCGCTTGGAGAGGCTTCCCTTCAACACGATCACACTTTGAACTATTTTTTTTGCTGCTAAACTCTCAATGGTTGCAACTGTATGAGGAGAAATGGCTTTTTTTTTTGCTTTTAAGCAAACCAAAACACAAGCACGTTATAACACGCTCATGTTTTTTTTACTTTTGGACCAAAAAGTCCCATAGTGGTGACTTTTTGGTTCCCCATCTCTTTGCATATACCCCTCCTTCCTCTTTATTTCCCACGTAGTTGGTTGTTATATTTCCAGATCCTCCCATGTCATACATGGAGTTCCCATGACTCATTTGTTTTCATCTTACAAGAACTAGGTCCTTCAAGGTAAGGATAACAACCCAACTGTGTAACCATTCTAACCCTTTCCTTTGCCAAAAAAGATTGCATTCTAACTGAATAATTCCCAAAATTAGCTAACAAGGAACAACTAAAAGTTGAAATTGATTGTCGAAAGTAACTTTCTCTATCCCTTTATAGCCATGATTGCTGGGAAATTGAGAATTCAAAAAATCATTACCTATTCATCAGTCTATCTCACTAACCCTGCAAATAAATCTCCAAACACCAAAATGTCACTTCAGAATCATATCATGCTCTGAGAAAGTTTGGGCATCCAATTCAAGAAATCCTCCTATGGACTTGTCATCTTACATGTATGGACTTGACATCTCACATCAAAAAGTACATTGACTCCCTTTACAAAGCTTGAATTTTGCATCCACTTGATTACCTTGGGTGACTGATGTGACCACCAAAACATTAGCCATCAGAGCAAATTGTTCCACTTGTAACTTGTTTCACTATTTGATGAACAAATGATGAACGGTTGTAGTTCAATTTCGGAAGGTAGATCTCCAACGCTACACATTGCCAACAAAATCCTCTGGAATCAACCATGAGCTGTTAGATATTATTAGATCAATGGTTGAGATATATATATAAATAAAATATAAATATATTTATATTGATTATTGTATAATGGTCAAGGTGGCGGCAGAGCGCAAGCCCTCAACTGTGAAGATGGGCCTACCTCTTAATTTTGCGATGTACATGAAACATAATGATGCAATCATGATGTGCCACATGGCATACAACAAAGTCTACTTGTCTCTATTCTAGAGACTTTATGTAGAATTTTGGGTGCGTCAATATTTTGGCCCGAAATAAAACTTGTGTCATCGATCTGTGATCATCTGACGATCAAAACCTATTAGAAATTTAGAATATTTTCCATTTATTAACATGCGCGGCAAAAGTGACATCTGTACTTTCATAATAAATAAGGAATGTTGTGAGAAGCACAATTGCACATTTCTCGGAAGGTAATTTACATAGTTCATTTATGAATTGTACAACAGTACATGCTACTGAAATCAATGCAATTTATGGAAACATTTATTAGGTTTGCAACCCTCATACGTACCTTATTCTACTTTTTCACGGGTGTACTTTGGATGAACTCTAGACTGCGTCTTCTACAGGTGTTGAACACGAGCATTCGCAATCAGGTTAGCTAATTGGTGCTCTTTCTTGTCCATTTCTTATAGTGATAAATATGAATTTTGTAAGTCAACTACATGGGAAGAACAATTATTTTTTCATGAGTCCGGACTGTTTGTTTACCCCAAATCTTCTAGAGATTTATTTGGCACCCTTAGTAGTTACAGAAGCTTTTGTTTACTAGTTTCTCAAACAAGTAAAGATGAAGCTTTTGTTTATTGAGAATAGTTTAGCTAAGGTGAAGGATACTGAGCTAAGATATATAGATTTGGACTTGGAGGCTTTCTAGGCTTGATTAGAGAAAAACCCCAAGTCACCTATAGTCGAGAAAATCCTAACAAGTGAGTTATCTCTTGTTGGGGTTTCCCAGCCATTGTGCCATGTCTAGACCTAGTTGTTGCATGTGCAAAGAACTATTATCCTAATATTAAGGTTCGGTCATCCTTTGTTTTGGAGAAGACCGAGAGGTGGCTTAAGGGGAAATTTTGAGAGCACGTTGGTTCTTCTTCTATGCATAAAGAATCAGGAACAAGAGAGCAAGGAACCTTCCAGGCCTCTAAAATTTAGAAAACTTCAACTGGTGTGGAGAGAAGTCATCACAGAGTTGGTTCACAATCTGGTAGTGGTGGGGATGGAGACCAGCTTGAAGATAATAGGAAACTAAAAGGTGTAGGTGAACAGGATGGTCAACCCGCATTTGTGAAACCATGAGAAAAAAGAAGTTGGATGCTTTACAACAATTGTAGGCAAATCACATGACTTCTCCTATGTCTCCTTCACCGAGTAATGATTCTTCCATTTTTCAATAGATTGCTGATGATAGTAACTTTTTGTTTCTTGTTTGAGCTTCCAGCCTCCCCCGTATCAAATGAAATTCTTATGCAAGATACTCCTAATCAGCCAGATAGAGTTGTCTTGGGTGCAAGTGAGTGTGGTACAATTTTGTCTTCCCCTTCCTAGTTAAAGAAAGATGTTGAGAAAAAGAGGATCAGAAGACATGCCCCAATGGAAAACACAAACATTGACATTGTAGCTAAATTGTTGCATCCTACACCTAAGCCTAAGAAGGATAAGAGGATGTCTCAGATGGTAACAGATTCTTCCTTAGGGCATAGGATTATGGAGATTACAGACCCCATCAGGGATAAAAATGAAAATGAAGTCACAAAAGCAGATTTCAATATGACCAAGATTGGCATGGGTCCTCCTATGGTGGAAGGTGATTTATATCATGTAAAATTCTCTCAATGCATGCTAGCAAAGAGAGTTAAAGCTCAGCAACAGGAGAATGCAAAGCTGCAAGCCCAGGTGAATTCTTTGACATCTTTCATTCAATCTATTTTGAATAGTACTTCTCAATCCTCCGATGCAACTCCTAGTGTTTATGTTGATGGAATGGATCCTAGCATGTTGCAACAAATCATGAGATATCAAACTCTAGGTAAGGCCATCAAATAATGGGTAGAGCAACTCACTGTTGATGGTTTGTTGTACATTGATGAGGTCATGAGACTATATACCCTCATTTATGATAAAAGGAAAGGGTTAGTTACAGAGTTACAAAATATAAAGAGGGAAGATAGTAATCTGCTCACAGTGTAGTAATCTGCTCACAGTGTCTACAGAGATAAAAGATATGATGGAAATTGATACAAATATTCTTGTAGCTGAAAAAAAAATGAATGATCCAAATAAGAATGATTTTGTGTCTTGGCTAGATGCACTAGAGTGGAAGAGGTATGTGCTAGGGGATTTTAGTGGACAAATAAGAAGAATTTTGAATCAATGTCACACTGATATGGTTGATCTTAAAAATAATTGTACCATCTTAGATGTAGAGATTTCAGATGAAAGTGGAGAGAACTTCAACTTGCTTGATGTCAAGGAAGTAAAGCAAAATTTTAAGAAGATGGTTACTAAAGAGTTTGTTGGTGCTGACGTAGTTAATGGTGAATCACTAGGGAAGCTTGGACATATAGCAATGTATCTCAGACCTTTCAAGCATGAAATTGATGATGTCTATAAGAGACTAACAGATGCAGACAAAATGATAAGTAAGTGGAAACTTTAGGCAAACATTACTTGTGGACCAAGTGACAAGATTTTAAATCCCATCATTACTAGGTACAAGAGGTACAAGACAAAACTAAGAGCATCAGCTCAGGTGGGCTCAACTACTGCTCGAGACGAAGACCAAACTGCTGCCACGTGATGACATTTCCTATTTTTATGTTATTTTTTTAAACATGCTCTAGATACTCTTGTGGTAAAAGACTTATTATTATTTTATGGTTTAAATTGGTTGTCCCCAAGAAGTTATTATTTCAAAGATAGTTATTTTATGACAAGGCTATATATACTAAGCATGTCAATGCATTTAGGATCTTTTGGCAAACTTTGTGTTGTTGATAGGACAATTTTGTGTTACTCTATATTTTAGTTATTTTCAATACATGAATTGTTATTATCAATTTTCATTAATCTGAATTGTTCCTTCATTGACACTTGTCTCTATTCCAGAGACTTTATGGAGAAAGATGGGTGTGTCAGAACTGCAACCCATAATAGAACTAATGTCGTTGATCTCTGATACTGACTATCCATTGATCTAAATGTAAATATTTTTTTAATCTATAAATTTGCCAAGTAAATTAGTCATTATAATTTGGCATTTGATATTTTCTCCAGTCACATGATGATTTTTCAAAAACATTGACAGCACATTTGCCAAATAATTTATTTTACATTTTTGAATATCTATATAATTCGCCACCTAATTTATTTTATTTTTTGGAATACAACTATAATTCGCCACCTAATTTTTATTTTTATTTGGAATACAACTATAATTCGCCAAGGAAACTATTTTTTTTTCAAATCTATATACAATTCACTAGCAAAAAACCGCTGTCAACAAATTTGAAAAAATTCACCAATGAAATTATTATTTTTTTCAAAAATAGGTATAGATTCACCAAAACTTTTATGGCCTCGGGCTAGGATTTGCCAGGATTTTATAGGTATTTTTAGGGGGGGTTCCTTAAAGTTATCCCTGATACTCCAAAAAGAGACATGGATTGGCAATGAAGTCCCCCCAACTGAGGACCATGACATCCCCAAACACAATGCACTAATGCATTGTCAAAATCTATGTATGCACTCTATTACAACTAAGCTCTAAGATTCCATATGTAAGTTATATGTTCTCCCTTATTTCCATAATCTATGTATACTAGCTAATTACACTTCACTACTATTCTAACCAGCTTCTATCAAATAGGTAATGATTACCATTATTTACATAATAAAACAACCATTACTTACTTGAATAGTACTTACTTGTATGTGTTTTCATAGCACTCACCTCGAGTTTAGCACAACTACTACTATGAATATCATGTGCATGTTCATCAAGTTTATAATCATAATTATCACTATCAACATTGACATGTCGAAGTTGTATAGTTTTGCAGAGAGCTCTATTGACATGACCTTTTTCTTTTTGTTCTACTTTCATATAATTGCTCTGCATGTGTTTTAATCATCATGCAAAAATTAATATAAGTCAAGTAAAGAATGCAAAAGCTATAAATTTTTGTCTAAAAGAACATTTTAAGCATGAAGAATTAATGACAAAACATTGGGACATATTAACTTACAACTTAAAGAATGCAAAAGGTATGATTTTTTGTCCAAAAGAACATTTTAAGCATGAAGAATGACAAAACATTGGGACAGATTACTGACAACTATTATATTACCTCAACTTCAGCATAACTATGATGACTATGTTGCACATTCTTGTCTAGTTCATCATGATCACTATCAATATCGGCAGCTCTATTGACATCATGAAGGTGTTTTCATTTTCTTGCTGCTTTGATAAAATTACTCTACATGTGGTTTAACCATCATGCAAAAAAATATACAAAGCGTTCAATAGTCAAGTAAAGAATGCAAACTATAAATTTGTCTAAAAGAACATTTTCTGGATCACTCCAACAATAAAGAAACTGGGTTGGATTCTCCTATGCTTAGATTTCAATAATCTACATATTAAGAGGCATTTGTATACAGAATTGCCAAACAAGAAGAAATGAGATCTATAGAGCCTCTTATCTCATCTGAATCCATGGATTTATGCTCAATCCATGCAAAAGCTATAGGATTAATGGAGGCAACCAACTGTCAAACTTGCTAACTGAGACCGTATATGCAATTCATTACATGTTGGTACCCTTCATTTGAGATGACATGATTTGGAGAGGCTGATGCTACTGGGCATGTAACATATGGCTATGAAATCTCTGTTGATGAACTAGATTTCCACTTCATCCTACTCTTAGATTTACTAGGATCTAGTGCTACCATATAATTGACAATATTTTATGCACCTGCTTCTCTATTACTATTTTCCACCTAAAATACAATGTCAATTTCAACATATAGTCAATTCAATAAACATCGAAATAAATAACACAATGTAAATTAAACCAAAAAGCCATACACTTACTCCAAATTTGTCCATTTTGGCCTGCAACCCACCTCGATCAAATGTATATCCAGCCCTCACATTATCTCTTGCTCTCTTGCCTATGTTACTCTTTCCCAAATATTCTTTGGAATGCATAGTTTCTTTCAATGCTTCCCACTGTTTGGGAGATAGATTGGAGTCTAACCTCTCTTTTCTGTCCATGATTGTTTTATAACAATTGTATCTAAAACTATTCATCAAAATTCTCATCTTTTGCTTGTAATATTTTCTAGTGATTTGTCCACCAGTAGTCTCAAAAGCATTTTCCATTTTTTGTATAATATTTTCCACACTTCGTGGATCTTGCTCTACAAAATTTGATTTGCAAATATCCAAATGGGCCCTACATCTTACACCCAACTCGGAGGCCCACTTTGTAACATTTGGCCCAATGGGCTGACCATCTCTCGATACCTCAAGCAAGAATGGCTTCTTTCCTTCTAATTTTGTTTCTTTTGCATTCCTCTCTATAGATCTGTACAAATCTTGACTCAATCTTTGTCTTTTGACAAAAGCATCCACATCTTCTATTAAACCACTACCAGTATTTCTGATTGATCCACTAGTTCCATCAAAAGTTCTAGATGTAACATGTACACTCTGAGGCACAATAGATGCACGTGGTCTCTCTTCATGACTTTCATTAACCAAAAATTCATGCTCCTTGGCCACATCAGATGTAGCATGAGTAGGTAGATCATGAGTATTGGTCTTCGCAGATTTCACTTCAAATACATCCTTTAATCTTGAATAAATCATCTGCACACCTATTGTTCCTTTAATGCTCTGATGTTTTTCAATAATCTCTCTTAGACTTTGTTCTAAGAGATCATCACAATGTTGCACATCACCATGTGCTATATCAAGCTGCACATGATCACCATGTGCTATATCAGGTTGCACATGATCACCATGTGTTATATTAGGCTACACATCACCATGTGCTATATCAGGCTACACATCAGCATATGCTATATCAGTATGCACATGATCATCATTGCAACTATTGTTTTCACCAACTGCATTTTTTGAATCACAAAAGTGGTGGCTTCTACGAGATGGTGACACTGTATCTTTTCTTTCCTTTTGTTTTTGCTCCACATTTTCTTTGCACTCTTTTTGTTGCCTATAAAATGAAAAAAATATCATATTATGTCTTATATACATAAAGCTCCTACCTAAAAAATTTCATTAAACACTATTAAACAAATAATATACTACTTAGTGGATTTACAACTTGCCTATTTGTCAAACCAAGACTCAATAAATATTCATTATTCTTGGCCACTTTTTCTCTATGAAGGCACTCATAATTTGTCAGTGAAGTTTCAACATTATGATCACTATCATCTAATTTGTGCCTTATAGCCCTTCTTTTCATTTCCTGAAGTCAAAATAAACAATAATGTATAAATCAACAACTTCAATTAGTAAAACTTTATTGAGTTCATAAGTTGATAACTGTTGACTTTCCAATCTGTTGATAACTGCAATTGAAAACTTAAAATAGAATTTAGTTTACAGATTAAAAAGAATTTACAGTCAAAAACCAAGAACATGCTTACAATTACAAGTATCACACAATTTTTCCTTAGGGATATATTCACAAGAAAAGAACTCATAAAAACATAACACAAGTAGGATGAAGGAAAAACAAAGTCTAGTTCATCATGAGGTGTGTTAGAACCATTCAAAATTTCACATACTCCCACTCTGTTTCATACATTTTCCTTCCATAAATCCATAATTAGGGATTCATATTGCTTTTAGAATTGTTCCAGGAGTCATTTATGAGCATCTAATATCAGGTCTATGTGAAAGAAATTTATATTTTTTACCATTGATGTGTTTTTGTCTCTTACCATAGCCTCGCAGTACATGCAAATAGCCTTGCCAGGTGTGTAGGAATTAGAGGATGTGAATACACAGTTACCACTTCCCCGCAGCATGCAGAAAATTCAGTTGCGGTGTTGCAATATAAACTCAAGCAACACATAATAAGTTACCGTGCCACCGCGGCAAGTAAGGAGCTGACTGGCAGCAATGCAGTAGGAAGGAGTCAGGATAATGTGTTCACCGTGCCCCCACGATAGTTTCAAGTTGAGCTTGTAGTGTTACGGTATAAGGAGTTCAAGTGATTAGTAATGCTACATACTATGGCCACTCGATGCTGATAACTTCGACTGGCGGTAATGCGGTAAACAACAAATGGGAAACTGCATGCTCCTGCAGCCCCACGATTGTTAGGCCTGTTGGTTATTTCCCTGATTGGATGCTCATTCCCAGATTTCCCTACAAGGTAGCCATCAGTGATTAACAGGATCTCTGGGCCAGGAGCCAACAGTGTAGGAGATAGACTCTATTTTTATCTCCTCTTCTTCTTCAAGCTCTGCAAAACCTAGGGGGGTATTCCCTATTGAACACCCATGAGAATATGCTTGTGGGTTGGCTTGGGATGTTGACACAAAGCAGATGAATCCTCCTATAAGTAGACCAAAACTGTGAGATAAGTGCAAAGGGGCTAGCTTTGGGCCTATGTTCAGTTGTGAATTAGAGGATCTTGTCCTAAACTACTTCTACAGTCCTAAAGGTTGGTTTGGAAGTAAGAGTTTGATTTGTATGTGGATGCAAAACTAGGACCTGGTATGTAATCTCAATGCAGAGCTAGATTGGTGCCTATCCAGGGCTTGGAGTCAGTAGACATACACCTGTGAATGACCAGCATGAACACACTAAAACTGGATTTCAAGGGGATGTTGTGATATATGCCTTACAGATACCTCCCAAAATAGAGTGTTAAGTTATCTCTACTTATGGCATCCCTATTATAGTATATTCTTCCCAACACTTAATCTGAAAACACTTTAATCTACCCCTTGAGCAAAAGTTGAAAGATCAAGCATTCAATACAGGAATTCTATATTCTAGAATACCAGACACCCCTTAGATATCTGGATTCAAAAGAAGGACACATGCAATAATGGAGACAGAATTAACAAAACACATGCAAATACAACATCACTCATATAAAATCAATCATGAAATCAGTAGATTCATGCATGAGACATACAACAAGAGATACATAAACTCACAAGATCTCCTGTATAGAGCAACAAAAACTAGTTGTATCTTATTACAGAGCCAGATATGTCCAGTTTTCAACAACAACCTCTAAAATGAGCAACACAACCTGCTACATATAGCAAGAAGGTCCTCAGCATTAATTACATGGCAAAAGTCAAAAGTCTGCCAGAAATAGTTCATCTTCAGATTGGCGCTCAAACATTCAATGCAGCAGGTGGGAGAGGAGACAGGGAGAGATCTCGAGCCTTGTGCCGTCACCTGGGGATTCACATCTTCAATCGGGTACAAGCTCCGTTCACGCCATCTCCCATACCTCTGCAACAACTGGCATTAATCTCCATCTACCTTGCGGCCATCGGGAAAAACATCAAACAGTGCATCGCTAACCTTTCCCACCAAAATACCCCCTCATGATATTTCAAAAATGCAGGAACCATTTATCCCACATGCACCCCGCGGCAACCCTCTAAACACATTATATACTAGGCCGTTAACATATATAATGTTGGTGATTTTGCTCCTGACGGCACTAGCATAAGCCTCATCATCCTCCAGCAGCATGATATCCGGATGCACAAAATATCACCCTGACGTCACATCACCCTGCATGATAATCGCCTTCATCGGCACAACCTGATGCATCAGAGGAAGATCCTCCTGCTTAGCCGATACCAAATGTTTGGCCGATGAAAATCCTGCATGTCCACAAAAATCCTGATGACATCATCATCATTTCCACACACCGCACACTTCCTCATATCCGGATGACGTCACCGTCACATTGAAAAATCAAGGTGATGTTTGAATATGATTGATATTTGAAAATATCACCCCCTCCTTCAGAATATGATGAAGCCGATAAACAAGCGGACATCACCCTAATAACAAACCTCATCATCATATCCATAAATATCCTGATGATATCATCATCATACTTAGAACAAGGGTGATATCTAGAAGATGACCCGATAAATGGAAAATCACCCGACATTGAGAAATATCATCCTATAGAGAAAAGATGAATGCAAAGGTCGAGCGGATATCACCTCCGCAGGAACATGACATCAGCAGCATCCTAATGTTGAACAAACATAAGGTGACAAAATAACATCGGGGTGATCTTAACAAAGATCACTCGATATTCAAATATGATGACCTCGATGAAAAGTGGGTCATACTTAGAAATTTCACAGCGCCAACATTAGGATGATCTTGACCAAGATCACCCGATGTTAAAATATCACCCCGTAATAAGAATATCGCCCTCCGACAAAGGTCAAGATACAAAACATGATGACCCCACAAGATATCCGGTCATGATGAGAAATGACCCATGCAAGAAACATCAAGGGGGATGTCCAGGAACATGATGATGACGATGACCGCCTCTTTCATTATATCATGATGATGCTGGAAACACAAAGAGGGTCTAATACTTAGGAAATTTTCTAGATTTTTTAGGGAGGTGCACATCCTGAAACCTTAACATAAATCTTTACCAACATAGGCTCTGACTGGGGACGTGCGGGTGCAAGACTGCAGTGAGAACCAGACTTCTCCGGGGTAGACCAGACAAAACCCAAAATTCAAAACAGGACCGACCACACAAGGCATGCACAAAATATTTACAACTATTTTACATTGTGCACACAGGTAACTCATTTATGTGAAAAAGGTTTTAAGGAATTTACTGTGCATCGGTAATTCCATTAATTCACCATTTAGGGCTTGGAGAAAGTAGGAGTCTCCTCCATAGATATAGCTAATTTGATATGGGCCTGTCCACAAGGGTTCAAATTTGCCATGTTTACCCTTATCCTGGTTCCTTGCATTCCACATAAGGACCATATCACCTATCTGAAAATCTCTCTCTGTAACCCTTTTATCAAACAGACACTTCACCTTCTGCTGTTTCTTGATGTTTATTTTTGGTACCTCTGCCCTGATTTCATCTAGCTCAACTAGTTGATTGATCCTTTCAGTCATTGAATCATTAACCTCCCCATCATGCTCCTGTATGAACTTGTAAACTGGTAGGAGGTTATTCACAGGCAATCTAGCTGCTGCACCATACACTAATTCATAAGGTGACCTTCCAGTGGCTCTTTTCACTGTCACCCTATCAGCCCATAATGCCAACTTCAGTTTTAAATCCTAGGATTTCTTATTTTTATCCATTATCCTCTTGATGATTTTCATTAGGCTTCTGTTACTTGATTCTGCTTGACCATTTCCTTGTGGATGGTATGGTGATGTGTGAGACAAGTCCATCCCATATTTATTACAAAAATCAACAAATTCACCTGATCTAAAGCACATAGCATTATCTATGACTAACTTGACTGGTACCCCAAACGTGATGATGATATTCTCTAGGATAAAATCCATCACCACCCTACTTGTAGCTCTTTTAGTTGGAATAGCCTCAATCCATTTGGTGAAGTAGTCAGTGGCAACCAGAATCCAACTATGTCCTCCACTAGATTTCTCTGAAATTTCCCCTATGAAGTCAACTTCCCATTGCTGAAATGGAGCTTCCATAGTTATAGTCCTGAGGGGCAATGCACCATCATATTTTAGCTTTCCTGAGAACCTTTGGCAAGAGTCACACTTTCTTATCATTCTGTGTGCATCTGAGAAAAGAGTGGGCCACCAATATCCTGCCCTAAGGATTTTGTGGGATGTTGTATAAGCAGGATAATGTCCACCACATACTCCATGGTGTATATCATTTAGAATGTCCTTGGCCTGGTTTTCATCCACACATTTGAGTAATACACCATCATGATTTCTCCAATACAGTTCTCCTTGAACAATGATGTATTTAATAGCTTGTAGTTTCAAAGTTCTCTTCTAAATATCACTGAGGTGGGAAGGACAATTCAGGTTTTGCAAATAATATACTATGTCCTTGTACCATTCAGATTCTAACATATTTATAACTTCATTGTGCACTTCATTCACTTGGCATGCCTCTAAGTTTGACTTTGCCATCAATTTTGCTAAGCCTTGTCCTCTTACCAATTTAGTAATCTATATTTCAATATTGCATTCTTGCAATTTGTTTATCCACCTGCATCTTCATCCTGTCACCTCCTGTTGAGTAAAGATGTCCTTGACTGCTGCATGAGGCACATATGCAACTATCTGGGATCCTACCAGATATGGCCCGAAACTCTTGACTGCTCTGACTAGTGCATATGCCTACTTTTCCATGATGTCATATTTTAATTCAGAGGCCTGTAAGGACATACTAAAAAAAGCAATGGGCTGCTCAAATCCATCTTCATTTTTCTGTTGTAAACATGTAGCAACAGTATGGAAAGAAGCAAATGAAAACAACTGAAATGGCTTAGAAAAATCAGGAGACTTTAGCACATGAGCCATCTTAATTGCTTCTTTGATGCTCTGAAATGATTCAATTGCTTCACCTTCCCAACTAACAGTCTCACCCTTCTTCAGCATTTTAGAAATGTTCCTTGTGGTTTCTGCAAAATTGGGAACAAATCTTCTAAAAAAAATTATTTGTCCAAAGAAGGACTGGATTCCTTTTACTATTTTTGGCATCTGGATCCTGTCAATTGCAGCTACTCTTTCAGGATCAATCCTAACTCCATCTTTGGAAACAATGTGCCCCAGGAGTTTCCCTTCTACTACCCCAAAAGCACACTTCTTTGGATTTAGAGAAATGCCATACTCTAGTGCTCTAATGAAAATCTGTTCTAGATGCATACAATGCTGCTCTTCCTTCTTTGAATAGGCAGTCAGATCATCCTGATAGACAGCCAGAATTGAGTCAATCAACCCTGCAAAAGCAACATCCATAGCTCTCTGGAATGTAGCACCTGCATTTGTTAGTCCAAATGACATTCTAACATATACATATGTTCCGCACGGAGTGGTGAAAGTAGTCTTAAATTGTTCTGATTCCTTTACCTTCACCTGATTGTAACCTGAAAATCCATCCATCATGGATAGGAGTTCACAACCAGTCACTTTCTGTAACATAGCCTCCATATTAGGCAATGAGTAATTATCCTTTAAGGAGGATACATTCAAATTTCTGAAGTCAACACAAAGCCTAATATCACCATTCTTTTTTCTGACTGGGACAAGGTTAGACACCCAAGTTGAATGCCTAATTGGCACAATTATTCCAGCCTCCCTAAGCTTCTTAAGTTCTTGCATTTTTGGAGCTAAAGTAGGATTAATAGGCCTTTGCTTCTATCTAAATGGCCTGGCTCCAGGCTTCAAAGGGATCTCATGCTGGAATAGGTCTTCTCTATAGGCCTTTAGGTCCTCACATGACCAAGAAAAAAACATGTTTATACTTTTTTAACAATGCAATCAGCATGCTCCTAATGTGTGGTTTGAGCTGTTTGCCAATGTATACCTTCTTGGGGGCCTGAGATGTCCCCAAATTTATCTCCTCCAGATCATCTTTATTCGTGGGAGATGTCTTTGTAACACATTGGTCTCTATTGTCAAAAGCTCTTTCTAAAGCTACTAACCCTCTAGGGATTTTGTTAGTCTTCAACTGAATTACTTCTTTCCCCATGATTAGGGTTTCTTTTCCATCTATAGTTTCTACAAAAGCTTGAAAGTCAATTTCTTGGTTCTCATATTCATCTATGTAGTGCAAAAATTTTAACAAGTCCTTGTCATCATCAAACACTTGCCAACTGCATATGTTTTCTGGTACTACAAGTTTGATTTTAACTTCAACATTGGTAACATCAGACAGGGTTATATCATCTGGCCTAATAGCTACATTAGCAAGGAAATCAGCCATGACATTTTTTGATCTCTCTACCTAGCCTATTGAAAATGCATCAAATAATTCAATTGTATCCCAGACAGCATGCTTGTATTGTTTTAATCTTTTGTTCTTTGAGGAATACTTATCTCTAACCTGGGACATAATTAACTTTGAATCTCCAAATACTCTTAACATCTTAATTCCATGTTTGAGAGCCAGATTCAAACCTAACAATAGGGCCTCATATTCTGTAATGTTGTTTGTGCAAGCAAATCTTAGCAAGAAGGAGAACTTTAGGAGCTTACCAGTTGGAGACAGGAATACAACTCTAGCTCCAGAGCCTTCCTTTGCACAAGCTCCATCAAAATACATGGTCCATAGACCCTGTTGGTCCGGCTCTTGAATGCAAAGGTCTTCCTTTTGGTTTTCTTGATCACTTGAGACAACTCTGAAGTTATCACAGTCAGTGTTTACAAAGCATACATACTCCTCTGATTCTTGATCTTCAACTGTCTCTGGTGATCTCTCTTCTCTAATCAGCTTGACATCTCTTCCATTCATAGGGATCATAGCATATGACAGGTCCAACTGCATACTTCCCCCAATAAGTGTTGCCCATCTTCTTGACAGCAGCATACCATACTGTGGCTTGATGTCAACCACTGTTATGTTCATCTTATATGTTTTCTCTGGATATGCTGCCAGTTTGAAATCCACATCCTTCATGATTCCAATAACAGGTACCTCCCTGGCATCCATAGCATAACATTTCCCACATGCCTTATCTATTTTCAATCCAACTTGTTGCATGATAGCCAAAGGCATGATATTTGTGGATGCCCCAGAATCAAGCATACAATTTCTAATTACTTTTCCATTGATAACAAGGGAAATGTAAAATGGCTCCACTTGTGAAGGACATTTAGTCATGGTCACCCCCAGATATACCTTAGGGACTTCATCTTCTTCATTGCATATAGCATGCTTCTTACCTTGAATCTCATCATTTTGCTTAGCTTGACAAGGTACTCCAGAAATTAAAGATATTGCCCTATTCCTGATTTCTTCAACCTTCATAAGTTCCATTAATGGGACAGAGACCTTTACCTGAGAGAGGACTTGAGTTATATCAAAGGGAGCATAATTTTGTACCACAGTTGTAGCTTGTGTTGTGGCTCTATTTTTATCTTGAGATGAGCCAGCTTTAATCTTCACAGCTCCCTGATCATCATTCTTGTTTTGGGAACTTTTGCTTTGATCCTCAACTTGGGGGACTCTATTTTCTGGGCCTTGAGATTCATGACCTATTTTTTGCTTAAAATTCTACTTGTTATTGTTCCATTGTTTCTTATGTGTTTCAGCCCCCCTATGACTATGCACTGGCTGACCTACAGAAATGCTTTCTAGCTGATGTGAGTTGCTTATCTGAGCTTTACCTCTAAGGTTATAGTTGCTCTTGACTTGGGCCACTGCTGCAGCTGTGAGAGCCCTAATCTCTTCATCAGAAGGTCTCCTTAGGTTACTCAAAAAATTGTGTGAGCCCTGAGCATATACACAGTTATCTTCATTATCTTCATCATAAAAAACTTGCTAACAGGTCTGAGTCCCAACATTTGTACTCTCATCTGCATCATGAGAATGATGCTCCCTACTTATGGACAACATATTAACATCATCATCCTGTACATAATGTGGCTCATTGCATTCATCACAAGAAACAACATTATCATACAAAGATTGAGCAATCATGCATTGTGACTGTGAATGTGGCATCTGACATATTATGCACCATGGAGTATTATCAGCAATATTTACGGCTTTCTTCAAAGGATCAGGAGTTTCCTTGGCATGTTGAGCTCTTTGATTTGTGTTGCTATGTGGAAATATAGGTTTACCATTATGCCAATTGGTATTATATGGCATATCATGCAATGGTCTCTTTTCCTGCCTTTGGTAAACTTGCCTATCAGGACCTATCCCTTTTTCACTTCTAGCCAATCTATAGCTTAGGTCCTTAACAACATTTTCCAATTTATCAATTTTGTCTTTAGGAGCAGGTGTATTACCTTGAATGTTTTGAGGCTTGTTTGGATTCTGCAGGATTCTCACATCATCCCTCCTGTTTGTCTTGCCTGATGCTTTCCTATTGTTCTCAATATTTATTGCTATCTTGAAAGCATCCCTGAGAGTAGCAAGACCTTTATCTCTTAACCCATATGCTATTTTGGCATCAAAAGCATTTATATATAATATTATGCACATAGGTTCATTGGGCCTCATGTGATGTGGTAGTTTGTTCAACACTTTAGTAAATCTTGCATTAAAGTCTGCAACTTGCTCATTTGACCCTTTAGTGATACTAGTGAATTCATTTACAAAGAAGCTAGGGTCAGTTTTGTCAACATATTGCTCCCTAAACATCCTTTTAAAATCATCCCATGATGAAATGCTCCGGTCAGGCAAATTCTTGTACCATTCTCTAGCCTCATCAACCAAAGATTGCATGAATGACTTCATGAAAACATCCTCATGTTCAACCTCAAAGTTATCCATGACATTTTGAAAAGCTTTTAAAAGATCCTCCCCAGACACAGTGTTATTTCCTGAAAACTTTGGCACTTGAAGCCTCACATGCTTGTCAATGGGGTTAGGATAACTAGGAATACCATAAAAAACCAGCTGCCTAAATCTATCCAGCTGCATGGGTTAATATTTCGGT
Source organism: Cunninghamia lanceolata (assembly GCA_027924645.1). Classification (NCBI taxonomy): domain Eukaryota; kingdom Viridiplantae; phylum Streptophyta; class Pinopsida; order Cupressales; family Cupressaceae; genus Cunninghamia; species Cunninghamia lanceolata. Next base: position 15,732,501 of record BSBN01000547.1, read on the forward strand.
CTACATTCTGATTTCTTACATTATTTAATGGTACTCTAGCATTATTTGCATCATGTCTTTCATCATTATGCTGATATTGTACCTCATTTCTGCACTGATTTCTATGCAGATTTGCATTTTCAAGGGTAGGAACTACATCCTGGTGAGCAGTCCTCAGAGCTTGTACCTTTTGTCTCATGTCATCTCTGATTTTCATTGCCTGCAGATATTCTAATTCTGCTCTTAGGCTTTTGATTTCTTTAGCTAACTGTTCCTCTCTGGGCATGGAGGTAGATGGTATCATACCATTCTGATCATCATCTTCATCATCCCTTGGGGATTCAGTCTCCTCAAATCTATCACTGGGATCCAAGAAAGGGCGTTCTTGGAATACTTCTGACCTTATTTTCAAACTAGCACGCTGTTGTCTTTCATATACATTTTGGATTTTAGCCTTAGTGTTTGAAAAATAAGGTATTGTCCTCTCTGAAGATCCTGGATTGTTTTGAACATTATCACTTCTGGGAGAACCCTCTTGACTGGCTTGAGTAATCCCATTTTTCCTATACATCATTTTTATGAGTAATTTTTCAGATAGAGGATTACGCTGGGATCTTCTCCCCTGCATATAAATTTCACTTTAACCGGTTGGGAGATTGGTTCGGAGACGCCACCTATTACTAGGAATTATTTTACCAGGGATGAAAAAACAATTTCTTTACTGCATAATCCTCAGTGGAGTCACCAAAATTTGTTGGTTATTTCCCTGACTGGATGCTCATTCCCAAATTTTCCTACAAGGTAGCCATCAATGATCAACAAGATCTCTGGGCCAGGGGCCAACAGTGTAGGAGATAGACTCTATTTTTATCTCCTCTTCTTCTTCAGACTCTGCAAAACCTAGGGGGGTATTCCCTATTCAACACCCATGAGAATATGCTTGTGGGTTGGCTTGGGATGTTGACACAAAGTAGATGAATCCTCCTGTAAGTAGACCAAAACTGTGAGATAAGTGCAAAGGGGCTAGCTTTGGGCCTATGTTCAGTTGTGAATTAGAGGATCTTATCCTAAACTACTTCTACAGTCCTAAAGGTTGTTTTGGAAGTAAGAGTTTGATTTGTATGTGGATACAAAACTAGGACCTCGTATGTAATCTCAATGTAGAGCTAGATTGGTGCCTATCCAGGGCTTGGAGTCAGTAGACATACACCTATGAATGACCAGCATGAACACACTAAAACTAGATTTCAAGGGGATGTTGTGATATCTGCCTTACAGATACCTCCCAGAACAGAGTGTTAAGTTATCTTTACTTATCGCATCCCTATTGCAGTATATTCTTCCCGACACTTAATCTGAAAACACTTTAATCTACCCCTTAAGCAGAAGTTGAAAGATCAAGAATTCAATACAGGAATTCTATATTCTAGAATACCAGACACCCCTTAGATATCTAGATTCAATAGAAGGGCACATGTAATACTAGAGACAAAATTAACAAAACACATGCAAATATAGCATCACTCATATAAAATCAATCATGAAATCAGTAGATTCATGCATGAGACATACAACAAGAGATACATAAACTCACAAGATCTCCTGCACAGAGCAACCAAAACCAGTTGTATCTTATTACAGAGCCAGATATGTCCAGTTTTCAACAACAACTTCTAAAATGAGCAACACAACCTGCTACATATAGCAAGAAGGTCCTCAGCATTAATTACATGGCAAAAGTCAAAAGTCTGCCAGAAACAATTCATCTTCAGATTGGCACTCAAACATTCAATGCAGCAGGTGGGAGAGGAGACAGGGAGAGATCTCGAGCCTTGTACCATCACATGGGGATTCACATCTTCAATCAGGTACAAGCTCCGTCCACGCCATCGCCCATACCTCTGCAATAACTGCCATTAATGTCCAGCTACCTCGCGGCCCTCGAGAAAAACATCAAATAGTGCATTGCTAACCTTTCCTGCCAAAATACCCCCTCATGATATTTCAAAAATGCAGGAACCATTTATCCCACATGCACCCCGTGGCAACCCTCTAAACACATTATATACTAGGCCGTTAACATATATAATGTCAGTGATTTTGCTGCCAATGGCACTAGCGTAAGCCTCATCATCCTCCAGCAGCATGATATCCGGATGCATAAAATATCACCCTAACGTCACATCACCCTGCATGATAATCACCTTCATCGGCACAACCTGATGCATCAGAGGAAGATCCTCTTGCTTAGCCGATACCAAATGTCTGGCTGATGAAAATCCTACATGTCCACAAAAATCCTGATGACGTCATTGTCATTTCTGCACACCGCACACTTCCTCATATCCGGATGACGTCACCGTCACATTGAAAAATCAGGGTGATGTTTGAATATGATTGATACTTGAAAATATCACCCCCTCCTTCGGAATATGATGAAGCCGATAAACAAGCGGACATCACCCTAATAACAAACCTTATCATCATATCCGCAAATATCCTGATGATATCATCATCATACTTAGAACAAGGGTGATATCCAGAAGATGACCTAACAAATGGAAAATCACCCGACACTGAGAAATATCATCCTGCAGAGAAAAGATGAATGCAAAGGTCAAGCGGATATCACCTTCACAGGAACATGACATCAGTAGCATCCTGATGTTGAACAAACATAAGGTGACAAAATGACATCAAGGTGATCTTAACAAAGATCACCCGATATTCAAATATGATGACCCCGATGAAAAGTGGGTCATACTTAGAAATTTCACAGGGCCAACATCAGGATGATCTTGACCAAGATCACCCGATGTTAAAATATCACCCCGTAACAAGAATATCGCCCTCCAACAAAGGTCGGGATACAAAACATGATGACCCCATGGGATATCCGGTCATGATGAGAAATGACCCATGCAAGAAACATCAAGGGGGATGTCCGGGAACATGATGATGATGATGACCCCCTCCTTCATTATATCATGATGATGCTGGAAACACAGAGAGGGTCCAATACTTAGGAAATTTTCTGGATTTTTTAGGGAGGTGCACATCCTGAAACCTTAACATAAATTATTACCAACAAGGCCAAAGCTTGGCGGTGGCACGGTAAAAGACACAAGGGATAACATGTATCCTGCATCCTGCAGTGGTGTGTAATAAGGCTTAAGGGGTGGCGGTAAGTGGTGAAGATGAACATAACTATCCAAGAGGTCCCACGGTCCTGCGATTGGCCTAAGTTGGTCTTGCGGTGATGCCGTAAGGAATTAAATGTCGAAATGACTTCAGTGCTACCCCGCAATGGTTATTATTGATGCCTGTGGGATTTTGGTTGTCGAGGAAAGGACTACAAATCTTGAAATACTCACCCAGCCATTGGATTGGATCAAATCAATGGTTTGTGTTTGAAAAGAATTGAATGTTGAGATTTGTTGATTTCATGGCACGAACTAAAGTTAATGGTGAAATGACCAACTTCGTGGAATGATAAAACTTGGGATTTCTTTGTATTTCTTCATTCCAGCGAATTCAGTGTTGATTACAAAAGGCAAATTCAAGCTTTGTGTACTCTCCTCAGACATTTTCTGACTGGGTAAGTCTGTCCCATCACTCTTTGCATAAAAGTTGGTGTTTGGTTTTTACTCTATTTTCAAGTAGTCTAGTAAAGCAAGTAAAATATCAAAACCCTAGTTCGTAGAGGCACTAAAATATGGCACCTAAAAATTATGAGTCTGTGAGTAAGAGCACTAACCCCCCTGCTCCCAAGAAATGATCACTTCAATAATCATTGTTGGACATCCTACCAAATTCAGTTGACAAGGGGTCTAAGAAATTGTTCAAGGATGTTGCGGAAGGATGTCGGGATGTTGCAATCCCTATCTCTAGATGGAACCTTTTTTTGTATTTTTGTGAAAAGAAAGATGGATAGGGACTAGTTGGAAACCCATGGAATTTGAATTTGGCAAAGCTTGTGGTGCTAAATGTATTTGTTGATGTGGATTTGATTAGAACATTGGCACAACACTATCACTCAGCCACCAAAATAGTCAGACTACCAAATGGGTCACCATTAGTGGTTGTAAATAGGAATGCAATCATAGACTGCTTCATGTTGAGCAAGCAAGCCCTCACACAAGTAGATCTATCAAAGAATGAGAAGGAGTACAATAGTTTGAGAAAAACACACAGAAGGGATGAGCTACCCATGTACATGAGGAAAGGGGTAAATAACAGAAGAATTGAAATCCCATCCATTGCAATTGAACCTTTCTCTGTTGAAGATCTTGTTGTCTATTTCAAAAGAACATATTTTTCTTTGTGTCAGGTGTTGGGTATTGATGCCCAAGGTAGAATGCCTATCGGCCTAATGAAGATGGCCACGAGAATTCAAAATCTAGAAGCTAATGTTGAATATGATTTTGCATCATTCATTGAAAAGAAACTGCATGATGGATTTTTGCAAATAAGGGAAAACAAAAATCCCATGGATTTCAAATACTACTCTTTGTTATGTCATTTGATTTTGTATCAAAATAGAAGCAAGTGGCACAATAGAATGGATTTGAGTATGATTGATGAAAAGGGACAAAGATTGCCAACACTGTACTGGTGTTACAAATGGGATAGCCATTGCAAGAATTGTAACTATGTTGTGTTTCATGATGAATTCTCATTTAGAATAATGAACTCTCTTGGTAGCTTTTCTCTAGATTGACAAAAGAGATCATGGAAATGTTGAGGCCTCTTACCCATAGGCCAAAACAAGGTCATAAGCATAACTATGCTGATTGGTTTTTCTTTCCAGATCATACTATAATCAGGGTATATGGGTGTACTCAGCCACCCCACGTGTTGCCCAAATTTTTGCCAAACAGAATTGCATTCCTTGAATTCATGTGGCAAATGATGTGGATGGAGAAGGATGTAATGAAGAAATAGAAGAAAGCCACATTTCTTTCTGATTCCACAGTGTTTGGTGATTAGTCCATTGGTTCTGATACTTTAGAGGATTTGCAAGCCTATTTGAAGGCTAAATATTCTTTGAAATCAGGTGTAGAGATGGTTTGTGATCCAGAGGGTCACATGAACTTTGTCAGACAAACCATCCTCACAAGAATGGGAATATCCCATCAAATCAATTTTTATGAGGATGTGATTAGAAATCTTGTCACCTTTTAAGAAGTGTATATAGGAAAAGAAAATTTGAGATTTTGAAAAGGATTGAGGATGATAGGAGAAAATAAAATCCTATTTTTTCTGGATTCTTTGTTGAAGAGAGGGACCCTGTGAGAAGAATAGATCTGATAATTGACAATTTTGAAAGAATAGATAGCAAGTCTGACAAGCAGCCTTCAAAGGCTACCAAGCTCAGCGTGAAAATACCACTAGGAGTTGTGATTCAAGAGCCTGCACTAGATGCAATGTTAGTACAGGATCCAGCTCATGTCCCTGATTCACCACCTTCCAAAAGGCAAAGGATTGAGGATGTTTCTCCACTGGTTCCATATGAATTGACCAAAGGAGGGGGTGACACTGATGAAGTGGCTAGTAACCTGAGAAATATGGGAGATCAAGGAGAAATAGATCAACCACTTGTTGGCCAAGAAATAGAAGCACACAAACCAGAGGCTAGAATGGGCGAACAGGCACAAGGGGAGCCTGAATTAGAAGAAGATGAAAGAATTGTGGCTTCTATGAGGTTTATGGAGGATGATGATTTCATTAATTCTCCTGAAATTAAAGATTTTTGGATTAAGATGAAGATGAAAGAATTTCAAGAACAAGTGGAAATAAATAAACTAGGTGCTGATGAATCTCAGCATGAGCAAATTGTTTCACAAACTTTTAAGAATTTGAAAATAGATGAAATAAGTGTCAACCCTGATGAGGCTAGACAAATGGTATTAAGGAGCAACATGCTGATCATTCTTGGGCTTGAGTTGAAGAAAACGATTTTGTTAGACCAAGTTAGGAATCAAGATGACCCCATGCTAGTTTCTGAATTTGACTATGAGGATGGTGTCAGTGGTTGTGGTTTCAATCCAAAAATAGAGACTTTGGCAATATGGGCAACACAAAAGAACACCAGCAAACCAAGATTACTTGATGTGGTCCAAGTAATGGGAACAGTTGTGGTCAAGACATTTCAAGACACATCAGTAACTAAAGCAGCTACCCTCACTGTGCATTCTGCAATGTGCACACAAGATGCTATTAAAAAGCTAAAGCAAATATTGTTTGATTATGAGAGAACTCAAATGGAGATGAATGATGAGGCAAATATATTGTATCTTGAAAATGTAAAGCTAAAAGAACAACTAAAAGGTGAGAGCTCTTCTTAGATTCAAGCCATTGTGCCATTTCAAACACCTATGCCACAAGAGACCGATGATACCACAGTGACTGCTGAACAATTCAATGTTTTGAAATTGAAGTTGGAAAAAGAAATTGAGGAATTGGAAAGCCAAAATGAGAAAACAAAGAATGAGGCAAAATTGAAAATTCTTGAAGTGTTTGAGAAAATTTTGGAATACAGAGTGAAAATGGTTGTTGACAAGTTGAGAGATGTGCATGAATGCTATTCTTCCTTGTCTTGGGCCATGGAGTTTGGTTGAAAGTAAACTTTTTTGTTTTAGATCCCTTGTATCAAAGATGGCAGTCAACACATCACACACTAATCACTCTGTGTAAAGTTCTACAACGAAATCCAGATGCTCCTGCAGCTCTAAAACCAATACAGAAAATGATCAAGATGATATTGGATGAGTATCAGTATTGTTGGTAGGTGGTGACTGATCAGGAAAGTACTATACACTAGTCATGTATCCTTGCCAGGGTTCGGGGGCGCAGCCCCCAAGAAATTTTTTTTAGAGCTGACATAAAAAGTTCTATTTTTGTGACCGACATAAGAAAACCCTATTTTTGTAACCGACAAAAAGGCTTGATAAAAAGTGGCTAAGGGTTAGGGTTTTGAGATATTGTATTGTAGCATTTGCAACAGTATTGAGTTGCAGGGATTACTGGTTGTAATTGGTTTGATTTACTGGATAACAATATTGGACTCTCTATTTGGTGGATGTAGCCTGAGTTTGGGTGAACCACGTTAAAAATTGTCTCTCACTGTTATTAATTCTGTGTATTTCCATTTCTCTGTTTAATCTTTATTTGTATTTAATTGATATCTTCTGCTGGCTAACCCTAACAAGTGGTATCAGAGTGGGTTGTGTTCGATTATCGTCTGCAGGAAGGTCTCACGGTTCAGTGGGAGCAATGGCGAACGAGGGAAAATTGAAGGTCAATAAATTCAATGGGCAGAACTATCAGTTCTGGAAGATGCAGATGGAGGATTACCTCTATCAAAAGGATTTATGGATGCCGTTGGAAGGAGTAGCCAAGAAACCGGCAACAATGTCTAATGAGGATTGGAATCTTCTTGACAGAAAGGCACTGGGAACCATTCGGTTGTGCCTGGCACCATCGGTGGCATTCAATATAAGGAAAGCAAAGACAACAGATGGTCTGATGAAAGCTTTGGCTAAATTGTATGAAAAACCCTCAGCCTCAAATAAGGTATTTCTCATGAAGCATTTGTTTAATTTGAAAATGGTTGAAGGTGGATCTGTGACAAGTCATTTAAATGAATTTAATACAATTATCAGTCAATTGACTTCTTTAAATGTAAAATTTGATGAAGAAGTTAGAGCTCTCTTGATATTATGTTCATTGCCTGAAAGCTTAGATAGTTTGGTAATGGCAGTTAGTAACTCTGTTTCTGGTTCAAATACCTTGAAATTTGATGATGTTATTGGTGTTATTCTGAGTGAGGAAATTCGTAAGAAAAGCTCAGGTGGATCGACATCAGGCAGTGTTTTGAATGCAGAGAGTAGGGGCAGATCAAAGGAGAGAGGAAAAGGTTCTGGAGGTCATGGGAAGTCACGAGGAAATTCAAAGGACAAAAGATCCCAAACCAGAGGACAAAAGGATTGCTGGTATTGTGGGAAACCAAGTCATCTGAAGAAAGATTGCTGGTCTCAGAAAAATAAAGAAGACAAACAAGAAGGCAATAAGGAGGCAAATGTGGTAACCAATAAATCTGAAGATGATGCTTTGATTCTTTCCCTAGATAATGCTGATGATTCATGGGTTTTAGATTCAGGGGCCTCATTTCATGCTACATCCCATAGAAGTTATTTTCTTGATTATGTCCAAGGGGATTTTGGGCTGGTTTATTTGGGAGATAACAAACCCTGTCAGATTGTTGGAAAGGGAAAAATCAAGATTAAGTTGCAGAATGGGAATCATTGGCTACTACAAGAGGTAAGGCATGTTCCAAGGCTTAGTAGGAATTTAAATTTAGCAGGGCAGCTAACTGAACAAGGTTGCACTGTTACATTTACTGATAAAAATTGGAAGGTTTCAAAAGGTGCCTTAGTAGTAGCAAAAGGTGTGAAAGTAGGCACCTTATATATTTGTACAGGTCATACTGTTCCTTCTACTTTAGCTGTTACAGAGAAAAAATAAACAGGTTTAGGAACAGTTGCTGCAGGTTTGCAGGAAGAGACTGAAAAAATTGCTACAGGTTCTGAGACAACATTGTGGCATAACAGACTTGGGCATATGAGTGAAAAAGGTATGAAAGTACTTCATTCTAAGAAAGTTTTACCAGGTCTGAAATGTATTAATATGGATTTCTGTGAAAGTTGTGTGTATGGCAAACAAAAGAGAGTCAGTTTTCTCAGAGATGGAAAGCAAAAGAAAAATAAAAAGTTGGAGCTTGTGCATACAGATATATGGGGACCAGCTCAGGTATCTTCTCTTGGTGGCTCTCAGCATTATGTTACATTCATATATGATGCAACCAGGAAGGTCTGGATTTATTTCCTTAGACAAAAATCTGATGTATTTAAAACATTTAAGAAATGGAGAAGCTTGGTTGAAAATGAGACAGATAAAAGATTAAAATGTCTCAGATCTGATAATGGTGGTGAGTATTACAGCAAAGAATTTGAAGATTATTGTTCCTTTAATGGAATTCATAGGCAGAAAATGGTTCCAGGGACTCCACAGGAAAATGGAGTGGCTAAACGCATGAATAGGACAATAATGGAGCGTGCAAGGACCATGAGATTGCATGTTGGGCTACCTTTAAATATGTGGGCAGAGGCTATCAACACTGCTGTATATTTAATTAATAGAGGTCCTTCAGTTCCTTTGGGTTGTGGTATTCCAGAGGAAGCATGGACAGGTAAGAAGGTGAGTTATTCTTTTCTAAAAACCTTCGGCTGTGAAGCATTTGCACATATAGATTCTGAAAATAAAACCAAGCTGGATGCAAAATCAAAAAAGTGTACCTTTGTTGGATATGGCATTGATGAATTTGGTTGTAGGCTTTGGGATTTTGAAAATTAAAAAATTGTGAGAAGCAGGAATGTTATATTAAATGAGAAAGTGTTGTACAAAGATCAGTTGCAGCAGCATGAGAAGAAAGAAAAGGATTATGTGGAGCTAGATGATACTCCAAATAGTGATGTTACAGTGGTTCCTCATGCTCCGCAACAGCAACTAGAAATACCACAAACTCCAATAAATGTTAGATGGTCAACAATGATAAGTAGACCTCCTGAAAAGTTTTCTCCCTCTTTGTATTCTATTTTGTTAACAGACGCTGGTGAACTAGAAGGGTATGATGAAGCTCTGCAGGTGAATACACAGGTTCAGTGGGAGCTTGCCATGAAAGAAGAAATGGACTCCTTGCTGAAAAATCAGACTTGGGAATTATGTAAGTTACCTGCAGGTAAAAAGGCTTTACCAAACAAATGGGTTTACAGGCTGAAAGATGAAGATGGAGGTAAGAAAAGATTTAAGGCTAGGTTAGTTGTAAAAGGATTTGCACAGAAACAGGGCATTGATTTTGATGAGATATTTTCTTCGGTTGTCAAGATAACTTCTATTCATACTATTTTAAGTATTGTGGCTACTAAATATTTGCATTTGGAATAGCTAGATGTGAAAACTGCCTTTCTCCATGGTGATTTAGAGGAGGAGATATACATGGCACAACCACAGGGATTTGAGGTCAAAGATAAGGAGAAACAAGTGTGCAGATTGAAGAAGAGTTTGTATGGCCTGAAACAAGCACCTCGATAATGGTATTTGAAATTTGATAGTTTTATGGCTGAGCAAGGCTACATCAGGTGTAATTCTGACCATTGTGTTTATTTTAAGAGGTTGGATAATGATAGCTACATTATTTTATGTTTATATGTTGATGACATGCTTGTAGCTGGGTCTAACATGGATCACATCAGAGAGTTAAAACATCAGTTAGCACAGTCATTTGATATAAAGGATTTGGGGGCAGCAAAACAAATCCTTGGTATGAAAATTTGCAGAGATAGGAAGAATAGAAAATTAACTCTATCTCAGGCTGCTTATGTTGAAAAGGTGTTGCAGAGATTCCATATGGAGAATGCAAAAGCTGTCAGCACACCTTTGCCTAGTCATTTGAAATTGACTAAGGAGATGTGTCTAAAGACATAAGAGGAGGAAGAAAAAATGTCCAAGGTACCATATGCTTCAGCTGTAGGAAGTTTAATGTATGCCATGGTATGCATGAGACTGGATATTGCACATGCTGTTGGAGTCGTTAGCAGGTATATGAGTCATCTTGGATTTGAGCATTGGAATGCAGTAAAATGGATTCTCAGATATTTGAGAGGTACATCTAATAAACACTTATGTTTTGGGGGCTCTAATATTGATTTAGCAGGTTATGTAGACTCAGATTCGGCAGGGGATATTGATACCAGGCAGAGTACTATAGGTTATTGTAGGTGGAACACCGGTGAGTTAGATTTCTAGGTTGCAAAAGGTGGTTTCTTTATCCACCACAGAGGTAGAATATGTAGCTGCAACAGAGGCAAGCAAGGAGATGATATGGCTATAATCTTTCATGGAAGAATTGGGTAAACAACAAGCTAACAGTTCTTTGTATACAGACAGTCAGAGTGCCATACATCTTGCAAAGAATTCTACCTTGCATTCAAAGACCAAACACATATAGTTGAGGTATCACTTTATTCAGTCGGTGTTGGATAATGGACAGTTAAGGCTAGAAAAGATACATACAGATGAAAATCCAGTGGATATGTTTACAAAGGTAGTGACAAGGGAGAAGATGAACTCCTCTTCAGCTTCGGTTGGTCTTCTAGACTAAAAACAACAAAAATAGAACAGCAGAGTCCAGGGTGCTTATTTCTAATGGGAGCTGCATGCGCAGCGGTGTTGTCCAGGCTCAGTCTCCAAGTGGGAGATTGTTTGGTGTGGAGCTTGATCAGTCTCCAATTGGGAGATTGTTGCTAGGTGGCGACTGATCAGGAAAGTATTGTACACTAGCCATGTATCCTTGCCGAGGTTTGGGGCCAGGCCGGGCCCCGAGCGGGGGTTCAGGGGCGTAGCCCCCGAGAAATTTTTTTTAGAGCCGACATAAAAAATCCTCTGCCGGCTAACCCTAACAAGTATGTGAATGGTGAGAATAAAAAAATGTAGGCAAAGATTGATTCTTTTGCCACTTTCAAACACCAGTTCACTCCATCAATCCTAATAGAGGATGAAAAGATCAAGGATTTTGATGCATGGAAGGATGAATTTGGTCATACAATTTCTAAGGTCATGGAATTTTTGAAAAGGAATGAAGATATCAATATTCTCATCTTCAACATCATTCTAGACAGAGTAATTGCTTTGGATGATGGATATACAAAGTTTGTAATTGATGTCAAAGTATTGCTGGACAAAAGGTGGAAGGATCACCAGGCCAATGTTAGGTCTCAAAAATGCAGGTTGCTAATCCTAAGAGGATGCCAAGCTCTATGCTTAGATTCGCAACATTTTTGAACTAACGTGACAAAATCAAACTTCAGGGTTTGATGACTCCCTGCACTTTAGGTCCTACTACACCTAGGCGGGTGAACCTTGGAACTTAAAGCAGATTGAGTGTAAATGTTTTGACTAGGTAAATGAATCTATCTATAGTGGCAAATGCTGTAGAATAGATGAAAGCTTGCTAACTAATTCTATATCTAATATATGATGAATAGTTAGTATAAATTGTATAAGCAATATCAAGGTGAATTCTATGACTATGCTTAACTAAAAAAGGTTTTTAAATGATGAATTGAAATAAGACCAGTGCCTTGTTGGATAAACAGAGTCAAATGGAGGACTAAGACTAGTGGCTTATAATGGGTAGTAACTCTAACTGTTTCGCACAACTTTTTAGTTTATAACTTGTATAAACGTACAAGGAAATTACTGACAAACTCTTCTTAACAATCCAATCAATATAATCAGATCTCTTGTAATTCACCAGAAGGTAATTTAATCCTTTCTTGAAGGAACCGATTGAATGAAATATGCAAGAATAGCAAATAATGTTAACTTGGAGACAGAATGGCAGTCCTAATTATATGGTTCTTCTTAGTAATCCAAACTAACACTTCCAGGTTATTGTGATTGATCAGAACGATTTTTAATTCCTCTAATGGAAACCAATTAATTCAATCACACAAATACAACAAATGTGCATTGACAAATTAACTATATACTTGATATATTAATTTGAATAACAAGGAAATACTAAATTGGAGACAACCACACAATTGAATAATCTTAACAAACAATTGATGCCATAATAGAGCCACAGAATCAGAGAACTTCAATTTACTTCTTCAATAATATACTTGCAACATGGTCTTTTAAAACATTGTAAACTATATCTATTATATTCTACTGCTGATGAAAATTCAACATCATATGTTCAACTTATATACCAATACTTATGAAGAGACATAACTCTTCAAAGAAGTCTTTTGGAATCAACATGATTAACATAAAAATAATAAAATAACACTACTTAAGCTCTATTCAACCACAAGTATAGCTGAGCAATATGATCTAAGTACTCCTGGTTGTGATGTGAATCAGTAAATTCAATGGCGTTCCTTGTGATCACATCCATCGTAACCATCTTCTCCAAGTGATTGCAGGCTTCCCCAGATGCAAAGTCTTTGTTCTTAAGAGCTTCTAAAGCTTCATTCAATATTGCTTGACAGTCTCTGCTCTAGTCTTCTTTACTCTTTAATTCTTTATTGCTCTTGAACAATGTGGGCACTCCTACTTTTGAGGCTTCAACACACTCTTTGGCATCAGTATTAAGTTGGTCATAATACTTCTGATGCTGCTCGATCAACTCTTTTGCATTGGAGGCACCTGCAATATTAGAAGTATCTTTACTCTGTGTCTCATTTAATTTCTCCTACAGCCTTTTGTCAAGCCTCTCATGCTCTTGGATCACTTTATAATTCTGAGAATAATTATCCCAATATTGGTTCAACCAATGCTTCATGTTGGTATGCCTATTTTGGAGTACTGTGACAAGTGAATCCATGTGGATTTGGGCTATCTGATCGATGGATGGTGATTGGACGCTCTGTGAGCTTTCACCCTGAGTTAGTCTCTTTACTGATCCCCCAAAGGTACTCTTAACAACATCTTTCAGATAGTCATTTTCTTTGGTTAATCTCTCACAACTCAGTTTGTATGCATCTCTTTCCTTAATTAACATCTAAGCATGTGCCTTATTCAACTTTGCAACATCAATGCCAATGTCTATAGTGATCAAGGGGTCAGTTTCCCCTGCCTTCAAAGTAATGACATGGCCAAAAGTCTTCTCAGTGTCTATAATGGCTGCCTTTTTGTGGGTAGGATACAGGGCCCATATCATTAATGAATTTTCATCATTATTATATTTGGTGCCCATGTATACTTCATTGACACCTTCTGGAGTGAGCTTGTATTTATCATCTGTATTATGCAAAAAACTATCAAATACTAGAGCATAATTCAAATCAAGGCTAGGAAAGATCATTAACCCTAATTCTTTCAGCAGCTATCTACCCTTACTAGGGGTCATATCTTGTAATTCATTATCCACTGTTGCTTTCAACATATTGAGTAATTGTCTCTCATTATTGGCAGGGACATCATCAACTGACTCTCTGATTTCTTTCCCCTTGTACTTATACAAAAATGATTTGAATTCTTTAGAATGAATAAATTTATCATCAGAAATAAAAGAATCATACGCTATTTGTCTTGGGTCTTCATCGATAGGCCCCTCCTCATCATGTGCTATGCCAGAAGACTGATATTGTTGCATTTTTCTTTTGGACATTTTTGTTGTCTGTTGTTGTGGTTCCTCTTGCTCTACAGGCTCTTCATCACCAGAAGATAACAACTCAATCTCTGTGAGTTGTGTCTTCTTCTCATCTAGATCCCTATTATATTTTTCAACCACCAACTCAACTTCAGTTTCCTCTAGATTCCTGATGACATCATCGTGTGGATAGGGGACATGTGTGTACCCACTGAGGTTTTGCTTTCTCCAAGCAATTTCAATAAAACCCTCAGGATCAAACCCTTTTCTTACTTCAACACACCTCATATTATAGTGCATCAGTTTATCCAAAATGAGACCATATCCCTCCTTGGATACCACAGTGAAATCTCCAAAACAAAGAGTACTATGCATAAAAGACTGTTTATCATGGGAGCTCAGGTGCATCACATTTGAACAATTCATTTGCCTAACTATTTCCAAATAGGCAATTCTATCAGGGACAGTCTTAGGCAAGATAAAAGGAGTATCCTCAAAACCATAAACTCTAATCATAGTAGCATCCTCAAAATAGTACCAGTCTCCCCAGTTGTGAGTGACAGTAAGAGGACCACCAAAATTTTTTGGTCTAAGAAACCTCTTTATTTCATTTGATATTGAATACTCACAGGGACGAGTGAAATATCTATATAACACTTGACACAGTATTCCTCAAATTGCACATAGCTAGAATGGGCATATCTGCTATCCCATATTTTGGTCCACATCTACACGGGTGACTTTTGCCCCCTCTAGTCTACTGGAACAACTTTGAATTCAGTTGGCCATAACCCCACTTCCTGACCATAATAGAGCACCATGTGCATGAGAAGTGAATAATGTTCAAAGGAAACTGATGGGGCATTGTTCTTTATGGCAGTCAGGCCAGAGTCAATTCTATTAAAAACATAGGCAACATAATCGAACTGCCTGGCATTGTGGCACTGGATGTCTGTAGCTATGACCGTCAGAGGAATAGTCATGAAGTCAAGGACCTTTGATCCTAGAACCTGGCCCACAGAGTAGTAAGTATATTGTATGTAGGGTTCAAATAGTGACACATGAAATGGAGGGCCATCATTCTCAGTGAGGGGCACCATTTCTCCCTCTACACTGGGCCTATGAATAGGCAAACTCCATCCATTATAAGTAGTATCCATTCTTCAGTACTCCTTTTCCAAATCCTCTTAAACAATGGGGACAATACACAAATCATCCAAGTCGAAAACTTCATAGATGGCATTCTTTGACAAGTGTATAATAGGCTCCCCTTGTGGGTTGCAGATAGCCTTAAGACTTGGGTTATACCGTTTAGCAAGAAGTTGGAGAAGTTCAACATTCAGAAACACATCAGGAACAACTAATTTACCCAAATTCAAATGCCATGGGTTTGACACTGGAAAATTCCTAATTCTTCTATTGTAATGGAATTTGAAGAGCTCATAGCCTCTAATTGGAGTCCAAACATTCCCAAGGTATTTACACTTGTCTTCTAGTTTCTCCACTTCTGCCTTAAGTTGTGCAGACCTTCGGGCTTTGGGAGTTGATCCTGGTAGTTGATCAATCAAGTCTTGGTTCAGTTTTCTTTCTTTTGTTTTCTCTTCAGGGGTTTTGTCAATTTTCTATTTTTTAGGTTTACTTATCACCCTGTGGTTTTTTGCCCTTTCCTTTCCTTGGAGTCTCCATTTACAATCCTTGACAGAAAATTTCAAATTACAGGCTATAGCATAGAAGTTTGTATGTATGTACATGTTATCAGTGGCTCTGATTGAATTCCCCTATTTTCTACTTCAAGTCTCCGCTTGTAGGGCTTTTCTCAAACAATTATGTCGAGTTTAATTGTAATTATTTCGAATGTTATCTTAGAGGATTTCTTCACCGTCTACAATTAATTGTTCAAGCATTTCAATTTTCTTGATCATTGTGAAATGTCACATTGTCATAACTTCTCTCATCGGCATGATTTTCATAATGTCTGGGAATATCTCCTTATAGCGCGAACGTTTGTTCATGGATCAATCACTGTAACCCTTCAATTGTCTCCTCGATGTCATATTTCATTTGTAAATTTGTATCGGCAATATATCTCCAAGCTTTACTTGATGCGGAACTGCTCGTGGTTACCATCAGCCTAACTTTCCTCATCATTGTAAGAATAACGTTCTTCCCCGATATGTCAAGTGTTACTGATATGACTATCGGTGAGAGTCTTGTCGATGAACATGGTCATCGTTGTCGTTAGGATAAGATAAACCATCGAGATAACTTATTTCAAGTTACCCGATTGTGGTTGTTTCCTCGATAGCCTTCCTTTACACTCTTCATCAGAGAGATCTTCATGATATGTCACTGACATCTTTATTGTTGTGACCATCGATTCGGTAAGACATATAAACTTCATTTCGATTTGTTCAGCTTCGCCGATGGTTCTTATTCTTCACACATATTGGTGTGAGCTATGCTGAAATACTTTTCTTTAATCACTGAGACTTTAGAATATCGGAGACTCATCAATCTTTCACTCCGATGTTCATCTCCTACCGATGACCACTAATTCCCTCCATTCCACGGGATGCTCGGTGAGAGTCCTTCCGAACTCCACCATCGGCATGACTTATACTATCGGGAGGGCTTATAGAATATTACCCGATAGTGTTTCCTTATACCGATCGGTATAACCACGCGTTCTCCCTTTGATGAAAGGTCATCGGTGTTCCTTGAAATCTTCTCCCTGACCCTTATTCTCATGCCGATAGCTATTTCAACAAGTTTCTCATGGATCGGTATAGCTATTATGAAGTCTTACCGATATTAAGAAATTTAGGCCCTTTACATTGTTTTGTCATAGGATGTTTTTATGGGATATATCAATTTCAATTATGATTTTGGGCAAAATGTTTTATGATTTGGTGGGATATGGATGAGTAAGATTACAAGAAAATTTTAAATTTCCCTGTCCCAACAGTGGCTCTGTCTGGGATGTATACTCCTTGTGAGTATAACAAGAATTCAGATCTCTTGGGGGAGTAGACCACATGTTTCATTTATTTGGGATGACGGTTTTATGGGAATGGGAGATGGAGGTGATAATGATGGGGAATTGGGATGATCCTATACTACTGTACATGGAAAAGATTTTTTTTTTTTAATATAGAGATTCATAGGATTGTCCATGTACTGGCAGGTCCTAATCTCTTTTGATTTCCCTAGTTTACTATGCATGGAATAAAAGTATTCTGAGAATTATTTAAGGGTTGTCCATGCACTGGCAACACTCAATCCTCCTTGTGCATGATTATGAAAAGAAAGTCTTCAAATATTGCCCATGCACAGGCAGTTCCTGCTCTTCTCCAGACATGTTCTGCAAATAGTAAGAGTCATCACCTCCTTTGCCAGTTATAACAAAAGGACCTAGCCATAAAGCTTCAAACTTTCCATGCTTTCCTTTCTCTTGGCACCTAGCATTCCACATCAGTACTAAGTCATTTATCTCAAACTTCCTATCTTTGGCCTTCTTGTCAAAAAGGTATTTTACTTGTGATTGCAGCTTGATATTTTGCCTCTGGGCTAGTCTCCTTGTCTCATCAAGTTCTATAAGATGTTCTAATATTTCCTCCATTGGTTCAGGGATGTTTAAATCTTCCTGAAGTACAAATTTGTAAACTGGTAGGAGATTTTCTAATGGCATTCTTGCTTATGTTCCATACACTAGTTCAAAAGGAGATCTCCCAATTTCTCTTTTCACAATATTCCGATCAGCCCATACAACCATTCTTAACTTTGAATCCCATGCTTTCTTGTTTCCATCCAACATCCTCTTTATAATTTTCAGAAGGCTTTTGTTGCTGGATTCTACCTGTCCATTTGCTTGTGGATGATAAGGGGCAGCATATGACATAGTGATACCATGTGTACTACAGAAATTTTTAAACTCATCAGACGTAAAACACATCCCATTATCTATAATCAACCTCACCGGAGTGCCAAATCTGAATATAATATTTTCCATCAAAAATTTGATTACTACCCTGCTTGTAGCTTGTTTAGTTGGGATTGCTTCCACCCATTTTGTGAAGTAATCTATTGCCACTAAAATCCATTTGTGTCCACCGCTTGACTTCTCTGCAATCTCTCCTATGAAGTCAAGACCCCACTGATAGAATAAAACCTCCACCTGCATGGGTTTCAAGGGCAATGCTCCTTGATATTTCAACTTTCCTAAAAATTTCTGACATGCTTCACATTTCCTAGTGTAATGATATGAATCATTAAAAACTCTAGGCCAATAGTATACAACCCTTAGGATTTTATGGGTTGTAGTCTTTGCTGAAAAATGACCTCCACACATACCCTCATGTAATTCTTTCATGATATGTTCTAATTGATGTTCATCTAGGCGTAATAATAGAATACCATCCCTATTCCTCCAGTAAAGATCTCCATCAATGAATACATATTTTGAGGCTTGTAATTTAAGTGTTGTTCTTTTATTATCATCATACCCATCAAGACATTTCATGTACTTTAGATAATATATGATGTCAGTATACCATGGGGTATGCTTAATGCTAGAACTTGTATTATCAACATTATTAGCACTACATATCTAAGAAGCCTCAAGATTGCTTTCAGCCATCAACCTAGCAAGGCCTTGTCCTCTCACTAGTTTAGTAATCTGGATTTTATTATTGAACTCCTGAATTCTATTGATCCATCTGCATCTTCTACCTGTGACTTCAGTCTGGACTAATACATCTTTTACTGAAGCGTTAGGCACATATGCTATGATTTTAGCTCCCACCAAGTATGGCCTAAAGGTTTTAACTGCCTTCACTAATGCATATGCCTGTTTCTCAACAATATCAAATTTTAACTCTGTGTTTTGTAGAAATTTGCTGAAAAATGAAATGGGTTGTTCATGTCCATTTTTTCTACAATAGTACTGTTGCAATTGTATGATAAGAGACAAATGAGAACAGTTGGAATGGTTTACTGAAATCAGGGGATATCAGGACAGGGGCTTCTTTGATTTCTCTCTTAATAGTGGCAAATGCTTCTATTGTTTCTGTAGTCCATTTTACTTCTAAGTTTTTCTTCAACATCCTTGATATGGGACTAACAATTTCTGCAAAATTTGATATAAACCTCCTGACAAAGTTAATCTGGCCAAAAAATGACTGTATAGCTTTGACATTTTTAGGAATAGGAATTTGGTCAATTGCTTTTACTCTCTCAGGATCTATTCTCACTCCATCTTTTCAGACTATGTGACCAAGCAACTTCCCCTCTGTCACTGCGAAATGGCACTTCTTAGGATTCAATGAAATCCCATATTCTAGGGCTTTAATAAATATTTGCTTTAAATGTACACAATGAT
Source organism: Cunninghamia lanceolata (assembly GCA_027924645.1). Taxonomy (NCBI): domain Eukaryota; kingdom Viridiplantae; phylum Streptophyta; class Pinopsida; order Cupressales; family Cupressaceae; genus Cunninghamia; species Cunninghamia lanceolata. The sequence continues at coordinate 15,752,078 of BSBN01000547.1, forward strand.
CCTCAGCCCTTTTGAAATATGTTGTCATGTCATCCTGATATACTATCATGATTTTGTTGATCAATTCAGCAAATGCCACATCCATTGCTCTTTGGAATGTTGCTCCAGCATTAGTGAGTCTGAATGGCATTCTTAGATATACATATGTTCCCCATGGAGTGGTTAATGCAGTCTTATATTGTTCTGATTCTTTGACTTTCACCTGATTATATCCTGAGAAGCCATCTATCATTGACAACAGTTCACATCTGATAATCTTTTGTAATATTGTTTCCATATTAGGGAGGGGATAGTTGTCCTTAAGAGAAGATTTGTTTAAATTCCTGAAATCCACACACAATCTAATATCACTATTCTTCTTCCTGACAGGCACCAAATTAGAAACCCAAGAAGAATCTCTGATGGGTTTAATGATAGCTCCATCTCTTAATTTTGTGAGTTCTTCAAGCATCTTAGGAGCTAATGTGGGGTTGATAGGCCTTTGTTTTTGCCTGAATGGTTTAGCATCTGGTTTTAATGGTATTTCATGTTGAAAAAGATCCTCCCTATATGCTTTTAAATCATCATATGACCAGGCAAATATGTGTCTATATTTTCTAAGTTGATGATCCTGCTCCTGATTTTGGGGTTAAGATTCTTCCCAATATATACATTCTTTGGGGCTGCCTGTCTCCCTAAATTAATCTCTTCAAGGTCATTTTGCACCACTGGTGTGTCTTTCATTTTAAATCTATCATGTCCATCAAATGCCTTTTCCAATGCTATAAGTCTCTTAGGTATTTTATTTATTTTCAACTGAACTATCTCTTGACCAAAAAGGGTTTCCTTCCCATCATGTTCTTCTACAAATGCATTGAAATCAATCTCTTGATTTTCATAATAATCAGCACAATGCAAGAAGTTGATTATATCAGCGTCATTGTCAAACACTTGCCAGTTATGTACATTATCTGGGATAGTGGGTCTGGTTTTGAATTCAACTTCTATAATACCTGCTAATGTGATATCATCTCTTTTCAATGCGATATTCGCTAGAGAATCTGCCATAATATTTTTTGACCTATCAATCTAGTTGATTAAAAAGGCATCAAATAACTCAATATCATCCCAGACTGTGTTTCTGTACTATCTCAACCTCTTGTTTTTTGATAGGTATTTCTCTCACTTGGGAAGTAACCAATTCAGAATCACCATATACAGCTAATTTTTTTATCTTATGCTTGGTGGCTATATTTAAACCAATGAGCAAAGCCTCGTATTCTACTACATTGTTTGTGCATTCAAATGTTAATAGAAAGGAGTATTTGAAAGTTTTACTTGCTGGTGAGATAAATACTACTCCGACCCCATTTCCTATTTTGTTGCATGCACCATCAAAACACATCTTCCATACATCATTTTCTTCTTTCTTAGATTCAACATGTATTGGATCAGTATTCTGTAATTCTGGTTGATTTTTCTCAACATTGAAGGCTCCCAAATCTGTATCACAAAAGAAATTTATCTGATGTTGATCCAAGCGTTCTATAATATTCTCATATCTTGGCTCCCTACACAGCTTGATCTCTTTACCTCCCACCAGTATTGTGGCATAAGATAAGTCCAATTGGACATTCCCTCCTGCCATTGTAGCCCATTGTCTCAATAGAAGCATTCCATAATATGGTGGGATGTCAACCACAGTAATATCAATGTTATAAGTTGCTTCAGGATGTGAGGCGAGCTTTATTTCCACATCCCTCATAATACCAACGACTGGAATGGATCTATTATCCATTGCATAACACCTACCAAATGTAGTGTCAACCCACATTCCCAGTTCTTTAATAAGTGCTATTGGCATGATATTCATGGCCACACCTGATTCAATCATGCAGTTCCTCACTATCCTATTTTTTATCAATAATGTAGTGTAGAAAGGGTCCACCTGTGAGGGATTCTTTATCAATGTATCACCTAAGTATACCTCAGGCATTTGGAATGTTTCTTGGTGAACATTGTTTGTTCTATCCTGTGATCCCTTATGTTTTTGATTTGGTATATCTGAAATCAGTTTAACTACTGTATTCTTGTATTTGTCTATCTTCATTATTTCTAAAAGTGGAACTGATATCTTTACTTGAGATATTGCATGAGCAATGTCAAATGAATGGGCCATAGTCTGATCATTCTTTTCTGTCTTTATATGTTCCTTTTCTTGATTTTGTGATTTATCTTTTGTTTTATTTTTATCAACCTTTTCTGGTTCTTTAAATGATGACTTTGCATTATTCTTTTTATAATTCTGATCTTTTATAAAGACACTCCTAGGTGTTCCTTGTTCAACATTCACTGTCATGTTCCTTAAGTTATAGGCATTTTTAGTTTGAGCTATTGCAGCTATTGTAAGAGCTTCTCTTTCATTTTCAGTGGGCTTTCTCCACTTATCATACAGCTGATTTTTCTAATAGGTAGGTTCCTCATAACTATCCTCCTGATCTGAGAATACTTCCTGTTTTCCCATATTGACATGATGTCTCTGATTTCCCACATCATATTCGTATCCCTCTTACTCTGTAGAAGAATAGTCTTCATTCAGCATATATGGTGTATCTTGCATCATGTTTATTGTGTGATTGTCTCTGTTATAATTATATAATGCTTCTTCTTGTTGTATTGTTTTGGCCACCTCACAATATTTAGGTGAATGTGGTAAATTGCACACCAGACACCAAGGTTTATCTTCTACCATATGTGCCACATTTCTTTTTAGAGGGTCAAGGGTATATTTGCCATAATGTTGCTTTTTGTTGTTTTCAATGGGTCTCCCATCTTTCCAATTTGTAATATATGGCATATCATGTAATCTTGGCCTTTCATGTCTATGCTGACCTTCTTGTTTATTCTGTTGAATGTTTGGGTTCTAAGGATTTCTAGGGTTATCCCTCTTGCTAACCATACTTGCAGCTTTCCTATTGTTCTCAATAGTTAATGCTACTTTCTGTGCTTCAGCCAGGGTCGCAGGGCACCGATTTCTAAGTTCATACCCTGTCTTGGGATCAAATGCTTTCAGATAAATGCTCAATGCTGCTGGGTCAGACAATTTAGATCCATGTGGTATTTTGTTGTGTAATTTGGAGAATTTCATATTGAAATCATACACTGATTCATTCTGGGATTTCTGGATGCTTATTAATTCGTGCAATGCAAACTCAAGGGCATATTGATTACCATATTGCTCCTTGAATTGATTGTGAAAATTAGTTATTGAACTGATTGAAGCATCAGGTAAACTGTTGAACCAGTCTCTTGCATCTTCAGTTAGGGACATCATGAATAACCTCATTCTAATGTCTTCATAGTCCATAACAATATCTTGTATGAAAGCATTGAAGCTTCTAATGTGATCTTTAGCTGATATTGCACTGTTCCCAGTGAACTTGGGAACTATATTTCTCCAATTACTATCCATAGGATATGGATACAACTAATATCCAGTTGGATCAAATTGGCTACATGTGTTTGTGAGGTTTTGAGGTGGGAAATTCATGGGTGGTGGGTTAGGATAGTAATTATATCCACCCGGAGGCTGATGATAAGCATATTGTTGTTGTGGGTTTATGTGGGAATTTATATAAGGATTTTGGGGTTTATAATATTGTTGGCCAGGGGGTGGGTAAGGATTAGCCATATGTTGAGAGGTATTGTGCATGGGAGGTGGTCTAGGATTTCTAGGAAGGGTATTTTGATGACTTCCAGACACATGTGAATTTGAAGCACCACATGTATTTTGGTGTACATTTAGCTGTGGATTCCTCGAAGTGTTTCACCTATGTGGAGGTACATATTTTGGGGGAGCTGTTCTAGCCCTACTCTTTATCTATTGAATCTCTTGTTGTAATAACCTTTTAGTTTCCTCTATCTTGATCATTTCAAGTTCTTCCTGGAGCCTAAGCAAATCTTGCTGTGCTTGATTCATACCTCCTGAATTCTTTAGGCTTTCATTTATTTCTTGAGTTGAGAATCCATATTTTACCTCTTCTCCTTGTTGTAATGACATCTTAAAATCATATTTAGCTTGCCTTTGATCAATTTCCCTCATGGCCCATGCTTCACACTCAAGCTGTTCTTGAGGATTAGGTCTGTATTTAGCCAATATGTCATCAGTTATCCCATTGAGATTTTCATTTGATTCATGCGGAGGTGTAAAATAGTGTGAGTTATTATAGTTTACTCGGCATTATCCTCTTGAGCCTCGTGGTTATTATTTTGGTGAGAATAGTTTGATGCTCCATTTCTCTTGGAGTCGTTTCTAATTGGTGGAGATGATTGCAATTTCTTGCCTTCTATCTTAGATCTCCTACCATACATTTTGTATCAACTTTCTATTATAACAGTTTCTAGAGTCACCACCTATTTTGTAAATCAGAAAATGTTTATAATTTATGTTTCTGGATTCTTCTTGACAGCAGAGTTACCAAATTAAAGCTTCTAAAATGACTCTATAAAAGGAATGGTTTGTTACTAAGATCTTTTACTTAGATCCCTAGTAGAGTCACTAATTTGTTAGGTCTCAAAAATGCAAGTTCCCAATCCTAAGAGGATGCCAGGCTCTATGCTTAGATTCACAACATTTTTGAACTAACGTGACGGAATCAACCTTTAGGGTTTGATGACTCCCTGCACTTTAGGTCCTGCTACACCTAGGTGGGTGAACCTTGGAACCTAAAGTAGATTGAGTGTAAATGTTTTGACTAGGTAAATGAATCTATCTATAGTGGCAAATGCTGTAGAATAGATGAAAGCTTGCTAACTAATTCTATATCTAATATATGATGAATAGTTAGTATAAATTGTATAAGCAATATCAAGGTGAATTCTATGACTATGCTTAACTAAAAAAGGTTTTTAAATGATGAATTGAAATATGACCAGTGCCTTGTTGGATAAACAGAGTCAAATGGAGGACTAAGACTAATGGCTTATAATGGGTAGTAACTCTAACTATTTCGCACAACTTTTTAGTTTATAACTTGTATAAACGTACAAGGAAATTACTGACAAACTCTTCTTAACAATCCAATCAATATAATTAGATCTCTTGTAATTCACCAGAAGGTAATTTAATCCTTTCTTGAAGGAACCAATTGAATGAAATATGCAAGAATAGCAGATAATGTTAACTTGGAGATAGAATGGCAGTCCTAATTATATGGTTCTTCTTAGTAATCCAAACTAACACTTCCAGGTTACTGTGATTGATCAGAAGGATTTTTAATTCCTCTAATGGAAACCAATTAATTCAATCACACAGATACAGTAAATGCGCATTGACAAATTAACTATATACTTGATATATTAATTTGAATAACAAGGAAATACTGAATTGGAGACAACCACACAATTGAATAATCTTAACAAACAATTGATGCCAGAATAGAGCCATAGAATCAGAGAACTTCAATTTACTTCTTCAATAATATACTTGCTACATGGTCTTTTAGAAACATTGTAAACTATATCTATTATATTCTACCACTGATGAAAATTCAGCAACATATGTTCAACTTATATACCAATACTTACGAAGAGACATAACTCTTCACAGAAGTCTTTTGGAATCAACATGATTAACATAACAATAATAAAATAACACTACTTAAGCTCTATTCAACCACAAGTATAGCTGAGCAATATGATCTAAGTACTCCTGGCTGCGATGTGAATCAGTAAATTCAATGGCATTCCTTGTGATCACATCCATCATAACCATCTTCTCCAAGTGATTGTAGGCTTCCCTGGATGCAGAGTCTTTGTTCTTAAGAGCTTCTAAAGCTTCTTGCAATATTGCTTGATAGTCTTTGCTCCATTCTTATTTACTCTTTAATTCTTTATCGCTCTTGAACAATGTGGGCACTCCTACTTTTGAGGCTTCAACACACTCTTTGGCATCAGTCTTAAGTTGGTCATAATACTTCTGATGTTGCTCGATCAACTCTTTTGCATTGGAGGCACCTGCAATATCAAAAGTATCTTTACTCTGTGTCTCATTTAATTTCTCATGTAGCCTTTTGTCAAGCCTCTCATGCTCTTGGATCACTTTATAATTCTGAGAATAATTATCCCAAAATCGGTTCAGCCAATGCATCATGTTGGTATGCCTATTTTGGAGTACTGTGACAAGTGTATCCATCTGGATTTGGGCTATCTGATCGATGGATGGTGATTGGACACTCTGTGAGCTTTCACCATGAGTTAGTCTCTTTACTGATCCCCCAAAGGTACTCTTAATAGCATCTTTCAGATAGTCATTTTATTTGGTTAATCTCTCATAGCTCAGTTTGTATGCATCTCTTTCCTTAATTAACATCTGAGCCTGTGCCTTATTAAGCTTTACAACATTAATGCCAATGTCTGCAGTGATCAAGGGGTCAATTTCCCCTACCTTCAAAGTCATGACATGGCCAAAAGTCTTCTCAGTGTTTATAATTATTGTCTTTTTGTGGGGAGGATATAGGGCCCATATCATTAATGAATTTTCATCATTATTATATTTGGTGCCCATGTATACTTCATTGACACCTTCTAGAGTGAGCTTGTATTTATCATCCGTATTATGCAGAAAACTATCAAATACTAGAGCATAATTCAAATCAAGGCTAGGAAAGATCATTACCCCTACTTCTTTGAGCAGCTGTCTACCCTTACTAGGTGTCATATCTTTTAATTCATTATCCACTGTTGCTTTCAACATATCGAGTAATTGTCTCTCATTATTGGCAGAGACATCATCAACTGACTCTCTGATTTCTTTCCCCTTGCACTTATACAAAAATGATTTGAATTCATTAGAATGAATAAATTTATCATTAGAAATCAAAGAATAATACGCTATTTGTCTTGGGTCTTCATCGGCAAGCCTCTCCTCATCATGTGCTATGCCAGGAGACTGATATTGTTACATTTTTCTTTTGGACATTTTTGTTGTCTGTTGTTGTGGTTCCTCTTGCTCTGTAGGCTCTTCATTACTAGAAGATAACAACTCAATCTCTGTGAGTTGTTTCTTCTTCTCATCTAGATCCCTGTTATATTTTTCAACCACCAACTCAACTTCAGTTTCCTCCAAATTCCTAATGACATCATCGTGTGGATAGGGAACATGTGTGTACCCAATGAGGTTTTGCTTTCTCTGAGCAAGGTCAATAAAACCCTCAGGATCAAACCCTTTTCTTACCTCAGCACACCTCATATTATAGTGCATTAGCTTATCCAAAATGAGACCATATCCCTCCTTGGATACCACAGTGAAATCTCCAAAGCAAAGAGTACTAGGCATAAAAGACTGTTTATCATGGGAGCTCAGGTGCATCACATTTGAACAATTCATTTGCCTAACTATTTCCAAATAGGCAATTCTGTCAGGGACAGTCTTAGGCAAGATAAAAGGAGTATCCTCAAAACCATAAACTCTAATCATAGTAGCATCCTCAAAATAGTACCAGTCTCCCCAGTTGTGAGTGACAGTAAGAGGACCACCAAAATCTTTTGGTCTAAGAAACCTCTTTATTTCATTTGATATTGAATACTCACAGGGATGATTGAAATATCTATATAACACTTTGACACAGTATTCCTCAAATTGCACATAGCTAGAATGGGCATATCTGCTATCCCATATTCTAGTCCACATCTGCACGGGTGACTTTTGCCCCCTCTAGTCTACTGGAACAACTTTGAATTCAGTTGGCCATAACCCCACTTCCTGACCCTAATAGAGCACCATGTGCATGAGAAGTGAATAATGTTCAAAGGAAACTGATGGGGCATTGTTCTTTATGGCAGTCAGGCCAGAGTCAATTCTATTAAAAACATAGGCAGCACAATCAAATTTCCTGGCATTGTGGCACTAGATGTCTGTACCTATGACCATCAAAGGAATAGTCATGAAGTCAGGGACCTCTGTTCCTAGGACTTGGCCCACAGAGTAGTAAGTATATTGTATGTAGGGTTCAAATAGTGACACATGAAATGGAGGGCCATCATTCTCACTAAGGGGCACCATTTCTCCCTTTGCCCTGGGCCTGTGAATAGGCAACCTCTATCCATTATAAGTAGTATCCATTCTTCAGTACTCCTTTTCCAAATCCTCATAAATAATGGGGATAGTACATAAATCATCCAAGTCAAAAACTTCACAGATGGCATTCTTTGACAAGTGTATAATAGGCTCCCCTTGTGGGTTGCAAATAGCCTTAAGACTTGGGTTATACAGTTTAACAAGAAGTTGGAGGAGTTCAACATTCAGAAACACATCAGGAACAACTAATTTACCCAAATTCAAATGCCATGGGTTTGACACTGGAAAATTCCTAATTCTTCTTTTGTAATGGAATTTGAAGAGCTCATAGCCTCTAATTGGAGTCCAAACATTCCCAAGGTATTTACACTTGTCTTCTAGTTTCTCCACTTCTACCCTAAGTTGTGCAGACCTTCGGGCTTTGGGAGTTGATCCTGGTAGTTGATCAATCAAGTCTTGGTTCAGTTTTCTTTCTTTTGTTTTCTCTTCAGGGGTTTTGTCAATTTTCTATTTTTTAGGTTTACTTGTGTCACCTTGTGGTTTTCTACCCTTTCCTTTCCCCAGAGTCTCCATTTACAATCCTTGATAGAAAATTTCAAATTACAGGCTATAGCACATAAGTTTGTATGTATGTACCTGTTATTGGTGGCTCTATTCGAATTCCCCTATTTTTCACTTCAAGTCTCCGCTTGTAGGGCTTTTCTCAAACAATTCTGTCAAGTTTAATTGTAATGATTTTGAATGTTATCTCAGAGGATTTCTTCACCGTCTGCAATTAATTGTTCGAGCATTTCAATTTTCTTGATCATTGTGAAATGTCACATTGTCATAACTTCTCTCATCGGCATGATTTTCATAATGTCTGGGCGATTTTAATATCTCCTTATGGCGTGAATGTTTGTTCATGGATCAATTGTTGTAACCCTTCAATTGTCTCCTCGACGTCATATTTCATTTGTAAATTTGTATTGGCAAGATATCTCCAAGCTTTACCCGATGTAGAAGTGGGTGTGGTTACCATCAGCCTGACTTTCCTCATCATTGTAAGAATAACGTTCTTCCCTAATATGTCAAGAGTTACCGATATGACTATCGGTGAGAGTCTTGTCGATGAACGTGGTCATCGTTGTCGTCGGGATAAGATAAACCATCGAGATAACTTATTTCAAGTTACCTGATCGCGGTTGTTTCCCCGATAGCCTTCCTTTACACTCTTCATCTGAGAGATCTTCACAATATGTCACCGACATCTTTATTGTTGTGACCATCAGTTTGGTAAGACATATAAACTTTGTTCCGATTTGTTCATCTTCACCGATGGTTCTTACTCTTCACACATATCGGTGTGAGCTATGCTGAAATACTTTTCTTTAATCACTGAGACTTTAGAATATTGGAGACTCATCAATCTTTCACTCTGATGTTCATCTCCTGCCAATGACCACTAATTCCCTCCGTTCCACTGGATGCTCGGTGAGAGTCCTACCGAACTCCACCATCGGCATGACTTATACTGTCGGGAGGGCTTCTAGAATATTACCCGATAGTGTTTCCTTATACCGATTGGTATAACCATGTGTTCTCCCTCCGATGAAAGGTCATCGGTGCCACCTTCTTCATCAGTGTTCCCTGAAATCTTCTCCCCGACCCTTATTCTCATGCCGATAGCTATTTCAACAAGTTTCTCATGGATCGGTATAGCTATTATGAAGTCTTACCGATATTAAGAAATTTAGGCCCTTTACATTGTTTTGTCATAGGATTTTTTATGGGATATATCAATTGCAATTATGATTTTGGAAAAAGTGTATTATGATTTGGTTGGATATGGATGAGTAAGAATACAAGAAAATATTAAATTTTCCTATCCCAACAGCCAACATGCTCCAAATTCAAGATTATAAGTGGCCTAGTGATTATGTTGTGTTTCAATGGCAACAGAAGTATCTTGCAACTGATGAATAGATAGGCTATACATGCAAGGGAGCAACGAGCATCATGGCCTCATGACTACACAATATACCAATGGGAGCAAGAGTATTTGGCTCCTCCAGAAGAATAGGGCCTTGAAGATGTTGCAGTGGAAGAACTGAGCCTTCAAAGACTCTATCATGGAGAGGGGGACTTTTCTAGATCGGGATGATCACGGGTCTCCTATGTTGATTAACGGACTACAAGTGTATTTCAAGTGTTGCGGGCTTCCAATCAATATTGTCTACTTTCTTTGTTTTCTCTTAATTATATTTTAAGAAAAATTAATGTTTAGTTTATACGAAGAGGCATGAATTTTGAAAAGATGCCATATTTTGTAATGGTCTGAAGCTTGTTGCTTCTCTTATAAAAGAGAAACCAAGACCAAATTTTGATATCATCATCATAGGCATTTTTAGAAACATATATGATGAGACTTATGTTATATTGTAATATCTATTTGAAGCAATCAATGGAGAAGAAGATTTAATCTGGTGCTCAAATTCTGGTTAAGATATCTAAGGGATCATTTCTTTGTTTGTAATGAGGAGGCTTAGTTCACCTAATGTTAAGATATCTATATGTATTATTAAATCACAAATGTTCATTATTGTTTCCTTCACACAAGCATATTCAATGCATGTGGAGGCTAGAATCTGTATTACAAACTAAAGCTACCATCTAGGACATACAAGAAAAGTCTAGCATCTAGAAAACATATAGGACATACAAGAAATTATATTCTAACTAAACAAAATTAATTTCAACCAAAGTAAGAAAACTAAGAAGAATGATTGAACCTAACTTTAAATGCACTTCAAATTAGCAGTGAACATCTCAGGTTTTGTATATAATGTACCAGCAAAATAATGATGATTACATTCAGAAATGTATCAGTAAAACAATAGTGAATAAGCATACCTATACTTAGATCTTTATTACATTCAATAATAAATTACACCATACATATAACCAAAGTTTAGGTGACAAGCTAGTTAAGGTGACAAAACATCATCATAATCATCTGCATTGCCAGCAAGATCAAATCCTGATCACTCATGCTACATCTTCTTGATTTTATTCCTCATCCTCATCTATGACATGTGGTGCTCATTCTCTCTCCCAATCTCTTCATTGGTAATCAAAATCTCTTCTTCAAACACTCCATTATCGTCTTCATCCACCTCTTCGAATGTTTCTTGTAAATTAACATATTGCCCATCATGAATTATATCGACAACTTCCATAAATTTTTATTTGGAATGAGACTCTATTTGAATGACATATGACCATCCTGGGCTTCCTACATCATCAATTAGAAATGATTGGTTAATTTGAAGAGGGGAAACATACGGCTCATCCATCTTTGATAAAAATTGCCCTGTATTTGCACGTACAAATCCATACTCATCAAATTGTACTGTGGATGGTGGATCCACTTACATTTTAACAATATAGGACTATTTTCACCAAAATCCACTTGAATAATTTCTTGGATGAATCCAACATAAAATTTCTTCTCAGTTTCGTGAACAAATTCAGCACTAACAACACAATCACAATTTGTCTTTCCTTTGTCTTTTTCTTCCACTCTTAAATGACTACCATAAGCCCACATTCCACTAAAACAAAGCCCATATATGTGGAGATTGTGAAAGCTCACTTTCCTCCATTGTTACATCTTGACCTTCTTCTTTTGCATCACTAACTGCATTAGCAATCCATTCTTCAAATTTTGGAAAAGAATCACCTCCAATCAAATCATGACGTTTGCGCTTTTGAGGTCGATGTTGCATCCAAGTTTGATTCTCTTCATATTTTCTACATAGAATACTAATGTACAAATAGTAAGATTAATAATATAAATGTCTAAATGCAATTGAATAAATAAATTATTGTGTAATTTTTTTTTACCTATGCCACTTATCGAACGAAGTTGTGTTTTGAAGAATATAGGCATGTATCACACTTCTTTCTTGATGTGATAGCTTGAAGCGGCAACCATTGCCTTCTAATACTTCACCTGCAACTCTTTCATCTTCGTCATCATTCCATACATGTCGATTGAAATTTTTAAAATCCTTCATATATTATGTGCAAAATCACATGGCCTCTTGCATTGAATATCCCTCAAACATGCTACCTTCCAGTTTTGCCCTAGTACAAACAGTTTTTTTCAAAACCTTCATATATCACGTTCTATAGGATACATCCATCTCGTTCCTACTGGGCCACAATGCTCTAGTTCATATTCTAGATGTATTAAAAGATGCATATAAATATTAAAGATTGTTGGTGGAAATTCTCATTCCAAAAGACAAAGGACTTCAACAACCTCCTCCCTCAAACTATCAAAGTTCGAAGGATCTAATACATGTAAACTCATTCTCTTTAATATTAGGCCCAACCTTATAACTGCCAATCTTGGCCCCTTTGCCAAACTTGATATATTTACCACAATAGGTAAAATATTCTCAATTATGACATGATAGTCATGGGTCTTGAGGCCTCTTAAGCCATTAATGTCAATTTGGCTTCTAATACTACTACTTACATATCCAGTGGGCAAGCAAGTCTGAGACAACAACTGTAAAAATTGTGCATGTTGTTCCTTTGTCCAGACATAACAAGCACTAGGTTTTCTATATTTTTCATCAGTACACTTTTCAACCCAAAGATTTCGATGAATCTTTAGTTGTCGAAAGTCTTCATGTGATGAAATAGTATCAAAAGCACCAAAAAGAGTTTTTATAATAGCATAGGCTATATTTTTCTCAGTATGCATAAAGTCAACAGAATGCCTAATGGCTATATCCTTAAAGTATGGAAACTTATAAAATATGCACAACCATTTTACATTGCTTTCACCACATGAATCATATCTACTACCAGCAGTCCCATCATTTTCAATAAATGACATTCTTTTTTGTCCATTCTCAACACTGTAATCACTTGTTATTAGCAATGGTGCTTCATGATTCTCTTCTTGACCATTGAAACATGTTTTTTGTCAATGATACGGATGATCCATTTTAAGGTAAGCACGTCGATACGATATCCACAATAAATACACTTACGCAAACTTCTTGAGTGCCTCACAAAATCCTTAAAGTTGCAAGCAGGACATCCATGGTATCCATGAACATTGAGATCAGACAATGTGCCATAAGCAGGAAGATCATGAATCATAAACAATAAGGAAGCTCTTAAAGTGAATTTGATTGAATGACCATCCCTTAAAGATTGAATTGCTTCAATTCCTTTCCACAATTCCATTAGCTCATCATATAATGGCTCTAGATAAGCATCGATTGTATTTGAAGTCACACTTTTCTTTCTTGGTATAATCAATGATAGCATTAAGAAAAATGGTTTAGTTGCTAACCATGGAGGCAAGTTATAATTTATTAAAAACATTGGCCAAGTTGACCATTTAGTACTTTGATTTGAGAATGGGTTCACCCCATCTAGAGCCAAACCCAACCTTATATTATGAGGATCTTGAGAAAAATCAGGCCATCTATTATCAAATTCCATCCACGTCTTAGAATCAGGTACATGTCGTTGTCTTCCATCAGTGCTCTTATTTTGGGCATGCCATTGCATAAGTTCAGCAATGTCTCTACACCTATACATTCGGAGTACTCATGGGATTATTGGAAAGTGGCGAAGAACCTTTCTAGGAACCACAACTAATTTCAACTCTTGTCTATATCTCGCTTCATGACATTTCAGACATTCACTCTCACTTGCAAGATTATTGCAAAATAATACACAACCATTCACACATCTGTGGATGTTTTCATACCCTAAGCCTAGCTTAGTGATTTACTTTTTACATTGACTTCATTCTGTTGGCAATGTGGAGTCAGGTGGTAATAACAAACTTAATAATGCCAATAACCGATCTACACTCTCATTTGTCCAACCATGCTCCACTTGCAAGTTAAGAATTTGAAGGATTGTTGTAAAATGACTTAACTTGCAATTAGCATACCTAGGATTTAAAGCATCCTCCATTGACTTGGCCCAATCATCGCTTAGACACTCATTCAACATTCTATCAACTTCAAACCCTTCGTCTAACATTGTTGCCTCTTCATCTATGTTTGGTGCCACTTCATCTATATTTGTTGCCTCTTCATCTATCACACTCTGCAATTCTATGATATCTTCATAATAATTGTAATCCCAAGGGTTTATACCACTATGCCCATATCTTATCATATGTCAATAAATCACATTTGTTTTTCTCACCTTTCCACCAAGACAGTCCTTACATGGACATGGATATTTGTCCATGTGCCTATCATTGGCTACTCTGTCATCATATGCATGGTATTGATTTGTAGTCAACCTTCGACATTGATCCATTTGTAATGTTCTACACATAGCAACAAAAATCTTTACGGGAAAAATTGGCAAACCAAAAGTTCAAGATTTTTTGAAAAAATTAGATTTTTAAAAAATGTAAAAATTGTAGAATAAGAGACAAAAACTATTTTTTTAATTGAAAGGCATTTCCATAGCAATAGAGTTATAGAGAGCAAATAAAATAGAGAGTTTAACTAATGAATTGTAAAAAATAGATTTTTGTAGTTTATATTCACATTGCCGATTACATTACATTGCATTGCACATCTTTCAAACTCAAAGCATTACTTCACATTGCATAACTAATAACTAGATACTGATAGATGACAAAATTTCAATTACAATATGTTCTGATGTAGGGGCATCCTTGATGCAGTACATTTTGATACAAATTGTTGTCATGTTGCTAAAATTTAGTTTTTGGTTTGGTTGGGGTCAATAAGGTCATGTAAGACCATTTGGGGTCATTTAAGTCCATTGTGTGATGTTTTAGTGTCATGTTGTAAAAAGTTGCAAAATATTGTCAAAAACTTGCAAATGTTGTCATTATTGTTAACAAAGGAGTTGGCGGTTGGTTTTTCAGTTACTAATGGTTGTAACATGTTAAATATGCCATGCAACCTCGATCAAAAAGGTTGGAGAGAAGTTTGATTGAGAAATACTTCATTTTGCACGTCCAAACTTGTGTTTTTCTATGTAAATTGACTGTAATTCACATTGTATGGACTGGTACAAATTGGTACGGTCCTAAAACCAATTGGAGAAGTTGGAGAAGGGTCATAGCTTTTGAATGCATTTGGTTTGGTAGAATTTCATCAAGTTTTGTGTGAGATATTGCATTTTTGGTGAGTGCGGGTCTAAACTCTACCTAGGGTTTCCAGGGAGCAAAATTTGATCATGGGAAGAGTTTCCACCATCCAAAAATCCTAAAAATTTGTGGAAAGCTCTATCCCACACCTATCCACATCCCTACAAGAGGACAACTCACAACTAGCACGTGTGAAGAAGATATGATTAACTATGTGTGTAGATTTGTTGTGAGACAGTTCTAAAACCCTAGGTTCTTTGTTGCTTTGAATAATCTATGCACTGTATGTCAATGGAGGGGTGAAGAATCATAGTGGCATGTTGTTAGGGCCTACACAAGCCTAGGAATTCATATGACAAGTGTTCTTACCTTCGTTTGGAGTCATCACCTTGAATGCACCTAGTGGCAACAAGACCTAAATTGCATAAATCATTGTGTTAATCACTTGGTTAGGTCATGTATGTTTGGAAACCCCTAGAACATGTTGTAATGGGTCTAAACAAACCAAGTTTCCCATATTCCATGTTGTCTCCAATGATTGAGTGTCACTAGGTTGTTGTTTCCATGTTTTAGGCTTAGGAGCAAATTGTCAAGAATGAACAAGGGTGTAGATTTGCATCAAGTGTATTGAAACTTTGTTTGGGATGTGTTAAGGTTATTGTGTGTGAGTCCTTCCTCTGCATCATGTTCTGCCTCTACATAAAACTCTATGGTTGATTTTGTGCATTTTTTACTTGTAGGATTCTCACAGTTAGTGAAAATGGTAGTGTTCATGAAGGAATGGAATAGATGCGTAGAACCTTTGAATTATACCCGTACAATGCAATGGCATCGAATCATTTAGCAAACTATTTTTTCTTCACATAGCAACATTTTCTTGTGGAATAGTTGACTGGGATAGCTCTTGTTTCAACTGACCACCCTCTCATGAAATCTCATTCATATTATAATCTTGCACGATTCTTTGCATCATAGTAAAGGTGATTATGACAACTCTGGCCGCTACTACATAGCATCAGTAAAGGAAATCTAGAGGCCACAGGATTTTGTGGACAAGTTCAATTGAAGCTGGGAGATCTTAAGAGTTCTCTCTCAAATTTTGAAAAGGTTCTGGAGGTCTACCTTGAGAACTGTGAGAGCTTAAAAGTTGTGGGCCATATATATGCTCAGCAAGGGCATGCAGAGAAGGCTTTGGAAATTTTAAGAAATGCAACTCACATAGATCCACGTGATGCCCATGCATTTATCAAGATGGGTGAGTTATTAATATCATCATACCCCAATGCATCCTTAGATTCTCTTAAGACAACAAAGTATCTTATGAAGAAGAGCATAGAAGAAGTACCCATTCAATTGTTAAACAACATTGGGGTTCTTCATTTTGAGCGTGATGAACTAGAGTTGGCTCAACAAACTTTATGGAGGCATTAGGAAATGGCATTTGGGTTGAAGTCATAAATAAAAGCCCCAGTGCCAATTCTGTAGTTTTTCCTGTGCTCTTTAAGGATATGTAATTCTTCCATCGACTAGAAGATGGTGGCGTTTCACTTGAGCTACCATGGGATAAAGTCACAACACTATTTAATCTTGCTAGGTTGTTTGAACAGCTACATGATAATAAAAAATAAATTCTTTTATACAGGTTAATATTGTTCAAGTTTCCTGATTATGTGGATGCATATCTACATCTTGCAATCATTGCTCAGGCTCGGAATGAGATGCAACTAAGCCTAGAATTGATTGGGGATGCACTTAAGGTGGATAAAAACTCATCAAATGCTTTATCTATTCTTGGCAAAATGGAATTGAAAACAAATGACTAGCTTAAAGCAAAAGAAACAATTAAAGCTGCACAAAGTGAATCAGATGCAAAGGATTTTTATGTTGACATTTCACTTGGAAATTAGAATTATTTTGCAGCTTTTCACAATGAGAGGAGGGATCCAAAGGTGGAGGCACAACATCTTGAGATGGCTAGAGAACTGTATTGTAAAGTGTTGGCACAGAGACCAGGAAATGTTTATGTTGCAAATGGGGCAGCCATTGTGCTAGCTGAAAGGGGTCAATATGATATTGCAAAGGAAATTTTTACACAGGTACAAGAAGCTGCAGCAGGAAACATCTTTGTTTAGATACCTAATGTGTGGGTAAATCTAGCACATGTTTACTTTGCACAAGGACAGTTTGCGCTTGTAGTGAAAATGTATCAAAATTGTTTGAGGAAATTCTATTTTGGCACCGACACCCAAATTTTATTATATTTATCTTGAACACATTATGAAGCAGAACAGTGGCAAGATTGTAAAAGAACATTATTAAGAGCAGTAGATTGTAACTACTGTAAGTTGCCAATCACAAAACTATAGATTTTGTGTTTATAAATGTAATGAGGTTTTTGAATTACCTTTGAATTCGTTGCAGAGGGTGTCCCCAAATCTGACTTCACTACAGAGGGCCTTGCTAACTTTAAATTCATTGCAACAAACTTTGAATTCATTTCCTTCCTTTTCAGAAGTCTCCAGTTCCTCTCCTCTTTATCGCCCATGCAAGTAGCTGCTATAACTCAAAACGCCTTAGTGTGAAGTAGCTCTGGGAAAGTACTTTGATATCTACATTCCCAACCTTTTGTTTTTCAGTGAGTCCACCACAAGCAGCTCTAAACGGGCGGAGATATTCCAAGTTGAGTGCATGAAGAGCATGTTAGAGTGCCTACAAGTGAAGAGTGTGATGGTGATGGGCCATAGCTATAGTGGGTTTGTGGGCTTCTGGATGGCACACGTCCATTGCCTCGTAATTGTAAGCTCCGGTGTTTGCAACGATGATCTGCTCAATGGGCTTGGTGCCATAGATATCAGGGATGTTCTTCTTCCCAACTAACGAAGGAGGAATTCTGCAATAAACGCAAATAATGAATCACGCCAATACATCCCGCCAATAATTCCCCCAATTTTTTTTTAAATTTTGTCTAATTTGTATTTGCATGACTAACTATTTAGTCATTTTTATTTCTGTGACTAAATAATTTTTTAGTCAACGACCAAATTAGTCATTTATTTACTCATTTATAGCTGAGTTGCAAAAAAAATAGTAGAATTTAGTCAATTTTAGTTGTTGTGACTAAAAGTTTTAGTCACTTAGTCATTTATTTGCCAAAATTCTACTAGTGAGAGGTGAAAAAGAGAGGGGAGGAGGTGGAAAAAGAAGTTAAATGCACACAAAGAGATGAAGATGAATGATACGAGATGGAGAGATAGCTAGAGAGAGAGAGATATGTCTAGAGACATGGGGAGAGAGATTGAGAGGTAGAGGGATGGGGAGAGAGATAAAGAGGGGGAGAGAGATACAAAGGGAGGGAGAGAGAGGTAGAGTTAGAGGCATGGGTCGATAGAGAGAGCAAGATAGAGAGAGGAAGGAAGATAGAGAGGTAGATAGAGGAGAGAGAGGATCCATAAAGAAAACAAGATATAGAGGGAGAGAGATATGTGCACAAAATTCATTTTGAAACTGTTTTATAACGTGCTCATGTTATAACACGCTCACATTTTTTTCTGCTTTGGGAAATTCCAATCCTAACAGTTGGATTTGCCTTGGGCATCCAACCCAAAGGGTTGGAGGTAGCTTTTGGATGCCAAGGACGCATTTTTCACAAAAAGTTTGAAATTTCAACCAAATATTGTGCATGCTCCTCCTATATGGTTTACACATTTTTCAATGTCAATACAAAAAAATGGTAGGATGACTTCAAGTTTTTTATTAGCTTTTTAACCATGTATTTTTTTCGAAAATCTTATAACATTAAGGTTTCCATCTTCAAGTTCCTTTGCTAATGTTTTTTTTTTCAGAAAACCTATGTCTAGTATTTCTGGTGTCATTTTTTACATGTTTAACGAAATTTGAAACAAATTACATTTTTAGATTCTAGACTCAATTCTATACACATTGATTTTTTTTAATTAATTTTTAAAATTTTTTGGGGGGAGCACGCTCAAATTTTCATTTTTCATGATGTGTCCACTTTGAAAATTCATATATTCATAAAAAAATTAACAGAGTAAACAAGGATAAACTACATGGTGTTAGCTAATTTTCCACCGTTGTGATTTGTCTTAAAAAAAGTTGACATTTTAGGGGGAGCACACCAGACACTATTATATTTTTCTGACAAAAACAAAAGCACTTTGTGTGCTTCCTCTATTTGAACCTCTTAATCTCCACCATTTTAAAAAAAAATTAGTAGTTCTGAAACTAGACTCGGAGCACTACAAAACTTATTCTTATCACATATTCTAATTTTGAGCGTGACTATCTTCAATTTCTTATGCAAGATCATTTTTTTTTTCTGATTTCACAAAAAAGTTGGCCACTTTTGACCCCATTTTGGTCCCCCATTTCCATGTACTTACCCATGAGTAAATATCTCTTTATCTTTTAGGGGAGAGGAGTCAGAGGACCTATTAGTTGAGCATGTTCTAATAGTTGTGATAGTATTTGTGGATTTAATGTTCCAATATTTTTAAAAGTTTAGCACTAGTAGTTGTGACTTTAAGGTTGTGAGTGTTGACTATAAGTACTTATAATTGAATGTAATGTGTTCTTTAGATCTAAAAAGCAACGAATCATGGGATGCCACATCACTGCACCAACAAAACATGACAATGCACAACTATCAATCTACCCCTTTTTTGGGGTCTTTTTGGACTCCTCAACCAAAAGCATGCTATGCTAATATGACATCATATTTAATGATGTGAATCTAAAACCTTAGTTATAAGTAGGGGCCTTGCCAAATAAACTGTTGTAAATTTTTTAGAGTAATTCAAAATTGCCACCTATAATTTTGAGAGGTGTGAAATTAAGGTGCTCAACTACTAGATTCTCTCCCCTAACTTTTAGGAAGTTTTGTTTAATTATTATGCATGCGCTTTCAAAATCAATGCATTGGACACTTGAACTAATTTGGGCCGCCATATTAAAATAATACTATGAGTAGGTCTTGTAAACTAATTTGCGCTGCTAGATTAAAATAATATTATGAGTAGCTCTTGTGTCATACGTAGACTTCAGGGCTTAAATTTGACAGTCAACCTTGCTTGTCAAGCAATTTTTAATGACAGTTATCTATTCAATAGTGCTTTTAAAATATTATGACATACTTTAGTATAAATAAATTATATAAAAATCAAATATATATATCATCATAATCTTATATAAATTTTGACAGTTTGTCCAAAATCTCTCCCTTCATATGATACAATCTTCTCAAAATTTCAGTTGTATTTTACAGCTAAAATGCTTAAATACAGCTATACAACTGTCAAATTTAAGCCCTGTACGTAGTAGTTACGAATTCTAACTTACACAATATCTGCCTTCATATTTTGGTTGAATGCACTGATTCCAAAAGATAGTTTGCATACCTTTCTTGCCATACGTTTCTTCCCTGGAGATGTCTGGCATGGCTTTGGTCCATGAAAGATGTGCCTCCAGAGCCCAACTTGTTTTTTCGCTTCTCTAAACCAAATAGGAAGTCAGAGGCTAGCATATAAATGTCCAGTAAGTTGTGCAATGTCTTTTTGCCGTGTTTCTTCCCTTCACGGCTTCCAACAGCTGCAGCTGTAGAGATCTAGTGTCTCTAAATGATATTCCACAGTACATTTCTATATAAAATCTTGATAATATATTTTGTGTCGGGGTCCATGGATCCAAGAATACCTTCATCTTTTGGTTGAATGCATTGGTTCGAAGAATACCTTCATATTTTGGTTGAATGCACTGATTTCAAAAATAGCTTGCAAACCTTTCTTGCCATTATATTTAGTTCGAAAAAACCTTATGGTCATCTTAGTGAATGGGTTGGATCGGGTATTTCATTGAATGGTTTATTCTTTTAATCATATAAAACACAGGAGATGAGATGAGATTGCAGGCTTTAAAAACCTTCAGTTCTATCACAATCACATTCAGTTTAATCTCCAACTTACTTTATTAACGCATTTTTGTATATTTCCACACTGAACAAGGCATGGGACTGAATATCTAGCAACCTGTTTTTTATTGTTGTTGAAACTATACATATACTAGGTAATACTGATAATAATATATTTTTCCTCTATCACAATCACATTTAGTTCAATCTTCAATTTACTTCACAAATGCATTTTTCCATATTTCCACACTGAACAAGGAGGCATGGGACTGAAACTGTGACAACACATTTCTGTGAGGCATTCTGTAAAACAGTTCACATGCCTTGGCTATGCTTTCATTGGAGGGCTCGCCTAGTTGTGAGAAATATAGATATTATTCTTCCAAGGAGGAATTTGGCATTGTTTTTGTTTCCACTAAGACCTAGGCCTGAAGCTATTGTGTTGTAAATTTGCCCTTCACATTTATGGATTTCAATACCATTATGGTCTTGGTCTTGAATCTAAGAAAGCTTGTGTTATAAGTGTGCAAATTAGGCTGATGGGGTTGTTATTGTTATGTTAGTGCTGGCAAAACTTAGAGAGCTTGGTACACTATCTATTAAATAAAGTGTACAAATTAAGCATATGAGCTTGAAACCCAGGAGGTTATTAATATTTCATATTACAGAAGGTTGAAAAGTTGTGCTTAAACCTAGTATTTTGTGGGCTCTGTGTATATTGGAAAGTAATTTCACCATGTTAGTGATATATTTCCTGGGTGTTATTATTACTAGCTCCCATTCTGAGCATTTCGTTGGATGAATTTAGTTACAAGGAATCAAATGATATTAGAATAATTAGTAATGTTTTTTATTTGTGTTTTTCTTCTATTTGATATGCACTATTATTTGTAATGAATTATAATGCTCCCATTCTGAACATTTCGTTGGATGAATTTAGTTACAAGGAATCAAATGATATTAGAATAACTAGTAATGTTTTTTATTTGTGTTTTTCTTCTATTTGATATGCACTATTATTTGTAATGAATTATAATCAGATTTATGAGCTTCACTTTAATCTGCAACAAGAAGACGTCTTTTTTTGCCTGCTTTTGCTAACAGTAAATAAGTTCTCTGAGCAGTGGCTGAGAATCCTTTATCTTTATAATGCAAACTACAAAGTAATCTAATGTGAATATTTATAAACATTGATACCAAAAAAAAATAGGATGAGTTGTTTAATATATAGGCATGATTTACAGGCTTTAATGTTAGGATGAAGTGCTTCTAGATTAAACTGTGTATGTTTTTGCTTCAACATTTCAGATCATGCACAATGATCCATCATCAGGAATAGGAGAAAGTGTGGGTTGGATAGCAGACTTGCCCTTATAAAGAAAGTGGAGAGGAGGATATTACAGGGAATGCAAAAAGAAAGGAGGAGATGAGAAAAAGAAAATAAAGAAGAACTAAATTCCTACTTGAAACATAAGCCCAAGTATGAATAGCCAAATAACAAAACCAAAAAGTATATATAGAAAATATATATATAAGAATCATGTATAATATATATACAATATATATATTATCAAATATATATAATATTGTAAAATAATAAACAAATAAAATAAAGACTAGTAGTCCAAAATGCTAAAAATAATT
Source organism: Cunninghamia lanceolata (assembly GCA_027924645.1). Taxonomy (NCBI): domain Eukaryota; kingdom Viridiplantae; phylum Streptophyta; class Pinopsida; order Cupressales; family Cupressaceae; genus Cunninghamia; species Cunninghamia lanceolata. Next base: position 15,774,857 of record BSBN01000547.1, read on the forward strand.
ATAGAATATGTATAGTAATAATAATATAATTCATGTAATGTATAATATATAATATGAAAAAATAATATCTATAATATAATAAGTAATATTATATATATATATATAGGCAAATAGACAAAAACATAATATATATTATATAATAATACAAAATAAATATAATCAATCACAAAGTATTATATATATAGACAATTAGACATACATCAAAAATAAAAAAGAACAACCCAGATGGTTGAAACGTTGTGTTGATGTTGGCCTCATGCCCTTGATAATTTAGAGCTTTTCCACTCTCACGTTAACCAATTGATGGATTGCATCCAATTCACTAAAGAGCTTGAGTTTGACAACAAGCTTCCTTTCCTGGATGTCTTGATCATGAGGAAGAAGGATGGTACCCTTGCTCGCACCATCTATAGAAAATCCATCCACACCGACCTTTACCTCCATGCGTCTTCTTACCACCATCCTTCCCAAAAAGCGGGTGTCCTTAAGACACTAGCTACTCGTGCTTATCATATTTGTGATAATGAGCACATTGACCAGGAGCTCTCCCACCTTTTCCAAGTGTTCAAGCTTAATGGTTATCGCCATAAGTGCATATCCCGTGCCTTTAACCTTGTTAAGGATTGTGTTCACCCCAAGCCTAAGCCTAATGTCCCTAGTGATACTTGGATGGCTACCCTCCCATAAATAGAGGGCCTCTCCAATAAAATTGCCAGAATCTTGCGCAAGAAGGGCCTTAGTTGTACTTTCAAACCCGTCTCCACCCTTAGAAACCTTATCCCTTCGGTCAAAGACCCTAGAGATAATCTTATCAACTCCGGGGTCTATAAGATTGTCTACTCCTGCGGGACTCCATACATTGGTGAAACGGGTCGATCCATTAGCACTAGGATCAAGAAGCATGGTGCAGACATTAGACATGATCGCATCACCAAATCTGCCTTAGCTAAGCACTCTTTCAATACCAAACACCACATTTGCCTTGAGCATACTCAAATCTTCGTGAAAGAAGATTGTTTTTATAGGAGGAAACTTCAAGAAGCGATCTTCATTAAATGTCACCCATCCAACCTCAACCATGACGAAGGGTGGCAATTGAGCCCAACCTAGCAGCTTTTATCAAACTCCTTCCAACCACACTCTAATCCTTAGTGATTCTCATGGCCCCTTGGCACCGTCTCCTGTAACTATTGTCTTTCCATTCTCTTCTCCCTTTTTTCCCTCTTTCCCCTCCTCCTTCTCCTTTCATGCCTTTTGTCATGTCGCTCCTTCCCCCCTTTGTTGGTTTTTGCTCTTTTTGGTGTGCTTGGTCCTCCTGGCTTAGAGCCTTCCACTCTTTTCTTCCTATTGCATTCCGACTTGCATACTTTCATACACACATTCTTACCCTCCTTCTTTCATATTTGCATACACACGTACTTCTTATACATTGATATATCTTGGCATATTGTTTGCTCTCACGGATATTTTTCTGTTATTTATTTTGTATAGTTATTTATCTATTGGTTATTGTTGTCTTGGCTTTTGTTTCTCTTAATCTTTTATGTGTCTTGGTTTGTGTTATTAGTTTTTTACTCTCTCTCTACTTTTGTTTCTCTTACGTCCTTCTTCATCCTATTTTTGCCTTTACTTCATGGTTTCTTTGATTTTTATTTTATTGTATGATCATTTAATTCTTTAATATATATTTATATTTCGACATATTTACATATTAGTATGTCAAAACTTATATATATATATATAATGTTGTACATTTCGCTTACATGTATTTGGTGTGTATGATTTTTTTTTTAGCTTTTTGTTTTAGTATATTTATGTCGAATAAGGTGATATATATTTTTACATTTATATTTTTGGTTATGTCTTATATCCTACTTCCGTTTTTGATTATTTATGGGTTGTTCTTTTTTGTTTTTGATGTATGTCTAATTGTCTATATATATATAATACTTTGTGATTATTATATTTATTTTGTATTATTATATAATATATATTATGTTTTTATACCTATTCTATAATTATTTTTAGCATTTTGGACTACTTGTCTTTATTTATTTGTTTATTATTTTACAGTATTATATATATTTTATAATATATATATTGTATACATATTATACATTATTCTTATATATATTTTCTATATATACTTTTTGGTTTTGTTATTTGGCTGTTCATACTTGGGCTTATGTTTCAAGTAGGAATTTAGTTCTTTATTTTCTTTTTCCCATCTCCTCCTTTTATTTTGCGTTCCCTATAATATCCTCTTCTCCATTTCCTTTATAAGGGCAAGTCTGCTATCCAACCCACACTTTCTCCTCTTCCTGATGATGGATCATTGTGCATGATCTGAAACATTGAAGCAAAAACATACACAGTTTAATTCAGAAGCACTTCATCCTAATTCATGGACTGTGGAAAACTCATGCCTACTATAGGCCTTAATGTTGTTATAGTGAATAACAGAATGTTAATAAAATAGAATAGAAGATTTTAACCTCCATGAGGCCAAAGAAAGCCTGTGGGACAGCGAGTGCTGCAATTTTTGCTTTCGAATTGTGTTAACGCAAACAGCCTCTCTACAAATAAAGTCTTTGTCCCTGCAGTAGCATCTAAGGAAATAGTTTTAGATTTATAATAATATGATTTTTAAAAAATCATAGATTTATCATTACCATTTAGCGCTAATTTTTTTATTGTAAATATTTCCAACAGGTTGAACCATCCATTGTATGTGAATGCAATTGTCTATGGACCAGACCATGGGTGCAGTTTAGTCACTCTGCATTTTTCTTGCAAACAGCTTCCTTCTGTATTGAAATGTTTCAGCCTAATTTACCTTCAGGGAGTGTTTAAGGACAAATAGGGTGCTAATAAACACCGCTAGGATTTGCTTATGGGAGGTGTGAAACTTAATTAAATTGAGTCAAATCTTTTTTGTCAGTTTCACAATGATAGAAGTTGCAAATGTCTGGTGTAGCATCTTTGGTGCGGATTTGCAGATCATACTTTTAACAATGCTTTCCAATATGTTTTAAATGAGCTATTGATCCTTTAATGAATTGATCTTTACTTGATTAAAACTTGGTGATCATAAATTGATCCCTTTTTTATTGAACCTTTATGATCACCAATGTTTTAGGGATTATCTTTAAATACAATATCCGAGCTGTTATTTTGAATAGTTGGCACATAGGCCAACAAGCAAGGGCCAAGAATATATGAATAAGTGAACTGCAAGCTGATCCAAGCCATTGCAGATGCATCATAGAATTTAAGAACAAGTGTGGGCTGGTCTGAACCATTGCAGACCAAATATAACTATGGATAGGACAAATTGACCATTGGGAAAACATAATCATGACAATGACTAGACTGAGTATAAGAGAAGAGGGTAAAATGATAACGTACACACCTCTATGCTTCTTGAAGGCATACTACAACTGAAATGCAAATGGAATGCTGAAAAGAAGAATACAATACAATTCAACTTTGTGTACACCCATTCCTTTGCCTCAAAAAATAAGGTTGATTCGGGTAATGGCCGAGCCTTGGTCTATGATGGAAGATGATTCAGTTGAACACCAAGCCTTACATGTCGTCAAGGTTAGCACATCTTCTATTTTCAAATTTCAGGGTTTATGGTTTTTCAAATTTCAAGGTTTATGGTTCCTAATTTCTACGCATGCATGAGTTTCTTAGGGTTTTAGTGGTATTATTTTTTGAAAAAAAGTAGCGAAGCTTTCTAGAAATTTGTTACAAGCATGTAGAAAAAAACAAATAGTTGACTGCAGGTAACAAAGAATACCTTCAGATGTTTTTCTAAGAGTAAAACTAATTTCATTGCAACCATCTCTTGATTTCTTCATGGGCATTGGGTATTGATCCATTTCGATCTCTATATAATCCTTTTCCAAATGGTTTAATCTATCTATGCAAGCCTTATTTTTAATTTGAGCTCTTTGGATTAAGTTTGTATTCTGTGTGAACTATTTACCAGATACCCAGATCAGTTAATAGAGAATTATATTTTTTTAGCAAGCATTCCATGGATTTCCCTAAATTTAGGGTCTTTTTGTAATAAACAGTTCCAAGAATTGATAGACAATTTGCTACACTGCATCTTTGAACTGACTGCAAGTGGATATGACACAGAATAGAATGCAACCAAAGCTTATGATGTGACAGCTTTTAAGCTCTCGGGTCTATCAACATTCACAAATTTCCTGGTATGATTTTACATATTTCATTGTATAGTGCAGAGAAATAAAGAAGTCCTTCCTTTAACCTTTTTGTTAATGCTTCATAGGGGCATATTATTTAATATTTGGTTTGCTAATGTAGATTAAAAAGTATGAGAAACAGCTACAGGAGTTGCCACGAATAAAGATCTCTATTTGGGAACATAGGGCAAGAATACTATTTTAACAGTATATAATAGTTAATCAAATAGATCATTTAAACGATTGTTATGCACTGGCTAACTATTGAAATCATAGGTATCGAGGCAGTTACAAACTTTGGCAATAGCAGATATGATATTGAAAGCATTCTGAGTAAGCCACTGCCTATCGGAGGACTTGAAGAGCTCATTAAACAAAAAGAATTAGAAGTTCAATCTCTAACATGGGTACTGTGGAGGGCAGCACACTTACATCACATATTACAGACATAAGAAGCTATGCCACTACTATATGCAAACCAGATGTAGAATTTTCAAGGGCAGATGACCACTGCAAGTCATCAGCCACATCTTTAGCCATCTCTATCAACTCCAAACAATACTCTTCCAGACAATCTCATGGGCTTGAAATCTATAGCTAATAGCACAGGCTTAGCAGCTGGGATCAACTTGATTACACACCAAACACTTATGCAATAGCCAGTGAAATGGTGATGACCAATCCCTCTGTTCCACTTGCTAATACATTCATTTTTCATACAATCCTTGTGCCAAAGAAGGATCAGTTGCTTTGAGGGCAGCGGCAGGCAATGAAAACTTGGTGTATGTGGATTCCTCTGCAAGCAGCAATATACACTACTCAACTGGAAAGCAATCTGCATCAGCCCTTGTGAGAGTTAGCTATGACACTGTAAAAAGTGCAGCCAGTATTTATGCTTTAGGAACTCAATCTAATGGAGGAGGAGGTCGTGCTCCTATTTTCCAATCATCGGAGTTTGGAGTGATAAATAGTGCTCTGGACAGCAATTGATTATACTACATTTGCTGACAACAGATCATGTCTAGTGCATCTTATACAGTTTGATTCCTTTGATTTTTATATCTATACTCGTGAGTCAATCTCCTGCTATATAGTCATTCAGAGTTAGATACTTATGGTTTCACCTGAGTGCATTTTTTTGAATTGTTTTGTTTTAGAAACTGTGTCAGTATAAACACAAAATCTATTTATTCTTTTAATATCTCTTTTATTTTAGTTTCTCAACACGTATTCAAACAGATGTAATGGAATGTACAGCAAGCAGACATTAGCTTTTCCTATTTTTGTGGTTGGCTTGTAAGTGCAATTAGCAATCTCACCATCGACCTTGTCTATGCTTCCACATTTCACAAGCTACCATGGAAGTTGCAACAATTAAACATACATAGGGATGCCACATACATAGGCAAACCTCTAGCATTGCTCTTAGGCTCATAATTGGCCTTTGCTTGAAGCCCATATACTTTTTTATGTCCAGGGATCAACTCCTTAGGGTATTGCCACATATCATGGATCTGCTGCAGGGCAGCCATACTGACAGAGTTGACTAGCTATAGTGAATGGTTTTTATCCATGTTCTATACATATGCTTTGCAGCTATCCTGGCAACTCTTGGCAGGGACTCCAGCTGGACCACAACACTTCTTTTAGGAAAGTAAATATGTAGATAAATGTATTTAAATTTAGGAATGATAAGGAAGAAATAATTCTGATGTAGTTTTGAAATTAACTACTTAAAAATTTTGTAAATGAGTGCTTCAAGATTAAATTGTGTGTTAGTTTTTCTCTCAATGTTTCGGATCACACTCCGTGATCCATCATCAGGAGAATAGAAAGCAAGAGAGGAGAACATGGTCATGGAGTGTGATCCGAAACGTTGAGAGAAAAACTAACACACAGTTTACATTTACAACATTATGGACTGTGGAAATCTGATGTCTATTACTTCAAAATTGGAAATGCATTCTTTTTGTTTTTTCTTCATCTTAGAATCAAAATAGTATGCCAACTCTATTGTGGGTCAATCCCACAACTCTGCATCATTTTTTAGCAGGGCAGATTTGATCTATAACCCATGGATTTAATATGGGCATTTGTGCACTTTTGTCCTTCAATTCTCTGAATTCTTTGCCTATGTTGGCTATCAAGGACTGGTAATATTTAAAAATGCTTTGGAGAGATCATCAAATTGCATGGGTTGTGTTCTCCTAGATCAACCCCCTTGATTAGACTGGATTTATAGTTGTAGGGATGAGTGAAGACAACACTCTTCAGTCATACAAATGCTCTAGAATGATGATCTAGGTTTAGGTTCCTTTTAATGCTCCAATTGAAGTGTTCCTAAAACAATTCTCCTCTTTAATGTATGAGATTTCATATTGGAATGATCAGATGATGAATGAATGCACATTGAATGCCTTTAAATACCACCACATACAAATAAATTACTCAAAGCATGTACCAAGTTGGCTCGTGGTGGGACAGAAGTGGGTAGAGTTGACAAAATTTGAATTTTCAAACTTGAAGTTTAGGGATTAATTCAATAGGGTGCATGATTGATCCTTTATTGCAAGATTGACTTGGAAATAAGGAAGCACTAAATTTGATGAGGGGAATGAATGTCTAGACATGGGAGGTGTAATAAATGTCAATTGTATGCAAATATGTGTGGATGTGGATAAGATACCATTGGATGCATGTGATTAAGTGTAAATGGATATGGGTGATGGATAAGGTAATGAGCTCAACTTCACACAAGATTGCACCATTGTTGATCTATAATTGTATTAAGACATTATCTCAAAATGGGTCTAAAATTAAATGGGAATTGGCATATGGGTACACATATTTCGCCATTACATTTAGCCCTCACTTTGATGTGCATGTGATCCTAACATGAGCATGCATTTCAAATTAAATGAACAGTTACAAACATGCATGTAAAGTAAATATTCAAACATAAAAGGATACTAAGGTCCATGTAAAGTAGTGGACCCCAATAGATCTCATTACATTTGTTCATCCTTTGACATGTGTGCTCCATGTAAAGTAATGGACCCCACTAGATCTCATTGCACATGTTCATCCTTTGGCATGTGTGCTCCATGGGAATCTACAAAATAGACAAAAAAGTGCAATGAGTAGCTTTTGTCATGAAAGTAAAGATAATCACAATAGCAAACTAATATTTACTATTAACAATCATGAGAAGGAGAAAGTAGGGTTAGAAAAAATGCCAATATAGAAAGTGGTATGGTAATTCTTTGTTGGGTGTGATGGCCATAAGATGACATGGCATATTGAGCACTACCATGTGATGTGATCGAGATTTTTCTAAACACAATGATGAGTCTTTATGTAGTCACCTATAATTGTTCACAAGCTCAACAAAGGAATATTAGTGACAAAATATGCCCCCTTCCATTGGTTGCATCCATTGGAAGTGAAGAATTGGAGGAGATGGAAAAATAATACATGAAATGTAAAACTAAGCTAAGTATATAAACACGTAAATTAGTGTCACGAATACATTATGTGACAATCAAGTAAGATATCTTAAATGATAGGCATCGTAAGCACATGGGCCTTCGATAAGCATGCAAAAGTATAAGTTTGCCCCTAGTATAGGTAAATGAGAATGGTGATACAAATCTAAATGGGTAGAAAGACCTATGCAAGTACATAAGACACTGGGCTAGGCATATGCCCCCATTATGGCATCCAAGAACATGAGCACACAATGGTCAAGGTAAGGCAATAAGTCTATAGTATTGACATAGATCAAGATAGTCTGGGGAAGGTGTTGGTAGGTCACAACATCAATGACATTAGGACTCTATGGATTTAGTTGAAAACCTAAAAGGGTAATTGAATCTATTCCCATTAGGTTGAAAACTTGAAAGAAAAGCCTAATGGAGATTGATGGTGAAAATATGAAAGGCTACTAGAAGCTAAGTCTTATAGGATCAACACTTTACGGAACATGGTGGATTAAACCTTACTACATATTCCAGACAGTGCATTACAACAATAAAAAATGGCATGTGATGCCTCCTAATGGTGGGAGATGTATAAAGATGAGTTTAGGGATGTGTCTCTACACACATATAAGCAATGTCAGTACCCTAGTATATTGCAACTACAAGAGACATATGAGAGGAGGAAAGAGAAGATGTATTAGATGTAAATGTAACACCTAAGCATATGTGATGTGTATATCTATGCTTGTAGCATGAAAGGACATTTAATGTAACAAATACATGATATGAATAAAGAGATAAATGATTCTATCTTATGAGTATTTTTGTCTTATGGTGTGTGTCTAAATATGTTCTTTCTTTTTCTTGAATGCTATATGCTACACTAATTCTAGGTTACTTCTTATTGTATCACCTTGGGGTTAGCTTTCTAACATAATTAATCCAAACATTGGGTCTCATGACCCTACTTTGTTACTACATAGGAAGAAACCATAGAATTACAGATTGAAGTTATGGTAAACAATACTTTAAAGAGATAAAGTATTAATGGTAGTTATGATAATAATTAAGATGTGTGGTAGCCCATCCTAGGTACTAACCCTTGGGGGGATTAGGCACCTATGGGATAACAATGGAAAGGAGGGAGATCCAAAAGGACATGATTATGGAGAAAAATCTAGCTTGACACTTGGAGATGAATAAAAGGGATTAAGAATGGATAAAATCAATTAAATGTTTTATGTAAAAGAGCACTAACAAGAGAGAAAGAAAACTTTTTTTTGAGATCAAGATGGGTTTGGAAGAGAATCAGAGGATGGTCATAGTTGAGAAAAAGAAAGAGGAAGAGAAATGGGCAAAACAAACCTAGGAAAGAGAGGAGAGATAATAGAAAAGGTTAGAGAAGCATCAAGAGAGAGCACCAAGAGGGCTATAGTTGATGAAAACCCTATTAATGAGGAAGGTGAATGGTTAATGGACATGATGCTCATAGATATAGAAGAACCAATGTGGTCCATAACTCAAATCAAAACTGCAAGGAAAAATCTAACCAAAATGATAGAGTAGTTAAAAGAACATGAGACAATAGTAAACTCCAAGGAGTTCAACCCCATTTGCAGAGATACTATAGATTTGTTTGTTCAAGGGAGACCTAGAAGCATAGAGGCTTGACCAGATAGGGTTAGGTATGAAAAAGGTGAATGATGACAACTAGGATGCACACTAGATCAAACCCTTTTCCATATAACATTCAAAGACAAGACCGAGCCAAATCACTACCAAATGAAGGTGGACTCAGCTACAGATCTTGTACTCAGGTATGTTATATAGGAATCAAATTTAATTCAACCTTTCTATCAAACCCTAGGATAACAATGCATGAAACCCTAGTTTAACAAAGATCTGATTATAAGAGAAGATGTACAACATATATCCAGAAACCAATTGCATAGAGAGGATTAGAAAGACGATAGAGTTGAAATGTGCCAGAAAACTAAGAGGGGGGTGAATCAGTTGTCCCAAAAACTCAAACACTGATGCATTTAAACATTAATCACTTATTCGCACTTATTATGATTAAACAAAGAATGCATGAAATCAGAAGCTTAAACACAAGAGACACCAGTTTTTTACGTGGAAAACCCCAAGGTGGGGAAAAACCACGAAGAGGATTAGCTCTCAAAATATATTGCAATCTTTGAAAAATGATGTTCAGGCTTGGTTACTCCATGGGCCTAGAACATACTGGCTCACTGCCATGAAGTATAGCTAGGTCTAGCAGGCTCACTGCCTCAACCCTAAACCTAGAAAGATTACAATAAGGGTTGATAAACCCTACTGGTGGCTCACTTCCAAGCTCACTGCCAAAATCACCATCTTCTTCAAGTCTGAGATTAATACATTGAAGTACAATAGTTCCTCTGCTTTGCTCTGCCCTGCTCTGCCTTATCTTCTCACCCTTTTCCTTATCTTCCCATTTTCGCACAAGGACACTGTATACACCTAAAATTGGCTCATGTCGAGTTAAATAAATATTTTAATATTTATCTTAATTCTTATTTTCTTCTGTCAATTAAATAAATATTCTAATTTTATTTGATTGGTTCATTATCCCATAATTAAATAAAATTATTTTATTTAATTAAATTCCCTAAATTCTTCTAATGTCTCACATAATTAAATAATCCTACATTATTTAATTAATCCCCAAATTACTCTATCCTAAGTCCTAATTTCATAAATCCACCTCATCTTTCCACCTCACCTTTGCCACCTCACCATGTTGCACATGTAATTAAATATTTTAAATATTTAATTAGTTAATATTCCCTCACCCACATGTCCTATTTATCCTCCATTCAAAATTAGTTAACTCATCAATCAAATCTGTTAACTAATTAGTCATTCGAGTTCACTGATCAATCTATTCTGTTGACTCCTCAATCAACCCAGTTAATTGATCAATCAATTCAGTCAACTTCCCAATCAATTCACTTAACTGATTGGTCAATTTTGTTAACTCTTCAATCAATTGTGTTAACTCCCCTATTGCATGATGGAGCTTGGACACTTGTCCTCTTTCTATTTGCACACATTCCTCAACCATTCTCAACCTTTGATCTTCGTATTTCTTCTCAACCGTTGATCTGCTCACATATTTCTATAAATGCAACCCTCTTCTTCTTCATTTCATATCCATCGTTTGAGTAAATTTATGCTACAAAAACACAAGCATGCCTTTGGCACCCCCATCTCCATATCATCTATCATCCATCACACATTTGTGTTTGAAGCTCATCTTCAAATACAAATAAAATATCATAGCCATTTTGTCCTTGTCATCTTCAACAAGTAAGGAAGCATACGCTTCTGAGGGCTTTATCATCAAGATCAAGAACAGATAGGCGAGCAATGGAAGACGAAAGGTGAAAGGTTGTAAGTATCATATGTTTGTTATTTAAATCTCCTTTTCTCCTTCATATTCTATTGATGTTTGGGTTTATTATTGTTATTGATTAATCCACATTTTACCCTAACATTTTTATTTGTGAGTGTTTGTTTTAGAATTTTTGTTGTAGATTCAGGTGTGTTTCAGGTAAACTTCAAGAATCAACTTTCACAAACAACCTCCTACACACAAACCGAGCTCACCGTTGAGTCCGAAAGGCCTCGGAGGTAAGAAATAACATATAATTTGTCTAATTTTTATTACGTAAAATTTTTTGAATTTTTTTTAATTTTTCGCCCTATTTTTTACAAAAAAATAAAAAAATAAAAACAATCCAAAACAAATAAAAAAAATTAGATAGCATTTAGAATTAAATTTATTTTTTCTGAAAACATTTACAGTAAAAATAAATAAATAAATAAATACAGAGTAGTTTTTAGAGTTGATTTTATTTTTGTTAAGCAAAAAAAAAATTTAAAATTAAAAAAAAAACACACACACAACAAACAACAAAAAAAAAAAAACTGAAAACAAAAATTAAAGAAAAAAAAAAATTGCAGGGGCCCTGCACACAGGCCCTCGGCCTCCCCTTTCCCCCGATCCTCCCCGAATCCCTGCAGCCCCCCCGTCCTCCTAACTCCCCCACCCCCTTACCCCGATCCCCCTTCTATGGATCCCGCCACTGTACCACCCGGGCGCGACCCGTGCACCGCCCAACCACCCTCGATCCCTCCCATCTCCCTCTTACCCCGCTCCCTGCACCCACCCGCCACCTCCTATCCCCTCTTGCCTACCCTACTCCCCCTCCCCGATCCTCCCTCTCCTACGCGCCCCCTCCCCTCTGCCCTAAACTTACCCCCCATCCCCGACACCCCTCTTCCCCTTCCCGCCCTTCCTCCTCCGCTCCCTGCCCTATAACGCCTCCCAATCTGCCGCCTCTGCCTCCGCCCTCCGATCTCCCCACTGCCTGTGTGCTCGCCCCCCTGCGGATCCTCCGCCCTGCTCTCCACCCTCTGCCCACCATTGCTCCGCCCACCCTGCACCTGCACACACAGCACCACAAACAAAAAACAAAAACAGTTGTATAAATAAACCAAAAAAAAAAATCAAACCCTAAGTTAATTCAGCGTTTTAGGTTTTAAATTTTCAATTTTTTTCTTTTTTTGAGATAAAAAAACAAAAAAAAATATCACTCAACCCCTGGTCACATGGAGGACCAGGGGCTTGTGTAGGTACCCCTCACAACAAATTCTACTGCAGGTCTTAAACTGCCCATGTGACCAAATTTGTACTAACCGTTTGCTATTTAAGTAACTGTCAAGTTTGCTTTTACTTGTCAAAATAGGCATTTTTTTCTTTTGGGCATAACTTCTTGCAGGAACATTGGATTTTCACAAATTTATAGTCGTTGGAAAGGTGGTTCGACAAACTTCGCATTGGTAAAGGTATTTTTAGCCTATTTGATCAATTTAATCAGGTATAATCAGTCAAACCTCCCATTTACCTTGAAAACTTCAAACGACCATAACTTTGGCATTTTTATCGAATTTTCATGAAATTTTTTTTGAAACAGCATAGAATTTCGTGTAGATTTTGATTTTCATATCTATTTTTTTGTCAAAAATCATATTTTCATAAAATTCTCTAGATTATGTGTTCTTCACCTAATCATTTGATTTACAAACTTCCTGATTCAATTTTTGTTTTTGTGGACTACAAGTGGACATCAGGAGACTACTAATCCAGTTTGGTGCAAAAACGTCTACTGAGGACAATCATTTTTTCACTAAGTGTTGAATAGGACTGATTTAGGCATTCTCATGCAACTTACATATAATTTCCATCTAGCTCTAATTAGGAAGGAGTAAACCATTGTTCATGCAACTTGCATACAATTTTCATCTAATTCTAATTAGGAAGGAGTAACCTATTGTTCATGCAACTTGCATACAATTTTTATCTAGTTCTAATTAGGAAGGAGTAACCCATTGTTCATGTAACTTGCATACAATTTTAATCTAACTCTAATTAGGAAAGTAAAAATGCATACATGCAAATTTTACGTAGTCCATAACTAGGAAGAGAGTAATTGAACAATTGCTATATCTACATATTGTTATCTTCTTTAGTTAGATCATTTCTATCTTACAAACGGGAATGCACATTGCTATCTTTTTAACCACTTCAAAGTTAACAACCACGTGAGTGCACAAGTAGAATAGCCCATTTAGCTTTTCTACTTTTAACTAGGTTTGGATTAATCAGTGTCTTCTGTGTTAATCAAATGACAATAGGCTTATGCTCTCCCCTTTACTGGGTGACCAGAGTGCCAGACTTATTATTCCATTTGTTTAACTTTTAGAGGGGCCTGCCCTTGGATGCATGCCTATCCAAGTGGGAACGACCCTGAGTGGAAACAAGCTAAAGCCAAGCCCTACCAATCCACTTAAAATAAATGTGCTTGAGGTGAAAACCTCCTGCAACGAGTGTTGCTGTGTTACACCGATGGCCAACCTCCCCCAAAACCCTCTAAGGCGCAACCCTTTGAGGCTGGTAGACTCCATAACGGAGAGTAGTGCTGCCGCATGTGTAACCACTCGAACGGTTGCCTTGACTACGAACCAATTGTTTAGTATACCAAAATCCCCTGTAATCTATTTGAAGCCTAGGGTGTACTTATTTTTGAGTCAAAAAGTCCAAAAATACAAAAAAATAACAAAAGATAAAATCATGAAAACTTCTATGTGTTTGCTGTGTCTTTGCCATAATTGAAAATCAGAATCCTCAAAAACACCAAGTTTTCAAACCAAAAAAAAAAAATCTTGAAAAACTTTCAGCGCATTTGAAACCTTTTGTAGCGCATTCAAAATACCAGATTGGCGCATTTGTCTCGACTTGTGGCGCATTTGCACTCTGTTACAGCACATTTATTGCTGTGCATCCAAACTAGTAAGCTTTTCTGGTCTTGTGTCAATGGCAAACCAATTAGAATATATTGGTCAAAAACTCCAATATCTGCAATTGCAAATAAGCTTAGATCCCTCGCCCCAAAATTGTATAGCAATTTCTCAACAAGCCCAAGTCTTACAACAAGAAATGGCAATCTTGAAAGCTGAACAGGCCAGTACTAGCTATGCCTTGCCCCAAAATCGTATATCCTTTTCCCATACTTATGACAAGGCAAGCACCACGCCAAGTTGGAAATCATATACCACCCCGTCTACTAATCCTCCTTCGCTATCTTCTAAGACACATATCCCAAAGCATACCGGTTCTACACCAACACCACCATCGAGTTCCCCAAGCTCTAAACCGACAACCAAAGAATCCTCGGATAATTTTTGGAAAAGAGTTTTTCCAAATTTATACAACCAGAGAAAAGCTAGGGAGAAAGCTAAATCCAATCATTCATGTACTCCTACACCTATGAAGGATGTGATCCAAGGACTATTAGCAGAGAGTCAACCATGTCCCCAAATTCTGATCCTTGACCTTACCAAAGATTCTTCCAATGCCATGTCAAATCCTACAACCCCTTCATGTCACCCACAACCCCTTGAGCTTATCAAAGCACCTCCTACTATAAACCAAAGTCAAGGTCCATCAAACATCTATGTTGTCAACCAAGAATCTCTCCAAGAGCTATCCACTTCCATTCAAGCAACCCAAGAGGTATGTCAAGAGTCTAATCCTAAGCATGAGGAAACATTAATCCCTAGTCCAAGTCAAGATCAAATCACTTTCTTGCAACCTATCCATAACATGTATCTTTTCCATGATCAAGATGATATCCATAATAATGAACCTCTCCATGAGCCACTTGATCCTATCCATCTCCCAACAACTATACATGAGCAAGAAATCCAATTCCATCCCATGCATAACCTATACCTTCTCTATGATCAAGATACTACCTTTTATGAAGAAGATGTTCATGAACAACTTGATCCCATACCTATACGTGAGCAAGAAACCTCCATTACTTCTATCCCTCTTCCATCTAATCCCATCCATGGCCCAACAACTTCCGCTTCCTCTGATGAGACACTTGCCTCCCAAGTGCACATGAATGATCAACCCAATAACTTAGATCCTAAAGAGCATAATGATGATCAAGATTCTAATGATCCTTCACCGTCTATTATTGACCAAGCTACAAATCCATCATCTTATATCTTTGGGCTTACTACCTTCATGCATGATTGTTCTTTCTTAGAACACCAACAACCATTATCTGCTATCTCACCTTCCTCATCCAATAAGGAACTCACTACTAGTGCACCTATACATAATCCCATGGTCGATCGTATACTCCAGAATATGAACTATCAAGGTAAAGGCTTAGGCCTTCATGAACAAGGTAATTTGGAACCTATCCATGTCAATGTTCCCCCACCTTCATACGGCCTTGGATACATACCCCAAGGTGAGCAATCTTAAGATGTTGGTACTTCCTCCACTCCTCCTAAGTCTACTACTTTCTATCGCAAACCATATCATATCCCCAAAACATATGTTGCCATTCCACCTCCATCATCCTACATTTGTCAAAAGCATGTGACCATACACCTTCCACCATCCAATCTACCTCTGCTACTTCCAACTCCTAACACCCCTCTGTGCATCCTACCACTTCTTCGAACACCTTATTCGCCCATCTATGAATCTTCCAACAATCCCAATCATAACCAACCAATGCACATGTTGTCTAAACAAAGGGCTTCCACTAACCTCACTTCCACCATCCCAAGAGAATTCAACGTCAAAAATGTGGATGCCTCTACCTATAAAATAAAAAATCCTATGAGTTCTAATGACCTAGGATACAAAAGCCAAGAATCAAAGAAACATCCATCTCAAAAGCTGCATACACCCATACACCTCAATGCCAAACTGAAAAAGGTGTGGGTCCCCAAGCATCAAGCAATTACCTCCAAAGTTGCGCACAAGCTACATACACCCAAACTCATACCTTCACAAGAAAAGTCTAAAAGTAAAATGGTTTGGGTACCTAAGCAAAAAGCCCTCAAGTCAAATGAGGCATCCACCTCTCACGAATCCCAACCATCCACTTTCTCCTTTTCCATTCAAAAATTGTATTCCATCCAAAAGTATCAAATCCTTCCATCCCACATGACAAGAAAAAATCAGAAAAATACTAAGTCTATGTGGGTCCCTAAAGGCCTATATCATTTGTCTACAAAGCAAAAATCTTCATTGCTTTCCACACCACCTGCTTATCATAAGCTTCAATGTTTATCACGGTATGTGCAACCATTGGTCATAGTTCCCTTCCATTCCACAATACTTCCGTATAACTCCATCTCCCCTCCCTTCCACTACTATCCTACATATCTTCCTCATCCTATGGTCCATGCTTTTGCATAAACCTTCCTTCCATCTTTGCATAAGCCTTCCCTCTATATTTTGCATCATCATCCACTATCGCACCTTCCATAATCCGCTATCTACCTACTCTATCTCACTTTCATGCAATTCCCTACCAACATCTATGAGCACGCTTGACATGGTCCATTCGACAGCATCTATCTAGTGGGACTATCACCTTTCAAGGAACTAGATACTAGAGTCTCTCTCTTCCATATTCCACCTTCTCCAAATATTCAAAAGAAAAGAAAAAAGTGAAAAAAAAGTAAAGAAAAACCCCTTCGTCCAATGGTGAAAACTTGGCAAACAGGTGCCTTGGATAAGTACCATGATGAAAACTTGGCAAACAGGCGTCATGTGTAAGTTGATCTTCTATGTCACCTACACTTGGGGGCACCTTGTCTCATTGGCATATCACTTTTCTCCTACCAGTTTCCTTTCACACCATTTCCTATCCTATCCTCTATCCATTACATACCTATACTATCCCATCCATCCATCCATCCAATCTTCCTTTCCTCTATTCTTTGGTCTTGATAAAGATTGGGGGCACAATGTTGACAAATGTTTTAGTTGTCTCTTGGCGTACCTTATCCCTCCAAACCATGCAAATCCTTCATTATCCTCTCATACTCCTATCGACATTAGCATTGTCATGAAAAATCCTAAGTACTCTACCTACAATAGGGCATGTTATACTTATGCGACATAGTCCTTGGAGATCACATCCTTGTTTCCTTCTATCCACTATTGCCCATCCTCATACCTACCCATTCTATTCTTTATCTCCCATCCATCTACCTATCCGTGGTGTTTCCTTGTCATCAGTATCTAGCATTAAGGCTCCGCTTCTCATCCATCCCATGTCTTGTCATCTATCCGTCCGTGTCTATACCCTTTCACTAGGCAAAGCACGCGCAGCAAAGCCTGCTTCCAAACAAAAATTCTTGACACAAAGACATCAACTTGTCCAAAGCAAAGTAGAACACCATACCGAAACACTCAAACTAATTCTATATCAATTATGGCAAAAAGACACATCTAATGCAGGAATGTTTTGTGAACAGGTTAACTTACAAAGTCTTGGATTTTTGCCATTATGTCTTCCTATGCTACTCAAGGATGCCAAAAGCTAGAGATGCTTTGATGGGGCATAATCTTTTTTTTCTTTGTCTGCTACTTGTGGATTAAACTTTAGTAATGTAATGACTTTTGTCTAATGACATGATCAGTAAAAAGATCATCGAGGACTCCGAGGTCTGAAACATGAAAAAGGGCAATCCTTGTCTGTTGAAACGCAAGAAGTACTTAGGTCATCTAGATTCAATTTTGACTAGATGCTTGTATTAACTTGCTATATCAAAATCCATGTAAGTAATACTCAAGTCATCTCAGTTTAATTATACCTAGATGCTTGTATTTTCTTACAACATAATAAATTCCAATGATGAAATAATCACTTCAAAATACTTGCTATATCAAGATGACAAATATCCATATCTATATCCATACCGTATCCATTTGCAGTTCATATCCATATCCATATCCATACCGTATCCAACTGCAGTTCATATCCATATCCATATCCATAACGTATCCTATTGCGTCTCATATCCGTATCCATATCCAATTATATTTCTCCATATCCCATCCAATAAAGATCTAAAATGCAGCGAATCAATGTTTACAAAAGCTTGTAATTTCTTTTATCAAGTCATTCTTCTATCGATCAAATTTCTATTTGTCTTTATGTCTCTCATCAATAGTTCTGGCTGTCAATCTGAGCAGTGATCAAAATACAAATTTATCCTTAATCCATACCAATCGAGTCAAGCAAATCTTGTCAAATTATCCAATCGCAATCAACGGTCTTGATCCTAATCTTGTCGTAAACCATATTAATCAGTCATAAGTATCCTCGTGTTGCTCTAGGGATATATCGTTTCCCGCCATGACAACACTGTCGTATATTGTTATCATATCAAATGTCTTAGATAGGATGTTGCATTATCAAAACCAGACCCGGAGTCTTATACGACATGTTTCATTCCTGAAACCAGACATTGTCGATCTATATCCTTGGTTTACCACTCGACAGGGGCAATACCTTGTTTGTTCTTATATCATTTGTGCATACTTGCTTGTGTGTGTTATCATTCTATCTTGCTTCACATATCATTCCACTCTTTCTTCACCCATTTTCTTCAAATCTAACCTTCTTCATCGTGAGATTGTCCGTCTCATGCCTTCTGCCTTCTCCCCGTCCAATCTCCCGAGGGGGCATCCTGTCGTCAAACTTGTACCAGGGGCAAACTGAGGCATGTATCATTGTCAGAAAAATTTTTATTCTTTGAAACAACGTGATAAAACACATTGCTTCAAAGAGGGGCAAAATGTATACACCTAAAATTGGCTCATGTCGAGTTAAATAAATATTTTAATAGTTATCTTAATTCTTATTTTCTTCTGTCAATTAAATAAATATTCTAAGTTTATTTGATTGATTCATTATCCCATAATTAAATAAAATTATTTTATTTAATTAAATTCCCTAAATTATTATAATGTCTCACATAATTAAATAATCCTACATTATTTAATTAATCCCCAAATTACTCTATCCTAAGTCCTAATTTCATAAATCCACCTCATCAATCCACCTCACCTTTGCCACCTCACCATGTTGCACATGTAATTAAATATTTTAAATATTTAATTAGTTAATATTCCCTCACCCACATGTCCTATTTATTCTCCAGTCAAAATTAGTTAACTCATCAATCAAATCTGTTAACTAATTAGTCATTCGAGTTCACTGATCAATCTATTCTATTGACTCCTCAATCAACCCAGTTAACTGATCAATCAATTCAGTCAACTCCATAATCAATTCACTTAACTGATTGGTCAATTTTGTTAACTCTTCAATCAATTGTGTTAACTCCCCTATTACATGATGGAGCTTGGACACTTGTCCTCTTTCTATTCGCACACATTCCTCGACCATTCTCAACCTTTGATCTTCATATTTCTTCTCAACCGTTGATCTGCTCTCACATATTTTTATAAATGCAACCCTCTTCTTCTTCATTTCATATCCATCGTTTGAGTAAATTTATGCTGCAGAAACACAAGCATGCATTTGGCACCCCCATCTCCATATCATCTATCATCCATCACATATTTGTGTTTGAAGCTCATCTTCAAATACAAGTAAAATATCATAGCCACTTTGTCCTTGTCATCTTCAACAAGCAAGGGAGCATACGCTTCTGAGGGCTTTATCATCAAGATCAAGAACAGATAGGTGAGCAATGGAAGACGAAAGGTGAAAGGTTGTAAGTATCTTTTGTTTGTTATTTAAATCTCATTTTCTCCTTCATATTCTATTGATGTTTGGGTTTATTATTGTTATTGATTAATCCACATTTTACCCTAACAGACACCTTTTCCATGACTCAATTACAAGTATTTATACACTTCATCAACCTTGGAATGATCATCAAGGTCATCATTATAATCATCAACCATTGGAACAATCTCCAAGGTCGGCATTACAAACATTTTACAAAATAGGTTTTGACCTAATACAAAAATATGCTAAGGAATTGTAGTATAGATGTATGCGGATCACGTCATGCCTTAGCTGGGACTCAAACACAATCTTCCATGCCACAACACGCGTCCATAATCTTCAAGGGATCTCTGCAATTACTGGAATTAACCAAGTCGGCTAAGACTAGTTGCACTCTATGTTATTTGGGAATAATCTTCAAACATGATCTCATTTCCTTAACGCGAACCAATGTAAAGGTAGGAACATGATTAGGAGGAATCCATAAGCATGTTGAAATTGTAGATTAGGAAGTTAAACTGAAGTCAAAACACAAACTAAATGCAAAGAAAACAAATAGTTATACCTCAAACATGAAAACCTAATCTCATCAAGGGAGAGGAGAGCTTGCACCCAAGAGATCCTAAGACATGATAATCCCTAGATAAGTGATTCAATGTGAAATGCTATTACTCTAATTGCAACTCACTAATTAGCTCAATGAATATTTGGGCATGGTAACTTTGCATAAAACTTGGATCCCCAAATGGGTTGAGAGATGTTGTATTTATAGATTTTTCGAAGGGATTTTGATACAAGGGTGGAGATTGATTTGGAAGATCAATGGTGGAAGATAAAAGTGATGTGGAGGGCCTAGATTTGATCTTGGAGGAATGGAGGGCTAGGAATAAAAGTAAATCTTTTATTCATTTTGGGAAAAGGGGTTATTAAATGAGTATGGGTGTGAGGGATTATTTTTGAATTAAAGATTCATATGGGGAATGTAAAATGAGGTATGGGGGTGTAAGAGGAATTAATTGTGATGTGGGAGATATTTAAATAAAAAATTGACTTAGGTGGATTTATTTCAATTTTTTATTTGGAGGATGTGGGGAAGGGTGTTAAACTAGGTTTGACCACCCAAATGAGAGGTTAGGATTAATTAAACATAGGTTTTATTTAATTAATCCTAGGACTAGGATGAGGTAGGCCAGGGTAGGCAATTAAATAATAGCTATTTAATTGTCTAGGGTAGGAATAGGTCAATTAATAGGCTGAATTAATTAGTTAAGCATGGTTTAGCTAATTAATTAGATTTAGTGAGGAAAGGGAAATTGATTAAATAAATATTGCATATTTATTAAATCAATTGGCTAAGGTTTGGACTATTGAATTAATGAAATTAATTCAATTTTGGGGATAAAATGATAGAAAATTAGATGATGAATGGATAATTAATTAAATAAAAAATTTAATTAATTGAATAGAAGGGAAATTAATATGTTTAGGGATATCGCCGGGAGTCGGTTTGGTGGTAAAAGACATTTTTAGTTGTCTATATTTGCCCCTCTTTGATGTGGCGTCAGGACCTAGGAGGGAAGTGGCGTCAAGTCAAAGAAAAATATGCCCCAGCTGCTGGGAAGGAATGAGATGGGTAAGGGATGCCCCCTCGAGAGGTCGGCAAAAAAATAAAAATTTTCTGGGCGAGTTCTCGAAAAGGCGCGATGGGAGTGAAAGTTGGATAGGGGGCGGAAAAAGATGGCAGAAAAAAAAACGGAGGAAAAAGGTTGAGATCTGCACCCTGGAGGGAAAAAGAGGGGGTGGAAGGATGACATGGCCCACTATATTAGGAAAAGTGGACCCTTAGAGTGCCACATTTGCACACTTTGACTTTGGAGAAAAAGGTACGAAGGAGAGATGGCAGAGCGCAACCCCCAGTTCCCTCGACTTTGACACATCTTAGAGCGGTTCCGATCGTTTGGCGGGGCACCGGAGGCTGGACCCCAGGTAGGGTCTAACCCTGACTTTTCCATTTTTTCATTTTTGTCACTTTTTGGGGTCCGGGTACTAGGGTTAAATCGCTTAGCGCGAAGGATAGGGTGGATTAGCGCAATCCTCTGGATTGGCGCTATCTGCCAAGGTAGGATTAGGGCGGTTTGTCACCATTTACCTGGTATTTTAGTGCTATTCTCTGAAGTAGCACAAATTTTAGAAGAATAGAGTTTTGGCATTTTAGCGCCAAATAGGTGTTATGGTAGCGCTATAT
Organism: Cunninghamia lanceolata; assembly: GCA_027924645.1. Classification (NCBI taxonomy): domain Eukaryota; kingdom Viridiplantae; phylum Streptophyta; class Pinopsida; order Cupressales; family Cupressaceae; genus Cunninghamia; species Cunninghamia lanceolata. Next base: position 15,796,992 of record BSBN01000547.1, read on the forward strand.
TGTGAGATAGCACCATTTAGGGTAGTAGCGTTATTTTTTATTTCAGCGCTGTATAGGGGATTAGCGCAATATATGATATATGCGCTTTTGCTAGGATTGGCGCTATTTACTGGATTAGCGCCAAGTGACAAAGCAACACCATTTTGTAAAATGATGCTAAGTGTGCTGCACAGTAGCGCCATGTTTTGGATTAGCGCAAAGTGTATTGTGCAGTGGCGCTATTTCCTATAATAGCGCTATTTAGAAGAAGTAGTAGCGCCATTTTTAAAATGGCGCAAAGCGTTGTTTGTTTTGGCACCAAATGATTCTGGCTTTTAGACATTAGAAGAAAGGGGTTGATTTACAAATAGATAGGTTGATATCTGACCAGAAAGTTGTGGATGCAGGATACGGCATCATTTATAGTGTATTCACAGGATCGACGCGTGCCATCTATGATGGCATTGTTTGACTTGTTTGATGATGCCACTTGGGCTCGACTGGCTAGGTTGGGGCTTCTGATAGTGGCGTCGATGCTAGTGTTGCAAGCTCATAGAGCTCTAATGACAACGATTGTGGAGCGGTACCGTTTGGAGACCTGTACATTCTTGTTGTTGACTGGTGAGATCACGATCACACTTGAGGATGTTTATCGCATCCTCAAGCTACCTATTCAAGGCTGACAGGTTAGGTATGATATGAGGAAGGGACAGAGGGCCCTGATCAAGGTGTTTGGTGAGGATCATATTGTTCTATCAGCGGATGAGAGAGAGATGAGCTATGAGGGGACACTGGCTGTGGGTACAAATCCCTTTGCCTTATTCCTGTGTGCTTTGATTGGTGGGGTGGTTATGCTGAATAGGAGAGGTAGGGGTTTCTCAGTTGGCTGGGGAGAGATGATCGAGGGTATGGTCAGGGATGAGACAGTCTACGCCTAGGGACCAGTGATGCTAGGGCAGCTATATCACGAGATGCACACAGTTGTTTATCTCCATGATTCATCATTGTCAGCTGGGGTGACTCTGCTGCATGTGTGGATTTGGGAGCACATCACAGTTACACGACCGACGTGCAGGTACTATCACCATCCTTTTGAGGCATTTGTGTTTTTATATCAGGATGCTGAGTACACCTATACTGGACAGGTACGGTATTGGAGGTGGATGCTGGATGATGTTATTAGGGTGACCTGGTGACCCTACATCAGAGTGGAGCCATGGCTTGACAATGATATCCACATGCCGTTTACATTTCAGCAGCGATACCTGATGGGTCGAGGAGACCACACCATAGATATGTACCTATCGTCATGGGTGATGCGGCAGTTTGGGCTGCAACAGGATACTCCGCAGTAGATGGCCATCTTCGCACGGACCCCGCGTGATGCGTACTTTTGGCCTGCAGCCACAGGTTGCTCTGGAGGACTTTACAGCTTTACAACTGGTACTATGGGATTGGAGGAGCACTGTCAGAGATGCAGGCACTACACCTGCATACGATATATGGTGGCAGATGTGGCGGCTGACCTGATTTATGGATCTGGTCGAGGCAGTACCCGCGAAGGAGGCAACAAGCTCAGGGGATGATGATTTAGATGAGGATGGAGATAACTCAGATGGGGATGACTTCTTGGAGGAGGGGGAGGAGATCATTGGAGACGACCTCATGGAGGTTGGAGGGGATGGAGAGGAGAGGGTGGTTGGTAGGGATGGTTAGTCGATAGATGTGCTGGCGGCAATGGCAGTAGGACAAGGGTAGGTGGGGCAGCAGGTGCCTGTTGAGCAGGTGTAGATGAGAGTGGGGCGACAGCATAGAGGACCTCGGCGGCATGGAGGACAATCGAGGGTGGATAGGGGTGATCTACCCCCACCACAGGTAGTGCAGCAGCAGCAGGGGGAGGCAGGCCCCTTAGGGATAGCTAGAGAGGCAGAGGTTGAGAGGCTCACACCTCATCAACGGCCTCGGGGTGAGGAGGAGGAGATGGAGACCCTACGAGCACAGGTGGCCATCCTACAGGAGGCATTAGAGAGCCATGATGCAAAGTTGGTTCAGTTGTGGGGGGCATTAGCATTGTTGGATGGGGCAGATGGACAAGTGGCTGCATTATGGGCACAACTAGCCCAGGCTCAGGGTGAGATAGTGACTTTGACAGGGGAGCGAGATGCGGCGCTCACTAGAGCACAGCAGGCAGAGGCTCAGGGTGACACAACGGCTTTGATTAGAGAACAAGATGCGGTGCTTGCCACGGTACAGTAGGCAAAGGCTACAGTGGGTAGCCTATAGGCCTCAGGTGGTGGACTGGCCCTTGTGTTGATAGTGATTGAAACTCAGTTGTCTCAGGCACAGACAGTCATATCAACTACAGGGACAGTTGAGTCAGGTACAAGAGTAGCTGACTCAGGCACAGAGGGAGTTGACAGAGGCCAAAGCACGAGTGGAGTATTATCGGGGCCTTTATTATGTGATAGTACCAGTGGCGCAGTGTGCCCCGAGCTACAGTCAAGGTAGTAGATCAGGGGCCTCTAGGTCTCATAGGTCTAGATCTGTTCAAAGCGTTCAGCAGGTGATGGGTCCCCCATCATATGTACCCCAGCAGGTCCCACAGGTACCGGTATAGTCACAGCCACAGCCGCCGCCACCAGCAGGACCACAGTCATAGGTAGGACCACAGCCACTACCAGGGTCAGGATCCCCCACCCAATCAGATAGAGGATCCTCCATGTGACATTCATATCATGTTAGCCCTCAGAGGTGTATCAGGACATTATATTTTTTGATGTGTATATATGAGCGATGTACATTTTTTTGCGGTTGATATATTATATGATGCTTTTTGATGGTCTACTTGTTTGTTTATGATGCTCTATTATGATTATGATGATGCCTATGTTGCTGGATACAGTGTGCTTTATGGATTTATGTGCTATGGATGTGTTGTGTTTATGCATTTATGTTTTTGATGTAATGATAGTTTACTTATGTTGATATATGCATGGGTTGTGATCTATGGACTATATGATGTATAATGCAAATAAATGTTCAGATTAATAAACATTTATTATGGATGCTCAATGTGATGGAAATGTATGTTTATGTTAATAAACACATGTTTATGTATGGGAATATGGATATGCAGCTAGATGATTATTAAATGTAGTTAAATGATTATGATTGTGATGATGTATGGTAACTAACTATTTATGAGATGATATATGCAATGCAATGTGATGACATTAATTTAAAATGCACCTATTGTGATGGCAAACTTGAATGAGTATGATATGATTTGCAATGTTAAATGATGTATAATGTGCAACTAAATGATTCTAAAATGAACCTAATGAAATGATATGCAAATTACCAGATTCTAAAATGAACCTAAATGATATGAAATGCAACTTAAAAGATTCTAAAATGAACCTAATGAAATGATATGCAACTTAAAAGATTCTAAAATGAACCTAATGAAATGATATGCAAGTTACTAAATGATAGGTGAGATGTAGCGTAGGTGAGATTTAGACTAGGTGATAGGTGATATGGTTAAGTCCTGATACACATGATTTTCTTTGTTTGACCCTGAGTGGTGGGGCTATGTGAAAGGGGACTAGGTGGGGAGAGGATAGGGGTGTATGGATGGGGGTATGGATAGGATTGGGAGCGTCTAGAGGATGAGGGTGGGTATATGAGAGAATTGTTAGGTTGTATGACACCACATCATTGAGGGGGGATTTACTTCGGTTCAGGATGTGTTAAGTGGAAGTGAGATGGAGAAAGGATTTTATATGGGGGGATAGGACAGGTGATTATGAAATCTAGGCCCTAGATGGTATAGTTGAATGAGTGATTAAGATGGTGATTTTGAGCTAGTAACAATAGTTGCATAAGATTAACTGAGAGCATTTCTTAGTTTACTATAGCAATGTAGGATATAGTTCACAAAGGTATGAAATGACCTAGGTGATGATATATATCCCACGATTGCATGGACTAGACCTGCAAACAATAGGTTGACTTCATGCGTGCCCAAGGTAGTATAAGCTTGCCTGCCTTGGGAAGGGGACTCATAGAGATGAGTGTCCATAGTGCATATAAGGCATTTGATGCCTGTATATACAAATGAGGCACGTCGTACTAGAACCGACCCGGGCTTCAAGATATGAATAGTATTCTTGGAGTAATGAAACCAACCCACAAGCACAACATACAGAAACAATGACCTTGTCGTCTCTAGGTGTTGTCCTCTACTTACCATGATATAATGAGATCAAGGTAGCTTTGGAGATGACCAAGAGTGAGACAAAAAAGATAAAAATCAATAATCAAAAAGACCAACCAAAAAGATACAAATAGCCTTTGTGTGCTCTTGCAAAGAAATGTGATGATAGAATGATAGATTTTTGTCCATTGTGGGAAAGATATATCCTAGGACGTAGATCAGTTGGATTTGATTGAAAAATTTTTGGAAGATGGGCAAAAGAATAGTTTGGCCAAGTGTAGGATTATAATTGGTATGTTGATTGATGATTTTTGCATTAGGGATGATGGTTCAAATGTATACTTAGCGTGTGTATCATATAATGGGTCTAGTAAGCTCAGTGAGTGGGGACCATCCAAATGGGTTGGATGGGTGCATCTTACGTACTTGAGTACTGGAAATGTCTTTCATATTCCAGACTGCCTACATACCCTGTGTCCACAGGATCAAGGTACTTTCAAGATGCGGGCAAAATGAATATGTAGTTCTGGTATGACTTGATGATGTGGGAATGGTTTAGGATGGATGTGATGTGATGAGGATTGATGGATTGGAGAAATCGATGTGTGAGGGTGATGTTGCATTTGTTTTTGTATTTTTGATGATTTTGTATTGTTGCTTTTTTTTTTTTTTTGGATTTTTGATTTTGCGATGTTTTTGAATTTTTGATTTTGCGATGTTTTTGGATTTTTGATTTTGTGATGCTTTTGAATTTTTGATTTTGTGATGTTTTTAGATTTTTTGATTTTGAGTTGCACAAGGGGAAGCTTACAAGGATCCTTGTCCATGGATTGGGCTTTGGGTGAGATAGTGTGGAATGGGCGATAGGCCTTGATGTTTCAGAATTCCAAGCCATGGGATGTGTGTGATATGGAGCGTTGTGACAGAAAGAGGACTTATTAGATGGTAGAACCGGCCACTACGCATGGTGCTTGAAACAGGTTTTCACCATGGTACTTATCCAAAGCATCACCGAAGTGATTTTCACTATTTGGAAGTTTTTTATTGCACTCAGATTTTTCTTGATTGTTTTTTATTTTTTCAATTTTTTCATTTTTTCTAATTTTTTTATTTTTTGATTGGGATACTCGATGGGTTATGCGTAGAATTTCTTCAAATGTAGAATGTTCATCGGCTCATCCAGAGGCTGTCCCTCAGGTGTTGCAAGTTGATATGCTCCTGATCCATAGCTAGCTGTGATGACATATGGTCCTAACCAATTGGGTTCAAACTTGCCTTTCTTAGTGTGCTCTTGCAAGTTTTTCTGATTTTCCATAAGGACAAGATCACCTACTTTAAATTTTTAGGTTTTGATACCTTTGTTAAAAGCTTCTCCTGAGGCAATTTTGATAGGCCTGTAGGAGGTTCAATGCATTCAGACGTTTCTCATCCAGTAATTCTAGCTGATGCAACCTTACAACTCGGTATTCCTCATCAGTGATTATGTTTTGCAAGGATACTCTTAAGGACGGGAGCTCGACCTCGATAGGTAAAATGGCTTCGGATCCAAAGACTAGGGAAAATGGAGTGGCTCCTGTGGGGGTGCGGATGCTTGTGCGATATGCCCATAAGGTAGGGTTGAGCTAGAGGTGCCAGTCACGGCCAACTTCATTGACTATTTTCTTTAGGATGCAGAGGATTGTTTTATTCGAAGCCTCTGCTTGACCGTTTCCTTGAGGATAATATGGGGTGGAGAAGTGGTGTTTGATTTTTAATTTTTCGCACAAGGTGTGAACTTCTTGGTTCTTGAATGGCTTTCCATTGTCAGTGACAATGGAATGGGGGATACCATAACAACATATGATATAGTGGAGGATGAACTTGGATATCTGGGTCCCAATGGTGAAGGTGAGTGGTATTGCTTCCACCCATTTAGTGAAGTATTCGGTAGCAGTAATGATGAACTTATGGCCATTGGATGAAGGTGGATGGATTTTTCCTATGAGGTCGAGTCCCCATTGTGAGAAAGGCCACGACGTCGTGATCGGTTGTAACTCCTGTGCTAGTGCATGGATGAGATCACCATGCTGTTGACATGGTAGGCATTTCTTGATAAATCGGTAGGAGCCTCATTCCATTGTTGACCAATAGTAACCGGTCCTTAGGATCTTTTTAGCAAGAGCAAATCCACTTGAATGTGCCCCAAAGACACCTGTGTGTACATCCTGCAAGGCCGCTTCAGCTTTACTAGAGTCTAAACATTGTAAAAGCATGCCCTCAAGACTCCTTTTGTATAGTGTGTCTCCTACAAGGATGAAGCAGGAGGCTCGGCGGATGAAAGATTTTCTTTGTGAGGTGGATAGTTTGGGAGGGATTATGTTGTCATGGAGATATAGGTAGGTTTCTTGATACCACGAGGATAGGGGACCAATGACTTCGCACACGAGCTCGAATTGACATACATCATATGTGAGGATAGGGAGCTATTCAATCAAGAATTCACACCTCTTGCTATCTTTCTTCATGTCGACCAGGGATCTGATGGTAGCCATGGCATCTGCAGCTTTGTTATTTAATCTTGGGATCTGCTCAAAGTGGATGTCATCAAAATAGTCTTTGAAGTCATTGACCATCTTTTTGTAAGGTAGGAGTTTATCATCCTTGGTCTTGTATTCATTGTTTACCTACCGGATGACCAGTTGAGAGTCTCCATACACTATCAGCTTCTCAATTTTCCATTTGATTGCCATTCGGAGGCCTGTGATAAGAGCCTCATACTCTGCCATATTGTTGGTACATGGGAATGTGATTTTGAATGACTTGGGAATTGTGTCACCTTGAGGGGTAACAAACAGGACACCTACCCTTGAGCCTCTGTGTGTGTATGATCCATCGAAGTACATCTTCCATGTTTCTGTAGCTGGTGTGATTGTCAAAATAGTTTCATCGAGAAACTCTACCAATGTAGGATGTTCTGCAGGAATAGGTGCTTTGGCCAGCTGATCAGCTATAACCTATCCTTTGATGGCTTCTCTCTCAATGTATTCAATATCAAATTCAGTTAGAATCATGACTCATTTCGCCATTCTCCCTGTAAGAGCAGCTCTGTTTAGCAAATATTTCTATGGATCAATCTTGGCGATGAGCTTGGTTTTATGATTGAGCATGTAGTGCCTTAGTTTTTGTGAAGTTAAGACTAGGGCTAGACATGCTCGTTCAATCTGCATGTAGTTGAGCTCATAGGATATGAGAGTGCGGCTGATGTAATAGATGGCTCTTTCTTTTTCGTGCTCATCGTGTTGTGCTAACAATCCTCCGACAGCTGTCTCTATTGTTGAGATGTACAATAGGAGAGGTTCACCTTGTCTTGGTGGAGTTAGAATAGGGGGATTAGCTAGGTATTCCTTCAACTGATCAAAGGCAACTTGACACTGGGTGTTCTAGACAAAAGTTATATTTTTTTGGAGTAGGTGCTGGAATGGTTGGCATTTATCGGCAAGTTGAGCAATGAACCGACGAATGGACTGGAGTTTTCCCTACAAACTTCTTAATTGTTTCAGTGTTGTTGGAGGGGGCATTTCAATAATGGCCTTGACTGTTGCGGGATCTACCTTGATTCCTCTTCTGGAGACTATGTATCCCAAAACTTTTCTGGAGGTGACCCCAAAGACACATTTCTTTGGATTGAGGCAGACATTGTATTGCTCCAAACGGTCAAAGATCATTGCCAATACATTCAAATGTTCCTCTCTTGTCTTTGATTTTCCCAATAAGTCATCCACATAGTCTTCCATGATGTGGTGAAAAAGGTCATGGAAGATGACAGTCATGGCTCTTTGATACGTGGCTCCAGCATTCTTTAGACCAAATGGCATTACCACCCAGTAGTATGTCCCCCATGGACATATAAAGGATGTCTTATGTTGGTCCTCTTACGTGATCCAGATTTGGTTGTACCCTGAAAAGCCATCCATGAGGAATAACATCTCATGACCTGCCGTGAGGTCCACTATCATGTCAATGTTAGGTAATGGGCAGTCATCCTTTGGGCAGGCTTTGTTGAGATCTCTGAGGTCGGTACAACAGCGGATTCGGCCATTGAGTTTGGCTACTGGTACAAGGTTAGAAACTGATTCAGGATAATCAATTGGGCGAATGAACCCAACATCCAGTAGTTTCTTTACCTCAGCATTGACTAGGAGGGCCACCTGAGGATTCATTTTTCTAAGTTTTTGCTTTACTAGTTTTGCATCAAGGCGTACTGCAAGGTGATGAACAACCAAAGTAGGATCAAGCCCTAGCATGTCTGCATAGGTCCACACAAAATTGCAGTTTCTATATTTGAAGAATGCTAGGAAGTTTTCTTGCTCGACTGTGCTGAGAGATTCCACCCTAAAAGTGACTTTCAGCTCTTCTTCCATCCCAAGATTCATCTATTGGGCTGGCTCTACTAGGACGGGTGGCCTATCTAGATAAACCTTGTCTATCTTAGGGAGGCTCATTCTTCCATCTCCTAGCACCTCGTTGAGGTTTTCACCAGGAGATACGTCTTTTGTTTTTACTTTTTGGGATCTGACACTGCCACAGAATAGTTTTCACCATCAGATCCTTGTTTGATTTTTATAATTTTATGACTAGAAGCAGGGGTTGTTTCCCTGAAATAAGCATGTGTATCAAGTTCCATGATGTATCCTGCTCTATGATCTCCGAGGGGGAAGTGATCTCTAACTCCCATCATTTCCATGATGGCCTCATCATTAGGTGCTATGTCAAATACAGGAGCTCCCTGTTGGTCCCAGTCTATGAGGTCAGGGTATACCAGTGGTAAGTCATTGGAGGATGAGGCAAGAGTGGTGACTATGTAGATGGTGCAAATGGATGAGTCAAAGAAATCGGCAAAGTCACTAAAGGAGTCTTGAAGGCCCATTTCATTAACATTGTTGACTTCCAGGGAGACCGTAGTGACCTTGGCTAAGATACATTCACCGGTATTGAGGATACATTGTGGTTGACCATATCCTAACCCTTGAGTATAGGGATTTCTTGTTGCTTGCAGTGGTTCCATGATCCCCTGTTCATGAAGGCCGATACCGCCTTGTCCTTTATAACCCATGCTTTTGACAATTTCAAACCCTTTACCATAGATTTCTGTTGGGATGGTGGGGGCTTCTTGCTCAGGCTCTTCATCCTTATATAGCCAGGATGAGATATCTTCAAGCACATCCTGATCGAGGAGATGTTTCTTTTCAAAGATGGGTGATGGTTTACACTTGATGACAACTGTGTTGGCTGCTTCTGTCTTTGGGATGCCAAAGGTTTTAGGATTGGGTAATGTGCCTACACAAAAGGTACCGTGTAGGTCATATTCCCCACATCCCATGTCACTGAGTTTGATCTTGACCTCGGGTGGTGGAGGTGTTTGGGATGAAGTGGTGGCAATATTTGTGGGATCGATATATGAGGTGGATGTTGTGGGATCGGCTTTAGTGGTAGCTTTGTTGTATGGGCAAAAGGTATGGTTATGGCCTTCCAAGAAACTATAGTATTGGAAGGGGCGAGGGTCAGCATAGACAGTGACTTTCGTGCCGTTGTGAGGGAATTTGAGGCATTGATGGAACGTGGATGGGACGGCTTGCATGGCATGGATCCATGGTCGGCCGAGAAGAATGTTATAGGGGGGTCAAGATCAAGGACCTGACAATCCATTTCCAGTATTTTCTGTCCCACTTGAATAGGGAGCTTGATGGTGCCTTCAGATAGTCATTCGGTGTCATCATAGCCTTTGATTGTGATGCACTCGCTGGTGTCTACAACCACATCGGAGTATCCCAAGTGTTTTAATAATTTGAGAGTGCATATGTTTATGTCAGAGCCACCATCTATTAAGACTCTTTTAATGGTGTGTTTGTGGATACGAACTTCAATGTGTAGGGTGTCGTTATGTAAGTGTTCAGAAGTGGGAAGGTCCTTTTCTGAAAATGTGAGATGGTGAGGTGCAGCGATATGTCCTACCATGGCTTAGAATTGGGTCACATTCAAGTTGGCGGGAACTTGAGTTTCCAAGAGGGCTTTATCGAGGACGTCTTTGTGAAGGGGGGATGTGCAGAGTAGTTTAAGAATAGATATTTGTGCAGGGGTCTTTCCTAGATGCTCTAGGAGGTTGTACTGATTGGTAGGTGATGGACGTGTGTTTGGGTGAGGGGGGAGGATGTCTGATGTAGATGCGGGTGTTTGTTCGATGGTAGGGGCTGTGCAAATAGATACACCGCCACGGTGGGTTGCAACAGTACAATCGGGTGTTTGTATCTGAATGGTGACTGTGTTAACATGGTGGGATGATGGCTCAATCTGCCCTACAGTAGAGTCGTAGGTTGCGAGAGGTGGGGTGACGTTGTATGCTTGATTGGATGAGGATGCTTTATTATGGTTAGGAAGTAGATCCTTGTAAGCTCCAAGATTGGCATTTGGCGATGGTTGGGTAGTTTGATCAAGGCTGACTAGATTTTGATCTATAAGGTGTTGGATGCAATGCTTGAGTAGCATGCAGTCTGCTGTCTTATGACCCACAATGCGGTGGTATTCGCAATAATCATTTTCATTATACCATGTTGCTTTGAGCTCATTCTCTTGACGGGGTCTAACAAGTGGAAGTGTGATCAAACCTTTCTTGAGATGTCTGTCGAGGATGTCCTCGATGGGTTCCCCTAAGGGTGTAAATTGCCTTTGAGGTTTGCGTGGTTTAGTTTGCCCCCTTTGGTTATTTACATTGGTTGCATATGTATGTGCAGGTGTTTGGTTTTGTACATGTTGGATGGCTTTCACATCTGTGACGCCGTCATTTAAAGTGTTCTTGTTCTTTCCCCAATAGCGTGGTTTGTCATTTGATTGCGTGTTGGCATTGTTGTTTGTATTGGGGGTGTTGTTATGGGGTTTGTTGTTGTTGTTGTTGTTGTTGGATTTGTAGTCATACAGTTTGATGGAGCCCTTGGCGATAAGGGCCCGTTCGATAGTGGTACCTTTGTCCATGACCTCTTCAAAGGTAGATGCACAAAGGATTTGTAACTGAAACCCTAATTCTTGATTAAGGTTGGTCACAAACATGGTGACAAGTTGTTTTTCAGGAATTGGCCATGGGAGTTTGCTTGCTAAGCTTCTCCACCTTTGCAAGAAAGAAGTGAAGGATTCTCCATTCTTTTGTTTGGTGTTGCAAAGGTCTGTCATAGACATCTCATGCTTGAAGTTGTAAGAGAAATGGTTTACAAATTTTTCTGCAAGCTCAGGGAAAGTCCTGATTCCTGGGGGAAGATGTGCGAACCATTCAGCGGCTTGACCGCCAAGGCTTCTTGGCAATAGTCTCATTAGATAGGTATCGTTATTTGAGACTTCTAAGAAAGCGATGTAGAACTCCCTAATATGATCCCTAGGGTCTCCCTTTCCCTTGTATTTGTCAAATTTAGGCGTTTCAAAGTTCTTAGGGAAAGGGGGCATGTACAATGTGTGATCAAATGGATAGGGGCAAATATCCTCAAAGGAATAGTGCTTGCGCTTGCCCCCAGTTTGCATGTCGTCTACCTTTTGGATCAAGGACTGTACAACGGTTGTGAGATCTTGTGGTGGTGGTGGTTGGGTTGTGTAGGCTTGTTGATTGGTGAGATGTTGGAGATGGGGTGGGATTTGATGTTGGAGATTTGTTTGGCTGAGGTTTTGGTACTACAGGGTGGTGTTTTGGTTGATGTGTGCTTGATGTTGTTGATATGCGTAGAGTTATTGGAGAATATGTGGTGGTATTTGGGAGTTGGGATTATGTTGGTTTGATGATGTGATGGGGTTTTACAGATATGTGACATTGGATGGATTGACGTTAGATGAGTGGACGTTGGAGGGGTTGGTGGTATTGTAAGGTGGTTGTGAGAATAACTGTCTTAGGTAAGTGATGGTTTGTGGATTAGGTGGAGGCACACTCGTAGAGGTACTTGCATGCGTGGTGTTCCCTTGTATGCCTAAGGTAATTTATGGGATGGAAGTGGTTACGGTAGTTGTGATAGTGGATGTGGTGACAGGTTGGGATGTAGTAAGAGTGGAGGTACTTGTGGGAATCATGGATGTGGTAGTGGTAGAGCTTGTGGAGGTGGTAGATACAGTGGGTGTTGATGTTTGTGAGATGATAGGTTAGGTGTTTGATGTAGATGCTTGGGTGTTGGATGTGGTAGGAATGATTGTAGAGGTGGATGTTTGGGATGCTGTCGTGTTATGGGGTAGTTGAGCACCAATTTTGAGAAGATGATCAAGATATCTATTTGGGTATGACCTTAGGATTTCATCAAGTAGGTCCATGTTATCGGCATCTTGCGTAAAGCTCAAGACATCTAGATCATCTTGGGAAATGGTGGGGACGTTTTGTGTTGGTGGTGGTGGTGGTTGTAAGAAATGGAAGGGATTTTCATTGGGATTATATGTGGGGGTGTGAAAATACGTAGGTGGGTTGAATGTTTGATTGATGGGTATGTTGTTGCTATTGGTGTTAGGCATTCCTATGCCATTGTATTGTCTGGATTTTGCCATTTCTTGATTCCTTTTGTGTTGTGATCTAGTTATGGGCATGCACGTGTATGGATTTGATTTTGAGGTGGAGTGAGATGGGGATGGAGACCTTTAGAGGATCGGATTGATTGTGTTGGACCTAAAGATGGATGTGGTAGTAAGATGGAGAGGGTGAGTGTAGTAAGATGAAGGATTGAGAAGAAAAAGGTGTTAACCTAAGGGTGATAAGAATGGACGATATTGACTTTTGCACAAATTTGGACCAAAGGTGGATGATGGGTGATGTTTGTTTTGAGGATGATTTTGATGGGAGGGGTTTTGGGTTTTGATGTTGATTTTGATTGATTAGGATGATGTTTTTCAAAAGGATATGATGGTCAACAAATTGAACTTAGGTAAGACCTAGATTTTTATGTTGCACAAATGGATGTTTTTCTTTGTTTGGGGTAGACTAATGACCTTACGCAAAGAAGGATGACTATTTCACTTGGAAGATAGACTATTGACTCTCCAAGAAAGATATGATGTGAATGATGAGATCTAGATCTATCTTTGGCTCAAAAGGATGATGAGTTTTGGTTGATGATTTGTTGATGGGTGTTTTGATTTGGATTTGGATTTTAGAAATGATTTGTTTTGGTCCAAGGAGATATGAAAAAAGATTAAGGGGGATGGATAGATATAGACTTGAGTGGATTATGATATAGAAAAGGGTCCAATAATGATGATGGTGGATTCTCTAAGGCCCAAATGATGGTATGTTTTGGAAAATTTTGAGGAGAAAATGGATGGGGTATGGACGGTTTTTTGGAATGTAAACATGGATCATGGCTGAGCAGATGGTGAAGATCACAACTGAATGGGTCTTAGTCTCAGGCAAGTCAATCTGAAAATAGCGCCAATCCATAGGTGAAATGGTGCCAAAATCATACAGAGATGGCGCTGATACAGTGTTGTTTGAGGTCCTGAAAAAGACTGATTTTGGTGACAAATTTGATTTTGCTTTGGTTTGACGTTTGAGCAAATGATTTGGTTTGTCTCTTGGCAAGTTTGTTGCAAACAATTCAAGCACAATAATCACATCAAGATTTTGTTTTGTTATGTGAAAAGATGTGTGATTTTATTTAACAAACACTTTGCACAACCTAAGGTGAAGATATGACAGTATTTGTTGAATCCCCTAATTGCGCCTATTCAAAGTGGGTAGCTCCAGGATCTTGGTAGCACCGGCTCATCCTTACAATTGCACACACTTCTCACGCATACCAAGATCTGGGTTTCTTATAAGGCTTGTCCCTCGCCAAACCTTTAGATTATCCCTGCTACCTAGCTAAGAACCGCATGAATCAGGGCCGCTTCAAAGGTTTCCCTTCTGTGTCAACAAATAGAAGGATTTTGGCTTGCTAAACAATGGTTCTTAGTAAGTGCTTTCATTTAGGTGGTTATACATGTGGCAACGCTACTCTTCATTATGGAGTCTCCCAGCCTCCAAGGGTTACGCCTTTGAGGGTTTTGGGGGAGGTTGGCTGTCGGTATAACACAACAACAACTGTTGTTTGTGACTTTCATCCCAAACACCTTATTTTATATAGCAGCTTGAAAGAGCTTGGCTTTAGCTTGTTGCCACTTGGGCCATTCCCACCTTTCGAAGTAGGGTGGTAGGCCCTCTAAGGATTAACAAAAGCAACACAATCACAAAAATACTTTTGATCCCCAAATTCATACAAAGATGTGAGGGGAGAGCATACGTATTCTTTATGATTGCATTACACTAAACATGGTTCATTTCAGTTCTTTGGATTATGTTGGGGGTGATTAATGCGCGTGTTGTGAGAAGCTTTTGATTCCCAAGGTCACCAAATGGTGCGAGTAAAGAGCATACACTTTTCACACTACAAACATAACCATGAAAACACTACACACAAATTAGATTGGTTTTTCTTGATTATACGAGTGAAGAATACAGATTGTTGTCATTTTTAATCTAATGAGTTGATTGATGCAATTTGTGGTTCTTTTTAAAGCCCAAAATTAAAATATTTTGATAGTTGTTGGCACACAATTTGTGAATTTTAGAACACCAAATTCAAAATGTTTCACACACACACACACACAAAGATTTGTTTGTTTGTTGATCAATTTTTTATAACACCAAGTTGAAATGTTGCGTAAACTAGCATGCAAGGGTTCGTTTTAAATTTTCAATTTGAAGTGTTTGTTAAACAAAAGATGAAAGAACCCTGCAAAAACTTATTAGTGTCCTCGAGATGATGTTGGTGACCTGCAAACAAACTGTCAGTCCCTGCATAGGCCACAAAGTTAGTTTCTGGAAATAGCGCTAATACAAAGACCTAATGGCGCCACTGCGTACAGAAAATGGTGCTACTGACAGAAAACTATCAAAAAAACCTAACTCTAGAAAGATAGCGCCAATTCAACACATAGCGCTAAAATAGAATATAAAAGGTGCCAGAACAGACTATGGCGCTACAAGACTTTGTAGAAGGCGCTAGAACATAATATAGCGCTACAATGATATATAGAAGGTGCCAAAATATGAAATAGTGCTAATATAGGGGTAATAAGGCACCATTGCGCGCTATCAAGTGGTCTGGTCATAGTTTGAAGATAGCACCGCTTTGGGTGCAGATAGCACCAATACGTGTCTAGACTCGTCCATCCTGCAAAATAGAGATCTTCTCACCACAACAAAGGGTTAGGCTACACATATAAGAGGTCCTGTTAGCATTGTTAGTCATTGACAAATGAAAAATAGGACAAAATAGAAGCCAACATGCATTTTTATATTTTATGGAAATTTTGGCATAACCTCCTCCTCCTTTTTGAAGATTTCTGCAGAAACAGAGAGCAACTAGACACCAAAAATAGTAGGAAGATCATTAAAAAGAGACATGTGAGTGGAAGTTAGAATAGAAAATACTCCATAGCGATGGCGCTAAAACATGCCAAAGATAGTGCCACTACGCAGGGTAGCGCTGCACCTACAAAAGCACATCTAGGACACAAAAACTCACAAAAACTGATTAGATTCAGACCTTGTGGGTCCCACCGGGCGTGCCAATGTAGATTGGGAAGTCAAATTGAAGTCAAAACACAAACTAAATGCAAAGAAAATAAATAGTTATACCTCAAACATGAAAACCTAATCTCATCAAGGGAGAGGAGAGCTTGCACCCAAGAGCTCCTAAGACATGATAATCCCTAGATAAGTGATTCAATGTGAAATGTTATTACTCTAATTGCAACTCACTAATTAGCTCAATGAATATTTGGGCATGGTAACTTTGCATAAAACTTGGATCCCCAAATGGGTTGAGAGATGTTGTATTTATAGATTTTTGGAAGGGATTTTGATCCAAGGGTGGAGATTGATTTAGCAAATCAATGGTGGAGGATAAAAGTGATGTGGAGGGCCTAGATTTGATCTTAGAGGAATGGAGGACTAGGAATAAAATTAAATCTTTTATTCATTTTGGGAAAAGGGGTTATTAAATGAGTATGGGTGTGAGGGATTATTTTTGAATTAAAGATTCATATGGGGAATGTAAAATGAATTAAAAATTTATTTGGGGATAAGTGGAGATAAATGAGGTATGGGGGTGTAAGAGGAATTAATTGTGATGTGGGAGGTATTTAAATAAAAAATTGATTTAGGTGGATTTATTTCTATTTTTTATTTGGAGGATGTGGGGAAGGGTGTTAAACTAGGTTTGACCACCCAAATGAAAGGTTAGGATTAATTAAACATAGGTTTTATTTAATTAATCCTAGGGCTAGGATGAGGTAGGTTAGGGTAGGCAATTAAATAATAGCTATTTAATTGTCTAGGGTAGGGATAGGTCAATTAATAGGCTGAATTAATTAATTAAGCATGGTTTAGCTAATTAATTGGATTTAGTGAGGAAAAGGAAATTGATTAAATAAATATTGCATATTTATTAAATCAATTGGCTAAGGTTTGGACTATTGAATTAATGAAATTAATTCAATTTAGGGGATAAAATGATAGAAAATTAGACGATGAATGGACAATTAATTAAATAAAAAATTTAATTAATTCAATAGAAGGGAAATTGATATGTTTAGGGATGTTAGGAGTCAGTTTGGTGGTAAAAGACATTTTTAGGTGTCTACAAAAATCATCAGGAGCAACCACACAAACACAAACCACTTTATTCATGAGATTCTTCACATCAGAGCACATGAACTTCACTGTCTTCAACTGTCATAAAAGAAAGATAGCTTACGGACCACCCAAACATGAACCATTGCAATTATAAGCACTTATCATCATCCTAGACTTCCCTTTTAGAACCGTAGAGAAAAACACTTTAATGCAGAGGAATGTGGAGCAAAATACTTTCTCCCTGTCACCAGAGAATAATCAGAGAAAGAAAGTTTTACTCTAGTGAATGCAACTCTCTCAATTCTTCATATCAGAGGCTAAAACTCAAGATTTAGCATCTGCAGACATCCCTTTAAATAAATTCCAATCTACAGACCAAGATCTTCAAGTAGCAAGAAATGCGGAGTAATCTACCAGATTGTTCTTCAACATACAACTCACTGTCTATACTGCACTTTACTATAACTCACTTGTTTCTTCCGGAGAGGCCAATTTTTTCAATATCCTCAACATACAAAGCTTCTAAATAAGTAATAGAATAGGACATAGTTGACACCAATGATAACAAAGATATGTTAACATCAATGACAACACTAATTAGGCACATACCTGCAACAATTTTCTCCTTTATCATTGATGGCAACATATGATGTGAAAAATTGCAATAGCCACCAAGACAAGATTCTCCCCCTATCTCTTTACACATCTGCACTCTTTCGTTCTAAGTTTTTCACATGATTTCTCTCCCCCTTTAACATCAATGGCAAAGGGCACATACTTGCACTCTTCTGCTCTGATTCAATTTCTCTTTTGAACTCTCTGACTACTCCCCCTGAGAAGTAGCCCTAAAAGCATCAATCCAGATCTAAAGAAGTAACTCTAAGCACCACCAAATTGATGCTCTCTTGTGCATCTTAGTTTAGAGCGGGAGGGGTAATAACCTCTAACTTTTCTCTGAGATACTCAAAAGTATCTTTAGGAAAAGGTTTGGTGAAAATGTCTGCAATCGGGTCTTTTGTAGATACATATTCCAAATTGACTTCATTCTCTGTCACTTTTTCCCTTAGAAAGTGATATCTTATGGATATGTGCTTTGTCCTTGAATGCATTACTAGATTCTTTGATATGTTTATGGCACTTGTATTGTCACAAAAGATTGTAATTGGATCTTCATACACAAATTTGATGTCCTTCAATGTCTGCTTCATCCACAACACTTGAGTACAACTACATGTTGCTACAATATATTCTGCTTCTGTAGTTGACAGAGATATTGAGTCTTGCTTTTTACTTATCCAAGATGCCAGCCTTTTTCCCAAAAAGAATGCACCTCCACATCTCTGGCCCAATCTGCATCAGTGTATGCACTAAGAGTGATATCATTGTCCCTTTGATACCACAAACCATAATCCATCGTGCCTTTCAAATATCCTAGAATTCTCTTGACTGCCATCACATGTGACTCCTTAGGATCAGTTTAAAATCTTGCCACAAGACAAACTACATGCATTATGTTAGGTTTGGTTTGAGTTAGATAAAGTAATCCTCCAATCATAGATCTATACCTTTTTTGATCTACCATAGGTGAATCATCATTTTTGCTCAACTTACAACCGATTATCATGGGAGTATTTACCAGTTTAGAGTCTTCCATCCCAAACTTCTTTAACAACTCTTTCACATATTTAGACTGAGAAATGAAGATACCCTTATCTGAATAATTTACTTGTAGACCTAAAAAGAAATTCATCTCACCAAACATGGACATTTCAAATTCACTTTGCATTTCTCTAGCAAAAATTGTGCACATACCTTCATTTCCCTCAAAGATAATGTCATCAACAAAGACTGCAACAATTAGGATTTGTTCATTATTGATCTTGAAGTGGAGCTTGTTGTCGGTGGTACCCTTGGTGAATCCTAATTGTATTAGATACTTATCCAATCTAGCATACTAGGCTCTGGGGGCTTGTTTTAACCCATACAATGCCTTGTTTAATCTATATACCATGTCACCCTGATGTGATGAATGGAATCCTTCCGGTTGTTCAATATAGACTTCTTCTTCCAACTCTCCATTCAAGAATGCAAACTTTACATCCATTTGATATACCTTAAAAATTTTGTAGGCCACAAATGCCAGAAACATTCTTATAACTTCAATCCTTTCCACTAGTGCAAATGTTTCCTCAAAATTTGTTCCTTCAACTTGAGAGTATCCTTTGCATACCAACCTTGCTTTGTTTCTTACTACTTCACCATTCTCATTCATCTTGTTTCTGAAAACCCACTTGGTACCAATTACATTTTTATCTGCTGGTCTAGGAATGAGATCCCAGGTCTGATGCTTCTCTATCTGAATCAATTCTTCTTTCATAGCCTTTACCCAATTCTCACCATTGCAAGGTTCATTCACAATCTTAGGTTCAATCTTGGAAATCAGACAAAAATTTACTTGTTCTTCTACAGCTCTTCTTCTGGTCAAGATTCCTTTACTCTTATCTCCTATGATTTGATCTTTAGAATGATTAAGTTTTACATACCTTGGTGTCTTGGTAGCACTTTCCAAAGCTTGATCCTCTTCATCTCACTTGTCTTCATGTTGCACCACTTCTGAAACTTCTCGTTTATCTTATTCATATCCACTTGATTCTGGAGACCTATCCTTGCTTTCATCGTCTTTAACATTTGCACTCTCAATGATCTTATTTAGCCTCTTATTATAACATCGATAGGCCTTTCTCTTGGTTGAGTAACCAAGGAAGATTCCTTCATCACACCTAGCATCAAAATTGCCTAGATCTTCTTCTCTTTTGATATAACATTTTCTACCAAAAACTTTGAGATATTTCACAATAGGAACTTTACCATACCACAATTCATAAGGAGTCTTAGAACTATTACCTTTGACTTGGACTCTGTTTATGATATATACAATAGTGTGAATTACCTCTCTCTAATACACTTCCAAAAGATTAGCTTCCTTCATCATGGTTCTAGCAGCTTCTTGAACTGTTCTATTCTTCCTTTCAACGACTCCATTTTGTTGTGGGGTTCTAGGTGCAAATAACTGCCTCTTTATCCCATGTTCTTCACAAAAGAAATTGAATTCATTTGATGTGAACTCTCCTCCTCTATCAGACCTTAAACATTTGATCTTCAAATCCATCTCATTTTCAACCATTGCCTTAAATGCCTTGAACTTATCTAGAGTTTCTGATTTTTCTTTCAAAAAGGTAACCCAAGCCATTCTAGAATAATCATTAATAAGCAACATGAAATACATGTCTCCTTGTAGAATTCTTACTCTAGTAGGTTTAGACTTCTTACGAAGTAGTCCATCAACTAATTGGTCCTTGCTTTTGAAACTTGTTCTTGTTTGTTTCCTAAATTGACACTCCTTGCAAATAGGATTAGCAGGCTTCACAAGCTTAGGCAAATCTCTAACAGCCTGTGTAGTACATATCTTCATAATGTTATCAAAATTGTTGTGACACAACCTTCTATGTCATAGCCAACTTTCATCAATCTGAGCCAACAAACAATAATTATCAGTTCCTTTCAAGTGATAGATATTACCTCTGGTCTTCTTACCAGTTGCAATGACTGTTTCGGAGCTTTCCCTGATCTTGCATCCATTCTCCTTAAAGCTTAAGTCATAACATTTGTCACACATCTGACCCACACTTAAAAGATTGTGCTTTAATCCTTTCACATACAGGACATCTTCAGTATTATGCTTGCCATCAAAAGAAATAGATACTTTTCCACAAATCTTACCAGTTGTATCATCTCCAAACCTAACCAGTCCACCATCATATCTTTCCAAACTCACAAACTTACCTTTGTCACTAGTCATGTGGTGAGAGTAGCCACTATCAATAACCCATTCATCTTTGTCTTCAACAACCTAAGCAGCCAAGGCACTTACCACTAGTTTTTCTTTCTTCACACAGCTAGCAGGATTAGTAGACATAGGTTCTTCTTTAATAGCAATAAACAAGCATTCATTACCAGAAGTACTAACATTATCTAGTTCACCATTATCTGATACTCATTCATCATCATCAAAATCTTCAACATAATAACATTTATTTTGGATCCTAGGCCCGTTCTCATATCTTTTCCTATTTCTTTCAATTCTTTCAGGACATTTGGAAGCAAAGTGGCATACTTTACCGTAGGAAAAACATTTAAAAGGTAATTTACCTTTGAACTTACCAGATCCTCTTTGCAGTCTATCCACAAAGTTGGCTTCAATTTAATCAAACTCATCATTAGATTCTACCTTGTACTTTTCTGATCTGGAGGTTTTCCCAAAAGTAGTGGCTTTGAAGGCAGTCTCTACTTTTGGTAGGGCATCACCAAACTCTCTCATTTCAAAGGTAGTAAGCTTACCAAGCAACTGATCTTTGTCAATAGCTTTTACTTGCATAAATTCTTCAATTGCAGCTACCTTGTGACTATAGGACTTTGGTAGTGATCTGAGAATTTTCATCACAACATCCTTATCACCGATTGTTCCCCCCATTCCTTTTTTTTCTGGTGACAAGTTCATCAACTCTTTGCATAAAGGTTGTTATGTTTTCATCTTCATTCATCTTCAAACTTTCATATTTTACTTTCAGACTTTGTAGCTTGGCCTCCTTCACAGAATCATCTCCCTCATACAGATTTTTCAACTTTTCCCATACCTCATTTGCAGTTTCAAGATCCACAACTTTTGTCAGTACTGAGTCATTCAATGAACTTAACAAAGCATCTTTTGCTTTAACATCCACTTCATATTCCTTGATTTCATCTTTAGTCATCAAACCATTTTGAGGCAAGGTGTATTTTGTTTCTGCAGCTTTCTATACTTTGTAACTGAGACAAAGAAGTTCATTCATGCCTTCCAAAGAGCATAATTTGTCCCATCAAAGTGCGGTGCTTCCTTCTTATAAGATATTTTGGATTTTCCTTAAGTTGTTAGACTTTCTTCAGAGGAACTTGGCTCTGATACCAATTGTTGAAATGCACTGGACAACTGAGAGGGGGGGAGAATCACTTGTCCCAAAAACTCAAACACTTTTGCATTTAAACATTAATCACTTATCCGCACTTATTATGATTAAACAAAGAATGCATGAAATTAGAAGCTTAAACACAGATGCAACATTAAACACAAGAGATACTAGATTTTTATGTGGAAAACCCCAAGGTGGGGAAAAACCACATAGAGGATTAGCTCTAAAAATATATTGCAATCTTTGAAAAATGATGTTCAGGCTTTGTCACTTCACAGGCCTAGAACATACTGGCTCACTGCCATGAAGTACAACTAGGTCTAGCAAGCTCACTGCCTCAACCCTAAAACTAAAAAGATTACAATAAGGGTTATTAAACCCTGATGGCTATTAAACCCTACTAGTGGGTCACTGGTAGGCTCACTGCCAAAATCACCATCTTCTTCAAGTCTGAGATTAATACATTGAAGTACAATAGTTCCCCTACTCTGCTCTGCCCTGCTTTGCCTTATCTTCTCGCCCTTTTCCTTATCTTCCCATTTTTGCACAAGGATACCTTTTCCATGACTCAATTACAAGTATTTATACACTTCACCAACCTTGGAATGATCATCAAGGTTAGCATTACAATCATCAACCATTGGAACAATCTCCAAGGTCGGCATTACAAACATTTTACAAAATAGGTCTTGACCTAATACAAAAATATGCTAAGGAATTATAGTTTATATGTATGCAGATCATGCCACGCCTTAGCTGGGACTCAAACACGATCTTCCATGCCACAACACACTTCCATAATCTTCAAGGGATCTCTGTAATTACTGGAATTAACCAAGTCGGCTAAGACTGGTTACACGCTATGTTATTTGGGAATAATCTTCAAACACGATCTCATTTCATTAACGTGGACCAATGTAAAGGTAGGAACATGATCAGGAGGAATCCACAAGCATGTTGAAATCATTAGGAGCAACCGCACAAACACAAACCACTTTATTCATGAGATTCTTCACACCAGAGGACATGAATTTCACTATCTTCAACTGTCATTAAAGAAAGATAGCTTGTGGACCACCAAAACATGAACCATTACAATTATAGGCACTTATCATCATCCTAGACTTCCCTTTAGAACCATAGAGAAAAACACTTTAATGTGTAGGAATGAGGAGAAAAATAATTTCTCCCTGTAACCAGAGAATAATCAGAGAAAGCAGGTTTTATTCTGGTGAATGAAACTCTCTCAATTCTTCACACTGGAGGCTCAAACTCAGGATTTAGCATCTTCAAACATCCCTTTAAATAAATTCCAATCCGCAGACCAAGATCTTCAAGCAGCAAGAAATGAGGAGTAATCTACCGAACTGTTCTTCAGCATACAACTCACTATCTATACTACACCTCACTGTAACTCACTTGTTTCTTCCGGACAAGCCAATTTTCTCAATATCCTTAACATACAAAACTTCTAAATAAGTAATAGAATAGGACATAGTTGACACCAATGACAACAAAGATATGTTGACATCAATGACAACACCAATTAGGCACATACTTGCAATAGATAGAACCTGTGTCCCAGAAGCAGAGGTGTCAAAGGACTATTTCAGGACTGCCCAAGTTCTGGTTGGAGGAATCTACCAAAACTATAAACTAGAGATATGTTGTAGATGCTACCCTAATGCTAGATCTGGAAGAAGAAAGGGCAGGAAGACTAGGGCACCACCGCCCAAGTCTTGGATAGAGAAATATTTTGTTACTTTTTTCAGATCCCAAAACCCTGATCTTCACTCAGTCTCCCTATATCTTCATATTCTCTAAATCTCGCTCATGTAACCTACACACAAGAAGACAAGAAGGGGTTTAGGGTTATGGTGCTTAGGGACTTGCCTCAGTCAAATCCTAGGATGGCATCCAAGCTTCCCAACATTGTTGATTGATAGAGAGTGTGTGCCCTCGTGGGGGTAGAGGCTAAAAACAAATGATGATAAGATGAATCAAATGATGATAAATAACAATGATATCACTTATGTGATGAACCCTTAGAATGATGAAGATCCTTCAACTCCTAAGGTGGATAGATGATAGCTGCATGCCTATAACAAATACACAATAACAACACACAAATCTGCTCTAGAATCACAATGAATGTTCTTGCTTGTTTTACTACCAATATCATAAGTTATCTATCTCTATCCTGCTTACGAATGAACTCAAAAATACACTTATATGTGCTTTCCGACTCACAATCATGAAATTAAACCAAAAGAGCCAACAAGGAGAAACCTTTTGAAAGGTCCTAGGCTGACATTAACTTAATTTTTCCCCGACCAATCAGGAGAGACTTGGGCAGTACTGCCCAGGTCTTTGGGCTCCTCTTGGGTCTGAGATAAGATACAACATGGGCCCCTTGTTCCCTATTTACATTGGTGTTGAGCAATTTTGCATTAGGATGATCATTTAACATGAATAATGTAAGAATGGAGACCTAGGAGCTAAACAAGGAGGTAAAAAGACATGTGGACACTTTTTACTCCATAACATTTAGCCCCCACTTTAATGTGTGTATGATCTTACGATCAATACATGCATTAAAGTATGGTCAAAGCACATCAAACACTAGAGTGAAGACACACCCTAAGTTTGGAAGACCATTTCTAGCCCCCAAGCCTAGGCAAACATAAGAAAACACTTGATATTGATGCAAAACATAGAGAATATAGTAGAGAAGCACGTAATACACAGAGAAGACATGAACACAGTCACACAATACATAAGGTATACATGAAGAGAAGACATGATTAAACAATTATACTACCCTAACTAGGCAATGGGGGGAGCTCATCGCTACGCACCACCATCAAAGCATACAAAACACACAGCATGGGGGAACTCATCGCTACGCACCTCCACAAAACATGCAAGACACACGGCGGGGGGAGCTCATCTCTACGCACCTCCAAAAAACACATGAAAAACATACAGAATACACGAGCACTATAGAGTGTGTCGTCGACCCGCTATACGTCTTATACAAAGCAAACATGAGTGATATGGAGGAGCTCATCGCCAAACACACCTGATGATTGAGCTAAGATACCACAATTGCCAAAGACACAATTAAGGGTGAATTTAACTCAAGATCCAACCCCGCCTCCGTAGAGGACTTTAAAGGATGTGCAACCTACTCAAGGGTATACATCATCCTGCCTTCTGTAGAAGGGATTTTTCAAAAAGGAAGCACAACCTACTCAAGGGTATACGTCATCCCGCCTTCCATAGAAGGGATTTTTCAAAAAGGAAGTGCAACCTACTCAAGGGTATACGTTATCCTGCCTTCTACAAAAGGGCTTACAAACACACAACAAAGCACACAACCCCACCTACGTCGCGAAGATGCCTTGCAGTGAAAAGGAAGTGTATGCAACACAATTAATCACAATTCATCATGCCTTTTCTTAATTAGAATGAAGACAAGCTATTTTTATAAATTATTTGTTCACAATTCTTGTAAAGATGCAAAGGATCATGCCTACACATGTTGAAGATTAAATCCTTTGCTCATACCCCTATGAATGTGTCAAATATCTATATGTCTAGGGTATGTAGCTACAAATTTATATGAAACCAACATAATATGAGTTAGTGATAGTAAACTAGACTTATGTTATTGTGCTAGTTGGACTTGGTTTTGCCTTTTTAGTAGTGTCTATCAAAGATCTTCATTGTTCTTTAAGACCCTCATTAGGATCACCCTCCTAAGTATTGTAGAGATCAAAGTGTAGAAGATAAGGTCCAGTCATGTCAGTTGGATTTTCCTTGTCCTCGGTTCAATCATGGGGTTGCCATTTTACCTGGATCGACTTGATCTATAAGTCTAGGTGTTGTGTCATCCCTTAAAGCTGAGGGTAGGAAGAAAAACTCCAACACGTTCCAAGAAGATCCATGAGAGAAAATTTGATTAAGGAAAAGCATAGTGATGGTTTAGTAGGAAACTTTAGTGTAGATAAGATAGTAGCATTGGTGAATGAGAATTATTTTTGGCTACAAATATATAAGGATGCCAAGAAATTTATTCAAGGTTGTAGAACGTATCAAGTTACAAAAGGGAGGATTTAAAATGTAGGCTTGTATCAACCAATACTAGTTCTAGAGAAACCTTAGGACAATATAAGTATGGATTTTGTACTAGGATTACCTAGGACTCAAAGAGGACATGATTCCATATTTGTATTTGTGGATAGATTTCTAAGATGACACATTTCATTCCTTGCAAGAAAAATAATGTAGTACATGATTCTAGTTTATTTTTAGTGAAGTTGTGAGATTACATGGGCTTGTTGCCAAGAGACACTGCTAGGCATAATAAGTTTTTCATTTATGGCAACTGAGTCCCTACTACACATCTGTATTGCATAATTTTCCCATACCGGAAATCAGATTGAAGAATTGTCTAAGTCCGGTAAGTCAAGAACAGAGTGTGTGACAGGGTCCAGTATCTTGGTCTGGATCTCTCCAACGGTAGATCATAGTTTGCTACAGATCTAAGGGAGTCATAAGAATTGTTAGAATAATCTAAATCCAGAGTTTTGACCTACGGTGATGAAGGATTCAAAATTTATTAGCTTCTGAGTATCGGGTTAACAATTTGACAGAGTAAACAGAAGAAGAACAGGCTGACCTTGTAAATAATTTTGGTTATGGATGTATGGAAGTTTTTGATTGGGCAATTAGTGATGACTAGTGATAGTGGCTGACCTGATTGATGATTTGTGAGTGCAATTTTTGGTCCACGTCTCAAATTATGTACGGATCTAGCCAACAGAGCAGAGTATTCAATAAAGTTCTAAATGTTCCTAAAGCCGACTAAAAAGTGATTGAAGATCAGGACACAGATATATATACCTGATGGATTTGAATGATTTTGGTGTGTGTGTTGCGAATATGGAGTAAAAGGAGAAAAGAGCTTAGATCTAAGATTCAGATGAAGGCAGAGCAGTAAGCAAGGTAGAGTGAAGATGAAATGTGTAAGATCAGTGTTTTGTGCTTAACCGGAACTGAATTCATGCATTAGTAGATGTTTCATATCAGTTCAAAGTCTCTTTTATTCTCTTGCAAACATCTATAGGTAGTGATCATCTATTTGAGCAATGAGCTCTGGGTAGTGAGCCCAAATGCATGTGCATTCTCATTTGTTAAAATACTTTTAACAGGGTATTAATTTTTGTGGGTTAACCCCCACCGTAGTTTTTCCCTTAACCGGGGTTCCACGCTAAAAATCTTGGTGTCAAGTGTGTTATTTATGCTTTTGCTCATGTGTAATTGATTCATGCTTTATTATTTATTTGACTGTAAGTTGTGAAAAAAGATTAAAGGCAAAAAAGTTTAAATTGTATGACAACTAATTCACCCCCCCTCTCAGTTATCCATACTAATTCCAACAATTGGTATCAGAGAAAGATTCCTTTGAAAAGCCTAACAGCTTAAGGAAAGATATTGGAAGGAATTTTAATGGGTTCACTTAAAGATCAACTTCAGTTGGCCCTAGAAGATCTTGTTCAGTCTAAAGCAGAAATTAGTAATCTGAGAGGTGAACTTAAAGATGTTGATGATACCATTGAAATGTTAAAAGATAAATTAAAGAAATCTATGGAAAGGAAAAAGGAACTACTTCTGTAGTTATCTAGTTTAACTGAAGAAAATGGCATGAATGAAGCTTTGGAAGAAAAGACAAAGGAATGTGAGAAGCTGTCAAAAGAAGTTGTTGTTCTAAAAATTGAGATGGAATCTGGGGCAATAAGGCTAACCAAAGAAATTGAGCAAAGGAAGAAGACTGAAGAAGACTTGAATCAAACTCTAAAAGAAAGAACTGATGAATGCTACAGATTAGACAGTATAGCTAGCCATCTAAAATCTGATCTACAAGAAAGCAGAGACAATGAAAGAGATCTTGAAAGACAAATTGGCATTCTCAGACATGACCTAGAAGTTGCAAATGAATACAAGGAGAAGTTCAAAGATAAGCTCATTTAAACTTGAAGCAATACTTGAGGGTCAGAAAAAGGTTGATGACAAGCATGGTCTTGGATATGAGAAAGGTTGAAGCTCTGGATTTGGACAAAGAAACTCTCAATGAAGGAATGAGAAACAAATCTAGAAGACCTTCGGTAAGACAGCCTAAAGCTTAAAGGTATCCATATTTCAATGGAAATTGTTTTAAGTGTAATAAATTTGGCCATAGAGCCACACAATAAAGAAGTAGAGTAAATTAAAATAATACATCCATCTCTGAACAATGCTTCAATTGTAAGAGGTATGGTCATAAGTCCAATAAATGCAGAAGTATGATAATGAACAACTCATCAAATAGAGGAAATGGGAATTCTTTCAATGGAAAATGCTTTGCATGCAATAGATTTGGACATATGGCCATTCAGTGTAGATCAAGAGAAAATCAATCAAATGGGCAAAGAAATGTTGTGTGCTTCCATTGTAACCGATCCGGTCATTTTGCAAGATTCTGTAGAAGTAGGATTAATGAAAGAAGAGGTCCGGTAAACAGAAAACTGGATGAGCAAAGACAAGACAAAGGCAAAAGAAAAATTGAAGAGAATGAGATCTAGAATGAAATAAGTGTGACATGGGTCAAGAAAGCAATTGTGAACCATAGTAATGGGTCCGCATTGGAATCTGGTCCAGATAATTCCTCAAGGGGAGTTGCATTAAAAATCAAAATCCCCCATCCAGTAACTGCCTGAATCTGGCACAATGAGAAAAGAGATCTTGGATTGTTTCATATCATTTGGAAGGATTTCTAGAAGCAAAGAGGTGGATATGACAAATTGCAAAGTAATTCATGAGAAACTGGTCAACAAATAGAGTAACCGAATGTATTAGGGCAAAGCATTTATTACAAAGACAAATTAGGTGCCGTGGAGCATAAAAGGGTCATTCATTCCCCAGACAGATCACTTTGCATCAGAAGAAAGCAAGAAGAGGAGTGAACGAGCTTAGAGCTGAGAATTCTCAACAATTGAAGCACGAAGACGATCTTCAAGCAAAACCCTAATCTACAGAACAAGGTATTTCTATTTTCTATGAAACCTCTTGAATTCTCAATCTCTGCAAATGGCTACACCTTTAGTTGTTGATGTCACTGAAAGGCCCCGTCCTAAATTTAAGAAGCATCCTTACAAATCTATTGAAGTCGAGCCGCTAGGTTCTTTTTCGAGTGTTCCATATGGGGTTTTACATGTTGAAGACATTAGGGCATACATTCATTGCAATGTAGAAGAATTTGGGAATCTGAAACTGCTAGAGTTGTTTAAGAGCCATCTAAAGGATGACAATTACCAACTAAAACCTAAATTTGAAGCCCTAGAAAACAAACATTTTCTGCAAATTATTGAATTTTCGTCATTTGATGAGAATGAATGGATTCGTTATGTGTTGAGCTGAATGCACGACGAATTTATATGGCTACTGAAACCATTTAAGATCACCAAAGATGTTATCAGAATTATGACCGGGTTAAACTCAACCGGTGGACTACCCATGCTAAAATCTGTCAAAAATCAAACTGTCATTGATGCAATCGGTGTGAAATTTGATAAAAGAGCCATGACAATCAATGACATTATAGAACCGGATGTCAAGTTTGCTTCCATGGTAATCAAGTATAAGATTTATCACTCAAGCAGAGAAAAATCTGTCTCCAGAATAGCTATATATGCAGCATATAAAATGCTAAAAGAGAATGTAGACTATGACCTCTATGAGCTACTATGGGTTCAACTATTTGAAAATTTGAACAAAATTAAGAAAGATAAGAAAAATTCCTTCAAGTATGGTTCCTTGATTATATGCTTATTTTTCTATTTTATGAATGAAGTGCCTGGAGTGCAAAGTGTGCACTAGACAAATGACAGGCCAGTGGCAATCCAGATAAGAGATCATTTATATTGTCTTGGAGATTCAGGTGCACAAAAGACTGCGTCTGGGGCTATTTCAAAAATTTCATAGTCTGATCCATGCAAGGGAAAGAATCCCTAAATCAGTTGTAGAAAAGTATGAGAATGAGATATGTTTTATGATTGACACTGATCAATGTCTGATGGAAGTTGTAGAACCAAGAACAGTATGGATAATGCTAATGGGTTATGAGGTGGATGAGAGATTTCCGGACATGTATGCTCAGCATCTTCTAAGCAAACCTAAAGACACATCTGTTGAAAGATTTGAAACATACAAAGAGCTAAGTCTAAAACTACATGTGGAGCTCAGGAAGCCAGAGATTAAAAGAAAAGTGATGAGGTAGGTTGAAACATATGTTGAGAGTATTGGCATCACCAAAGAAACAGTAAGAAAGAATAAAGAAAGGATTGGGGAGATGAAGAGAAGAGCTAAGCAAGCTCCAAAAGAAAGGACAGAAAGTGAGCCAGTAGCTGCTCCAGAAGTCCCACCTAGTTCTTCAAGGAAAACAAGAAGCTCTGAAATTGTCTCAGAACAATCCAAGTCTATTCCCATTAAGACACCAGAAGCCACACCATCTGGTAAAGGAGGAAAGAGGAAGAAAACCAAGGCCACAAGAGCCTACAAGAGCATAAAAGATCATGAGGAAATAGAGATAGATGAAGAAGTTAAGGAGATAAGATCCAAGAAAGCCAAGACTTCAAAGGCTTCTGAGGACCAACCTTCCGGAAGCAAAAAGGCGAGTAAAAAGCAAGAAACTGGTAAGGTTGCTATGATAGTTGATGAAATTGTAAAAACAATCATTGTTCATAGAAATTTAAAGCCTATCAGAGTTTACTATGACAATTTTGATCAAGCAAATAAGAAAATTTGGAAGATGCCACCATCCTGTATTCGAATAAATTAAATAGAGCCCTATTGGAAATTTTACAAAAACTTCCTAAAAGTTTGAGGAAAATACTGGAAATGAGGAAAGAAGCAGCCAAGGCTAAAGATCTAGAACTTGGAGAGTATGTCCTCTCCACTTTGTGTCCTGTAATGACTAGAAGAGAAGCAGATAAAATCCTCAGAGAAGTTAAAGAAAAATTCATAAGCAAGGTCTGGATGAACAAGCTAATGCTTGGTAAAACTGAGGAAATTGCGAAAGAAATAGAGGAAATTTTGAGAAAGGCCTTAGACAAGGATAAATATTATATTATTTCAGAGAAATGAGTTGAAGAAGACAATCCTCCAGTTACGGAACTAGAAGCTCTAGAAGAAGAGATTAACAAGGGAATTGATGACCAAGGTGTTAATTTAGATCCTCCGGAGCAAACCTATGAGGAGACAGATGATGGAATTGATTCATCAATTTCAGATACTGAAAGAGTAAACATTAGTGAGCAACAAACCAAAGTTGATGACTCCTCTAATCCAGAAGAACAAATAAATTAGAAAGACACAGAGATGATAAATAAAGTAGATGATGTAGGAGATATTCCTACTCCACCTAATCAGTTTGGAAAAGAAGATGAGGTTGCTACTACACAAGCCCTCCTGATCAGACTGCAAGTGGTGAAGACATGGAGAAGATTCCTTCTAGAGACAATATAGAAAAAGGTAAAGTAGAAAAGGAGAAAGAAAAGGATAATCAAGACAAAGCAGAAGAAGATGGTGCAAATGTTGATGCATCTACAAATGCTGAGAAATCTCAGGAACAAAAGGGTGGTCCAGAAATTGTTGCAAGTGACACTGCAGATGCAGTGAAAAGTCTTCTGGATAAAGAAATACTTGAGTTTGATGAACCTAAATTACTCCAAGGACCATTTAATCTAGATTCTCTCTCTCTAGTACAAGTGATGAAGATTGCATCCTTCACTCAAGCCAAGGCCAGAGAGAAGCTGTTAAAATCTCACATGGAGCACAGTGAACTATTAGGCCTTGCAATCAGAGTATTGGAGAAGTTATTGCCAACCTGCCAAAAGAGTCCATCAAATTCCCTCTCCAGTCACCTAAAGAATCTTGTAAATGTTGTAAGTACACATTTTGAGTCTTTTGAAAAATCTGCAGAGGCAAAAGTTTAGAAGGAATTTTTGGATAAGAAATTTAGTGAAGTACAGAATCTAATAGGAAATGATAGGATGATACTCAGCATTAGCATAAGGAGTATTTAGAATGCTCTAAATTATGGAAGAGATATGTACAAATTCTATCTATCATGGCCCAAAGTTAGTGAGGATATTGAGAAGAAAATAAAGGAGCAAGAACAGAAATTGTCAAATATTTCTCAAATTTTTGATCCTCTAACAGTTTCGCCTATAAGTCAGGAATGTCAAGTAATTAACTTGATAGATGAGATAAAGAGGCTTGGTAAAGAAAAAAGTAACATTATGAAGAGAATGTGTGAGCTCTGGGAATTGATTTCCCCCAAGTTAGAAACCATGTTTAATGCCTTATCAAAAGCTCAGACTACACTTCGGACAAGTAATCCTCCAGATCTGACAAAGGTAGAAGCATATGCATTTTTTCTGAGTGGACACATCTCAATTTTGGATAGAATGAAGGGAACTTGGGCCTCTGAACTTGTGCAATTGAAAAATAGTTTTGCAGACATTCTCAAGTTCATGTGAATAGAACTTAATGATTAGTTGTACATATGCGACACTATACACAGAATGTTTTTGGAGAATTTTGGCTTGCGAATCCCACCCCTTGCCATTGATATCAAAGGGGGAGTGAATATCAGTTAAAAATGAAGAATCTAGCAAAGGGGGAGCATTGGAAAGTAGTGTGAACAACAGTATGGAGCACAAGCAAAGGGGGAGTTAATCAGACACTTAGTCATTTTTCATTAAGTGTTGCCATCAATGCCAAAGGGGGAGATTGTTGGAAAGAGACACTGCTAGGCATAATAAGTGTTGTCATTGATGGCAACTAAGTCCCTACTACACATCCACATTGCATAATTTGCCCATACTGGAAATCAGATTGAAGAATTGTCTAAGTCTGGGAAGTCAAGAACAGAGTGTGTGACAGGGTCTGATATCTTGGTCCAGATCTCTCCAACGGTAGATCATAGTTTATTGTGGATCTGAGGGAGTCATAAGAATTGTTAGAATAATCTAAATCCAGAGTTTTGACCTCCGGTGATGAAGGATTCAAAATTTATTAGCTTCTGAGTATTGGGTTAACAGTTTGACAGAGTAAACAGAAGAAAAATAGGCCGACCTTGTAAATAATTTTGGTTCTGAATGTATGGAAGTTGTTGATTGGGCAATTAGTGATGACCAGTGATAGTGGCTGACCTAATTGATGATTTTTGAGTGCAAGTTTTGGTCCACGTCTCAAATTATGCACAGATCTAGCCGACAGAGCAGAGTATTCAATAAAGTTCTAAATGTTCCTAAAACTGACTGAAAAGTTATTGAAGATCAGGACGCAGATATATATACCTGAAGGATTTGAATGATTTTGGTGTGTGTATTGCGAATATAGAGTAAAAGGAGAAAAGAGCTGAGATCTAAGGTTCAAATGAAGGCAAAGCAGTAAGCAAGGCAGAGTGAAGATGAAATGTGTAAGATCAGTGTTTTGTGTTTAACCAGAACTGAATTCATGCATTAGTAGATGTTTCTTATCAGTTCAAAATCTCTGTTATTCTCTTGTAAACATCTGTAGGCAGTGAGCCTCTATTTGAGTAGTGAGCTCTGGGTAGTGAGCCTAAATGCATGTGCATTCTCATTTGTAAAAATACTTTTAACAGGGTATTAATTTTTATGGGTTAACCCCCACCATGGTTTTTCCCTTAACCGACTTTCCACACTAAAAATCTTGGTGTCAAGTGTGTTACTTATGCTTCTGCTCATGTGTAATTGATTCATGCTTTACTATTTATTTGACTGTAAGTTGTAAAAGAAGATTAAAGGCAGAAAAGTTTAAATTGTATGACAACTGATTCACCCCCCGCCTCTCAGTTGTTCAGACTAATTCCAACATGGCTACCAACTTGAGCATAATCTTAGATAGGGATACAAATTTGTTCAATAATTTTGGTAGACATTGTCGAAAATGATGACTTAGATAGACTTGACATTTAGTTTAACATAGCACTACCAAATTAATGGGAAAATGGAGGCTGTGAATAAGAGTTTGGGAAATTTGTTAAGATGTTTGGTTTGAGATAAGAAATTGGGATATAATTCTACCAAAATTAGAATTTGCATATAATAATTTAGTAAACTAGAGTATAGGGAAGACACTATTCACATTTGCCTATGGCAATAGTCTGAGAAATGTTTTAGAGTTGAGAGATATTAGCAGTTAAGAGAAGAAAAGTGCAGAAGCTAATGTATTCTCTAACATATGGAGGAGGTGCATGTGGAAGTAAGAAGTCATAAATGGAGAAGATGAATGGTAGATATACAAAGAAAGCTAATGAGAAAAGAAGACACAAGGAGTTTTTGGATGGAGAAGTAATGGTATATCTCAGAAAGAAAATATTTTTAGTTGAAATATACAATAAACTTAAAATGAAGAAATTTGGTCCTTGTAGAATTATGAAAACATTTGATTCAGGAAATGCATATGAAGTAAAGTTACCATAAGTTTAGGCATACCACTAGTGTTCAATATTGTAGATACATACTATTACTATGAAGGTGAGTCAAGAGATAGTGGCACAAAAGTACAATTATAGAATCAGATGTTGCAATAGCAAAAGGAAGAGATTAAGGAGATCCTAGACATCATGATTGGGAAAATCACAAGGAGCAAACAGTATGAGGAGTATTTAGTGAAGTGGAAAGGAAGGCGTGAAAAAGACTCATCCTAGATTTCCAAGGCTAAGGTAGACCATCTTGGTTTGCTTCTAGCCACCAAAAAGTGAGGGGTACACTTTTTAATCAACCCTGGGTGTTTGATGTAGGAGCATCTTACAGTGTAAGAACAATCTTGTATCACCCAAAAATATTTTATTTTACTTATTTTTTTATTTACAAGTTTCTTTTGCTTATTTGTTAGTAGCCAATCACCAAATATTTCACTGCACTTTGTCGCACTTGATGATCTCACCTCAAGGTTTTGGATATATGATCTACATTGCTCCATTGACATCATATTCACTTCTTAGAAGATTTTGATCATCACAAAGGCATAATTTTATCTCCAAACTATTATCAGGATTTACGGGATTACACTCAGTTTCATTATTCAT
Source organism: Cunninghamia lanceolata (assembly GCA_027924645.1). Lineage (NCBI taxonomy): Eukaryota > Viridiplantae > Streptophyta > Pinopsida > Cupressales > Cupressaceae > Cunninghamia > Cunninghamia lanceolata. The sequence goes on from BSBN01000547.1 coordinate 15,832,025, forward strand.
GGCTTGCAGTAACTTTCCAAAGTTTGTGGTAGCAAAGGTACACATATCAAGGTACATTATGGCTTGGAGTTCTTGTGGTGTGAACCACATCAAGATCTTTCATTCCATCCTCACCATGCATTCTATTGGGAGATCCACCTACACGGTTGGTTGACTACACATTACATTTGGCATTGAGCTTGGTGGTACCTTGTGGCTGACTGAGATCACTCTTAAGTCTTGTAGCTAATATATAAACATCCTTGAAGATCTTTAGAAATTGAAGAAAGAAGAAGATAGCTTGGCATGGTGTTGTATTTTAAAATCTTCTGAATGTTGTAATTCTGTTCATTTGTGATCAAATGACTCCAAAACATAGAGGAATCAAGAACCATTTTGAAAGGAGGACTCTACACTGAGTACAAATATTTATTGTACTCGCAGACAAAGAAGAGGCTCATGACTTTCTTAATTGATGTGTAGGTCAATACAAGACACAAAGTAGATCGATGAACAATTCCAAAGAAGAGGCTCATTACATTCTTAATTGATGTGTAGGTCAATACAAGAGATGAAGTAGACCAATGAATAATTCCTCTTAACAATCTTTCATAGATGTCTGTGGTAACTTCAATTTTTGAAGTATATCTTTTCAAAGTAAAGATTGCATTAAACAATGGTGTTGATTGCCAACATTTTTTTGTTTGATCTTAACTCAAGTGAAACGAAATAGCATAAGAGATTTTTCCTTTGTTAGTTTGTAGAGAATATCGAAAAGATATTGATATATCTCTAGAAGCATACAAGGTTAGTGACATATTATCATATGTGCAATCATGATAGTGTTATCATTATATAATCAAGGATGTATAACTTAAGTTCACAACCTAGTCTATAATAAAAGTCAATAGACTTAAAAGGACCAAGAGGTCGAAGATATTATACTAATCTTATTAGTGTAAACCTAAACCTATTAAGGTTAGAAGTTTAAATTTAGTAGAAGAGTATCCATGATAATGATAGTAATCATTAAAGACCTTATAGGATAAAGATAAACTCAAGTGTTCTATGTTTTATGAGAAACATAAATTTTTATAGTGCCTAAAGCGGTCTAGAGAATGAGGAGAACCAATTATAGAATGAGGGGAACCAGTTGTATTTCTACAAATTTTGTTTTTTGTTTCAACATTATTCAAAGATGCTCTTCTTACTGCTTCTATAGGATTACATATATATTGTTGGAATGAGAATGTAAAGAAGATGTGTTGTTTTGATATTTTTAGAGCAGTGGTGTTGAGATTGTGTTGATCTTGATGTCGTCTCTATCTATTACTGTTGGTGTGTCTAATATAAGGGATAGGAGTGAAATATTATAGTGATGTCTTGAATATTAAAGATAATTTGATGGAAAATAATTCTATTAAAAAACTATTTATTGCAATCAAAATAATTTTTGTTAAATATCCAAATAATTCGATGTGAAGCTGGTTGTCCAACACTTGTGGTAGAAGATTCTTCATTCTTTGGGAGAAACTATTTTGGCTAAGTGTGAATTGGTTGAGGGTGTGGATCCTGGAGAGGTTGCCTATTGCACTCGTCTCAATCTTCCTCTTCAAAAGAGGGTTGCTCAAAGTGCTGGTCAGATCATGAGAAATAGATGCCGACATCCTCTTCGGAAGATAAATAGAGAGGGACATTAGTGCCCTCCTCCTCAGGGTGTGTTGAAAATCAACACTGATGGTTCTTCTCACAGAAATCCTGGTCATGCTGGTATTGGAGGTGTTGGGCGAACTAGTTCTAGGACTGTTGAGTTTATCTTTTATGTTCATAAGGGTTGGTATACTAACAATGTGATGGAGGCTATTGCCATTTTATGTGCTGTGGAGTGTAGTTGTGCTCTTGGGTGGAGACAGATCATTTGTGAATCTGATTCTTAGGTGGTGGTGACTTTGCTAAAGAGGCAGTAGTTAGAGAATGTCAGTTGGCATTTGGCTATTATTATAAAATAAATTCTTAATATGTGTGCCTCTCTAGATTTTGTTTCTTTCTATCATATTCCTAGAGAATGGAATGGGGTTGCGGATTGTTTGGCTAAATGGGCTTCTGATCATTTGCATGATTGGAATATTGTGGAAAGGGGTGAATTACCCCCAGGTTTGTCACAAAAGTTGGACCAATTGGTGGAGATAGACAGGGGTGTGTAATGCCCTCGCTTTTTATTGACATGTTTTGGTTTGAATAAATTTTTACCCCTCTTTTAGTTAGAAAAAAAAGTTTGTGTTTTGATATCACTAACTTTTGAAAACTTGATATCAATAATAAATCCTAAATTGTCAATAAATGTAATTGAAAAAGAAAAGACACGTGCACTATATAATCATCAAAATTGAAGAAGAAAATATGCCTACACCATATAAGGACACATTTTAGAATTAACATCTAATTATTAAAAAAAAACAAGCCATAAGTTGACTACTATCAAGATGCTTCTACATCTAATCTCCTCAAAACTACTTCCATTTCCCACCAGAATACGTAAACTGGTTAAAGGATGTCGTATTACATTTTCACAAGTTATTTGGAATGAATCTAGATGGTGATGCTCGTTCTTGCGATTGGCAACATCAAAGACATAGGTTGGTACCTCCCAGGAAAAATTATCAGCAAAAAATAAGAAAAGTAAAACACGTGTAGAAGAAATGGAAGACATAAATCTACATATTACAACCTACTCTACTCAACATGAGCAAACCATGGCGCAGCATATCACAATTATTTTCAAAATATGCATACTGTTGAAGATAAATTGTAGCTAAACTAAAAACTAAAACAGATAAATAATCAAAGACACAGAGATAAAATCAGAGACACGAATTTAATGTGGTTCACCATCAAGATGGATACATCCACCAAGGAAAGCAGGACACACTATTCCATTAATCAATCCAATTACAACAGTCTTCATCTCTACCAAAAAGAGAATGAGAAGGAAATTATATAGACTCTTCAGGCAAGTGAAGAGACATGGCAAGAGGAAGATGAAAGGGCAGTGACAGTTGGGCTTCATTTCCAACAATCTCCCACTGAAGTCCAAACTGCATTGTTGTCCCCACTTTCCTTGAAACTCAATCTTACTTAACTACATTACCAAGTAAACAATCCATTGGCTGACCAATCCTAATGAGAATTCCAACCAGCTCAACCAAACTCACACCAGAATAACAAAACCATGTCTTATCTGATACCCACTCTTCATTTATGTCCTCATTTAGACGAGGCAGTATCCGCATCACTTCTGGACCTCGACTATCAATTCTTTTGTTGGATCCAACTGCATCAGTAACATCAATGCTCGATGTGCCCTTTAGTTCCCAGTATCTTGATTTGAAGGCAAATGGTTTTGAGGAAAGGGCTCCAACGGGACAAATATCAATCACATTCTCTGAAAGTTCACTCATCATCAATCTTTCTCCATAGGTACGAATCTCCTCACCACTTCAACCTCCCAGAACACCAAGGTCCTGCACTCCAGCAACCTCAGAAGCAAACCTGAGATGCCTTGTACACTGGATACACCTGGTCATGACAGTTTTAATAAGAGGACCAAGGTTCTTATCCACCATAGATCTCTTGGTCTCTGTGAAACGCCCACGGTCTGATCTGAATGCCATTGACTGATCTTGGAGATCGCACTCCCCTCCTTGATCACAAATTGGGCAATCCAGTGGATGGCTTTTCAGTAAGAACTCCATCCCGGACACTCTGTGAACATCATCACTCGGTGAACATGTGCCAAGGCGTATCTCATTATCTATAGTAAAATTGTTAGTAATCTTACATTTTAATACTTCATCTATGAGTTCCTTGCAGCACACAAGAAGATCATTATGTTCTTGTAGCTTCCTACGTGCAAAGTCAACTGCATTTTGTCTTCTAAATACATCCCAAAGACCATCACAACCGATCATTAGAAACTCATCTTCCTCTATTAATGTTATCCATTTCAACTCTAGTTCTACACTCGAAGGTCCCCCTGCACCAACATTGTTTGCTTTCATACCTTCCATGTGCCAGTCACCAGGAATTCTTGTAATAGTCAGTTGCCCATTCAAATACCCGTCATCAATAATCTCATTTAAAATCTTGGAAGAATAACTTTCACATTCCCAAGCATTTTCACCAGAAAGAAGTTCTGGCCTAATGAAAGCAGTCAAACAACCATCGAGAGACATTAGAACAATGATACCTTCAGGACTTTCCTTGTTTGTTTCACTGCCCTCTTCGGTGGTAATAGCTAACTCGATGTCCCATATATCATCTCCACCATTTCCCTCATTTAACTGAAAATTATCACCAACTTCTATTTCTAGTTTCTGAAAGGAGTTCTCTTCCTCATTAAACATTTCTGCAAACCCATCAAAATCGCCTTCAATTACATCAGGATTTATACCAGAGAAAGGTGCATCACCTGAGTGCTTGTCTAAAGTTTCATCTGTGCTTACTAAAGACAAATTCTAAAAATATCCAAGCGCTTCAGAACCTTCATCTGCAGCACCAATATCCTTATAAGGAAGTAACAGAACTTCTGAGTCCCCCACCATTTGAAGCAGGTCCTCCTCCTGTCCTATCTCGTGATTATCTTCCCAATCAGATACATGCATCATATCCTGATCATCATTAGTACAAAAATCCTCTTCCGTCATTGGCAGGTTTCTCTCAGATGTCTCCATGTGAACAAACACAACATTCTGGTTTATTAGACTTTGACTCTGGAAAGCAGACGTATTAGTAGATAATTGCCCTGTTGAAGTCATTCTAGAGACATCCACTGAAGTTTGTTGTTCCATATTTTTTGGTGTATTCAAAGTGTCCTGAAAAACCATATCTGTAGATTGTGCTGGTCGATCGACAAAGTCCATCCATCCAAACTCCTCAGAAAGGATTTTGGCACGAGCCTTAGGATAATCTCTTGGGTCATTGCGACCTTCATCAATTGCTTCTGGAAGACCTTCTTCAAGAGGCCTTGCTCCACCCATAAAATCATCGTGCAAATCCTTTAAGCAAATCTCAAGGTGAAGTTCTCCTGCTCCAACAATAATATGTTCACCGGATTCCTTAATTGTGCACACAACCACAGGATCTGACTTAGCAAGCCGCTTCAACCCTTCAACAAGCTTTGGAAAGTCAGATGCTACCTTGCACTACACTACAACACGTACAATAGGCGAGACATAGAACTTCATTTCTCTAATCGGATGGACGTCAACCTCCTTCTCATTAGTCAGAGTAGCATTCTTAGTAATGAACTAATCTAACCCAACTAAAGCCACTGTATTTCCACACAATGCCAGAACACCATGTTCTTCATTATGAATGTAGGTCACTTCAAATGAGCCACTTGACATGGCAACCCAAACCTTCACTGTGTTGTCCAATGAACTTGACAGGAGAAATTGTTCCCACAGCAGAAGTGACCTGACAACTGACGTATGCCCTCTTAGGGTTTGTATACATTAAAATGTTCCAAGGTCCCAAACTCTAATTGTCTCATCCATGGAACCCAAGTAAATTCTTTCTGCTCCTAAAACTAATGTAACCACAGGTTTTGTATGACCAACAAGTGAAGCTGCAGGCTCAAAGTAATTAGATACAGGACTAAATTTCCATGCCAAAATATTGCCATCTTGTACTCCTGTTGGAAGCATGCCATTGCCAACAACAAGTGCATTCACTTGACCACCAGGGCAATCCAAACTCAACTATGTAGAGGTCAAAATATTCCAAGCTTTAACAGAATTTGGAAGGCCAACAAAAAGCCAAGGACCTTCACCTTCTACAACAAAAGCTGCGTGTCTAGAATCTTCTTCAAGAAATTCTAGGCCCTAGTCATGTTCTTTCTCGTAAACTGAAATTCCAACACTAGGTGCCTCTTCAACTGGCATGTCACTTAGGCCATATTGACTGGGTGTTGCAAATTCTGAAGCTTTCGGTTCAACTGTACTTGCCTCTCCAAGTTCACTCACAATTTCTGGAACCAACATTTCTGGCATTTGAGTATCTAACTCCACCTCTTCATTGGCTGAGAACATAGGCTCTTCCATCTGACTAGCAGTTTCAAATCCTCCATCTGGGAAGGTCTCAACTTCAGGTGGTGCAAAATAGGCCATTTCTATGTCAGGTGCCTGAGGAGATTGCAGTGGCTTCTCAGCCCCATCCTTAAAGCCGTTTGTTGGAGTCTCCGCAAAAGCAACTTTCACTCCCTGAGTAGTAAAAACTTTCTTGAAAATCTCTTGAAAATGAGTTGACATGCAAGGAAGAGTCAGTTCTAAAAAGATTTGATGTATGTGAGAGCTTATGTATTCTTTCCACGTCTCCAGAGCCTCTGTATATTCTAACTGCCTCTTCATGAACTCATTTGATAAAACAATAGATTCATCAAATAGCTTCTTCCTCTTTCGTGGTCTTCTCTTCCTTTCTTCTTGGGCTGGAGTCTTAGTAGGAGTAGGCATGACTGTCAAAACTGGAGACATAGCCCCTAAGACAGCTGTCAGAAGGTCCTCATCACTAGGAGTTTCACCCAAAGTTCTGTTATGTGGTGTTTGACCCTGACCAAACGCTGGGGTTCCCTCTCCCATCATAGGAGTCGCTTGAGTAGTGCTTGGGGAATCAAGATCACAGTCACTCATAAGAACTTCAGATTCAACTGCTCTACTCTCTGAAATGACATTACTATTTTCTGTTTCAAAATCATCATCCCAAACCACAATCTTTTTAATTTCTATATATTTTTTGCAGAGGCTCTTGCACTTTCTTTCACAAACATTTGATCAAATTCCAATAGGTTAAGAAATTCATCAATGATGGAATCAACATCATCATCTAACCTATCAATTTCACATGAAGCAAGAGTTTTTACGCCATACAGGGTGCCTACTTTGCTGCCTTGAGCAATTACCAAGGCCCCTTTTGTGACTTTCCATCTATTCAATTCAAAATCAACATTACATCCTTGTGAAAACAACTGTCTAGCTGAAATGAAATTTTGTTTGAGCCGAGGGACATATATAACATCTTGCAACAACCAACTATTTCCATTTTTTAATTTTAACAAAACATCCCCTTTGCCAATAGCATCACAAGATTCATTATTGCCAAGAAGAACCTTACCAAAGTCACCGCTTTGCAAATTAATGAAGTACTCCTTGCACGGAGTGGCATGAAGTGATGCTCCCGAAGTGAGCACCCAAACATTTGGTGATGTTTCTTCCGAAGTTGAAGCAAGAACACCTATTATTGCACCGGCATCCTCTTCACGTACCGGATTCACTTCATCTTCTTTTGGCTGATTTTCAGCCTTCTTCAAAAACCAACAATTCTTCTTGATGTGGCCTTGCTTGCCACAATACCAGCAACCAGCATCTCTCTCGTTGGGTTTTAGCATCCCTTGTGATTTCTTACAACTTCCTTTATCAGTCAGCATTGCTCCCACTCAAACTCAAACCTCTCATGCTAGATGATCGAGCACCAAGGCTCTGATACCAATTGTTGAAGATAAATTGCAGCTAAACTAAAAACTAGAACAGATAAATAATCAAAGACACAAAGATAAAATCAGAGACACGAATTTAACGTGGTTCACCATCAAGATGGCTACATCCACCAAGGAAAGTAGGACACACTATTTCATTAATCAATCCAATTACAACAGTCTTCATTTCTACCAAAAAGAGAATGAGAAGGAAAATATATAGACTCTTCAGACAAGTGAAGAGACATGGGAAGAGGAAGACGAAAGGGCAGTGATGGTTGGGCTTCATTTCCAACACATACTACTCTGTTTTGTTTGCTCAGAAACACATGGATGCCATAAAATAGAAAAGAATGCTCTTATGAAATTGAGGGATAATCTGAAAGATCCCAATGGCCTTTTAGAGTCCTGGAAAGCCTCTTCTAATTGCTGCCAATGGATAGCACTCCACTGTGATTCTCACTCAGGCTGAGTGGATTCACTTGATTTTAGAGGTTTCAACCTTTCTGCTGATTCTAGTGGAAAGTTCATACTCTCTGTGCTCTTCCCATTAAGCCAACTGAAATACCTGGATTTCAGCATGAATTCTTTTCATGGCGTTGAGATGCCTCCAAACATGTCCTTGTTGACAGGGCTTGTTTATCTCAACCTCTCCAACATAGGCTTATCTGGACTACTACCTTTCCAAGTAGGAAAGATTTCAAACCTACGTTACTTGGATTTTTCTGATTTAGAGCAGCTGAAAATCCCATATTTGACATGGCTGAGGAATCTAACACAACTAGAGTTTATTTCACTCCGTGGGGTCAATCTCAGCAGCCTTCCTATGAAAGAATTGGGTGAGTCTGTTGGTGGTCTTAAGAGGCTTTAGTATCTGGATATGACAAATTGTAGCCTGGTAGGTTCAATTCCTCCTTCTCTCAGAAATCTTACTTCACTCAGATATCTGCATATGGAGAACAATTCACTTTTTTTTGAAATACCCAAATGGGTATTCAATATGAATAGCTTGGTTTCACTCAACTTGAGGATGAATCTCCTGAACGAGACTCTGCCAGCCCAAATTGCAGCTTTAAGTCTCACTCACATGGACCTTTCAGTGAATCAGTTAACAGGCACAATCCCATCTGTCATTGGGAATCTAAGGTCCTTGACATATTTAGATCTGGGTGTAAATAAATTCTATGGAACAATTCCTTCATCCTTAAGCAATCTCTCTTCTCTAAACTTTCTGCGCCTTCGGGATAATGCATTGCAAGGCAACATTCCTCATTGGTTGTCCACATTGTCATCCTTGACATATCTTGATCTGAGTGCAAATAAGTTGAATGGTAGTGTTCCATATTCATTAGGGCAGTTGTACTCCCTTAATACCCTTTCACTATGGGGCAATCAGTTGGAGGGAACAGTGACAAAGTCTCTATTTCAAAACCTAACCAATATGCAGTACCTCATGTTAACTGATAGTGGATTGACTCTCAACATAAGCAGAGATTGGATTCCTTCTTTTAATCTATCATGGCTATTGGTGAGAGGGTGTAACATGGGAGGGAGCATTCCAAAATGGGTGTCCTACCAGAACAGAATTGAGCATTGTGATCTTTCCAGAAATAGTCTGGTGGAAACCATACCCTCATGGTTATGTAATACATGGTATAATATTAAGACCCTGAACCTCTCAGGCAATCATCTCCATGGTCCTCTTCCCTCTCTTGCCCTTCAACATCAATTGACAGTTTTGGAATTGTCCAAGAACAACTTTGACAGAAATATTGTAGATTACATTGGAGCAAATCTTCATTCTTCTCTGGAGTTCTTGTCTCTGTCAAACAAGTTCAGAGGTGCCATTCCTTCTTCAATCTCTTTCTTACAGAGGATAGAGAACTTGGATCTGTCAAATAATGAGCTCAGCCATGCTCTGCCCTCCAACCTGGGGAACTGCCCCTCTCTAAAAGTGTTGACATTGTATAACAATAAGCTGGAGGGAGTAATACCAGATGAGCTGGGTAATCTTCACAGCTTAAGTCACTGGATCTCAAAGGCAACAGATAGAGAACTTGGATCTGTCAAATAACGAGCTCAGCCATTCTCTGCCCTCCAACCTGGGGAACTGCCCCTCTTTGAAAGTGCTGACATTGTATAACAATAAGCTGGAGGGAGTAATACCAGATGAGCTGGGTAATCTTCACAGCTTAAGTCACTGGATCTCAGAGGCAACAGATTGTCAGGGCAATTTCCATCAGGGCTTCTCAACTGTAAACAACTTGAGTTCTTGGACCTTAGCAAGAACAACTTTACTAGTAAATTACCCAACTAGATTGTAAGCTTAAAACATCTACGTGTTGCTATTCTCAGGTCGAATAATCTATCAGGTATCATTCCTTCAGATATATTTCATTTACCCAATCTTCAGATCATCGACCTCGCCTTCAATGGCTTCTTAGGCGTCATTCCAACTGAAATCACAGAATTACCCGCCATGGCTACTGCTCAAACCAACAGTGAAAGGTATGGAAGGTATTTTATTGCTTATGAAATGTATTATCAGAAAGGGATTAACATTACCAACAAGGGAAACGAGCTGGACTATTCTTCAATTCATGCGGCCTTTACTGTTATTGACCTCTCTGCGAACAATCTGAGGGGAGAAATTCCAATGGAAATTGGGAAGTTGAAAGGCCTAATTACTCTAAATTTGAGTAACAATCATTTAAGTAGGTGAATTCAAGAAAGCTTGGGAGATATCCATAGTTTAGAATCTTTGGATCTATCAGGCAACCAGTTGAATGGAACAATTCCTAATTTGATCCAGGGGCTCGATTATCTTGGATATTTGAATTTGTCATGGTCTTTGGGATGTATTTAGAAGACAAAATGCAGTTGACTTTGCACGTAGGAAGCTACAAGAGCATAATGATCTTCTTGTGTGCTGCAAGGAACTCATAGATGAAGTATTAAAATGTAAGACTGCTGACAGTTTTACTATAGATAATGAGATGCGCCTTGGCACATGTTCACCGAGTGATGATGTTCACAGAGTGTCCAGGATGGAGTTCTTACTGAAAAGCCATCCGCTGGATTGCCCAATTTGTGATCAAGGAGGGGAGTGCGATCTCCAAGATCAATCAATGGCATTCAAATCAGACCGTGGGCGTTTCATAGAGACCAAGAGATCTGTGGTGGATAAGAACCTTGGTCCTCTTATTAAAACTGTCATGACCAGGTGTATCCAGTGTACAAGGCATCTCAGGTTTGCTTCTAAGGTTGCTGGAGTGCAGGACCTTGGTGTTCTGGGACGTGGAACTGGTGAGGAGATTGGTACCTACGGAGAAAGATTGATGATGAGTGAACTTTCAGAGAATGTGATTGATATTTGTCCCATTGGAGCCCTTTCCTCAAAACCATTTTCCTTAAAAGCAAGCTACTGGGAACTAAAGGGCACAGCGAGCATTGATGTTACTGATGCAGTTGGATCCAACAAAAGAATTGACAGTTGAGGTCCAGAAGTGATGCGGATATTGCCTCGTCTAAATGAGGACATAAATGAAGAGTGAATATCAGATAAGACATGGTTTTGTTATTCTGGTGTGAGTTTGGTTGAGCTGGTTGGAATTCTCATTAGGATGGGTCAGCCAATGGACTAGTTACTTGGTAATGTAGTTAAGTAACATTGAGTTTCAAGGAAAGTGGGGACAACAGTGCAGTTTGGACTTCAGTGGGAGATTGTTGGAAATGAAGCCCAACCGTCACTACCCTTTCATCTTCCTCTTCCCATGTCTCTTCACTTGCCTGAAGAGTCTATATAATTTCCTTCTCATTCTCTTTTTGATAGAGATGAAGACTGTTGTAATTGGATTGATTAATGGTGAACCATGTTAAATTCGTGTCTCTGATTTTATCTCTGTGTCTTTGATTATTTATCTATTTTAGTTTTTAGTTTAGCTACAATTTATCTTCAACAGTATGCATATTTTGAAAATAATTGTGATACGCTGCACCATGGTTCGCTCATGCTGAGTAGAGTAGGTTGTAATATGTAGATTTATGTCTTCCATCTCTTCTACACATGTTTTACTTTTCTTATTTTTTGCTGATAATTTTTCCTGGGAGGTACCAACCTATGTCTTTGATGCTGCCAATCGCAAGAACGAGCATCACCAACTAGATTCATTCCAAATAACTTGTGAAAATGTAATACGACATCGTTTAACCAGTTTATGTATTCTAGTGGGAAATGGAAGTAGTTTTGAGGAAATTAGATGTAGAAGCATCTCGATAGTAGTCAACTTATGGCTTGTTTTTTTTTTTAATAATTAGATGTTAATTCTAAAATGTGTCCTTATATGGTGTAGGCATAGTTTCTTGTTCAATTTTGATGATTATATAGGGGTGGGTGCAAAAAGATGGGGGGCCAAAAAAGTGGCCAAATTCTTATAACTTTTTAAAAAGCCATAACGCGAGCGCGCTATAACGCGCTCGCGTTATAGCACGCTCACATTACGGCTTGCTGTTACCGAGCCTTTGGCTCGGCAGCACAAAACCATAACGCGAGCATAACTCACTCGCGTTATAACGTGAGCGCGTTATTGTTTTCTTTGCATTTTTTTCTTTTTTTTAAAAGTTTGCCCAATGTTTAAGGGTCGAGGGTTTAATGGTTGAAGGATTAGGGTTTAAGGCATACTATTGAGGGTAGAAGGTTTAGGGTTGAAGGTTTAAGGGATGAGGGTTGAGGATTTAGGGATTAGGGTTTAAGGTATAGTGTCGAGGGTAGAGGGTTTAGGGTTTAAGGTTTAAGAGTTGAGGGGTGAGGCTTTAGGGATAGGGTTTAGGGTTTAAGTTATAGTGTCGAGGGTCGAGGGTTGAGGGTTGAGGGTTTAGGGATAGGGTTTAGGATTTAGGTTTTAAGGGTTAAGGATTTAGGGACAGGGTTTAGGGTTTAAGGTTAAATGAGAGACCTGTTGTGACCAAATCACACATCGCCCCATTGCAAATGGGGACCCCCTTTTTTTGAGCTCCTATGTTTTGCATTTAAGTTTTGATGACGCCTTAGGTCCGTTTCCTCTGCCAATCCAACAAGAAGTCCCTCTCCTAGATGTTTTGCTTTATAATTGGAGGTCTCATCTGGTACATAAACTTGCAATAATGAAGAGTCTTGATCAAATTCCATCCAGTTCATGAACATTGAGATCAATCCTGAAGTATGTTTGAGACCCTGAAAGTGACTATGTCTGGTAGCCTGAAGTCCTAAAAATCCTAAAAAATTGACTAAGTCTGAAATCTAGTGAATCCTCCAAATTCTAGGTTTTGCATGTTAAATCTGGTGGATTCGAGACCTATCTCAAACATCCTGAAAGGTATATTGAAAAATATTTAAAGTATAATTCTTATACTTAAATATATTTTTCAATATACCTTTACCTCAAGGACCCTAAAAAATGCCTAACTGCTCCAAAGGATTCAAAAAGTTGATCCAGTGTGACGGGATATTAAAGTGGTGCAAGATCGTGATGAAGTACGCTTTCAATTAGAGAACAAGATGTGGATCTCTTGCACTTGATCCAATGCGCCCAAACCAAAGCGCCATTTTGGAAGGTAAAGTGAGGCTAAAAAGTTAAATTTCTAGAGGATTCAACGACCTTGATCCAATGCGTCACAGTTATCTAGAGGATTTCAAACTTTGAAGTGATGCGCCAACTTGTAGAAGATTTCAGAAGTGGCATCCAAAGCGCCTAGTAGAGGAAGATATCAAACACCTCAACCAATGCGACCTAGGTAGAGGTGATTCACCAAGATTGATTTGCAAGGATATAATATACATTTTGAGGAAGATTTCAAAAGTGTCAACCAATGCGCCCAAGAGGGGAGATGGGAAGAGGATCTCCAACTGCTGATCCAATGCGCTTGGATGAAAGGTTCCAAGAAGAGGATAAGATAGAGATTTTAAGTGATACATCAAGAGGAAATTCACTTCTTTAAGTGATGCGCCGCTAATTTTGAGGCAAATTTCAAGAGGATTTAACACCCTTGAACCAATGCGCCAAGATTGAGGGGCAGGTTTTAAGTGTTAAAATGCAAGTTTTCTAATATTTCCAGAGGAAATCAAGACCCTCATCCAACGCGCCACTAAGAAGAAGATGATTTAACCTAAGTTTTAAGGCAAAAATGCTAAGTTTTTAGAGGATTTCAGATTCCTTAACCAAAGCGCTAGCCCTAAAGGATTCTAAACACTTGATCCAAAGCGCCATTTCAAGAGGAAATCAAAAGTGTTAACCGGTGCGCCAAACATGAGGGAGAGCATAAGGCTTTTAAAGAAGATTTCAAGGTGTCCATCCAACACGCCACGTTATGGAGGGGAGTAAAGTTCAAGTTTTGAAAAGCATGTTTCTAGAAGAAATCAAAAACCTTAAGCAATGTGCCATATACATAAAGGGAATATGGAAGTTTTTCTAACATCATGAGGATCTTCAACACTCTAACCAATGCGCTAGGAGTCATGTGGAAATTTGTCAAGTGAAGGAGATTTCAAAACTTCAAACCAATGCGCTCAATCCTAGGGGATTTCAAAACCCTTAACCAATGCGCCAGAAGTAAAATTGGCCAAAATGATTTAATGCTTTTAAGAACTTAAACTTTCAATCTGTTGCACCAGGGGTTAATAGGAGTTTAGGGTCAATCCATCATCTTCCAAGTATGATTTCAAGGAGAATCTAGAGTTTCAATCAATATGTTCATAATATGAGGATCTCAAATATCTTATCTAATGCGCCAATATTAAGAAGAAATTCAGACTTCTATTTGCTGTGTCATAAGGAAGGGTGAAGAGGCTACAAGTTGTTATGATGTTTGAAAGACATGAGGATCTCAAAAGTCTTATCTAAAGCACCCAAATGGCATAAAGGTTTGATCAGAAACACCGTAAGGAGAGATTCAATTTGGTAAAGAAGGACTTGTCTAGAAAATGTTGGGAATCAAGAAGGATTTAACACCTTGAATGGATGCGCCAAAGAGTCAAGAAGATCCCAAATCTCAATCTATTGTGCTAAAGGGTTAAAGTATATTCACTCTCAAGAAGAACTCAAATTCTTCAACCAATCCGCCAATTATGGAGGGGAATCTAGTTTAAGTTCTATGTGATCATTCAACTAAAGGATAGAATTGGCATCTCTAGTGTGATGCTTAGTTTGAAATTTTGTGATTGCTTTTAAGAAATCAAGTAGTTTGGAAACCAATGCACTTAGCTTAGAAATACATAAACTAATTCTTATATGTTTTTGAAAGGGGATTGATGTTGTTTCTTTACTTGTGTTGCAGCAATAAGGAAGAATCATCTAAAGATCAAGTGAAAAGAACCTTTGACAAGCAAGGAATGAGAAAAGAGCAAGGCATCATGTAGCTATTTCAAGGGTATCCTTCATCATCCTTGTGTTGGAAATCTTCATCAAGTGGCATCATGTTCAAAAGACAAGGCATCTGTCCATCCAAGCTTCAAGTCAAGATCATCTTCAAGGAAGAGATATCATGTAGCAACTCTAAAGGAGACTTCCACATTCATTCATGCCAGAGGCTTAAGATGGAAGTAATCACTCCCGAGGAAACATCACTTCAAGAGGTAGCTGCTCCAAGACGTCACAGCAAGATATATCTCAAATCCTCTTCATCAATGACATCATGAAAGATTATGCTTCAAGTTTCAAGATTCATCAAGCTTCCAAGTTTCTTCTAGAGGTCATCAACATCTACTTCACATCTAAGGAAGGTGTTATCATCAAGCAAGGGCATTCATTCATTCAACTTCAAGACTCCTTGATCCTCAAGTCTAAAGAGAGATCTCCTACTTCTACTCTGATTCATGAAGCAAGCTTTATCATCTACTCTTACATGAAGGAAGTATATATCATTATCATCTACTCTATTAATCACTCTTTAAGAAGGAGCATCATCAAAGAAGATCATCATATCAACTTACCTACAAGAAGAAGAAAGACTCATGAAGTTAATCAAGTGAAGCAGCAAGTATTATACATCCAGTCTACAAGAAGAATGAATAAGGCAAGATCTACAAGTTGTATTCCTAAACATTCAAGTATCAAACAATCACATTGAATACATCACCACATTGATGATACAATTTTAAAAGTATGCTGAAGTGGCACCTATGTGGCGAGAACACATCATTTTAAATACATTAAATGTATCATTTAATGAAAGAAGCCAAAGGGATTCCTATGTGGAGAATGTTTTAAATGTTTTCACCTTATCCTTATCACATTGGAAAATGTGTCTTCATTGCCTCTCTCTATTGTGCTAAAAATAGCAAGTTGTTGTAACTACCTCTGAGGTGGCATGATCTAGACCCTTGGCTATCAAATTGATCTAGGCCATTCAATGTATTCTGGAGTGCTATATAAAGGCCTTGTTGCCTCATTTGTAAAGAAGGTAGTTCAGTAGTCAGTAGGCAACTAGGAGTAGAATAAAAGAAGACTCTCAAAATTCTCTGAGAGGACTTGGAGATTGTTGTAAATATTTCTCAAGATCAATGCAAAAACATTGGAGTTCATTATTTGGTGTTTAAGTGTTATCTTGTGGAGTAACATGATTTCTGGTATCTTGAATTGAGTGGAGAGATGTTTCAATTAGATTAGATGCAGATTAGAAGTTCATTGATGCAATGTATGTTGTACTGGATATTTGATCAACTCCTAGCTCATGCTTTTAACATTCATCACTGGTGAAGTGTTGTGTAAAGCTAGATTGAGCCTTATCATTTGCTTGAGTTTGATTGTGGATGCTTGTTTGAGCCACGTCGTTCAATGGGTTCTTACATAAGCCTTCATGATTTGAAAACCATTCACGTAACCTTAGGAGATTGCACCAACTTCATGTAGTTGTAGGCATCCTTGGCGAAGTGGAGTTAGGTTAATTAAGGAGTTTGTCTATTCGTACATCATCATTGCTTCATTGACCTTAGATTAGCCTTTCCAAACTTTTATCTTTTTACTTTTCTTTATCATTGCAACCTTGTACATACTTCATCCACACTCAAACGAGAGATAAGCTAAATGAATGAAGAAGTCTGTGTAAGTCCCTTTGTGATTATCAGGAAGATCACATGTAATCACTGAGTTAACCCATCATGAATTATAAGAAAAGGAACCTTGGAGTTACTTCACTGGATCACATAGTTCAGCCTTTGAAGAGCTTTATTCAAGAGAGAGTGGGATACTTTAGTGTTTTACTCTATTGTTGACTTGTCTAAAAACAATCATCAACAAGACCTAGATGGCTAAGGACGAATGGAGAGGTAGACAAGGAGTGACTGAGAAACTTAGAGAGGGGAGAGGTAGAGGTGAGGGGGAGATAGAAGTGAGAGATAGAGAGGTGAGGGGAGAGATAGAATAAAATGAGAGAGTGAAGTTGACAACTTGAGGGAAAGATGGGTAAGGAGGAGGGAGACAGGTGGAGAGGAAGGAAAATATCTAGAGAGCCCTGAGAGATATACAAGTGAGAGACCTACAACCTAGGGAGAGAGGGGTGAGAGAGATAGAGGAGAGATGGGAGTCAGGCAGATAGGGGAGGAGAGGGGTGGATAAGGGTTGAGGGTTTAAGGGCCAAGGGTTTAGGGTTTAAGGGTTGAGGTATTAAGGGTCTAAGGGTTGAGGGATTAGGGTTTAAGGTATAGTGTCGAGGGTTGAAGCCTAATCCCTCAACCCTCGACACTATACCTTAAACCCCAAGGTTGAGGGATTAGGGTTTTAAGGTATTGTGTCGAGGGTTGAGGGATTAGGGTTCAACACTTGACACTATACCTTAGATCCTAATCCCTCAACCCTTAGACCCTTAATACCTCAACCCTTAAACCCTCAACCCTTAAACCCTAAACCCTTGACCCTTAAACCCTAAAGCCTTAAACCCTTAACCCTTATCCACCCCTCTCCTCCCCTATCTGCCTCACCCCCATCTCTCCCCTATCTCTCTCACCCCTCTCTCCCTAGGTTGTAGGTCTCTCACTTGTATATCTCTCAGGGCTCTCTAGATATTTCCCTTCCTCTCCACCTCTCTCCCTCCTCCTTACCCATCTTTCCCTCAAGTTGTCAACTTCACTCTCTCATTTTATTCTCTCTCCCCTCATCTCTCTATCTCTCACCTCTATCTCCCACTCACATCTCTACCTCTCCCCTCTCTAGGTCTCTTAGTCATTCCTTGTCTGCCTCTTCATCTGTCCTTAGTCATCTAGGTGTCTCACTTAACCTAAACACTAAACCCTATCCCTAAGGCCTCAACCCTCAACCCTTAAACCTTAAATCATAAACCCTATCCCTAAACTCTCTACCCTCAACACTATACCTTATACCCTAATCCCTTATCCCTCAGCCCTAAAGCCTCAACCCTCAACCCTTAAACCTTCAACCATAAACCTTGTCTCTAAACCCTCTACACTCGACACTATGCCTTAAACCCTAATCCCTCAACTCTTAAACCTTTAATCCCTCAAACCTTAAACCCTTAAACCCTATATACCCTTTACACTTAACCTTGGACACTCAACCTTGAACATTATCCCTCAAACCTTAAACCCTTAAACCCTATATACCCTTTACACTTAACCTTGGACACTCAACCTTGAACATTATCCCTCAACCATCAAACCTCTACCCTCTACCATATACCCTAAACCCTAATGCCTCAACCCTCAACCCTAATTTTGATTTTCTTAGATTGATTCAACATCATTGTTGTTTTCCCCATCAGAAACCAATTCATTCAGCAACTTGCTACCCATTGGTTGACTTGAACTGCATATTCTGTTAGAAAAAAAGGCATCTTTTATTTGTATCAATGTTGGTATTCATAATTTGAATAGCATTGATATTTTTCACACACCCTATTCTTTGAAATATCTTAACCTTAAAATATGACTTGGATATGTACTTGAACACAACAAAATCTCCAATCTCCAACCCATGATGATTCACAAAATTTTCCCAACCCTACCTAAATTCTAGTTTATTTATTGTATACCCTCAACCCTAATCCCTCAACCCTAATCCCTCATCCCTAAACCCTAAACGCTATCCCTATTCCTAAACCCTCAACTCTCAACATTAAACCCTAATCCATCAACCCTAAACCCTAATCCCTTAACCCTCAACCCTCAACCCTCAACACTATCCCTAAACCCTCAACCCTAAACCCTATCCCTAAACCCTAAATCTATGTTTCTTGTTATCCACCCCGCAGTTAGGGGAGGTATGTTGTTATAAAATAGGCAAATAATCTCCCATTGTTTACTGGCTCACGTTTTGTCCTGCTATAGATTGATCCATTAATATTTGTGCCTATCTCACCTTCGATAGCACCTTTACAATATCTCACCTCTAGTTCCATTAGCTCATGTTCTATATCTCATTTATCTCTCCCCCTCACCTCTCTACCTCTCCCCTCTCCATGTCTCTCAGTCGCCCCTTGTCTACCTCAACCTTAAACCCTCAACCCTCAACCCTATCCCTAAACCCTCAACCCTCGAACCTCAACCCTCAACATCAAAACCTAATCCCTCAACCTTTAACTCTGATCCATCAACCCTCAACCCTATCCCTAAACCCTAAACCTTAAAGCCTCAACCCTCAACCCTCAACATCAAATCCTAATCCCTTAACCCTTCACTCTAATCCCTCAACCCTAATCCATCATCCCTCAACTCTAATCCCTCATCCCTAAACCCTAAATGATCCCTATTCCTAGACCCTCAACGAGCTCGATACTATACCTTAAACCCTAATCCCTTATCCCTAAACCCTCCAACCCTATCCCTAATCCTTATACCCTCGACCCTCAACCCTATCCCAAAACCCTTAACCCTTGAACCTCAATGTACTCAACCCTCAACGTCAAACCCTAATCCCTCAACCCTTAACTCTGATCCCTCGACCCTTAATCCTATCCCTAAACCCTAAACCCTAAAGCCTCAACCCTCAACCCTTAACGTCAAATCATAATCCCTCAACCCTTCACTCTAATCCCTCAACCCTAAACGCTCAACACTATACCTTAAACCCTAATCCCTTAACCCTAAACCTTATCCCTAAACCCTAATCCCTCAACCCTCAACCCTAATCCATCATCCCTCAACTCTAATCCCTCATCCCTAAACCCTAAATGCTATCCCTATTCCTAGACCCTCAACAGGCTCGATACTATACCTTAAACCCTAATCCCTTATCCCTAAACCCTCAAACCTTATCCCTAATCCGTATACCCTCGACACTCTACTTTAACCCTAATCCCTCGACCCTCAACCCTATCCTGAAACCCTTAACTCTCAAACCTCAATGTACTCAACCCTCAACGTCAAACCCTAATCCCTCAACCCTTAACCCTTAAAACTTGAACCCTAAACCCTCAACCCTCAACCCTCAACCCTCAACCCTCAACCCTCAACACTATACCTTAAACCCTAATCCCTATCCCTTAACCCTTAAAACTTAAACCCTATCCCTATACCCTCAACACTTGACACTATATCTTAAGCCTTAAACCCTCATCCCTAAAGCCTCAACCCTCAATCCTTAAACCTTCAACCCTAAACCCTATCCCTAATCCCTCTACCCTCGACACTCTAACCCTAACCTTGACATTAAACACTAATCCGTCAACCCTAAACCCTAATCTGTCAACCCTAAACCCTCAACCCTCAACACTATACCTTAAACCCTAATCCATCAACCCTAAAACCTAATCCCTCAACCCTCAACCCTAAACACTATTAATAAACCCTCAACCCTTGACACTATACCTTAAACCCTAATCCCTCAACCCTCAACCCTAATCCCTCAACCCTCAACCCTAATCCCTCAACCCTCAACCCTAATCCCTCATCCCTAAACCCTAAATGCTATCCCTATTCCTAAACCCTCAACCCTCGACACTATACCTTAAACCCTAATCGCTTATCCATAAACCCTAAACACTATCCCTCAACCCTTAACCCTTAAAAATTAAACCCTAAAATCTATCCATAAACCCTCGACACTCAACACTATATTTTAAACCCCAATCCCTTAACCCTCAGCCCTAAAGCCTCAACCCTCAATCATTAAACCTTCAACCCTAAACCCTATCCCTAATCCCTCTACCCTCAACACTCTACTTTAACCCTAATACCTTGACCATCAACCCTATCCCTAAACCCTCAACCCTCAACCCTCAACTCTCAACATTAAACCCTATTCTATCAACCCTAAACCCTAATCCGTCAACCCTAAACCCTAATCCCTCAACCCTAAACCCTATCCCTAAACCCTCAACCATCAACACTATACCTTAAACCATAATCCCTCAACCCTAAACCCTAAACCCTATCCCTAAACCCAACAAAATTGCTTTGCCTTATGTTAGGTTGTTAAACCCATCATTCTTGACACTCTTCTCTTAAAGATATTTGAGTTGCAAGAATATGTCAGAAAAATGGCTATGAACTTTTTTAATGTTAGTAATGTTATATGGCATGTTTTTCTGGCCCATCTGGGGTTCATTATGCCAATAGGTGTACACACTATGAGAAAAGCTTTGTGTATGGTACATCCACAATGAGTAATTAACAGTTGAAATTAGAAGGATGATCATTATGAGAAAAGCTTTGCATTGGGGTACATCTATGTTTCTTGTTTTTCACCCTGCACTTAGGGGAGGTATATTGTTATGAAATAGGCAAATAATCTCCCATTGTTTACTGGCTCTATCCACAAGAACTACTAAACTATACCTTAAACCCTAATCCCTCAACCCTAAACTTTCAACCCTAAACCCTATCCCTAATCCCTCTACCCTCAACACTCTACCTTAACCCTAATCCCTCGACCCTTAACCCTAAACACTATCCCTAAAGCCTCAACCCTAAACCCTAATCCCTCAAGGTCCTAAACTCTAATCCCTTATCCCTAAACTCTAAATCCTATCCCTAAATGCTCAACCCTTAACCCTTAATCACTCAATCCTTATCCACCCCTCTCCTCCCCTATCTGGCTCACTCCCATCTCTACCCTTCTCTACCCTCGACACTATACATACATACATATAGGCATACATACATACATGATTAATAGCCTTAAACATAAAAAAATTTAAGTTGAACATAACGTGCTCGCGTTATTTAAAACATGTAAAACAACACAAACTTTTGTGGAAAAGGAAAAATGCAAAGAAAATAATAACGTGAGAGCGTTATGTCTTGCTTTGGGAATCCCAAGCCTTGGGCTTGGGATTTGCTTTGGATTTCCAACCCAAAGGCTTGGAGTGCCTTTTGAACAGTAACATACGTGTTTTTCCATATTCTTCAAGATTTCACATAATTTCGTTCGTGCTAACCCTCAGATTTGCACGTGTTTCAAGGTCAAACAAATCAAACACCTGGGTAATGTTAGGCTTTCTCTCAGCTATCTGACGATGTAATTTTTTTCACATTTTAACAATGTTAAGCCTTTCATCTTTAATTTATTTTGTTTGTGTGTCCATTTTTGGGCAAAAACCACTGTTTGGTCTTTTTTTCATTGTAAATTAACTATTCATTGAAATTTCAAAAAAATTACATATTTAGAAACTAGACTCCATTCTACAAATATTAAAAAAAGAAAAAAATAATTTTCGATTAGTTTTAAAAATTTATAGGGGTAGCACAGCCAAAATTCTATTTTTTAGGATGTGTCCACTTTGAAAATTAGTAAAAAATCAAATATTCATCAAAAAATTATCAGAAAAATTGGGCATAAACTACATGCTATTAGCTAATTTCTCACTGAAGCGATTTTAAAAATACCAAAAAAAAGTTGACCTTTTGAGGGAGCCACAAAACATGCTATGTTATGTTTTTTTGACAGAAACAACACCAATTTCTGTGGCTCCCTCTTTTGAACCCCTTAATCTATGCCATTTTCAAAAAAAATAGTAGTTTAGAAAGTAGACTCAGAGCAATACAAACATTGTTTTGGTTGCATCTCCAAATTTAGAGTGTAGCTATGCTCAATTTCTCATCTGAGGCCAGTATTTCCTGATTTCAGAAAAAAAAAGTGGCCACTTAAGACCCCTTTTTGGCCCCCCATCTTCTTGCACTTACCCATAGTGCACGTGTCTTTTCTTTTTCAATTACATTTCTTGACAATTTAGGATTTATTATTGATATCAAGTTTTCAAAAGTTAGTGATATCAAAACACAAACTTTTTTTTCTAACTAAAAGAGGGGTAAAAATTTATTCAAACCAAAACATGTCAATAAAAAGCGAGGGCATTACGCACCCCTGTCTATCTCCACCAATTGGTCCAACTTTTGTGACAAACCTGGGGGTAATTCACCCCTTTCCACAATATTCCAATCATGCAAATGATCAGAAGCCCATTTAGCCAAACAATCCGCAACCCCATTCCATTCTCTAGGAATATGACAGAAAGAAACAAAATCCAGAGAGGCACACATATTAAGAATCTATTTTATAATAACAGCCAAATGCCAACTGACATTCTCTAACTGCTGCCTCTTCAACAAAGTCACCACCACCTGAGAATCAGATTCACAAATGATCTGTCTTCACCCAAGAGCACAACTACACTCCACAGCACATAAAATGGCAATAGCCTCCATCACATTGTTAGTATACCAACCCTTATAAACAGAAAAGATAAAATCAACAGTCCTAGAACTAGTTGGCCCAACACCTCCAATACCAGCATGACCAGGATTTCCGTGAGAAGAACCATCAGTGTTGATTTTCAGCACACCCTGAGGAGGAGGGCACTAATGCCCCTCTATTTATCTTCCGAAGAGGATGTCGGCATCTATTTCTCATGATTTGACCAGCACTTTGAGCAACCCTCTTCTGAAGAGGAAGATTGAGACAAGTGCAATAGGCAACCTCTCCAGGATCCACACCCTCAGCCAATTCACACTTAGCCAAAATAGTTTCTCCCAAAGAATGAAGAATCTTCTACCACAAGTGTTGGACAACCAGCTTCACATCAAATTATTTGGATATTTAGAAAAAAAAAAATTGATTGCAATAAATAGTTTTTTAATAGAATTATTTTCCATCAAATTATCTTTAATATTCAAGACATCACTATAATATTTCACTCCTATCCCTTATATTGGACACACCAACAGTAATAGATAGAGACGACATCAAGATCAACACAATCTCAACACCACTGCTCTGAAAATATCAAAACAACACATCTTCTTTACATTCTCATTCCAACAATATATATGTAATCCTATAGAAGTAGTAAGAAGAGCATCTTTGAATAATGTTGAAACAAAAAACAAAATTTGTAGAAATACAATTGGTTCCCCTCATTCTATAATTGGTTCTCCTCATTCTCTAGACCGCTTTAGGCACTATACAAATTTACGTTTCTCATAAAACATAGAACACTTGAGTTTATCTTTATCCTATAAGGTCTTTAACGATTACTATCATTATCATGGATACTCTTCTACTAAATTTAAACTTCTAACCTTAATAGGTTTAGGTTTACACTAATAAGATTAGTATAATATCTTCAACCTCTCAGTTCTTTTAAGTCTACTGACTTTTATTATAGACTAGGTTGTGAACTTAAGTCATACATCCTTGATTATATAATGATAACACTATCATGATTGCACATATGATAGTATGTCACTAACCTTGGATGCTTCTAGAGATATATCAATATCTTTTCGATATTCTCTACAATAAAAGAATAACTATCACAAAAGCTTATAATAGAATCTACAAAAACACGTGAGACATAAATCCATCTATAACTAATCTCACTAGTTTTAATTTGTAAATCTACAACAAAGTTCTAGAGAGGTTCAGTTCATGTAATCTGCAAGGTAGTTTACAAGTTTATGGTTTTACAAAAGCAACTGCATCCTATGCTTGCTCAAATATAAAAAGAGTAAAAGACAACTTATCTACATATGGGGTTCCTTTTAAATATCAATGATATTCCAAACCATGTAAGGTGTCTACCAAAAGACAAGCTGACTACTAACTACAGTAAGAACTTAATGGCATAGTGGCAGCTTTAGAAAGAGTTTATATATCCTAATAAATCTGTGTTTAGCAGAGTAACAAAGTTCTCTATAGTTCGAAGGCATCAAAGAAGGTATTTCTTAAGGTATCCTATTGTTTAAGCTATGATGTTTAACAACTAATAATTATATCCTTCTTTTTGTTATATGGAGCCTAATCAGACTCGGAGGTTATATTTACTCCACTTTTATCGGCGCGGTTTCCCCCCAAATTCCTACGAGATCAAGGGGCAGCACCCCTTGCGAGGGTTTGGGGGCAGCACGGTTTTTTATTATTTTATAAAGCACCAGGAGTTATTTTTTCATTGACCGACATAAGAAAACCCTATTTTTGTAACTGACAAAAAGCTTGATAAAAAGCAGCTAAGGGTTAGGGTTTTGAGATATTGTATTGTAGCATTTTGCAGTGGTATTGAGTTGCAGGGATTGCTGATTGTAATCAGTTTGTTTTACTGGATAATAATATTGGACTCTCTATTTGGTGGATGTAGCCCGAGTTTGGGTGAACCACATTAAAACTTGTCTCTCGCTATTATTATTTCTATGTATTTCCATTTCTCTGTTTAATCTTTATTTGCATTTAATTGATATCTTCTGCTGGCTAACCCTAACACTTCTAATATGATTTCAGGCTCATAAGTTTCTTGCACTTTGAGAGTTGCTTCGAATCATAACAAAAGGATCAAATCAAACTATGCTTTCATAGCCGCTATAGACCTAATCACTTTGTTTGCATAATTATAAAAGACTCCTCGTAAAATATTCTATGCAAGATTATAAAAAGGTAGACTTGTTGCAGAATAATAACAAAACAAATGTTTTGGAAGTATGATCTCCTACCTCTTACATTATCTTTCCTTCCACTAATTGAAGGATAAGCTCTTGGTTCGCTCTATTAACGTTGCTCGTAGAGTATGCTTCCTAGAGAATAACACAACACACTCTGAGAATAATAGATACATGTGTGCAACCTTAGCTATGTGATCAAGATTGTTTGCAGACATGGGGATCATTGGATGGGGCATAATTTGTTGGAACATGGAACAAATAGCTTGTTTGGATTTCAAACCAAAATAAACACATTACATTATCATTTTTCCTTTTATCTTTAGGCTAGCAGTGGACAAAAAGTGTAATTGAGAAAGTCCATGTTAAAATTACTTCCCTTTACATGTCTTTTGGTGTTTGTAAATTATCTCCCCTTCAAAAAGGGCTTTTAGAAAGAATTATATTATCAATCAATGAAAAAGATGGGTTATGGAATTTTAAAATAGGTATATGATTTTTAATGGTTTTGCCCTCGGTTTGGTGATTTTGTGGAGAGAACCCACAAACATATTCATTTTTAGATAATGTGATAGACATAAACATTGTACACAAGATATATTTTAAATATAAGCAATGTGCTATGAAGTTTTTTGTTATAATTAAGGCTTTATATTTGTTTATTTGGCCAATTTTAATATGAGATTTGATAGAAGAGAACACTTATCCATATATGTCATACTACTTTATTGTAGTCGTTTTTTCAATTATTATAATTGAGGTTTGTTTATATATATAGAAAATTAGAAACATCCATCCTTTTTATAGGCTAGATAAGTTCAATTTTAGTTGAAGAAGAGTTGTAAGAATAGATAAAATTCAGTCAGTCAGATTAGGCAGACTTGTGTATTTCTTTTCTAATTTTCTATTGTTAACTTGAAGTAAAGTGAGGTGTATTGGCAAGATGTGCACTGGTCAGTGCAATTGGAGTACAGGTCTTTGTCCTTTCTATTAGGACTTCCCTTTACCTTCTTGGCTTTCTCATTTCTATTATGGGTGTTCTTGTTTGGATTGTTGGATAAGAAATTTTGAGGTATGAATCCTTTAAATTAGAAAACCTTTCTTTGTTCTCCAAACTTCCAACTTGGATACAAATTAGGATGATGGGTATGTAGTGGCATATATGCACAATGAAAGCAACAAAGATCCATGGTCCATGGTGATGAACATGTAGTTTATTTATTATCCAATGTATATACTTTGATTGTAGTCATTATTAACAGTCTAATTTTTATTTTAACTACAAATATCATAGAATAAATAATGAACACGATGATTTCTGTATAGATGATAATGTTTGTCACAATTTCATCATCTTCATATAGGGGTTAGACTATGTGATTTAGATGGCTTTTAAATGGAAAGCTTTTGTTGGTGTCCTATTATCTCATATATCTTCCCTTCTAAGGAGGCCATTTTGTATTGAAATTATTTTTTTGTGACAACAAATTCGAATCAATATTCATATCAACTTCACAAGATACTAATGATACAATAATATAGAAGTGTGTAAACAAAAGTAAAATAGTGTATTTCACATAATACAAATGAAATAAGTATAAAATGATTAATTATTAGATTGACCCACTTTGAAAAGACAACCTCTAAAAGTCTTATAACAAGAAAAAAAATGAAATATGACGATCAACTACTTACTACCCCTATATATAACACCTCCTCGATTCAACATACTCTTAAATAAAGTTGATGGAAGAGAAGTTTGATAATATTAATAAATTATTTTAGGGCATGCTAATAGATTTGAGATAAAGGAGGTTTTCTCAATCTCCACTACTTTGATTTTTTACAGTGTTATATTATTCATCTAAGTCATGATCTAATTCAAGGGTACATCAAGCTATATACTTGATTCTAATACCAAAATAGAGCAACTAGAATTGGATTCATCAAGGGTTGTTGGCAAGAGACACTGCTATGTTGGATAATTGAGTGTTATTATTGATGGCAACAAGAAAAGGAACAAGGTTGGAACAGAGTTTATGGTTTGGTAAAGAAGACCTAGCCATATTGGCTAAGTATGGACAGTATTCAGAGTAAGGGACAGAAAGTGGATTAGTATGCCTCCGCAGATGAAGACTAGAAAATGTAGTTTAGGTATGATGACTCATATCCACTTGATGGTGATATATTCCAGTGTTTGGGTCATGACTTCCTCCGGAAGTCATTTGAATAAAATATCTAAGTTGGATGAACAGAAGTAAGGCAGGGACAATGTACAGTGCAAAGTAAAATGATCTGCATTTCTCTGCAAGTGCATGTTTTGTTCTGTAGTTTTGAGGTGTTGTAAACACTTATATGAAGTGTCTAAATCTAGAGTTGCAAGTTCTGAAGTCCACCAGAAAGAAAGTTACAAGCTGCTGAGTATCACTACACTGTTTGACAGAGTTGGACTGTGACAGAGTCTGAGTTCTGATGGTCTGCATTTTGCTGCTAAAGGATATTTTAATTTGTGGTTCTGAAGGTATGATCTATGATGTTTAAGAAGTCTATGATATGATTTTGAGCAATTATTGTGATCTGCAGTGAAAGTTGTGATCTGACAGTTAGACTGAGTCGGTAACAGTCTGTGTTTGAGGCCGACATGATTGATTTATGTGCGGTAAGTTCTATTGGTTAGAACTTTATTCTAAGAGGTTCTATAGTTGGAGCTGACATATGAGAAGGTGTTTCAAATGTTATTTAGGTCTGCTATGCATTTTGATGAATAAATTTTGGCTGACAAGTTACAAGGTTATTAACTATACACTCCATCTGAGTATGCCAACCTAATATGAAGATCTTAAGTGTTGCGGATATATATATGGGATCGAATTTAGTATTTGGTGTGTGTGATGTGAATGTGATAGAAACATAAGTGCGACATGTAGAAGAAGGCGATTATGTGGATGCAATAAAGAGTATAAGAAGAGAGATCTTATTTCCATGTAAAAGCAGAGCAATGAAAATAGAGTAGTAAGAGATGAAGAGTTTTGAGACAATTTTTCTGTGCTTCATTAGAGCTGCAACTATGCATGTGTAGATGCAGTCTGAGCAATTCAATTTGGCAGTGAGCCATTCTTCCTTCTTTCTTTCTCTAGGTAGTGAGCCTATTTTGGCAATGAGTCTTTCATGCAGTGAGCATTTCTCTAGGCAGTAAGCCTTCTCTTGTAATCCAGTATTGTGCTCTATTAATATTTTATGAGCTAACACTCACCATGGTTTTTCCCTTTTTGGGTTTTCCACATAAAAATCATGGTGTTCATGTGTTATATCTTTGTGGTTGTTGTTTTTGTGTCTATTCTACTTTCATGTTATTAACTTTAGAAATTGGATAAATATATTTGTTAAGAAGTGGTTTTGTGGAATACTGATTCACCCCCCCTCTCAGTATTCCTTATTCTCAACAATTAGTATCAGAGCAAGGTTCCTTGGAAGAAGTCTAACAGCTTGAGGAAGATCTGGGGTAGTGTAATCATGGCAGCAAGAAGATTTGGAAATTATGAAAGAAACAAGGAACTAGAAGCAACCCTTATTGATCTTGAAAAATCTAAAGCAGAAATCAGGGATCTAAAAGCTAATATTTAAGAAGTTGATGAATACATCCTAAAGCTAAGAGAGCAAGTCATGAAGTTCAAAGAGAAAAACAAGGAGCTAAATGATCAATTAGATGAAGCACATGAGTTTCTAAATGGGTTGACATTGGAAGTTGAAAAGAAGGAAGAAATTGAAAGGCATCTGAATCAAGTTGTTAAGGATAAATCAAAGGAATGTGAAAAATTGGGTAAAGAAGTGCTACTTCTAAAATTTGATCTGGATGCAACCAAGAGCTATGAAAAAAAGTTCAAGCTAAGTTTTGCAAAGCTTGATGAGGTGATTGCTAGTCAAAGGAGTGCTGATGATAAGCAAGGTTTGGGATTTGAGAAAGGAGAAAGTTAAAAATCTAGTCAAACAAACATTGAGTTAAAGCAAAACAGAGGAAACTAGTTCAGAAATCAAAGAAGAAGACCTAGAAGATCTCTGGTCAGACAGCCAAATGCTCAAAGGTATCCATCTTTTAATGGCCATTAATTAATTACAATAAATTTGGTCATAAAGCTACTTAGTGCAGGAGTAGAATAAACCAGAATCAAAATGTTCAATCCTTTTCTGGTCAATGTTTCAATTTCAAGAAAATTGGTCACAAATCAAATGAATGTAGAAATCTGGTAAGGAATGGTTCCTACAATGCAAGAAATAGACAATCATTCAATGGAAAGTGTTTTGCTTGCAATAGATTTGGACATATGGCTAATCAATGCAGATCAAATGCAATCAATAGAAGGATTCAAAGACAAAGGAATGTGGTGTGCTACAATTGCAACAAGTATGGACATATTGCAAGAGTCCGCAGAAACAAAATTGTGAAAAGAAACTACCATACTGAAAATAGGAAAAAAGCAAAATAATGATAAAGGAAAAGAAAAGGTTGATCTAGGTAAGTGCAAAAAGATGGGGGGCCAAAAAGTGGCCAAAAAATTTTCAAAAAAATTTAAGTCATAATGCGAGCGCGTTATAACGCGCTCGCGTTATGGCTTGGTAATGACAAGCCTCAGGCTCGTCATTACCGAGCCATAACGCAAGCGCGTTATAACGCGCTCACGTTATAAAGCGATATAAAAAAAAAATGTCATTTCATTTCATTTTTGTCTTTTTTCTCCTTCGCCCGCGGCTTCAAAACCCTCCAAAATGCGCTCGCATTCTACAAAACGCCAATCAACACAAAAAGCTTGTCGATTCATCGCCAAAATGTCGCCGCGACGTCGAGCACGCCAAAGGGGTGAGTTATCTTTATTTTTTTGTTTGAATTTCTTCCTAAATAGGTAGGTTTTTGTTGATTTTTTATGTATATTTCGTTAATTGTAGGAAATGTTAATGCACCTCCTCCTCCTCCTCCTCCTCCTCAAAATCCACAAAATCCTGAGGAGGAAATACCTGCAGAACAACAACCTCCTCCATTCATTCCTCGACATGCCCCTGGAACACAAGATAATATAATGGGGGAAATTGAAAACAACAAAAAACAAATTGAAGATATAATTGCAAGGTTGAAAGATCCTTCCACTTCAACCTTGCATAGGTCCACGCTTGCCGAATCTCTTGAGTCTATGTTATCAAGTGTAAATTCAATTAGCAAGCAAATAACTAGTTGGACCAATAAAAAGAGAGAGTTTAGAGATTACTATGCAGATAAATTGTCATACCAAGATGTCAAAAAATTACAAATTACAAAATTAGACTTGTGTTCAATTTTCACAAACCCACAAACAAATCAACCTCCACCCCTTACATGCAAGAGATTCCCTATCCATTGGTGCAACAACCAAGCGATAAGGGACAATTTCGGGCAGAGGTGGTGGATGGTTTTTGACCATCCTCCATGCAATAATAATGAGGTCCCGCAATACTTTTTGAGGAAACTCTAGTGCGAGTTTGTCCTCAATAAAGTGCCAAACTATTTTGATATGCGGGACTTCCAGGGTAGAGGTGGGGGCTCAGCACAGGATAGACCAGGGGCACGTCTTGACCCACAGCAGGTAGTGAGACGAGTAATCAGCAGACCAGCCCACAAGCATGTTTCTATCCCTTCCATTGTGAAGGAGAGTGTTGAGGTCGATACACTGAGGTCGATTAGTGCCTTGACCCAGAGCATCATAGAGCATGCCGATCCTGCAACACAGAGTGGGTTGGGAGATAGTGCGAGGAGTAGGGTCCCACCGCATACTTGCCAGGCTTGCGGGTCAGCCTGTGGTTATGACCCCATGGACAGTCAGGACGCAGGTGCACAGGCTACATCTGCAGCTGAGCAGATGGTGATGATAGATACCCTCCTGAGTGAGACTTTCGGCCTTGATACTCAGGTAAATATTAGCAAGTTTATTGAATTTAATTTATTAAATTTTATTTTTGAAATACAAGATTAACTAATTTAAATTGATGATTTTAATGAAATTTCAAGGTCATAGCGTCGATGCAGTTTTCAGTGGTTCTCCACCTACATTTTTCACTAGATCATCTACTGTCGAGGTATGTAACTAGTAAACAATTATAAATATTACATGTGAATAGCATCGTTATATGAATGGTATTCTAATTTCTGATTTTGAATGTTGAATAGGTTAACACTGTAGATTTCATGGCAACACCTGCCAGCGGTGGTGGACTTCAAAGCTTTACGGAGGTAATAAAATAAATAGTTTAATGAATGAATTGTACTTACTAAATTTTTGTATGTGATTTGTGTGTTTTATTGTGTGTACTTCCATGTTTAGATGAACATGTGTGTATGTTAGGAGCCATGATTTGCATCACTATTATAGTTTTCGTAATTGAATAATGTTGTTTTATTTCCAGATGATGCAGGCTGCGGATACACCTCCCCATGTTCATAGGGCAATGGAGCAGGGTGTGGCCTCTGCGATTCATAGCTCTATGGCATTGACAGGGGTATGAGGCAGATTAGTAAATTTTAATTTACATTCATTGTTATAGTTGTCTATTTTTGAAAAATCAAAAGATTATTGATTTGAAGTTTAATTTCTATCTGGATGGTTTCTATAGGACATGACATCACCAGGGCCTATTCCTGCTACTGAGGCAAGCGAGGAGACAGATTATATGTTAGCGGTAAGTGATTATTTTGTTAAATGTTTCATTTTTTTATAACATGTAATTTCTATATATTAATGTCTATACTTTTTTTTTGTAACAGGTAAAGGTGCAGGAAGAACTAAATAGGAGGAGTAGCCCTCGGGTTCATAGTAGACCACCCACATGCATGTCTCCATCCCCTAGAAGATCAGAGGCTGCTCGTGATTTATTCTCTTCACCAGCCAGAGGGGAATGACTTTTTATTGTGTTCCTCTATTGTATGCCTATATGGCATTTGTGGACATATATTTTGTATTGTATATAGTTGACATTGTATGCCTATATGGCATTCTTGTAAGCCTATATGGCTATTTTGTATATATGTTATACTTATATCGACAGATATTGATGTATGCCTATATGGATATTTGGTTAATACAAATCTTTTTTATTGATGGCGTCCATACTTGCATTATAAATCCACTTTTGAATGGATATTTGTAGATGGCTACTTCAAATATTTAAAGTCCGATTGTATTACATAGGATGTTTGCATTTTCTTTGATAGGCTTGATAGGCCATGGATTACATGATGGTGTTTGATGGAAAAGTATGGTACTAGAAGACTCTAGTTCATTCTTAATAGGCTTGTGATTGATAATATCTTTGCATGATTGCACTTGATCTTGGATCATGGGCATGTTGTTAGGATTTTGATTGCATTGTGATGTTTGATGGATAGGTATGGTGTAAGTGTAAGATACCCAACTAGTTCTACGAAATTTTTTCCTTACTTAAACACTTTTACTTGCTAACAATTCATCAACTACTTCAATAACATAAAGATATACATCAAGATAACTATTTGAATGAAACAACATTAGAGTTGGGTACTTGTCTTGTTACTTGATTCAATCAACTTGCAATGTCTTTTTACATGGATGAAGATCAAGTGGAAATGCGCCTTGGAGTTGAGGTTGGTCCATTTCAGAGTAAATGAGCGCCTAGAAGCATAGGCCATCATCAGGAAAGGTTTGGTTGAGTTGAATTTGCGCCTAAGAGTAGAAGCGCCTTACTAATGGAATGAGAGCGCCCTGATGATTAAAGTCTCCAGAGATGAATGCCTTAACCAATCTAGCGCTATCAAGAGGATGGCATTTAAGGAGTATTCTTGGCATGTTGAAGCAACTTGGGCACCTTGATGGGGAGAGGTCTTGATGAAGAGAGTAAGGTTGAATATCTAAGGGTAATATGCGCCACAGATGATAGAAATTGATCACCTTGGAAGGTAAAACACTTCAAATGTTTTCAAGGAATTGGATAAGTCATTTAGCGCCTATAGTGGGAGGTATTGTTTTGGCGCCTTGGACAAGATTGGGCATCCGGAGAAGATTTTCTCAGAGTACTCACTTAGCGCCCTAGGGCCAACTCAAGTAGACATTGCACCATCTAGATCAAACCTTGAAATGTGCCCAGAGAAGACATGAAGAAAGATATGCACCCTGTGTTGGAGGAATCAAGTTGGATAAGTACTTGAAGAACTTGAAGAACTTACATTAAGTGTTTTAGCACCTTGGATGAGGATATTAGTGCCTTGGTATGGTTTGAAGTGCCTTTAGCTGTGCCTTGAGGAGATTTTCTTACATC
Source organism: Cunninghamia lanceolata (assembly GCA_027924645.1). Classification (NCBI taxonomy): domain Eukaryota; kingdom Viridiplantae; phylum Streptophyta; class Pinopsida; order Cupressales; family Cupressaceae; genus Cunninghamia; species Cunninghamia lanceolata. The sequence continues at coordinate 15,865,699 of BSBN01000547.1, forward strand.
TTAAAGGAGGTTCTGACACCTTGCCCCCTTTGGTATCTAGCGCCCTAGTGGCTTTAACCTAACACCTTTGGAGTCCAAAATGTGCCTTTGAAAGTTGAAGTGAACCTTGATAATTGGAGTCTTCATAATGAGCGCCTAGGTCTTGTTGAGTAGAATACCCCACAATGTGTGCCTAGGTCTTTAAGAAGAGTAATGGTACTTGAGATAGAGCACCTTGAGGAGGTAGTTGAGCGCCCTGGATTGAATAATTGGAGTTCAAGGAAGGTTTGAGCACCCAAGGCATATGGCTAGAGAAGTTGTAGAAAAGACCACTTTTGGCGCCTTAAAAGTTTGAATGCTTGGGGAGTTTTTGCAAAGATCTAGTTTGAGCGCCCTTATGCCCTAGGATCATCTAGTTTGTGCGTCTTGTAATGAGGAGTTCATGTAAGTTTGGAATGAGCGCCTTGAATAAGTGTAAACTAGCCTATAGAAGGCCATGTGCGCCTTGAGCATTCCAGAGATAACTGTGTGCCTAGAACAATATGAGCGCTCATGATGATGATTAATGCCCTGATAAGACTATGAGCGCCTTGTTCAGGAGATACCTTGTTTGATCATAAAATGCGCCTTGAGTCTTGAAGGTTTTGAGCGCCTAGGTGATTTGGATGTTGGGATGTTGGTATGCGCCCAAGATTGAGGTAAGTGAGCGCTTGTAATGGAGGAGAGCAATGAGATGGAATGTCTTGTAGAGATTGGCGCCCAGAGACCCATTTTTGCACCTTTGATGATGACCATTTTTGCATAAGAGTTTAGCGCCTTAGAGTTGTAAACTTTCTCTTTGGGCGCCCCTGAGTGAATGTTGGCACCTTGGACAACTAAATACGCCTTTGATGGAGTGGAGCCCAGAAGGGGAGTAGGAGGAAACCCAATCTTCAAGATTCATCAAGCTTCAAAGTTTAGGTCAGAGGTTATCCACTTTATCCAAGGAAGGTGTTATCATCTACACTCCGAGAAGGTAATGTCAAAGGCCATCATGAAGGATCACTTCATCAACTTCAAGTCCTTCAAGTTCAAGTCCTTTCACCTAGCAAGTCCAAGAGAGATTTCTACTCCGATTCATGAAGTAAGCTTATATCATCCTTATCTACTCTGCAAGAAGAAGAAACATTACAAAGTCAATCAAGTGAGTTACAAGTACCATACATCCAATTGCAAGGAGTGAACCACCTTGACGAAAAATAGTTCTCTTGAAGTTACTTGAAATGTCAAAAGGTTTAGCACCTCAAAGTAAGGTCAGAGGTGAGGTTAGAGGTGAAATGCGCCTTTGGACCATTCTGGCGCCTTGGATGAAGAACCTATATCTTGAGCCCAAGAGGTAAAATTTACGCCTTAGTGGATTTGGAGAGTTACAGAGATTAGAGAAAAGTGCCTTGAAGACAGAGTTGTTCAAGGCGCATGTGTGATTTGGTCAAAAATAGGCGCCTAGAGTGAATAGGCTTTCATCCTGACTTAATACACTGCCTCCATCTGACGATTTTTGGGGCAGCAGAAATCCTTTCACCACGGGCAAATGCCTCAGAGCTATAAAAAATTGAGAGAGGTTATTGTAGAGGCACTCTACATGATCGCGTTGCCTCAAATGGAATGTTTCTAAGTGACACAATTTTTGAGTAACATCTCGTCAAAGATTGCTGCCTTTTTGCACTTTGGACTCTTCAGGGATATCGTCGATACAATGTAGCTCCGACTATTTCGACATAATTGGGTGAAAAATAGGACCATGCCTAGTGTAAATGTACCCATTCAGACGCATTGGAACAGTCAGTTTGGTCGCATCAGGAGCAGGACGAAAGTTACACCCCTTTGCAACTTTACACTGCCTCCTTCTAACGATTTTTGGGGCAGCAGAAAACCTTTCACCACGGGCAAATGCCTCAGAGCTATAAAAAACTGAGAGAGGTTATTGTAGAGGCACTCTACGTGATCACGTTACCTTAGACGGAATGTTTCTAAGTGACACAGTTTTCGAGTAACATCTTGTCAAAGATTGCTGCCTTTTTGCACTTTAGACTCTTCAGGGATATCGTTGGTACAATGTAGCTCCGACTATTTTGACACATTTGGGTGAAAAATAGGACCATGCCTAGCGTAAATGTACCCATTTGGACGCGTTGGAATAGTCAGTTTGGTCGCATCAGGAGCAGGACGAAAGTTACACCCCTTTGCAACTTTACACTGCATCCTTCTGACGATTTTTGGGGCAGCAGAAAACCTTTCACCACAGGCAAATGCCTCAGAGCTATAAAAAACTGAGAGAGGTTATTGTAGAGGCACTCTACGTGATGGCATTTCCTCAGACGGAATGTTTCTAAGTGACATGGTTTTCGAGTAACATCTCGTCAAAAATTGCTATCTTTTTACACTTTGGACTCTTCAGGGATATCGTCGGTACAATGTAGCTTCGACTGTTTCGACACATTTGGGTGAAAAATAGGACCATGCCTAGCATAAATGTACCCATTCAGACGCGTTGGAATAGTCAGTTTGGTCGCATCAAGAGCAGGACGAAAGTTACACACCTTTGCAACTTTACACTGCCTCCTTCTGACGATTTTTGGGGTAGCAGAAAACCTTTCACCACGGGCAAATGCCTCAGAGCTATAAAAAATTGAGAGAGGTTATTGTAGAGGCACTCTACGTGATCGCGTTTCCTTAGACGGAATGTTTCTAAGTGACACAATTTTCAAGTAACATCTCGTCAAAGATTGCTGCCTTTTTACACTTTGGACTCTTCAGGGATATCGTCGGTACAATGTAGCTCTGACTGTTTCAACACATTTGGGTGAAAAATAGGACCATGCCTAGCGTAAATGTACCCATTCGGACGCGTTGGAACAGTCAGTTTGGTCGCATCAGGAGCAGGATGAAAGTTACACCCCTTTGCAACTTTACACTGCCTCCTTCTGACGATTTTTGGGGCAGCAGAAAACCTTTCACCACGAGCAAATGTCTCAGAGCTATAAAAAACTGAGAGAGGTTATTGTAGAGGCACTCTACGTGATAGTGTTTCCTCAGACGGAATGTTTCTAAGTGACACAGTTTTCGAGTAACATCTCGTCAAAGATTGCTACCTTTTTGCACTTTGGACTCTTCAAGGATATCGTCGGTACAATGTAGCTCCGACTGTTTCGACACATTTGGGTGAAAAATAGGACCATGCCTAGCGTAAATGTACCCATTCGGACGCGTTAGAATAGTTAGTTTGGTCGCATCAGGAGCAGGACGAAAGTTACACCCCTTTGCAACTTTACACTGCCTCCCCCTGACGATTTTTGGGGCAGCAGAAAACCTTTCACCACGGGCAAATGCCTCAGAGCTATAAAAAATCGAGAGAGGTTATTGTAGAGGCACTCTACGTGATCGCGTTTCCTTAGACGGAATGTTTCTAAGTGACACGGTTTTTGAGTAACATCTCGTCAAAGATTGCTGTCTTTTTGCACTTTGGACTCTTCAGGGATATCGTCGGTACAATGTAGCTCCGACTGTTTCGACACATTTAGGTGAAAAATAGGACCATGCCTAGCGTAAATGTACCCATTCAGATGCATTGGAACAGTCAGTTTGGTCGCATCAGGAGCAGGACGAAAGTTACACCCCTTTGCAACTTTACACTGCCTCCTTCTGACGATTTTTGGGGCAGCAGAAAACCTTTCACCACGGGCAAATGCCTCAGAGCTATAAAAAACTGAGAGAGGTTATTGTAGAGGCACTCTACGTGATAGCGTTGCCTTAAACAGAATGTTTCTAAGTGACACAGTTTTTGAGTAACATCTCGTCAAAGATTGCTGCCTTTTTGCACTTTGGACTCTTCAGGGATATCGTCGGTACAATGTAGCTCCGACTGTTTCGACACATTTGGGTGAAAAATAGGACCATGCCTAGCGTAAATGTACCATTCAGACGCGTTGGAACAGTTAGTTTGGTCGCATCAGGAGCAGGACGAAAGTTACACCCCTTTGCAACTTTACACTGCCTCCTTCTGACGATTTTTGGGGCAGCAGAAAACCTTTCACCACGGGCAAATGCCTCAGAGCTATAAAAAATTGAGAGAGGTTATTGTAGAGGCACTCTACATGATCGCGTTACCTTAGACGGAATGTTTCTAAGTGACATGGTTTTCGAGTAACATCTCGTCAAAGATTGCTGTCTTTTTGCACTTTGGACTCTTTAGGGATATCGTCGGTACAATGTAGCTCCGACTGTTTCGACACATTTGGGTGAAAAATAGGACCATGCCTAGCGTAAATGTACCCATTCAGATGCGTTGGAATAGTTAGTTTGGTCACATCAGGAGGAGGACGAAAGTTACACCCCTTTGCAACTTTACACTACCTCCTTCTGACGATTTTTGGAGTAGCAGAAAACCTTTCACCACGGGCAAATGCTTCAGAGCTATAAAAAATTGAGAGAGGTTATTGTAGAGGCACTCTATGTGATCACGTTGCCTCAGACGGAATGTTTCTAAGTGACACAGTTTTCAAGTAACAGCTTGTCAAAGATTGCTGCCTTTTTGCACTTTGGACTCTTCAGGGATATCGTCGGTACAATGTAGCTCCGACTGTTTCGACACATTTGGGTGAAAAACAGGACCATGCCTAGCGTAAATGTACCCATTCAGACGCGTTGGAATAGTCAGTTTGGTCGCATCAGGAGTAGGACGAAAGTTACACCCCTTTGCAACTTTACACTACCTCCTTCTAATGATTTTTGGGGCAGCAGAAAACCTTTCACCACGGGCAAATGCCTCAGAGCTATAAAAAACCGAGAGAGGTTATTGTAGAGGCACTCTATGTGATCGCGTTACCTCAAACAGAATGTTTCTAAGTGACACAGTTTTCGAGTAACATCTCGTCAAAGATTGCAGCCTTTTTGCACTTTGGACTCTTCAGGGATATTGTCGGTACAATGTAGCTCCGACTGTTTCGACATATTTGGGTGAAAAATAGGACCATGCCTAGCGTAAATGTACCCATCCGGACACGTTGGAACAGTCAGTTTGGTCGCATCAGGAGCAGGATGAAAGTTACACCCCTTTGCAACTTTACACTGCCTCCTTCTGACGATTTTTGGGGCAGCAGAAAACCTTTCACCACGGGCAAATGCCTCAGAGCTATAAAAAACTGAGAGAGGTTATTATAGAGACACTCTACGTGATCGCATTGCCTCAAATGGAATGTTTCTAAGTGACACAGTTTTCGAGTAACATCTCGTCAAAGATTGCAGCCTTTTTGCACTTTAGACTCTTCAGGGATATCGTTGGTACAATGTAGCTCTGACTGTTTCGACATGTTTGGGTGAAAAACAGGACCATGCCTAGCGTAAATGTACCCATCCGGACATGTTGGAATAGTCAATTTGGTCACATCACGAGCAGGACACCAAAAATGCAAAAGTTGCTTTGTGCAACTTGACAACATTGACACTTTTTTGCAACATGACTCAAAGACTCAAACAAACCCCAAATGACTCAAAGTGACTTAAAATCACTTTGATTTGGTGCCCAATGTACATTATAGAGGTCAAGGCACTCCTTATCATTCAAACATCTTAGATGAGCGCACAGGAAAGGAAAAAGCTCTAAGTTTCATCATCATGAGTGCCTAATATCAAGAGACTTTAATGGCTCAAACCTTAGCATGGAGTCCTAAGGCGCATTTCATGTCTCCTTTCATCCAGTTTGGTGCCCTTATGTAGATTTTTCAACTTGATTTGGCACCCTATATGTGAAGGAAGATCTATAGGCATGAAAGTGGATGTCATATTACAAGAGTTTGGATCATCAAAATTGAAAGAAATAAGTCTATTAAGCTTGGGAGCCCTTGGTCTTCTTTTCATTCATTATGAGCGCCTTGGGAGAATGGTATATAGGTCATCATCATGATTGGGTGCCCTGGATCCAGAGTGTTGGAGAGATCATCAAATGGTGTCTAGTAGGGTGAGTTATGAGTTTGGTCGCATCAGGAGCAGGACACCAAAAATGCATAACATGATGATGTAAAAATGTGTACATATGTGTAAAAATGCAGGAGGAAATAAAAAAAGACAAACCTTACAAATTAATGTGCATACTTACAACTCAATGTAACATAACTTTACAAAATCAATGTGAATACTTACAAATTAATCCAATGAACCATCCGGGTCTGCTCTACTCTTTATTGTGTCAAGTATTGCTTCATGGTCAGACTCACGCACCTTCCACAATATTTTGTTCAAAGGTCTACCCCGATACTTTATCAAATGAACATTGGATGCCACGACAAGGTTCGAGTAATGAAGAATCTTCCGATGCATGTCAAAGTCCTGAAATAGCCAAATATTAACACTCTTATGTGGGTACCTTCTAAGCCATGTTCCAGTAATAACCACTGATCCTGTAGGGTATTCGATGTTTTCTCCATCTGTAACAGGGGCCTCCAATTTCTTTTTGGCCTCAACACAACGACATAAGTAATAATCTGTTCCCTCTTCATTATCTTCATCTGCAATAATTGCATATACGTGCCCTACATTGATATGTGTAGCAAATTAGATGAAATTAGTCAACATTACAAAAACACTACAAAGTAAGATGACATTACCTGGTTGAACTAGATAAAATTAGATGCATATACGTGCCCTATATTACCTGGTTCAACTAAATCTGAAATGTGGTCAAAGTCAATTGACGATTCCATCTGTGTTAGTTCCAGTGCCGTCGGGGGTCGATACGTGTCAAGTGGGCTAAGATAACTTAACTGCCATTCGTCAACCCACTCCTTTGACTCGCACTCATCCCAGACTTGAATTGTACAGGAAGAACAAAAGCATGACATCTTTCGTGTATGGATACTCCATGAACTTGCAATTGAGCTTCTAAAAGAGTGCATCTCATTTGATCCTGTCAGTGTACAACAATCCTCATATGGTGCAATGTTAGTATCATCTATCAACCAAAAAAATCTATGAACTAAAGACTTACCTTCATTACCTGGACCCATGGAAGCATTACACCACTCGACAATTGATTTTGCATCTGTCAACTTTGCATTGTCTTTATACTTTAACTCTTCTCGTGCTATGGCTCTTTTGATACATGCTCCTGCACCATCATGCTCCCCCTTTCCATGCCCGGCCTCACAAAAGTTCCACATATGTTGAATACCTGTAAAATTATGCCTCCTACTCAGCCAATAGAAATTTCGCGAGTTCTTGAATTGTGACGCACAATTATCCGACCATATGATATGCTGGCTGAACGATATGCCCCTTCTAGCCAAATCATTGTAGAACACCTGAAAGCAACCTTGCATGAACTCTGTAGAATGTGTGCGATCATCACTAATATAGAAATTATACTCCCTTATGATCTTTCTGTCATCCTCTGTACTATCATTCGCATGAATGAATGCGATGTGCACAAATATAGAAACCTGTGTGGAGTTGTAATATTGTGATTGCACCTCACGCTGTGGCTGTAGACTATAGTTCTCTGCAAAGTCGACGACTGAAACAATGCTACCAACCGGAAATGTGTCCTTGCATAACTTGAATTGCAAGTCCAACCATCGAGCTCTATGGGCACGTCTTGCATACTCATACACTATGCTGTCACGAAATACAGGCATAAACTGATACACTGGAATCTTTTCAATAACTAATTCACACCTCTTTGCTTCTTTACCGTCTTTTGTATTGTATGCCACTGTTTTATACTTGCCAAACTCTACTAGTTCATTTCCAACCGCATGTGTTATTTCCATATGTTCACATATTGGCAAATGTTGCAAGCCACCGCAACGATGACATGTGCCATCCAAGCATAATTTCTTGTAGAATATTTGACCTTCCTCTCTTTCACATAAAATTCTTGATATGAAGTCTCTTGAAGATGTTGGTGGGGCACATATGGCACAACCCTGCAAATCATTGTTAGTATGCATATCTAAACATATAGACCTATAAGCATCAAAATGGTTAGAAAATTCAATATGTAATCTACAACAACAAGTAGTGCGTGTGTGATTTATCTTAACATAGAAAGGTTTTAGCATTTCAAAATATTTTTGACAAATTTTAATTTGAGGATACTTCTCTAGAAATTTACCATAAAACTGTGTTTGAGTCTCATCCAAAAAATGCTTTGGATGTGGCTCGCGGTTCTGACTACCGATTCTCCTTCTTACCACATCCCTTTGATTCGGAGATACCCTTGTGTAATTCTTCCAAAAGTCTTTAATTAGTGATCTCAATGCTTCAACAATTGGTTTATCTTTTCATGGTAGTCTCCCCGAGAACGCCCATAATTCATTGGCATTAGTGTCCTCAATTCTTTGGCGTCTTCCAACAGCTCTTGATAAAGTTTTCCTATTAATTCTCAATTCTTGACTTGTCTTTCTAATGAGACGAGCTTTCCTCGTTTGACTACTTACTATAGTCGATGTAATCACATGCCGTGTTGCATTACTATCTTTCGTGCGTGAGGTGTTACCCACACTCTCATACACACTCATTAGATTCTTGACAATAGATTTTTCACTTGAAGCCTCTGATGTTCTCAACCCAAGAATCTTCATGATAGACCTATACTTTATACTTCGCATCATTTTAACGAATAGTTGACATCTTGCAGTCTCATTTAACTTTTCAAAGAACAATCTCCAAATCTTATTAGCATATCTTCTACAAGTGCGTTTTGGAATCTTACCTTCCATTGGCTGCAAAATATTCTCATCAATATCAATCAAATACTTTGGCTTTCTATGCAAAATTCTAGGTGGTGTCAAGTTAGGTAAATTCATCTCAACATTAGGAATTTCATCAATATTTAAATGAGATGGGTTAGATGGCATACCTTCAATCGAAGATGGAATAGATGACATACCTTGAGGTTGAGGTGGGAACGATGGCGTACCTCCTTCATCACATGTGAGTGATGATGTACTCTCAACTTGAGATGTGGTAGATGGTGTCCCTACATGTTGACTTGCAGTAAAGGATGTGTCTCCAACTATGGTATTCAAATCTCTCGTACCACGAAGTTTTTGCATTCGTTCTCTTTGTGCCGCCAATACCATATCTCTTTGTGATGGTTGTGGTTCCTCTTCAATTGGTATGTCTTCATTTATCGTGTCCAATTTCCTCTTCTCACGAAGTTCCCTCATAGCCATTGCTTTCTTTGCATTCTTAGCTTCTATCTCTTCCTGTGTTGGTTTAATTCTTGATCGTTTCTTCGACATGACGGAGAATTTGTCTGTAGCATGATAAAGAGACCAATATTAGTTCCTAAGAAATGAATACATGATAATAGTGGGATTGTATTTTTTTTATGTTGTAAGGATTTATTCTTGTATAGTTTGACATCATGGTATGAACTAAGGTTTGTTTATTACACATAATTATTAAAGAGCCCAAGTGTAGAAAATATACATGGCATCATGTGAGATTGTAGGTTGCTTTCTTGATTGGGAATGTGTCTATTTTAAACATGTATGATAAAGCATGATAAAGTAATTCAATCTGAAATAAGGAAAATGTAAAGAACATGCATGTAAAGACTTGACATACCTAAAAAATGAAGATTTGAATGGAGAAAGTACCCAATTATGTAGTGTTTTTATCTTCTTGCATCAAACTCCGCAACAATTTGAGTTTTTCACCACTTGCTTCCTTTTCAATGTTAAATTCTTAAAATTGAATCACAATTAACATTGCAATACTACAAAAATTGAAACTTGAATAGATATATATCAAACTTGGTTTGAAAACTATGTTATTTCCTCCTTCTCAAGTTGGCAAAGCAGAAAAGGTGGTGGAAAGATCATGCAAAGGTGGTACAATGTGTCAAATGTGCATGTGAACTTCCCAATAGCATGAAAGCACTTCTTTTTTGTCAGAGCACGTGCAGAATCAGTAAGAAAACAGAGCATGTGGGCCTGGATCACGGGGGTAACCACTTTTTTATCGTTTCAATAGAAATAAAAAATGCGAGCGCGTTATAACACGCTCGCGCTATAACGCGCTCGCGTTTTGTCCTGCTATAGATCCCTAATCCCTAAACCCTCAACTCTGATCCCTCGACCCTCAACCCTCAATGTCAAATCCTAATCCCTCAACCCTCAACCCTATCCCTAAACCCTCAACCCTCAACGTCAAATCCTAATCCCTCAACCCTATCCCTAAACCCTCAACCCTCAATGTCAAATCCTAATCCCTCAACCCTAATCCATCAATCCTCCAACCCTATCCCTAATCCTTACAACCCTCAACCCTAATCCCTCAACCCTTAACTCTGATCCATCAACCCTCAACACTATACCTTAAACCCTAATCCCTTCAACCTCAACCCTATCCCTAAACCCTTGACCCTCGAACCTCAGCCCTCGACGTCAAACCCTAATCCCTCAACCCTTAACTCTGATCCCTCATCTCTCAACCCTAACCCTAAACCCTCAACCCTCAACATCAAACCCTAATCCCTCAACCCTCAACCCTAATCTGTCATCTGTCATCCCTCAACTCTAATCCCTCATTCCTAAAACCTAAACGCTATCCCTATTCCTAGACCCTCAACAGGCTCGATACTATACCTTAAACCCTAATCCCTCTACCATCGACACTCTTATTTAACCCTAATCCCTTGACCATTAACCCTATCCCTCAACCTCAACCCTCAACCCTCAACCCTCAACCCTCAACTCTCAACATTAAACCCTAATTCATCAACCCTAAACCCTAATCCCTCAAACCTAAACCCTATCCCTAAACCATCAACCCTCAACACTATACCTTAAACCCTAATCCCTCAACCCTCAACCCTAAACCTTATCCCTAAACCCTAATCCCTCAACCCTCAACCCTAATCCCTCATCCCTCAACTCTAATCCCTCATCCCTAAACCCTAAATGCTATCCCTATTCCTAAACCCTCAACAGACTCGATACTATACCTTAAACTCTAATCCCTTATCCCTAAACCCTCCAACCCTATCCCTAATCCTTATACCCTCCACACTCTACTTTAACCCTAATTCCTCGACCCTCAACCGTATCCCTAAACCCTTGACCCTCGAACCTCAACCCTCAACCCTCAACCCTCAACATACAACCCTAATCCCTCAACCCTTAACTCTGATCCCTCGACCTTCAACCCTGATCCCTCAGCCCTCAACCCTAAACCTTATCCTTAAACCCTAATCCCTCAACCCTCAACCCTAATCTGTCATCCCTCAACTCTAATCCTTCATCCCTAAACCCTAAATGCTATCCCTATTCCTACACCCTCAACAGAATTGATACTATACCTTAAACCCTAATCCCTTATCCCTAAACCCTCCAACCCTATCCCTAATCCTTATACCCTCCACACTCTACTTTAACCCTAATTCCTCGACCCTCAACCCTATCCCTAAACCCTTGACCCTCGAACCTCAACCCTCAACATACAACCCTAATCCCTCAACCCTTAACTTTGATCCCTCGACCTTCAACCCTGATCCTAAACCCTAAACCCTCAACGCCAAATTCTAATCCCTCAACCCTTCACTCTAATCCCTCAACCCTAAACCCTATCCCTAAACCCTCAACACTATACCTTAAACCCTAATCCCTCAACCCTAACCCTAAACCTTGTCCCTAAACCCTAATCCCTCAACCCTCAACCCTAATCTGTTATCCGTCATCCCTCAACTCTAATCCCTCATTCCTAAACCCTAAACGCTATCCCTATTCCTAGACCCTCAACAGGCTCAATACTATACTTTAAACCCTAATCCCTCTACCATCGACACTCTTATTTAACCCTAATCCCTTGACCATTAACCCTATCCCTCAACCTCAACCCTCAACTCTCAACCCTCAACTCTCAACATTAAACCCTAATTCATCAACCCTAAACCCTAATCCCTCAAACCTAAACCCTATCCCTAAACCATCAACCCTCAACACTATACCTTAAACCCTAATCCCTCAACCCTCAACCCTAAACCTTATCCCTAAACCCTAATCCCTCAACCCTCAACCCTAATCCCTCATCCCTCAACTCTAATCCTTCATCCCTAAACCCTAAATGCTATCCCTATTCCTAAACCCTCAACAGACTCGATACTATACCTTAAACTCTAATCCCTTATCCCTAAACCCTCCAACCCTATCCCTAATCCTTACACCCTCCACACTCTACTTTAACCCTAATCCCTTCAACCTCAACCCTATCCCTAAACCCTTGACCCTCGAACCTCAACCCTCAACCCTCGACGTCAAACCCTATTCCCTCAACCCTTAACTCTGATCCCTCATCTCTCAACCCTAACCCTAAACCCTAAACCCTCAACCCTCAACGTCAAATCCTAATCCCTCAACCCTAAACCCTATCCCTAAACCCTCAACACTATACCTTAAACCCTAATCCCTCAACCCTAACCCTAAACCTTGTCCCTAAACCCTAATCCCTCAACCCTCAACCCTAATCTGTCATCCGTCATCCCTCAACTCTAATCCCTCATTCCTAAACCCTAAACGCTATCCCTATTCCTAGACCCTCAATAGGCTCGATACTATACCTTAAACCCTAATCCCTCTACCATCGACACTCTTATTTAGCCCTAATCCCTTGACCATTAACCCTATCCCTCAACCTCAACCCTCAACCCTCAACCCTCAACTCTCAACATTAAACCCTAATTCATCAACCCTAAACCCTAATCCCTCAAACCTAAATCCTATCCCTAAACCATCAACCCTCAACACTATACCTTAAACCCTAATCCCTCAACCCTAAACCTTATCCCTAAACCCTAATCCCTCAACCCTCAACCCTAATCCCTCATCCCTCAACTCTAATCCCTCATCCCTAAACTCTAAATGCTATCCCTATTCCTAAACCCTCAACAGACTCGATACTATACCTTAAACTCTAATCCCTTATCCCTAAACCCTCCAACCCTATCCCTAATCCTTACACACTCCACACTCTACTTTAACCCTAATCCCTTCAACCTCAACCCTATCCCTAAACCCTTGACCCTCGAACCTCAACCCTTAACCCTCGACGTCAAACCTTATTCCCTCAACCCTTAACTCTGATCCCTCATCTCTCAACCCTAACCCTAAACCCTAAACCCTCAACCCTCAAAGTCAAATCCTAATCCCTCAACCCTAAACCCTATCCCTAAACCCTCAACACTATACCTTAAACCCTAATCCCTCAACCCTAACCCTAAACCTTGTCCCTAAACCCTAATCCCTCAACCCTCAACCCTAATCTGTCATCCGTCATCCCTCAACTCTAATCCCTCATTCCTAAACCCTAAATGCTATCCCTATTCCTAGACCCTCAAAAGGCTCGATACTATACCTTAAACCCTAATCCCTCTACCATCGACACTCTTATTTAACCCTAATCCCTTGACCATTAACCCTATCCCTCAACCTCAACCCTCAACCCTCAACCCTCAACTCTCAACATTAAACCCTAATTCATCAACCCTAAACCCTAATCCCTCAAACCTAAACCCTATCCCTAAACCATCAACCCTCAACACTATACCTTAAACCCTAATCCCTCAACCCTCAACCCTAAACCTTATCCCTAAACACTAATCCCTCAACCCTCAACCCTAATCCCTCATCCCTCAACTCTAATCCCTCATCCCTAAACCCTAAATGCTATCCCTATTCCTAAACCCTCAACAGACTCGATACTATACCTTAAACTCTAATCCCTTATCCCTAAACCCTCCAACCTTATCCCTAATCCTTACACCCTCCACACTCTACTTTAACCCTAATCCCTTCAACCTCAACCCTATCCCTAAACCCTTGACCCTCGAACCTCAACCCTCAACCCTCGACGTCAAACCCTATTCCCTCAACCCTTAACTCTGATCCCTCATCTCTCAACCCTAACCCTAAACCCTAAACCCTCAACCCTCAACGTCAAATCCTAATCCCTCAACCCTAAACCCTATCCCTAAACCCTCAACACTATACCTTAAACCCTAATCCCTCAGCCCTCAACCCTAAACCTTATCCCTAAACCCTAATCCCTCAACCCTCAACCCTAATCTGTCATCCCTCAACTCTAATCCTTCATCCCTAAACCCTAAATGCTATCCCTATTCCTACACCCTCAATAGAATCGATACTATACCTTAAACCCTAATCCCTTATCCCTAAACCCTCCAACCCTATCCCTAATCCTTATACCCTCCACACTCTACTTTAACCCTAATTCCTCGACCCTCAACCCTATCCCTAAACCCTTGACCCTCGAACTTCAACCCTCAACCCTCAACGTCAAACCCTAATCCCTCAACCCTTAACTCTGATTCCTCGACCCTCAACACTATACCTTAAACCCTAATCCATATCCCTCAACCCTTAACCCTTAAAACTTAAACCCTATCCCTACACCCTCAACACTTGACACTATATCTTAAGCCTTAAACCCTCATCCCTAAAGCCTCAACCCTCAATCCTTAAACCTTCAACCCTAAACCCTATCCCTAATCCCTCTACCCTCGACACTCTAACCCTAACCTCGACATTAAATGCTAATCTGTCAACCCTAAACCCTAATCCTAAACCCTCAACCCTCAACCCTCAACACTATACCTTAAACCCTAATCTCTCAACCCTCAACCCTAAACCTTATCCCTAAACCCTAATCCCTCAACCCTCAACCCTAATCCATCATCCCTCAACTATAATCCCTCATCCCTAATCCCTAAATGCTATCCCTATTCCTAAACTCTCAACAGACTCGATACTATACCTTAAACCCTAATCCCTTATCCCTAAACCCTCCAACCCTGTCCCTAATCCTTACACCCTCCACACTCTACTTTAACCCTAATCCCTCGACCCTAAACCCTATCCCTAAACCCTATCCCTAAACCCTTGACCCTTGAACCTCAACCCTCAACCCTTAATGTCAAACCCTAATCCCTCAACCCTTAACTTTGATCCCTCGACCCTCAACCGTAATTTGTCATCCCTCATGCCTAAACCTTAAACGCTATCCCTATTCCTAGACCCTCAACGGGCTTGATACTATACCTTAAACGCTAATCCCTTATCCGTAAACCCTCCAACTCTATCCCTTATGCCTTAACCCTCATGATTAATAGCCTTGAATGTAAAAAAATTTGAGTGGGACGTAACGCGAGCGCGTTATAACGCACTCGCGTTATGTCAAACATGGCAAAAGACACACTTACGAGAAAGAAAAATGCAAGGCAAAACATAATGCGAGCGCGTTATAACACGCTCGCATTATTTCTTGCTTTGGGAATCCCAAGCCTTGGGCTTGGGATTTGCTTTGGATTTCCAACCCAAAGGCTTGGAGTGCCTTATGAACAGTCACAGACGTGTTTTTCTATATTCTTCAAAATTTCACATAATTTCGTTCGTGCTAACCCTCAGATTTGCACGTGTTTCAAGGTTGAACAAATCGAACACATGGGTAATGTTAGGCTTTCTCTTAGCTATTTGACGATGTGATTTTTTTCATATTTTAACAATGTTAAGCCTTTCATCTTTAATTTCTTTTGTTTGTGTGTCCGTTTTTAGGCAAAAACCACTGTTTGGTCTTTTTTTCATTGTAAAATAACTATTCATTCAAATTTCAAAAAAATTACATATTTAGAAACTAGACTCCATTCTACAAATATTAAAAAAATAAAAAAATAATTTTCAATTAGTTTTCAAAATTTATAGGGGTAGCACGGCCAAAATTCTATTTTTTAGGATGTGTCCACTTTAAAAATTAGTAGAAAATCAAATATTCATCAAAAAATTATCAGAAAAATCAGGCATAAACTACATGCTATTAGCTAATTTCTCACTAAAGCAATTTTAAAAATACCAAAAAAAAGTTGACCTTTTGAGGGAGCCACAAAACATGCTATGTTATGTTTTTTTGACAGAAACAACACCAATTTCTGTGGCTCCCTCTTTTGAATCCCTTAATCTATGCAATTTTCAAAACAAAATAGTAGTTTAGAAAGTAGACTCGGAGCACTACGAACATTGTTTTGGTTGCATCTCCAAATTTTGAGTGTAACTATGCTCAATTTCTCATCCAAGGCCAGTATTTCCTGATTTCAAAAAAAAAGTGGCCACTTAAGACCCCTTTTTGGCCCCCCATCTTCCTACACTTACCCATCTGGTTGAAACCAAGAAGGAAATGGACAAGATTTGGATCAAGAAAGATGTGATTGAAGTCAAGGATGAATTTGCACCATCATCCGGTGCAAATACTTCCTCCGAGAAGTAAATTGGGAGCTCTGGCTCAGGGGAGTAGTGTTAAAAATCCAAAACTCCCTACCAAATAGTTAGTGTTGGAATCCAGCACGAAGATATGATAAAAGGAATCACATGACAAATCCTTTGAAGTAAGTTCCAAAAGAAAAGCACCAATTGCTAAGATTTGCGGAGTAATCTAAGGTGTCTGTGGCTATCAGGAAAGTGTTCAATAGATTTTTGTAAGTTGACGTTAATGACACTTAAGTTTTGGCATGCAAAGGTTAAAAGGAGTTGTATCTGAAGGAAAAATCATTTTGCATTCCATGCACTCAAGTGACTAAGGCAAACTAAAGAAAGATTCAAAGTGACTACAGGATTCTCCAAAGGATTTCAGATCAAGATCAAGGAAACCCTAATCCAGCGAAAGAGGTATTTATAACTTGAAACCCTACTGTGAAAATTAAATTGCTCTAGGAAAATGTTTACTCCTCACATAATCATGATAGGAAAAATGCCTCGCCCCAAGTTTAAGAAACAATTCTTCAAATCACTGGGAAACGATCCGTTAGGGGCATTCTCAATTACTCCACATGGGGTTATGCATATGGAAGATATCAAAGCATACATTCATATCAATCTAGAAGAATATGATCACATGAAGTTAGGAAAACTATATTTGGACGAACTGACTACTGTGGATATTGTGTTGAAAGATGATTATAAAATTCTAGGAGAAAAGAAACTTGACACCTAGTTGGATTTTCCCGCAATTCTGATTGATGCATGGGTCAAGCTTATTCTAAGCAAAATTCATGATGAATCTTTATGGCTTCATGAACCCTATATGATAACTAAAGAAGCCATCAAAGCTGTAACTGGTATGAGCTCCTCTGGAAGGGTTCCAAGCATAAAGAAAATGAAGAACAATGTGGTAATGTAGCTAACATGAGCCAAATTTGAGAAGAATGGCCTCATAGTAAATGATATCAAGGATCCGGCTGTCAGATTTACATCAATGATTGTTGGATACAAAGTATACTTCTCCAACAAGGAAAATTTTGTGACTGCATCAGCTATATACACAACATATGACATGATAAAAAATAATACGGATTATGATCTTTGTGAATTGCTCTGGAGTGAACTAAAGAAGAACTTGAAAAGAACAAACGAAACTAATCATCCTTTCAAATATGGAACATTGATTACATGTTTACTCTTTTACTTCCTGAGAGAGCTACCTGGTTTAGGAAATATTGTTTGGCTTGATCACATACCTGTAGCCGCTCAAATAAGAAATCACTTACAAAGTTTGGGTAATGCAGATAAGTAGAATGAAATCCTATGGAAATATTTCAAAGATTTTCAAAAGAAAATGTTATGAAGGTTCCAAATACCTAAAAAAGTAGTGATAAAGTATGAAAAGGATATTGTATTCATGGTGGATAAAGACAAATGCTTCATGGAAGCTGTGGAACCAAGAACTGTATGGGTCTCTGCACTAGGTTATGAAGTTGCATAAGATGTCTTGACTGAATTAGCTGATGCACTACTAAGTAAACCTATTGATTCCAAAGAGGACAAATTTGGGACATTCTCAGAATTATCTTCCAGAATGTTGATGGGACCTGAGCAGTCAGAAAAAACATCATATGAACAATCAAATAAGGCAAAAATCAAATTAGGAGGATCAAAGTCCATAAGTGCTCCAGTATATTGGACATCAAGCACTCCAGAAAGGAAAGATGAGAGATCTGAAGAGGAGAGACTAGCATCTAGTCCCAGAAAAAGAATAAGGATCTCATCCATTACAGAAGCCACAATTGAAGAAAAGAAGAGAAAGAAAGTTTCACTTTGTGAAGAAAAAGTGGCAAGAGACACTATTGCAAAACCCTTGGAAAAGCTACAAAGTACACATATCCTAGATCCACCCAAGTTTCTTCAAGAACCAATAAGTCTAAATTTCCTATCTCCGAAACAAAAATTTGAATTAGTATCATTTGCCCAAGCAAAGGCACAAGAAGAATTGATGAAAACTCACATGCAAGACAATAAGCTCATTACAACAGTATTTGATGTACTGAAAAAATTGATGCCTGAATACCAAAAAGACACTTCGACATCATCTACTGATCAACTAAAAGGTATGATAAAATCAATCAACAATCATTTTGAATCCTTTGAAAAAACTGCAGAAACAAAGGTCATAAAATAATTTGATGAGAAAAGATTAGCCGAGTTAAAAACCATATTGATCAATGATAAAGTCTCTTTAGACCAAGGAATAAGAGGTATACAAAGTGCTAGAAAAGAAGGTTGTGACTTGTACAAATTTTGTTTATCCTGGCCAGAGGTTACAAAGGAATTAGAAGATAAAATCAAGGACATGGAACTCAAATTGCTTAATATTTCTAAGACATATAATCCGACAATTGAGTCAATAAGTGCCAAAGAGACACAGGTTGTAAATATTCACAATGATCTAAGCATTCTAATGAAGAAAAGGGAAAAAATCAAGGACATGTTGTGCCAGCTAAGGGGGCTGATAAGTCCAAAAATTGATTCCATGACCAATCTGGCAAATGATGCCTTGAAATCAAAAGCATTAATTGATACACCATCAGATGTACAGAAGGCAGAAAAGCTAGTCTTTTTGATAAATAGCCACATCCATATTTTGGAGACTGCAAGGAATAGTTGGAATGGAGAGATAGCTTTGATAAAGACTATCTATAATGATATTCTACCTTCAACTGTAAATTAAGATACAAATGTGTATTTGTATATATGAGGTAGAATATGATAGTTTTGAAAAAAATTTGACACAATTTTTGTTGTTCACCTACCTTTGCCATTGATGTCAAAGGGGGAGAGGAAAACTAGTGAAAAATAAGCATACATCTAAAGGAGAATAGAAAAACAGAATGTTGCCATCAATGGGGAGCAACACAAGTATTTTTCACTGAGTGATGCCATCAATGCTAAAGGGGGAGATTGTTGGCAAGAGACATTGCTATGTTGGATAATACTAAATAGCAAATTTTAAAGGTTAGGCTCTTTAAATCCCTTGATGGAAGAGTTGGTGAATTGTGTGGTGTGGCAATTAGGTTATGGTAAATACTATGAGTGCATATAAGGGGTACATTTATTTCTAGGCAAAGATAACAACCCTTGATTTGTTTTCATCACTTGATACTGATTGTCTAATATGCATTTGCACTCTCTTTCACCACCACCTATAGGTTCAAAAGTTTTGCAATGTCCCAAACACATTTATCCTGCCATACCACTGCCTCCAATTCTGCTTGAGCTTGCCTTTGTATTTCTTCATTTAGTACCAACTATACCAATGCCCACTTTGTAAAGCCACAATGTATGTATAGCGAATATCATCCCCCACATCCATCAAATCTAAATCAGATGTGTCCCTAGGGAAAGCAAACTGCCAATACTCATTCCCTTCACTTCTTTGTGGATGACTTCCTCAAGTAGTTGGTGTCTCCCCCAGGTATCAAGTTTAGGACACATCATTTCATTAAGGCCATTACCAAGCCACAAAGTTTAATTTTTAAAATTTAATCTTCTTTATTGTTATTGTTTACTTTTTATGATTTCTTGATGAACAAGATTGTGTGTGCATGTTAATCTTATAACTTTGTTGTCTTGTGCCTTTTGTAACAACTATGTCAACTAGTCTTGACATTACAGAAAATAGATTTCAAAAAACTTTAGAATGGAAGGCAAATATACATGTCAAAGCAATATTCATTTTTTTTTTTTTGAATTTTATAGTCCAAGAATTAGATGTTGGTTGACTATTTCTGTTTAAAACTTTGAACTTTCCCACATTGAAGGTGAACTATAATTTTCAAAATTATTTCTTTTAATGATCTATAGGGATTAAGTAGTGATCTCCAAGTAGGGAGCAAATGTAAAATAATGCTAACATAATTTAGTGGATTAAATAACTTAAAAATTAATCTATAAAAAAACATCTAATAAATTCTACAATTTCTTCTCAAAACTATCCACATACCCATTGGGTCCAATTGCTAATTTATAATTTCCATCAATACAAAGTAGACAAAGTAGCTATCATATATTGGTATAGGATATTCAATGGAGGAGACCAAAATGAATAAGTATTCTTGTACCTTAAATAAATATTATAGTATAGTAGCCAAATCGAAAGAAATAAAAGGGAAAAATTATATCGTGGCTTATCTCCACAATAATACAACTCTATATTCAAATATGAATGTGATAAAAATAATAACAATATTTGTATTTTCAAAATGTAAATAGTATCTTAACAATATTAACTTCATATATTAATGTCTAAACAGATGTTTGATAAACATCTATAGATGTTATTCCCAATATGTAACCGCTAGACACCACAATACCAAACCAACTCCACAAAACGCCAACACAAATCCAACAGCTGTTCCCATTATCAACTCTTTGCCTTTCCACAATGAAATCTCTCCTTCTTCTTCTTGTGGAGGAGGAGGTGGTGATCTTTGAAAAGAACAAGTCTTATTCAGTGGAACTCCACACAAATTGATGTTACCCCAAAATGATGATGCTCCAAATGTGTCAAAGTGGCGTTGTTGTGGAATTCTTACTGACAGATTATTATATGACAAATTCAAATATCCAAGATAATCGAGCCCCTGGATCGAATCAGGAATTGTTCCATTCAACTGATTGCCCGATAGATCCAAAGATTCTAAACTATAGATGTCTCCCAAGCTTTCTGGAATGCGCCCACTTAAATGATTGTTACTCAAATTTAGAGTAATTAGGGCTTTCAGCTTCCCAATTTCCACTGGAATTTCTCCCTTCAGATTGTTCGCAGAGAGATCAATAACAGTAAAGGCCGCAGGAATTGAAGAATAGTCCAGCTCGTTTCTCTTGTTGGTAATGTTAATCCCTTTCTGATAATACATTTCATAAGCAATAAAATACCTTCCATACCTTTCACCGTAAGGAAATGAAGACCAACGGACACATTATTTTTTCCCACCAATAGCTTGTCTTTTCACATTCCTCTTGTGATGTATAATGAAGCATTATATATGCTTGATATCTCATTGTAAAACACAATTCATTATCAATAACAATTCCTCTGCTCAGTGTGGATGTAGCCAAGTTTGGTGAACCACTAAAAATCTGGGGTTTTATTTCTTTTTGCTTTCTAATTACATCTGTGCGCTGTTAATTAATCTTTTCTGAAATCTGAGTTGAACTTTCAGTCCTAGCAGGTTTGAGCAGTAGCCATGGCGGGTAATTCTGTGATTTCGGTGGGAATGACGCCTAAGAAGCCATTGAAGGCGAGGTCGATGATCTGAAGATTGGGTAAATGAAATATATCGGAAGGAATGATACCTGGCAGATAATTCGACCTCAGAACAGCAACACGCAGATGTTTCAAGCTTGCAATCCAGTTGGGTAATTTGCCAGTAAAGTTGTTCTTGCTAAGGTCCAGGAACTCAAGTTGTTTACAGTAGAGAAGCCCTGATGGTAATTGCCCTGAAAATCTGTTGCCTCTGAGATCCAGTGACTTAAGCTGTTGAAGATTACCCAGCTCATCTGGTATTACTCCCTCCAGCTTATTGTTATACAATGTCAACAGTTTCAGAGAGGGGCAATTCCCCAGGCTGGAGGGCAGAGCATGGCTGAGCTCGTTATTTGACAGATCCAAGTTCTCTATCCTCTGTAAGAAAGAGATTGATGAAGGAATGGCTCCTCTGAACTTGTTGTTCGACAGAGACAAGAACTCCAGAGAAGAAGGAAGATTTGTTCCAATGTAATCTGCAATATTTCCTTCAAAGTTGTTCTTGGACAATTCCAGAACTGTCAATTGATGTTGAAGGGCAAGAGAGGGAAGAGGACCATGGAGATGATTGCCTGAGAGGTTCAGGGTCTTTATATTATACTGTGTACTGCATAACCATGAGGGTATGGTTCCCACCAGACTGTTTCTGGAAAGATCAAAATGCTCAATTCTGGTCTGGTAGGACACCCATTTTGGAATGCTCCCTCCCATGTTACACCCTCTCACCAATAGCCACGACAGATTAAAAGAAGGAATCCAATCTCTGCTTATGTTGAGAGTCAATCCACTATCAGTTAACATGAGGTACTGCATATTGGTTAGGTTTTGAAACAGAGACTCTGTCACTGTTCCCTCCAACTGATTACCCCATAGCGAAAGGAATTTTAGGGAGGACAACTGCCCTAATGAATATGGAACACCACCATTCAACTTATTCGCACTCAGATCAAGATATGTCAAGGATGACAATGTGGACAACCAATGAGGAATGTTGCCTTGTAGTGCATTATCCCGAAGGCGCAGAAAGTTTAGAGAAGAGAGATTGCTTAAGGATGAGGGAATTGTTCCATAGAATTTATTTACACCCAGATCTAAATATGTCAAGGACCTTAGATTCCCAATGACAGATGGGATTGTGCCTGTTAACTGATTCACCGAAAGGTCGATGTGAGTGAGACTTAAGGCTGCAATCTGAGTTGGCAGAGTCCCGTTCAGGAGATTCATCCTCAAGTTGAGTGAAACCAAGCTGTTCATATTGAATACCCAGTTGGGTATTTCAGAAAAAAGTGAATTGTTCTCCATATCCAGATATCTGAGTAAAGTAAGATTTCTGAGAGAAGCAGGAATTGAACCTACCAGGCTACAATTTGTCATATCCAGATGCTGAAGCCTCTTAAGACCACCAACAGACTCACCCAATTCTTTCATAGGAAGGCTGCTGAGATTGACCCCACGGAGTGAAATAAACTCCAGCTGTGTTAGATTCCTCAGCCATGTCAAATATGGGATTTTCAGCTGCTCTAGATCAGAAAAATCCAAGTAACGTAGGTTTGAAATCTTTCCCACCTAGAAAGGTAGTAGTCCAGAGAAGCCTGTGTTGGAGAGGTTGAGATAAACAAGGCCTGTCAACAAGGACATGTTTGGAGGCATCTCAACGCCATGAAAAGAATTCATGCTGAAATCCAGGTATTTCAGTTGGCTTAATGGGAAGAGCACAGAGAGTATGAACTTTCCACTGGAATCGGCAGAAAGGTTGAAACCTCTAAAATCAAGGGAATCCACTCGTCCTGAGTGAGAATCACAGTGGAGGGCTGTCCATTGGCAGCGATTAGAAGAGGCCTTCCAGGACTCCAAAAGGCCATTGGGATCTTTCAGATTATTCCTCACTTTCATAAGAGCATTCTTTTCTATTTTGTGGCATCCATGTGTTTGTGAGCAAACAAAACAGAGTAGTATGCATATTTTGAAAATAATTGTGATACGCTGCGCCATGGTTCGCTCATGCTGAGTAGAGTAGGTTGTAATATGTAGATTTATGTCTTCCATTTCTTCTACACGTGTTTTACTTTTCTTATTTGTTGCTGATAATTTTTCCTAGTAGGTACCAACCTATGTCTTTGATGCTGCCAATCGCAAGAACGAGCATCACCAACTAGATTCATTCCAAATAACTTGTGAAAATGTAATACGACATCATTTAACCAGTTTACGTATTCTGGTGGGAAATGGAAGTGGTTTTGAGGAAATTAGATGTAGAAGCATCTCGATAGTAAACTTATGGATTGTTTTTTTTTTTGAATAATTAGATGTTAATTCTAAAATGTGTCCTTATATGGTGTAGGCATATTTTCTTCTTCAATTTTGATGGTTATATAGTGCACGTGTCTTTTCTTTTTCAATTACATTTCTTGACAATTTAGGATTTATTATTGATATCAAGTTTTCAAAAGTTAGTGATATCAAAACACAAATTTTTTTTTCTAACTAAAAGAGGGGTAAAAATTTATTCAAACCAAAAAATGTCAATAAAAAGCGAGGGCATTACGCACCCCTGTCTATCTCCACCAATTGGTCCAACTTTTGTGACAAATCTGGGGGTAATTGACCCCTTTCCATAATATTCCAATCATGCAAATGATCAGAAGCCCATTTAGCCAAACAATCTGCAACCCCATTCCATTCTCTAGGAATATGATAAAAAGAAACAAAATCCAGCGAGGCACACAGATTAAGAATATGTTTTATAATAACAGCCAAATGCCAACTAACATTTTCTAACTGCTGCCTCTTTAGCAAAGTCACCACCACTTGAGAATCAGATTCACAAATGATCTGTCTCCGCCCAAGAGCACAACTACGCTTCACAGCACATAAAATGGCAATAGCCTCCATCACATTGTTAGTATACCAACCTTTATAAACAGAAAAGATAAACTCAACAGTCCTAGAACTAGTTCACCCAACACCTCCAATACCAGCATGACCAGGATTTCTGCGAGAAGAACCATCAGTGTTGATTTTCAGCACACCCTCAAGAGGAGGGCACTAATGCCCCTCTCTATTTATCTTCCAAAGAGGATATCGGCATCTATTTCTCATGATCTGACCAGCACTTTGAGCAACCCTCTTCTGAAGAGGAAGATTGAGACGAGTGCAATAGGCAACCTCTCCAGGATCCACACCCTCAACCAAGTCACACTTAGCCAAAATAGCTTCTCCCAAAGAATGAAGAATCTTCCACCACAAGTGTTGGACAACCAGCTTCACATCAAATTATTTGGATATTTAACAAAAATTATTTTGATTGCAATAAATAGTTTTTTAATAGAATTATTTTCCATCAAATTATCTTTAATATTCAAGACATCACTATAATATTTCATTCCTATCCCTTATATTGGACACACCAACAGTAATAGATAGAGACGACATCAAGATCAACACAATCTCAACACCACTGCTCTGAAAATATCAAAACAACACATCTTCTTTACATTCTCATTCCAACAATATATATGTAATCCTATAGAAGCAGTAAGAAGAGCATCTTTGAATAATGTTGAAACAAAAAACAAAATTTGTAGAAATACAATTGGTTCCCCTCATTCTATAATTGGTTCCCTCATTCTCTAGACCACTTTAGGCACTATACAAATTTACGTTTCTCATAAAACATAGAACACTCGAGTTTATCTTTATCCTATAAGGTCTTTAAAGATTACTATCATTATCATAGATACTCTTCTACTAAATTTAAACTTCTAACCTTAATAGGTTTAGGTTTACACTAATAAGATTAGTATAATATCTTCGACCTCTCGGTCCTTTTAAGTCTATCGACTTTTATTATAGACTAGGTTGTGAACTTAAGTCATACATCCTTGATTATATAATGATAACACTATCATGATTGCACATATGACAATATGTCACTAACCTTGGATGCTTCTAGAGATATCAATATCTTTTCGATATTCTCTATAATAAAAGAATAACTATCACAAAAGCTTATAATGGAATCTACAAAAACACATGAGACATAAATCCATCTATAACTAATCTCACTAGTTTTAATTTGTAAATCTACAGCAAAGTTCTAGAGAGGTTCGGTTCATGCAATCTGCAAGGTAGTTTACAAGTTTATGGTTTTACAAAAGCAATGCTTGCTCAAATATAAAAAGAGTAAAAGACAACTTATCTACATATGGGGTTCCTTTTAAATATCAATGATATTCCAAACCATATAAGGTTTCTACCAAAAGATAAGCTGACTACTGACTACACTAAGAACTTAATGGCACAGTGGCGGCTTTACGAAGAGTTTATATATCCTAATAAATTTGTGTTTAGCAGAGTAACAAAGTTCTCTATAGTTCGAAGGCATCAAAGAAGGTATTTCTTAAGGTATCCTATTGTTTAATGTAACACCCAGTTTTTATTTCACCCTAAAAACTAAGTTTTAACCAAAGGTAATAATTTTTTTTTTTTTTTTTTGAAAGTTAAAAACAGAAAAGTAATTTGTTTCCAATTCATATAACCAAGGAGAACATCCATCGACTAACAATATTCATGAATTTATAACTTATACAAAAGGAAATAATCATCCATAACATTTAAACAATATATTGTTAAAAGTTTGTTAGAGCAAATCCAAAATAGAAACTTACCAAAGTCACTGCATCTCAATTGACGACCATCCAAACTCAAGTCTCGGCAATCCTCAAGAATTAAGAAGAGAAAGTATCTTCAAGGAGCTTAACCTCCAACCACAGACTGTCGGTCTCCCGCACTCCTTCCTAACCGGAAGTGGCCCTACCCTACTCAAGAGGATAGACTTAGGATAACCAATGGTGTTTGCCATCTGAGTACTAGTGTTGTGACCTACGTAACTTGTTATCATGCAATCCCCTAGATACCATCTAGTCAAGCATGACCACTCCACAAGCTACGCCATCCAGTCACAGTGAATTATCAATGCACTTGAGGCTCATGCATTACCTTTTGAATTTAAATAGCATTGTACCAACACAAGTAATACGTTCACCCACCCCAACTCGACTCGAATTGATTGCAATCCTATAGATTCTTATGAATAAATTCAATACAACGACCTTGATAACCTCAAGATGTTTGAAATTCATCATGCATTTACGCATGGCAATAAGGTTTACTCTTTATCAACTTAGCTCATGGAAACATTCCCATCTACATGATATAAGAATGGTTTCCTAGCTTATCGTTTATTTGGATAATGCTAAAAGTTATTTCATTGTTCTCTAAGTTAGCCCACTACTTTATTTTTCCACCCAAGAGTGGACACTAAACTCAACGTTGTTGCTTCGGAAGGGATATACTATAACCCATTTATAGAATACAAATGTTTGAAGACCCTACGTTAAAAACAAATTAAGTACTCAAAAGATTCTACTTCGACCTGTTGAAATCTTCGACATAGCTTGATCTTTGTCAAACTAAGCATTTAGAAAACCCTATCTTGTTGTTTCTACTAGCAATAGGATTGTATGCAAGTCTATTCCAGATACTTGACAAAATATTCATTACATTTCTCTAAATCTTCATTCTATTAACTTGTTTGACTGTAAGTCTCCTCTCGGGAACACAATGGTTAAATACTTCAATAGCAAAAGAATTATTTACTAAGGCAAATAGACTAAAGTTGGTTATTATTCACAACTAGGTTAGTAATTTCACCATGGTCGACCCATTCTAAACTCAGCAAAATAAGAACGACTGTGAAGTCTTGCAGGATTTGGCATACACATCGCACCATTGTTACTCCTATGTCAACAAATATCACAAAACAGTTCTTTCAATTTTAAACTATCTGACTATTATACTTTGACAGAACCATATAATGGCTTTCGACTGTCCTAAAGGGCACTCGGTCTAAGTCATCGAAGGCTTTACCACTGCGGACTGTGATAACAGCGAGCTAGTTCTCGACCAACAACACTCAGTCTTCTATGCACTAAACACTTATCTTAATATCTCTTAGGGTAAACATACAATAGTACAGTAAAACTCAACCTTCGAGGATGCATCTAGGCACGATGAAATTACATTGCAAGCATTTCAACTACGGTGTGGTGCAGAAGACAAGTATTGTTTCTAGTTGAAAGGTGACGGAAACAAACAGGGTTACAATGGGTAACAATACATACTTCACATCTTGAATCAAATAATAAGTCCCATCATATTATAAGAAGAATCATTACTAATATAATTATATCTGAAAATCATGATCGCACAGAGAAAGGATGAAGGAAACCTGATGATATTCTCAGCGACTATTGAAGACTGACCAATGAGATTGTTCTTTCTTAGTCATTCACTATCACTCCAAACTTGGTCTCCTTCCACTTCTTCTCTGCGTTTTTTCTCCTTCCAAAAACTAACTCTAGCTACCTCCACCCATCCATCTTACTACGAAGGATAACCATCTCTCCCACTCACAAAACTATGCCTATCGATAAGGATCACTGCCCACATGCATAACATCCTCCTCCTATCACGACCACTACTAGAAAAATGGTTTCACCTTCCACTTAGTCCGTGATTATTCTCCATAATGGAGTTCCATGCTTAGCGAGGTGGAAGTTACCAGACATAACAACCCGTCCCACTACTCATAACTGTTATCAGTATAAACAAAAGAAAACATTATAATAAAGGTTAGACCGATGACTAACTTGAGGTCTTAAGGGTAAGTGCAAAAAGATGGGGGGCCAAAAAGTGGCCGAAAAATTTTGAAAAAAAATTTAGGCATAACGCGAGCGCGTTATAACGCGCTCGCGTTATAAAGCGCTTTATATATAAAAAAAAACGCTGTCATTTCATTTTATTTCATTTCATTGTGAGTTTTTCCTCCGCCCGCGGCTTAAAACCCTTCAAAAACGCGCTCGCGTTCTACAAAACACCATTCAACACAAAAGATTTGTCGATTCATCGCCGAAATGCCGCCGCGACGTCGAGCACGCCAAAGGGGTGAGTTATCTTTGTTTTTTTGTTTGAATTTCTTCCTAAATAGGTAGGTTTTGTGTTGATTTTTGATGCATATTTTATTAATTGTAGGAAATGTTAATGCACCTCCTCCTCCTCCTCAAAATCCACAAAATCTTGAGGAAGAAATACCTGCAGAACAACAACCTCCTCCATTCATTCCTCGACATGCCCCTGGAACACAAGATAATATAATGGGGGAAATTGAAAACAACAAAAAACAAATTGAAGATATAATTGCAAGGTTGAAAGATCCTTCCACTTCAACCTTGCATAGGTCCACGCTTGCCGAATCTCTTGAGTCTATGTTATCAAATGTAAATTCAATTAGCAAGCAAATAACTAGTTGGACCGATAAAAAGAGAGAGTTTAGAGATTACTATGCAGATAAATTGTCATACCAAGATGTCAAAAAATTACAAATTACAAAAGTAGACTTGTGTTCAATTTTCACAAACCCACAAACAAATCAACCTCCACCCATTACATGCAAGAGGTTCCCTATCCATTGGTGCAACAACCAAGCGATAAGGGACAATTTCGGGCAGAGGTGGTGGATGGTTTTTGACCATCCTCCATGCAATAACAATGAGGTCCCGCAATACTTTTTGAGGAAACTCTACTCCGAGTTTGTCCTCAATAAAGTGCCAAACTATTTTGATATGCGGGACTTCCAGGGTAGAGGTGGGGGCTCAGCACAGGATAGACCAGGGGCACGTCTTGACCCACAGCGGGTAGTGAGACGAGTAATCAGCAGACCAGCCCACGAGCATGTTTCTATTCCTTCCATTGTGAAGGAGAGTGTTGAGGTCGATACACTGAGGTCGATTAGTGCCTTGACCCAGAGCATCATAGAGCATGCCGATCCTGCAACACAGAGTGGGTTGGGAGATAGTGCGAGGAGTAGGGTCCCATCGCATACTTGCCAGGCTTGCGGGTCAGCCTGTGGTTATGACCCCATGGACAGTCAGGACGCAGGTGCACAGGCTACATCTGCAGCTGAGCAGATGGCGATGACAGATACCCTCCTGAGTGAGACTTTCGGCCTTGATACTCAGGTAAATATTAGCAAGTTTATTGAATTTAATTTATTAAATTTTATTTTTGAAATACAAGATTAACTAATTTAAATTGATGATTTTAATGAAATTTCAGGGTCATAGCGTCGATGCAGTTTTCAGTGGTTCTCCACCTACATTTTTCACTAGATCATCTACTGTCAAGGTATGTAACTAGTAAACAATTATAAATATTACATGTGAATAGCATCGTTATATGAATGGTATTCTAATTTCTGATTTTGGATGTTGAATAGGTTAACACTGTAGATTTCATGGCAACACCTGCCAGCGGTGGTGGACTTCAAAGCTTTACGGAGGTAATAAAATAAATAGTTTAATGAATGAATTGTACTTACTAAATTTTTGTATGTGATTTGTGTGTTTTATTGTGTGTACTTCCATGTTTAGATGAGCGTGTGTATGTTAGGAGCCATGATTTGCATCACTATTATAGTTTTCGTAATTGAATAATGTTGTTTTATTTCCAGATGATGCAGGCTGCGGATACACCTCCCCATGTTCATAGGGCAATGGAGCAGGGTGTGGCCTCTGCGATTCATAGCTCTATGGCATTGACAGGGGTATGAGGCAGATTAGTAAATTTCAATTTACATTCATTGTTATAGTTGTCTATTTTTGAAAAATCAAAAGATTATTGATTTGAAGTTTAATTTCTATCTGGATGGTTTCTATAGGACATGACATCACCAGGGCCTTTTCCTGCTACTGAGGCAAGCGAGCAGACAGATTATATGTTAGCGGTAAGTGATTATTTTGTTAAATGTTTCATTTTTTTATAACATGTAATTTCTATATATTAATATCTATACTTTTTTTTGTAACAGGTAAAGGTGCAGGAAGAACTAAATAGGAGAAGTAGCCCTCGGGTTCGTAGTAGACCACCCACATGCATGTCTCCATCCCCTAGAAGATCAAAGGCTGCTCGTGATTTATTCTCTTCACCGGCTAGAGGGGAATGACTTTTTATTGTGTTCCTCTGTTGTATGCCTAAATGGCATTTGTGGACATATATTTTGTATTGTACATAGTTGACTTTGTATGCCTATATGGCATTCTTGTAAGCCTATATGGCTATTTTGTATATATGTTATACTTATATCGACAGATATTGATGTATGCGTATATGGATATTTGGTTAATACAAATCTTTTTTATTGATGGCGTCCATACTTGCATTATAAATCCACTTTTGAATGGATATTTGTAGATGGCTACTTCAAATATTTAAAGTCTGATTGTATTACATAGGATGTTTGCATTTTCTTTGATAGGCTTGATAGGCCATGGATTACATGATGGTGTTTGATGGAAAAGTATGGTACTAGAAGACTCTAGTTCATTCTTAATAGGCTTGTGATTGATAATATCTTTGCATGATTACACTTGATCTTGGATCATGGGCATGTTGTTAGGATTTTGATTGCATTGTGATGTTTGATGGATAGGCATGGTGTAAGTGTAAGATACCCAACTAGTTCTACGAAAAATTTTCCTTACTTAAACACTTTTACTTGCTAACAATTCATCAACTACTTCAATAACATAAATATATACATCAAGATAACTATTTGAATGAAACAACATTAGAGTTGGGTACTTGTCTTGTTACTTGATTCAATCAACTTGCAATGTCTTATTACATGGAAAATGCTTTCAATAGCATGAAGTACAACTCATTCAATGGAAATACAAGGATAGGCCTTGAAGCCTTGATGTTACAATGTCTTCCTTATTTGAGCAACATTTGAAGATTTGGAATGTTCAACTCATCACCTCACAAGGTAGGCGCATATTTGAAGGATTTACAGGTTTTTCTGACTTGGGCGCCAAGTTGAGGTGACCTCCTCCTGAAGTTGCGCCTTGTCAACATTAGGTGCCAATTAGAGTTTATGGATGCTCTGGATTGTTTCCAAGAGTAGGCGCCAAAACATCATCATTATGAAAGTGTTTTAAATGCTAGGCGCCCAAATCAGCCCTCTGGAGTCTAGGCGCTCCTTTCATGCATTCTGTGTTCTAGGCGCCAATTGAAAGGAGTGGAGAACAGGGCAAGCGCCTTCCAAACTAGGTGTTTCCTTGAGGTGACAAGGACTTAGAAAGTGCGCCTAAGGTGAGTGCCTTGAGTGAAAAGGTCTAACAAACATCTTTGAACCCCCTTTCAAGGTTAGGCGCATTCTGGAGGTGGAAACAAGTAGAAGGTGCGCCTTAGCTTCCTTTGTCAATTCTTGCAAGTCTTTGTTGATTAGGAAGGTGGAATGCTTCATTGTAGAATGAGCGCCTATCTTCTAATGTCCAAACTACTTCTTCTGGCTCACTCTGTGGCTAGGCGCCAGAGCTAAACTGTTCACACAAGGGAGTGCGCCTAGACTCACTTGATGTTTTCTTACTACTTCAACCCCTGGAAGATGTTCCAAGGTGTTCCCTTTTACAAGCACCTGACCTCCCAAGTTCCTTCATGTGCTATTCCTTGAAGGCGCCAAAACTGAGCTCCAGTGCCATGGGATTGTGCCTAACATCTTTGAAGAGTTTCTAAGCCTTTTGCAAGTTGATATCCCAAACTCATCTTCTAGGTGCAACAGGAGCTTTCCAAAGGAGTTTCCAAGTTTTAGACGCCAAGCGAGGTCATGGGTGAATGGAACTGCGCCTTAGGAGATGACTGGATCCTAAGCGTCAGTCTGGAGTTACAGTGGAATTGATATGCGCCTCAACTAGCTTAGGCGCCCATTTGAAGTGATTCCTTTAACACTTCTCTGTCAATCTCAACTGCAAGGATGATCTCCTAATCCAATTTTGATCCTCTGGAGATGCAAATAGCTTTACATTTCACTAGGTTCCATCAATGATGATCATCAACCAAAGCACATTTCAAAGGTGAGATAGGCAAGTGAGGCGCCAAACTAGTCCTTAAGACTTATCTCCTTCTATCAAGTCAATTTCAACTATGTGAGAGAGTTCTATTCTAGGCGCAAAATGGAAATGTTTCATCAATTGGTGCATCTTACAAAGCTCCCAATTCTAGGCGCCAGAGCCAAAGAGTTTTTCCCAACACATGCACCTGGGCTAGGAATTCACGTAAGAGACATCACTTAGCTTTAAAACTTTCAATCTATAGCCATCTGGGCTAGGCGCTCCAATGGAGGATCCTTGAACTCATGCATTGGCGCCTTCTAGTTCTAGGCACCCATTTTGGATGATTCATCCTGATACTAGCGCCCAAAATGACTAGACTCTCTTCATTATCCAATTCACTTAGAAGACTCAAGTTGGAGACTTAGTTGTCTATCCATGTTCTCCGGAAGATTCATTGTACCTCTATGCACTATCTCCTTCAAGGCGCACATTTAGCTCCAAAACGCAAATTTCCATCATCAACCCATCAAGGTGCATCATCTTCCCTTTGTATCCCCTTCAAGGCGCAGACATTCACTTCTTCACACTCAAACTCACTCTCTGGCGCCAGAATAGGTGTATAACTTCAAATAAGGCGCTAATCTTAGGTTTCTAAGTACTTAGTTTGATCTTAAGGCTATCCTTCCTCTAAGCACTCTCTTCAACTCCCTCACTGAAGGCCCTCTATAAGTTTGGGCGCATTTCATCCCAAGGCGCTTCAACATCATCCAAGGCGCAAATTCACTCTCCAAGACAAGGTGCAAAAAACCCTATCCTAAGGCGCTCAAATCTTGCTTCTAGACCTAGGCGCACAAACATGAGATTAAGGATCATTCTGGCCACCATCACTTCCCTAAAGGCGCAAAATTGGTGTAGATACATTCCATTTATTAAGGATCATTCTGGCGCCCAAATCTTGTCAAAGCAAAGGATCAATAGGTTCTCTCTAAGGCGCACTCCAGGGTTTGATCTTGCAAGACTTCTCACGTCAAAATTTTAACCAAGACACTCAAGGCACTAGTCTTTATCATCTAACCCTACAGTGCACTTACTCATTATGATATACTCCTCAACTTTGTATTCAACCTTGCCCAAGGCGCATATTCACTATAAGGCATTCTCACGTTGTCAAGGCTCAGAGGGCTTCAACTTGCTAAAGGGTAGAGGTCTAGGCGCATATCTGACTTGAAGCTCAAGGCGCTCCAACCCTCTTGCTCTGGAATTCCTTCTAGGCACTAAGTGACTTCTCCAATTCCTTGAAAACATTTGAAGTGTTTTACCTTCTCAAGGTGCTCCTTCGAACTTGACTCCAAGGTGTTATAATCTCAAAGGTGCTGACATCATCTCAACCAAAGGCGCTCAATGATTCATCCCATATCTAGGTGCTAAAACACTTAATCAACCAAGTCATTCAAGGCGCCATTCAGTAAACTCATCTTCCATGATATTCCTATCAAGGCGCATATCACTTCTCTCATGGGCTTTAGGCGCTCAGTTGAGTGTTTCAATACTATTTAGGTGCCAAATTCATTTTAATGCACCAAACACAAAGAGCTTTCAAACACTGGGCGCTCACAAAGAGTCTTCCAACCTTGGGCACTAAATTAGGTCTTTGCAACTATCCAAGGCACATATCTTCGTTTGAACAACTTATGGTGCCAAGACAACTTCTCATTAGGGCGCTCAAAACACTTGTGTTTACATTTGAAGTGCTTTACCTTCTTAAGGTGCTCCAGACTAACCTGACTCCAAAGCGCTCCATCATCATCCTTAAGGCGCTAAAAACATCATCTCCACTCTAAGCAAAAACATCATCCAACTCCTTAAGGCACTTCACTGTCAAAGTCTGAAGGCGCTCTACCTAGACCTTTCCCCTAGGCGCCAGAACTCCTAAGCACTCACCAGATAACTCTCTTCTTCAAGGCGCAAATCTTCCTATACTATGATTGCCTCTGAAACGCCGATTAACGTGATGTGAGGGTGCAAAGGCTACTCCAATCCTCAGTGAGCGCCTAGTTTAAACAAGGAGAAATAAAGCATTCAAAACTATCCAAACGATCATCCCCTTCCTAATGTCTTCACTGCTCCAGAAAACCTTGGCCAAAATGACACATAACAACTCCTATGAGCGCCCTTATGCCCTAGGATCATCTAGTTTGTGTGTCTTGTAATGAGTAGTTCATGTAAGTTTGGAATGAGCGCCTTGAATAAGTGTAAACTAGCCTAGAGAAGGGTATGTGCGCCTTGAGCATTCCAGAGATAACTGTGCGCCTAGAACAATATGAGTGCTCATGATGATGATTAACGCCCTGATGAGACTATGAGTGCCTTGTTCAGGAGATACCTTGTTTGATCATAAAATGCACCTTGAGTCTTGAAGGTTTTGAGCGCCTAGGTGATTTGGATGTTGGGATGTTGGTATGCGCCCAAGATTGAGGTAAGTGAGCGCTTGTAATGGAGGAGAGCAATGAGATGAGGTTTAGCGCCTCCAAGTAAGGTCAGAGGTGAGGTTAGAGGTGAAATGCGCCTTTGGACCATTCTGGCGCCTTGGATGAAAAACCTATATCTTGAGCCCAAGAGGTAAAATTTGTGCCTTAGTGGATTTGGAGAGTTACAGAGATTAGAGAAAAGCGCCTTGAAGACAGAGTTGTTCAAGGCGCATGTGTGATTTGGTCAAAAACAGGCGCCTAGAGTGAATAGGCTTTCATCCTGACTTAATACACTGCCTCCTTCTGACGATTTTTGGGGCAGCAGAAAACCTTTCACCACGGGCAAATGCCTCAGAGCTATAAAAAACTGAGAGAGGTTATTGTAGAGGCACTCTACGTGATCCCGTTGCCTCAGACGGAATGTTTCTAAGTGACACGGTTTTCGAGTAACATCTCGTCAAAGATTGCTGCCTTTTTGCACTTTGGACTCTTCAGGGATATCGTCAGTACAATGTAGCTCCGACTGTTTCGACATGTTTGGGTGAGAAATAGGACCATGCCTAGCATAAATGTACCCATTCAGACGCGTTGGAACAGTCAGTTTGGTCGCATCAGGAGCAGGACGAAAGTTACACCCCTTTGCAACTTTACACTGCCTCCTTCTGACGATTTTTGGGGCAACAGAAAACCCTTCACCACGGGCAAATGCCTCAGAGCTATAAAAAACTGAGAGAGGTTATTGTAGAGGCACTCTACGTGATCCCGTTGCCTCAGACAGAATATTTCTAAGTGACACGATTTTTGAGTAACATCTCGTCAAAGATTGCTGCCTTTTTGCACTTTGGACTCTTCAGGGATATCGTCGGTACAATGTAGCTCCGACTGTTTCGACATGTCTGGGTGAGAAATAGGACCATGCCTAGCATAAATGTACCCATTCGGACGCGTTGGAACAGTCAGTTTGGTCGCATCAAGAGTAGGACGAAAGTTACACCCCTTTGCAACTTTACACTGCCTCCTTCTGACGATTTTTGGGGCAACAGAAAACCTTTCACCACGGGCAAATGCCTAAGAGATATAAAAAACTGAGAGAGGTTATTGTAGAGGCACTCTACGTGATCCCGTTGCCTCAGACGGAATGTTTCTAAGTGACACGATTTTTGAGTAACATCTCGTCAAAGATTGCTTCCTTTTTGCACTTTGGACTCTTCAGGGATATCGTCGGTACAATGTAGCTCCGACTGTTTCGACATGTCTGGGTGAGAAATAGGACCATGCCTAGCATAAATGTACCCATTCGGATGCGTTGGAATAGTCAGTTTGGTAACATCAGGAGCAGGACGAAAGTTACACCCCTTTGCAACTTTACACTGCCTCCTTCTGACGATTTTTGGGGCAACAGAAAACCTTTCACCACGGGCAAATGCCTAAGAGCTATAAAAAATTGAGAGAGGTTATTGTAGAGGCACTCTACGTGATCCCGTTGCCTCAGAAGGAATGTTTCTAAGTGACACGGTTTTTGAGTAACATATCGTCAAAGATTGCTGCCTTTTTGCACTTTGGACTCTTCAGGGATATCGTCGGTACAATGTAGCTCCGACTGTTTCGACATGTCTGGGTGAGAAATAGGACCATGTCTAGCATAAATGTACCCATTCGGACACGTTGGAACAGTCAGTTTGGTCGCATCAGGAGCAGGACGAAAGTTACACCCCTTTGCAACTTTACACTGCCTCCTTCTGACGATTTTTGGGGCAACAGAAAACCTTTCACCACGGGCAAATGCCTAAGAGCTATAAAAAACCGAGAGAGGTTATTGTAGAGGCACTCTACGTGATCCCGTTGCCTCAGACGGAATGTTTCTAAGTGACACGATTTTTGAGTAACATCTCGTCAAAGATTGCTGCCTTTTTACACTTTGGACTCTTCAGGGATATCGTCGGTACAATGTAGCTCCGACTGTTTCGACATGTCTGGGTGAGAAATAGGACCATGCCTAGCATAAATGTACCCATTCGGATGCGTTGGAATAGTCAGTTTGGTAACATCAGGAGCAGGACGAAAGTTACACCCCTTTGCAACTTTACACTGCCTCCTTCTGACGATTTTTGGGGCAACAGAAAACCTTTCACCACGGGCAAATGCCTAAGAGCTATAAAAAATTGAGAGAGGTTATTGTAGAGGCACTCTACGTGATCCCGTTGCCTCAGAAGGAATGTTTCTAAGTGACACGGTTTTTGAGTAACATCTCGTCAAAGATTGCTGCCTTTTTACACTTTGGACTCTTCAGGGATATCGTCGGTACAATGTAGCTCCGACTGTTTCGACATGTCTGGGTGAGAAATAGGACCATGCCTAGCATAAATGTACCCATTCGGATGCGTTGGAACAGTCAGTTTGGTCGCATCAGGAGCAGGACGAAAGTTACACCCCTTTGCAACTTTACACTGCCTCCTTCTGACGATTTTTGGGGCAACAGAAAACCTTTCACCACGGGCAAATGCCTAAGAGCTATAAAAAATTGAGAGAGGTTATTGTAGAGGCACTCTACGTGATCCCGTTGCCTCAGAAGGAATGTTTCTAAGTGACACGGTTTTTGAGTAACATCTCGTCAAAGATTGCTGCCTTTTTGCACTTTGGACTCTTCAGGGATATCGTCGGTACAATGTAGCTCCGACTGTTTCGACATGTCTGGGTGAGAAATAGGACCATGTCTAGCATAAATGTACCCATTCGGACACGTTGGAACAGTCAGTTTGGTCGCATCAGGAGCAGGACGAAAGTTACACCCCTTTGCAACTTTACACTGCCTCCTTCTGACGATTTTTGGGGCAACAGAAAACCTTTCACCACGGGCAAATGCCTAAGAGCTATAAAAAACCGAGAGAGGTTATTGTAGAGGCACTCTACGTGATCCCGTTGCCTCAGACGGAATGTTTCTAAGTGACACGATTTTTGAGTAACATCTCGTCAAAGATTGCTGCCTTTTTACACTTTGGACTCTTCAGGGATATCGTCGGTACAATGTAGCTCCGACTGTTTCGACATGTCTGGGTGAGAAATAGGACCATGCCTAGCATAAATGTACCCATTCGGATGCGTTGGAACAGTCAGTTTGGTCGCATCAGGAGCAGGACGAAAGTTACACCCCTTTGCAACTTTACACTGCCTCCTTCTGACGATTTTTGGGGCAACACAAAACCTTTCACCACGGGCAAATGCCTAAGAGCTATAAAAAATCAAGAGAGGTTATTGTAGAGGCACTCTACGTGATCCCGTTGCCTCAGACGGAATGTTTCTAAGTGACACAGTTTTTGAGTAACATCTCGTCAAAGATTGCTGCCTTTTTGCACTTTGGACTCTTCAGGGATATCGTCGGTACAATGTAGCTCCGACTGTTTCGACATGTTTGGGTGAGAAATAGGACCATGCCTAGCATAAATGTACCCATTCGGACGCGTTGGAACAGTCAGTTTGGTCGCATCAGGAGCAGGACGAAAGTTACACCCCTTTGCAACTTTACACTGCCTCCTTCTGACGATTTTTGGGGCAACAGAAAACCTTTCACCACGGGCAAATGCCTCAGAGCTATAAAAAACTGAGAGAGGTTATTGTAGAGGCACTCTACGTGATCCCGTTGCCTCAGACGGAATGTTTCTAAGTGACACGATTTTCGAGTAACATCTCGTGAAAGATTGCTACCTTTTTGCACTTTGGACTCTTCAGGGATATCGTTGGTACAATGTAGCTCAGACTGTTTCGACATGTTTGGGTGAAAAATAGGACCATGCCTAGCGTAAATGTACCCATCTGAATGCGTTGGAACAGTCAGTTTGGTCGCATCAGGAGCAGGACGAAAGTTACACCCCTTTGCAACTTTACACTGCCTCCTTCTGACGATTTTTGGGGCAACAGAAAACCTTTCACCACGGGCAAATGCCTCAGAGCTATAAAAAACCGAGAGAGGTTATTGTAGAGG
Source organism: Cunninghamia lanceolata (assembly GCA_027924645.1). Classification (NCBI taxonomy): domain Eukaryota; kingdom Viridiplantae; phylum Streptophyta; class Pinopsida; order Cupressales; family Cupressaceae; genus Cunninghamia; species Cunninghamia lanceolata. The sequence continues at coordinate 15,904,698 of BSBN01000547.1, forward strand.
CACTCTACGTGATCCCGTTGCCTTAGACGGAATGTTTCTAAGTGACACGATTTTCGAGTAACATCTCGTCAAAGATTGCTGCCTTTTTGCACTTTGGACTCTTCAGGGATATCGTCGGTACAATGTAGCTCCGACTGTTTCGACATGTCTGGGTGAGAAATAGGACCATGCCTAGCATAAATGTACCCATTCGGACGCGTTGGAACAGTCAGTTTGGTCGCATCAGGAGCAGGACGAAAGTTACACCCCTTTGCAACTTTACACTGCCTCCTTCTGACGATTTTTGGGGCAACAGAAAACCTTTCACCACGGGCAAATGCCTAAGAGCTATAAAAAACCGAGAGAGGTTATTGTAGAGGCACTCTACGTGATCCCGTTGCCTCAGACGGAATGTTTCTAAGTGACACGATTTTCGAGTAACATCTCGTCAAAGATTGCTGCCTTTTTGCACTTTGGACTCTTCAGGGATATCGTCGGTACATTGTAGCTCCGACTGTTTCGACATGTCTGGGTGAGAAATAGGACCATGCCTAGCATAAATGTACCCATTCGGATGCGTTGGAACAGTCAGTTTGGTCGCATCAGGAGCAGGACGAAAGTTACACCCCTTTGCAACTTTACACTGCCTCCTTCTGACGATTTTTGGGGCAACAGAAAACCTTTCACCACGGGCAAATGCCTAAGAGCTATAAAAAACTGAGAGAGGTTATTGTAGAGGCACTCTACGTGATCCCGTTGCCTCAGACGGAATGTTTCTAAGTGACACGGTTTTTGAGTAACATCTCGTCAAAGATTGCTGCCTTTTTGCACTTTGGACTCTTCAGGGATATCGTCGGTACAATGTAGCTCCGACTGTTTCGACATGTCTGGGTGAGAAATAGGACCATGCCTAGCATAAATGTACCCATTCGGACGCGTTGGAACAGTCAGTTTGGTCGCATTAGGAGCAGGACGAAAGTTACACCCCTTTGCAACTTTACACTGCCTCCTTCTGACGATTTTTGGGGCAACAGAAAACCTTTCACCATGGGCAAATGCCTCAGAGCTATAAAAAACCGAGAGAGGTTATTGTAGAGGCACTCTACATGATCCCGTTGCCTCAGACGAAATGTTTCTAAGTGACACGATTTTTGAGTAACATCTCGTCAAAGATTGCTGCCTTTTTGCACTTTGGACTCTTCAGGGATATCGTTGGTACAATGTAGCTCAGAATGTTTCGACATGTTTGGGTGAAAAATAGGACCATGCCTAGCGTAAATGTACCCATCTAAATGCGTTGGAACAGTCAGTTTGGTCACATCACGAGCAAGACACCAAAAATGCAAAGGTTGCTTTGTGCAACTTGACAACATTGACACTTTTTTGCAACATGACTCAAAGACTCAAACTGACCCCAAATGACTCAAAGTGACTTAAAATCACCTTGATTATAGAGGTCAAGGCGCTCCTTATCATTCATTCATTATGAGCGCCTTGGGAGAATGGTATATAGGTCATCATCATGATTGGGCGCCCTGGATCCAGAGTGTTGGAGAGATCATCAAATGGTGTCTAGTAGGGTGAGTTATGAGTTTGGTCGCATCAGGAGCAGGACACCAAAAATGCATAACATGATGATGGAAAAATGTGTACATATGTGTAAAAATGCAGGAGGAAATAAAAAAAGACAAACCTTACAAATTAATGTGCATACTTACAACTCAATGTAACATAACTTTACAAAATCAATGTGAATACTTACAAATTAATCCAATGAACCATCTGGATCTGCTCTACTCTTTATTGTGTCAAGTATTGCTTCATGGTCAGACTCACGCACCTTCCACAATATTTTGTTCAAAGGTCTACCCCGATACTTTATCAAATGAACATTGGATGCCACGACAAGGTTCGAGTAATGAAGAATCTTTCGATGCATGTCAAAGTCCTGAAATAGCCAAATATTAACACTCTTATGTGGGTACCTTCTAAGCCATGTTCCAGTAATAACCACTGATCCTGTAGGGTATTCGATGTTTTCTCCATCTGTAACAGGGGCCTCCAATTTCTTTTTGGCCTCAACACAACGGCATAAGTAATAATCTGTTCCCTCTTCATTATCTTCATCTGCAATAACTGCATATACGTGTCCTACATTGATATGTGTAGCAAATTAGATGAAATTAGTCAACATTACAAAAACACTACAAAGTAAGATGACATTACCTGGTTGAACTAGATGAAATTAGATGCATATATGTGCCCTATATTACCTGGTTGAACTAAATCTGATATGTGGTCAAAGTCAACTGATGATTCCATCTGTGTTAGTTCCAGTGCCGTCGGGGGTCGATACGTGTCAAGTGGGCTAAGATAACTTAACTGCCATTCGTCAACCCACTCCTTTGACTCGCACTCATCCCAGACTTGAATTGTACAGGAAGAACAAAAGCATGACATCTTTCGTGTATGGATACTCCATGAACCTGCAATTGAACTTCTGAAAGAGTGCATCTCATTTGATCCTGTCAGTGTACAACAATCCTCATATGGTGCAATGTTAGTATCATCTATCAACCAAAAAAATCTACGAACTAAAGACTTACCTTCATTACCTGGACCCATGGAAGCATTACACCACTCGACAATCGATTTTGCATCTGTCAACTTTGCATTGTCTTTATACTTTAACTCTTCTCGTGCTATGGCTCTTTTGATACATGCTCCTGCACCATCATGCTCCCCCTTTCCATGCCCGGCCTCACAAAAGTTCCACATATGTTGAATACCTGTAAAATTATGCCTCCTACTCGGCCAATAGAAATTCCGCGAGTTCTTGAATTGTGATGCACAATTATCCGACCATATGATATGCTGACTGAACGATATGCCCCTTCTAGCCAAATCATTATAGAACACCTGAAAGCAACCTTGCACGAACTCCGTAGAATGCGTGCGATCATCACTAATATAGAAATGATACTCCCTTATGATCTTTCTGTCATCCTCTGTACTATCATTCGCATGAATGAATGCGATGTGCACAAATATAGAAACCTGTGTGGAGTTGTAATATTGTGATTGCACCTCACGCTGTGGCTGTAGACTGTAGTTCTCTGCAAAGTCGACGACTGAAACAATGCTACCAACTGGAAATGTGTCCTTGCATAACTTGAATTGCAAGTCCAACCATCGAGCTCTATGGGCATGTCTTGCATACTCATACACTATGCTGTCACGAAATATAGGCATAAACTGATACACTGGAATCTTTTCAATAACTAATTCACACCTCTTTGCTTCTTTACCATCTTTTGTATTGTATGCCACTGTTTTATACTTGCCAAATTCTACTAGTTCATTTCCAACCGCATGTGTTATTTCCATATGTTCACATATTGGCAAATGTTGCAAGCCACCGCAACGATGACATGTGCCATCCAAGCATAATTTCTTGTAGAATATTTGACCTTCCTCTCTTTCACATAAAATTCTTGATATGAAATCTCTTGAAGATGTTGGTGGGGCACATATGGCACAACCCTGCAAATCATTGTTAGTATGCATATCTAAACATATAGACCTATAAGCATCAAAATGGTTAGAAAATTCAATATGTAATCTACAACAACAAGTAGTGCGTGTGTGATTTATCTTAACATAGAAAGGTTTTAGCATTTCAAAATATCTTTGACAAATTTTAATTTGAGGATACTTCTCTAGAAATTTACCATAAAACTGTGTTTGAGTCTCATCCAAAAAATGCTTTGGATGTGGCTCGCGGTTCTGACTACCAATTCTCCTTCTTACCACATCCCTTTGATTCGGAGATACCCTTGTGTAATTATTCCAAAAGTCTTCAATTAGTGACCTCAATGCTTCAACAATTGGTTTATCTTTTCGTGGTAGTCTCCCCGAGAACGCCCATAATTCATTGGCATTAGTGTCCTCAATTCTTTGGCGTCTTCCAACGGCTCTTGATAAAGTTTTCCTATTAATTCTCAATTTTTGACTTGTCTTTCTAATAAGACGAGCTTTCCTCGTTTGACTACTTACTATAGTCGATTTAATCACACGCCGTGTTGCATTACTATCTTTTGTGCGTGAGATGTTACCCACACTCTCATACGCACTCATTAGATTCTTGACAATAGATTTTTCACTTCAAGCCTCTGATGTTCTCAACCCAAGAATCTTCATGATAGACCTATACTTTATACTTCGCATCATTTCAACGAATAGTTGACATCTTGCAGTCTCATTTAACTTTTCAAAGAACAATCTCCAAATCTTATTAGCATATCTTCTACAAGTGCGTTTTGGAATCTTACCTTCCATTGGCTGCAAAATATTCTCATCAATATCAATCAAATACTTTGGCTTTCTATGCAAAATTCTAGGTGGTGTCAAGTTAGGTAAATTCATCTCAACATTAGGAATTTCATCAATATTTAAATGAGATGGGTTAGATGGCATACCTTCGATCGAAGATGGAATAGATGACATACCTTGAGGTTGAGGTGGGAACGATGGCGTACCTCCTTCATCACATGTGAGTGATGATGTACTCTCAACTTGAGATGTGGTAGATGGTGTCCCTACATGTTGTCTTGCGATAAAGGATGTGTCTCCAACTATGGTATTTAAATCTCTCGTACCACGAAGTTTTTGCATTCGTTCTCTTTGTGCCGCCAATACCATATCTCTTTGTGATGGTTATGGTTCCTCTTCAATTGGTATGTCTTCATTTATCGTGTCCAATTTCCTCTTCTCACGAAGTTCCCTCATAGCCATTGCTTTCTTTGCATTCTTAGCTTCTATCTCTTCCTGTGTTGGTTTAATTCTTGATCGTTTCCTCGGCATGACGGAGAATTTGTCTGTAGCATGATAAAGAGACCAATATTAGTTCCTAAGAAATGAATACATGATAATAGTGGGATTGTATTTTTTTTATGTTGTAAGGATTTATTCTTGTATAGTTTGACATCATGGTATGAACTAAGGTTTGTTTATTACACATAATTATTAAAGAGCCCAAGTGTAGAAAATATACATGGCATCATGTGAGATTGTAGGTTGCTTTCTTGATTGGAAATGAGTCTATTTTAAACATGTATGATAATGCATGATAAAGTAATTCAATCCGAAATAAGGAAAATGTAAAGAACATGCATGTAAAGACTTGACATACCTAAAAAACGAAGATTTGAATGGAGAGAGTACCCAATTATGTAGTGTTTTTATCTTCTTGCATCAAACTCCTCAACAATTTGAGTTTTTCACCACTTGCTTCCTTTTCAATGTTAAATTCTTAAAATTGAATCAAAATTAACATTGCAATACTACAAAAATTGAAACTTGTATAGATATATATCAAATTTGGTTTGAAAACTATGTTATTTCCTTCTTCTCAAGTTGGCAAAGCAGAAAAGGTGGTGGAAAGATCATGCAAAGGTGGTACAATGTGTCAAATGTGCATGTGAACTTCCCAATAGCATGAAAGCACTTCTTTTTTGTCGGAGCACGCGCAGAATCAGTAAGAAAACAGAGCATGTGGGCCTGGATCACGGGGGTAACCACTTTTTTACCGTTTTAGTGGAATTACAAAACGCGAGTGCGTTATAACGCGCTCGCGCTATAACGCGCTCGCTTTTTGTCCTGCTATAGATCTCTTAACCCTAAACCCTCAACTCTGATCCCTTGACCCTCAACCCTCAATGTCAAATCCTAATCCCTCAACCTCAACCTTGTCCCTAAACCCTAATCCCTTCAACCTCAACCCTATCCCTAAACCCTTGACCCTCGAACCTCAGCCCTCAACGTCAAACCGTAATGCCTTGATGCAGAGCGAAACAAGTTGAACATTAACACAGGTGAAAAAATCCTTGAAAGTCCACAAAATAACCTTTACAGTGTATATCGGCAAGACAATTTAAATGTCACACCGAAATGTACCTCAACCCTCAACCCTCAACATCAAACCCTCGAACCTTAACCCTCAATATCAAACCCTAATCCCTCAACCCTTAACTCTAATCCCTCGACCTTCAACCCTGATCCTAAACCCTAAACCCTCAACGCCAAATTCTAATCCCTCAACCCTTCACTCTAATCCCTCAACCCTAAACCCTATCCCTAAACCCTCAACACTATACCTTAAACCCTAATCCCTCAACCCTAACCCTAAACCTTGTCCCTAAACCCTAATCCCTTAAACCTCAACCCTATCCCTAAACCCTTGACCCTCGAACCTCAGCCCTCGACGTCAAACCCTAATCCCTCAACCCTTAACTCTGATCCCTCATCTCTCAACCCTAACCCTAAACCCTCAACCCTCAACATCAAACCCTAATCCCTCAACCCTTAACCCTAATCTATCATCCGTCATCCCTCCACACTCTACTTTAACCCTAATTCCTCGACCCTCAACCCTATCCCTAAACCCTTGACCCTCGAACCTCAACCCTCAACCCTCAACATCAAACCCTAATCCCTCAACCCTTAACTCTAATCCCTCGACCTTCAACCCTGATCCTAAACCCTAAACCCTCAACGCCAAATTCTAATCCCTCAACCCTTCACTCTAATCCCTCAACCCTAAACCCTATCCCTAAACCCTCAACACTATACCTTAAACCCTAATCCCTCAACCCTAACCCTAAACCTTGTCCCTAAACCCTAATCACTTCAACCTCAACCCTATCCCTAAACCCTTGACCCTCGAACCTCAGCCCTCGACGTCAAACCCTAATCCCTCAACCCTTAACTCTGATCCCTCATCTCTCAACCCTAACCCTAAACCCTCAACCCTCAACATCAAACCCTAATCCCTCAACCCTCAACCCTAATCCATCATCCGTCATCCCTCCACACTCTACTTTAACCCTAATTCCTCGACCCTCAACCCTATCCCTAAACCCTTGACCCTCGAACCTCAACCCTCAACCCTCAACATCAAACCCTAATCCCTCAACCCTTAACTCTAATCCCTCGACCTTCAACCCTGATCCTAAACCCTAAACCCTCAACGCCAAATTCTAATCCCTCAACCCTTCACTCTAATCCCTCAACCCTAAACCCTATCCCTAAACCCTCAACACTATACCTTAAACCCTAATCCCTCAACCCTAACCCTAAACCTTGTCCCTAAACCCTAATCCCTTCAACCTCAACCCTATCCCTAAACCCTTGACCCTCGAACCTCAGCCCTCGACGTCAAACCCTAATCCCTCAACCCTTAACTCTGATCCCTCATCTCTCAACCCTAACCCTAAACCCTCAACCCTCAACATCAAACCCTAATCCCTCAACCCTCAACCCTAATCTATCATCCGTCATCCCTCCACACTCTACTTTAACCCTAATTCCTCGACCCTCAACCCTATCCCTAAACCCTTGACCCTCAAACCTCAACCCTCAACCCTCAACATCAAACCCTAATCCCTCAACCCTTAACTCTAATCCCTCGACCTTCAACCCTGATCCTAAACCCTAAACCCTCAACGCCAAATTCTAATCCCTCAACCCTTCACTCTAATCTCTCAACCCTAAACCCTATCCCTAAACCCTCAACACTATACCTTAAACCCTAATCCCTCAACCCTAACCCTAAACCTTGTCCCTAAACCCTAATCCCTTCAACCTCAACCCTATCCCTAAACCCTTGACCCTCGAACCTCAGCCCTCGACGTCAAACCCTAATCCCTCAACCCTTAACTCTGATCCCTCATCTCTCAACCCTAACCCTAAACCCTCAACCCTCAACATCAAACCCTAATCCCTCAACCCTCAACCCTAATCTATCATCCGTCATCCCTCCACACTCTACTTTAACCCTAATTCCTCGACCCTCAACCCTATCCCTAAACCCTTGACCCTCGAACCTCAACCCTCAACCCTCAACATCAAACCCTAATCCCTCAACCCTTAACTCTAATCCCTCGACCTTCAACCCTGATCCTAAACCCTAAACCCTCAACGCCAAATTCTAATCCCTCAACCCTTCACTCTAATCCCTCAACCCTAAACCCTATCCCTAAACCCTCAACACTATACCTTAAACCCTAATCCCTCAACCCTAACCCTAAACCTTGTCCCTAAACCCTAATCCCTTCAACCTCAACCCTATCCCTAAACCCTTGACCCTCAAACCTCAGCGCTCGACGTCAAACCCTAATCCCTCAACCCTTAACTCTGATCCCTCATCTCTCAACCCTAACCCTAAACCCTCAACCCTCAACATCAAACCCTAATCCCTCAACCCTCAACCCTAATCTATCATCCGTCATCCCTCCACACTCTACTTTAACCCTAATTCCTCAACCCTCAACCCTATCCCTAAACCCTTGACCCTCGAACCTCAACCCTCAACCCTCAACATCAAACCCTAATCCCTCAACCCTTAACTCTAATCCCTCGACCTTCAACCCTGATCCTAAACCTTAAACCCTCAACGCCAAATTCTAATCCCTCAACCCTTCACTCTAATCCCTCAACCCTAAACCCTATCCCTAAACCCTCAACACTATACCTTAAACCCTAATCCCTCAACGCTAACCCTAAACCTTGTCCCTAAACCCTAATCCCTTCAACCTCAACCCTATCCCTAAACCCTTGACCCTCGAAACTCAGCCCTCGATGTCAAACCCTAATCCCTCAACCCTTAACTCTAATCCCTCATCTCTCAACCCTAACCCTAAACCCTCAACCCTCAACATCAAACCCTAATCCCTCAACCCTCAACCCTAATCTATCATCCGTCATCCCTCCACACTCTACTTTAACCCTAATTCCTCGACCCTCAACCCTATCCCTAAACCCTTGACCCTCGAACCTCAACCCTCAACCCTCAACATCAAACCCTAATCCCTCAACCCTTAACTCTAATCCCTCGACCTTCAACCCTGATCCTAAACCCTAAACCCTCAACGCCAAATTCTAATCCCTCAACCCTTCACTCTAATCCCTCAACCCTAAACCCTATCCCTAAACCCTCAACACTATACCTTAAACCCTAATCCCTCAACCCTAACCCTAAACCTTGTCCCTAAACCCTAATCCCTTCAACCTCAACCCTATCCCTAAACCCTTGACCCTCGAACCTCAGCCCTCGACGTCAAACCCTAATCCCTCAACCCTTAACTCTGATCCCTCATCTCTCAACCCTAACCCTAAACCCTCAACCCTCAACATCAAACCCTAATCCCTCAACCCTCAACCCTAATCTATCATCCGTCATCCCTCCACACTCTACTTTAACCCTAATTCCTCGACCCTCAACCCTATCCCTAAACCCTTGACCCTCTAACCTCAACCCTCAACCCTCAACATCAAACCCTAATCCCTCAACCCTTAACTCTAATCCCTCGACCTTCAACCCTGATCCTAAACCCTAAACCCTCAATGCCAAATTCTAATCCCTCAACCCTTCACTCTAATCCCTCAACCCTAAACCCTATCCCTAAACCCTCAACACTATACCTTAAACCCTAATCCCTCAACCCTAACCCTAAACCTTGTCCCTAAACCCTAATCCCTTCAACCTCAACCCTATCCCTAAACCCTTGACCCTCGAACCTCAGCCCTCGACGTCAAACCCTAATCCCTCAACCCTTAACTCTGATCCCTCATCTCTCAACCCTAACCCTAAACCCTCAACCCTCAACATCAAACCCTAATCCCTCAACCCTCAACCCTAATCTATCATCCGTCATCCCTCCACACTCTACTTTAACCCTAATTCCTCGACCCTCAACCCTATCCCTAAACCCTTGACCCTCGAACCTCAACCCTCAACCCTCAACGTCAAATCCTAATCCCTCAACCCTAAACCCTATCCCTAAACCCTCAACACTATACCTTAAACCCTAATCCCTCATCCCTCAACCCTAAACCTTATCCCTAAACCCTAATCCCTCAACCCTCAACCCTAATCTGTCATCCCCCAACTCTAATCCTTCATCCCTAAACCCTAAATGCTATCCCTATTCCTACACCCTCAACAGAATCGATAATATACCTTAAACCCTAATCCCTTATCCCTAAACCCTCCAACCCTATCCCTAATCCTTATACCATCCACACTCTACTTTAACCCTAATTCCTCGACTCTCAACCCTATCCCTAAACCCTTGACCCTCGAACCTCAACCCTCAACCCTCAACGTCAAACCCTAATCCCTCAACCCTTAACTCTAATCCCTCGACCCTCAACACTATACCTTAAACCCTAATCCATATCCCTCAACCCTTAACCCTTAAAACTTAAACCCTATCCCTACACCCTCAACACTTGACACTATATCTTAAGCCTTAAACCCTCATCCCTAAAGCCTCAACCCTCAATCCTTAAACCTTAAACCCTAAACCCTATCCCTAATCCCTCTACCCTCAACACTCTAACCCTAACCTCGACATTAAATGCTAATCCGTCAACCCTAAACCCTAATCCTAAACCCTCAACCCTAAACCTTATCCCTAAACCCTAATCCCTCAACCCTCAACCCTAATCCATCATCCCTCAACTATAATCCCTCATCCCTAATCCCTAAATGCTATCCCTATTCCTAAACTCTCAACAGACTTGATACTATACCTTAAACCCTAATCCCTTATCCCTAAACCCTCCAACCCTATCCCTAATCCTTACACCCTCCACACTCTACTTTAACCCTAATCCCTCGACCCTAAACCCTATCCCTAAACCCTTGACCCTTGAACCTCAACCCTCAACCCTTAATGTCAAACCCTAATCCCTCAACCCTTAACTTTGATCCCTCGACCCTCAACCGTAATCTGTTATCCCTCATCCCTAAACCTTAAACGCTATCCCTATTCCTAGACCCTCAACGGGCTCGATACTATACCTTAAACGCTAATCCCTTATCCGTAAACCTTTCAACTCTATCCTTTATGCCTTAACCCTCATGATGAATAGCCTTGAATGTAAAAAAATTTGAGTGGGACATAACGCGAGCGCGTTATAACGCGCTCGCGTTATGTCAAACATGGGAAAAGACAGGCTTGCGGGAAAAATGTAAGGCAATAAATAACGCGAGCGCGTTATTTCTTGCTTTGGGAATCCCAAGCCTTGGGCTTGGGATTTGCTTTGGATTTCCAACCCAAAGGCTTGGAGTGCCTTATGAACAGTCACAGACGTGTTTTTCTGTATTCTTCAAAATTTCACATAATTTCGTTCGTGCTAACCCTCAGATTTGCACGTGTTTCAAGGTTGAACAAATCGAACACATGGGTAATGTTAGGCTTTCTCTTAGCTATTTGACGATGTGATTTTTTTCACATTTTAACAATGTTAAGCCTTTCATCTTTAATTTCTTTTGTTTGTGTGTCCGTTTTTATGCAAAAACCACTGTTTGGTCTTTTTTTCATTGTAAAATAACTATTCATTCAAATTTCAAAAAAATTACATATTTAGAAACTAGACTCCATTCTACAAATATTAAAAAAATAAAAAAATGATTTTCAATTAGTTTTCAAAATTTATAGGGGTAGCACGGCCAAAATTCTATTTTTTAGGATGTGTCCACTTTAAAAATTAATAAAAAATCAAATATTCATCAAAAAATTATCAGAAAAATCGGGCATAAACTACATGCTATTAGCTAATTTCTCACCGAAGCAATTTTAAAAATACCAAAAAAAAGTTGACCTTTTGAGGGAGCCACAAAACATGCTATGTTATGTTTTTTTGACAGAAACAACACCAATTTCTGTGGCTCCCTCTTTTGAACCCCTTAATCTATGCCATTTTCAAAACAAAATAGTAGTTTAGAAAGTAGACTCGGAGCACTACGAACATTGTTTTGGTTGCATCTCTAAATTTTGAGTGTAACTATGCTCAATTTCTCATCCAAGGCCAGTATTTCCTGATTTCAGAAAAAAAGTGGCCACTTAAGACCCCTTTTTGGCCCCCCATCTTCTTGCACTTACCCTTAAGCTTGAAGGCAAAAAGACTATTCGAAATAAAAGACATCTTAAAAAGAGCTTAAGTGTGTCCCTCTCGAGCTTCTGCCTGATTATCGACATCACTAAAGAATAAAGGAATTTATCTCATAACGACACTTTAAATACAACTAACAATAATAGTACATATTCCAATATCATACGACCAAGGGTACTACACACCATGGTCTCTAGATTTAAAACATTATTTAAACCCTTTAAAATTCGATAGTAGCCTAATAAGAACAATTCAACATCCGTCAAATTTTGCAAGGAGACATTTATGTCATACGCTCGTAGCGCTTTACGATGATAACGAAGAATTGAGCGCAAACACAGAACAAGACTTGAGATCGACTTACACACAACTTTCAACTTTTGTGCCAAACCAATAACAAGACATGACTTACAACTCGACCACAAGTATATACATATATACATATAAATAATATATCAGTCGTTCATATTTGACGACATGATTTAGAGTATTACAACACTGATGTCGATTTCCCATACTCTATATGATGACTTACGTAAGGAGAAAAACCTATTCTAACAAATGTTGATATCTCGACTAAAATTGACTTAGCCCGAACTCAAAGCATCTAGGTTTGTCTACCCAATTTTTTGTTTTCAGTGGCAAGCACCCATGGGTTATTCCAGAGTCTATTCTCTCTTTCTCAAAGATACTTTATCTCTTCTTTCTTCCTGGCGAATATGTTCCATCTATTCTTATCTTTGACAATCTCACATATAATTTGTGGTCAGAGTACCAATGTTCTAATCAAAACATATTTATATCAAATCATTTCATTTTCATATCGAAAAATATTTTAACTCATAACATCAAATTGATCATAATCAAGTAGATCCCATAATTTCATAAAATTAACCTTTTCTATTCATATCGTTAATTCTTATGATGTTAAAACATATCCACATAACTGTACTATTTTAAGAAAAAGTAAATAGTAATATTGAATCCAAAAAGGGGATGTAACATTTAATCTATAATGTTTAACAACTAATAATGATATCCTTCTAATATGATTTCGGGCTCATAAGTTTCTTGCACTTTGAGAGCTACTTCGAATCATAACAAAAGGATCAAATCAAACTATGCTTTCATAGCCGCTACAGACCTAATCACTTTGTTTGCATAATTATAAAAGACTCTACGTAAAATCTTCTATGCAAGATTATAAAAAGGTAGACTTATTGCCGAATAATAACAAAACAAATGTTTTGGAAGTATGATCTCCTACCTCTTATGTTATCTTTCCTTCCACTAATTGAAGGATAAGCTCTTGGTTCGCTCTATTAACATTGCTCGTAGAGTATGCTTCCTAGAGAATAACACAACACTTAATGAGAATAATAGATACATGTGTGCAACCTTAGCTATGTGATCAAGATTGTTTGCAGACATGGGGATCATTGGATGGGGCATAATTTGTTGGAACATGGAACAAATAGCTTGTTTGGATTTCAAACCAAAATAAACACATTACATTATCATTTTTCCTTTTATCTTTAGGCTAGCGATGGACAAAAAGTGTAATTGAGAAAGTCCGTGCTAAAATTACTTCCCACAAGTAATTTTTACATTGTCTTTTGGTGTTCGTAAATTATCTCCCCTTCAAAAAGGGTTTTTAGAAAGAATTATATTATCAATCAATGAAAAAGATGGGTTATGGAATTTTAAAATAGGTATATGATTTGTAAGGGTTTTGCCCTCGGTTTGGTGAGTTTGTGGAGAGAACCCACAAACATATTCATTTTTAGATAATGTGATAGACATAAAAATTGTACGCAAGATATATTTTAAATATAAGCAATGTGCTATGAAGTTTTTTGTTATAATTAAGGCTTTATATTTGTTTATTTGGCCAATTTTAATATGAGATTTGATAGAAGAGAACATTTATCCATATATGTCATACTACTTTACTGTAGTCATTTTTTCAATTATTATAATTGAAGTTGTAGACACCCAAATTTGTCCCAAAATTGTCCATGTCCTACAACACCTTGTTAAAACATTATCTAGACATCATAAGCCATTTTGTCCTAATTTCCATCCTAATTTCCCTAATCCCACTTAAGCCAATTAATTAAATAAATTTTATGTATTTAATTAAAATCCTATCTTAATCCCATCCTTATCCCACTTAGCCAATTAATTAAATAAATTTTATTTATTTAATTAATTTCACATGCATAATCCCACTTTCTAATTAATTAAATAAATTTTATTTATTTAATTAATTTCCACATCATATCTTATCCCATCCTATTCATCTATCATATTAATTAAATAAATTTTATTTATTTAATTAATATCCAACTCATATCACAACTAATTCAAATATTTTATTTGAATTAAACACTCATCTTTTATCACATTCCAACACTTGTCCAGTCAATAATGTGTTACAACTTTTATCCTTCACATGCACAACTAATGGGACCTAATTTTAGTATTTATCTACACAAGCGCACCTAAGCCCTATCTTCCCTTGCCACATGTCACATGACTACAATTTCTTAATGTGCAAGGAAACCTAACTTAATCCTATCCATCCATTTCACCTAAAGCCCTAATTGATCCTAGCCATCCATTTGAACCAAGCCATTCCTATAAATGAAACCCCTCACAAGCCATTAGCAATGCATTGAGCTTCAAGTAACATTATTTTGCCAAATTATCTAAAGCATGCATTGATCCTCAAGTATCCACATGCTGTTAGAGCCTTTGCATCCATCCTTTTTATAGGCTAGATAAGTTCAATTTTAGTTGAAGAAGAGTTGTAAGAATAGATAAAATTCAGTCAGTCAGATTAGGCAAACTTGTGTATTTCTTTTCTAATTTTCTATTGTTAACTTGAAGTAAAGTGAGGTGTATTGGCAAGATGTGCACTGGACAGTGCAATTGGAGTACAGGTCTTTGTCCTTTCTATTAGGACTTCCCTTTACCTTCTTGGCTTTCTCATTTCTATTATGGGTGTTCTTGTTTGGATTGTTGGATAAGAAATTTTGAGGTCTGAATCCTTTAAATTAGCAAACCTTTCTTTGTTCTCCAAACTTCCAACTTGGATACAAATTAGGATGATGGGTATGTAGTGGCATATATGCACAATGAAAGCAACAAAGATCCATGGTCCATGGTGATGAACATGTAGTTTCTTTATTATCCAATGTATATACTTTGATTGTAGCCATTATTAACAGTCTAATTTTTATTTTAACTACAACTATCATAGAATAAATAATGAACACGATGATTTCTTTATAGATGATAATGTTTGTCACAATTTCATCATCTTCATATAGGGGTTAGACTATGTGATTTAGATGGCTTTTAAATGGAAAGTGTTTGTCGGTGTCCTATTATCTCATATATCTTCCCTTCTAAGGAGGCCATTTTGTATTGAAATTATTTTTTTGTGACAACAAATTCAAATCAATATTCATATTAGCTTCACAAGATACTAATGATACAATAATATAGAAGTGTGTAAACAAAAGTAAAATAGTGTATTTCACATAATACAAATGAAATAAGTATAAAATGATTAATTATTAGATTGACCCACTTTGAAAAGACAACCTCTAAAAGTCTTATAAGAAGAAAAAAATTTGAAATATGATGATCAACTACTTACTACCCCTATATATAACATCTCCTCGATTCAACTTACTCTTAAATAAAGTAGATGGAAGAGAAGTTTGATAATATTAATAAATTAGTTTAGGGCATGCTAATATATTTGAGATAAAGGAGGTTTTCTCAATCTCCACTACTTTGATTTTTTACAGTGTTATATATATATAGTTTAATATGATTCTTAGTTGAACCTCCCATGGTAAAGATACTAAATAGCAAATTTTAAAGGTTAGGCTCTTTAAATCCCTTGATGGAAGAGTTGGCGAATTGTGTGGTGTGGCAATTAGGATATGGTAAATACTATGAGTGCATATAAGGGGTACATTTATTTCTAGGCAAAGATAACAACCCTTGATTTGTTTTCATCACTTGATATTGATTGTCTAATAAGCATTTGCACTCTCTTTCACCACCACCTATAGGTTCAAAAGTTTTGCAATGTCCCAAACACATTTATCCTGTCATACCACTGCCTCCAATTCTGGTTGAGCTTGCTCTTGTATTTCTTCATTTAGTACCAACTATACCAATGTCCACTTTGTAAAGCCACAATGTCTGTAAAGTGAATATCATCCCCCACATCCATCAAATCTAAATCAGATGTGTCCCTAGGCAAAGCAAACTGCCAAGACTCACTCCCTTCACTTCTTTATAGATGACTTCCTCAAGTAGTTGGTGTCTCCCCCAGGTATCAAGTTTAGGACACAACATTTCATTAAGGCCATTACCAAGCCGCAAAGTTTAATTTTTAAAATTTAATCTTCTTTATTGTTATTGTTTACCTTTTATGATTTCTTGATGAACAAGATTGTGTGTGCATGTTAATCTTATAACTGTTGTCTTGTGCCTTTTGTAACAACTATGTCAACTAGCCTTGACATTAGAGAAAATAGATTTAAAAAAAAATTAGAATGGAAGGCAAATATACATGTCAAAGCAATATTCATTTTTTTTTTTTTTTTTAAATTTTATAGTCCAAGAATCAGATGTTGGTTGACTATTTATGTTTAAAACTTTGAACTTTACCACATTGAAGGTGAACTATAAGTTTCAAAATTATATCTTTTAATGATCTATAGGGATAAAGTAGTGATCTCCAAGTAGGGAGCAAATGTAAAATAATGCTAACATAATTTAGTGGATTAAATAACTTTAAAATTAATTTATAAAAAAAATCTAATAAATTCTACAATTTCTTCTCAAAACTATCCGCGTACCCATTGGGTCCAATTGCTAATTTATAATTTCCATCAATACAAAGTAGCTATCATAGATTGGTATAGGATATTCAATGGAGGAGACCAAAATGAATAAGTATTCTTGTACCTTAAATCAATATTATAGTATAGTAGCCAAATCGAAAGAAATAAAAGGGAAAAATCATATCGTGGCTTATCTCCACAATAATACAACTCTATATTCACATATGAATGTGATAAAAATAATAACAATATTTGTATTTTCAAAATGTAAATAGTATCTTAACAATATTAACTTCATATATTAATGTCTAAAAAGATGTTTGATAAACATCTATGGATGTTATTCCGAATATCTAACCGCTAGACACCACAATACCAAACCAACTCCACAAAACGCCAACACAAATCCAACAGCTGTTCCCATTATCAACTCTCTGCCTTCCCACAATGAACTCTCTCCTTCGCCCTCATCGTCTTCTTCTTCTTGTGAAGTAGGAGGAGGTGATCTTTGAAAAGAACAAGTCTTATTCAGTGGAACTCCACACAAATTGACGTTACCCCAAAATGATGATCCTCCAAATGTGTCAAAGTGGCGTTGTTGTGGAATTCTTCCTGACAGATTATTATATGACAAATTCAAATATCCAAGATAATCGAGCCCCTGGATCGAATCAGGAATTGTTCCATTCAACTGATTGCCCGATAGATCCAAAGATTCTAAACTATGGATATCTCCCAAGCTTTCTGGAATGCGCCCACTTAAATGATTGTTACTCAAATTTAGAGTAATTAGGCCTTTCAGCTTCCCAATTTCCACTGGAATTTCTCCCTTCAGATTGTTGGCAGAGAGATCAATAACAGTAAAGGCCGCAGGAATTGAAGAATAGTCCAGCTCGTTTCCCTTGTTGGTAATGTTAATCCCTTTCTGATAATACATTTCATAAGCAATAAAATACCTTCCATACCTTTCACCGTTGGTTTGAGCAGTAGCCATGGTGGGTAATTCTGTGATTTCGGTGGGAATGACGCCTAAGAAGCCATTGAAGGCGAGGTCGATGATCTGAAGATTGGGTAAATGAAATATATCTGAAGGAATGATACCTGATAGATTATTCGACCTCAGAACAGCAACACGCAGATGTTTTAAGCTTGCAATCCAGTTGGGTAATTTGCCAGTAAAGTTGTTCTTGCTAAGGTCCAGGAACTCAAGTTGTTTACAGTTGAGAAGCCCTGATGGTAATTGCCCTGACAATCTGTTGCCTCTGAGATCCAGTGACTTGAGCTGTTGAAGATTACCCAGCTCATCTGGTATTACTCCCTCCAGCTTATTGTTGTACAATGTCAGCACTTCAAGAGAGGGGCAGTTCCCCAGGCTGGAGGGCAGAGCATGGCTGATCTCGTTATTTGACAGATCCAAGTTCTCTATCCTCTGTAAGAAAGAGATTGATGAAGGAATGGCACCTCTGAACTTGTTGTTTGACAGAGACAAGAACTCCAGAGAAGAAGGAAGATTTGCTCCAATGTAATCTGCAATATTTCCTTCAAAGTTGTTCTTGGACAATTCCAGAACTGTCAATTGATGTTGAAGGGCAAGAGAGGGAAGAGGACCATGGAGATGATTGCCTGAGAGGTTCAAGGTCTTTATAGTATACCATGTACTCCATAACCATGAGGGTATGGTTCCCACCAGACTGTTTCTGGAAAGATCAAAATGCTCAATTCTGGTCTGGTAGGACACCCATTTTGGAATGCTCCCTCCCATGTTACACCCTCTCACCAATAGCCATGACAGATTAAAAGATGGAATCCAATCTCTGCTTATGTTGAGAGTCAGTCCACTATCAGTTAACATGAGGTACTGCATATTGGTTAGGTTTTGAAACAGAGACTCTGTCACTGTTCCCTCCAACTGATTGCCCCATAGTGAAAGGAATTTTAGGGAGGACAACTGCCCTAATGAATATGGAACACTACCATTCAACTTATTTGCACTCAGATCAAGATATGTCAAGGATGACAATGTGGACAACCAATGGGGAATGTTGCCTTGCAGTGCATTATCCCGAAGGCGCAGAAAGTTTAGAGAAGAGAGATTGGTTAAGGAGGAGGGAATTGTTCCATAGAATTTATTGACACCCAGATCTAAATAGGCCAAGGACCTTGGATTCCCAATAACAGATGGGATTGTGCCTATTAACTGATTCACCGAGAGGTCCATGTGAGTGAGACTTAAAGCTGCAATCTGGGCTGGCAGAGTCCCGTTCAGGAGATTCATCCTCAAGTTGAGTGAAACCAAGCTGTTCATATTGAATACCCAGTTGGGTATTTCAGAAAAAAGTGAATTATTCTCCATATGCAGATATCTGAGTGAAGTAAGATTTCTGAGAGAAGCAGGAATTGAACCTACCAGGCTACAATTTGTCATATCCAGATGCTGAAGCCTCTTAAGACCACCAACAGACTCACCCAATTCCTTCATAGGAAGGCCGCTCAGATTGACCCCACGGAGTGAAATAAACTCCAGTTGTGTTAGATTCCTCAGCCCTGTCAAATATGGGATTTTCAAATGCTCTAGATCAGAAAAATCCAAGTAACGTAGCTTTGAAATCTTCCCCACCTGGAAAGGCAGTAGTCCAGATAAGCCTGTGTTGGAGAGATTGAGATAAGCAAGGCCTGTCAACAAGGAAATGTTTGGAGGCATCTCAACGCCATGAAAAGAATTCATGCTCAAATCCAGGTATTTCAGTTGGCTTAATGGGAAGAGCACAGAGAGCATGAACTTTCCAGTGGAATCAGTAGAAAGGTTGAAACCTCTAAAATCAAGGGAATCCACTCGTCCAGAGTGAGAATCACAGTGGAGGGCTGTCCATTGGCAGCAATCAGAAGAGGCCTTCCAGGACTCCAAAAGGGCATTGGGATCTTTCAGATTATCTCTCAATTTCATAAGAGCATCCTTTTCTATTTTGTGGCATCCATGTGTTTGTGAGCAAACAAAACAGAGCAGTATGCATATTTTGAAAATAATTGTGATACGCTGCGCCATTGTTCGCTCATGCCGTGTAGATTTGGTTGTAATATGCAGATTTATGTCTTCCAGTTCTTATACACGTGCTTTACTTTTCTTCTTTTTTAGCTGATAAATTTTCCTGGGAGGTGGGTACCCACCTACATTTTTGATAGTGCCAATCGAAAGAACGAGCACCACCAACCAGATTCATCCCAGATAACTTGTGATAATGGAATACGCCATTCCTTAACCGGTTTAGGTATTCTGGTGGGAAATGGAAGTGGTTTTCAGGAAATCAGATGTAGAATAATCTCACTTGTCTAATTCACAGTAGAAAGTGGTAAATATTTTTCTTATATTTATTGCCTAAACATGACCTTTGACTTTTAAAGTGGATGGTATTTAATAATAGTGTTAAAAGTTGTTATAAGTACTTGGTTGTTGCAGATAAAAGTATAAGATTTCATTAGAACAAGGTCAAATATAACTTAAATAAAGGCCTAAGTCATATGTCAAGTTGAATTAATTGATTACATTGGAACAAGGTCAAAAATAATTTAAATAAAGGCCTTTTTCTTCTTGAATTTTGGTAATTACATCTCTTACTATTTAGGATTTATTATTGATATCAAGTTTTCAAAAAAAATTGGTGATATCAAAACACAAACTTTACTTTTCCATTTATTTGGATATTTTTTAAAACTTCTTTTGATTGCAAAAAATAATTTTTTAATAGATTTTTTTTTCCATTAAATTATTTTTAATACACAAGATGTTGCTATAACTTTTTTACTCCTATCACTTATAGTGGCCACACCAATACTAACATATAGCGACGACATTGAGACCAATGTAGTCTCAACACCATTGCTCTAAAAATATCAAAACAACACATCATCTTTACATTCTCACTATACACACACGCAAACAATATATATGTAATCCTAGAGAAGTAGTAAGAGGAGCATCTTTGAATAATATCAACACAAAGTTCCTAGAAATACATTTGGTTACCCTCATTCTATAATGTATAAAGATAATTCCATGTATTAAGGAAAATCAAAGAAGCTTTCGTGTGTTGTTTTCCAATACTAATGATATCGCAATCTTATGGATCTTAAATATTTCTCTCCAACTACATAACTCCCATGGTGCAATTGCAAACAAAGCATTCCTCTTATGACTTCTATAATTTCTTCTCAAACCTATTGGCAATGCCCATTGAACCTTTGGGTGCAATTGTTGGTAACCTAGCGATTGTGGATAAAGATGTGAAAAATAAACAACACAAAATAAGGTTGAATAAGTCAGTCACATGTTAGCATTCAATTGCAAAGATTTTATGAAATAAAGAGATAGTTAACCAACAGTTGCACATAAAGGTGTAATAAATGCATTGATATAAGATAAGATAATGATATTAATGTTAATGAAAGGTCAAAATTAGTTTATGGGATTGTCAAATTAAAATGAAAATTTTGAAATAGGGAGTGTAAGTACAATTTGAGTAAATTCAAAGAGAACAAAAATATATGGTATGCACTAAAAAAAGTATAAAAATAAATCATATCCTTTGATGCTTTACAAGTCTTGTCATTTCTTTAAATGTGTCATGAGGTTTTTCTTACTTAATCTTGAAGAAGAAGCATGGTGATTGAAATAAGCAATCCTCCAAGTGTAGAGTATTTTAGAAACAAAGTCTTTGGACATATATTGACAAAGATCAAATAGCTCTAGAAAGAAAGGATCTAAACATCACTAATCATCATAAGCCATGAAGGTCTAGAGAGAGTTAAATACAAGTCTCCAAAGAGACAAAAGAATCAGCCCCCAATCCTATAGTAAGGAGAGTATTTGAAAAAATGATCCTTAGTTTCAGGCTCTATTGAACAAATCTAACAAATATGATGTACTTTAGGAATATGGTGGTTTCTCTCTATATAAAAGGATGTCAGCAAACTCAAAAATGTGCCAAATAGACGCTCAAACTTTTGGCTAATTGAAACTTAGTGTAACTTGGAGGTTGGATGATCCCATCCTCAAAGTGAAGATATGTATTATAGTAGCTTGAAGCTTTGAGGAAAGAGGTTCTCAAGGCTCTAACCATTTGGATTGTAAGTAGGCTTTATAGTTCTAATCTCCAACGCCCCTATTTATCTCCCTTATAGAAAGATCTAAGACATTAATTAAAAAATTATACAGTCTATCCATGTTAATGTCTACAAGACCTAGTAGAGAGAAGCTTTAGCATACTACCTAGAATATATACTTGTTAGAGAGAATCTTATAAAATAAACAGGTATTACCTTGCAATTACAAATAAAGGTAAAAAAGTATGTCCATATAAATTAGGTTGAATGTAATATAAATGAGGAAGTAAGATGTACTCTAACATTTGCTTATTAAGAGAATTGTATAGTATAAAATGATAATTTCCTAGCAATTGCACATAAATGTTGTGTTGTTTCTTGTATAACATGCCCTATTTTCCTTGACAAAAACAAGGAACCCCTTTTCTTGAGGTCTATGATTTTACATTTCGTGGTACTTTGCAATGAATTTAGGCCACTGTACTTGTTTCTTTTACTAGACATTTCATGACCTGACACCACTTACCTTTTAATATTGTATTTTGATATATGTTTGCATAAATTTGGTTGTGGTAGTTGTGAGTTTTATTAGGGGTGCTTGAAACTTTATATTTGAATTTTTATTTTTCAGTGTATTCTAAAGAATCGGAAGTCTTTTCCTTGTCATATTGTATGGATGCATCTTTCATATTTTAGAGATTCGGTGTATGTGTATTGGTTTTATTGCTTGTTTTAAATTTAGGGGCATGAAATTTGATTAGTTCATCTAAATAAGCATCATTTTAGTCACCAAAATTTAATCAAGAAGAATTTATATATAGGATTATAATTTTGATTATGTAGTACAACAATGTTGAGCTTAATATAGATTATAGTTTAATCATTACAACACTCATAGTACTTAATATAAGAAGTTTGATACTCTCCTTGTTGTTTGCAGGACTCTATATTTCAATAGTTTAGTTATATTATGCACCAACAAGTTAGTGCAAGATAGTCTTAAAGTTGACATAATAGATTAAACCTAGAAAAGGGACAACATGACATCATTTCACTGGTTCACAATTTACCCCATGAAGAGAACTTTAGATTTGAAAGTTCTATTTGCTAAACAAGGCACCACAAAATGTCATGCCTATATATAGCACCACACAACTATCCATATGGTAAAAAGGTTTCTAGTTCAATAAGATGTTTTAGTTGCAATGGGAATAATGATCCAAAATAGCACTCATATTGATCCATGCACCAAGTTAGAGATGTGTCAATGGATAACTAACGATTAAAGACATCCATTTGGATCATTGGTGTTGGAAATTATTACAAAGGAAGCTAACATTAGATCCCATACATATGGTAATGTGTCATTTAATTATGGGGACTGTTTACTTGAATGAAAGATAAGCCACAAGGGGACCTATTTAGGGGAATGTTCCATAAAGGGACTTATTCCTAGTGCCATGAAGGACCCAATGCTACATGAATCATGCCTTATGTTTCTCTTATGCCTCACGTTTATTCAATTTCATGTTGAGATTAAAATTTTGAATTTAATTTTATTGTAATCACTTACGCGGTGGAATAAATTATCATGTTTTGAGTTGGAGTCTATTTAAGACTAGCTAGTACTCTTTTTAAGAGATGAAAACTAGATTCTCTTAAGTAATTTTAGACCTTTTTAACTACTTTTTTTATTTCATTAGTTTTCAACCTTGAGCAATGTTATTCTAATTTCATTAACTACAATTCAACTAAGGATGTGGTGATTTCTACTAAGTTTTTCATGATATATTTTTATAAGAGAAGGCTATAGAGATTCATGTATTTAATTTGTGCATGATATGGTTGTTGCATTCATTTTTCTTCATGGTTAATTATCCTTAGACATCTACATCGTCTTATGTTTCTAGCTATGTTCTTACTAGTCAAGCAAAATTAGTTTACTAGGATTCTCCTCTTCCACCGAATCAGAAATGACATGCATTAAATAGTCTTATTTTTCTTCTCTCTTAATCATTTTATCTTTTTTTATATAAATAAGACAGATTTAAGAGTGGATTTGGTGTTAGACTAGATCCGAGATTTAGACTATTACTTGTGATACATACATAAAAGTTGAATTCTATGATTACAAGTTCTTTTTTTTCTAATTGGGAATAGTTTATAAAATCATAGTTTTAGTTTGTTAGCTATATTTGAGTTTCACATCTTGATTTCAACCTAGATAGCCCATTGATTGAAACAACATTTACATCAACCTCTGGGTTATCTTAAATGACCAACACTTAGTAATATAGACCTTGGGGAGATTTTATCTCCTTTCAAGGAAGATAGAGCAAATTTCTACCCTATCTAAGTGGGTGTATCAAAAAAACCCCTCAACAAATTGGCACTAGAAGGAGGATCATTTTGAGTTATAGTAGCAAGATAGAAATTAAAATATATTTCATAAGAGGTGACTATCAAGATAGAAATAAGAATGATTATTACTAAGTCAAAGTCCATTGAGGGTGACTTTGAATTATTATACCTTAACATACAAAAACTAGAGTTGGTAAAGGAATATCTAGACCTAGAAATTCATTTTACTAATACTTCACCTAGATCTATTATTCCTTTTGGTAATTATTTTGCTATACCTCACAATCCACCAATGGCAACTTGGCTTGGAGCATGAAATTGTCCTTTGGGTACTCTTGGTGTTACACATGATTTAACCAAGAATCTTGAGAAGTTTTGTCCAAAATACACACATGGTGTAATTCATATTGCTAAAGAAAATATACAAAATTTTAGTGATATAATAATTAGAGCTCAGATCCAACACAAAGATGTTTTATATAGATTATTTCCATACACTTTAGATGAGATGGTGTACAGTTGGTATCTTGTCTTGCCTAATATTAATGGGTCAATTACAAATTGGAATCAATTGGAGACTACATTTCTTAATCATGTTAGGGTTCCTATTGATCCTACAATGTTATATCATCAATTTGCAGTTGCTCATAAAGAACCAAATGAACCAATGAGCATGTTCAATGCTAGATTTCATAACTTATACAATAGATTGAAGGTTTCTTATAAATAAATGGAGCATGATGCTATTCAAACTTACCTCAAAGCCTTAGATCCACTAACTTTACTATTTTTAAGGAGAACTCCATCACTAGTTTCTTTAACATTGGTATATAATGAAGTTATCAAAAGTGAACAAAAAATGACACCCCAAGGTTATGATGTTGGTCCATTACCATAACTAGGATAACCTTTTTCATATAATCATATTCCCATGGTCAATTAAGCCTTGGTACAAAACACGCCCTTGTTGAGAATAAGGAATACTGAGAGGGGGGATGAATCAGTATTCCACAAAACCACTTCTTAACAAATTTATTTATCCAATTTCTGAAGTTAATAACATGAAAGTAGAATAGACATAGAAACAACAACCACAAAGACGTAACACATGAACACTAGGATTTTTACGTGGAAAACCAAAAAAGGGGAAAAACCACGGTGAGTGTTAACTCACAAAATATTAATATAGGACAATACCATATTACAAGAAGGCTCACTGCCTTAGGGCTCACTACCCAGAAAAATGCTCACTACCCAGAGAAATGCTCACTGCATGAAAGAAAGAAGAAGGAAGAATGGTTCACTGCCAAATTGAACTGCTCAGACTGCATCTACACATGCACGGTTGTAGCTCCAATGAAGTACAAAAAAAATGGTCTCAAAACTCTTCATCTCTTATTGCTCTATTTTCACTACTTTTCTTTTACATGGAAATAAGATCTCTCTTCTTGTACTCTTTATTGCATCCATAGAATCACCTTCTTCTTCATGTCGCACTTATGTTTCTATCACATTCGCATCACACACACCAAATACTGAATTCGATCCCATATATATATATATATCTGCAACACTTAAGATCTTCATATTAGGTCGGCATACTTAGATGAAGCATATAGTTAATAACCTTGTAGCTTGTCAGCCAAAATCTATTTATCAAAATACATAGTGGACCTAAATAAAATTTGAAACACCTTCTCATATGTCAGCTCCAACTATAGAACCTCTTAGGATAAAGTTCTAATCAATAGAACTTACCGCACATAAAGGCCTCAAACACAGACTATTACCGACTCAGTCTAACTGTCAGATCACAACTTTCATTGCAGATCGCAATACTTGCTCAAAATCATATCAAAGACTCCTTAAACATCATAGATCATACCTTTAGAACCACAAAGCAAAATATCCTTTAGCGGTAAAATGCGGACCATCAGAACTTAGACTCTGTCACAGTCCAACTCTATCAAATAGTGTAGCGATACTCAACAGCCTGTAACTATCTTTCTGATGGACTTCAGAACTTGTAACTCTAGATTTAGACACTTCATATAAGTGTTTACAACACCTCAAAACTATAGAACAAAACATGCACTTGCAGATAAATGCGGATCATTTTACTTTGCACTGTACACTGTCCATGTCTTACTTATGTTCATCAAGACTTAGATATTTTCTTCAAATGACTTCTGGAGGAAGTTATGACCTGAACACTGGAATATATCATCATCAAGTGGATATGAGTCATCATACCTGAACTGCATTTTCTGGTCTTCATCTACGGAGGCATACTAATCCACTTTCTATCCCTTACTCTGAATACTGTCCATACTTAGCCAATATGGCTAGGTCTTCTTTACCGGACTATAAACTATGTTCCAACCTTGTTCCTTTTCCTATTGCCATCAATGACAACACTCAATTATCCAACATAGCAGTGTCTCTTGCCAACAATCTCCCCCTTTAGGATTGATGGCAACACTAAGTGAAAAATGCTTGTGTTGATCCCCCTTACTCTGTACACTCTATTTTTCTATTCTACGTATGCTTATTTTTCACTGGTTTTCCTCTCCCCCTTTGACATCAATGGCAAAGGTGGTTGAATAGAAAAAATTGTGTCAAAAGTTTTTCAAAACTGTTATATTCTGCCGCATATATACAAATACACATTTGTGTCTTAATTTACAATTGAAGGTATGTTGTTCTCAAAATCAGCTACGCTCATTTTTGTAGACAACCCCTACGAAACTTATTCATTTTGTAGCCTACACTCTAAGTTTGCAAATTGAGACAAGTATTCTTGGCCTCGTGCGAAGTCATCTAACATCCTAGAATAGTTTGCAACATTCCCTTAAGTCGATTCCTTGAAATTCGTGTGAATCGATTAGGTTGCAAATCGATCAAAATATCAATTCTAATCATTTTAGGGTGTTAGTAAGTTTTTGAAACTTCATGTGTAATAGCGGTCAAAACTTCCGCTCTTGCATATCCTTGTTACCTCCTATGTGCAATGTCGGCAAAATCCGCCGCTCTTGCATACTTTTCTATTTTTGTGTTAAGTCGGCCAAAAATGCCGCTTTTGCATGTTAGTCTTGTTTTTTATTTAAACATGTCCGAACGGTGATTTTTGCCACCGTTACATGTTCTTTGTTGAAGGTAATATGCAAAGACGGTATTTTTTACCATCGTTGCAATGTGGATAACACATGTTGTGTCGGCAATTTTCACCGCCTGAGTAGGATCTTGCGAATCACGAACTTCAGTGGCATTTATTACCACTCGTGTTGGCTTTAAGATCTTGTCGTTTAAACCTTTTTAATGTGTAAACTCATTTTATTTTGTTATTTCTTTTTCCCTAAACCGTCCACTCAACTCTTGAGCCCTTCCTAAGATTGCTCGATCGCATTGATTCTGGATTTGGACGAATTTTGGGTCACCAAGGTCGCGCTTAGGGTTTCAGCTTATTGTCAGAGATAGGTTTTCATTTTTTTGTTTTCAATTTTTGTTTTAGAATAGGGTTTTATTGATCCTTTAAAATGATTGTTTTGTAAACTTTATTGTTTGAATTTATCATTTGTTTATCAAGCTTTTGAAAAACCTTGGTAAAAGTGTTGTTTTTGTTTGTTATCATCGTTTTAAAATGGCTTATTCTTTGATACTAAATCCTAGTCTTTCATGTGCTTTGTGGAGGTTCCTGAATAGGTTTTAAGTCTTAGATTTTTTTCGTTTGTAAACTTGTGAGCATCGTCGGTGAGAATCACCGACCGATACTTGTGCCTTGTGTTTTGATTACCCTCGTGCAAGGGTGGTTAAAATCGCCGCACTTACACAAAGGTTTTGAAGAAGTGATATGCACCGTTGGTGGATTTTGCCGACTGAACACCAAACACAATCACCCTACACATGTAATGGTAGCAAAATCCATTGACCCTACATGTAACTTGCAATTCTCTCCCATATGCAAAGTCGGCAAATTTCACTGCCCGAACACTATGTAACATACCTCTCATGCGATGTCAGAAAAAATTTGCCGCACGAACATAAGAACTTGTTCCACATGCAAAAACGGTTAAAATCACCGCTAATACACTTGTATTCAACCTCCATGCAAGGTTGGCAAAATTTTCTGCCCTGACACCTGCAATACATCCCTCTAATGCAAGGGTGGCAAATTTTGCCACCCGTGCATTCACTCTCTCAATTTTCTAACTCTGGAAGATTTTCAACTTTGCTTTCTTGAGCCCACTTTCCTCCGTTTTTCAACCCGCTTGTGCTCTAGTCCTTTCAAGCGTGTCCCCATAGTCATGATTGTCGACATGCAATTTTCCCAGATTACCAGTATTTCCCCTAATTGCATGATCATGGCTTTTTGTTGCAGTTTCTTTTGTGCATTTTCTCTCTTCGTCGACATCCTTCTGGTGATAGCTTTTCAGATGTTTGAGTTGTCTCCAAAGAAGCCGAAAGCAATGAAGTATAAGTATCAAGGTGTTTTTCCAATCACCTCGGTTACTTCCAATGTTGATGACATTTGGGATATACAGAGATTGGCCATGTAGAGATGGCTGAGTTTGTGGAAAGAACCAAGTCTAATAACCCTAGTTCTGCAATGAAGAAGATTGTTGATAGCAACATTCATTTGGTGTCATCTTTCCCGGTGGCAACTCATAATACTGAGTTTGTTCTTCAATGTGCTCAGTTCTACAACAGAGACACTAGGGCAGTGGTGGATACAAATGGCAATGTGATAATCAGATTGGATCCAAAATTCATTGATAAAGTTTTCATGTGTCCTTCTGTTACAGAAGTTATAAAACTAGATTTTACTGAATCTCAAAGAGAATATGACAAAAATTCTGAGAAGGCTAAGAAGATAATTAATACTAAATGGCTTAAGAGTTCAAGGTCAAACTTATCCAGGTGGGCGAGGAGTTTTCCCAGAAATGATTTTGTCGAAGAAGTTGGTGATCTCATAACTCTTCTTAGCAGGATAAGGGGGCTGGCTTCTTCCTCACTTTTTCATGAGTGGATGTACCCTTTTATCAAGGTTATACTTCAAGGCAAACAAGCCATCTTTTGGGGTGAGCAAATCAGCAATGCTCTGCATGAGCAATTGACTAAGGTATCCACTACTTTATTCTATATGACTTCTTACCTTGTGTATATAGTAGCCTCCATGAGGATCTTCTCGGGTTTGACATCTGAAGGAGATAGAAGAGTGGTTCTTGTATATCAGTACTATCCTCAACTGACATTGAAAGGTCCTATTCACCACTTTAGGAGGGTAAATGATGCTTTCTTTGCAGTGTTCTTGTGTCTTTTTGACCCTCAGTTAGAGAAAAGAAGAGTTTCAGACGAAGCTTGGTCAGTGGTGAATGATTATGGATGCATGTTCTTACAATTTCCTACTTTCTCATATTTAAGGGTTGGTTTTTTCCAAGGTTATCCTTATATGTTGCCAAGGTTTCCTTCAGAAAAACTTGTTCTAATGGAATTATGTAGACAAATGATTGTCGTACATAATAAGGAAATGGAGTGCAAGAAACCAGGATTCAGATTTCCAGTTGAAGTTGGTAGGTTTTCAGTATCAACCGCCACAAAGGCTAGAGCTATGGAAACTGAAATATAGCTAGTGACCATGAAACAGTTCAAACGAAGACCAAGGTTTGATTACAGGGGTGTAAAAGAAAAGATCAAGAGGAAGACCCAGTTTCATGAACCAATGGTTGAAGATGTCTGGGTGGACTATAGCAGGTTATCTCTAGAACAGATTGAGTATCTGGGATTGGCTGATATTCTTGAAGACCTAGTGGATGATGAAGAGTTGATTGATTCTAGATATAACACTGAATAGGTTGTTGGTTCTCCTCTTCCTCCTATCCAATGGTCTTAGAAAGAATTGACTTCTCTAAGGAAAAGGTTTGAACCCATATTGGCTAACACCAACAAGTGGCTAGCAGGTAAGGGAATTGCTTTGAAAGAATTCCTTATGGGATCAGAGATTGAAATCCAAGAACAAACAGGTAAGAAGGTGGAGACTAGGATGAAGAATAAGAGTGACATTCCCTCTTCTTCCAGACCACATAAACCCAGGATCAAATTTGTGACAAAGAAGTCAAAGGCTATAGAGAAAGAATCTAAGGTAGAAGATATGTCAATTAGTAAACAGAATACTGATGAGCCAACTACCAAGGAAATGGAGGTTGAAAATAGATCAATAGAAGGACAAGGAGATGAAGTTTTGTCTCCACAGGAGAATGTACAATAGGAAATGGGAGTCTCTTCTCCTTTGTCTGACATACCTGTTTCAGTTCCTCTATCTGTTTCACCTATGGACATCCCCTCTTCTGAATCTCCATCACCTTCAAAAATAATTTTTGATAATCCTCAAACTGCTTTTGATGATGTTCTTCATTCTTCTGGGTCTATTCCTAGTCTGTCCTCCTCATCTTTTGATATTGGAGATTCTTCGATATTTGATCAATTTGTAATGGGTTCTAAACAAGTTTCTAATGTGAATGTGTCAGGTGCAGTGTTTACTAATACTCCACCTATTGTTTCTACTTCCAGTGCCAGTGCAGTTCCAGTAACACCAACAATGGAAATGGATCCTAATGTGAGTACTTCTGTGCTTCCTCCATGGTTGTCAGCATATACACCTAAAAGAAAGAAAAAAGCCATCTCTCCAGATGACTTTGATTTTAGTAAACTGGTGCCTGCTAAGGCTAAGATCCCAAAGAAGCCAAAGATTCTTTCAAGAATACTGGGAGACAAAGGACACAAATTTCTGGAGATTGCAAGGACCCACAGGATGCCGCCATAGAAAATTTCAATATGAATGATTACTCTATTTCTAGGGTTGAGCTGGGCAAAATAACACATGAAAGTGCAAAGACTGACATGCAATCAACAATGGATATTCTAATTCAGAAGTTTGACAAAGAAAAAGAGATGATGGATCATTATAAAGCAATGGTAGAACAATTGACTGCAGTGGTAAGGAAGATTACTTTGAATTTAGAATCAGTGACTCCTGAGGTCGTTTCTGTAGAAGATCCTATCATCCAGAAAGCTGAAAAGACTCACCTTAAGGGAAGAGTGCTTGAAGAATATTTGGAAAGGATGCGCACACAAGGAATCTCTCTTCTTACAGAGCTAGCTGAGAAAACAGGCAAAATGGAAAAAATCAGGGTAGAACTTGATGATTTGATTGATGTTATTTCTCAGGATATTGAGCGTTTAGAACAGAATCATGATAAGTGGGTAGAGATGAGGAAGCTGAAAATAAGTGCTTTGATATTAATTGGTGTCATTCAAAATAGGGATTCATATACTGAGACTAAGGAGGCATTGACATATTGGAGCCATGTGCTGAAAGACCTGATCAATGATCTAGAAACTGTAAGGAAGCTGAGTGACCAAAGTGATGTTAGTCTCTTGCACAAGTTGGAGGAGCTACCATGCAATTTGGTGTCACAAGATAATCGATTTCTTTCTGCAAAAGAGATGATCTAGGAATTTGAGAATATGTTTCAGAAGGAGTTTGAGGACGAAACATTTTCAGTAGCCTCCGTGGATAATATTCTCGACAATCAGTTAACTTTGGATAATCTGAAGGCCAAGTTAACTAGCCATGCAAAATCAATTACCACGGTTAGAGATGTAATAGTCAGAGCCCGGATGATTTTCAAGAACACAGTTAGTCCAAACAGTCTTGGGATGCAAGCAGCGTTCACTATGTATGTTTGCCACATGAAGAAAGAAGGCAGTGCAAGTTGAAGCAGCTTTTTCATTACTTAGTTTATTTTCTACTTTTCAGATGTACTTTTGAAATAATTTTGGATATATTTACATGTACTTTTCTCATATGTAATTACATGTAAAAACGTAGGAAGTCTCAAATCAAAAAGGACTCCTTTGTTGAATAAGTCATAGTTAGTTTTTCTTTTCCTATTTTTGCTCTCAGTTTCTCTTATAAATAAAGAGGACCTCCATTGTAATTATCATCTTTTAGTTATTGAAGTGAAACTCTGCCAAGCTGAAGAGCATTTTGAGACTTTGTGTTCAAATTGTAAATCATATTTTATCAAGTGAATAAAGAAGCAAGCGATCTTTCAATCTTTGCATTGGAATAACTTGTGGCATATTGGAAATTGTTCTTATGTCCTTTTCCTTATACTATCTTATCTACTTGATCAAATTGTAGTGTGAGTGTGAATAATCTAGGAGATGTTCTAAAGTTGGTTGTGGAGACTTTGTGCTACAACAATTATCTTTTGCTTGTGATTTTATGTTTTGAAGTAAGAGATATTGGAAAGACTTTGAGCTGCTATTATCTCTTGTGATCATATGTTTTGTCGTGGTATTCGGTGAAGACTTTGAGCTACATCTTACCCTACTTGTTTCTAAATTGTAAATCAGTAAAAGAAGCAATGATAGACTTTGTGCTCTCGTGAGTTTCTTGGTTATTTCAATTTGTATTGTGAAAGTGCTCTTTTATATTGTAAACATCGTTTCTGAAAAAAGAGAAATGGATGACATGGTTTCACCCCAAAATTAGTTTTTATTGCAAATAAGTTTGTAATAGTTAATAGGGAACCTCCCCTTGCTGAGAGGAGAGATTTATCTCATTACACTGTGGTTGATATAACCATTTTGCCTTCAGTTAGTTGAAGACAAAATATTCACCCAACAAGGTAGAATATCATTATAGATAGTCTTTATCAAAGCTATCTCTCCATTCCAACTATTCCTTGCAGTCTCCAAAATATGGATGTGGCTATTTATCAAAAAGACTAGCTTTTTTGCCTTCTGCACATCTGATGGTGTATCAATTAATGCTTGTGATTTCAAGGCATCATTTGCCAGATTGGTCATGGAATCAATTTTTTGACTTATCAGCCCCCTTAGCTGGCACAACATGTCCTTGATTTCTTCCCTTTTCTTCATTAGAATGCTTAGATCATTGTGAATATTTACAACCTGTGTCTCTTTGGCACTTATTGGCTCACCTATCGGATTATATGTCTTAGAAATATTAAGCAGTTTAAGTTCCATGTCCTTGATTTTATCTTCTAATTCCTTTGTAACCTCTGGCCAGGATAAACAAAATTTGTACAAGTCACAACCTTCTTTTATAGCACTTTGTATACCTCTTATTCCTTGGTCTAAAGAGATTTTATCATTGATCAACATGGTTTTTAACTCGGCTAATATTTTCTCATCAAATTCTTTTATGACCTTTGTTTCTGCAATTTTTTCAAAGGATTCAAAATGATTGTTGATTGATTTTATCATACCTTTTAGTTGATCAGTAGATGATGTCAAAGTCTCTTTCTAGTATTCAGGCATCAATTTTTCTAGTATATCAAATACTGTTGTAATGAGCTTATTGTCTTGCATGTGAGTTTTCATCAATTCTTCTTGTGCCTTTGCTTGGGCAAATGATACTAATTCAAATTTTTGTTCTGGAGATAGGAAATTTAGATTTATTGGTTCTTGAAGAAACTTGGGTGGATCTAGGATATGTGCACTTTGTAGCTTTTCCAAGGGTTTGCAATAGTGTCTCTTGCCACTTTTTCTTCACAAAGTGAAACTTTCTTTCTCTTCTTTTCTTCAATTGTGGCTTCTGTAAGGGATGAGGTCCTTATTCTTTTTCTAGGACTAGATTTTGGTCTCTCCTCTTCAGACCTCTCATCTTTCCTTTTTGGAGTGCTTGATGTCCAATCTACCAGAGCACTTATGGACTTTGATCCTCCTCATTTGATTTTTGCCTTATTTGATTGTTCATATGATGTTTTTTCTAACTACTCAGGTTCCATCAACATTCTAGAAGATAATTCTGAGAATGTCCCAAATCTATCCTCTTTGGGATCAATAGGTTTACTTAGTAGTGCATCAACTAATTTAGTCAAGACATCTTATGCAACTTCATAACCTAGTGTAGGGACCCATACAGTTCTTGGTTCCACAGCTTCCATGAAGCATTTGTCTTTATCCACCATGAATACAATATCCTTTTCATACTTTATCACTACTTTTTTAGGTATCTGGAACCTTCATAACATTTTCTTTTGAAAATCTTTGAAATATTTCCATAGGATTTCATTCTACTTATCTGCATTACACAAACTCTGTAAGTGAATTCTTATTTGAGCGGCTACAGGTATGTGATCAAGCCAGACAATATTTCCTAAACTAGGTAGCTCTCTCAGGAAGTAAAAGAGTAAACATGTAATCAATTTTCCATATTTGAAAGGATGATTAGTTTCTTTTGTTCTTTTTAAGTTCTCATTTAGTTCACTCTAGAGCAATTCACAGAGATCATAATCCATATTATTTTTTATCACTTCATATGATGTGTATATAGTTGATGCAGTCACAAAATTTTCCTTGTTGGAGAAATATACTTTGTATCCAATAATCATTGATGCAAATCTGACAGTCGGATCCTTGATATCATTTACTATAAGGCCATTCTTCTCAAATTTGGCTCCTGTTAGCTGCATTACCACATTGTTCTTCATTTTCTTTATGCCTGGAACCCTTCCGAAGGAGCTTATACCGATTACAGCTTTGATGGCTTCTTTAGTTATCATATAGGGTTCATCAAGCCATAAAGATTCATCATGAATTTTGCTTAGAATAAGCTTGACCCATGCATCAATCAGAATTGCAGGAAAATCCAACCAGGTGTCAAGTTTCTTTTCTCCTAGAATTTTATAATCATCTTTCAACACAATATCAACAGTAGTCAATTCGTTCAAATATAGTTTGCCTAACTTCATGTGATCATATTCTTCTAGATTGATATGAATGTATGATCTGATATCTTCCATATGCATAACCCCATGTGGAGTAATTGAGAATGCCCCTAACAGATCGTTTCCCAGTGATTTGAATAATTATTTCTTAAACTTGGGGCGAGGCATTTTTCCTATCATGATTATGTGAGGAGTAAACATTTTCCCAGAGCAATTTAATTTTCACAGTAGGGTTTCAAGTTGTAAATACCTCTTTCACCGGATTAGGGTTTCCTTGATCTTGATCTGAAATCTATTGTAGTCACTTTGAATCTTGCTTTAGTTTGCCTTAGTCACTTGAGTGCATGGAATGCAAAATGATTTTTCCTTTGGATACAACTCCTTTTAAACCTTGCATGCCAAAACTTAAGTGTCATTAATGTCAACTTACAAAAAGCTATTGAGCACCTTCCTGACAGCCATAGACACCTTAGATTACTCCGTAAATCTTAGAAATTGGTCCTTTTCTTCTAGAACTTGCTTCAAAGGATTTGTCATGTGATTCCTTTTATCATATCTTTGTGTTGGATTCCAGCACTAACTATCTAGCAGGGGATTTTGGATTTTCAACACTGCTCCCCCTGAGCCAAAGCTCCCAATTTACTTCCCGAAGGAAGTATCTGCACTGGATGACAGTGCAAATTCATCCTTGACTTCAATCACATCTTTCTTGATCCAAATCTTGCCCATTTCCTTCTTGGTTTCAACCAGATCAACCTTTTCTTTTCCTTTATCATTCCTTTGCTTTGTTTTCTTGTTTTCAGTATGGTAGTTTCTTTTCACATTTTTGTTTCTATGGACTCTTGCAATATGTCCATACTTGTTGCAATTGTAGCACACCACATTCCTTTGTCTTTGATTCCTTCTATTGATTAGATTTGATCTGCATTGATTAGCCATATGTCCAAATCTATTGCAAGCAAAACATTTTCCATTGAATGATTGACTATTCCTTGCATTGTAGGAACCATTCCTTACTAGATTTCTGCATTCATTTGATTTGTGACCAATTTTCTTGAAATTGAGACATTGACCAGAAAAGGATGGAACATTTTGATTCTGGTTTATTCTACCCTTGCACTGAGTAGCTTTATGACCAAATTTATTGTAATTAAAACAATGGCTATTGAAAGATGGATACCTTTGAGCATTTGGCTGTCTGTCCGGAGGTCTTCTAGGTCTTCTTCTTTGATTTCTGAACTAGTTTCCTCTATTTATCTTTAACTCAATGTTTGTTTGACTAGATTTTCAACTTTCTCCTTTCTCAAATCCCAAACCTTGCTTATCATCAGCACTCCTTTGACTAGAAATCACCTCATCAAGATTTGCAGAACTTAGCTTGAACTTTTCTTCATAGCTCTTGGTTGCATCTAGATCAAATTTTAGAAGTAGCACTTCTTTACCCAATTTTTCACATTCCTTTGATTTATCCTTAACAAGTTGATTCAAATGCCTTTCAATTTCTTCCTTCTTTTCAGCTTCCAATGTCAACCCATTTAGAAACTCACATGCTTCATCTAATTGATCATTTAGCTCCTTGTTTTTCTCTTTGAACTTCATGACTTGCTCTCTTAGCTTTAGGATGTATTCATCAACTTCTTGATTATTAGCTTTTAGATCCCTGATTTCTGCTTCAATTTTTTCAAGATCAATAAGGGTTGCTTCTAGTTCCTTGTTTCTTTCATAATTTCTAAATCTTCTTGCTGCCATGATTACACTACCCCAGATCTTCCTCAAGCTGTTAGACTTCTTCCAAGGAACCTTGCTCTGATACCAATTGTTGAGAATAAGAAATGCTTAGAGGGGGGGTGAATTAGTATTCCACAAAACCACTTCTTAACAAATATATTTATTCAATTTCCAAAGTTAATAACATGAAAGTAGAATAGACACAGAAACAACAACCACAAAGACATAACACATGAACACCATGATTTTTACATGGAAAACCCAAAAAGGGAAAAACCACGGTGAGTGTTAGCTCACAAAATATTAATATAGCACAATACTGGATTACAAGAAGGCTCACTGCCCAGAGAAATGCTCACTGCATGAAAGGCTCACTGCTAAAATAGGCTCACTGCCTAGAGAAAGAAAGAAGGAATAATGACTCACTACCAAATTGAATTGGTCAGACTGCATCTACACATGCACAGTTGCAGCTTCAATGAAGCACAGAAAAATTGTCTCAAAACTCTTCATCTCTTACTGCTCTGCTTTTACATGGAAATAAGATCTCTCTTCTTATACTCTTTATTGCATCCACATAATCGCCTTCTTCTGCATGTCGTACTTATGTTTCTATCACATTCACATCACACACACTAAATACTAAATTTGATCCCATATATATATCCGCAACACTTAAGATCTTCATATTAGGTCGGCATACTCAGATGAAGTGTATAGTTAATAACCTGTAGCTTGTCATCCAAAATCCATTCATCAAAATACATAGCAGACCTAAATAACATTTGAAACACCTTCTCATATGTCGGCTCTGTTGATAACTGAGAGGGGGGGCTGAATCAGTTATCCAAATTATTTCTTCTTTCTGAACTTTCTTATTAATTAATGCAACATTAAACAAATAAACATAACCATGAAATGGAGATACACATGACACAATATTTTTGACGTGGAAACCCTGTTAAGGGAGAAAATCATGGGGTGATTAACCCAAAGATTATTCTCTATTAGAAGAATAAGGAATTACAAAATGGCACTTGCCAATTAGGGCTCACTGCCCGAGCACACTGCTCACAAGGAGGCACACTACCTACAAGAGACACACTGTCTACAAAAGAGTGTTATACAATACTTGAACTGATTGTTAGCATCCACATATGCTGGAGTTCAGTTCCGGTTAGGCTCAGTACACTGATCTGCTGCACTTCATCTTTCCTCTTCTCTTATGTTGCTTTCCTTTCACATACTAGACCTTCCTTACTGTTTCTGCTCTGCTCTGCTTTTATTCGCATATCACATATCACCACACCTCTTCTCACAACTAAATCCATCCCATATATATATCCGCACAAGTGATTTCATTATCTTTCTAGTCGGCACCCAGAACAGTTAATCTTCTCACAAACTCTGTTCTGTCGGTTGAATCCTTGCACATCAAGTAATGCGGATCAAGCATATACTTGTAGAAATCATTAATCATGTCGGCCAAACATAATTCATGTCTTCATAACCTTTACCACCATCAGAAATGCATCTAGAAAATAGTCTGATGTTCAGTCAGTCAGTTCTTCCTCTGTTTACACTGTCACTCAGGAATCTGGTACTCAATTATTCATATCTTTTTCTTTGTCCATCACCGGAGGCTAAATCCTTGGAATCTATTATTGAAGGTAGTCCTCTTGACTTTCCCAAATCTGCACTTCACCAAGATACT
The DNA here is from genome assembly GCA_027924645.1 of Cunninghamia lanceolata. Lineage (NCBI taxonomy): Eukaryota > Viridiplantae > Streptophyta > Pinopsida > Cupressales > Cupressaceae > Cunninghamia > Cunninghamia lanceolata. The sequence goes on from BSBN01000547.1 coordinate 15,943,166, forward strand.
TCATCTCAGAGATTTGGACCTGTCTGTCGGACCTTGCCACAAGCTCTGTTCTTGTTTACCAAACCTCAACAATCTTCATTCTGACTTCCGGTAGAGACACACCATGTCCTGCAGATGTGTGGGATGAACTTTGTTGTCATCAATGACAACAATCATGAATCCATATAGTGTCTCTTGCCAATAATCTCCCCCTTTGGCATTGATGGCAACACTTAGTGAAAAATGACTAAGTGTTTACACTATGCTCCCCCTTGGCTGATGCTCTGTCTTTATATACATTTTCTGGAGCTCCCCCTTAGTTGGATTCCTCATTTTTCACTACTCCTCACTCCCCCTTTGACATCAATGGCAAAGGGTAGGGTCCGCATACCAAAATTTTCAAAAATTTAACTATATTTAGCTGCATAAGTATATATATACAAGTTGTACTTACATATACTTAAGTATGTCTGCAAAAGTGTTCTTCAACTGTACAACTTCTGTCGCCCAACTCTGCTTCATCCTGTCCAAAATTGAGATATGCCCACTCAACAGGAATGCAAACGCATCTGCCCTTTTTAGATCTGTTGGATCATTGGTCTGGGCTATAATTTGGGCTTCTGCTATGGCCTCATGCATGGCCTCTAGCTTAGGGACAATTAACCCCCTGAGCTCACTCAACTTGCTTATTCTATTTTTCCTTTCCTTCTCCAATTTCTTGATTTCACTCAAGACTGTGATAGTTTGACATTCTTGATTTGTTATAGAGGAAGAGAGAGGATCAAAAATTCTTTGATAGGTTTGATAGTTTATCCTCCTATTCTTTTATTTCCTTCTCAATGTCCAGTGTTACTTTGGACCATGATAAACAAAATTTATACATTTCTCCTCCATCTTTAAGAGCGTTTTCTAGGCTCTTTATTCCAATATTCATGTTTCTTCTATCATTAATAATCAAACCCTGTACCTCAGAGAATCTTTTATCCAAAAACTCCTTCCGGACCTTTTCTTCAGCTAATTTTTCTAGAGAATCAAAATGTGTACTAACACTGCTGACTAAGGTTTTGAGATTACTGGAAGAGGAGGCTGTGGGATCCTTCTGAAAAAATGGCATGATCTTTTCCAGCACTCCGGATGCTACCTCCATAAGCTCACAGTCTTCCATGTGAGATTTCAGTAGTTTCTCTTTGACTTTCTCATTTACAAATGAGGCTATTTTCATTGTTTGCACCGGTGACAAGGAGTCAAAATCTAATGGTCCTTTTAGTAGGTCCGGTTCATCAATTTCTATAGTGGCTTTTGTTAAGAATTCTTGAACAGTTTGTGCAGTGACTCTTGCCGGAGACAGATGTTTCTTCTCTTCTGCAACCTCGGAGCTGTCCTTTGGAGTTTTCTTTCCTCCTACATTCTCACCACTAGCAGTTGTGGTCTTTTCTGTTGAGGTCTTCGCACTGTCATCTTCTTTTTCTTTTACCTCTGCTTCTTTCTCCTGTGATTTTTCTTCTCCTTTAGATCCATAGACTGTAGGGGAAACCGGAGGGGAAATGTTAGTCAGTTCGGGGCCCACCTCTTCTGACATTTTATCAGGAGTTTCTTCTGCAACATTTGTGGTGGAGGGATCAGTACCCAAGTCCTCTATGATAGGAAGATTAAATCTTTTGAAGGTTTTCTAGAGAATCTCTTCAGTGTCCTTGGCTGCCTTGTTGGTCTCACCAAGCATAAGTTGATTCATCCTTGCTTTGCTCCTGAATTCATCCTTGCAGTCTTTGAATACCATGTTCATTGTCTTGGGATCAATTGAAGGATATAGCTGAATAGCTATCTGTTCCCGGATCTCAAGGTCTTTTGCCATGGCATTGGTCTTTCTCATTTCCAACTCCTTCTCTAGACTCTTAGGAATTAGAGAGATAATTTCAATAAAAGCTTTATTGTAAATGTTCAAAAACTTAACTGTGGCTTCCTCCAGAATCTTTTTATCTGCTTCATTATAGTCATCATAGAATTCTGTTAAGGGTTGTAGGTTGCCATCCACAGTGACTGCTTTTACTACATCATCTAAGGAGAGAGTAGGTTTTTCAACAAATTCCTCTTCCTTCTCTTCTTCTCCTTGACTGGATGATTTCTTCTTCTTCTTTAGTTTCCTGATCTCCTCATCTGATTCGATTTCCTCTTCATCCCTTTGACTTGCATAAGCCCTTGTGGCTTTTGTCTTTGATCTTTTCTCTCTTTTGTCGGATGCCTGGACTTCCAGTTTTGATGTTCTTGAGCTTTTGGCTGTGACAGGTGTAGATCTCTTTGATGATCTGGTCCGGGTGGAGGTTTCTACCAGAGCACTTTCCTTGCTTTGTTTTTCTGCCTCTTTCTTCTCTTCCTCAGCCCTTTCCATCCTTTTCTTGTGGGCATCAAGTGCCTCCTTTGAGATGCCAAGGCCTTGAGCAATATTTTCTACTTCTTTTCTCACCTTCCTCTTGATCTCTGGTTCTCTGAGTTCAACATGGATTTTTATACTCAGCTCCTCAAAGGTTCCAAACCTTTCTGCTTTTGGATCTTTAGGCTAGCTTAGCATGTGTTGAACATGCAGCTCCACAATCTGTTCATCAACTTCATACCCCATGGGCATGATCTAGACTATCCTTGGTTCTACTACCTCCATTAGGCACTGATCTGTCTCTACCATAAAGCATACTGTGTCTTTGTATTTTTCAACAAGAGATTAAGGAATTCTTTCTCTTGCTTGCATCATGCTCTGAAAGTTCTTGAAGTATCCCCACAGAGCTATATTTTGTACTTTGTTGTCACCAAGTCCATGTAAATAATCTTTGACTTGGATAGCTACCGGTCTATCATTCTCCCATACCCAGCCATTAGATCCGGGAAGCTCATTCATAAAGTAGAAGAATAAGCACAATATCAATCCACCATACTTGAATGAATTATTTTTATCTTTCTTTATTTTCTACAGATTCTCCATGAGTTGGTTCAAGAAAAGCTGGCAAAGATCATAGTCTGCATCCTTTCTTAGCATTTCATAAGTGGTATAGATGGCAGTTCCAGGTACAGAATTTTCTCTGCTAGAATGATATATCTTATATCCAATGATCATAGAAGCAAACTTGACATCCGGATCAGTGATGTCATCTACTGTCATTGCTCTTTTGTCAAACTTACATCCGGTAGCCTCACTCACAGTTTGGTTTTTCATAGATTTAAGAACAGGAATCCCACCGGATGAGTGTAGTCCGGTAACTGCCCTGATGGCATCTTTAGTGATCTTGAATGGTCCATTTAACCACATGAAATTGTCATGTATTCTGCTCAAAATGTACCTAACCCATTAATCCTCCGTAAAACAGGGGAAATGTATGTATTATGCAAAGTGCTTATTCTGGAGGCCTATGTATTGGGGTTTGAGCTCAAATGAATCATCTAACAGTTGCTTGTGATAGATATCTCTTAGTTTGAATTCCCCAAACTCTTCAACATTTGCATGTATATAAACCCTAATATCTTCGGTGTGCAACACACCATGTGGAACACTAGAAAATGCACCTAGGGGGTCTACCTCCAAGGATTTGTATGGATGTTTCTTAAATGTAGGGCGAGGTCTATCAGAAATCTTTACAATATTTGGAGTACCCATTATCAAGAGATTTGCAGTGAGATATTTGAAAACAGAAAATACCTTTTGCGCCTATCAGTTTCACGGAGTTGGTTGGATTGATCTCTGGAAGTAATGACTTCTGCAAGTGATCTTCGATGAACTTGAGGAATTTCATTGTAGAGCTCCACTTTTCATTTCTTCTTGAGTGCAGATGTGTGAATGACAAATGAGTGAACTCTTTTATTTCCAAAAAGCCCTAATTCTTACCTTACAATAAATGCATAACCTAATTCATTCCGGTTTGCCTTGTTTTCCTTGTTCAAGGAGGAAGAAACTCATCCGGATCATTATGATTCTCTTGTGATTGATGTTAGTGATGAATCATCATATCCACTTGTCCTTCTGATCATCTTATGTATCCGCAGATCAAGCTGTATCAATTTGGATTCATACCGGGCCAATCTTGTGAGAGATACCTGTTTTACCGGAAGACTTGCTTAACCGGACCAATTATGAAGGAATTGAACTTTTTGAATTTTCCTACGGATCTCTCAAATCTTTACCTGACCTTCTTTAGATTTTTCTCTAGAACCCCTTTGAACCGTAGCTTCTCATGTGCCAATTTTATGCACCATTTGACTGGCTGGGGGAACAAGGTTTTCTTTGAGTCTCCCCCTGAGCCAGAGCTCACTTTTCAGTTTTCAGAAGGAATATCAGCACCAGAGTCTGGTGCGGATCCAACCTCTACATTCTCAGTACTTTTCTTCACCCAAATCTTGCTCATCTCATTTTTAACTTCATCCGCATTTATCTTTTGTTTACCCTTATCTTGATTCTGATTATGATATACCGGACCTCTTTTGTCCTGATTCTTGCTTCTACAGACTTTTGCATTATGACTGGACCTATTATAGATTTGGCAAACAACATTTCTTTGCATATTTGACTAATATCCTCTTGATCTGCATTGATTAGCCATATGACCTACTCTATTGCATGCAAAGTATCTACCATTCAATGATTTGTTCATTTGCATATTTCTGCATTCATGAGACTTGTGACCATACCTTTTGCAGTTAAAACACTATCCAGAGAAGGATGAATTAGTCTGATTCATTCTCTTTCTGCACTGATTAGCTTTGTGACCAAAGTGATTGTAGCTGTGGCAGTATCCATTGAAGGATGGATATCTTTGAGCATTAGGCTGTCTTACCGGAGGTCTTCTAGGCCTGTTCCTTAGATTTTCTGATCCAAAATTCTTCTGACCGGATCTGGAGCTTTCTCCTTTCTCATATCCCAAACCACATTTGCCATCTACCTTCTTTTGACTTCCAAGAAGAACTTCAAGTTGAGCAGAACTTATCTTGAATTTCTCTTTATACTCATTTGCTGTTTGAAGATCCCTTTTTAGAGAGACAATTTGATCCTCAAGTTTTTCTTCATTATCTTTAGCATCTTCAAGATCAGATTCAAGATGTCTGATAATTCTATCCATCTGGTGGCAATCTTCTGATTTCTCCTTGAGAGATTGTCTTAGATTATCTTCAGTTTTTCTTTTCTCTTCAACTTTTTAGGTAAACTTTATAACTCCTGATTCCATTTCATGTCTTACCATAATGATTTCTTTTGATAACTTTTCACATAACTTGGTTTTCTCAGTCAGCTCTTCATTTGCAGTATTTTCTTCACCTTGTCTTGCCAATTGCTAAAGCAGCTCCTTTCTCTTTTTCATAGAGAGACTTAATTTATCTTTTAGTTCTCTCATGAAATCATCAGCCTGTTTGAGTCTTTCCTTTAATTCATTGACTTCAGAGTTTGACTGCTCAAGATCATCAAGGGCAGTCTTGAGTTGCTCTCTTAAACCATATGCATCCATTTGAACTCCCAGATCTTCCTCAAGCTGTTAGGCTTTGTTAGGAGGAACTTAGCTCTAATACCAATTGTTGATAATTGAGAGGGGGGGTGAATCAGTTATCCAAATTATTTCTTCTTTCTGAACTTTCTTATTAATTAATGCAGCGTTAAACAAGTAAACATAACCATGAAATGGAGATACACATGACACAATATTTTTGACATGGAAACCCTGTTAAGGGAGAAAACCATGGGGTGATTAACCCAAAGATTATTCTCTATTAGAAGAATAAGGAATTATAAAATGGCACTTGCCAATTAGGGCTCATTGCCCGAGCACACTACTCACAAGGAGGCACACTGCCTACAAGAGACACACTACCTACAAGAGACACATTGTCTACAAAAGAGTGTTATACAATACTTGAACTGATTGGTAGCATCCACATATGCTGGAGTTCAGTTCCGGTTAGGCTCAGTACACGAATCTGCTGCACTTCATCTTTCCTCTTCTCTTATGCTGCTTTCCTTTCACATACCAGACCTTCCTTACTGTTTTTGCTCTTCTTTGCTTTTATTCGCATATCACATATCACCACACCTCTTCTCACAACTAAATCCATCCTATATATATATCCGCACAAGTGATTTCATTATCTTTCTAGTCGGCACCCGGAACAGTCAATCTTCTCACAAACTCTATTCTGTCGGCTGAATCCTTGCACATCAAGTAATGCGGATCAAGCATATACTTGTAGAAATCATTAATCATGTCGGCCAAACATAATTCATGTCTTCATAACCTTTACCACCATCAGAAACGCATCCAGAAAATAGTCTGATGTTCAGTCAGTCAGTTCTTCCTCTGTTTACACTGTCACTCAGGAATCCGGTACTCAATTATTCATATCTTTTTCCTTGTCCATCACCGGAGGCTAAATCCTTGGAATCTATTACTTAAGGTAGTCCTCTTGACTTTCCCAAATCCGTACTTCACCAAGATACTTCCTCTGAGAGATCCGGACCTGTCTGTCAGACCTTGCCACAAGTTCTGTTCTTGTTTACCGGACCTCAACAATCTTCATTCTGACTTCCGGTAGAGACACACCATGTCCTGCAGATGTGTGGGATGAACTTTGTTGTCATCAATGACAACAATCATGAATCCATATAGTGTCTCTTGCCAATAGGCTCCAACTATAGAGCCTCTTAGGATAAAGTTCTAACCAATAGAACTTACCGCACATAAATTAATCATGTCGGCCTCAAACACGGACTGTTACCGACTCAATCTAACTGTCAGATCACAACTTTCACTACAGATCACAATACTTGCTCAAAATCATATCAAAGACTCCTTAAACATAACAGATCATACCTTTAGAACCGCAAAGAAAAATATCCTTTAGCGGCAAAATGCAGACCATCAGAACTCAGACTCTGTCATAGTCCAACTCTATCAAATAGTGTAGTGATACTCAGCAGCTTGTAACTATCTTTCCCGGTGGACTTTAGAACTTACAATTCTGGATTTAGACACTTCATATAAGTGTTTACAACACCTCAAAACCACAGAACAAAACATGCACTTGCAGAGAAATGCGGATCATTCTACTTTGCACTGTACATTGTCCCTGTCTTACTTCTGTTTGTCCAGACTTAGATATTTTATTCAAATGACTTATGGAGGAACTCATGACGTGAACACTAGAATATATCACCATCAAGTGGATATGAGTCATCATACCTAAACTACATTTGCCAGTCTTCATCTGCGGAGGCGTACTAATCCACTTTCTGTCCCTTACTCTGAATACTGTCCATACTTAGCCAATATGGCTAGGTCTTCTTTACCAGACCATAAACTATGATCCAACCTTGTTCCTTTTCTTGTTGCCATCAATTACAACACTAAATTATCCAACATAGCAGTGTCTCTTGCCAACAACCCTTGAGGAATCCAATTCTAGTTGGTCTATTTTGGTATTAGAATCAAGTATATAGCTTGATATACCCTTGAATTAGATCATGACTTAGATGAATAATCAACAAATAAATTGCAAATATTTTTAATAACCAAGGAACTACAGATATAGTTTCTAGTCAAGCAATTACTCAAGCTCTGGTACCTTCATTTCAAAATAATAAACCAAAGATCATGGTTCAATAGATTCAATCTCTAGTGCTAAGCTCAAAAATAGAAAATATAGAAAATATGATGCAAAACATAAGTATTGATATGATTCACAAGTCCAATCAATAAATAGTTTTCAGAGAAGAAATTGTAATTTTTAGAGAGCAAATTGTCAATGGAATACCAAGCATAATAATTAAAGTGTTCCTAGTCCTCTAGATAACACACATCAATCTAGAACAATAATGCTATTACTTCAATAAATTAAGCTAATTTACCATTGACAATATGGTGTAGATATCATAGTATTATCACACATGAAGAAAATGACTGTCATGAGTTCACATTAGCACTAAATATAATTTAAAAAGACTTAGAAAGTTGGGAAGTAGTACCTACACAAGAGAAAGTTACAAATCAAAATGATAAGAATTTTGGAGGGTGATCCCACAATAGTGGATTACACTTTTTGGCCAAAGTTGACATTGAAATGAACATTTTGAAAAAAATCTTCACTTTCGGACACCTATAGTTGCTAAACCGTGAGGAATTTGAAGATGATGTAAATTAATGATTTGTCACATTTTATCTATAGATTCTAAATATAGTTTTTTTTAATTTTTTGGAATCAAATTATATTTCCTTGTCCATCTCCTTCAATAACTAGTTTTTAACAGTAAACAACATTTTTAAAGAGTGACATGTACTGTGTAAAACATAACTTTTTTTCTATGAAGGATAAAATTCTAATTTTTTAGAATTTAGATTTTTAACTATGATATCTAGAGGATGCATTTGGTTTCATAATGTTTTATTGAATATTTTTCTTTTAATTAACTTTTGAAGTCAAACCAATTACAATTTAAACATAGGTCTACTGTGTAAAGCATAACTTTTTTTGTATGTATCGGAATTCAATTTTTTTTTTGTTGGAATAAGGACATCAATACCTAGAGGACACATATTTTTTAGAATTTTTTTTTCTATATTTTCCTATTTTTTCTTATGTATGAAACAGAGACCTTGATGTTCATTAAAAACCTACATTCACAAGAAATAAAAAATGAATATAATAATCAAATTAAATATATTTAAAATTATACTCTTTGGGAAGCTTATAATAAGGACTACATACTTAAAAAACATAAAATTTTAAATGAATTCATTTGATCCCCCAAAAGGAAAATCAAAAGTGGTTTTTTATCAGCATTTTGATAGGTGTAGAGGAGACTCCATGACAGGTATGGTTTAAAACTAGCAGGGTTCTATCCAAGGGGGTTTGATCTAAGGGGGTTTGATCAAACCCTATTCAATTACAATCCTTTAAATGGAACCTTTCAAGGCTTAAATCATTATATTTTATAAAAATATGTGATTTCAACAAAAATCAGGATGTCCCAAAAAGTGTAACCTATTATTGTGGCAGCACCTTGGAACTTCCTTAGTAATAAAAACATATGAATTTCCAAGAGAAAGTGATAATGATCCTGAAGATATTAATTTGGATGAAGTTCAAGCATATCAACAATTTCAAATAGAAATTAATTATACACATAAGATTAAAGCAAAAGAACCACTAAATTCTTCTACTCCTGCCAACAATCTTTAGACTCCTCCTAATGATAGATCAACTAATAATCCAAATCCTCCCAGGTCTCTTACTACATCTTTAAAATTAAAGAATAATATAGTTACACCTCATATATAGAAGCTTTTAAACTAGAACAAGAATGGATATAATATCATCAAAGATTTGAAGAAAACTAAATCTAATTCTACTATGTTTGAATTATTATAAATGATAGATCAAAAGGATTTTCTAATAAGAACTTTGTTATATGCACAAGGAAATTGAGATTAACAAGATTTCTTTGCTTGAGTTGTAGTTTATAAAGTAAATATTGATTCTCCCCATTTCTCTTGACAACCAGAATTCTTGGTAAGAACCTACCCAATTGTTTGATGGATTTAGGTGCTTCTAGAAATGTTATTCCATACTCAATTTATAAGTTAAGATTGACCTTGACCAACAAGCCCTTTAATGCTTGGATATCTTTTGCTAGGCCTCTGGCTCTAGCATTCAATGGAAGAAAACTGTGTTACAGTCAATCTTTCCTTCTTGAGCCAGGTTGGCTAGATTCTTATAGATGGAAGTGGATTGCCCATGAAGAAATTTTCCATTTTTGGGGCATTCCCTTCACCTTCCAAGCCTCTCCCTCGGAGATGTGGCTTGATCAGTTATTGCACGCATTGAAAGAAATTGCACTGTTGGATTACCAAACCTTTGTTTTTGGCAGGTAAATTTCAAGTTTGTTCCAAAATTTTGGTTGCCACACATGTTTTCTATTCTTCATGCCGAGTTCCTTCTAAGGCATCCTATTTAAAATTTGAAAAACTCCTTCAAGATTTTTTGTAGGCCTCCAGTGATGGATCTCAAGGTTTTCACTGAGTTGCATGGGAATTTTATTGCCTTCCTTGTGAGGCTGGCAGACTTGGCTTGATTTCCATTTATCATCAAGGCATTTCCTTGTGTGCTAAATAGATTACTCAAGCCCTTCAAGGAAATGAAGCCTAGAGAAGTCTTGTCCGACACTGCATTTGCACTAGTACTCCTACAGGTCATCTAGCTTGGAAAGGCTCAGATATAGGAACTCTCCTCACTATGAGAGACTATGTCTCCATTCAAGGCATATTTTTTATCAAGAGCATTTGGAAGGCTTGGGAAGCCCTCAATCCCTGGCTTCAATGGGCTGGAGATTATTTTTGTAATGGATTATCCATTAATCATCAGTCCATTTGGTAGTTTTCTATTCTCAACATTCAAGATAGGTCGCTTGCTAAGCTTCCTTGGGTGCATGCCTTAAAAATTTTCAAACATGGGATTCATGATTTACTTGACTTCTTGCATAGGGCCACCAAGAATTTCCTATCTTGGCTTGAATTTGGGTAGAAATACAGGCTCCTAAACATAGATCAAGAGACCTACTAGTCAATTATTGATGATATTCCTCAAATGATTCATAAGTTAGGAGTTAGATCTCTCAAACTTTGGTGGATGGACTGGAAATGGTATCCAGACACTCCTTTTCAAAATTACAAACTTTCCAAAGGTTATTCTTTGTTGTCTCCCCACTTACATATGGTGGAGCAGTTGAATCACCATTGGTAACTTTAGTCCTCTGGTGGGACTTGGCACAAACAATTTCAATACATTTGGTCTGCTGTGGTGGAGCCTAAATTGGCTCATTTCACTTGGTGTCTTCTATACCAAGGCCTCCCTTTGGGAGTTTGTCTGGCTCATATGGGCATAGCCATTCCTCATTGTCTGTTTTATGGGCAACTTGAGTCTCTCAAGCACCTTTTTTGGTTTTGCCCATGGGCTTAGGAAGCTTGGAATTGGATCCATGATTTTTTCAAAACTTTCAGACTTGCTCCTTTCTCTTGGCATATGGTCTTACTCAATGAATGGCCCTATCTCCTTCATAAATACACTCAAATTTGGCATGCTTTCAAGGTGGAAATTTTTTTAGCATTTGGAAGGATAAAAATGCTACTACTTTCACTCATTGTTCTACTAATAAGTATTTTTATCTATACACTAAAGCTATTATTTTCTCTAATGTTCTAATGCAGATTCAGGTGCAAGCTAGCAAAGCTGCACTTGAAGTTGACCATCTCCAGGAGTTGATAGATCATTTAGGAAATGCTCCTTGCACTATTGCATGGGTTTCGCTTGACTCTACCTCCTCTTGAGGGCGTCGAGGTGGTTGCAGTCAATCATCTCGGCATGACTGTGGCGATCATAGTGAACATGGAGATCATGGCTCTCATTCCCATGGCCCTCAACCCTTTAGGGATTTTGCTTCCTGTGGAGGATGGTCTCAGCCTTCTAGATCACCATCTCCTCAGTGGGATGTTAGATGGCCTGACATAGGCAAATTCCCTCGCCTACAACTTGCCATTTCTCTGGCCCATGCTCAGCCTCCTCCCAAGGAGAAAGAAGATGATACTAATGTTCTCGATGGTTAGGAGCCCATTGATGATGTTGGAATTAGACTGGACAACTAAGAGGAGGGGTGAATCAGTTGTCACACAGTATAATCTTTTTTAGGTTTTAACCTTCTTTATTATCTTACTACCAAATTAATAATGTAAACATAAAAGCATAGATCAACAACATATGAGCAGAAACATAATCAACACAATTGACACCAAGATTTTGACGTGGAAACCCGGTTAAGGGAAAAACCACGGTGGGGGTAAACCCACAAAGATTTGTACCCTGTTAAAAGTACTTTAGAAAAATAGAAGGCACATGCCTTCGAGTGTACTACCTAGATCTTGCTGCTCAAAAAGAGAGGCTCACTGCCTACATAATTTATTTAGAACAGAAAGAATTAACTGAGAAATAGCATCTACTTCATGCCTGGTTCAGTTTCAATGAATGCTCAAAAACTTCTGCTTTGCCTGAAATTCTTCTTTACTAACTTCACACTCTATACTGCTCTCGCTCCTTTTCTTCTCTACTCTGCTTCTGATCCTTTATTCAAATTTAATCTGTTTTACTCAAGGATGATGTTTAACAACTCTTCAACAAGTATTTATACACTCCATCAATATTAGAATGATCAACAAGGTCGGCCAAACTTAACGCAGATCTTTACACTGTCGGACAGTCTGAGCTAAGACTTAAATCTTCCTTTACTAACACGCCATGCTTCATAAAATGATCTTAGATCATCCGCAACACGCTAGGAACATCTGGTCGGCCAAGGCTGGGAAGAACAACAACTTCAAAGAGGAAATCTTCAATAACAAGCTTAAACTCCAATGCGGACCTCCAACATAGTAGCCACACAATCTAGAGACTTCAACAAGCACATTGAACTCACTAATAACATCCACTCTAAACCAAATTACCAAAATCATTTGTATCTTCCTCTGGAACCTCAAGAACACTGTCTGTCATGACTGTCAAACTAGAAGGATGGCTTGCGGACCTCCAAACCACAAACCACTAGAGTTGATGATACACACTGACTTCCCAAACATACCTTCAAATCCGCAGATCATAATATTTCACTGTGGAGCAATCCGGACCAAATTACTATCACTCTATCTCTTCTAAATATTGCAAGATTTGGTTCTATTTAGATGACCATAATGTATTTAAATCTTCATGTAGACTTCTCAATTCTTGACTAGAGCAACCTCTAACGATCCTCTATATAGCCATAAGGTTTGCGAACCTTGAGTCTTCAATAATTTTCTCAATATCCTCAACATTCTAGTCTCCTCAACAGGTAACAAAATAAGACATAGTTGACACCAATGACAACACTGCGTAGGCCCATATTTGCAACAATCTCCCCCTTTGTCATTGATGGCAACATATATTGTGAAAAATTGATTTAACCATCATGACAAAAAGTTCTCCCCTTGACTTGTGCAACTACTTCTTGTTGGCAAGAGACACTATATGGATTCATGAATGTTGTCATTGATGGCAACAAAGTTCATCCCACACATCCGCAGGACATGGTGTGTCTATACCGGAAGTCAGATTGAAGAATATTGTGGTCCGGTAAGCAAGAACAGAGTATGTGGAAAGGTTTGACAGTCAGGTCCGGATCTCTCAGAGGAAGTATCTTTGGAAAGTGCGGACTTGGGGAAGTCAAGAGGAGTACCTTGACTGATAGATTCTAGGAATTGAGCCTCCAGTGATGAAAGAGTAAAGAGATGTAAGCATTCAAGTATTAGGGTCCAGTTTGATAGAACAGACAGAGGAAGAACTGATAGGCAGAGCATCAGAAGTTATTCCGGATGAGATGTTGATGGTGATAAAGATTCCTAAGGTATATTTCATGATTGGCTAACTTATTGGATGACTTATATAAGTTTCTTTTTGATCCGCTTCACTTGGAAGTAAGGATTCAGCCGACAGACTAAAGTTTGAGATAATATTGACTATTCTAGATCCCAACTAGAAAAGTGTTGAAATCACTTTTGCGGATATATATATATATATATATATATATATATAAGATAGATTTAGATGTGAAGGTGTGTGTTGTGTATGAATTGAAGTACGAATAAAAGCAGAATAGAACAAAAGGTAGAAAAGCAGGTTTGAAATGTAAAAGGACAGCAGCACTTAAGGAGAGTAAGAATGAAGTGCAGTAGATCAGTCTATTGAGCTTAACCAGAACTGAACTTTAGCATGTGTGGATGCTTCTCATCAGTTCAAGTTTCCTTCATGTATACAGTAAGTCTTTTGTAGCCAGTGAGCCTCTTGTGAGCAGTGTGCTCGAGCAGTGAGCCCTAATTGGCAAGTGCCATTTTGTAACTTCTATTCTTCTAACAGACAATAATATCTTGGGTTAATCACCCCGTGGTTTTTCCCCTTAACAGGGTTTCCACGTCAAAATCATTGTGTCATGTGTATTGGTGTTATTTCCATTTCATGATTATGCTTGCTTATTTGATCTGATGTTACATTAACTGTTAAGAAAGCACATAAAGTTAAAATTATTAGGATAACTGATTCACCCCCCCTCTCAGTTATCAACAGTTGGTATCAGAGCCAAGTTCCTCCTAACAAGAGCCTAATAGCTTGAGGAAGATCTAGGAATTCAAATGGATGTATATGGTATAAGGGAGCAACTCAAGACTGCCCTTGATGATCTTGAGCAGTCAAACTCTGAAGTCAATGAATTAAAGAAAAGACTCAAACAGGTTGATGATTTCATAAAAGAACTAAAAGACAAATTGAGTCTCTCTATGAAAAAGAGAAAGGAGCTACTTCAGCAATTGGCAAGTCAAGGTGAAGCCAATGATACAAACGGAGATCTGAAAGAGAAAACCAAGTTATGTGAAAAGTTATCAAAAGAAATCATCATGGTAAGACATGAAATGGAATCAGGAGTTATGAAGTTCACCCAAGAAATTGAAGAAAGAAAAAAATATGAAGATGATCTGAGACAATCTCTCAAGGAAAAATCAGAAGACTGCCACAAGATGGATAGAATAATCAGACATCTTGAATTTGATCTTAAAGATGCTAAAGATAATGAAGAAAAACTCGAGGATCAAATTGTCTCTATTAAAAGGGATCTTCAAACAGCAAATGAATACAAAGAGAAATTCAAGATAAGCTCTGCTCAACTTGAAGTTCTTCTTGAAAGCCAAAAGAGGGTAGATGACAAGTGTGGCCTGGGGTATGAAAAAGGTGAAAGCTCCGGATCCGGTCAGAAAAATTTTGGATCAGAAAATCCAAGGAACAGGCCTAGAAGACCTCCGGTAAGGCAGCCTAATGCTCAAAGATATCCATCCTTCAATGGATACTGCCACAATTGCAATAACTTTGGTCATAAAGCTAATCAATGCAGAAAGAGAATGAATCAGACTAATACATCCTTCTCCGGACAGTGTTTCAACTACAAAAGGTATGGTCACAAATCTAATGAATGCAGAAATATGCAAATGAACAATTCATTCAATGGTAGATGCTTTGCATGCAATAGAATGGGTCATATGGCTAATCAATGCAGATCAAGAGGATATCAATCAAATATGCAAAGAAATGTTGTTTGTCAAATTTGCAATACATCCGGTCATATTGCAAAATTCTGTAGAAGCAAGAATCAGGACAAAAGAGGTCCGGTATATCATAATCAAAATCAAGATAAGGGAAAACAAAAGGTGAATGCGGATGAAGTTCAAAGTGAGATGAACAAGATTTGAGTGAAGAAAAGTACAGAGAATGTAGGGGATGGATCCGCACTAGACTCTGGTGCTGATATTCCTTCCAAAAATTAAAAAGTGAGCTCTGGCTCAGGGGGAGACACAAAGAAAACCTTGTTCCCCCAGCTAGTCAATTGGTGCCGGAACTGGCACAAGGAGAGTTGCGGATTAAAGGGTTCATAAGAGAAACATCTAAGTAAACTATGGTTAAGATTTGGAAGATCCGCAAGATGTTTAAGATCAAGATTGATCCAGTTCTTCAAGTCATCCAAATAAGGCAAACCGGAATGACTTAGGTCGAGCATTTATTGCAACTTGATATTAGGGTTTGCGGAGCAATATAAGGGTTTTCTCATTAAGCATTTGTTCATTCTGCATTCAAGAAGAAACGAAAAGAAGCTCTACAATAGAAATTCCTCAAGCCCTTCAAAGATCATCTGCAGAATCTGATTCATCTAGCAATTGAACCGGCTCACTTCGTGTAACCTAGAAGCGCAAAAGGTATTTTCCATTCTCAATATCTCTCTGCAAATCTCTGAAAAATGACTACTCCAAATATAGTGAAGATTTCTGATAGGCCACGACCCAAATTTAAGAAGCGTCCATATAAATCCCTAGAAGTTGATCCCCTCGGCGCTTTTTCAAGCATTCCGCATGGGGTTCTGCATGTAGAAGATGTTAGGGCATATATTCATGCGAATATTGAAGAATTTGGGGAATCTAAGCTGGCTGATATCTATCACAATCAGTTAATAGATGATTCTTTTGAGCTCAAACCTCAGTTCAAGGCCATCCGAGATAAGCATTTTGCATGGTACATTCATTTCCCCTATTTTGAAGAAGATGAATGGGTCTGGTATGTGTTGAGTAGAGTACATGATAACTTCCTATGGTTGAATAGACCATTTAAGATCACCAAAGATATAATTAGGGCAGTAACCAGTCTGCATTCATCCGGTGGGATACCTGTTCTCAAATCTGTCAAAAAATAGACAGTGAGTGATGCAACTGGATCAAAATTTGATAAGAGAGCTATGACAATTGAAGATATCACTGATCCGGATATCAAATTGGCATCCATGATAATTGGTTACAAAATTTATCACTCCAGTAGGGAAAATTTAGTACCGGGAACTGCAGTTTATACAGCTTATCAAATGCTAAAAGAAAATACTGACTATGATCTATGTGAACTTCTTCTAAACCAACTATTGGAGAATCTACAGAAGATCAAGAAGGATAAGAAAAATTCCTTCAAGTATGGTGGGCTGATATTGTGTCTATTTTTCTACTTCATGAGTGAGCTGCCTGGATCAAGTGGTTGGGTTTGGTAGAATGATAGACCTGTTACAATCCAAATCAGAGACTATTTGCATGGGCTTGGAGATGCCAAGACAAGAAATACAGCTCTGTGGGGTTACTTCAAGAACTTCCAAAATTTGATGCAAGCAAGAGAGACAATTCCCAAATCTCTAGTTGAAAAGTATAAGGATACAGTTTGTTTTATAGTTGAAACTGATCAGTGCCAAATGGAAGCTATGGAACCAAGGACAGTCTGGATCATGCCAATGGGGTATGAGGTGGATGAGAAACTTGTGGAGATGCATGTCCAACACATGCTTAGTCAACCCAAGGATCCCAAAATAGAAAGGTTTGGAACCTTTGAAGAATTGAGTATAAAAATTCATGTGGAACTTAGACAACCAAAGGTAAAGAGAAAAGTGAGAAAAGAAGTGGAGAATATTGCCAAAAGATATGGCATATCAAAAGAAGCTCTTGATGCCAACAAAGAAAAGGTGGAAAGGGCAGAGAAAGAGAAGGAAGAAGCAGAAAAGGAAAGTGATCTGGTGGAAGCCCCCTCCCGGACTAGATCCTCTAAAAGAGCTACACCTATCTCTGATAAAAGCTCAAAGACATCTAAACCGGAAGTCCAGACTTCCAGAAAAGGAGAGAAGAGAATAAAGAAAAAGGCAACAAGATCCTATGTTAGCCTGAAGGATGATGAAGAAACTGAATCAGACGAGGAGGTGAAGAAAATGAGGAAAAAGACGAAGATATCCAGTGAAACCAAGGAAGCAGAAGAGTTTGTTGAAAGAGCCACCTTGTCCTTAGATGATATAGGCAAGGCAATCACTATGGATGGAAATCTGAAGCCATTAACAGAATTTTATGATAAATATAGTGAAGCTGATAAGAAGAGTCTGCAAGATGCCACGGTTAAGTATATGAACATTTACAACAAGGCTTTCATTGAGATTGTATCTTTAATTCCTAAAAGCCTTGAGAAGGAACTTGAATTGAGGAAGAATAATGCCAAAGAGAAGGATATGGAGATCCAGGAATAGATAGTTATTCAGCTTTATCCCTCAATCACTCCTAAGCAGAAGAGTATGATCTTCAAAGATTGTAAGGATGAATTTTGGAGCAAAGCTAGAATGAATCAGCTTATGTTCAGAAAAACTGACGAAGTAGCAAAAGAAACAGAAGAGATCCTCCAGAATGCATACAAAAGATTCAACATTCCTATTATAGAGGACTTAGGTGATGATCCCTTAGCTACAGACATTGAAGAAAAAGCTACTGAGACAGTAGCAGAAGAGGTTAAGGAGACAACGGAAGATAAAGGTAAGGACTTGGAATCCTCTGCTCTGGAAGAGGTGGCCCATGAACAAACAAACATCTCTCCTCCGGTTTCCCCTACAGTCTCTGGATCTAAAGGAGAAGAAAGAATAGAGGAGAGAGAAGAAGAAGTGAAAGGAAGAGAAGAAAGTCAAGCTGAAAAGAACATAAGTGACAGTGCAGAAGAGAAGAAATCTCTGTCTCTGGCAAGAGACACTGCAAAAACTGTCAAGGACTTCTTGACAAAAGAAATATTGGAGGTTGATGAACCAGAGTTACTTCAAGGTCCATTTAACTTTGACTTTCTCTCCCCGGTTCAAACAATGAAGATAGCTTCATTTGTCAATGCAAAGGCAAAAGAAAAACTCCTGAAGTCTCACATGGAAGACTGTGAGCTAATAGAAGCTGCATCCGGAATTTTAGAAAAGATCATGCTATCTTTTCAGAAGGATTCCTCAGCCTCCTCATCTGGTAATCTCAAATCTCTAGTCAATAGTGTTAGCACACATTTTGATTCCCTAGAGAAGTCAGTAGAAGATAAGGTCTGAAAGGAATTCTTGGCAAAAAGATTATCAGAGGTACAAGGGTTAATAGCTAATGATAGGAGAAATATGAATATTGGGATAAAGAGCTTGGAAAATGCTCTAAAGGATGGAGGAGATATATATAAATTCTGTATATCCTAGACCACAGTAACAACGGATATTGAGAAGAAAGTAAAAGAACAAGAGAACAAATTAACAAATCTATCAAAGAATTTTGATCCTCTCTCATCCTCCATAATAAATCAAGAATGTCAGACTATTGCAGTCTTGAATGAAATCAAGAAGCTGGAGAAGGAAAAGAAAAATAGAATAAGTAGGTTAGGTGCACTCAGAGGGATAATTATCCCTAAGTTAGAAGCCATGCATGAGGCCATAAAAGAAGCCCAAATCACAGCCCGGACCAGTGATCTAACTGATCTAAAAAGGGTAGATGCATTTGCATTCCTGTTAAGCGGTCATATATCAATTTTGGACAGAATGAAGCAAATTTGGGCAACAGAATTTGTTCAATTGAAGACAACTTTTGCAGACATTCTTCAGTATATGTAAGTATGCCATATGTATATACTTATGTGGCCAAGTATAGTTGAAATTTTGAAAATTTTGGTTTGCGGATCCTACCCTTTGCCATTGATGTCCAAGGGGGAGTGAAGAATAGTGAAAAATGAGGAATTCCGCTAAGGGGGAGCTCTAAAAATTGTATATAAAAATAGAGCATCAGCCAAGGGGGAGTATAGTGTGACACTTAGTCATTTTTCACTAAGTGTTGCCATTAATGCCAAAGGGGGAGATTGTTGCCAAGAGACACTATATGGATTCATGAATATTGTCATTGATGGCAACAAATTTCATTCTACACATCCGCAGGACATGGTGTGTCTATACCAGAAGTCAGATTAAAGAATGTTGTGGTCCGGTATGCAAGAACAGAGTATGTGGAAAGGTTTGATAGTCAGGTCCGGATCTCTCAGATGAAGTATCTTTGGAAAGTGCGGACTTGGGGAAGTCAAGAGGAGTACCTTGACTGATAGATTCTAGGAATTGAGCCTCCAGTGATGAAAGAGTAAAGAGACGTAAGCATTCAAGTATTAGGGTCCGGTTTGATAGAACAGACAGAGGAAGAACTGATAGGCAGAGCATCAGAAGTTATTTTGGATGAGATGTTGATGGTGATAAAGATTCCTAAGGTATATTTCATGATTGGTCGACTTATTAGATGACTTATATAAGTTTCTTTTTGATCCGCTTCACTTGGAAGCAAGGATTCAGCCGACAGACTAAAGTTTGAGATAATATTGACTATTCCGGATGCCGATTAGAAAAGTGTTGAAATCACTTTTGCGGATATATATATATAAGATGGATTTAGATGTGAAGGTGTGTGTTGTGTATGAATTGAAGTGCGAATAAAAGTAGAATAGAACAAAAGGCAGAAAAGTAGGTTCGGAATGTAAAAGGACAGCAGCACTTAAGGAGAGTAAGAATGAAGTGTAGCAGATCAGTCTATTGAGCTTAATCGGAACTGAACTTCAGCATGTGTGGATGGTTCTCATCAGTTCAAGTTTTCTTCGTGTATACAGTAAGTCTTTTGTAGGCAGTGAGCCTCTTGTGAGCAGTGTGCTTGGGTAGTGAGCCCTAATTGGCAAGTGCCATTTTGTAACCTCTATTCTTCTAACAGAGAATAATATCTTGGGTTAATCACCCCATGGTTTTTTCCCTTAACAGGGTTTCCACGTCAAAATCATTGTGTCATGTGTATTGGTGTTATTTCCATTTCATGATTATGCTTGCTTATTTGATCTGATGTTACATTAACTGTTAAGAAAGCACAGAAAGTTAAAATTATTAGGATAACTGATTCACCCCCCCTCTTAGTTATCAACACTTGCTTCATTGCTTCCCCTGTCATCAGCAATTAGTTTTTCACATGTCTTCTCTCCCCCTTTGACATCAATGGCAAAGGGAACAAATTTGTAACCTTTACTCCCCCTTTTTATTTTAGACTGATCTCCAATGTTTGCATACTAACTACTCCTTAGAGTAGTATTTTCTCAACATCAATTCGGATCTCAAGATATGACTAAGAATTCCACTGGACTGATGCACCTAAGTGCATCTTAGTTCTGATTCAGAGGGGTACTAACCTCTAACTTCTCTCTGAGATATTCAAAGGTATCCTTGGGAAGAGGCTTTGTGAAGATATCTGCAATCTAATCTTTGGATGACACAAACTCCAACTTGACTTCATTCTCATTTACCTTCTCTCTCAAGAAAGAAAACTTGATAGATATATGCTCTATCTTTGAATGCAACACTGGATTCTTTGAGATGCTTATTGCACTAGAATTATGACAAAAGATTGTGACTGGCTCCTCAAACACAAATCTGATGTCCTTCAACATTTGTTTCATCCACAGAACCTGAGTACAATTATTTGTTGTTGCTATATATTCTGCTTCTGCAGTAGATAGAGATATTACCTCTTTCTTTTTTCTTATCCAAGAGACCAATCTTCTTCCCAAGAAGAATGCACCACCACTAGTACTTTTTCTGTCATCCACATCTCCTGCCCAATCAGCATATGTATATGCATGAAGAGTGAAATCATTATCTTTTGGATACCACAATCCATAATCAATTGTCCCCTTGAGATATCTGAAAATTCTTTTGACTACCACAATGTGGGATTCTTTTGGATCAGCTTGATATCTAGCAACAAGTCCAATGACGTTCATGATGTTAGGTCTAGTCTGGGTCAAATAGAGCAATCCTCCAATCATTGATCTATACCTTTTTTGATTTGCCTTAGGGGAATCATCATCTTTACTTAACTTGCATCCAGTTACCATAGGTGTACCTACTGGCTTTGAATCTTCCATTCCAAACTTCTTCAGCAATTCTTTCACATACTTGGACTGAGATATAAGGATACCTTTATCTGACTGAACAATTTGCAGACCTAGGAAGAAATTCATCTCTCCAAACATTGACATCTCAAATTCATTTTTCATCTGGTCAGCAAATGCTTTACACATACATTCATTTCCACCAAAAATGATATCATCAACAAAGACCTCAACAATCAGGATGTCCTCATGATTAATCTTGAAGTAAAGATTACTATTAGTAGTACCTTTGCTAAAACCTATCTTAAGTAAATATTTATCCAATTTTGCATACGAGGCTCTTGGAGCTTGCTTGAGTCCATACAAGGCTTTTCTCGGTCTACAAACCATGTCTCCCTGATTAGACAACTGAAATCCTTCCGGTTTCTCTATTACACTTCTTCCTCCAAATCTCCATTTAGAAATGTTGATTTGACATCCATCTGATACACTTTAAAATCTTTGAAAGTAGCAAATGCAAGAAACAATCTAACTACCTCTATTCTTGCCACCGGAGCAAAAGTTTCTTCAAAATCAATTCCTTCTACTTGAGAATAGCCTTTGCATACCAACCTTTCTTTGTTTCTTACAACTTCACCATCTTCATTTAGTTTATTCCAGAAGACCCATTTGGTTCCAATCACATTTGTGTCCTCAAGTCTAGGCACAAGATCCCAAGTGTGGTTCTTTTCAATTTGCATTAATTCTTCTTCCATTATTTTTACCCAGTTTTCATCAGTGCAGGCTTCACTAACTGATTTAGTTTCAATCCTTGAAATCAAACAAATCTCTTCTTGATCTTCAGCAACTCTTCTCCTAGTTTGAACACCTTTATTTCTATCCCCTATGATTTGATCTTCAGGATGATTCATTCTTACATACCTGGGGGTTTTGGGAATTGCTTGGGCTTCTGATTCTTGAGCTTGTTCCTCAACATCTGTACTAATTCCTTGAGTTTCTGGAGTTTTTAGATCAATCTAAATCTGAGTCAGAGTTTGAACTAACCTTCCTAGACTTTGAATTTCATTTTGATCATCTGAATCATATCCACAGAACCTAGAATGTCCTTCCTTGCTCTCATCAACTCTAACATTAGCACTTTCAACAATCTTTTTCAACCTCTTGTTAAAGCACTAGTAAGCCTTACTTTGAGTAGAGTATCCCAAAATATTCCCTCATCACTTCTTTTATCAAACTTGCCTAAATCCTCATCTCTTTTAATATAGAATTTACTACCAAAAACTCTAAAATATCTCACAGTAGGAGGATGACTAAACCATAGTTCATAAGGGGTCTTACCAGAATTGCCTTTGATCTACACCTGGTTAGGAGTGTAGACAACAATACTTACAACTTCTCTTCAATAAACTTGGGGAACATTTGTTTCCATCATCATGGTCCTGTTGGCAAGAGACACTATATGGATTCATGGTTGTTGTCATTGATGGCAACAAAGGTCATCCCACATATCCGCAAGTCATGGTGTGTCTCTACCAGAAGTCAGAATGAAGATTGTTGTGGTCCGGTGAACAAGAACAGAGCATGTGGCAAGGTCCGATAGATTGGTCCAGATCTCTCAGAAGAAGTGTCTTGGTGCAGTGCGGATTTGGGTAAGTCAAGAGGACTACCTTGAGCAGTATATTCCAAGGATTTAGCCTCCGGTGATGAACAAAGAAAAAGATATGAATAGTTGAGTACCGGATTCCTGAGAGACAGTGAGAACAGAGGAAGAACTGACTGACAGAGTATCAGACTATTTTCCAGATGTGTTACTGTTGATGGTAAAGGTTGTGAAGGCTGTTGGCAAGAGACACTATATGGATTCATGGTTGTTGTCATTGATGGCAACAAAGGTCATCCCACATATCCGCAAGTCATGATGTGTCTCTACCGGAAGTCAGAATAAAGAAAGTTGTGGTCCGGTGAAGAAGAATAGAGCATGTGGCAAGGTCCGACAGATTGGTCCGGACCTCTCAGAGGAAGTGTCTTGGTGCAGTGCGGATTTGGGGAAGTCAAGAGGACTACCTTTAGTAGTATATTCCAAGGATTTAGCCTCCGGTGATGGACAAGGAAAAAGATATGAATGGTTAAGTACCGGATTCCTGAGAGACAGTGAAAACAGAGGAAGAACTGACTGACAGAGTATCAGACTGCTTTCCGGATGGGTTACTGTTGATGACAGAGGTTGTGAAGGCATGAATCATGTTTGGCCGACATGATTAATGATATCTACAAGTATATGCTTGATCCGCATTGCTTGGTGAGGAAGGATTCAGCCGACAGAATGAGAGTTTGTAAGAAACTAAGACTGTTCCGGATGCCGACTAGAAAGGTGATGAAACTACTTGTGCGGATATATATAGAGGATGGATTTAGTTGTGAAGAGTGGTGTGGATGTGGAGAGATATGCGAATAAGTCCAGAGAAAGAGCAGAGGTAGCAAAAAGGATCCGGTATGTGAAAGATAGCAGAACAAAGAACAGAGGAAAGATGAAGTGCAGCAGATCAGTGTACTGAGCCTAACCGGAACTGAACTCCAGCATATGCAGATGCTTCCAATCAGTTCAAGACTGTGATTATCATCACTTTGTAGACAGTGTGTCTTCTTGTAGGCAGTGGGCCTCTTGTGAGCAGTGTGCTCGGGCAGTGAGCCCTAATTGGCAAGTGCCATTTTTGTAATTTCCTATTCTTCTAACAGAGAATAATTCTTGGGTTAATCACCCCGTGGTTTTCTCCCTTAACAGGGTTTCCACGTCAAAAATACTGTGTCATGTGTTTCTTACTTCATGGTTAATGTTTTGTGTTTGATTTTATGCTGCTTCAATTAAAAGGAAAGTTCAATAAGGGAAATAATTAGGATAACTGATTCACCCCCCCCTTCTTAGTTATCAACAATTGGTATCAGAGCTAAGTTCCTCCTAATAGAGCCTAACAGCTTGAGGAAGATCTGGGATTTCAAATGGATGCATATGGTTTAAGGGAGCAACTCAAGACTGCCCTTGAGGATCTTGAACAGTCAAATTCTGAAGTCAGTGAATTAAAGGAAAGACTCAAACAGGCTGATGAATTCATGAGAGAATTAAAAGACAAATTAAGTCTCTCTATGAAAAAGAGAAAGGAGCTACTTCAACAGTTGGCAAGACAAAGTGAAGAAAGCAATACAAATGAGGAATTGACTGAGCAAACCAAGTTATGTGAAAAGTTATCAAAAGAAGTCATTATGTTAAGACATGAAATGGAATCAGGAACTATAAAGTTTACTCAAGAAATTGAAGAAAAAAGAAAGGCTGAAGACAATCTAAGACAATCTCTCAAAGAAAAA
Source organism: Cunninghamia lanceolata (assembly GCA_027924645.1). Lineage (NCBI taxonomy): Eukaryota > Viridiplantae > Streptophyta > Pinopsida > Cupressales > Cupressaceae > Cunninghamia > Cunninghamia lanceolata. The sequence continues at coordinate 15,967,847 of BSBN01000547.1, forward strand.
TCAGAAGAATGCCACCAGATGGACAGGATTATCAGGCATCTTGAATCTGATCTTGAAGATGCCAAAGATAATGAAGGAAAACTTGGGGATCAAATTGCCTCTCTCAAAAGAGACCTTCAAACAGCAAATGAATATAAAGAGAAATTCAAGATAAGTTCTGCTCAACTTGAAGTTCTTCTTGGAAGTCAAAAGAGGACAGATGACAAGTATGGCTTGGGATATGAGAAAGGAGAAAGCTCCGGATCCGGTCAGAAGAATCTTGGATCAGAAAATCCAAGGAGCAGGCCTAGAAGACCTCCGGTAAGACAGCCAAATGCTCAAAGATATCCATCCTTCAATGGATACTGCCACAACTGCAACCACTTTGGTCACAAAGCTAATCAGTGCAGGATAAGAATGAATCAGAATAATTCATCATTCTCTGGACAGTGCTTCAACTGCAAAAGGTATGGACACAAATCCCATGAATGCAGAATTATGCAAGTAAACAAATCATTCAAAGGTAGATGCTTCACATGCAATAGAATAGGTCATATGGCTAATCAATGCAGATCAAGAGGATATCAGTCAAATATGCAAAGAGATGTTATTTGCCAAATCTGCAATAGGTCCGGTCATAATGCTAAAGTCTGCAGAAACAAGAATCAGGACAAAAGAGGTCCGGTGTATAATCAGAATCAAGACAAGGGTAAACAAAAGATGAATGCGGATGAGGTTAGGAATCAGATGAGCAAGATTTGGGTGAAGAAAAGTTCAGAGAATGTAGAGGTTGGATCCGCACCAGACTCTGGTGCTGATATTTCTTCCAGAAATTAAAAGTGAGCTCAGGCTCAGGGGGAGACTCAAAAAAATCTTGTTCCCCCAGCCAAACAAGTGGTGCCGGATGTGGCACAAGATGCGGATCAAAGGGTTTGTAGATATGAGTCTTGAGATACTTCAGTCAAGTTTTCAGAGGTCCGCATGGAGTTATGAAGAAGCTATGATCGATCAAATAAGACCTGTTCAGGGAAATGCTCCGGTATGATAAAGGATTACAAAAAGGTCCGGAAAGATCCAGAAATGCACTATCTTGTTCTGCGGATTGGACAGAGTGTTTGAGATGATCTTGTAATATGCCACCTCGATTTATTCATGATTGAAAGATCCGGATGATATCCACAGATCAGGACTAATCCGGGATACTCCAAGCTATCCAGACAAGGCAAACCGGAATGATGTAGGTGAAGCATTTATTGCAGACAGGTATTAGGGTTCGCGGAGCAATTTAAGGGATTTCTCAAAGGTCATTTGCTTATTCTGCACTCGAGAAGAAGCGAAAAGTGGAGCTCTGCAACAAGGTTCTTCAAGCACACCAAGGATCTCCCGCCGAAGCTATTGGATAAAGAAATCAATCCAACCACTCCGTGCAAACCGAAGGCGCATAAGGTATTCTCCATTTTTCATTACCTCACTGCAAATCTTTGAAGAATGGCTACTCCAAACATAGTTAAGATCTCTGATAGACCTCGCCCCTCATTCAAGAAACATCCCTACAAATCATTGGAGGTAGACCCACTAGGAGCCTTCTCTAGTGTTCCTCACGGAGTTTTACACACCGAAGACATTAGGGTTTACATACATGCAAACATTGAGGAATTTGGGGAATTCAAATTAAGAGACCTCTATCACAAGCAGCTGATTGACAATGCCTTTGAGCTTAAACCAGAGTATAAGGATATTCAGAAGAAACAATTTGAGCAATTTATTCATTTCCCCTGTTTTGAAGAGGATGAATGGGTCCGGTATGTACTGAGCAGGATGCATGACAACTTTCTATGGCTAGATAGACCCTGCAAGATCACAAAAGAGGCAATTAGAGCAGTAACTGGCCTATACTCTTCCGGAGGAGTACCTATCCTCAAATCTGTCAAGAACAACATTGTAACTGAGGCCACCGGATCAAAATTTGACAAGAGGGCAATGACCATTGAAGATATTTCGGATCCGGATATCAAATATGCATCAATGATAATAGGATACAAGATCTATCACTCCAGCAGGGAGAATTCTGTATCCGGAACTGCAGTATACACTGCTTTTGAAATGCTAAGGAAAAATGCAGAATATGACCTCTGCGAACTACTGCTAAGCCAATTAATGGAAAATATACAGAAAATCAAGAAGGATAAGAAGAATTCCTTCAAGTATGGTACTCTTATTGTATGTCTATTCTTCTATTTCATGAATGAGCTACCCGGAACAAGTGGATGGGTATGGCAGAATGACAAACTTGTTGCAGTCCAGATAAGAGACTACTTGCATGGACTTGGGGATGCAAAAGCAAGAAATTCAGCTCTATGGGGATACTTCAAAAACTTTCAGAGCATGATGCAAGCAAGAGAGAGAATTCCTCAATCTCTCATTGAGAAATACAAGGACTCAGTGTGCTTTATGGTTGACACTGATCAGTGCCTAATGGAGGCAGTGGAGCCAAGGACTGTCTGGATCATGCCCATGGGGTATGAAGTTGATGAACAGATAGTGGAGCTGCATGTTCAACACATGCTAAGTCAGCCCAAAGATCCTAAGGCAGAAAGGTTTGGAACCTTTGAGGAGCTGAGTGTAAAAATACATGTAGAACTCAGGAAACCTGAGATTAAAAGAAAGGTAAGAAAAGAAGTAGAGCACATTGCTCAAGGCCTAGGTATCTCAAAGGAGGCACTTGATGCCAGCCAGGAAAAGAGGAGGAAGGCCGAGGAAGAAGAGAAAAGCAAAGAAAGTGCTCCGGTTGGAGCTCCCACCCGGACCAGATCAACAAAGAGATCTGCACCTCCCTCAACCAAAAGTTCAAAACCGGAAGTCCAGGCATCCGGTAAGAGATCAAAGGCAAAAGCCACAAGGGCTTATGGAAGCCAAAAGGATGAAGAGGAAACAGAATCAGATGAGGGAGTAAGAGAAGTAAAGAAACAGAAAAAGAAAGGATCCGGTAAGCCCTCCACAGGCCAAGACAAGGAGGAAATGGCAGAGGTAACTGTTGAAAAGCCCACTCTGTCACTAGAGAGCATAATCAAGTCGGTCACGGTGGATGGAAACCTTCAACCAATGACTGAATCCTATGATGACTTCAGTGAGGCAGACCAAAAGACTCTGCAGGAAGCCACAGTTAAATATTTGAACATATACAATAAGGCTTTCATTGAGATCATATCTCTCATTCCTAAAAGCCTAGAGAAGGAAATGGAAGTAAGAAAGAATAATGCTCATGCCAAAGATCTTGAGATCCGGGAGCAGATAGCTATTCAGCTATATCCTCAAATTGATCCCAAGACAATGAACATTATCTTCAAGGACTGCAAAGATGAGTTCAGAAGCAAAGCCAGGATGAATCAACTCATGCTTGGTGAGACTGACAAAGTGGCCCAAGAAACAGAAGAGATCCTCCGGAAGGCCTTCAAAAGGTTCAATCTTCCTGTTGTAGAGGACTTAGGTGCAGAAACAGCTGCTGATTTGGAATCTTCTGTTCCGGAAGAAGTGAGCCCTGAACAGACAAGTGAGGACTTGGGACCCTCTGCTCAAGAAGAAGTGTCCCATGAACAAGTTAGTATCTCTCCTCCGGTTTCCCCTACAGTCTCCGGATCCAAAGAAGAAGAGCAACTACAGGAGAAGGAAGCAGTGGTGAAAGACAAAGAGGTTGACAGTTCTAAGACTGCAGAAGAAAAGAAACATCTGTCTCCGGCAAGAGACACTGCACAAACTGTTCAACAATTTTTGAGTAAAGAAACTCTAGAGATTGATGAACCGGAGCTTCTAAAAGGTCCATTTGATTTTGACTCTCTCTCTCCGGTACAAACAATGAAGATAGCTTCATTTGCAAATGCCAAGGCAAATGAAAAGCTCCTGAAGTCTCATATGGAAGACTGTGAGTTGATAGAGGCTGCTTCCGGAGTACTTGTGAAGATCATGCCATCAATCCAGATAGATCCGACAGCCTCCACTTCCGGTAATCTAAAAACCTTAGTCAGCAGTGTTGATACACATTTTGATTCTTTAGAAAAATCAGCTGAAGAAAAGGTCCGGAAGGAATTTTTGGATAAGAGATTTTCAGAGATATTAGAATTAATCTCTAAAGACAAAAAGATTGTAAGCATTGGAATAAAGAGCTTAGAGAATGCTCTTAAGGATGGCGGTGATATCTACAAATTTTGTATATCCTGGTCAAAGGCAACAGCAGCATTTGATAAGAAAATAAAAGAGGAACAGGATAAGCTACAAAGCTTATCTCAAAGTTTTGATCCTCTCTCTTCCTCTATAATAAATCAAGAATGTCAGACTATTGCAGTCTTGAACGAAATAAAGAATCTTGAGAAGGAAAGGAAGAACATCACCAACCGGATGGGAGAACTTAGAAGGATTATAATCCCTAAGTTGGAAACCATGCATGAGGCCATCAGTGATGCTAGGACCACCGCCCAAACAAAAGATCCGACAGATCTCAAGCGGGCAGAAGCGTTTGCATTTTTGTTAAGTGGTCACATTTCAATTTTGGACAGAATGAAGCAAAGTTGGGCTACCGAAATGATTCAATTACAGACATCCTTTGCAGACATTCTTCAATATATGTGAGTATGTAAATATGCGGCTAAGTATAAGAAATTTTTGAAAATTTTGATATGCGGACCCTACCCTTTGCCATTGATGTCAAAGGGGGAGTGAGGAGCAGTGAAAAATGAGGGATCCAACTAAGGGGGAGTTCCGGAAATTGTATATAAAGACAGAGCATCAGCAAAGGGGGAGCATAGTGAAAACACTTAGTCATTTTTCACTAAGTGTTGCCATCAATGCCAAAGGGGGAGATTGTTGGCAAGAGACACTATATGGATTCATGGTTGTTGTCATTGATGGCAACAAAGGTCATCCCACATATCCGCAAGTCATGATGTGTCTCTACCAGAAGTCAGAATAAAGAAAGTTGTGGTCCGGTGAAGAAGAACAGAGCATGTGGCAAGGTCCGACAGATTGGTCCGGACCTCTCAGAGGAAGTGTCTTGGTGCAGTGCGGATTTGGGGAAGTCAAGAGGACTACCTTTAGTAGTATATTCCAAGGATTTAGCCTCCGGTGATGGACAAGGAAAAAGATATGAATGGTTAAGTACCGGATTCCTGAGAGACAGTGAAAACAGAGGAAGAACTGACTGACAGAGTATCAGACTGCTTTCCGGATGGGTTACTGTTGATGACAGAGGTTGTGAAGGCATGAATCATGTTTGGCCGACATGATTAATGATATCTACAAGTATATGCTTGATCCGCATTGCTTGGTGAGGAAGGATTCAGCCGACAGAATGAGAGTTTGTAAGAAACTAAGACTGTTCCGGATGCCGACTAGAAAGGTGATGAAACTACTTGTGCGGATATATATAGAGGATGGATTTAGTTGTGAAGAGTGGTGTGGATGTGGAGAGATATGCGAATAAGTCCAGAGAAAGAGCAGAGGTAGCAAAAAGGATCCGGTATGTGAAAGATAGCAGAACAAAGAACAGAGGAAAGATGAAGTGCAGCAGATCAGTGTACTGAGCCTAACCGGAACTGAACTCCAGCATATGCAGATGCTTCCAATCAGTTCAAGACTGTGATTATCATCACTTTGTAGACAGTGTGTCTTCTTGTAGGCAGTGGGCCTCTTGTGAGCAGTGTGCTCGGGCAGTGAGCCCTAATTGGCAAGTGCCATTTTTGTAATTTCCTATTCTTCTAACAGAGAATAATTCTTGGGTTAATCACCCCGTGGTTTTCTCCCTTAACAGGGTTTCCACGTCAAAAATACTGTGTCATGTGTTTCTTACTTCATGGTTAATGTTTTGTGTTTGATTTTATGCTGCTTCAATTAAAAGGAAAGTTCAATAAGGGAAATAATTAGGATAACTGATTCACCCCCCCCTCTCAGTTATCAACAAAGGCATGAATCATGTTTGGCTGACATGATTAATGATATCTACAAGTATATGCTTGATCCGCATTGCTTGGTGAGCAAGGATTCAGCCGACAGAACAGAGTTTGTAAGAAACTAGACTGTTCCGGATGCCGACTAGAAAGGTGATGAAATTACTTATGCGGATATATATAGAGGATGGATTTAGTTGTGAAATGTGTGATTGTGTGATGGCGTATGCGAATAAGTGCAGAACAGAGCAGAAGTAGTAAGAAAGATCCGGTATGTGAAAGGATAGCAGAATAAAGAACAGAGGAAAGATGAAGTGCAGCAGATCAGTGTACTGAGCCTAACCGGAACTAAACTCCAGCATATGTAGATGCTTTCAATCAGTTCAAGACTATGATTCTTATCACTTTGTAGACAGTGTGTCTCCTTGTAGGCAGTGGGCCTCTTTGTGAGCAGTGTGCTCAGGCAGTGAGCCCTAATTGGCAAGTGCCATTTTTGTAATTCCCTATTCTTCTAACAGAGAATAATCTTTGGGTTAGTCACCCCGTGGTTTTCTCCCTTAACAGGGTTTCCACGTCAAAAATACTGTGTCATGTGTTTCTTATTTCATGGTAATGTTTTTGTGTTTGATTCAATGCTGCATTAATTAATAAGAAAGTTCAAAGAGGGAAATAATTAGGATAACTGATTCACCCCCCCCCCTCTCAGTTATCAACAATTGGTATCAGAGCTAAGTTCCTCCTAATAGAGCCTAACAGCTTGAGGAAGATCTGGGAGTTCAAATGGATGCATATGGTTTAAAGGAGCAACTCAAGACTGCCCTTGAGGATCTTGAACAGTCAAACTCTGAAGTCAATGAATTAAAGGAAAGACTCAGACAGGCTGATGAATTCATGAGAGAATTAAAGGACAAATTAAGTCTCTCTATGAAAAAGAGAAAGGAGCTGCTCCAACAATTGGCAAGACAAAGTGAAGAAAGCAATACAAATGAAGAATTGACTGAGCAAACCAAGTTATGTGAAAAGTTATCAAAAGAAGTCATTATGTTGAGACATGAAATGTAATCAGGAACTATAAAGTTTACTCAAGAGATTGAAGAAAAAAGAAAAGCTGAAGACAATCTAAGACAATCTCTTAAAGAAAAATCAGAAGAATGCCACCAGATGGACAGGATTATCAGACATCTTGAATCTGATCTTGAAGATGCCAAAGATAATGAAGAAAAACTTGAGGATCAAATTGTCTCTCTCAAAAGAGACCTTCAAACAGCAAATGAATATAAAGAGAAATTCAAGATAAGTTCTACTCAACTTGAAGTTCTTCTTGGAAGTCAAAAGAGGACAGATGACAAGTATGGTTTGGGATATGAGAAAGGAGAAAGCTCCGGATCCGGTCAAAAGAATTTTGGATCAGAAAATCCAAGGAATAGGCCTAGAAGACCTCCGATAAGACAGCCCAATGCTCAAAGATATCCATCCTTCAATGGATACTGCCACAGCTGCAACCACTTTGGTCACAAAGCTAATCAGTGCAGAAAGAGAATGAATCAGATTAATTCATCCTTCTCCGAACAGTGCTTTAACTGCAAAAGGTATGGACACAAATCCCATGAATGCAGAAATATGCAAGTAAACAAATCATTCAAAGGTAGATGCTTTACATGCAATAAAATAGGTCATATGGCTAATCAATGCAGATCAAGAGGTTATCAGTCAAATATGCAAAGAAATGTTATTTGCCAAATCTGTAATAGGTCCGGTCATAATGCTAAAGTCTGCAGAAGCAAGAATCAGGACAAAAGAGGTCCGGTGTATAATCAGAATCAAGACAAGGGTAAACAAAAGATGAATGCGGATGAAGTTAGGAACTAGATGAGCAAGATTTGGGTGAAAAAAAGTTCAGAGAATGTAGAGGTTGGATCCGCACCAGACTCTGATGCTGATATTTCTTCCGGAAATTAAAAAATGAGCTCTGGCTCAGGGGGAGACTCAAAGAAAATCCTGTTCCCCCAGCCAATCAAGTGGTGCCGGATGTGGCACAAGATGCAGAGTAAAAGGTTTAAAGATATAAGTCTTGAGATGATCCAGATAAGATTTCAGAGGTCCGCATGGAGATGTGAAGAAGCTGTGATCGATCAAGTAAGACCTGTTCCAGGAGATGCTCCGGAATGACAGAGGATTACAAAAAGGTCCGGAGAGATCCGGAAGTGCATTGTCTTATTCTGCGGATTGGACAAAGTGTTTGGGATGTCCTTGTGATGTGTTATCTCGATTTATTCATGATTGAAAGATCCGCATGATGTTCATAGATCAGGACTGATCTGGGATACTCCAAGCTATCCGGACAAGGCAAACCAAAATAATATAGGTGAAGCATTTATTGCAAATAGATATTAGGGTTTGCGAAATGATATAAGGGATTTCTCAACAATCATTTAATCATTCCACATCCAAGAAGAAGCGAAAAGCGGAGCTCTACAACAAAATTCATCAAGTTTACCGAAGATCTCCTGCCGAAGTCATTACATACAGAAATCAATCCAGCTATTCCGTGCAACCGAAGACGCAAAAGGTATTTTCCACTTTATCTTGCTACAAATCTTTTGAAGAAATGGCTACTCCAAATATAGTAAAAATCTCAGATAGGCCCCGACCTGAATTTAAGAAATATCCATACAAATCATTGGAGGTAGATCCCTTAGGAGCATTTTCCAGTGTTCCTCACGGAGTTTTACACACAGAAGACATTAGGGTTTACATACATGCAAGCATTGAGGAATTTGGGGAATTCAAATTGAGAGATCTCTATCACAAACAACTGATAGACAATGCTTTTGAGCTTAAACCAGAGTATAAGGGTATCCAGAAGAAACAATTTGATCAATTCATTCATTTCCCCTGCTTTGAAGAAGATGAATGGGTCCGGTATGTACTGAGCAGGATGCATGACAACTTCCTATGGCTGGATAGACCCTGCAAGATCACAAAAGAGGCAATTAGAGCAGTAACTGGTCTATACTCTTCCGGAGGGATACCTATCCTCAAATCTGTCAAAAATAACATTGTAACTGAGGCCACCGGATCAAAATTTGATAAGAGGGCAATGACCATTGAAGATATTTCTGATCCGGATATCAAGTATGTGTCCATGATATTAGGATACAAGATCTATCACTCCAGCAGGGAGAATTCTGTATCCGGAACTGCAGTATATACTGCCTATGAGATGCTAAGGAAGAATGCAGAATATGATCTCTGTAAACTGCTCTTAAGCCAATTAATGGAAAATATACAGAAAATCAAGAAGGACAAGAAGAATTCCTTTAAGTATGGTACTCTTATAGTATGTCTATTCTTCTACTTCATGAATGAGCTGCCCGGATCAAGTGGATGGGTATGGCAGAATGACAAACCTGTTGCAGTCCAAATAAGAGACTATCTACATGGGCTTGGGGATGCCAAAGCAAGAAATACAGCCCTATGGGGATACTTCAAAAACTTCCAAAGCATGATGCAAACAAGAGAAAGAATTCCCCAGTCTCTTGTTGAAAAATACAAAGACTCAGTGTGCTTTATGGTGGACACTGATCAGTGCCTAATGGAGGCAGTGGAGCCAAGGACTGTCTGGATCATGCCCATGGGGTATGAAGTGGATGAACAGATAGTGGAGCTGCATGTTCAACACATGCTAACTCAGCCCAAAGATCTAAAGGTAGAAAGGTTTGGAACCTTTGAGGAGCTGAGTGTAAAGATCCATGTAGAACTCAGGGAACCTGAGATAAAGAGAAAGGTGAGAAAAGAAGTAGAGCATATTGCTCAAGGCCTAGGCATCTCAAAAGAGGCACTTGATGCCAGCCGGGAAAAGAGGAGGAAGGCTGAGGAAGAAAAGAAAAGTAAAGAAAGTGTTCCGGTTGAAACTTTCACCCGGACCAGATCATCAAAAAGATCTGCACCTCCCACAACCAAAAGTTCAAAACCGGAAGTCCAGGCATCCGGTAAAAGATCTAAGACAAAAGCCACAAGGGCTTATGAAAGCCAAAAGGATGAAGAGGAAACTGAGTCAGATGAGGGAGTAAAAGAAATAAAGAAGCAGAAGAAGAAAGGATCCAGTAAACCCTCCACAGGCCAAGACAAGGATGAAATGGCAGAGGTATCTATTGAAAAGCCCACTCTGTCTCTAGAGAGTGTAATCAAGTCGGTTACGGTGGATGGAAACCTTCAACCAATGACTGAATTTTATGATGACTACAATGAGGCTGACCAAAAGATTCTGCAGGAAGCCACAGTCAAGTATCTGAACATATACAATAAGGCTTTCATTGAGATCATATCTCTAATTCCTAAAAGCCTAGAAAAGGAATTAGAAATAAGAAAGAATAATGCTCATGCAAAAGATCTTGAGATCCAGGAGCAGATAGCTATTCAGCTATATCCTCAAATTGATCCCAAGACAATGAACATAATCTTCAAAGACTGCAAAGATGAGTTCAAAAGTAAAGCCAGGATGAATCAACTCATGCTTGGTGAGACTGACAAAGTGGCCAAAGAGACAGAAGAGATCCTCCGGAAGGCCTTCAAAAGGTTCAATCTTCCTATTGTAGAGGACTTAGGTGCAGAAACAGCTGTGGACTTGGAATCATCTGCTCCGGAAGAAGTGTGCCTTGAACAGACTAACATCTCTCCTCCGGTTTCCCCTACAGTCTCTGGATCCCAAGAAGAAGAGAAACTACAGGAGAAAGAAGCAGCAGTTAAAGAAAAAGAGGTTGACAGCACCAAGGATGCAGAGAAAGAGAAGACCCCAACAGAGAAAACCACAACTGAAAGTGGTAAGAGTAAGGAAGGAGAAAAGATTCAAAAGGACAAAACTGCAGAAGAGAAGAAACATTTGTCTCCGGCAAGAGACACTACACAAACTGTTCAAGAATTCTTGACAAAAGCCACTATAGAAATTGATGAACCGGACCTGCTAAAAGGACCATTAGATTTCGACTCTTTGTCACCGGTGCAAACAATGAAAATAGCCTCATTTGCAAATGAGAAAGTCAAAGAGAAACTGCTGAAATCTCACATGGAAGACTGTGAGCTTATGGAGGTAGCATCTGGAATGCTAGAAAAGATCATGCCATCTTTTCAAAAGGATCCCACAGCCTCCTCTTCCGGTAATCTCAAAACCTTAGTCAGCAGTGTTAGTACACATTTTGAATCTCTAGAAAAATCTGCTGAAGAAAAGGTCCGGAAGGAATTTTTGGATAAAAGATTTTTAGAAGTATTAGGATTAATCTCTAATGATAGGAGAAATATGAGTATTGGAATAAAGAGCTTAGAAAATGCTCTTAAGGATGGCGGTGACATTTACAAATTTTGTATATCCTGGTCAAAGGCAACAGCAGCAATTGATAAGAAAATAAAAGAGGAACAGGACAAACTACAAAGTTTATCTCAAAGTTTTGATCCTCTCTCTTCCTCCATAGTAAATCAAGAATGTCAGACTATTGCAGTCTTGAATGAAATAAAGAACCTTGAGAAGGAAAGGAAGAATATCACTAACCAGATGGGAGAACTTAGAAGGATTATAATCCCTAAGTTAGAAACTATGCATGAGGCCATCAGTGATGCTCAGACCACCGCCCAAACAAATGATCCGACAGATCTCAAGAGGGCAGAAGCTTTTGCATTTTTGTTGAGTGGTCACATTTCAATTTTGGATAGAATGAAGCAAAGTTGGGCTACAGAACTGATCCAATTGAAGACATCCTTTGCAGACATTCTTCAGTATATGTGAGTATGTAAATATGCGGCTATGTATAGAAAATTTTTGAAAATTTTGGTATGCGGACCCTACCCTTTGCCATTGATGTCAAAGGGGGAGTGAGGAGCAGTGAAAAATGAGGAATCCAACTAAGGGGAATTCCAGAAATTGTATATAAAGATAGAGCATCAGCCAAGGGGGAGCATAGTGTAAACACTTAGTCATTTTTCACTAAGTGTTGCCATCAATGCCAAAGGGGGAGATTGTTGGCAAGAGACACTATATGGATTCATGGTTGTTGTCATTGATGGCAACAAAGGTCATCCCACATATCCGCAAGTCATGGTGTGTCTCTACCGGAAGTCAGAATGAAGATTGTTGTGGTCCGGTGAACAAGAACAGAGCATGTGGCAAGGTCCGACAGATTGGTCCGGATCTCTCAGAAGAAGTGTCTTGGTGTAGTGCGGATTTGGGTAAGTCAAGAGGACTACCTTGAGCAGTATATTCCAAGGATTTAGCCTCCGGTGATGAACAAAGAAAAAGATATGAATAGTTGAGTACCGGATTCCTGAGAGACAGTGAGAACAGAGGAAGAACTGACTGACAGAGTATCAGACTATTTTCTGGATGTGTTACTGTTGATGGTAAAGGTTGTGAAGGCATGAATCATGTTTGGCCGACATGATTAATGATATCTACAAGTATATGCTTGATCCACATTGCTTGGTGAGCAAGGATTCAGCCGACAGAACAGAGTTTGTAAGAAACTAGACTGTTCCGGATGCCGACTAGAAAGGTGATGAAATTACTTATGCGGATATATATAGAGGATGGATTTAGTTGTGAAATGTGTGATTGTGTGATGGCATATGCGAATAAGTGCAGAACAGAGCAGAAGTAGTAAGAAAGATCCGGTATGTGAAAGGATAGCAGAATAAAGAACAGAGGAAAGATGAAGTGCAGCAGATCAGTGTACTGAGCCTAACCGAAACTGAACTCCAGCATATGTAGATGCTTTCAATCAGTTCAAGACTGTGATTCTTATCACTTTGTAGACAGTGTGTCTCCTTGTAGGCAGTGGGCCTCTTTGTGAGCAGTGTGCTCGGGCAGTGAGCCCTAATTGGCAAGTGCCATTTTTGTAATTCCCTATTCTTCTAACAGAGAATAATCTTTGGGTTAGTCACCCCGTGGTTTTCTCCCTTAACAGGGTTTCCACGTCAAAAATACTGTGTCATGTGTTTCTTATTTCATGGTAATGTTTTTGTGTTTGATTCAATGCTGCATTAATTAATAAGAAAGTTCAAAGAGGGAAATAATTAGGATAACTGATTCACCCCCCCTCTCAGTTATCAACAGGTCCTAGAAGCTTCTTGAATGGTTCGGTTCTTTCTTTCCACAACTCCATTTTGTTGGGGAGTCTTAGAAGTAGATAACTGTCTTTTAATGCTATGCTCTTAACAGAAAGCATCAAACTCATGGGAAGTAAATTCTCCACCTCTGTCGAATCTCAGACATTTCAATTTTTCACCAATTTCATTTTCCAACATCACTTTGAACATCTTAAATTTGTCAAGAGCTTCTGATTTTTCTTTTAGGAAGGTTACCCACATCATCTTGGAGTAATCATCAATCAGCAATATGAAATATCTATCTCCTTGCACACTCCTAATTCTAGCAGGACCACAGAGATCAATATATACCAATTCGAATCATCCATTTGAAACTTGTTCCTTACTTTTGAATGAAATTTTGCTCTATTTCCCCAAATGACATTCTCTACACATGCTATTAGGTTTCACAAGTTTTGGAAGATCTCTTACAGCCTGAGTGGTACTTATTTTGACAATGTTATCAAAATTCACATGACACATCCTCCTATGCCATAACCAACTTTGATCTATCTGAGCAATCAAACAACTTTTGCCAGAGCTACTTAAATGAAAAATGTTACCTCTAGTTTGAGTACCGAATGCAATTTCAGTTCCGAAACTCTCCAAGATTCTACACTTTCCATCCTTGAATTGAAGATCATAACCTTTATCAACCAACTGTCCAACACTGAGAAGATTATATTTTAGTCCTTCCACATACAGAACATCATTGGTGTTATTCTTACCATCAAAAGAGATGGATCCTCTGCCACAAATTCTACCAGTTGAGTTATCTCCAAATTTCACAAGCCCTCCTTCATAATTTTCAAAATTCACAAACTTACTCTTATCTCTAGTCATATGATGAGAACATCCACTATCAATCACCCATTCATCTTTCTCAATAACCTGAGAAGCCAAGGCACTTTCTCTATTTGCATAGCTAGCAGATTCAGTAGACACTGGATCTTCTTCTTTGATGGCAATGAACACCCAATCATTTTTAGAGGAACCTCCATGATCAGATTCATCATTTGTGACTCCTCTAGCTTCTTGGACATAGTAACATTTATTCTTATTTTTGTATCTGCTAGGGTTTGGTTTTGAAAATCTCTCCGAACATCTTGAAGCAAAATGACCAATCTTATTACAAGCAAAATGTTTGAGTGGCAATTTACCTTCATACTTACCAGATCCTCTTGGCAATCTTTTGGCAAGAAGAGCTTCAAGATCTGTAGTTTCTATTTCAACATCTTCAAGATCCTTCCTTGTCTTCATGAATCTGTTTGATCTTGTAGAAGAGCTTTCACCCGGATCATATCTTTGTTTTCCATATACACTGGCCTTGAATGCAGATTCAGACTTGGGAAGAGAATCACCAAACTCACTTAATTCAAAAGCTAAAATTTTGCCAACCAGATGATCACTTGTAACTTTTGAGACAGTCTTGATCTCCTCTATAGTAGCAACCTTATGTTTGTATGAATCAGGTAAAGATTTGAGCACTTTTGATACAATCTCTAATTCTTCCAAAGTTCCACCAACACACCTGATACCACACACAAGTTCATTTATCTTTTGCATGTAGATTGTGATGTTTTCATCTTCACTCATCCCTAGAGTTTCAAATTTTCCTCTCAGACTTTACATCTTGGCACATTTGACATATTTATCGCCTTCATAAAGATTCTCTAACTTTTTCCAGATTTCATAAGCAGTTTTTAGACCAAAGACATTTGTCATTTCTGAATCAGTCAGGGCACTCAACAAGGCTTCTTTAGCTTGAAGGTTATTTTCAACATCTTTGACTTGATCTAGAGTTGAAGGACCTTTCTCTAGAGGTTTGTACTCAACACTGGTTATCTCCCAATAGGCATCACCTATGCATTGCAAATGGCACTCCATGCGATTCTTCCAAACAAACTAATTTGTTCCATCAAATCTCAGACTATCCTTCTTGTAGGTTGACATCCTGGATCTCCTCAAGTGGTTAGGCTTTTATAAGAGGATCTATCTTTGATACCAATTGTTGCAATTAGACCGGACAACTGAGAGGGGGGTGAATCAGTTGTCACACAATATAAACTTTTTCTAGTTTTAACCTTCTTTATTATCTTACTACCAGATTAATGATGTAAACATTAAAGCATAGATCAAAAACATATGAGCAGAAACATAATCAACACAATTGACACCAAGATTTTGACGTGGAAACCCGATTAAGGGAAAAACCATGGTGGGGGTTAACCCACAAAGATTTGTACCTTGTTAAAAGTACTTTAGAAAATAGAAGGCACATGCCTTTAGGCGCACTGCCCAGAGCTCACTGCTCAAAATGAGAGGCTCACTGCCTACATAATTTATTTAGAATAGAAAGAATTAACTGAGAAATAACATCTACTTCATGCCTGGTTCAGTTTCAATGAATGCTCAAAAACTTCTACTTTGCCTAAAATTCTTCTTTACTAACTTCACACTCTATACTACTCTCACTCCTTTTCTTCTCTGCTCTGCTTCTGATCCTTTATTCAAATTTAATCTATTTTGCTCAAGGATGATGTTTAACAAGTATTTATACACTTCATCAAACTTGGAATGATCAACAAGGTCAGCCAAACTTAACGCGGATCTTTACACTGTCAGCCAGTCATAGCTGAGACTTGAATCTTCCTCTACTAACACACCATGCTTTATAAAATGATCTTTAGATCATCTGCAACACACTAGGAACATCCAGTTGGCCAATGCTGGGAAGAACAACAACTTCAAAGAGGAAATCTTCAATAACAAGCTCAAACTCCAATGCGGACCTCTAACATAGTAGCCACATGATCCAAAGACTTCCACAAGCACGTTGAACTCACTAATAACATCCACTCTAAACCAAATTACCAGAATCATTTGTATCTTCCTCCGGAACCTCAAGAACACTGTCTGTCATGACTGTCAAACTAGAAGGATGGCTTGCAGACCTCCAAACCACGAACCACTGGAGTTGATGATACACACTGATTTCCCAAACATGCCTTTAGATCCACAGATCATAATATTTCACTGTGGAGCAATCCGGACCAACTTACTGTCACTTTGTCTCTTCTGAATATTGCAAGATCCAATTCTATTCAGATGATCATAACTTCTTCAAATCTTCATGCGGACTTCTCAATTCTTGACTGGAGTAGCCTCTGACGATCCTCTATATAGCCATAAGGTCCATGAACCTTGAGTCTTCATTAATTTTCTCAATATCCTCAACATTCTAGACTCCTGAACAGGCAACAAAATAAGACATAGTTGACACCAATGACAACAAGAATATGTTGACATCAATGACAACACCACTTAGGCACATATTTACAACAGATGATACCACCCCTAGAGATGTTTAGGGAAACTTGATCATCAAGATCCTATATCTGAGCCTTTCATAACTCTAAGTCTTTCATAATAATAACTCTATATTCATAAATGATTGTGATAAAAATAATAATATTTGTATTTTCAAAATCTAAATAGTATATGTAACAAGATTAATTTCATATATTAATACCTAAAAAGATGTTTGATAAACACATATAGATGTTATTCCCAATATTTAACCACTAGACACCACACTACCAAACCAACTCCACAAAAAACCAACATAAATCCAACAGTTGTTCCCATTATCAACTCTATGCTTTTCCACAAGGATATCTCTCCTTCTCCCTCATCATCTTGTTCTTGTGAAGGAGGAGGTGATCTTTGAAAAGGACAAGTCTTATTTAGTGGAACTCCACACAAATTGATGTTACCCCAAAATGATGATGCTCCAAATGTGTCAAAGTGGCGTTGTTGAGGAATTCTTCTTAATGGATTATTATATGACAAATTCAAATATCTAAGATAATCAAGCCCCTGGATCGAATCAGGAATCGATCCATTCAACTAATTGCCCGAGAGACCCAAAAATTCTAAACTGTGAATATCTCCCAAGCTTTTTGGAATGCGCCCACTTAAATGATTATTACTCAAATTTAGAGTAATTAGGCCTTTCAGCTTCCCAATTTCCACTGGAATTTCTCCCTTCAGATTGTTCACAAAGAGGTCAATAACAGTAAAGGCCGCAAGAATTGAAGAATAGTGCAGCTCATTTCCCTTGTTGGTAATGTTAAACCCTTTCTGATAATACATTTCATAAGCAATAAAGTACCTTTCATACCTTTCACCATTGGTTTGAGTAGTAGCCATGGTGAGTAATTCTGTGATTTTGGTGGGAATTAATGACGCCTAGCAAGTCATTAAAGGTTAGGTCAATGATATGAAGATTGGGTAAATGAAATATATCTCAAGAAATGATACTTGACAGATTATTCGACCTTAGAACATCAACACGCAGATGTTTTAAGCTTGCAATCCAATTGGGTAATTTTCTAATAAAGTTGTTCTTGCTAATGTCTAGGAACTCTAATTGTTTACAGAACTGAGAATCCCTGATGGTAATTGCCCCAAAAATCTGTTGCCTCTAAAATCCAGTCACTTGAGTTGTTGTAGATTACCCAGATCATCTGGTATTGCTCCCTCTAGCTTATTGTTATACAATGTCAACACTTCAGAGAGGGGCAATTCCCCAGGCTGGAGGGCAGAGCATGGTTGAGCTCATTATTTGACAAATCCAAGTTCTCTATCCTCTATAAGAAAGAGATTGATTGAAGGAATGACACCTCTGAACTTGTTGTTTGACAGTGACAAGAATTCCAGAGAAGAAGGAAGATTTGTTCTAATAAAATCTATAATATTTCCTTCAAAGTTGTTCTTGGACAATTCAAGAATTGTCCATTGATGTTGAAGGGCAAGAGAGGGAAGAGGACCATGGAGATGATTGCCTGAGAGGTTTAGGGTCTTCATATTATACCATGTACTCCATAACCATGAGGGCATGGTTCCCACCAGACTATTTCTAGAAAGATCAAAATGCTTAATTCTAGTCTGGTAGGAGACCCATTTTGGAATGCTTCCTCCCATGTTACACCCTCTTACCAATAGCCATGACAAATTAAAAGAAGGAATCCAATCTCTTCTTATGTTGAGAGTTAGTCCATTATCAATTAACATGAGGTAGTGCATATTGGTTAGGTTTTGAAACAAAGGCTCTGTCACTGTTCCCTCCAACCGATTGCCCCATGGTGAAAGGGTATTAAGGGAGGACAACTACCCTAATGAATATGGAACACCACCATTCAACTTATTTGCACTCAGATCAAGACATATCAAGGATCACAATGTGGACAACCAATGAGGAATGTTGCTTTGCAGTGCATTATCCTGAAGGCGTAGAAAGATTAGAGAAGAGAGATTGCTTAAGAACAAGGGAATTGTTCCATAGAATTTATTGACACCCAGATCTAAATTTGTCAAGGACCTTAGATTCCCAGTAATAGATGGGATTGTACCTATTAACTGATTCACCGAGAGGTCCATGTGAGTGAGGCTTAAAGCTACAATCTGGGCTGGCAGAATCCCATTCAAGAGATTCATCCTCAAGTTGAGTGAAACCAAGCTGTTCATATTGAATACCCTGTTGGGTATTTCAGAAAAAAGTGAATTATTCTCCATATGTAGATATTTGATTGAAGTAAGATTTTTGAGAGAAGTAGGAATTGAACCTACCAAGCTACAATTTGTGTTATCCAGATGTTGAAGCCTCTTAAGACCACCTATAAACTCACCCAATTCTTTAATAGGAAGTCCGTTAAGATTGACCCCACGGAGTGAAATAAACTCCAGTTGTGTTAGATTCCTCAGCCATGTCAAATATGGGATTTTCAAATGCTCTAGATCAGAAAAAACCAAGTAATGTAGCTTTAAAATCTTCCCCATCTAGAAAGCTAGTAGTCCAGATAAGTCTGTGTTGGAGAGGTTGAGATAAGCAAGGCCTGTCAACAAGGACATGTTTGGAGGCATCTCAATGCCATGAAAAGAATTCATGCTCAAATCCAGGTATTTCAATTGGCTTAATGGGAAGACTAGAGAGAGTATGAACTTTCCAGTGGAATCAATAGAAAGGTTGAAACCTCTAAGATCAAGGGTATCCACTCATCCTAAGTGAGATTCACAATGGAGGGTTGTCCATTGGTAGCAATTAGAAGAGCTCTTCCAGGACTCCAAAAGGCCATTGGGATCTTTCAGATTATCTCTCAATTGCATAAGAGCATCCTTTTCTATTTTGTGACATCCATGTGTTTGTGAGCAAACAAAATAGTGTAGTGTGCATATTTTGAAAATAATTGTGATAGGTTGCGCCATGGTTCTCTCATGTTGTGTAGATTAGGTTGTAATATGTAGATTTATGTCTTCCACTTCTTCTACATGTGTTTTAGTTTTTATTGTCTTTTGTTGATAAGTTGATGTAGAGCAGGTGTATAAAATGATCAAACACAATCAAACAACCACTCATAAGAACCCTTAGTCATTATCTATTGGCTTTCCTTCTCAAACTACCATTGATCCTTGTAGCCTTTCAAAAATGTCTTTTTGGACACAACTTTTGGAGCATACCTGAAATTCAGAAAGTGAAACTAGTTTGAGATACCCTTTTGGCCACTACAACACCTATCAAGAAATGGGGCATGGTTACTTTGTACAGAATGGCTTAATTTTTTGACTGTCCTCTTTCTTGTTAGGCCTAATAGGGCAATTAGGCTTGGCAACAATTGGATTTTGGACTCAAAGGGTCTCTACCTCTATTCCAATACTTCCAACACACCTCATATGGCCTCAATGAACTACTCCCTCCTCATGGACCATCCTAAAATAGCCCCTTGCAACAAATCCTCTAAGTCTCTAGGATTTCCTAAGTCTGATACATAGAGATAACAGACTATCATGGCATCTTCACACGTGCAAACATCCACACATGTCTCTGCAACCTAGGAATATTAAAGTACATGTCTAAACAAACCATTTCACCAAGTTTGAAGTTTTTCTACTGGTGGAATGGAGAGTTATGCATTTTTCTTGATCACTGATTACCCTAACTAGGGTTTGAACCAGTCTGGAAAGATATCACTATAACTTCTTTAAATCTAAATGAAACTAGGTGCAACAAAGTGTAATGGAAATTAGATTCACTGTACTTTCATTCCCAATTAGTTTTAGACTAGTACAGGGTCGTACAGATCCGTACCATGCAAGATAACAGTTGAAAACGTTATGAAAAATGCATAAAAAATAATGCTTTGATTGCTTCCACTTCAAAATTTCAACCTTCAACCCTTGGGTTGTACAATATAGGCCTATTTATGCCTCTACAAATAGTTTTCACCATTCAACTGACCCCAACTAACTTTTGAAACAACTTTGCAAATTGGTTCATTACATAGAAAAGTTGTCATTGCCAACATTGACAACAAATAGCAACTTTTACATCTTTTAACCACTTGACTCCAAACTTTCCACAATGACTCCAAATGATCATCCATGGCCCAAAATGATTTTATTTGCATGATACAATACAAAATAAGACAAAACCCAAAGTTTGAACATTTTGACCAAGAGGGTGCTCCTGTACCATACTCCCAAGGGAAAGAAAACTCAAGTTCCACTTGAGGACAAATCTGCAACTATGTAGCCATGCTTTGCAATGTCATCTTTAGTCATCCAAGAAGCATCTTCCATAGGAAGACCTTTCCATTTGACCAAGTATTGGAAGCAGGTCCTATGCCTTGTCTTCTTGAGTTCTTTCTTGTCAATAATGCACTCCAACTCCAAAGGATTGCTTGGTGGAAGATCTTTGACCCATTCCTCATCTGAGAATGTTGATAAACCTACATTATCACCATCAACAACATCCCCTTTATAAGGGTATAAGTGAGATACATTGAAAATAGGTGAGATACCAAGTCCACCTGGAAATTCAATTTCATAAGTATTGGCACCAAACTTGTGAACAACCCTGCAAGGCCCTATTTTCTTCATGTGTAACTTGGAGTACTATCCTTGGGGAAATCTCTTCTTTCTGAGATAGGTTAGGACTAAGTCCCCAACCTTGAAATGAACTTCCCTTCTATGTGCATCAGCCTGTTATTTATATTTCTCCACACTCCTTTGGAGGTGCTCCTTGACCTGTTCATGAATCTCCTTCATAGCCACAGCCAATTGCTCACCTTCAACACTCATCCTCTCCATTCCACTGATATTCCTCAATTCAAATGCTCCCCTTAGCTGTGAACCATAAACAATCTCAAAAGGACTCTTACCCACACTCCTATTCACTGAGTCGTTCTATGCAAATTTTGTCTGAGGCAAGATCCGATCCCATTGGGTAGAATGCTCTTTTGTGAGACATCTGAGAAGGTTTCCAAGACTTCTATTCACCACTTCAGTTTGTCCATTAGTTTAGGGATCATAGGCAGAACTAAAACTCAAGTTAGTACCAAGTTTCTGCCATAGAGTTTTCCAATAATGACCAATAAACTTAATATCTCTGTCTGAAACAATGCTAAGAGGCAAACCATGAATTTTTACCACCTCTTTGAAGAATAGGCATGCTATGTATGAAGCATCATTAGTACTTTTGCAAGGTATAAAATGAGCCATCTTAGAAAACTTGTCCACAACAACATACACTGAGTCAAAACCTCTTTGTGTTCTAGGCAACCCCATCACAAAATCCATACTTATGGATTCCCAAGCCCTATTGGGAATGGGAAGTGGCTAGTATAACCCTGCATTGGTGCTACATCCTTTAGCCCTTTGACAAATAGTACACTTTTCAACAAATTTTCCTACATCAGTTTGCATTTTTGGCCAATAGTAGTGCCTCTTCAATTGCTCCAAGGTCTTATCAAGACCAAAATGACCTACAAGACTACCAATATGCTTTTCTTTGATCAAGTTATCCCTCATTGAACATTTAGGAATACATAATTGTGCCCCTTTGAACAACAAATCATCTTGGATCATAAAATCAAGCCATTTGTCATTATTGTTGATACAAGGTTGCCTACAACTTGCATAAATTTCTTTGAAATCTGCATCTTCAAGATACATACCTTTTAAGGAATCAACTCCCATGCTTTGCAACTAAATTTCCTACACCATTAGAGCCCTTCTACTCAATGCATCTACCACTTTATTAGACTACCCCTTCTTATGCTTAATGGTAAAAGTGAAACCTTGTAAATACTCAACCCATTTAACATTCCTATGATTGAGTTTATCTTGACTATTCAAAAATTGGAGTGCATGATTATCAGTGTACACTATAAACTCCTGAGGAAGTAGATAATGTCTCCATTTCTTTAATGCTTGCACCATTGCATACATTTCAAGGTCATAGGAAGAATACCTCTTTTTTGGCTTCATTCGATTTCTCACTAAAGAAGGCAGCACCTACATGGCATGGCCACTTGCATCACATTCAATTGTAAAGACTTGTCAAAACTAGGCAAAGCCAATATAGGCTGCTCAGCTAGCCTCTTTTTCAAATATTCAAAATTCCTATTAGCCTCACTAGACCAAACAAACTTCTTCCTTTTATCACCCTTAATAGTATCAATCATTGCAGCACAAACATGACTGAAACCTTTGATAAATTTTCCATAAAAGCTAGCCAAACCATGGAAACTCCTTACCTCAACAACTTATTTGTGTGTAGGCCAACTTAGAATAGCTTCAACCTTGCTTGGATCCATATTCAAGGTGCCATTTGTAACCACAAAACCAAGATATACTAGCTTTGTTTTCATAAACTCACATTTCTTCAAGTTGATCATTAGTTTCTCTTCATGCAATCTTTTCAAAACCAAATCCAAATGGTGCAAATGCTCTTCCTTAGTTTTACTAAAAACAAGAATGTCATCAAGATAGACTACAACAAACTTACCAATGAAAGGTTTGAGCACTTCATTCATCAACCACATGAAGGTACTAGGTGCATTTGATAAGCCAAAGGGCATTACAATCCATTCATACAACCCCTCATTTGTCTTAAAGGTTGTTTTCCATTCATCACCCAGCCTGATTCTAATTTGATGATAACCACTCTTGAGATCAATTTTGGAAAAGTAACATGCACCACCCAAACAATCCATTAAGTCTTCAATTCTTGGAATAGGAAATCTATACCTTATTGCAATCTTGTTGATGGCCCTAGAATCAGTGCACATCCTCCACTCACCCCCTTTCTTTGGTACTAAGACTGTGGAAACCGCACAAGGGCTTAAACTTTCTCTGATCAGCCCCTTGTCAAGTAATTCCTACACTTGCCTCTTTATCTCCTCATTTCGTTGTGGTGTCATCTTATAAGTAGCTTTGTTAGGCAGACTAGCCCCTGGAAAGAAATCAATGTGGTGGCTAATATCTCTCATAGGTGGCAAGGTGTTGGGAATCTCATCAACCACTATATCAGCATACTTATTTAGCAAATCTTGGACCTCTAAAGGCAACTCATCCAACTTGACTGCTATCATAACAGTCCTAGGCTTGGCTATGATGGCAAAACCCACATTCTCCTCTTCCATGGTCTTTAAGAACTCATTTTCATCTCCTCTTGGCTTTCATCTTTCAATGGTGTGAGGGTGTAAGAAACCCCATCCTTTTCTATGGCATATGTGTTTTTCCTACCATCATGGATTGCCTTTCTATCATACTGCCAAGGCCTCCCAAGAAGCATATGGCAAACATCCGTTGGAATTATGTCACACAAGACCTTATCCTTATAACCCCCTATGTGAAACTCTACCCAACTTTTCTCATTCACTACTACTTGCTGCCCTTTGTTTAGCAAAGAGACTTTATATGGAGTGGTATGAGGGATTCTTTTCAACTTTATCTTCTCTACCATTTCAACAGAAACCAAATTGTCAGTACTAACAGAATCAATCACAACTTTGCAACATTTACCTAGACACTTACATGTAGTTCTGAAAAGTGTCTTTCTCTGTGGTGGTTCTATCTCCATTGGTACTTTGATCAAGGTCCTTCTCACCATGAGAGACTCACCAACTTTTGGATCAGCATTATGTGATGGAGAGTTCACACTTTCACTATTCTCTCCTTATGCAAATTGATTTCTTCTTTCTCCTCCAAATGAAGTGGTGGACTAATTTTTAGGACATTGTCATGATTGATGGCCTACAAATTTATTGCACTTATAGCATTTCTCAGTGAATCCATTTGATCCTCCTCTTTGACTTCCAAATCTGCCTCTATAATTGATTCTTCTCCCTCTAAACTGCCCCTAGAATCTAATTTTTGTTCTTGAGAATCACTTGTCTCTCCTTGAGACCTTTGGGACTGTCCTCGACCAACAAATGTCCCTCTTCCTCTGAAGTTTGTCCTTCCTCTATCCCTGCCTTTCTTTTCTTGTCTCCTTCTCAACTTATCTTCAGCCTTCATGGCAAATTGATAACATTCCTCCAATGTTCTAGGACTTGTAAGACTCAATTCATCTTGTATGTTGTACTTGAGACCATTGATGTATCTTGCAATTTTTTCCACATCATTCTCCATGTGGCCTAACCTAATACTTAGTTTATCCATGTCTTTTTACTTCAGGTTTTGAAGTTTTTTTTGTAATTGAATGGCATAGTCACCGGGTAGGAATTAGCCTTTGAGTTTGGCAACCATCCTATCCCAAGAGGTGATTTTGGATTTGCCCTTCTTCCTCCTCTCATCTTGTACATAGTCCCACCAAAGTAAGGCATGGCCCTTCAATTTTGTCTTGGCCAACTTCACTCTTTGTCCCACTGGTACATCTTCATATTCAAAATAGTTGTCTAGTGCTCCTATCCAATCTAGGATTTCCTCACTATCCAAGTTTCCTCCATACACTGGTAGATCCATCTTTATCTTGGGACCTTCTCCTTTCACTGCCTTCAATAGCTTTGCCAGTTTCAAATCATCAAGATCCAACTCTTCTTGGGACCCTTCTTGGGAGTTTTCCTCCACCCCTTCTTCTTCTCAGTCACTCAAATCTCCTGTGACCACTCCTCTTCTCTGACTTGTCTCAACTATAGCAAGCCTGGCTTCAAGGATTTCTATAATCTCCCTCATTTGTCTCATCTCTTTTGCATGTTTCTCCTTCAATTCACTCACCTCTCTAGCAACTGTATTCCCTTTTGGAGGCATCCTTGTTTCTCTTTACTTCAACTTTTGCCTCTTCTAACCAACCTATGCTCTGATACCAATTTGATGCAGAGAAGGGGTATAAAATGATCAAACACAATCAAACAACCACTCACAAGAACCCTTAGTCATTATTTATTGGCTTTCCTTCTCAAACTACTATTGATCCTTGTAGCCTTTCAAACATGCCTTTTTGGACACAACTTTTGGAGAAGACTTGACATTTAGAAAGTGAGACTAGTTTGAGATACCCTTTTGGCCACTACAAGATATATCAAGAAATGGGGCATGGTTACTTTGTACGAAATGGCTCAATTTTTTGACTGTCCTCTTTCTTGTTAGGCCTAATAGGGCAATTAGGCTTGGCAACAATTGGGTTTTGGACTCAAAGGGTCTCTAGCTCTGTTCCAATACTTCCAATACACCTCATATGGCCTCAATGAACTGCTCCCTCCTCATGGACCATCCTAAAATAGCCCTTGCAACAAATCCTCTAAGTCTCTAGGATTTCCTAAGTCTGATACATAAAGATATCAGACTGTCATGGCCTCTTCACACGTGAAAACATCCACACATGTCTCTGCAACCTAGGAATATTAAAGTGCATGTCCAAATAGACCATTCCACCAAGTTTGAAGTTTTTCTACTAGTGAGATGGAGAGTTATGCATTTTTCTTGAGCACTGATTACCCTAACTAGGGTTTGAACCAGTCTGGAAAGAAATCACTATAACTTCCTTAAATCTAAATGAAACTGGATGCAACAAAGAGTAATGGAAAGTAGATTCACTATACTTTCATTCCCAATTAGTTTTAGACTAGTACAGGGTTGTACAGATCCGTACCATGCAAGATAACAGTAGAAAACATTATGGAAAATGCAGAAACAACAGTGCTTTTATTGCTTCCACTTCAACATTTCAACCTTCAACTGTTGGGTCATATAATATAAGCCTATTTATGCCTCTACAAACAGTTTTTACCATTCAACTGACCCCAACTAACTTTTGAAACAACTTTGCAAATTGGTTCATTACATAGAAAAGTTGTCATTGCCAACATTGACAACAAATAGCAACTTTTACATCTTTTAACCAATTGACTCCAAACTTTCCACAATGACTCCAAATGATCATCCATGGCCCAAAATGACCTTATTCACATGAAACAACACAAAATAAGACAAAATCCAAAGTTTGAATATTTTGACCAAGAGGGTGCTCCTACACCATAAATTTTCTTGGGAGGTAGGTACCCACCTATATTTTTTATGGTGCCAATCGAAAGAATGAGAACCACTAGCCAGAATCATTCCAAATAACTTGTGATAATGGGGTACGCCATTCCTTAACTAGTTTAGGTAGTCTGGTGAGAAATGCAAGTGGTTTTCAGGAAATGAGAAAGCATCTCAATTGTAGTCAACAGACCTGGAATTTGATGGCCACCCCTATCTATCATCTTATGATAGCTTGGTCATTTAACTATCTGTCATTTAACTATCTTTCAATTGACCTTTTTTGTTCCATAAGAGGTAATTTTTATATTAATATTTTCAAAAGATACATGAGAGATTACCATACATGCGTAATGTTAGATTGCAGGGGCCAGTGACCAAAACACCTGTGCTTACCACCCTAACCCAACCTTCCCAAAACTGACCTCGTAGGGTCCAAAAAGGAGATATCCAGCCACACAAGGCTCATTCTATTATACACACTAAAATTGGCCATGCAAGGCCTACCCTAACCCTCCCCTGAAACTAAATATCATGGGAATCAATCCCTACATCAACTGTCAAAAAGAGACTACATTCTGATCATTACATTGATAAACATCAGAAAATAAACAAGAAGCAAACAAAAATACTAGAGCATACCCACAGCCCAAAGCTACATGAAACCCAAATTATAGGCAAAGGTTTGAAATTCAGGAACATGTTCGAACTATCCCTCCACCGGATCTAGATGCAATAATTTCTTAAGGAAATTCACACTGACCTTAACCTATTCTATGTGCTCAAGAAGAGTCAAACCTTTAAGGTCAAGTAGGAAAGGAAACAACTTAATGACCTCATCGAGATCTTGTAGATGAGGGAGATTGCTTGGCTAAGGAATCCCCAGCCCAGGCGAAGCTGCACCGATAACATCCTTCAAACCAATGATTAAATCTAATTTAAAAAGCTTTCTTACCAGTTGCTCTGAGACATCCTTGGGAGTGCTAGAATCCAAAATAGCCACTAAGAACCATGAGATGATGTTGGAATCAACCCTGTAAAATTCACCTTCCTCCAGGAATCGTCTGCCTAGAATTACCTTCACCGCAGCGACGGTTACACTGTCGTTAATTCGCAGGACTCATTTCAACCTCTAGTTTGTTATCTTCCCTTTAAATTCCATCTGCCTAACTGATCTTTCCAGTTAAATAGGTGTATCCACCCCTAAATTCACCAGTCCTTCTACAACCACTCGAACTACAAACCTAGACCTTCCCACCATTGGAGCCACTTTGCAGAGAAAACTAGACTTTATTTCTGAATAAGCAAATGAGGATTGAGAAAAAATGAAACCCACTTTAATCCCAATCAAGCCCCTTCAAATACCAAGAATTTTCTAGAGAGAAAGCCAATATCCTATCACCAAAGTATCTAACCATGATTGCCTACATGTCGTGAAAAGACTATCCAGCTCCAAACTTCTACTTGTGCATGTCTAGCAATCACCTGAGAATGGCAATATTAATTTGATTTGACACTTTGTCAGCGTTTAATCGCCTATGAACACCAATCCTTTCAATTGACATTTTAAGATAAAAGAAAATCATTTATATTTCGATAATAAATTATTACAAAATAAAATATATTATAAATAAAAATAGTGTATTATATTATCTTCTAATAAAATTTTACGGTTTATGAATAATTTAAAGTGTTATATATATATATATATGATTATGTAGAAATTTAGGAAATTAAGTTATACAATCTAATAAATTATAAAGTTGTAAAATACCGTGCAAACCATCAAATTCCAAGCCTGGTAGTCAACTTATGACTTAAACGTGGGATCATTACCTAGCGGTTGTAAAGAAAATGAATTGGCCAAAAATGATTAACTGATCACGTGGCATCCACTGGCCCCCACCGCTTGGTCAAACACTTGAAAAGTGAGATAACAAATATTTCCAAAATTTATATATTTCATTCCTTTAAATATTATGCAGAATATAATGTGTAAGGTTCCCACTAAATGTTTATAAAGTTGGATTATGTACACATCTATGGGAATGTGGGTATATAATTTAAGGTCAAGATATGTGATATATATACGTAATAATATGTCACCTACCAATAACACCTATTACTATTTCATATGGTTTTGAAATAATATTTATTATTTATTATTTTATAACGGGGATAGGGGAAAAGAACCAACAACTCATATATGAAGGGAGAGAGATAAAGAGCTACTAACTTTTGATCAATTGTTTAATGCTAATAATCTACAAATGGAAAGAAATATATATATATATATATAGAAAGAGGGGGGTGACAAATAATTTAGAATTATATATATATATATATATATGTATATATA
Organism: Cunninghamia lanceolata; assembly: GCA_027924645.1. Lineage (NCBI taxonomy): Eukaryota > Viridiplantae > Streptophyta > Pinopsida > Cupressales > Cupressaceae > Cunninghamia > Cunninghamia lanceolata. Next base: position 15,996,578 of record BSBN01000547.1, read on the forward strand.
TGTATATATATGTATATATATATATGTATATGTATATGTATATATGTATATATATATGTATATATATATATATATGTATATGTATGTATATGTATATGTATGTATGTATGTATATATATATGTATATATATATATATATATGTATGTCTATATCTATATCTATATCTATATCTATATCTATATCTATATATATATACATATATATATATATACATATATATATGTATATATATATATATGTATATATATATAGATATAGATATAGATATAGATATAGATATAGATATAGACATACATATATATATATATATATATACATACATATATATATATACATACATATATATATACATACATATATATATATATATATACATACATACATATGTATAATACATATATATATGTATATGTATGTATGTATATATATATATATTAAAAAATGCACCTGGTAAACTTTTTAACGTGACTGACGATGTTGGTGCGACACACCCTCCGTCTCCACGTGAATGCTTTTTCCCAGAGCAATAAACCGATGAGGCCACAACACGGGGGACCTCATCCCCTAGCAAGAACACTTCAAACCCGCAAGCTCGTTAGCCCAGAGAAGGCTTTACGAAGGCATAAAGCCTGTGAGCTCGTTGGCCCAGCATATATGTGTGTGTGTGTATGTATCTATATATATATATCAGGTCTTATTAGCATACAGTTTTGTCACTACATAAATAACCCGATTCGCCCAAGAAGGTAGCAACAAAAGATGCTAACAAATGGAGAAATTGTTGTGAATGCAACAATTATTCTCTCCGTTTGAGAGGGCAGCTCCCTCGTATAATGGGGGTTTTTGTATTTCTGAGTACCTTTGACCAAAAGGTACAAAAAGGTAGCAAAATGAGAGAAAACTAAGGAAGAAAAAGGATATCAGCCTTGAACATAGGAACACAACATAAATCCAAAAACAACAACATGAAAAGGAAAAGAAAGAACAAAGTCTCATTAAACCTGTATGCCAAGAACAAGTGAAGAGATTACAATCATCAAGAAGCTAATTGAACATAAGAACAATTAGTACTCCAGAAAGAATGAAGACATAAGAACCTCAATCTCTCTTATTCAACAATGAACTGAAATACAAAGCCTTCAATTATCTCTTCCACTAAGTTCCCCTACTCTATAGGATAGCAAAAGATACAAAAAATTGGAATCCTTTCCAATGAATAGCACATATGTTTTTAAAGACTCTCCAGAATGGGAATTCCAAAAGCCACCCACTCCCTCAAGAAATATTACAAAGTGAAAGAAAATAAAGAGTCACTCCTAACTCTTGGCATTTCACCATCAGCTTATAAAAGATTCACAAATAGAGAAAGGAATGCTTCCTCCAGCACTGCTTGACATCTGGACTTCACAAGTGACCTAGATCCTTTACTTCCACCCTACAAAACAAAGTTCTCTCCTCCAAGTTCATGAGTTGCCTCTATTTCTGTTATGAGAAGCTAATAACAGTTGCAATAATATATGGAATAGCAACCACCTGAAGAGACTTATCCTACTATATGCTTTGTATACATAGACTACAGGTAAACCATTCAACACTTCACCAAAATGTGCATCACTGATGTAATACCATCTACTTTGGCCTGTACAAATCCTCATTGGTGATATCTCATTCCTTTTCACCTCGAGGACCTCTTTCATAAGCAATATAGTAGCTGCTTCTCATACCACTACCGTATGATGAAAATCACTATTTCCCATTGTCATTTTCAGAAATACTCTCCCCAATAGGATATATTACAATGCTAGTTAGAATGACCACCACTCCTTTTTTTAAAGCTCATCTAGACCCAGCTTCCTCCAGTGCTATTAATAAACTGCCTTCTCCAAGTATGAATCCAACCCAAGTTAGATATTGAGTTGTCTTGTTGGGTACCACATGAGAATATAGTTCCTTCTAGAAAGGCGTGCATATAAGATTAAATATGCAAGATTCTATAGTTAAAGACGATGGCAAGAACTGATCTGAGAGACATTCTTTCTCATTGCAAGATTGAGAATACAGTGAAAGGCATGCACGATAGAAAATATCTTCTACATCTCTTTGATAGACCTGTAGATATCATTTATCTCAGCTGAAATATCATACTCTATTTTATCCCCATAGTGCTTTAATCTATTTTAGAGTATCGATTGTTGAATCAAAGTTGTAACGCAAAGAAGATGCCAACATGATCATTGAATTTTATGTTACATATATCAATTGCATTGACTAAGAAGTTTCTAAACCAATGACAAATCAATCTTGTGTAAATCTAATTTCTATTTCTGGCTTGGATGAAGAGAAAATTGGAGAAGGTTGTACGGAATGGCATTACAACTGTCAATTGCATTTTCTTTAAAGTTTCTAAAACTTGTAATGAAATCGTTTGATATTGATCCTATAATCTTTCCAATTTATGCCATAATGTTTAAGAAACTATGTGGGATGTCTATCCTTATCCCTTATCCGCGGCCTTTACTTATGCTTCTACATTTTTCATGAATTTGGCAACAACATCCATAATATTTGACAAGAATCATTATCCTGTTGTTCATTCATTTACAAAGAAATCATCTCTCTTTCCTCATCCGTGCCATAGTTTTTCTCTACGATTCTATATTTGGGATAATATCTGACAAAAATTTGCTTTTATTATGTTGTTTCCATTCTAGCACTGATTGTGAGTGTGTTGGTATTTCATTTGACCGATTGCATTTGCATAGAAATTTCTAAAGCCACTTCAATGAATCCATTTTGTACATATCCTACGATCATTGCATTCTAACTATAGCATCTAGCAAAAATTGTTTTAAATAATCCTCTTTTGGAATGGAGAGATTCTAGTGGGTTCGCAGGATTTGGTATCATAACCACTAGCTGCATTTACTTGAAGGTTTTAAGTCTTTCAACAAATCCATTCTGCATATCCCACTATCGTTGCATTCCATGAGAAACTGAAAATGCATATGCGTTAGAAGAAAATAAAATGTGGCATTACAAATACCATATGCATTTTCTTGAAAGTTTCAAATTTTTTATCAACAAAGTTGTTTTGCGCATATCCCGCCATCTACTTTTTGTTAGACGATGCATCTAATCTCAAACAGGCTACTCTATAGTTTTTCATGTGATTCTCGCACAAATTGGTGCCAAGTTTTTTATGGCACTTATCCTTTCAATCTAATTTGGTGAGAACCACATTCCTTCAATGATGATCAATGCACCCGTCAATGTTTTGCTAATGTAGTCTTTCCAATTAGCGCAAATAGGTGAAGAATACTGGCAAAGGTTGAGGAATTCAAACATACACCTGCCAAAACACACTTGCTCAAAAGTTTCTAGATTATGAGCATTATACATCCTATTGTCCATAGTCCACTAGGGCATTTCCAACTATCATATATGATAAAATCACTCCAATTGCAAAGGTTGTGGATGTAGACGTTACACTTTCTGATTGCTTTGGCTTGAATCTCTGAATATTTGACTTTATCTAAGCCAATCAATATGTCTAAAACATAGCCTTCCAAGGCTTCTCCTATTCCAATATATATATATATATATATATATATACACATATGACACTCGACTTGCCTCATCAAATAACATATCTTTAGGAATGTTTAGAACAACAACAAAGATGAGGCAGCAATGCACTCTCTTCATGAAGAATCTTCACCAATAACACTGGACATGACAAGAGAATAGTTTTTGCTTTCTATACAAAGAAAAATAATGAGTGATGCCTCTTCTATTTGTCATATGTTTCTGGATATGATGGTTTTGCCACAACCTAGAAGATTGAATTGTGATCTAATTATTGACTTGTCCATAATGGCCTCCCACAGGAGTACACATATTCATCTGTGAAAATATAGATTGAACAACTCAGTCCATCCAATTCTTTCTATGCGCAAACATAAGATTGATGATGCCTATTTATGCCTCCACGACCTGCATATCAACTCAAGCATTTTCAATTCTGACAAAGCATCTGGAGCAACCAACAACTTGAATGACTACCTTGGACAAATCTATTATCACCAATTTGTAGTCTAAGATTGTTCATGGAGACAACAAACATGACAACAGATCCACAATATCGAGTTCCTTTCAAGATTGTGATCAACAAGACCAGTACCACAAAAATTGTGCCTCCTTGAACTCAAACCATATCCTTCTAGTTTCAACTTAAGGCCAAATGTATAATTAGCAGAGATCCTCACATTAGCAAATGAAGCAACATACAGATCACCTAGTTCATCTAGAGTCTAAGAAAACTCCTCAATCCATTCCTACCAATATATTGCCACCTCTCTTTGTTCTTCCCTTGATAGCCTCTGCACATAGGCTTCTTGATCTGGAAATGAACTTATTATAGAAAACATGTGATGAGCAATATTGCTAGAGCATGTTCTTGAGAATGCCAATTTGCAATAATTGGAGATATACAGATGAATCCTCATAGGAATTGTGGAGGAAGTGCATTTATGTCTAGTCTATGCCCGTGTTGAATTCCTTGAGCATGTCAAGCTACATATTATCCTCAAATTAGCTAGGGACTTTGGGCACTATCTCACTATTTAGATTTCCCTTTCATAGCTAGTTTTTCTAGAGTAATTGATTGCATCTCTAGCAAGTATGTATAAAGAAGACTCAGGTTCCTTTGATATATATAAAGTCAATCTGCTTAGGGGAGGAGTGAGGTGTCATGGTAGGACAACTTCACATGTGACTCAAATGGGAAATAATCCATTGCAGAAGTTTGAAATTTTTAGGTTCAAAAATTGGACAACAATAGGCTCTAATTGGGGACTACTTTCCGGCAGGGGAAGTAGAGAACTCCAAAATCTCAAGTGAAGACTAGTGCCTTATCCATTGGGCAAATAGAGTCAAAGGGGAAAAATAAGAAACCAAAACAAATCTAAAACTGAAAAGAAACCAAACAACACACACAATAGGGAAACATAATGCAAACTATGACAACTATGTACCCGGACTAGGTACAACACACCACCGTTGCCCCCAAAGACTATGTAAATCCATTAACTAGCTGGGAAAAATATATGTCAATGTGAAACAAAGGTGCATATTCATGAAGCACTTGCAAACTCAGCATCCTATTGAGAATCATGAATGTAAAACTAAGATTTATGAAGGACAAGAGCTCACCGAAATGTGTACCAAACAGTCACCTTTCATTAAAAACTTCTATAATTTCTGGAGAACTCTTTTGCATAAATTTGTGTCCTCAATTGAAATCAGATTTGAACAAACTCCTCCTAAAAGAAACTAAAAATTCATACCATGAACAACAACCTTGTTAGACTTGAATGCAATTTCCCTCTTACTTTCAGAATTTGATTCATGTTTTTCTAATGGCAACTCTGAATTTTTGGATTTGTCACCCAAACTATCTTTTTCCATAACCTGTAAAGAAGACACAACCACCTCCTCTCCACATAGGAAATCATCTTTTGGTGTTTCTAGGCACCATTTTGGAATGTGAATAACATGGGGCTGAACACTCTCATTTACTAAATCAGCATTACTTTCTCCATGCTTATACATACAATCATTCTCTATCCCATGTTTCACAACTTCAAAATTAGATTCAAAATGAGGTGATTCAAGAGTGAAATAATTTCTAACCTTTGCTTGCAGCTTTGCCTCTCCATGATTCAATGTGCGAACTTCAACAACTTTATACCCCAGCTGTGTGATACAACCATAACTTCATTATCTACACCAGGACTCGGAAAGAAAACATCAGAAATGAAACACTCTCTCTCTACAAATTGCATGATGAATCAATCTCTGGAAATGTGATTGTTGATTGTGATTTTTGAATCACATTCTACAAGCATGGGATCAAGTTTGATAGAAAGAACTTCTCCTCTTACACAAGGAAAATCATCACCGAGAGGATAAGCAGATTGGGAATGCAATTTATCCATTCCCTCACCAGACTTGATTATCATATTATCAAATTTTTCAGTTTCATTTCTACATGCATACATTTCCTTCACTGAATCAGTACCACAGGTAATAGGAAATTGAAATGAAACCATATGAGCTTGAGTAATGTCTCCTCTAGAAAAAGAATTTCTAAAAATGGAAAGACATGTTACTCCTCTTGTGATTTTTCGTCTTCTTTATCAAGAAACCCAAAGGTTGAGTATTTAGGAGAAGTGCAAAGATTCGATTGTTTCACTTCTTCAGATGTTAAATCAGTATCATCAAAGACAAAGACTTCCATGTTTGAACTATGATTTAAAAACTCTTTTTCATCCTCATAAGAAATAATTTCTATCATTTGATCTTTTTCATCCATATCAAAGTTAAATATTTTTTATTCAGGAGAAATTGATGGAATAGATATGATACCATTCATACCTTCTTTCATATCATTGGAGACACAAGTGGCTACATCCATTTTAATTTCAGTAATGTGACCATCTTCATCTAGGATTCCACATAAAAAGTCATCATTCAATCTCTCCAGGCACTAGTTTGGAATGAGAATGACATTGGGTTCTTCTGATAATACCTTTTCATTATTCTCTTCAACTAAAGTAGATGATTGTTCAATCTCACTCCTCTACATGCATGTCAAGAAAGATTATGATCCGCTATCTTTAGCCTGGTTCAAAATTATTTTCTGTTGTTGATTGTGATTCCATGGCACTAAAAAATCTTTGGGCTCAACCAATGTTTGTAGAGAATCTCGTTCACCAAGAATAGAAAAGTTATAAGAAGCTCGATCTTCTTTCTTCGGTTCTTCTCTGAGAAATCTTAATCTTTCTACAGCTGCTTACGACTGATGAATATTTTGCTCAAATTCTTTGAGAAAATAAAACCTGTGATGTAAACTTCTGAGCAGTGATGTGGATTTGTAATCTTTGGATGGATGCAACTTTTTCTTCCCTGCTTCAGAGATGCTTGCTTTCAAGCTATTCCACAATGGATGAAGTATTTCATCATCTTCAGTCAATATCTCTTCAACTGTTGGCATAGGTCATCTTCTGGTTTTGGGCTGATTTCTTTGGTTTGCCTTGCATTGAACCATTTTCTGAGCTCTTCAAATAAAATAGAGTCACCAACCTCACTTCTTTGATGAGGTACCTTCAAAACACTGGAGAATAAGGATGAACCAATCTTCACATCCTGAGCAGAGTCGCCAAAAACTGTTATCATACAATTTTGTCATTGCAGAAATAACCTGATTCGTCCAAGAAGGCAGCAACAAAAGACGCTAACAAATGGAGAAATTGTTGTGAATGTAACAATTCTCTTCTCTGTTTGAGAGGGACATCTACCTTATATGATGGGGTTTTTTGTATTTCTGAGTACCTTTGACCAGAAGGTACAAAAAGGTAGCAAAAAGAGAGAAAACTAAAGAAGAAAAAGGATATTAGCTGTGAACCTAGGAACACAATAGAAATCCAGGAAAAACCACATGAAAAGGAAAGGAAAGAACAAAGTCTCATTAAACCTATATGCCAAGAACAAGCGAAGAGATTACATTCATCAAGAAGTTAACTGAACATAAGAACAATTAGTACTCTAGAAAGAATGAAGACATAAGAACCTCAATCTCTCTTATTCAACAATGAACTAAAATACAAAGCCTCCAGTTATCTCTTCCACTAAGTTCCCCCACTCTACAGGATAGCAAAAGAAATATAAAATTGGAATCTTTTCCAATGAATAACACCTATGTTTTTAAAGACTCCCCAAAATGGGAATTCTAAAAGCCATCCACTCCCTCAAGAAATATTACAAACTGAAAGATTTAATAAAGAGTCACTCCTGACTCTTGGTATTTCACCATCAGCTTATAAAAGATTCACAAATAGAGAAAGGAATGCTTCCTCTGGCACCGCTTGACATCTGGACTTCACAAGTGACCTAGATCCTTTGCTTCCACCCTAGAAAACAAAGTTCTCTCCTCTGAGTTCATGAGTTGCCTCTATTTCTATTATGAGAAGCTAACAACAGCTGCAAGAATATCTGGAATAGTAACCACCTTAAGAGACTTATTCGACTATATGCTTTGTATACACATACTACAACTAAACCATTCAACACTTCACCAAAATGTGCATCACTAATGTAATACCATCTACTTTGGCTTGTACAAATCCTCATTGGCAATATCTCATTCCTTTTCACCTCGACGACCTCTTTCATAAGCATTATAGTAGCTACTTCTCATACCACTACCATATGATGAAAATCACTATTTCCCATTGTCATTTTCAGAAATACTCTCCCCAATAGGATATATTACAATGCCAATTAGAATGACCACCACTCCTTTTTTTAAAGCTCATCCAGACCTAGCTTCCTCCAGTGCTGTTAATAAATTGCCTTCTCCAGGTATGAATCCAACCCAAGTTAGATACTGAGTTGTCTTGTTGGCTACCACATGAGAATATATTTCCTTCCAGAAAGGCATGCCTATAAGATTAAATATGCAAGATTCTATAGTTAAAGATGATGGCAAGAATTGATTTGAGAGACATTCTTTCTTGTTGCAAGATTGAGAATACAGTGAAAGTCATGCACGAAATAAAATATCTTCAACATCTCTTTGATAGACACATAGATATCATTTATCTTAGTTGAAATATCATACTCTATTTTATCCCCATAGTGCTTCAATCTATTTTAGAGTATCGATTGCTGAATCAAATGCTATAACGCAGAGAAGATACCAACAGGATAATTGAATTTTATGTTACATATATCAATTGCGTCGACTGAGAAGTTTCTAAACTAGTGACAAATCAATCTTGTGTAAATCAAATTTCTATTTTTGGCTCAAATGAAGAGAAAACTGGAGAAGGTCATAGGAAATGGCATTACAACTGTCAATTGCATTTGCTTTAAAGTTTCTGAAACTTGTAATGAAATAGTTTGATAACGATCCTATAATCTTTCTAATTTATGCCATAATGTTTAAGAAACTATGTGGGATGTCTATCCTCATCCCTTATCCGTGGCCTTTGTTTATGCGTCTACCTTTTTCATGCATTTGGCAACAGTATCCATAATATTTGACAAGAATCATTATCCCGTCGTTTGTTAATTTGTAAATAAATCATCTCTCTTTCCTCAGTCACGCCATAGTTTTTCTCTATGATTCTATATTTGGGATAATATGTGACAAAAATCTACTTTTATTACGTTGTTTCCATTTTGGCACTAGCCATGAGTGTGTTGGCATTTCATTTGACCGATTCATGCATTTGCATGGAAATTTCTAAAGCCGCTTCAACAAATCCATTTTGTACATATCTTGTGATCATTGCATTCTAACTATAGCATCTGGAAAAAATTGTTTTAAATACTCCTCTTTTGGAATGGAGAGATTCTGGCGGGTTCGCGGGATTTGGTATCGTAACCACCAATTGCACTTACTTGAAGGTTTCGAGTCTTTCAACAAATCCATTCTGCATATCCCGCTATCATTGCATTCCATGAGAAACCAAAAATGCATATGCGCTGGAAGAAAACAAAATGTGGCATTACAACTACCATACACATTTTCTTGAAAGTTTCAAAAAAATTATCAACAAAGCTATTCTGCACATATCCCGCCATCTGCTTTTTGTTAGACGATGCATCTAATCTCAAACAGGCTGCTCTATAGTCTTTTCATGTGATTCTCGCCAAAATTGGTGCCAAGCTTTTGATGGCACTTATCCTTTCAATCTAATTTGGCGAGAACCACGTTCCTTCAATAATGATCAATGCACTCATCAATGTTTTGTTGATGCAGTCTTTCTAATTGGTGCAAATAGGTGAACAATGTCGGCAAAGGTTGAGAAATTTGAGCATACACCTACCAAAACACACTTTCTCAAAAGTTTCTAGATTATGAGTGTTATACATCCTACTGTCCATAGTCCATTGGGGCATTTCCAACTATCATATATGATAAAATCTATGTTTTACACTCCAATTTTGGCACGGCTAGAGATGCTACGAAGGTTGTGGATGTAGACGTTACACTTTCTGATTGCTTCGGCCTGAACCTCTGAATATTTGACTTCATCTAAGCCAATCAATATGTCTAAAATGCAGCCTTCCAAGGCTTCTCCTATATATATATACATGACACTCGACTTACCTCATCAAATAACAGATCTTTAGGAATGTTGAGAACAACAACAAAGATGAGGTAGCAATGCACTCTCTTCGCAAAGAATCTTCACCAGTAACACTGGACATGACAAGAGAATAGTTTTGGCTTTCTATACAAAGAAAAATAATGAGTGATGCCTCTTCTATTTGTCATATCTCTCTGGATATGATGGTTTTGCCACAACCTAGAAGATTGAACTGTGATCTGATTACTGACTTGTCCACAATGGCCTCCTGCTGGAGTACACATATTCATCTATGAAAATCCAGATTGAATAACTCGGTCCATCCAATTCTTTCTGTGTACAGACATAAGATTGATGATGCATGTTTATGCCTCCACGACCTGCATATCAACTCAAGCATTTTCAATTCTAACAAAGCATCTGGAGCAACCAATAACTTGAATGACTGCCTCAGACAAATCTAGTATCACCAATTTGTAGTCTAAGATTGTTCATGGAGACAACAAACATGACAACAGATCCACAATACTGAGTTCCTTTCAAGATTGTTGTCAACAAGACTAGTACCACAAAAATTGTGCCTCCTTGAACTCAAACCATATCCTTCTAGTTTCAGCTTAAGGCCAAATGTATAATTAGCAAAGATCCTCACATTAGCAAATGAAGTAGCATATAGATCACCTGGTTCATCTGGAGTCTAAGAAAACTCCCCAATCCATTCCTACCAATATATTGCCACATCTCTATGTTCTTCCTTTGATAGCCTCTGCACATAGGCTTCTTGATCTGGAAATGAACTTATTATAGAAAACATGTGATAAGCAATATTGCCAGAGCATGTTCTTGAGAATGCCAATTTGTAATAATTGGAGATATACAGATGAATCCTTGTAGGAATTATGGAGGAAGTGCATTTATGTCTAGTCTATGCCCGTGTTGAATTGTTGGTGTAATTAAATATTTAATTACACTTTATTAAGTTTACTTAGGGCTAATTTTAGTCTGCAAATTATTCCTCTTTGCTTTTTTCTCTTGTGGAAGGTAAATCTTAAGTTTTGCAGGTGATCTTTGTGGCTTGAATTAATTATCAAATTCAACATGAATTCCTTGAGCATGTCAAGCTACATATTATCTCCAAATTAGCTAGGACTTTGGGCACTATTTCACTATTTAGATTTCCCTCTAATAGTTAGTTTTTCTAAAGTAATTTATTGCATCTCTAACAAGTATGTATAAAGAAGACTCAAGTTTCTTTGATATATATAAAGGCAATCTTCTTAGGGGAGGAGTGGGGTGTCATGGCAAGACAACTTCACATGTGACTCAAAGGGGAAATAATGCATTGCAGAAGTTTGAAATTTTCAAGTTCAAAAATTGGACAACAGGTCTGCAATCACAAAATTTGCAAGGAAGCCATGTTAGCTAAATTGCATAAAATTAAGTTAATTATTCCTACCACTTCTATGTTGCATGCAAGGTGCCTCATATTTGGAAATGTGTCATTTGTCTCTTCTTCCAAAGAAGACCAAATAAAAATTAAATATTGTGAGCATAGAGATCTAAACATGAGAGAGAGGGGGGGGGACATTGATAGAGAGATAGAGACTAATTTAAAATAGACTTGTACCTATATTAGACCTTAATTGATCTCCAACAAATATGCAATAGTCTTACAATAGTGCTATAATGTAGTGATAATTATATAGGGAGATTGATAGAGAGAGGAATACAAAAAAAGAAATAGGGCAAGAGAGAGATAGAGATATGAGATATAAAGGAAGGGAGAGAGATAAAGAGATAGATCAATCATTTAATACTAATAATCCAAAGTTGACAATATATATATATATATATATATATATATATATATATATATATATATATATATATATATATATAAAGAGAGAGAGGGGGGAAGAGAGAGCTGACAAAGAGAGATAGGGAAATAGAGAATAAGAGAAAGATTTTATATATATATATATATATATATATATATATATATATATATATATATATATATATATATATATATATATATATATATATATATATAAAGAGATTCTCACTAACCCCATATCCATCAAGGCTTAATATCATCTACAAACACAGAATTTGCAAGGAAACCTTGTTGGCTACATTGCACAACATTAAGAAATTAAGTTATAAATAAATATAAAAATAGAAAATATATTGTATTTATATTTATAAGTATAATATAATCATATAAAATTGTATATTAAGATTAAACGATTATATATATTTAATATTTATATTTATTTATAACTTAATTATATTTATTTTATATATAATGTAATTGTATTTATTGTTATATATTATATTTTATATAATGTGAATTATTTAGAGGTGAGGTAGAGAGACATAGAGGAGGATAGAGAGAAAGAGAGAGAATGAGAGAGACAAAGAGATAGATGGATATAGAGAGAGAGGGAGGAAGAGAGAAAGAGAGGTAGAGGAAGAAAGAACTTGGGAGAGATAAAGAGAGACGAATACCGACAGAGAGAAGGGAAGAGATAGAGAGACATAGAGATATAGAGAGAGAAGAGGAACAAATAAGTGGAGAGAGAGAGAGAAGTGACAAAGAGAGATAAATAATATAGAGAATAAGATATATATATATATATATATATATAGAGAGAGAGAGAGAGCAAGCTAGACAAAGACAAAGGGAGGCAAAGAGAATTATGAGAGAGAGAGAGAGGAATATAAACTAAGATATATGTATGTGTGTGTATATATAGAGAGGGGGAGAGAGAAAAAGAGATAGAGATAGAAGGATAGAGAGAGAGAGATAAAGATAAATTGAGAGATAGAGAGGGAAACAAATAGAGAGAAAAATAGAGATGAAGAGATAGAAACATATAGAGGTAGATTGATAGAGAGAGAGGAATAGAGAAAGAGTAGGAGTGGAAGATAGAGATAAGAGATATAGAGAAAAAGATAGAAAGATAAAAGAGAGAACGAGAGTGAGATATAGAGTAGGAGTAAGAGATAGAGATAAGAGATATTGACCGAAAGATAAAAGAGAAACTAGGTTTTTATTAGCCATTTTGTGCCAACAATCCAAAGATGAAACGTGTCCATGGGGAGCTACGCTCAAGGAAGCATGTGATTAACTTAAGGACCTGGTAATTCACCTTTAAGACCTCTTTGGTGTAGAGATCTCAAAGATATTAAGTGTGTGAGAGAAGGAAGGGGAGACAGAGGAAAAGAGAGATGAAGAGAAATAGTGAGGTAGAGAGAGAGAGAGTGTGTGTGTGTGTGTGAGTTAATTAGGTATAACTTTGAGTTGTAGAAATTGAAGGTTGAAGATCTTCTAGTGGAGAGAGATCAATGGATCATACTAATAGTTACACTCAATTTTCTACCATCAACAATGGATAAAGATGAATGGGACAAGCTGGATAGAAGAGATGGATCTACTAGGTTGTCTCTTTCTAAGCAGTCTTGATGAATGTTTTAGTTCAAAACATTGCTAAGAGTTTATGAGATAAAATTATTATATTATATCAAACTAAGTGTCTTTTAAATAAGTTAGTTTTGAAAAGAAATTTGTATTCTTTAAAGATGGATGAAGGGGGTGAATAGAGAGAGAATTAGATAGATAGGGACACATAGATTGATAGAGAGAGATTGAAATAAATAGAGAGAGTACATAGGTTGCACACAAAATGCCACTTGCTTAATGGCCTCACAATTGACCTCATTCATTAACCCATTGCATGCTACATTCTTTCAATGTTTGGATGGATGTTCATTGGGCATTTTTAAAGAAACCACTATTTTATTTTCACTCCATGCAATCCTCGTGTACCCCTTGTACACTTTGTTTTGATTTTATTTTTGACATGTCTTTAATTTCTTATTTCTATGCAAAACAAATGATGTTGTCCTCCTATTTTTTCCCAATATTAAGAACTTCTCAATTTTCATTGTACAATTATTTAGAATCATTATACATAGTCTTCCTTATAGTCTACGTAGAAGATTTAATATAAGTTTTACACATGCAAGTTACTACTTGCACCAACTACAGTCACAACTTTCAACATACATGATGTCACAACATAGTAGACTAAATTTTAAACATTAAATAAATATATAAATTTAATGTAAGCAGATGAATAGTCAATTCAAAGCTACCACTTTTCCATAAAAACCTTGATCATGAACAAAATGTCATTTTCTTAATAACCTATCAATTGATTTCATGTATTGCATAATTGTATACAAAAAAACAAATTGCTAATTGGCCTTCCACAACTCTTCAACCTACCTTCTTGGTGCACTTGACTATTGGAATAGGTAAGAAAACTTCTTAATCTTGATCATGTATTAGTTGTAGCTTTCAACATACATGCATCCACTTTATAGGGCCAAACACTAGCAACATTCCAAGAGAGCACGTATTTCATTCGATACATTCTAATTAATGAAATAAATTTCATCCAGTCAAGGTTGTTGGAACACATTGACAATAGTTTACATGAAGCATTTGACCATAATCAATTTCTATTTGGTGCTTGTTCAATCATTCTCTCCAGTGATCTAGGGTAGCTACCCCTAGTGAAGGACATTCCTATGTATGCTAAAGCATTGTATGGGGTAACACTTTGGCAAAGTTTCAACATAGTAATTACATTGAACAAGATTTTCTATCAAGTCAAAGAAGAACCAACTCAAGTTACTTTTCATGCACTACTTTCAAATATAAGGAATGCAGAGCCACTACTTCTAGATTGGGAGCTTATAATGTCACGTTCTAATTCTTCATTTACCTCTGTAGACACCCAAAAATGTCCATCTCTTGCAACACCTTGTCACAACATTACATCATCTAGACATCTTGTAGCATGTTTTCCCCTAGGTACTTGTGTCATCACCTAATTAGTTAAATAAATCTTATTTATTTGACTAATTTCATTTATCTCCTTTCTATCCCATAATCCCTTCTTCTATAATTAAATAAATTTTTATTTATTTAATTATTCATGTCCATTTATCCTCTCTAATTAAATAATTATTTTTAATTGTTTAATTAGTCATTTATCCATTTTTCCTATAATTAAATAAATTTTTATTTATTTAATTATCCTTTTCCATCTTCATCTATAATTAAATAATGATTTTTACATTATTTAATTATCTTTCCACATCATCCCTATCCTTTATTAGATAATGCTTTATCATTTCATTATTACACAACTAATTTAAATAAAACATTATTTAAATTAGATTTATCCTACACATGTCACAATCCCTCACTTAAGGGAAAAATCCCCCTTTCTTATCTCAATAAATCAAATAAATTGGGCAAGTTTATCTGATTTTACACCTCATCATATCCTCAAATTGAAAATTCCCTCTTATCTTGTAGAGGGAAACCCTAGTCAGCCTTCCCTATAAATCAACCCTCTCACAAGTCATTTGATCATCCACATTTCAAGTATCTACATGCTGTCAAAATCTCTCCACAATCTTTCATCCATTGTCTTTCCATCTATCATCTTCCATTTATTATCTTCATCTAAGTGTTATGTTGTTGAATTGAGCAACCAACATACATTTCAATCCTAATCAATCTATCTATCTCGCATGCAGCTATCTGAGGTATTGAAGGTTTGGATTTAGGTAATGCATTTCATTGTTTTATCATTATGATTTATCTAAATTTTTCGTATACATTTTGGTGAACTCGACATGAACATGCTCTAAGGATCTAATCATTAGTTTTTGCAGGTTTTTGTTGCAAAAATTTGTGTTTTTCTAACCCTAGTTTGTCAAGTTTTGCAAGCGAATTGTTATAGGTGATCTCCTAGGCTGAAACCGACCTCACCATTGTGTCTAAGAGGTCGTTTCCATGAATTTTGACTATAAATTTGCTAGGGTTCACAAGAAAATTTCTTGAAATTTTTTGAAATTTGTTTTATCTCACAGACCGTATAGTACGGATCCGTACCGTACAGATCTGTTGTGCAGTATGTGGCATTGATCTTGGCTTATCTTGTAAATTTGACATTATCAATAGGGTTTGTTAATGGTGGCAAGTTTGACTTTTGCAAGGTTTAATAGTGATTAAAGATCTTGTCGCCATCCATTAAGCTGATACACAGTCAACACTCCATAGGCTAGGTCAAAACCCTTATCTACCACTCCTGGCGCCACCTTCATATCCTAGTCGACACCCCAAGACCACCAATCTGCCGCTTCTCCCAATACTCCTCTCTCCACCATCAGTGGTGACCGCATTGTCACCACCGCAAAACCCTAAGTCTGCATGTATGCATCGTCCTCGTCACCATGATCAAACCTGTTGACTTACCTTAACACCCCCATTGTCATCGCCTGTTTGTCCCCTCTCTCTAAGCTCCATCAACATCACTCTACCAAGCTTTTGACCCCCCATCGAAAATCCTAATTCACCACTGTGTAGACCCTTCCCCACGGTCACCTTGCGATCACATAAACCCTAACAACTTAGGGTTATTGAGTATGAAGGTTAATACTTAATTTTTGTATCATTGGACATTTAGATTTATGTAGAGTTTATAGAAGATTTGAATAAAGTTTTATAGGTTTATAAGCCTCTAACATCTTTATATGTTTCAATGCCTTTTTGCTAAGTTTGTGGTCATATGAATGACCAAGGGCATAGGCCCTAACTTCAAATTGTAACTACCTAAATGCACCCTAGCATGTGACCAAACTTCTTAAACTATCAATGGTTAAATTAAACAGTCAGAGTTACCTTTGTGTCTTCCACATCCCATAAGAGGGCAGACTTTTTCTTTTTCTCATATCTAGAGCATACGATATTGAAATCACACAAACGAGGACTTGTTGGAAAGCTGACTGGATGAACTTCATAACAGTGAAAAAATTATCAGGTGACTGTGTCATTTTACAAGTTTTTTTATCAGTCAAAGTTCAGATTCATTTTAAACTTTAAACGAACATATCTTGAGCAAAATTTATCCAATTTTTGCAAAAAAATTTTAAAGTGCATGAAATTTCTTGAATTTTCTATGTATGCAATTTATTTTGCTATATATATTCATCTTAATTAGTTTTCATAAGAGTCTTCATTTTTCACATAATGGCTTTCTATGCAAATTTACTTGTTCGTTTTTCAATTTTGTGGCTTGTAGGTGAATCTAAGGAGTTGAAATTGCATTAGCATCAACATCTATAGCAACTTGGAAAGCAAAAACAATCAGGTGCACACATTCCATCTTTCATCTTTAATCATTGCTTGTCAACGCACTTCAATTTGGGGCCTAAAAAGAACAACTTGTTTGATCACACACTTGGATTTGAGCTATTAAAATCAATCTTGTTTGCTATCACATCATTGAAATTGGGCTAAAATAAACAACTATCTCCCTACACATTTGGATTTGGGATCTAAAAAGAACAAGTGCATTGTTTGCTTACACACATTTCATTTCTATGGGTCAATTTACAACTGTGAGTGTGAATCAAGTGGACGTGTGTATGCTCTCTCCTCGCATCACAAGGTGATCTTGGAGATCAAAAACACCTCACTTGGTTTGCTTTTATCATACCCTATCTAGGAGGCCTGCTTGGAGACACACCACTCCAAGGGATGACCTCAACCGAGGTGTGAATCGAAAGACACCCTCCTTGGAAGTTGAAACCTTGTCACTCTTGGCTAAGCCCCAAAGAACTTTATACCTTTGGGAAGTGAAGGTGAAGGGTGGGTCACCCCTTCTCCCAACTATGTGGCAGGATTTTTCTTTCATTTCATCCTTATTCAACCTTGTGAATCTTAGAGTAAGACTGGCCATACCCCACCTAACTAATCATTAGGGCTTGTTGATGTGTCTTCAAGTGTTTGCTTAATCATAACACTTAATCTTGAAAGGAAAATTGAACATTGTGCTTGGTTTGTGTGTTCATTTACATGTGAAATTTTGTGTTTGATATTGCCCAAGTCAAACTTTCCAGTTCATCTAATCACTTCATCCTAATCATCTGAGAAAATCACATCCTAATCATTCTACATCATCATCATAATCCTAATCAAACACTTTCTAAAAGTGACACCATGCCAACATTTGAAGACCTAGAACAAAAGCTCATTCACCTACTTCACCAAACTCAAGCAAGCTAATCATCTCTAAGCCAACAAACCATTCAAGATAACCATCACATGATCCAAAAATTTCAAACAAGCCAATCACCTCAAATACAACAACTCATAGTACAAGCCCAATACATCATGGCCACTTGTCAAATCCAACAAGCACAATATCAAATCCAATAACCACATCAACAACTTCTACATAATTCATATGTGTCACCTACATCATCATATCAACCTCATCCATCCACATGTCACATCAATCCTTCATCAACTTATCACACCTCTTCTAATCTCAATCATTATCCATATCAATATATATCTCAACAACCATTATCCTATGCAATCCCTCCACCACCACAACAACCCATTCAACAAATCATACAACAACCAATCACATCACAACACCATCCCAACTTCCAACACATTCAACCACAATCCTATGTGTCATTTTCACCATCAGGCCAACCTAATCTATCTACATATCATGTCAATGCCATATCAACCTATCAATATCCACCTCAAGATCATCCAATTGCTCATTCTAACATTCCAACACACCATCAAACCCATCCACAAGGCAACCAAGTGTTCTCACAAGAAGCACATGCAAGCTCAATATCATACATAGATCATTATCCTCCACAAGAAACATATGCAAGTATAAGTGGCCCTTTATACATAAATCAAGTGTCCTTAAGTTCACCTTTACAGCAAGACCTATTATCCTTTGATGAGGGAGATACCAACCTATCCAATGCATCCTATGAGTCACCTTCACCATCCAATCACATGCCAGCACACGAGTCAACTAGTCCTATCCCAACACCATCATATGATCCTAATCCTAGTCCTAATCCATCCAACCTTACTATCCCCCCATCCAATCCATCTAATCCCCTTATCCTTCCATCTAGCCCAAGTCCTAACCCATCTAATCCCATTATCCATTCCACAAGTCCTAATCCTAAGCCTACCACACCATCCACCTTTAGCATCCATCCATTATATTGTCCATTCACCCATACACTCATGAAGGATGTGATCCAATGGCTATTAACAAGGAATAAAATCTCCATGTCAACAAATACCCATTCTTGAGCCTCCCAATGAGTCCTCTATTAACATGCCTAGCCCTCAAACCCCATCATTGACCCACAAGCCATCGACTTATTCAAGAGCCTCCCATCATGAGCCCAAGTCAATGTCCATCATACTCTCTTATTGATAAATATCAAGAACCTATCAAACTTAGCCAAGAGTCTCTCACTTTCACTTCCATGAAACCACAAGAGTTATATCAAGAGTCTACTCCCAAACATGTGGAAACATCAAGCCCTAGTCCTACTCAATATCAAATCACTTTCATCCAACCTATCCATAATCTATATATTTTCTATGATCAAGATATTACCTATGAAGAAGCTATCCATGAGCAACTTGATCCTATACCTATCCATGAGAAAGATACCCCAACTACATCTATCCATCCTCTATCTAGCCCTATCCATAATCCACCAATATCCACTTGTCATGATGAGACACATGCCTCCCAAGTGAACATAGAAGGTCAAACCAATAACTCAGATCTTAATGAACATCATGATAATAAAGATCCTAATGATCCTTCCATATCATCCACTATTGACTCCATTTCAAAGCCATCATGTCCTATTGGTCTTACCACCCTCATTCATGAATGCTCCTCCCTAAGAACACAACAACCTTTGTCCATCACTTCACCTTCTTCATCCAATAAAGAACTCAAGCCTAGTGTTCATACCAAACATAGTCCCATTGTCCATTGCATGCTCCAAAGAATGAACTATCAAGGTAAAGGCTTAGGCCTTCTTGAACAAGGAATTTTGGAGCCCATACATGTCAAAGTCCCTTCTCCACGCTCATATGGCCTTGGATACACACCCCAAGGTAAACAATATAAAGATGTTGGTATTTCCTCCATGCCTCTGGAGTCCACCTCTTTTCACCATAAAGCTTACCATATACCTAAAACATATGTTTCTATTCCACCTCCATCATCTTACAAATGTCAAAAGCATGTGACCATACACCTTCCACCATCAACTTTGCCTCCATTACTTCCAACTCCTAACATCCCTCCATCGAATCTACCTCCACTACTTCCACACCTAATATCCCCATTATCCAATCCCCTTATCCATTTATCTATAAATCCTCTAAAAATCCTAATCATGACCAACCAATGCACACATTGTCTAAACATGAAGCTTCCACTCATTCCACCATGTCTAGGGGATTCCAAGAAAAAATTTGTATGCCTCTACCTATAAAGCAAAAAATCCTAAGAGTCCTCATGCCTTAGGACACAAAAGCAAAGAATCAAAGAAAAATCCATCTAAAAATCTATATAAGCCCATACCTCCAAAAGAACAGACTAAAACTAAAATGGTTTGGGTCCCTAAGCACAAAGAAAGCAAGTCAAACAAGGCATCCAAATCTCAAAAATTCCAACCATCATCTTCCATCCAAATACCCCATTCCATTCTAAAATATCAAATTCCTTCATCCCACAAGTCAAACAAAAATCATAAAAATACTAAGTCTATGTGGGTTCCTAAAACACTTCGTCACCCATCCCCTAAGCAAATATCACCATTGCTTCCTATACCACCTTCCCATCAAAAGATTCAATGTTTATCATGGTATGTACAACCATTGGTCATGATTCCCTTCCATCCCACAACATTTCCACATACTTCCATCTCCCCTTCCTTCAACTATTATCCTACATATCTCACCCATCATATCCCTATAGTCAATGCTTTTGCATAAGTCCTACATAATTCACGTCATAATCCACTATCTTTCCATCTATAATCCATATCATAATCCACCATCTACCTAATCCATCTTTCATGCAATCCCCTACCAACATCTATGAGCACACTTGACAAGGTCCATGTGATGACATCCATCTCTAATGGGACTATCACTTTCATGGAACTAGACACTTAAGTCCCTTTCGTCCATATCCACCTATCCCATCCAAGTATTCAAAAAAAAAAGTAAAGAGAAATCCCTTCGTCCAATGGTGAAAACCACCCTTGGTGGCACCTTGGATAAGTACCATGATGAAAACCTGGCAAACAGATGTCATGTGTAGGTTGATCTTCCATGTCACTTACACTTGGGGGCATATTGTCTTATCAAAAATTATTCATCCTATCATATCCTATCCTATCATCCTTATCCATTACACCCACCTACGTATACCTATCATATTGAGTCCATACATCCACCCTTCATCTTTTGATCTTGATAAAGACATGGGGGCAATAATGTTGATAGATGTTTTGGATATCTCTTGATATAACTCATCCTTTCCAAACCAAATCCTATCATTACCCACCTTTCCATCTTATCCAAACCAATCCATCTTATTATTCTATTTGTCATAAGCTTTGTCATGTGAAATCCTAAGTATTACACCAAGAATGGGGCATATTATTCCTATGCGACATAGTCTTTGGGGATCACATCCTAGCTCCCTTATGATACATACATCCATTGTCGCCTATCCCCTTATCCATCCATATATCATGAGTCTTCCATCCCATACACTATAGCCTATCCTCTTACACATCCATTTATCATGAGTCTTCCATCCCATATACTATCACATATCCTTTTATCCATTCTTCCATCATAAGTCATCCATCCCACCTACCTCATTGCACCTAGACTTGGTTTTTCCCTTGTCATTGGTATCTAGCATAAATTCTACTCAAATTGTCATCCAATGCCATCTAAAACATAACAAAATCCAAAAAAAATTAAAATATTCCCAAAAATAAAAAAAAAATCAAAATATTTCCAAAACATCAAAAAAACAAATATCCAACAAAAATCCAAGCAAAAAAAATCAATCAATCCATCAAATGAATCACATTCATCAAATCAAATCACATCTTCAAATCAATCTCCTCATTTCAGTTCATCATTATCAAATCAATCCAAGCAATAAATCCAAATGCAACTTATCCTTTATCCATACCAATCAAGTCAATCAAGCTTGTCAAATTATCCAACCACATCAACGGTATTGATCCTAGCCTTGTTGTAAACCGCATCAATCAATCAATCATCATCATCAATGGGATACATCGTTCCCGCATCCATGTGTTGATGTAGGGATATATCATTCCCCGCAATGACGACACTATCATCATCATCAATCAATCAACAATTAATCATTGGTTTACAACTTGACAAGGGCAATACCTTGTTTGTTTTTGAATCATTTGTGCATGCTTGCTTTCTTGTGTGTGTAATCTTTTTATCTTGCATTTGTATCACATCGGTATCATTCCAACTAATATTCATATCTTGTGTATGTTGGAATAGTTTTTTGCATTGTCCTCTTCATCTAAGGTCACATCATACCTTTTGTGCATTAGGACTAAGTTAATGCTCTAAGTTTTCTTCCTCGTATGTCTAGACAAGGTTGTATTACGCTGGGGCATGAGACACATCGTCACCTTGGTCCTCATACCTTGGTGCATAACATCTAGTGCTATATCAAACATCATGGTTGCTCACTTTCATTTTAGCATAACACATCATTCATTTCTCCTATCCATTTCCTTATCTTTCTTCCTTGACCAATCCATTTCATTTCGAGAGCCTACCCATGTTTGTCCAACCCGCCTATCCTCTTGAGGGGGCATCCTCATCCTATCTTTCTATCATCATCTTTTTTTCTCTATCCATACATTAGCTTCTTTGAAATGATGTTACTCGACACAAATTTCATCATCTCGAACATCATCTCAAAGAGGGGCAAAATGTAGACACCTGAAAATGTCCATCTCTTGCAACACCTTGTCACAACATTACATCATCTAGACATCTTGTAGCATGTTTTGCCCTGGGTACCCGTGTCATCACCTAATTAGTTAAATAAATCTTATTTATTTGACTAATTTCATTTATCCCCTTTCTATCCCATA
This sequence comes from Cunninghamia lanceolata, assembly GCA_027924645.1. Lineage (NCBI taxonomy): Eukaryota > Viridiplantae > Streptophyta > Pinopsida > Cupressales > Cupressaceae > Cunninghamia > Cunninghamia lanceolata. The sequence goes on from BSBN01000547.1 coordinate 16,019,849, forward strand.
ATCCCTTCTATAATTAAATAAATTTTTATTTATTTAATTATTCATGTCCATTTATCCTCTCTAATTAATTAATTATTTTTAATTGTTTAATTAGTCATTTATCCGTTTTTCCTATAATTAAATAAATTTTTATTTATCTAATTATTCTTTTCCATCTTCATCTATAATTAAATAATGATTTTTACATTATTTAATTATCTTTTCACATCATCCCTATCCTTTATTAGAAATGTTTTATCATTATTTAATAAATTTATCATTTCATTATTGCACAACTAATTTAAATAAAGCATTATTTAAATTAGATTTATCCTACACATGTCACAACCCCTCACTTAAGGGAAAAGCCCCTTTCTTATCTCAATAAATCAAATAAATTGGGCAAGTTTATCCAATTTTACACCTCATCATATCCTCAAATTGAAAATTTCTTATTATCTTGTAGAGGAGGGAAACCCTAGTCAGCCTTCCCTATAAATCAACCCTCTCACAAGTCATTTGATCATCCACATTTCAAGTATCTACATGCTGTCAAAATCTCTCCACAATCTTTCATCCATTGTCTTTCCATCTATCATCTTCCATTTATCATCTTCATCTTAGTGTTATGTTGTTGAATTGAGCAACCAACATACATTTCAATCACAATCAATCTATCAATCTCACATGCATCTATCTGAGGTATTGAAAGTTTGGATTTAGGTAATGCATTTCATTGTTTTATCATTATAATTTATCCAAATTTTTTGTATACATTTTGGTGAACCCGACGTGAACATGCTCCAAGGATCTAATCATTAATTTTTGCAGGTTTTTGTTGCAAAAATTTGTGTTTTTCTAACCCTAGTTTGTCAAGTTTTACAAGCAAATTGTTATAGGTGATCTCCTAGACTGAAACTGACCTCACCATTGTGTCCAGGAGGTTGTTTCCATGAATTTTGACTATAAATTTGCTAGGGTTTGATCACAAGAAAATTTCTTGAAATTTTTTTAAATTTGTTTTATCTCATAGACCATACAGTATGGATTCGTACTATACAGTATGGATCCATACTGTAAGGGTAAAATGATGAATCAATCAAATGAATTAAATAAGACCCAAACATCAACAGAATGGTGAAACAAAGAAGATTCAAATAAACAAAGCAATGAACAAACACAGCAAACCTCTTCCATTTCGAAACTTCTGTTGTTCGCCTATCACAAATCGTCCTTTCGCAGATGAGATGAGCCCTCAGAGAGTGCAATCTTTTAAAGCTGTTTGAGGAAGTCGATGGTGAACGGCTATGGTGTGATATGCAATGAAGGTGAGCTCCAATGCAACAATGGTGATCTCAAGCTTGTAGATGACAAAAGGGTGCCAAAGGCGCGCTGGTGGTATTTCTGCAGAGTAACGATGTCAAAAGCCTGGATGATTAGAATGGAGGGATGAGGTTTCATTTATAGACTTGGAAGAATGGGAATCAACGGCTGAGAGGAGATATGCAGATCGACGGTTGAGGATGGTTGAGGAATGTGCAACTAGTGGAAATGTGCCAAGTGTCCCAGCTCCATCCTGAAAGGTGGGATGTGACAAAACTGATTGGAGAGTTAACTCCATTGACTGGTCTGTTAACAGAATTGATTGATCAGTTAGAAGAGTGGATTGTGGAACTGACTGGATTGATTGAGGATTTGACTCAACTGACAGGTGAGTTAACAGATTTGATTGATTGGTTAACTGACCTCTCATTGGAGAAGAAATAGGCCAGTGGGTGAGAGAAAAATAAGGTAATTAAATATTAAATATATTTAATTACATGTGCAACTTGATGAGGTGGACAAGGTGAGGTGGATTTTTGAATTTAGAACTTAGGATAGAGCAATTTGGATTAATTAAATAATTTATGATTATTTAATTGTGTAGGACATTTAGAAGAATTTTAATTAAATAAATTGAATTTATTTAATTATGGAACAATGAATTGATTAAATAAATTTGGAATATTTATTTAATTAATAGAAGAAGGGAATAAATATTTAGAATATTTATTTAGGATGATTCGTGTCATTTTTAGGCGTATACATTTTGCCCCTCTCTGATGCAATGCAGTTTACAGCGTTGCTTCAAAGAAGTCGATAGTCTGATAGTGATATATGCCCCAGTTTGCCCCTGGTACAAGTTTAACGACGATAGGATGCCCCCTCGGGAGATTGGATGGGAAGGAGGCAGAAGGGATGTGAGACGGACAATCTCACGAAGAAGAAGGTTAAGTTTGAAGAAAATGGGTGAAGAAAGAGCCGAATGATACGCGATGCAAGATGGAATGATGACACACACAAGCAAGAAAGCAAGTATGCACAAATGACACAAGAACAAACAAGGTATTGCCCCTGTCAAGCGGTAAACCAATGATATACTGATAACGATATACGACAGTGTTGTCATGGTGGGGAACGATATATCCCTAGACCAACACAACAGGCGTGTTGTCATGGTGGGGAACGATGGATCCCTAGAGCAACATGAAGGATAGTGTCTGGTTTCAAGAAATGAAGCATGTCGTGTAAGACACATGTGTTGGTCTGATTTCGACAATGCAAAATCCTGTATAAGACAATTGATTGATTAACTGATCGAGTTGGTTTACGACCAGACAAGGATCAAGACCACTGATTGTGATTGGATCATTTGTGTAAGATTGACTTGACTTGATTGGTATGGATTAAGGATGGACCTTGCATTTGGATCATTGCTCAGACTAACTGGACAAGGATGAAAGATATGATGATAGATAGAAATCTGATTGATAGAAGAAAGACTCGATATAAGGACTCACAATCTTTTATTTGTATTGATACTCTGCATTGTTGGATCTTTATTGCATGGGGTATGGTATGTATGTATAAATGGATATAGGATGGATGCTTTGCTATTGGAGTGCTTTATTTCATCATTGGGCATTTTTTTTTGTGGTACATTTTCTGAAATGTTGTAAGTGAATACAAGCATCTAGGTATAATTAAACCGAGATGACTTGAGTACCGCTTACATGGATTTTGATTTAGCAAGTTAATACAAGCATCTAGTCAAAATTGAATCTAGATGACCTGAGTACTTCCTGCATAACAAACAAGGATTGCCCCCGTTCATGTTATACCTTTGATGTCCTCGATGATCTTTTGCCGATCATGTCCTTAGACAAGGTGTTACACTACTAAAGCTTAATCCACAGATAGCAAACAAAGAAAATAATCATGCCCCCATCATAGCATCTCCAGCCTTTTGGCATCCTAGAGTAGCGTAGAAAGACATGATAACAAAAATCAAGACTCGAACTGTTAACCATGTTTCCGATCTACAAAGCATATTTGCGTTGATATGTGTTTATTTCTTGCCTTAATTTGCATAAAATCATTTAGAAGACCTTGGGTATTTGCTTTGCATTGGATAGGTTAAGATGCTCATTGTCAAGATTTCTGCTTGAGGGGCGGGTTCTGCTTGCATTTGTTTGCTAGGTGAGAAGATTTGCACAATCCTTATTGGGGAGACGGACCCTAAGGGACTGACCTAGTGCCTCAGGGGTGCATTGCTAAATGGCCTTGCCTACGTGACGACGCAAAGGCAACGTAGTTCGAGGTAAACCCTAATGGACCATGGATGGACTAGAAGAAAGACGACAAGAATGAAGACAAGAAAGGGGATGAATGGGGGAAATGGAAGCCTCGGGGGCGCATTAGAATAATGGCCTTGCCTACGTGACGGCACAGAGGCAGCGTAGTTCACGGACTTGGACCTTAGACACCGACGAGAGACACTATGCTAGGCTCACATTGAGGAGACGGTATGGGACAAAACCTTGGTTGACAAGGTCACAAGGTAAGTATCAAGCCATGATAGGTAACTATCAAGTGTTTATTGTGGGATGGATATAGGTCGAATGGAAAACATAGAGAAAGAAGGGACTCAAGGTGATTGGACTCCCAAAGATGGAGAATGCGGTTCATCACAAGTAACGCCTGTTTACCAGGTTTTCATCACTTGTTTTTATTGGCACGAGAAGCTAGAAAGTAACATGACACCTGATTGCCAGGTTTTCATCATGATACCTATCCAAGGTGCCTGTTTGCCAGGTTTTCACCAAAGGACGATTTTTTTTTGTATGCTTTCTATTTTTTCTGATTTTTTTTTTTCTTTTTCAACTATTTTTGATTTTTTTTGATTTTTTGATTTTATTGTGCCCCCTTGCATTTGGGTTCTCTTAGGTATAGAACTGGCGAAGGTGCATGCTGTTGATTGGATCATCAAACAACTCACCCTCTGATGTGGCCAACTGATATGCCCTCGATCCGTAAGCAGCTATAATTACATACGGCCCAAGCCAGTTAGGCTCGAACTTACCTTTCTTTTCTCTGTCCTGCTGATTGCGAGGGTTCTCTCTTAGGACGAGGTCCCCAACCTTGAAGCATCTTGGTCTAACCTTGTGGTTGTAGCTTCTTGACATCATCTGTTGATAGGCTTTGAGATGGTCAAAAGCTTTCTGGCGCCTTTCCTCTAGCAGTTCTAGCTCTTGTAGTCTAGAGACTCTGTACTCTTCGTCTGATATGAGACCTTTCAATGACACCCGAAGGGATGGGAGTTCGACCTCAATGGGAAGGATGGCTTCGGAACCATAGACGAGGGCGTAGGGTGTAGCACCTGTGGGAGTGCGTATGCTGGTTCTATAGGCCCACAGAGCGGGATTGAGTTGGACGTGCCAATCGCGACCAGCTTCATTGACAGTCTTCTTTAGGATTTTTAGAATGGTTTTGTTCGATGCCTCAGCTTGGCCGTTACCTTGGGGATAGTATGGAGTGGAGAAACGATGTTGGATCTTGAAACGGTCACAAAGTTCCTGGACATCCTGATTTTTGAAGGGTCTCCCGTTATCCGTTATGATGGATGAAGGGATGCCATATCGGCAGATAATTTAATTCAGAATGAAAGAGGAAATTTGCTTTCCTGTGACGGTTGATAGGGGAACGGCTTCAATCCACTTTGTAAAGTACTCGGTGGCGGTTATGATGAATTTATGGCCGTTGGAAGAAGGCGGATGAATCTTTCCCATGAGGTCAAGTCCCCACTGGCAAAAGGGCCAGGGTGTCATTAGAGGTCTCAACTCCTGAGCAGGTGCATGAATCAGGTTCCCGTGTATCTGGCACTATTTGCACTTTTTGACGAACTGATATGAATCCATTTCCATATTGGGCCAGTAATAACCCAAACGCATGAGTTTCTTAGCTAAGGAAGGACCGCTGGAGTGTGTTCCGCAGATCCCTTCATGCACGTCTTGCAAGGCAGTTACAGATTCTTCTTGTTCTAGACAATGGAGTAAAGTACCATCCAGACCACGTCGGTAAAGGGTATTGGCGATAATGGTGTAACGGGAGGCTTGTCGGATGAAAGTTCATTTTTGGTTGGAAGAGAGGTCCAAAGGAAGGATATTGTCCTTGAGGTAAGTGTAGGTCTTACCGTACCAAGGTGAATCAGATCCTACTAGGTGGCAAATGGAATGGGTTTCGAGGAGATCATAAGCCGGTTGTCGAATGGTTTCTACTAAGAACTCATACCGTGACTCATGTTCAGGTATCTCAAGAAGAGAGGCTATGGTCGCCATTGCATCTGCTGCTTTGTTCTCTATCCTGGGTATTTGCTCAAACGAGATGGTCCCAAAATGTTCTTTGAGGTCGTCGACTAGCCGTTTGTATGGGATGAGCTTCTCATCTTTGGTCTGATACTCATCGTTGACCTGGTTTATGATAAGCTGCGAATCACCGTAGACACATAGTGCTTGGATTTTCCACTCAGTGGCCATCTTGAGACCAATTACCAAAGCCTCATACGCCGCTATATTGTCAGTGCATGGAAATAACAACCTGTAGGACTTTGGAATTGTGTCGCCTTGGGTAGTGATAAACAAGATACCTGCCCCCGATCCATGGTTGGTGTACGACCCATCGAAGTAGAGTTTCCAAGGAGATGTAGACAGAGTGAATAAAGACTCATCAGGAAACTCAAACTGCATTGGTGAAGTGTCCTGTAATGGTGCCTCAGCGAGCTGGTCAGCGATGATTTGCCCTTTGATGGCTTTTCTATCCACATACTCTATATCATATTCACTAAGAAGCATGACCCATTTGGCTAGTCGACCCGTGAGAGCTGCTTTGCTGAGAAGATATTTTAGTGGGTCAATCTTGGCAATGAGTTTGACAGGATGTGCCAACATGTAGTGTCGGAGTTTTTGTGAGGCAAAAACCACCGCAAGGCATGAACGTTCCACCTGTGAGTACTACAACTCGTAGCCCACTAAGGTTCGACTGATGTAGTACACAGCTCTTTCCTTGTTCTCATAGTCTTGCTGTGCTAGGAGAGCCCCAAGAGCAGTAGGTGTAGCAGATATGTAGAGAATCAAAGGTTTTCCTTGGATCAGAGGCATGAGTATAGGAGGATTCATGAGGTACTCCTTGAGCTTGTTGAATGCCTCTTCGCACTGCTCATCCCATTTAAATGGAACATTCTTATGTAGGAGATGGCTGAAAGGATGGCACTTGTCTGCTAGCTGTGAGATGAACCTGCGGATGGCCTGTAGCTTGCCCTGTAAGGATCTCAACTGTGTTAGAGTTTTGGGCGGTGGCATGTCCATGATTGCTTTGACCTTGGCCCGGTCTACCTCTATGCCGTTCGCTGACACGATGAAGCCTAGCAGCTTGCCTGATGTGACCCCAAACACACACTTCTTCGGGTTCAGTTTTACTTGGAATTGATCCAACCGTTGAAAGACTTTTTCTAATGTGTCCAGATGTGAATCCCTTGTGATGGATTTTGCCAAGATATCGTCAACATAGTCTTCCATAGTCACATGCATCATGTCATGAAATATAGTTGTCATGGCCCGCTGATATGTAGCACCTGCATTTTTCAGCCCAAATGGCATGACATTCCAGCAAAAGGTACCCCATGGACAAGTGAAAGTTGTTTTGTGTTGATCCTCAGGTGCTATTTTGATTTGGTTATACCCGGAGAATCCGTCCATGAGTGATAGCATTGTATGTCCTGCTGTAAGGTCGACTATGATGTCAATGTTTGGCAACGGAAAGTCGTCTTTGCGGCATGCCTTGTTTAATTCTCGAAAATCATTGCATAGTCGAACTCGGCCATCCGGTTTAGACACTGGCACAATGTTTGATATCCATTCAGGATAGTCTATGGCTCTGATGAACCCCACATCTAGCAATTTCTTGAGTTCTTCCTTTACCAGAAGGGCAATATGGGGATGCATCTTTCTCAGTTTTTGCTTTACGGGCTTCACCCCTGGATCCAATGGCAAGTGATGTAGAATCAGGTTTGGGTCCAAACCTGGCATGTCAGCATATGACCAAGCAAAGCTGCCTCTCTTCTTTTTAAAGAATGGTACAAACCTGGTTTTCTCAGGCGGTGTGAGAGATTTTGCAAAGTGGATAATCTTAGGCTGCTCTTCGGTTCCAATGTTCACTGGCTCTGTTGGCTCTACCACGATCTGTGACCTTTCTTGATACATATCACTTGGGAGGGTGTCAAGCATTCCATCGTCAGGTGCCACAGTTGGGTTTTCACCTTCAGATACGTCCTTTCTTTTTACTGTTTTATGATCTGACACTGCCGCACGGCGGTTTTCACCGTTAGATCCCTTTTTGATCTTTATATTTTTGTGACTAGAAGGCTTGGCACCCTCCCCGAAGTAAGCTACAGTATTGAGTTCGATAGCGAAACCGGCTTTATGATCTCCTTTTGGTAAGTGATCTCTAAGTCCCATATAGTCAATGTAGGCATCATCGTTCTGGAATATATCTAATTGGGGGGTTCCTTGCAGATCCCAGTCAATAAGCTCAGGGTGCAAGAGGGGAAGGGAGTCGGATGAAAGACCTGATTCATTGATAGTGTGGATGGAAATACTAGGAGCACAGGTGGGGGTAGTGTTCTGGGTGGTACTTTCCTCCAAGTTGTTTATCGCAATGGAATCTACACTTTCCTCGAAAGCCGTAATCTCAGGGAGGGGCAAATCAGACTCCAGTGGTCTGTCCCGTTGCGTTTGTCTCTCATGGTATGGGCTAAGAGTTTGGATGGTGTCAACCTCTTTGTCATCGTAGGAGTGCTCCGTTAGCTCGTCCCACTCATACTCATTGGAATCATCCGAATCTGTGTCACTGTCCACTTGGAGTGTTTGGATTGTCTCCACAAGACAGGCATTTTCCTTGGCTTTACCCTTGCCTTTGTATCCCAAGCCAGTGGTGTTTCTAGCCGAAGAGGAGGAAGAAGGTTGTATAGGTTTAGTAATTCCTTCTTTTCTGAGGCCGATAGGGCCTTGTCCTTCATACCCCATCCTGTGCAAGATGGTCTCACCTCGCCCATAGAGTTCTATAGGGAGTCTGGGTGGATCTTGGGGTGTGTTTTCTTCTTCGGCATAAAGCCATTGCAGGAGGTCCCACTCCTCTGATTCATCGGATAAGGTCCCCCATTTTACAAAGGGGTTTGCGGGAGTTATAGGAGGAGCAGAGGGCTTTGGAAAATGCCTGGGTTGATGCTTGGGCTGGCCAAAGGAGCGAGGAGACAAGGGCATTTTTGCAAGGTTGAGGCTGTGCTCAATCTGGTATTCCCCCACGCCATTTTCTTTTATGGTGATTTTCATTGGTTTAGGCCGTGAGGAGGAAGCTTCAGCGGAATGGTCCTGTTGCGGGGTAGGGGAAATGTGGGCTCTATTGTTGGGTATGACACATTCAGGTTTTGCTTGGAAAGAATTGCAGTGTTGGTAGGGATCGGGGTCGCCTTGAATGGTAACCTGCTTGCCATTGTGCGGGAATTTAATGCACTGATGGTAGGTTGAGGGGACAGCCTTCATGGCATGGATCCATGGTCTCCCTAGTAGGATATTATAAGCAAGCTCTCGATCAAGGACTTGGCACACCACATCTTTGATTACCGGTCCGACTTGAATAGGTAGGACAACCGTGCCTTTTGTGGTTCTTTCTTCCTCGTCATAGGCCTTTATGGTAATCTTCCTCCGTGGATCAACTTCTTGTTCAGAGAACCCCAATGCAAGGACTAGCTTCAACGTGCAAATATTCAAACCGGCACCTCCATCAATGAGAACCCTCTTGATGCGGTGCTTATGTACGAATGCGACAATGTGTAGGGGAGTGTTGTGGGGTTGAGATACGGAAAGGTCATCTTGCTCAGTAAATGATATGGAAGGGGAGGAGGTCAGATTGCCTACCATGGTCTGAAACTTCTCTTGGGCCAGGTTAGTGGGGACAGTAGTTTCCACTAAGGCTTTCTCGAGAATCTCCTTATGAGAAGGAGATAGACGCAAGAGCTCCAATATAGAAATATGAGCCGGGGTTTTTTGTAACTGGTCGATGACATTGTATGGACGGGAGTTAGACGGAGATAGTGACGACCTTGGAGGGGTGGTATTGATCGTGACTTTACCACTGCGGGTAATTATACTACAACCAGTTCGGTTAGGTCTTGGTTGTTGGTTGGGGGAGATGACATTGACCTGCGGAATATGTTCTGAGATGCAGTTAATGGTGTACTCAAATGGAATGCTTGCATAGTTAGCATTACTCGACCCACTGTTCTGATTTGGCCGATTGCGATTGTTGTCGTTGTTGGGATTGCTATTGGAGTTGTTGCCGTTGTGACCATTGTTGTTGTTGTGACCATTGTTGTTGTTGTGGCCATTGTTGTGATTGTTGTTATACGGCCTGTTGTGATTCAGAAGAGGATCCCGGTAGGCCACATGAGATTCATTGGAGGTATGCTGTTGTGTCCCTCACTGATTTTGATCCAATATATCCTGTATGACATTCTTAAGACGGATGCAATTATTGGTTGTGTGCCCCCTTCCTCGATGATACTCACAATAGTCTGTGTCCTTCCAATAGGGAGGTTTGACTATAGGCTCATAGTCACTTGTTGGCGGTAGAGAAATTTCATTGTTAGCCAACAACTTTTTGAGGGCAGATTCTTGAGATTCTCCTAACGGTGTGAATTTCCTCCTTGGATTTGAATTGAACCAAGGTCTAGATTCCCGAGGGGGTGGCTTGTTGGGTGCACCGTTATTTGCTTCTCCCTGAAGAGTGAATATGGGTTGTTGTTTAGGGGCTACTGCCTTGGTGTCCACTACTCCATCGTTGACCACATTCTTGTTCTTGGTCCAAAACTTTGACTTGTCAGTTGTGTAATTGGAAGGAGGTGTGTCCTTGTAGAGCTTGAGAGTTCCTTTAGCGATCATAGCTTTTTCAATGAATAGGCCCATTTCAATGACTTTGGCGAATGAGGTAGGGCATTGTATCTGAATCTGATAGCTAAGATCGGGATTCAAATTGTGGACAAACATTTCCAATAGTTGCTTCTCAGGCATGTCGTAAGAACACTTACTAGCTAGCTGTCTCCATCGTTGTAAGAAGGTGGCGAAAGACTCACCACCCTTTTGTTTGGTGTTGCATAGGTCTAGCATAGATACCTCGTGTTCTATGTTGTAAGAGAAGTGCGTTATGAATTTATTGACAAGTTCATCAAAAGTTTTGATTCCTGGTGGGAGACGCGAGAACCACTCCATAGCTTGACCTCCTAAAGATCTTGGGAACAGTCTCATTAAGTAGGTCTCGTTGTGAGCTACTTCTAAACATGCTGCAGTGAATTCCCTGATATGATCTCTAGGGTCTCCCTTCCCTTTGTATTTGTCAAATTTCAGAATTCCAAACTGATAGGGGAATGGTTTCATGACCAAACTTCTGTCAAAGGGGTATGGTGCTATATCCTCCAAAGAGTAGTTCTTGGAACTTGTACCGACCTTAAGGTTGGAGATTTCTAGCTTTAGACTCTCAATTTGTTGCCGCGCATCCGCCATAGGAGCATTTTGATCTATGGGTTGCTTTCCTCTGTCATTGGCATGGGGGACTGTGTCATTTGTGCCTCTCTCATGCGCATGTGGGACTGTGTCATTTGTGTCCCTCTCACGTTCATTGTCTGCATTTTCCATGATGGAGCTAATGTCAAAGTCTGCGGGAAGTTTGATTCCGAGACTAGCAAGATGATGGAAATATTTGGTGGGGTCCTCAAGGAGCACTTTCTCCACTAGGCGTTGGAATTTGCTATCTTACATGTGTGCCACTAATTCTTCACGAGAAATTTCTTCATCATCATCATCGCGTGGTGGGGCGATGTGATCGAATGAGTCGGCCATTTCGATTAGCTTGTTGTGCTGGGATCGAGTAAGAGCCATGCAAGGTGGGGTGGGATGAAGTGGACTAGGATTAGAAATTTTGGCAAGGTGCCGACTAAGACTGTTATGAATGGGATACCTAGGACAAGATTTGGACAAAGGGTTCTCTCGCTCAATGACTTCAGGTAAGACGGTTGACACAAGACTCTAGCCACTAGCAAGGGTAGTCGATACTAGTCTTACTGTGTAGGGCTTAGTCGTGCAACAAGACTACTAGCAAAGGTACTGCGACCTACTAGGCTTACGTGAATTCACCAATGAAACGAAGAAGGGCCTATGTCGAATCGGTATGGGATAGAATGACTTTTGGACAAGAGTGATTTGGACCGAAGGTGACTGGGACGACCGACGAAAGAGAGAGAATTGGGTGAAAATGGACGAAGATTGACTGCAAGGTTGATTCTGACCTCAGAAAATGAAACTAGGCTGAAATGGGTACTCTGAACAGCTGACGAAAATTTCTCAAAAATAGGGCAAATGCTCACTGTCACACATGCGCAGAAACAGATGCGCAGCAAGAATAGGTAAATGCGCCGTAAGTCGCTGCAAATGCGCTGCTCTGGTGAATGATGTATGCACGGTAACAGTGTGTAAATGCGCAGCAGAAAAGTATATGCGCAGCAAGTCGGTGTATAAGCGCAGTAAGTCGCTGTAAAAGCGCAGCCAAAAGGTGTATATGCGCAGCAGAAAGGTATGTATGCGCAGCCAGTCAGTGCAAAAGCGCAGCAAGTCACTGTGTATGGCAGCAGAAAAGTGTATATGCGCAGTTCTGTTATGTTTTGCAAATTTTTTGAATTTTTCCTTGTTTTTGGTATTCTTTGGCTGGAAAAGGTCTTCCTGATCTGATATTATGAATTAATTTAGCAAGAAAACACAGCAAGCACAAAGAGTATTTTGTAGTTTTCCATTGTTTTTGTAGTTTTTTGACTCTATTTTAGACAAAAGCAAGCACAAAATCCTAGGCGAGAAATAGATTATAAGGGATTTGGGCCACTAAAAACAAGAGGTATTTAATTCGGGCAACCGTTCAAGTGGTTACACATGCGGCGGCGCTACTCTCCGTCATGGAGTCTCCCAGCCTCAAAGGGTTACGCCTGAGAGGGTTTTGGGGGAGGTTGGCTGTCGGTGTAACATAACAGCACTCGTTGCAGGAGGTTTTCACCTCAAGCACAATTTATTTTAAGTGGCTCGGTAGGGCTTGGTGTTAGCCTGTTACCACTCAGGGTCGTTCCCGCTTGGACAAGCGTGCATCCAAGGGCAGGCCCCTCCTAAAGGTTAAACAAATAGAATGACAAGTCTGGCACTCTGATCACCCAGAAGAGGGGAGAGCATAAGCCTATTGTCATTCGCAAGCACAGAATACACTGATTAATCCACCCTAGTTAAAAGATAAAAACTAAATGGGCTAATCTACTCAAACAGAACTTTGAAGTGATTTCAGCAATATTGTAGTGGTTCAGTTTTAAATCCCAGAAAGCAGTAGTGAGTTCAATTTTAAATCCACGTTGCACGAGATTGTTAACTTTGAAATTCAGGTCTCACGATATAGCAATGGTTCATTTTAACTACAAGATCAGTGATGAGTTCAATTTTAAAACCGCGAAGCACGAGATTGTTAACTTTGAAATTCAGGTCTCACGATATAGTAATGGTTCATTTTACCTTCAAGATCAGTGATGAGTTCAATTTTAAATCTCAGATAGCAATAACTTTGAAGGTGTTTGTAATGCAAGCATGAAATAAACCAGTTACATCCTCCCTAATTAGGACTAGATGAAGATTTGTAATGAACAACCATTTTACTCTTTCCCAGAAAATGAAAGGTGACCTAATTAGATGCAACTACATGTAACTGAACCCGAGCCTATCCTGCAAAACCGCTCCAGCAAACACCTGCAAAGTGGTTAATGTTAGCAAAATCCTCTAGAAAAGTACTAAAATCTGAGCCTGTTACAAATGCGCAGCTTCAGTGATCAGAGGCGCAGAAATAATCAACAGAAGCGCCATAATAATAAATGCGCTGCAAGATTGAACGTATGCGCCGTTAAAATGAATAGATGCGCAGTTTTAATGGATGCGCAGCAACAGTCTTCAGAAGCGCCGTAACAATCAACAGATGCGTAGTTATGACCTATGCGCAGCAACAGTCTACAAAAGCGCCGCAGAAATAAACAGATGCGCAGGATTTACAGAAGCGCCGTAACAGTCTATATATGCGCCATGGAAATTTACAGATGCGCCAAAAGAACCTGTGCGTGACTCTGTGTGACCTGTACGGAACCTGCCTTCAAAAAAGCTCAAAAATGGTGAAATAAAGGGGCAACGGCCCCATGGTGGGCGCCAAAAATGTAAGGGTAAAATGATGAATCAATCAAATGAATTAAATAAGACCCAAACATCAACAGAATGGTGAAACAAAGAAGATTCAAATAAACAAAGCAATGAACAAACACAGCAAACCTCTTCCGTTTCGAAACTTCTGTTGTTCGCCTATCACGAATCGTCCTTTCGCAGATGAGATGAGCCCTCAGAGAGTGCAATCTTTTAAAGCTGTTTGAGGAAGTCGATGGTGAACGGCTATGGTGTGATATGCAATGAAGGTGAGCTCCAATGCAACAATGGTGATCTCAAGCTTGTAGATGACAAAAGGGTGCCAACGCGCGCTGGTGGTATTTCTGCAGAGTAACGATGTCAAAAGCCTGGATGATTAGAATGGAGGGATGAGGTTTCATTTATAGACTTGGAAGAATGGGAATCAACGGTTGAGAGGATATATGCAGATCGACGGTTGAGGATGGTTGAGGAATGTGCAACCAGTGGAAATGTGCCAAGTGTCCCAGCTCCATCCTGAAAGGTGGGATGTGACAAAACTGATTGGAGAGTTAACTCCATTGACTGGTCTGTTAACAGAATTGATTGATCAGTTAGAAGAGTGGATTGTGGAACTGACTGGATTGATTGAGGATTTGACTCAACTGACAGGTGAGTTAACAGATTTGATTGATTGGTTAACTGACCTCTCATTGGAGAAGAAATAGACCATGTGGGTGAGAGAAAAATAAGGTAATTAAATATTAAATATATTTAATTACATGTGCAACTTGATGATGTGGACAAGGTGAGGTGGATTTTTGAATTTAGAACTTAGGATAGAGGAATTTGGATTAATTAAATAATTTATGATTATTTAATTGTGTAGGACATTTAAAAGAATTTTAATTAAATAAATTGAATTTATTTAATTATGGAACAATGAATTGATTAAATAAATTTGGAATATTTATTTAATTAATAGAAGAAGGGAATAAATATTTACAATATTTATTTAGGATGATTCGTGTCATTTTTAGGCGTATACACATACCATACGGATCTATTGTGCAGTATGTCGCATCAATCTTGGCTTATCTTGTAAATTTGAGATTATCCATAGGGTTTGTTAATGGTGGCAAGTTTGAGTTTTGCAAGGTTTAATAGTGATTAAAGATCTTGCCGCAATCCATTGTCTTTCCATCTATCATCTTCTATTTATCATCTTCATCTTAGTGTTATGCTACTGAATTGAGTGACCAACATACATTTCAATCCCAATCAATCAATCTTGCATGCATCTATCTGGGGTATTGAAAGTTTGGATTTAGGTAATGCATTTCATTGTTTTATCATTATGATTTATCCAAATTTTTCATATACAACCTCTATAGAACAAACAACTTGTTTTCATGATTACATTTATTTGCAACAAATGAATTGGTTTCACTACATAATAAACGTATGCTCGAATCATTAGCAATGTCCATTGCAAGATGCAATGTAGTTATATTATTTTTTTGTTTCCAATATCAAGAACTTTTCAATGTTCATTATGGAATTATCTAGAAACCAATATAAATAAGCTTCCTTACAATCTATTTAAGAGATTTAATTCTAAAATGTAATTACTATTATTAAAATTCTAAGAACAAATGTGGATGGTTAACTGTTAATTGTAATTACAATTATAATTTGCATGTGACAAAATTTTCTACAATAATTTTGGGCATACCCATTGCACACTAAGGTGTGATTGCTAGTTTAATTTAAATAAAGACGTAAGTCATACTCTAAGTTAAACCATAAGAGTTTTATTAAATAAAGGGATAATTGCATTGGTAGGCATTTCACTTGTGGAGCATGTGGCATATTACGTCAAAGGTGATCAATGGATTAAAATGTATCTCAATACAAGGACAACTATTGGAAGAATCACAACTGCACGTTACAATCAGCAATAGTGAATAAAAAACATGAAGGATGACTATTGGAAGGCACTACTTTGCATAATAGTGGCTCTTCTCTATCTCTAGAGACTGCCCAGCACCAGACCATCTATGAGTGAGGTGGCAAAAATTTTGTTAGTGGAATTGGAGCCTCCGCGGCTGCTGGTCAAATTTTTGCCATCACTATCGTACCATTCTACTTAAATATCATCCATTTTAATGGTCAAATAGTCAATAACAATTTTACACTTCATTCACAACAAAAAGTGGTAAATATTTGTTATATTTTATTGACTAAAATTGACCTTTTATTATTGAAGTGGATGATGTTTAAGAATAGCTATGTGTTCCCTTCTTGAGTCATAGAGGAAGTCGTCCAAGGAAGCTTCCACTCATCCCCGTCTACTACCCTGGCATTGCAATGTTTAAACATTTTTAAAAAAATTAAATTAATTTTGCAGGGTCTAAGAAATCATTTTTCTTAGAATCAAAAATAGTTTCTATGAGTTTTTGAATTTTCCCTTCAAAGACAGATGTGTACTATAAAATGCATAGCCAGATGCTGCTATTGGCATTTCAATGATGTTTTTTCTGTACGCCTGGATCGATCCATCTGTCCTTACGGTCAAGCAACTACTTAATATTTATGTACTGTTCTGTGTTAGTAATAAAATTAAAAATGATTTTTTCTCTAGTTTTTAGAATGTTCCATCTTTATTGTAAGAGAGTTTAAACTTCGAATTGGGTAGCAATTCTTTTGTTTAGAACTGTATCTCTAATGAATTTGAATTTTCTGATTACTTACACCATTGCTTTGGTTTTTAATCTTCTATAATATGTTTGTAAGAAATAATCATGGCATTTTTGCTTTTGGAAAATATGGATCTAGGGAACCAATTAGGTGAGTGTTAATTGAATTTTTATAGAAAGCAATTCGGAAGAGGTAAGTTTTGTTTTTTATAGTATATATGAAGAAATTTTAGTAGATTGAGATATATATTTTTAAGCTTCTTTTATTTAAGAGAAAAACATTCTCTTAAACTTTTATAGGAAAATTTATTTTATTTTGTGGTGAGAATAGAAATTTAAAGAAAAACTTTCAAACGGTTTCTCAGTTAATATGAAAGCTCTAATCAATAGATAGGATACTCTTATTGTGTAGAAAATGGTGTTTAAACTTTTCATAGAGGACAAACGAAGCAAAAGAATGGTTTTGAAGCTCATTGCAATAGTAGAAGGTATCATAACTCTACTTAAAATCATTGATATAATTTTATATTTTTTTTTTCACACAGAATTAAAAGGAGAATGCATGAATATTCATAATGTAGGGGTGGAAACTATAATAATGAACATGACACAGAAGAAGATCATTGTAATTGGAAAATTGGACACTATGTATTTGACATAAAAGTTATTTAATACATTTTCTTTTCTAAATTTTCTAATGTTGTTTAGTAGTGAGTGTTGGATAAGTGTTGTATATTTTCTCTGTTTGATAATCAAGCTGGGGTTAATCAATAGCAATTGAAAATTGGGTTTTTCTTATTTTATTAGTGAATGGTGAATTTTATGTAATAAAAAAGAATTATAGTGTGTTAATTTTTTTTATTCATAAGAATTCTTCCAAGTGAAAGATCATGTTATGAATTTTGCTTTCTATTCATTTTTACAATTTGCATCAAATTGTATATACACTTCTTTAAACAGTTTATCAGGCTTCTTTTCTCTACATTAGATAGTCAAATTGTATATATACTTCTTTAAACAATTTACCAGGCTTCTTTTCTCTACATTAGATAGGAGATAATTTGGTCCATTAATAAATATGAATTTTTAATAACTTAAGATACACATTTTAAGGTCTATTGTATTTAAGAGGAAAACATTTTTTTAATAGTGTTTTGGGAGAGTTATTTAATTTGATTTATTTATTTGGGTGAAAATAGAAATTTAGGAAAAAATTATAGGCAGTTGGATATAGAAATTCATCTCACATATTTATTAGTTTCTCAGTTAATGTGACAACTCCAATTAGTAGATAGCATACCCTTGGATTGTGCAGAAAATGGTGTTTATACTAGCCATTGTTGTTGCAGGAGGTATCAGAACTATCCCAAAAATCACTAATATAATATTATACCAATTTTGTCACACACAATTAAAAAGAAAATGGATGAATATTTGCAATGCAAAGATAGATTTTAACATTCATGAGGAGCAAAGTAAATTAAAGGCTCTTAATGTCCTTGGAAGGGTAGAAGGTGTGGATGAGAAAAGTGCATACGAAGAACAAACAATGAAGACAAATCAAACAACACAATTAGCTTCCCTTCAAATTGCAATTTCTCTCCTCCAAGGAGTGGAATGGAATGCACACAAGCTCCAATAGCTATGCTCCTTGCTTTGAATGATTGTATGTTTTATGTGTATTACACAATACTTTAGCATAACCTCGACATATGTGATAATGGAGGATTTGGATATGGTTTAGCAGCATAAACTTGCAATGAAGGTACTTGATCATGATGGCTTAGAAGAGGATTTATTTATAGATTTTCAAAATGGAAGATCAATGGTGGAGAATGATTGGAGAGATCAATTGTTGAAATTGAATGAGAGAATTAGATAGATGAGAGAGTGACAAGTGTCCTTGTCCTCTCATAAATCAGGGGAATTGATAAGCTTGATTGGTGAGTTCACTGAATAGATTGATCTGTTATCTCAATTGATTAGGTAGTCAACTGATTTGATTGATCTGCTAACATGCCTGATTGAGAGTGATGGATGGGGTGATGAGAGAAAATCATGGTGAGATAAGAGAAAATGGTGGGAGATGAGAGAAAATTATGGTGAGAGGAAATTATGGAGGAAAATTAAATAAATAAATTATTTAATTTTATGTGCACATGGATAATGTTGGGAAATAAATAAAATATTAATCTTATTTATTTATGGTGGAGATTAATTTGTTTATTTAATTAATATGTGGAAGAAATGTTTGTTAATTAAATAATTAAGAATTATTTAATTAATATAGAAGAATGAAATGGTTTATTATTAAATGATATAGGTAGTGTGGTGCAGAGGTAATATGAAAATGTGTTAGCCATTTTTAAGTGTCTACATTTTGCCCCTCTTTGAGATGGTGTTGCAAACATCATTTCAAAGAAGTTTAAAACATAGTGTTAGATTCAATAGAAGACTTTGGTTTAGAGGAATATGATTGGATTAGAGATGGCGATGCCCTAGTCACTCAAAGTGATAGTGACAAGGAGAGATGATGGTAGAGGATAATGCCCCCTCGAGAGGATAGGTGGGTTGGAAGAACACAAGTATGCTCTTGAAATGGATAAGACTGATATGAGAGAAGATATAAGAGGGTAAGTGAATGATGGAGGAAAGGAATTATAGGATCCAATGAATGGAATTGAAGTATGATTGTTAGATGATATGATATTGGAAAGAAGAGATTAGATGGGGATGAAATTTAGAAAATGGATAGGAATGATAGGCATGTAACATAGAAAGATTTTTTTTGTTATGCTAAATATATAAAGAGCAATCCTTATTTTAATATATAAAAAAGAGCAACAATTATTAAAAAATACATTTGCAAATTTTCATTTACGAAGCGGTTTTATGGAAGGGGTTTTAGATTTATAGTTATGGAGTTAACGTTTCATGATATGGAAAAGAATTATTAAAGATAAATTAGAATTTTATTATGGAAATTTTTTCTTTTAGAGTTTCAATAGTAGGGTGTGATTAGAAATTTCTCCTACCAACATAGGAATTTTTTTACCCATGTGATATTATTAAAAGGCACCCTGTGATTTTTGGAATATATATAGACACGCGCATGCGATCTTGGGATGTATTATTGTTGTTTTCAAACAAATCACAAAACCACCAACTTCTTAAAAGGTCTTAGCTAAATTATTTATAATTAGTTGCTCCTATAAAATTCAAGAGACCATCTAAGTTAAATAGCTCATAAATTTTCTCAATGACACAAATTGAAAAATTTTAAGATAATGTTTTTTGATAAAATAGATCCATATATATTAATCAAGGAAAATAAATATACCTTGTTCATGGGTTCATGACTAATTCCCATAATAGATAAACTCTCCATGGAGTCTTTTGAACAAGGCCCTCATTTTTTTTCATCTTAAAACCAAAATGGTGGAAACGTTATGTCAATGGCACAAACCTAAGCTGATAACATGACCTTGATAAATTGGAATAATTTCATTCACATTTAAATAGCATCATGGATGAAATTAAATTCACCAAGAATCTAGAAGTTGATGTCAACTTGTCATTCCTTAATGTCCTCCTCTCTAGAAAGGAAGATGGTTCTTTGTCTCATCAATTTTGTAGGAAATCCACCAACACTGACTTTTATCTCCTCTCATATTCTCATCAGCCATCTCAAAAATAATGGATCCTAAAAAGATTTGGAACTAGAGATTTTTGAATCTGTGATAAGGAACATATTGACCAAGAGATTGCTCACTTAATAAAAATTTTCATGAAGAATGGGGTATAATAATTTAAAACACATCTCTAGAACTATGAAAAAAGATAAAATGCATATTTTCAATTGATGTAATGATGAAGACCCTTTAGAGACCCTAATTGCTTTATTTCCCTACATAAAAGCATCAAAGGATTATCCATTATAATCTTAATGAAATACTCAAAAAGATTCTTACATCAAAGCCTATACATTTGTTATGTGCCATAGAAAAGAGCAAGCATTCAATGTCTTCTAAGGAAATAAGTTGGTCTAAAATTAGTTGTAACCATGGTCAATTTAATTAGGAATATAGTATTTGACTATCTCATCAAGGTTTTCTTATATATCCTCCCATTGACTTTCCTCTTTGAAGAGTTCTCATAGAAATCTTGGAATAGTAAGGTTATCTTAGAGAGGTCCATGTCTAATGAACTCTATCCATCAATCAATGAACAATTTTTTTCCTTCTTATGTTTGCATTTCAAGTAGTTTAAAAAAATCCTCTGTTCCCTTCATTGATCTAGTGGATTCTAGCTCGTATTATGACACTTTGTACTCTATAAGTGTCAAGTTTATGTAGTTGCATTTTAGTAGAAGCAATAGAGGAATGGATCATAGTATTGTTAGGATCATACATAAGTTGTTTCCTAGCATGTTCCAATTTCTATTGAAGAGATTTGTCTCTATGTTCACATTGTCAGGCCATTCTTTTGTTAAAGGAACAAAGGAATTCAATGCATTGAGAGTTTAAAAAAATCCTCTATTCCCTTCATTGATCTAGTGGATTCTAGCTCGTATTATGACACTTTGTACTCTATAAGTGTCAAGTTTATGTAGTTGCATTTTAGTATAAGCAATAGAGGAATGGATCATAGTATTTTTAGGATCATACATAAGTTGTTTCCTAGCATGTTCCAATTTCTATTGAAGAGATTTGTCTCTATGTTCACATTGTCAGGCCATTCTTTTGTTAAAGGAACAAAGGAATTCAATGCATTGAGAGAGCACAACACATCACCATTCAATCCACGATCCCCTTTCTTATGGCTTGGGTATGGTATTCCAAATTCCCACTAAAGCAATAACACAATTAGGATATTTTAAGTGTGAAGTATTAAGTTTGAAGGGGAGTTGAGAGGGTGTAAATCTAGTTTTCAAATTCATGTTGGTTGAGTTTAGTATGATTATACCAACTATGATCACCATGGTGCTTCATTATACTTTTCATCCGATTTAGGATTTCAAAGTTCAATTTACCTCTCTTTTTGCATACATTTCCTTTGTTATTTAACATTAAAATTTTCATTGTCCCTCTTCATTTTTGAAATTTTTGATACCTGCAAATACCCAAACTCAATGGATCTAACATCTCCAACCTTATACCTGGCAGATGTGAGAATCTAGACTAATTTTGAGTCAGATCACTATTACCTCACCGCTACATATTTGGCTTATGACACCTACAACCCCTAAGCCATAAGGGCACATTCGACTTGTTCTAGGTTGTCCCAACATTTCTATAACAGCTCCAGACCATCATTTCCAACATTTCTTCTCACTACCCAAGCTCATTCTAAATTCATCTATATTCTTTTATTTAGTGTTTTCTCTCTTGTTTGCATAGTCTCTTGTTTTCTACTTTCCATTAATCTTGTCTATTGTCTAGTCCCAACTCCCAACTCTACCTAATAGGTTAGTGTGGATTAATTGGAGATAATCTTTCATAAGCACTAGTTTATTCCACATAAGAAAGAAAAAAGGTTGACATTCGCCCGCCAAACCTCCCTTCTTATTTTCTTTCAATTTGCACCATCTATGCATATGCTTCATAAAAAGAGACCTGCAATAGAAAAATTAACTTCCATGATGACGTGGCATCCATGGTGGTAAGCAAAGAATCGCAAGGTTAATTTCCAACCGAACACATCACTACACAACTTGGAAACAATCGGGATCAGATTCATCAATGACCCAAGTTTTTTCCACGAATTCCTATTCTGCTTGAAAACATAACCGATCCAAGATCTAGAGATAAATCAATAGTTAACACGATTAGAGGCGACTAAGAAGGATCATGACCAAAACCAGGAAAACACGTCAAGGACCAAGTCAGAGCAAGAATGAATTCAAGATTTAGCGTGGCAACAAGATAACAAGACTTGGAAAAAGGGACACCCAAAGCAACGATTTTCTAAGAAAAATTCAAAAAGGGCTAAAATTTGTACCAACACTAGTATAAATGATTGAAATGTTCAGTCCTAGAGAGCGCAGGACTATAGAAATGCTTGCATAATGGTAGATTATACTCTATTCAATTGAAGAAATAAACTGTCTTGTAAGGAGTAGATCCATCTAAACCACCAAAAACATCACAAGAGATTTGTATTGTATATAGCCAACGTAAATAACAAATAATTAAAAACTAACAGCTGCATTGTACTTGGAGATAGAGCGCCACCAACATGGAAGTGTACAACTTGATCCCAAAAAATGCAATTCCAGAAAGGAAAAGAATAAAAAGACTAAAATTCACAAAAAGTGATAGAACAGGGCATTGAGATGTTGCAGATGGAGGAAGAAAACTATCAAGTCAATCCAAAAAATTGCAGTTCCAAAGAAGAAAAAATAACAAGACTAAAATCCAACTAGAGAAAGAACTAAACACCACTGACAATGCAGATGCAATGCAAAGGATGACACCACCAACAGTAAAGTGTAAGTCAATCCCAAAATTCATTTCTAATATAGTTTAGAAAGAAGACGAAATTCAAACTAGTAGAAGAACAGAACGCAGATATGTAAATGCAGGGAAGCTTTTCCATACCTCGCACATGGAAAAACTATTGAAGCAAGGCACAGGTTTAATTTGCGTAAAGACCATACTACTACTACTACTGGTACCAATAAAGACCACATTACTATGTCCAAAAATCATCCAAAACAAATATGTACCACAATTCTCTTGAAAATGATCAATTGATCATACTTCATAAACGAAACTAATTCAACTAACATGCAACCTTCAAAATCACACCATGCAATTTAAGATTGATGGTATAATAATTTAAAACAACTTTTCTTATATATTGCAGTTACAAAAATTATTTATGAATGCAAATTAAATTCTTGAGATCCCACGAGATTGATGTTAAAATTCTTATAAAGTTAAAGTGACTCACTATTATTGCTAAATGCAATTGTGTGAAAGAACTCTTCCAAATCTCTTTCATAAACTGCAGAACATCGACACATTTAAAGGACTATTCAACACCCTTTTGGACATCCAGCGAAATTGGTGTTTGAAATCTCTCTTGGTAATCAAACATGCATAGAAGAGAAAATATAGGAGACATTTCATAAAATGCAAATTTATTTGCTACTATAGCTTGAAAGTGTTGTAAGGATTTAGTAGCAATCTGAGAAAACATCCTCTTAATTTATAAACTATTAACAAACAGGAAAACAAATATGTTTTAATAACAGATTGAAAAATGCCAAACAAATCGCTAGTCCCAAATTTCTGTATATTATGAAGAATTAGTCATGACCAACAAGAAACTAACGCTCCTTGCATTCTTCACAAAGTTCAAAAGCTGAACTATTTTCTGATCTCATGTAAACAATATATGGATAAATTTCAGAACATAAAATCACATTATGATAATCTTCAAGTTCAATGGAGCATAGAACTGACAGGAAAAGAAAAAAAAAATACAATACGCAATTGCTCAGTTAACATAAATACAGAGTAAACCCTACACCTTTTGATAGAATCTAAACAAGCATCCTGAAAACTCATATACTAGGGAAACATCACTAACGTGTTACACTAGTGGTAAAAGATGGATCAGATTTTATCTATATCTTCATCTTCAAATTCAATATAGTCATCACCAGCACCTTCATCATCTTCGTCCATACCAGCAATACCTTCATTGAGCCTGACATTATCAGGAAGCTCACCATAGGCCTTGAGAAGCCTAGCCTCATCAGGCATGTATTTCAGGATAACATCAGCCTTGTCATCCTGGTAATCTCTGAGCCCAACTAGGATGATGTCACCAGCAGCAATCCATACCTTCTTATGCATCTTGCCACGGATATGACAGAGACGTTTGGTCCCATCAATGCAAAGGGCCTCACAGCGGCCATTGCCAAGCATTCGAAGAACTTGGGCATACTCTTGCCCATCTTCCTTGAAGACCAACTCTCTCTTTTCATCATCGGCCTCATTCTTTCCCCTCTTTCTGTTCTTTCCTCCCTTTCCCTTGTTCTTCGGCATTCTGTCTTGAACTGCTACAGTTGCTTATCCTCTGCAATCCAACAGGGATTCAACAATCAACAGTCAGAAATCAGGAAACATTGCTTGCATGTAATATTGAGAAACTGCTTCTTTTTAAACCCTTAAACAAGTTCTAAAAGCAAACCTGTGAAATCCTATATTCCGACCTGGTACAAGACCTGATTTAACATGATTAAAAAAGGACGTACTCCACAGTCCACACAAAAGCCTTTAAACACATATGAATCCATACACTATTATAAATTGGGTTTCATGCAACAAGTGCGACATTAAAAACTTCTCTTTTATTCTTTCAACAAGGGTTCCAATATTTATAACATACCCCTGTAACCCTTCTATCTGACAAGACCTGATTTTACACAATTAGCAAATGATGCCTTTAACAATAAGCCTTGAAAAAGAACAGAATACCTACACCTTTCAAATTTTATCTTCTATAACAATTGCATTACAGAGAAATTCACTCCCTTTAATTCCAAGGATTTCAAAATATATCCTTAAAACCTATCCACGGACGAGATAAAAAAAACCCAAATCTCCATTCCTTCCCTGGTTAAGACAGTATCGATAAATCAATCCCCTTTAATACCTCCAATTAGGGTTTCAATGTAAACAAACCCTATCCACCTCATACAATACCTGATTTTACACAATTAAAAAAAAAAAAAAAAAAAAGATGTCCACCCACAAAATTCCCTACAAAGAACAAAATCCCCATAAATTTTCCTCGTTGTTTGATTCTCTGCAACAATTACAATATTGATAACTATTTCCCTCTCATTCCTTTACAAGGGTTTAAACACAATCCTCCGACCTTACATGGAACTTAATTTCACACAATCAAAAAGAAGCACCCGCCCAAAAAGACTTCAACAACACAGTTATCCCAAACCCTTCACTAATTTCATTGCTTTCAATTGTTGATGTTCAAAGGCTAATTCCTTTTTATTCCTTCAACAAGAGTTCCATTGGAAACCTCATCACCCTTTTTATTCCTTATCTTTTATTTGTTAAACAAGGGCTTCAAAAAGTCCTTGAAACCCCCTTCACCAACCTCCGAAAATACCTGGTTTCACAATCACAGAAAGCATGACCGAACCAATATATATTTTAAACGAACAGGAACCCCTAATTTTAGAAGGTTCCAACTCAAACCCTTCATACCCTATCTACCGACCTTTTACAATACTTAATTGCATACAACGAAAACAGGATGCTTATGCACCGAAAAGCCCTAAAAGACGATAGTAACCCGCAGCCTGTCCTAATTTCAGTTCTCTGTAAATTTTGCAATCTTCTCAACAAGGGTTTCAATACAAACCCTTCAAATCCTAACTACAGGACCTCATTTAAGCTAATAAGTAACGGGGTATCTCTCACAATACAAACCCGAGATAAACAAAACAGTTGCACCTCCTATTTCTAAGTCTAAGCCTCTGACATAATCAATTCAATGGCAACAAGTCATTGATAAATTCACCACAAAAATCATTAAAACCCCTTTAATACTCCATTTTCCTTCGATCTAAATGCAAACAGACCTTAATTGATAAATAATACAATAACCCACATGGAAAAAATAAAAATAAAAATAAACCCAAAAACTTGATCGAAGAAATTTGCGAACTTCTCCTATTGCAGTTTCTCTAAAAAAATCAGAAACAACTCAAACATACACCGATCAATACCATGAATCATTCAGAAAATCAGAAGATTAGAGCGTACCTTGATAGATTGGAGGAAAGGAGAAAAAGATGCCTGTTTGCTAAGCGCCTCTGCCTGCGAAGGTCTTTGGTTAGACGGTTGTGTACGTATATATGATGGAAGCAAACGCTTTATTCCACTAATCGAAAACATTACTTAGCCCACTTTGGTCAATAAATACAATTAACTGGGGATGCTTTATCTATGTATTTTTAGTTGAGTAACACTGCTAGCCTTCAAGTATAGACAATACTTCCAAGTTCGACTCCCCCTCTTAATCCAGTGGTCACGGTTAACTAAAGGCGGATTAGGGTTTATAGGGGCAGCCCTCTCTAGCTTTGTCATTTAGACCATCAACTTATGATAAGGAATAGTTATGCATCTTCACAATTGAGAGATTTTTAGATTTATATACTTGTAGCAGTTTGTAGATGATTTGTATCATCTTGTAGATGATCCAGAGCACAAGTATAGGTAGGTTTGTGGTCTAGCAACCTTAAATGTCTACTTGTCATTTTTTATTAGGTCATTATGAATAGGTATAGCTGAGGTCATATTCATACTTTTGTCCTCCTTGACAAAAGGTGTTAGAACATGGTGTCCTCCATAGTTTTTACATAAGGCTAATGTGAGCACATAAATTAATTTGGTTAAATGGTTTTTTTGTGCTTATAATGGTGCCACAATCCTATGGCTCGACCAAAGCCAACAAGATGAGACAATCCAAGTTACAATGTTTTAGGTAAGTTAGTCGTTCTTTAACAACCATGTTTCACCCTATGGCCAATATTTTATTATAACCATTCAACTTTGTTAAACACCAACACATTCAATAGCCTTGATCTATTTTGTTTTATATCTGTGGTAGCGGGACATTAGACCAGGAATAAATTGTAGAGTGCTTGACTCACCTAAGGCCAATATTATTATTACACATAGCAAGCCTCTCATAACACTATGAAAACAAGAAAGTGAAAAGATAAATTGTAGGCTAATTAATCTTCACTAACGTAAGCCACTTAATATTCATATTTGTATCCTTCGCCAACCAATGAGGTCAAAACATGGTGTCCTCCTTAGTTTTTACATAACACCAATGCAAGTGCATAAATTAATTTGGTTAAATGGCTTGGTTAAGTTAATTCTATCCAATGTTTTATTATAACCATTCAACTTTGTTAAAAAATGACACATTCAATTATTTTGATCTATTTTATTTTACATCCATGACAATGAGATGTTAGACAAGGGATAAAGAGTAGAGTGCTTGACTCACCCACTAGGCTAAGGCCAATACTATTATGACAGGTAGTAAGCCTCCTATAATACTATGAAGACAAGACCATCAAGCCAACAGGAAGGTACAAAGAGACCGATGTAGGTGGTGCCCACAAACCCATTAAGCAATTGCTAGTCACTTTACAGTATGATAAGACAACTTAAGTGCTCAAAGATTGATAATTCTTAGTCAACTCAAAAACATAACAAAAGCACACCAAGGAAAATACCATCAAGATGGAGACAAAACAAAAAGGTGAATGTATACTCTAATAAGGCTTTAACAATAAAACAAAATAATTTAAGCCTGTAGACTTCCATAGGCAAAGGTAGATTTAAAATATTTTCAAAGTATTAACAGGAAACCCCACCATGAATAGAACAAAATGATCACATACAAGACCTATGTGTTGGTTCCCAAATCTGCACACATAAAACTCTAAAGATTTGCCACTTCTTATGCTCAAGCTCAATGGAGACTTGGCCAACAGAGTGGGAGATTGTTCAACAAGGTGGGAACTATCCACACGTATCTCCCCTGCACTTCAGGCTCTGCCAAACCTAGGGGGTGTCCCTTACTATAATATTGACATATATATCTTTCACTTTATCAGGCATATATGTTCTCATATATATACCAAGATTTGTAAGATTAATCCCAGACTGGTAATGTTCTTGGTTTCCTTCCCTATTTAGCTCTGAGAACATGCAACACTTACTCTAAAACAAAACAAAAATTGAAATGATTCAAATGGTTTGTCTTTTAAATTCTTATCATTTCTAGACCCTTGGGCAAGCACATTTCTGGATTGGTGCCTTATCAGGGTAACAAAGTCAAAATTCTACACAACAAATGCTCCTTTTATGACAACAGAACTTCAAATTCAGAGGGTATATATGTATAAATGACTTACAGTGACACACCCAAGAAAAAGTATTTCCTACAACTCTTCTTCAATAATCCCTAATGCAATACATCACTTCCTATGTTTTGTTTAAAACATGTTCAATCCATTCCTTGAACAGAAGCAGTAAACAAAAACATTCAGTACAACAAATGTGTATAAGTGAAATCCAAAACCCTTGATTCATTCATTCACCAAAGAAATGCATACATTCAAGGAGACAATTGCAAGAACACACACACATATAGCGTTATTCATATATTGCAATCTAAACTGAAAATTGTCATACAAGAATTTTATTCATATGCATGCAAAACTTTGTACTGCAATCTTGATAATACACCAACTCATCTATTACAGAAATCGCTCCCAAAGGTGTGGATAACTTGTGCCCAATGCCCAGAATTGAAATTTCCCTCCTATTCTATATCCACCTGATCTCTGTCTATCGCCCCTTTACTACAACACTTGAAACCTTATATATAGGCAAATTATGTCAGCTAGGATTTCCTTAGTACAACTTTTTTAGTTACAATACATTTAATGCTTTTGACTCAAGAAATTATATTCTTGCTCTGATTGGTGGACACCTTCTTTTAGTCAATTCCTATGAAAAGATTTATGACAATGTTCTAGAATGTTCCAATTGGTTGCAAGTCCTCTTAGGTAGTTATGAAGGGTTGCTAGGAAGGCAAGCAAACTCCTTACCCCTTCAAAACTTGTCTACTAGAGATATAAAAGCTAGAATCACTGAGGCATCCCCAATAGTCGAATCAGGAAATATCATCCTTATCAAGGCCAGGAATTCTTTAACTCTGTGAGCAGAGTCCTACTTCTAAAGTGTGACCCTCGGCATCAAAACATGACGCCTTCCCTCTGCTGCCATCCTTGATGAAGGTCATCAAAGGGAAGAATGACGCAAGAGAAAATTGATATCTCTCACCCCACACTCTTGAAGGCCTGGTCAGGGTCTCAACAATTATGTTCAGTTGACCTACCTTCGGGAAACAGCTTCATGTAGTCAGAGTATTTGGATGATCTGACTAGTCTCCCCTAGAATGATAGTACTTAGCTATGGTTCTGGGAAACTAATAAGACTACTAAAGCCAAATACTCACATTCTTTCCAATTCCTCTCATCCTAATGGTCAGTACTTAGCTCTTCCTTAATTTGTAATTAACATACTTGCAACTAAGAGAATAGAGGAACTCTTCTTTGGGAAACAAAATATAGAAATTGTAAGAAAGTGTTCTACATAGTACTCATGATGGCAATTGATGTGAACAATTCATGGGAACACTTCTATTTATAGCAAGAATGAACGGAGGTCCCTCATCCAAGCAATCTCCATTTTCTAATAACTTCCTTAATTTCACTTCAGGGGTTCGTAAGCTTGTCTCATTTGAATTCATATTTGGACATTTTTAATGACATGTCTACACCCTCCAAAGCATGAAACAGAGGCACAAATTAATGTCACCTGACTAGAAATGCTTTTGACATGGACAACAAGGGTCTGGTTCATGTACCAAGATCCAACTGAGTATCAAGAATTTCTTGTGGAATGTGTTGACTATCAAATCATCTTCTCGTATACTTGAGCTGCATCATCTAACTCTCATAAGAACACATCTAATAATTTCAAAAACTTGAGCAAACATGCCATGTTACTATTGTTTCAAAATTTGAACCTGAACCATTGATTTGAAACACAAAATTATTAGCTCAAACTGGAATAGAGTCTATTAGCCAATCTAGGATTGCCAACAAGCAAAGGCTTTTCATTTAACAAACCACAACTTCTTCATATGTAACCTCATTGCAGTAGCACAAGCTTGGCTGGGACCCACACCACTACCTCCATGCTCGTGCACTATGCGCTTGCTCAGCTTCTTTAAAGATGAATTCAGGTCCCGCTTTTTAGTTGTGATATCATCGCAACAGTGCAAGGAATGTTCCTTAGCACTTCTCTGTAGTGCGCTGGCACGATCCAACATAAAACATCTACATAGAACCTTGTTCAGTGAGTATAATCATGGGCCCACCAATTTGAGATCAATGACCATCGCACTAGTGCAAGGCCAACAAACCTGACAAACGTGATGTCTATGATACTGTGATTGACATCCACCTGTCTTTAATACTTTGCATGGGACTAGGCTCATAGGGTTGGTCATTAAGTCACAACTTAAGTTTGGGGTGACCGCCTGTAACGTCAGAAAATGTCCCCTTGGGGGCTTTTCCCTCATAAGGTTTAGCTGTCGGGTCTTTAGTATGCATTTAGGACATCTTAGTTCATATTTTGGCATCCCAATGGAATGAGACCTAGGTTCCATGGCAAATTGGACCTAGGTGGACCCCTTGAGTTGTACCTTGCCCAAAATAGGGGGAGGACTTGGGCGCCCATGCCCTAGTCCTTCCCTATTTTGGGACAGTCATAATTTCCAGGTGTCAGTTTGTGATCGTTATTAGGTCCCTTTGCCGACACGGTAAATTTGAATTACAAAAATCTTGGCGGGAGTGTTTGTAGTTGCATATATAAGCATGCTTAGGCATTCATTTAGAGACTAGATGGCAATTGTGATTTTCAAGTGTTCTCAAGGTGATTCAAGGTTTCTATTGTGTTGCAAGAGCATACTTGTGTGTTTTGTGTGTTGATATTTGCATATTTGAGCATCAATTTCCTCATGGCATGAAGAGCATCTTCCTCCCATGAGAGATTCACTACAAGGTGACATAATATTGTGTTTTCATCATTGATTCCTTTAGTTTTTACCTCTTCCTCACAAGGGCACATACTCTTTATCTGACAATGATGTTCAGAGACTTAAGTGTCCTCTGGGGCTTGACTGAGGCAAGCCTCTAAACACCACAACCCCCAAACCAAGTCTTGTGATTATAGGTTACAGGTGTCGCATTTGGGAAAAGTGGAGTTGTGAGAAGGATTGGCAGGCATCAAGGATTCAGGATCTAAAGAAAAGTAGGACACATGAACACTTCTAGGACTTGGGCGCTCGCTCTAGTGTCCTCCGCATCTGAGTTTCATAAAATAGAAGTTATAGGGCTGATCAGTGTCGGAAGGAGGTCTGGATCTTGCGAAGAAACCAGTACCTTGGACTTGGGCACCCACTGCAGTGTCCCCAATTCTTCCATTTCGGAACCTCGAAAACAAGTATTTTGTGATTTGGTATTTTACTCTTGTTTGCAAGAGCTTTTTCCGTCATTCGTCAATTTGTTGTCATATTTGCATAATTAGGGTTTTAATGGTTAATTGGGCATAAGAGAAGGAAAATTAATAATTAAATTCCCTAATCCAAGTTTCTCTACATCTGCAAGTGACCTAGAGTATGATAGTGCTCGTCACTTGACCCTAGATCCTTGAATGTATAGTGGAGAGGCGGATTTAAACATCTAAACATTAGAACATTAACAAATCCAATTTTCCCCTAAACATTTTGGTGAACCCATGTTTTTGGACTTAAATTGCAACTTGTTGCGTGTGTGTCTTCAAATTTGGATTGATTTCATTCATTCATATAGTCATCCATTTTATTGCATTGAGAAAAATTCAAAAAAATTGCATTGTTTGGCTTACTAAATTGCATCAATTCTTTCTAAATTTTCTTAATTCATGATTTTTGCATCAAATCTGATATAAACTACAGAAAAACACAAAAATTCAAAAATTTGCATTGCATTTTCATCATTTAATTGCTAGGGTTTTGTGGAAATTTTGACAATTTTATATAACCTAGTAATTCCAAAATCTAGGGTTAGTAGGCAAAATCATTTTCTCAGATTTTTCTACTAATTTTAGAGGCTCATTCAAATTAACATTTGTCTATAGTCCTGCATTTTAGTGTAAATTTGCATTTAGATTTAAAATAATTGCAATTTTGCATAGAAAATTTCAACAAAAACTAGCAATTTTGATGCATTTTCATTAAATTTGCATGGGTATTTTGCATGTTCAAGCTTGAAAATTATTTTTAAATCTGAGAATATTTAATTTTTATCATAAATCAGACTCCAAAACATTCGCATAGCATTTTTTCCCAAGATATCAAACCTAGGGCTTTGAAAACAACGATTTTCACTAAATTTGGCCTTATCAACTTTA
Organism: Cunninghamia lanceolata; assembly: GCA_027924645.1. NCBI lineage: Eukaryota > Viridiplantae > Streptophyta > Pinopsida > Cupressales > Cupressaceae > Cunninghamia > Cunninghamia lanceolata. Next base: position 16,052,228 of record BSBN01000547.1, read on the forward strand.
TAAACTTGCACCATAGGTGTGTTGTGAAAGGTATTTTTTGCATTAATTTGTTGTTATTAGGGTAATCATTTTCTACCCCTCATAAAAATCTTCACAACACCCTTTTAATGGGCTCTTGTAGTGAAAATTTGGTGAAAAACTACACATTTTGACTATTTTTGCCCTAAGGTTTGACCTAATTAGTACTCCAAACGTGTTGTGATCAATTTTATGGATTGAAGTGACTGATATTATTGATATTATTTTCTATACCTCCTAAAATTCCTTACAACACCTCCTTTTCTAGGTCTTGGAATTGAAAAACCGTGAAAATTGCATATTTTGCTATATTTTCACTAGGGTTTTACCTTAAGTGGCACTAAAAGTGTGTTGTGTTGGGTATTTTGGCACCAAGTAGCTGTTATTACTAATATTATTTTCTGTCCATCATCATTTTCCTCGCAACACCCTTTGTTATGCTATTTTGCATTGAATTTTGGTGAAAAAAGTGCCTATTTTGACATATTTTCACTATATTTTGACTTGGCATTATCTTGGATTTGCATCAAGAGTGTGTTGAGAGTGATTATACTTCTGTTTTGGATTGATATCAGACATATAACTTTCTTCCCTTGATCAAAATCCTTACAACATTCTTTGTTTCATTCATTTGCATTGGCAAAAGTACAGAAGATCAAACATTTTTGCATATATTTTGCATTCATGGGTTCTCCTAAGGATACATCTTTAGAAGACTTATATGAGTACATTGTGAACTATGATAATTTATGCAAGTTCACTAATAAATATCCTTAATTCTTGCATCAAACCGCATACATCTATGGCATTGACATAACCAACAGTGCTACATGTGATATCCTTCGATCAATAGCCTACTTTGATAACTTTCGTGAGACTATAGATGTTTTTCCTTCAATCATGGAGAATCTCAAAACTTTTATAGCTGAAAATGACCATGGGGAAAGTAGTGATGATAACTTTACTCCCACTCCCCCTTTGTTTCACGATGATATAATGCAAATCCTCTATGAGACCTATGAGAATGACATAGTAATGGGTGATTTATCAAACAAAGAGACTTGTCCCAACATAACCCCACTTGGTGAGGATATATTGGCAAAAGAAAAAGACATCATTGATACATTTCTCCACATTACTCTACCATCCCTTCCCGCTCTCCCTAAACAGGATGAAGCTTTGGGTGATGCAGATTCTCTTTGTGACCATTTGCTTGAATCTAATGATAACTTGCCACCTAATGTTCAAGAACTTCTCAATTACATTCTAAACAAGAAAATCAATCATGAACCGTCACATTTTGTGGAAAGCAATGAAATCCTACATGCTATGGAAGAACAAGCTATCCCTCTAATTCGATCCATTCCAACACCTTATATAGGGACTGAAATGGGTATCTTTCGGATACCTCCACAAGCTCATTTAAATGGCATTTCAAATGCTCCTATAGCTGACACAAACAATGGCAACATCCCCTCTCAACCATCATTACAAGAAACCTTTCCTACATGGTTACCCTCGCAAACTCATGAACATATGGAAGAGAGAAGAAGTGATAAAACATATGGAAGAGAGAAGAAGTGATAAAACATATGGAAGAGAGAAGAAGTGATAACGCCTTAAGCATTAAGATAAAGATCAAGATTCGTGATACCCGCTAGCCGACAGGGGCCCTACAGGTAAGTATCTCTAACCCTTTATCTCTCTCGTGATGTGCTTCCCCCGTGATGTGTTATGTGTTGTTTAGGCCTCCTGGAATAACCTTGGATTCTCCTGTAAGGTTCGGGATACTAGGAGACCGCCTCTATTGTGACCTTCTATTTGTATCATCACTCTTCTATATTGCCTCTCTCTCTAATTTTATTGTTGTGTTGTGTCTTGTTGACATAGTGTTGCGGTTGGTGACTTGGGGACACCCTCCTACATGACTGTCCCTAAGACACTTGTTTCTCCTCTCTTATTTATTATTTCCCTTCCTCTAGTGTTTCCACCTAGTGGGTGGATGACGACAAACATTTACACTAATGCGGACCTAGTGTCCCTTTTGAGAGCAATCAACAAATGGACTTAGTTCCTAATATGATGATGGGGTTGTATATCTTATCCGACGCTTGGCTAGTGGAAGCACTCATGCTTTCTGCATAGTGAATTTGATGATGTCTTTATCTCATTTACAAACCTTAACAATACTGCTGCTTTGTGCACCTTTGTTTGCCTTTGAATCTGGCCTTGGTGGTACTCGATTCGGAGAGCTTCGTGATATAGCCCCATAGTTATCCTCGAACTCTAAATTCATAGTATAACCTTGGCTCTTTATGTGGTTAATCATATGCATTGATGTTGTTGTTTATCATGATATTGTAGACACTAACATGTTTCTTGCAGGGATGTGTTTGTGGGAACATTTGGCAATCGTAAAGTACATGTCACCTCCAGGGGCATGGGCTTTGTGAAAGTCGGTGTTCCCTTGTGTGTTTTCTTCCTACCTTAATGTGCTTGATATCAATAACTAATATCAACCACCTTAAGATGGGGGCATATATAAGGTAAGATGTCTGTTGTAGATGTTAGCTATGTGCTTGTCCTCAAGTGCAATCTAAAGACTTGCTCGATGAGTGCATCTTGCATCCTGAGTTTGTTTGCAATCAATCAATCAATCATGTAAGCCCTCTGTGGAGGTAGGATATCGTGTATATTATTTTTATCCTAAGCCCTCTACTGAGGTGGGGATGGTGTATAAATCTCGAAGCAGATTGCATCATCCTGTCATTTTCAAACGTCCTTTGTGGAGGCGAGGAGCAGTTCTGTGACTAACTCAACCCTTAAGTGTGTTTTTAATGATTGTTGTGGTGAAGCCCAATCATCGGTGTGTGCCTGTAATGTGCCTAAGATGGTGTTGGACCTAGAAATAGGTACACTCCATCGCTTGCCTGTCATGTTTCCTCCGTGTCTTCAAGTGTGTGTGTTTTGGCGTGCTTGTTTTGTGTGGTGTGTTTGTTGCCCCATATGCAGTCTAAAGACTTGCTCGATGAATGCATCCTGCATTTTGGGAGGTTTTGCGTGTCTTGCGTGTGTGTTGCCCCATATATACAATCTAAAGACTTGCTCGATGAATGCATCTTGTATTATGGGAGGTTTGTTTACTTTCCAGTACTTGCATCTGCATTTCATATATATGAGAAAAAGAAAAGAAAAGATATCATTTTTGTCTTCCATGCATTAATGTGTCTTCTATGCATTGACTGTCTACTCCGCGTTCTACATGACTATAACTATTTTTTTCGTGTTTTGCATGCATGTTACTGTCTTCTATGTGATTGGCATGTCTTCTCTGTGCTTGATGTGTTTGTGACCTTACTTTAATGCATGTATGGGCCTCGCGTTTATTCATACATTAAAGTGGGGGCTAAATGTAATGTCAAAAAATTTCCCCTTGGGGGCTTTTCCCTCATAAGGTTTAGCTCCTGGGTCTTTAGTATGCATTTAGGACATCTTAGTTCATATGTTTGGCATCCCGATGGAATGAGACCTAGGTTCCATGGCAAATTGGACCTAGGTGGACCCCTTGAGCTGTACCCTGCCCAAAATAGGGGGAGAGAACTTGGGTGCCCGCACCCTAGTCCTACCCTATTTTGGGGCAGCCCTAATTTCTAGGTGTCGATTTGTGACCGTTATTAGGTCCCTTTGCCGACACGGTAAGTTTGAATTACGAAAATCTTGGTGGGAGTGTTTGTAGTTGTATATATAAGTATGCTTAGGCATTCATTTAGAGACTAAATGGCAATTGTGATGTTTAAGTGTTCTTAAGGTGATTCAAGGTTTCTATTGTCTTGCAAGAGCAGACTTGTGTGTTTTGTGTGTTGATATTTGTAGATTTGAGAATCAATTTCCTCATGGCATGAAGGGCATCTTCCTCCCATGAGAGCTTCACTACAAGGTGACATAATATTGTGTTTTCATAATTGATTCCTTTGGTTTTTGCCTCTACCTCACAAGGGCATGCACTCTTTATCTGACAATGGTGTTTAGAGATTTAAGTGTCCTCTGAGGCTTGACTGAGGCAAGCCTCTAAACACCACAACCCCCAAACCAAGTCTTGTGATTGCAGGTTATAGGTGTCACATTTGGGAAAAGTGGAGTTGCAGGAAGGATTGGTAGGCATCAAGGATTTAGGATCTGAAGAAAAGCAGGACACAGGAGCACTTCCAGGACTTGGGCGCTCGCTCTAGTGTCATCTGCATCTGAGTTTCAGAAAATAGAAGTTACAGGGCTGATCAGTGTTGGAAGGAGGTCCGGATCCCGCGAAGAAACCAGTACATTGGACTTGGGCGCCCACTCCAGTGTCCTCGACTGTTCCGCTTTGAAACCCAAAAACATGTATTCTGTGATTTGGTTTACTCCTATCTGCAAGAGCTTTTTCTGTCATTCGTCAGTTTGTTGTCGTATTTGCATAATTAGGGTTTTAATGGTTAATTGGGCATAAGAGAAGGAAAATTAATAATTAAATTCCCTAATCCAAGTTTCCCTACATCTGCAAGTGACCTAGGGTATGATATTGCTCATCACTCGACCCTAGATCCTTGAATGTATAGTGGAGAGGTGGATTTAAACATCTAAACATTAGAACATTAACAAATCCAATTTTCCCCTAAACACCGCCTATCACAAGTCAATTCAGAATTATATCACAGGCTTCTGAAAAGGCTTTAGAGCTTAGGGTTTAGGCTTCTAAGTCACAAATTAGGCCAACATTTAGGGTTTAAGGCTAGAGAACAAAGAAATCATGGGAAGAGTTCCACCACTATGAACATGTAGTCAAAGATCAAGCCATAATGCATACAAATAAAACCTTCAATACAAGGCTATTATACAAATAAGGAGCCTTTTGGTTAATTATCACCTAAAGGTCTATAATGTTGAAAAATAGGGTAGATAGCATAATGAGAACATTAATAATAGTGATCAAATCCTAGTAACACACATGTGATAAATCATGAAATAGAAAAATAGAGTAGAAAATAAAATCAACAGTACACAATTGACACTAGAAATACGTGGAGAAATCCTTTCAGAATAAACTTCCTAATCAAAGAGAGCTCAAGTATGTATTAGTCTCAAAAGGTTAAGTACATCAATACAACAACTAATCTCTTCAATCTAGCAATAATCTGATGACATAAGCTTCCTCAAACCTACAAAAGAATCATTACAACCTCTATCTCATGCCTTCAATAAATAGGAATATGGAAATTAAAAACCACAAATGGTATCCAAAACAAGTGGCTAAAATCATGGGCCCAAAACTAGTGTCAGTGTGAATGGGGTGTAGACACCTAAAAATGACTAACGCATTTCCATATCACTATTCACATCATTTTCTCATTAATTCTTCCAATCAATATTAATTAAATAATTTTTAATTATTTAATTAACATCATTTTCATCAACAACAATTCGCCTAAAAAAACATCATTTTCATCAATTTAATTCCCCTTCCAACATTAATTAAATAATTTCTAATTATTTGATTAAATCTAATTGAAGAACAAGAAAACTACAAGGGTTAAAATGCAAACAAAATGCATAAAATAAATTTATACCTTGAAGTCCTCCTCCTTGATAAGGTTGAGAGCTTAGCACCCAAAAGCTCTTGCTTCACCCATGGCCATATTTTCAATGTGAAATACTCTCAAACTCAAATGCAAGTCACTATAGCCTAGCTCAAGATGAGAGAAATGTGTGAAATTTTAGCATAATAACAATACTCAAAGATTGGATGATAAAATGGCTTGTGAGAGCTTGTATTCATAGGCAAAATGGAGGGAGATTTGTTCCAATGGTGGAGATTCAATGTTGAGATCAATGGATGAGATTGATTGCAAGATGGAGGGCTTAGATTTGATCAAGGAGATTGGATGGATGAGAATAAAAGTGAATTTTTAATTCACATGGGGAAGAGTTCCATTAATTTGAGACTATGACAAGTTAGGTGTTGTCAGAGCTCATTAAATGGAATTTAGGACAAGTTAGAATAAAAAATTACCTTATGTGGAATCAAAGATAATTTTTTATTTGTGAGGTGTGGGAATGAGTGTTAAAGGAGATTTGACAAAGCTAATCAAGGGGATTAGCTTAATTAATATGGCTGGAGAAAATTAGTAGATAGATTAATTAGGGGTAAAAATTAATTAAATAATGATTTATTTAATTAATTTAGGTCTAGGGGTCATGTAGGCTAGGGTAGCTAATTAAATAATAGGTATTTAATCAACTAGGTTAGGGGTAGGCTAATTAGTAGGTTTGATTAATCAGATAAACATAATTTATCTAATTAATTAGGTTTAGGGAAACATAGAATTTAACCAAATAAATATATGTCATATTTATTTAATTAATTGGGCTAATGTTAGTAAGTGTAACTATTGAATTAATTAAATTAATTCAATTTTAGGGATTAAATGATGAAGGGAAGGTGAATAATTTAGGTGTTGGGTGAGGTAATTAATTAAATAAAAATCTAATTAATTAATTAGATGGGAAATTAGTGATATGGGTGATGTCAGAAGATGGTTAGATGGTTAAGACATTTTTAGGTGTCTACATTTGCCCCTCTTTGACGTGGTGTCATGACCTAATAGGGATATGGCATCAAGTCAAAGAATTTGCCCCAACTGCCAGGAATGAATAAAATGGATGAGGGATGCCCCCTCGAGAGGTCGGGTGAAAAAATATTTTTTTTTGAGTGAGCTCTTGAAAGGAGGAAATGATGGTAAAAGATGGATGGAGGACGGAAAAATAGGTTGACAGGAAGAAAAATAGGTGAAAAAGGTTATGTTTTGTACCCTGGGAATGAAAAGTGTGTTGGAGGATGACATGGCCTTCTATAAATAGAAAATGTGGCCCCAAAGTGCCACATTTGCACACATTGAGCCTATTGGATGAGAGGAGAGAAGAAGAGATGGTTGCACAACCACTGTACCCACGCTACAAGCAACTATTCGAGTGAGTGCACACCTACATGAGATCACTATTGGCGGACCCTCGGGTATGTGGACTAACCTTGACTTTGTCAATTCTAGGGTTTCGAGACATTTATTGCACGGGAAAGGGTAGGTTTAAGGTTTTGGCACCATCTCGGGGGCGTTTGGCACCATAATCGGCTGGATTAGTGTTATCCTCTAGAATGACACCATTGGCCAAGGGGAATGTTTGGAAGTTTTGGCACCATTCAAATTTTTCATGGCGCCATGCTCTGGTTTGACGCCATGTCAAACTGAGGTGTTTGGCACATTGGCGCCATATTAGTTTTTTGTGGCGTCAAACTCTAGTTTGGTGCCATGCACTTGGGGTATTAGGTTTTGGTGCCAAACGCTGGCACAATGGCACCATCCTCTAGAATGGTGCCATACCCAAGTTGTGTGGTGCCATCCTTTGGAATGGCGCCAAGGTTTGGCAAGTCAAATGGGGTTTTTAGGGTTAAACGCCAGAATGGCACCAAAATCAGGAGAATTTGTGCCATCCTCTGGAATGGCACCATACTTGGCAGGATTGGCGCTATCCCGTGGAATGATGCCATGTTGGTTAAAATTGGCAATTTTGGCGCCAAAGGGGGGAAAATCAACGCCATAACACTAATTTGGAAAAAAGGCTAAGTTTTTGACTCATTTTTTTTACAGATGCAGATTGATGGGGGGATTGTGGCTTCGCGGGAGTGGCAAGTTCCCGCAGTTATGCAGTTGTTAGAGGGTTTCGACTAGGCTACACTAGCTAGGTTAGGGAGATTGGGCCTACGAACAATGGCCAAGATGCCCATCATATGGGCACATAGGGCCATGATGACGACCCTAGTAGAGCAATGGCAGAGCGAGGCATGCTCATTCCTCCTACCCACAGGTGAGATTACCATCACCTTGGAAGACATGTGTCACATTCTAAGGTTGTCGATCACCAGAGTGCTAGATACCTATGACTTTGCTGAGGACGAGTGACCCTAGACAGAGCTTTTGCCCCAGGCCACCCAGTTCTGACACAGGATCGATGTCAGATGAGTTATAGTCAGACATTGGCAGTGAGAGTAGATGACTTCACATTATTTCTATGTGCAGTGATTGGGGGTCTAGTGATGCTGGATCGACGTGCGCAGGGCTTCTTAGTGGGTTGGGGAGAGGAGATTGAGGATATTGTGCTACATGAGACAATGTATGCATGGGGATCATGCATGCTAGGGCAGGTGTATCATGAGATGCACATTGTTGTGTATCTGTTGGAGGGGCCTTGTCTACTGGGGTGACATTGTTGCATGCATGGGCTTTTGAGTACATAAGGATTACAAGGCCACAGGGAGCTTTATTTTGAGGGTAGTTAGAGGCATTTGTCTTCTTGTACAGGACCCCTATTCAGTACTCGTATGTTGGATAGTTGCGTTACTGGTGGTGGATTCTAGACAACTTGGTGCGTATTACATGGCACCCATACATTAGAGTGGAGGCAGGGCCAGATGAGCATATTCATTTGCCTTATGCATCCTAGGCTCAATACCTGATGGGTTGAAGGGATCACACGATTGACATGTACCTCCCCTCTCGGGTGCAGAGACAGTTTAGATTGCACTAGTACTTGCCACAGGTGATGGCTATTTTTGCTAGGACACCTCGAGACATCAGATGGCCACCACAGATAGCGCCATTGGTGGCAATAGTAGATTTTGTAGGACTGCAACCGCAACAGTGGGATTGGAGCACAATTATAGATGTAGGGACCACCCTAGACTATGATCGATGGTGGGCAGCATGGAGACCGATTTGCTTGACAGATCCTACTGTAGAGCCTAACATGACCGTAGAGGAGGGTGAGGATGAGGTGGTGTAGACGATAGTGCTCGAGGAGGTAGAGGTGAACGAGGATGATGCCATCGGGATGTTGGCTGCAACAGCAGCAGAGCAAGTTTTGGCTGGGAGAGGGTGGGGGCGAGGATAGCGGAGTCCTCTGTGGCAACGAGCAACTAGGTAGGTCCCACAGCTGAGGCAACAACAATGTGCACCTGTGTAGTAGGCACAGGTAGGGCATAGAGGATAGAGGCCACCACAGTACGCACCTTCACAGCAGCAAGGACCTAAGCAGGTACCTCCACAGGTACCACCCTAGCAACAGGCATAGGGGGGCCGATACCACTACCATGAGTGCCATAATAGAGGCCACAACAGCAGTAGGTGAGGCCACAAAGCACAACAACAACATGTGCCAGTAGCGTAGATGGCATTCACAGGGGTTGGGGCTATAGAGGCAGGGAGTTTAGGGACAGGGCTTGGTCTTGTTATGAGTGTGCGTACTGGATGTCGGTGTACTCCTGTCGATGAGGAGGAGTATGTGGATACCTTACAAGCTCATGTTGCTAGCTTAGAGGATACAATGTAGAGGCAGAGGCAGGAGCTTCAGCAGCTACGGGGAGCAGCTGCCTTGTTGGATGGGAGCAGTGGAGCAAATGGACAGATCAACACACTACAAGTGTAGCTAGCGCAGTTACAAGGATAGGTACAATGGCTGCAAACTCAAGTGGTCGGGGTTACTATGGAGAGAGACACAGAGAGGTCCCTGCATCAAGCTACAAATGCACAGGTGGGGGCCTTACAGGCAGAGGTTACTCGACTACAAGGTATGGTATCCAGCACCAGCATTGGTCAGATTTACTCAGATTCCCAGCAACATATCTAGTAGTTATAGGATCAGCTATTAGAGTAGCGTTCTAGGGTTGAGTACTATTATGGTGCATACTGTACATCTGTCCTTGAGGGCTAGCATGTGCCTAGCTACAGTTAGAGGAGTGACTCTAGGATGTCTAGGTCATACAGGTCCAGGAGATTAGTGCAGTCAGTGCAACAGCCTATTCAGTAACCACAGGCACCTCCACAACATCCACCTCAGTAGCAACAGTAGCCATGCCCTAGGTCTCCTACCAACTTTAGTAGGGGGTCATCATCCTAGGGTGATCATTTATTATCTAATGTATTTTGGCCCTTGTGGCATTTTGTATCATGACATTGTATTATTTTGAGAGATGTATATGTTGGTGACGATGTACTTTATGATGGTTTATGGATGCTTATGGTATGATGGTGTATGCATTATGATAGTTTATGATGATGTTGTTTATGATATGATGATTTATGTATTATGGATATTTATGGATGTTTATGATGGTTTATGTGTTTATGAATTTTTATATGATGCCATGGATATGTGATGTGATGGATATTTGTGATTTATGAATATAGATGTGATGTTATGGATGCTTTAATGGATGTGTTTATGGATGATGAATGGTTAAATGGATTATGATGTGGATTATGATGTGAATTATATGCTCAAATTAATAAACTTGTATTATGAATGCAAATGGATGTAAGTGGAAAATATATGCTCAAAATTAATAAACATATATTATGAATGCAAATGGATGTAAGTGGGAAATATATGCTCAAATTAATAAACATATATTATGAATGCAAATGGATGTAAGTGGGAAATATATGCTCAAATTAATAAACATATATTATGAATGCAAATGGAATGAAGTGTTTAATGGATAAATGTAACTACGATAATGCATATGGACAAATGGATAAAATGATTAATGGATAAATGTAATGTTAATGAAATGGACAAGTGAGAATACAAATAATAAAATGTAATGGTCAAATGGTAATGAGATGGAAAATGGGATGAGTTAATGTTATAGTTGGATGCCACGATACATGTGATGTTCGTATAACCCTGGGTGATGGGGTTAGGTGGTTGAGATAGGCATAGGGATGGTTGGGATAGGTGTGGGGATGGTTGGGATAGGCTTGGGGGTACTAGGTCACTAGACACCATGCTATTAGAGGGGTTTTCTTGGGGTGATTGAAGTATGTAGGGTGATTTGATTGGGGTGATTGATTAGTGGGGGGAAGAGGCATGTTAGAGGGGAGGGAGGGGGGTTGTGTTAGAGTGAATGGATGGGGGGGTTGTGTTGAATGGGTGGTGATTAGAAAGTGAGATGGATAAGCTAGGCAAAGTACTTGCATTACATTATTGAGAGCATTTCTAGGTTTATTATAGCAAAATAGGATATTTTTCACCAAAGTATGAAAGGACCAAGGTGATGATATATATATGTCTTTGCATGGACTAGACTCACAAGCAATAGGTTGACCTCATGCATGCCCAAGGTAGTATAATCTTGCCTAGATGAGGGAAGGGGACTCATAAGTTCCATTAGTACATAGAAGGTATGATTAACCTTATATACACATGGTCAACACTATGCTAGAACCGACCCTATCTTCAAGATATGAATACTATTCTTGGAATAATGAAATCAACCCACAAGCACAGCATACAAAAAATGACCATGTCTATTCTAGGTGTTTTTTGCCACATACCCTGATATAGTGAGATCAAGGTAGCTTTGGAATGATTCCTAGAACAAGACAAAAGATAAAAATCAATAGTCAACAAGACCAAAAAATTACACAAACAACCATTGTATCTCTTGCCAAGATAAGTGTTGATGATGGATTCTGTCTATTGTAGGAATGATATATCCGTTAAGGTGAGATTCGATTGGATGTTGTTGGATAAAATTTGAAAGGTGGGCAAAAGGATAGTAAGGCCATGTGTGATGATTATGGTTAGTTTGTGGATTGATGATTTTTGCGTAGGATGTGGTGTTTTACGTTATGTTTAGCATGTATTTCTTGGTGAATTTAGTAAGCTCAGAAAATAGGGACCATCCAAACAGGTTGGGTGGATGCATCTTATATACCTGAGTACTGGATACTTCCTTTGTATTCCAGACTGCCTACATGCCCTGTGTCCACGGGATCAAGGTATTTAAAGATGCGAGTGAGATGAATATGTAGTTCTGGTTTGAATTGATGATGTGGGAATGGTTCGGAGTGGGTGTGAAGATGGTGTAAGATGATTTGTTGCGTGGGAGGATGATGTGGGATTGTTTTTGGTAATTTTGTGATTTTGCAATTTTCTTGGAATTTTTTGGATTTTGTATTATTTTTGGGTTTTTGGATTTTTTTGGATATTTGAGCTATATAGGGGAAGCATACAAGGATCCTCACTCCATGGATTAGCTTTGGGTGGGATAATGTAGGGTGGGTGATGGGATTTGATGTTTCATAATTCCAAGCCATGGGATGCATGTGATGTGGAATGTTCTAATGGGTAAGAGGACTTATTAGATGGTAGAACTGGCCACTACACATGGTACCTAAGATAGGTTTTCACGATGGTACTTATCCAAGGCATCACCGAAGAGATTTTCATCTTTGGACAGGTTTATTGCACTCGAGTTTTTCTTGATTTTTTTATTTTTTTGTATTTTTTGCTTTGGGATACTCGATGAGTCATTCGTAGAACCTTTTCAGATGCAGGATGTTCATAGGTTCATCTAGAGGCTCCCCTCAGGTGTTGCAAGTTGATATGCCCCTGACCCATAGCTGGTTGTGATGACATATGGTCCCAACCAAATAGGCTCGAATTTTCCTTTCTTGGTGCGCTCTTGCAAGTTTTTATGATTCTCCATGTGGACAAGGTCACCTATCTCAAACTTGTGGTTCTTGATCTTCTTGTTGTAGCTCTCCTGGGCAGGTAGTTTTGATAGGCTCGAAGGTGATTGAGAGCATCCAAGCATTTCTCATCTAGTAACTCTAGCTCATTCAATCGTGCAACTCAGTACTCCTCAATGATTATATTTTGTAATGAAATCCTGAGTGACGGGAGCTCGACCTGAATAGACAAAATAGCTTCATAACCAAATACTAGAGAATATGGCATGGCTCTTGTAGGTGTACGGATGCTTGTGCAATAGGCCCATAGGGTGGGGTTGAGCTGGAGGTGCGAGTCACGGCTGGCTTCATTAATTGTCTTTTTCAGAATGTATAAGATGGTTTTGTTAGAAGCCTCGACTTGACCATTACCTTAAGGGTAATAGGGTGTGGAAAAGTGATGTTGGATATGGAATTTCTCACACAAAGTGCATACTTCCTGGTTTTTAAACGGTTTCCCTTATCTGTGATGATGGGATGTGGAATGCCATAATGACATATTATGTAATGGAGAATGAATTTAGCAATCTAGCCCATGGTGAAAGTGAGTGGAATGGTTTCGACCCACTTAGTGAAGTACTTGGTAGTGGTGATGATGAAATTATGGCCATTAGATGAGGGTGGGTGAATTTTACCTACGAGGTCGAGTCCCCATTGTGAAAAGGGCCAAGGCGTTGTTATCAACTGCATCTCCTGTGAAGGTGCATCGATGAGATCACCGTGTTGCTGACATGGTAAATATTTCTTCACAAATCGGTAAGTATCTCGTTCCATGATTGGCCAATATATCTTATCCCTAGAATTTTATTTTCTAAGGTAGGTCCACTAGAGTGTGCCCCACAAATGCCTTCGTGTACCTCTTGCAAGGCCACTTCGGCTTCCCTAGAGTTGAGACATCGTAAAAGAGTACCATCAAGACTTCTTCAATAGAGGGTGTCTCCTATGAGGGTAAAATGGGAAGCTTGTCCGATGAAACTTTTGCATTGTGCGGATGATAGGTTTGGTGGTAGGATGTTGTCATGAAGGTACATGTAAGTCTCTTGATACCAAGGAGATAAGGGACCAACAATGTCGCACAATAACTCTGATTGTGGTACGTCGTAAGTTGGTATAGGGAGCTCTTTGATTAGGAACTCATACTTCTTACTGTCCTTTTTCATATCAACCAAGGATCCTATTGTAGCCATAACATATGTTGATTTGTTGTTCAATCTTAGAATTTTCTCAAAATGGATATCATAGAAATAATCTTTGAAATCATTGACCATTCTTTTGTAGGGCAAGAGTTTGTCGTCCTTTGTCTTGTACTCAATGTTAACCTATCTGATGGCTAATTGGGAGTCTCCATAAACTAACAACTTCTCAATTTTCCACTGTATTGCCATGCGAAGTCTTGTGGTGAGGGCCTTGTACTCTTCTACATTATTTGTGCATGGAAATGTGATTTTGTAGGATTTAGGAATAGTGTCTCCTTGAGGGGTGACAAACAAGATGCCTACCCCCAAACCGCGATGCGTGTAGGATCCATCAAAATACATTTTCCATGTATTTGTTGTTGGTGCTATTGTCAATATGGACTCATCTAGAAATTCTGCAAGTAGTGGTTTCTTTGTTGGGATCGGTACATCAGCCAATTGATCGATGATCACTTGTCCTTTAATGGCTTTCCTTTCTATGTATTCAATGTCAAACTCACTTAGGATCATAACTCACTTAGCCATTCATCCTGTAAGAGCTGCTCTAGTCAGTAGATATTTCAATGGATCAATCTTGGCAATGAGCTTCATCTTGTGGTTAAGCATGTAGTGTCTTAATTTCTGGGAAGTGAAGATAGCAAAGAGACATGCTTGTTCAATAGGAGTGTAGTTCAGGTCATAGGTCACCAAGGTACAACTGATATAGTATACAACTCTTTCCTCTCCCTATTCATTGTGCTATGCTAACAAGGCCCCTATCACTGTTTCTGTTGTTGAAATGTACAAAAGGAGGGGTTGTCCTTGCTTTGGTGGAATAAGGACGGGTAGGTTGGCTAGATATTCTTTCAGTTGTTCAAAGGTGTTCTGACACTGATTATTCCATACAAAAGCTATATATTTTTAGAGAAGGTGCTGGAATGGCTGACACTTGTCGGCAAGCTATGCTATGAAGTGGTGAATGGATTGCAATTTCCCTTGTAGGCTTTGAAGTTGTTTGAGTGTCTTAGGTGGAGTCATCTCCACTATAGCCTTGACCTTGGTGGGATCAACTTTGATTCCTCTTCTCAACACAATGTATCCTAGAATCTTTCTGGAAGTGACCTCAAAGACACATTTCTTGGGATTTAATCGCACATTGTATTGCTCTAGCCTTTCAAAGATTTTAGCCAACACATTTAAGTGCTCTTCTCTAGTTTTGGACTTTTCCAGTAAATCATCAACATAATCTTCCATTATGCTGTGGAAAAGGTCATGGAAGATGATTGTCATTGCCCTTTTATAGGTAGCTCATGCATTCTTCAACCCAAAGGGCATCACAACCTAGTAGTATATTCCCCACAGACATATAAAGGAAGTTTTATGTTGATCTTCTTCTTCTATCCTAATTTTATTGTATCCAGAAAATCCATCCATCAAGGATAACATCTCATGACCGGCAGTGAGATCCACAATGATGTCTATGTTAGGTAGCAAAAATTCATCCTTAGGACAAGCCTTGTTAAGGTCTCTGAAATTTGTGCAGCAACAAATTCCCCCAATGACTTTAGCTACTGGTACAATGTTGAATACCCATTCGGGATAGTCTATAGGGCATATGAATCCCACATCTAGGAGTTTCTTGAGTTCTGCCTTGACGAGGAGTGCTATTTGGGGATTCATTTTACTTAGCTTTTATTTTATTGGCTTTGCATTAGGACGCACTACAAGGTGATGAAAAACGAGAGCGGGATCTAATCCTGGCATGTCAGCATATGTCCATGCGAAGTTATGACTACTCTGTTTGAAGAAGGTTAATAAATCCTCTTGTTCTTTTACTGTGAGGGACTCTGCTCAGAATGTGATCTTTGGTGTCTCTTTAGTTCCAAGATTCATCTCATGTGATGCTTCAATTAGGATTGGTGATCTTTCTTGATATAGGTTTTCACTAGGTGATATGTTCTTTATTTTGATATTTTCTTCATCTGAAAGTGCCATAAAGTGGTTTTCACTAGGGGATGTTATTTTTATTTTTATATTTTTGTGACTAAGAGCTTGGGTTGTCTCCCTGAAGTATGCGGACATGTTTAGTTCCACGATGTAGCTAGACTTATGATCTCCAAGGGTAAAGCAGTCTTTAACCCCCATCATTTCGGCTATTGCTTCATCATTCTGTGTAATGTCAAGGATGAGAGGTCCTTATTGGTCCCAATCTATGAGTTGGGGGTAAACAAGAGGTAGGTCATTAGATGTAGATGGCATGGTGGTTAAGGTGTAGATGGTGCATATGGATGATTCGAAGAACTCGACGAAATCACTAAAAGAGTCTTGATTATCTTCTTTGTTGATGTAATTGACTGTGGGGAAGGCCTTAGTGACTTCACTTGAGATACACTCGACATCGGCGGGGGTAGACTCTTGTTTTCCATACCCTAACCCATGAAGATATGGATTTCTTGTTGCTTGGATGGGCTCTACAATTCCTTGTTCATGAAGGCCTATGCCACCTTGTCCTTTATAGCCTTTTGAGACCTTTTCCATAAATCTCAGTTGGGATAGTAGGAGCTTCTTGACTTTCTTCTTCTTTGTATAACCAAGAAGATATATTCTCAAGAACATCTTGTTCAAAGATGTGTTTCTTCTCGAAGGTAGGTGACGACTTGCACTTTATGATCACCATAGAGACTTCCTCTTCCTCAAGAGCACCAAATGTCTTAGGGGATGGCAATAGTCCCACACAAAATGTGCCGCGTAGGTCATATTCACCACATCCCATGTCTCTTATCTTTATCTTAACCTCGAGAAGGGGAGATGTTTGTGATGTAGTTGCAATGTTGGGAGGATCAATGTATGAGGCAAATGATGCAGGATTGGTGTGTGAGGTGGATTTTTTGGTGGCATTGTTGTGAGGGCAGAAAATGTGGTCGTGTCCTTCCAAGAAACTACAATATTGGAAAGGAAAAGGGTTGGCATAGATGGTAACTTCCTTGCCATTATGTGGGAGTTTTATGCATTGGTGGAAAGTGGACAGGATGACTTACATGGCATGAATCTATGGTCGACCAAGAAGAATATTATATGGGAGGTCAAGATCAAGCACTTGACATTTGGTCTCCAAGATCTTTTGTCCTACTTAAATAGGAAGCTTGATGGTGCCTTCAGACAATCTTTCGGTGTCATCATATCCTTTGATGGTTATACATTCACTAGAATCCACAACCACATCAGAGTATCCCAAATGTTTTAATAATTTTAGAGTGCAAAGATTTAGGCCGGAGCCACCATCTATTAAGACTCATTTGATGGTATGTTTGTGGATTAGGACTTCAATGTGTAAGGCTTCTTTATGAGCGACATTGGATGTAGGTAGGTCTTTTTCTGAAAATGTGAGGCGATGGGGTGAGGCAATGTGGCCTACCATGGCTTGGAATTGGTCAACATTCGAATTGGTAGGGACTTGGGTCTCCATTAAGGCTTTGTTGAGGACTTCCTTATGGAGGGGAGACATGTAGAGTAGCTCAAGGATGGAGATTTGTGTGGGGGTTTTTTCGAAGTGGTCTAAGAGATTGTACTTATGAGTGGATGGTGGATTGGTAGGTGCGGATGTGGAGGGTTGATCATTGGTAGGGGCTCTGCAGATGGAAATGTGACCACGACGAGTGGTAACGGTGCAATTTGGTGTCTTAGCTCTAATGGTGATAATGTTGATGTGGTTGGAGGAATCTTCTATTCGTCCCACAATGGAGTCGAAAGAAGAGGGAGGTGGTACGCCATTGTATGTTTGATTGGAAGAGGATGTTTTTCCTTTGTTATGGTTGGGAAGGGGATCCTTGTATGCTCCTAAGTTGGCATTTGGTGATTGTCTCAGAGGTTTGTCAATAGTTATGTCGCCCCTATCAATAAGGTCTTCTATACAATGTTTCAACCTCATGTAGTTAGACGTCTTATGCCATTTCACACGATGGTATTCACAATAGGCATTCTCATCGAATAAAGAGGATTTAAATTGATTTTCATCATAAGGTCTAATAGGGGGTAATGTGATTAAGTCCACCTTTACACTTGGTTATTCAAGACGTTTTCAATGGGCTCCACTAAATGTGTGAACTTTCTCCTAGGGTTATTGTTTTGTCTTGGCAGTCCCTTAGGAACATTGACGCTATTATTCATGGATGTGCTTGGTGGGGTGGGGTTTTGTACATTTTGGACGGCTTTCACATCGATGATGCCATTGTTGAGGGTATTCTTGTTCTTTCCCCAAAAGCAAGGTTTATCATTGGATTGTGTGTTGTTGTTCTTGTTATTATTGTTGACTTTGTTGTTGGTGTTGTTGGTCTTGCTATCATTGTTGTAAATCTTTATAGAGCCTTTAGCGATAAGGGCTCTCTCGATGGTTGTTCCTTTGTCTATAACCTCCTCAAAGGTTGATGCACATTGGATTTGTAAATGGAACCCCATTTCTTGGTTCAGGTTAGTCACAAACATAGTGACTAGTTGTTTCTCGGGAATGGGCCAAGGGAGTTTGCTTGCTAAGCCTCTCCATCTTTGCAAAAAGGTGGTGAAGGACTCCCCACTCTTTTGTTTTGTGTTGCAAAGGTTGGTCATGGATATTTCATGCTCAAAGTTATAGGAGAAATGATTCACAAACTTCTCCACAAGCTCATGGAATATCTTAATGCTGAGAGGAAGATGAGCAAACCATTCGATAGCTTGACCACCAAGGCTTCTAGGAAATAGTCTCATCAAATAGGTATCATGATATGAGACTTATAATCAAGCTATATAAAACTCCCTAAGGTGTTCCCTAGGGTCTCCCTTTCTTTGTATTTTTCAAATTTTGGCGTTTCAAAATTTTTAGGAAAGGGAGGCATGTGTAATGTTCTATCAAATGGATATGGACAAATATCCTCAAAAGAATATTGCTTTCTTTTGTTTCCATGTTGTAGGTTGTCAAATTTTTGGATCAATGTTTGCACAATGCTAGATAAATCTTGTGGTGGTGGTTGTGGAACCCAATTTTGTTGATTTTGGATTAATTGTTGGAGGAATGGTGGAATTTGATTTTGGGGTGGATTTTGGTGTTGTGAGATTTGGTTTTGGGTGATTTGGTTTTGATGGGTAAGATGTTGATAGGTGAGAAGTTTTGTAGAACATGGGGTGAAATTTGTTGGTTTTGATTGGTAATTTGTTGTATGGTTTGGATGGAGGATGTGAAAGGTGCTTGGGAGATGGGATTTTGTACATACATGAAATTGGATGAAGGGTTGTTACATGGGTTGGTGTTAGGGATGTTGGATGTTTTGTAAGGTGGTTGTGAGAATAAGCAGGTCATGAAAGCTATGGTGTTAGCGTTGAATTTGGGAGCACTTGTGGAAGTGCTTGCATGCGTGGTGTTGTTGGGGATATTAAGGGTGATTTGCGGTGTAGATGTGGTGATGGTGAATGTTGATATAGTGGAGACATTTGGTGTAGTTGAGGTGGTGACATTTGAAACTTGGGATGTGTTAGGGACATTATGGGATGTGGATGGTTGTGATGATGTGGTGACATTAGGTATGGTAGCACCATTTTGAAGAAGGAAATCAAGATATATATTGGGATCCAATTTTAGGACTCTATTGAGCATGTTCATGGAATCGACATCGTGTGTGAAGTCTAGGGCATCTTGATCTACTTATTTGGTGTTGGTTGTTTGGGTTGGTGGAAAAGGATTTATCATAGCATTGACATCAAATGTTGGTAGTTGTTGGACTATGGGGACATTGTTTTGGTCAGTTGGAGGCATCCCTATGCCCGTGTTGATTCTAAAAGGTTCCATGTCCTTGTTCTTCTTAGCTTGAGACCTTGTCAAGGGTATACAATGGATTTGGGTGTGGATTTGGTTGGACAGATGAAGGTTTTATGCATTAGAGAATAGATGTCAAAGTATTTGACCCAAGGATAGGTGATGATGGAAATTTGGTGAAAGGGAATAAAGATTTAGCCTTAGAGAATAAAATCTCAAAATTCTAAACCTAATGATATGATGAGATATAGGTTTTTAGCTTTAAAGAATAGATCTCAAAAGTTGCAAACCTAAGGATAATTGATGATATTAATAGATGAGAAACCTTAGAGATTAAGGCCTCAAAGGTAAACGGGTGATTTTATTTTCACAAATTTTGGACCAAAGAGGATGATGGGAATGGATGAAGTAAGATGGTTTTGGGGATGTAGGTCAAGAATGAGTTTGAAAGGGATGATGACACAACTAAGGTAGTCTTAAGATGATTTGGATAATAATCAACCAAGGGAGACCTTAGGTGATTTGAATAAATGGATTTTGGATGATAATCAACTAAGGAAAACCTTAGGTGATTTGGATATTTTTAAAGATTTTGATGATGTTTCGATAGGATGTTCAAATAAAAAATGAGCTTGAATAAACCTAGATCTTTGGATTATCAAAAGGATGTCTCTCTTTACTTAAGGTAGACTTATGACCTTAGTCAAAGAGGGGATGATTATTTTACTTGAAGGTAGACTAATGACCAATCAAGCAAAATAGGATAGGATGGTAAGATCTAGATCTAATTTTTGTACAAAATTTGATTTGAGGTATGGTTTTTGGATGTTGGTTGATGTTTGGATTTTGGGATGATTTTGATTTTAGAGTTAAGGGATAGAATTTGGATATGGTTGGGTGAATCTTGGATTTGAAATGAATTTTGGAATGGATAAGTTAAAGGTCCAAAGATGAAAATCAAAAGGTAGGGTTAGGTTGGATTATGCAGAGATGAAAAAGATGGATTATGGTTAGGATTGGTGATAGATTATTGATGTGAGATGAAGGGTCCAATAGTCAAAGTGATTATCTCTAAGGTCAAATGGAAGTATATGGATGAATTTGGACAAAATGGTTGTGAATGATGGTCAAAGGTGATTTAGGGTTTTGATGGATTTTGACAAGGTGACCATGGATTATGACTGGGATAGGACTCAAGGATTCCAAGATAATTTACCAAACACATGTGCAATTTAGTTTCCAGATGGCATCAATTTCTGGTGCTAAAAATTAGGGAAATGGTGCTGCTAGAGTGAATTATGGCACCAGAAAAAATGACGCCACAGGCAGATTTTTAGGCGCCAAACAGAGAAGTTATAGTGCCAAAATGAGACAGTGTCTTGGATTTTATCTAGGTTTTTGGCAATTTTTGGATTTTAGTCTCAAATTTTTGGATTTTGAAGGTTAAATGATTGATTTGAAATGTTTAAATGTTTAATGGTTTGGTTTTTCAAATGGTTCAAGTGGTTTTTAGGATAATGTCAATGGGATTTCTTGGCAAGCATACAAACACTCCAAACAAGAGAACACAATGGCCAAATGTTTGATGGGAAGTACAAGCATTATGTGTATGTTTAATAGCCCCTCAAGGCCAAATTTCCATGGGTCTAGACACAATCAAATACACTTGAAAACAATGCTTAGTCTACCTAAGGTCAATGGTGAATGGAAACTTTTTCAACCCACACTTGGAATCTCTGTCGACTCAAATGTCATCACACTTAAAGCAGGTGTGTACATTCTTTTATCTGTGTGGGAGAGGATAGGTAGGGGCCTCTAGGACTGGAAGGATGACCCAATCACCCTCTCCCCAGAAAGCTACAAGTAGCTTATACTAATCCGGGGATTTCTATCTCATCTCAAGGGAGCCTTATGGTGAGTAATCTTGGGGGTGTCATACCCTTGCATTCAACAAGACACCAATAAGTCAATAGGGTAGGCCTCTAGCTTAAGGTGTCTAGTGGAAATTTGGGGACTTGACTCTTATTCATGCTGCAGTGACTCACTTAAGAAACTATTCCAGCCACTTACATCAATCCTTTTGCAAGGAGAGAATGGGGTTGATGTATCGCACACACAAGTCTATGGATACTGGGGAGCCATCGAAATAAGAATACTTCGCCAAGAAGTTTCTAGCTTTCACCTAAACCATTTATATAGCGGACTAAATTGAAAGCATCGCTTAGAGTCATCCCTTGGGGTGAGTACTTCTTTTCCCACCAAGGCAGGCTCTCCTAAAAAGATAAAAGAAAAATAGAATGGTTTCTTTTACACCCAAGATCCTTTAAAAGGCAAGGGGAGATGATACTTTTGTTCTATCTTTCGGGATCTGCTTGACAAAGTGTGCAAGTGCACCAAACACGCCAAACAATCTAAGTTCTTTTTAAGCACCAAATGAAATGTTCCTAAGTTTGAGCACACAAGTTCATTTTAGGTGCACCAAATCAAAATGTTCCTAGGATAACAATGCACACACACATAAAGAACCCTGCAAGGAGATATTAGTAGTTTGATGTTTATGACTTTGACAAGCGTTATTTTCCCTACAAAATGTGTTAACAACCTACATAGACCCCAAGAAGTCATTATGAAAATGGTGCCAAAACAGAGAGTAATAGCGCCACAAATCACAGAGATGGAGTTAAAATAAAGAAAACTAGCACTACAGAGACAATAGACAGCATGCAGACTGACAACAAGAAACAAAATTTAGATAGTGCCACAGAAGAGTAAAATGGTGCTAGTACTAAAGATAGTACTAAAATGTGTTAAAATGACGTCAAAATTTTGAAAAATGGCATCAAAACACATTTATACCTATACTTACCCTATTGTTGGTCCAGATAGCATCAAACTATGTATGGATAGCGGTAAAATGACACAGTCTCTCTAAATCTGTCTAAAAAAGGTTGTTAGTTTCAAAATATCAGTTCAAAAGGAGTTTAGAGAGCCTCCCATCCTGCCTACAAACACCAAATGTCAGATAAGATCAACAAAAATTGTTAGTATGAGGCAAAACAAGTTACGGTTAAACAAGAAACATATTTTATGCATTTCTAGAGAAATTTTGACATTATGCCCCCTTACACCTATGTATTTCTATTAAAAACAGAGCAAGATGTTCTAGGATCCCCAATAAACCTCAAAAATGCATTGAAAAAGGTTTCTAAGCCTAACAAAGTGTCAAAATGCCATGAGATATGGTGCCAAAACAGATGAAGATGGTGCTGGGAATCAGAGAAATGGTGCCACTGTGCGATCGAATGGCACCAAACTGAGAGCTTTTAGTGCCGTTGACCCTGCAAAAATGTCTATTTTCACAACTTCAAGCAAAAAGTTAGTAGCTTGGAATCATGGGGGTCCCACCAGGCATGCCAAATGAAGAACAAGAAAACTACAAGGGTTAAAAATGCAAACAAAATGCATAAAACAAATTTATACCTTGAAGTCCTCCTCCTCCTTGATAAGGTTGAAAGCTTAGCACCCAAAAGCTCTTGCTTCACCCATGGCCATATTTTCAATGTGAAATTCTCTCAAACTCAAATGCAAGTCACTATAGCCTAGCTCAAGAAGAGAAATGTGAGAAATTTTAGCATAATAACAATACTCAAAGATTGGATGATAAAATGACTTGTGAGAGCTTGTATTTATAGGCAAAATGGAGGGAGATTTGATCCAATGGTGGAGATTCAATGTTGAGATCAATGGATGAGATTGATTACAAGATGGAGGGCTTAGATTTGATCAAGAAGATTGGATGGATGAGAATAAAAGTGAATTTTTAATTCACATTGGGAAGGGGTTTGCATTAATGAAGTTAGATTAAGGGGATAAAAAGTGAATTTTTAATTCACATGGGGAAGAGTTCCATTAATTGGAGACTAGGACAAGTTAGGTGTTGTCAGAGCTCATCAAATAGAATTTAGAACAAGTTAGAATAAAAAAATTACCTTATGTGGAATAAAAGATAATTTTTTATTTGTGAGGTGTGGGAATGAGTGTTAAATGAGGTTTGACCAAGATAATCAAGGGGATTAGCTTAATTAATATGGCTGGAGAAAATTAGTAGATGGATTAATTAGGGGTTAAAATTAATTAATTAATGATTTATTTAATTAATTTAGGTATAGGGGTCATGTAGGCTAGGGTAGCTAATTAAATAATAGGTATTTAATCAACTAGGTTAGGGGTAGGCTAATTAGGGTAGCGGCTACGGGGCATTCAGGATGGCCATTTAATGGCCATTGACCGTATTTATTAATTAATTAAAATTCAGAATACAACAGTATTCTGAATTTCAATTAATTAATAAATACGGTCAAATGTTGTTAAATGGCCATCCTGAATGCCTCGTAGCCGCTGCCGCTAATTAGTAGGTTTGATTAATTGGATAAACATAATTTATCTAATTAATTAGGTTTAGGGAAGCGAAGAATTTAACCAAATAAATATTTGTCATATTTATTTAATTAATTGGGCTAATGTTAGTAAGTGTAACTATTGAATTAATTAAATTAATTCAATTTTAGGGATTAAATGATGAAGGGAAGGTGAATAATTCAGGTGTTGGGTGAGTTAATTAATTAAATAAAAATCTAATTAATCAATTAGATGAGAAATTAGTGATATGGGTGATGTCGGAGGATGCTTAGATGGTTAAGACATTTTTAGGTGTCTACACTAACATTTCATCAATTTTATTCTTCTAATCCATTTTAATTAACGAATTTTAATTATTTAATTAAACCATCCATTTCAATCCTCAATTTCATATTAATTAAATAATTTGTATTATTTAATCAATTCATCAATTCAATTCATCAATTTATCCCTCTTATCCACAATAATTAAATAATTTTTAATTATTTAATTAGCTAACATTTCCTCTACAATTAAATAAATTAAAATAATTTATTTAGTTGACTTTTCCATTTTCCTCTTTCACAAATAAAAAAATCAAATATTTTATTTATCTTCTATTGCTCTCATCATGCACATGAATTAAATAAATTTATTTATTTAATTCTAAAAATATCTTCTCATGCACATGAATTAAATAATTTATTTATTTAATTATATTCTCTTAAATCCATTTGCATGTAAAAAATCAAATCAAATTTTGAGTTAACTAATTGATCAAATCTCTTTATTATCAAATCAATTCATTAAATAAAAAATCAATTCATTAAATAGAAAATCAATTCATTAAATAGAAAATCAATTCTATTTATGAAAATCAAATTAGTTTTATTATCCACACAATCAATTAACTCATAAAAACAAGTTTTTTATGGACACATGTCACATGCACATTCATGTCTTCTCAATTTATCCTGTCCGTTGATTCATTCAATTTTCCTCCACCGTTGATCAATATCTTGGGAAAGCTATAAATACGCCCATCCTCCATATCACAAACCCTCCACGATTATTGAGCTTTTAGCATTTGTTGAGCACTTCACATTCCTATTGAGCATACATCCATTCACATTTTTTCCAATTAAGGTAATGCAAAGTAATAGAGCAATCCACATATTTCACACCAAACAATACAAATCACTTGTGATAATTTCTTTGTTGTTTTGCACTAATTTCTTTGTTACCATCTTGTGATCATTCTTTGAAGGTTATGTAGAGTTGGAATAGGGTCTTTTATGCTTCTATTTTACATTCCAATTTTCTCCATATACATTTTGGCACGCCTAGTGGGACCCATGTCCTTGAACTTAACCTTGTTTTGCAAGTTTTCATAGCTTTTTGTTCTAGATTTAGCCTCATTTTGGACAAGATCCAGGGGTGAACTTTCACAAGAGGCCTCCTACAGAAAAGATGACCTTGCCATTGCATCCGAAGCGGTTTGCAAACGAATTTCAATATTATACCCTATATTTTGCTTAAAACTAATGAATTTGCTTGAGATTTTTGTATTTTGAGATTACCAGGTTCAAAATTGTGCTTTTGATTGCTAGAATTGCACTTTTGATTGACAAAATTACACTTTTGATTAACAGAATTGTGCTTTTCATTGATAGAATTGTGTTTTCAAATTATTGACATAATTGTGCTTTTGACTAACAGAATTGCGCTTTTGATTAACATAATTACACTTTTGATTAACATAATTATGCTTTTTACTGATAGAATTGTGCTTTTGAGCTATCATTTGGTGCATCTAACATGTATAAGCTCACTTCTGATTAATAACTTGGCGCATTTTATTTTTGAAACTGCGCATCTAATATATTATGTATCACATTTGATTTGTTTTACTATGCTTTTGACCACTGTTAATTTGCTTCTGATCTTGATTCTGAATTTCTAATGTTTCATCTAATGATTGGGGTTTAGAGGCTAACCTGATTTGTGCATCTTGTCCTATAACCAATTAAAGAACAAACATAAGACTACTAATACTATTTTGTGTAGGACATTTCTCAAAGACTTATTTTTATCACTAGTATAATTGCACACTTTGATTTCTTAAGGGAATGAATCTTGTATGTCATGCTTATTAAACTAGTTAGTGTGTATGCTCTCTCCTCGCATTGCAAGGTGATCTTGGAGATCAAAATCACTCTCTAGTTTATTTTACTTGCTTTATTTTCTTTCAATCCTAGGGACCCAAGCATGTGTATGCTCTTCTCTCGCGTGGAAAGGTGATCTTGAAAATCAAAATCACTTGGAATCCTCTCTAGGAGGCCTGTTAGGGGATTTCATCACCCCTAAGGATGACCTCAACCACATGTTCTGACAGGGTATATTAAAGGGGGGAGAGCGAAAGTTGTATCTTAAGGAGTGAGTCATTGTCATGCTTCAAGAAGCCCCAAGATCCTTGGTCCATCGAGACTTGTGTGGTGAAGAGAGGAGGGACCCCCCTAATCTCACCCTTTAAAGATGGGTCCTCTTTTCACGGACTTGTGCCTCACTGTACTTAGTGTATATCGAGGACTCCCTAGATGCTTGTAAATCCTAGTTTAAGACCATCATCCATTCTCTAGTGTGGTGCAAGGTGAAAGAATCTAACCTGAAGTTACTCACCATGTGCCTCGTGGAGATGAGATAGACATTTTATTTGGGAAAGGTGTAAAAAATTCCAAGAAAAGGGCTAAGGTGAGGTTGTGTCCCACTGGGTCCATAGTTATCAACTCTTAAAGGTATTCTTAGTAGGTAAGAATACTAAGAGGTATTGAGTGTGGGCCCACATTATGAAAACATGCCCTATTTAAATAAATCTAGGAATGTTCTAAAGTGCTTGTTGTGTGTTTCATGTGATATACCCATTTAAGCCACTTGTTATCTACGGAGGTTAACAACCTTTGGCATCATACACCTCGAAGAGTCATTAGCCATTATGTCATTTGTTTGATCTCTTACCAAAAACAAGTTGTCTACAAACCATTTCTGTCAGATTTGGCACTTTTGATTAAGTCTTGAGTTTCTAACTATTCCATTATCACCTTCATCCCAATTCTTCCAACATGATCCACCTCATCCCAAATCTATCCAAATCAATTCCAAATCATCCCTAATCCAACCAAATTCATCCCTAATCAATCCCAAATCATCCCTAATCCATTCAATTTCGTCTGTAATCATCCTTATTCAATCTCATCCCAATTTCTTCCTAGTCCAATCAAATTTCATCCTAACCATCCCTAATCACCTTCAAATCAATTCAACTTCATCCCTAATCACTATCAAATTAACCCATTTCATCTCAAATGCTATCCCTAAACTATCCCTAAATCATTCTAATCATTCCCTAATTAGACCTAAACCACTTCATACCATCCCTAAATCATTCTAATCATTCCTAAATCATTCTTAATCTAGTCAATTTCACATCTCATCATTCCTAAACTAATCCATTACATTCCTAATCATCCCTAATCCAATTCATTTCATCCCAACTCCATCCCAAATCAATCTAAACTCCATCTCCAATCATCCCAAAAACTGTCAAAATCATCAAAAAACCTCAATAGTGCCATTTTGAACATCACAAGCGCTAATCTATTAATCATTTGCACCATTCTATACATGAATAGTGCTAATCTTCTCATCAATAGTGCCAATATGTCAATCACAAGTGTCATTCTGCACTCAGCCACTCATAGGTATCATTATGCCCTCTACTAGTCACAAGTGCCATTATATAAACATTAGAAGTGCCAATCTGTCAATCAATTTCACCCAGGTACATCATAAGCGCCATTCTGAGTATCATTTGCACCTAGACATATCACTAGCACCATTCTAAGTATCATTTGCATCCAAACATATCACTAGTGCCATTCTGAGCATCATTTGCACCCAGGAACATCATTAATGCCATTATG
Source organism: Cunninghamia lanceolata (assembly GCA_027924645.1). Lineage (NCBI taxonomy): Eukaryota > Viridiplantae > Streptophyta > Pinopsida > Cupressales > Cupressaceae > Cunninghamia > Cunninghamia lanceolata. The sequence goes on from BSBN01000547.1 coordinate 16,080,180, forward strand.
AGCATCATTAGTGCCAATATTCTCATCAATAGTGTCAATCTATCAGTCACAATTGCCATTATGTACACAACCACTTACAAGTGTTATCTTGCCCTCTGTCAATCATTAGCCCCATTTTGAGCATCATTAGCGCCATTTTGAGCATCATTAGTGCCATTTTGCTAATCACTAGCACCAATATGTACATCAAGAATTCTCATATGATAGAGTGGCACTTTTGATCAATGCTTTGTCACTTTTGAGCCACATAGTAGCACTTTTGATCACTTCTTTGACACACAGAGTGGCACTTTTGACTGTGAAACAACCTATCAAACTTTAAATGACCATAACCTTTGCAAATCCTATTGAAATTTGATGAATTGTTTTGAAATGACATATAAAATCATAAGGAATCTATGGTGCCATATAATTTTATATATATTAATTGTTTAAATCTCCTTATCAAGCCTAATCCACATCCTTTGAAACATCACTAGTCCATCCATAATCAAACCCATGCTTCAACGAATCAAACTTTAGTCACATTATCAAGAGTCCTCATCAAATGGTTGTGATAATCAGTAAGCCTATGTCAAACCCCACTCCATCTCCAATCTAACCAATATCCTTATCACACCAAGATTATACAGAAATGCAAGAACTTCAACGCCTATATGGATCCCATCCCCAAACCATATCTTCAATCCAACCCACATAACTATCATACCAACCTAACCCATGCACATCTCCTAGTAATCTTGAGGTACAAATTTAAAACTTAAACATGACTATGAAAGATTGGATCCTATATTCAAGGAAAATTCAAAGAACTCCAAGGTCATGTGCTCTTAGCACATCTCATCATTGGAGATTCTCCTAATCCTATCACATCAACATCATCATCTTACACATCCATCCAAAATCTAAGTCATTAAGTCATAAAATCCATACCTAGACATACAAACCCCTTGCAACCAAACATTGGCTAGCACAAGTTACACCCTAATACTTAATTGCATACTCTATGACAAGGGAAATCAAGGTCATCCCCTATCTACATATATCCCTCCATCCATTTCCCAACAATCATTTTCATATGCAATTCCTCCATCTTCTTGTTCCTCTTATCTAAGTCCATTAACCCCTTTAATCCCTCCACCATGGGATCCTTCCACTCCTAATCCTAATCCATTAGTCTACATACCTTCTAATCCATCCTATCCTCTACCACCCACACACTATAACTCACCATATAATCCACCCTCTAGTCTACAATACAATCCATCATCAAATCCTTTTATTAAATCCACAATAGATACTCCTACTCTCACCATACCCACTCCTATTATCCCTCCACATGATCCTAATCTTAATCCTACAACACTTGCCCTTATCATCCATCCATACACTTATGAAGGATGTGTTCCAATGGCTATTAGCAAGGAATTAAAACCCATAATGCAACCTATTGCCTATCAATACTATTGAAGAGCCTCTTACCATAAATGCACATCAAAATCCCTCATGCAATCATATTGCCAAACATCCAAATCCTATCATGTTCATCCAAGCCACTTCCATCCCTATCCCAACTCAAGAGCTATTTCAAGAGCCAAATCCAAATCATAATCCACATTGCTCCTTACCAAGTCAAGATCAAACTATATTTAAACTCCTCAAGATCATATTATCCAAGATCAAGGTCCTCTTTATGATCAAGCTCCCATCTATGATCAATATCCTATCTATGATCAAGAAAACCATGATGATCCTCTTAGCCAACTTTATGCATTCCATGAGCAAGTCATTATCACTCCACCCATCTATAATCCCGCAACCATCCATGAGCAAGCTATCCAAATTATTCCTATCCAACATCCCACTAGTCTTATCCGTCAATCCACAACATCCCCTTCCCAGGATGAGACACTTGGTCCCCAAGAAAATATTGACAATCAAATAAATAACTTGGATCATATCACCCCCCATATTAATGAGCATAATCTTAGTCAAGATCCAAGCATCCCAAGTTATCCCTATTAGACTTAGGGCACACAACTGAGGGGGGGGGTGAATCAGTTGTGCGAAACTTTCTCAAATTAAACATTTAAATCTTCTTTAGTGATTAGCAGAATATTAATCATGAACCATAATGCATTCAAATCAAAAGCAGAAACATATCAACACATAAGACACCAAGATTTTGACATGGAAAACCCGATTAAGGGAAAAAACCACAGGGTGATTAACCCAAGAATGTATTCTCTGTTAGAAGAATAGAAAGAACAAAATGGCACATGCCAATTAGGGCTCACTGCCCGAGCACACTACTCACACGAGGCTCACTTCCTACAAGAGACACACTATCTACAAAGAAATAAGTATCACCTTCATGAACTAGAGAATAGCATCTTCACCATGCTTGAATCAGTTCCATTTAAGCCCAATACTTCTGCTCTGCCTTTCACACTTCTCCTCGCTACCACACACTCATCACCGCAAGACACACTTGAAAATGACTTCACAATCCCTTATTTATACAAGGCATCGACTTAGGAACAATCATCTAAGTCAGAAAACACCTACAAGAACATCCGCAAGACATGTAATACATCCAGTCGGCCAGTCTCAAGAAGAACACCAATATTCGGTGGTTATTCTTCAAGTGCAAACTCTAACTTTAATGCAGACCACCAACATGAACTGGACATGATCCAACAATCATCATAACCTTCCCTGAATCACCAAGAACATCTGCACTTCATCATCCTACTGGAATTCTTCTCTCCTTCATCCGGAGCTTCAAGAACACAGTCTGTCATCACTGTCACAAATGAATAGGCTCTTTCAGACCTTCAAACCACAAACCAATCTAGTTGATACATCACAGGGACGTCCTCAACACTCCCTCAAATCCACAGAATGGAATAATGAATTTCCAGATCTCACCGGACCTATCTGTGACACTCTGTCACCTCTGAACACCTGCCAGAACCGGTTCTACTTGAGCAACCATAACTTCTTCAGATCTTCATGTGGACCTCTAAAAACTTGACTAGAGCATCTCAGGACTTATATCTACAAACCCTTTAAACTGCATCCTCTGATTCTCAACCTATTGAGGACTTTTACCTTCTTGTCATCACTGTTCTTCATTGTTCCTGATTGAGACTAATTTTCTCAATATCCTCAGCACACAGCTCATCTAATCCTTCTTATTAATGCAACATGAGTATGTTGACATCAATGACAACACTGGTTAGGTCCATACTTGCAACAATCTCCCCCTTTGTCATTGATGGCAACATATGATGTGAAAAACCATCAAGACAAGAACTTCTCCTTGCTGTCACAACTCCCCCTAATAGCAACAACTATTCACATGTCTTCTCTTCCTTTATTGCTCCCCCTTTGATCAGAAACCACTTGTTTTTCACATGTCTTCTCTCCCCCTTTAACATCAATGGCAAAGGGCTCATACTTGCAACTCCATTACTTCATAACATACCAGCTGCTCCCCCTGAGTAGCAGCTCCCTATCATCAATCCGGATCACAAGATATGACTGTGATATCCACCGGATTGATGCACATTAGTGCATCCTAGTTCATTACCAGAGGGGCAATAACCCCTAACTTCTCCCTGAGATACTCAAAAGAGTCCTTGGGAAGAGGTTTAGTAAAGATATCTGCAATCTGATCCTTGGATGGCACATACTCCAATCTGACTTCATCCTTGTTCACTTGCTCTCTCAGAAAGTGAAACTTGATAGATATATGCTTAGTCTTAGAATGCAACACTGGATTCTTAGAAATATTTATTGCACTTGAATTATCACAGAAAATTGTGATAGGCTCCTCATATTCTACTTTAATATCTCTTAGCATCTACTTCATCCACAAAACTTGAGTGCAACTACCTGCTGCTGCAATGTATTCTGCTTCAGTTGTAGATAGGGAAATTGCCTCTTGTTTCTTGCTTAGCCAAGAAACCAATCTTTTCCCCAAAAAGAATGCTCCACCATTGGTACTCTTCCTGTCATCCACATCTCCTGCCCAATCTGCATCTGTATATGCATGAAGAGAAAAATTATGATCTCTAGGATACCACAAACCATACTCAACTATTCTTTTTAGGTACCTAAAAATACTTTTGATTGCCATGACATGAGATTCTCTGGGATCAACCTGGAATCTTGCAGCAAGACCAACAGCCTGCATTATATCTGGTTTAGTTTGAGTGAGATACAATAATCCTCCAATCATTGATCTATACTTTGTCTGATCTGCCTTAGGGGAGTCATCATCTTTGCTCAACTTACATCCGGTTGCCATGGGAGTGTTCATTGGCTTTGAATCTTCCATTCCAAATTTCCTCAACAATTCTTTCACATATTTGGTTTGAGAAATAAAGATTCCTTTCTTTGTCTGAGTAATTTGCAGACCCAAGAAGAAATTCATTTCACCAAGCATTGACATCTCAAACTCACTTTTTATTTGATTTGCAAAGGTTTTACACATACTGTCTCTTCCTCCAAAGATGATATCATCAACAAATGATTCAACAATCAAGATGTTTTCATGGTCAATTTTGAAATATAAGTTACTGTCAGCAGTACCTTTGTTGAAACCAATCTTTAAAAGATGTTTGTCCAATCTTTCATACCATGCTCTTGGGGCTTGCTTTAGTCCTATTGGTTTTTCTTCTGAATCAGCATCAGGGTTTGCCAATTCTAATGCACAAGCAGATTCAGCCAACTAATACAGGAGGTTGTGTGAGCTGCCTCCCCTTCACTTCTGGTTATGCTGTACCAAGGGGGGTATCCCTATAACTCAAGATGTAACCTTGACTAGCTCAATGATAGAAAGATCTAACTTGACAACAACAGGTAGAATACTCTCATGTATGGACCAAGATTTGCATGACAGATCACAAGGTTGGCAACATTCTTGGAAATATGTGTCTGGTTGGGTATGAGAGTATGTAGGGGTCCTAATCCTACTCCTACAGCTAATAGATGGAGGTGATGAAATGGGTGGACATAATGTCCTGGATGCAAGACAAGGGGTTTTGGCTCATAACTACTGACCCAGGAGCAGACTGGTGCCTGTCCATTGGGCAAGGAGTCAACTAGACATATACAACAGATAGTTTGCAACTTTCACTCAAGTTTCAGGGGGTTGGACTGATGCTTGCCTTACAAACATCACCCAAGAATGGGTATCTAACTACCTCTACTTACAGATATCCCTGCTGACATGCAACCTTCTCCATACATTGACCTAAAATAGTTTAATCCACTCCTTGAATGGAAGTTACAGATCAAGCATGCAGTATAGATATCTATACCCTAGAATCCATGAAACCCTTAGCAACCAGATTCAAAAGAAGGATGACATGTAGCAAATGGAGACAAGCAGATAGACACATGCAATAAGTATTTTTCATATAACATTAACACTAAAACTAAAAATATGTGCAAAATACACTCATGTTGCAACACATAAACTCCAAAATGGGATAGAACAACCAGGATCATGCCCTGTTCTTCATTATTTACACAAAAATGCCCCAGGCCTTCAACAACCTTGAAATGAGCAACACATCCCTACTTATACAACAAGGAGGTGCTTAGCCTTAACCACCAGGCAAACTCAAAATTCGCCAGATATAGTACATTGAGAAAATGGCGCTCATTGCATTGAATGCAGTAGGTGGAGGAGGGGACAGAAAGAGATCTCGAGCCTTGCGCCACCACCTGGGGATTCACAACTTCAGCCAGGTACCAAATACGTCCACATCTTCGCCCATACCTTGCAACAACTGCCATTAATGGCATACCAAACCAGCGGCCTCAGGAAATGCAGTAGACTATGCATCGCAAACCTTTCCCACCAAAATGTAACATCCTGATATTTCAAATCATGCAGGATCTAATTATCCCACATGCACCCCGCGGCAACCTCCTCATCACTTTATATACTAGGTCGTGAGCATATATGATGTCGGTGCTTTTGCTCCCGACGGCACTTAGTATAAGACTTCATCATCATCATCCTCCAGCATGATATCTAGATACTCAATATCACCCTGACGTCAGCACCATCATCTGCATGATAACCTTACCTTCATGTGAAACATCAACCTGATATTCACCTTCATCGGCACAACCTGATGCATTGGAGGAAGATCCTCCTGCTTAGCTGATACCAAATGTCTGGCCGATGAACATCCTGATGATGTCACCGTCATATCCTACTGACGTCATCAACATATCTGCCTATCGTGCACCTCCTCATATATAGATGACATCATCGTCATATTTGCAACATCAGAGGATCTCCATAAAATGACTGATGTTAAAATATGACCCCCCAGACCTTGATGACGTCACCATCATGTCGGCATCAGGATGATATTCAGAAGATAACCGGATATTTGAAATATCATCCTCATGCACAAAATCATGCTGCACTGTAGCTCCACTATAAGATCAGGGTGATATATGAATATGATGGATATTTGAAATGATCGCCCCCCACTAGACAATGCATGAAGCCGACAGGCGGATATCTCCCTTTGGAAATATCATGATGCAGACAAGCAAAAAAGCGGATATCACCCTGACATAAGAATGACGTCAGCATCATCAGGGTGAGAAAACAACGAACATGAAGTGATAAAACAACATCAGGATGATCTTAACAAAGATCACCCGATGTTTAAATATGATGACCCTGATGAATATCGGGTCATACTTAGAACCTTGCAGCAACATCATCAGGATGATCTTAACTAAGATCACCCGATGTTAAAATATCACCCCGGAGCGAAAGATCAGGCTGACAGAAGATATGATGATCCTCACAAGAAACAATAGGGTGATGTCTAGAAATATGATGATGATGACCTCCTCCTCGAAGAAAATATGATGCTGATGTTGAAACATGCTGAGGAGGTCCATGGACTTAGAATTTTTTGGATTTTTTGGGAAGGTGCCTGCATGTTTAAATGCTTGAAACTTGACTGCTCATGTAGGCACCAATAGTGGCTCTGTCTAGGGATGCATGCCTCTTGTAGGCATGGCAAGAACCACAGATCTCTGGGATGCAGACCAGTCCCCTATCCATTGGGCACAAAGTCAAAAAGTTACAATGATCTGCATCACCAAACACAACTATAAACATAATCATGGTGGCCCAGGGCCACGAAAAAGGAAAAACCAGAGTTTTCCTTTGTCAAACACTTGATTTTCTTTTGATTTCTTCAAATGAAGCCTAAAAGCATTTAACTGTCTACAGCAAGCCTCTTGGCAATTGATTGTGCTACTGCTCCCTTTCTTTTCATTGACAAATCTACAACCAGCTTCATCAGCATACATTGTCATGAGTTGTAGAATGTCATCATCATATGAGTCACTGATGTTGCTTGGAAAAATAATAGACTCACATGAAACAAATGAATCCACATCAGAATTTTGCCCTTCCTCAAAAAATAAGAGCTCCTCTGTATCAAACATGCAATATTCAGGCACAAGCAAAATCTCATAATCAAATTTATCTTGATGAACATACAGATATCCATCATCATCATGCTCAACAGTTTTGTCACTAAGGTCCACCTGAAATGTCTCAAGAGAAGGCAGAAATAACTCAGAATGGAGCCCTTCATCAAAAGCTTTGTAGTTACCCATGCAATCAACATTACCCCCAACTGTATGAGCACACACATCTGCAACTTGCCCATTCACCTCTGAATAGTGACCCTGTTTTTCCTCTTCACCAATGCACTGATACCCAAAAGCAAATTTTTTAACTCTGCATTGTGAAAATGGTCAGAATCTTCAAGGAAACATTCATACTCAGCATCCAAATATATTTCATCATCTAAAAGGCTCACACATGCATCTAAATGTTGACAATCACTAGCATATTCACTGCCATCCCTTGAATCAATGTTTTCTATATTCAGAGTGAAGCTCTGCATATCCACCTCATATAAATAATCAGGAATAACTGGGATATGCCTATCACTGCAGGATGCAACTTCATGTATATCTTTCATTTCATCATTTGAAGAGCATTTTGCATCTGCAGGCTTTTCTTCTAGAGGCAGACAACAATCTTTGTCCACATCATTATAGGATGTGCCTACATTTTCTACAACATTTTCTTCATGTATCACATTATGGCTGCACACATTATTCTGAAATATATTTCCCTCTACACAATCATCTTTTAATGCACATACTGGGAGAGCTGAAATATATTCACTTTGATAACTGCTTTGACAACTTGCAGCCATGAAACCTACTGGCATTCCATATTTCTCATTGTTTTCTATGTCCATAGCAAATTGGAAAGCCTGGTAAAGGGCAGCTGGTTCTTTATCTCTTAATAAATAACTCATTTCTTCATCAAATGCAGCCAAATAAATTGTCAAGAACAATGCATTATTGGGTCTCATATATTCAGGGATTTGCTTGAGCAACTTAATAAACCTAAGATTAAAGGCTGAAACCAGCTCCTTATCTTCCCTTTGGATATTCATAAAATGTATGATCAATGAGGCCACATCAAACCTTTCACCAAACTCCCCTAGGAATGCAACTTCTAAATCTATCCATGAAGAAACTGAACAAACAGGCAGGTCTGAAAACCATATCCTAGCATCATCTTCTAATGATTGAACAAAGAGTCTCATTACTACATCTTCATCCTCTACCTCATAATCTTCTATTAAATTACAAAACCTTTGCAGATGTTTGTTTGCCGATTCAGAATCTGATCCACTATATTTTGGCAAACATCTTCTAATTTTATTGGGAATAATATTTGGGTAGCCATATATCCCTGTGAAATCTAGGGCTTTATATCTTTCAATTAAAAAATGGTCTTCTCTGAGAGCACAACCAGGTTTGCTGCTCTAAACTCATTATTTTTTGAAAAGATGGAATACTTGGAAATATGTTGCAGCACTGATAGGTTCAATCAACAGAGTCGCCACCTCTCACAGAGAGGACAGAATATCAATAAGGCACATGTATTTTCTGGATTCACCACGCCAGCAGAGCACCACATGGTTACTTTTTTGATCTTGCTGCAACAACTTCACTAGAAACTAGAGTTTCCAGCGCTTAGGTTACATGACTCTCTCTCTCTCTCCACAGTAGAGTCGCCATTTTGTTGATTTTTCTTCTGAATCAGCATCAGGGTTTGCCAGTTCTAATGCACAAGCAGATTCAGCCAACTAATACAGGAGGTTGCGTGAGCTACCTCCCCTTCACTTCTGGTTTTGCCGCACCAAGGGGGGTATCCCTATAACTCAAGATGTAACCTTGACTAGCTCAATGATAGAAAGATCTAACTTGACAACAACAGGCAGAATACTCTCATGTATGGACCAAGATCTGCATGATAGATCACAAGGTTGGCAACATTCTTGGACATATGTGTTTGGTTGGGTATGAGAGTATGTAGGGGTCCTAATCCTACTCCTACAGCTAACAGATGGAGGTGATGAAATGGGTGGACATAATGCCCTGGATGCAAGACAAGGTGTTTTGGCTCATAACTACTGACCCAGGAGCAGACTGGTGCCTATCCATTGGGCAAGGAGTCAACTAGACATATACAACAGATGGTTTGCAACTTTCACTGAAGTTTCAGGGGGTTGGACTGATGCTTGCCTTACAAACATCACCCAAGAATGGGTATCTAACTGCCTCTACTTACAGATATCCCTACTGACATGCAACCTTCTCCACACATTGACCTAAAATAGTTTAATCCACTCCTTGAATGGAAGTTACAGATCAAGCATGCAATATAGATATCTATACCCTAGAATCCATGAAACCCTTAGCAACCAGATTCAAAAGAAGGATGACATGTAGCAAATGGAGACAAGCAGATAGACACATGCAATAAGCATTTTTCATATAACATTAACACTGAAACTGAAAATATGTGCAAAATACACTCATGTTGCAACACATAAACTCCAAAATGGGATAGAACAATCAGGATCATGCCCTGTTCTTCATTATTTACACAAAAATACCCCAGGCCTTCAACAACTTTGAAATGAGCAACACATCCCTACTTATACAACAAGGAGGTGCTCAGCCTTAAGCACCAGGCAAACTCAAAATTTGCCAGATACAGTACATTGAGAAAATGGCGCTCATCAGATTGAATGCAGTAGGTGGAGGAGGGGATAGAAAGAGATCTCGAGCCTTGTGCCACCACCTGGGGATTCACAACTTCAGCCGGGTACCAAATACGTCCACATCTTCACCCATACACTACAACAACTGCCATTAATGGCGTACCAAATCAGCGGCCTCGAGAAATGTAGTAGACTGTGCATCGCAAACCTTTCCTGCCAAAATGTAACATCCTGATATTTCAAATCATGCAGGATCTCATTATCCCACATGCACCCTACGGCAACCTCCTCATCACTTTATATACTAGGTCGTGAGCATATATGATGTCGGTGCTTTTGCTCCCGACGGCACCTAGTATAAGACTTCATCATCATTATCCTCCAGCATGATATCCAGATACTCAATATCACCCTGACGTCAGCACCATCATCTGCATGATAACCTTACCTTCATGTGAAACATCAACTTGATATTCACCTTCATCGACACAACTTGATGCATCGGAGGAAGATCCTCCTGCTTAGCCGATACCAAATGTCTGGCCGATGAACATCCTGATGACGTCACCGTCATATCTTGCTGACATCATCAGCATATCTGCCTATCGCGCACCTCCTCATATCCGGATGACATCATCGTCATATTCGCAACATCAGGGGATCTCCATAAAATGACTGATGTTAAAATATGACCCCCTGGACCTTGATGATGTCACCATCATGTCGGCATCAGGATGATATTCGGAAGATAACTGGATATTTGAAATATCATCCTCATGCACAAAAATCATGCTACACTATAGCTCCACTATAAGATCGGGGTGATATATGAATATGACGGATATTTGAAATGATCACCCCCCACTAGACAATGCATGAAGCCGATAGGCAGATATCTCCCTTCGAAAATATCATGATGCAGACAGACAAAAAAGTGGATATCACCCTGACATAAGAATGACATCAGCATCATCAAAGTGAGAAAACAACGAACATGAAGTGATAAAACAACATCAGGATGATCTTAACAAAGATTACCCAATGTTTAAATATGATGACCCCGATGAATATTGGGTCATACTTAGAACCTTGCAGCAACATCATCAGGATGATCTTAACTAAGATCACCTGATGTTAAAATATCACCCCGGAGCGAAAGATCAGGCTAACAGAAGATATGATGATCCTCGCAAGAAACAATAGGGTGATGTCTGGAAATATGATGATGATGACCTCCTCCTCGAAGAAAATATGATGCTGATGCTAAAACATGCTGAGGAGGTCCATGGACTTAGAATTTTTTGGATTTTTTGGGAAGGTGCCTGCATGTTTAAATGCTTGAAACTTGACTGCTCATGTAGGCACCAACAAGTCCATACAGTGCCTTCTTTAATTTGCAGACCATCACCATGCTTAGATAATTGGAATCCATCCAGTTGTTCGATGTACACTTCTTCTTCTAAGTCACCATTCAAGAAGGCAGACTTGACATCCATCTGATACACCTTGAAATCCTTGAAGGCAGCAAATGCAAGAAATAATTTGACTACTTCAATTCTTGCCACCAGAGCAAAGGTTTCTTCAAAACCAATTCCTTCTATTTGAGAGTAGCCTTTGCAAACCAATCTGGCTTTATTTCTAATTTCTTCACCAACTTCATTTAGTTTGTTCCAGAAGACCCATTTGGTTCCAATCACATTCTTATTTCTAGGTCTAAGAACAAGATCCCAAGTGTGATTTTTCTCAATTTGTATCAACTCTTCCTTCATTGCTTTGGTCCAATTTTCATCATTGCAAGCTTCATTTATTGTCTTAGGTTCAATCTTTGAAATCAGACAATATTCATCTGAATTTTGAGCAATTTTCCTTCTAGTTTGCACACCTTTGCTTTTGTCACCTATGATCTAATCTTTAGAGTGGTTCAGTCTTACATACCTTGGAACTTTGGGAGTTTCTTGCACTTCTACTTCTTGATCAGGGTCATTCAGACCTATCTCTTTTTCCTGATTTACCGGATTAGTCTGAATCTGACTTTCAGAAGAGGAATGAGCTCCTTGAACCAGAACACCATTCTGATCATCTTCATCATATTCATAAAACCTTGAGGGTTTCTCTATTCCCTCATCAACCTTTACATTTGTACTTTCTATCATCTTTCGTAGTCTCTTGTTATAACACCGGTATGCTTTTCTTTGAGTAGAGTAACCCAAGAATATTCCTTCATCACTTCTAGCATCAAACTTACCTAAATCTTCATCTCTTTTGATGTAACATTTGCTACCAAAGACTCTAAAATATCTTACAGTAGGAGTAATGCCAAACCAGAGTTCATAAGGGGTCTTACCTGTATTGCTTCTAATTTGAACTTGATTAAGAGTATAGACTGCAGTGCTGACAGCTTCTCTCCAATAGATCTGAGGAACATTTACTTCCATCATCATAGTCCTAGATGCTTCCTGGATGGTCCAGTTCTTTCTCTCCACTACTCCATTCTACTGTGGAGTCCTCGGAGTAGACAACTGTCTCTTAATTCCATGTTTCTCACAGAATTCTATGAACTCACCAGATGTGAATTCTCCACCTCTATCAGACCTCAGACATTTCAACTTTATTCCTATTTCATTCTCTACCATAGCCTTGAATATTTTGAATTTCTCAAGAGCTTCTGATTTCTCCTTTAGAAAGGTTACCCACATCATCCAGGAATAGTCATCTATTAGCAACATGAAGTATCTATCACCTTGAATACTTCTGGTTCTTGCCGGACCACAAAGATCAGTGTGAACTAAGTCTAATAATCCGGTAGAAGATAGTTCCTTGCTTTTGAATGTGACTCTGCTCAGCTTACCCAACTGACATTCCTTGCACAAGCTGTTAGTAGGTTTCATCAATTTTGGAAGATCTCTTACAACCTGAGTATTGCTTATCTTGATGATATTATCAAAATTCACATGACACATCCTTCTATGGCATAACCAACTCTGATCAACTTGAACAAATAAGCAACTTTTACCAGTACCAACCAAGTGGAAGATATTACCTTTAGTTTGAGCACAAATGCAATCTCTGTTTTGGATCTTTCAAAGATTTTGCATTTTCCATCCTTGAAACGGAGATCATAGCCTTTGTCCACCAATTGTCCAACACTGAGAAGATTGTGCTTCAAACCTTCAACATACAGTACATTACCAGTTTTGTTTCTTCCATCAAAAGAAATAGTTCCTCTTCCTCTGATTCTACCAGCAGAATTATCACCAAACTTCACCACTTCTCCTTCATACCTTTCCAAATCTATGAACTTATTTTTGTCACCTGTCATGTGGTGAGAGCAACCACTGTCAATGACCCAATCATTCTTTTCTTCAACTTGGGCAGCCAGAGCTCTTTCTACAACTTTATGATTGATAGATACAGAAGATATTGGTTCTTCTTCCTTGATGGCAATAAACACCCATTCACTTCCAGATTTGTTTCCTGTCTCTAATTCATCATCTGTTACTCCATTATCATCTTCTTCATGAACATAGTAACAATTCTTTTGGAACCTTGATCTGTTAGGATTTGGCTTTGAAAATCTTTCCGGACATCTTGAGGCAAAATGACCAATCTTATTGTAGTTAAAACACTTAAAAGGCAATTTTCCTTCATACTTACCAAATCCTCTTGGTAGTCTCTTTGCAATGAGGGCTTCAAGTTGAGCAGTTTCTACTTCTTCTTCTTCTAGGTCTTTTCTTGCTTTTTCATAGCATGACAATTTCCTTGATGAGTTCTCTCCCAAATCAAATCCTTGTTTACCTTTCACAGAGGCACTGGCTTTGAATGTAGATTAAGTCTTGGGGGGATCATCTCCAAACTCGATCATTTCAAAAGCAACTAGTTTGCTAGCCAATTGGTCTCTTGTGATATTTGTATGGGCTCTGAATTCATCAATGGCAGCAACTTTGATTTTGTAAGAGGCAGGAAGGGATCTAAAAATTTTAGCAACAATCTCATTTTCATCCAAGACTCCACCAGAATTTCTAATTCCACAAACCAGCTCATTCACTCTTGGCATAAAAGTGGTAATATTTTCATCATCTCTCATCTTCAGTTTTTCAAATTTCCCTTTTAGACTTTGTAACCTTGCACATTTAACATATTTGTGTCCTTCATGCAAAAGTTCCAGTTTAATCTAGATCTCATAGGCAGTTGGTATGTCAATAACATTTGAGAGCTCTAAGTCAGTTAATGCGCTTAGAAGAGCCTCTTTGGTCCGCAGATTGTTTTCAGCATCTGTGATTTCATTTAGGGTTGTCAGACCACCCTGTGGAGGTACATACGCTTTTGTGACCATGGACCAGTACGCCATTCCCATACACTGCAAGTGACATTTCATGCGACCTTTCCAAAGAGCAAAGTTGGTTCCATCAAACTTCGAACTATCCTTCTTGTATGACGACATCCTGGATCTCCTCAAGCGGTTAAGCTCCTTTTAGAGGAACTTAGCTCTGATACCAATTGTTAGACTTAGGGCACACAACTAAGAGGGGGGGTGAATCAGTTGTGCGAAACTTTCTCAAATTAAACACTTAAATCTTCTTTAGTGATTAGCAGAATAGTAATCATGAACCATAATGCATTCAAATCAAAAGTAGAAACATATCAACACATAAGACACCAAGATTTTGACGTGGAAAACCTGGTTAAGGGAAAAAACCACGAGGTGATTAACCCAAGAATATATTCTCTGTTAGAAGAATAGAAAGAAGAAAATGGCACATGCCAATTAGGGCTCATTGCCTGAGCACACTGCTCACACGAGGCTCACTGCCTACAAGAGACACACTGTCTACAAAGAAATAAGTATCACCTTCATGAACTGGAGAATAGCATCTTCACCATGCTTGAATAAGTTCCATTTAAGCCCAATACTTCTGCTTTGCCTTTCACACTTCTCCTCCCTACCACACACTCATCACCGCAAGACACACTTGAAAATGACTTCACAATCCCTTATTTATACAAGGCATCAACTTAGGAACAATCATCTAAGTTGGAAAACACCTACAAGAACATCCGCAAGACGTGTAATACATTCGGTCGGCCATTCTTAAGAAGAACACCAATATCCGGTGGTTATTCTTCAAGTGCAAACTCTAACTTCAATGCGGACCACCAGCATGAACTGGACATGATCCAACGATCATCATAACCTTCCTTGAATCACCAAGAACATCCACACTTTATCATCCTACTGGAATTCTTCTCTCCTTCATCCAGAGCTTCAAGAACACAGTCTGTCATCACTGTCACAAATGAATAGGCTCTTCCGAACCTTCAAACCATGAACCAATCTAGTTGATACTTCACAGGGACGTCCTCAACACTCCCTCAAATCCGCAGAACGGGATAATGAATTTTTGGATCTCACTGGACCTATCTGTGACAATTTGTCACCTTTGAACACCTGCCAGAACCGGTTCTACTTGAGCAACCATAACTTCTTCATATCTTCATGTGGACCTCTGAAAACTTGACTAGAGCATCTCAGGACTTATATCTACAAACCCTTTAAATCGCATCCTCTGATTCTCAACCTATTGAGGACTTTTACCTTCTTGTCATCACTGTTCTTCACTTTTCCTGATTAAGACTAATTTTCTCAATATCCTCAGCACACAGCTCATCTAATCCTTCTCATTAATGCAACATGAGTATGTTGACATCAATGACAACACCGGTTAGGCCCATACTTACAACAATCCCTTGCCCAATCCTATGTTATTTCCTATTGATCTCCCATCAACCCCTATTGGTCCTTCACCATTTCCTATCAACCCCATTCCAAATCCATTATCCTATCCCCTTGGACCTAACACCTTCATTTTTGGTGGTTCTCTTGTTGGAGAAGAACAAACTTCATCCACCACCCCACCTTCCCCATCTAATAATGGACTCGTGTCTTATTTCCAAACTAACAATAAACATCCCATCACATATCGCATGCTCCAAAACATAAATTATCAAGGAAAAGGTTTAGGCCTTCATGAACAAGGTATCTTGGAGCCCATTCATGTTAAAATCCCTTCACGCTCACATGTCCTTGGCTACATATCCCAAGGAAAACAATCTAGAAATGTTGGTATCACTTTCACACCTCATAAATCCACTTTTCCCTATCCAAAACCTAGTACACCTCATTGCACCTCCAAATCATATACCGCCATCCCTCCTCCATTGTCATACCATTCACAAAAGCATGTGACCATACATGTACCTCCATCCACTCTTCCTCTACTCCTTCCAAATCCTAATATTCCCATCCTTAAATCCCCTAATCCTTTCATCCATTAGTACACTCATCCCTTGATCCACACATCATGTTCCTTTACATCCCCTAAATTCCCTAATCATGGGCAATGAATGCACACATTGACCACACATGAAGCTATCCCCAACCTTATGGGATTCAAAAATAAAAATTTGGAAGCCTCCACACATACAACAAAAAATCCACAAAAGCCTCAAGAATATCATGTCATAGGGCATCAATACACAAAATCAAAGCCAAATCCATCTCAAAAGCTACTAACACTCACACTCCTAAAATAAAAAATGAAAATGGTGTGAGTCCCAAAGAAAAAAACAATTAATCCAAATGAAGCATCCACATCTCAACCCATCCCCAAATCCCAATAATCTCGCTCCCCATTAAAAAATATTGAAAATCCTAAGTCCATTTGGGTTCCTAAATCCCTAAATCGGCAATTCCTAAATCCCCTATCCTAATTCCCATTACTCCCCACTCCCAATCAAATTCAAAGGCTTCAAAATATATCAAGATGTGTGCAACCATTGGTCTTGGTTCCCACAACTCCATGACATTTCCACATACCTACATCCCCCCATCTTATATCCCTTATTCGACATATTTCCCCCATCATACCCCTATGGTCCATGATTTTGCTCCATCATCCATTTATCCATCCATTATCCACATCATAATCCACCATCCATTCCATTTCCATATTCCTACATCTACTAACATCCATGCGCATAATCCTACCTGATATAGTCCATGTGCAACACACATCCAAAATGGGAAAATAATACCTTTCTATTGGAAACAGATGCTTGAGTCCTCATCCTCCATCCCATCCAAATAGTCAAAAAATAAAACTAAAAAATAAAACAAAAAATGAAAAAAAAATCAAAGAGAAATCATTCGTCCACTTGTGAAAACCTGGCAAACAAGCGAGCCTTGGATAATTACTAGGATGAAAACCTGTCAAACAAACGTCATGTGTAGATCAATTGTCTATGCACCTTACACTTAGGGGCCTGATGTCTCATCTCATCCTATCATTTCCCATCCTATCTTCCTTATCCATTATATCCGCATAACTATCCCACTGATCTAATCCATCCTCCTTTCCTTCTTTTGCTCTTGATAAAGATAGGGGCAAAATGTTGAGTAATTCTTTGGACAATTCTTAATGTATCTAATCCTTCGCGACCCATCCTATCATCCTATTGTTGCAAGCATTGTCATGCCACATCCTGCATCTAATACCTAGAATGGAGCATGTTATTCCTATGCGACATAGTCCTTGGAGATCACATCCTGAATTCTTCTATCCATCTATCCTTTATGCATTTCCCATCTATTATCCACTATCATCCATCCTTCTACCTATTCATCCATTTTACACTTCCTCTCCCATCAATTATCCACTATCGCCTATCCTTTTACCTATCCATGATGTTCCCTTGTCATTGGTATCTAGCACTAAGGCTATCCAACTTCCATCCAATGTCACCCAAAAAATTCCAAAAAAATGAAAACATTCCAACAAAAATCCAAAAAAATCAAAATATTCCAAAAAATCCAAAAAAAACATAACATTCCAAAAAATACAAAAAAAAAACATTCTGAAAACCCAAGCAATAAATCCAAATGCAAGTCATCCTTACTCCATACCAATCAAGTTGAGTAATCTAACCAATCATCCCAAAGCATACTTTGGTTTTGTTTCCAACCTTGTTGTCAAACCAATCAATCAATCATTTATCCAATCATCATCAACGGGATATATCATTCTTGCATCCTTGTGTTGTTCTAGGGATATATCATTCCCCATAATGACAACACTATCCTCAATCAATCAAATCAATCATTGATCAATTAATACTCAGTTTTCATCTTGGCAGGGGCAATAACCTTGTTTGTTATTGAATCATTTGTGCATGCTTGCTTGCTTGCTTGTGTGTGTTATTACTTTATCTTACATTTGTATTATCATTTTTTATCTTGCATTTGTCTTATCATTTTTTTTTATAATTTATTAGCATTATATTTTTATCTTGCATCTTTTATCTTGCATCTGCAATGGTCCTTGTAACCTACCTACCACAATTGTATCATGGTCTTCCATATCATGGTGCTATACAGTATAGGGTTGCTTGTGACCTTTATCTTTTTGTGTGTTTATTCTATGCATTAGATACATCATCACTTTGGTCTTCTCTACCTTGGTGCATAATATCCATTGCTATATCAAAATAAGAATTGCTCTTTATATTTTCAAGCATAACCTAAGCAAATCATCCCATCCATTTCACCCATACATCTTAATAAATATCATTAGATTTAATAGTTTGATCACCTATTCTATTCTTCTATATCATACGTAGCTTCTTCTATCATACTACATCACTGCATCCATTCTTTTTCCATCATTCTTTCCCCTTTCATCTAACTTTTTCATCTTCATCTAAATCTCTCTCCCTACTAACAATTTCCCCTCCTTTCATTTTGTCACGTCTCAAATTTTGATACCATCTAGGTTTACTTTAAATGGAAATATTTCATGAATAATTATATGCGGATAGATGGATAATTTGTTATGAATATTTTAATATGAAAAGATGTAATGAAATAAATGTAATATTCATGTTAGTAATGCTTCGGCTATACTTCGGTTATTTGGATTACAAATCTATTAACGAGAAATTGGAGTTTACTATGAGTTGCAAGTTGTCAGAGACAAGAGGTGGTTGAGGTAAAGGAAATTAGCATCCTAGCAGGGTTAAGATGGAGGGATATCATTCACACACTTCACGTAGTGTCATATAGCTACATATATTGCATATTGAATGATTTAATAGTTTAATCTAATTTGTATTTTTTATTTGATTTTAATGCATAGTTAGTTAATATTGATTTAATTAGATTATTAAATACATTGTTATCTTGAGTAAATAGAATAGTTAATGAAGTTATTTAAATTGTTTTATTTAGAAAGTAATCATACTCTATTTAAGTAATAGTTTTATAAATACATTGTGATAAATATGTAAAAACTAGAAAAGAATAAAATGTGTTTGTGAAACAAAAACTTAATTAAGGAAAAAGAAAAGTTCTAGAAAATGAAACATTTGAGGAAGAGGAAACAATAAAAGAAGAAGTTACATTTTATTTTCTTGGACACCAAAACTTCTATTTAACATTTTTTTGCATTCTCAAAAGAGGGGGTCTTCATCATAGAAACTGCATTCAAACAAATAAGGGAATTGTGACAACATTTTGGAAAAAGGGGAAAAAGTTCAGATCAAGAGGTCTCTGTAGAAAAATCTGTAGGAATCAAGCATTCAAATTGGGATAGGAAGCGAATTCTAAGTTCTTTTAATCTTGATCATCTGTATGAATCTCTTTCTTTGTGTAAAAACTATGATAATTCTGTTTGATATTGACATATAGAAATACATGTATTTGGCTATCGCATTGTGAAGAAAAGTTTTGTTTTTGGAAATATATATATACACACACTAGTAGAAATATGGCAAATAAATGACTAGGTGACTAAAACTTTTAGTCACGTGACCAAACTTTTAGTCACGTGACTAAAACTTTTTACAACACAGCTATAAATGACTAATTTGGTCATCGGTTGAAATGACTAAATAAATGACCAAATAAATGACTAAATAAATGACTAATTTGGTCATCAGGCAAAAAATACAACTAAAAAATTGGAAAAAAATATTTTGAATTGAGGGAGGGGGTTGTATTATATAATATTATTATAATAATAATAATAATAATATATTATATTATATTATTATATTATTAATATTACAATATTATATTTATATTATATTTTATTTAATAATATATAATAATATAATATTATAATATTATATAATAATATATTATTATTATTATATATAATATAATATTTATAATTATAATATTATATTATAATATATATTATATATATAATAATTTTTTTGGTTAAAAATACTTGGTTTAGGATCCAGGAACCTTTAAAAATAGGCACAAAGCCACTAAGCATCTAATCCCTCAAAGCTAAGGGACTAGTGCAGAACTAACATACAAACTATCATATTTAGATCCCAAAAAAACCATCCAAGACTAATTATCTATCAAAAAACTGTTTGCACAATCAAATTCTCAACTTATCCGCACTGGCTAACCGAGATTAGGCAATTCTTGAGAATTCTGCATTTCCTTTCTCAGAAGATTTGAGCACCATATGTTGTTTAGAGAAAGAAGGAGGAGAATTCTTCCACCTTACCACAGTTCAAACTTGGTCATCATTTGAGCATGACACTGTGTTGCCATTATCCTCTTGGTTGGAAATCATAGACTCCACGTAAACTCCTTCCTTTTTGGAAATAATAGCCTTTGTCTCCTCTAAAGTGTGCCCTGAATTGTCTACCTTTGCTATTTCCTCCTCACAAGAAGGATCCTAAGAAGGGTGCAAGTCTGGGGGCTTCTTTGGAACAATCTTGTAAACCTGGGGAGATGTTATGGTGATGGGGTTCTACACCAATCCACCAAGTGGGAGTTTCACTTTTGTGGCTCTTCTCCTAAACTTGAAATTTTTGGCATTGAGAGGTGGAATGAGCCATTGAGAAACACATCCTACATCTAAAGGAAACCTATTCATAGTCCACTTGCTGTCTCCAACTTCTTTTACCCACCTTCAAAGAGATTTCAACAGGAAGACCCTCGGAGAGATTTATTTCAACACATAGCCTCGCATAAGTAGTATTGGTAAGATGAATAGTTTAAGGAGAAATAAAATGGTACCTGCCCAAACCATTCACAATAGCCCACAAACTATCTATTTCCCAGAACTGCAAAGGGAGGTAGGGTAAACGCACCTAGAGAAAAGCTGAATCAAAGGATTCTGATCTAGGATCGAATGACGGCTACCAAGGTTTCATACAAAGAAAGTTATCCTTGAAATAGCATGGACCATGTTTTAGCACCTTCTCCTTATCCTCTAAAGAATCAAATTCCAAAATGAAAAAACCTCTGGCGCAAGGGTAGATGTGGACTTCGCCCTCCAAACCAACCTGCCATTTCTTCATTCTCCATTTCTCTGAGATCCAGGCATGTAGTTCTCATAGCTTTGGCCAGACTTTAGGGAATCTACAAATTAGGGCATTAGTTTGTAGATAAGCTTCTCGATCATCTATTATTCCATCCAAACACACTTCTGGTAACTTATCTGAATGTTGAAAGGGCAAGGATCTACCCTCAAAACCATTTGCACCCTGCTTAAAATTTCTTTGGCCTTGCCAATCTTCACTCCGCAAACCCATATGACCTTTCCCCATGACATCTTTGAAACTCTGCTTTCCCTATTTCGGTGGAACCCTTTCGCCCTCCTTCCCTCCACTCTTTACAAAATCTCCATTTGTAGAGGTACCAATAGGTACAGGAAGAAAAAAGGCATTATTCGAAGGGGGAAAATTACCCTCGCCAGCCGGTCCGCCGCAGGCCTTCTTCGCACAATTTGGAGACATTTCAGTAGCAGATCGAACCATAAATTAGAATATTATATATATAATAATAATAATAATATTATATTTATATTATATTATTAATATTATAGTATTAATATAATATTGTAATATTAATAATATAATATTATATAATAATATATAATAATATAATATAATATTATATTTATATTATACTATTAATATTATAATATATTTAATAATATAATAATATAATATAATATAATATTTTTTTTTTGCTGCGTAATAGATGTTTATATATTGAGATAAAAATATTTACAATGTTGGTTGTCTGATTTGCTTTGAAAACATGATTCTCCAACTGTAAACCCCTATTAACTACTTGACCACGCAGGGTCTTCTGGAAGAGAAAATGGCCATGCAAGGCCTATCTACTAACAAAAGATATCCCCAAAAAGAGTATCAACTATGTATGGAACTTGCAAGGAAGTGGACAAAATCCCGCTCCAACAGCAAACCCTAACACCCTATACACTGAAACATAGCCATACTAAAACATATACA
Organism: Cunninghamia lanceolata; assembly: GCA_027924645.1. Lineage (NCBI taxonomy): Eukaryota > Viridiplantae > Streptophyta > Pinopsida > Cupressales > Cupressaceae > Cunninghamia > Cunninghamia lanceolata. The sequence continues at coordinate 16,102,670 of BSBN01000547.1, forward strand.
GAACCGAAACATAGGGGATTTTAAACTTGAAAGCCAAGATTGGCTGCCCTTACCCTGAAATTCTCCAGCCATTCGAAGGAACCACCATGGGGGACAATTTGTAGCAATTTTAACAAAAAATCAACGCCTTCCACTACTTGTTCCCTGTGTAGGAGAAGAGGCCAACCTTTGGGATTGAGTAGAAAAGGGAAGTAGCACACAACCGCATCCTTGTCCTCCAAAGACTTAAAATCCGCTGGCCTGGGGATCTTGACTCCTGGTTCGGCCACCCTCACTATGTCCTCCACACCCACCAACAGATTGCTAATGAAAATACGATGCATCAGAAGGAGGCATCTATCCTTTGCAATACCCGCATCTAGCATCGAGGCTAAGAAACAGGAAATGATAGAAGTGTCTACCCTGTAAAATTCTCCCTCTCCCATAAAATCCTTGCCCAAAATTACCTTAACTGCAAGAAGAACGAATTCATCATTGTGACGCAAGATCCTTTTCAGCCTATGATCCGTCACCGGACCTTTAAAGGCCAATTGTCTTACTGCGCTTTCAATCTGAATGGGGGTGTCCAACCCCAAACACATCATCCCTTCTGTGGAGATCTGCATCAGGAAGCCCAACCCGCCCGCCATTAGAGACAAAAAGACCAGAAGGAATAAACTTAGTGCCAAACCCTGCGATCGACTTCCCAAATTACCACCACTCGGACTTCTCGAATCTTCCCAACGAAGCATGTGAGAAGAAATGGGAAACTATCTCCCTTATGATGCTGAACAAATGAAACAATCAATGCAAAGCATGTTTTCGGGCATCCGCTTCCTAACCTTGAAGGACTTCACACGCTCGACTGCCACCCCAGTTCTGTCAACTCCACGTCGCCTCCAACACTAGCCAGCTCAACAGACCCTTGACAACTGCCAAATATATTGCCAACTCATCTGACAACACGTGCCCCCGGTCCTCCCATACTGAATAAATGTTAGGACATCCTCCCTTCCTCCCTCATATAATAGTATATTATTATTATATGTATAATATATATTATATTATAATATATTATATTATAAATATTATATTACATTATAATAATATAATATTTATAATATAATATATTATAATATTATATTATATTATATTATAATATAATATTTATATTATATAATATTATATTATATTATATTATATTATATTATATATATATATATATTTTTTTGGTATGTAAGAGTTATATTATATTATATTAAAAGGATCAAAGTAATACACTTGTCTGCATATGCAGGAAAGACTCAAAATGGCTTGAAAGCCTTGATTTACAAAAAGGCCATCACATCTGACAAGGCCAACTCCAAGATACCATTACCATCTTATCAGACTACCCCCACATAGAAGATTATAAAGTATAAACAGACCTTATATAATATTTATATAAACTTTATATTAACAGGGACAATATAGACTACCCCTTACTCCAAACCCTGCTCTAGAAGATAATGCCAGAATTTAGGAATCCACTCATAGCCATTAGTTGTTTCAAACTGAAACAATTTTTTGAGAAAAGCCCACCCTTTACTGGCTTAGGATCTATGTGTCACCAGCTCTACACCGCTTAAGTCCAGGAGAAAGGGGAAATAGTAGACCACACCTGCATTCTGATCAACTTTGGGAAGATCTCTGGGACAAGGGATACTCGCACTAAAGACTACCTTTGCCACCACCTCCTCAAGCCCATTCAACAGATGATTTTTAAAGGCCATCCGCATTGCTATGTTGACGACCGCCTTATCCACGTTCAAATCCAACAAAGAAGCCACAAAATAGGAAGTAATATCAGGACCAACTCGGTATCTTTCTGCATCCTCCACAAAAGCTTTGCCAATAATCAGTTTCACTACAGCTATCAGAAATGCATCACCCTATATCAGAATCCTTCGAAACCTCTGGTCTGTGATCTTTCCGCGGAATGCCATTTGCCTAACCGAACTGGTCAAGCAAATTGCCATCGACATTCCTTCACACTCAAGCCTTTTACTCTGCACACTCTCTATAGATAGCGAGAAATCTAGCCTTGGCTCTCCGTCCATTCCTGAGAAAAGATGAGAAGAAAGAACAATTTAAACTTGCAAGAAGGGAAAGATCTTGACTTTCCATAAGGACTGCTCGTGCGAACAGAGCCAACTCTCCTGACCACCGTTTACAATTATAAAGACATTCTCTAAAATGAATGCTATCTGTGCTCTTAAGCTGGTGAGTAATTATGTCTCATAATGGAGACAACTCTTGTTTCAAACCCGCGTAGAGTAAAATCCACGTTCCTCTCTTGGCAGAGGAGAAAACACACGTGGCCGCCACCTCTGCATCTAGCCCTACACATGGAAGATGTGTAGGGCCCCCACCCTACCTCCCTATATTTATATTATATTATTAATATTGTAATATATTTAATAATATTATAATATAATATAATATTATATTATTATCATATGTATAATATAATATAATATTATATTTATATTATATTATTAATATTATAATATGACTGCATGAGTTTGATACTTTATATGATCATTATAATGAACTTGAATTTATCAAAAGAATCATCACATCATTTCTTAGACACATGTATATAAGGCATAGAAGGCCAAGTTATAGGAAATTCTTCTCTAAATCAAACTAGGAATTAAAAACTAAATCACATGATTATGAGAGCTTTTAAAGGTAAAATATGGGTTATTTAATCTAAAGTTAAATAAAGAAACTATAATAATGAATCCTATAGAATTACATGGATTTAATCAGACAAACAATGGAATTGTATTATGGGCTATTATATATATTATTTCATTTAAATTTCTCATTTAAATTTCACTTGGCACCCACCTCCATTTCTTTTGGCACCCGTTGGTTTCGTTGAAACCCTAAATGTAAACCCTATCGTGGAAAGAAACCCTAACTTATTTTGTTTCATCTCCTCATTTTCTTATAGGATGCCAGAAGCCTCCATGAGCGAGATGAAGAAGTTGAAATTGTGAGCCGTGGTCATACAGGTTTCGACAGGCAGGTAGGCTATGGAGGCCACACAATCAACCTCATAGATTCACTTGGTCATATCGACTTTTATGGAGAAGTCTCCATGACGGCTTGCCTCAGTGATTGCTATGGCATTTTGACCAGAAGAAGATGAATCATGATGATAATGGAGATGGCGACGATAGCAGGGAAAAGTCTTGGTATTATAGTCTGACATGGTCTTGCACAGAATTTGCAGAGAGGAGCAGCCCTTTGGAAGGATCGCTCAGTCAGAAGATCTGGTTAGAGTTTTATACAGCTGGTCGCATGGGATTTGGGGGGCCACCAGAAAAGCATCCATAACACTTGGTCACTATTTGACAACATCCACAATCCAGCCTTGCTGGCCTCTGTGCCCTTCTTGCTCGACCTCGACATTTTTATGGCTAAAGTAAGGCATTTTTTCCTCTGTAACAAGGCCAAGCATTGTATTTTTTTACAAATCACTTTATTTTCTTTGTTACACCTAATGTGTCACTCTCTGTGGCCCTTGCGCCATCAATGAACCCCATTCTTCACACGGTTCTCTATGCTGCCACCATTCTTCTTTGGAGTTACGCTTTGTTGTAGGTTGAGTTTTTTCCATTGGATGATGTTTTTTTCTTTTGCAAGATCAAAGACATTCAGTGACTCTCTATCTCTGCACATGGTTTCTTCATTGAAGTTTCAATGATCGCCATTTTCTTTATCTTCATTAAAAATCCATAGATCAGCCTCCAATTTGTCAACGCCATCCAATCTGTTCTGGTTTTTGGTTTTGATTTGCCACGACCAGCTTCAAGTCATTTCCAGCTCTTTGGTGGCTTTTGGTCATATAGGGTTTAGCAGGCAGGCAAGCTATGGAGGCCACACTATCAACCTCATAGATTTGCCTGGTCATATCAATCATCTCCACAAAAGGTAGCCCACTTTTGTTATATTTTTAGAAACCCTGGCTTTTTATTAAATTTTAGCTGGTTCCCGGGCCTCCATGGGACCATAGCTAACCATGATCACCAGTTATGACAAACACAGTCCTTTTACAACTATTGCAGAACATTGTCCATGAGGTCAATAGTATTATCAGTGCCTTTTGTTTTGAGAAGTATTTATCTGATGTTGGATCCATTCTTGCGAGAGCAAGCACAGGTGAGTCTGATGACATTGACATTGATAGTCAAGAGGAAGATGCATTTTAACCTCAAAAGTGTAATGTTGTATTTATCTGTGCATTGGATGGTATTCAACTAGAGTTTTTTTTGGAAGAGCATATATAGTTTGACAGTTGTATAGATGTATTTAGATATTTTTGCTATAAAATACAATCAAAATTTTAAAAGATTGTATCATATGAAAGGAGAGATTTTGGACAAACTATCAAAATCTATCTAGGATTATGATGATTTATATATTTACTTTTTATATGATTTACTTACACTAAGGCATGTCATAGTATTTGAAGGGCACCATTAAAAAATTGATTGACAAGCAAGAATAATTGATGTAAAACAACCAGAGTTGTCAAGTGAGACATTGAATGTAACTTTGATTTGCCAGTGAGGCTTAATGAAGTAATTTTTTTTCCACTCATAAATATTGTGTTGTGGCTCCTCTTGATTTGTGATCTGTTTGTGTCTAATCAATCATATTTGTTCAAGCATTTTAGTCTTCATTCATGGTGCTTCTCTCAACATTGAATATCTAATACTTGAAGTTTATATGCATAAATTTGTGAGGATTAAGTTAGATTTATTTTGTAACTTGAATCTCTGATTCACCCAAATAAATGACTAAACTATGACTAAATAAATGACTACATGACTAAAATAAATGACTGCCATGACTAAATAAATGACCAGTTAACAACAATCAATGACGAAATATACTACCAAATTGATGACTAAATATGCTACCAAATTACCAAATATACAACCAAATTGATGACTAAATATACTACCAAATTGATGACTAAATATACTACCAAATTAATGACTAATTATACTACCAAATTAATGACTAAAATTTGTTTGGTCATAAATTTGGTCGCGAGATAAATGACCGGCAGTAAACTACCAATGGTCATGTGACCAAACTAATGATCACATGACCAATTTTTGGTAGTTTTTTTAGTCATTTATTTGTTTTTCTACTAGCTATATATATATATATATTTGATCGAATCATTTTATAGTGGATTGACTGTATCTTATGTTGAATCAACTGTATTATTTGAATCTATTGTATGTTATGTTGATTGAATTATATTCTGGTTAAATCGATTTAATTTTCTGTTGGAATCGAATGTATTTTATGGGACTGATTGTATATTATAATTGATCGAATGTATTTTATTATGGATTTATTGAGGGCATTTGGAATCGATTGTATTATCTTAGGAAATTAACTGTGTTATAAGCATTAAGGCCGACGTATATATTAATGTGCGGCATCACCAAATAGAGCCACAGTCCCTTAGGGACTACGACCCCATTTGGGGATGACATCCTCTATTTCCATTGTTAATTTCTTTTAAATGTCTGTAAAAAAAAAACTTTTTGACAAGTATGGGATCCTTGTATTATATAATGTCTAGTATAGCAATTGAAATTTCAGTTCTAGCCGCATCTGTGTGATAACATTCGATAGATAATATATGTTTGGATATATATATACGATTGCATAAAAATTGTATTAATTGTGATTTATAATCTAGAAAATGAAGGGTTTATGACTATAATCACAAATGTCAATTTGTCTATAATTCTTATTGTCTGAAAAATAGAATGACTATATTCATTCTTATTAGTGATATATATATATATATATATAAGACGTGACACATTTCAAGAGCACACCCATGTTCTTTGAGCCCACCTATCTCTCGAGGGGGCATCATCATCATTCATCTTATTCATTAACTTTCCATTATCTTTCCTTGTCATCCTCACTTTGAGTAATTGGGGCATCACCATCTCTTATCCAATCATTTTCTTCCAACCTGTTATCCTCAAAATTAGCTGTGCTCATTTTGTAGGATGACCCTTACAAAACTTGTCTGTTTCGTAGCCTACAACTCTAATCATGTATTTCGAGGTGAATCTTTGCCCTCATATGTGGTTTTCTGACTCCTAGGAATCTATTTTAGTATCTCCTCAACTTGGTTCTTTGAAGTTTGCAAAAATTAAATTATTGAGCAAATTTGTTAAACTAGTGAGTTTAACAGTTTAAAGGAGTTAGAGAAATTTTTGTTTTGCATGCAAGGGCGGTGAAATACACTGCCATTGCATTTTTGCATTTTTGAGTTTTACATGTACGATCGACATTTTTTGTTGCTATTGCATGTCTTGTGTTGGTTTTAACCTTAAGTGTAGGGGCAACGAAAATTGCCGCCCATGCATCTCGAGTTTACTTTTAGTTCATTTAATCCACTACGTGTGAGTGTCTCGTGAGTTGTTTTTATGTTTTAAATCTTTCTTTTTATTTTTATTTTATCTTTGTTACTTGCTTCTGCTACTCTTCTGAGCCCATGGAAACCATTAGACATTCCCAACGTGCGAGTTTCGGATCTATAATTTTTTCTCGAGTTTGAATTGTTTTTATTATCGCCGCCGGGTAAGTCTTATTCGTACTTTTGTTTCATGATTTCATTTTTTTGAATCGTTCTTACTTTTGATTAAGTAATTAATTTTAGTTTTCCTGTGTTGATTGAATTTTTAAAAACATTTTTAGTTTTCGTGATTTCCTTTTAAACATCTTTTCATCTTAGAGTTTTTGTTTAGGTTTGTTTTAGTTTTTATTCTTTCATTTCATATGTGTTTTTTTAGATGTAAAGCGTGGCAATTTTTTCCACCTATTTATAAAAGCCCTGGCTTCATATTTTTGTTAACCCATGCTAAAAACTCAGAACTTCCCTTAAAATGTAAGGGCGGTGATAACTGCCGCCCATACGAAGTTATTAATTTTTCCCAAGTGCATGGGCAGTGATTTTTACCACCAATGCACATTTGTTATTCTTTTGCAAGATATGCATGGGCAGTGAAAATCACTGCCAATGTCTTTGTTTTCTATTTGTTCTACCCTAAGTGTAAGAGTGGCAAAAATCACCACCCCTACACGAAGTTTGTGATATGAAGTTTCTCAAAAGTTCCTTTGCATTAGCAGTGATTTTTGTCACTTCAGACATTCAAGTTTGCTCTTCCCATTATGCACAAGCGAGACTTTTCATCGCCAAAACAATTGAACACTTGCTCTTTACTTACATGCATAAGCGGTAAAAATCACCGCTCCTACACCCCAAATGCAGTTCCCCCTTTACATGCAAGGGTGGCAAAAATCGCCACCCGAGCATGAATACAAAAATTTACCCTCATATGCAAGGGCGGTGATTTTTGCCGCCCGTGCATTGACTCCCTTGAAATTTTCTAACGCTGGGAAATTTATCAAGTTGCTATCTTTAGCCCACTTTCATCCATTCTTTGCCTCGCTCGCTCTTTAGCCCTTTCAAGTTCATCCTTGTGATCATGATCATCGACATGCAGTTTCCCAAATTGCCATTTTTCTCCTAACTGCAAGATCATGACTTTTTGTTGTAGTTTCTTTTGCGAGTTGTCGAGGTCATCACATCATCCGAAGGAGTCTATCTTTCAAATGACTGACCCATCTCCTAAGAAGGCCAAAGCAATGAAGTACAAGTACCAAGGTATTTTTCCTATCACTTCAGTCACATCAAATGTTGATGAAATAAGGGACACATAGATTGGTCATGTTGATATGGCCAGATTTGTGGAAAGGACAAAGTTAGATAAACCTAGCCATTACATGTAAATAATTATCAAGAGCAATATCCATTTGGTTGCTTCTTTTCCTGTCGCTGCACATAATACTGAATTTGTTCTAAAAGTTGCTCATTTTTATAATAAGGATAACAGGATAGTGGTGGATGCTCATGGAAACATGATTATGAGACTAGATGCTGAGTTCATGGATAAGATTTTCATGTGTCCTGGTATAGAGGATGTTGTAGAGCTAGATTTCAGCATTGCCGAAAGGGAATATGATAAAGATGTGGAAAAAACTAAGAGGGTTATCAATACCAAGTGGTTAAAATCTGTAAGGGCCAATCTCTCCAGATGGCCTAGGAGTTTTCCTAGAAGTGACTTTGTAGAGGAGGTAAGTGACTTGATAACTCTTCTGAGCAGGGTGAGAGGACTTCCATCTTCTTTCACATTCCATGAATGGATGTATCCATACATCAAAATCATACTTCAGGGCAAATAGAATATTTTCTGGGGTGAACAGATTAGCAATGCTCTTCATGAGCAACTGATTAAGGTGTCAACTTACTCCAAGTTCTATATGACCTCATACCTTGTATATGCAGCAGGTTCGATGAGAAGCTTTCTAGGTTTGACATTTGATGGAGATAGGAGGGTTGTACCAGTTTATCAGTATTATCCTCAACTGACCTTGAAAGGCTCAATTCATCATTTTAGAAGGGTGAATGATGCCTTCTTTGCTATTTTCTTGTGCCTCTTTGACCCTCAATTAGAGCAAAGGAGAGTTTTTGATGATGCCTGGGCAGTGGTGGATGGTTTTGGTTGCTTGTTTCTTCAGTTTTCAACTTTCACATATCTAAGAGTTGGCTATTATCAAGGGTATCCCTATATGTTGCCAAAGTTCCCTTCTGATAAAATTGTCCTGATGGAGTTGTGTCGGCAAATGATTGTCGTTCATAACAAACAAATGGAAACTGAGATGCAGTTGGTTACCATGAAACAATTCAAGAGAAGACCCAAATTTGATTATCGGGGAGTGAAAGATAAGATCAGGAGGAAAACTCAATTTCATGAGCTGATGGTGGAGGATATTTGGGTTTACTTGAGAATAGAAGAGGATATCCGGAAGCTAGATTACAGCAGGTTGACTCTAGGTCAAACTGAATATTTGGGCATGGCTGATATTTCAGAGGGGATGGTGGATAACGAGAATGTTGTTAGTCCTAAATATGCCAATGAACAAATTGCAAATTCCCCCTTGCCCTTTGTGCAATGGTCAAAGAAGGAGTTAACTTCTTTAAGAGAGAGGTTTGAATCGATTCTAGCTAATGCCAATCTATGGTTTCAAAGCAAGGGTATACCCTTGAAGGACTTCATAACTGGTTCTGAAGAGGATGCCTTAGAGCAAACATGGAAGAAAGCCAAGTTAAGGACCAGGAACAAAAGTGATACTCCCAGTACATCCAAGGCTCCCAAGCCTAGGATTAAATTTGTGTCCAAAGGAGATAAGGCCAAGGTGACAGAAGAGAACTTTGCTGCTAAAGAAATGGAGGTTGATGAATAAGATGTTGAAGAACATGTCGTAGAGGAAATGGATATTGAGGACAAGTGTTTAGGAGAAAAGGAAGATGAACAGGAGAAGGAAGAGGGAGATGATCAAGAAAATCTACAGGATGCAGCCATGTCTCCGCAAAGAGATGTGTCACAAGAAACTAAATTCTCTTCCCCTCAACCTACTATATCTGTTTCAGTTTCTTTGCCTATTCCTCCTATAACCCCATTGTCTCCCATTATTGTTTAGTCTTCTGGCTCATCACCATCTTCTTCTAGGATGATTTTTTATAGTCCTAAGATTTCTTTTGATGCTTCTCTTCGTTCTTCTGGGTCTATTCCAATCTTGTCTTCACCTTCCTATGATATTGGTGATTCAACAATTTTTGATCATTTTGTTTTAGGTGCTGAGCAGACTGTTGATGTGAATGTGCCAGGTGCTGTATTTACAAACACTCCCCCAATTATCACTACTACAAGTGTAAGTACAATTTATTCTGCACCAACAATGGAGTTAGATCCAAATGTTAGTACATCAGTGCTTCCTTTGTGGCTTTCAGCTTACACTCCTAAGAGGAAAAAGAAGGCCATCTTCCCAGATGACTTTGACTTTGGAAAACTGGTGCCAGTGAAGGTAAAGATGCAAAAGAAGCCCAAGACTCTTTCTCGGCTACTAGAAGACAAAGGCCATAAGTATGTGGAAATTGCACATCCGCCACCAGATGCAACTATTGATAATTTCAACATGAGTGACTATTCTATTTCTAGGATTGAACTTGGGAAGATAACACATGAAAGTGCCAAAGCTGATGTTTAGTCTACACTTAATTCCTTACATCTAAAATTTGATCATGAAAGGGAGATGAAGGAGCAGTACAAAGCAAAAGTAGAGTAGTTGGTTGCAGTGGTGAGAAAAATTACTTTGACATCTCAGTCAATCACACCTGAGGTAATCACTGTGGAAGATCCTGTCATTTAGAAGGTGGAAAAGACTCATGTTAAAGGGAGAGCAGTTGAATAATACCTTGATAAAATGTATGTACAAGGAGTGTCTCTTCTTACCAGTACAGCTGAGAAGACAAGCATAATGGAAAAAATAAGAGTTGAGATGGATGATTTAGTGGACATCATTTCTCAAGACATTGAGTATTTAGATGAAAGCCTTGAGAAGTGGACTGAGATAAAAATGCTGAAAATAAAAACTCTAATATCACTTGGCATTGTTTCAAATTATGAGTCTTATGTGGAAACTAAAGAGTCATTGATTTATCAGAGTAATGTTCTAAAAGAGTTGATCAAAGACTTGGAGAGTACTAGGGAACTCAGCGAAGAAAGTGATGTTGATTTGCTGTGCAAATTAGAGGAGCTCCCATGCAAGTTGACATCTGAAGATCATCATTTTCTTCCTACTGATGCAATGATTCAAGAGTTTAAGAATATGTTTCAAAGGGAGTTTGAAGACAAACCTTTCTCAGTTGCCTCTCTAGACAATATTCTAGATAATCAGTTAACATTGGATAACCTGAAATCCAAGTTGACCAGTCACGACAAGGCAACCACAATAGTGAAAGATGTAGTGATCAGAGCTCGAGTAATCTTTAAAAACACTACTACTCCTGATAGCTGTGGCATGCAAGCGACATTCACTATGTATGATGCTCATCTGAAGAAGAATGGAGATGCAAGTTGATGCAAGATGTCATGCCTTAGTTTATTTTCTATATTTTCATATGTACTTTGTTTATAGTATTGGACACTTTTACATGTACTTTTTCCATATGTAATTACATGTAAAAATATAGGAAGTCCCAAATCAATAAGGACTCCTATATTGAATAAGTCAAAGTAGTTAGATTTTCCTAGATTTTATCATGGCCTCTCACTATAAATAAAGAGGGACTCTATTGTAATTTTTATTTTTTGTCTATTAAAGCGAAGCGCTGCCATTTTGAAGAGCAATTTGAGACTTTGAGCTTATTTTGTAAATCAGTTTTCAAGCAATATCAAGAAGCAAGTTGGCATCCAATCTTTGTCTTGGAGCAAGTTTGTAATGTTATAGAATTATTCTTATGTCCTTTCTATTATATCTTGTATGTATGTTTGAATTGTGAGCATGGAAATCAAGTGTTTGGAAGGTAATTCAAAGCTGATTTTGTAGACTTTGTGCTGCTATATCATATTTGGAATTTGCATTTAAGTTTGTGAATGAGAAGTAACTTGAAGACTTTGGGCTGCAAGTTATTGTTCGTGATTGTGTTATCTTATCTTGGTATATAGTGAAGACTTTGGGCTACACTCTATTATGAAATCTTTCATTTTCAATTGGCATAAGAAGCAACGAGAAATTTTGTGTTTTTGTGGGTTTATTCGTGATTCAGATATGCTGGTATTGTTTTAGTTATACTTTTGTGTTGAGTATTATATTGAAAATTGTAAACATCATTTCTGAAGAAAGAGAAATGGATGATATGGAATCACCTTGAAGTTAGTATTTAGTGTAAATAAGTTTGTAATAGTTATTAGTTTGTATTTGGCAATAAAAGGGAGCCTCCCCTTGCTAAGTGGAGAGATAATATCTCATTACACTATGGTTGATATAACCATTTTGCCTTTAGTTAGCTAAAGACAAAATATTCACCCAACACAACCATGATCTTTTAAATCAATCTTCTTCCATCCAAATCAAACACTATGTTTTAAACTTCTTTGAAATGTTGTTACTTCGCAATACATCTCAAAGAGGGGCAAAATGTAGACGCCTAAAAATGACTAATGCATTTCCATATCACTATTCACATCATTTTCTTATTAATTCTTCTAATCAACATTAATTAAATAATTTCTAATTATTTGATTAAATCTAACATTTCATCAATTTTATTCTTTTGATCCACTTTAATTAAATAATTTTAATTATTTAATTAAATCATCCATTCAATCCTCAATTTCACATTAATTAAATAATTTTTGTAATCCACAATAATTAAATAATTTTTAATTATTTAATTAGCTAACCTTTCCTTTACAATTAAATAAATTAAAATAATTTATTTAGTTAAAACTTTTCCATTTTCCTCTTTCACAAATAAATAAAATTAAATATTTTATTTATCTACTATTGCTCTCATCATGCACATGAATTAAATAAGTTTTTATTTATTTAATTCTAAAAATATCTTCTCATGCACATGAATTAAATAATTTACTTATTTAATTTTATTCTTTCAAATCCACTTGCATGTAAAAAAGCAAATCAAATTTGAGTTAACTAATTGATCAAATCTCTTTATTATCAAATCAATTCATTAAATAGAAAATCAATTCTATTAATGAAAATCAAATTAGTTTTATTATCCATGCAATCAGTTAACTCATAAAAACAATCTTTTTTATGGACACATGTCACATGCACATTCTTCGTGTCTTCTCAATTTATCTCATCCGTCGATTCATTGAATTTTCCTCCATCGTTGATTAATATCTTGTGAAAGATATAAATACGTCCATCCTCCATATCACAAACGCTCTACGGTCATTAAGCTTTGAGCATTCATTGAGCACTTCACAATCATATTGAGCACGCATCCATTCATGCTTTTTGTAATTAAGGTTATGCAAATTAATAGAGCAATACACATATTTCACACCAAAGAATACAAATTACTTGTGGTAATTTCTTTGTTGTTTTGCATTGATTTCTTTTTTACTATCTTGTGATCATTCTTTGAAGGTTATGTAGAGTTGGAATAGGGTCTTTTATGCTTCTATTTTACATTCTAATTTTCTCCATATACACAGGGTATATTGCCTAACTAGTTCCACATTAGGTCCTATTCACACTTGTCTAGTTAATTTTACTTAGGGCATACTTAGTTTACACTTAAGATACTTATCACTTTGTGTCTCATGTCATATGATTAAGAAACTTGTCATAATCCTATGTTGTCCTATGTTTCACCTTGTTCTATATAACTAAGGGCTTCTCATTGTAATTTCATATCATGTACATTTTTTAATTGCATCTTTTGATAGAATAAAATTATTCTCTCATTTTGGATCTCTCTTGTGCTTTCATTGAAGCTCCTAGATCTTGGGTGGCTACCTTCATAGTCAATTCTCACACTGTATCAAACTTTGTAGAATTGCTTTATGTTAGTCTTTTTTTGAGAGATCCTATGTACACATCATCATTTTATCCATTGGGTATAAGTTTTAGCTATTGGTTTACTTTTTTTTGATAAGTCAGTTTGGCTTTAGGGAGCCATACCCATATAAAGAGATGTATAAAATATGATTTTATTACCTAGCTACTCCAAAAGGAGGGCCTTCCTGTAACTGTCTACCTTTTATACAAAATTTTGCCATCTACCAGCAGATGACCCACACTCCTATATATCTATCAATATATATTTCTTCTAATACATAATATTGTTCTTTAACAGAAAAAGGGCATCTAAGAAATCCCCAAAACCTAATACATATTAACATATCATTTCAAACTACAAGTTAGGCTCATACTTTAGCATCCTCATCTTGCGGACCATCCTTGTCCATTTCTAGGGAGTCCTCACCAGCACAGCTTAGCTCCTTGACTGTGAAAAACCCCTCAAGTTCTTTACCCAGGTCCACACCTGTGATTGCTTTGAGGAAAGTAATACCCCATTTTATAGTGTGCCTCCTTGCATCCTCTAAACACCCCTCACTAGAATAATGAAAGGATTCCAGGGGCCACAATATGCAAGAATCACCCTCGGCCACAAGCCATCCCTTGGAGGAAAACTGATTCCCAACACAACATCACTAATTACCTTGGCGAGCCCCCCTTCATTTAGCCTTCACAAGAGCTGCACCCATCGCATGAACCATAGACTTCTCCTCACCAATATCCAATAGGACAACAATGAACATTCTAGCTATGTTTGTGTTTACCCAGTATCTATGTTGCGCATTGAGGAAAGACTCTCCGAAGACCAGTTTGATCGCATGTAGAACAATCCCTGAGTTGGTCTTAAAAACCTTACGAAGGCACAGTTCAGTGATTTTCCCATAGAAAGCCATTTGCCTTCATTTCACCTTCAAACAAACCAAAGAATCCATTATGATGCAATGAGTGAAAATGTTGTCCAACCACAGCTCAATCAACATGTTTAAACCCATCGAGGGTAACCAAGAAATGAATGTAATTGTCCTTCAGTATGCTTGAAGATTAATGCCACTCATGCTACTCATTGTGCCACCTTCTTTGTTCAGAGGCCTGTACTGGCCATGAAATTCCACATCTCTGAACCATCCTCCTCTAAGTTGGAAAAGAAGTCCACAACGTCCATCTCTTTTGCTTGGTTGGCAATTGCATCAACAAAGTAGTTAGCTTCACAGTAGACATGAGATATTTCAAAGTCCTCAAAAGTTTCTAAGAGTTCCCATAATGGTGTTATAAGACAATTAATCTTCCAACAAGGGGTCTCCATTTTCATCAGTGCATTAATGATGTTAAGTGAGTCACCTTCAATATGGAGTTTTTTAACCTTAAGCAAAAACAAGTTTCGAACCCCAGCAAAGCCGCTTGCATTTTCAACATATTATTGCCTGGGGGAGTTTATGAGCTTCCATTCCAATAATATGCCCATTGTGGTCTTGCACTCTGCAACCATCTCCAAATCATCCTAGATTGCCCTTGGAGGCATCGTCAAAGTTGACCTTATGCCATCCCAAACTAGGGAGAACCCATCTTGCATCTTCCCTGAGTAGATCCCCCAAC
This sequence comes from Cunninghamia lanceolata, assembly GCA_027924645.1. NCBI lineage: Eukaryota > Viridiplantae > Streptophyta > Pinopsida > Cupressales > Cupressaceae > Cunninghamia > Cunninghamia lanceolata. The sequence continues at coordinate 16,117,796 of BSBN01000547.1, forward strand.
TTAGCTCAATGGATCCCATGAATGGGGGAGCTATTGATTTACTTTTAAATTCTATGGATTTCCATTATTTTTTTGTGGATTTTAAAAAATAAAATAATAATGAGGGTATTGACAGGTTCTGCCAGTACAGACCTATCAACCCTGTACCGGGTGCAAAGCCCATGGAAGCAGTGATCTGTTGTTTGACCACTGATAGGATTTAAACCACAATCAACAAGCTTATCAGCCACATGAAACCAACTAGGCAAGCCTCTAAACAACCTAACTACTAGTAAGAATCTCAAGTGGATGAAAAACCACTGCAAACGATGGATTTTAACACAAGAAACCACATCAACTCATCTAAAAGTGGTTTTGCACCCAAACAAGGGCAATTTTGGTTTCAGATATGTAGTTTTGATATTGAAAGGATGATTTTCACAAAATGATCAGTGCTTTTGGCTACAAAAAGTATATTTTGGTGACCAGGGAGAATATTTCATTCATCAATTTGTTGACATGGTGACATCATCACTTTTTGTCCCCCATCTAATTCCCCCTCTCCAATGCAATTTTTATTTTGGCACTCAGACTTTGCAAGCCATTTTCTCAGTCATATAGGCTCCTTTTTTAGAAAAATTTTTGGGGTAGAATTTCATAGGCTTCCTAGTAGTGTAATTATTTTTTATTTTGGTGCCTGATTTTTTAGAAATTGTATATTTTCACACTAGTTGCTGAGCAGTTCTCATTTTGAGAACTTCTAGAGCTCTATTTGGGCTATTGCAGTAACATTTTTTGGTGATTTTTTTGAAAGTGCATAATTATTTTTGTGTACTTCTTAGATCTGTAATTAGTTTGATCTCATTCTACATAGAAATTATACTTTCAGTTGTGTCCTAATTTTGGCATTTGTATTGTATTAAGATTAACGACCACTTTGTTGTTTTAGCTAGTGGCAACTATAATCACACTAAGTATAAAGTTCCAAAATCATATTTTTGCTAGGGGTGATCTCATTGATTGAGTAAAAGGGAGGTTGTATTTGTGTTGTTTCATTTTTGTATTCTTGTCTCTCCATCATGGATCAAACCAAACTTTCTCCACTCGCCACATACAATTATTATGAGTGGAAGAAACAAATAGGGATTCATTTGAGAACTTTGGGTTTACATAGGGTTTCAATGTGTACAAAAATTGAACCAACAACTATTATAGAAAAAAGAAAGTGGTATAATAGATGTGATGAAGCCTATGGAACATTATGCATGTCTATTTATTCTGATCTCCTTTTTCACATTGAATCTTTCACTACACCAAATCAAATTTGGACTACATTAGGGAGTCTATTTGGAAAGAAAGATACTATGAAAGGTTTTAAATTGGAGAATGAAGTAATTGGTTTGAATCCACAGATTTTGACAACATCCAAGACTTCTTCACCAAACTAAAATCACTTTGATTGTAGCTAAAACAATGTGGTATTAAGAAAGAGGACACTCAACTGATTCTTTCAATCCTTGCCAAACTTGGTCTTGATTATTCAGATTTTGTTTCTACATTTTAAACTACTATGGATGCTCTTGGTATTACCTTCAAAATACCTTCACTTGATGATTTGGTTACATCATTCACTAGGGAGTAGGCAAAGTTAGTACACATTGGTACAATAAATTCTCCAAAACCACAAGCTCTTATTGCTAATCAAAGCACAAAATATTAAAAGGCTTCAAATAGAAAAGGTAAGAAATAGAAAAATAAGGATTTCAAGAATAATGAGAAAGCCAAAGAATCACAATAAAATAAGTCCTCCTCTTCCAAAGAGGAATCTTCTAAGAAGGATAAAATCAAATGTGTATATTGCAAGAAACTAGGACATGGTAAGCATAAGCGTTATGAAAAAAAGACTGATAAGTTGACACACCTTCTTCAGAAGAATAATATCCAATTGTCTTCATCCATGTCATCTAGTTCATCATGTTCTTTGACACCATCATCATCTACACAATCAAGGACATCTACAATCACAAATGGGATAGATAGGCTAAAAGGAAAATCACTCTTGGCATCTACAAGTCTTGAGCCAGGGAGATGGATTCTTGATTCTAGAGCCTCACATCATATGGCTTCATCACAAGGTATATTCTTTTCATTTGAGCCTTGTACTTTACCACACATCCTAATAGGGAAAAACACATATATGCATATTTTTGGGAAAGGATCTATTGACATGGGAGAAGGCACTTTTCATGATGTACTTTGTGTTTCATCCTTGTCAACCAATCTCCTTTCCATCTATCAAATTACACATAGTGGCACAGGGAAGACTATTGAATTTACACCTAATTCAGTGATCATTAGGGACTTGGAGAGTAGATAAATCATTGTCGTTTGGATGGTTGATCATGCATCTCACTTATACACCATTTCTCATCTTATTCTTGATGATGTTGTAGTTTCATTGACTAATATTCACACTAATGCATCAAGTATGAATCATATTTCTGAGAAGTTTGGTCACTTAAACCTTGGTGTACTTGAGACTTGTGCTAAGCTTCCATCTCCTCCACCTCATGCTTCTTTCAAGATCATCATTGCCATGGCTTCATCTACTTTAGTTGAGTAGGATCACTCTAGTCTTTCAAATTCAACTTCATGAGATGATTTCTTGATAGGTATTTTAGATTTGTTTTGTGATTCTCATATTGTAGATTTGGAGGACACACTTGAGGATATTCACTTCCTCTTTGGTGACAATTACAACAAAATTTTTATCTCATCCTCTTCATATTTGGAGATTGTTCTTCATGATTCTACATAGGGTTTTGGATTGGTTACACCTCATTGTATTATGACATCCTTTGATTCTAGCATGTGGACATTTGAGTAGTTTTCATAGGCACCCACATGAGACTTCTTCCATCATCTCTCTTCTTGGAGATGGAGTTTCTTCTACATCAACCATTGGATTGGTTTCTTCCCAAAGGGAGAAATGTTGTTTGTAGGTATTGGACACTCTTCAACATTCATCTTCAGACATCCACCATTAGCATAGGAGCTACTTCTTTGTTGGGGGATCTAACATCTCATTATTTCTCTCCTATGGGGGGTATTTATTATGTATTTGTGTTGGATGTAGTCCTTGGGGGGTCATATTGAGTCCTCCTTCCATCACATCTTTTATGTTTTCTCTCTTTTGGAGAGGGATTTTTTCCTACAAGTTTTTCTCCTTGTCTCCGTTTGTGAGAGATTGTTTGTACATGGGTACCTAACATGGCCTTATAGTCAAGACCCATGAATCATCCATTATCCATCATTGCATCATTTGCATGTTTCATAGTCTCCCTAAGTTGCACTTAAGGGAGGGTGTTAGTGTGAATGGGGTATATTACCTAACTAGTTCCACATTAGGTCTTATTCACATTTGTCTAGTTAAGTTTACTTATAGAATACTTAGGTGACACTTATGATACTTATCACTTTGTGTCTCATGTCATATTTTTAAGACACTTGTCATAATCCTATGTTGTCCTATGTTTCACCTTGGTCTATATAAGCAAGGGCTTCTCATTGTAATTTCATATCATGTACATTTTGTAATTGCATCCTTTGATAGAGTAGAATTATTGTCTCATTTTGGATCTCTCTTTTGCTTTTAATGAATCTCCTAGATCTTGGGTGGCTACCTTCATAGCCAACTCTTACAACTAGGTGCCCAAGTCCACATGCAAATATCTAATGCCCCATAATGCATTAGTCAAACACCTAAAATATAAAGTAACTCCTCTTGCACATTTTACACACCTTACACATCACAGGTTCTACCATAACCATCATAATTTATCATATGTGAATCATAGGTGCTCCATGAGTGCACTAATTGCATTATATGACAACTATCTTTAGAAGATGTTTCTCCCAAATTTGACCTTTCAATGTAACCTTCCTACTCAATGCCCTCTTGCAAAAATATTCCAAGTCACTCGAAGAATAATAAATAAATAATGTCACCACCCTCACATGGGCATCCCATTTTTCCCACCATGATTCTTGGAAATCATACATTATTTATCCCTCTACATGAATAATTAAATACATAATACTATAAGATTTGCAAGTTTAATAATACACCCAATATTAACATTCTCCCACTTGATATTTGCACTGCCAAAACATAATAGGGAACATAAAAAAAAGAATCAAATGCTAGGAAAGCCAAGGTCCATACCCTGCCTACACCAACAAAAATTTTCAATGCTCATTGGCTTAATAAGTTAATCTACAACATTCTCCAAAGTGACAAGATTATGTATTTGGACCCTCCATTCTCAACCATCTCATAAATAAAGTGGTGTTGCACATCAATAGGCTTAGTATAATTATGTTACATCAAATTCTTTGCCAAAAAAATAAAACTCTAACTATCAAAACTAATCCTTACTATCCTACTCTCAAAGTTAATCCTTGAACATAATATCTATATAACCACACTACTTATTTACAAGCATGTGTTATAACCATGTACTCTACTTCTATAGTGGACAATACAATCAGGGGTTTCCTCTTACTCATCCAACTAACACCTCTAAATAGAGTGAACCTATAACTGCTTGTTGACCTCCTACTATCCAAAATTCTATCCCAATCTCAATCAATAAAGCCATGGGTAAAAGCACAAAGTTGTGTCACACTTTTATAAAGGAAATGACCAACGCTGATCCAACTTTTAAACTTGAATCACTAAAAAGTGACATATATGTTTTGAATTTTGAAATGATGTAAACTAATAAAATATTTATTTTTTAGTATAATTTATGTTTGTATTTTTTGAAAAAATTTAAAAAATTATTTGAATATAGTTTTTAATAAATTGACACTATAATTTAGTTGTTGATAAAATGCTGAAAAATGAAGTTACATGAGACGTCAATCTTTATATAGTAAATTTTATTTTTTTTTCTTCAATTTTTTTGTGTGTATTTATAACTTGAAACTTTAGTGCATGGATATATTTTTTTTCCAATTTATCAAACAACTTTCCCAAATCATTAGTCCCATAATAACAACTACAATAATTGAAAGTTCCTTGCAAATATAAAAACACTTTTTCAGATTATAAGTCCAATGGTCCCTACCAAAGTTAAACACAAGCCTACTAAGAACTCTCATTGCTTGGGAAAAATCTAGTCAAGTATAGACCATAACACACATACAACTTCTTACAACACTAGCATAAGGAACATTAACATGTATATCATCAAAACCATCATCCAATTTAGGGCATTGTTTCAAATAAAGCCTATTGTCCATTGGTAACAAAATACTCACTGATTTACAATCCTACATGGCAAACCATTGCAAATAGTGTCTTGACATACTTTGATTAAGCCAAATCTTTATATTAACTCGGTCCATGTTGATTTCTATACCTGATTTATATACTTTGTAACCCCTAAATCCATCATGTTAAAAGTAATTGAAAATTGATTTTTAAGTTCCTTATCATCTCCTTATCATTTCCAATGAACAACATGCCATCAACATATAAGACAATGATTAACAATTGATTATAAATTAGTTTAAAATAAACATAATTATCTTTATTAATTCTTACAAAACTAAGATCTAAGGCAAATGCATTGAACTTATAAATAACACGTTCAAAGGCTCTACTTTAAACCATACATGATGATCAATTTAACCTATAAACCAAAATTTCTTTCTTTTTTACCACAAAATTGTCAAGTTTTTTCATATAAATCTCTTCTTGAAGATCTCCATGCAAAAAAATAGTTTTAACATCCATTTAGTCTACTCTAAATCATAAGCAGTAGTAATAGAAAGTAGGAACCTAATAAAAGTCAATTTAACAACATGAGAAAACTTCACCAAAGTTTATTCCCTCAATTTACGAATACCCTTTTGCCATTAGTATTGCCTTGTACATTTCAAACTTACCATCTACTCCAAAATTCTTTTTAAACACCCACTTGCATCTAATGGGCTTTTTGTCCTTAAGTAGCTCAACTAGTTCTTGAAAGTCTCATATTTTTCAAATCCATCATTTTATCCTACATGACCTCTATCCAAGACTCACACTCCTTTAGAAAAAGAGCTTCCTTCACACATCTAAGTTCATCATTAATACAAGATAAAATAAATACACAACAAAAATCTAGTGGGTTATACCTTTCAATTGCTTTTCATTGCCTTGTGGACCTCCTCAAGGGTGTAGTAAGAAGCTCTTCCTGTTCTTCTTTTTGACCATCCTCTAAACCTTTTTTCTCTACATCCTCTTTTCCAACTTGTTCTTCCCCATGTACATCTTCTTGCTTCTCTCTTTTTTTTAATCTCAAAATGCACTATTTTGTTATCTTTTTCCTTTGGCTATACAATATCAAAAATAACTTTAAGTTCCCTAAAAATCATATTGTAAGAATAAACTATTTTCAATGTTAGAGAATTCCAAAGCTTATAGCCTTTAAAATTATCGCCATAATTAACATATATTTTCAACCTTTGTCACAACTCAATATCTTGAAAACTAATATAAAAAAATAATATTCATTTAAAATACAAAATGGTTTACACATAAGAATATTCATTTAAAATACAAAATGGTTTACACATAAGAAATAGATGATAAGATTTGCAAATCCACTAGTGAGTGGAGGATGCATTTTCTTTAAACAAAGACAATGGAGGAAGCATTTTCCTTAAACAAAGACAGTTGAGGAAGCATTTTCCTTAAACTAAGACAGTGGAGGAGGCATTAGCATTAAACAAAGACAGTGGGGATGCATGGAATTTTCTATAAAATGCCTTGAATTGTAAGGAAGAAGACACTGACCTTTGGTTTGGGGAATGCTGGAGGAATTCTTCGCTGCTATGAGAGAAAGCTGCACTGAATGTTAGGTTCGTAGCATTTTCTATTTCATAAGTTTTCAGCTTGGTTGTGGTAATGTTCATCCTACTAGTTGACTGTAGTTTTCATCTTTCACTATTATCTTCGTTAAATCCATAAATTCATAATGCCACGAATAATTACAGATGTGGCTATGCAAAAGTCTAAAAAAAAGTCAAATTGGATACACTAATAAGAGTTTAGCTTTGACCACTTTTATCATGTTTAATTACTATGAATATCTATGACTTACTTCTTGCCTCAGCCTATTTCTCTTTGATTCTAGTGATTTTGTCCTTTTCATTCTGTTTAAGGGTGTTCTAGCCGGAGTACTGTAGTTGCCTTCTTATATGTCTTCTGTTGAGTGTGATTTCACAAATAATAACATTGCTACAATTTAAAAAAACTATATATCCTATTGTTTGTCAGTATAATTTTGATTATCTTTATGCAAGGGCATAATTATGAATCAGTGAGTGCATTAGAAAAAAATAATAATAATCTTGCATATAATGAGAAGGAAGTTTAATATGTGCAGCTAACTATGCCCTATACTAGAGCAATAATCATGACCTTAGATTATAGTTGTAATTCAATTTCATTATTGATGTGGAAGCCTACTCCTTTGGATTACTCGAGGATAACATACCCACTGTAATTTCTAATATTCTCGTGGTCATTCCAATTTCTAGTTATGGGATTGCTATTAGTTTCTGTCTCACATGTCGTGGTCACCTATTTAGCTGTACGTTTTCATTTTTGCACATATGTTTGCCAGAGTATTTACAATTATAATACTTTGTGTGGTTTCATTTTACACATACGTGCCTCGTCTATGCATTTTCATTTTGCACATATGTCTGCCAGAGTATTTTCCATTATAATAGCTGACAAATTTACCCCTTCCGTTATGCTCTAATAAAAATCCATACCCTGTTCATAAGTGCCCATTTGGTACAGACAGGGAGGACGTTGGCAAAGGTTAAGGATTTTGGCTTAACGCCTGCCAATTGCATTTTGCCTAAAAGTTTCTAAAGCCTTTTCAATGATTCCATTTTGTGCAAATCGACGATCATTGCATTCCACTTTATGACATCTCTTTGAGGCATTCTGTCAAACAGTTCACATGCCTAGTCTATGCTTCCACATTCTGCATATGTGTCTACCAGTGCATTTCTTAAACAAATTGTATCTGGTGAAATTCCTTTTTCAATTATGTTTTGATGAATGTCTATACTCTGTCTCAAAGCTCCCATTTTGGCATAGGATTTGACAAAAACCCCCCTTTGTTTTGCCTTGACGGACGACCATGGCCTATTTGAAAGTTTCCATTTTGGCGTCCACAGGAAGGGTGCTGACCAAGGCATTGCTTATTCAAATTAATTATTAATAGATAGCATTTTCTAGATTTGGTCACTTCATCAAATGAAAGGAGTTGGCCAAAGGAGCTGGCAATGCTTGTCCAAACTTTCTCCCAATACGCCTAATGTAAATAGGAGATTTAACAATTATTTTCAATAAGTCAATACACAAATGAGTCAAAATAGTTTTGATCAAATATTGTCCTCTGAATTGTGCTGCACAGAATTTGAATATAAAAAGAATGGAAAAATATTCATGCATTAATATTTTGGCATTTGTTAGGTTATTTGTTTGAGTTTGCACATTTATTTTTATGTATCTGTTTTTGGCTTTTGTATATATCTTCTGTAGGAGAGATTATTATCTAATTAGGCAGTATTTCTTGGTTGTGGTTTAGAAAGAAGCTGGAAATGAATAAATACAGGCTTATCTTCTTGATAAATTAGTCTGTTCTGATGGTGGTTATTTGCCTATTAGTATTTAATAAGTTGGTGCTGTGGTCCCACTCTGATGTGTGAGATTTATTCTGTATATCAAGATGAGTTTGTGAATGCAACTCTGTAATTGCTGGGGGTGATTTTCTTATTAACATCTAATACGAAAATGCTGAAATGAAATTACCATAGGGACTTACATAATTTTCCTGTACCGTATCTAATTCTTATTTTGATTTTTATGGTGGAATTGATTTACTTCTCCATCACAAGCAATCCTTACATCCTCAACAAATAGACCCTATATATTGTACTTGTCATCTAGGGGCTTCTCATCATGTCTATATGTGAAATTTTTAAAGGAGGAATTATTACCTTATCCTCCCTGTATCATAACATCTACGAGGTGTTTGATCAAAACTAAATAACTTAATCATGTTACCAATTGTAGGGATTGACATGAAACTGTAATTTTCACCTATGAGTTTTAATAGGTTAGATATAATTCTCCCTATCTTTTACTTAATATTGATGTAATGACTTAGACCATTGAAAATATATTTCATACTTAGCTACCTATGGAAGCACATCCTTTGAAATAATGTGGGAATCAATTATTATACCTTCAACTTATATGAGAGATTGTACCTTCAACTTATATGAGAGTTTTCTTTGAATATAGCACTGAGTTATCTGCTAGCATCAAGTGCATATGAACCATGTGTTTCTTGTGAAGTCTATTATGCTATAGGGTACACTTACCACTACAATTACACTATCATAATTATTGTCATGAAGCTTTCTAAAAGTAATGTGTAGTAAGATAGTAGAGTGAGTCTCTAATTAGTAAGGGGAGGAGGAAAACTCATGGTCACACATATAGCATTGGTGAAGTATGATACCACGTAAAAGTTCCCTTTGACTTGACCCTTGAAAACTATTGTTTCAATGTTGCTATTTAATCATGTCCCTATAATTTGGGATAACCTCCTTTTCCATAATCATGAGTAGGGGAACCTAAGATGCAGTCAAATCTTAATAGCATCTTTCTCACAAATAAGTTCCATATTAAAAATCATTTCTCAAATCTCATATCACCTTAGATTGAAAGTGTAAGTATCCTTTCCAGTTTATGTTTACGAATAACTTGAAGTGAATTATTTGTATGAATAATTGGGAATGTGAAAGTATGAGTGAGTAATTTAGTATATGAATGTATGTAAAGACGCTGCATGGTTGAATCTTGTTTCTACTCTATAAATTGTTAGAAGAATCCTAAGAATTAGATAAACATTATTATGTGGGATTAGAATTCTAAAATTTGCTTGAGCTGCCTTGGTCGATAACACTCTTTTCATAATATAAAATTTTATAGTTAGTATCTTAATTATGAATTAACAAGCTTGTTAAGTTTCTCTGTTCATTAAAGGTCATATTGTTTCCCAAGTATTATTCAGAATTTATTCATATTGTATTTGGAATTGTATTTGAAGAACAAAGTTATCAGTTAAACCTAATTTTAAGAGTGGTCTTAACACTAATAGTTTTGTATCTGTATAATTATGTTGATATTGTTTTTATACATGATACTAGTTTCAAGCTGGTTGTTCCCATTAATGTCCTATACACTAGTATCTTTGCTTTATGCAAGTTCTTTCAATATAAATCAACATCCAAACTCAACCCAATCACAGTGTTCGGTATTTACGGTACCTCTGGGTCACGTTTACGGGTAATGCCATCGCGTTGAACCAAGTACCTCGCGCCTAACATAGCTACAACAACGACGTCTGGGCACTGTCCCTCTAAATCATCGGGGAGTAATAAAGAACATGTCAAAATTAAATCCGCAGGAAGGGAAAATCTCCTCGGATATCCCACTAAGAAGATTAACTAAAAAGAAAGGATGATTCTATTGAACTAATGTTTACCATGATACTCATTTGGAAACACTTCGAGCATACTAACAGAAAACGAGGCTTATTGACACGTGAGTATAGATTGGGGAGGACATGTGAAATATCAGATAGGGCAACTAGGCCAATCCAGAAATGCTATCTATTATATGCTTTCACCTTGCCCTTGCAGATCATGGTGAAAGTACTAGGTGAATCAGGAACGGACTTAGTCACGATAATTATCTAATTTGACTTGGGGAAGCAAATTAGATTTCATGGGTAGATACCTTATAGGGATTCCTCCACACTAGGACTAACTGACAAACACCCCTTTAGGTGTTTGTGGTAGTGGACTAACTTCTGTCCTTGTTTCACTAAGTGGGTGGCAGCCGATGAAGCTGTTTGGGGCAGGGAATAACTCTAGAAAGGGTTGGGTACCCGTTCACAGTTACACCAAACATAGTGAAAAATAGAACTACATGTTCGCATTCCCTGCGTTAGTCACATCCTAAGGAGGGGGCCTTGATCCCGTGGATACAGGGTATGTAGGCAGTCTGGACGGTGAAGGATGCCCCCAGTACTCAGGTCCCCTGGATGTAGGGAGTCCTACAATTAGCATCGTGATCTTAATTCTCTGAGTAGTGATTATTGAGTTGTGTTAACGTGAGATTGTTAAGTTAATTTTGTGCAGATGATAAGGATACAGTTACTAGAGGAGAAGCAAGCTATCAAAAATGAATGTAGGATGTAATGCATGACTTAAGGTATGAACTGATCCGTTGTTCTTCTAGTTATCTTCTCTCGTAATGTACTCTATCTTCACTAGATTTAAATGATTCTCGGAAACTAAATTTCAAGTTTCATCACATTTCTATAGCATACATTTAAGCACTTCTGGAAGAATTTCACATTTCCTACATTTGCCAGATCAAAATTTTTATTCATTGGTATTTTTGAAAATTAGAGTTTAATGCTATTTGATTTAGGATGAGTCAGGTCCTTACAACCTTAGAGTCCAACTTAGATTGTTTTCCTTTAGGCACATGAACATAAGTCTCAAAACCAAAAACTATAATCTATGAAACAAATAGCTTTTTACCTATCCGCATCTCATATGGTGTTTTATTAACTAGAAAAAAAGTTGGAGATCTATTTACCAAATAACAAGTAGTACTTACAACCTCAACCAAAAAACACTAATGAAGCCCACTACTACTCAAGATACTTTAAATTAAATACCCACTAACATTTCATCCATCCTTTCTATGGTTCTATTTTACTATGACATATTAGGAGTTGTCTTTTGTCTCATAATACCTACATGTCCATAGACATCATCAAATTCTCTAGAGTAATATTCACCTCCATTATCTAATATTAATAATTTTATTTTTTGATTCATTTGTTTCTCTACAAAAACTTTAAAATCCTTAAACTTGTAAAAAACCTTAAACTTATGCTTAGAAAATAAATCCAAGTATATCTAGAGTAGTATCAATAAATAAAACATAATAATGAGATTTACAAATAGAAGACACATCTACATGACCAAACACATCACCATGAATAACTTCTAAAATCTTTTTACTCTAGTGCTACAAGAATTAAATTGTACTCTATTATATTTTCAAACAAATAGTGCTCACAAAAGTCAAAATTTGCAAAATAACTAGATAAACCATTTACCATATATTTATTATTAAAGGCCTTAAGACTCTTTTCACCAAAGTCACCCAATATACAGTACCACAACAAACATGAATTAAAAATTTCAAAATTAGATGTAAAGTTACAAAATGTAGATGCTTCTATCTTAAACAAGGTTCCATAGTGAGTGCTCTTAGCCAACTCCAAATTTCCTCTAGCCAATGTGAAACCATTCCTATCGAAAGTGACATGAAACTAGCATCATTCATTTTAGATATAGACATTAAATTTCTCCTAAGCATTGGAATGTGTAACACATTAGAGTTTTTTCACTCTCCCATCACTGAATACCAATTCTACCTTTTTCTCAACCAATAATCTAGTGAGAACTATTGTTGCCAAGAAAAACCTCACCATCATCATATGCTCTATAATATGAGAACCATTCCTTGTGAGGAGTCGTATGATATGAAACACCTCAATCCAATAGTCATCACTAGCAATGGTAGCACATATAAAAATGCATAACCACTAACATCATCATTATAGGATTTTATATAGAAAAATCATCAAAATTATTTTACTTATTTATGCATTCCTTCTTCAAGTGACCTTGTTTCCCATGGTTCTAACATTTTAACCTAGCCTTACTACGGGTTTTAGATCTACTCGTAATTTTGATCTATCTTTATCCATCTTTTTATTACCATCCTTTTCCTTAGGTCTACTCCAAACATGTAGATCATCCTTGGAACCCTCATCCATGGATTTTCTCCTCATTTCTTCACTTAAAAAAGTAGTAACAAGATAATTCATTTGAGGCTTTCTAGTACCACAATTAATTACAACAATTAGATTTTTTATGTGTAATGTCAAAAATTGCATACCCTACAATTTCAATCTTACATTTTACATTTGTTTTAGTGCTCATTCTCATAGCATATGTTAAAAACTTTGAAGGCATAGATATTATAAAAACTAAACCATATTGATTTTAGTAAAATATATAAATAATATTGTTACTCATTCAGGCTTTTACAATGTATTATGCAAATTCTTATAAAGCATTGCATTCATGTAACTTCTTCCAATTACCTTATGGGAAACTAACTCCCAACTAACACAAAATTAACTAAATATTTAAATCACAATAGTAAGTCACTAAGATGACTTTATTATAAAATGTAAACTGTATTTTCCAACACCCCTCTTAAGATTTACATTACAAAAAACATAACAAATTATAGAATGGAGAAACTACATGATTAATTGCAGTAGCCCATTCAGAAATCTATGGAAACACCACCAAATTTCCTCACTCATCTAGAACGCCCCAAACTTCTTGTGTCTAGGAAAATGTCTTATTTGACCATCAAATCTCCATCTGGAACACAACAAAAATAGAACATGTTGACCAATCATAACCACATATTCTTCAGAAGCTTCTCTTTGATTTTTTTTAACTAGTCCATCAAGTTGCCTTGTGACCCTCGTAAAGGTGTAGCTCCTGAGCTGAATTCTTGAGTTCCTAGATGACCACCTCCCTAAACTCTCGAATCATAGGTCTCCCAAATTATTGGATAACAATCCATACTAAGCTACATCCACAATGCTCCATCAAGCTGTCTCATGACCCTCGTAAGGGTATAATTCCCAAGATCCACAAACTCCCAAACTATATAGGAAACAATTCATATTTAGTTTTATCTACACGATCATTTTCTATCTTCACAAAATAGATTTCTTAATATATGAATTCTTCAACATTGTTAACATCTAGAGAAAAGAACACAAAAAAATAAAAACACTAATGATTCTCATACACATCACCATCTTTGAGTGAGAAGCTAGCTCAAGATGATGAGATCCCTCCAGCCTTCAGCGCCTCCAACTTCCAATGTTCACCAACCTCCTCTTTGACACTTGTTAGTCCTTACCCTCTGAAGGTATTACCAAAGGTAGTACTACAATCTCTAAAAGCCCAATCAACACAAACAAATTTTCAAGCATATTTGTAAAGATCATAATGCAATAAGATGTTGGATTCAATTGAAAATGAATTCATACAATAAAACTATGTCTCCAACCAACCATCTTCTCCATGAGTAACAAGAACAATAATTTTCTACCCCTTAAAAAAATTCTCTAAAAGTTTGGTAATAATATTTTTAATAGATATAAAATGACCAAATACCCTCTTTGAAACATTAGAACCTAACACATATTCATTGAGGAGTAATACCAATTTAACTTGCTACCAATCCCACTATCTACCATGTTGAAATAAAATGCTTACAAAGAAATCACAAACCCCTATAAAGGAAATACCTTTTCATGCTAATATTTAATCTTGCTAAACCCCAAAATTCATTCACAATTATTTTTGTGTAAAATAAATCCACACAAACTTTTAGAAATGTGCCTCCCTATGCACCAATGGATATATGTCTCTCAAAGGCCATTTTTAATTGATTTTAATGCTTTTGAATAAAACAACTTTGGATTTTCAAAATTTGAAATATTTACCTTGTATCTCTAAAAATACTTTTACAAAAACTTTGAATAACTTTTCTATATGCATAAATAATTAATAGTTCTTCCCTCCTCTTAAATTATTTAATATTCATACTTATCTCCTTATGCAATTATACACCCTTATACCATTGACATACTATCTTTGGAACTTCACACTTAAAATAAAATACTATGTTCTAGGAATACATAAGAAATAATTTCTCATGTATGTCGTTCTACTCCCATATATGAAAAATAAGTATATCTATATCCCTTATATCTCAAACTTATTTGAAGAGAAAAGTTTTCCTTAAAAATTGAAAAAATATTGAAGTATGTGGTGCAGTTTCAAAGTCCTTTCGTGTAGTATGACAGTTGAAAATGACTCTTAAGAAAAAATGTCTCTCAATGAAATTCACCAAAAAGTCTCTACCTTTACATGTGGGCATTTCTTTCTTCCTCACAATGGTTATTTCTTTTTCCTTCCAAGATCTCCCCTCTGGTACCATGTTGAAAAATTTGAAGGCATAAATATTATAAAAACTAAACCATATTGTTTTCAATAAAATATATAAATAATATTATTAATCATTTAGGGTTTTACAATGTATTATGCAAATGCTTTTAAAGCATTGCATTCCCTAACTTCCTCCAGGAGAAATGAACTCACAACTAACACAAAATTAACTAAACATTTTAAATATCACAACACTAAGTCACTATGGTAACCTTATATTTTCTCATGTATTTTCCATTTCCTAACACTTCATTATTTTTGTGTCTTCTAAACATTAATGTGGTTGTGTGAATGTCAATGCAACCATCTTCTTCTTGCAAATCACAAATTTAATTAAAAATTTAAATTCATCTCTAAATTAAATTTACTTTTAATTAATAAAATTATTCTAAATCAACTCACCCATTTATCATTATTCTTCTTCTTTCTAAACGAAACATTCAAAAATTTGATTTGAATGCCCCATAGGCAGCTTGATGTAAAAACAATTTAAATGCTCATTATTGAAATATAATAAAAAGCCTCTTTTTAGTTAAACCTCTCAAATTTTTCTATTCTCATTCCCTAGTTTCCAATGCCAAAACCTCTATTTTGACATTTGATTTCATGGCATTTTAGTTGGCGATCTAGCATTTTGACTCACATGCATTATTATTACATTCTTTATCTTATAGCATAAAACATATTCTTCTATGCCATACTAATGCCACTTACTAGATTCTATTCATTGCATTTTTCTACAAATAGCAAAACACATCATAAGTGTTTTAGTTCTTCCAAATAGCAAAAGACAATGAAATCTAGTTCTACTTTATGCTTCCCTATGTTCTTCAACAGATTCTATGAGTTAGTGTACTATTTGTGTCATAACCCTCTTTTTTATTCATATAATTATCACTAATTAAATTATATTATTAGATTAGTAATGAGAAAGTAAATGAAAATTGTAAATAAATAATTAATTAATTATTGTTTAATTTAAATTTAAATAATCAAGATAATAAATAAAAGGTTAGATACTTGTCATTTTGTAAAGGGTTAAATTTAAATTGAAAATTAAATTAATGTGTATGATATTAAATTTTTTATTTAATTTAAAATTAGAAAAAATATTTTATTTCAAAAATAAGTGAGGATTTATTGTTGAAAATTATAAGATAATATGATCACAAGGATTAAATACAGATTTATTTAAGAGTTTTTTTTTTGATTTGTAATATTGAAATTATATTGATCTGAAAATATGAAATTACATAGTTTTGTGCCAAGATATGGCTCTTCTGAGAATGCTACTGCTATTCTGCTACTTCCTTCAAACTATCTATCTCCCTAATGATTCCCAAAAAGACCTCAGAGGGT
This sequence comes from Cunninghamia lanceolata, assembly GCA_027924645.1. Taxonomy (NCBI): domain Eukaryota; kingdom Viridiplantae; phylum Streptophyta; class Pinopsida; order Cupressales; family Cupressaceae; genus Cunninghamia; species Cunninghamia lanceolata. The sequence goes on from BSBN01000547.1 coordinate 16,134,407, forward strand.
CGAATAAAACTATAGACCTCGCAGGGTCAAACCATGACTGTTATCTATTTACATATTATTCGGGCTTCTATAAACAAAAAGGAGCCTTAAAACTATAAACGGAAGACTAGAAGACTAAAGGATAACAATACTAAGTTTAGACATCATCCACCTTATCAAAATCTAACAGTTGCAAGTTGAAATCTGCCACCCAGTCAAAACCATCCACTGTATGGATACCTAGCACCTACTTGATGAAGTCGACAATGGTCTGAGTAATGTCCTTTGCCACCAGCAATTCGAAACCCTTTATATCCAAAATGAAAGGATACAATTTGACTACTACCTCTAGATCCACGAGGAGGGCCATATCCTTGGGTCGCGGGACTCCGATTCCCAAATTAGCTGCTTGCAGAATTAAGTCTAGATCCCCCAAATGCTCTGCATAAAAAATGCCTTTCATGATGGTTTCCACTTCTGCCTTGGGTGTTTCAAGCTCCAGAAGCATGGCCAAGACCCTCGAAGAGATATCGGTGTCTACCCTATACTGTTTGTCATTATACAAGAAGTGCTTTCCCATGATCATTCTAACTGCTTCTACCATCAACTCATTTGAGCGACGAAGCATTCTCTGCAACCGAAGGTCAGAGACATGGCCAAGAAAAGCCATCTAGTACTTACTGCTAACTAACCTGACTGGGGTTTCCATACCGCCACAACTAAATGCTTCGGCGAAGAAAACAAATGTGAATCTGATAGACATCGAGATTGAACCAAATGTTTGATGAAATGGCCAGCCCACATCCTTTTATGATTTTCCTTTCCTCACAAGCTTCTCAATGCGCCCACTTTCTAGAATTTTCCATTCCCCTTCGATCATTGAAAAGAGTGGAGAAGGCCCTAAACTCACACGCTACCTCGGCCTTGCCACCTAAGAAGATGAGGTGGCAAGGCTCCCTCCCAACCACCCACAGAGCGGCCTTACAATTCTAAGTGATCCCCCTGCCATCAGGATTAAGAATTTGTTTAATTGACACCCCATTCGCACCAAAGTTAGATAGACTATCCACTTCTTGATTCCCTTCCCTAAGGATATGATTGAAAGAGACCTTTTCAAAATCCTCCAACATCTTTAGTGCTAACTCTAATTTAGCCTGAAGCCTCCAATTAATGAGTTTTCTAGTTCTCAACCCGTTGATTATCAACAAAGAGTCTCCCTCTATGGCTAAATTCCTAATATGAATTTCTTTGCACAGTCTAATCCCAAGGATAATGGCCTAAATCTCTGCAATGTTATTGGTCCCTGGTAATAAAGGAGCTGCTAGTTTACCCACCACTTCACCATTGGAGGTTCGAACAATGCAACTTGCTCCCGAGGGACCCAAATTCCCTTTGGAAGCCCCGTCAAAATTTAATTTGCACCATCCTTCTTCCGGCGGGGACCATTGAATGTTTTTCCTTTCCATTGTTGTTGATTGACCACCTGACTTTGAGATAGGAACTGGTTTAAGTCTTGACCATTTTCTGATCATTTCTGCATCCCAACCAGTGAAATGTTGTTGAAAAGTCCCTCCCTCTACCAACCTAGAGCTCATTGTTTCCACAATACTTGACTCAATTTTACTAAGCAAAGAGAGTATTGGCATTTCCTTCTCCTGGAATGTCCTCCTATTGCGTTCCTTCCACATCTCCCATATGAGAATAGGACCTGCTATCCAGAGGCTGCAAACATAGCCTTCTAGTGCAAAATGGGCCATGTTGAAAGCCAATCCAATAGGTTATAAGGGGGAGCGGAATACCACCCCAACTTATTCATGATCCAATACCATCCTCTAACTACATATGAACAACGAAGGAATAAGTGATTACCATCTTCCTCTGCTTCTTTGCAGAGAATACACCTGGAGGGCCCCTCGAAACCTAGTCTTCTAAACCTGTCCGCTATAAGGGCTCTACCCTGAACTGCCAGACATGTGAAGACCCCCACTTTGGGTAAGCATTGTTTATTCCAGCATAACTTTATAGGGATCTTACCATCTACTGGACCAACACCCTTAAGAACCTTATATCCATCTTTGACTGTACACTGCCTAATAGGAGAAGCACACCATCTGAGAACATCTCTTTCCACCCTACTGCAAATCAACCGATTTGCCATAGCTTCTTCAAAAACTTCTACTTCCCTATCGTTGAAACCCAAGTTCCTCACACTCTTCCATTTTGGAAAGGCTAACTCCTCAACTTGCAGAAAGCAAAGATAGTCTCTAACTCTATCACCCCACAACAACTTGGTTCTTCTCATAACTGAGACTAAATCTTCTATGCCTGTTAGTGCTAGAAAACCTTCCCAAGAATCTTCCCAAAACCTTGCTACCCTTCCATCCTGAATTTCCCAAGAGAGGTGATTACAGATAAGGCCGTGACAACTTTTGATGAAGTTCCATATTCTTGAACCTTCTAGAAGTTCTCTTGATGAAAATATGCTATTCTCTTCTTCATCCAAGTACTTGGCCTTAATTAATCTGACCCATTTCATATATGGTTTTGCATAAATCAACCAAGCTAACTTTGCACCTAAAGCTCTATTTTGTAACAAAATATCCTTAATCCTGGCTCCGTCCCTTTCTTTCTATTTGCAAACTTGATTCTAGCTGATAAGAGGATACTTAAACTGTTCTGAAGATCGTTGCCAAAAAAACTCTCATCTTTTGTGTCAGTCCTTTGCTAGTCTTACTTGCTAAAGGTAGACAAGACATCATATAAATTGGGATGGCTGAGAGAATTGATTTTATTAAAGTTAGTCTACCTGCCCAAGACAACCATCTGCTTTTCCAAGATTCTAATTTTTTTTTCACCCTATCCAGCAAAGTATCCCAAGTATTGCCAGGGTGAATACCTTTAATCAAAGGCAGCACCAGATATTTGCACGGTAGAGAGTCCCTCTTAAAATTCAAGATTCTCAAAATCCTTCTTCTCTACCTAGAAAGGAGTTAAAGAAGAAAACCTATGATTTTAATTTACTTACCTCTTGACCTGAAGCTATAGAATAAAGATCCAGAATATCTCTAAAATTTCTTGCCTCTCCCTCAAAGGCTGAACCAAATAATAGAGTATCGTCTACGAATTGTTGTGAGTGAATCTTGGCATTGTTCCTGTGATTTGAATCCCTGTGATGTGCCCTGTTGGCAAGAGAGACTGTGTGGCTTCTTAAGTGTTGTCATTGATGGCAACAAAGTCTATCCCACACATCCGCAGTATATAGTATGCCTATATCGGAAGTCAAATTGAAGAATGTTTTGGTTCGGTGAACAAGAACGGAGTATGTAACAAGGTCTGACAATCAGGTTCGGATCTCTCAGATGGTGTAATTCAGTAAGTTACACACTTGGACAAGTCAAGAGGGGTATCATGACTACTGTATTCCAAAGATTTAGCCTCCGGTGATAAAGCAAGAAAAAGATATGAGCATCTGAGTGTTGGGTTCCAGTCAAGCAGAGCAGACAGAGGAAGAACTGACCGACAGAGTATCAGACTTCAATCCGGATGAGTAAAAGGTGTTGATCAAGCAATTTGTGGGATTATACATTGTTAGCCGACATGATTAATGACTTCTATGCCCATGTTTTTGATACGCATCACAAATCAAGCATGGATTCAACCGACAAATTAATAACTTGCAGTGTTCTTGTTGCCGACTAGAAAGTTGATAAAAATCCTTGATGCGGATATATATACTAGATAGATTTTAGCATGTAAGCGTGTGGGGTGAACAAGTGATGAAATAAAGTGCAAAGAAAGGTAGCAATAAGTGTGAGAGCTACATTTGAAGTCTGGTATGTGACAAAGAAATAGAATTAAACAGAGGAAGAATGAAGTACATCAGATTAGTGTATTGTGCCTAACCGGAATTGAACTCTTGCATTTGTAGATGCTTCTCATTAGTTCAAACACTTGATTATCTTCTGTAAGTTCTATAGATAGTGAGTCTCTTGTAGGCAGTGTGCCTCTTGTGAGCAGTGTGCTTGGGCAGTGAGCCCTAATTGGCAAGTGCCATTTTGTACTCCTTTATTCTTTTAATAGAGAATACAATCTTGGGTTAGTCACCCCGTGGTTTTTCCCTTAACAAGGTTTCCACGTAAAAATCCTTGTGTTATGTGTGTTGATTTTATTTCTATTCTTATAATTACATATGCTTTCATGTTTTTATGTAACACTGAATATTAAGATAACAAAAAAGAAGAAAGTTAAGGAGATTTTGAGATAACTGATTCACCCCCCCTTCTTAGTTATCTGCCTTGTTTCTAACAATTGGTATTAGAGCAAGGTTCCTCTAAACAAAGCCTAATAGCTTAAGGAAGATATGGGAATCTCAATGGATGCATATGGTATGAAGGAACAACTTCAGTCTACCCTAGATGATCTTGAACAATCCCATTCTGAAGTCAATAATTTGAGAGAAAGACTCAAACACGCTGATGAATTCATAAATGAACTAAAAGAAAAACTTAGCATTTCTATGAAAAAGAGAAAGGAACTACTTCAAAAATTAGCCAATTAGAATGAAGCCAATGATACTAATGAAGATCTGGATGAGAAAAATAAGCTATGTGAAAAGCTGTCAAAAGAATTCATTATGGTGAGGCATGAAATGAAATCAAGGGTTATGATATTCACCCAAGAAATTGAAGAAAAAAGAAAGATTGAAGATAATCTAAAACAATCCCTCAAGGAGAAAACAGAGGACTGCCACAAAATGGATAGAATAATCAGGCATCTTGAATCTGATCTTGAAGAAGCTAGAGACAATGAAGAGCAACTCAAGAATCAAATAGACACTCTTAAACAAGATCTTCAAACAACAAATGAATACAAAGAGAAATTCAAGATAAGCTCAGCCCAACTTCAAGTTCTTCTTGAAAGCCAAAAGAGGGTAGATGATAAGTGTGGCTTGGGATATGAGAAAGGTGAAAGATCTAAATCTGGTCAAAAGAACTTTGGATCAGGAAATCAAAGAAATAGGCCTAGAAGACCTCCGGTAAGGCAACCAAATGCCCAAAGATATCCATCCTTCAATAGATACTGCTTCAATTGCAACAATTTCGATCATAGAGAAATTCAGTACAGGAGGAGAATAAATCAGAATAATCCATCCTTCTCCATACAATGTTTTAATTGCAAAAGGTATGGTCACAAATCTCATGAATGCAGAAATATGCAAATAAATAATTCATTCAATGGTAGATGCTTTGCATGCAATAGAATGGGACATATGGCTAATCAATGCAGATCAAGAGGATATCAATCAAATAAGCAAAGAGATGTTGTACGTTACAATTGCAATAGATCCGGTCATATTGCCAAATTCTGCAGAAGCAGAAATTAGGATAGAAAAGGTCTGGTGGAACATAATCAGAAATAAGATAAGGGAAAAGGTAAAGTGAATGTGGATGAAGTTCAAAAGGAGATGAGAAAGATTTGGGTGAAGAAGAGTACATAAAATATTAGCGATGGATCCGCATTGGAATCCGGTGCTGATATTCCTTCCAGAAACTAAAAAGGTGAGCTCTGGCTTAGGGGGAGTCATAGAGAAAATCAATTTCCCCCAGCCAATCAGCTTGTGCCTAAATTCAGCACATTGAGTAAACATCTAACACTACAGATTAAAGGGTTCTCAAAAAAACCTCCAAACATGCTTCAGTCAAAATATGAAAGATCCACATGGAGTTTTGCAAGACTTATAATTGCTCAAGTTAATCCGATTCTGATAGCTATTCGGTAAAGCAGAATTTCACAAATAGATTTGGTATGATTTAGAATTGAAATACTTTGATCTGCGGACCCATGACATGATTGAAGAAAAGAAGATATGTTGTCAATCCTCACTAACAATGATTCTAAGTTTGGCGCAGTGATTCAAGAAGATCCCTCTCAAAATAGGGCAAACGGATAACTTAAATTGTGCATTTATTACAAAAGGAAATTAGGGTTTACACAAGGATAAAAAGGTTCTTTCACTCATTATTTGCACACTTGCACTCACGAAGAAGAAAAGAAGAGCTCTGCAACAAAGTTTCTACAATTCACTCAAGATCAACTGGAAAACAAATTCAACCAGTGATTTATTTCGGCTCCTATTTCAAACCCTAAAGCGTGAAAAGGTACTCCCATTCTAAAAATCTTTCTCTGAATCTCTTGCAAAATGGCTACTCCAATGGTTGTCAAGATCTTTGATAGGCCGCGTCCTAAATTCAAGAAACACCCTTATAAATCTCTAGAAGTTGATCCTTTAGGTGTATTTTCTAGCATTCCGCACAGGGTATTGCATGTAGAAGATGTTAGGGTCTATATCCATGCCAACATTGAAGAATTTGGAGACTCAAAATTGATGGACATTTATCACAAACAACTAATAGATGAGAATTTTGAACTCAAACCTGAATTCAAGGCCATCTGGGATAAACACTTTGGACATTGCATACATTTTCCATGTTTTGCAGAAGATGATTGGGTCTAGTATGTTCTAAGTGGGATGCATGATAATTTCATGTGGCTAATAAGGCCCTTCAAGATAACTAAAGATGCCATCAGGGCAGTGACCGGACTACATGCATCTGGTGGGTTACTTGCACTTAAATTCGTGAAGAACCAAACAGTAACTGAAGCCACCGGATCTAAATTTGACAAAAGAGTAATGACTATAAATGACATTACAGATTTGGATGTCAAGTTTGCCTCAATGATAATTGGGTACAAGATAAATCATTCGAGTAGGGAGAATTCTGTGTCTGGTACAACAATCTATGCAGCATATCAAATGTTGAGGGAAGATGCAGATTATGATCTATGTGAGCTTCTTCTAAATCAACTATTGGAAAACCTGCAGAAGATTAAAAAAGATAAGAAGAATTCCTTTAAATATGGTTGTCTAATACTGTGCCTATTCTTCTATTATATGAATGAGCTACCTGGATCAAGTGGCTGGGTGTGGCAAAATGATAAACTGGTTGCAATTTAGATTAGAGATTACATGTATGGACTTGGTGATGCTCAAGCCCAAAACACATCCCTCTAGGGTTAATTTAAGAACTTCCAAAGCATGATGCAAGCCAAAGAAAGAATACCTCAATCCATAGTTGAGAAATACAAGGACACAGTGTGCTTCATGGTTGACACTGATCAATGCCTAATGGAGGCAGTTGAGCCAAGAACTGTGTGGATAATGCCTATGGGATATGAGGTTGATGAAAAAATCTTGGAGCTTCATATTCAACATCTACTGAGCTAGCCCAAGGACACTGAGGTAGAAAGGTTTGGAACCTTTCAAGAGCTAAGTGTAAAAATACATGTTGAGTTAAGACAACCAGAGATAAAGAGGAAAGTAAGAAAGGAAGTTGAAGAAATTGCCAAAAGATTTGGCCTATCAAAGGAGACTGTGGATTCAAATAGAAAGAAAATGGAGAAGGCTGAGAAAGAGAAACAAGAAGCAAAGAAAGAAGACATTCTGGTACAAGCCTCCTCCCAGACTAGATCCTCCAAGAGCTTTGCACCTACCACTCCTAAAAGCTCAAAGGCAACCAAACCGGAAGTCAAGACATCCAGAAAAGGAGAAAAGAGGATGAAGACCAAAGCCACAAGGTCATATACAAGCCTTAAAGATGATGAAGAAACATAATTTGATGAGGAAATCAAGAAAATGAAGAAGAAAACATCCGAGAAATTCTCTGCTAGTAAAAATGAGGAAGAAAAGGCAGAGGAATATGTTGAAAAGCCCACTCCTTCCATTGATGACATCATCAAGGTAGTTACTGTGGATGGGAACCTACATCCAGTAACAAAGTTCTATGATGAATACAGTGATGTTGACAAGAGAATTTTTGAAGAAGCTACTGTCAGGTACTTAAACATTTACAATAAAGCTTTCATTGAAATTATATCATTAATTCTTAAGAGTCTAGAAAAAGTACTTGAGTTGAGAAAAGAAAATGCAAAGGCAAAAGACTTAGAGATTCGAGAGCAAATAATGATTCAGCTTTATCCTTCTATCACTCTAAAACAAATGGACATGATTTTCAAGGACTGTAAGGATGAGTTCCGGAGTAAGTCAAGAATGAATAAACTTATGCTTGGAGAAACTAACCAAGTAGCAACTGAAACAAAAGATATCCTCCAGAATGCTTTGAAAAGATTCAATCTTCCTATTATAGAGGAAACAGATGAAGAACCTTCTACCACGGATGTTGAAAGATTAAATATAATCAATGAAGAATCTTCTGACAAGGTTGAAGAAGGATCAAAGAAAATAGATGAAGAGAAGTCTGAGGACTTAGATTCCTCTATTCCGGAAGAGGAAGTTCATAAAGTAGTAAACACAAGTGACATATCTCCTTTGGATCCCACTACAACTATGACAAATATTCCAGACTCTAAAGCTGAAGGAGAAGATAGAGGAAAGGAGAAGAAGATTCAAGAAGAAGAGGTCAAGGAAAAAGAAGAACAAGTAGAAAAGACTAATGAAGACTCTTTTGATATTTCAAAGAAGTCTCAATCTCTAGCAAGAGACACTACAGAGATAGTGAAGAACTTCTTAAACAAAGAATTGATGGAGATAGATGAACCTGAGGTATTTCAAGGAACACTGAATTTTGACTCTCTCTCCCCACTTCAGACAATGAAAATAACATCTATTGCTCAAGCCAAAGCAAAAGAAAAACTCTTAAAATCTCACATGGAGGACTGTGAACTGTTGGAGATTGTATTCGGGATGCTGGAGAAGATCATGCCATCCTACCAAAAGGATCCTTCAGCCTCACCATTTGGTAACTTGAGAACTTTGATAAATTCTGTCAACACTCATTTTGAATCTCTAGAGAAATCAACAGAAGCAAAGGTCCGGAAGGAGTTTCTGGGAAAGAGATTCACTGAAGTGCAAGGACTTATTGCTAATGATAGGACCCTTGACATTGGAATAAAGAGCCTTGAAAATTCTCTTAAAGATGGTGGGACATATACAAATTCTGTTTATCTTGGCCCAAAGTGACAAAGGACATTGAGAAGAAAGTGAAAGAACAAGAAGGAAAACTATCAAGTTTGTCTCAGAATTTTGATCCCCTTACTAACTCTCTAATGAATCAAGAATGCCAGGCTATTGTTATCATACATGAAATAAAGAGGTTGGATAAAGCAAAGAAGAACATAATGAACAGAATGAGTGAACTCAGAGGTATAATTATCCATAAGCTAGAGGCAATGCATGAGGCCTTGACAGATGCTCAGACCACAGCCTGGACTAGTGATCCAGCAGATTTAAGAAAGGCAGAAGCATATGCATTTTTGTTGAGTGGTCACATCTCCATTTTGGACAGGATGAAGTAGAGCTGGGCTATAGAGTTTGTACAGCTGAAGACTACTTTTGTAGATATACTTAAGTATATGTAAGTATAACATGTATATACTTATGCAGCCATGTATAGGACAATTTTTGCAAATTTTGGTATGTGGATTCTGCCCTTTGCCATTGATGTCAAAGGGGGAGTGAGGAGTAGTGAAAAATGTTGAATCCAACTAAGCGGAAGCTCCAGTAAAATAGTGCAAAAGACAGAGCATCAGCCAAAGGGGGAGTTACTGCGACACTTAGCCATTTTTCACTAAGTGTTTCCATCAATGCCAAAGGGGGAGATTGTTGGCAAGAGACATTGTGTGGCTTCTTAAGTGTTGTCATTCATGACAAAAAAGTCTATCCCACACATCCGCAGTACATAGTATGCCTATACCAGAAGTCATATTGAAGAATGTTTTGGTCCAGTGAACAAGAATAGAGTATGTAACAAGGTCCGACAATCAGGTCCAGATCTTTCAGATGGTGTAATTCAGTAAGTTACACACTTGGACAAGTCATGAGGGGTATCATGAATAATGTATTCCAAAGATTTAGCCTCTGGTGATAAAGCAAGAAAAAGATATGAGCATCTGAGTGTTGGGTTCCAGTCAGGCAGAGCAGACAGAGGAAGAACTGATTGGCAGAGTATCAGACTTCAATCTGGATGAGTAAAAGGTGTTGATCAAGCAATTTGTGGGATTATACATTGTTGGACAACATGATTAATGACTTCTGTGCCTATGTTTTTGATACACATCACAAATCAAGCATGGATTCAACTGACAGATTAATAACTTGTAGTGTTCTTGTTTCCGACTAGAAAGTTGATAAAAATCCTTGATGCAGATATATATACTAGATAAATTTTAGCATGTAAGGGTGTGTGGTGAACAAGTGATGAAATAAAGTGTGAAGAAAGACAGAGATAAGTGTGAGAGCTAAATTTCAAGTCCAGTATGTGACAAAGCAACAACATTAAACAGAGGAAGAATGAAGTGCATCAGATCAGTGTATTGTGCCTAACTGGAATTGAACTCTTGCATTTGCAGATGCTTCTCACTAGTTCAAACACTTGATTATCTTCTGTAAGTTTTGTAGACAATGAGTCTCTTGTAGGCAGTGTGCCTCTTGTGAGTAGTGTGCTTAGGCAGTGAGCCCTAATTGGAAAGTGCCATTTTGTACTCCTTTATTCTTTTAATAGAGAATACAATCTTGGGTTAGTCACCCCATGGTTTTTCCCTTAATAGGGTTTCCACGTAAAAATCCTTGTGTTATGTGTGTTGATTTTATTTCTGTTCTTATAATTACATATGCTTTCATGTTTTGATACAACACTAAATATTAAGATAACAAAAGAGAAGAAAGTTAAGGAAATTTTGAGATAACTGATTCACCCCCCCTCTCAGTTATATGCCTTGTTTCCAGTAGTGCCCTTCTAGGAAAGCCTTGGCCAAAGATCTCCCCAGAGCTTCCGCCATTATTATGAACAGGAAGGGGGACAAAGGCTCTCCTTTCCTTAGACCCCTTGAGGCATTGAAAAATCATTCTGGTGAGCTATTAATAAGAATTGAGTATTTTGGGCTTGAAACCCATTCAAACATCCAATTAAGCCAAAGCTGGTTAAAACCAAAAGCTGCCAAGACTTTAAAGAGGAATCTCTAATTCACTTTATCATACACCTTAAGAATATCCAATTTGATTAGCATCAAGGGGTGTCTGTTTCTTTGAACTGAATGTATGGCCTCTTAAGCTATTATTACTCCGTCCAAAATTGATCTTTCAGGTACAAATCTGGTTTGCTCTTTTGCTATGATATCGGGAAGAATCTTTTTGATTTTGTTGGCCACAACTTTGGCCAAAATTTTGTAGACTATGTTGCAAAGGGAAATTGGCCTGTATTCATCAAATGATTCTAGTTTTTCTTTCTTGAGAATCAAATCTATAAAGGTGTTGTTCATCTCCTTGAGGATCTTTCCTGACTTCCTTGAATCTTTGAAAGCATCAATCAATTCCTTACCCACTATGTCCCAACATCTTTGGAAGAAAGCAGTTGGAAACCCGTCGAGACCTGAAGCTTTATCCAGGGTGAGCTGGACCAAGGCTTCCCTGATTTCTTCCTCTATGAAGCTGCTATTTAACATCTTATTTTGCTCCTCCGAAACCAACCTAGGGATGTTCTCTAGGAATTTTTTATGTGCCACAATATTTGAGCCTTCCTCCTCATTTAAAAGATTTTGAAAGTACTCCACCACTACTTTGTTAATTTCTACCAAATCTTCTGTTAATCTGTCATCACTGGAATTTATTGTTGATATCTTATTAATGTTTCTTCAAACTCTTGTAGAATTATGGAAGAATTTTGTGTTTCTGTTGCCTTCCTTGAGCCACAATTCCCACGATTTCTGCCTCCAGAAAATTTCTTCTTTGGCGAGGATGTCCTCCAATTTTCCCATCAAATCTTTCTCATGCAAAAAAGAGGTGCTATCCATACCTTCTTTATGATTTTTTCATTTAAAGATTGAATTTCCTCCTCTATCTGTCTCTTTGATTCAAAGATATTTTTGAAATGCTCTTTATTCCATTGTTTCAAATTAGCTTTAATCAATTTCAGCTTTGTTGATTTATTGAATAAACCCACGCCACCTGGCTTGCAACTGCGCCACCAATCTCTGATCAGATCCAAGAAAGAGGGGTCCTTAAACCAAATGTTTTCAAATTTAAAAGGATATCTGATGGGTCTCCTTTCTCCCAAAATTTCTAAAGATATTGGGTAGCAATCAGAGCTAGAAAGAGCCACGATCTTACTATCAAGACTGAAAAGAAACTTACTTAGATCCCCTTTAAATAGGAATCTATCCAATTTTTTTGTAATGTTACAAAAACCAGCCCTTCTATTTGTCCAGGTAAAGCTTCCATTGCTCAAAGACAAGTCTAACAACTCATTTCGGTCCACAAAGTTCTCAAAATCCAATTGTGATTGCAACTTTCTTCCTACCCCTCCCATTTTATCCTCAGATCTAAGAATGGCATTAAAGTCTCCTCCCATAATGATAAAATCCAAAGAATTGTTGTTGCAAATAGGATCCAGTTAGGCCCAGAGCTCCCTTTTCAAAATGTAGGAATTCGGGCCATACACATTTATTAACAAGAAACTTAAATTTGAGGCTAAGCTTCGTACCTTATTCACGATCCACCCCTTGCTTGACGCAAAGTCCTCAACCAAGACTTCTTGAGGCCGCCAAAGAGTCATTAAACCCCTAGAGGGGCCAGTTGCATTAACCCACAACAAATTCCACTGCTTGAAACTTCTGGTAAAGCTCAGATTCTCCTTTTCTTCTAACTTGGTTTCCTGAAGAAGACATATATCCAGTTGGATTGTGCTCAGTCTATGCCTTATCAGGCATTTTGTTTTGGGAGCATTCATGCCCCTAACATTCCAAGATAATATTTTCATTGTCCTTCGGGAAGGGTACCTCCCTTCCCTACTTTCAATAAATCGTGCAACTTAAGCTGCCCATTGGCTTCACTGTCCCATTTAAGTTTCTCCTTATTTGAAATACACTCCATGGACTTGTGCTCCCCACAATCTGGGGAGGATCTTAAGGCCTCTTTTTTCCCTAGACCCAACTGGTCTAAATCAGGTGCAAATCCTTGGCTTTACTAGAATTGATTAAAGGGGAATTTAATTCACCTGCACAACCAGAAGCTTCTATATCCTTCCCAGTTTCGATTATCCAATCCTTGACCCCCACTTCTTCCTCCAACAATAAAGAACCTGCCTTAGCTTATTTTTCTATTTCTACCATCTCACTCCCCACTTCTATTAGGGAGTCAAAATCCTCCTTAAACATATTTGGTTTAATTGCCGCTATTGTCTCTGTAATTTTGGTGTTTAAGTCTTGCGCAAGGCTTGTCTCCATTTTTGGCTCTGGGCAATTCCTCTCTCCTTTCTCTACATTATCTGTAGCCTTTGGAGCTAGGGGGAGTTCTCCACCTTTTTGTATTTCAAAGAGATTCAGAAGAGATAGATGATGATCATTACCCTTACTCTCCACAACTTCTTCCACTGGGATCTGCTTGAGATTTTCCCCAGGACAAACCCCTTCCATCTTTTCAACATTCTCCTCTGCTTTTTTTTTCTTTGGCTTGCGGATGATCCCAAGACCTCCAGCCAAGCATTCCTACCCACCTTCCTTGAGGCTTCGGGTCAAAGATTAAAGGTTGCTTTAGAATACCCCAATTCGTGTATATTTCTATCTCTCTCCATTGGTAATCTTCGGGACGATTTTCTACACAGTCTTACGAAAGAGCCTTCCTTCTGATCCTCCCATTCTTCCACACATATGAATTTTCCCAAATGATTGCCTATAATTTCCAAGATGTTCTGATCCCAAAATTCAAAAGGAAGATTGGGCATCCTATACCAATCCTGAACATAATTAAGCTTGTACTTTCTACGGTCAAAACCAATTTGCCATTCATAGAAATAGAACCCATATCCTTCCATAAGCCAAATACCTTCCAAAATCTCTGATCGAATCTTACTCGAAGGGAAAATTACTATGAAGTAATTATTTGAAAGAGGTTTTAATAACAGATCCTTACCCCATCTTTCCTGCCACCAGCTCTTTAATTCTTCGCAATCCAAATTAAATCCAAACCATTTGCCAATGAGCCCTAGATTTTTTAGCCACTCTATCAAGGGTTCCAATGCCCTAGCTCCAAGAACCATAGTTTTCTTATTCCCTGAGGGAATCATTGCCCCTCTTCCTCTATGGAATTTCTTACCAATACCTCCCTCTCCAAAGTTTCTTCTGTGCCATTGGGGCCAATCCTGCTCCCTCCTCCAAGCTTGATTATTATGCCTTTTTTGTCTTCAAAAAAAGTTGTTGCCCTTGAACCCTTCATTTTATAAATTTCTCCTTCAAATTCCTGCGGAAGATCTCCACAGTTCCCTGATCACTCAATCTTGAATCTTCTTTAGTGGAATTTCTCTGTCCACTTCTATTGCGCAATCTTCTGAATTTTGCCCTACCTTTGAAGATCCAACTGCTAAGATATCCCTTTTGTCACCTCTGAAGTCTGTGATTTCCTTAATGTTTTCACGCCCTTCATTCTGCTCTTTTTCACATCCTTCTCTCTGCTCCATTTTTTTTCCTTATTTAAGAATTATTTTATAAACGAAGTTTAAATTATTTTATTCAATGATGTATTTAATTAAATGATTGAAAAATTTACATATGCAAATCTATATAAATAATAAACAATTAATTAATTATAAAAATCTAGTCATGCAAAATTATTTTAGAAATTAACTTAAAAACAAATAAAATTAAGTAAAATTAACTAGTAATTGAAATTGTAGTATAAGAAATGAAAATCTATAAAAGAAAGAGATATTCAATTATCAAGGGACAGGTACAAGAGTTTTGCACCTACACAAGATTTTGGAAAGAGAAATTACACAAATTTTTCTATGATGGGAGAAAGAAGAAATTAAAAGAACAAGAATTGAGATGACATAGCTATAAAATAATGATGGTCAAAATCTTTGTCTAAGTCGATCTATGATTGTTTAGAAGTTTTTATTGGAAAAAAAAACTATATTGATAAGTGTCTAGGAGCTTTGCCAACTAATGGTTGAATTCAAGCTAAATTTTGGTGTCTTTTAAACTTTGTTTTCTTCAAATGTTGGACTTCAAGTAAGTTTATTACTTCTTCTCTATAAATAGAAAAATTTATGAATTATTGTTATTGTCAAATTGTGAGTTGGTAATATGTATTTATATATGCAACAATAAATTGTCTAAATATATCTTTCTTTAGAATTTATCATATATATTATTAACCACCAAATTAAGCTCTTGAAGCAAAAAACCAACCATGTATTGTTTCAATATTTTTATCATATACATTGATGTTGAATCATTGTCACTAACCAAAATTTATAATTGTTCTCCCTTGTTCACTACTTATTTTATGAGGCATAAATTCCATTCTAGTTTTAATCATATCAAAATACCTACCTCCTAGGTTCAACCCTTTTTAATTGGTCTATCAATTATGAAACTATCATGTTTGGAGTTAAGACTATTAGGTATTTGATGAGACATCATTCAATCTCATAGTTTAACATAGAATAATATTTATCAACTTGGGTGGTGTCGAGAGGCTATCTACAAAAGGGTAGTTGGGAATCTTTTCCTAGGAGTCATCCTACTCTTCTCAAAGTAAAATTTTACACACACACACATAACTAATCAATTGAATTTAAAGGAAATGATTGAACTAGGTTATAACTTATTTCAAAGAACTAACTAAATTTGAACTATGAAAAATAAAAGCTTATGCTTGAAATGAAAGTTGGTGGGAAATTATCATTCATGGGATGGTTTCATCATCTGCTTTATTTTAATAGATAGATTTAGTATCAAGTGGACTCCCCCTCCAACTAGATATTGGAATATGAATTTCAATAGAGCATCTCGAGGGAACCTGGGCCCCTCTAGAGTAGGTAAATCATCAGAGATTCTAATGGCTCTCTAATCAAAGCAATGCCAAATAAATTGGCTCTTGGCATGAACAACGAGGTTGAACTAGAAGCCCTCCTCAGTTTGCAACTGATTAAGTCTTCCCCCTACATAAGGTATTTATAGAAGGGGATTCATTAATTGTAATCTAATGTTTAAAGATGAGATGCCCAATTGATTGGAAAATACAAAACATTCTAAAGGAGAATTTGATAATCCTTGATTCCTTAGAGGAATTCTCCATCTTGCATTGTTACCAAGAAGGTAACACTCTAGTGAATTTTTTATCCAACCATGGAATTGATCAGTTGGTGGTAATTATTTCAAGTGATGATATTAAAACTTGGCAAGGTCTTAATCATGTGTGGAGTAATGAGTAAGAGGTAAGCCTTGTGCAAATTTGATGTTAGCAGATACAAGTTATCGATGATGGCACAACCACAGTTATTTCATGGCACTTTGCCCAACTTCATTTATTCCTCGAATCTCTTCTCTTTATTCATAGCTCTCCAGTTGTGTAGCCTCTACATTGACATCTAGAGGCATGGAGATGATTGTTTTGGGTGCAAATGTAACACAAGTGGCATTCATAGGGGAGATTTCCTCAACAAGGCTATGGAAAGTATTCTTCTTCTAAGAAGAAGACATGAGGGAGGCTATTATAGAGATTTTAGGGCAAGATTTCTTGGAAGATGTAACTTGCCACAATATCAATTCAGAAATAGCCTCCAAATTCATCAATAATGTTCTCATGATCATGGGTGACAAGGCATTAACCGAATCTTTATGAAGATTTTACATTTGGGAAATCTTTGTGTTGGCCTAGTGGATGTTGTTAATAATGCCAAACCAGAAAAACTCTCTTCTTTGTTGTGCTCAAGGTTTGAATTTTGTGGAATTGTATTAATCCAAATGGTGAGAATGGTGGAAGTGTACATGGAATCTATTATCAAGGAGTTAGCTTCCATCCAACATTTCCTAAGGGAAGATTGTTGGCTTGACGGATACCATCCCACAGTAGAAATGATAGATATTCTTCATCCGGTTAAAACTTCTTCCTCATAGGAGAGATTCATGGTTGCCAAGGTTGAGAAACCTATTAAATTTGTCACTCGCAAGGATGCTTTGATAAAGCTCAAGGATGACTCTTTTGGCCTAGAGGGAGGACTTTGAGGTCTTCTAGTCTAGTCTATTTTAATACACTAGTTGTTTTAAACCTTTTGATTTTTGTCAATGTAATTATTGTCTTCTATGTCAACTTGTTTCTATTGCCTTAAGCTTTGGTTCATATTGTAGTTAGGTTGTACTTTATTTTAGTTTTTGGTAAATATTATTTCCCATCACCCGTCTTATGTCGTAGTTAACAAGGTTAATAGATCTAGTCTATGTCCAAATTCCTACAAATTTTGGGGCTCCAAATTTGAATGGATATATATATTATCAATGGTAGTCCTTAGGGCTTATTCTCATAAGTATCGGTTATATGTCTCTACAAGAACTTATCATAATGTAGTCATCATGAATCTTTTTTTTGCAAATTAATACAAAGGGAGAGGGCCCATACCCTCACTTTATCTATAAAAAGAAAAGCTGCTAGGAAATAAATGATTGGAAATGAAAGTTGCTTGGAAGTAAACTATCTCAACAACTCAATGCTTAAGCTAAAATGAAAACTATAACTATTGAAAGGAAACTTGATGACTCTTTTTGTGTTTTTTTGAATTTTTAAAAATAAAATTAAACAAGAAACACTACCACTACTCTTTTTATGATATTTCTAGAGTTCTCACAATAAACCAAGATAAAGAATACTTTCACACACAATGGTTAACAAGATGAAAGAAGACCTAGAGGTAAACAAGATGCAAAGCACAAACAAGGAAATAATTTAACACATGCATGCAATCACATCAAAAAATTATCTACAACACATTCATAATTCTTCTTTAGCTAAGTGGCTAGCATCTTCGGAGGATGGAATGCTTCTTAGATAATCACATTCACAACTTAGAATTCATAATTGTATTCATCATGCTCAAAAAAAGATAAATCAAATTTTACTTCAAACTTGTGCTAAAAAATAACCAAGTCTGTATGCAAAAAGATAACTTGATAATTGCTTAACAACTACTACTTCATCTTCTAATTCTATATTTATTTAATCCTAACAAATACATGCAACGTGTTGTCCCAGTTCAACTAAAACTTCAACTAGAAATTAAATACATAAGTCTCTTAATCAATTAATGCAAAAGAGTGTTTTAACATAAAAAGAGGAAGACAATTTCCACAAGACTACTCCTAGTAGGAGTCTACACCTTGGAATTATTTCTTATGATTAATGCTTTGAAGGATGACATGCAATTGAGTTGACTGATTGTTGCATGTAGAAGAATAAGGGGCAACCAATTTGGAGTTCTATTTACTAAATATGCTCTCTCCTTGGAGTTTGAAGGTGTTGAAGTTACAACCCCACCTTCCCCAAAGCTTGACACCTCTGGATTTAGCAAGAATGCCTCCAGAACTTGGGAGCTCTAGATTTACTCACAACACCATGAAATAGGAGGTCTCAGAGTTGTTTATTTACTCTTTCAAAATCTGCCAAAAATACCATGCTTAACCAAAAACATGTCTTTTGCACAAACACATTATCAGTCAATTCAATTCCATTGAACAACAAATATTAAACCAAAATATATATCATATTTTTACTTCAAAATAACTAATAATCTCTATACAAACATTAATTTCAGCATGGAAATGGTTAATAGAGGGATGTTACTTTCTGCATAAAGTTCATGAAGCCATGGTTAGCCTCATGAGTATTGATAGGAATATGCCATTCTCAATGACAGAGAATATATCTATTAGATTTACTAAAGAATGAGTAGCTTCATCAGTATTGATAGGAATATGCCATTCTCAATAACAAACAAAACATCTATTAGATTTACTAAAAGAATGAGTAGCTGTGAGAATTTTCTATACATTTGATTTTCTTTAAACATTTTCTCTTTCAGGCAAGTGATATAATTGTTCCTACTTGTTGTTTGTTAAAAAAAAGTTTGTTCAATTCTGGGAAAGAAGAAAAGACAAATAGAACAAATCAAAACTTTCATTTGTTCCCAATTTTCAATGTGGAGATCAATTAATATTAGCGATGCATTTTTTTCCTATTAAAAAGATAGTATCCATTAAAAAAATCTAGATGGATTCAATAAATAACTGAGACTGGTATTAAATTCAAATAAACAAATACAAAGGATCCGAATCAATGTCAGCTATTTGAGTAAACTTAAAAGTACCACCTCAATCAAGAACACCATTGTCATTAATATAAATTTTAGGCAAATCATAAGTTGAGATAGGAAGAGTTGCAACTGCAATCTTTGTCGAAATTCCTCTATCCTACGCCCTGTGATGGACATCCATGCCCTATTCCAAAGTTAGTGTTTTGGCACGCGGGGGGAGGAGGCTAGTAAAGGCTGTGGAATTTGGTGTTTCACCTCCCAATTGCATTTGCTTAAAAGTTTCTAAAACCTTTTCAACAAATCCATTTTGTGCATAGTTTGCTATCATTTCAATCCATAAAACCCTATCTCTAAAAGGCATTTTGAATAGTTCAAGTGTCTTGTCTATGCTTCCACAATTTTGTAGACATATTTGTTAAACAAAAAAATGGCAGATAAACAAAATAAAATCAGAGATTCAGAAAACACAACAAAAATTTACAGTGGTTCACCATAAAGGCTACGTCCACTCTCAAGCAGGGCAATATATTATTCACTATCTCTTCAATACATTACAATACACAACAGCATGCTTTATACATCTTCAGCAGTTTACTCTTACATATTCTATTTTACTCCAAAAGACTCATCACTATATTTAACCCCAATGAATAGGGCATATTAGAGAACATAGAATCTATACAAAGAGCATTACAAATAGAAGGTGTTAGGAATCTACAGTCCCAGGATTGGGCTTTAGAAACGTTACACCAACAATCTCCCACTTGAAGTCCAATCACTATTGCAATGAACAATGATATCCCTTGCATTTCCATTCCTATCATCACTTTGAAAACAAGCCCCCATTGCAGGGCTTTAACCTCTATTCAAGGACACTCCGTATAAGTCTTTTCCAAGCTTCTCAATCAATCACAACACCTTCCTTTTGCAAAATTTTTCCCATTGCTTTCTTCCCTTTCTTCACCTTTGTCTGATCCAAACCAAATGGATATGCTTCCTCCGTATCAATGTTCTTCTTACCAGTCAAAGGACATGTAGAGGCAACCTCATTTGCCTTAGAGTCCTCAGCATCATACTTCTCATTCAGAATCAAAGAACCATCCATCACATCCTCCAGCCATTGCGTCCCAATGCTACAATTCTTAGCCCAAAAACTTGAGTGCCTCCTCCAGCTGATTCACCACATTCAAGTATCCCCATATGTCTAACCGCGGATCTGACAACAACAACTTCTCCAAGCCATGAATGACATTGAAAACCTTCAGCACAACCGTCGCAGTATCGACTGCTTTGTCAATATGGCCATCGATGTCCAGCAATACCTTCTTGTGGTTCCTCATGCGACCAACCATTGATTCCAACTCAAGAAAGCGCCTACTCATATTTTCCAATCTAGGCCCCGTCTTCTCCAATGCCGCTACCAAATCCATCAACTTCTCTAAACTCCTCTTTAACGACTTCTTCACCACTAGAAGTGTCGCTATTCTGCCATGGCTCTTCATGCCCATTGGAAACTTCTCTACTACTAAAACTCTCTCCCTCAAAGCTTCCACCTCGGTGCTATCGGCTTGGAATTTCTCCTCCTCTACACCAACATACTCCATGTCCATAGCTTTGCCATTCTAGGTATCACTATTCTCAAACAAAGTGGTCTCTTCCACCGCCTTGCTAAGGCCAACATCATCAGACTCATCATTACCACTATCCTCAATCCAAACACCAGTCTTATCCAAAATACTTCCATTGCCCATGTCAACAACCTTTCCATCAATTTCATCTACCCCAAGTTCTTTGGCATCAACCTGCTCACCATCATCTAACTGATCCCCAAAACTTTCACTGTCAAACACATTAAGAAAATCATTAATAACAGAATTAGTTTTAGCATCTAATTGATCCAAAAAGTAGTCCATATTTCACACAATGATGAATCAAGGCCATTGAACCTTTCAATCTTTCCTTCTTCAATCGACATTGCTCCCACTCAAACTCAAATCTCTCCTACCAAACGATCAAGCACAACTAGCTCTGAAACCAATTGTTAAACAAAAAAATGGAAAATAAATAAAATAAAATCAAAGATTTAGAAAACACAACACAAATTTATAGTAGTTCACCATAAAGGCTACGTCCACTCTCAAGCAGGGCAATATATTATTCACTATCTCTTCAATACATTACAATACATAGCAACATGCTTTGTACACCTTTAGCAACTTACTCTTACATATTCTATTTTACTCAAAATACTCATCACTATCTTTAACCCCAATGAATAGGGAATATCAGAGAACAGAGAATCTGTACAGAGAACGTTACAAACAAAAGGTGTCAGGAATCCACAGACCCAGGATTGGGCTTCAGAAATGTTACACCAACAATATTTACCAGGCTTTTACAAATTCTATGCCTGGAAAAATTCCCCTATCCTTTAAAAATATGCTTACCCTCTTTCAAAAACTCTAATTCGAGCACAGGCAAAGTATATATTGGCAAAGGTGGAAGATTTTACCTTAACAACTACTATTTGTATTTGCTTAAAAGATTATATGGCCCTTTTCAACAAAACCATTGTGAACATATTCTGAATTGTGTAGCCATGTTTTGCAGGGTAATTGTAACTATAATGTATAATAAGTTTTCTCTATCCTTGAAGATTTAAATGAATGTCCTTACCCTATTTCAACTCTCCCATTTGGTGTATATGGGATTATGCAGGTGTGCTAAAAGTCTATAATGTGAGAATGAGGTGTGCTGCCTAGTCTTGCTACAGGTGCTTTAATTAGAGTTACCCCTTGGCTCCTCTTGCCACTCTAATGTCCTCTATCTTGGGCAATATTAGTCTCTATAGATTTGGGCAATGTTAGTCTCTATAGATTTGAAGCCTTGTGAATTCTAGGAATATGTTTGGCAAGTCTCTAATAAAATTGGGCTTATGCCAATTGTTAAACTTTACATACATAAAAATCCCTCATCACCCAAAAATTGTTGAGCTTTAAAGTAAATGTTGTATATTCTCCAACTTTAGGTCACTTGTGAAACTTTTTGTAATGTTGATAAGGTAATTAAAGTTATATTAGAGTTTATTAGAGGATAAGTAAA
Organism: Cunninghamia lanceolata; assembly: GCA_027924645.1. Lineage (NCBI taxonomy): Eukaryota > Viridiplantae > Streptophyta > Pinopsida > Cupressales > Cupressaceae > Cunninghamia > Cunninghamia lanceolata. The sequence goes on from BSBN01000547.1 coordinate 16,156,645, forward strand.
CAAATGAATATTAGAATTAAATTTTTAATCCTTATCAAATCTATATTAGAGTTTATTAGAGGATACGTAAACAAAGGAATATTAGAATCATTTTTTTTATTTCATTAAGCTCTTGACTAAGAACCATATAAAAATACTTATTAGTGTTTCTAGAAAGTATAGTGATATTATTGATAGTCTTATTATATATTGAATATGCTCTTAAGGATAAATTGGATTCAAGTTCTTTGATTAGTAGACAAATGAAAATGGATTATGTTATAAAGTTCTATTAATTTTTAGGCTTATATTAAGGTGATACAAATGATATGTATGTGTGTTAAGTAAATCTTATGAGTGACTCTTGTGTAACATCCCTAATGTAATATTTAGGTTTAAGTTTAAGGTTATAATTCTAGTCAGGGTCTGATATAAATTTAGTTATCCTAGAAACCTATTTAAGGGAATTACTTCTTCTAGTATGAAGTGAGAGGCATTCTTAAATACTTTGCACAATGATAACTTTATTGTAGAATGATTAGACATCACAAGGGTCATTACATGATGTTTAACCATTTGTATAATAAGTTAAGCAATGTAGGATCTATTTGTGGATGTTGGTAGCCTTGAGGTCAAGGTTAGGGAGTCAAATAGCTACTAACATTGAAATAGACATCTCAGTGTTATGAGGTTGTAATTGCAAGAAGGCGTCCCTTGAGTCTTCAAATAGTATGTTTAAAACGTATGACTTAATGCTTCAAAGTAATTTATAAAGGTGATTTTATTAGTTCATCTTGGGTAAAGTAATATTGAAATAAAAAGGATAAGTAGTGAATCTTAATTTGAAAAGGGTAGATTATAATCATCGAGGTTATTTGATCATGAAACAAAAATTGGTTTTATGCAAAAAAGAGTTAATAAACTTTTAAGACTCTTAAGGTAATTTATTTATTTTAAACCCATAGTTTTCATGAAAGGTAACACGAGTACTTAATCATTGGTTGTTGGTTAACTTAGTTAAGCCATCCCTATTGTTGTAAACACCATCCTTATTGTTTATTAACACATATAAACTATAAAAAGTATTAATCAAGATGTTACATTATGGTTGAGACTTGTAAAGTGTCTCTTGATGAGGATAATGTGAGTGTAGTAGTAGTAGATCTAACAAATGATTAAGGATACTAAGTTAGTAATGTATTAATCAACATAAGACCAAGTTAGTAAACTAAACCTTACAAAAGTGATGTAAGTGGAAAGATGTTATGTTAGATTTATTTTGCACTATGAATTTAAATTAGTGAGGACCTTATGGGTAGGTATTGTATGTACATTTTGATTGTTAAGTGTGGTTAGAATAAACATAGTTTACATTAACATTCATGTGATAAATCAAAGAATAGGGAAATATAGACATTGTGTATGGACTAGACATCCCTTCTATGTCATTACTTCACCTTAGTAGGTGGTAGTTAACAAGAAACTATCTGAGGAAATAGAGCCCTAGAAAGGGCTATGTACTCACTTATACAATCATCTAACTTAAAAAACTGAGCTAGAACTACATACTTATATGTGTACCTTGATTTTGTGGATACAAATATGTAGGCAATTTGGATAAACAAAGGAGGTTCCTAAACTTAGTTTCTTGTGTGCAAGGTTCTAAGTTCTCTTTAGTTACAACTTGTGGATTCTATGACACTCTAAATTTAACAATAATAGTGAACTAAATATTAATTAACAAACTTACAACTTAGAATAAATCTTGTATGGATTTCAAGCTTGTCTCCCAGAGGCTTTAGGTTGAATTCTAAGGTGGGACTCAAAATGACTTAATTTATTATTTTCTTAATTGATGAAAATCTTAATACACTTCCAATAGGGAATTGCAGTCTTTCAATGAGTGACTTAGGACTTGTTGATCCTGATGAGTCAAGTCTCTACCAAAGCACCATTACCTATCTTGTTTGAATAAAACAACATGTTTGGCTAATCCTAATGCCCATCCCATTTAGATAGAAGAGTTCATCTAGTTGTTCTTTTCCTGTGTATCTAGCTAATCAAACTTATGTGATGTGAATTAAAAGTTTTTTATGCCTATTTAGCTACAATTCTATGTTAAATTATGAGTTTTTATTTAACAACCAAGTGGGTCGTTAAACATAGTATGAACATTGGGTTTGGAAGCTAGGACTATGAGCTTGCTATGACTCATATACATTTAAAAAGTAGTGGATTGTCCTTCATCAGGTTTTGGAACATGCTAAAATTATTTTGTTATAAAGTAGTGTATAAGAAAATGTGAAGATCAAAGGGATAAAATTTTAGAAATTTCCTTATGAAGAAAGTTGTTTTCTTTAGAAGGAGATAATTTTGTTGAACACACAGAAGTACTGAGAGGGGGGGGGGTGAATCTATATTTAATCAAATTACTTTATTTGTAGCAGTGAACATTTAATGCATGAGAGATACAAGAACACAAAAGCACACAACCATAATACTAGATTTATGTGGAAAACCCAAGAAAGGAAAAACCACGGTGAGCAAGCTGCTTGGATCTACTGTCCAAATCCAACCTCACAAATAAAACAAGATTACAATATTATTTATGGGCTACAACCCAAAGGAAGCTGCAAATCCTTGAATAGATACAACTTTCGCAAAACTTATCTCAATGTTCTTCATACAAAACTAAATGTTGATCACTTCAACCTCTGCACAACTATTTTTTTCTTCCTTACAACAACAATACCAACTTTCACAACATCAAAACATCATCAAGAAATCTTCTTTATCATCACAATGTCCATAATCTCCGCTGCAACTATATTAGATCACATGAACTGATCCTTAGCACATTTCATCATCATATCTACTTCAACAGTAAGTTTATTCACACATTTCCAATGGTTTCATGCAACATATATTTCATACTGTGCTTGACAAATTTGATCTTACATTTATATCCTCTGCAAACATCAAGATCTTTCTCCTTGGTCGGCCAAGATGAAACAAATAACATGAAACATGTAATGGCCATAACAGTCAACTCCACAACATTTGTGGTAAGTAGAAATCAAATGCGGTTTAAGAACAAAGCATAATCAAGTCCTATTTTACCTTAGCACACTCTTCCAAGCTGGCACACACTCTCATACATGGTAAAAAATTCATTATACACCAAGTCAGATTCGTAAATACTTATCCTTCCTTGTATTTGGCTCCATACCCAAAGTGGTACAAGAGAAGACATAATTACATCATGTGGACCACATACTGAGTATTATATAACTTGCAAAATACTCATGTATACATCTTTTATCATTTCAATATATTTCATGCTGGCGCAAACACTTCATCTTTAATGCCAATGTCCTTAACAACCTCTGCTTGCATAGTCTTAAGATAAAACAATGAACAAAATACTTGCGGTAAACATAATTACTTGAAACTTGAACATCACATACCAACCAACCATAAGAACATATCATTCAATTAGATAGGTCAATTACCAACTTGCAGTGAACTGTGGTGGCCTCAGCTATCTTCCTTTGCTTACTTCAGTTAGCACTAAGGTATGTCTTCATACATATGACTCTGGAGAGGTAGCCGCAATACATACTATCACCTAAAGCTTGAAGCACACATACCTTTGGCTCATATCTCTGTTTCCTCCAATCCGCAACATTATATCTTAATTTAAAGAAAAAAGTGTGGAGCATTCTCCTATCTCCTTGTGATTGCACTTACCTTGTTTCAACATTGTCTTCACACTTCTATCTCCAAAACATCTTGCGGTAAGATTCATGACCTTAAACCTGAAACACAGGTACCTAAGTGCAATATTCAGCCATTAGTCCAATCCATAGGCCCTTACCTTTAGCTGCGGTAGAACACAGTACCTTCTTATGAGCCTATAGCACCTTCCCTTACTTGTACTACACTTAGACAATTTCCTTCAATCTTTTACAACTTTCTTTGTCATGCATTAAGTATCATGATTTCATATCATCATCATTTAGCAAGACCCCAACACTACTCAACAAAGACCTCAAACATAAATATATCAAGGCTTGTGAACTTACATATGAACTTCAAAAGATATGGTATGATTGTGTATAGATGATACTGATCCATCTCCTTCTATACAGATGATATTGATCCATCTCCTTTGGCTATAGAGCATATATTCATCCCTCTACTCTTTGCTTCACAATACATCTGATCACTTATTCTATAATGTCTTCATTGATCACCATACTGCTGCAATCTCCCTTTGACATCATTTACACTCTTCCATATTGTAACATACCATACCACTGTTGACATCAATGACAACCCATATGCAACAATCTCCCCCTTTTTCATTGATGGCAACACTTTACCTGATATGCATATATTTCTCCCCCTTTAACAGCAATGGCAAAGGACTAGTGGTCTTCCTCTATTTTGGAAAAAAACAAGTAGGCCCCCCCTATCTGAATATTTCTTATCACCTTTTATCAATCAACTCCCCCTGAAGATTAGTCTCTATCTTTTCAAAACTGATGTAGCAAAATTGTCCTTCAAGATACTATGTACAATGTGCCTTATTTATGTCAAAATAGCACTGCTTATTCTTATTTTATTCACCACATATTTATACAATCATCAAAATTTGTTATACCTACAGAAATTTTGTTCACTTGGAAGATAGAACATTTTTGTAAATTACCTTCAACTAGGAAAGAGTTGAGTCCTAGTTCTTCTTTGCAGAAGACAGAATGTGTGATTGAATTTCAAACTAAATATACAAATCTTCCGCCTCTTCCAAAGTGGCTGACACTTTTTCTAAGCCACATTCTCTGCTTCAGTCAAGATGCTTGTCAAAACTTCTAGCTTCATACTCACAACTTTTCTTAGTTGACCCATTTCACCTTTGATTTTCTGTCTTTACTCTAGGAGCTACTTTAACTAAGTATGTAGATTTTTAAATTGGACCCTAATGGTTCCATCTTTATCCTTTGGAGGATCATATACTTTGGCCACTTGAATTAACTGTGACTCAATAGAGTCAGCTTGATCCTTTATGTTCTTTGTAGTACCTGGCCAATTCAAACAAAATTGATACAAAATCTTGGCATCCTCAATACATTTCTGAACACTTTTCAAATTTTCTTCTAAACCATTATGTGCCTTTGCACATTTGTTAGATACATCAGCTAATATTTTATTATTTACTTATTCTGTTATATTTTTCTCAGCCTACTTCTCTAGGTAAGATGAATGAGTCTTGAAAGACTCCAATATGAGTTTCATCTACTGAGTAGGAGGTAAGGTGGGATCTCTCTTTGCCCCAGGCAATTCCTCTTGTAATATCTTAATTGCCTCTTCTAATACTTCAACTCCTTCAACTTGTTGCAAAATTTCTTGCCTTGCTAAGGATTGAAGTATATCTCCCAGTTGCAACTTGTGAAGTGGATATATATTGGACAAGTTAACTTGTCCATTTAACATTGGCAACTGTAACAGCTGTGGAGTGATCACCAGTTGGATTTGCATTTGTTGGGCTAGGAACTCCTTGATAGAGTCAACCAGAGAGGAGGAGGAAGATGTATCTTGTTCCTTTTTAAGTTTTCCCCTGAATCAATATTTGTCTGCCCCTCTTGCTATGCAGTATTATCCTATTGTTCTGTATTCACCAGAGGTTGATCATCATGCACAATGTTATGATTCGGAGAATCATTTTCTTCTTCATGAGCATCTTGTTTTTGATCTTTTGTTGCTTGCTCTTCTTTCTCCTCTTGAGGAACTTGATGTTCAATGTTGTGTGGAGGAGATGTAGTCATGTGAGGTCGAGAAGCAGTGTTATGTGGTGAAGAAATTTGTGGTTGATCCACATTTTCAATTCCTTTTACCTCCCAAAATTTTCTTTGTCACATCCTCTATTTGTTTCTAAATTTTCTCTTTATCGCCTTCCTTCATGCTCATGAGTGTGTCCACTCTTTGCTTTGTACTTAATTCTTGAGCTTGCATTTGGGCTAATTTATCTTTTTCTTCTTGAGACATAGGATCTGACCTTTTTAAGATCTTGTTGCCTTAGCTCATTATTCATTTTAATGGCTTCTTCTCTTTTCTACCTTAAGGCCTGAGCTAGGCTTTTCGGTACTTTTTCAATTACATCAATCATGGGCAAGTTATATTTCAGCATATACATAACTACAACTTTTTCAATGGTCTTTTGATCTTCAGGAGGAACATCCAGATACAAGTCAGCTATGTGCTTTATTATCCCATGTTCAATTCCATTGAAGACAACTTCCAATTGAAGAGGGCCTTTTGTGGAAGTCACTGGAGGATTTTTCTTACATTTCTTACCTTTTCTTTTCATCTGAGAGGTTTCCTCTTCTCCTTCTTCTTCCTCTTCAATCTCTACTGCCTTAACCTTCTTTCTTTTGGCTTGAATTTTAGGTCTTGCATGCTTCTTTTCTCCAGTCTTCTTTTGTGCATGTGTTTTAGAAGCTCTCCTTCTTCCTGTGGACTCCATTTGTGCTAACCTAGAGAGTAGTGATACATTTATAGTAGCATAAGTAGCTCTACTAGTCCTCCTTAAACTTTATGTAGCTGGTGGAACAATAGAGATATGATGTATCTTCTCCACAGGGGCTTCTAAAGTAGTGTCAGATGAAATGCCCCACTTCTTATGCAACTCACTCCTATTCTTCTCAAGTTGTTCCTCTGCATTCTTCTTATGCATCTTGTTCATGATCTCATCATAGGTTCCAAACCTTTCAGCAGAGGTGTCTTTGGGTTTTATGAGTAGCAGATTAGCATAGACATTTATTTCCTCTCTGGAGACTTCATATGGCAATTTTGGAATCCATGCATTTCTAGGTTCAATTACCTCCATATAGGTATAATCCTTATCAACCCAAAATGTGATCTCCCTATATTGTTGTACATAGTAGTAAGGGATTCTTTCTCTGGCATGCATGTTGGTTTGAAGGGTTTTGACGAAACCCCAATACATTGTCTTGTAGTGATTTGGATCACTAAACCCTCTTATATTAGTCTTAATGTAAGCTGCAACAAGGATATGTTGTTGCCAAACCTTTCCACTAAAGCCAGGTAATTCATTCAAGAAATAGAATGCAAGATAGATAATTAACGTACCATACCTTAAAATGCATCCAGTTTCTTTTGTCCTTCTTAGATTCTCCAGGAGTTGTTCTCTCATGACCTCATAAAGGTCAAAGTCTTTTCTTTCCTTGATCATCTGGTATGCAGTGTGAATGGAAGTACCAGTGGTGAAACCCTCTTTGTTTGTGAAGTAAACTTTGTAGGCAATTCCCATAGCTGCATAGTGAACACCTAGATCAATTATGTCATTCACCGTTAGTGTTCTCTTGTCAAATTTTGCTCCAGTTAGCTCAATGACCTTCTCATTCTTAATTGACTTCATCATTGGTATAGATCTAGTGGAACACAACCCAGTGACTACCCTGATTGTGTCTTTGGTAATCCGGTAGTGCTTGTCCAAATACATGAATTCGTCATGAATTCATCTCAATATGTATCTTACCCACTCATGCTCATCACATAAATTAGGGTAGTCTTTCCAAATGTCCATATGCTTTGCCCCCACATTTGCATAATCTAATTTTTAGGTAATATTATCATCCAGAAGTTGATTTATGATCTCCTTAAAATTTACATGATTAATTTCATCCATTTTTGAGTGAGTGTAAATTCTAACATCTTCGGTGTAAAAAACATATGCTGGTATATTAGAAAATGCTCCTTTCTTATCGACCTCCATTTCCTTGAAGGGGTATTTCTTATATTTTGGTCTAGGTTTCTCAGTAACATCGACTAGTTGTAGAGTTGCCATAACAAATTTCTATGAAATTAGCAACTAGGGTTTTCAGAAGTAATAGTTTTGATAAATACCTCTTTGTATAATCCCTAGGGTTTTACCTTCAGCTCAATTCTCCTCAAATTCACCAAATTCTTTGAAAGACTTCTTCTCAGCTCAGCTCCAGAGGTAAATGCTTGATCATGAATGAGTTTTAATCATCCAAAGGAAGTATAAGTATCTTGCATTTTGCTCTAACCTTCTATAATTAATGCACCTTTATTGGGTAGGTAACCTACTACCGGATTGCTCTGTGAACTCATAGAAACCCAAGAACTCTCCACAATCCTCTGCATCATGTTACTATGCTCTGAAAAATTGGAAAAAAGATACTATCTTGCCATATCAACATCTTCTCCAACACTTTTCATTCCAACTTATCTGTATGATAAGCTTCCACTTGTAGGTACCACAACTTTAAAAGGGGGGAAAGAAAGAATATACCCTAATTAGCTCCCCTTGACCCTACGTCTTATTTCAATCAGCAATGGAGTCCTTTGCACTAGGAAGAGATATATTCCTCCTTTTCAATACTTTGTTCTATCTTCCTTCTCCATATCTTTGCCATTTTATTCTTTTGCTAAGTCACAATTCTCTTTGTTTTCTTGTGTTGAACAGGTGTTTCCACATAACCACTTTTGCATAATCTTGCTCTATGCTCCAAATTGTTGCATTTGTAGCAAACAACATTATATTCTCAAGTCACACCATTTCTCCTCATTTTAGTTCTACATTCAATTACCCTATGACCAAACTTATTACATGCAAAGCAATAACCATAAAAGGAATAAGAGGTTCTAGCATCATGCTTTGGAAGCACAAATGAATTCTTCCTCATGTTGTCATTTCTTCTAGCCTTAGTTCTACAGTCAATAGCCTTATGTCAAAATTTATTGCATGAATAAAAATAACCATAGAAGGATTGAGAGAAACTCGGATCAGCAGTTGGTCTAGGTGGAGATCTCTTGAGATCTTTCTTCTGATTGTTGACCTGTATGAAGTTGTCATCATCTAACTCTTGCTCCTCATCTTCAGTTTCCTCAAAGTCTTCAGTGTTAGGCTCTTCCCTTTTCATTTCAAACATGCCTTTAGGTACATCTATTTTAGGACTCTTACATTTCTCAAATCCAATACCACCTTATTTTGTGGAGGGCTTTGACTACTACTTATCTCATCAAGAATATTGGTACTTTTCTTTAATTTTAGACCTGGACAAGTGCAAAAAGATGGGGGGCCAAAAAGGGGTCTTAAGTGGCCACTTTTTTTCTGAAGTCAGGAAATGCTAGCCTTGGATGAGAAATTGAGCATAGTTACACTCAAAATTTGGAGATGTAACCAAAACAATGTTTGTAGTACTCTAAGTCTACTTTCTAAACTACTATTTTTTTTTGAAAATGGTATAGATTAAGGGGTTCAAAAGAGGGAGCCACAAAAATTGGTGTTGTTTCTGTCAAAAAAACATAACATAGCATGTTTTGTAGCTCCCTCAAAAGGTCAACCTTTTTTTTGGTATTTTTAAAATCTCTTTAGTGAGAAATTAGCTAACAACATGTAGTTTATGCCTAATTTTTTTGATAATTTTTTGATGAATATTTGATTTTTTACTAATTTTCAAAGTGGACACATCCTAAAAAATAGAATTTTGGCCATACTACCCCTATAAATTTTGAAAACTAAATGAAAATCATTTTTTTATTTTTTTAATATGTGTAGAATGGAGTCTAGTTTCTAAATATGTAATTTTTTTGAAATTTCAATGGATAGTTAATTTACAATGAAAAAAAGACCAAATAGTGGTTTTTGCCCAAAAACAGACACACAAACAAAAGAAATTAAAGATGAAAGGCTTAACATTGTCAAAATGTGAAAAAAATCACATCGTCAAATAGCTAAGAGAAAGCCTAACATTACCCAGGTGTTTGATTTGTTTGACTTTGAAACACGTGCAAATTTGAGGGTTAGCACAAACGAAATTATGTGAAATCCTGTAGAATATGGAAAAACATATCTCTGGACATTGGGAAGGCACTCCAAGCCTTTGGGTTGGAAATCCAAAGCAAATCCCAAGCCCAAGGCTTGGGATTCCCAAAGTAAAACATAACGTGAGCGCGTTGTAACGCGCTTGCATTATGTTTTACTTTGCATTTTTCCTTTTCCGCAAAAGTTTGTGCACTGTTTGTCATGTTTGACATAACACGAGCACGTTATAATGTGAGCACATTATGACGCGAGCACGTTATAACGCGCTCACATTATGTCCCCCTTAGAAATTTTTATGTTCAAGGTTATTAATCTTGTATGTACGTATGTATGTATGTATGTATGCCTATATGTATGTATGTATAGTGTCGAGGGTAGAGGAGGGTAGAGATGGGGGTGAGCCAGATAGGGGAGGAGAGGGGTGGATAAGGATTAAGTGATTAAGGTTTAAGGTTGAGGGTTGAGGGTTTAGGGATAGGATTTAGAGTTTAGGGATAAGGGATTAGAGTTTAGGACCTTGAGGGATTAGGGTTTAGGGTTGAGGCTTTAGGGATAGCATTTAGGGTTGAGGGTTGAGGGATTAGGGTTAAGGTAGAGTGTTGAGGGTAGAGGGATTAGGGATAGGGTTTATGGTTGAAATTTTAGGGTTGAGGGATTAGGGTTTAAGGTATAGTTTTGAGGGTTGAGGGTTTAGGGATAGGGTTTAGGATTTAAGGTTTAAGTGTTGAGGGTTGAGGATTTAGGGATAGGGTTTATGGTTTAGGGATAAGGGATTAGGGTTTACGGTTTAGGGATTAGGGTACCATAAATTATAATTAGGGATTAGGGTTTAGGGTTTAGGGACTAGGGATTAGGGTTTAGGTTTTAGGGATGTATAATTAAGGGGTACCATAAATAAACTAGAATTTAGGAAGGGTTGGGAAAATTTTGTGAATCATCATGGGCTGGAGATTAGAGATTTTCTTGTGTTCAAGTACATATCCAAGTCATAATTTAAGGTTAAGATATTTCAAAGAATAGGGTGTGTGAAAAACATCAATGCTCTTTGGCTTATGACTACCAACATTGATAAAGATAACAGATGCCCTTCTTCTAATAGAGTATGTAGTTCAAGTCAACCAATGGGCAGCAAGTTGTCAAATGAGTTGGTTTAATGGGCGTGCCTCCTTCTTCAAGGCCCAGGTGGGCAGGACTGGGATGTACAATTAAGGGGTACCATAAATAAACTAAAATTTAGGCAGGGTTGGGAAAATTTTGTGAATCATCATGGGCTGGAGATTGGAGATTCCGTTGTGTTCAAGTACATATCCAAGTCATCTTTAAGGTTAAGATATTTCAAAGAACAGGGTGTGTGAAAAATATCAATGCTCTTTAACTTATGAATACCAACATTGATACAGATAAAAGATGCTCTTCTTCTAACAGAGTATGCAATTGAAGTCAACCAATGGGCAACAAGTTGTTAAATGAGTTGGTTTAATGGGCGTGCCTCCTTCTTCAAGGCCCAGGTGGGAAGGAGTGGGATATACAATTAAGGGGTACCATATAAATAAACTGGAATTTAGGCAGGGTTGGGAAAATTTTGTGAATCATCATGGGCTGGAGATTGGAGATTTTGTTGTGTTCAACTACATATCCAAGTCATATTTTAAGGTTAAGATATTTCAAAGAACATGGTGTGTGAAAAACATCAATTCTCTTCAGCTTATGAATACCAACATTGATACAGATAAAAGATGCCCCTCTTCTAACAGAGTATATAGTTCAAGTCAACCGATGGGCAGCAAGTTGTCAAATGAGTTGGTTTAATGGATGTGCCTCCTTCTTCAAGGCCCAAGTGGGTAGGAGTGGGATGTACAATTAAGAGGTACCATATAAATAAACTAGAATTTAGGCAGGGTTGGGAAAATTTTGTGAATCATCATGGGCTGGAGATTGGAGATTTCGTTGTGTTCAAGTACATATCCAAGTCATATTTTAAGGTTAAGATATTTCAAAGAATGGGGTGTGTGAAAAATATCAATGCTCTTCAGCTTATGAATACCAATATTGATACAGATAAAAGATGCCCTTCTTCTAATAGAGTATGCAGTTCAAGTCAACCGATGAGAAACAAGTTGTCAAATGAGTTGGTTTAATGGGCGTGCCTCCTTCTTCAAGGCCCAGGTGGGTAGGACTGGGATGTACAATTAAGGGGTACCATAAGTAAAGTGGAATTTAGGCAGGGTTGGGAAAATTTTGTGAATCATCATGGGCTGGAGATTGGAGATTTCACTGTGTTCAAGTACATATCCAAGTCATATTTTAAGGTTAAGATATTTCAAAGAATAGGGTGTGTGAAAAATATCAATGCTCTTTAGCTTATGAATACCAAATTGATACAGATAAAAGATGCCCTTCTTCTAATAGAGTATGTAGTTCAAGTCAACCGATGGGCAACAAGTTGTCGAATGAGTTGGTTTAATGGGCATGCCTCCTTCTTCAAGGCCCAGGTGGGCAGAAGTGGGATGTACAATTAAGGGGTACCATAAATAAACTAGAATTTAGGTAGGGTTGGGAAAATTTTGTGAATCATCATGGGCTAGAGATTAGAGATTTCGCTATGTTCAAGTACATATCCAAGTCATATTTTAAGGTTAAGATATTTCAAAGAACAGGGTGTGTGAAAAATATCAATGCTCTTTAGCTTATGAATACCAACATTGATACAGATAAAAAATGCCCTTCTTCTAACAGAGGATGAAATTCATGTCAACCAATGGGCAACAAGTTGCTGATCTTGAATTGGTTTCTAATGAAGAAAACAATGATGTTGTTGAAGCAATGGAAGAAAATCAAAACTGTAAGTCTAATTTAATTTATTTCAACTTTCAAAGTAGGAATTTGAATTCTAGCTTTACCTAGAGGATTGGTATAACAAAAACTTAATTATGTTACAAGACTTTCTTTGAAGAACCCTTGACATTATGGACCCTATCATCTAGAAAAGCACATGACAGTGAACTCTGCCCCACCTTTCAAATAAGATATTTACCTTTTTATTCAATGAAAATGAAGTCACAGAATGTAAACCGACAATCCATACTAGTAAGATCAAATTCTCTGCCTTCTATTCTTATTACTCTTACTTTATTAAGAGAAGAGTGTCAAAAAGAATGGGTTTAATTGTAAGCTAACATAAGGCAAAGCAGTTTTGTTATTACATTTTTCTAAGGGATCTCTAATAGTCTAATATAATGCAGTCTTCTATAATATGAACATCTACATTTGTGTGAATGCTAAGATTTAATATAGTAGAGTATTAAATCAATGCAATCAGCTATTTATTGGGTTAAAATAACTTAGTTTTTGTAATGGTTTGGGAATGCAGGAGTTGCCAAAAATAGGTGAATGTCCTCTACAATTACCAAGAGAAAAAAGTTTAGTAGTTCTTGTGGATAGAGCCAGTAAACAATGGGAGATTATTTGCTTGTTTCATAACAATATACCTCCCCTAAGTGCGAGGTGGATAGCAAGAAACATAGATGTACCCCAATGCAAAGCTTTTCTCATAATGATCATCCTTCTGATTTCAACTATTAATTACTCACTGTGGATGTACCATATGCAAAGCTTTTCTCATAGTGTGTACACCTATTGGCATAATGAACCCCAGATGGGCCAAAAAAATATGCCATATAACATTACTAACATTAAAAAAGTTCATAGCCATTTTTCTGACATATTCTTGCAACTCAGATATCTTTAAGAGAAGAGTGTAAAAAATGATGGGTTTAACAACCTAACATAAGGCAAAGTAGTTTTTTTGGGTTTAGGGTTTAGGGTTGAGGGATTAGGGTTTAGGGTTGAGGGATTATGGTTTAAGGTATAGTTTTGAGGGTTGAGAGATTAGGGTTTAATGTTGAGAGTTGAGGGTTTAGGAATAGGGATAGCATTTAGGGTTTAGGGATGAGGGATTGTGGTTTAAGGTATAGTGTTGACAGTTGAGGGTTTAGGGATAGGGTTTAGGGTTGATGGATTAGGCTTTAGGGTTGACGGATTAGGGTTTAATGTTGAGAGTTGAGGGTTTAGGAATAGGGATAGCGTTTAGGGTTTAGGGATGAGGGATTAGGGTTGAGGGTATACAATAAATAAACTAGAATTTAGGCAGGGTTGGGAAAATTTTGTGAATCATCATGGGTAGGAGATTGGAGATTTTTCTATGTTCAAGTATATATCCAGGTCATATTTTAAGGTTAAGATATTTCAAAGAACAGGGTGTGTGAAAAATATCAATGCTCTTCAGCTTATGAATACCAACATTGATACAAATAAAAGATGCCCTTTTTCTAACAGAGTATACAGTTCAAGTCAACCAATGGGCAACAAGTTGCTGAATGAATTAGTTTCTGATGGGGAAAACAACAATGATGTTGAATCAATAGAAGAAAATCAAAATTAGGGTTGAGGGTTGAGGGATTGGGGTTTAGGGTATAGGATATAGGGTAGAGGTTTGAAGGTTGAGGGATAATGTTCAAGGTTGAGTGTCCAAGGTTAAGTGTAAAAGGTATATAGGGTTTAAGGGTTTAAGGTTTGAGGGATTAAGGGTTTAAGAGTTGAGGGATTAGGGTTTAAGGCATAGTGTCAAGTGTAGAGGGTTTAGAGACAAGGTTTATGGTTGAAGGTTTAAGGGTTGAGGGTTGAGGCTTTAGGGCTAAGGGTTAAGGGATTAGGGTATAAGGTATAGTGTCAAGGGTAGAGGGTTTAGGGATAGGGTTTAGGATTTAAGGTTTAAGGGTTGAGGGTTGAGGCTTTAGGGATAGGGTTTAGTGTTTAGGTTAAGTGAGACACCTAGATGACTAAGGATAGATGAAGAGGCAGACAAGGAATGACTGAGAGACCTAGAGAGGGGAGAGGTAGAGAGGTGAGTGGGAGATAGAGGTGAGAGATAGAGGGGTGAGGGGAGAGATAGAATAAAATGAGAGAGTGAAGTTCACAACTTGAGGGAAAGATGGGCAAGGAGGAGGGAGAGAGGTGGAGAGGAAGGGAAATATCTAGAGAGCCTTGAGAGATATACAAGTGAGAGACCTACAACCTAGGGAGAGAGGGCTGAGAGAGCTAGGGGAGAGATGGGGGTGAGGCAAATAGGGGAGGAGAGGGGTGGATAAGGGTTAAGGGTTTAAGGGTTGAGGATTTAAGGGTTGATGTATTAAGGGTCTAAGGGTTGAGGGATTAGGGTTTAAGGTATAGTGTCAAGGGTTGAACCCTAATCCCTCAACCCTCGACACTATACCTTAAAATCCCTCGACACTATACCTTAAACCCTAATCCCTCAACTCTAAACCCTAATCCCTCAACCCTTAGACCCTTAATACCTCAACCCTTAAAACCTAAACCCTTGACCCTTAAACCCTCAACCCTTAAACCCTCAACCCTTAAACCCTAAACCCTTGACCCTTAAACCCTCAACCCTTATCCACCCCTCTCCTCCCCTATCTGCCTCACTCCCATCTCTCCCCTATCTCTCTCACCCCTCTCTCCCTAGGTTGTAGGTCTCTCACTTGTATATCTCTCAGGGCTCTCTAGATATTTCCCTTCCTCTCCACCTCTCCACCTCTCTCCCTCCTCCTTACCCATCTTTCCCTCAAGTTGTCAACTTCACTCTCTCATTTTATTCTATATCTCCCCTCACCTCTACCTCTCCTCTCTCTAAGTTTCTCAGTCACTCCTTGTCTACCTCTCCATCTGTCCTTAGCCATCTAGGTCTCTCATTTAACCTTAAACCCTAAATCCTCAACCCTTAAAATTTAAATCCTCAACCCTCAACACTATAACTTAAACCCTAAACCCTATCCCTAAAGCCTCAACCCTTAACCCTTAAACCTTAAACCCTAAACCCTCTACCCTTGACACTATACCTTAAACCCTAATCCCTTAACCCTCATCCCTAAATCCTCAACCTTGATCCCTTAAACCTTCAACCCTAAACCCTCTACCCTAGACAGTATGCCTTAAACCCTAATCCTTCAACCATTAAACCCTCAACCCTTAACATTGGGTAATTTTTCGCAAAAAAGAAAAAAATGCAAAGAAAACAATAACGCGCTCGCGTTATAGTGTGAGCGCATTATGGTTCTGTGTTGCCGAGCCAAAGGCTCAGCAACACCAAGCCATAACGCGAGCACGTTATAACATGCTCATGTTATGTATTTTTAAAAAGTTATAAGAATTTGGCCACTTTTTGGCCCCCCATCTTTTTGCACCCGCCCAACTTTGTCTATCAGATCCTTTGCTTTTTCCAGTTCTTTCTTTAGAGAGATAATTTCTTCTTCAAGTTTGGAGCATTCAATTGAATCATTATTCAACTTAACATTTAGATAATCTACAACCTTCTTACCTTCTTCAACTTGGGCAAGTTCAACTTGGCAATTGCTCCTCTTGATATTATGAGCTTGATCTTATATTCTCCATTCTCACTTCTGGCTGCATCTAGATCTTCTAGGGTCGAAATAAGTTCTAATTCATAATCAACTACATAGTCTTCTAGATTAGAGACTCTCATGTCTAAATCATCTTCTGGAGGATTCTTGCCTTTAAACAATACTTCATTTCCCATGTGTTCCTCTCTAAGATCTACCTCAACTGTTAGGCTACATTCAAGGAACTTGGCTTTGATACGAATTATTGAACACATAGAAGAACTGAGAGGGGGGTGAATCAATACTTAATCAAATTACTTTATTTTTAGTAGTGAATATTTAATGCATGAGAGATACAAGAACATAGAAGCACACAACCATAGCACCAGTTTTACGTGGAAAACCCAAGAAGAGAAAAACCACAGTGAGAAAGTTGCTTGGATCTACTGTCCAAATCCAACCTCACAAATAAAACAAGATTACCATATTATTTATGGGCTACAACCCAAAGGAAGTTGCAACTCCCTAAACAGATACAACTTTTGTAAAACTTATCTCAATGTTCATACAAATCTAAATGTTGATCACTTCAACCTCTGCACAACTATTTTTTTCTTCCTTACAACAACAATACCAACTTCCACAACATCAAAACATTGTCAAGAACTCTTCTTTATCATCACAATATCCATAATCTCCTCCACAACTATATTTGATCACATGAACTGATCCTTAGCACATTGCATCATCATATCTACTTCAACGATAAGTTTATTCGCACATTTCCAATGGTTTCACGTAACATATATTCATACTGTACGTGACACATTTGATCTTACATTTATATCCTCTGTAATCATCAAGATCTTTCTCCTTGGTTGGCCAAGATGAAATAAATAACATGAAACGTGTAGTGGCCATAACAGTCGGCTCCACAACATATGCGGTAAGTAGAAATCAAGTGCGGTTCAAGAACAAAGCATAATCAGGTCCTATTTTACCTTAGCACAATCATCCAAGCTGGTACACACTCCTCATACATGGAAAAAACTTCATTATACACCAAGTCAGCTCCACAAACACTTATCCTTCCTTGTATTTGGCTCTAAACCCAAAGCGATATAGGAGAAGACAAAATTACATCCTATGGACCACATACTGAGTATTATATGACTTGCAAAACACTCATGTATACTTCTTTTATCATCTCAAAATATTTCATGTTGGCACAAACACTTGATCTTTAATGTCGATGTCCTTAACACCCTCTGCTTGCATAGTCTTAAGATAAAACAATGAACAACATACTTGCAGTGAACACAATTACTTGAAACTTGAACATCACATACCAACCATCCATAAGAACATATCATTCAATCAAAAAGGTCAATTACCAACTTGTTGTGAACTGCGGTGGCATGAACTATCTTCCTCTGCTTACTTTAGTTAGCACTAAGGCATGTCTTCACATAGATGACTTCGAAGAGGCAGCTACAGTACATACTATCACCTAAATCTTGAAGCACACATACCTTTGACTCATATCTCCATTTCCTCCAAGTGGCAACATCATATCTTCATTTGTAGAGAAGTGTGAAGCACTCTCTTGTCTTCCTGTGACTGCACTTACCTTGTTTCAACACTATCTTCACACTTCTATCTCCAAAACATCTTGCAATAAGCTTCATGACCTTAAACCTAAAACATAGGTACTTGAGTGTAATATCCATCTATTAGTCCAATCCACAGGCACTTACCTTCAACTGTGGTAGAATGCAGTACCTTCTTATGAGCCTATAACACCTTCCCTAACTTGTACTACACTTAGATAATTTACTTCAATATTTTACAACTTTCTTTGTCATGCAATAAGTATCATGAGATCATACCATCATCGTTTAGCAAGACCCCAACACTACTCAACATAGACTTCAAACATACATATATCAATGCTTGTGAACTTACATATGAACTTCAGAAGATATGGTATGATCATGTATAGATGATATTGAGCCATCTCCTTTAGCTGTAGAGCATATATTCATCCCTCTGCTCTTTGCTTCAAAATACATCTGATCACTTATTCTATAATGTCTTCATTGATCACCATACTGTTGCAATCTCCCTTTTGCATCATTTACACTCTTCCATACTACAACACACCATACCACTGTTGACATCAATGACAACCCATATGCAACAAATTTATACTTGACCCTTTTTAAATTGGGTATAACTAAGTCATAAAGACTTGTGGGAATTGTCATGATTATGAAAATGTAGGCCTAAAATAAGCTAGGAAAATAAATATTTGTGTTATTTTGGTACCTTGCAAAACTTTATGATGGGATGAATTTGGAAGACATCAACTGAATCTTAAGTTGGAATTTGGTTAGTCAAGTGTATCATGAGATATTCTTAAAGAGTGTGTATAGATGGTAGATAATTGAACAAGAGGTTCTTAATTGAGAATAGTTTTGATTACTTATGCTTTGAAGAAACATTAGAATAAATAAGTTTCCAATTTTAGCTTTTTGAATGATGCTTATATTTGTGTGACTGGATGACTACCCTAAAAGGAAGCATAGAGAGAGAACAATCAAAAGGTAGCATGCCTAGTGAGGGCAAAATTTAATTTGGAAATGGAGGGTTACTGACAACATGTGAGGCTTTATGAGCACATCTATTAGTATGTGATCAACAATATAGAGAGTTCGTAAAACAAAAAGAACTTAAGAAGTGTTATGTTGTAAAATGTCCCCCTAGGACTTTTACCTCCTAAGTTTAGCTCTTGGGTCCCTTGTTTTGCATCTTGCATGTTCATTTTAACTCTCGGAAGAAAATGGCCTGAAACCCATGTCAAATGGGGCTTGAGAGACATTATGGAATTTGACCCTGCCCTAAAATAGGACCTGAGGACTTGGGCGCTTGCACCCTAATCCTGCCCTATTTAAGGTAGGTCCCAAATTTGAATGTTGGTTATGTGACTGTTAGTTAGGTCCCATGCCAACATCTTAAGTTTGAATTACAAAATTTGTAGCAAGAATGTGTGTTGTTGCATGTATAAGCATGTTTAGGGATTCATTTGAAAACTAGAAGATGATTATGAACTTTTAGCGTACTTATGATTTGAGAGCATTCAAGATATTCATTGTTGTAGAGCAAAGCATTGTTATTGTGTTTGTGATTGCAGATTTAGCTTCATCTTCTCATGTGTTGAAGGATCTTCATCTATGTGAGAGCTACACCTTTGAGGTGATATCTATTTGTGTTTGAATCATTTATCCATTTGTTTTTTCCTCTATCCCACAGGGATACACACTTTTTATCTAACAACAGTGTTCAGAGGACTTGAATGTCCTTCTGGGGCTTGACTGAGGCAAGCTCCTAAACACCACAACCCCCAACCACACTCCTTGTGATTGTAGGTTATAAATATTAGATTTCATGGAGTGGAGTTGCAAAGGAGGGTTGGAAAAGATAAAGATTCTGGATTCGGTAAAAAAAAACAATTTGGAGCACTTTCGAGATAAGGGCACCTTAGGCAATGTCCTCCGAGGTTGTAGACACATGAATCTTTGTGACAGTGACATTCAACATCTAAAGAAGACCCGACATCCTAAAGAACAACCTGCCTTGGACTAGGGCACCTAGGGTAGTGTCCTACACATCTTCCTTGACAGAAACAGACAGAATAGTGATTATCAGTGTCGGAAGGAGTCCTGGATTCCCTGAAGAAAACTATACCTTAGACTTGGGCGCCTAGGGCAGTGTCCCTAATTATTCTGCATCACGAACTTTGAAAAATGGTCAGTAATTAATCTTTGTCTACTATCTTAGTCTATGAGCATTTGTCGTAATTTATTAGTTTGCCTAATGTTTTGCATAATTAGGGTTTTTATCATAATTGAGCATTAAATTAATACATTAATTGACAATTTCTAAATTTCCACATCATTCCAAGTGACACCCAACCTGTAGGTGAATCCTCTTGCAAAAGTTATGATTCAATTCAATTAAATGTCCTTGAATGTTTGTAGTGAAAGGAGGATCTAGCCATTCAACCCCGTTGTCCCTCTTTTCCTATAAAATAAGAAGATAAAGCAAACTAGACCTTTCATGGTATTAGAGGTAGTGAGGTAGCAAAAGATTGCCTTTTGGGAATATTTAGATATTTTAGACATTTTGATTCAAGGAATATGAGTTCTAACCAAAAATCAAGGTTTTCTATTTCTTGCTTAAAGGGAGAAGCTTATTGGTGGTAGGACCAATTGAAATCAAGGAAGAAATATCATTTTTCTCATGTTTCATGGTATAAATTTGTAAAGAATTTGGTACATAAATATTTTAAGAATAAGGGGTTAAATGATCATTGTTTAGTCCAACAGAGTTCATCTTTAGTAGCGAGGTGTCAAGGTAAACTTAGGAGTGTGCCTAATAATGATAAAAATAAAGAAATCCTAGATAAAGAGTTTATCTTCAGGTTGAACAAAATGTTAAGTTTAAAGAAACCTAAGAGTTTGACACAATCAATTAAGATAGCTGCAATTGAATTGAAGAAGGTGCAAAACATTTATTTTCTAAAAGCTAAAGGAGACTTGAAAAAGAGGATTATCAATGGTGGTAGTCACAAGGGTGTTGTTTTGGAGTGAAAGTTGTTATTGTGATCCATGTAACATAAAGTAAAGTTTATATTATATAAGTTGAATGCATCAGGTAAAATGTAATTAGATTGAATATTGTAAATTTTGAGTTAATAGACAATTTTTTTACAGATGTTTCATACTTTTCTAACTTGTATTATAATGCATTGTAGGATCTAAGGGAGGAGGATGTCATAACCCTCCTTTTTAATCCATACAACTATCTCTAATTAAATTATGTTATTAGATTAGCAATGAGGAAGTAAATGAAAATGTTAAATAATTAACTATTTATTTATTATTTAATTTAAATGTAAATAATAGAGATAATAAATAGAAGATTATATACTTTAATTTTGTAAAGGAATAAATTTAAATTGAAAATTAATGTAATATGTATGGTATTAAATTATTTATTTAATTTCAAAATTAGAAAAGAAATATTTTATTTCAAAAATACATGAAGGAATTTATTATTGAAAAGTATAAGTTAATATGATAATACAAAAATCTAGAGGAAATAAATATTTATTTAAGAATTATTCATAAATAAAGTTTAAATTAGTTTATGCATGATGAACTTAATTTAGTTTAATTTAAACTATTATGTTGGTTTTTATTTTAAATAGATAATGATTATCTTAATGGAATTTAAATTCTATATATGCAATTCTTAAAAAAAGTTAAATAATTAAAAAAATTATATATGTAAAACTACATAAATAATAAACAATTAATTAATTATAAAGATCTAGTCATGCAAAGTCATTTTGGAAAAAAACAAATTAAATTAATTAAATTAAAATTAATTAGTAATTTTTTATAAGGATGCAAGCAAGGGTTTTGAAAGGTCCCCATAACCTTCAACAAAGTCTCAAAGATAGAACAATAAACATAGAGCTAGAACATAGATAAGACCAAGCCTTAAAACCAACATATGCCTTTAACACAAACAAAGAAACAGTTAGCAAAAACCTAACTAGAGGCCAGCTAATAATTAGCAAGAAGCCCCAGACTAAGAGGCCCTAGATCTATTAGACAACTAAAACATTGAGGCTTTAGTGGCCTCCCAGTCTTCTTGAAAAGCTTGAATTTTGAGAGCCAAGGATTCCTCCTCGATCTCCTTAGTTTTGCCACATTGCTTCCTCTTTTGTCCTCTTCTCCTCCTCTTCCTTGTAGATACGTGCTCTTCCTCTTTCTTGTGCTATTTAGATCCTTCCTAGTGCTGGCAATATTTAGATGTCTTATCTTACTTTCTTCCTCTTGGTTACCCATCACCTCCTACAACTCTTATTCAAGTGTTCCCACCTCAATCTCCAAATCAGCCACAACCTCCTTGAACTTAGAATTTCATAGAAGGAGATCCTCTAAGGACTCCTCCTTTTTATCCTTTACCATCTCAAGTTGTAGGTCCTTTAATTCTTTATTCATACTTTTGTTCTTAGTAATCACCCCTTTCATTATGGGTAAGTGCAATAAGATGAGTCCACTTTTTTTTCCAAAAAGTGGAAGTGTTTTTCCTATTTTTTCAATTTTTGTCATGTTTTGTTAGTGCGATGATGTGACATTACATGATTCAAGTTGCTTTTTAGATGTAAAGAGCACATTTCATTCAATTGTAAGTACTTATAGTCAATACTAACAAACTTAAAGTCACAACCAGTAGTGTTAAACTTTTAAAAATACTAAACCTTAAATCCACAAATACTATCACGACTATTGGAACATGCTCGACCACATGAATTTGATAAAAACATATTTATAAGGCAAATATATAAGACAACATAGATTCTCACTTATCAAAAAAATCTGATAGTCACTCTTATTTACATCAACTCCTCACTAACATCACAAACTTCTTGTTAAGATTACAAACACCATGATTTTTTTTGTAATGAAACTTCAATGCACATGTATGGACAAGGTGTTGAGGACATATATTTCATCAATTTTCTAGTAAAAGCTAGGGTTTTCTAGATTTTCTTAAGTATTTTCAGCTTATAGAAAGCATGCCATAGCTTTCCCTTCAACTAGAGTCCATAATAGGGAGTGATAATATCAAGTTTTACAAATTTTGGCATCACTTTAGATCTAGCATCAATAAAATTTAGGGTTTTATGAAAGATTTATTTCAAAAGTGAGGTCTTGGTAGTGTATGAGGGTTTGATACAATCATGGAGAGGCTTATTATGCAAGTTTCTGGTTGTCTTTTATTGTCTTTTTGAGGATTTGTCATGGAGAGGCTTATTATGCTTATTATGACAATCATAGACTATTAAAACTATCCCTTTCTATCTCAGACCAATCAACATTCTATCTCAGACCACAAAACTGCCCCTTTCTATCTCAGACTAATTAGCATTCTTGTCTTTTCATGACTATCCCAAATCATTTTATTGGTCCAAGGCTACCTCCTTTTCACATACACTCCTTGTCTCATAATCATGACTTGAGGACTGTCTCTTTGGCTATCACGTTTTGTGACTGTTTCACATGATAATTGTTCAATATATCTCAATGATAATAAACGATATAGGAATTTTGTTAGATGTTGTAATTGCAGCTGCCCTTGTAGACATGTATGAAAAGTGTGGAACCATAGATAAGGCACGTGGATTGTCTGATAGAACACCACAGAGAGAGGTCCTCTCATAGACTGCAATGATTGCAAGATATACAGAAAATGGATTTGTTGAAAAGACTTTAAAAACTTTCAAGCAAATGCAATTGGCAAGTGTAAAGCCAAATTCCACAACCTTTGCCAACATCCTCCCTATCTCTACTAATTTAGGATCTTTGGAACATGGTATGGACAACAATCAAAGCATAAAGGATATTATGTACAGGTTTTATTTTGAATGGTGGACAAGGGTTTGGTGTCCCAAGAAGTATTATACATTTGGACTTTATCTTATATGAGCATTATGGTGAAGGTCAATGGTATTATGTTAGTCATAGTGACAAACCCTAGGGGCTTGTGCAGTGTAATATACCTATACTCAACTTCTCTCTCTCTCTCTCTCATGTGTAATATACCTATACTAGTTTTCTCTTAAATATTGTTGTGGTTGTTAGTTCCATGTGTATAGTCTTATTGATAAGATGTATTGTTATTAACCCTTAAGAACAAAGTGAAAATGCTTTACTTTGACTGAATATGTGGATAGCAATTATGTATGTGCATATGAGAAAATTTTTATCTTAAAAGCATTTGAGATATTTGCAAGGGCTATAGGATAGACCTATGGCTTTATTGTAACTCTAAAATGATTTTTAAGGAAACTCTTATTTATGGAATTGTTATTGTGTATATTTTTGCAATAATTAAGCTCAAAGTATATATGTTACAATAATTGCAAGATATGTACAAAATGGATTTGTTGATAAGAATTTAGAAACTTTCAAGCAAATATGATTGGCAGGTGTAAATCCAAATTCCACAACCTTAACCAACATCCTCCCTACCTATGCCAAAATGGGATCTTTGGAAGATGGTATGGACATCCATCAAAGCATAAAGGATATGGGAATTTTGTCAAATATGTTGTAGTTGCAACTACCCTAGTAGACATGTATTTAAAGTGTGGAAGCATAGACAAGGCACATGAAATGTTTGATAGAACACCTCAAAGAGTGTCATCTCATGGAATGCAATAATTGCAAGATAGCACAAAATGGATTTGTTTAATAAGGCTTTTGAAACTTTCAAGCATATGCAATTGAGAGGTGTAAATCCAAAATGTGATCTTTGGAACATGGTATGGACATCCATCAAAGCATAAAGGATATGGGAATTTTGTCAAATCTATTGTAGTTGCAACTACCCTAGTAGACATGTATGCAAAGTGTGGAAGCATAGACAAGGCACGTGAAATGTTTGATAGAACACCTCAAAGAGTGCCATCTCATGGAATGCAATAATTGCAAGATAGCACAAAATGGATTTGTTTAATAAGGCTTTTGAAACTTTCAAGCAAATGCAATTGAGAGGTGTAAATCCAAAATGTGATCTTTGGAACATGGTATGGACATCCATCAAAGCATAAAGGATATGGGAATTTTGTCAGATCTTGTAGTTGCAACTATCCTAGTAGACATATATACAAAGTGTGGAAGCATAGACAAGATACGTGAACTTTTTGACATGATGCCTCAATGAAATGCCATCTCATGGAATGCAATGATTGCAAGATATGCAAAAAATGGATTTTTTGATAAGGCTTTATAAACTTTCAAGCAAATACAATTGGCAGGTGTAAAGCAAAATTCCACAACCTTAGCCAGTATCCTCCTTGCCTATGCTAAAATGGGATCTTTGGAACACGGTATGGACAACTATCAAAGCATAAAAGATATGGAAATTTTGTTAGATATCATAGTTGCAACTGCCCTCGGAGACATGTATGCAAAATGTGGAAGCATAGACAATGCACGTGAACTGTTTGGCATAATGCCTCAAAGAAATGTCGTCACATGGAATGCAATGATTGTAAGATATGAAAAAAATGGATTTTTTGATAAGGCTTTAGAAACTTTCAAGAAAATGCAATTGGTGGGTGTAAAGACAAATTCCACAACCTTAGCCAATATCCTCCCTTCATATGCCAAAATGGGATCTTTGGAACATAGTATGGACATCCATCAAAGCATAAAGGATATGAGAATTTTGTTAGATCTTGTAGTTGCAACTACCCTAGTAGACATGTATGCAAAGTGTGGAAGCATAGACAAGGTACATGAACTATTTGACATGATGCCTTAATGAAAATCCATTTCATGGAATGCGATGATTGCATGATATACAAAAAATGGATTTTTTTTTATAAGGCTTTATAAACTTTCAAGAAAATAAAATTGGCTAGTGTAAAGCCAAATTCCACAACCTTAGCCAGTATCCTCCTTGCCTATGCCAAAATGGACATCCATCAAAGGATAAAAGATATGGGAGTTTTGTTAGATGTTGTAGTTGTAACTACCCTCAGAGACATGTATGCAAAGTGTGGAAGCAAAGACAAGGCTAGTGAACTGTTTGGCATGATGCCTCAAAGAAATGTCACCTCATGGAATGCAATGATTGCAAGATATGAACAAAATGGATTTTTTGATAAGGCTTTAGAAACTTTCAAGCAAATGTAATTGGTGGGTGTAAAGCCAAATTCCAAAACCTTAAAAATGGTATCTTTGGAACACAGTATAGACATCCATCAAAGCATAAAGGATATAGGAATTTTGTCAAATGTTGTAGTTGCAACTACCTTGTGAGACATGTATGCAAAGTGTGGAAGCATATATAAGGAACGTGAACTATTTGACATGATGCCTCAAAGAAATGTTGTCTCATGGAATGCAATGATTGCAAGATATGCACAAAATGGATTTTTCATAAGGATTTAGAAACTTTCAAGCAAATGCACAAAATATGTTGCAAGTATGTGCTTACCGGTGTTGTCATTGATGTCAACATATCTGTGTTGTCATTGGTGTCAACTGTGCTCTTGTTTTGATGCTTTCTTGTGTTGAGATAATTTGTTTTAGCTTAGATAAGTATTGAAGATAATGAGAAAGTGTTCCTAGTATTGAGTTCCCAGGTGCTTTTGAGAAAATTTGCTTTACTAGTGGAAACAGTGTATTGTAGAGTATCTTGGTTTGTAGAAAGACAATAAAGTATTTTTCTTCGCATTTCTTGTAGACTGAAAATCTTTGTCTGCAGTTTCGAAGTTAATATGAAGGTTGTCTATACTTGCTATGTTCCAAGTTTGAGCCTCCGGTATGAAGATTTGAGTGAGTTATGTTCACCAGAGTAAAAACTATTTTTCTGTGCTTTTAGTGGTGACAAGGAGAATGTATTCTGCTCCGCAATTAAGTATTGCAGTCTATAGTTTTGGAATTAAGTTTATAATGAGGACATGTGCCTTCAATTTTAATGGTTCATGATATGGTGGTCCGCAAGCTATCTTTCTTTTATGACAATGGCTGATAGTAATGTTCAAGTGCTTCGATTTGAAGAATCTTGTGGGTAAAGTGTTTTGAGGTTCTACAGATGTTCTTGGTGATTGTAATGTGCTTGTGGATGTCTCCAGATCATGTTCTTGCCTTTTGATTGGTCTGCAAAGTGTAATTCAGATCATGCATGAAGCGTGTTCTCAAAAGCTTTAGTGTTAACACTAGTTTTAGCCGACTTGGTCGTTTTCACTTATTATGGTTATACTTTGGAGATTGTGATAGCATATTGTAGCATGGAAGATTGTGTTTGAGTCCTAGCTAAGGCTTGGTTTGGTCTGCATTTATTCTTTCTTTTCCATTAATCTATTTAGGTCAAGACCTATTCTTATGTATATGTGTTTGCCGACCTTGGAGAATGTTCCAATGGTTGATAATTGTAATGCCAACCTTGATGATTATTCCAAGGTTGAAGAATTGTATAAATACTTGTAATAGAGTCATGAAAATAAAAAAGAGTGAAGATGCGAAGATAGTGTTAAGTTAAAAGCATAGCAGAGTAGAGGATGTTTACAGTGCTTCAATGGAACTAAACTTTGGCATGGTCTAGATGCTACCATCTCAGTTCACCAAATCTTGGTAGTGAGCCACCCAATGACAGTGAGCCACCCCATTGGCAGTGAGCATCTCAATTTGCAGTGAGTATCTAGGCAGTGAGCCTCTAATTTCTGGTTTTGATATAACATAATATATTGTGAGCTAACACTCACCATGGTTTTTCCCTTATAGGGTTTTCCACGTAAAAATTTGGTCTCTTATGTTGATGTGTAAATGTGTTAATTTTTTGATTTTATTCTTTCATGGTTAAACTTAATAACAATAATTAAGTGGATGATATCTTAATGGTTTTGAAATATTGGTTACAACTGATTCACCCCCCCTCTTAGTTGTTTTGTCCTATTCAACAATTGGTATCAAAGCCAGGTTCCTCTATAAAGAGTCTAACAACTCGAGGAAGATCTGGAATGGCGTATAGGAAGGAATCACCACAATTCAATAGAATGGATTATGCTCTTTGGAAGGTACGGATGAAAAGTCATGTCACTTCTCTTGGTTATGGTGTTTGGAAAATGGTAGATACAAAATACACTATTCCTAAAAATGGTCCAAATGATGAAGATGAAATCAAATAGTATGAATTAAATGGAAAAGCTAGAGATGCTCTGTTAAATGCCTTATCTAACACTAAGCTAGTAAAGGTTATGGATTTGGAGACTACTCATGAAATCTGGGACAAGTTGAAAAATTTATATGAAGGAGATGATTCTATAAAGAGTGCCAAATTACAAAATCTAAAAGTAAGGTATGAAGCCCTGAAGACGAGCTAAGATGAGAACATAACAGTCTACATGCAAAAAGTTGATAAAATTGTCAATGGAATCAAGGGTCTTGGAGGAACTGTCAAGGAAGAAGAGGTTGTCATGAAGATTCTAAGATCATTGCCTAAATCCTATGGTCACAAGATATCTGTAATTGAAGAAATTATGACTATGCAAAAGGTTACAAACGATCAATTGCCTGGTAAGCTTACAGTTTTTGAAATGAGAGAGTTTGGTGATGCTCTACCAAGGACGGAGACAACTTTCAAAGCCAACACTTTAGAAAAGGCTTCAAGAGCTCAAAAATATGCTCTAGAATCTGATGATGATCTTGATGAGATTGAAGCCAACTTTGTGGACAAAATGGAAAGTGGTATGGTAAGTTCAAAGGAAAATTACCATTCAAATGCTTTTCTTGTGGTAAGGTTGGTCATTATGCCTCCAGGTGTCCGGAGAGAATTGAAAGAGGTAAGAAGAAGTTTGAAAGTAGACCTAGACTTGTGAAGAAATGTTATATTATCAGAGATCTTGATGATGATGGTGTAACAGATGATGATTTTGATGATGCTAATACTAGTGCAAATGAATTCCTGTTTACTGCTATTAAAGAAGAACCTGTGTCTACTAATCCTGCTAGTTGTGTGAAGGAAGAAAAGATAGTAGAAGAGAGTGCTTTGTCTGTTCAGGTTGAGAAGGATAAGGATGAATGGATTATTGACAATGGATGCTCACATCACATGACCAGTGATAAAAGTAAGTTTGTAAGTTTGGAAAAGTATGATGGAGGACTGGTTAGGTTTGGAGATACTGCAGTTGGCAAGATCTATGGAAGAGGATCTATTTATTTTGATGGCAAGCATGATACAGATGATGTTCTATATGTCAAAGGCCTAAAGCATAATCTTTTAAGTGTTGGTCAGATGTGTGACAAAGGGTATGATTTGAGTTTCAAGGACAATGCATGCAAGATCATGGAAAGCTCCGGAACAGTGATTACAAATGGTAAGAAGACTAGAGGTAATATTTATCATTTGAGAGGAACTAATGATTGTTGTTTGTTGGCTCAGATAGATGAGAGTTGGTTGTGGCATATGAGGATGTGTCATATCAATTTTGACAATTTGGTGAAGATAAGTTTAGTGCAAGCTGTGAGAGATTTGCTTAGGCTTGTGAAGCCTGCTAACACTATTTGCAAGGAATGTCAAATGGGTAAATAGAAAAGAGAAAACTTCAAGAGTAAGGAACAAATTTCTACTAGATTGCTTGAGCTGGTGCATACAGATCTGTGTGGTCCTACAAGAATAAGAAGTCTGCAAGGAGACAGGTATTTTATGTTGCTTATTGATGATTATTCAAGAATGACTTGGGTTATGTTCTTAAAGGAAAAACTAGAAGCTCTAGACAAGTTCAAGTTTTTCAAAGTAATGGTTGAAAATTAGTTAGATTTAAGGATCAAGTGCTTAAGGTTTGATAGAGGGGGAGAGTTTACATCAAATGAATTCAATGCATTCTGTGAAGAACATGGGATAAAGAGATAGTTGTCTGCTTCTAGAACTCCTTAGTAGAATGGAGTTGTGGAAAGGAAGAACATGATAGTTCAAGAGGTTGTAAGGACTATGATGAAAGAGGCAAACCTACCAGAAGTGTATTGGAGAGAAGCTATACATATAGCTGTCTACATTCAAAATAGAGTTCAAGTCAAAGGTAATGGTACTAAAACTCCTTATGAATTGTGGTATTGAAAAGTTCCTGTAGTGAAATACTTCAAAGTTTTTGGAAGAAAATGTTATATCAGAAGAGATGACGAGTTAGGCAAGTTTGATGCTAGATGTGATGAAGGGATTTTCCTTGGTTATTCCACTAAGAGAAAGGCCTACCTGTGCTACAATAAGAGATTGAAGAAGATCATTGAAAGTATAAATGTAAGAGTTGATGAAGACAGGGGATGAATATCAGATCTGGGAGGCTATGAATCAGATGAACCTGATACTACAAAGAATGAAGAAAAAGTTAAACAAATGAACAGTCAAGATGAAGAAGAAAAAGCTCTGGAAAAGACCCCCATGTATGTAAGGATTAATCACTCTGAGGATTAGATTATTGGTGACAAAAACAAAGGGGTATTGACAAGGAAAAGAGCTGCAGAAGAACAAGTGAACTATTATTTACTTTCACAGATTAAACCTAAGAATGTAAATGAGGCCTACAAAGATGAAAGTTGGGTAAGAGCCATGGAAGAAGAGTTGATGTAGATAGAGAAAAATCAAACTTGGGAATTGGTCCCTAGACTTGTTGATAAGAATGTGATTGGGACTAAATGGGTGTTCAAAAATAAGATGAACAAAAATGGAGAAGTAGTAAGAAACAAAGCAAGACTGGTATTCAAAGGATATTCTCAAGTTGAAGGCATAGATTTTGAAGAGACATTTGCTCATGTGGCAAGGATTGAAGCAATCAGAATGTTCTTGGCATTTACAGCACACAAAGATGTCAAAGTATACTAGATGGATGTGAAGCTTACATTCTTGAATGGAAAGCTGGAAGAAGAAGTTTACATTGAACAATCGGAAGGATTTTATCCATCAGACCAAGGTGACATGGTATGCAAATTGAAGAAAACCTTGTATGGCCTTAGGCAAGCCCCTAGGGCCTGGTATACAAGGTTGGACAAGTATTTGTTGCAATTAGGGTTCAACAAAGGTACTACAAATAGTAATCTTTATTTCAAAATCAATGATAATCAAATTCTGATTGTTGAAGTCTTTGTTGATGATATTATCTTTGGAGGCAATGAAGGTATGTGTAAGAAATTTGCAGAGGAAATGCAAAATGAGTTTGAGATGTCTATGTTTGGTGAAATGAATTTCTTTTTAGGACTACAAATTACTCTATTAGAAAAGGAAATTTTCATTTCTCAGTCCAAGTATGTGAATGAATTGTTGAAGAAATTTGGAATGGAGGATTCCAAACCATTATGTACTCCCATGGTAACTAGTTGCAAGCTGAGCAAGAATGATGAATCACCTAAAACTGATCAGAAAAAGTATAGATCTATGATTGGAGGACTACTTTATCTAACCCATACCAGACCTGATATAATGCATGCAATGTGTCTTGTGGCAAGACTTTAAGAAGATCCCAAAGAATCACATTTGATGGGAGTCAAAAGAATCATGAGGTATTTGAAAGGCACTTCAAACTATGGATTGTGGTATTCCAAAGACTTTGATTTCACTCTTTGTGCTTATACAGATACAGATTGGGCTGGAGATACAAATGACAAATTGAGTACAAGTGGAGTGCTTTCTTTTTGGGTAATAGATTGGTTTCTTGGCTGAGCAAGAAGCAAGAATTAGTTTCTTTGTCTACTGTAGAAGTAGAATATATTGTTGTAGCATGTTGTTGTACTCAAGTGCTTTGGATGAAGCAAACATTGAAGGATATAAGAGTTGTGTATGAAGAACCAATTTCAATCTTTTGTGACAATAAAAGTACTATAAACATTTCAAAGAATCCAGTGATGCACTTAAGGACAAAGCATATATCTACAAGGTATCACTTTTTGGGAGAAAAAGTAACTAAGAATGAAGTAAAGATGGAGTATGTGTCTATTAAGGATTAGATTGTAGATATTTTCACAAAGCCTCTGCCTAAGGATACTTTTGAGTATCTTAGAGGAAAGTTAGGGGTTATTACCCCTCCTGCTCTAAACTAAGATGCATGAGACATGCATCAGTCCAGTGGTACCTAAAGTCTTATTCCTTGATCTGGATTGATGTTTTGAAGGCTACATCTTAGGTGGAGTAGGTAGAAGTTACTGATATAAGTTTCTGATAAAGATAAGTATTGTAGAGCTGATGACAGAAGAAATTCCAGCTTGATTAGAGTAGTTGTTTGCAAATATGTGTAGAAAAAGGAGAACTAATGTCCTTTGCCATTGATGTCAAAGGGGGAGAGAAAATCATGTGAAAAACTCAAGGGGAGAAAGGATTTAGAAGTGTAAAAAGAAAGGGGGAGAAAGAAATCAGTGCAAAATCTTGTCTTGATGATGTTTATAGTTTTTCACATCAATGTTGCCATCAATGACAAAGAGGGAGATTGTTGCAAGTATGTGCTTACCGGTGTTGTCATTGATGTCAACATATTTTTGTTATCATTGGTGTCAACTATGCTCTTGTTTTGATGCTTTCTTGTGTTGAGATAATTTGTTTTGGCTTAGATAAGTATTGAAGATAATGAGAAAGTGTTCCTGGTATTGAGTTCCCAAGTGCTTTTGAGAAAATTTACTTTACTAGTGGAAACAGTGTATTGCAAAGTATCTTGGTTTGTAGAAAGACATTAAAGTATTTTGCTCCACAATTCTTGTAGACTAAAAATCTTTGTCTATGGTTTGTAAGTTAAGATGAAGGTTGTCTATAGTTGCTATGTTTCAAGTTTGAGCCTTGGTATGAAGATTTGAGTGAGTTATGTTCACCAGAGTAAAAATTATTTTTTTGTGCTTTCAGTGGTGATAGGGAGAATGTATTCTGCTCCACATTTCTCTACAATTAAGTATTACAATTTGTAGTTCTGGAATTAAGTTTATAATTAGGATATGTGCCTTCAACTTTAATGGTTCATGATATGATTGTCCACAAGTGATCTTTCTTGTATGACAGTGGATGATAATAATGTTCAAGTGCTTCGATTTGAAGAATCTTGTGGGTAAAGTGTTTTGAGGTTGTGTGGATGTTCTTGGTGATTATAACATGCTTGTGGATGTCTTCAAATCATGTTCCTACCTTTTGATTGGTCTGCAATGTGTAATCTAGATCGTGCATGAAGCGTGTTCTCAAAAGCTTTAGTGTTAACACCAGTTTTAGTTGACTTGGTCGTTTTCACTTATTGTGGTTATACTTTGGAGATTGTGATAGCGTATTGTAGCATGGAAGATTCTATGAGTCCCAACTAAGGTTTGGTTTGGTCTACATTCATTCTTTCTCTTCCATTAATATGTTTAGGTCCAAACTTATTCTTATGTATATGTGTTTGCTGACCTTGGAGAATGTTCCAATGGTTGATGATTGTAATGCCGACCTTGATGATTATTCCAAGGTTGAAGAATTGTATATAAATACTTGTAATAGAGTCATGAAAATTAAAAAAAAAGAATGAAGATTCAAAGATAGTGTTAAGTTAAAAGCAGAGTAGAGAAAAAAATATTTATAGTGCTTTAATGGAACTGAACTTTGGCATGGTCTAGATGCTACCATCTCAGTTCACCAAATCTTGGCAGTGAGCCACCCAACAACAGTGAGCCACCCTATTAGAAATGAGCCTCTCAATTTGTAGTGAGCATCTAGGTAGTGAGCCTCTGATTTCCAGTTTTGATATAACAAAATATATTGTGAGCTAACATTCACCGTGGTTTTTCCCTTATAGGGTTTTCCATGTAAAAATATAGTGTCTCTTGTGTTGATGTGTAAATGTGTTAAGTTTATGATTTTATGATTTCATGGTTAAACTTAATAACAATAATTAAGTGGATGATATCGTAATGGTTTTGAAATATTGGTTACAACTGATTCACCCCCCCTCTCAGTTGTCTTGCCTTGTTCAACAATTGCTATCAAAGCTAGGTTCCTCTGTAAAGAGTCTAATAGCTCGAGGAAGATCTGGGATGGTGCACAAGAACGAATCACCATAGTTTGATGGAATAGATTATGCTCTTTGGAGGGTACGGATGAAAAGTCATCTCATTTCTCTTGGTTATGATGTTTAGAAAATGGCAAATACAAAATACACTATTCCTGAAAATGGTCCGAACGATGAAGATGAAATCAAATAGTATGAATTAAATGGAAAAGCTAAAGATGCTCTATTAAATGCCTTATCTAACACTAAGCTGGTAAAGGTTATGGGTTTGGATACTGCTCATGAAATCTGGGACAAGTTGAAAAGTTTATATGAAGGAGATGATTCTGTAAAGAGTGCCAAATTACAAAATTTGAAGGCAAGGTATGAAGCCCTAAAGATGAATGAAGATGAGAACATAACAGTCTACATGCAAAAAGTTGATAAAATTCTCAATGGAATCAAGGGTCTTGGAGGAATTGTGAAGGAAGAAGAGGTTGTCATGAAGATTCTAAGATCATTTCCTAAATCCTATGGTCACAAGGTATCTACAATTGAAGAACTTATGACTGTGTAAAAGGTTACAAAGGATCAATTGCTTAGTAAGCTTACAACTTTTGAAATGAGAGAGTTTGGTGATGCTCTACCCAAGACTGATACTATAGAGGAAACACAAAATGAGTTTGAGATGTCTATGTTTGGTGAAATGAATTTCTTTTTAGGACTATAGATTACTCAATTAGAAAAGGAAATTTTCATTTCTCAGTCCAAGTATGTGAAAGAATTGTTGAAGAAATTTGGAATAGAGGATTCCAAACCAGTATGTACTCCCATGGTAACTGGTTGCAAGCTGAGCAAGAATGATGAATCACTAAGACTGATAAAAAAAATTATAGATCTATAATTGGAGGACTACTTTATCTAACCTATACCAAACCTGATATAATGCATGCAGTGTGTCTTGTGGCAAGATTTCAAGAAGATCCCAAAGAATCACATGTGATGGCAGTCAAAAAAATCATGAGGTATTTGAAAGTCACTTCAAACTATGGATTGTGGTATACCAAAGACTCTGATTTCACTCTTTGTGTTTATACAGATGTCGATTGGGCTGTAGATGCAGATGACAAAAAGAGTACAAGTGGAGGTGCTTTCCTCTTGACTAATAGATTGGTTTTTTGGCTGAGCAAGAAGCAAGAATTAGTTTCTTTGTCTACTGCAAAAGCATAATATATTGTTGCAGCATGTCATTGTACTCAAGTGGTTTGGATGAAGCAAACATTGAAGGATATAAGAGTTGTGTATGAAGAACGAATTTTAATCTTTTGTGATAATACAAGTGCTATAAACATTTCAAAGAATCTAGTGATGCACTAATGCAGTACAAGGTGGAAACAACTTGGTTTTACAAAGTTTCACAAACTTATGCTCTTGATTGACTTCACAAACTCTCATTATGACCCTTCAAAACTAGGTTACTTCAGACCAATTTTAGAAAAATGGGGATATCTCCCTCCAAACTCAATGAAATTGAACCAAATAAAAAAGCTATTTGAGTTAAGAATGCCCTCTAAAATGGGTTTCAACCATTTGTGCAGAAAGTATTCCAGGAGGCCGTACCATGCTCTGCAACAGGACTATTACCCTTGATGAGGATTTTTGGCAGTTTAAAACAATTTTTACAAAAATGGCTGTAAATTTTGCAAAACTCAATAAAAATTTATAAAATTAGAATTAAATGAAATTTGATTCAAATATATTTCCAAAAAATCCAATTTTATGTCATTTGGAGGCCATATGGGGCCGTACCATCCTTGGGAACATCAACATTGCAGAAAAAATTAGAAAAATAAAACTTTTTATTAATCAAAATGTGTTCTTACAATGCTATGTTGCCTTCCTTCGAATGTGTGAAGGCTTAATATACATGAGTTGGTTTGTTTTCCAAAGGTTGTAACTGGTCTTTGCACCAAATGACCTTTGGGAACTAAGATTTGTTAAGAGATCTCAATATTTACAAAGTATTATAAGTATATTTTAACTTGATTTAATCAAGACTATCCTAATATAACTCTAAACTCCAAATTTTCTCTTTTTTGACCTTATCACATGGATCTAAGACTAAATTACTTCCTAAAAACTCTTTGGACATTCATATTTGACTAATTATTAAGCCAAGATTGGCTTGGGTGCTCCTGCACCATACTCTCGGCCAAATGAAGACTCCAAGTCCACTTGGAGTGAAAGTAGTAACAAGTCTTTATCATTAGATACTCCTATTTATGGTCTTCTATGCTCTGCTTGTTGAAACAGCTCCATTTGATATTCATCTTCACATTTGGCTTTATTTTGTCCATGCAAATTAGTTTTCTCCCTGTCTTGCCACTCGATATTAGATTCTTCGTGCTTTGATGCACTTCAATTTTTATCCCAGTAACTTGTCCTTCTTCCTATGCTTTGTACCCTGGCTGATATCCCATCAAGGCTGCAATCATGAAATGATAGATGTTCTCTTTCACCTTTTGACTTTGCCATGTAACTATGCTTTCTTCACTCTTATCCTCCATACCTTTCATCTGGTTCTCTGCTCCCTTAAGGAGTTCATCCTTATTTGTCTCTATCTCAGGATTTGTTATCAGAATCTTATTTTCTTCTTTTAACTCATTTTTTGTTGTCAGCATCTCTTCTTCCTCTTTTTGCTTTTTAGCTACTTCCCTTGCTTGTCTTTTCCTTCTTTTGACAATCTCCTTAATGGGCCATGTAATTCTTTTCTTAATCTTCAAGTGCCAACTTGTCATTTGCTCAATCCTTTGCTCCATCTTCACCTGGAACTCCTGGAACTCCAAATTAAATCTTCTTATGTCTTGCTTCAGTGCTGCTATCTCTCTATCAAACTTCTCTTGCCTCAAATTTTTCTCTTTTTTCTTCCTCTCTTTTTGTTTCCTCTTCCTTTGTGAACCCTCTACCTGCAAAAATCTTCTTAGCAAATCCATCTTATTCTCTACTCAAGCAAACTTCTCCTTGCTTCTCAACTTCTCTCAACTTTCTCACCTTCAAAAGATCTAATCCCTAAAGCTTTGATACCACTTTGATGCAATGAGGGTGGAAACAACTTGGTTTTACAAATTTTCACAAACTTATGCTCTTGATTGGCTTCACAAACTCTCACAATGACCCTTTAAAACTAGGTAACTTCAGACCAGTTTTAGAAAAATGGGGATATCTCCCTCCAAACTCAATGAAATTGAACCTGTATACGCCTAAAAATGACACGATTCACATTCTTCTAAGTTAATTAAATATTGAAATATTTAATTACCTCTTCTAAAGTCAAAATTAAATAAATCCTTTATTTAATTCAATTCTCCCCAAACAATTAAATAATTCCAATTATTTAATTAAATCAAATTTGTTCTTCCAAATTTGAATAAATCAAATCAAATTTATTTAAATCCTTTCAATCTCCAAAAATCAAATACAATCAAATATTTTATTTATTCTTCCAAAATCATGCACAACAATTAAATAAATTTATTTATTTAATTTGCTTTCTTATCTTCTAAATTAAATAATTCTAATTATTTAATTATTTTCTTCCAACAATATCTTCTCTAAATTTAAATAAATCAATTATTTATTTAAGTTGTTTTTTCTTCTAAATTGAGTTATCTCTAAATATAATTCAATCTTTCTTGCACATGCAATTAAATATTCCTAATATTTAATAAAGCAAAATATCTTCTTACTCTCATGCAAATCCCTTCTTGTTTTCAATCACTTAACTGATTATTATATTCTTTTAATTGCTTTAACTCATTATTCTATTCTTAGCAAATCCTCTCATGTAAAAGAAAGAAAGACACATGTCTTCTTCTTATTCGTTGCACGTTCCTCAACCATTCTCAATCGTTGATCTTCTTGTTCTTTCTATACCGTTGATCTTCATTCTCCCAAGTCTATAAATTGAACCCTATTCTTCCATTTCATTCATCCAAGCTTTAGGTATTGTTACTTTGCAGGAATTACAGCACGCCTTTGGCACCCTCGTCATTCTTTCATTGTTTGTGATCACACTTTTTACTACGCACTATGCACTACCATCGTTTTGGAGCTCTTCATTGCGACATCACCACAGCCATTCTCAATCGACATTCTTGACAAAGCAAAGAAGTGCACTCTCTGAGGGCCTCATTCATACTTTCAAAGAATGATTTGTGATAGGCCAACAATGGAAGTTTCGATTTGAGGAAGGTTTGCATTGTATTGTCTATTGCTTTATTTGATTAATCTCCTTAGTTTCACTATTTCATTAAGTTTGGGTATCTGTTATTGTTTATTCATTGATATTCATTGTTGATCCATTTTACCCTTATAGAACCAAATAAAAAACCCATCTGAAATAAGAATGCCCTCTAAAATAGTTTTTACCCATTTATGCAGAAAGTATTCTAGGAGGCCATACCATGCTCTGCAACAAGACTGTTACCCTAGATGAGGGTTTTTGGCAGTTTAAAACAAGTTTTACAAAAATGGCTGTAAATTTTGCAAAACTCAATTAAAATTTATAAAATTAAAATCAAATGAAAGGTGATTCAAATATATTTCCAACAAATCTAATTTTATGTCATTTGGAGGCCATATGGGGCCGTACCATCCTTGGGAACATCAACATTGCAGAAAAAATTAGAAAAATAAAACTTTTTATTAATCAAAATGTGTTCTTACAATGCTATGATGCCTTCCTTAGAATGTGTGAAGACTTAATATACATGAGCTGGTTTGTTTCCCAAAGGTTGTAACTAGTCTTTGCACCAAATGACCTTTGGGAACTAAGATTTGTTAAGAGATCTCAATATTTACAAAGTATTATAAGTATATTTTAACTTGATTTAATCAAGACTATCCTAATATAACTCTAAACTCCAAATTTTCTCCTTTTTGACCTTATCACATGGATCTAAGACTAAATTACTTCCTAAAAACTCTTTGGACATTCATATTTGACTAAGTATTAAGCCAAGATTGGCTTGGGTGCTCCTGCACCATGCACTCAAGGACAAAGCATATATCTATAAGGTATCACTTTTTGAGAGAAAAAGTAACTGAGAATGAAGTAAAGATGGAGTATGTGTCTACAAAGGATCAGATTGTAGATATTTTCACAAAGCCTCTACCTAAGGATACTTTTGAGTATCTCAGAGGAAAGTTAGGGGTTATTACCCCTCCTGCTCTAAACTAAGATGCATGAGAAGTGCATCAGTCCAATGGTGCCTAAAGTCTTATTCCTTGATCTAGATTGATGTTTTGAAGGCTACCTCTCAGGGGGAGTAGGTAGAAGTTGCTGATATAAGTTCCTAATAAAGATAAGTATTGAAGAGCTACGATAGAAGAAATTATAGCTTGATTAGAGCAATTGTTTACAAGTATGTGCAGAAAAAGGAGAACCGATGTCCTTTACTATTGATGTCAAAGGGGGAGAGAAAATCATGTGAAAAACTTAGGGGGAGAAAGCAATCAGTGTAGAATCTTGTCTTGATGATGTTTACAATTTTTCACATCAATGTTGCCATCAATGACAAAGGGGGAGATTGTTGCAAGTATGTGCTTACCGGTGTTGTCATTGATGTCAACATATCCTTGTTGTCATTGGTGTCAACTGTGCTCTTGTTTTGATGCTTTCTTGTGTTGAGATAATTTGTTTTGGCTTAGATAAGTATTGAAGATAATGAGAAAGTGTTCCTGGTATTAAGTTCCCAAGTGCTTTTGAGAAAATGTGCTTTACCAGTGGAAGTAGTGTATTGCAGAGTATCTTGGTTTGTAGAAAGACAATAAAGTATTTTGCTCCGCATTTCTTGTAGACTGAAAATCTTTGTCTGCAGTTTGGAAGTTAAGATGAAGGTTGTTTGTAGTTTCTATGTTTCAAGTTTGAGCCTCCAGTATGAAGATTTGTGTGAGTTATGTTCACTAGAGTAAAAACTATTTTTCTGTGCTTTCAGTGGTGACAGGGAGAAAGTATTTTGCTTCGCATTTCTCTGGAATTAAGTATTATAGTCTACAGTTCTAGAATTAAGTTTATAATGAGGATATGTGCCTTTAGTTTTAATGGTTCATGATATGGTGGTCCACAAGCAATCTTTCTTTTATGATAGTGGCTGATAGTAATGTTCAAGTGCTCTGGTTTGAAGAATCTTGTGGGTAAAGTGTTTTGAGGTTGTGCGGATGTTCTTGGTGAGTGTAACGTACTTGTGGATGTCTCCAGATCATGTTCCAATGTTTTTATTGGTCCACAAAGTGTAATCTAGGTTGTGCATGAAGCGTGTTCTCAAAATCTTTAGTGCTAGCACTAGTTTTAGCTGACTTGGTCATTTTCACTTATTGCGATTATACTTTGCAGATTGTGATAGCGTATTGTACCATGGAATATTGTGTTTGAGTCCCAGCTAAAGCTTGGTTTGGTCTACATTTATTCTTTCTCTTCCATTAATTTGTTTATGTCTGGACCTATTCTTATTAATATGTGTTTGCCGACCTTAGAGAATGTTCCAATGGTTGATGATTGTAATGCCAACCTTGATGATTATTCCAAGGTTGATAAATTGTATAAATACTTGTAATAGAGTCATGAAAATAAAAAAAAAGAGTGAAGATGCAAAGATAGTGTTAAGTTAAAAGTGGAGTAAAGAAGAGGATGTTTATAATGCTTCAATGGAACTAAACTTTGGCATGGTCTAGATGCTACCATCTCAGTTCACCAAATCTTGGTAGTGAGCCACCCACTAACAGTGAGCCACCCAACGATAGTGAACCACCCCATTGGCAGTGAGCCTCTCAATTTGCAGTAAGCATCTGGGCAGTGAGCCTCTGATTTCTAGTTTTGATATAACATAATATATTGTGAGATAACACTCACCTTGGTTTTTCCCTTATAGGGTTTTCCATGTAAAAATCTGGTGTCTCTTGTGTTGATGTGTAAATGTGTTAAGTTTATGATTTTATAATTTCATGGTTAAAATTAATAACAATAATTAAGTGGATGATATCTTAATGGTTTTAAAATATTGGTTACAATTGATTCACCCCCCCTCTCAGTTGTCTTGCCCTGATCAACAAAATAAACTTTCAACCAAATGTAATTGGCACATCTAAAACCAAATTGCACAACCTTATCCAACATCCTCCTTTCCTATGCCAAAATGGGATATGGGGAACATGGTGTGGACAACCATCAAAGCATAAATGATATAGGAATTTTGTCACATATTGTATTTGCAACTTCCCTTATAGACATGTATGGAAAGTGTGAAAGCATAGACAAGGTGTGTGAACTGTTTCACATGATGCCTCAAAGAAATGCACAGTCTCATGAATGCAATGATTGCAAGATATGCACAAAATGGATTATTTGAAAACAATTATTAACTTTCAATAAAATATAATTGGCACGTGTAAAACCAAATTCCTGTAACGATAATTGATCATCATATTAAATATTTAATATAAATTGTCAGATACATAATGTCATGAACATAACATCTAGTCTATAAATAAAGCCATATAGGCATATCCAAACAAAACTATGCAAGCATATACAAAAATATACATTGGTAACATACAAAAGTATGTATACAAAGCCATCTAGGCATACAAAAAAGTCCCAAAATCTAGGTTTCTATGGACTTCTATCAAATAATCAGTGGCCCTTTCTTGGCCGTGAAGACGAAGAACCAATCAGTGACTCATCCTCTCTCTCTCTCTCCCATCGAGTAGACCTCCTCGATAGAGCTTTTTGCATCTCCATCTATTAATACAATCAAACAGTATGCACATTAATATAGAAAACATGAAATATATAACATCACATATGTAATCGATCACTTACCGTTACCCAATGATCACTCTCGATCATCTTTTCTCTCTATTCATGTGTAGTTGGACGGGTTGGAGTCATGACCTCCTGTGAGAAGCATCAAGAAGCAAAATTGACTAAACATAAATATAATTTATGTCCATCAAATGACATGAGATAAAACAAGAAATACAAAGTGACATTTACATGTTATTGGCTCATACCTCAGTAAAGAATTTGAAGACAACATGGCTGCAGTAATGCCTACCTGCGCTGACTCATGAAGATGTACTGACTCACAAAGATGAGGAGTCTCCATATTCAACATCTGAAAATAGAGTTCAAGGTTATTTGACCAAAATAGATACATAACATTATTTAAATGCATAATGATTACAAATGGTTAAATTTACCTCCGTATAAGTGGTTTTGCGTGCAGGGGACCAAGGAAACCATGGAGGTACTGGTGAAGCTCCCTGTTGAAATCATCAAATTGTCACTAAATAATATTACCATTGATATATGTACTATATTTACGATCATGTGATAAATTATATACCTACTGACTCGACCTCCTCTCATAACCCACCAATGGATGGCTAACAGAGGTAGGATGAAGACTCTGACCCTAGAATTTCATTATGTAGATAATTACATACATTAATTTTGACTTATAATATAGATAGGGCGGGTGCAAAAAGTTGGAGTGCCAAAAATGGCCAATTTAAAAAAAAAAACTTCTAAGACATAACGCACTCACGCGAGTTATGGTTTAGTATTAAAAAAAACATTTGTGCTCATTTGTTCATTTCATTTTCTCTGTACCTGCA
This sequence comes from Cunninghamia lanceolata, assembly GCA_027924645.1. NCBI lineage: Eukaryota > Viridiplantae > Streptophyta > Pinopsida > Cupressales > Cupressaceae > Cunninghamia > Cunninghamia lanceolata. Next base: position 16,199,147 of record BSBN01000547.1, read on the forward strand.
GCTTGCAAACCCTAAGGAGTGGGTCGCATTATTGGAGACTAGTTTCAACACCAAATTCTCACTGATTCATTGCCAAAATGCCACCACAATGTTGGGGAGGCCAAAGGAGTGAGTTGTATTTATTTTTTTATGTGAATTTGTTTCTAATAGGTAGGTTTAAGTTGATTTTTGATGTAAATTTCTTTAATTGACAGGAATTGATAATGCACCTCCTCCTCCTGAAAATCAACAAAATCTTGAATCACTTGAACAACAAATACCTATTGAAAAGTAACCCCAACAACAAACACCTCCATTCATTCTTCAATATGTCCCTGGAACACAAGGAAAATATAATGGGGCAAATTGAAAATAATAAAAAATAAATTGAGGACATAATTGGAAGGTTGAAAGATCCTGTAACTTCAACCTCACATAGATCCGCGCTTGCTCAATCTCTTGAATCTATGTTATTAAATGTAGATTCAATTATCAAGCAAATCTCTAGTTGGTTAGAAAAGAGGAGAGAATTTAGAGAGTTCTATGTGGACAATTTGTCCTATGAACAAGTTAAAAATGAACAAATTACAAAATTGGACTTGTGTTCCATTTTCATAGACCCATGAACAAATCAACCTCTACCCCTTACATGCAAGAGGTTCCCTATCCATTGGTGCAACAACCAAGTGATAAGGGATAATTTTGGGCAGAGGTGGTGGATGGTTTTTGACCATCCTCTTGCAACAATAATGAGGTCCCGCAATACTTTTTGAGGAAACTCTACTACAAGTTTGTCAAAAATAAAGTGCCAGACTATTTTGATATGCGGGACTTCAAAGGTAGAGGACGACCAGTGAGACGAGCACTCGCCAGACCAGCCCATGAACACGTGTCTATCCCTTTCATTGTGAAGAGAGTGCTGAGGTCGAGACACTTCAGTCTATTAGTGCCTTGACCAAGAGCATCATAGAGCATGCCAGTCTTGCAGCACAACATGGGCTGGGGGAGAATTTGAGTAGGGTTCCACCCCATACTTGTCAGCCTTGCGGGTCAATCTGTGGTTATGACCCCAAAGATAGTCGGGACGCAAGTGTATAGACTACATCTGCAACTGAACAGATGGTGATGACAGATGCCCTCTTGAGTGAGACTTTCAGCCTTGATACTTAGTAAATGTTAGCAAGTTCATTTAATTTAATTTATTAAATTTCATTTTTGAAATGCAAGATTAACTAATTTAGTTTGATGATTTTAATGAAATTTTAGGGTCATAGTGTTAATGCAGTTTTTAGTGGTTCTCCACCTGCATATTACACTACAACATCTACTACCGGTGTATGTAACTAGTAAACAATTATAAATATTACATGTGAATAGCATTGTTATATGAATGGTATTCTAATATTTGATTTTGGATGTTGAATAGGTTAATCTTGGAGATTTCACGGCAACACCTGTCAGTGGTGGTGGATTGCAAAGCTTCACTCAGGTAATAAAATAAATAGTTTAACTAATGAATTTTACTTACTAGATTTTTGTATTTTATATTCATATCGTTGATTACATTGCATTACACATCTTTCAAACTCAAAGCATTACTAGACATTGCATAACTAATAACTAGATGTTGATAGATGATAAAATTTCAATTACAATATAGTTATTTAAAAAAATGCCTCAAATAAATGTGGTCTCATGGAATGCCATGACAAGCAAATGCATAGACAAGGACATCACCATGAGACCACATTTCTTTGAGGCATATTTTCAAACAAATCATTGCCTTGTCTATGCTACCACATTTTCCATACATGTCTACCAAAACTTGTTGATCCCCTCCACACTATTCTTCGACAAATTTTCTCTAATAAACTCATCCATTTACCACCAATTAGACCCCAGGACATGACACCAGAGAGGGGAATGAGCCTATGACATATTATATAGCATATGATTGACTCTAACATCATCTAGGTTTTAGGTATTAATTATGGGGCCAACAAGTCACTCCTAACCAAAATCTTCAAATCTACACTAACCCATTCCCCTACAAACTATGTCAATGCTATTGGCTCAATTTCTTCTATCCCTACTTCTGATCCTACATCTAACCCACCTAAGTCTAATGAGGACCCTTCATTTAATACTACTATATTCTTTGAGATGAAAGAGAGCACAAAATCCTCCAAGAACTCACATAAACATGTACCAAAAGAGCACAACAGCAATGGAGACTTGAGGAAGCATAAGAAAGAGCTATAGTATATCACCAAGAGAGCCAAATCTTCACAAGAGTTCACAACTAGTTGAAGAGCCAAGAGAGTTCACAATAGAATGCATGAAAATCAAAAGTGAAATTCAAAAATCCACCACATGAGATGGAAAACCTAGAGAAGATAGAGTCAAAACAAAGATTTTCTGAGCTGCAAAGAGGTGTTATTAGAATCTTGAATCATGAGCCTAATATATTCTAATAATGCACCATAACTATTTCCATTCCTACAACTTGATAATGTTTCATTAGTTTGATATGTTTATAAATGAGACTTGACTATTTTGACACAAATATCTTCACCAATGAACCACCATTGTTTCGAGCCTATAATTTAATAATTGCTTAATAGGTTGATAACTTCACCAATGAACCATGATTATTATAAACTTGCACTCTAATAAAGGTCCATGTAATTTATGTCTAAACATCAATAAACCATAACTATTTCAACACCTAAACTAAACAATTTTTCATGAACTATATATTTTCCAATAAAATAGAACCATTTCAATGTCTACAACCTAGTATTTTCTTTTGCTAATTTCTAACTTCTTAAGGGAACCATGAACTTTTCTTAAAATTATCAAACTCCTCACTTCAAAATTTTAAAAACTTTCAACCCACCAAAGCTTAAAATTTAATATTTTTTTAATCAATAACACTATGTTTAAACCAATCAACCTAACCAACATTAATAACTACAACTTAATAATCAATATCAATAGACCAAAAAGCACAAGACTCTATAAAACCTTAGGGTTAAAGTAGCACAACCCCTTACCCTAACTAAACATAGCACCATATTTCCAAGGTGTTGATATCATACAAATGCTCATGGCTCCTTTATTATTCTTAATGGCAAAGCAAAACATCTCTTTAAATACACAACCACCTTTTCTACAGACCCCTTAACCTTTGAAATGATCAAAGTTCCCTCATATAATATACTTTACATACTTGGAGCCTAGTAGGGTTCTAATTTCTATCCATAAGGGAGTCGATCCTATCTTCCCTATCTAAAATAAGAAAGAACTTATTTACAATTTCAATGATTGTTACCTCCAACATTCATATTTCTCAACCCAAGAAGCTAGATCAATAGATTAAACTCTTGGTTGTGATGTTTTTGATGCCCATACCCAAGACTTTACTATGGGAATTGATCGTGAAGAATGTGTATTATGTGTCTAGTTGTATCATAGTGATGCATTGGTGACAATGAATATCTTTTTTGGTACAATACAAAGCTTCATTACAATATCTAAACAAAGTACATTATGCATATTTGGATACCTTTAACATGTTATTTTTAGAGTTAGATCATGTTATGTATTTAGATGGAGCCCTTTTACATTTATCTGGTTGATTGGAGTCCTTTCCGCATAGTTAGAGTTTTTATCACTTTTAGTATAATTTAGGTGAACACGACTTGTGTGATTTATTGTGAACATGACTTGTGTGTTTTATTGTGTGTACTTCCATGTTTAGGTGAACATGTGTGTATGTTAGGAGCCATGACTTGCATCACTATTCTAATTTTCGTAATTGAATAATGTTATTTTATTTTCAAATGATACAGGCTGCGGAGACACCTCCCGAAGTTCATAGGGCAATGGAGCATGGTGTGTCCTCTTCGATTCATAGATCCATGCCTTTGATGGGGGTATAAGGTAGATTAGTAAATTTCAAATTACATTCGTTGTTATAGTTTTTTATTTTTGAAAAATCAAATGATTATTGATTTGAAGTTTAATTTCTATCTGGATGGTTTCTATAGGACATGACATCACCACAACCTAATCTTGGTATTGAGGCAAATGAGGAGACAGATTTTCTAGTAGCGGTAAGTGATTATTTTGTTAAATGTTTCATTTTTATAATGTAATTTCTATATATTAATGTCTATACTTTTTATTGTAACAACTAAAGATCTATGAACAACTAAATAGGAGGAGAAACCCTTGGGTTCGTAGTAGACCACCCTCATACGCATCTCCATCCCCTCAAAGATCAAAGGCTACCTATGATCTATTCTCTTCACCAGATAGAGGGGAATGACTTTTTATTGGGCTCCTTTGTTGTGTGCCTATATGACATTTGTGGACATATATTTTGTATTGCATATAGTTGACATTGTATGCCTATATGGCATTCTTGTAAGCCTATATGGCTATTTGGTATATATGTTATACTTATATCGACAGATATTGATGTATGCCTATATGGATATTTGGTTAATACAAATCATTTTTGTTGATGGTGTCCATATTTGCATTATAAATCCACACTTCAATGTATATTTGTAGATGGTTTACTTCAAATATTTAAAGTCCAATTGTATTACATAGTAGGATTTTTTAAAATTCAATCCTCTCTATGGCTCTCATAATCCACTTACCACACAAAGCTAATCCTTTGAAGACACCCAACAAAAGAGTCCTTTAAAATAAAAATGAATCATCATGTTGACTATCAACAGGAGATTGTATATTAAAGTCATTAAAACTTGGGTTGTGTATGGTGAATTTAATATAGTGGAAGTGGCATCAAACAAGTTGATGAAGTTTGATTGTCATTGATGTCAAAAAGAATGTTCCAGGAGTTCATCATGATCTTCATGGTTAAAGTTAATTTAGGTTGATGACAATGTGACATGTGATGTCAATGGTCAGGTGATGTCATTAGTTCATTTCAGGAGTTATTTGAATATGTCATCTCTTGTATGACTTGTCTTTTCATTGTTTGTGTCAGCTGGTTTAATTAGTTCACTCACCATTCTTGACTTGAAGAAAAGTTGACATGATACTCAAAGTTGATATGTTTCTTAATGTCATGCTTTAGTGTGCTCATCATCATGTCTCAGTTTGTCTTCAGGACCTCTTCATGATGATCATTTGATGCTTTAATGTTGATCATTTGATGTTTGATATTGTCAATCTATATTTGATGATTGCCATGTCTTAGGATGTTGAAGATATCAATATGATCTTCTCAAGTTTTGATGCATGTTGAATTTGGTTTGGTATACATGCAAAAGTTATCATATTGAGTGCAGGTGTGCAGAGGCATAAAAGATTTGCTGGTAGTCATGTTGGTTGATGACATAATCATATACAATGCAAAGTACAAGTTACTTCAGGAGATGCAGATGGTCTAAGAAATGCAAGATAGAAGTTTGTTGTCTTGGCTCACAAAGTTCATATTGTTTAATGTTACTTATTGGTTCAGTCCACATGTTTACATGCAAGAAGTTTGCATGGTATGATTGGTAATATGTTCAAGGAAAATATAGTAAAGTTGATATCAAATGTCATGAGGATCACAGTGATGGACACAAGAAGGTTTGTGGTTTGTTGAGTTGATGATATGACTTGATGTTGATATGACTCAACGCATATGTCTGAGTTAAGGTATAATAAATTATTCAAGTCAAAGGTATGGTAGGAGTCTTCATAACAGAATGGTAGAGAAGTATCACATCAAAGGTATTATGATGGTTTGAAGTCCTTAAAGGACCATTGAACATTTTAAAAAGGATGATTAAATAGCTAATGTTAATTCTAATATATAGTTGTTCAACTGTCATGAGATATATGCACTTTTTGTTTTAAAATGAAGTTGACCTGCTATTGTAGGTCAGTCACTTAAAAGTGACTTATTGAAGGGTTTTAAAACATATTGTAACCGGCGCCCTTTATCCTCAAAACCTGATACCTTCGGTCTTCACTTTGGGAGTATAGGCGCCAATCCTAAATCAATGGTATCATTTGAATTTTTGGTGAGCGTGCAATGTATGATCTATGGATAATATTTAAACCCAATCTATTCCCTACATGCTCATTATTTGACATGCATCAGGCTGTCAAGAACACAAGACTGCAGTAAAAAGATTATTTTTAGACAGTCGTAAAGACAGATTTTTTGTAGGAATTAAAAGCAATTTTGTTTGGAGATTTCCTACTATTTTTAAGATTGCATTAGTATGAATTCCAAGGTATCAAAAACAATAAAGGAGGAAGTTCTTGTTTTTTATCTATTGAGCATCTTTTTAGTGGAGTCTTAAATAAGGATGCTTTTAATGTTTCTTTTTCTATTCTTATAGAGATGAAAAGTGGATCCAAGGAGAGATGGTTTTATTTTTCTCACAGGAGTAGATTGATTAAATTCATGGAAGATTTTATTGAAGAGTTATATTATGGGAAAAATTATTTTACAGATTTGAAGAATGTTTTTGTGAGGTGATTAAAGAGTTTTTGAAAAGGAATATGAAAGGTCTTCTTGTAGATGAAGTGAGAATGAATTTTTTTTTTTATGAAAGGAAAAAATGAGTCAAACAGAAAAGGAATGTGAATGGTTTTGAAGAAGAAATATATGATTTTAATTTTTGCAAGTGAAGGGTTGAATATGCAGAGGAGAAGATTATCAAGGATCTTTTTATTTATAATTTTATTGCAAGTGTTTTTGTAATTGCAGGAATGATATATGATGCAGAAGATATGTTTTGGTAGAAGATGAATGGTCATACAGAGAAGAGAAATAATCTTATTTCTTGTAGGATTTTTGAAAGGAGAAAGGAGAGGAATATGAAAGGCTTTCTTTATTTCATTTATAATGTATTTGCAGTTGCATTTATGTGTGGATTTTTGAAGGTCCGAGACATGCAGGATTGAAGATAATTTGTGTATAATTTTTGAAGAAGAAAAATATAGATAAATCAGAGTATGTAATGGTGCAAATCATATTGACTTGCAATCATTTCTTGCACACTAGGCTTGATGTTTAGATAATGGTGATTATATTTTCTAGCGAGGCAGATTTATGCCAGTGAGGCATGGTTAGTTGTTAGTGAGACAACCATTGTTGTAATCAGTGAGATTAAAATAAGCCAGTGAAGCAAATTTTTAGAGTGGTTTTTATTCCCCTTGAGGGTTTTCCACTCATCAAAACTTGTGTCATGCATTTTCTTTGTGATTGTTTATGTTGCATCTATTTGATTATCTTTATTTAAGTTTTGCATATCATGATGATTATGTTCTTCAGTGAACTCCTTTGCACAACCTTTTTGAATCAAGTTTTGAAATGTTAAATATTATACAACACTGATTCACCCCCCCTCTCAGTGTTGTATTGTACTCCAACAAGTGGTATCAGAGCATAGGTTCCCTATAGAAGTCTAATCGGCTTGGGTAGGTCCTGTTAGTGGAGTACCATGGGAAAGTGTAGAAGAAATAAGAGCATGAGAAATGCCAAGTCTCATACTGGTCAAAGATACCATCTATATCAAATTCAGATGTTGATATAAAATCAATTGATAGAAATGTTTCACAAGTTGAGAAAGAGTCTTCAAGTGTTCCTTTCTTTGATGGTTCAGATTACTCTATTTGGTGCATTAGAATGCAAGTCTATTTATCCTCTTTAGGGTATGGTGTATGGATGTATGTTGAGAATAGATATTCTATTTCCTCTCAATCATCTAATTATACAAGTAACAAAGAGGCTTATGAATGTAATCATATAGAAAAGAAAGCCATTTTTTATAGATTATCTAACGATGTTTTTTTGTTATGAATTGTGAAACAACTCAGGATATGTGGAAAGGATTGATAAGAATCTATCAAGGTGATACATTTGAAGGAGAGGATAACTTGTTATCTGAAAAGAGTGACATTGATGGAAGTCATTCACATGAAGGAGATGAGGTCCAATCTATTTTAGAAGGAGATAACATTATGAGTGATTATGATCAAGAATATGATGAACAAGAATGTGAAGTTGACATAGAAGGAGAGCTCATAGGTGCTCTGAGTGAAATCAAGAAATGGAAAATGGAAAATCAGAGACTAGAGTTGCAACTACAACAGGAAAAGAATCCAAAGACAAAGTTATTTAAGATTTTGAAAGAATATTTTCTGACTTTGAAGATGCTAGAAATCTAATTATAGATTTGAGAAATCAAGTAGGTGAATCAAATAAATTAATTATCAATCTGAAGATAGAGGTTGAGGAAGCTAAGAGGATAGTTGATGTACCAAAGTCTAAGTTGGAAGCTAAAATAGTTGAATGTTAAAAGCTTGAAGGAGAAATAGTATCTTTAAGAAAACATCTTAAGGATGTTAAGAAGCAGTTGGAAAAGAATATAAAATTTGAAGAGAGCACAAGCAAGTTACATGAGATGCTGGGCAAACAAAAACAACATAGAGACACTACTAGACTTGGCTATGAAAAGGGACAATCTTCTAAAGTTAGAGAAACTCCAAGAAAGAAAATAGATTTGGATTATCATGTTGCTGCTCCTGAAGGTAAAAAGAAGAGTGAAGCTCAGGAGAAAACTAAAGATGAGTTTGTCAAAATACACAATCAAAGAAGAAATTTTAGAAGAACTGCTTCAGTTAGACAAGCATATATGTACATGTATAATTATTCATTTTTTGGTTATTGTTATCCCTGTAATCATTTTGGACACAAAGCAGTTGATTGTAGAAGAAATCAATCTAATATTGATCTAGTTTGTTACAATTGCAATAATGTTGGTCACATACAAAGAAACTATAAAATGCATAGAAAATATGATCCTGCATGGAAGTGTAACATAAATGCTCAAGGGATGTCAAAAAGGTATTGTCAATCATTTGATTATGATTACAATATAGTTTGTTATATATGCAACTCTCTTGGTCATAAAGCACATAGTTGCAAAAAAGCATCACCTAATTTGAAAAGGTGGAAAAGGAAAGAAGCTGAAAAAGTTTGGAGGAAGAAAGAACTTGTGAAAGCTTGGAGATTGAAACAAGTCAAAAGAAGATAGATCCTAAACTTGTACATCTTGCACAAGTCACTTTATCAATTGCATAACATATAGCATGGAGAAAGGGGGAGTTGTCCATGTCCTATCATTTATCCCCAAGAAGTTTCAGGAAGGAGATCATTTGATGCATATGCTGATTTTGTTTTGGTTATCATGCTATTGAATTCTTGCCTGATAATGTTTGCTAAGATTCTATTCATATCAGTCTTGTGAAATGAAGTTCTTAATGGTGTTAATAACTATGGTGATATTCAGTGTGTGACAGTGATACAGGTGATCAATGGTTCATGTTGTTGCAAGTATGGGTCTAACCGGTGTTGTCATTGATGTCAACATACTCATGTTGCATTGATGAGAAGGATTGGATGAGCAGAGAGGAGCAAAGGAGATAGTGAAGTGGAGATCCCAGCTAAGATGTAGATCAGAGGTTGCAGTTCAAAGGGTTTGTAGATATGAGTCTTGAGATGATCCAGTCAAGTTTTCAGAGGTTCGCATGAAGATCTGAAGAAGTTATAGATGCTCAAGTAGAACCGGCTCCGGTAGGTGTTCAGAGGTGACAGAGTGACACAGATAGGTCCGGTGAGATCCAGAAATGCATTATCCCATTCTACAGATTTGAGGGAGTGTTGAGGACGTCCTTGTGAAGTGTCAACTCTATTTGTTCATGGTTTGAAGGTCTGGAAGTGCCTATTCCTTTGTGACAGTAATGATAGACTGCGTTCTTAAAGCTCTGGATGAAGGAGAGAAGAATTCCAGCAAGCAGATGAAGTATGGATGCTCTTGGTGATTTTGGAAAGGTTGTGGTGATCTTTGGATCGTGTCTAGTTCATGTTGGTGGTCCGCATTGAAGTTAGAGTGCGCATTTGAAGAATAACCACTGGATGATGGTGTTCTTCTTGAGACTGGCCGACCGGATGTATTACACGTCTTGCGGATGTTCTAATAGATGTTTGCCAACTTAGATGATTATTCCTAAGTCGATGCCTTGTATAAATAAGGGATTGTGAAGTCTTTCCAAAGTGTGTCTGGTGGTGATGAGAGTGTTGTAGCGAGGAGGAAAGCGAAAGGCAAAGCAGAAGTATTGGGCTTAAATGGAACTGATTCAAGCATGGTGAAGATGCTATTCTCTAGTTCATGTATGTGATATTTATTTCTTTATAGACAGTGTGTCTCTTATAGGCAGTGAGCCTCTTGTGAGCAGTGTGCTCAGGCAGTGAGCCCTAATTGGCATGTACCATTTATTCTTTCTACTCTTCTAACAGAGAATACAATCTTGGGTTAATCACCCCGTGGTTTTTCCCTTAACCAGGTTTTCCACATCAAAATCTTGGTGTCTTATGTGTTGATGTGTTTCTTCTCTTGATTTGAATGCATTATGGTTCATTATTAATATACTACCAATCACTAAGAAGATTTAAGTGTTTTATTGGAGAAAGTTTTGCACAACTGATTCACCCCCCCTCTTAGTTGTGTGCCCTAAGTCTAACACATGTTGACAAGATGCTCAGGGATTCAATGCACAAAGTGTTTGATGATGTTGAGTAACTTGGTCCTATTTATACCATATCATGATGTTGTATTTCAAAGTGTCCTTGATATGTTTGTAAGAATGTGAAGTATTATTGCATGAAGAACTTGATGGTGCAGTTAGTTTGTTGATGTGCAGACTTGATGGGCTGATTTGAATAATGATTGATAGAATCTTGGGTATACTCAAGGAGTTCTCATCATTTGTTAGCATATATTAGCTGAGGAGGTTGATAATGGAAGAAGTTAATTCATAGCATATGTCACTGCATTTGGTTTTGCAAAGGTATTGATAGTGGTTTTGTATATATCAAATTTGACAGTGTTATAAAAAGTGTCTTATGTAGGAGCATGAGGATGATTTTCATCAAGATAGTCTACATTCCTTACAGATGGTTTTCATTCTTTATCGTGCCAAGAAGTGTGTGTAGGAATAGATTGGTTGTAGGTTGTTATAGGTTGATCTTGTTGTCACTATCATGGAAGTCTTGGCCAGGTCTTCTCAAGAGTGGTCATCATGTCATCATGAGTTGTGAATACTGTGTTGAGTAGTCTTCTTGATTTTTTCTTGTTGAGTCTGCATTATTGTTCATCATGAGTGTTGATGTGATTATGATAGCTTTGCATGGAGTTCAAGTTCATATGAGTCATATCAAAGGAGTTAATTTTATGCCTTCATAATCATACTTCATTCTTTATGCTTTGGGAGTGTTGATAACTGAGAGGGGGGGTGAATCAATTATCCTAAATTTATTCAACTTTCTGTTCTTCTTTAATAATTAGTGTAGCATCAAAGCAAACAAGCATGAAAGTAGAAACAAAGTCAATATACATAACACAATGATTTTGATGTGGAAAACCCAGTTAAGGGAAAAACCACGAGGTGATTAACCCAAGAATGTATTCTCTGTTAGAAGAATAGAAGTACAAAATGGCACCTGCCAATTTAGGGCTCACTGCCTGAGCATACAGCTCACAAGAGGCTCACTGCCTACAAGAGAGAAAGATAACACAATGTTTGAACTGATGAGAAGCATCCACACATGCTAGGATTCAGTTCTAGTTGAGCTCAATAAACTGATCTGCTGCACTTCATTCTAACTTTCTTTTGGTTTAGCTATCCTATCACATTCCAAACCTGTCTTCCTGCCTTCCCACTACTCTTCTACTTTTATTCACACAATTACACATTCACACAACACACCTTCATATCTAAATTCATCTGGTATATATATCCGTACAAGTAATCTTACCACCTTTCTAGTCGGCATCCGAAATAGTCAATATTTTCCCAAGCTTTGATCTGTCGACTGGATCCTTGCTTACCAAGTAATGCGGATCTAGGAGATGCTTGAAGAAGTCATCAATCATGTTAGCCAATCATGAATGATACCTCAAGAAACTTAACCATCAGCAATATCTCTTTTGGATTTGGGTTTGACACTGTCGGTACAGTTCTTCCTCTGTCTACTCTGCCAAACAGGAACCCAACACTCAAGTGCTCATATCTTTTCACCCTTCCATCACCGGAGGCTAGATCCTTGGAATCTATTAGTCAAGGTACTCGTCTTGACTTCCCCAAATCCGCACTTCACTGAGATACTTCCTCTGAGAGATCCGGACCTGACTGTCGGACCTTGCTGAGTGCTTTGTTCTTGCTTACCGGATCATAACACTTCTTCAATCTGACTTCCGGTAGAGACTCATCATGTCTTGCAGATGTGTGGGATAACCTTTGTTGCCATCAATGACAACATACATGAATCCATATAGTGTCTCTGGCCAACAATCTCCCCCTTTGGCATTGATGGCAACACTTAGTGAAAAATGACTAAGTGTCACACTATACTCCCCCTTGTTTGATGCTCTATTTTTATATACATTTTTTGGAGCTCCCCCTTAGTTGGATTCCTCATTTTTCACTGCTCCTCACTCCCCCTTTGACATCAATGGAAAAGGGTAGGGTCCGTACACCAAATTTCTTAAAAAGTCAACTATACTTAGCCGCATAAATATATATATAGCATACTTACATATACTGAAGTATGTCTGCAAAAGTTATCTTTAATTGGACAAATTTTGTTGCCCAACTTTGCTTCATCCTGTCCAAAATTGAGATGTGACCACTCAACAGGAATGCAAACGCGTTTACCCTTTTTAGATCTATCGGATCACTGGTCCGGGCTGTGATCTGAGCTTCTTTTATGACCTCATGCATGGCCTCTAACTTAGGGATAATTATCCCTCTAAGTTCACCCAACCTGCTTATTCTATTTTTCTTTTCCTTCTCAAGCTTCTTGATTTCATTCAAGACTGCAATAGTCTGACATTCTTGATTTATTATGGAAGAGGAGAGAGGATCAAAATTCTTAGAGAGTTTTGTCAGTTTGTCCTCCTATTCTTTCACTTTCTTCTCAATATCCAATGTTACTTTGGACCATGATAAACAAAATTTGTACATTTCCCCACCATCTTTAAGAGCATTTTCTAAGTTCTTTATCCCAATATTCATATTCCTCCTATCATTAGTTATTAACCCTTATACCTCTGATAATCTTTTTGCCAAAAATTCCTTCTGGACCTTATCTTTTGCTGACTTCTCTAGGGAATCAAAATGTGTGCTAACACTATTGACTAGAGATTTGAGATTACCGGATGAGGAGGCTGAGGGATCCTTTTGAAAAGATGGCATGATCTTTTCTAATACTCTGGATGCAACTTCTATTAGCTCACAGTCTTCCATGTGAGACTTCAGGGGTTTTTCTTTAGCCTTTGCATTAGCAAATGAAGCTATCTTCATTGTTTGTACCAGGGAAAGAGAATCAAAATCAAATGGCCCTTGTAGAAGTTCCGGTTCATCAATCTCCATTGTCTCTTTGTTTAAGAATTCTTTGACAGTTTCTATAGTGTCTCTTGTCGAAGATAGATTCTTTTTCTCTTCTGCAGTCTTAGAGCTGTCTCTTGGAGCTTTCTCTCCTTGTACACTCTTACCACTAACAGTTGTGGTCTTCTCTGCTGAAGTCTTCTTTCCTTCTGTAACTTTAGTACTGTCATCTTCTTTTTCCTTCACTCCTTTTTCTTTATCCTCTATTCTTTCTTCTCCTTTGGATCCGGAGTCAGCAGGGGAAACTGGAGGAGTGATGTTTGTTAGTTCACGGGCCACCTCTTCCAGAGCAGAGGATTCCAAGTCCTTATCTTTTTCTTCACCGGTGTCCATTACTTCTTCTGTCATTGCCTCAGTAGATTCTTTTTCAACACCTGTAGCCGATGGATCAACACCCAAGTCCTCTATAATAGGAATGTTGAATCTTGAGTATGTATTCCGGAGGATCTCTTCTATTTCTTTTGCTATTTTGTCAGTTTCTCCGAGCATAAGTTGATTCATTCTTGCTTTGCTCTGAAACTCATCCTTGCAATCTTTGAAGATCATATTCATTTGCTTTGAATCAATTGAAGGATATAGCTGAATGGCTATCTGTTCTCGGATCTCAAGATCTTTTGCCATAGCATTATTTTTTCTTATTTCTAACTCTTTCTCTAGGCTTTTGGGAATAAGAGATATAATTTTAATAAAAGCCTTATTGTAGATATTCAGATACTTGACTGTTGCTTCCTGCAAGATCTTTTGGTCAGCCTCATTATAATGATCATAGAATTCAGCCATTGGTTGAAGGTTGCCATCCACAGTAACTGATTTGATGACATCATCTAATGATAGAGTGGGCTTTTCAACAAAATCTTTTGCCATCTCTTCCTTGTCTTCATCGGTAGAGGGTTCACCAGATGCTTTCTTCTTTTTCCTCATTTTCCTTACTTCCTCATTTGACTCAATCTCTTCATCATCCTTCTGACTGATGAAAGACTTTGTGGCCTTTGTCTTAGTTCTTTTCTCTGCTTTACCGGATGATTTTGCTTCCGGTTTTGATTTATTTGAGCTCTTATTAGTGGTAGGAGCAGAGCTCCTAGAAGATCTGGTCCGGGAGGAGGATTCTACCTGAACACTTTGCTTTTCTACCTCTTTCTTCTCTTTCTCAATCCTTTCCTTCTTTTCCCTATTGGCATCAAGTGCCTCTTTTGAGATGCCAAAGCTTTTGGTAATGTTTTCTACTTCTTTTCTTACCTTTCTTTTTATCTCTGGTTGCCTTAGCTCAACATGGATATTCACACTCAATTCTTCAAAGGTTCCAAACCTTTCTGCCTTGGGATCCTTTGGTTGACTTAGCATGTGTTGAACATGCAATTCTACGATTTTCTCATCCACCTTATACCCCATTGGCATGATCCACACTATTCTTGGTTCCACTGCCTCCATTAGGCACTGATCAGTCTCTACCATAAAGCATACTGTGTCTTTGTATTTCTCAACTAGAGATTGGGGAATTCTCTCTCTAGCTTGCATCATGTTCTGGAAGTTTTTGAAGAAACCCCAGAGAGCTGTGTTTTGTGCTTTGTCATCACCAAGTCCATGCAAATAATCCCTGATTTGTATGGCAACCGGTCTGTCATTCTGCCATACCCATCCACTGGATCCGGGTAGCTCATTCATAAAGTAGAAGAATAAGCACAATATTAACCCACCATACTTAAATGAATTATTTTTATCTTTCTTTATTTTCTATAGATTCTCCAAGAGTTGGTTTAGAAGGAGCTGACAAAGGTCATAATCTGAATTCTTCCTTAACATTTCATAAGCATTGTAGATAGCAGTTCCAAGTACTCAATTCTCCCTGCTAGAATGATATATCTTGTATCCGATGATCATGGAGGCAAACTTGATATCCAGATTAGTGATATCTTCTATTGTCATTGCTCTTTTGTTGAACCTAGATCCGGTAGCCTCACTTACAGTCTGATTCTTGACCGATTTGAGAATAGGTATCCCACCGAATGAGTGCAAACTGGTAACTGCCCTAATGGCATCTTTTGTGATCTTGAATGGTCCATTCAACCACATGAAGTTGTCATGAATTTTGCTCAAGACATACTGGACCCATTCATCCTCAACAAAGTAGGGGAAATGTATACACTGTGCAAAGTGCTTGTCCCGGAGGGCCTTGTATTGGGGTTGGAGCTCAAATGAATCATCTATTAGTTGTTTGTGGTAGATATCCCTCAATTTGAACTCTTTGAATTCTTCAATGTTTGCGTGAATGTAAACCCTAATATCTTCTTTATGCAAGACACCATGCAGAACACTAAAAAATGCTCCTAGGGGATCTACTTCCAAGGATTTGTAGGGATGTTTCTTGAATTTGGGGCGAGGCCTATCAATGATCTTCACAATATTCAGAGTAGTCATCTTTAAAAAGATTTGTAGAGAGATGTTTAGGAATGGAAAATACCTTTTGCACCTTTAGGTTTCATGGAGTGAGCCAGATCAATTTCTGGATGAATCAACTTCTGCAAATGATCTTTGATGGGCTTGAGGAAATTTGTTGCAGAGCTCCTTTTTTCTTCTTCTTAAATGCAGAATGAACAAATGTTTAATATGAAGAACCCTTATATTACTCCGCAAACCCTAATACCAATTTGCAATAAATGCTCGACCTAAGTCATTCTGGTTTGCCTTATTCAGATGACTTGAAGAACTGGATCAATCTTGATCTAAACATCTTGCGGATCTTCCATATCTTAACCATAGTTTATTTAGATGTTTCTCTTATGAACCCTTTAATCCACAACTCTCCTTGTGCCAGTTCCGGCACTAATTGACTGGCTGGGGGAAAATGGTTTTCTTTGTGTCTCCCCCTGAGCCAGAGCTCACTTTTTAATTTCTAGAAGGAATATCAGCACCAGAGTCTGGTGCGGATCCATCCCCTACATTCTATGTACTTTTCTTCACCCAAATCTTGTTCATCTCACTTCGAACTTCATCCGCATTCACTTTTCATTTTCCCTTGTCTTGATTTTGATTATGATGTACCAGACCTCTTTTGTCTTGATTCTTGCTTCTATAGAATTTTGCAATATGACCGGATCTATTGCAAATTTGGCAAACAACATTTCTTTGCATATTTGATTGATATCCTCTTGATCTGCATTGATTAGCCATATGACCCATTCTATTGCATGCAAAGCATCTACCATTGAATGAATTGTTCATTTGCATATTTCTGCATTCATGAGATTTGTGACCATACCTTTTGCAGTTGAAACACTATCCAGAGAAGGATGTATTAGTCTGATTCATTCTCTTTCTGTACTGATTAGCTTTATGACCAAAGTTATTGCAGTTGTGGCAATATCCATTGAAGGATGGATATCTTTGAGCATTAGGCTACCTTATCGGAGGTCTTCTAGGCCTGTTCCTTGGATTTTCTGATCCAAAATTCTTCTGACCAGATCCGAAGCTTTCACCTTTTTCATATCCCAGGCCACACTTGTCATCTACCCTCTTTTGGCTTTCAAGAAGAACTTCAAGTTGAGAAAAGCTTATCTTGAATTTCTCTTTGTATTCATTCGCTGTTTGAATATCCCTTTTAAGAGAGACAATTTGATCCTCAAGTTTTTCTTCATTATCTATAGCATCTTCAAGATCAGATTCAAGATGTCTGATTATTCTATCCATCTTGTGGCAATCTTCTGATTTTTCCTTAAGAGATTGTCTTAGATCATCTTCAGATTTTCTTCTCTCTTCAATTTCTTGGGTAAACTTCATAACTCCTGATTCCATTTCATGTCTTACCATGATGATTTCTTTTGATAACTTTTCACATAACTTGGTTTTCTCTTTCAGATCTCCATTTGTATCATTGGCTTCACCTTGACTTGCCAATTGCTGAAGTAGCTCCTTTCTCTTTTTCATAGAGAGACTCAGTTTCTCTTTTAGTTCTTTTATGAAATCATCAGCCTGTTTGAGTCTTTCCTTCAATTCATTAACTTCAGAATTTGACTGCTCAAGATCATCAAGGGCAGACTTAAGTTGCTCCCTCATACCATACACATCCATTTGAATTCCCAGATCTTCCTCAAGCTGTTAGGCTCTGTTGGGAGGAACTTGGCTCTGATACCAATTGTTGATAACTAAGAGGGGGGGGTGAATTAGTTATCCTAAATTTATTCAACTTTCTATTCTTCTTTAATAATTAGTGCAGCATCAAAGAAAACAAGCATGAAAGTAGAAACAAAGTCAATATACATAACACAATGATTTTGACGTGGAAAACTCGGTTAAGGGAAAAACCATGGGGTGATTAACCCAAGAATGTATTCTCTGTTAGAAGAATAGAAGTACAAAATGACACCTGCCAATTTAGGGCTCACTGCCTGAGCATACATCTCACAAGAGGCTCATTGCCTACAAAAGAGAAAGATAACACAATGTTTGAACTGATGAGAAGCATCCACACATGCTAGGATTCAGTTCCGGTTGAGCTCAATAAACTGATCTGCTGCACTTCATTCTAACTTTCTTTTGGTTTAGCTGTCCTGTCACATTCCGGTCCTGTCTTCCTACCTTCCCACTACTCTTCTACTTTTATTCACACAATTACACATTCACACAACACACCTTCATATCTAAATTCATCTAGTATATATATACGTACAAGTAATCTTACCACCTTTCTAGTCGGCATCCGGAATAGTCAATATTTTCCCAATCTTTGATCTGTCGACTGGATCCTTGCTTACCAAGTAATGCGGATCTAGGAGATGCTTGAAGAAGTCATCAATCATGTCGGCCAATCATGAATGATACCTCAAGAAACTTAATCATCAGCAATATCTCTTCCGGATTTGGGTCTGACACTCTGTCGGTATAGTTCTTCCTCTGTCTACTCTGCCAAACAGGAACCCAACACTCAAGTGCTCATATCTTTTCACCCTTCCATCACCAGAGGCTAGATCCTTGGAATCTATTAGTCAAGGTATTTGTCTTGACTTCCCCAAATCTGCACTTCACTGAGATACTTCCTCTGAGAGATCTGGACCTGACTGTCGGACCTTGCTGACTGATCTGTTCTTGCTTACTGGATCATAACACTTCTTCAATCTGACTTCCGGTAGAGACTCATCATGTCTTGCAGATGTGTGGGATAACCTTTGTTGCCATCAATGACAACATACATGAATCCATATAGTGTCTCTTGCCAACAGGGAGATCTTGGAGATTTGACATTTGGGTCAAAAAGTGTTGATGATTGTGAAAGAATTTTTTGTCATGAAAAATTTGTTTTGCAACCACAAGTGATATTATCAGGAGTTTGTATTTGATAGAAGAAATATGGCAGCCTTCATCTTGTCAAAAGAAGTGATCAAAGGATCTCAATGATGTCAATTGTTCATCTTCATATTCATAGTGGTGTTGTGATAAGAAGTGATATTGTGCTGAGATAGATATGCATGCTTCATACTAGCAGGACAATGCTCTTTTGTGCAGACTTTTTAATATAACAGATCTCATTTTATGTATGCAGAGAATGGTACAGTGGTGTAGGAGCACCAAGGAGACCAAAAGACTTATGTCTTGTTTTGATGATTCGCTTTGTTTGTTGATTTCATAAGGTCTTGAAGACCATTCTCATTCATGTAATAAGGACTATGTCCAAATATTTATTGTTGTCTTGTAGGAGGTAGTCATGTTTGTAAGCCTTCCAAGGCATGTAAAAGGCAGTCATATGTTTCCCTCACATTGTAAGCCTTTCTAAGAAAAATAGGAGGATGTCATTGAGTTCTATGCCTTGTCAAAGGCTAGTTATCCTTGTAAGAACATGATACACTTCTTAAAACAGAGATAATACTTGTAATCATAATAACAAGTCACTAATGGGCAGTGATGGTGGAAAGACAGCTGTGGAAACTTCCCCATCGGTCCAAAAACTACCTCCAAGTAGTTGCCAAAGGTTGTGTAGGATTAAAAGGCCTTGGAGATTGATCCTTGAGATGTAGGAGATGAACTTGAAGAAGTGTAATAAGTTTTCAAAGCAATAACAAACCGATTCTCTGCATTTTCTGTTGTTTTTCTATATTTTCTGTAGAACAGTCTGTACTTCTCATCTGTACGGAACTGTCAAGAGTCCCAAATGTATGGGATGAATAAAAGGATGAATTGACTTTCAAAAAAGTCCTATTTGGTGTCTTGACCATCATTAAGGAGTTTTCTACAACCATATATATGTGACTGCTCATTTATAGAATTCTGTCTTCTTGAGGAAAACGCTGCTACAGGCCGTACTGCAGGTAGGTACATAATTGTTGTCATTCCCTCATGTTTTGATTGGATAGTACATTGATTTACCTTGCATTTAAAAGTAGTTTGATGTCTTGAAGTTACATTATAGGGAAGGTATAAGGTTTCTTGCAAAAATAGTCCCTTTAAAACCTAGACTAGGGTTTTGATAGAGAACATGTATTTTCTTGCCATTCCACTGACTTGATTCACCTTGGATTAGTGGAATGGGTTAAAATAGATCTATATCAGTATGCTTTGATAAGTTTTTGGCAAGGAATCTGAGGAGAAGTTTTCTTTGAGGAAACCTAACAAAACCATGTGTTAGGTGATGTTTAGAGACACAAGAGGGAACCATAGAAGCATTTTTGGGAACAACAGATTGTAGAAGGGTAAAAACCACAAAATCCCTTGTTTTGGCATGTATTCTAAATGTTCAAACCCTTGGTTGAGTTCTGTGCATGATTTTTAGGGTAGTCTCTTTGTAATTTTGGCCTAATTGAGGCTTTAAGGCATGAGGAGGGGCTATTTGGATGAGGTATTCCATCCAAAACAAGCCATACCCAAATTGGGATATGTGATAGAGGGTCCTAATGGGCATCTAATAATTGTCTAAGATTTTCTTTTGAAGGTCTGTGTCAAGAGTTATTAGGACTGTTCTCATTTTGAAGGGCTACAAGTCATTTCTTAGGTTTGTGAAGGAAGTGCTAACCAGAAGTTTGACATGCCTTTGCCAATGGATGGGATGGGTCCCAATACATGTATAAACACCTTTTCCATGAGGAAATCAAATCCCCTAACTTTTTTTCCCACTTTTGTAAACTGACATTTGAATTTGGTCTTTTGGATGTAGTAGAACCTTGTCATCTTGTCTATCTTCCTCCTATCCAAAGTGCCTCTACATCATAATGGTATTAGAGCCATAAAAGGTTCTATTGTTGGTTGTGTAAGGCCTAGTATATGTCAGTAGAGGAGAGTGAAGGAGAGGCTAGCAATATGCCTCCAAAGGGGATGACCACTGAAGTGGTCAAGAAGTTCAAGGAGATGGAAGAGAAGATCAAAAGTGGAGTCAAGGAAGCACTCCAAGAAGAGTTGAAGGCATTGAGGATAGGGAAGAGGATAGATGAAGGTTCAGATGAAGAGGAAGAGAAAGAGGAAGAAGAAGAGCAAGAAGAGGTAGAGGTACCAACTAATCAAAAGCATTTCCTTGAAGCCATCAAGGCAATTGGCAAGGATTCTTCAGAGGCTCGGATGGAGATTCCCATGTTAAGTGGGAAGATGAATGATGATGAATTCATGGAGTGGATTGAGGATCTAAACAACTACTTTGAATACAAAGAAGTTCCTGAAAATAAGAGGGTTAAGTTTGCAAAAACTAAACTCAAAGGTGCTGCCCTTACATGGTGGAATTACACCCAAGGTGAGAGGGTAAAGAATGGGAAGAGTATGATCTCTTCATGGAGCAGAATTTTGGAGAGGATCAAGTCCCAATTCCTTCTATCAGACTATGAGGTGCAAATCTACAAGAAGATGCAAAATCTCAAGCAAAGAGATTTGGATGTGGCTACTTACACCGAGGAGTTTCACAAATACACTCTTCGTTGTGGGTACATGGAGGATGAAAAAGCTAAAGTGGCAAGGTATCTAAATGGTTTGAGGTTAAATATTCAAGATGAAATCAATTTATTAACCCCTGAAACCATGGAAAAATGCTTTCAAGTGGCATTAAGGGCTGAAGAGAAGTTGAAGAGGAAAGGTGAGCAGCAAAATAGAGGAAGAGGTGGCAGACATTTCAGAGGTAGGGGCAGTTTTGGAGGCAAAAATCAATCCCAAAGAAGCCAAGGGGAATCTAGTTCCCAAGAGCAAAGTGGAGAATCAGGTTCTAGAGGAGGCTTTAGAGGAAGAAGGCCTAATGGAAGAGGTAGATTTGGTGGACCAGGGAGAGGTCCTAATGTCTTCACAGGAAGGTGCTACAATTGCAACCAAGTGGGACATCCAGCCTTCAAGTGTCCTGAAAAGCAAGCCTCAAGCTCTCATGGAGGAGAGAGAAGGAACCAATTGATCCAAGAGGAAGATTGCCAAAGTGTCAACTCTCCAATTGGAAGTGCAGCCCTGGTCCATGAAGGAGAAAGTTTGATGATGAGAAGAACCATGTTGAAGGTGCCTCAAACACAAGAACCCCCTCAAAGGAAGACATTGTTCAGGACAACATGCAAGGCCTATGGTAAGATTTGCAAGGTAATTGTTGATTCAGGCTCAACTAAAAATTTGGTTTCCATTGAAATGGTAGGCAAATTGAAATTGAAAAGACTTCCTCATGTTAGTCCTTATAAAGTATCATGGTTGAATAAAGGGCAACAAGTTTTGGTAGATGAACAATCATGGGTTGAATTTGAAATAGGAGAATATAAGGACAAAATTTTGTGATATAATTCCTATGGATGCTTGTCATTTTCTATTAGTACACCCATGGAAATATGATGTTTAATCACAACATGATGGTAAAACTAATTCTTTCATCATAACTAAGAATGGTAGAAAATTTAGAATGGATCCATTGCCTAATGAGAATGTAGAGAAGAATGTTGGGTCAAGTGTCATGTTTGTGAGTAGTAAAGAGTTTCTAGATGCCCTTAAGGAGGAAGGAACCCAAGGGTATGCTCTAATTTTGAAGCCTAAAAATAGTCCTAGTTTGTATGATCCTAGTAAGGAAGAGGTCCCTAATGAGGTGCAACAATTTCTAGGGAAGTATAAGGGGATTATGGTAGAAGAAATGCCTAATGAGTTGCCACCTATTAGGGACATAAGCCATCAAATTGACTTCATACTGGGATCTACTTTGCCAAACAAAGCAGCCTACAAGATGACACCTTCACAAAATGAAGAGATTGCCAAGCAAGTGCAAGAATTGTTGGATAAGGGATTGGTAAGAAAGAGCTTTAACCCATGTGTTGTCCCAACAGTCCTAGCCCCTAAAAAGGATGGTAAATGGAGGTTTTACATGGATTCTAGAGCCATTAACAAGATTACCATAAGATATAGGTTCCCTATGCCAAGAATTGAGGACCTAATGGACTGTTTGGGAGGGGCTAGATACTTTTCTAAGATTGATCTTAAGAGTGGGTATCATCAAATTAGGATCAAACAAGGGGATAAATGGAAGACAACATTCAAAAAAAATGAGGGTCTTTATGAGTGGTTGGTGATGCCATTTGGTTTATCTAATGCTCCAAGTACTTTTATGCATCTCATGAATGAAGTGTTGAAGGATTTCATTGGCAAATTTGTTGTGGTATATTTGGATGACATTCTTGTTTTCAGCAGGACTAAGGAAGAGCATTTGCAACATTTGGATCAGGTTTTGAAGAAGTTGCATCATGAACAATTGATGATCAACATGGAAAAGAGTGTCTTCATGAAGGAAGAACTCACCTATCTTGGTTTTGTGATTTCACAAGGTAGTTTGAAGATGGATCCAACAAAGGTAGAAGCCATTTTGTCATGGCCAACTCCAAAAACAGCAGGTGATGTGAAAAGTTTTCATGGTTTGGCAACATTTTATAGGAAATTCATAAGGGGTTTTAGTCATATTTGTGCACCAATTTTGGATACCATCAAAGGGGGGAAGAAATGTAAGTTTTATGGACAAAGGCAGCCAATGATTCTTTTGAAATTCTGAAACAAAAGGTTGCACAACAGCCCATACTTGTTTTGCCCAACTTTAACAAGTTATTTGTGGTGGAATGTGATGCTAGTAACCTTTCTATAGGGGTTGTCCTAAGTCAAGAAGGTAGGCATGTTACTTTCTTTAGTGAAAAATTGAATGATGCTAAGAGAAAGTACTCTACTTATGACTTGGAATTGTATGCAATGTTACAAGCTTTGAAAAAATGGAGGCACTATCTTTTGCCTAAAGAATTTATTGTTTATACTGACAACCATGCACTTAGTTTTCTGAATTCATAGGAGAAACTCAATCATAGGCATATGAAATGGGTTGAGCAACTCCAAGCCTATACTTTTTCTATCAAACACAAGAAGGGGCAGGCTAACAAAGTGGTAGATGCATTGAGTAGAAGGGTGTGTATGGTTCAAGAAATTTAGTTGCAAAGTGTAGGGGTTGATGCTCTCAAACATATGTATCAGGATGATGAAGATTTCAAGGAGGTATATGAAGTTTGTTCACAATTTTCAGACTCTTATCATTCTGATTTTTCTGAGTTTTTTTTGCAATAGGGGTTGTTGTTCAAAGGCAGCCAACTATGAGTTCCTAGATGTTGCATGAGGGAGAACATCATCAAGGAAAAACATTGTGGTGGACTAGGAGGTCACTTTGGGTTTGATAAAACATTGAATCAGGTGAAGAGGTTTTATTTTTGGCCTAAAATGCAATCAAATATCAGAAAATTTGTTGAATGTTGTAGTATTTGTCAAAGGGCAAAGGGTGTTTCATCTAATGCTGGTCTATATCAGCCACTTCCTATTCCTAATAGGCCATGGGAAAGTATTAGCATGGATTTTGTGTTGGGTCTTCGTAGGAATCAAAGAGGCTTTGATAGTATATTTGTTGTGGTGGATAGATTCAGTAAGATGGCTCATTTCTTTCCATGTAAATGCACTAATGATGCTTCTCACATTGCTGGTTTGTTCTTCAAAGAAATTGTTAGAATCCATGGTTTGCCTCTTAACATTGTGACTGACAGGGATCTAAAGTTTGTAGGCCATTTTTGGCACACTTTGTGGAAGAAGTTGGGTACTCAATTGCCATTCACTTCAGCCTATCACCCTCAGACTGATGGCCAAACTAAGGTGGTGAATAGGTCCTTGGGAAATCTTCTCAGGTGTCTTACCAAACAACATGGAGAGGCATGGGATATGATCATCCCTCAAGCAGAGTTTGCCTATAATGACTCCACCAATAGGAGCACAGGAAGGAGTCCATTTGAGATTGTTTATGGCATTCACCCAAGGGGTATTCTTGAATTGAGAGATCTCCATGGATTGGAAAGGAAAAGTGCTCAAGGTGAAGACTTTGCATTAGCCATGAAGGACATCCATGATAATGTCAAAGAAACTCTTCAAAAGAATAATGACAAGTACAAGGAGAAAGCCAATGAGAGAAGAAGAGATGTACAATACAAGGTTGGGGATTTGGTTATGGCACATTTGAAGAAGGAAAGACTTCCTAAGGGGCAGCCAACCAAACTCCTCATGAAGAAGATAGGAACATGTCGGATTGTGCACAAGTTTGGGCCCAATACCTACGAGATTGAACTTCCTCAAGGCTTGGCCATATCTCCTATCTTCAATGTTTCAGATTTGTTCCCTTTCAAAGGTAATTCTAATGCAAATTTAGAGGCAACTATGACAGTAGCAAGAGATGAAGATTGGGTCAAGGGTCTTCCACCCAATCAACCATTGAAGTTGGAATGCATTCTTGACACCAAGGTCTTGAAGAAGACAAGAAAGAAGACATACAAAAAAGTTCCTTGTCAAATGGAGTGGCTTACCCATTGAAGATGCCACTTGGATGAGTGAAGAAGATATCTTGAAGCATGGTGTCACAATTGGTGATCTGCTTCCTCAAGAGACTTGAGTTCTCTTTCCACCCTAGGAGTATGGTGCAGGAGCACCAAGGAGACCAAAAGACTTATGTCTTGTTTTGATGATTCACTTTGTTTGTTGATTTCGTAAGGTCTTGAAGACCATTCTCATTCATGTAATAAGGACTATGTCCAAATATCTATTGCTGTCTTGTAGGAAGTAGTCATGTTTGTAAGCCTTCCAAGGCATGTAAAAGACAGTCATATGTTTCCCTCACATTGTAAGCCTTTCTAAGGAAAATAGGTGGATGTCATTGGGTTCTATGCCTTGTCAAAGGCTAGTTATCCTTGTAAGAATAGGATACACTTCTTAAAACAGAGATAATACTTGTAATCATAATAACAAGTCACTAATGGGCAACGATGGTGGAAAGACAGCTGTGGAAACTTCCCCATCGGTCCAAAAACTACCTCCAAGTAGTTGCCAAAGGTTGTACAGACTTAAAAGGCCTTGGAGATTGATCCTTGAGATGTAGGAGATGAACTTGAAGAAGTGTAAGAAGTTTTCAAAGCAATAACAAACTGATTCTCTGCATTTTCTGTTGTTTTTTTGTATTTTCTGTAGAACAGTCCGTACTTCTCATCTGTACAAAACTATCAATAGTCCCAAATGTATGGGATGAATAGAGGGATGAATTAAATTTAAAACAAGTCCTATTTGGTGTCTTGACAATCATTAAGGAGTTTTCTACAACCATATCTATGTGACTGCTCATTTACAGAATTCTGTCTTCTTGAGGAAAATGCTACTACAAGCCGTACTACAGATAGGTACAGAATTATTGTCATTCTCTCATGTTTTGATTGGATAGTACATTGAGTGACCTTTCATTTAAAAGCATTTTGATGTCTTGAAGTTACATTATAGGGAAGGTATAAGGTTTCTTGCAAAAATAGTCCCTTTAAAACCTAGACTAGGGTTTTGATAGAGAACATGTATTTTCTTGCCATTCCACTGACTTGATTCACCTTGGATCAGTGGAATGGGTTACAATAGAACTATATAAGTATGCTTTGATAAGATTTTGGTAGGGAATCTAAGGAGGAGAAGTTTTCTTTGAGGAAACCTAACAAAACCATGTGTTAGGTGATGTTTAGAGACACAAGAGGGAACCATAGAAGCATTTTTGGGAACAACATATTGTAGAAGGGTAAAACCCATAAAATCCCTTGTTTTGGAATGTATTCTAAATGTTCAAACCCTTGCTGGAGTTTTGTGCATGAGTTTTAGGGTAGTCTCTTTGTAATTTTGGCCTAATTGAGGCTCTAAGGCATGAGGAGGGGCTATTGGTTGAGGTATTCCATCCAAAACAAGCCATATCCAAATTGGGATATGTAATAGAGGGTCCTAATGGGTATCTACTAATTGTCTAAGGTTTTCTTTTGAAGGTCTATGTCAAGAGTTATTAGAATTGTTCTCATTTTGAAGGGCTACAAGCCATTTCTTAGGTTTGTGAAGGAAGTGCTAACCAGAAGTTTGACCTGCCCTTGCCAATGGATGGGATGGGTCCCAATACATGTCTAAACACATTTTCCATGAATAAATCAAAGCCCCTAACTGTTGTTCCCACTTTTGTAAACTGGCCTTTGAATTTGGGCTTTTGGGTGTAGTAGAACCTTGTCATCTTGTCTATCTTCCTCCTATCCAAAGTGCCTCTACATCATACAGTATATGGACAATTTATCACAGTGGTTTGATGCTTTGTTTTTTGTGCCTCACATAATATTGCTCTCAAGTTTTGTGCTTCAAGTGTGTGCTTCATGGTGACTTGTTGCTTTCAAGTTGAAGAGTTGTTTCAAGGTATTGTCAACAAGGTTTGGCATATGCTTGCTTCAGGATTGTTATTTTTATCATCATAGATCATCACAGGTTCAAAGGAAAGCTAACAGGTTAACAGGAGTTTATGTCTTCAAAATCCTCATAATGCAATGTGGTTGTAAATGTTATGATCAAGCTTTAACATTTTTTATTGGAGTTAAATAGTTAGAGTTAATTCAGCCTTTGGCATCAGATGTCAAAAAGGGGGAGAGAAAGAAATTGCATCATGTAGTTTTTCCATCAATGACAAAGGGGGAGATTGATGGAGTTTGATTGTCATTGATGTCAAAAAGAATGTTTCAAGAGTTCATCATTATCTTCATGGTTAAAGTGAATTTAGGGTGATGACAATGTGACATGTGATGTCAATGGTCAGGTGATGTCATCAGTTCATTTTAGGAGTTATTTGAATATGTCATCTCTCGTATGACTTGTCTTTTCATTGTTTGTGTTAGCGGGTTTAATTAGTTCACTCACCATTCTTGACTTGAAGAAAAGTTGACATGATACTTAAAGTTGATATGTTGCTTAATGTCATACTTCAGTGTGCTCATCATCATGTCTCAGTTTGTCTTCAAGACCTCTTCATGATGATCATTTGATGCTTTAATGTTGATCATTTCATGTTTGATATTGTCAATCTATATTTGATGATTACCATGTCTCAGTATGTTGAAGACATCAATCTGATCTTCTCAAGTTTTGATGAATGTTGAGTTTGGTTTGGTATACATGCAAAAGTTATCATATTGAGTGCAGGTGTGCAGAGACATAAAAGATTTGTTGGTAGTCATGTAGGTTAATGACATAATCATATACAATGCAAAGTACAAGTTTCTTTAGGATGTAATGCCCCTCATTTTTTTGGCCTTTGACAGTTGATAGTTTTTCTATTGCATTTAGACAATTTTGAGACAGTTGGTTGTTAGACTTATGGTTTATGCTTTTTATGTTTATGATGGACTATGGTTGACTGTTGTGGTTATTGACATGTGTTATGAGTAGGATGATGACATTATTGTTATTACAGTTTATGATGTATTTTGACATGTTTAGTTGATGGTTAATTGATTATACAAAATAATGTTACTATGCTATATGGATTTAATGTTGTCTGATTAGAGATGTTTGTGTTTATTGTTATGCTTGTGCGCAGGGACGGTGTAATATTACTCATTTCGAGCACCCTACTACGTTGTGATTCCCTGACTCTATGTGTTGATATATATGTGTATGTTGTATACAACCTATCGTCTTGATGCAGGTTGCAGGTACCAGGCATCGACTCCACCTGACTTAGCAAATCTGAGCGTGCCCTTGGCCAATGGATATTGTTAAAGGGAGATAACATGGGGTTTTCCCTAGGTCAGTTTAAGTCTTCAATTTGTGACCGTGAGTCTATTGGCAAGAGATACTGTGTGGCTTCATGATTTTTGTAATTGATGGCAACAAAGTCTATCCCACACATCCACAAAGTATAGTATGCCTATACCGGAAGTCAAATTGAAGAAGTTCTGGTCCAATGAACAAGAACAGAGCATGCAGCAAGGTCTGACAATCAAGTCCAAATCTCTCAAAGGGTCTAACTTAGCAAAGTGTGGACTTGGGCAAGTCAAGAGGAGTATCATGACTACTATTTTCTAGAGATTGAGCCTCTGGTGATGAATCATAGAAAAGATATGAGCATCTAAGTGCTGGGTTCCAGACAGGTAGAGCAGACTGAGGAAGAACTGACCGGCAGAGTATCAGACTTCAATCCAGATGAGTAATTGATGTTGATCAAGCCATTTGAGGGATCATACATGGTTGGCCGACATGATTGATGATTTCTATGTCTATGTTTTTTATACGCATCACATATTAAGCATGGAATCAGCCAACAGATCAGTGTTTTGGAAATATCTTGAGTATTCTGATTGCTGACTAGAAAGATGTTGAAATCCTTGGTGCAGATATATCTACCAGATTGATTTTGGTATGAAGTGAAGTGTTGTGTGTGTTAGTGTGCGAGGAAAGGCAGATATAAGTGTGGAAGCAGCAATACAAGTCTAGTATGTGACAGAACAACAACACTAAAGTAGAGGAAG
Source organism: Cunninghamia lanceolata (assembly GCA_027924645.1). Lineage (NCBI taxonomy): Eukaryota > Viridiplantae > Streptophyta > Pinopsida > Cupressales > Cupressaceae > Cunninghamia > Cunninghamia lanceolata. Next base: position 16,228,411 of record BSBN01000547.1, read on the forward strand.
AATGAAGTGCATTAGATCAGTAAATTGAGCCTAACTGGAACTGAACCTCAGCATATATGGATGCCTCTAATCAAGTCAAACACCTGGTTACCTTCTATATACCTTGTAGACAGTGAGTCTCTTGTAGGCAGTGTGCCTCTTGTGAGTAGTGTGCTCGGGCAGTGAGCCCTAATTGGCAAGTGCCATTTTGTACTTCTTATTCTTTTAACAGAGAATACAATCTTGGGTTAGTCACCCCATGGTTTTTCCCTTAACAGGGTTTTCCACGTAAAAATCCTTGTGTTATGTGTGTTGATTTTATTTCTGCTATCATGGTTATCTATGCTTATATGTTTTGATGTTGCACTAATTGTTAAAGGAGAAAAGAAAGTTAAGAAATTTAAGATGACTAATTCACCCCCCTCTCAGTTATCTACCTTATTTCCAACAATTGGTATCAAAGCTTAGTTCCTCTAAACAGAGCCTAACAGCTTGAGGAAGATCTGGGAATCTCAATGGATATGTATGGTATGAAGGAGCAACTTCAGTCTACCCTAGATGATCTTGAGCAATCTCACTCTGAAGTCAATAACTTGAGAGAAAGACTCAAACAAGCTGATGATTTCATAAATGAGCTAAAAGAAAAACTGAGTATCTTTGTGAAAAAGAGAAAGGAACTACTTCAACAATTAGCAAGTCAAAGTGAAGTCAATGATACTAATGAAGATCTGAATGAGAAAAACAAGCTATGTGAGAAGTTATCAAAAGTGGTCATTATGGTAAGACATGAAATGGAATCAGGGGTTATGAGATTCACCCAAGAAATTGAAGAGAAAAGAAAAATTGAAGATAATCTAAAACAATCTCTCAAGGAGAAGTCAAAGGACTACCACAAAATGGATAGAATAATTAGGCATCTAGAATTTGATCTTGAAGAAGCTAGAGATAATGAAGAACAACTTGAGAATCAGATACACACTCTCAAACAAGATCTTCAAACAACAAATGAATACAAAGAGAAATTCAAGATAAGCTTTGCTCAACTTGAAGTTCTTCTTGAAAGCCAAAAGAGGGTAGATGACAAGCGTGGCTTGGGATATGAGAAAGGTGAAAGATTCACATCCGGTCAGAAGAACTCTGGATCAGGAAATCCAAGGAACAGGCCTAGAAGACCTCCAATAAGGAAACCAAATGCTCAAAGATATCCATCCTTCGATGGATACTGCTACAGTTGAAACAACTTTAGTCATAAAGCAACTCAGTGCAAAAGAAGAATGAATTAGAGTAATTCATCCTTCTCTGGATAGTGTTTCAATTGCAAAAGGTATGGTCACAAATCTCATGAATGCAGAAATATGCAAATAAATAATTCATTCAATGGTAGATGCTTTGTATGCAATAGAATGGGACATCTAGCTAATCAATGTAGATCAAGAGGATATCAGTCAAATATGAAAAGAAATGTTGTTTGCTACAATTGCAATAGATCCAGTCATATTGCCAAATTCTGCAAAAGTAAGAGTTAGGATAAAAAGGGTCCGGTGCATCATAATCAAAATCAAGATAAAGGAAAAGGCAAAGTGAATGCGGATGAAGTTCAAAGGGAGATGAACAAGATTTGGGTGAAGAAGAGTACATAAAATGTTGGGGATGGATCCGCACTAGAATCTGGTGCTGATATTCCTTCTAAAAACTAAATAGATGAGATCTGGCTCAGGGGGAGTCACAAAGGAAAATAAATTCCCCCAGCGAGTCAATTGGTGCCTAAATTTGGCATATGGAATGTTGCAGATTAAAGGGTTCTCAGAGAAATATCTAAATAACCCTCGGTAAAAATATGAAAGATCTGCAAGGAGTTTTGAAGAGTTTAATCAGCCAAGATTGATCTAGTTTGACAGCCATCCGGTAAAGCAGGACCTTCATAGATAGATCCGGTATGATTCAAAATTGAAATATCTTGATCTACGGATTCATGGCATGATTGGAGGAAAGAAGATACATTGTCAATTATCATTAAAATGATTCTAAGTGCATCTCAGTGATTCGGAAAGATCTCTCTGCGAACAAGGCAATCAGATGATTTAAGTTGTGCATTTATTGCAAAAGAAAATTAGGGTTTGCGCAGAGATAAAAGGGTTCTTTTACTCATCATTTGCACATTTGCATTCGAGTAGAAGAAAGGAAGAGCTCTGCATCAAGTTTTCACAACCTTGTCAAAGATCAACTGCAGAATCTGATTCAACCAGCAACCTATTCTGGCTCTTATTGTGAACCCTAAAAGTGCAAAAAGGTGTTTCCATTTCTGAATATCTCTCTCTGAATCATTTACAAAGATGGCTACTCCAATGGTTGTTAAGATCACTGATAGGCCACCCCCAAAGTTAAAGAAACACCCCTACAAGTCCCTAGAAGTTGATCCCTTAGGCACTTTTTCTAGCATTCCGCATGGGGTTCTGCACGTAGAAGATGTTAGGGTGTACATCCACGCCAATATTGAGGAATTTGGAGAATCCAAGATGATGGATATCTACCATAAACAATTAATAGATGAAACTTTTGAACTCAAACCTCAATACAAGGCCATCCGGGATAAGCATTTTGGATATTGCATCCACTTTCCCTGTTTCGTAGAAGATGAATGGGTCTGGTATGTTCTTAGCAGAAGACATGACAACTTCATGTGGTTGATGAAGCCCTTCAAGATAACAAAAGATGCAATTAGGGCAGTAACTGGATTGCACTCATCCAGTGGGTTGCCTGCACTCAAATCTGTCAAGAACCATATAGTAAGTGAAGCTACCAGATCAAAGTTTGACAAAAGAGCAATGACAATAGAAGATATCACAGATTCGGATATCAAATTTGCCGCTATGATAATTGGCTATAAAATATATCATTCTGCAGGGAGAACTCTATGTCCGGAATTGCAATATATACTACATATCAGATGCTAAGGGAAAATGCAGATTATGATCTATGCAACCTTCTCCTGAACCAATTGTTAGAAAACTTGCAGAAGATCAAGAAGGACAAGAAGAACTCATTCAAGTATGGTGGCTTAATACTATGTCTATTGTTTTACTATATGAATGAGCTACCCAGATCAAGTGGTTAGGTATGGAAAAATGACAGACCGGTTGCCATACAAATCAAAGACTATATGTATGGGCTTGGTGATGCCAAGGTTCAAAGTACAACACTCTTGGGATACTTTAAAAACTTCCAAAGTTTGATGCAGGCCAGAGAAAGAATTCCTCAAACAATAGTTGAAAAATACAAGGATACAGTATGCTTCATAGTAGACACAAATCAATGCCTAATGGAGGCAGTTGAGACTAGAACAGTTTGGATTATGCCAATGGGATATGAGGTAGATGAGAAAATCCTAGAGTTGCATGTCCAACACTTGCTGAGTCAGCCTAAGGACCCTAAGGCAGAAAGGTTTAGAACCTTTCAACAATTAAGTGTAAAAATACATGTTGAACTGAGACAACCAGAGATGAAAAGAAAAGTGAGAAGGGAAGTAGAGGAAGTTGCCAAAAGATATGGCATATCAAAGGAGGTAATTGATGCAAATAGAGAGAAAATAGAAAGAGCTAAGAAAGAGAAACAAGAAGCAGAAAAGGAAAGTGTTTCGGTACAAGCCTCATCCCGGACTAGATCTTCCAAGAGCTCTACACCTGCCACTTCTAAGAGCTCAAGAGCATCAAAACTGGAAGCTAAGACATCCAGAAAGGGAGAGAAGAGAATGAAGACAAAGGCCACAAGGTCATACATAAGCCAAAAGGATGATGAAGAAACAGAGTCTGATGAGGAAGTTAAGAAAATGAGGAAGAAGAAGAAAACATCCGAGGAATCCTCTGCCAGTACAAACAAAGAAGAAGAGGCAGAAGAATTTGTTGAAAGGCCTACTCTCTCTATTGATGATACAAGGCAGTCACAGTGGATGGGAACATGCAACTAGTCACTAAATTTTATGATGAATATAGTGACATTGACAAGAAGATTTTGGAAGATGCTACAGTCAAGTACCTAAACATTTATAATAAAGCTTTCATTGAAATCATCTCTCTAATTCCCAAAAGTCTAGAGAAGGTACTTGAACTGAGAAAGGAGAATGCTAAGGGAAAGGACCTAGAGATCTGAGCACAGATTGTTATTCAGTTCTATCCTTCCATTACTCCAAAACAAATGAACATGATCTTTAAGGACTGCAAGGATGAGTTCTGGAGCAAAGCAAGAATGAACAAACTTATGATTGGAGAGACTGATCAAGTAGCAAGAGAAATAGAAGACATCCTTCGAAATGCATTTAAAAGATTCAATCTTCCTGTTATAGAGGACATAGATGAAGAACCTTCTACCATGGATGTCGAAGGATTAAGTGCATCAAAAGAAGAATCTACTGAGAAAAATGTAGAAGAGTCAAAAGAGATAGATGAGGAGAAGTCTAAGGACTTGGATTCCTCTTTTCCAGAAGAGGAAGTCCATGAAGAAGTCAACATCTCTCCTCCGGATGCTACTGCAGACATTCCAGACTCAAGAGCTGAAGGAGAAGGAAGAAAAGAAGAAAAAGTGAGTCAAGAAGAAGAGGTAAAGGGAAGAGAAGAAGAGCAAACAGAAAAGAAAAGACTCAGTCTCTAGCAAGATACACTACAGAGGTAGTGAATAAATTCTTGAACAAAGAGATGATGGAGTTAGATGAACTAGAACTCTTTCAAGGACCACTCAATTTTGATTCCCTCTCTCCGGTCTAGACAATGAAGATAGCATCCTTTGCCCAAGCTAAGGCAAAAGAAAAGCTTCTGAAGTCTCACATGGAAGATTGTGAGCTGATAGAGATTGCATCAAGAATGTTGGAGAAGATCATGCCATCCTTCCAAAAGGATCCTTCGGCCTCTCCATTCAGTAACCTTAAATCTCTGATAAACTCTATCAACATTCATTTTGATTCCTTAGAGAAATCGGCAGAAGAAAAGGTCCGGAAAGAATTTTTGGGAAAGAGATTCTTTGAAGTACAAGGACTCATAGCTAATGATAGGAGAACCCTAGATATTGGGATAAAGAGCCTAGAAAATGCTCTTAAAGATGGCAGATAAATCTACAAATTTTGTGTATCTTGGTCCACAGTGACATAAGACATTGCAAAGAAGGTGGAAGAACAAGAGGGTAAACTGTCAAGTTTATCTCAGAATTTTGATCCCCTCACCACATCCATAATGAATCAAGAGTGCCAAGCTATTGCCATTATAAATGAAATAAAGAGACTTGAAAAGGAGAAGAAGAATATAATAAGAAGGATGAGTGAACTTAGAGGGATAATTATCCCTAATTTAGAGGCAATGCATGAGACCCTAACTGATGCTTAGACTACAGCCCAGACCAATGATCCGGTAGAATTAAGAAGGGCAGAAGCTTATGCATTTTTGTTAAGTGGTCACATTTCAATTTTGGATAGGATGAAGTAGAGTTGGGCAACAGAATTTGTACAGTTGAAGACCACCTTTGCGGATATACTTAAGTATATGTAAGTATAATATGTATATATACTTATGTGGCTATGTACAGGTTGACTTTTGCAAATTTTGGTGTACAGATTCCACCCTTTGCCATTGATGTCAAAGGGGGAGTGAGGAGTAGTGAAAAATGTGGAATCCAGCTAAGGGGGAGCTCTGGTAAAAGTGTACATAAGACAGTGCATCAGCCAAGGGGGAGTTTGCTATGACACTTAGTCATTTTTCACTAAGTGTTGCCATCAATGCCAAAGGGGGAGATTGTTGGCAAGAGACACTATGTGGCTTCATGATTGTTGTCATTAATGGCAACAAAGCCTATCCCACACATCCGCAAAGTATAGTATGCCTATATCGGAAGTTAGATTGAAGAAGTTCTGGTCTAGTGAACAAGAACAGAGCATGCAGCAAGGTCTGACAATCAGGTCTTGATCTCTTAGAGGGTGTAACTCAGCAAAGTGAGGACTTGGGAAAGTTAAGAGGAGTATCATGACTACTATTTTCTAGAGATTGAGCCTCCGATGATGAATCATGGAAAAGATATGAGCATCTGAGTGTTGGGTTCTAGACAAGCAGAGCAGACTGAGGAAGAACTAACTGGTAGAGTATCAGACTTCAAACTGGATGAGTAATTGATGTTAATCAAGCCATTTGAGGGATCATACATGGTTGGCTGACATGATTGATGATTTCTATGTCTATGTTTTTGATACGCATCACATATTAAGCATGGAATCAGCCAACAAATCAGTGTTTTGGAAATATCTTGAGTATTCCGGTTGCTGACTAGAAAGATGTTGAAATCCTTGGTACGGATATATATACCAGATGGATTTCGGTATGAAGTGAAGTGTTGTGTGTTAGTGTGTCCGAAAAGGCAGAGATAAGTGTGGAAGCAGCAATACAAGTCTGGTATGTGACAGAACAACAACACTAAAGCAGATGAAGAATGAAGTGCATTAGATCAGTTTATTGAGCCTAACTGGAACTGAACCTCAGCATATATGGATGCCTCTCATCAGTTCAAACACTTGGCTACCTTCTATATACCTTGTAGACAGTCAGTCTCTTGTAGGCAATGTGCCTCTTGTGAGCAGTGTGCTCGAGCAGTGAGCCCTAATTAGCAAGTGCCATTTTGTACTTCTTATTCTTTTAACAAAGAATACAATCTTGGGTTAGTCACCCCATGTTTTTTTCCCTTAACAGGGTTTTCCACGTAAAAATCCTTGTGTTATGTGTGTTGATTTTATTTCTGCTCTCATGGTTATATATGCTTATATGTTTTGATGCTACACTAATTGTTAAAGGAGAAAAGAAAGTTAAGAAATTTAAGATAACTGATTCACTCCCCCTCTCAGTTATCTACCTTATTTCCAACAGAGTCAAGGTGTCACCCTTTGGTCCTTCAGGATGTTGGTTGTCATGTGGTATGTGGAGTTATTGTCAGGTTTTGTTTAGTTAGGCCTATGTGTATTTTGGTAACACATTAATGAATGATATAATAGTAATAATAGGCTTGATATAGTGATATTTATGTAAATATTAATTAAAATTATAAATTGAGAAATAATGAAAAATATTTTAACTATGAATTAAAGTAATAGCTTTAATAATTAAATCCTATTGACATTTGTAATAAATGAATGGTATTATTTTATTGCTGAAATTATATTTGGTTTTACGGGCAAGATTTTATTAGTTAATAAGTTAGTTATAATATTATTTATTAGTCATTATTTAGCAATGTGAAATTAGGAATATTATTTAAGAAATTTTTAATAAAGATTAAATTAATTATTTTAATGATGTTTTTAATAGAATATGAGTCATAAGTATTTAATATGGTTAAAATAGTATATGGTAATTAGTAAAATAATATTAGTCAACAAATTAATTTATTTCTTGTGAGTTGTCGAATGCTTGGAGAATCTCTCTAGAAAGTAAAATTTAATTATTTTTCTTTTTTTAGGGAGTTAGTGGGATTCTGTAATGGATTTCTGGTAGTGGAAAATTAATGGAGTTTGCCTATTTTTATTTCTGGGGGGTTATATTGAGGAAAGGGATTCTAAGAAAAGATGGATAGAAAATTTGAGAAAAGAAAATTGTGAAGGGAAGCTGAAGAAAGTTTGAAGCATTAGATCGAACATGTTTACTTATTCCATTGGTCCTATCTTCCCGTTGCCATCTGAAGCCAAGTCTCCTATAACTGTGAACTTCATAATTTTGCTTTGTCACCTAAGTGCTTGAGAAAATTTAAGTTGATTCTTTTCTTGAAGCCTCAGTGATCCATATGTGAATTCTGTAAACTTCTTTTTATCAAACAAATAGAACATTTGAAAATGCTTTAATCAAACCTTTACCAGACCCTGTCTATTTTTTTTGTTGCTCTCAGTGTCATTAGAAGGCTTACCTGTGTTCGAATGATCTCAAACTCCACTGACTGAAGATGCGGTTCTTCATTTAACAACCATGCATTAATAAGATATTTCAACCTCTGCCTGATGTTACTCATCTTTCATCCTCTTTTCTACCAAATTTTATTGGGTCGACTTGGTCAACTTTTAAACTGTAAACATCATTCTTCTTCTACTACCATTGTACGACCTCCTCTATCTTTATTTCAATTATCTCTGCTTGAAATTTGTGATGTGATGCCCCGTCATGAAACCCTAGAGTGTTAGACTAACAAGTCCAAAATAACCAAAAGAATTTTTTTTGAAGCAAGTAAATGCATTAATCATTAAATATAATTACACTATTAACAACATTAAATAAAATGAACAGCTAACACCTCTAGGGAACATAACTGCATCAGATAAACATAAAATTATAACAATACAATTGATACACATTATAATACAATAGAAGAGGATTTACATCATTCATTTGTAGAGATGAATAATTACAAAGGTTCAAATACAAGATTACATGACTGATCACATCAGTTTACAATATACAACAATATAATACAATTATGAAGGTATACTACAACTCTGAAGATGCAGAACAAATCTAGAACTGGAAACACTTCTGCAATGTCCCCAAACCAGTACATCTAAGAAAACTAATGGATTAAACTCTTCCACCCAACCATGTGGAACCCTGAGGTCCACCCCTTGAGCTAGGAGATAACAATGGGGTTCCACTAAGTCAAAGGATACAAGCAAGTAGATACAGATTTGGCATGGACAACTCAGATCATCAAGACTACACAAATCATCAAGACTACTCAAATCAGCAAGACAACTCAAATCATCAAGACAAGACAGAACTCCAGAGATAACAACAAAGATAAAAAGGGAAGTAACTAGACTGCAATAGGGAGAGTGTCATCGCATGGTCCTAGCATGGGTTACCCAGGCTATCTCTCACTAGAAACTGACCCCCATCTATGGTTACCCTGGCAGCCTCTCTCTAGGCACCGGCCCCATAGGGTGACACATGCGGAGCTGACACATCCTCTCATGGAGACAAGGAGGTCAACCTTGCCAACTAGGCCTTCTCACCCCATCCTTAGCCTGTGAGAGCACTCAAGGCATGGGTGAGGCATCATACTTATCTTGTTATGTAAATTACTACCCAACCCACCTAAATAAATTATTAAGTTATCATTTGATTACAACTTCCATGGGGTTACCCAGGCAACCACTTTGGGCACCAGCCCCACCATAGAAGCCACTCTCCTACATGCAACTAGGAGCCCCTAACCAACATCCAGAAATCAATAAATAACATGCATGAACAAGGGACCGAAAGGCATCTATCTTTTTGCAAACCAATACATTACATAAACCATTTCAATCTAAAACCTCAAACAACAAAATTTTCCCCTATCCACTTCAAAATCTCAAATCCATTAAAACATTTAAAACAACATGACTTAATGTTGTACTGGAATAGGAACTAAACCTCTGGAGTTGGGTAACTTGAACTACATTACCGCTATTCATATATCCATTTCCCAATATAGAAATCAAAGGTTTAAAAGACTTGACCCATAACAGCCATGACACCCCACTTAGAACCAAAATAAGTACGTGACTCAAAACCAAGGAAAAATACAATAACCCAATTCTTCCATTACTAATAATAACTGACAATGGTGTTACATACACAACCATAAAGCCATAACATAGGTCAAGCAATCTAATTGAGTTTTATTCCTATATTATTTGCTAACAACAACACTAAACTACTATTCAAATAGCTAACTATGATAAAATAACCCTCATTTAATTAAAAAGACAAGTATAAACAATCTAAAACAACAGTCTTAATCCCTAAACCAAGCATCACAAGATTCTCATAATATTTAAATTTATAATAGCCCTCTAGAAAGTTGAAATGAATTAACTAAGATAATAAATTACATTACTTCCATAATAATAGTAATCTTATGTAAGCAAGATTTATTAGAATAAAGCAGTGACAACTAAATTTTAATACCTTGATTTATAAGATAAAAATGACCAGCTATAAGGTTTAGATTCCTACATAATTAAGTAGAATTAAGTAGTGACAATTTCTAAAATACAACTACATTCTATTAATAGAAGCAGTTAATAGTTTACTCATGTCCTTAGTTTTAAAATGGAATATAGACACTTATACAATGATGATCAAAATAGAATATAACTCTTTCATTCACACTAATGGTTGTCAAAATTCTAAAATATCTTATACTAATAACACAGGAATTATAATTAGCTCAACATAGCATCAACTCAAGAAACTCATTCTTCATATTTTGGAAACTATCATTTATCTAACCTAACTCCAACAAATACATCTATTCCCATTACTTCCTAAGTCTCTTAAGACACTAGGATAACTATTGTTTACTCAAATGATCTAGTATAAATTTTAACTAGAAAGATAAATGCTACTAAAATAATCATCAGCATTAAGAGTTAATAAATATCCTAATACTAATATATACTAATCAACTCTAGGCTTATAAATCCATCTAATATTTGTTTAACCAATACCATAATAATTCAATTCACAATAAATCTCTAATTTATTATTTATTTATTAAAAACAATGTATATTGCTAGGTCATAACAAAACAAATTTATATCTAACAATATAAAATGAGTATAACTAATATTTAATTCAATATATCTAATTCTAGAATTGTAATATCATTATAACCTATTAATACTCTAATTTAATTCATTTAACAAACATACATCTACTAATTAAATTCTATTAATAAAATATTTCAAATCTAATCTAACACAAATATTAGTTCACCACATTTTATTCCTAAAAAGTTGGTAAAAAATCTAGTTAACAATTTACTAACTCAAAGTGATATTCACGTAAGCAATGTTTACTAAACATTCATGGAGTATCTATTAGCAACTTTCTAAATAAACTCCTATACCAATCCTTTTATTTAAATGGACCCTTGCTTTAACTTCTTCATAATGAAAAATACAATAATAATCAAATTTTATTTGAGGTCTTTAAATTCAAAGAAAAGAAATTGGAAGAAGACCTCTGAAGTTTTTAGCAAAAATGGAGAATGGTCTACCAGGAAAAGCCATGAGAGCAAGATAGTAATACAGATTTCAGAAGCACGGGATGAATCCAATATAAATTTTTAGAAATTCAAGAACTTAATAGAGATACTAGAGATTTCAAGAATTTAACAGAGATACCAGATATTTCAAGATGTCTGGCAGAGGAGAAGAAGATTGTAGTAGGTTTGTAGTGCCCCTCATCTCGTCGTCCATCAGATTGATGTTTTCTTAGACTTTATGATAGTGTCTTAGACCGTAGATGATGGATCTCTTGTTATCTTGGACCTAATTATGATGATAACATATATTGATGTTGGATTATGTTATTTTATGCTTTAGAATTTGATAAATAAACTAGATGTTACAGATGTTTTGATGTTAATTGCGATATTGGATTGAATGTTTTATGTTGTTGATTAATATCGGATACCTTGTTCAACATAGTTAATCGTTTATTCATAAATGTGAATGGAACAGTGTCGTATTACTCGCTCTCGAGTACCCTACCCCACTGCGATTTCCATTCACTATAGGACTGCATGTGGATATATATCTTGAATGTTTAACCATGCGTTGTTGCAAGAATGCAGGTACTAGGCATCGACTCCACCTGATTACAGGTCTGAGCGTGCCTTCGCCAATGGATTAGTTGTTTGGAGTTAACGTGAGGTCCCATGTCAGTGTTGTCGGGTTATCAGTTTATCCCTTGTGGTAATTGTCTGTCATTCGATCATGACTTGTAGACAGGTAATATTGTACCTTGGAGTCTAACTAGGTTAGAAAGTGTCTAAGTGTGTAAGGTGTCGTTGTGCTTTAATTAGAATCATATTACGGAAAGTATAATGTTGATAATTAAATATGTATTGATAAAAGATAATATTGAGTCGATAGTTGTTAATTATTGTTGTAAATAAATTATTATTTTATTAGAAGTATAGTTGTTAAATAAAGATTGTAAGAAATTTTGTATTATTTAATATAATATTATTTACAATAATATTTAAATAAATAAAATAGTTGTAAGTTATGTTGTAATTAGTGATTTACAACTAAATTAATAAAATAAATTAATATATAGTTGTACAATTATAGATTGTTGTAATGTTATAACTTTATTGAATACAATATGGTTGGTCGGCTATAAAGTCATTAAATGTTGTCGGGAATTATGTGTTTACATTTAAAAAAATGAAATACAATAAAATAAATAAAGAACTTCTTTGGGATCATTAAATTAAATAAAAATTTTAGAGGGGGTAGATGCACGAGATCACGTGCCGAGTCCCTTGGAAGAAGGAAGGGGTTGTGTTATAAAAGAAAAGGCTTGTTGAGGCAAAGAGGACAACATTAAAGGTGAAAGAAAAGAGAAGGCTGGAATAAGAAGCTTGGATCTGCAGCAATTGAAGCAGACTCGTCGATCCGACATTGTAGCCAAGTTCCTTGGAATGCTTAACCTTTTTCGCTGTTTCTTTTTCTCTGCATCTGAGCATGTTGGTTGATTGCTTCTTTATCTGCAAACGAAATGATTTTTGGTTAAATGGTTTTCTGCCGGAACTTTCTGTCACTTCTACAAATGTGTAATTTCTGTGGGCGGATTTAGATGTAAATCATTGGGTTTGTAACAAATGGAATTTGCCTTACAATTTCCCCACCGCCCTCCAACAGCTTAGTAACTGTTTCCCCAGGTTACATTCAAAGGACATCACCTTTATGAGGATTCCAATTCGTAGATGCCATGATGTGTTTTTGGTAGTTCACCTTCTCTCTTAGTCGTAATTACCTGCAGTAGATTTCTACATGGCATCGAATGTATGTAATCACAATTCTCTTTCTCCTTTAGCCACTAAACATTCATATATCTGACAATAGGTTTATCTTCACACTGCAATCTCTTACTGTTTTAGTGCCAGCGACTGGATATGTAATATCTTTTCCATGCTATGTGGAAAGAACGGTTTCAGTTTTGTATTATAGTTAGAAATGCTCTGGTAGCCAAGTATGCAAAGTATGCAAGTGTAGACCAGATTAGTGAAGCTCACAGGGCACCTCAAACAAATGTGACCTCATGGAAACATATTGGTTGCTGAATGTACACAAAATGTCTTCATTGAAAAGGCGTATAAAGTTTTAAAAGTTTGGGAACCTTATTTTTGGTCGATGCTTTCTTATTGGCATACTTAAAGGTTTCTAAACTCCATATTTTGCATAGGGCACTCTAATGGACAGTTTTTAGGGTTTTAAAATCATCGTACCCACCGATCCCAGCACACAAAAAGTTGAAGATTTCTTGTAAAGATCCATGGCCGAGCACAGTCACGCGAGCTTGTAACTTGAGCGGGGCACGTAAGGTGGAAGAACTTGAGTCTTCGAGTTCAAGGAGGGAAGATGTGCGACATGTTGTTGTTGGCATGCCCCTGATTCAAGTAGAGAGCCCTCACAAGGCCCTCTCTCGAAGGGTGGAGGACTATCTTGGGGCCTAGAATGGAGGGGACCGTGTGAGGCTGGTTTCACAGAACAATGACAACCTCCCGCTACCTACAGTGGAAGGATAACGAACTGCTTGTCCCTCTCCTTACCATCCTCCACTCACGCTCATCCTTGGACCTCCACAAGATAAAAAAGAACAGGTCTGAGGTGTTGTCAATATCTTCTGCATCGTGGAAGATTATAGTTTGCTCAAAATATACTGGTCTCCAGGCACACACATTGTATTAATTTTGTGATGTATGTTTGGATTCCAGGTAAACGAATACAATGGATGCCATGATATTTTTAGTATCCATTTGTCTACATGTGTTCTACCCTCAAGTTATTTTGAAATCTTAATAGATTTTATAGCTATGTAGATTGTCAGCCTTCTAATCTATACCCTAGCACCTCTGTAAAGTAGGTATTTTTCTATAAACTATCAATTTCAGAAATCACGATATACCTATTATACAAGTTATAAATATCAGTCAAACAGATCAGCATAAGCAGCCGATACTTGAACCTGAACATATCAGAAACTCAAACAATAACGGACTCGATAGGCTCATGGCTTGGACAGTGATATTGTAATGGAAAAACCATTGACTGAGTCTATCTTGCAGAAAAGCGTTTCCAGTAAATTATCTAATACAGTTCATTTATATGTTGACAAATTTGAGATTTCTGTGTTGGCAAGATCCCTATCTTCTTTTTAGATGTCACATCATATATATTCTCCACTTTCCTATTTAATCAGATTTACATTAGAGTCACTATACAGAGTTCTCTGAAGAATTTAGATGACCATCCACAGTGCACATTATGGAATGTCCTTGGAGCCTTGGCAACAAATCTATTTTGCTTATATCCTGCAACTATTCCATTCCAATCTTTGGATCGAGGTGCTCAGCTGGTCGCATATTGGAAGGATACTTTATATAGATCGCACCCTATAATGCAAGTTCAATGCAGATTAATTAACGAGAAAATGTTATGCATGACGTGAGGCAAGAGGGATGAAGTGCGAATAGAAATCAAATGATAGGGTTGCCAGCTAGTCTGCTGTCCTTGGGTTTCTGCGTCACAGTCTTGGTCGAATAGAACACACTTCAACCCTATCATGGTAAGGGAAGTTTTCATCAGATATTTACATAGTTAGTAATGCACAAGTGAACATACATGAAGAAGTGGAAAACACAGATAAATCATTTGGACTGTTTGATAGAAGCCACCATTATAGTTACCGGCACAACATAATGAAAGAAAGGGAGACACAATTACCATAGATACAAATCACAGTCATGATTTTAAATCAGTATTTCATATAGTCCATTATAATTCTCTTTCATACCTTTATAATCACACCTCAAACTTATAGCACCAAGCTTTTTCCAACACACAATGCTCTTCCAAAATGCCACAACTAGAATAATGAAAATGAATATCCTGCTAAACCGTGAATAGCCTTCTCAACATCTCCAGTTTGTCTTTTCCTGAGTATCATTGTCTCCTGTGACTATTGCCTTTCGTTGGAGTAAGAGAAAACTATATATGTGGATGCCGTCAATTTATTAAATTTCCAAGTTGTCGGACGCTGCCAGAAGTTGGTGATCCAAACTAATATCGTCCATTTCAATGGTAAAACAGTCAATAACAATTTTACACCTCCTCTACGATATATGATTGCTGCTCAGTAGATAACAACAGCCGAAACGATTGTTGTAGAAACATCCGCATAGGAATCGGAACGCCACGGGAACAAAAAGTAATAACTACGACGATCAAGTGATGATCACTTGTGAGATGACCATTCTGATCTTTTTGACAGAATTAATTACTCTTAGTAAAATCTTTCCGAGACTTCGTTACGATGAAGACATGCAAGCATCTTATCTGGTTGAGGTTGACCGAATATCTGGAATGAACGTATGGAGGCAGAGTCTTGAGAAAAAAATAAAACAATAATGTTCATTGTTGATGATTTTTCCTCGTTGTAATTGTCGTTTAGTTGTACTTGACTTAGCATTCCTATTCATTTTATTACTTGAAAGAGTTAAGTTATTTGGGCAAGTTTGAAAGATAAATGATAAAGATCGTACTGATAATGAGAGTGTGTAGTGATAAGTAGGAATTAAATAGAATAATGGTACTAAGTGATTCTTTTACAAATGAAATGTTGTAAACTATTTAGTAATTTATCTTTTGAAACAAAATGTAGTACATTTAGATAAATTAGTTGTAATGTATTAATATGTTTGTTGCAATTAATTTAAATCAATCAGTTTGATTAAAGAGATGATGAAATCTAATGTTGAATTTACAAGTCGTTCACATTGTACTAAGAAGGAGTTTTAGTGATTTAACTTTGGAAATTAAATTTAAACTGTATGAAATTAAGAATTCTTGTTGTCGTAATATGATAAATTGCTAGTGGTCAAAATTCCAGAGGCATAGTATGTCATGTCTGAGTACAACCAACATGTGGATAGGTGTTCTAGTGTTGTGTTGTCTTAAATATGTGATTCTGATTGAGTATGAAGTACAATTTATTATGAATGAAGTATTGTCGAAAGTTGTTAATGTATTTTGTGGATATAATAGTCTCTGGATGAGATATTTAACCAGTTGTGACTATCTTGTATCTGTTTTGTCGTAATGGTCATATGGAGAGACCTGGAATCTGTAAATGAGTAAAATGTTGTAATGCTTTAGGCAATGGATAACAATTGGTGTTATGATTCTATTTGTAATGCAAGAGGGTTTATGCCTTGCAGGGAACATGTATGTGTATTGCTATAATGCCTTGTCTGATGGTTAAGGTTTACTAGGTGTTAGGAAGGAGAGTGGCTTTCAACGTGGGGCCGGCGCCCAAAGTGGCAGTCAGGATAACCCGTTGAAAGTAGATTAATCAAGTGATAACCTAAAATGAACTAGGGGGTTAAGGGTAGTTTTCACATTAAACAAGATTAATGGATTCCTCTCCCATGGCCTGTAGTGCTTGTATAGACTAAGGATGGGTAGAGAAGGCCTGGTTGGCATGATTGACTTCCTTGTCCTCACGAAAGGAAGGTCGATTCCGCATGTGTCACCCTATGGGGCCGGTGCCTAGTGAGAGGCTATCAGGATAACCCATGCTAGGACCGTGCGATGACACTCTCCCTACTACAACCTAGCATCCCTTGTTCGGTCTCTCCTCATTTGTTACGTGTTGTCTCTGGAAGATAAGTTGTGTTGTATTGTTATTGCCATGTGTTGTATTGGCGTTTGGTCATTCCTTGTTCTTGTTTGTCTTTCCTCTACCTGACTGTCATTGTTTGGGACCTCATGTTAACTCCTAGCTCGGGGGGTGGACCTTAGGGTTCCACATGGTCGAGTGGAAGAGCTTTATTATCCATTGGTTATTTCTTGTCAAGTTCATATGCAGAAAAGATTTATTCCAGTTTTTAAACAATTGTACTTGTCCCAGTTGGAGAAGATGCATGTCTATAATCTTGTACCAGATTTGTGTAACAGAACATTCATTGTGTATGTAATTCTGATGTAGTCTGGAAATGATAATGTAATGATGTAATGATGTACCTTCATGTAAGGAGAACATTTCAGTTATGTATTTGATCATGTAGATTGTATTATTTGACGATATGTAATGAATATGAATCAGTCATTCGATTGTGTATTGGATTTAGATCAGTTACTGATGTATGTAAATAATGTTAGTTGGTTTGTAAAGTAATGCAGCCTTGGATTCTTAAAGAATATGTCGTAGTTAGTTATGTTAACATTACTTGTCATCTTAACATTTTTTAAAAAAAAAATTCCTATTTCATATAGCATAAGTGTGTATTTCTTTAAGGTGTTCAAGGCGGGCATTACAAGGTTCAGGAAGAAAAATGACTCCAAAAAGTACTGATCATAGGCAAGAACAAGTTTTATTATCTTTTATTATTTTATTCTTCTTTTTTTTTAATTTTAATTTTGTGGTGATTGAAGGAGGTGTTTTAGCAAAAATGGAGATTGGTTTACTAGAAGAAAGCCATGAAAGAAAAATGGCAATACAGATTTCAAAGCAGTGAATGAAACCATTTTCAGAAATTCAAGAGTTTGATAGAGAAACCAGTGATTTTCAAATTGTTTGGAAGAGGAGGAGAAAAATTGCAGAAGGTTTAGGAAGAAAAGAAAAGAAAACTCCAAGAAGAATGATCCCTAGGCAAGATACAAATTTATCATTCATTTTTTTTATGGACTGGAAAAAAATCCCACTGGAATGCCGTACAACTACCTAAGAAGATGATCAAAGTTAATTTTTTAAAATTCTAACAGCCCTAACTCTACCTACGTCATATGACCAAACAATAGCATGGAAATAAAAATAGAAGAAAGTTTCAAGAAAGAAGGAGAGGAAGTCGTACGACGGCAGAATGATGATAAAAGTTGCAGCCACAAGTTTGATCTAATATACTAAATCACCATTCATATAATTTGACAGAAATAAGAGATGAATGGTGAAGGGAAAAGACCGTATATCATTAGTTGAAGAATATTTTTTTGTTGAAAATATAAACTTGGAAATTTGACCCAAACAGAAATGATGAAATATGAAATTTCGATCCCAGGCTTCAAATTTCTTCAGCTCTCCACTTCTTCAGCTTCCCGTAACCATTTTTCCAAATTTCTGTCCCTCTTTCTCAGAATGACTTTCCTCAATATAACCCCCTAGAAATAAAAATAGGCAAACTCCATTAATTTTCCACTACTCCTAAAATCTGTTACAGAAAATCCCACTAACTCCCTAAAAATAGAAAATAATTAAATTTACTTTCCAGAGAGATTCTTTAAGTCAGGAATCTCATACGACAAACTCAGAAAATAATAAATTTATTATCTAATAATATTTTTCAACCTACCCAGAACATTCAATAATGATAACTTATGACAATATCATATTAAAACATTAAAACTATTAATAATAAAATAATATTAAGTACTTATGACTCAAATCTTATTGAAGTCATTAAAATGATTAATTTAATCTTTATTACAAATTACTTAAATTAATATTCCTAATTCGCATAACTAATTAACAACTAATAAATAATACTATATCTAACTTATTAATAACCTTATTATTATAATAATTAATGCATTTCCCAAAATACACATTGGCTTAAAAAGAAAAACTCGACAATACTCTACATACCACATGACGACCAAAACCTGAAGACTGAAACTAACCTAAGGAAAACCCCATGTTATCTCCTTTCAACAGTATCCATTGGCTAAGGGCACACTCAGACCTGCTAAGTCAGGTGGAGTCGATGCCTGGTACCTACAACCTGCATCAAGACAATAGGTTGTATATAACATACGCATATATATCAAACACACAGAGTTAGGGAATTACAGCGTAGTAGGGTGCTCGAAATGAGTAATACTACACTGTCCCTACTCACAAGCATAACAATAAACACAAACATCTCTAATCAGACAACATTAAATCCATATAGCATAGTAACATTATTCTGCATGATCAATTAACTATCAACTAACCATGTCACAACATAAACTGTAATAACAATAATGTCATCATAGCACATGTCAATAACCATATTAGTCAACCATAGTCCATCATGAACATAATAAGCATAAACCATAAATCTAACCACTCAAATGTCTCAAAAATGTCTAAAAGCAATGGAAAACTATCAACTAACACAAGCCAAAATTAAGGGGCATTACATCCTCCCCCTAGGATCAAGCTTACTTCTGGAAGCCTGCAACAAGATAAAGATAGGGCCTAGGCATCTTCATATACAAACATACCTCTGAGGGACAACATCAAAATAAGAAGTACTTAAAAGAAAAAGAATTTTAATCTATAGTGTTTAAGCACTAGGTTACATAATGGGCTCAATATTAACCAGATTAGCCAGTGTTTAAACCTGGCTCTGATACCAAATGTGATGCCCCGTCATGCAACCCTAGAGTGTTAGACTAACAAGTCCAAAATAACAGAAAGAATTTTTTTTTGAAGCAAGTAAATGCATTAATAATTAAATATAATTACACTATTAACAACATTAAATAAAATAAACAACTAACACCTCTAGGGAACATAACTGCATCAGATAAACATAAAATTATAACAATACAAGTGATATACATTATAATACAATAGAAGAGGATTTACATCATTTATTTGTAGAGATGAATAATTACAAAGGTTCAAATACAAGATTACATGACCTATCACATCAGTTTACAATATACAACAATATAATATAATTATGAAGGTATACTACAACTTTGAAGATGCAGAATAAATCTAGAATTGGAAACACTTTTGCAATGTCCTTGAACCAGTACATCCAAGAAAACTAATGGATTAAGCTCTTCCACCCAACCATGTGGAACCCTGAGGTCCATCCCCTGAGCTAGGAGATAACAATGGGGTTCCACTAAGTCAAAGGATACAAGCAAGCAGATATAGATTTGGCATGGACAACTTAGATCAACAAAACTACACAAATCATCAATACTACTCAAATCAGCAAGACAACTCAAATCATCAAGACAAGATAGAACTCTAGAGATAACAACAAAGAAAAAAAGGGAAGTAACTAGACTACAGTAGGGAGAGTGTCATCGCATGGTCCTAGCATGGGTTACCCAGGCTATCTCTCACTAGAAATTGGCCCCCATCTATGGTTACCCTGGCAGCCTCTCTCTAGGCACCGGCCCATAGGGTGACACATGCGGAGCTGACACATCCTCTCATAGAGACAAGGAGGTCGACCTTGCCAACTAGGCCTTCTCACCCCATCTTTAGCTTGTGAGAGCTCTCAAGGCATGGGTGAGGCATCATAATTATCTTGTTGTGTAAATTACTACCCAACCCACCTAAATAAATTATTAAGTTATCACTTGATTACAACTTCCAAGGGGTTACCCAGGCAGCCACTTTGGGCACCGGCCCCACCATAGAAGCCACTCTCCTACATGCAACTAGCAACCCTTAACCAACATCCAGAAACCAATAAAATAACATGCATGGACAAGGGACCGAAAGGCATCTATCTTTTTGCAAACCAATACATTACATAAACTATTTCAATCTAAAACCTCAAACAACAAAATTTTCCCCTATCCACTTCAAAATCTCAAATCCATTAAAACATTTAAAACAACATGACTTAATGTTGTACTGGAATAGGAAATAAACCTCTGGAGTTGGGTAACTTGAACTACATTACTGCTATTCATATATCCATTTCCCAATATAGAAATCAAAGGTTTAAAAGACTTGACCCATAACAACCATGACACCACACTTAGAACCAAAATTATTACATGACTCAGAACCAGGGAAAAATACAATAACCGAATTCTTCCATTACTAATAATAACTGACAATGGCATTACATACACGACCATAAAGCCATAACATAGGTCAAGCAATCTAATTGAGTTTTATTCCTATATTATTTGCTAACAACAACACTAAACTACTATTCAAATAGCTAAATATGATAAAATAACCCTCATTTAATTAAAAAGACAAGTATAAACAGTCTAAAACAACAATCTTATTCCCTAAACCAAGCATCACAAGATTCTCATAATATTTAAATTTATAATAGCCCCTAGAAAGTTGAAATGAATTAACTAAGATAATAAATTACATTACTTCCATAATAATAGTAATCTTATGCAAGTAAGATTTATTAGATTTTCTAAAATAAAGCATTGATAGATAAATTTTAATACCTTGATTTATAAGATAAAATGACCAGCTGTAAGGTTTAGATTCCTACATAATTAAGTAGTGACAATTTCTAAAATACGACTACATTCTATTAATAGAAGAAGTTAATAGTTTACTCATGTCCTTAGTTTTAAAATGAAATATAGAAACTTATACAATGATGATCAAAATAGAATATAACTCTTTCATTCACACTAATGGTTGTCAAAATTCTAAAATATCTTATACTAATAACACAGGAATTATAATTAGCTCAACATAGCATCAACTCAAGAAACTCATTCTTCATATTTTGGAAACTATCATTTATCTAACCTAACTCCAACAAATACATCTATTCCCATTACTTCCTAAGTCTCTTAAGACACTAGTATAACTATTGTTTACTCAAATATCTAGTATAAATTTTAACTAGAAAGATAAATGCTACTAAAATAATCATCAGCATTAAGAGTTAATAAATATCCTAATAATAATATATACTAATCAACTCTAGGCTTATAAATCCATCTAATATTTGTTTAACCAATACCATAATAATTCAATTCACAATAAATCTCTAATTTATTATTTATTTATTAAAAACAATGTATATTGCTAGGTCATAACAAAACAAATTTATATCTAACAATATAAAATGAGTATAACTAATATTTAATTCAATATATTTAATTATAGAATTGTAATACCATTATAACCTATTAATACTCTAATTTAATTCATTTAACAAACATACATCTACTATTTAAATTCTATTAATAAAATATTTCAAATCTAATCTAACACAAATATGAGTTCACCACATTTTATTCCTTAAAAGTTGGTAAAAAATCTAGTTAAAAATTTACTAACTCAAAGTGATATTCACTTAAGCAATGTTTACTAACATTCATGGAGTATCTATTAGCTACTTTCTAAATAAACTCCTTTACCAATCCTTTTATTTAAATGGACTCTTGTTTTAACTTCTTCATAATGAAAAATACAATAATAATCAAATTTTATTTGAGAGTCTTTAAATTCGAAGAAAAGAAATTGGAAGAAGATTTTTGAAGTTTTTAGCAAAAATGGAGAATGGTCTACCAGGAAAAGCCATGAGAGCAAGATAGCAATACAGATTTTAGAAGCACGGATGAATCCAATATAAATTTTTAGAAATTCAAGAACTTAATAGAGATACCAGAGATTTCAAGAACTTAATAGAGATACCAAATATTTCAAGATGTCTGGCAGAGGAGAAGAAGAATGTAGTAGGTTCAGGAAGAAAAATGACTCCCAAAAAGTACTGATCACAGGCAAGAACAAGTGTTATTATCTTTTATTATTTTATTCTTCTTTTTTTTTTAAATTCTAATTTTGTGCTAACTGAAGGAGGTTTTTTAGCAAAAAATAGAGATTGGTTTACCGAAGAAAGCCATGAAGAAAAATGGCAATACAGATTTCAGAGCAGTGAATGAAACCATTTTCAGAGATTCAAAAGTTTGACAGAGAAACCAGTGATTTTCAAATTGTTTGGAAGAGGAGGAGAAAAATTGCAGAAGGTTTAGGAAGAAAAGAAAAGAAAACTCCAAGAAGAATGATCCCTAGGCAAGATATAAATTTATCATTCATTTTTTTTTTATGGACTGAAAAAAAAAATCCCACTGGAATGCTTGTACAACGGCCTAAGAAGATGATCAAAATTAATTTTAAAATTCTAATAGCCCTGACACTACCTACATCGTACGACAACCAATAGCATGGAAATAAAAATAGAAGAAAGTTTCAAGAAAGAAGGAGAGAAAGTCGTACGCAGCGGAATGATGATAAAAGTTGCAACCACAAGTTTGATCTAATATACTAAATCACCATTCATATAATTTGACAGAAAATAAGAGATGAATGGTGAAGGGGAAAAGACCGTATATCATTAGTTGAAGAATATTTTTTTTGTTGAAAATATAAACTTGGCAATTCGACCCAAACAGAAATAATGAAATCTGAAATTTTGATCCCAGGCTTCAAAATTTCTTCAGCTCTCCACTTCTTCAGCTCCCGTAACAATTTTCCAAATTTTGTCCCTCTTTCTCAGAATGACTTTCCTCAATATAACCCCCTAGAAATAAAAATAAGCAAACTCCATTAATTTCCACTACTAAAATCTGTTACAGAAAATCCCACTAACTCCCTAAAAATGGAAAACAATTAAATTTACTTTCCAGAGAGATTCTCCAAGTTAGGAATCTCATACAACAACTTAAAAAGTAATAAATTTATTATATAATAATATTTTTCAACCTACCCAGAACATTCAATAATGATAACTTATGACAATATCATATTAAAACATTAAAACTATAATAATAAAATAATATCAAGTACTTATGACTCAAATCTTATTAAAGTCATTAAAATGATTAATTTAATCTTTATTACAAATTGCTTAAATGCCCTCTAGAAATTTGAAATGAATTAACTAAGATAATAAATTTAAAAACCTTAAATCCTAAACCCTATCCCTAAACCCTCAACACTATACCTTAAACCCTAATCCCTTCACCCTTAACCCTAAAGCCTATCCCTAAAGCCTCAACCCTTAAACCTTAGAACCCTAAACCTTATCCCTAAACCCTCTACCCTCGACACTATACCTTAAACCCTAATTGCTTAACCTTCAAGCCTTAAAGCCTCAACCCTCAATCCTTAAACCTTCAACCCTAAACCCTATCCGTAATCCCTCTACCCTTGACATTGTGCCTTAAACCCTAATCCCTCAACCCTTAAGCCCTTATTCCCTCAAACCTTAAACCCTTAAACCCTAAACTCTCAACCCTAGATACCCTTAAACCCTATACCCTATACACTTAACCTTGGACACTCAACCTTGAACATTATCCTCAACCTTCAAACCACTACCCTTAACCCTATAGTTATGCCTAACCCCTCAACCCTCGTCCATATGCCTTATACCCTCAACCTTAAACCCTAAACCCTATATCTTAGACACTCAACCTTGAACATTATCCCTCAACTATAAACTCTCAACCCTCTACCATATACCCTCAACCATATACGTAAGCCCTTAATCCCTCAATCCTCAACCCTATACCTTAAACCCTAAAGCCTACACCCACAAACCCTCATCCCTATACCCTATAACCTCACCCTTATACCATAAACCCTAAATATTATGCCTCAACCCTATACTTAAAACCTAAACCACACTCTCAACCCAAGTCACCCTATGCCTTATATACCCTCAATCCATATCATAAACCCTAAACCCTAATCCCCATGCCTTACACACTTAATCATATACACTCAACAAGCTAAATATTATCCCTCAACTGTAACCCTCAACCCTCTACCCTCTACACCCTCTACCTATTACTTAAGACCTAATCTCTCAACCCTCATCCCTATACCTTAACCCTAACCCAAAAAACTCAACCCTCAACCCTAAATCTATACAGAATCAGGTCCTTATATACCCTAAACCCAAAACCCTTACATACATACATACATGCAAATACACATATATACATACATACAAGCATGCATACATGTACATACATACAAACAACCATACATACATACCTACAAGCATACATATATACATACATCAAACATACTTAAGAAACTTGAACATAAATCATTCAAAGGGAGACATAATATGAGCACGTTATAACGTGCTCGCATTATGTCAAACTGGGCAAACATCGGGCAAACTTGCAAAAAAGAAAAAAATACAAAACATAACGCGAACGCATTATAACGCGATCGCGTTATATTTTGCTTTGGGAATCCCAAGCCTTAGGCTTGGGATTTGCTTTGAATTTCCAACCCAAAGGGTTGGAGTGTCTTCCCACGTCCAAAGATGTGTTTTTGCATATTCTACAAGATTTCACAAAAATTTGTTCGTGCTAACCCCCAAATTTGCATGTGTTTCAAGGTTGAAACAAATTGAACACCTGGGTAATGTTAGGCTTTCTCTTAGCTATTTAACAATGTAATTTTTTTCACATTTTGACAATGTTAAGCCTTTCATCTTTAATTTCTTTTGTTTATGTGTCCATTTTTGGACAAAAACTAGTGTTTGGTCTTTTTTTCATTATAAATTAACTGTTCATTGAAATTTCAAAAAAATTACATTTTTATAAACTAGACTCCATTCTACACATATTAAAAAAAATTAGTTTTCAAAATTTACAGGGGTAAGCATGACCAAAATTGTGTTTTTTAGGATGTGTCCACTTTGAAAATTAGTAAAAAAATCAATATTCATTAAAATTTATCAAAAAAATCGGGCATAAAACTACATGATGTTAGCTAATTTCTCACCGAAACAATTTTAAAAATACCAAAAAAAATTAACCTTTTGAGGGAGCCACAAAACATGCTATGTCATATTTTTTTTATAGAAACAACAACAATTTCTGTGGCTCCCTTTTTTGAACCCCTTAATCTATACCATTTTTTAAAAAATTAGTAGTTTAGAAAGTAGTCAGAGCACTATGAACATTGTTTTTGTTGCATCTTCAAATTTTGAGTGTAACAATGCTCAATTTCTCATCCAAGGTTAGTATTTCCTGATTTCAGAAAAAAAAAAAGAAAAAGTGGCCACTTAAGACCCCTTTTTGGCTCCCTCTTCTTGCACTTACTCGATAGTCATATAAAATTAATTACAAATTTCAAATAAGAATATATTAAATCAAGATGAAACTTGTAAAAGATTACCTGGAAGTCAATACCAAATGTATACTGTAAGATATCATCTGTGAGAACAAGATCATCCAATATGGATATGTCCATCACTGGATGCTACCCCTGCATCGTAGCATCCTGCCGAGAGTCCTACTACGAGTCCTACATCCCATAATTGCATAGGTTCCCACATGAACTACACAGATGTGGGGATAAATGATGCCTACTACTCTCACCTTCATCAGCCTAGGTGATATCATCACCTTGTTGTGCTAGAGACTACGTGAGATCACTCAATGAATGTAGTGTCTCCACCTCAACACTCTCCTTCAAAGTCAAAGGGAGTGACACATGTTTGGCCTTAATAGGGATCTAGGTACATGGTTTTGGTCTCACTGTTCCCCCTCTCTATCTTGGACAAAGCCATCACCTCTACCTTGGAACTCTCGAATATCAAAATAATTAAGAATCTTCTTGAGAACGAACTGTAATGGAGTTTCCTCAAGAAATGTTGTGGCACCTCATTGTTGTTGCATGGACACTTGTCAAACACCATGTACCATCTATCCCAAAAGTTTTGGGATATATCTTCATTCCTACACCAATAAATAGGTAAGCGTTTGCAAGTCTCTTCTAATCTTTGGCCAGTTTTAAGATTGATAAAGTGTGAACATAATGTAGATTTTGTAATTTTTAGGTCCTTCACTTGTTCATAAGATAATTTGTTAGCATAGTATTGTCGACACTCTCCCTATAGTCGTGAAATTCAGTGATTTGGTTTGTCACCAATTCAGTGTGAAAAATAATCATCTCTAATGACTTTGTAAGTACTCTCCTACGATCAGTGCTTGCACTTGGATTGTTTAACATTTCAATTAGGGTTTGAGGATGTTTTTATTTTCTTCTATTTGCCCTAAATAGTTTTCCTGTATATCTCTTTCATGGTGAGGATGTGAAGGTGTGGGGTTTTGAGGGTTTCAAGGGTTTTTTGGGGTTGTTTTGACCCTCATCTGCTAGATTTGTGTTTTGTGCTGCCTCATTGACTGTAAATGCAATATAAAAAATCAATCAAACATTGAAAAGGTAAAAAACGCTTTTCAAACTCACAAAAATTAAGTAAACCCTACCTTCTTCGGTTGTTGTACCCTCTACATTGCCTTCATGACGTCTTCAAGAGCGGGATTGGCGAGGTGGCATGGCAAAAACGTCAATTACCCTTAGAACTTGGTTGATTGCTCCTTCCAACATGCTTGCATTTTTTGCACTAGTTTTTTCTTCCTTTGACTGCAAAAATGGCTAAAATTCTTGTGTTTTATGTTTTTTTTCTTTAGAAAGTAATAACGCGAGCGTGTTATAACTCACTCGCGTTATAGTCTAAATGGGACCAAAAGTCATGTGGCGACTTTTTGGTCTCACAACTCCATGCCTACACCCTCACTGTCATAATGTTGTTACCCACTATATGGGCTATCCCATGTAGTGTATTAACAATGTCTTGTCGTCCTTTTAATAACTCTCTTAGACTATGAACAACAGGTACAACCTTTTCAACTATCCTTTCTTTTTCCACAAATGCTTGAAAATTAGCTAGTTCCTTATCAAGTTTGTTGATTGTTGATCATCAGGTACATGTGTTATCTGATCAATAGGATCTTCAAAATCATGAAATGTTGTTCTTCCATTGTAGTTGTAGGAGGTATGATATCTTGCAAAGTTTGTGTTTCACCCTTTGTAAAATAATTGTTGAATGGATTTTCCAATGTTGGTACATTGTTTGCTATCGGGAGCACTAGAACCCATTAGTCTAAGAATTCTCCTTAGAGGGATGTTTCTATTAGGGAAATAGGCTATACAACTCATGCAAAGGCATACAACACTCAATGCACAAACTAATAAAACAAACCAAAGGAACAAGGTAATTATGCTTGTTAAAATTCACAATGTGTAATTGCAAAAGGTGAAAGTTTCAAAGATAGCATGCAAAAGTATGCAGTATGATTCAACACTACACTTGAAATTAGATTTGAATGAATGTTGAAAAGGAGTAGCAAAATGTGAAAATGAAAATTTGTCTACAAACCCTAGTTTTTGCTAAGACTAGGTTATATGAAAATGCAACTTTTTAAGCAAAACCCTAGCAAATGAAGTATGCAAATACAAAGAAAAAGATCATGAAATGATGGAATACTGTAATTTATCTTAGATCTGATGTGAATATCAGAAAATTAAATGTTTTTATGATATGCAATAGAAAATATGCAAAACTATGCCTTAATGCAAGCCTAGAATGCTTTTTTTTTTCAAAATTTTCAAATGTATGCAATATTTTTGAATGTATGATGATGAATATGATATGAATAAATGCAAAGACTGATTACAACACTTTGCAAGATGCAATTTCAATAAAAACATGAGTTCACCAAAATGTTATGTATGAAAAGAAGATATGGTTGAAATGTGGTTAACGTAGATTCAATCAAACCCTCCTTTCACAATAACATTCAAGAACAACAATTGAGCCAAGTCACTACAAATGGAGAAGACTCAACTACAGGTTGATGTCACTTAGGAATGATATGGAAAGATAGATTAAATTGATAGATTTGTTAAACTCTAGTTTAATTAAGCCTTAAACCCTAATTATATGATTTCGGATACAGACGAACAAGATATGACAAATGATTGCAAAGGAAGACACTAAATATAGATTAGAAACATACCAAGATTTGGATTTTCAGACACAAAAACTTCAGGGACAATGGGGTGGGCGGCCAAGTCCAACAGGCCACTTTTTCTATAGATCCTGAATAGTGAGGTGTGTAAGATTGCAACCTGCTTCAGAGTTTTCAAGATGGCAGTCAGGAGGACTGCAGAGCTGGTGCCCTGGTCCAATAGGTTAGGTTTTTCAACACTTTCATGTCTTAGATCCTGGATCTCTATCCTTTACTCTGATCTTTTTCAAATCCACTTCGCTAAATCTGCACCTGTAACTGCAATCACAAGAGAGGGACCTTTGGAGGTTGTGGTGTTTAGGAGCTTGCCTTAGTCAAGCCTTGGAATGGCATTCAAGCCTTCAACACTATTGTTAGATAGAGTGTGTGTCCTTGGTGGACAGAGGAAAAATCAAATGATGAAATAGGATTGATTGAAACACAAGTAGATGTCACCTTGGAGGTGAAGCACTCATAGAGATGACGATCTTTCATGCCATGAGGAGATGGATTGATGAAGCCAAATCTGCAACAAACAAACACAATAATAACACAATACTGCTCTGCCACACAATGAATGCCTTGAAATTCCTTAGTTCAATATCACAAGTTCGCATTATCCATCTAGGTGTAAAATGAAGTCTAAACATGTTTATCTATGCATTCCTGCTAAACTTTTGTAATTCAAATTGAAAAGGCTGACAAAGGGAAACCTTTTTAAAGGTTATATGCTGACAACTTAAATTTAGGTCCCGACAAAATAGGCCTGGACTAAGGCGCAAGAAGCCAGTCCAAGGTATGATTTTATGTCATGATTAAGCATTAAAGTGGACCCCTAAGCCCCATTTGACATGGGTTTTGGGGGAAATTGCTCCGGATGAGTTTTAAACATGCATGATGAAATAAAGGGGACCTAGGAGCTAAATTAGGAGGTAAAAAGTCAAAGGAATTTTTTACGACATAACAGATGCGAATGGTGTAGATGTCCTATTTCATTGCATTGAAGAATATTCAATGGAGAATTAGTGGCTAGAGGTTTGGGTGTTTATTTGTCTTCCTTAGTTTCTCATGTATGTATGGTCTTAACCTAGTAGATAGGTGGTAATATTATAATGTATGCCAGGATTTTGGTTATCACCTAGCTTTTTTTATTGCTTTGTTTTAGAGCTTATGTAATCAAATAGCTCTCTCTCTCTCTCTCTCTCTCTCTCCGTCTCTCTCTCTCTCTCTCTCTCTCTCTCTCTCTCTCTCTCTCTCTCTCTCTCTCTCTCTCTCTCTCTCTCTCTCTCTCTCTCTCTCTCTCTCTCTCCTCTCTCTCTCTCTCTCTCTCTCTCTCTCTCTCTCTCTCTCTCTCTCTCTCTCTCTCTCTCTCTCTCTCTCTCTCTCTCTCTCTCTCTCTCTCTCTCTCTCTCTCTCTCTCTCTCTCTCTCTCTCTCTCTCTCTCTCTCTCTCTCTCTCTCTCTCTCTCTCTCTCTCTCTCTCTCTCTCTCTCTTCTCTCTCTGTATATATATATATATATGAGCACTCCCCAAGCATTCTACTTAATATCATCCAATTCAATGGTCAAATAGTCAATAACAATTTTACATCTCATTCACAATAAAAAGTGGTAAATATTTATCCTATTTTTATTTGCCAAAATTAACCTTTGAGCATAGAAGTGGGTGATATTTAAGAATAGCCCTCCCTAAGAGTGTAATTTACCTAACAAAAAAATAGATTTGTAGTATTTTTTATAGGGCAATGGCCTAGCAATATTTGGTGGCATCTTCATGTACATTTAGCATCAGTTTTATGTGCATACATAGGTGTATTTATCATGGCTTTTATGATGGGGTCAAATTCGTGTCTCTGTCTTTGCATGGGATATGATCTCATGACCTTTCATGTAGATCGGTGCATGCTCTATTGATGCCATTGCCATTGCCGGGGAGAATGAATGGCCATAGCATTGTTGGCTACTCTATAATGTAGCATGGGACAACTTCTACATTCCTCACCATTTTCTTAGGATCTGTTCAATTATCAATCTAGAACTAATCATATAATCAAATATAGGAATTTCATGCTCCTCTTATTGCAGTATTTTGGATTAGTGGTCATTATGGACCATTTGATTACTGCATTGTTGCATCTAAGTGTTTGAGTTTAGATTTGGCTTTACATCAGTGGCATGGTAGCATTGTGAAATTTTGTACTTACTGAGTTAACATGGAAGGTCATTAGCATGCAAGTAGATCTGAAGCACATATGACAAGGGAATCCCTCAAAAAAAGGTGTTTATCTTGGAAGAAGAAGCTAAAAATTAAGAAGAGATGTTTTGGTGTATTCTGTGGAATCCAAGGCATTGTGATTTGCTGCATTGCGAGGCCATGTGGGCATTGTGTTGAAAGAGTTATGTTCCAACAATGTACCAAGTGCTTTGTGTAATAAGGTTAAAGGCTCTCACAAAATAGACATGAAAGGTATAGAATGTTTGGAGTGCATGGAAAAGATTGAGAAGAGTGGAACTCAGCGCTAACAGGAAATCAAGTGTTGAAAGTTGCATTCAAAGCATGTAGGTAGTAATAGTTCCTAGAAATTTAGAATTCTAATTATTTTCGTCTAATTGTGGGTCTCCTGAATGTTGATGTGCATAGGATTTACAGAAACCTGCAGGAAAAATAATAGTATGTATGCGAGTAGTCCTTGATGTGGCCTTCCTTGTAAACTCCTCCACCTTTCCAACTCCTCTTTTGGTGACTCCTAGACTAACAAAAAAAAATTACTCCAAACCAAAACTGGTGCAGAAGTGGCAATGCCATTATTGTATGTTCTGTTATAAATTGTATTACTCCGCATATGAAATTATGGATATCTTTCATTAATAATGAAATATCTTTAACGAAGGTGGAGGGTAGATGGGTACAGGCAAGTCTCTTCACACATCATTCGAGGTCTCACAAAACAAAGGAGTACATAATAGAGTGATGGGATTTAGGTGAAGGTGAAGTGGAGAAAGATTGATTGTGATGTGAGAAGATCATAGACTGTTGGAGAATTTTCATGGTTTATGGGTGCTTCTATCAAATTGAGATTTTAATTTTTTTTATGAATATTTCTATTGAACTTTTAGATATAAAAATAGTACATTTTTCAAGAAAATGGTTTGGGTGGTCAAAGTCACACCCCACATAGTCTATTGGGACCAAGTCCAAAACACAGATGGAAACATAAAAGGGCCAAGCCCAAAAACCTTTAAGCGGATAAACTATACCAGCAGAAGGTGGGTCTTAATCATCAAAATTATTTCCTCATACATTAGTGAGGGCAGTGTCATCAATCAGATCCTAGCCACAGAGCACCATGATCTTCAGGATTGTCCTCCATAGCTGGTTGGGAATGGACATGAAAGATAGAAAGTTGTAGTTGAGGAACTTGTTAGAACTAGGCAGCCAATAGGTTTGCATGCTCTAATAAGAGGCTAAAGGCTTCCTAGAGGGTTGGGACCAACCATTTGTAGTAAAGTCAAGGGAGTACTAGGTTGAGGCCCCATGGAAGTGAGAGCCACGGTCTTGCCAAGCAGATTGGTTGCACCCACACTGACAACCTTTTGGAGGAGAGGTAGAGTCTAGCAAAACCCTGGCCATAGTGCAGGGGCATTTCCCCAATGATCCAGTAGCTCCTGAAGATGAGTGACCTCAAGTGCAACTTACTAGCTTGCACTTGAAACTACATTAAAACTAAAATAGATTCATAGTATTTTAATATTGATTTTGTTGACAAATGGTCAGCGATCCTGTGGAATTCATGACATGGACTAAGCGCCTCCCATGGATTCATTTTAACTCTAGCGCTTGTATCAGAAATTAATGGGTCGACCTTTTGGTTTAACATCAATCGTGGCCAACAATTGGTATCAGAGTGAAAGGTCACGGGTTCAAATCCCCCTAGGTAACACTGGGGGGCATTTGTTGGCAAACGATCAATGCTCCCTGTGGGATTCATGACATGGACTAACTGCCTCCTGTGATTCATTAACTCTAGCGCTTGTATTAGAATTGATGGGTCACCTTTTGGTTTAATGACAATCATGGGCCAATGGTTTCTTGCAGCAACAACATCACTTAATTTGATTGGGACTTGTTGAAAAAAAAATTTCTTGGCATTTTCTCTTCCCTAATTTATTTTACTCTTTGCCATAGTATTCCACCTCCAAGATCAACCCAAGTCTATTAGACTTTTGCAAGGAACCTGCAGCTCTGATACCAATTGTTGGAATACAATGGATCACTAAGAGGGGGGTGAATCAGTGATCTAATAAAACTAATTCATTCATCAGCCCAGTAGTGTAAATGCAATTAATCATCAACATGCTAAAGACATAGAAAGCAACATAATCTTCAAACATGAATCATGACACAAGTGTTTAAAGTGAAACCCTAAACATAGAAAAACCACTATCCAACCTCACAAAATCTTATTAGGTCTCCTGTCCAAAATCTCATTGATTACATTCATGCCTCACTAGCAAGGATCTTACTGATCACATGATCTCATTGATCACATCAACTCTAGTCAAACCAGGAGCACCAACTCCAAACATAATACAAGAAGATATATAGAGTACTACTCTGTTTACAATAATAACAAAGGTTATAGATGAGTTCTATAACTCTTTTATTCAAAAACCTTATCTCTCCTAGATTGGCACAAAAGAATAACTATTCAAGACCACCATACATACAATCACAAAAGTACATTAATTTGGCATCATAGGGCAATACAAGATCTCCTGAACCTAAAGGACATTCATACATAGACTAAGAATCCCTTTTTTACATAATACATCATTCTCTATCACATAATCTCTCTAGCATGCATACATGATCCACTTTGCATCAACATATATCCTTGTATCATCATAACATTGCACTCAAGACTATATAAGATCAACACAAAGTAAACATAAGGAGTACATAATTATTGTAGGAGTTCAGGACAACACTGAGAGGGGGTTGAATCAGTGTTGTATAAATTATATCTTTTTGCAAATTTAACTTTCAAGACATGAAGAAAGAAAGATATCATTGATTTGTTACACACATGTGCACATAACTGACAATGAAGGAAGAGAATGAAACCTCATGAGTAAATCATACACACACAGAGAAGATCAATATGAATCATGACACAATATTTGCATGAGTGGAAAACCCTCCAGGGGTAGAAAAACCCACTCCAAAACTACCTCACTGGTTTTATCAAAAATCTCATTAATTACAATATTTAGAAGCACCAACTTCAAGGAGCCACCCAACCCCTAATACAGAACAAACTGCAAAGTGTGCAAGAAGTTGATTGCCACTCAATCTAATTTGCACCATTACCCAACATGTCTTCTCTGAATTTGCAATCATACTCAATCACAATCTGCTTATCAATTTCATGATCTCTGCATAATCAAATTACCTGATTCACAATACATTCTCAATGTCTTCCTCTGCATTTCATCTTCAATAAAAAACCTAATTCAGTTTATCTTTGCATATGGTCTTCAAACTTCATAAGAATCAATCTATCACAAGTGTATTCAATTTGCATATCCCTTAAATTATTTCATCATTGATCTGCACACTCACACTCACAACACCTGTAATGTCATTAAAAACACGTGACCTTTGACATTCAACTCTTCTCCTGCAATACAAAATAACTTGACCTTTCAAATCCCTCTCTTCTCTGCATATTTAATTCTTCAATTTGATTAACATTTCTTCTTTGCATCCCTACAAGAGTCAAATAAAAATAATTTCTTCCATATTCCATTTATATTTTTTTCTGTATAAAGTACTTTAAAAACCCCTTTCAATCTTTTCATCTTCTCTCTTACAAAATTCATCTAAAAAAAAACTGTCCATCAATTTTACCCTGCATAAAAAAATTCAATTCAAGAAGCACCAAAAATAAATAATCTTATTTACAAAAAAATCCTTCAAAAATCTTCATTCTTTCATCTTCCCTGCAAATCATGAATGAAATCCACCATATACCATAAAAATCTTCAAATTTTTTATCCAGTCTCCCCTGTTATCTTCCATCCTTCAAGTTACACACTCATTTTATGAGGAGAAAAATAAATCACTAATCCCCAAAAGAATAAAATTTACAAGCACATTTTCTCATATTTAGAAATAAATATTCCTTCTTTATATGTCTTTAATTTCTATGAAGGGAATCCACTTCCGAGGAGTTCTAAAAATAGAAAAAGATTTCTAAAAGAATCTTCAAACCCACAAAATCTGCCTTGTCTAACAACCTTCATTAAACTGCCCATTTTGAGCCTAAAAAATAGCATTTAAAAAGACCAAAAAAACTACAGTCTTAAGGATGTGATGGCCACCTACACATCAAACTTGCAATCTAGAGAGAGAGGCTTAAGTTTTAAAATGCCACCATTGATCAATAGAATCGCGCCCACCAAGTTTAATTCAGAACCATTGATTAATGAAAAGGCGTCCATGGCATTACATATGATGACCGAAGAATCAGGATTAATAAGACAAGGGGGCCGGTTGCAAGATGGTCTAGGAGCCCTTTTAGCAGGTAAAATTAAGTGGTATAACCTACAATAACAAGTAACTATAACAATATAACATAAAGTGACTATTATAATGTGACGGGCAGAGAATGATATGACAATAGAACTTTAGACTTTAAGAATTAAATCTTTAATAAACCTTGAGCCCTTAAAAATGATGATCTGACAATGATCTGTATTAACACCATGAACTGAAACAACATTACTGTATAAACACTTATGTAGTGGAGCATTCACATCATATAAGTTACTTAAAGAGTGAAGTATGGACAACCAATCTAAACTTTCTCCTTTTTACTCTCAAACATACTGATATTGTCATAATGAGATCTACTGCAGACAAAGTGACATCAATGTATTCCTGTGATCATGTAAGCACTTGAAACACCAATATAGTGAGCATGATTGGTACATGATGTTATCAAACACTTGTAATATTATCATCCTTTTGTCACCAAAAAGTGATTTCTTATCAATGAACTAACATTTATCAAGTCAACCCAACTAACAACATCCTTCAACACTTTGAAGCATGTGATCATTTAAAGAACCAAGATCCATTGAAACATACATTGTAACACCAATGATAAACAACCTGATTTACCTTAACCATATGAAGTTCATGATGAATACCTGATCAACCATCTCCTGAACAATGAAGCATATGAAGCAATAACAAAACAACTGACAAGTGTCTTGATCAAACAAACTCATAAACACTTTGAACTATGAGAATCCAAAACATTCAACACATATTATCAAGATAATGAACTCCATCACCTGTATCAAACAATACCATTGATAATCAACACACCACATGAAAGAGATATACTGACAAACACTTATCCTGTCCAAATGAACAACTCCTGATTGATGTTCCTGATAGAGTGAACAATTGTGAAAGACATGATCCTACAAAACCTATGTACAAAAGTGCAAGCTCTTTTTGACATCAATGACGATCAGTCACCATCAATTATACTATGAGAAATCATTCATTTACCTTTGTAATGATCACAAAACCTTTGCTTTCAATTCCCTTGTCTATAGCACATATCTCTACATTCCATTTCTTAAACACTTTGATTATTTCAACCTTCACTATTCTCTTTGTTTACATCACAGCCTGTAGAATACTCTTCCTTATACATTCTTCCATAAGATATACAACTTTATTGCTTCATAAAGTATTTCATAATAGATGACATTCAATGACAAATAGATAAACAACAGTTAACCCTTGACTGTAACCCTCTATGAATAAGCAAATAGATGACACAAACAATAACTTCCTGTTATGAGGCAAAGTTAAACTTCAATTACATGGACATTTTCATACTTAGAAAATTGTTATACAACTTCAAACTCTATTCTAACTTCCCATAAAACTCCAATCACCTATGATCACATTCAGATCACACCAAACTGTGCAGAGAAAACATAATTCATTGATACTGTCAAAACAAAGAAATCCTTTGATATTCTCTTATTCAAGTCTCCCTCTCTCAAAAACATAGTAGCATTGATATCACTCCTCTTTCAATAGTCAAGGTTCGTTACAAAAGCATGCTCAATGAATTCACACAAAACCTATATCCTATTGTTATCATAGAAGGCAATTATAAAACTACTCAAACTGTAATTAGGGAAAATACTCTTATATGCCCGTCAAATCTCAAACTCAAAAGGAGCCCTTGGGATTTAAATAAATTTTAAATAACAAACCTTGATATAACTCTTCGCACCCATCCCACATTGAATGAAGGCCGTTGATTAATATTTGCTGCCCAAATACTAACCTTTCACTGGTGGACACCGATTCCCTTAGGTCAAGGGGCCAGTCAATTCATGATTCAGCCTGAAGTGTAACTGTGATGATGAGAGTGTGGAGCAGCAAATGAGGAGACTATGTAAAACTAAGGAAGAGGGACTCAAGAATGCTCTCAAGAGTATCATTAGTCTGCTAGTTAGCCAAGTGAGCCACTCCCGTGATAGCATCCTCATGGAGTCTTTCTGTGTCAATGTTACACAAGCTACTGGAGCTATGCATCATGCCTCTAGGTTCACTAGCTTTTGGTGAAGGATGAGATACTACATGAAGTTTTGTAAGCAATAACGAAGATTAATATCAACCCAAAGAATGGGTTTATATGTGGGATCTTTGATACGAAAGTAGTAAAGAAGAAGAAAAATGTTGCCGAGGCTTTGAATATTTTCAAGGAGGGGTTGGAGAATTTTGATATGATAGATTTTGCTAACTATGTTATTGTGTATGGGAATCTTTTCTTAGCTCAACAAATTGAGTGCATTAATGTTCTGGCAAATGGTATTAATACCATTTCACTTATAATGTAACTTTTTATCTTATACCAGTAAAGCGAACTACCCCCTCTAGTAGAACTTATCAAAAATAAATAAACAGTGTGATATATACTTGTGTTTATTTATAAATGAATATATGCAATTGCATATATGCATTTATAAATATACATATATGTTCAAATTATAAGGATTATTTCTTGTGATATATGTAAACCAAGCTCAGATAGAGTTGCATGGAATTACTGAGTTCCATTAATTATGTTATTAATATATTGAAAATATATAGTTCATAACAACTTATTTTATTCAAATTCTTATTAATAATGCTTAAATATGGTTTGGAATAGATGTGAGTTACCTCTACTTAGAGTTAAGGACAACAGGGAGTAAATAACTCTAATTTTTATCATTATTTTCCATGTGGGATAGTTTCCTTTGTATATAATTGATAAATTTATAAAGACGAGATTGTCTTTTGAGTATGACGTTGGGAATGCAATTTTGCATGTAATAGTATAGTGATAGCATTAAACTATCTACCTGATCTCTATTCTAAACTTGACTAGTTAGAAATGTGGTTGGAGTTAAACTTTATTGTTTTCATAGACAAGCTTAGAATAGGTTTAATATTTTGATTAAGTTTATATGCTTGAGTTTAGAATATACATTTGCGATCACTCATATATGTTATGACAGTATGTGTTACTAGTTTGAGATAGAGGTGTGTGAACATATGACACACATATCCATTTAAGGAATGTGTTTAATTTTTAGAATCTTTGGCCAAAGTAATGCCAAATCACTGCTTGCATTGTTAGTTCAAAGTGTCTCATTAGTATTGCATAACAGTCAGTATAAATTATACTCACTTAGAGGGAATCTAGAGTTGTATAATTGATTGATTGTAATAGACACATCACTAGTTCTCAGAAGGCATGTTGGATCTTGTTGATTTCCTAATCCACTTCCCTCATGATGGGTAGGGTCACTTCTAGGTGGAAGGTGTGTGAGGGATCTTTTGTCTGTGGCTATAGGTAAAGCACTCGGGTGATGCTCTCCCTCTTACAGTTGATTATGTTGAAGACTTAGTTATATATACATAGAGATTTGATGATTTAGTCATATACATATTGTATACCATTGATATTATTGTAACAATGATTACTTGTACATAATTACATACTTTATAGCATCGAGATGATGATATGATTTTTAATAAGTGCTTAATGAATGTAATATTGTTATTCACTGATTATGCAATGTGGAATTTGGAATAATTCTTTCTCAACCTTATTATTATGAGATGATATAATGGTTCATTAATGTTATTATTTTAAAAAATATAGTGAATCTAGTTAAGATTTGTTTAAGCTAGCAGACACATGTTCATTACATTTTAAATAGAACAAATAAAGAATTTATACCTCAATACAATAAGCTATCATAATTGTTATGTTGAGAAGTATTCTACAGTCACAACTGGGTTGGAAGAGAGGAGCCTCAATATTCTAAATTTCTTGTAAATAAAAAGTTAAAAATAGATTGGAATATTCATTTTAATTTTGATATTGCATCAAAATTAAAATAGATTCATATTATTCCTATTATGTGATGATGGGGATGATTCTCAATTGAGGCGTAAGGAGATAAAGTGGACTCCGCCAGAGAAGGGATGGGTAAAACTGAACTTTGATGGGGCTTCCAAAGGTAATTTGGGGTTGTCTGGGGCAAGGTACATTATTAGAAACTAGATGGGTGGATGCCATCTATTTAGCTTCAAGAAGACTCGATCCAAGGACAAACGATGAGGCTAAATTCCAAGCTATGATCCTTATACTTGAACACTTTTGTGTCAAGTTTAAATTGAAGAAAGTGAAAAAGAAGGTGACTCCGCCATCACCACTAATGATTTGAGATCAACGAGAATTGATAGTTGGACTCTTAACTCTCTCTTATCTATTTCCTTGGGCCTAATTAATAACTTGGAGGAATTCACTATTAACCACATATATAGAGAAGGCAATAGGGAAGCTGACACTCTTTCCAATTCAGCAATGGGAAGGGATGGAGAGTTTATTATTGAAAGAAAACATCTACTCATGCCACACATTGTAATATTTCCCTAGAGGTGTGGCCATTCACTTCAATCATTTCATAGTATTAACTACCATACGGGCTTTGGTGGATCAGATTGTTAGCATCATGTTTCATTAAGCATCCTCATTGTTAAATTTCTTCAATCTTCTCAAATGTTTATCGTGTCTCTCATTTGGTTATGCATTTCTATTAATGGTTTTCTCTCTCCCCATAATAGAAATAGCCATGCCCTTTGTGAATGCAATGGAAACTCCATTAGGCTGACTTACCCTCAAAGGCAAATGGCTTTCTTGGGATTGATTTCAGAGAAGAGGTTACAGAGCATGTTTAAAATAAAGACTGTATCATTCTGCTAGCAGTGCAATGGATATTAGGTGAAGAATTCATTGTTGTAGACCACAAATATAAGGTTAATGCAGATATTGTAGCCATGTTCATAGTTGTTTTACTTGATCTAGGAGAGCTTAAGGAAATGGTGAAGGTGGTGGTCACAACTTTGGTTAAGAAAAAGTTCTTAGGTGGCCTCAACGAGGTGCTCTGTATAGCCTGATATGAAAATGACATCCCCCTTCATGAAGACTTCTCCAAAGTGTAGGCAGGTGGCGAGGTGGTGGTTTGGCATCCTTTTGTTTCCTCCAATCGACCGAATCATTTGATGTAATGAAGGAGACTGGCAGCTAAGGGATTTGGAATCCTCAAAAAAGTTTTGGGACTAGTGGACACGAATGGTGTAGATGTCTTGTTTCATTGTATTGAAGAATATTCAATGGAGCATTAGTGGCTAGAGGTTTGGGTGTTTATTTGTCTTCCTTAGTTTCTCATGTATGTATGGGTCTTAGCCTAATAGATAGGTGGTAATATTATAGTGTATGCCAAGATTTTGGTTATCACCTAGCTTTTTTTTTTGGCTTTGTTTTAGAGCTTATGTAATCAAACAATTTATTATTTTCTATTCGTATATATATAAATGGGAGCACTCCCCAAGAGTGTAATTTACCTTAAAAATAGATTTGTAATATTTATTATAGGGCAATGGACTAGCTATATTTGGTGGCATCTTCAAGTACATTTAGCATCAGTTTTATGTGCATACATAGGTGTATTTATCATGGCTTTTATAATGGGTCAAATTGGTGTCTCTGTCTTTGCATGGGATATGATCTCGTGACCTTTCATGTAGATCGGTGCATGCTATGTTGATGCCATTTCCATTGCTGAGGAGAATGAATGGCCATAGCGTTGTTGGCTACTCTATAATGTAGCATGGGACAACTTCTACACTCCTCACCATTTTCTTAGGATCTGTTCAATTACCAATCTAGAACTAATCATATAATCAAATATAGGAATTTCATGCTTCTCTTATTGCAGTATTTTGGATCAATGGTCATTATGGATTAGATTGATTATTGTATTGTTGCATCTAAGTGTTTGCGTTTAGATTTGGGTTTACATCAGTGCTGAAGCACATATGACAAGGGAATTCACTCGAAAAAAGGTATTTATCTTGAAGAAGAAGCTAAAAATTAAGAACAAATGTTGTTTTTGGTGTATTCTGTAGAATCCAAGGCATTGTGAGTTGCTGCATTGGGAGGACATGTGGGCATTGTTTTGAAAAAAGTTATGTTCCAACAATGTACCAAGTGCTTTGTGTAATAAGTTAAAGGTTCTCACAAAATAGACATGAAAGGTATAGAATGTTTGGAGTGCATGGAAAGATTGAGAAGAGTGGAACTCAGAGCTAACAGGAAATCAAGTGTTGAAAGTTACTTTCAAAGCATGTAGGTAATAATAGTTCCTATAAATTTAGAATTCTAATTATTTTCGTATGATTGTGGTTCTCCTGAATGTTGATGTGCATAAGACTTACAGAAATGGGTAAGCAAAATAATAGTATGTATGAGAGTAGTCCCTATGCAGCCTTCCTTGTAAACTCCTCCACATTTCCAACTCCCTCTTTTGGTGACTCCTTCACTAACAAAAAAAATTTACTCCAAACCAAAACTGGTGCAAAAGTGGCAATACCATTATTGTATGTTCTGTTATAAATTGTATTACTCCACATATGAAATTATGGATATCTTCTATTAATAATGAAATATCTTCAACGGAGGTGGAGGGTAGATGGGTATGGGCAGGTCTCTTCACACATTGTTCTAGGTCTCACAAACAAAGGAGTACACAATAGAGAGATGGGATTCAGGTGAAGGTGAAGTGGAGAAGGGATTGATTGTGATGGGAGAAGATCACAAACTGTTGAAGGTTTTTCACGGTTTATGGGTGTAAGCTCGCATGTTGCCGGCGGATCTCTATTTTGAATTATATGATATACTGAAGGACTGAATCTGCATTTATTCCATATTCTTGTGTTGTTTCCATTGTGTTTACTCTTGCTGCATGGTCTGGACTGTTCATTTGTGAACCCTCCTACCGTAATTGTACCAAGTGGTATCAGAGCGAAAGTTAGATTCTTTGGAGTGAATTGGTGAAGGAATTCCGTAAGATCTTGTTGTAAGCAGATTGTCGATCCGAGGCAGGTTACTTGTGCGCAACCGATCACCAATTGAGAGGCAGTTGTCGCTTGTAGCCCAATTGCCAAATTTGAGGCAGTTTGCACCTGATCCTAGGAAGATGCCACTGCAAAGATTTCCTCATGTTGGTACAATGGCTAATAGAATGGATGAGATGATGGAATTGATGAGAACAATGCGAATTCATTTGGATGATGTTGAAGAAGATAGGCGAAGAGGATTGACGCTGAGACCTAATGTTGGAAGCAATGATGAGGAAGAATTTCAATCTGTTGAACACACTGGCGAAACCCTAGAAGGTCATGAAAAGAAGAATCAAATTAGATAAAGATGTTGCAAGCTATTTCAAAGATTGGAAAAAGACCTAGAATTGATGTACCGAACTACACTGGTAATTTGAATCCTAAAGAATTGATTGACTAGATAAATGACATGGAAGAATACTTTGAATATGAAGAAATCAAAGATCTGGAGAAGGTGAAATTTGCAAAGACAAAGTTGAAAGGACATGCTGCTATATGGTGGAAAGAAGTTCAGTTAGAAAGAAACATAAGAGGAAAAGAAAAGATTACAAAGTGGGACCGGATGGTGACAAAGTTAAAGAATTAGTTCATACCTGCTGACTATGAGTTGGAATTGTTGAAAAGATTGCAAAACCTGAGACAAAAGGAGAAATATGTGAAGGAGTACATTGAAGAATTTCATAAGATGGTCATAAGGACAGGACATAGTGAAGCAAGCAAGGAGAAAGTGGCAAGATACATCAATGGACTGAGATTGAACGTTCAAGAAGAACTAAGCTTGGTAAGGATGACATCTTTGGAAGAAGCATATCAATTTGCCCTGAAAGTTGAAGAGAAGCTGAATAAGAAGCATGATCAAAGACAGAGAGGTAGAGGAGGTAAATTTTAGAGAGGTAAAACATTTTCTGGATATGATAGATCATTTGTGGAGAAGAACAAGTTTGATAGCCCATCTAAGAAGGATGACAGAGATAACAATGCTTATCGGAGAGATGACAAAAAAATTTACCGGAGAGGAAACTCTAGTGCATACCGAAATGAAGGATACAGAAGAGAAGGAAGAGGATTTGATAAGAGGACATTCAAAGGTACTTGTTCAAGTGTGGAGGTGAAGGACATAGAGCATTTGAATGTAATCAGGGTAGTACAAGCAAGAAAATAGAGAATAGTGGGAGAGCATCCTATGTTGAAGAAGAACCTGTTGAATCACCCAGTTCTATTGGTAAACCTGAGAAAGGAGAATCCTTGGTGATGAGGAGAGCACTATTTCAAGTAGAGAGAAATGAGGAACCAGCACAGAGGAAAAGTCTATTCAGAACTAGATGCAAATATGGAGGTAAGTGTTGTAAAGTTGTAATTGATAGTGGTAGTTTAGATAACCTAGTTTCAGAGGAGATGGTGACTAAGTTGAAGTTGGAAATATTGAAACACCCTAAGCCCTAATTGTAAGCCCGCATGTTGCCGGCCAGATTGTATTTGAGTTCTTTGATATACTGAATGACTGAATCTGCATTTGTTCCATTTCTCTGAGTTGTTTCTATTGTGTTTACTCTTGTTGCATGGTCCGGACAGTTCATTCTGTGAACCCTCCTACCGTGACTACACCAAGTCTTGTTGCACAGTCCAGATAGTTCATTCTGTGAACCCTCCTACCGTGACTGCACAATAGAAACAACTCAGAGAAATGGAACAAATACAGATTCAATCATTCAGTATATCAAATAATTCAAATACAATCTGACTGGTAACATGCGGGCTTACGACTAGGGCTCACAGGCCTAATTACATACATGCGCAAGATAAAGCTTTGAAGCTCCTTTGCACAAAATCTGAATGCTTCAAGCAAATTGAGATTTTAATTTTTTTTATGAATATTCCTATTGAATTTTATATTAGATATAAAAATAGTACAATTTTCACACAAAATGGTTTGGGTGGTCAAAAGTCACACCCACATAGTCTATCGAGACCAAGTCTAAAACACAGGTGGAAACAAAAAAGGGCCAAGCCCAAAAACCTTTAAGCAACTAAAGCAATGCGAGTAGAAGGTGGGTCTTGATCATCAAAATTATTTCCCCATACATTAGCGAGGGCAGTGTCATCAATTAGCTCCTAGCCAAAGAGCACCATGATCTTCATGATTGTCCTCCATAGGCTATTGGGAATGGACATGAGAGATAGCAAGTTGTAGTTGAGGGAACTTGTCAGAACGAGGCCACCCAGCACCTCCATGCTCCTAATATGAAGCTGAGGGCTTCCTAGAGGGTTGGGGCCAACCATGGGCGGTAGAGTCACAAGAGTGCTGAGGTTGAGCCCCATGAGAGTGGGAGCCATGGTCTTGTTGAGTAGATTGGTTGTGCCCACACCGACAACCTTTTGGAGGAGAGGTAGAGTCCGATGAAACTGTTGGTACCCATTTTGGCCTGGAGTTTGATCTTGCATGTTGGAGGGTTTCTTCATCTAAACCCTAAGTC
Organism: Cunninghamia lanceolata; assembly: GCA_027924645.1. Classification (NCBI taxonomy): domain Eukaryota; kingdom Viridiplantae; phylum Streptophyta; class Pinopsida; order Cupressales; family Cupressaceae; genus Cunninghamia; species Cunninghamia lanceolata. The sequence goes on from BSBN01000547.1 coordinate 16,273,084, forward strand.
TTTTTGTTCATCGGAGTACTTGGCATTCCAATGAAAGTTCTTTTTGAAGTGCTCTGATTGTGTGTTGAACCACCGCATTGAACCATCGGGTTGAACCGGTTCAATGGTTCAACAGTTCGCGGGCTTTGGTTCCATTTTTTCCGTCAGTAAATCCTTTGCTCATCTTTTTGATCCAATCGGCATGGTTGAACCACCGCATTGAACCGTCGAGTTGAACCGGTTCAATGGTTCAATGCTTTATGATTTTGGGCCTTATCGAAGTGAGTGGTGCTATCGGTGAGCGTCATTTTTGTTATGCCGATGGTCTATGTCTTGCCGAGGAAGGTGAGGTTGTCGAGGGACCATTGGGGTGACTTGTGTGGTCGACGTAGGTTTTTTGTGGCTTGCCAACAGTCTAGGTCTCGCCGATGAGGATTTTGGAGTGCTATCACCAAGACTTTGGCTATCGGATGAGCGGACAAGTGTTGGCCCGACGGTTTGCCTCTGGCCGATGGAAGGTTAGTGGTTTGCAGGGTTGGTTTCGGTGTGACATGGGCTATCGGGCTAACCGTTGGAGGGTTCACCAATATGGTTGGTCTGGCCGACAAGAGCTTGGAAGGTTTGTGTGGTCTTCGACGTGACTTGTGTTGTCAGCGAGGATGGATTGCGTTGGGCCGACAGTGGAGGGTCTGGCTGACGAAGGGGCAAGGCCTAGCTTGTTGTTCATCAGTGAGAGTTGTTATATCGGTGAAGGAGATTTTGGCTAGGCCGATGGTTTTTCTCTGGCCGATGGGGATGTTGGAGGCTTTCAGGAGTTGTTCATCGGCGTGATTGGCTGTGTCGGCCAAGGGGTTTTTTGCTTGGCCGACGGTATTGGTCTGGCCGATGGTGGTAGGGTGGTAACTGCTAATGGGGTGCGAGCTGGTCATCAGAGAGACTCACACTATCGGTGAAGGTCTAGAGAGTTGGCTCGATGGTTCATCTCTGGCCGATGATGGGGAATGTGATGGTGCGATCGGCTAGACTATGGAGGTCGGCAGGAGGATTTGGGTTTGGCCGATGGGCTTTAGAGAAGGAGCGTGTGTCAAGCGTGGCAAAAGTGCTCGACACCTATTATGCAAGTGACTATGCTTTTAAACTACTAAGGTGGTCTTCTCACTATGCATGTGGGATTAATTTCCCTGCATTTTTGAAACTGCGATAAAACGCGTTTTGGCGGGAGATTCTTGTTTGAATGTTGCGACGGTTCCCAAGAAGGCCACGGGTGGTTGAGCCATCAATGGCGATTGTAGCAGGGGTATGGATGATGGTACACATGATCAGGTTGCCTAATTTTTGGATGAAGACTTCCAGATGGCAGCACAGGGCTCGAGGCCACCCTTGTCTACTTTCTATCCGATGCACCAATAACTTCTAAGCGCCATTCCTTCTGAGGATTGTATCTGGCAGTTTTTTTGTCAAACCATGTAATTAATTACTGTGGGTACACTTTCTGGCCGATATAGGCAAACTGTGTTACCATTGTTGTTGTTGTTGAAAGTTGAACATTTTGGCTCTGTAATACAATACAGTTGGTTTTGGTTGCTCTGTGTAGCAAAACTTGTGAGTTTATGTATCTCCTGTTGTATGTTTTTTGCATGAATCCACTGATTTCATGGTTAATCTTATATGAATAATGCTATGTTTGCATGTGTTGTGCTAATTCTGTCTCTAGTGTTGCATGTATCTTTCTTCTGAGTCTAGGTATTCAAGGAATGTCTAAGATTCTAAAACATAGAATTCCTGTGTTGAATGTTTAATCTCTTAACTTCTACTCAAGGGGTAGATTAAATTGTTCTCAAATTGAATATTGGGAAGGATATACTGCAATAGGGATGCCATAAGTATAGATAGCTTAACACTCTGTATTGGGAGATATCTGTAAGGCAGATATCACATGTATCCCCCTGAAATCCAGTTTTAGTTGTTCATGCTGATCATTCACAGGTGTATGTCTACTGACTCCAAGCTCTAGATAGGCACCAATCTTGCTTTGTGTTAGTGTTATATACCATGTCCAGCTTTGCATACAAATTCAAAATCAAAATCAAAACTCCAAAACAACCATTAGGACAGTAGAATTAGTTTTAGGATCCAAGTCCTCTGTCTACAACTGCAAATAGGCTCAAAGCTAGCCCCTTTGCTCTTATCTTACAGTTTTGGTCTACTTACAGGAGGACTTATCTGCTTTCTGTCAGCATCCCAGCCTTTATATGCATATCCTCACGGATGTTGAGTAGGGAATACCCCCCTAGGTTTTGCAGAGCCTGAAGAAGAAGAGGAGATAAAATATAGAGTCTATCTCCAACACTGTTGGCCCCTGGCCCAGAGATCCTATTGATCATTGATGGATACCTTGTAGGGAAATCTGGGAGTAAGCATCCAGTCTGGGAAAAAACCAACAGAAATTGGCGACTCTGCTGGGGAGACAATGTCATATCTATGAAGCTTGAGTCTAAGAAATTGAAGAATCAGACCTGGAGGTGCCTTGTTGCAGTAAAAGAAAAAGTTTTATCTGTGGCTCTGCTGGTGGATGACCCAGAAAGAAAGAAATCAATTTTCAGCTTCAGCCTGTTTGAAGCTCATTCCTCTACCAAGGAGGTGGCGACTCTGTTGAATGAATCTATCAGCTACTGCAACATATCCAGGTATTTGTACAATTTTTTGAAAAGTTCCTTATTTGGTGAAATGGCACTAGTTAAAAGGGAAACATTGGTGAAAGCAGAGCTTGCATGCTTTTGTTAGAACTTACTTTGTATTTCAAAAGGGCATGCAGTATTGTTCAAAAGACTCATATAGAGGACTTTAGGTAGGTTGAAATAGCAGTTTGCATTTTAAGGGCCTGAGGTCATATTGTGATTGAAAATCTTAGAGAAGAGGGTTGCAAGAGCATAAAAAGATGTATTATTAGCCATGCACCCTTGTGAGGTGTCAAGTGCAAAAATGTATAATAGTCAATCCCAACCATGTAATAAAAGAAGTTTCAACATAGATAGATATAAGCCCATAAATTTTAATGGCATTTGTGGCTATCCAAATGCTCTTCCACCTAAAATCAGAAAGTGTTTGCCTAAATTCAATGGTACAAAGGATGAATCAGCTGAGAGACACTTGCAACAATTTACAAATGTTATAGATGACTTTGAGATTGACCATAAGGATGTGATTATGAGATTATTTGTTCAATCTCTAGATCAAGATGCGAGGGATTGGTTTTCCTACCTTCCAGCTCACTCTGTTAGCTCTTGGCATGATTTTAAATCTGCATTTCTAGTACAATATGGTGAAAGAATCTCTGAATATGCAGTTATTAGTGACTTTATGTATATCCGCATTGAAGAAGATGAGTTGATCCCAGCCTTTAACCTTAGATTTATGAGGGCATTGAATAGAATTCTAGAATGCATGAGACCTAATGATGCACTATGCTTAGTTGTATATTTGGGAGCTTTTGATAAGAAAATGAGTTATAGATTAAGAGACAAGGAGCCCACCACATTGCATCAGGCACATCAGTTTGCAATTGATATTGAAAACAATTGGAGGTATGGAATACAAAAGGGTTATTTTTCTGAAAATTTTTGTTGTCCTGCAGCCCCCAATGTTAATGAAGGTCTTAATTCAGGTATTGACAATGAATGTCAAAGCATTCACACCCCTGTTGTCCCAATTTTTGCATCATTCCAAGTTAATGATGTTTCTGTTATAAAGGAGGATGTCTTGTTTTGCCCAGTAAATGAAGTTGAAAATAATAATTTTTCAAGTAATATTTGCATGCCAGCTCCTATCAAAGAATATTCATGTTTAGATGATCCAGTTGTACAAATTTATGATCATGTGGATCAACAGTCAGTATCAGTTTCATCAGGAAGTATTAGAGGGCTGGAAAATGATGCAGATAGCTCAACTTCAGAATGCATTGAAACAACAGAAATCTTGTATATGGGGCAATCAGTTGATAGAAATGATATCCATGATCAATTCATAGATCAGGTTTGTTCTTCTTATGACTCTGGATCTGATAGTAATGAAGAAGAATTAGACTGTCATGAAAAAGAAGTAGAGAACTTTGCAGTGAATATAAATCCCCTTTATGATGAGTCTGCAAATGTCTTTGATATTGTGAGTCCTGACTTTCAGTGGTGCAGGATTAATCCTCTTTTTGAGGATGATGATGAATATAAAGAGACAGTTGACCTAGGTGATACATCAATTTGTGAGGGGGGGCATATGAATCAGATATCTTCAGTTCTTGTGAAGATACTATGGATTTGCAAACTGTGAATAATGGATGTTCATCATCACTTGATCCAGACATGTGCAACATTGGGTGTGTGGATCAGGATTTGTTTTCAATATTAGTAGATATTGGGGGTCTCATTTTTCTGAGTATTTTGAGTTTTTGGATCAGCTAGATGAGTGCCTGATGGTGTGCAGTAGCCAGATAAATGATGAAGACTGCCAAGAGCAGTATGATGTACCATCTGAAGAGTATAACATGCATATGTTGCTTAATACTGAAGGATTTTTTAGCATGTATGGCTGCATGTTTGATTTTGAAATACAGAGTGACAGAGGCAGTACTACAAGTGGCAAGTTGTCAAAAATGGTGGAATATCTAATTGAGCAGATGACCTTATGGGCAAACTATGCCAATCTTTTCAATTGGGATTGGGATCTTTCAGTTTGGAATCAGGCATTTGGCAAGAAAAAATTTTGGTTCTTCCTTTTTGGCTACCCAGGGCCACCCAAGTGATGACTAAAAATATAGTTTTTGTGCAGGTTGGTGCAATGATCGACTCTGTTGCCCAATATATATGGCCCAATCTGCGAAACCAGAGATTCTGAGGTCCTCGTTGCAGTTTTGCACCTGCACGTCCCCAGACAGAGCCAGTGTTGGTACCCATTTTGGCCTGGAGTTTGATCTTGCATGTTGGAGGGTTTCTTCATCTAAACCTTAAGTCTTTTTGTTCATCGGAGTACTTGGCATTCCTGTGAAAGTTCTTTTTGAAGTGCTCTGATTGTGTGTTGAACCACCACATTGAACCATCGGGTTGAACCGGTTGAATGGTTCAACGGTTCGCGGGCTTTGGTTCCATTTTTTCCGTCAGTAAATCCTTTGCTCATCTTTTTGATCCAATCGGCATGGTTGAACCATCGCATTGAACCATTGGGTTGAACCGGTTCAATGGTTCAATGCTTTATGATTTTGGGCCTTATCGGAGTGAGTGGTGCTATCGGCGAGCGTCATTTTTGTTATGCCGATGGTCTATGTCTTGCCGAGGAAGGTGAGGTTGTCGAGGGACCATCGGGGTGACTTGTGTGGTCGGCATAGGTTTTTTGTGGCTTGCTGATAGTCTGGGTCTCGCCGATGAGGATTTTGGAGTGCTATCGCCAAGACTTTGGCTATCGAATGAGCGGACAAGTGTTGGCCCGACGGTTTGCCTCTAGCTGATGGAAGGTTAGTGGTTTGCAAGGTTGGTTTCGGTGTGACATGGGCTATCGGGCTAACCGTTGGAGGGTTCACCGATATGGTTGGTCTGGCCAATGAGAGCTTGGAAGGTTTGTGCAGTCTTTAGCGTGACTTGTGTTGTCAGCGAGGATGGATTGCGTTGGGCTGACAGTGGAGGGTCTGGCCGATGAAGGGTCAAGGCCTAGCTTGTTGTTCATCGGTGAGAGTTGTTATATCGGCGAAGAAGCTTTTGGCTAGGCCGATGGTTTTTCTCTGGTCGATGGGGATGTTGGAGGCTTTCAGGAGTTGTTCATCGGCGTGATTGGCTGTGTCGGCCGAGGAGTTTTTTGCTTGGCCGACGGTATTGGTCTGGCCGATGGTGGTAGGGTGGTAACTACTAATGGGGTGCGGGCTGGTCATCGAAGAGACTCACACTATCGGTGAAGGTCTGGAGAGTTGGCCCGATGGTTCATCTCTGGCTGATGATGGGGAATGTGATGGTGCGATCGGCCAGACTATGGAGGTCGGCAGAAGGATTTGGGTTTGGCCGATGGGCTTTAGAGAAGGAGCATGTGTCGAGCGTGGCAAAAGCGCTCGACACCTATTATGCAAGTGACTATGCTTTTAAACTACTAAGGTGGTCTTCTCATTATGCATGTGGGATTAATTTCCCTGCATTTTTGAAACTACGATAAAACATGTTTTGGCGAGAGATTCTTGTTTGAATGCTGCGACGGTTCCCAAGAAGGCCGCGGGTGGTTGAGCCATCAATGGCGATTGTAGCAGGGGTATGGGCGATGGTACACATGATCAGGTTGCCCGATTTTTGGATGAAGACTTCCAGATGGCAGCACAGGGCTCGAGGCCACCCTTGTCTACTTTCTGTCTGATGCAGCAATAACTTCTAAGCGCCATTCCTTCTGAGGACTGTATCTAGCAGTTTTTTTGTCAAACCATGTAATTAATTGCTGTGGGTACACTTTCTGGCTGATATAGGCAGACTGTGTTACCATTGTTGTTGTTGTTGCAAGTTAAACATTTTGGCTCTGTAATACAATACAGTTGGTTTTAGTTGCTCTGTGCAGCAAAACTTGTGAGTTTATGTATCTCCTGTTGTATGTTTTTTGCATGAATCCACTGATTTCATGGTTAATCTTATATGAATAATGCTATGTTTGCATGTGTTGTGCTAATTCTATCTCCAGTGTTGCATGTATCTTTCTTCTGAGTCTAGGTATTCAAGGAATGTCTAAGATTCTAGAACATAGAATTCATGTGTTGAATGTTTAATCTCTTAACTTCTGCTCAAGGGGTAGATTAAATTGTTCTTAGATTGAATATTGGGAAGGATATACTGCAATAGGGATGCCATAAGTATAGATAGCTTAACACTCTGTATTGGGAGATATCTGTAAGGCAGATATCACATGTAACCCCCTAAAATCTAGTTTTAGTTGTTCATGCTGATCATTCACAGGTGTATGTCTACTGACTCCAAGCTCTGGATAGGCACCAATCTTGCTTTGTGTTAGTGTTATATACCATGTCTAGCTTTGCATCCAAATTCAAAATCAAAATCAAAACTCCAAAACAACCATTAGGACAGTAGAATTAGTTTTAGGATCCAAGTCCTCTGTCTACAACTGCAAATAGGCCCAAAGCTAGCCCCTTTGCTCTTATCTTACAGTTTTGGTCTACTTACAGGAGGACTTATCTGCTTTCTGTCAGCATCCCAGCCTTTATATGCATATCCTCACAGATGTTGAGTAGGGAATACCCCCCTAGGTTTTGCAGAGCCTGAAGAAGAAGAGGAGATAAAATATAGAGTCTATCTCCTACACTGTTGGCCCCTGGCCCAGAGATCCTGTTGATCATTGATGGCTACCTTGTAGGGAAATCTGGGAGTAAGCATCCAGTCTGGGAATAAACCAACAAAAACCTTGGCCATAATGCAAGGGCATTTCCCCAATGATTTAGTAGCTCCTGAAGATGAGTGACTTTGAGTGCAACTTTACTAGCTTAAACTTGAATCTATATTAAAACTAAAATAGATTCGTAGTATTTTAATATTGATATTGCATCAAAATTAAAATAGATTTGTAGTATTTATTATAAGGTAGCAACCTACCTATATTTTGTGGCATCTTTATTTAAGAAAACTTTATTAATGTTGTTTCTTAAATAAATAATTGTTTATTAGATATATAGAATTTTATATATAGAGAGAGTATGTTTTTAAATATTGATGAATATAATTTTTATTTTATTTAAAAAGAAAAAATATATAAAATTAAAAAATAATAATAATTTTTCAAGTTCATAAAATATTAAAGAGAGAATTAATTATATTATGTTAAAACTAACATATTTATATTTAAAATATATATCTAAAATTAGTCAAGGTATATCCTTCTCCACATGTAGCTGCAGAAAATCCCATATACATTCTTCTTTTAATATGTCAACAAGGTCAATATTTTGCATAGATATCAATGGCTTTAGAGGCCTCGACATCCTAGCTAAGAAAATTGTAACATTGAGATTGTATTGATGGCTATCATAATCAATCCATGCTTCAATGTTTTGTCCACTTGCCATTTTCAATTAGTCAAATTGTTCACTAGTCTGATAACCTGTAGTCTTAGACACTAAGGAATTGATGGTACTGAGATAAACTCTGATGTGGTTGCCATTGATGTCATTATTTTAGTGGTTTGAGGAATGTATCGAATTTGACCGCAAATAAATGGTTGTCTTCCCTTCCAACACGACTTATTGAGTAAACCAAGATAGCTAATTTCTGATGCGCTAACAACGGACCTATAAGAGGATATCAGGAAAAGCAGTCCATGTCTGGGGTTATTAGTAACAGGAAGTATGGAGAAGATGAATGTCGTGCTAAACGATGAAATAGAATTATTAATCTTCAAATGCAAAGCATCCTTAAACATAGCACACCTCGTCGCATTCATTGATTGATCAGTTAGCCTCAACACATTCAACTTGATTGAAGTGCCTTGCAACAAAATTAAACCACTTTCGTTGAATTCGTTGAAGAGAAAAGGAGTCAGAGCCTGGGCATTATACCCAACACAAAAGAAGATTACGAAGGAAAATACTAAAAGCGCCATGACAATCGATATTGCAAGAGCCTTTTAGATGGGCAACCACATATTTCTCATTTGTAAACGAGGAAAAAACTTATAAAGATGTGTTATAAAATCAAAGTCATACAAGTGAAGCTCACAAACTACAAATTAGAGACAAATCTATTTTCATTTTCTTTTGTTTTTCCAATAGATAAAGATATTTTATAATAAATATTTCAAATGAATTATTGATCTGAATGCATGAAGGTTTATTTAGAATATTCAATTAACATATTTATATTTTTAAAAATATATTTAAAATACTCTTAGAGACATCCTTCTCTATTTTTTAATCAATATACCACACATAATGGAATAGACCAAAAGAATATCTTTCTACATATTTTAAATATATTTTTTAAAATATAAATATGCTAGTATAAATAAATAGCTATAAAGTGGTGAAGTTTTTGGTATATGTAATTGTTATAACTAAATTGAGAAAATATAAAAGATGTAGTTTTTTAAGTCACTGTCGTATTATGATTGAGAAACACAGGAAAAATATCCATATTTTATTTTTAACAACATTTTGATCTGCAAACATTGTAAAAATAAATTTTGTATTTGTAAAATGTTGGATAAACTCTTGGACAAGTCCTTCCAATATTATAATATATAGAAGATCGCAAAATTGCTTCCCAATTACTCAATTTCACAACTGCTGGCCATTTATTCAATTTTAACACAAGAAAGCAAAATAATCTCCCACAATCATTACTAGCTCAACAACTGCTAGCCATTTATTCAACTTTAACACAAGAAAGCAAAATCATCTCGCACAATCAATACTAGCTCAACAATGAAAGCTTATGAATCGACAAAGTTCCACAAACCGCTCTCTTTGGAAAGCAATCAACCAGATCTTCAGCCGGGCAGCCTGGCAACACACTCCATTCCATGGAGCTCAAATTAAGGCTCATCAGATTCATGCTTCCTCTAATCGTAAGCCAAATTTTATCTGATGCCGCAACCACAAAATCTGTTCCATGAGATGACTTGACTGTGTCTTCTAACAAACCCCGGGGAGTGATGGAAATGAGAGACCAACACTTATTATTCTCTGCTTTTGAATCCAACTCCCATATCCCCACCAAAGTGTGTTTGATGAAAGGGAAACGGCCCCATATGGAGTCTTCCCCGGCCTCCTTCTGTAACCTCCCCACCAAAAGCAGCTTCCCCTTACACGACAATAAACCTGATCAATGAGGGCAAAGGAATTCTTCGCAGAATCTCCTCCACTGTATCGTTATCCAGATTTGGACTATCATCGTTATCAGGAAAGTCAGGTATTGGTGCTAGGGTTTCGGCTTCTCCAGCGACATGGTGCTACTGCAGTTGAGAAGAATAAGTTAGGGTTTCGGCTTCTGGATATCTCTTGTGGAAGGCCATTAGCAATATTGAAAATGGAAGGCCCGTAAACTCGCATCCCATCGTAAAGCGCCACATAAAGTTGAATTTCTCAATTATTGCCGCGTTGCATTCGTCCAACGTGTCGGCATCTTTAAAAATCTGCAGAATACTCCTCAACTGCTTCCTCTCCTTAATATTAATCTTCTTCCCTCTCTCTTCAATAGAGTTCTTCTCACTTTTTCTTGCCATGCCGCTTGCTCAGACACTAATGGCGAATCTTACCAAATACCAAGTTCAAATAGGCGTTAAGGGGATGACTATGATATATATACTAGCACTTGTACCTATAGGAGGTTTAAGGAATGCGCCCATAAAGAAAGTTTTTCCGTGTGTTTTGTTTTACGGCGTGAGACAATTCAAACACTATAATACTCACATATAAAAGCCTATGGACTAATTATATAAAAAGATTTTTAAAATATATATAATAGCTATATAATTTTATTAAATTAATGCAACTTACATAAATATAATAATGTGTATAAATAGAAGTAGTACCTATTTATTGGAATGTTTCATTTAATAAAAAAATATGCAAAACATCTAACTAGGTTGAAAACTCCTTTTACATATATAAACCTATATATATAGTTAAAACAAATGTATATAAACCTATATACATAAAAATAATTCTCAAATATGGGGTGGTAGGGCGGGCACCCTATCCATGGGAACATGGAAGGATCGTATCTATAGGATAGACACTTGGCAAGGTGGTCTGCTTTGTTGGTTTTCTAATTAATAATTGTGAGGACTGCGGATATTTTCCATTGCATCCAATTGATGCCTCCGCACGCTTGAGCTTGCTCGAAGGATTTCCCTCTCCATTCTCCGAGCTGTCCAATTAATGATGGCTTTCATAAGGTTTTCTTGCAGAGAGTTCTCTAGATGCTCTTCATTGCCTATATCTGCTTTCCACAGTTTCATTCATATGGAAAGCTTAGTCACAGGCTCGTTAGAAGGTAGCCCTCTAGTTAGAATGGCAGAAGGGTCAGGATTCATTGCTCAAATGTTAGTTAAAGGATTGATAAATTTGGGGGTGGCAACCCCCATTCAGCTGGAAAGCACTGTTTGGCAAATGGCTTTCAAAGGTGTCCTCACTAACCAAAGGCTAAAATGGGTTCTGCGTTTGCATGATGGGCTCCTACTACCAACAGTGAAGATCATTCTTGGCAAAGATTTTCTATGTGGAGGGGAATTTTACCGAGTGGATACCCAATCTCGTCATGGTTTCTGGCCTCTGTTTTAGATGCAGGGGCTTCGAAAGGAGAGGCAAAGGGGCTGATGGTGAAATTAATTAAAGTAGAATTCCTTGGCGGCCTCGACAAAATTCTCGGTGCGGTCATTCCAGGGGCAGGAGCCCCTCGCCCCAAAGATATCTCAGTGCCGAAGGATCCTTTGGAGGTCATCAAGGTTTTCCCTCTCATTCTGGACATGAAGGGTCTAGTCTTGCTTGAACACTAGGAGTGAGTGGTGAAGGCCACTACCTTTCTGAAGAAATTGCTGAGTTTGGAGGAGGTCAACGGGGACTTCGGGTGGGTCAGTGAGCTCCAAGCTATGGCAATGGAGCTTGGTTTCATGTAAATGTAGTCTCTTAGTTTTTCTGTTAATATGTTCTTCTAACAATATACAAGTATTGTCTGTTCTATGTGGTTTATTCCCAAGGAAATACAACTAGCCATAATGGCTAATTTTGGTATAAATTTCGGTCCTATGTGGCTTTTTTTGTAAACCGTTGAGGAAGCCAGATAAAATAATGGAAAGTAGGATAACAGTCTATAGCCACCTGCCTGTAAATATTGCTATACATCAATATAAAAACTCTTATTTTACGGATCAAAAAAAAAATTCTCAAATAATTAAAATAAATTTATAAATAATTCTTAAGTAAATAAAATAACTCTTTAAGTAAATAAAAATAATTGAAAATGTACCCATCAAAAAAAAATTGAAAATGTATTTAAGATATTATATATAAACCAGCATTACTTTAAATATATAATTGGTGAAATTATTAGTGTTAGGCTTCTTCATAGTGTAGTAGTATACACTATATATATATAACCCCTTTTATATATAAACTTATATATAAATAGTTAACATAAATTTATATAAACCTATATACATAAAAATAACTCTTAAGCAGTTAAAATAAATTTATAACTAACTCTTAAGTAAATAAAACAACTCTTTAAAATAAAAATAATTGAACATGTATTTAAGATATTATATATAAACCTAAATTAATTTTATTAATACTTAGAGTTGTTTAATTTTGGAGATTATTTACTTTGGTTTTTACTTACAAATTAGTTATTATATATTTTAGGTATACTATTATATTTATGCGGAGAGGAGAGGGTACATAAAAATTAAATAGAGCCTACATATATTTTTTTAAATAATGAAGTAAGTGTTTAAAATTCAAAATATAAAATTGAAATACTTTTATTAAATGAATGCAATAATGAAGTAAGTGTTTAAAATTCAAAATATAAAACCGACATACTTTTATTAAATAAATGCACACATATATAACCAACATAGTTTATTAAATGAATGTCATTAGCAATGTTGAAAATGGGAGGTCCCTAAATGCTCATCCCATCATATAGTTGAATTTCCCAGGTAGTGTCCCATTGAAATTAATAGAATATGAATGTTGTACCTCCTCAACTGCTTCCTCTCCTTAATAATCTTCCCTCTCTTCTCAATATTCTTAGTATAGGGCGTTATACAATAGCATTAAGGGGATGACTGTGACCGTGTAAATAAAAACTAAATAAAGCCCACATATATTTTTTAAATTATGAAGTAAGTGTTTTTAATTTAAAAATATGAATGAATGCACATAAGAATTAAATTTAAAATATATAATAGAAATTTTTTTAATGAATGCACATAAAAATATAAAGTAATTGTTTTAAATTTAATATATATAAATGACATACTTTTATTAAATGAATGCACATAAGAATTAAATTTAAAATATATAACCCTCATACTTTTAATGAATGCACATAAAAATGATAAAGTAACTGTTTTAAATTTAAAATATATAACCAACATATTTTTATCAAATGAATGCATACAAGAATTAAATTTAAAATATAACGGAAATAATTTTATTAATGAATGTCGTTAACAATGTTGAAAATAAATCATTAGCAAACTTGCATCCCATCGTATAGCACCACATATAGTTGAATTTCCCAGCATTGTCTCATTGAATTTGTCCAACATGTTGGCATCTTTAAAAATCCATAGAATATGAATGTTGTCTCCTCAATTGCTTCCTCAATATTAATCTTCTTCCCTCTCTCCTCAATATTTTTACTATAATTATTCTCCTCACTTTTTCTTGCCACGCTACTTGCTCAACTAATGGCCTCCTCAATATTTTTACTTTAATTAATCTCCTCACTTTTTCTTGCCATGCTACTTGCTCAACTAATGGTGAATCCTACCAAATACCGAGTTTAAATAGGTGATAGCCTTTCATTTAGTAGTAAAAAAGCTATTACACAGATAGGTAGTGACATTAAAGGGATGACTGATTTTGTTTACATAAAAATAGTTCATATATATTTTTTTTTAAAAATTAGATTTTTAAATAAAAATAATTGAAGATATATTTAAGATATTATATATAAACCTGATATTACTTTAAATACATAGTTTGTGAAATTACTAGTGTTAGGGTTTATTATTCTTGAGGCCCCTATTCCCATTCTACAGGCACCTATTCCCACTTTAATCACATGGACACATACCAAATCTGAGCAAATAAATTTTATTTATTTATCTTATTATCTAGAGGGTTCTATATTAGCATAAGAATTTCATGTAGTGTTGTTTAAAAAAATATACTATTTAAAGCAAAGGTTTATTTAAAAAATACTAAAACTATAAAATAGCTCTTAAATTATCATTCTTGAGGCCCCTATTCCCATTCTACAAGCACCTATTCCCACTTTAATCACATGGACACATTGTATTCATGATATTTCCACAGTCCATGTTAATGAGAATGTAGCATTTCTGGAAAAAAATTGTGTATTGCTTTTTTGCCTCAACATTTCGGATCATACTCCATGATCCATCATCAGGAAGAAAAGAGGAGAAATCCAATGAGTAAATTGCAGAGTTAGACTTCTTAAAAAGAGAGGGTAGGGGTGCAGATTACAAAGTGAGACATGGGAGAGGAGAAAGGCAATAACTTACAAAATAAGAATGGAAAAATAAAAGGAAATAATAATAAGAAAACAAATAAGAAAGTCAGCCTAAACCAGAGAGTGGATAGAGGTGCATAAACAAAAAACAAGAAAGATGGCTAAAAATAGTTAAGAGTAAATAAAAATAAACATAAATAATAAAAAAGAGAAAAAAAGAGAAAAAAGAGAAAAAGTGGTCAAGATATATATATATATATATATATATATATATATATATATATATATATATATATATATAGGAGTGAAGTCGACTACAGGAGATCAGAAGTGCAAAATTGATAAGTGAGCAAGCAAGGGAAAAAAAAGATAAGTAAGACAAGGGAGGTAAAAATGAAAGGACAAGGAAAAGAGAGAATGACGCGTGAAAATGAGAGAGGGGGTGTGTGTGTGAACCCAGAGGAGGATGGATGAAGGGGAGAGAAGAGATGGTGAAAAGCAATGCCCTAGATGGAAACGACAGAGGAAGAACCAAAGACGTGAAACGGAGGATAGAAAAGAGGGGGAGGGTAGCGAAGAGGAGAAGGTAAACCAGGGAAAATAAAATAACAACCAAAAGTCAGAGATGTAACCACTAGGGGAGAACAGACAGGGGCCCACATGGGACCCAGTAACATTGGTGGGGCAAGGGAGGAAGAGGGTGAGACGAGGTCACAAAGAAGACACAGGAAAAGAAAGGAAGGGGAGGGAGCAGGGGGAGAAGAATGAAGGAGATAAAAGGAAGGGGGAAGGGGACGAACCAGGAACAAAAGTGGGTGAACAAAGTAAAGTGAGAGAGGAGGAGTGGGATGGGAAGAGAAATGGAGGAAAGAGGAAGGGATGGAAAGAGCGGATGAGTGGTGGTTAGCTAAGGAAGAGAAAGAGGGGATATAGAGAGAGGGAGTAGGAGATCATGAAGTGGGATGGTGAGTGTGCAGGGACCTTAAAAGTGGGTTCCACGTTTGACTTAGGTTCCAACCTTCATCACGGTTAAGGTTAGTAGGGTTGTTTCTAATGTAGATGGCCTCTTTAAGTTTTCTCTTAAAGAAGTTATCTTCCTTGGCAAGGACAGAGGTATCTTCAAGGCAGATGTGGTGTTTAGTGCTCAAGGAGTGGTCCGCTAAGGCTAACTTGTTGACCCTTTCATGTCTAATGTCTGCGCAGTTTTCCTTGATTCTCAAGCTGATAGATCTCCCAGTTTCACCTATATAAGGGGTGCCACACGAGCAATCTACCTTGTAGACACCAGAGTTGATAAGAATGTTAGAGGGGTCCTTGGTAGAGGGAATGAGGTTCTTGATGGTGGAGAGAGGTTTGAAGGCAACCTTGAGCCCTTTCTTGCGGAGGATTTTGGCAATCTTATTGGAGATGCCTTCGATGAAAGGTAGAGTGGCGCTATGGACAACCTCATAGTCATGATTGATAGGTTTGGGGTTGGAGTGGGCATGGGCTTGTTTGAAATCTTTCTTAATGCACTTGTTGCGGTATCCATTGAGTTTCAGAACCCTGGTAAGGTGGGCCAACTCTTGATGGATGTGATCATTTTCACATATGCAGAACGCTCTGGTAGCCAAAGTTTTGAGGACGCTGGCTTTATGGCAGGGGTGGTGGTGAGAGGAAGCATGGAGATAGAGGTCAGTGTGGGTGGATTTTCGGAAGACCCGGTGGCCGAGAGAACCGTCAATCTTTCTCAAGAGGAGAATGTCCAGGAAGGGGAGTTGGTTATCAGATTCAAGTTCTTTAGTAAACTTGATGCAGGGGTGGATGTTGTTGATGTGGTTGTGGAAATTTTTGAGTTCCTCAAGGCCGTGGGGCCAACAAATGTTTGTATCATCCACATAGCGCTTCCACCAAGTAGGTTTGAGGGGGAAGGAGTTAAGGGCGACCTCTTCAAAATGCTCCATGTATAAATTGGCAATGACGGGGGATAAGGGGGAGCCCATAGCAACCCTGTCAGATTGTTCATAAATCACGTCTTGGAAGGTGAAGAATGTGGATTTTAAGCACAATTCGACAAGGGATGTGAGTTCCTCATTGGTCTTGCGTCTGACTAGCATGATGGAGTCTAGAAGAGGGACTTTGGTAAAGAGGGAAACTACATCATGCTAGTCAGACGCAAGACCAATGAGGAACTCGCATCCCTCATCGAATTGTGCTTAAATCCATGTTCTTCACCTTCCAAGACGTGATTTATGAACAAACTGACGGGGTTGCTATGGGCTCCCCCTTATCCCCTGTCATTGCCAATTTATACATGGAGCATTTTGAAGAGGTCGCCCTTAACTCCTTCCCCCTCAAACCTACTTGGTGGAAGCGCTATGTGGATGATACAAACATCTGTTGGCCCCACGGCCTTGAGGAACTTGAAAATTTCCACAACCACATCAACAACATCCACCCCTGCATCAAGTTTACTAAAGAACTTGAATCTGATAACCAACTCCCCTTCCTGGACATTCTCCTCCTGAGAAAGATTGACAGTTATCTTGGCCACCGGGTCTTCCAGAAATCCACCCACACTGACCTCTATCTCCATGCTTTCTCTCACCACCACCCCTGCCATAAAGCCAGCGTCCTCAAAACTTTGGCTACCAGAGCGTTCCGCATATGTGACAATGATCACATCCATCAAGAGTTGGCCCACCTTACTAGGGTTGTCAAACTCAACAAATACCACAACAAGTGCATTAAGAAAGCTTTCAAACAAGCCCATGCCCACTCCAACCCCAAACCTATCAATCATGACTCTAAGGTTGTCCATAGCGCCACTCTACCTTTCATCGAAAGCATCTCCAATAAGATTGCCAAAATCCTTCGTAAGAAAGGGCTCAAGGTTGCCTTCAAACCTCTCTCCACCACAGGAACCTCATTCCCTCTACCAAGGACCCCTCTAACATTCTTATCAACTCTGGTGTCTACAAGGTAGATTGCTCATGTGGCATCCCTTATATAGGTGAAACTGGGAGATCTATCATCTCGAGAATCAAGGAACACTGCGCAGACATTAGACATGAAAGGGTCGACAAGTCAGCCTTAGCAGACCACTCCTCAAGCACTAAACACCACATCCACCTTGAAGATACCTCTGTCCTTGCCAAGGAAGATAACTTCTTTAAGAGAAAACTTAAAGAGGCCATCTACATTAGAAACAACCCTACTAACCTTAACTGTGATGAAGGTTGGAACCTAAGTCAAACGTGGAAACCACTTTTAAGGTCCCTGCACACTCACCATCCCACTTCATGATCTCCTACTCCCTCTCTCTATATCCCCTCTTTCTCTTCCTTAGCTAACCACCACTCATCCACTCTTTCCATCCCTTCCTCTTTCCTCCATTTCTCTTCCCATCCCACTCCTCCTCTCTCACTTTACTTTGTTCACCCACTTTTGTTCCTGGTTCGTCCCCTTACCCCTTCCTTTTATCTCCTTCATTCTTCTCCCCCTGCTCCCTCCCCTTCCTTTCTTTTCCCGTGTCTTCTTCGTGACCTTGTCTCACCCTCTTCCTCCCTTGCCCCACCCATGTTACCAGGTCCCGTGTGGGCCCCTGTCCATTCTCCCCTAGTGGTTACATCTCTGACTTTTGGTTGTTATTTTATTTTCCCTGGTTTACCTTCTCCTCTTCGCTACCCTCCCCCTCTTTTCTATCCTCCGTTTCACGTCTTTGGTTCTTCCTCTGTCGTTTCCATCTAGGGCATTGCTTTTCACCATCTCTTCTCTCCCCTTCATCCATCCTCCTCTGGGTTCACACACACACCCCCTCTCTCATTTTCACGCGTCATTCTCTCTTTTCCTTGTCCTTTCATTTTTACCTCCCTTGTCTTACTTATCTTTTTTGTCCCTTGCTTGCTCACTTATCAATCTTGCACTTCTGATCTCCTTTAGTCTACTTCACTCCTATATGTGTGTGTGTGTGTGTGTGTGTGTCTTGACCACTTTTTCTCTTTTTTCTATTTTTTTCTTTTTTTTATTATTTATGTTTATTTTTATTTACTCTTAACTATTTTTATCCATCTTCCTTGTTTTTTGTTTATGCACCTCTATCCACTCTCTAGTTTAGGCTGACTTTCTTATTTGTTTTCTTATTATTATTTCCTTTTATTTTTCCATTCTTATTTTTTAAGTTATTGCCTTTCTCCTCTCCCATGTCTCACCTTGTAATCCGCACCCCTACCCTCTCTCTCTTTTTAATAAGTCTAACTCTGCAATTTACTCATTGGATTTCTCCTCTTTTCTTCCTGATGATGGATCATGGAGTATGATCCAAAACGTTGAGGCAAAAAAGCAATACACAGTTTTTTCCAGAAATGCTACATTCACATGGACACATGTCAAATCTAAGCAAATAAATTTTATATATTTATCTTATTATCTAGAGGGTTCTATATTAGCATAAGAATTCATGTAGCGTTGTTTAAAAAAAATTCTATTTAAAGGAAAGGCTTATTTAAAAAATACTAAAACTATAAAATAGCTCTTAAATAAATTGAATAACTTTGAAGTAAATAAAAATAAAATAATTTTTATCATAGACCCAAGAGTTTTGGCAGGTCTCCATCTCCATGATCATTTCTTTCTCAGGAGGATTTTGGCCAAGTTTACATTAGTCCATGGCCACAAAGGCCTAATACGAATTGTGGTGAAATGGGTGGTGTCTCCTCACCTGGAAACACTTGCAATGGATGTGGTCTCTTTCAACAAGCGATCATCCTTTGGAAACTAGAGTGGTGTTTTCAAACTTAGACAATTTCGCAGGAATGCAAACATGAGACATGTGATTACTCTGTTCTAAGAAGGTGTTATTCAAGACAACATGGGAACCTTTGAATTTGTAGTTGGTTTCCTAGATCCCCCACTAATGGAGGATCGTCAGAGGTGGCTGGAGCATTTTTCTACAGGCACTCGGTACCTTCTCCACTAGAATCCAAAATAACAAAATTTCTATACTTTTTGTGTTATCTCTTTTTGTTATATCATATCCTATTGTAGCCCCTATGCACCCTTGTGACAACAAGGCATGCTTATTGTATGGGAGTGGTTCTCTTAACTGCATTTATATATAAAAAATAAAATAAAATAAAATAATTTTTAAATAGTTTTAAAATAAAATAAAATGAATCTTAAACTATAAAAAAACTCTAAAGTAAATTTTAAAAAATTCTAAAGTAAATTTTAAAAAATAACTTTTGAAATAAAATAACTCTTAATAATGCAATCTTTTGAGTAAAATAATTATCCATTAGAATATATCATTTGAGCAGTTTTATGGCTTTTAGGCAGTATTTCACATTTTGGGAGTGGCAAAATAAGGAAAGAAGAGTAGACATTGTCCAAAAGAATAGTGAAAGAAATGGAAGGAAGGATTGGACAGTTTCATCACAAAAGAATTGGAGAAATGAAAAGTGTAGGCAAGAATAGGATTACAGTAGAAGGGAAACAAATCAAAATGGAGATAGAAAGGGCTTGCTTCATAATGGCAGTCAGAGGTATTGAAAACCCAAATTTGACGCCACAGGGGCAAATGCAATATTGTTAAGTCATATAACCCCAACTAAATGTATTTCCTTTGCATTATGTAGCATTGAATTGATCAACTTGGTAGCTCGCTTGAGTCCTAAGCCTTCTTTATAAAATGGGATGGGAATTGGCTTGTTAGGGAAAAAATCACTTAGTGGTGCCAAAAACATTGGGATAAATATATTAAGATTAAATCCTTGCCCAAAGGTTTTTCATAGCAAAATGCCCTTCAGCAAAGAACAAGAAGGAAATTATAAATCAAGGACCTCACCTCATGTAGGGAGTTGGAATTTACATAAAGGATTGGGAACCAAATTTCAACCCGGTCAAGCATGAAATATTGATCACCCTAATGTGTATTAGGTTTTACAATTTATCAATGGAGTATTGGGACCTTAGGATTTTAAAGTAGAGTGGGGAAAATTTGGGATCTTTTATCAAAATTGATGATAAAATTACAGAGAGAAAATTTAGGATGTATGCAAGAATTTGTTTGGCCATAAATTTGAATCTAATCCCTTCCCTACAAAAATTGAAATTAGAACAGAGGTGGGTATATGGAGGCAGAAGGTTGAAATTGAGAAGGCTCCACCAGAATGTAAGCAATGCATGCAACATGGTCACCTAACAAAAAAATGTGGAAAAAAAAAAGAGGAGGCTAAGGAGGAGATAAGTTGACAAGGTGATGGAGGAGATAAGGAAAAGGAAGAGTTGGAAGGTCCACCTAAGATGGTGGAAAAGATAGAATTACTTGAGGGAACAAAGGATGTTTCTAGTGAAGAGGTCAATGAAGCTGGAAACATGACTACAATAAGGGAGAAGGATGAAGGACATCAACAATGGGTTTGGGAAGACAAAAAAGAAAAGCCTATTTTAGAAGTTTTGGATCCAGAGGTATTGAAGACAACACAACATGATGAGGATAGTCCTCATGTTGAAAATATGAAAAAAGAAGATAATGCATGAAAGGAAAATGAGGAAACTCCCATCTAACAACTTTGGGTCATGAGGAGAATGTTTCACATGATTTTCTCGAGAATCTCGATGGGAGATCCATTTTTGAGATTGGGTTGTAACTGTTTGGATGTAATAAGGAGATGGATAACATGGAAGATCCTAAAACCATCACAACATCAATGGAGGACCAATTATCTAAGGAGGAAAGCTATACCATGGATGAGGAGATTGGTGAACTAGAAGAAAGGACTATCTCCCAATCAAAATCAAAACCAAAGAAGCCTAAGCTAAGAGAAAAATTGCTAAGAGGTAGAAAACCCAATAGAGTCAAGTTGGAGCAGGTAGGAATGCCAAGGGTAAGATGAAACTAAGGTCAAGGAAGGGGTTATCCCTTCACAAGGAGCAATGAGGCTCATTATCTAGAATATTAGGGGAATTAATTCCCCTAATAGAAGATGCATGCTCAAACGTCTAATTGACTTGAGAAAACCTGATGCAATTTTATTACAAGAAAAAAAGTTGTCAAAGGAGGAAGAAATCAATCTCATGAAAATATGGAAGCAATGGTATGGTCTCTTTGTCCCTACCAAAGGGGCTTTAGGGAGTTTGGGTTTAGTTTGGAACCCCTATAGCATGGATGTGGACGAGGTTCAATCCAATGAGGCATGGAAGATATACAAACTCAGATCTTCGGTGGACAATAACAGCTTCTTTCTAATAAATGTATATGGGCCAATAAGAATAGATAAAAAAGGATACTGTGGGAACAACTTTATGTGGTTATCCAAATGCTAAAAGAGGAAAGTATCATTCTAGGGGGTGACTTCAATGCTATAGTGGATCCTATGGAGAAGAAGGGAGGTCTTTCTAGGTGGACATAGGTACAAGCATAATTTTTGGAATTTATCAATTCAAACCATCTACAAGATATCACTCCAAAAAAATAGACAATTCACATTGACAAACAGGAGGCAAGATGTCATCAGTGCTACTTGAGTCTTTCATCCTTCTCTTTTTAGGGTCTGATAAATATCCAATCTATCTCAACATAGACGTTGATGTATGACCTATAGGTAATTCATTTAAGCTTGAGAAAATGTGGTTGAGAGGTCCAGAAATAGAAGCAAGGATCAATACTTGGTGGACTTAGGCTCCAATTTGTAGAGGATCAAGATTATTCAAATTATATATAAAAAAAGAGCTTCATTAAGATCCAACTAAAGGAATGGAACAAATCCCATTTTAAGATTTTTTTTTTAGGAAAAATTCCACATAGAAATAAAGATGGTTGAACTGAATGAAATCATATTAGCACAAGGTATGGATCAAGATAGATTTGTGAAAGAAAAGGAATTGAAGTAGAAATATGATGAGATTTTGGCTAGAGAGGAGATTTTTTGGAGACAAAAATCTAGGGAATATTGGATTAAAGAAGGAGATAGGAACACAAGATTATTCCACTATTCCATAAAAATCAAAATAATCCTAAAAAAAATAACCTTAGTCAAGGATAATAATGGAACTTTGGCTAATAATGTTGAGGAATTTGGTGAGGTGGCAGTTAACTATTTCAATGAGCTTTTGAACAAGCAAGACTAAACAGATAACCAGATAAAGGATGAAGTTTTGAGCAAAATTTCTACCATTATAAGTCAGGAACATAATTCATTTCTAACTAGATAGTTCACAGAGGAGGAAATTAAGAGGGAAACATTCCAGCTCACTCCTGACAAAGCCCCGAGACTAGATGGTTTTCCTTCTTTTTTCTGCTAGAAGTTCTAGAGCACCATTGGGGCTGATTTGGTTTTGGATATTGAAGAATCAAGAAGGAAGACAACAATGCTCAAAGATTTAAACAATACCTTTGTGGCTTTGATCCCCAATAAAAATGTGGTGGATACAATGGAAGAATTTAGACCAATATCACTGTGCAATACAGTATACAAGATTATATGTAAGGCAATGGCCAATACATTGAAGAAGATGCTTCCTCATATAATCTCTGAGGAACAAAGTATATTTACACTAGGAAGAGCCATTTTAGATGGGATTATAATCACTCATGAACCCATCCACTTAGTGAAAAGAAGTAAAGTAGAAAGAATGATCATCATGTTAGATATTAGGAAAGCCTATGATCGAGTGAATAGGGAAATCTTGCCAGTGGTTTTGGAGAAGTTCAGACTCAATCTTGAATGGATCCAATGGATCCAAAGTTGTATTTATTCCCTAAGATTATCCATCTTGGTGAATGGAACTCCAAAGGTTTTTTCAAATCTTCAAATGGATTAAGACAAAGTGACCCTCTTTCACCTTCTTTGTTCATAATCATGGCTGAGGCATTGCGGAGATTCATACAGGAGGAAGCTAGTCAAGGAAGATGGAAAGGTATTAAGGTAACTCCTAATGTTGAGACAATCACTCATCAACAATTTATTGATGACACCCTTCTCTTTTGGGTGGAAAGTTTGAGGGAAACTAGGGTGATGAAAGAAACCCTAGAAAAATACTATCAAGCTTCAGGCCTTCATATTAATTGGAATAAATTAGAAATATTTTTCTTTAATACTAAACCCAAAAAATAGAAGGATATAGCTACCAGATTTGGACATAAAATAAGACAACTGCCAAGAAAATACTTGGGGACCCTCTATTTCATGGAGCAAGTAAAGATAATCTTTGGGAGCATCCTATTTCCAATTGCAACTCAAAAATGGCCACATGGAAGGGGAAATGGTTATCCTTGGCTAGGAGGATAACTATGCTTAAATTAGTCTTCTTTGCCATCCCTATATTTTCTATGGCCTGCCTGAAGATTCCTAAACAAATAGGGGACAATCTGAATCAAATAATGAGGAATTTATTTTGGAATAGGACACAAGAAAGCAAAAAGTTTCCATTGATTGCACGGAATAAAATACGTTTCCCCAAACACGCAAGAGAGGTTGGGCTCCGCAAATAGTCAACTTTCAACAAATCTCTAAGGGGAAAATTAGTGTGGAACCTATATGCTAATTCCCATCTCAAGCGGGCTGGAATCTTGCGAGATAAATATCTGGATTCTTCATACCCTATTCAAATCCTAACCACAGAAAAATTGCCAATTGCTTCTGCCATTTGCAACTTCATAGTAAACTGCAAAGATCTTATTACCAAACATGTTTCATGGGAGCTAAGGGATGGGCATAAAGCTCTCTTTTGGAAAGACTCTTGGAACAATTTCCCTATATTATAAAAAGAGATTTTGGACCTTCAAGAGGCTAGAGAGTTTCTCTCTTAGAGATGGGGTAATAAGGTTAGAGATTATGTCTATCTTTCAAATGAAAATGGTTTTAGGGAATGGAAGTGGAAGGCCTTGAAGGACTTGGATTTTCTAGAGGAGCAAAAGATGACATTGGAACAGGCCTTGAAAAGTAGGAAGATCTATTTTTCAAAGGAGAGGATTCAGTTATTTGGTGTGGTTCAAAGTCAGGAAGGTACAGTGTAAAGATTGGATACATAATTGAGGAGGATGCCAAAATAAAGGTTGATTGGCCTACCCATTTATTTTGGCACAACCATTGCTTACCAAAAGCAGGAGCATTTGTTTGGGTGGCTCTCTAAAATAGAATCCTCATAGGTGATAGGCTTAGAAATTATGGATTTTTAGGCCCTTTGAGATGTTGTTTGTGCGTGAGAGAGGAAGAATCAACTGATCACATCATAAGGAATTACAATTTTTCAAACCATTGCTAGAATAAATTAATGGAGAAATTGAATTGTAAGAGTGCACTACCACATTATCTTTTAACTAACTACAATTCATGGCCATTATTACATAAAAAGGATCCATTGCCTTGTCTATGGACAATCAACTAGTCTATTCTAACATGGGAACTTTGGAAAGAAAGAAATAGATGCATTTTCCAAGACAAGGCAATGAAAGAAGAAATATTGTGGAAGAATATTGAACATGCTATTATTGAAGTATCCAACTATTTAATAAGGAACTAGAAATTGAAAGATAAATCCTTCACTTGTTGGGATAAAGAAATAAGAAATAGGTGGTCAGGTCTAGATATGCCCCCTGTGTAGGAGTCAAGGACAACACTGAGAGGGGGGGTGAATCAGTGTTGTGTGAATTTTTAAATCTTTTTCAATGTTTAACTTGCAGAGCACAAAGAAGAGAAGTTATCATTGAATTGTCAAACACATATGCACATAACTTTGTCAAACACATAAACAAAACTCATGAGTAAAACATACAATCATAGAGAGATGATTAAGACATAAGAATTGCACGAGTGGAAAACCCTCCAGGGGTAGAAAAACCACTCCAGAATTGCCTCACTGGCTTAACTGAAAAACATGCCTCACTGGCAATACAAATTGTATCTAGGAGCACCAACTCCTTATGGAGCACCAACTCCAATCCCAAACAGAAGCACCCACTTCCAACACTGATATACCTCACTGGTAATCCAATAGGTCTCACTGACCTACAAGCCTCACTGGCTAATACAATCACTATAAACAAAACATCAAACTTCGTGTGCAAGACAAGATTGCTGTTCAATCAGATTTGCACCATTGTATACAACCTTATACCTCCTGTTAGATTTTCAAATCAAAACAAGCTCCATATACAAATCTCTATAGACAATTTTCTCTGCAAATTAATCAGATCCATATGCATATCAATCTTGTATTTTAATCCTCCATTCAACAACACTAAATATCAATCCTGTATTCCAATATGCACAACAACACTGCTTTACTCTGTCTGTTTCATTTATGTCTTACAAGTCTCAATGTCTTGATCAATTGAACTCATGATTCAGCACCTAATTGTCATTTCAATTGCATATTATCTTTTAATCACCTTGTCAATCTCTGTATTTGATCCCTGTCAGTTCATCATCAATCTGCACAACATTACTCACCTCATCTTGTTAATACACAAGACACTTGAATCAAAAAGCATCTCTAGTATCATTAAATAAAGTCTGAATATACTTTCACAACCCATCACAATGCACTTTCAAAAACCCTTCATATTCTATGCATTAAAAAAAATTTGATCTTCCTCTTCTCTGTACATGATCCTTCACATTCTTTGACATTTCAATTTTGACAATAAGATTACCCCTGCAAAAAAAATCTTCAAATTGATTTTCTCACAAGACAAAAACATCATTTAATCCTGTTGATCTTCCTCAGAAATATCTTCATGAAATCTTTTCATATTCTATATCTGTGAAGAAATTACTTTTCTCTTCATGTCTATGACTGTTCATTTTCTTCCTCTCTTCCTCTTTGCAAATTCCTGCAATCTTATTTCATCTTCAATAAAATCAAAAAATCAATTCATCTTTGAAAATCAATCTGCCTCAAAAACAATCTTCAATCTGTAAAGAATCTTTCTCATTGCATCATTGTTATCTCTGCAATTTTTTCATGAAAATCTTTTCTAAAATACTTCAATAGTTTTCTAAAAAAATTGCTTTTAAAAAGCAATAGAAATCTCCTATAAAGGCTCCTTAATTCTATAATCAATCTTAAGTCATTTAATTAAAAATGGAAAAAGAAGTTTCCAAAAATCTTTTATATAAATAATGCCCACTTATATCGGGCTCCCTCCTTATACCTTCAATGTCATAAAATATGACATATTAAAGTTTCTAAATTTAAACAAAAAAAAAAACAAACCTTCCAATATACCGCGGGCTAAGCTTGTTTTAAGACTCATAAAAAATCTTTAATGAAATTCGGGCTCCAAAACATGTGAAGAAAGTCGTTTAAAAAGACTTCCCGCCCAAGACTTTTGAAAGGAGACCGGTGGAGTTGGTTAAATGGATGAGGTGGGCCGGTCACCACCATGACTAGAGACCCCTCCAAACGGTGGTCTTAAGTGAACTGACCCGTTCTAGCAGGTCACCATTCAAATAGAGCATAAAGTGTAAATGACTGTCAAACAAGGCTGTTTAACTTTCAAGCCCATTTAGGGTATGAGAGATGTTTAGGATATTTGATGTTTAGGATATTTAAAACAAATGGTGACACCTTGACCATTAGATAGCCTTCATTTTTAAAGCAACATTCTTGAAGCATATTAACACACTTCAACACTGAGATAAGCATCTTTATGAACCATAATTGTGACACCCTGAGGAATATGAAAGCAAATGATTTTGTCTAACCAAAGCATCATATGATATGACATGTATGAACCTATCCATTCCTCTTGGCAGACCAAGGTCAGATATCACAACTCACTGCAGTCTAAGCTCATACAACATCTCTTGTGAGAACATATACCATCTCCTGTAAAGAATCTTATACATGATCAACAAATATGAAGACAATAGACAAATCACATGCACACCTTTTGATACCATATGAACAGTATACATCCTAATCTTCAACTACCACATGAAAAGCATATATCCTGATCTCAACATCACACATCAAGTGTATTCATGTGATCCTTTGAATACCAACAACTGATATCATCAACCTTGTCAAGAACCAACACATTGCAAACCTTTGAATACTAACAATTGATGTCATCAACCTTGTTAAGAATCTGATGAATAATGAAGACCATGCCTACCAAGAATAACATTGTGAAGAACACATCTCTCCAACTGATTGATATGTCATGTTCACTGATATGACATTGTGAAGAACACATCTCCTGATGATGCAAGATCAAACCTGTGAAGTATAAAACCATTCTCTATATCTGCAAGATGATGTCTCATGCTCCTGAACACTTTTGACATCAATGACAACCTAACTCCATCAATCTCCCCCTTTGTCAATGATGGCAAAACCACCTGATGCATATTTTTCTTTCTCCCCCTTTTTGACATCGGATGACAAAGACTATTATCTCCCCCTGAGAACAACTCCACTGAAAAGATGTTATAGCTTGATAATTTCAATCACCCTGCAATATGAGAACTTTGAAAACATAAACTTTTGTTATCTTTGAACCACTTACCAAAATCTTTGAAGCCATATAACAATACCACTGTGAAGATGAAGACTGACACACTCCTTCTTGATAACATCACAAACTTTCAAAACAAATAGTTCTTCTTCAATCAACAACCTTTTTGACCTGAAATAACAAGTCTCCAAGATCTTCCATGTATTATAGATCATAAACAAATTACTACTCAGAAATACCATTGGTAAACACTGACAGGACTAACCAACATAACTCAACTCAACTCAACATTTATCCACTTCTTGAATTAGTCCTGAAGCAACATATCAACCTGAAGTATACCATCCATTTACTGACAGTCAACCTTCTGAACACTTTTGCAAAGAAAATCATAAACATACCAATACTCTTTGATGAACAATTTTGCAGGCACAAAACATGTAGACCCCTCATCACACAATTTGAACAAACCTTTCTGAAAGCTCCAAGGTACATGTCATAAACATAACTCAACAAAGCAATAGATATAATCATCAAACTAATTTCCTGATATGAACTATCATCCTGCATATTCTGACAACTTTTCTTGATAGACCATCTTGCTGTTCCTGCACATATTATACTGTCAAATCTGATATACAACACTTCTGGCATAAACTGATATATACATAATCATATCTGAAACATACTGAAATCAACAAAAACTCTTGCCTCTTGACTTCATCATTCAAAACAAGATATTATTGCAACAACACTTTCCAAAACACTTTGGATTGCAATACCATGATAATTCAACAATTTGTGCATTTTGAAATCCTGAAACATTTTTCAATACCTTGAAATCATAATAAGCCAATGAACACCTGTATCACTGTCATACTCCATCAATTTTATAAGCAACTCTAGATGTCATGGCTTGACATACATACCTTACCACTTCAAAACAAGAGGCACACAATTTTCTCATACCTTTCTGAATCATTTTAATGAGGAAGAACATGTCAAATTATTATCCCAATGATCACTTCTAAATGAACATTCATTCTGCAACAAAGAGTGAGGATCATCTTTTGCAATCACAATGTCAAACATCAAGAGCACTTCCATATGAGCATCCAGTCCATCAATTTTGCATACCAACTGCATTAATAAGCTCTTCCTGCATCAGTGATATACACTAAAAATCAACTTAGTTAGCAGCATCTTCAACAACTATCTCACAAGATTGGAAAATATGATAAACAAGACAAGATCACCATTCAAATGATCTCCTTACTGAACTTCTTGGGGTCAAATGATAGCACATGAACAACTCCCCCTCACTTCATGTTATCTGTTATGTAACAGATGAAATGACTTGTGCAAGATGCACAAGCTTAGATTCTAACTTCTCTTTACCTTCTTTCTGCTTCCAAATTTTTACAGGTGCTTTCTTTCTCCAAACCTTTTCTATTTCTTTCCGTTTCCAACCTATCAAATTAGATGATGCAGATGATGCTTTTCTGCAACTAAATGCTTTGTGACCAGGAGAATTGCAATTATAACAAACTATATCATAATCAAATGACTGATAGTACCTTTGAGAACTTATGTTAGACTTCCATGCAGAATCATACCTTTTACAATTTCTTTGTATATGTCCAACATGATTGCACTTGTAACAAATAAGGTTAGTATTCCTTTTGCAATCAACTGCTTTATGACCAAAATGATTACAAGTATAACAGTAACCATTAAATGAATAGTTATACCTGTACATGTATGCTTGTCTAACAGGAGCACTTCTTCTGAAATTTCTTCTTCTTTGATTATGCATTTTGTTTTCAGTGGCAGTATTCAAATCAATCTTCTCTCTGGGAGTCTCTCTGACTTTTGAACATTCTCCTTCTTCAAATCCTAATCCAGTTGTGTCATTATGCTGCTTCTGTTTGCCCAACAACACATGTAACTTGCTTGTGCTTTCTTCAAACTCCTGATACTTCTTAGATAAAGTCTTCAGACTATCATAATCTTTTCTGAGTTTGATAATTTCTCCCTCTAGTTTTAGATTCTCATTCCTTCTATCTTCAAGGTCAGATATTGATACATCAGCTATCCTCTTAGCTTCTTCAATTTCTGTCTTCAATCTAGCAATTAGTTTGTCAGAATCATCAATATATGTCTTTAAACTAATAATCTGACATCTGGCCTCTTCAAGATCTGTAGAAACAATTTCAAGTTCTGAAAGTGCATTGACTTTTGATTCTCTTTCTTGTTGCAGCTGCAAGTTTAGTTTCTGATTCTCTCTCTTGTACTTCTTGAGCTCACTCAGGGCATATATAAGCTCTCCTTCCATATCAATCTCACAATCTTCTTCATCATCATCACTTGTGATGCTGGCTTCTTCTAAATCAAATTGGGATTGAATATCAACTCCTTCATTTGAAAGTTTCCTTTCATGGTCACTCTTCTCAGATAATATGTTGTTTTCTTCTTCAGGTGCACTACCTTGATAAATCTTTATCAACTTTTTCCAGACATCCTGAGCTGTTTCACACTGCACCACTTTACAAGAAATATCATTAGATAAACCAGATAAAATAACCTTCTTGGCTATATGATTGCAATTAATAGCCTCTTTGTTATTTGTAGAGTTAGAATATCCATTCTCAACAGACATCCATATATCATATCCTAAAGAGGATAAATAGGCTTGCATTCTCATACACCAAACTGAAAAATCTGAACCATTAAACAAAGGAGCATCTGAAATCTTTTCTTCTAATACAATACCAGACTTAACATGGAGAACATCTTTATCAACTGAATTTATATCAACATCTGAATTTGATATGGATAATGTCTTTTGTGTCTTCTGACCAGAATGATGCTTAAGATTTCTCATGTTCTTATTTCTCCTGCACTTACCCATTGAACTCCACACACAAGACCTACCCAAGCTGATTAAGCTGTAGAAGGGAAACTGGCTCTGATACCAATTGTAGGAGTCAAGGACAACACTGAGAGGGGGGGTGAATCAGTGTTGTGTGAATTTTTAAATCTTTTTCAATGTTTAACTTGCAGAGCACAAAGAAGAGAAGTTATCATTGAATTGTCAAACACATATGCACATAACTTTGTCAAACACATAAACAAAACTCATGAGTAAAACATACAATCATAGAGAGATGATTAAGACATAAGAATTGCACGAGTGGAAAACCCTCCAGGGGTAGAAAAACCACTCCAGAATTGCCTCACTGGCTTAACTGAAAAACATGCCTCACTGGCAATACAAATTGTATCTAGGAGCACCAACTCCTTATGGAGCACCAACTCCAATCCCAAACAGAAGCACCCACTTCCAACACTGATATACCTCACTGGTAATCCAATAGGTCTCACTAACCTACAAGCCTCACTGGCTAATACAATCACTATAAACAAAACATCAAACTTCGTGTGCAAGACAAGATTGCTGTTCAATCAGATTTGCACCATTGTATACAACCTTATACCTCCTGTTAGATTTTCAAATCAAAACAAGCTCCATATACAAATCTCTATAGACAATTTTCTCTGCAAATTAATCAGATCCATATGCATATCAATCTTGTATTTTAATCCTCCATTCAACAACACTAAATATCAATCCTGTATTCCAATATGCACAACAACACTGCTTTACTCTGTCTGTTTCATTTATGTCTTACAAGTCTCAATGTCTTGATCAATTGAACTCATGATTCAGCACCTAATTGTCATTTCAATTGCATATTATCTTTTAATCACCTTGTCAATCTCTGTATTTGATCCCTGTCAGTTCATCATCAATCTGCACAACATTACTCACCTCATCTTGTTAATACACAAGACACTTGAATCAAAAAGCATCTCTAGTATCATTAAATAAAGTCTGAATATACTTTCACAACCCATCACAATGCACTTTCAAAAACCCTTCATATTCTATGCATTAAAAAAAATTTGATCTTCCTCTTCTCTGTACATGATCCTTCACATTCTTTGACATTTCAATTTTGACAATAAGATTACCCCTGCAAAAAAAATCTTCAAATTGATTTTCTCACAAGACAAAAACATCATTTAATCCTGTTGATCTTCCTCAGAAATATCTTCATGAAATCTTTTCATATTCTATATCTGTGAAGAAATTACTTTTCTCTTCATGTCTATGACTGTTCATTTTCTTCCTCTCTTCCTCTTTGCAAATTCCTGCAATCTTATTTCATCTTCAATAAAATCAAAAAATCAATTCATCTTTGAAAATCAATCTGCCTCAAAAACAATCTTCAATCTGTAAAGAATCTTTCTCATTGCATCATTGTTATCTCTGCAATTTTTTCATGAAAATCTTTTCTAAAATACTTCAATAGTTTTCTAAAAAAATTGCTTTTAAAAAGCAATAGAAATCTCCTATAAAGGCTCCTTAATTCTATAATCAATCTTAAGTCATTTAATTAAAAATGGAAAAAGAAGTTTCCAAAAATCTTTTATATAAATAATGCCCACTTATATCGGGCTCCCTCCTTATACCTTCAATGTCATAAAATATGACATATTAAAGTTTCTAAATTTAAACAAAAAAAAAAACAAACCTTCCAATATACCGCGGGCTAAGCTTGTTTTAAGACTCATAAAAAATCTTTAATGAAATTCGGGCTCCAAAACATGTGAAGAAAGTCGTTTAAAAAGACTTCCCGCCCAAGACTTTTGAAAGGAGACCGGTGGAGTTGGTTAAATGGATGAGGTGGGCCGGTCACCACCATGACTAGAGACCCCTCCAAACGGTGGTCTTAAGTGAACTGACCCGTTCTAGCAGGTCACCATTCAAATAGAGCATAA
Organism: Cunninghamia lanceolata; assembly: GCA_027924645.1. NCBI lineage: Eukaryota > Viridiplantae > Streptophyta > Pinopsida > Cupressales > Cupressaceae > Cunninghamia > Cunninghamia lanceolata. The sequence continues at coordinate 16,305,577 of BSBN01000547.1, forward strand.
AGTGTAAATGACTGTCAAACAAGGCTGTTTAACTTTCAAGCCCATTTAGGGTATGAGAGATGTTTAGGATATTTGATGTTTAGGATATTTAAAACAAATGGTGACACCTTGACCATTAGATAGCCTTCATTTTTAAAGCAACATTCTTGAAGCATATTAACACACTTCAACACTGAGATAAGCATCTTTATGAACCATAATTGTGACACCCTGAGGAATATGAAAGCAAATGATTTTGTCTAACCAAAGCATCATATGATATGACATGTATGAACCTATCCATTCCTCTTGGCAGACCAAGGTCAGATATCACAACTCACTGCAGTCTAAGCTCATACAACATCTCTTGTGAGAACATATACCATCTCCTGTAAAGAATCTTATACATGATCAACAAATATGAAGACAATAGACAAATCACATGCACACCTTTTGATACCATATGAACAGTATACATCCTAATCTTCAACTACCACATGAAAAGCATATATCCTGATCTCAACATCACACATCAAGTGTATTCATGTGATCCTTTGAATACCAACAACTGATATCATCAACCTTGTCAAGAACCAACACATTGCAAACCTTTGAATACTAACAATTGATGTCATCAACCTTGTTAAGAATCTGATGAATAATGAAGACCATGCCTACCAAGAATAACATTGTGAAGAACACATCTCTCCAACTGATTGATATGTCATGTTCACTGATATGACATTGTGAAGAACACATCTCCTGATGATGCAAGATCAAACCTGTGAAGTATAAAACCATTCTCTATATCTGCAAGATGATGTCTCATGCTCCTGAACACTTTTGACATCAATGACAACCTAACTCCATCACCCTGTTCATGGGGTTTTTCGAGATCATTTGAGATCAAATAAAAGGTTAGAAGTTAGATGGAATCCCCCTGAATAACAATGGATGAAAATGAATTTTGATGGTGCTTCGAGGGGTAATCCAAGACTGTTAAGCGTATAGTGTGCTATGAGAGATCATAAAGGTAGGATGATCAAGGCGATATCAAAAAGGTTGGAAATTCAAAAAACATGAGGCTTAATTACAGACATTCATCATGGGTCTCCAATTATCTCTCTCATTGGGATTCAAAATAATTCACATAGAAGAAGATTCTCTACTAATGATTAATGCCATATGTAGTAGACAAACACCAAATTGGAGGTTAAACAACATGCTTATTAGAGGAATGGAACTTCTTGATAAGTTCATTGATTTTAAGGTGAATCATGTGTATATGGAGGCTATTAAGATGGTGGATAGAATTACTAATGCAACTTTTGATATGAAAGAGGAGTTAATGGCAAGTTACTCAGTGAGAGAAAGGCAGAACCTAATTTCGAAGATAGAGGACCTTATTGTTACATCCCCAATTTTTGTCTTGCTAATACTTTTTTCTTTTACCTAGATATAAGTACATCTATTTTGATGTTTAGATTAATGTCAAGGAAAGAAATAGACTATATTGAATGTCAATTATGGAATTATGGAAATGAATATGTTATTGTCAATTTAATAATTGCATTATGAGAATTTGGTTTATTATTTGAATAATGATGCACTGATCGTAATCTATTGATTCCAAGTTTTATACAGGATTACAGGTTTTAGATGACTCTCAGAGAAAAGAGAGAGAGAGTATCTTTCAAGGAGAGAGATATAGGCCTCGGGTTACAAGTGATTATTTGCCAAAACAAGTATGAGTGTTTAACAAAAATGTGAACTAGTATTGATAGAGGTAAGTCATGTTTGTCATTATACTTTTGAATCTAGTTGACAGGTAGTCGATATCTTTTGATTCTTTTCTAGTCAAGTTGTTTGTGTGTCAACACAGTCGTTTGTAAAGTAAATGACGTTGTCTGAGTAGAACTGTGACCATTTACGATTAACGTGAATATTACGACGTCATTGTCACAAAATGGTTGTGTTATTATCTTTGAGTCATTTAAGGTTTTATTGTTGACATTTAATGTCAAATGACGATCTCGTCAATACAAGTTGACGTGATTTAACAGAGGATTGTGAAGGGGAGACAAGCTCGACCCATTCACATTATTCATAAGTCTTTCAATTTATTGTTATTATCATATTTTGATCAAGGCATAAACTATCACATAGGATAGGTGCCATGTTGAACCATATTTATTTATAGAAACAAATATATATGTAATCATCAAATTGAGGATAATAGCTCATGATTGATATTAATACTTACTCACTTGAGCAGTTGTAGGCGTACTAATAGGAGTGCCTTCATTGTAATGAGTGGTGGATCGAATCACTCTATGTGATTAATAAATGATCAACGATGGTTTAATTGTCATGCTAGCCTTTTCCAAAGAGGAGTCTGTGGTATTAACTACCACATTTGATGAGCTCCATGAGTCATTTGTTTTCCATCGACATGTGGGAAACTTTGCAAATTTTGTGGATTATGTTGAAACTGAATCAGTTTGAGGACTGTTTTGAACTCATTATATTATCAACTGAAAGGAGTGGATGAGTGTCAATTGCATGACTCATCAAGAGTCGTCTTGATGTCCATAAATGAACGACTCATTAAGAGTCGATAGCACAATAGGAATCAGGGGATGCTTTAGGAAGTAATGTCTGTGAGCACAGGAGATATTTGGGATATACTAGTAAGGATCGTAGTAAGGGCCAAGGAAAGAATAACAGTTCTAGGTGGAAGAAAAACATTGGTCTCTTATAGGCGTCAATCAAGTTTCTTGTCTCGACAACTCTATCCTATTCTAAGTCGTCACTAGGTATTTTTCTTGCTTCATATACGTTGATAGCATAAAAATATCAAATGTTCTTCTAAGCTATTCATTTATGACTGGTTGTAAACTTTTGATTTGCCATTTAGCTTTGTCATTCAAGGCCAAGTTCAAACCAATAGGAGTCATTGGTAATAAATTGCTGTTGATATTCATAGCAAACTGTTTATATATCTTCAGGAGGCTCGATAGTATCTAATTAACTAGGTTAGCCCATACTTGGTAATCGTTGAAATCTATTTATCAGTCCCTGAGCCAATTACAGTATTATAGTTTGAGGACTATGTAGACATGTCATATTACTGGTAATGATTGAATGATCATTGTATAAAATATATCTATAGAAGGATATTTTAAAGTTATCGAATGCCTTGTAGACCGGTTGCTCCAATGAGTGAGTCTCATCATGTATTAAGTCAATGTTATAGATATATGTAAAACATGCAAAGACTTTTGAAGATATTAGTGTAAACTAAGAATGTAATAGGTATATTCATTAGCTGTGAGTAATACGTTTTCAACATTAAGAGAGGTTATTGTTATTTTAAAACCATTCTTGGTTTAGACTATATATATATATATATATATATATATATATATGTAAAAAATGATTATTCCTTATAAGTTGTTGAAAGCTATCTTTTATCCAATCAAGTGATAAAACACTAGGAATATTTGGATAGAAGAAATATGGTCTATAGGATGAATCCTTGTTATCGATTTTATTAATCTTGTTTAAGATATCTTTTTAAAACCATTATGATGGAATGAGACTAAGTCTATCTGGAATTGACCTTGTATGGAATCATATATAAGTATATATATCGTGATTGTTAATTACATCACGTTAAGGAAAGTAAAAGGTTCTCATAATCCTTCTTGTCGAAGGAGATTACTATCTCAGAACCATATTATGCTTAATCACGATTTAGTCAAACCATAGGTTACTATGATACTATACTATTATGTTCTTATTGGATCACTAGATTAATATACTCATGTTGTGATATAGTTATCACATCACTTAACGTAAGCATATTGAGGATTAAAATTATCAAGCTTGTAGAACTTCACTAAAGTCTTCTAGAGACTCAAGAAGAGTTGGATAAACATTGCTCAATGACATTATTAGATATTTTTCTTAGAAGAAGGAACTTTTTGACTTTGAACTTAAATGATTGCAACTTGAAATAAGTATTTACATCTTCTGGAATTAAATTGATCATAGTCGATGTTTAAACTTGATTGGAACCTTTTTGGTTGACCCTAACTAAGGTTTTCTTATAAATGAGGAATGGTCTCATTTAGAAAGTTGGAACTAACCTTTAATTCAAAAGAAGACTAAAGGAAAATCATTTACTCAAACACTATTCTTTCTAGAATTGATTGTTTGATATTCCATTATCATGGAAAAGGAAAAGTAAACCCTAGATTGACCTAGTAGGGTTAACTTATTAAATGTACCTTTTCAGGTTACAACTTGTTTTAGCTATTTCTATATGGGTCGACAAAGAAGGTCGAGTACCCTAAATAATAATGTTCATTTTATTTACTTGTCAAAAGGATGACGTGTCCTTATCAATAATGTTTATCATTGGTTTGATACCCTATTAGATTGTTTATAAATTAACTTAAAGATTCTTTATGTGTCATTAAGTTTTGGGATCTCAGGTTTTGCAAAGATGCAATGAGTATCCTCTTATAAAGAATTAATCCATAAGACCTATGGAACATTGACAGTGATTGTAAACTTGTCTAAGTCGAAAAGACTAAAATATTGAAGTTGTCAGGACTATATAGTTAAACATAGTTGACCAATTCAAACTGCAGGAATATGATAGTATCCAAGTCGAGTTGGGGTGGGTGAACATTATGACTACGGTCATTGCGAACATCTATTCATATTGAATCTTTGGCCAAAGTAATGCATTCATTTTCTACATGCATTGTCGGTTCACTGTATCTGGATTGCATAACCTATCAAAAAATCATACTTAGCTAGAGGGTATCTAGGGTTGTATGATTGATAGAGTTGTGTAGGATACAAAATTATGTACTCAGGAAGGCAAATTACCACCGATCACCTTTGGTCTATATTCCTCTTAAAAGGAAGGGCCACTTCCTATGTGGAAGATGTGTGGGAGACCGTCGGTCTGTGGATGGAGGTAAATCACTAGGAAGATACTCTCTCTCTCCAAGCAGAAAACATGCCAGGGCTTGTGATAAAGATGTCAGATATTCAGAAGTAGTAATTATACCAAATTTGTTTATGTAATTGATTTACTTATGCAGATATTGTAATTGAGAAGACAATATGATTTATTGTAATATGTAAGAGAATCTTGTAATTGTTGTTACTTGATTATATGTTAAATAAAAGAAAAAAATTCTCTCATTTTTACCTTGTTGAATTACTCTATGGTAAATTTTAGGTTTTACTATGTTTTTAGAACATGGATGTTACATATGGTATCAGAGCTACCAAGTTCGACACTAGGGCTTATGAGTCCACTGTGCTAACCTGTAGTCAATATTATATAGTTAGCTAATGTTTGAATTTCTTGTACCAAAATGGCATGGGGAAGAACCAAGAAAACTGCTAGAAAATCTATTCCCCAGCATTTGCCTAAATTAGTAGTAAAAGAAGGAACCTATCGAGGAAGTGAAACTTAAAGAGCATATTAATTACTCTAAGGGTGCATGGCTAGAGGATTTAGAGACTTTTGTTGATGCACTTAAGCGGATACAGCTAGAAAGAAAACAACGTTTTGAACTGGCCAAAAATCCTATTATTTCTACTTGTGTAGTTAAACCTAGTAAATTGTAGCTAGTTACCACATGTTATTTGGAAGTAGTTGCGATGCTTCTATGTTAGGAAAAGAGGTGTTGGAGGAGTACCTGTGTGTATATCCATCCTCTAAGTTTGTTTAATTGGAAGATCGTTAAATCGATAGTGACATGTAGTCTTGTTGTATCAACTATATAAATAAGGATGTAGTTACTCCTGAATAAATTATAATAAAGATGGGAATGTTTTGTACCAATCTATTGATTGTTATGAGTTAAAAATGTTTTGATGTTTTGAGTCACTTTAGATTCAGAAAACTATTAGATAACTTATTTTTCTGGCATAAGAAAAATGACAACATGTTTCATACAAGAACAAACCAAGATGAGAGTCTAGAAGAAAATAAACCACCAATTAATCTCTTCAACAAATTGGAGCAATCCTAACCATGTTTGTAAAAACCAAGGAGAGACTTGGTAACTTGGAAAAGAAAGTAAGAGAACAAGGAAAACCCTAAAGGGGGGAAATTTTCTCATGGGATGAGTAGGGAAAATCACCAAGACCATAGTGTGAGTAGTGCGAACCCTGAGAACCATAGACCCAAAAGGAAGCAAAGAATAGGCTTGCCTTAGAACTTTCTTAGATATGAAGGAAGACATTCCACCAAAGTTTGATGGAATAAGTGATTAGAGCAACTAAAAATTTTATTCCTCCTAGAGTTTTGGGATAAGTTACCTAGAAAAGTACCTTACCATATGACAACTATGGAGTTAATGGAATTAAAATCCCAATTAAAGAATTGTTGGCAAAAGGTTTGATCAGACCCAGTGTTTCACCTTGGGGTGCTCCAGTTATTTTTTTCAAGAAGAAGGATGGAACCCTTCGGTTGTGTATAGATTATCGTATACTTAATAAAGCAACAGTAAAGAACAAATATCCTTTGCCACATATTGATGTTCTCTTTGATCAAATGCGTGGAGCTACAATATTTTCAAAGATCAATTTTCGATCAGGATATCATCAGTTGAGATTAAAAGATGAGGATATTCATAAGATAGCTTTTAGAACCAGATATGGGCACTATGAGTTCACAGTGTTGCCATTTGGTTTGATGAATGCCCCTGCCGCATTCATGAATCTCATGAACAGTGTATTTAGAGATTGTTTAGACAAGTTTGTTCTAGTATTTCTGGATGATATACTCGTTTACTCCAAGAATGAAGAAGAACATCATCAGCATTTGCAATTGGTTTTGCAACGGTTAAGGGAACATAAGTTATAAGGAAAATTGTCAAATTGTACCTTCTTCTAGAAGGAGATTCAATATCTAGAGCATATTATATTTGCTAATGGAATATCTGTTGATCCTACAAAAATTATAGCTATTATGGATTGGCCTGTACCCACAAATGTGCATGAAGTGCGTAGTTTCATGAGTCTAGCTGGCTATTATAGAAAGTTTGTTCTAAATTTCTCCAGTATTGCTAGTCCAATCACTTCCCTACAAAGGAAAGGAAAGAGATTTGAATGGACAGACAAATGTCAGGATGCATTTGATCTCTTAAAGGAAAAGTTAACTTCAGCTCCAATCTTGAAAGTTCCTGACCCTGAAGGACAATTTGAGGTAATTACAGATGCCTCGGGAGAAGGATTAGGAATACTTATGCAAGATGGAAGAGTTATAGCATATGAGTCATGGAAATCAAAATCCTATGAGGAAAAATTATGCACCACATGATCTAGAATTGGCAACAATAACTCATGCTTTGCAAATGTGGATACATTATCTGTTGGGGAAAACTTTTGTACTTAAGTCAGACCATCAAAGTCTTAGGTATATTTTCTCTCAATCGCATCTAAATGCTCGACAAAGGAGATGGTCAAAATTGATATCTAACTATGACTTTGAGATAAACTACATCAAAGGAAAAGAGAATAGAGTAGCTGATGCTTTGAGTCGTAGAAAACATATATCTTCTATTGTTTCTATTCATGAAAATTTCAAGGATTTAGAGTTACAAAATTTGTCAGGTGATGATTATTATGAGCAGGTTAAGCAAGCTCTGGAAGATAATCCTAGAGATCCAAGGTATGATGGGTTTCTGTTTAAGTCAGATGGACTATTGAGGTTTAGAGGTAGAATGTATGTTCCTAATTCAGCTGGATTAAGGGATCTAGTATGGAAAGAAGTTCATACCGCACCATATTTTGGACATCCGAGAGTGACCAAACTTCTAGTGGATGTTAAACCTCTTAATTTTTGGAAAGGAATAAAGAATGATGTTGCAAGATTTGTAGCAAGTTGTTTAGAATGCCAGAGGGTAAAAGTAGAACATCAACACACTGCAGGATTGTTGTATCCGCATGATGTACCAGAGTGGAAATGGCAAGTTATAAGTATGGATTTTGTTCAAGGTCTTCCTATGTCTAGGAATAGACATGATGCCATTTTAGTTGTGGTTGATAAAATCACAAAGGTAGCACATTTTATACCAGGGAATTTGACTGATGGAGCACCATTGTTAGCTCGCAAATTTGTACAAGAGGTGTTTAGATTGCATGGTTTCCCTAAAAAGATTATCTCAGATAGAGATGCACGTATAACATCAAGGTTTTGGCAAACTTTGTTCTCTGTGCTAGGGACTAAACTCTATGTGAGTATAGCTTATCATCCTAAAACTGATGGGCAAACTAAGAGAGTTAACCAAGTTTTGGAAGATTTGTTGCGAATGTATTGCATGGATCAGTAATATAAGTGGGAGGAATACTTACCACTTGTGGAATTTGCTTACAACAATTCCTATCATTCTTCTATTAAGATGGTGCCATTTGAAGCATTGTATGGAAGAAGATGTTGAACTCCTATAAGCTGGGATAAGCTAGAAGATAAGATTAGCATTAGTCCAGAAATGTTGTAAAAAATGGATGAAAAGATTTAACTAATCAGAAAATATCGGTGGAAACTATTAATAAATAGAAAAGTTATGTTAATGTTAAGCATACACTAAGACAATTCTCGGTTAGAGAAGGAAAGTTCTTTTGAGGGTCAAACCCCAAAAAAAGTTTTATAAAGTATAAAATTTATTCCAAACCAGCTCTTAGATATAAAGGAATCTTCTAAATTTTCAAGGTTATCAATTCTATTGATTACAAGAATCAATTTATCACCAGTTATTTCCAAGAGGCATAATATTTTTTGTGATTTATATATGAAAGATATATATATAATACATGAATATTATATTCTTAGAATGTTTTACAAGTACATAACCTAGGAATGGTTATGATCAAACTTCTCAATGCTTGAGGTTTGCAAACACTGCTTGTGTAACATAGAGGTTATGCAGTGCAAGGTCTAGTGGGACCAGCATGTAGAGGATAGTTCTACATGGGGGAAATTACCATGAATTTTATCAGAAATTTTCTCATTTATTTAATGCTTTTAGCAGTTCAACAAAAACTTGCTTTTTAGGTACATTTTGGTACTTTGAATCATCGAGCACGATGAATCTTTAGGGAAAGGATATGTTACATCCCCAATTTTTGTCTTGCTAATACTTTTTACTTTTACTTGGATATAAGTAAATCTATTTTGATGTTTAGATTAATGTCAAGGAAAGACATAGATTTTATTGAATATCAATTATGGAATTATGGAAATGAATATGTTATTATCAATTTAATAATTGCATTATGAGAATTTGGTTTATTATTTGAATAATGATGCACTAATCATAATCTGTTGATTCCAAGTTTTATATAGGATTACAGGTTTTGGATGACTCTCAGAGAAAAGAGAGAGAGAGTATCTTTCGAGGAGATAGATATAGACCTCGGGTTATGAGTGATTATTTTCCAAAATGAGTATGAGTGTTTAACAAAAACGTGAACCAGTATTGATAGAGGTAAGTCATGTTTGTCAGTATACTTTTGAATCTAGTCTATAGGGAGTCGATATCTTTCAATTCTTTTCTAGTCAAGTCATTTGTGTGTTGACATAGTCATTTGTAAAGTAAACGACGTCGTCTGAGTAGAACTATGACCATTTATGATTAAAGTAAATATTACGACGTCATTGTCGCAAAATGGTTGTGTTATTATCTTTGAGTCATTTAAGGTTTTATTGTCAACATTTAACATTAAATGACGATCTCATCAAGACAAGTTGACATGATTTAATGAAGGATTATGAAAGGGAGACAAGCTCGACCCATTCACATTATTCGTAAGTCTTTCAATTTATTGTTATTAACGTATTTTGATCAAGGCATAAACTATCACATAGGATAGGTGCCATGTTGAACCATATTTATTTATATAAACAAATATATATGTAATCATCTAATTGAGGATAATACCTTATGATTGATATTAATACTTACTCACTTGAGCAGCTGTAGGCGTACTAATAGGAGTGCCTTCATTGTAATGAGTGGTGGATTGAATCACTCTATGTCATTAATAAATGATCAACGGTGGTTTAATTTTCATGTCGGCCTTTTCCAAAGAGGAGTTTGTGGTATTAACTACCACATTTGATGAGCTCCATGAGTCGTTTGTTTTCCATCGACATGTGGGAAAATTTGCAAATTTTGTGGATTACATTGAAACCGAATCAGTTTGAGGACTATTTTGAATTCATTATATTATCAACTAAAAGAAGTGGATGAGTGTCAATCGCACGACTCATCAAGAGTCGTATTGACGTCCATAAATGAACGACTCATTAAGAGTTGATAGCACAATAGGAGTTGGGGGATGCTTTAGGAAGTAACGTCTGTGAGCACAGGAGATATTTGGCATATACTGGTAAGGATCACAGTAAGGGCCAAGGAAAGAATAACAGTTCTAGGTGGAAGAAAAATGTTGGTCTCTTATAGGCGTCGATCGGGTTTCTTGTCTTGGCAACTCTATCCAGTTCTAAGCCGTCACCAGGAATTTTTCTTGCTTCATATACATTGATAGCATAGAAATATCAAATGTTCTTATGAGCTATTCATTTATGACTGGTTGTAAACTTTTGATACTCCATTTATCTTTGTCATTCAACTCCAAGTGCAAACTAATAGGAGTTGTTGGTAATAAATCATTGTTGATATTCATAGCAAACTATTTATATATCTTTATGAGGCTCGATAGTATCTAATTAACTAGGTTGGTCAATACTTGGTAATCATTGAAATCTATTTATCAGTGCTTGAGCCGATTACAGTATTATAGTTTGAGGACTATGTAAACATGTCATATTACTGGTAATGATTGAATGATCATTGTATAAAATATATCTGTAGAAGGATATTTTGAAGTTATAGAATGCCTTGTAGACTGGTCGCTCCAATGAATGAGTCTCATCATGTTATATTAAGTTGATGTTAAAGATATATGTAAAACATGCAAAGACTTTTGAATATAGTAGTGTAAACTGAGAATGTAATAGGTATATTCATTAGCTGTGAGTAATATGTTTTCAACATTAAGCTAGGTTATTATTATTTTAAAACCATTCTTGGTTTAGACTATATATATATGTCAAAAATGAGTATTCCTAATATGTTGTTGAAAGCTATCTTTTATCCAATCAAGTGATAGAACACTAGGAATATTTGGATAGAAGAAATATGGTCTATAGGACGAATCCTTGTTATCTATTTTATTAATCTTGTTTAAGATATCTTTTGAAAACCATTATGATGGAATGAGACTAAGTATATCTGGAATTGACCTTGTATGGAATCGTATATAAGTATATATATCGTAATTGTTAATTACATCATGTTAAGGAAAGTAAAAGGTTCTCATAATCCTTCTTGTAGGAGGAGATTACTATCTCAAAACCATATTATGCTTAATCACGATTTAGTTAAACCATAGGGTACTATGATACTATACTATTATGTTCTTATTGGATCGTGAGATTAATATACTCGTGTTGTGATATAGTTATCACGTCACTTAACATAAGCATATTGAGGATTAAAATTATCAATCTTATAGAACTTCACTAAAGTCTTCTAGAGACTCAAGAAGAGTTGGATAAACATTGCTCAATGACATTATTAGATATTTTTCTTAGAAGAAGTAAATTTTTGACTTTGAACTTAAATGATCGCAACTTGAAATAAGTATTTACATCTTCTGGAGTTAAATTGATCATAGTCGATGTTTAAACTTGATTGGAACCTTTTTGGTTGACCCTAACTAATGTTTTCTTATAAATGAGGAATGGTCTCATTTAGAAAGTTGGAACTGACCTTTAATTCGAAAGAAGACTAAAGGAAAATCATTTACTCAAACACTATTCTTTCTAGAATTGATTGTTTGATATTCCATTATCATGGAAAAGGAAAAGTAAACCCTAGATTGACCTAGTAGGGTTAACTTATTAAATGTACCTTTTCAAGTTACAACTTATTTTAGCTATTTCTATATGGGTCGACAAAGAAGGTCGAGTACCCTAAATAATAATGTTCATTTTATTAACTTGTCAAAAGGATGACATGTCCTTATCAATAATGTTTATCATTAGTTTGATACTCTATCAGATTGTTTATAAATTGACTTAAAGATTCTTTATGTGTCATTAAGTTTTGGGATCTCAAGTTTTGCAAAGATGCAATGAGTATCCTTGTATAAAGAGTTAATCCATAAGACCTATGGAACATTGGCAGTGTTCATAAACTTGTCTAGAAGTCGGGAAGACTAAAATATTGAAGTTGTTAGGACTATATAGTTAAACATAGTTGACCAAGTCAAACTGCATGAATATGATAGTATCCAAGTCGAGTTGGGGTGGGTGAACATTGCGACTACATTCATTGTGAACATGTATTCATATTGAATCTTTGGCCAAAGTAATGCATTTGTTTTTTGCATTCATTGTTGGTTCACTGTATCTGGATTGCATAACCTATCAGAAAATAATACTTAGCTAGAGGGTATCTAGGGTTGTATGATTGATAGAGTTATGTAGGATACAACACTATGTACTCAGGAAGGCAAATTACCACTGGTCACCTTTGGTCTATATTCCTCATGAAGGGAAGGGCCACTTCCTATGTGGAAGATGTGTGGGAGACCGTCAGTCTGTGGATGGAGGTAAATGACTAGGAAGATACTCTCTCTCTCCAAGCAGATAACATGCCAGGGCTGGTGATAAAGATGTTAGATATTTAGAAGTAGTAATTATACCAAATTTGTTTATGTAATTGATTTACTTATGCAGATATTGTAATTGAGAAAGACAATATGATTTATTGTAATATGTAAGAGAATCTCGTAAATGTTGTTACTTGATTATATGTTAAATAAAAGAAAAACTTTCTCTCTCTCATTTTTACCTTGTTGAATTACTCTATGGTAAATTTCAGGTTTTACTATGTTTTTAGAACGTGGATGTTACACTTATACAACAAGAGTATAAGGATAAGAGGGATAACAATATTGGTTTAGGTCATATGTCTCATATAGAGAGAAAAGCTTTTAGGGATGAGGTACCCCCTTGATTTCCACCCAACATCCTAGTGGCAGATATAGAAGGTAGGCAAAGGACAACTAAGCAGGTGGTGTGTAATGTGGGATTTGGAGATGCATTTGTAGAATATTTGCCACAGGAGTTTCATCACATTGTCATAATTTCAAAATATGTTAGGGAAGGGACGACAGTGGAAGATAGTACTCTTATTCATGTGAATTACCTAGAGGAGTCTGATGGCACTTTGAAGCATTAACCACCATGAATGTGATGGACAAAGATAAATGTGATTGTTTGGGCTAGTGGAATTCACAATACAAAATAGATTCAAAATGCATCTGTTAGGAAAGAAGATACAGATGGTATTTGTTGATGACATCTTTGAGAAGAGACTGAAGAAGGTTTTCAAGATTAAATCATCCTTCGAAATGAATGCAATCGATATGGTTCTTGGTTTTCTCTTTATGAATATTAAGAAAAAGTAAAGGGTGAATTCAAAAATCGCTTCAATGTTTATTGTAGTAATGTTAGCTTTAGGAAAATCCAAGGATTGTGTTTGTGAAATGATCATAGCACTGATAGGATCATAATGGAGGGGAGGCCTACATGAGATTCTGGACATGGTGGTACATGGGTTGGGCTTCCATCTTACACAAGGGTTTTGGCCGTCAATATTATTGGCCTATAACAGCCCATGGATCTATTTTGTCATTCCTTTAGTGGGTGTTAGTGAGGAGAATATATAAGAAATGAGGTGAAATAGGGGTTAGGATTTCTAAAAATGGCTGTTGGGATTGTTGATTCAATGGGGGTGGATTGGACTAATGAGGCAGAGACATAAAGTTCTACGGAAGAGACCATGGATGGAGCTAAAGGAAAATGAAGGTGATAGTTAGTATCAGAATATGTATATAGTTTACAACATGTAGTAGTCAGTTTATGACATAAGTAAATAAGATATTTTTTAGAATTTGAAAAGATGATTAACCCAAAAAACTAGTGCAAAAGAATAAATATCTAAACTATGAATGCAAATGATACGAAATCAAAATAACAGCATAGAGTTAGTCTCCAAGAGAGTAATGCAAATGCTAGAAGAAAAATAGCATCAAGAGGATGTAAAAGCAAAGGATGCAAAATACAAGCCAGTTAGCATGCTTATATAGACCAGGGAGAGGGAGGAGGTGTCAATACTAACCAATGAGGAGCAACCATCTATCAAACTAAAGATAGCAAAGTATCTTCCCAAGATAGCTAATGGTTGCTCACATGTCGGAAGGTGACACCTCATAATCCTCTCATCTAATAAAACATGCTTTATTAACCTAAGCAAGATTAATAAAAGTGTAGGAAAAATCTAGGAATAAAGGGAAAATAAATAACCCAACTAGGAAATAAAAACCTACACTAACACCCCCATTAAGCGTAGCTTAGGTGGATGTAGAGATGGGTCCCAGAAAATCAAGCATGATGAGGTATCCATGTAAATAAACCCCCCCAAGAGAAGAAGCCCCCCAGAAGAGAGAGAAGAGACCCCCCTAAAGTAGAGAGAGTCAGGATTCCGATTGAGAGGATGAAGACCCCCAAAAGATGAAGCTTACCGCACCCCCATCAAAGCTTGCAAATGAAGGAACTTGCTCTCAGTGAAGGGTTTGGTGAAAATATCAGCAACCTACTCAGAAGTTAGATAGTAGCGAAAGTCAATTACATGGCTATGGATGAGCTCATGGATGTAGTGCATGTGAACCTCTATGTGTTTTGTCTGCTCATGATGGACCAGATTCCATGAGATTTGAATGGCACTCTGGTTGTCACAAAATATGATATATGGCTATCTGATATGGATACCAAACTTAGTGAGAAGATTCTTAAGCCAAATGTCCTCAGTGGTGACATTCACAACCCCTTGATACTCGGCCTTAGTAGAAGATAGAGAAATAGTAGATTGCTTTTTGCTCAACCAACAAACAAGACTTGAACCAAGTTAGAAGTTGTAACTTGAAGTAGACTTGTGATCTTGAGAACTGCCTGCCCAATCTGAATCTGTGTAGCCCACCAAGTCAAGATCAATGCTCGTTGCATAGTGAATCCCAAAACTATGAGTACTCTAAATGTAGTGAAGGATCTGCCTGGCCAGTTTCCAATGCAACTCATGGGGCTCATGCATGAATCCAGAGACCATGTCTATAGCATATGAAATGTTAGGTCTCAAATGAGTTAGATAAATGAGAATCCCAACAAGATGTCGATACAAAGTTCCATCAACAAAGGGTGAAGAACACTGAGCCTCAAGTTTGACTCCAAAAAGATGAAGCTTACCCCCCTATAGTAGAGAGACTCAGGACTCCAATTGATATCAAGTTTGACCCCCAAAAGATGAAGCTTACCGCACCCCCATCAAAGCTTGCAAATGAAGGAACTTGCTCTCAGTGAAGGGTTTGGTGAAGATATCAGCAACCTACTCAGAAGTCAGACAGTAGCGAAAGTCAATTACATGGCTATGGATGAGCTCATGGATGTAGTGCATGTGAACCTCTATGTGTTTTGTCTGCTCATGATGGACCAGATTCCATGAGATTTGAATGGCACTCTGGTTGTCACAAAATATGATATATGGCTATCTGATATGGATACCAAACTTAGTGAGAAGATTCTAAAGCCAAATGTCCTCAGTGGTGACATTCACAACCCCTCAATACTCGGCCTTAGTAGAAGATAGAGAAATAGTAGATTGCTTTTTACTCGACCAACAAACAGGACCTGAACCAAGTGAGAAGTTGTAACTTGAAGTAGACTTGTGATCTTGAGAACTACCTACCCAATCTGAATATGTGTAGCCCACCAAGTCAAGATCAATGCCCGCTATGTAGTGAATCCCAAAACTATGAGTACTCTAAATGTAGTGAAGGATCTGCCTGGCTAGTTTCCAATGCAACTCATGGGGCTCATGCATGAATCAAGAGACCATGCCTATAGCATATGAAATGTCAGGTCTCAAATGAGTTAGATAAATGAGAATCCCAACAAGATGTCGGTACAAAGTTCCATCAACAAAGGGTGAAGAACACTGAGCCTCAAGTTTGACTCCAAAAAGAAAGGGAGTTGGAGCAGGCTTACAGTTAGCCATATGAAACCTCTAGAGAAAATCTAGAGCATACTTGGACTGTGTGATGGTGACCCTGGAAGCAGACTAGAAGATCTCAATCCTGAGAAAATAATGCAACAAGCCCAAGTCAACCATCAAAAACCTGTCATGAAGGATCATTTTAATGTTGGGAATTAAGGTGTCTCAACCTTTGCAAGTCCCTAGGATTTAATATTTAATTGTATATTTATTTTTGCCTATTATTGTAATTTCTATGCAAATCTTATTTTGTCACTTTGTGGGAGTTAGGGATAACTTTAAGGAAACCCTCCTAAAAAAACCTATAAAATCCTGGCAAATCCTAGCCCGAGGCCAAAAAAATGTTGGTGAATCTGTGCCTATTTTTGAAAAAAAAAAATTCATTGGCAAATTTTTCAAATTTGTCGACATTGGTTTTTTCGTTGGTGAATTGTATATAGATTTGAAAAAAAAAAATATTCATTGGTGAATTATAGTTGTATTCCAAAAAAAAAAAAAAATTAGGTGGCAAATTATAGTTGTATTCCAAAAAATAAAATAAATTAGGTGGTGAATTATATAGATATTTCAAAATTTAAAATAAATTAGGTGGCGAATGTGCTAGCAATTTTTTAAAAAATCATAATGTGGAGTTGGAAATGCTTCTGGATTTTACTATGTTTTATTGTTTTCCTCAATGTTTCGAATCACACACAGTGATCCATCATCAGGAGAAAGATAGCAAGAGAAGAGAGAACATAAATGACAATTTGCAGACTCAAGACCACTTAAAAAGAGTGAGAGAGAGATGTGAGACGGAAACCAAGACCACTCATGGGAGAAGGACATCTGCCTATCAAACTAAGTGAAATGAGGGACAAAAGAGGAGAGAAGGAAACCTAAGCACACTTAAGACAAAACATACTAAGAAAAGACTAGTTAGGATAAGACGAAGACAAAAATAAAAGAAAATTAAAAATAGAAATAAAAAGAACAAGGCTAAAATTAGAAGAGACCAAAAATAGAAGAGAGACAACTATAATTCTAACAACCTAATCAACAAAAAGAAAAAGAGAATGAAGAAAAAAAGGGTAACAAGTGGATCAATCTAAATGCAACCAAAGTCATGAAGTATAAAGAAGGTGAAAAGGATGACACAAATGAGAATTAACACTGAGATAAGTTGAGGACAAGGACAGATTTAATCAACAAGAGAAATAAAGAACAATCCAAGGATGAAAGAAGAAATTATATATATATATATATATATATATATATAAAGGGGAACAACCAAGAACATAAAAATTGTAAGGGTTAAATTGGATAAAGCTACCTACAAAGAACAAGAGAAGGCCCATAACAAAGTTAAAAGCGAGAAAAGGATGAACCGAGAAGACAAAGGGATGCTATGAACATAAAAGAATGGCAAGTATTTATCTATCAAATGAAGGAGAATAAAATGACAATAACTAACTAAGAGAAAGCCTAAAAGTAAAGAGAAAAGCAATCAATAAATGGGAAAACATGCTCAAACAACCAAATAAGAAAAGGGAGCAAAACTAATAAAAGGGATATATATATCCACACAAACTCCAAGACAACACAAGGAGCACCAGGAGACAAAAAGAAATGAAGGATTAGGTTAAAAACTAAGAAATTAAAAGGGAGGGACAAGGGGTCAAAGCAATCCAGAGGTTGGAGGCGGAAGGTTTAGCTAAGAAAAGAAGACAACGAGATAGAAAAAGAAGTGTGAATGTGCCAAGGAGGGTATAGAGGAGGGAGGACGGGAAGCAAGCAAGGAGCAAAGGGAAGGGGAAGAGGAGCCTACGGGGGAAGAGGAAAAGGGACCGGATGACGGACAAAAAGGAGGGGACAAAGACTAGAAACCGCATAAGGGACAAGGAGGGGATAGAGGGGGGAAAAATCTAAGAAAGAGGGGGAGAAGAGTGGGAAGTTGAAAGGAGAAGGGAGAGGGAGAGCTTGCAGATGAGGCCAAGAAAGAGAGGGGAAGGATTAGAGGGGAGGAAGGGGAAAGAAAGACTAACTAAGAGTGAAGGAAATCATGATGGGGAAGAGTGTGATTTTTGAGGCGGGTGAGCAAACGTTGCCAGGAAAAACTAAGGCTCCATCCCTCATCATGATTAAGGTTAGAGGGGTGGTTGCCGATTTCTATGGCCTCCTTTAGTTTCTGCTTGAAGAAGTCAAGGAAGATAACTTCTTCAAGCGGAAACTGAAGGAGGCCATAGAAATTGGCAACCACCCCTCTAACCTTAATCGTGATGAGGGATGGAGCCTTAGTTTTTCCTGGAAACCTTTGCTCACCCGCCTCAAAAATCACACTCTTCCCCATCATGATTTCCTTCACTCTTAGTTAGTCTTTCTTTCCCCTTCCTCCCCTCTAATCCTTCCCCTCTCTTTCTTGGCCTCATCTTCAAGCTCTCCCTCTCCCTTCTTCTTTCAACTTCCCACTCTTCTCCCCCTCTTTCTCAGATTTTTCCCCCCTCCATCCCCTCCTTGTCCCTTATGTGGTTTCTAGTCTTTGTCCCCTCCTTTTTGTCCCTCATTTGATCCCTTTTCCTCTTCCCCCATAGGCTCCTCTTCCCCTTCCCTTTGCTCCTTTCTTTCTTCCCATCCTCCCTCCTCTATACCCTCCTTGGCACGTTCACACTTCTTTTTCTATCTCGTTCTCTTGTTTTCGTAGCTAAGCCTTCTGCCTCCAACCTTTAGATTGCTTTGATCCCTTGTCCCTCCCTTTTAATTTCTTGGTTTTTAACCTAATCCTTCGTTTCTTTTTGTCTCCTGGTGCTCCTTGTGCTATCTTGGATTTTGTGTGGATATATATATATATATATATATATATCCCTTTTATTAGTTTTGCTCCCTTTTCTTATTTGGTTGTTTGAGCATGTTTTCCCATTTATTGATTGCTTTTCGCTTTACTTTTAGGCTTTCTTTCAGTTAGTTATTGTCGTTTTATTCTCCTTCATTTGATAGATATATACTTGCCATTCTTTTATGTTCATAGCATCCCTTTGTCTTCTTGGTTCATCCTTTTCTCGCTTTTAACTTTGCTATGGGCCTTCTCTTATTCTTTGTAGGTAGCTTTATCCAATTTAACCCTTACAATTTTTATGTTCTTGGTTGTTCCCCTTTATATATATATATATATATATGATTTCCGCCTCTCCCTATAAATAAGGACCCAATGCTCTTGTTATGGCATTCGGTTTTGGGGTTAGAGTCAGTTTTCAGAGTTTAGCATAAAGATAGAGAGTTAGATAAGTTTTAGTCTTAGATACAGTTTAAGAGTCTAAGCTTATAGCCTTGTAATACATCTTTGAGGAATAAAATAATTTGCCATTGTATGAGTTTGAAATTTCCGCTGTATATATATATATATATAATTATTTTATTTATTTCTTTCATCCTTGGATTGTTCTTTATTTCTCTTGTTGATTAAATACGTCCTTGTCTTCAACTTATCTCAGTGTTAATTCTCATTTGTGTCATCCTTTTCACCTTATTTATACTTCATGACTTTGGTTGCATTTAGATTGATCCACTTGTTACCCTTTTGTTTTTCATTCTCTTTTTCTTTTTGTTGATTAGGTTGTTAGAATTATAGTTGTCTCTCTTCTATTTTTGGTCTCTTCTAATTTTAGCCTTGTTCTTTTTATTTCTATTTTTAATTTTCTTTTATTTTTGTCTTCATCTTATCCTAACTAGTCTTTTCTTAGTATGTTTTGTCTTAAGTGTGCTTAGGTTTCCTCCTCTCCTCTTTTGTCCCTCACTTCACTTAGTTTGATAGGTAGCTGTCCTTCTCCCTTAAGTGGTCTTGGTTTCCATCTCACATCTCTCTCTTACTCTTTTTAAGTGGTCTTGAGTCTGCAAATTGTCATTTATGTTCTCTCTTCTCTTGCTATCTTTCTCCTGATGATGGATCACTGTGTGTGATTCAAAACGTTGAGGAAAACAATAAAACACAGACAAATCCAGAAGCATTTCCAACTCAACATCATGGACTATGGAAAATTGATGACTACCACAATCATAATGTGGCTGGCAAAAATATCAAATGCTAAATTATAATGATTAATTTACTTGGTGAATTTATAGCTTAAAAAATATTTACATTTAGATCGATGGATATTCAGTATCAAAGATCAATGACATCAATTCTATTATGGGTTGCAGTTCTGACACACCCATCTTTCTACATAAAGTTTCCATAATAGAGACACGTGTCAATGAAGGAACAATTTAGATTAACAAAAATTAATAGATAATAATTTAATAAAATGAAATTCAAAAGGATGCATACAAAGAATACAAATTCATCCACCATAACACAAAGTTTACAACTTCAGAAATTAACTCCTTAAGTTTCCATTCATTTATTGAAAATAACTGAAATATAAAGTAACATAAAATTGACCTATCAACAACACAAAGTTTGCCAAAAGATCCTAAATTCATCGAGTCTTGACTGGATTAGTATATATAGCCTTGTCATAAAATAAGTTATAACTATCTTTGAAATAATAATAGCTTCTTAGGGATAACTGATTTAAAACATAAAATAATAATAAGTCTTTTGCCACAAGAGTATCCAGAGCATGTTTAAAGAAATAACATAAATTATAAGAAATTCCATCACGTGGTAGTAGTTTGTTCTTTCTCCCGAGTCACTTCGTTTTCCTTGTCCTGTTCACTAACAGCAGTCAAGTCCACCTGTGCTCTTAGTTTCGCCTTGTAATTCATGTACCTAGTAATGATGGGAGTTAAAATCTTGACACTTGTTCTATACAAGTAATGTCTGCCCGAAGTTTCCATTTATTTATCATTTTGTCCGCATTTGTTAGTCTCTTATAGACATCATCAATTTCACACCTAAAAGTTTTGAGATTCATTGCTATATTTCCAAGCTTCCCTAGTGATTCACCATTAACTGTGTTAGCACCACAAGCTCTTCAGTAAGTATTTTCTTAAAATTTTGCTTTACTTCCTTGACATCGAACAAGTTCTCTCCACTTTCATCTAAAATATCTACATCTAAGATGGTATAATTGTTTTTAAGATCAACTAAATCAATGTAATATTGAGTCAAAATTCTTCTTATTTCTCCACTAAAATCCACTAGCACAGAGCTCTTCCACCCTAGTGCATCTAGCCAAGAAACATAATAATTCTCATTTGGATCATTAAAAAATTTCTCAACTACAAGAATATTTGTATCAAATTTCATCATATCTTTTATCTCTATAGACACTATGAGCAGATTATTGTCTTCCCTCTTTACATTTCGTAACTCTACAACTAACCCTTCCTTTTATCAGAAGTGAGGGTATATTGTTTCATGACCTCCTCGATGTACAACAAACTATCAATGGTGACTTGCTCTACCCATTTCTCAGTAGCCTTAGATAGATTTTGATATCTCTTGATTTGTTGCAACATGCTAGGATCCATTCCATTAATAGAAACACTCAGAGTTGCATCAAAGGATTGAGAAGTAATGTTCAAAATAGATTGAATGGAAGATGTCAGAGAATTCCCCTGGACTTGCAGCTTTGCATTCTCTTGTTGCTCAACTTTAACTTTCTTTGCTAACATGTCTACAAAGAATTTTGCATGATATATATCACCTTCCATGATAGGATGACCCATTTCAATCTTACTCATATTAAAATCTGCTTGTGACTTCATTTTCATTTTCATCCTTGATGGGGTCTGCAATCTCCAAAATTATATGCCCTAAGGAAGAATTTGTTACCATCTGAGACATCCTCTTAGCCTTCTTAGGCTTAGGTGTAGCTACAGTGTCAACATTTATGTCTGCCATTGGGGCATATCTCCTCTTTTTCTAAACAACTTTCTTTAGCCAGGAAGGGGAGGACAAAACTGTACCACTCTCACTTGCACCCAAGACAACTCTGTCTTGTTGATTAGGAGTATCTTGCACAAGAATTTTATTTAATATAGGGGAGGCTAGAATCTAAAACAAACAACAAAAAGTACTATCATCAGCAATCTGTTGAAAAATGGAAGAATCATTACCATGTGAAGGAGACACAGGAGAAGTCATGTGATCTACTTGTAATTGTTGTAAAGCATCCAACTTCTTCTCCACTCGTGGTTTCACGAATGCAGGTTGACCATCCTATTTACATACACCTTAGTTTCCTATTATCTTTAAGTTTCTCTCCATCCCCACCAGATTGTGAACCAACTCTATGATGCATTGTCTCCACACTAGTTGAAGTTTTCTGAATTCCAGAGGCCTAGGAGGTTCCTTGCTCTCTTGTTCCTGATTCTTTATGCACAGAAGAAGAACCAGCATGCTCTCGAAATTTCCCCTTAAGCCACCTCTCGATCTTCTCCAGAACAAAGGATGACCAGACCTTAATATCAAGTAATATTCTTTGCACATGCAACAACCAAGTCTAGACGTGGCACAACAGGTGGGAAACCCCCAACATGAGCTAACTCGCTTGTTAGGATTTTCTTAGCTATAGGTGACTTGGGGTTTTTCTCTTATCAAGCCAAGAAACCCTCCAAATCTATATGTCTTAGCTCAGTATCCTTCACCTTAGTTAAACCATTCTCAATAATTGAAGCCACAGGGGAACCCTGATATTTGTACTTCATCTTTACTTGTTTGAGAAACCCGTAAACAAAAGCTTATGTAACTACTAAGGGTACCAAATGAATCTCGATAACATTTGGCGTAAACAAACAGTCTGGACTCATGAAAAATAATTGTTCTTCCCACCTAGCTGACTTAAAGAATTCAAATTTATCACTATAAGAAATGGGTAAGAAAGAGCACCGATTAGCTAACCTAGTTGCGAAATCTTGTGTTCAACACCTGTAGAAGACACAATTTAGAGCTCCTCCAAAGGACACCAATGAAAATGTAGAATGAGGTATCTACAAGTGTTGCAAACCTAATAAAATGTTTCCATAAATTTCATTGATTTCAGCAGCGTGTACAACTGTATGATTCATAAATGAGCTACATAAATTCCCTTTCAAAAAATGTGCAATTGCACTTCTCATGACATTCCTAATTTATTACGAAAGGACAAATGTCACTTCAGCCACGCATGCTAATAATTATTGTCATTACTAATTGTGCTTCTCATGAAATTCCTTATTTATTATGAAAGGATAGATGACAATAATTTTTTGTCGTCAGATGATCGCAGATCGACGATATAAGTTCTATTTCAAGCCAAAGTACTGACGCACCCAAATTTCTACATAAAGTCTCTGGAATAGAGACAAGTGGATTATGTTGTATGCCATTTGTCTCATCATGATTTCATCATGATGGTTCATGTACATCACAAAATTAAGAGGTGGGCCCATCTTCACAGTTGAGGACTTGCGCTCTACTGCCACCTTGACCTTTATTTTATATTAAATAATTCAAATTATATACAATAATCAATATAAATATAATATATTTTATATATATCTCAACTGTTGATCTAATAATATCTAATCTAATGGCTCCTGGTTGATTCCGGAGGAATTTGTTGACAATGTGTAGTGTTGGAGATCTACCTTCCGAAATTGAACTACGAAGGGAAACACTTAAGTAAAAGGCCGCGAATTAGCTTAAAGAATAAAACAATAAAGAATAAAAGAGGGAACAAAAAAAATAAAGAATAAAAATTTTGGTAACAACTTACAATTTATATCGACATACTTATAATATTCTAATAATTTTTTATCATCAGATGATCGCAGATCGACGACATAAGTTCTATTTTAGGCCAAAGTACTGACACACCCAAATTTATGTAGGCATAAAGTCTTTGGAATAGAGACAAGTCGACTATGTTGTGTTCCATGTGGTTCATCATGATTGCATCGTGATGTTTCATGTACATCGCAAAATTAAGAGGTGGGCCCATCTTCACAGTTGAGGGTTGTGCTTTGCCGCCACCTTGACTTTTATTTTATATTAAATAATTCAAATTATATACAATATAGTATACAATAATCAATATAAATATATTATACACCCAAAGTACTGAGAAGCGGAGTGAATCATTACTTTTTAAACCTCTTGTTTATTAAACTAGTAATCCATTTACCGCATGCAAGAGAGATCATCGACAACATAATTATCACCTCAGAATCTTTACATTCAATCTCATCTAAAACAAAGAGGTATTTTATTCAAGTTAGATGTTAGTAAAGCTTATGATAGGGTTCGATGGAATTTCTTGCTAGCTATTTTGGAGAAATTTGGTTTTTGTGAGAAATGGCTGGAAATTATTTTCGCTTGCATCTCCTCTCCCTGCTTCTCAGTTTTAGTTAATGGAGCTATGTGTGGTTTCTTTGAGGCCACCAATGGTCTAAGGCAAGGGGATCCTTAATCCCCTTTTCTCTTTGTCATAATGGCGGAAGCAATGGGGCGGTATTTTAAAAAATTAAGAGAAGTGAAGATTTGGAAAGGCATCAGGGTGGCAGAGGAGATTGACCCACTCTTGCATATTTAGTTTGTTGACGATATAATTCTTTTCAAGGAAACAACCTTGAGAGAGGTGGAGATTATAAGGAATTCTATTGATAGATACTCATGTTCTTATGTGCAAATTCTTAACAAAGAAAAGTCGGAGATATATATTTTTAATATTAAGAAGGTGATACAAAAAAAGATTGCAAAGGTGCTTGGGTTTGGCATTGGTAATTTACCCTCAAAGCATCTCGGTGCCCCTATTTTCACTGGTGCTATAAGATCCACTCATTGGGATGAAGTCCTAAACAATTGCAGAAATAAAATAGTAGCCTAGAAAAAACAAATGGCTTTCATTGGTGAGAAGGATATGATAAAATTAGTGCTATCAGCTGTTCCAATAGACATGTAATGTCTTGTTTTAAAATGACTAGCAAAGTTATCGCAGGGTTGGAAAGCTTCCTAAAAAAAAATTTATGGGAGGGAGCAAAGGATTACAAGAGAATCCCTCTAGTTAATTGGGATACAACCTGTCTTCCAAAGGACTGTGGTGGAGCTAGTCTTAGGAATATGAATCCGTAGAACTTGGAGCTAGGTGCCAAACTGGTATGGAAGATGTTTAAGGATCCTAGTAAGCTATGGTGCAAAATTCTACAAAAGAAGTATTTGGATGATGAGGATCCATGTAGAATCTTGATGATGGCCAACTATGAAGGAGGTTCTGCAATATGGAAATTTATGTGGGATTCTAGATCAATTATTACGGATCACTTTATCTAGAAGATAAGCAATGGTAGGAGAGCTAAATTTTGGTTTGACTCATGGAATGAGGAAGTTTCATTATTCAATTTACTAGAATTGCAAGATTGGATAGTTGCAATAAACAAGGACTTGGGAGATACTGTCTCAAATTATGTGGAGAAATCTTGCAATGGGATAGGGAAATCGTATAGGTGGAAATCCTTTGAAAATATTTTGATTCCACCTGAAGCCAAACGAGTGCTTGTTGATATTCTGCGTTGCGAGAGGATTTTGCTCTCAAATCAAAATGGTGAGGTTGTCTAGTGTGGTTTGAAATCAGGTAACTACTTAGTTAAGTTGGGCTAGGAAATCCAAAACTTTCAGAAAAAGACTATTGGGTGGCTGAAGATTCTCTATTGGAATCATCATGTTCTTCCAAAGGCAGGGGCCTTCTTATGGATAGTGTTGCATAAGAGAATTATGATAGGTGATAGATTGTGGTCGATTAGATTTGAAGGCCCAAACATTTTCCCTATGTGCTGGAAGGATGAGGAAACAACTAATCACTTGTTGCTCAATTGTATAGTGGCTTCCCAAGTTTTGGATTAGGTAATGAAGTCTATTGGTTAGTTTTCGGCTAGACAGGAGGATCTTCTAAATTTCCTAAATAGTTGGCCCAAAATGGGGGACTCGGCCACCTAGGGAGATATTTGGATTACCTCTCCTTCTATGGTGGTGTGGCACCTCTAGAAGGAACGCAATAGATGTATTTTTGTGAACAAAGCCTAGAGTTTGAGGAATTAATAAGGAAAGTATAGGAGGGGATTTGTGAGGTGGTCAATGCAACCAGTATTCAAGGAGAAATAAGACGTTCACCTTGTGGGATGAAGGTATGTAGAAAAAGTGAGGAAGACTGAGAACACCCTCTGGAAATATAATGAATAAACCCAAGTGCATATTAGAGGCTAAATGGGAAAATCTAGTTAAGGGGAGATATAAATTGAATTTTGATGGTGCCGAAAAGGCAATCCTGGCTGAATGAGTGGTGGTTGCATTATTAGAAATGAGTTTGGTGATTGTGTCTAGATACTATCTAGTAATCTAGGCATGGCCTCTAACAATGAAGCAAAACTGGAAGCTCTGGATAGAGGGCTTTGGCTATGTGAGGAGAAAGAGATAAAGGATATTGACATAGAAGGGGATTCTCAAGTTTGCATTAATGCAGTTTGTAAAGATCATGTTCAGAACTGGAAGCTTAAGGTTTAGGTAGAAAAAATTAGAGGAGTCTCGAGAACTTTGAAAATTTCTCTATTTCCCACATTTATAGAGAAGCTAACTATGCAGTGGATATCCTAGCCAATATTGGGGTTAATCAAGAGGCTCTTGTAGTCATTTGTAACTCCTCCTGTCTACAGGAAAAGGTGGTGGAGATTGTGACAAAGGAAAAGGCGTAGGGCCTTTGGAGGCTGGCCCAATGGTTGAGTCAATTGATTTTGGGGTGATTTTAATAGCGTGGCATCTAATGGGGTTTTCCTTCACCTAATTTGGGAAGTCATCCATAAGGGAGATGGGTAAAATTTTGCTATCAGAGAATATTAGCTAGGATAGAACGTAAAAATAACATGTCAAGGCTTAGATTGGGAATCCTACAAAGATATCAGCCTTGGGATCTCATTAGTACTATTTGGATTTGATTTGATAATTCTTTCCCTTAGTAGTACCAGATGATCACGTAAAAGGGCAAGGTGTATGGTGGAGATTTCCTACTAGTACCAGGATGGTTCAGCGGTGGCTTCGAAGCTTGGGAAAATCTCTACGGGACACTGAATTTAGATTTGATGCCTTCACCACTTAGACTAATGAGGCTGTAGAGAAGTTTTGAGATGGACTAAGTTGCGGATTATAAATGGGAGGTAGAGAAATGGCACTTCACTTTCAGAGCTATGGCGGGGAGACAGTATTTCGGCCTAAACTGTAAATGTGATGATGAGAGTGTAGAGCAGCAAATGAGGAGACTATTTAAAATTGAGGAAGAGGGACTCAAGAGTATCATCGGTCCACTAGTCGACCAAGTGAGCCATTCCCATGATGGCGTCCTCATGGAGTCTTTCTGTGCCAATGTTACACAAGCTACTGGAGCTATGCATCGTGCCTCTAGGTTCACTAGCTTTTTGGTGAAGGATGAGATACTACATGAAGTTCTGCAAGCAATAACGAAGATTAATATCAACCTGAAGAATGGTTTTATATGTGGGATCTTTGACGCAGAAGCAGTAAAGAAGAAGAAAAATGTTGCCGAGGCTTTGAAGATTTTCAGGGTGGGGTTGGGGAATTCTGATATGATAGCTTTTGCTAACTATGTCAGTGTGTATGGGAATCTTTTCTCAGCTCAACAAATTGAGCACATTAATGTTCTGGCAAATGGTATTAATACCATTCCGCTTGCAATGTAACTTTTTTATCTTATATCAATAAAGGGAACTACCCCTTCTGGTAGTACTTACCAAAAAAAATAGATAGTATGATATATACTTGTGTTTATTTATAAATGAATATATGCAACTGCATATATGCATTTATAAATATACATATATCTTCAAATTATAAGGATTATTTCTTGTGTTATATGTAAAGCAAGCTCAGATAGAGTTGCATGGAATTACTGAGTTCCATTATGTTACTAATCTATTGAAAAGATATAGTTCATAACAACTTATTTTATTCAAATTCTTATTAATAATGTTTAAATATGGTTTTGGAATAAATGTGAGTTACCTCTACTTAGAGTTAAGGACAACAGGGAGTAAATAACTCTGATTTTTATCATTATTTTCCATATGGGATAGTTTCCTTTGTATATAATTGATAAATTTATAAAGACGAGATTGTCTTTTGAGTATGACGTTGGGAATGCAATTTTTCACAACAGTATAGTGATCATGTTAAACTATCTACCTGATCTCTATTCTAAACTTGACTAGTTGGAAATGTAATTGGAGTTAAACTTTATTGTTTTCCTAGCCAAGCTTAGAATAGGTTTAGTATTTTGATTAAGTTTATATGATTGAGTTTAGAATATACATTTGCGATCACTCATATATGTTATGATAGTATGTGCTACTAGTTTGAGATAGAGGTGTGTGAACATATGACACACATATCCATTTAAGGAATGTGTTTGATTTTTAGAATTTTTGGCCAAAGTAATGCAAAATCACTGCTTGCATTGTCAGTTCAAAGTGTCTCATTAGTATTGCATTATATTCATTATAAATTATACTCACTTAGAGGGAATCTAGATTTGTATAATGGATTGATTGTAATAGACACATCACTAGTTCTCAAAAGGCATGTTGGATCTTGTTGATTTCCTAATCCACTTCCCTCATGACAGGTAGGGTCACTTCCAGGTGGAAGGTGTGCGGGGGATCTTTGGTCTGTGGCTATAGGTAAAGCACTCGGGTGATGCTCTTCCTCTTGCAGTTGATTATGTTGAAGACTTGGTTATATATACATAGAGATTTGATGATTTAGTCATATACATATTGTATACCAGTGATATTATTGTAACAATGATTACTTGTATAATTACATACTTTATAACATTGAGATGATGATATGATTTTTAATAAGTGCTTTATGAATGTAATATTGTTATTCACTGATTATGAAATGTGGAATTTGGAATAATTATTTCTCAACCTTATTATTATGAGATGATATAATGGTTCATTAATGTTATTATTTTAAAAAAATGTAGTGAATCTAGTTAAGATTTGTTTAAGTTAGCGGACATATGTTCATTACTTTTTAAATAGAACAAATAAAGAAATTATACTTGAATACAATAAGCTATCATAATTGCTATGTTGAGAGGTATTCTATAGTCACAACTGGGGTGGAAGAGAGGAGCCTCAAGATTCTGAATTTCTTGTAAATAAAAAAAGTTAAAATAGATTGGAATATTCATTTTAATTTTGATATTGCATCAAAATTAAAATAGATTCATATTATTCTCGTTATGGGATGACGGGGGATGATTCTCAATTGAGGCACAAGGAGGTATTGTGGACTCCACTAGAGAAGGGATGGGTAAAATTGAACTTTGATGGGGCTTCCAAAGGTAATTCAAGGTTGTCTGGGGCAAGGTGCATTATTTGAAACTAGATGGGTGTATGTCATCTGTTTAGCTTCGAGGAGACTCAATCCAGGGACAAACGATGAGGCCAAATTCCAAGCTATGATCCTTGGACTTCAGCTTTGTGTCAAGTTTAAATTGGAGAAAGTGGAAAAGGTGACTCCACCATCACCATTAACGATGTGAGATCAAGGAGAATTCATAGTTGGACTCTTAACTCTCTCTTATCCAGTGCCTTGGGCCTAATTAATAACATGGAGGAATTCACTATTAACCACATATATAGAGAAGGCAATAGGGAAGCTAACACTCTTTCCAAGTCAGCAATGGGAAGGGACAGAGAGTTTATTATTGAAACTAGACAACATCTACTCAAGCCACACATTGTAATATTTCCCTAGAGGTGTGGCCATTCACTTCAATCATTTCATAGTATTAACTACCATATGGGCTTTGGTAGATCGGATTGTTAGCATCATGTTTCATTAAGCATCCTCATTGTTAAATTTCTTTGATCTTCTCAAATGTTTATTGTGTCTCTCATTTGATTATGCATTGTTATTAATGATTTTCTCTCTCCCCATAATAGCAATAGCCATCTCCTATGTGAATGCAATGGAAACTCCCATTAGGCTGACTTACCCTCAAAGGCAGATAGTTTTCTTGGGATTGATTTCATAGAAGAGGTTACAAAGTATGTTTAAAACAAAGAATGGTATCATTCTGCTAGCAATGCAATGGATACTAGGTGAAGAATTCATTGTTGTAGACCACAAATATAAGGTTAATGCGGATATTGTAGGCATGTTCATAGTTGTTTTACTTGATCTAGGAGAGCTTAAGGAAATGGTGAAGGTGGTGGTCACAACTTTGGTTAAGAAAAAGTTCTTAGGTGGCCTCAATGAGGTGCTCTGTATGGCCTGATATGAAAACAACATCCCCCTTCATGAAGACTTCTCCAAAGTGTAGGCAGGCGGCGAGGTGGTGGTGTGGCATCCTTTTGTTTCCTCCAATCAACTGAATCAGCTGATGTAATGAAAGAGACTGGCAGCTTTGGGATTTGGATTCCTCAAAACAGTTTTTGGACTGGTGGACGCGAATGATGTAGATGTCCTGTTTCAATGCATTGAAGAATATTCAATGGAGAATTAGTGGTTAGAGGTTTGGGTGTTTATTTGTCTTCCTTAGTTTCTCATGTATGTATGGGTCTTAGCCTAGTAGATAGGTGGTAATATTTTAATGCATGCCAAGATTTTGGTTATCACCTAGCTTTTAGTGGCTTTGATTCTGAGCTTATATAATCAAACAGTTTATTATTTTCTATTCATATATATATATATGGGAGCACTCCCCAAGAGTGTAATTTACCTTTAAAAAAATAGATTTGTAATATTTATTATAGGGCAACGGACTAGCTATATTTGGTGGCATCTTCAGGTACATTTAGCATCAGTTTTATGTGCATACATAGGTGTTTTTATCATGGCTTTTACACTGGGTCAAATTGGTGTCTCTGTCTTGCATGGGATATAATCTCGTGACCTTTCATGTAGATCGGTGCATGCTCTATTGATGTCATTGTCATTGCCGACGAGAATGAATGGCCATAGCGTTGTTGGCTACTCTATAATGTAGCATAGGACAACTTCTACACTCCTCATCATTTTCTTAGGATCTGTTCAATTACCGATCTAGAACTAATCACATAATCAAATATAGGAATTTCATGCTTCTCTTATTGCAGTATTTTGGATCAGTGGTCATTATGGATCCGATTGATTACTGTATTGTTGCATCTAAGTGTTTGAGTTTAAATTTGGGTTTACATCAGTGGCATGGCACCATTGTGAATTTTTGTACTTACTGAGTTATCATGGGAGGTCGTTAGCATGCAGTTAGATCTGAAGCACATATGAAAGGGGAAATCACTCGAAAAAAGGTGTTTATCTCGGAAGAAGAAGCTAAAAATTAAGAAGAGATGTTTTTGGTGTATTCTGTAGAATCCAAGGCATCGTGAGTTGCTGCATTGGGAGGCCATGTGGGCATTGCGTTGAAAGAAGTTATGTTCCAACAATGTACCAAGTGCTTTGAGTAATAAGTTAAATGCTCTCACAAATAGACATGAAAGGTATAGAATGTTTGGAGTGCATGGAAAGATTGAGAAGAGTGGAACTCAGAGCTAACATGAAATCAAGTGTTGAAAGTTGCATTCAAAGCATATAGGTAATAATAGTTCCTATAAATTTCGAATTCTAATTATTTTCGTATGATTGTGGTTCTCCTGAATGTTGATGTGCATAGGATTTACAGAAATCAGTAGGCAATATAATAGTACGTATGCGAGTAGTCCCTTATGCGGCCTTCCTTGTAAACTCCTCCACCTTTCCAACTCTCTCTTTTGGTGCAGAAGTGGCAATACCATTATTGTATGTTCTGTTATAAATTGTATTACTCCACGTATGAAATTATAGATATCTTCCATTAATAATGAAATATCTTCAACGGAGGTGGAGGAGGGTAGTGGTTATGGGCAGGTCTCTTCACACATCGTTCCAGGTCTCACAAAACAAAGGAGTACACAATAGAGAGATGGGATTCGGGTGAAGGTGAAGTGGAGAAGGGATTGATTGTGATGGGAGAAGATCCCATATTGTGGAGGCTTTTCACAATTTATGGGTGCTTATAGCAAATTGAGATTTTAATTTTTTATGAATAGTCTTATTGAATTTTATATTTGATATAAAAATAGTACAATTTTCACAAAAGATATTTTGGGTGGTCAAAAGTCACACCCACATAATCTATCGGGACCAAGTCCAAAAGACAGAGGGAAACAAAAAAGGGCCAAGCCCAAAACCTTTAAGCAGCTAAAGCAATGCCAATAGAAGGTGGGTCTTGATCATCAAAATTATTTCCCCATACATTAGCGAGGGTAGTGTCATCAATCAGCTCCTAGCCAGAGAGCACCATGATCTTCAGGATTATCCTCCATAGGCTGTTAGGAATTGACATGAGAGATAGCAAGTTGTAGTTGAGGGAACTTGTCAGAACTAGGCCACCCAGCACCTCCATGCTCCTAATAAGACGTTGAGGGCTTCCTAGAGGGTTGGGGCCAACCATGGGTAGTAGAGTCACAAGAGTGTTGAGGTTGAACCCCACGGGAGTGGGAACCACGATCTTGCCAAGCCGATTGGTTGCACCCACACTAACAACCTTTTGGAGGAGAGGTAGAGTCCGCTGAAACCCTTGCCACAATATAGGGGCATTTCCCCAATGACCTAGTAGCTCCTGAAGATGAGCGACCTCAAGTGCAACTTTACTAGCTTGCACTTGAATTTACATTAAAACTAAAATAGATTTATAGTATTTTAATATTGATATTGCATCAAAATTAAAATAGATTCATAGTATTTATTATAGGGTAGCAACCTACCTATATTTGGTGGCATCTTTAATTAAGAAAACTTTATTAATGTCGTTTCTTAAATAAATAATTGTTTATTAGATATATAGAATTTTATATAGAGAGAGAGTGTATGTTTTTAAATATTGATGAATAGAATTTTTATTTTATTTAAAAAGAAAAAATTATATAAAAAATTTAAAAAAAAAAAGAAAATTAATCTTTCAAGTTCTTAAAATATTAAAGAGTAGAATTAATTATATTATGTTAAACTAGCATATTTATATTTTAAAAAATATATCTAAAATATGTCAAGGTATATCCTTCTCCACATGTAACTGCAGAAAATCCTATATATATTTCTTCTTTGAATATGTCAACGAGATCAATATTTTGCATAGAAATCAGTAGCTTTAGAGGCCTCGACATCCTAACTAAGGAAATTGTAACATTGAGATTGTATTGATGGCTGTCATAATCAATCCATGCTTCAATGTTTTGTCCACTTGTCATTTTCAATTAGTCAAATTGTTCACTAGTCTGATAACCTATAGTCTTAGACACTAAGGAATTGATGGTACTAAGATCAACTCTGATGTAGTTGTCGTTGATGTCATTATTTTAGTGGTTTGAGGTATGTATCAAATTTGACCGCAAATAAATGGTTGTCTTCCCTTCCAACACATGACTTATTTAGTAAACCAAGATAGCCAATTTCTGATGCGCTAACAACGGACCTATAAGAGGATATCAGGAAATAGAATGGAGAAGATGAATGTGGTGTTAAACGATGAAATAGAATTATTAATCTTCAAATGCAGAGCATCCTTAAACAGAGCACACCTCACTGCATTCATTGATTGATTGGTTAGCCTAAACACATTCAACTTGATTGAAGCGCCTTGCAACAAAATTAAACCACTTTCATTGAATTTGCTGAAGAGAAAATGAGTCAGGGCCTGGGCATTATATCCAACACAAAAGAAGATTAGGAAGGTAAATACTGAAAGCGCCATGGCAATAGATATTGCAAGAGCCTTTTGCATGGGCAACAACATATTTCTCATTTGTAAATGAGGACATAACTTATAAAGATGTGTTATAAAATCAAAATCATACAAGTGAAGCTCACAAACTACAAATTAGAGACAAACCTATTTTCATCTTCTTTTATTTTTTCCGTGGATAAAGATATTTTATAATAAATATTTCAAATGAATTATTGATTTGAAGGTATAAAGGTTTATTTAGAATATTTAACTAGCATATTTATATTTTAAAAAATATATCTAAAATACCCCTTAGAGATATCCTTCTCTATTTTTTAATCAATTTACCACATATTTGGAATAGACCAAAAGAATATCTCTCTTCATATTTTAAATATATATTTTAAAATATAAATATGCTAGTATAAATAAATAGATATATAATGGAATAGACCAAAAGGATATCTCTCCATATTTTAAATATATTTTTTAAAATATAAATATGCTAGTATAAATAAATAGTTATAAAGTGGTGAAGTTTTTGGTATATGTAATTATTATACCTAGATTGAGACATGATAAAAGATGTTTTTTAAGTCACTATTGTATTATGATTGAGAAACCTAACACGAAAAATATCCAAATTTTTATTTTAACAACATTTTGATATGCAAACATTGTAGAAAGGTAAAATAAATTTTATATTTATAAAATGTTAGATAAACTCTTAGACAAGTCCTTCCAGTGATATAATATATAAAATTGCAAAACTGCTTCCCAATTACTCAATTTCACAATTGCTGGCCATTTATTCAATTTTAACCCAAGAAAGCAAAATCATCTCCCACAATCAATACTAGCTCAACAATGAAAGCTTATGAATCGACAAAGGTCCACAAACTTCTCTCTTTGGAAAGCAATTGACCAGATCTTCAGTCGGGCAGCCTGACAGCACACTCCATTCCATAGAGCTCAAATTATAGCTCATCAGATTCACGCTTCCTCTAATCGTAAGCCAAATTTTATCTGATGCCACAACCACAAAATTTGTTCCATGAGATGACTTGACTGTGTCTTCTAACAAACCCTGAGGAGTGATGGAAATGAGAGACCAACACTTATTATTCTCTGCTTTTGAATCCAACTCCCGTATCCCCATATGGAGTCTTCCTCTCTGTAACCTCCCCACCAAAAGGAGCTTCCCGTTACACGACACTAAAGAAGGCAGAGAAGCGTGGAGGTTCTTACGATGATCCAGAAAATCTATTTGTGGAGGTAGGCCTCCTTCGATCTCCTTAAGCTGAAACTCTTCGCAGGCAACGTCATAACAAACCAGATGATGACCGAAGTTATCCGTAAAGTAAACAACGCCATTGTGTAGTGCGCTCGTCCAACGTATCGACATCTTAAAAATCTGCAGAATACTCCTCAACTACTTCCTTTCCTTAATATTAATCTTCTTCCCTCTCTCCTCAATATAATTCTTCTCCTCACTTTTTCTTGCCATGTCGCTTGCTCAGACACTAATGCTGAATCTTACCAAATACTAAGCTCAAATAGGTGATCATTAGGCGGTGGTATTAAGGGGATGACTATGATATATACGAGCACTTGCATCCATAGAAGGTTCAAAGAATACGTCCATATGAGCTAATTATATAAAAATATTGTTAAAATATATAATAGCTACATAATTTTATTAAATTAATGCAACTTACATAAATATAATAATGTGTATAAATAGAAGTAGTACACTCTACTTAAATATCATCCACTTCAATGGTCAAACAATCAATAGGGATTTTACACCTCATTCACAACAAAAAGTGGTAAATATTTATCCTATTTTTATTGGCCAAAATTGACCTTTGAATATTGAAGTGGATGATATTTAAGAAGAGTTGAAGTAGTAGTTATTTATTGGAATGTTTCATTTAATAAAAATATGCAAAACATCTAACTAGGGTTAAAATCCATTATATATATATATATATATATATATATATATATATATATATATATATATATATATATATATATATATATATATATATATATAACTCTCAAATAGTTAAAATAAATTTATAAATAATTCTCAAGTAAATAAAACTAGTTACGAGAGGTGTTCTACACTCATAGCAAGGGCTGAAAGATTCAGATTCCATGTAAACAAAATTCATAAAATGTGTAAATAAATAAATTCGTGGAAGCCAAATGGATAGAAAAATAGAAAAACTTGGGCAGTTATGGAGTGAAATCTTTATCATGTTAAACAAAAAATAAATAAATTTGTGGAAGCCAAATGGATAGAAAAATAGAAAAACTTAGGCAATTAGAAATGAAATCTTTATTACATTTGAAGAATATGAAAAGTCTTGCAGCATAGTCTCTTTAAATTAACTCATGTGAGCATATCAAATATTCTATCCATAACTGCAAGTAATTTATAAATGCCAACAAATTGGAAGATATCTCTCGGCGTACTGTTGATATATTTGTTTAAATATAAATATACTAGTATAGATATCTTAAATACATCTGTCTAAAAAAATGCCAGAGATATCAAAGGTATTGTACTTCACATTAGAACCATTGTATTTACTATATACATAATTTTGGTTAATTATTTAATTATTACATTTTTTATATAAATTAATTAAGATTCAGACCTAAAACCTAAAACATGTATAAAATTTTGGTTGAAATTATTTAACATTACAAAAAAATTACAGCCCTTTTCTTTCATTTAATAATACAAAGTAATGTTCCATTTTCAAATATTTTTAAAAAAATTACAGCCCGTTTCTTTCAATTAATACATACAAAGAAATTTCATTTTGTAATATTTTTTTGAGTTTTATTTTCTTTCATGCTTAGTGTTGATGATGGCATATCTTTGTTTTACCTCCTTATTTTGGAAATATTATGTTTATTATTAAATATTAATATTAAATACTAAGAGATATTAATTTGAAGTTATTTTATTTATTTTATTTTACTTCAAATTGATATGTGTTGACATTTTTTTCTTCACTCAATTCTATGTCCCTCAATTTCTCAATTATAATTACCAATTTTTTTAAAAGGAACTCAAATTAAGAAATCAAAATGTTTTCTTTCTTAACCCATAATTTTTTTTAAAAAATGATTTCAATTAAAAATATTTGATTTTCTAACATTTTTCTTGAGTTTTATTTTACTTTCTTGCTACATTTTGAAAATGAGAAGAATGATGATTATACAAAGTATGTCTTATTTTGGATTTATATTATATTTATTATTAAATATTAATAATTAAATGGCTATCAATTTTAAGGTAAAAGGTAATAGTTTTTCTTAACATACTCGCACCATTACACTCCACCCCTTGCTGCCATTGTAGAATGCCTCTTGCATTAATAACTCTTTAATAAATAAAAATAATTGAAGATGTATTTAAGATATTATATATAAACTGACATTACTTTAAATATATAATTGGTGAAATTATTAGTGTTAGGCTTCTTCATAGTGTAGTAGTATACACCATATATATAAAACCTCTTTTACATATAAACTTATATATAAGCAGTTAACATAAATTTATATAAATCTATATACATAAAAATAACTCTTAAGTAGCCACATATATCAAGAAAAAGAATTATGTCTTGAAGACAGCGAAAAAAAGCAGGCTCTCCAAGGCAAAGTAACAATTGTAATAAGCCTGATTTCATAGCTAAGGTTATGAACCCTCACGATGCTCTGCAAAGGGATGTGAGGATTTTCCACGGAGTCTGGGCTCCCCCTCCACAACACCATGACTAATCGGGTTGGCAAACAGTGAAAAGAAGGAAGTCTCAAAAGATGGAGAGGGCGATGGTGGCATCTAATGAGAAACTTAACCATGCTAGGGCTTCAGGAGTTTGGGTCATCCCAATCACCTCCAAAACTCCTGCATTTGCATCTAGAGCAAACTGTATCACCTTAGGCCAGGAAAGGATCTCTAGTGCCCGACAACCTTTTACCTCTTACCCATCTCATCCATTACAAAAGAATGCGAAGGATTTTTTAAAATCAGCCCCCAAAAATTATCACCTGAAGATAAACCCTAACACAAACAGGAGAACAGACTGTATGGCTTCCCACCAGCGACAACTTCCTAAAAACCCTAGACTCATAAATACAGTCTCTAATAGTCATGGGAAGGGCAATGACCAAGAAGCATCTCATGACCAAGGGAACCCTAGGCCTCCTTCGATAGCCCCACAGAAGAACTCAATGCAATTTCCAAACTTTATAGCCAAGGAGGAGAAAGCGGTGATAAACATTAGCAATATTTACACAAACAGATTAGGGAACCATTGTAGAACTCATGGTCTCTTTGTCTGCTGGTGTGGATTTGGGTCACCTGCGAGTGAAATTGTTGAATGGATCCGAGCTCTCTATAGGGACCAGGTAAGTATTACTGTCATATCTGAAGGATTTATATTCATTGATTGTAAAAATTTGGACTTAAAAAAATAAATCTTGATTAGTAAAAACCTACACTATAAAGGGCACAATTTTGAATATCTAGAATGGCTCTCGAACTTTGACCCTAGTAAACTTAAACTCAAAATTATTAGGTGGATTAAATTACCTAACCTCCCAGTAGAGCTTATTCACAGTGAAATTCTGAGAGAGATAGGTAACCATCTGGGTGAATTTGTAGGGATCAAAGAAGGATTCCTATCTCAATCCGATGTTACCCTGTTAGTAAAAATGGACATAAGTATACAAAACTTAAAATCTTTTGATATCAAAACTAATTTCACCAATTACTGCATCAAGCCTATATTTTACAAAGGCCCTTTCCATAACAACATTATCAACAAAACCTCAATAAAACCTACTAAGAAAAATACAAAACCCCAATCTATGGGCGTTAATATCAAATTCAATGACAATAAAGGAAGATTTATTGTTGAATCTCTGAAGAACGACCCTCCACCATCACAGAAGCACCTTAATTATAGTAGGGACTTAGCTGGACTTAGTCAGCCGCCAAGTATGGCTCCATCTCTGCCCAAGATTTGCCCAAAATACACCCTAGGCAACGAAGGGAACACTAAAAACCATAGCAATGACCTTACCTTAAATAAGAACCCGGCACAAGCTTACCTGGGTATAAATCTCTCTGTAGTAAACAAATCCTCTTAGCAGAACCATGAAGATATGGGAAGGATGGTACTTGAGGAAGGAGAATTGCCAAAAGGGTATCTTAGTTACATCAACCCCACAATAGAGGAAGAAAGTGCAAAACTAGAGGCATCGGAGACCCCTGACTGGGTCCCAAACACATAAGAACCAGAGAAAAATCTTATAGACCCGAAGGACCATAAGAAAACCACAAATATGATTAACCACATAGATCTAGAAGAAATATGTGATGAGATCCTAGGGAAGGCGATTAAGGAAGTAGTAGTAGAGGAAACCAACAAAGAAAAGGAAAAGCTCATCACTAAGATACTGGAGCTTGAGGATCAGGAGAAAAAGTAGGTTATTAATGCAGAAGACTTAATGGAACCAATAAGCAGAGAGCTGGAGGCAGCAAAGCAAAGACTAGGAATTGCTTTAACTGATTTCAGCAAGGAAACCCCAGACTGTGCCAAAAACAATAAAAAAAGAGGAAGGAAATCACTATATGAACTGAGAGAGAAAGATGGTGAGGCAATAGATCAAACTAAGATCACTGAAATGTTTAATGCTAGGAAGGGGAAGTGCCTCCCCCAGCGCCATGAGAATCAATACTTGGAATGTTAGGGGAATCAATGCCCCTAATAAACAGCGGATCTTAAAACATTGTATCACGAACACTAAACTTGATATACTAATGATCCAAGAAACTAAACTTAATATTGAAGAAATTGATATACTAAAGAAGAAATTAGGCATTTGGGAGCTAGTTGGACCTCCAGCTAAAGGAGCCTCAGGAGGCCTAGGGGTAATCTGGGAACCCAGGACTATTTCATTTTCAGTAATAAGTAGAAAAAAGAATTGGATGAGCGGTTATGTCAAAAGCATTAGGAGTAATCTTCACTTCATACTTTTTAACATATATGGTCCTACTTAGAACTAGGAGAAGAGAGTAGTTTGGAAAGAGATAGAACAATTCATGGAGACCTTACAAGATCAGATCTGCATTTTGGGTGGAGATTTCAATGCCATCCTAGATCCCAAAGAAAAGGCAGGAGGTTTAGCAAGGTTGTCCATAGCTGCATATGACTTCAAGGATTGGGTTCATAGAAATAATCTTATGGAAATTAAGACTGCACAGGAGGGTTTTACATGGAATAACAGGAGAATGGGCTTTAGCAACATAGCAGAAAAACTCGACAGATTTCTATTCAGAGGCAACTAGGCTCAACTTCCTTATAATCTTACGGCAGAGATCCTACCATACTTAGGCTCTAATCATTATCTCATCCAGCTGTGTATCTCAAAAGATAGCCAATCCAAATGATGCCCCTTTAAATTTGAGCAAATGTGGCTAAAAGACAATAACCTTTTAGTTTTAATCAAGCAATGGTGGAAGGAAACTATGGTGTCCGGATCCAAGCTTTTCTGTTTAATCTCCAAAATGAAAACTATTAAAAGAAAACTTCTCAACTGGAATAAGAATAACTTTGGTAACATTTTTGAGATTAAAGTTAAGCTAGAAGAAGATCTAGAAAACCTCAACAGAAATGTTATTGCTAATGGCATGGATGGAAATTTATACCTAAGAGAAAAATAACTAAAATTTGAATATGAAGATATATTGTCCAAAGAAGAAATCGTCTAGGGAAACCTGGCTTGAAGCTGGAGACAAGAACACAAAGTTTTTTCATAACAGCACTAAAGTTCGAAGGAATGTGAATAGAATTACTAAAATTAAGGGTGATAACAATGCTTGGATCAAAGATCTACAACAAATTGTAGTGGAAACAGTAAGATATTTTGAAAACATCCTTAACAACTAGGAAGGATCAAACAGGGTCCATCAACAAGCCATACTACAAAACATCCCAAGGATCATAACTGAGGATCAAAACAAAGCCCTTAATGCAAAGTTTTCCAAAACTGAGATCAAACTGGCAGTCTCCCAAATGCAGCCAGATAAAGCCCCAGGCCCAGATGGCTTCCCAGCCCTCTTTTTTCAGAAATGCTGGCATTTCATAGGAGACGAAGTAGTGGATGCACTTGAAGGGGTGAGAAATTCTGGCAACCTCCTAAAAGAAGTAAATAACACATTCCTCACACTTATTCCTAAAAAGGAAAAGCCAGAGAGTTTTGGGGACCTGCAGCCTATCTCTCTATGCAACACTATATATAAAATACTCATGAAGACTATAGCTAATAGAATTCAGAAGGTACTACCAGACATTTTTAGTGATGAACAAACTAGATTTGTTCCCGGCAGATCTATATATGATGGAGTAATTATAGCCCAAGAAACCATCCACTCCATTCAGCACAACAAAAATCCTAGTGTGTTAATCAAACTAGATATCAGTAAAGCTTATGATAAGGTTAATTGGCATTTTCTTTACAAAACCCTGGAGGCTTTTGGATTTGTGAAGCAATGGATAAATCTCATTTATGAGTGCATATCTAGTCCCAAGATCTCTATCTTAATCAATGGGACCCCAGAAGGTTTTTTTAGTATGTTGAGAGGACTGAGACAAGGAGATCCAATGTTTCCCTTCCTCTTTATTATAATGGTAGAAGCTTTAGGTAGGATGATCACTAATTATAGGGAAAAAGGTAAGATCCAAGGAATTAAAATTACTTCTGGTCTAAACCCCATAACCCACCAACAGTTTGTGGACGACACCATGCTCTATGGTAGAGGTAGTAGTGAAGAAACCAAGTCTTTCAAAGAGATCCTAAACTCCTATACCAAGGCCTTAGGCCAGGAGGTCAATACTAATAAATCAAAAAAAATCTTCTTCAACACAGACCCCGAAACAGAGAGAGAAATATGCATAAATCTGACCTTCAGAAGAGGAGAACTACCCTACAAGTATTTAGGTCTACTATTAGACAAAAGCAATAAGACAAAAGATTTATGGGATCATATTACTTCTAAGATCAGGAAGAAAGATGAATCTTGGAAGGGAAAATGGTTATCTTCAGTTGGAAAAGTCACAATGTTGAAATATGTCCTCTTAGCCATACCAATTTATCAACTATCATGCACGAACCTTCCAGTTGAGAAACGAGAAGAAATTAACAAAATCCTAAGAACATTCCTCTGGCAAGGAACGAAGTATAAGAAAAGAATGGCATTAGTAGCTTGGGATAAAA
Source organism: Cunninghamia lanceolata (assembly GCA_027924645.1). Taxonomy (NCBI): domain Eukaryota; kingdom Viridiplantae; phylum Streptophyta; class Pinopsida; order Cupressales; family Cupressaceae; genus Cunninghamia; species Cunninghamia lanceolata. The sequence goes on from BSBN01000547.1 coordinate 16,347,797, forward strand.
TATGCAGACCTAAGGAGGAGGGGGGCTTGGGTCTGAAAAATATCAAGGAACAAAGCAAAGCATTAGGAGCTAAAATAATATGGAGAATGTATAAACAACCAAACCTGAAATGGGTAAAAATCCTTAGGAACAAATATCTAAGAGGAAATGAATCTGCCTCTCTCTTTAGGATGGCCAACCCCCCTAAATGGTCCCGACTTTGGAATTTTATGTTGGATTACAAGAAGCTCATCATGGATAAATTGACTTGGAGTCTAGGTGACGGCATTCAAGCACTTTTCTGGGATGACTCCTGGGGGGTATGAGTCAATTAGCAGCCTTGTCAACCTGGAGGACGCAAAAAGAACCCTTGAATCCCAATGGGGGAAATATGTGAGAGATTACATTGAATTCCCCAACAATGATGCAAACCAAGGATGGAAATGGAAATCATTGGAGAATGTGAACATCCCAGATAATGATAAAAATAAATTACTCGATATCCTCAATGAGAGAAGTGTACCCTTCAAAAAAGGCACCGACAGATTAGTATGGGATGGTACCAAATTAGGAGACTACAACACAAGAGAGGGATATAAAATTTTAATCAAACAATAGCTCAGACCAAAAATAGTAATACCACTTAAATTGTGTTGGGATAAGAACTGTCTCCCAAAAGCTGGAATGTTCTCATGGTTAGCATTACAGAAGAAAATACTAACAGCAAAAAGGTTTACTAAAATGGGATTTGAGGGACCTAGCAGATGCCCCCTATGTGAAGAGGAGCAGGAAACAACAGACCACATTCTACTCAATTGTCAATTCTCTTTCAAATGTTGGAACTGGTTATGCAATAAACTAGGCTGGGTAACAACCCTTCCTAATAGTATATTGAACCTATTTCTATGCTAGCTAGACATTCATAAACAAAGCATCTATCATATACTATGGACAATAACCCCCTTGGTCATGATTTGGGAGTTATGGAAAGAAAGAAATAGAAGAATATTCAAAAAGAAAAAGATGACTTATGAACAACTCATTACCAAGATTGAAGCTATTGTTATAGAAATTGCCAACAACAGGGTTCTCAATAACCCTAGGAAAGAAGACATAATGTCATATTGGGATGAAAAGATGCGTGGTAGATGGGAAGGATTAAAATTGCCCCCATTTGTGGGACCAGGTAACCACAAAACCTCCAACAAAAGATAAGAATGCAAATGGCAACCCCCTAAAAAAGGATGGGTCAAACTAAATTTTGACGGAGCCTCCAGAGGCAACTTGAGAATTGCACGTATAGGCTGTGTGATCCATGATTGGGAAACGAAGGAAGTTGCTGCTATTGCCAAACTCCTAAACAATGCAATAAATAACATGGTAGAATTGTCTGCTCTGATTGAGGGACTAAGAATGTGCAAAGATTTGAAAATTGAAAAACTAGTAGTGGAAGGAGATTTTGTGATTATTATTATTTCCCTAAGACAGGGTAGCATGCCTAACTGGAGACTCAACTCCCTCCTCTCCACTGCCATTGATATCACTGCTTCTTTTAGAAAATGTATATTTAATCATATCTTTAGAGAGGGAAATGTTAAAGCGGATAACCTAGCTAACAAAGGTGTTCATGGTACATTCTTAACCATTAAATACAACTCTTAATTAAGAATGGCAGCCCCATAACTGCCAACTGGTGGTTCCCCTAGGCGAAGGAAGACACATTAGGTCTGTCTAGTCTACTCTCAAGCTTGATTCAACCTAATCTCCCTTCATCTTCTGATGCTTTCGCTATGTTATTCTTGCCCTCTTTTTTATAAATATATACATATATATTCATATTTATATATATATATATATGCACACACACATATACTTATATATAAACCCTATAAAGTACAATAGAATAGAGCATATAAACCCTAACAAGATATCCAAATATGATAAAGTAATTTGGAAATTATTGATCTAAAAAACCCTAATGAAAGAGAAACCCTAAGGGGGAACCTTAAGTCATGTAAGAAATGTTGGGTTCACTAATAAATGTAAATAAATAAATGATTTATGTATAAATTAACTAGGCTAATTAATCTAATGCAAATAATTAAGCATTATTAAACTAGATAAAATCTAGAGTCAAGTTGATAAATTGATAGTAATAATATGATAATTAAATGAGGAATTGATTACTTAGTTCTAATATCAACAATAGAAGAATAATGTTGATGATGTGCAAAATTGATTCACCACTTGATGCATATTTTGACACAATAATATATGAAACTAGTTGTTCCCTACTTGAAAGGGAACTTCTTCCCCCAAGGTTCTTTATCACAAAATTTGGTTTGTGTGAATAACATAGTGGTAGATGTCTATTGTCCCATATGAGGAGCTCCAATGAAATCAAAGGAATGAAACACAAGGCATTGCTTGCAATTATTCTTTTTACTTAGCAAGAAAGATAAAGCAAACATGTACATGTTCAGTTTTAGACATTCATTAATAATTTCATACATGAATACATACAAGTCCTACCAAGGAATTTTAACAATTTCAAACATGGTAAAAATTTAACATCTTAGACTAGATACTAATCTAGAATACTAAGTTTAATCCCAATCTAATAGATTTTATAATAAAATTGCAAAATAAAGGTGAGAAGGAGAAGCTACACTCTTCAATTGCTTTGTCTTGGTAAGATTTATTAGTGGAGCTTTGGCTACCCTTGTGCCCCATTTCTTGATATCCTTCACTAGGGCTTCTAAGATTTGTCACCTTTTCTTCACTCTAGAAAATATCAACAAATTAACACATCAATATTTGAAAATTTTCCAATACAAAATAAAATAAAATAGAGAACTATAAATCATGAGATAAATCATTTGGGTTATTCATCATGATGTGAAAATAGTGACGGAAAACAACCACAAATTCTAGTTTATATAAGTGCACATGAATGCTAATAGAAGAGGGTAGAGGATTGTTGGCTATTGATGAGCACCCAAAAAGGCTTCCATGTGTTGATGTGTACTAGCATGTCTTGCTTTCACATATGGGCTTTACTAGACAAGTTTTCTAATTATGGCTAATAATAATAATTTTTGATTGTTAATATTTTCTTAACAATATCTTACTATTTTATGGAACTAACTAAATAGTATTGACCTAAGCCCACACTAATATATCACATCATCTACATAGTAAAAGGTCATGGCTCATTTAATAATTTGATACACAAAATAGAACTTGCTCATAACCTTAGTCATAGTGATCTATAAGTTACATTTGTTTAATTTTAAAAAAATCTATTTTTTTTCTAGTCTAGGATTGTGTAGGAAAATAAACATAGCCTATAGTTATTTAGGTCTAATAGAATGCTTTTTAAATTTTATTAATTAGAACTAAAATAAAATAAATGAGTTGAGACTCATAAATACAAATATAAACAAGAGGATTAGAATAGCTTATCTCTCTTTGTAGATTTTATATGGTTGATCTAGATTATGCTATTGGATTAGAATTTATTTGATAATCATGGATTTTCTCATTACTTTTTGTTTACATTGGGAAGAGGTCATCACTATAAATCTAAACATCAAAGGCTTTGTCACCACATAGATTATTCCACTACTCCTTTTGACTTATAGAATTTGTTCACCCATGTTTGTACCTATGTATGAAAACTTGATGGTGTTGAAAAGTACCTTAAATATTGAAGTATGTTATAAAAAGATGAAACACCATTTAACTTCCTTAATAGTAGTCAAGCTTCATGGCCAATGTATATAGTTTGAAAACATGCATGTTGATGTAACTATGTCTAATTGGTGAGAATGGTCTTGTTTTATATTGTCCTTCAATTTGAATATTTGAGTAGACAAAACTAATCAAAGCCACTCTTACTCAACAATTGAAAGCAATTGAGGACCAATACTAATCAGTTACATCATTCTAGATATATGATGTATATTATTAGACTTGATGAAGGTATATTAGGTGATATCCATGTAGTTTTGAGTCACTCTCTTAGATGTAGTGACATATGTTTGTTGCAAGTATGAGGTGAGCCAGTGTTGTCATTGATGTCAACATACTCATATTGCATTGACAAGAAGGATTTGATGAGCTGTGTGCTGAGGATATTGAGAAAATTAGCCTCAGTCAGGAACAGTGAAGAACAGTGATGAGAAGAAGGTAAATGCACTGTATAGGATGAGAACCGGAGGATGCAGATTAAAGGGTTAGTAGATATGAGTCTTGAGATGCTACAGTTAAGATTTCAGAGGTCCGCATGAAGATCTGAAGGAGTTGTGGCTGCCGGTATAGAACCGGGTCCGGCAAGTATCCAGAGGTGACAGAGGATCACAAAAAGGTCCGGTGAGGTCCGGAATTGTATCATCCTAATCTGCGGATTGGACGGAGTGTTTTGGGATGTCCTTGTGATGTGTCATCCTGATTTGTGTATGATTTGGAGGTCCGGAAGTACCTCTTGCATTATGACAGTGGCGACAGACTGTGTTCTTGAAGTTCCGGATGAGGAAGACAAGAGATCCCAGTAAGTAGAGGAAGTGCGGATGTATCCGGACATTCATACAGGCTTGTGAAGGTTCTTGGATCATGTTTAGGCTGTGTTGATTGGTCCGCATTGATGGTAGAGCCCGAAATTGAAGTTATTCTTCCGGATGAAGTTCTTGCTCTGTTTAGCCGACCGGATGAGTTGTTCATCCTGCGAATGTTCTTGTGATGGCCGACCGGATGTGTTATTCATCTTGCAGATACTCCTATGGTTGTTTGCCGACTTAGATGTTTGTTCCTAAGTCGATGTCTTGTATAAATAACGGTTTGTGAGTTCATTTCAAGGTGTGGTGTGAGGATGAGTATGGTATAGCGAAGAAACGTGCGAAAGGCAGAGCAGAGATTGTTGGGCTTAATTGGAACTGATCCGGACATGATAGAGATGTCATTCTCCAGTTCAAGACTGTGATTTTTATCACCTTGTAGACAGTGTGTCTCCTTGTAGGCAGTGGGCCTCTTTGTGAGCAGTGTGCTCGGGCAGTGAGCCCTTATTGGCATGTGCCATTCATTTTTTCTTTATTCTTCTAACAAAGAATAATTCTTGGGTTAATCACCCCGTGGTTTTTCCCTTAACCGGGTTTTCCACGTCAAAATCTTGGTGTTCAATGTGTTGATGCTTATCTACTCTTGTGTTTATGTATTATGCTTCCATGGATGATTATTTGATATGCTGCTAACTAACAACAGAGAATTAAGTGTTTAAAAGAGAAGAAGTTTTATACAACTGATTCACCCCCCCTCTCAGTTGTATGCCCTAGATCCAACAATTGGTATCAGAGCTAAGTTCCTCTGATAGGAGCTTAACCGCTTGAGGAGATCCAGGATGTCGTCATACAAGAAGGATAGTCCGAAGTTCGATGGAACCAACTTCACTCTCTGGAAAGGGCGCATGAAGTGTCACTTGGAATGTATGGGAAAAGCATACTTGGCTATGATTTCAAAACCATATATACCTCCACAAGGTGGTCCGACAACTCTGAATGAAATCACAGAAGCTGAAAACAATCTGCGGACCAAGGAAGCTCTTCTAAGCGCATTGAATGACTCAGATCTCTCGAATGTCATTGACCTACCAACTGCATATGAGATCCTAACTAAACTGGAACTTCTGTATGAAGGAGATGAGTTTGTCAAAAGTGCAAGGTTGCAAAGTCTGAAAGGGAAATTTGAAAGATTGAAAATGAGAGACGATGAAAACATCACTACCTTTATGCCAAGAGTAAATGAGCTGGTATGTGGAATCAGAAATGCTGGTGGAACTTTAGATGAAAATGAGATTGTCTGCAAAATCCTAAGATCCCTTCCTGCTGCCTACAAAATCAAAGTTGTTGCCATTGATGAATTCAGAGCCCACACAACTGTCACAAGAGAACAACTGGCTGGCAAACTAGCTGCATTTGAAATGACCGAGTTTGGAGATGATCCTCCCAAGACTGAATCTGCCTTCAAAGCCAGTGCCTATGTGAAAGGCAAACAGAGATTTGATCCGGGTGAAAACTCATCAAGGAAAATGTCATGGTATGATCAAGCAAGAAGAGACATGGAAGAAGAAGAAGTAGAAACAGCTCAACTTGAAGCCCTCATTGCAAAGAGACTGCCAAGAGGATCCGGTAAGTATGAAGGAAAACTACCCTTTAAGTGTTTCAACTGCAATAAGATTGGTCATTTTGCCTCAAGATGTCCGGAGAGATCTGAAAGATCTAATACTCATAGACAAAGGTTTCAAAAGAATTGCTATTATGTTCATGAAGAAGATGACAATGAAGGAGTAACAGATGATGAATCAGAACTAGGAAGCAAATCCGGAAATGAGTGGGTGTTTATAGCCATCAAGGAAGAAGATTCAATACTCTCTGAATCTGTCAATCACAAAGTTGTTGAAAAAGCCTTGGCTGCTCAAGTGGAAGAAAAGGATGATTGGGTTATTGACAGTGGATGTTCTCACCATATGACTGGTGACAAGAATAAGTTCTTAGATTTGGAAAGATATGAAGGAGGAATGGTAAAGTTTGGTGACAATTCTGCTGGCAGAATCAGAGGTAGGGGAACTATTTCCTTTGATGGTAAGAGCAAAACAGGAAATGTACTGTATGTTGAAGGGTTGAAGCACAATCTTCTCAGTGTTGGTCAGTTAGTGGACAAAGGCTATGATCTCCGGTTCAAGAATGGAAAATGCAGAATCTTTACAAGCTCCGGAACTGAAATTGCATCCGGTACTCAGACAAAAGGTAACATCTTTCATCTGGTTGGTTCAAATAAAAGTTGTTTGTTTGTTCAAATTGATCAGAGTTGGTTATGGCATAGAAGAATGTGTCATGTAAATTTTGATAACATCATCAAGATAAGCAATACTCAGGCTGTGAGAGATCTTCCAAAATTGATGAAACCTACAAATAGTGTGTGTAAAGAATGTCAGTTAGGTAAACAAAGCAGAGTCTCTTTCAAAAGCAAAGATCAGTCTTCTACCGGATTGTTGGAATTAGTACATACTGATCTATGTGGTCCGACAAGAATCAAGAGTCTGCAAGGTGATAGATATTTCATGTTGTTAATTGATGATCATTCCCAGATGATGTGGGTTACCTTTCTAAAAGAAAAATCAGAAGCTTTTGAGAAGTTCAAAATCTTCAAAGCTATGGTGGAGAATCAAACCGGATTGAAACTAAAGTGTCTAAGGTCTGATAGAGGTGGTGAATTTACATATGGTGAATTTATTGACTTTTGTGAGAAACAGGGTATAAGGAGACAGTTGTCTGCTCCTAAGACTCCACAGCAGAATGGAGTAGTTGAGAGAAAGAACCGGACCATCCAGGAAGCTGCTAGGACAATGATGTTGGAAGCAAATGTTCCTCAAATGTTTTGGAAAGAAGCTATCAGCACTGCAGTCTACACTCTCAATCGAGTTCAAATCAGAAACAACACCGGTAAGACCCCCTATGAACTCTAGTTTGGCATCACTCCTACTGTGAAATATTTCAGAGTATTTGGTAGCAAGTGTTATATTAAAAGAGATGAAGATCTAGGAAAGTTTGATGCTAGAAGTGATGAAGGAATTTTCTTGGGCTACTCCACTCAAAGCAAAGCATACCGGTGTTACAATAAGAGATTGAGGAAGATGATAGAAAGCACCAATGTAAAGGTTGATGAAGGAATTGAGAAGCCTTCAAGATTTTATGAGTTTGATGAAGATGACCAAGACAGTGTTCAAGGACCTCAATCCTCTCCGGTGAGACAGAGTCAGCCTGATCCGGTAAATCAGGAAGAAGAGATAGGTCTGAATGAGCCTGATCAAGAAACAACAGTGCTGGATACTCCCAAAATTCCAAGGTATGTAAGACTGAACCACTCTGAAGATCAGATCATAGGTGATAGAAGCAAAGGTGTACAAACTAGAAGGAATATTGCTCAAAGTCAGGATGAATGCTGTCTGATTTCAAAGATTGAACCTAAAACAGTAAATGAAGCCTGCAATGATGAAAACTGGACCAAAGCAATGGAAGATGAATTGATGAAAATTGAGAAAAATCATACTTGGGATCTTGTTCCCAGACCTAGAGACAGGAATGTAATTGGAACCAAGTGGGTCTTCCGGAACAAACTAAATGAAGCTGGTGAAGTAATCAGAAACAAAGCTAGATTGGTCTGCAAAGGCTACTCTCAAATAGAAGGAATTGACTTTGAAGAGACTTTTGCTCCGGTAGCAAGAATTGAAGCAGTCAGATTACTTCTTGCATTTGCTGCCTTCAAAGACTTCAAGGTATATCAGATGGATGTCAAGTCTGCCTTCCTAAATGGTGATCTGGAAGAAGAAGTCTACATTGAACAACCGGATGGATTTCAATTGTCTGATAATAATGATATGGTCTGCAAGTTGAAGAAAGCTTTGTATGGATTGAAGCAAGCCCCAAGAGCATGGTATGAAAGGTTGGATAAGCATCTTGTGCAGATTGGATTCAACAAAGGTACTGCTGACAGTAACTTATATTTCAAAATTGATCATGAAAACATTCTGATTGTTGAAGTGTTTGTGGATGATATCATTTTTGGAGGAAGAGATAGTATGTGCAAAACTTTTGCTAATCAGATGAAAAGTGAGTTTGAAATGTCTATGCTTGGTGAAATGAATTTCTTCTTGGGACTGCAAATTACTCAAACAAAAGAAGGGATCTTCATTTCTCAGACCAAATATGTGAAAGAATTGTTAAAGAAATTTGGTATGGAAGACTCAAAGCCAATGAACACTCCTATGGCAACCGGATGTAAGTTAAGCAAAGATGATGATTCTCCAAAGGCAGATCAGACAAAGTATAGATCAATGATTGGTGGATTGTTGTATCTCACTCAAACTAGACCAGATATAATGCAGGCTGTTGGTCTTGTGGCAAGATTCCAGGCTGATCCTAGAGAATCTCATGTTATGGCAATCAAAAGAATTTTTAGATACTTGAAAGGAACAGTTGAGTATGGTCTATGGTACCCTAGAGATCCGGACTTCTCTCTTCATGCTTACACAGATGCAGATTGGGCAGGAGATGTGGATGACCGGAAGAGCACTAGTGGTGGAGCATTCTTTTTGGGGAAGAGATTGGTTTCTTGGCTAAGCAAGAAACAAGATGCAATATCTCTGTCTACAACTGAAGCAGAATACATTGCAGCAGCAGGTAGTTGCACTCAAATCTTATGGATGAAGCAGATGCTAAGAGACATCAAAGTTGAATATGAGAAGCCTATCACAATTTTCTGTGATAATTCAAGTGCAATTAATATCTCCAAGAATCCGGTATTGCATTCTAAGACTAAGCACATATCTATTAAATTTCACTTTTTGAGAGAACAAGTAAACAAGGAAGAAGTCAGATTGAAGTATGTTCCCTCCAAGGATCAGATTGCAGATATCTTTACAAAACCTCTTCCCAAAGACTCTTTTGAATATCTCCGGGAGAAGTTAGGGGTCATGGCCCCTCCGGTGATGAACTAAGATGCACTGATGTGCATCAGTCCGGTGGCTATCACAGTCATATCTTGTGATCCGGACTAATGGGGAGCTGCAACTAAGGGGGAGCAGCTGGTATGATTCTGATGTATGAGAATTGCAAGTATGAGCCCTTTGCCATTGATGTCAAAGGGGGAGAGAAGACATGTGAAAAACAAGTGGTTGATGATCAAAGGGGGAGCAGTAAAGGAAGAGAAGACATATGAAAAGTTGAAGTTCTTGTCTTAATGGTTTTTCACATCATATGTTGCCATCAATGACAAAGGGGGAGATTGTTGCAAGTATGAGGTGAGCCAGTGTTGTCATTGATGTCAACATACTCATATTGCATTGACAAGAAGGATTTGATGAGCTGTGTGCTGAGGATATTGAGAAAATTAGCCTCAGTCAGGAACAGTGAAGAACAGTGATGAGAAGAAGGTAAATGTACTGTATAGGATGAGAACCGGAGGATGCGGATTAAAGGGTTAGTAGATATGAGTCTTGAGATGCTACAGTTAAGATTTCAGAGGTCCGCATGAAGATCTGAAGGAGTTGTGGCTGCCGGTATAGAACCGGGTCCGGCAAGTATCCAGAGGTGACAGAGGATCACAAAAAGGTCCGGTGAGGTCCGGAATTGTATCATCCTAATCTGCGGATTGGACGGAGTGTTTTGGGATGTCCTTGTGATGTGTCATCCTGATTTGTGTATGATTTGGAGGTCCGGAAGTACCTCTTGCATTATGACAGTGGCGACAGACTGTGTTCTTGAAGTTCCGGATGAGGAAGACAAGAGATCCCAGTAAGTAGAGGAAGTGCGGATGTATCCGGACATTCATACAGGCTTGTGAAGGTTCTTGGATCATGTTTAGGCTGTGTTGATTGGTCCGCATTGATGGTAGAGCCCAGAATTGAAGTTATTCTTCCGGATGAAGTTCTTGCTCTGTTTAGCCGACCGGATGAGTTGTTCATCCTGCGAATGTTCTTGTGATGGCCGACCGGATGTGTTATTCATCTTGCGGATACTCCTATGGTTGTTTGCCGACTTAGATGTTTGTTCCTAAGTCGATGTCTTGTATAAATAACGGTTTGTGAGTTCATTTCAAGGTGTGGTGTGAGGATGAGTATGGTATAGCGAAGAAACCTGCGAAAGGCAGAGCAGAGATTGTTGGGCTTAATTGGAACTGATCCGGACATGATAGAGATGTCATTCTCCAGTTCAAGACTGTGATTTTTATCACCTTGTAGACAGTGTGTCTCCTTGTAGGCAGTGGGCCTCTTTGTGAGCAGTGTGCTCGGGCAGTGAGCCCTTATTGGCATGTGCCATTCATTTTTTCTTTATTCTTCTAACAGAGAATAATTCTTGGGTTAATCACCCCGTGGTTTTTCCCTTAACCGGGTTTTCCACGTCAAAATCTTGGTGTTCAATGTGTTGATGCTTATCTGCTCTTGTGTTTATGTATTATGCTTCCATGGATGATTATTTGATATGCTGCTAACTAACAACAGAGAATTAAGTGTTTAAAAGAGAAGAAGTTTTATACAACTGATTCACCCCCCCTCTCAGTTGTATGCCCTAGATCCAACAATGTTAATTTCATATCATTGCTAACATAGAGAGGACATATACATGCATGATTCACATCATGGACATATAATAGTTCATCTTCATTATTGAGCATGTCAAATATAAAGAAGAAATTTTAAGGATAGAATAAAGATGATAGTGTAATCCAGTTGGATTGAGAGATATATGGTTATTGAAACATAGAAGTAACATAACTACACGTAGGATGTACTGTGGTCCATTAACAACTTCAAATTGGCCATGTTAATTAACCTACAAAGATGTAACTTTTTGGATGTCTTAAGGGGTCCTAATTTACGATGTCTTAAGGGGACGTTAAGTAAGTTCTCAAAATTTGGTGAAGTTGCCCAAGGCAACCAAATTTAACAATATAATAAAATCAAATTTAAAGTAAATTCAAAGTAGAAAAACATGTGCATTTAACAAATAAAATATATAGAATAATAATTTTGATATATAAAAGTGTAGAGTATAAAATTGTGTACATACACATGTATACAAATTTGTATACAAAATGTGTAATAATGTAATTGTGTATGTAGATATATGCCAACTCAAAATAATGTTTACAAAACTTGTGGGGAATGTAGTAGGTCTTCACGCCACCTAATATAAAAATAATACAAGCAATTTATCAATATATCATCAAAAACATGTATTTTACTTTATATAAAACTATCGAGATATACATAATTTGTACCTGTATTTACAAGTGCCTCTCAAATTTTTGTTTCAAAGTATGTTCAATGAATTTGTGATGATGGCCTAAGGATATAAAAGGACAATTTAAATCAATTTCAACTAATAACACATAAGAAATATCAAAACATGTATTTAATGTATTTAAAAGAACAATATAAATCTATTTAACTATATTTACCTGTATTTACTTATTCTATTGTACCATCTCCATCCTCTCTTTTTTCCAACACATAGATGATTGTCTCATGGTCTTCCATAGAAATTATCCATAGCTCTTTATTTGTAGGTTTTCCACGATACCTCTCCAGTTTTATATTTGTTGCCAACACCAAATGTGAGTAGTGTATAGTCTTCTTATGTGTTTCATAATATTTGAATGTAGGCAAACCATTCTTCCTTATTAGATATTTTCGTAGCCAAGTGCCAACAACCACCACCGAACCTATTGGAGAATGATAGCCATCATCAAAGAAATTCTTAAAATTTGCTTAAGGGGATCAAAGAAGTTATTAAAATTTGCTTAAGGGGATCAAAGACTTGTTATCAAAATTTGCTTAAGGGGATCACCAAACCTGTTGGATAAGGAAAGCCATCATCATCTTCTTGAGGTGTTGTTAACTTATGTTCAGTCTCCACACAACAAGCCAACCAATATTTTGTTTCCTCTTCATTCTTCTTTGGTGCAACAACAACATACACATGTCCTGCAAACAAATTTGATTCAATAACTTACACATGTCCATAAAATTTGACCAATCAACATACATGCATTCATATGTACACATATAAATAAATAAAAGCACTACAAATTAGTAATGAAGTGAAATAAAATGAAATGATTTGAATTAAATTACCTTTTTGTACAAGGTCTGAAACATGGTCATAATCGTCTGATGCAAACAGTTGATCATTGTCTTCAATTGTTGTTTCACTTTGATCGTGTGCTTGTGCAAGTGTCAATGGTCTTTGCTTCCACTCTTCAACCCATTCTATATTTTCACATGCTTCCCAATCTCCTGAAATATAAAACTGACAAAAACATGCAAGCTCCCTTGTCCAGATAGTCCATGTACTTGCATTCGAACTCCTAAATGAATGCCATTTAGTAGATCCACTGATTGTCTAGCAATCAAGTCTAGGTAGAATATTTTCTTCTTCAACCAACCAAAAGAATCAACGAACTATAGAGTACTCTCTTGATCTAGGTGTACATAATCTTGTATTGCACCAATCTACAATCCCACGTGCATCTTTAAATTTTACTGCATTCTCAAGTTTTAATTGTTGTCTAGCAAGAATTCTTTTAACACACGCACCAACTCCATCATGTTCTCCTTTACCATGTCCAGCTTCAAAAAAATTCCACATATGTTGGACATTATTCTCCTTGTGAACCCTACTTAACCAACAGAACATTTGAACATTCTTGAACAGTCCCGTACAATTATCTGACCATATAAGATGTTCAGTCATCTGGATTCCTCTTTCTCTTAAATTTGTATAAAATATATTGAAACGATATTGAACAAACTCTGATGAGTGTAATCGTTGTCACTCAAATAGAAATGATACTCCCTCAAAACTTTTCTATCATTCTCTGTGCTATCATCTGCATGTCTATAAACAATATGAACAAACATAGCAACCTGCACTGAATTGTAATATTGTGATTGAATTTCCTCTTGCAGAGCTAAAGTATAGTTTTTTGTAAAATCAACCACTGATAGTATAGTACCAACTAGAAATGTGTTTCTACATTCACGAAATTGTCCATCAAGCCATCGAGCTTGTTGAGAGTGCTTGACATATTTTGGTACAATTTTACTCTTAAATTCTAATATGAATGCATGCACACTAACTTTTTTTGTAATTAAATCACAATGCTTTCCAAATTTTCCATCTTTTAAAGAATATTCAACATTCTTAAATCTTTTAACATCCACTAATTGTTGTCCAAAATTATTTTCAACACTTTCATGCATACAAACTCTTAACAAAGAAAGATTGCCACAACTAGTGCATTGTCCAGAAATACATGAACTTAAATAAAATGATTTTTCATTAGATCTTTCATAGAACAAATTTGATATAAACTCTTTTATTGCTTCAGTTGGCATATTAATATCACATTCCTGTATAATCATGTTACTATATAAAGTACAACGTATATATTGAAACACATCATAATAATAACGAAATTGAACATGCATTTTACAACAAGATATTCATTGCTTATTAATCTTTACATACCATGGTTTGCATTTTTCAAAAGATTTTTGACTTATTTTAATATTCCCAGGTAACACTAATTCATCACAAAATTTTCTATAAAATTCAATTTGCATTGTATCTAATAGGTGTTTTGGATGAGGATCACGAACTTTCGACCCCACTCTTAATTTTAAAACATCTCTAACATTAGATGATACCCTAGTATTATCATGCCAATATTTTTCGATCAAAGATCTAATTTCAATATTCAGTTTCATGTCAGATATCAGGAGTCGACCACTAAAACTCCAACATTGGTTAATTAGATCATTTTATATACTTTCTCTTCTTTTTGCCGCTCTTACTAATGTTTTAGGATGTATTTTTAGAATTCCACTAATATTGCTTACCATTCTTCTATTCAAAGTTGTTTTATTCACTATAACAGTTGTTATAGCTCGTCTTGCTGCATTCTTATCTTTGGATTGACTATTACTTCCAATAGACTCAATAGCACTAGCAACAATAGACATAGCATGTTTTAGTGATTGATCTTTTCTTCTTGGTTTAACAAAAATGCCTAACATTTTCATTACTTTTATCATTTTCCACATTCTCATTAATTGCATCATTAGTTGACATTGAAATGATAATTTTTTACAATAAAAAAATTCCTTGTATAATCTATTGGCATGTGTTCTTATTTTCCTCAAGAAATTTTACCAGGAAGATTATCCAAAACATCTCTTTCAATTTTGAAAAAAAATTCTCATTTTCAACATCACATCCTAGATTTTCATTTTCATTTTCAACTTCAAAATGATTTTCATTTTCAACAACAAAACGGTTTTCATTTTCATTTTCAACAAAACGATTTTCATTTTTATTTTCAACAGCAAAACGATTTTCATTTTCATTTTCAACAAAAAGATTTTCATTTTCATTTTCATTTTCAACAACAAAATGGTTTTCATTTTCATTTTCAACAAAAAGATTTTCATTTTTAACAGAAGGATTTTTATTTTCAACAATAATTTATTTCAAATTTTGATCTCTACGAATATTATCAATCTCAACATTATTATATCCAACTTGTTTTAAATCTCCTATCAACACTATTTCCATTTCATTCAAAGGTGGATTTGAAGAAGTACCTGGATTTGTGCCTATTGAAACATTCTCCATAGCATTGATAGAGGGATTTGAAGACATAGCAGGAGTAGTTTGTATAATCGTATTAGTTTCCACATTCACCTCTTGCAAATTTGCATTATCTACATCCATGGTCTCAATATTTTTATCTTCAATAGTTGTGGAATTGGATGCTTCAGCATTATTCATTGATTGAATCTTTATTCTTCTATCTCTGTCTTTTTGCCTCCTTCTCTCTCTTTGCTTCAATCTCTTCAGGGGTTAATAGCTTCCTATCGTTCCTCTTATTACGACTTTGTGATCCCATGATTTAAAAATTTATGAAGCATGTATAAATGAATGTCAAAAACTTGAAAGCCTTTCTTCTTTGTTTAAGTCCTTCAAACAAGTACCAATTCAACAAAATTTCACTCAAACAGTGTCTCAATGATGGCTTCTATCAAAATTCAAACAATATTCCAAGTTGATGGACTTGCAAAAGAAAAAAAATGGTAGAGAATGCTACAAATGTCACTGTCGGCCGTACTGTAAAGCAAGTTGCAGGGATGACAGTTATAGTACAGTCTTATTAAAAAAATGGACAAATAATAAACAGGATCTCGTTTAAGAAACGGGATCCCGTTATATAAAACGGGATCTCGTTTTGTTTTGCACCGATGGAGTGAGAAACGAGATCCCGTTATTTAAAATTTGAATTTTAAGCTCGGGTTTTGCTTTGTAACCCAGTTTGGGAAATGCTTTGGGGACCCGAACCTGACCTCTGGACCTGGTTTGACCTGCAACTTGAAGGTTCTGTCAATGTCACAACAAAATAGTGACTTTGGGCATATATCTGAAGGTCTATTTCGCAAAATATTTTGACAAAATTAAAACCCATTATAGATGAGACAGTGTAGATTCTAAATGTGTAATTTTTTTTACAATTGGATTAATTTTTCTATTTTTTAATCAATTTCTGATGAAATAGGTCCATAAACTTGAATTATCAAGGTTTTCTTAGTATTTTAATAACTTTTTATTAAAATATCTTTTTGTAAAAAAAATTGTAGGAAAACGTACTTTAGACAATTGTTTTCAATTTCAAAAAATGTTAAGTTTAGGTCATCTTATGCGTGACGTACACGATTTTTTAAAAGACCAAAAATGGCCAATAAAAAATTAATAAAAAAAAATATTCAATAAAAAATTACAAAAAAATATGGAAAACGTGCTTCAGTGAGTTACAAATCTTTTCCCAAAAAGATTTTAAAAAATATGATTATTTAGGTCAAAATATGGATGACATACACGTACATAGTATAGTAAAAAAAGTGACTTTTAAATAGTGGTTTTTAGAAACGCCTATTCAAAATTAATTTCTATCATCTGGATATTGAAAAAAATTAGATATTTGGAAACTAGACTCCGAGTACTACATTTCATATTTAGTGACTTTTTCCAAGATTCCACCTTTAAGTGCTTCAAATTTTTAGGTCAAATGTGACAAATTTTGAAAAACAGGGAAAACACTTCCACTTTTTGGCCAATAAGTGGACACAACTTCTTCACACAGCCTAATGAAATTTTAGGGTCATAGCGTTGATGCAGTTTTCAGTGGTTCTCCACCTGCATATTACACTACATCATCTACTGTCGGGGTATGTAACTAGTAAACAATTATAAATATTACATGGGAATAGCATCGTTATATGAATGGTATTCTAATATCTGATTTTGGATGTTGAATAGGTTAATATTAGAGATTTCATAGCAACACCTGCCAGCGGTGGTGGACTTTAAAGCTTCACAAAGGTAATAAAATAAATAGTTTAATGAATGAATTGTACTTACTAGATTTTTGTATGTGACTTGTGTGCTTTATTGTGTGTACTTCCATGTTTAGGTGAATGTGTGTGTATGTTAGGAGCCATGATTTGCATCACTATTATAGTTTTCGTAATTGATTAATGTTGTTTTATTTTCAGATGATGCAGGATACGGAGACACCTCCTGATGTTCATAGGGCAATGGAGCATGGTGTGACCTCTGCGATCCATAGCTCCATGCCATTGATAGGGGTATGAGGCAGATTAGTAAATTTCAATTTACATTCATTGTTATAGTTGTTTATTTTTAAAAAATAAAAGATTATTGATTTGAAGTTTAATTTCTATCTGGATGGTTTTTATAGGACATGACATCACCACAGCCTAATCCTGCTACTAAGGCAAGTGAGGAGACAGATTATATGATAGCGGTAAGTGTTTATTTTGTTAAATGTTTCATTTTTTATAACATGTAATTTCTATATATTAATGTCTATACTTTTTATTGTAACAGCTATAGATGTAGGAAGAACTAAATAGGAGGAGCAGCCCTCGGCTTCATAGTAGACCACCCACATATTTGTCTCCATCCCCTAGAAGACCAAAGGCTACCCGTGATCTATTCTCTTCATCAGCCAGAGGGGAATGACTTTTTATTGTGTTCCTTTGTTGTATGCCTATATGGCATTTGTGGACATATATTTTGTATTGCATATAGTTGACATTGTATGCTATATGGCATTTTTGTAAGCCTATATGGCTATTTTGTATATATGTTATACTTATATCGACAGATATTGATGTATGCCTTACAAATCTTTTTTATTGATGGCATCCATACTTGCATTATAAATCCACGTTTGACTGGATATTTGTAGATGGCTACTTCAAATATTTAAAGTCCAATTGTATTACATAGGATGTTTGTTGATCCAATAAGCTAGCTATTGTTATTTCAGTATCACATAAACTTCATTTTGGAACTAAAAGATAAGAGTTTTATTTAAAATAAAAATGAATCATCATATTGAACAGAAAATATTCATATTCTTTATGAGTTGCTCAATTGAAAATATTCAAATGAGTATGCTGATCCATATTCTTTATGAGTTGGTCAATTGAAAATATTTCTTAATTTCTTGTTATTATACCATATTGGGATGCAAAGAGTATGTTTGTTGTTTTGAATAAGATAGTCAAAATCATATGCTTATGAGCACCTGATGACCATTGTGGTTATTAAATGTAATTCCTCTTGCATATAAGGTGAGGTTATGAGATTACATTGAGTCTTACCTAATTTTAGTATGCAACATAACATTGGGGCTATAGGCTTCCATAAGTCATCAACAATCAAGGTTCAAGGTTGTCATTGAATTCAAAGGGTCAAGGTTGTTTGTCATTGATGTCAAGGTTGATGCCATGATGTTGATAAGGTGATACAATGATTCAAGGTAGGTGATGGTCATGAGGTGCATGATGTTGTGAATATGGTTTTCATGATAAGGTCTCTTAATTCATGTTGATGCTGCACAAGACAAACATTGATGTAGAGGACTTAGGATAGGTTGAGGATACCTTCTTCTGACAAGGTTTCCTTCCCACACTCAAAACCCAAATTCAAGGATCATCATGCAAAAGTGGGAACAACAGTAGGTTTTCTTGAAATCATCATGCTGAGGCTCATTTGGCATCCCATATGACACATTCCAATCATTGGTTAAGGTTAGACAGGCTTTGAGTTGGGACTTCCTTCTTTAGGCCACTAAACCCCTTGTAGCCCTTGAAATAGGAATAGTCAGTTATAACTCTTGATACAGGTCTGCAAACTCAAAACTCAGACAATCCTAAGATACCCATTTAGATTCCCTACAACATATCCCCGATTGGGTATGGGTTGTTTTGGACAATACAGGCTAACCTATAACCCCTCCTAGTGGCCTAAAGCCCCAATTAGCCCTTTTTTGTGAAGAAAACACCCTCCAATTTGATTATAGTTCTCAATAAATCATTTGGACATCTCAAGGGCATGATAAAACTAAGGATTTCTTGGGTTTTGGGTCCCCAAAATGGACTGCAACTGATTGGTCTTATGTTGCTCCCTTACTAGGCTTCTATGCACCACCTAACACATGAGGATGTTAGGTTTCTTCAATAGAATCTCCTCCTTCTCAGATCCCCTACCCAAAACTCTTCATAATACATTAAAACAGACACCAAAAAGTCCATTCCACTGATTAGGAACGAGTCAAACCAGTGGAATGGAGAATAAAAACATAGTTTCTGTCAGAAACCCTAAGTTAGGTTTTGGTAACCAGATTTCAGAAAGGTGTAGAGAAATCAAACACAAATATGTTTCAAGACTTCTAATCACTTGTAATAAGGACTTAGCTCATACCTCTAACATTGCACAAACAATTGCCTTATGACACCCCCGTACAGAGAAGTACCACGGACAGGAACAGCGTAATACATAGGAAGTTGCAGGAAAATTGAGTTCTTCTTATTCATTACTTCCACGAATTCACTTCTTCTCGTTCAAGGAACATCTGCAAGGCTTTAAGAATCCTGCCACAATAGCTTGGGATAGTTGGAGGGTAGTTGGGGTCGATGGGAAGGTATGGCAACCATTGAACTGCCCTGTTCTATTTTGAAACTGCAACTAATTACATGGTTTAACATAGGCATCAGTTGTTTTGAGACTTGACAATGCCTTCAAACACCTTTACAATGTAATTAAGCTTTTGACAAGGTCTAACACTCTTTGACACATGCCAAAAGTCTTACAATGTATGACTGCCCCTATTACAATATAAGACTCTATGACCGCCTCTTGCAACCATGGCAGTAACATGATGAAGTTTGGACATAGTCCTTATTACAAATAAGAGAATGGTCTTCCAAGACCTTATTGAATCAACAAAACAACATGAACAACATGAAGACAGGACATAAATCATATGAGCTCCTTGGTGCTCCTGCACCAAACATGGTTCATATGATGCAAGGTTCATGTTCATGGTGGATGTGGTTTTGTTCATGCAAGGTTTTGTTATGAATATGGTTTTCATGATAAGGTCTATCTTGAAAGGTTGATATGATGCAAGGTTCATATTCATGGTGGATGTGGTTTTGTTCATGCAATAAGAAGTTAGAGAAGACACAAGCTTTCATAATCATAATCTTATTGATAGTTAGGGTTTGCATATTGGGCATTAAACCCTAAAAAGAATCTACTTTTCTTAAGACTTTAAAACCCTTAATTGCCTATCATGTGTAAAGTGCACTTTTGTTTTAATTTAATATTGACTTATAATCAAAAGTTACTATCACTTAAATCAAACTACTAAAGGGTCTTTAACTCATTAGTTCATCGGCCCTTCAACCTAACTCAACCAACGTCTCTGGTAAACTCTCATAAGCTCGAGCCCCATATCATAATCGAAGGTCATATTTAATTGATATGAGGGCGGGAAAAAGGATTGGAAGGTTAGTATTTAAAAGGAAATTGGAATACAAAAAATCATCTCTATGCAGTTGAATTTGATGGGCATGCCTTTATAAAAGGCTAAAAGACAACTTTATGCAGGATATCATGGTATTTGTAGTGTTTGAAGATTGAAGACTAGTTAGTGTTTGTAGCTCAGACTGTTTCGGCATGTTTGGGTACGAAACAGGACCATGCCTAGCCTAAACGTACCCATCTGGACACGTTGGAATTGTCAGTTTGGCCGCACGATGAGAAGAACAAAAGTTACACCTCTTTGCAACTTTACACTGCCTCCTTTTGATGATTTTTGGGGCAGCAGAAAACCTTTCACCACGGGCAAACGCCTAAGAGATATAAAAAATTGAGAGAGGTTATTGTAAAGGCACTCTACGTGATCATGTTTTCTTAGATGGAATGTTTCTAAGTGATACGGTTTTCAAGTAACACCTCGTCAAAGATTGTTGCCTTTTTGCACTTTGGACTCTTCAAGGATATCGTCGGTACAATGTAGCTCAGACTATTTTGACATGTTTGGGTGAAAAAAAGGACCATGCCTAGCATAAACGTACCCATCTGAATGCGTTGGAATAGTCAGTTTGGTCACATCAGGAGTAGGACGAAAGTTACACCCCTTTACAACTTTACACTGCCTCCTGACGATTTTTGGGGCAATAGAAAACCGTTCACCACAGGCAAATACCTCAGAGATATAAAAAACTAAGAGAGGTTATTGTAGAGGGACTCTACACGATCGCGTTGTCTAAGACAAAATGTTTCTAAGTGACATGGTTTTCAAGTAACATCTCGTCAAAGATTGCTGCCTTTTTGCACTTTGGACTCTTCAGGGATATCGTCAGTACAATGTAGCTCAGACTGTTTCGACATGTTTGGGTGAAAAAAAGGACCATGCCTAGCATAAATGTACCCATATGGATGCGTTGGAACTATCATTTTGGTCACATCAGGAGCAGAACACCAAAAATGCAAAAGTTGCTTTGTGCAACTTGACAACATTGACACTTTTTTACAATAGGACTCAAAGACTCAAACTGACCCCAAATGACTCAAAGTGACTTAAAAATAAATGAAATGGTCTTAGAAGACCTTATTACATACAATTGACTCAATCAAAATATTTAATTAACTCAATGTAACATGACTTTACAAAATTAATGTGAATACTTACAAATTAATCCAATGAACCATTCGGGTCTGCTCTACTCTTTATTGTGTCAAGTATTGCTTCATGGTCAGACTCATGCACCTTCCACAAGGTCTTGTTCAAAGGTCTACCCCGATATTGTATCAAATGAACACTGGATGCCACGACAAGGTTTGAGTAATGAAGAATCTTTCGATGCATGTCAAAGTCCTGAAACAGCCAAACTTTAACACTCTTATGTGGGTACCTTCTAACCATGTTCTAGTAATAACCACTGAGCCTATAGGGTATTCGATGTTTTCTCCATTTGTAACTGGGGCCTCTAATTTCTTTTTGGCCTCAACACAACGACATAAGTAATAATCTGTTCCCTCTTCATTATCTTCATCTGCAATAACTGCATATACGTGCCCTACATTGATATGTGTAGCAAATTAGATGAAATTAGTCAACATTACAAAAACACTACAAAGTAAGATGACATTAGGAAATTCAAAAACTATGCAAATAGATATATTACCTAGTTGAACTAGATCTGATATGTGGTCAAAGTCAACTGATGATTCCATATGTGTTAGTTCCAGTGCCGTCGGGGGTCGATACGTGTCAAGTGGGCTAAGATAACTTAACTGCCATTCGTCAACCCACTCCTTTGACTCGCACTCATCCCAGGCTTGAATTGTATAGGAAGAAGAAAAGCATGACATCTTTCGCGTATGGATACTCCATGAACCTGCAATTGAGCTTCTGAAAGAGTGCATCTCACTTGATCCTATTAGTGTTGCAAGTATGAGGTTAACCAGTGTTGTCATTGATGTCAACATACTCATATTGCATTGGTAAGAAGGATTGGATGAGCTATGTGCTGAGGATATTAAGAAAATTAGTCTCAATCAGGAATAGTGAAGAACAGTGATGAGAAGAAGGCAAATGTACTCAATAGGATGAGGATCAGAGGATGCGGATTAAAGGGTTTGTAGATATGAGTCTTGAGATGATCCAGTTAAGATTTTAGAGGTCCGCATAAAGATATGAAAAAGTTGTGATCAGTCAAGTAGAACCGGTTCCGGGAGATGCTCCAGAGTGACAGAGTGTTACAAAAAGGTCTGGTGAGATCTAGAGGTGCATTGTCAGACTCTGCAAATTGGAAGGAGTGTTTGGGATGTCCTTGTGATGTGTCATCTCAGTTTGTACATAGTTTGGAGGTCTGAAAGAACCTGTTTCAGTTTGACAGTCGTGACAGACTGTGTTCTTGAAGTTCTGGATGAAGAGGAGAAGAGATTCCAGTAAGTCGAGGAAGTGTGGATGTACCTGGTCATTCAGGCAAGCTTGTGAAGGTTCTTGGATCATGTTGAGGTTGTGTTGTCGGTCCACATTAGTGTTAGAGCCCAGAATTGGAGATATACTTCCAGATGAAGATGTTCTTGTTCAGGCTAGCTGACCGGATGAGTTATTCATATTGCGAATGTTCTTAAGGATGATTGCCGACTTAGATGATTATTCCTAAGTCAATGCCTTGTATAAATAAAGGTTTGTAAATTCATTTCATAGTGTGTTGTGGAGCGGATGAGTGTGGAATAGCGAGAGAACAAGGGGCAAAGTAGAAGTATCTCGGGCTTAAATGGAACTGATCCAGACATGGTAAAGATGTCAATCTCCAATTCAAATTTGTAAAACTTATCATCTTGTAGACAGTGTGTCTCTTGTAGGCAATGTGCCTCCTTTTGAGCAGTGTGCTCGGGCAGTGAGCCCTAATTGGCATGTGCCATTCATTTTTCTTATTCTTCTAATAGAGAATAATCCTTGGGTTAATCACCCTGTGGTTTTTCCCTTAACCGGGTTTTCCACATCAAAATCTTGGTGTCCAATGTGTTGATATTTATCTGCTCCTGTGTTTATGCATTATGCTTTCATGAATGGTTAATTGATATGCTATTAACTAACAAGAAGAATCAAGTGTTTGAAGTAGAAGCAAGTTTTTGTACAACTGATTCACCCCCCCTCTCAGTTGTGTGCCCTAGATCTAACAATTGGTATCAGAACTGAGTTCCTTTGAAAGGAGCTTAACCGCTTGAGGAGATCCAAGATGTCGTCATACAAGAAGGACAGTCCGAAGTTTGATGGAACCAACTTCACTCTTTGGAAAGGCCACATGAAATGTCACTTGGAGTGTATGGGAAAGGCGTACTTGTCCATGGTCGAAAAAGCATATAAACCTCCACAGGGTGGTCTGACAACTCTAAATGAAATCACAGATGCTGAAAACAATCTGCGGACTAAAGAGGCTCTTCTAAGTGCATTAACCAACTCAGAGCTCTCCAATGTTATTGACCTACCAACTGCCTATGAGATCTGGATTAAACTAGAACTTCTGCATGAAGGAGATGAGTTTGTTAAGAGTGCAAGGTTGCAAAGTCTCAAAGGGAAATTTGAAAGATTGAAGATGAGAGATGATGAAAATATCACTACCTTTATGCCAAGAGTGAATGAGCTAGTGTGTGGAATCAGGAATGCTGGTGGAGTTCTGGATGAAAATGAGATTGTTTGTAAAATTCTCAGATCTCTTCCTACTGCCTACAAGATCAAGGTTGCTACCATTGATGAATTCAGAGCCCATGCAACTGTCACAAGAGAGCAATTGGCTAGCAAACTGGCTGCATCTGAAATGACCAAGTTTGGAGATGATCCCCCCAAGACTGAATCTGCATTCAAAGCCAGTGCCTATGTGAAAGGCAAACAAAGATTTGATCCGGGAGAAAACTCTTCAAGGAAGCTGTCATGGTATGATCAAGCAAGGAAAGACATGGAAGAGGAAGAAGTAGAAATAGCTCATCTTGAAGCCCTCATTGCAAAGAGATTGCCAAGATGATCCGGTAAGTATGAAGGAAAGTTACCTTTTAAGTGCTTCAACTGCAATAAGATTGGTCATTTTGCTTCAAGATGTCCGGAAAGATCTGCAAGGTCAAACTCTAACAGACAAAGGTTCCAAAAGAACTGTTATTATGTTCATGAAGAAGCTGACAATGAAGGAGTAATAGATGATGAATCAGAGATAGGAGACAAATCTGAAAATGAATGGGTGTTTATTGCCATCAAGGAAGAAGAACCAATATCCTCTGAATCTATCAAACATAAGGTTGTAGGAAGAGCTTTGGTTGCCCAAGTTGAAGAAAAGGATGATTGGGTTATTAACAATGGATGCTCTCACCATATGACAGGTGACAAGAACAAGTTCTTAGATTTGGAAAGGTATGAAGGAGGAATGGTAAAATTCGGTGACAATTCTGCAGGTAGAATCAGAGGTAGGGGAACTATTTCTTTTGATGGAAAGAGTAAAACTAGTAATGTACTGTATGTTGAAGGATTGAAACACAATCTTCTCAGTGTTGGACAGTTAGTAGACAAAGGTTATGATCTCCGGTTCAAAAATGGAAGATGCAGGATCTTTGAAAGCTCCGGAACTGAGATTGCATTCGGTACTCAAACAAAAGGTAATATCTTCCATCTGGTTGGTTCTAATAAAAGTTGTTTGTTTGTTCAAGTGGATCAGAGTTGGTTATGGCATAGAAGGATGTGTCATGTAAATTTTGATAACATCATCAAAATAAGCAATACTCAGGCTGTAAGAGATCTTCCAAAGTTGGTGAAACCTACAAATAGTTTGTGCAAAGAATGTCAGCTAGGTAAACAGAGCAAAGTCTCTTTCAAAAGCAAGGATCAATCCTCTACCGGATTATTGGAATTAGTTCATACTGATCTATGCGGTCCGACAAGAATCAAAAGTATGTAAGGTGATAGATATTTCATGTTGCTGATTGATGACCACTCCCGGATGATGTGGGTTACCTTTCTAAAAGAAAATTAGAAGCCTTTGAGAAGTTCAAAATCTTCAAAGCTATGGTAGAGAATCAAACCGGATTGAAACTGAGGTGTCTAAGGTCTGATAGAGGTGGTGAATTCACATCCGATGAATTCATAGACTTTTGTGAGAAGCATGGTATAAAGAGACAGTTGTCTGCTCCTAGGACTCCACAGCAGAATGGAGTAGTTGAGAGAAAGAACCGGACCATCCAGGAAGCTTCCAGGACAATGATGATGGAAGCAAATGTTCCTCAGATGTTTTGGAGAGAAGCTATCAGCACTGTAGTCTACACTCTCATCCGAGTTCAAATCAGAAGCAATACCGGATACTCCACTCAAAGCAAAGCATACCGGTGTTACAATAAGAGACTGAGAAAGATAATAGAAAGTACAAATGTGAAGGTTGATGAAGGAATTGAGAAGCCCTCAAGGTTTTATGAGTATGATGAAGATGATTAGAATGGTGTTCTGATTCAAAGAACTCAATCCTCTCCTGAAGGTCAGATTCAGACTGATTCGGTAAATCAGGAAGAAGAAGTTTGTCTGGATGAGCCTGATCAAGAAACAGTAGTACAAGAAACTCCAAAGTTCCAAGGTATGTAACTCTAAATCACTCTGAAGATCAGATCATAGGTGACAAAAGCAAAGGGGTACAAACAAGGAGGAAAATTGCTCAAAATTCATATGAATGGTGTCTGATTTCAAAGATTGAACCTAAGACAATAAATGAAGCTTGCAATGATGAAAACTGGACCAAAGCAATGGAGGAAGAGTTGATGCAAATTGAGAAAAATCACACTTGGGTTCTTGTTCCTAGACCTAGAAACAAGAATGTGATTGGAACCAAATGGGTCTTCCGGAACAAACTAAATGAAGTTGGTGAAGTAATCAGAAACAAAGCCAGATTGGTTTGCAAAGGCTACTCTCAAATAGAAGGAATTGATTTTGAAGAAACCTTTGCTCTGGTGGCAAGCATTGAAGCAGTCAGATTATTTATTGCATTTGTTGCCTTCAAAGACTTCAAGGTATATTAGATGGATGTCAAGTCTGCCTTCCTAAATGGTGATTTGGAAGAAGAAGTATACATTGAACAACCAGATGGATTTCAATTGTCTGATCAAGATGATATGGTCTGCAAGTTGAAGAAAGCACTGTATGGATTGAAGCAAGCCCCAAGAGCATGGTATGAAAGGTTGGATAAGCATCTTGTGTAGATTGGTTTCAACAAAGGTACTGTTGACAGTAATCTATATTTCCAAATAGATAATGAAAACATCTTGATTGTTGAAGTATTTGTTGATGATATCATTTTTGGAGGAAGAGACAATATGTGTAAAACCTTTGCAAATCAAATGAAAAGGGAGTTTGAAATGTCAATGCTTGGTGAAATGAATTTCTTCTTGGGTGTGTAAATTACCCAGACAAAGAAAAGCATCTTTATCTCTCAGACCAAATATGTGAAAGAATTGTTGAGGAAATTCATAATGGAAGATTCAAAGCCAATGAACACTCCTATGGCAACCGGATGTAAGTTGAGCAAAGATGATGACTCTCCTAAAATAGATCAGACCAAGTACAGATTAATGATTGGAGGACTATTGTATCTCACTCAAACTAGACCAGATATAATGCAGGTTGTTGGTCTTGTGGCAAGATTCCAGGCTGATCCAAGAGAATCTCATGTCATGGCAATCAAAAGAATTTTTAGGTACTTAAAAGGAACAATTGAGTATGGCCTATGGTATCCTAGAGATCAGGATTTTTCTCTTCATGCACATACAAATGCAGATTGGGTAGGAGATGTGGATGATAGGAAGAGTACAAGTGGAGGAGCATTCTTTTTGGGAAAAAGGTTGGTTTCTTGGCTAAGCAAGAAACAAGAAGCAATATCCCTATCTACAACTGAGGCAGAATACATTGCAACAGCAGGTAGTTGCACTCAAATCTTATGGATGAAGCAGATGCTAAGAGACATCAAAGTTGAATATGAGAAGCCTATCACAATTTTCTGTGATAATTCAAGTGCAATTAATATCTCCAAGAATCCGGTATTGCATTCTAAGACTAAGCACATATCTATTAAATTTCACTTTTTGAGAGAACAAGTAAACAAGGAAGAAGTCAGATTGAAGTATGTTCCCTCCAAGGATCAGATTGCAGATATCTTTACAAAACCTCTTCCCAAAGACTCTTTTGAATATCTCCGGGAGAAGTTAGGGGTCATGGCCCCTCCGGTGATGAACTAAGATGCACTGATGTGCATCAGTCCGGTGGCTATCACAGTCATATCTTGTGATCCGGACTAATGGGGAGCTGCAACTAAGGGGGAGCAGCTGGTATGATTCTGATGTATGAGAATTGCAAGTATGAGCCCTTTGCCATTGATGTCAAAGGGGGAGAGAAGACATGTGCAAATGCTAAGAGATATTCAAGTAGAATATGAGAAGCCTATCACAATTTTCTGTGATAATTCAAGTGCAATAAATATTTCTAAGAATCTGATATTGCATTCTAAGACCAAGAATATATCTATCAAATTTCACTTTTTGAGAGAACAAGTGAACAAGGGTGAAGTCAGATTGGAGTATGTGCCCTCCAAGGATCAGCTTGCAGATATTTTTACTAAACCTCTTCCCAAAGACTCTTTTGAGTATCTCAGGGAGAAGTTAGGGGTCATGGCCCCTCCGGTGATGAACTAGGATGCACTGATGTGCATCAGTCCAGTGGATATCACAGTCATATCTTGTGATCTGGATTGATGATGGGGAGTTGCTACTAAGGGGGAGCAGCTGGTATGATTCTGATGTGTTACAAGTGCAAGTATGATCCCTTTGCCATTGATGCAAAGGGGGAGAGAAGACATGTAAAAAACAAGTGGTTGATGATCAAAGGGGAAGCAGTAAAGGAAGAGAAGACATGTGAAAAGTTGTTGCTGATAGGGGGAGCTGTGACAGAAAAGAGAAGTTCTTGTCTTGATGGTTTTTCACATCATATGTTACCATCAATGACAAAGGGGGAGATTATTGCAAGTATGAGGTTAACCAGTGTTGTCATTGATGTCAACATACTCATATTCCATTGGTAAGAAGGATTGGATGAGTTGTGTGCTGAGGATATTGAGAAAATTAGTCTCAATCAGGAACAGTGAAGAACAGTGATGAGAAGAAGGCAAATGTACTCAATAAGATGAGGATCAGAGGATGTAGATTAAAGGGTTTGTAGATATGAGTCTTGAGATGATCTAGTTAAGATTTTAGAGGTCCACATGAAGATATGAAAAAGTTGTGATCGGTCAAGTAGAACCGGTTCCGGGAGATGCTCCGGAGTGACAGAGTGTTACAAAAAGGTCTGGAGGTGCATTGTTAGACTCTGCGGATTGGAAGGAGTGTTTGGGATGTCCTTGTGATGTGTCATCTTGGTTTGTACATAGTTTGGAGGTCTGAAAGAACCTGTTTCAGTTTGACAGTCGCGACAGACTGTGTTCTTGAAGTTCCGAATGAAGAGGAGAAGAGATTCCAGTAAGTAGAGGAAGTGCGGATGTACCTGGTCATTCAGGCAAGCTTGTGAAGGTTCTTGGATCATGTTGAGGTTGTGTTGTCGGTCCGCATTAGTGTTAAAGCCCAGAATTGGAGATATACTTCTGGATGAAGATGTTCTTGTTCAAGCTGGCCGACCGGATGAGTTATTCATATTGTGAATGTTCTTAAGGATGATTGCCGACTTAGATGATTATTCCTAAGTCGATGCGTTGTATAAATAAAGGTTTGTGAATTCATTTCATAGTGTGTTGTGGAGCGGATGAGTGTGAAATAGCGAGAGAGCGAGGGGCAGAGTAGAAGTATCTCGGGCTTAAATGGAACTGATCCAGACATGGTAAAGATGTCAATCTCTAGTTCAAGTTTGTAAAACTTATCATCTTGTAGACAGTGTGTCTCTTGTAGGCAATGTGCCTCCTTGTGAGCAGTGTGCTTGGGTAGTGAGCCCTAATTGGCATGTGCCATTCATTTTTCTTATTCTTCTAACAGAGAATAATCCTTGGGTTAATCACCCTGTGGTTTTTCCCTTAACCAGGTTTTCCACATGAAAATCTTGGTGTCCAATGTGTTGATATTTATCTGCTCCTGTGTTTATGCATTATACTTTCATGAATGGTTAATTGATATGCTATTAACTAACAAGAAGAATCAAGTGTTTGAAGTAGAAACAAGTTTTTGTACAACTGATTCACCCCCCCTCTCAGTTGTGTGCCCTAGATCTAACAGTTAGTGTAGAGCAGTCCTCATATGGTGCAATGTTAGTATCATCTATCAACCAAAAAAATCTATGAATTGAAGACTTACCTTCATTACTTGGACTCGTGGAAGCATTACACCACTCAACAATCAATTTTGCATCTGTCAACTTTGCATTGTCTTTATACTTTGCCTCTTCCCGTGCTATGGCTCTTTTGATACATGCTCCTGCACCATCATGCTCCCCCTTTCCATGCTTGACTTTACAAAATTTCCACATATGATGAATACTTGTAAAATTATGCCTCCTACTCAGCTAATAGAAATTCCGTGAGTTCTTGAATTGTGACGCAAAGTTATCTGACCATATAATATGATGACTGAATGATATGCCCCTTCTAACCAAATCATTATAGAACACATGAAAGCAACCTTGCACAAACTCCGTAGAATGCGTGCGATCATCACTAATATAGAAATTATACTCCCTTATGATCTTTCTATCATCCTCTATACTATCATTTGCATGAATGAATGCGATGTGCACAAATATAGAAACCTGTGTGGACTTGTAATATTGTGATTGCACCTCACACTGTGGCTGTAGACTATAGTTCTCTACAAAGTTGACGACTGAAAAAATGCTACCAACCGGAAATGTGTCCTTGCATAACTTGAATTGCAAGTCCAACCATCGAGCTCTATGGGCATGTCTTGCATACTCATACACTATGCTCTCATGAAATATAGGCATAAACTGATACACTAGAATCTTTTCAATAACCAATTCACACATCTTTGCTTCTTTACCATCTTTTGTATTGTATGCCACTATTTTATACTTGCCAAACTCTACTAGTTCATTTCCAACCGCATGCGTTCTTTCCATATGTTCACATATTGGCAAATCTTGCAAGCCACCGCAACGATGACATGTGCCATCCAAGCATAATTTCTTGTAGAATATTTGACCTTCCTCTCTTTCACATAAAATTCTTGATATGAAGTCTCTTAAAGATGTTGGTGGGGCACATATGGCACAACCCTACAAAACATTGTTAGTATGCATATCTAAACATATAGACCTATAAACATCAAAATGGTTAGAATATTCAATATGTAATCTACAACAACAAGTAGTGCATGTGTGATTTATCTTAACATAGAAAGGTTTTAGCATTTCAAAATATCTTTGACAAATTGTAATTTGAGGATACTTCTCTAGAATTTACCATAAAACTGTGTTTGAGTCTCATCCAAAAAATGCTTTGGATGTGGCTCACGGTTTTGACTACCGATTCTCTTTCTTACCACATCCCTTTGGTTCGGAGATACTCTTGTGTAATTCTTCCAAAAGTCTTCAATTAGTGATCTCAATGCTTCAACAATTGGTTTATCTTTTCATGGTAGCCTCCCCAAGAATGCCCATAATTCATTGGCATTAGTGTCCTCAATTCTTTGGCGTCTTCCAATGGCTCTTGATAAAGTTTTCCTATTAATTCTCAATTCTTGACTCATCTTTCTAATGAGACGAGCTTTCCTCGTTTGACTACTTACTATAGTCGATGTAATCACATGCCGTGTTGTATTACTATCTTTTGTACATGAGGTGTTACCCACACCTTCATATGCACTCATTAGATTCCTAACAATAGATTTTTCACTTGAAGCCTCTGATGTTCTCAACCCAAGAATCTTCATGATGGACCTATACTTTATACTTCACATCATTTCAACAAATAGTTGACATCTTGCAGTCTCATTTAAGTTTTCAAAGAACAATCTCCAAATCTTATGAGCATATCTTCTACAAGTGCATTTTGGAATCTTACCTTCCATTGGCTGCAAAATATTCCCATCAATATCAATCAAATACTTTGGCTTTCTATGTAAAATTCTAGGTGGTGTTAAGTTAGGCAAATTCATCTCAACATTATGAATTTCATCAATATTTAAATGAGATGGGCTGGATGGCATACCTTCGATCGAAGATGGAATAGATGACATACCTTGAGGTTGAGGTGGGAACGATGGCATACCTCCTTCATCACATGTGAGTGATGATGTACTCTCAACTTGAGATGTGGTATATGGTGTCCCTACATGTTGACTTGCACGAAGTTTTTGCATTCGTTCTCTTTGTGCTGCCAATACCATATCTTTTTGTGATGGTTGTGGTTCCTCTTCAATTGGCATGTCTTCATTTATCATTTCTAATTTCCACTTCTCACAAAGTTCCCTCATAGCCACTACTTTCTTTGCATTCTTAGCTTCTATCTCTTCCTGTGTTGGTTTAATTCTTGATCGTTTCCTCAGCATGATGGAGAATTTGTCTGTAGCATGATAAAGATACCAATATTATTTCCTAAGAAATGAATCCATACAAATAACCAAAATATATGTCATTCAACCCTTCATAGTAAATGTACATCCAATCATCATGTAAAAGAGTAAATGTCACTCAACCAAAATAGGTACAAAGCATACAAAGCAAATTATTGCAGCCATGAAAATAGTACATGGGACTTCATGCTTGAAAAGGTTGAGGCAGACCCAATTTGACATGTTTGTTGTTACTAGGGCTACTAGGATTTGGAATTGAGAAGGTGTTTTGTTGGTACTAGGGATACTAGGATTTGGGTGGCTTGTGAAGGAATAGACAACAATTGTTGTGTCATGTGCATGTACAAATCATCATGAATAGGTGCATAAGGAATGTCCTAGCCCAAGATATGTGCATACAAATCATCATGTCATGTGCATACTTGTATGATCTTGGCACCTATTAATTTTTATTTTAACTTGTTAATACGACAAGATAATAGTGGGAGTGTATTTTTATTATGTTGTAAGGATTTATTCTTGTATAGTTTGACATCATGGTATGTTAAGGTCTATTTATTACACATAATTATTAAAGAGCCCAAGTGTAGAAAATATACATGGCATAATGTGAGATTGTAGGCTGCTTTCTGATTGGGAATGTGTCTATTTTAAACATGTATGATAAAGCATGATAAAGTAATTCAAATAGAATTAAGGAAAATGTAAAGAACATGCATGTAAAGACTTGACATACCTAAAAAATGAAGATTCGAATGGAGAGAGTACCCAATTATGTAGTGTTTTTTTCTTCTTGCATCAAACTCCTTATTAATTTGAGTTTTTCACCACTTGCTTCCTTTTCAATGTTAAATTGAATAGCACTCAAATATAATTACTAACAACAATACTATTAACCAATCTATAATGTTAAATTCCTAAAATTGAATCACAATTAACATTGCAACACTACAAAAATTGAAACTTGAATAGATATATATCAAACTTGGTGTGAAAACTATGTTATTTCCTCCTCAAGTTGGCAAAGCAAAAAAGGTGGTGGAAATATCATGCAAAGGTGGTAGAATGTGTAAAATGTGCATGTGAATTTCCCAACAGCATGAAAGCACTTCTTTTTTGTCCGATCACGTGCATAACCAGCATGAAAATAGAGCATGTGGGCCTGGATCACAGGGGTCCTTATACCCTTGACACTCTACTTTAACCCTAATCCCTCAACCCTCAACCCTATCCTGAAACCCTCAACACTCGAACCTCAATGTACTTAACCCTCAACGTCAAACCCTAATCCCCTAACCCTTAACTCTGATCCCTCAACCCTCAACCCTATCCCTAAACCCTTAACCCTAAAACCTCAACCCTCAACACTTGACGTCAAACCCTAATCCCTCAAGCTTTAACTCTAATCCCTCAACCCTAAACCCTAAACACTATCCCTACTCCTAAACCCTCAACGAGCTTGATACTATACCTTAAACCCTAATCCCTTATCCCTAAACCCTCCAACCCTATCCCTAATCCTTATACTCTCGACACTTTACTTTAACCCTAATCCCTTGACCCTCAACCCTATCCCTAAACCCTTGACCCTCAAACCTCAACCCTCAACCCTCAACATCAAACCCTAATCCCTCAACCCTTAACTCTAATCCCTCGACCCTCAATCCTAACCCTAAAGCCTAAAGCCTAAAGCCTCAACCCTCAACCCTTAATGTCAAATCCTAATCCCTCAATCCTTCACTCTAATCCCTCAACCCTAAACCCTATCCCTAAACCCTCAACACTATACCTTAAACCCTAATCCCTCAACCCTCAACCCTAAACCTTATCCCTAAACCCTAATGCCTCAACCCTCAACCCTAATCCCTCAACCCTCAACTCTAATCCCTCATCCCTAAACCCTAAACGCTATCCCTATTCCTAAACCCTCAATGGGTTCAATACTATACCTTAAACCCTAATCCCTTATCCCTAAACCCTCCAACCTTATCCCTAATCCTTATACCCTTGACACTCTATGTTAACCCTAATCCCTCGACCCTTAACCCTAATCCCTCAACCCTCAATGTCAAAACCTAATCCCTCAACCCTTAACTCTAATCCCTTGACCCTCAACCCTATCCCTAAACCCTTAATCATAAAACCTCAACCCTCAACACTCAACGTCAAACCCTAATCCATCAACCCTTAACTCTAATCCCTCAACCCTAAACCCTCAACACTATACCTTAAACCCTAATCCCTAATCCCTCAACCCTATCCCTAAGCCCTAATCCGTCAACCCTCAACCCTAATCCATCAACCCTCAACTCTAATCCCTCATCCCTAAACCCTAAACACTATCCCTATTCCTAAACCCTCAACAGGCTCGATACTATCCCTTAACCCTTAAAACTTGAACCCTAAAACCTATCTCTACACCCTTGACACTTGACACTATATCTTAAACCCTCATCCCTAAAGCCTCAACCCTAAATCCTTAAACCTTCAACCCTAAACCCTATCCCTAATCCCTCTACCCTTGACACTCTACTTTAACCCTAATCCCTTGACCATCAACCCTATCCCTCAATCCTCAACCCTCAACCCTCAACTCTCAACATTAAACCCTAATTCATCAACCCTAAACCTTAATCCCTCAACCCTAAACCCTATCCCTAAACCATCAACCTGCAATACTATACCTTAAACCCTAATCCCTATCCCTTAACCCTTAACCCTTAAAACTTAAACCCTATCCCTACACCCTCAACACTCGACACTATATCTTAAGCCTTAAACCCTCATCCGTAAAGCCTCAACCCTCAATCCTTAAACCTTCAACCCTAAACCCTATCCCTAATCCCTCTACCCTCAAGACTCTAACCCTAACCTCGACATTAAACACTAATCCGTCAATCCTAAACCCTAATTTGTCCACCCTAAACCCTATCCCTAAACCCTCAACCCTCAACACTATACCTTAAACCCTAATCCATCAACCCTAAAACCTAATCCCTCAACCCTGAACCCTAAACACTATTAATAAACCCTCAACCCTTGACACTATACCTTAAACCCTAATCCCTCAACCCTCAACCCTAATCCCTCATCCCTAAACCCTAAATGCTATCCCTATTCCTAAACCCTCAACCCTCGACACTATACCTTAAACCCTAATCCATTATCCCTAAACCCTATCCCTCAACCCTTAACCCTTAAAAATTAAACCCTAAAACCTATCCATAAACCCTCGACACTCAACACTATATTTTAAAGCCCAATCCTTTAACCGTCAACCCTAAAGCCTCAACCCTCAATCGTTAAACCTTCAACCCTAACCCCTATCCCTAATCCCTCTACCCTCAACCCTCAACTCTTAACATTAAACCCTAATCCCTCAACCCTAAACCCTATTCCTAAACCCTCAACCCTCAACAATATTCCTTAAACCCTAATCCATCAACCCTAAACCACAATCCCTGAACCTAAACCCTATCCCTAAACCCTCAGCCCTCAACACTATTCCTTAAACCCTAATCCCTCAACTCTAAACCCTAATCCCTCAACCCTAAACCCTAAGCCCTATCCTTAAACACTCAACCCTTAGAAAGTTATACCTTAAACCTTAATCCCTTAACCCTCAACCCTAATCCCTCATCCCTAAACCCTAAATGCTATCCCTATTCCTAAACCCTCAACCTAAGACACTATACCTTAAACCCTAATCCCTTACCCCTAAACCTTAAACCCTATCTCTCAACCCTTAACCCTTAAACCTTAAACCCTAAAACCTATCCCTAAACCCTCAACCCTATACACTCTCAAACCCTCATCCCTAGACCATATAACCTCACCCTTATATCCTAAACCTTGAATATTGTGCCTCAACCCTATACTTAAATTAAACCTAAACCATACGTGCTCTCAACCCAAGTCACCCTATGCCTTATATACCCTCAATCCATATTGTAAACCCTAAACCCTAATCCCTGTGCCTTACACACTTAATCTTATACACTCAACAACCTGAATATTAACCCTCAACTGTAACCCTCAAACCTCTACCCTCTACCTATTACTTAGCCCTAATCCCTCAACCCTCAACCCTCAAAACTATACAGGCTCAGGTCCTTATATACACTAAACCCAACACACTTACATACATACATGCATACATACAAACATACATACATACAAAGATGCATACATACAAGCATGCATACATGTACATGCATACATACCTACAAGAATATATATAAACATCCATGAAACATACTTATGAAATTTAAACATATCTCATTCAAAGGAAGACATAACGCGAGTGCGTTATAACGCGCTCACGTTATGTCAAACTGGGAAAACACCAACAAACATGCAAAAAAGCAAAAAAGCACAACATAACACACTCATGTTATGTTGTGCTTTGGGAATCCCAAGCCTTAGGCTTGGGATTTTTTTTGGATTTCCAACCCAAAGGCTTGGAGTGCCTTTTCAACATCCACAGACGTGTTTTTGCAGATTCTTCAAGATTTCACATAATTTTGTTCGTGCTAACCCTCAGATTTGCACCTGTTTCAAGGTCAAACAAATCGAACACCTGGGTAATGTTAGGCTTTCTCTTAGCTATTTAACAATGTAATTTTTTTCACATTTTGACAATGTTAAGCCTTTCATCTTTAATTTCTTTTGTGTGTGTGTCTAGTTTTGGGCAAAAACCACTATTTGGTCTTTTTTTCATTGTAAATTAACCATTCATTGAAATTTCAAAAAAATTACATATTTAGAAACTAGACTCCATTCTACACATATTAAAAAAAAGAAAAAAATGATTTTCAATTAGTTTTCAAAATTTATAGGGGTAGCACGGCCAAAATTCTATTTTTTAGGATGTGTCCACTTTGAAAATTAATAAAAAATCAAATATTCATAAAAAAATTATCAAAAAAATGGGGCATAAACTACATGCTGTTAGCTAATTTCTCACTGAAGCGATTTTAAAAATACCAAAAAAAAGTTAACCTTTTGAGGTAGCCACAAAACATGCTATGTTATGTTTTTTTGACAGAAACAACACCAATTTCTATGACTCCCTCTTTTGAACCCCTTAATCTATACCATTTTAAAAAAAAATTAGTAGTTTAGAAAGTAGACTCAGAGCACTACGAATATTATTTTGGTTGCATCTCCAAATTTTGAGTGTAACTATGCTCAATTTCTCATCCAAGGCCAGCATTTCTTGATTTCGGAAAAAAAAAGTGGCCACTTAAGACCCCTTTTTGGCCCCCCATCTTCTTGCACTTACCCAGGAATGGATTCTTGTTTTTAAAATAATGTAATCTATCTCCTTTACTTGTTAGTATATTTGCAGTTACTTTTTCTTTAATGTTCATTTCGGTTATATATGTATGTTTTGGAACTTTAGTACTTTACAATTGAAGTGATTTTTAAATTCACCCTATACTTTTGCTTAATATTCATAAAGAGAAAACCAAGAACCATATCAATTGCATGCATTCTGATGGGTGAT
This sequence comes from Cunninghamia lanceolata, assembly GCA_027924645.1. NCBI lineage: Eukaryota > Viridiplantae > Streptophyta > Pinopsida > Cupressales > Cupressaceae > Cunninghamia > Cunninghamia lanceolata. The sequence continues at coordinate 16,385,375 of BSBN01000547.1, forward strand.
TTTATCTTGAAAACCTTCGTCAGTCTCTTCTCAAAGATGTCATCAACAAACGCCATATGCATCTTCTTCCCTAATAGACACACTGTTGAATCCATTTTGTATTGTGAATTCCACTAGCCCAAACAATCACATTTATCCTCTTTGTCCATCACATTCATGGTGGCTAATGCTTCAAAGGGCCATTAGACTCCTCTAGGTAATTCACATGAACCAGAGTACTATCTTCCACCATCGTCCCTTTCCTAACATATTTTGAAAATATGACGAGGTGATGCAACTCCTGTGGAAAATATTCTACAAATGCATCTCCAAATCCCATATTAAACACACCACGTACTTAGTTGTCCTTTGCCTACCTTCTATCTATGCCACAAGGATGTTGGGTGGAAAGCAAGGGGCCACCTCATCCCTAAAAATCTTTGCTCACTATATGAGGCATATGACCTAAACCAATATTGTTATCCCTCTTATCCTTATACTCTTGTTGTATAATGTCCTCTCTTCAGAATTAGGTTTTGCCATTCTCTCATTGAGTAACTCGCCATTAAATCCTCTTTCATATCAAAAGTTGCATTAGTAATTCTATCCACTATCTTAATATCCTCCATATACACATGATTCACCTTGAAATCAATGAACTTATCAAGAAGTTCTAGTCCTCTAATAAGCATGTTGTTTAACCTCCAATTTGGTGTTTGTCTACTACATATGGCATTAATCATTAGTAGGGAATTTTCTTCTATGTGAATTCTTTTGAATCCCAATGAGAAAGCTTATTGGAGACCCATGATGAATTCCTGCAATTAAGCCTCATTTTTTTTGAATTCCCAACCTTTTTGATGCCGCCTTGATCATCCTACCTTTATGATCTCTCATAGCACACCCTACACTTGACAGTCTTGGATTACCCCTTGAAGCACCATCAAAATTCATTTTCATCCATCCTTATTCAAGGGGATTCCATCTAATTTCTAACCTTTTATTCGATCTCAAATGATCTCAAAAAACCCCATGAACAAGGGGCATCTCTAGACTTGACCATCTATTTCTCATTTCTCTATCCCAACAAGTGAAGAATTTATCTTTCAATTTTTGGTTCCTTATTAAATAGTTGGATACTTCAATAATAGCATGTTCAATATTATTCCACAATATTTCTTCTTTCATTGCCTTGTCTTGGAAAATGCATCTATTTCTTTCTTTCCAAAGTTCCCATGTTACAATAGACTGGTTGATTATCCATAGACAAGAAAACAAATCCTTTTTATGTAATAATGGCCATGAATTGTAGGTAGTTAAAAGATAATGTGGTAGTGCACTCTTACATTTCAATTTCTCCATTAATTTGTTCTAGTAGTGGTATGCAAAACTACAATTCCTTAGGATGTGATTAGTGGATTCTTCCTCTCTCTCACACAAACATCTCAAAGGGCCTACAAAGCCATACTTTCTAATCCTATCACCTATGAGGATTCTATTTTGGAGATCCACCCAAAAAAATGCTCTTGCTTCTAGTAAGCAATGCTTGTGCCAAAATAAATGGGTAGGCCAATCAACCTTTATTGTGGCATCCTCCTCAATTATGTATCCAATCTTTACACTGTACCTCCCTAACTTTGAACCACACCAAATAATTGAATCCTCTCCTCTAAAAAACATATCTTCCTACTTTCCAAAGCCTGCTCCAATGTCATCTTTTGCTCTTGTAGAAAATCCAAGTCCTTCAAGGGCTTCCACTTCCATTCCCTAAAACTATTTTCATCTGAAAGATAGACATAATCTCTAACCTTATTACCCCATCTCCGAGAGAGAAACTCTCTAGCCTCTTGAAGGTCTAAAATCTCTTTTAATATAGGGAAACTATTCCAAGAGTCTTCCCAGAAGAGATCTTTATGCCCATCCCTTACCTCCCATGAAACATGTTTGGTAATAAGATCTTTGCAGTTTACTATGAAGTTCCAAATGGCAGAATATTTATCTCACAAGATTCCAGCCCGCTTGAGAGGGCAATTAGCATATAGGTTCCACACTAATTTTTCCTCAAGAGCTTTGTTGAAAGTTGACCGTTTGCAGAGCCCAACCCCTCCTGCGTGTTTGGGGAAACATATTTTGTTCCATGCAATCAAGGGAAACTTTTTGCTTTCTTCTGTTCTATTCCAAAATAAATTCCTCATTACTTGATTCAGATTGTCCCCTATTTTTTAAGGAATCTTCAGGCAAGCCATAGAAAATATAAGGATGGCAAAGAAGACTAATTTAAGCATAGTTATTAGGATCCTAGCCAAGGATAACCATTTCCCCTTCCATGTGGCCATTTGAGTTGCAATTGGAAATAAGATGCTCCCAAAGATTATCTTTACTTGCTCTATGAAATAGAGGGGTCCCCAAGTATTTTCTTAGCAGTTGTCTTATTTTAAGTCCAAATCTAGTAGCTATCTCCTTCTATTTTCTAGGTTCAACATTAAATAAAAATATTTCTTATTTATTCCAATTAATATGTTGGCCTGAAGCTTGATAGTATTTTTCTAGGTTTTCATTCATCACCCTAGTTTCCCTCAAAATTTCCACCCAAAAGAGAAGGGTATCATAAACAAATTGCTGATGAGTGACTATCTCAACATTAGGAGTTACCTTAATACCTTTCCATCTTCCCTGACTAGCTTCTCTTGTATGAATCTCCCCAATGCCTTGGCCATGATTATGAACAAAGAAGGTGAAAGAGGGTCACTTTGTTTTAATACATTTGAAGATTTGAAAAAACCTTTTGACTTCCATTCACCAAGATGGATAATCTTAGGGAAGAAATACAACTTTAGATCCATTGGATCCATTCAAGATTGAGTCTGAACTTCTCCAAAACCACCAACAAGAATTCCCTATCACCTGATCATAGGCTTTCCTAATATCTAACATGATGATCATTCTTTCTACTTTACTTCTTTTCACTATGTATATGGACTCATGAGTGGTGACAATCCCATTTGAGATGGCTCTTCCTAGTGTAAATCTACTTTGTTCCTCAGAGATTATATTAGGAAGCATCTTCTTCAACGTATTAGCCATTGCCTTACATATAATCTTGTATGCTATATTGCATAGTGATATTGGTCTAAAGTCTTCCATTGTATCCACCACATTTTTCTCGAGGATAAAAGCCACAAAGGTATTGCTTAAATGTTTGAGCATTGTTGTCTTCCTTCTTGATTCTTCAATAGCTAGAACCAAATCAGCCCCAACGGTGTTCCAGAACTTCTTGAAGAAAAAAGAAGGAAAACTATCTAGTCTCGGGCTTTGTCAGGAGTGAGCTAGAATGTTTCCCTCTCAATTTCCTCCTCTGTGAACTATCTAGTTAGAAATGTATTATGTTCCTGACTTATAATGATAGGAAATTTGCTCAAAACTTCATCCTTTATCTAGTTATATGTTTAGTCTTGCTTGTTCAAAAGCTTGTTGAAATAGTTAACTGCCACCTCACCAATTTCCTTAAAATTATTAACTAAAGTTTCATTATTATCCTTGATTAAGGTTATTTTTTTAGGGATTATTTTGATTTTTATGGTATTGTGGAATAATCTCGTGTTCTTATCTTCTTCTTTAAGCCAATAAATTCCCTAGATTTTTGTCTCTAAAAAATCTCCTCTCTAGCCAAAATCTCGTCATATTTCTACTTCAACTCCTTATCTTTCACAAATCTATCTTGATCCATACCTTGTGCTAATATGCTTTCATTCAATTCAACCATCTTTATTTCTATTCAGCATTTTTCCTCAAAAATATTCTTAAAATGGGATTTGTTCCATTCCTTTAGTTGGATCTTAATGAAGCTCTTTTTTATATAATTTGAATAATCTTGATCCTCTACAAATTGGAGCCTAAGTCCACCAAGTATTGATCCTTGCTTCTATTTCTGGATCTCTCAACCACATTTTCTCAAGCTTAAATGAATTACCTATAGGTCATACATCAACATCTATGCTAAGCTAGATTGGATAGTTATCAAACACTGAAAAGGGAAGGAAGGAAGACTCAAGTAGCACTGATGATATCTTTCCTCTTGTTTGTCCATGTGAATTTTCTATTTTTTGGAGTGATATGTTGTAGATGATTTGAATTGATAAATTCCAAAAATTCTACTTGTACTTATGTCCACCTAGAAAGACCCCCCTTCTTCTCCATAGGATCCACTGTGGTATTGAAGTCACCCCCTAGAATGATAATTTCCTCTTTTAGCATTTGGATAACCACATAAAGTTGTTCCCACACTATCCTTTTTTGAAGTATTCTTATTGGTCCATATACATTATTAGAAAGAAGCTATTATTTTCCACCAAAGATCTAAGTTTGTATATCTTCCATGCCTCATTAGATTGAACCTCCTCCACATCCATGCTATAGGGGTTCCAAACTAAACCCAAACCCCCTGAAGCCCCTTTGGTAGGGACAAAGAGACCATACCATTGCTTCTGATTTCCATATTTTCATGAGATTGCTTTCTTCCTCCTTTGACAACTTTTTTTCTTGTAATAAAATTGCATCAGGTTTGCTCAAATCAATTAGATGCTTGAGCAAGCATCTTCTGTTAGGGGCATTAATGCCCCTAATATTCTAGATAATGAGCCTTATTTCTCCTTAGGGAGTGATAACCCTTTCCTTGACCTTAGTTTCATCTTCCCCTTGGCATTCCCTGCCAGCTCCAACTTGAATCTATTGGGTTTTCTACCTCTTAGCAATTTTTCTCCCAACTTAGGCTTCTTGAGTTTTGATTTTGACTGGGAGATAGTCCTTTCTTCTAGTTCACCAATCTCCTCATCCATGGTATATCTCTCCTCAGACAATTGGTCCTCCATTGATGTTGCGATGGTTTTAGGATCTTCCATGTTATCCATCTCCTTATTACATCCAAACTATTGGAATTAGAGGTGACAACTAAGAGGGGGGTGAATCAATTGTCTTAAAACTTTAAAACTTGTAGCAGTTAATTCCTCTTTTCTACTTCATTAATAGATTAATAATGTTATCATGAAAAGAAAGAATCAACAACACATGAGCAGAAGTAGATATAACACATTTGACACCAAGATTTTTGACGTGGAAACCTGGTTAAGGGAAAAACCACGGTGGGGGTTAAACCACAAAGATTATACTCTATTAAAAGTATTACAATGGATAATGCACATGCATTCGGGCTCACTGCTCAGAGGTCACTGTTCAAAGAAAGGCTCACTACCTACAGTAGGCTCACTACCTACAAGAAGAAGATTACAATGTGTTTGAACTGATAGTTGGCATCTACCAATGCAAAGATTCAGTTCCAGTTAAGCACAAAATACTGACTTGATACACTTCATCTTGTTCTGCCCTATTTACTGCTCTGCCATAATCTGGATCTTAGATCTCTTTTCTTTCACACTCTTTATCTGCTCTTTTTGGATTTACTTCATATACTTACACACACACACACCTTCAACACTCAAATCCATCGGCTATATATATCCACTTCAAGTAATTTAATCACTTTTCTGTCGGCCTTATGAAGAACTTAACTAACAATACAAGTACTCTATTTTGTCAGTTGAATCCATCCACCAATGATGATGCGTACCAGAAATAACACTTGAAGGTCACCATTCATGTCGGCCACTAACATTATATCCCATACGCAACTCACCAAAACACTTCTATCAAATCCACATAAGGATCTAACACAAGTCGTCCTGTTCTTTACTGAACTGTTCTGTCATATTATGACCTGGTACTCAGATGCTCATAACTTTTACTCCCTTTGTCACCAGAGGATAAAATTCTAGATTTAAATTGCCCTGACAATCCTTATGACTCCTTTAGAGCCGTAGCATACTCTGATTTACCACCGGAGAGATCCGGACCAAGATACTGGACCCTGTCACATGCTCTGTCTCTGGCTACCCGGACTTAGATAAATTTTGATTCTGACTTCTGGTATGAACAAATTATGTTATGCGGATGAGTGGAATAGTCTTAGTTGCCATCAATGACAACACCTGTCATGCAAAGTAGTGTCTCTTGCCAACAATCTCCCCCTTTGGCATTGAAGGCAACACTTAGTGAAAAATGACTAAGTGTTACTCCCCCTTACTCTATACCCTTATGCTCTCCACTAATTCTGGAGCTCCCCCTTTGTTGGATTCCTCATTTTTCATTATTCTTCAGTTCCCCTTTGACATCAATGGCAAAGGAGGAGATTGTTGGCAAGAGACACTACTTCGCATGATAGATGTTGTCATTGATGGCAACTAAGACTATTCCACTCATCCACCTCTTTCCAAACTAGATCCCTTAATCCAGCTAAATCAGGAACACACATTCTACCTCAATAGCCCATCTGACTCAAATAGAAACCCATCATACCTTGGGTCTCTAGGATTATCTTTCAAAGTCTGCTTAACCTACTCATAATTTTCATCACTAAACAAATTTTGCAACACTAAATCCTTGAAATTTCCACAAATAGAAACAATAGAAGATATATGTCTTCTACGACTCAAAGTATCAGCTACTTTATTCTCTTTTCCTTTGATGTAGTTTATCTCAAAGTCATAGTCAGATATAAATTCTAACCATCTCCTTTGTCAGGCACTTAAATGTGGTTGAGAGAAAATATACCTAAGACTTTGATGGTCTGACTTAAGTATAAAAGTTTTCCCTAACAAATAGTGTCTCCACATTTGCAAAGCATGAGTTACTGCTGCCAATTCCAGATCATGTGGTGCATAATTTTTCTCATAGGATTTCAATTTTCTAGACTTATATGCTATGACTCTCCCATCTTGCATAAGCACTCCTCCTAATCCTTCTCCCGAGGCGTCTGTAATTACCTCAAATTGTCCTTCAGGGTCAGGAACTTTCAAAATTGGAATTGAAATTAACTTTTCCTTTAAGAGATCAAATGCCTCCTAACATTTGTCTATCCATTCAAATCTTTTTCCTTTCCTTTGTAGGGAAGTGATTGGTCTAGCAATACTGGAGAAATTTAGAACAAACTTTCTATAATAGCCAGCCAGGCCCATGAAACTGTTGTCTCTCAGATTTGCACCCTCGCCGAGTTGTGAAACTGAGCAATCTAGAGAAACATGGGATCTTTCCTAGGCCTATGGGTGGCCTGTGTTGGAAAGAACCTCCGGAGAAGGCCAGCTTCCTGCTGGTACTCCACCTAAGCTACCTAGACTAAAACTTTGCAGAGAAAAGGGTAAGAAGGCTTGCATAAAAAGAAACCTATTGTCTAAGGTGATGCACCAAACGATCATTACTTACACAACCCAGCAAATCATATTCCTCGCATCTTTACTTTGTGAGGAGGCCAAATAACAGCAGTCTTGTTAAGGAGAAATAGATTTTCTCACTACCCAAAAACTGATGATTATCCCTTGCACATCTCACAACCTGCAAACAATATGTAACCCTTGCATAAAGGCTCCAACGTGCACTACAGCTCCAAGGACAAAGAACATCACAAAGACCTGCACTAACACTGAGGACACACAATATCAAGAAAAAATGGGAAGGTATAGACTGCTTATTACTGCCAAAGAGGTGTTACAATGCTGCATATCTCTAAAAATGGGTTACAAAACTCTTCACTTCTGCAAAAGAACTCATAAAATTACAATCTACAGAGTTGTGAAGAGCCGGAACCTACTAAAACTGAACAAGGAAGAGGAATATATATAGCTCAAACAGCTATAAATAGCTCATGCTCCACTCAAAAAAGATGAACTTCCACCAACTCCACTAGCTCCAGTCCCGTGCATCTCATGAATAGTGAAAAAATATCCCCTTAAAATGCTCCAAAAAGGGGTCCCAATGCAGATATGGTGGAGGCATGTCATCCACTATCATGAAGGCACTTAAAAATATTATAAAATATCTTTTAGTGCTCTCTAGTGCTTCAGATCTGTGTCATCATCCTCTTGCAGCATTAAAAATATCATAATAACACATTTTTTGCATTTAAATAACATTTAACTAAGAGGCTTATAATTATACCACCTTAGCAAATGTTTTACAATTCAAAAATTACACAACCCTATGCAGAAAATACTGATATTTTTGACATTTAATTCGCAATCCCTGATTTTTTCATGATTTAGGGACTAATTAAATATCGTAAAAAGATGACAAAGTAATCGACAAGACTTACTTTGTCATTTGTGATAATCTGCGTAATTGTCTCTTTGCATTTTATTACAAGCGATAAAGTATAATGATTACTTTGTCATTTGTTTACAATTTTTTAATCTATCCCTAGATTATGCAAAATCGACAAAACTAGACCTTGGCTCCTAGACACAATGACATGATTCTACACACCTGCCCTATATCTCGCATCTCAAGCCCATGACAAAACATCTCATAACCTTGAGCCATCTCCATTTACGACATGTCTCTAACATGATTTGAGGTTCCATGGAATATGTTATAAGGTGTTCTTTATGACTCCCCTACACTTATGTTTTAAATAGACATCATTACCAACATGCACCGAGTTCTACATGCATCATTTATCCACCTTGTTCTCCCGACCATGATGCCTTGGCAAATTATACCTTTGACATGCCTTCTAACACATAAGGCACTCACCTGTTATTCCATTCTATTCCATTTGACTTGGCTTCTCTTAGAAAAATACACCAAGAGCATCAAAATGGCGACGGCCCCCTTTTGCATACCTAGGTTCGAACCAAAAGATGTGTTTGACCACGGGCCATACAAAGATGCAATAATAAAAATCAAAAAACAATCAAATGCTATCTATGCCATGCGACCCAACGAGAAGACCTAAAACTTGTTTCATTTTGCATTTGCTTCTTCACTATTTGCACTTGGCCGCTGCCATGAGGGTTTGAAGGCAAAATGCCATGAAAATGGGCCGTGTTTTGGTTGATATTGGTCGATTTCTGAGGCATATGCACGGTAAGTTGCATTTTTTATGTTTTATCTTCTTGTTTGGTTGATTTTGGGCGGTTTTGGTCGTGATTTTGACTGGCTTTTGGTGGATTTTCATTGTTTTTCTGGCCAACCTCTTCACATCTGTTGCTGGCTGTGTGATGCCGTCAATCTTCTAAGATTTTGGTCAATTTTGGCTGTGAGGCTGCCGTCCGAGAGAAAGAAATGTGATTTTTTCATAGTGAAGGGCAAACAAAACCTCAAAGGTAACTCATTGTTAAACTTTTTTCATTTTTGCTGCTTTTTTTGTCTGCATATCCGCTGCCTAGGGTGCAATTTTGACTCTATTGAGGATGATGACATAGATCTGAAGCACTAGAGAGCACTAAAAGATATTTTATAATATTTTTAAGTGCTTTCATGATAGTGGATGACATGCCTCCACCATTTCTACATTGGGACCCCTTTTTGGAGCATTTTAAGGGGATATTTTTTCACTATTCATGAGATGCACAGGAATGGAGCTAGTGGAGTTGGTGGAAGTTCATCTTTTTTGAGTGGAGCATGAACTATTTACAGCTATTTGAGCTGTATATATTCCTCTTCCTTGTTCAGTTTTAGCAGGTTCTGGCTCTTCATAGCTCTGTATATTGTAATTTTATGAGTTCTTTTTGCCTCATTTGCTCTTCCTTGGTAGTAATCTACCTACTCAAACATTCCTCCTTATACATTTGTGCCTTCACCTCTCTCTGATGAATATGAGCTTGATAAGCAAGCTCCTCCTGCTGCATACTATACTCCTGCTCTACTGTAACAGCGTCAAATTCCCTGATACTGATGTTAACATTTTGAGGCTGATTTAGGGGGTAGTTAAACTGGTCTTGAGCAAAATGAGCTTCCTACAAATGGCTATAGGTGTGGATAGGTTGCCAAGAAAGCTGAGCAGGGGTGGGAGGGTGGTAAGCATGATGATTATGCTGATAATCTATCATTAGTGGGTTATTCAGGACAAAACCGGCAGCATATTATGCTTGGTAGGGCTGATAATAAGTGGCAAAATCATCATTCTCAGAAGTGAAGAGTTTTGTAACCCATTTTCAGAGATATGTAGTATTGTAACACCTCTTTGGTAGTAATAAGCAGTCTATACCTTCCCATTTTTTCCTGATATTGTGTGTCCTCAGTGTTAGTGCAGGTCTTTGTGATGTTCTTTGTCCTTGGAGCTGTAGTGCACGTTGGAGCCTTTATGTAGGAGTTACATATTGTTTGCAGGTTGTGAGATGTGCAAGGGATAATCATCAGTTTTTGGGTAGTGAGAAAATCTATTTCTCCTTAACAAGACTGCTATTATTTGGCCTCCTCACAAAGTAATGATGTGAGGAATATGATTTGCTGGGTTGTGTAAGTAATGATCGTTTGGTGCATCACCTTAGACAGTAGGTTTCTTTTTATGCAAGCCTTCTTACCCTTTTCTCTGCAAAGTTTTAGTCTATGTAGCTTAGGTGGAGTACCAGCAAGAAGCCGGCCTTCTCCAGAGGTTCTTTCCAACACAGGCCACCCACAGACCTAGGAAAGATCCCATGTTTCTCCAGATTGCCTAGTTTCACAACTCGGCGAGGGTGCAAATCTAAGAGACAACAGTTTTTGGCACGCTCGGTGGGACTGTGAAGTCCATTTTATACATATTGTTACTATTGTTTGGTGTGTACAGCAGTAGTTGCAGCCTTTTAGAGGTATTGTTTTTACACATCTGGCGACTCTAGCGACTCTAGCAAGATCATCTACTGGTTTCAGCAGTTCAAGTGCTAGTATGTTTCAAATTGTAATCCAGAAAATGTACGCTATTCTAATTTTTCTAGCTTTTTGAGTGATAGACATGTCTATGTTTCATGGGAATATGCCTTCTCATCCTCCATTTCATGAGAATGATGATTTTGCCACTTATTATCAGCCCTACCAAGCAGAATATGCTGCCAGTTTTGTCCCGAATAACCCACTAACGGTAGATTATCAGCATAATCATCATGCTTACCACCCTCCCACCCTGCTCAGCTTTCTTGGCAACCTATCCATGCCTATAGCCATTTGCAGGAAGCTCATTTTGCTCAAGACCAGTTTAACTACCCCCTAAATCAGCCTCAAAATGTTAACATCAGTATCAGGGAGATAGCTTTAAACTTGCAAAGGGAATTTGACACTATTATAGCAAAGCAAGAGTATAGTATGCAACAGGAGGAGCTTGCTTATCAAGCTCATATTCATCAGAGAGAGGTGGAGGCACAAATGTATAAGGAGGAATGTTTGAGTAGGTAGATTGCTGCCAAGGAAGAGCAAATGAGGCAATTAATATCTCAGGTTTGATAGCCTAAGGTCCAAAGCCCTTCTCCTCTTCCTAATCTCGTGCAAGTCCATGCTATAGGTCAAGCTGAAACTACCAAGGAACCTTCTCTAAATTTTGAAATTCTGAGTTTCAGGCAGCCTTCTAAATTTAAGATTCCAAGTTGGAAAGGGCCATCTTTTTCACCCTGTGAAAACCCTCCACCAAACACCCAAACAGAACCATCCTCTAGCATCCAGCTAGCAAAAGAAGAGCAAAAGAGTGTTTTGTTGGCTCCTTTTCAGAACTTGGAAACTCAATCAGCTGTTTGTTTTTCGAATCCATTCTTTGAAGATTTTGGTCATGGAGGAAACTTTGGAACTGAAAAGCATGAGTTTGGCGCTGAACAAGTGATATTAGTACAAGATGATAACCAGAAAATGCAGTGATAGAAAGGAAGAATCGAAGGTTTCAACTCCTTGCAAAAAATAATCCTTAGAAATACTTAGATTTTCAAGAAAGTCAGTCAAACAGCAAGTTTGAGCAGCACCCAGAAAGATATAGACACACAGTTTGCAGTTTTTTTTTAAGTTTATCATGTGTTATGCTCGTTTGAGCCAAAGGAATACAGGTATAAGGAAACAATGAAGGCCCTTCAAACCTCTTTCACACAATATGCTTAGAAATAGAGTCAAAATTGCACCCCAGGCAGCAGATATGCAGACAAAAGAAGCAGCAAAAATGAAAAAAGTTTAACAATGAGTTACCTCTGAAGTTTTGTTTGCCCTTCACTATGAAAAAATCACATTTCTTTCTCTCGGACGGTAGCCTCACAGCCAAAATCGACCAAAATCTTAGAAGATTGACGACATCACACAGCCAGCAACAGATGTGAAGAGGTTGGCCAGAAAAATAGCAAAAATCCACCAAAGCCAGTCAAAATCACGGCCAAAACCGCCCAGAATCAACCAAACAAGAAGATGAAACATCAAAAATGCAACTGACCATGCATATGCCTCAGAAATCGACCAATATCAACCAAAACACGGCCCATTTTCATGGCTTTTTGCCTTCAAACCCTCATGGCGGCGGCCAAGTGCAAACAGTGAAAAAGCAAATGCAAAATGAAATAAGTTTTAGGTCTTCTCCTTGGGTCACATGGCATAGATAGCATTTGATTGTTTTTTAATTTTTATTATTGCATCTTTGTATGGCCCGTGGTCAAACACGTCTTTTGGTTCGAACCTAGGTATGCAAGAGGGGGTCGTCGCCATTTTGATGCTCTTGGTGTATTTTTCTAAGAGAAGCCAAGTCAAGTGGAATAGAATGGAATACAAGGTGAGTGCCTTATGTGTTAGAAGGCATGTCAAAGGTATAATTTTCCAAGGCATCATGGTCGAGAGTACAAGGTGGATAAATGATGCATGTAGAACTCGGTGCATGTTGGTAATGATGTCTATTTAAAACATAAGTGTAGGGGAGTCATAAAGAACACCTTATAACATATTCCATGGAACCTCAAATCATGTTAGAGACATGTCGTAAACGGAGATGGCTCAAGGTTATGAGATGTTTTGTCATGGGCTTGAGATGCGAGATATAGGGCAGGTGTGTAGAATCATGTCATTGTGTCTAGGAGCCAAGGTCTAGTTTTGTCGATTTTGCATAATCTAGGGATAGATTAAAAAATTGTAAACAAACGACAAAGTAATCATTATACTTTATCGCTTGTAATAAAATGCAAAGAGACAATTACGCAGATTATCACAAATGACAAAGTAAGTCTTGTCGATTACTTTGTCATCTTTTTACGACATTTAATTAGTCTCTAAATTATGAAAAAATTAGGGATTTCGAATTAAATGTCAAAAATATCAGTATTTTCTGCATAGGGTTGTGTAATTTTTGAATTGTAAAACATTTGCTAAGGTGGTATAATTATAAGCCTCTTAGTTAAATGGTATTGAAATGCAGAAAATATGTTATTATGATATTTTGGCTCAGATGAAACAAGTCAGGCATGATTTTTGTTATGGACTGATCATTGTCTGCTTCCAGAAATTCTTTATAGAACAAATTTCTAATGTCTTCAAAACGAAAGTAAACACCTCTTGCAATAGTTTGGGCAGGGTCACCAGCAAAGACAAAGCCCTCCCTAATATTAGAGCACACATATTTGAACAACGAAATTTGAGCCATGGGAAGATCCTGAAGAAGATTCGAGCCCTCTTCTTAGCTTTGCATTGAAATGTGGCCAATAAATTGAGTTAAAACGTTCATAGTTGACTATCATTTATTTTCCAATTCCTGCAGGCTATCATTACTGTCATGCATTTCCATGGACCCTGCTGTTCTGAATGAGTGATAGGATGTCAAATATCATCTGAATGCAGTCATATGACTGTTGTCCATGATGTTCTTAACTGTAAATGTTGTTCTTTTCATCATGATTGTTGTCTTTTTGCTACTGTGTTGAGGCATATACTACTGTTCTTTTGATGATTGTTGCTCATATTGTGTATGATTGTTATTCCATCATACTTGCTGCTCCGTCGTGCCTTGTTGTCCTGTTTTGACTATTGGCTATTCTTTATCATGACATTCAGCTGTTCCCTAAGCTCTTTGTTGGCATGTTGTACCTTGCTGTCCTGCTTTGCTTGGATTTCTTTGATTATTTGCTGTCCTACTTAGTATGAAACCTCTTGACAGCTGTATTTGTTTTCTAAATGCGCTCCTTAGAGTTGTGCTTTTGCATTTGTTCATTGCATCTGAAATATTCTGTAAGATCTATGAGCTGGGCTCAACCCTTGTGGGAGCCAAATTTCCTCCACTCATAACGTAACTGAATGAATCAAATAGAAACATACTTACATCTGTCTTTGCACATGAAGCAAACTTGTTAGAAAATAAATAAATGCTTTCAGTTGATATGCTTTGTCTTCTCAAAAGCTTTTGTGACGCTAACTGGTTTACTGCATCTGAAAACTCAAATTGTACATTTATAGATGATTTCATATGATGTATGATGCCTCGCCATTGCTCTAACATCGGTTTTCCAACATTTTATGCAGATGACGGGATAGCACGGAGACAATGGCTGGATGCAGGATACGCCAAACAAGATAGGAGACGCGACATGAAGGCTCGTCATTCAGGCAATGACGAGTCACCCTATCTCATATGTATATTCAATTTTTCAGTTTATGTATAAATGTATAGTTTGTCTTTTCTTTTTGCATTGAACCAGTTAGTCTCACGGCTTGTGTGAGAACTTATACATTTATTTTTTCAATACATATTGTTGATCTTTTAAAAGATTTGTTCAATCTCTTAAGTCCTACAAATACATCTGAATGCAACACTACAATTTCATCTCAAGTTGTATCAAATGTGCTTGGGTTTAACACAGCAGAAGTAAAATGTACCTTTTTCTCTTTTAAAACTAGGAAAGTCTACCTGATTGAGCTAGTAGTGAAATCTAGGTAACAGAAACTACGCACCTCATGCACATTTGTGGGTATAGGCCAATCTAGAATAGCTGTGATTTTTGCAGGATCAACAGATATTCCTTTAGCAGATATAATATGCCCTAGATATTGAATCTCCTTCTGGAAGAATGTACACTTTGATAGTTTTCCATATAACTGATGTTCCCCTAACTGTTGCAGAACCAATTGCAAATGTCGTTGATGTTCTTCTTCATTCTTAGAGTAAATGAGTATATCATCCAGAAAGACTAGAACAAACTTGTCTAAATAATCTCTGAATACACTGTTCATGAGATTCATGAATGTGGCAGGGGAATTTGTCAAACCAAATGGCAACACTATGAACTCATAGCACCCATATCTAGTTCTAAAAGTTGTCTTATGAATATCTTCATCTTTCAATCTTAACTGATGATATCCTGATCACAAATTGATCTTTAAAAATATAGTAGCCCCACACATTTTATCAAATAGATCATCAATACGTGGCAAAGGATATTTGTTCTTTACTGTTGCTTTATTAAGCATAAGATAATCTATACAGAATCGAAAGGGTTCCATCCTTCTTAACAAAAATAACTGGAGCACCCCATGGTGAAACACTGGGTCTAATCAAACCTTTTGCCAACAATTCTTGTAATTGGGATTTCAATTCCATTAACTTCGTAGTTGTCATACAATAGGGTGCTTTTGATATAGACTCAAATCCTAGTTTAATTTCTATTGCAAAATCAAAAATCCTCTTGGGAGCCAGTCTTGGAAGTTCTTCTGGAAACACATCCTAAAAATCTTGAAGAAAGGGATACTTTTCTCCAAAAGATGAACTAGGGCTTTCTAACCCTTCCTCCACTTGTTCCATTTTAACTACAAACAACTGACAACCTTTTCATCTAACCCTTTTCAATTGCTTAGTAGAGATCGATCTAATCTTAACTTCTCTTTGAATTCCTTGGAATTGGGTCTGATTTCCCAAATCATCTAAGCATTCAACCGTTTTTGAAAAATAGTTAACCCTTGCTCTATGCTTCCACAACCAACTCATTCCTAAGATTACATCATAGGAACCTAAGGGAGCTACATACAGGTTTACTTCCATTGAGAAACTAGGGATATCAGTCTTGGCCTCAAACAAACATTGCTCTACCTAAGCCTTAGATTGGTTAGCATACTCTACTGACCAAGGTTTAGACATGTACCCAACTTTTCTAAGAAACTTATTCAAAATTCTAGGAGAAACAAAGTTTTCAGTGGCTCCTGTATCAATCAAAATAGATATAGGGACTCCAAACAAAGTACCTATCATTTCAATTGGCGTGATTTGATACTTTGCTTGACGATTGTCAAGAGTTGCATGAATCCTTTGCTGGAATGCTTCTTGTTGAGTAGGTAGTACAGTACCTCTCTGTTGACCATTTTGATTCTTGTTAGGGCAACAATTAGCATAATGGTCACCTCCACAAGTAAACCATCCTCCAATAAGTCCTCTCTTATCTGAAGTCTTTCCATTGTTATCCTCATTCCTTTTGTAATTACCATTCTTCTTCTCATTTTCAGGTCCATCCCTATTTTTCTAAGTTCCTTTATCTTTCTCTTGTTCTCATAGCTCTTATCATTTCTTCTCTTGAATGGTTGGTTAGTAGGAGTTCCATTAAATATCTTGTGGTTTCTGTCACGATAAGTCGAGATGGATTTCAGCTTTTGTTCTTGCTTGATCGCCTTCTCGTACACTTGATCCATTGTTGTGGGACCATGTACGTCCACTTCTCCACCAATTTGAGCATTTAAACCCATGATGAATTTTTTGATCCTGAATCTCTCATCTTTTTTATACTGAGGTACATATTTTAGAAGATAGGTGAATTTTTCTCCATATTCCACCACTGTCATGTCTTCTTGACGAAGATTCTAAAAATCAATCAATTTCTGATCAAAATAAAGTTGTGGTAGCCATCTCTTGTGAAAGAACTCCACGAACTCATCCCAAGTTACCCTTAGAGAGATTAAATTCAATTCCATATTCTTATTCATCCACCACATGGATACTTCTCCTGTTAATTGGTATGCTCCCCAAACTGTCTTGGTTACTTCCGAGTAATTCCTTATCTCGAAATATTTTTTCATTTCTATCAACCAAGCTTCTATTGCATCTCCAAACACCTTTCCATCAAATTTTGGTGGAGAAACCTTCTTCATATCCTTAGAGAGTTCTAAGGTCAGTCTATCCCTTGCCTCTTTGTGAGGTTTCGTACTCTTACTTTGATCTTCATGATTCTCTCTACTTTCTCCACAAGAGTTTTCACCTCCTCCCTCAAAATTTCCTTTATCATCCACCTTCTTTTCTAAATCACCCAGTCTTTTCTTGGTTTCCTCAAGCATGGTTATGATCTAGTCCAATTTATTATTTGGTAGGTGGTTTCCCTCTTCACTTTCTCCTTGGTTAGTTCTTGTCCGAACCATGTTTATTATTTTTCTCACACCTGAGAATATTGAATTGTCTATTAGTTCATGATTATAATGCATCCCATTAAATCAAAACATAATAAACTCAAATCAAACAATAGTTTGGTACAAAAACAACTCTTCTTTATTTATTTCATTTCAAAAGTAAAGAATATTCTTCATTTATACAAGAAATGACTTCAAAAGTCATGCTCAAGAGGAGTATATCCTTCATACTCATTTTTAGATACATAATCTTGAGGTATATAACCTTCTGACTCACTATCAGACCTAACTTCTATGATCTCAACAAATGAGAATATGCGGGGATCTCACCTAACCATAGTTGTTTCCTCATCTAACATATATTCTATGATTCTAGCAGTGATCTTAACTCTTTCAATGTTTTCCTTTCTCACTCGCTTGATTCGAGTTAAGGCATTCACCAGGGTTTCAATATCACTTAACCAAACGTCAATCTCATCATTAGTTCCCTCAAAAGTTTTGATAATGGCTTCACGTTCTCTTTTTGCCTTAAGGAAATGTTGACTCGTATTAACTGACTTTCTCACTGTCTTCTTAAGATGTACCATCCTAGCACAGAAATTTTCAAATATTAGCTAACCGCATAATGTTGACTACAGGTAAGCACAGTGGTCTCATAAGCCCTAGTGTTGAACCTGGTAGCTCTGATACCATATGTAACATCCACATTCTAAAAACACAATAAAATAGAGAACTTACCATGGTATATTTTCAACAAGGTAAAAATGAGAGAGAGAGAGAGAGAGAGAATTTTTCTTTTATTTAACATATAATCAAGTAACAACAATTTGCAAGATTCTTTTACATAATACAATAAATCATATTATCTTTTCTCAATTACAATATTTGCAATAAGTATTTCATTTACATAAACAAGTTTGGAATAATTACTGCTTTTGAATATCTAACATCTTTATCACAAGCCCTGGCATGTTTTCTGCTGGAGAGAGAGAGAGAGAGAGTATCTTCCCATTGATTTACCTCCATCCACAAACCGGCGGTCTCCCACACATCTTCCACATAGGAAGTGGCCCTACCCTTCATGAGGAATATAGACCAAAGGTGACCAGTGGTAATTTGCCTTCCCGAGTATATAGTGTTGTATCCTACACAACTCTATCAACCATTACAACCCTAGATACCCTCTAGCTAAGTATGATTTCTGATAGGTTATGTAATCCAGATATAGTGAACCAACAATGCATGCAAAAAACAAATACATTACTTTGGCCAAAGTTTCAATATCAATAATGTTTGTAAATGAACGTGGTCAAAATGTTCACCCACCCCTACTTGACTTGGATACTATCGTATTCTAGCAGTTTATCCTCACC
The DNA here is from genome assembly GCA_027924645.1 of Cunninghamia lanceolata. NCBI lineage: Eukaryota > Viridiplantae > Streptophyta > Pinopsida > Cupressales > Cupressaceae > Cunninghamia > Cunninghamia lanceolata. Next base: position 16,403,920 of record BSBN01000547.1, read on the forward strand.
AACTATGTTTACATAGATAGTTTTAACATCGATCATGATAATAGTCTACTTGACTTAGACAAGTTCCTATAACCAGTCATTTGTTTTTAAATAGTCAGAAATTTCAACATAACCATTTCTCATATCTATGAGACTAAGGTTTATAAACGACCCTTGGTTAAACTAAAATGTGATTAAGAATAATATGGTTATTTAATAGATATTACCTCCTACAAAAAGGAGTATGAGTACCTTCCTTAACATGATATCATTGACAATCATGATATACACTTATATATGTTTCCCTACAAGATCATTTTCTAGTTAGACTTTGTCTATTCCATCATAATGGTTTTTCAAAGGATATCTTTTAACAAGAGTAATAAAATAGATAGATTGTCCAATAGACCTTACTTCTTCTATCAAAATATTCCTAGTGTTCTTTCACCTAATGGATACAAGATAGTTTTCAACAGATTACTAAAAATCTAATTTCTTATGGATAGAAATCATATTTATCATATATAAATAGACTAAACCAAGAATGGTTCAAAATGATAATAACCTAGCTTAATGTTGAAACCGTATTACTCACAACTAAAGAATATACCTATCATATTTCTAGTTTACACTACTATCTTCAACAGTCTTTGTATGTTTAACTTATAACAATATAATCGACCTGCTCTATATGATGAATTCAATCATCAAGGCGACTAGTTTACAAGGCATGCGATACCTTAAAACAACCTTCTACATGCATACAATCTGTAATGATCATTTAATCACCATAACGAAAGCTTGACTTGTTTATCAGTTTAAAATCAATGAGTATGATTCAGCTCAGAATGCTATAAAATAGTATTCATTTATATCAGCTAACATCGGCCTCTCCAGACTAAATAGATGCTATCAAAATACCTGAAGGTAATTTAACAGTTTACTATGAAAACTAACAGCGAATCAATACAACTGACTCAACTGTTTTGAGCAAATACACATTGTATTGAATGGTAAAGCCTAAATGGCATTATCAATTGTCTACAACCAGACTATAGTGGATAACATAGACACATTCAATTTATCAATGTCTTTCAATGCACACAAGGAAGAAGAAATACTTGGTAGTGATGGCTTTAGATAAGAATGAGTTGCAGTTACAATAATCCAATCAACGCCTACAAAAACTGATGTCTTTACTTCCTCTTAGAACTGTTATTTCCTCCTTGCTGCCTACTGCAATCCCTCAGAAGCATAAACAATAAAACCAACTCCCCCTATCGACTCTTGCTGAGTCGTTCTTTTAAAGACTCTTACCTAACTCTTAATGAGTCGTGCGATTATCCCTATTCCACTCTTGCAGTTGGAAAATACAATGAATTCTTGATCGATCCAATTGTGTTGTGGTTACAACCGATCTCCACAGATGGTGCAAGACTTTACAAGTGTTCATGAGGAGACGTCCTACGTAGGGAACTTCATCAAATGTGGTTGCTATTACCACAAACTCCTCTTCCAAAGAGGCTGACATATAATTAAGCCATCATTGGATCTTTTAATGATCACCATAAGTGATCCAATCCATCACTTGATACAATGAAGGCATATTAATAACAATGATGAGGTGTTAATCTCAATCGATGCATATATATATATATATATATATATTTGTTTATATAATTAAATATGGTTTACATGACATCGACCCTACTAGATAGTTTATGTTTTGATCAATAAATGAAAATAATAATAATAATAAGCCAAAAGGCTTACGAATAATGTGAATGGGTCGAGCTTGTCTCCCCTTCACAAAATTTCGTTAAATCACGTCAACTTGTCTTGACGAGATCGTCATATGACGTTAAATGTCGACAATAAAACCTTAAATGACTCAAGGGTACTAACACAACCATTTTGCGACAATGATGACGTAATACTTACGTAATCATAAATGGACACCATTCTACTCAGACGACGTTATTTTCTTTATAAATGACAATGTTGACACACACACGACTTGCCTAGAAAAGAATCAAAAGATATCGACTACCTGTCGATTAGATCCAAAAGTATACTGACAAAACATGACTTACCTCTATCGATACTGGTTCACATTTTTGTTAAACACTCATACTCGTTTTGGAAAATAATCACTCGTAACCCAAGGTCTATATTTCTCTCCTCGAAAGATACTCTCTCTCTCTCTTTTCTCTGAGAGTCATCTGAAACCTGTAATCATGTATAAAACTTGAAATCAACAGATTATGATCAGTGCATCATTATTCAAATAATAAACCAAATTCACATAATGCAATTATTAAATTGACATAACATATTCATTTTCATAATTCCATAAATGACATTCAATAGAATCTATGTCTTTCCTTGATATTAATCTAAACATCAAAATAGATTTACTTATGTCCAAGTAAAAGTAAAAAGTATTAGCAAGACAAAAATTGGTGATGTAACATTATGTATATACATAAGCATATGCATATATATAATGCATATGCATATTGCATATATGCATATGTATATACATATGTATAGACATAATTCAAAATTATGTATATTCAAAATTCTCCACTTGCTACCAATTTAAATTCTATCAACCTATTTATTTATACAAGCAATGCTCAATTGTGCGATGCAAGCTATTTATTCACACATTCAAATATCTTACTTTGTACTTGATACAACTAATCAATAATGAGATCCTCCAAAGTGATGTAGTCTCCTCCTTTAGCTTTTACGGTAAGACTCAAACTTGCCTTTAGTATTTCTTATGCATTCATGTATGATTTCGTTACTTTCAAATGCCTTGTCCATTTACATTTAAATGAATCAAATTTGTTGTTTCATAGCCCATGTTTATGCTATCACATTCCATACCTCTGAGACAACCCCAACCAAATATTGACCACTCTCCTTTAAAGCTATGTTATGTTTATATACCTTCAAATTGTAGTATGGTACAAATATTTCCAACCCTTTCCAATACAACATTACTATATATATATATATATATATATTGCAGAGATACATAGATACGTATGTTTCCTATAGCCTTGTTCATTTTCATTAAACTTACGCATTTATCTATCTTTGCAATGTATATCTATCTCTTGACATTTGAGTTTTTGAGTAGTAAAATGTGTCATCGACTAATATTGGACATGTGTATTATCCTTCATGGGTTGGTGCCACACTAGTACTGGCTCTATTTACTACCGGTTAATGTGCATTAACTTCCCAACATTCTATCGTCGTGGGTCTTAGTGCCTACCACCTTGGCGTGCACACCATTTGCTTAGTCTTGCTTTAGCTTCACGAAAACTCCAATCATGAGAAAAATTGTATATGAGTATCATAATGTTGTATCAGTTGATTCTTCAATTACTCTCACTCTTACATGTATGAATTTGTTGTTTCAATTTGTATCATTCTATTTTTGTAAGAGTTAGAATTGGGGATATGATAGTATAACATGCATTTTTTGTTTCATTGCACACACACCCTTGATCATTTGCAAACAACTCAATAAGATGCATGGTTAGTTTGTTCTTCAATTACAATCACTCTTACATTATTAATTTTCTATTTGAGTTTGTATCGTTCTTTTAATTGTAAGAGTTAGAATTGCGGATGTGATAGTATACCATGTTTTTTTTGTTTCATTGCACACACACCCTTGATCATTTGCAAGATTTCAAATCAATTAGATGCATGGTTACTTTGTTCTTCAATTACTCTCACTCTTATTACAAAAGAAGGGCTCATTTATATTAACTTAAGACTCCTTTCAATCTATATCTATTGCAAAGATAGATAGATACATAAGTTTACTATACCCTTCTTCATTTACATTCAACTTAATTAGATGTATGCTTTGTTTATTCTTCAATTACTGTAACATGTATGGTAACCATATCTGAAATAGCATTATGAAACATTTACATAACTTGAAACAACAGTATGATAGTAATATTTCAAACCCTTTCCTATAACAGTATGAATGTAAAAGCTCAGAAAATATAGATAGATATAGCTAAGTCAGATATATAGATAGATAGATAATTTGATATATAGATATAGTCAGATATATAGATATAGCTGAGTCAGATATATAGATAGATATAGCTGAGAGGTTTTCATATAGCTGAGTCAGATATATATAAATGGGGGGTACCAGCTCGACTGTCAAGAGACGTGGCAAAAAAAAAATTCTGACTCGGTTGCTGCTGACATGGACCCCTCGCTAAACATCGCCCTACCCACCACCGCTCCCTCTCCCTTACATAAGTTTTCTATACATAAGTTTCCTATCTAGATATAGTTTCCTATACCAAGATGTACACTATACCCACCATATGTCATATGTCACATACTAAAGAAGCCCAGTCCTGGTATAGTATTTACATTGAACTTAATTAGATGTATGCTTTGTTTGTTCTTCAATTACTGTAAAATGTATGGTAACCATTTCTGAAACAATATTATGAAACATTTACATAACTTGAAATAGCAGTATGATAGAAATATTTCAAACCCTTTCTTGTATCATACTACTCTTTCAAGTTATTTCATATTGTTGTTTTAAGATATATATATATATAGCCAACTCTGATAGTGGTTGACTCCTACTTATATTATAACCATTTTTTAAACATCATATATAACTTGAAACAACAATATTATAATAATAATAAAACAACTGTTTCAAGTTATATATGATGTTTAAAAAATGGTTATAACATAAGTAGGAGTCAGCCACTATCAAAGTTGGCTGTAAGGGAGAGGGGCCAATATTTTATATTGCAGAGATAGATAGATACATTCAACTTAATTAGATGTATGCTTTGTTTGTTCTTCAATTACTGTAAAATGTATGGTAACCATTTCTAAAACAATATTATGAAACATTTACATAACTTGAAAACAACAGTATGATAGAAATATTTCAAACCCTTTCTTGTATCATACTGTTCTTTCAAGTTATTTCATATTGTTGTTTTAAGATTTATCTGTATCATACTGGTCTTTCAAGATATTTCATATTGTTGTTTTAAGATTTATCTGTATCATACTGCTCTTTCAAGTTATTTCATATTGTTGTTTTAAGCTTTATCTGTATCATACTGATGTTTGAAGTTTATATATATTTGTATCATTGTGATGTTTGAGGAAGGGTTTAACCATGATCACCCAAGTGTTTATAAAAGGTAGAATTGGGGATATGATAGTATACCATGCATTGCTTGTTTCATTGCACACATAGCCTTGATCATTGCTTGTTTTATTGTTGATAGTCGAGCTGGCACCCCCTATTTTTTCCTATCATTTTTAAGCACGTTTATCAATGTTTACGATGCGTTTTTTAAAAACCACCAAAAAATTGCTAAAATGTGTCTTCAATTACACTCACTCTTACATGTATGAATTTGTTGATTCATTTTGTATCATTATTTTAATTGTAACAGTTAGAATTGTATGTTGTTTACTAATCACTGGGTTGGTTCAATGTTCATTGAGTTGGTTCAATGTTCATTGAGTTTGTTCAATGTTCATTGAGTTGGTTCAATGCAGAGGAAGAATTTGAAATGATATTAAAAAAATTGTATTTCTAACCAGTTTTAATATTTTGTTTTTATTATTTTAAATTTATGTTTATTTGGAAATAATAGTATAATAATTACGTGTTTTATTGAAAAATTACAATGCATAGTGAGCCTGAAAGTTTGTTTTTTTCATTTTTGCAGGTAAATTCACAAAAAGATTGGTGATTATGGACATGGTGGAATCAATAGTTTGTAAAAAAAGGATGAGAAATAGAACATGTTTTAATGTATTTTGTTAAAATATATTTACATCTTGGTCAGTTGACAATGATTTATGTACATGTCAACTCACTTATAACCTTTTATTGGGAAGGTGGCAAAGATTATTTATATTGTGGAAATAAGTTTATCCACTTGCATTCACTTAATACTAGGATGGTGGGAAATAAATGTATACCTTATGTATCTTTGCTATTAGTAAAACCAATTAAATTTTCTTCTCTAGTTTGTTATCAGAGCCCTCAACAAATCTTGGGCTGTGGATTTTGTAGTGTGAGCAGGGGCCTGGATCTTGTTCAGTTTCTTTCACCTGCTTCCTTCTTTCACAAGCTCAATAAGAGAATAATGGGTAACACTTACTGCTGCTATTCATCTTCTCCTTCCCAAGAAGATTATCAAAATGTTATCAGTAATATGGTTGCGGTGGTTGCAGTGGGAGAGATGAGCCACATTGATGAATTAATTTCTTACATTGATTAGCTCTTAAATGCCATTGACGATGTAAGCATTACGTCAGTTGATCTTCATTAAATTCAGTATTCTCACTACAGGTCTACATCAATAGTAAATCATTGAAAGCAAGGAAGACAAGTTGTCAAGATGGATCGGGTGGGTTCTTCTTTCAAGTCTGGTGGTGATTTACTAGAGAAGGTATTGAAGTGATCTAACATGCATATATGCAAGGTATATTCAACCAATTTTTTTAAAAAAAGATTTTAATTGATGCAACTCATTCCTTTATTATTGAACTTCTTGATCCAAACATTTGAAGTATTACCAAGAAGAAAGTATTAATGTGAAAAGAAATTGTAGTCAATATAGGGGATAACAGTTACAATTCTGAAACTATCTATAAATGTTTTTGCATGTAGAGGGACTTTATGCCAAAGATTGATCGTGAAACTCGCAAATTTGCCATTGATGTAACAAATCAAGCAGCCCAGATTAAGTGGGTGGGAATAGTGCTTTTAGTTGTAAGTTTTGTGTTGGTACGAATTGAACAAGTTTCTTCTAACAAAAAATAATGCATAGAGCTCCTAAAATACATGTGTAATCTCACAAAATACATCAAGCAGTTGGATAAACATTTGACTCAAGAGAAGCTGAATCGGATATTGCTAAATTTTTATTACTCTTGATGGTTAAATAGATTTTTCAGAAATTTCAAGCAGAACTTGGGCATGAGTACCAATCATTGTTTTGAATAGGATTCCAGTTGTCTTGCTGCCCTCCCAAGGAAGAGATCCTCAAGCAGGTACTAATTTCTCTTTTATTTGGGCCTTTGTTCATTATGCTACTTTGAAGTTAATTTAACTACCCAACAAGATAAGGACAACAATCATAAAACAAAATTTTGTATCGTATAATCTGAAAATATATAATGTATTGCATGTCAATGTCAATTCTTTGATTTCCGAAAGGTCTTCTTTTCAGATTGATAAATTTAAGGATTATTTTATTAGCACCTAATTTTTGTAATAGTGCTATTGATTATATCTTAGTGGTCAAGAATTGTTTTTAAATTATTTTTTCATTTGATTATTATAATAAATTGTTTGTCAAATATTACATTTTCTTCTCATTTGTTTTTCTAAAAGAGAATCCATAATTCATAATTTGTTCTCAAAAATTATATAGGATTACATTTGTATTCTTTTCTTTTGATGGAATTCAGAAGCTATAACTCTACAAAGAGTCCAACATGTTTGGTCTCACTAAGTCTTATTAGAAATCAAAACACTCATTAACATAAAATAATTTATTTGATATTTAATTGTGTATTATACTATACTCTTGTAAAAAATATATATTTAAGATTTTTTAATAAGTGTATTAGATTACACTTAAAAAATGGCCTAAATATCTCAAAATTGTAGAAATACATCACAATAGAACACTAATTAGACTTTTAAGTTTTATGTTTTGTTATAGTGGCAATGTGAGCTGTGAGATGTATGTAGGCATTTCACTATCAATTATAATATTAATAAATTATTTGAATTTTAGTGTTTTGGCTCATGGGAGTTAGGATATTAGCTTAGTATTTTGTAGATAGTTAAAACTAGTTATTTTATTGATAAAAAATATTGTGAAAATGATTCAAATACAAAAGAGGTAGAAATAAAAAATTGTATAAAAAATGTCAAAAAAATGGGAAGTTTGGGTATGTGGTAAAACAAATGGTATTTTAATATTAGAATGTATATTGGGAGGTAGAAATGAAAATAGAGGTATTATTTAGTATGAGTCCCCCAATGACAATCATCAATTATGAACCCACACATAAAATAATTTTCTACCAAAGATTTACTACAAGCTAATGTTAAGTAGGCCATGTTGTCATTTCATTCTAAATAACCATACAAAATACAATCAATATATAAAATATTTTACATAACATACTAGGGCTAATAATATATCCCATGCACTAATGGGTATATTTATTATGATACCTTCATATTTGATAATGGACCTAATTTTTTTTTTTTTCAATGCGCCTGGTAAACTTTTTAACGTGACCAGTGACACTGGTGCGACACGCCCTTCGGCTCCATGCGAATGCTTTTTCCCGGAGCAATGAACCGGTGAGGCCACAACACAGGGGACCTCATCCCCTAGCAAGAACACTTCAAACCCGCAAGCTCGTTGGCACAGTGAAGGTGTAAAGCCTGCGAGCTCGTTGGCCCAGCGGGGGTTTGAACTCCGGTGGCCACCACTACAACCAAGTGACTTAACCACCGAACCACGCCCTTATCAGCATAATGGACCTAAATATAAGTGATACATCTTCTAACAATTTTTTATTTATAAATTGACAATATTTTATTAATTTTAGTGGCAAACAATAACAATAAAATACCATCATCAAATTATTTCATATGAGTTCAAATTCACAATATTTTTACTAATCCTTAATTACAAACATTAAAAAAAGATGAAGTAATTACAAACATTAAAAATAAAATGAAGTAAACTATGATAGAGATAAACAGTTTGTTTACCGCAATATGGTGTGTTTCACAGAATATGAAGTAAACAGAATTAAGAAGTAGTAGTATAGTGCATCATACGAACATAATAGAATTACTCAGAACGGACCATTGTATTCATCATTGATTCACAGGAAACATTACAATGTTCATGACAGTAACATACATATTCATTGTGACTCCAATGTCTGCATAACAACTATTGTCAAATCACTGATATCTGACTACAATGCATTGATGACTTAAATACTTATGGCCAAGATTGGTTGTGATGCCAACCGTTGGTACTGACTCCAAACTACCCGACCCGTCAATTGGTGCCGACAACTAATTACATCATTTGTTTACTTAAACTATTTTGCTATCTGCATCTATCCCCCCCTCAAAATTGGTCGTCTTCCAGATGACATTCACATCAAAATAAAAAAATTATGACAAAACTCATAAACATCTACTGAGAGTGGGGAGGTTGGGAAGACGTCCCTGGGTGTACTGATGAGGCTGGGGTGGCTAATCGTTGTTGTGCTTGCAGCTTCCTTGCTTCCTCGGTCCTTTGTCGCAGCTGGTGTTGGGCTACTAGCTCCCGCTCTCTTGTTGCCTTCACCATGTGACTGACTTCCATGACTTGTGCTTTGGCCTTCATCACTTCAGCCTCCTTTGCCTCAAGTTGTACTCCCATGTCCTTCATCTTAGCCTCCATCTCCATCAACTTGGCCTCTAGTCTGATGCCTTGGCCTTCTCTGTTTCAGTGGCCTCTATCTGTTGTGCTAACTGTTGGTGGGATCTTTGAATGTGCTTAGCCAGTTCTTTCTTCTTTGTCTATAGGGCTGCCTCACTCTCCTTCTCCTTTTTCTCCAACATCACCTCTTTTTTCTTCATTTCATAGAATATTTGCTTATATGCCTTATCTATGGTGAACAGGGATTCTATGATCTCTGTGTCCCTTCCTCCTACCCCTGGCCGTAAGCCTCTCCAACGGTCATGCATCTCTCGAGTATCAATCTCTGGCCATCCTCTCGCTGTGAATTGTCAAGCAAACTCCTCCTCACAGCCTTGTTGTACAAAGTTCCTGATTCTCCTTGCCTCTTGGGCCACTACCTGTGATCGTCCCAATCTCAGCTATTTGGAGATCTCAGCTATCTCCCCATGTAATCTGCCACGTTTTCCAAGTCCTCCATGTACCTCTGAATGGTACCTATTGGATCTGATGGGTCGAGTTTGGAAAGTGTGAGGGTTAATCCCTCTGGAAATCCCTCCTCTTCTGGTGACGTGGTTATTGGGGTGGTCGCTAGAGAGCTCATAATGTGCATGGAAGGTCCCCCTACCTCCTGTGTAGCCGGTACTGGCTGTGGTAGAATGCCCTGTTGAGTGATCTGGCTGGTAACACTGAGTTGTTCTATGCTCTCTATCCCCCTTGGTGTGTTGCCCTCCTCTTGACCTTCTATCACCATGTGTAGTGGGCTCAGCAAGGGTACCTCAGGCATGTCTACTATTAGGCCAATGTCACTTAACCAGCTATCTATCTTGTCCTGATCTCCTGCTGATGTTGATGGTAACTCTACTTGTGGTGTGACCAATCCCCCTACTGTGGAGGGTTCCACTAGTGAAGTCATCACCAAAGGTGTGGCTGGTGATGGTGTGACTCCTGCTGACAATCTTATCCTAACTGGCAATGTGGCTGCGCCCTGAGCCTCTGTACTCTGTGAGGGTGCTGGTAATGTGAATGATGTTGATTTGAGTTTTAGAAGTACCCAAACTCCTTTAAGTTGCCCCCCTTTTTCTGCTACTGTATTTTCCTCTGTATCCCTCCTGGTGGCCTCTCTCACCACACTCCGTGTCATTCTTGGTGTAGGTATTTCATCTATAGATGAATCACTTTCTACTACTGGTGACTGTCCCCCGTCTTCCTCTTCTTCCTCCTCTTCCTCTTCTTCACTTTCGGTGGATGTTTCCCTGTGCTTCCTTTTCCTTTTTGGCCGTCGTGATGGCTCTTCCCCATGAGCTGTATCGAGGCCCTTCCAGTAGAAGGTTGTAGGCCATCTCGGCTCTATCTGTGATGTCAGTTGTAATCTACCCCCTTTGTCTGCTGGAACTTGAGTATGGACAGCATCAAGAAAGAGGGCAATGGCGTGCTGCGTCATATAATATACCTTGTGCCGCTGGGATAAAAATTCCTTGATCCTCTCTGTTAAATACCTCGCCTAGTTGTAGACCTTACCAGCACTTAGTCCAATCATATAATTGACCATCCACAGGGCAATGTCCGATGCCTTGCTGGAACCCATCAGTCTGCATTTCATGACATCCATGATACATTTCCATTCTTCATTTACAAATAAATTCTTCCTCAAACCCCGATTACCTGAGTTCCAGATGGTGTCTTTTTCTTTGTCTGAGAGGTCACTTCGGCATACTCTCTGGATGAGGGTTTCTTTGTGTTGCTGGGTCATCCGACCGGGTTTCACCACGCTCGAGCCGATGGCTGGAACCCCCATCACTCTGGCAAAATCTTGTGGCCAGAATGATATAGTAACTGAATGGCCCCGATACTCAATAATGGACTTGCTGGAGTGCTCGCAGAAGTTGTCAACCATGGCTTTTAAATATGGCTCGAACTCCCTGGCATTGAAGTAGGGCATCAGTATGGCCTTGTCAACCTGGGCATGTTTTAATGCTATCTTCAGCACGTTGTTTTTCAGTGCATTCTTCCACCATTGTTTGCACTCATTTCCTATCAGGGATTCCTAGGCGATGGCCTTCATTCCCGCATTAGCACTTGGTTTCTTCCTCTCCTCCGATGCAATCTTCGGTCTGTATGCTGCAATCTTTTTGCCCTTGTCCATTATCTAATTTATCTGACAATTTTGATGATGGGTCTTTGGATGTCGAAGTGCCGATGCTGAGCCGCTGATCCGATGCTGAGTGTCGATGCTGAGTGCGGTCTAATGTTTTCTTCTCCCTATACGGCCAAGTACTGTAACTGAGTGCTCGAGTCTAGGATGGCCTTTTATGAGGCTGAAGTGGTGGGTACGTACGTCATACGGCCCATGTTGTACGTTGTACGGTATGGTCGTACGTCGTACGGATTTTTATTTTTTTATTTTTGCCCAGGCTGTACGTCATACGGACTGCCTTCATTTTTTTTGGATACTCCCGACATTTTATTTTTTTCATCTTTTCCATGTCAAACTAAATCTGATTTGTCTATTTTTTCCCGACGAGGTCCAGGTTCGATCTGCAACTCTGACTGGAATTATTGTCTTCGAAAAAAATAAACTATCTAAATTTGGAACATTATTTTTTTCTGTTGATTGTCACCGATTGCCAAAACATTGCAAGTCGACGAAAATACTCTATAGTCCTTATTCCTTCTGTATGGTCTCATTCTGGCTGGTGCTTCTAATACTGGGTTCTCGTCGTTAGTTCCATCACTCCGATTCACCTTGCTTGCCAATGGCTCTTCATACCTGATCACCTTGTTTGATTCAACTTTATGTGCAAGTGCATCATCTATCTTGGCATCATTCTCTGTATATTCTTCCTATGCCTCTCTTGGCTGACTTGTTTGTTCTTGGTCCACTATTTGTTCTATTACTTCCTGCTGATTATTACCTTCCTCTCCTTTGTCACTCATTACTGGTTCCTTCTTGCCAAGTGGTCGAGTGTTTGTCAATCCATCAAGTGCTTCATTCGTGAACAATGTTTCACTCGTCGGCCTAGAGTTGCCCAGACTTTCACTCGTCGGCCTAGAGTTGCCCAGACTTTCATTCGTCGGCTGAGAGTTGCCGAGAGTTTCACCGTTGCCGAGTGTTTCACTCTTCGACCGAGTTTTTCCAAGAATTGCACTGCCATGACTTGCATTGCCAGGACTTGCACTACGAGGACTTACATTGTTCATCGAAGAGCTCTCGCCGACTTCTTTTATTGAAATCATATTACATTCCGGTTGAAAGAACTCGTAATCTTCCATCTACCAGTGGAAGAGCCCACTAAAGGAATTAGTTTCATCCTTAGAACATTCTTGCAATTTTAATACTCCTTCCTCATCAGGTTCCATTGGCCCTCTGCCCACTGACTCCCCTTCATCTAAGTCAGAATCTGATGCTAGTTCCTCACTCACAGCCTGTGTTCTTAGGTCTATGACAAGCTTTTTGCCTTTATTCTCTATTGACAATGTGTTCCTTTTCCAGTTATGGTTGGCCTTGGCGGCTATCAGCCACCCTCGGCCAAGTAATGCATCGTACGACGCATTTTGTGCTATTATGACTATGAAGTTTAATCGAAAAAGTTAGGTGCCAATCCTTACTTTCTGAGCCATTAGCACTCCCAGCACTTTAATTCTGTGCTGGTCTGCTCCCACTAACTAAAAATTTTGTGGCCATAGTGTAGGTTTCCCCAAGCACTTCCATGTATCTTCTATCAGAACATTCACTCCTAATCCCCCGTCGATTATTGTGTTTGTTAGATGACATCCACCAATTTCTATGTGTATGACGGCTGGGTTCTTGCCACTGTTTACTGCCAACAGTCTCGGGTCAATGACTTGTTCTCCCTCGAGCGGTGGCTCCACTATGACATGTTCATCCTTTATTTGCCCGTTTGGGTTCCCTTCCATCACCTTCGAGATTGCCATCCTCAGTTGCGACATACTCTATAAAGATCCACTATCTTGACCGATACAGTGGTTTGTAACACCTGATTCACAATACTCTTATCTGACTCTGGTCGTACGGTAGTTGTTTTTCTATTCTTCCCTTCCGTTTCCATTGCCATCTCTACTTCTTTCCTAGCCTCCCAAAGTCTCTACTTCTTTCCTAGCCTCCCGAAGTCTCTCCTTCTTGGTTCGAGGATCTGGATACGTTGCTTTTTTCCATTGTGCTTGGGTGACCGCAAGGATCTCTTCATCATTTTCCTTGAAACTGATGAGGTTCACCCCTTTCTGCTTTGGGCAATCTTTTTCTTCATGATCCCCAGGCCCACACCACTTGCATAGTGGATTTATTTTGTTCTGGTTATTGTTTGGGCATTCCCTTGCAAAGTGTCCCCATTCATTGCATTGTCGGCACTGTATCATGGGTCGCCCCTTGCTATCGTACTGCAATCTGTTTCTCAAACTTCTATTGCTTTGGTAACCTCCAGGGGATCCATGGCTATTGTACTGGGTCTTTGGTGGTGTGTTCAGTGGTGTTGACAATTCTCCTTGAGTGAAGAGTACTTGCGTACCCCTTGCTTTCAGATTATATGGGCATTCCTTGATGGAATGTCCCATCACTTGGCAGATATCACAAAACAATTTTTTTAAACAATTTGCCTTTGTATGACCTTCCCCCTTGCAATCTGTACACCACAGTTCTCTGGCTTCCCTTGTACTCTCCTTGTCGGCCTTCAGTTCTTTCATCATTCTCATCATGTCCTTCCTGAGTGCTTGCACGGTCTTGGACTCACTGTCGTTGTTGTCATCCATATTATCCTCATCGTCCGTCTTCCTTTTCCCTCGAAAGGATGTTTTATTTTCACTCTCTATATCCATCGCTCGATTGTACGCTTCATCGTATGATGACAGAGGCACGACTTTCATTTTCTTTCTCAGCGATGGACGCAACCCTTCGATGAACCATCGCTTCTTCAGCCCGTCGGCCAACTGAGTCTCCAGTTTTCCCAACAATTCTTTCAGTCTCCAGTTGTAGGTTCGTATGGTCTTGTGCTTCCCTTGCTTCATACTGTAGATCTCTGCTACAATTTCACTGTCATCCCTCAGAAGTTTGAATTCATCTTGGAATGCCTTCTTAAGTAATCTCCATAATGCCCTGTGTGCTTGGGCCAACTCTGTGTACCAGTCGATGGCACTATCTCTCAGTGTCGCTGGAAATGCTTTCAACCAGTAATCCACATCATCTTGCCCATTGGCTATCCAAATCGTCTCGCATGTCTTACAGTGTCGTACTGGATCTTCTGACCCATCCCCCGTAAACTTTGGCAGCTTCTGCCTCTCGGTTGGCGGAGTCACCATCCTTCCCCGATGCCCTCCTTGTGCGTTGGACCTGACTAGACTAGTTCTCTTGTAACATCCCGGTGCGTCACTAACACTCTCGGCCACGTTCGAGTCTTCCCCGCGTCCTCTGTCAGCATCCTCTACACCTTGAGTCTCCTCAGGTTCGTTCTGATACTCCCTCTACCCTGGGGTCTTAGGGTCAAATCTTCCAACTCTCAGCCCTTCGTCGTCCGATATGGATAACTCTCCGATGCGGCGTATGCTATTTTCAATTTCTTCTGTCAATTCATTTTCATTCCCTTTTTCTTTATTTGTCAGCAGTGTCTTGAAAATTCCTTCGTTGGCATGATGATGTTCATTGACAATTTGTCTCAGTTTTTTCCTTCGTTCTTCTTGTTCCTTTAATCTCAATGATCTTCATGTTCTTTCCTCTGGTGTTTCATGCCCACTTGGTACTTGGTTCTTATCCTTATTAAGTTGTATGGGCATTAATTATGCTTACCCTTTCTTAGTCGTACGGCGTGCGATGACGATCAGTGTCACGTACCTCCTCCTCTTGTTTCAGATGTTCTTCATACCTTCTGAGAATTTGTTGTCGTCGCACTTCCCTCTCTCTCTCTTCTTGAAGATCTTGGAAGGCTATCAGGTTCCTTGCCAGAAGTCGAGGAATGTGGTTCAAAAGGTTATCCACTTCGCTATTGACACGCAGGTTCTCTGAAATAACCTCCTTTGGAACCTCTCTGCGGATAGATTCGTCTCGCACGTATTGTCCGACTGATAATAACCACAGTTTGACCAATTCCTGAGTTACTTCATCTTCTCGGCTTCTGGGTTCATTCTCTTCTCTGTCGCTTCCCTCGCGTTCTTCCTGAATTTCTTGTATTACCTCTTCTACATGCTTTCTGTCTTGTACTTCCTCGTCGATGTCAATTGGTTGCCCCATTACGTTGCCATTTCCTTGATGCTAGTTACACCCAACGGCTTGTTCCTAACAATGTCACTTGTCTGATGGTTTCTGACGACTCAACTTGTCATCTGATGGCATCGGACGCCTCAACTTGTCATCGACTTGTCACCCTCGACCCGTTTTCAAACTGGCAACGGCACCAAATGTTTACCGCAATATGGTGTGTTTCACAGAATATGAAGTAAACAGAATTAAGAAGTAGTAGTATAGTGCATCATACGAACATAACAGAATTACTCAAAATGGACCATTGTATTCATCATTGATTCACAAGAAACATTACAATGTTCATGACAACAACATACATATTCATTGTGACTCCAATGTCTGCATAACAACTATTGTCAAATCACTGATATCCGACTACAATGCATTGATGACTTAAATACTTATGGCCAAGGTTGGTTGTGATGCCAACCGTTGGTACCAACTCCAAACTACCCAACCCGTCGGTTGGTGCCGACAACTAATTACATCATTTGATTACTTAAACTATTTTGTTGTCTACACAGTTCACTTAATTTGAGAAGTGTCACTTAGATTACATACATAGATTTTCTTAAAAAATGAAATTATATAATGTTAAATAAATTTAATGAACTGAGATTGTCTTTCAATACACATCAAAATATTATTAAGTATTGGAATGAGATTTTGAAGATTCTAAAAGCAAACAATATAGAATTATATTCACATAATGGATTTAGAAAATTACTTCACTTTTTATTTATTTAATATATTTTTCTTTTTTTTTTTAAATACATTTATGAACATAATTAGCCCGAGAGGCGTTCCTACATTCATAGTACAAATGGAAGATTCCAAATTTCTATGTAAACTTATAAGATTCCAATCTAGAATCTTTATTAAAAAAACCAAATAGTCACTCCACAATTTTTATTTTTTTTAAAATGTGAAAGGAATAAATAAAAAAATACATGGTGGATGGAAAGAAAGGTGGATGGCAGTTTCATAGAAGCCATTACTATGCACTAAGATGAAAGAAAGAAATGTTACAAATGCATATGAAAATATGCACATTCAATCTATTTATAATGTTTCCTTCCTTTTTTTTTCACATGTAGAATGAATATATCAAATTGTAGGATTTGAGGTGAGCTAAAGTGAGTGCAGTAAATTGATAAAAAAAAATAGGTGCCTCTAGAAGGATATCTCTTGGCGTACTTTAGATATATTTTTTAAATATAAATATACTAGTTACTCTATAGTTTTTTTTTTTTTTTTTTTTTTTTTTTTTTTTATTAGGATGTGCAAAAACATGATTTCTAAGAAATTTATATTGGATTTGTAGTTGGTATTGAGGAAGCCAGAAATCATGTGACTGAACTTCTAGTTATGAAAAGTGAATCAGTTAGAGTGGTGGTTATTTATGGAGAAGGTGGAATGGGAAAGACAACTTTGGCTACTGGGGTTTTTAGTAAACTTGACCTTAGAAACTACAAATATTGTAGAGTCGATATACAACAGAATTGTTCAGACACGGATCTGAAATTGTTGCAACAACAAATTTTAAGAGACCTTTTTGGCCCTAATATTGAGTTAAGGATGACCTGGAAAATCTTTTGCCTATAAGTGGCCTAACATCCATTCCAGTGCAGAGTAGGATTCTTATAACGACTAGAAATTTGAATGAGACTAGTATAATTGTGCTACCAAGAATTGAACGTTGTTCTTAAGTCAAATATTATATCAATTAATATTATACTATATTATAATATTATAATATCAACTAGTATATTTATATTTTAAAAAATATATCTAAAGTACTCCGAGGGATATTTTTTTTTCCATGATTTTCTTTCCTTTGCAATTTCTTTATAGTTTTTATTTTTTAATTTTTCCAATTTCTTGTTTGGTTGTATAGTTTTAGTGATTTTCTCCAGCTTTTTCTCCTTGTAATAGGTTCCAGTTTTTTTTTTTTTTTGTTTCATAGCTTTTGTGATTTAGCTTTTTCTCCTTCAACAGTTTTTAATTTCTTTTTTGGTTTATTTCTTTGATTTTTTTAAGTTTTATTTTTTATTTCCTTTTTTGTATTTTAATTTATTTTCTTTTATAAATTTATGCAAAAAAATGAGTGCTCTCATCCCCACCCCACTATGACTATACCTCTGGCGTAATTAAGATAATATATCAAGTGTTATAATATAATTAATATTATTATTAATATTATAACTATAAATAATATCGATTTTGTTGGTTTGACAAAAAGTAAATTTGAAGTTTACCTAATGAATTAAAAAATTAAAACTAAAACATAACTATAATTACAAATAAAACACATACTATTAATGTCATTATTTATTTGGGAGTTGAACAAATTTAATTTTTTCTAAGTTTATATGAGAATTTTAATAAAAAACTATTCCTAAAATCATTTATATGTGTTGTGGCTCAAAATTTGAGCTCTTAAT
The DNA here is from genome assembly GCA_027924645.1 of Cunninghamia lanceolata. Lineage (NCBI taxonomy): Eukaryota > Viridiplantae > Streptophyta > Pinopsida > Cupressales > Cupressaceae > Cunninghamia > Cunninghamia lanceolata. The sequence continues at coordinate 16,422,120 of BSBN01000547.1, forward strand.
GATGGATTTTGTTGAAATACTATTTTGAATAAAACAAACACTAAAATCAAAAAAAAATACTATTTTGAGTAAAACAAACACACTAAAATCAAATAGAAAAAGTCGGAGTGAAGTATGGAATGGCTAAATTTTTAGCACTTTTAATGTTAAACAAATAATATTATAACAAAATATAATATTAATATTAATGTGATTATTTAATTTTGATTCATTTTATATATAGTATTTATAAATTTGATATTTTAAATATTAATGAAATAATACAAGTAATTATATATTAATAATAGAATGTATATTAAATTAGTAGAATTACCACTATAATGTATTTATATTTATGTTATATTATAGTAAAATTAAATATTAATATATATTTGTGTATTAAACTATCTATGTAAATTTTTAAAACAAAAATATTAAATAAATTTTGTATGTACAATTTGATTTGGATTTAGGAGATATAATTCTATTGACTAATTGATTTAGGCTCTTATTCTCCCCATCTTCCTTGAATGTCTCTTTGGCTTCCCCTATATTCTCTCCATCATTCCCTAATTTATGGAATTTTTTTCATTTTTCATTAGCTTGTATTTGATTCCACTTACACTTTAATTAACTTAAACAACTCCCAATTTTTCTAGATAACATACAATACACCATCTTTATTTTCATTTTAATATAATAATATAATTGATAAAATATTAATTTTATTAACAATAATATTTATATTAAATTATTGATTATAAAAAAATAGAATTATCATTAAAATGTATTTTAAAAAAGGGGTAAAAATTTATTAATAAAGAAACCACTAGTACAAAACCAGGAGGGCAACCGCCCCCAGAAATGACAGAGAATCAAAAAAGAGCACCATCACTACATCTAACCAAACCAGAACCAAGGGAACCTCCCAAACCCCAAAGTCCCAAGCAGGGACCTCGCCTATCCATCCATATCCATTGAAATTAAACTTTCAAAATTTTGAACACCTTATTGGGACAACTGATCCCAGCCACTAACATTCCAATCCCCCACCTACTCCGAAGCCCACTTAGCCAATAAATCTTCCACACGATTCCATTCCCTAAGGACATGGACAAAAGAAACAAAGTCCATCTCATGACTCAACTAAAGAATCTATCGAACCACAGATGCCAACTGCCAATGCACACCAACCACCACCCGCTCATTCAACAGATTAATCACAATTTGGGAATCAGACTTACAAACAACTCTGTGTCATCCCAAAGCACGCCTTTTTTCCAAAGCACAGGGAATAGCAAGAGCCTCCATAAAGTTATTAGTTTGTTGACCCTTATAGGAAGAGAAGAAAAAAAAAACAACACCAGAGCTATCCCTTCCTAATCCCCTAATCCCAGCATGGCCAGGACTCCCCCTCGAAGAGCCATCTGTATTAATCTTAAAAATACCTAGAAGTGGAGGGGACCACCTACCATCTCTCTGAACCTTACTCTTAGATTGGCTTTTTTTCCTGGGCCAGGAAAAGCATAAGCCTCCAACAACTGAACTCAGATTATGTGCCACCTGCAACTCCCCAATGTCCAACTTAGTAGAGAGATCACACTTAGTTGCTAAAGTCTCCTAAAGTATACCAAGAATCCTCTGCTACACCTGTTGAACCTGCAATTTCCTCCCCTAAAAAATCCTTTGATTCCTTTCCAGCCACAGAATAAAAGAAGGACCAATATTCCAAGCCATTTGCAAAAAAAGAAGCCTTAGCTGAGGGCCTACCCAAACTTCTCCAAAATTCCACCAAAGAAGAAGCGTGAACACAGGCCTACTTCCAAGCACCCCACCAAAGATGCCAAATCTCTCAGGCTATAGGACACTGAAAGAACAAATAGGTCTGACACTCCTCCCCACCATTAGAAAGAAAGAAAATAGAAGGACCCTAAAAACCCCTTTTATGTAGGTTATCCCAGGTGAGGCAATGATTTTGAGAAACCAACCAAAGTATGTAATTACATTTTAGCCATCCAAATTTATTCCACACAAACTTGTAAGATTTGACTATGGAGATAGCCACCCAAGATCTAGAAGCCTAATGGAAAGCACAAATAAAAGAGAAGATCAATATGACAAGAATGAATGCAAATACAAGATTACACTCACATTACAATATGCTATGGCATACCTTGCTTATAAAGGCAAGGGTGAGAGTTAAGATGTTGTAGTCATGTGACAAGTGTCTTAATCCTATGACATGTGACAACTATAGGATAAGACAACTAGATGACAACTATCAACAACTAGAGGCAACTCTCAACATCTAGAAACAACTAGAATGCTTTCTAAGTCAACTTAACATGTGAATATGTGTGTGAATATTATTTAACTAATAAATAGTTAAATAATTTAAATTATTCACACAACAAGGGATAAATAACTAGTAAATAATGAAACTAGATATGAAATACCCCTATTCACACTAACACCCCCCTTAAGTGCAACTTAGGGAGAAGCTGACAAATGTAAGGATGCAATGATGGCTGGGTCCTGGCTACTAGGCCATGTTAGGTACCCATTTACAAACAAATCTCAAGTGGAGTAAATGAGAAAACCACATGGGAAAAAACTCCCCCCCAAAAGTGAGAATGCAAGTGTGGAAAGGTAGAGATGATATGAATCATATGCTACCAATTCCAACACATATATATAATAAATAATCCCCCCCAAAAGAGAGGAAAAGAAGAGAGACCAAGTAGCCCCCTCTCAGTGTAGATTCTCTTGCACTGATGGTAGATGCCCAGCAATGAATGCTGAAGATGATCCATGATCGTCGAACAATGTTCCTCCCCTTAGGAGGAAAAAAGACCAAGAATGTATGTAGGAAGTCTCCCCATTCCCAAAAAAAAATATGAAGGAAGAAAACTCAAAATGTATGAAGTCTCTGAACTCTGCTCAAGTGTTGCCATGTCGATGTCGAAAGAAGCCACAAACCAATCAGGACTCGCATGCCAAACTGAAGAATGTGACAATCCAGGATCTAGTGGAAACTAATGTAGAACATGATCCAAAGACAAAGATGTCTTCTCTAAAGACAAAGGTTCCCCCTCAACATTTGAAGAAGAAGAAGAAGCAACTTCATCAAAGATAAGATGAATGTCATCAATAGTGTCCTCCAAGTCTGCAAGATAGGACTCACAAAACAAGCCTGCAATACCTGTCAAGCACTCATCCCAAGTAGTTGAATCTGGAAGACTATGAATGTCCTGCTGCACTAAATCATTGGAAACCGTGGATGTAGCAGCAACACTGAATTCTATAGATGCAACAAGCGATGAAGGAGGAGATGGAATATCGGCACATGTCTCTAGAACCTCAGTTAATGAAAGAACACCAAGATGCAAATGACCATATTGAATCTCCTCAAAAATGTCCACATGAGTGTGAACCTCAGTCAAAGGAACAATAGGAGAAAAATGTGAGAAGGTGTACACTCAAGATTAATGATCTACCTCCCCAACTGCAACTATATCTCTTCTATGCAAATCCTGAATAATCACAGAATCGGGTGTGAACTCAACACCCTTTCCTGTTCCACCATGTGTAATCTGATAGATAGAAAGGATATTGGTAGACAATGAGGGTACACAAAGGACATCATTGAATGATCCTTCGTCAATGTCAATCAATAATTTTCCACAAACACTCATAGATGTGTTGTTGGCCATCAGAATGGGTGGTGATGAACAAGTCTCAAATGAAAAGAACATACTCTGTGATGAAGCCATATGATGTGAAGCTCTAGAATCAAGGATCCATTTCCCTGACTCAGAGTCTGCAACTGCAAAAGTGCTTTGCCCTTTTGTTTCTCAAACTTTAACTTTGAAGATGATCAAGAAGAAGATGAACCCCCTAAAGATGAATTCATTTGAACCTTCTTTAGTTGATGTTGCAATTCATCAATTTTCTTTATGTAACATTGGTGTTCATCATGCCCCAATTTCTTGCAATATGCACACTGAGGCTTCTCCTTCTTTAATGATTCTCCTTTGGAGAGAGAGCACTTAGATTCTTTTTGTGGCTTGTTCTTTTTCTTCTTTTGTTTCTTTTTAGGATTCCTTGATTCTTTCTGTACCTTAGGTTCACTAGCCACCAATGCTTGTGGTTTGGAAGACTTGAGGATGCCAATTTGAATTAACTTCGCTTCTTCTTGGATTAGAAGATTTGAGAAGTCATCAAAAGTAGGCTCAACATATGTAGTTCCCATGGAAACCCGTTGAGTGTGAAAGGTAGAAACAAATACTGAATCCTCAGGACCAAGCTTGGATAACACATTGAGAATCAATTGTAAATCCTCCTTAGTAATCTTGCAATCCTTTAGTTGTGTTCTCAATTGCTTAATCTTGGAAATATAGTCTTGGATTTTGTCAAACTCCTTAGGATTGAAAGACTCATCAAATCAATATCAATCTGATAACCCCTAATTTTATCAGTTTTACCATACAATTTTTCAAAAGTCTCCCAAGCCTCCTTAGGTGTTGTGCATGATTCAACATGGAATTGCAAATCAAAAGAGATAAATGAACAAATGTACCCAAGAGTTTTCTCACGATTGATCTACCATACTGCCTTTGCATTCACATCAGTAGGTTCAGGAATAGATTCTTTTACATATCCAGTGAAACCTTCTCCCATTAGATAATTCCATACTGATGTTTTCCATGATGCATAATTATATGGAGTTAGAAGTTCAATTTGAGATTTCCCCATTGCAAAAACACACAACCAAGAACTGAAAGCAATCAACCATTGCAAGATCACCCCCCCAAATTCACTCAATCAATGATCCCCCCAGCAAAATATGATCTTGGCACTTTATAATTAGTGCGATTACAGTTGCCACAAGCCAAAATAGCTAAGTGGTCTTTTGATTTTGGTACATGCAAATGCCAAAATTAGGCTATAACTAAAAGTACAACTTCTAAGCAAAACTAGACCAAACTCAATGCAGATCTAAGAAGTACTTGAAAAATTATACACTTTCAAAAAAAAATCACCTGAAAATGTTACTGTATGACCCCAAACAGAGCCTCAGAAGTTCTGAAAATGATGAATGCTCATCAACAGCGACGAAAATCTACAATTTCTAGAAAATCAAGACACCAAAATAAAAAACCGTCTGCACCACTGTGAAGCCTGCAAAATTCTAATCCAAATAAAAAAAAATCACCAAAATTCTGGAGTTCGGATGACTAAGTTACAGGCCTGCAAAGATCAGCTACCAAAATGAAAACTCCATTGGAGTAGGGGGACAAAAAGCAAAATTTTTACCGCCAAATTTGGTAGAATTCTGCCAAATCTGGAGGTCCCCTAATTTGGAGGTCTCTGGATAAAAATAGTCTTCGCCAGATGTAGAACTCCACCAGCTAAATTTGGGACCCTACCAAATCTGCTGGTAGACTTGGCTAAATCTGGTTGAGCTACCAAAAACCTTGCCAACTTTGGCAGAGCACCAAACTACCCACCAGATGTGGCAAATTTGGGCTTATAAAAAATATTTTTTAAGGCCAAATGGCCTGCGCTGTTCCCTCCGTACGATCGCAGATTTGATTTGGCAGAGATTTTTTGTGTTTAAAAAAATATTAAAAAAATTGAAAAAAAGGTCGAAGCCTTATTAGAAAGGGGATGAGCCCCTTAAGGGGTCGCAAGCCCTTTAAAGGCCTGCGTGGGGCTTAAACCCCACGTAGCCTATAAAGGCTGTAGCCTCCATATAGATGGGGTCTGCACTTTCAAAAATCCTATGCAGTGCCTACATAGGGTTGCAGTGCCAATTTTTTTTTCTTTTAATTTTTTTTTAATAAAATTTTTCAAATGACACTATACAGCAAAAAAAATTGACAAAATGATTTTTGATAATTCGTACCACACAAACGCAGGCTATGTAGGGGAATATTCTTTCCAAATGAAGAATTTTTTTGCCGGGAATATTCTGTACGGATGGCGAAGGAGGGCAAAATTTTTCCCTGATGGCCCCAGACAAAGTGCTCTAATTTTGATGATTTGAAGTCAATCTTGGGGTTTTTGGGCCTCTTGAACGCGATGGCAGGGTCAGATTTGACCCAAAATGCTCTGAAGGATTAGGTACCTATTGGATCTTGCATGCACCTCCCAACTTCAAATGCTCATAGATTTAGCCTCTGATGTCCGATCTGGACAAAACAAAAGGTGATTTCAACTATCTCAGCTGCTCTAGATGCAATGGTGACCTCAGATTTGCACTAGCATGCTCCAAAATGAACCTGCAATATAAAGCCACAAGAAGGAAGACCTCCTAAATTTGGTTTTTCTATCAATTTTTTTTTATTCTCCAGGTCATCATTCGATGCAAGAGAAGAGCATACTCAATTTTTCAAAATTGACCATGATTTGCACTCAAGATCTCTCAATAGACTAACCAAAGGCAATCAAACTTCTCTAATACCATGTAAGATTTAGCTATGGAGATAGCCACCCAAGATCTAGAAGCCTAATGGAAAGTACAAATAAAATAGAAGATCAATATGACAAGAATGAATTGTATTCCTTTCAATGAATGCAAATACAAGATTACAGTCACATTACAATATGCTATGACATACCTTGCTTATAAAGGCAAGCGTGAGAGCTAAGATGTTGTAGTCATGTGACAAGTGTCTTAATTCTATGACATGTGACAACTATAGGATAAGACAACTATATGACAACTATCAACAACTAGAGACAACTCTCAACATCTAGAAATGATTAGAATGCTTCCTAAGTCAACTTAACATGTGAATATGTGTGTGAATATTATTTAACTAATAAATAGTTAAATAATATGAATTATTCACACAACAAGGGATAAATAGCTAGTAAATAATGAAACTAGATATGAAATACCCCTATTCACACTAACAAAACTTCCACCAAGGAGAGTTCATCGTGCCAAACTTTTACCTATCGAACACACAATATCTAGAGGCAACTGAATACACACCTTTTAGATTAGGACTCCAAGCAAGGGAATCTCTCTCCTGTAGAGAATTACAAACTCTACCATCAAGAATCTTAGCTAACTCCTCTTGATCTATCAGTAACCCCTCGGCGGCCACTCAGACATATCTTTCCACTTGCAAACCTCCACATGACCCACACGCTAAACCGATTTGAAATGCTCCACATGACACCACCCCCCTCAAGGAAGATATCACACAAGGATTGTAAGTGTGGGTACACAAAAAAATGGGCAGATGCCCATCCCAAGAATCATACTAAAATAGGGCCTCAAACCCCCTATTACAAATCCAAAAGAGCCCCTACTTAATTAATTTAGCTCCCCTTTTAAGAGTACTCCAAATCATAGATCCCTTACTAGAGATGCAGATTCTTGGAAATTCAACATTTTCCAACCCCCCCCCCCCAAAATATTTCTAGTTAAGAATCTTGGCCCAATCCTGATCTTGACTAATACACCACCTCTAATACAACTTAGCAACCAAAACCTGACTAGTAAGATTAGCCTACCGAAGACCAAGACCCTCTTCTTGTTTTAGCCTACAAACAAAATCCCACTTGACCAAACTCCACTTCAAAGATTCCAAATTCGGTTAGGATCTTCCTCCTAGACTCAACAGTTGGATTATGAGGCTCTCCCTTTTTGTTGTCATATATGCCATGACTATGACCATTTGTAAAAGAAGTGCCCTAGAATTAACCATGCAGGAACTTAGTTTGATAAGCCTTTTTGCCCTGCGCCTAGGATGGATAAGGGGAAAGCCCTAGCTACAGTAGGTGAGATAGATACAGAGGGGTTTATTCTAGTAAAGCCTCGAAATAAAGGTAGAGGCCAAAAGAGGACTCTCAAAGATAGGTTGTCAGATGGATTGTTTAACCATTTTGATGCCTTAGGTGTGGAAGATCAACAGGGGATGATCCCAATGAAGCTACAAGAAGGGCTTGGCCTCTTAGGGATGGCTCAGGAAGGCTTAAAGGAGGTTGATTTTTGTGATAACATTCAGGAAGTGGTTGTCGATTCACAAATGGATACAGATCAAGGGCCGGTGGTGTTAGTTGAGGTAGTAGTGGCAGAAGATGGCTTGTGTCACGATCCTTCAAGTTTTCCTTTGGCAAAGCCAGATCAATCTCCTCAGGGTGGTAGTAGTGCCTAGCCTTCCCTTGGGATCCAACAAAAGAATCTCAAAAAAACTGCTTAGGAGGTTCCCTCTAAGATGGGTCGAAAGAAGAATCAAGAGAAAGTCAAATTGACAGGTGAGAATTTGGTGGAATAATGGTCAGATAAAACCATTGATTCACACTTTGTTACTTCTCACAGATGATAGTGCTTTCATAGAATGTAAGGGGGTTGAACTGCATCCCTAGACAAAAGGCTGTTTGTGAGTTCATTATTAAGAAGTTTGATATTCTACAATATTTATCATATGTATTAATAACATTATATTTATAAATATAATTTATTTATGAAATATATAATTATTTATAAGTAATTATATAATAATTTATTATTTAATTCAATATCCAAAAAATCTAACAATTTAATAATAACTAAATTATTAAGAATTTTGATATTCTACAATATTAATAATATTATATTTATAAATTAATTCAATTATGAAATATATAATTATTTATAATTAATTATATAATATTTTATTGTTATTGAAGATAATGCATTATCCAAAAAATTTGAAGATTTTGATCTCAAAAATCTAAAAAAATTAAACTACTGACATAAAATTTAATTAAAACTAATTTTTAACCATACTTATTATGTGACACTTGTTACGCCGAGAGGCATTCCTACAGTCACAACAGGGGTGGAGAAGAGGAGCTGAAAGACTCCATAATTTATGTGTAAACTAAATTAAAAAAAAAAAGAGAATCTTTATTAAAAAATAAAAAATAAATCTTTAAATATGGCAGGCAAGGCATATTCCCATAGGCAGCAACTTGACCTAGCTATATTGTTACCACTTTCTAAATAAATCATTCTAAATTTGGAGGAAGTTACATTTCACAAGGGAATTAAATATAGGGAGTTACATACTATATTAAGAGACCATAATTTTAGATACTCCCCATGCCATTGTGAAGGTGAGTGTGAATAGAAAATAAAAGAATTGCCTTCTCATTAATCAATCCAAGGTTGTGGAGGAAATTTTTTTTCTCTAAAATCTGTTTAATGCAATTTTATTAACTACAGAAAAAATGAAAAAATAAGGTTATTATTTGTGACACATTATGATTGTATTTGTTTGCTTTGCCATTCTTAGAGAAATGTGCACTGGCTTGTTTTTATTGGAATATATTGTAATCTCTTAATATAATAAGAATAATTGTAATCCCTTAATTGGGGGTAAGTGCAAAAAGTTGGGGGGCCAAAAAGTGGCCAAATTTTTTTCAAACAAATTTAATACATAACGCGAATGCATTATAATGTGCTTGCGTTATAACACGAGCACGTTATGACTAACTATAAATTTTTTTAAAAAAAGAGCATTTGTGCTCATTTCATTTCTTTGTTTTCCCCTACACCTACGGCCTGCAAACCCTAGGAAGTGTGCTCACATTTTGGAAAAGTCGATTCTACACCAAAATCTTACCGATTCATTGCCAAAATGCCGCCACGACGTCGAGCAGGCCAAAGGAGTGAGTTTTATTTTTTTTTTTGTTTGAGTTTGTTTCTAAATAGGTAGTTTGAGTTGATTTTTGATGTAAATTTTGTTAATTGTTAGGAAATATTAATAAACCTCCTCCTCCTCCTCCTCCTCCTCAAAATCCACAAAATCCTGAAGAGGAAATACCTACCGAACAACAAACTCCTCCATCCATTCCTCGACATGCCCCTGGAACACAAGAAAATCTAATGGGGCAAATTGAAAATAATAAAAAAGAAATTAAAGACATAATTGCAAGGTTGAAAGATCCTTCTACTTCAACCTTGCATAGGTCCACGCTTGCTCAATCTCTTGAATCTATGTTATCAAATGTAGATTCAATTAGCAAGCAAATATCTAGTTGGACGGATAAGAGGAGAGAGTTTAGAGACTATTATGCAGATAAGTTGTCATATGAAGATGTGAAAAAATTACAAATTACAAAATTAGACTTGTGTTACATTTTCACAAACCCACAAACAAATCAACCTCCACCCATTACATGCAAGAGGTTCCCTATCCATTGGTGCAACAACCAAGCGATAAGGGACAATTTGGGGCAGAGGTGGTGGATGGTTTTTGACCATCCTCCATGCAATAATAATGAGGTCCCGCAATACTTTTTGAGGAAACTCTACTGCGAGTTTGTCCTCAATAAAGTGCCAAACTATTTTGATATGCGGGACTTCCAGGGTAGAGGTGGGGGGTCAGCACAAGATAGACCAGGGGCACGTGTTGACCCACAGCAGCCAGTGAGACGAGTAATCAGCAGACCAGCCCATGAGCATGTTTCTATCCCTTCCATTGTGAAGGAGAGTGTTGAGGTCGATACACTTCAGTCCATTAGTGCCTTGACCCAGAGCATCATAGAGCATGCCAGTCCTACAACACAGCGTGGGTTGGGAGATAGTGCGAGGAGTAGGGTCCCACCCCATGCTTGTCAGACTTACGAGTCAACCTGTGGTTATGACCCCATGGATAGTCAGGATGCCGGTACACATGCTATATCTGGAGCTGAGTAGATGGTGATGACAGATACCCTCCTGAGTGAGACTTTCAGCCTTGATACTCAAGTAAATATTAGCAAGTTTATTGAATTTAATTTATTAAATTTCATTTTTGAAATGCAAGATTAACTAATTTAGTTTGATGATTTTAATGAAATTTCAAGGTCATAGCGTTGATGCAGTTTTTAGTGGTTCTCCACCTGCATATTACACTAGATCATCTACTATCGGGGTATGTAACTAGTAAACAATTATAAATATTACATGTGAATAGCATCGTTATATGAATGGTATTCTAATATCTGATTTTGGATGTTGAATAGGTTAATATTGGAGATTTCATGGCAACACCTGCCAGCGGTGGTGGACTTCAAAGCTTCACGGAGGTAATAAAATAAATAGTTTAATGAATGAATTGTACTTACTAGATTTTTGCATGTGACTTGTGTGCTTTATTGTGTGTACTTCCATGTTTAGATGAACATATGTGTATGTTAGGAGCCATGATTTGCATCACTATTATAGTTTTCGTAATTGAATAATGTTGTTTTATTTCCAGATGATGCAGGTTGCGGAGACACCTCCCGATGTTCATAGGGCAATGGAGCATGGTGTGACTTTTGTGATTCATAGCTCCATGCCATTGACAGGGGTATGAGGCAAATTAGTAAATTTTAATTTACATTCATTGTTATAGTTGTTTATTTTTGAAAAATCAAAAGATTATTGATTTGAAGTTTAATTTCTATCTGGATGGTTTCTATAGGACATGACATCACCACGGCCTATTCTTGCTACTGAGGCAAGTGAGGAGACAGATTATATGGTAGTGGTAAGTGATTATTTTGTTAAATGTTTCATTTTTTATAACATGTAATTTCTATATAGTAATGTCTATACTTTTTATTGTAACAACTAAAGATGCAGGAAGAACTAAATAGGAGGAAAAGCCCTCGGGTTCATAGTAGACCACCCACATACACGTCTCCATCCCCTAGAAGATCAAAGGCTACCCGTGATCTATTCTCTTCACCAGCCAGAGGGGAATGACTTTTTATTGTGTTCCTTTGTTGTATGCCTATATGGCATTTGTGGACATATATTTGTATTGCATATAGTTGACATTGTATTCCTATATGGCATTCTTGTAAGCCTATATGGCTATTTTGTATATATGTTATACTTATATCGACAGATATTGATGTATGCCTATATGGATATTTGGTTAATACAAATCTTTTTTATTGATGGCATCCATACTTGCATTATAAATCCATGTTTGAATGGACATTTGTAGATGGCTACTTCAAATATTTAAAGTCCAATTGTATTACATAGGATGTTTGTTGGTCCAATAAGCTAGCTATTATTATTCAAGTATCACTTAAACCTCATTTTGGAACTAAAAGATAAAAGTTGTATTTAAAAAAAAATGAATCATCATGTTGAACAGAAAATATTAATATTCTTTATGAGTTGCTTAATTGAAAATATTCAAATGAGTATGCTGATCCATATTCTTTATGAGTTGGTCAATTGAAAATATTTCTTAATTTCTTGTTATTAGACCATATTGGGATGCAAAGAGTATGTTTGTTGTTTTGAATAAGATAGTCAAAATCATATGCTTATGAGCCCCTGATGACCATTGTGGTTATTAAATGTAATTCCTCTTACATATAAGGTGAGGTTATGAGATTACATTGAGTCTTACCTAATTTTAGTATGCAACATAACATTGGGGCTATAGGCTTCCATAAGTCATACCTCAGGGATTTTTAGTTTTAGGCACAAATTTGCTTTAAGACCTTAGGCGCATTTCTCTACTTGCACAACCTCAAAACTCCGCCTAGAACTCAAGGCACCTTTCATCATCCAAACAACCTTAAAATTGTGCCTTGATATTGAAAGGATGTTTCAAAGTATAAAGGAGGGCGCCTTAAGGGAGGTAATTCATCTTGATTATCAAAGTTGATCAGACACATCAAACTGAGCATCATACCTCTAGGCGCATTTTTGCCTCTCTCTAAACTATCCATTTTGGTGCCTTGATGTAAAGTGAAGTCTAAACTTAGTGAAGATTGTGCCTAGAAAGATATCACCTTGGATATGCGCCTAGAGTCATCCTAGATCATCCATTTGCGCCTAAGCATCAATATAACATAATATAACTTAGGAAGACTTTGAAAATTGTCAAAAGAAGCCTAGGTGCCTTTTCTTGTCTCCACCATCCATTTTGGGTGCCTAGAGGAAAATGAACTTCAAATCACTTCCAACTATAGCGCCTAGTGTTAGAACCTTCAAAATGACTAAATCTTACCAAAGGAAGTCTAGGCACCTATTGTCACTTGGATCATCATGAATGAGCACCTAAGTGGAAGGAGAATAAGCATCTTGTATGGAGGTGCACTTTTGTGTCTAAATAACCTCATTTTGGTGCCTTGAAGGAAGATATTCTAAATCCTAAGATCTAGCACCTAAGTGTAAAATGGTCTCCTATAGGTTTGAACAAGTGATTGAAGCCATCAAATTGCCAAGAAATGAGCTAAGTATACTAAGGCGCCTTTTCTTGTCTAAACTATCCATTTTGGCACCTACAAGGAAGGAGATTCAACATCATGAATCAAGGCGCCCTTTGCCGTCAAAACAACCTCACATTGGCGCCTTGGAGGAAATCAACTTAAAACTACAAGTCTTGGAGTTTTTTCATGTTTTGATGATGTCTTTTGAGAACAATTATAATGATTGAAGGATGAGGTGGCTAAAAAGTCTTCATCTAGCTTAGGCAGCCATTTAATATTTAGTTTTTTTACATACCTTAATCTGTGCCTTGACATGGAGGAGTTAGTTTATGCTTTAAAATGATTTCTATGTGTTTATATGATTCAATATTTGTCAATAATTTAATATGCCGGTACAATGTAGCTCAGACTATTTCGGCATGTTTGGGTGCAAACAGGACCATGCCTAACCTAAACATATCCATCCAGACGTGTTGGAACTGTCAGTTTGGCCACATGAGGAGAAGAAAAAAAGTTACACCCCTTTGCAACTTTACACTACCTCCTTCTGACGATTTTTGGGGCAGCAGAAAACCTTTCACCACGAGCAAATGCCTCAGAGATATAAAAAATTGAGAGAGGTTATTGTAGAGGCACGCTACATGATCGCGTTGCCTTAGACATATTTTTCTAAGTGACACAGTTTTCGAGTAACATCTCATCAAAGATTGTTTCCTTTTTGCACTTTGGACTCTTCAGGGATATCATCGATACAATGTAGCTTGGACTGTTTCGACATGTTTGGGTGAAAAATAGGACCATGCCTAGCGTAAATGTACCCATTCGGACGCGTTGGAATAGTCAGTTTGGTCACATCAAGAGCAAGATGAAAGTTACACCCCTTTGCAACTTTACACTACCTCCTTCTGACAATTTTTGGGGTAGCAGAAAACCTTTCACCACGGGCAAACGCCTCAGAGATATAAAAAACTGAGAGAGGTTATTGTAGAGGCACTCTATGTGATCGCGTTGCCTTAGATAGAATGTTTCTAAGTGACACAATTTTTGAGTAACATCTCGTCAAAGATTGTTACCTTTTTGCACTTTGGACTCTTCAGGGATATCGTCGGTACAATGTAGCTTGGACTATTTCGACATGTTTGGGTGAAAAATAGAACCATGCCTAGCATAAATGTACCCATATGGACGCGTTAGAACAATCAGTTTGGTCGCATCAGGAGCAGGACAAAAGTTACACTCCTTTGCAACTTTACACTACCTCCTTCTGATGATTTTTGGGCCAGCAGAAAACCTTTCACCACGGGCAAACGCCTCAGAGATATAAAAAACTGAGAGAGGTTATTGTAGAGGCACTCTACATGATTGTGTTGCCTTAGACAAAATGTTTCTAAGTGACACGATTTTTGAGTAACATCTTGTCAAAGATTGCTGCCTTTTTGCACTTTGGACTCTTCAGGGATATCGTCGGTACAATGTAGCTCAAATTGTTTCGACATGTTTGGGTGAAAAAAAGGACCATGCCTAGGGTAAATGTACCCATCTGGACATGTTGGAATAGTTAGTTTGTTCCCATCAGGAGCAGGATGAAAGTTACACCCCTTTGCAACTTTACACTGCCTCCTTCTGACGATTTTTGGGGCAGCAGAAAACCTTTCACCACGGGCAAATGCCTTAGAGATATAAAAAATTGAGAGAAGTTATTGTAGAGGCACTCTATGTGATCATGTTGCCTCAGATGGAATGTTTCTAAGTGACACAGTTTTTGAGTAACATCTCATCAAAGATTGCTACCTTTTTACACTTTGGACTCTTCAGGGATATCATCAGTACAATGTAGCTCAGACTGTTTCGGCATGTTTGGGTGAAAAATAGAACCATGCCTAGCCTAAACGTACCCATCCAGATGCGTTGGAACTATTAGTTTGGTTGCATCAGGAGTAGGACACCAAAAATGTAAAGTTGCTTTGTGCAACGTGACAACATCGACATTTTTTTGCAACAGGACTCAAAGACTCAAACTGACCCCAAATGACTCAAAGTGACTTAAAAGCTCATGTGGCCTCACCTAAGACCTAAGACACATGTAGTCTAGTAGATGCAGGACACCTAAGACACCTATTTTCTAGTTTCTATCTACCTAGTTGGCATATCGTATATACTTAAGACACAATTTGGTGCAGGAGCACCAAGAAGACTAACGTCTTAAGTTCTCTTGTTTTTGTTGTTCATTTTGTTTTGTGGATTTAATAAGGTCTTGGAGGCCATTCTCATATTGTAATAAGGGATATAATGATATGTTTGTAATAAGCCATCAATCATATATTGTATAGGAGGCAGTCATAAAGTCTTAAGGGGCAATCATGTAAAACCTCATGTTGTAAGCCTTGCAAAGGCATGTCAAAGTGTTAGAAAGGCATGTCAAGTCTTGTCAAAGGTTTAATACAATTTTCAAGTGTTTTTAAGGCTTCACTAAGCCTAAACAAGTCGTTGCAGTCCTAATTAAGACCGTTGCAACAATGGCAAGTTGTTGTTGTTTTGAAACTAACAGGGCAGTTCGATGGTGGAAGAACAGTTATACATCCTCCATCAAACCCAAATGCCTCTCAATCCATTGTATATACTTGCTAAGATGTTAGACTTGGAGGAGAAGTCTTGGAGGAGTCTTTTGGAGGAGAAATAGTAATAAAAACTCAGAAATTCTGCATTTTCTGTATAATTCCGCTGTAGCAGTCCGTAGCCTATTTCTGTACGGACAGGTTGTGAAGGACTATGGTGGTGGCATAAAACTAGAGTGAGTTGACATTAATTTGCATCTAGTTTGGCATCTTGAAACAATTCTAGAGTAGAGTAAGACTCATTTTCCTAAAAATAGTTTAAGAAACCCTTATCTAGGGTTTTGGTAAGAATCGTGCATTTTTTGGCCATTCCACTGATTTGATTCACTTTTGATCAGTGGAATGGGTTGTAGTAGGTATGTTCTAGTATGCTATGATGAGTTTTTGGCAAGAAATCTGAGGAGAAGAAGTTTTCTTTGAGGAAACCTAACAAAACCATTTGTTAGGTGATGTTTAGAGACATAGAGAAGGAACCAAGAGGCATTTTTGGGAACAACAGATTGTAGGAGGACAAAACTCACAAAATTCATAGTTTTGGCATGAATACTAAGTTCTCAAGTCATTGGTTGATTTTTGTGTGTGAATTTAAGGGGGGTCTCTTTGTATTTTAGGAATAATTGGGGCTTTAGGTTATTGAGAGGAGTTATAGGTTAGGGTATATCATCCAAAACAACCTATACCCAGTTTTGGATATGTGATAGGGAGTCAAAATGGGTATCTATTGATTGTCCAAGTTCTATGTTTGAAGATCTGTATCAAAAGTTACTAGGACTGTTCTCCTTTTTTAGGGCTACAAGCCATTTCTTAGGTTTGTGAAGGAAGTGTTAATCCTAAGTTTGGTCTACCTTTGGAAATGATTGGAATGGGCCTCATAGCATCTAAAATCACCTTTTCCATGAAGAATTCAAAGTCTCTAATTGTTGTTCCCTCTTTTGTATAATGATCATGAAATTTGGGCTTTAGAGCATAAGGAAACCTTGTCTAGTTTGCCATCCTCCAACTATCCCATTGCCTCTACATCACAATTAGAGACACCTATTATCTAGTTAGAAACCAAGACACATAGAGACACCTATATTTTATACATTACCTAGATCTTATACATTATTCTCAGAATCAACTTCATCCATCGCTTAGGTCTAACCCCATGAAGCATAACATGATGATGTAAAAATGTGTATATGTGTAAAAGTGTAGCAGGAAATAAAAAAAGACAAACCTTACAAATTAATGTGCATACTTACAACTCAATGTAACATGACTTTACAAAATCAATGTGAATACTTACAAATTAATCTAATGAACCATCTGGGTCTGCTCTACTCTTTATTGTGTCAAATATTGCTTCATGGTCAGACTCACGCACCTTCCACAAGATTTTGGTCAAAGGTCTACCCCAATACTGTATCAAATGAACATTGGATGCCATGACAAGGTTCAAATAATAAAGAATCTTCTGATGCGTGTCAAAGTCCTGAAACAACCAAACATTAACACTCTTATGTGGGTACCTTCTAAGCCATGTTCCAGTAATAACCACTGAGCCTGTAGGGTATTCGATGTTTTCTCCATCTGTAATTAGGGCCTCCAATTTCTTTTTAGCCTCAACACAACGACATAAGTAATAATCTGTTCCCTCTTCATTATCTTCATCTGTAATAACTGCATATACGTGCCCTACATTGATATGTATAGCAAATTAGATGAAATTAGTCAACATTATAAAAACACTACAAAGTAAGATAGCATTAGAAATTTTAAAAACTATGCAAATAGATATATTACCTGGTTGAACTAGATCTGATATGTGGTCAAAGTCAACTGATGATTCCATCTATGTTAGTTTCAATGCCGTCGGGGGTCGATACGTGTCAAGTGGGCAAAGATAACTTAACTGCCATTCGTCAACCCACTCCTTTGACTCGCACTCATCCCAGGCTTGAATTGTACAGGAAGAACAAAAGCATGACATCTTTTGCATATGGATACTCCATGAACCTACAATTGAGCTTCTGAAAGAATGCATCTCACTTGATCCTATCAGTGTAGCACAGTCCTCATATGGTACAATGTTAGTATCATCTACAACCAAAAAAATCTACAAACTGAAGACTTACCTTCATTACCTGGACCCATGGAAGCATTACACCACTCGGCAATTGATTTTACATCTGTCAACTTTGCATTGTCTTTATACTTTAACTCTTCTCATGCTATGGCTCTTTTGATATATGCTCCTACACCATCATGCTCCCCCTTTCCATGCCCGGCCTCACAAAAGTTCCACATATGTTGAATACCTGTAAAATTATACCTCCTACTCAGCCAATAGAAATTTTGTGAGTTCTTGAATTGTGACGCACAGGTATCCGACCATATGATATGTTGACTAAATGATATGCCCCTTCTAGCCAAATCATTGTATAACACCTGAAAGCAACCTTGCACGAACTCCGTAGAATGTGTGCGATCATCACTAATATAGAAATTATACTCCCTTATGATCTTTATGTCATCCTCTGTATTATTATTCGCATGAATGAATGCGATGTGCACAAATATAGAAACCTGTGTGGAGTTGTAATATTGTGATTACACCTCATGTTCTGGCTGTAGATTGTAGTTCTCATGCAAAGTCGATGACTGAAACAATGCTACCAACCACAAATGTGTCCTTGCATAACTTGAATTGCAAGTCCAACCATCAAGCTCTATAGGCATGTCTTGCATACTCATACACTATGCTGTCATGAAATATAGGCATAAACTGATACACTGGAATCTTTTCAATAACCAAGTCACACCTCTTTGCTTCTTTACCATCTTTTGTATTGTATGCCACTATTTTATACTTGCCAAACTCTACGAGTTCATTTCCAACCGCATGTGTTCTTTCCATATGTTCAATATTGGCAAATGTTGCAAGCCACCACAATGATGACACGTGCCATCCAAGCATAATTTCTTGTAGAATATTTGACCTTCCTCTCTTTCACATAAAATTCTTGATATGAAGTCTCTTGAAGATGTTGGTGGGGCACGTATGGCACAACCCTGCAAAATATTATTAGTATTCATATCTAAACATATAGACCTATAAACATCAAAATGGTTAGAAAATTCAATATGTAATCTACAACAAGTAGTGCGTGTGTGATTTATCTTGACATAGAAAGGTTTTAGCATTTCAAAATATCTTTGACAAATTTTAATTTGAGGATACTTCTCTAGAAATTTACCATAAAACTGTGTTTGAGTCTCATCCAAAAAATGCTTTTGATGTGGCTCACGGTTCTGACTATCGATTCTCCTTCTTACCACATCCCTTTGATTCGGAGATTAGTGATCTCAATGCTTCAACAATTGGTTTATCTTTTCGTGGCAGTCTCCCCGAGAACACCCATAATTCATTGGTATTAGTGTCCTCAATTCTTTGGTGTCTTCCAATGGCTCTTGATAAAGTTTTCCTATTAATTCTCAATTTTTGACTCATCTTTCTAATGAGACGAGCTTTCCTCGTTTGACTACTTACTATAGTCGATGTAATTACACACTGTGTTGCATTACTATCTTTTGTGCGTGAGGTGTTACCCACACTCTCAAACGCACTCATTAGAAATTCTTGACAATAGATTTTTCACTTGAAGCCTCTGGTGTTCTCAACCCAAGAATCTTCATGATGGACCTATACTTTATACTTCGCATCATTTCAGTAAATAGTTGACATCTTGCAGTCTCATTTAACTTTTCAAAGAACAATCTCCAAATATTATGAGCATATCTTCTACAAGTGCATTTTGGAATCTTACCTTCCATTGGCTGCAAAATATTCTCATCAATATCAATCAAATACTTTGGCTTTCTATGTAAAATTCTAGGTGGTGTTAAGTTAGATAAATTTATCTCAACATTAGGAATTTCATCGATATTTAAATGAGATGGGCTATATGGCATACCTTCGATCGAAGATGGAATAGATGACATACCTTGAGGTTGAGGTGGGAATGGTGGCGTACCTCCTTCATCACATGTGAGTGATGATGTACTCTCAACTTGAGATGTGGTAGATGGTGTCCCTACATGTTGACTTGTGGTAGAGGATGTGTCTCCAACTATGGTATTCAAATCTCTCATAGCACAAAATTTTTGCATTCGTTCTCTTTATGCCGCCAATACCATATCTCTTTGTGATGGTTGTGGTTCCTCTTCAATTGGCATGTCTTCATTTATCGTGTCCAATTTCCTCTTCTCACGAAGTTCCCTCATAGCCACTGCTTTCTTTACATTCTTAGCTTCTATCTCTTCCTGTGTTGGTTTAATTCTTGATCGTTTCCTCGGCATGACGGAGAATTTGTCTGTAGCATGGTAAAGAGACCAATATTAATTCCTAAGAAATGAATTCATACAGATAACTAAAATATATGTCATTCAACCCTTCATAGTAAATGTACATGCAATCATCATGTAAAAGAGTAAATGTCACTCAACCAAAATAGGTACAAAGCATACAAAGCAAATTATTGCAGCCATGAAAATAGTACATGGGACTTCATGCTTGAAAAGGTTGAGGCAAACCCAATTTGACATGTTTGTTGTTACTAGGGCTACTAGGATTTGGAATTGAGAAGGTGTTTTGTTAGTACTAGGGATACTAGGATTTGGGTGGCTTGTGAAGGAATAGACAACAATTGTTGTGTCATGTGCATGTACAAATCATCATGAATAGGTGCATAAGGAATATCCTAGCCCAAGATATGTGCATACAAATCATCATGTCATGTGCATACTTGTATGATCTTGGCACCTATTCATTTGTATTTTAACTTGTTAATATGACAAGATAATAGTGGGATTGTATTTTTATTATGTTGTAAGGATTTATTCTTGTATAGTTTGACATCATGGTATGTTAAGGTTTGTTTATTACACATAATTATTAAAGAGCCCAAGTGTAGAAAATATACATGGCATCATGTGAGATTGTAGGCTACTTTCTTGATTGGGAATGTGTCTATTTTAAACGTGTATGATAAAGCATGATAAAGTAATTCAAATAGAATCAAGGAAAATCTAAAGAACATGCATGTAAAGACTTGACAAACCTAAAAAATGAAGATTCGAATGGAGAGAGTACCCAATTATGTAGTGTTTTTTCCTTCTTGCATCAAACTCCTAAATAATTTGAGTTTTTCACCACTTGCTTCCTTTTCAATGTTAAATTGAATAACACTCAAATATAATTACTAACAACAATACTATTAACCAATCTATAATGTTAAATTCCTAAAATTAAATCACAATTAACATTGCAACACTACAAAAATTGAAACTTAAATAGATATATATCAAACTTGGTGTGAAAACTATGTCATTTCCTCCTTCTCAAGTTGGCAAAGAAGAAAAGGTGGTGGAAAGATCATGCAAAGGTGGTAGAATGTGTAAAATGTGCGTGTGAACTTCCCAACAACATGAAAGCACTTATTTTTTGTCAGAGCATGCGCATAATCAGCATGAAAATAGAGCATGTTGGCCTAGATCATGGGGGTCAACACTTTTTTACCATTTCTATAGTAGGACAAAATGTGAGCGCATTATAACGCGCTCGCATTTTGTCCTGCTATAGATTGATCCATAAATATTTGTGCCTATCTCACCTTTACAATATCTCACCTCTAACGTGCTCACATTTTGTCCTACTATAGATTGATCCATAAATATTTGTGCCTATCTCACCTTTACAATATCTCACCTCTAGTTCCATCAGCTCATGTTCTATATCTCACTTATCTCTCCCCCTCACCTCTCTACATCTCTACCTCTCCCCTCTCTATGTCTCTCAGTTGCTCCTTGTCTACCTCAACCCTAAACCTTATCCCTAAACCCTAATCCCTCAACCCTCAACTCTAATCCCTCATCCCTAAACCCTAAACATTATCCCTATTCCTAAACCCTCAACGGGCTCAATACTATGTCTTAAACCCTAATCCCTTATCCCTAAACCCTCCAACCCTATCCCTAATCCTTATACCCTCGACACTCTACTTTAACCCTAATCCCTCCACCCTCAACCCAATCCTGAAACCCTCAACCCTTGAACCTTAATGTACTCAACCCTCAACGTCAAACCCTAATCCCTCAACCCTTAACTCTGATCCCTCAACCCTCAACCTTATCCCTAAACCCTAAAACCTAAACCCTCAACCGTCAACCCTCAATGTCAAATCCTAATCCATCAACCCTTAACTCTAATCCCTCAACCCTAAACCCTAAACACTATCCCTATTCCTAAACCCTCAACAGGCTCGATACTATACCTTAAACCCTAATCCCTTATCCCTAAACCCTCCAACCCTATCCCTAATCCTTATACCCTTAACACTCTACTTTAACCCTAATCCCTCGACCCTCAACCCTATCCTAAAACCTCAACCCTCGAACCTCAATGTACTCAACCCTCAATGTTAAACCCTAATCCCTCAACCCTTAACTCTGATCCCTCGACCCTCAACCCTATCCCTAAACCCTAAAGCCTAAAGCCTCAACCCTCAACGTCAAATCCTAAGCCCTCAACCCTTAACTCTAATCCCTCAACCCTAAACCCTATCCCTAAACGCTCAACAGGCTCGATACTATACGTTAAACCCTAATCCCTTATCCCTAAACCCTTCAACCCTATCCCTAATCCTTATACCCTTGAAACTCTACTTTAACCCTAATCCCTCGACCCTCAACCCTATCCTGAAACCCTTAACCCTCAAACCTTAATGTACTCAACCCTCAACGTTAAACCTTAATCCCTCAACCCTTAACTATGATCCCTCGACCCTCAACCCTATCCCTAAACCCTAAACCATAAAGCCTCAACCCTCAACCCTCAACATCAAATCCTAATCCCTCAACCCTTAACTATAATCCCTCAACCCTAAACCCTATCCCTAAACCCTAAACACTATCCCTATTCCTAAACCCTCAACAGGCTCAATACTGTACCTTAAACCCTAATCCCTTATCCCTAAACCCTCCAACCCTATCCCTAATCTATATATCCTCGACACTCTACTTTAACCCTAATTCCTCGACCCTCAACTCTATCCCTAAACCCTCGACCCTCGAACCTCAACCCTCAACGTCAAACCTTAATCCCTCAACCCTTAACTCTAATCCCTCGACCCTTAACCCTATCCCTAAACCCTAAACCCTAAACCATAAAGCCTCAACCCTCAACCCTCAACATCAAATCCTAATCCCTCAATCCTTCACTCTAATCCCTCAACCCTAAACCCTACCCCTAAACCCTCAACACTATACCGTAAACCCTAATCCCTCAACCCTAATCCATCATCCCTCAACTCTAATCCCTCATCCCTAAACCCTAAATGCTATCCCTATTCCTAAACCCTCAACAGGCTTGATACTATACCTTAAACCCTAATCCCTTATACCTAAACCCTCCAACCCTGTCCCTAATCCTTATACCCTCGACACTCTACTTTAACCCTAATCCCTCAGCCTAAAACCCTATCCCAAAACCCTCAACCCTCAAACCTCATTGTACTCAACCCTCAACATCAAACCCTAATCCCTTAACTCTTAACTCCGATCCCTCAACCCTTAACCCTTAAAACTTGAACCCTAAAACCTATCCCTACACGCTCGACACCATATCTTAAACCCTAATCCCTTAACCCTCATCCCTAAAGCCTCAACCCTAAATCCTTAAACCTTCAACCCTAAACCCTATCCCTAATCCCTCTACCCTCGACACTCTTCTTTAACCCTAATCCCTTGACCATCAACCCTATCCCTAAACCCTCAACCCTCAGCTCTCAACATTAAACCCTAATTCATCAACCCTAAACCCTATCCCTAAACCATCAACCCTCAACCCTCAACTCTCAACATTAAACCCTAATTCATCAACCATAAACCCTAATCCCTCAAACCTAAACCCTATCCCTAAACCATCAACCCTCAACACTATACCTTAAACCCTAATCCCTATCCCTCAACCCTTAACCCTTAAAACTTAAACCCTATCCCTACACCCTCAACACTTGACACTATATCTTAAGCCTTAAACCATCATCCCTAAAGCCTTAACCCTCAATCCTTAAACCTTCAACCCTAAACCCTATCCCTAATCCCTCTACCCTCAACACTCTAACCCTAACCTCGACATTAAACGCTAATCTGTCAACCCTAAACCCTCAACCATCAACACTATACCTTAAACCCTAATCCATCAACCCTAAAACCTAATCCCTCAACCCTAAACACTATCAATAAACCCTCAACCCTCGACACTATACCTTAAACCCTAATCCCTCAACCCTCAACCCTAATCCCTCATCCCTAAACCCTAAACGCTATCCCTATTCTTAAACCCTCAACCCTCGACACTTTACCTTAAACCCTAATCCCTTATCCCTAAACCCTAAACCCTATCCCTCAACCCTTAACCCTTAAAAATTAAACCCTAAAACCTATCCATAAACCCTCGATGCTCAACACTATATTTTAAACTCCAATCCCTTAACCCTCAGCCCTAAAGCCTCAACCCTCAATCATTAAACCTTCAACCTTAAACCCTATCCCTAATCCCTCTACCCTCAACAATCTACTTTAACCCTAATCCCTTGACCATCAACCCTATCCCTAAACCCTCAACTCTCAACATTAAACCCTAATTCGTCAACCCTAAACCCTAATCCCTCAACCCTTAATCCTCAACACTATACCTTAAACCATAATCCCTCAACCCTAAACCCTAAACCCTATCCCTAAACCCAACAAAACTGTGTTGCCTTATGTTAGGTTGTTAAACCCATCATTTTTTACACTCTTCTCTTAAAAATATCTGAGTTGCAAGAATATGTCAGAAAAATGGTTATGAACTTTTTTAATGTTAGTAATGTTATATGGCATGTTTTTCTGGCCCATCTGGGGTTCATTATGCCAATAGGTGTACACACTATGAGAAAAGCTTTGTGTATGGTACATCCACAATGAGTAATTAATAGTTGAAATCAGAAGGATGATCATTATGAGAAAAGCTTTGCATTGGGGTACATCTATGTTTCTTGTTGTCCACCCCACACTTAGGGGAGGTATATTGTTATGAAACAGGCAAATAATCTCCCATTGTTTATTGGCTCTATCCACAAGAACTACTAAACTTTTTTCTCTTGGTAATTGTAGAGGACATTCACCTATTTTTGGCAACTCCTGCATTCCCAAACCATTACAAAAACTAAGTTATTTGTACCCAATAAATAGCTAATTGCATTGATTTAATACTCTACTATATTAAAGCTTAGCATTCACACAAATGCAAATGTTCATATTATAGAAGACTGCATTATATTAGACTATTAGAGATCCCTCAGAAAAATGTAATAACAAAACTACTTTGCCTTATGTTAGCTTACAATTAAACCCATTCTTTTTGACACTCTTCTCTTAATAAAGTAAGAATGATAAGAATAGAAGGCAGAGAATTTGATCTTACTAGTATGCATGGTCAGATTACATTCTGTGAGTTCATTTTCATTGAATAAAAAGGTAAATATCTGATTTGAAAGGTGGGGCAAAGTTCACTGTCATGTGTTTTTCTAGATGATAGGGTCCATAATCTCCAGAGTTCTTCAAAGAAAGGCTTGAACATAATTAAGTTTTTGTTATACCAATCCTCTAGGTAAAGCTACAATTCAAATGCCTGCTTTGAAAGTTGAAATAAATTAAATTAGACTTACTATTTTGATTTTCTTCCATTGCTTCAACAACATCATTGTTTTCTTCATCAGAAACTAATTCAAGATCAATAACTTGCTGCCCATTGGTTGACTTGAATTGCATCCGTTGTTAGAAGAAGGGCATTTTAATCTGTATCAATGTTGGTATTCGTAAGCTGAAGAGCATTGATATTTTTCACACACCTTGTTCTTTGAAATATCTTAACCTTAAAATATGACTTGGATATGTACTTGAACATAGCAAAATGTCCAATCTCCAGCCCATGATGATTCACAAATTTTTCCCAACCTTGCCTAAATTCCAATTTATTTATGGTACCCCTTAATTGTACATCCCACTCCTGCCCACCTGGGCCTTGAAGAAGGAGGCACACCCATTAAACCAACTCATTCAATAACTTGTTGCCCATCGGTTGACTTGAACTACATACTCTGTTAGAAGAAGGGCATCTTTTATCTGTATCAATGTTGGTATT
Organism: Cunninghamia lanceolata; assembly: GCA_027924645.1. Lineage (NCBI taxonomy): Eukaryota > Viridiplantae > Streptophyta > Pinopsida > Cupressales > Cupressaceae > Cunninghamia > Cunninghamia lanceolata. The sequence continues at coordinate 16,448,151 of BSBN01000547.1, forward strand.
CATAAGCCGAAGAGCATTGATGTTTTTTCACACACCCTGTTCTTTGAAATATCTTAACCTTAAATTATGACTTGGATATGTACTTGAACACAACAAAATCTCTAATCTCCAGCCCATGATGATTCACAAAATTTTCCCAACCCTTCCTAAATTCTAGTTTATTTATGGTACCCCTTAATTATACATCTCTAAACCCTAAACCCTAATCCCTTAACCCTAAACCCTAATCCCTAGTCCCTAAACCATAAACCCTAATCCCTAATTATAATTTATGGTACCCTAATCCCTAAACCATAAACCCTATCCTTAAATCCTCAACCCTCAACACTTAAACCTTAATTCCTAAACCCTATCCCTAAACCCTCAACCCTCAAAACTATACCTTAAACCCTAATCCCTCAACCCTAAACCCTATCCCTAATCCCTTTACCCTCAACACTCTACCTTAACCCTAATCCCTCGACCCTCGACCCTCAACCCTAGACGCTATCCCTAAAGCCTCAACCCTAAACCCTAATCCCTCAAGGTCCTAAACTCTAATCCCTTATCCCTAAACTCTAAACCCTAATCCTAAACCCTCTACCCTCAACCTTAAACCTTAATCACTCAATTCTTATCCACCCCTCTCCTCCCCTATCTGGCTCACCCCCATCTCTACCCTCCTCTACCCTCAACACTATACATACATACATATAGGCATACATAGATACATACATACATACATGATTAATAACTTGAACATAAAAAAATTCAAGGGGGACATAACGCGAGCACGTTATAACGCGCTCACGTTATTGCAAACATGAAAAACAGTGCACAAACTTCTGCGGAAAAGGAAAAATGCAAATTTGAACATAACGCGAGTGCATTATAATGCGCTCGCGTTATGTTTTGCTTTGGGAATCCCAAGCCTTGGGCTTGGGATTTGCTTTGGATTTCCAACCCAAAGGCTTGGAGTGCCTTCCCAATGTCCAAAGACGTGTTTTTCCATATTCTACAAGATTTCACATAATTTCGTTTGTGCTAACCCTCAAATTTGCACGTGTTTCATGGTCGAACAAATCAAACACCTAGGTAATGTTAGGCTTTCTCTTAGCTATTTGAAGATGTGATTTTTTTCACATTTTGATAATGTTAAGCCTTTCATCTTTAATTTCTTTTGTTTGTGTGTCTGTTTTTGGGCAAAAACCACTGTTTGGTCTTTTTTTCATTGTAAATTAACCATTCTTTGAAATTTCAAAAAAATTACATATTTAGAAACTAGACTCCATTATACACCTATTAAAAAAAGAAAAAAATAATTTTCAATTAGTTTTCAAAATTTATAGGGGTAGCATGACCAAAATTCTATTTTTTAGGATGTGTCCACTTTGAAAATTAGTAAAAAATCAAATATTCATCAAAAAATTATCAGAAAAATTGGGCATAAACTACATGCTGTTAGCTAATTTCTCACTGAAGCGATTTTAAAAATACCAAAAAAAGTTGACCTTTTGAGGGAGCCACAAAACATGCTATGTTATGTTTTTTTGATAGAAACAACACCAATTTCTGTGGCTCCCTCTTTTGAACCCCTTAATCTATACCATTTTAAAAAAAAAATAGTAGTTTTGAAAGTAGACTCGGAGTACTACGAACATTGTTTTGGTTGCATCTCCAAATTTTGAGTGTAACTATGCTCAATTTCTCATCCAAGGCTAGCATTTCCTGATTTCAGAAAAAAAAAAAAAAAAAAAAAGTGGCCACTTATGACCCCTTTTTGGCCCCCCATCTTTTTGCACTTACCCTTGGATGGAAGCTCTTGCTATTCTTTATGCTTTGGAAAAGGGGTGTGCCTTGGGATGGCACAGGGTTATCTGTGAGTTTGACTCCCAGATTCTAATTAATCTTCTGAATGAGCGGGTAGTGGATGGGGTGCAATGGCAATTGGCCTCAATGGTTCGACAGATTATCTAGTTGAGTCACTCGTTTGACTTTGTTTCATTTGTCCATGTCCCTAGGGAATGGAACCGTGTGGCTAATTGCTTCAAGCCAAGTGGGGTTCAGAGCAGGAGGGAGATTGGAAAGTGGATAGTTGGGACCTTTTGTCCCAAGAAGGTGTTCAAAATTTGGAAAGGGTGATTTCCTTGGATTTGGATGGTTAGCTTTGGTGTTGGGGATGTCCCCTTGGTTCTTGGTTGGTTGGTTATTGTGATGGTGCTTTGTTATGATCTTTTGGTGTTTTTGGAGGCGGTTGCCCTCCTGATTTTGAACTTGTGATTTCCTTTATCAATACATTTTTACCCCTCTTTAAAAATATATATATAATAAGAATAATTATATTTAAACATTATCTTTTTAGTGGTGAATAATTAGCCCTAAATATTGAAATTATACTTAGTTGTGTAATCATAAATAAAGGTTTTCGAAAAAGACTATTGCTACATGTTTTCTATCCTCTAAGTATTATGAATAAGTGTAAGATACAAAATAAATTATAAAAGTATCAAATTTAAAATATACTTTTGAAGTATAGAAGTTTAAGTTGATAGGTTGAATACCAATCTCCCTACCCAATCCATATCCCTTTTTTGAGTAAATTGATTTGTATTTTAACCAATTCAACTAAATTGCTTTATTTATTAAAATTACAACTAACATCTTCTTTATAGTATATTAAAACAAACATTTTCCTTTAGCAAATAGTTGAGTGGTGGAGTTTTATATTTAAGAGATTTTATTGTATCATTTCAGTAAGTTTTTATCTTTTAAGATTTTAAATTTTTATACTTACTTTACTTTACTTTACTTAGATTTTAGATGGATTTTTTTATGTATATATTTTTTTCTACATTTTTATTTCATATGGGTTGCTTCATTTTTTCATATAAAATGATAATTATTTTGCAGCTTCTCTTAAAATCTTTGTAATATTTTTGTCAATGACTTTGAAGTTGTAAACTGTGTAAGTAATAAGCCAAGATGTTTATCCGTAACCAAGTTTTGAAACTTTGGCAAATTCAGCTCCAAATTCCATATATTATTATCTAGAAATTTAATATTTGCCAGTTGCAGACAATCTACTATAATTGAATTGGCAGACAAGTTTTTGATAGTGAGAGAAATAAGGCTGAAAGAATGAACTTTAAGATACGGAATCTGTCTGGAGGAAGCTACTGTTAAATTTTCATCGTCTGCTTCAATGTATTCAAGGAAAATTGTTTGAAGCATGGAAATCTAGAGGAGATATATTAGAAACAATAAATATTTTGCATTGAATTAAATTTTCGCATATTTTTTAAAAAGGCCGTAATGGGGTTTCAATTTTTATGTGGTTAATGAAATTGCATCAAACATATTTTAGGGAAAAAAAGATTTCCTCCATGGCCTTGTATCGATTACTGAGAAGGCAATTCTTTTGTTTTCTATTCGCACTCACCTTCACAATGGCATGGGGAGTATCTGAAATTATGGTCTCTTAATATAGTATGTAACTCCCTATATTTAATTCCCTTGTGAAATGTAACTCCCTCCAAATTTAGTATGTTTTATTTAGAAAGTGGCAACGATATAGCTAGATCACTGTTGCCTGTGGGAATATGCCTTGCCTGCCATATTTAAAGATTTATTTTTTATTTTTTAATAAAGATTCTCTTTTTTAATTTAATTTACACAGAGATTATGGAATCTTTCAGCTCCTCTTCTCCAAACCTGATGCTATTCAATGAAAAATAATAGAAAGAATAAAAAATTGATTAAAAAATTTTAAAAAATTATAGAAATAATTCTCTTAAAAATATAAAAAATTATAGTTTGAATCTCTATAGAAAATTCAACAACTCATTAGTTTTCATCATCCTTAAATTCTTGATCATTTGTTCCCTATAGTTGATTTTGAGCGTCCTATTTTGGGCAAAAAGTGAGACACACTATTGTGTTGTCACTCACTAATAACATTCAAGAGACCTACATGATTGAAAGAAATAGCCTCTTTATAATGTACCAATTGGCATAAACAAGAGGATTGATGTTGTTTGCTAATAAGAGCAATAAACTTTCTTTTTGTCTTATCTCCCAACTAAATTTATGACCATCTTCCTTCACTTGCAAAGAAATGTTATCGTTACAATTTGGGTTTGAATTAGAAGTTAGGGCTATAATTAGGGTTAGATTTGGGGTTTAAGTTAGAATTAGGGTTCATTCTATGATTGGAGTTATGGTTACGAATTGTTTAAAATTAGGGTTAGGGGTTAGGGTTACAATTAAAATAGGGTTAGAATTATGTTTATTGTTAGAATTATTTTTAGGGTTAGAATTGGAGTTAGAGTTAGGGTTAGGGTTATAATTAGGGTTAGGGTTGGAATTAGGAATAGAATTAGGGTTAAGTAGATCTAGGGGTAGAATTAGGGTTAGGGTTAGAATTACTGTCATGATTAACATTAGGGTTAGGGTTATAGTTACAATTCAGGTTGAAATTAGAAGTTAGGCCTATAATTAGGGTTAGGGTTAGGGTTTAGGTTCAAGTTAGAATTAGGGTTAGAAATATGGTTAGTGTTAGGCTTGGGGATAGAATTAGGGTTAGGGTTATTATTAGAACTAGATTTAAAGTTACAATTAGGTTGGGGTTAGGGTTCATGTTAGAATTATGGTTATAGTTAGTATTATAATTAGGTCTAGAATTAGGGTTACAAATATGGTTAGAATTAGGGTTGGGCTTAGGGTTACAATTAGGGTTAGAATTAGGGATAGAATTAGGGTTAACTAAATCTAAGGGTAGAATTAGGTTTAGGGTTAGAATTAGGGTTAGGGATAGAATTAGGGTTATCATTAGGGTTAGGTTTAGAATTTGAGTTAGGGTTAGCATTACTATCAAGATTAAGGTCAGGGTTAGGATTATAGTTATAATTTGGGTTTAGGTTAAAATTAAGGTTAGGGTTAGGGTTATAGTTATAATTAAGGTTAGGGTTTGGGTTCACGTTAAAATTTAAGTTAGGGTTAGTATTAGAGTTAGGATTAGTATTAGAGTTAAGGTTAGTATTAGAGTTAGGGCCAACATTAGGGTTAGTATTATAGTTTCAAATAGGGTTAGGGTTAGGGTTACAATGAGGGTTAGGGTTAGGGTTAGAATTAGGGTTACTATTGGGCTAAGGGTTAGGGATAGAATTAGGGTTATCATTAGAGTTACAATTAGAGTTGTGGTTAGCATTAGTGTTCAGATTAATGTTAGGGTTATGGTTACAAATATAATTATGATTTGAATTAGGGTTTGGAATAGGGTTAGGGTTAGTATTACAGTTAGGGCAAGAATTAGGGTTATAATTATGATTAGAATTAGGATAGGGTTAAGGTTAGAATTAGGGTTGGGGTTAGAATTAGGGTTACGGTTATAATTAAGGTTGGGGTTAGGGTTAGGGTTAGGGTTAGGGTTAGAGTTAGAGTTAAAATAATGTTGTTTAGATATTTTAACTGTGGTTGGAATAATAAAGTTATGGTTATTGTTAGGGTTAGGGTTAGGGATAAAATTAGAGTTACTGTAATCATAATTCTATATCTAACCCTAATTATATATCTAACCCTTATTCTAACCTTAATCATAAGATTACATTTGGCATTGATTTATAAGCCTAATGTTATATCTAACCCTATTTATAAGCCTAATCCTAACCCAATCTCTAAACAAAACCCTAATTCTAAATGTAATCTTTATTCAAACCCTAACTCTAACTCTAATTATGACAAGTTGTGCTAATATTACACTTAGCATATATTTTTATAAAGATAAATATGCTAACCTTAACACTAATTTAAATCATAACTATAACCTTAATCGTACATGGAACCTAAGCCTAACCACAATTTAGTACATAAATAAAACATTAAATGTAACAAGATTTATAAACATAACCATAACCCTAATTACATTAAAACCATAACCCTAATATTATAATATAGGTTAGATATATAATTATAATTATAAATTATATTATATTATATAATTATCATAATATAGGTATATTATATATTTTTCATATAATATAACATATAATTATAATTATTATATAATATATTATAATAATATACCTAACCTATATTACTAGTATATTTATATTTAAAAATATATATCTAAAGTATGCCGAGGGATATCTCTTTTCCATAGTTTATTTGAAAAAGAAATTAGAAAAAATAAAAAATAAAAACTAAAAAAGAAATTGGAAAAAATAAAAAATAAAAACCAAAAAAGAAATTGAAAATAAGAAAATCACAAAAACTATCGAACCAAAAAAGAAATTATTTTTTAATTTTTCCAATTTCTTTTTTGGTTCCATAGTTTTCTTGATTTTCTCTAGCTTTTTCTCCTTCCAACAGTTTCGAATTTCTTTTTTGGTTTTTATTTTTTATTTTTTCCAATTTATTTTTTAGTTTTTATTTTTTCCAATTTTTTCCAATTTTTTTTTTGGTTCATAGTTTTTGTGATTTAGTTTTTTTTCCTTCAATGGTTTTTAATTTCTTTTTTGGTTTTTTTCTTTGATTTTCTTAAGTTTTATTTTTTATTTCCTTTTTGGTAATTTTTTTCTTATAAATTTAGGCAGAAAAAATGAGTGCTCTCATCCCCACTCTATTGTGACTGTATAAGGCGTAACTCGCATACTTATATTTAAAAAATATATCTAAAGTACATGGAGAGATATAAGTACCTAATAATATTATATTATATAATTATAATAATTCTTAAGATATATAATATAGTTAGAATTAGGCTTGCGCTCTGGATGCTACTAGCATACTTATATTTAAAAATATATCTAAGTATGCCTAAAGATATCCTTCTCGAGGGGCCTATTTTTGAATCAATCCTAACATTATGCGCTTCAAGAAGGATATCTCTCCGCGTACTTTAGATATATTTTTTAAATATAAGTATGCTAGTTATATGAACTTTCTTGGTTACTTCTATTATTCAATCAATCCAACTCATAAATTTTATAATATAAATTTGTAGTACATTTAAAAAATTAATGGACTATAAACATAAAAACCTATAAGACAAATATGAAGATAAATATTTTAACCAAGTACTATACTTGATGTTTATATTTATTAATTTCTAAAAAAATTAATTTTATTTTTTTTCTCCTTTTGCAGGGCGGTTGCTGAGAACACGTCCTCTTGCACTCTTCACATGGCCGAGAAACCCCCTACCCTGGCGGAAGTCCAAATTGCCAAGAATTGGCATCTGAATGCTGACATGAACAAGGTTGACAATTCCAAAAAGATGGCCAAACTTAACACACTCTGGAAACCCCCTCCCAAAGATTGGATCAAACTCAATTCGACGGAGCGAAGAAAAAAAGAATACTGGGCTAGCTAGCGGTGGCAAGATTTTCAAAGATTGCCATGGAGCCTTCATTGTTGCTTATGTGAGGGGATTCAGTATTCAATCCAATAATGTTGCTGAGGGATTGGCTCTGCTAAAGGGCCTAAAAATTGCCCACTCTATGGGAATAGACAATCTGTAAGTGTAAGGAGACTCAAAAATTATTATAGATGCGGCCCTTGGAAGGTCTATCAACAGTTAGAAAATGAAGAGCATTACGGAAGATATTGTTTGCTTACTTTCTGGGTTCAAACAGAGGGAGGTTGGGCATGTGTACTGCGAGGGAAATAAAGCGGCGGATGGTCTAGCTAACCTGGGACAAATCATGGACACTTGGCGTTGCTAGAGAGTGAAGAATAACCTACTACAACAGATTCACAACCTTATTGATAAGGAGCTAAGTCCCACCCTTGGTCACTCATGTTTATAAACACTTATCAGCCTAGGGAGAGCTTGGGTGGCCAGTTGGGATCTTGTATCAACTACCAGCTAAACTCACAGTTTAGAGATTGGGGTGCCACGAATTTGTTGTGCTAGATCATTCTTGTTAGTAATGAGTCTCGTCTTCATCCTAGGGAGAGCTTGGGTTGCCAGCTGGGATCCTATATGAAATGCCAGCTGGACTCTAGGTTCAGATATTGGGGTGCCATGATGTTGATAGGCCAGATCAATATTGTCAGTACTGGGTCACATCTCTGTAACAAAGGTTGCACTTGTATCATGCTGAGATGGAGGCCCGAGGAGGGGTCTCACATAACTAAGCACGTGAATTTTTGTGACTCCATCACGACACTGCTTAGCATGAATTACAATGATGAACATTCATGGTTCATTAATTATGACAAGAAAGAGATAGATCATTCACTCATGGTGAAAATTAGTAAGTACTCCACCTACAGCGTTAGGAGGGACGCGATAATCATTGTTTTGACTTTTAACAACGAAGTGGGGGAGTTGGGTTGCAGTGCAATATTTGCTAAGTTCTACGTTGTTGCCTACATTGCTAAGTTCTTTTTTGCTACCTACATTGCTATTCTGACTCAAAGTTATTGGTGTAAAATGGGGGGAGATAGGTCTCGCACGGAGCTGGAATCTTGTGAGGAATTTAAAAGAAACAAGACCCTTTGGCATATCTGCCAAGAGGGCGGGGTTTTTTCTTACCTAGAGTGTTTACAAGACCATGATGAAAGCCTTTCTATTCAGTTTCTGCGCTCCTACAAGGATAGAAAGGTCAAGGTGGGAGCTATGAGTTTTGATATATCAGAAGAAGTGATTGGTTTGGCGACGGGGATGTCCATTGAAGGAAAAAAACACCCTAGGAAAAGCAAAGTGTCTGACACTGATGGTATGACGACATTTCTCAAGATTGGGGAGGTTCTGCACAGCCTCCGGGGGGATTCGATAGACAGCTTCTACCTCAACCATGGAATGATGTATGTTATATGATCATGAAATACTTCACTTTGGAGGGAAGATTCAGGAGATTCTTCCATTACCATTTTGTGCTGCTGAATCATTTTAGGCATAGCAAATTCATAAGCTTTCCTTTTTATTTACTCTCATCTTTGGAAACTTCCATTATGACTGCTAAAGAGCAACATGCTTTAGACCCTAGCAAGCTTGAGATCCCGCTCAACTAGGGGCTTATCATGAGACTCTACAAATTCCATCTCTCACTCTACCCCCCTAAATCCCTCACTCCTGTTAGGGTTGAACCCCCTTAGCCACCTAATTCTACCCAAGGGAAGGATAAACCAGTTATTATAACAGAAGTCACCCCTGCTTCTTATGCCACCTCCATAAAGACTGGCAAGAAAAAGTCTATCCCGACCAAAAGCCCTAAACCCACCACGAAGACCTTACTTCCAGATCTCCTGTGACGACCCCTGCTAAAAGAAAAAATTTACAAGGCAACCCTACCCAGGTGACTCCACAGAAGAAGAAGCGGGGTAGCTTTGAGGAAGAGAGTGGCACTAATAGTGGGATAAAGGCTACTAAGGCTACTATGGTGGTGGAGGAGGTTAGCTCGAAGGAGGGAAGTGGTGGTTCAGACATCATTGGTGACGAGGACTTTATCGCCACTAATAGCAAACCTAGGGTGCTATCGACCAGGAGGTCGACGAGGCTCGTTGCCAAGCCTACCTCTAGTCCCTAAAGGAGGGTTGTCTCGGTGGTGGAAATTGATATTGTGGAGCTGCATGTAGAGGAATGGTTTGAAGGAAAGAACAAGGAGGATTCTGTGGACCCACAGAGGGTTAAAGGTTCTGAAGATAAAAATAAGATGGTTTCTATCGAACAACAGGGTGTGGGTTCAGAGGGTAACAATAAAATGGATATGGTGGTGGCTAAAATGAAACAAATGGGGGGTGAATTTTCGGTGAACAAGGACAATAAAAATGATAAGATGGAGGTGGACGATGAGGGTCCCAGCAATTTCCCCAAGTTCAATGTTCAAGGTTCGGACTCTGTCAGCTCTAAAAGGGGGAAAAAAGGAACAGGTAAAAAGAAAAAAGGTGGTAAGAAGACCAGTAAAGACAAATAAATTAAAGCCCTTTCGGCTAGACTGGGTGATCTAGAGCAGAAGTTTAGCATTTTGGCTAAGTTTTCAGCTAAAGGGATGCATAGGTCTGCCACCACTCTGGTAGTACTTCAAGATGAGGAGCTTACAGGCCAAGGGATGAAGGACAAAAAACTGAAAGAGTACCAGGATGTTTAAAAGTTCATAGTGGATGACTGGGATAAGATGTTCAGTTAGCCTTGGGAGGCTTGGTCTACTGCCAGTCTGCTGTCAGTTTGCTATGTCTGTGGTTTCCTGTTGCTTTTTATCTTTTTGTTTTATCTACTTAAACTATGATGGTTTTGATTAAACTGTAATAGTTTTTGGTGCGCCTTTTTGGCTATTCTGTACTCGAATCAACACCCTTTTTTGTCGCTTATCTTATCAAAAACACATACTATTAGTACTACACTACAAAGACTCACCACTACGTGGCACTTGTTTTAGTTTGTTTTATTTTACTTTATTAAATTTATATATTTGTGGAAAAATATATATATTTTTAAATTAAGTTTAAATGAATATGAGAAATAATATAAATTAATTAATTTAATTTATAGTTATAAATTATTGGCTCTAATTTAAATATTAATTAAATTTTTAATTACTTTTAATAATAGTAATATAATTGTAGTCTTCTAATATAAATTAATTTTGTAGTTTTATTTTTATTTTTTATTATTTGTTAATAATTCATTATTATTATTATTATTATTATTTATTAGTTCAGCTGGAAAAGAGGGTCCATAACCCTATATAAAACAATCCCCAGGGCAAGAAAAGGCCTTTAACAAGCTAGAGACAACACATTGACAGCACGCGGATAAAACTGCTACAACAAGGTAGCGAGGAACAACAAAGGACTAAACTAAAGAAGAACCTAACCTAGCAGGTCGAACACCCTTGGTCTGAGTATGGGTCAGAGAAATATGCTTAGGAAGACCTCTCTTCCTTCTTTAGACAACAGTCCAAAAAATAGCATCATCTCCATCAACAGAAGTAGGAGAAGTAGGTGGTGAAAGTTTCACCATAACCTTCGAAGGGGGTGGAGCAAAACCAGTCACCGCAATAGTAGCCCCAATAATAGATTGCTCCCCAGCAGTAGCAGTCCCAGCAACAGAACCACCCCTTGAAACATGTGGAACACTAGCAGTGATAGCAAACCCAATAGCAGCAACCTCTGAAGCAGACTGAACAATAACAACAAAGTTTTCAGCAGTAGGAAATGTCCCAACAGACACCTGTGGATCAGTCACCAATGACTCCTAGACAAGAAGAAGAGCAAGAGATTATTCCTCAGGTTAGGGATCCCCAGTGGAAGGAGAGGATGGAGGTGTAGCCATAGGATGAATATTGAAGTCTGTGGGCTAAACACCCTGCCACCAAGAAGCCAAACAGGATTTGGGCTTAGAGCCTAAACACTACTCAGCCAAATGACCAGTTCTAAAGCAACGTCAACAATGAAAGGGAATACGCTCATAGTCCAAACTCTGGCACCAATGACGATCAACAACATTGAAGATAATCTCAGTCGGGAGTGCCTTAGTCAAATCTAGTTCCATAAGGATCTGAGCATAAGTCGTATGTGTAAATAGAACAGTAGCAGGATCAGACATAATAAACCTCCCAAGAGAGTTCCCAATCGTAGATTAGCAAGATTCTAGCCAGAACTAGAGAGGAAGGTTAGGAACCCTAACCCAGATGGGCAAAAGATTCAAAGAATCAGTTGTAGGATCGAAAAGAGGAAACTAGGGATGAAGCAAAAGGGGGTGTTTGTCCCACAACCAAACAGAGCCCCCAAACACAGCATCCTGGTCCTCAATACCATCAAATGCAACAATAAATAAAACCTCTAGCACATGGGTAGATTTTGATTCTACCATCAGTGATTGGTCCCCAAGAATCAGAGATCCATGACTTCAAATCATGGAGGCATGGCCAGAAATGACTGAATCCACAAATCAAAGCATGAGAGGAGAAAAACTCCTCATTCTCCAAAACCTCTAACCCAAAAGAGATAATCGGAGAAGCAGCATAGGGAAAAGGCGATCCCTGATGCTTCCCAAGAGTAGCAGCTAAGAAAGACTTACCCCTAGCCACACCCGTAGATGTTGCACCAGCAACAACAGCAACCTTTGGTGTGGACGACGCATTGAAGTCAAAAGAGGACCTAACCACCTGCACAGTAGGTGAACCCTGCAAACCCCCATCAGAAGCAACAACACCTGTGGCTCTAGCAGCAACAAATCCCACTATCATAGACAGAGTCCCCACAACAACAGTTGTGCCAGCAGCAGATTCGCCAGCAACAGCCACACCAACAGCAAAGAACCCTTCAATCCCAACGGCCAACAAACCAAACGCATGGGCAGGAAGAGGAGCAAGAGAGGCCATTTTAAAAAAATTAGCTATTTGGGTTTGTTACTAAAGGCCTTCTTGTTATATTTTATGTGGCAGATTTTTGTGGGTCACATTTTTTTGAAGTTCTATATTAATAATAATTCATTATTATTAGTATTAAAATATATTAATTTATGGTTTTCTTCTTTTTTTAATGGATTCCACCATTAAAATTTATTTAAAATTTTATTTTATTTTAATAATTTTAATAATATTTATAATATTATTATTGTGTTTTTAATTACATTTCCAAACTTCAAAATTTTTATTTTCTTTGCAAAAATGTAATTATAAGCTCCATAATAAGGATCACTGTGGTACCAAAAGTTTGCAAAAATTGGGTTTTGTTAGAAGTGAGAAGGATCATTATGTGTACATTCATTGTATTGATGATTCTATTCAGATCATTGCAATGTTTGTTGATGACATGTTATTTTTTAGCAATACTAAGGGTATGATCAGTGAATTGAAAGCCCATCTTTCAGGTGCATTTGATATGAAGGATCTTGATTCAACCAGGTATATTCTGGGTATGGAGATCAGGAGAGACAGAGGTAACATAAAGCTTTGGTTGTCTCAAAGAAAGTATGTGAATACCATTTTACAGAGATTTAGTATGCAAGACTGTAACCTAGTTAGAGTTCCTTTACCCATTGGTACTAAGATTTCATCAGATATGTGTCCAAATAATAATGATGATTTAGAAGATATGTCTAATGTGCCATATTCTAGTGTTCTAGGGAGTTTGATGTATGCAATGATGTAGGGAGTTTGATGTATGCAATGATTTGCACTAGACCAGATATTGCCCAAATAGTGGGAGCTTTGAGCAAATTTATGTCTAACCCTGATAGACAACATTGGAATTATGCGAAGAGGGTATTTAGATATTTATCAGGTACTCCTTATTACTATTTGGTTTATTCTGGTACTGAAAGTGCTGATAAAACTTTGGATATACAGGGATTTGTTGATGCAGATTGGGCATGTGACTTGGATAGTGGAAGGTCCACCGATGGCTATGTGTTTACTTTGTTTAGCAAAGCAGTGAGTTGGATGAGTAAAAGGCAGCCCATGGTTGCTTTGTCCACCACTGAAGCAGAGTATTTGGCTGCTACCCATGTCTTTAAGGAGGCAATTTGGTTGAGGATATTGTGTATAGGTATTGGTTTTAATTGCAGGATCATTTAGATTGGTTGTGATAGCCAGAGTGCTATTTATTTGGCCAAGAATCCTATGTATCATGCTCAGACTAAGCATGTTGATGTACAATATCACTTTGTTCGATAAATGGTTGCAAATAGATAGATTGAGTTGAAGAAGGTAGACAATTAGGAGAATGTTGCAGATGCTTTGACCAAGCTTGTGAGAATAGAGAAGTTTGTTTGGTGCAAAGAGGCTATGGGCCTTGCTTCTAGTGCTTGATTATTTTATAGTTTTTCAATGGGTATTTACAATGTATGATGTCAAGAGGGAGAATGTTAGGATTAAGGTGTCATCAACCTTGTAAATCATATGTAATTAATTACTCCTTTATTGTTTGTAAATCACCCATAACCCTGGATGAAAGATTTCACCAGCAGTGATTTTGTTTCAGCTGCATGTTTATATCCGGTCATTGACGTTAATTCCTTCATGACGGGGTGTCATAGGGGGGTTTCCCCTGCAAGGGGTCCGATGGGATCATCCCCCCAAAGGGTGGTCCGAGGGCCGCGCACTCCAACTGGGGTTTGGAGGAAGCACTCCTCGACGAGGGTTTGGGGGAAGCACCCCCAAAACCTCATTTTATTTATATTTTATCATTGTACTTCTAGACCATTCGTCATCAAGTCACAGATCTGACAGTCGATATTATATCAGTTTTCTTGCCCTAGAAGGTAACCCCCTTTTATAAGGATATTTGTACTACATTTTTAGCAAAGTTGAGAGTAACATGTGGTGTTGGATTGAAGACTGAAGAAGAAGAGGAAGTGCATGTATTGTAATATCATAGTTGAAGATAATACAAATTGGAGCCTCTTTTCTTGGTGGAATTTTTTACCTGAAAAAGTTTTCTCCACGTTACGTACTGTGTTATGTGTTTAGTTCTTAATGCATGTTATTTTTATGTAGTGGGTTTTTATTTTTGTTGCAATCTCCATTGATTCTACATTATTTAGAGGACACTAATAATATTTGAATCAAATTTCCATTGTTTGGCTTGCACCTTCACTTCTAACAACACCTAGTTTAGTGCAGAATGCAACAAAAGAATAAACTATCTCTATTTTTCCCTCATTCTTTCTTTTCTTTCATTTCCATGTGGGTTCTCTATAATCCTAACCATTTTCATTTTCATTCTTTTTCTTTCTTTTATATTTCTACCTAACTTGTGACCACTTAACAAAATGTCAAAATCTTAATAGTCTAGGGTAAGTGCAAAAAGTTGGGGGGCCAAAAAGTGGCCAAAATTTTTTCAAAACAAATTAATACATAACGCAAGCGCGTTATAACGCGCTCACTTTATGGTTTGGTAATGACGAGCCTAAGGCTCAGCAAAACCAAACCATAACGCGCTCGTGTTATGGTTTGGTAATGACGAGCCTAAGGCTTGCAAAAACCAAACCATAACGTGCTTGCATTATAATGCGAGCGCGTTATGACTAATTATATATATATATAAGAGCATTTTTGCTCATTTCATTTCTTTATCTTCCTCTACACCTGCGGCTTGCAAACCCTAAGAAGCGTGCTCACGTTTTTGAAGACTCAATTCAACACCAAAATCTTACCGATTCATCGCCAAAATGCCGCCACGACATCGAGCAGGCTAAAGGAGTGAGTTTTATTTGTTTTTTGTTTGAATTTGTTTCTAAATAGGTAGGTTTGAGTTAATTTTTGATGTAAATTTCCTTAATTGTCAGGAAATGTTAATGCACCTCCTCCTCCTCCTCCTCAA
Source organism: Cunninghamia lanceolata (assembly GCA_027924645.1). NCBI lineage: Eukaryota > Viridiplantae > Streptophyta > Pinopsida > Cupressales > Cupressaceae > Cunninghamia > Cunninghamia lanceolata. The sequence goes on from BSBN01000547.1 coordinate 16,463,400, forward strand.
AATCCACAAAATCCTGAAGAGGAAATACCTGTCGAAGAACAACCCGAACAACAAACTCCTCCATCCATTCCTCGACATGCCCCTGGAACACAAGAAAATCTGATGGGGCAAATTAAAAACAATAAAAAAGAAATTGAAGACATAATTGCAAGGTTGAAAGATCCTTCAACTTCAACCTTGCATAGGTCCACACTTGCTCAATCTTTTGAATTTATGTTATCAAATGTAGATTCAATTAGCAAGCAAATATCTAGTTGGTCGGATAAGAGGAGAGAGTTTAGAGAGTATTATGTAGACAAGATATCATATGAAGATGTGAAAAAGTTACAAATTACAAAATTAGACTTGTGTTCCATTTTCACAAACCCACAAACAAATCAACCTCCACCCATTACATGCAAGAGGTTCCCTATCCATTGGTGCAACAACCAAGCGATAAGGGACAATTTGGGGCAGAGGTGGTGGATGGTTTTTGACCATCCTCCATGCAATAATAATGAGGTCCTGCAATACTTTTTGAGGAAACTCTACTGCGAGTTTGTCCTCAATAAAGTGCCAAACTATTTTGATATGCGAGACTTCCAGGGTAGAGGTGGGGGCTCAGCACAAGATAGACCAGGGGCACGTGTTGACCCACAGTGGCCAGTGAGATGAGTAATCAGCAGACCAGCCCATGAGCATGTTTCTATCCCTTCCATTGTGAAGGAGAGTGTTGAGGTTGATACACTTCAATCCATTAGTGCCTTGACCCAGAGCATCATAGAGCATGCTAGTCCTACAGTACAGTGTGGGTTGGGAGATAGTGCAAGGAGTAGGGTCCCACCCCATGCTTTTCAGACTTGCGGGTCAGCCTTTGGTTATGACCCCATGGATAGTCAGGACGCAGGTGCACAGGCTACATCTACAGTTGAGCAGATGGTGATGATAGATACCCTCCTGAGTGAGACTTTCGGCCTTGATACTTAGGTAAATATTAGCAAGTTTATTGAATTTAATTTATTAAATTTTATTTTTGAAATGCAAGATTAACTAATTTAGTTTGATGATTTTAAAGAAATTTTAGGGTCATAGCGTTGATGTAGTTTTCAGTGGTTCTCCACATGCATATTACACTAGATCATCTACTGTCGAGGTATGTAACTAGTAAACAATTATAAATATTACATGTGAATAGCATCGTTATATGAATGGTATTCTAATATCTGATTTAGATGTTGAATAGGTTAATATTGGAGATTTCACAGCAACACCTGCCAGTGGTGGTGGACTTCAAAGCTTCACGGAGGTAATAAAATAAATAGTTTAATGAATGAATTGTATTTACTAGATTTTTGTATGTGACTTGTGTGTTTTATTATGTGTACTTCCATGTTTAGATGAATGTGTGTGTATGTTAGGAGCTATGATTTGCATCACTATTATAGTTTTCATAATTGAATAATGTTGTTTTATTTCCAGATGATGCAGGCTGCGAAGACACCTCCTGATGTTCATAGGGCAATGGAGCATGGTGTGACTTCTGCGATTCATAGGTCCATGCCATTGACAAGGGTATGAGGTAGATTAGTAAATTTTAATTTACATTCATTGTTATAGTTGTTTATTTTTTGAAAAATCAAAAGATTATTAATTTGAAGTTTAATTTCTATCTGGATGGTTTCTATAGGACATGACATCACCACCGCCTATTCCTGCTACTAAGGCAAGTGAGGAGACATATTATATGGTAGCGGTAAGTGATTATTTTGTTAAATGTTTTATTTTTTATAACATGTAATTTCTATATATTAATGTTTATACTTTTTATTGTAACAGCTAAAGATGCAGGAAGAACTAAATAGGAGGAGCAGCCCTCGGGTTCATAGTAGATCACCCACATACGCGTCTCCATCCCCTAGAAGATCAAAAGCTGCCCGTGATCTATTCTCTTCACCAGCTAGAGGGGAATGACTTTTTATTATGTTCCTTTGTTGTATGCCTATATAGCATTTGTGGACATATATTTTGTATTGCATACCTTTTGACATTGTATGCCTATATGGCTATTTTGTATATATGTTATACTTATATCGACATATATTGATGTATGCCTATATGGATATTTGGTTAATACAAATCTTTTTTATTGATGGCGTCCATACTTAAATTATAAATCCACGTTTGAATGGATATTTGTAGATGGTTGCTTCAAATATTTAAAGTCCAATTGTATTACATAGGATGTTTGTTGATCCAATAAGCTAGCTATTGTTATTCAAGTATCACCCAAACCTCATTTTGAAACTAAAAGATAAAAGTTGTATTTAAAATAAAAATGAATCATCATGTTGAACAGAAAATATTCATATTTTTTATGAGTTTCTCAATTAAAAATATTCAAATGAGTATGCTGATCCATATTCTTTATGAGTTGGTCAATTGAAAATATTTCTTAATATCTTGTTATTATACCATATTGGGATGCAAAGAGTATGTTTGTTGTTTTGAATAAGATAGTCAAAATCATATGCTCATGAGCACCTGATGACCATTGTGGTTATTAAATGTAATTCCTCTTGCACATAAGGCGAGGTTATGAGATTACATTGAGTCTTACCTAATTTTAGTATGCAACATAACATTGGCGCTATAGGCTTCCATAAGTCATCAACAATCAAGGTTCAAGGTTGTCATTGAAGTCAAAGGGTCAAGGTTGTTTGTCATTGATGTCAAGGTTGATTCCATGATGTTGATAAGGTGATACAGTGATTCAAGGTAGGCGATGGTCATGAGGTGCATGATGTTGTGAATATGGTTTTCATGATAAGGTATCTCAATTCATGTTGATGTTGCACAAGACAAATATGGTTCATATGATGCAAGGTTCATGTTCATGGTGGATGTGGTTTTGTTCATGCAAGGTTTTATTGTGAATATGGTTTTCATGATAAGGTCTATCTTGAAAGGTTAATATGATGCAAGGTTCATATTCATGGTGGATGTGGTTTTGTTCTTGCAATAAGAAGTTAGAGAAGACACAAGCTTTCATAATCATAATCTTATTGATAGTTAGGGTTTGCATATTGGGCATTAAACCCTAAAAAGAATCTACTTTTCTTAAGACTTTAAAACCCTCAATTGTGTATCGTGTGTAAAGTGCACTTTTATTTTAATTTAATATTAACTTATAATCAGAAGTTACTATCACTTAAATCAACCTACTAAAGGGTCTTTGAGTCATTAGTTCACCGACCCTTCAACCTAACTCAATCGGCATCTTTGGTAAACTCTCATAAGCTCGAGTGCTATATCATAATCAAAGGTCATATTTAATTGATATGAGGGCAGGAAAAGGGATTGGAAGGTCAATATTTAAAAGGAATTTGGAATACAAACAATCATCTCTATGTGGTTGAATTTGATGGGCATGCCTTTATAAAAGGCTAAAAGATAGCTTTATGCAGGATATCATGGTATTTGTAGTGTTTGAAGATTGAAGACTAGTTAGTGTTTGTAGCTCCGACTGTTTTGGCATGTGGTGCAGGAGCTTCAATTTACAATAATTTTTCAAATATAATATTTTAATGACCTTGTTAATTTTTGGTTTTATCTAAGGGCTTAGAAGCCATTTTTGATGTGTTGTAATAAGGACTTAGTCCACTTGATTTGACTAGTCCACTAGAAGGTTTGAAAGACCTATTTTATAGGTTTTTCTATTTTAGAAACTTTTTGTTTTATTTAAAACTGCCTTTTACATTTGATTTTCTGCCTTCCTAGGCAGTTGTACGGACAAAGGGGAAGAGGAAGAGTTTTTAGAACTTCCTATATATTTCAGTTGTTAAAAAACATGCCAATAATAAGAAAGCAAGAAGGAGTTTTTTAAGGAAAAAGAGTGTTTTTCTATTTTTTGCTGTTAAAACAGCCTTGGTACGGCCAAGTATGGGCTGCTTGTGAAGTAAATTTTTTTCAATGCTTTAGTTCTGGGTCATGGCTTCCATTTGCAGGTGAATTGAGTTTTTGAAACAGCTGGAGGTGTTAGATCTTCTCCTATTTGTAAATATTGGATCAAACCCTCCTTACCTAGGGTTTTGAGGTAAAATGGAGTTTTATTCCTCTATCTTCTGAAGGTGAACAGTCATCTTTTGATGAGATGGAGGAATTTAGATTAGTTTGCATGTTCTTGTTGTTAGATAAGTTGTTCTCCTTCTTTCCTAGTGGTTGGCATGTCTCTATCTAGTCAAACAGTGACTAGTTAGTGGAGAAGAGATTTTGGGACAGCAAATGTAAAAGAAAACAGTCATAGTATTGGTAAGATGGAGTTGTTTTTTTTGTTTTAAGAGGGATATAAGTCTGCACATCATCCTCCTGGTCCAGTCAAGGTGTTTGTTTGAAACATATCTTCTCTATTTCTCAACTAGAAAGAGTTCTAGGAGAAAAGACAGTTTGCTGTTATAAAAAATAGTCTATTTACTAATTCATGTTGAAAAAGTATGGCCCTGTACTTTTTGTGGAAAGATAGTAAAGTTTTCATGGATGTTGGAGTGTGTAGTAATCCTGCATGGTCTATGGAAGGAATGTTGAATTGAGATTGTGTGAAGAAACCTTAAAGAGGTAGATTTCTTTGTAACACTATTTTTGTGACAGTCAAGGATAGTTGGTGTCCACAGTCCTATTTAGGACAGAAGTTTGATCATCTGGTTAATAGTTTAATGTTGTTCCTGTCTACTGAAGGTATAAGGGAGAATGATGAGGAGAACCATATTGATAAGGGAGTACAATACCAATTGATGGTTCATAATAGCTACAAGTTACAAGTTGTTACCACAGTACTGTCATAGGACAGTCAGTATGCTATTGTTGTCCACTGTCCTCCATAAATATAGTGTGGATTGTATGTATGCAAATAGTAGTTATTTCACTTTGAAATGGTCAGTATGCATCAAGCATTGAAGTTCTTTTGAAACCTTGAGGGGTCATTTAACAAATTCTTTAAGACTTCAACTTTCTCCAAACGCTGTCCTAAGACAGCCACCTGTTGTTTTGCTGTCCACTACCCCTTTAGTCATAGTGTGGGCCTACATGTGAGTTGGTGAATGTTCTTTCATATCTAGTGTTTAGTGTGCATATAATATTAATGGTCCTTTGAAGTTTTGAAGGGTTAAACCTATTTCCAAACACTATCTAAAATAGTCTTATTACTGCCACTGTTATTGTCTAGGGGATGCATGAAGTGATCTTTATGTCAGTGGTCTCATTATGGTCAAGACAAGTATGTGTGATTACTATTGGTAGAGGTGTGGTAACAGGTTGTGAGTCCTTGAAAGGGTGTATTGTGTAAGTAGGTGGGAGGGAGCAATGACTCTCCAAATTGAGAAGTGGACAGCCTAAGAGGAGGACACTAGATAGTGATCCTAGGCTTGGTCAATCTCTGTAATAGCCTTGTGTAGGCTTTGTCTTCACATACACCGTTGTTAACCTCTTGAGGGAAGTGATCTAAGAGTGAACTCCTACTACAACATTACCTGAACCTCTGCATCAGCATGTTTGGGTACGAAACAGGACCATGCCTAGCCTAAACGTACCCATCTAGACGCGTTGGAATTGTCAGTTTGGCTGCACGAGGAGAAGAACAAAAGTTACACCCCTTTGCAACTTTACACTACCTCCTTTTGATGATTTTTGGGGCAGCAGAAAAACTTTCACCACGGGCAAACGCCTCAAAGATATAAAAAACTGAGAGAGGTTATTATAGAGGGACCCTACATGATCGCGTTGCCTCAGATGGAATGTATCTAAGTGACATGGTTTCTGAGTAACAACTTGTCAAAAATTGTTGCCTTTTTGCACTTTGGACTCTTCAGGGATATCGCTGGTATAATGTAGTTCAGACTATTTCAACATGTTTAGGTACAAAATAGGACCATGCCTAACCTAAAAGTACCCATCTAGATGCGTTGGAACTGCCAGTTTGGCCACACAAGAAGAACAACAAAAGTTACACCCCTTTGCAACTTTACACTGCCTCTTGACGATTTTTGTGGCAGCAGAAAACCTTTCACCATGGGCAAACGCTTTAGAGATATAAAAAACTGAGAGAGGTTATTGTAGAGGGACCCTACGTGATTGCTTTGCCTCAAACAAAATATATCTAAGTGACATGATTTCTAAATAATAGCCCGTCAAAGATTGCTGCCTTTTTGCACTTTGGACTCTTCAAGGATATCGCCGGTATAATGTAGCTCAGACTGTTTTGGCATGTTTGGGTGCAAAATGGAACCATGCCTAGCGTAAATATACCTATCCAGATGCGTTGGAATAGTCAATTTAGTCACATCAAGAGCAGGACAAAAGTTACACCCCTTTGCAACTTTACATTACCTCCTGACGATTTTTGGGCAGCAGAAAACCTTTCACCACGGGCAAATGCCTCAGAGATATAAAAAACTGAGAGAGGTTATTGTAGAGGGACTCTATGTGATCGTGTTTCCTTAGACAGAATGTTTCTAAGTGACACAATTTTTTAGTAACATCTCATCAAAGATTGCTGTCTTTTTGCACTTTGGACTCTTCAGGGATATCGTCGGTACAATGTAGCTCGGACTGTTTCGGCATGTTTGGGTGAAAAACAGGACCATGCCTAGCATAAATGTACCCATCTGAACACATTGGAACAATCATTTTAGTTGCATCAGGAGTAGGACAAAAGTTACACCCCTTTGCAACTTTACACTACCTCCTTCTGTTGATTTTTGGGGCAGCAGAAAACCTTTCACCATGGGCAAACGCCTCAAAGATATAAAACACTGAGAGAGGTTATTATAGAGCAACCCTACATGATTGTGTTGCTTTAGATGAAATGTTTGTAAGTGACATGGTTTTCGAGTAACATCTCATCAAAGATTGTTGCCTTTTTACACTTTGGACTCTTCAGGGATATCATCGGTACAATGTTGCTCGGACTGTTTCGACATGTTTGGATGAAAAATAGGACCATGCCTAGGGTAAATGTACCCATTCAGATGCATTGGAATAGTTAGTTTGGTCGCATCAGGAGCAGGATGAAAGTTACACCCCTTTGCAACTTTACACTGCCTACTTCTGACAATTTTTGGAACAACAGAAAACCTTTCACCACAGGCAAATGCCTCAGAGATATAAAAAACCAAGAGAGGTTATTGTAGAGGCACTCTACATGATCATGTTTCCTTAGATGGAATGTTTCTAAGTGACACGGTTTTTTATTAACATCTTGTCAAAGATTGTTGCCTTTTTGCACTTTGGACTCTTCACGGATATCGTTGGTACAATGTAGCTCAGACTGTTTCAACATGTTTAGGTGAAAAATAGGACTATGCCTAGCGTAAATGTACCCATCCAGATGCATTGGAATAGTCAGTTTGGCCACATCAGGAGTAGGACGAAAGTTACACCCCTTTGCAACTTTACACTGCCTCCTGACAATTTTTGGGCAGTAGAAAACCTTTCACCACGGGCAAATGCCTCAGAGATATAAAAAACTAAGAGAGGTTATTGTAGAGGCACTCTATGTGATCACGTTGCCTTAGACAAAATATTTCTAAGTTATATGGTTTTCGAGTAACATCTCATCAAAGATTGCTGCCTTTTTACACTTTGGACTCTTCAGGGATATCGTCGGTACAATGTAGCTTAGATTGTTTCGACATGTTTGGGTGAAAAATAGAACCACGCATAGCCTAAACATACCCATATAGATGTGTTGGAACTATCAGTTTGGTCGCATCAGGAGCAAGACACCAAAAATGTAAAAGTTACTTTGTGTAACTTGACAACATTGATACTTTTTTGCAACAGGACTCAAAGACTCAAACTGACCCCAAATGACTCAAAGTGACTTAAAAACAAATGAAATGGTATTAGAAAACTTTATTACATATAATTGACTAAATCAAAATAAATTTTCATTTTTGACCCCTCTAGGAGGCATGACAACCTAGGTGCCCCTGCACCATTAGTGCAACTGAAGTCGATAAAGTTTTCCTATTAAGAAAAAGAGCTTCCCTTAGCTTCAAGAAATATAAATATTCTATACTGACAAGGCCAACCACGTGAAGGTGGAAGCTCATGTGGCCTCACCTAAGACCTAAGACACATGTAGTCTAGTAGACGCAGGACACCTAAGACACCTATTTTCTAGTCTCTATCTACCTAGTTGACATATCGTATATACCTAAGACACAATTAGAGACACCTATTATCTAGTTAGAAACCAAGACACCTAGAGACACCTATATTTTATACATTACCTAGATTTTATACATTATTCTCAGGATCAACTTCATCCATCACTTAGATCTAATCCCATGAAGCAGAACATGATGTAAAAATGTGTATATGTGTAAAAATGCAGCAGGAAATAAAAAAGACAAACCTTACAAATTAATGTGCATACTTACAACTCAATGTAACATGACTTTACAAAATCAATGTGAATACTTAAAAATTAATCCAATGAACCATCTGGGTCTGCTCTACTCTTTATTGTGTCAAGTATTGCTTCATGGTCAGACTCATGCACCTTCCACAAACTTTTGTTCAAAGGTCTACCCTGATACTGTATCAAATGAACATTGGATGCCATGACAATGTTCGAGTAATGAAGAATCTTCTGATGCGTGTCAAAGTCTTGAAATAGCCAAACATTAACACTCTTATGTGGGTACCTTCTAAGCCATGTTCCAGTAATAACCACTGAGCCTGTAGGGTATTCAATGTTTTCTCCATCTCTAATTGGGGCCTCCAATTTATTTTTGGCCTCAACAAAATGACATAAGTAATAATCTGTTCCCTCTTCATTATCTTCATTTGTAATAATTGTATATACGTGCCCTACATTGATATGTGTAGCAAATTAGATGAAATTAGTCAACATTACAAAAACACTACAAAGTAAGATGACATTAGGAATTTTAAAAACTATGCAAATAGATATATTACCTCGTTGAACTAGATCTGATATGTGGTCAAAGTTAATTGATGATTCCATATGTGTTAGTTCCAGTGTCGTCGGGGGTCGATATATGTCAAATGGGCTAAGATAACTTAACTGCCATTCGTCAACCCACTCCTTTGACTTGCACTTATCCCGGGCTTGAACTGTACAGGAAGAACAAAAGCATGACATCTTTCGCGTATGGATGCTCTATGAACCTGCAATTAAGCTTCTGAAAGAGTACATCTCACTTGATCCTATGAGTGTAGAACAGTCCTCATATGGTGCAATGTTAGTATCATATATCAACCAAAAAAATCTATGAATTGAAGACTTACCTTAATTACCTGGACCCATGGAAGCATTACACCACTCGACAATCAATTTTGCATCTGTCAACTTTGCATTGTCTTTATACTTTAACCCTTCTCATGCTATGGCTCTTTTGATACATGCTCCTGCACCATCATGCTCCCCCTTTCCATGCCCGGCCTCACAAAAGTTCCACATATGCTGAATACCTGTAAAATTATGCCTCCTACTCAGCTAATAGAAATTTTGCAAGTTCTTGAATTGTGATGCACAGTTATCCGACCATATGATATGCTGACTAAACGATATGCCCCTTCTAGCTAAATCATTATAGAACACTTGAAAGCAACCTTGCACGAACTCCGTAGAATGCATACGATCATCACTAATATAGAAATTATACTCCCTTATGATCTTTCTGTCATCCTCTGTACTGTCATTCACATGAATGAATGTGATGTGCACAAATATAGAAACCTGTGTGGAGTTGTAATATTGTGATTGCACCTCATGTTGTGGATGTAGACTATAGCTCTCTGCAAAGTTAACGACTGAAACAATGCTACCAACCAGAAATGTGTCCTTGCATAACTTGAATTGCAAGTCCAATCATCGAGCTCTATGGGCATGTCTTGCATACTCATACATTATGCTGTCATAAAATATAAGCATAAACTTATACACTGGAATCTTTTCAATAACCAATTCACACCTCTTTGCTTCTTTACCCTCTTTTGTATTGTATGCCACTGTTTTATACTTGCCAAACTCTACTAGTTTGTTTCCAACTGCATGTGTTCTTTCCATATGTTCACATATTGGCAAACGTTGCAACCCATCGCAACGATGACATGTGCCATCCAAGCATAATTTCTTGTAGAATATTTGACCATCCTCTCTTTCACATAAAATTCTTGATATGAAGTCTCTTGAAGATGTTGGTGGGGCACGTATGGCACAACCCTGCAAAACATTGTTAGTATGCATATCTAAACATATAGAGCTATAAACATCAAAATGGTTAGAAAATTCAATATGTAATCTACAACAACAAGTAGTGCGTATGTGATTTATCTTGACATAGAAAGGTTTTAGCATTTCAAAATATCTTTGACAAATTTTAATTTGAGGATACTTCTCTAGAAATTTACCATAAAACTATGTTTGATTCTCATCCAAAAAATGCTTTGGATGTGGCTCACGGTTCCAACTATCGATTCTCCTTCTTACCACATCCCTTTGATTTAGAGATACCCTTGTGTAATTCTTCCAAAAGTCTTCAATTAATGATCTCAATGCTTTAACAATTAGTTTATCTTTTCATGGTAGTCTCCCCAAGAACGCCCATAATTCATTGGCATTAGTGTCCTCAATTCTTTGACATCTTCCAACGGCTCTTGATAAAGTTTTCCTATTAATTCTCAATTCTTGACTCGTCTTTCTAATGAGATGAGCTTTCCTCGTTTGACTACTTACTATAGTTGATGTAATCACATGCCATGTTGCATTACTATTTTTTGTGCGTGAGGTGTTATCCACACTGTCATATGCATTCATTAGATTCTTGACAATAGATTTTTCACTTGAAGCCTCTAATGTTCTCAACCCAAGAATCTTCATGATAGACCTATACTTTATACTTCGCATCATTTCAACGAATAGTTGACATCTTGCAGTCTCATTTAACTTTTCAAAGAACAATCTCCAAATCTTATGAGCATATCTTCTACAAGTGCGTTTTGGAATCTTACCTTCCATTGGCTACAAAATATTCTCATCAATATCAATCAAATACTTTGGCTTTCTATGCAAAATTCTAGGTGGTGTTAAGTTAGGTAAATTCATCTCAACATTAGGAATTTCATCAATATTTAAATGTGATGGGCTAGATGGCATACCTTCGATCGAAGATGGAATAGATGAGATACCTTGAGGTTGAGGTGGGAACGATGGCGTACCTCCTTCATCACATGTGAGTGATGATGTGCTCTCAACTTGAGATGTGGTATATGGTGCCCCTACATGTTGACTTGCGATAGAGGACGTGTCTCCAACTATGGTATTCAAATCTCTCATAGCACGAAGTTTTTGCATTTGTTCTCTTTGTGCCGCCAATACCATATCACTTTGTGATGGTTGTGGTTCCTCTTCAATTGGCATGTCTTCATTTATCATGTCCAATTTCCTCTTCTCACAAAGTTCCCTCATAGCCACTGCTTTCTTTGCATTCTTAGCTTCTATCTTTTCCTGTGTTGGTTTAATTCTTGATCGTTTCCTCGGCATGACAGAGAATTTGTCTGTAGCATGATAAAGAGACCAATATTAGTTCCTAAGAAATCAATCCATACAAATAACTAAAATATATGTCATTCAACCCTTCATAGTAAATGTACATACAATCATCATGTAAAAGAGTAAATGTCACTCAACCAAAATAGGTACAAAGCATACAAAGAAAATTATTGCAGCCATGGAAAGAGTACATGGGACTTCATGCTTGAAAAGGTTGAGGCAGACCCAATTTGACATGTTTGTTGTTACTAGGGCTACTAGGATTTGGAATTGAGAAGGTGTTTTGTTGGTACTAGGGATACAAGGATTTGGGTGGCTTGTGAAGGAATAGACAACAATTGTTGTGTCATGTGCATGTACAAATCATCATGAATAGGTGCATAAGGAATGTCCTAGCCCAAGATATGTGCATACAAATCATCATGTCATGTGCATACTTGTATGATCTTGGCACTTATTCATTTGTATTTTAACTTGTTAATATGACAAGATAATAGTGGGATTGTATTTTTATTATGTTGTAAGGATTTATTCTTGTATAGTTTGACATCATGGTATGTTAAGGTCTGTTTATTACACATAATTATTAAAGAGCCCAAGTGTAGAAAATATATATGGCATCATGTGAGATTGTAGCCTGCTTTCTTGATTGGGAATGTGTCTATTTTAAACATGTATGATAAAGCATGATAAAGTAATTCAAATAGAATTAAGGAAAATGTAAAAAACATGCATGTAAAGACTTGACATACCTAAAAAATGAAGATTCGAATGGAGAGAGTACCCAATTATGTAGTGTTTTTTTTCTTCTTGCATCAAACTCCTCAACAATTTGAGTTTTTCACCATTTGCTTCCTTTTCAATGTTAAATTGAATAACACTCAAATATAATTACTAACAACAATACTATTAACCAATCTATAATGTTAAATTCCTAAAATTGAATCACAATTAACATTGCAACAATACAAAAATTTAAACTTGAATAGATATATATCAAACTTGGTGTGAAAACTATGTTATTTCCTCCTTCTCAAGTTGGCAAAGCAGAAAAGGTGGTGGAAAGATCATGCAAAGGTGGTAGAATGTGTAAAATGTGCATGTGAACTTCCCAACAACATGAAAGCACTTCTTTTTTGTCAGAACACGCGCATAATCAACATGAAAACAGAGCATGTGGGCCTGGATCATGGGGGCCAACACTTTTTTACCGTTTCTATAGCAGGACAAAATGTGAGCGCGTTATAACGCGCTTGCGTTTTGTCCTACTCTAGATTGATCCATAAATATTTGTGCCTATCTCACCTTCGATAACACCTTTACAATATCTCACCTCTAGTTCCATTAGCTCATGTTCTATATCTCACTTATCTCTCCCCCTCACCTCTCTACCTCTCCCCTCTCTATGTCTCTCAGTCGCTCCTTGTCTACCTCAACCCTAAACCCTAAACCTTATCCCTAAACCCTAATCCCTCAACCCTCAACTCTAATCCCTCAACCCTAATCCCTCAACCCTCAACTCCAATCCCTCATCCCTAAACCCTAAATGCTATCCCTATTCCTAAACCCTCAACGAGCTTGATACTATACCTTAAACCCTAAACCCTCCAACCCTATCCCCAATCCTTATACCATCGACACTCTACTTTAACCCTAATCCCTCGACCCTCAACCCTTGAACGTTAATGTACTCAACCCTCAACGTCAAACCCTAATCCCTCAACCCTTAACTCTGATCCCTCAACCCTTAACCCTATCCCTAAACCCTCAACCCTAAAACCTTAACACTCAACGTCAAACCTTAATCCCTCAACCCTGTCCCTAATCCTTATACCATCGACACTCTACTTTAACCCTAATCCCTTGACCCTCAACCCTATCCCTTGACCCTCAACCCTCAAACCTTAATGTACTCAACCCTCAATGTCAAACCCTAATCCCTCAACCCTTAACTATGATCCCTCGACCCTTAACCCTATCCCTAAACCCTCAACCCTAAAACCTCAACACTCAATGTCAAACCCTAATCCCTCAACCCTTAACTCTAATCCCTCAACCCTAAACCCTAAACATTATCCCTATTTCTAAACCCTCAATGGGCTCGATACTATACCTTAAACCCTAATCCCTTATCCCTAAACCCTTCAACCCTATCCCTAATCCTTATACCCTCGACACTCTACTTTAACCCTAATCCCTCGACCCTTAACCCTATCCCTAAACCCTCGACCCTCAAACCTCAACCCTGAACCCTGAACCCTCAACATAAAACCCTAATCCCTCAACCCTTAACTCTAATCCCTCGACCCTCAACCCTATCCCTAAACCCTAAACCCTAAAGGCTCAACCCTCAACCCTCAACGTCAAACCCTAATCCCTCAACCCTTAACTCTAATCCCTCGACCCTCAACCCTATCCCTAAACCCTAAACCCTAAAGCCTCAACCCTCAACCCTCAACGTCAAATCCTAATCCCTCAACCCTTCACTCTAATCCATCAACCCTAAACCCTATCCCTAAACCCTCAACACTATACCTTAAATCCTAATCCCTCAAACCTAAACCCTAAACCCTAATCCCTCAACCCTCAACCCTAATCCCTCAACCCTCAACTCTAATCCCTCATCCCTAAACCCTAAACACTATCCCTATTCCTAAACCCTCAACGGGATCGATACTATACCTTAAACCCTAATCCCTTATTCTTAAACCCTCCAACCTTATCCCTAATCCTTATACCCTCGACACTCTACTTTAACCCTAATCCCTCGACCCTCAACCCTATCCCTCAACCCTCAACCCTTGAACCTCAATGTACTCAACCCTTAACGTCAAACCCTAATCCCTCAACCCTTAACTCTGATCCCTCAACCTTGAACCCTATCCGCAAACCCTCAACACTAAAACCTCAACCCTCAACACTCAATGTCGAACCCTAATCCCTCAACCCTTAACTCTTATCCCTCAACCCTAAACCCTATCCCTAAAACTTCAAAACTATACCTTAAACCCTAATCCCTCAACCCTAAACCCTATCCCTAAGCCCTAATCCCTCAACCCTCCACCCTAATCCATCAACCCTCAACCCTAAACACTATCCCTATTCCTAAACCCTCAACGGGATTAATACTATCCCTCAACCCTTAACCCTTAAAACTTGAACCCTAAAACCTATCCCTACACCCTCGACACTCGACACTATATCTTAAACCCTAATCCCTTAACCCTCATCCCTAAAGCCTCAACCCTAAATCCTTAAACCTTCAACCCTAAACCCTATCCCTAATCCCTCTACCCTCGACACTCTACTTTAACCCTAATCCCTTGACCATCAACCCTATCCCTAAACCCTCAACCCTTAACCCTCAACATTAAACCCTAATTCATCAACCCTAAACCCTAATCCCTCAAACCTAAACCCTATCCCTAAACCATCAACCCTCAACACTATACCTTAAACCCTAATCCCTATCCCTCAACCCTTAAACCTTAAAACTTAAACCCTATCCCTACACCCTCAACACTCAACACTGTATCTTAAGCCTTAAACTCTCATCCCTAAAGCCTCAACCCTTAATCCTTAAACCTTCAACCCTAAATCCTATCCCTAATCCCTCGACACTCTAACCCTAACCTCGACATTAAATGCTAATCCGTCAACCCTAAACCCTATCCCTAAACGCTCAACCTTCAACACTATACCTTAAACCCTAATCCATCAACCCTAAAACCTAAACCCTTAACCCTCAACCCTAAACACTATCAATAAACCATCAACCCTCAACACTATACCTTAAACCCTAATCCCTCAACCCTCAACCCTAATCCCTTAACCCTCAACCCTAAACCCTCATCCCTAAACCCTAAACCCTAATCCCTCAACCCTCAACAATATTACTTAAACCCTAACCCATCAACCCTAAACCATAATCCCTCAACCCTAAACCCTATCCCTGAACCCTCAACCCTCAACACTATTCCTTAAACCCTAATCCATCAACTCTAAACCCTAATCCCTCAAACCTAAACCCTAAACCCTATCCTTAAACACTCAACCCTCAGCAAGTTATACCTTAAACCTTAATCCCTCAACCCTCAACCCTGATCCCTCGTCCCTAAACCCTAAATGCTATCCCTATTCCTAAACCCTCAACCCAAGACACTATACCTTAAACCCTAATCCCTTAACCCTAAACCTTAAACCCTATCCCTCAAACCTTAACCCTTAACCCTTAAACCCTAAAACCTATCCCTAAACCCTCAACCCTATACCCTCAACAATATACTTAATCCCTAATACCTCAATCATCAACCCTATACCTTAAACCTGAAGCCTACACCCTCAAACCCTCATCCCTAGACCATATAACCTCACCCTTATATCCTAAACCTCGAATATTGTGCCTTAACCCTATACTTAAATTAAACCTAAACCATACGTGCTCTCAACCCAAGTCACCCTATGCCTTATATGCCCTCAATCCATATCGTAAACCCTAAACCCTAATCCCCGCGCCTTACACACTTAATCTTATACACTCAACAACCTGAATATTAACCCTCAACTGTAACCCTCAACCCTCTACCCTCTACCTATTACTTAAGCCCTAATCCCTTACCCTCAACCCTCAAAACTATACAGGCTCAGGTCCTTATATACACTAAACCCAAAACAATTACATAAAAACATGCATACATACAAACATACATACATACAAAGATGCATACATACAAGCATGCATACATGTACATACATACAAGCATGCATACATACCTATGAGAATAGATATAAACATCCATGAAACATACTTATGAAATTTGAACATATCTCATTCAAAGGAAGACATAACGCAAACATGCAAAAAAGCAAAAAAAGCACAACATAATGCGCTTGTGTTATAATGCGCTCACGTTCTGTTGTGCTTTGGGAATCCCAAGCCTTGGGATTGGGATTTGCTTTGGATTTCCAACCCAAAGGCTTGGAGTGCCTTTTCAACATCCACAGACGTGTTTTTGCAGATTCTTCAAGATTTCACATAATTTTGTTCGTGCTAACCCTCAGATTTGCATGTGTTTCAAGGTCAAACAAATCGAACACCTGAGAAATGTTAGGCTTTCTCTTAGCTATTTAACGATGTAATTTTTTTCACATTTTGACAATGTTAAGCCTTTCATCTTTAATTTCTTTTGTTTGTGTGTCCGATTTTGGGCAAAAACCACTATTTGGTCTTTTTTTCATTGTAAATTAACCATTCATTGAAATTTCAAAAAAATTACATATTTAGAAACTAGACTCCATTCTACACATATTAAAAAAAAGAAAAAATGATTTTTAATTAGTTTCAAAATTTATAGGGGTAGCACGGCCAAAATTCTATTTTTTAGGATGTGTCCACTTTGAAAATTAGTAAAAAATCAAATATTCATAAAAAAATTATCAAAAAAATCAGACATAAACTACATGTTATTAGCTAATTTCTCACTGAAGCAATTTTAAAAATACCCCAAAAAGTTAACCTTTTGAGGGAGCCACAAAACATGTTATGTTATGTTTTTTTTGATAGAAACAACACCAATTTCTGTGGCTCCCTCTTTTGAACTCCTTGATCTATACCATTTTCAAAAAAATTAGTAGTTTAGAAAGTAGACTTAGAGCACTACGAACATTGTTTTGGTTGCATCTCTAAATTTTGAGTGTAACTATGCTCAATTTCTCATCCAAGGCCAGCATTTCCTGATTTTAGAAAAAAAAGTGGCCACTTAAGACCCCTTTTTGGCCCCCCATCTTCTTGCACTTACCCTCTAATTAATATTTATTTATCATTTCTATTCTTAATATTCTATTAATATTTATTTATCATTTATATAAATAAAATATAAACCTCTATGATTATTGCCTTCCAACATTAAATAATGTCAACTTGCTCACGTACACATTATGGTGACACCATAATTGACACACCACATCGACCCCTATCACCAATCATCATGCCTAGTGATAGTCGACTATGGTCAATTGACTAATGTAAATAGAAACAAATACATACAAAATGGGTTTTTACCTAGATTTGGTATCTATCTAAGATACTTGGATTGCATCATCTCTCTGTCCATGCCACTATTGCAACATGACACCATCCTGTTGCATGATGCACCCTTCCTCTTCTTAAGATAAATTACCTCACAAAACCCAAACAAGAGAAATATGAGTTTTTTTGACATTAAATAAATTCAAACATTTAAATAATTAATAATTAATCTCATATAATCAAATTTGCAAAAGAGTACAATTAACATTTATTTCGTATATAATAAACAATCACAATGATAGTTCACATTTTAATAGTGATGATAATTCATATTTTATTTTGTATATTCTGGAGATCCGAGCCTAGCTTACTCTTATATAGTTTGTTTATACCCCAGTAGTGACAGTGATAGAATAACATATATTTGTGGTAGGAAATAACATAATGCGGTAAGATTACATCATGTTCAAATATATAATAAATATCATAAATGTTCAAATATTACACAATAGTTTCTCATATATATATATATATATATATATATATATATATATATATATATATATATATATATATATATATATATATATATATATATATATATATATATATATATATATATTCCCTCTTCTCATAATATCTATATCTTTTCCATATCTTCCATCTTCCTCTCTTATTATGCTTCTTCACATCATCATGCTTCTTAATTGGTCATATGTCTCAATACTTCCTCCTATACTTTTGAGAATTTTTGTAGCCCTATCAATATGCATTGTTATTGGCTCAGGGTTATCTATATCCCTTTGTATCAAATTTGTAGTAGCATCTATGTCTTTCTCATCCATTCTCTCTTTTCCCTTATATTCCTCTCTCTGGTAGTACCCACCTTGGTGCACTCAGCAACACCCACCTTGGTGCGCTCAGCAATACCCTAATTGGCACGCTCAACAACACCCTCATTGGCGTGCTCATCCCACTATTTCTTTTCTTCTGCAATTCCTCTTATGCATTTTCTACTTCTCTCTCCTACCTTTTCCATCCTTCTGTGGTACCTTTCTTGATGTTCCTGAATTTTTTTCTTTCTCTCTTCCTTACTTATCTCCATTTTGGTTAGTATAATCTCACTAATCTCTCTTAATATTTTGTTATCCCCTTTTGCCATGGGTATTTTTAATTTGGTATTACATTAATCCTTGTGTATCCCATGGTTGGCTCATTTTGAAGAGTTACATCTTTTCAATGAGAGGCGGGGAGGGGGGGGTGAATCAGTTGTCCCAAAAATTTCTTCCTATTAATCACTTAAATCCTCTTTGTAATTCAACAGTATAATAATAAATCAATCATGGAAACATAATGCAACAATTCAAGAGTAGAAACACATTAACACATATGACACCAAGATTTTAACATGAAAAACCTGGTTAAGGGAAAAACCACGGGGTGACTAACCCAAGATTGTATTCTCTGTTAAAAAAATAAGAAGAACAAATGGCACATGCCAATTAGGACTCACTGCCTGAGCACACAGCTCACAAGAGGCCCACTACCTACAGGAGACACACTGTCTACAGAATGATAAATATTACATACTTAAACTGAAGAATAGTATCTTCACCATGCTTGAGTCAATTCCATTTAAGCCCAATACTTCTGCTCTGCCTTTCACTCTACTCCTCTCTACCACACACTCATCTCTGCCAAGATGCCTTTGAAATGACTTCACAACTTCTTATTTATACAAGACATCGACTTAGGGATAATCATCCAAATCAGCACACTTTACAAAGAAAATACAACTTGACTAATTACAAAAGACTTCATGCGGATCATCACACTGTCAGTCACACAGATCTGGGACTTCAATCTTCTTTTAGGAACACGCTATGCTTCACAGAACATCTTCAAGATCATTCACAGGATGTGTAACTCATCCGGTCAGCCAGACTTAGGAAGAGCATCATCATCCGGAAGTAATTCTTCAATTACGAGCTCAATCTTCAATGCGAACCACCAACACGAACTGGACACAATCCAAAGACCTCCACAAGCTTGCCTGAATCACCAAGAACATCCACACTACTTCTGCTTACTGAAATCTTTCTCTCATTCATCTGGAACCTTAGGAACATAGTCTGTCATCACTGTCATGTTGGAATAGATGCTTGCGGACCTCCAGACCACGAACCAATTGACTTGTCAATTCACATTGACTTGCTAAACACTCCACCAAATCTGCAGAACAAAATATTGCATTTTTGGATCTCACCAGACCTATCTGTGTCACTCTGTCACCTCTGAACATCTGCCAGAACTGGTTTTACTCAAGTCACCATAACTTCTTCAGATCTTCATGTGGACCTCTCAAATCTTTACTGGATTATCTTAAGACACATATCTACAAACCCTTTGATGCGTATCCTCTAATCTTCATTTTAGCTGGGATCTTTACCTTACTGTCTTCACTGTTCTTCTCTGTTCCTGATAGGACTAATTTTCTCAATATCCTTAGCATACAACTCATCCAATCCTTATCATCAATGCAACAGGAGTATGTTGACATCAATGACAACACCAGTTAGGCCCATACTTGCAACATTAAGTGCCTACCCCCTCTCACAAGGGTAGGAACTTAAGAGAATTCACAGTCTTCTCCACAGATCATAAAAAAATTCAGTCACTTCAATTTTCTTTCTTTGCACTACTCCACACTGTTTCTTTTTAACATTTTATACTCTCTATTCTTCACTATCTTTTTCTAGGGTCCTGGTAATGGAACCAAATGTTGACAAGAAATGGGAAGAAACCGGTCTGGAGATTTGGTCTTCATTCAAATCTCTAAAGTTAGTTTATATTCCAGTCATACAATGAGAGAATCCTAATAAAACATTAAGGAAATGTAATATGCGGTAGGCATAAGTCATTTACAAGCATTCATAAGTTACACATAAACATATCAGAACCCTTATATCTCCTTATATATATTTGTAATCAATGGTTAATTACACATTCATACCGGCAGGTCTTAGTCTCTGCCCTTTACATATCCTTACTCTTATCTCACTCTTCTTCTACTACTCTCTCTCATATTCTTCTTATTCTTCTATTCATATATATATTACATAGAGGTGTGTCCTTTCCCAAAATACCTCTTTGTATGTCGACTCTGCCCTCCGCATACCACTTGCGGTAACCTGCAGTAGGATTTGTTGCATGTTCTGTCTTCTGCCAACAGTCTTAATGTTTATAATAGTACAAATCATCAATAATTAACTTAAACAATAATAAAAATTTTGTGGGATATTACAAGAAGGTACTCTTAAAAAAATCATGATTAAAATTTACTCTAAGGGACTTTATGTATTCAATTATACAACAATATCACTGTAAGGATGAAAAATACATTCTTAACACTTTTCCTTGCTCATTTTATGCTTGCTTTAGCGCCCTCACTTATAAACACGACCTTTACCATTTTTTACCACTTAGAGTTCTAATTTCACTTGAATTCATACCTTGCATCAACACATGACAACTTGCACACCCAACACCTCCTTGCTTTCACTCCTGGCCTTTTATGCTATCTAGGATGCTAATGCATTGTGCTCCTTACCTCTAGACAAGCCCATGTGCAATCTCGTCCCTTGAATTCAAACTTAACTTTTTCTTCCCATTCATTTTTATTTTTCATTCCCCTAAAACCCTAATTCACCTCCAATAGTCAAGAGAGGGTTAGGGCATGTTTATAAAAGGATCTTAAGGGAATGAATACACAAGCACTAAGGGGATTCTACATGTGATAGGAAAAATTTGCATGCAAAGAATAAATGAAAGATAATCAAATCAAACACAATTTACCTCCCTAATGCATAAACAAATCTGACTTCACTAATCGAGCATATTGAAGTGCACCCAAATTCAATCGATTGCTCTTTACTTTTTTGATTATGTGGGTTGCTCAATTTGCCAGCATAACCTTGTGATGTGAGGATGATGATATCTAGATTAATTTCTGTAGCGTAATGTCGTATGAAGATTGGAGAGGATTAACATGGAGAATGAGGTTCAATTTATAGATTCTCAGGGATGAAGATCAACGGTTGTGGATGATCTGAGAGATCAATGGCTAAGAATGGTTGAGAGGATGTGCACAATGAGAGAGGGACAAGTGTCCTTGTCCTCTCATGCATCATGGGAGTTAACAGATCTAATTAAAGAGTTGACTGAGTTGATAGCTTAGTGAACTCAATTGATTGACTAGTTAACTGAATTGATTGATCAGATGACTGAATTGACTAACCTGATTTGATTGATTTAGTTAACTAATTTGATTGATTAGTCATCTAAACTGATTGAGAGTGAAATATAGATGAGAGGGAAATTAAATTAATTTAATTAATTTCATGTGCACATGGAAAATAAATAAAATATTAAAATTTATTTATTTTGGAGGGAATGCAATATTAGATTTAATTAAATATTTTAAATGTAATTAATATGTGGAGGTTAATTGATTTAATTAAATAATCAAAATTATTTAATCAAATTTATGGAGGATAAATCAGATTAATTAAATATTCAGGATTATTTAATTAACATGGAGGATAAATTGGATTAATTAAATAATCAGGATTATTTAATTAACATGGAGGATAAATTGGATTAATTAAATAATCAAGAGTATTTAGTTAATATGGAGGATAAATCAGATTAATTAAATAATCAAGATTATTTAATTAACATGGAGGATAAATTGGATAATAATCGATAGATGAACTTAATCAAATAATTAAAATTATTTGATTGATGCAGATGAATGTCTGATCTAGGAACGGGTCAATTTAGGCATCTACACTACACATACTCCACATAGGATCTAAGGCATACTTGAGCATCTAGGGCATCCACAAACAACACACATCAAGGTCCACCATTGTTGTAACTATCTACACCTACACCTAGGGTTTATACTCACCCTCTAGCTTATTTTCATACTTTACTATTGAATCAACTTAGAGATTTGATTGAGGTAGATCCCTAAATGTGCCACATGCACCATTTTTGCCCATAATAACCGTTTTGAGTGTAGGTACAACTGTAGAGATTATAGTCATGAGTCATCGAGAACACCACTATGGGTGTAGAGGACTATAGTGCACTAGTTGGACACTAGCATGATTATATATGATACTAACACACAAAGACAAAATCATGTGTGCTAAAATCCCCACTCAACACAACAATCATCTAATCTCCAACACCAATAATTCAACCCCACTAAAATAGTTGGAATCCTCTCTATGCCCATTTCTATTTCTATTTTGCTCTTACACATTCAACATCAACTCATTTAATGTAAAATTTGATTTGAACTCCAAACATTTCAAAATGATATCATATTATTAAATTATAAATTAAAAACAAATGCCAATCCTTATTTTATCTTTCCCTCACTAAAAACCTAAAATTGCTCATAGAAATACATGGATGTTTATAATTAAGGCTTAAATTTGAAGACCTTGCCTATAAATCAATTTTTTAATGAGGGTTATCTATGGTGCCTTTAAAATTACTATGATATAGCTTAGTATACGTAAAATTATATATATACCTATACAGTCAATCCAAAATTTCTCCTTTATTTTGATTGTATTTTACTTAAAAAAATTTAAATAAAGCCATAGGACCATCAAATTTAGGCTCTTTTTATAATCAACATTTGCTACTCGAACAGTTACTGCTTTCAAAAGAAAGACACCGTTATGTAAAAAGCAATATACATTTAAAAAAAAAGACATGCATATCTGAATTCATTGTTGGTCTCATATGACCAGACAATTATTATTAAAAAAATATAAAGTCAAACTACAACTTATTTTTAAAAAGAATGCCAATCGCTCTGCAATAATTTCTAAAAAGAATACAAGTCGCTCTGCAAGTGCCGAAGTTTGAGGAAAATCCATAAAGACTAGGCATCTGGAGGGAATTTTACGGCTTCCTGCTCAGTTGTCTGCATTAACAATTTGGGATCATGATTTATATTCAAGGTTGGCTTAATGTTTTTACTTTAATTCATACTAATGGAAAAATTTGTTTCAACCCGTGTTTTTTTTTACTGTCATTGCACATGCCTGTGTTGCACATTGAGTCCAGACTGCCTTTAAAATAAGAAATACTTATCTGGGTTTCTTTATTCGTTGCTATCTATCTATCTATTTATTTGTTTATTCTTATAGTGCAAAATCTTCATTTGGGTAATCTGAAATGAGTTGCCCACTGTATCCAGACTGTTTTTAATAAGAAATACTTATCTGAGTTACTTCATTCTTTTCTATCTATCCATTTATTTATGTGTTCTTTCATAGCATGCAAAATATTCATTTGGGTTATTCTGCAATACTTTTCTTTTTGAAGCACATTACTAGTTTGATTGATAACAATTTGGTGTGGATTGGCATTTCTTTTTATTACTCCATACTGCTAGCTATGTGTGTATGTACTGTGTAAATGAAGAACTTAATTTTTTTAAATTGTGGGTAGTTAGGGCGCGGAGGCGTATATGTAGCCCTCTTCAGCTAGAACTTCATTTTTCTTCTTTTTCTTGGAAATTTTTGGTTTAGACTATATGCTGATTCTAATGTAGTGTATGGTAGGTTTTGACAGTATCTTAAGATTTGCTAGCATGGGTTTATACAATAATTTTTTTTTGTTACAAACTCGCGAATGGCTGTAAAATTTATAGACGACCTTATGGCAATGTGGGGGATTTCAAATTAGGTCACACAGTGTGTCTTGATGGTGTTCTCTGTTACCGTTATCTGCACTGACCAGTGCAGAATTTCACTCGACTGTAGCGTAGTCAGACGTTTTTTTCGGTAGATATATTTAACATGAGGCTCTGGGTGCCCTTTATTACTTTGTGGGGTAAGCTTCGGCAGCATAATCAGGATTTAAACTTATGTCAAGGCTTAAATGCATCCATATGTTTTTATTAATGCCTCCCGTTACCATTAAACCACACCCCCTAGGCGGTGTAGTCACATGTTATGAAACAGCTCCCCTTAATTTTATTGACGTCCTGACAAGAGTGCGATGGAGAGAGGCTACCATAATTTTTACAGAAGGTCCTGCTGAGAAAATGTGGGAGCCAGTTGCATAATAAGGTTTCATGAAACATGAAATATCCCGGTCTTCCCTAGAGTTTTTTAGCATTTTGGGTTCAAATTTATCTGTTGCAAATTTGTTGGAATATCTTACACCATAGAATCTGACATTTAGAATTAAGATCAAGATGCCCTAAAATTTCTGAGAGGATTCTGCAAATTCAGACCTCCCATGAAGATGCCCTAAAAATTCTGAGAAGATGCTGAAAATTCATCACACCTATTTTGAATACCCGCTCAAAGTTTCCCTGAACAGTATTGCTAATCTCAATTTTTAGGAAAATATTCTAAAATTTACTTTTTGTGGTTATGAATATCTCATTGGACCACCCAACCCAGAAAAATCAGAGCTAGCTGCTTCCATGGAACTATATCCTTGTGAATATCTTATCTACAGGTGGGACCACTGCTTGAGGTCATTTAAGCGAAGTTGGTAACAGTTTGTTTTGGGTGTATTTTGTTTCAGGGCTGTGATAATTTTGCTGCCGTTGCTGCTTCTGCTTGTTTGGCTGCAATGGTGAGGGGATATAATGAGGAAACGGTAATCATGACCTGCCTTTCTTGTAAAGACCAATATAAAACATCTGACGCTGGAACCTGTAGAGAATGCTATGAAGAGGCAAGTGAAACTGAGGAAGAGCTCAAGAAAGAGATTGAAGAATTGAAAGCAAAGATTTCTTTTCTGAAAATGTGGTCACCTGAAATCATGCTTGATGAACGTACTGACATTGCTCTTGAAGTTAAAGATGGTTCCAAAATAAAAGCTCACAGAATTGTGTTGGTAATACTTTATATCTTTCATTTCCTGAAATGTTTTAACTTTTAACTTAAAGGATAAGCAGTTTAAAAATGGAGAAGCAGGCAAGATAACATTCAACTGACATTATTCTTTTTTTGAGATTTTATCATATAGATAACTACAAATATCTGTGAAAATTGGATTAGAGCACAAATATATTAGAAACACACCAGGCAATAGGATTCGAAGAAAAGTTTGTATATGCATTATTTACATTCTTTCAGGGCTAAGGAATACTTAACCTGCCAAACTCGACTGGGTCTTGCACAAGCTTAATCTTTTACTGGAATGGGACTTTGATGAGTGATATGAAACTCCAATCCATGCCCCAAGCCCCATGCCCCACGCCTGAAGTCAAAAAGTAGAGGTTGCCTTAACCTTCTTAAACAATCTCTGACAACTAGCACAGTGGGTGTTCAATAGCGCCAGATGTTATTCTAAATACAAGTATCATGATAGTTGCATCATTTTTAGTTATAACTTCAAATACCTGTGAACATTGGATGAAAATCTCAAAATATTCAAAACTGTAAGTTAATAGACTGTTATACAAACAATATGGGACACATGCACACGTGTTAGTTTCTGAAGGTACCATTTGCCTCAGTTACCCGGGGCTTGCACCCAATCTCAACCCATTATATTCACATGCCATGAGTTGGGGTAGACCTCTGAATTGGAGAGACCTTACATTTAATACTAATCTTTTCACAAGCATAGAGAGTGGTCATCCAGAAGCAGTCAGATCTTATGCTGAATTTGAATATCAGGTCAATTCTAGTGTTTTTAATTATAACTGACCTTGGTTGCAAGCAGCACAACAAGGAAATACCACTTTGTGTTTGTCAGGCCTGCAACTTGTCTGCAGTGAAAAATGACCATTGCAAATGGATTTTCCTTTTTTGCTGTGTCACATTGTCTCTTGCAGCCACAACCAAAACAGCTACATTTCAGAGCTGGGTGCCGGTAATTCTTGAGGCTGTAACCCCTTTTCCAGAAAATCAATTGGCTTATTTTACAGTTTAAAGAAAATAAAACAATTTGATGTATTTTGGGTTCCCTACATATTTTGTTACTGGCTCATTTGTTCTGCAGGAGCCTCATGTCCTGGTCATTGTTAAAAAAAGATGAGGAAAGGGCTTGGGGCACGGCATGCAAAAATGCTGCCATGGTTGTCAAACCAAGCTTTTTTTGCAGATTCAGACAGCGTTTATGAGGGATCTGCAGACCTCCTTTCAGCCCCTATCTTACATTGGAGATTATGCAGCCTTTGTAGCACTGCAGACGACAACCAGGGAGCTCCATTTTATTTGGTTGCAACTGGGTGCCACACTTTTCTCCACTGACATGTCTTTTCTTATAAGCAGGCTTCTTCACAACTCCTTACCTATTTTTGTTGTGGCCTCTTGACAGTCCCAACTCCCGGTAATGTTGCATGTCCCAACTCCCGGTAATGTTGCATATCTCATAAGGGCATCATCCAAAGCTAAGCTGTCGGTTCTGGTGTGGGTGCGAGTTCGGGTTCGTGGGTTCGGCCAAATTTTTTTTTTGGGTTGGGTTCGTTTTTGGATTCGTTTTTATATATATATATATATATATATATATATATATATATATATATATATATATGTATATGCAAAAAAATTAAGCATAGAAGCAAGAATAAAGTGTAGAATTGCAAGAATAAAGTGTAGAACACCACATAACATCATATAATCAACAAAACCACCATCAACTTGAATATCATAAAACATAAAACTCGAACTTCAAGTTCAATAACAAGATTCAAAATAATAATATCATGTTCAACAATCAATTTTCATTGTTTCAATGTCAAATGACAAGTGTCAATCATCATATGGATTTGCTAAATCCTCCACATCATCATCATCATCTTGGACATTAGCAGGATCATTTGAAGAACCACAACCAACACCACTGCCACTCGCGGCACTCGCTGAAAAAGTGTGCTCTCTCTCTGATCCCTTAAGTGCAACATGTTTGGATTGGGAAGTAGAAGCATCCATGTCAATTTGCTCTGGCCCCACATCCCACAACTTTGATTCCCTCTCCTTATAGTCTTGTTTTTTGTGCGAAAGGAGGCGCAAGTTGGAATGCACATACACTAAATTCTCCGCCTTTTTGGAGTGCAATCGGTTGCGCTTTATCGAGTGGATAAAAGAGTACGTGCTCCAATTCCTCTTAGATGCAGAGGAACTAGCAACCTATGATGACAAAGTAGAGAGAAAGAGTTAAAAATAAAAACTTACAAAGTTAAAACTTATAAAGTTACAAGTTATAAAATTTATAATAATTAAAAATTATGGAACTTCAAACTTCAAATTTTTAAAAGTCTTTTAAGATAAAATTATAAATCATAAAAAACATAGAAATTTAGTAAACTTACTTGTGATAAAACTTTGACTGCAAGAGGCTGTAGGCACCGGAATTGTTGACCATGAAAGTACCACCAATTGTGAGCATCTTTCTTGAATCTATCACGAAGAGCCTCAATGTTTAGACCATTGGAGTGTACAAAATCAGTGAACTCATCAGTGACCATATCATGCAAATCTGGATCAGGGAAGAGTCTACGAAACGTTGCCTTGTACCCATCAGACACTTCTAAATCTCTCCATGGGGGGATCCTATTTGTCACTGAAAGAATCTCACTGCTGTAATATTTTGGAGTCAATGCAAATGCAAGAAGATGCAGTGGGGTTGTCATTGTGTTCCATCTAGCCTCAATAATTTCATGCACTTGCTTGAAGAGAATTTCTTGAGGATCTTTCTCCTTCTCATTTATGATGTTCTTTATCTTCTCTATCATTGAATCAATGCCATCATATATCTCCCCCATGCAAGGCTTGTCCATGTCTGTATAACGAATCATGCTCAAAATGGGCTCGGTGAAACTAAGGAGATACTCCACACGATCCCACCAATAGTCATTTAGGATCATCCCCTTAACATTTGCTGCCCTCTCAGTGTTGCGTTGCCTCCATACGGACCAAGTAGTGCTTGTTACCATGCTAATAAGAGCCTGTTTGACCTTCACAAGTCGTCTCAAGGCAATTGTGTTTGAGGCAAAACGGGTCTCGGCAACCTATTAAAATATCAAAAATAAAAAGTACAATAAATAAAATTTAATTTAAACATTTAAAAAATTGAAAACAAACTTGAACTTTTAAGAAGAAATAGAATATGTGAAATTAAAAATTTAAAGCACTATGAAAAATTTAAATTTAAAAATATATTGCTTCATTTACCTTCAACAACTCCAATGTAGAAAATGATCTAAATATGCTTTGGGACATGTGGTGGTTGGTGACGAACATTCATATCTCCTCGGCCTCTGCATACAACTCTCTAATCCAATCAATTTTTTTCCCAATCTTTTGTAGCATTAGATTGAGAGAGTGGACAGCACAAGGTGTCCAAAAGATATGTGAATATCGTTCCTCAACCAACAACCCAGCAGCTCTACAATTTTTTGCGTTGTCTGTTATCACTTGAACAACATTACGAGGTCCCACGTCCTCAATGGCTGCAATGAGGATCTGAGCAATAAATTCACCATCCTTCACCTGTCCCTCACAATCCACAGCTCTCAAAAACATTGCCCCTTTAGGGGACACTGCAATGACATTGATCAAAGGCCGATTTCTTGCATCTTTCCATCCATCAGAGACAATCGACACCCCTGTCTCACTCCATGAATCCCTTAAGGGCTTCAATGCATCTTCTATACTCTTCACCTCATTCTCCAATAAGGTGCCACGCACCTTCTCATAACCTGGGCTCTTATACCCTTTTGGAGCCTCATTAATTTTTCTCACCATCTCTTGCTAATATGGTGAGCGAACAACATTGAATGACATACCATTTGCATAAATGCATCTGGCTATATGTTGGTCAGCAATATCTCGAGCCTCATTTTGAAATGATGTTTCCAAAGGTCCCTTTGGTCTCTTGTTTGTAGTGCTTGTGGGTTGCTCTTGAGGAGTGACCAAAAATGGGTGGCTCTCTATCACAACATTGGAACTAGGAATAGATGGAGGATCCATTCTTTGATTTCTGCCTCTTTTCCTTGGCATGTTTGCTACTGATTTACGGCTTGTTGCTTCATCTGCTGCTTCTTACTCCATGATATATGCCAGCACTTGCTCTCGTGGTATAGGTTTATTATTCTTTCCTGGGCAAGCTTTGATCCCCATCCCAGGGATGTTACACAAATGGGCTTTCACTCGACTATATGAACTGCTATATTGCACATCACAGCCATTGCATTTCCAAAGGTAACCCCCACCACCTGGTTGTTGTTGAATCATTTCAACATGCCTCCAAAGAGGTGAGTGTGGATCGATTTTGAATTTTGATTGTGATACTGAGCTAGAACTAGCTGCTATTGTGATTCCTGCCACCTGTGGGTGTGGCAATAAGTTTTGTAAACAAAATGGAAACAATGAAAACTCAAAACTTTCAAGAATCAAAACAAAAACAAAAGCATGGTGATACATTCATGATTCATATAAATAGTTTAAAAAAAAAAACAAGTTGAAAAGAATTTGTTTGTTGTTCAAAAATGCAAAAAAAAATGAATAGAAAACCTACCTCTTTGCAAAAATCTCTTCCTTTAATCTTCTTGGCAGCCTCTAAACCGTTGGAAATGAGTAGGAATGGTGGAGCAATGGATTTCCAACCTTCAGGATTCAATCTTCAAGCTTCTTTCTTCAACCACAAATTTTTTTTTGAGTTCAGCCACAATAGAGAGTTTTTTTGTTTTGGAATGAAAGAAATGAGTTGAAAATGGCAAAATTGTGTTTATAATGTCTTTTTAGGGTTTCATTTGCATTTTAGAATGTTTAAAAAATTATAAAATTGATGTTTAAGTTGAAAAAAATTAAAAAAAAAATCAATGGGGGCGTGGGTGCGTTCTGGGTGCCATGCGGGTTCTTTGTTTTTAGGCTGGGTTCGAACCCAGCGAACCCAGGTGCGTCCGGGACGCACCCAGCGCCCCTTCTTCCGCCCTCACCCCCGCACCCGCACCCGCACCCGGTCCTCTGGCAGGCGAACCCTACAACTTAGACAAAAACCAAATACACTTCCTAATATTTCATTCTTGCTTGTCATTACACAAATAGAGCTGAAGATTGATCATTCAAGGTTCCAAAGCAGTTGGATTGCTATTCTTACATGTGCAAGAGCCCATTCAATAATGAGATCGTAGAGGAACATTTTTGGATTGGAGGTAAGTTTTTTTGGTTTTTTCTTCATTTTTTCTTTGACAAACAAACTCTCTTGTTTTGTTTTATTGTTTCATTTTCTTTTTTCCTTTTCATTCTTCTATGTTTAAAATATTGAATGAGATAGGACAGATAAATTTTTTTGTTTTCATTGATTTGGAATATGTTGTTTTCCAAATTTGTTGCCATGGGGATTACAATGGCAACCACTTCTAGTTCCATGGACCAAGTCCACTTCAAAACAGACCCAAATTCGCCGTTGTGGAAGTATGTTGACATGGTACAGTAGGTTCCAAGTGTTTGGGAATATGTTTGAGTTTGCAGCAGGTGTGACATAAAGTATACAAGCTCATACAACCAATTGAAAGAGGTCGCAAATAGAAAACAAATTAGAAATCATTCTTTATTTTGAAATTTTCACATTTTCTGATTTTTACAAACATCAGGTGGAATATTTATACTTTGGATCTAAGTTGCAGGGTTCGCCTGCCAGAGGACCGGGTGCGGGTGCGATGCGGCTCGGGTGCGGGTGCGAGTGCCCTGTGGGTGCTAGTAGGGGGGAGTGGAAGGGGGCTGGGTGCGTCCCGGACGCACCCGGGTTCGCTAGGTTCGAACCCAGCCTAAAAACAAAGAACCCGCATGGCACCCGGAACGCACCCACGCCCCCATTGATTTTTTTTAAATTTTTTTCAACTTAAACATCAATTTTTTTATTTTTTAAACATTCTAAAATGCAAATGAAACCCTAAAAAGACATTATAAACACAATTTTGCCATTTCAACTCATTTCTTTCATTCCAAAACAAAAAAACTCTCTATTGTGGCTGAACTCAAAAAAAATTTTGTGGTTGAAGAAAGAAGCTTGAAGATTGAATCCTGAAGGTTGGAAATCCATTGCTCCACCATTTCTACTCATTTCCAACGGTTTAGAGGCTGCCAAGAAGATCAAAGGAAGAGATTTTTGCAAAGAGGTAGGTTTTCTATTCATTTTTTTTTTTTGCATTTTTGAACAACAAACAAATTCTTTTCAACTTGTTTTTTTTAAAAAACTATTTATATGAATCATGAATGTATCACCATGCTTTTGTTTTTGTTTTGATTATTGAAAGTTTTGAGTTTTCATTGTTTCCATTTTGTTTACAAAACTTATTGCCACACCCACAGGTGACAGGAATCACAATGGCAGCTAGTTCTAGCTCAGTATCACAATCAAAATTCAAAATCGATCCACACTCACCTCTTTGGAGGCATGTTGAAATGATTCAACAACAACCAGGTGGTGGGGGTTACCTTTGGAAATGCAATGGCTGTGATGTGCAATATAATAGTTCATATAGTCGGGTGAAAGCCCATTTGTGTAACATCCCTGGGATGGGGATCAAAGCTTGCCCAGGAAAGAATAATAAACCTATACCACGAGAGCAAGTGCTGGCATATATCATGGAGCAAGAAGCAGCAGGCCGTAAATCAGTAGCAAACATGTCAAGGAAAAGAGGCAGAAATCAAAGAATGGATCCTCCATCTATTCCTAGTTCCAATGTTGTTATAGAGAGCCACCCATTTTTGGTCACTCCTCAAGAGCAACCCACAAGCACTACAAACAAGAGACCAAAGGGACCTTTGGAAACATCATTTCAAAATGAGGCTCGAGATATTGCTGACCAACATATAGCTAGATGCATTTATGCAAATGGTATGTCATTCAATGTTGTTCGCTCACCATATTGGCAAGAGATGGTGAGAAAAATTAATGAGGCTCCAAAAGGGTATAAGAGCCCAGGTTATGAGAAGGTGCGTGGCACCTTATTGGAGAATGAGGTGAAGAGTATAGAAGATGCATTGAAGCCCTTAAGGGATTCATGGAGTGAGATAGGGGTGTCGATTGTCTCTGATGGATGGAAAGATGCAAGAAATTGGCCTTTGATCAATGTCATTGTAGTGTCCCCTAAAGGGGCAATGTTTTTGAGAGCTGTGGATTGTGAGGGACAGGTGAAGGATGGTGAATTTATTGCTCAGATCCTCATTGCAGCCATTGAGGACGTGGGACCTCGTAATGTTGTTCAAGTGATAACGGACAATGCAAAAAATTGTAGAGCTGCTGGGTTGTTGGTTGAGGAACGATATTCACATATCTTTTGGACACCTTGTGCTGTCCACGCTCTCAATCTAATGCTACAAAAGATTGGGAAAAAAATTGATTGGATTAGAGAGTTGTATGCAGAGGCCGAGGAGATACGAATGTTCGTCACCAACCACCACATGTCCCAAAGCATATTTAGATCATTTTCTACATTGGAGTTGTTGAAGGTAAGTGAAGCAATATATTTTTAAATTTAAATTTTTCATAGTGCTTTAAATTTTTAATTTCACATATTCTATTTCTTCTTAAAAGTTAAAGTTTGTTTTCAATTTTTTAAATGTTTAAATAGGTTGCCGAGACCCGTTTTGCCTCAAACACAATTGCCTTGAGACGACTTGTGAAGGTCAAACAGGCTCTTATCAGCATGGTAACAAGCACTACTTGGTCCGTATGGAGGCAAAGCAACACTGAGAGGGCAACAAATGTTAAGGGGATGATCCTAAATGACTATTGGTGGGATCGTGTGGAGTATCTCCTTAGTTTCACTGAGCCCATTTTGAGCATGATTCGTTATACAGACATGGACAAGCCTTGCATGGGGGAGATATATGATGGTATTGATTCAATGATAGAGAAGATAAAGAACATCATAAATGAGAAGGAGAAAGATCCTCAAGAAATTCTCTTCAAGCAAGTGCATGAAATTATTGAGGCTAGACGGAACACAATGACAACCCCACTGCATCTTCTTGCATTTGCATTGACTCCAAAATATTACAGCAGTGAGATTCTTTCGGTGACAAATAGGATTCCCCCATGGAGAGATTTAGAAGTGTCTAATGGGTACAAGGCAGCATTTCGTAGACTCTTCCCTGATCCAGATTTGCATGATATGGTCACTGATGAGTTCACTGATTTTGTACACTCCAATGGTCTAAGCATTAAAGCTCTTCGTGATAGATTCAAGAAAGATGCTCACAATTGGTGGTACTTTCATGGCCAACAATTCCGGTGCCTACAGCCTCTTGCATTCAAAGATTTATCACAAGTAAGTTTACTAAATTTCTATGTTTTTTATGATTTATAATTTTATCTTAAAGACTTTTAAAAATTTGAAGTTTGAAGTTCCATAATTTTTAATTATTATAAATTTTATAACTTATAACTTTATAAGTTTTAACTTTGTAAGTTTTTATTTTTAACTCTTTCTCTCTACTTTGTCGTCATAGGTTGCTAGTTCCTCTGCATCTAAGAGGAATTGGAGCACGTACTCTTTTATCCACTCGATAAAGCGCAACCGATTGCACTCCAAAAAGGTGGAGAATTTAGTGTATGTGCATTCCAACTTGCGCCTCCTTTCGCACAAAAAGCAAGACTATAAGGAGGGGGAGTCAAAGTTGTGGGATGTGGAGCCAGAGCAAATTGACATGGATGCTTCTACTTCCCAATCCAAACATGTTGCATTTGAGGGATCAGAGAGCGAGCACACTTTTTCAGCGAGTGCCGCGAGTGGTAGTGGTGTTGGTTGTGGTTCTTCAAATGATCCTGCTAATGTCCAAGATGATGATGATGATGTGGAGGATTTAGCAATTCCATATGATGATTGACACTTGTCATTTGACATTGAAACAATGAAAATTGATTGTTGAACATGATATTATTATTTTGAATCTTGTTATTGAACTTGAAGTTCGAGTTTTATGTTTTATGATATTCAAGTTGATGGTGGTTTTGTTGATTATATGATGCTATGTGGTTTTCTACACTTTATTCTTGCAATTCTACACTTAATTCTTGCTTCTATGCTTAATTTTTTTGCATATACATATATTTATATATATATATATATAAAAAAACGAACCCAACCCCCAAAAAAAATTTTCGCTGAACCCGCGAACCAAACCCGCACCCGCACCCGAACCGGTAACTTAGATTTTTGTCTTTTGCATTCAAAATGAGGTAAATTGAGTTTGTTTTAGTGTTTTAAAGTGTTTAGGTTTCGCTTTGAGGGTTAGGGCTTATGTTTTTAGCTTGAATAGTTAACCTATGAGGCAAAAACAAAAAAAAAAATGACATTTTAAAGCTAGGTTTTGTAAAATGGACTTCGATTCACTGGGGCATGCACTATAGCAGACCTGGCTGAATCTGGATCTGTTTTGCAGGACCTTGGACAGCCCCACAGGGGATTCAAACCGGTACCTGGACTGGGTTCAAACCAGACTTACATCCGGGGGTTTCTAGGTGCAAACTGGTAACTTAGCTTAATTTCATACGCACCCAATAGAAAATTAGTTAAGAAAAAACTGAAACGTTCAAATGAAAAATTTAAAACATGTATTTTGTTAAAAACCTTAATGCATATTATAGTTCGTATTACATTATAGTAGAGCATTACATTTGGAGTGTATTTTAAAATATTCCTGAGATTTGCATGTAATAACAAAGAACCATTTACTAAGGATTTTGATCTATATGTAATCACAAGTAGTTTTTGAACATTTTGGATATTATTTTGTGATTGTGTCCTGACACATATTGATGCATTGATTTACATAATATGAATATACATTTTATAAATCAATAATAACGTGATTTAAAGTTTATTAATCAGTGATAGTATGATATAAATTATATAACCCAAACATAATTTATAAGTTTCATAATAACTTTATGTTTCAAGTTTACTGTTCAGGATTTAATGTTATAGTGTACACATATTTTTAGCACTATGCATCGTGAGTATTGCCACATCTGCACATTGTTGTTTTGGGAGTTTGCACGTCTTTTGTATGTTAGGTTAGGTGTTTGCACGCCTTGCAAGCGTTGTAAACATTCTAACTCACACTTAGGATAGTAAAAGTTGGGTGCATTTCTCTAGATAATTATTGGTATTATCCAATAAGTTAAGTTCTAGTCTTGTGGGAGTTGAGATTGCTTGCATTGTAAGTTTGCTTTTAAAGCATGTTATTCTTGGGAGGTGGCATTTACTTTATCTTGTTTTTGCATGAATTGGGGCACTCAAGTTGCATGAATTATAATTGGATTTTGGCTATAAATCTAATGTTGGGTTAAAAGCTAAAATGACAGATTTTGGAGTATGTAATTGTTATTAGGATTGCTCCAAGAAGTTGGTGGTTATGTTGCTCTATTGAATAGCATAGGCTTGGTTCTTATTGTATTATAATATTCTTACTGTGAATCTAATTTGAATAGTACTATTCTTTGCTGGGTTTTTTCCCATAAGGGCTTCCTACGTTAAATTCTATGTTATTTGTTATTTTTTTGTTGAATGATTTCAAATTTTGTAACTTCGTAGTAACTCTTACGTGAAAATTAAGTGGGATTGTGTTCATCATTCCCTTTAGTTGATATCAGAGCCCGATCAACTCTTGATCTTAGTTTAGAAAGGGCAAAACCCTTGTTTTCTAAATCTTTGGTTTTAGTGGGTGTTTTCTGTGTAGGTGATTTTGTTTTCAGATATAGAGGAATGATAGCATGTCTAGAAGAATGGAGATTGAAAAATTCAATAGAATGAACTCTGATCTATGGAAGCTTAAAATGGAAGATCTCCTAGTTGATTGTGAACAATGGCATGCTGTGGCAGGTCAAAATCCAACAATGGCTGCTGAAAATTGGGTACAACTGGATAGAAAGGCTAGGTCATTCAGTACTTTTGGATGTCTATTTAGAGAATATTATTGAAAATCTGTGGAAAAACATTGCTGCTTTTTATTAGACAAAGTCCTTGGTCAATAAGTATTATTTTGAAAAAAAAGAAGACAATATTCTTTAGGAATGTTGGATGGTGATTCAATCATAGAGTATTTGAATGCTTTCAACATCCTAATAAGTTGGCATCCATTGATGTCATGATGGATGATGAAGATCAGTGCATAACCTATTTATTTATTTTTTGCAGTGTTTCTTCGAGTTTTCGAGAAATACACTCACACACACACACTAATTTAAATAATAAATATAGAATTGAGAACACAATACAACTATTAATCAATGATAACTATAAGTTATAACAACTAAACAATGCCAATTGTCAAACCATAAATCAAAATATAATAATTTCAATATCCATAACTTTGGAGGATATTTGCTACTCCTTACTTGGGATCATATCTATCAGAAAAAGTTTCATCAGCCATAGTTCATAGATGGTAAATTGAGTCGACATGGTGATAGTGTGATGACTTCATTTTATATTATAAGGCTTTATGGGACATGCGCCGCAACATAGAGGGCAGAACAAGGCTAATGCCATCTTTTGTCTATAGTACCATAGTTTTCCACACATCCATCAAGACCATCATTTCAAGTTTCCATACCCACCAAAATAGCCAATCATAACTGGGTCCATTTAATTATGTCTCTATGTTGGCAATTTGAGAATTCATTTGAACGGGTTTAATCATTCATTCAAAATGAAAAGTTTAATAACTTGGCTAATGTTAGTATTAGCTTTGTTAGTCCATCCTTCCCACCAACTTAGTCGGTGTCAAGTTTTGTTAGAATTTGTGGAGGAAAGGAGGTTTGTTGTGGATAGCTCCTTTCATCGGTAGTGAATATTCATGGACCCTCAATGATGTGTATGCTCAAGATGATTTGTAGGAGAATGACAGGATAACCGCTTTGCCTTGGCTAGTCAACAAATGTAATGTTTGCACATTATTTGAGTCATGTTGGGATGTCATTGGGACGTTTAGGATGCCTTGGTGTCCCCTTTTGAGGGATGTTCCCAGGAGATGTCCTCCATGTAGAGGTGGCATCCCTGGGATGTCCCAAAAAACACAAAAAAGGGGGATGGGGTGGGGACGTCGTCTTTGTTCCCCTGTCCCCAAAACACCCCCTCGCTCAAAAACATCACAAATTCCTAGGGAACATTGTTTTTTTGCCAGATTCATGAGAAAATCTTGTTATGACAATTAGTAGCACCACTTCTAAGTTTAAGTTCGAGGAGGTGGTTGGAACTTTGTTGTCTAAGGAAACAAGGCAGAAATCCATGGATTTTGTAAATGATGCGTTGTTCATCAAAGGTCGCACGAAGGAGAAAAACAAGAACAAGAAGGGAGAAAAAATTGAAATCGAAAGGTAGGTCAAAGTTTCCTAGAAAATATAAGGTGAAATGCTACAATTGTGGAAAAATTGGTCACATTAGGGAGGATTGTAAAGAAAAGAAGAAAAAAATTGAGTTTGGAGATGACTCTGAAAAGTCCTCTTTCGAAAAATTCGAAGGATGTGTTTTTTGCGTCTTTTGTTACACGTGCACATGAAGATGCATGTCTAATAGATTTTGGTGCCTCTTTAAGTCTGACTCCTTACAAGGAGTGGTTTTTTGAATATGAAAATTATTATGGAGGCGAGGTTTTCTTGGGAGACAATACATCTCATAAGATTGTTGGCGGTGGAAAGGTCAAGGTCACATTTAGAGATGGAAGAGTCAAGACTCTTTGTGGTGTTTTTTGCACATCCTAGGTTTGGCGAGAAGCTTGTTATCTATTAGCAAGATGAATGATTTGGGAGTGCATGTTGTCTTTTGTAAAGAAGGTTGTAGGACGGTCAGAGTAATTTGCAAAGGGGGTTTGAGATGAAACTTGTGTTTAAACTTGATGCCAATAATGTGTGGATTTCCTTTGCTATTTTATCAGATTTCTGAAACTATCGTGAAGGCGATACCTCTTTGGCATGTCAAGTTTTCGCCTTGGTGAGGCATTGATGGAGGAGAGGTAGGAAGTCTCTTGGGAAAGACCTTTCGAAGGACAAAGTCAAATTATCACCACGATGATACTTGATGGAGTTGGCATGACTTTAGATTTGGATTTGTCTCAAAAAATTATGCAATTTCAAAAAAGTCACCTCATTTTGAGTTCATATGAAGAAGTTATGGCTTCCGAAAGTTGTAGTAGGAGGATCCTTGGGCAAGGTATTGCCTAGGTGACACCTTTTGGGTTTGGGATACCCCAGGATATCCCACCCAGGTGACAACTCAAGGTTCTAGGCAGAGGAGACATCAAGTTATGGCCAGGCGACCCCTCAAGTTGCTGACAAGGGGAAATTTCAAGGTATTACTTAGGCAATACCTCAAGGGCTGGCAAAGAGAATTTCAAGGTATCACCCAAATGATACCTCAAATTTTTGGACTTGAAAATTTTCAAAATCTTCAAGATTTCACCAAGGAAAAATTTCAAGCTATCACTGCTGTGACACTAAAAGATTGGGTCACATTAGTGAGAAGGGTTTGAGGGCCTTGAAGTCAATGTATTTGGTTGAGGGTCTTGAAGACTATTCTTTGGATTTTGATTTTTGTAAACATTGGATACATGGAAAACAAAATCATTTCAAATTTATTTTGAGCTCTGTAAGTTCAGATGGGATTTTGGACTTGCTTCATAACAATGTATTTGGACTTGTAAATGTGCCTTCGTTAGCAAAATCTTCATGTTATGTATCATTTATTGATGATTTCTCTAGGAAAATGTGGGTGTTCTTTCTGAGACACAAGTATAAGGTTTTTAGTAGGTTCAAGGAATTAGGCTCATGTGGAGAATTAATTTGAGAAGAAGATCAAGGTTTTGAGAATGAACAATGATGGAGAATTTTGCTTCCTAGAGTTTAAGAAGTTTGGTAGGGACAATGGTATAGCTAGATAGAAGACAACTCTGTACATCCCTTTGCAGAATGGAGTTGTAGAAAGGATGAACATAATGTTGATGCTAAAGGCTGGGAGAATGTTTAGTGGTGCTAGACTAGATAAGAAGTTTTAGGAAGAAGCAGATGGTATTGGTTATTATCTCATCAACATATCTCCTACATTAGCACTTGTTGATAAAACCTTCAGAGGAGGTTTGGTCCTTTTCGACATCTCAAAGTTTTTGGTTGTGATGCATACGTGCATGTGTCCAAGGAGAAGAGATCTAAATTGAACTTCAAAGTTGAGAAATGTATCTTCATTTGCTATAGCGAAGGTGTGAAAGGATACAAACTTTGAAATCTTGAGATATAGAAGATGGTATATAGTCAGAATGTGATATTTAGAGATATTGAGTCTTCTCCTATTTAGCAACGTGCAGTTTGAGCCAAAGTTTGAAGAATTTGCATCTGAGAATGAACTAGAAGTTTAGAGGGGACTAGTAGTGGAAAGTGATTTAGACAAGGAAGTAGAGGATCCTGTCACTACACTCTTAAGAAGGTCAACTCAGGAAAGGAAGCAACCTGTAAGGTATTCCTTATCTAATTTTCATTGAATTTTTACATTGTCTACCTACTAGTGATGATGAACCTATAACTGTGAGAGAGGCAGTAGAATCAAATGAGAGTAAGTCCTAGAAGAATGCCATGGATGAGGAGATGGCTTCGTGGGAAACAAATAGGACTTGAGATTTGGTTTAGTTGCTTGAAGGAGGGAAACTTGTTGGATGCAAATAAATCTTCAAGAAGAAGTTAAGATGTGGTGGAAAGGTTGAAAATACAAGGCATGATTGGGTGCTAAAGGTTATTCCCAAGGTGAGGGAATAGATTTTGGTGAGATTTTTTCCTCTGTTGAAAAATTAACCTCAAGTTGATTGTTATCGTCTGTGGCTACTGCTTATGATCAGGAGGTTGAGCAAATGGATGTTAAGAACTTAAGATAACATTTTTGCATGGGGATTGGAGCAGGAAATTTACATGAAACAACTTGAGCACTTTGTGGCAAAAGGCAAAGAAAATTTGGTTTGTAGGTTGAAGAAATCTCTCTGTGGTTTGAAGCAGTCATCCTAGATGTGGTGTCAAAAGCTTGATACTTATGTTTTGAAGTTGGAATCTGATAGAGCTAAAATTGATTATTGCGTATACTTTAAGCAAGTTGGTGATCAATTCGTTGTTATCATTTTACGTGTTGATGACATATTGATTGGTAACAATAAGGATCTAAGTAGGTGCTTAAGCTTCAGCTTTTCAGTTTGATGTAAAGGATCTAGGGGTTGCTATGCTCATCCTTGGAACGGAGACGAGAGATTGAGCTAACATAAGACTCTTTGGCTGAGTCAGAAGAAGTATGTAAACTCTATACTATAGTGGTTTGGAATGCAAGATAGTAAGCTAGTGAATGTTCCCATTCTTGTGAGAACTAAATTGTCAGTGAAACAATGCCCTAAGTCAGAGGATGAGATAAAGGTTATGAGTCACGTTCCATACGCTAGTTCTGTTGAAAGCCTTATTTATGCAATGGTTTGTACAAGCCCAAAAATTGTCCAAGTAGTGCGAGTCTTGAGCAAGTTTTTGTCCAATCCAGGCAAAGAACATTGGACTGCTGTTAAAAGGGTTTTCAAATATCTTTGTGGCACTTCAAAATATTCTATTTGCTACCAAGGAGAACCTAGTTTGGGAAAGGTGCTAAATATACAAGGTTTCATGGATGCAGACTGGACTAGTGACATTGATAGCAGGAGATCCAATGTGGTTATGGGTTTGTGCAGTGAGTTGGATGGGTAAGAGACTGGTTGTGGTTGCTTTTTTCGACTATAGAAGCGAAGTACATGACAACTGCTCACACTTGTAAAGAGGCAGTGCGGCTTCAAAGGTTATGTTTAAATATGGGCCTGAGACATGATATAGTTTGAATTGACTGTGATAGTCAAAGTGGTATTTGTTTGGCCAAGAATCCTATGTTTCATGAATGAACAAAGCACGTTGATGTGCAATTTCATTTTGTTCATGATATGATGGAGGACAAGAGGGTAATCACCAAGAATACTATTGCATATTCATTGACAAAGCCGGTGAGCACTGAGAAATCGTGTTGGTGTAGATTGGCTATGGGCATTGCTGCCTCTCGCTGTTAATCCATTTTGTAACCCCTTTTGCAATAAATACTACAAGTGGGAGAATGTTAGGCTAGATGGATGTTATACACCTTGCAAGCCTTGCAAATATTGTAACTCACATTCAAGATAGCTGAAGTTGGGTGCACTTTTTTAGATAATTATTGAAATTATCCAATAAGTTAATTCCTAGTTTTGTGCGAGTTGAGATTGCTTGTGTTGCAAGTTTGCTTTTAAAGCATGCTGTTATTGGGAGGTGGCTTTTGCTTTATCCCGTTTTTGCATGAACTGAAGCACTCAAGTTGCATGAGTAATTATTGGATTTTGGCTATAAATTCAATGTTGGTTTGGAGTTAAGATAGGTTTGGAGTAGGTAATTGCTATCAGGATTGTTCCAAGAAGTTGGTAGTTGTGTTGCTACTTGAAGCTTCTGCATGTTGAATATCTATTAAATCGCACAGGCTTGATTCTTATTTTAGTGTAATATTCTTTTTGTAAATAAAATCTACATGGAGCTATTGTTTGCTGGGTTTTTTCCCATAAGGTTTTCCTAGGTTAAATTCTATGTTATTTGTTATTTCTTTGCTGAATGGTTTTAGGTTTTGTAACTTTGTAGCAACTCTTTTGTGAAGATTAAGTGGGATTGTGTTCATAATTCCCTTCATTGCATGCACACACCCACACACCCACACACCCATGTAACCTTGCATTTTTTTGCTACTCATGGTCAATAACATTTCTTTTTAAGAAGTGTGTTTTGACTTTCTTGTTATAGAAAACTACTTCTCTTATGTCCATCTCACAGTGTTCTAAAATACCAATGAAGAAGGGAAGAATGAGGAAGGTGAAACAAGGCATATGTTTTCGTCGAACTTATAAATTCAGGAACAAATTACTTGATAAGGGAAAGGAGAGAATGGGCTAATTCTTTCAGTGATTCACAACTGAACTAGCCTGATTCCTGCTATCTGATAACTTCTGAGGAATAATTATTAAAGATATACCAGCTCAGACAATTTCCATACTTATCATACGGGCCTGTAAGTGTCTGCAATGCACAAAACGGACTACAATATTGTCTATTGTTTGGAGGAGGGAGATTACTTAAAGCAGAGGGCTCACTCTATCACCTATGTTGCTGATTCTCTGTAACCAGTAAGGAGAGTAAAGAGGACATGTTATTACTTATTTTGGCTGTTGTATATGATTTCAAGTTATTTATATGATACAGGAGAAAAACGACGTAGTTGGCTCTTTAGTTCTGGCCAACAAATGCATAATGTGGTAGGGTACTAGAAATTCCAAGCAACTAGCCTTCAGATAAGTTCAACTTTTTAAGGAGTTCAAACAACTAGCATTTAGATGAGCTGAATCCATTAGGAATATATAAACAACTGCAATTTAGAAATTCTAAACATTTTAGGGAGGACGGAATATTTCATGCAAGGCAAAATTGAACTTATCCAGTCCGTTACCATCACACTTTTTCAGACAAGAAAGTGAAGGTGCCATGCTGAATCATCCATGATCTACATGTTTGTAATTCATTATATTGTTTTACTACTTGGCACAGTGAGTTACTACATTGCAATTTACCTGCACAAGGTTATTTTGGTGCCATAACCGACATCACTGTTATAGTTGTATCTTCCTTGCCAGTGAATATTAGTTTCACAAAATTATCACTTGAATTAATTTAGATCATGTATGGTGTCCTGTATTAACATAAACCATACAAGTGGCACATTTTTTACCATTTTAAGCTAGACATCCTGGTAATAAAACTTACTGTCATCATTTATATAATGTGAGAAGAGTTTGAAACTGTAAAGATTGTGAGAAGTTGAATTGAGAGTGAAAATCTACATATATAAACTGTTGTATCAGTGATAGGAATGCTGTTGATTGTATGTTTGGTCTGCCTTGCTCATTTGGTTTGCTCCAGGCTAAGGTCTTCTCAAGGCCACCCCACCTAACAGGTCTATGCCGACCCAGGGCTGTCATACTCATGCCATGTTGCTGCATTGTTTTTGGCAGCTGTGGCTGACCCCTTTACTTTGCTCAAGAATATTCAGGGCCTGTTGAGCTGCCTGAGAAAGAAGGCAATGATGGTATCAAGCTCATATCAGTTGAGAGAACCCTACACAGTGGGTAACCTGCGTTGGCTGTGAGCATCCGCAGAGGCAGTATGGTTGTGTACATTGATTGGTACAGAAGAGCTTTCTTAAAGTCTGGTAAGCCAGGCATTCAGAGATCAGGTTGGCAAGCTAAGTAACTTGCACTATTCAGTGCACTTGCAGTTACTGTTTATTATATATTTTAATTTTTTTGCATGTCTATAACAGAACCATATAGGTCCCGCGAGTCCTTTATAACTCTGTTCTATGAATGCATTGCTTTAAAAATAGTTGAAGTTTGTAATATTTGTTTGAACTATTATAATAGTGGGGTTAAATGTATTATATGTCGTGTTAATGCAATTTACATGATAGTTGCCCAATGTTAAAAGAAACTTCCATCATAATTTACCAAAACATATGAGATGAATTCTATGTTCAATATTTAGGATAACTCCAGCGAACAAGTCAATAGGACACAATTAGAGTAATGGAGGACTTCACATGCTTGCTGTATTCTTTTTGCCAAGCACTAGATACTATTGTTAACAAATCAGAAATCCAGATCATGATCGTCTGATTAGATTACATCATTGCTATTGAAAAGGAAATCGGAATAGTAA
This sequence comes from Cunninghamia lanceolata, assembly GCA_027924645.1. Classification (NCBI taxonomy): domain Eukaryota; kingdom Viridiplantae; phylum Streptophyta; class Pinopsida; order Cupressales; family Cupressaceae; genus Cunninghamia; species Cunninghamia lanceolata. The sequence goes on from BSBN01000547.1 coordinate 16,507,817, forward strand.
GATTTCCTTTTTTCAATTGTAAAGTTTGAAGCACCAGTTTGTTGGTCTCCAATCAATGCTCATTTCCTGCCAGCTACCTAAGCCACAAAAGGTTTCAGGCAAAAGCATTTCTGAGCCACACCTAAAACTAAAACCAAAATTACCACCTAAAAGTGCAGTCAGATTATACAGCAATCCATCTAGTAACATTTTATTTTCTTTCAATGCTATCTTGGATAATGATACGTAAAGGCTGCAATCTCTTTGTAAGTATATCTCTGGAAAGGAAGTGAGAAATCAAAAGGAGGATAGCACGTTAGCACACTAAATTAAAAGGGAAAACTGGCTGTAGGATCTGTTGCTGCTAGAATGCCAACTGTTGAAGGGGATGTAGAACAACTGCAACATATACAGAATCCATATCTTCAGGTCACCATCTAAATAGAAGCTCGTTGTAGACTGGAAAACTGTAAAGCAAATTGTATTGGTTAAAGAAAGGAATGATTGAGAATATGATCAGTCAGCAATAATGAAGGTTTTGAAATCAATGGCCTGCATGGCTTCGTCAAGTTACAGTTGGATTGTGCTTTTAAAAATAATAGGATAGAGTGTTTGGAATGACGTACAAAATGAGAACTAGGAATAACAAACATAGAAGAGCAAAATCAAGCAGGCTCACATCGGAAAATTGTTATAATAGATTCCATCCTATGGTTTGATGAAGAATTTCCCACAACAGATGTTTAATAAGTTCTTGTAAAAAATAGATGAAACAAGTGTGCAGACATTTTCTTTAGTGCAAATTCTTCTAGAAGTTGTGCATTTTTAGAAATTATTTTATTTTATTTGTAGAGTGGTTCTTGTGTTTAATTATGTTCAAATTTTACTGATTTGAATGAAAGGTCGAGTAAATAAAAATTTGGTACAATGCCATTAGCTAGCAAATTAACAGTGGTGCAGACCATGAAAATGTTCATAATTTGATGATGATCATTTAATACATCCAAATGGTTCTGATTCTGCTGTATGTTTGAATCAATATTGTAATTTATGATACTTTTAGCTACAAATTGATGTATCTTACCTAAGATTATTTATATGCTTGCTTTTGTTATAATTGTGATAGATGATTTTGCTTAGATGGATGCTTTGGCTATGTTTTGAAGTGTTTCTTGGCTCTCATTTCAACTTTGACTAATTAATTAGATCAGCAAGTCTCCTGTTTTTAAAGCAATGTTGGAGAATGAAATGGAGGAGAGCAGGAGTGGCATCATCAAGATTACAGATTTTAACTACGAAGTACTCCGTTCTTTTGTACATTACCTTTACACAGCCGAGGTTTCTATTTTTCCAGATGAGCACATGGCCTGTGACTTGCTTGTGCTAGCAGAGAAATATCAGGTGAAACATCTTAAAACTATATGCGAGAAATTCATAACCTCCAAGGTGAACAATGACAATGCCATAATGAACTTTGCCTTTGCTCATCAACATAATGCCAAGCATCTTCGTGAGGCTGCACTATCATTGATTATTGAGAACATGCATACCTTGACTACGAGAGAGGAGTACCGTGAGTTAGTGGACAGGGATCCAAGATTGGTAGTAGAGATCTACGAGTTATATCTCTCCAAACAAGTGAATATTGCGGTAAAGGAATCGACAAGCTCCTAAGTAAGATTTTGAGCTTTTGCCCATCCACTCCCTCATGTTTGCAGTAAAATCTGCACCATTACTGTCATGCAGTTTTGAGACCTGGTATTGTTCTGTCTTCTACCATATGATATGCTTAGAATAATGAAATTTCAGTTGGCTTAAACCAAGGCATCTGGCCCATTCTTGCAAATGTAATTATTTTGTTTAAAATTCCTATACCTAAGGAAATAAGACAACTTAGATCATCTTATCAACTTCTTTAGTTGCAAATCACATGTAATGCTCATGAATTAGTAAGCTGTTTTTACATGATTTTGTGTTTTGAGGAGTTATACTAATGGAAACCAACAAAGTTAAGGCGAATTTATAGAAATTAGGTATAATAACTTGTACTTCAGAAACACAAGGCTTAATAGTTTAGATAATGTATAACATTTTGTATTAAGCGTGTCTTGTCAATAGAAAATATATTAGAAAGCAAGTAAAGAAAACCATGTATATGAGATAAGATCACAAATAAAATATGTGAAGCAAATTGTTAGGTTGTTGGGTGGACCAGACACTACACACAATATGCAATGAAAAAGAATCTTTCTTGGCTAAGCTTATGCATAGATCTCATGACAGGATAAGCTAAATGCAGTTTGTTCTTGTGCATTTAGTGATCTAATATTAATTACAAACAACAATGACAACTAATTTGAATATGGACTGATACTAATCACATAAAAAACACAGGCTTTTGTTGATGAGTTCCACTTTGGTAGAGAAAAGATGCATGGGAGATTCATCGCGCTTTGGAAGAAAATCTTTAAGACCATTCATTTTTGCTAATGCAAAGATGCCTATGATGATAATGCACATATCTTTATTTTCACCAGATATGTATACTTCTCATTCTAAATGCTTATAGAAACTATGTATTGTTGATTGGTTTCTTGCCAACCATTCACAATGCTATCTTGGTATAAACTATAAACTTTCGGCTATGGATTACTGACAATTTCTTGTTACGGAATTGCTGACTACAGTTTCTGTGTTAGACATGTTCAAATATGACTTAGCCATGTTGCATTATAGATTGTAAGAGTGCAATGGGAGGCAATGCATGCCATTTATAGCTTTGAATAGGGCATCAGTGTCACAAACTTTATTGAATTATGACCACCCAATTTTTTTTGAGAGTTGGAGATGAAGAGGGGGAAGCCTAATATGGGGATTTTGGAAATCTTCCTTGTGAAGTCAGACGATAAGTTAAGAAGAAGACACACGCACGCACTAAAAATCTTGAATGAGGAAAGACACGGTGAATGGAAAGGTGCACTATGTGATATCCCTACCAATTGTTGTAAAATTGAGTTGTGCATTGGTCTACTTTGTTAACCAGACTTGTTACCCACCACTCTTAATTTTGCATTTCAAATTCGATTTTTTTTGGGAATAGGAGTCCGTTTTTTATCATACCCCGCAACTTTGGCCTTTTGGAGCTCACTTCTAATGTATCAATTTTGACCTCAAACCATCATCAAATTATGGCTTAGTGTGAGGTTGCAGTCTCACCTTTGGCCAACTAAGAGCTAGAGTTTAGGATTGTTCCCTAACAACTGGCAATAATGAGGCTTATGATTTTCTTCCAATTAGTATTGAGTATCGATTGAGACGAAGGGCTAAGGATTACCCAAAGCCAAGGTATAAATTCCACTCTCAAACATCATCCACAACTCTCAAATATGTTCTCCAGCAACCGAGCACCGACAATATCCAATGTCTTAAAAAAGTAACAAACACCAACACAGAACCGTGTCTTGAATGTAACAATTATCAATCATTGATCAACAAAGCTATCAGTATCAAACCAATCTTACGTATTTGACTAGGTTACCTCTTTCTCAACCTTAGATGAGCAGCCAAGCTAAGACTCACTATTATGGTGAGCACTTGCAAACCATTGAATATGTCACTCAAATTTGACACAATTTTTAGTTATTGTTTGTATATTCCGACTCAATTTTGACTCGTGATTTTCAACTATTATTGCTTTTTGCGCTGTGATCAAAATAAATTTATTTACACCAGAATATGCAAGCAATTTTCTAAATTCTTGATTCTTTCAATTCATTTAGAATCGACTTTGACAAAATATATGGCGCAGAAGGTTAAGATGGACCATTAGAGCCAATTTCGACTCTCCTTAGTGACACATTGAGAGGGGATTTGCCTCCTGTCAACATTTTAGAGGGGAAAGATACCAAATAGTGATAATCAATTATTTTTTTCAAAGTTTCTAATGCAGGGAGGAGGTATGGGGGGATCAATTTTTTCCTAAAATTTGGGGATGGCTAACAAATAACTTAAAAAAATCAATAGTAGTTGAAATTTTTAAAAAGTAAATATAACGTGTTGCATTTGCAGTGACAAATTAGCATTTTTTTTCTTATAAAAGTTACATTTAATTTTATTTATTTTTAATTTAGTATTGTCCCATCTTGAAAAGGGGGGTGCTCCTTCCAACATTGAATTTATATTTGATATAAAATAGTTTTATATTTGATCTCTATTAGCTTAAATTCATTATAAGAAATACATAACATTTTTAATTCCATGTGATTAGTTTGTGAAAATAAATAATTAACTATCCATTCTTTTTTATAGATTATCTAGTGAGGGCCCTTACAATCAACTTGTGGGGATACCAGTGTCATACAATTTTGACCTATAGGGATACCACACTAGTGATTGGTCCACATGCAAGGATATTGCTCTTATGTGCTTCCCCTGCTTTTCTCTAACTCTTGTACCACTCTTCCTTTGACTATATCTTCTCTAGATTCTCTTGCGACGCTCCTCCATTTCCTACACACATTTGGTGTCACTTGTGTGGACATTGGACCTCCTTTTGCATCACCTCTAGTAGGGATATTGTTCCTGCCTTTGGTGGGGATATTGTTTCAACTGTTGTGGGTGTATCACTCTATCACACCCACCAATGTTAGGATGTCACTTAGGAGGATTTGAACCTTTGTCTCCAACATGAGACCCTTGTGGCCTCACTATAATCCTAACAAATAAGTGATGTAATAAACTCTCCACTAACAACAATTTTCAATAAATGAGGCACAATGTACAATTTACAACAAAATCTCATTTTACATACTTTGTCATAATGTATTCATAGATGCAAATTTTGAAAGAAACAATTATAACTATTTAATTGTCTAAAGATTTTATATCAAATCTTGAAAGAAGCAATTATAATTAGTTAACCTAAGTGTCAAGGAAAGTAAATTTAAGTTTAATCTAGGCTAATCAAATATCATGAAAACTAAAGTTCAAGAAACTGTTTCAACTAAATTTCAAGAAACATAAGCACCATATTTTATATCATAATTTATTTATTTATAGATGTAAATCTTCAAAGATGCAATTATAATAAATTATCTAAGTGTAAAGAAAAATAAACTTTCTTTAGTATAATTTAGGCTAATCCAATGTCTCTATACATATAAGCATAATTAATTTAGACTAATAATTAATAGTTGTGATTAATAGTTTGCAATAGCTATTTTTAGAAAGTGAGTTTAGTAGAAGGTGGTATTTAGCTCTATGACAAAAGAGCATGCCAATAATGAAGATCCTCATGTTAGACATAAATGTGCTTAGAAAATGGTCTTTGTTAGATGAATGCCTCATATTCTATGTTGGATTTGTACTTTGCTAGAGGACAAGTTTGCAAGTCTAGGACAAATTTGTGGTCACAGACTAGTCCTTTGAGCTTGGATTCATCCCTACGCATTATGGAGCTTTGTTCTTTTGCTCGTTTGGAATGGGCCATAGAATGATCTATGTAGATTCTTTACTCCTTTTAAAGCACCAAATCAAAATGTGTTGCTATTAATTGATCCTTTAATGATTTAACATGAGAGAGGACACGTGTATTCTAGATTGATTAGAAAATGCATTCAATACCTTTAAATACTAGAACATAACATTAAATTGTGCCAACGTGTGTTTAGTTCGCTTAGAGTGGGAAGGTGACTCGGGCCAATTGGCTAATTTTGAATTTTAGAAAGGAAGAGGACAAGTCCATGACCATGGGAATAACCAAAGGTGGGCAAACACTTAGATCCAGGTGCTTGACTACTATATGGAGGTGGGTGCATAGATGAATGTGATAAATGTGTGGATAGAGTAAATGTATAGGGGTACATGTGTGTAAGGATAAGGTGGGGGTTAATTGCATGGGATATGTGTGTATAGAGATGAATAAAGGTTAGAGGAACAGGCCCAACTTCACACAAGATTGTGTCATTTGTTGATATATACATGTATTGAGACATTTCCTTAAAATAGGCACAAAACTAAATGGGAAATGGAACGAATATGCAAATTTCACTATTATGTTTTACCCCCACTATGAGGTGCATGTGAATGCTAAATGATCATGCATCTCAAAGTATGCAACACTTACAAACATGCATGTAAAGTAAATAATCATATGTCAAAGGATATCGAAGGGGTCCATATGAAGTAATGGACCTTGCAAAATATGATTGTGTAAGTGTCTCCTTGAGTATGTGCTCTCCATAGATTTTGCAAAATAAAGAAAAATGTACAATGAGTAGCTTTTGTCTCACAAGTAAATATTAGGTACAATATAGGAACAATAGGAAATGAGTAAAGTTAGAAAAATTGTGTTTTAAAAAAATGATAATAGTGTGTTTGGCATAGTAGCCATGGGATGACAAGGCACACGAAGCACAAGGTATGTCATATGACATGCATGATGGTAAGACTTTGTAGCACTTGTCACTACTTGAAAACTCGACATAAGAATGCTAGTGACAATATATGCCTCCCACCTTCAATTGATTGTATCCATTAGATGCAAGGAATTGAAGAAGGAAAGACTATACATGAAAGTAAATGTAAGCTAAGGATAAGCATGTAAGCATGTAATTATAAAAACATTGCATGATTAGCATGTGAACATATGGAATGATAAAGCATGGCAAGCACATATTGTTGGAGGTAACATCAAGGAAGGTAAGGTTATCCCCAACATGAGCAATATAAAATGGGGACGTGGCCCTCAATGGTACAAAAAACACTCATGTTAGTACATAGGGCACTAGAGTAGCATATGCCCCCAATGTGGCATCTAAGAGCACAGACACATAATGGTGTAGGTAAGGCAACGAGTCCCTAGTGATTGTAGGTAGGAATAAGGTAATGTGCGACGGAATGCATGATATGTTTGGTGTATAAGGAACATAGGGTTAAAGTATGGCTATGAAAGCCTAAGATGTGGTGAAGTGGAAGGCATTATGCTTGCCAAGTGTAAGGATGTAACCATGAATGTGCAAAATATATAGAGGGAAGCCATGATGCCCCATAATGTAAAGATGTAACCATGAAAGTGCAAAGTATAGAGAGAAGACATGATCCCCCAAATGTAAAGATATAACATGGTAAGCTCCAGTGTGATATGGGAAGGCTTGATGCCCCCAATATAAGGATACATGCTAAGGATATGGTAAGAGTACAAATAATATAAAAGGGGATGCTCTAAAAGCATAATATAGTAATATAGGCTCAACAAGTAACTCTAGAAAGTGAGATGTACCAATGTAGGCCCAAAATGCAAGCTCTAAATAAGCATGGTATAGTATTTTAGGATCAATATGTAAGCTCTAACAAGCAAGATATAACAATATGAGAACAAATATGGAACATGCAATGATTAAGTACTAAAATATGAGTGAAAGCATAAAATGAGAAGAGGACAACATGAGAAAAGAGCAAAGGCTAAACAAGCATAAAGGAATGAGAGGCAAAAGGATAAGAGAAAACAAGAGGATAAACCAAGAGTAAATATAAAATACAACAAAGTAGGCAAAAGGTAAAAGTATATGGATTAAATATATGAAAAAGGGTGTAAAAAGAAATGTGAGTGAAACAAGGAACAATATCAACCAAAATGCACCCCAACCAGGGGGAAACAAGCGTGCAAACACATATAGAATGTGAAATGAACATGAAAGAGCACAACAAACAATAAACCAAAGGGCCAAGTTATGAAGGTAAAACAAGGCAATCACATAAATTGCGATTATGTTTTTGATAACGATAAGTTAGCAAACCAGGGGCTGAAACCCTTTACAACAAGAGCTTGCAGGGCCCGACAGAATAGGCCAAAGCTATATGTATAAATTGCGATTGTGTTAATGCTATATGTATATATGTATATGTGCTATAGGGCTGGTCATAGTGTTAGAATTAATAATAAACTTGCAATAATAAATCTACCCTAGCAACAATAACAACAAGATGACATATATTCAAGAACATTCAAAAGACAAGAATTACAGTATTCCAATATCTATATTCAATTAGCTATATAAATGAAAGGAAAGAGAAACAATATATAGCCTCAGAGTTTCCAAATTTGATGAGGATAAGGATAAAGTAGAATCCAAGAAAAATAAGGGGATGAGCCCCGAGTTTCTAAATTTGAAGAAAATAAGAAAAATCATAATCCCTAAAAAGAAGGGAATGACATATACTCATTATCTTATCTTACTGAAGTAATAAAAAATAAATTGCCTAAGTAAACTTAATATAGTAGGTGTAATAATTAATTAGATCAACACCCCCTTAAGTACAACTGAGGTAATAGAGAAATGGGTCCTGACAAGACAAGCCATAGTAGGTAGCTATGTACAATCTAAAAGAACCCTCATGTACAAAGATAATGTACCCTCCAAAAGAAGAGGAGAAAATTTGTAGGACAAAACTCCATTCTAACTGAGGTATAAATAGGAGGATACAATAGCCCTCCATAAGTGATAGTGTCCTGGAATTCCTACAAGATAAAGCCCATGCGTGCCTCCTCAAAGAAGAGGGAGAATGTAGATGCAAAATGTCACATGATGAGTGCTCTAGTAGGTCCCTCTGCAATAAATGATACATCTTCCTTTTGGAAGAAGGAAACTCTGAGTTGTCAAACTACTATATTCTCATTGAGATGGTGGAGTGTAGGAAGGAATTAGAATGTATGGTTTTGGAAGCTACTCATGTGTCTTGATGTTGATGTTGAACTATAACTATGCCATACAAGATTCAAGAATAATGACCATGGAAGTGTGAGACTTGAATCAATGTGAATCAAGTTGTGTCGATATAGTAGCACAATGCAACATAGAGAGAACAATAGGATCTAGAACAAGAGCTACAACTTGGTGTGAGTTGTCATCAAACAGAATAAATCTTTCCTTAGTGTAGTCATCAAGATCTAGAATGTGAGATTTTACAAACAAATTCAATGTATGTCAGATAAGTATATATCTTGATGATCAAGAACACAAGTGAAAACCTGGTAAAGAGAATCTATAGTAGCATGCAAAGAAGTCGGGATCTCTGTTGATATAGTAGGTGGTCATGGTAGAAAAACCACCAATGCTTGAGGCGTTTGAGGATGAGAAGTAGCACGAGAGTTCACTTTGTTATAAGAACTTTCAAGATTTTCCCAATAAGCAAGCTTCTCTTCGGTGTTATTTTCATATGGTGGATTCTCATAATCATCAAGGATGAGAAATATGTCCATAATGCAATATTTTGGGAATGGAGGTTTATTGGGATCTACATACATATCCAAGGTGTGGTCCAAAAAGTGTGAAGGCACTAAATGTGTGACAAAGCCCATGTCAATATGTGGTTGCCAACACTAAGACCAATTAACCCTAGGACATGATCATTTCTATTTCCCCATACATCATTGGGATCTCCATACATATCCAAAGTGTGGTTCAAAAAGTGTAAAGGCACTAAATGTGTGACAAAGCCCATGATGTGTGGTTGTCAATACTAAGACAAATTAATCCTAGGACATGACCATTTCTATTTCTCCCTACATATTTTTTCCAATGAGTACTTGGTTTAGGAACAGGTTCATACTGATGGGGCAAAAAATTAATCCAGTGGTAGTGGTTTAGGATGTCGTCTTGCTAAGAGTTGTAGTTCCCTTTTTCTAAGGTAATAACAGAAGGATGATTTGATATACCCATTAGTGACTCAGATAGATTGCTCCTAACAGATTTGGAACTTTATGCGAGTTCATGGATTACAAAATGTTTGTGTAAGCCCCCTAAGACTAGTACATGAAATGACACTTTATAAGTTGAATGCATATGCATTAACAACCTTCCCAAATAACTCAATTTAGACACCCTATTTATGTAGTGTTTTTGGAACTTTATAATTCAGTGTAATTACAATACTCATTTATGTTTTCTAAATGATTTATAATTTTAATAATGTGAGAAAAATCTAAAATTATAGTCCAAAAGCAAAACTAGATCAAAGAAATGGCCCCATGATATAGTGCTCTAAAATCCCACACTTTAAAAATGGCTCGTCGATTGGAGTCTGCATGTGAAAGTTACTGGCGTTTAAAGTTGCAAAAATGAGAAAAAGTTAGCCAAATCTCTGAGGAACTCAATTTTTGAAAAAACTAGGCATCATGAGCAAAAACCAATTACATCACTTCAAAGAGTGTAAAATTTTAGCCCATTTAAAAAAAAATGTGCCAAAAAAAGACCTCTGTATGGCCAAGAAATGACCTTTTGAACTTTGACTCTAAATCTAAAATTGCAATGGTGAAGGGGGTCTAGTACTAGGTGGTGGGTTGGTGGCCTATGGGTGGTGGAATGGTGGTACCACTAGTGGAGGTGGCGGCTAGATGATTGACTAGTGGCTGGGTGGTAGGTAGCAATTTTTTTGTGTGGTGAATCTCACCAATTAGTGAATAATTCATAAATTGGCCAATTCAATTTTGGTCAATATATTGTAACAGTCAGGGACCAAATTTCCAGGGTTTTTCGATTTATCCATGAAATGCATGTTAAATCATCAACAATTCATTTATGAGACATTTATAATTATTATTTTTACCATAATAACCTATGCGTTTGTAATAGGGAATTGCCTGGAATTTAAAAGACATGTTTTAATTAACTGACATATTTTCCAAAAACATTAAAAGTTCATCATGTATGAGGATCAATTTTGTCAATAACATTATAACACCATGCTAAACATATGGCCATAATCACCTTAAAAATTATAACATATTGATTAGTGGAAAATTGGATTTGTTAATGTTTTAGTGTTTTGATGTTTAAATCCTCCTCTCCACTTTACATTCAAGGATCTAGGGTCGAGTGGTGAGCACTATCATACCCTAGGTCACTGTGAGATGTAGGGAAACTTGGATTAGAGAATTTAATTATCAATTTCTCTTCTCTTATGCTCAATTGACCATTAAAATCCTAATTATGCAAATACAGCAATAAATTGACGAATAACAGAAAATGCTCTTGTAGAAGGAAGTAAAATAGAAAATCACATAATACCTATTTTCGGGGTTCCGAGGCGAAACAGTTGGGGAAACTGGAGCAGACGCCCAAGTCCAAGGTACCAGTTTCTTCGCGGGATCTGGACCTCCTTTCGACACTGATCAGCCCTGTAACTTCTATTTTCGGAAACTCATCTTTGGAGGACACTAGAGGAGCGCCCAAGTCCTAGAAGTGCTCCAATGTCCTGCTTTTCTTCAGATCCCTAATCCTTGATGCTTGCCTCAGTCAAGCCCCGAAGGACACTTAAGTCTTCGAACACTGTTGTCAGATAGAGAGTGCGTGCCCTTGTGAGGTAGAGGCAAAAACCAAAGGAAATGATAATGAAAACATAATATAATGTCACCTTGTAGTGAAGACATCATGGGAGGAAGATGCTCTTCGTTCCTTGATGTAATGGATGCTCAAATCTGCAAACACAAACACATAAACCACACAAATCTGCTCTTGCAACACAATGAAAGCCTTGAATCACCTTGAGAATGCCTAAAGTTCACAATGATCATCTAGTCTACAAATGAATGCCTAAACATGCTTATATATGCAACTACAAGCACTCCTGCCTAGATTTTGAAAATCAAAACTTACCATGTCGGCAAAAGGACCAAATAATGGTCATAAACTGACACTTAAATTTTGGGCCTGACCTAAAATAGGGCAGGACTAGGGCACGGGCGCCCAAGTCCCCCCCCCCCCCCCAATTTTGGGCAGGGTTAAGGTCAAGGGGTCCTCCTAGGTCCACTTTGCCATGAAACCTAAGCCTCATTCCATCGGGATGCCAAAATATAAACTAAGATGTCCTAAATGCATGCTAAAGACCCGGGAGCTAAACCTTATGAGGGAAAAGCCCCCAAGGGGACATTTTCTGACGTTACACATGTTTTTTTAATCATGGTTTGAATCACCCAACATTTATATGGACCATTTTACAATCACACAAGATTCACCAAATTTTTACTCCATTTTACAATCATGTAGGATTTGCCAAATATGAATTCATATAAATACAATTGAAACTTTGAATTAATCTTTTACACATTTTGTTATCCTCTCGATTAAGATCATAGACAACTTACAAATACAAACATTATCGAGTCAGTGAAAGGTAAATGATAATTTCTTTAGTATTTTATAATATAAAATTCCTCCTATTTATTTATCTATTTGCCAGTTGGTTTCATTGTTACAAATGTTATTGAGTAGGGAGACATCTAGGCCCCAAGGATCTATATTTTATGATTCCTTCTTGTTGATTTTGTCTATTTATTGTTTAGTTTCATTGTTACATAATACAAACGATACCAAAAACTATTAGTGTTGAGTCTTTGATGGCGAGTTGTGACCTTAAACACAAGGACATGTTTTTGCAACTTTGAATTCATGAGAGATGTCAAGAAAGAGCTAGTTTCTTGAAAGTGGTAAAGGGAGCTCATCAAAATGTAGAAACATAATGTCGTACTTTGGCAATGTTTGCAGTCCATGAGATCAAGCAACAACATCAGGATTTATACCATCTATTAACGAACAAGGGAATACCTCATAGGAAGATTGTGATGAGTTGGATGACAATGCTAGAGATGATCTTCTAGAGGAGTCTTAGGGTAGAAAGAATGATAATATTAATAATCAACTTCAACAAGTGATAACGAAAATGTAGATCCTTCATGGAAGGGGAAAATAAAAGCCAAATAAAAATGGGGCGTGAGTGGGATTTGTCAGAATTTTTAGCTTGATTGGATGTTAAAGTATCCATTCATTGAATTGGTGGAGAATGTAAACAAAATGAACCTCCCATAGAATGTAGGTGTAAGATTTGTAGTTGGAAATACAGTAGGGACAAAAAGTTGCAGCTAAAAGTTGACACCATAAAAAAACATGTCGGTAAAGTTTATGAAAAATAAATTATAGATAGAAAGGAAAAATAAGTGATAAGATGGAAAACAAAGGAAGAATGTCTTCATGTTAAACATGCCTTGGAATATGATGAGTTTATTGAAAGAAAGATGAAGCTTGATGCATGTGGAGGTTTAATTGAAGCTGAATTTGGAAAGATGATGGGAGAAGCACAAATGGCAAAAACTATTCAATTGAGTGTTGCTTTTCATATTTTGACTAGAGGACGTCCTATGACAAACTACCCAGAATATAATAGTTTATTGTCTTTTATAGGTGCTCCTAACTTTCTTGACACACATTGGTTAATAAACAGTGGATGAGAACAGGCAAGTTGTCTTACTGAGGTGGAAAAAACATGATGTACATGAAAAAATAAAAGAGTTAACTTTTATTGCATTATCTTTAGATGAAGTTACAACAATAGATAATACTTTTGGGTGTGTATGCATGTGTATACTATACAAAATCATGTCCACAAACCTCATCTACTTTGATCATAAAATGAAGGAGAATGCAACATCGTAGAATCTATTTGAACTAGTTAAGAAATATTTGAATGAAACTGGAGGCATGGATGACTACACAATTGTCAAAAAGTTGGTGTGTGTAGGGGTAGATGGAGCTTTAGTAATGCAAGGTCATAGGAACACTCTTTTGTAAATTTACACATTTCTTGTTCACCATACATGATTGTCATTCACTTCATGGCCCACAAAATGAATTTAGCATTTAAATTTTTGAGCAAGTTTTTTGGAGTATGAAAAGTTCAAGATCTAGTCCACGAGCTCCACTCATACTTCTATCGAAGTCCCAAATAGTTTTTGGAATTTCAATGTTTTGTTGAGGGAATAATTGTAGGAAATATGGTTCTTAAGGATGTTGATACAAGATGGATCTCCTTGCATGGGCCAACACGAATTTTTTTTTTATAATATCAATCCTTGATTGGCGTAATGTACAAACATTGCCTCATAGTAGACAAAGCTCCTAACCTCTTATATAAGTTAAGTTACATAGAGACACTTCTAACTTTATCTGATATTCTTCCCATGCTGGAGGAAATGAACATTCTTGTGAAAAAATCCCAAGAAGGAAGTATGCATATTTCAAAATATACAAAACTATGCAAAAAGATATGCATGACCCTTGATCATCTATATCTATTAGAGCAATCATTCATAAATCCAAAATTTAATAGTTGGCACTTGATGACAAATGTGAATAATACTACTGTGTCTTTGTAAGGGGATATGAGATACCAATACCCTATTTTTAGGGTTAGGTGCAATACCAAAGAACCTATTACAAGGGAAGATTTTGAGAATATTTTTAAATCTATAGGTACTACTTGAAATGATATTGCGAGATCTCTTTCCTTAGAGATTAAAGGAATGATTCCATTAAGATGAACTGCTTGAAGCCACGTCTATTGTGTATCCTCAATGTTGGATCAATTGTCAACCATATGATTTTCATACCATGATAAAGAAATTGGCCAATTAGTTTTCCAAAAGTTTGGAATTCAATGGACAACATAGAGAAGGAATTATAAATAATTCTAAGCTTCTAAAGCAATCAACTTGTTTTACAACATCAATGATGGAACTATTTGAACTCATGGAGAGTCCCTTCCAAGATGGATCAATAACAAAGCTTTATGAGACCTTAAGTTAGAATGAAATATTGCATGATTCAATATCAGAATATTTCAAACTTGTTGATCTATGTCACACCATGATATTGGGGTTGGTGGAGGATGAGAGAGTTTTCAGTGCATTAGGGTTCTTGAAATCAAAGATAAGAAACAAACTTGATAAGAATTTAGAAAATTGCTTAACGATGTATGTACAACTAGATATGATATCCAAAGTTTTTCTTTTGAAAGGGCACTAGGAATCTGGAGGTCTATATGTGAAAGAATAGGGTTATGCAACACTTCAAATAATACTAGCACATATGACACAATAAATAACACATGTAGTGGCAATGATGAAATGCAGCTAAGTGAAAGTATGTAGACAGAACAAAATAAAGACTGGGACGAGGATGACCCTCATGTTAGAGTGAGCAAATAATTTGCTAATTGGAGGATATTTAACACTCATTAGGTATTTATATTGTATTTCATATTCCAAACTATTGTTAATGATATTTTATTTCACTAATACACATTTTTCAATTTCCATTTAAAATTAATAAATTAGCATATTATTATTTTCCAATGTTCCATTTTAGAATCTAAATTTTAAACATTGTTTTCAAATTTAATTTAATTTTAGAATCTAAATTTTACACTTTTTTCTAATTCTATTTAACAAAAGAAACATATTTATACTAAGTTTGTTGATATCCAAAATAAAATGGCTAATGGGGACCGGATTGATAATACCTTCCTGATGGAAAGCTCTTTACTTCAAGAGTGGAAGGATATTATGAAGAGGGAAGAAATTTTATGGAAACAAAAATCCAAAATCCAATGGATGACAGAAGGAGATAGAAACACTACTTTCTTTCATCAATCGACTATGAGACATAGGAAAAGAAACACCATTTCTAAGCTTCTAGATGACAGAGGAGCAGAGGTCAACACTGATGAGCAAATTGGTCATCTTGTAGCTAATTATTTTAAGTCTTTCTTATAGGAACAACTTGTTAACCCTACCCCTGATTTGGTTGAGAAGTTGTTGGACAACATTCCTACTCTGCTAACTAATGAAGATAATTATGCTCTTTTGCAACCTATTACTGAAGAAGACGTAAAAGTTGTTGTTTTCTCCATGTGGGCATTCAAGGCTCCTGGCTCGGATGGGTTTCCCCTTGCCTTCTTTTAAGAATTTTGGGATATTTTGGGATTTGATGTTATTGTGGCTATTAAAGACTTCTTTAGAACGGGTAAGCTTCTTAAGCAGATTAATAATACTTTTATTGCTCTTGTCCCAAAGAAGCTAGATACTATGTCTATGGGGGACTTTCGTTCTATAAGCCTCTGTAATACCATCTATAATATTTTTTCCAAGACTCTAGTCTTTAGGATCCAACTTCTTTTGGATGGTCTTATTGATGGCTATCAGAAAGGTTTTGTCCTAGGGAGGCAAATTTTAGATGCAACCATTTCTATGCATGAATTAATCCATTCTATGGATAGAAGCAATATCTTGGGTATGGTCTTTAAGCTTGACATTTCTAAGGCCTATGAAAAAGTTTCTTGGGATTTTTTGTTTAAGGTTCTTAAGAAATTTGGCTTTCAAGAAAAACTCATTATGCTGATAAAGGAAAGTGTGACCACTGCTAAGTTTTTGATGCTTGTTAATGGGATCCCTCGTGGCTTCTTTAGCTTGGGAGAGGGATTAGATAGGGTGGCCCCTTTTCTCCTTACCTTTTCATTATTGTGGCTGAAGTCTAGGGAATGAATATTATGAATTTGTTAAACAGAAGGGAGTTAAAAGGGATAAAGGCTGCTTCTATAGTTGATCCCTTTGCTATTCAACAATTTGTGGATGATATAATCTTTTTTAGGGTAGCTTCGATGGTGGAAGCTAGGAAATGGAAATAATTGTTAATTGATTATGCTACGGTTTTAGAGTAATGTATCAATTATGATAAGAGAAACATATTCTTTTTCAACACCAAATTAGATCTACAAGAGAAGATCAAAGCCATCTTGAGTTGCCCCAATGCCTTATTGCCTTCCATCTATTTGGGTCTCCCCTTAACTGTGAAAGAAGTGTCCCCTACTTTTTGGAATTCGGTCCTTGAAAGGATCCAAAGGAAACTTGTAGGTTGGAAGGGAAAAGTATTGAGTCAAGCAGGTAAATATCAGCTCCTTAAATCCTCTTTACAAGGTGTTCCTACTTGTTTTCTTACTCTGTTTAAGATGCCCATGTACTTAGCTGAAAAATTTGAGAAAATTCAGAGAACTTTTTTTTGGACAAGGGTTGAAGAGAAGAAAATAATTGCCCTTGTTAAATGGGATAAAGTGTGCCTTCCTAAAAATTAGGGAGGTCTTGGTATCAGAAAGATCCACCTAATAAATATAGCCTTACTTGCTAAGTCATAAGGATTGCTGAGCTGAGTTAGCAGTATGTTCACATGGACAGTGTGATGACAAGGCAGAGATATTTTAAAAGGATGGTAACATATTTAATAATGATGACCACATCAGATGGTACAATCACTTAAGTTCATGTAATTTGAACTTAAGTCATTTTAGTGACATCCTCCATAGTGACGACCAGGAAAGTTCTGGATACCGCGACCTTATTACAAGAATTTCTTCAAGGAATACTTGCCATTTTTTTGGTGGTTGCCTGTAAGTGGAGAAATTTCTTCTTTTTTGCAACAATTCCTTTTCCAATTTTCTTTTCAAACTATTATAATGGGGGGATAGGATGAGGACCAAGCCTAATTTTTTGTGAAGAATTTAAAAGAAATGAAACCATATGGCATATTTGTTGTGAAGGGGGATGGATTCTTTCTTGGAATGTCTTAATGGACACGATGAGAATTTATCTGTCTAGTGTGTTCCTTCTTGGGATAATAGGAAGGTACAAATTGTTAGGGTGGGATTTGAAATCTCTGAGGAAGTTATCGGGCTTGCTACAGGCATGTCTATCAAAGGCAAAAAAATAGAAGAGACACAGTAAAGTCTCAGACCCTAAAAATTTAGCCATTTTCTTGAAGGAGGGAGAAGAGCTATTTAATCTCCAAGGCGGGTTTGACAAGGAGAAGTTGCTGAAGCCTTGGGATGAGGTATGTTTTATGATTATGAATAATTTCACTCTTGAAGGTCACTTTAAAAGGTTCTACCATTACCACTTTGTTGATTAGTTTTCCTTTTTATGTCCTTGCCTCCCTGGAATCCTCTGTGAAGTATGTTAGGGAGATGCATGCCCTAAATATTGGGAAACACTTATCCCTTTACATCAAGGGCTAATCTTTCGGCTCTATAAATTCCATCTTGCACTTTGCCCTTCTAAACCCATTCAAGCTAACCTTGTTGATAGCCCTTCTGTTGGCTCTCCTTCGTCTGCTAAAAGAAAGCCTAAGCATGGAATTATGACTTGTGAAGTCACTCTTGAATGAGCTTTGAAGAATGTGGTTGATCCCAAGAATTTGGTGACTAAGAAAAAAATTAGCATTAAGCAGAGCCTGTTTAAAACCCCTAAATCTTCTTAAGCTCCCCTTAGTCAGGATGCTATTGATAGTTTGGTTTCCTTGAAAGAAGACTCTAGGAAGGGTGTTGCTCCCAAGTCTTCCCCTAAGAGGGAGTTAGAGGATACTATATGTTCAGAGGATAAAAAGTAGAAAGGGGTCTCCTTGTATAAGGAGGAAGGTAGGTTTGTTGATATCGGGAAGCTACTTAATAAAGGGAAAGATAAAATGGAGAAGGGTCAGGATGAAGCTAAGGCTGTTGAGGATGAAAGGGTTAGTGATATTCCTATGAAAGAGGAGGTTGTTAGTCCTCATGGGAAAAAGACTCAAAAATTGACCACTAGAAGGTCCAGCAGATTGGATGGGAAGCCCACTTCCAGCCATAAGGAGATGGTGGTTTCTAGTGGTTCTGAATAGAAATATGATATTGAGGAAAGCCAAGGGGATGCTGAGAAAATGGAAGGGGCTAATGCTCCTGATGATGGACTTAGTCTATTTCCGGAGATGAATCTCCCTTTCTCTGACTCGAAGATGCTTGACCACCTTATGGAGGAGCAAACTAAGGCCAACAAGGATTGTGCTACTTGCTCTCAATATATTTCTGATATTGCAAGTATTAAAGATAAGTTGTTGGAGATGGAAGGGAATTTCAAGATCCTTGCTCGATTCACTACCAAGGTCATGCACCACTCAACCACCACATTGGCTATCTTACAGGACCTAGAAATGAAAAAGCATGGGATTGGGAAAGATAAAATGAAAAACTATGAGGATATGTATGCCTTCCTCACTGAGGACCGGGAACAACTATTCAACTAGTTACTTTTGGTTGGGTTCTTTTCTATCGTTGTTTTTGTTTATGTAGTTTCTCTTGTCTGTTGTCTATCCATTATCTGTTTGTTGTTGGTGCTTTGTTTCTGGCTGTTTGAGCTTGTTTTGTGCGCCTCGAGGGTTGTTTTGTAATAGGGATTGACACCCTTGTTTTGCCACAAGTATCTTTATCAAAAATAATTAACATATATATTTTTTATCAATAAAAGGTGGTAATCCACTTGTAGATTGTATTAATATCAAAAATATATATCAAATCATTTTATTAACTTCTATAGCATGCTTCACTGTTCATTTATTGGAAGTGCAATTTAGTATAACTCATAGTGACTAATGTGTAAATTTGTTAACATATCATAACTGAGAGTGGAGCTTTTCTTTAATGTATCATCTAGACTTGCATTCAAGGTTATGAATGGTTTAATGGAATCCAAAAAGTTTTCCTCATCTAGCTTATGAGGAAATTGATCTTTATCAAGTGCTTCATTCTATCATCCATCTTCCTTTTCAAAGCATCCTTTGTAATGTATTGGTCTGATTTGTCAAAAACTATCAACAAACCAAACTAATTGAGGTTTTCTAGCTTTCCATGCAACTTCCATAACATTATTATAGATTGATTTAGAAATTCTTGTGCTTCACCTAACTTCATACACTTCTTAATGATATATGATGCCTTTATTGATACAACAATCTAGTTGCGAATTCCATTGGATGCTAATTTATTGTTACTGATTGTGTAAATTGTTTCCAATTTTTTTTCTTTCTATATTCTCTCTTGAAATCCTCACTTTTCTGCTTTCAGTAATGTATTGATTGAGCTTCTAAAACTCTACTAGCATACCATCAATGAATGCAAAGAATTTATTCAATCACCAGTTCTTTACATTATTTTACCCCAAATGTTATGTTTTATATGAATCATTATGTTTCTATAAAATTTAGGTAATTTGTTTTGGGAAGACTTTATTTCATTTTTTGCTTTCCTTAGCTCCAACTATAATTTTTCATTGTTTCTTCTCTCTTCCTTTGCATTATTTTCCCATAGTTGTGCTTTTTCTTTCTCTTTCCCCAGTTTGTCTTGCATTGTCTTTGCTAAGATATTGGCTTCCGTCAGGTTTTGTTGTAATTTTTTTGAATTAGCTCTATCATTATTATAATTCTTTGTGCTTTCATCCAACCGTTGCTTCGATTCATTCAGTTCCACCTCTATCTATTCATTCACATTACTTGTAGATGTAGATGTAGATATTTTTATCCTTTTTTGTAATTCACTGGTCTTGTTATCTACTACTTTCCTCCTTGCTTACTCATTTGCTAGGTCTTCCTGTAACTTTTCTATTTGATTCTACTACCTATTTCTTTCTTTGTCCACCTTTATCAATGATGTATATACCACATCATTGTTCCTTTTTTATACATTAATTTTGTCATAAATTTTCATTCCAGTAAAATCCATTGAATCAATGCTTACTCCATACTTAGAGCAATGCATTTGATCCTCTAGTTTATTTTTAACTTTGGGTAGAACAAACATGTACTCCATGGTTTCTGTAGCTAGTCATATGTAGGAAATATGCTAGTTGTTGCAAGCTCTAAAGTTAAAATAACTACTCTCTAGCACTTCTTGTTTCTTTTAGATTTTTTTGCTTTCTTGTTAAACACAACTTTGTAATCAAAACTTGGGACTATTGACATAATCGAATGCTTGAATGACGAAGGAGTAGTTGTAGTGCTAGGGGCATATATAACTGTTTGATGTTGAGGATTAGTCATTCCTATCCCAATCACATTAACAATAGGAGGGGTGCCTACTAGAAATAATTCCTTTGAGGCAAAGATATTTGGAACTATCAGTCTTTTGCCTCTTCTCATGGTCTTGTTCGTGGCTATACTCTATAGTATATGTTTCTATTGACCTCTTCTAAATATTTTTTTGTTGTAACACTTATTGATCACTACTACGACATGTACTATTGCCACCAATAGCACTAGATTCTCCACTATCTCATTTACGAATTGAAGCTTGAAGATCTAAAGACCCTTGTGGTACTAGTTGTGATTGTATCTGACATTGAGCATTTGAAGGTAGAATAAATTTAATTGTACCTCCTGTAGTTGCATGCCCTTGGCCTTGCTTGTTAGCTCTAATTCCTAACACATCATGAGGTTTTCTAGCATCTACTTGCATTACCAGCCAAGAGCTTCCTTATCCTATGGGCCCCAAACCACCACCCCGATAACCCAATTTTTGGGCTATGGATACCCGCAAAGAATATGTTTCTTTTGTGGTCTCAGTCAAACTAGGTTTGAATGAATAGTCTACACTGGGATCCAAGAGTTGCTCTTCCCTCTCACCATTAGGTTTAGCATTAATTACTTCAAAAGGATGCTCTCTATTCCATAATTCATTAAACTCTTCATCTTTTGAGATATCCACAAAGTCTAAAGTAGCTTTTGGATCACCCAAATCCTTCCTCATAAATCAAAAGGTAGTTATTTTTTATTATGTCCATTAAGCCTTTACACAAGTTTCTTTTAGAGACTATGGCATGTTATTCATCTAGGTGTAAAATGAAATACAAAACTCCTTTATATATGCAATCCCACTCACTCACGACAAATAAAACACAATGAGGCTGACAAATACAAACTAAGGAAGTGTCCCAAGTTGACACTACAAAAGAGGGGCTAAAGATCCCAACTTGGACCAGGGCGCTTGGACGCCCTGGGTCTTTAGCCCACAAACTCTAGGGAGTATCAAATGTCATGGGCTTAGTCTAGTCCTAAGTTGATTCCATCAGGTTTATTCATCAGGATCAATACTTTATCATTTTATGCTCAAAAAGGTGTTAAAAGAGGTCCTAATTAAAAAAGGAAACATTTTAGGTCCAACCGAGTACTAAACTTAGTGTAAAATGCTAGTGTACACATTTTATGACATAACAAAAAGTAGGACCAAATCTGCCCTAAAGTGCAAGTCTCAATTAGCCACATTAGAGCAGGCTATGAAGGAAATGAGGGGGCATATTGATTCATTGGTACAACAAGGATTGCCCTCCCCTTCCCAAAATAATGATGTCATGTTGGATGAAGTAGAATATAGAGTGATGCTCGTGAGCAAAAACGTAGATCAGACATCTTTTTAGGGCTGGTAACAAGCATCGAGAATCATGGAAATAGAAGCAATCCTTCAATCATTGGCCCAATTGGAACATCAAGTGAAGGTTGTAATGGAGAAACTACACAAAATCTCTCACAAAGTGATAATTGACCTGGATAGAGCTTTTGAGGCCTTAAAGAAGGAGCGAGCTTTTGAAGATGAATGTGTGTCTTTGCAGATAGCCCTAGAGAAGCTTTAATGACCATCTATGTTCCTCACTATTTTGAGTTTTATTTTTGGTCTCTTTTTCTTTTAGGTTCCTCTTCACGAGAAAAAGAGCCCCTATGAGTCACCGTGAACTGTAGAACCCCGTTTCTGCATTTTATTTCTAGTCAAGGGTTGGTGGCAGTTTGTTTTGGTTGGGTGGAGGCTTGATGTGAATCTGTGATAGGCCATCATATTTTATGTGAAGTTTACCGCATGGAGGCCTTTAAAAGCACCTATAGGTTGTCAATTATGAAAACTCTAAGTGTTGCTCCATTGGATGCCTTATCTGAGTCATTGATCAACATGACTGCATCACTAAAGGGACTTGGTGAAGGAAGAATAGTCATAGGATAGTTGATTCTTATGAAACAATACAGACATGTGGATGCACAACACATGTTTAAAATTTGTTAGTCCTGATAAATTGTAAACGATGCACCATTGGTTGGAGGCAAGTGAGTCATTTCAAAGTGGGCCTCGATGAATCAAAAGATAGTAGTGCTCTGAGGATTTTCTTCAGGACAAGTGGTGACTCTATACTTGTTCTTGAGGCTTCAACATTGACACCTTCTGGGTGTTGCGCCATTGGTTGACAATGGTGACTTGGCTCAACTGGTGGGCCTAATTTCTTTTATGAGTCAAAGTTGAGGAGACACAACAAAGAGCTACGTGGCATAGCCGCACTATGTTTTGAAGTAACAACGTTGACACTCTTTTACTGCTTTGCTATTGGTTGGGACGGTAACTCAAGACTCAAAGTGGACCCCTCTTTCAAAGAGAAACAAACTCTCCCAGCAAATTTCTCCAACAATGTGTCAACATCGTGCGACTTCTTGGAGGTGGCAGGTCTGGCGTGCCTCCTTCATTGCACCATTGGTTGTTGGTACTGAGTCACATGCTCTGGGTCCCTTTTCTTCTCTATGAAGCTTCAAAGGCTTTGAACTATCGATCAAAGGTAGAAGACATCCAACAATCTACACATCGCTAGGAGTCAATCAGAGCCAAAAGTTTCTAGGCATTGCACCATTAATGCAAATGAGTCAGCAGGTCTTCGACCTTGCGAAGGGGACACGTGGCAGCTCAGTGGTACACTATGAGGTCGTTGAGATTCATGAGTGAGATCTTGGTGACTTTTAATGACATAGGACTAACCTTGAGATGCCATTAATACTAATTGAAGATGAAGTCTAGATAAGCGATAAAGTGGGTGTGATTCAATGTAGAGACTTTAGAGGTAGATGGTGCAGGTGTTTCCCACTCGGTGCAGCATTTGAAAATGTAATGTTATATATACATGAGGAGAAGAGGTATTGGTTGTTGGTCATTGAGCCAATTTGGGGAGGAGAATTGATAGACATTTTAGCCTTTGTGGTTGCTTCTCAAAGATGATCAAATATTTGGGGACTATGCATCTTGCCATTTGTATCTTATTCTTGGTTCATTAATGAAGAGAAACTTGTGACATTTTGTGCTAGTCCTTTGTTTGTTGAGTTTTCTTTCAGATCTTATATATTAATGTTGTGCCTATGTTTTCGTTTCAATACATGATATCAATAAATGGTCTGAAATCATGCATTTTTGTGCTCTTTGAAGCCATTAATTAATGTTTTTGATAAGATAAGCGGCATAAAAGAGTGTTGATCCCATTACAAAAAAGCCAAAAAGGCATACCAAAGTTCCATCAAGAACCAAGAAATAGACATCGGACTAACCAATAGACAAAGCCAAAAAACACATAGATAGAGACAACGGACTGACAATAGAACGATAGCAGACAAAAAGACTACCAAAGCCCCAACAACTAATTAAACATCTGATCCCAATCCTCAGCCAGAAACTGGTAGAGGTCACGGTACTCTTTAAGATCTTTATCCTTTAATCCGTGAGTATTAAGCTTAGCATCTTGGAGAATGGCCAGGGTCGTGGCAGATATGTGCATCACCTTTGCTACAAACTTTGCTAGAGTTTTGAATTTCCTCTCTAGCACAGTGATCCTCACCGACAACCATATTTAGATTTTAAGTTAATGGAGTTAGGTAGAGTTTTATGGATATCCACACTAACACAGATTCTAGCAAATACTAACCTGGTTTTATGCTTGGTAGTGTTGTCCAGAGCAATGAAACACCCAAAGGAGTTCCCAATCCATGTGAAAATCTCCTCATCCCAGAACTCAAGCGGGGAGCCTGACCCAGACCGGAGCTGACCTGCTGAGCATAGCTGCGTCAAACCCCAGTTGCCAACTCACTAGGCAGAGGCTGTGCTTGCCATACAACCAAGGACCACCAGCCAAGATTGTTACCAAGTCCTCCCTGGCGGTGAACTTAAAAAGGAAGAGACCATCTGCCATGGCGCTAGTTACCATGCTACCTTTTGGGTGGCCTCGAGAAGGCCACCCAACATCTAACCATATCAATTTTAGGCCTAAAGGCTTGGAACCTACCAACCAAGGATAATTCCAAGGCAGAGGTTATTTTATCCATCGTCAGATTTGGGATTTGGAAGTCCATTCCATTCACTTGCTCAGATTGCACTGGGACTACAAAATCTTCAATAGGTAAATCATTTTTCCCAAGCAAGGTTTGTTTCCAAGCCTTGGGATCCAGCCCCGAGGCTAGAGATTCGAGCTCGGAAGTACTGACCGAAATAGTAACCTCGTCAGCAGGAACCTCCAGAGGGCTTGTAGGGGGGCAGGGGACCCCTAGAGCTGACGACCTCCATGAGAGAAGCAAGTTCAAACACCATTGAGAGTGGGAAAGTTGCAGAGCGGGAAAGGTTTTTTGTTGGAAGCTATTAATTAGTGTTGTTATTTAAAGCAAGAAAACATTGTGTCAGTTTTGCATCATTACAAGTTTTGTCATTTGACGTATCGCCTTAGGATAGTTTTCTAAATTATATTTTCTCTCCTCTTTTCTCCAAACATAGATGGAAGAATTAACAAGAATCATAAGAAGAGTTGGCTTCTAAAATCCTAGAGGTCATCCTACAAGCCAACTCCCACATTTATAGGATTTCCCATTGTTGGTGATTGGTTTGTATCTAAGAGAAATCTTAGGTGCAAATATAACCATCAATAGATCCATCACTAAACCACTCAGCACCTTCGTCATCCATGGCCATTGTCATTCAGACTTAACCAATTGTGGCTGATGATGTTCAAAATCTACAAAATCTAGATCCTACAAAATGCATCCCTATATTTAGATGAATGTCAAGTCATCACCATCCCTGAGCATCACAAAGATTGTAATAGTATCATGCCATTATCATTTTTGAGCATCACAAAGATTATAATAGTCAAGATATGCATAATTAATGTACCCAACACTAAGGCATATGATTTATAAGCCCTTCAATCTTTATTGTTAGTGGTATGCACAAAAAGGGCATTCATCTTATGATGGTTGAACTCATTAGCACCACTTAGAGAGGAACCCCACACAAGGTCATGCTTTGTATCCTCCAACAGGCCACTCGCATGCCACACCTACTTTTACAAGAAGAAACAAATATGGTTGGTGGCATCACTCAACCACCTATCTTATCCACAAATGTAAAATCCTTAAAGCAACATATTAACATCCAACATACCAATATCCAAAAGAGTACATTTTTTATTTTTCATCTAATGCATTTAGATAGATAAAGAGTTATGTGCATCTCATGTTACACTAAAACATCAAAATCTTAATCTAATTTTGCATACTCATTGAGTCTATAATCATCTTTATTTGCATTCCTCGCTTATCTTATTTATCAACATCTAGAT
This sequence comes from Cunninghamia lanceolata, assembly GCA_027924645.1. Classification (NCBI taxonomy): domain Eukaryota; kingdom Viridiplantae; phylum Streptophyta; class Pinopsida; order Cupressales; family Cupressaceae; genus Cunninghamia; species Cunninghamia lanceolata. The sequence goes on from BSBN01000547.1 coordinate 16,533,879, forward strand.
TTAACCTTTGCATTTTGACATACATATAAAATATTTAAATGCAAACTTGATTGCAGTTTCCTAGGACTCATATCTATAGCCATTTAGCTCTACTTTCAGCCTATTATAACTATCTTTAACTACTACTTCCTAGCATCTTTTACTCTACCCATTTCATCCTTAGCCTCTTGATGCTACCTTAAATAAATATTTTATTTTTACCATCTCTTTAGCTACTCCCTACTTTTATCCTTGGAGATCTCCATTCCTCAACACTCTCCTCTTAGTACCCTTTTCCCAATTTCCTTAAGCATAATCAACCTCATTCCCAATCATAGCCAAGCATATCCTTGTTAGATATAGTGGTAGCCAAGAGTGTCTCTTTGCACCCTAAAGTTAGTCATATTCTTGTAGCAACAACATAATTGATTTTTCTTCTTGCCTCTCATCCACAATTCCCCTTCTTTTTGAAGTATAACTATTGTTGCATCACACCTATAACACTACTTTCCCCCAGAGTTATTTAATTAATTGCAATGGATTTAAATATACTTATTACTAGAGTTAAACAAATTAAAGTGTAAATTACCAAATATGATAAATTAATAGGAACTCTTAAAGCAAATAATTAACATAACCAATTGAATAACACAATCCATAGTCAGATTAACATCAAAAAACATATATTTATTATTCCAAATGTCCTTTAAGCATCAATAGTTTCAATACTTATCTGAATCAGAGTACTTGGAAAGGTCACTCTCACTCTAGGAAGATTTCAGTGGTCTTGGCCCTCATAGATATGGTACATTTTGAGAACCTATGTAAAAATATAGATGTGGCTACTCACACCAACGATTGTGCCTACTCACACAACATTCAAATCCCTAGCCAAGACAATCTCAGGTGTACACAATCCTGAGTTGGATACACTCTATACATGCCCCCTTCTCCAATGCCCATAGCCCACCAAACCACTTACTTCTTCCTTCAGTATTCTCCATGCCCTTCCAAGTCTCACATAAATGCCTTATATAACCTTCTAAGGGGTGGTGTCTAAACCATCACACCCTTTAATAAAGGTTTCCTTTTAATAATTATTTAAATAAATACATTTATTCCTCCCATTTTTAAATAGATTATATGGGTACTCTTTATTAATCTCCATTTTAACCAAAGGATCATAATATCATTTATTTTTCCATCCCCCTTTTAATTATGAAGGGTTAAATAAACTTTATCCTCTTATAATTTTAAAGGGTATTCATAAATAACTTTCTTTTCCATTTTGGGGAAAAAGTCACATAGCATTTCTCCCCCTATAAATCAACTATTGTCCTCAGTAGCTCAAGTTGAATCTACAACATAATTTAGAAAAAATAATTAGTCAAGTGTGGATGTAACATTATCGATATCACATTGAATCTAATTTCATTTTAACTTCATTTATATTATATTTCCCAAATTTTAGATTTATTCAATAACTCTTCTACTTTAACTGAAACCACAATCAGATCCCATAGAAATACTTTGTTAATTAATAACATGATTAGAACTATAAATAGATTTTCATATGAAATAGATCATGAATTTATACTTGAGAAGCTAATGCAAGTGTATACACTAAATCTCCTATCAAATAACTTTTAAAATCTGGTTATTCATGTGTAACCTTATCTTTAATAAAAATATTTTAATCTCTTTAGGTGTCATTTCAACATTACAGTTACAAAAGCATTAACATGTAATCACATAGCACTTACCTAGTGAATGACATACATATCCCATACTTTGCAGTCACTCATCGTTGAGTACAATATACTCAAAATACATTCCAAGATGGTAGTCATGCATTTTGGACTACATGAATATCCTCTTTTCATATACCCAATACAATTTAATAGCAACAGATATATCAATGTTCATATAATCTCCTAGTCACTCAAATAAAGTTTTGGGGCAAATCTAAATCTAATAAGAATGCAAATGTAAATTGGTTTGTTATTGTCAACATGATGTTTATAATACCTAACCTGGATCTTAGTTCTCTACAAAACATGTACAAGGTTATTGGGTTGATCAAGTCCAATAATAAAGTACAATAAAATAAAGATGGTACAAAAACTTCAAATAAAACATCTTAACCAAAAATAGAACAATAAACAAACTATTACTAGCTACAACAAAAAACTGTATATAATAGGTTTATAGTAATATAATTCTCATGAACTTCCATATCAAAAGAAAAATTAGAGGTTGTCTCTCCCCCTGTAAAATTGGACATGTCCTCATGTCTAATCCTAAGAGAATCTATTTAATTACACATCCTATAAAAGCATTGTTTCATTCTATCTAAATCATTCCAATAGAAACATCATATTGTCCCAAGTTTAAGAGGTGAAAATGATCCTAGGATCTATGGGTTATGGCCCATAATGTAACCTAGGTTAGATTTTGGTAACAATAAGCATATTATCACTCCCTTATTCAACCAATTAACTAACTTCATATAGTTCAAGGAAAACACATGCAACAATCAGTCATCATTATATTTCATGTTTTATTTTAACATAATTCTTTGTTTATAGGTTTTCTTCAAGTCACAAGTTTATATCTTAGCCCAATTTATTTTATTCGTCAATTTCCTAAATCTCATTTTAACTAGAAATAGTTTGAATTGGTTCTCTAATCCTAATATACACGAGATTTCTTGAGACATTGCACAATTTATCAATATCTAAGATAATAATTACTTATAATGAAAACATACAAACACTTTCTCGCTTGACTCCCTATACATTCCTTCGTATATGCCTGCTAACCTATTTTTACAAGATCAAAGTCCAAGGTAGTTATGCTTGGCATGCAACACTAAACTAAAACCTCCATATATCATTCTTGAAATATTGGCTTCTATAGATAAGATCAATTTATAGTTTAGCAAGATAGAGAATACATCATTTTAATTTACCCATCTATAATCTTTTAGGCATAATACTATCTATACAAGGATTTTATCAACTTGCTACCCAATTAATCGGGTTTCAACAATCATTAAAAATCCTAGGAGAAGACAAGGAATGATAATATGTACATTTATAGATTTTTATAGCTCATCTTCTTACCCAAGTAGGATATAATCATTCAATTATAGACAATGCATACTACTCATAAAAAATTTATGCTTAGACTTGAGATTGACTAACTCTAAAGGCTCTCACAAAACTCGAGTTTCTTGGGCCTAGCCAAATTCCGCCTGAGGTTTGCACTCAGGATCTCTTCGCATTGGATAGCCTCTAAACCAGGCAACAAAAAAGGGGCCAAGGAAAAGTTCTTATGGATAAAGGAACAACAATGAACATTTGTACAATTGAAGCAAAGGCTCTTACTAGCACCAATCCTTGTTTTTTCAGGTTTGCAACAATCTTTTGAAATCAAAATGGATGTCTCAAAGAATTCACTTGGTGTAGTTCTCATTCAACATTGACACCCACATGCCAACTATAGCGAGACATTTTTCAATAAGGTACACATGTATCCAACATATGACAAAGAGCTCTGCACCATCTCCAAGCACGCAAATAGTGGAAGCATTATATCCTGAGCAAGAAAACCACCATTCATACAAATGGTCATTAGAGATGATCCACAAAATTGTAGCAATTCCATTCTAGTGATTAGCTCAAGAAGGGAAGCACCAATAGCATTGTTGACTACTTAAGTCTTAAGTTGACCTCCAATCACGATCCTGACAATAGTTTTTCACTCCTATGAGATAAAACATTAGAGGGGCCTCAGTTGTATGTCAAATAGCTTGACTTCTCTAACTTTTAACAAAGACTCCCAACTATGCAACATGTCCCCAACTACTATTTGTAGAATGGACTTTAGTGCCACATGGGGCACATCTATATTCCTACTAGGAAGCGTCAAAAGATGATTTGGGAGGCTCACTATAGTTGGATCGCGTGTCACTCCGAGGTAGAAAATACAGTTGCAATTTTGTGGGACTTATAATGGCCAAAATATATCATATTACTGCATACTTAAAGTCTTACATAACCTATTCAATTGTAAAGCCAACCCACCAAAAGCAAGTCATATGCACACCTCTTCCAATGCCCAATAAATCTCAACAATCCAACTCCATTCTTAACCATTGTACAATATTAGAAATGCCTCCATTCTTAACCATTCTTACATCTCTATGCACTACTGAAATTTGTAAATTGCATTTAGTTTTCAAAATTTTAATCGACGTTCATGTGAATAGTTTATCCACCTTGTTGCTCAATACTAATTCAAATCTGATCATTACATCTCCTATTGAGAGGATCGACTTCATATAAAATGTAAGATGTGGGGCATTTTGAAATATTGCATGTTGCTTTTGTGTGGACTCAAATTTGTAAGGATTTGGTTCTGAGTTCTAGACCTCAATTCAGTGAATTATGCACTCATACCACATTTGTTCTTTTTCAAACTATGCTTATGAAGGATTTGGGGGTCCACCAAATTTGAAATATTTTTACATAAGGATGTGATGCCCCAAGTCAATCATTTTTAATAGTTTTGTCTCCTTTACAAAGTTTATTTATAGATGTGAGATATTTGATGAATCGAGTTTCATAGGATCTCACACCCTTCACTCGTAAATTGCTTGTTTGATAGACCTTTTGTTTTTACATATATATTTTATCTTTCACTTCAGTGTCGCATACATCCTTAAAGTTTTTTTTTTTAAGATGATTGTTATGTTATCACCTTATGTTAGAATTCTCTTTTGTTTTTTTAATATCACACAATATCCTTAAATCAAAAAGATAATGGCATTTCTTTTCCTCCATTTTTTTTAATATACTAATTTCATGTGTTTGTTTTCTTGATTGATGGATTCTCAATTGGAGATAAAATTGTTACAAGTCAAGATGGATTACACATGTATTACCAATGGTGTCGACAAGGGTCCATGGAGGACTACTGCTTCTTGAATCCCTATATGATGAATTTTGTGAACTTTTACCAATAGCTTACCAATCCCTAGAATTAGATTTGTAATCATTTTAATGAGTAATACTATACTTTGAGTAGGTCTATATATTGAGTAAATTATTGCTTAGTCTAGTGATGTCTCTTTCTTTTTTAAATATAGAATCTATCATCATTTATAATAAGGCTAAGCCCATTGGAGGGATTGATTATGTGGCATGAGGTCTTCTAGTATGACACAAGAGGATATTGTTGCTAGACTAATATACTATAATAATGGTATGTATATAGATTGAAATATATTATTTTGATTATACTTTATCATGCATTAATTATACCTTGAATGGTTAAGCTTTCAAGATGATGTCAAGAAACTAATTTTGGTCATCCATCCAAAAGAAGTTGATGATCTCACTGGAAATGATTTTGTGATACAGAATTAAAAACTTTGACTTGTAAAAGCTTTCACCTAGTCACAATTATGTTTGAGCACTTCATGATAAGGGAGGTGTGGCTCAAGATACACCTTATTATAATTCAAGCAAATTGGAAGATATATTTTTAGAGGAACATGCTACCTTTCTTCAAAAGAATATTTCTAGATCAAAATATGTTGTTGAAGTATTGTTGTTATTGAAAGTTTGGGCTAAACAAATCAATTCTATCAATGCACCTGATTACATGAATGTATTATTAATTGCAATAATTTTATTGTATCTTACAACAAAAGTTAGAGGTCAACATGTCATAATGCAAATGATAGGGCTTTAGAATTTTCATATTGTCATAGAATTCATATACTCAAAGGCATCTCTTTAGGGTCAACACATCTTAGAGATATGTCTTTTGATTTATTTGTGTATTAAGGCACAGTAGATGTCCCATTGTAAAATAGAGTAATGCAAGATGATACAAGATATAGTATAGTGTTGTATTAGCCCTAATCTATGTTTGACTCTAATACCAAAATGTAATGCTATTTTTCCTAGAGTTATTTAATTAATTGCAACAGATTTAAATATACTTATTACTAAAGTTAAACAAATTAAAGTATGCAAGATTATTAATTAAAGCGTAAATTACCATATATGATAAATTAATAGGAACTCTTAAAGTAAATAATTAATATAACCAATTGAATAACACAATCCATAGTCAGATTAACATCAAAAATCATATATTTATTATTCCAAATATCCTTTAAACGTCAATAGTTTCAATACTTATTTAAATCAGAGTACTTGTAAAGGTCACTCTCACTCTAGGAAGATTTTAGTGGTCTTGGCCCTCATAGCTATGGTGCATTTGGAGAACCTATGTAAAAACACAGTATGTGCCTACTATACCAAAATGTAACGCTACTTTTCCTCAGAGTTATTTAATTAATTGCAATGGATTTAAATATATTTATTACTAGAGTTAAAAAAATTAAAGTACGCAAGATTATTAATTAAGTGTAAATTACCAGATATGATAAATTAATAGGAACTCTTAAAGTAAATAATTAACATAACCAATTGAATAACACAATCCATAGTCAGATTAACATAAAAAATCATATATTTATTATCCTAAATGTCCTTTAAACATCAATAGTTTCAATACTTATCTGAATCAGAGTAGTTGGAAAGGTCACGCTCACTCTAAGAAGATTTCAATGGTCCTGGCCCTCATAGATATGGTGCATTTGGAGAACTTGTGTAACAACACAGTATATGCCTACTCACACCAACTATTGTACCTACTCACACGGTGTTCAAAAGTATGTGCATACTCGCACCAACTATTGTGCCTACTCTTATAGTGTTCAAATCCCTAGCTAGGACAATCCTGAGTGTACACAATCCCAATTTGGACACACTCTATGTGCCCCCTTCTCCAATGCCCATAGCCCACCAAACCACTTTCTTCTTCCTTCAATATTCTCCATGCCCTTCCAAGTCTCACATAAATGCCTTATATAATCTTCTAATGGGTGGTTTCCAAACCATCACACCCTTTCATAAAGGTTTTCTTTTAATAATTATTTAAATAAATACATTTATTCCTCCCATTTTAAAAGAGATTATATAAATATTGTTTATTAGTCTCCATTTTAACCAAAGGATCGTAATATCCTTTATTTTTCCATCCCCCTTTTAATTATAAAGGGTTAAATAAACTTTATCCTCTTATAATTTTAAAGGGTTATTCATAAATAGCTTTCTTTTCCATTTTAGAGAAAAAGTCACATAACAACACCTCTTTATATGTTTTCAATTGGGGCATCCCAATAATCATTATACTTCTCTTATTATCATTTCCTTACTTTTTCCACACCAAGGTTGGATTCAACTTGCACTCATTAATAAGGTACAAGTTTAAGAGTATCTGAGTCTATGTAAAAGGTTCCCCTCTCTCATCTAGGTGTAAGCTCTCATAGTGTTGTCATTCTACACATCCATTGTTGGCCATTCAAATCCATATGGAATAAGACCTTATTACAACAAAATCAAAAGCCAAATCACATGCTCAAAAGGTGTGATCCTATGTCTATCATTGGCACAACCCTAATCAAGATGAAAGATCAAACTCCATTGTGGCCTTATCAAAAGTTGAAGGTCCATTAGAGTTCAAAATGTTGATAGAGTATGGTAGAAGACCACATACACATCTTGTATGTTGCATTCCTTTTCATACATGTACCTAATTCTCATTCTAGCTATTACCTACAATGGCTCTTGAGGATGGAGAGAAAGTAGTGGGAAGTTATGTATCTTTACATTTCATGTTCTTATCATCTTCTAGCCATTACAATGCATACTTATACTTCTAGTTAGCCCAAATCCAATTCTAAAAAGGTGTCTTAAGTCTAGATGTCAAAAAATCCTATTGACAGGTGTTTTGACACACTCAACAACTCAAGTGAAATGCCAAGAACACTTCACCTCTTCTAAAAGGTGGTTAATCTCTTAAAAAGATCAACAATCCCAAAGTTTATGTGATTAGGTCTTGGTTTTACAGGCTAACCCAATGACCTGTTTTGTTGTTATAACAAGGGGCTAGGTTAAGTTCTAAGTGTAATTGGATGCAAAGTTTGTGAAGCTCAATTTTAAGGGATAAGCTAACTTAATCCTACCCTAACCAACTCATAAAGAAAAGATAAAAGATAAAGGGGAGAGAGGAAGGAAGAGAGAAGAAATAGAGGAAAGAGAGAGAGAGAAGAGGTCTATGCTCTAGAAGAACAAACATTACCAAATGGAAATATTCTGTAAAATCCCTAACCCAGATTTTATCTCAAACTCGTATTATTTTTTATTTTCCTTATGCTAGCATTTCGTCAAACACTTTGTATAATGCTCATTAGACTAAATTTCTAAGTTTATGTGATATAGAACAACTTGTAAAAAGGTTTAGTTCTTGAAATATTCACAATTGCATCTCAACATTCAAGGATATTAAATGAACATTTTGTCAAACAGTTTGCGGCGTTTCTGTATAAATGAAATTTGAGTACAGGGGTAATACAAGTCGTTATTAATATCAGAATCACAGGAAATGGAAAAAAATATTTTCTAACCTTCTAAGGAAACTAAAAATGCTTGCAAATGTTATTAGACTGATAATGAAGGTGTACACCACTTAGAGAAGGCAAATTTCTTCTTCAATCAGTAGTCTCAACTCCCAACCTCCTCTGTATATCAAAATCATGTACCAAGATAACCTCTTCTATCCCACTAGTTGGGCAACCAACTTGTCTAAATCTTCAAACACACTTATTACATCAAATGGGCAACGTTTCTTCATAAGACCCCCATGATTTCTCTTAAATAATTCCTACGCACCTTTTTGAAGACTTAAACATGATTTAATAATTCCATATAGGCAACAACATCTATTTTTAAATATCATCCACTTGAACAGTCAAAGGTCAATTTTGGCCAATAAAAATAGGACAAATATTTACCACTTTTTTTTATTGTGAATGAGGTGTAAAATTGCTATTGAATGTTCGACCATTAAAATGGATGATATTTAAGTAGAGTGGGCAGCAACCACCTCTCTTAACGATCTTCTATCTACCTCCACATACATGTTAAACATCATATATGCAACGGCACCTCACTTAGGAAACTCACATCATTTCTCCTTAAGGAATGTAGTTGTCTATGAGTGATACAAATCCCCTTTTGCACTTGTTGAAATAAAATAACAACAACAAATACCTCCCTTAAGCTTCACATGTATTGTTTTTAAACATTCAATGAAGACAAAAGGGTGACTCTTGGAGGGTGACGATCCCACGACCCCTCTTTATCATTTAAATCATTTTTCAAGAGGTTGTGGCTAACTTAGGATGAGTTACGACAGATCTAAGGAAAGTTTTCCAATCTCAAAACTATTATTAATTTCTCCTTTAAGTAGCGATTCACTATTACTAAACATATGCCTCTTCACAAACATATGCGCAAGACTTAAATTGAGCCAACCAGGAAGATCTGAAATGAATTGTCCAATGTTCTAGCACATAGAATTAAAAGAAATTTTTTCTTTGGAACAAATCACAATAAATTTATTAATCTAAAATTCCATCAATATGCCTAAATGTGAATTTTAAATGAATTCACCTCCAATCACTAACTAGGGAGAATCCTTTCATCCTTCGAAATCAACCTTTCACCATAGGGTTTTAAACCCAGGCTGTAATAATTTGAACCAGTTCTTCAAAGCCTTTTCCACAATGTAAAAATATTAACGAAAAAAAAACAAATGGATGATGAAAATTTTCTCTGAACCTCTTTTAAACTTCTCTTGGCTTCTTCTAGAATCTTCTTTTTTGCCGATCTTAGGAATTTATTATTTTCCCAAAAGTAACTATGTATTTTTATTTTTTTCATTTCTTTTTTGGCTATAAAAAGTTCTTTTTAAATAAAATAATTAAATAAATATAAGTTGCTTTTAAAATATTTCAAGGCAACTTAATTTATTTAATTATTTTATTTTTCTTGCCTGGATATTACATATTCCTTGCAAACATAACACTTACAACTTATGTCATTGTGTAAGTTTTATCTCAACACATGACATAACCTGTGCAAGATTCTAAGCTAAAATATAAATTTTATTATAATATTTGCAAATGAACATGATAAAGGAAACCATCACCATATTACATGTCTAGATAATGTAGATAATGACCCATTGCATTCACAAAAAACATTCACTAAGCTCAAATGGAGTATGTTTACATAGAATATTGGGGTCCAAATAACAATCTTTATGCATACAAACATAGAAGTTCCAACTTATGCTACAAGTTTTTTCCCATCATATACATGCGTAGTGGAAGAAATTACTCCTCTTTCTTAGCCCCTCAAAATCCTTGAATGAATGCTCTCCCCATCTTTTTTCTTCTCCATGTCAAAGGAGGGGGCTTTCTCATTAATTACATAACATTTTACAAGAAGCCCAGAAAAATAATTTTCAATTCACGGGTCATTACAAGTTTTACAAGTATAAACCAAGCCCACATGAACATCTCTTGATTTGGTAACTTGAATTTGGAAAGAAGCATGGAGAATGTAGATCTATCCTTGAGGGAGTATCTATCCATCAAAAGGTTTTTGGGTTGAGTTGAATGATAAATGTGATGAATTCTCTTTCTTTGTTTGAGATCCTCATGGTACCATGAGCCATGACCTCATTTAATTCCTCTCTTACTAGATCGTCCATTCATGGATTTAGGGGAAACATGCCACCAAATTCAAAAGCCGAGGTCATATGCAAGGGTAGGTCAAATACGCACTTGGATGGGAAAATTTGTTGTTGGCAATGCCTTAGACATGCATGGGAGTGCCATCACCTCAACGAGTAGGCCATCAAATTTAATCTCTTCCTAAAAATATGTTTCCCTGCCTACCCTAAGTGGTTGAGTGTATGAGAGCACACATGGAAAGCGAGGATTGGTCGAGAGAGTGTCACTGGCACAAGGTAAAAGTGCAGATATTTTAATGCTAAAAGGACACGAGGCTTCAAGGATCGGGATACTTCACTGTAGACATCTAAAATCAACCACTGATCACATTCTTGTTCATCTACCCCTATTTATTCCCTATTTTATCCCCTAATTACCCTGATTATCCTTAATTATCCCTTAATTAATTCTAATTCTTACCCCTCTCATAAGATTTAATTAATTAATTAAATCTTCCCTCTTACACCCTTCTCTTAAATAACAAGTGCCTAGTGGCCAGGCCTTGTAGTGTTGTTATTATAGTATTTGTTTAGTTGTAATTTTTTGTGTTGATTAGTTATTGTTTGTATATAGTATTTGTTTAGTTGTAATTTTTTTTGTTGATTAGGTATTAGTTGTATAGACAAATTGCATTCCAATAATTGAAAAATTAATTTTTGAAGAGTGTTGAAATGTCTTGGATAAATAAAACTAAACTTTACAAAGCCTAATAAATAACACAAATATTTCCTTAAAATGTAATAATACTAATACTTTTATAATTTAAAATGCATTAAAATATTGTAAGTTTGAAGAATAAAATTAAAAAAAATGTAATAACATGGTGAAATATTTTTCGTGATACTGTAATTTTTAACTTTTGACTAAATAAAATTGAAATCCTAGATTTTAAACTTTTGAATAAATAAAATTGAAATCTCAAAAATAATCTAATTTCATAAAATAAAATGTGTCCAACCCTAACCCTAGTTGGGTGTGGAGAGATTTGAAATATTTGCCTAATATATTAAAATGTAATAATATTGAATACTATTACAATTTAAAATGCATTAAAATATTGTAAGTTTGAAGAATAATTACACAATATAATAACAATAACATATTCATATTTAGATCACAAAATACTTAGTCACTTAATTTTTTGTTTAAGTAATAATAGTAGGTACTTTTAGAGAACATGATTTTAATTATTTTAATTAATCTAATATTGTGGTTTAGTAATAATTTTTTCTAAAGATAAAGAATTGTTTATCATTTCAAATTTGTAACTATTATATTTCCAGATGTAAATTTATGAGGAAAATTTATGAGGAAAATTTTATCTGAACTTGTTTTGAAATGTCTTGGGTAAATAAAATTGAAATTTCGAAAATAATTTAATTTGGTAAAAATAAAATAGCACTAAAATATATACTTAACTATAAAACTAATCTTTACAAAGCCTATTAAATAACACAAATATTTCCTTAACTATAAAACTAAACTTTACAAAGCTGGCATATTTGTATTATGTGCGAGCCCTGGCTCTTAAAATGTAATAATATTAATACTATGATAATTTAAAATACATTAAAATATTGTATGTTTGAAGAATAAAATAAAAAATTAATAACATGGCCAAATATTTTTCATGATACTGTATATTTTTAACTTTTTAGTAAACAAAATTGAAATACTAGATTTTGAGTAAATAAAATTGAAGTCTCAAAAATAATCTAATTTCATAAAATAAAATGTGTAGAATCCTATATTTTTAATAGTATTATTAATATTATAACTTTGTCCTTTTGACAAAAAAAAAATTTTGCACCATCCATTTAGGCATGACTTAACTAGTGGGACAATACCCAAAGAAGAGGTATTTTTTTTCAGGAATGACAATACAGATAAATCATTTTTCAATAATTTTTTGTTAAAAATTTATCATGTTGACATAGGAAAAGTACAAATTTAAATCAAATTTTTAGGACAACAAAAATAATCCTGTTTTTTTGATTGGTTTACAATCAATAAATTAATAACTAGATAAGTGCCAACTCATTGCAATAATATTGGCCGAAGGCTAATAAATTAAATTTATCAAACTTAATTTATTATTTACACCTTTACCCTTAACCACAGTGAACTGCTTTTACTGAACATTATAAAAATCAACCTATCCCAATTATCAATTTTAACATACACACAATACACAATTTACGGACAAATCATTTGGAGTTATTGCTAGATAAATAGAGCAACCACATTTCAATACATTCTGTAACATTTATTTGGTTTTTATAGTCATATTTGATATAAATTTTAAGGTTATGCAATAGTTGAAATCTCTTTAATAAAATTTATATTTTGGTGCATACATACTGATAATCATTTTGTTTGGGCTAGATCTTATGTTGAGGTTTTTGCAGGTGTGAGGAGGGCAGAACAGTTGAAAATTTTTGAATTTTTGTTTTTCCTTTTTGGCCCTTTACGCCCTTGTATGATCATATCGTTTTTCTATTATTCACTGATTTATCCATTTAACTCTGTGTCTTGTGATCTGCAGGCGGTTTTCATCCAACGAGTACTGGCATGCCTCCATAATATTTACATTGTCAGTTGCAGTTTTTCATTAAGTTTTGATTTTCAATAGTTCGTGAATGCTAAGTAATTGTTGCAGTCAGTTTTAAACTTAACCGTTCTCTTAAAACATTTACTTAGTTTTTTTATCCTGGTTGGTTTGAAAAATCTAACGGTTTTACATGTCTCATAGTATAAATCCTAAAACTTCATTCTATTTGTAAATTCTCTTCATAATTGGCGATAGGATTTCATATGTGAGCATTATAGTGCTGGGAAAATTGTCTCATACCTTAAAAGACATTCACGTTGTTTTATATATGTGAGCATTATAGTGCTGGGGAAATTGTCTCACGCTGTAAAAGATTCATCATGCTAGCTCGAGCACGCTTAACATTATACGACGATCACAGGCCTCCTAGGAATATCTTTCAAATCTGATTTGCTTTCTGAAGTGTGTGATTTCTTCAATAAAAAACTTGAGATAAACGTTGGGAAAATTAAATAAGGTTTTTGTCATCATCTCTTTGGTGGGAACGAGATTGTTTTAAAAAGTGTGTCCTGAGATGAAAATTTGGTTGTGATCTGAGCCCGATTTGCAGTTGTTATTGCTGAGTATTCCTTTCAATTGCTGAGTTTAGTGTTATTTAAAACATATAAAGATTTATTTCACACTAACTCTAATCATTTTAAAGCTAGGTGTTTGCAGCAATATTTATTGTTTTGTGATATGTGTTGAAACTCTTTATCATGGAGTACTGCGAGTCTAATCTCAGTTGTTACTTGCAGGTGTCATAGCATCATCATTTGAGTTGTCAATGCTGATAAAACCATGCTCAAAGCTTTAACTACTAGCACATGAAATAGTGGATGTTAACATTTATCCTAGCCATAGCATAAAAACGTGGTTATCAAGATCATAACAATGCATGCAACAACTGTTCAAATAACTGGTGGTTTTACATAAACAGTAACATTTTAATTGTCAGCAGCTCAAATCATGCATGTGATTATTGTTCGTAGCAAACCACTAATCACCAGATTGCCCATTTTTAGCCCTAGGAGGTTGTTTCGTTCAAATTAGCATAACTTTCTCACTTTGCATCGGATTTTTACAATTTCATAGGCGTTGGAAAGGTAACTCAGAGAGCTACATCGTGGTGAAGACCATTTGTCAAATTCATCACAAATTTGCAGGTATAATCATTTGAAATTTAGGTTTGTATTTTGAAATATCAAACATTTATCTTATTCGCAATGCATTTAACATTTCGTGTGGGTTTTTGAAGGATCATCTGTCTTGTCTTAACGTTTTTTCTTGCAGCTTTACACCTGTCCAAGACAAAATTTTTTTTGGCAAACTACTAATACATTTGTTATAGGATCCCTTTTGTGTGTTTGCATTTTTAACATAGGAACACTTGGTTTGGTGTTTTAAAATGAACTTTTGTGTTTAAAATAGGGACATTTCAATTTGGTGCTCTAAAAAGAACACGTGTTTGTTGTGCTTGGTGTGCTTGCACATTTGTTAAGTAGTCACCAAAATCATATTTGTCTATTATTCCTCTTCCCTTGCATACGAGTCTTGGGTTAGGAAATAGCACATTGTGTTTGCCTTGAGTATCCTCTACCCACGCTATATGCAGTCTTGGGAAATGAGCAAAAGAAACACCTTGATGTCTTGAGTACTTCCCTTTACTACGATCTTGGGTTCAAGAGAACATAGCAACACAATATTGTTTGAGTATCCTCTCCCTTTGCACTACGTGCGATCTTGGGTGCAAGAGAAAGAACAATACATAGGCTTTCCTTTTTCTTTGTAGTAGGTGGCCTGCCTGGGAGTTTACCCCAGGGTTCGATCACAAGCACTTATCTCCAGCGGGCTATATAAAGGGGCAAAAACTAAAAGGTGAGCTCAATCCACTTGTGCCATAGGGGGTGGGCCTTGTGGTCCCGGGTGATTCCAGATGTGGGTTAGAGATTTTGGTCTCCCATCGCTACTATGTTGTGATGTTCTTAGGAGTTCCCTCACTACGAATGTTTGTTGTAGAATCCTAAGACCTTTTGGCCATTTACTATAGTGGTGAAAGGAATACGAATGGTACCCTGAAGTTACCACATAGGGTTCTTGGTTGAGGGGACACGATTCTTTTTTTGGACTCATCTTTTCAAGGCGAGAGGTGTCAAGATGGTCCAAGATCTTGGCATACTCTAGCTACCCACTCCAATTACTCCTATTTAAAATCACCACAAGGGGAGGTAAGCCCACTATTGTAAACAACCCTTATTACTAGTTAGGTTGTGCTTGCTTTATTTGTTTGTGAACCAAGGCCAGGCGAGTTTTGTGGAAGAAAACTTGCAAAATACCACATTTCCCTTAAATCAAAGAGTCAAATCAGCCAAAGATCTGTATGCAAATTGTTTGTTGTGTTTTCTAATCACCTCTACAACTTTTCTCCTATATCATTAGCTTAGCCTCCGAAATTGGGATCCCATCATCCTTTCATGTCACATCTCAAGTGGGACCTTGTCATCTTGAATCTTAAGAAGCTCATCAATCAATCAAATTATCAAATCCAATCCATTTCCCACCTAATTCATTTGTCGTCATCTTACTCATATTCTCATCCTTGAACCAAATCCAATCCTCATTCGTCAAAATGGTTGTGATCATCAACAAATTTAGGTCAAATCCAAAACCCAAAATCATAATCCGAGGCGGTCCAAAATTTACTCCTAATGATGATGAGAATCTTGTAGATCATGATGCATATTTTGATATTCATGAACATACTTTGACACTTATAGCCCATCAACCTCCTACCAATCACCATCCTATGAGTCATCTCCATCCACCTCATACAAACTGTCATCCCATAATGAGCCCCTTTACATAGAAGTTAATATCAAAAGGTTTTTAGTCAAAAGGGTCCTAATAGATTGTGGCTCAAGGTTAAACTTGTGCACTCTAAAGTGTGTTAAACAATTGGGATACTCCACCGCAGATATTGAAAAATACCATTTCATCATTGTTAAAACCTATGATGAAACTAAAAGGAGATCTGAAGGTACTATTTGATTGCCTGTCAAATTAGGTCTAGCCCTAGTTAATCACTTGTCAAGCCCTAGACCTCACTCTCCCATATAATATCCTCCTAGGGTCACACCCATGGATTCATGCCATGAGGGTTGTTCCTTCCACCTGTAATAGATACATCACATTTCTATTTAATGATTAAGAGGTTACCATTTATGCTGACCCAAATCATTTTGAATATTGCCCAATCAATGACAAGGCCCAACCATCTACCTCATGTATTGATCATACCCCCAAAACTCCCAGATCTACACATGACCATACTGAAACAAATCCTATACTTCAACTCCAACAAGATCCTAAAACCTTACAACTTGTGCATCTCTTCATGGATCAGGATCTTGATTTTTACTTGAGACATCTTTATGATTGTGGGGTTGAACTCCTTGATAGTATCTTTGAGAGAGAAAACGCATGAAGAAAAGAAAAAAATATAGGGATAAGGCTCAAGATAATCCCTCTTCATCCAAGTCACCGCCATCATCCATACAACATCAACAACTTCCACCTAAATGCCATGAGTCACCCCCATCATCAAGCCAACCTAGTCCCTCCACATCAACCAATCTCATGAATATTCCTCAATATCCATCTCAAAATCCTCCACAACATGAGCATGCTAGTACTAGTCACCCCTCACACCAAGATCAAGAATCCTTAAGCCATCTTAATGCTACTCTTGACAAGGGAGATACCACCTCAAGTTTGGAATCATACATTAATCCATCTACTAGTCCCCCTCATCCATCCATCCCTACGGAGCCTCCATCATATAATCCTTCCAACTTTCCCAATCCTAATCCATTAAACCAATCCCCAATGCACTTAAAGTCTAGACCATCAAATCTTCCACATAAGTCCAATCCTATGATCCATCCACCTAAGCCCAATCCAAATCTTGATCCTGTCACAGTCAATCCTACCATCCCCCCACCTAATCCAAATCCCAATCCTATTATATCCAATCATCTTGTCCATCCACCCGATCCTAATCCCATTATCACTCCATCAGATCCCAATCCTATACCTTCCACCCTCATTATCCATCCATTATATTGTGCATCCACCCATATACTAATGAAGGATGTGATCCATTGGATACTAGCAAGGAATCAACCATCACCCTCATGCCATCAAATCCCTATCCTTGAAACTATCCAAGAACCATCAAATGTCTTGCCTATTTCTCCAATCCCATCTTATAGTCCGCAATCTATCCAAGAACCTTCAAATGTTCTTGAAGGTCCACCTACCATAAGTCCAATTTATTTCCCACCATACATTGAACACATCCAAGAAACCTCCATTCCTATCCAAACTCAAGATTTATGTCAAGAGTCAAATCCAAAGCATGATCAACCTTACTCCTCACCACTTCAAGATCAAATTATCCACACCCCTTCAAACCAACTTACCCAAGATCAAGAGCTTGTCACTCCTTCCACTCATGGTACCAATACTATCCATAGTCAAGAAACCTCCACCACTCCTATCCATCATCCCACAACATCCATTTCCTTTGATGAGACACTTGGCTCCCAAGTAAGCATAGATGATCAAACAAATAGCCTAGATCTTCATGAGCATAATGAACATAATCAAGATCCTATTGATCCTTTGTCATCCAATATCGACCATATTGTAAATCCATCATCATATCTTATTAGTCTTACTACCTTCCTTCATGAATGTTCTTCCCTAGGAGAGAAGCAACCATTGTCTACCACCACACTTTCTCCATTCAATAATGAGCTCAAGTCTAGTTTCCAAAACACACATAGTCCCATTGTCCATCACATACTCGAAAAAATGAACTATCAAGGTAATGGCTTAGGCCTTCATGAACAAGGTATTTTGGAGCCCATCCATGTCAAAATCCCTACACAATCATATGGACTTGGATATACACCCCAAGGAAAACAATCTCAAGATGTTGGTAATACCTCCATGCCTCCTAAATCCACATCCTTCCACCACAAATTCCATGCATTTTATCATACTCCCAAAACATATGTTTCCATCCCTCCTCCATCATCCTATGAACCCAAAAAGCATGTGACCATCCATCTTCCTCCATGTCCTCCTAACATCCCTCCATCCACTTTACCTCCACTTCTTCCACCTCATAATATTCTCATCTTCAAATCCCCTTATCACTTTAGCCACAAATCCATTAATCCCTCCATCCATACATCCCATTCCAATAAATCCCCTACAGTTCCTAATCATGATCAACAAATGCACACATCAACTAAACATGAAGCTATCACAAAAACCCCCATGGGATTCAAAAACAAAAATTTGGATGCCTCCACCCATAAAGCAAAAAATCCTAATGATCCTCATGCCATAGGGCACCCATGCAAAGAATCAAAGCAAAATCAAAACTCAAAAAGGCTACCCAAGTTCACATCTCAAAAAGACAATTTCAAAATCAAAAGGGTTTGGATCCCCAAGAAAAAAGCATCTAATTCAAATGGAGCATCCATAATCTTCAAATCCCAAACATCCTACTCCCTATCACAAAATCTTGAAAATCATAAGTCCATTTGGGTCCCTAAAGTCCTAGATAGGTAATCCCCTACAAGAACATCTCCATTATTCCCAAATCCCCCTTCCAATGAAAAGCTTCAAAATTGAATTCAGTGTGTGCAACCGTTGGTCTTGGTTCCCTTCCACTCCACAACATTGCCACATAGCTCCATCTCCCCATCTTATGTCTACTATCCCACTTATTTCTTCCATCATATCCTTATGGTCCATGCTTTTGCATAAGTCCTATCTATCTCTTTTTCTCCATCCTAATCCACTATCCTTCCATCTTAATCTCCATACATAATCCACTATCCATGATCCATACACTATCCATCCATCTATCATACACTATCTCCTTATTCTATTTTCCTCCCATGCAATCCTCTACCAACATCCATGCGCATAATACCACTTGAAATGGTCTATGAGTGACTTCTATCCATCATGGGACATTACCACCTTGCTATGGGGACAAAATCTTGACTTCCCTACCTATTCCATCCAACTATCCCGCACGAAAAAAAATCAAAATAGTAAAAGATAAATCCTTCATCCAATGGTGAAAACCATTTTTAAGGCGCCTTAGATAAGTACCATGATGAAAACCTAGCAAATAGGCGTCATGTGTAGGTGATTATCTATGTGATTTACACTTGGGGGCATGGTGTCTCATCTATCCCATCTCATATCCTATCCTATCATTTTACATCCTATCTTGCCATCCTTAACTATCATATCCGTCATACCTTCCTCATTGTACCATCCATCTTGCCTTCCTCCTTTTGATCTTGATGAGGGTAGGGGCAAAATGTTGAAAAATGCTTTTGACACCTCTTGTTCTTGGAGTACAGGACCACTGAGAGGGGGGGGCAAATCTATGGTCTATAAACCATAAAAACTTCTTGCACCTTTTAATTCACTGAAAGGAAAAATACAAGAGACCTCAAGGTTTCATCAAACACATATACACATGAATAATGATGATAAGAATGAACAAGACCATCATAACACAATCATTAAGACATATAGATAGACATAATCATAAATCATAACACTAGTTTTGATGAGTGGAAAAACCTTTAAAAAAGGATTAAAAAACCACTCTTAAATTCCTTCACTTTATTGAGCTTCCCTGGCAAAAATGTTTCTAGGAGCACCAACTCCAATAACAAATAAGAGCACCAACTCAAAACACCAACAAGAGCACCAACTCCAATATCAATAGGAGCACCCACTCCCTGACACAGCCTCACTGGCAATAAGTTTGCAAGAGCACCAACTCTCTGCATATAGAAATAAAAAAAATTAATTCAGGGGATTACCCTGATTCTCTATAGCACAGAACCTTATAACTTCTTTTGTTTTCACTCAACAAAGTATCCTTCAATCACAAATCATTAACACCATGTCAGTAACAACAAATCAAACATGTTTCAATCTTTGCAAACAATTGCAATTTCCTTTCTTGCATTGAAGATAACCTCTATACACCATAAACTAATCTTCAACCTTCAATCTCTGCAAACACCAAGATTTTCTTCACAAAACTGATCAATTTGCATATTGGCATGTAGACTTACCTTTTCTCATCACATATCAATGACCAAAACTTCTAAAAACATCACACAGTTCTCATAATAAATTTTAATGGCCCTCTGCATCATTGAGATCTTCAAAAAACTGCTTTAAAGCTATATATAGTCTTTTGTCCGTCAAATTTAGCCAACTAGGAGTGACCATTGGAATTCAAAAAGTAGACAAAAAGGTGACTATCAGATATCCTTTCACGCCATCATCAACATTTAATCTTAGTCACAGATTTTTTTTTTGCACTCATAAGTTATTGGTAACTTGGTGTCCCCGGTGCCCCTAAGGAGTCGAGGTCGGTCACCCGACGTGTTGAAGACCCTTTAAACATACCTTAAGTTATGTATTCACTGTTTTAGCAAGTCACTTTTAAAATAGAAATAAAGTAGCGACGGGTATACAATGTGTGCCTTAAGACCTTTAATTTAGGGTTTTTGTTCCCTAAGCCACTTAACACACTAAACCCTAATAGGATATATGAGGAGATACTCATATTAATCACATCAAGAGGAATGATGATAACTCTGTAGAGGCCTCAATGACTTCAGAGGAGATTATATCAAAGTATGATAATCAGTTTACACTTGTGCAATCTTGGAAGAAACAATAGGGCACAAAGTGTTAATAGACACTAATCAAAACATAAGATTTTTATGCAGACACATCACCTGACCATACTATGACAAGTCATATGAAACATGAGGGATGAAGATCAACATCAAACACTCTCTTATGAATCTTTGTCATACTTGCATAATGTCTTTACTTTGCATGAATGTCAAAGGCACTTGGAGACACATTATGAAGAATTTCATTTTCCTTGCACTATCAAAGGCATTCATAGCATGATGATATGAATGAGCAGACATCAACACCAATACTAATACCACTGCAATTCCTCTGTCATCTTTGACTTTGACAAGCATCAAACACCTCCTGTCATAATGCATATGAACTCCTGTGATCATGTATGAACTCATGTCTGAATCTTACTGAATCACCTTACTGCCTCAAACTCTTCCTTTCTTTGTCATCACAAAGATAAGACACCTCATGCTTCACTATCCTTTTGTCATCCACTGCATTGTCCCTTGTCATCAACCTTTTTCCATCAAGGACAACCAACACAACAAACTCCCCCTTTGTGCATGGATGGCAAAACACAAACACTCCCCCTTTTGACACTATGGACAAAGGACACAACTACTTTCTGACAGCACTGTCATGAATTCACATCACTGAACTTATTGTATATTATACCTAGACTACACTAATGGCTTGTCATATAAATTTTCAAGTATACTGTCATCTTGAAGCACTGTCACTGTCAATGTTAGATGATACCTATCTCTGTCCTACTACTTGGCTCTGCATACTTTGATAAATGCCACATCTTAGAATTCACATGATCATCACTACCAATGTGACAATCCTCAATATCAATGATGAACTGTCAATTGTACATTGTGAACAGACTATCAAGACATCAAAAAAAGAACTAAAGATCCATTGCACCACACAAAGTATCCTCATTGTATCAAATCACTTTGAATCTGCCAAGTACTGAGTAGAAAGGTCATGCCCCTGCCTCTGTTAACTTTGAAATCACAGTCTTCTCATCATTCACTATTCACACTTTGTATAAAATTCTTTGATGCTCCATTTCATTGGATGAAACAAAAAACAAAAACAAAAACAAATTTGATTGGACTTCGGGACTGCAGAAAATCACCCATTTACTCCCCCTGAATCCAATATTATGATGAAATCATTGAAGAGAGGAGAGTGACAACACCCAAAACCTTTGTCTCAGAGATTCAAACACTTCTTTAGGCAATGGTTTTGTAAACATATTAGTAATTTGATCAGAAGTATGAACATAATCTAGCACTACATCATTTGCAAGAACTTTTTCTTTTAGGAAATGATATCTAATAGCAATATGTTTGGTCCTAGAATGCATGACTAGATTCTTGGAAATATTAATGGAACTAGTATTGTCACAAAGAATAGAGACAAGCTTAGAAATCTCCACTTTGATGTCTTGAAGTGATTGAACCATCCAAAGGACCTGAGTGCAATAGGAAGATGCTGCAACATATTCAACTTCAGTAGTGGATAAAGAAACACAATCTTGCTTCTTGCTATGCCAAGCCACTAATCTGCCACCAAGAAAGAAGGCTGCTCCACTTGTGCTCTTTCTGTCATCAGGACATCCTGCCCAATCAGCATCAATAGATGCAAGAAGAGTGAAATCATTGTGTCTAGGATACCACAATCCAAAATCAAGAGTGCCTTTAAGGTATGTAAAAATCCTTTTAACTGCATTTAAGTGAGATTATTTAGGACATGATTGAAACCTTGCCACCAAGCACACAACCTGCATAATATCAAGTCTAGAAGTAGTTAGATATAAGAGGTTGCCTATCATGGATCTATATAAGGACTGTTCTACCTCAGGTGAATCATCATTTTTGCTTAGTTTGCACCCTGTTTCCATAGGATTACCAACTAGTTTACATTCATCCATTTGAAATCTTTTTAGCATTTCTCTTGCATACTTAACTTGTGAGATAAAAATCCCTTTTTCAAGTTGAGAAACCTGTAAACCAAGGAAGAAAGACATTTCTCCAAGCATAGACATTTCAAACTCTGATTTCATAATGTCGGGAAAAGAATGACACATGTTATCATTATTACTTCCAAAAATGATGTCATCAACGTAAACCACTACAACCAAGATATCCTCACCTTTGGCAATAAAGTACAAATTATTGTCCACTCCACCTTTACTAAATCCTTGCTCTTGCAAGTACTTATCCAATCTGTAGTACCATTCTCTTGGGGCTTGTTTCAAGCCATACAAGGCCTTTTTCAATCTGTACACATGATCTAGTTTGTCTTTACATTCAAAACCCTCAGGCTGTTCTATATAAACTTCTTCCTTAATATCACCATTTAGAAAGGCTGATTTGACATCCATTTGGAACACCTTGAAATTTTTATAAACTGAAAAAGCTAAGAACATTCTTATTGCTTCTAGTCTAGCCACTGGTGCAAAAGTTTCATCAAAATCAATCCCCTCAATTTGAGAGTAACCCTTACAAACAAGTCTAGCTTTATTTCTAACAACTTTTCCCTTATCATCAAGTTTGTTTCTAAAAACCCATTTTGCACCAATAACATTTTTACCTTCAGGTCTAGAAACAAGCTCCCATGTCTTGTTCTTCTCTATTTTATTCAATTCCTCTTCCATGGCTTTAATCCAAGATTCATCCTTGCTGGCCTCCACATCTAGGTATTTGGTTCCATTTCTGATATCAAGCATACATGTGCTTGATCACTTGTAGTAGCAAATCTTCTCCTTGTTAGAACACAAATATCTTTATCTCCAATGATTAGCTCTTGTGGATGATCTCTTTGAAGTGTCTTTGAAGGAGTTTTGGCTATGGTTTCCACATGCTTTTTAGGAGTATTTTCTTGCACTTGAACTTCCACTTCTTTTTCTGAAATATGACCTTTATCCACAATCTGCTGAACATAAGGCTACAAACCTTCATCCACTTTGATATTAGTTCTTTCTATTACTCTTTTGATTCTTTTGTTAAAACATTAATAGGCTTTACTATGTGTAGAATAGCCTAAAAAATGCCCTCATCACTCCTAGAATCAAAACTCCCTAAATTATCACCGTCTCTCTTAATGAAACATTTACTACCAAAAATTCTAAAGTATCCAACATTGGTTGACCTACCATACCATAATTCATAAGGAGTATGGTTAGATTTTACCCTCAATTGTACTTTATTTAGAGTATATACTGTTGTATGGACTGCTTCCTTCCAATAAGTGTTGGGCAGATTTGCATCATGAAGTAATGTTCTTGCCATCTCCTTCACAGTCCTATTCTTATTTTCAGCTACTCCATTCTGTTGTGGAATTCTAGGAGCTGAATATTGTCTTTTGATCCCATGTTTCTCACAATATTCTTCAAACTCCTTGGATGTATACTCTCCACCCTTATCTGACCTTAGACATTTGAGCTTGAAATATGATTCCTTCTTAACCATCTTCTTAAAGATCCTGAATTTGTCAAAGGCTTCTGACTTGTGCTTCAAAAAGGTCACCCAAGTCATTCTAGAAAAGTCATCAATAAAGAGTATAAAATATCTTTCACCACCTAATGCTTTAGTCCTGTAGCACCACACAAATATAAATGAACAAGTTGTAAAGGCTTAGAAGAAGAAAACTCTTTGGATTTAAAACTGGCCATAGTTTGCTTACCAAATTGTCATTCTTTGCAAGTGGTGTTGTTTGGCTTGGAGATGTGAGGCATATTCCTTACATTATGATTTTTGTTGATCCTTTCAAGATTATCAAAATTTATATGACCAAGTCTTTTGTGTCATAGCCAACTTTCTTTAATCTACCCCATGAAGCAAATATGTCCATTTATATCTCTTTTTTCATTCTCATGAAGATTATAGATATTTCCACTTGTTCTTAATCATGTTGCAACTACTTTTCTAGATTTCTTCTTAATTTCACAACCATGAGCATTAAATAAAACATTGAATCCATTGTCACAAATTTGATTTACACTCAAGAGATTATGTTTCAATCCTTCCACATAATACACATCATGCAATGAAGTCTCATCATCTAAAAGTATAGTACCTTTTCCTTTGATTAGAATGCAAACATTGTTAGCAAACATGACTGAACCTTCTGTATAGTCTTCAAGCTTGATGAACTTGCTTTTATCTCCTGTCATATGGTTAGAACAACCACTATCTATAACACATTGAGCTTTCTTCTTGGCATGAAAGACAGTTTGAACAATCATAGATTCAATATTCTTATTCATCATCTTAGGTCTCCAAACAAGTTTTGTCTTATCAACACTTGAAGTAGACATTTTGGAAAGAACATTCATCCTAGTTTGCTGCACTTTCAAATTAGGCCTACAAAATTTGGCTATGCGCCCAAAGTTATTGCAATTGAAACACCTCAACCTTTTCAAGAACACAAAAGGATTCCTTCTCAAAAAAAACTTGTTCTTGTTCTAAAGTCAAATTTGCACTCATTTGCCCTGTGTCCATATTGATTACAATGGAAGCAATAACCAAGAAAATTCAAAGTATACTTGAATGAATTACTCCTTTTGAAGTTTGATGGTTTCATGAAACTTTTGTTGATAACATCAGCATGTTGAAGACTCTTGGAATATGAGCATTGTCCTTCTTCAAACCCTAGACTAGTTTTGTCTTTGAAGCCCTTTTTTTTCTAAGAGATCTTCTAGTTTGTTATTGCTACTACACATGTCAAGTCTTCTTCTCAAGGCTACAATTTCAGCCTCTAGAGCATGACACTCTTTATCTTTGGCATCTAACTCCTTGTTTGTAACTTCAACAATTATTTTACTCTCTTCAAGATTCAAGTTTAGGTCTGCAATTTGTTTTTCATAATCAATGACTTTTCTTATTAGAATTTCATTATCCTTTTGAAATTGATTTCTTTGAGCAACTATCTCCTTTTGAGCTTCTTGATCTCACCAAGTGCACACTTCAATTCACCTTCAAGATCAACCTCTGTTTCATCATTTCCAAATTTATTTTCACACTTATTATTCTGATTTTCACTTATAACTACCATGAACAAGGTTTCCTCTCCTTCCTCAAGTGACTCCTCTGAACCACTATCTGTTATATCAACATCTTTTATGAACAGACTCTTCTTCTTTTTGAAGTTGTTTTTCTTTTTAGGATTGAATTGTTTCTTATTTCCTTCTTCATCACTATCTAGATCTTTGTATGGACATTTAGTAGCAAAGTGACCTATCCTACCACACTCAAAACACTTGAATGGAAGCTTACCTTTATACTTTCCTGATGACCCCTTTTTACAATCTGCTAACAAAAGAAGACTCTTGATCATTCATCTCTTCTGGATCTAAATTTGTTTCCTTTTCCTTTTTGACTAACTTAAAAGCAGCTTCCTTACTTGTAGAATTATCATTACAAACTCTCATCTCAAAAGCAGTAAAAGTACCATGGAGTTCATCTAAGGTCACTTTACTCATATCCCTCTCTTCTACAATAGACACCTTGGATTCATATTGAGGTGTTAGAATCCTTAAAACCTTGTTTACAACTTCCTTTTCTTCTAAGGTATCACCTAGACCCCGAATAGCATTAACAACCTCTTGAACCCTTAGTAGGTAATCAACCACCTTCTTATCATCATTCATTTTAAGACTTTCAAACTTGGCTCTATAAGATTGTAACTTAGCTTCTTTGATTTTTTTCATCTCCTTGATAAATACTTGACAACTTATCCCAAATAGCCTTAGTACACTTACAATCCATGATTTTGACAAGAATCTCATTAGTCAGACCACAACAAATAGCATTTTTGGCATTAGCATTATTGTCATAGGCCTTATTTTCATCAAGAGTTGAAGGAGGTTTTGTTTCTTTATACTCATTTTCTATAGCAGCCCAAACATCATACCCCAGGGAAGATAAGTAGGCCTCCATTCTAAACTTCCAAAAGGCATAATTAGACCCATCAAATAATGGTGCTTTGTATGTAGAAAAACCTTCTTGACTGGCCATGACCAGTACTCCACTTAAAAGACCTACCCAAGCTTGTTAGGCTTCTACAGGGAACTTGGCTCTGATAGCACTTGTTGGAGTACAGGACCACTGAGAGGGGGGTAAATCAGAGGTCTATAAACCATAAAAAATTCTTGCACCTTTTAATTCACTGAAAGGAAAATTACAAGAGACCTCAAGGTTTCATTAAACACATATACACAAGAATAATGATGATAAGAATGAACAAGACCATCATAACACAATCATTAAGACATACAAATAGACACAATCATAAATCATAACACCAGTTTTGATGAGTGGAAAAACCCTTAAAAGGGATAAAAACCCACTCTTAAATTCCTTCACTTTATTGAGCCTCACTGGCAAAAATGTTTCTAAGAGCACCAAATCCTTATGGAGCATCAACTCCAATAAAAAATAAGAGCACCAACTCAAAACGCCAACGAGAGCACCAACTCCAATATCAATAGGAGTACCCACTCCCTAACACAACCTCACTAGAAATAAGTTTGCAAGAGCACCAACTCTCTGCATACAAAAATTAAAAAAAAATTCAGGGGATTACCCTGATTCTCTACAGCACAAAACCTTATAACTCCTTTTGTTTTCACTCAACAAAGTCTCCTTCAATCACAAATCATTAACACCATGTTAGTAACAACAAATCAAACATGTTTCAATATCTGCAAACAACTGCAATTTCCTTTCTTGCATTGAAGATAACCTTTATACACCATAAACTGATCTTCAACCTTCAATCTCTACAAACACCAAGATTTTCTTCACAAATCTGATCAATTTGCATATTGGCATGTAGACTTACCTTTCCTCATCACATATCAATGACCAAAACTTCTAAAAACATCACGCAATTCTCATACTAAATTTTATTGGCCCTCTGCATCATTAAGAGCTTCAAAAAACTACATTAAAGCTATATATAGTCTTTTGTCCGTCAAATTTAGCCAACCGGGAGTGACCATTGGCATTCAAAAAGCAGACAAAAAGGTGATCATCGGATATCCTTTCGCGCCATCATCAACCTTTAATCTCAGTCGCAGCTTTTCTTTTCGTACTCATAAGTTATTGGTAACTTGGTGTCCCCAGTGCCCCTTAGGAGTCGGGACCGGTCACCCGAGGTACTGAAGACCCTTTAAACATAGCTTAAGTTATGTATTCATAGTTTTAGCAAGTCATTGTTAAAATTAAAATTAAGTAGTGACGGGTATACAATGTGTGCCTTAAGACCTTTAATTTAGGGTTTTTGTTCCCTAAGCCACTTAACACACTAAACCCTAATAGGAGATATGAGGAGATACTCATATTAATCACATAAAGAGGAATGATGCTAACTCTGCAGAGGCCTCAATGACTTCAGAGGAGATTATATCAAAGTATGATAATTAATTTACACTTGTACAATCTTGGAAGAAACAATAGGGCACAAAGTGTTAATAGACAGTAATCAAAACCTAAGATTTTTATGTAGACACATCACCTGACCATACTATGACAAGTCATATGAAACATGAGGGATGAAGATCAGCATCAAACACTATCTTATGAATCTCTATCATACTTGCATAATATCTCTACTTTGCATGAATGTCAAAGGAACTTGGAGACACATTATGAAGAATTTCATTTTCCTTGGACTATCAAAGGCATTCATACCATGATGATATGAATGAGCAAACATCAACACCAATACTAATACCACTGCAATTCCTCTGTCATCTTTGACTTTGACAAGCATCAAACACCTCCTGTCATAATGCATATGAACTCTTGTGATCATGTATGAACTCCTATCTGAATATCTTCCTGAATCACCTTACTACCTCAAACTCTTCCTTTCTCTGTCATCACAAAGATAAGACACCTCATGCTTCACTATCCTTTTGTCATCCACCGCACTGTTCTTTGTCATCAACCTTTTTCCATCAAGGACAACCAACACAACACTTGTCATATTCCAATTTCCACCCATCCATTTCTAAGAATCTCCTCCATACATCCATCCACTACTAAGTCTATTCATCCCTTCCAAGCATTATCCCCATCATGCATCCTAATAAGGATCACTTCACCAAATCCTAAGGCATAGTATCTAGAGTGGGGGCATGTTATTCCTATGTGGCATAGTTCTTGGAGATCACATCCTATGCTCCCTCCATCCCTCTATTATATATCTCCCATCCATTATCATTCTATCGCCACTCCTTGTATCCTTCCATACTCCTATATTTATTCTAGATCGTCCATCCTTTTATCCATCCAAATGCTACATTTATCCTATCACCCATCCTTTTTATCCACTTATCTAATCCTACATTTGTTTTATCACTAATCTTTTTAATCCATGTAGTCCTACCTTTATCTTATCGCCAATTCTTTTATCCATCCCATCCATTATTGGTCATCCTTGCATCCTATCTTCATCCTTGCCTCCTAGGCTCCCTATCTCCCATTAATTATCCTTCTATCGCCAATCTTGTATCCATCCATACTCCTACCTTTATCCTATTGTCCATCCTTTATCCATCCAAATCCTACATTTATCCTATCACCCATCCTTTTTATCCACCCATCCTTCCTACACACTTCCTATCCATTTCTTATCACTACTCCCTTCACCCATCCATCTATCATTAATGCCCCTTTCATTCTATATCTCTTCCATCATCCATCCAATCCAATACGTTCATTAGCCTAAATCACCCCACTTTCCCATCCTTGTTTCTAGACTTGGTGTTGCCTTGTCACTAGTTATCATTTGGAGACCACAATCCTATCCAGATGCAATCCAATCCTAATCCACTGCAATCCATTGCAATCCCATTGAAAGCAATACAATGCATTGTCAATCC
Organism: Cunninghamia lanceolata; assembly: GCA_027924645.1. Taxonomy (NCBI): domain Eukaryota; kingdom Viridiplantae; phylum Streptophyta; class Pinopsida; order Cupressales; family Cupressaceae; genus Cunninghamia; species Cunninghamia lanceolata. Next base: position 16,563,849 of record BSBN01000547.1, read on the forward strand.
ATCATAAGAAACCCTCATCCATGCAAATCTTGTCAATCAATCTATCCTATTATCCAAAAGCACTCCATCAGTTTTATTCCCAACCTTGCTGTGAATCTCAATCATCTTAATCCAATCAATCAATCATCATCATCATCATTGAGATGTATCATTCCTAATCCTTGTGTTGTTCTCAAGATATATCATTCCCACATCAACAATGCTATCAATCAATCATCATCAATCAATCAATCATTGTCTTATACAAATTGTAACACTCTCAAAACCGGACCAGGCGTCTTATGTGAGGTGTCTCATTTATGAAACTAGACACAATCATATCATTTGTCTTATATAGGTGGTTACATCGTTGAAACCAAATTAGGTGTCTTAAACGACATGTTTCCTTTCCTAAAACTAAACACTATCATCATCAATCAATTAATCATTGATTTTCAGCTTGACTAGGGGCAATATAGTGTTTATCTTTGTATCGTGTATGCATGTTTTTCTTGTTTTACTTGTATGTGCTATATCATTGTTGTTTTGTGTCTGTATCAGTCCTTGCAACATACCTGCCACTTCGTCATTATGGTCTTTCATATCATGGTGGCTTAGGCATATGCTTGCTTGTGATTTTTTGTCCTTTCCGCATTTGACACATCGTCACCCTAGTCTTTATACCTTTGTGCATAATGTCTGATGCTATATCGAACATCGGGTTGCTCAAACTAAATTAGCATAACTCTATCTCCTTCCCTTCATTTCCTTTTCAAGAGCATATCCATCTCCTTCGTCCCTGCATATCCTCTTGAAGGGGCATCATCTATCCAATTCCTCCATTTTTATGAACCCCATCCAATCCAATCTAACCTATTCTACCCAATCTTTTATCTTCCTGACCTATGTTTTAAATCTTCTTTGAAACGACATTGCTTCGCAACATTGTCTCAAAGAGGGGCAAAATGTAGACATCTAAAATCAACCACTGATCACATTCCTGTTCATCCCAAAATTATCCATAAATTATCTCGTAATTACCCCTATTTATTCCCTCATCATCCTTAACTATCCCTTAATTAATCCTAATTCTTACCCCTCACATAAGACTTAATTAATTTTAATTAATTAAGTCTTCCCTCTTACACCCCCTCCCGTAAATAATAAATTAAATTTAACAAACTTAATTTATTATTTACCTAAACCTAAAACCTAAACCTCTTTATAAAAATTAAAAATATTAAAAATCTGTTCAAACCTTTTACCATTCAACCACCCGTGAACCGCTTTTAGCGAACATTATAAAAATCAACTTATCCCAATTATCAATTTTAACACACGCACAATACATAATTTACCGAGAAATCATTTAGAGTTATTGTTGGATAAATAGAGCAACCACATTTCAATACATTTGGTAACATTTATTTGTTTTCTATAGTCATATCTTTAATCTTTTTCATGATGCATTTGATATAAATTTTAGGGTTTTGCAATAGTTGAAATCTCTTTAATAAAATTTATATTTTTGTGCATACACTCACAAAAAATTCCACAAGAGGAAGGTAGAAGAAAGTCTAAAGGTCTGAGGAAGACAAAGGAGTGTGAAGCAAAAAAGTAGAGATCAGACTGCAAGGATGCCAAGCAGACGGGTAGAGAGAATCTTGAAAGTCCAAAGGAGACAGAGGCGAAAGGGGGGAGATGTTGGGAATTGAGGTTTAGGATATCGAGATGCCAAGGGAATGAATTCAAAAGAAGAGCAATCCATCATGAGGAAACCCAAAAGTCCAAAATCAGGACTCAAGGAACTAGAGGAATGGGGACTTGGAGGAGAAACATGCAAGGAAGAGAAACCCTGAAAGTCTAAAATCGAGACTTGGTGCTCAAGGATTTGGAATACCTTGTGCAAGGTGAACGGGAAGACAAAGGTCCACAACCCTAGGGAAGGAAGAACAGCGAGACAAGGATTAGGATCTGGAGACACTTGATGCAATAAGGAGTGGGGATCAAGTTTTAGAGATACTCGATGGCCATAATCATAAGCACACATGCAAGAAAAATTTTGAACACCCATCATGCAATAGGGATTGGAACTCGAGAAGATGAGATCATTCAAGACTAGAGCTAGAAAAAGTCCATAGGTCTATGAAAGAGAAACAAATGCTAGGGGTCCAAGGAATAGAAATCCATGCTATCGAATATCCTTTAGGTATGATAATAGACAAAAGTCTGCAAACCCACCATTGGGAAGATCGAGCCCCCTGTACCAAAGAGAAAAGTGGGAAGGAGAACTTTGAAAACCTACAAGAAAGTAGGGAGTGAGGAACCAAGAGCATAGGGAACTGAGGAAAGGGATGTTGACATAGAAAGATCCACAAGCCCAATACACGAGGAATTAGGGAATCATGGAACTAAGGGAAGGCATAGATGGGTAAAAAATCCTGGATTCCAAAGCAGATGTGTAGAGAATTGGGGGTTGAAGGGAAAGTATGCCAACAAGTAGAATCTTGAAGGATGGAAATTGAGACTCAGGGTTTGGAGGAAAAGGGATGGTGGCAAGGAAAAGCCTTAAATCCCACCTAAAGCTAGAAAATGACCCAAATACCCTCATACTTAGAAAAAACAATTGAAGTTTTGACAATTTAGGCACATGACCAAGACATGAGCGAAGACAAGGCACAACTCCAAGCATAAATCGACCAATGGGTTATTGAAGAAATTCTCTAATCGGATATCATGATACGCAACACATGGGACCAAGGGAACCATGTCCTCTAGTATAGTCACAAAGAAAAGTCAAATTCACAAAAGGGCAACAGATGTTGATGAACGAGGTTCGAGAATATGCGATACCACCTCCCTCAATGTATGTCAGTAGTGAAAAGTTTGGAAGCCTGCTAAATACTAAAGATTGAGACTCAAGAGGATTGAATGCTCCATCACTAGATCAAAGGAAAGCCCAAAGGACCAAGAAGGGATGCGGATGTGAGGACTCAGGATTACACCTTATGAAGTATAGAATTAAAACAAATTCTTGGAGGCCCGGATATGCAAAGTTATAAAGCCAACGTGAGTTAGGGATTCGTGATACTTCACCAAATTTGTACAATAGGGTATAGGAAATCTCGCAACTCTGATAGACGTGTCAAGGCAGGGGCTTGAGGAATAAAGAACTGATTGACTAAATACCCAAGTAAAGATAAGCCTAGAACTCAAAAAAGTTGTAGGAGTTGGGATGTTAAGATACAACATGACTATGTACTTGGGTAGAAGAAAGCCTAAACCCCTAACAATTATCAAAACACTCAAATCCAACCTCTAAGACTTGAGATTTTGAACAAAAGATTCCCTTCAAAGCATTTAAGGATGGAAACTCCCCCAACCTAAGAAAAAAACCTTTGAAAAGATAAAAGATTGGAGCCACTCCCAAAAACCACCAAGAAACAAGGGAAACCTAGGACCGAGAAAGGCAACCAAAAGAGAGGGGGTCACAATTTTGCTAAGGCAAAATGGGGTGTGCGTGAAAGGCACAACAACTCTCGATCTTGAGAAATTAATTAGGATGACTTGCTTCTAGTAAAGATTTATTCAAATTGGTGGCACTTTGAATTTCCTTCATGTCATCTTTCTCCTTGACAAATAGTCTTGGTTGTATGTCTCTTCCATCTTCTTTATATCATTTTCATCTCTTTTTAACATTTTGATAAGATACTAACTTTGGTTACTTATATACAACTACATATTTGGTTTTCATACTACATATTTGGTTCTCATAGTGCTCTTTTGGCCATTCCCTTATGGTTCAATGATTCTTCTTGATTATGTTTGAGATCCTAAGATTTTTGTCTACTTTCTTCTTGAGCAATACATCTAACCTAACCCCTTCTTTATTGGCTACCCAAACTAGTCCTAGCACCTATCTACATTTTATTTGACCTTACATATTGAAAACTTCCTATATTTTCTTCTTGGGTCATCTAGACATAATCTATCCTTTATCTCATGACTGTTTGAACCCATCCTTGTTCCATTTTCTTGGGAGCTACTATTTTTCTTGCATTTATACATAGGTACACTTAGGCTTGTCCACATGATAGCATTGCACTTGTCCACATAGTTGTGTTTCATTAGGATTGCCAAAGGCAACTTTTGAGGAGCATTAGTTGCATTTGAAACAATTAGACTTGAGCATGAGAATGTATCTTTGCAACAGAAACATAAGTAGATGTACATATATTTCATTTTCAACATTATTTCATTCAATTATTTGATTTCCTTTTTCTTTTGGAGTATATTTTTCATGAGGCAACATCCCTTACTGCACTATGGCAAGTGATGTGTCTCATGAGGGCATTTTACTATACTCAAATGCTTTACTAACATTTCTTTTGTCAAGGGACTTGATAGCACTTTCCAACTCCCATCATTGATACATCATATGTATTGGATGGGCTCAGTTAGAGTTACAACATTGTCTTATCATGATAACACACTTTGCTTTGTTAAACTTAATGCACTTTCCCTTCTAGACCTACCTATCCCCTCCAGAGCCCTTGTATTCATTCTCCACCTTTGTCAGACATCATTGTCCATGGATAATGAAGCAAAATTATATGGTTTTATCACTAGAACAAAACTAATTTTAGTAGCCATGGTTAATGACATTGATAATTTTTAGTTTTGACCTAAGGTTCAGTAGCCCTATTTATACCTTAATCCAAGGCCATTCCTAAAAGAACAATTGCCACATCATCTTTGCCCTTGTGAGTTGCATTAGATCTGTTTGTGGCTTTCCAATTCCCTTCTAAGGAGAAAGAGGACTTCACCCAAAGGAATTCAATAGCATAGGACTTGAAGACTTGTAGATATGGATTGACTGCAAACCAAGATTTGAGCCATAGGAACAAAATACCTACCAAACTTGCTAGGGTGTTTCTTCCCTTCCAATGTTCCAACCAAATCTATTGGAAGCTCTACTTAAAGATGTAGGTCATTATGCCAACAAACTCCCCACAAGTCTCTATTTGCCTTCCACATCTTGCATGTTTATCATTTACATCGATCAAGATATTGCCTTATTTACATTATTGCATATAACAACCTCCCCCTTATTGCCATACGTATTGTTATACTTAATTATCTTGCACATTGTCTTTCATTTACTTTATTACATGTATTATTGTCTATTGCTTGTCAACTTACTACCTCCTTTGATACTTGATTGTACACTAAAAGAGCTCCTCTTATCTTTTCCTATTTAGAGGTCGATTTAGTACAATACATATCTTAAGACATATAACATTTTCTTATATCATTTGATACTTGAATAACCCCTCTTGAGGGATGGATGATAAGCCTTTGAGCATGTGGTCTAAGTGCACTAAAGATTTCAATCCCAATATTACCTTCCCCAGCTAGAAACTTCCTAAGATGACTCATCAAATAAAGGCATGTGATTGCTCTACTAATCTAAGGAAGTTTTCATTTAACCTTTCATATGTGCTAGCTTCCTCAAAATACCTTTTCATCAATCCCTCAAACTACTATATGCCTCCTCATGTTACTAGAATAGGCTACAAACTCCAACAAAAAGCATGTAGATGACATGTCCAACCTTAAAGGCTATCACCAAGGTATTTTGGTCTTTTGATGCTTTTCTAAGATAAATTGGCAGTCCTAGTATGGGGATGGATATGGGTTTAGCTATGCTAGTACGACATTTTTTTCTAAATACAGATGTAGGTCCATATATATAGTAATACTCATAATTGCCAATAAACAAAATATTTAAATACCTCATAATTTGAAATAAAGAAAATAATCATAAATTCATAATTTAGTGATTTGTCAAATGTCAATACAAAACGACAATTACAATCAATATTCAATAATCAACAATCTTCATATTGCTCTTCATCAAGAGCATAAAAGTCAACATTTGGTTCAATTTCATATGAACCACAATCAATTGTAATGCCACTCCCACTAGCCATGTCATATGTAGAAGTTGCCTCACCTATAGAGACTTTGGCAAGCTATGCAATAGAAGTGTTTAAGTTGGCACACTTAGAAGTTGGATCCCAATTCCTCATCACCCCCTCACCGTAATCAAGTTTCTTATGTGACAAAAGATGCAAGTTGGAGTGCACAAAGACCAAATTCTCAATTTTTTTGCACCAAATCAATTGTGCTTAACTAAGTGGATAAAGGAGTATGTACTCCAATTTCGTTCAGTGAAAAAACTTGCAACTTGTTGAATTTGCAAACATTTTCAATTATAATATATTATTATATAGTAGTGAAAGAAAATAAGTTAAAAAATAAAAAGATGCATACTTGAAATAGAACTTTTATTGCAAGAGGTTGCAAGTATATAGAGCCTTGGCCATGTAGGTACCACCATTCATGAGCATCTTTCATGTACTTGTCTCAAAGAATGCAAACATCGTGATTCTTTGAAGATATGAAGTGGTCAAACTCAATCAAGGCAACACTCTGTATATCTACATCCAGGAATATTCTTTTGAATGCAGTCATGTACCCAATAGCAACCTCTCCATATCTATATTGTGCCACCCTCCTCGACAAGAAAAGTATCTCTTTGTTGTAACACTTTAGAGAAAAAACAAATGCTAAGAGATGCAAGGGTGTGGTCATCTTGTTCTAACGGTCATCAATGATCTTTTGCACTCATTTGAAAAATGTTTTGTGGAGTCATGCTCCTTGGCTTCTATTATGGTTCTTATTTTTTCAACCATGGAGTCCATACCATCATAAATTTCACCCAAACATTGTCGATCCATATTAGCATACCTAATCACATTCATGATGGGCTCAATGAAACTCAAAACATATTCCACAAGATCCCCCACTCATCATCTAAGATCAATGCTCAAACTTTTTGGGCTCTCTTTGCATGTGATTGCCTCCATACACTCCAAAGAGTATTGACGATCATGGTGCTCAATGCCTCTCACACCTTCACAAGTCATCTCAAAACAGTTGTGTGATACAAATTGAGTCTCAACAACCTAACATGGTGTAAAAAATAAAATAGATTAAAAAATTAAAAAGTAGATGACAAAAAATTTAAAAATATAATTAAAAAAATTACCTTCAACAACTCCAAGTTGGAGAAGGTCCTGAAAATGGCTTGTGACATGATGATTTGTCACAAACATTTGATCTCCTCAACCTCCATGTAGATTTCTTTGACCCACTCGATCTTTGTGTCAATCTTTTGCAATATTAAGTTGAGAGAGTGGACGGTACATGGTGTCCAAAAAATATGCTCATATGTACCCTCCACTATTGAACCAACTGCCCTACAATTTTTATTATTGTTCGTTATGACTTGGACAATGTTTTCAAGGCCCACCATCTCATTGGCTTGTATGAAGATATTCGCAATGAAAGTTGCATCCCTCACTTGCCCCTCACAATCAATTGTCTTCAAAAACATCACCCCTTTAAGGGACACTGCAATGACATTAATTAGTGTTAATTTTTTGCAATCCTTCCATCCATTAGAAATGAACACTCTTGTTTCGACCCACGTATCCTCAATTGTTCTCAATGCCCCTACGGAAACTTTTTCCTTGGCCAATAAGGTGATGTGCACCTTTACACACCTAGGAGTAATGTAACCAGCAAGTGCATTAGCAATTGTTCACCATATCCTACCAATATGGTGATCTAACAAGGTGGAAAAGAAGCCCATTGCTATAAATGCAACAAGTAATGATCTCATCTCCAACCTCCCTTGCCTCATTCTTGAAGTCCTTTTCTAATGGACCTCTTTTACGAGAAAGAAAGGGGGCATTCTCTTCCTGAAAAAATGATGGTGGCATGAAAGGATGTGGGCCATTGATTGTGTTAAGTCACTAGGAGGTTTATGCAATCCTTTCTTGTAAAGATGGACTCTTTCCTTTGATATATTACTTACCATGACGGTGTCCTCTTATTCTTTGATATATCCCATTTTTTGTTCTTTTGGCAATCCTTTTTTATTCTACCCTCAACAAACACTTATTCCTAATCTGGTTATAACACATAGGTGAGCTTTCACTCGACTATACGAGCTCCTATACTCATTCTCATATTAGCCACAACGCCAACAATAATCCCCACCACCAAGAAGTTGCTCAATCATGGTTGCATGTTGTCAAAGAGGTGATGTTGCATCAAATTTAAATGTGCTCTCTACACGTAGGCCAACTGAACTAGAACTATCAACCATTATGTATAAATAACAAAACCAAAAAAACATTACAAATTTAAACCCAATATTGTGTTAACTTTTTTTATTAAAAAAAAAGATATTATAACCCTTATATTATGTATCAAAAGTTGGAAAAAATATTCAAAACATTTTTTTAACTTGAAAAATATGAAAAATCTTGCAAAAATTACAAGATTCACTCACCTTTGATAGATAAATCTTCCTTGTGTAGGTCTTTCTCTCCTGTAGGTGTAGGTCTTTCTCTCCCATAGCCTTCACCTTATGTGGCAACTTTCAAAAATCAATAATGACAGCTTGGAGAGAAAAAATATGTTTTACTCACTTGTCTTTGTCAAATGAGATAAAAGAAGTGAACAACCCTCACTTTAGGGTGAAATTAGGTTAGATTGCAACTTTTTGTTTTAAAAAATGTTTCAAAAAAGTTTGTTTTTTGCTGCTTTTTTATTGAGGCGGCCCATGGGTCCACCTAAGTCCAAGCCCGGTTCACCATAAGCACCCCAAGTACTCTATGAAGGATCCATAGGGTACTAGAGGTGCCCAAGGCGGACCTCAGGGCGTCCCAGTCCTAAACCCCTTGCATGAACTGGGCCCATATGAGTATTAAGGGAGGATATTCTGAAGAACCCTGCAACATAGTTTCTAAATCATAAGTTCACTTCAAGAGGTGATCTAATAGCATCAACAAGGAACAATACTAGATCAACAAATTCAGCAAATCTAAGTCTCAAATGATATTATGATCTAGTTAATAAGCCTTTTTTGCAACTAGTTTATTTATGGATTTGGGGGGATGTTTGACCCTCCCCTTGTCATTGATGTTGTTAATGACATGGTCACTAAATTGTACTTACAATGACATATTTTGGGTAGTGGTTGATCACTGCTAGCATTGAGAAAGCTCCAATGTTAATTTCTTCTTCCTCATGGAGCTTATTGAGAAAAAAGACATACAGATCAAAGTCAATAGCTAAGAAAGAGTTCAAACAAGAAGTCTTTCACTCGGCAGCTAACAACCCTTTACAAAGCCACAAAGACGGTCAAATGCCAAATCAAGTTGAAAGTCGGTAAAGAAATCCAGGAAAGTCTTTCATCATCATTCGAGCTCTTTTACTTGCCTAGTAGATTACCAAATAAGTTCCTTTTACAAGCAGGAACATGTAGATTTTGGATTTGCATCTTCAAACGGCCTATTAACTTTGTATTAGAAGAATAATTAGAAGTTTAACATGCGTGGATATTTTACCAAGATTCTTACATGGTTAACTGGAAAATTCTGGTTGTTGTTCTGCTACGAGCAAAATTCAATGGAGGCATGTTTTATTATCATCATACATTCTCAGCAACCAAGTAATCCAGCTTTTCATTGGTGCAATTTTTTTTGTTTTGGTTAAGCATCCATATGTACAAGGATGAGGTCCAATTCTTCTGGATTTTCTATCTTATATGCCTTGGTTGACAGGTCATAAGATACCAAAAACCAATGGACATGAGTATCATGCCAAGGACTATAGATTGTGATCTTTAACTGAACAGACCACAATGTACTAATAACTAAGATATTTGTGTATTTTGACAAAGACTATTTCAGTCTTTTGGTTAAAGATCCACATCCACAAGCACAAGGTCAGAATTCATACACCTATTCATTTTACCATAGATGGAGGACATCTGAGTGAGATCCTTTAATGTAGGAGGCTTTAACATGGGAGTGGTTTGTGTTGGTTATGAGCAACAACAGGGACCAAGGTGAATTTTCATAATATTGCAATTGGAGGAACTAATTCCAATAGTCTATCTACCTGTAATCAACATATTTGCAGTGAACATTATACCAGAAATGACTATCAAATACTTGGTAATATTGCTTGGAATCCAACCATATGAAATTTCTTAATGGACTCATTTATTATGTAGAAAATTCCTGTCTTAAAAAAGCAACCTGTTGTGTGGTTACACAACACGCCCCATTTTGACTTGGCAAAACAGGGACCCAACTTCTGTGCCTTCTGGCGGTTTGGTAAAAGTGAGTTGTGCAGATCATCATGCAAGAAAAGCTGGGTAGGTCATCATCATGAGGTCAGATTGTCAAATTTCGTATTTCATTCCAATAACCTCATATTCAGATAGAATGTTAAAATTCATGCAAGTTTGCCTTTTGTATCACCCTGATATTCATTAGGATGTGAAAGTTATGAATGGTCAAAGTTTGAGTCAAACCTAATATTTCTAGGGGGAGGATCATATTTCGTAACATCAATCATATTTCAAAAGATCACCCCGATCTAATTTATCACTTGATAAATCATGCGGTCCGAATGTCCAGACATCAATTTTAGCTGGTAGTGACCTTTACCTGTCGGCGACCTTATGTTTCCCGCGAGGATCATATTTTTCAATGTAACCCGATATTTCAAAATATCCTCCTGCCGCGAAATATCCCCCTAAGCCATTATCCTAATGACGTCATTTGAGTCCGATAAACAAATAAACAAACATCTAGATGACGTCATCATCACATTTACCTCTCGGCAGGATATTTCATAAACGTGATCTTGTTCCCATAACATGACGATGACGTCATGATACCTTAGCGATACAATGAACAAATATCTGGATGACGTCACCCTGATATTCTAAGAGAAGTCATGTTTTATCCGGTCATCATCTTTGAAACATCACCCGACATATCGAAATATCCCCCTGATCATGTTTTTCCTCTAGGGGAGAATGATCACATTACACTCAGGATGATATTTTTGAATATCACCCTGATATTCATATATCATCCCGATATTCAAATATTACCCCGCTCCTGTTGCCGCCATTAACATTTAATGCACGTAGACATGGTAGGTAGTTCCCACTGACCATTAAACCCGATCGAACAACTGGCGAAATCCTGACTTTCTATGCAGAAAATTAACGAACAAAATCCAATCTGTCAGGGTTTGCCCTAATTTCACCCTAAACGCATGGTTAAAGGTGAATTCACCATCATTTCAGTTCTTACCTTGCAATAAAATTGTTTTTACAGAGCACCAGCTTCCATATCCTCATACAGGCGATAGTTAGACGAACCGAGCTTATAAACGGGAGGAAGTGTGTGATCATCGACAGAATTAAGGGCACTTTCAGAAGTCCACTGGTATAAAAGAAATTTGCATATCCAGGTAAGTAAATGAAACCCTCATCATGTTGTTTCTGTAATGGTCAAGTATGGTGTTGTTAATCTGAAGTCCTGGTTTATGCACCCCCCATGATAAGTTGATATTGAATAAATACAGTTGGCATAATGGTTAGTAGAGATAATTGTTATCTGCATGCATATGGGTACCTATTGTAAGACAAGATTTTGTTAATTGCAGGCATCCATGGTTGATAAGAGGTTGGCAAAGTGTGAGGCTAAATTCAGTAAGCCCATGTTTTCATCTCAGAGGGGCGTCCTGTTCAAATATGTCGCAATTACAGATACCCATCAGGGGAATACTAGTTTGGAAGCCTGGTCAGCTAGGCTGAATGATGAAAAGAACAGAAGTCCTGTGCTGGATGCTGTATTCGTGTTTGGAATGTGGAATGCTGTCGGTTTCCCGTACTCCATGGAGTCTCCAGAGTTGGTTATCGAGTGTGCCCGGAACTACAACCCAGAGACCCGGCAGGTGATGAAGCATGGGAGGATATATGCAGACCTATCCATCAAGGGTCTCTCCCAAGCATTTGGACTACCATTGGGCAGGAAGGTCAATAGCGTGGACCTGAGGAAATCAGAGGAGTATGAAAATAACAAGAAACAAGCCAGGAAAAACATGTAGCAATGGAGGGCTGAGAACAACACATATCCTGTAGCCGCCAAACGTCCTGTACACTTATTAAAATATGATTTTAGTGATGAGTACCACTACATGATTGCACTATTGAGTAGAGTCACAGGCCAGCCTGATGCTGGTAGTTTTAAAGATTGGATGTATGGTGTGATCATGATGTGCATATATTCAGACATCAAGCCATTGTGGGGCCAACTAATAAGTGATGCTCTGCATGAACAGCTGATGAACCTAGGAGGTTCAAATTGTGCTTTCTATATGACATCATTTATTGTCTACTCCTGTGCTTACAAAGGCACATTTGATGCACTGGTTACGGATGGAAAAGTCACAGGCACAATTAATGTTGTGCATATTTGGGATCATCCCTAGCTGCAAAGAACCAATTACCTCTAGGATTACAAACTGGTAAATGATGCATTCTCTATGCATCTGGTCAGAACCATGGAGGAGGACAAAACAAAATGATTGAGCATGGAGGCTCAAGAGATAATCTACAGGCATGGAGCCTGGTATATACAATTTGCCACTTTTTCCTACATGAGGATTGAGGGTTTTGAAGGAAATCCCCTCATGCTGCCAAGGTATCCCACTGATGCAGTGATACTGATGGAATTTATAAGGCAGAGCTCCACAATATTGAAAACATATAAGGATGCCCGGAAGCTGCCACCAATTTTGTTTCCAGTCACCATTCGCTGGTACATGTGTCCCGATTCAGAAAACATCAAGAAGGTGATGGTCACCTTGAATAAAATGAAGTTGCAGCCTTTACCACTGATAAGACCATATGATCCTTATGGCAGGATGCAAAAAATAATAGGAAGGCCTATTCACTAGAGGCACCTAGAGGACTTCTGGGCTGATTGTGAAGATGAAGCAGAAGCAAGAAGAAGATATCAAAGGCTAACACTGAATCAAGTTAGAACCTTTGACTGCATCCCCATCCCCCAACAATTGAAAAAGGATGATGGCAGGATAATTGCAGATGAGTATGAGGAGAAGAAGATATATAATGATACCATCTCTGCACCTGACCTCACCATACAAGAGGACATATCCTTGTACCCCTTCATTGCCAGGACCATACAGCTAACCCAAGCCTGGGTTGATGAACAGATAGAGGCTTTGAAGAAGAAAGGTGTTGCCATTACTGTGGACAACAAAAAGAAGGGGCAGGATATTCCTGATGGGGAGTATGATGACTTCATAAATGAGAAAAGAAAGTCTAAGGGAGATAGACTCCCTCCACAACAACAACAGAGCAAAAGACCCCCAAGGGGCAAGAAAATAGATAATGAACCCAAAGGGGTTATTATTGAATGGGCCGTGTTCATAGCTGAAAAAGAAGCAGCATCAGGATCAGGATCAGGATCCGCATCACCTCCACGGACAAGAAAACAAAAGTCCAAGGAAGGAAAGACAACAGAGGCTGGAATTACTAAGACCCAAGAAGAGGGTCAATCCTCTAGAAAACTAGATGAAGAGGATATCCTCATGGAGGAAGAGCCTGAGGAAGAAGAGGCCCCTTTGTTATTCAAAAGGAAGAGAAGAGCTCCACAGGTAGTGGTATCTACCCCACTGAAGAGACCAAGAACCTCCATGAGAGGTGAAATAAGGCAACCTCCTACATTGTTACAAGGGGCAGGTAGTGAAGTGCATAAGGAACTTCAGCACAATGTTCCACTTCCTACCATCGTCAAGTTCAAGACTGAGCTTGCAGAGGACTAGATGAAAGAGACCTCCCAGGCACAGGCAGAAGGTCACATCTCACTGGAGAAGATGATAAATTTGTCCGATGATGAAGTTGTGAAGGAAGTGGCTTCACAAAAGATGGAAACCCTTGCTGTAGGTACACACATGACCCCTCACAAGACTCCACTAGTTCAAACTATACTGGAGGAGATAAAGCAAGTGGAAACAGAAAAGGAAAAAAGCCCAGAGAGGATAGCCCAAGAAATGGGGCTAGATACATTAATTGCATAGGTGACAAGTCCTGTAGTGGTAGACTTGACAGAGAAACAGGATGTGAATCCTGAACATCCAGCAGGATCACCTGATAAAGGGCAACCTGTAGAAGAAGTGGAGATGGCAGAATCAAAGGGCCATACTTCAGAGATAAGTCAACAGGATACATCAGCAGAGCCTACTATAGTAGAAGTTCAAGAAAAGCAGGCTGATGAGAAAGAGGTAATAAAAGATCCTATTGCTACAATTCAAGGAATAAGTAGTATAGGTGCAGAACACCTTACGGTTTCAGAACCAACACCAGCACTTAAGGAGACTTCCCAAGTATCCACTACTGTGAATGTTCCTCAGCAAGAGGAAAAGTTGAAAGTGGATGAGGTGATGACAGAAAAGGATCATGATCAACATATAGATACATCACAAGATCCTCCACCTCAAGAAGATGCTCCTCTGGAGAAAGAAGTTCTTCCACAGGAGGAGGTGCCACAGGATCAACATCAAAGCGAGCATCATGAAGAAGAACTAAGGAAATCACCTTCTCCATCACACATGCTGACATAAACAGGAGATAAAGGTGAATAGCATGATGATGCAGAGAAACATGATCAGGTACCTCCGTGGTTAGAGAAAGAGATAAATACAGAGGTAGAGTTTGAAATTCAAGAATTTGATGTATCTACCTTATTTTCTAAGGATATAATAAAACCTAAGAGGAAGGCCAGAATGACTTCGGCCATTAAGAGGGATCCAACAACTGGGAGAAAGACTGCACAAATTGCAGTGCCTACTGTAGAGAAAGAAAAAGGTAAAATTACCTTAGATGAGTTTCAAATCAGCACAGTGGACTTAGGATTTGCCATTGAAGACCAAGAGGGTCAAGAAGGCAAAGATATTATTGATTCTTTAATTCAGAAGGTGAAAAGAGAGAAGGAGAAAAATAAGCAACACAAAGAGCACATTGCTCAGTTGCATGCCTACATAGGAAGGCTGACCAATACTGAAGATACTTCAACTGAACATGCAGTCCCATTGACTGCTATTTCTCAAGAGGAGGTGAATAAATTAGATCTCATGAAACATGAGGCATCTGTACTAAGGAAATGGATGTTATCCACATTGGATAATGCAGAGGAAGTGGTAAAGGCCTCTTTGAAGAGGTGGAATACTCTCAGTGACTCCAGGTCAAGAGTAGATAAATTGCAAATGTAGACAGGCAAAAGGTCTTACAGATTGGAAAAGATATTGGACATCCTGGGAGAAATAAGGAGGATAAATCCTCAATTGTTTATCAACAAATAGATACTGAACAGTAATACTGCCTTGTTGGTTGATATATGGTATAAGGACATACAATTTGAATGTGGAGCACTTAGAAGATGCAATAATAAACTGAGAGATATCAGCATGAAGTTGCATGATTTAATGTTTGTTGAGGCAGAAATGTTGGAAACATTAGAAGGAAAAGTGGAAGGGAAAGTAGAAAATCAAGACGAAGAGTTTGCCATCAAAGCTTTACACGGCAACTTCCAATCAGTCGCTGATGATCCACTTGTTCACTTGACGGAAGAAGTCATAGATAAAATGATGAGAATCAGAGTCAAGATGGAAAATTACAATGAGACGCTGCAAAACAGGAAAGACAAACTGGACAGCAGTAGACACAAATACAAGGCACACAAGCACGCCATCATCAAAGCAAAGACCCAGGATGGCAGAGAAATAGATAGAATTGTACAGTTATATGAGCAGATCCGAAGCAGCATGCAGCCTCATATGCGAAGTCATCATCATCAGGATGATGAAAATTCGGGGAGTGATGCACATGATGATGATGCACATGAATCAGATAAGGTAGATGATGATGCAGCATAAAGTAAATATCAGCATCGGATACTTAGTGAAAATAAGTATTTTTAGATAGTTGCCAGCTGGCAACTTGTGCCATTTTGTAAGGTTGACATAGTTAAAGGAAATCTTGACCGTGGATATTCATAGACAAATCAAGATCGTTGATCTTCTTGTAACGGATTCCTTACCTTGTTCTATAAAAGGTGCTGGAATGCCTCTTTTCTATATTCGAAACTTAATTGAAATCTGTCTGCTGAAGTATTCAAGGCTCATTTCAAAGCTTCTTGTATACATCTATATCTTTGCATACTTAATGAATGAGAAGACTTGTTTTTTATTATAATTCATAGTAAATCTTGAGTAATCAGTTTGTGAATTATGGATATATGTGGTGATTTGCTACGTCCCTTGGAGTGCATGTCTACCTGCATATGTTGCTTTCATACATATTCCTTTGAAGTTAGCATCAACTGTATCTAGCTGTGGAATGTCCTAGTGAACATATGGTTTGGTTTTCTTCTCTTCATGACTGTATCTGATGTACATGTGGTTCAATAGCTGAAGGTTCAATATTAATTTGAAGCATTTCTTTCAATTTCTTTTAAATTTTAGAGCATTTCACCATCATAATTGCAAATAATTGATAATGTCAAGCAAATAACACAAAATATGTAGATATCTCGTAGATAATAGTATATCTTTAGCATATTTAGAGACAAAGCATGTATAATTGGTAAATATCATGCAAAGATTTGAATATCCCTGCATCATTTGATCAAGCAACTGTGTAAAATGACCTCTCTGTGAAGAATCTTTGCAGAAGCAGTGTCATGATGATGAACTTCATGTAAGGCCCCAAAATGGAAACAGCAACACACATCAACCTCTGAGTAACGTCAGAAGATTAAGACCTAATCACCGGAGACTTGGGATCATGAATTCTCTGAATTCATTGTATCTTTCAAGATGAATAAAGGTTAATGTGTACTTTTATTCTATGCTTGTTTATGACTAACATCATGACCAACATAAATTGGCGCTAGAAGAAGGGCCTGATCTGAAAGAAGACGCTCATCATCATTATTTTCAGGTGTGATGATGTAGAGAGTAAGGTAACCCCAGTGCATTCGTGAATTTTAAATATTGCTCAAATCTTTATTGTAACAGGCTTGTAAATGCTCATTCTGTATAAAGTTCCTAAAATTAGTCATAAATATTGCAAGCTTTACAGTAGATCATCATGAATTCACAAATATCAGCCAATGTTAAGTAAATCCGTTCAAGCTTTGAAGAGTTTTGCCTTAGAGACCTGATATCTTGTGGTAAGAGTCATTATACCCTGTTATCACCTCATATTTGCACTATCTTTGCAAATACTTCATAAATATCCAGTAAGACCAGTCATCCGACCAGAAATATCACCTCAGCCGGTGAAATCCAGCCAATATTTGCAAAGTTCTAGCCAATTTGCCTCAAAATCGAGAAATCCTGGCTCACAGGATAAATACCAGGTCTAGGCCTAGTGGAATCTTCGAAGAATTGCCTGTTAGAGGGTTCAGGCCTAGAACTGTAGACATCCATCATACTCCCGGGTCCAATGCATCAAGAGCTTCACCAGAACCTCCTCCTGTAACTCCTGTTGGTTTGCAAATACCTTCTGGGATATCTGTGACACCTCCTGTTCAACCTCAACCCCAAGTCCAACCTTAGCCAGCTATACCACAGGCTCAACCTCCTCCGGTTGCAATGTCTTTCTTTGCAGCAGAGTCACCTTTGACCTTCAATGCATATCATGAGTTGCCAAAAAATCTGGACAAACTTTGTCCAAAGTATCACCCTTATCAGGATGCGGATGATCATATCATAACCTTTAAAGAGGCTTGCTGTAGGGCCAGAATAGAACATCAAGATGTTGTATGTAGATTATTTCCTTTTTCCTTAGGGGAAGAGGCTTATAATTGGTTTATTAGTCTTGGTCAGGGTTCTGTTGGTTCATGGGCTGTCCTAGAGAAAGTTTTCACAGATAGGTTCAAGGTACCAATTGATCCTTCAATGAACTATCACTTATTTGCCAGTATTAAGAGGTTTGAAGGTGAACCTATTGCCAACTTTAATGCTAGGTTCCAGAAGATGCTATTCAAGTTAGTTGCTCCTTATGTAGTAATAGATGCTGCTGCTAGGAGTATTTATTACTCAGCTCTGGATCCATTGACTTCCATGTTCATCAGGAGAACACATCTTGAGATCACTACCTTGATAGGAGCTTTTCAAGAAGCTATCAAGGTGAATCAGCAATTAGTTCCTGCCCCTACACCAAATGTTGAATTCCCTACATTACCTGGCATGTATCCAACTTATCCTCCTGCATATCCAGTACAGTAATATCCTAATGGAGCTATGATACCTCTAGCAGTCATGCCTGCACCTTTGCAAGTACCTCCATTAAGTATCATGCCACCTCCTAATGGGAATGGCCAGACACCACAATATCCTGCACAAACTCAGACACCTCAGGGTGCTGACCTGTCTAACAATAACCATGGATCCTCTTTCGTCAAGCCTTAAAGTGAAAATGTAGTAGCCAAAGCTCAAGAGGAGGAAATTAAAGAAATCTTTGCTCAATTGAGAAAACTCACTACAGAAGTGACACATTTAAGAAATCAAATTTTCTATTCCTAGTCAAATCAAAACAGAAATTATTCCAATGACAGACCAAATTATTCTGACAAAGGGTACAATAACAGTAATTTCAATAATAATGGTGGAAATAACAATAATCCTTAGAGACAGCCTAGAGTATGGAACTCCAGGCCAAATAATGGTTCATTACCATCACCCTTAGATAATCAGCCACCTGGTGAAGCCAAACAGACTACTAGAGTCAATCTTGCTGAAGCAGCCCTCACCAACTGGTGTAGGATACACAACACAAATGCTCATGCAAAGTTAGATTGTCCACAATTTAGAATTGCTGCTAGCATTTTCCAGACAAAAGTATCTAATACTGCAAGACATCCACCTCAGGTGGAAGGTAATGAAATAGTTCCTTGTGGATATGATTCAGCCCTAGTGCTAGAAAGTTATACTGATCATCAAAATTATTCTTATGCATGTGAAGAATCTGCTTTAGCCTTTGAATCAAACTATGTCTTCCCTTTTGAGGATGAGAACGAACCATCTACTGAACATGAGGAAGTGCATGCATACCAACAGCAATATCCTGGTAGGCATAATTATTTTTTGAGAAGTAAATCCAACAGGCCTACTGGTCCATTGACATCATCTCTACCTCCAAATAATTTCAACACACCTCCTGACCCCAAAGCTAGCAATAACCCTGGGTTCCCCAAGGTAAATGCTCAATATCTGTCACCACAGAATACAGCATCAAAAGCTGTTGCCTTACCTCAGGAGTCTGATAAACTTGTCACATACTTGGCAGATGAAATGAAAAAGATAAAGATCAGCCTGTCTTTGTCAGAGTTATTGAAAACTCCTGCAATCAAAAAAGCTTTTATGAAGTCACTAGATGATCCTACTCCTAAAGAGGATATTCATTCTCCAGGTCATCTTAGCAATAAAGATCATGCTGCTAGAGATAATAATATCAAGCCTAAGGTGCCAGCTACTGTCCAAGCTGCCGACACCTCACATATGACATTGTACAAAGATAAGAGTGAGTCACCACCTTTCCTCCTTACCATAAGGATGTTTGGAAAGAATTTACACAACTATTTAGTAGATTCGGGTGCATCTACAAATGTGATGCCCTTGTCCATATGCAATGCTTTAGGACTGCATCCTGCTAAATCCCTAAAGAAGGTGACACAGTTAGATAAGACAGAGGTGAGTGTAATAGGAGAACTGACTCATATACACATGCAGCTAGCATCTGATCCCAGGATCCAGTACTATATTGATATCCAGGTAGTTGACATACCTGATACATATGGGATGCTGCTTAGCAAGGACTGGTCAAAAACTTTGAATGGATATATGTCCACTAACTTCAGTCACATGTGGTTACCTTGGAAAGGTATACCAAATCAAATAAGAATAGATGCTGAACCCAGAATGAAGCACATGATAACCGAGTATAATAAAACGAATGAGATCATGTATGTCGACGTTGAGCCTGGAGTTTATGCCGTTAGACCACAGACTATCAAGATAGAAGAGATCCTAATGCTTGATTTTCATCATCATCATGATGATGATCGTCAAGAAGATATGCTGTTTGTAAAAACCGATAATAATTTTGAGAACGAGAGTGAAGTAGATCGCTTCAGAAATTTTGAGATGCATCTATCCAAGCAGGTAAAGTGTTGTCAATTGTTAAATATACCTGCTAATGATATTTTGATTGATGGATGGTGCAGATTACACAACGAAGCACATTTAGAAAAGACGTGCGAAACATGCTTAGACATGATGATGCTGGAGCAGACATGCAGTGAGGCATCATCATCATATTCCGAAGTAAGTTTTACATCTGGTGATGATGACGATATTGATTCTTTTTTGTCTTCTACAGAAACTGCAGAAAAGGTGATAAATCATGATGAAGATCATGTACAAAGAACAGAGGAAATTCCGGTGTATGATCAAATAAATGTTAAGAAAAAAGAGAAGATCACTCCTGGGAGTGATTGTCTGATGGAGTCAGACTATGAACTGTCTGATGAAGACAAAGGCAGTAATCTGACCAAATTTGAAGAGTTCTTATCAGGAGAAATTATGAGGATGAAAAGACAAAAGAAACATCCACAGGATGCACTAACTGAAGGTTGGTGTAGGCTGCATGAGGCACCTCACTCGGAGACCACCTGTTCGCTATGTCTACATATTTTAAAGAAACATACAGAGCCTGATCCAAAAGATCATCCTCCTGATGATGGAAAACAAGAAGAAAAATCAGCTTCTCAGAAGGAAGAAAAGATGAAGTCTGAGAAAGCTGACATTCCTAAGTTAAAATGGATATCAGGTGGAGCAGCTGCTAGAGCTGCAAAGAAAAATAAAGGTTCAGCTAAACCTCATGCTGAAGATAAGTCTTGGATCCTTAGATTTGATGGATCCAAATCCAAGCAAGGAGCCGGAGTAGGGATTGATCTCATTGATCCATCAGGAAAATTCTACTTAGCTGCATACAGATTACAGTTCCCCTGTACTAATAATGTGACAGAGTATGAAGCTCTGATTCATGGGATACTGTTTGCTCTCAAGAAAAAAGTAAAGATCCTGCATGTCTTTGGAGACTCAAAATTAGTTGTTAGACAGGTAAGAGGAATATACTCTTGCAATTATAAAAGATTATCAAATTATAGACACAAAGTGTGGGATTTGATTGAAGACTTTGATGCATTTAACATCACCCACGTTCCTAGAGAACAGAACCACAGGGCAGATGCACTTGCCCAGGCTGCCAGTACACTGGAGCCACTATCTATATCAGGTCTGAAGAGATTTTCAGTAGAACTAGTATCTGTACCATCAGTACCTGATAATGTTACTAATCTTCAGGTCTTTGATGATGATCAGCACATTCTTGATTTCATCTCCAACAGGGATGTATTTGATGCTCAGATCATAGATGAGAATAGTATGGAAGATCATGTCTGGGAAGAAGATGAAATATTGGAGTTGCCTAGCAACAGGATTCCCAAAGGTATGATTGAATTAGAAAGAACCTTTGATTTGGATAATATGATGAAGCAGAAGGATCTTCCCAAAGCTGATGGAGGTCAGTATTCACAAGTGAATATTGGACATGATGAAAACAAGAAAAATGTCTTGATAGGTAAAGTTTGCACACCAGAAGAGTTAGAAGGAATAACTCAGGCCCTTAAGGATTACATCTATGTGATTGCCTAGACTTATGATGAACTGAAGACATATGACACATCAATCATAACTCATACTATACCTCTCAAGCCAGATGTTAAACCTTTCAGATAGAAGCAAAGGCCAGTCAATGCTTTGCTTGAACCAATAATATTTGAAGAAGTCAAGAAATTGTTAAGTGCCAGGATTATCTTTCCTATAAGGCACTCCACTTGGGTGGCAAATCTAGTGCTAGTTAGGAAGAAAAATGGAGACATTAGGCTATGTGTAGACTTCAGGAACCTGAATAGAGCATCAGAAAAGGATAATTATCCTCTACCCTCATTATATGAAGTTTTGCAGATTGTAAATGGAGTCAAAATGATGTCCTTCCTGGATGGCTTTTCAGGATACAACCAAGTGATGGTTGATAAGATTAATAGGCTGAAAACTGCCTTCACCACCAAGTGGGGGATATTTGCATATAGACGTATGCCATTCGGACTTATAAATGCTGGAGCTACATTCCAGCGAGCAATGGACATAGCCTTCAGAGGCTTAATTAGAAAATATATAGTCATCTACATGGATGACTTGATAGTATTCTCCAAAGAAAGGGGGAACCATGTAGCAGACCTCAAAAGTGTGCTGAAAAATGTGAAGAGTACGAAATATCCTTGAACCCCAAGAAATGCATATTCGGAGTGACAACAGGCAAATTATTAGGCCATTTGATAACTGGAGATGGAATCATCATTGATCCTGACAGGGTGGAGTCTATCATGAAAATACAACTTCCTGGAAGTAAGAAAGAACTTAAGTCTTACTTTGGTAAGATTAACTTTGTAAGAAAGTTCATCACCGGTTTTGCAGAAATAGTCAGACCACTAAATGCTATGCTGAAAAAAGATGCTAAGATTGAGTGGACAGCAGAAGCTAAAGCTGCTTTTGAGGACATAAAGAAAGCCATATTAGATGCTCCTGTCCTCATCAGTCCAGACTACACAAAAGATTTCTACATCTATTCATTTGCTTCAGAACATACCTTTGTAGCAGTGTTGACTCAAAGGAACGAAGAAAAAGAAGAGAAACCAATAGCCTTCATGAGCTGTCCCTTCAAGGATGCTGAGCTGAGATATGTAGATGTTGAAAGACAAGCACTTGCATTGGTCAAGGCAGTAAAGAAATTCAGGCATTATATACTAAGAAACAAAGTGATTGCAGTAGTGTCTGATGCAGCAGTAAAGATGTTGCTAATGCAGAGTGAACCTGGTGAGAAAAGAGCCAAGTGGATTATTGTATTACAAGAGTATGACATGGAAATTACACCCATGAAGCTGGTAAGAGGACAGGCCTTAAGCCAGATGATATCTGAAATTGACCCAAACATCACAAGTCAGCAGTATGTTATCAATGATAAGAACAATAAAGAGTGGTATTTAGATATCAGGCACATCCTTATTACTGGAAGATGTCCTCCAAGACTGCAAGCTTCACAAAGAAGAGTCTTAAAGATAAGGTCACAAAAATATATGATGAAGGGAGGAATCCTGTTCAAGAGGAATTATGAAGGAATATACCTGAGGTGCTTAGAAAAGCCAGAAGCAAATAAGGTTTTATCAGAACTACATGATAAGTTCAGAATGGCACATGGATCAGCCCTGGCCACAACACATGCAATCCTGAAAGTAGGATATTATTGGCCCATAGTTTTTAAAGATACAGCTGATCATGTTAAATGTTATGTATGTCAAGTTGCTACCAACAGAGAGAAATATGCTGCACAACCCTTGCAGCCAGTGATGGAAGAATGCCCATTTGCACAATGGGGCATGGACTTCATAGGACCAATCAATCCTCCATCATCCTCAGGCCATAGGTATGTCTTAACAATTACTGACTATTGTACCAGATGGACTGAGGCTGTCAGCAGCAAGACTTATACCGCAGATGATGTTATTAAATTTTTAGAGAGCAACATTGTTACCAGGTATGGAACTCCTTATGCTTTGGTAAGTAATAATAGTTCTGCCTTCACTTCAACTAAATTGTCAAGTTGGGCTTTTGATCATGGGATCATACTCAAGTTTTCATCCAACTACTATCCCCAAGGGAATGGATTAGCAGAATCCACTAACAAAAATTTGTTGAATATCATAAGAAAATTTATAGAGAAGAACCCTAGGGAATGGAACTCATTTCTGAAATATGCCTTATGGGTAGACAGAACTAGAATGAAAACTGCATTAGGAAACTCACCTTTCCAACTAGTATATGGGGTAGATCCTATCCCCTATAAACTTGAAAATTCCTACTTTGCAGTTTGCCCAAGAGTACCTAGGCATTGATAATAGACAAGAGGTCAGGTTGCTTCAATTGATGCATCTGGAAGAGAAAAGGAGTCAAGCAATTGACCAATTTGCAAAACATCAGGCTGTTGTCAAACGTTGGTTTGACAAGAGAGCCAGAGTTAAAGCTTTCAGGATATCTGATTTAGTCCTGATGTGGGATAAAGCCCATGAGAGGAAAGGTGACCATGGCAAATTTGACAGATTATGGATAGGTCCCTTTCAAATTTTTGAGATACTAGGAGACAGCACTTATAGGCTTAAGAACCTGACAGGTGAGGATGTCCCATTGCCAGTCAATGGACAATTCCTCAAACATTATTTCCAGGCCTGAGTGACTTCATGACAGTCGTGTATCATATTGTACATTTGTATAGTTGTTTGTATAGTTGTGTTTGTCTTGTTTTGTTTTGCTGCTTTGGTTGAGCTTCTGTTTTAGTTAGTCAAGATGATGCACCTCATCACCACAGAAAATGACAAATTGTTAGGATTCAAGTGATGAGATCAGATTTAGACATAGGTTGTAATTCAGTCTGAGAAGTATTCATGATCAGGTATGTGGTATCTTTTCATCAGGGTGCCTTTTCTTGATCAAAGTGAATCAATCACAATGAAACACCTAATAGCCTTGGGTTTGTTGAACACACAAGTATAGGTGTTAAATGAAAAATCTAAAGGGACTCCCTTGCTACCAATACAATCTCCAACCTAAAGCTGCAAGTGACTATACCTTGTATAAATGAGCTGACATGATGATATCAGATACAAATTTTAAAGAGAAAATCAGAAAAGAAATAAAATTAGGCCATCTAAGTAACTCTACTGGGGCTATATACGCCTGCTGGCAGTGGGGCTCTACTTAGGGAGATTGTATAGATAACTTTGCCGGGGCTATAGACGCCTACTGGCAGCAAGGCTCTATCCAGGTTGGCTATGAGGGATGATCTCCAACTATGTAGTTTAACACCAGTTACTTATATTTTCAACTTGCTTTCAAGATGAGGATAATTAATCATTTGCACACACATGATCCTTTGTTAGCATTGTTATCATGATGAAATTTTTATCATTCAGAAGATCATGATGCTTATGCTTAGGAAGAATTAGAATACTATGAAGAAATATGATCACATTATTTGAATCATTAGAATTTGTTTGTTTTCTTTGGTGGCAAGTTGTTGTGTGGTTACACAACACGCCCCATTTTGACTTGGGAAAAAAGGGACCCAACTTTTTGTTTGGCTTGTTCTGTGCCTTCTGGTGGTTTGGTAAAAGTGAGTCGTGCAGATCATCATGCAAGAAACGCTGGGTAGGTCATCATCATGAGGTCAGATTGTCAAAGTTCGTATTTCATTCCAATAACCTCATATTCAGATAGAACGTTAAAATTCATGCAGGTTTGCCTTTTGTATCACCTTGATATTCATTAGGATGTGAAAGTTATGAATGGTCAAAGTTTGAGTCAAACCTGATATTTCCAAGGGGAGGATCATATTTTGTAACATCAGTCATATTTCAAAAGATCACCCCGATCTAATTTATCACTCGATAAA
The DNA here is from genome assembly GCA_027924645.1 of Cunninghamia lanceolata. Lineage (NCBI taxonomy): Eukaryota > Viridiplantae > Streptophyta > Pinopsida > Cupressales > Cupressaceae > Cunninghamia > Cunninghamia lanceolata. The sequence goes on from BSBN01000547.1 coordinate 16,589,428, forward strand.
TCATGTGGTCCGAATGTCTGAACGTCAATTTTAGGTGGTAGTGACCTTTACCCGTCGGCGACCTTATGTTTCCCACGAGGATCATATTTTTCAATGTAACCCGATATTTCGAAATATCCTCCTGCCGTGAAATATCCCCCTAAGCCATTATCCTGATGACGTCATTTGAGTCCGATAAACAAATAAACAAACATCTGGATGACGTCATCATCACATTTACCTCTCGGCAGGATATTTCATAAACGTGATCCTGTTCCCATAACATGACGATGACGTCATGATACCTTAGCGATACAATGAACGAATATCTGGATGACGGCACCCTGATATTCCGAGAGAAGTCATGTTTATCTGGTCATCATCTTTGAAACATCACCCGACATATCGAAATATCCCCCTGATCATGTTTTTCCTCTAGGGGAGGATGATCACATTGCACTCAGGATGATATTTTTGAATATCACCCTGATATTCATATATCACCTTAATATTCATATATCATCCCGATATTCGAATATCACCCCACTCCCGTTGCCGCCATTAACATTTAATGCAGGCAGACATGGTAGGTAGTTCCCGCTGACCATTAAACCCGATTGAACAGCTGGCGAAATCCTAACTTTCCGTGCATAAAATTAACGAACAAAATCCAATCTGTCAGGGTTTGCCCTAATTTCACCCTAAACGCATGGTTAAAGGTGAATTCACCGTCATTTCAGTTCTTACCTTGCGATAAAATTGTTTTTATAGAGCACCAGCTTCCATATCCTCATACAGGCGATAGTCAGACAAACCGAGCTTATAAACGGGAGGAAGTGCGTGATCATCGGCAGAATTAAGGGCACTTTCAGAAGTCCACTGGTATAAAAGAAATTTGCATATCCAGGTAAGTAAATGAAACCCTCATCATGTTGTTTCTGTAATGGTCAGGTATGGTGTTGTTAATCTGAAGTCCTGGTTTATGCACCCCCCATGATAAGTTGATATTGAATAAATACAGTTGGCATAATGGTTAGTAGAGATAATTGTTATCTGCATGCATATGGGTACCTATTGTAAGACAAAATTTTGTTAATTGCAGGTATCCATGGCTGATAAGAGGTTGGCTAAGTGTGAGGCTGAATTCAGTAAGCCCATGTTTTCATCTCAGAGGGGTGTCATGTTCAAATATGGCGCAATTACAGATACCCATCAGGGGAATACTAGTTTGGAAGCCTGGTCAGCTAGGTTGAATGATGAAAAGAACAGAAGTCCTGTGTTGGATGTCGTATTCGTGTCCGGAATGTGGAATGCTGCCGGTTTCCTGTACTCCATTGAGTCTCCGGAGCTGGTTATCGAGTGTGCCCGGAACTACAACCCAGAGACCCGGCAGGTGATGAAGAATGGGAGGATATATGCAGACCTATCCATCAAGGGTCTCTCCCAGGCATTTGGACTGTCATTGGGCAGGGAGGTCAACAGCGTGGACCTAAGGAAATTAGAGGAGTATGAAAATAACAAGAAACAAGCCAGGAAAAACATGTACCAATGGAGGGCTGAGAACAGCACATATCCTGCAGCCGCCAAACTTTCTGTACACTTATTCAAATATGATTTTAGTGATGAGTACCAATACATGATTGTACTATTGAGTAGAGTCACAGGTCAGCCTGATGCTGGTAGTTTTAAAGATTGGATGTATGGTGTGATCATGATGTGCATATATTCAGACATCAAGCCATTGTGGGGCCAACTAATAAGTGATGCTCTGCATGAACAGCTGATGAACCTAGGAGGTTCAAATTGTGCTTTCTATATGACGTCATATATTGTCTACTCCTGTGCTTACAAAGGCACATTTGATGCACTGGTTACAGATGGAAAAGTCACAGGCACAATTAATGCTGTGCATATTTGGGATCATCATCCCCAGCTGCAAAGAACCAATTTCCTCTAGGATTACAAATTGGTAAATGATGCATTCTATATGCATCTGGTCAGAACCATGGAGGAGGACAGAACAAAATGATTGAGCATGGAGGCTCAAGAGATAATCTACAGGCATGGAGCCTGGTATATACAATTTGCCACTTTTTCCTACATGAGGATTGAGGGTTTTGAAGGAAATCCCCTCATGCTGCCAAGGTATCCCATTGATGCAGTGATACTAATGGAATTTATAAGGCAGAGCTCTACAATATTGAAAACATATAAGGATGCCTGGAAGCTGCCACCAATTTTGTTTCCAGTCACCATTCGCTGGTACATGTGTCCCGATTCAAAAAACATCAAGAAGGTGATGGTCACCTTGAATAAAATGAAGTTGCAGCCTTTTCCACTGATAAGACCATATGATCCTTATGGCAGGATGCAGAAAATAATAGGAAGGCCTATTCACCAGAGGCACCTAAAGGACTTATGGGCTGATTGTGAAGATGAAGCAGAAGCAAGAAGAAGAAGATATCAAAGGCTAACACTGAATCAAGTCAGAACCTTTGACTGCATCCCCATCCCCCAACAATTGAAAAAGGATGATGGCAGGATAATTGCAGATGAGTATGAGGAGAAGAAGATATATAATGATACCATCTCTGCACCTGACCTCACCATACAAGAGGACATATCCTTGGACCCCTTCATTGCCAGGACCATATAGCTAACCCAAGCCTAGGTTGATGAACAGATAGAGGCTTTGAAGAAGAAAGGTGTTGCCATTACTGTGGACAACAAAAAGAAGGGGTAGGATATTCCTGATAGGGAGTATGATGACTTCATAAATGAGAAAAGAAAGTCTAAGGGAGATAGACTCCCTCCACAACAACAACAGAGCAAAAGACCCCCAAGGGGCAAGAAAATAGATAATGAACCCAAAGGGGTTATTATTGAACGGGCCGTGTTCATAGCTAAAAAAGCAGCAGCATCAGGATCAGGATCAGGATCCGCATCACCTCCACGGACAAGAAAACAAAAGTCCAAGGAAGGAAAGACAGCAGAGGCTGGAATTACTGAGACTCAAGAAGAGGGTCAATCCTCTAGAAAACCAGATGAAGAGGATATCCTCATGGAGGAAGAGCCTGAGGAAGAAGAGGCCCCTTTGTTATTCAAAAGGAAGAGAAGAGCTCCACAGGTAGTGGTATCTACCCCACCGAAGAGACCAAGAACCTCCATGAGAGGTGAAATAAGGCAACCTCCTACATTGTTACAAGGGGCAGGTAGTGAAGTGCATAAGGAACTTCAGCACAATGTTCCACTTCCTACCATCGTCAAATTCAAGACTGAGCTTGCAGAGGACCAGATGAAAGAGACCTCCCAGGCACATGCAGAAGGTCACATCTCACTGGAGAAGACAATAAATTTGTCCATGATGAAGTTGTGAAGGAAGTGGCTTCACAAAAGATGGAAACCCTTGCTGCAGGTACACACATGACCCCTCACAAGACTCCACTAGTTCAAACTATACTGGAGGAGATAAAGCAAGTGGAAACAAAAAAGGAAAAAAGCCCAGAGGATAGCCCAAGAAATGGGGCTAGATACATTAATTGCACAGGTGACAAGTCCTGTAGTGGTAGACTTGACAGAGAAACAGGATGTGAATCCTGAACATCCAGCAGGATCACCTGATAAAGGGCAACCTGTAGAAGAAGTGGAGATGGCAGAATCAAAGGGCCATACTTCAGAGATAAGTCAACAGGATACATCAGCAGAGCCTACTATAGTAGAAGTTCAAGAAGAGCAGGCTGATGAGAAAGAGGTAATAAAAGATCATGTTGCTACAATTCAAGGAATAAGTAGTATAGGTGCAGAACAAATTGCGGTTTCAGAACCAGCACCAGCACTTAAGGAGACTTCCCAAGTATCCACTACTGTGAATGTTCCTCAGCAAGAGGAAAAGTTGAAAGTGGATGAGGTGATGACAGAAAAGGATCATGATCATCATGATCAACATATAGATACATCACAAGATCCTCCACCTCAGGAAGATGCTCCTCCGGAGAAAGAAGTTCCTCCACAGGAGGAGGTGCCATAGGATCAACATCAAAGCGAGCATCATGAAGAAGAACTAAGGAAATCGCCTTCTCCATCACACCTGCTGACAGAAATAGGAGATAAAGGTGAACAGCATGATGATGCAGAGAAACATGATTAGGTACCTCCGTGGTTGGAGAAAGAGATAAATACTGAGGTAGAGTTTGAAATTCAAGAATTTGATGTATCTACCTTATTTTCTGAGGATATAATAAAACCTAAGAGGAAGGCCAAAATGACTTCGGCCATTAAGAGGGATCCAACAACTGAGAGAAGAACTGCACAAATTGCAGTGCCTACTGTAGAGAAAGAAAAAGGTAAAATTACCTTAAATGAGTTTCAAATCAGCACAGTGGACTTAGGATTTGCCAATGAAGACCAAGAGGGTCAAGAAGGCAAAGATATTATTGATTCTTTAATTCAGAAGATGAAAAGAGAGAAGGAGAAAAATAAGCAACACAAAGAGCACATTGCTCAGTTGTATGCCTACATAAGAAGGCTGACCAATACTGAAGATACTTCAACTGAACATGCAGTCCCATTGACTGCTATTTCTCAAGAGGAGGTGAATAAATTAGATCTCATGAAACATGAGGCATCTGTACTAAGGAAATGGATGTTATCCACATTGGATAATGCAGAGGAAGTGGTAATGGCCTTTTTGAAGAGGTGGAATACTCTCAATGACTCCAGGTCAAGAGTAGATAAATTGCAAATGCAGACAGGCAAAAGGTCTTACAGATTGGAAAAGATATTGGACATCCTGGGAGAAATAAGGAGGATAAATCCTCAGTTGCTTATCAACAAACAGATACTGAACAGTAATACTGCCTTGTTGGTTGATATATGGTATAAGGACATACAATTTGAATGTGGAGTACTTAGAAGATGCAATAATAAACTGAGAGATATCAGCATGAAGTTGCTTGATTTAATGTATGTTGAGGCAGAAATGTTGGAAACACTAGAAGGAAAAGTGGAAGGGAAAGTAGAAAATCAAGACGAAGAGTTTGCCATCAAAGCTTTACACAGCAACTTCCAATCAGTGGCTGATGATCCATTTGTTCACTTGACGGAAGAAGTCATAGATAAAATGATGAGAATCAGAGTCAAGATGGAAAATTACAATGAGACGCTACAAAACAGGAAAGACAAACTGGACAGCAGTAGACACAAATACGAGACACACAAGCACACCATCATCAAAGCAAAGACTCAGGATGGCGGAGAAATAGATAGAATTGTACAGTTATATGAGCAGATCCGGAGCAACATGCAGCCTCATATGCGAAGTCATCATCATCAGGATGATGAAAGTTCGGGGAGTGATGCACATGATGATGATGCACATGAATCAGATAAGGTAGATGATGATGCAGCATAAAGTAAATATCAGCATCGGATACTTAGTGAAAATAAGTATTTTTAGATAGTTGCCAGCTGGCAACTTGTGCCATTTTGTAAGGTTGACATAGTCAAAGGAAATCTTGACCGTGGATATTCATAGACAAATCAAGATCGTTGATCTTCTTCTAACGGATTCCTCACCTTGTTCTATAAAAGGTGCTGGAATGCCTCTTTTCTATATTCGAAACTTAATTGAAATCTGTCTGCTGAAGTATTCAGGGTTCATTTCAAAGTTTCTTGTATACATCTATATCTTTGCATACTTAATGAATGAGAAGACTTGTTTTTTATTACAATTCATAGTAAATCTTGAGTAATCAGTGTGTGAATTCTGGATATATGTGGTGATTTGCTGCGTCCCTTGGAGTGCATGTCTACCTGCATATGTTGCTTTCATACATATTCCTTTCTCATCAACTGTATCTAGCTGTGGAATGTCCTAGTGAACATATGGTTTGGTTTTCTTCTCTTCATGACTGTATCTGATGTACATGTGGTTCAATCGCTGAAGGTTCAATATTAATTTGAAGCATTTCTTTCAATTTCTTTTAAATTTTAGAGCATTTCACCATCATAATTGCAAATAATTGATAATCTCAAGCAAATAACACAAAATATGCAGATATCTCGTAGATAATAGTATATCTTTAGCATATTTAGAGACAAAACATGTATAATTGGTAAATATCATGCAAAGATTTGAATATCCCTGCATCATTTGATCAAGCAACTGTGTAAAATGACCTCTCTGTGAAGAATCTTTGCAAAAGCAGTGTCATGATGATGAACTTCATGTAAGGCCCCAAAATAGAAACAGCAACACACATCAACCTCTGAGTAACGTCAGAAGATTAAGACCTAATCACCGGAGATTTGGGATCATGAATTCTCTGAATTCATTGTATCTTTCAAGATGAATAAAGGTTAATGTGTACTTTTATTCTATGCTTGTTTATGACTAACATCATGACCAACACAACCCAACTGTGTCCTTAAATCAGCTTTGCACTTTGATTTCGTAAGGCAACATGCTCAATCCCTAAAACATATTATTCACATTATGTCATTGTTGAGTTTTAGATGGATATCGTTCTTTTATAAAAATGGGAAAAATTCACCATATCCTTTCAAATTCACAACTTATAGCACTGCTTTCCAAATAGAAATACCCTATCTCAATGAAACACAACTGTTCTTCCTTTTCCTTCAAGCAGGAGTATCCTCTTAGATTTAATGGCATCAGAAATTTCAATACTTAAAGAAAATGCATCCAAACCCCAACAAGAAATGATTCTCAAATCTGATTTGCGAATAAAAATTCTTAGATCACACTACAAATATCTAGCTGAATTACATGAAACTAAAGTCCCCGTCTAGGGACCCTAGTGATTGTGATGTAATGCTAATGGGGCACTCATAAGTGCGTGACCTAGGTTCAAATCTCCCTCATTGCAATAAGGTGGCCCATAACTCTATCAGGCATGTGGCGAGGTTGTTGCATAGCAATTATGTTTTACATTCAAGTGTAACCCACTTTTACACATCTCCAGAATTTCATCACATTGAAGGCAGCCCATAACCTCACCCAACATTTACCAAGAAAACAAAAATAAAGAGTCTTGACCTAGGTAAAAGACAAATCTGCTATGAGGATGTCAGTCACCGTGCTTATTAATTCTTCATAATTACCTCAGAATAAGGACGGGATTTTGTCATCATTCATCCTCTTCAAGATAAATCACATAAATACACAAAATGCAAAGGCTGAAAAGATGTGCTTAGGGGATATTCATTTCCATGGAGTGCAAAGGTTTATAGGGTTATTGTTGAGTAACCATAACTTACAAAGGCTTCTCTTTAGCTAATGTTGCTATTTCATTTATTTTCAGAGGAGTTATGGTATAATGAAGTGTGTGAACCAGGTTCAATCTCCCACCCCAAAATGCAACAAGCATGACCCATGTTTCCAAATTTAAGGAATGTGATCAAAGCTTACCCACACAGTCTTAAAAGGCAGCTCATAACCTCCCCCAAGATCTTATATGCAAAGACAATAAAGGTAAATGAGTCAAAGCATGTAGAAAAAACATCCTGTCATTTTCTGTAAAATATCACAAAGATATGGCCATGCACAGATCTTGACTGTTTATGTCATGATGATATCTCTGGTAAGCTTTTGCTGATATGTACCTTTTTCAATTGATGGTGATGTTGTTCCTTAAGGTAGAAGCCTCACCTCTTTAGGACCCACAGAAAGCTTTTGTTCATTTCCTCCTTTCTTCTATGTAAGCTTCTTCTATCCAGAGATATTTTTAAAAGTTTATTAATGCTTTGTGGCTATTTAGTGGAGGATGTAAACTTGTAAATAAAAAATAAGTTGTTACAGAACTTGGCTCTTGACCCCAATGTTGACCATGGTTTATGACAAACCAATAATTGCATTGTGTAAAATAACAGGAGTTCAAGGCACTAGATTTGACAGCACAAAATAAAATAAATCTTACTTCTAAGTTTCTAACAGCATTTTTCTTTCAAAGTGTTATCGAAGGTATATACAGACTATTCCAATTTCTATTAAGAACTTGAATCAACATTTAAAAGTGACTCAATTGTTCAATTACAAGAGAAACTATGAGTTCCTTTGGCAGTGCCTGTTCAACAGTTTGCCCTTCTAGAACTCTTTTTTCTTTCAGCATAGAGAACACAATGCCTTTGATTTACAAAGGGTAGTAAGAAACTAAATTCCAGAGTCTTGTAAGAACAAGATATAATACAATATGTCATAATATAGCATGTTTGTAAGCTGCATTATGGATACATTAATGGATTTCATAAGAAATGGACTTTTCCAATCACAAGAATCAAGTTTCCATGGCCATATCACAAAAGACTCTTCAAATAATGCATTGGTTCTTCAGAGACCTAATACTTATGTCAGACCCATCTGAGTGTAATTGAATCAAATGAAAGCAATTATTTGAAGTTTGAACTACTAAGCAGAATGATTGAAGTAAGGACCAATAAGAAATCTTACGAACCTACAAAGAATGTGCCTTAAACAGAAATGTAGCATTGAACCAAAACCATCTTCCAAGAAATTACTTGAAATAAGATTTTGAATATTGTCATTTCTACAATCACCTTCACTTTCTCCTTCGATGAGTCACATAATTTAATCAGGGAAATCTGGACCGTTAACCTCTAGGCTCTGATGGTTTAAACATTTGGTTACACCACGAATGGGGGAATTTAAATAGAATTTGAAATAGGGCATATGGCTATCCAGTTAAACTCCTTCAATTAATGCTCATATATGTAAAGTTGAACCATTGCATAAATCCAGCAAGCTTGTGTTCTGTGAGTTACAACCATCTTAAAGAAGTAACCTAGATGTAAACATGATTCATCAACCCAACTCCCAAACTTGTGGGTACAGGAGCACCTATACAGACAACCCAATAATGAAACTTGCAATATATGATTGGGCATGTCAGAAGAGAGTTGCAATCATTAGATCCTCAGGCTTTAGTAAAACCGTGTTGAATCTTGGATAAACAAGTATGTATCAAAATCATATAATCACACAGTACTATGTGAAGCTTATTGCAGCCCTGTAAATGGAGAAGTCCAGAGGATATATTCACCTTAGCTCCTCGTGCATAGGAAATAAATAAAAATTGTGATGACATTTGCTAGAAAATTCCAGAGGATCTGTTAAAAGATTGGGAAAACGATATTTATAAGGTACATTGACATAAAATATACCAAAAAATAATAAACATGAATAAGCACGAAATTCATTGCTTGGCAATTCAATTGATAATTCTAAGGCTCTGAAGCTTTTAGACACAATAGAGTTAACAATGGTTTGCCACCAATATCTTTAAAATCTCACTGAGGAGTTTGTAGATTCCTTCCCTGCAGTATTCACTTGTTTAGATAGATATTCCTCGTAGATTTCAACAACCAGTCTTGGGTCCTTGTCAACCAAGAGATGGTACTCCTCTCTTGTTGTCAAAGTATGCATATTCTCAATGATTAATGAAAGTGCAGCCTCACGTAGATGCTTGGCATTATGCTGATGGGCAAAGGCAAAGGTCATGATGGCATTGTCATTGTTCACCTTGGACATTAGGAATTTCTCACATATAGTCTTAAGATGCTTCACCTGATATTTTTCTGCTAGCACTAACAAGTCAAAGGCCATATGTTCATCTGGAAATGTCTCAGCTGTGTACAGGTAGTGTACAAAAGCACGAAGTACTTCATAGCTGAAATCTGTAATCTTGATAGTGCCACTCCTGCTCTCCTCCATTTCATTCTCCAGCATTGCTTTGAAAACAGGTGACTTGCTGATCTAATCATTGGAATAAAATCAAAATCAGAGCCATTGAACACTTCAAACTATAGGCAGCAAAATATATAAATATTGTAGACTTAATATCTATGACAGCATTGATCACAGCAAACATCTAAATTAGACACATAAGAGAGGGCTAATTTAGTATATAAAAACATCAATATTTCCATAGAAATAGGCCTCTGACCAGATGGTTCCCTACACCTAATAAAAGCAGGCTGGTTACAAGTTTGAAAATGCATATAGCCTTGGCACACTTACACTGTAGTTTATAGTGCGTACAAACTTTTTCATGCTCTGTAAAACTACCCCCACACCATAATAAAAAAGTTGTTAGCAGGTAAGACACATTATCATTGTGAAAGTTTTCGTGCAAACCAATCACAATGTGTCCATTTTTATTCTACACAAAATCTATCATTCAAGGCAGTTAACTTTGAACTATACCCAAGAAGCCTTCTATTATTAATAATTATAATAAAAATTATGCTGTCTGAAACGTTCACAAATCTTATTAAACAGTTCACATCAAATCAAAAAGGGTAGGAGGTTGCATTTCTGTTTGACGTACCGATGCTATCTAATATTAGTAAATATGAAGCCAGTCTAATCTATAAATATTATTATATTACATTCTGTTGCATTTATTATCAATGACCTCCTATGGCTCTCATTAATTCATAGGGACCTCACAAGAATGCAATGAATGCCTGTTTCATCCAAGAGCATTCAATAATTATAAATCTATTTAGGAATGCACTGACCTTTTTACAAGAACTGCAAACAGTATATGACAACAATACAAGAAATTCAGGTGAGAAAGGAGAAACTGCTATACACAAGAAAAACGAAAAGGGATACCAATAAGAAACTGCAGGGAACGGTCAAGTTTATTGTAATAAATTTACAGTGTAACTAATCTAGATAATAAACATGCACCAAGCCCCGCATTAAATAGTTTTTTCTTCATTAATTTAGTAAGAATATTTGGCATCTGCCTAAATAGTCCGAAGATAATACTAATCGTAGAGAATAACAATGGGAAATAATTAAATCATTATGTGAACAAACTATCTACACCAACTTTTGATGGTACCAACAAGATATCTGCTCGGGCTTGGTTGCAAAAACTGCAAACTTACTTCGCACTCAACCCCATGAAGGAAGAAGATGCAATCCAATTCACCGCATTGCATTTGGAGGTCATTGCCTACGATTGGCGGCACCACAATTTGATCACAAGTGCATGACCTTGTTCAAACTTTTGAAGATTTCAACCAAAGGTTGCTAGATAGATTTGAGCAAAAGGATGACGAAGAATATTTCAGAGAACTTGCCAGAATCAAGCAACAAACTTCGGTGGATGCATATGTAGCAAAATTCTTAAAGTCGTAGTTAAGGTACCCAATATATCAGAAAAGAGGATCACTTTCCTCTTTGCTGAAGGTCTATACGAACCTCTCAAAGGTCTAGTTAAGGCCTTTGCACTACCATCACTGCAAGAGGCTATCAAGAGAGTTTTGATACTTGAGCCATCTATACTAAGGAACAAATTTTCATCATAGCCAAAACCACCCACTACTAGATTTCAGAAGAGTAACTTTAGAAAGGAGGATTCAACTCACACCCTCAAAAAACTACACTACAGCCAGTTGCAACAAAGAAATTAGATAGCACTAGAAATGAGATTAGAAAGATGAAATGCTTCTCTTGCAAAGAGCCATGGTAACCAGGTCACAGATGCCTTGGCAAAAGCCAAGTTCGCTATATTGAGGTAGTGTATGGTGAAGATGAACTTGAAGAACCAGAGTTACTGCAAGCTATAGAAGAATAGATCACCAACCATGAACTTGAGAAATTGGCAGATGATAGAAGCAACATACTTGCAACTCTTTCAGGAGCACAACAGTATCACCCATTCAGGGTTTGTGGGGAGTTATCCAGGGAATGGATTATGGTACTTGTTGATCTGTTTTTATTGCACATGCAAACTCAGAATAAAATACTAAGTATTCTATCCTCTCTTGAATAAAGTCTCTCGAATTCTAAACAATGTGATCAATCGAGACAACTCCAAGGTTCCTTAACGTCAGTTCTTGACTCGCAAATTGGATAGACTCAGTAGTTGATGTGATTTGTTGAAAACTGACAAAGGGACTTACGCTGAATTTACTCCTTACTCCAATCAAATATGTTACTTCTTCCTTATGAAATGGAACTCACTCTAACCGACTATGAAAGAAAGGAAAAAAGGACAAGGGTTAAGAGAAATCTAATCTAATCTAAGGACAATGAAATAATGAACTATGTCAAGATAGACAAATTCCTTATAACAAGCTCCAATTCGCCATGATGAATTCAACTACTACATAGATCAAGTGCAATCTCCCAAGGATGACTAAGGATTTTCATATTGCAAACACACAATCAAGTACCCACAGCTGGCGCAACTCGAACAAGTATCAACAATCGAACTAGAGCACATGAAGGTTCAGGCTAACTTTGCACAATGACTTGCCAACGATAAACCATCAAAAGTATGAACCCAAGAATTCATCAAATATCTTCACACACATTCATTATATCAATGAACTTTCTAATCTACTCTACTTTACTTGGAAACACCTCTCCATCACATTTAAGAATTAGAAACCATGTTAACATCCCACAATCACACAAGATCACCATGCAATAACCAACAATGAGCTTGTATTGATCTCGGAAGTGTTTTTACAAAAATTTCACAGCGTCTCTGCAATGACTTCGAGAAGTCTCCTCTACTCTACTCCTATTTTGACATTGTCTACTCCTACTCTTCTATCTATCTAATCCCCCCTTTACAAATGAGAAGAATGAGCTTTATATAGAGCTCCAAAAATTACAATGAATGGCCCAGATTGATTCGTGAATCAACGGCCCAAATGAAGACAACAAGACAGTTTGTTACAAAAGTTGCTATTTTTAGAATACAAGAGAGGCAATGAAGGCATGTTTCCCAATGTGATAAGCATGAATTAGAATCTTGGACAAATGATGTGGCAAAATCTGATTGGATTGGTGACGTGCACATGCCACCTCAGCATCTTGCAAACTGGTTTAGTCTTTTTGGTGTTCACACTGCTTGAACTAACTTCCCAAATTGTATCATCTTTCATGGAATAGTCTTCGAACTTGAATTTTCACCTCTGGAACTTTACATTTTTCAAACTTGCAAATTTGGGAATTTTGGATTTCTTCTTGTTGTCTTGATGTAATTCATGGATTTGCTTGATGTACATGCTCATTTCTCATCTTGCAAAATTATTGTTCTTGTGTAGGCTTCAATGCTGGATGTAGGAAGATGTCATGTACGTGCATCCTTGGAGTAGACTTCCTGAGGAATGCTTTGTCCTTCTTTCTGGTGCATGATAACTTTGGAAGCTTGGACGTGAAATGAACCTCTGGATGACGACTTCCTCTTGTGATGCTGGATTCTTGAACATACAAGGTGAATCTCTGGAAATGAACTTTTCATACATGATGAAGTGATGCTCCTCCTCTGACATATGAAGTTATCCTCTTCGTGCAAGTGATGATCCTGATGTAGGCATTCCTTCGTGTGGCGATGATGTTTACTTCTTCAAATGCTCTTGAGCAATACTCCTCTTGCTTTGAACTTCTCCTATGCAACTTCTTGTCATCTTTTGTCCATTACCTACACAAGAGAAACAACTATTAATGCAAAAACACTTGATCATCAATAACATTTCATTATTAATCCCTAACATACTTGCTTTATGTAAGGAAGAAAGCCTTATTTTCATGCTTTAACTTTGCTTTTTATTCTTTCATAGCCAACTTCACCAATATGCAATGTGAATTTGATATTTTGGTGAAACATTTTCAAGGTTGGAAATTCCTTGTTAATGGGAATTTTGTGCCCATGCAAGGGCGGATTTTGCAGTGACATTTTCCTCCATTTTTCTTACTTAGCTTTTCTTTCAACACGAACCTTTTGCATTATACCTTCAATCACGCCTTTGATGTTTCTCTCATGAGCATGTTGGGTGGATTTTGCATGGTGGAGAACATTTTGCGCCTTCTTGAAAATTGTTTCGACCTCGTGCATTTGATCATCACTTAGTCATTCGCCCCAATTTCAAGATACTTCAAAACTTGATGAATCCTCCTCACAAAGGACTTGCGCGGATATAACATAGAGGAGAACATTATGCGCCCTCTTGTTAGAAGAAAAATTTACCTTATCTTTGATCAAGTCTTTGACACTCACTAAAACTTCTCAAGCCAAGGTTGGATTTGGACATACCTCACACTTAGTTCAATTGCCTTATGACAACCTAGGGTGGAAATTGCATGGCCATGAGCATTATGCGCTCTTCCCTTGATGAACATTTAAACCTTGATCAATATCAAGCTTTCACTCCAAATTTCTCTAGGCAAGCTTTGATCTTCGATATACTCCACAGTAGACAAGTTTTCTCCATGCAAACCTTGGGCGCCTATTGTTGACCTGAGAACATTTTGCATGTTGGGAGGGCGGATTTTGAAAGGTGCAAAACATTTTCCACCCTTTGACACTTTTCTTACTTAAACCTTTTATCCTTGCAAGCGATCAAACTTCAAATTTTAGCATTCAACCCTTAGGAAAAAATCTCCTTTGAAAGTTGTTTGTTGAGGAGTTATTACTAGAGGGCAATCTATCCTAGCGGCTTATGCAAGGGTAAGGACATTATGCGCCCTCCTAGGGCGGATTTTGAAAGCTCCAGAACATTTTCCTCCGTTTTAGCACTTCAACATTTCATCAAACTCCAACTTTCTTCAAATTCCCTCAAGCAATTGGTCATATTTCTTACAAGTATTCTTAAGAATTCATCGAAGGCAATCATATGTTTCATTATCTACATTCCAAAGAAGGCTTCTAACATGGGCGCATATTGCACCTGTGAGAACATTTTCCACCCTTTGCCCTCATCTCCCAGGGCGCAAAATGGAACTGGCAGAACATTTTCCACGTTATCCATCCATCACACTTAGTCAAATTTTTGAAAGATCTTATTTCTATCAACTCTTTTAAGCAACTTAACCTAATTTCCTCAAGCATTTCATGAATTTGACTAAGGAGAGTAGCATTTGATCACCTTGGCTCCAAAAAATGAGATCCTCATTAGGGTGCATATTGCATGGTGGAGAACATTTTCCCAATTGTGGATCCACCACACTTAGCCAAAATTCATCTTTAGCACATATTGTTGATGGGAGAAAAATTTCCACCATGTCGATTTCAATCCAAACGCACTTGCAACCAGAGTGAATCTCATCCAAAATTTCTAAGTATCAAAATGTCTTCTACACGCATCTCCCGGAGACTCTCAACATTCAATTTTGTTTGAACCTTGTGACAACCTCATCTCTGGATGCCTCATTACCCTGGGCACATAATGCACCTGGGAGAACATTTTCCACACTTTGGGTCGCATTGTGCTCATGTACAAGGATTTTGCGCTCAACCTTGGTGATGAAATTTTCTAAGTGTTGATCTTCTTTGCAACAAATTTCCAACGGTTTTTAGGAATCAAATCTTCATCACTTATGCAAATTTCATGTCTAGATGACTCCACTCCCAGAGCACATATTGTTCATAAGCAAGGAATTTCCGCTCATCCTGGGCGCATATTGCATGCCCATGAGAAATTTCCGCCCAAGGTCCAAGACTTCACTTTTTTCGCCTGATTTTGACATGTCCTAGATGGAAGTATATTTAAAAATATATTTAAGTATATGCTCAGATATACTTTAAATATTTTGAAATATACTTCCAGGATGTTTGAGATAGGTCTCAAATCCATGGGATTTAGCATGCAGATTCTAGATTTTTGAGGATCCACTAGATTTCAGACTCAGTCAATTTCAGGATCTCAGAACATCAAGTTTCAGGACACCAGACTTAGTCGATTCCAGGGCTTCAAGACATGCACTAGAATGAGAAGATACGGACTCCTTAGCCAAAATATATCGAGACTTGGGCAAAACAACACTACCATACCCTACAAGCTCAGAGAAAAACTAAACCTTAAGCAAAACAAAGACAGAAAGCAAGAAAAAAGAGGGGGTCCCCATTTGCAATGGGGCGATGTGTGATTACATCACAACAGTACTAATCAATATTAGGGCTACCCACAACTTCATTGATGAAAGTCGAGTGGTTAAGAGAGGATTGCAAGCTAAAGACTTTGACGGATTCAATGTCATTGTTGCTAATGGATTCACTATTCCATGCACCAAGATAATTCGACAACTTAATGTGATGAATTCTATGTTATGGGACTAGGAGAAACAGATAGTCTTAGGAGTATAGTGGTTGCATTCCCTTGGAGAGTTTTCACAAAATTATCAGTCCATAGAATTAATTTTCAAATCTCAACGGAAAGATATGGTACTTCAAGGCATTCTTGACGGGTCACCACAAGTGATCCCAACTAAGAGTATGGAGAGGACATTCCACAAAGGACAAATTGCATCGACAACTAGTTGCTTTATAATGAAAGGCATGCACACCACTTCATCTTCTGATAAACACTATGGTTATCATGTTGATATTTCAAACCATTTTGGATAAGCATAGTATGGTGTTAGATCACATGCCTCGTTTGCCACTAGATAGGGGATTCCAACACATCATAGAGTTGGAACCAAGGTCTAAGCTTGTTATGATCACTGCTTACTGCCACCCACAAATATAAAAAGAAGAGATAAAGGCCATCAAAAAATTATTAGAGATGAGCCACACCAGACCCAATTCTAGCCCATTTGCATCATCAATGTTTCTTGTGAAGGATAGCACAATGAGTATGTGCATTGACTACAGAGCATTGAACAAGAAGACCATCAAAAATAGATATCCTATTCCCAAGATCGATGAGCTCATTGATGAGTTGCATGGAGCAGTATACTTCTCAATTATTGACCTAGGCTCAAGCTACCATTAGATCCATGTGCACAATGAGGACATGCACAAGACAACTTTCAGATGCCACTTTGGACACTTCAAGTTCCTAGTCATGCCATTTGATTTGACAAATGCCTCAGCCACTTTCTAGTTTGCCATGAATCAGGTATTCAATGGTCAATTGAGAAAATTTATGTTAGCATAGTAAAATATGGGAAGATCACTTGAGGCACTTAGATACAGTCCTTAGAACACTAGAGCAATAGACTCTCTTTGCTAAGAAATCTAAGTGTGAGTTTGGGTTTACAAAGATCTTGTACTTGGACCATGTCATTAGTGCTCAAAGTATTTAGGTGGGTCAACAAAAATTTGGCCAACTCCTACCACATTAACACAATTGAGAGGATTCTTTGGCCTTTGCAGCTACTACAAGAAGCTTGTTAGGGATTTTTCACAGTTGGCAGCACCCCTAACTAACATGACTAATAAGGGAGCTTTCTCATGGAATGACCAAGCTCAAAAAGGTAACCAAGTCATGCCCTGTACTTGTTATTTCAGATTTCTCACAACCATTTGTCGGAGAATGTAATGCTTCAAGAGAGGGAATTGAAGCAATACTCATGCAAAAAGGGCACTGCATGGCATTTGAGAGTGGGATATTGAAAGATTCTAAAAGAATTTTTTCTATTTATAACAAAGAGATGCTTGCCATCATGCATGCTTTGGCCAAGTTTAAACAATATTTAGTTTGCAGAAGATTTGTGGTGAGAACAAATCATAACAGTTTGAAGTTCTTCCTTGGCCAACGTGACCTAAATGATAGGCAAAAAAATGGGTAACCTTCAAGCTTATGATTTTGATAGAGTACATGAAGGGAAAAAATAATGTAGTAGTTGATGATCTATCTAGAATGCCTACCCTATATTCTATTTCTGTCATTTCCATTGATTGGAAGGTTTCCATTATGGAGAAAGATGCTAAGAATACATTTGCTACTAATATCTTAGATGAAAGTGTGAAGGATAACAGGCATTTAGTGGTAGATAGTCTCATTCTATACAAGAATAGAATCTTCCTAGTGCCCAAATCTATTTTGAAAGCATTACATGAAGCACCTATGGAAAGACACCCAAGATTCTACAAGATTTACAAGCAGATAAGATAAAGTTTCTCCTAGAAGAGCCTTACAAAAGATGTACTCAAACATATAAGGGACTGCACAACTTGCTAGCAAAATAAAGTAGAGCATGTTTTTCCTACATGTTTGCTACAGCCATTGCCTATTCCCAACCAAAAATGAGAGTGTATCCATGGAGAAGATTTGGAAAGCATTGAATGATGCACCTATGGCAGCACACCCAAGATTCTACAAGATTTAAAAGCAAATAAAAGAAAGGTTCTCCTAAAAGGGCCTTAAGGAAGATGCACTCAAACATATCAAGGAATACACAACTTGCTAGCAAAATAAAGCAAAGTGTGTTTTTCCTACAAGTTTGCTACAGCCATTGCCTATTCCCAACAAAAAATGGGAAATATATCCATGGATTTCATCACAAGACTCCCAAAGGTAAATGGCAAGGACTGTATTTATGCTATAGTGAATAGATTACTAAGTTTACACACTTCTTTGCCATTCCAAGAAGATTCAGAGCACACCAGGTGGCTGATTTATTTTTCAGAGAAATGTTTAGGTTACATGGATTGCCTAAGACTATTATCAATGACAGGGATAGCAAATTCCTTAGCTCCTTTTGGCAAGAATTGTTTCATTTGGCTGATATTAAGTCACTCCCAATACTAGTTATGACCTGCAAATAGATGGATAGACAAAAATAGTGAATAAGTGAGTTGCAAGATATTTAAGAAACTATGTCACAAGCCAATAGGTAGCATGGGTCAAGTGTTTGCACCTTGGAGAATATTGCTACAATACAACCCATCACATGTCCATTGCTATGACTCCTTTTATGGCTTTGTATGAATATGATGCACTAATCTTCACATATTTGGTGTTCACTGACAGCAAGGTACCAATAGCTAGTGACTTGGTAGGGCAAAGCCAAGATATTTTGAAGTCCCGCAAGGATCACCTATAGTGGACTCAAAATCAACAAAAAAATTTATGCAGATAAGCACCCCATTGAGAGGTCATTTGAGGCTAAAAACATGGTTTTTCTATGCTTACAGCCTTATAGCCAAACTTCCATTAAATGTAGGGTGGAAAAGCTCAAACCTCGTTTCTATGGACCTTACAGAGTTGTGAGAAGGGTTGGTGAAGTTGCTGATGAGCTGGAATTGCCAATAGACAACAAAATTCACAATGTTTTCCATGTGTCTTGCCTCAAAAGGGCACTTGGACCACATGTAAGATACCCAACTAGTACTACTAAAAATTTTCTTACTTAGATAAATTTACTTGCACTTAACTCATCAACTACATACATCAAAGATAACTTGCATGAATCAACCTTGAAGCTGGGTACTTGTATTATTACTTGATTCAACTTATTGCAAATGTCTTATTACAATGGATAGTGCCTTCAATGGCAATGAACATACAAACTTATTCAATTGATTACAAGAGAGGCCTTGAAGCCTAGATGTATACAATACTTTCAACTTCTTCACAACTAGCTCTATCTCACTTAGTAGATGTAGATCACTTCAATTGAACCCAATGATGTCAACTGGATGTCAACACCTCACAATGCAACAAGGAAGCATCACCTTGTCAGTTGAGGGAGCATTACCCCAACACTTGAAACTCGCAAGCCTCAAGATTACAAGCATAAAGCTTTGCAGAGAGAAATTTTTCCAAAGATTAAGATATCAAATGAATGAAAGAGCTCCTCCTTTTATAGGCCTTCCAAAGGGAATGAAGGCACGTTTTCCAAGGAGCATATTTAGGAGAATATTCTACTTGACAACTCATCCTGAATTGGCAATCTTATCCTAAGACCTTGACATAGATCCCAATGTCATCATGTCGACCAATGAGAGTTTAGGTAGTTACAACTACCTTTTCTTCTGTCTAGGCGCCAAATTGAAGCAGTTTGATCATGGAATGGCGCCCAATGTGGAACTAGGCACCCAATTGAGGTGGCAGAGGCATGGATATGCGCCTAGAGGAATTTGATGACTCCATATGCCCTCAAAACACTAACAATATTCAATGAAGATCTCTTAGACTCCAGGCGCCAAAAAGATGTCATAATTGCAAGATTTTCAAAGCTAGGCGCCAACTGAAGGGTAGTGGGGACTAGAATAAGCGCCTTTCCAAGCTAGGCGCTTCCCTGAGGTGGCAGAGACTAGGAAGTGCGCCTTAACAATAAAACTTGTCTTTTTGGCACTTAACCACTTATCCAACATTGATGCAAACTAGAATGCTCCTCTTGTGATTTTTACTTGCAAGTGAATGAGGAATTTAGGTGAGGCACCTATCCAAGGTGGCACAGGTGGCAAAGTGCGCCTTAGGCAATTTGATGTTCCCTTTGTCATTTGATCAAGATCTTGGCTTGGTGCAAGAACCCTTAAGCAAATTCAAACTTCTTCAACAAAATGAAAAGTTAAGTGTGATTCCAAAAGCCTTATCTAGCTTAGGCGCATTTTCAAGGTTCTAGAGTCATGGAATAGCGCCTAATCTCCTGGGAGCTAGTTCTAACTTCATTCAAGTCTTTCAAGGAGTTTCCAAGTTTAGATACCAAAGCAGGGTCATGGATGAGTAGAACTGCGCCTTAGGAAGGTGTCTGGATCCTAGGCGCCAATCTGAGGTTGTAGTGCCATAGATATGCGCCTAGTGAAGTTTGATGCTTTCAAACTCTTAACACCATTCACTGAAGTCTCCTAGGCTTTGATTAAAGATGTACAAGTTTAAGCGCCCAAAAGAGGTCTTCTGAAATCTTGGCGCCAACTGGAGGTAGGAGAGAAGATCTACGCCTAACTTGCTTAGGCGCCCATTTGAGGTGATGGAGATCCAGAAGAGCGCCTTCACTTCCATAACATTTCTCTAGACTTAGATGACAAACTCAATTGAAAGGATGACTTCTTGAACCAATCTCGACCCTCTGAAGATGCAATTACCCTTTCAATTCATTAGGCGCCATTTCAAGTTTGTTTCATCATGATCTAGCGCCTCAAGTATCAAAGTGCACCATTGGTTTGTTTGATTAAGGATTAGCGCCTTGCATTCCTTAAGCAACCTTTCATCTTGAAGTGACCTTTCATCTTGAAGTGACAACTTATCTTCAATTCCTCAATGAAGCGCCAATCCAGAGTCACAAAGCCTTATTCTAGCGCCTTGCCTCATGTTGTATGCTTTCAACACCCTAGGCGTTCATTGGGGTCAGTTTGGATGGAGAAGTGCGCCTAGTGCTCACTTGGTCATGTTCTCTGAAGTTTTTGCAAAGTATGAGTCACTTTGAAGATCAAAACACCCTTTCCTTCCAAGGTGCCCCAGTTGATATGATTGAAGTGCTTCATAGCTTGATGAATCTTGGTTAGGCGCACATTTGGTACCGGATAGTCAGAAAGTGCGCCCTGGGCTCTGGGAGTCAAGTTCTTGCTTACCAGACTTAACCAATTTTTGGGTTTCTGACTTGAATCCTGTAAAACAATAAAACGGAGTTAGTCAAAAACCAATTCATTCCCTCATCATTTAGAATTAGCCTCCGGGAATGAGTAGTAGGCTAACCCATTCATCACTTGATGATCAAGCCGGAAATGGGGACATGACACCACATTACACTGTTAGCAGAGATTCCACCATTGGATGATGAAGGGAAGCTCGTTTTGGTGCCAAATGTCATCATTGATACATGAGTGAAAATGCTGAGAAACATAACAGTCATAGAATACTTATTTCATTGGAGAAACCTACCTACAGAAGATGCTACATGGGAGGGACCAGAGATCCTTGAGCACTGAACTTTGCATTACTTGTCGGCAAGCAGTTTCAAGAAGAGTGGATTTGTAATGTCTCTTTTTGATTAATTTAGCTTATGTAGGTCTAATGCTTATTTTCCGAAAAATATTTTTAATAAAAGGGATGTGGGTTGGGAAAGTAGAAAAAATAAAATGAAGTAATAAATAATAATAAAATAATTCCATGCATATGGGGGTGTGGGTTCCATAAAAGGTTGTTGTAACCCCCAGGACACTTGGCAGCTTCATCATGACAGATTCTATGACAGCTCACTAATGATGAGTTACAAGTTGGCCTACATGACAAAGTGGGAGCTATTTTGAGGAGGGAGTCTTGTTCATTTATTAATTGTTAATTTGGAAAGGAAAAATGGGGTGTTGGCACTCATGCCCTACTGGCGCTATATACCGAGGAGCTTGTTAACCTTTGAAACAACTGTCATTTTTCCTATAATTTCTATCATAACTTCAGCCTTGTGTTCAACTATCCATTCAAGGACAAAAACCCTTGAATTTGGAGATCAAAGGACTAAACCCCTTTGGTTTCCTAAGGGCAAATCTCATCCAAAGGTTGTATTTTTTCTGAAAGCTTTGTTTGTTTTACCAGCAAGTTTTGTATTTTAGGAACAACAGCATATTGTAATAGCAGATCGTATTAAGATATTCTTCTAAAATCGTCTATTTTTAGTTCATGGTCAGTACCATGTAAGTGTAACGGTCTTGTAATGATTCCTTGGATCGTGTGTCGATCCTTGGCAGTTTCGAAATATAGAAACATGCCACTTCATGTACATTCTGTAATCTATTTATTGAGCATTCGCTCATTGTTAATATCATCCAACAATTTACCAATTACCTGTGTAATATGGTATCAGAGCAGAGTTCACCTTCGAAAACATAATTTTTTCGAAATTATTGAGTTTGTTTTTTTCGAAATTCGAATTTCCTATTTGTTGGCCGAGAGCGTATTTGGTTTTTCATGAGTTTTTCTCACTTCAAATCGAATTTTTTTTCAGAATCAAACTCTTCCTGGACGACGCGATTCTTTCCAAAAATCGCGAATTTCTAAGGCCCCGACTGTGGTCCATGTTTCTGCATTTTTTTGTTCAAGTTTTCGCTTTTTTCGGGGTCGCGATCTGCTTCTGTGCGACGTTTTTTTGTTGGTGTTGTATGCGTTTGTGCGGGCATCACAGTGGAGGTCGCGTTTTGTGGACTGTTGGAACGGAATCGTCATTAGATACACGCTTGGAACGATCGCTTTTTCTGTCGCGGCGACTGTTGACCGTCTAGTGTGGCCACGCGTGCCCTACTCTGTTGGGTCGTGATTTTCCGACCTTCTGGTGTTGGCGTTTCCTCTGGTGTTGGCCGCGACTGTGGTAGTCATTTCGCGGGCGTTTCTTCCTTCTGCCAGTCGCGACTGCGACTTCCTTCCAAACTCTGGCCTCCGTGTTTTCGCATACAGCCAGCCCTCCGTATTTGCATAGAGACAGGGCCGTGGAACCTCTCAATCACTTCGAAATTCTTTCGATTATCTCCATTTTTTTCGAAAATTTCTGAGTGCCTAGGGCACGAAATTTTTTCGTCTAGGGTTTTGCACCCTCAAAATTTAACGAAAAAAATTTTCGACAGCATATTCCTTCTGGGTTTTTCGAGCTCTTTTCTGGGTTGCCTCCAATTTTTTTTGGTTCTCTCGAAGTCCGTGTCTCGACATTTGTGCCAGCAAATTCGTCTTGAACTCTGTTCTTGTTCCTGCCTCTGTGCATTGGACTGTGCTTCAGGTTTCGTGTTCTTCTGCCTCTTCTCAGTCCCTCATTTTCGTGCCTCGAAAAGCGTGCAAGATGGCAAGTCTAAACAACATCATGTTGGAAGGCAGTCAGCGATTTAATGGCAAAAATTATAATACCTGGAAGCAGCGAATGATGACAATCTTTGAATATCGCTACCTCGATCAGATGATTTTGGGTACTGCTACTCGTCCTGCAACAGCCGGCAAAGACCAGGACAAGTTTGATGAGCAGAACCGTGACGCTGTCATGCTAATTAAGCTCTCAGTCACCGATGATCAGCTACCCCAGATTCCGGCTGGAAAAACAGCGAAGGAGATTTGGGACCATCTGAAGGGCTTGCACGAAACCTCCGACAAGAGCCGTGCGTTCTTCCTGAAAAATATACTGTTCTCTATCATGATGGATGAGAAGACCTCTTTACCGACGCACCTGAACAAAATCCAGGAGATCCGAGATCAGCTGGAGGCTATTGGTCGGAAAATGGAGGAAGAAGACCTGGTTGTGATCACTTTGAAAAGTCTACCTAAGTCCTATGAACATTTCATTGAGACTCTCAACATTACATCCGCTAATGTTGATCTGAAGTTTCCAGAACTCTGTACTATCCTTTTGCAGCAGGATCGCTGGAAACAACAGTTTGGTAGTAGTGATTCTTCGTCCTCTTCAGAGCAGGCTTTTGCAGCCAAGTTTCAGGCTCTGAATAAAGGCAAAAGTCAGCGTTCTCAGTAGAATCAGCAACAAGGTTCAGCACCATCCTCTGATAATGGCAGGAAGAAAAATGTGCAGTGTAACTACTGTCACAAATTTGGACATCTGAAGAAAGACTGTCGGGCACGTCTGGCTTCTGAGCAGAAGAAGCAGGGAGGGTCTCAGCAGAAGGCCAACACAGCGGAGCACACTGAGCAGAGAGAATCTGCCTTTTACGCCTTCATGGCTAAAAGACCAGCAGACCATGTCAAATCCTCGGCTTGGTACATAGATTCTGGTGCCTCGCGACATTTCACTCATAGACGTGATTGGTTTACCGACCTCTCTCCTTTCCATGATTCTGTCATTTTCGGTGGTGGTGAAGAGTACACAGTTGCCGGCAAGGGCACTGTTCAGATCCAGTCTGGTGGGAGGGATCTCATATTCCTCAATGTATATTATGTTCCTGGCATGGAACTTAATCTACTCTCAGTCAGTCAGATCATGCGACACTCTCCGCACCTTGATATGGTCTTCAGCACTCATCAGTGCTCTATCATTGACCGATTGTCCAAATGCACTGTAGCTGTTGGCATTGAGGATAATGGTCTGTACAGACTTGTGGATTCGGGTGGTCCTCCAGAATCAGCCCTAGCAGCTCGGAACTCCTCCATCACTAGTCTCTGGCATCAGCGGTATGGGCACCTGAATGTGCACTACCTGTCCCAGCTCTCCCGGCAGCACCTTGTAGATGGGCTTCCTGGGATTCAGTCTCAGAACTTCGGTGTCTGCGGATCCTGTCAAGCTGGCAAACAACACCGCACTCCTTTTTTGACTGGTGACTCCTGGCGTGCATCCAAGGTACTTCAACTTGTCCATGCTGATATTTGTGGACTTATGAATACTCCTTCTGTTACTGGATGCACATATTTTTTACTGTTTGTCAATGATTTCAGCAGGAATATGTGGGTCTACTTAAACAAAAATCAGATGTTTTTTCAGTTTTTCAGAAGTTTAAGGCCTTAGTAGAAAAAGAGTCTGGTTGTTTCATTGTAACTCTTAGGTCAGATAATGGGGGGGAATTGTTCAAATGCGTTCTCCACTTTCTGTGATACACATGGCATCAAACGCCAATTGACCACACCCTACACTCCTTAGCAGAACAGTGTTGTAAAGCGGCGCAACCGCACTATAACTGAGTTAGCACGTTCCATGATGGAGCACAGATGTGTTCCTAAGAAATTTTGGGCCGAAGCAGTTTTCACTGCAGTTTATCTTCTTAACAAGTCTCTGACCTATGCAGTTAAGGATAAAACTCCTGAAGAAGCCTGGACTAGTCGCAAGCCGCGGGTCAGTCATTTGAAGGTTTTTGGCTCTCTTGCTTATGTTTGGATTCCAGATGCCAAGCGCTCCAAACTGGATTCCAAGAGTCAGAAACTCATGTTCACAGGATACAATGATAACCACAAAGCCTACAGGCTAATTGACATTGAGACAGACCATCTCATCTTCAGTCGTGATGTGGTTTTTGATGAAGAGCGAGGCCCTTTCTTCTCTCCCTCTTCTGTGCAGCAGTCCGAGGATCAGCCTTTGAAGGCTTCTGACCTGGGTGTTCGTCTTCCATTAGGTCCACCTGATGGGAGGGATGCTGATTATTCCTCCGACTCAGATTCCGATGAGTCTCAGCCTGAAATTCCTGAGGATAATACCGAACCTCCTCCTGATGCACTTGTTCCAGATCCAGAACCTCCTGTTGCACCTAATGGTGACCCTGATGTTGGCCCCTCTACCCGTCGCCCAAAATGGTGGTCAAAGACGATTGCTGATCTTCATGATGATGAACTTGTTGAGGGTAGATCTTCTCGGAATAAGAGCAAAAAGCCGCCTACAGTCAATTTTGCTCTCATGGCCAACTTGCACAGTGTCTATGAGCCTTAGACTTATTCAGAAGCTAAAGGTATTCCAGAGTGGGATACGGCGATGGAATCAGAACTCCAGAGCCTTCAGAAGAATCACACTTGGGTCCTCTCTAATCTTCCTCCAGGGAAGAAACCCATTAGCTTCAAATGGGTGTATAAAGTTAAGTACAAGGCTGATGGAACCCTAGACAAGTACAAAGCCAGGCTTGTTGCTCAGGGTTTCTCGCAGAAAGAAGGCATTGACTACGAGGAGACTTGTGCTCCTACAGCCAAAATGAGCACCATACGGCTTGTCCTTGCCTTAGCAGCCCAGTTTGGATGGAAAGTCCATCAGATGGATGTGAAGAGTGCATTCCTCAACGGTGAGTTGCAAGAAGAAGTCTACATAACACAGCCTTCTGGTTTCAAGGTTGCCGGTCAAGAACATAAAGTCTATAGGCTGGTCAAAGCACTTTATGGCCTGAAGCAAGCTCCCAGAGCATGGTACATCAAAATTGACAAGTACCTCACAGAACATGGCTTTAAGAGGAGTCCATCTGACTCCAATCTGTATATCAAACACACTGGCAGTGATATCTTGTTAGTTGTTGTCTATGTGGATGACTTGCTTATTACTGGCAGTTCGGCACACCTGATTGATAAGATCAAATAGCACCTGTGCACCACCTTTGATATGACAGATTTGGGCCTTTCTCACTATTGTTTAGGTGTTGAGGTTTGGCAAACTCATAATAGCATCTTCATCTCTCAATCGAATATGCTCGCAGTCTTCTGGATAAGTTATGAATGCAGGACTGCAAACTAGCCTCCACCCCTATGGAAAAGGGACTTAAGCTGTCAGCTAAGTCCGACTCACCAGTGGTTGATGAGTCTCTGTTCAGACAGCTAGTAGGCAGTCTTATCTACTTAACTACTACTAGACCAGACATCAGTTTTGCAGTCAGCTACATCTCCAGATTCTTGACAGCCCCCAAGGCTGATCATTGGGTAGCGGCTAAGCATGTGCTACGATATGTTAAGGGTACATCTGACTTTGGTATCCTTTACACAAGGAATTCCGATCCCAGCCTTCGCGGCTTCACAGATTCAGATTGGGCAGGTTCCATTGATGACAGAAAATCCACTTCTGGGTATGTGTTCAGTTTGGGATCCGGTGCCGTCACATGGACTAGTAAGAAACAGCAGGCTGTGGCACTCTCCTCAACAGAAGCTGAATATCGAGGTGCAGTGAAGGCAGCATGTGAGGCAGTTTGGCTTCGCCGGATGCTTGCAGATATGCAACTATCTCAAGCAGGACCGACTCCCCTGTTCTGCGACAATCAAGGAGTTCTCAAACTTGCCAAGAATCCGGTCTTCCATGAAAGAACCAAGCACGTCGAGACACATTGTCACTTCATCCGATCGCTGGTTGAAGACCACACAATTCAGTTGCTGTATGTTCCAACTGAGGATCAAACAGCAGATATTCTCACCAAGTCCTTGAGTCCTGACAAGTTTGTAAAATTCAGGGGGTCTCTTGGTGTTGTAAATAGGTTGACCATTAAGGGAGGGTATTAAGATATTCTTCTAGAATCGTCTATTTTTAGTTAATGGTCAGTATCGTGTAAGTGTAACGGTCTTGTAATGATTTCTTGGATCGTGTGTCGATCCTTGGCAGTTTCTAAATATAGAAACGTGCCTCTTCATGTACATTCTGTAACCTATTTATTGAGCATTCGCTCATTGTTAATATCATCCAACAATTTACCAATTACCTATGTAATAGATCGATTCATATTTATATGTTGTTTATTTGAGATGTTTCAGCATATTTGTATTGCTTATGCAATCTATTGCTACATCTTTCGGGCATTGTTATTTATTTAAATAAAATATATAAAAACATTATTCGTCCACCATATTGTCTCACCTCTTCCTCACAAGATCTTGGTGTTTAGAAAATGCTAAATAATAATATTTACCCACTATATGCTCTCACCTCACCCTTCTGGGACCTTAGTGATCAGAAAGTGGTAAAAGTTTTATCTAAAAATTTGTTGAGGTCATTACAGTAGTGATCTAAAAAACTACCTTTACCTCTATGCTTAATTTTAATCATACAAACCATCGACATTCCCATTGATGAGAAAAGAGCATGCAGAACATCCCCAAATAAATATCAAAAATGATCAAAGTGCCAAAGAAATAATGATAAACAAACTAGAAGTACAAATGCTAATCAGATGGAGGCAAACACTAATTGCAAAAACAAATTGACCAAGTGGAAGTGGCAGATGATATGAATGAATACAACTAGAAGTAAATGAGAAACAAGAAAAAAGGTAACATTGGGTAGAAGACAAAATTTGTGCTTTCCACATTTATTCAAAAAATACATGTTTCGCATAGATGAAGACTTGATAGTGAAATTGTCAATATGCTGTTTGTGAACCATTACCTTTTGTTCATTTTCCAGATTCTGCATGAATTAATGATATGATACCTGTTTTTCAGATTTCCTAACACGTGTTTACAAAGCACCAATGTTTCCCTCAAAAAATCCACACAAACATATTATTTGATCGAACCAAGTTGCTGGCCTCACAAGCCACATTTCCATGAGTAAAGGGCAAATTTCTCTATCAGTAAGAGTTAGAAGGAAGTTGTCAAGCCTGTGACTCAAAAGTTAAAAGTATGAAGCAGCTTCCACCATCTGTTGAGGCATGTGTCAATCACCCGTGTAAATAAGTATATCCATATTAAGTAAAAAGTGAAACAAATTCAAAAATAAGTTATGTAAAAATTGAAACAAATTCAAAAATAAATTAAGTGTCAATCTTAGAGCTTCATGAAAGATCTAATATAATTCTATTAAGACAATCCTTTCTTCTCTTCAAAAAGTAATCATTTAATTACACGTATTTTCTCCGTAGAATGAACACCTCCTCTCCTTAATAGAGGCACTTAAAATCTCCACATTACAGCTCAATAACTGATCCGAAATTGGATCAAGAACACCATCAAAGCCAATTGGTCAAATTAATCAACTGTTTGGAGTGTTTACAGCATGTTAAGAACTCATAAATGCAGGTTTGTTTCAGGAGCAAAAAGAAATATTATTGCATATATGAATTCCTCTTGAAACACTATGCACTTTTTTAAAAAATGGCATCTGATTTCAAGTCCATCTGCAAAAGTAAAACCTCTGCAAGTTGAAGAGTGGAAGTTTCATTTCTGTCAGTGGTAGTTTCATGACCACCGGAGCGGTTTTGTAACTACTTAAAGCAGTGGTTTTGCAAAACAGGCAGTTTCACAACCACCAGTTCTGGAAGTAACAATTTTGGCCTGCTTAAAGTAGCGTATTTTGTAACCAACACCCATGTAAAGTGGCAGTTTTTTCCCAATGTAATGTATGAGAAGAGGAAAAAATATAGAGATGCTTTGTTTTCATATTCTGGACACTTGGGCTGTTGTAAGTTTGCCAAAGACCTCAAGGAGGTTACAGAAGGCAACTGAATGTCCAATGAAGGCATTGTATGCAAGAGCAGTTCATGGCGTGTTCAGAAACATGGTGAAGAGTGAATTGTGAAGACTACACAGCCAAGATGAAGGATGGTAGTCATGTTTGCTGACAAAGCGGGTCATCTACAGTAAATTGTAGAGAGCATTTGCAAGTGTTAAGATGCTATGAATAAATATGGTGTCCTTTAAGGCCTCAAGAAGACAATAAGTTTGTAAAACTGCAAATAACAGAATGAAGATGAGGAAGCAATGCTTCACTCTTCTAGAGTTTTCCTGCATTGGGTTTCTTCAAAGCAACTCTTGTGACTATCTCTATTTTGCTGATGTGTTTGATTCATTTATTGCATATTTTAATTACCTGCAATTAATCCACAATCTCAAACACCTAAGGGAAAATAAGAAAGAAGTTGATTGTATGGGCAAAAGCATAGCACTTGTTCCTAATAACAATTAAGAGTTGAATTGAATGTCATGCTATGTTAAGAACAACAAATCCTTGTGCACTACTATTTTGTGGGATTATAAGAAGAAACGCATGTTTAGCAGTAGCATAGTTGGGATTGGAAACATGATATGCAATGTATGTAGCATGTGTAACATGTGTATTAGTGTCTAATGAAATGTATGATGTAGATAGCAAATAGAGAGTTGTAGAAAACATTAATTAAAGGATTTGAGTGTTGTTCAACTACCATAGAATTTGGGAACATATAAGAAAGTAAATCTGTGTTAATGAATTGTGCAATGGAATATCCATGTCAATTACTGATTAGATGGTATCAGAGCAGGTTTTCCTGTGCCATTAAAGGTTCTCTAACACATTTCAGATTTTTGTGTGTATTTTTTTCCTTGTGCGAGAAGGAAGTGCAGGATTTTAGTTGCATAGTTCAACCATAGGCAAATCCTTAAAGAGAGAGACTTCAAGAGCTTGAAAATGTAAATCAGAAGATTCAAATAGAATATGCTGAATTAAGAACAATGTTGCAGCACATGAAGAATGAGAATCAAGAGTTGCAAGTTAGATTGAAAAGCCATGGAGATTTTCAGGGGCATCAAAGAGGAGTTGCAACAAGAATTGCACACGAAAGAAAATATATTGGCAATGTCTTAAGATGATGGTGAAGGAAAGAATAGAAGATAAGGGTATACCAAGACAAGGAGACGATCCTCTACCAAAGATACACAAACCATGATTGAGGTATGCACAATAAGCACTCCGTTATATGTTCTTTCTTCCAATCAAGACATAAACGAGTCATTTGGTAGTTTTGAGAAGTATATTAAGGGTCTTGGCTTTAAGTTTCTACTTAAGATGGGTTATGATGGAGAAGGGCTTGGCAAAAATAGCCAAGGAATGACAATTCCCATGAAGGTTAAGGAAAGGCTGCAATATGCAGGTTTGAGATATGTAGGTGGCAACAAAAAAGGCTAGAGAATTCTCCAAAACAGCTAAAGCGAGGAAAACTTGTATAAATGAAGAGACAAAGTCACTAGCTCAACAAAAAACAGCCCGTGCAAGGAAATGGCATCACCCTTCTTGTCAAAACCAATGGTTAACTTAAATCTTTAAATATTGCGCAAGTTCCTAATGGAGAGGAAGGCAGCACTGCACTACCTCAAAGGGCCAAAGAAGAGTCTCCAAAAGGGCAGCAACTCCATGAAAAAGGGGATTGCACATCATCACTTCATAACTACATGGGTAAATACAAGTTGAATGCAAGAACTGGGAAGCCTTCCAATAAAAGATAAAGCATCAAAGAAGAATGCAAAGCATCTCCAAAGAGAAGAGAACGTCCCAAAGGAGGATGTGGAACATTACCATTTCATCAAACTTGCAGAAGTAAGCACAAAGGCATCCCAAAAAAATTATGCAGAGACAAGTCTTCTATTATTTGATGCACTTGTGGAAAGAGAGGCCATGTAGCCCAAGAATGTCACATATCCATGTTCATTTGTGGAATGAATAGCCATTGTTTGGCCATGTGTTGTAAAAGCAGTCCATCACCAAGAAGCCTGATTACTTCATAAAGGAGCAAAATTATTTATACCACCCTCCAAGACAAAGATGTTGTCAAGGTGTAAGAAGCAAGAAGGATGTAAGTGGTGAAGACCACTCTCCAAATCAGTATGAGGAGATAAGAAGGAAGAAATAAATGTTATCCAAAGTGATGTGAAAGAATTATTGCACTCATTGCAACATGAGTGAGCATTGACATGCAAATTGTTGGAAACTTCATGCACAACTCTGCCCAAATAATTGCAAAGGGCATTCCAAAAAGTATCAAGCATAAGCAAGAAAGAGGAAACTGTTCAAGCACCTATTGTTCAAGAGGTTGCAAATGAAGAAGAAAAGCTATCCAAAGAAGAAGCAATCAAGAGGAACCAGCCCATAGAGAAGTCCCCATCCACATTGCAAGTGGATAATAGTATGACTATGAAGTCCATTCAAGATTTTATGGGTAGACCATAGAATATTTGCAAAGCTAAAACATTGATTGGCATGTATATGAGTGTATAACACTCACATTGAGAAACTCCAAATCATTTATTATGTTCCATTTGTTGAAAGGAAGAAGGGAACAAAGAAACTAACTCCATTTGTAGGGACGAGTTTAATCCATAAAGGGTGAATACAGAGCAGCCATCGACTCAATTTGAGAACTACAAGTATGAGTAACCCATTGCATCAAAGAGATAACATCATTTTCTGCATTCTAATATGTTCATGTTGACATGCAAATCATGCAAGATTTCTTTACGGCTTCTTGTAGCAAATTACGTGTTTAGTAAAACGAGGCACTCTAAGTTGAGATATAATTGCATCAATTGTAGCATGTTCATTGTTGTAGCACACATATGGGCATTGTGATGTTTATAGCATGAAGGTTTAGGCCTTATTTCATTATTATAGATGTTGTAGAGTGTTTATGATGGTTTTGGTATGCACATAAGAAGTTGTAAACAGCTGTAGCAAGATGTAGCTGCATTGTTGAATTGTTGTATACATAGTTCGCAAACTTGGACTCAGCAGATCAAAAATTTATGACTCAACAAAACTCAGCAACTTGAAATATACTTAAATTTCTGGAAAAAAAAAACATAAATTTTATGCAAAATACAGCTACAAAATGCATCAAATGAGTTTGACGAGGGTATGGGGGGCAGGGTCACAGGGCAGAGTCATCTTCAAAACCACACAAACCTTATGGCACACGCCATTTTCATAATTTTTTCAAAGGCAAAAAACCATGTTTTTTAAGTGTTTTTAAGTGTTTGAACCACGTCCAAACCGCGTCTCGTAAACTTTTCAAACAAACTCGCCAAAACTCAATGTGTACTCGCCGATTTTTGCTATATCTACTCGCCAAAAACTCACTTCATTTGACCACAAGTTTTCTCTGTGAGTTCTCATTCTGCAAAAAAAATCCCGCGAGTACTCGGCAAGTTTGCAAACTATGGTTGTATGCACGGGAATAAGGTTGCAGCAGTTTTTTACAAACTTATTTGCTATAATAGTTGTAAAAGCACATTGGTGGGCATCTAGAAGCATGCTCATGGCACTAAGATTTTCCATGGTGGAAGAAAAAGTTGTGGGTCACCAATACAAAGGTGAGAAGAGCACTCATGGCAGATAGCACTCCAGAAAAAGACTGCTGATTTGTTGGATGTGAAACCATGTCCTTCATTGATTTCGTTTCATTCAATGTATGTTGCATTAGTTGTTGATGCACAAAATTTTAGTTGCATGATAATGGCAACTTTGTAGAAAGACTTGTATTTTTTAATTTTTATTCAATATATGTTGCATTTGTTGTTGATGTAAACATTGAACTGTAAGACCCAAGATAAGCGCAATTTTGTAAAAGTGGAGATTTGTTGTAAACCACTTACATGATGTGAATGTTGTCTTCACATGTTCAAAGAATGTGAACAGCAAGGAAGTTATTGTGGCAAGCATCTCCAAGAGAGAGCATCACCCTAGCCTACAAGCATTTGTATTGCAACAAAAGAGGCTACGATGAATAGCCAAGAACAAAAAGGCAAAGCACCAAGAGTGCAAAAAGAGCAAGCCAAGATAAGAAACAAGACACCCAAGAGTGCAAGATCATTGGCAGATATCTAAAGGAGTCAAGGACTCTAAGACAAATCTGGTTTTGTAAAGTACAAGTTGGAACATCAATCTCCAAGAGAGAAACATTGACACTCCAAGGGAGTTGTAAGAGGATCAAGACACTTAAGAGTGAAAAGGATCAGAAGGCAAGTATATTAAGGAGAGGACTAGACCAATCTTGTTTTGCAAAGTACAGATTGGAATAGCAATCTCTAAGAGAGAAACATTGACAGTTGAAGAAAGTTGATGAATGTAATATCCCTTGCTAGTTCTGATGCAAATTTGCTGATTTAACCCTTCAAGGAATATTGTCAAACACTTTGCATACAATGTCTATACTTGCTGGTACTGTGTTTCAGTTTGATTATAATTGCTTGGAATGATGACAAATGTGATTGAAATGCTTGCAATGATTACTACTATGTCTAAGCAAAGAACTAAAATGTGAATGCAATTTTCTTTTGTCTTTTGAGTGCATATAAATGATCTCCACATGAAAAATGTGCACCTACAGCTAATTGGTATTTTATCAAACACTTGGCATGCATACTAATATACTAAATATGAAGGATGTAAACATGCATATTACATCAAATATATGGCCTGCAACTTATCACTCATTTATTGAGATATATTGTCTAATACAATGCTGATATGAATGGCCAAGACTCTTGGCTTTACAATATAATGCAGCTCCTAAAGTCTGAGTAACAATGGCAGCCACTACAATATTCTAAATACTCATTTATCAAGGAACCCACTAGCAAATATACCTTTATTGGTCATATAACAGGTCAGATTATACTACTTATGTCAAGTCTAAATACAATATATCAGCACAATAAACCCCTTCAAATGACAATAGGAAACCCTTCCCAAAGATATAGATGAATTTCACAGGTAATGGAGCATACCCGATTCAAGCTATCTTCCATTACACCTTGGAATCACTCGTAGATGCTGATGGAAGAATGTCTCAGACAGCAAAATAGGCAGCTACAGGTCTGCCCAAGGTATTGGTGATCAAATACAATATGAACACTGTTATAGCAATGTAGACAGGTCTGATGACACTCAGCAACTGAAGTAATGATGATAATGTCTTCAATATGGCAGCAAACCTTTTCTTGAGCTATGAATGATATATGGCAGTCCTGATCAGCAACAGCGTTCTCCAGAAATGACCACGAACCTCCCAACTAGGGCAGAGGTAAGCACATTCAACAATAATATTCAAACCCTATCAGAAACTTCTCCAATAAGCACAAATTGGACCTCTGAATGAAGCCCACCCTCTGGCAATGATTCAGCTGATCTTACACAACCTCAAAATTGCAAATACATTGAAGAGTTGTCGTTCTTCATGCAGAAAATGGTCTGAAACCCTTGTGTATTTCTACACTCAACTCTCATATCAAAAAGCACAAGTTAAATAACATCAAGAATGGGTTTGATTTGCTTTTTGAGTCCTTTTATAACCTCAATCTCCTTAATAGCATTTAAATCCACTTTCAAATCCACTTTTAGGTTTTTAATAAAAATTTTATATTATGTCTTCAAACTTGGGCTCTCATATTCAATCAATATAAATGTACTTTAAGTTGTTTTTAATTGAGGCTCATGGACCCATTGATTATAAAGTACACTTTACTTTATAATTTAACTTTATAATATTAAATATCATTTAGGCCACTTTAAAAATTAATAACTCCTTAAATACTTATGATTTTCCAATTCCGTCTGAACAAGGAGGTTCACCATGATACCCTCTTTGTATCCAACCGCCTTACTAAAAATAGCAGGGGTCCCTCTCTATCAACCACGGATTCACTATAAATAGTAAATCCCTCATTATCTGATCAAACCAAATGAGTAAGGGATCGACACTGCAATGAAGACTTGTCCAGGTGCCCTGCTATATATAGAAACCCTGACTTCCTAAAATAGTAACTTACTATAAATAGTAAGTTAGCCAAACAGAATCCAACGAAGGCCAAACCTGAACATAAACTGAGCTCTGAGAGAAATAACGCACTGATCTCTACCAAAAGGGACCCTCTAACCACTGCCTTAGCCTACGAGGGTCAAATGATAGGCTAATCCTCCAAACTCTGATGCTCGCGAAAATGGGGACATTACAATGAAGAACAAAGATCCCATTTGAGATGATAAAAGGTGAATCTTTATCTTTTCTTTATAGAGCTTTTGTGGGACCCAATGCCTTCAAATTAAGGACATGCAATCCAAAATTGGATCATGAAAACCATCAAAGTCAATTGAGTTAATCAACTATTGGGACTGTTTACAACATGCTAAGACCTCATAAATGCAAGTTTGTTTCAGGGGAAAAAGCAGCATAAGGGAGATAACCAAAGTGGACTATTATTACATTTTTTTATTCCTCTCGAAACAATATGCACTTCAAAAACATGGCACTTGATTTCAAGTCCGTATGCAATAGCATAAGTGTGATATCAAAAGTGGAATATTATTACATATTTGGATTCCTCTCAAAAAGTTAAGCTCTTAAAAAAAATGGAACTTGATTTGAAAGTCGGTCGGTTGAGTTAATCATTATCAACTATATGAAGTTTTTACAACATGCTAAGGCTAAGGCAAGTTTGTTTCAGGTGAAAAAACACCATAAGAGAAATATCTAAAGGGGAATATTGTTACAATTTGGATTCCTCTCAAAAAGTTATGCACTTAAAAAATAGCACTTGATTTCAAGTTTGTGTGCACAAGTTATGACCTCCGCAAGTTGAAGGAATTGTGAAACAAATAAGAGGTAGTTTTGTTTATGCCAATGATGGTTTTATAACCGCTATGGCAATTTCACAACCAATAGTTCTATAAATGGCAATCTTGTGTTGCGTAAAGTGATGATTTCATCCCAATGAAACATACAAGAGGAGGAAGCAATTTGGAAATATTTTGTCTTCACGTTCTAGACTCTTGGGCTTCTTGTTTGAGTCTAAAGCATGTTGTAAGTTTGCCAAAGACTTCAAGAAGGTTAGAGAAGGCAATTCAATGTCTAATGAAGGCATTATATGCAAGAGAAATTCATGACACATCAAAAACATGGTAAAGAGTGAATTGCGAACACTGAAAACAACACAGCCAAGATGAAGGATGGTAGTCATGTTGGCCGAGAAAGAAAATTGCAGAGCATTTGCAAGTGTTAAATTGCCATGAAGAATGCTTGTGTCCTTGAAAACCTCAAGAAGGTAGTAAAACTACAAAGAACGTAGTGGAGATAAGGAAGCAATGCTTCACTCTTCTAAAGTTTTCCCACATTCCTTTGCAAGTTGAAGGAATTGTGAAATAGCTAAGTGGTAGTTTTGTTTCTATCAATGATGGTTTCATAACCGCTAGGGCGGATTCACAACCGATAGTTCTGTAAGTGGCAATTTTGCGTTGCAAAGTGGTTTCGTCCCAATGAAACATACAAGATGAGGAAGCAATTTGCAAACATTTTGTCTTCATATTCTGGACTCTTGGACTTCTTGTTTGAGCCTAAAGCATGTTGTAAGTTTGCCAAAGACTTCAATAAGGTTAGAGAAGGCAATTGAATGTCTAATGAAGGCAATATATGCAAGAGAAATTCATGACACATCTAAAACATGGTAAAGAGTGAATTGTGAACACCGAAAACAACATAGCCATGATGAAGGATGGTAGTCATGTTGGCGGAGAAAGCAAGTCATCTACAATAGATTGTAGAGAGCATTTGCAAGTGTTCAATTGCAGAGAAGAATGTTTGTGTCCTTGAAGACCCTGTAAGGAAGCTAAGGTAGCGGAACAACTTCCTACACTAATCTTGAGGGGAGGGATATGCAACACTTTTCAGATCTTTACAACAGTTACAGAAATAAACACAAATAGCAATCATACCACAACACAATACTTGCGTGGGGAAACCCTTTCAGGAGAAAAACCCCACACTCCAAAGCCGCCCAATATATTATTCAGGAATCAAGAAGATTACAATATACTTGCAGAGCAAGCTTTCATAGGAGTATAACCAACCAGAGATCCAGAGGCAACTCAACATCTATAAGACTCTTACACACAACCTTCATCTCAAGCTCTTAATATATAGGAGATACAATATAGTAAACCGTCAACGGTAATTACATAACTATGAGCCAAAACCACCCAAAAGTGGCGCCCAAATGATCTCCAATCAAAGATGCCTTGTGATGTGCCAAATCACACACCAACATGTGTAAGGCTCCCCTTTACAACTCTTTTAAGTGTCCAACACATTTTCACATTTCCCAAAACAGGAGGTCCAACTTCCGGAGGCCATAACTTTTGATCTGGGTATCAGATTGACGAACCATTTTATGCGTTGGAAAGCTCGTGAAGAGATCTATCAAGCTATAACCAACTTCGTCAGTTATGACAACTTTTGAAGCATTTAGGGACCTCTAAGTGTCTCAAATCTAAGTTTGAAACTTTTTTCGGGAGTTTCAAAAACGGAAACTTTAGTATCTTGCAATTCAGGTATGATCGAGTCAAAACTTGCCCAAGATGTTTACTTGGCAGTTTTGCACCTTTTGGAAAAATTCCAGGTCCATTTGTGCTCAAACGTAGAGTTACTAAAAATAGTAAGACCTGCCATTTTTAGCCCCTTTTGGAAACTTTGAAAGTTTTAAACCATTCTTCAAGATAAAGGGTATTTGAAAAAACCAAAATTGGGCAGAATAGAAACCTTTTGTAGTTGCAAGGTTGAGACACCTTTCCTAACAGACCTCAAGAAGTCGCTAAAACAATAAAGAACATAGTGGAGATAAGGAAGCAATGCTTCACTCTTCCAAAGTTTTCCCACATTAGGTTTCTGCACTTCTTGTATCTACCTCTATTTTTGCTGATGTGTTAAATTCCTTTATTGTGTATTTTCATTCTTTGAAATTAATCCACTATCTCAAACACCTAAGGGAGCATGCAAAACAAGTTGAATGTATGAGTACAAGCATGATTGCAAAAAAAAGAACACGATATTATTCTATTAGTTATTGGAATAATAATTACAATGAGGTTCATTTCCTTATATAGAGTTTGGGAAATGTAACCAACAAATGACACTTGTCCTAGATTCTAAACGCTAAAAATAGCAATACTAACAAACCACTTAAGTCACTACAATGACTTTATTACAAAGGTAAGCCTTATATTCTAACACCCCTCTTAAGGCTTACTGTACTCTAAAAAAAACACGACTAAAAACTCAAAACTCAAAATCTTTAGAAACTTTTCTTTGAAAACAGTTCTTGAACCAATAGAACTCCATCAAGTTGTCTCATAACCCTCGTAAAGGTGTAACCCCCAAGTTGAATTCCAAAGTTCCCAAATTACCACCTCCCCAAACTCTTGAAAAAAAGATCTCCTAAATTATTGGACAACAATCCATGTTGAGCTACATCCACAATGCTCCATCAAATTGTCTCATGACCCTCGTGAGGGTATAATTCCCAAGATCCATAGACTCCCAAACTATCTAGGCAACCATCCATGCTGAGTTTTATCTACACTAGATCCCTTCCCGTCTTCAAATAAATAGGCTTCTTAAAATACGTACAATTCATCAACAAATTCTTCACCATTGCTAGCATTCGGAGGATCTTCAACAATGGCTACATTAGCTTCATTTAGTTTTTCTTTGAGCTTTCCCTTGAGAACACCATTGGCTCAAATTCTACAGTTCCAGGTTGTGTGACCTCTTTTCTTGCAATAGTAACATTCAGTCCCCCTTTTGTCTTTATTTGATCTTCTATGATTATTTCTTGTGTACAATGCTATCTTAGTTTGAGGATCATCTTATGTATCTCCTGCAATTGTTCTTTTTTCTTTAGCTAAGAGAGCTGAAATGATATCTTCTAGAGTTTGAGAAGATAGTTCACTAAGAGTAAAGATGACATTGCTGAATTTAGGAGGCAAATTGTTTAACAAAATGGCTTTGGCATCCTCGTCATCCACTGTGGCATTAACTTTTGCTAGTTGCAAAAGGAGAGATCTTAGATTGCTTATGTGGCTAAATATAGTAATTCTATCAGTCATCTTAAATCTGAAAAGTTGAAGCTTTAGAGAAAATTTTGCATTCATTGCTTTTGCTCCAAACAATGTATTCAAATTATCCCAGATTTCCTTAGATGATTTTGCTAGATCTATATGATGTAACTCTGAATCGAAGAGAGCAAGACCAATAATTGCTTTGGCTTTATTCTCTCTACTCTGCCAATCTAGTAATTTATTGGCACATATAGGTGGTTTCTCATTTCCATTTACTATTCCCCACAAGTCCTTGTGCATCAGCTATATCTGGGTTTTTACTTTCCAAGTGTGGAAGTTGAGGCCAGAATATTTATCTAATGAAATTCCATTTCAAAAAAAATAAAAGATACCCTGAAAAAAAAATTCAACCCTCGAAAATATTTGAAAATTCTCTAAAAAATATTGCAAACACAATTTTAAATTTCTAAAAAATTAAAAACTTGAATTCAGATTTTACAAATACAAATACTAGGAATAATGCATGCCCTAGTTGCGCCCTTCAAAATACCTTATCAACCCCAAGCAGTGTGTGCTAATAAAATCCCATGTAAAAAGAAGAAAATAGCGACTAGGAATAAAGCTTGTTGTATCCCGCACAATTTTGTGACTGAAAATCACATACAAATGTGCCCTAGTCGTGTGATTTTATGTGATTAAAAATCACATACAAATGTGCCCTAGTCACACGATTTTTGAAAATGGTGATTTTTTCACTGCAAATTGCATAAAGCCATGCTCAAATTACTTCATTAAATATTGTAACTCCCCAATGGATTGCAGATAAGAAAAATCACGACTTAAAATTTGTGATTTTTGCATCTAATACGTGTCCAAAAAAACGAGATTTTCACATTCACCCATGCCCACTAGTTACTCCCGCAACCTAAGATATTTTAATGAAAAAATATCCGCAATTTTGATAAAATTGACGATTGATAACCTACGATCTTCCACTGTGAATCCTCCCAAGCTCCCTACGACCTCCCACTACCTTCACTTCCTACAACACTCCGATGAAACCCTTGTGTGCTTGATTTTTCACGTGACCCCCTACTCTGATACCATATTGCAAAGATATAACACAATATTATTCTATTAGATATTGGAATAATAATTACAATGAGGTTCATCTCCTTATATAGAGTTTGGGAGATGTAACCGACAAACATAAACGTACACTTGTCCTAGATTCTAAATGCTAAAAATAGCAATACTAACAAACCACTTAAGTCACTACGGTGACTTTATTACAAAGGTAAGCCTTATACTCTAACAAGCATAGCACTTGTCCCTAACAATAGTTAAAAGTTGAATTTAATCTCACACTAAGTTAAAGAACAACAAATCCTTGTGTGTTATTGTTTTGTGGAATTCTAAGAAAAATCAAATTGTTTGGTAGTAGTATGGTTGGAATTGGACACATAAGATGCAACGCATGGAGCATGTATGACAAGATGTGCATAATTGCATAATGAAAAGTATGATGTAAATAGCAGCTAGAGGGTTGAAACTATCAAGTTAAAAGTTGAGTGGTGTTTCAATAGCATAGAACTTGGGAACAACGTATAGGGAAATAAATCCATGTTAAATGAATCATGCAATGGCATATCTATGTTGATTATGGATCAATTATACTTCAGAATTGTTTAGCTTATTTTGTGCTCTGATGAAAGAAAAAGACCCAATCATATCGTTGGAATTAAAAGTTTTTCCAAATTTCAAGACAATTTGCAGTGATGTTTCACTTTCCTCTTTATCTATTTTCTTTGTTAGTTTTATACCACGCCTGGAGATTTCTTCTTGTTAACATGCCAAGACAGATAGTTATAGTAGGTTTTATGGTTTGCAACTGTTTCTGAAAATGCATTTTTTCATATATATCTCAAATAGCCTTTGTTATATATTTTGTTTATGATTTCATATTTCAACTATTGTGAATGCATATGCTGTATAACTCTATTTTTAGACAGCTGCCCTAAAAGAGTTAATCAACAGCAAATCTTGGACATTTGGAACTATTATCATTCTGCTCATGCCCTTGAAAGAATGCATTAATAGTTCCTGCAATTTATAGCTCAAGATGAAATAAATTGTTATAAGAGTGTGAATCAGACTAATCTAAGGCCAAGAGTTGAAGTGCTATGTCATTGATAATTTGATCATAAATGCTAATGTTTCACCAAGTTGCTAGCTGAAAACTGCTAGTTCTAACCGAAATCTTTCAATAAAATACATTTCAAATAAGACGCAAACTAATAAAGGTCCTTCACATGTATGAGAATTGACTCAAAATGATTCACAAGCTCGTGAACTACTTGTAAGACTTAGGTAAACACATAGATTTTCGTATTACTTGAGGAACATGTAAGTTCTACTGTTTACATGGCTGTATGTTGATTTAGTATTTGTTGAGAATCACATGTAAATTCTACATATATTGGTAACTCGCAGTGGGCACTATCTAATGCCACATTTACCTCATTTTTCAGCCAAAAACCATAGTGTATGCAACATTTTTTCACAGTCAACTTTACAGTTGCAGTATGTGCCTCTCAAGTTCCATTTTCTACATGGAGACAATGGCAATCATCTTGATGCAAGTAAATTATTCAGTAACTATAAAGCTAAAAACAATCATGTTTGACAGTTCAATATGAGAATAATACAAGATTTTATACCTTAGAAAGAATGAGTTCATCCTAATTACAATTGTGATGTGCCCATGTCTTCAAGTTTGAGAAATCAGATTAATAAAACCTAATGTAAATCGTTAGCTCCAATAATAATTAGGGAGACATCTGAATTGCAAAAGGCTTGAAAAATTGCCTACTCTCCATGTTTAGGTAATTGCTAACCTATAAAATTTGAGGGCTTCCCGACTACAGATTTTACTACAAACATTGGTAAGCTCTCAGATGATATCATGTTTCTATAAATTCTGTTAATTCAATATTTATAAGTTTTTGTGAAGTTGTTAATAGTCTTGTTAAAGTGATTGAATGAATCATTATGGAAGGTTGTATTTTATTCAATTATATCCGCTAACACACTCATCATTGCAGGTTTCTATAATGATTTCTACAGGTCTAAATTGTTGCCATGCAAATACATGGTTGCAAGACTTCACAATCACATAATATTGAACCCATTAAACAGATTATCTCATAAATTGCTAAGAATACACCATCACAAATAGTTACTAGAATGGGACAATTGACATTCATGGTGAGGATGACATGGAATATTCTTTTTTTAGCTATCATCCAACTTGTATTAGTATTGTATAACAGTACTTATATCAAAATATATCTCTTGTAAAAATAGTGTTCATAAGTAATCTTGCTTCATTCTGACTAAAATTTTTCCGTTTAAAGGAATTCTTTAGCACAAGGGATAGACAGAATTACCAAGA
Source organism: Cunninghamia lanceolata (assembly GCA_027924645.1). NCBI lineage: Eukaryota > Viridiplantae > Streptophyta > Pinopsida > Cupressales > Cupressaceae > Cunninghamia > Cunninghamia lanceolata. The sequence goes on from BSBN01000547.1 coordinate 16,632,540, forward strand.
CGATTCTATGAGCTTTTATCTTAGAACCATCTCCAAATTCAAAAACAATGTCAGTATATTGATCAAGCATTGTCTCAGGTGCCCACATTTTTAGGAAAGCAATCCGTGCTTTCAACTCTTCAATCTCTTTCTTCAGCTCTTCCTCAGTTTCACTTGCCTCCTCATAGCATTCTCTGCAGGTTCCCACAGCATCCATGTTATATTCGTCTTTGCAAGAAAGGCATGACATTCTCAGCATACTCTCTCTCCACTGTTCACCGTATTCCCTTGCCATTGTAACTGAATAAGCTGATACAACAGCAACTTTATCAGACAAACCTGCAAAAGGTGCTAAAAGTTTCTACAAAGTTAATAAAGAAAGAAATTGTATCAATGACCAAAGCAGTTTAATGGTAATTAAACGTACAGCAAGTGACAATAGCAAATCAGGAGTGCAAACGAGACTCCAAGTCTACAACAATAACAAAAAAATGCATCTAAACAAACTATAACTTAACCTAGGAAGCACATTGCATACAAGATTATATAATACAAAACAATCCTGTAGAAGGAAGGCTCCATTTCTCAAGAATCACCCAAAGAACCAAGGGAATGGAAACCAATGGAGAACACAGCTCGAGTCTGCAGCAAAATCAAGAGCATAAGAAGCACCAACATCCTTGTCGATCATCACAGAAGTGTCGAGCTAAAGAGGGTGTAACTGAAGGTAGCTTGGCTGTAAGTATCTGATGCAGAAATTTCACCAACTCAAGCAAGGATTGAGTCTGAGAGTAGATAATAGGTGCAAATGAATAGTGTTAACATGGGATTCTTTGGCCTTTGATGTCTTATAACCTTATTGAACCAGTTTTTGATGTCTTATAACCTTGTTGAACCATACATGCTATTTTTCAACAATGGATCCAGAAAGGTTATAGCCCAAACTGTTCCATAATGACTGCTCAGAAATGTCTGTGTAGTGGAAAAAATGGCTAAGTTAAGTGTGGGTGTGGCAGTGAATAGGGAGCAAGTGTGAGCGGATTCATGTATTAGGCAACATATACATTTTTTAAATATGTGTACTTCAAAGTTACAAAAATAGAATTAGAAATTTAGATGCAAAGTTGCAAACCATAATCCACGATTGAGTGTGAACATGACACATGCTGGGGGTACACCGAGATGGTCCAGCAGCGTATATGAAAATGAACAAAAGAGATGCCTCAGTTGCAACATCATCCACTGGATGTATTTGCAAGGAAAAAAGACGCTTAGATGTATAGTTTACAAGGAAGGAAAGGACTGTTCGTACATTTGCGAAAGAGCAATTATGCTGGTCTTAAAGGCGAACCCCAGTGGTGCTTTTAAACAAAAATGATAAGAGGACAAACCAACTGAAGTGCTTTCCAGACTACATATGATGCCCAACCTTCACATGAACTATCCCATATAACAATGGCCAACATAAAGACTCTGCCCTAGATGAAACATTTTTAACAGAACACAAGAGCAACCCACATAAAGACTTTGCCTAAAAGGTATATTGCCCATGCAAATGACAACAAAACTCCAAACAGAACACACCACAACAACTCTCAGCCATCAATCCTCACATTCTAGGAAAATTAAAACAAAAAAAAATCTCTCCAGCAATCCTCATAAAACAAACAACAAAAAGTAATAGACAGATTCCAAAAAGTATCGTGTCACAGTAATTGGGGGCCCTCGTAAGAAGGTCAGACCAAAATTCAAACCCAAACCCCCCATTGCAGTAGGGTGCAGCAAATAACCTCCATGGAGCATGGAGCGAAATTGTGTTGCAAAAATTATGGAGTACATTCATGGATGACCTAAGTTTACAGTTCTTAAGACTGATCCAAGCATACCGCACGCCATGTTAAAGGCAGCCCATAATTTCACCCGAGATTTGCCAAGCCAAACAAACAAACAAACAAAAAGAAGGCGTAACACATAGAGGGCATTCATTACCGAGACATTTTCCTTAATAAAAGGACAACCAAGATGAGGATTCTGCTCAACGGAATCATTTGGAATTAAATAATAGATTTGCAACTAAAAGACTGTTCTGCACATGAAAAATTTAACCCCGTAACTTACAAAGCACTTTTGCCTAACTAGAGCAATCTAGAGGCTAAAGGATAGCTCGTAGGAAAATTCTGCCCTATTCCGACAGTCATCAAAATATGGCATGATTTTCCACAAGAAAAGTTCTTTAAAAATGGGTTTTATAGATTGCCCACTTAAACAGACGTTTGGATTAAAGGGACAGTTGTTATACCTTCATTTGAAAAAAAATGGATTTTGAAGATTGACCCAATAAAACACAGTTCACCATTAAATGTATAATCGTGGTAAAAGATATTTTCATTTAAAAAACAGAAAACAAAAGTTCTGTGGGTTTTGAAGAGTGCCCAGTATAACACAGTTTATGATAAAATTGACAGTCGCGGTAAAAGATATTTTCATATAAAAATAAATAAAAGAAAAAAAAATGGGATTTGAAAATTGCTCAGTAAACAACTTTTTTTTATGGACAGCTATGTTTAATAATTTTTGCATTTTAAAAAAATGCAGATTGCCCAATAAAACATAGTTCCTGATTAAATTGATAGCCGTCATAGAAGATATTTCCTTTTTTTTTTTAATTTTAAAGGAGTAGTCCTAATAAACAGTTGTAGGACGTGATGTTTCCAACTGAATATATATAATTTATACGCGGATTGCCCAGAAATCGATCTGATACATGGTTTTCATTAAATAACCCTGTTTATTACTCAGATGTGGGCATAAATGCCAGTTGACATAAATACTAAAACCCAAATTCTGTGGGATATAAATTAAATGCATTCAGCCTACCTCAGGTGAAAAAATAGTTCTTGTAAAAACCAGATGAAAGCGTCTGGTTTGCACAGAGGAGAAGTGCATGAGAATGTTGTTGTTTTGAGCATGCCCGAAGTATGTGATCCCACAGAGACCAGGTGATCTTTTGGGATATTACCGAATTAAAATATGAATGGCAAGTCGTACTGATTGTGTTTTGGTAGCGAATGCTACATGAGAAAGGCAAGTACAGTCTAAAAAGTCTTTAAAAAACCATCAAAACAGTGTCTAAACCCCAACAGTTGATTAAATTCACCGTGATCCGTTCATTTTATGTTTGTTAAGCCGAAGAACGCAACCTCACATTTAAAAAATCTAGGATAATCAAATATTTCAAGCAAATCCTAACATAGATAAATGAGTTGGGATTTATAATTGAAATTGCTGAAAATTAATATGAAAATTAAATATTATGTTGGATTTTGAAAATGAAAAAATGGTGTTGAAGGTACAAGAATCAATTCACTATAAGATTGGAATCTTAGGACTGATTAAGATAGGTATCTAAGAATCTGAATGTAATTCGCTCTAGTTCACCTAGGCATGTGCAGACTTAATCTCTACAAGTATGGACCTAAATGTGATGCATAGATTTAAACTATAACTCCCAAAATTGATCCAGTAAAAGATGGACTATTGGAATTGGCTCACCTCAATCCTCTAATATCTAAATATTTGTAAGGAATGGCAGTGTTTATAAACACCTTTAAGAACTCTATTGAATGTTTGTAATGGCAAGTATGCAATGGACCTAGAATGATGTGATGATGATATAATACTTGTTATAGAGTAAAATGTTTACCCTTGTTAATAAGGACCTATTTTAACACCTTTTTGAACATTAAACGATTAAATCTTGATCCCGATGAATAAACTTGACAAAATAAAGTTAGGACTGGCCTAAGCCCACAACATTAGACACTCCCTGGAGTTTGTGGGGCTTAAGGACCAGGGCACTCGAGCGCCCTAGTCCCAGATGGGTCCTTTAGCCCCTCTCTTGTGGTGTCATCTTAGAACACCTCCTTAGATTGTACATGTCATCCCCATTTGGTTTTATTCATCGTTGGTGAGCAGGAATGCATATAAAAACAAGTTAGTTTATTCATTTGAACATCTCTAAGTTCTCTAAGCAATCTAGGCATACTTGCACTCTCTCTTCTTCTCTCTCATTCTATCTATTCTTCTCTAAAGCTCTCTATGGTGGATTAGTGATGTTGCACTAACTTCTTGCAAGTATTGTGAAGATATTTCTACTTATTTGGGCTACAACAACTTCTTGAGTCAAGTTGTGACGCTGCATCAAGCATGCTAGGGTTTCCATGCTCATGGTGACTTATTTTCTTCATGCTTTGTTCTAGCATTCCATTCTACTTTAGATTTGCCTCTGCCCTCCAAGGGCACACACTCTTTGAAATCTCATCATTGTTATTGTGGAGGTGGAAACATCATTCACGAGCTTGACTTAGGCAAGCTCCTAAATAGCACCCAACCATTTTCCTTCTTGTGTGTGTTTAGGTAGCATCCAAAAGAATCTGCAAAAAACAAGTTATAGGAAGCAATAACACAGAAGGGTGAAGACACAAGAAACATAACATTTTGCAAAACCCTAATCAAGGTCTAGGGCGCCCCAGTGCCCTAGTCCTCCTAAATCCGGATCTAGGTTCTATTTTGCCCTCTGATCCCCGCTATGGTGTTAGATTTCTAATATCTATTTCCGACAGTCATATTTTCATAGATCTTGCTTAACTAGGGTTTCTACTTTTCCATAGCTTGATTGATTGGATTTGGTTGATTCTCCTCTATACAACAAAGGGACAAAGCCCCTATAGTTTGGCTCTCCCTCTTGGGTAAAAGCCAAGCTTGGTTTGTGCTCCAATGTTGGATGGAAGAGGGTTTTGACCTAGTTTAATCTCTTGGGCTTGGTCTCTCTTTTCTATCTAACAATACTTTAACGATGTTTGTAATGCCCTAGGCTTTCACGTAAGATATTAATGGACAAAAATTGAATAAACAATTTTTGTATCTTACAATTGTAACATCAACATGCCACATTACACACCTACACGCACAAGGTACCATCACATCACATAATGGCACATGAGATAAACAATCACCAATGCACCAAGCATGGTGACAAAAGCAAAAGGATTACAAAAACATGAGTCAAAAATCACCATGATAAGCTCAAAACACAAGTCCTAGAAGAAATGTGAAACTTCCAAGCATATTTGTAGCTTTGGTGGAACTTTGAAGTTCCCTTGTAGCTTTACAAATTGTGAATTGCAAGCCTACCTTTGATCCCTACAAGTTCACAACTTTTGGAGGTCGCTAGCAGCTTTGCAGCCTACAAATTGCTACCCTGCCTTTGATCCCTCCAAGTTTGTAACTTGTTGAACTTCAGAGGTCATCAACATTATTGTAGCCTACAAATTGTAAGCTTGTCTCTAATTCTCACAAGTTTGCAACCTTGACTTACAAAAATTTAGAACTCTAGAGCATGTTTGCACCCTTACAAACTAAAAGCATGTCTCTAAGCTCCACAAGTCTACACCAATTGCCTATGGAACTTCAAAACTCCAAAGTAGGTTTGTACACCTAAAAACTACAAGCCTACCTCTAAGCTCTGCAAGCCCACAACAATTGCCTACAGATATCCAAAACTCTAGAGCAAGTTTGCACACCTATAAACTGCAAGCCTACCTTTGAGCTCCACGAGTCTGCACCAACTACATACAAAACTTCATAACTCTAAAGCAGGTTTGCACCTCCACAAACTACAAGCCTACCTTCAACCTTTGAAACACTAACAATCAACGTGTAGGACTTTGGAGTTCATGTGCAGTTTTGCAATTAAGCAAAAAATAATCCAAAATTATAATTTCAAAATAGCGAACAAAAAGGGCATAACTTTCTCATTTTATGTTGTACAAAATGACTTGGGCCAAGCACTTGAGCACATATAGGCTCTTTATTGTCTAAATAAGAAAACCCCAAGGTCCCAAAAACTAAATAAACCTAATGTCAAGTTCCCATATCCGCACGGAACTACACATGGTAAGGAAATGACAAGACACTTAAGGGAAACAACTACTCATAAAAGAAAACATTTAAACCTCCAATTACATCATGCATTCATAAACAAGTAAATGAATCACAACTATGCTAATTAACATGTTCATTTCCACAAGGCATATAAATATGCTTTCTAATCGTGTTCCTAGATTTGACCAAATATGAGAATATTGTGTGTAAAGAACTTCATGTTCTAGAGTGTTATAGAACTCCAAGGATAAGGGATAGTGTCCCTGTTGATTTCCCTATTATCACCCCTTCTACCTACTATCAATTGGGGTTGTTGTTCTCCTTCTTTACAATGTTTTCCAAATAATTCATGACAGGAGGTGGATTTTGTCTAAAAATATCTATACCTTCATTACGAATTTTAGTAATTGTAGAGAGAATTTTCAAACTCGCCTTTATCTTCTTACCAAGAACCATGGAATGATCCCTCTCAAAATTCTAGACAAATTCTTTTATGATCTTAGCATTGTGCCCTTTGAATTTTTGTAGAAAAGTAAGCCATCCTTCTACCTGGAAGATTTCTATCACCTCTTCATTTTCCAGTAATTTGTTTGTAGATTTTGGTTTAACCTTCCTTTTAACTCCCATTGTTTCTCTTTGTACCATAACTAGTCTTGTTGTTTGTATCCAGTCTTCTTTCCCAACTTCGGATTTAGAGTTGAGGCAAAGTTTTTGCAAAGGAATTCAAACTTGGTTCAATGGGTTTTAGGTAGCTTATGTAGGATTTCAAATAGGTTTTTCAGAGTCTAAAGAATTTTTTCCATGTAGAATAACATAGCAAATTCTAGAGAAAAGAAAGGGAAGAGATGACAAGAACGTACATGGCTACGATAGGTTTAAATCTATCATAATAAATGCACCATACCTTTTAATCTTCAATAACTTACCCTTTCATGAATCTTGCATATTTTAAAAATGTTTATAGAGTATGATGATGTGGTGGAATGACATTTGGCAACTGCAGGTAGTTTATATTCATGCTAATTAAATGTTTTTGAAAAAGGTTATTATTACACAGGGTAAAATAAGATGCATACTTGGCCATTTATTACTGACATCATGAAGAAGTGATGTTCCTAACATGTGCTAGCTTTCGATATGGTTGATTTTGATGAGATCCATGTTGTGAGGTGTGTCACAATAGTCATTCGTTATGGTGAGATGTAATGTGCGAGGCCGATTTATTTCACTTCCCTATTTTGATCATTTCACATTATAGTTGGAGACATTTTAGACATTTAGAGACTATTAATTTCCATTATGCAGATTTAGACTATATCCCCTAATTTTTTATTAGCTTTGATTAGTTATGTGGTGATTTGATTAGATTCCATTTTGATGCTCTTGTGATGCTAGACATATGAGATACATTTGATGATGATTATTGATGTTGATTATGAGTTCATTATATGGATTTGTTATTTGATTCTGATTCTATGATATTAGATAGAAAATGCAATTTTAAATCTTAATTATGATGTGAATGTTTAATGTGGTATGCGATGACATGATTATTATATTTTGTTGCTTCGGCTATGATATATCTATGTTGGATTGATTTTCCAGGCCACGAAAAATCAGAGGCAGATCTCACACTTATGTATTTCCTTGTTAAGTCGATCCATTCCCAAGAGGGATGAGGATCATGTTTGATCGAATGATGTTTTCGTAAATGCTTAATTTTAATTATTAGCCTAGTTCACCCCTTTTTATTTGTTTTAAATTATGTGTTGTAAAACTTATATTTTAATTTACACCATTTGGTGTTCCTTTTTTATTTTTGGGTCATTTAATCTCATTTTACACCTCCCTAAGTGTTTATTAAAGTTCCAAACTTACCCTGTGGTACCCCTAGGGTCTAGGGTCCATTTGGACTTACTAAACCCTAGGGTAACTCCCATCTAGTCACTCTGAACTTGGGTTTGGTAAAAGTGGTGAAATTTCAAAATTGCTAAGGGTGGGAGATGAGTCATGCCTTGGAAAAGGCCCATCTCTCTTCCCAAGGCTTGGGGATTCCTCAACCATGAAGACTTGGGGGGTCTTCAAGACCCCCAAGTGTGTGGAACCTCCCTCCAAGACTCTCACACATGTGTGAGAGCATCTTGGAGAGAGGGGGGCTCTCTCGGAGGATAAGTGGATGATATGTGTCATCCCTTATCCTCATGGAGCCATGGGGAGAGATGCCACCTCTCCACTTGGGCTCACACGTGTGAGAACACAAGTGGATAAGGTGAGGGTTTGAATGGATAAGAGGGTGACACTTGTCACCCTCACATTCCTCCCTTGCAAGTGGCATGGGATGAGGAAGGAGAAGGTGACAAGTGTCACTTTCTCATTCCTCAGGGCCTAATTTGGAGGCCTATTTTATCTCCTCTTGGAGAAGAGTTGGGGGTTCTTGCTTTTTAAAAAATTTCTATCTTTGGAGGTTTTTGGGAAGGAGTTGGAGGATTGGAGACCTGGAGAAAGCTTGTGGACTCTTCTTCAACGTGCATCCATTGTTGGGCTCTTAAGGTAAGCCCTGTGGCATTAGCCATTCCTTATGCTTGTTTCATTTTTTGTTGATGGGTTTGAGATTTTGTGTTGGGTGTTATTTTCTTTTGTGTGGGTTTTGGGTGTTGGTAAGAGCCTCTCCATTTGGAGAAAATGCTCAACTTGTAAGGGGTGGGGGAGAGTGAACCTCCTCGAGGTCACCTCCTGGTGTTGATCTATTTATAGCCTTGAGGGCATTCTATGGTGTTTAGGAGTATTTTGGTTGGCATGAGTGCCATGGTGATTTTGAGTTTCATGGAGATATTATTTTGGCTTGAGGCCTTGTGGTATTGTGATTTTTGAGTTTTGGAGTGACCTCTTGAGTTAAGGGGTCCACTCCCCTGTTGGCAAGAGACACTATATGGATTCATGGTTGTTGTCATTGATGGCAACAAAGGTCATCCCACATATCCGCAAGTCATAATGTGTCTCTACCGGAAGTCAGAATAAAGATTGTTGTGGTCCGGTGAACAAGAACAGAGCATGTGGCAAGGTCCGACAGATTGGTCCGGATCTCTCAGAGGAAGTGTCTTGGTGCAGTGCGGATTTGGGGAAGTCAAGAGGACTACCTTGAGTGGTATATTCCAAGGATTTAGCCTCCGGTGATGGACAAGGAAAAAGATATGAATAGTTAAGTACCGGATTCCTGAGAGACAGTGAAAACAGAGGAAGAACTGACTGATAGAGTATCAGACTACTTTCCGGATGTGTTACTATTGATGATAGAGGTTGTGAAGGCATGAATCATGTTTGGCCGACATGATTAATGATATCTACAAGTATATGCTTGATCCGCATTGCTTGGTGAGGAAGGATTCAGCCGACAGAACAAGAGTTTGTAAGAAACTAGACTGTTCCGGATGCCGACTAGAAAGGTGATGAAATTACTTGTGCGGATATATATAGAGGATGGATTTAGTTGTGAAGTGTGTGATGGTGTGAAGATATATGCGAATAAGTCCAGAACAGAGCAGAGGTAGCAAAAAGAATCCGGTATGTGAAAGATAGCAGAATAAAGAACAGAGGAAAGATGAAGTGCAGCAGATCAGTGTACTGAGCCTAACCGGAACTGAACTCCAGCATATGCAGATGCTTCCAATCAGTTCAAGACTGTGATTCTTATCACTTTGTAGACAGTGTGTCTTCTTGTAGGCAGTGGGCCTCTTGTGAGCAGTGTGCTCGGGCAGTGAGCCCTAATTGGCAAGTGCCATTTTGTAATTTCCTATTCTTCTAACAGAGAATAATTTTGGGTTAATCACCCCGTGGTTTTCTCCCTTAACAGGGTTTCCACGTCAAAAATACTGTGTCATGTGTTTCTTATTTCATGATTAATGTTTTTGTGTTTGATTCTATGCTGCATCAATTAAAAAGAAAGTTCAATAAGGGAAATAATTAGGATAACTGATTCACCCCCCCCTCTCAGTTATCAACATCCCCTACCCCTCCAAACTCATTTCAATGAGTTTTGTATTGTGCATATACCTTGGGTGATTTTGTGTGACTTGTGATTTTTGTTGTGGTATGAGAAAACCCGTGTGAGACTACTTCCCAGCTCGGGGGTGACCCACTGGCGGGTCTATGGTAGGGAGGAGGGCGATTTGCATGGCTTGGCTTTCCCCCTTTTTGTGTTTAGATTTTTGCAGGTTATGTTGGTGTTTTGGAGCTATGGAGAATGTTCATTTCAGTCTTATCTTCATTTTATTGATGGTTGTTTGAGAACCATGGCCTTGGAGGCCTTATTGTATTTTGTTGTAAAAAAAAATACTCTCAATGTTGAAATGTAATTTATTCCTATGTATGCAAGTAAATTTTCCCATTTGTAATGCATTTATTATTGATGTGATTTAAAATCCTCCTTGCTGTCCTATGTTAAATGTCATTTTCTGTTCAGCATATTAGTTGTGTAAAAGCTAAGATAAAAAGGAAATTTGATAAAATTTATTTTATGGTTCATAGTGTTTATTTTCACCTCAATTGCTTGTTGTTTTAAAGAAGAATGATATGACTGGTTATTTTAATTTGCTGTCAAAAATAAAAGAGATGGAGAGAAAATTAGTTGTTCAACAAAAAAATGTGTTTAGCCCTCATGTTATTTTCTGTTTTCAAAAAATATATATATAATGGATTTGTCATATTTATCTTGCTGTCAAAAACAATTAGTTTCTCAAAATCTCCCCTAACTGAAAGATTCTATGTCAATAAATTTCCTGTTATAATGAGTAAGTTTGAATTATATATATATATATGTGTGTGTGTGTGTGTGTGTGTATTATTTTTGTAATTCTATCCTTACTGTTTTCTTTATATATAAATTATTCACTGTGTATACATGTGACATAATATATAAATATGAAAATGTATATATATATATATATATTTGATTTAATAATAAAACTTTAACCTACTGTCAAACTGTGCACCATTGTGTATATATCACTGTGTGTGTGTGTATATATATATATATATACACAAATATATACATACATATTTTTATATTAATAAATTGTTTTAATGTGAAAGAAATTGGATAGCAATCATATCAAACTGTATTTATTACAGTGAATAAACAAAGGGGAGAAATCCACATGGCAGACCCAAGACCCGTTAGGGTTTTGCAGTTTAAAACTTAAAAAAAAAAAAAATGTTGGGGTTGGGGGCGGCGGCCAAACCCCCCTCTGTAATATGTCACAGTGGTGGGGGAACGATTCCCCCACCCCCCACCCATCTCTGCTAAATGTTGTTCAAACCAAAAGGGGGGCGGGGAATACGTGGGCCGTCGGCCCTGTCATAAACCTATGCCCTCTCCTTTTTGTCCACTGCAGCGTCCTTAGGGACTTTGGCCGCCACTGTTAACCGAAGCCTATGGTGTATTTCAGTGAACCCTGTTCAATGCAAGACATATATATATAGTTTTCAAACTAAAATGTTTACATTCTCAGAAATATACTAAATGAATATATATTGATTTATATATATATATATATATATATATATATATATATATATATATATATATATATATATATAACAACAAAAAAATAAGCCTGTGTATATACAAAAGGTATATACCTCACTGTGCAAAATGTCTAGGGCTGTCCCAAGCCATTTTGTAGCAAACCCTACCTGCAAACAAATGGGATAACAAAAAAAGAAGAAAAGAACAAAATGATGAAAAGAGAAGAAATGAAGAGAATGGGCAAGGAGAAGGATGGGTTTAGGGTTAGACATAAAGAAAATAATAAAATATTGGGTAAGTTTTAGGGTTGAGATTTGAGGGAAATTAGAATAAACTCTTTTTAATTCCTCTCATTTGCTCATGACTTCATCCCTCTTTCTTTCCCTTTTAAACTTTTAATTTTTCCCTTGAGTGATTTTATTAGCTGGGCTCTTTTCACATGTGAGGGGAATTTATCTTTTAATTATTATTTTTTTTTTACCCAAGTGTTAGTTATGAGCTAAGTGGGGTGTATTTAAATTTTTAGACTCCCATTTTTATTACTCTATAGTGGGATTTAAATTATTTTAATCCGGGAAAACTTTATATGATTTTATTCTTATTAATTAATTTTGTGGGGTTGGGTAATGTGGTTTTAATTCCTTTTTGGGAGAATTTTTACCTTGACGCCCAAGTAATTTAATTGTCGAAAGTATTTTATTAGTGGGCCTTTATTAATTGGGGTTTTAATAGTTAATGACCTTATTTAATTTAAATTTCGGTCAATCGGATGGAAATTTTATAATGTTACTTAGGTGAACTTTATGTTAATCTTTTTAATTAAATTTTTCTCATAATTATTTTTGGAAGGAGACCTTTTTAAAATAATATTATCAAATGTTAAAAATGCGTTATGCTGCCGAATTTTTCTGAGACTTAGGGCAGTGAATTTAAACAAGATCCCTTGGCAGTAGTTAACATTTAGTTTACCTTACAATTATTAGTTTTATCGAAGTCGTATTTTAATCAATTTTTGTGCTCTAGTATTAGGGTTGGATTTCGACTCCTGTCGGAATCATGTCACTCACTTAGGTAACTTAGGGTTTGGGTCCATTCGATCCTAACCCTAGTAGCGGCGCTCCTCGCATCACATACCCCCCTAGTCGGCTATCATCACGCAAGGGATTGCGTATGTAAATGCTCTTCCCTGAGATTGATTGACATATTTACGCCTTATGCGTATTGCCACTGAGCATGCTGACGTGTGCGAGGGGGTTTCTAGGGACATGTGGAAAAGTTTTTGATATTTCGTGTCATGACCACATGATAAATGTGGACATGACACGTGTGTTGCGTGTCATGGTTGCATGGGAAATGTGGGCATGACATTTGGTATCAAAGCCCAAGTTTAAACACTAGGCTTGTTTTGGCACATTATTTATTCTGCAATTTCGATTAATTTATAAATACCTTGTTCTTGTAGGATGCCTCCCCGACGAATTCGGCGAGCACGCTCACGTGCCACAGCATCCATAGAGATACGAAACGAGAACGAGTCTACAGCAAATGGTCAGGGACCACAGCTCCACTAGAGCAACCGGCACCACAGGCATTACAAGCGGTGTTAGAGAGGTTGCCACCAGCGGTAGCAGAGCTGCGTGTTGAGCCCCACATGGATCCGCCACGTGTGGAGTCGTGTGCCGAGTCGCGTGCAGAGCCACGTGCTGAGCCCCGCGTCAAGCCACAAGCGGTACCTCGAGTAGAGCCTTTTGTAGAGATACCTAACACTACTGTGGAGGAGGTTGGTTCAGCTTATAGAGATCATAGCAGGAGCCCACCGCACCAGGCGAGGTAAGAGGCGGCAGTGAGAGTAGAGCAGGTTTATCATGGGCCTTACACTTATGGTGTGGATGAGCCTATTAGAGGCCACAGAGACCGAGGAGACCCTATTAGAGACTTACTTAGGCTGAATCCACCTACTTTCACAGGGACCACAGAGGGAGCTGAGGCTAAGGCTTGGCTTATCAATTTAGACAGGTGCTTTGCATTGCATCCTTACAAGGACAATATGAAGGCACGCATGGCGGTCCACTTGTTGAGAGATGCAACAGCGACTTGGTGGTGCACTGAGGAGTGCAAGCATCACTTATCCTTGGATACACTTTCATGGGAGACATTCATTGAGCGCTTTAATGCGCAATATCTATCAGACCACTACAGGCAGCGTCGCATCGATGAATTTCATGATTTACAGCAGCGAGGGCTTATTGTAGCACAATATGAGGGTAGGTTCATTGAGTTGTCATGTTATGCGGAGTATACCCATGATGAGAAACTCCTGGTTCACAAGTTTATCAGAGGATTGAATCATGGGATAGCAGGGCCTATGCGCATGGCAAACCCCCAGACCTTGAGTGATGCTGTCGAGAAGGCATACATTGCAGAGGAGATACAGGGATGAGGTCAGAATTCACGCCCTCAGTTTTAGGATCGTAGCCAGCAGCAGTAGGGATTCTATCAACGACCACTGCCGCCTTAGAGGGTCAGAGTTAGTTCAACACCACTACCTCCTAGACCTCCACAACAACATTAGCATGGTCCATGTAGAGATCAACGATAGCATGCACCACCTGCTGCAGGACCCGCACGGTCGCAACAGTCCTTTGGAGGATCACAGAGTTCCACGAGTCAACCTAAGCAGTAACAGTCGAATAGGATACAGTCAAGACAGGTGCAGGCTCGGGGACCATGTTATGTATGTGGTGGTGAGGGTCACTTAGCCAGAGAGTGCCCACAGGGATTTACAGCTGAAGAATAGCCTTGTGTTGAAGGATCTAATTTGATAGTTGGAGATGTGGGTAGATCCCAACACATGTTTGCAGTGGTTGATAACCGCGACGCTGACTTCCAGGACCCTGTTATCGAGACTACAAGTAGGGGCAGGCAGGCAGTTGGCTTTGGAGCCAATTCGCATATTGGCTCATCAGACGCTGGGCCTTCGAGGTCGAGAGCTGAACTAGGTTAGGATCCAGTGGGATCGGTATAATGAGATCGCAGCGACTTGGGAGGATGCAGCTAGATTAAGGACACTCTATCCTTACCTTTTTGACAACTTCTAGGTAGTCTTAGGGGGGAGGATGTGAGGCCGATTTATTTCACTTCCCTATTTTGATCATTTCACATTGTAGTTGGAGACATTTCAGACATTTAGAGACTATTGATTTCCATTATGTAGATTTAGACTATATCCCTTGATTTTGGATTAGCTTTGATTAGTTATATGGTGATTTGATTTGATTCCATTTTGATGCTCTTGTGATGCTAGACATATGAGATACATTTGATGATGATTATTGATGTTGATTATGAGTTCATTATATGGATTTGTTAGTTGATTCCAATTCTGTGATATTAGATAGAAAATGCAATTTTAAATCTTAATTATGATGTGAATGTTTAATGTGGTATGCGATGACATGATTATTATATTCTGTTGTTTCGGCTATGATATATCTATGTTGGATTAATCGTTTGATCAAGTGTGCAGGTGATTTTCCAGGCCATGGAAAATCAGAAGCAGATCTCACACTTATGTATTTCCTTGTTAAGCTGATCCATTCCCAAGAGGGATGAGGATCACGTTTGATGGAATGATGTTTTTGTAAATGCTTAATTTTAATTATTGGCCTAGTTCACCCCTTTTTATTTGATTTGAATTGTGTTGTAAAACTTGTATTTTAATTTACACCATTTGGTGTTCTTTTTTTTATTTTTGGGCCATTTAATGTGATTTTACACCTCCCTAAGTGTTTATTAGAGTTCCAAACTTACCCTAAGTGGTACCCCTAGGGTCTAGGGTCCATTTGGACTTACTAAACCCTAAGGTAACTCCCATCTAGTCACTCTAAACTTGGGTTTAGTAAAAGTGGCGAAATTTCAAAATGGCTAAGGGTGGGAGATGAGTCATGCCTTGGAAATGGCCCATCTCCCTTCCCAAGGCTTGGGGATTCCTCCACCATGAAGACTTGGGGGGGCTTCAAGACCCCCAAGTGTGTGGAACCTCCCTCCAAGACTCTCACACATGTGTGAGAGTATCTTGGAGAGAGGGGGGCTCTCTTGGAGGATAAGTGGATGACATGTGTCATCCCTTATCCTCATGGAGCCATGGGGAGAGATGCCACCTCTCCACTTGAGAGCACAAGTGGATAAGGTGAGGGTTTGAATGGATAAGAGGGTGACACTTGTCACCCTCACATTCCTTCTCCCTTACAAGTGGCATGGGATGAGGAAGGAGAAGGTGACAAGTGTCACCTTCTCATTCCTCAGGGCCTAATTTGGAGGCCTATTTTATCTCCTCTTGGAGAGGAGTTGGGGGTTCTTGCTTTTTGAAATTTTTCTATCTTTGGAGGTTTTTGGGAAGGAGTTGGAGAAAACTTGGAGGATTGGAGACTTGGAGAAAGCTTGTGGGCTCTTCTTTAACATGCATCCATTGTTGGGCTCTTAAGGTAAGCCCTATGGCATTAGCCATTCCTTATGCTTGTTTCATTTTTTGTTGATGTGTTTGAGATTTTGTGTTGGGTGTTATTTTCATTTGTGTGGGTTTTGGGTGTTGGTAAGAGCCTCTCCATTTGAAGAAAATGCTCAACTTGTAAGGGGTGGGGGAGAGTGAACCTCCTCGAGGTCACCTCCTAGTGTTGATCTATTTATAGCCTTGAGGGCATTCTATGGTGTTTGAGAGTATTTTGGTTGGCATGAGTGCCATGGTGATTCTGAGTTTCATGGAGATATTATTTTGGCTTGAGGCCTTGTGATATTGTGATTTTTGAGTTTTGGAGTGACCTCTTGAGTCAAGGGGTCCACTCCCCTACCCCTCCAAACTCATTTCAATGAGTTTTGTATTGTGCATATACCTTAGGTGATTTTGTGTGGCTTGTGATTTTTGTTGTGGTATGAGAAAACCCGTGTGAGACTACTTCCCAGCTCAGGGGTGACCCACTAGCGGGTCTATGGTAGGGAGGAGGGCGATTTGCGTGGCTTGGCTTTCCTCCTTTTTGTGTTTAGATTTTTGCAGGTTATGTTGGTGTTTTGGAGCTATGGAGAATGTTCATTTCAATCTTATCTTCATTTTCTTGATGGTTGTTTGAGAGTCATGGCCTTGGAGGCCTAATTGTATTTTGTCATAAAAAAAAATACTCTCAATGTTGAAATGATGAAATGTTATTTAAACCTATGTATGCAAGTAAATTTTTCCATTTGTAATGCATTTATTATTGATGTTGATTTAAAATCCTCCTTGTTGTCCTATGTTAAATGCCATTTTCTGTTCAACATATTAGTTGTGTAAAAGCTAAGATAAAAAGGCAATTTGATAAAATTTTATTTATGGTTCATAGTGTTTATTTTCACCTCAATTGCTTATTTTAAAGAAGAATGATATAACTAGTTATTTTAGTTTGCTGTAAAAAATAAAAGAGACGGAGAGAAAATTAGTTGTTTAACAAAAGAAAAATGTATTTAGCCCTCATGTTATTTTCTGTTTTCAAAATATATATATATATATATATATATATATATATATATATATATATATATATATATATATATATATATATATATAATGGATTTGTCATATTTATCTTGCTGTCAAAAACAATTAGTTTCTCAAAATCTCCCCTAACTGAAAGATTCTATGTTAGTAAATTTCCTATTATAATGAGTAAGTTTGAGTAATATATATATATATTTGTAATTCTATCCTTACTGTTTTCTTTATATATAAATTATTGATTGTGTATACATGTGATATATATTATTTTTGTAATTCTATCCTTATTGTTTTCTTTATATATAAATTATTGACCGTGTATACATGTGACGTAATATATATGTGTGTGTGTGTGTGTGTGTGTGTGTGTGTGTGTGTGTGTGTGATTTAATAATAAAACTTTAACCTACTGTTAAATTGTGTACCATTGTGTATATATCACTGTGTGTGTGTGTATATATATTAATAAATTGTTTTAATGTGAAAGAAATTGGATAGCAATCATATCAAACTGTATTTATTACAGTGAATAAACAAAGGGGAGAAATCCACATGGCAGACCCAAGACCCGTTAGGGTTTTGCAGTTTAAAACTTTTAAACAAAAAAATGTTGGGGTTGGGGACGGCGACATGGTCACCGCCCCCAAACCCCCCTCTGTAGTATGTCACGGTGGTGGGGGAATGGTTCCCCTACCCACCTCCCACCATATGGTGGGGGGTGGGTGGGAGAACCGCCTCCCACGCATCTCTACTAAATGATGTTCAAACCAAAAGGGGGGCGGGGAATATGTGGGCTGTTAGCCCTGTTATAAACATGTGCCCTCTCCTTTCTGTCCACTACGGCGTCCTTGGGGACTTTGGCCGCCACTATTAACCGAAGCCTGTGGTGTATTTCAGCAAACTCTGTTCAATGCAAGACATATTTATATTACCTCATCTGGTTTTCAAACTAAAATGTTTACATTCTCATAAATATACTAAATGAATATATATATATATATATATATATATATATATATAACAAAAAAAAAGCCTATGTATATACAGAAGGTGTATACCTCATTGTGCAAAATGTCTAGGGCTGTCCCAAGCCATCTTGTAGCAAACCCTACCTACAAACAAATGAGATAACAAAAAAAAACAGAAGAGAACAAAATGATGAAAAGAGAAGAAATGAAGAGAATGGGCAAGGAGAGGGATAGGTTTAGGGTTAGACATAAAGAAAATAATAAAATATTGGGTAAGTTTCAGGGTTGAGATGTGAGAGGGAAATTAGAATAAACTCTTTTTAATTCCTCTCATTTGCTCGTGACTTCATCCCTCTTTCTTTCCCTTTTAAACTTTTAATTTTTCCCTTGAGTGATTTTATTAGTTGGGCTCTTTTCACATGTGGGGAATTTATCTTTTAATTATTTTTTTTTGGACCCAAGTGTTAGTTATGAGCTAAGTGGGAAATTATACCCCTCGTGTATTTAAATTTTTAGACTCCCATTTTTACTGCTCCATAGTGGGATTTAAATTATTTTAATCCGGGAAAACCTTATATGATTTTATTCTTGTTAATTAATTTTGTGGGGTTGGGTAATGTGGTTTTAATTCCTTTTTGGGAGAATTTTTACCTCGATGCCCAAGTAATTTAATTGTCGAAAGTATTTTATTAGTGGGCCTTTACTATTTGGGGTTTTAATAGTTAATGACTTTATTTAATTTGAATTTCGGTCAATCGAATGGAAATTTTCTAATGTTACTTAGGTGAACTTTATGTTAATCTTTTCAGTTAAATTTTTCTCATAATTATTTTTAGAAGGAGACCTTTTTAAAATAATATTATCAAACATTAAAAACACGTTATGCTGCCAAATTTTTCTGAGACTTAGGGCAGTTAATTTAAACAAGATCCCTTGGTAGTATTTAACATTTAGTTTACCTTGCAATTATTAGTTTTATCGAAGTCGTATTTTAATCAATTTTTGTGCTCTAGTATTAGGGTTAGATTTTGACTCCTGTCGGAATCATGTCACTCACTTAGGTAACTTAGGGTTTTGGTCCATTCGATCCTAACCCTAGTAGCTGCGCTCCTCGCGTCGCATAACCCCCTAGTCGGCTATCATCACGCAGGGGATTGCGTACGTAAATGCTCTTCCCCGAGATTGATTGACATGTTTACGCCTTATGCGTATTGCCACCGAGCACGTTGACACGTGCGAGGGGGTTTCTAGGGACATGTGGAATTTTTTTTGATATTTCATGTCATGACCACATGACAAATGTGGACATGACACGTGTGTTGCATGTCATGGCCGCATGGGAAATGTGGGCATGACATAATGCATTTATTTATTATGGTGTGATGTGATGCAACCATCATTTATTGTGATGTGATGTGATGACACTCTTCATTTATTATGGTGGTAGAATTTTGATGATTGTGGTGTGGACCTAGGAGGTGCTATCATAATTATTATATGGTTGTGCAATGGATGCCAAGGGTGAAGTTCCTAGTGGGTCAATAACAAGTGTTCTGAAGTCATCTCAAGAGTGGTGCTAATGTGTGTGACTTATTAGTTATTTCTTTTTAATGATCTGGAAAAGTGTAATGAACAAATCATGAAGCATCATTGAGGAACTATTCCAAAGGAAAGAGATGGACGACTCTAGAAATATCACTGAAAAGATGCTCTAGAGAATTAATAGAATGGCTCTAAAAATGTCGTTGAGGAGATGTTTGTTGCAAGTATGTGCCTAACCAATGTTGTCATTGATGTCAACATATCTGTGTTGTCATTGGTGTCAACTGTGCTCTTGTTTTGATGCTTGCTTGTATTAAGTTAGTTTCTTTATACTGGCCTATGTAAGTGTAGAAGATAATGAGTAAGTGATCCTGATATTAAGTTTCCAAGTGTTTTTGAGAAAATTTGCTCTCCCAGTGGAAACAATGTGTTGAAGAGTATCTTTGTGTGCAGTAGAATAGTCCAGTAACTTGCTCCGCATTTCTTGTATAATGAATATTTTTGTCTACGGATTGGAAATCATTTAGAGGCATGTCTAAATATGCTATATTCCAAGTTTGAGCCTCTGGTATGAAGATTTGAGAGAGTTATGTTCACCAGAGTAAGAACTATTTTTCTGTGCATTCAGTGGTGATAGGGATAAAGTATTTTGCTCCGCTTTCCTCCGCATTGAAGTATTATAGTCTGTGGTTATAGAGTTAAGTCTGGGATGATGTTATGTGCCTTAAACTATAATGGTTCATGATTTGGCAGTCTACAAGCGATCTTTTCTTTATGATAGTAGTTGATAGTGTTGTTTAAGTGCTCCAGTTTGAAGAATCTTCTTGACAAAGTGGTTAGAGGTTGTGTGGATGTTCCTGGTGATTACAATGTGCTGGTGGATGTCTCCTGATCATATTCCTACCTTCTGATTGGTCCGCGAAGAGTAATTTCGATCGTGGATGAAGAATGTTCCTAAAAGACTTAGTGTTAACTCCAAGTCTTGGTCAACTTGGTTGTTTTCACTACTTGCGGAGATGCATTGAAGATTGTGGAAGCATGTTGTGGCATGGAAGATTGCATTTGAGTCCTAGCTAAGGCATAACGTGATCCACATACATCTTTTCCTTAGCTAATTTTGTTTAGGTTCAGACCTATTTCTATGTATGTTTATAATGCCAACCTTAGAGATTGCTCCAAGGTTGATGAATGTAATGCCGACCTTGATGTACATTCCAAGGTTGATGAATTGTATAAATACTTGTAATGAAATCATGAAAAAGGTATCAATCATGAAGATGCGAAGGTAAGAGTGAAGTGTAAAGGTAGAGCAAAGGAGAGGAAATATTTGCGCTTCGATGGAACTAAATCCTGGCATGGAGTAGATGTTATTATCTCAGTTCACAAACCTTTGGCAGTGAGTCGATCTTGGTAGTAAACCCTAACTTTTGCAGTGAGCATTTTGGGAAGTGAGCCCTAAGTCAGTGAGCCTCTGATTTTCATTATTGCTATAACATATTTATTTTGTGATCTAAGACTCACTGTGGTTTTTCCCTTATAGGGTTTTCCATGTAAAAAATCTAGTGTCTCATGTATCTCATGTGTGATTGTGCTTAATTTTCAGATTTCATGCTTTCATGGTTAAATCATAATTGCAGTGATTAATTGATTGATGTATTGATGTTTATAAGAAGTTAAGTTTTGGTGACAACTGATTCACCCCCCCTCTCAGTTGTCCTGTGTATTTCAACAATGTTTTGGAGGATAAATAGAAGGGCTCTACAAATCATCATTGAGTAGATGTTTTGGAGGAGAACTAGAATGGCTCTAGAAATATCATTGAGGAGATGTTTTAGAGGATGAAATGGATCTAGAAATATTGCTAAGAAGATGTTCTCGAGGATGAGTGGGATGGCTCTGAAAACATCACTGAGGAGATGTTTTGAAGGATGAATGGAATAGATTTGGAAACCTCACTGAGGAAATATTTTGAAGGATGAATGGAATAGATTTGGAAACCTCACTGAGGAGATGTTATAGAGGATGAATGAAATGACTTTGGAAACATCACTGAGGATATGTATTGAAGGAGAGAAATACATAGATGGATCCAAAGGCATCATTAAAAGGATTCTATGGAGGAAAGAAGAATGCGTTGGGTTCCAAAGACATCATTGGATAGATTCTCTAGAAGAGATTGATGACATGAACACATTTGGAGTCACCGTTAAAAGGATTCTCTAGAAGAGATTGTGAATGTGGATGACTCTAGAGACATCATTGAAAGGATGCTCCAGAGAGGGATGACAACCATAGACAACCCTAGGGACATCTTTGAAAGGATGCTCTAGAAGAGAGATGGAAAACACAAACGACTTCAAAGACATCATTGGAAGGATGCTCTAGAAGAGAAGAATATAAGTGACTCTAGATATATTGTTGAAAGGATGTTCCAAAGAAAATAGAAAACATGAACAACTCTAGAGACATCGTTGAAAGGATGCTCTAGAGAAGATTAAAAACACAAACAACCCTAGAAACATCATTGAAATGATGTTTTAGAGAAAATTAGAGTGATTTATCCAAAGACCATTTCTGAGTTTCTAAAGTGAACAGCTTCAAAAATAGTTTCTAAAGTTGGGTTTTTTGAGAAAATCCTTCCTAATAATCTGCTACGAGAGGGGAAGGCCTATTTACACAATAGATATCTGATTGAGACTTTACTATTTTGATGAACTCCTCCTTACTAGCTAGTTTATGATATAAATTCAATCTATAACCATTCACCAATAGATTCCTAGTGTCTCCATCAATGGGAATAAATCTCACAGCTCCATTGTTAAAAAAATTCATCTATCTCATAAGGGCCTAACCATTGGATATGAAGTTTTCCCTTACAATCTTTGTACTTGGAGTCAAACAATAGTGCCCAATCTCCACTCTAGAATTCCTTCTTCTTGATGTGTTGGTCATGCCAAGACTTCCTCTGCTACTAAACCAACTCAGTCTATTAAATGGCTTCCAACCTTTTCTCATCCAATTCATTGAGTTACAAAATCCTTTCCTTCTATGCATGATTGAGATCAAGACCTACATCCATGTTTGTCTGGAGCATTTGTAATTCAAATTCAATAGGTCAAATTAGATTTTTACCAAAAACAAACTCATAAGGTGTAAACCCTATAGTTGATTTTCATGTAATATTATAGGTCCAAACTATTTCATGTAGTTTTCTCACCCAATCCTTTATGCCAAATGAAACTATTTTTGTCAAGATATCCTGCAACTCCATATTAGTGACTTCCACTTGACCATTTGGCTATAGGCGGTATGGTGAGGATTTCTTATGGCTAACTTGGTAATGGTCTATGAAAGTCATAATACTTTGGACATGAATTGGGGCCCTTGATTTGTAATAAT
This sequence comes from Cunninghamia lanceolata, assembly GCA_027924645.1. Classification (NCBI taxonomy): domain Eukaryota; kingdom Viridiplantae; phylum Streptophyta; class Pinopsida; order Cupressales; family Cupressaceae; genus Cunninghamia; species Cunninghamia lanceolata. The sequence goes on from BSBN01000547.1 coordinate 16,655,419, forward strand.
AGATCTCGGAGCTCCAGGCCACAAAAAGATTATGTTATATAGAAAATCAACAACTTGTTCCTCCCTTGTAACTTTTAATGCCTGCATTATTGCCCACTTTGTGATGTAATATGTACATGCTAAGATGTATTCCTTCTCTTAGGATGGTGGGTCAATAAGTCTGATGAAATCTAGCCCCCATTTCTTGAATGGTTTCAAAATCACTTGAGGATGGAGGGGCATTTCACTAGATGCTATTGGTTATTCCATCTTTTGGCATTTATCACATTTTTTGACATATATTTTTATATCCTTATGCATAGAAGACTAGTAATACCTAGCGTCAAAGATTTTATGTGTTGTCCTATTGGCTGAAAAATATCCTCTAGTAGGTTCATCGTGGTAGGATTTTAAAATGTTGTAGACCTCATCTTCATGTACACATCTATGTAATACATAGTCAAACCCACATTTAAATAAAATACTATTAAACCATTTTGATGAGCTTCCTTCTTTGCTTAGTAGAAAAATGAGATGGAAACTCCCTTGTAGCTAAGAAATTGGCTATATTAGCAAACTAAGGTGTGTGAGTAGAAATAGCAAAGAGTTATTCGTCTAGGAAATCATCTTTAATGGGTTCCTGTTCATCTCCTCCATAATAAAGTCTATACAAGAAATCAACAACTACATTAGATTTCCTAGGCTGGTCTATTATGGTCACATTAAATTCTTACAATAATAACCATCTATTTATTCTACCACTGACCACTAGTTTATTCATCAAATACTCTATGGTAGAATGATCAGTATAAACAGTTACCTTGTAGAATGCAATATAGTGTCAAAATTTGTTAATGGCATGAACTACTGCAAGGAGTTCACGTTTTGTGGTGGGGTAATTTTACTCTATAAGGGTCAACTTTTTGTTAATGAAATATATTGCATACTTTCCTCCTTCCTCATCTTCTTGACCTAAGACTACTCTGATTGCATCATTTGAGGCATTTGCATAGATATAAAATGGTATTTTCCAGTTAGGGCATCTCAAGACCGTGGCAATCATTAGTTTATCTTTATTTTTTTTGAAGGATTCCTGATATTCTTGCATCTAGGTGAATTCAATGTCTTTTTGAAGGAGGGAGAACAATGGAACCATTATTTTACTAAAGCCTTTTATGAATCTTTGATAGTATTCAGTGTGACCCAAGAAACTCCAAACATCGGTTTGAGTTTTTGGCAGCTCCAACTATTTAATGACTTCTATTTTCTTTGGGTCTACTTTAATACCTTCAGAAGAGATATGATGCCCTAAGATAATCCCTTGATTATCCATAATAAGACACTTCTCATGGCTTAAAGATGACTGGTGTTCTTCACATCATTTTAAAAATATCCAAATTACATAGGGCTACTTCAAAGGTACAACCATGGATAGTAAAATTGTCCATATAGACTTCCATACACTAATTTACTAGCTTTACAAAAATGGCATGAACAACTCACTAAAATGTGGTTGGAGCATTGCAAAGTCCAAAAGGAAGGACCTTGTAAGTGAAGGTACCCCAAGGATAGGTAAAAGTGGCTTTGTCATGATCCTTTGAAACTACCTGGATTTGGTTGTAGCCACTAAATCCATCAAGGGAGGAGAAGAAATTTTTTCCTGATAAATTATTGTGAACTTGATTGATAAATGTTAGAGAAAATTAATCTCTATAGGTTGCTTTGTTCAGTTCTCTATAATCAATACAAACTCTCCATTTCCCTCCCTTTTTGGAGACAACAATGAGTGGTGACACCCATTTATTTTCTAAAATCAGGTAGATGAATCCTACTTGCAAGAGATTTTCAATTTCAATTTTGACTCTCCCTTAATGTAGGATTAAGTTTATGTTGTGGCTACCTCATTGGTCTCGCATCTTCTTGATGTAGATATTATGAGTGAAAATCTTCAAGTGAATTCCCCTCATATCCTTATAGTCCCATGCAAAATCTTTAGTATGGTTAACAAGGACATGAGATAGTTTAAGTTCCTATTGATCTGTTAACCAACTCTTGATGTTCAAAGTTTTTTAGGTAAGACCATGATTTTATTTGAGCTAGGATGACTAGAGGAGATGGTGTTGATTTTACTCATCAATGTATTAAGGGGTCAATAGTGAGGCAACAACATATGGAAGGTGGTTATTTATTTTAATAAGTCTTATCCTCTTGGAATTACATTTGTTAAGGGACATTGGAATGCCTTGAGAAAGTCCCTCTAATCATCTTGAAAAAATAATGACTTATGAAACACTCAAAATCATGCAAGGAAATAACACGAAGATAAAACAATACAACAATACCTTAAACCTTGCACAAATTCAAACTTCTGATAGGATGGAATGGAATGCACCCAAGATCCATTGGATTTGTCATGTTGATCATGCAATGTAGACTACTCACAAAACCAACATAACTTGCATGAAATAGAAGCAAAATATATTAAGAATGATAGAATAAACGTGCACGTGAAAGATTGTTGGGGGCCTTCAAATTGAAATAAGAGTTTCAATTTATAGAGGAAGAGAGAATCAAATGGATGGCCAAGATTAGAAGGTTGAGGTGTGATGTGGATGGATAGGATTGAAAGTTGGAGTTAGTGGTTATGACACTCATTTAACGAGGATGACAGGTGACTAAAATAAGGATAGGAGTGGAGGAAATGGGATTTTTAAATTGATTTTGGAGAAGTAATTATGACGCACATTTAAGGAGGTTAAAAATAGGGATGTAAGTGGGAATAAATAATTTAAATAATAAAATTATTTAAATTGTGGGAGACATGTGAGATTTAAATAAATATTTAATTTATTTAAATTGGATGATGGAGGAAAATGAGATTAAATAAATAAAATTTATTTAATTTGGTGTAAGATGAGGATAAATGGATAAGAGGGATTAGTTAAATAAATGTAATTTATTTAACTAATGGGAATGATGTAAGGGATCATAGAGCAAGATGTATCGCAAGATGTCGCAAGGTGATGCAAGATAATGTCAAAAGGTAATGTTGTAAGACATGGTCAATTTTAGGTGTCTACATTTTGCCCCTCTTTGAGATGATGTTGTGATTAAGAGAAGTAACATCATTTCAAAGAAGAAAAGGTATGGATGAAGAAAAATAATGCCCCATCCACTTGAAGGAGTGATGAGGAGGAATGATGTAAGGATGGGATGTGCCTCGAGAGGATAGGCGGGTTAGGAAAACACAGGTATACTCTCGAAATGGATGAAAGGGGTTGGATAAGGAAATGAATACAAGAGAAATGATGGAAGAGGCTAAGGGTTAGGAATGGATAGTTAGGTTGAAAGAGATAGGTGAAATAGATATTGGAGAAAGATAGATTGAGAGATGAAGAATGGTCTAGAATAGGCTGTGGAAATAGATAAGTTATAATCATACTGGATATAGTGGATAGAGAGGGGATAGTTATGCTAGTATAGTATGTAGAGTAGTCCTTATTTGATTTAGCAAAGGATATTATGCACCAAGGTATAAGGGACCAGGGTGACTTTGTATCCTTTACACAACGTAATACAACCTTGTCTAGACACAAGATATGAATATTAGCTATAGTAAGAAGAACTTGATATAAATGAAAGATAAAATGATAACACACACAAGCAAGCATGCATGCACAAATGATTTAAAAACAAACAAGGTGATTGCCCCTATCAAGCTGTAAACTGATAATTGATTGATTTATTGATTGAGATAGTGTTTTCATTGCGGGGAATGATATATCCCTAGATCAACACAAGGATGCGAGAATTATATATCCCATTGATGATGATTGATTGATTGGGCTGAAAACAAAATTAGGATCAAGACTAGGGTTGTGATTAGATGATTTGGCTAGATTACTTTGACTAGATTCGTATGGATTAAGGGTGACTTGCATTTGGATTTTATTGCTTGGATTTTTTGGATATTTGATTTTTTGGGGATTTTTGGGATATTTGAATTTTTTGGGAATTTTTGGGAATATTATGGGATGACATTGGATTGTAGTTTGGATAGCCTAGATGCTAGATACCAATGACAAGGGAAAATCATGAATATGTAAACGGATGGGAGATAATGGATGGGAGGGATAGGAAGTGTAAAATGGATGGATAGGTAGAGGGATGGGTAATAGCGGATAATATATGGGAAATGCATAAAGGATAGATATATGGAAGAATTCAGGATGTGATCTCCAAGGACTATGTCGTATAAGAATAACATGCCCCATTTTAGGTATAATGTTTAGGGTTTTGCATGACAAAGCTTATGACAATAGAATGATAGGATTAGGTGGGATAAGATTGGATATATCAAGAGATGTCCAAAGCATTTTTCAAAATTTTGCCCCTTGTCTTTATCAAGATCCAAGGAAGAAGGGAAGATGGATATCTAGATAAGTAAATGGCATAGGTAGGTATGAGGTTATGATGGATGAAAATGGTAGGATAGGAGGAAAATAATAGGATGAGATAGATGAAACAACATGCCCCCAAGTGTTAGACACATAGACAAGGAATCTACACATGGTACATGTTTGCTAGGTTTTCATCATGGTACTTATGCAAAGTGCCACCGAGGTGGTTTTCACCATTGGACGAAGGGATTTCTCTTTATTATTTTATTTTTTCTTTTTTTTTTTTCTTTTTTCTTTTTTTCCTCTTTTTTCACTTTTTTCTCTTTTTTTTTGGATGGGATAGGGGAATATGGATAGGAGGAATTTGGAAGAGGATGGGGACTCAAGCTTCTAGTTCCATGAAAGATGATAATGTCCCATTATAAAGGGATGTTGCACATGGTTCATGTATCATGTGTCATTTTGTTCATGGATGTTCGTAGAGGATTGCATGAGAGGGAGATGGAGATGGATTAAGATGTGGATTATGTATGGATAGATAGTTGATTATGATGTGGATGGATGGAGATGGAAGAATGAGTAGATTAGGATGTAGATTATGTATGGACGGATTATGAAAAAACATGAACCATAGGGATATGATGGGGGAATATATGGGATAGTAGATAGAAGATGGGGAGATGGAGGTATGTGGAAATGTCATGGAATGGAAAGGAACCAAGACCAACAGTTGTACACACCGAATTGAATTCTGAAGCTTTTGAATGGAAGGAGGAGTTGGGAGTAATGGAGATGTTTGTTTAGGGGATGGTTGATTTGGTAATTTTTAGACCCAAATGGTCTTATGAATTGTAGGATTTTGTGATAGGGAATAGGATTTTTGGGATTTTTGAATTGTGGATGCTCCATTTGGATTTAGTGTTTTTTGCTTGGGGACCCACACCATTTTTGTTTTTGCTTTTCTTTTTGAGGTGTGCGATTTTGCTTGGATGTTAGAGATTGATGCCTTGTGGCATGATCATTTTTAGGCTTTAATGGAGTTTTTGCTTTATATGGGGTGGCATCCAAATTTCTATTTTTGAATCCCATAGGGGTTGTGATAACTTCATGTTTGGTCGATGTGTGCATTTGTTGATCGTGATTAGGAATTTTAGGGGATTTAAGGGAACTGTTGAAGGCACAAGACAACTAAGAGGGGGGGTGAATCAATTATATCAAAAACTTCAAACCCTCATAAACATAATCACATCCACATCAGTTCACTTAAACCCTTAATTTGTTATGAAGTTTAAACATGAAAAGCAGATAATAGAAACTTAAACACATCAACACCATGCACAAGAGAATGCCAAATTTTTACATGGAAAACCCTAAAAGAGAAAAACCATGGTTAGGATTAGCTCACAATATAATGTAGTAACAATACTGAATTACAAAGCTCACTGCCATAGAGAGAATGCTCACTACAAGGGACTCACTGTCCAAGTGGACTCACTGCCCACTAAAAAAGAAAGAAAGGAAAGAAGAATGGCTCACTGCCATGCTTTGAACTGATATAATTGCATCTAACCTATGCATGAAGTTTAGTTCCAATGAAGCTCAATATACACATCAACATACACAACACCTTTGTAGCATCACTACAAATTGTAGACACCTTTTGCTCATTGCATCTGGTAGCCTAACACATGAAAGCCCTTGCTTCCCTAATCAAATTCACATCACATCATATCCTCCATTCACACACACACACATGAACTCTTGACACTTATTTATACCATCATTACCCTTGAAACAATCTTCAAGGTCGGCAGCACAATCTTCAATCCTTGAAACAATCTCCAAAGTCGGCAAACACACAATGTTTGAATTAGGTCTGGACCTAAACATTCAATGACACAAGGGAATGAAGGAAAACTACCCTATGACTTAGCTCAAACCCAAATCTATCCAGGCATGCTAAACAATACTAACATAATCACCAAATCAAGTCCTCAAATATTCAAGGTCGACCAAACAATGTAAACATAAGGAATTCTTGATCACATGCTTTCATGATCACAACCATAACTTGCAGACCTTACATAGGGCTTTAACACAATCTATAAACATCCACAAACATCTTGAAGTCACCTGGAAACCAAAAAAATTCAACCACAACAACTTTCACCTGAACACAACAACACTGTCAAACTCTGCCACACAATAGATTGCTTTTTGGAGCACCAAATCACAAACCTTTTGGATGGAAGATAGGTGAGATCCTTATGAACACATATCCAAAATTACAGAACCTAAAACCTTTCTATGGAGGAACACGGAGCAAAATACTTTCTCCCAGACACCTCTGCATAACTCAAAAACACTGTCAAATATTGTTCTCAAACTGGTGAACATAACTTTCACTGTAGCAATCCAGAGCACCAAATTTTGGATTTAGAATCTTCAAACACTTCTTGACAACATATACAAACCACACACTCAGATCTCCAACATAGAAGAATTGTAGATCAAAAACTCGAATAGTATACTATAAGCCGAAAGACTCTTCAACATATTATTTCCAGTATTAATCAAATTTTCTCAAAAGCACTTGGAAACTTAGCAACAAGAACAATCTACTAACATCATTAGCACCTCTACAAGGCATTAAGATCACTTTAAAACAACTTAATCAAATGACAACAACAACATTAGAAGACACAGCTGACACCAATGATAACACAAACATGTTGACATCAATGACAACACCAATTAGCACATACTTGCAACAATCTCCCTCTTTGTCATTGATGACAATATATGATGTGAAAAACCATCATGACATGAATCTACACCAATCTCACTCTCCCCCTTTCTTTTATACATCTTACTCTCTTTCTCTCCCTTTGTTTTTCACATGAACTCTCTCCCCCTTTAACATCAATGGTAAAGGGTGACACATCTTTCTCAAGCTTTCTCCCCTTGATTATGATACTGCATATACTTGCACTATTCTCAACTACTTTAAATACTCCCCCTTAGGAGAACACACCAATCTATACCAATTCTTACTCCTCCCGACTGCAACAATCATCAATGCCACTACTTGCTCCCCCTAAGGGGTAGCCTCCAACATCAGTCTAGAAAAGAGTGAATCTTGAAATCTACTGGACTGATGCATTTCCTTATGCATCTAGTTCAAAGGAGGGAAAATAACCCCTAACTTCTCTTGGAGATACTCAAATGTATCCTTCGGAAGAGCCTTAGTGAATATGTCAGAAACCTGATCCTTTGTAGGCACATACTCCAGCTTCACTTCATTCTCTGCAACCTTCTCTCTCAGAAAGTGATACCTAATTGAAATATGCTTTGTCCTTGAATGCATCACCAGATTTTTTGAAATGTTAATAGCATTGGTATTATTGCGAAAGACAGGAATTAGATCATCATACTCAACTTTGATATCCTTCAGGGTTTGTCTCATCCATAACACTTGTGTACAACAAGATGCAACTGCAATGTATTATGCCTCTGCAGTAGATAAAGACACCGAGTCCTGCTTCTTGCTTTGCCATGATACAACTCTATCTCCAAGAAAGAATGCACTGCCACTTGTACTTTTCCTATTATCTACACATCCAATCCAATCTACATTTGTGTAGGCACTTAGGGTAAAGTCATCATTCTTAGGATACCACAAACCATGATCCAGTGTGCCCTTCAAATACCTAAATATCCTCTTCACTACCATGACATGTGACTCTCTAGGATCTTCTTGAAATCTTGCCATAAGATAGACCGCATGCATGATATCTACTCTGGTAGAAGTTAGGTATAGCAGTCCTCCAATCATTGATCTATATTTGCTCTGATCAGTCTTAGGGGATTCATCATTCTTGCTCATCTTGTAACCAGTTGTCATGGGGGTAAAAACTAGTTTAGAATCTTCCATTCCAAACTTCTTTAACAATTCCTTGACATACTTTGATTATGAAATGAAAATTCCCTTATCTGTCTGATTTATTTGCAGCCCAAGGATGAAGATCATCTCTCCACACATTGACATCTCAAATTCTTTTTGCATTTCATTTGCTAAGTCCTTACACATACCTTTATTTCCACTGAAGATTATGTCATCCACATAGACCTCAGCAATCAGAATTTGATCCTTGCTTACCTCGATGTACAAATTACTATTTGCAAACCCTTTACTAAATCCCTGCTGCAATAAATACCTGTCTAACCTTGCATACCAAGATCTGGGATCTTGGTTCAGTCCATACAAAGCCTTCTTCAATCTACATACCATATCTGGTTTGTCTAACAACTAAAATCCATCCAGTTGCTCTATGTATACATCCTCTTCTAACTCACCATTCAGAAAAATAGACTTCACATCCATTTGATATACTTTGAAATCCTTATGTGTTGCATAAGCCAGAAACAACCTAATAGCCTCCATTTTTGTCATTGGGGAAAAACTTTCCTCGTAGTCTAATCCTTCCACTTGTGAGTACCCCTTACACACAAGTCTTGCCTGGTTCCTTACCACTTCTCCATTCTCATTCAACTTGTTCCTGTATACCCATTTAGTTCTAATCACATTCTTATTCTATAGTCTTGGGACAAGTTCCCAAGTCTAATTCTTCTCAATATGCATTAGTTCTTCCATAGCCTTGATCTAATACTCATCCTTGCATGCTTCAACCACTGTTTTAGGTTCAACTTTGGAAAGTAAACATAGATTTACTTGTTCTTCAACAGCTCTGCTTCTTGTCAATATACCTTTGCTCTTATCACCAATGATTTGATCTTCAATGTGATGCCTCTACACATATTTAGGAGTTTTGAAAACTTTTTCCAAAGCTTATTGTTCTTCAACTTGTACTTCTCTTTCTAGAGCTTCTTGTTCTTCAACTTGTACTACTTTTTCTTTAGCTTCTTCTTTTTCTCCACAAGAAGACTCATCTGATTCATATCCATTAATCTTTGAAAAATTCTATATATCTTCCTCAACCTTAACATTAGCACTTTCAACAATCTTTCTTAGCCTCTTATTATAGCAATGGTAAGCTTTGCTTTTGTTAGAGTATCCAAGGAAAATACCTTCATCACATCTTGCATCAAATTTTCTTAGTTCTTCATCTCTTCTTATATAACATTTGCTTCCAAAAATTTGAAATATTTAGCAGTGGGAATCCTTCCATACCATAGCTCATAGGGACTCTTTGTGACATTTGCTTTCACTTGTACTCTATTTTGTATCTAGATAGCTGTATGAATTGCTTCTTTCCAATAGACTTCTGGTAGGTTTTCTTCCTTTATCATTGTCCTTGAAGCTTCTTGAACAATCATATTCTTCCTTTCAACCACTCCATTCTGCTGAGGAGTTCTAGGAGCAGATAGATGCCTCTTTATCCTATGATTCTCACAAAACATGTTAAACTCATTAGAAGTAAATTCTCCACCTCTGTTAAACCTCAAACATTTAATTTTCATATCCAATTCATTCTCAACCATTACTTTAAAAGCTTTAAACTTATCTAGCGCTTCTAATTTTTCCTTAAGAAAGTGACCAAGTCATTCTAGAGCAATCATCAATAAATAACATGAAATACATTTCACCTTGAAAACTTCTTACTCTGGTAGGGCTACACAGGTCTGTATGCACTAACTCCAATAGTCCAATAGATGACTGATCCTTGCTTTTGAGGCTTCTTCTTGTTATCTTTCCAAACTGACATTCCTTATAGACAACAGTGATAGGCTTTGTTAACTTTGGTAGATCTCTCATAGCTTGGACTGAACTTATCCTTACCAGGCTATCAAAATTGATGTGACACAATCTCCTATGCCATAGCCAACTCTCACTGATTTGAGTCATAAGGTGATGAGTGCCAGGGAGCACCTAGAATAATATACCCTTTTTACCTCTCTTTTCCATTCTTCATATTCTGTTGTCCTGGTAATTGCACCATAGTAGACTGATAAGGTTTGTTCTAATTACATTAATAAGAGATGAATTACCAAAAGTCATGATTTTTGATTGAAGGACTAATGTGCAGCAAATTAATGGAAATATGCAGAAAATTCTCTTTTTGCATCTATAGGTGCAGTTGTACGGGCAAAGGCAATTTTGAGCATCTCTAGAGATGGTCTTAATAGTCTCTGGAGCTGACATGAGGGATACTACACTAGACTCCAATGTTTTTTTAATATGATTGGAGATATTTTGAAATAGGAGGACCAAGGGTGGATCATATCCAGAGCTGGATATAAGTCATAAGCGCATCTCTGGAGCTCCAAACAAAATCACACGTCTTCGAGGGCATTTGGAGTACTCCAAGGATTACTCAGCCAACGTCTGAGTGATCGGGTGAAGACTCTAGTTGACTGCTAGAGGTCTAATTCCTCTTTTATTGATTTTACATGAGTTCCCAAAAGATTTATTAAATACCTATATTTAGGGCCTTTCTATCCATTTGTTATTTAAACTAAGACTCTAGATTTAGTGGGAATGTTGTACCACTAAAATCTATTTCAGTTGCATGATTTTACTTTGTAGTTTAACAATTGATAGAATAAGAGATTGATGCTATCTCATAGATAAACTAATAGTTAGAGTAGAGTGATATCTCATCGCTTGATTTGATATATAGATATATAAGGTAGAAGCAGGATAAAGATGATAATCATTGAATTGTTGTAATCTTAATTTTTTCTAGATTGGATATATTTTCTGAATACAAAGCATAATGATGAAATTAGACTAAAGAAGGATTGTGATACTATATTCATGTACTGATTTATTGCCTTAGTCTTCAGTCCTAATGGTGAGGAGCAAGGGCCCACTCCCGCCATCAAGTTAGGAGGCTAGTATTTATTTGTTCATTACCTTGTTTCATATTTTGCTTATGAAAATTGTTATTGCTTTCACATAGATAAATGTATGTTTCAGTTGTGTGGATTAGAATAGGTTAATATTAGCAATTTACTGTTTTAGCTTTGTTTCCAGTACTTTTAGAATTTACTTTCATAGCAGATAAATCAACAGTATTAATTTCTAGATCAAATAAGATTAGCAGAATTAGTTAAATAGATTGGTAACTATGGGATCCCTAATTCAGATAGCCAAGGACACATCCCTAGACTTGACACATGAAAACATGATTAAATGCCAAGGACTAACGACCCTTGATATTTTTGGCACCATTGCCGGGGACTCTATGTTAATTAGGAAAACTTAGTTAACAGTTTTTAGGTTAAATTGAATTTGCATGGTTAGATCTAGGGATTTAAAAGGTAGATACATAAAATAGACACCCCAGCAGCAAACTATAGGAGAAAGCAGTAGGGTGGCACAAGATCTTGTTGAAGAGGGCACCTAGAACCTACCTTGGAAGCTACATCCCAACTCAATGTTCCCTCAAATCCTCAAAGTCGTTCACTCTCTAAATATATCCAAGAATTACAAGAAAGATTCTAGGCAGATCCTTTAATAGAAACTAATTCCTTAGAACCCCATATTGAATCTCAAAGAGAAGAACAAGTGTCAGACATGGATGATAATCACGATGAGGAGGACAATCAGGCTCCAAGAACCTTCTCATACCCCATTGTTCTGGCTGTTAGAGATAATGCCCCTATGAAGAATATTTCACCTTCACATTTGCCAAATTTTAGGGGTCTTACTTTTGAGGATCCAGATTAGATTTTGTTTGAATTCCAAGTGGTATGCCAAACTTATGATTATGGATCAAATAATCAAAAACTCAAACTTCTCACATCAACTTTGAAGGATTCTACTATGAGATGGTTCATGGGTTTACCCGAAAACTCCATTCATTCTTGGGATCATATGGAAACAGGATTTTTGGGAAAGTACCAGGATTACTGTAGGGTTAGTGATAAAAAGGAGGAACTATTCAAAATTAAACAAAGAGAGGATGAAACCTAAGAGGACTATCTGGATAGGTTCAACTTTGCTTTGAGAAGGTATGGCAATCCTGTGGTTCACCCTTTGGCCAAAACACTGTTTGTAAAAGGATTAGACAAAGAATCAAAACAGGCACTGGATCTAATGGGAAAAGGGAACATTAACAAAATGGATATGCCTGCTATAGAAGAATTCTGTAGGAACTATTCCAGAACCCAAGATGGAGTGAGAACACCTAGATCTTTCAAAGGGAAGAATGAAATAGGACAGTTAATGGAGGAGATTGCAAATCTTAAAATAGACATTCTAGTTCAACTGAATACCACATTAGATGGGATCACGCAAAAACTAGAGCAACTGATCACAATAGAACAACTGAACCACTCTCCATATATTGTCCTAGGTGTAGGAACAAACACCTATTGAGAGAATGCCCTCTAGATAAGTCAGAAATTTGTCAGATCTATGACAAGGAACATCCTACCAGTCAGTGTGATCATCTCCTAGCCTTAAAAAGGCTGACTAAAAGGAACACCATTATAGAGGAGGAGTTGAACTATGTAGGACGAAAACAAGTTGGTAATTTCCCTTATAATTAGTATCCAAACCAAGCTTCTTATAGGGGCCCTTCAAACTGGGGAAATAATCAATGGAATCTAGTGTGGCATGGGCCTCAGAATATTCCCCCTTGGGGGCCACAAGATTGGTCAAACCAACAATGGCAAAACCAACACTGGCAAAATCAGCCCTGGGGAAATCAATAATGGCCACAACAGTTTGGACCACAAAACATGAAACCTCATTGGGGTCCTCAACAAGGTTATAATCAACAATACTAGGGACAACCTAGATGTTTCCAACCTCAACAACAAGCACTACTAACTGAACCCCCCAACACACAGGGACAGTCACAAAATGAGCCATTTAGCTAGCCACCTTTACCAGCTCAACCTATACCAAACCCACGGAATAAATAGGGAGCAACTATTTACATGACAAAGCAAGAAAATACAGTTAGTATCAACGCTATATATTCCAATAATATCCAGCTACGTTCTAGGAAATCACTTCCAAGACCATCTCCCCCAATTATAGTTGAAGTAACCAATGATGTGGAACCTAAAAATCCATCCACTCAACTTTAGGAGGAGATTACTATCAAAACTATGCTAAAAGAACTATCCTTGGGTAACTCCAGAGTTCCTCCTAAAGGAACAAATCCAGAGAACACCTTGGGAACCACTTCTGTTAAGAATTTCGGAGCTGCTCCGGAGATAGAAAAACTAGCACCATACCCAGAACGGCTCAAACAACATGTCCCTCAGAAAATAGTCCTACAAAATCAAGTCCAACCTACCATGGAATCAGAACTTCTACAAGAAATCAGACAACTGAACATTGAAATTCCACTCCTACAAGCAATTAGAGATGTGCCTGAACTGAACCAATTCATCAAACAACATTATGTTAAAACCTAGGGTAGAAAGAAAAACTTTCCTGCCACCATCTAGGTGGAAGGGAAAGTAGTAGACCTCCTAATGGGAGAAATGCTCCTCCCAAAATATGGAGACCCTGGGAACCCTGTGATAACTGTCTATATCTCAGGGGTGGAAATATCTAATGTTTTGGTTGATTTGGGAGCAGCAATAAATGTAATGACTATGCACACCCTGGACAAATTAGCTCTAACAGGTTTTCAGGCCACATCCACAATCCTCCAACTGGCTGACCAATCAGTAGCAATTCCAAAAGGGGTGTTGACTGATGTCTTGGTTGTGGTAGAGTCATGGGAATTCCCAATAGACTTTCTAATATTAGAACCTAGAAACCAGTGAAATGCATACCCATTGATATTGGGAAGGCCATAGCTAGCTACAATAACAACATATATTGATTGTCAAATAGGGGATATGGTCATTTCCAATGGAATAGATTTGAAGAAAATTTCTTTATACCTTCTAGCTAAATTATCAATATATTATTTAGGAAAAGTGTGGGTAGATGAGTCGAATAACATGGAAAACAATGCCTCAGTAGCTATGGTTACCATTAAGGAACATTTGGGTGAGTTAGAAGAAAAAATCAACTATGATACAATAGAAGATATCACCCATATTCTTATTAACAAAGATATAATGAAACTAGCCCAAGTTTCAAAAAGAGAATTTCTCACTGCTACTCATTGTACCCTAGCAAACATTATTCCTTGTGGAGAGACCTTTTAGACAGACTTAGCCACATTCCATATGTTGCTCCCACATTCTTATCCCCTTAATACTATGACTCCAGGATATGGATTGAGGACATCTATGGATCAAATTACAAAATAGGTCATGATTTTACCTGGGAAAGCACTGAATATCAACACCCAGTTGGCAGAAAAACAGGAAGAAGCACTTCTCAAACTCCTAGTCTCCCATTCGGCAGCTTTTTCTTGGGAATATCAAGATATGAAGGGCATCCCTCCTGAAATCTGTACTCATCATATATACACTGAAGATGTCAAACCTGCCAGATAACCCCAAAGAAGATTAAATCCTACTTTAAAAGATATTGTTAAGACCGAGATAGAGAAATTGCTGCAAGTAGGGTTCATATATCCAATCTCGGACAGTCAATGGGTCTCACCCCTAGTCATAGTACCTAAAAAGAATGGGAAGTGGAGAGTGTGTATTGACTATAGAGAACTAAAAAAAGCCACACAGGACTACGTTTACCATTCATTGACCAAGTGCTAGACAACCTTGTAGGGAAAAAGTACTTCTCATTTTTGGATGGGTTTAGTGGATGTAACCAAATTCAAGTAGCACATGAGGACCAGGATAAAACCACTTTCACTTGTTCTTGGGGAACTTTCACCTACAAAGTTCTTCCATTTGGATTATGTAATGCTCCAACTACATTTTAGAGTTTTTGTTTTAGCCATTTTGCTGAATTAGCTAATGAGTGTATGGAATTCTATATGGATGACTTTACTATGTATGGAGACAATTTTAAGAAGCTCTCATAAACCTAGACAAGGTGCTACAATGTTGTGAAAAAAATTGACTATCCCTGAGCCATGAAAAATGCTTTATGATGGTAGAG
The DNA here is from genome assembly GCA_027924645.1 of Cunninghamia lanceolata. NCBI lineage: Eukaryota > Viridiplantae > Streptophyta > Pinopsida > Cupressales > Cupressaceae > Cunninghamia > Cunninghamia lanceolata. The sequence continues at coordinate 16,670,803 of BSBN01000547.1, forward strand.
GAGGGAATTGTATTGGGAGATCGCGTCTCAGCAAAAGGGATCAAAGTAGATCAAAACAAAATAGAAGTGATAAAACAACTACCCTCACCTAAAAACTAGATAGATGTTAGAAGTTTTCTAGGTCATGCAGGTTACTATAGGAGATTTATAGAAAATTTCAGCAGAATAGCTGCTCCTATGTTTGCCCTACTTACCAAGGGCATTGACTTCTCATGGACAGAAGATTGTCAATCAGTATTTGAAACCCTTAAAGAGAAACTTACTATCACGCCTATTTTGAGAGGGCCCAATTGGACTTTGTCATTTCACATACAAACTGATGCTTCAAATGAGTCTATTGGGGTAGTCTTAGGACAGAAAGAGGAGGGAGAAGGTATGCATGCCATCTACTACATCAGTAAAAACCTTACCTCTTGTAATGTTGGAAAATGTCCCCTTGGGGGCTTTTCCCTCAAAAGGTTTAGCTCCCAGGCCTTTAGTGTGCATTTAGGACATCTTGCATCATATTTCAACATCCCGATGGAATGAACCCTTGGTCTTATGACAAATGGGGCCTAGGGGGACCCCTTGAACCTAACCCTACCCAAAATAGGGGGAGGACTTGGGCACCCACGCCCTAGTCCTACCCTATTTTGGGTCAGTCCCAAATTTTAAGTGTCAGTTTATGACCGTTATTTGGTCTCTAGGCTGACACGATAAGTTTGAATTACAAAATTTTTGGCGGGAGTGTTTGTAGTTGCATATAAAAGCATGTTTAGGCATTCATTGGTAAACTAGATGATTACTGGATTTTAACTAGAGCATTATTAGATGAGCATTGGTATTCTAGAAGTGATTCAAGGCTTTCATTGTGGCAAGAGCAGATTTGTGTTGTCTATGTGTTTGTATTTACAGGTTTGAGCAATCATCTCCTCATGGCATGAAGAGCTTCTTCCTCCCATGAGATATTCACTACAAGGTGACATCATTTGTGTTTTTAAGCATTTATCATTTGGTTTTTGCCTTTGCCTCCCAAGGGCACTCACTCTCTATCTGACAACGATGTTCAGAAGACTTGACTGTCTCTCTGGGGCTTGACTGAGGCAAGCCTCTAAACACCACAATCCCCTCACAAAGTTTTCACGATTGCAGGTTATAGGTTGGAGTTGCAGACAAAGTGAAGTTGCAAGAGGGTACAACAGAGTGTCATAATTACAGATCAGAGAAGAAAATAGCTCCCTGGACTAGGGCACCTGCTCTTTAGTCCTCAAAGTTCCACAACGGGAAAATCTCTAGTACAACAGATACAGGTTGTAGACCTTATTTGCAGATCTCGACAAAAAGTAGGGCATTGGACTTAGGCACCCGCTCCTTAGTCCCCAACTTTTTCGCCTCTGAACCCCGAAAACATGTGCACTCTGATTTGTCATTTTACATCTTTTTGTAGCAACATTTTATGTAATTCATCTATTTACTGTTGTATTTGCATAATTAGGGTTTTATGGTTTAATTGAGCATAAGAGAAGATAATTAACAATCAAATCATAAAAATCCAAGTTTCCCTACATCTCAATAGTGACCTAGGGTATGATAGTACATTGCAATTCGACTCTAGGTCCTTGAATGTAATTGGTGAAAGGAGGATACACACACAAAATACCAAAAACTAAACATCTGAATTCCACCCTTTACATTTTGGTGAACCCGTGTTATTGGACTTGTTTGCACCTTGTTGAGTATTTTGCTTCAGATTTGCATTGATTTTCATTCATTCATATAGTCATTCATCTTATTGCATTGGAAAATTTACAAAAAAATTGAAAATTTGGAAAAATTGAAAAAAATTTGCAAACCCTAGTTTGCATGTTGCATTAATTAAATTGAATTTCATAAAATTTCTGATTTTTGCATTATATCTGATTTAATTTATAGAAAATTACAAAAATTCATTAGTTTGCATTGCATTTTCATCATATAATTGCTAGGGTTTGTTGAAAATTGTGAATTTTGCATATAACCTAGTAATTCCAAAATCTAGGGTTTGTAGGTAAAATCTTGTTTCAGATTTTTCTACTAATTTTAGAGACTCATTCAAATTTGCATTTGGTTGTAGTCTTGCATTTTAGTACAAATTTCCATTTATATTTCAAAAATTTGCATTTTTACATAAAAAATTCAACAAAAACTAGCATTTTCATTGATTTTTCACTAAAATTGCACTTGCATTTTCCATGTTAGAGCTTGGAAATCATTTTCAGATCTAAGAACATTTAATTTTTATCATACATCAGCTTTCAAAACATTCATATAGCTTTTTACTTCAAGATCTAAAACTTAGGGCTTGAAAAACATTGATTTTCACTAAAATTGGTCTTATTAACTCTCTAAATTTGCACCATAGGCATGTTGTGAAGTGTATTTTTGCACTAATTGGTTGTTATCAGGGTAATTATTTTCTTCCCCTCCTAAAAATCTTCACAACACCTTTTTATTGGCCTCTTGTATTGAAAATTGGTGAAAAACTACACATTTTTGTTATTTTTGCCCTAGGGTTTGGCCTAGTTTGCACTCTAAGCGTGTTGTGACAAATTTTATGGATTGAGGTGACTGATATCATTGATATTATTTTATGCACCTCCTAAAATTCTTTACAACACCCCTTTTTCTAGGTCTTGGAATTGAAAAATCGTGGAAAAATTACAAATTTTGCCATATTTTCACTAGGGTTTGACCTTGAGTGGCAATATAAGTGTGTTGAGATGGATATCTTGGCATTAAGAGGTTGTTATTACTGATATAATTTTCTTTCCATCATCATTTTCCTCACAACACCCTTTGTTATGCTCTTTTGCATTGAGATTTGGTGAAAAAAATCTCATATTTTAGCATATTTTCACTATATTCTGACTTATCGTCATCTTAGATTTGCATCAAGAGTGTGTTGTGAAGGATCTTATTGCTATATTGGACTAATATCAGACATATAATTGGCTTCCCTTGATCTAAATCCTTACAACACCTTTGCTTTCATTTATTTGCATTGAAAAAGTACAAAAAAATCAAGCATTTTTGCATATAACTTTGCACTTGTCTTTTGAATACTTTTGGGAAAGCTTTTAAAATATTATTTTGCATTGATTTGAGCATATACACATGGCCTCTAATCTCAACAACAACAATAGGTTCCCTCCTAGAGCTTACATGAAGAGAAAGGTTCCTGAACCTGAAATTGTGTTTACACCTCATGATAGAACACTCGAAGACACTGACAAACCTCTTTACATCATAGTGAAAATAATGGGAAACCCCGTGGATGGAACAATTATTGATCTTAATTGCATGACTAATGTTTCCATGGAAGAGTTCCTATATTTACATAATTTGATGCAAGGTTCTTATGACCCTTCGGACATGATGATTAAAACACATAAGGGACCCTATATAAAACCTTTGGGTAAGATATCATTGTTGGTAACTATATTTGAGAAACATGTAGAACAATGGTTTGATGTTGTCCCCATTTCTGACCACTTTCGTATAAAATTGGGACACCCTTGGTTAAAGGAAATGAAAGTTGTCCCTTCAATAATTCATAATTGTCTAAAATTTCCTTTTGAGGGACATGTGATTACCATCTCCCAAAATAAATATAAACCTTTGGTTGAAAGAAAACATTGCACAATGGATTACTTTTGGGACAAAACTAAAGAGAAACCTGAACCACAAACATACTTTAACTTCTTGGGCTATATAAATTACAAAGCAAAGCTGTTACATCCAACAACTAGACCCTCTATGCAAGAAATGACAAAAGACAAGCAACCCGCATTTGAAGAGAACTATAGACCGAAAGGACAAGGTCCCTATGCTGAGGTTTCTCCCCCGCCATCCTTATAATAATCAAGAGGATATTGTCGACAACAAAACATTACACCTAGACAAATGAGATTTGATCCTGGTGCTTCCTCTTCTAAATTGCAAAAACCTATGAAAGAGCAAAGCCCTATCTTACAAGAGATAAGTGGTAAAAGAAAGAGGAATAGAAAAGCAAGACAAAGAAGACAAAGAAGACAAGCTATGCCATAAACCTTTCCTCTCAACAAGAAAACATTGATCCAAACATTACACCAAACAAATATGATCCTAACAATAAACAACCTTGGGCTATGGTACCTTATGTCCCACTTTCCTCTAAAATTTGGGAGTGGGAGGATGACAATGATTTACTTGATGACCGCTAGCCTTAGAGATCCTACAAGTAAGTATCTCTAACCCTTTATCTCTCTTGTGATGTGCTTCCCCCGTGATGTGTTATGTGTTGTTTAGGCCTCCTAGGATGACCCCTGATTCTCTTGTAAGGTCTGGGATACGAGGAGACCGCCTCTATTGTGACCTTCTTCTATTTGTATCATCATTCTTCTATATTGCCTCTCTTTGATTTCATCGTTGTGTGTTGTGTCTTATGGACATAGCGTTGCGGTTGGTAAATTAGGGGCACCCTCCTACGTGACTGTCGCTAAGACACTTGTTTTTCCTCTCTTATTTATTGTTTCCCTTCCTCTAGTTTTTATCTAGCGGGCGGATGATGAAAAACAATTATACTGATGCAGACCTAGTGTCCGTTTAGCGAGAAATAAAAAATTGGACTTAGTTCCTAATATGATGATGGGGTTGTATAAATTATCCGATGCTTGGCTAGTAGAAGCACTCGTGCTTTCTGCGTAGTGATTTTGATGGTGTTCTATCTCATTTACAAACCTTAACAATACTGCTGCTCTGTGCACTTTGTTTGTCTTTGAATCTAGCCTTGGCGGTACTCGATTCAAAGATCTTCATGATATAGCCCCACGATTATCCTCGAACTCCGAGTTTGTAGTATAACCTTGGCTCTTTGTGTGGTTAATCATATGCATTGATGTTGTTGTTTATCATGATTTTGTAGACACTAACATGTTTCTTGCAGGGATGTGTTTGTGGGAACATTTGGCGATCGTAAAGTACATGTCACCTCTGGGGGGCATGGGCTTTATGAAAGTCTGTGTTCCCTTGTGTGTTTTCTTTCTACCTTAATGTGCTTGATATCGATGCATGATATCAACCACCTTAAGGTGGGGGCATATATAAGGTAAGTTGTCTGTTGTAGATGTTAGCAATGTGCTTGTCCTCAGGTGCAGTTTAAAGACTTGTGCGATGAGTACATCCTGCACTCTAAGTTTGTTTACAATCAATTAATCAATCAATCATCTTAAGCCCTCTGCGGAGGCGGGGATGGTGTATTTCTCAGAGCAGATTACACATCCTGTTATTTTCAAAAGTCCTCGTCGGGAGGTGGGGAGTGGTTCTATGACTAACTCAACCCTTAAGTGTGTCTTCAGTGATTATTGTGGCGAAGCGCAATCGTCGATGTGTGCCTGTAATGTGCCTAAGATGGTGCTGAACCTAGAAATAGGAACACTGCATCGCTTATCTGCCGTGTTTTCTCTGTGTCTTCAAAGTGTGTGTGTTGGCGTGTTTATTTTGTTTGGCATGTCTGTTGCCCCATATGCAGTTTAAAGACTTGTGCGATGAGTACATCCTGCATTTTGGGAGGTTTTGCTTGTCTTTCATGTGTGTTGCCCCATTTATGCAGTTTAAAGACCTGTGCGATGAGTACATCCTGCATTATGGGAGGTTTGTTTACTTTCCTGTACTTGCATTTGCATTTCATATATATGAGAAAAAGAAAAGAAAAGAAATCATTTTTTTCTTCCATGCATTAATGTGTCTTCTATGCATTTACTGTATTCTCTGTGTTTTGCATGCCTATCATTGTCTTTAATGTGTCTTGTGTGTATTCTCCATGCTTGGCATGTTTGTTGTGCTTGTGACCATACTTTAATGCATGTATTGGCCTCACATTTATACATACATTAAAGTGGGGGCTAAATGTAATGTCATAAAATGTCCCCTTGGGGGCTTGTCCCTCAAAAGGTTTAGCTCCCAGGTCTTTAGTGTGCATTTAGGACATCTTGCATCATATTTCAACATCCCGATGGAATGAACCCTTGGTCACAAATGGGGCCTAAGGGGACCCCTTGAACCTAACCCTACCCAAAATAGGGGGGAGGACTTGGGTGCCTGCACCCTAGTCCTACCCTATTTTGGGTCAATCCCAAAATTTAAGTGTCGGTTTATGACCATTATTTGGTCTCTAGGCCGACACGGTAAGTTTGAATTACAAAATTCTTAGCGGAAGTGTTTGTAGTTGCATATAAAAGCATGTTTAGGCATCATTTGTAAACTAGATGATTATTGGATTTCAACTAGAGCATTATTAGATGAGCATTGGCATTTTAGAAGTGATTCAAGGCTTTCATTGTGGCAAGAGAAAATTTGTGTTGTCTATGTGTTTGTAATTGCAGGTTTGAGCAATCATCTCCTCATGGCATGAAGAGCTTCTTCCTCCCATGAGATCTTCACTACAAGGTGACATCATTTGTGTTTGTGAGTATTTATCATTTGGTTTTTGCCTCTACCTCCCAAGGGCATGCACTCTCTATCTGACAACAGTATTCGAAAGACTTGAATGTCTCTCTGGGGCTTGCCTGAGGCAAGCCTCTAAACACCACAACCCCCTCCCAAAGTTTTCATGATTGCAAGTTATAGGTTGGAGTTGGAGACAAAGTGAAGTTACAAGAGGGTACAATAGAGTGTCAGAAGTGCAGATCAGATAAGAAAATAGCTCCCTAGACTAGGGCGCTTGCTCTTTAGTCCTCAAAGTTCCACAACGAGAAAATCTATGGTACAACAGATACAGGTTGCAGACCTTATTTGCAGATCTTGACAAAAAGCAAGGCATTGGACTTGGGCGCCCGCTCCTTAGTCCCTGACTTTTCCACCTTCGAACCCCAAAAACAAGTGCACTCTGATTTGTCATTTTACATCTTTCTGTAGCAGCATTTTTTGTAATTCATATGTTTACTGTTGTATTTGGATAATTAGGGTTTTAAGGTTTAATTGAGCATAAGAGAAGATAATTGGCAATCAAATCATAAAAATCCAAGTTTCCCTACATCTCAATAGTGACCTAGGGTATGATAGTACATTGCAACTTGACTCTAGGTCCTTGAATGTAATTGGTGAAAGGAGGATACACACACAAACTACCAAAAACTAAACATCCAAATTTCACTACTTTACACCTCTGCAGAAAGAAACTATACCACAACCGAAAAAGAATTCTTGGCAGTCATATATGCTATAAATAAATTCAAGCATTATATCACCGGATACAAAATATTTGTACATGCTAATCATGCAGCTATCAAATACTTAATGAACAAACTAGTAGTGGGTGCAAGGATAATTATATGGCTATTGCTATTGTAGGAATTTGACATTACCATAGTTGATAATCTAGGGAAATTTAATTCGGTTGCCGACTTTCTGTCAAGATTGCATACAGGTGGAGAAAACCAACTAGTGGAGGACAAATTTCCAGATGAACATCTTTTTGCTATCTCCTCTACTGTACCTTGGTTTGCAGACATAGCTAATCTCTTAGCTACAGGCTTGTTTCCATCTCATTTCACCTCAAAACAAAAGAAGCAATTGCTAAAAGAAAGCTTATCTTACAAATGGTTAAATGGTTTACTATTTAAGTGTGGTCCTGATTTTATTTTACACAGGTGTTTAAGAGCTGATAAAATTTTTGATGTCTTAAGGGCATGTCATGATGAACCATTTGGTGGGCATTATTCCTCACATAGAACCATTCACAAGATTCTGGGAGTTGTTTACTATTGGCCCTCTCTTCATAAGGATACCAAGAAGTATGTGCAACAGTATGATCAGTGCCAAAGGATGTGACAACCAACCTTTACCCAGGAAATGTCACTTCATCCTCAGGTAGTGCTAGAACCATTTGAGCAATGGGGTCTAGACTTTGTGGGACCAATTTCTCCACCATCTTCAGGCAAAGAATACATTCTGGTATACACAAATTATGTAACTAAATGGGCAGAGGTTCAAGCATTGCAATTTGCAAGAGAAGAAAAAGTTGCCGATTTCCTCTATAACAGAATCTTCTTAAGGTTTGGAGCCCCAACATCAATAGTTTCAGATAGAGGACCCTAATTCACTTCTCAAGTAATCAAAGCATTCACAGATCTATATCAAGTTAAACACAAGAAGTCTTCACCTTACCACCCTCAAGCTAATGGGCAGGTGGAAGTGAATAATAGGGAACTAGAACATATCCTGACAAGGATAGTGGCCATGAATAGAAAGGATTGGGCTAGCAGGTTACCTGAAGCAGTTTGGGCTTACAATACCACCTAGAAGTCCACAACCAAGTTCTCACCATGTGAATTGGTTTATGGGAAGAAACCCATTCTATCTATAGAATTTGAATTGCAGACACTCAAAACTTCATTAGATATTGGCCTACCATTGTCTATAGCACAACAAAACATGATCCTTCAACTTAATGAGTTGGATGAAATCCAGATAGAAGCTATACAACAAATAAAACTTGTTCAATATTAAAGGAAACAATGACATGACCAACACATCAAAGGGACGACATTTCAGCAAGGTGATTGGGTTCTCCTATGTGATTCTAAGTTTAAGGAGTTCAAAGGGAAGTTACAAACTCATTGGATGGGACCTTATCAAATAAGGGAAGTTTATGAAAATGGAACAGTTTTGCTAGCACCCATTGATGGAAGCACAGATTCATTCTTAGTAAATGGCCATAGAATTTGACTCTATGCAAGGCCATCAACTACGGAGGAATTTACCAAGGACTTGTGCTTGGTGATAGGGGTCACAACCTCTATCACAGATTGAAATATTCAAGAACAATAAATAAAAAAAGGGTTGAAAACTAGCAAATGGCAGCCTTTTTCAAAAAAAAAAAAAGAGGAAGATGGAAAACTAGTAAATGGTCATATTTCTTGAACAAGGGGGATTGAAAACTAGTAAATGGCGGTTCCCTTCTTGTAGGATTTTAGTAATTGATCTACAGAGCCAATTAGGCACCAGGATCCACTAAGACACATCTCCGTCGCAATCTAGGAGCACCTCCGGCGCTTCACCAATAAGGAATCATTTTAAGGAATAAGAGGAAGGAGGGGACCCACCTCTCTAGGTATCAAAGTGGGGACATCATATAATGAGGTCAGCATGACTCATCCTCCACTTTTTGAAATAAATGACGGTAAGGTCAGCGTGCACATCATTAGCAATCAAAAAGATAATTGCTATCGCATGCGCAAGTCATCACATATATCTCTCCTTATGTCACTTAACATCATGTCATTTCCAAATCTACTCATCAGGTAGGATTTCAGGCCACATGACAATGATGATGCTGATGCTAGTCTAAGCCACGAAGGGGCTGCTCACATGCCAGGTCACATCAAACCTCATCAAAGCCACGGTGTATCAACCAAGTACATCGGGCCATCATCACGAAAAGTGATCCAGGTAATTCACTCGAATTATGTTAATTATTATTGTCTTATCATTTCTATTTTTAGGTATAGTTACTTTGACGCATGTCCCTACCATTATTTCCCTTTTAACTCATACATGTCACCTTCATTGCCATGTTATCGACCTTTCTCTGGAGTGTCATATCACTCCCTGCAATTATGACTAAACAATCAATTCAAAACTAATTTCAAGCCACCTTCCCATAATCGAAGCAGTTGCAATTAATGGATACCAAACCCAGTTCAAAAATTGTAGAATTTCTTCCATATGACCCACTCAGAAAAACAAAGGATAAAATTGGCTGAGGAGTCTATTCCAACCAAGCAAATAGGAGAAGATGTTGTTATGGAAGAGGAAATTACACTGGCCTCTACCCAGACTTCTGGCCATGGAAAGTAAAGGAAAGGAACATGGCAGAGTAAGAAAGCAAAAAGAACTCCAATAGACATTTCTAAGGCCCTGTTTCATTGGGCAAGAAAATGTCAGGGATATGAGGAATCCAAGCCAATGCTGCAACTGCAAAGAGCAGTGACTGCCATGTCACAAAAAAGTACAAACCTTAGAGGAAAAGGTCATCCAGTTAGCCACCATTTCAGCTGAAATCATATCTTGCAGACCTCCTAGTGGTAGTTATGCTCTATTTTTGCAAGAACGAATCCTCTAGAGGAAGATATCATTGATTTTGTCTAATTTAACTGAGGATATACAAACTGAGGAAGGCTTCATTGAGGCATACATGAAAGGTCCTGATGAGGATAAGGATTTCCTGTGTGAGCTATATTTGCATGGTTTTTGCATCAATGACCATACCTTCTTTATCAACTACTTTGTGGGGGAATGCCAACTCAGGTCATTCATGTCACTAATGAGAAATCATCAAATTTGGAACGAAGGGATGAAAGCTTACACAAAGAAGGATGCAGAAACAAGCCTCTTCCTTAGAAGGGAATGTCCAAATCCCAGGTCTTTTGAGATTCATTTCAGGCTAAACATTTACTCCCTAGAAGGTAGGACAAAGATTTTGCCTCTATATCAGAAACATCTACAGGAATGTGCTATTGATTTTGGTCTCCTCATGAACAATTTATCCAATCAAATGCTTACAGTGGCAAAGAGAAGATGGAATACTTTAACTACAGAATAAAAGATGAGAGAAATAGTGTCCCCTGCCAACCTAAGGTTGTTTATGAGGAAAGCCAGAGCAGTGTCCAAATTGATGGACTAATACAAATAGGATTGGATAGGTGGTCATTTTAGACCTCCTCTCATAATTGAGCCTTTGCTTATATGGGCGGAACAGATGGAAGATGCCAGATTTCAAGAATGGCTGAGGCAGGTTGAGCAGTTCAGGGGAAATAGCAATACAAACAACACTACTTGGTCCACATATGCAAGTGATTTCAATTTGACTGATAGAATATTCTGCCTAAATAAGTCTAAGTTATGAAGAGCAGGAGGACCTACTAACCTTCAAGTTTGGGGGGAATGATGAGTGCCAGGTAGCACCTAGAATAATATACCCTTTTTACCTCTCTTTTCCATCCTTATTCTGTTGTTCTAGTAATTGCACCATAGTAGACTGATAAGGTTTGTTCTAATTACATTAATAAGAGATGAATTACCAAAAGTCATGATTTTTGATTGAAGGACTAATGTGCAGCAAATTAATGGAAATATGCAGAAAATTCTCTCTTTTTGCATCTACAGGTGCAGTTGTATGGGCAAAGGCAATTTTGAGCATCTCCAAAGATGGTCATAACAATCTCCGGAGCTGACATGAGGGATACTACACCAGACTCCAATGTTTTTCCAATATGATTAAAGATATTTTAAAATAGGACGACCAAGGGTGGATCATATCCGGAGCTGGACATAAGTCATAAGTGCATCTCTAGAGCTCCAGACAAAAGCACACATCTTCGGATGCAATTGGAGTGCTCCGGGGATTACTCAGCCAACACCTGAATGATCGGGTGAAGACTCTAGCTGACTGCTAGAGGTCTAATTCCTCTTTTATTGATTTTGCATGAGTTCCCAAAAGACTTATTAAATACCTATATTCAGGGCCTCGCTGCCTAGTTGTTATTTAAAATAAGACTCCAGATTTAGTGGGAATGCTGTACCACTAAAATCTATTTCAGTTGCATGATTTTACTTTGCAGTTAAACAATTGATAGAATAAGAGATTGATGCTATCTCATAGATAAATTGATAGTTAGAGTAGAGTGATATCTCATCGCTTGATTTGATATATAGATATATAAGGTAGAAGCAGGATAGAGATGATAATCATTGAATTATTGTAATCTCAATTTTTTCCAGATTGGATATATTTTCTGAATACAAAGCATACTGATGAAATTAGACTAAAGAAGGATTGTGATACTATATTCATGTACTGATTTATTGCCTTAGTCTTCAGTCCTGAGGGTGAGGAGCAAGGGCCCACTCCCGCCATCAAGATAGGAGGCTAGTATTTGTTTGTTCATTACCTTGTTTCAGATTCTACTTAGGAAAATTGTTATTTCTTTCACATAGATAAATGTATGTTTCAGTTGTGTGGATTAGAAATAGGTCAATATTAGCAATTTACTGTTTCAACTTTGTTTCCAGTACTTTCAAAATTTACTTTCATAGCAGATAAATCAACAGTATTAATTTCTAGAGAAAATAAGATTAGTAGAATTAGATAAATAGACTAGTAACTATGGGATCCCTAATTGCAGATAGCCAAGGACATAGCCCTAGACTTGACACATGAAAACATGATTAAATACCAAGGACTAACGACCCTTGACATAAGGCATGTTGGGTGAATATTTTGTCTTCAACTAATTGAAGGCAAAATGGTTATATTAGCCACAGTATGATGAGATTTTAATCTCTCCTCTTAGAAAGGAGAGGCTCCCTTCTTATTGCTCACTACAATCAACAAGTACTTAACTAGATTTATGTACACTATAAACTAACTTGTGGATGGTGCCATATCATCTTTTTCTCTTTTTTCAATAATGATGTTTCAACTTTACCTTTACAATGTATGATAAACTCAAAAACCACTTATTGGAACAATAATAACCAATACCAAGATTGAATGAACATAAGAATATTCAAAATGATACCAGCATGAAATAAACCAGAAATTCACAGAAGCACAAAGTCTTTTGTAATTTATTTTGTTGACTTGAAGTTAGAAACTGATAGAATAAGGTGCAGCCCAAAGTCTTCAATGAATGCTATGATAAAATCACAAGAACATAAAAGATAGCAGCAGCTCAAAGTCTTTCCAATATCTTTTACTCACGAACATAGAATATAAAATCCAAAGGCAATGTTGCAGTACAAAGACTCCAAAATTAGCTTTAGATCACCTCCCAGATTATATGAATTCACAATACTTATTTGATCAATTGCATAAGACAGTGCAAAAGAAAAGACATAAGAACATCTCTCATACACCACAAGTAGATTCCCAAAAACAAAGTTTGAATGCTCACTTGCTTTCTTATTATTGATAAAATCTTGATTTACAAAATTGAACACAAAGTCTCAAAAATGCTTCTCAATTTTGGCAGAGTTTTGCTTCCATAACTAAAAGATTGAAAATTACATAAAGGCCCTCTTTATTTATAGTGAGAGGCCATGAGCTAATTTAGGAAAAATCTAACTACTTTGACTTATTCAACAAAAGAGTCTTTTTTGACTTAGGACTTCCTTTGTTTTCACATGTAATTACATATTGAAAAAGTACATGTGAATATGTCCAAAATTGAATACAAAGTACATATGAAAATACAAAAAAATATACTAAGGCATGAAAACTTAAATTAACTTGCACTCCCATTCTTCTTCATAAAATCTTCGTACATGGTGAACACTATTTCCATTTCTAGGCTATCAGGACCAACAGTGTTTTTGGAAATCACTCGAGCTCTGATTATTTCATCTTTCAATGCAATAGCCGCCTTTTCATGACTTGTCAACTTAGCCTTTAGATTATCCAAAGTCAGTTTGTTATCCAGAATATTATCCAGAGAAGCAACTGAAAAAGCTTTGTCTTCAAATTCCCTCTGAACCATACTCTTAAATTTTTTTATCTCATCAGTAGGAAGAAAATGATGATCATCAATTATCAACTTACATGGGAGTTCCTCCAATTTGTACAGAAGATCGACATCACTGTCTTCACTCAGTTCCCTGTCACTCTATAAATCTTTGGTCAATTCTTTTAAAACATTACTTTAATGAATCAATGACTCTTTGGTTTCTACATAAGATTCATGATTTGAGATAATGCCAATTGATACCAAAGTTTTCACCTTTAGCTTCTTCATATCAATCCACTTCTCAAGATTATTATCCAAGTACTCAATGGCTTGAGATATTGCATCAACCAAATCATCCAGCTCAGATCTTATCTTTTCCATTTTGCTTTTCTTCTCAGCTACACTTGTCAGAAGAGACACTCCTTGTGAATGCATTCTTTCAAGATATTCTTCAACCACTCTTCTCTTGGCATGAGTCTTTTCTACTTTCTAGATAACATGATCCTCTATAGCGATTGCCTCAAGTGTCACTGATTTAGATGACAAAGTGATCTTTCGTATCACTGCAACTAACTACTCTACTCTTACTTTGTATTGCTCCTTCATTTCCCTCTCATGATCAAATTTCATAATCAAGGAATTAAGAGTTGATTGTACATCAGCCTTAGCACTTTCATGAGTGATTTTCCCTAATTAAATCCTAGAGATAGAATAATCACTCATACTGAAATTCTCAATGGTAGCATCTGGTGGTGATTGAGCAATTTCTACATACTTGTGACCTTTGTCTTCTAGCAGGTGGGAAAGAGTTTTGGGCTTCTTCTGAGTCTTTACCTTAATAGGTACTAGCTTCCCAAAATCAAAGTCATTTGGAGAGATGGCTTACTTTTTCCTCTTTGGAGTATAGGCTGAAAGCCACAGAGGAAGCATTGATGAACTAGAATCTGAATTATAAGCCATTGCTTGCATGGAAGGAATTGTACCCACACTAGCTGTAGTGATTATCAGAGAAGTATTTGTGAAAACAACACCTGAAATATTAACATTAGCAGCTTGCTCAGTTCCAAAAACAAATTGATCCAGAATTGCTTGGTCACCAATGTCATATGAAGGAGAAGACAAACTTGGTAGAGAAATTGAAGAACCAAAAATAGCATCAAAAATGGCTTTAGCACTATCAAAAAGTGTTCTAGAGGAAGATGGTGTAGTAGAGCCAGAAGATGGTATAACAATAGGAGTAACAAGAGTACTAGAAACAACAGGCACATAATCTAAAACAAGTTTAGTAGGAGAGTAAGAAGAAACTGGAGGTTCTGATATGATGTCTTCTCTAGGAGACATGGTAGGTCCCTCTAGTTGTTCCTGCTCAGCTTCCTTCTCTAATTCTTGTTCATCCTCTTTTTCCCCTGAAGGCCTTTCTTCAGTGTCCATTTCTTTAGCAACAGGCTTTTCTTTCATCACTTTGACTTTGCCACCTTTTGGTACAAATTTTATCTTAGGCTTAGGAGCCTTAGATGAGCTTGGTGCATCACTTTTATTCTTGGTTCTTATTTCATGTTTTTTTCTTGTTTGCTCCAAGATATCCTCTTCTGAACCAGTGAAAAAATCCTTCAATTGAATCCCCTTGCCTTACAGCCACACATTAGTAATTGCAAGGATAAGTTCAAACCTTTTCCTTATTGAAGTTAGCTCCTTCTTTGACCATAAGACTATAGGCAAAGGAGAACCGACAACATTTTCACTCACATACCTGGGACTTACAATATTCTCATCATCTGCCCTGCCTTTAGGAATATCTTCCAATTTTAAGTCTTTAATTTGATTGAGAGTTAACTTGCAGTAATCCTTTTTTCTGATCTCTTCTTGAGTCCTCAGATCAACCCATACATCTTCTACCATTGAGACATGTGATGGGGTCTTCCTCTTGATCTTATCCTTCACCCCCCTAAAGTTAAAATGTTTTCTTCTTTTGAAATGCTTCATTGTTACCAATTGCATTTCAGTCTCAAGAGCCTTAGGTTTTGCAGCAATAGCAATGGAGTACCTGCCAATCTCTACGGGGAACTTGAAACCAAGCTTCTTTAGTTCCATTTTCTTGTTATGCACGACAATCATTTGTCAGCATAACTCCATCAAAACAATTTTTTCATTAGGGAACTTGGGTAGCATATATGGATAGCCCTAAAAGTAACCAACCCTTAGATAGGTGAAAGTCAAGAATTGTAGATACAAAAAACCAAACCTGTTTACCATCTCCCAAGCTTCATTTGATACTCTCTTCTGTTGCAGTTGTGGATCAAAAAGACATAGGAACACTACAAAGAAAGCATCATTTACACTCTAGAAGTAATGAATGGATCCCTTTAAATTCAATTGGGGGTAATACTGATACACAGGAATGACTCTTCGATCTCCTTTTGAGGTTAACCCTAGAAAGCTTCTCATAGATGCAGCTACATTTACCAAGTAAGATGTCATATATAATTTGGAAGTAGTTGACACCTTGGTTAATTACTCATGAAGAGCATTACTAATCTGTTCACCCTAGAAAATATTTTGTTTACTTTGAAGGATGATTTTGATATATGGATACATCCACTCATGGAAAGTGGAATAAGGTAGCCCTCTAACTTTGCTGAGAACAATTATCAAGTCACTAACCTCTTCTACAAAGTCACTCCTTGGGAAACTCCTAGGCTATCTAGAAAGATTAGACCTAGCAGTTTTCAACCATTTAGTATTTATAATCCTTTTGGCTTTCTCAGTATCCTTGTCATATTCCTTTTGAGCAATATTGAAATCAAGCTCTGCACTTTCCTCTGCACTAAGACACATGAAAACTTTGTCTATGAACTCTGCATCTAACCTCATTATTACATTGCCTTGTGCATCAACCACTGTTCTATTATCTCTGTTATAGAAGTGAGCTACTTGGAGAATAAATTCAGTGTTATGGGCTGCTACGAGAAAAGATGCAACCAAATGAATATTGTTGTCTATAATCCTTTTCATGTAGTGACTTGGATTCTCTTGCTTTGTCCTTTCTACAAATTCTTCCATATCAACATGGCCAATCTCCATATCTCGTATCTCATCCACATTTGATGTGACTGATGTTATGGGGAACACATCTTGGTATTTGTACTTCATAGCTTTGGCTTTCTTTGGAGAAGGATTGGTAATTTGAAAGATGAACTCCTTTGATTGAGAAGAAGAACTTGACAATCTTGCAGAAGCAATTGCAACAATAGAAGGCATGATTTTGCAGTGTTAGGGAAAATTGGGCACATTGGGAAACTGCAATATTTGAAATCATGGTCAACAACATGAGTTTGAAGGGGCTAGCGAGCAATCAAAGCGAGAAGTAAGGTGAAAGCGAGCAAAAGCTATCAAATGCAGAAATTCTCCAGAGTTAGAGAATTTTGGGACAACAATGCATGGGCGGCAAAAATTGCTTCCTCTACATGTTAAAGAAAAATGCATTTAGTGTCAGGGCAGAAAAATTGCTCGCCCCTGCATATTAGGAAGAACTTAATTACAAAGTTTTTGAGCGGCAAAAATGCCCGCTCAAGTATATAGGAGGTAAAGCTTTATATCACAGTGCATGGGTGGTGATTTTAACCATTCCTACATATTCTTAAAGTATAAAACCTTCGTGTATGGGTGGCATAAATAGTTGTCCCTACACATGATAAAATCTGAGATAATACTGAATGGGCGGTGAAAATTGCCACCTATGCAGTTTGACGGAGAAACTCATTTTAGCATGGGCGGCAAAAATTGCCATCCCTGCTTAATCAATATTTGGTAGACTATGTATGGTTGACAAAAAAAGTTGCCGCTACATGGGGTAAAACAATCTTAAAAAAATAAAACTAAAATATGCATTGGTGGAATAAATCACCACCCTTGCATTTTTAACAAGTCTACCCCTAAGATATGAGGTCGATGGAAATAACTGCCTATGCACCTATAGAAAACTTCAAGGAAAAACAAGGATAGGTCAGCAGAAAATGCCGAACATTCAAAAAGAAAAACACAGTTAAATTCATCACTAAGCTTTATAACGAAAAACCCTAATGCATAGTATATACCACGATGAAGAAAATACAAACTACCAAAACAACACAAAGATTAGGGTTTTACAAAGAAACGATAGAGTTAAAAAGTTTAAATAAAGGAAAATGATTACTTTAAACGTAGATCATTCATCAAATACACAAACCCTAAAAAATGGGGAAACAAGAAAAACATACCTGGACAACAAAACAATGGCGAACCCTAGCTCGAATCCGTGAGAAATTCAATTCAATGCGCACGCTGGGATTTTTTGAGGGTTTTTAGACGCTTAGAGGAATTATAGAGATGAAAAGACAAAGATAAAATGAAAAATAAAAGTGATTAAAACATATAAAATGCCTCATTAAACATTCACATGAAGTGCATTAAATGCACTTAGTGTGAGCTATTAGATGCATAGGCAACAATTTTTGCTGCCCCTGCATATAGGAGATTTAATACTAAACATGCAATGGCAGTATAAATTACCACCCTTGCATGTAGAGAAGATTTAACACCAACATGCAATGGCGGTAAAAATCACCGCCCTTGCATGTGAAACAATTTTTTTTTCTAACACCTTAAAACTATCAAACTTACTAGCTTGACAAGTTTACTACTTGTTTAATTTTCGTAAACTTTGAGAAACCAAAATGAGAAGATACTTAAATGGATGCTTCTATGCTAGAAGACCATGCACAGGGGCAAGAAGATTCACCTCGATTTGTGTGCTTAGAGTTGTAGGCTACTAAACAAACAAGTTTCATAGGGGTCATCCTACAAAATGAGCACAACTAATTTTGAGGATAACAGCTGGCTCTAACTGGGGAGCTCCCTTTGATCATTTTTCATCCTACAAAATGAGCACAACTAATTTTGAGGATAACAGCTGGCTCTAACTGGGGAGCTTCCTTTGATCATTTTTTGAAATGATCAAAGGGAGAAGAACTCTAGTCTCTAAGTTCCTTCATCCATTCCATTAGGCTATATAGTTAGGCGACACAAAAGACACAAAAAAGACTAAAACAAAAAGATACATGAACTTATCTGTTGCTTTATTGAGTGAAAAGCTTTAGATGTTGTCCAAACTATTTTCACATTATCACTGATGAATGATGAAAGGGTCTCTCCATAGGGAATCAAACTTCCCATGCATTCCTTTTGGCTCTATCCTCTTGTCCCATAACAAGACTTGATCCCCAACATGAAAATTTCTAGACCTTGCTTTTTTTATCAAAAAGCTTCTTTACCTAACTTTGGTGTTCCACAATGCGATCCACCACCTTGACTCGCTATTCCTCGAGTTCAGAAAGGAACATCACGTGCTTGTCAATAGAACTCTCAAAAGTTCCATCTTCAATTGCTTTTGATAACTTCAAAGCCGACAACTCTAGTGTAATTGGGATCTCAACATTCAATCCATACAATAACTAAAATGGTGACATACCAATTGCCCTTTTAGGAGTAATACGATCTACCCACAATGCATCAAATAATGCCTTGTGCCAGGTCCTTTGATTTTCATCTACTAGCTTTCTGATGATATTGACTAGATTCTTGTAACTAGATTCATCTTGACCATTCCCTTTGGGGTAATAGTCGAATGAGAAAGAATAATGCTTTATTCAAAATAGAAACTCGTAATTTCATGAGAAGAAAAGCATGTAGCATTATATTCTACAATTTTGTTTGGAACCCCAAACCTGGATATGATGTTCTCTTTGAGAAACCTGCACACCACCTCGGAAGTAGCATGCTTCACAGGTATAGCCTACACCCACTTTGTGAAGTAATCAGTTGTAGTAAGAGCAAAACTATGCCCTGCACTTGATGGTGGATTCACAGTGCCAATGAAGTCAATACTCCACTACTAAAAAGGCTCCTCAATAATAACTGGTTTTAGTGGTAAGGCAGCCAACTTAGGTTTCCCCACAAATTGTTGACAGAGCTCACACTTATGCACCCATTTGTATGCGTCTTGAAAGAGTGTGGGCTAATAATATCTAGCCCACAAAATTTTGTGAGCTATTATTGGTGCCGAGAAATGTTTGTCGCGTGCCAAACTATGAAAAGATTCCAATATTTGAACTTGTTGAGTCTTATCTACACAACAGAGAAAAATTCCATCAATGCTTCTTTTATACAAATCATTATCCCATAGAACAAAGTCTGCAGCTTTCAGCTTGATAGTCCTCTTTTCCTTGTAGGAAAAATGCTTGGGACATTCACTATAAGTGAGGAAGTGAGCAATATTTGAATACCATTCATCTGTTGTGCTAACAAAAAGAACGGTGGGAACATCTTCAATTTCTGCCTATTCATCACTTGTTTCCTTAGGTATATTATCAACAATAAGCTGACATAATCTTTCCCATGCACAAGCTTGGTGGGTTTAATATCAAGATCATACTCCTAGATTTTAGCAATCCAGTTGCCTCTCTTACTCCCTGGTGCAGGAGCACCAAGGCTCAATGCAGCCGTACATAGTTTTTGGTTTGTCAATTTTTAGTTTGCAGCTTGTGTTTTTGTTTTTGGAGTTTTTCGAGCATTTTGAAGGTGTTCGGCATTTTGTTTAACAGTTGAACCATTCCATTGAACCTTGAAATTGAACCATTCCGTTGAACTTGGCAGTTGAACCATTTCGTTGAACCTTGTGATTGAACCTCACTGTTGAAGTTCAATGGTTCAACGGGTTCATTCTTTTTGTGTAGTGGAGTTGAAATCGCCGATCATTTTGTTTGAGGATGAACCTCACTATTGAACCTTGCATTTGAACCACTGTTGAGGTTCAATGGTCCAGCAAATGGAGTAGTGGGTTTATCGGAGTGAGATGCCTATCGGGAGGAGATCGGAAGGTTAGGCCGAAGACACAGGTCTGGCCGATGGCACTAACCATCGGGAAGATAATGGATATCAGCAAGCAAGGAGAACATTCCACCGATGGAGGTAGGTCTTACCGATGTGTGATGTCCATCGGCATGAGGGTGGTCACTGGCGGAGCCTGTGGTTGTGTCTCCGATTGCTTGGTGTTACCTCGATGGAGTGGTAAAGGTTGGTAAAGGCCATCGGCATGAGAATCACTATCGGTGAAGGATGTGGGTGTCACTCCGATATTAATTGTCTATCCGATGAAGTGTTGCCGAGGCTTGTCATCGGTATGAGGCTTGCTATCGGCGATGGCTGGGAAAGTCACTCCGACAGCTATGTGTTACTCTGATGGAGTTGGACGTCGGTGCAAGGACTTCTATCGGCGTAGCGTTAAGGCTTAAGGCTGATGCACAGTGGTCACGCCGACGGAGGGTGAAGACTTGGTATCGGTGAGACAAGGGACTATCGGAGTGCATGGTTGTGGTTGTGCCGACAGTTTGAATTGTGCCGATGGGGGTAGACAGGGGTCGTCGGCGGCAAAAGTGCCGACAATAGTTTACTAAGCTGTCGGATATATAAACCGCAGTGGTCGACGTGAACGGGTGCATGTGGGACTAAAAGTTCTCATGAATACGAAAGTCAAGATATCTTGCCGTTACCACAGAACTGAACGGGCAGTTAGAATATGAACCGTTCTGGTGATCGAACTGTCCTGTAACGGACATGGAATACATTTAAAAAAGTAGCATTCTTTCTGTATGAGGGGTTCAGTAGAAGAAACAAGAAAAAGATTTTGATTTGAGAAGCATTCTGATGTAAAGGCAATCTTTGAATAAAAATCAAATTCAGTAGTTCGATCATTTGTGTATTTCCTTTCTGTTTTCAGTTTACCATTCTGAAGTAGATTAGTTTTTTCTGTCTGCAACTTTGCTTTCTTTTGCAAGCCATGACTCTGTTTTGATGATTCTTCAAATCCCACTGTACAGTATGGAGGTCATCAAGCAGAGTCATGCTCTTTGTTTGTTTTTCTTTTGTGGGGTGGTCGGATTGCCGGCTAGAGGCAATGCATGCTTGTTCTAGGTGAGCTCAGTGAGGAGTCCGGCTAGATAAACAAGTAGGAAAATAGATTTGCAGGGGTGGAAAAGTAGAGAGAAAGAAAGTGAGCACCAAGCAGTCCAGACCCTTGAACAGAGTGAGAAGGGTGGGCAACGGGCTCGGGAAGTTATGTGCCATTGAGGTAGTACCTTAGAAGCAATGAGGACAATGTATGTGTCCCACACCAAGTAGAGAAGTAGAGTTTTCCATCTCTGCAAAGAGTATGTCTTTTAGCACTTTGAATTGGTAGGAAGGCTAGTGTTGTCAAACAGTCTTGTACACCTATAGGATGCAGAGCAGGCAGCCTAGAGTCCTCCCTATCACTCCCAAACTCTTGTTGAGTTAGAATGGATTTGACTGTTGAATCTAGAACCAAAGCAACAGTATGAGAATTCAGAATGTAAAACCTAAAATGCTTGACAGATTTCACCACATCGTATGCATGCTTTTCCATAGCTGAATAGTTGAGTTCATGAGTTTTCAAAGGACAACTCATGAATGCAATAGGAGATTCAATACCCTCCTTATTCTGTTGAACTAGGATAGCCAATAATGTATACTCTGAAGAATAAATATACATATTGAAGTCTTTGGTATAATCAGGATAAACCAAAACTGGAGCATGGGCAATGGCTCTTTTGATGTCCTCAAATGCTTCCTTACCTTCCACACTCCAATGGAAAGTGGACTTACCTTTCATCATATTTACAATATGATGAGTTTTCTCTGCAAATTCAGGAACAAACCTTTGTAGAAAATTCACCTTTTCGAAGAAAGAGTGAACAACTGTCTTACTTGAAGGCAAAGTAAGAGCTTGAATTGATTTGAATATTTTTAAGTCAATTTTTTTACCTTCTTTAGACACTATATGCCCAAGAAGTTTGCCTTTTGTTACCCCAAAAATAGACTTTTTGGGATTAAGGGAAATTCCATGTTGACGACACCTTTCCAAAACTTGTTGCAAATGATATGCATGATCTTGATTCTTTTTAGAAAAGATAGTTAAGTCATCAAGATAAACAACAATAAACTTACCTATTTCATCTCTGAAGGCCAAGTCCATTGCTCTTTGGAAGGTTTAACCAGCATCGATCAATCCGAAAGGCATTCTGCGATAAGCAAAAGTACCCCAAGGAGTTGTGAAGGTAGTCTTGTGCTTATCTACCTCGCTAACTTCCACTTGGTTGTATCCTGAGAAGCCATCCAACATAGATAGCATTTCTGAACCAATCACCATTTGAAGTACTTGATCCATTACCGAAAGTGGGTAATTATCTTTATGAGAGGATTGATTTAGATTTCAGAAATCCACGCAAATGTGGGTCTCACCATTCTTTTTTCTTACTTGCACTATATTAGCAATCCATGTAGAATGATGAATCAGGAAAATTATTCTTGCATTCAACATCTTCTAAATTTTAGTTTGAATAGTACCTAAAATCTTTGGGTTGTATTGCCTCTATTTTTGCTTATGAGGCGAGGATCCCATCTTAAGCGGAATCTTGCATTGAACTTCCTTTGGTCGGAATGACTTCAAGTCATCATAGGAATATGCCAACACATCAATATAATAACACAAAGGAGTCAAAAACTAAATCTTTCATCATTTGTACAAAACTTCCCAATGTTGACCATTTTAGGATCAACTTTTGTACCTAGATTCACCTATTCAACTTCCATCAATGAACCTATTCCAATCAGCTGTTGCTGCTTGATGTATCAATCATGTTTGTCAAATAGTTTTGTGATTATCTACCTCGCTAACTTCCACTTGGTTGTATCCTGAGAAGCCATCCAACATAGATAGCATTTCTGAACCAATCACCATTTGAAGTACTTGATCCATTACTGAAAGTGGGTAATTATCTTTAAGAGAGGACTAATTTAGATTTTAGAAATCCATGCAAATGTGGGTCTCACCATTCTTTTTTCTTACTTGCACTATATTAGCAATCCATGTAGAATGATGAATCAGGAAAATTATTCTTGCATTCAACATCTTCTGAATTTTAGCTTAAATAGTACCTAAAATCTTTGGGTTGTATTGCCTCTATTTTTGCTTATGAGGCGAGGATCCCATCTTAAGCGGAATCTCGCATTGAACTTCCTTTGGTCGGAATGACTTCAAGTCATCATAGGAATATGCCAACACATCAGTATAATAACACAAAAGAGTCAAAAACTTGAATCTTTCATCATCTATACAACACTTCCCAATGTTGACCATTTTGGGATCAACTTCTATACCTAGATTCACCTGTTCAACTTCCATCAATGAACCTATTCCAATCAGCTGCTGCTGCTTGATGTATCAATCATGTTTGTCAAATAGTTTCTCAAGAGAAACCAAGCCTTTAGGAATTTTATTCCCCTTTAATTGTAGAAACTCTTCTCTGGTCTCTGAATCCACTTCAGAAATGGACTCTCAAGGAGGAGAATCGCTTCCCTCAAAGTAGAGTTCATTGAAGCTATCTGCTTTTTCCAAGAATGCGATAATTTGATCATCGCCATTGAAAACTTGCCACTGATCAGAATTATCTTGGACACTTGGTCAGAAAACCAACTCAATTGTATATTTGTTACCCTTAACATCCTTATGAGGAAATATAAGGGTAGTTGAGATGGCCAGTGAATCTACCTGATCATTGAACTCTCTTGGTACTGCTGAAATATCAAAGGCATCAAAGTCCTCAATACAATCCCACACACGATTGCGATAATGCCTCAACCTTTCATTTTTGTTTTGGTACAAATTCCTCACCTAATAGATGACAAGTTCTATGCTCCTTGTGCATGAAGATTCTTGACACCTTTGGTGCAAGCAGCTTCCATACCCAACAACAAAGATTCATATTCACCAATATTGTTTGTATTATCAAATTGCAACTTATAAGAAAAATGAAAATATCTCCCTAAGGCTATATGCGGACTATTTCAGCCCTAGATCTTGTGGAAGAACAACTGCCATCAAACTCTAAGGTCCAAACATCATTTGAACTCTCTGATTTGACAATCACATGACTAGGGGACTCTTCATTTGAAGAAGATTAACCTTCCATTATCATGTCTTCATTGCAACTATCATTTGACATATCAGAAACATCCTTAGTAGTCAGAAAATAGTTCCCTATACCTGAAGATTCAAGAAGAATTTGTGCCTTTAGATCCTTAGATGTGGTTACACTATATTTTGCTTCCCTTTCAGGAAGCAGCTTTTGCATGACACCCTTAACAGGTATCCTTGCTTCAGATAAGTCCATGTTGATTTTCCCACCAACATTTTTATAGAAACTCTACCCCAATAAAATTCCATATGAGGTTGGAACATGAACCACTAAGACAGTCATTTTAATCCTTTTCTTCGGAAAGGGAGCGAATGCAAATTGTGCATCCTTAATTTGTCATATAAGAGGCACTTGTTTGGTTTCCATTGAAAACTATCTACCAAAAGTCTTTGTCAAAGTTAATCCCAGGGCATCTGTCACTTTGGCAGGCATAACATTGTCAGAGGCTTCTGAGTCTATGACACGGTTATTAAGTTTATGACCATTTATCAACAAAGAAACATAGAATGGCTCAATTTTCCCAGTGGAAGGGGTAGCAACTAGATTGTTTTGAGAGGTTCTTATCTTAGAAATGACAGGAATATGTTGGGAATAATCTTGCCCTACAGGGGCAGCCTTTTTTTTAGAAATTTAGCTAACCACTCAAACTGATTCGGATTAGCTTGTAAATACTCAACCTCAGACATTTGAATTTTAGTTTTCCTAGCATGATCTATTATATCAAACAATTGATATGACGTAGACACGAGAGAAGGAATATTTTCATTTTGAGGTCTAGGATTAGAAGTATCAGTTTGAGGAACAAAAGTAGAAGAAGGAATATTTTGTGTACTTACTTGTTTTTCATGAGTTGAATCCTTGGGTTGAAAAGGTAGAGGTGTACCTCTCTTAGCAATGGTGATTGCAGGATGAGGATCTTCCCTAGACTTTCCTTTGTTAGCCACTTGTTGATTCAACTAATTCTGTGATTGCGTGAAAACAACATATGACTCACCATATGCATCTTCTCCTTGTTCTGCTCCATCTTGAAAATTCAAGAAACCAATGTTTGAGTCACCTGCCAAATCTTCTTTTCCTTCCATGAAGAGATTGGCAATATTATCCTAATCAAGATCAGGTTGGGGAGAATTTTCTTGTTTAGCTTCATAGTACCCAACTGCTACATTAACCAATGGTGCTTCCAAAGCAAGTCTCCCTTGTGTAGGGGGAAGCATATTTTGCCCTTGGTTTCTCATACCATTACCTTGGTATGGAGCATTCGAGAAAGTTCTCCTTGGTATGTCCTTGTAGGAAGGAAAGGACATATTTTGTGATACTTGTTTATTTAAGGCTAACAATTCATTAGCCAACTTTTGTACCAAGGGATCCGTGGTGCTTGTGGAAGGTGTACTTGTAGAAGGTTGACCTTTAGCCCAGTTTGTATCCTCCCTTATTTTTTTGGCGAGGATCAAGTCATCCTCAATTTCAATAGCCAAAGTTTGAACTACTGCCAAATCAACCGGATTAGCCCGCCGTAGAAGAAAACTTACCTCCGGTAGTTGAGTGTTTATAAAGAAAAACTTTAGATTCTCAGCTGTAGGCTAAGCAGTTGCTGGAATTATGTTGGCCAGCTTATTAAACTTCGTAATGAACTCACACATAGGTTCTTGTGGTTCCTTCTTCATTTGAGTGAGCTGAGCCAAAAGAGCATGTGCATCTTCAATAGGTTTGAACCTAGCCTCAAACTTGGTTCGTAGAACATTCCATCCAGTGATGGTTTGAGTAGGAAGATGATAGAACCAATCTGCAGCGAAACCCTAAAGTGTCTCAACAAAGAGTCTTACAGATACATCTTCATATTCTACCCCTAGAACACCACATACAATGTAAAAAGATGCAATATGTTCATTAGGGTGAACCTTTCCATCACCATAAAACTTTGGAAAATTCTTTCTTGAACTACAGGGTAGATCATGCAATGATAGAGTAATATTCAAAGGCTCGAAAGCATTTCCCCACGGACTCGCAAGAGGAGGAAGAACCATTGTGTGTCAATTAAAAGGTGGAATTATAAACATAGGAACATGTGGGATAGGGAAAGTTCTAGGAACACTTGATGCTTCACTTGGTATGGGAGATCTCACGTTGGTAAGGTGAAAAGCTTAGTGTGCGCTGAAGAGATCTCTTAGGTGGAAGAGAAATTATTTTGTTGCATTAACTCAAACATAGGATCCACAATTGCCTATGCTCTTCTACTTCTAGTATACCTAGGTTCAGCTAGAGTGCAAAATAACTAACAAAATTTAAAAACATGAACTTATTACAAGCAATATGAGACCGGTATACTTCAACCAAAAGCATGAGGCTCTTGGATGCATATTCGTTCCTCAACGGAGTTGCCAAAAACTATTGGGTGAATATTTTGTCTTCAACTAACTTAAGGCAAAATGGTTATATCAACCGCAGTATGATGAGATTTTAATCTCTCCTCTTAGAAAGGGGAGGCTCCCTTCTTATTGCTCACTACAATCAACAAGTTCTTAACTAGATTTATGTACACTATAAACTGACTTATGGATGGTGCCATATCATCTATTTCTCTTTTTTACATAAATGATGTTTCAACTTTACCTTTACAATGTATGATAAACTCAAAAACCACTTATTGGAACAATAAGAACTAATACCAATATTGAATGAACATAAGAATATTCAAAATGATACCAGCATGAAATAAACCAGAAATTCATAGAAGCACAAAATCTTTTGTAATTTCTTTTGCTGACTTGAAGTTAGAAACTGATAGAATAAGGTGCAGACCAAAGTCTTCACCGAATGCTATGATAAAATCACAAGAACATAAAAGATAACAGCAGCTCAAAGTCTTTCCAATATCTTTTACTCATGAACATAGAATATAAAATCCAAAGGCAATGTTGCAGCACAAAGACTCCAAAATTAGCTTTAGATCACCTCCCAGATTATATGAATTCACACTACTTATTTGATCAATTGCATAAGATGGTGCAAAAGAAAAGACATAAGAACATCTCTCATACACCACAAGTAGATTCCCAAAAACAAAGTTTGAATGCTCACTTGCTTTCTTATTATTGATAAAATCTTGATTTAAAAACTTGAATACAGTCTCAAAAATGCTTCTCAATTTTGGCAGAGTTTTGCTTCCATAACTAAAAGATAGAAAATTACATAGAGGCCCTCTTTATTTATAGTGAGAGGCCATGAGCTAATTTAGGAAAAATCTAACTACTTTGACTTATTCAACAAAAGAGTCCTTTTTGACTTAGGACTTCCTTTATTTTCACATGTAATTACATATTGAAAAAGTACATGTGAATATGTCCAAAACTGAATACAAAGTACATATGAAAATACAAAAAAATATACTAAGGCATAAAAACTTGAATTAACTTGCACTCCCATTGATCTTCAGAAAATCTTTGTACATGGTGAACACTGTTTCCATTTCTAGGCTGTCAGGACTAGCAGTGTTTTTAGAAATCACTCGAGCTCTGATTATTGTAACTTTCACTGCAATTGCTGCCTTTTCATGACTTGTCAACTTAGCCTTCAGATTATCCAAAGTCAGTTAGTTATCTAGAATATTATCCATAGAAGTGACTGAAAAAGCTTTGTCTTCAAATTCCCTCTGAACCATACTCTTAAATTCTTGGATCATCTCATCAACAGGAAGAAAATGATGATCATTAGTTGTTAACTTACATGGGATTTCCTCCAATTTGTGTAGAAGATCGACATCACCATCTTCACTCAGTTCCTTGGCACTCTCTAAATCTTTGATCAATTCTTACTTCAATGAATTAATGACTCTTCGGTTTCTACATATTCACGATTTGAGATAATGCCAATTGATACCAAAGTTTTCATCTTCAGCTTCTTCATATCAGTCCACTTCTCAAGACTAGTATCCAAGTACTCAATGCCTTAAGATATTGCATCAACCAAATCATCCAGCTCAGATCTTATCTTTTCCATTTTGCTTTTCTTCTCAACTGCACTTGTCAGAAGAGACACTCCTTGTGAATGCAGTCTTTCAAGATATTCTTTAACCACTCTTCCCTTGGCATGAGTCTTTTCTACTTTTTGGATAATAGGATCCTCTATAGTGATTGCCTTAGGTGTCACTGATTCAGATGACAAGGTGATCTTCTATACCATCGTAGCTAACTGCTCTGCTCTTGCTTTGTATTGCTCCTTCATTTCCCTCTCATGATCAAATTTCATAATCAAGGAATTGAGAGTTGATTGTACATCAACCTTAGCACTTTCATGAGTAATTTTCCCTAGTTCAATCCTAGAGATAGAATAATCACTCATATTGAAATTCTCAATGGTGGCATCTGGTGGTGGTTGAGCAATTTTCACATACTTGTGACCTTTGTCTTCCAACAGGCGGGAAAGAGTTTTGGGCTTCTTTCAAGTCTTTACCTTAACAGGTACTAGCTTCACAAAATCAAAGTCATTTGGAGAGATGGCTTGCTTTTTCCTCTTTGGAGTATAGGCTGAAAGCCATGGAGGAAGCACTGATGAACTAGAATCTGGATTAGAAGTCATTGCTTGCATGGAAGGAATTGTACCCACACTAGCTATAGTGATTATTAGAGAAGTATTTGTGAAAACAACACCTAACATATTAACATTAGTAGCTTGCTCAATTCCTGAAACATGATCTAGAATTGCTTGGTCACTAATGTTATATGAAGGAGAAGACAAACTTGGGAGAGATCTTGAAGAACTAAAAACAACATCAAAAACAACTTTAGGACTATCAAAAAGTGTTCTAGAGGAAGATGGTGTAGTAGAGCCAGAAGATGGTATAACAATAGGAGTAACAAGAGTACTAGAAACTGTTCTAACTATGTGCCTAAGTGGTGTTGTCATTGATGTCAACATATCCTTGTTGCCATTGGTGTCAATTGTATCCTATTTTGCTGTCTGTATAGAAGACCAGATTGTTGAGGATATAAGAAAATTAATGACAATCAATGCATCTGGACCATATGGCTATGTAGAGGATTGTCAGAGGTTTCTCTAGTTAAGAAGTTCGCATGAAGATTTGAAGAAGTTATGGCCATTTGAGTAGAACTAGATTTTGCAGTATTCAGAAGAGACAGTGTGACAGTAAGTTGGTATGGATTTCTCCGTAGTGAAATATTATGGACTGCAGATCTGAAGGCACATTTGGGAAGTCAGTGTGTATCAATTCCAATGGTTAGTGGTTTGGAGGTCCACAAACTATCTTTCTAGTTTGACAGTCATGGCAGATAGTGTTCTTGAGGTTCTGGAGGAAGATTCAAATGATTATGGTAATTTGGTTTAGAGTGAATGCTATTGGTGAATTCAATGTGCTTGTGGAGGTCTCTGGATCGTGTGGCTACTGTGTTGGAGGTCCGCATTGAAGTTTGAGCTTGTTGATTGAAGATTTCTTCTTTGAGGTTGATGTTCTTCCCAGTCTTGGCCAACTAGATGTTCTTGGCATGTTGCGGATGATCTAAAGAGCATTTTATGAAGCATGGTATGCTAATGGAGGAAGTTTCAAGTCTTAGCTATGTTTGGCCGACAGTGTAAAGATTTGTGTTAAGTTTAGCCGACCTTGTTGATCATTCTAAGGTTGATGAAGTGTATAAATACTTGTTGAAGAGTTGTGGAAAATCATCCTTGTATGAAATGAATTAAATCCAAAGAAAGGATCAAAAGTAGAGCAAAGAAGCAGAGAAGTGAAGGGAGTATAGAGAGAAGAGTCAATGAAGAAGAATTTGAAGATAGGAGTAGAAGTTTTTGTGAGCCTTCAAAAGGACTAATTCAGGTATGAATGTAGATGCTATTTCTCAGTTCATTATCTCTGTGTAAATCATAATTCCTTATAGGCAGTGAGCCTCTTCTTGAGCAGTGAACTCTGGGCAGTGCGCTTGAAGACATGTGCCTTCTATTTTCTTAACTACTTTTAACAGGGTACACATTTTTGTGGGTTAACCCCCACCGTGGTTTTTCCCTTAACCAGGTTTTCCATGTCAAAATTTTGGTGTTGTGTGTTCATGTTATTTCTGTTCATGTGTTGATTTATGCTTAAATGTTTACATCATTAATTTGGTTGTAAAAGTTCATAAAAGGTTAAAGTTTAGGGACAATTGATTCACCGCCCCCCCTTTCAGTTGTCTGGACTAATTCCAACAATTGGTATCAGAGCCAAGTTCCTCTAAAAGGAGCTTAACCGCCTGAGGAGATCCAGGATGTCAACTTACAAGAAGGATAGTCCAAGATTCGATGGAACAAATTACTCTGTTTGGAAGAGTCACATGGAATGCCATTTACAATGCATGGGTGATGCTTATTGGTTAATAACCAAAGATAATTATGAACCTCTAGAGAAAGGTCCTTCAACTCTAGATGAACTCAAGGATGTTGAAAATAACCTTCGAGCTAAAGAAGCCTTGTTGAGTGCCCTGACTGATTAAAAAATGACAAATGTTTTTGGTCTAAAAACTGCTCATGAAATATGGGAAAAGTTGGAGAATCTGTATGAAGGAGATAAATATGTTAAATGTGCCAAACTACAAAGTCTGAGAGGAAAATTTGAAAATATGAGGATGAGTGAAGATGAAAACATCACAATCTACATGCAAAAGATAAACGAACTTGTGTGTGGGATCAGGTGTGCTGGCAGAATTTTGGAAGAATCAGAGATTGTGGCAAAAGTGCTCAGATCTTTGCCTAATTCATACAAACACAAGGTTGCTGCTATAGAGGAGATCAGGACTATCTCAGATGTTACAAGAGATCACTTGGTTGGCAAAATTTCAGCTTTTGAATTGAGTGAATTTAGTGATTTTCTTCCTAAGTTTGAATCTGCATTCAAAGCCAGTGTACATGGAAAATAAAGATATGATCCGGGTGAAAATTCTTCTGCAAGATCAAACAAATTTGTGAAGACAAGAAAGGATCTTGAAGATGTTGAAATAGAAACTATAGATCTTGAAGCTCTTATTGCCAGAAGAATGCCAAAAGGATCCGGTAAGTATGAAGGAAAATTACCACTCAAATGTTTTGCTTGTAATAAGATTGGTCATTTTGCCTTAAGATGTCCAGAGAGGTTTTCAAAACCAAACCCTAACAGATACAAGGGTTAGAAGAAATGTTACTATGTCCAAGAAGATGGAGAAGAAGGGGTCATAGATGATGAATCTGATCATGGAGGTTCCTTTGAAAATGATTGGGTGTTCATTGCTATCAAAGAAGAAGATTCAATGTCTACTAAATCTGCTAGCTTTGCAAATGTCGAAAGTGCCTTGGCTGCTTGGTTGCTCAGGGTATAGAAAAAGATGAATAGGTGATTGATAGTGGTTGCTCTCACCATATGACTAGTGAAAAGAGTAAGTTTGTGAGTTTTGAAAATTATGAAGGAGGACTTGTGAAATTTGGAGACAACTCAGCTGATAGAATCCGTGGCAGAGGATCCATCTCTTTTGATGGTAAGAACAACACCAATGATGTTCTGTATGTGGAAGGACTGAAATATAATCTTCTCAGTGTTGGATAGGTTGGTTGACAAGGGTTATGATCTTCAATTCAAGGATAGAAAATGCAGAATCTTAGAAAGTTCAAGAATTGAAATTGCATCCGGTACTCAAACTAGAGGTAACATCTTTCACTTAAGTAGTTTAGGCAAAAGTTGTTTGATTGCTCAAATAGATCAAAGTTGGTTATAGCACAGGAGGATGTGTCATGTGAATTTTGATAACATTGTCAAAATAAGTTCCACTCAAGCTGTAAGAGATCTTCCAAGGCTTGTGAAACCTGATAGCATATGTAGAGAATGATAATTAGGTAAATAGAACAAAATCTCATTCAAAAGTAAGGAACAAAGTTCAAGTGGGAGATTGGAACTGGTACATACTAATCTCTGTGGTCCTGCTAGAATTAGGAGTGTGCAAGGAGACAAATATTTCATGTTGTTGATTGATGATTACTCTCGGATGATGTGGGTAACTTTCCTAAAAGAAAAATTAGAAGCTCTTGATAAGTTTAAGGTGTTCAAGATGATGGTTGAAAATGAGATTGGTGGGAAATTGAAGTGTCTGAGATCTGACAGAGGTGGAGAATTCACTTCCGGTGAGTTTGATGCTTTCTATGAAAAGCATGGAATAAAATGACAGTTATCTGCTCCTAGGACTCCTTAGCAAAATGGAGTTGTGGAAAGGAAGAACCAGACCATTCAAGAAGCTTCCAGGACCATGATAATGGAAACAAATGTTCCTCAAGTTTATTGGAGGAAAGTTGTAAGTACTGCTGTCTACACTCTTAACTGGGTGCAGATCAAAGGAAATTTTGGTAAGACTCCTTATGAGCTATGGTTTGGTCATCCTCCTACTGTGAGATATTTCAGAGTTTTTGGTAGTAAATGCTATATCAAAAGAGATGATGATTTAGGCAAGTTTGAGTTAAGAAGTGATGAAGGAATATTTTTGGGATACTCAACTCAAAGTAAGGCTTACCGGTGCTTCAACAAAAGGTTGAAAAAGATTGTTGAAAGTGCTAATGTTAAAGTTGATGAAAGCAAAGGACATTCCAAGTACTGTGGATATGACTCAGATGATCAAGATGAAAGTCAAAGTCAAGGAAGACAAGTTCAAATCTAGACTCAGATTCAGATTGATCTGGTAACTCCAGTAACTCAAGTGATTAGTACAGAAGATGAGGAACAAGTTCAAGAAATAGAAGTTCAAACAATTTCCAAAACTCCCAGGTATGTAAGGTTGAATCATCTCGAAGATCAAAACATAGGAGATAAGAGTAAAGGTGTTCGAACTAGGAAAAAAAATATTGAAGATTAAGAGGAGATTTGTTTGATTTCAAAGATTGAACCTAAATCAGTAAGTGAAGCTTGCAATGATGAAAACTGGGTTAAAGAAATGGAAGAAGAATTAATACAAATTGAAAAGAATCACACTTGGGATCTTGTTCCTAGATGTGAGGACAAAAATGTGATTGGAACCAAATGGGTCTTCTGGAATAAACTAAATGAAGATGGTGAGGTTGTAAGGAATAAGGCAAGGTTGGTATGTAAAGGCTATTCTCAAGTGGAAGGAATTGATTTTGAAGAAACTTTTGCCTTGGTGGCAAGGATAGAGACAGTTAGATTATTTCTTGCTTTTGCTGCCTTCACAGATTTTAAAGTATATCAGATGGATGTCAAGTCAGCATTCCTAAATGGAGATTTGGAGGAAGAAGTCTACATTGAACAACTGGAAGGATTTTAGTTGTCTGATGAGGGAGATATGGTTTGTAGACTGAGAAAATCCTTGTATGGACTCAAGCAAGCTCCAAGAGCCTGGTATGCCAGATTGGATAAGCATTTGCTTAAGCTAGGATTTAGCAAAGGTACTGCTGACAGTAATCTATACTTCAAGATAAATTATGAAGACATTCTAATTGTTGAGGTCTTTGTTGATGATATCATTTTTTGTGGAAATGAATGTATGTGCAAAGCATTTGCTGATTAGATGAAAAGTGAGTTTGAGATGTCCATGTTTGGTGAGATGAATTTCTTTCTAGGTCTACAAATTGTTCAGTCAGATAAAGGTATCTTCATATCTCAATCCAAGTATGTGAAAGAATTGTTGAAGAAGTTTGGAATGGAAGATTCAAAGCCAGTAGGTACACCTATGGTAACCGGATGCAAGCTAAACAAAGATAACTCCCCCAAGGCAAATCAGAAAAGGTATAGATCAATGATTGGAGGATTGCTCTATCTGACTCATACCAGACCTGACATCATGAATGTAGTTGGACTTGTTGCCAGATTTCAATCTGATCCAAAAGAATCCCATGTTGTGGCAGTCAAATTTTTTTTTAGATATCGCAAGGGAACAATTGATTATGGACTGTGGTATCCAAGGGACAATGATTTCACTCTTCATGCATATACAGATGCTGATTGGGCAGGAGATGTGGATGATAGAAAAAGTACTAGTGGCAGTGCATTCTTCTTGGGGAGAAGATTGGTCTCTTGGATAAGCAAAAAGCAATAGGCAATATCTCTGTCTACTGCAGAGGCAGACTATATAGCAGCAACAAATAATTGTACTTAGGTTCTGTGGATGAAGCAAATGTTGAAGGACATTAGAATTGTGTTTGAGGAGCCAGTCACAATTTTTTGTGATAATTCTAGTGCAATAAGCATCTCAAAGAATCCGATATTGCATTCAAAGACAACACATATATCTATCAAGTTTCATTTCTTGAGAGAGAAGGTAAATGAGAATGAAGTCAAGTTGGAGTTTGTGCCTTCCAAAGATCAGATCACAAGTATCTTCACTAAGCCTCTTCCCAAGGATACTTTTGAGTATCTTAGAGAGAAGTTAGGGGTTATTACCCCTTCTGATCAGAACTAAGATGCACTTATGTGCATTAGTCCAGTGGAATTCTCAGACATATCTTGAGATCCAGAGTGATGTTGAGAAGATAGCACTCTAAGGAGTAGTCAGTATGAAAATGTTGGAGATCAGTTTGAAATAAAAAGGGGGAGAAAAGATAGCAAATATATGCCCTTTGCCATTGATGTCAAAGGGGGAGAGAAGTCATGTGAAAAACTTAGAAATGAATAGTTGTTGGTGAAAGGGGGAGCAGTAAAGAAAATGGTTGCAGGTGTGATAAGAGAAAGGGGGAGAAGTTCTTGTCTTGATGGTTAAATTTAGTTTTTCACATCATATGTTGCCATCAATGACAAAGGGGGAGATTGTTGCAAATATGTGCCTAAGTGGTGTTGTCATTGATGTCAACATATCCTTGTTGCCATTGGTGTCAATTGTATCCTATTTTGTTGTCTGTATAGAAGACTGGATTGTTGAGGATATTGAGAAAATTAATGACAATCAATGCATGCGGACCATATGGTTGTGTAGAGGATTGTCAGAGGTTGCTCTAGTTAAGATTTGAGAATCCGCATGAAGATTTGAAGAAGTTATGGTCATCTGAGTAGAACCAAATTTTGCAGTATTCAGAAGAGACAGTGTGACAGTAAGTTGGTCTGGATTTCTCCGCAGTGAAATATTATGGACCGTGGATCTGAAGGCACGTTTGGGAAGTCAGTGTGTATCATCAACTCTAGTGGTTAGTGGTTTGGAGGTCCGCAAGCTATCTTTCTAGTTTGACAGTCATGGCAGATAGTGTTCTTGAGGTTCTGGAAGAAGATTCAAATGATTCTGGTAATTTGGTTTAGAGTGAATGCTATTGGTGAATTTAATGTGCTTGTGGAGGTCTTTGGATCATGTGGCTATTATGTTGGAGGTCCACATTAAAGTTTGAGCTTGTTGATTGAAGATTTCTTCTTTGAGGTTGATGTTCTTCCCAGTCTTGGCTGATCAGATGTTCCTGGCATGTTGCGGATGATTTAAAGAGCATTTTATGAAGCATGGTATGTTAATGGAGGATGTTTCAAGTCTCAGTTATGTTTGGCCGATAGTGTAAAGATCCACATTAAGTTTAGCCGACCTTGTTGATCATTCCAAGGTTGATGAAGTGTATAAATACTTGTTGAGGAGTTGTGGAAAATTATCCTTGTATGAAATGAATTAAATCCAAAGAAAGGATCAAAATCAAAGGAGAGAAGCAGAGGAGTGAAGGGAGTATAGAGAGAAGAGTCAGTGAAGAAGAATTTGAAGATAGAAGCAGAAGTTTTTGTGAGCCTTCAAAGGGACTGATTCAGGCATGAATGTAGATGTTATTTCTTAGTTCATTATCTCTGTGTAAATCATAATTCCTTATAGGCAGTGAGCCTCTTCTTGAGCAGTGAGCTCTGGGAAGTGCGCCCGAAGGCCTGTGCCTTCTATTTTCTTAAGTACTTTTAACAAGGTACACATTTTTGTGGGTTAACCCCCACCATGGTTTTTCCCTTAACCAGGTTTTACACGTCAAAATTCTGGTGTTGTGTGTTCATGTTGTTTCTGTTCATGTGTTGATTTATGCTTAAATGTTTACATCATTAATCTGGTTGTAAAATTTAAGAAAAGGTTAAAGTTTAGGGACAACTGATTCACCCCCCTGTCAGTTGTCCAAACTAATTCCAACAGAAACAACATGCATAGAATCTGAAACAAGTTTATTAGGAGAGGAAGAAGAAACTGGAGGTTCTGATATGATGTCTTGTCTAGGAGACATGGTAGGTCCCTCTAGTAGTTGTTCCTGCTCAGGTTCCTTCTTTGATTCCCATTCATCCTCTTTTTCCCTTGAAGGTCTTTCTTCAATGTCCATTTCTTTAGCAACAAGCTCTTCTTTCGTCACTTTGTCTTTGCCACCTTTTGATACAAATTTTATCTTAGGCTTAGGAGCCTTAGATGAGCTTGGTGCATCACTTTTATTCTTGGTTCTTATTTTAGCCTTTTTGCATGTTTTCTCCAAGGTATCCTCTTTTGAACTAGTGACAAAATCCTTCAATTGAATCCCCTTGCCTTACAACCACACATTAGTATTTGCCAGGATAAGTTCAAACCTTTTCCCTATTGAAGTCAACTCCTTTGACCATAAGAATATAGGCAAAGGAGAACCGACAACATTTTCACTCACATACCTGGGACTTATAATATTCTCATCATCTGCCATGCCTTCAAGAATATCTGCCAGTTTTAAGTCTTCAATTTGACTAAGAGTTAACCTGCAGTAATCCAATTTTTTGATCTCTTCCTGAGTCCTCAGATCAGCCCATACATCTTCTACCATTGAGACATGTGATGGGGTCTTCCTCTTGACCTTATCCTTCACCACCCTAAAGTTAAAATGTTTTCTTCTTTTGAAATGTTTCATTGTTACCAATTGCATTTCAGTCTCAAGAGCCTTAGCTTTTGTAGCAGTAGCAACGAAGTGCCTACCAATCTCTATGGGGAACTTGAAACCAGGCTTCTTTAGTTCCATCTGCTTGTTATGCATGACAATCATTTGTCGGCATAACTCCATCAAAACAATTTTGTCACTAGGGAAATTGGGTAGCATATATGGATACCCCTGAAAGTAACCAACCCTTAG
The DNA here is from genome assembly GCA_027924645.1 of Cunninghamia lanceolata. Classification (NCBI taxonomy): domain Eukaryota; kingdom Viridiplantae; phylum Streptophyta; class Pinopsida; order Cupressales; family Cupressaceae; genus Cunninghamia; species Cunninghamia lanceolata. The sequence goes on from BSBN01000547.1 coordinate 16,708,430, forward strand.
ATAGGTGAAAGTCGGGAATTGTAGATACAGACAACCAAACCTATTTACCACCTCCCAGGCTTCATCTAATACTCTCTTATATTCCAGTTGTGGATCAAAAAGACATAGGAACATTGCAAAGAAAGCATCATTTACCCTCCAGAAGTGATGAATGAATCCATTTAAAGTCAATTGGGGGTAATACCGATACACATGAATGGCTCTTCAATCTCCTAAGGTTAACCCTGGAAAGCTTCTCATAGATGCAACTGCATATACCAAGTAAGATGTCATAGAATTTGGAAGTGGTTGACACCTTGGTTAATTACTCATGAAGAGCATTACTAATCTGCTCACCCCAGAAAATATTATGTTTACCTTGAAGGATGATTTTGATATATGGATACATCCACTCATGGAAAGTGGAAGAAGGTAGCCCTCTAACTCTGCTAAGAAGAGTTATCAGGTCACTAACCTCTTCTACAAAGTCACTCCTTGGGAAACTCCTGGGCCATCTGGAAAGATTAGACCTGGAAATTTTCAACCATTTAGTATTTATAATCCTTTTGGCTTTCTCAGTATCCTTGACATATTCCTTTTGAGCAATATTGAAATCAAGCTTTGCACTTTCCTCTGCACCAGGACACATGAAAACTTTGTCTATGAACTCTGCATCTAACCTCATTATTACATTGCCTTGTGCAGCAACCACTATTCTATTATCTCTGTTATAGAAGTGAGCTACTTGGAGAACAAATTCAGTGTTATGGGCTACTACGGGAAAAGATGCAACCAAATGAATATTGTTGTCTATTATCCTTTTCATGTAGTGACTTGGATTCTCTTGCTTTGTCCTTTCTACAAATTCAGCCATATCAACATGGCCAGTCTCCATATCCCATATCTCATCCACTTTTGATGTGACTGATGTTACAGGGAACACACCCTTGTATTTGTACTCCATAGCTTTGTCTTTCTTTAGAGAAGGATTGGTCATTTGAAATATGAACTCCTTTGATTGAGAAGAAGAACTTGACAATCTTGCAAAAGCAAATGCAACAATAGAAGGCATGATTTTGCAGCATTAGGGAAAATTGGGCACATTGGGAAATTGTAATATTTGAAATCATGGTCAACAACATAAGTTTGAAGGGGCTAGAGAGAAATCGAAGCGAGAAGCAAGGCAAAAGCAGGTGAAAGCTATCAAATGCAAAATTTTTCCAAAGTTAGAGAATTTTAGGACAGTGATGTACGGGTGGCAAAAATCGCTGCCTCTGCATGTTAAGGAAAAATGCATTTAGTGGTAGGGCAGCAAAATTGCCTGCCCTTGCATATTAGGAAGAACATAATTGCAAAGTGTTTGAGCACAAAAAAATTGCCACTCAAGCATATAGGAGGTAAATCTTTATATCATAGTGCATGGGCAACAGAAAGAGCCGTCCCTACACATGATAAAGGTCCTGAGATAATACTGCATGGGCGGCAAAAATTACTGCCTATGTAGTTTGAGGGAGAAATGCATTTTAGCATGGGCGGAAAAAATTTCCACCCCTGCTTAATCAATATTTGGTAGACTATGTATGGGCGGCAAAAAAAAGCCACCCCTACATGGGGTAAAGAAATCTTAAAAAAACAAAACTAAAATATGCATCAGAGGAATAAATCACTGCCCTTGCATTTTTAACAAGTCTACCCCTAAGATGTGAGGTTGGTGGAAATAATCGCCTATGCACCTAAGGAAAACTTCAAGGAAAAACAAAGATAGGTTGACGGAAAATGCCGACTATTCAAAAAGAAACACACAGTTAAATTCATCACTAAGCTTTATAACAAAAAACCCTAATGCACAATTGTTAAGGGAAAGTTGGATCTAAATGAATAATCAATATAATCAATATCAAAATACCCAAAACTCAACGAAATACAGAAACAAAGAGATCAATCAAACAAAAGAACTTAAAAAAACCTTTGCAAACCTCAAAGCTTCATAGCTTCTGTTGGTTGCCTATCTCAATCAATCTTGCATGTATGAATAAGGCCCTCAGAGAATGCACTTCTTTGCTATGATTTCAAGATTGTCAATGGAGAACAGCTATGATAATGCTTTGTAATGAAGAGAAGCTTCACAACAATTGGTAGTAGTATGGTAACGAGTGTGATCACAAGCAATGAAGGAATTGGTGCCAAAGGCACGTTGTAATTCCTGTAGAGTAACAATACTTAAAGCTTGGATGAATGAAATAGAAGAATAGGGTTCAATTTATAGACTTGAGAGAATGAAGATCAACGGTATAGAAAGAAAAAGTAGATCAACGGTTGAGAACGGTTGAGGAATGTGCACAAATAGGAAGAAGACACATGTCTTTCTATATTTTGCATGATAGGATTAATAAAATAGAAGAATGAGTTAACTGAAGAGATAAAATCAATTAAAATAATAGATTAATCAGTTGAGAGAATAGAACTAGAAGATGAAAATTGCATGAGGATGAGAAGATATTTTAACTCAATTAAATATTTAGAATATTCAATTGCATGTGCACAAGGATTGAATTATATTTAGAGATAACTCAAAAAAGACAACTTAAATAAATATTTGATTTATTTAAATTTAGAGAAGATATTATTGGAAGAAATAATTAAATAATTAGAATTATTTAATTTAGAATGATTTTGGAAGAACTAATTAAATAATTGATATTATTTAATTTGTTGGAGGAATTAGAAGAATTTAGGAATTTAATTAAATAAATTGATTTTATTTAATTGTTGGGAGAATATGAAACAAATAAATAAATTTATTTATTTATTTATTGATAGAGGAATTAAACTTAATAAATATTAAGAATATTTATTTGGACAGAGTCGTGTCATTTTTGGGCGTATACATTTTGCCCCTCTTTGATGCAATGCAGTTTATGGTGTTGCTTCAAAGAAATCAAATTTCTGACAATGATACATGCCCCAGTTTGCCCCTGGTACAGGTTATGATGATAGGATGCCCTCAGGAGATTGGACGGGAAGAAGGTACAAGGACGAGAGACGAACAATCTCACGAAGAAGAAGGGAAAAGTAGGTTTGGGTTGAAGAAATTTGTTGAAGAAAGAGCCAAATGATACAATATGCAAGATATAATGATAACACACACAAGCAAGCAAGCAAGTATGCACAAATGATACAAGAACAAACAAGGTATTGCCCTTGTCAAGCGGTAAACCAATGATATACTGATAACGATATACAGCAGTGTTATCATGGCAGGGAACGATATATCCCTAGACCAACACGACAGGCATGTTGTCATGGCGGGGAACGATAAATCCCTAGAGCAAACACGAAGGATAGTGTCTAGTTTTAGGAATTGAAGCATGTCGTGTAAGACGCGTGTGTTGGTCTGATTTCGACAATGTTACATCCTGTATAAGACAATTGATTGATTAACTGATCGAATTGGTTTACAACCAGACAAGGATCAAGACCACTGATTGTGATTGGATCATTTGACAAGATTGACTTGACTTGATTGGTATGGATTAAGGACGGACTTGAATTTGGATCATTGCTCGGATTGACAGCTAGAATTGTTGACAAAAGATACAATGATAGATGGAAAGTTGATTTGACAAAAGAATGACTCGACAGAAGGAATCACAATCTTTTATTTGTAAACATTGATACTCTGCATAGAATTTTTATTGCATGGGACATGGACATAAATGGATATGATATGGATGTGAAATGGTTTTTCCATCTTGATTTTTCAAGTATTTGAAGTGCTTATTTCATCATTGGGCTTTTAAAATGTTGTAAGAAAATACAAGCATCAAGGTATAATTGAACTGAGATGACCTGAGTATTGCTTACATGGATTTTGATTTACCAAAAATGTTAAGGGAAAATTGGATCTAAATGAATAATCAATATAATCAATATCAAAATATCCAAAACTCAATGAAATACAGAAAAAAAGAGATCAATCAAATAAAAGAACTTCAAAAAACCTTTGCAAACCTCAAAGCTTCATAGCTTCCATTGGTTGCCTATCTCAATCGATCTTGCATGTATGAATAAGGCCCTCAGAGAGTGCACTTCCTTGCTATGATTTCAAGATTGTCAATGGAGAACGGCTATGATAATGCTTTGTAATGAAGATAACCTTCACAACAATTGGTAGTAGTATGGTAACAAGTGTGATCACAAGCAATGAAAGAATTGGTGCCAAAGGTGTGCTATAATTCCTGCAGAGTAACAATACTTAAAGCTTGGATGAATGAAATAGAAGAATAGGGTTCAATTTGTAGACTTGAGAGAATGAATATCAACAGTATAGAAAGAACAAGAAGATCAACGGTTGAGAACGATTGAGGAATGTGCGTAAATAGGAAGAAGACATGTGTCTTTCTATATTTTGCATGAGAGGAATTAATAAAATAGAAGAATGAGTTAACTGAAGAGATAAAATCAATTAAAAGAATAGATCAATCAGTTGAGAGAATAGAACTAGAAGATGGAAATTGCATGAGGATGAGAAGATATTTTAACTCAATTAAATATTTAGAATATTCAATTGCATGTGCACAAGGATTGAATTATATTTAGAGATAACTCAAAAAAGATAACTTAGATAAATATTTGATTTATTTAAATTTAGAGAAGATATTATTGGAAGAAATAATTAAATAATTAGAATTATTTAATTTAGAATGATTTTGGAAGAACTAATTCAATAATTGATATTATTTAATTTGTTGGAGGAATTAGAAGAATTTAGGAATTTAATTAAATAAATTGATTTTATTTAATTATTGGGAGAATATGAATCAAATAAATAAATTTGTTTTTTTTTATTGATAGAGGAATTAAACTTAAATAAATATTAAGAATATTTATTTGGATAGAGTCGTGTCATTTTTAGGCGTATACAACAATATATACCACGATGAAGAAAATACAGACTACCAAAACAACACAAAGATTAGGGTTTTTACAAAGAAACGACGGAGTTAAAAAGTTTAAATAAAGGAAAATGATTACTTTAAACACAAATCATTCATCAAATACGTAAACCCTAAAAAATGAGGAAACAAGAAAAACATACCTGGACAACAAAACAATGGTGAACCTTAGCTCGAATCCGTGAGAAATTCGGTTCAATGCACGCACTGAGATTTTCTGAGGGTTTTTAGATGCTTAGAGGAATTACAGAGATGAAAAGACAAAGATAAAATGAAAAATAAAAGTGATTAAAACATATAAAATGCCCCATTAAACATTCACACGAAGTGCATTAAATGCACTTGGTGTGAACTATGAGATGCACAGGTGGCAATTTCTGTCGTTCCTGCATATAGCAGATTTAATACTAAACATGCAATGGCGGTAGAAATTGTTGCCCTTGCATGTAGAGAAGATTTAACACCAACATGCAATGGCGGTAAAAATCACCACCGTTGCATGTGAAACAAATTTTTTTTCTAACACCTTAAAACTATCAAACTTACTAGCTTGACAAGTTTACTAGTTTAATTTTCACAAACTTCATGAAACCAAAATGAGAAGATACTCAAATGGATTCTTCAGGGCTAGAGGACCACACACAGGGGCAAGAAGATTCACCTTGATTTGTGTACTTAGAGTTGTAGGCTATGAAACAAACAAGTTTCGTAGGGGTCATCCTACAAAATGAGCACAACTAATTTTGAGGATAACAAGGCAATAACTAACACCACTTTTGAGATGATAAACATTTCCACCTGTCTTCTTTCCAACAACAATTACTGTTCTAGATCTTTTTCTAATCTCACATCCATCATCCTAAAACATAAGATTGTAACCCTTTCTACACATTTGTCCAACACTCAAGAGATTATGCTTTAAACCTTTGACATAAAGAACATCATCAGTGTTATGCTTTCCATCAAAACTGATTGAACCTTTTCCACAAATCTTAGTAGCTTCATCACCACCAAACCTAACTACTCCACCATCAAATTTTTCAAGTTTAAATTACTTACTCATATCACTTATCATATGATTTGAGCATCCACTATCAATGACCCAATCATCCTTTTCAATCCTAGCATGAAAAGTAGATATTATAGTGCCTTTAGGGTTAGTACATGCTTTCCAATTCTTTTCCTTCACATAGCTTCTAGAGTTAGCAAAACCAGTTTCATCTCTTATGACAATTAATAAGCATTCATCATCATTATCATCCTCAAAATTAGATTCATCATCAGAAATGCTTGCATAGTAATTTTTCTTGAGCATCCTTCCTCTATTTTCCTTATTCTTAATTCTTAGAGCTCTATTTGGACACCTTGAAGCATAATGACCTATTTTTCCACAACTAAAACATTTAAAAGGCAACTTACCACTGAACTTACTAGTACCTTTTTTCATCCTTCTCACAAAGTTGGCTTCCACTTCATCAAAGTCTTCTGGTTTTGATTCAACAATCTTCTTTGTTTTACCAGCTTTAAAAGTAGTCTCATTTTTGCAGTTCCACTAGATGTGCCAAACTCTCTTATTTCAAAAATAGTTAGTGTGCCAAGCAACTGGTCTTTGGTAAATTTACTTAGGTTTTGTAATTCTTCAATAGCATAAACCTTATGACTGTAAGCTTTAGGAAGAGTTCTCAGTACCTTCAATATTACTTCTTTATCATCTATATTTCCACCAAGTCCCTTGATGCCATTGACAACTTCGTCCACCTTCTGTAAGTAGCTTGTAATGTTTTCATCTTCAGACATATGCATATTCTCATAATTGAGCTTCAAATTCTACATTTTAGCCTATTTAACCTTCTCATCTCCTTCATAGACACTTCCCAACCTTTTCCAAATCTCATTAGAAATTTTCAAATTCATAACTTTCACCAACTTAGAATTAGTAAGTCCACTTAAGAGAGCATGTTTTGCCTTACCATCTATTTCAAGCTACTTTGATTTCATCTTTAGTATTTACACCATTCTCAGGTATAGCATAATCAAACATGACGCATTTCTAGACCTCATAACCAAGAGAAATTAAAAAGTCTTACATCCTTACCTTCGAGAGTGCATAATTTAATTCATCAAACAAGGGAGTATCTTTCTTGTGTGCCATCTCGGATCTACCTCAAGCTGTTAAGCTTTCTTCAAAGGAACTTGGCTCTGATACCAATTGTTGAAGGCACGAGACAATTGAGAGGGGGGGAGCGAATCATTTGTATCAAAAACTTCAAACCCTCATAAACATAATCACATCCACATCAGTTCACTTAAACCCTTAATCTGTTATAAAGTTTAAACATGAAAAGAAAATAATAGAAACTTAAACACATCAACACCATGCACAAGAGAACACCAAATTTTTACGTGGAAAACCCTAAAAGGGAAAAACTACAGTGGGGATTAGCTCACAATATAATTTAGTAACAATATCAAATTATAAAGGCTCACTGCCATAGAGAGAATGCTCACTACAGGGGACTCACTGTCCAAGTGGACTCACTACCCACTGAGAAAGAAAGAAAGAAAGAAAAGAAGAATGACTCAATGTCATGCTTTGAACTGATATAATTGCATCTAACCTATGCATGAAGTTCAATTCCAATGAATCTCAATATACACATCAACATACACAACACCTTCACAGCATCACCAAAACTTGTAGACACCTTCTGCTCACTACATTTGGTAGCCTAACAAATGAAAGCCCTTGTTGCCCTAATAAAATTTGCATCACAACATCATATGCCCCATTCTCACACACATACACACACGAACTCTTAACACTTATTCATACCACCATTACCCTTGAAGAAATCTTCAATGCTGGCAGCACAATCTTTAATCCTTGAAACAATCTCCAAGGTCAGAAAACACATAATGTTTGAATTAGGTTTGGATCTAAACATTCCACAGCATAAGGGAATGAAGGAAAACTACTCCATGCCTTAGCTTAGACCCAAATCTATCCAGTCATGCTACACAACACTCACATAATCACCAAATCAACTCTACAAACATTCAAGGTCAGCCAAACAATGTAAACATAAGGAATTATTGATCACATGCTTTCATAATCACAACCATAACTTGTGGACCTTACATAGGGCTTTAACACAATCTAGAAACATCCATGAACATCTTGAAGTCACCTGGAAACCAACAAATTCAACCACAACAACTTTTACCTGAACACAACAACACTGTCAAACTCTGCCACACAATAGATTGCTTTTCAGAGTACCAAATCACAAACCTTTTGGATGGAAGATAGGTGAGATCCTTATGAACACATATCCATAATTGTAGCACCTAAAAACTTTCTATGGAGAAATGTGAAGAAAAATACTTTCTCCCAGACACCTCTACATAACTCAAAAACACTGTCAAATACTATTCTCAAATTGGTGAACATAACTTTCACTGTACAACAATCTGGAGCACCAAATTCTAGATTTAGCATCGTCAAACACTTCTTTACAACATATCCAAACTACACACTTAGATCTCTAACACATAAGAAATGCAGAGCAAAAACTTGAACAATATTCTATAAGCTAGAAGACTTTTCAACACACTATTTCCAGTATTAATCAAATATTCTCAAAAGCACTTGGAAACTCAGCAACAGGAACAATCTACTAACATCATCAATACCTCTACAAGGCATTCCAATCAATTTAACACAACAACTTAATCAAATGACAACAACAATATCAGAAGACATAATTGACATCAATGACAACACAAACATGTTGACATTAATGCCAACACTGATTAGCACATACTTGCAACAGGAATGGGATGTGTGGATGGAGGGATTAGTGGACTTGTGGATAAAAGGATAGGGGGATGTGAGGTGTTGATATGCATTCGACAACTAAGAGCCGGGGAGGGGGGGTGGTGAATCAGTTGTCTCAAAAACTTAAACACTTTTTGCAATTAAACATTCATCACTTATCCACAATTATTATAATTTAACAGTGAGCGCATGAAATCAAAAACTTAACCACAAATACAACATCAAACACAAGAGACACTAGATTTTATATGGAAAACCCCAAGGTGGGGAAAAACCATAGAGAGGATTAGCTCTCAATATATATTGCAATCTTGAAATAGTGATGTTCAGGCTTGGTCACTCCACGGGCCTAAACATATTGGCTTACTGCCATGAAGAACAACTAGGTCTAGCAGGTTCACTGCCTCAACCCTAAACCTAGTAAGATTACAATAAGGGTTGTTAAACCTTAAGGGATGTTAAACCCTACTAGCAGCTCACTGCCAGACTCACTATCATGATCAATACCTTTCTATATTTGTAACTGAAGTACAATCATTCCTTTGCTCTGCTCTACCTCTGCTCTGTTCTTCCTCTTCTTTCCTCTACCTCTTCTGTACTCTGCATTTTTGGACCTTTCTTAATATATTTTCATTTCTGCTCAAGGACAACTTCTCATGACTCAACTACAAGTATTTATACATTACAACAACCTTGGAATGATCATCAAGGTTGACATCACAATCATCAATCATTGGAACAATCTCCAAGGTCAACATTACAAACATTTACAAAATAGGTCTTGGCCTATTACAACATTGTGCAAAGGGGATGAAGAAAAGTTGTATACGGACCACATCATGCCTTAGCTAAGACTCAAACACAATCTTCCATGCTTTTACACACTTCCACAATCTTCAAGGGATCTTCGCAATCACTGGGATTAACCAGGTCGGCTAAGACTGGTTACACATTACATTATCTGGGAACAATCTTTAAACACAATCTCAATTTCTTAATGCAGACCAAAGTCCAGATAGGAACATGATCAAGAGACGTCCACAAGCACATTGTAATCATCAGGAGCAACCGCACAACCTTTAACCACTTTACCCATAATAATCTTCTCACTAGAACACATGAACTTCACTATCTTTGACTTTTATAGAACTTCACTATCTTCGACTATTATAAAAGAAAGATAGCTTGCAGACCACCAAACCATGAACCATTACAACTGTAGGCACTTATCATCATCCCAGACTTCCTTCTAGAACTGTAGAGCAAAATACTTTATTGCGGAGGAATGCGGAGCAGAAAACTTTCTCCCTGTCCCAACTGAACTCACTGAAAAAGTAGGTTTCTCTTTGGTGAACACAATTCACTTAGATCTTCATGTGGAGGGCTCAAATCTAAAATGTAGCATCCTTAATCATACCTCTAACTTAATTCCAATCCGCATACCACGATCTTCAAGCAGAAATAAATGCGGAGTAGTTTACCATACTGTTCTTCAGCATACAACTCACTGTCTATACTGCACTTCTCTGTAACTTGTTTCTTTCGGAGAGACTAATTTTCTTAATATCCTCAACATACAAGTCTTCTAAACAAGTAATATAATAAGATATAGTTGACACCAATGACAATAATGATATGTTGACATCAATGACGACACCGATTAGGCACATACTTGCAACAATATCCCCCTTTGTCATCGATGGCAACATATGATGTGAAAAACTGCAACAACCATCAAGACAAGATTCTCCCCCTTTCTCTTTACACATCTGCACTCTGAGTTTTTCACATGACTTCTCTCCCCCTTTGACATCAATGGAAAAGGGCACATACTTGCACTCTTCTGCTTTGATCTAATCTCTCTTCTGAACTCTCTGACTACTCCCCTTGAGAAGTAGCCCTAAAAAGTATCAATCTGGACCTCTGAGCACCTCTGGACTGATGCACTATTGTGCATATTAGTTTAGAGAAGGAGGGGTGATAACCCCTAACTTTTCTCTGAGATACTCAAAAGTATCCTTAGGCAGAGGCTTGGTAAAAATGTCTACAATCTGATCCTTGGTAGAAATATACTCCAACTTGACTTCATTCTCTGTCACTTTTTCTTTCAGAAAATGATACTTGATAGATATGTGCTTTGTCCTTGAATGTATCACTGGATTCTTTGATATGTTTATGGCACTTTTGTTGTCACAAAAGATTGCAATGTGATCTTCATACACAATTCTGATGTCCTTCAAAGTTTGCTTCATCCATAACACTTGAGTGCAACTGCATGCTGCTGCAATGTATTCTACTTTTGCAGTAGACAGGGATATTGAATCTTGTTTCTTGCTCAACCAAGATATTAATCTTTTTCCCAAGAAGAATGCACCTCCACTTGTACTTTTTATGTCATCGACATCTCTAACCCAATCTGTATCAGTATATGCACTGAGAGTAAAGTCACTGTCCTTAGGGTACCACAAACCATAATCCATTGTACCTTTTAAATATCTCAGAATTCTCTTGACTGCCATCACATGTGATTCCTTTGGTTCTGCCTAAAATCTTGCCACAAGACATACTGCATGCATTATGTCAGGTCTGGTTTGAGTCAGATAAAGTAATCCTCCAATCATAGATCTATACCTTTTCTAGTTTGTCAATGGTAAGTTATCATCTTTACTCAACTTACAACCAGTTATCATAGGTGTGCAAACTGGTTTAGCATCTTCTATCCCAAATTTCTTTAACAACTCTCTCACATATTTAGACTGAGAAATGAAGATAACTTTATCTGATTGACTTATTTGTAGACCTAAAAAGAAGTTCATCTCTCCAAACATAGACATTTCAAATTCACTTTGCATTTCTCTAGCAAAAACTAAGCACATACCTTCATTTCCTCTAAAAATAATATCATCAACAAAAACTACAACAATCAGGGTTTGTTCATCATTGATCTTGAAGTAGAGATTGCTATCTGTAGTACCTTTACTGAACCCTATCTATATCAGATACCTGTCCAACTATGCATACCATGCCTTGGGAGCTTGTTTTAATCCATACAAAGATTTCTTCAATATGCATACCATGGCACCTTGATCTAATGACTAAAATCCCTCTGGTTGTTCGATATAGACTTCCTCTTCCAACTCTCCATTTATGAAAGCAGACTTCACATCCATTTGATAGACCTTGAAGTCTTTGTATGTTGTAAAAGCCAAAAACATACTTATTGCTTCAATCCTTGCCACTGGAGCAAAGGTTTCTTCAAAGTCCATTCCTTCAACTTGAGCGTATCCTTTGCATACCAACCTTGCTTTGTTTCTTACAACTTCACCATTCTCATTCATCTTGTTTCTGAAGACCCATTTGGTACCAATTACATTCTTGTCTGCTAGTTTGGGAATAAGATCCCAAGTCCGATTCTTCTCTATCTGCATCAATTCCTCTTCCATATCCTTTATCCAATTTGCATCTTTGCAAGCCTCATCCACAGTTTTAGGTTCAATCTTGGAAATCAAATAGAAATTTACTTGTTCCTCTGCAACTTTTCTTCTGGTTAAGACCCCTTTGTTCTTATCTCCTATGATTTGATCTTTAGAATGACTGATTCTTACATATCTTGGAGTTTTGGTAGCACTTACTGGAGCTTGTTCTTCTTCATCTGAGCTATCTTCATGCTGCACCACTTCTGAAATATCCTGATCATCTGATTCATATCCACTTAATTCTAAAGTTCTTTCCTTACATTCATCAACTTTAACATTTGTACTTTCAATGATCTTATTCAGCCTCTTGTAATAGCACTGGTAGGCTTTGCTCTTGGTGGAGTAACCAAGGAAGATTCCTTCATCACATCTAGCATCAAACTTGCCTAGATCTTCTTCCTTTTGATATAACATTTGCTACCAAAAACTTTGAAATATTTCATAGTAGAAACTTTACGATACCACAACTCATAAGGAGTCTTAGAACTATTACCTTTTACTTGGACTCTATTTAGAATGTATACAACAGTGTGGATTGCCTCTCTCCAATATGCTTCTTGAAGATCAACTTCCTTCATCATGGTTCTAGCAGCTTCTTGAACTATTTTGCTTTTCCTTTCAACAACTCCATTTTGCTGTGGAGTTGTAGGTGTAGATAGATGTCTCTTTATTCCATGTTCTTCACAAAAGAAATTGAATTCATTTGATGTAAACTCTCCTCCTCTATCAGACCTCAAGCATTTGATTTTCAAATCCATCTCATTTTCAACTATTGCCTTAAATGCCTTGAACGTGTCTAGAGCTTTAGCTTTTTCTCTCAAGAAGGTGACCCAAGTCATTCTAGACTAATCATCAATAAGCAACATGAAATACCTACCTCCTTGCAAACTTCTTACTCTGGTAGGTCCACACAAATCTGTATGCACTAGCTCAAGTAGTCCTTCGACTGATTGGTCCTTGCTTTTGAAACTTGTTCTTGTCTGTTCCCCAAATTGATACTCCTTGCAAATAGGATTAGCAGGCTTCACAAGCTTAGGTAGATCTCTAACATCCTGTCCAGTACTTATCTTCATAATATTGTCAAAATTTATGTGACACAACCTTCTATGCCATAACCAACTCTCATCAGTTTGAGTCAACAAGCAATAGTTATCAGTTCCTTTCAAGTGATAGATATTACCTTTGGTCTTCTTACCAGTTGCAATGACTGTTCTAGAGCTTTCCCTAATCTTGCATCCATTGTCCTTGAAGCTTAGATCATAGCCCTTTTCACACATCTAACCCACACTCAAAAGATTGTGCTTTAATCCTTTCACATAGAAGACATCTTCAATATTATGCTTGCCATCAAAAGAGATAGATCCTTTCCCACAGATCTTACTAGCTGTATCATCTCCAAACCTAACTGGTCCACCATCGTATCTTTCCAAACTCACAAACTTACTTTTGTCACTAGTCATGTTGTGAGAGCAACCACTATCAGTAACCCATTCATCCTTGTCCTTAATGACCTGAGCAACCAAAGCACTTTCCACTAGTTTTTCTTTCTTCACATAGCTAGTAGAATTAGTAGACACGAGATCTTCCTTAATAGAAATAAACAAGCATTCATTTTGAGAGGAACTAGCATTATCTGGTTCACCATTATCTGATACTCCTTCATCATCATCAAAGTCCTCAACAAAATAACACTTCTTTTGGGTCCTAGGTTTGTTCTCATATTTTCTTCTATTTCTTTCAATTCTTTCAGGACATCTGGAAGCAAAATGACCTACTTTACAACAGGAAAAACATTTGAAAGGTAATTTGCCTTTATACTTACTAGATCCTCTTTGCAGTCTGTCCATGAAGTTGGCTTCAACTTCATCAAACTCATCATCGGATGCTACCTTGTATTTTTCTGATCTGGAAGTACTTCTTGGAGTGCTGGCTTTGAAGGCCGTCTCAACTTTTAGCAGAGCATCACCAAACTCTCTCATTTCAAAAGCAGTAAGCTTACCAAGCAGCTGATCCCTATCAACCTTTTTAACTTGCATGAATTCTTCAATTGCGGCTACTTTGTGACAGTAGGACTTGGGCAGGGATTTCAGAATTTTCATAACAACTTCCTTTTCATTGAGAGTTCTACCCATGGCTTTTATCCCTGTAACAAGTTCATCAACTCTTTGCATAAAGGCTGAAATGTTTTCATCATCATTCATCTTCAAACTTTCATATTTCACTTTCAAACTTTGTAACTTGGCTTCCTTCACAGAATCATCTCCTTCATACAGATTTTTTTAACTTTTCCCATACCTTATTTGCAGTTTCAAGATCCACAACTTTCGTCAATATTGAGTCAGATAAAGAGCTTAGCAGAGCATCCTTTGCCTTGACATCTATCTCATATTCTTTGATTTCTTCTTTAGCCATCAGACCATTTTGAGGTATGGTGTATTTTGTTTCTGCAGCTTTCATACTTTGTAACTAAGACTAAGAAGATGGCTTTTCATCTGAGCCTTCCAGAGAACATAATTCATTCCATCAAAATGTGATGCTTCCTTCTTGTAAGACATTTTGGATCTTCCTCAAGCTGTTAAACTTTCTTTAGAGAAACTTGGCTCTGATAATAATTGTTGATATGCGCCGGACAACTGAGAGGGGGGGTGAATCAGTTGTCTCAAAAACTCAAACACTTTCTGCAATTAAACATTCATCACTTATCCACAAATATTATAATTTAATAGTGAGTGCATGAAATCAGAAACTTAACCATAGATACAACATCAAACACAAGAGACACTAGATTTTACGTGGAAAACCCCAAGGTGGGGAAAAACCACAGAGAGGATTAGCTCTCAATATATATTGCAATCTTGAAATAATGATGTTTAGGCTTGGTCACTCCACGGGCCTAAACATACTGGCTTACTGCCATGAAGAACAACTAGGTCTAGCAGGCTCACTGCCTCAACCCTAAACCTAGCAAGATTACAATAAGGGCTGTTAAACCCTGAGGGCTGTTAAACCCTACTAGCGGCTCACTTCCAGACTCATTGTCATGATCAAAACCTTTCTATATTTGTAACTGAAGTACAATCATTCCTTTGCTCTACTCTACCTCCGCTCTGTTCTTCCTCTTCTTTCCTCTACCTCTTCTCTACTCTGCCTTTTTGGACCTTTCTTAATATATTTTCATTTCCGCTCAAGGACAACTTCTCATGACTCAACTACAATTATTTATACACTACAAAAACCTTGGAATGATCATCAAGGTCAGCATCACAATCATCAACCATTGGAACAATCTCCAAGGTCGGCATTACAAACATTTACAAAATAGGTCTTGGCCTATTACAACATTGTGTAAAGGGGATGAAGAAAAGTTGTATGCAGACCACACCATGCCTTAGCTAAGACTCAAACACAATCTTCCATGCTTTAACATGCTTCCACAATCTTCAAGGGATTTCTACAATCACTGGGATTAACCAAGATGGTTAAGACTGGTTACAAACTACATTATCTAGGAACAATCTTCAAACACAATCTCAATTTCTTAATGCGGAACAAAGTCTAGATAGGAACATGATCAGGAGACATCCACAAGCACATTGTAATCATCAAGAGAAATCGCACAACCTTTAACCACTTTACCCATAAGAATCTCCTCACTGGAACACATGAACTTCACTATCTTCGACTGTTATAAAAGAAAGATAGCTTGCGGGCCACCAAACCATGAACCATTGCAACTATAGGCACTTATCATCATCCCAAACTTCCTTCTAGAACCATAGAGAAAAATACTTTATTGCAGAGGAATGTGGAGCAAAATACTTTCTCCCTATCCCAACTGAACTCACTGAAAAAGTAGGTTTCTCTCTGGTGAACACAATTCACTCAGATCTTCATGCAGAGGGCTCAAATCTAGAATGTAGTATCCTTAATCATACCTCTAACTTAATTCCAATCCATAGACCATGATCTTCAAGCAGAAATAAATGCGAAGCAGTTTACCAGACTATTCTTCAGCATACAACTCACTGTCTGTACTACACTTCTCTATAACTTACTTGTTTCTTCCAGAGAGGCTAATTTTCTCAATATCCTCAACATACAAGTCTTCTAAACAAGTAATAGAATAAGATATAGTTGACACCAATGACAACAATGATATGTTGACATCAATGACAACATTGATTAGGCAGATACTTGCAACAGTGAGGATGGGGATATTAGGCATTGGGAGGAATGGGGGTAAAGTAGATGGAGGAAGGTGTATGGTTACATGATTTTGGGATGTGTGATGATGGAGGACGGATAGCGACATATGTTTTGGCAGTGTAATGGGATGCATGGGTTTGGGATGGAAAGAAGTAGATTTGGAAGGCATGGAGGTGGTACCAACATCTTAGGATTGTTTTCCTTGGGGTATATAGCCAAGTCCATGCAATTATGGAGAAACTTTGACATGGATGGGCTCCAAAATACCTTGTTCATGAAATCCTAAGCCTTTTCCATGATAATTCATGTTTAGGAGCATGCGATGTGCAATGGGATGTTAATTGTTTAGGACACAAGACGTGAGTCCATTATTAGATGGGGAGAGTGGAGTAGTGGATAGAAGTTGTTTATCTCCTACAATAGAGCCACCATGAATGAAGGTGTTGGATTCAAGAGGATAGGATAACGGATTTGGAATGGGATCTATAGAGGATGGTGGAGGATCATGAGGATCTTGATCAACAATATTCTCGGTAAGAATTTGATTGTCCATATTTTCTTGGGGATGTTGTTAGATGATGGATAGGATTAGTTGGAGGATGGATAGGACTAGTGTTGGTGGGATTATGAATGGGATTAAGTGAATTATGGATAGGAGGAATTTGAATTTCTTTCTCATGTATAGTATCTTGATCATAGAGAAGATATTAGTTATGGATAGGTTGATCATATGATGGAATGGAATCAAGAATGGAATTAGATAGGGTGTTTAGATCTTGATTAGGATGAGGGCTTGATGTTTCCACATGCTTAGGACTAGAATCTTGACATAGCTCTTGGGCTTGGATGGAAGTGGACAGTAGTAGAAAAACAAGCAATAAATGACTAAAAATTGCAAATAAACTACTAGCGAGTAGTTTATTTGCAATTTTTAGATATTTTTTGTCATTTATTGCCTGTTTTTCTACTAGTGGGAATACTCTTGGATGGGAGTAATAGGATCTTGATGGTCATCAACATGGTTATATGATGGATCTTGACTTACACTCGTGGTAAGGGGATCTTCAAGAGGCTTGATGGGTTGTGGGCTACATGATGGGTTTGGAGGAATAGGCATATTGATTGAAGATTCTTGTATAGGTTCAAGGATAGGTATTTGATTACATGGTGGTGGTTGATTCCTTACTAATAGCCATTGGATCACATCCTTCATAAGTGTATGGGTGGATGGCCAATATAATGGATGGATAATAAGGGTAGATGGTGGAGGATTATAATTGGGAATAGGTGGAGGGATAATGGTATTGGATGGATTTGGATTATATAGCACAATGTTACCACAATGTATGAGGCTTTTAATCAATCTCTTAAGTGTGGGACAATTGAATGTATTATGACCTTTGATCCTATGGTATGTGCAATAGTCATTTTTATCATACCAAGGAGATTTAACTTGACTTTTTCCATGTTATTTTATCGGTGGTAGCTCAATCAAGTTTGCTTGGACCAACTATTGTACAAGTATCTCCATGGGATCCTTTGGTAGAGGATTGGAGGAACATGGTGATGGAGGTAATGAAGGGCTTGATTGATTAGAAGGTTGATGGACCAATGGATTAGGATTATGATTAGATGGTGGTGTTGGGATAGGAAGTAGTAGGTGTTGCAAGTATGTGCCTAATCGGTGTTGTCATTGATGTCAACATATCCTTGTTGTCATTGGTGTCAACTGCATCTCATTCTATTACTTGTTTAGAAGACTTGTATGTTGACTATATTGAGAAAATTAGCCTCTCCAGAAGAAACAAGTGAGTTACAGAGAAGTGCAGTACAGACAGTGAGTTGTATGCTGAAGAACAGTCCGGTAAAATGCTCTGCATTTACTTATGCTTGAAGATCATGGTCTGCAGGTTGGAAGTAAGTTAGAGGTATGCCTAAGGATGTTACATTCTAGGTTTGAGCCCTCTACATGAAGATCTAAGTGAGTTGTGTTCACTAGAGTGAAACCTGGTTTTTCTGTAAGTTCAGTTGGGACAGGGAGAAAGTATTAGGCTCCGCATTCTTCTGTAATACAATATTTTTCTCTGTGGTTCTAGAATGAAGTCTAGGATGATGTTAAGTTCCTACAGTTGCAATGGTTCATGGTTTGGTGGTTTGCAAGCTATCTTTATTTTATGACAATCGAAGACTGTAAAGTTCATGTGTTCCAATATGAAGATTCTTATGGGTAAAGTGGTTAAAGGTTGTGTGGCTGCTCCTGATGATTATAACGTGCTTGTGGATGTCTCCTGATCATGTTCCTATCTAGACTTTGGTCCGTGTTAAGAAATTGAGATTGTGCTTGAAGATTGTTCCCAGATATTGTAGCGTGTAACCAGTCTTAGCTGACTTGGCTAATCCCAGTGATTGTAGAGATCTCTTGAAGATTGTGGAAGTGTGATGAAGCATGGAAGATCGTGTTTGAGTCCTAGCTAAGACATGGTGTGGTTCACGTATAATTTTACTTCATCCCCTTTGCATAATGTTGTAATAGGCCAAGACCTATTTTGTAAATGTTTGTAATGTCGACCTTGGAGATTGTTCCAATGGTTGATGATTGTGATGCTGACCTTGATGATCTTTCCAAGGTTGTTGTAATATATAAATACTTGTAGTTGAGTCATAAAAATTTGTCCTTGAGAGGAAATGATAAGATCTTAAGAAAGGTCCAAAAGGTAGAGCAGAGAAGAGGCAGAGGAAAGAAGAGGAAGAATAGAGCAGAGGAAGAGTAGAGCAGAGGAATCATTGTACTTCAATCACAAATATAGAAAGGTGTTGATCATGGCAGTAAGCCTGGTAGTGAGCCACTAGTAGCGTTTAACAACCCTTATTGTAATCTTGCTAGGTTTAGGGTTGAGGCAGTGAGCCTGCTAGACCTAGTTGTTATTCATGGCAGTGAGCCAGTAGGTTTAGGCACGTGGAGTGACCAAGCCTGAACATCATTATTTCAAGATTGTAATATATTTTGAGAGCTAATCCTCTCTATGGTTTTTCCCCACCTTGGGGTTTTCCACAAAGTGTTTAAGTTTTTGGGAAAACTGATTCATCCCTCCCTCTCAGTTGTCTAGTGCATATCAACAATTGGTATCAGATCCAAGTTCCTCTGAAGAAAGTTTAACAGCTTGAGGAAGATCCAAAATGTCTTACAAGAAGGAAGCACTGCATTTTGATGGAATGAATTATGTTCTCTGGAAGGCTCAGATGAAAAGCCATCTTCTTTGTCTTGGTTACAAAGTATGGAAAGCTGCAGAAATAGAATACACCATACCCCAAAATGGTCTGACGACTGAAGATGAAATCAAAGAATATGAGATAGATGTCAAGGCAAAGGATGCTCTGTTAATCTCATTAACTGATTCAATATTGACGAAAGTTGTGAATATTGAAACTGCAAATAAGGTATGGGAAAAGTTGAATAATCTGTATGAAGGAGATGATTCTGTGAAGGAAGCCAAGTTACAAAGTCTGAAAGTGAAATATGAAAGTTTGAAGATGAATGATGATGAAAACATATCATCCTTTATACAAAGAGTTGATGAACTTATTATAGGGATAAAAGCCATAGGCAGAACTCTCAATGAAAAGGAAGTTGTCATGAAAATTCTCAGATCTCTGCCAAAATCCTATTGTCACAAGGTAGCCACAATTGAAGAATTCATGCAAGTAAAAATGATTGACAGGGATCAGCTGCTTGGTAAGCTTACTACTTTTGAAATGAGAGAGTTTGGTGATGCTCTGCCGAAAGTTGAGATGACCTTTAAGGCTAGTACTCCTGGAAATACTTCCAGATTAGAACAGTACAAGGTAGAACCTGATGATGAGTTTGATGAAGTTGAATCCAACTTCGTGGACAAACTACAAAGAGGATCTGGTAAGTATAAAGGCAAATTACCTTTTAAATGTTTTTCCTATGGTAAAGTAGGTCATTTTTCTTCCAGATGTCCTGAAAGAATAGAAAGAAATAGAAGAAGATATGAGAATAGGCCTAGGACCCAAAAGAAGTGTTACTATGTTGAAGATTTTGATGATGATGGAGTATCAAATAATGGTGAACTAGATAATGCTAGTTCCTCTGGAAACGAATGCTTGTTTATTGCTATTAAGGAAGATCCTGTGTCTACTAATTCTACTAGCTGTGTGAAGGAAGAAAAACCAGTGGAAAGTGCTTTGGCAGCTCAGGTCATTAAGGACAAGGATGAATGGGTTATTGATAGTGGCTGCTCTCACCACATGACTGGTGACAAAAGTAAGTTTGTGAGTTTGGAAAGATATGATGGTGGACTGGTTAGGTTTGGAGATGATACAACTAGTAAAATTTGTGGGAAAGGATCTATTTCTTTTGATGGCAAGCATAATACTGAAGATGTCTTGTATGTGACAGGATTAAAGCACAATCTTTTGAGTGTGGGTTAGATGTGTGATAAGGGCTATTATTTAAGCTTCCAGGAAAATGGATGCAAGATCAGGGAAAGCTCTGAAATAGTCATTGCAATTGGTAAGAAGACCAGAGGTAATATCTATCACTTGAAAGGAACTGATAACCATTGCTTGTTGACTCATATTGATGAGAGTTGGTTATGCAATAGAAGGTTGTGTCACATAAATTTTGATAATATTACGAATATAAGTATTGCATAGATTGTTAGAGATTTGCCTAAGCTTGTGAAGCCTACTAATCCTATTTGCAAGGAGTGTCAATTTGGGAAACAAACAAAAACAAGTTTCAAAAGTAAGGACCAATTAGTTGGAGGACTACTTGAGCTAGTGCATACAGATTTGTGTGGACCTACCAGAGTAAGAAGTTTGCAAGGAGATAGGTATTTCATGTTGCTTATTGATGATTATTATAGAATGACTTAGGTCACCTTGTTGAGAGAGAAAGTTGAAGCTCTAGATAAATTCAAAGCATTTAAGGCAATGGTTGAAAATGAGATGGATTTGAAAATCAAATGCTTGAGGTTTGATAGAGGAGGAGAGTTCACATCAAATGAATTCAATTTCTTTTGTGAAGAACATGGAATAAAGAGACAATTATTTGCGCCTAGAACTCCACAACAAAATGGAGTTATTGAAAGGAAAAACATAACAGTTCAAGAAGCTGCTAGAACCATGATGAAGGAAGCTCATCTTCTGAAAGCATATTGGAGAGAGGCAATTCACACCGCTGTATATATTCTAAATAGAGTTCAAGTAAAAGGTAATAGTTCAAAGACTCCTTATGAATTATGGCATGGTAGAGTTCCTACTATGAAAAATTTCAAAATTTTTGGTAGCAAATGTTATATCAAAAGAGAAGAAGATTTAGGCAAGTTTGATGCTAGATGTGATGAAGGAATCTTCCTTGGTTACTCCACCAAGAGCAAGGCCTACTGGTGCTATAATAAGAGGCTGAATAAGATCATTGAAAGTGCAAATGTTAAAGTTGATAAATGTAAGGAAAGGTCTTTAGAATCAAGTGAATATGAGCCAGATGATCCAAATGTTTCAGAAGTGGTGCAGCATGAAGACAACCCAAATGAAGAAGAACAAGCTCTGGTAAGTGCTACCAAAACTCCAAGATATGTAAGAATCGATCATTCTGAAGATCAAATCATAGGAGATAAGAGCAAAGAGATCCTAACCAGAAGAAAAGCTGCAGAGGAACAAGTAAATTTCTGTCTAATTTCTAAGATTGAACCCAAAATTGTGGATGAGGCTTGCACAGATGAGAATTGGACAAAGGCTATGGAAGAGGAGTTGATGCAGATATAGAAGAATCAAACTTGGGATCTTGTTCCCAGACCAACAGACAAGAATGTAATTGGTAGAAAATAGTTGTTCAGAAACAAGATAAATGAGAATGGTGAAGCGGTAAGAAACAAAGCAAGGTTGGTATGCAAAGGATACGCTCAAGTTGAAGGAATAGACTTTGAAGAAACTTTTTCTCCAGTGGCAAGGATTGAAGCAATAAGGATGTTTTTGGATTTTGCAGCATACAAAGATTTCAAGGTTTATAAAATGGATGTGAAGTCTACTTTCTTAAATGGAGAGTTGGAAGAGGAAGTCTATATCGAACAACTGGAAGGGTTTCAGTCATCAGATCAGGGTGACATGGTATGTGGATTGAAGAAAGCTTTGTATGGATTAAAACAAGCTCCCAAGGCATGGTATGCATGATTGGACATGTATTTGATGCAGATAGGGTTCAGTAAAGGTACTATAGACATCAATCTTTACTTCAAGATCAATGATGAACAAACCCTGATTGTTGCAGTTTTTGTTGATGATATTATTTTTGGAGGCGATGAAGGTATGTGCTTAGTTTTTGTTGGAGAAATGCAAAGTGAATTTGAAATGTCCATGTTTGGAGAGATGAACTTCTTTTTAGGTTTGCAAATAAGTCAATCAGATAAAGGTATCTTCATTTCTCAGTCTAAATATGTGAAAGAGTTACTAAAGAAATTTGGGATGGAAGACACAAAACTAGTTTGCACACCTATGATAAGTAGTTGTAAGTTGAGTAAAGATGATAACTCACCCTTGGCAAACCAGAAAAGGTATAGATCTATGATTGGAGGATTACTTTATCTAACTCAAACCAGACCTGACATAATGCATGCAATATGTCTTGTGACAAGATTTCAGGCAGAACCCAAGGAATTACATGTGATGCCAATCAAGAGAATTCAGAGATATTTAAAAGGTACAAAGGATTATGGTTTATGGTACCCTAAGGACTGTGACTTTACTCTTAATGCATACACTGATGTAGATTGGGCTGGAGATGTGGATGATAGAAAAAGTACAAGTGGAGGTGCATTCTTCTTGGGAAAAAGATTAGTATCTTGGTTGAGCAAGAAACAGGATTCAATATCCTTGTCTACTACGGAAGTAGAATACATTGCAACAGCATATAGTTGCACTCAAGTGTTATGGATGAAGCAGACATTGAAGGACATTAGAATTTTGTATGAAGATCCCGTTGCAATCTTTTGTGACAACACAAGTGCCATAAACATATCAAAGAATCCATTGATGCATTCAAGGACAAAGCACATATCCATTAGGTATCATTTTCTGAGAGAAAAGGTGACAGAGAATGAAGTCAAGTTGGAGTATGTTTTGAAAGGAAGCTAGGTGTGCAGAAATCGCTTCCTACACTAATCTAATGAGGAGAGATGTATGTAAATTCAAATTAACCTTTCCAGTAATAGCATTATTAACACAATAACAGAGATATTGCAGCAATACACATACACACAGAAAGTAGATAGAAGAGAGAGAGAGACAAGATATACGTGAGGAAAACCCTTACGGGTGAAAAACCCCACACTCCAAAACACAGCTCAAATGTATTACAGTAAACAATAACATATTACAATACAGTTTCAAAGCCAATGCTCTTTTATAAGTCTTCGAATGTTGAATCTGGAGATATTCTGGGAGCATAACAATACTTGTACAAAACTATTTATCTCCCATCCAAGCACCTATTTTTATAGAGTTTACAAGGCAAATATGGAACCTTCTAGAGATGGGCATCCATCTTGGACTCATGCCCCAAAACCCACACCTAAGGACACTTGTCCAACATCCCATCCCAATGTGGGTGCCTTGTCCCAAGATAGGCTATGACAGATGCTCTTACGTACCTTACAACTGTCATAGAATCTGTCATAACTAACAACACTTACAGCTATAAGAGAATCTGTCATACACTGACTAAAAATATCATATTCCTCTTACAACATGTCATAACCTCCCTTGACCGCCCAAAGATGCCTTTCTCTCGTGCAAAGATACTCACTGACACTTGTCATTAAATAAAAGTCATTTGAGGTTTCAGGAACGTTGCCCCTAAGCCCCCATGGGGGCATTGCCCCTCGACCCCACCCTGTACCACAATAGGGAGCGTGCCAGGGGCGTTGCCCCTGGAACCCCTCAAGGGGCTCCGCCCCTTGACCCCGTCTTGGGGGTGTTGCCCCCAAAACCCCGTTAATTATTCAAGGAGGAAACCGCGGCTGCCAAAGTCACCAAAATTTATCCTGTTGCATGTACACAAGGTGTCGACTATGCCAACTCAACATGGAATAAATAAATACAACATTAGGAATTTGCAAAGGTTGAGACACTTTAATTCCCAACATGTTTCTACTAAGGATCAGATTGCAGACATTTTTACCAAGCCTTTTCCTAAGGATACTTTTGAGTATCTCAGAGAAAAGTTAGGGGTTATCACCCCTCCTGCTCTAAACTAAGATGCATAATAGTGCATCAGTCTGGAGGTGCTCAGAGGTTCAGATTGATGATTTTTAGGGCTACTTCTCAGGGGGAGTAGTTAGAGAGTTCAGAAGAGAAATTAGATCAGAGTAGAAGAGTGCAAGTATGTGCCCTTTTCCATTGATGTCAAAGGAGGAGAGAAGTCATGTGAAAAACTTAGAGTGCAGATGTGCAAGAGAAAGGGGGAGAATTTTGGAGAAAGAAAGAGTGCAGGTATGTAAAGAGAAAGGGGGAGAATCTTGTCTTGATAGCTGTTGCAATTTTTCACATCATATGTTGCCATCAATGACAAAGGGGGAGATTGTTGCAAGTATGTGCCTAATTGGTGTTGTCATTGATGTCAACATATCCTTATTGTCATTGGTGTCAACTATATCTCATTCTATTACTTGTTTATAAGACTTGTATGTTGAGGATATTGAGAAAATTAGCATCTCTAGAAGAAACAAGTGAGTTACAGAGAAGTGAAGTATAGATAGTGAGTTGTATGCTAAAGAACAATCCGGTAAAATGATCCACATTTACTTATTCTTGAAGATCGTGGTCTATGGATTTGAAGTAAGTTAGAGGTACACCTAAGGGTGCTACATTCCAGGTTTGAGCCCTCCGCATGAAGATCTGAGTGAGTTGTGTTCACTAGAGTGAAACCTATTTTTTTCTGTAAGTTTAGTTGGGATAGGGAGAAAGTATTCTTCTCTGCATTCCTCTGCAATACAATATTTTGCTCTACGGTTATAGAAGGAAGTCTGGGATGATGTTAAGTGCCTATAGTTGCAATGGTTCATGGTTTGGTGGTCCACAAGCTATCTTTCTTTTATGACAGTTGAAGATAGTAAAGTTCATGTGTTCTAATATGAAGATTCTTATGGGTAAAGTGGTTAAAGGTTGTGCGGTTTCTCCTGATGATTATAACGTGCTTGTGGATGTCTCCTGATCATGTTCCTATCTTGACATTGGTCCATGTTAAGAAATTGAGATTGTGTTTGAAGATTGTTCCCATATATTGTAGCGTGTAACCAGTCTTATCCGACTTAGCTAATCCCAGTGATTGCAGAGATCTCTTAAAGATTGTGGAAGCGTGATGAAGTGCGGAAGATCATGTTTGAGTCCCAGCTAAGGCATGGCATGGTCCCCATATAATTTTACTTCATCCCCTTTGCATAATGTTATAATAGGCTAATACCTATTTTGTAAATGTTTGTAATGCTGACCTTGGAGATTGTTCCAATGGTTGATGATTGTGATACTGACCTTGATGATCTTTCCAAGGTTGTTGTAGTGTATAAATACTTATAGTTGAGTCATAAAAAGTTGTCCTTGAGCGGAAATGATAAGATATTAAGAAAGGTCCAAAAGGCAGAGCATAGAAGAGGCAAAGGAAAGAAGAAGAAGAATAGAGCAGAGTAGAGGAATCATTGTACTTCAGTTACAAATATAGAAAGGTGTTGATCATGGCAATAAGCTTGACAGTGAGCTGCCAGTAGGGTTTAACAGCCCTCAGGGTTTAATAGCCCTTATTGTAATCTTGCTAGGTTTAGGGTTGAGGCAGTGAGCTTGGTAGACCTAATTGTTCTTCATGGTAGTGAGCCAGTAGGTTTAAGCCCGTGGAGTGACCAAGCCTAAACATCATTATTTCAAGATTGCAATATATTTTGAGAGCTAATCCTCTTTGTGGTTTTTCCTCACCTTGGGGTTTTCCACAAAGTGTTTAAGTTTTTGGGACAATGTCCGATGCATATCAACAGTAGGTTCTTGGATAGGCATTTGGTTGGATGATGAGGGAGGATACCCATAGGATGCATAAGCTAGAGTGGTCTTCCCCTTGTCAAAGGTAGCATGAGAACTTAATGACACTTCATTTTGGTGAAAAGGGTAACTTGGACTTGCATGTTCTTCTTGTGAAGGAACTTGATAGTTTTGTAAATGGATTTGGGGTTGAGGTGAAATGTTGGAATAAGTATTTGGATGATCTTGGGGTATGGATTGATATGTATATTGGTTGATATTGGAAAATGTAGGGCAGGTTGAGGTAGGATTAGCTTGATATGTGGTTGTACTAGGTTGGTATGAAGTTGATGAGGATGACATATGGGGTTGAGGTTGTGTTTGTTGAAAGAATAAAGGTTGTGGTTGTGTTTGGTTTTCTTGGGTGGCTAGGAGTTGTTGAAGAAGGGCTTGTTGTTGTTGTTGTTGGATAAAGGCTTGTTGTTGTTGTTGTTGTTGTTGGAGTTGTTGTTGGGTGGTGACTTGTTGTTGTGAGATAGTGGGATATGGTGTTGGCAAGAGACACTTTATGGATTCATGATTGTTGTCATTGATGGCAACAAAGTTCATCCCACACATTCCCAGGACATGGTGTGTCTATACCGGAAGTCAGAGTGAAGAATGTTGTGGTCTGGTAAGCAAGAACAAAGCATGTGGCGAGGTCCAACAGTCAGGTCAGGATCTCTTAGAGGAAGTATCTTGGTGAAGTGCGGATTTGGGGAAGTCAAGAGGACTACCTTGACTGATAGATTCCAAGGATTTAGCCTTCGGTGATAGATGAAGAAAAAGATATGAATACTTGAGTATCGGGTTCCTGATTGGCAGTGTGGACAGAGGAAGAACTGACTGGCAGAACATCAGACATTATCCGGATGTGTTACTAATGATGGTAAAGGTTATTAAGGCATAAGTTATGATTGGCCGACATGATTGATGACTTCTACAATATATCCTTGATCCGCATTACTCGGTAAGCAAGGATTCAGCTGACAGATTAGAGTTTGTGGAAAAGATTGACTATTCTGGATGCCGACTAGAAAGGTGATGAAATCACTTGTGCGGATATATATACAAGATGGATTTAGTTGTGAGAAGTGTCATGGTTTTTGGTAATGTGCGAAGAAAAGCAGTAGAGCAGAGTAAAAGCAATAAGGAAGGTCCGGTATGTGAAAGGAGAGCAGCACAAAAGAAGAGGAAAGATGAAGTGCAGCAGATCAGTGTACTGAGCCTAACCGGAACTGAACTCCAGCATATGTAGATGCTCCTTATCAATTCAAGTATTGTATTACACTCTTTATAAATTGTAGACAGTGTGTCTCTTGTAGGCAGTGTGCCTCTTGTGAGCAGTGTGCTCGGGCAGTGAGCCCTAATTGGCAAGTGCCATTTTGTATTTCCATTCTTCTAACAGAGAATACAATCTTGGGTTAATCACCCCGTGGTTTTCTCCCTTAACAGGGTTTCCACGTCAAAAATATTATGTCATGTGTATTTCCATTTCATGGTTATGTTTGCTTATTTGAATTAATGCTGCATTGATTAATAAGAAAGTTCATAAAGCAGAAATAATTAGGATAACTGATTCACCCCCCCTCTCAGTTATCAACAATTGGTATCAGAGCCAAGTTCCTCCCAACAGAGCCTAATAGCTTAAGGAAGATCTGGGAATTCAAATGGATGTGTATGGTATGAGGGAGCAACTTAAGTCTTCCCTAGATGATCTTGAGTAGTCAAATTTTGAAGTCAATGAATTGAAGGAAAGACTCAAACAGGCTGATGATTTCATAAATGAACTAAAAAGGAAACTGAGTCTCTCTATGAAAAAGAGAAAAGAGCACCTTCAGCAATTGGCAAGTCAAGGTGAAGCCAATGATACAAATGGAGATCTGAAGGAGAAAACCAAGTTGTGTGAAAAGTTATCACAAGAGATCATCATGGTAAGACATGAGATGGAATCAGGAGTTATGAAGTTTACCCAAGAAATTGAAGAGAAAAGAAAAACTGAAGATGATCTAAGACAATCTCTCAAGGAGAAATTAGAAGACTGCCACAAGATGGATAGAATAATCAGACACCTTGAATTTGATCTTGAAGATGCTAAAGATAATGAAGAAAAAATTGAGGATCAAATTGTCTCTCTTAAAAGGGATCTTCAAACAGCAAATGAATATAAAGAAAAATTCAAGATAAGTTATGCTCAACTTGAAGTTCTTCTTGAAAGTCAAAATAGGGTCAATGACAAGTGTGGTTTGGGATATGAGAAAGGAGAAAGCTCCGGATCCGGTCAGAAGAATTTTGGATCAGAAAATCCAAGGAACAAGCCTAGAAGACCTCTGGTAAGGCAGCCTAATGCTCAAAGATATCCATCCTTCAATGGATACTACCACAACTACAATAACTTTGGTCATAAAGCTAATCAGTGCAGAAAGAGAATGAATCAGACTAATTCATCCTTCTTCGGACAGTGTTTCAACTGCAAAAGGTATCATCACAAATCTCATGAATGTAGAAATATGCAAATGAACAAATCATTCAATGGTAGATGCTTTACATGCAATAGAATAGGCCATATGGCTAATCAATGCATATCAAGAGGATATCAATCAAATATGCAAAGAAATGTTATTTTCCAAATTTGCAATAGATCCGGTCATATTGCAAAATTCTGTAGAAGCAAGAATCAGGACAAAAGAGGTTTGGTACATCATAATCAGAATCAAGATAAGGGAAAACAAAAAGTGAATGCGGATGAAGTTCAAAGTGAGATGAACAAGATTTGGGTGAAGAAAAGTACAGAGAATGTAGGGGATGGGTCCGCACTAGACTCTGGTGCTGATATTCCTTCCAGAAATTAAAAAGTGAGCTCTGGCTCAGGGGGAGACACAAAGAAAACCTTGTTCCCCCAGCCAGTCAATTGGTGCCGGAACTGGCACAAGATGAGTTGCCGATTAAAGGGTTCATAAGAGAAACATCCAAATAAACTATGGTTAAGATTTGGAAGATCCGCAAGATGTTTAAGATCAAGATTGATCCAGTTCTTCAAGTCATCCAAATAAGGCAAATTGGAATGACTTAGGTTGAGCATTTATTGCAACTTGACATTAGGGTGTGCAGAGCAATATAAAGGATTTCTCATTAAGCATTTGTTCATTCTGCATTCAAGAAGAAATGAAAAGAGGAGCTCTGCAACTAATTACTTCAAACTTCTCAAAGACCAACCATTGGAGTTGATTTAATCAACAAATCATTCAAGTTGATTCCGCGAACCCTACAGGTGCAAAAGGTATTCTCCGTTATCAAATATCTCTCTGTAAATCCTTGAATAATGGGTACTCCAAATATTGTGAAGATCTCTGATAGGCCTCACCCCAAATTCAAGAAACATCCATACAAATCCTTGGAAGTAGATCCCCTAGGCACTTTTCAAGCATTCTGCATGGGGTTTTGCATGTAGAAGATGTTAGGGTTTACATTCATCCAAGCATTGAAGAATTTGGGGAATCAAAGTTAATGGATATCTATCACAAGCAGTTAACAGATGATTCTTTTGAGATCAAACCTCAGTATAAAGCCATCCGGGATAAACATTTTGCACAGTACATTCATTTCCCCTATTTTGAAGAGGATGAATGGGTCTGGTATGTGTTGAGTAGAGTGCATGACAATTTCTTATGGTTGAATAAACCATTTAAGATCACCAAAGATGCAATTAGGGCAGTAACCGGTCTGCACTCATCCGAAGGGATACCTGTCCTCAAATCTGTCAAAAACCAAACTGTAATTAAGGCCACCAGATCAAAATTTGATAAGAGGGCAATGACCATTGAAGATATCATAGACCCAGATATCAAGTTTGCATCTATGATAATAGGGTATAAGATATATCATTCAAGTAGGGAGAATTCAGTGTCCGGAACTGCAGTGTATACTGCCTATGAGATGCTGAGAAAGAATGCAGAGTATGATCTCTGTGAACTTCTTCTAAGTCAATTGATGGAGAACATACAAAAGATCAAAAAGGACAAGAAGAACTCTTTTAAATATGGTGGACTGATATTGTGTTTATTTTTCTACTTCATGAATGAGCTACCCGGATCTAATGGATGGGCATGGCAAAATAACAAACCGGTAGCAATTCAAATCAAAAATTACTTGCATGAACTTGGGGATGCCAAGGCAAGGAATACAGCTCTGTGGGGGTACTTTAAGAACTTCCAAAATACTATGCAAATCAGAGAAAGAATCCCAAAATCATTGGTTGAAAAATATAAAGATACAATGTGCTTCATGGTAGACACTGATCAATGCCTAATGGAGGCAGTAGAGCCAAGGACAGTCTGGATCATGCCTATGAAGTTGATGAACAAATTGTGGAGCTACATGTTCAACACATGCTAAGTTAGCCAAAGGATCCAAAGGCAGAAAGGTTTGGAACCTTTGAAGAGCTAAGTGTAAAAGTTCATGTGGAACTCATACAACCGGAAATAAAGAGGAAAGTGAGAAAATAAGTTGAAGAAATTGCCAAAGGCTTAGACATCTCAAAGGAGGCACTTGATGCCAACAGGGAAAAGATGGAAAGGGCTGAGGAAAAGAAGAAAGAGGCAGAAAAGGGAACTAAGGAAAGTGCTCCGGTAGAATCTTCCACCCGGACAAGATCATCAAAGAGATTTGTACCTGCCACTGCTAAAAGGTCAAGGACATCAAAATCAGAAGCAAAATCATCCGGCAGAGGAGAGAAAAGAACTAAAACAAAGGCCACAAGGTCTTATGTCAATTAGAAGGATGATGAAGAAATTGAATCAGATGAGGATATAAAGAAAATGAAGAAGGAGAAGAAGAAAACATCCGGTGAACCCTCTACCGGTCAAGGTGAAGAAGAAAAGGCAGAAGAATTTGTAGAAAAGCCCACTCTGTCTTTAGATGATGTCATCAAATCAGTCACTGTGGATGGAAACCTTCAGCTAATGGCTGAATTCTATGATGATTACAATGAAGCAGACCAAAAGATCTTGCAGGAAGCAGCAGTTAAGTATCTAAACATATATAAAAAGGCTTTTAAAGCATAGAAAAAGAGTTAGAAATAAGAAAGAATACTGCCATGGCAAAAGATCTTGAGCTCTAGGAACAGATAGCCATTCAACTATATCCTTCAATCGATTCAAAGAAAGTGAACATGATCTTCAAGGATTGCAAAGATAAATTTCAGAGCAAAGCCAGAATGAATCAGCTCATGCTTGGTGAGACTGACAAGATAGCCAAGGAAACATAAGAGATCCTCAGGAATGCCTTCAAAAGATTCAATCTTCCTATTATAGAGGACTTGGGCGTTGATCCTTCGGCCACAAGTGTTGAAAAGGAATCCACTGAGGAAATGACAGAAGAACTAATGGACACTGGTGAAGATAAGGGCTTAGAATCCTCTGCTCCAGAAGAGGTGGCCCATGAACAAACAAACATCACTCCTCCGGTTTCCCCTGCTGACTCTGGATCCAAAGGAGAGGAAAGAATATAGGAGAAAGAAGCAGAGGTGAAGGAAAAAGAAGATGACAGTACCAAGGCTGTAGAAGGAAAAAAAGCTCCAAGATACAATTCTGAGACTGCAGAAGAGAAGAAGAATCTGTCTCCGGCAAGAGACACTGCAGAAACTGTCAAAAAGTTCTTAGACAAAGAGACAATGGAAATTGATGAACCGGAACTTCTGCAAGGGCCATTTAATTTTGACTCTCTTTCTCCGGTACAAACAATGAAGATAGCTTCATTTGCTAATGCAAAGGCCAAAGAAAAACTCCTGAAGTCTCACATGGAAGACTGTGAGCTTATAGCAGCTGCATCCAGATTGTTAGAAAAGATCATGCCATCTTTTCAAAAGGATCCCTTAGCCTCCTCATCCGGTAATCTCAAATCTCTGATTAATAGTATTAGTACACATTTCAATTCTCTAGAGAAATTAGCTGAGGAGAAGGTCAGGAAAAAGTTTTTGGACAAGAGATTCTCTAAGTTGCAAGGGCTTATAGCAAATGACAGGAGAGTAATGGGTATTGGGATAAAGAGCTTGGAAATTTCTCTCAAGGACCGAGGAGATGTATACAAATTTTGTATATCCTGGTCTAAAGCAACAGTGGAGATTCAGAAGAAAGTGAAAGAATAGGAGGACAAACTAACTAAACTTTCTCAAAATTTTGATCCACTTACCACATCCATAATAAATCAACAATGTCAGACGATTGCAGTTTTGAATGAAATTAAAAAGCTTGAAGAAGAGAAGAAAAATAGAATCAACAGGTTGAATGAAATTAGAGGAATAATTATCCCTAAGTTGGAGGCCATGCATGAGGCCTTAAGTGATGCTCAAACTATAGCCAGAACAAATGATCGGACAGATCTGATAAAGGCAGAAGCTTATGCATTCCTGTTGAGTGGTCACATCGCAATTTTAGACAAAATGAAGCAGAGTTGGGCAACAAAATTTGTCCAGTTGAAGACATCTTTTGCAGATATCCTTCAGTTTATGTAAAGTATAGCATGTATAAATACTTATGCGGCTAAGTATAAAAGTGTTTTTGAGAAATCTTTTTGGTGTGCGGACCCCACCCTTTGCCATTGATGTTAAAGGGGGAGTGAAGAGCAGTGAAAAATGAGGAATCCAACTAAGGGGGAGCTCCAAAAAATGTATATAAAAATAGAGCATCAGCCAAGGGGGAGCATAGTGTAAACACTTAGTTATTTTTCACTAAGTGTTGCCATCAATGCCAAAGGGGGAGATTGTTGGCAAGAGACACTTTATGGATTCATGATTGTTGTCATTGATGGCAACAAAGTTCATCCCACACATTCGCATGACATGGTGTGTCTATATCGGAAGTCAGAGTGAAGAATGTTGTGGTCCGGTAAGCAAGAACAGAGCATGTGGCGAGGTCCGACAGTCAGGTCCGGATCTTTCAGAGGAAGTATCTTGGTGAAGTGCGGATTTGGGGAAGTCAAGAGGACTACCTTGACTGATAGATTCCAAGGATTTAACCTCTGGTGATAGATGAAGAAAAAGATATGAATACTCGAGTATCGGGTTCCTGATTGGCAGTGTGGACAGAGGAAGAACTGACTGGCAGAACATCAAACATTATTCTGGATGTGTTACTGATGATGGTAAAGGTTATTAAGGCATAAGTTATGATTGGCTGACATGATTGATGATTTCTACAAGTATATCCTTGATCCGCATTACTTGGTAAGCAAGGATTCAGCCGACAGCTCAGAGTTTGTGGAAAAGATTGACTATTCCGGATGCCGACTAGAAAGGTGATGAAATCACTTGTGTGGATATATATACAAGATGGATTTAGTTGTGAGAAGTGTCATGGTTTTTGGTAATGTGTGAAGAAAAGCAGTAGAGCAGAGTAAAAGCAATAAGGAAGGTCCGGTATGTGAAAGGAGAGCAGCACAAAAGAAAAGGAAAGATGAAGTGCAGCAGATCAGTGTACTAAGCCTAACCGGAACTGAACTCCAGCATATGTAGATGCTCCTTATCAGTTCAAGTATTGTATTACACTCTTTATAAATTGTAGACAGTGTGTCTCTTGTAGGCAGTGTGCCTCTTGTGAGCAGTGTGCTTGGGCAGTGAGCCCTAATTGGCAAGTGCCATTTTGTATTTCCATTCTTCTAACAGAGAATACAATCTTGGGTTAATCACCCCGTGGTTTTCTCCCTTATCAGGGTTTCCACGTCAAAAATATTGTGTCATGTGTATTTCCATTTCATGGTTATATTTGCTTATTTGAATTAATACTGCATTGATTAATAAGAAAGTTCAGAAAGCAGAAATAATTAGGATAACTGATTCACCCCCTCCCCCTCTCAGTTATCAACATATGGTATGTGTGAAGATGAAGCATGGTTAGGAATTTGGACTTGTGAGGTTTGGGGTAAGGTGGATGTTGGAGAAGTTTGGGGTATGGATAATTTGGATTGGTTGTTGATGGGAGGTAGGGATGATGATGTAGGAGTGACTGGATACTTTCCATATAATCTTTTGAGTTCATCAAACATTCTTTGGGTGCCATAAGGATCTTCGAGTACCATATGGATGATTAGGGTAAAATGGATTAGATTGGATAAAAAGATGATTGGGATAAGATAATTAGATGGGTGTTTGTGGTTAGGAGGAATGCTAGATTTGGTTGGAGGATTGATTTTTTTGATTTTTGGAGATATTTTGGTTTTTTGGATTTTGGGACTTTTTGGCAAGAAAAACAAACACAAAAAGACAATGGTTGACTTAACTTAACAAGGAAATAGTGTGAATTGCTTCATGGCTAAAGTGGATTTTACTGGTATTGTACAAGGAAAACATGCTAAGCACATGAACAAACCTAGAATTATTCAAGTAGGAGTGTCATATCCCATGGACTCACTAGGTGCGACTTCAATGTCCACTATTAGATAATGGTGATTTCTATTCCCTTGACGCCAATTACCATTGCTTCGATAGATATGGAATGCAAGGTCATGTACCACATTACACCCCTTACCGTGGAGACTAAAGTCTTGCCCAAAGTTTATTCTATCTCAAACAATTGAGGTAATAACATGAGCTCTTCTCCCTTTGTTGCAGTGATGTACCACAGGATATGATGATCGAAGGGTCTTAACTAGGCTTTTACAAGCTTCTAGGGGAGTCCTCCTAATACGCGAGGTATGATGAGACCCAAATCTATGAACACCAGCCTGTTGAAGAGATGTGGCATAACCGATTAAGAAAACCCCACTTCACCTTGTGTCCAGAATCACCCGGGGCCCCAAGGCTATCCTAATGACTATGTAGCTAGATTGAGGTCCATCTTTCGCTCCCCCCCTTTGATATACCCCACCAGAACATGTGGTTGAGGTCATCCCTAGGGGTGATGAAATCCCTAGCAAGCCTCCTAAAAGGAATGAACACTATTCAATTTTGATCCCTAGGCTCGCACGAAGCGCAAGGGGAGAGCATACGTGAGATAATGTCCCTAGGATTGAACAAATAAACACAAGGATAATGAAGGGGTTTTTGATCTCCAATGTCACCAAAAGGTATGAGGAGAGAACATACACCCTTTTCAAAATCCAAAGACAAAAAAAAAATGTTCAATTACTATCCCCCTAGATTAGACTAAGTGCATAGATTAGAGATAGAATGATTTCTTTGACATGCGAATCTGCAACAACTTATTAGTAGTTTCAATGATTTTGATCTTTGGCAAGCAAAAGCTACAAAACAAGTATGTTAGATTGAAAAAGATAATCTTGGACAAATGATTTTTCTGCAAGAAAATGTATTAGAAATGGTAACGAAACCCCTGCAAAATTAGAAAATAATGTTATAATGCAGCCATAAAAGATATGTTCATCACAAGATTGCAATTTTAGATACAGTTTTTTTACATAGTCAACTTAGATTTGATTATTTTGAAATTTTTTTGACTTGAAAAATAAAAATACAAAGAAGAGACCCCTACTAATTTTCTGAGACCTTTCTAGAAATATAAAAATGTCCGAAAAATTTCCTAATTTGCACCTAAAAATGTGGATTTATGAAAAACCTACAGCTGATAAAGATCTGATTATTTTGTACCTTATTTGACCTAATAAATAAAACTGTAAAGAATAGAGCCCCATTAGAATTTCAAGAGATTTCCAAAAATGTAAAAATTTCTAAAAAATGCACTGATTTGCACCCAAAAATGTGAATTTATGGAAAATCATAAAATCATTATAACTTACGCAAAAATAATGATAAAAACTTGATTTTTTTTCTATAGCTTCCTTAGATGATCCAAAAACTTTTGTTAAAATATCGTAGAGAAATTCGGAGCCACTTGGAAGATATGATGGAAACTTTAAAAACCTAGGGTTTTGTCCAAAAAAGGCATAAACCTGCAACAAAAGTTAACAAAACTTGGAAAAAGAAAGCTAGATTGAGGGATGTGAGCCAATAACAAATAACTAGGCATGCCAAAAATGAAACCCTCAAAATCATCCAAGGAAATAACATGAAAATAAATCAATACAACAATACCTTAAACCTTACACAAATTCAAACTTCTGATAGGACATAATGGAATGCACCCAAACTCCATTGGATTTGTCATGTTGATCAAGCAATGTGGATTGATCACAAAACTAGAATAACTTGGATGAAATAGAAGAAAAATATATTAAGAATGATAGTATAAAGGTGCACGTGAAAGATTGTTGGGGGCCTTCAAATTGAAATAAGGGTTTCAATTTATAGAGAAAGAGGGAATCAAATGGATGGCCAAGATTAGAAGGGTGAGGTCTTAGGTGGACGAATAGGATTGAAATTTGAAGTTAGTGGTTATGACGCTCATTTAATGAGGATGAGAGGTGATTAAAATAAGGATAGGAGTGGAGGAAATGAGATTTTTAAATTGATTTTGGAGAAGAAGTGCTTATGATGCACATTTAAAGAGGTTAAAAATAGGGATGTGAGTGGGAATGAATAATTTAAATAATAAAATTATTTAAATTATGGGAGACATGTGGGATTTAAATAGATATTTACTTTATTTAAATTGGACGATGGAGGAAAATGGGATTAAATAAATAAAATTTATTTAATTTGGTGTAAGAGGAGGATAAATGGATAAGAGAGATTAGTTAAATAAATGTAATTTATTTAACTAATGGGAATGATGTAAGGGGTCAGAGAGCAAGATGTGTGGCAAGGTGATGCAAGATAATGTCAAAAGGTAATGTCGTAAGACATGGTCAATTTTAGGTGTCTACAACTTGTAATCATAGGTTTGATAGAGGACTTTAAATTCAAACATAAATTGATCTAGGTCCTCTATGACCATACTCCGAAAGGTGGGTAGGATAGACAAAGAATGTTCTCCATGGGGGTGTCTTCATTGGCATTTAAGTTAATTGGGTAGGTGAATATCATTTCCATCCTTCTCTCTTCACATCCATTATAGTTTTCCATGTTTTTTATTGGATTATCTTCTCTTAGATACTCATTTTCTAGGGCCTAATAATTTGCTTTGGGTTGCTCTTGTCTAAAAAGATGATTACAAGGTTCTTCTCGTAAAACTTATTTCCCTTGATGTTCAGTTGTTACTTCTTGGTTTTGAGGGTTTTTGGTTACAAACTTTTCATGTGAATCTCTTTATCTAACCATGCATGTAAAAGAACTTTTTATACCAAAGGCTACTAGTAGAGACTACCTAATCTTGACCCTAGTGACACCTATGCAAAGTCCCCAACAATGATGGAAAAAAGTTAAAATTCAACCCCATCATATTTTTTCCAAAGTACCCCTTTCTCTACCCATTTATTCATGCTAATTATGTTTGTTCAAGAAATTATTTATTATTAAGGGTAGAAAAGATTACATATGTGCGATTTACTTATTGCTAATTAATCAAGGTAAAATACTAAAAAAAATTGTGCAAAAGATGTATTTTTTCTTTAGTAGGGTATCTTGGCCACTTTTTAGAGAGAGATGCTTGAACTTTAGAAAGACTCAAGAGACACTATGGACTCCTCCAGAGACCTCTTCACCAACTCCAAAGACATTAGGCTTTGGAGAAGGTGGAGGTACTCCAAGGAAACAATACTAATAGACTAGTGAAGAGACAACACCAACATTGACTATGGACTCCAAAATGATACATCCTCAACCACCAAATATCCATTTTGTTCACACCAATGTAGCAGTGAAATCAACCCTTCTAGTTCATTAAGTGCAGATGAAGGCTTTACAAACTAGAGACTCATGTTAGGAGTCATTGTCACAAACATTTCCTTAATTCATTCTCAAATACATACTTTGTATTAATTTGTAACATACTTATTTATCTCTTTTCTATTAAGACTCCTTATAGAACTTGGATAGCACATGTATGTATGGCAAATAGCTAGATTTTAGGAATCTTTTATATAAATTTGTAGTTAAGTAGTGATAGTGGGAGAATTATTAGTTAGTTGTCATTATTTCTTTCTTTGATCTTAAGAAAGCAAAAGAGACATATGTTCAGTTCTATATTTCTATTTGAATGAGAGTTGTAGACTTGAGTAATATTATTTTGAATGAATGAAATGTTGTGTTTACTTTCTATCATATTTGAGTTAAACATGGTTATTTTATAATAGTTTGATTCCTCTAGAGAGCTAGGCACTCATTGGAGAAGGTGGACTTGTGTTTTGTAGATAAGTATCTTATGATTTTGTTTGCATAAATTTGTGAAGTGCATTCTATTGTAGTTATGTAGTGTTAAGTTACTTGTTTACTGTGTTGTTACCATTATGTTGTGCTTGTCTATGAAATTTGTGCATGTTTAGTTATTTTAAAAAGGAAACTCTAAAAAAGTAGAAAAAACATTAAAGATTTCTTTTCCTATGTTATTTGTATCATAGAAAATGCCAAAAAAAGATTCGTAGTTAGTAGCAGTTTCATTTTTATTAGATTTTAAGGGTTTTCATTGGCTGGCTAGGTGGGAGGTTAGCAATAACTAATTGAGCAATTTCTTTTGGTACTTTTCTCATTGTAGTAATAGTTTGCATTTCTAGAGATAATGTGTTTGGAGAGGGAGTTTACATTGTTGGTTGAGTGACACTAGAACTTGCTCACTCAACCATAGAAAGGGTGGTCTTCTTGATAGACGGTGTGGATTTCTTAATAGCAAGAGTAGTTTTATTGGTAGTAGGGGTAGTCTTTTTGGCAAAGGGGTTGCCTATTGGTCAGTGTCGATAGGGGTTTCCAAAGATTCTTCTCCTTAACTCTGACTCATGGTAGCCTTTGCTACTTCTTGAGGCATATTAGCAGATCAACCCAGGGGGTGTCCAAAAGCTCTCTGTAATAGGATGATTTGGAGTCTTACACTAGAAGTCTGTCTAATCTATTTTAAAAGAAAATTCACACACACATTACTACTCTACTCAACTAGAATTTAAAGAGTTAACAATGGAATTAAAATGTTGAAATTGAATTGAAAAGATTAACTAAAAAATTGAAAGATTCTTATGCTATCTAAAATAAAAAATTCTACAAAGTCAATTCTAATTGTTGAATAATAAAAAAGGAATTACTAATAACTATAAATCTCTTTTTCACATTTTTTTATATATATAACACATGCAAATAAATCTTTAGTGCTTTTCTACTTTTCTAGAGTTTCCTTTTTAAAATAACTAAACATGCACAAATTTTATACATAAGCACAACAAAATGGTAATGACACAGTAAACCTGTAGGTTAAAACTACATAATAACAATAGAACTCACTTCAATATTTATGTAAACAAAATCATAAGATACTTATCTACAAAACTAATGAACGGTACTCCCCTTACCAACCCAAACACACAACAATAACAAAGAATAAAACAATAAATGCAAGAAAGAAACACATGCTTTCTATTATCTCAGTGTAATGACATTACAATATTCAGGGAATTTTCAAGATACAACCACATGGGGCTTCTAATTACAAAAATTTGCAAGCCAGAGCCACCATCTACACTACTGAACTCCCTGTAACCCCCATTCACCTCCTTTATTTGGAATGCGTAACTGCCCCAGAATATTCTAGAAATTGTAACTTTGGCCAAGAAGATATTTTCATTTTTTTAAAAAAAATTTCGGTAGTACAACTTCGCGGCATCATAACTTTAGATCCGACTGTTGGGTCTTTAATCATAATATATCCTTGGAAATATCTTGAACATGTTAGGGTAAATTTTAATTTTTGGCCAATTTTCAGGCCCATCCAGAGCCTCTAAGTGCCTCAAAATTAACTTTGAATATTTTATCAAGATTTAAAAAAATGAAAATATGAATATCCCACAAATGACAAATGATATTGAAATGATTTCTTCACCATTGGCTTCAATTCACCATTTTGGAGGACTATGTAAGATTTCATGTCCATACATTTACAAATGCCACTTTACTAAAAATAGTAACCCTACCAATTTTAGCCCTTATTGAAAAAGAAACAATAGTTTTGGGTGATGCAAGATTGCTCTTACACCCTGGATGCTCCTGCATCAGACACATGGGGTAATTTGAGAAGTGACCCCATCACATCTAAGGAGTTGGAGGGAAACCAAGATGGTTAACCTCAACCTTAGATAACTAGGATGAATCTTCAATAGGCCTTCCTCTCCATTTAACTAGGTACTCTTCATATTGTGTGTTTCTTGTGCTTCTACCCACACAGCTATCCAAGATTTCTTCTATCTCCTCCTTTTCTGAATTAGGTGCTAGAATATTCCACTGTGCTTCTGTTAATCCTATTTCAATTCCTCCTTCATGATACTCTATCAAATCTGAAATATTAAACATGAGTGAAATGTTAATTTTTTTAGGCAACTCTACCTCATATGCATTTCCTGAATCATGTTTCTTCAAGATTTTACATGGCCCAAAATTTTTCATCTTCAACTTATTATATGTTCCAACTGGAAACCTCTCTTTCCTTAAGTGAACCATGACTTCATCTCCAACCTGAAATTCCTTATATCTCCTCTTCTAATCTGCCTTAGCCTTGTATTGAATATTCATCTTATTAATGTGCTTTCTCACCACTTCATGCAAGTTCTTTAGGTGCTGTGCAAAGTCTTTGGCTTTGACACTTTTCTTTTCTCCTTTGTCCATCTTCCTTAACTTTGAAGCATTTCTTGGACTACTCCCATATAAAATCTGGAATGGTGATTTACGAGTACTCCTATTGATAGAATTGTTATAAGCAAGCTCTTCCTGTGGTAATATCAAATCCCATCCCTTAGCCTTATCTCCTACTAAGCATCTCAACAGGTTGCCCAAACTTTGATTCACTACCTCTATCTATCCATCAATTTGTGAATGATGTGTAGAACTAAACTTCAACTCAGTCTTCAACTTCTTCAATAAGGTCCTCCAGAAATACCCAACAAACTTGGTATCTCTATCCGAAACTATACTCCTTGGTAGACCATGTAGTCTAACCACCTCCCTGAAAAACAAGTCTGCAGTGTGAACAACATCATTGGTTTTTCGACACAGAATGAAATTTGCCATCTTTGAAAATCTATCAACCACCACAATATTGAATTATGTCCTTGGTAAACCAAGAACAAAGTCCATGTTGATAACCTCCCATGGTCCCTCTGGTACATGTAATGGTTGATATAGCCCAGTATTCTAACTCACTCCTTTGGCCATCTGGCATACTCTACAACTTGCACAAATTTCTTCACATCCTGATGCAACTGTGGCCAATAATAATTCTCACTAACAAGAGCAATGGTCTTATCTTGAACAAAGTGTCCTGCCAACCCTCAACTATGCTTCTCCTTAATCAGGCTCTCTCTCATGGAACTCCTCAGAATGCACAACTGGCTTCCTCTGAACAACATACCATCTTAGATTATATAATCCAACCATATTGTCCTATCCAGGGTAACAAGCTCCAAACAAGCCTTCTAAGCCTCTGCAAAGTTTGGATCTTCAAGGTACAAATTCTTGAGTTCATTGAACCCAACAACCTCTATCTTTATCTTTTTCAACAAAATTTGCCTTTTGCTCAAGGCATCTACAACTCTATTGGACTTCCCACTCTTGTGCTTCAAAACAAAACTATAACTCTATAAAAACAACCCATTTTAAGTGCCTCTGATTTAACTTTCCTTGACTATTA
This sequence comes from Cunninghamia lanceolata, assembly GCA_027924645.1. Classification (NCBI taxonomy): domain Eukaryota; kingdom Viridiplantae; phylum Streptophyta; class Pinopsida; order Cupressales; family Cupressaceae; genus Cunninghamia; species Cunninghamia lanceolata. The sequence goes on from BSBN01000547.1 coordinate 16,750,617, forward strand.
AGATATTGCAAAGCTTGATGATCAGTAATTAAAACAAACTCTTTCAACAATAAATGATGTCTCCATTTCTTCAAAGCCTGAACTATAGCATAAAACTCCTAATCATAAACATAATACTTTTTCTTAGCATCATTAATCTTCTCATTGAAATAGGCAATGGGCTTACCTTCTTGACTCAAAACAACTCCTATATCACTGCCACTAGCATCACAATCTACCTGAATACCTTATTGAAATATGGAAGTGCCAAAATAGGTTGCTATGTGACTTTCTACTTCAATGTATCAAAACTCTTGGTTGCTCCTATAGTCCATTTAAACTCTTTTCTATCCCCTCACATTGTGTCCATTAGGGGTGCACAAATGCTACTAAAATTCTTGATAAATTTTCTATAAAAACTTTCCAAACCTTGAAAAGATCATACCTCTATAGCACTCCTTGGAGTAGGCAATTCAATGATAGCCCTCATCTTCTCTGGATCCATTTTCATACCCTCAGTTGAGATAACAAATCCTAGGTACACCTGTTGAAATTAGGGTAGACAACTGAGAGAGGGGGGTGAATTATTTGTCACAAAACTTTATCTTTTGCTACATTTAATCTTCTTTACCACTTATTAACAGATTAATGATATAACCATGAAAGCATGAATCAACAACACATGAGCAGAAACATAATCAACACACATAACACCAAGATTTTTACGTGGAAACCTGGTTAAGAGAAAAACCACGGTGGGGGTTAACCCACTAGATTTTATAGTCTGTTAAAAGTATTACAAGTGGGAAGGCACATGCCTTCAGGCACACTGCCCAGAGCTCACTGCTCAAAGGAGACTCACTACCTACAAGATCAATTACAAAGAGTTCACTGAAATACTTGAATTGAAGAATAGCATCTAACAATGCAAGATTACAGTTCCGGTTAGGCTCAATATACTAACTTCACACACTTCATCTCTCACTGCCCTGTTGCACTATTCTACCATGATCCAAATCTTAGATCTCTTTGCTTCACACTTGTTACTGCTACACTTCACACCTTTCACATCATATTTGCACATCCATATATCAAAATGCTCGAACCAATCGATTATATATGTCCGCAACATGAAATTTCATCAACTCTAGTCGGCCTCAAGAAAACTTAGAAACTTTTTCAAGATCACTGTTTTGTCAGCTGAATCCATGCACAAACATCAATGCAGACCAAAACCTATGTATTCAAGTCACCACATATGTTGGCCAATGCCATTGGATCTCATAAATTACTCAACCAACCAATTCTCTTAATCCGCACAAGGATCAAACACCAAGTCGGCCTGTTCTTCACCGGACTGAACTGTCTAACCAAAACCTAATACTTAGATGCTTGTAACTTTCAATCCCTTCATCACTGGAGGCTAAAAATTTGGATTTAGGTAGCCCTAACATCCCTTAACATTCCCTTAGATCCACAACACAATATGATTACCTGTGGAGAAATGCGGACCAAAATGCTGGACCCTGTCATATGCTCTGTTCCTGTCTATTCGGACTTAGACAAATCTACAACCTAACTTCCGGTATGATCAAATGATATAATGCGGATGTGTAAGATAGATTCAGTTGCCATCAATGACAACACCCGACATGCCTAGCAGGGTCTCTTGCCAACAATCTCCCCCTTTGGCATTGAAGGCAACACGTAGTGAAAAATGACTAAGTGTTAGAACAACTCCCCCTTACTATGTACACTTGTGATTTCCAATGCTCACCCTTAGATGAATTCCTCATTTTTCACTACTTTGCACTCCCCCTTTGATATCAATGGCAAAGATTGAGATCCGCATACCAAAATTCTTGCAAAAACTCTATGTACATGGGCGTGTATATATACAAACAATCCTTCTGTCTTGTCTACATGAACTTAAACACATCACCAAAAATGTTTTTCAATAGTGCCAATTCACTGTCCCAACTTGTCTCCATACTATTCAAAACTGAAATATGACCACTGAATAAAAATGCCTATGATTCTACCTTTTGTAAATCAATGGGATCACTTGTCAGAGCAACAACTTGAGCTTCTGTGAATGCTTTGAACATTGTTTCTAACTTAGGGGAAATTAGTTCTTGGAGTTCACACATCCTTGCCACAATGTTTTCCTTTTCTTTCACCAACTTCTTTATTTCATCAATCAAGCTAATTACTTGACATTCTTGACTCACTGGAGATACTGTCAAAGGATCAAAGGATTTAGATACATTTGACAATTTTTGCTTGGACTCCTTTATTTTCTTCTCAATATCCTCTACAACTTTTGGCCAAGATAAGAAAAATTTGTACACATCTCCTCCTTTAGTGAGGGCATTTTGAATACTCTTTACACTAGTATCCAACACAATTCTATCATAGGCAATTATTCCTTTCAGTTCACTAAATCTTTTATTATTAAATTCATTCCAGACTTTGACTTCTGCTGACTTTTCAAAAGACTCAAAGTGAGTACTTACAAAATTTATTAAGCTCTTTAGCTAACCGGAAGGAGAATCAGATGAATCCTTATGAAAAGTTGGCATAATCTTTTCTAAAATGCCGAAAGCAAGACCAAGCAGCTCACTGCCCTCAATGTGAGATTTTAGGATCTCCTCTCTTGCCTTTGCTTGTGCAAATGATGCTAACTTCATCTTTTGAACAGGGGAAAGAGTATCCAAACTAATAGGCCCTTGAATTAGATCCGGTTCATCAAATTTAAGATTATCTTCTTCAAGAAATTTCTTCACTGCATCTACAGTGTCTCTTGTCGTGCATGGAGTTCCAACTTTCTTCTCCTGAGATTCATAATTTTGATCCTTGTCGGTATCATCATTAGGATTATCTTACTTTTGTTTTTCACTCTTAGTTGTTTCTTCTTTTTGATCTTCCTTGTCCTTAACTTCTTCTACTTTCTACTCTTTATTTTTCTCAGAATCATCTTCAGTAGGAGCATTTATTTCCATATTCATCTCTACATTTGCTTCACTAGATTGGTCCAGAGGAATTTGAGTATCCTTTGCTCCATCAACATTATCTTCCTTCACCATCTCTTCATCTCCTTTATTTAATATTTCCTCTTCCAGAACAGAGAAGTCATCTACCTCAACTTGTTGCTCATTTTTATTCAACTCTTCATCATTCAGAAGGGATGTATCATCAGCATCAACAGGTTCTTCAATGATCACATAAAACTTATTCTTGTCTAGTGCTTTCTTTAGAATTTGTTTTGTTTCTTTGACCACTTCATCAATGTCTCCAATCATTAGCTTATTCATCCTAATTTTGCTTCTGAATTCATCTTTGACTTCTTTGAAAATTTTATTTTCTTCCTTCCTAGAGATTACCAGACATAGATTGTGTTGACACTCATTTTGACCAAGGGTTGATTTATCATGATCAGGAGGTTTCTTCATTTGAAGCCTTTATCTTCTTGCCCATTTTTTCTAAGTGTTGGACCTCCTCAGCATTTTTCAACTGCAGCATCATGTTTTCCTGAGGAGGAGGTCATCATCATCATCTTGTCTTCGGTGGTCTGCATCATCATGTTCTTCGTCGACTGGGTTTTTCATCGTCATCATCATATTCAGTCATCGGGTGATGTTTGGTTTTTATCATGATGATGCTGCCGAGCTACAGTGCGCCCGCATCTGCTTGCGAGGGTGATGTTTCAAAGTCTCCGGTGATCTTCCATTTATCACCTTGCGCGAGCATGATGATGATGTTGCTTATTCTTTGAATTGCTCGACCTAACTTGTTTTTTCCTAAGGGTCGTGTTCATCATCATCATATTTCCAGTTATCATCCTGCTGCTTGTGGAGGTCATCATATTTTCTGCCTTCATGATATTTCGCCGGGGTGATATTTTTATCATCGGGTGATCTTGGTTAACATCATCCTGATGATATTGTTGAAGAGTTGTAATTGCGACCCGATATTCACTAGGGTCATCATATTTTGGAACGTCAGGATGATCTTAGTCAATATCATCCTGATGATGTTGTATCACTTCTTGTTCTTTGTTTCTCATCCTGATGATGCTGACGTCATCCGTATATCAGGGTGATATTTTTCTTTCTGCCTATCTGCATCATGATATTCGCGAAGGAGGGGGTGATATTTTCATATCACCCGGATATATGTTTGTTCGAACATCATGATGATGTTGATATCAAGGAAATATCCGCCTGCTAGCTTCGCGCATTATCTACTGGGGGTGATCTTTTCAAGCAGCATCATCATATTCAGTTATCGCCCCGATCTTATACAGGAGCTACAGTGCAACCTGATATTTGAACATCAGGAGGATATTTCCAAATATCCGGTTGTCTTCCGAATATCATGATGATGTTAATATGATGATGACGTCATCAAGGTCCGCGGGGGTCATATTTCTAACACTGATCATCTTGAAGAGACCTCCTGATATTTGCAAACATGATGATGACGTCATCCGGATGTGAGGAGGTGTGCAGTAGGCAGATATGATGATGACGTCAGCAGGATATGATGATGACATCATCAGGATGATCATCGGCCAGACTTTTGTTATAAGCTCAGCAGGAGGATGTTCCTCCGAAGGATCAGGTTGTGCCGATTATCATGAAGGTTATATTTCAAATATCATGATGACGTCAGGGTGATTTTTCGAACAACAGGATATCATGCTGCTGGAAGATGATGATGATGAAGTCTATACTAGTGTCGTCAGGAGAAAAAGCACCGACATGATATATGCTCATGACCTAGTATATAAAGTGTTATTGAGGTCATCGCGGGGTGCATGTGGGATAATGTTATCCTGCATATTCAAAATATCATGATGATGAGTCTCGGCGGGAAATGCTTGCGATAGTCTGTTTGATGATTTTCCCAAGGCCGCGGGTTGGTGCGCCATTAATGGCGATTGTTGCAGAGGTATGGGCGATGGCGTGGGTCGATCTTGTACCCGACTGGAGGTGTACATCAGCGGACAGGGGCGCAGGGCTCGAGAAATCTTCCTGTCTCCTCCCCCACCTGCTGCATTCAAGTTTGGGCGCCAATCCGGTTGTGTTTGAGCGCCATTTCCATGATACTGTGTATCTGGCGAAATTCTGGTCAACATTGTAATTAATTGCTGAGCACCTACCTGGCTGTTATAAGCAGGTGGTCTTGCTCATTTGAAAGGTTGTTGAAAGTTGATGATTTTGGCTCTGTAATGCATGACAAGCTGATCTGGTTGCTCTGTACAGCTTACCTGTGAGTTTATGTATCTCTTGTTGTTTGTTTTTGGCATGAACCCACTGATTTCATGATTAAACTTATATGAGAAATGCTGTTTGGCATGTGTTGTGTTAATTCTGTCTCCAGTATTGCATGTATCCTTCTTCTGAATCTGGATGTTTGGTAATGTTTAGATTCTAGAGCATAGAGTTCCTGTGTTGAGTGTCTGACCTTTTAACTTCTACTCAAGGGGTAGATTAAACTGTTTCCAGGTTGAACATTGGGAGGGATATACTGCAGTAGGGATACCATAAGTAGAGATAACCTAACACTTTGTATTGGGAGATGCCTGTAAGGCAGGTATCACATAGATCCCCTTGAAATCCAGTTTTAGTTGTTTATGCTGATCATTCACAGGTGTATGTCTATTGACTCCAGGCCCTGGATAGGCACCAATCATGCTTTGCTTTGTGTTATAACCATATCCAGCTTTGCATCCACACTTAAACTCCAAAGCAAAATCTAAAACCAACATTAGGACATTAGAGTTAGTTTTAGGAACCTCAGTCCTCTGTCTACAACTGCAAATAGGCCCAAAGCTAGCCCCTTTGCCCTTATCTTTCAGTTTTGGTCTACATACAGGAGGACTCATCTGCTTTCTGTCAACATCCCAGCCTTGCATGCATATCCTTATGGATGTTGAGTAGGGAATACCCCCCTAGGTCTTGCAGAGCCTGAAGAAGAAGAGGAGATAAAATATAGAGTCTATCTCCTATACTGTTGACCCCCTGGCCCAGAGCTCCTGTTGATCACTGATGGCTACCTTGTAGGGATATCTGGGAATAAGCATCCAGTCTGGGAAAAAGTCAACAGAAATTGGCGACTCCGCTGGGGATTGAGAAGCAAAAGACTATCTAATCATCTCCAGTGATATATATGTGACCCATCTGAGTCAGCAATAGTAATCTACTCCGCTGGGGAACCTTATGAAAGAACCCTGGTTTTCAGAAGAAAACAATTCCTAGCAATAGGTGGCGACTCCGAAGTAATCTCCCAACCGGTCAAAGTAAATTTATATGCAGGGGAGAAGATCCCAACAAACTCCTTTATTTGAAGAGTTACCATTAACAAAAAGAATGATGTATAGAAGAAAGGGAACTGTCTCAGCTAGTCATGAGAGCTCCCCCAGAAAAAGTGATGAGGTACAAGATAACCCTAGGCCATCAGGACAGCATGCTCCTTATTTTTCAAGTGCAGAAGCTGATATCCAAGGTGCATATGAGAGGCAACAGGGTGGTAGTATGAGAATGAGGTCAGAGGTGTTCCAAGAACGCCCTTTTCTAGACCCAAGTGAGAGGTTTGAAGAGGCAGAGTCCCTAAGGGATGATGAAGATGATGACCCAAATGGTATGAGACCATCTACCTCCAGACCTAAGGATGAACAATTGGCAGAAGAAATCAAAAGCCTAAGAGCAGAACTAGAATACCTACAAGCCATGAAAATCAGAGATGATATACAGCAGAAAGTGCAAGCCTTGAGAACTGCCCAAAATAATTCAGTTCCTACCTTAGAAAATGCAAATATGCAAAGACATCAGCAAAGATATGAAGTGCATCATCAGCATCATGATGACAGACAAAATGTGAATGATGCTAGGATACCACTGAACCATGCAGGAAACCAAAATGCAAACAGAAATGTTAATGTTAATCAGCCAAACAGACAGCCTATGCAGCTAGATAGATTCAGGCAGCTGGTGTTTGATGGTATTCCTGGGTATCCTAACCCCATTGATAAACATCTGAGGCTGCAAGTGCCTAAGTTTTCAGGAAACAATACAGTGTCAGGAGAAGATCATCTAAAGGCCTTCCAAAATGTCATGGACAATTTTGAGGTTGAGCATGAGGATGTTTTCATGAAGTCATTCATGCAATCCTTAATAGATGAGGCAAGAGAATGGTACAGGAATCTGCCTGACCGGAGCATATCATCATGGGATGATTTTAAGAGGATGTTCAAGGAGCAATATGGTGATAAAACTGACCCTAGCTTCTTTGTAAATGAGTTCACCAGCATCACCAAAGGGTCAAATGACCAGGTTGCAGACTTTAATGCAAGATTTACTAAAGTGTTGAACAAATTGCCACATCATATGAGGCCAAATGAACCAATGTGCATAATTTTGTACATCAATGCCTTTGATGCAAAGACTGCATATGGACTGAGAGATAAAGGTCCTGCCACTCTCAGGGATGCTTTCAGAATTGCAGTAAATATTGAAAACAATAGGAAAGCATCAGGCAAGACAAATAGAAGGGATGATGTAAAAATTCTGCAGAATCCAAATAAGCCTCAGAACACTCAAGGTAGTACATCTGCTCCTGAAGATAAGATAGACAAACTGGCAAATGTTGTTAAGGACCTAAGCTATAGATTAGCTAGAAGTGAAAAAGGGATGGGTCCTGATAGGCAAGTCTATCAAAGACAGGAAAAGAGGCCATCATTACATGATATGCCTTATAACACCAATTGGCATGATGGTAAGCCTGTATTTTCACGTAACAACACAAATCAGAGGGCTCAACATGCCAAGGAGACTCCTGATCCCCTAAAGAAAACTATAAATATTGCTGATGATGCTCCGTGGTGTATAATCTGTCAGATGCCACATTCACAGTCACAGTGCATGATTGCCCAATCTTTGTATGATAATGCTACATCTTGTAATGAGTGCAATGAGCCACATCATGTGCAGGATGATGATGTTAACATGATGTCTATAGGCAATGGATATACTCTATATGGTGCTGATGAGAAGATAGATGATCAGGTTCAGGCCTGCCAACAGTCCCCATATGATGAAGATCATGAGGATAATTATGTGTATGCTCAGAACTCACACAATTTTCTAAGTAGCTTACACCGACCTTCTGATGAGGAAATCAGAGCCTTCACAGCTGCAGCAGTTGCTCAGGTCAAGAGCAACTACAATCTCAGAGGTAAAAATCAGGTTGGCAGCCCACATCAGCCAGAAGATATTTCTGCAGGTCAGCAGATGCATGGTCATAAAGGAACTGAACCACAAAAAAGGCAGTGGGTAAATAACAAGCAGAACTTTAGATACAGAACAGGTCATGATTTCCAAGGACCAGAAAACAAAACCCCTCAGGATGAAGATCAAAGTAGAGGTTCCCAAGACAGGAATGATGATCAGGGAACTATGAGAATGAAAACTAAGTCAGCTCAGGATAAAAGCAAGACTGTGGAGCAAGCTACAACTGCTGTACAAAACTGTGCTCCATTTGATATAGCCCAGATCCTCACTCAGGTAAAGGTCTCTGTTCCACTTATGGAACTCATGAAAGTGGAAGAGATCAGGAATAGAACAATATCCCTAATCTCAGGGGTACCTTTTCAAGCTAAGCAAAATGATCAGACCCAGGGTGAGAAACAGGTCATGTGTAATGAAGAAGATGAGACTCCTGAAGTATATTTAGGAATGACCATGACAAAGTGTCCTTCACAGGTGGAACCATTTTATGTTTCCCTGGTTATAAATGGTAAAATAATTAGAAATTGTATGCTTGACTCTGGAGCATCCACAAATGTCATGCCTTTGGCTATCATGCAACAAACAGGATTAAAAATTAACAAGGCATGTGGAAAATGCTATGCAATGGATGCCAGAGAGGTACCAGTTATTGGAATCATGAAGGATGTGGATTTCAGACTGGCAGCATTTCCTGAAAAGAAATATAAGATGAATATAACAGTGGTTGACATCAAGCCACAGTATGGTATGCTGCTGTCAAGAAGATGGGCAGCACTAATAGGTGGAAGTATGCAGCTGGACCTGTCATATGCCATGATTCCAATGAATGGCAGGGATGTCAAGTTAATCAGAGAGCAGAGATCATCAGAGACAGTGGAAGACCAAGAAGCAAATGAACAGGTATGCTTTGTGGACACTGGCTGTGATAACTTCAAGGTTGTCTCAGATGATGCAGAAGACAAAAAGAAAAATGCCTGTGTTGGAGAGCTAGATCAGCAAGGGTTATGGACCATGTTTTTTGATGGAGCTTGTGCAAAAGAAGGTTCTGGAGCTGGAGTTGTCTTCCTGTCTCCAACTGGTAAGCTCCTCAAATCCTCTTTCTTGCTGAGGTTTGATTGCACAAACAATATTGCAGAATATGAGGCTTTACTTCTAGGCCTGAATATTGCTCTCAAACATGGAATTAAGATGTTAAGAGTATTTGGAGACTCTGAGCTGATTGTATCCCAAATCAGAAATAAGTATGCTGCAAAGAATAAAAGACTGAAGCAATACAAGCATGCTGTTTGGGATACTATTGAACTTTTTGATGCATTTTCAATTGGCTGGGTAGAAAGGTCAAAAAATGTTATGGCTGATTTCTTAGCTAATATTGCAATAAGGCCAGATGACATCACTCTGTCAGGTGTCACAGATACAGAAGTTAAAATTAGGCCTGCCATACCAGAAAACATATGCAGTTGGCAAGTTTTTAATGATGATAGGGATTTGCTGAAATTTTTGCACTGCATAGATGAGTATGAGAACCAACAGATTGATTTCCAAGCTTTTGTAGAAACTGTAGATGGAAAAGAGACTCTTGTAGGGAAGGAGATCATCCAGTTGAAGACCAACAAGATCCCTAGAGGGTTAGTGGCTTTGGAAAGAGCCTTTGACAGTAGAGACAAAATGGTCACAAAGACATCCCCCACAAATAAGGAGGATTTAGAAGAAATAAATTTGGGGACATCTCAGGCCCCTCAGAAGGTATATATTGGCAAACAACTCAAACCACACATAAGAAGTATGCTGATTGCATTGCTAAAAAGGTATAAACATGTTTTTGCTTGGTCATATGAGGACCTAAAAGCTTATAGAGAAGACTTATTCCAGCATGAGATCCCACTGAAGCCTGAAGCTAAGCCATTTAGACAGAGGCAAAGGCCTATAAATCCTACCTTAGCTCCTAAGATGCAGGAAGAACTCAGAAGGCTCAGGGAAGCTGGAATAATTGTGCCCATCAGACATTCAACTTGGGTGTCTAACCTTGTCCCAGTCAGGAAAAAGAATGGTGATATTAGGCTTTGTGTGGATTTCAGGAACTTGAATGTATCCTCTTTGAAGGATAACTATCCATTGCCTAATATGGAAGCTATGTTGCAGAGGGTGACTGGTTGTGAACTCCTATCCATGATGGATGGATTTTCAGGATATAATCAGGTAAAGGTAAAAGAATTAGAACAGTATAAGACTGCCTTTACCACTCCATGGGGAACATATGTGTATGTTAGAATGCCATTTGGACTAACAAATGCAGGTGCTACATTTCAAAGAGCAATGGATGTTGCTTTTGCAGGGCTAATTGATTCAATCCTGGCAGTATATCAGGATGACCTGACTGCCTACTCAAAGAAAGAGGAGCAGCATTGCATGCATCTGGAGCAGATCTTCATAAGAGCACTAGAATATGGCATTTCTTTAAACCCAAAGAAGTGTGCCTTTGGAGTAGTTGAAGGAAAACTTCTGGGACATATTGTTTCCAAGGATGGAGTCAGGATAGATCCAGAGAGAGTGGCAGCCATTGACAGGATCCAAATGCCAAAAACTGTGAAAGGAGTTCAGTCCTTCTTTGGACAGGTAAACTTTGTCAGAAGATTTGTTCCCAACTTTGCAGAGATCACAAGGAACATTTCCAAGATGATGAAGAAGGATGCAACTGTCAACTGGGAAAGGGAAGCAACAGAATCATTTCAGAATATCAAAGAGGCAATAAAGATGGCCCCTGTTCTTAAATCTCCTGATTTTTCTAGGCCATTCCAAGTGTTCTCATTTGCTTCCTTTCATACTGTAGCTGCATGTTTGTTACAAAAAAATGAAGATGGTTTTGAACAGCCCATTGCTTTCTTCAGTATGTCCCTGCAGGCCTCTGAATTGAAGTATGATATTATGGAGAAGCAGGCATATGCACTAGTTAGAGCCATCAAAAGTTTCAGACCATACCTGGTAGGGTCATATATCATTGCATATGTACCTCATGCTGCAGTCAAAGACATATTCACTCAGCAGGAGGTGACTGGAAGAAGGTGCAGATGGATAAACAAACTGCAGGAATTCAACATAGACATGCAGGTTACTAAGTTGATAAGAGGACAAGGACTAGCCAAGATGATGGCACAGTCAAACTTGGAAGCATGCCAAGTTAATGCAGTCCAAGATGAGAATGTAAGTGCATCAGGATCTGAATGGTACAAGGATATTGTCTATTATTTGCAAAATCTGAATTGTCCTTCCCATTTCAGTGACTGTCAAAAGAGGACTCTAAAGCTACATGCAATCAGGTATGTCATTGTTCAAAGTGAGCTGTACTGGAAAAATCCTGATGGTGTGCTACTGAGATGTGTGGATAAGAATATGGCTAACAATATTTTGATTGACATGCATAAAGGATTATGTGGTGGCCATTATACTGCCCAAACAACAGCTCATAAAATTCTCAGGGCAGGATATTGGTGGCCCACTCTCTTTTCAGATGCACAGAGGTTAGTAAGAAAATGTGACCCTTGCCAGAGATTCTCAGGAAAGCTGAAATATCATGGTGCTTTACCCCTCAGAACTGTACCTGTGGATGCTCCATTCCAGCAATGGGGAATTGATTTTATAGGGGAAATTGCAGACAAATCAAGTGGGGGACACAGTTGGATTTTGGTGGCAACTGACTACTTTACCAAATGGATTGAGGCCATTCCAACTAAAAGAGCTACAAGTAAGGTGGTGACAGACTTCATACTAGAGAACATCATCATCAGGTTTGGAGTACCATCTAAAATAATCACTGATAATGCTATGTGCTTCAGATCAGGTGAGTTTGTTGATTTTTGCAACAGGTATGGGATAAGCCTGTCATATACATCACCATATCACCCACAAGGAAATGGTCAAGCAGAATCAAGCAATAGGAGCATCATGAAAATTGTCAAGAGGATACTGGACAAGAACAAGAGAGCTTGGGACTCAAAGTTGAATTTAGCAGTATGGGCTGACAGAGTGACTGTGAAAAGGGCTATTGGGAAGTCACCTTTTGAGCTAGTATATGGTGCATCAGCTAGACTGCCCATAAACAATCTCCTACCAGTTTACAGATTCATTCAAGAGTATGATGAGGACATTGAAGATCCCATGACAGAAAGGGTGAATCAGCTGGTTGCATTGGATGAAGACAGAAGGAGAGCCCACCAGATCAATCTCAAAAGACAACAAGGGATGAAATATCAGTTTGACAGGAGAACTACAAAAAGGAAGTTTCAAGTTAATGATCTGGTGCTTATTTGGAATGCTAAAGATCAGGAAAAGGGTAAACATGGCAAATTTCAGCCCTTATGGATGGGCCCATATCAGGTTTGCAATACTCATGGGGAGGATTCTTATTTCCTCCAGGCCCTAGATGGTGAAATTCTGGAATTGCCTGTGCATGGCCAATTCCTTAAGTTCTATTTTACATGAATATCTGGTTGCTGTGCACATTTGTAAAATATGTATGTAGTGTAAATGCCTTGTACAGCTCGCGTTTTTTGGCTTTCTGTCAGGTCTTCCTGGAGATCTGGTTCTCGCTGCAGGTTTTCACCTGCACGTCCCCATTCGGAGCCACTGTTGACACTCATTTTGACCAAGGGTTGATTTATCATGATCAGGAGGTTTCTTCATTTGAAGCCTTTATCTTCTTGCCCATTTTTTCTAAGTGTTGGACCTCCTCAGCATTTTTCAACTGCAGCATCATGTTTTCCTGAGGAGGAGGTCATCATCATCATCTTGTCTTCGGTGGTCTGCATCATCATGTTCTTCGTCGACTGGGTTTTTCATCGTCATCATCATATTCAGTCATCGGGTGATGTTTGGTTTTTATCATGATGATGCTGCCGAGCTACAGTGCGCCCGCATCTGCTTGCGAGGGTGATGTTTCAAAGTCTCCGGTGATCTTCCATTTATCACCTTGCGCGAGCATGATGATGATGTTGCTTATTCTTTGAATTGCTCGACCTAACTTGTTTTTTCCTAAGGGTCGTGTTCATCATCATCATATTTCCAGTTATCATCCTGCTGCTTGTGGAGGTCATCATATTTTCTGCCTTCATGATATTTCGCCGGGGTGATATTTTTATCATCGGGTGATCTTGGTTAACATCATCCTGATGATGTTGTTGAAGAGTTGTAATTGCGACCCGATATTCACTAGGGTCATCATATTTTGGAACGTCAGGATGATCTTAGTCAATATCATCCTGATGATGTTGTATCACTTCTTGTTCTTTGTTTCTCATCCTGATGATGCTGACGTCATCCGTATATCAGGGTGATATTTTTCTTTCTGCCTATCTGCATCATGATATTCGCGAAGGAGGGGGTGATATTTTCATATCACCCGGATATATGTTTGTTCGAACATCATGATGATGTTGATATCAAGGAAATATCCGCCTGCTAGCTTCGCGCATTATCTACTGGGGGTGATCTTTTCAAGCAGCATCATCATATTCAGTTATCGCCCCGATCTTATACAGGAGCTACAGTGCAACCTGATATTTGAACATCAGGAGGATATTTCCAAATATCCGGTTGTCTTCCGAATATCATGATGATGTTAATATGATGATGACGTCATCAAGGTCCGCGGGGGTCATATTTCTAACACTGATCATCTTGAAGAGACCTCCTGATATTTGCAAACATGATGATGACGTCATCCGGATGTGAGGAGGTGTGCAGTAGGCAGATATGATGATGACGTCAGCAGGATATGATGATGACGTCATCAGGATGATCATCGGCCAGACTTTTGTTATAAGCTCAGCAGGAGGATGTTCCTCCGAAGGATCAGGTTGTGCCAATTATCATGAAGGTTATATTTCAAATATCATGATGACGTCAGGGTGATTTTTCGAACAACAGGATATCATGCTGCTGGAAGATGATGATGATGAAGTCTATACTAGTGTCGTCAGGAGCAAAAGCACCGACATGATATATGCTCATGACCTAGTATATAAAGTGTTATTGAGGTCATCGCGGGGTGCATGTGGGATAATGTTATCCTGCATATTCAAAATATCATGATGATGAGTCTCGGCGGGAAATGCTTGCGATAGTCTGTTTGATGATTTTCCCAAGGCCGCGGGTTGGTGCGCCATTAATGGCGATTGTTGCAGAGGTATGGGCGATGGCGTGGGTCGATCTTGTACCCGACTGGAGGTGTACATCAGCGGACAGGGGCGCAGGGCTCGAGAAATCTTCCTGTCTCCTCCCCCACCTGCTGCATTCAAGTTTGGGCGCCAATCCGGTTGTGTTTGAGCGCCATTTCCATGATACTGTGTATCTGGCGAAATTCTGGTCAACATTGTAATTAATTGCTGAGCACCTACCTGGCTGTTATAAGCAGGTGGTCTTGCTCATTTGAAAGGTTGTTGAAAGTTGATGATTTTGGCTCTGTAATGCATGACAAGCTGATCTGGTTGCTCTGTACAGCTTACCTGTGAGTTTATGTATCTCTTGTTGTTTGTTTTTGGCATGAACCCACTGATTTCATGATTAAACTTATATGAGAAATGCTGTTTGGCATGTGTTGTGTTAATTCTGTCTCCAGTATTGCATGTATCCTTCTTCTGAATCTGGATGTTTGGTAATGTTTAGATTCTAGAGCATAGAGTTCCTGTGTTGAGTGTCTGACCTTTTAACTTCTACTCAAGGGGTAGATTAAACTGTTTCCAGGTTGAACATTGGGAGGGATATACTGCAGTAGGGATACCATAAGTAGAGATAACCTAACACTTTGTATTGGGAGATGCCTGTAAGGCAGGTATCACATAGATCCCCTTGAAATCCAGTTTTAGTTGTTTATGCTGATCATTCACAGGTGTATGTCTATTGACTCCAGGCCCTGGATAGGCACCAATCATGCTTTGCTTTGTGTTATAACCATATCCAGCTTTGCATCCACACTTAAACTCCAAAGCAAAATCTAAAACCAACATTAGGACATTAGAGTTAGTTTTAGGAACCTCAGTCCTCTGTCTACAACTGCAAATAGGCCCAAAGCTAGCCCCTTTGCCCTTATCTTTCAGTTTTGGTCTACATACAGGAGGACTCATCTGCTTTCTGTCAACATCCCAGCCTTGCATGCATATCCTTATGGATGTTGAGTAGGGAATACCCCCCTAGGTCTTGCAGAGCCTGAAGAAGAAGAGGAGATAAAATATAGAGTCTATCTCCTATACTGTTGACCCCCTGGCCCAGAGCTCCTGTTGATCACTGATGGCTACCTTGTAGGGATATCTGGGAATAAGCATCCAGTCTGGGAAAAAGTCAACAGATTGGACAACACATGTTCTCTTAGCTCCAAATCCTTTTCTTTGGCAGCTTCTTTTCTCATCTCCAAAATGTCTCTTAGACTCTTAGGAATTTCTGACAAAATTTCTACAAGTGCTCTTTTGAATGTATTCAAGTACTTAACAGTAGCATCCTCCAAAATTTTCTTGTTGGCATCATCAAGGTTGTCATAATATTATGTTATGGGCTTTAAATTCCCATGAACAGTTGCTACATTACAATATCTTCAACTGACAAGGTGGATTTTTCAACATAAGTCTCAGTCTTTTGTCTTTTGCTTACCTTTACACTTCTAGAGGACTCGTCTTTGGCAACCCTTAAAGTTTCTCCTTTCTTTGACTTTATTTCTTTCACTACTTCATCCAATTTTGTCTCCTCGTCATCTTTTATGCTCACGTACATTCTGGAGGCTTTTGTCTTCTTTCTTTTTCCTTCTTTACCAGATGGTTTTTCTTTTAGTTTCACTGTGTTAGCAGACTTTGATTGACCAGAGGTAGCATCAAAACTTCTTGTTCTTCTTTGTTGGCTAGGGGAGGCTTCCACAACACAGGGTTGTTCATTGTCTAGCTTTTCTTCTTCAACTTGCTTGGCTCTCCTCCTGACTTCTCTCACAGCTTCTTTGGTTATTCCAATACTTTCTGCATACATTTCAACTTGCTTATGGACCTTTTTCTCAATTTTAGGTCTCCGGAGCTCAACATGCAGTTTCAAGTTAAGCTCATCATATGTATTGAATCTCTCAACTGAGGTATCTTTTGGTTTGCTCAGAAGGTGTTGAGAATACATTTCTAGTATTTGTTCATCAACTTCATACCCCATGGGCATGATTCATACAATCCTTGGTTTAATTTCTTCCATCAAGCATTGATCTATTTCCACCATGAAACAAATTGTATCCTTGTACTTTTCCACCATAGACTTAGGGATTCTTTCCCTTGATTGCATCATATTCTAGAAATTCTTGAAATATCCCTAAAGGGTAGTCCTTTGGGCATTGGAGTCACCAATATTGTGCAAGTGCCCTCTTATTTGTATGACAACAGGCTTGTCACTAGTCCAATACAGGCTTTTCATCCCAGGCAACTCATTCATGAAATAAAATAACAAGCACAAGATCAACGTACCATACTTGAATGTATTCTTCTTATCCTTCTTGATCTTGTTCAGATTCTCTATTAGCTAGTTTTGCAGCAGCTCACACAAATCGTAGTCAACATTTTCTTTTAACATTTGGTAAGCAACATAAATGGCTGTACCAGACATTGAGTTTTCCCTGTTGGAGTGGTATATCTTATACCCAATCACCATAGATGCAAATTTGACATCCAGATCAGTTATATCATTTATTATCATTGCCCTCTTATCAAACTTTGATCCGACAGCTTCAGTTACAGTCTGATTCTTTATTGATTTTAGCATCGGTAGTCCACTGGATGAGTTCAATCCTGTTATAGCCTTGATGGCATCCTTAGTGATCTTGAAGGGTTTCATCAACCACATAAATTCAACATACATCTAACTCAGTACATATTGGACTCATTCATCCTTATCGAAGGACAGGAACTCAATAACCTAAATGAAATGTTTGTCTTCCAGCGGCTTATACTTAGGTTTAAGATCATAAATCTCATTCCTCAGATGATTCTCAAACAAATCCAATAACTTCAAATTCCCAACCTCATCTATGCTAGCATGAATGTAAGCCCTAATATCTTCTACGTGCAACACACCATGCAGAACATTAGAAAAGGCACATAACGAATCGACCTCTATAGATTTGTGTGGATGCTTTTTGAATTTAGGTTGGAGCCTTTCGATGATGTCAACAACCAAAGGAGTAGCCATATCCATAGATTGCAAATTCAGAAAGTTTTGCAGAGAATACCTTATTTCGCCAGTTAGGGTTTTTGCTTGGAAATCTTCTTCACACTTCAGTCTCTTGGAAATCTTCGCACAGAGCTCACCTTCCTTCTTTCTTCTTGGATGCAAAGTGATTCTGAAGTCACTTAAGTTTCTTTTTAACCTCCGCACACCTACTTTTTGATGTAATAAATGCTTTTGGCCTAACTCTTCTGGATACCCTATTTCTTGATACAATTTCTCATAGATTATTCTGCAAGTTGCCACATCAACCTCTTTTCTTCCAAAAATTCTTTTAGATGATCTGTAATAGGCCATTCTATCTTCTCTTATCATGCCAGATTCAAGCACCCACTTACTGGCAGGGGGAATTAGATTTTCAATGCAGCTCCCTCTGAGCCAGAGCTCCTATTTCAATTCCTGGAGGAATTACCAGTACCGAATTTTGGTGCGGACCCATCACCATCATTCATTACACCTTTCTTCACCCATATTTTGTTCATTTCATTCTGGTTCTTATTCACATCTACTTTGCCCTTGCCTTTCTCTTGTCTCTGCATATTCTAGTTTTTATTTATTGGACCTTTTCTATCATCATTCCTGCTTCTGCAGTATCTTGCAAAATGACCGGATCTATTGCAATTAAAGCACAAAATATTTATTTGCCCATTTACTTGATTTCCTCTTGATCTGTACTGATTAGCCATGTGTCCAAATCTATTGCATGCAAAATATTTGCCATTGAAAGAATTAACATTTCCTCTGTTGTTAGAGTTATTCATCATCATACTTCTGTATTCATTGGATCTATGACCAAACCTTTTGCAATTGAAACATTGATTGGAGAAGGATGGACCTCTTTGATTCACTCTACTTCTGCACTAAGTAGCTCTGTGACCAAATTTATTACAATTGAAGCAATTTCCATTGAAGGATGGAAACCTTTGAGCATTAGGCTGTCTGACGGGAGTTCTTCTAGGTCTATTTCTTTGATTTCTTGATTCAAAATTTCTTTGATTGGATCCAAATTTTTCACCTTTCTCATATCCTAGATCATGCTTATCATCTGCCTTCTTCTAACTATCAAGCAACACTTCAAGTTTAGCTGAGCTTATCTTGAATTTTTCTTTGTATTCATTTGCAGCTTCTAGGTCATGTTTAAGAATGACAATTTGCCTTTCAAGTTGTTCCTCATTATACTTGGTTTCTTGTAGATAAGACTCTAAATGTCCAATTATTCTATCTAACCTGCAGCACTCTTCTGCTCTTTCTTTCAAAGTCTGATTCAGGTTTTCTTTAGTCTTCTTCCTTTCCTTGATTTCCTTGGTTAGCCTCATCACCCCAAATTCCATCTCATGTTTTAGGACAATAGTTTCTTTTGCCAGCTTCTCACATTCCCTTGTCTTCTCCTTTAGAACCTCATCCATGCCATTGTCTTCCTTCTGATTTGCTAACTGTTGAAGTAGCTCCTTCCTCTTTTCCATAGATATGCTTAGTTGTTCTTTTAAAGCCTGAATGAAATCCTCAGCATCTTTAAGGTTCTCTTGCAGTTCTTTGACTTTTGCTCTGGACTGATCAAGATCTTCTAAAGCAACTTGAAGTTGTTCATTTATGCCATAATAATACCTAATTGAACCCATTGAAACACTTTCTTAGATCTTCCTCAAGATGTTAAACTTCTTCCAAGGAACCTAGCTCTGATACCAATTGTTGAAATTAGGGCAGACAATTGAGAGGGGGGGTGAATCAGTTGTCACAAAACTTTATCTTTTGCTGCATTTAATCTTCTTTACCACTTATTAATAGATTAATGATATAACCATGAAAGCATGAGTCAACAATACATGAGCAGAAACATAATCAACACACATAACACCAAGATTTTTACGTGGAAACTTGATTAAGGGAAAAACCACGGTGGGGCTTAACCCACAAGATTTTATACTTTGTTAAAAGTATTACAAGTGGGAAGACACACTGTCCAGAGCTCACTGCTCAAAGGAGGCTCACTGCCTACAAGATCAGTTACAAAGAGTTCACTAAAATACTTGAACTGAAGAATAGTATCTAACAATGCAAGATTATAGTTCTGGTTAGGCTGAATATACTGACTTCACACACTTCATCTCTCACTGCCCTGGTTCACTATTCTGCCATGATCTGTACCTTAGATCTCTTTGCTTTGCACTTTTTACTACCACACTTCGCACCTTTCACATCACATTTATGCATCCATATATCAAAATGCTCGAATCAATCGATTATATATATCCGTAACATGAAATTTCATCAACTGCAGTCAGCCTCAAGAAAACTTAGAAACTTTTTCAAGATCACTGTTCTGTCGGCTGAATCCATGCACAAACATCAATGCAGACCAAAATCTATGTATTCAAGTCACCACACATGTTGGACAATACCACTGGATCTCATAAATTACTCAACCAACCACTTCTCTTAATCCGCACAAGGGTCAAACACCAAGTCATCTTGTTCTTCACCAGATTGAATTGTCTAACCAAAACCTGATACTCAGATACTTGTCACTTTCAATCCCTTCATCACCGGAGGCTAAAAATTTGGATTTAGGTAGCCCTGACATCCCTTAACATTCCCTTAGATCCACAGCACAATATGATTACCTGTGGAGAAATGTGGACCAAAATGTTGGACCCTGTCATATGCTCTGTTCCTGTCTATCTAGACTTAGACAAATCTACAATCTGACTTCTGGTATGATCAAATGATACAATACAGATGTGTAAGATAGATTTAGTTTCCATCAATGACAACACTTGACATGCCTAGCAGTGTCTCTTGCCAACAACACCAACTCTTTCTTCACAAAACTACATTTCTTCAGATTAATCAACAACTTTTCTTACCTTAACTTCTCAAAAACTTTTCAAACATGCATAAGGTGCTCCTCCAAAGTCTTACTAAAAATCAAAATATCATCTAAATAAACAATGACAAATTTACCCAGAAACTCTTTTAGTACCTCATTCATGAGCCGCATAAATGTGCTCGGTGCATTGGTTAGCCCAAATTGCACGACTAACCATTCGTACATGCCCTCCTTAGTCTTGAAGGTTGTCTTCCATTCATCTCCTTCTCTGATTTAAATATGGTGATATCCACTCTTCATATCAATCTTTGTAAAGTTCTTGCCTCCACTCAAGCAATCCATAATATCATCCATCCTTGGTAATGGAAATTTGTACTTGATTGTAGTTTTGTTGATGGCTCAAGAATTTGTACACATTCTCCATTCCCCATCTTTCTTCAGTGCTAGTATTGCAGGTACTGCACATGGACTTAGGTTCTCTCTTATCAACCCTTTCCTTAATAGCTTGTGAACTTGTCTGTTCAACTCTTCATTCTCTAAAGGAGTCATTCTATGGGTTTCCTTATTTGGCAAACTAGCTCCTAGTACCAAATCTATTTGGCGACTTATCTTCCTCACTAGTGGTAAGCCTTCTGGTACATTATCAGAGACATTGTCCTAAAATTCTTCTAATAGATTTGAGACTTTTGCTGGTACCTCTTCACATTTCTCCTAATTGATCTTAGGAATCAACGTAAAGCAACGACGCTTGTGCTTCATACCATCCAAAAATTTCCTACCATCTACCAAACAAATTTTGGCAGTACTACATACCTTTTCTTCCACCTCCTTCAAGGGTTTCAACTTATGATGAACTCCATCCTTTGTCAGGGAATAGGTGTTTGCATGGCCATCATGGACAGCACACTTATCATACTGCTATTACTAAATTATGTTCACACCTAATTTAGCAAAGCCTGAGTTGCAGTTGTCACAAAAGGAATAAAAGTTTTTTTTTTAAGTATATGATCAATCAATTGAATGTATGATATATTGGCAATAGAGCAACAAAGATCATTTGTCAGGATAATGTGACAGTCCAATAAGAATTGTCAAACCATCCTGACAAGTGAAGTTTTATCAAAAGACAAGAGATTAGACATTCAATGAATGACAGGTATCTAATTGGTTTTATCTTTTAGTTATGATATGGTTGAATTATTCAAATATCACAATTCAGTGTGAAGGAAAGGTATGTACAAATTGTCATTTGATTATCATGTTTTAAACATATGTTTCAAATCAGATTCAATTGTTCTATCCTATGCATTTGATTTAGAAAGCAAACATACATAAATCATTTGCATAAGGTAAAGTAATTGATCATATTTAAGAAAATGTTTAAATGTGTCCCACACAAGCCGTGGGAGTGACTAAACTAAACCAATGCAAACATTGTGCAAGGTATACATCTGTGGATAAAGGAAAAGAAAAGAACACATGAGGAAAATGGATATCCATCATTGCCTTATCAAAGGTTGATCCTCTTGACTGGTTGCTTGATCTTCATGTCTTCATATTTCTTGCTCCTGATCAAGACAGTGTACCTACAAGGTTGAAGAAAAGTTTTGTTAGAAGCTCCAGATATGCAGATTCATCATATGATTTATCAACAGACATAGAAATCTCACAAACATTATGCATTAAATATGATTGGATCAAGATCAGACAGGTGCAATAAATCAGACCATCATGAAAAAGAGCAATCAACTTTACAAAGGTATGTTTTTATGCTAACTTGTTTGTTCACTATGCAGGTATAGGAAAAGTAATGTTGCTGACTTGAAGACATTAAAGCATGTGGAGAAAGTGTGGCTCCCACAAGGGTAGAGCCCAACATGCTTCCTTGTTATTCATTCAAGAAGGATATCAGATTGTAATAAACAGAGTG
This sequence comes from Cunninghamia lanceolata, assembly GCA_027924645.1. Taxonomy (NCBI): domain Eukaryota; kingdom Viridiplantae; phylum Streptophyta; class Pinopsida; order Cupressales; family Cupressaceae; genus Cunninghamia; species Cunninghamia lanceolata. Next base: position 16,772,881 of record BSBN01000547.1, read on the forward strand.
CTTTATCGTATAATGCATGGAATAGTCAACACATCAAATAGAGTGAATCAAAATTAGATAATCATGTTCAAAATGCTTCATCAGACACATGCTACAGAATGAGTAGTGATTTTATTCAAGAGCTGTCAATATGCAAGGACAGAAGTACAGTGATCAAAAGAATGAAGTACAACCATAACAATTGTCGTTGAATGTCATAAAGGTGCTATAGATTTTTTAAAAAGAACAACAGTATAGAGGATATGAGTTGTCTTAATCAAACTGAGCCCCTACATTATGCCTCAAGACCACCATGACAACAAGTAAAGAACAACTCCTATCAATGCAGTGATCATAAAAAGAACAATTTATAGGACCCATATGTATGACAATGGCAAGTATCTACCATCAAATATTGATGTCATCATGTCATCATATGAGCCCATAGGGGGACAAAAGAACAACAAAGAGAGATGCCCCATACAGAAGTATACAGTGTTGTTTCAAGTACTCATCAAAAGAAGAAGATAGTCATATAAAGATACACAATCATATGCTTTATGCATAGAAGGAACAACCATGTTTTGATGAATGATGGAACATCATATATGCTACAACATCCTTATGCCAATTGGAACATCAATATAAAAGTGCAAGTTAAAAAAAAAAGAGAGGAAAAGATGAATCAAGTACCATGCCTCATTACATAAAGTGCAAAGGATGGTGTATACTTTGAAATTTACTCATCCTTTCCTTCATCATGAATAGCCATATGCAAAACCAATTGGAACAACATGAAGAGAATGTACAGGAGGAGATAATAAGTAAAGAACAACATCAAGAGGGATCAGTTTGCTACATGATGGAAAGACAATATGACTTCATCATGGAATAGGATAACACAGAAATGCATAACACATAAATTCCAAGGTACAATGTCAAGATCAAAATGCATTAAGCTTGTTCAAAGGATAGAAGAGGAAGTCTATATGTAGTTCTCAGTTACAAACACCAGGAGAGTTTTAGCATGGTATAAATCTTCCAAAGACCACATCATATAATGCAAGAAGTACAAGGTGGAGCAACAGTCTTGTGACTGTTTCATAGACCAAATAATAGTAGAGCTTCAAGATACAAAATGAAGATCACATATAGAAATAAAAAATAAGTAGAGTTTTTACAAACCCTAAGAAGACATATGGTGACTTCATAAAAATTTTACCTCATCAATATGTAAATGCAAAGAGAATCCATGCCACAGTTAGAGCAAAGGTAAAAAGAGTCTCTCAACACAAAGTAAAACCCATATGGAGTTTTCTTACAAAACTGCAGATACAGAGAATGGAGAAGCCCTCACTGTATTTTCCCACAAGCTATAACAAACATCAAGAAAACCCAGATAAAAGAAAGAAGTATGGACGTGGTCCTTAAGAGAGATAAAGATGCTCAGTAAGTACAAACTAGAGTGCAAATAAACCTTTATTCTACATATGTTGTATCATCTTATCATGGGTCAGGTTTTCTTTTCAGATCTAAGACAAAATACTATGCATACAGTGGTCAAAGCCATGGCTGAAGGAGGTGTTTTTATTTGAACAAGTGAAAACCCATTTAACATTTTTTCAAACCCTTGTGTTTTTCCTCTAGTTTGCAAAGGTTTTTATTTCTTCTTTTGTCAAAATAACCAGAATATCCTTTCGAAAGTGATGCAAGCTAAACTGTTTCATGGGTCATTTTTCTTTCAGAAGTAAATGAAGAAAAGAAGATACATAAGCTACAGGCCGTAGCTAAAAGAAGATTTTTCTTTAAGGAAATGTAATCGGGTAAGTGCAAGAAACTCGGTCCACATGTAGGGGAAGTCGTGCAAGGAAAAAAAATGCGGACAACAACGGGTACCCGTTTTCAAAGAAACAGGTACCCGTTTAGGAATGGGCGCCCGAACCTAAAACGGGTACCCGTTTGTTTTATAGAACAAGTACCCATTTTGTTTTTTACTATTTTTAGAAACGGGTACCCATTATAGAACGCGTACCCGTTTTAAAACGGGTACCCATTTTATTTTTTATTGTTTTATAGAACGGGTACCCATTTTAAAACGGGTACCCGTTTTATTTTTTATTATTTTCTAGAACGGGTACCCATTTATAAAATTTTGAATTTCACACCCACACTTTTGGTTTCGTTTTAGGCTCGGGAAAGGCATGGGTAGCCGACCTTGAGCCTTGGACCTGCAAATATTTCTCTAAGTACAAAACTAGAGGAAAGACTGACTTCACCTATATGGCTCATGACATTTTTTTCTGAATTTTTTTACGAAATTAAAACCCATTACAGATCATAGTGTCTAGTTTTCAAATATGTAATTTTTTTTATTAGACTTGCTTTTCTATTTATTATTAAATTTATGAGCAAACTGGTCCAAAAACTTGAAATGACAGGTGTTTGTATTTTTTTAATAACTTTTAATTTTTAATTTTTTTTAAAAAAATTATGTCATCAATCTACACGTCATTCTTTACACAATGAAAAAAAAATTTAATTTTATGATTTTTTTTGCTCAAATTATGTTGGCCGTACACGAGGAGTTTTCAAAAGTAGCAATTAGGCCTAATAAAAAAAAATTATTTGGAAAAAAATTATAAAAAAATATCCTCATCAAACTTCACTATACTACACATCTTTTCCCAAAAGGATTTTGAAAAATAATTTTATTTAGGTCAAATTATGTTAGCCGTACACGTGCATGGTATGGTTAAAAAAAATGACTTTTAAATAGTGGTTTTTAGAAATGCCTATTGAAAATCAATTTGTATCATCTGGGTATTGAAAAAAATTACATATTTGGAAACTAGACTCCGAGTAATACATTTTATATTTAGTGACTTTTTTAAAGATTCCATCTCTAAGTGCTTCAAATTTTAAGGTCAAATGTGATAAATTCTGAATATCAGGGAAAACACTCACTTTTTGGCAAAAAAGTGGACCCAACTTCTTGCACTGACCCAACCCTCAACATACATTTTTCAAACCCTTGTATTTTTAGGTATGCAAAAGAAGATAAATCAACGAAAGAAGATACAATGGTCATGGTCGTAGCAAGGTAGAACTTTTCCTTCAAAAATATCACAGACCCATGTCATTTTTTTCGAAACTCTTATCAGTATAAAAGATATAGTTAAAAAAGAAATCCACGTGCGAAGGCAGAATGAGACCTCACCTTGTGTTTTTACAGAGAGAAGAAGCTACTGGCCGCGGGCCTGTGTATTTTGAAAACCCTTAAAAGTGCATGGAGATAGTCATCAAGCAAGGAATGCAGAGGAATGAAGAAACCACGGTGAGAAAATGGAATACAGAACTCATAAAATGCTTAGAAAACCATATGGCCACGGCCCAAATGAGGAACAAGTCATAGAAAATCAAGAAAATGGCCTAATTTTTGAACACAGAGAGCTTACCCTTCATCTTTATGCCAAAAATGCAAAAGAAATTGACCAAGAAAGCCTCAGAAGTTGCATAAGACTGTGAGTTTCTACTTCAAACCCTAGCCAAGCATGGAGTCGACAGAGAAAGAGCTCAAGTGAATGACAAAGATCAAAATGATGAAGTTAGGGTTTGACATCCCTTTTGGTCGATGATTGTTTCTTTTTCTCATTTTCTTTTGACTTCTTAAAACAAAAATCATTACCTTATCTTATTAAGTCTTGAGACCTAATGATAAAGCCACAGGGGCCCGTGAGGCCAAGACATCTTTGAATTATTTCCTTTTCTTATTCTTTTCAAAAGTCAAATGTGATAATCATGTCAAGGTGAGGCTTTAAGCCTTTTTCTTTTTCCCTAAGGATCGATAGCATGAAGACAAGGCCAAATGTCTTATATGCTTTTTTGCAAAAGACTTATGTTTTTAAAGTCAACAAAGGGAATGATTCAAAGATATGGAGGAAGACATATATAATGGATAAGGTAAGTGATAAGGTAAAAATGCAATGTGAAGTTAAAGGTGGCAAAGGCAAGTGATCTAATATGCATGATGCATGAAGTAATGAGGTATATGATGCATAATAATGCATGGAGTGATAAGGTGGTATATTTTTATACCTTGTATGCACAAATGATGCATGATGTGTTTTCTTCTTGTATGGAGTAATAAGGTTCTATACATGTGTATGATGTTTGATTGCATGGAGAAATAAGGTGTTGTTTTTGCATTGATGAAGCATGCATGGGAGACCTATGGAGGAGGAGATTTTTATCTTTTGCATGCATGAGGACCTAGTTTTCTTGGCATCATTGTTAATGCAATTATGCAAATTATGTAAATGAAAAGGGAGAGATAAGGTGTTGATTTATTTTTATCCAATTGTGCATGATTTTGCAACTATATTATTGTAAACAAATAATAAAGTAATATCATTATAAATTACTTTATTATTTTGTCACAAGTTGTAAAATCAAGGAGATAAGACAAATTGAAACTCATAGTGATGTAATCATGCAAAGATTACTTTATTACTTTTTCACACATCCCAAAATCATGCAGAATTGAGAGATATAATTAACTTAAGACTTTTGGAGCTTTTGCATGACTTTTGGAGTCAAAATTGGAGAGTTTGGTCAAACTTTTTGGTCAAACACATGGAGGAGAGCAGTTTGGAGCTATTTTTGCTCAATTTGAGGTAGTTATAACCCTTATTTTTATGGATTTTATTGTTTGCTCATGGATCAATTTTGAAGGGCTTATTTTTAGAGGCAGTTGACTATAGTTGACCTTTCTAGGTCTCTTGGAGAGAGCAGATGATATATTGTATGAAAAACTTATGTTTTTCAAGTTCTTGCCTTTTTTTCTCTTTACACTTTGAGAGAGAAAGAGGGTTTTGTAACTCATTATTACATATTTATAGAGATTATAGTAGGTTATAGGTTCTATACTTTGTCTTTTTATGCAATTATTTCCTTTATTTTTCAGCAGAATCAAGTGTCTACCTTTCCATTAATGCTTCTTTTGTGAATGATTTGATGAGATTTTATTGTGTTTAAACATCAGAACCTTTCAAATCATTGTCTCATTTGTACTTGCATGTGTTAGATAGCATTGAAAATCATAGGTCTTAGGCTATGCAATTGGAGAAATTTCCTTTTATGTTGTGAAAAACCCTTTTCCTTCAAAGAAGAAAATCTTTTCTAGCCTCCCTTAGAATTATTTTTGTGATCAAAATTGCCAAAAGTGGTTTGTGTGGATAGATTTTCTGAGATCTATTGTGAGTTAGATTGCCAAGTTTTCCATCAATTTTAGGTGCATCACCATTTTTAGATTACAGTTTTAGAGCTTTTAGAAGATCCTTTTTACCCTTTTCCATACCAAAGTCATAGATCCAGTTGAATATTTTAAGGGAACCAGCCCATAATCTAAAGGTTCAAGCTCACCATAGGTCACCCACAGCCTGAGTTTGATCCCATGTTACATAGGATTGCTGAGCTTCATAGCTTTGCATAATGGGTGCAATCCTGCTCGTCAACAGTTTTTGGCACACCCGGTTGGACTTTGAACTAATTTTCAATTCATAAAGGACTTATTATTGTTGTTGTTTTGGTATGATCAACATATTTTACAGCCTTTTAGAGGATTATTTTCAAGTAACTGGCGACTCTAACCTTCTGGTTTTATAGATTAGATCTTACAGCTTATGAAAAAATATTAAACAAGATCAAATAGAGATCCTGAAAAGAAGCACATTCAATTATCTCTACCAAAGAGGAGAGTAAAAGAAGATAGAGTGATAATACCAGCAAATACAGTAGTAGAAAATCTACCAAATACACATCAAGAATTTTCTTCTCATTAGAATCCTTTTTTTGCAAGTTCATCATCAGTACCTCATATTTCTCCACTAGCAAGTCCAAGAGAACAAGTACCTATTTTTCAAGAGGACCCTATTTTTCAAGAGATTGAGAAGGAGGAACCTATGTTACAAGAGGTACCAGTACAAGAAATACCAAATCAAGTACCAGTACAAGTACCAATTATTCAAATGTCAGCACCTAGAGGAAATCAGCCACCACTAAGAAATCAACCATTTGTTACCTTCAATGGGGACAACCCATTAAATCTAAGGCAACATGATGATATACCAGTGGCTGCATTAAAAAGTCTACCTAATTTTACCGGTGAAGATGGAACTACACTGATAGAACACATCAGAGATGCAGCATCATTATGTTCTATTCATCATATTACAGAGGATAATATAGCAATCAGGCTATTAGCAGCATCTTTGAAAGGTAAAGCTCTTCAATGGTTTAGAGGCTTAAGAGTTAATTCTATTACATCATGGGATGGATTAGGAGATGCTTTAAATAGACAATTTCAAGATAAATCCAATCATTTATCACTTGTCGAGCAAATGACAACTATCAAGAGGGCCCCACAAGAGCAAATGTTAGATTTCAATTTCAGATTTCAAAGGACATGGAATAGAATTCCAGAAACGGTAAAACCTTCACCTGAGCATGCATTTTTATATTATTTAAGAGTATTGAATAGTGATATTGTTGTCATGATTCAATCAATGGGTGGAGTTACTTTACCAGGTGTATTTGATATTGCTATTAGAGAAGAAAATACTTTAATACAAGTTGGTAAAATTGCACCAAGGCCTCCTATGCCAATGTTCCCTGACATTCAACCCTTAATGCCAATTTCAGCCCCTCCTATTGCATCAATTCCTACCATACTAGCCTTTGGCTATCAAGCCATTGTGAACAATGCTGTTGATCCAATTCTTTATGATATTCAAGAGCTTAAAGGTAATCAACAAAACATAGCAAAATTATTGCAGACTGTAAGCAATGATTTAGTGAGCCTAAAAATTTAAGAAAATCAGAATAATAGACCATACCAATCCCCATATCAGGAAAATAGGCCTCCTTATCAGACATATTACCAAGGATAAAGAAGAAATTACAATAACATGCGAAATCAACAATATAATCCACATGTTGTTAGCTCATCAAAGGAGCTTGTGCCTATACAAAATAATATGATACAAGATTATGCATGGTGTTATCTGTGTAATCAACCTCATAGCTAGGCTACTTGCATGAATGAAATGGTCAGTCAAGCACTAATGGTACATAATAATTATGCTGCTACTAAAAATACAACAATTGATGTTAGTGAACAACTGGATGCTCAGACTCGACATAGTAATCTTGATGTTGCTTTAATGAACTAGCAAGCTAATGAGTTTTGTGGTGTAAATCAATTACCAAGTCAAAGACAATCTTCTACTAATATTGCAGCTAATACCAGGTCAAAAAAGAGGGTTGTTGACTTACAAAAGCAAGCTGATATCAATAAACAATAAGCTGAAAAAGTGCAACAGCAAGTTGATAAAGGGAAAAGTACAGTTTCTGTAGGTCAACAAGGTCAAAATCAAGCTTCTATTTCTCAAGATATCCATATTCTGCCAAGGGGACAACAAATAGCTGATAAAAGTTCAAAAACAACCAAGCAAAGACCAATCAGATGTTGTTGTTCCCAAAGTACAGCAAAAGGTTAGTGGTCCTTCTTTCAATATTTTGGATCATATGAAGAAAGCCACTATTAGCATGTCCATATTAGATGCTTTACACATCCCAGGTCAGAAAGACCCATTACAAGATGTTTTAGCTTAGTTGTCTTTATCAAGTGAGGTTCAAACAACTTAGCCTCAGGTTATGCTTACCAATGAGGCACAAAAGGAGAATGAATAGCCAAAACAAGTAAGCAAACCGCCTCCATTTTATGTTACTTTGATAGTTGGTGATCATTTAGTGCATAATTGCATGATTGATTCAGGAGCTAGTAGCTCAGTAATGCCAAAACAACTAGCTGATAAACTTGGTCTGAAATATGAGCCTATTGTAAGGGGAGTTGTGCAATTAGATGGTACTGAAGTTAACACAGTTGGAATATTGAAGAATTTAGGTCTTACCTTACATGCATGCCCCAATTTTGTAATACATCAAGATATTCATGTTATTGATCTACCACCTAGTTTTACCATTTGTCTATCTAGAGATTTCACAACAAGATTAAAAGGATATTTATCTTCTAATTGGACACATGATCTATTTTTTAGAACCAGATATGGAACTAAAGTTACCATAAAATCATGACCATTAGCAAAAGATCACCTTGAACCATATACACCCAGTCTAATAAATGCCAATCTTTCAATTTTTGATCAAGAAGATCTAGTTACCATCCAAGATCCAAGTACACCTTTAGAGGGCATATCTGATTTAGTTTTGGACTAGTGGGCAGCAGAAAATCATGAAATAGATCCTTTTGATTAGATGGATGAAATAGGTCTTGGTGTGTATACGATTCAAGAGAAAGATGCAGTTATTCCAAATCTGCTAAAAGGAGAAAATCAACAAATTGTAGAATCTGAAAATGATGTTTGGCAGCTTTATTTTGATGGTTCTAGAAGTAAAATTGGTGCTGGTGGAGGAGCTATTCTAGTTTCTCCCACAAGTGAAAGGTATTACTCATCTTTCTGTTTTGCTTTTAGCTGTTCTAATAATTCAGCTGAGTATGAAGCTTTATTTCATGGATTGGAGTGGGCTAGAAAAAGGAATATTAAATGCCTTAAAGTCTTTGGAGACAGTGAGTTAGTGGTAAAACAAGTCAGAAATATTGCTACTATAAAGAATGATCTACTAAAATTATACAAACACAGAGTTTGGGATATGATAGAAGAATTTGATGCTTTCAATCTGATATCTATACCAAGGATTGATAATAAGCAAGCTGACAAATTGGTTGCCATTGGAGCTGAATTTGATATTCCAGCAGAAATGAAAAATGTTCACACTCCTCTTTATGTCAAAATTGATGTGAGACCATCAGTACCAAATAATAACATCAGTTGGCAAGTATTTGATAGTGATGAGCAGATTTTTAATTTTCTAATAAAAGAGGCTGAATTTTTTGTAGGTAATCAACATAAATTATTGTAGCAATATGATGATCAAATACTTCAGTTAAAGTCAAATAAATTGCCTAAGGGTTTGGTAATCTTAGAGTCAATATTTAATACTGATGATCGGGTTAGAAGAGACAAAGCCAACTGATTAGTGAAACAAGAACATTATGAACCTATTGAGATACTTAAAGATAAGCTGCTTTAACTTGGAAAAGTATATACAAAAGAAGAACATTAGGATTTTATTTAGCTTTGTCAATAATTCAGTGATGTATTTGCTTGGGAGTATGGAGATCTAAAGGGTTTTAACCTTGAGTTAGCTCAACACACTATTGAACTTGAACCCAAGGCTAAACCAATTAGACAAAAGCAAAGACCACTAAATCCAAAGCTGGAAGTGCTTATGAAAACTGAATTAAACAAGCTAATAGAAGGTAATATAATCTTTCTGATTAAGCATACATCTTGGGTTTCTAACTTAGTTCCTGTTAGGAAAAAGAATGGAGAAATCAGATTATGTGTTGATTTCCGTGATTTAAATAGAGCATCTTTGAAAGATCATTATCCATTACCATCCATGGAGCAAATCTTACAAGTTATTTTAGGATCATAAAGATTCTCTTTATTGGATGGTTATTCAGGTTACAATCAGATTCTAGTGAAAGAAGAAGATTAGTACAAGATTTCTTTCACTACCAAATGAGGTACTTTGGCTTATAGAAAGATGCCATTTGGGTTATCAAATGCAGGTGCAACATTCCAAAGAGCAATGGATATGGCCTTTCAAGGTCTTAACAATAAATTTGTACTTGTGTATTTAGATGATGTGACTATGTTTTCAAAGAAATCTAAAGATCACTTTCATCATTTAAGACTGATTTTTGAAAGATGCAGGGAGTTTGGGGTTTCACTCAACCCAAAAAAGAGTATTTTTTCGGTGCATGAAGGGAAAATTTTAGGACACAGTGTCAAAAGATGGCATATCAATTGATCCTGAAAGAATTACTACCATATTAGCATTACCACTTCCTGCCCATAAGAAAGGCTTACAAAGCTTTCTTGGAAGAATCAATTTTATAAGGAGGTTTATACCAAATATAGCAGCACTTTTACAACCTCTTACAGTTATGTTGAAAAACAATATTCCTTTCAGCTGGACAAAGGAAGGAAAGTAGAGTTTTGAAGAAATAAAAGAGGCACTTGCTGCTGCCCCAACACTAATTAATCCAAATTTTGACAAAGATTTTATTTTGTATGCAGAATGAGGAAGGATTGGAACAACCTATGGCTTTCTTTAGCCAAATTCTGCATGATTATGAGGTAAGGTATTCTTTTGTTGAGAAACATGTATTGGTTGTCATAAGAAGCCTAAAAAAGTTCAAACACATGCTTTCAAACAATAGAATATAGCTAATGGTTGCCCATTCGACAGTAAAAGAATTCTTGCTTAGTAAAGATTTGAATGATAAGAGAGCAGGATGGATAACAAAGGTTATGGAATATGATATCCAAATTAAAGTTACAAAGCTAGTCCGAGGCAAAGGATTATGTGAACAACTTGCAGATCATGGAGAAAACAACACTAAACCTGAAGGAGAAGCTGAGAGAGTGCTATAGAATGAAGACCTAGCTATTGTCCTAGATCCACTTGCAAGTTGGGTGCAACAAATGATCCATTGTCTGCATACTGGAGATTGCCCTCAAGGTTTAGACAGATCAAAAAGAAGGTATTGTTACTAAATTTTGTTCACACTAAATTTAGTTAGACCTAATTGCAGTTGTTACAGGAGGAGTAAAAGAAAAATTTTAAAGTTTTGTATTCAATGAACAGTTGATGTCTTGACAAAGCAAAGATAGATATCAATTGTTAGGATAACCCATCAATCCAATCAGGACTGATGAATCATCATAACAAGTGAATTAGAATGTCAAGAAATCAAAGATTCAAGAAATACAGTTGATCTAAAATAGTGTTATCTTTCAGGGGTTATAAGACAAATTGATTATTCAGTTGAGCATATTTGAAAGAAAGAAAGAAAGAAATTTATTTAACTGTTATTTCATGTCATATTTGGAAGATACATTTAGTAACTGTTACTCTATCCTATGCATTGATTGAAAAGAAAACATACATTCATCAAGTGCATAAGATAAATTAACTTATCATTTTTAAAAGAAGTGTTCAAATGTGTCCCACACAAGCCATGGGAGTGACTAAACTGAGCAATGCAGACATATGCAAGTTATAGATCTGATGATAAAATAAATGAGGAAGAACACATGATAAAATTAAATATCCATCATTGCCTGAGCAAGGTTGATTTCTTTAGTTGGTTGTTGAACTTGTTGATCTTGATTTTCAGCTCTCATCTTCAGCTCCAGTTGTATCAGGTTAACCTGCAAAAAATTGGGGAAAGTCCTCTAAGAGCTCTGGATATTTAACATTATCATATGCTTTTATCAAGCAGACATATCAACTTGTCACATCATGCATTTCATATGAAATATCAAATCAGATATGTGCCATAAATCAGAATATCATACAAAGGATCAATCAACTCCATAAGGTACATTTTTATGCTAACTTGTTTGTTCACTGTGCAAGTATAGGAAAAGTAATATTGTTGATTTGAAGACATTAAAACATGTGGAGAAAATGTGGCTCCCATAAGGCTTGAGCCCAGCATGTTCCCTTTTCTACTCATTTGAAAAGGATATCAGAATAAAGACAGGATGCATCGTTCAAAGTTATATCATGCATCATAAAATAAACTTGCAGGAAAAGTGTGTCATCATGTTCATGAAAAGGAGCAGTTGCTCCTATAAACTATGTTCACATTTATTATAGTTGATTAAATCAGATCAGATATGTTCAAGTGCCTGAGTCAACCTGACAGATTGCAGAAAATAGAATGCAGTTATTAAAGGTACTTTTCTTATTTATATCATCATTAAGATGCCTTATTGTTGTCATGTTTTATGCCACAATTTCATAAAATCATACTAAAGATATGACAGAAGCATGCAAATGAAATTAAGGACAGACTTGTGATCAAGTAGAAGCATCATTTGACTATGATAAAAGAACAAGAAGACAAGTGGCAGATACATAAGATCTAAATGTCAAAACCATAGGTATAGATGAAAGAAACAACAATAATGCTTTTGACAAAGTATTAAAATCTTGTTATCATGTGATACTTTGAAGCTACAGGAAGGAGAAGAAATACATGCTACAGGACCTATTTGAATACAAATGTATGCTACAGTAAATGCATTATTTAAACTATGACTGTCACAATGAAATGAAAGATAATACATCAAGTGAAGAAGATAGGTTCAGATAAACATCAACCACAATTGAACAAACATACCTATGAAATGTTAAAAATCTTTTATCATTTGGAGCTACAGTGGAGGGAGAAAATAATAAGGATCAAAATCAAGTTCAGGTATTCATTATTATCTCCAATAATTAAGCTACAGGTATCATCAAAATGTCAAAGATACAGTGCCATGTTCAAGACAAGAGAGAAGACATATGATGTGCAGTATATGCTACAAGAGGTTGCAAGTTCCAGAAAGAGAAATAAAAGACCAACATCATGTGATAAAGAGCATCTGATAGGTGACTGGGTTATGCCAAAGCAGAATAAAATGTCAAACTAAGTTCCATATACAGGAAAGTAAAGAGTATAACAGCTACAAAATCTTTTTGAATGAAGAAAAATATACATAAATATGCTACAAAAAATGATAGTTATTATTGCTCAGAAATGTCCAGATAATCATTTGAAGAAGCTACAAAATCAAAAGGACAAGTTTACAGATGACAGAAAGTAGTTTCTGTGTTAAAGATTTTTGAAACCCTAGTTTCAGGTTTTTGAAAAACAATGTCTTATTTCATGCACAGAAGTGAAAGGAAACATACAGGAAAAAGATAAATTCTATTATTGTAATAATGGAGCTCTTATACAAAAGAAAATATAAAACCCTTGTCAAGATTTCAAAACCCTCTTTCTTTTTGTAGATACAGTCAAACAAAAGTGGTATGAAGTATCTAAAGGTATGGCCGTGGAGGAGAAGAGTTCCTGTGCAAAGTTAAAATGAAACCCTCATTTCGAAGTAAAAAAAGAAAACCTTCAAGTTTTTCACATCAAATGACAAAGAACAACTACAAAACCACCTACACTGTCACAACCATGACAAAAAGAGTATAGATTTATCAAATGCAAAGATACCCAGTTGATTAAGTTGAAACCCTCATCGTATTTTGCATATACAGTGATGTAAAAGAGCCCACAACAAGAAATGAAGAGAGCTTACCTTTTAAATTGCAGAGGAGTAGAAGAATGGTATGGCTGTGGCCTCTTTGTGAGGATTTGTATTTATTTTTGTCACATTTTACAATGTTTCAAACACAGAGAAAAATAAAGAATGGTGTCAAAGAAGGATTGCAAAGTAAGAAATAGATATGGCCGTGGCCATTTAAGAGGAAGATGCTACAAAAAGTATGACGAATGCCAGTCAAAACTTCAAACCATACTTACCAAAGCTTCTGCCGCTTCTTTTCACTCAGAAAATACAAAGAGTTCGACCATAGAGAGCCAAGAAGGTGGAGAAATAACTAGAGAGCCATCAAACTGTTAGAAATGAAAGCAACACTACTTCAATGGAAATCTGATTAGAATATATTTCAGTAATCTTTAATTGTGTGTTATTAATGGAGATTGTAACAAAACATAAACCCACAATATAGAAATATACCAGAAGCAGAATGAAGCACATAACACAAGTGTTTAATGTGGAGAAAACCCTTTCGGGTAAAAAACTCCACCAAGAAAAGAGGCCAAGTTGTATTATCTTCACAAAAGGAGATTACAAATACATTCACTTCCTCTGTCCTTCAGCCTTCACTCCTGCAGAACCTGGGTACCTGTAAACTATTATTATACTTCTCATCTACTATGCTATGGTTTATATAGAATTTACACAACCTCAAGATCATCATAATGACTTCTTACAAGCCCATAACACTTGTCAAGAGTCAACAACACAACCTTGAGCGTCCATGGCCAAGAATAGGCTTTTACGGGGTCATAACTCTGTCATACATGCATCCTACACTTGGGAAAAAGTGCCCATGCATGCTTGAACGCCTTGGGGCTAAAAATAGCCACTTACAGCATCTTATGACATGTCATATGCTATTATTAGTGTCATAGATTCTTATGACAACTTACAGTTGTCATAGAATCTCTTACACCTTCTTACAACATCTATGACGTGCGTCATAACACTAAAAATAGATTATTCCTCTACATGTGCACCCCACTTTGACCAATTACCATTTACCATAGTAAATGACATCCCATAACTACCGCCGGTAACTCCGGGACTTACTGTGCAGTAACTTTGTAATTACCGTGGACAATAAATAATTTTTACCACTGCCGGTGAAACTTGTACATCCCTTATGGGTAATTACAAATTACAAATAATAAATGGAATAAATGCAATATTGGGATTTACAAGGTTAATGGCACCTTATCCCAACACAAACTCTAAGCGACATGGAGTAGTTGCAGAGCAAGTAAAAAAAGAAGCAAAATGAAAATGACTTGGAGTTTAGGGTTTCTTCGTTTCTTTTTTATCGAAGCTTCCTTTCATTTTTGATTTGTTGACTTTGCAAATAATGATCATTACCTTATCGAAATGCCGACGGGGTCCAAGACTTTAAAGACATGATCCCTAGTGATCATTATTAGAGATGACCAACAAGTGTATTTCTTGCATATTTTTCCCAAAGTCAAATGGAGGTTGATATTATTAAAAGGCGATTTTCATGCCTTAGACAAATTCAAACAAGCCTTTTTACCTTGGAGTCGACTATCACATAGTCGAAGGATGCTCATGCCTTGTATGGTCAAAGCTATCAAGCAAACACATGTTGCAATTTCACCTTATCTTCTTCTAGTCAGAGATTCCCCTTATAATAATTGATACATGCAGGATGACCGAATGGTCAAAAGGGAATGATTTTCATGCCTTGTGATTTTTATCATCTAAAGTCAAAAGGAAAGAGACTATATGAAGACAAAATAATGCAAGGTGGCAAGAGATTACTATTATGATTTTATCATTGCATGATAAAGATTCTTGGAGAAAGATATTTTTGCATGAGGGTAATAAGAAATAATGCAAGGTGGCATAGGTTTCTTTGGAGTTTGATTTATTTTGCATGGAGGTTATATGGTAGTGAGGCCATTCTTTTTGCATGTGTAAATGGAGTAATAAGGTAGAGGGCGTTATTATTTTCTCCTTAGTGCATTTAGAGTGATAAGGAGTATTTTTATGCCTAAGTGTCTTGTAAAGCTTTTTGATATTGTAAATGGAGTGATAAGGGTAAATTTTTGCCTTTAATGCATGTCATACAAACTAGGGGATTTTTCTCACAAGGAGATATAAGGGGATTTTATTTTCTTCTAAAGTCCTATTTTTGCTCAAATCATGCAAATTAGGCAAGTGTAATTGGAGAGATAAGGAGATTTATTTTTTCTTTATATCATGCATGATTTTACAAATAAATCAATGTAAGAAAATAATAGAGTAATATTCTTCAAATTACTTTATTATTTTTCACAAATTGTAAAATAAAAAATAGTACAAATTGTAACTAACAATAGAGTAATTATCCTAATTACTTTATTATTCACTCACATCAATTTTGCAAAAGCAAAATCATGCAAATTGATGAGTTGAGTTAACTGAGACTATTTGGAGACTTTTTGCATGATTTGGGGAGTGATTTAAGGAGTTTTGGTCAACTTCTTGGTCAAACATATGGAAAGGACCAATTTGGAGCTATTTTTGCTCAATTTGTGGCAGTTTGGACCCTTATTTTTAGGGATTTCTTGGTTTGCTCATGGATCACTTTGGAGGACTTATTTTTAGAGGCAGTTAGCTGCAGTTTCATTTTGCATGCCTCTTGGAGAGAGCAAACTATATATTGTAAAGAAAAACTTGGTTTTTGCTAGTTCTTGCATTCTTTTCTCTTTTACACATTGAGAGAGAGGTTTTGTAACTCATTTTTCAAGTTCTTGCCTTTTTGCTCTTTGCACTTTGAGAGAGAAAGAGGTTTTGTATCTCATTATTTGACAGTTTTATAGAGATCAGAGTTGATTACGGGTCCAATTTCTTTGTTTTTCATGCAATATTTCCTTTATTTTTTTTTGGAATCAACTATTTGTCTTTCCATTGATGCTACTTGTATGGATGATTTGATGAAATTTTAATGTGTTTTAATATCAAAACCTTTAAAATTATTGTCTCATTCTTATTTGTTAGTGCTAAGCATATTGAAATCACAGGTCTTAGGTTGTGTTACTAAAATCCTTTCTTTCATGTTGTGAAGAATTCTTTTTCCTTCATAAAGAATAGTTTTTCTAGCCTTCCTTAGAAACATTTATGTGATTATTGTGTCAAAAGTGGATTGTGTAGGTAAGATTTTTGAAGTCTATTGTGAACCAAATTTGTATTTTTCCATCCTTATTAGGTGCATCACCAAATTTTACATCTTTGTTACCGTTTAGTTTCTTTCTTACCCTTTTCCAAAACATAAATCATAGTTTCAAATAGAATATTTTAAGGGAACCAGCCCATAATCTGGAGGTTCAAACTCATTATAGGTCACCCACAGCCTGAGTTTGTCCCCATGTTTCGATGGATTGCAGAGTTTCACAGCTTTGCATAAGGGTGCAATCATCATTAACAACGGTTTTTGGCACGCCCAGTGGTACTTTGAACTAATTTTTAGTTCAAAAAGAACTTATTTACTACTACTATTTTGGTATGATCAACAATTATTACAACCTTTCAGAGGTTTTTATTTCAAAATTCCCAGCGACTCTAATCTTTCTAGTTTTATAGATCAGATTTTGCAACCTATGAGAAGAATTTCACAAGATCAGGCTTCAGTTGTTTCCAACTTTCTGAATGAGTAAACATGTCTACCTTTCATGGGAATATGTCATATCGTCCATCAGATCATGAAAATACTGCTAATCCTCCATCTTATCAGCCATATCAGATCAACCATGCTGCTGGTTTTAGCCCAAATTCCATGATTTTTCAAGGAAACTAGCATGCACAATACTCTTACCACCCACCCACCCCTACTCAACCTTCATATCAGCATTTATATGTCCAAAATCAGCCCCAAGAGGTTAGGGATATGAAGTATAGCATGAGTGACACATTGTTACAAGTCATAAGGAACCTAGAAGAGTTCAAGAGGCTACAGGAGCTTGATTTACAATAAGAAAAGATGGATTATCAAGCCTATCTTCATGAGCAGGAGTCAGAGGCACAAAGGATACAAACTCAAGAAAGTCTTAGAAGGGAGATAACAGTAAAAGAAGAGCAGATGAAGTTTTTTCTTGCACAAGTACAAAGGCAAGCAATCCAAATAGTTGCATTCATTCCAGAGCAACCTGTTCAAAATGAGGTTAGTAGGTATCAAATTCCAAATTTTAGAAATTGTGATTTTGATCAAGAACCTGTTTGCATTCAAAATCAGTCTATTAGCTGTCAATATTAGTCACATCAAGTGCCTGAATCAAATCATCAAGCTTTTGAACAACCATGGTAGCCTTCTTGGATCAAGCATCCTAATTATAAAATGCCAAATCTTATTAAGGCTACCCCTTCCATACCAATCCAAAATCAAGAAGAGGAAAAGGTAGTAGTTTCTGAACCAATCAAGATTGCCAGTTGGTATAGTGAACAAAAGCAAAAGGTTTTAGAGCCCAAGCCAATCAAGATTCCAAGTTTCAACTCAGCAGCTGAAGTTTCTTGCAGTCCTTCTTGTCCCACCAAATCAGAAAAATTAGATGTGGAGCAAGAGGTTGCTGCTATCTTTTCTTTGTCCCTAGCTAAAAATGAGTATAATGCCTATGAAGAGGATGCTGGTTCAGATTTGGTACTCAATCCTTTACATTTCAATTCATTTGAAAAGTTTTCTAATGTTGTTTACAAGATAAATGAAGCAGGATGTAGATATTGGAAGGACATAATCTTCAAATACAAAGACAGGATGCTCATGTTCTAATGGAGAATAAACCTGACAAGGAAGAGGAGTTGATTTCTTTATTTGATCAGCTACCTGGTTTCATTGAACCAGATTCAGAAATAACTAAATAGCAGGGAGATATAGGTAATGATGATAGTTTGTTGATTCACCGAAGATAGAATAAGGATAGTCCTAATCTCACGAATGAGGATAGTCATGAAAACATTAGATGTTTGGAGCTTGAATCAAATATTCTATCAGCTGTTCCTAGAATCCTTCAAAGATCTAATAGTTTTGATGAGTTATTAGCTGTCCTAATAGAAGCAGGTGACTCATTAACCATGGAGGAGGAATTGAAATGGTAGGACATCATGCAAGATGAATGTTCTGAACACCGGATTGAGAAAACTCAAATAGTTTTAGTACAGGAATGTCAGTTGGATGAAAGCATGTTTTTAGATATTATAGAGGTTTTTTGTTCTAACATAGATAATGATTTGATACAATGTGAATCAACAGTATGTGATCAACATGATCAGGCCAAAGAGGTAGGCTTTTATTCATTTCATTCATATGAGCTAACTGTTTAAAATCATATTGAAATTGTAACTGAAAATAGGACAACATATCTCAATAAGGAAACTAAGAGCATCAGCCAAGGATACATCATTGCAAGAGGATGCCCAATCAGAGGTATGGTTATCAAAGAGATAGATAAGCAGGTACAAATTGTTGTTGTACCCATAGAGTAGATTTTAGCCTTAGAACCTCATAACAACAGCATTTGTGACCATGATCAGATGGTGAATGAGTTTTCTTTCATTCTTCAAAAATTTTTACAACATTCTATAAGGTATGTCCTTATGAATCATATCTTATCAGTAGTAAAACAGCTTGCAGAGCACCCTTCCTTAATTAGAAAGGGTACCTATTTTAA
This sequence comes from Cunninghamia lanceolata, assembly GCA_027924645.1. Lineage (NCBI taxonomy): Eukaryota > Viridiplantae > Streptophyta > Pinopsida > Cupressales > Cupressaceae > Cunninghamia > Cunninghamia lanceolata. The sequence goes on from BSBN01000547.1 coordinate 16,791,833, forward strand.
CCAAACAGTTAATGGATTTGTTTAACCAGTAACAATGACTTGTTAGAGTATGGTAGTTTAGAATTTCAGTTCAGTATTTCATTTCCAAGAAGTGCTTTTGCACATTTTGCTAGCGATGTCTTAAGCAAGCCAGAATAGTTTAAGTTTTAGTTTTGTTGTTGTTGTAGTTTTTCTATCAGTTTGAGTTGCAGAAGTTTTTTCAAAGTTCAAGACAGAAGAAGACTCATGTGCCCAATGGAATTGCAAGGCTACTAGTTCTAATTGTTTAGCAGGCAAACACCCTTGAGAGGTCACCAGAAATGTTACTAAATTTTGTTCACATTAAATTTAGTTAGACCTAATTGCAGTTGTTTCAGGAGGAGTAAAAGAAAACTTTTAAAGTTTTGCATTCAGTAAACAGTTGATGTCATGACAAAGCAGAGATAGTTATCAGTTGTCAGGATAACCCATCAGTCCAATTAGGACTGATGAATCATCATAGCAAGTGAATCAGAATGTCAAGAAATCAAAGATTCAAGAAATACAGTTGATCTAAAATAGTGTTATCTTTCAGGGGTTATAAGACAAATTAATTATTCAGTTGACCATATTTGAAAGAAAGAAAGAAATTTATTTAACTGTTATTTCATGTCATATTTAGAACATACATTCAGTATCTGTTACTCTATCCTATGCATTGATTGAAAAGAAAATATACATTCATCAAGTGCATAAGATAAATTAACTGATCATGTTTAAAAGAAGTGTTCAAATGTGTCCCACACAAGCTGTGGGAGTGACTAAACTAAGCAATGCAGACATATGCAAGCTATAGATTTGATGATAAAAGAAATGAGGAAGAACACATGATAAAATTAAATATCCATCATTGCCTGAGCAAGGTTGATATCTTCAGTTGGTTGTTGAACTTGTTGATCTTGATTTTCAACTCTCATCTTCAACTCCAGTTGAGGTTAACTTGCAAAAATTTGGGGAAAGTCCTTTAAGAGCTCTAGATATTTAACATTATCATATGCTTTTATCAAGCAGACATATCAACTTGTCACATCATTCATTTCATATGAAAGATCAAATCAAATATGTACCATAAATCAGAATATCATACAGAGGATCAATCAACTCCATAAGGTACATTTTTATGCTAACTTGTTTGCTCACTGTGCAGGTATAGGAAAAGTAATGTTGCTGATTTGAAGACATCAAAACATGTGGAGAAAATGTGGCTTCCACAAGGGTTGACCCCAGCATGTTCCCTTTTCTACTCATTTGAAAAGGATATCAGAATAAAGATAGGATGCATCATTCAAAGTTATATCATGCATCATAAAATAAACTTGTAGGAAAAGTGTGTCATCATGTTCATGAAAAGGAGCAATTGCTCCTATAAACTATGTTCACATTTATTACAGTTGATTAAATCAAATAAGATATGTTCAAGTGCCTGAGTCAACCTGACAGATTGTAGAAAATAGAATGCAGCTATGAAAGGTACTTTTCTTATTTATATCATCATTAAGATGCCTTATTACTGTCATGTTTTATGCCACAATTTCATAAAATCATACTAAAGATATGATAGAAGCATGCAGATGAAATTAATGATAGACTTGTGATCAAGTAGAAGCATCATTTGACTATGATAAAAGAACAAGAAGACAAGTGGCAGATACAGAAGATCTAAATGTCAAAGCCACAGGTACAGATGAAAGAAATAGCAATAATGCTTTTGACAAAGTATTAAAATCTTGTTATCATGTGATGCTTTGAAGCTACAGGAAGCAGAAGAAATACATGCTATAGGAGCTATTTGAATATAAATGTATGCTACAATAAATGCATTATTTAAACTATGACTGTCACAATGAAATGAAAGATAATACATCAAGTGAAGAAGACAGGTTTAGATAAACATCAGCCACAGTTGAACAAACATACCTTTGAAATGTTAAAAATCTTTTATCATTTGGAGCTACAGTGGAGGGAGAAAAGAATAAGGATCAAATCAAGTTCAGGTATTCATGATTATCTCTAATAATTAAGCTACAGGTATCATCAAAATGTCAAAGATACAGTGCCATGTTTGAGACAAGAGAGAAGACATATGATGTGCAGTATATGCTACAAGAGGTTGTAAGTGCTAGAAAGAGAAATAAAAGACCAACATCATGTGATAAAGAGCATCTGATAGGTGACTGGGTTATGCCAAAGCACAATAAAATGTCAAACTAAGTTCCATATTCAGGAAATTAAAGAGTATAACAACTACATAATCTTTTTGAATGAAGAAAAATATACATAAATATGCTATAGAAAATGACAGTTATTATTGCTCAAAAATGTCCAGATAATCATTTGAAGAAGCTACAGAATCAGAAGGACAAGTTTCCAGATGACAGAAAGTAGTTTCTGTGTTAAAGATTTTTGAAACCCTAGTTTCAAGTTTTTGAAAAACAATGTCTTATTTCATGCACAGAAGTGAAAGGAAACATACAGGAAAGAAGATAAATCCTATTATTGTAATAATGGAGCTCTTATACTGGAGAAAATATAAAACCCTTGTCAAGATTTCAAAACCCTCTTTCTTTTTGCAGATATAGTCAAACACAAGCGGTATGAAGTATCTACAAGTATGGCCGTGGAGGAGAAGAGTTCCTGTGCAAAGTTAAAATGAAACCCTCATTTCAAAGTCAAAAAAAGAAAACCTTCAAGTTTTTCACGTAAAAGGACAAAGAATGGATACAAAACCACCTACACTATCACGGCCATGATAGAATGAGTATAGATTTATCAAATGCAAAGATACCTAGTTGATTAAGTTGAAACTCTCATTGTATTTTGCATATACAGTGATGTAAAAGAGCCCACAACAAGAAATGAAGAGAGCTTACCTTTTAAATTGCAGAGTAGAAGAATGGTATGGCTGCGACCTCTTTGTGAGGATTTGTATTCATTTTTGTCACATTTTGCAATGTTTCAAACACAGAGAAAAAGAAAGAATGGTGTCAAAGAAGGATTGCAAAGTAAGAAATAGATATGGCCGCGGCCATTTAAGAGGAAGATGCTACAGAAAGTATGATGAATGCCAGTCAAAACTTCAAACCATACTTACCAAAGCTTCTGCCAGGTTCTGTCGCTTCTCACTTAGAAAATGCAAAAAGTTCAACCACAGAGAGCCAAGAAGGTGGAGAAATAACCAGAGAGCCATCAAACCCTAAGCGGCATGGAGTAGTTGCAGAGCAAGTCAAAAAAGAAGCAAAATGAAAATGACTTGGAGTTTAGGGTTTCTTCATTTCTTTTTGATCGAAGCTTCCTTTCATTTTTGATTTGTTGACTTTGCAAATAATGATCATTACCTTATCTAAATGCCGACGGGGTCCAAGACTTTAAAGACATGATCCCTAGTGATCATTATTAGAGATGGCCGACAAGTGTCTTTCTTGCATATTTTTCCCAAAGTCAAATGGAGGTCGATATTATTAAAAGGTGATTTTCATGCATTAGACAAATTCAAACAAGCCTTTTTACCTTGGAGTTGAATATCACATTGTCGAAGGATGCTCATGCCTTGTATGGTCAAAGCTATCAAGCAAACACATGTTGCAATTTTACCTTATCTTCTTCTAATCAGAAATTCCCCTTATAATAATTGATACATGCAGGATGACCGAATGGTCAAAAGGGAATGATTTTCATGCCTTGTGATTTTTATCATCTAAAGTCAAAAGGAAAGAGACTATATGAAGACAAAATAATGCAAGGTGGCAGGAGATTACTATTATGATTTTATCATTACATGATAAAGATTCTTGGAGAAAGATATTTTTGCATGAGGGTAATAAGAAATAATGCAAGGTGGCATAGGTTTCTTTGGAGTTTGATTTATCTTGCATGGAGGTTATATGGCAGTGAGGCCATTCTTTTTGCATGTGTAAATGGAGTAATAAGGCAGAGGGGGTTATTATTTTCTCCTTAATGCATGTGGAGTGATAAGGAGTATTTTTATGCCTAAGTGTCTTGTAAAGATTTTTGATATTGTAAATGGAGTGATAAGGGTAAATTTTTGCCTTTAATGCATATGTCATGCAAACTAGGGGATTTTTCTCACAAGGAGATATAAGGGGATTTTATTTTCTTCTAAAGTCCTATTTTTGCTCAAATCATGCAAATTAGGCAAGTGTAATTGGAGAGATAAGGAGATTTATTTTTTCTTTTTATCATGCATGATTTTACAAATAAATCAATGTAAGAAAATAATAGAGTAATATTCTTCAAATTACTTTATTATTTTTCACAAATTGTAAAATAAAAAATAGTACAAATTGTAACTAACAATAGAGTATTTATCTCAATTACTTTATTATTTACTCACATCAATTTTACAAAAGCAAAATCATGCAAATTGATGAGTTGAGTTAACTGAGGCTATTTGGAGACTTTTTGCATGATTTGGGGAGTGATTTAAGGAGTTTTGGTCAACTTCTTGGTCAAACATATGGAAAGGACCAATTTGGAGCTATTTTTGCTCAATTTGTGGCAGTTTGGACCCTTATTTTTAGGGATTCCTTGGTTTGCTCGTGGATCACTTTGGAGGACTCATTTTTAGAGGCAGTTAGCTGCAGTTTCATTTTGCATGCCTCTTGGAGAGAGCAAACTATATATTGTAAAGCAAAACTTAGTTTTTGCAAGTTCTTGCATTCTTTTCTCTTTTACACATTGAGAGAGAGGTTTTGTAACTCATTTTTCAAGTTCTTTCCTTTTTGCTCTTTGCACTTTGAGAGAGAAAGAGGTTTTGTAACTCATTATTTGATAGTTTTATAGAGATCAGAGTTGATTACGGGTCCAATTTCTTTGTTTTTCATGCAATATTTCCTTTATTTTTTTTTGGAATCAACTATTTGCCTTTCCATTGATGCTAGTTGTATGGATGATTTGATGAAATTTTAATGTGTTTTAATATCAAAACCTTTAAAATTATTGTCTCATTCTTATTTGTTAGTGCTAAGCATATTGAAATCACAGGTCTTAGGTTGTGTTACTGAAATCCTTTCTTTCATGTTGTGAAGAATCCTTTTTCCTTCACAAAGAATAGTTTTTCCAACCTTCCTTAGAAACATTTATGTGATTATTATGTCAAAAGTGGATTGTGTAGGTAAGATTTTTGGAGTCTATTGTGAACCAAATTTGCATTTTTCCATCCTTATTAGGTGCATCACCAAATTTTATAGCTTTGTTACCATATAGTTTCTTTTTTACCCTTTTCCAAAACAGAAATCATAGTTTCAAAAAGAATATTTTAAGGGAACCAACCCATAATCTGGAGGTTCAAACTCATTATAGGTCACCCACAGCCTAAGTTTGTACCCATTTTTTGAAGGATTGTGAAGTTTCACAACTTTGCATAAGGGTGCAATCCTCATCGGCAACATGTACTATAGATTGCAAGCAATTCATTATGTTATGATAGATGGAATCTAGTACAAAAAGGATTTTAATGGTGTTTTACTAAGGTGTGTACAACCAGATCAGATTTAAAAGATTCTGGAAGAGTTTCATGATGGACCATCTGGAGGTCACTTTGCAACAAGAACAACAACCCTAAAAATTATGAGAGCTAGTTATTATTGGCTAGAAATGTTTAAAGATGCACATGATTGGGTAAAGAAATGTACAAAGTGTTCAGTTTTTGCAGGTAATTAGAAGCTTGCAGCAATGCCCTTGCATCCAATTCAAGTAGAACAACCATTTGGCAAGTGGGGTTTGGACTTCATTAGTCCTATCAATCCGCCATCCAGTCAAGGACATAAGTGGATACTGATTGCAACAGACTATTTCATCAAATGGACTAAAGCAGTTGCATTAAGAGAAGATAATGAAACTTCTATCCTAAATTTGTATCAAGATTTATTATCCAGGTTTGGTACTCCTGGCTCAATTATTTCTAATAATGCTTTAGCACTTATTGGTTTAAGAGTTTTTGATTGGTCCGTGAAGAATAATATATTTTTAAATACTTAATCCAATTATTACCCTCAAGGTAATGGACAAGAAAAATCAATTGACAAAAATCTGATTAAGATCATAAAGAAAACAGTTGATGAAAATCAGAGATCTTGGCATGACAAGTTGAAGTTAGCCCTACGGGCTAATATGATAACTCCTAAAAGAGCAACAGGTAATTCACCTTATGTTCTAACTTATGGCAAAGAGGCCAAACTGTCAATTTTAGTTGATTTATCAACTTTAAGTTACATACAAGAACTTGAATTACTGGAGGAACAACCAATGGAAGTAAGACTTGCACAATTTATAGAGCTGGAAGAGATCAAAAAAGAAGCATTAAACACTTCAGAGAAACATCATGCTCAAATGAAGAGGATATTTGACAGAAAATTAGTGCCAAGAATCTTTAAAGAAGGAGATTTGGTTTTCAAATGGAATGAATTAAAGAGCAGACCTGGTCAACACACTAAATTTGATGCCATGTGGGATGGCCCATACATCATTACAAAATGCAAGCAACATAATGCATTTCAACTTGCAAAGTTAGATGGAGAGGTGTTGCCAATCCTTGTCAATGGGATTCACCTCTAGTTACATTACTAGAGAAGCAACTTTTTGCTGCAAATAAGTGCTTTTGCACATTTTGTTTTAGTTTTGTTTTATTTTCCAAGAAGTCCAGATGCACATTTTACTGGCCATGTCTTAAACAGGTCAAAATAGTTTCAGTTTCAATTTTTTTTTTGCTGCTGTAGTTTTTTATCAGTTTGAGTTGCAAGAGGTTTTTCAAAGTTTCAAGTAGAAAAAGACTCATATGCCCAATGGAATTACAAAGCTACTGGTTCTTTTTTCTTTAGCAAGCAAACACTCCTGAGAGGTCATAAGCAATGTTACTAAATTATCTTCACACCTAATTTAGCAAGCCCTGAGTTGCAGTTGTCACAAAAGGAATAAAAGAAAAAAAAATTAAGTATATGATCAATCAGTTGAATGTATGATATCTTGGCAAGAGAGCAGCAAAGATCATTTGTCAGGATAATGTGACAGTCCAATCAGAACTATCAAACCATCATGACAAGCGAAGTTTTATCAAAAGACAAGAGATCAGACATTCAATGAATGACAGGTATCTAACTGGTTTTTTCTTTCAGTTATGATATGGTTGAATTATTCAAATCTCACAATTCAGTGTGAAGGAAAGGTATGTACAAACTGTCATTTCATTATCATGTTTTAAACATATGTTTCAAATCAGATTCAGTTGTTCTATCCTATGCACTTGATTCAAAAAGCAAACATACATAAATCATTTGCATAAGTTAAAGTAATTGATTATATTTAAGAAAATGTTTAAATGTGTCCCACACAAGCCGTGGGAGTGACTAAACTGAGCCAATGCAAACATTGTGCAAGTTATACATCTGTGGATAAAGGAAAAGAAAAGAACACATGAGGAAAATGGATATCCATTATTGCCTTATCGAAGCTTGATCCTCTTGATTGGCTGCTTGATCTTCATGTCTTCATATTTTTTGCTCTTGATCAGGACATTGTACCTGTAAGGTCGAAGAAAAGTTATGTTAGAAGCTTCGAATATGCAGATTCATCATATGCCTTATCAACAAACATATAAAGCTCCCAAACATTATGCATTAAATATGATTGGATCAAGATCAGACAGTTGCAATAAATCAGATCATCATGAAAAAGAACAATCAACTTTACAAAGGTATGTTTTTATGCTAACTTGTTTGTTCACTGTACAGGTGTAGGAAAAGTAATGTTGCTAACTTGAAGACATTAAAGCATGTGGAGAAAGTGTGGCTCCCATAAGGGTAGAGCCCAACATGCTTCCTTCTTATTCATTTAAGAAGGATATCAGATTGTAATAAACAGAGTGCTTTATCGTATAATGCATGGAATAGTCAACACATCAAATAGAGTGAATCAAAATTAGATAATCATGTTCAAAATGCTTCATCAGACATGTGCTACAAAATGAGCAGTGATTTTATTCAAGAGATGTCAATATGCAAGGATAGAAGTACAGTGATCAAAAGAATGAAGTACAACCATAATAGTTGCCATTGAATTTCATAAAGGTGCTACATATTTTTTAAAAAGAACAACAATATAGAGGATAGGAGTTGTCTTAATCAAACTGAGCCCCTACATTATGCCTCAAGACCACCATGACAAGAAGTAAAGAACAAGTCCTATCAATGCAGTGATCATAAAAAGAACAATTTATAGGACCTATATGTACGACAGTGGCAAGTATCTACCATCAAATATTTATGTCATCATGAGCCCATAGGGAGATAAAAGCACAGCAAAGAGAGATGCCCCATACAGAAGTATACAGTCTTGTTTCAGGTACTCATTAAAAGAAGAAGATAGTCATATAAAGATACACAGTCATATGCTTTATGCATGAAGGAACAACCATGTTCTGATGAATGGTGGAACATCATATATGCTACAACATCCTTATGCCAATTGGAACATCAGTATAAAAGTGCAGGTTAAAAAAAAGAGAGGAAAAGATGAATCACGTATTATGCCTCATATACATAAAGTGCAAAGGATGGTGTATACTTTGAAATTTATTCATCCTTTCCTTCATCATGAACAACCATATGCAAAACCAATTGGAACAACATGAAGAGAATGTATAGGAGGAGATAATAAGTAAAGAATAGCATCAAGAGGGACCAGTTTGCTACAAGATGGAAAGACAGTATGACTTCATCATGGAATAGGATAACATAGAAATGTCAAGGTACAATGTCAAGATCAAAATGCATTAAGCTTGTTCAAAAGACAGAAGATGAAGTCTATATGTAGTTCTCAGTTACAAACACCAAGAGAGTCTTAGCATGGTATAAATCTTCCAAATACCACATCATATAATGCAAGAAGTATAAGGTGGAGCAGTAGTCTTGTGACTATTTCATAGACCAAATAATAGCAGAGCTTCAAGATATAGAATGAAGATCACATACAGAAAGGAAAAATAAGTAGAGTTTTTACAAACCCTAAGAAGACATATGGTGACTTCATAAACTTTTTACCTCATCAGTATGTAAATGCAAAGAGAATCCATGCCACAGTCAGAGAAAAGGTAAAAAGAGTCTCTCAACATAGAGTAAAACCCATATGGAGTTTTCATACAAAACTGTAGATACAGAGAATGGAGAAGCCCTCACTGTCTTTTACCACAAGCTACAGTGAACATCAAGAAAACCCAGATAAAAGCAAGAAGTATGGCTGTGGTCCTTAAGATAGATAAAGATGCTCAGTAAGTACAAACCAGAGTACAAATAAACCTTTATTCTATAGATGTTGTATCATCTTATCATGGGTCGGGTTTTCTTTTCAGATCTGAGACAAAATACTATGCATACAGTGGTCGAAGCCATGGCTGAAGGAGGTGTTTTTCTTTGAAAAAGTGAAAACCCATACAACATTTTTTCAAACCCTTGTGTTTTCCTTTGGTCTGCAAAGGTTTTTGTTTCTTCTTTTGTCAAAATAACCAGAATATCCTTTCGAAAGTGATGCAAGCTAAACTGTTTCATGGGTCATTTTTCTTCCAGAAGTAAATGAAGAAAAGAAGATATAGAAGCTACAGGCCATAGCTAAAAGAAGATTTTTCTTTAAGGAAATGTAACCCTCAAGATATATTTTTCAAAACCTTGTATTTTCAGGTATGCAGAAGAAGATAAATCAACGAAAGAAGATATAGTGGTCATGGTCGTAGCAAGGTAGAACTTTTCCTTCAAAAATATCATAGACCCATGTGATTTTTTAAAAAACTCTTATCAATATAAAATATACTCATACAGTCAAAAAAGAAATCCAAGTGTGAAGGCAGAATGAGACCTCACCTTATGTTTTTTCAGAGAGAAGAAGCTACAAGCCGCGGGCCTGTGTATTTTGAAAACCCTTAAAAGTGCATGTAGATAGTCGCCAAGCAAGGAATGTAGAGGAATGAAGAAACCACAGTGAAAATGGAATACAGAACTCATAAAATGCTTAGAAAACCATATGGCCGCGGCCCAAATGAGGAACAAGTCACATAAAAACAAGAAAATGGCCTAATTTTTGAACACAGAGAGCTTACCCTTCATCTTTATGCCAAAAATATAGAAGAAATTGACCAAGAAAGCCTCAGAAGTTGTAGAATACTGTGAGTTTCTACTTCAAACCCTAATCGAGCATGGAGTCGGCAGAGAAAGAGCTCAAGTGAATTACAAAGATCAAAATGATGAAGTTAGGGTTTGACATCCATTTTGGTCGACGGTTGTTTCTTTTTCTCATTTTCTTTTGACTTCTTAAAACAAAAATCATTACCTTATCTCATGTCGTGGTCAAGACTTATTAAGTCTTGAGACCTAATGATAAAGCCACAGGGGCCCGTGAGGCCAAGACACCTTTGAATTATTTCCTTTTCTTATTCTTTGCAAAAGTCAAATGTGATAATCATGTCAAGGTGAGGCTTTAAACCTTTTTCTTTTTTCCCTAAGGATCGACAACATGAAGACAAGGCCAAATGCCTTATATGCTTTTTTGCAAAAGACTTTTTAAAGTCAACAAAGGGAATAATTCAAAGATATGGAGGAAGACATATATAATGGATAAGGTAAGTGATAAGGTAAAAATGCAATGTGAAGTCAAAGGTGGCAAAGGCAAGTGATCTAATATGCATGATGCATGAAGTAATGAGGTATATGATGCATAATAATGCATGGAGTGATAAGGTGGTATATTTTTATACCTTGTATGCACATATGATGCATGATGTGTTTTCTTCTTGCATGGAGTAATAAGGTTGTATATATGTGTATGATGTTTGAGTGCATGGAGAAATAAGGTGTTGTTTTTTCATTGATGAAGCATGCATGTGAGACATAAGGAAGAGGATATTTTTATCTTTTGCATGCATGATGACCTAGTTTTCTTGGCATCATTGTTAATGCAATTATGCAAATTATGTAAATGAAAAGGGAGAGATAAGGTGTTGATTTCTTTTTATCCAATTGTGCATGATTTTGCAACTACATTATTGTAATCAAATAATAAAGTAATATCATTATAAATTACTTTATTATTTTGTCACAAGTTTTAAAATCAAGGAGATAAGACAAATTGAAACTCATAGTGAAGTAATCATGCAAAGATTACTTTATTACTTGTTCACACATCCCAAAATCATGCAGAATTGAGAGATATAATTAACTTAAGACTTTTGGAGCTTTTGCATGACTTTTGGAGTCAAAATTGGAGAGTTTGGTCAAACTTTTTGGTCAAACACATGGAGGAGAGCAGTTTGGAGCTATTTTTGCTCAATTTGAGGCAGTTATAACCTTTATTTTTAGGGATTTTATTGTTTGCTCATGGATCAGTTTTGGAGGGCTTATTTTTAGAGGTAGTTGATTACAGTTGACCTTTCTAGGTCTCTTGGAGAGAGTAGATGATATATTGTATGAAAAACTTATGTTTTCCAAGTTCTTGCCTTTTTTGCTCTTTACACTTTGAGAGAGAAAGAGGGTTTTGTAACTCATTATTCCATATTTATAGAGATTATAGTAGGTTACAGGTTCTATACTTTGTCTTTTTATGCAATTATTTCCTTAATTTTTCAGCAGAATCAAGTGTCTACCTTTCCATTAATGCTTCTTTTGTGAATGATTTGATGAGATTTTATTGTGTTTAAACATCAAAACCTTTAAAATCATTGTCTCATTTGTACTTGCATGTGTTAGATAGCATTGAAAATCACAGGTCTTAGGCTGTGCAATTGGAGAAATTTCCTTTATGTTGTGAAAAACCCTTTTCCTTTAAAGAAGAAAATCTTTTTTGGCCTCCCTTAGAATTATTTTTGTGATCAAAATTGCCAAAAGTGGTTTGTGTGGATAGATTTTCTAAGATCTATTATGAGTTAGATTGCCAAGTTTTCCATCAATTTTAGGTGCATCACCATTTTTAGATTATAGTTTTAGTGCATTTAGAAGATCCTTTTTACCTTTTTCCATATCAAAGTCATAGATCCAATTGAATATTTTAAGGGAACCAGCCCATAATCTAGAGGTTCAAGCTCACCATAGGTCACCCACAGCCTGAGTTTGATCCCATGTTACATAGGATTACTGAGCTTCATAGCTTTGCATAACAGGTGCAATCCTGTTCGTCAACAACTGCCATAGCGTTCTGAATAGCATATGACATGCATCTATTGATATTATGTCACACAACACCTCATCATGGTAGTCTCCAATCTTGAACTTAACTAAACACTGCTAATTGACCAAAGCTCTACGGTCCTTCTACAACCATGCAATCCGATATGGATGTGGATGCCTTCTCCTTGTCAACTTCAACTTGTTAACCATCTACTCTAAGACAAGATTATCAGTGCTTCCATTGTCAATAATAATATCACAACACTTACCTTCACACTTGCACCTTGTGTGGAATAAACTCCTCCTCTGATCTGGTTCTTTGTCCTCATTTAACAAGGTCCTTCTAACAACTAGGGTTTCTCCCCTTCCAACATCTTTAGAATGCTTAGACTGTGCATCTTCATCTACATGTGCAATTCATGCATTAACTTCTGGTCTTCTATTTGTCCTTCCTTGATGTTGCAGACACTCGTATGCTCGATGTCCTTCTTCACCACATTGGAAATAGGTTCCTCTGAAACCTCCCCTTCTAGGTCCTTGCGCAGGTCTTCCTCTTCCTCTTCCTCTTTGCTCACCATTATTTTGGTCATGAGGGTTGTAGGCATTATCTCCCTTCTGATTTCGACTGGTGCCTACTTCTTCACTTTTCTTTTGATCTTCATTTTTCCATAGGATCTTCCACCAGTCCTTCGGCCATGACCTCTTCCTCTCTAATTGGTTTCAAATCTTTTATTTAACTTCTCTTCCACCTTTAGGGAAAACTGGTACGCATCTTCTATGGTGGTCATTCTAACCAGGCTCAGCTCCTCTTGAATACTTGGCCTCAACCTGTTAATATAATGGGCTACCTTTCCTTGTTGGCCTCTGCATGGCCTATTCTAATTATAATCTTATAAAAATCTTCTATATACTCCTTAACAAACTTATTACCTTGCTTCAATCCTTGTAGATTCTTTTCCTCCACCTTCTCTATTGCTAAAGATACCCACATTGCCACTCTCTCTCAACAATGGTCTCAATCTGTTTCTACATCTGATAAAGGTGTTCCTATTTTTTTTCCTCCACCTCCCTGACCTATCTCACTCGCAATGAATCAACTTTGATAGGAAAATACCCATCTTTGGAGAGCTCTGGAGGCCTTCCAACAAGACAATAATTCAGTTGAGGAGCGATTATATCAAGCATGTGAGACTGGGAGGCTCTTTTAGCTCAATGGTAGCTATCAGGTGTGTATGCCCTATTTTGTGAGAACAATTTCTGTGTTGGAAACTTTTGTAGATTTCTTGCAACCTTCTATTTGATTTTGAAAATGATCGGGAGTTTCTTGAGAATTATTTTAAAAATATAGTAGAAAAGAAAGATATGTTATGTGATTTTTTCTAGCATTGGATCCTTATGGGACACCATCATACTTTAATGCTAATTTTATATGTTGGAGAAGTCCAGTTAAGAGGTTTTGTTTCTTTCCTCCAACATCAGCTAGAATGGGAAAATTGCACAATAGAGTATCATACTATTGAGGCCAATGTCAACCTCCTAATGTGCCATGATTATCCAAAGACTAATTGGTTTCCCAAAACTTTAAGAGCACAATTATATAGGTAGGGGATCAGGGATTAATATATTCATAATTTGCACTCTAGTATCGCTTCGTTCTAAGACCATGAAGGATACCTTCCTCCTACTACCATCTAGGATTGTATCAACAAATAGGAGGGTTTGCCTCAGAAATTGATATGGAGAAATCCTATCTCTCCCACTAATCTATGGTGGACCCTTACCAAAGCTCAAAATGTTATCACACTTATCTAGGAATAGTAGAAAAAGGGATTGGCATGAGGTTTCAACCCCCTTTACTCCTTACACTAGCTGCACTTTTTACTACTAAAGGCAAAATGACACAAAGGAAAGTGGAAAATAGTTTGTATTTTTTTTGAAACAAATGCATATGTTGTAAAGGGAAGGAGTTTCATTATGTACAAGGAAGTAGATTATGATTTAAGTAGGATAATGGAGGAAAAAAAAATTGGCTAACGAGGATGTAGTATAGGTTTCACCATGAGGACATGGTGTGAATATAGTTGGGGGGTGATGAGTCTTGATAATTATATTTTACTTTCATACAGACATTGTAGCATTTCTTTATTTTCTATGGACTTGGTACACTTAATATATAATTAAATACTTATAACAATTTTAAGATTGGATGGATAATGTTGGGCGCCAGCCCTAGCTCAATTGGCTAAGTATTCCTATTGTAGGTAAGGAGGTCACGAGGTCTAGTCTCCCCCCTGTCCACGTGGAGCCAGAGGGCGTGTCATGCCAACATCACTGGTCACGTTAAAAAGTTTGCCAGGTGCTTTAAAAAAAAAGATTGGATGGATAATGTTGTTTGGTTCTTATTCTTTCAAAGGTTGAATCTATTTGATTATTTATATGATTTCTTGTCTCTATGCATATATTTTTGAGATTTTGTGAGAAAAGTAGTTGCTAATTCTTAGGATTGAACATTGTGGATCTCTCTAGAGTCTATCATGAAGAAAAGCTAGCTAGCTTTGGCTAGCTCTAGAGAATCACTCTGTATCATAACCATTCATTATTCTTAGGTCAATGTTCGCTCAATAGGTTATGTGCTAAGTCTTGCTATGTGTCCAACAAAGAATAAGGTGACCCTAAATGACTTCAGTTGTCCACTTGGTCATCATAATAACCTTGGCTGACTTTAGTTCTTTTGTTCATACCTTGTTATCTCTAGTTCAAAGGATAAGTTGTCTAAATAACTAAAGTTCTTCTTTAGTAAAGTTTCCTCTAATGTATGCCTCACTTGCATTGCCTTGCACCTTCAATCAAGGATATATTTTGGTTGAACTATTGGCATCTCTTGTTTTGAACAAAAGATTGTTAGTCTTAGGAATAAAAGTTTAGTTCAATTTATTTTTTAGTCTAGTTCAGTCTAGTTTATGAATTAAGGCTCAAGTGTATAATAGTGAACCATTAGAGTAGAAAGGGAGTTCCAATTCCTATTTATTTTCTAGCGACATTTTTCATTCTCCTTTGTGTAAGAATGATTGTATGAGTTTCCATTGGATGAAAATAAGAAGGAAATTCTCTTGATTCTGTGTTAGCATAAAAGGATCCCTCTAGAAGGGGATTTGGGCCCACTTTACCCTAAGTAGGTGATCTACCGATACTTCTTTTCTTGTGATTGCATTTCTTTACTATGTTTAAATTTAGTTGTCTCCTTTTGACATGATTAAAATAGTTTTTGTATTGTTCATTTGTTGTTGTTAACCTATAGGTCATTAAAAGAAAATCATAAAAATGTTTATTCTTTCCAGCATTGATTATGTTAAAACATTATTTTTCATCATATGTGTTTAGCATAGATTGAGCATTCACTTCCAGCTTTGGTTTAATTTAGTATTGTTTTAATTTTGATTCAGAATTTGTTTCTATATGTATGTTTCACTGGCAATAGTATAGACTATTTTTTCAAGCATGATTCTCTACATTTACAAGAAAAATAATGTAGAATAATGCGGAAAATGATACATTTAAGTTTGATTTACACTTTCACCATAAAAATATTAGAATAGGATCACAACTTTGAAACCCCAATACCTTGCCGTAGATAGCTCTAGACATCGCACAGATTGATAAAAATTAAATGAGGAAAATTAGATGACTACAATGATCCTGTCAACGGGGTATTTTGATAATTTCAAAAAATGTCAAGATGAGGATGAACACATGGTTAATTGTCCCTTCATCACTTAGGCCTTTCACATAATATTTTTAAAAAGGCATACATTATGGACTAATCTTTGACCATTAACTCCTACCACGCACAAGATCAACAGCCCTAGTTGAGTTGAAATTAAAAAGTTTAACACCAGTAATGTACATACATCATTAATTTTGTATGCACATTCATGGTGAAACTTATGCAAGGGGTAAACTCTTTTCAAACAATATTTAAAGCAATATAAGAGCTATTCCTACCTATTTTGGCATTGTTTTATGGAGCCAAACAAGTCATAACTGCTACTATTGGTTTAAGAGGATGAAGGCGTAGATTTAAATATTTGTAGTTGGTTACTAGGAAATTACAAAAGACAAATGGGTGAGTCATTTATCAATATCTCTCTATGCATTTGTATTACAACCAGGGTTTTATATGTTTTCCCTAAAACTTGATTAAATTTTCTAGTAGAAAAATCCATATAATTGTTGAAATTATTTTAGTTGTTTGAATATCATTTGGTTCATTTCTATACTATTATGTATGAAAAAGAGAATGAAGAAGACTAGCATGCACACTAAATCAAACCCTCTTCCACAATAACATTCAAGGACAAAACTAAGATAAATCACTACCAAATGAAGGTGGACTTTGCTATAGATCTTGTACTCAAGAGTGCTATGGAAAGATCTGATTTAATCAAGCCTTTTATCAAATCCTAGGTCAAATATGCACCAAACCCTAGTTCTATGATGATCAAAGAATAATAGACAAACAAAGATAGATATGGACAATGCAAAAGAAGCCCAGAGATCAGTGAATAGAGGAGAACTTGACTCTGGAAGCATAGGCGTCAAAGGATGAACTTAGGGGTGCCCATGTCCTTGAAGTGAGAATTTGTCAAAGGTTTGAACTAAGAAAATGTTGTAAAGACTGCCCTGAAGCCAGATCTGGACCCTGAAATGGCAAGAGGACAATTTCACAAGCACCCAAGTCTTGTATTGTGGAATATTCCCAAAATATTGTCTGATCCTGAAACCTTGATCCTCACTCAATCTTTCCGTACCTACATTTCTTGGATTTCGCACCTATAACCTACACACAAGAAGAAGAGAAGGGCTTTGGGGGTTATGGTGTTTAGGGACTTGCCTCAGTAAAATCTTGGGATAGAATTCAAGCTTCCCAACACAGTTGATAGATAAAGAGAGTGTGCTCTTGCAAGGCAGAGGCTAAAAATAATGATGATAGAATGATTCAAATAATGATAAACACACAATGATAACACCTATGTGATGAGACCCTTAAGAAGATGAAGATCGTTCAACTCCTAAGGAGAGATAGATGATAACTTTAAACCTACAACAACACAATAACAACACATACAAATATGCTCTAGAATCACCATGAATGCTCTTTCTTGCTTTGCTTCAATATCATAAGTTATCTATTTCCATCTAGGTTACAAATGAACTCAAAAAATGCACTTATATATGCTTTCAAAATGTAGCCCCACCTGCATCTACAGATGCCTTATAGTGAAAAGGAGACATGCACATAAAGTATACAACCCCACATGCATCTCACATATGCCTTACAGTGAAAATGAGGTATACGCAAAACAAAACAAAGTACACAACCCCATCTACATCTGTAGATGCCTTATAGTGAAAAGGAAACATACACAAGCACGCCTTATCAACAATATCTAAAATATCCAAGCATTTACCACAATATATGCCCCCACCTTAAAGTGGTTGATCCCACTTGCTGGTATTAATCACATTTAAGGTAAAGTGAAGACACGCAAGGGAACAAAAGCTTTTGTAAAGCTAATGCCCCAAAGTGACATGTGCTAACAATCGTCGATTGTTCCCAACAAACACATTACATTAGTATCAAATTCTAATCATCAACAATATCCATGCATAAAAATAAGGTAACATACCACATAAATAAACCAAGGCTACACTTACGGGTTCAGAACTAAGTATAGCTGTTAAGTTATACCTTAGATATCTCAGAACCAAGTGTACCACAAGGTGAGATACAAAACATATCAAAGTGCTTAGAAGCAAATTTAGAGTATTGCAAAGGATTGTTATAAGAATCTTCACAATACAATACACAATCACATCATGACACGAGGTGATTCTACTAGTCAAGCATCAGTAACATATCAACCCCATCTTCATATATGGACTAGGTCCATTTTTATTTTCTTGTTGTAGGGATGCACAGTCCTTATCAGTATTTTTTTGTTATCATCCGCCGACTAGTAGAGCCACAAGAGAATGAAAAAAAATGAGAGAGGAGGCAAAAGTGACTTAGGCTTGCAATGTGGGAAAATGCCCCCAAGACATCCTCCACAATGTTATGCCCCCAAGGCACCACACATAATAATTGCAATAAGAGAGAGAGGAGAATAGAAGAATAGAGAAACAAATAGAAGAAGTGTCACAACGGTGGTGGTCTCCTTGTATCCTTGACCTTACAAGAGTATCCAGGGTCATCCAAGGAGACCTAAACAACATTTAACACAATATGGGGGAACACAACACAACACTCTTAACATATGTATCTAGGAGGAGGTCACCCTTGAGAGGAACTGGCATAGGTGCTACATCGAGTGTGGCAAAATGAGGGAGAAATACTTACTTGTTTCAACAGGATATTTCTTGATGGATAATCCATGCCTATCATCTCATGAGTTGTTAATATTGTATTAACATTAGGATGATGATAAGCTTTGGTAGGCTTCAAAGGACAGTATCCAATACCAGCTGAGTATTTAATTGTAGCAGCTTATAAAGTTACTCTGATTCCTTATTGGTTTACACCACAACCATTTCCTATATAGTCACAATTTTTGTAAAGGATTTGAAATCCATGACCATAGAGAGACTCCATAATTTTAGAAGAAGGTGGGGCCTCATAAGTCTCATATTCTATAGTATAAGTAAGAGTATTTTCTTTGTTTGCCACTAAAGAAACTTTAGGTTTCTTAGATGTTTCCAAAGATTTATTGGATGAGATCAAGGCAACTTTTGATGCTTCAACATTATTGAGTTTATATTCCCCCACACAAGTAGGAGTAAAATCTAATGAGCCCCGATCATCACCAAGAAATGCATTCGATGATGGTTTAGAATCTTGCACAACATTATCTATGGCAAGAGGTATTGATGAATGAACTTTTAAATTATTTAGATTCTTATGACTGATAACTTGTTTTTGTGTTTCAATTTGTAAACAAATTTCTAGCTCCAGATCGGTTTCGATGGTGTGAAGTTTATTTTCATAAATAAACTTTACTGATCGATGAAGGGTAGACGAAACTGCCCCCATGGCATGAATCCACGGTTTACCCAAAATGATGTTATATGAAAGTGCACCAGACATGATATGGAAAAAGGTAGATAATGTCACGAGTCCAACCATTTTGGGTAAAATTATGGTACCCAGGGATTGTCTACCAACATTATCAAAGCCATGAATGTTAAGTTTATTTGGTTTGATTAAAGATGTGTTGATCTTGAATTTGTGTAGAAAATTAATGCCACAAACATTAAGAGTCAATCCCTTGTCAATCATATCTCGCTTTATCAACTTTTTGTTTATTGCGACAAATATTATCAGAGGATCATGTTGATTTTGAACTTCAATTGATGATAATTCATGTTGTTGAAATAGAATATCTATTTTTGTCGCATGCATACAATATAATAGAGCTGCTACATCATTAGGCTTAACAAATGGTACAATCAACTTTTGTAAAGCTTCCTAGAGCCTTTTGTGGTATGTAGGTGATGTTTTTATGAGTTCCCAGAGAGAGATCTTAGCAGGAGTAGCACAAAGCTACTCGACAAGATCATAATATTGACCAACTTTATGAGTAAGACGAGGTGGTTGAGGAAGCATAGGTTGAGAAGTTGGTAAAGTGATTGGAATGTTTGACTATTGTTTACTTTGTTTATTATTTCACACATTGTATCTATGAGCAACCACATTTGTAATAGGGTTGTTGTGACACATTTTGATACACTTGATTTTCTTGAGTAATTTGTTTTGCAAAATTGAGAATGTAACCCGGGGGTTGAGGTGGTGTTGGAGCACCTTGAACCGTAATCACTGATTTGAAGTGAGGCGGTGCATTAGATGATCTATGCACAATGATTTTAGGGACATTAGTACACTTATTCACTATCTCCTTAGTGGGTGGAATAAGTCTATTAGTGATGATTGAATTAACATTGTTTTTACTTTAATTAAACTCAACATCCATCCCCAAAAGATTTAATGTGAGAGACCTATCTTCATCCACCAATGATTAGTCTTTTAAAGGAAGAGCATTGGAATTAAGAGAGGGTAGTGTGATATTAAGGAATGTATTAATGATTTCATCCTCCTGTGCCAAAATGTCCTCACAAGTGGGAGCAACATTGAGAGAGGGATCCAAATCACCATCATCTTTCTCATGACAATTCATGGAGATGAAATTAGTAAAGTCCTTTGATATTGAAGGATATTCATTCTTGAGAGTTATGAAGTTATTAAAACCAGATACATAATCAAGGATTTCAAATGAAGAGCATTTAAAGATATCCCTATCATACATGGATTGTATATTAGTCAAAATATAAGGATACATATTAACAAATTTGTAAAAACTTTCAAAATCTTTGATATATGCATGCAAAGATATCAAAGAGGAACAAATATAATATACCATAATGAAATGTCTTGGAAGAGTACTATATACTTAGATCTATTCATTTATCAAGTACCACCAATATGAGAGACTTTTGTACACCACAACACTAGTTTGAGGAAACTGGGTTTTTGTAGCTTTTGTCAAAGATAAAAAAACACACTAGTGTCACTACAAATAGAGTGATCAAGATGTTAAAAGTGTTGCACAAAAGGTAATATAGACAAGTTTAAGATTTCTTGCAAACATATGTTAAAGAGATGTCAAATTTCTTATGTTGAAATACACAATGTGTAATTGCAAACATATGAATTCTCAAACCAAGATATGAAATCATGCAATTTTTTGAAATGAACAATGAAAATATGATATAAATTAATGCTAGATCTGAATTGAAAATGTTTGTTACAGCAGCAAAATCTGAAATAAGATTTTGACTACAAACCCTAGATTTTGAATTTGTCTACGTTTTCAAAAATGTAACTTTTCCAAAAAAATCCTAGCAAATGAGAGCTTCAAATGTGAGATGCCACACCATGAAATGATTATATGCTCTAAAATGAATCATATCTGATGCAAAAATCAGAGATTTAAGTATTTCTATGATAATATATAACATATGTAATGAAACAATGCAAAACTATGCCTTTTTGCTAGCCTAAAATGCTTGATCTTTTTCACTTTTTTCAATGCAAATATGCAAAAGATGTCTTGAAACAATGAGGATGATAAGGTACAGCAACCTTAAACCCTTTAATCAGTCTAATAATGTAACAATATTTACCACAACATGCCAATCTTGAAACCCTAGGTTGAAGATTAGCTAGATTTACTAAAAATGCAAGGATTTTTGAAACCTTAACAATGAAATTAAGGCATGAAACTATGCAAAATGATGAATGTATTGAATCCAATCAGATATAGGGAAGAAAATAGATTATATATGATGCAAGAAGGATGCCAAAGTGTAAGATCTATGGGTTCACCAAAATGTTATGTATGAAAAAGAGAATGAAGAAGACTAGCATGCACACTAGATCAAACCCTCTTCCACAATAACATTCAAGGACAAAGCTGAGCCAAATCACTACCAAATGGAGGTGCAATTTTCTATAGATCTTGTACTCAAGAGTGCTATGGAAATATCTAATTTAGTCAAGCCTTTGTATCAAACCCTAGGTTAGATATGCACCAAACCCTAGTTCTATGATGATAAGAGCATAACAGACAAACAAAGATAGATACAAACAATCTGAAAGAAGCCCAAAGATAAGTGAATAGAGGAGCACCTAATTTTGGAAGCAGAGGTGTCAAAGGATGAATTTAGGGGTGCCCAAGTACTTGAAGTGAGAATCTATTCAAGGTATGAATTAAGAAAATATTGTAAACACTGTCCTGAAGCTAGATCTGGACCTTGAAATGGCAGGAGGACAATTTCGTAAACGTCCAAGTCTTGTACAATGGAATATTCTTGAAATATTGTTGGATCTTGAAACCTTGATCATCACTCAGTCTTCCTGTACCTACATTTCCTAGATTTCATACCTGTAACTTGCACACAAGAAGAAAAGGGGTTTGGGGGTTATGGTGTTAGGGACTCGCCTCAGTCAAATCTTGGGATAGCATTCAAGCTTCCCAACACCATAAATAGATAAAGAGAGCGTACCCTTGCAGGGTAGAGGCTAAAAACAATGGTGATAGAATAATTCAAATAATGATAAACACACATTGATATCACCTATGTGATGAGATCCTTAAGAAGATGAAGATCCTTCAACTCCTAAGGAGAGATAGATGATAACTTTAAACCTGCAACAACACAATAACAACACATACAAATCTACTCTAGAATCACCATGAATGTTCTTTCTTGCTTTGCTTCAATATCATAGGTTAGCCATTTCCATATAGGTTACAAATGAACTCAAAACACACACTTATATATGCTTTCTCGCTAACATTCATCAAATTAACCAAAAGAGCCGACAAAGAGAAACCTTTTTAAAGGTCCTAGGCCAATCTACACTCAAATGAGCCCTGACCAATCAGGGAGGACTTGGGTGCTAGCACCCAAGTCTTTCACCTCCTTTCGGGTCCAGGGTAAGGTTAAGCATAGGGCCCATATTCCCAATTTATCATAAAGTCAGGCAATTTTGCATCAGGATGATCATTTTGCATGTATAATGTAATAAATGGGACCTAGGAGCTAAAAAAGGAGGTAAAAAGGCAAGTGGCCACTTTTTACTCCATAACATATACAAACCCTAAAAAACCTATATTTTTGAAAATGAGTTAAGCATCTACCCATCTTGCCCACTCAAAAAGACCCCTGGACCAAGATATCCTTGACCAATTGCCTATTTCTTCCAAAAGACTAAAGCACACCCAAGGAATTGGGGTTTCATCCAACAAACTATAGGATAAGTTTGAATGCATTAGAGATGCAGTCCTCCTAACTATAAAATGAGACTTGTACCTATACTGCAAACAATGTTCCAATAAACCTATCCCATTTTGCAATATTTGGAGATTCAATTTAGGGAAGCTAGTTGTCCTACATTTCTTTGTGAATCATGAACTCATGTCTGGAGTTAATATATAATATAACCCCTAAACTAGATAGCTAGTCAATAGTCGAAAGGAGGTAGTTTTCACCCTGAATGGAGATTTAATAGGACTATTTTCTACCTTAGCTTGCATGCTAATATATAGATAGACCATGATGAGCTAGGCAGGGAATATAGAAAAGACAAATATGGATATAGGGTTAAGTGGCTCCCATCCCATAGGCCTAAGCAAGAAAAAGGAAATTTAGTAGCCATCCCAACAAGTGAGATAGAATCTCTCAATGTGGGCACTTTCAAGGACTATTTTTAGATGACATATTAGGCCCTATGTTAGGTCTTTGGAATGAGTTACAAGGCTCAAATACCAATCCCATTGATGATTATGATAGCAAACATTCATAATAGATATATCAATAGGCCATTTGACTACGCCACCTTTCTAGCTGAAAATATTCACAAGGAGCTCAGTGCCTTAAAGAAAAAGAATAGAGTGCCTTATTTTAGGTGGCACTCCCACCTCTACCACATATTTTTGTTGTTGGGAAAGGATCATTAGGACCTTGCATTGGGATTAGTCACCAAAACCAAGTAGGGAGAACCTATCCCAATCCAAGAATGGACATACCTATTTGACTCACATTGGCCAATAGCCATCTATTGCATGTTTGAGGACTATTTTGTATAAAATATTATGATCATGTGAGGATACATAAGGGGAATGATTCTAGGTACATTCATCAAGTTCCTTAGGCCTAAAGCTATAAACCCATAGGCTCATATTGATCATGATTAGGGAGATTGCTACTATTACAACAACCACACTATTATCAGGGTGTATGGAGTCAAGGTGGCCCCACACATTTTACTATTTTGGGTACTTGAGATGATTTATTTCTCAAGGATATGTGGAAGTTAGACCACTCAGATAGGGTGCACTTAAAACAACACAAAAAGGGTCTTTCTTACTTTAGACAATCAAGTTTTTAGACTTTCATATCTCAGCTAGGGAAGGCCTAGACCTCTTGGGAAATAAGTTACTAGAATATAAATTAAAATTTGCAACCATCAAGAAATATGACCCTGATCAATTTATTGATTCAACAAGGAGATTAGTGGGGAGGTCAGGATATGAGCATCATTTTGATGAGATTGAAGAATTGTATAGAAATTGCCTCTCTCTAGAAGAGAAGGAAGCTAGAAAAGGAATAACGAAAGATGTGTATCGTGTATAAATAGAGAATAAAAAGATAAAAAAGGATTACAAAGGAGACTTTAGTGGAATTAGGGATCCTATTGAGAGGATGAGACTAATTATGCTCCATATAAATACACTTAGAGTTATGCCAACTAAAATAGCCTCAATGTGAAGCATAGATGAGAAATAATAATTGGTTGAGAAAGAAATGACATCGAATGAAAGGGAAGTGCCAGTTATCTCATTGAACTAGGGTCAATCTTCTGCATTAGTTTTTGGTGAGACAACACCTTCAAGGGTTTTGTAGGTAATGAATTTCTTCACAACCCCTAGTAGACTATGCATGCATTGAGGAAACTAGGGACTTCAAACCTAATAGGAATGAAGTTGTACAACCATTGGCCTCACCTATCAGAGAGATTGTTCCCTCAAGTAGACCATTGGGTATTGAGGAAGGTGATCCAACACTTCAAGATGTCAGGGTCATGGCCTATGAGAAATTCTTCTTAGATGATAACTTTGTCAAGACTGAGGAATTCAAAATGTTGATCCTCAAAATAAGAATGCAAGAAAACATGCAAATGAAGGAAGATTGGGTTATAATGATGCAAATTTAGATAAGGAAAATGTATCCCAAATCATTAGACTATAGATTGACATTGACGTTACTAGCATTACTTTGCAAGAAGTAAAGATAGTGGCTATCTACTATTTCCAAGATGGGATATCTCTTCTTCTATAGCACTTGAAACAATCACCGAGACTATTAAATCTTTGAAGAAGAAGAGAAAGCGATGAATTTTTATTTTAGCTTTAGTTTCACTCCAAAACATGAGACACTTCCAATATGGACAATTGCCCCAAAGGATAAAAAATATTAGGTTGTTTAGAGTGTTGGAGTGTTGAGTGGTAATTTTATTGTTAGAATACTAGGAGATACCACTACTCCTTAGGTTACCTCTTTAGTATTTAATACTACCCTTTTCAGTGAATCTATAGAAAAAAGTTACAATCTAACCATGACATTTTATAAAATGAGCATACCAAATTACTTTATGAATATAATAAAATAGAATAAAATAGAATATATTTCCCTCTTGCAATATAAAAGTCAATGTAGACACCCTCCCCGCAAGAGGAAGCATTTGACCAAGACAAGGTCTCCTTGATGTTAAAAATTAACAGTTTGAGGGAAGAACTCAAGGGAGCACATGAGTCAAAAAGAAAAGATAAGAAAAGAGTAGGAAGGAAGTTAATTGAGTTAATTAGTAGTCTATTTTATCATAGGATTTCTTGTATTATGAATAAAATAGATGACACATGAGAGTGTTATAGTAATCTACTAAAAGCCATGGAGTATAAAGAACGACAGAGCTCAACTGGAAATCAAATTATGAGAAGATGGATCCCAAGGGTATTATAGATTAATGGTGCAGGAGCACCTAGAAAATCTTGTTTTCTTTTGTAATAAGGTCTATTTGACCAATGCATTTTCATTTCAATTTGTATCTAGGTTCTTCAAGACCTAGAACCAATTTTGTAAGTCCCAAGTGACTTAGGACACATTTGTCAAATTGTAATCGCATAATGCCAAAACAGGGTAGTAGGACAATTTGGGACACAAGACGGTTGATCTTCCAACTGTTTGCATCGGTTGGTTTTCCAACTATTGGCAGGATGAGTTGATAATAACTAGAAGAAGGAGAAGTGCGTAGGGGGGGATTTTGTGTATTGTTCTGAGGAGTAATAAACAGAAACTGTTCTGTTCCGTCAATTTGGGTTTCTATTCTCTATAACTGAAATTTGTATAGCTGTAGTTTTGTGTTCTTTCTGTGCTTTCCATCATTGCAACATGTCGACGTAAAGCATTCCACTGGTAAGATTTTTGTCAAAATCAATGGAATGGCTTCGTTGTACAGTATTTGTTTTTTTGTTTCTTGTTTTGTTTTTGGTGTTCGACGGTGTAGGGGATCCAGACAGAGTGTTTTGCACAGTAGGTTGACCTAGCATCTCCATGTGCTAGGGTTTAGTTGTAGAGGGAGAGAGCAAACTGTGCATCAGTGTATTGGCAGCTCCGGAGTAAGTTCCACCGACAGGTCAAGTCTCGCCAAGGGGTTAGTCTATCGATGCATCGGCCAAAGATTGTAAGTGCTCATCGATGAGAAAAGTCTCACCGAAGACAAAAGTCATCGGTGTATCGGCGAAGCAAATTCTAAGGTAGCCGATAGCACTTTTCTTACCGATAGGCAAGAAGCGAGTCACCCATCGGGAAGAGTTGCGATATCGGGAGACAAGTTAAAAGTTTTGCCGATGGAAGTAAGTCTCGGCGAAGTGTCGTGGTCACATCGGCAAAAGATTGATCAATGGTAAGACTTGAGAAAGTCATACCGATCATTGTTGTCTGACCGAAGGAAGGTGTATCGGTGGTCTGTAAGAGGAGTCTTGCCAACAGAAAAACAAATTTGATTTTGTCTACGTTCCCGTTGTGCACTCCTCATCATATTGGTATCAAAGCGAGTTTTGAAGATCACTTGGGTGGTGTGGTCTTGGTGTATGTTAGACAAGGAAAGTGAAGCAGAGGCTGGCACGATGCCTCCTAAAAGCATGTCACAAGATGCAGTGAAGAAATTGATTGAAGAGATGTTTGAGTCCAAGCTTGAGGAATTGAAAAGAACCAAGGGTAAGGATAGGGAAGATGAAAGTGACAGCGATGAAGGAGATACAAAAATTGAGTTAACTAGTAAGAGGATAGAGGAGATACTAGCAGACCAGAGGGCACTTGTAGATGCTTTGAAGTCAGTCAATAGGGACACCATAGATGGGTTACCCATGTATAGTAGAAGTGTGGAAGCTGAAGAGGTGATTGATTGGATTGAGGCATTGAACAATCATTTCAAATACAAAGAAGTCCCTGATGATAAAAGGGTTAAATTGGCAAATGGCAAGGTTGAAGGGGTCTGCTCTTGCATGGTGGAATTATGAGCAAGGAGAGAGAGTCAAGGAGGGGAAGAATATGATAACCTCCTGGGAAAGGATGAAGACCAAAATCAAGGCATAATTCTTACCCCTGGACTATAACGTGCAGATGTATAAGAAATTGCAGAACCTCAGACAGAGAGACCTTGATGTGAATGCATACACATAAGAGTTTCATAAACTCAGTCTCATATCAAAGAGACAAGAAGAAGAGTCAAAGAAGGTGGCAAGGTATCTGAATGGCCTAAGGATGAACATCCA
The DNA here is from genome assembly GCA_027924645.1 of Cunninghamia lanceolata. Lineage (NCBI taxonomy): Eukaryota > Viridiplantae > Streptophyta > Pinopsida > Cupressales > Cupressaceae > Cunninghamia > Cunninghamia lanceolata. The sequence continues at coordinate 16,819,461 of BSBN01000547.1, forward strand.
AGATGAGATCAATATCTTAGCACTGGAAACAGTGAACAAGTGTTTCTAGATGGCCTTAAGGGCTGAAGAGAAGATAAAGATAAAGAGTGAGTAGAATAATAGAGGTAGAGGAGGAAGAAGTTTCAGAGGCAGAGGTAGTTTTGGAGGAAGAAGGCCTAATGGAAGGGGTGGGACAAATGGATCAGGTAGAGGATCTAAGTTCTCCAATGTGAGATGTTATAACTGCAATCAGATAGGGCACCCGACATACAAGTGTCCAGAGAAGGCCTCAACTTCTCATGGTGGTGAGAAGAGAACCAATTTGATTCAAGAAGATGCAAGGAGTGTGACATCTCCTGAAGTGAATCTAGCATCAGAAATGGGAGAAAATCTGATGATAAAAAGGATGTTGCTCAAGGAACTAGTGCAGACTGAACCGTCTCAAAGAAGAGCTTTGTTTAGAGTCAACTGCAAGATCCAAGGTAACGTCTGTAAAGTTATTATTGACTCTGGTTCTATTGACAATATTATATCTTTGGAAGCAGTAGATAAATTGAAATTAGAAAAGATACCCCATAGCTGTCCATATAGGGTCAGTTGGTTAAACAAGGGACAACATATAGTCATCAATGAACAAACATGGGTAGAATTCAATATTAGGGGGTATAGAGACAATATTTTGTGTGACATCCTTCCAATGGATGCTTGCCATCTTTTGCTAGTCAAACCATGGCAGTTTGACAGAAAGGCTCATCATGATGGAGAAAACAATGCTTACTCATTCCAAAAAGATGGTGTGACTTATAGGATACAGTCATTGGTAGAAGAGGATCCACATCATGTAGGTTCTAGTATAATGATGGTAGGAGAAAAAGAATTCATGGACACTTTAAAGGAAAGTGGTGGAGTAGGTTTTGCTTTGATTGTGAAGCCTAAGGGGGAAAATAAGGAAAATGTGAGAGAAGTAGGGCCTAAGGAGGTCAGAGATTTGCTTGAGAGTTACAAAGGATTGATTGCAAAAGATATACTTGATTCCCTACCACCTATCAGAGACATTAGCTATCAGATAGACCTCATACTAGGAGCAGTACTCCCTAATAAGGAAGCATATAAAATGACCCCTCAGCAAAATGAAGAGATAGAAAATCAGGTTCAAGGACTCCTAAAGAAAGGACTGATAAGGAAAAGCCTTAGCCCATGTGCAGTACCTACTGTTTTAGCCCCAAAAAAGGATGGGAAATGGAGACTTTGTACCGATTCTAGGGTCATAAATAGGATAACCATCAGGTATAGGTTTCCTATTCCTAGAATAGAAGATCTAATGGATTGTTTGGAAGGGGCTACTTATTTCACCAAGATAGACTTAAAGAGTGGGTATCACCAGATAAGGATAAGAGAGGGGGATGAGTGGAAGACAACATTCAAAACCAATGAAGGGTTGTATGAGTGGCTTGTGATGCCTTTTGGTCTTTCAAACACCCTAAGCACCTTTATGAGACTAATGAATGAGGTGTTACAGGAAATCATAAGGAAATTTGTGGTAGTCTACCTTGATGATATCTTGGTGTTTAGTAAGAGCAAGGAAGAACACTTGAAACATTTGGAGATAGTCTTGAAGAGGCTACAAGATCAGCAACTAATGATAAACTTGGAAAAGTGTGACTTCATGAAACAAGAATTGGTGTACCTAGGTTTTGTCATCTCTAAGGGTGATTTGAAAATGGATCCTTCCAAGGTAGAAGCTATTTTGAATTGGCCTACACCTAGGACAGTAGGAGAGGTCAGAATTTTTCATGGCTTGGCCACATTTTACAGAAAATTTATTAAGAACTACGGTGATATTTGTGCACCTATGTTGGAGACCATCAAGGGTGGCGGTAAGGTGAAATTTGTGTGGACAAAAGAGGTAGACCAGAGTTTTGAAAGTCTAAAGCAGAAAGTTGCCAAGTATCCTGTTGGTTTTTTCCCAGACTGGATGCTTATTCCCAGATTTCCCTACAAGGTAGCCATCAATGATCAACAGGATCTCTGGGCTAGGGGCCAACAGTATAGGAGATAGACTCTATTTTTATCTCCTCTTCTTCTTCAGGCTCTACAAAACCTAGGGGGGTATTCCCTACTCAACATCTATGAGAATATGCATACAAAGGCTGGGATGCTGACATGAAGCAGATAAGTCCTCCTGTAAGTAGACCAAAACTGCAAGATAAGAGCAAAGGGGCTAGCTTTGGGCCTATTTTCAGTTGTAGACAGAGGACTTGGGATCCTAAAACTAATTCTACTGTCCTAATGGTTGTTTTGGAGTTTGATTTTGATTTTATGTGTTTGGATGCAAAGCTGAACCTGGTGTATAACCTCAACACAGAGCTAGATTGGTGCCTATCTAGGGCTTGGAGTCGGTAGACATACACTTGTGAATGGTCAGCATGAACAACTAAAATTGGATTTCAAGGGGATTTATGTGATATTTGCCTTACAAATATCTCCCAATACAGAGTGTTAAGCTATCTATACTTATGGCATCCCTATTGCAGTATATCTTTCCCAACACTTAATCTGAAAACACTTTAATCTACCTCTTGGGCAGAAGTTGAAAGCTCAAGCATTCAATATAGGAATTCTATATTCTAGAATACCAGACACCCCTTAGATATCTAGATTCAAAAGGACACATGCAATACTGGAGACAGAATTAACAAAACACATGCAAATATAGCATTACTCATATAAAATCAATCATGAAATTAGTAGATTCATGCATGAAACATTCAACAAGAGATACATAAACTCACAAGACCTCCTACACAGAGCAACCGAAACCAGTTGTATCTTACTTACAAAGCCAAAATTTCTAGTTTTTAACAACCTTAAAAATGAGTCACACAGTCCCATATATATAGCGAGGAAGGTGTACTCAGCATTAATTACATGGTTGACTCAAAAATTGCCAGATACAGTGCATCAGAGAAGGGGTGCTCAAAATCATAAATGTTGCAGGAGGACAAAGCATGGAGAAGCCAGAGAAGGACGAGGAGCAGGTGAGATCGAGCCTTGTGCCGCCGCTAAGGGACTTTCATCATAAATCAGGTGGTTGAATTTGTCAACTCCACCCATACCACCACCACCATCTGCCATTAATGTTTCATCTACCTGCAGCCAATGGTCAATGCAGGAACTGCACCCCTAACACCTTCCCGCCAAAACACATTTCATTGAAAATTTAAAATATGTAGGAAGAAAATCCCACATGCAACCCATAGAGACCACTTTATTAATTTAAAAGCAGGGCCGCATGTAAACTAAGTGTCGGGCACTTTTGCCTCTCCCAACCCATAAACCTTTGAAACAATAGAGACCCTCGCAGATGTCGACACATGGCAGTGTCCGCAACACTCAAGAAACATCAGAAACTTTATTTTCATAGTTGACACATGGCGCCTTCCGCATGAAGTGACTTAGAAACTGTGTCAGAAACATACATTCCACGCGACACGATCTGCAGCAACTGAGACTCATCACTAAGACCCACCCTGGTCTTTACTTAGCACCGAAACAAATATGAAACATAATGCGGATGCCGACACTTGTCATGCTCCGCAGCAACCTTAAGGGGCAGATGGCATCCTCCACTCCAGCATAGAAACTTTTTGAAACTTTAGCAGACAGTGACACGCGGCACACTCCGCGGGCCTTAAGAAACATTAAGGGTCTTTTAGAAACACTGGCGGAAGCCGCCACTTGGCACAGTCCCTGGGCCTTAAGTTACTTTCTTTTGTGTCCCTCGGGTGCCTCCACGTGGTGCCTTCCACGCCACTTTGAAACATGAAAGAAACTTTATTGAAACTTCAGCGGAAGCCAACACATGGCGCCATCCGCAGCGATTCTTGAAACTTTAAGGGGCCACCTTCGCTGCAGACATGTGACACGCTCCGCAGGAAACGAAAACAAAGGTGCAAATTCTAAACAGGGGCAAACACATGGCGGTCCCGCGGCACTGGCAAAATGAGACCCTTCTAGCCACACTTAGAAACATTTAAAAGCCCGAAGCAGTGCCCCGATATGCATTTTTTTATGCATTTGACCCATTTCTTAACATTTTTTCAAGGGCCGATGGAGAAATCTGACCCGCCGATGCATATTTTGATATTTGAAAATATGCAAGATAACAATTATCCCACATGCACCCCGCGGCAACCTCCTTAACACTTTATATACTGGGTCGCGAGCATATATGATGTTGGTGCTTTTGCTCCCGACGACACCAGCATAAAACCTCGTCATCATCCTCCTGCATGATATCCGGATGCACAAAATATCACCCTAACGTCAGCAAACCACCTACTGAGCTCATCCCGATAATTCATATCACCCCGATATGAAAAATCACCCCGCAGAAAATATCACCCTGCGGGAAAGTATCATGCCGTCCTCATCACCAGACAAAAATGTCATCCTAATGACCAACCTGATCTTCATGTGAAACATTGCCTGCATGTGCATCGAAGGAAGATCCTCCTACTTAGCTGATACCAAAAGTCTGGCCGATGAAAAAGATCCTGATGATGTCACCATCATATCCTGCTGACATTATGAGCATATCTGCATACTGTGCACCTCTGCATATCCGGATGACGTCATCGTCATATTCGCAACGTCGGGGGATCTTCATAAGATGACTTAGTGTTAGAAATATGACCCCTCCGGATCTTGATGTCACCACCACCACATGTCGGTATCAGGATGATATTCGGGAGATAACTAGATATTTGGAAATATCATCCTAATGCGCAAATATCATGCTGCACTGTAGCTCAAATGAAACATCAGGGTGATGCTTGAATATGACTGATACTTTAAAATATCACCCCCTATATTAAGAAATATCATCCACATGTTAAAATATCACTTCGCGGCAAAGATCAACTCGGCAAATGCATGACGACCCCCACAGGATATCCGAACATGAGGAAAAATGACCCTCGCAGGAAACATCAGACGGATGCATGGAAATATGATGATGATGACAACCTCCTCCAAAGAAAATATGATGCTGCAACTGAAAAATGCTGAAGAGGTCCAACACTTAGGAAATTTTTGGATATTTAGGGAAGGAGCCTAGATAAAAACTTTGAACATAAATTATCACCAACATATCCTGTCTTAGTACTTCCTGATTTCAATAAGGTTTTTACCATTGAATGTGATGCAAGTAGGTTGGCCATAGGAGCAATGTTGAGTCAAGAAGGCAGACCAATAGCCTTTTTCAGTGAAAAATTGAATGAAGCTAAGAGGAAGTACTCCTCTTATGATTTAGAGTTATATGCCATGGTACAAGCTCTAAAGAAGTGGAGGCACTACTTGCTTCCTAAAGAATTTATTGTATACACTGACAATCATGCTCTCAGTTTTTTGAATGGACAAGAAAATCTCAGTCATAGACACATGAAGTGGGTGGAAAGTCTTCAAGCATACACCTTCATCATCAAACATAAGAAAGGGATAACCAATAAGGTTGTTGATGCCTTAAGTAGAAGGGTGTTGATAGTGCAAGAAGTGTAGCTACAAAGCATGGGTGTTGAGGCACTCAAAGGATTGTATGAAGAGGACCAAGATTTCAAGGAGATTTACAAGGTATGCAGTGAGTTTGCCAATGCTTTCTATAGTGAATTTTTAGATTATACATTGCAGGATGGACTTTTGTTTAAAGGGAGTCAACTATGTATGCCTAAGTGTTCAATGAGGGATAATATAGTGAAGGAGAAACATAGTGGTGGTTTAGGAGGACATTTTGGGCTCAATAAGACCTTAGATCTAGTAAGAAGATTTTACTTTTGGCCAAAGATGCAATCAGATATCAGAAGGTTTGTTGAGAGTTGTATGGTATGCCAAAGAGCAAAGGGGGTCTCAACTAATGCAGGACTGTACCAACCTTTGCCCATACCAGACAGACCTTGGGAAAGTTTGATTATGGATTTTGTGATGGGATTACCCAAGACAAGGACAGGTTGTGACAGTGTGTTTGTTGTGGTAGATAGATTCAACAAAATGGCATATTTTATTCCTTGTAAAACCACCAATGATGCTAGCTACATTGCAAGCTTGTTCTTTAAAGAAACTATCAGGATTCATGGATTGCCTTTGAGTATTGTATCTGACAGAGATAGAAAATTTGTGGGACATTTTTGGAGAACCTTGTGGAAACGATTGGGTACAAATTTGTCCTTTAGTTCAACCTATCATCCTCAGACTAATGGCCAAACTGAGGTTGTGAATAGGTCATTAGGAAATCTGTTGAGATGTTTGACAAGAGAACATGGAAGTAGTTGGGATGTGGTACTCCCACAAGAAGAATATGCCTATAATGATTCCACAAACAGAAGTACATGTCTAAGTCCTTTTGAAGTTGTCTATGGTAGTCATCCTAGAGGAATTTTTGAATTGAGAGATGTTCAAGGGTTGGACAAAAGGAGTGGACATGCTGATACATTTGCAGAGGCTATGAAAGAGATCCATCAACAAGTCAGAGATACTCTACATAAGAATAGTCAGAAGATCAAGGCTAGAGTGGATCAAAGGAGAAAGGATGTACAATACCAAATAGGAGATATGGTCATGGTTCATCTCAACAAGAACATACTACCCAAGGGAAGCCAGAGCAAGTTGATGATGAGAAAAATTGGACCTTGTAAGATTTTAGAGAAATATGGTCCTAATGCTTACAAAATTGAACTCCCTGATGATATTGCTATTTCACCTATATTCAATGTTGCTGATCTAACATTATATAGGAGTCCTAATACAGGAGAAGGTACATCAGATTCTGTCCAAGACAATGCAGAGTTGGTGCAGCATTTACCACCTAAGATGGAGTTCATCTTGGATAGCAAGACGACCAAGAAGACAAGAAATCAGACCTATTTTGAGCACTTAGTCAAATGACAAGGACTTCCAGACTCAGAAGCCACATGGATGCTGGAAGAAGACATCAAAAAGCTGTTGGATTCAGGACAGACAACTGAGAAGGGGGGTGAATCAGTTGTCCAAAACTTGCTTCAATTTAAACACTTAAATCCACTTTGTTATTTAGCAGCATAATAATTAATCAACCATGAAAGCATAAAGCATTAACACAAGAGCTGAAACACATCAACACATGAGACACCAAGATTTTGACGTGGAAAACCCGGTCAAGGGAAAAACCATGGGGTGATTAACCCAAAAATGTATTCTCTGTTAGAAGAATAGAAAGAATAAAATGGCACATGCCAATTAGGGCTCACTGCCCGAGCACACTGCTCACAAGAGGCCCACTGCCTACAAGAGACACATTGTCTATAAAGTAACAAGTATCACAAACTTGAACTGGAGAATAGCATCTTTACCATGCTTGGATCAGTTCCATTTAAGCCCAAAAACTTCTGCTCTGCCTTTCGCTTTCTTCCTCGCTACCACACACTCATCCACACAAGACACACTTTAGAATGACTTCACAATCTCTTATTTATACAAGGCATCGACTTAGGAGCAATCATCTAAGTCGGCAAACACTTATAAGAACATCCGCAAGATGTGTAATACATCTAGTCGGCCAGTCACAGGAAGAACACCTTCATCCGGTGGTTATTCTTCAAATGTGAACTCTAACTTCAATGTGGACCACCAACATGAACTAGACATGATCCAAAGATCACCACAACCTTTCCTGAATCACCAAGAACATCCACACTTCATCTGCTTGCTGGAATTCTTCTCTCCTTCATCCGAAACTTCAAGAACACAGTCTGTCATCACTGTCACAAAGGAATAGGCGCTTCCGGACCTTCAAACCACAAACCAATCGAGTTGACACTTCACAAGGATGTCCTCAACACTCCCTCAAATCCGTAGAATGGGATAATGCATTTCCAGATCTCACTGGACCTATCTGTGTCACTCTGTCACCTCTAAACACCTGTCGGATCCAGTTCTACATGAGCAGCCATAACTTCTTCAGATCTTCATGCGGACCTCTAAAAACTTGACTGGATCATCTCAAGACTCATATCTGCAAACCCTTTGAACCACAACCTCTGATCTGCACTTTAGCTGGGATCTCCACTTCACTGTCTCCATTGCTCCTCTCTGCTCATCCAATCCTTCTCATTAATGCAACATGAGTATGTTGACATCAATGACAACACTGATTGGACCCATACTTGCAACAATCTCCCCCTTTGTCATTGATGGCAACATATGATGTGAAAAACCATCAAGACAAGAACTTCTCCTTATTGTCACAACTCCCCCTATCAGCAACAACCATTCACATGTCTTCTCTTCCTTTACTGCTCCCCCTTTGATCATCAACCACTTGTTTTTCACATGTCTTCTCTCCCCCTTTGACATCAATGGCAAAGGGCTCATACTTGCAACTCCAATACTTCAGAATCATACCAGCTGCTCCCCCTAAGTAGCAGCTCCCCATCACCAATCCGGATCACAAGATATGACTGTGATATCCACTGGACTGATGCACATTAGTGCACCTTAGTTCATCACCGGAGGGGCAATAACCCCTAACTTCTCCTTGAGATACTCAAAAGAGTCCTTAGGAAGAGGTTTAGTAAAGTTGTCTACAATCTAATCCTTGGAAGGCACAAACTCCAGTCTAACTTCATTCTTGTTCACTTGCTCTCTCAGAAGGTGAAACTTGATAGATATATGCTTAGTCTTAGAATGCAACACCGGATTCTTAGATATATTTATTGCACTTGAATTATCATAGAAGATTGTGATAGGCTCCTCATACTCTACTTTAATATCTCTTAGCATCTGCTTCATCCACAAAACTTGAGTGCAACTACCTGTTGCTGCAATGTATTATGCTTCAGTTGTAGATAGAGATATTGCTTCTTGTTTCTTGCTTAGCTAAGAAACCAATCTCTTTCCCAAAAAGAATGCTCCACCACTGGTACTCTTCCGGTCGTCCACATCTCCTACCCAATATGCATCTGTATATGCATGAAGAGAGAAATCATGATAGGATACCACAAACCATACTCAACTGTCCCTTTTAGATATCTAAAAATCCTCTTGATTGCCATGACATGAGATTCTCTGGGATCAGCCTGAAATCTAGCAATAAGACCAACAACCTGCATAATGTCTGGTCTAGTTTGAGTGAGATATAAAAGTCCTCCAATCATTGACCTATACTTTGTCTGATCAACCTTAGGAGAATCATCATCTTTGCTCAATTTACATCCGGTAGCCATAGGAGTATGCATTGGTTTTGAGTCTTCCATCCCAAATTTCTTCAACAATTCTTTCACATATTTAGTCTGAGAAATGAAGATTCCTTTCTTTGTTTGAGTGATTTGTAGACCCAAGAAGAAATTCATTTCACCAAGCATGGACATCTCAAACTCATTTTTCATTTGATTTGTAAAAGTTTTACACATACTATCTCTTCCTCTAAAAATGATATCATCAACAAACACTTCAACAATCAAGATGTTTTCATGATCAATTTTGAAATACAAATTACTATCAGCAGTACCTTTGTTGAAACCAATCTTCAAAAGATGCTTATCCAACCTTTCATACCAGGCTCTTGGGGCTTGCTTTAGTCCATACAGAGCTTTCTTCAACTTGCAGACCATATCACCATGATCAGACAATTGAAATCCATCCGGTTGCTCAATGTATACTTCTTCTTCCAAGTCACCATTTAGGAAGGCAGACTTGACATCCATCTGATATACTTTGAAGTTCTTGAAGGCAGCATAAGCAAGAAATAATCTAATTGCTTCAATTCTTACCACCGGAGCAAAAGTTTCTTCAAAATCAACTCCTTCTATTTGAGAGTAGCCCTTGCAGACCAATCTGGCTTTATTTCTGATTACATCACCAACTTCATTCAATTTGTTCTGGAAGACCCATTTGGTTCCAATCACATTCTTGTCTCTAGGTCTGGGAACAAGATCCCAAGTGTGATTTTTCTCAATTTGCATCAGCTCTTCCTCCATTGCTTTAGTCTAGTTTTCATCATTGCAAGCTTCATTTACTGTCTTAGGTTCAATCCTTGAAATCAAACAATACTCATCTGAGTTTTGAGTAATTCTTCTTCTTGTTTGCATACCTTTGCTTTTATCACCTATGATCTGATCTTCAGAGTGGTTTAGTCTTACATACCTGGGAACTTTGGGAGTTTCCTGCACTTCTAATTCTTGATCAGGCTCATTATGACTCATCTCTTCTCCCTGAATTACCAGATTTGTTTGATTCTGAGTACCGAAAGGAGTTTGGGCTCCTTGAATCAGAACACCATTCTGATCATCTTCATCATATTCATAAAACCTTGAAGGTTTCTCAATTCCTTCATCAACCTTCACATTTGTACTTTCTATCATCTTTCTCAATGTCTTAATATAACACTGGTATGCTTTGCTTTGAGTGGAGTAACCCAAGAATATTCCTTCATCACTTCTAGCATCAAACCTGCCTAGATCTTCATCTCTTTTAATGTAACATTTGCTACCAAACACTCTGAAATACCTCACAGTAGGAGTGATGCCAAACCAAAGTTCATAAGGAGTCTTATCGGTATTGCTTCTGATTTGAACTTGATTGAGAGTATAGACTACAGTGTTGACAGCTTCTCTCCAAAATATCTAAGGAACATTTGCTTCCATCATCATTGTCCTAGATGCTTCCTGGATGGTCCGGTTCTTTCTCTCCACTACTCCATTCTGCTGTGGAGTCCTAGGAGCAGACAAATGTCTCTTTATACCATGCTTCTCACAAAAATTTATGAACTCACCGAATGTGAATTCACCACCTCTATCAGACCTCAGACATTTCAATTTTAATCCGGTTTCATTTTCTACCATAGCCCTGAAAATTTTGAACTTCTCAAAAGCTTTTGATTTCTCTTTCAGAAAGGTAACCCACATCATCCGGGAATGGTCATCAATTAATAGCATGAAATATCTATCACTTTGCACACTCTTGATTCTTGTTAGACCACATAGATCAGTCTGAACTAAGTCCAATAATCCGGTAGAAAATTGATCCTTGCTTTTAAATGAGATTCTGCTTTGTTTCCCCAACTGACATTCTTTGCACAAATTATTTATAGGTTTTACCAATTTTGGAAGGTCTCTTACAGCCTAAGTATTGCTTATCTTGATGATATTATCAAAATTCACATGACACATCCTTCTATGCCATAACCAACTCTGATCAACTTGTATAAACAGACAACTTTTACCAGTACCAACTAAATGAAAGATATTACCTTTTGTTTGAGTACCGAATGCAATCTCTATTCCAGAGCTTTCAAAGATCCTGCATTTTCCATTCTTGAACCAGAGATCATAGCCTTTGTCCACCAACTGTCCAACACTGAGAAGATTGTGCTTCAATCCTTCAACATACAGTAGATTACCGGTTTTGTTCTTTCCATCAAAAGAAATAGTTCCCCTACCTCTGATTCTACTAGCAGAATTATCACCAAACTTTACCACTCCTCCTTCATACCTTTCCAAATCTAAGAACTTATTTTTGTCACCTGTCATATGGTGAGAGCATCCGCTATCAATGACCCAATCATCCTTTTCTTCAACTTGGGCAGCCAGAGCTCTCTGTACAACTTTAGGATTGACAGATTCAGAGGGCATTGGATCTTCTTCCTTGATGGAAATAAACACCCATTCACTTCCAAATTTGTTTCCTATTTCTGATTCATCATCTGTTACTCCTTCATTATCATCTTCTTTATGAACATAATAACAATTCTTTTAGAACCTTGGTCTGTTAGGATTTGGCCTTGAAAATCTTTCCGGACACCTTGAGGCAAAATGACCAATCTTATTGCAGTTAAAACACTTAAAGGGCAATTTTCCTTCATACTTATCGGATCCTCTTGGCAATCTCTTTGCAAAGAGGGCTTCAAGTTGAGTTGTTTCTGCTTCTTCTTCTTCCATGTCATTTCTTGCTTTTTCATACCATAGTTTCCTTGAAGAATTCTCTCCCGGATCAAACCTTTGTTTCCCTTTTATAGAGGCACTAGCTCTGAATGCAGATTCAGTCTTGGGGGGTCATCTCTGAACTCGGACATTTCAAATGCAGCCAATTTACCAGCCAATTGATCTCTTGTGACAGTTGTATGGGCTTTGAATTCTTCAATGGTAGCTGCCTTGATTTTGTAAGAAGCAGGAAGGGATCTGAGAATTTTGCCAACAATCTCATCTTCATCCAAGACTCCACCAGCATTTCTAATTCCACAAACAAGCTCATTTACTCTTGGCATAAAAGTAGTGATATTTTCATCTTCTCTCATCTTCAGATTTTCAAATTTTCCTTTCAGACTTTGTAACCTTGCACTTTTGACATACTTGTCTCCTTCATGCAGAAGTTCCATTTTTTGCCAAATCTCAAAAGCAGTTGGTAGGTCAATAACATTTGAGAGCTCTGAGTTAGATAATGTGCTTAGAAGAGCCTCTATAGTCTGCAAATTGTTTTCAATGTCTGTGATTTCATTTAGGGTTTTCGGACCACCCTGTGGAGGTACATACTGTGTTGTAGCCATGGTCCAGTACACCATTCCCATACATCTCAGGTGATATTTCATGCGACCTTTCCAGAGATTAAAATTGGTTCCATCAAACTCCAGACTGTCTTTTTTGTAAGACGACATCCTGGATCTCCTCAAGTGGTTAAGCTCCTTTTAGAGGAACTTGGCTCTGATACCAATTGTTGGATTCAGGACAGACAACTGAGAGGGGGGGTGAATCAGTTGTCCAAAACTTGCTTCAATTTAAACACTTAAATCCACTTTGTTATTCAGCAGCATAATAATTAATCAACCATGAAAGCATAAAGCATTAACACAAGAGCAGAAACACATCAACACATGAGACACCAAGATTTTGACATGGAAAACCCAGTCAAGGGAAAAACCACGAGGTGATTAACCCAAAAATGTATTCTCTGTTGCACATGCTAATTAGGGCTCACTGCCCGAGCACACTGCTCACAAGAGGCCCACTACCTACAAGAGACACACTCTCTACAAAGTAACAAGTATCACAAACTTGAACTGGAGAATAACATCTTTACCATGCTTGGATCAATTCCATTTAAGCCCAAAAACTTCTGCTCTGCCTTTCGCTCTCTTCCTCGCTACCACACACTCATCCACACAAGACACACTTTAGAATGACTTAGGAACAATCATCTAAGTCGACAAACACCTATAAGAACATCCGCAAGACATGTAATACATCCAGTTGGCCAGTCACAGGAAGAACACCTTCATGCGGTGGTTATTCTTCAAATGTGAACTCTAACTTCAATGTGGACCACCAACATGAACTAGACACAATCCAAAGATCACCACAACCTTTCCTGAATCACCAAGAACATCCACACTTCATCTGCTTGTTGGAATTCTTCTCTCCTTCATCTAGAACTTCAAGAACACAGTCTGTCATCACTGTCACAAAGGAATAGGCGCTTCTGGACCTTCAAACCATGAACCAATCGAGTTGACACTTCACAAGGACGTCCTCAACACTCCCTCAAATCTGCAGAATGGGATAATCCATTTCCGGATCTCACCGGACCTATCTGTGTCACTCTGTCACCTCTAAACACCTGCTGGAACCAATTCTACTTGAGTGGCCATAACTTCTTCAGATCTTCATGCAAACCTCTAAAAACTTGATTGGATCATCTCAAGACTCATATCTGCAAACCCTTTGAACTACAACCTTTGATCTGCACTTTAGCTAGGATCTCCACTTCACTGTCTCCATTGCTCCTCTCTGCTCATCCAATCCTTCTCATTAATGCAACATGAGTATGTTGACATCAATGACAACACTGGTTGGACCCATACTTGCAACAAAGCAAGGTGGTGATTTGCAGTAGTTAGTCTCTAAGAGGACTTGAGACAACTTTCACCCGGGGAGTATGGGGTAGGAGCACCTAGAAAATCTTGTTTTCTTTTGTAATAAGGTCTATTTGACCAATGCATTTTTATTTCAGCTTGTATCTAGGTTCTTCAAGACCTAGAACCAATTTTGTAAGTCCCAAGTGACTTAGGACACATTTGTCAAATTGTAATCGCATAATGCCAAAATAGGGCAATAGGACAGTTTGGGACACAAGACGGATGATCTTCCAATTGTTTGCATCGGTTGATTTTCCAACTATTGGCAAGATGAGTTGATAATAACCAGAAGAAGGAGAAGTGCGTAGGGGGGCATTTTGTGTATTATTCTGAGTAATAAACAAAAACTATTCTATTATGTCAATTTGGGTTTTCGTTCTCTATAACTAAAATTTGTATAGCTGTAGTTTTGTGTTCTTTCTATGCTTTCCATCGTTGCAGCATGTTGACATGAAGCATTGCACTAGTAAGATTTCTGTCGAAATCAGTAGAATGGCTTCGTTGTACAGTATTTATTTTTTTGTTTCTTGTTTTGTTTTTGGTGTTCGACAGCGCAGGGGATCCAGACAGAGTGTTTTGCACAGTAGGTTGACCTAGCATCTCCATGTGCTAGGGTTCAGTTGTAGAGGAAGAGAGCAAACTGTGCATCGGTGTATCGGCAGCTCCGGAGTAAGTTGCACCGACAGGTCAAGTCTTGCCGAGGGGTTAGTCTATCAGCGCATCGGCCAGAGGTTGTAAGTGCTCACCGACGAGAAAAGTCTCACTGAAGAAAAAGTCATTGGCGTATCGGCGAAGCAAATTCTAAGGTAGCCGATAGCACTTTTCTTACCGATAGGCAAGAAGTGAGTCACCCATCGGGAAGAGTTGCGATATCGGGAGACAAGTTAAAAGTTCCACCGATGGAAGTAAGTCTCGGTGAAGGAAGTGTCATGGTCACATCGGCATAAGATTGATCAACAGTAAGACTTGAGAAAGTCATACCGATCATTGTTTTCTGACCGAAGGAAGGTGTATCGGTGGTCTGTAAGAGGAGGCTTGCCGACAGAAAAACAAATTTGATTTTGTCTACGTTCCCGCTGTGCACTCCTCATCAATTAAGCATGTCCACCGTAATTCCAAATACAACCCTCAAACCCCTCCTTTCACTGCCAACACATGTGAGGTGGCTGAGTTATTGAATGAGGTGTCCTCATTTCAAAATAAGCTTAGGATGACAATGAGAGAAAAGGGATTGCCACCTATTATAGATGAGGATGGACACGTCAAACTTTTGAATGCATGGAAAAATGAGTTCCAAAGGATTATGCTAGCAATTGTTAAGTCATTTCATCATGATGACAAGGTTGATTCAATTCTATTCAATGCTAAGATTGATAGCTTATATTAAAATTGGAGTCAAGATTAGACAACTTTATTTGAGATGTCAAGATCACACTTAATGCTAGATATCAAAAAAATTAGAATAAATTGAAGAAAATATTAGAGTATGACAGGCCATGTAATGAAGAATTCCAAAAGTGGCTTCTCACGTTTGGGTTGAAATCAAGGTGATATGTTGCAAAGCATGTCTTGCCATACTTGGCCAATTTAATCAATAGTCATTCACTTTTTGTAAGCTTCAGGCATATCCATCAAGAAATCTAAGATGTCACTTTGACATGTGTGGCTTGACTTGGTATTTAATTAGACAAGGCATCTTGATAACTTTGTGGATAATTTTATTGTTTAGTCTATTAAGCACATTACACGAGAATAATGGCCCTTGAGCTATTTAAATAGATGACTTCTTCAATAGTGGTATTTACTTTTGGTATTATTAAGCATTCAGTAATTGGTTGTTATTTCTTGATAGTGCAGTTTTTCTCTTTTAGAAGCTTGTAAGGGTTCTCTAGGAAATGCCTCATCATCTCTAATTCATTGTGGTTGGTGGTTGTAATAGAATATCTAGTAAGTTGGCAGAATGTAGTGGCTACGAAGATTTATTGGGTTCAAACATTTTTAGCTTACCATTGATCTATTCTTTCCAAGAGGGAATAACTTTCTATTATTTCTCAAACTACAGAGATATGCACTATCTCTCCCTATAGTGGCACATGATTTTTAGGTCTTGCTAGAAGAAACAAGAACCTATGCACTCAAAGTGTCCTAGTCCAGCTATCAACTACTTTCCACATTTCCTCATCATGCTATTAGCTTCTTCTTGTACATTGTTAGCTCCAATAAGTACATCATCATGAGATGTGGGGACATATATCTTTCTATCATTTAGAACACTATGGATTATGGGAACATGTGTCCTAATCTTTTCTTTGGCACATTTTCATTTTCTTGGAGAGCTCATGGAACATTCACATGAGCCTCAACCATTTGCAGTTCTGCCTTACTAATCTATGAACAAGTGTCACACAGCTAATATTTTGATCTACCTTGTATTTTCTTTTATAATGGGGTTGTGTCTTCATTGTAAAAGTGGGGAAATAAGAAAATAATTCTGGAATGAATGAAAAGATTTCTTCTGTGAAATAAACAAACTTTTGTGTTATACATCTTTGTGTAACTTATTTTCTGCAATGAATTCTATGACTATGTGTTTATTTGTGTAATTGTCTCCTATGTTGTGTATCTTGTCTTGAAGAGAAAATTGCCAAGGGCTATTAACTCTTAATGTGCACATTTTTTTTATGTGTTACTGACAAACTCTTAATGTGCACATTTTTTGTATGTGTTACTAATATTTGTCAGTTCATATTCAAGGAGTTTAGTAAAGTATTTTAAGGTATTGATAACAGGACTAGTGATGTTTTAGAGGATAAATAAGAATAATTGATGCATGAGCATCCAATGGTGTAAGGGCAATCTTGCATCACCCAAAAATAAGTTGATTCAAAATCATTGCAATTGTTTTCATTTATTTCCATAATCAGTGTTTTTGGTTCCATAATCTCTTGAATAATGATGTAGGACTTTTAGTTTTTCCAAACTGCTAAAAATAACAAACTGCCAGTTTTGGAAAGTTTAACTGCCATTTTAGGAAAGTTTACATTTGGGCATGGATGGAAGTGAAAATTTACAGGAAGATTCATAACTGAAATATAAGACCTTTGGTGAAGGAATCAGGGAAAGATCATTTGTGAGTTGAAAGATATTAAAGTTTTGTTTTCTAAAAAGCCCCTGAAATTTTTTGAAACGAGATATGAGGCACTAGAACTTCCCATAATGTCCCAAAAAATTGATGTAAATCCATTTACGAATTTTTAGTGTGATAGTTCACATCGTGAGCTTTTTGGTGCTTAAAATGATTTGTCAATCAGACACTTGGATCAAAAGTTATGCTTCCCGGAAGTTGACCTACTTTTGGAGGGAGTTGCAAATTTTGAAATTTAGCTGGAGGTAGCCAAAAAGTGCTATTTATGACTATTTTGGGAACCCTGGGCAGTAGTAATGTTGAGGGGAAAAGTGTAGAGTCAAGAATAGGTAGGAAAATAGAAACCCTAGCTGATTTGGGGTTACAGAAGGTAGAAGATTCCAGAGCCTGGTGATGTGCAACTGTAGTGTGTTGCAGCCTCTGGAGGATCAATTCCTCTGATTGTAATTGAGCTTCTATAATGTAATGAGTTGTCCACATCAATAAAGAAATATTCTATTTTCTGTGTGCCATTTATGTTGTTATGTGTTTTATGATTAACCCCCCTTCATCAAGTGGTATCAGAGCAAGGGTTCTTAAGTGTGTCGACAGATCGCTGACCGTGAGGCAGTTTGCACCAGGACCTAAGGTTGTGGGTTTGTTGTGGAGATCAAGATGTATCCATAAAGAAATCGTATTGGGAGGAATGCTTTGATAGAAGAGGGTTTTAGAGCCCTACAAAGGCAAATCGATGCACTGCAAGAGGAGTTGCGAAGAGGGTTTGATCCGAGAACGAGAGAAGAAACCAAAGATGAAGCTGAAGAAGATCTATTTGAGGAAGAACAAGAAGTTGTAGGAGACCCTGCAAAAGTTAGGTTGTTGAGGGCTATTTTGAAGATCGAAAAGAGGCCCAAGATCGAAGTTTCTACCTATTCTAGAGATTTGAATCTAGAACAGCTTATTGATTGGATCAATGACATGGAGGAGTATTTCAAGTATGAAGATGTGGAGGACCCAGATTGGGTCAAGTTTGCAAAAACAAAGTTGAACAGCCATGCCAGTATTTGGTGGAAGGAGGTCCAGTTGGAGAGAAATAGAAGAGGAAAAGGAAAGATTACCAGATGGGATCGAATGGTGGAGAAGCTAAAGAAGTAGTTCATTCCTGTGGACTATGAGATGGAGTTGTTGAAGAAGCTACAAGGATTGAAGCAAGGTAAAAAGTCTGTCAAGGAGTATACAGAAGAGTTTTATAAGATTACTATTAGGACATGCCATGCAGAGGCCAATAAGGAGAAGGTAGCCTGTTACATTAATGGGTTGAGGCCAAGTATTCAAGAGGAGTTGAGCCTGGTCAAAATGACCACCATAGAAGAGGAATATCAGTTTTCCCTGAAGGTGGAAGAGAAGCTGAATAAAAGATTCGATAGCAAGCAAAGGGGAAGAGGTCAAGGCAGAAGGACTAGTGGAAGATCCTATGGAGGCCATAATGAAGATCAAAAGAAAAGTGAAGAAGTTGGCACCAGTCGAAATCAGAGAGGAGATAATACCTATCGCCCTCGTGACCAGAACAATGGTGAGCAAAGAGGAAGAGGAAGAGGTAGACCTAGGTAAGGACCTGGAAGATGAGGTTTTAGAGGAACCTGTTTTCAATGTGGAGAAGAAGAGCATTGAGCATATGAGTGTCCGCAACCTCAAGGAAGGACAAACAGAAGACTCGAAGGTAATGCACGAGTTGCACATGTAGATGAAGATGCGTAGTATGAGCATTTTGAAGATGTTGAAAGGGGAGAAACCCTAGTTGTCAGAAGAACTTTGTTGAATGAGGAGAAAGAACTGAAACATAGGAAGAGTTTATTCCACACAAGGTGCAAATGTGAAGGTAAGTGTTGTGATATTATTATTTACAGTGGAAGCACTGACAATCTTGTTTCAGAGGAGATGGTTAACAAGTTGAAGTTGACAAGAAGAAAAAATCCACATCCATATTAGATCACATGGTTGTAGAAGGACCATAGAGCTTTGGTCAATGAGCAGTGTTTAGTTAAGTTCAAGATTGGTGACTACCATGATGAGGTGTTGTGTGACATCATACTGATGGATGCATGTCATATGTTATTGGGGAGGCCATGGCAGTATGATAGGAGTGTTGTCCATGGTGGTCGTACAAACACATATTCCCTAACAAAGGATGGAGTTTGTCACAAGTTGAAGCCCATGAAGGAGGTGGAAGAAAAGGTATGTAGTACTACCAAAATTTGCTTGGTAGATGGTAGAATTTTTTTGGAGGGTATGAAGCATGAGCTTCATTACTTTGCATTGATTCCTAAGATTAGTCAAGAGAAATGTGAAGATGTACCAGTAGAAGTTTTAGATATGTTGGAAGAATTTTAGGACATTATCTTTGATAATGTACCTGAAGGGTTACCACCAGTAAGGAAGATAAGTTATCAAATGAATTTGATACCAGGAGCCAGTTTGCCAAACAAGGCAGCCCATAGAATAACCCTTGCAGAGAATGAAGAGTTGAATAGACAAGTTCACGAGTTGTTGAGGAAGGGACTGATAAGGGAGAGGCTAAGTCCATGTGAGGTACCTACAGTACTAGCACTGAAGAAAGATGGAGAGTGGACAATGTGTACGGATTCTTGGGCCATCAATACGATCATGATCAAGTATAGATTTCCATTGCCGAGAATGGATGACATAATGGATTGTTTGAGTGGAGCCAAATACTTTAGGAAGATTGACCTAAAGAGTGGGTATCACCAGATCTATATCAGAGAAGGATATGAACGAAAAACAACCTTCAAGACAAAAGAAGGTTTGTATGAGTGGTTAGTCATGCCATTTGGGCTAACCAATGCACCGAGCACATTCATATGGCTCATGAACGAGGTATTGAAATATTTTTTGGGAATTTTTATTTTTTTCTTTGGATGATATTTTGATTTTCTGTAAGACTTGGGATGAGCACCTGATGCATATCAGAAGAGTTTTAGAGAAGTTGAGGGAGGAGAAGTTGATGCTTAATATGAAGAAATGTAGTTTTGTAAAGAAGGAGTTGGTATACCTAGGATTTGTTGTCTCAGAGGAAGGTCTTAAGATGGACCCAGAGAAGGTGAGAGCTATCCTTGAATGACCTATGCCAAGGAGTGCCACAGAGGTACGATCTTTTCATGGTTTGCCAAGTTTTTATAGAAAGTTTATCAGAAATATTAGTAGCATTTGTGCACCCCTAACGGAGACAATGAGGGGATAGAACAGAGTTTAAATGGACTAAAGGAGAAAACAAAAGCTTTGATACATTGAAGCAAAAAGTCACAGAGCAACCTGTTTTGGCACTTCTAGATTTCAATAAGGTATGTCAGGTAGATTGTGATGCTAGTGGTAATTCTATAGGAGTTGTTTTGAGTCAAGAAGGTAAGCCCATTGCCTATTTTAGTGAGAAGCTTAATGATACCAAGAAAAAGTATTTTGTTTATGATCAGGCATTTTATGCAATAGTTTAGGCTTTGAAGAAATGGAGACATTATTTGTTTCCAAAAGAGTTTGTTTTATATACTGATCATTAGGCTTTGCAGTATCTTAATAGTCAAGGAAAGTTGAACCAAAGGCATTTAAAATGGGTTGAGTTTTTGCAGAGTTATACTTTTGTTTTGAAGCACAGGAGTGGGAAGTCCAATAGAGTTGCAGATGCCTTGAGCAGAAGGCAAAATTTGTTGATGGAAATGAAGATAGAGGTTATTGGGTTTGATGAGCTCAAGAGTTTGTATCCAGAAGATCCAGATTTTGCAGAGGCTTGGAAAGCTTGTTGGGAACCTGTTACTTTGGACAAGACAAAATGGTTGTATTTAATAATCCAAGATGGCATGTTGTTTAGAGGAAGCCAGTTGTGCATTCCTAGGAGCTCCATGAGAGAGAACCTGATTAAGGAGAAGCATAGTGGGGGATTGGTTGGAAACTTTGGTTGAGATAAGACCATTTCTATTGTTGGTGAGAATTATTATTGGCCACAGTTGCAGCAAGATGTGAGAAAATTTGTGCAGAGTTGCAGAGTGTGTCAGATGGCAAGAGGAACAAGTCAGAATACGGGGCTATATCAACCATTACCTATACCAAAGAAGCCATGGGATGATATTAGTATGGATTTTGTTCTTGGTTTACCAAGGACATAGAGAGGACATGATTCCATTTTTGTGGTGGTGGATAGATTCTCAAAGATGGTACATTTTATTCCTTGCAAGAAGACTAATGATGCTGTTCATATTGCAGATTTATTTTTCAGGGAGGTGGTGAGATTACACGGTCTACCAAAGAGCATAGTTTTAGATTGAGATAGAAAGTTTGTTGGTTATTTCTGGAGGACATTGTGGAAGAAGTTGAAGACATATTTGAAGTTCAGTTTTGCACACCATCCACAAACTGATGGACAGACAGAAGTGGTGAATGGGAGTTTGGGTAACCTGCTATGATGTTTAGTAGGAGATAAGCCCAAGGGATGGGATTTGATTTTACCATATGTAGAATTTGCTTATAACAATTATGTCAATAGGAGTACTGGTAAATTGTCATTCCAGATTATATATGGGAATAGTCCAAGAAAGGCTTCAGAGTTAAGGAAGCTAGACAAAGGAGAAAAGACAAGTGCCGAGGTTGAAGACTTTGTAGAACAATTGAAGAATTTACATGAAGAGGTGAGAAAGCATATTAATAAGATGAATATTCAATACAAGGCTAAGGCAGATCATAAGAGGAGATATAAGGAATTTCAGGTAGGAGATGAAGTCATGGTTCACTTGAGAAAAGAAAGGTTCCCAGTTGGAACATATAATAAGTTGAAAATGAAGAAATTTGGACCATGCAGGATTCTGAAGAAACATGATTCATGAAATGCATATGAGGTAGAGCTACCGAGTGGGATCAATATTTTCCCTATGTTCAACATTGTCGATTTAATAGAATATCATGAAGGTGGCATAGAGGATGGACTGACGTAAGAACAGTGGAGTATTCTGGCATCTACTTCAATGGAGGACATAGAAGAGATCTTGGATAACCGTGTGGGAAGAAGTACTCAAAATAGGTAATATGAAGAATATCTAGTGAAATGGAAAGGAAGGGCTATTGAATATTCTTCTTGGTTGTCTAAGGCAGAGGTTGACCATTTGGATTTTCCTCAAACAAATACCTGAGACGTGATAGGGTCACTTCTCAAATTACCCTGGGTGTTTGATGCAGGAGCATCCAGTGGCGTAAGGGCAATCTTGCATCACCCAAAAATAAGTTGATTCAAAATCATTGCAGTTGTTTTCATTTCTTTCCATAATCAGTGTTTCTGGTTCCATAATCTCTTGAATAATGATGTAGGACTTTCAGTTTTTCCAAACTATTAAAAATAGCAAACTACCAGTTTTGGAAAGTTTAACTACCATTTTAGGAAAGTTTGCATTTGGGCATGGATGGAAGTGAAAATTTACAAGAAGCTTCGTGAAATATAAGACCTTTGGCAAAGGAATTAGGCAAAGATCATTTGTGAGATGAAAGATATTAAAGTTTTTATTTTCTAAAAAGCCCGTGAAATTTTTTGAAACGAGATATGAGGCACTAAAACATCCCAAAAAGTTGACATAAATCTATTTGCACAATTTTGGCATGATAGTTCACATCACAAGCTTTCCGGTGCTTAAAACAGTTCGTCAATCAGACACCCGGATCAAAAGTTATGCTTTCCAAAAGTTGACCTACTTTTGGAGGGAGTTGCAAATTTTGAAATTTAGCTAGAGGCCACCAAAAAGTGCTATTTATGACTATTTTGGGAACCTTGAGCAGTAGTAGTGTTGAGGGGAAAAGTGTAGAGTCAAGAATAGGTGGGAAAATAGAAACCCTAGCTGATTTGGGGTTACATAAGGTAGAAGATTCCAGAGCCTGTTGATGTGTAGTTGTAGTGTGTTGCAGCCTCTGGAGGATTGATTGCTCTGATTGTAATTGAGCTTCTGTAATGTAATGATTTGTCCACATCAATAAATAAATATTCTATTTTCTGTGTGCAATTTCTATTTTTGTGTGTTTTATGATTAACCCCCCTTCATCAAGAATTGAACTAAATAAATTTGTCATGTGGTGTTATTGAAAGGTGGAAACACCCATATTAAACCATCAAAATAATGATATTATGATAAATATATAGTACCATTTAGACAATTCTATATTCTAAGGAGATAGGCACCAGTCACACTCAAAATTCCCCTAACCCAAATAATTTTAACAAATCTTTGAGCCATAAGTTATTAATAACTTATTTTGTTTATGAATGATCTTAGAAGTATAAGGAATGTCTGAAAACATGTTAGATTTGTAAATCATATTTGTGTTTTTCATGAACTTTGTATCTGTCTATCACTGATAAACCCCTAGTGTTTCCTCTTAAGTTTAGTAAAAGTTGATAGGGAAAACCGCCTAGGTTTTGTAAAACCTAAAGTGTAGAAGAGATTTGTACATCTCTCATCCATTGACCCATCCTCTCGGCTAATTTTGACCATAGAAATTCAAAATTTCTTAGAAATGGTTTGATGTAGGTTGGAGAACCAATATCCACTTCTTTCAAAAGAGGGATACCTTGAATCACATCTTATCTCCAAGGAAATAAACTAGTCTAGGTTAAAATCACCAACAAAGTCTTCAATTAACTTCAACCCATTAATGTCTCCCTGATAATGGTGTTATTCTATTGGCATAAGTTGATGTGATTCCAACTTAAAACACCAACCAACTAACTATACCACAAATTTCTTTCAAGTCACAAATGTGTGAAGGATATAAAACAAAGTTAAAGTCTTCCTAGCAATAGTGCCATTTTGTTGGTTCCTAAAATCACTATCCACAATCCTAGAGTATTATCTTACCTTTAGGGACAAGAACTTATTGTTAAGAGGGTAAGATAGGGTCTCATCAATAGACTATGGATGATTAAAGGCTAATTGTTGAGACTGGGTAATCTCTCCTTCACTTTGGGCTCAACTAGACCTAGGAGGGTGTTCCTAGAGGTATCCTTAATATAAAATATAACCTATTGAGAT
The DNA here is from genome assembly GCA_027924645.1 of Cunninghamia lanceolata. Lineage (NCBI taxonomy): Eukaryota > Viridiplantae > Streptophyta > Pinopsida > Cupressales > Cupressaceae > Cunninghamia > Cunninghamia lanceolata. The sequence continues at coordinate 16,843,576 of BSBN01000547.1, forward strand.
AATTCATGACTAAAACAACACCTATACACAATGTACACTTGACCCCAATATTTGTCTCTAGGTCAAAGACCAACTAGCTATATGTAAAACCTCTAATTAAGTTGACAACTACAACCTTGCATATGCACCTATAGATGACAACATTATTATAATCCCCATGATGAATCCACTTAACTTTTCACACACAAGTGCAAGGTGTAGGAATGCATGACATGATTCTCTAACAATCTACGTATTTGAGGTTTCTCATGATGTTCCCTAAGTTATAGTACTAAATCATGAAAGCATGTAAAACTCTAATCTACTCTTACAACTAACAAGAGAGAAGGTTATAAAATGAAATATGTTTGATCTCTCACCAATTAGATTGATGCCTACTCCATTGGGTGACAAAGTCATGGATTGCAAGGAAGAAGAAGATACACCAACAAAACATAAATGGAACTAGATATGCATTTATATACAAATCATTTATCACACTTCATGTAATGGACATACTTTATAAGTCATCTAAAAACTATAAGAACCCACATGAAACAAAGGAAATACCGTCACAAAAGATTTGTAATAAATTATAAGTTGTCACATTCATTTAACATCTATTGCATTCATACCATCAAGTGTGGTAAGAGAGGATCGACAACTAGGTTTGATCATCCTCTTGAATGATTACAAACCACCATGGAGACATACCATTACATGCATTATGTTCATTGAATATCCTTCCCATGGATTACAAGATGCAACCCATCCCCTTACAAACAAGATGTAAAACACTCGATACCCTAGAACTAGCTCGAAGCACTTATAGTCAAGAAATTGGTTCAACAACTAACCCTTATTACACCTTTTCAACATGTATATATTTTGGTTTCTTTCCCTTAGTCATCTATTATGAATTTGATGTACTTTTGGATGTTGAAGCATTAAATGTAAATCATGTGTGATCCCATGAAATCCACATCTTAGGATGTTTCCAACTCAAGATGAATAGTCTAGAGCTCATGTGAAGATAATAGATAGATAAAAATCCAATCTCTGCATTCATGGAGACCATACCTCCCTCATCATCGACTATTGAAATCTACAATTGGAATCATGCCCTTGAGATGAGTGATGGTGTTTGGGTGGGAAAAGGATATAGGACCAGAGGAAAGGATGGGGGAAATATGGGGAAATATGGGGAAATTTGTGAGATAGGAATTCAAGATGGGATATGATCATATCTAGAAGTCTGAGGAAGATTTGCAACTAGAAGGAAGTGGAAGACATGATGGTGCAAAAAAATTATGCAAGACCGGAGGTAGCAAGTGGAGATGAAAATTTTCTAAAGTATGGGAGACTTCCACATAATTGAAGAAATCAAAAGTTAAGCCAAGGTCACTTCATGATAAATCAACAAAGAACCAAATGTGGGAAACAAAGGTAAGGAATGGGAGAAGTTTGAATGACTAAATATTTTCCACAAAAGGGATGAAAGGAGTGTGAAGGAACACAGAAGGACTAGAGGTAGAAATAATACATATACAAAGGAACTTCTATAAAATGAAAAGGAAGAAATGTGGAATTAAGAGAAGGAACCGAAAGAGAACATGTCTAGTTTGCTAAGGAAGTCCTACAAATAGGATGAAATTTGAAATAGAGAATTGTGAAAATAGGACAAAGGTCTGGAGGTCCAAGAATAGGAGAAAAATGGAAGAATTCCATTGGATTTTCACCAAACGCAAAGTGAATGGATTCAAGAGAAAGGATGAAAAATTGAAGGTTGCAAAAAAATGAAGGGGACGAGAGGACTAGATGTTGGAGCTTCAAAATATAAGTCTAGAAGTCCAAAACATTTCCATAAACTGGGAGAAACCAAAGTGATAGAGTAAGTGAAGGTCTTGATAGACTTCTGTGGGATTTATATGTAGGAAAGGACATTAGGACTTGATGTTGGAAGAGAATATACATATGGCAGTCCAACAAATTCTACAAATTAGAAGGAATGGCTGGAAAAAAAAGGACTGAGGGCCTGATAGATTCCTATGAAAAAATTATATGGAAAAGGAGGTGAGGATAGGATGGGAGGTGAAGAGGAAATTTCTAGAAATACCCAAAAAGTCTACAAATCTACAAAAACACTAGAAAATGACTTGAAACTTCCCATAGAATTATCTTAGATTTTTGTAACTTTAACAAATGATAGGGACATAGGGGATAACAAAGAGAAACATCAAGGGAGGGCCCATTAGAGGATTTCTTAGATCGGTTATAAATGGTGGGAAAAAAGGGCCAATGCAACAAAGGGGAACCAAAATTAGGATTTTGCAAATTTTGAGACCTGTGAAACTAGGCTCCAATAATATGAACAACATTATTTAATCAAGCACATTTCATCAAAAATAAAATTAACAAAAATAAACTAGGCTTCATCACCTTCATTAGAGGATTTTTTTAGTGGAGGATTCATAAATCTTCTTCTTATTTATACACTCCTTAACATGCCCCCATTTTCCAAAGCTTCCACTTTTCACTCTACTCTTCCTTGGGGTCTTAGAACAACCTCAAAACTTAGATTTCTTAGTAGACTTTTTCCAATCCCATTTTGACCCTCCTTTATCCTTGGTCCTTCCCAAACATGCAATGCATCTCTTGAGCTATCTTCCATGTATTTTCTCCACATTTAATCTATAAGAAAAGTAACAACAAGGGCATCCAACTTTAGATATGTCATAGAAGGGACTTAGAGAAATAATTAGATTTTCTCTTGATTCGAGCAAAGAGAAAAGTAACAATATACACTTATCCTCCTCTTCAAGATAAACATCAATGGATCCTAACTAACTCATAATCAAATTAAATGCATTCAAATGTTTTATAGCAGAGTCTCCATCTTTTATTTTTAATTAATATAGTTTTCTTTCTAAATACAATTTATTTACCAAACTCTTTGTTTGGTAGATCTCACCAATCCTTTTCCAAATAAGATATGTGGCAGCCTCCTCAAAAATATTTAATAGGATAGAATCTATAAGACACAAATGAATGGTTCGTCATGCTTTTTTTATCTATTTTCTTCTAGTGATCGTCAAACATAGCATCTAGTTTCTTCTGATTTGAAATAGCTCTTCATTGATATCTCTCTTCAAGGAGATCCTCCATTTTGATTTTCCAAAACTCATAACTAGATCCATTAAATTTTTCAATCTTTAATCAAAATGCAATTGCCATGGCTTTCAATACACACAAATATACAAACACACAAAGCAAGATGCTCCCACTACAACACAAAAAACTCACAACACTTCCATAAAGGCATCCCCTCTTATCAAAACCAAGGCTTTGATACCAAAATTTAAAAAATAGAGTGAACTATTATAGTAATAACATCAAACTTAATGTATATATTTTAGTGCTCATGTATAAACCACTATGTAAATAAAATATAGAGCACACAAAAAATTATAAAACCATAATAAACAACACACGAAACTAGATGTACATGGAGAAACCCTTGAGGGAAAAACTCCATCATAAATGAGTGACACAATTATGTGTTGGGTGAATATTTTGTCAATGACAAAATGGTAACAGAATGATACTTTCAACCACAGGATGATGAGACTAAATCTCTTCTCAAGGAAATGGGAGGCACCCTTCTTATTTCTAACTAAGAACAACAAGTAATTAATTATGCTTATTTACACTAAACTTATCATGTGGGTGTTTCCATATCATCTAATTCTCTTTCTTTAGAATTGATGTTTACTTACAATCTTTTACTCAAAACACTTTTGATGCTTACAACATATCATAAACCGTAAAACTACTTGTTGGAGCAATAATAACCAATATTCAGATTAGTTAGACATAAGAATAACTAAAATAATACCAGTGTGTGTCAATCACAAGAAACCCATGAAAGCTCAAAGAATTTTTTTACTTCTCACGCTAATCAGAAAATGAAAATGGATGGAACAAAGTGCAACCCAAAGTCTCCACCTTATTGCCAAAGAAGATTAAATAATCTTGGAAAATAACTTGTAGCCCAAAGTCTCCAAAGTCACCTCCAATCATGAACATGAGCACAAATCTAGAAATGATATTGCAGCTCAAAGACTTCAAAATTAGATTTCTAGCACCGTCAAAATCATATAGATTCACACCATAATCCAAAAAAATTCACAAGAAGATGTAATGGAAAAGACGTAAGAACATTCCCATACACAACAAGATTATTCCAACACAAAGATTGAATGCCCACTTGAATTTCTTATATTGATTGAATAAAGATTTACACTTTGAACACAAAGTTTCAAGATGTTTCTCAATGCAACAATGTTTCACTTCATTAGCCAAAAGATTCTATTTACAAATGAGCAGGTCCTTTTACTTATAGAGAGGAGCCATGAATGTAAAAATAGGAAAAATCTAACTACCTTGACTTAGTCTAGATAGAGTCTAATTTTTCTTAGGACTTTGTACTTTTCCTATGTAAAAATCACATATTACAAAAAGACATATGAAATGTCAATTACATATAACAAAACTACATATGAAATGTTCTGAAAATAAACTGTGTCTGTAGACACATGAACTTCTTATTCTTTATCTTTCTCCAGGAAATCTTCATATCTTTTCAGGGCCGCCTGGACTTCATTATCATTCGGTCCTAGTGTGTATCTAGAAATGGTAAGGACTCTTTTGATGGAGTCTGAGATGTTGATCGATGCACTTTTGTTTCTAGCCATGATCTTTTGCAACTTATCCAAGATCACCTTAAAATACACCATCTTATCAATTGATGCCAATGAAAAGGCTTCTATCTCTGTTCTAGCTTGAACCAATGAAGTGAATTCTTGGATAACTATATCTACAGGTAGGGTCTTTTGCTTGTTGTCCAAAATTTGATAGGGAAGTTCTCCAATTTTGTTAGATATTTCTAGCCCTTTGGAAATGTTTACATCTAGGGCTTCCTTGCTATCATTGATCAAAATTTGGAGGAATTCTTTCTTATTCTTCATGGCCTCCCTATATTCTACATACATATTTCTATTGGGGACCACCCCATGCTCTACCAGAATCTCCAACTTGATTTGTAGCATTTGGGTCCATGAATGAATATCTTTCTCCATCATCTGTAAGTCTTGGGATAGCATATCAAGTGTCTGATTCAATTCTTCCTTTACTTCACCCAAGTTGTTGAATTTTTTGATGGAAGACTGTATAAGTTGTGTACCTTGTGCCAACAATCTATCTATCCAAACACTAACTGCCTGCCCTTGTGCTCTAATATTCTCATCCTTTTGAAGGGCTTCTTCACCAACATAGGTACCAATAGGTTCTACTTTCTCAAAAGATTGAGCTATCTTTAGTAGAACATAGGTTAGTTGTTCTACCTGAATCTTGAGTTGATCCTTGATCAAATTATCTTTGTCATACCTCTCAAGCAAAGAGGTCAATGCTACTTGTAGGTCCTCTTTTGCACCTTTGTGCATTTGCTTACTGTTGGCAATAGTGTTGTCATTGATGTTAACATAGCATACTTTGATGTCAACATAACATATGGAAATGTACAAACAAACTTAGAGTCAAAATGGTTAAGATAGATCAGTCTGGGAGAAAGGGGCAATGGTCTAAGTATGGATTACTTTTGGGATTGAACATGATGCGGAGGTAAACAACCCTATCCTTGCATGATTTTTGCATATATACTTACATATCTCATCAGTTGGGAGTACCGCACTCAAGGGTAAGAAGTAGAAAAGTGTCTAAGTCATTCTCAGTGCAAAACCTAAGGAAGAGTCAACTTGAATTGGTCCGCAATTCTCTGCAAAGAAAGATTTGGATATGCAGTTCTAATGATAGATTCTAGCATGAATTGACATAATATATCCAAGGTTTCAGCCTCTCACTTACTCAGCATGAAAAGTTACAAGGGTTAGTACATTGAATATCACCCAAGAAGAGTAAAGCAATATTGGGGAGACAATGGAATGCTCTGCATTCCTTCGGAAGAGATCTGCTTTTCATGTAGCTCTAAGGAATGACTAAGATCATTATGTCATATGCTAGGATGAAGTTTCATGTGTTTTTGTGGTCCACAAAGACATTACTCAAGAGACAAAGGCATCACACTATATTCTGAAGCCTGAATATACAAGTTAAGTTCTTCAAAAGATGAAACTTGTATAAATCTATTATGAAATCTTGTGTAGAGGTGGTATATGGTCCAAGACACATGAGATATGATCCACATATAGATAATTCTCATTTTCTAGTATTGCATCAAAATGTCATAGCTATAAGCAAAGTTGTAAGTATAACTATCTTTCAAAACTCTAAGTATCTAAGCCATTCTTGAATTCCTCCGAAAACTTTAGACTGTGGTGTGTAGATTTGATGAGTAGCATCCATTGATATCTTTGATCATTTTGAGAAGGTTCCATACCCTACACTTCACTGCAATATCATATTTTGGGTTATGAAGCATTACATAAGGTCCGGAAGACTTTGTTATCTACATACCGATACACTTCTTGTCTTGTGGATGCATAGTTTGGTATGATACTTCATTGGTAAGGTGTATGATTGTTATTGAGCTCTTGCATGATTGAATATTTGGTATGCATTAAGGTTTTAGCTTCTCCCCAGTAGTTGAAAGGTGAACAGTTGACAATGTTAGGCAGTATGAGCCAATTGGTTAAGTACCTCGTGCATGCGGAGGCTTCTGACTAGTTTCTCTAAGTCTGAAAGGTATGGAAAGGTATGTCCTGATGTTCTTCATAAATCCTTGAGGTCTGTAACAAGTTTGTTATCACTTTGCATGTGTTGTGGTCGACCAGTGACTAGCTACACATTACATTCAATATTGTTCTAGATGTCGACCTAATCAATGTTTCAAGATCTTGTAGAGGATATATATAGAAGATATAATTCATTTGAAAGGGAATTAAGGTGAATAAGAATATAGTAGAGTAGAAGAAGACATGAAATATGCAGAATTAGTTTGAAGCATAATATTGAGCATGAATAGCAGACTGCACCATTAACATACAACATATGTGTTCTCCATAGCAGTCCTTATATCTATATTATCATTGTAATAGCAGTGAGCTGAGCATTCAGGGAGTAGTAGCTTCCTTGGGTTGAAGCCCTAAAACAATTTTGTAATACTTTTGCAGTGAGCATATTATATTGTGAGCTAATCCTCACCATGGTTTTTCCCTATTTTAGGGTTTTCTATGTAAAAACACTGGTGTTATGTGTTGACTCTTGATTTGCATGTTTTCCTTCATGTTTTCAAAGCTATTCAATCTTATCAGTAAATGTTTGATTAAAGTTTTTAAGTGTGCTGATTTACCCCCCCCTCTCAGCACCCCATTGCGTTCAACAATTGGTATCAGAGCCAAGTACCTTTGAGAAGCTTAACCATTGAGGTAGATCCTCCACTTGAACACATGGAATTTGAAGTGATGAACAATGATATATTTGCACCAGAACCTGATCTAGAAGCAATGGATCCTGAAGGTTGGAACTTTGAGTCTAATGAGTGTGAAATAGATCTTGAAGAAGAACTCAAGACAACCCTTAATGATCTTGAGGAAGCAAAAGATCTAAACTTAGAATACGAAGACATGCTTAAAAAGACAAAGAAGACAATTGACAAGTTGAAAATAAAAGCCAAAGAATCAAAAGAAGAGACTGGGAAACTAAAAAATGTGATAGAAGGAGATAAAGGAAGTGACAAGCTCAAGGAGGCTGAAGACATGATCTCAAAGTTAAAGGTCATGGTTAAAGAAGAAAAAAGGATTAAAGATTGCTTAAATATCAAGCTCAATGAGGAATCAGCTAAATGTTCAAAACTTGAAGAGGAAGTTGTCACTCTAAGGAAAGAGCTAGAAAAGGCAAAAGAACAGATTGACAAGGGACTAAAACTGAAAAGAGGAACTGATATTCTTGATGAAATAATAAGTTCTCAAAAGCTAGCAAAAGAAAAAATAGGTCTTGGTTTTGATAAGGGAAAGAGTCCTATGATCAATGTCTCTACAAACTTATATGATAAGTTTCATTCAACAGGAAAGTCTAAATATAGGAGAGAAGAAACCTACATTGAAGGTCTTAAGAGAAAAACTTATAGAGATTCAAAATAAGATGAATTCACTCCTATCCAAAGACAAAGGAAGAATGTGAAGAAAAATTTCAAGTATCCTCAACCTATAAGGCAATCAACTCACATCAGGTATTTTCAAAGCTTCAATGGCAATTATTTTATTTGCAATAAGTTTAGTCACAAAGATGTGGATTGTAGAAACAAGATGAATCAAAAAGATTTAAGATGTTGCACTTGCAATAAAGTTGGTCATAAAGCTACTGAATGCAGAAGTAGGATAAACCAAAGCTCTATTGGATGTTATGCATGCAACAAGATGGGACACATGGAGAATGAGTGTAGAAGCAAAATGTCAAGGTATAGTAGGGATAATGCTAAATCATTTTATGGATACTATTATACTTGTAAAAATTTTGGCCACAAAATAGCTAACTGTAGATCAAGGGCAAGAAGGAGTGGAAATGCTCAGTAAATAAAGTGCACCTGTCATGAGTGCAATCAAACAAGGAATTATGGAAAGAATGCCAAACCTATTGATGTTGCTCAACAAAGTGTAGAAATGAACAAAGTATGGAAGAAGAAGGAAGTTAGTGATATTTCTGGACCTCTTCCTAATCGAGGTGGGTCCTCTAATAATTAAAAGGCAAAACATCGGGTTAGGGGGAGTTTCAACAGGAAAATTTTCAAACCCCTGAACATGCAAGATGTTGAATCTTTAGCATATGGATCAGTGCTAGTGTGAGAATGATAAGATTAAGGAGTCTGATGAAAATTCTAGAGAAAAATCTCTAAATGTGGTAGAACACAAAGGACTTTAGGGTTTACTGTGAAAAGAACTTCTACTAAGGAGGTTACATGGGCTCAGGGGGAGTTATTTCTAAAAAATCACCATCTTCTCTTCATGATGATGCAAGCACTCAACGTGTAGATGATCTCAACAAAAATTTCAAATCATTTCAATGATCTATGGAGGATTGCTAAAGGTTTACAAGGTTTTGCATATGAAAAATAACAAATTAGGTTAAAATAGAAATTGCAATTAATGCGAAGGAGAATTGTTTGGTGAAATGTTTACATAAGCAATGCCTGATCATTTTTTATCACATTCGAGTGAAGACAAAAGATTTGAAGAGCTAAAGGAGAACCAAAAGCACTCTGCAACTTGACTGAGTGAGACTTATCCAAGTACTCTTCATATTTCTGGTTAAAACCCTAGATTAGTAATGGATACATCATTTACTCCTCAATTGATCAACATTACTAAGAAACCCCAACCAAAATTTAGGAAACATCCATACAAGGTAATGGAAGTTGATAGCAGCAGAGCATTATCCAATGTTCCTACTTTTGTGGTATACATAGAAGATGTTAGGATATACATTCATGCAAAACATGAGGAAATTGATCATGAGAAATTTGAAACCCTAAGACTTGATCTGTTAGATGATGACAATACACACTATAAGCCCGAATATGCCAACATTGAAGTAAAACATTTGGATGTTTGGAAAGATTTTTTGGATTTTCATAATGAGCATGACTGGGTCAGATATATCCTTAGCAGAATTCATGACGAATTCATATATCTAGACAAACCCCATAAAATAACTAAAGAAGCCATCAAGGGTGTCATAGTATTGTGTTCTACTAGACCCATACCGCAATTGAAATTGATTAAAAATGAAAAGGTCATGGAATTAACTGGAGTCAAATTTGACAAAAGGGCATTGACAATTGATGACATTATTGATCCCAGTGTAAGGTATGCAACAATGGCAATTGCCTACAATGTATACTACTCTAACAAAGAGGGATCTACCACAACTACAGCCATACACACTACCTATCTAATGGCTAAAGAAGGCAAGGATTTTGACCTATGTGCGGTAATGAAGGAACAATTGCTAGAAAATCTAAGAAAAACTAAGGAGACAAAATATCATTTCAAATATGGTTCACTAATAATCTATTTGGCATTCTATTTCATAAATGAGTTATTGGGGTTTAAAGGGAAGATATGGCAACAAGACAAACTAGTAGCAACACAAATAAAAGAATACATAAGAAGCTTTGACTCACAAAAGTACAAAACTATTTTCTAAGGCTTCTTAAAAAAATTTCAAATTGAAATGCATAAAAGGGAAAGAATTTCTTTTGATTTGGTTTAGAAATACAAGGATGACATAATATTTCTTGTGGACAAAGATTGTTGTTATATGGCTGCATTTGAGCCTATAACTTCATGGATTCCCAAGCTTCCTTATGAAGTGCCTGATGATGAAGTTAAAGCCTATGCAGAAATTCTTTTAAGCTTGCTAAAAGACCCTAAGAGTGAAAGATTTGGAACCAGTAAAAAAATTTAGGACAAGTTGACCAAGAAAAGGGTAGAGGAAGAGGTAGAGAAGAATAAAGAAAAACTATTCAAGAGGGTGGGTATTCCATCTGAAGGTTTCTCTACTCAGAACTCTCCTGAATTTGTTAAGCCTCTTCCCATTGTGCATTCAACACCAAGGAAATCTGGTAGAACTACCTCTCAATCAACTGCTAGCCTTCCTCAATCTATATTCTCTGAAATGACATCTCCCACCAAACAAGGATATGTCATAGAAAGGACTTAGAGAAATAATTTGATTTTCTCTTGATTCAAGCAAAGAGAAAAGTAACAATATACACTTATCCTCCTCTGCAAGATTAACATCAATGAATCCTAACTAATTCATAATCAAATTAAATGCGTTCAAATGTTTTATAGTAGAATCTCCATCTTTTATTTTAGATTAATATAATTTTCTTTCTAAATACAATTTATTTACCAAACTCTTTGTTTGGTAGATCTCACCAATCCTTTTCCAAATAAGATATGTGGTGTCCTCCTCAAAAATATTTAACAAGATAGAATCTATAAGACACAAATAAATGGTTCCTCATGCTTTTTTATCTATTTTTTTCTAGTCATCATCAAACTTAGCATCTAGTTTCTTTTGATTTGAAATAGCTCTTCATTGATATCTCTCTTCAAGGAGATCCTCCATTTTGATTTTCCAAAACTCATAACTAGATCCATTAAATTTCTCAATCTTTGATCAAAATGTAATTGCCATGGCTTTCAATACACACAAATATACAAACACACAAAGCAAGATGCTCCCACTACAACACAAAAAAACTCACAACACTTCCATAAAGGCATCCCCTCTTATCAAAACCAAGGCTTTGATACCAAATTTTAAAAAATAGAGTGAACTATTATACCAATAACATCAAAATTAAAGTATGTATTTTAGTGCTCATGTATAAACCACTATGTAAATAAAATATAGAGCACACAAAAAATTATAAAAACCATAATAATCAAAACATGAAACTAGATATACATGGAGAAACCCTTGAGGGAAAAACTCCACCATAAATGAGTGGCACAATTATGTGTTGGGCGAATATTTTGTCACCAACAAAATGGTAACAGAATGGTACTTTCAACCACATTATGATGAGATTAAATCTCTCCTCATGGAAATGGGAGGCACCCTTCTTATTGCTAACTAAGAACAACAAGTAATTAATTACGATTATTTACACTAAACTTATCATGTGGGTGTTTCCATATCATCTAATTCTCTTTCTTCAGAATTGATGTTCACTTACAATCTTATACTCAAAACACTTTTGATGCTTACAACACATCATAAACCATAAAACTACTTGTTGGAGCAATAATAACCAATATTCAGATTAGTTAGATGTAAGAATAACTAAAATAATACTAGTGTGTGTCAATCACAAGAAACCCACGAAAGCTCAATGACTTTTGTTGCTTCTCATGCAAATAAGAAAATGAAAATGGATGGAACAAAGTGCATCCCAAAGTCTCCACCTTATTTCCAAAGAAGATTAAAAAATCTTGGGAAATAACTTGTAGCCCAAAGTCTCCAAAGTCGCCTCCAATCACAAACATGAACACAAGTCTAGAAATGATATTACAGCTCAAAGACTTCAAAATCATATTGCTAGCACCTTCAAGATCATATAGATTCACACCACAATCCAACCAAACTCACAAGAAGATGTAATGGAAAAGATGCAAGAACATACCCATACACAACAAGCTTATTCCAAGACAAAGATTGAATGCCCACTTGAATTTCTTATATTGATTGAATAAAGATTTACACTTTGAACACAAAGTTTCAAGATGTTTCTCAATGTAGCAATGTTTCACTTCATTAGCCAAAAGATCCTATTTACAAATGAGCACCCTCTTATTTATAGATAGGAGCCATGAACAAAAATAGGAAAAATCTAACTACCTTGACTTAGTCCAGATAGAATCTGATTTTGCTTAGGACTCTGTACTTTTCCTATGTGCAAAATTACATATTACAAAAAGACATATGAAATGTCAATTACATATAACAAAACTACATATGAAATGTTCTTAAAATAAACTAAGTGTCTGTAGACATGAACTTCTTCTTCTTTATCTTTCTCTAGGAAATCTTCATATCTTTTCAGGGCTGCCAGGACTTCATTATCATTCAGTCCTAGTGTGTATCTAGAGATGGTAAGGACTTTTGTGATGGAGTCTGAGATGTTGACCAGCACACTATTGTTTCTATCTAGGATCTTTTGCAACTTATCCAAGATCACCTAAAAATACACCAACTTATAAATTAATGCCAATGAAAAGGCTTATGTCTCTGTTCTAGCTTGAACCAGTGAAGTGAATTCTTGGATAACTATTTCTACAGGGATGGTCTTTTGATTGTCGTCCAACATTTGATAGGGAAGTTCTCCAATTCTATCGAATATGTCTAGCCCTTTGGAAATGCTTACATCTAGGGCATCCTTGAGATCATTGATCAAATTTTGGAGGAATTCTTTCTTATTCTTCATGGCCTCGCTGTATTCTACATACATATTTGTATTGGGGGCCACCCCATGCTCTACCAAAATCTCCAACTTGATTTACCGCAGCTGGGTCCATGTATTAATATCTTTCTCCATCAATTGTAAGTCTTGGGAAAGCATATCAAGTGTCTGATTCAATTCTGCCTTTACTTCACCCAAGTTGTTGAAATTTTGGATATATGACTGTATAAGTTGTGTACCTTGTGCCAACAGTCTATCTATCTAGACACTGATTGCCTGCCCTTGTGTTGCAATCTTCTCAACCTTTTGAAGGCCTTCTTCATCAACATAGGTACCAATAGGTTCTACTTTCTCAGAAGATTGAGCTATGATTAGTAGAACAAAGGTTACTTGTTCTACCTGAATCTTGAGTTGATCCTTGATCAACTTATCTTTGTCATACCTCTTAAGCAAAAAGGTCAATGTTGCTTGTAGGTCTTCCTTTGCAACTTCATGCGTTTTCTTACTAAGCTCTATCTATGAAATATAATAGTCAGAAGCTTGGACATCTTCAATATTATTATTCTTTGGAGGCGCAAAAACCTCTGCATATTTGTTACTAGTTGAGTGAATGATCACCCTTGATATTGTTGTAGCCTTCTTTACAGATTTAGGCTTTGGTGGAACTAATTAATTGAAGTCAAAATCATCAGGTGATACTGCTTATTTCTTCCTCTTTGGATTTTGAGAAATCAACCAAGGGAGAAGAGTGGATAAATCATCTTTAGTTTGTGTTGCCTAAGATTGTGACGATGGGGTGATAGTAACAGTGGCTTTTGAGGTCAATGGAATGGAAGGTGGAATGGAAGATGGAATGGAGGTATCTAATAATGGAGTGTATACCAATGGAGTGGTGGAAATGATAGATAGTGTTTGGGTCAACACTATAGTGGGGTTGGTTTCTATTGACACTTTGGGTGCGGGAGTAGATATGATTTGTCAAAGTCTAATTGGATGGTAATTAATGGATAAAAAATTGACGATGACAAACATGTGGGACTAGGTAAGGAGGAAAGTGATCCAAACATATGCTCCATGGTGCCATGGGAAGGACTTTGGAAAAATGAGTCACTTGTGGGTGATGAAGGAGATGAATAAATGGTTTGCACAAAAATAGGAGTGACATACATAAAAGGTGGAGATTGCATGGTTGTAACAACATGAGGTTAAGGAGGAGATATCACCTGCGATGACTCCAATTGGGAAGTAGCTGAAGGAGTATGTGTTTCAACCACACAAGGGTCTTCCTCAATATCTACTTGAGTAGATGTTCCTTCTTTCTCTTTTCCTTTCCCTTTCTCGCCTTTATTTTTGAAAACAAATTTTAGCTTTTGTCCAAAGCTAGGAGCATCTTCTTTATTATTAGTTCTAAGCTTCTCTCTCTTTCTTGAAGCTCCTTCTACATGTTCCTCTTCAGACCCTATCTTGAATGGATTTATCTTTATCCCATTCCTTTCCAACCAAATATTGATATTAGCAATGGTGAGTTGGAACCTATCTCTTATGGAAGTGGACTCCTTCAATGACCATTGAGTTGGTGGAAGAGGAGTTGAAGCAATTTTATTACCCTCATACAAGGGATCCAATATATCATCATCATCCTCCATATCTTCAGGAATATCTGCAAGCCTGAAATCTTTGATTTGTTCTAAGGTTAGCAACCTATAATCAAGCTTCCTTACATCTTCATCTATCCTACACTCCGCCCATACATCTTCAATTTTATGCACATGAGTGTAGTTACCTTTGATTTTGTCCTTCATCCCTCTGTAGTCAAAGTCATTTTGACTCTTGAATCTTTTTAGGGTGATCCCTTGTAGCTCAATTTATATTAGTTTGGTCTTTAGGGTGGTAGACACTATGTATTAGCCAATGGTGACTGGAAACTTGAACCCAAACCTATGAGACTCTGCTTGCTTCTGATGAACATTCATCATTTGTTTGCACAACTCCATCAATATCAATTTATCACTAGGATAGATTGGCAACATGTAAGGTTACCCACTGAAACATCCAACCCTGATGTAGGTGAAGGTTGGGAATTGTAGGAATATACAACTGACCCTCTTCACCTATTCCTAGACTGCATCTGAAACTCTCTTATTTACAAGGTATTTGTCAAACATGCAAATAATTCTATAGAAGACATCATTAACCCTTCTGAGATGCTTTAGACTCTCTTTTAGAGTCAACTGTGGGTAATACTCATACACTGGTACTTGCCTTCTATCACCAATGGAAGACAAGCCAGGAAACGACCTCATGCAAGCTGCAACATATACCAAATAGGATGTCATATATAACTTTAGGGAAGTAGATACCTTAGCGAGCTGATGACAAATAACATTGCCGATTTGTTTACCCCAAAAGATCTTCTGATTGCCCTTCTTGATGATAACAATAAATTGATACATCCACTTTTGAACTGTAATGGATGTTGGGATCCCTTTGACCCTACTCAAAGTGTAATCAAATCTCCTACTTCTTCATGGAATTCACTGTGATAGATGTTGTTTGGCTACCTCGCAATGGTAGGTAGGAGTCGTGAGCCACCGAGAGTTAATATTTTTCTTACATCTCTTTGTGTTCTTGTCATAACTATCCTGAGTTGAAACCATAGTGACATCTAACTATTCTTCAATATCCAGACAAGTGAAGATCTTGTCGAAGTATTCTTCATCAAGCTAAATCACCACTTTACCATCAACATCTTTCACGGACTTGCTCTCTCAATCAAAGTGGGTAGCTACCGCCAAGACAAACTTAGGATTCTACACAGAGACTAGGAACACAACTTCCAAGTGAATACCACTGGTAAGAATAGCTTGCATGTTCGGTGCAATTTGCTGCTTGTTCAACCTTTCTAGCAATTCTACAATATCCACATGTCTAATTTTAGTGTCCCTGATCTGACCAACATTTGATTCCATTACGGACGTAGGAACCACCCCTTGAAATTTGTACTTCATGTTCTTTTTTGTAGGACAGGCTTCTGACATTTGCTGAGAAATTGCAAGATAATGTTGAAACTCTCTAGAGTTAGCATATTTTCTTTTGACAAGAAATATGCAATTATGGAGAAAAACTGCACTTCTACATTTGAACAACAACGAGTGCAAGGTTGGAGAAATTCTTTACCTTAGCATGGATAGGTCATTTCTTGTAGAGTGTAAGGTTAGAGAATTTCTCCAACCTTACATTTTAGTAGTTCAAATGTCATGGTGTAGGTCAAAGAAAATTCTTTGAACTACATAGAGTAGAGTATGTTTTAGTGTAGGTCAAAGAAAATTTTCTGAACTACACTTTAAAAAATGTTCTGCTATGTAGGGTCAAAGGAGTTCTCTGCCCTTACATGAGGGTAGTTAAAAGCAAAGTGCAAGTCAGAGAATTTTCTCTGAACTGTACATGGGGGAAAAACCTTAGATGCAGGTCAAATAATTTTCTCCAACCTGCATTTTGCCTTAATGCATTGGTTATGTACTTTGCAGAAAATTCTTTGAAATACATGTCGGGTAGGATGTGTGTTATGTATTTCAGAAAAATTTCTCCAAAGTACAAATGGTTAAAGCTTATGTTTGTGACTTGCTGTGTGGTTACACAACATGCCCCATTTTTTGCCTTAGCAAAATAGGGACCTAACTTTTTGCTTCTGCTTGTTCTTTGCTTTCTTGCTTTGGGCGATTTGGTAAAAGTCAGATGAAACAATAGAATATCACCCCTGTGCATGTGTATGTCTCGTAAGGTAGGTTATATGTCAAAGTTGGATTCTACCATCACAAACCTCATAATATGGAAGAGTGCAAAATTCTAAGCAGGTTTGCCTTTTGGATCACCCTTAAATTCCTTAAGGATAGAAAGTTATACTCGGTCAAAGTTTGGTCAAACCTGATATTCCCAGAGGGTCACATTCGCCAATATCCCGAATATTCACTAATATCCCTGATCTATGTTTTAATGAAGAGAACCCGATATCTGCATACCCTCTAATATGCAAATGTCAAATTTAAATACGAGAGAACATTTACTCGTCAAGTACCCACGCACATTCCTGGAGGGTCATATTCCTGAATATCCATCATATATCTTAATATCCTTGATATTCGATAATATGATGGTGATGTCATCTTTTTTCGCTTTATAAAAGGACCCGATGTGATGATAATGTCATCGTGACCCAGACCCAAAAGAGGGTCATATTTCTTAATGTCCCTGATCTTAGTTAATATGACGATGATGTCATCTCCCTGACCAATTTGAAATCCTATAAAAGATGTTGAAGTCATCCTCATATTTTGGGATAGAGGGATATTTTGTATTGTTGAGTATCTAGATATTTCCTAATATCCCTCATATTAACCCTTGAGACCTATAATACGGGGATCTTTAGTAACCAATAGAATGCAGCCACGTGGTGCTCTAACTCAATCATGTTAATACATTATATTATCCCAATTGTTGGATAAAGATATAATGACCTGACTTTTGGTTGTCAGTTGACAATTGACCATCCTCGTGATGATGTCACCCTCATGTTCTGGATATCAGTCATATTTCCTAATATCCCTGATCTCCGCAAATATGCATCCCTGCATTAAATGCCATTTTAACGGTAGGTTAAACCTTCAAAATTTCAAATAAACGCCCGTAACTTGTCAACATCTCCAAGCCTCAGGTGTCGATCAATGAATACTAACAAAGTGACATTAATCACACCCTAATTCGCCATTGTTTTTAATTAAAAGTGAAGATTTGAGCTCATTTTGAATTTATCAAACGTTTAAGCGAAGAATTGCAGAGCCCCTATGAGATTAAGGTGACATTACTGCAACTTGCGAGCTCAACAGAATAGGATACACATTCAAACAACAAATAGCAAATGGAGAATGGTGATTACAAGGTGAACGTGCTCCTTCGGATATCACTTACACAATAAAGGGTAAAGAACATCAGGTATGTACCGATAAAACCCTCTTTTGTCATTTATGGTAAATGAGCAGGTAAAAATGGTTTTACCAGACTGAATTAATATGATGATGCATGAAATACACTAGAATGAAAGAATTAACA
The DNA here is from genome assembly GCA_027924645.1 of Cunninghamia lanceolata. Classification (NCBI taxonomy): domain Eukaryota; kingdom Viridiplantae; phylum Streptophyta; class Pinopsida; order Cupressales; family Cupressaceae; genus Cunninghamia; species Cunninghamia lanceolata. The sequence continues at coordinate 16,861,646 of BSBN01000547.1, forward strand.
CCATGAAATTCACATGATTATTGAATCCATCACTGCACACGACATGTTAGGGTAAGATATATACATGTTTTGTTGCAGGATCCAATGGCAATCTGAAAGAACAATTTAGATACGGAATTCTTGAAACCTATGTGCATACAGCTTGAGGGGATATCCTTCAAATACAAACAAATAGATGATACACATCCAGGAGACACAAATCTTGATGCATGGACAATGAGATTAGAGAAAGGAGGTGGGAATCGCCTATTCATTAACATCTACAGCTCAGGAATGTGGCATGCAGGAGGATTTCCCTATGCAATGGAGGCCACTGAATTGGTAGTGGAATGTGCTCAGAATTATAATGTGAATACTAGAAGGGTGTAGAAACACGGTAGGGTTTATGTAGACTTTTCAATTGAGGGTATCACTGCAGCCTTCAATCTGCCTAGAGGACCTCGGGTGGTTCGACTAAACCTAGGTAAACTAGAGAAAGAGTACAATAGCAAGGAGAAGGAAGCCAAAATGATCATGTACCAGTGGAGGGCTAGTGACAGCATATATAAGGCTACTGCCAAGTTGCCTATGTATCTCTACAAGTTTGATTTTGCTCCAGAGTATCAATATATGATGGTGATGCTCAGTAGGATGAAAGGAAAACCAAATGCTAGGTCTTTTGATAATCGGATGTATGACATCATAAGGTTGATAGAAGGAACCGATGAGAAACCCCAATGGGCTAAGATCATAAGCGACAACCTAGATGAAGGGATGAGGAAGTTAGGAGGAAGAACTAATATGTTCTACATGACCTCCTATGTGGTATATGTCTGTGCATTCAGGGGCACCTTTGATGGACTACAAATAGTGGGCAGGGTTGGAAGCAACTCTGGAGATGTAAACATTTGGGACCATTACCCACAACTGAAATGAAGAGAGTTTCTCCAACATTACCAGAGAGTGAATGATTCATTCTCCATGTACCTTGTCAGGACTATGGAGGAAGACAGAGCAAAGAGACTGTTGGTGCCTGAATTGACTGTCAGTTAATTTAGCAATTTTCATGTAGGCACCTTCCCAAAAAATCCAAAAAATTTCCTAAGTGTTGGCCCTCCTCAGCATTTTTCAACAGCAGCATCATATTTTCTCCGAGGTGGTCAGCATCATCATGATTTTCTGTCGACCAGATTTGTCAACAGGATCATCTTGTTTCAATATCGGGTGATGCTTAGATATCATCCCGATCCTGCAGTAGAGCTACAGTGCACCCTGATGTTCTTTGAGTTAAAGGGGTCATCATCATCATCCGGTTTACAGTGCATCATGATATTTTGTTTGGGGGGTGATATTCTGAAATATCAGGTTATCTTACTAATATCACCCCGGCGCCTATATGGCGATGACGTCATCCGGATATGAGAGTTGTGCGGTATGCAGATGGGTGATGGTGACATCATCAGGACATGATGATGATGTCATCAGGATTTTGGTAGGCATCAGTGAGACAATTGAGATCGATAAGACTTTTTTGGGGTGAGCCGATGGTAGAAGTTTGGCTGATGGGCTTTTGGAGAGAAAGGCGTGTGTCGAGCGTGGCAAAAGCGCTCGACGCTTATTATGCATGTGGCCATGTTTTTGAACTACTGAAGGAGTCTCCACACCGTGCATGTGGGATTAATGTTCCTGCATAACTTGAACCTTCAGTAAAACATGTTTTGGCAGGAAATTCCTTTTTGAGTGCTGCGATGGTTTCCAAGTAGGCCGCGGGTTGGTGCGCCATTAATGGTGATTGTTGCAGAGGTATGGGTGATGGCGTGGACGGATCCAGTACTCAACTGAAGTTGTACATCCACGGCTGGCAGCTCATGGCTCGAGAACCTCTTCTGTCCCCTCTTCTACCTGCCGCATTCAATGCGTTGAGCGCCATTTTTCTGATACTGTGTATCTGGCGGGATTTTTGGTCAACTATGTAATTAATGTTGGGAACCTTCCTTGCTGTATATAGTAGGTTGTGTTGCTCATTTGAAGGTTGTTGAAGGCCTGAGGCATTTTTGTGTAAATAACGAAGAACAGGGCATGATCTTGGCTGTTTTATCCCATTTTGGGGTTTATGAGTTGCAACATGAATGTATTTTGCACATATTTTCAGTTTCAGTGTTAATGTTTTATGAAAAATGCTTATTGCATGTGTCTATCTGCTTGTCTCCATTTGCTGCATGTTATTCTCTTTCTTTTGAATCTGGTTGCATGTCAGCAGGGATATCTGTAAGTAGAAGCAGTTAGATACCCATTCTTGGGTGATGTTTGTAAGGCAAGCATCAGTCCAACCCCCTGAAACTTCAGTGAAAGTTGCAAACCATCTGTTGTATACGTCTAGTTGACTCCTTGCCCAATGGATAGGCACCAATCTGCTCCTGGATTAGTAGTTATGAGCCAAAACCCCTTGTCTTGCATCCCGGACATTATGTCCGCCCATTTCATCACTTCCACCTGTTAGTTGTAGGAGTAGGATTAGGAACCCCATGCATGCTCTCATACCCGACCAAACATATATGTCCAAGAACGTTGCCCACCTTGTGATCTATCATACAGAACTTGGTCCATACATGAGAGTATTCTGCATGTTGCTGTCAAGCTAAATCATTGTGTTGTTGAGCTAGTCAAGGTTACATCTTAAGTTATAGGGATACCCCCCTTGGTGCGGCAGAACCAGAAGTGAAGGGGAGGAGCTCACGCAATCTCCTGTATTAGTTGGCTGAATCTGCATGTGCATAGAACTGGCAAACCCTGATGCTGATTCAAAAGAAAAACCAACAGAGACTAAGCGTAGAGGCTCAGGCTATAATATATAGACATGGGGCTTGGTTCATCTACCCCAACCTTTCATACATAAGAATGGAAGGTTTCATTGGGCAACCTCTCATGTTGCCTATATATTCCAATGACAAGGTCATCCTGATGGAGCTAGCCAGACATATATTGCCTTCAATGGAATATTATATTGAGAAAGGAAAGATACCTAATATTTTATTTCCAATCATAATTGGATGGTATATGTGTCCTGATAAGGAGAGTGTAAAAGATGTAATTGGAGGACTAAAGTTGATGTCCCTGCAACCCTTCTCCTTGGCTAGGCCATATGACCCCTATGATAGAATGCAGACATTGCATAAGAAACCAATGCATCAGAGGCACATTGAAGACTACTAGGCCAACTATGATGACGAGGTAGAAGTAAGAAGGAGAGGATATCAGAGGCTGACTCTAAAGCAGATATGCAAATTAGATTACATACAAGTGTCTGCACAATTACATGAAGATGATGGCTTGATCATGTCCCAAGAAAATGAGACAATAAAGTATTTAATGAAACAATATCAGCCCCAGACTGGAGTCAACTAGAGGTGACCTCCTTGGATTAGATAATGTAGAAGGTCATACAATTGACCAAAGAATGGGTGGATGGAGAAGTCACCAAGCTGAAGAAGAAGGGAGTGACACTCACTATTGATAACAAAAGAAAAAGACAAGAATTATCAAATGAGGACTATGATGATTTCCTCAAAGAAAAGAGGTTGTCAAAAGGAGAGAGGCAGTAGAGTAAAATCAAGAAAGGAAACCAAGCAATTGGGGTGACAGTCATTCGTCAACCTCAACCAAAGGAAGATGTAGCTTCCACATCTGCTACAACCGCATCCCATGCACATGTAAAGAAGAAAGAACCTTTTGCAAAGCCCGCTCCTACTATTATAGAGGAGGAAGAGAGCTCATATGATGATCTTCTGATAAGGAGGAAAAAGAAGAAGACTCAAGAGCCACCTCAGAAGAAACAATCATCTGTTATGAGGGGGGCGGTAGAGATAAATCCCACTATCCTATTGAGGGGAGCAGATGGTGAAGGCATTCTGAAGAATCTACAGCATGAGGTTCCTCTTCCTGATATCATGTAGTTCAAGTAAGAGATGGCAGAGGAACAGAGGAAAGAGATGCATAATGTAAGGGATGGGCAATCATTTCCACTAGATAGCACAATGGAACTGTCTGATGATGATGTTGTAAATGAGGTGTCTGCCAGTTCTATGGAGACATTAATAAAGAACACTAAGATGAACCCTCATGGCACCCCCATGGTGCAAAAGGAAGTCGAAGTAGAGGAAATAGAAGAAGGCAACCCTGATGTGGTATCACAACAAATAGGATTGACAAAGTTAGTTGATCAGGTCACTAGCCCCGCAGCAATAGATGTGACATATCAAGGTGATGAAGAACAAAACAAAGCTAAAGACTTACCTCCAGAATAGGGAAAATCAAAAGTTCATGTACACATGGAGGATGAGGATATGCCTGATCAAAATGATGGTCAGGATAATGAGCAAGCACCTGAAAAGGAAGCAAATATAGACAGGATAGATAAAGCCCAAGATCCTGGAGAAGTGAACACATCAAAGGATGGGAAACAAAGTCCTCAAAAGGGTGATGATTAGAGAAAAGAAGAAAATGTGAATAAGAATGATTGGGGTGATCATCCAGATAAACCAGAACAAAGTACTCAAACTCCTCATGAAGATCAAGCATCACAAGATACACATGACTGGAATGTGAAAGTGTAACAAGACGTCCCTGCATAGGAAGAGGTCCATAATGAGGAGGTTCAATATGAACAAAGAAAAGAGCCTTCACCACCAAGGTTGGAACAAAATGTAGAGTCTCATGAGGCTCACATTGAGCATACAAACCAACAAGGGTCTGTAGATGAAATACCATATTGCCTATGGCAGGAGGTGAACCCACTTCAGGTTAGTGATGTGTCTGAATTTGATATGTCTTCATTATTTTCAACTGAAATGGCTAAGCCAAAGAGAAGGGCAAGGGCCACTTCTGCAATAAAAAGAGATCCTACCACAGGCAAAAGAACAGCTCAAATAGCTTTGCCTATAGTAGATAAAGCCAAAGGGGAGATAAGTATTAATGAATTTTAAATGACCACTGTTGATTTGGGCTTTGCTACTGAAGAGAAAGAAGACCAAGAGGACAAGGATATTATTGAATCTTTATTGAAGAGTGTGAAAAGGGAGAAAAATAAAAATGAAGTGCACAAATAGCACATTGCTCAGCTGCATACATTCATAAAGGGACTAATTGACCCAAATCACATGCCAGTCAGCACAGCTACCCCTTTGACCATTATATCTCAGGATGAGGTAACAGGGTTGGATATCATGAAGCATAAGGCACATGTGATGGATAATTGGTTTATTCATTTCATTTATGAAGCAGAGAAGGTAATAAAGAGCCCCCTCACCAATTGGAATTTGCTCAGCACATTGAGGAGCAAAGTGGATAAGTTACAAAAGGAGGTTGGACATAGATCAATCAAAGTAGAAAAGGATCTGATTGCCCTGGCTGAGATGAAACACATAGATGTGAAGGTCCTCATATACAATAAGATATTAAATAATCATACTTCATGGCTATTGGGTATATGGTATGAAGATACCAAGTTTGAAACCGATATCCTAAAGAGATGCAACACAAAACTCAGAGACATTAGTGTCAAGTTGCATCATCTCATGTCTGAGGAGATAAATATCCTGGAAGGTCTTGAAGACAAGGTAGAAGGGAAAATAGAAAATCATGATGTTGATTTTGTTGTTAAGGATAGTTTTAAGCATGTAACAGATGACCCTCTCCATCATTTATCAGAAGATATGATTAATAAAGCCATGAGGATGAAAGCAAAAGTGGAAGGATATAATGAAATGTTGAATAGCAGAAAGAACAAATTATCTGCATTACAGACACAATTCCACTCACAAGAGCATGCTATAGTCAAGGCTAAGGTTCAAGATGGAAGGGAGATTGAATGGATAGTGTAGGCATATAAACCCATCAGAGGTATCATCAGCACACATGTAGGAGATGACCCATCTACTTGTTGACCTATTTTTCTTTGTCCAGAGCTAAATAGTTCACCTTGTATTTTCCTTGAAAATCCTTTGGAAAGTATCCATACAAAGCTTAAAGCTTCCAAATACTCATGAATGCCTTGTCAAAAAATCCCAAAAACTTGCTTGAAGATTCTTTGCAAAAAACCTAGAAAAACCCAGAAATCTTTCAGCTTCAAAGTATTTTCTATCGCTAGGATTTCTCATATTTTATAATTTGTATTTGTATGCATACTTGTATATACATTCGCCTTTGTACATGCACAGGAATATGCAAAGGTTATATACAAGTTTTTTCTTGTATATCGCCAATGTATGTCAAATATGCAAAGAGGTTTGTATGTACAAGAGCAAATATACATTGGCGGGCTTGCAGAAATTTCCATCGGCCTTCAAAAGAATGGAACAATTCAGTTGTATGCATTTCTGAATGCATATCGGGCTTAGAAGATGCATATACATTGAAAGAATCTATCGCAGATCCCATGAATATTCCCTGAATGTATATCAGGTTTCAAATGCATATTTGTGTTGTATGTTTGAACATGCAACGGCTACATACAAAGGTGCCAATATACATTTGCTACAGTGTAGTAGAGATGCATTCAATGGGGGCCGTAGGTATATACAAATGAGTTTGTATATCCGCGACATACAAAGAAAAGATGCAAGTCAAATTTACAAGGGCCACACATACGAGGAGATGCAAAGGGTGGGGTCCACCAAATGTACATTTTTGTGATTGTATGCTTGAACATACAAGCAAAGCATGCATCCCTAGCATACAAGCCGAACCCGAAGGTTTTTTTCAGAAAGCTTTGTAAAAGATTTGAAGTCCGGGTTGTATATTTGCAATTGTATATTGCGATATACAAGTCAAAGGTGCAAGGGAAGTATATAAGGCAGACCTGACTTGAGGATCAAATTTTGGCATATTCAGGCGTCAAGTCCGCGGCTTGTATGTATAAGTGCTTGGTATATTTGCGCATACAAAGAAATATACAAAGAGGAATGATACAAGTCGGACCCGACAGGGCAATCAAATACAGCTAATGGTCATTTTGGGGTCTGCGGCTTGTATGTTTGTAAATACAAAGTAAGGATGCAAGCCGGATTTCAAATGGATATACATTTTGGTTGAATGCAGCGTTGGGTCCGCGGCTTGCATGTATGTGGGCATTGTATGTTCGCGATATACAAGGCGGAGATACAAAGAAGGCATGCTTCTTGAAACAGCTCAGTAACGAATCAGGCGGTGCCACGTGGTAGGAGAAATGCATGCAAAGGAGAAACAACTGGTGGGGTCTGCCAAGGTACAAGCACTTTGCATGTATCTTCTGCTTGTATGTTTCATATACAAGGCAAGATACAAGGTTAACATGCAAATGATGGGGCCCACACATACAGAGACATTTCATAGCCCGATATACAAAGTTCTTGGCATATGAAAAGGAGTTGCAGAGAAGGTTTTGGATGCCGATTCAGGCGGCAAGTTCAAGCGATCTATACACAGATGCAAAGCAGTATATACAAGCGGTTGACCGAAACTTTAACTGCTTGTATCTCCTCCATCTTGGCGAATTTCAACATGATTCAAAAGGCAAAAGTGCATGTTTTTGCCTCCTCTTTCATTTGGCAGGTTTTTCAGGGGAATATTCTCACTTGTCAATTTCAGACCTAGAGTTGCATGTTTTGGGTGGTAAATGTTCCAACAACTACATTGAACAGATGGAGATATTTCTTGCATTCATTGCTGCACCAAGATGAAGCAACTCGCATTGATGTCTGAAAATATCCCTCCACCGCCTGATTTAAGATACTTCAAATATTCATTGGTTGAAGATAGACATGATAAAGGTGCTCGCATTCAAGGCACGGAATATCTCCACCCACCCCTGTTTCTGATATTTCCACACCATAACTTCTATAGGTGGGTAGTCATTCCAAGGCAAATATTTTTCTGAGACAGCTCTTAGAACAATTTTTGTAACTGACCTATGTTAGTTTGGAATGCTATATATATGCATTCATAAGATGTAAATAAGGTTGGAAATGTTTTGAGCATGGAGGCTTTTTCTGTTACTGTAACTGTGCCTTCCCACTGAATATATGCAAGTTATTTTGCCTCTTTGGACTGAGTTCTAGTTTAGTGTGAATCTACACATGTTTGTCTGTGACCGTATTGTTCCTTTCAACCATCTGGTTTCTCACCTTTGCTAGGATCAGTTGAATCTGTGTATGTTTACTTGCTATATTTGGTTATGCTGTGCATTTTCTCAGTATTGTGAGGGTTCTTTATTAAACTTAGTGAATCACCCTTTGTTTTCAAGCTTTTTAGCTTCATCTTTCACTTTAAAGCATTTCTTCTCCCTTTTCCTCTTAAGATTTAGTAGTTTTAGGTGATAACCAGTTAAGAAAGCCGGCCTTCTCTGAAGGTCTGATCTCATTTAGCAAAGTCCCACACTTAGAGATCATTCCCATGTTACTCCAGATTGCTGAGGTTTCACAACTGTATGCAAGGGTGCAAATCTGGGTGATAACAACTTTGGCACGCCCGGTGGGACAGAGAAGTTAGAGCAACAATCAAATACTATCTCTTATTGTTGGTTTTGATGTGCAGCTAGTGACTTTCAGACCTATAAGAGGTTACTACTTGCATATCTGGTGACTTAGACTGAGGAGAGACAAGCAGATCAGTTTTGCTATGATATTTTATGAGAAAGATTCAAACAAGGAGTTCAAGTACATTTGATTACTTGTAGCTATCTCCACCTAGAAGACAGAGCAGGTCTGTGGTAAGGACTCCAGTTTCTAAGAGAATACAATCAACTCCACCAGATTTCAGGCCAGTTGCACCTGTAACTCCTGCACCAGCTCAAGAAATCTTACCTCTATCCATTCCAATGGCAAGAAATTAGCCATTTGTGGCTTTTGATGGGGGCAGCCCTTTGAATTTAATAGTACATGATGTTATACCCATGGCAGCTTTGAAGAGTCTGCCCTATTTCGCAGGGGAGAATCAAACTACCCCTATTGAGCACATTAGAGACGTGGCTTCTCTATGTGGAGTGCATCATATAACCAAAGAAAACGTAGCCATCAATGTGGAGTGCATCATATAACCAAAGAAAACGTAGCCATCAGGCTGCTTCATTCAAAAGAAAAGCATTACAATGGTTTAGAAGTTTACCAATGCAAACTATTACAACCTGGGATGATCTAGGTGATAAGTTAAATAAATAATTTCAAGATAAATCAGACAACTTGTCATTGGTTGAACAGATGACTACAATAAAGAGAGCTCCTCAGGAGCAAATGATGGATTTCAACTTTAGATTCTAAAAGACATGGGACAGAATTCCTGCCATGGTAAGGCCTCCAGCTGAATATCCTTTTCTATATTTTTTGAAAGCCCTAAATAGTGATATTTCAGTGATGATACAATCATTAGGAGGTACTAGCTTAGTAAATGCATATGAAATTGCTATTAGAGTAGAGCATAGTCTGATTCAGGCCGGAAAAATAGCACCTAGACCACCAATGCCCATCTTCCCTGAGATTCAAGATTCAATGCCCTTACCAATTCAATATTTTGCCCCTTTACCTACTGTGAATGGGAAAATGAGATAAATCTATTAAGATGATATTAACCCAAACAACAATGAAAAGTGCGAATAACAAGCATAAACAATAGTAAGCATGAAACTTACAACCTTTTACTCCGCAGCTTCCATTGGTCGCCTATTCTCTCTCGATCTTGACTGATGAAGGATGGCCCTCAAGGAGCTTGCTTCCTTGCTTCGATTTCTCAAGATGACAAGGGGAAATGGCTATGTGATATGATTTTTTTGCATTACGATGGTATGAAGAAGAAGATCCTAGAGAAAATTGGGTATAGATTCGATGCCAGAAGAAGTCTCTCCCAAATGGCTTAGAAAAGGGTTCTATTTATAGATTTTCTGAAAATAGAACGGAAGGTGAGGATCAACTGATGAGATCAATGGTCCTCATTATTTGTGAATCTTTAATTCATAATGGATGAATTAAAAATTTAGAGTGGAGGATAGTGAGTTATGACAATTGAATTGAAAATTCAATTGGAGAAGAGGAGTGGGGAACATTGAATAAAATATTCAATAGTGGAGGACAGTGGAATATGACAGTTGAATTAAATATTTAGAGTGGGGGACAATGGGTTATGACAATTGAATTAAAAATTCAGAGTGGAGGATAATGGGGAACATTGAATTAAGAATTCAATTTTGGATTTTGGAGGATATTAGCTAATTAAATATTAGGAATATTTAATTGTATGTGCAACATGGTGAGGTGGAAGGGATGATGTGGAAGGATGAGGTGGATTGATGAGGTGGATTTTGTGAGGTGGATTTAGGATTTGAGACATTAGAAGAATTTAGGGATTTCAATTAAATAAAATGATTTTATTTAATTTGTAGGATAATGAATCAATCGAATAAACTTTGAATATTTATTTAATTGACAGAAGAAAATAAGAATTAAGATAAATATCTGAATATTTACTTAATATGACATGTGCCAATTTTAGGCTATTACACCTACTACTGCAGCATTACCAAGTACTGCCAATTCTGAAACAACCGCTTCTAGCTCATCACAAGAGTTGAAAGAAATTAAAAATAGCCAACAAAAAATAGAGAGCATCCTACAAACTTTTGGGAATGAGCTGGTAAACATAAAAAAATAGCAATCCCAGAATAGGCAGCCTTATCAACAATCCAGTCAAGGGTAGAATCAACCATATCAAGGGCAAAATCAGCCTTACCAGGCCAACAGACCTCCATATCAAGGCAATTATCAGGGTCCCAGACAAAATGTCAACCAGAGGCCTTTTCAGCCTTACAATCCAGTGCCCATTAATGTTGTCAAGGACCTTGTTCCTATTCAGAATAACCTTGCAGCTGAATATGAATGGTGTTTTCCATGCAATCAGCAACACAATCAGGTAGCCTGCTCGAATGGGGTTATAAATCAGGCTCTGATGGTACAGAATGTCGCAGTCTCACAGCCAAATATGCCTAATGATGGGGTTGTGCAATAGCAGGAGCAACCTCAGAGTGATTCTGCCTTCATGAATTGGCAAGAAGGTGAATTATGTGGCATGAATAGAGATAATACTCTAGTCGCAGCAAGTACAAGGGCCAAGAAGAGGGCTTATGAGATTGAGCAAGCAGCAAATAAAGGAAAAGCACCTGCTAATGCTTCTACACCCCAAATTCCCCATATTTTACAAAGAAATATTTCAGCAACAACAAGGGAGATGCCTCATCTACAAGCTGATATTGTTGCTACAAAATCACAACAAAAGGTAAGTGTCACTCCACCTTTCAATATCATTGAAAATATGAAGAAGATGAATGTGACAATGTCTATGTGGGATTCTCTAGCCATCCCGGGCCAAAAGGGGATGTTGCAATCTGCCCTATCTAATTTAAAAGTGTCCAATGATACAATTGTCAACCCACCTAGGGCTGTTCTTACCAATTCCTCTCAGGATAGCAGCAAACAGCCAAACAAAAGTGCTAAGCCACTCCCATTTTATGTATCTTTGATAATTGGTGACAAGTTAGTGCATAATTGTATGGTGGATAGTGGTGCAAGCAGTTCTGTGATGCCAAAACAAATTGCTGATCAATTGGGATTGAAATACCAGCCCCTTAAGAAAGGTGTGCTTCAATTAGATGGCACATCTGTTAATACTGTAGGTGTGATCAAAGGACTAGGTCTCACTCTGCACACTTGCCCAAATGTTTCCATCTTCCAAGAGGTCTTCATCATTGATTTACCTCCTTATTTTGCCATGTGCTTATCAAGAGAATTCACAGCCAAAATAGGAGGATATTTATCCTTGGACTGGTCCCACATGTTTCTTAGGACCAGATATGGCACCAAAGTAACCCTAAAATATGAATTGCTTTCAAATCATCACATAGAGCCCTACACACCAAGTGTTGTTAATGCAAATTGCATTATTTCTGATGATCCTGAACTTGTGGCTGCTCAAGAACTACAAGCTAAGAGTATACCAGAAGTGCTATTGAGGGAGTGGGCCTTAGAAAATGTTATAGATGACCCTAAGGCACACATTCAAGAAATTGGTATGGGGATTTACATACTACATGAGCTGAAGCAGCAATCCCAAATCTGGTAAAAGATGCAGAACAACAGATAGATCAACAAGAGGAAGTATGGAAAATGTACTTCGATGGCTCTAGGAGCATAAATGGATCCGGTGGTGGTGCAATGCTTGTGTCTCCACAAGGTGAAAGATATTATTCTGCTTTCTGTTTTGCCTTTTCTTGTACAAATAACACTGTTGAATATGAGGGATTGATCCAAGGTTTGCAATGGGCAAGAAAGAGGAAAATTGGTTGTTTGCAGGTGTTTGGGGACAGTGAACTTATTGTAAACCAGGTAAGAGGGTTGCACGTTACCAAGAATGATACGTTGAAGTGCTATAAGCATAGGGTATGGGAAATGATTGAAGAGTTTGATGCTTTCAATCTGATCTCTATTCCAAGAAATCAGAACTCCCATGCTGATAGGTTAGCTGCAATTAGAGCTCAGTTTGATATCCCTAGTGATATTCAAAGAGAAAAAGTGTAGCCTCATGTAAAAATAGTTGATAGACCGTCCATTCCTGACAATAATATTCATTGGCAGGTTTTTGAGAGTGATGAGCAGATTCTACGATTCCTGTTAGAGGAAGATGAGTTTTCCATGATGAATTAGGATAAACTCAAACAGCAGTATGGCAATGATCAAATTGTTCAGCTGAGAACAAACAAGCTGCCCAAGGGATTGGTAACCTTGGAATCTATTTTTGTCACTGATGATCAGATGAAACAGACCAAAACTGGTCTACAAATAAAAGAGGAACATTATGAGGAGTTAGAAATTTTCAAGGGAAAACTTCTCAAAATAGGTAAAATCTGTTTGCCTGAGGATAGGAGAGATTTTATTGCTCTTTGTCAAGAGTTTGAAGATGTGTTTGGTTGGGATTATTCAAACCTAAAGGGATTTGATCCTCATATTACCTAGCATACCATAAAGTTAGAACCAGGTACAAAACTTGTGAGGCAGAAGCAAATACCTCTAAATCCAAAGCTAGAGCCCCTGATGATTAAAGAATTGACAAAATTGATCAGGGGTAAGATCATTTTCCCGATCAAGCACACTTCTTGGGTCTCCAACCTTGTCCCTGTGAGGAAGAAGAATGGAGAGATTAGGCTATGTGTTGACTTCAGGGACCTTAACAGAGCCTCCCTAAAAGACCACTACCCACTACCCTCAATGGAACAAATTTTACAAGTAGTGGCTGGATCTGAGAGATTCTCCTTGCTTGATGGATATTATGGCTATAATCAAGTGTTAGTTAAGGAGGAAGATCAATTTAAAACTGCTTTTACTACCAAATGGGGCACCATGGCCTACAAGAGAATGCCTTTTGGTCTCTCAAATGCTGGCTCTACTTTTCAGAGAGCTATGGATATGGCGTTTAATGGTTTCTATATAAACTAGTGTTGGTGTACCTTGATGACATAACAGTCTTTTCCAAGAATGCATTTGAGCATTTGTCCCACTTGAGGCAAGTTTTTGAGAGATGCAAAGAGTTTGGGTATCCCTTAATCCAAGGAAATGCATTTTCGTTGTGCATGAAGGCAAGCTGTTAGGGCACGTCGTGTCAAAGGAGGGTATTACCATTGATGCTGAAAGGGTAAGAGCTATTCTGAGCTGCCCTTACCCAGCCACACGAAGGGGCTTCAAAGTTTTATTGACAGAATTAATTTTTTGCGAAGATTCATACTTGATATTGCAAATCTTTTGAAGCCTTTGACATCCATGTTAAAGAAGAATACAATTTTTAGTTGGACGAAAGAGGCTAAACTCAGCTTCGAGTCCATAAAAGAAGCATTGTCAGCTGTGCCAACTCTGGTAAATCCTAACTTCTCCAAAGATTTTATTCTCTATGCTTATGGTGGTCTAGATACAATCTCAGTGATTCTGGTACAGCAGCAGAGTGGCGGCTTTGAACAGCCAAACACTTTCTTTAGCTAGGGGCTGGAAGAGTACGAGCAGAGGTATAGCTTTGTTGAAAAACATGTCCTCGTGGTGGTGAGGAGCCTTAAGAAGTTTCAGCATCTTGTTTCTAATAACAAGATACATTTAATGGTAGCTCACCCCAGCGTGAAGGAGTTCCTGTTAAGTAAAGATGTGAATGAGAAAAGGGCTGGGTGGATCACCAAAGTCATGGAATATGACATGGAGATCAAGATAACCAAGCTTGTCAGAGGCAGAGGACTCAGCGAACAGTTTCTACTAGTTTTGAAAAAGAAGTAGAAAAAGAAGATGAGATGCTTCTGACCATTGTGGATACACCTCAAGAAGATAAAACATAAATGGGCACAAGTTGGGTTAGTAACATGACTCAATTTTTGCAAACTGGTAAATGTCCAACAGGTCTAGATAGAACCAAAAGAAGATATTATAGACTGTAGTTTGTTCCATATGTTTTAATAAATGGCACCCTTTTTAGAAAAGATTTTAATGGTGTATTGTTAAGATGCATCGATGACTATCAGACTGACAAGGTGCTGCATGATATTCATGATGGAACAGCAGGGGGTCAGTTTGCCCCAAAGACTACTGCTTGGAAAATAATGAGAGCTAGATATTACTGGCCTAGCTTATTCAAGGATGCCCATGTATGGGCTAGAAAATGTATAAAATGTGTCATTTTTGCAGGGAAGGAAAGGTTGCCAGCCTTACCTCTACGGCCAATTCAAGTGGAGCAGCCCTTCATGAGATGGGGTATTGACTTCATAGGTCCCATTAACCCACCATCAAGTGCAAGCCATAGGTGGATACTTACAGCAACAGACTTTTTCACAAGGTGGACTGAAGCAGTGGCTTTGAAGGAATCTAATGAGAACACTGTTTTAAATTTTTATCATGACTTGATATCCAAATTTGGGGTGCCTGAGTCAATCATCTCTGACAATGCTTTATCCTTTGTTGGCCTAAAGATAACTGACTGGGCTGTTAAGAATGGGATCTATTTGAATACTTCATCAAATTATTACCCTCAGGGTAATGGTTTGGCTGAATCTACAAATAAAAATCTCATAAGAATTATTAAAAGATCAATGGAGGACAACCAGAGGACCTAGCACACTAATTTGAAATATGCCTTATGGGTAGACAGAATAACCCCCAAGAGGTCTATTGGGAACTCCCCATATATGTTAGTTTATGGGAAAGAGGCAAGATTGCCTATATCTATGGAGCTGCCAGCACTTAATATCATGAATCAGCTAGAGATGTTTGAAGAAGAAGATCCCATGACTGTCAGATATGCTCAACTTATGGAGCTTAAAGAAATCAGAGACAAGGCTATGAAGACCATGGAGTATCATCAGCTTCAGACCAAAAGAAATTTTGATCAGAAGGCCACTCCCAGAATCTTTAGGAAGGGTGATATGGTGCTCAAATGGGATGAATTGAAGAGCGGGCCAGGAAAACACTCCAAATTTGACAACATGTGGAGTGGCCCATTTCTCATTACTCAATGCAAGGAGCACAATGCATTTCAGTTATCAAATATGAATGGACAAAATTTGCCTATCCCAGTCAATGGGATACACCTGAAGAGGTGTTTTGAGGTATGAGTGCCTTGTAAATCAGTAGATTAGGTTTCATGTTTTTCAATAAGTGTTGCTGTACAATAGTTTAGATTCCCTATTTTGTTTTCCCTAAGTGTTATCTAGCATAGTTGGAGGGGTTGCCTTCAACATTTTGTCTTGTTTTGGTCTTTCATGTTCTTCACTGCTAATATGTTGAGTTGCTAAGGTCAGAAGATATCTGTATATTTTAGTCTATGTATGACTCCATGCCCAATAGATGCATAAGGCCACTGATCTAATTGTTTAGCAGACAAACATCCCATAGAGGTCGCCAAATTGTTGACCTATTTTTCTCTGTCCAGAGCTAAATAGTTCACCTTGTATTTTCCTTGAAAATCCTTTGGAAAGTGTCCATACAAAGCTTAAATCTTCCAAATACTCATGCATGCCTTGTCAAAAAATCCCAAAAACTTCCCTGAAGATTCTTTGCAAAAAACCTAGAAAAACCCAAAAATCTTTCAGCTTCAAAGTATTTTCTATTGCTAGGATTTCTAATATTTTATAATTTGTATTTGTATGCATACTTGTATATACATTCGCCTTTGTACATGCACAGGAATATACAAAGGTTATATACAAGTTTTTGCTTGTATATCGCCAATGTATGTCAAATATGCAAAGAGGTTTGTATGTACAAGAGCAAATATACATTGGTGGGCTTGCAGAAATTTCCATCGGCCTTCAAAAGAATGGAACAATTCAGTTGTATGCATTTCTAAATGCATATCAAGCTTAGAAGATGCATATACATTAGGGGAATCTATCGCAGATCCCAGGAATATTCCCTAAATGTATATTGGGTTTCAAATGCATATTTGTGTTATATATTTGAACATGCAACGACTACATACAAAGGTGCCAATATACATTTGCTACAGTGCGGCGGAGATGCATTCGGTGGGGGCCGCAGGTATATACAAATGAGTTTGTATATCCGCGACATACAAAGAAAAGATGCAAGTCAAATTTACAAGGGCCACACATACAAGGAGGAGATGCAAAGGGTGGGGTCCACCAAATGTACATTTTTGTGATTGTATGTTTGAACATACAAGCAAAGCATGCATCCCTAGCATACAAGCCAAACCCGAAGGTTTTTTTCATAAAGCTTTGTAAAAGGTTTGAAGTCTGGGTTGTATATTTGCAATTGTATATTGTGATATACAAGTCAAAGGTGCAAGGGAAGTATATAAGGCGGACCTGACTTGAGGATCAAATTCTGGTCCGCAACTTGTATGTATAAGTGCTTTGTATATTTGCGCATACAAAGAAATATACAAAGAGGAATGATAACAAGTCAGACCCGACAAGGCAATCAAATACAACTAATGGTCATTTTGGGGTCCGTGGATTGTATGTTTGCAGATACAAAGTAAGGATGCAAGCCGGATTTCAAATGGATATACATTTTTGTTAAATGCAGCCTTGGGTCCACGGCTTGCATGTATGTGGGCATTGTATGTTCGCGATATACAAGGCGAAGATACAAAGAAGACATGCTTCTTGAACCAGCTCAGCAACGAATCAGGCGGTGCCACATGGCAGGAGAAATGCATGCAAAGGAGAAACAACTAGTGGGGTCTGCCGAGGTACAAGCGCTTTGCATGTATCTTCTGCTTGTATATTTTGCTTGTATGTTTCATATCCAAGGCAAGATACAAGGTTAACATGCAAATGATGGGGCCCACACATACAGAGACATTTCATAGCCTGATATACAAAGCGCTTGGCATATGAAAAGGAGTTGCAGAGAAGGTTTTGGATGTTGATTCAGGCGGCAAATTCAGGCGATATATACACAGATGCAAAGCGATATATACAAGCGGTTGTCCGAAACTTTGACAGCTTGTATCTCCTCCGTCCTGGTGAATTTCAACATGATTCAAAAAGTAAAAGTGCATGTTTTTGCCTCCTCTTTCATTTGGCAGGTTTTTCAGGGGAATATTCTCACTTTTCAATTTCAAATCTGGAGTTGCATGTTTGGGCGGTAAACGTTCCAGCGACTACATTCAACAGATGGAGATATTTCTTGCATTCATTGCTGCACCAAGATGAAGCAGCTCGCATTGATGTCTGAAAATATCCCTCCACCACCTGATTTTAGATACTTTAGATATTCATTGGTTGAAGATAGACATGCTAAAGGTGCTCGCATTCAAGGCACGGAATATCTCCACCCACCCCTGTTTCTGATATTTCCACACCATAACTTCTACAGGTGGGCAGTCATTCCAGGGCAAATATTTTTCTGAGACAGCTCTTAGAGAGATTTTTGTAACCGACCTAGGTTAGTTTGGAATGCTATATATATGCATTCATAAGATGTAAATAAGTTTGGAAATTTTTTGAGCATGGAGACTTTTTCTGTTTCCAAACAGAGTTTTCTGTTACTGTAATTGTGCCTTCCCACTAAATATATGCAAGCTATTTGCCTCTTTGGACTAATTTCTAGTTTAGTGTGAATCTACACATGTTTGTCTAATGACCGTATTGTTCCTTTCAACAATCTGGTTTCTCACCTTTGCTAGGATCGGTTGAATCTGTGTATGTTTACTTGCTATATTTGGTTATGCTGTGCATTTTCTCAGTGTTGTGAGGGTTCTTTTTTAAACTTGGTGAATCACCCTTTGTTTTCAAGCTTTTTGGCTTCATCTTTCACTTTAAAGCATTTCTTCTCCCTTTTCCTCTTATGATTTAGTAGTTTTAGGTGATATCCAGTTAAGGAAGCCAGCCTTCTCCGGGGGTCTGATCTCATTAGCAAAGTCCCACACTTAGAGATCATTCCCATATTACTCCAGATTGCTGAGGTTTCACAACTGTATGCAAGGGTGTAAATCTGGGTGATAACACTACTGATGAAGAAGATGAAGAATGGGTAAGGATGCAGGATGACAGGGTCATGCACATCATATGTCAAAGAAATGATCAAATACCACTAGATGGTTTCCAGTTGGCAACCTGTGCCATGTTTAACATTTGTTGACCGAGTCAGAGATGATATAGACCCTTGATCTTGAATGCCAAATCCTAATCATTGGATCATTTGCAACCGCCTCCTCTCTTTGTCCTATAAAAAGAGATGGAGTGCACCTTGTAACATATTTGAAACTTAATTGAGATTAGATTGCTGAAGTCTCAGGACTAATTCTCAAAGCTGATTGTAAATATACATGTCTTTTGCATACTTAATGAAGAAGAAGATCTGGATTACATACAATCATATACTTTGAGTAATCTATGGATGAATTCTTTTCTTGTACTTTGATTTGTTGTGTCCCTTGGAGTGCATTTCATGTTGTGCATGTTGTCTTCATTCCTTTCCATCAAAGTTTGCATCAACCATACCTAGCTATGGAACATCCTGGTGAACCTATGGTTTGATTTCCTTCTCTTCATGACAGTATCTGGAATGTATATGGATCAATAGCTAAAGATTCACTCATTTTAGTAAAGATTAGAAAGAATTCATTACAATTTGTTTAATTTCTTTCAAATCATCATCATAATTGCAAGTATACAGATAATCTTGAGCAAATACTAAGAAGTATGCTGATATCTCAAAGAAAATTGAATATTCATAGTATATTTGAGTTAAATAGCATGTACAATTGAAAATATCATACAAATACACATAAATCTTAACAATAATCATGCAAATATCTACTTGTAGGCACATTATTTAGATGAATCCATAGTGCAGAGGTGAAAACTAATCAATAGTAGTTGATGATCAGAAGAATTGATCAAACTTATAAAATATCCTCATCATCTGTTGAATACAGTAAGATTAACCTTGTTTATTAAAAGATTTATAGAAAGCAGGTGGAAAATTGGATGTTTAGACATCAGTTCCCAGAAATAGAAACATAAGGCCCCTTGAATGGAAAACAACAATGCACATCAAACCACTGAGTAACATCAGTAGATTATGAACTAATCAACGAAGACTTGGGATCATGAATTCTCTAAATTCATTGTATCTTACAAGATGGTAAAGGTTTGATTGCAATTCTTTATCTATGTGTGATTGTGACTAACATCATAACCAACATAAAATAGCGCTAGAAGGAGGGCATCACTCTTCTGCTTCTTAAATCAGTTACATACACATCATTCCTACAACTACACAAGGTGATCTTGTCAAAGTTAATTAGAATTGGTCATGCTTTGTGCAAAGATTCACTTATTTCAGGTGGTTTCAAGAGTGTTGATCATAAATATTTTAGTACTTTGCATAAATGCTCTAATCTTTGTAGTCAATTGCTTGAGGTCTTCAAATATTGAGTCATTGTTCATGTTTTCCTACAAATATCTTGCAATAACCTGCCTACGCGACTAAATAACCTGATATTTACAACCAGAAGTTCAACCCTGCTCATATTTGCATTTTGGTGCAAATATTGCATAACTATCTAGTTATTGCAGTCTTGACCATAAATATCCACCCTGGGAGATCATTTCCTCTGATCTTTGTGAAGATCTAGCCAAAATATCCATATTCTATCTTAAGCTATTAGAATCCTGGCTCACAGGCTTAATACTAGGTCTAGATCCATTGGACTCCTTGAAGAATTACCTATTCGTGGACTTGGACCTCGTACCACTAATATTCATCATACTCCAGAGTCTAGTGCATCGCCATCCTCATCATGACATATTAAAACACCTCCAGTATCTCTAGCTATACTACAGACACCTCTAGGATCCATAGTTATACCTCACATACCTTAGCCACCAGTCACAATGTCATACTTTGTTGCTGTTTCACCCTTGGCATTTACTGCATATCATCTTTTGCCTAAAAACCCTAATAAAATTTACCCTATGTATCATCCATATCAAGATGCAGATGATCATATTCAAACATATAAGGAAGCTTGCTTTAGAGCAAGATTGAACATCAAGATGTAGTATGCAGGTTATTTCCATACTCCTTGGGAGAGGAAGCATACAATTAGTATATCAACCTTGCTCAAGCCTCAATTAATTCATGGGATGCATTGGAAAAAGCTTTCAAAGATAGGTTTAAAATACCTATAGATCCCATAATGACTTATCACCTTTTTGCTATAATTAAAAGAGTAGAAGGATAACCGATCTCAAACTTCAATGCTAGATTCCAGAAAATGTACTCTAAGATGGTAGCCCCATACAATGTAGGAGATGAGGCAACTAGACTAATATACTACTTAGCTTTAGATCCCCTCACCTCCATGTTCATAAGAAGAACACATCCTGCTATCACAACTTTGACAGGAGCTTATGAAGAGGTAATAAAAGTTAACTAGTAGTTGATTCCTGCTACAATGCCTAACTTAGCATATCCTGCATATCATGCCCAGTCATAGACCAATGGAGTCATGATGCCTCCCGCTGCAATACTTGGTCCATTACAAGTGCCCCCACTTAGTATCATGCCTCCTCCGCATGGGAATGATCAGATGATACAATATCCAAGACAAACTCAAACACCTCAAGATGTAGGACAAAACCATAGCAATGGTGCTTCTTTCTTTAAACCTCAGTGTTAGCACAGTAAAATTTTCAAAATTTTACTATTCCCTTACTCCATCATATTTGAATAAACCCTAAGGAATATCCCAAAAGGACCACAATATAAAATTTTTGTATCTCATAAAATGTCTAGGGATGAACAGTGTCAAAAATCATCAAAATCAATCCATCGGCATGAGGTCGTGTGGCTTACACCGATACACAAGGAATTGTTTGAAAACAACCATCGGCGTGAAAATAGAGATCGGAAGAAGAATTATGGAGCTCACCGATGGAGTAAGCAACACCGATGACTTTACATCGGCAAGAAAGGCAAGTGGTCATGCCGATCGGTATGACAAATATCTATCGGATGATTTTTTAGAAGTTGCCCCGACGGTATATATCATACCGATGAAGCACTTTCGGCAAGAGTTTCACCGAACAGCATGCGAGGGTAACAAAGCAATAGTCATCGGTGAGAAATGAACCATCGGAATAGAAAACAAGTAAGTCTCCGACGATCAAGAGTCCTGGCGATAAGAAAGTTATCGGCAAGACTCACAGCGATGCATCTTCATCGGGATAGCTTGACATATCGGAACAAAAGAAGCAAGTCTTGCCGATTCATAAGTCACGGTGATCAAAAGATATCGGTGACACTTTACTAAACTTTGCCCGATGAAGGATGTGATAAAGGGCATCGGGGAGATGATTTGGATCGGGATATCTTGAGAAAGCTATCCCGATAGAGAATGTCATTCCGATAAAGATAAAAGTTCATACATGAAGAGACTATCGGTAAGACAATAAAGATCGGGGAGACATAATTTTAGTATCCCGATGGTCTCAATCTTCCCGATAAGCAAAGTATATCGGTGGGACTTGCCATATCGCGGAGAGATCTAAAACCCTTGGCGATGAAGGAAATCATGCCGATGGTCGCACCCACTTGAAATATGATACTACATGGCGTCGGGGATACAATTGAGGGGTTACGCCGATTGACTGTCCGCGCCATAAAAAAGGGTTGAGGTCGCCCAGACATTTCAAAAAGCACGCCGATAGGAAGAGTTATGGCGATGTGACACTTCACAGCGATGAACATTGAATTGATCAGATAATTAATACAAAACGGCTACAAAGTCCATACGATCATTATAATTGCAAAAAAACCGTCCGAGAGCAGAATATAGAAGAATTCTCAGGGCAAAAGCAAAGGCTTCCAATTCCAGCCGTCGAGCGACAGGTACACATACACAAACCACTATATTACCTGTATTTGAATTTCCTGCCAAATTTTTCAAAAATGGAAACTTCGGGGAAAGGAAAAGGAAGAAAATCACAAGGGGAAACCAGTAAACCAAAGAAGCAAAAAACTGATCAAACCCCTGAAGAAAAAGTGAAAGACAGAAAACTAAATCAGGACTTGATTGATCAGTTGCCTGGGTCAGCTCCCAAGGCCAGGAGGTCTGCCCAACTCAGGGCAGAAGTAGAAAAATTGGAAGACAAACATAAGCGCCTGGGAGATATTTGGACCCCAATTAGGGGATATGAACTCTTCAGATTCCACTACAACAGAAGATTTAGAAATGCCCCTGTGTCAAACCCATGGCACATGAATTTAGGCAAACTGGTTGTACCTAATGTATTCTTGAATGTAGAACTCCTGCAACTGTTAGCCAGGCATTACAATTCAGGCCTGAAAGCTATCTGCAACCCTCAAGGAGAACCAATTGTACACCTATCAAAAAATGCTATTTGTGAGGTGTATGATTTGGATGATTTGTGCACTGTCCCTGTTGTTTATGAAGATTTGGATAAAGAATACTGGAGAATGGATACAACCTACAATGGATGGAGGTTACCCATACATAGACCCAGGATTGAAGGAGAAGTGATACCCTTGACTGAGAATGATGGCCCTCCCTTTCATGTATCCATTTTTGAACCATACATTCAATATACTTACTATTCTGTAGGCCAAGTCCTTGGCTCAGAGGTCCCTGAGTTCATGACTATTCCTCTAATGGTCATAAGCTCTGATATTCAATGTCACAATGCCAGACAATTTGATTATGCCTCCTATGTTGCTACTAGAATAGACTCCGGTCTATCTGCAATAAGAAACAATGCTCCAGCATGCTCTTTTGAGCATTACTCGATGCTCATGCATATGGTCTTATACTATGGCCAGGAAGTAGGATTGTGGCCAAATGAGTTTCAAGTTGTTGCTGCGGATAAGAAAGGGGAGAAGATACCTGTACAAATGTGGACCCGAATCTGGGATAGCAGGTATGCTAACTCCAGCTATGCTCAATTTGAAGAGCATTGTGTTAAAGTGCTATATAGGTATTTCAACCACCCCTGTGAATATTCAATTTCAAATGAAATAAAAAGATTCCTCAGACCCAAAGATTTTGGTGGCCCCCCTACTGTTACTCATAATTGGGGAGATTGGTATTGTTTTGAGGATGCCACTATGATCAGAGTGTATGGTTTTGAGGATGCTCCATTTATATTGCCTAAAACTGTCCCTGACAGGATTGCATATTTGGAAATAATTAGGCAAATGCATTGTTCCAATGTCATGCATCTAAGTTCGCATGATAAACAATCATTCATGCCTAGTACTTTGTGTTTTGGAGATTTTACTGTGGTTTCAAAAGAAGGATACAATTTCATTTTGGATAAACTAATGCATTATAACATGGTGACTGCTGAGGTGAGGAAAGGGTTTGACCCTGAGGGTTTCATTGACTATGCAAGAAGAAAACAAAATCTCAGTGGATACATGCACATGCATTATCCACATGATGATGTCATTAGAAATTTGGAAGAGGCTGAAGTCGACTTGGTGGTGGAGAAATATAACAGAGATTTGAATGAAAAGAAAAAGCAGTTGGCAGAAGTTGAAGTGGTATCCTCTGAAGAGGAAGAATTGACTGAACAGCCACAAGATAAGACAATAGAAATGTCTAAAAGAAAAATGCAACAATATCAGCCTCCAGTTGTGATACATGATGAGGAGGGGTCTGCTGATGAAGATCCACGCCAAAAGGCTTATGATTCTTTTGTGTCAGATGATACATTCATTCATTCGAAGGAATTTAAATCATTCCTGTATAAATACAAGGGAAAGGAAATTAGAGAGTC
Organism: Cunninghamia lanceolata; assembly: GCA_027924645.1. Lineage (NCBI taxonomy): Eukaryota > Viridiplantae > Streptophyta > Pinopsida > Cupressales > Cupressaceae > Cunninghamia > Cunninghamia lanceolata. Next base: position 16,885,944 of record BSBN01000547.1, read on the forward strand.
AGTAGATAATGTTTCTGCTGACAATGAAAAACAGTTATTAGAGATGTTAAAGGAGACAGTGGACAAGGAAATGCAGGACATGACACCAAGCAGAGGCAGACAGCTGCTTAAAGATGCAGGGGTTATGATTTTTCCCAGCTTGGATTTAAATTCTGCTCTGGTTTTTGATAGTTTTTTGAATAATGCTGATGATAAGTATAAGCTTACTCCAGAAGGAGTTAATGAAGTCTATATGGGAACGAGATACAATAATGATGAAAATTCTTTAATGATATGGGCATTGTATCCTCCCCATAAGAAGACGGCCATCATAGACACTGAAAAAACTTTTGGCCATGTTATGACTTTTAGAGCAGGTGAGACTGACCCCATAATTACTGCAGACATTGGTATCAATGTTGCAAAATTGAATAAAGCACAAGCTCAGATGTTAATCAAGGAAAGGGATGCTTATAAGCTGAATTGTGAAAGATTAACAAAGGAGAATGACTACTTGAAGGACGCTGTTAAGAGCACCTTTGGGCAATCTACGAAGAGAATAACTCAAGGTGAGAGCTCACAAAGTAGTCAAGAGATATCCCATGATCAAGCCAAACAAATTCAAATAGATGCATTTGTTACAATACTGCAGAGCAGGTATGCAAACATGGTACGGTGGTTAAACCAGTTTTGGGATAACTACTCAGAAAATCATAAAGCAGTCAAAGAACATGAGAGGCTTGATCAGAGGATACAAGAAAAGGTGATCGAGTTGCAAAACAGAGGTACCACTGATAGCACAGATATCTCTGATGCAAGAGCATTGCTCAAAAGGCACCAGAATTATTATGATAAACTCAAAGCTGATGCTAAGGAAGGGACTGATGCATCAGACGCAGGGGTGCCCAGGATATTCAAAGATAATGGAGAGGTAAAGAGCAAAGAAGAGTGGACTGTTGATTGTCAAGTTATATTGCACAAAGCCACAGGAGCTCTAAAAGATAAAGCCTCTGTATCTACAGAAGTTTGCAAGCAACTGGAGGAAATGGTCACCCTCGATATAATCACCAGGAGTGCAGTCGAGCTTACTGATTCTCACCGTGCGCAGGAGTACTTGGATCATCTAACAAAAGTCTATTTATGGCTAAACAGAGCCTAATTAAGATTATGTAATTATTGTTTGTTAAAATCCCAAGAGACTTATTGAAGAGTTGTATCTCTTCATGAAAATATCTATATAAGTTCAAACAATCTATGCTGAAAAATCATCAGCAGTAGAAGTATTCATATATACATATACATAATATTCCAAAATGACCGTGTTGCATATTTTATTTTGAGGAAGAAATTTGAAGTTCTCTGATTCAGTATTTCTACTTTGGTATCAGTTATTTGTTGAAATTATTCAATCGTGTGGCTGTCTCCATTTCTGCATTTCCCTGTTATTCAGATTAAGATATCAAGTATATATTTAATCTGTCAATACACATTCGCTGTATCTGTGTGATTAATTCGGTTGGTGTCCATCCTAAGGAATTAAACCCTTCTGATTCATTCACAGTAGCCTGGAAGTAGTAAGTTGGGATTACTAAGTAGAGCCATATAATTAGGATTGACACACTGTCTCCAGTAAAATATTATCTGTTAATCTTGTCTTTTCATTTCATTTGGTTCCTCAAGTAAGGATTAAAATACCTTCTGGTGAATTATAAGATATCTGATTTTATTTGGTTGGATTATCAAGAAGAGTCTGTCAGTCATTTACTTGCACGTTTATACAAGCTATAAACCAGAACTGTGCCAAATATCTAGAATTATTACCATTTAGAAACTACTGTTCTTAGTCCTTCAAATTGACTCTGTTACCCAACAAGGCACTGGTCTCATTCAACTCATTAATTAAAACCTTTTTTGATATTGCTTATACAATTTCTGCCAATCACTTATTAAACATTACACATAGAATTAATTAGTCAGCTTTGTCATCTATCCTACATCCTATGCCATTGTAGATAGACCTAGTTAGTCCATTCATCCACACTCAGACTGCTTTAATATTTCAAGGTTCACCCACCTAGGTGTAGCAGGACCTAAAGTGTAGGAAATCATCAAACCTTGAAGGTTGATTTCGTCAAGTTAGTTCAAAAACGTTGCAAATCCAAATATAGAGCCTGGCATCCTCTTAGGATTAGTAACTTGCATTTTTGAGACCTAACACTCAGCAAGAAAATGTAGTAGCCAAAGCTCAGGAAGAGAATGAAGACATTAAAGAAATATCTGCACAATTGAGGAAATTGACAACTAAGATTACACACCTGAGATCTCAGAACTTTTATTCTCAGTCAAACCAAAGCAGAGGATATGCAAATAACAATGATCAATCTGGATATCTTGATAGAGGATACAACAATGGTAGGAACTTTAATAACAATAATGGAAATAACAATGTTGCACTTAGGCAACCTAGAGTATGGCATACTAGACCAAACAATGGTTCTTTGCCATCACCCCTTGATAATCAGCCTCCTAATGAACCAAAATAGACTACTAGGGTCAATTTAGTGGAAGCAGCACTTACAAATTGGTGTAGGATACACAACACTAATGTACATGTTGAGCTAGATTGTCCCCAATTCAAAATAGCAACCACTATCTTTCAGGCTGAAGTGTCCAACACAACAGGTGACCCTCCTTTCATCTAAGGGAATGAGATTGTTCCCTGTGGATATGATTATGCCCTTATATTAGAAAGTTTTGTAAATCAGCCTCATCACTAAACAGCTTCAACTCATGAGAACTACACATTGGCATGTGAAGAATCTGCCATGGCATTTGAGACAAATTATGTGTCCCCCTTTGAGGATGAAAATGAACTAGCAGTAGAACATGAGGAAGTTCATGCTTATCAACAACAATATCAGGGTAGGCATAACTATAATCTCAGGAGTAATCCTAACAGAGCGCCTAGTCCCTTGACCACATTCCTACCTCCCAATAACTTCAACACTCCTTCAGATCCAAAAGAAAGCCACAATCCTAGTCCTCCCAAGATTAATACTTAGTATTTTGCACCCCAAAACACAGTGTCAAAGGCCAATAGTCAACCTCCAGAATCAGACAAACTAGTCACATATTTAGCTGAAGAGATGAAAAGGGTTAAAATTAGCTTATCTCTGTCTGAATTGATTAAAACCCCAACCATCAAGAAGGCTTTCATGAGGTCCCTAGATGAGTCTACACCAAAGTATGATGATCATACCCATAATCTGAGTTAGATCTTGAACAAGGACCATGCAAACAAAGAAAACAATGTCAAACATAAAGTGCAAGCCACTGTCCAGGCTGCTGAGACCTCACATATGACCCTATACAAAGATAAGTCTGAATCACCCCCATTCCTACTCACATTGAGGATGTTTGGGAAGAACTTGCACAATTGCTTAGTAGATTCAAGCGCATCCACCAATGTGATGCCATTATCCATTTGCAATGCCTTAGGGTTGCATCCGGCCAAGTCCCTCAAAAAGGTGACACAACTGGATAAGACTGAAGTAAGTGTGGTGGGAGAATTAACACACATCCACATGTAGCTAGCATCAGATCCAAGGATTCAATATTACATTGGCATCCAAGTGGTGGATATCCCTAACACTTATGGAATGTTGCTCATTAGAGATTGGTCAAAAACACTCAATGGTTACATGTCTACTGATTTTAACCATATGTGGTTACCCTGGAAGGGGATTCCTAATCAAATAAGGATAGAAGTTGAACCAAGGATGAAACATATGATCACAGAGTATAAGAATACCAATGAGATATTGTACGTAGATGTGAACCAGGAGTTTATACCATCAGACCCCAAATAGTCGAGATAAAGGAAGTTCTAATGTATAATACGCATGTGCACAGAAATGCTCATCAGGACAATAAAATGATCATAGAATTGTTGATTGTCAGGAACACTAAGAGAGGGGGGTGAATCAGTGTTCTAAAAATATTTTCATGCACTTTAACTTTTAGCAGTTTCCCAAAATTAATTAAACAAAAACACAATAAGCATATGAACAACAACCATGAAAGCATGACACATGAACACCAAGAGTTTTACTTGGAAAACCCAAGAAAGGAAAAACCATGGAGAGGATTAGCTCTCAAATATATATTGTAATCTTTACAAAAATAATGTTCAGGATTGGCCACTCCATGGGCCTAGAACATGCTAGCTCACTACCATGAAGTACAACTAGGTCTAGCAGGCTCACTGCCTCAACCCTAAACCTAGCAAGATTATAATAAGGGTTGTTAAACCTATTGAAGGATCACTACCTTGATGACGAAAGCTTGCTTCCAATCAGATTGCACATGAAAACTGAATACTGCTTAATCATCTGCTACTATGCCAGGTGCAGTCATTTAATAGTTGAATTCTAAATCCCAAGTCTTCATTTTTACTGATCTGTGTCACTGCTCTGTTATTCACATATTCACATACTCTTCCACACCATACACATTCTCAACACTCACATAACTGAAATTCATCGCCTTTATATATCCACATTATGATTTGATCCACTATCAGGTCAGCATCTAAGAACTGAAACATGTACATAGAAAGATGTACCTTGTCAGCTCAATCCAATGCACTATGTGTCGCGCGGACCCAAATATTTTCCCAAACATGTTCATATATGTCGGCTCTAATCATTCAAATACTTGAATAGATCTTTCACACACTATCTTTTCTCCGCATCATGATTTACCTCACCTGTCGCCTGTTCCTCAAGAGCATGCTTAATAGGTTCATCTGCTGACTTACAACTTCTACTATGGATCAAAAAACACTTCCAAAATTGTATCAAGGACTCTTTACACATTCCCAAACTTACCCTCAAAACTACAAGGCATGATATCCTCTTGTGAAGAATTGCAGCCATCAGATCTTAGCCTATGCCTCTGTCAAACCTTGTCAGACACTGTACTGATACTTATCAGCTTGTAGCTAACCTTCTGGTGCACTTCAGATCTCCTAACTCTGGAATAAGACACTTCATATAAATGTTTACAATGCCTTGAAACCACATAACAAAATACTTATCTGCGGGGGAATACAGACCACTGCACTAGACCTTGTTCACTTTTCCTGCTATACCTTTGCTTATCCAAACTTAGACAATTCTTCAAGGTGCTTCCGGAGGAGGTCAGGACTTAACCTCTGAAACATAACACTATCAAACAACTGAGAAAATCATACCTGAACCGCATTATCAAATCATCATCTGTGGAGGCATAATATATGATTTACTGTCCTCTACTCATAATACTTTCCATACTTAGCCCTTTTCTGCCAACCGCACCTAAAATCCAATAAGTTCTTCTAGAGATATCTCTTCCTGTCATGGTGATAGGATCTCTGAGCCTTGTTTCCATCAATGACAACATACAAGTCAAGACCAGAGCAGTGTCTCTTGCTAACAATCTCCCTCTTTGGCATTGATGGCAACACTTAGTGCAAAATGCTTGACTACTCCCCCTTACTATATACACTTTATTTTCCTGCTCCCCCTGAGATGATTATCCATTTTTCACTGATCTACTTCTCCCCTTTGACATCAATGGCAAATGGTGTTATCCGGAACCAAAAATATGTGAAAATTTTTTTAAAAAAATTATGTACTTTGTCGCATATTTACAAGTACAATCTTCATCTTAATTTGTGACTAAAGGCAAAATGTTGCTATAGATAGTAGATTTATTGTAGCTATCTCTCCATTCCATCTATTCCTTGCACTTTCTAGAATAAGGATGTGACCATTCATAAAAAATACTAACTTCTCTGCTTTTTGAACATCTGATGGTGTATCAACTAGTGCTTGAGATTTCAAGGCCTCATCCACCAAAAAGGTCATGGAATCAATTTTCAAACTTATCAGTTCTTTCAACTGGCACAATCTGTCTTTGATTTCTCCCCTTTTCTTCATCAGAGTGTATGAATCATTATGAATATTTGCAACTTGTGTTTCTTTTGCCTTTATTGACTCCATTGTTGGATTATATGTTTTAGAGATATTTAGCAGTTTGAGTTCCAAGTCTTTGATTTTATCTTCCATCTCCTTTGTGATTTTTGGCCAAGATAAATAGAATTTGTATATTCTACTAGCTTCTTCAATGGTGTTTTGTATTTTCTTAATGCCTTTATCTAATGAGGTTTTGTCTCGAGCTATCATGGTCTTTAACTCTACCAGTCTCCTTTCATCAAATTCTTTTCTAACTTTTACTTCTGCAGATTTTTCAAATGACTCAAAATGTGTACTTACAGATTCTAATAGCTCCTTGAGATGATCAGTAAGAGATAACGAGATATCCTTTTGAAATGTTGGCATCAATTTTTCCAAAACAATTGTTCATCATTGATCAATTTACTGTCTTTGTCATGAGATTTCAGCATTTCTTCCTGCGCCTTGGCCTGAACAATAGATACTAATTTGAACTTTTGTGCAGGTGATAACGAGGCCAAATTGATTGGTCCTTGAAAAAGTTCGGACACATCTGTAGCTTGTTCCCTTCCAGAACCAACTAAGACATCTACAACATCTCTTGCTCTCTCAGATACTTCTTCTTGACTTCGTTCCGGAGGGTCCATGTTCACATTTTCTTGTTGATCTATGTTTTGTTCTGGTGTAGGGCTCCTTATATGTTCTTTGTCTTCTTCATCCTCATCTTGTTTCTCAAGAGGCAGATCCGTTTCAGTTTTGCCTTGATCTGATATATTCAATGTATTTGTGTCAGGGACTTGATCACTCAGTTCTGGTCCTTAATCGTGGCTTGTCTCTGGTAGAGATGTGTCTTCATCTTTTGTTTCCTTATTGTCATAGATAGTAGAAATATTGTATTTCTTTAGTGTTTCCAAAATAATCTCCTTTGTTTCCTTGACAACTTTGTCAACCTCTCCTATCATCAATGCATTCATTCTTTTCTTTGATCTGAACTCATTGTTAAGTGCCTTAGAGATTTTGCCCTTTTCTTCAGAAGTAATATCCAGACACAACTTTATCAATGTGTGTTCTCTGAGCTCAATATTTTTAGCTATAGTAGTTTCCTTTCTGGCTGATAGAATACTACCCAAGGTATCTGGGAGGTCACCAATGATCTCAATGAGGGCTCTATTGTATATGTTTAGATACTCTATGATAGGTTCTTCCAAGATCCTTTTGTCAGCATCATTCTAATCATCATAAAATTCAGCCACAAGTTTCAAGTTACCATCAACAGTAATAGACTATAGTACATCTTCAAGTGTTAGTGTGGCTGGAGACTCATCTATCTTCTGCCTTTTGCTGGGTTTCTTTATTTCAGAGGACTTTTCCTGGCTACTTTTGGAGGCTTTAGTAGCTTCAACTTTCATTTTCTTTATTTCCTCATCTGATTCTATTACTTCTTCATCCATTTCTTCCACACTAACATACTGTCTCCTTCCCTTCATCTTCTTCCTCTTTGTATCTTTGACAGAGGGTTTCTTTGATGATGTGATACTGGATGAAGTAGCAGAGCTTGTGGTAGTCCTTTGTGTTGTTTCAGGCCCTCTTTGCTTCTTTATGGCTATTTCGAAACCTTTGCCTATTCACTTCTAGCTTTTTCCTTCTTGGATTTTTCTGCATTTTCTCTTGATTCCTTAAGTTGTTCTTTGGTGATACCGTACCTTGCAACAATTCCTTCCACCTCTTTTCTTACTTTCTTGGTGGATTTAGTTTGTCTAAGTTCAACAAGGAGTTTCACCGTTAACTCCTCATATGTTCCAAACCTTTCTTCCTTGGTATCTTTAGGTTTGTTGAGTAGGTGTTGGGCATAGTTTTCTAGAATTTGTTCATCTACCTCATATCCCATGAGCATTACAAATACAGTTCTAGGTTCCATAGCTTCCATTAAGCATTGATCCTTAGTGACCATGAAACAAATTGTGTCCTTATACTTATCAACAATTTTCTCTGAAATTCTTTCTCTTGCTTGCATTGATCTTTGGAAGTTTTTGAAGTAACCCCATAGGGTTGTATTCTATGCATCAATGGTGCCTATGTTTCTCAACAGATTTCTGATTTGGACTGCAATAGGTTTATCATTGGTCTAGAATAGGTTCTTCATACCAGGCAACTCTTGCATAAAATAGAAAAATAAGCACATGATCAGTGTGCCAAATTTGAAGGGGTATTTACCTTCTTTTGTCTTCTTCAGATTTTCTATTAATTGTTGTCGGAGCAGTTCACGGATGTCATAGTCAGCATTTTCTTTAATCATTTGATAGGCTATGTAAATGGCCGTGCCTGAAACAGAGTTTTTGCGGTTGGTGAAATAAACTTTGTATCCCAACACCATTGAAGCAAATCTCACGACGTGATCCTCAATATCATTTATTGTCAAGGCTTTCTTATCAAATTTTGCTCCAGTAGCCGCCATTACTGTATCATTCTTCATGGCTTTCAATAGTGGTACTGATCTGGTAGAGCATAATCAGTGACTACCCTTATAGCATCTTTTGTAATCTTGAAAGGTCTCTCAAGTCATATGAATTCATCATGAACCCTGTTTAACACATACCGGACCCATTCATCCTCCATAAATGTTGGGAAATCCAAGTATTGAATAAATTTATTTTCTTCCAATGCTTGATATTCATTCTTCAGCTTGAGATTTTCATTACTCAAGTGTTTTATGTAGAGATCAGTAAACCTGCTATCACCAAATTCCTCTAGAGCAACATGAATATATGCCCTAACATCTGCTGCATGCAAGACCTCGTGGGGAATATTTGAGAATGCACCCAGCTGATCGACTTCAGTTGATTTGAATGGGTGTTTTTTGAATTTTGGTTGAGGTCACTCAGTAATATCAACAACTTGCGGCGACGCCATCTCAGAAATTTAATAGATTCACAAGTAGGGTATGAATGAAAGTACCTTGTTTCACTGAATTAGGGTTTCCTTTCTTTAAATTTCTCCAAGTGCTTCAAATCTTGGTTGTTGTTACTCGAGGTTTGCTCCAATCTCTTTGAATACTTGATAGCAAAGTGATTTTGAAACCAAACGAGTTCCTTTTTATCCTCCGCGTGACTTGACCTAGTCGTCATTAAATGCTCATTCAAAAAGATGTCAAAACCCTTCACTGTAGAATACAGTCAATTAGGATTGCTCCGCAATATGCCGCATTGACCCTTTTTCTTCCATTTTTTCTTCTAAGAGTTATGTCACATCAGATTTCATCATACACCTTCGTGTCAGATTCTGGCACCCACTTTCTGGCTGGGGGATTTGGATTTTCAACACTGCTCCCCCTGAGCCAGGGCTCTCAATTTACTTCCCAGAGGAAGTGTCTGCACCAGATACTAGTGTGGATCCATCCCTGACTTCAATTATTTCTTTCTTGATCCATACCTTGTCCATTTCTTTCTTGGTTTCAACTGGATCAACTTTCTCTTTTCCCTTATTATTTCTCTACTCTATTTTTCCTTCTTTAGAATGGTGATTTCTCTTCACATTCCTGCTTCTGCAAAATCTTGCAGTATGTCTAGATTTGTTGCAATTGAAGCATACCACATTCTTTTGACCTTGATTCCTTCTATTTATTGGATTTGATTTGCATTGATTAGCCATATGTCCAAATCTATTGCATGCAAAACACTTTCCATTGAATGATTGACTGTTCCTTGTATTTTGCAAACCATTTCTTGCCGGACTTTTGCATTCATTTGATCTGTGTCCCATCCTATAGCATGCATTGCACCTAACAGAATTCTGACTCACTTTACTTTTGCATAAAATAGCTCTATGACCAATTTTATTGCATATGAAGCATTTACCTTTGAAGGATTGTTCATTCCTTCCATTGTTGAAACTTTTCCTGATCTAATTTCTACATTCATTTGCTCTATGACCAATTTTCTTGCAATTGAAACATTTACCAGAAAAATATGGAACACTTTGATTTCTACTTCTACACTGAGTAGCCCTATGACCATACTTATTGTATGAATTACAATAACCATTGAAAGATGGGTACCTTTGATCATTTGGTTGTCTGACCGGAGGTCTTCTAGGTCTTCTTCTTTGATTTCTGAACTAGTATCCTTTGTTTTGCCTTGGCTCCATGCTTATTTGATTAGATTTTGAAATTTCTCCTTTCTCAAATCCTAAACCTTGCTTGTCATTAGGATGCTTTTGACAGATCAGCAATTCTTCCAGTTTTGCAAAGCTTATCTTAAACTTGTCTTCAAAACTCTTGGCCTTTTCCAACTCTGCTTTCAATTTTTCAATTTCTTTTTCAAGCTTGACACAATCTTCTGTTTTGTTTTTCGCAATTGAAATCAGATCTTCTTCTATTTTTTCTCTTTCTGCTTCCAAGAGATTTAGGGTTTCATTTGCTGATATTAATTGATCACTGACCTCCTTGTACTTGTCCTTGAATTTCTTGACTTGTCCTTTCAATCTTGCGATGCATTCATCAACTTCTTGCAAGTTGTCCTTCAGATCCCTAATTTCTACCTCAGAGTTTTCAAGATCTGCAAGAGCTGCTTCTAGTCTTTGTTGCCATAATTTACAAACCTTCTTGTTTCCATGATTACACTATCCCAGATCTTCCTTAATTTGTTAAACTTTTTCCAAGGAACCTTGCTCTGATAACAATTGTTGATTGTCAGGAACACTGATTGGGGGGGTGAATCAGTGTCTAAAAATCTTTTCATGCACTTTAACTTTCAACCGTTTCCCAAAATTAATTAAACAAAAACACAATAAGCATATGAACAACAACCATGAAAGCATGACACATGAACACCAAGATTTTTACATGGAAAACCCAAGAAGGGAAAAACCACGGAGAGGATTAGCTCTCAAATATATATTGCAATCTTTACAAAAATAATGTTCAAGCTTGGTCACTCCACGGGCCTAGAACATGCTGGCTCACTGCCTCAACCCTAAACCTAGCAAGATTACAATAAGGGCTATTAAACCTTGAGGGTTGTTAAACCCTGTTGAAGGCTCACTGTCGGGATGACGAAAGCTTGCTTCCAATTAGATTGCACATGAAAACTGAATACTGCTTAATCATCTATTACTATGCCAGGTATAGTCATTTAATAGCTGAATTTTGAATCCCAAGTCTTCATTTTTACTGATCTGTGTCACTGCTCTGTTATTCGCATATTCGCATCCTCTTCCACACCATACACATTCTCAACACTCACACAACTGAAATTCATCGCCTTTATATATCCGCATTATGATTTGATCCACTATCAGGTCAACATCTAAGAATTGAAACGTGTACATAGAAAGATGTACCTTGTCAGCTCAATCCAATGCACTATGTGTCATGCGGACCCAAATCTTTGCCCAAATGTGTTCATATATGTCAGCTTTAATCATTCAAATACTTGAATAGATCTTTCACACACTATCTTTTCTCCACATCATGATTTACCTCACCAATCGGCCTATTCCTCAAGAGCATGCTTAACAGGTTTATCTGCTAACTTACAACTTCTACTGTGAATCACAAAACACTTCCAAAATTCTATCAAGGACTCTTTACACATTCCCAAGCTTACCCTCAGAACCGCAAGGCATGATATCATCGGGCGGAGAATTACGGACCATCATATCTCAGCCTTTACCTCTGTCAAACATTGTCAGACACTATAGCGATACTTATCAGCTTGTAGCTAACCTTTCGGTGGACTTCAGATCTCCTAACTCTAAAATAAGACACTTCATATAAATTTTTACAACACCTTGAAACTGCATAACAAAATAATTATCTACGGAGGAATGTGGACCACTGCACTAGACCATGTTCACTGTTCCTGCTATACCTTTGCTTATCTGAACTTAGACAATTCTTCAAGGTGACTTCCGAAGGAGGTCAGGACTTAACCTCTAAAGCATAACACTATCAAACAACTAAGAACATCATACCTGAATCGCATTATCAGATCATCATCTGCAGAGGCATACTATCTGATTTACTGTCCTCTACTCAGAATACTTTCCATACTTAGCCCTTTTTTGCCAACCAGACCTGAAATCCAATAAGTTCTTCCAGAGATATCTCTTCTTGTCATGGTGATAGGATCTCTGAGTCGTGTTGCCATCAATAACAACATACAAGTCAATACCAGAGCAGTGTCTCTTGCCAACAAGAATCTAATTATAGTTCAAGTGATAATGATGAAGTAAATCATTTTAAAGACTTTGAATTGTACTTATCCAGAGAAATGCAGCATTACCAGACATTAAACATATCCAATGAGGGTATTTTAATAGAAGGCTGATGTAGGTTACATGATAAGCCACATTTAGAGAAAATTTGTTGGGCTTGCTTGGATATGATAGAATTGGAACGAACCTGTAGCAAGAAGGGATCATCTTCAACCAAGGTAAGTAATATATCTAGTTATAATGATACTGAATCTTGTTTGTCATCTACAGATATAGAAGAAAGTACACATCAGGATGAGAGTTACACTCACAATCCAAAGGAGATCCTGATGTATGATGGAGATACTCACAGAGATGAAAATAATATCACCCCTGGGACAGATTGTTTAATTGAATCAGATTATGAAGTATCAGATGAAGACAAAGGTAGTAACTTGACCAAGTTTAAGGAGTTTTTATCTAAGCAAATTCAAAGGCTTACATTACAAGAGGTCCCTCCACATCATGCTTTAATCAAAGGATGGTGTAGACTCCATGAGGCACCACATTCAGAGACCTCGTGTGCATTATGCTTGCATATATTGATTAAGCATGTCTAGGTCAACATAGAGATAGCGCGACAAGTAGCAGCACCAAAATTAGTCAAAGATTTGGACTCAAGCCAACATATCCAAGGCCATAAATTTGTTTAAGTGATAGGGGAGAAGATGATGGTTTAATAGTATTAGTAAAATTCTCTAAATCATTATCACATACACAAACTTCTTTTTCATCATTATATGACACAAGTGGTTTGTCATAAATGGATGGATCCATATATAAAGATATGGTATATTATAAACTTTGGGATCAACAAAATATTCACCAACACCACAAGGAGTGAAATCTAATAGACCCCAATCATCATCAGATAAATCACTATCATTAAGAATGAGGTCAAGTTTAATGGCTTTCTTCTCAAATGAATGATTCTATGTAATTGAATTCTTAGAACTATCCACCATTTGACAAATGTTAAAATCTTTTTTTTTAAGAAAATTTATATACACCTACACAGGGTGGATGGTATGACTCTCGTAGCATGTAACTATGGATACCCTAAAAATAATACTATGTCAAAATAATATTATAAGTCAATTTGGTGGGCATCAAATGAAACAATGTATCTAATGAGCATGGTCTAGTTGTGATTGGAAGGATAATGGTACCAATACAACATCACCCCACATTGTCAAATCCCCTAATAGTAAGGTCAAATAATTGTGACTTTGATATATATGTACCCAATTTGTTTAAACAATCTTTAGTGCATATGTTAAGCTAGATCTATTATTAACTCAAGATTATTTAATGTTTAATTTGCCACATTTCACCACAATGTGTAAAGGTTGTTGGCTTGCTAATTTCAGAGTTCGTGTTTGCTTTCGAGCTTTGTTTGATCATTTGTCAATCTAATGAGGTTTATTAGATTGTTTCCTTTACTCGTGATTACCATTTCCTTCCTTAGCAATGACCCTATTTATTATCATCATTGTGTTTGTATCTTGAGTTCCTAGTTCCCTGTGATTACTTACCACATTTTTACCATGTCCAAAATTATATATTGTAATGCAACTAGTTTTAAATTATTTTGTTTTTTTGTAGTCTTCTTGTTATTTTAATGTCTTCATCTTGAATTTAGCCTCAAGAATTTATATAATAATCTTGAGCGATTAGTTTAAGGTTTGGTCTCTAAACTAATGCCTTAACATCCCATATCCGAGTTGTTTATTCATTTGATTCGAGCGAAGCCCTTAAGTCCACATCACATATGCTTTTCACGTTAAACTTCGCCATGTCTTGAGCCTTAGACTTATTTGTGGACCCCAAATTTTCTCAGAGCAAAACTTACTCAACGGCCTTGGTGTTACATGTCTTGTCTCTAATATCTCCATATTTATTCTTCAGACTTTATCCACCTGTCTATGCCAAAGTGTCTAGTCCCTTGTCTTGCGGACTTCAATGCCCTAGTCAATCACATTTAACCTAGACCAAATCTTTCTCATGTCTGAATATGTGAATTTTGGAGTTTGAGGAGTTTTCCAGGACCCAAAAGTTGACTAAGATATGCTTAAGCAAGGATTTAAGATCTACCATGCACTTTTAAAATCAAATAAATTCTAGACTTGGTAACGTATTAAACTTGAATTCAAGAAATTCTTGCATTGAAGACATGGTATGTTTAGCCTATTTGTGGACCCCTCCAAGAAAATTAATTCTAACATAATGTGAGCTTGAGTCCATCCATCTACGAGGTTTTGTGTTTGAAATTACACATGTATCTTGTGATCCGTATTTGTGTGACTTATGTCTTTGATGTGGCATTCCTATGGTGACGCCACATGTTTGAGCATGGTTTGAATTGGACAACACTTCTATTATCTTGATTCACTTTGTGAAAGCAAGAGTATTAGTTTTCTCACCTATGTAGCAATGTGATTAGCATAGCAGTGATGTGGACAAGTCTTGACACCATGTTGAAGGTAGTTGCCACATAGACATGGCATGTTGCATTTAATGAGCCCGATACATTATGACAAGCATGGAAACTAAATTTTATAATCATTTTTATTAATTAAGAGGAAATTGATATTTTATTTCATGATTAATTAGAATTACTTTAATAATAACCTTTAAAATCTTATATATTTCTTATTGGCATGTGAACAAAATTTAAGTCTATGGGTAGTGGTTGGAAACTTATGCAAACACAACATGGACCATGTCTATTTTAGAAATTTATCTAAATATTAAATTTAAAGGTCATTGTCCCATAATTAGATTAAGACTAGAAATTAATGTATAAATTATTGAAAAATAGGATAAGTTACTATGGTGAAAACTTATACACAAAATAACAAATTTGAAATTATTGATTATAGAATTATGTGATTAATCATAAAATTAATGTGTGGAATTTTCAATTAGCAAAAACATAAGAATAAACTCATAACATTAGACATGTACATGGAGAAACCCTTTCGAGAAAAAAACTCCACTATCAAAAGAGGACAAATCTATATTAATCTAATAAGAATGTTACATCAATACATCAACTATCTCCCTTCAATCTAATAGTATTTCGATAGCATAATAGTGCTCAACCTACAAAAAACCCATAAAACAACTAACACGTGCATCTAATTGTAATGATCAAAATTTCATACCCTGCACATTTGCCATTACAAATTGTCCTCATCTTAGTGTTCATTCCCATAGCATGTTCTTAGGGCTCATTAAGCCTATCCTAGGCCTTTTCCACAATCCAAGTGCCAATAGTTTGTCTTTATTGTTTAGATTTGGTGTATGTACTTAAACATGTTTCCTATGATCATTTTAGTTGATAACTTTTATATTATAATGCTAATTAAGACTTTTACCTTAAACAATAGTGTAGTTGTGCATATGTATGTGCAATCGTGCTATCAGCCCACAAAAATACACTTGTACAAGTTTAATATAATGACTATTTTGGTGGTGTTTCAACTTCATTAATTTATAACAGCCATCTAACTAGCCTCTGTTGTATTTGCAACCAACATTCCTTGACCTGTTGACAAAAAATAACCACCGTAGTGACTATTGGGCTTCTTTCCTCCATTCCTTAGATGCATTGAACTATTAGAGGTTTTTGACATTCAATTCTATGTTGGCTGGTGTGAATTCTCTAAAATTTTCAATATTTGCTACAATATTCTAGTGTGAATTTAGGATTACAATACTACTACAATTCATTCTCCATTGTGCGTTTTGTAATTATTTTGAATCATATTGATGTTTGTGGTTTCTTGTATTATTTCTTTTGAGATTGCAAGATTCTAGAGGCATCAATTGTTGCAAGGTGTGCACCCTTGGTCTTCTTGTGTTGTGTAGTGCAATGCTTGGGTTCATGACAAGGCTTAACCGCCTCCCATGGAATCATTAACTCTGGCAGTTGTATCAGGCATTAACAGGTTGATCTTTTGGTGCAATGGCAACCATCTTTCCAACAATTGGTATCAGATCCTGGGTCACAAGTTCTAACCCCTCGCTTGTGTTAGGGGGGATTGTTGCAAGGTGTGCACTCTTGGTCTTCTTGTGATGTGCAGCACAACACTTGGGTTTGTGACAAGGCTTAGGCACCTCCCATGGATTCATTAACTCAGGTGGTTGTATCAGGCATTAACAGGTCGATCTTTTGGTGCAATGGAAACTATCTTACCAACATCAACTACTCTTGGTGGTTGGGTGCTTCTTGAGGGAGATAGTTTAAGACAACAACTTCTCTTCACCATCTAGGGAAGACATATTTTCTTAAATTCCTTGAGCTAGTTATATTGTTGTTATCCTCACTTAAATCCTCCTCTCTTTTCAATCTCCTTTCTCTTTCATCTCCAAGTTTACATAGATTCTCATAAGGTTGTTATCATGTTCTCTATCTTCTCAAAAACTAGTATTTGGATCATTGTCTATTTTACTTTAGATTCCATTAAACCCATTGTTGGCACTCTTGGATTCTCCACTTCCCACATTTCTTCTCCATATGCATAGGGAATTTAACATCTTTGTAGACCTAGGTTGTTGAATGTTTATTTTATAAGCATTATTATTGTTCTCTAATTCTAAACACACTTAGGATTAAAAACTCACACGCATTATACAACTTTGATTTGTATTTTTATTAGACTACTTCTAGAGGTTGAAAGACCAAATAGGTGATTGACCATTTAGCAAGCTCCCCCACAATCACCCCCATTCTTTTTGTCTAGCTATATATACCTTTGTTGAAACAATCGCATAGATGTTTTGTAATCCCTTTCCTTTGTTATATTTCCATCATTTATTTTGATTTAGCTTACATCTAAAGTTATTTAGTCATATTTGTATATTCTTGTTATTGTTGCTCGGTGTTGTTAGCATGTATTTTTGTTCCTATGTCCCATATTTTGTAGCTATACCTTAGATTTTATCTCTCTGTGTATGGAGGACCACAATGCATTTGAACATGAGTATTGTTGTGTTTTCATATGTGAATCATGTAGATTTCTATGTCACAAGTGATTCCTGAAAGTTTCTCTAGGTTCTATATGTTTCCAAATTTTTGTTTGTCTTTGTCTTCCAAAATATATTACTATGTTTCAAGTTATTCTAGATTTACTTAATCCATTAGCAAAAAGAATAGTGTTTCATCTAGGGAATGAACCTAGCTTTTAATTAGGTGAAATACACTTTGATAAGCTAGAACACTCTATTCATTTCATTGTTTTAGGGTACATTAATATGTTTTGTTTCTATCTAGAGAAATAAGAAACTTGAATAAAATAATAATCAATTTTATCTTATTTCAACTTGGTGAACCCAACACTTTAATTGTAAAACCTTTTATATTACATTATTTGTGAGAGTTGGACATTTTATGAGTTTCACCACTTAGCCCATATTCTCTTCTTGTCTTGTTTGTTGTAGCTTGCACTTGAACCCTATAATGACTTCTTCTATTCATTTTTCTTTCTCTAGCCACATCTATGGTATGCCAACCTCCCTATGTCCTCTTTCTACTACTCTTGAAGATGGTCCTCATACTAAGGATGATGGAGTTTGACAATGAAGGGGCCCTAGATGCAAGTCCCTGTGAGAGAACTCAACTTGATGTGATCAACAAACATTTTTTAGAGTTTCAATATACTGTTTATGCTAATGAACTTGTCTTTTCTAACACCAACCATATCATAAATGTCATACGTGTTATTTTTGTTAGCCATTCAAAAGGCCTCAATTTCGTATATGCACATGGGCACATAGTACATCATCATGCCCTTCTTAACCTTTATACCATCGAGCCTTCAAGATAGGCCACTTTTGATTTATCATATACTTAAATTTCCATGTCCATGCCCACCTAGGTAACTCCCACATTTATAATCTTTCTTCAATCCTTGCATCCTCTATCCCTCCACTTACCACAAGAGCTTCTTCCTCCCACCATACCCAAGGATATTTGACTAGTCCCCTTTTTTTATCACTTCATTCCACCTTCTTAGGCTCTCCCATTTACATATACAACTAGACCATCAACTTCTTCTCAACCATTCTCGTCACAATTTTTCACTGCTATAACTATTTCTCCCCATACTATCGATCTAGCAATTAATCAATTAATGTAGAATATTGTATCTATTTAGAAATAGTTAGATGTCTTTTCTTCATCCTCCCAATCAACACCTACTATACCATTTCATCATAATCCATTATTGATGCAGGGGCATCGTGCTCCTAACAGTTTTGGTTTTCTTTCTTTTGTTGTTTTGGTTTTTGATAGCTTCTCTTTGTCAATAGATGTTGACTTTGTGTCTCCTATAATGGTTCTTGTAAACTCATGTTGCCCAAGTGATTCCTATCGCCAGTCATTATGTCAAGTTTTGTAAAGAAGTCAACCGTTACTCTTCTAAACCTGACAGTTGGTTACTTATGCAATTAGGAGAAGTCGAAGAGTCATGAGAGGTGGACGGTTGTAAGGTACTTGGAAATGAACGAAGAGTTTATCATCTCTTGGTGAAGGAGGGTGAGTAGGCGAAGGGTCGGGGCAGAAGACAGAAGGACATATAGAACTGTTTGGTTAGGAATAGAAAGAGGCCGATAGAAGGAAATGGTGGAGGCTGTGAATAAAAAACTAGAGAGGGCATGAATTACTTAGAGGCATTAAAGGCTGAGAGGAGAGAGAAGAGGCCACAGGCCAAAGAAAAGTTGAGGTGATTGCAGGCAGGACGACCGAATGGAGGTCGACTAAAGGAGGAGACCGAATAGAGAAAAAATAGAAGTTGTAAAGGAAAGATGATGGGACGTGATGAATGAATAATATCGAGGGGAGAACAAAGAATGCAGAACAGAGTATAAGGTGAAGGAAAACCATCGATAGAGAGGATTGGTATGTAGAAGAGTCAGTGCGTTCATTATAGAAGGTGACCAATAATCCACTATTGGCCCAATCCATTTGGGCAATGTATGAAATCAAATATTTTTGTAATCTATTCTTCAATAATATAGAATGGTGTCATGTTATTGGTTTGAGTTATCAATTTGTAATAAATAAATGCTGGCTACTATTGTCTTAGTTGACACAGTCCTTTATGATGAGTTTTGACACATTGTGGTATTTTAGTTCTTGTCGCTTTGAAGACAAGTTGTATGTGTTAATTATAGGTTTCTATCGCATAATTAAGTTGGATTATGAACTACTTATAAGACTGATAATGTGTAATCCTTATATTTCCTGCCTGGTTCCTGTCACTAGTGTGACAAGAAGACTATTGAAGTCAGTTTAATGTGGAGAGACCAGGTATTCAGTTAATAGATTATATAGGGGTATTAGAGCATATGTCGGGAAGCGTGCCATCAGAGTGGTATCAGAGCCCAAAAAGATCTAGGCCAGGAATATTGAATGTGATCTTTATTGAAAGGTGAGTGTTGTAGTTTTTTTGCAGATTGACAGGTTGTGGAGAACCTAGATTGTGTTATCACAAAGATGAGTGTAGAAGATTGGAAGATACAAAAGCATTCTGGGAAAGAGAGTCTCACAAAGAAAGACAAGAGGAAAGAAAACATGAAGAAGCAAGATGCAAAATTTGAGAGGGAAATGGTATAATTACGAAGAGATTTAGAGGTATACAAGCAATGGCTAGAAGAAAGTAGCCAATATTATGTTTGGGTATGGACAATGACGAAAAAAGTGAAGTGGCATGCAAAGGAGATTGTTGAGAAGAGAAAAAGGTAGAGTATAAAATCCTTAAGAGGAAAGGATAAGAGGATGAAAGGGTTCTAGAAAGATTGGGACAGCAAGGAGTTGCCTCTAGAGCAACATGGACTGGAAGAGGTCAAAGAAATTCTCATTGAGGAGAATAGGGGAAAAGTTAAGAAATGGAACACAGAAGAAATGCAAGAAGAAGAAAGTAAAGGAAAGAGGGAAGTGTCCATGAAGGAGGCACTTATGGAGACATTGTGGTCTCTGGTTTTATTGTCTAATGTTGTCTTTAAGTATGTGTTTGCAGGTATGAAGAGCTATACAAGGAAGGTCCAGAAGGAGACCTTGAAATGGATAAGAGAAGGGTTTAGTAGAGCACCCTTGGATAGAGGTAAAGATGAGAGAAGTAGAGAACAAATTGCAACAGTACAACAGGAAGAGGTACAATACAAAGAATTTAAATGTGAAGAAGAGACTAGTATTATATTGATTTCAAATGATACTGTAGAGGATGATTATGGATTTCAAGAAGCCCTAGGAAATGTTACTGATGAAGATAAAGAAGCCCCTGAAGGTGAAGAGTTGGTAAACAAAGAAGAGAGGAAAATCATGAAGAAATTAAGGGGAGCACTTGGAGGTTGGCAAAGAAAACAAGTTATTGAAAGGCAGCCATTAAAATACAATGAAGAAGTTGTTTCCAAGGATTTTTCTACCAAAGAAAAAGTGTCTGAGAATAAAGAATATGAAGCTGAAGATTTCTAGTATGATGATGAAGAGGTGAAGGCAATCCCAACATTTTATGATGTCGTAGAAGATGTTGCAGATAAAAGGGAGGAAGCCTATAAGGAAGATGAGTTTTCAAGCAATAGAGACAAGGATGATAGAAAATCTAGACAACGGGGCAAAGAAGAGGTACATGTGAGTACAAATGTTAATTTTGGTCATAAAAGTGAAATTAAGAATGTGGTTATGCTAGTTGATAGAGAAAAGAAAGAAGAACATGGTTATATAGTACCACGTTGGCTTAAGGGGCAGCATGGAAAGTGTAAATTAGAAGATGGTTATGATGTGGTTTGTAATAGAAAATAAATGCCAAGAATGAAGGGCATGATTGAATACAAGAGGAGACAAGAAGAGGGGACAAGTGGGAAAGAAAGGAAGTGTACATCAGAGGTCTTAAGGTAGCAATCAGATCATAGACCGTGGAAGATGAGTGTAGCAATAAAAGGCCAGCAACCTAGAGTTACAAGAAATAAAGTGTGGATGATGAAAGCTAGGACAACAACCAATGGAGTTGGTGCAGCAGAATATAGGGAGAAGAAAACCTCTCTGGAGAATAGAAGATATGAAGACAAGAAGGAGATTAAGATGAAAGAGTTAAGTTTGCAGCAGGATTGTCAAATACAACAAGCTGAAACTTGTAAAGAAGAGTTCAAGAAAAGTGAAAGAACATTGTTAAGCCGTGAAGCTAGAAAGCAAAATGATGGTGCAAGGAAATTAGATTAGCAGAAGGAAGAAAATGAAGATACAAAAGCATTTACTAGTGTCATACCAAAGAAGCAAGAGCATGGAGCATCTTGGAGGAAGCTAGAGGAGGATACATGCAAGATAAAAGGTAAGCAAGTTGCTTTTGGTGAATTAAATAATGAAGATTTTAAATTCACAGATGAAATAGTTGAAGATAAGAGTTTGATGGAAGAAAATGAAAAGAATGTAGAAATGAATAGTTAAGATGGCATTTATGAATATGAGATGGAGTTATGGAGTCTTGTAGATAAGAAAGACATGAGGTGAAGAAAATATAGTAAGAAGCAAGGAAATAAACAAAAGCAAATGGGAAAGCTCAAGTGGGTTAAGAGTGATGCAAAGCAAAATAGAGTAACAACAGAAGCATGGAAGAATGAGAACCATGAAGAGGTAAAGACTGAGATTGCAGTCATCACAAATGTTAAGGAAGTGAAGAATGGAAATACTTGGAATGGTGGAAATCTTGTGATTAACAACGGGTCTAGAAAAGAAGAGGAAAGTAAAAATGTAGATTTGAAGGAAGAGGCAGCCAGTAATGATAATGAGGAGGATTTATGGACACAATTTGCAGTAATAGAGCAAGAATGGATAACAAACATTGAGGGTATGCAGACCAATGGAACATCACAGAATGTGAAAAGAAGGCTTGCAGATGATGTTGAAGAAGTAATTGTAGCCATGAAGACAAATGTTGGAAATTTTATTAAAGGTTATGATATGGATGAGGAAACTGAAAATAATCTATTGTTGCAATAGTTGACTGTTAAGGAAGAGTGGTTGAAAAGGTTGTTGGTTGATGCTGTAGGATGGGGAAACAAGATGGGAAGTGCAGATTTATATGCAGTTGTCACAGATGTTGATGACATTGATGAGGTAAAAGAGATTGGGGAACCAGGTAGTTTCCATCAATTTGATAGTTTTAATTTCTGTGTGGGTAGTAAGGTCAAGTATGATGACAAAATGATAAGAGTAGTTGTAGTAAATATTGGTGATGATGTAATGCATGGGTTGAGTGATTTTGGAAACATAGAAATCTTTAATTTCTATCCATTCACTTATGATATTTTCAGGTTGGGAAAAATTAGAGATATATTCATAAGAACAGAGAGAAATAGTGAACAACTATGCTGGGTGAATATGCCATATGAGCCAGAAAGATTAAGGAAGAAACGGAAGAAGACTATTGACGATCTACTTTGGATAAATCATCACATGTGCAAGATGACATGATCTTTTTGTTCTCGGGGAGTTTGATGTAGGGGCATCGTGCTCCTAACAGTTTTGGTTTTCTTTCTTTTGTTGTTTTGGTTTTTGGTAGCTTCTCTTTGTCAATAGATGGTGACTTTGTGTCTCCTGTAATGGTTCTTGTAAACTCAAGTCGCCCAAGTGATTCCTGTCACTAGTCATTAGGTCAAGTTTTGTAAAGAAGTCGACCATTTCTCTTCTAAACTCGACAGTTGGCTGCTTAGGTAGTTAGGAGAAGTTGAAGGGTCTTGAGAGGTAGACAGTTGTAAGGTAGTTGGAAATGAATGAAGAGTTTATCATCTCTTGGCAAAGGAGGGCGAGTAGGTGAAGGGTCGGGGAAGAAGACAAAAGAACAGATAGAACTATTTGGTTAGGAATAGAAAGAGGTCGATAGAAGGAAATGGTGGAGGCTGTGAATAAAAAAAATAGAGGTTGTGAGTCAATTAGAGGCATTAAAGGCCAAGAGGAGAGAGAAGAGGTCATAGGCCAAAGAAAAGTTGAGGCGATTGTGGGCAGGCCAGATGGAGGTCGACTAAAGGAGGAGACTGAATAGAGAAAAAATAGAAGCTGCAAAGGAAATAAGATGGGATGCGGTGAATGAATAATATCAAGGGGAGAACAAAGAATGCAGAACAAAGTATAAGGTGAAGGAAAACCATCAACAGAGAGGATTGGTATGTAGAAGAGTTAGTGCGTTCATTGTAGAAGGTGACCGGTAATCCACTATTGGCCCAATCCATCTGGGCAATGTATGAAATCAAATATTTTTGTATATGTTCTTTCATAATATAGAATGGTGTCATGTTATTGGTTTGAGTTATCAATCTGTAATATGCAAATGTTGGCTACTATTGTCTTGGTTGACACAATCCTTTATGATGAGTTTTGACACATTGTGGTATTTTAGTTCCTGTCGCCTTGTAAATAAGTTGTATGTGTTAATTGCAGGTTTCTGTCGTATAACTGAGTTAGATTGTGAACTACTTATAATGATTGATAATGTGTAATTCTTATATTTCCTGCCTGGTTCCTGTCACTAGTGTGATAAGAAGTCTGTAGAAGTCAGTTTAATGTGGAGAGACCAGGTATTTAGTTAATAGATTGTATAGGGGTATCGGAGCATATGTTGGGAAGCATGCCATCAATTATCCTTAGAAATACTTGCCAAATATTTTACTCCCTAGTTTGTAATCCCATGCTTTGAAAAATACAACGGCAAAGGGGATCCTCAAAACCATGTTTCTACTTTCACAACCAACTATAGTGACTTTTTCTTCGATGATCAACTAGTGGCCAAATTATTTCCTAGATCACTTAAAGAAACAATCTTAGACAAGATTTTCTCCCTTCTTGACCATTCTATCCATGCTTTTGACTAGCTTGTCCATTTTTTCTTGCAATGCTTTGAGATTAACATTAGCTTGAAAGTTAGCTTCACTAACCTTGTTCACTAGTAACAAGGTCCTAATGAAAAAATCACCAACTTCATCCTCCACTACTAGTCTATTCTTTCTCAAATTTAATACTTACTCCTTGACTTTGATGTTCAGAGGTGTTTATTAGAAACCTTACTAAAAACATTCATGATAAAATTATCTTAACAAAATATTCTTCATTTCTGCACTTATTTATGACCCTTAGGGACACAGTAAATATTTAACTAGTCTAACACACTTCCTTTGTTTGCCTCGCCAAGTATTACTAACTCTTCCACCATTTCTACATCATATTCTTCAAAATAAATAAAAAAATAATAATCTCTAATATTCAAATCCTAACTCAAAACCTATTGTCAACTAAGTTGGCACTACTATGTCTTCTTCTATATCAATAGTATCCTTGCACACACAACATAATTGTTGGTTTACCAAGATATATGATTCCCTACATGTCATTCTCCAATAACTTTTAGTCAACAACTTTGTCCAACTTACTCCCATTTGACATTGGGCATCAACCTTCCTTTACCTAAAACATATGGCCCCAAAGCTTTTTGTTAATATCATTGTGTCCCTAGCCATGACATTAAGAAGTGTATGCCCCTCTAGCCATGACACTGAGAAGTGTATGTGCTTAAGACATGTGATACAATATCTAATTGAATTTAATATCATCCATGTTTTTAAATTGTAAATGATCAAGGTAATCAATTTGTGGCCCCTCGTTAAAATCTTTGAATATATACCAACCCATTTCCTAAGCACTTCACTATCAATTGTGTGGATCCAATTCTTCTACCACATTTTGTACCTACTTCCAATTCCATTACTAATCTTGTCATACCTTATCTAAAACCTATTTCTCCTCCCACTTCATTCTTTGATTTTGTGGGAGCTATAGAACCTAGTCTCTTTCCATCTACCCTGACACCTCCTCCTATAGCACCTATCACCTCTCTCCCAAAAAGAAGCTTATTGTTGACTATCATGGTCCTCTATACATTGAAGGGCCCATAACCTAGAAGCCTAGTTCAAGCATGGTAGACTCCATAAGCACTTGCAATGTAGTTACTAAGGAGAATTTACATATTAGTCATCTTCATCAAAAGTCTTACCATCCTTCAGATATTTCCCTATGAACCTATAATGGAACCTTCCATTCCCACCCTAGGTTAAATCACTCTTTCTATTTGGGTGGGACCAAAGAGCCTAGATGTTCCCTACCATATCATTCCCACTTTCAACTATTATTGCCTTCTCTTGGGCCATCCATGGCTTGAGGTAATGTAGGACATCCCATCAGTCATTCACAAATGCCTAAAATTCCTCCATGACAGAAATATTTTCACCATTTGTCATAGCCATTATAAGTTGGTCTTTGCCTAAATTAATTTTTCCCTTGATTACATATCATTAGATTGATCAAAGGGAGTTACTACCTATCCAACTCCTTCTACTCCATCTAAAACTCATATTGATATCTTATTTAGAATCTACTAGTCATATATAGCCTAATGAACTCCTCCTCCTTGCCATCCTCTTGCCACTCTACCACTTCCACCCATTATTGTCTCATCTTCCCAAACCACTACTAGTTCTTTTTCTCAACTGTTACAACCAAAAATAAAAATAAAAAATTTTTGCCCATCCCCTCAACTCCCCAGCCTATAACTAAGTGCTTTCCACCTCCTAAACCTCCATATCATTGTAACAAACATGCTCCTAAATCTCCAACCTAGCCTTCTCCTTAATCACCTCCTAAAACAATTACCCCATCTTTGCCTACCAAAAAAACTCTGCTGCAAAGTAAAGAAACAAAATTTCAAAATTTTGAGGTTTTCCTTCTCCCATCAAACCCTCCCCCTCTAATTCCACAACTACCTGATATACTTCCTTTCCTTGAGCCAATAAATCTCTTAAACATTGGCATCATTTCTAAATTTGTCTTAGTTACTGTAATAACCACCCTTATTTTTTGATTTTTTACATTAATAAAGATGTTGCAACTAAGATAAATATAGTACAAAATGCTCTCACTTTGACACACCATGCAACAAGCCATCAATCTCTACATTTATTCAGTGGAGTTTGTCAATAATCACAAGATGAATACTCAAGGAGACCGAGCCTTCCTTCCTCTATGTTTATTTAGTGGAGTGTGTTTAATGCATGACATAATGATGCACACTAGGTGGTAGAGCCGACCAAATCTACACTTATTCAATGGAGTCTGCTGATTACAAACATTTAAGTAATGAGCACACAAGGTAGTTAAGCTGTCCTTTCTCTATGCTTATTCAATGGAGTGTGCGAAAACATAGAAATGCAAGAAATATGCAGCCACTAACAAAACAACCATCCAAGGTAAACAAGATTACAATATTGCATCTAAATAATGATATTACAATGAGATATAGGCTGCAATATAACTTTATTTTTGATCTTTAACTGTCACACACTGCTGCAACAAAAATCATGAAGGGAAAGCACTGTAAATCATTCGAAGCAATAATAAGATCATACCTCATTAAAGCATGGATGATATGGATGAAGTTGCAAGCCACAAACACCATGAAATCTCACTATAACTCACTAAAACCCAATGCTAACATTAATGGACAATTATGCTACAAAGAACGACACTGAAAGAAACCCCAAACAACAATATAACTTCATCAAAAACTCTTCAATCTTGATCAGGTATGTATTCCCAAACCCCTAAAACAAGAATTCTCTAATCAAAGCCCCAACATATCAATCAAAAAACACCCTAAAAGAAGGGTGATTCAATGTCTAGGATTTCCATGCCTCAAGTAAGGAAGTACAACCTATAGCTAGGCCATACAAACAATCCCTAGGAGTCAAACAATAGAAATAGACTCCTTAAATTAGTCTTAAATCTTTGCATAAAGGAGAGACCGGGTGCTAAGGAAGAGGTATGGATAGCAAGGAGTGGCAAAGGTACGACCTCCTCTGGTATGTGGATAAAAAATTTAAGAAAAAATATGTTATTCTTCCAAACTGAAATCAACCATTCACACCAAAAACTCACACCCATGAACCAAACATTCGATTAAGAAAACATCAAACTCCATTATAGCTCCAATGTGATTCTTGTAGTGAAACCACCATAACTAGCTAGGGGGGTTTTCATCCCTGAAACCAGTAATCTCAAGAGGGTTTTCATCCTCAAGGGATTTTGAGAAGAACACAGGTTCTCTCCATATGTAGAAGCAAATTCATAACATGGTAACCTCAAAAATGAGCTCCAACACTCCTTATATAACTTTTTTGAGTGAATATAATATTACTTTTTTTATTTCCCTCCAAAATCTCCTTTTTGAAAATAAATAATAATATTATGTGAGCATGAATCCCCTTTGTGCCTAGCGCCCCCTCTTGAAGGCACAACCCTAAACATTTTTTATTAAATAATTATACTTAGTTGCTTTTTTGGTTTTTTCCTTCTTAAGACAACTTAAGTGATAATTATTTAATAATTAAATTCCTCATCCAAGTTGCAGAAAACATAAAAATGAAACAAAAATAAACTTTTTATCATACCATATGGTGGTGTTCACCTAGGGTTAGGGTTTTGAGTTGTTTCTATAGGTTTATGTTTTGGTTCCCTAAAACCCTCAGTGCCTTAGTTTAAATTTTCCTCGGCCCCCATGTATTGTTTTACCGCTTTTTCCTAACGCACTTGAGAAGAATGTTAAGTTCCTGTATGTGCAATTGCAAATGTATGTTGGCGTGCTTGAGAAATTTCAATCGCCCTTTGAAAAATCGTGAAAAAAGGAGTTATATGCATTTCTGAGTGCATATCAAGTTTGCATGTACAAGTGGGAATCTTTCGCAGATTCTTGGGAATATTCTACAGTTGTATGCATTTCTGAATGCATATCGGGCTAAGGAATGTGCATATACAAAGTGGGAATCTTTCTCAGATTCCCAGAATATTCTCGGTTTGTTTATCGAGTCTACATGTATTTTTGGTTTGTATGTTCAGACATACAATGGTTAGATACAATGGCAACAAGCAAGGAAAAGATACATTGCAGGCATATTCCAGGAAAGATTCCTTGTTTGTATGTGAAAGGGTGAATGTATGTTTGGACATACAAAGGTCATATGCAAGAAAGGCGATATACAACCCGGACGCGATGGAGTTTTCAAGCTGCTTCATAAATATTTGAGGTCCGTGGGTTGTATAAAGTGCTTGTATATGCTGATATACAAGCCGATGTGCAATGAAAGGATAGAAGCCGAACTTCAAAAGGAGGTACATTCTGATGCATAATGATTTGAAGTCCATGGCTTGTATGTATGTGTGTGTTGTATATCGCGAATATACAAAGGAAAGAGATGCAAGCCGAACCCGAGTAGTTTTCTAATTTATTCTAAACTAGCATGGGGTCCGCTTTGTATATTAAGTTGTTGCATGTATATGCATTTTGCATATATAAGGGATTTTGAAAGGGGAACAGTGGTGATTGTATATGCATCCCTTCTTGCATATTCAAGGGCGAAATGGCAAAATGGAGAAGGCGAAAAGTCAGTGATAGGAACATGGAGTGCCTATGTGGCACGTAATCATTGGCTCTTTGGCTTTTCTACAAGTTTTTAAGCCGTTAGACCTTAGCGATGGAGTCATGATCGACGGTTGTGTTTTAAACCTTCTGAGTGAAATTTTTCCTATGCGTGTGTAGCGGTTTTGAGCAGAAAAACTTCAAATGTGTTCGTTGCTGCATCCCGCGGGTAGCTGAATCATTAATGGCAAAATGCAGAGGCATCAGTGGATGAAATGACAGATGAACTACTAGGTTTGTGAAAGAAGATCTTTAGGCGGCGGTGCAAATCCCAAACCTACCTGCTCCTTCCTCTTTGTCCCTCTATTGCATTGATTATTTTAAGCGCCAATCTGAATAATGCATTGTATCTGGCAGGATTTTTGACTTGTCATGTAATTAATTTGTTGGATGTACAGTTTGGCTATATGAGGGGCAAATTGTGTCATTCATTGGTTGTTGAAAACTAGACAAATTTTGGTGTTGTAATTAGACACAGTCTCATTGGTGGCTCTGTTCTAGGTGTTTTGTGAGTTTATGAGTTGTATGTTGAATGTCTTATATACAGAATTCATCAGTTTCATGTTGATTTAAATGAGTAATGCTTTATAGCATGTATTTTGTTATTTGTCTCCAAATTGAATGTGTTCTTCTGAATCTAAACAGCTAAGGGGTGTGAGATTCTAGGATATAGGTTTCCTATGTTGAATGCTTAGTCTTTTACTTCTGCTCAAGGAGTAGATTAAATGTTTTGGGTTAAGTATTGAGAAGAATACATTGCAGAAAGGATGTTTGTAAGCAGAAATAACTAAATACTTTATCTTGGGTGTTGTCTGTAAGGCAGACATTACATAACCCCCTTGAAATCTGATTGTTGTTTTAGGTCTATGATAAACATTCACATATATATGTCTATTGACTCCGAGCCCTGGATAGGCACCAATCTGTTCTTGTATTTAGGTTGCAACCCAAAGTCTTAGTTTTGCATCTAGACATAAAATCAAACTCAAGCTTTAAATACAAACCTTTAGGATATTATGAGTAGTTTAGGACTGAAATCCTCTGTCTCACAACTGAACATAGGCCCAAAGCTAGCCCCTTTGCACTTATCTCACAGTTTTGGTATGCATAAGTGAGGATTTATCTGCTTTGTGTCAACATCCTAGCTAGCTTGTAGATGCATTTCATAAGATGTGGAATAGGGAATACCCCCCTTGGTTCTACAGAGCCTAAAGAAGAAGAGGAGATATTTATAGAGTCTATCTCATGTACTGTTGGCCCCTAGCCCGGGAATCCTATTTATTAATGATGGCTACTTTGTAGGGATAACTAGGAACAAGCATCCAGTCTGGGAAAATTACCAACAAATTTGGCGACTCCGCTAGGGAACTCTTTGTGAAAGAACCCTGATTTTAAAAGAAAACAATTCCTAGTTATAGGTGGCGACTCTGAACCAATCTCCCAACTGGTAAAGAAAAAATTTGTATGCTAGGGAGAAGATCCCTGCGTAATTCTCTGTTTAAAGAATTACCCAGAAGAATGATGTATAGGAAAAAAGGGACCGTTCAAGCTAGTCGAGAGGGTTCTCCCAGAAGTAATGATAATATTCAGGACAATCTAGGACCTTCAGAGTGGACAATACCTTATTTCTCAAACACTGAGGCTGAAATCCAGAACGTATATGAAAGACAGCAGGGTAGTGGATTGAGAATGAGGTCAGAGGTGTTTCAGGAACGCCCTTTCCTTGATTCCCCTAATAGATTTGAAGAAGCTGAATCCCCAAGGGATGATAATGATGATTAGAATGTAATGAAACCATCCTCTTCTATGCCTAGAGAGGAAGAATTAGCCAAAGATATCAAGAGTCTGAGAGCAGAATTAGAATATTTGCAAGCAGTAAAAATCAGAGATGACATGAGATAGAAAGTGCAGGCTCTTAGAACTGCTCAGAATGATTCAGTTCCCACCCTTGAGAATATAAATGTGCTGAGGAACCAGCGTAGAAATGAAGTTCAGGATCAGCATAATAATCAAAGACAGAATGCAAACAGTGCTAGAGTACCATTAAATAATATGTGGAATCAGAATGTAAATAGAAATGTAAATATTAATCAGTTTGATAGACAACCTATGCAGCTGGACAGATTCAGACAGCTAGTTTTTGATGGCATTCCTGGTTACCCCAATCCTATTGACAAACATGTGAGGCTGCAAGTGCCAAAGTTTTCAGGAAATAATACTGTGTCAGGGGAAGACCACTTAAAAGCTTTTCAGAATATTGTGGACAACTTTGAGGTTGAGCATGAGGATGTTTTTATGAAATTATTTATGCAATCCTTAGTTGATGAGGCTAGAGAATGGTACAAGGGTTTGCCTGACAGAAGTATTTCATCATGGGATGACTTCAGAAGAATTTTCAAAGAACAATATGGTGACAAAACTGACCCAAGTTTCTTCATTAATGAGTTCACTAGAATCACCAAAGGATCAAATGAATAGGTTGCTGATTTCAATGCTAGATTCACTAAGGTATTGAACAAATCGCGACATCACCTAAGGCCTAATGAACCTAAGTGCATAGTGTTATACATAAATGCTTTTGATGCCAAAACAATTTATGGATTGAGAGATAAAGGTCCTGCTAGCCTCAGAGATGCTTTTAAAATAGCAACAAATATTGAAAATAACAAAAAAGCATCTGGTAAGACAAACAAAAGAGATGATTTAAAAATTCTGCAAAATCCAAATACTAAATCTTAAAGTGTTAAGGCAATGCATCTCCTTCTGAGGATAAATTAGATAAATTGACAACTATTGTCAAGGACCTGAGCTATAGAATGGCTAAAAATGAAAAGGGGTAGGTCCTGACAGGCAAGTTTACCAAAGGCAAGAAAGAAGACCATCATTACATGATATGCCATATAATACCAATTGGCATAATGGCAACCCATTCTCCCAAACAACAACCCAAATCCAAGGACTCAAAATGTTAAGGAAACACCTGATCCTTTGAAGAAGGTTGTTAATAGTGTTAATGACACCCCATGGTGCATAATATGTCAGATGCCTCACTCACAGTCACAATGTATGATTGCCCAGTCTCTATATAGTAATGATGTTGCCTGTGATGAATGCAATGAACCTCATTGCATGGAGGATGACAATGTTAATATGTTGTCTACAAACAGGGAGTATCCTTCTCATGATGTTGATGCAAGCACAAATAATGAGATTCAAGTCCGCCAGTAGTTTCCCTGTGATGAAGATGATGAGGATAATTATGCTTATGCTCAGGATTCACATATCTTCTTGAATAACTTGAGGAGACCTTCTGATGAAGAGATTAGAGCCCTCACAGCTGCAGCAGTGGCTCAAGTCAAAAGCAATTACAATCTCAGGGGTAAAGCTCAGGTAAGTAACTCACACCAACTAGAGAGTACTTTTGTGAACCAACCAGTGCACAGTCATAAAGGGACTAAACCACAAAAGAAGCAATGGAGTAATAATAAACAAAATTTTAAGCAAAAAATAGGTCATGATTCTCAAGGACCAGAAGATAGAATTCCCCAGGTTGAGGATCAAAACAAAAATTCTTAGATCAAAGATGACAGTCAGAAAGCCACAAAAATTAAAGCTGGATCATACCAGGATAAAAATAAAACTGTAGATCAGGTTACAACTGTTATACAAAATTATGCTCCATTTGACATAACTCAGGTCTTGTCCCAGATAAAGGTTTCTGTTCCATTGATGGAGATTATGAAGGTTGAAGAATTTAGAAATAAAACATTGTCCCTAATTTCAGGAGTACCCTGTCAAGCTAATTAGAATATTGAGACTTAGGGTAAGAAACAAGCCATGTATATTAATGAGGATGAGACTCCTGAAGTATATCTGAGGATGACCATGACCAAATACCCTTCACAGGTTGAATCATTTTATGTCTCCCTTGTCATAAATGGAAAAGTGGTTAGGAATTGTATGCCTGTCAGGAGCATCAACAAATATCATGCCTTTGGCTATTATGCAGCAAGTTGGGTAAAAGATAGATAAGGCATGTGGAAAATGCTATGCCATGGATGCTAGAGAAGTACCTATCATTGGAATTATGAAAGATGTGGACTTCAGACTAGTAGCATATCAAAAAAAACTTACAAAATGAACATAACAGTTGTTGATATCAAGCCACAATATGGCATGTTGTTGTCAAGAAGATGGGCAGCGTTGATTGGTGGAAGTATGCAACTGGATCTATCATATGCCATAATCCCGATGAATGGTAGGGATGTCAAATTGATTAGAGAAGAAAGGTCACTAGACACAGTTGAGGATCAAGAATCAAAGGAGCATATATGTTTTGTGGATACTGACTGTGATAATTTCAGAGTTGTCTCAGATGATCAAGGGGGTAAAGGGAGAGATGTTTGTATTCAGGAGCTTGACCAACAAGGTCTCTAGACCATGTATTTTGATGGAGCTTGTTCGAAGGAAGGCTTTGGTGCTGGAATTGTATTTCTGTCTCCAACTGGTAAGCTTCTAAAATTCTCTTTCTTGCTGAAGTTTTCTTGTACAAATAATATTGCAGAGTATGAAGCTCTGTTATTGGGATTGAATGTCGCTTTGAAGCATGGGATCAAGATGCTCAAAGTATTTGGGGATTCAGAGTTAGTCGTTTCCCAAGTTAGAGATAAGTATGCATAAAAAAATAAGAGGTTAAAACAATATAAGCATGCTGTTTGGGATACAATTGAATTGTTTGATGCTTTTTCAATAAACTGGATAGAGAGATCAAAAAATGTCAAGCCAGATTTTCTAGCTAATGTAGCCATAAGGCTAGATGATGTTACTCTGTCAGATGTTACAAATGTTGAGGTTAAACTTAGACCTACAGTACCAGATAATGTATGCAGCTAGCAGGTGTTTGATGATGACAAAGATTTACTGAGATTTCTACATTGCATTGATGAATATGAGAACCAGGAAGTGGATTTTCAGAACTTTGTAGAAGTTGTGGATGGGAAAGAAACTCTCTAAGGGAAGGAGGTAATTCAACTCAAGACAAATAAAATCTCTAGAGGGCTGGTTGCTTTAGAGAGAGCATTTGACAATAGGGACCAATTTGTTACAAAGGCATCTCCAACAAACAAGGATGACTTGGAGGAGATAAATTTGGGGGCATCTCATGCCCCCAAAAAGGTATATATTGGCAAATAGCTCAAGCCATATATCAGGAGTATGCTGATTGCATTACTGAAAAAATATAAGCATGTCTTTGCCTAGTCATATGAGGACCTGAAAGCTTATAGAGAGGATTTATTCCAGCATGAAATCCCTTTGAAGCCTGGAGCTGAACCATTTAGACAAAAACAAAGGCCTATCAACCCAACTTTAGCTCCAAAAATGCAAGAAGAGCTTATGAAGCTTAGGGAGGCTGGAATAATTATGCCCATCAGACACTCAACTTGGGTGTCCAACCTTGTCCCAGTCAGAAAGATAAATGGTGACATAAGACTTTGTGTGGACTTTAGAAATCTGAATGTATCTTCTTTGAAGGACAATTATCCATTGCCAAACATGGAAGCCATGTTGCAGAAGGTGACTGGCTGTGAACTTTTGTCCATGATAGATGAATTTTCAAGGTACAATCAAGTGAAAGTGAAAGAATCAGAACAATTCAAGACCGCTTTCACCACTCCATGGGGAACCTATGTATATGTGAGAATGCCATTTGGACTAACAAATGCAGGTGCTACATTTCAGAGAGCTATGGACATTGCTTTTGCAGGATTGATTGACTCAATCTTGGCGGTGTATCAAGATGATTTGACTGCCTTTTCAAAAAAGGAGGAGTAGCACTATATGCACCTGGACTAGATTTTTATTAGAGCATTGGGATATGGCATCTCACTCAACCCAAAAAAATGTGCTTTTGGGGTAGTGGAAGGAAAATTGCTTGGGCACATTGTTTCCAAGGATGGAGTCAGGATTGATCCTGAAAGGGTGGCTACAATTGACAAAATTCAGATCCCTAGAACAGTGAAAGGTGTTCAGTCCTTCTTTGGACAAATTAATTTTGTTAGGAGATTTGTTCCTAACTTTGCAGAGACCACAAAAGATATCTCTAAAATGCTGAAGAAAGGTGCCATTGTCAAATGGGAAGATGAAGCAACTAAGTCATTTCAGAACATCAAAGAAGTTATAAAGATGGCTCCTGTGCTAAAGTCTCCTGATTTTTCTAAGCCATTTCAGTTGTTGTCATTTGTTTCTTTCCATACTATTGATGCATGCTTACTATAGAAGAATGAAAAAGGGTTTGAACAACCTATAGCTTTCTTTAGCAGGTCATTGCACACTGCTGAGTTGAAGTATGACATCATGGAGAAGCAAGCATATGCACTAGTTAGAGCATAGTTAGAGTAGTCAAAAGTTTCAGGCCATAATTGGTGGGCTCTCACATAGTTGCATATGTGCCTCATGCAACAGTCAAAGATATCTTTACTCACCAGGAGGTAACCGGAAGAAGATATAGATGGATAAACAAATTGCAGGAGTTTAACATTGAAATACAGATCACAAAATTGGTAAGAGGACAAGGTTTGGCAAAATTGATGACACAATCAAATCTAGAGGCATGCCAAGTGAATGTAGTGCATAATGAAGTTATAAATATGTCAGAGTCTGAATGGTATAAGGACATAGTACATTATTTGCAAAATTTGAACTGTCCTTCCCATCTCAGTGATAATCAGAAAAGGACCTTAAAGTTACATGTTAAATACATCATTGTTCAAGGAGAACTATATTGGAAAAATTATGATGGTGTATTACTTAGGTGTGTGGATGAAAATCAAGCCAGGGATACTCTGAATGACATGCACAATGGAGAGTGTGGTGGACATTATACTGCCCAGACAAAAGCCCACAAAATTCTCAGAGCAGGCTACTAGTGGCCAACTCTCTTCTCAGATGCACAAAGAATGGTAAAAAAATGTGATCCTTGCCAAAGATTCTCAGGAAAGCTGAAATATGAAGGTGCATTGCCCCTTAGGACTATAACTGTAGAAGCTCCATTTCAGCAATGGGGGATTGATTTTATAGGGGAAATCTCAGAAAAATTGAGTGGAGGACATAGTTGGATTTTGGTTGCTATTGATTACTTCACTAAATGGATTGAGGTCGTTCTAACTAAAAACACTACGAGCAAAGTGGTGATGGATTTCATTCTAGAAAATATTGTTATCAGATTTGGAGTGCCAGCCAAAGTGATCACAGATAATGCAATGTGCTTCAGATCTGGTGAATTTGTTGATTTTTGCAACAATTGTGGGATTAATTTGTTACATGCATCACCATATCATCCACATGGAAATGGTCAAGCAGAGTCAAGCAACAAAAGCCTCATGAAAATTATCAAAAGGATGGTAGATAGAAACAAAAGGGCTTGGGATTGAAAGTTGAAGATGGCATTATGGGTTGATAGAGTAACAGTGAAGAAAGCAACTGGAAGGTCGCCTTTTGAACTGGTGTATGGTGCAACAGCTAAATTGCCTGTGAACAACCTCCTACCAGTTTATAAATTCATACAAGAAAATGAGGAGGAGATTGAGGACTCAATGATTGAAAGAATAAATCAGCTGGTTGCACTAGATGAAATGAGAAGGGAGGCACAGAAAACAAACATCAAGAGATAGCAAGAGGTAAAATATCTGTTTGATAAAAGGGCTACAGAAAGAAAGTTTCAAATAGGTGATTTGGTCCTTGTATGGAATGCAAGGAACCAGGATAAGGGCAAGCACGGTAAATTTGAGCCCTTGTGGATGGGCCCGTACCAAATCAATGACACTCATGGAGAAGATTCCTATTTTCTCCAGGCCCTAAGTGGTGAATTACTGGAATTGCCTGTGCATGGTCAGTTCCTGAAACCCTACTTCTCATGAATGGGTAGCTTATGTGCACACTGTAAACTAGATGTAAATATTTTGTAATGCCTTGTATAGTCAGTCGTGTTTTGAGTTTTGTGTTTTGACTGGTCTACCCCAGAGTAGCTTGGTTCTCACTACAGTCTTGTGTCTGCACATCCCCAGTTGGAGCCACTGGTGGTGTTCACCTAGGGTTAGGGTTTTGAGTTGTTTCTATAGGTTTATGTTTTGGTTCCCTAAAACCCTCAGTGCCTTAGTTTAAATTTTCCTCGGGCCCCATGTATTGTTTTACCACTTTTTCCAGATGCACTTGAGAAGAATGTTAAGTTCCTATATGTGCAATTGCAAATGTATGTTGGCGTGCTTGAGAAATTTCAATTGGCCTTTGAAAAATCGTGAAAAAAGGAGTTATATGCATTTCTAAGTGCATATCGAGTTTGCATTTACAAGTGGGAATCTTTCACAGATTCCCAGGAATATTCTGAAGTTGTATGCATTTCTGAATGCATATCGGGCTAAGGAATGTGCATATACAAAGTGGGAATCTTTCATAGATTCCTAGAATATTCCCAGTTTGTTTATCAGGTCTGCATGTATTTTTGGTTTGTATGTTCAGACATACAATGGTTAGATACAATGGCAACAAGCAAGGAAAAGATACATTGCAGGCATATTCCAGGAAAGATTCCTTGTTTGTATGTGAAAGGGTGAATGTATGTTCGGACATACAAAGGTCCTATGCAAGAAAGGCGATATACAACCCGGACGCGATGGAATTTTCAAGCTACTTCATAAATATTTGAGGTCCGTGGGTTGTATAAAGCACTTGTATATGCCGATATACAAGTCGATGTGCAATGAAAGGATACAAGCTGGACTTCAAAAGGAGGTACATTCTGATGCATAATGATTTGAAGTCCTTGGCTTGTATGTATGTGTGTGTTGTATATCACAAATATACAAAGGAAAGAGATGGAAGCCGGACCCGAGTAGTTTTCCAATTTATTCTAAACTGGCATGGGGTCCGCTTTGTATATTAAGTTGTTGCATGTATATGCATTTTGCATATACAAGGGATTTTGAAAGGGGAATAGTGGCGATTGTATATGCATCCATTCTTGCATATTCAAGGGCGAAATGGCAAAATGGAGAAGGTGAAAAGTCAACGATAGGAACATGGAGTGCCTATGTGGCACGTAATCATTGACTCTTTGGCTTTTCTGTAGGTTTTTGGGCCGTTAGATCTCAGCGATGGAGTCATGATCGATGGCCGTGTTTTGAACCTTCTGTGTGAAATTTTTCCCATGCGTGTGCAACGGTTTTGAGCAGGAAAACTTCAGATGTGTTCGTTGCTGCATCCCGCGGGTAGCTGAATCATTAATGGCAAAATGCAGAGGCATCAATGGATGAAATGACAGATGAACTACCAGGTTTGTGAAAGAAGATCTTTAGGTGGCGGTGCAGATCCTGAACCTACCTACTCCTTCCTCTTTGTCCCTTTGTTGCATTGATTATTTTAAGCGCCAATATGAATAATGCATTGTATCTGGCAGGATTTTTGACTTGTCATGTAATTAATTTGCTGGATGTACAGTTTGGCTATATGAGGGGCACACTATGTCATTCATTGGTTGTTGAAACCTGGACAAATTTTGGTGTTGTAATCAGACACAGTCTCATTGGTGGCTCTGTTCTGGGTGTTTTGTGAGTTTATGAGTTGTATGTTGAATGTCTTATATACAGAATTCATCAATTTCATGTTGATTTAAATGAGTAATGCTTTATAGCATGTATTTTGTTATTTGTCTTCAAATTGAATGTGTTCTTCTGAATCTAAACAGCTAAGGGGTGTGAGAGATTCTAGGATATAGGTTTCCTATGTTGAATGCTTAGTCTTTTACTTCTTCTCAAGGAGTAGATTAAATGTCTTGGGTTAAGTATTGAGAAGAATACATTGTAGAAAGGATGTTTGTAAGCAGAAATAATTAAATACTTTATCTTGGGTGTTGTCTGTAAGGCAGACATTACATAACCCCCTTGAAATCTGATTGTTGTTTTAGGTCTATGATAAACATTCACATATATATGTCTATTGACTCCGAGCCCTGGATAGGCACCAATCTATTCTTGTATTTAGGTTGCAACCCAAAGTCTCAGTTTTGCATCCAGACATAAAATTAAACTCAAGCTTTAAATACAAACCTTTAGGACATTATGAGTAGTTTAGGACTGAAATCCTCTGTCTCACAACTGAACATAGGCCCAAAGCTAGCCCCTTTGCACTTATCTCACAGTTTTGGTCTGCATAAGTGAGGATTTATCTTCTTTGTGTCAACATCCTAGCTAGCTTGTAGATGCATTTCATAAGATGTGGAATAGGGAATACCCCCCTTGGTTCTATAGAGCCTAAAGAAGAAGAGGAGATATTTATAGAGTCTATCTCCTGTACTGTTGGCCCCTGGCCCAGGAATCCTGTTGATTAATGATGGCTACTTTGTAGGGATAACTGGGAACAAGCATCCAGTCTGGGAAAATAACCAACATCATAAAGCTCCTCGAGACTTATGACAATGCACTGAACCAACTTGGTGTCAATCTAAAAATAGCTTGCTTTTCCAAGAAGTGTGGAGAGATCCTAAGAGGTTGGAATCGCATTCTGAAAGCATCAAGGACCTTACCAAGATCTTCAGGACTCAGATCCATGAACAAAACTATCATCTGATCAAACCTGTTCTCTCCAAGAACATTGGAGTTCTCCCTTGCATACCAATTAGCCTATGAGAAAACTCAGAAATAGGCTAATTGTTCATAAATTGGCTATGCTTCAGAAGGGGACATTAAATCTTCTCTTATTCCCATTACTCATCCTCACCATTTTTCCTTCCCTAATACCCTTAAGCCTTCTAGTTTAGATATCATACTAGAACCTCCCCTTCTGACCAAACATAAATTTGAACCTTACCCAACCCTACCTCATCACAAACCCCAAACAAAGCTCATGATTTCTTCTGATACTTTGACATCCCTGCCATCCCCTCTTCTTGAGGATGTCATGGATCTTTTTTCATAGTCATTTTAGTCAAGCCCTATAATAACCTATTTGCATTCCTAAGGACTCTATGCCTATGGATTTAACACCACTTGAGCTACAAGCCCCTACACATGAGGGGTGTCTTGTTGGATATGGGGTAGATGTTCCTTCTATTTCAATGGTATTCATCATTCATTGAATCTCTCCCACTCTTTGAATGTTCTAGGTGACATGAATCCACCTGTATCTATAGAATATCCACACTCTGACTTGCCACCATATGAGCATGACCCATATGGCAACAACTTGCTAGATGATGAATATGATGAGTAATCACTTCTCATATCTTCTTTATCTATGTGTGTGTTTCCATTTAGGATTTGTATTATGGCATTGTTTCTTCTTTTAGGTACGTGCTTGTGTTCTCCCATTCATATGCATGTATGTCTATTAGTTCTCTTCGGAGGACCCATGCAAGTCTTGTAAGTAAATGGATACAGGGGAATACTATGTAGTTTTTTTAATTTCGTTTGTACCTCATTTTATTCCTTTATACATGATTCTTTATGATTTTCTTAATGAGATTTTGTGGACAACATAAAGCATGGTGGCATTTAGGTTCCCTTCATGCTTACCCAAAATTTCTTAGGATAATAGTTTTGTTCGATAATTTTAACATTAAATTGTTCTCCTTGGGGATGATGCACAGTATTATGTTTTTCTTAATACAAAATCATGTTGACCTAAATGGAAACAACCTATGTTTTTAATGTACCTAATTTTTAGTTATGTATGCCTAGGGGGATAATGAAACTTTTTATACAAATTTTATATGTTCATACACTTATACTAACCTTGATTCATATAGATCCCTTTGTGTGTTAGATTGTGATGTTGTTGTCTTTTATATGACATTGCATTCTCCCTCTTTTATGTCATTCCATGGACACAATTTTTGGCATACCCATCCTTTGAAAACTAAAATCATTAACCTTGGGGGCATACTGTTTGGTGTTTGACTCTTCCCTTGGGTGCATATTCCCCTTTCCTATACTTTAAAATACTTTCCTACTTTATACTTCAACACCTATTTTAAGGGGGGCATATATCTACCACCTACACACTTGGCATGCTTCTAGAGTGCTACACATTTGTGGTCCCAAGAGCAAAGAACACTTGAGCATGGCCACCCTTATTAGGACTACCTAGCAACATAATATGATAGTACATGCAGTCCTTGGTATGGTATTGTAAATTATCAGCAACAGAGTATGCTAGTGCATGTGATTCATAGAAATATTATACGGTTCCTAGAAACAAAGCATGCTAAACCTTGAACCATATTCACGTTTCCTAACAATAGAGTATGTTGGGATTATGTTTTTCTATTTTCCAACAACAAAACACACTAGAAAATCTTATACTTTCCTTCTCGGTGCATGTGGTTTGTTTGTTTGTGTTGACAATTGTACTTTTGTTTATGTTTCCCTATGTATTTCTGTGTGTGTTATGTAGTCTCTTTGGCATATGTTGTGTGTATGCTGGATTATGTAGGATTTGTTGACACATTTATGCTACAAGTTTTATATGTTTCTAATGTCTCATTGTGATGCAAGTTCTATGTTTTACTAATGAATATGTGTTACAAGTTTTTTTGCATATCTTCATTTGGGGGCATGAGCACTTACCTTGAAGATTTTAGTGTATCCTTTTACAGCATATCATTTTTAATAGCACATCTAATATTCTATGTGTTTCATTTTTTATATTTAACTTCTATACTTTAGCTAGGCTTTATCACCTAGTGGCACAATCCCATTAAAGTGAGGGAAAAATGTAGTTACCAAAATTGCATACCTTGCATTTTTCCATTACAAATTATCCTCATCTAAGTGTTCATTCCCATAGCATGTTCTTATAGCTCATTAAGCTTGTTCTTGACCTTTTTCCTAATCCAAATGCTAATAGTTTATGCCTTTATGTGTTTAGATTTGGTATATGTACTTAAACATGTTTCTTATGATTATTTTAGTTTATACCTTTTACAATAGAATGTTAATTAAGATTTTTTTCTTAGACAAAGGTGCAGTTGCATGGATGTCTATGTAACTGTGCTACCATCCTATGATAATACAATCATATTAATTCAATATAACAACTAGGTTAGTGACATTTCGACTTCATCAATTATGTAGTATCCATTCAACCAACCTCTATCAAATTTGTAACCAACATTTCCTAATCTCTTGACTAAATATAGCTAGCTTAGTGACTATTGGGATTCCTTCCTTCATTCCCTACATGCATTGAACTATTAGAGGTTTTTGAGATTCAATTCTATGCTAGTTGGTTTGAACTCTCTAAAAAATTTAAGCTTTTTTTTCTATAGCATTCTTGTGTGAATCCAAGGTTACAATACTGCTACAATTCATTCTCCATTATGAGTTTTACAATTATTTCAAATCATATTGATGTTTATGGTTTCTTGTATTCTTTCTTTTGAGATTGCAGGATTATTGAGGCATCATCTGTTCTTAGTGGTTGGGCACTTCTTGAGGGAGATAGTTTAAGACAACTTCTCTTCACCATCTAGAGAAGACATATCTTCTTAAATTCCTCGATCTGGTGATATAGTTTTTGTCCCGACTTAAATCCTCCTCTCTTTTCCAACTCCTTTCTCTTCAATCTATAAGTTTACTTGGATTCTCATAAGGTTGATATCATGTTCTCTACCTTCTCACAAACTTATATTTAGATCATTGTTAATGCAAGAGCATCCAGGGTGTAAGAGAAATCTTGCATCACCCAAAAATATTGTTTCTTTTTCAATAAGGGCTAAAATTAGCAGGGTTACTATTTTTTAGTAAGTTGGCATTTGTGTATGTATGGGCACAAAATTTACACAGACCTCCAGAATGGTGAATTGAATCCAATGGTGAAGAAATCACTTCTATATCATTTATCATTTGTGGGATAAATTAATATTTTAATTTTTCAAAATCTTGATAAAAACATTCGAAGTCAAATTTGAGGCACTTAGAGGCTCTGGATGGGCCCAAAAATTGGCCAAAAGTCAAAATGTACCCTAACAAGCTATCTTGTAGCCAAGCATCTTTTCAAGAGCTTTCCAACAATATATAATAATTGAAAATTTGACAATTAGATCAAAAGTTATGATCCTAGGAAAATGTACTACTAAAATTAAAAAATTGAAAATATCTTCTTGGGGGATTTACATTTCCTAGAATATTCTAGGGTGGTTACATATTCTAGATAAAGGAGGCAAATGGTGGTTACAAGAGGGGGTTCAACAGTGTAGATGGTGGCTCTACCTTGCAGATTTTTGTAATTAGAAAGCCCATGTAGTTGTAGCTAGTAATTTTACTGGATATTGTAATTTCATTACATTGAGATAATAGAAAGCAGGTGTTTCTTTCTTACATTCGTTGTTTTATTCTTTGTTATTGTTGTGTGTTTAGGTTGGTAAGGGGAGTACTCCTTCATATATTGTACATTTTAATTTAGAGTCCATAAAACCCATTATTGGTACTCTTGGATTCTCCACTTCCCACATTTCTTCTCCATACACTTAAGGCATGTAACATCTTTATAGACTTGGGTTGTTGAATGTTCATTTTAGAATCATTATTATTGTTCTCTAATTCTAGACACATTTAGGATTAGAAACTTAAACACATTATCCAACACCAATTCATATTTTTATTGGATGGCTCATGGAGGTCAAAGACCAAATAGGGGCTTGACCATTTGCAAATCTCCTTAACAATCATCCCCATTCTTTGTCTAGCTATAGGTACCATTGGTGAAATAATCACATAGAGATTTTGTAATCTCTTTCCTTTGTTATATTTCCATCATTTATATTGATTTAGATTACATCTAAATTTATTTAGTCATATTTATATATTCATTTTATTATTTCTTGGTGCTAGTGCCTCAAATTTATCTCTTTGTGTATGGAGGACCACAACAAATTTGGATTTAAGTGTAGTTGCACTATTGTCCATGAATCATATGGATGTTTATGTCATAGGTGATTCCTAAGAGTTTCTCTAGGTTCCATATCCTTACAAATTTTTGTTTCTATCTTTGTCTTTCAAAATATATTACTATGTTTCGATTTATTCCAGATTTCCTTAGTACATTAGCAAAAACAATAATATTTTGTCTAGGGAATGAATGTATCTTTTAATTAGGTGAAATACATTTAGATATGCTAGAACACTCTGCTCATGTATTTGTTGTAGAGTAAATTAATATGTTTTGTTTCTATCTAGAGACTAAGAAAATTGAATAAAAAATAATCAGTTTTGTCTTATTTCACCAATATATAGAATTCTAAAAACTAGAAACCACAAATGTATTGCCAAAATAAGAGGCAAATAGCATGGGACCAAACTAAGCACCCATCTCCCTCATTCAAAAATCCAATGCCCCATTCATAAAGAGCATATTCTAGGAATATTAAATTTAACTCCTATCAACTGTAACTCCCTCCACAATTCATGCAAGGTCAAATGTAACTCCCAAGCACCCCATTGAGGCACTTATTACAATGCATGACTCTTCATATTCCAAGGTGAACTTTCATCTTCCTTTTCCCACTTCCATGTCTTCTTTCAATAATATTTCCACAAATTTTCAAAGAATAATAATCAACATTATCATCCCTACCACATATGGGCATCCCATTTCACCCATTCCATGTTTAGAGGAGAAAATTCATTAATTATTTTCTATACAATTATTTAAGTAATCTAGACATAGGGATCTACAAGGTAGATAAAACCTAATCCCAACATAAACTCTATGGTCATAGGAAAATGTGTGCAAGAGTTCAACTATTATGTCAAAATGTAAATCTAATCTAGTTGCCTTACTTGCAAAAATTCAAATCAAATTGTGTCATGTCCCTATCGAAGGAAATATTGAGATAAATTCTCATGAACTCTTGAATGTTCTAGTCTAATTTCTACATATAAGAA
Source organism: Cunninghamia lanceolata (assembly GCA_027924645.1). Lineage (NCBI taxonomy): Eukaryota > Viridiplantae > Streptophyta > Pinopsida > Cupressales > Cupressaceae > Cunninghamia > Cunninghamia lanceolata. The sequence goes on from BSBN01000547.1 coordinate 16,930,623, forward strand.
TTAAAGTGCTTTGATATATATATATATATATATGTTTCTTTGATTTGGAGAGGTTGTTAATCGAGCCATTAATGTACTATAGTATTCCTAAATTTATTCTTGGCTATCAATTGATGCAAGTTTTGTTCTATAAGTTCTAGGATTGTCAAGTATGAATCTTAAGAATGCGTATTCTAGCAAGAGCAATTCATAGTTAATGTCTACATGATTAGTAGGGATATTTTAGGGAATTTCATGAGTGTGCCATGAAGTTTCTCTATTCACATTTATTGGTTTGATTGTCTTCAGGATTAGTTAATGGTACAACATTATAATTGATTGCAAAGATTTTGTAATCATCTTCTCCTTAATGCATATGAGATATTTTTTACTAGTCCTATATCTTTTAAGTAGATTTACTATTTATTTTCCCCTAATTTTTAGCAATTTGTATGCATATGCAAGTCTATATCCTTGTTGCAAGTATGTGCCTAATTAGTGTTGTCATTGATGTCAACATATCTTTGTTGTCATTGGTGTCAATTGTATCCTATCTTGCTATTAGTTTAGAAGATTTACATGTTGAGGATATTGAGAAAATGTGCTCCTCCCGAAGGAACAATGAGTTGCATACTGAAGAATAGTCTAGAAGATTGCTCTACATTTCTTGCCGATTGAAGATCTTGATATGCAGATTGGAAGTTATTTAGAAACATGTTTGAAGATGCTAAATCCTGATTTTGAGCATCCAGTGTGAAGAATTGAGTTACATTCACCAGAGTAAAACCTACTTTTTCTGATTATTCACTGGTGATAGGGAGAAAGTATTTTGCTCTGCATTCATTTCCATTAAAGTATTTTGCTTTGTGGTTCTAGAGGGAAGTTTGGGATGAAAATATGTTCCTACAACTCCAATGGTTCGTGATTTTGTGGTCCACAAGCTATCTTTATTTTATAACAGTTGAAGACAGTGTAGTTCATATGCTTCGATGTGAAGAATCTCATGGATAAAGTGGTTAGATTTTGTGCAGTTGCTCCTGATGATTACAACATGCTTGTGGATGCCTCTTGATCATGTTCCTACTTTTGCATTGGTCTACAAGGAGTATTTTGGATCAAAGTTGAAGATTATTCCCAGATAAGGTAGCGTGTAATAGTCTTAGCCGACTAGGTTAATTCCAGTAATTGTGGAGATCTCTTGATGATTACAAAAGTGTGTTGTGGCATGGAAGATCATGTTTGAGTCCCAGCTAAGGCATGGCATGATCCGCATACATCTTTTCTACACTTCCTTAGCTTAATTTTTGTATTAGGTCAAGATCTATTTTGCAAATGTTTGTAATGCCGACCTTGGATATCGTTCCAACGGTTGATGAATGTAATGTCGACCTTGATGTACATTCTAAGGTTGATGAATGACATATATACTTGTAATTTGGTTGTGGAAAAGATGTCCTCAAGGTGAAAATGCAAAGATAAGAAGGCAAAGCAGAGCAGAGGAATTATTGTGCTTAATAAATTAATCTTAGATATGAAGAAGATGTTGATCTTGGCAGTGAGCCACCAGTAGGGTTTAACAACCCTCGGGGTTTAATAGCCTAAGGGTTTAACATCCCTCATTATAATCTTTCTAGGTTTAAGGTAATCTTTCTAGGTTTAAGGTTGAGGCAGTGAGCCAACTGAACCTTTATACTTCATGGTGGTGAGCCAACATGTTCTAGGCCCGTGGAGTGACCAAGCCTGAACATCTTTATTCAAAGATTCAATATATATTGAGAGCTAATCCTCTCCATGGTTTTTCCCCACATTGGGGTTTTCCACATAAAAATTTGGTGTCTCTTATGTTTGATCTTGCAACTGTGATTAATTTTCTGATTTCATGCTTTCATGTTTTAATCATAATATTAGTGGACAAGTGATTAATGTTTTAAAGTGTAGAAGTAGTTAAGGTTTTTGGGACAACTGATTCACCCCCCTCTTAGTTGTCTGGTACATTTCAACAATTGGTATTAGAGCCAAGTACCTCAGAAGAAAGCTTAACAGCTTGAGGTTGATCCAAGATGTCATATAAAAAGGAAAGTCTATCGTTCGATGGGACAAACTACTCCATCTGGAAAATTCCATGAAAACCCATCTCCTCTGCTTGGGTTATAGTGTTTAGAAAATAATTGAAGACAAGTATGAAATTTTGAAGGGTGGCCCACAGACTGAAGATGAATTCAAGTAATTTGAGTTAAACATAAAATCCAAAGATGCCTTGGTGAGTGCCCTATCTGATATCGAAGTAACAAGGGTTATGGAGCTGGAAACTACTCATGAAATTTGGGACAAGCTGAAGAATCTATATGAAGGAGATGATTCTGTAAAGTGCACCAAGTTACAAAGTTTGAAGGCAAAATATGAATGTTTGAAGATGAGCAAAGATGACAACATAACATCCTTCATGCAAAATATTGATGAACTTGTAAGCAACATTAAAAGTGTGGGAGGAAAAATTGAGGACATTAAAATTATAAACAAAATTCTTAGATCTTTACCTAAAGCATACAGTCATAAAGTGGCCGCAATTGAGGAAATAATGACAGTAACAACAATTACAAAAGACCAGCTACTTGGGAAGTTGACAGCTTTTGAAATGAGAGAACTTGGTGATTCCCTTCCAAAGATAGAGACTACTTTCAAGGCCAGCACTTTACAAAGAACCCCCAAATCTGACAAGTACAAGGTGGAACTAGATTATGAGCTTGAAGAACTTGAAGCCAACTTTGTTAATAGTCTACCCAGAGGTATTGGTAAGTACAAAGGCAAATTACCTTTTAAATGTTTTAGTTGTGGTAAAGTTGGTCATTATGCTTCTAGATGTCCGACAAGAGTTCCTAGGCCAAGACCTGATAGACCTAAGATTCCAAAGACATGTTACTATGTTGTAGATCTTGATGATGATGAAAGAGTATGAGATGGTGATCCGGATAATGCTAGTACTTCTGGTAATGAATGCTTGTTTATTGCTATTAAAGAAGAACTTGTGCCTACTAATCCTACTAGCTGTGTGAAGGAAGAAAAACTAGTAGAAAGTGCATTGGTTGTTCAAGTTGTTGAAGATAAAGATGAATGGGTTATTGATAGTGCATGCTCTCATCACATGACCGGTGACAAAAGTAAGTTTGTAAGTCTGGAAATATATGATGGAGGACTGGTTAGGTTTGGAGATGACACAACTAGTAAGATTTGTGGAAAAGGATCCATTTCTTTTGATGGCAAGCATAATACTGAAGATGTTTTGTATGTGAAAGGATTAAAACACAATCTTTTGAGTATTGGTCAGATGTGCAACAAGGGTTATGACTTGAGATTCAAGGACAATGGATGCAACATAATGGAAAGCTCTGGAATAGTGATTACAACTGGTATAAAGACTAAAGGCAATATCTATCATCTGAAATGAAATGATAACTACAACTTGTTGGCTCAGGTTGATGAAAGTTGGCTATGGCACAGAAGGATGTGTCACATCAATTTTGACAACATTGTGAAGATAAGATCCACCCAGGCTGTAAGATATTTTCCCAAACTTGTGAAGCCTGCCGATACATTGTGCAAGGAGTGCCAATTTGGAAAATAGACAAAAACAAGCTTCAAGAGCAAGGACTAATCTGTTGGAGGACTACTAGAATTGGTGCATATAGATCTTTGTGGGCCTACTAGAGTAAGAAGTCTACAAGGAGATAGGTATTTCATGTTGTTGATTGATGATTACTCTAGAATGACTTGGGTTACCTTCTTAAAGGAAAAAGTAGAAGACCTAGAAAAGTTCAAAACATTCAAGGCAATGGTTGAGAATGAGATAGATTTGAAAATCAAGTGCTTGAGGTCTGATAAAGGTGGAGAATTTACATCAAATGAGTTTAACTTCTTCTGTGAGGATCAAAGGATAAAAAGTGATCTACACCTAGGACTCCACAACAAAATGGAGTAGTGGAAAGGAAGAACACGACAGTTCAAGAGGCTTCTAGAACAATGATGAAGGAGGCTGACCTACCAGAAGCATATTGGAGAGAGGCAATTCACACTGCTGTATACATCCTAAACAGAGTTCAAGTCAAAGGTAACAATTCAAAGACTCCTTATGAATTGTGGCATGGTAAAGTTCCCACTGTGAAATACTTCAAAGTCTTTGGTAGTAAATGTTATATAAGAAGAGATGAAGATTTAGGTAAGTTTGATGCAAGATGTGATGAAGGCATCTTCCTTGGATACTCCACCAAGAGCAAAGGCTACTAGTGCTACAATAATAGATTGGAGAAGATCATTGAAAGTGCAAATGTCAAAGTTGATGAAAGTAAGGAAAAAGGATCAAGTGGCTATGAATCAGATGAACCAGATGCTTTTGCAAGCAAAGAAATAATACAACATGAAGACAATTCAGATGAAGAGGAACAAGCTCTGGAAACTGTCACTAAGACACCAAGGTATGTAAAACTAAATCATTCTAAAGATCAAATCCTAGGAGATAAGAGCAAAGGAATTATGACTAGAAGAAGAGATGTAAAAGAACAAGTAAATTTCTATTTGATTTCCAAGATTGAACCTAAGACTGTAAATGAAGCCTGCAATTATGAGAATTGGGTAAAAGCTATGAAAGAAGAACTGATGTAGATAGAGAAGAATCAGACCTGGGATCTTGTCTCTAGACTAGCAGACAAAAATGTAATTGGCACCAAATGGGTCTTCAGAAATAAGATGAATGAGAAAGGTGAAGTAGTAAGAAACAAAGCAAGATTAGTATGCAAAGGATACTCTCAAGTTGAAGGAATAGATTTTGAGGAAACATTTGCACCTGTGGCAAGAATTGAAGCAATAAGAATGTTCTTAGAATTTGTAGCCTACAAAGATTTCAAGGTATATCAAATGGATGTGAAGTCTGCATTCTTGAATGGAGAATTGGAGGAAGAGGTCTATATTGAACAACTGGAAGGATACCAGTCATCTGATCAAAGTGACATGGTGTGCAGATTAAAGAAAGCTTTGTATGGACTAAAACAAGCCCCCAGGGCCTAGTATGCAAGATTGGATAAATATCTGATACAATTAGGGTTCAGTAAGGGTACCACTGACAGCAATCTCTATCTCAAGATCAATAATGAACAAATCCTAATTGTGGCAGTCTTTGTGGATGACATTATATTTAGAGGCAATGAAGGTATGTGCATAGTTTTTGTAGGGGAAACGCAAAATGAATTTGAAATGTCAATGTTTGGTGAGATGAATTTCTTTTTAGGTCTGCATATTAATCAATCAAATAAAGTTATTTTCATTTCTCAGTCTAAGTATGTGAAAGAGTTGTTAAAGAAGTTTGAAATGGAGGACTGAAAATCAATAAGCACTCCAATGATAACTGGTTGTAAGTTAAGCAAAAGTGATGACTCACCTATGGCAAATCAGAAGAGGTATAGATCTATGATTGGAGGATTACTTTATCTAACCCAAACTAGACCTGACATAATGCATGCAATTTGTCTTGTGGCAAGATTTCAAGTAGAACCTAAAGAATCACATGTGATGGTAGTCAAGAGAATACTGAGATATTTAAAAGGCACAATAGATTATGGATTGTGGTATCCAAAAGATGATGATTTCATTCTCAGTGCATACACAGATGCAGATTGGGCCAGAGATGTGGATGACAGGAAAAGTACAAGTGGAGGTACATTCTTCTTGGGAAAAAGGCTAGTATCTTAGTTAAGTGAGAAACAAGACTCAATTTCTTTGTCTACTGTAGAAGCAAAATATATTGTAGTAGCATGCAGTTGCACTCAAGTGTTATGGATGAAGTGGACATTGAAAGACATCAGCGTTGTGTATGAAGATCCAATTGCAATCTTTTGTGACAACACAAGTGCCATAAACATATGAAAGAATCTAGTAATGAATTCAAGGACATTCATATATCCATAAGATATCACTTTCTGAGGGAAAAAGTGACAAAGAATGAAGTCAAGTTGAAGTATGTATCTACAAAAGATCAAATTGCGGACATTTTTACCAAGCCTCTGCTTAAGGATACTTTTGAGTATCTCAGAGAAAAGTTAGGGGTTATCACCCCTCCTTCTCTAAACTAAGATGCACAGGAGTGCATCAATTCGGTGGTGCTTAGAGTTCATCTAGATCCAGATTGATGTTTGTTTGGGCTACTTCTCAGGGGGAGTTACAAATGAAGGGAGTTTAGTTCAAAGTAACATAGTGCAAGTATGTGCCCTTGGCTATTGATGTCAAAGGGGGAGAGAAATCATGTGAAAAACTCAAAAGGAAAGAATGCAGATGTGTAAAGAGAAAGGGGGAGAATCTTGTCATGATGGTTGTGGTTTTTCACATCATATGTTGCCATCAATGACAAAGGGGGAGATTGTTGCAAGTATGCGACTAATCCATGTTGTCATTGATGTCAACATATATTTGTTGTCATTGGTGTCAACTATATCCTATCTTACTATTAGTTTAGAAGATTTACATGAGGATATTGAGAAAATTTGCTCCTCTGAAAGGACCAGTGAGTTGCAGTAAATTGCGATGAAGATAGTGAGTTGCATACTGAAAAATAGTCTAGAAGATTACTCCGCATTTCTTGTTGATTGAAGATCTTTATCTGTGGATTGGAATTTATTTAGAAGCATGTTTGAAGATGTGAAATCCTGAGTTTGAGCCTCCGGTGTGAAGAATTGAGTGAGTTACAATCACCAGAGTAAAACCTACTTTTTTTTATTATTCACTGGTGACAAGGAGAAAGTATTTTGCTCTGTATTCAAGTATTTTTCTTTGCAGTTCTAGAGGGAAGTCTGGGATGAAAATATGTGCCTGCAACTCCAATGGTTCATGATTTTGTGGTCCGCAAGCTATCTTTCTTTTATAACAGTTGAAGATAGTGTAGTTCATATGCTCCGGTGTGAAGAATCTCATGGATAAAGTGGTTAGACTTTGTGCGGTTGCTCCTGATGATTACTGTAGATTAGGAAAACAAAATGAAGTGGAAATACTAACAAAATGCATAAACATACAAAGTTATACCTTCACAATGTAGACCCAATCTCATCAAGAGAGAGGAACCTTACACCCAAAACAGCTCCTAAGACATGATTATCCCTAGATAAGTGATTCTAATGTGAAATGCTACTCTAATTATGCAACTCACAATTATAGCTCAATAGTTATTTTGACATGGTAACATTACTCAAAACTTGGATCCCAAAATGGGTTGAGAGATGTATTTATAGAGATTTTGGAAGGATTTTGATCCAAGGGTGGAGATTGATTTAGAAGATCAATGGTGGAGGATGAAAGTGATGTGGAGGGCCTAGATTCAATCTTGGAGGAATGGAAGGTTAGGAATAAAAGTAAATCTTTTATTCATTTTAGAAAAAAAGGGGTTATTAAATGAGTATGGGTGTGAGGGATTATTTTTGAATTGAAGATTCATTTGGGGAATGTAAAATGAATTAAAAATTTATTTGGGGATAAGTGGAAATAAATGAGCATGGGTGAGGTAAGGGGTGTGTAAAAAGAATTAATTGTGATGTGGGATGTTTTAAAATAAAAAATTGACTTAGGTGGATTTATTTCAATTTTTTTATTTGGAGGATGTGGAGAAGGGTGTTAAACTAGGTTTGACCACCCAAATGAGAGGTTAGGGTTAATTAAATGTAGGTTTTATTTAATTACTCATAGGGCTAAGATGAGGTAGGCTAGGGTAGGCAATTAAATAATAGCTATTTAATTGTCTAGGGTAGGGATAGGTCAATTAATAGGCTGAATTAATTAGTTAAACATGGTTTAGCTAATTAATTAGATTTAGTGAAAAGGGGAAAATTGATTAAATAAATATTGCATATTTATTAAATCAATTGGCTAAGGTTTGGACTATTGAATTCATGAAATTAATTCAATTTTGGATATAAAATGATGTGAATTTGGGAAATAGAGGTATAATTAATTAAATACAAATTTAATTAATTGGTTAGAAGGGAAATTGGTGTGTTTAGGGATGTCAGGAGTCGGTTTGATGGTAAAAGATATTTTTAGATGTCTACATTTTCCCCTCTTTGACATGGCATCAGGACCTAGGATGGAAGTGGCATCAGGTTGAAGAAAAATATGCCCCAATTGCCAGAAAGGAATAAGGTGGATGAGGGATGCTCCCTCGAGAGGTTGGCGGGAAAATAAAAATTTTCCAGGTGAGTTCTCAAAAGGATGTGATGGGAGTGAAGGTTGGATAGGGGATGGGAAAACAAGATGACAAGAAGAAAAACGGAGGAAAAAGGCTGAGATCTGCACCCTAGAGGGAAAAAGAGGGGGTGAAACGATGACATGGCCCACTATATTAGGAAAAGTGGGCCCTTAGAGTGCCACATTGCACACTTTGACTTTGGAGAAGAAAGAGAGAAGGAGAGATGGCAAAGCGCAATCCCCAGTTCCCTCGACTTCGACACATCTCAGAGCGGTTTCGATCGTTTAGCTGGGCACCGGAGGCTGGATCTCAGGGAGGGTCTAACCTTGACTTTTCAATTTTTGTGTTTTTATCATTTTTTTGTGTTTGGGAATTAGGATTGGAGCGTGTAGCGCCAAAAGTTAGGCGGATTAGTGCTATCCTCTAGATTGGTGCTATCTGCCAGGGTAGCAGTCAGGCAGTTTGTCGCCATTTTCCTAAAATTTTAGCTCTATTTTCTAAAATAACGTAATGTTAGAAAGTAGTTAGGGTTTGGCGTTTTAGTGCCAAATACATATGAGGGTAGCGCTATGTATTGAACTAGCGCCATTTTGGACAGTAGTGCTATTTTTCATTTAAGTGCTATATAGGGGATTAGCGCAATATAGAATATTAGCGCTTTTGGTAGAATTGGCGCTATTCAATGTATTAGCGCTAAGTGTCAAGGCGACGCCATTTAGTAAAATGGTGCTATGTATGCTGCGCAATAGCGCAATGTTTGGGAGTAGCGCAAATTGGTTTGCGCAGTGGCACTATTTACTGTAATAGCGCTATTTAGAGGAAGTAGTAGTGCCATTTTGAAAATGATGCAAAGCATTGTCTGTTTTGGCGCCAAATGTTTATGGCTTTTTAGATATTAGAAGAAAGGGGTTGGTTTAGAAAAAGATAGGTCGATATCTGACCAGAAAGTTGTGGATGCAGGATATGACGTCATTTATAGTGTATTCATGGGAGCAACGTGTGCCATCTGTGATGGCACTGTTCGACCATTTTGATGATGCCATGCGGGCCAGACTGGCTAGGTTGGGGCTTCTGATAGTGGCATCGATGCTCGTGCTACGAGTTCATCGAGCTCTGATGACAGTGATTGTGGAGCGGTACCGCTCAGAGCCCTGTACATTCTTGTTGCCGACTGGTGAGATCACGATCACACTTCAGGATGTTTATCACATCCTCAAGCTACCTATTCGAGGCTGGCGGGTTAGATATGACACGAGGAGGGGGCAGAGTGCCCTGATTAGAGTGTTTGGTGAGGATCATATTATTCTATCAGCGGACGGGAGAGAGATGAGCTATGAGGGGACACTAGTTGTGGGTGCAGATCCCTTTGCCTTATTCCTGTGTGCATTGATTGGTGGGGTGGTTATGCCTGATAGGAGAGGCAGGGGTTTTCCAGTTGGCTAGGGGGAGATGATTGAGGGGATGGTGAGGGATGAGACCATGTATGCCTGGGGACCGGCGATGCTAGGGCAACTGTATCATGAGATGCATACAGTGGTCTATCTTCATGATTTCACGTTATCAGCTGGGGTTACTCTGTTGCATGTGTGGATTTGGGAGCACATCACAGTTACCCGACCGACGTGTGGGTATTATTGCTGGCCATTTGAGGCCTTCATGTTTTTATATCGGGATGTAGAGTACACTTACACTGGACAAGTTCGGTACTGGAGGCGGATGTTAGATGATGTCATTTGTGTGACCTGACGACCATACATTGGAGTGGAGCCATGGCCAGATGATGATATTCACATGCCGTTTATATTTCAGCAGCGATAGCTGATGGGTTGAGGAGACCACACTATAGACATGTATCTTCTCTCACAGGTTATGCAGCAGTTTGGGTTAAGGCAGGACACGCCACAGTAGATGGCCATTTTTGCTCAAACCCATCGAGATGCGCCCTTTTGACCTGCAGCCATACAGCCACAGGTCGCTCGAGATGACTTTGCAGCTTTACGGCCAGTGCGGTGGGATTGGGGGAGCACGGTCCGGGATGCAGGCACTACTCCTGCCTATGACATATGGTGGCAGATGTGGCGGTCGACTCGATTTACAGACCCATCAGAGCTAGTTCCTACGGAGGAGGCAGCGGGGTCAGGTGATGATGATTCAGATGACAATGGGGATGATGACTCAAATGGGGATGAGCTCCTGGAGGAGGGGGAGGGGATCATTGGAGATGACCTCATGGAGGTTGGAGGGGGTGGAGAGGAGAGGGTGATTGGTAGGGATAGTCAGCGGATAGATGTGCTGGCAGCAGTGGCAGCTGGACAGGGGTAGGTGGGGCAACAGGTACCTATACAGCAAGTGCCTATTGAGTAGGTGCAGATCAGAGTGGGGCGATAGCATAGAGGACCTCGGCAGTGTGGGGGACAGTCGAGGGTGGATGGGGGGATCTACCCCCACCATAGGTAGTGCAGCAGTAGTAGGGGGAGGCAAGCCCCTCAGGGATAGCTAGAGTGGTAGAGGTTGAGAGACTCACACCTCGTTGGCAGCCTCGGGGTGAGGAGGAGGAGATGGAGACCTTACGAGCACAGGTGGCTAGCCTACAAGAGGCATTGGAGAGCTGGGAGGCTAAGTTGGTTCAGTTGCGGGGTGCATTGGCCTTATTAGATGGGTCAAATGGACAAGTGGCTGCGTTGCGGACACAGTTAGTCCAGGCTCAGGGTGAGATTATCACTTTAATAGGGGAGTGGGATGCAGTGCTTGCGAGAACACAGCATGTAGAGGCCCAGGGTGACACAACAGTTTTGATCAGGGAGCGAGATGCGGTGCTTGCCAGGGCACAGCAGGCAGAGGCTACGGTGGGCAGCTTGTAGGCTTCAGGTGCTGGTATGGCCCATGTTTTGACATTGACGCAGACACAATTATCGCAGGCACAGGCACAACTGTTGGAGGCCAGAGGACGAACAGACTATTATCAGACCTTATATCATGCGACAGTGCCTATAGAGCAGCGTGTGCTGAGTTATAGTTAGGTCAGTGGATTGTGGGCAGCTAGATCACATAGATCTAGATCAGTTCAGTCGGTTCAGCAGACGATGCCTCCTCCCTCGCATGTGCCCCAGTAGGTTCCATAGGTGTAGGTATAGCCACAGCCACAGCCGCAGCCGCAGCCACTAGCAGGACCACAGGCACCACCAGGGTCAGGATCCCTGACTCCATCATAGAGAGGCTCCTCTATGTGACATTGTATCATTGTAGCCCTTAGAGGCATTATATCAGGACATTATATTTTTTGATGTGCATATGAGCAATGTACATTTTTTTTTTGCGATGATATATGATGTGATGGAGATTTTTGATGGCCTATGTATTTGTTTGTGATGATCTATTATGATTATGATGATGCCTATGTTTATGGATGCAATGTGCTTTATGGATTATGGATGTGATGTGTTTATGCATTTATGTTTTTGATGTTATGGTTGTACCTATGATGGATGTAATGATAGTTTACTTATTTTGATATATGCATGGTTTTGTGATCTATGGACTATATGATGTATAATGCAAACGAATGTTCAGATTAATAAACATTTATTATGGATGCAAAAATGTGATGTAATGGAAATGTATGTTTATTCAAAATAAACACATGCTATGTATGGAATTATGGATATGCAGCTAGATGATTATAAAATGCAGCTAGATGATTATGATTGTGATGATGTAATGTAACTAAACGTTTATGAGATGATATATGGAATGTAGTGTAAATGTGATGATTTATTAAATGAACCTAATGATTATGCAATTTTAATGTTTCTAGAATGGACCTAAATGATATGCAAATTTAAAGGTTTCTAAAATGAACCTAAATGATATGCAAATTAAATGATTAAAATGAATCTAAATGATATGTAAATTAAATGATTTAGAATGAACCTAAATGATATGCAAATTTAATGTTTCTAAAATGGACCTAAATGATATGCAAATTAAATGATTTAGAATGAACCTTAATGATATGCAAATTAAATGATTAAAATGAACCTAAATGATATGCAAATTTAAAGGATTAAAATGAACCTAAATGATATGCAAATTAAATGATTTAGAATGAACCAAAATGATATGAGATGCAAAACTAAGTGATAGGTGAGATGTAGACTAGGTGATAGGTGAGATAATCGAGTCCTGATACACATGATGTTCATTGTTTGACCCTGAGTGGTGAGGCTGTGGGAGAGGAAACTAGGTGGGGAGAGGATAAGGGTGGGTGTATGGGGATTTGATAGGATTGGGAGCGCTAGAGGATGGGGGTGGGGAGGCGAGAGGATTGTTAGGCAATAAGACACCACGTCATTGAGGGGGGATGTACTTTGGTTCAGGTTGTGTTGAGTGGAGATACGGTGGGGGAATGTGATTAGTGAGGGGATTGGATAGGTTGGGGGGGTAAGTGATTTATCAAATCTAGGCCAAAATGGTATAGTTGTTTAGGATGATGATTTTGAGCTAGTAACAGTAGTTACATAAGATTAATTAAGAGCATTTCTTAGTTTACTTTAGCAATGTAGGATATAGTTCACAAAGGTATGAAATGACCTAGGTGATGATATATATCCCACAATTGCATGGACTAGACCCACAACTAATAGGTTGATTTCATGCGTACCCAAGGTAGTATAATCTTGCCTAGCTTAGGAAGGGGACTCATAGCGATGAGTTCGAGTAGTACATATAAGGTTTTGATGCCTATATATGCAAATGGGACACATCATGCTAGAACCGACCCAGGCTTCAAGATATTAATACTATTCCTGGAGTAATGAAACCAACCCACAAGCACAGCATACAGAAAAAATTGACCAAGTCTACTGTAGGTGTTGTCTACCACTTACCATGATATAATGAGATCAAGGTAGCTTTGGAGATGACTTAGAGTGAGACAAAAAGATAAAAATCAATAATCAAAAAGACCAACGAAAAGATACAAATAGCCTTTGTGTACTCTTGCCAAGAGACATGTTGATAGGATGACAGATTTTTGTCCATTGTGCGAAAGATATATCCTAGGATGCAGATCAGTTGGATTTGATGGGGGAATTTTTGAAAGGTGGGAAAAGGAATAGTCAGGCTATGTGTAAGATTATAGTTGGTATGTTGATTGATGATTTTGGCGCTAGGCACCATGTTTCAAGTGTATACTTAGCATGTGTATTATTTATTAGCTCTAGAAAGCTCAGTGAATGGGGACCATCTAAACAGGTTCGATGGGTGCATCTTATGTACCTGAGTACTGGAAATGTCCTTCGTATTCTAGACTGCCTACATACCCTGTATCCACGAGATCAAGGTACTTTCAAGATGCGGTCGAAATGAATATGTAGTTCTGGCAAGACTTGATGATGTGGGTATGGTTCAGGATGGGTGTGATGGTGGGGTTTGATGTATGTTTCGATGATTGTGATTTGCAGCGAGATTGATGTATGGGGTGATTTGCGGTAAATTGTGTGGTTTTTTGGATTTTCTGTGTTTTTTACTATTTTTTGGATTTTTTGGTTTTGTATTATTTTTTGGATTTTCTGGTTTTGTATTTACAAAGGGGAGCTTACAAGGATCCTCATTCCATGAGCTAATATTGGGATGGTATAGTGTGGGTTGGGTGATAGGACTTGATGTTTCAAAATTCCAAGCCATGGGATGTGTGTGATATGGAGTGGTGTGACGGAAAGAGGACTTATTAGATGGTAGAACTGGCCACTTACGCATGGCACCTAAAATAGGTTTTCACCATGGTACTTATCCAAGGCATCACCGAAGTGATTTTCACCATTGGAAGTTTTTATTGCACTTGGGTTTTTCTTGATTTTTTTGATTTTTTGGTTTTTTGATTTTTTTTTTTTGATGTTTTGACTTAGGGTACCGGATGGGTTATGCATAAAATTTCTTTAGATGTAGGATGTTCATAGGCTCATCCAGAGGCTACCCCTCAGGTGTTGCAAGCTGATATGCTCCTGATCCATAGTCAGCTGTGATGACATAAGGTCCTAGCCAATTGGGTTCAAACTTTCCTTGCTTAGGATGCTCTTGCAAATTCTTCTGATTTTCCATAAGGACAAGGTCACCTACTTCAAATTTTTGGGTTCTGATCCTCTTGCTGTAGCTTCTTCTGAGGTGGTTTTGGTATGCCTGTAGGTGGTTCAATGCATTTAGGCATTTCTCATCTAGTAGTTCTAGTTGATGCAGCCTTACGACTTGGTATTCCTCATCAGAGATTATGTTTTGCAGGGATACGCATAGGGATGGGAGCTCGACCTCAATAGGTAAAATGGCTTCAGATCCAAATACTAGTGAAAATAGAGTGACTCTTGTGGGGGTACGGATGCTTGTGCGATAGGCCCATAGGGCAGGGTTGAGTTGGAGGTGCCAGTCGCGGCCAACTTCATTGACTATCTTCTTGAGAATGCGGAGGATGGTTTTATTAGAAGCCTCTGCTTGGTTGTTTCCTTGAGGGTAATATGGCATGAAGTGGTGTTTGATTTTGAATTTTTCGCACAAGGTGTGAACTTCTTGGTTCTTGAATGGATTTCCATTGTCAGTTACGATGGAATGAGGGATACCATAGCGGCAGATGATATAGTGGAGGATGAATTTAGAGATTTGGGTGCCAGTCGTGAAGGTGAGTGGTATTGCTTCTACCCACTTTGTGAAGTACTCAGTAGCAGTGATTATGAACTTATGGCCATTGGAGGATGGGGGATGTATTTTCCCTACGAGGTCGAGTCCCCACTGTGAGAAAGGCCACAGTGTCATGATGGATTGCAACTCCTGTGCTAGTGCATGGATGAGATCACCATGCTGTTGGCATGGCAAGCATTTTTTGATAAATCTGCAGGCGTCTCGGTCCATGGTTGGCCAATAATATCCGGTCTTGAGGATCTTTCTAGAAAGAGCAGGTCCACTTGAATGTGCCCCATAGATGTCTGCGTGTACCTCTTCCAAGGCTACCTCAACTTCCCTAGAGTCTAAACATCGTAGAAGCGTGCCATCAAGACTCCTTTTATACAGGGTGTCACCTACAAGGATGAAGCGGGAGGCTCGGTGGATGAAAGATTTTCTTTGTGAGGTGGATAGGTTAGGGGGGAGGATATTAACATGGAGGTATAGGTAGGTTTCCTGATACCACGGGGAAAGTGACCAATGACTTCACACACTAGTTTTGATTAAGGAACATCATATGCTAGGATGGGGAGTTCTTCTATCAGGAACTCACATTTCTTGTTGTCTTTCTTCATGTCGACCAGAGATCCGATGGTAGCCATGGTGTCTGCAGCTTTGTTGTTGAGCCTTGGGATTTGCTCAAAGTGGATGTCATTGAAGTAGTCTTTGAAGTCGTCGACCATCTTTTTGTAGGGTAGGAGTTTGTCATCTTTGGTCTTGTACTCATTGTTTACTTGCCGGATGACCAATTGAGAGTCTCCATACACAGTTAGTTTCTCAATTTTCCATTTAATTACCATTTGGAGGCCTATGATAAGAGCCTCGTACTCTTCCACGTTGTTGGTACATGGGAATGTGATTTTGAATGACTTGGGGATTGTGTCACCTTGAGGGGTAACAAACAGGATGCCTGTCCCCGAGCCTCTGTGTGTATGATCCATCGAAGTACATCTTCCATGTTTCTGTGGTGGTGTGATTGTTAGGATAGCTTCATTTGGTAACTCTACCAGTGTTGGATGTTCTGCAGGAATGGGTGCTTCAACTAGCTGATCAACTATAATCTGTCCTTTGATGGCTTTTCTCTCAGTGTATTCAATGTCAAATTCAGTGAGGATCATGACCCATTTCGCCATTCTTCCAGTAAGAGCAGCTCTGTTTAGCAGATATTTCAATGGATCAATTTTGGCGATGAGCTTGGTTTTATGATTGAGCATGTAGTGTCTTAATTTTTGTGAAGTGAAGACTAGGGCTAGACATGCTCGTTCAATTTGTGTGTAGTTGAGCTCATAGGATATGAGAGTGCGACTGATGTAATAGATGGCTCTTTCTTTTTTGTGCTCATCATGTTGTGCTAACAAGGCTCCGATAGCTGTCTCTATCGTGGAGATGTATAGCAGGAGGGGTTCTCCTGGCCTTGGTGGGGTTAGAAAAGGAGGATTAGCTAGGTAGTCTTTCAACTGATCGAAGGTAGCCTAACATTGAGTGTTCCAGATGAAAGCTATATCCTTTCTGAGGAGATGTTGGAATGGTTGGCATTTATCAGCAAGTTGGGCAATGAACCGATGGATGGACTGGAGTTTTCCTTGCAGACTTCTCAGTTGTTTCAGTGTTGTTGGAGGAGGCATTTCATTAATGGCCTTGACTTTTGCGAGATCTACTTCAATTCCTCTTCTGGAGACTATATATCCCAAAAGTTTTCCGGAGGTGACCCCGAAGACACACTTCTTTGGATTTAGGCAGACATTGTATTGCTCCAAACGGTCGAAGATTGTTGCCAATACATTCAGGTGTTCCTCTCTTGTCTTTGATTTTCCCAATAAGTCGTCCACATAATCTTCCATGATGTGGTGAAAAAGGTCATGGAAGATGACCATCATAGCTCTTTGATATGTAACTCTGGCATTTTTCAGGCCAAATGGCATTACGACCCAGCAGTATGTCTCCCATGGACATATGAAGGTTGTCTTATGCTGGTCCTCTTCTACGATCCGAATTTGGTTGTACCCTAAAAAGTCATCCATGAGGGATAACATCTCATGTCCTACTGTTAGATACACTATCATGTCAATGTTGGGTAATGGGAAGTCGTCCTTTGGGTAGGCTTTGTTGAGATCTCTGAAGTCGGTGCAGCAGCAGATTTGACCATCAGGTTTGGCTACTGGTACTAGGTTTGAAACCCATTTAGGATAATCAATTGGGCGAATGAACCCAACATCCAGTAGTTTCTTTATCTCTGCTTTGACAAGGAGGGCCACCTAAGGATTCATTTTTCTGAGTTTCTGCTTTACTAGTTTAGCATCAGGATGTACTGTGAGGTGATGGACAACCAAGGCAAAATCTAGCCCTGGCATGTCTGCATAGGTCCATGCAAAATTGTGATTTTAGTGTTTGAAGAATGCCAAAAAGTTTGTCTACTCTTGTGCACTGAGAGATTCTGCCCTAAAAGTGATTTTCGGCTCTTCTTCTGTCCCAAGATTCATTTCTTGGGCTGGTTTGACTAGGACAGGTGATCTATTTGGATAAACCTTGTCTATCTCAGGAAGGCCCATGGTTCCATCTCCTAGCGCCTCGTGGAGGTTTTCACTGGGAGAAATGTCTTTTGTTTTTACTTTTTTGGGATCTGATACTATCGCAGAATAGTTTTCACCATCAGATCCATTTTTGATTTTTATGTTTTTATGACTGGAAGCAGGGGTTGTCTCCCTGAAATAGGCATGTGTATCAAGTTCCATGATGTATCCTGCTCTGTGATCTCCCAGGGGGAAGTGGTCTCTAACTCCCATCATTTCAACGATGGCCTCATCATTAGGTGCGATGTCAAAGACAGGAGGTCCTCACTGGTCCCAGTCTATGAGGTCTGGGTATACGAGTTGTAAGTCAGTAGAGGACAAGGCTAGGGTGGTGACTGTGTGGATGGTGCATATGGATGAATCAAAGAAATCGGCAAAGTCACTAAAGGAGTCTTGATGGTCTGTTTCATTGACGTTGTCGACTTTAGGGGAGACTGTAGCAACCTCAGCTAAGATGCATTCACCGGTAGTGAGGATACGTTGTCTTTGACCATATCCTAACCCTTGAGTATAGGGATTTCTTGTCACTTGCAATGGTTCTACGATCCCCTGTTCATAAAGGTCGATACCGCCTTGTCCTTTATAACCCATGTTTTTGACAATTTTAGACCCTTTACCATTGATTTATGTTGGGATGGTGGGGGCTTCTTGCTCAGGCTCTTCGTCCTTATATAGCCATGATGAGATATCTTCAAGGACATCCTGATCGAGGAGGTATTTCTTTTCAAAGATGGGTGATGGTTTGCACTTGATGATGACTGTGTTGGCTGCTTCTATCTTTGGGATGCCAAAGGTTTTAGGATTGGGTAATGTGCCCACACAAAACGTACCGTGTAGGTCATATTCCCCACATCCCATGTCACTGAGCTTGATCTTGACCTCGGGTGGTGGAGGTGTCTCGGATGAAGTGGTGGCAATATTTGTGGGATTGATATATGAGGTGGAAGCTGTTGGATTGGCTTTGGTGGTAGCTTTGTTCTATGGGCAGAAGGTTTGGTTGTGACCTTCCAAGAAACTGCAGTATTGGAAGGGGCGAGGATCGGCATAGATAGTTACTTCTATGCCATTGTGAGGGAACTTGAGGCATTGATGGAATGTGGATGGGATGGCTTGCATGGCATGGATCCATGGTCGGCCAAGAAGAATGTTGTAGGGGAGGTCAAGATCAAGGACCTGACATTTTGTTTCCAATATTTTCTGTCCTACTTGAATAGGAAGCTTGATGGTGCCTTCAGATAGCCATTCGGTATCATCATAGCCTTTAATTGTGATGCACTCGCTGGGGTCTACAACCACATTAGAGTACCCCAAGTGTTTTAATAGTTTAAGAGTGCATATGTTTAGGCCGGAGCCACCATCTATTAAGACTCTTTTAATGATGTGTTTGTGGATATGGACTTCGATGTGTAAGGCGTCGTTGTATAGGTGTTCAGAAGTGGGAAGATCCTTTTCTAAAAATTTGAGATGGTGAGGTGCGGGGATATGTCCTACCATGGCTTGGAATTGGGTCACATTCAAGTTGGTGGGTACTTGAGTTTGCAAGAGTGCTTTGTCAAGGACGTCCTTGTGAAGGGGTGATATGTGAAGCAACTCAAGTATGGATATTTGTGCAGGGGTCTTTCCTAGATGCTCCAGGAGGTTATACTGATTGGTAGGTGATGGACATGTGGTTGGACAAGGGGGTAGGGGATCAGATGTGGATGCAGGCATTTGTTTAGTGGCATGGGTTGTGCGGATAGATACACGGCCATGACAAGTTGTGACAGCACAATCAGGTGCTTATGCCTGAATGGTGATTGTGTTGACATGATGAGATGATGGCTCTATCCGCCCTACGATAGAGTCATAGGATGCAGGTGGTGGGGTGACATTGTATGCTTGATTGGATGAGGAGGCTTTATTATGGTTGCGCAGTGGATCCTTGTAAGCTATGAGGTTGGCGTTTGGAGATGGTTGGGTGCTTTGATCGAGGCTGACTTGATTTTGATCTATAAGGTCTTGGATGCAATGTTTTAGTTGCATGCAGCCAGCAGTTTTATGACTCGCAATGCGGTGGTATTCACAATAGTCATTTTCAGTGTACCATGCGGCTTTGAGTTCATTCTCTTGACGGGGTCTAACAGGTGGGAGTGTGATCAAACCTTTCTTGAGACATCTGTCAAGGATGTCCTCGATGGGTTCCCCTAAGGGTGTAAATTATCTTCAAGGTTTGCATGGTTTAGTTTGTGCCCTTTGGTTATTTACATTGGTGGCATAGGTATGTGCAGGTGTTTGATTATGTACATGTTGGACAGCTTTCACATCCGTGACTTGTCATTTGATTGCATGTTGGGGTTGTTGTTTGTATTGGGGGTGTTGATATGGGGTTTGTTATTGTTATTGTTGTTGTTGTTGTTGGACTTGTAGTCATACAATTTGATGGAGCCCTTGGCAATGAGGGCCCGTTCGATGGTGGTACCTTTGTTGATGACCTCTTCAAAGGTAGACGCGCAGAGGATTTGTAAATGAAACCCTATTTCCTGATTGAGGCTGGTCACAAACATGGTGACGAGTTATTTTTCAGGAATTGCCAATGGTAGTTTGCTTGCTAAGCTTCTCCACCTCTACAAGAAGGAAGTGAAGGACTCTCCGCTTTTCTGTTTTGTGTTGCAAAGGTCAGTCATATATATCTCATGTTCAAATTTGTAGGAGAAATGGTTGACAAATTTCTCTGCGAGCTCAGGAAAAGACCTAATGCCCAGGGGTAGATGTGCAAACCATTCAGTGGCTTGACCACCAAGGCTTCTTGGAAAGAGTCTCATAAGATATGTATCATTATTTGAGACTTCTAAGCAAGCGAGGTAAAACTCCCTAAGATGATCCCTAGGGTCTCCCTTTCCCTTGTATTTGTCAAATTTAGGTGTCTCAAAGTTCTTGGGGAAAGGGGGCATGTACAATGTACGATCAAATGGATAGGGGCAAATGTCCTCAAAGGAATAGTGCTTGCGCTTGCCCCCAGTTTGCATGTCGTCTACCTTTTGGATCAAGGGCTGTACAACATTTGTGAGATCTTGTGGTGGTTGTGGTTGGAGTGGGTAGGCCTGTTGATTGGTGAGATGTTGGAGATGAGGTGGGATTTGATGTTGGAGATTTTGTTTGGTTGAGGTTTTGGTACTGCGGGTTGGTGTTTTGGTTGATTTGTGCCTGATGTTGTTGATATGCGTGGAGTTATTGGAGAATATGTGGTGGTATTTGGGGATTGGTTTGGTATTGTGTTGATGAGGTAATGGGGTTATTTGGATATGTGACATTGGACGGATTGACGTTGGATAGGTGTATGTTGGATGGGTTGGATACATTGTAAGGTGGTTGTGAGAATAATTGTCTTAGGTAGGTGATGGTTTGGGGGTTGGGTGGAGGCACACTCGTGGAGGTGCTTGCATGCGTGATGTTCCCTTGTATGCCCAAGGTGATTTGTGGAACAGAAGGGTTTATGGTAGTTGTGATAGTGGATGTGGTAACGGGTTGGGAGGTGGTACGAGTGGAGGTATTTGTGGAAATCGTGGATGTGGTAATGGTAGAGCTTATGGAGGTGGTAGATACGGTGGGTGTTGATGTTTGTAAGATGATAGGTTAGGTGTTTGATGTAGATGATTGGGTGTTGGATGTGGTAGGAATGATTGTAGAGGTGGATGTTTGGGGTGCTATCGTGTTATGGGGTAGTTGAGCGCTAATTTTGAGAAGATGATCAAGATATCTATTCGGGTCCGACCTTAGGATTTTATCAAGTAGGTCCATATTATCGGCATCTTGCGTAAAGCTCAAGACATCTAGATCATCTTGGGAAATGGTGGGGATGTTTTGTGTTGGTGGTGGTGGTGGTGGTTGAGATTGTTGTAAAAAATAAAAAGGATTTTCGTTGGGATTATATGTGGGGATGTAAGAGTACGTAGGTGGGTTGAATGTTTGATTGATGGGTATGTTGTTGTTGTTGGTGTTGGGCATTCCTATGCCATCATATTATCCAGATTTTGCCATTTCTTGATTCCTTTTGTGTTGTGATCTAGTTATGGGCATGCACGTGTATGGATTTGATTTCTAGAAGTAGAGTGAGATGGGGGATGAAGATCTTAGAGAATCGAATTGGTTGTGTTGGACCCAAGAATGGATGTAGTAATAAGATGGAGAGGGTGAGTGTAGTAAGATGAAAAAGAAAAAGGTGTTAACCTAAGGGTGATATTGACTTTTGCACAAATTTGGACCAAAGGTGGATGATGGGTGATGTTTGTTTTGAAGAGATTGTTGATGTTTGGTTTTGATTTTTTGAAGGATTTGATGGTCACCAAACTAAACTTAGGTAAGATCTAGATTTGTGTTGCACCAATGGATGTTTTCCTTTGTTTGGGGTAGACTAATGAGCATACACAAAGAAGGATGACTATTTCACTTGGAAGGTAGATGATTGACTCTCCAAGCAAGATATGATGTGTAGGATGAAATCTAGATCTATCTTTAGCTCAAATGGATGACGAGTTTTTTGATTGGTGATTTTTCGATGAGTGTTTTGATTTTGGAAGATTTTGGATGTGTTTTTGGGATTTTTGGAATGATTTCTTGTGACAAGGATTTTTGTTATGGTCCAAAAAGGTATGTAAAGATCAATGAGGATGAATGGATACAAATTTGAGTGATTTTGATATAGCAAAGGGTCCAACAATCATAGTGATTAATCCTCTAAGGTCAAAGTGAAGGTATGATTTGGAAAATTTCGAGGGGAAAATGGATGGGGTAAGGGCAATTTTTGGAATGTGAATATGGATTATGGCAGAGCAGATGGTGAAGATCACAACTGAATGGGTCTTAGTCTCAGGAGAGTCAATTTGAAAATAGCGCCAATCCACAGGTGAAATGGCGCTAAAATTAGACAGAGATGGCGCTGATACAGGGTAGTGTTGGTCAAGGTCCTGAAAAAGACAGATTTTGATTGCAAATTTGGATTTGTTTTGTTTGAGATTTGATCAAATGGTTTTCAATGTCTCTTGGCAAGTTGTTTGAAAATCATTAACACACAATTAAGCACATGAACACATAATAACCAAGATTTTTGTTTGTGAAATGACATGTGATTTTGTTAAACAAGCACTTTGAACAACCTAAGGCGAAGATATGACAGTATTTATTGAATCCCCTAGCTGCACCTATTCAAAGCGGGTAGCTCCAGGATCTTGGTAGCATCGGCTCCTCCTTACAATTACACACACTTCTCACACATACCAAGATCCAGGTTTCTTATAAGGCTTTTCCCTCACTAAACCTTTAGATTATCCCTGCTACCTCAGCTAAGAACCGCATGAATCAGGGCCACTTCAAAGGTTTCCCTTCTGCGTCAACAAATAGAAGGATTTTGGCTTGCTAAACAAAGGTTCGTAGTAAGTGCTTTCGTTCAGGTGGTTATACATGTGGTAGCGCTACTCTCTGTTATGGAGTCTCCCAGCCTCCAAAGGTTACACCTTGGAGGGTTTTGGCGGAGGTTGGCTGTCGGTATAACACAACAAGACCTGTTGCTTGTGACTTTCATCCCAAACACCTTATTTTATATAGCGGCTTGAAAGAGCTTGGCTTTAGCTTGTTGCCACTTGGGTCGTTCCCACCTTTCGAAGTGGGGTGATAGGCCCTCTAAGGATTAATAAAAGCAATACAATCACAAAAATACTTTTGATCCCCAAGTTCACACAAAGATGCGAGGGGAGAGCATACGTATTCTTTATGATTGCATCACACTAAACATGGTTCATTTTAGTTCTTTAGATTATGTTGGGGGTGATTAATGCAAGTTTTGTGAGAATCTTTTGATTCCTAAGGTCACCAAATGGTGCAAGGGAAGAGCATACACTTTTCACACTACCAACACAAACCACGAAAACACTTCACACAATTTAGATTGGTTTTCTTGATTATATGCGTGAAGAATGTAGATTGTTGTTCTTTTTAAACCTAATGATTTGATTGATGCAATTTGTGGTTCTTTTTAAAGCCCAAAATCGAAGTGTTTGATAGTTGTTGGCACACAATTTGTGAATTTTAAAACACCAAATTCAAATGTTTGACACACACACACACACGCAAAGATTTGTTTGTTGTTTGTTCAATTTTATTGCACCAAGTCAAAATGTTGTTTAAACTAGCATGCAAGGGTTCGTTTTAAGTTTCCAATTGAAGTGTTTTAAACAAAGATGAAAGAACCCTGCAAAAACTAGTTAGTATTCACAAAATTATAGTAATAACCTGCACACAAGCTGTCAGTCCCTGCACAGAGAACAAACGTTAGTCTCAGCAAATAGCACTATTACAGAGGTCAAATGGTGCCGCTGGGGACAACAAATGGCGACACTGACAGAAATCAAACTGAAAACCTGACATCCTATACAAATAGCACCAATCTATCAGATAGCACTAAAATAGAATACAAAAGGCGCCATAACAGAATATGGCACTATAATGCTTTATAGAAGGCACTAGAACATAATATAGCGCTACAATGATATGAAGAAGGCGTCAAAATATGAAATAGCGCTAATATAGGAGTAATAAGGCGCCACTGCGTGCTGTCAAATGGTCTGGTCATAGTTTGAAGATAGCGTCGCTCTGGGGGCAGATAGCGCCACTACGTGTCTGAACTCGTCTGTCCTGCAAAATGGAGATCGCCTAACCAAAACAGAGTGTTAGGCTGCACACATAAGAGATCCCATAAGCATTGTTAGTCTTGCTAAATGAAAAACAGGACAAAAGAGAAGCCAAAATGCATGTTTAGACTTTATAAAAAATTTGGCATAACTTCTCCCTCCTTTTTCAAGATTTCTGCAGAAACAGGGAGCAATCTTGACAGGAAAAATAGCAGGAAGAACCTGAAAGAAACAGACACGTGAGTGGGTCTCAAGCAAGAAATGTGCTGCGCAAAATAGCGCTAAAGCAGAAAATAGCGCTAAAAGACACCAGAGATAGCGCCGCTGCGCAGGGTATATAGCGTTGCACCTGCAAAAACATGTCTTATGCACAAAAACTCACACAAACAGATTAGATTCAGACCTTGTGGGTCCCATCGGGCGTGCCAATGTAGATTAGGAAAACAAAATGAAGTGGAAATACTAACAAAATGCATAAACATACAAAGTTATACCTTCACAATGTAGACCCAATCTCATCAAGGGAGAGGAACCTTGCATCCAAAACAGCTCCTAAGACATGATTATCCCTAGATAAGTGATTCTAATGTGAAATGCTACTCTAATTATGCAACTCACAATTATAGCTCAATAGTTATTTTGACATGGTACCATTACTCAAAACTTGGATCCCAAAATGGGTTGAGAGATGTTGTATTTATAGAGATTTTGGAAGGATTTTGATCCAAGGGTGGAGATTGATTTGGAAGATCAATGGTGGAGGATGAAAGTGATGTGGAGGGCCTAGATTCAATCTTGGAGGAATGGAGGGCTAGGAATAAAAGTAAATCTTTTATTCATTTTAGAAAAAAAAGAGTTATTAAATGAGTATGGGTGTGAGGGATTATTTTTGAATTAAAGATTCATATGGGGAATGTAAAATGAATTAAAAATTTATTTGGGGATAAGTGGAAATAAATGAGCATGGGTGAGGTAAGGGGTGTGTAAGAAGAATTAATTGTGATGTGGGATGTTTTAAAATAAAAAATTGACCTAGGTGGATTTATTTCAATTTTTTTATTTGGAGGATGTGGGGAAGGGTGTTAAACTAGGTTTGACCACCCAAATGAGAGGTTAGGGTTAATTAAATATAGGTTTTATTTAATTAATCATAGGGCTAAGATGAAGTAGGCTAGGGTAGGCAATTAAATAATAGCTATTTAATTGTCTAGGGTAGGGATAGGTCAATTAATAGGGTGAATTAATTAGTTAAACATGGTTTAGCTAATTAATTGGATTTAGTGAAAAGGGAAAAATTGATTAAATAAATATTGCATATTTATTAAATCAATTGGCTAAGGTTTGGACTATTGAATTAATGAAAATAATTTAATTTTGGATATAAAATGATGTGAATTTGAAAAATGGAGGGATAATTAATTAAATACAAATTTAATTAATTGGTTAGAAGGGAAATTGGTGTGTTTAGGAATGTCGGGAGTCCGTTTGATGGTAAAAGACATTTTTAGATGTCTACAATTACAACATGCTTGTGTGTGCCTCCTGATCATGTTCTTACTTTTGCATTGGTCCACAAGGAGTATTTTAGATCAAAGTTGAAGATTGTTCCCAGATAAGGTAGTGTGTAACTAGTCTTAGCCGACTTGGTTAATTCCAATAATTGTGGAGATCTCTTGATGATTGCAAAAGTGTGTTGTGGTGTGGAAGATCATGTTTGAGTCCTAGCTAAGGCATGGCGTGATCCACATACATCTTTGCTACACTTCCTTAGCTTAATTTTTGTATTAGGTCAAGACCTATTTTGCAAATGTTTGTAATGTCGACCTTGGATATTGTTCCAATGGTTGATGAATGTAAGGCTGACCTTGATGTACATTCCAAGGTTGATGAATGATATATATACTTGTAATTTGG
This sequence comes from Cunninghamia lanceolata, assembly GCA_027924645.1. NCBI lineage: Eukaryota > Viridiplantae > Streptophyta > Pinopsida > Cupressales > Cupressaceae > Cunninghamia > Cunninghamia lanceolata. Next base: position 16,956,674 of record BSBN01000547.1, read on the forward strand.
TTGTGGAAAAGATGTCCTCAAGGTGAAAATGCGAAGATAAGAAAAGGAATAAGAAGGCAGAGCAGAGCAGATGAATTATTGTACTTAATAAATTAATTTCAGATATGAAGAAGATGTTGATCTTGACAGTGAGCCACCAGTAGGTTTTAACAACCCTCAAGGTTTAACAGCTCTCATTGTAATCTTTCTAGGTTTAGGGTTGAGGCAGTGAGCATGCTGAACTTAGTTATACTTCATGGCAGTGAGCCAACATGTTCTAGGCCTGTGGAGTGACCAAGCCTGAACATCATTATTCAAAGATTGCAATATATATTGAGAGCTAATCCTCTTTGTGGTTTTTCCCCACATTAGGGTTTTCCACATAAAAATTTGGTGTCTCTTGTGTTTGATCTTGCAACTATGATTAAGTTTCTAATTTCATGCTTTCATATTTTGATCATAATATCAGTGGACAAGTGATTAATGTTTTAAAGTGCAGAAGTAGTTAAGGTTTTTGGGACAACTAATTCACCCCCCCGCCTCTCAGTTGTCTAGTACATTTCAACAATCCTATGTTGGTTCATACTTGTGCTTTTAGTTCTCTTTACAAATCATGACTTTGTTTCCCATTGGATAGGCACCAGTCTTGATGGTGAGGGATCAACATTCAATAAAAATCTAAACATTTTTTTGTTCTCATTAGTATAGAAGTATATTAAGTCATCATGATATCATGATTTAGTGGTATAAATTATATCAAATCCTTGGCAATCTCAATTTGATAATTTATTAGAGAATCATGCTAGTGTGGATTGTCAAGTATGAATCTTACGAATTATGTGTAGTCTAGCAAGAGAAATTCACAGTTAATGTCTCCATGATTAGAAAGGATATTTTAGGGAATTTCATGAGTGTGCCATGAAGTTTCTCTATTCACACTTGTTGGTTTGATTATCTTCAGGATTAGTTAACGCTACAACATTATAATTGATTGCACATGTTTTGTAATCATCTTCTCCTTAATGCATATGAGACATTTTTTACTAATCCTAGATCTTTTAAGTATATTTACTATTTATTTTCCCCTAATTTTTAGCAATTTGTATGCATATGCAAGTCTATATCCTATGTTGGTTCATAATTGTGCTTTTAGTTCTCTTTACAAATCATGACTTTGTTGCCCATTGGATAGGCACTAGTCTTGATGGTGAGGGATCAAACATTCAATCAAAATTTAAACATATTTTTGTTCTCATTAGTATAGAAGTAGATTAACTCATCATGCTATCATGATTTATTGGTATAAATTATATCAAATCCTTGGCAATCTCAAGCTTATAAATTGTTAGGGAATCATGCTAGTGTAGATTGTAGATTGCACATGTGTAATTAAGGTTAAAGGGTTTCACAAGAAGGGGTTTAAATATATTTTTCAACTTAAATTACATGTGTAAATTTGTTGTAATATTCTTAAAGAAGGTTTGATACAGGAGCATCCGGGTCCATAGGCAATCTTGCATCAACCAAAAAGATTTTTTCAGTTTTGTTATGTTCTTGGTTTTTTGTTGTGTTGGTCTCGGGTTGTTTTGCTTTGGGAGACATTTTAGATGTTTTTTAATCAAATAAAAAACATTGGTATTGTAGAAGAGCTTAATGGGTGTCACCAATTCAAGTTTGGTGTGATTTGGATAAACAACTAATTTTTTATCAAATAAAAAACATGGGTATTACAAAAGAGCTTAATGGGTATCACTAGTTCAAATTTGGTGTAATTTGGATTAAAATTGGTGAAGTTATGCCAATTGTTTGGGTTCATCAATTGATCATACATTCTCTTTCTACAAGAATTCCATTCTCTCTCTACCGAGAGTGACATAGACATTGTCAATTGATACATTGGCGATAGTCAGGCTGGTGATAGTCGGGCTGGAGATAGTTAGGCTGGAGATAGTCAAGTTAGCGATAGTCAGGTTGATGATAGTTGGGTTGGTGATAGTCAGACTGGCAATAGTTGGGCTGGCAATAGTTGGGCTGATGATTAAGACAGGCAATCGCTCAACCCATTGAGTGCTATTCTCCAAAGGTTTAGAGGTGCCAATAAAAGTTCACAAATTTCATACACTACCGATGGATTATAGATGTGGATTTCCATTAAAAGTAGTTATTATGATTCTCAAACAACATTCTCATTAATCCATTCTGGTAATTCGAAAGATCAAGTGGTTGTTAAAATGTTTGTCTTTCAGATCTAGTAACTAACGTTGGAGCAACTATTTACTTCCTTTTGAGAAGTATAAAATGGGATGATTCTTCTTGTTTTGGCTAGAGGGGGAAATTGGGAGAAAATTATTATATTGAAGACTCGCGGTTTGTGGTGGTGCCTGCATAAAAATTCAGGTTTCAAGCATTTAAATATGCAGGCACATTCCATAAAGTCCAAAAAATTTTAACACTTTCGGCCTCTGCAGTAGAAAAATGCAAAAAAATTAGTTAAATGCATGTCACTTTGTATATACAAGGGTGCTTGTATATACATGCAGGTCCAAATGTGCTTTTGGACATACAAAGTGCTTTGTATGTTCAATCGGCCTTCAAAAATCGTAAAGGTTGGTTGTATGCATTTCGCAATGCATATAGGGCTTGAAAAGGTGCATATGCATTTAGGAATCTTTTGCATATTCCAAGAATATTCCTTGAATGTATATTGGGTTTGTATGTTGGCGTATACAAAGGGAATATACAAGGCAGGATGTACATTGCAATGTACAAGAGTGAATGTATGTCCGACATACATTGGGTTTATACAATGAAAAATATACAAAGAATTCCACATGCATTTGCTACAGTGCAAAGGATACATCGGCCGATGCATATGCAAGCAAAAGATACAAGGGCCAATATATAAATGATGGGGCCCGCAGACATGCAAAGGTTTTTGTATCTCCAACATACAAGTCACAATGTATATGCGACATGCAAGCAGCAAGCGAAAGGGGAGATACATTTGGTGGGGCCCATAGATATACAAGTGAGATTGTATGTTCAACATTCAAAGGAGATATGCATTCACAAAGATGCAAGTCGGACCCGATTTTTTTTCAAATTTGTTCTATAAGCCCCTGGCGTCCGCGGCTTGCATGTATATGTGCGATGTACAAAGGGAAAGTGCAATGGTTAGGTACAAGCCAGATTTCAAGGCGGATACAACATGCTTCATGAAAATTTGAAATCCGCGCCTTGTGTGTATAAGGTGAATGTATATGCACATATACAAAGAGGACATGCAAGGAAGGAGGATGCAAAGTGGACCCGATGGTGATTGCGATTTGCTCTATACAAATTTGGGGTCCGCCTTGTTTGTTAGACTGTTGTATATGCATATGGCCTTGCATATACAAGGAATTCAAAGTATACATATGCAAGGCAAAAAGAGGAAATTTGTGAAGAGAAAAATCAGTGATAGGTGCATGAAATGCCTACGTGGCGCGTTTTCGCTGGTTGGCGACTTTTCAAGGGATTTTGGACCGTAGATTTCGGTGATGGAAGCATGATCGACGGTTGTTTTTCAAGTTTGATGCAGTGATGGGTCTCTTTGTATGCGACTATGTTTTTGAACGGGAATTCTTCTAATGCATCTGTTGCTGCATTTCTGAAAGCTGCGGGTAGGTTGGTATTAATGGTGAAGTTGCAAAAGCATGATCAAAGACATGGACGAGCCACCTACCATCTTAAGGGCAAAAATCTTAAGCGGCTGTACAGTTCCCAATCTCACCTGCTCCTCCCTCCTCCTTTGCACGCTGCATTTAGTGTTTTGAGCGCCAATCTGAAGATGCAATGTATCTGGTGAAATTTTGAGTCAACCATGTACTTTCAATGCTGAGTATACCTTCCTGCTGTATATAGCAGAAGGTGTTGCTCATTTGTCAGGGTTTTTTTTGGGTTTTTTGTTCTGACTCTGAACATAAGGTGTTCACCTTTTGAAAGGCATTTTCTTGTTGCAGATTTGGTCCTTAGTCTCGTGTGTCAGTCTTTCTTGTTTGTAAATGATAAATTCCTGTATGATGACCTTCTATGCAGATTGAATTTAAATGAAAAACACCTGGTGTGTGTGTTATTTATGACTGTCTCCTGTATGTTACTTGTTTTCCTTTCAAGCAAGGTTGTCAAGGGCTTCCAAGCTTGTCAATATATAATTGTTGTACTGTGTGTCTGATTTCTTGCGTCTGCTCAAGGAGTGGTTAAATAGGCTTTTGATCAGATACAAAGGAAAATGGATTGCATCATAGGATTTGCAAAGTAGCATCATAGGTAATACTCTTTCTTGGATATATTGTTGTTAGGCAGTAATATTTTATGTAAATCCTCTGGATATGAAGTCATGTTGTCATAGGGAGACATTTACATTCGTAGATTTGACTCTGCTGCCCAGATAAGGCACTGGTCTAGGAATCTGTCTGTTCAAAGGGTCTAGGAAAATCCCATAACTCCAAATATAAAATCCATCATTCCATATTTCAAACCTTTTAGGACATTAGGAGTAGTTTAGGACCGAAATCCTCTGTCTCACAACTGAACATAGGCCCAAAGCTAGCCCCTTTGCACTTATCTCACAGTTTTGGTCTGCATAAAAGAGGATTTATCTACTTTGTGTCAACATCCCAGCTAACTTGTAGGTGCATTTCATAGATGTTGAATAGGGAATACCCCCCTTGGTTCTATAGAGCCTAAAGAAGAAGAGGAGATATTTATAGAGTCTATCTTCTGTACTATTGGCCCCTGGCGCGGGAATCCCATTGATCAATGATGGCTACTTTGTAGGGATAACTGGGAACAAGCATCCAGTCTGGGAAAATAACCAACAGATTTGGCGACTCTATTCGGGAGACAATGTCATATCCATGAAGGTGTGAGTCTAAAAGATTGAAGAATCAGACCTAGAAAGTGCTTTGTTGCAGCAAATAGAAGAAAAAGTTGTATGTGTGACTCTATTGTGGGAGAACGTAGAAAGAAATCAATTTTCAGCTTTAGTCTGTTTGATGCTCATTCCTCTGCCAAGGAGGTGGTGACTCTGCATATAAAGAACCTGATAAGAGGACACCAGAGGTGTTAAATTTGCAGTTGCTGCAACATGTCCAGGTATTTCCATAAATTTTAAGAGGTTCCCTATTTGGTGAAATAGCACTGGTTAAAAGGGAAATGTTCGTAAAAGATCACATGCTTTTGTGAGAACCTAGTTTGCAATTCAAAAGAAGTATGCAATATTGTTGAAAATACTCATTTGGAGGACTTTAGGAAAGCTAAAAATAGCAGTTTTATTTTAAAGGCCTAAAGTCATTGTTTATTGAAAATTTGAGTTGAAAAGAGGGTTGCAGAAACACATAAAGATGTATTATCAGCCCATGCACCCTTTTGAGGTGTCAAATGCAGTAATGCATAATAATCAGTCCCAACCATGTAATAAAAGAAGTTTTAGTATTGATAGATACAACCCCATAGATTTTGATGGCATTTGTGGCTATCCAAATGCTTTTCCATCTAAAATCAGAAAGTATTTGCCCAAATTCAATGGTGCAAAGGATGAATCAGCTGAGAGACACTTGCAGCGGTTTATAAATGTGATAGATGATTTTGAGATTGACCATGAAGATGTAGTTATGAGATTATTTGTTCAATCTCTAGATGAAGATGCAAGGGACTGGTTCTCCTACCTTCCAGCTTATTCTGTCAGCTCTTGGCAAGATTTTAAATCTACATTTCTAAAACAATATGGTGAAAGAATTTCTGATTATGCAGTTATTAGTGATTTTATGTATATCCATATTGAAGAAGATGAGTTGATCCCAGCTTTTAACCTCAGATTTGTGAGGACATTGAAAAGAATTCCAGAATGCATGAGACCTAATGATGCATTGTGCCTAGTTGTCTATTTGGGAGCATTTGATAGGAAAATGAGTTATAGATTGAGAGATAAAGAGCCCACCACATTGCATCAGGCACATCAGTTTGCAATAGACATTGAAAATAATTGGAGGTATGGGATTCAAAAGGGTTATTTTTCTAAAAATTTTTGCTGCCCTAAGGCCACCAATGTTGATGAGGGGTATAGTTTGAATGTTAGAGTTGAATGTCAAAGTACTCACACCCCTGCTGTCCCAATTTTTGCGTCATTCCAAGTTGATGATGTTTCTGTTATAGAGGAGGATGTCCTGATTTGCCCAGCAAATGAAGTTGACAATAATAATTTTTCAAGTAATATTTGCATACCAGTCCTAGACAAAGAGCATTCATGTTTAAATGATCCAGTCGTGCAAAGTTGTGATCATATGGATCAAGAGTCGATATCAATTTCATCAGGAAGCATTAGAGGGCTGGAAAATGATGCAGATAGTTCAACTTCAGAGTGCATTGAAGTAGCAAAAATTTTGTATGTAGGGCAATTAGATGTTAAAGATGATAAAGATGATATCCACGATCAACCCATGGATCAGGTTTGTTCTTCTTATGACTTTAGATTTGATAATGAAAAAGAAATGGATTGTCATGAAGGAGAAACATAGACCTTTGCAATGAATATGAATCCCCTCTATGATGAGCCTGCAGATGCATTTGACATTGTGAATCATGACTTACAGTGGTGCAGAATTAACCCTCTGTTTGAAAATGATGATACTGGTTTGCAAGCTGTGGATAATGAATATTCAGCTTCAGTTGCCCCAGGCATGTGCAACAATGTGTATGTGGATCAAGATTTGTTTTCAATGTCGATAAATGATATAAGTGATATTGGGGGTGTCATATATTCTGAGTGTTTTGAGTCTATGGATCAGTTGGATGAGTGTTTGGTAATGTGTAATAGCCAGGTAGATAATGAGTATTGCCAAATGCAATATGAGGATATACTGTTTGAGGATTATAATCTACATATGTTACATAATGCTGAAACATTTTATAATATGTATGATTATATGTCTAATTTTGAAATCCAGAGTGATAGAGGCAATACTGCAAGTGGCAAGCTTTCAGAAGTGGTGAAGCATGTAATTGATAAGATCAACATGTGGACAGATTCTTTTGGTATTTTCAGTTTTGGTTGGGGTTATTCAGAGTGGAATTAGGCATTTGACAGGAAAAGATTGTGGTTCTTCATTTTTGGCTGCCCGGGGCTGCCAAAATAATGTTTGAAAATATAATTTGTGGTGCAGGTTGGTGCAATGTTCGACTCTGTTGCCCAATGGATAAGGCCCAATCTGTGAAACTAGAGATTCTGAGGTTCTCGCCATGCCTGCAAGAGGCATGCATCCCCAGACAGAGCCACTGGTGGTGCCTACATAAACATTCAGGTTTCAAGCATTTAAATATGCAGGCACCTTCCAAAAAGTCCAAAAAATTCTAACACTTTCGGCCTCTGCAGTAGAAAAATGCAAAAAAATCAGTTAAATGCATGTCACTTTGTATATACAAGGGTGTTTGTATATACATGCAGGTCCAAATGTGCTTTTGGACATACAAAGTGCTTTGTATGTTCAATCGGCCTTCAAAAATCGTAAAGGTTGGTTGTATGCATTTCGCAATGCATATCGGGCTTGAAAAGGTGCATATGCATTCAAGAATCTTTCGTAGATTCCAGGAGTATTCCTTGAATGTATATTGGGTTTGTATGTTGGTGCATACAAAGGGAATATACAAGGCAGAATGTACATTGCAATGTACAAGAGTGAATGTATGTCCGACATACATTGGGTTTATACAATGAAAAATATACAAAGAATCCGACATGCATTTGCTACAGTGCAAAGGATGCATCAGCCGATGCATATCCAAGCAAAAGATGCAAGGGCCGATATACAAATGATGGGGCCCGCAGACACGCAAAGGTTTTTGTATATCTCTAACATACAAGTCGCAATGTATATGCGACATGCAAGCAACAAGCAAAAGGGGAGATACATTTGGTGGGGCCCGCGGATATACAAGTAAGATTGTATGTTCGACATACAAAGGAGATATGCATTCGCAAAGATGCAAGTCAGACCTGATTTTTTTCCAAATTTGTTCTATAAGCCCCTAGCGTTCGCGGCTTGCATGTATATATGCTTGTATATGTGCGATGTACAAAGGGAAAGTGCAATGGTCAGGTACAAGTCAAATTTCAAGGCGGATACAACATGCTTCATGAAAATTTGAAATCCGTGCCTTGTATGTATAAGGTGAATGTATATGCACATATACAAAGAGGACATGCAGGGAAGGAGGATGTAAAACGGACCCGATGGTGATTGCAATTTGTTCTATACAAATTTGGGGTCCGCCTTGTTTGTTAGACTGTTGTATATGCATATGGCTTTGCATCTACAAGGAATTCAAAGCATACATATGCAAGGCAAAAAGGGGAAATTTGTGAAGAGAAAAGTCAGCGATAGGTGCATGAAATGCCTACGTGGCGCGTTTTCGTTGGTTAGCGACTTTTCAAGGGATTTTGGACCGCGAATTTCAATGATGGAAGCATGATCGATGACTATTTTTCAAGTTTGCTGCAGCGATGGGTCTCTTTGTATGCGGCTACATTTTTGAGCGGGAAATCTTCTGATGCATTAGTTGTTGCATTTCTGAAAGCTGCGGGTAGGTTGGTATTAATGATGAAGTTGCAGAAGCATAGTCAAAGACATGGATGGGCCACCTACCATCTTAAGGGTGAAAATCTTAAGCGGTTGCATAGTTCCTGATCTCACCTGCTCCTCCCTCCTCCTCTGCACATTGCATTTAGTGTTTTGAGAGCCAATCTGAAGATGCAATGTATCTGGTGAAATTTTGAGTCAACCATGTACTTTCAATGCTGAGTATACCTTCCTGCTGTATATAGCAGAAGGTGTTGCTCATTTGTCGGGGTTTTTTTTAGGTTTTCTGCTCTGACTCTAAACATAAGGTGTTCACATTTTGAAAGGCATTTTCTTGTTGCAGATTTGGTCCTTAGTCTCGTGTGTCAGTCTTTCTTGTTTGTAAATGATAAATTCTTGTATGATGACCTTCTATGCAGATTAAATTTAAATGAAAAACACCTAGTGTGTGTGTTATTTATGACTGTCTCCTGTATGTTACTTGTTTTCCTTTCAAGCAAGGTTGTCAAGGGCTTCCAAGCTTGTTAGTATATACTTGATGTACTGTGTGTCTGATTTCTTGCGTCTGCTCAAGGAGTGGTTAAATAGGCTTTTGATCAGATACAAAGGAAAATGGATTGCATCATAGGATTTGCAAAGTATGATCATAGGTAATACTCTTTCTTGGATATATTGTTGTTAGGCAGTAATATTTTATGTAAATCCTCTAGATATGAAGTCATGTTGTTATAGGGAGACATTTACATTCGTAGATTTGACTCTGCTGCCCAGATAAGGCACTAGTCTGGGAATCTGTCTGTTCAAAGGGTCTAGAAAAATCCCATAACTCCAAACATAAAATCCATCATTCCATATTTCAAACCTTTTAGGACATTAGGAGTAGTTTAGGACCGAAATCCTCTGTCTCAAAACTAAACATAGGCCCAAAGCTAGCCCCTTTGCACTTATCTCACAGTTTTGGTCTGCATAAAAGAGGATTTATCTACTTTGTGTCAACATCCCAGCTAACCTGTAGGTGCATTTCATAGATGTTGAATAGGGAATACCCCCCTTGGTTCTATAGAGCTTAAAGAAGAAGAGGAGATATTTATAGAGTCTATCTCCTGTACTATTGGCCCCTAGCCCAGGAATCCCATTGATCAATGATGGCTACTTTGTAGGGATAACTGGGAACAAGCATCTAGTCTGGGAAAATAACCAACAATTTGAAGGTCTTGAGAATTGTAATCTGTTATTAAAATTGTACTCCTGGAACATTGAGTTGCTACAAATAATAAAACATTATTATTCTATGAATTATTTTGTTGTGTTTGGATATTGGTTGCTTATCCTGATTGTTTGATAAGACACTTGGGATTTGACATACATCAAGGTTCTTAGGTCTTGAGTCTGCAAGCCTACACAGTGAAGTTTAGTGACAAGATTTATGGGCTTCATGGGCACAAGGTGGGTTTGTTTTCAAGACTAATGGTGTCTATCTTATTTCTCTTTAGTTGTCTTGTAAGAACCTCAGGAACTACCTTTTCATGTCTAGAATGGCCTAAAGTGAAAAAGGGCTACCCTACCTTAAGCATTGGTCTTGAGTTTTCTCTTGCCTAATCACGAGTTTTAATTGATTGCTTCTAATTTGACATCTCTCAAGATTGGGAATCAATTTGTAGTTTATGGATTTGGGAAAATAGATCAAATCACCAACAAAATACATTATTTCCAAGGAGACATTTGAGTTGTCATTCCATGGGTTGTTACTATTATCCTATTTTTCCTTCTGGCCAAATAGTCTAAAGATCCATGAGATCCTAGTATTTTCACCCTTTGGAATGCAAGAGAAAACTGCCCAAAATGGTTGTCCCAAAAATCCTAATTTTCCTTGTATTTTTGCCTTTTTGGAGTTTTAGAGTTTGGAGTTGTCCCTTTTGTCATGCCATCCTAACCAAACTCTGAACTCTGCTTTGTTCTTTGTAAATGCTCTATGTATGTCAGAGGTTAGAGTTCAAGCTTCTCAACTTTCATCGTCTTCATATAAGGCATAAGGTGGAAGGCCCGATGGTCAACTCCCGGCGGGACATGTGGTACTCAATGAAATTCTAAGGCATTCTGCCATTCTGCTGAGCCTTTTGGAGGGACCCACAATGGGCTTGTGGAATTGCGGGAAGAAGACATGTGGCACGATCTAAAGTGTTTACATCATTCCATGAGCCCTCATCTATTTCTTTATCTCATGACCGCGGAAGCGCGGAAGACCACCACGTGGACAAAGGACAGACATTTGTTGCAAGTATGTGCATAATCGGTGTTGTCATTGATGTCAACATATTTGTGTTGTCATTAGTGTCAATTGTGCTCTTATCTTGTTGCTTGCTTGTCATGAGTAAGATAATTTGTATTTGACTATGTAAGTGATTTTGATGTTGAGGATATTGAGAAAATTAGTCCCTTCAGTGGAAACAGTGTGTTGCAGTCGAAACAATGAATTAGACTCTGAAGAATAGTCTAGAAGATAGCTCTACATTTCCTGTAGAATGAATATCTTTGATTACAGATTGGAAGTGATTTAGAAGTCTGTCTGAAGATGTTATATTCCAAGTTTGAGCCTCTGGCATGAAGAATTAAGTGAATTCTGTTCACTAGTGTGAAAACTCCTTTTTTTGTATGTTTGGTGGTGACAGGGAGAAAGTGTTATGCTCCACATTCCTCCGCATTGAAGTATTTTGGTTTGCGGTTCTAGAATCAAGTCCATGATGATGTTAAGTACCTTCAACTACAATGGTTTGTGATTTGGTGATCCGCAAGCTATCTTTTACTTATAACAGTGGCTGACAACATTGTTCTTGTGCTCCAGTTTGAAGAATCTTCTTGATAGAGTGGTTAGAGATTGTGTGGTTGTTCCTGGTGATTACAATGTGCTTGTGGATGTCTCCTGATCATGTCCCTACCTTTGGATTGGTCCACAAAAATAAAATTGGATTGAGAATGAAGAATGTTCTTAGCAAACCTAGTGCTCTCATTAGTCTTGGCCGACATGATGACATTCATTATTTGGGGAGATGTATCGAAGATTGTATAATCATATTGTGGTGTGGAGGATTGTGTTTGAGTCCCAGCTAAGGCATGGCATGATCTACATACATCTTTACATCTTTTTCTTAGCCTAATTTGTATTAGGTCCAGACCTATTTTATGTATGATCGCAATGCCGACCTTGGAGATTGATCCAATGGTTGATGAATGTAATGCTGAACTTGATGTACATTCCAAGGTTGATGAATTGTATAAAAGCATGTAATGTAGTTGTGAAAGAAGTGTGTGTGGTGTGCGAAGATGAAAAGATAAGTGCAAAGGTGTGAAAAATTAGAGCAGAGAAATAGTATTGTGCTTCAATGGAACTGAACCCTGGCATGGAGTAGATGATGTTGAATCAGTTCACCATTTTGGCAGTGAGCCACCCATAGGCAGTGAACCATTCTTTGCAATGAGTAATTTGGGTAGTGAGCCCTATAGGCAATGAACCTCTATTTTTCAGTATTGATATAACTTATATATTTCTATGGGCTAACACCCACCGTAGTTTTTCCCTTTTAGGGTTTTCCACGTAAAAAATCTGGTGTCTCCTATGTTGATTATGTTATTGTGTTGAACTTCTCATTTCATGCTTTCATGACTATATCAAAATATAAGTAATTAATAAGTTGATGTTCATAATTGGTTAAAAGTTTTAGGACAACTAATTCACCCCCCCTCGCTCTTAGTTGTCTGGTGCAGTTCAACAATTGGTATCAGAGAAAGGTTCCTCAGAAGAAAGCCTAATAGCTTGAGGAAGATCCAGGATGTCTTATAAAAGGGAAGCTCCATAATTTGATGGGACAAATTATGCTCTTTGGAAGGTATGAATGAAAATCCATCTCCTCTATCTTGGTTATAAAGTATGGCTAGCTACATAGTCACAATTTGTCATGCCTAAAGATGGTTTGACAACTGATGATGATATCAAGGAATATGAGTTGGATGTCAAAGCTAAGGATGCGTTGTTAAGTTCCTTAAGTGACACAGTGTTGACAAAAGTTGTGGATCTTGAGTCTACAAATGAGGTATGGGAGAAGCTGAAAAATCTGTATGAAGGAGATGAGCCTGTAAGAGAAGCCAAGCTACAAAGCCTAAGAGTGAAATATGAGGGTTTGAAGATGAATGAAGATGAAACCATTACAACCTTTATGCAAAGAGTTGATGAACTTGTCACTAGAATAAAAGGTATGGGAGGAACTCTCAGTGATAAGGAAGTTGTGATGAAAATTCTTAGATCACTACCAAAGTCCTATAGTCACAAGGTAGCTACAATTGAAGAAGTAATGACTGTAAAAGCTATTGATAGAGATCAATTACTTGGAAAGCTTACAACATTTGAGATGAGAGAGTTTGGTGATGCATTTCCAAAAGTTGAGACTGCCTACAAAGCCATTACTTTAGAAAAGATCTCCAGAGATGAGAAATATAAGGTGGAACCTGATGATTTTGATGAATTTGAAGCTAACTTTGTTGACAGATTGCAAAGAGGTTCTGGTAAGTTTAAAGGCAAATTACCTTTGAAATTTTTTACTTGTGGGAAAGTAGGTCATTATGCTTCCAGATGTCTTGAAAGAATTGAAAGGAATAGAAAAATATTTGAGAATAGGCCTAGAGTTCCAAAGAAATGCTACTATGTTAGAGATTTTGATGATGAAGATGTGACTGATGATGAATCTGGTGATGCTAGTACTAGTGCAAATGAATGTTTATTGCCATCAAAGAAGAACCTATGTCTACTAATCCTGCTAGCTATGTGAAGAAAGAGAAACCAGTGGAAGAAAGTGCTTTGGCAGTACAGGTTGAGAAAGATAAGGATGAATGGATTATTGATAGTGGATGCTCACATCATATGACCAATGACAAAAGTAAGTTTGTGAGTTTGGAATAGTATGTTGGAGGACTGGTTAGGTTTGCAGACAATGCAACTGGTAAGATTTATGGAAAAGGATCTATCTCATTTGATGGTAAGCATAATACTGATAATGTCTTGTATGTGAAGGGTTTGAAGCATAATCTTTTGAGTGTTGGTCAGATGTGTGATAAAGGTTAAGATCTGAGATTCAAAGGTAATGGGTGCAAGATCATGGAAAGCTCCAGAACTGTGATTGATACTGGTAAGAAGACTAGAGGCAACATTTATCAATTAAGAGGAACTAGTGATTACTATTTACTAGCCCAAGTAGATAAGAGTTGGTTGTGGCACAGAAGGATGTGTCATATAAACTTTGACAATCTGGTAAAGATAAGTTTAGGTTAGGGTGTGAGAGATCTACCAAAGCTTGTGAAACCCATCAATACCATCTGCAAAGAATGTCAGTTTGGGAAGCATACTAGGACAAGTTTCAAGAGCAAAGAGTAATTTTTTGCCGATCTGCTGAATCTAGTGCATACAGACCTATGTGGTCCTACAAGGGTAAGAAGTCTGCAAGGTGACAGGTACTTCATGTTGCTTATTGATGATTATTCTAGAATGACTTGGGTTACCTTCTTAAGAGACAAATCTGAAGCCCTAGAAAAGTTCAAATCCTTCAAGGAAATGGTTGAGAATGAGTTAGAACTGAAAATCAAGTGTTTGTGATCTGACAGAGGAGGTGAGTTCACTTCAAATGAGTTCAACATTTTATGTGAAGAACAAGGGATTAAGAGGCAATTGTATGCACCTAGTACTCCCCAACAGAATGGAGTTGTGGAAAGGAAGAATAGGACAGTTCAGGAGGCTACTAGGACAATGATGGAGGAAGGAGGTCTGCTAGAAGTTTTTTGGAAAGAAGCTATACACACTATTGTCTACATTTAGAATAGGGTTCAAGTGAAAGGTAATGGTACTAAAACTCCCTAGAACTATGGTATGGAAGAGTTCCTATAGTAAGATATTTCAAAGTCTTTAGAAGCAAATATTATATTAGAAGAGATGAAGATCTAGGGAAATTTGATGTAAAATGCGATGAAGGAACTTCCTTGGATACTCTACCAAGAGTAAGGCTTACTGGTGTTACAATAAAAAACTGAAAAAGATTGTTGAAAGTGAAAATGTGAAGGTGGATGAAGACAGAGGAATAACATTAGATCATAATGGCTATGAATCAGATGAACTTGTTGCTACAACTCATGAAGATAAAGTTGAACAAAAAGATAGTCAAGATGAAGAAGAAAAGGCTCCAGAAAGTGTTGCTAAAACCCCCAGGTATGTAAGAATCAATCACTCTGAAGGTCGAATTATTGGAGATAAAAGCAAAGGTGTACTGACAAGAAGAAAAGTTGTTGAAGAACAAGTAAACTACTGTTCTCTCTCCACAGTTGAACCAAAAACTATGAATGAAGCCTGCAATGATGAAAATTGGGTAAAGGCAATAGAGGAAGAACTATTGCAGATAGAGAAGAATGAAACTTGGGAACTAGTTCCTAGACCTGCTGACAAAAATGTTATTGGAACCAAATGGGTCTTCAGGAACAAGCTGAATGAAAATGGAGAAGTTGTAAGGAATAAAGCAATACTTATGTGCAAAGGATATTCTCAAATTGAAGGGATAGATTTTGATGAAACTTTTGTCCTGGTAGCTCAGATTGAAACAATCAAAATGTTTCTGGCATTTCCAACTCACAAAGATTTTAAGGTGTATCAGATGGATGTGAAGTCAACATTACTGAATGGTGAGTTAGAAGAGGAAGTATACATTGAGCAACTGGAGGGATTCTAACTGTCAAATCAAGGTGATATGGTATGTAGGTTGAAGCAAGCATTGTATGGACTCAAACACGCCCCTAGAGCTTGGTATGCAAGGTTAGATAGGTATTTGTTGCAATTGGGATTTAATAAAGGTACTGTTGATAGCAATTTGTATTTCAAAATCAATGACAATCAGATCTTGATTATTGAAGTCTTTGTTGATGACATTATCTTTGTAGGAAATGAAGGTATGTGCATAAAGTTTGCCGATGAGATGAAAAGTTTATTTGAAATGTCCATGTTTGGGGAAATGAAATTCTTTTTGGGTCTGCAAATTAATCAATCGCATAAAGGAATCTTCATATCTCAATCTAAGTATGTGAGAGAACTATTGAAGAAATTTGGGATGGAAGACTTTAAACCGGTATGTACTCCTATGGTAATTCGTTGCAAGTTGAGTAAAACTAATGATTCACCCAAGACTGATCAGAAAAGGTATAGATCCATGATTGGAGGATTGTTTTATCTAACTCAAACTAGACCTAATATTATGCATGCAATTTGTCTTGTTGCAAGATTTCAAGTTGATCCAAGAGAATCACATGTGATGGCAATTAAGAGAATCTTAAGGTATTTAAAAGGCACACTGGATCATGGCCTATGGTATCCAAAAGATAATGATTTCACTCTCAATGCTTATACAGATGTTGATTGGGCAGGAGATGTTGATGACAGAAAAAGTACAAGTGGAGGTACTTTCTTTTTGGGAAATAGATTGGTTTCATGGCTGAGTAAGAAGCAAGATTTAATCTCTTTATAAACAGCAGAAGTAGAGTATATTGCAGCAGCATGTTGTTGCACTCAAGTATTATGGATGAAGCATACATTGAAGGACATAAGAGTTGTGTATGAAAATCTAGTTGCAATCTTTTGTGATAATACAAGTGCTATAAACATCTCAAATAATCCAGTGATGCACTAAGAACAAAGCATATATCTATAAGGTATCACTTTTTGAGAGAAAAGGTGAATGAAAATGAAGTAAAAATGGAGTATGTATCCACAAAGGATCAGATTACAAACATTTTTACTAAGCCTCTTCCCAAAGATTCTTTTGAATATCTTAGAGAAAAGCTAGGGTTCATTACCCCTCCTGCTCTCAACTAAGATGCATAAGAATGCATCAATCCAATGCTATTAAAAGTCTCATTTTTTATTTGGATTGATGTTTTAAGGGCTATTCCTTAGGGGGAGTAGCTAGATACTTCTAATGGAGAAAGTGTTGAAAAACAAAGAAAGTTCAGTGGATCAGAGTAGTAGCATGCAAGTATGTGCTCTTTGCCATTGATGTCAAAGGGGGAGAGAAATCATGTAAAAAACTTAGGGGAAGGAAGAATGCAGATGTGTAAGGAGAAAGGGGGAGAATCTTGTCTTGATGGTATTTTTAGTTTTTCACATCATATGTTTCCATCAATGACAAAGGGGGAGATTGTTGCAAGGATGTGCCTAATCGGGGTTGTCATTGATGTCAACATATCTGTGTTGTCATTGGTGTCAACTATGCTCTTATTTTGTTGCTTTCTTGTTATGAGTAAGATACTTTGTATTTGACTATGTAAGTGATTCTGATGTTGAGGATATTGAGAAAATTAGCCCCTCCGGTGGAAATAGTGTGTTGCAGTCGAAATAGTGTATTAAACTCTGAAGAACAGTCTAGAAGATAGCTCCACATTTCCTATAGAATGAATATCTTTTCTCGTGGGTTGGAAGTGATTTAGAAGTCTGTTTGAAGATGTTATATTCCAAGTTTGAGCCTCTGGATTGAAGAATTAAGTGAATTGTGTTCACTAGTGTGAAAACTGCTTTTTCTGTATGTTTGGTGGTGACGTGGAGAAAGTGTTATGCTCTGCATTCCTCCGCATTGAAGTACTTTGGTCTGCGATTTTGGAATCAAGTATGTGATGATGTTAAGTACCTTCAACTGCAATGGTTCATGATTTGGTGATCTGCAAGCTATCATTTACTTATAACAGTGGTTGATAGCGTTGTTCTTGTGCTCTGGTTTGAAGAATCTTCTTGATAGAGTGGTTAGAGATTGTGTGGCTATTCTTGGTGATTACAATGTGCTTGTGGATGTCTCCTGATCATGTTCCTACCTTTGGATTGGTTCATAAAAAGAAAATTGGATTGAGAATGAAGAATGTTCTTAGAAGACCTAGTGCTCTCATCAATCTTGGCTGACATGATGAAATTCATTATTTGCGGAGATGCATCGAAGATTGTAGAAGTGTATTGTGGCGTGGAGGATTGTGTTTGAGTCCCAGCTAAGGTATGGCGTGATTTGCATACATCTTTACATCTTTTTCTTAGCCTAATTTGTATTAGGTCCAAACTTATTTTATTTATGATTGCAATGCCGACCTTGGAGATTGATCCAATGGTTGATGAATGTAATGACGACCTTGATATACATTCCAAGGTTGATGAATTGTATAATAGCATGTAATGTAGTTGTGAAAGAAGTGTGTGTGGTGTGCGAAGATGAAAAGATAAGTGTGAAGGTGGTAAAAAGCAGAGAAGAGAAATAATATTGTGATTCAATGGAACTGAACCCTGGCATGGAGTAGATGTTGTTGAATCAGTTCACCATTTTGGCAGTGAGCCACCCATAGGTAGTGAGCCATTCTTTGCAGTGAGCCTCTATTTTTCAGTATTGATATAACTTATATATTTATGTGGGCTAACACCCACTGTGGTTTTTCCCTTTTAGGGTTTTCCACGTAAAAATCTGATGTCTCCTGTGTTGATTATGTTATTGTGTTGAACTTCTCATTTCATGCTTTCATGGCTATATCAGAATATAAGTAATTGATAAGTTGATGTTCATAATTGGTTAAAAGTTTTAGGACAACTAATTCACCCCCCCTCTCAGTTGTCCGGTGCAGTTCAACAATGTTAAGGAGGAAGGCTCAGGGTCTGAGTTCCGCTTCTTTTCTTTCAAAATATTTCTAAGTGTTTGGGGGAGTTGGACTTCAGACTTCCCTTCTTCCCTCTTTCTTCCTTTTGGAAGGAGGAAGGTCGAAGGCCCGAACCCCAAACTCCACTGAACCTTTGTAAAAATGGCTAAGTCTTCAAACTTGTGGGGCTTGGACTTTCTCTCTTCTTCCTTCTCTGGGAAGGCGTGAGGCGGAAGGCTCGAGGTTCAATATCCATCGATTTCATAAAATTGACTAAGTGTTGTGGAGGCGGAGGTTAGGTTCTTCTTCTTTCCAAAGAATAATGCAACGATGAAGGCTCGACTCCTGAAGCCCGACGATTTCTCTTCTCTCGGACTTCGGAGGCCATGGTTTCCTCTTTCACCTTTTCAAGCCTGATTGGTAGAAGACCGATCGGAGGAAGTCCGATATGTCGAAGCCCAACCTTTTTGCCTTCCAGGGGCATTTTCTATTGTTCAAAACACAATAGCACTGCTCAGTGACTCTTTGGGTCGCCATTAATGCTTCTTCAGAGCCTAATTTCTTATAGAAGATGGATTCCTCTCCTCTGCATGCTACTGTAGCCTCATTTGCATTAAATATTTGTACCCAGGGCATGGGTGGACCCTTCTGTTTCAGCATATTTCATGGGCAGAGCCATGTGGGCACGCTCCAAGGACACAAAACAAAGTTATTGCAGTATGGATGATGTTCTTTCTTGTTGACTTCTCTTTCCACATTCATGACTGCTATAGTGTGATTGTAAAAGCTATATACACATGTGTAAAAGATGTATTTTGAGTTGGTTAGCTGTTCATCTGGGCTATCACACTAGTTGGGTAATTTGTTATCATAGACCTTGTAACACATTTGCAAGAACCTGTCGGATCCGATGCATTGTGCTCAAAGCTGAGCCTTTGATGTCTTCGATAGTGGTTCACCAATTAATGTAGATGGTTATTTTGTGTCTATTTCTCTGTAAAAAAGTATCTTTCTTTTGTAATGGCTATTTAGCCTTCATGATCAATATAATCTCTGATATTTTACCTCTCTTATGATTTCACTCTGTGTTTACTTGAAACCTGTAACTCTTTCTGTGGATAAAACGGTCCCTCTATTAGTTACAGTTTTCTAATTTGAGCCTTTGTTAAAGTTGTAAACTGTGGGTCATCCCACAATAGTGGGTTACTCTTTTTTGCCAAACTTGACATTGAAATCAACATTTTGAACTAAATCTTCACTTTTTGACACCTATAGCTGCTAAACCATTAGGAATTTGAAGATGATGCGAACTAGTGATTTGTGAGATTTTGTCTATAGATTCTAAAAATATATTTAAAAAAAAAATTTGCAGTTAAATTGTAATTTTTTTTGTGTCTCCTTTGATAACTAGTTTTTAATAGTAAACAACTTTTTTTTAAAGTGGCGTGTATTCCATAACACATCTTTTTTTCTACAAAGGATAAAATTATGATTCTTTTGAATTTAGATTGGTAACACCAATATCTAGGGCAGGCATTTGGTTTCATAATGTTTTGTTGAATATATTTTTTAATTAAGTTTTGTAGTCAAACCAATTATAATTTAGACATAGACATTTAACATAAAACATAACTTTTTCTGTATGTATCAAAATTCAATTTTTTTTTGTTGAAACAAGGACATAATACCTAGGGCATACATATTTTTCAGAATTTTTTTTCACTAATTTACTAATTTTCCATTTGTGTAGAATAAAGAACTTGATGTTCGTTGAAAAACCTATGTTTAGTAAAACTAAAAAAAATCCTAATAAAATCAAAATATATCAAAACTATACTTGTTGGAAAGCTCGTTTCGAGGACTGCGATCCTCCAATTTGGTTTGGCAAGGTGAATCCATTTGGATCTTCAACTGGGCTTTGAAAGCCAAAATTTTGCAGAAGAAAAGGGAAGGGGAGGAGGGAAGATGTCTAGTGGGGGTCTTCGTTCGAAGACACCTGTAAACGAAGGTGGGTGACATCCTTTGTTTGAAGTTTAGACACCTTCGAACAAAGGTCCAAAGATGGCACATACATCCCCATAACGACCACCTTCGAATGAAGGTTCCTTGCATTAAAAAATAATTAAATTTTTTAACCGTTAACTTTTGTTCAAAGGCTCTGCCAAGTTTGTGAGTCTTTTTCAGTATTTGAGGTCATTGTTGTGTTATGTCGGTTGCAATTGAACACCCTAAATCTTGGTGTATCACCTCCCTTTTTAATTTTAGTTTCCCTCTCTCCCTTTTCTCTAGTGATCATTAGTGTAGGTTTAGTTTAATTCTCTAAGCCTTAGGCTCAGAAAAGGAACTAGCCTTCTCTGGAGGTCTGATCTCATCTGCAAGGTCCCACACCTTGAGATCAGTCCCATTGTGTCATTAGAATGCTTGGACAACGTCTAAGCAGGGTGCAATTTCACGTGACAATAGTTACTTGTTGAAGACTCTGTTGATGACTAAACTTAGTGTTATTTCATGCTCTTGAAGATTAATTCATGCTTCAAGATTTTCTTCACATGTTGAGGTGGTGACTCTACTAACTATTTCTTCAAATCCCTTGTTGTCAAGATATTAATCATGAGTACTTTGTTTCTACATTTTCATGGATCAATGAATATTAAAGGTGAAAATCACTCTTCTATTTTTCATGAATAAAGCATATTCCTCTATTTGCATTTGTGTTGTTTGGGTGCATGTGTTTACATTTTAAAGAAAATTGTGGCATGGGCTTTTGGTGTCAAAACTACTCTAGCCATGATCCTCATTGTGCTCCATCTAATACTCTTAATCCATGGCATCATGATGATTACATGGATTTGTGGCACGAAGACAATGTTGTATATCCCTATTCTCAAGTTTCATCTAATGCCCTTGACTCATGCCACTATAAAGAACATGAATTCCACAAATATCCATGTGAAGTCTTTGTCGAGCTATCATTATGTTGAATGTCGTGAATCTTTCTTTTGTCCATGTGTCATGTATCAGACATGCCCACATTTGAACTTGATGACATCATGGTATAAATCAATATGCTAGAGTGTGATATGTTATAGTCTAAAATCTAGTTTGTTGTCCCTCAAATAAAATTTTTTAACCCTCCCAAAATCCCCCTTTGTGTTGAATATGAGAAAATTAATTTATCTTAGATATGTGGTCACTTACATCCCATGCTAAAAAATGCTTATAATCTTTTGCCCAAATTTGATGTGCATGATGTTACATAAGGTAACTTACATATCCAAGCATTTTTAGATTTAATGGATGATTTTGAGATTGAATGCGAGGATGTTTGGTTAAGATTTTTGTTACATCTTTAACTGATTATGCAAGGGAATGATTAAATGGTTTTTATAACCATTCTTTTCTTCTTGGGATGACATGGTTCCGACATTTAGAGAACAATTTGCATGTGAGGTAGACTCTAGCTTGTTTGCCCAAAAACTTATCAATATCGAAAGGCATGGAGAGTCTATCTCTATTTTTAATGGTAGATTTTCTACTACTATTTTAGAAATCCTTGAGGGCATGAGACCTAAATAATATGAATATGTGAACTTGTACTGTGAAGCACTTGAGCCTGGGTTAAGATTACTTCTAAAGGAGCTAAAGCCTACAAGTCTCCGCCAAGCCTATCATTGGTCTATCCTTTTATAAGACATTAGGGAGGCATTAAAGATTTTAAATTTGACACCCATAAATACTATGCTGATAAATCAATTGTCTCAAATGCCCAACCTTAATGATATGTTGTAGATTTAATGTTTATACATAATGTGTCAAGAGACATGTGGATTTACAAATGAAAGTATTCTTGTTGATGATTATGGAGATGTTGAAGCTCAGCCAGAGGAGTTTATTCTTGAGATTGTGCATGTTGAAGACCAAGTGGATGCATATCATAATTTACTCTTTTGGTGTGAAGCATGCCAACTTCCCCATCTAGACTGTGCTATAAAATTTTAGAAGGAAGAGGATGTTAAGCATGCCAACTTCCCCATCTAGAATGTGCTATAAAATTTCAGAAGAGGATGAGAATGTTATGAGCCTGAATGCAGCAACAATTTTCACTTTGAGAGTTGTAGTAAGGCACAAGAGAGAGGCAATATGAAGAATTATATTCTTCGCACGAGATGCCTCAACCATTTATATTTGATGATAAAGTTTCTAATTGTGTTTCCAGTTTTTCTGGTGATTGAAGTGTTTCAGGGTGTATCAACATATATGAAAAAAATGAATTCAAGCTCCCACATTATTTAGAATAGTGTATGACCACAAGCGAGTATGAGATCTTTTATTTTACTAAAGGTCTAAATTCCATTGCTGAAGATGGCTGTGCTTCACCTAAAATTAAATATTTCACTTGGGACTTAGATGCGAGTTTCGAAGAGAAAGTGCGACCACGTTTGAATGACCATGAGGAACAGCATAGTGTAGCTTATTTTGATCACATGTCTAGTGAGTGTTTGCATTATGATATTTCTTACAGCGAGGTATGTATTCTAGAGAATTGTGAATTTGAAGCCTTTAAATTTGAGCTTGACATGCTTGATAAGCTTAGCATTCTTGATGGTTTTCAATGCATGACATTTGAAGTTTCTAATGTTTCAATAAGTGATAGCATGCTTGTTGATAACATGGATTTACCTAATGAAAAGTATGAAAAGTTAATGAAGATCATGTTATGGGGGTGACATTGCTTTATTAGTTGGTATCTTTTGAAACTAGGATTTTTCTTGTTTTCTTTAATCCTATGCATTTAATTTTGATTTTAATTATGGAGATTTAGGAAATAGAACATGTTGTTGGATTAATTATGAAAATAAGGAATTATCTCAATTGTTAATGATCCAGAATAGTAGGCATCTTGAATTTGAGTCTAGAGTAGGTAAACTCTTCATATCCAAGTTCAAAGATGTATCAACTTGCCTACATACCCCAACATTCTAATTGTTCTTGCTTAATACTTTGAAAAAGTAGAGCAAGAGTAAATTCAAAGTCAGTTTTCCTAAGTCTTTACTTATATAGTATATAGTTAGAATAAGATTTTGTCTTAGCTTTTTTTTTTTTTGTAATGGTTTTATGTGTTTCTTATTTGTTTTTGTGTCCCTTTTGAGCTCATGCTGCTTGTTCCTAATCATCTCTTGCTATGTGTTTCCAAATGTCCTAAATGTTTTTGTTGGGAGTGTATTTCATCATACTCTAAATCTGCCTTTTTGATAGACTAGGAAAATTTTAAATTAAATAAAATCATCTGCTAGGTTATGTTAGGCTCACTTGAGTTGCTCTCAAGTTGTCAAGTTTGCATTATAGTTCCATTTAATAAAAAATCCATAATTAAACGTTTTACAAATTTTCTAGTTTTGTCAAGGTGACCCATTATGGTCTAGGTAATAAAAAAAAATCATGATTGATCCTCTCACATGCCAATAGTGGTCCCCAATCCAAGAAGTGAGCTTCATTGCTTGTTGATTGAACATAAAAGAAAATTGTCAAAAAGAAAAGAAAAATCAAAATCAAATAATACCAAAGAAAGGTAATGAAATTGAGCAAATAAAGAAAGAATATCATGAAATCTCATTTTGTGTAGGTGATTCGTGTATCTCTATCAAGACTATGAATGCCTGATAGGTAGAAAAGTTATGCCTTAAGTGGGACCAAAGATAATTCTATTAAGGCTACAAACACTTGGCTGGCAACAAAGCAATGTCTTGGTATGTGTGGGGCTGATTGTTTTTTATTTTCCGGATTTCCTTTTCCATGGTGATAGTCCTCGTAGAGTTAAAAAGGAGTAAATGAACTCACAAGCATACATAGTCTAGTTAAATGGAGTCTAGTGTATCTTTTATTAACATTGCCTAGTTTATTCCATATTTGATTGGCATTGCTTATGTTTTAATTTTATTTTGTTTAATGTTTTTTCATTATTAGAGATTCTAGATTCTTGTTCTACAAGAGGCACACATCTCCAATCATCTCCAATCAGAGCCAATGTTGGCCTATGCAAAAATGTTAGTTCTAGATTTCTTGTTTGCTAATCTAATGGGGCTCATTAGATTGTTTCCCATGCTCATGTGATTATTGTTTCCTATCTTCACCATGACCTTCTTTGTTATCATTATTGTGTCTATATCATGAGTTCTCAATTTCATGTGATTACTATGTTTTTACCATGTCTAAATGTGTATGGTAATCATGACAACCAGTTTTAAATTATTATTTTTTTGTCATAGCTTGCTTGTTATTTTCATGTCTTGGTTTCTTGGGCTTATCCCTTACTATTGTTGGCCGTGACTAATTTAAGGTTTGCACTCCAAGCTAATGTCCTAATTTTAATGTGAGAGCTGAGCTATTTATTCATTTTATTCAACATATATGCTTTTCACGTTCAAATTTGTAATGTCTTGATCCTTAGGCTTATTTGTGGACCCCAAATTTTCTTAAACCACGACTTACTTGACCTCTCTCATCTACCTGTAAGAGAATTTTAAACTCCACATAGATTTAGACCTGAGCTATCTAGTTGAGTGGTTATCTCAAATCCACATTCTAAAAATATTTAATCTTATGTGTCATCAATGTCACGATATCTAATTTCAAACCCAGACCCGAGGTGATTATAGACTTGAATATACGTGCTCCCTCATGTCCACCTTTTTTAAAGTTTCGACTCTAACCTAGGAAAGCTTTCAAATCTGCTTTAGGAGATGGCTCAAGTCCATAATATAGTCTCTCATGCTTGTGATGTGTATTGTGAAGCTCGTCTCCAATACCCCATGTGTCCCTTTTTGAGACTATCTATGTCTAAGTCGAGATGTTAAATCTCCAATAAGTCATATTATGTATGGTCCCTCGCATTTGAAAATTAATAAGCATGGCATCTAGTGTTCCTCAAAGTTTGTGGTCCCTATAAACTTTTCCTTAGTAGGAATATTAAGTCTGTAGTGTAAATCCTTGCACCCACAATTGGTGATACATGCATTGTCTCTAATGCTTCTATGTACTTTGTCTATGTGTCCATGCTAGAGTGTTTAGCTCCTTGTTAAGGCAAACTTCATTGTCTCAATCGATCATGTTTAACCTACTTTTTTACATTCAAATATGCAACTTTTAGAGTCCAAGGAGTTTTTTGAACTCTAAACATCGACTAAGATATGTTTGAGTGAGGATTTGAGATTTTCCATGCACTTGTAAAAATTAATTAAATCCCAGACCTAGTAATGTATTTAACTCAAATTCATGAAATTCTCACATCTAATTTCTAAAGATGTGATATGTCTGAGCTATTTGTAAACCCCTCATAGTGAATGAATTCTAACATAATGTGAGCTTAGGTCAATCCATCTTTGAGGTTTTGCATCCAATATTACACATGTATCTTGTAATCCTTGTCTACACAACTTATGTTTTCAAGTGGCATCCCTTTGGTGATGTCACGTATTCCTGAGCTTAGTTTGAATTTGATGGCCCATCTATTGTCTTGATTCACTTTGTGAGAACATAAATGTTAGTTTTCTCCCATGTGTAGCCATGCAATTATAATAGCAATGATGTGGATGAGTCTTGACATCTTGTTTAACATGAATTTGAAGCTAACTGACACATAGACATGACATGTTGTATCTAATGAGACCAACACATTATGACATGCCCAAAAACTAAATTTTATGATCATTTTTCTTAACTCAGGAATTTGATATCCAATTTCATGATCGATTAGAATTCAAAATTACTTTAGTAATATCCTTTGAAAGATGATATTATTTTTTTCTTGTTGGCATGTGGACAAAGGTTTGATCTAACATATTTTGATTGGCTAAGTTTATAGATGATGGTTAGAAATTAATGCAAACACAATAGGGACCATGCATATTGTAGAAATTAATCTAGAGATCAAATTTTAAGACATGGTACCATCCCAAAATTAAATGAAGACCAGAAACTAATGTATAAACTTGATGGTGACAAGAAAATGCATGCAAGAGTTCAACAATTCTGTCAAAGTTTAATCCAATTTGGTTGCCTTACTTGATAAAATTTGCATTAGATTGTGTCATGTCCTTGCAAAAGGAAATTATCTTGAGACAAATTTTCATGTTCTTAAATGTTCTAATCTGATTCCTTATAAATGAGAGTTTGGTGATTCGATTAGAGAGTTGGTGTAACTTGTCAAACTTAGAAATTATGATGAGTGGTGAAATCGTATGAACTCCATAATAATTTGTAAAGCTCTCTATATAATCCAGTTTCTCTAATTTTACAAAGGTTGGTTATGGAGCCATTCATGTATAGCGGTATGCCTAAGTGTATTCTTGGGTATAAATTGATGCAAGTTTTGTTATGTAAGTGTTGGGCTTGTCAAACAAGAATCTTAGGAATGTGTAGTCTGGCAACAACAATTCATAGTTAAACGTCTCCATGATTAGTAGGGATGTTTTAGGAAATTTCATGACTGTGCCATGAAGTTTCTCTTGCCATATTTGTTGGTTTGAGGATTAGTTAGTGGTACAACATTGTGATAGATTACAAAGCTTTTGTAATAATCTTCTCCTTAGGATATTTTTTACTAGTCCTTGATATTTGAAGTAGATTTAGTATGTGTTTGTCTCCTCATTTTTAGTGATTTGTATGCATATGCAAGTCTACATCCTATGTTAGTTCATACGTGTGCTCTTAGTTCTCTTTGAAGATCATGACTTTATCTCCAATTGGATAAGCACTAGTCTTGATGGTGAGGGATCAAACATTCAAACAAAATTTAAACATCTCTTTGTTCTCATTAGTATAGAAGTAGATTACGTCCTACATGTTGTCATGATTTAGTGGTATAAATTATGTCAAATCCTTAGTAAGCTCAAGTTGATAAACTATTAGAGAATCATGCTAGTGTTGATTGCAAATTGTACATGTGTAAGCAAGGTTAAGGGTATTCACAAGAAGAGATATAAATTTGTTTTTCATCTTTAGTCGCATGTGTACACTTGTTGTAATATGCTTAAATGAGGTTCTTAGGTCTTGAGTTTACAAACCTACATAGTGAAGTTTAGTGACAAGATTTTGAGGCTTCGTGAGAACAAGGTGGGTTTATTTTCAAGAATAATGGTGTTTATCTTATTTATCTTTAATTTTAAAAGCCTTAGGGATTACCCTTGTAGGGCTAGCATAGCCTAAAGTAAAGAATGACTACCCTAGCTTATGCATTGGTCTTGAGATTTCTCTTGCCTAATCATGAGTTTTAGTTGATTACTGCTATGTTGACATCCCCAAACTTGGGAATCAAACAACACTTTAGAGCTTTCAAAAAATAGTTCAAATCACCAACAAAGTTTTGGATTCATCAATAACCTTCACATATGGGAGTTCTTCATCATCGAATGAGATAACACAATGTTCCTTATGACCAACAAATTTTAAAAAAGATGCCACCAATTGGGGAGTATCAAAATTGTTTTGGATATTCTATATGGCTTTTTGCATGATATCTACGTTATATAAAGGTGATGTGCACACTAGATCCCAAAGAGATATCTTAGCTTGTGTGTTTTGAAATTGTTGAATAATGTCAAATTCCTTAGATGTTTTAAAAGTGAGTTTAGATGCAAAAGGAAGGTCAAGTGTATTAGATGGTAAAATTAATTATCTCAATGGAATATCTTGACCTCTTCTCAATTTTTGATGTGTATGTCCAATAATATGGAAAATATGTGAAGTATTCTCAACATGGAAAATAGGGACATTCATAGGAGAGGATGGTATAACATTAAAAGTAGGTCTATTAGATGCATAAGCCATATGGATAGAAGGTGAACAAGCATCAAAAGATAAATCATGATGGGACATGGCTAGATTCATACTATCATCATGTGGACTAGGGCTAGAAAAATGAGCAATAAAAGCATGCGCCAAATCCATAAATGAATGGTAGCATAAGCAAGAGGAATCAAACCATTGTAATTCTTTACCATTTAAAGTAAGTTTAAACTCACTAATCAATAAAATATCACTATCTAAGTATTCATAATTAGCAAGTAGAAATGATTTCACATGTAAAGAAGCATTCGTAGAATCACCAATCATCACGTAATAACTCCTTACTAGGAGAAGTAATGTCATCATGTTATGAATAAGGAGGGACAAAAGTTATCACATACATCCACATGAAGAGGTAAAGAAGCATCATAATACATGTCATCATAATGGGAGGTATGGGTATCTATCGAGCAAACATGAGATGTAGAAAATTGAGTAACATGAAGCACATTGCCATGTATAAAAGAGGATATGTCATCTAAAGAACATGGCTCTATGAATGTAGGGCTATCATGACATGTAGGAGAAATAACTTCATAAGGTGTAATCATATCATAAATAGGTAAAGAAGGTGTAACCACATCATCAATATCCATCATACAAGGTGTACCATAAAGTAAGACCTCACTAGGTGTATACTCATCACTACCACAAATAGTAGGATCATCATTAAACTCATTAATAAATGGCATAGGATATCTAAGAGAAAAGGATGAGCTCCAACCAAATCTATGAAGGATGGATAAGTAAGTACATGATAGAGTAACACCTCCATAGACAACATTTCCTTTACCAATAGCATAAAAGGAAATAAGTGTAACAAGAATGGAAGGACCATGTGTCACAAAAGATAGGAACATGTCAAAATTATAAATATATGCATGTTAATTAGTAAGAGAACATGTCTTATGTGGATCAATGTTGGATAATCCAAGGGTGGGAAAGTGTTATCAAATAGATATAACAGTTTATAGACTCCAATCCTAATCAACATAAGGCAATAAAGCACAAATATGAGTGAATCCAAACTCCAACAAACTTTGATGTGGAAGATAAGTAATAAAAAAATATTTGAAAACCCTAATGAAGGAGAAGAAACCTAAGGGGAAACCCTATGTGGTGCAAGAAAAGTGGTGGGTTCACCGTAAAATGTAAAGGTAAAAATACCACCTATATTAATTATCTAGGCTAATTAAATAAATGCAACTATAAATAAAAAATTAACCTAGATGAATTAGAGTTGGAATAGATAATTGAAATGCTATTTGAAATTAAATGTGAGAGAACAAGGTGCTTAGCTCTAGGATCGATGATGGAAAGATGTTGGTGATGTCATGTTGGAATCATTTGCCACAGTGCATAAATTAATGTACTTGGCTTGAGGAATGTCTCGATGTCTAAATAGTCTCAAAATTCTCTATGGTTTAGATTTGAGTCCCTCAAGCTTGAACCTTAGTTTCATGACTTTTATCTAATATACGAACTTGAACCAAGCCATGTGACAATGAACTGGCAAAATATGTCTGTAGAGACATGTTCGCCTTCACCTTTCCAATATCTAAATTTGTTAAGGTAATGTTCACAAACACCTTTGATGAGACCGTCGACTCGATAAGTGATTGTGTTCTCCTAGGTCAACCCCCTTGGCGGGTTAGATTAACAATGATGAAAAAGATCAAAGACAACATTCATCGGCATGCATATGGCCTATATGCAGATGCAATTCTTTGTCCTTTAGGAAATTGAATAATGCTCTCTAAACTTTTTTCATATTATTATTCCATATGAATTAATTACACATTTAAGTCTTGGGTGTGCTCCCCAAGGTCTTGGGTTCGACTTCGAGGCCCGGACTCACCTGATGCACATGGCTTGCGGGCTGCTGCGTTCATCCCTAGGGGACTAGTCTCGCCCTAGCTTGGCCCTTTCGGACCCCAACTTGGCAATAAATAAGCCCAAGGTAAGGCTGGTTTGGTCACTGGGTTGGGTCGCGGGGATACCCTGCGGTTACCCACAAAAAAAAAACATTTAAGTCTTTAAATAGAAAAACATAGAAACAAGTCAAGCAAACATGTACCAAGTCAGCTCACAATGATAATTAGAAAGGGGTGGGATCTTAAATTTTGAATTTGAGATTTGGAATTTGAGGTTCATTCTCGAGTGCCACGGGATCAATCTTGAGTGGCTCAAAAATGACCTTGGGCATGAAAGTGCTAACCTAAGGCAATGAACGAATATATGGAAATATGTGTGAATATGGGTGCAACAATGAAAATTAAGTGGCAAATATAATTACACAAGAATAGGTGTAAGGGTAGGTCCCCATGCGACTACTTAGCTTATTTTGGCTAGCAATCACTTCTCAATTTTTTAGGAGATATTTGTGGAGCTATATAAAAAAACAAAAAACAAATTATCAATAAAGAATTATTTATTTATATAGAAAATTTACGGGATAAGGTCTAGAAGAAAATGGAAAAAAAGGAGGGAAGAAAATATATGTAGCCACATGGCATATTTTTCATTATGCAGTTGTTGCATAACTTCAGCTCCCCTTTTTTTCACACCTTATTTTCAATCCCTAAAATGTCGCTGCTTCACTATAATAGGGAAAGATTCTAAATTATCCTTTATGGATAATTTAAAATTTGCATGGAACTACTCTGCTAGAAAATCCATTTATGTAGTTGCATGGGGACATGGGGTAAGTAAGAGCAAATAAGAATAAATAAGCATCAAAGCATGATGAACCAAACCTTGACACAAGAATATGTCACTTATCAATATAATTATATATTAAAACAATATATCAAAATAAACCCAAAACTAAAAGAGAATTAAAGAATATACCCATTTTGCCATTATAAATTTATTTTTAAAAATCAAATTTTTACATTGAACCCAAAATTCCTTTTCAATCTGCAACCCATTTTCCATATGACATACCCAAATTTGAGGTTCATTGGGTTGGGTCCTCGTTCTTGCCTAGAAAGAGGGCTTCACAAATTAAAAAAAAACTGTCCCTCGCCCCACCAAAAGAGGGAGAAAAAAACAAAAAGCAAAACAACATGCGAGCATAAAATTCAACGAAGTTACAAGAGAACACATTTATCATATGGACATATAGAGATATGACCTGGGCTTCAAGAAACAACACTCCTACACAATGTAAAAACAATCCATATGGTCAAATACCACTCAACACTCCAATTTCCGATACCACCTTTAAAGCAAGCTAACAAATTAATAAATCCACAAGGGCTGGCCCTACCTGCTATATTCCTGATCAGGGTTAAGATTTCCTTAACTAGAGATGACACGTGGCAAGCAAACCACAGGTTTACTCAGTGCAGTTACTCTGTAACGCGGTGGAGGTGGTGGGGGTGGGCTGTTGTCCAACAGGAAAAAGAGACGAAAGGGAATTTGGAAAGTATTGTATGCCTTCACAACACAAACTTTTATTAGCCCTTCACACCATTAAAACACTCCCACATACCATGGATCTCTAACAGAACAACAACAAAAGAGAAGAAAAAACACAAGTCAAAACATATATACAGGAATAGAAGGAATCTGATCTGGTTGTTATTTTTTATGTTTGGTTTTGTTTGATTTGGGTCTGGTTCATAGAGCAGAAAAATGAACTGTTTTACATGCTATGGATCTGTTAAAGAAGATAAGATTGTGAGGCGGCCTGAAACCACCAGTGTTAAGAAGAGCAGTGATGATCATCATCAATCGCCTCGTGTCTCTGTTAGTCATAATGTAAGGGCTTCTTCAGGTATGTGGGTCTCTTTCCCTTTCTTTTTTTTTTTTTTTCTTCTGGTGTGTGTCTGTTTGTTTTTCCTATTCTGTTAAGAGGATTGTTGGTGTTTTTTGATCTTAAATTGAACTCTAGCAATGCCAGATTAATGCATGCGTTCAAATTTTATTTTTTCATGGACCCACTTCTTTAAGGTGTTAATTTGACTGAGACCCCTCTGTTTTTTCCCATCTTTTTCAATTTTTTTTTGTTTTTGGGTCTTAAATTGAGTACCAGTAACGATAGATTGATACCCATGTGTTCAAATTTTGGTTTTTCATGGGCTCGTTTGTTGAATGCGTGGATTTGACGGAGACCCTGGTCTGTTTTTTTCCCTCGAAGATTTTCAAGATTTTGCTGTTTTAATATCTTAAACTGACTTGCGGCAATGACAGATTAGAATCCATGTTTTCATATTTTGGTTTTGTATGAACTCATTCGTCGAAGGAGTTCTTTTCACTGTAACCCACTCGTGAATTCACCAAAATTCTGATCGAAATTCTATTTTTTCGCATATTTTTCTGTGGCCCCTTGAAGTTTGTTCTTTGATATTGAAGCTCGGGAGAGTAGTGACCAATTTTAGCATATCTGAGAACGGTAATTTTTTTGGTTGTCATCAGATGCGTCTGACATATCTGTTTAGGTCGTAGTAGCCTTTGTTTTGTATGGCTGATCAAATTTGAGATTCTTTTATTGTTGGAAGGGAGAGGGAAAGATAATGATTAGATCCTCTACCTGTCTGTTCGCTTCTCCTCCGTTACCTAACTCATGCGCCTTTAGGTGGAGGAGTTTTTCAATCTATGCCTTTAGGTGGAGTTTTTCAATCTATGCCTTTAGGTTGTGGAGTCTGTCCATCCATTACTTTTAGGTTCAGTGATTCCATTTAATCTAGTTAAGAACTAGTATTCCAATGGCAGATAAAATATCAGACAGATACTCCTTTGATTAAATATTTAGTTCATACTGAACCCATTTCTGGATAGAGCTGATTTAACTTAGACCCGCTTCTAAATTTTTTATTTTTTAATCAAAATCTTGTATAGAGGTTTCTGTGGCCACTTAATGTGTGCTCCTTACTATTTAAGCTTGGTAGAGTGACGTGATATTTTAATGGCACATTTAAATGTGCTATAATGCTTCTGGTAGAAAACTTTGTAGAACTTTTTTTTATCAACGTTTTGGATCACATTCTGTGATCCATCATCAGGAAGAGGAGAAAAGAGTAGTAACTAGTTTTAGCAATAAAGCAGAGTGAAACCTATTACATATATTTGGCAAATCTATGAGGTTTAGAGTGGCATGTTTTTTTTTTGGCTTCTTTTCCCTTTTGTAAAGGGAGAGGAAGGTGCTTTGGTCTTTTTTCTATATGTTCTCTGTTTTTAATAACAGAAGTAGAAGATAAATTATAAGAGGAATACTCATTTATTCAAGATTCAACTTAGCGTGAACCTATTCATTGCACTAATGGAGACTCGTTTGTGAATCCAGCAATTTTGCATATATATATTTTATAGTGGCCACCAATGAAGATTCTGTGGCCGCTTAAGTTTACTCTTTGATAATTAGGTTTGGGAGAGCAGCAATTAGTTTTAGGATTTAGAAAGATTGGAAGCAATGTTATTTTTTTGTTGCAATATAGTTGTTTAACAATTCTGTCAGGTTTTCAATGGTATTTCTTTTGTGGATTTCATCAATTCTGAGCTTTTTGGATTATTGGAAGGAAAGGGGAGAGGGTGTTTAGATCTTTTACCTGTTTGTTCACTGTTCTTTTTCCACATGGTACAGATAGATTTAAGCCAAAGCCCTCCCTAGAGAGGAGACAAGATGAGTCTCCAAAGATTGGAGATCAGCCTATTGCAGCTCAGACATTCCTTTTTCGAGAATTGGCTGCAGCAACAAAGAATTTCAAGGCAGATTGCCTTCTGGGTGAAGGCGGCTTTGGAAGAGTATACAAAGGGAAGCTTGAGAGTACTGGGCAGGTTATCTTTTAAATCCAAATCATTTTAGATAGTTTTGGCAAAAGCCATTATTAATTTGAGAAATAAGAAGGAATAGATTGCTTCTCAAGACATTGTGTGAAGGAAGTAATCATTTATATGGCTAGAGTTAATACTTATACAGAGAAACTGAATCCATTTTTTTTGGATTTTTTAATTGATCTTTATTCACATTGTGTGTAGATTGTGGCTGTCAAGCAACTAGACAGGAATGGATTACAAGGAAACCGGGAGTTTCTTGTTGAGGTTTTGATGCTGAGTCTTCTTCATCATCCAAATCTTGTTAGCCTTATTGGTTATTGTGCTGATGGAGATCAGAGGCTTTTGGTCTATGAGTACTTGCCATTAGGATCACTGGAAGACCATCTTCATGGTATTGTTCCTTTAAATTACTTGTGCTTAATTTATTTTGGTGTGAGCTTAGTCTGTAGTCTGTTAGCAAAATAGTCATTACTTCTATCATTTTGAAATGGAAAAGGTTAATTTTTATGCAATAAATCAGAAGGCATCATTTTAGAACAACAATTTGGCTATGCAGATCTCCCACCTGATAAGGAGGCATTAGATTGGAGCACAAGAATGAAAATAGCCACAGGTGCGGCAAGAGGGTTGGAATATCTACATGATAAAGCCAATCCTCCAGTCATATATCGGGATTTTAAATCCTCTAATATTTTACTGGATGAAGAGTTTCATCCCAAATTATCTGATTTTGGACTGGCCAAACTCGGACCTACTGGAGATAAGACACATGTTTCCACAAGAGTAATGGGAACTTATGGATACTGTGCACCAGAGTATGCCATGACAGGTCAGCTGACTGTGAAGTCAGACGTGTACAGTTTTGGGGTGGTTTTGTTGGAGTTAATTACAGGAAGAAGAGCTATTGACAATACTAGGCCAGCAGGGGAGCACAATCTTGTTGCTTGGGTATGTTCTGTACCGCGACTGTATGGTTTATTGATATTCCTCTGTTATCATGTTTGGTTAATAAATTCTCTAATCTCAGGATAAGAAATGGAGAAAGAATGATAATTATTTACATGGACTTTAAGCATGAGATTGTTCCTAGAAATCAAAGGGTTTTTTCATAGCATGCTTTAAATGCATCCTTTTCCACTAATATATAAATTGGCTTTTTAAAAACCTTCTCTTCTCAAAATTTCCATTCTTATAGAGACTGGAAGGTATTGACATTTTGTTAATTTCCTAATTAGGTTAGCTTGATTGATTTTATATGGCACATTTTAAACCAGATATGTTTCACATGGCTGTGCAGGCAAGACCATTGTTCAAGGACCGTAGGAAGTTTCCACAGATGGCTGATCCAAGGCTTCATGGACGGTATCCTATGAGGGGATTGTATCAAGCTCTTGCTGTTGCAGCAATGTGTCTTCATGAGGAGGCTACCACACGTCCCCTGATTGGTGATGTAGTTACTGCTCTTGGTTACCTTGCGTCTCAGACGTATGATCCTGCTGTTCATCCTGTTCAAAATGCTTGCAGTACTCCATCCACTGCTCCCTCCACTCCTCCTCATGAGAAAAGAGTCAATGGGAGAAAGCATACTGATGGGTCTGATTCAGAGAAGGACAGAGGGAGTAGACATAGAAGTAACAGGCATAGGTTGGCTCAGGAGGAAGGTTCCCCAGATCATCGCCCTGCTCGTCATAGGGCTTTGAATAACATGGGTGAGTCTGGAGGTTCTCAAGAGGGGAGCGGTAAGGATTCAGGAGATTCTGACAGGTCTGATGGGATTAGGGACAGTTCTAAAACTACTGGGAGAGCTGCTAGAGATGTGCATAGAATTTTAGCTGTTACTAAAGATCGTGAACGAGCAGTTGCTGAAGCCAAATCATGGGGTGCAAACTGGAGGGAAAAAAACAAGGCTAATGCCAATGGTAACATGGATGGTTTTCACTGAGTCTGCTTGAGTTGCTTACAAATCATAATTATCAAGATTTTCCTAATCCCACAACTAGTCTGGCATAAGAAATTTTAACTTTTGAACCTGATTAGAAACAGTTTATTCCACGTGTAAATCTCCATCAGTCACAAAAGCGGGAATTGTTATATAACTTGCAAGATTCAAGCTTTTGCTTGAAAGTTGAACATGAGTGGATCAAGAGAAACAAGGAAGGTTCTAAGATTCTTCCAGTCGTTTTGTACAGGAGGGGATTAATACAGTCAAGCATTTATACCATTCACAGAGATTTGTAAACTGATGTTAGTGGCATAATTTTGCCCATCCTCAAAATGACTGTTGGAGGCAACAAAACTGTTGCGTTTGATTTCTTTCCATCATAGGAGTTATAAATGATCGAGCTTTTTGTCCCTGCCTATAGGTCTTAGTTTCTACAAGGCAGGTAACTCTTTGTATGTACATACGAGCTTTACTCAAGGGTTGCAAGCGTTTTTGCCCTTTTGGGCTTTTTCAGCCTTTGAGATATTTACATTCAACCTATACCAAGGTTGTTACAACCATGTTCTATGTCAGCAAGGCTTGAACTTTTTTCTTACAGTATGTTCTTCCCAAGTTATATTTTGCATTTGATTTCAACTAATCCCATATTTGAATCAACATTTCGGATCACACTCCATTTCAGAAAATTGTCCTCAGCCTGATAATGGATCACAAAGTGTGATCTGAAATGTTGATTCAAAAACATTCACACATTTACTACCAGATGCTCTCTCATTCACTTATGTGGACTGGAAGTATCTTGTCTTTAGTCCCATATTCATTTTGCAGAGCCTTCATCTTTGCATAAAAACTCGAGCATATAACATATCTTCCCTAAAGTCAGGCATCTTTTTTATTTGGGTAATAGCCACTTTTTGGGAGTTTCCTACAGCTTAAATAACCACCACCTTCCAAAAATGTTTGTTAGTCAACTGCCAAATGTTCCATACATCCACTAAACTCCAATGCTGACTGAATACGGAATATTTAGTTAGTGACCAATAAAATATTTTATTTTCACCAGTGATTAGAAAATTAACTTGAAGAGTTAAGAACATATATTAGGAAAATTAACACGTATTCTAGTGTCATTTGGGATTCTTGTTTTATCTGAATTAGTAAAATAATAACCAGGAAACTTGAGTTCAGGAACAATTGGCCCTCCCCTACATATAGTGAAATCCTCCGGTGATTATACTAAAATGCATAT
The DNA here is from genome assembly GCA_027924645.1 of Cunninghamia lanceolata. Classification (NCBI taxonomy): domain Eukaryota; kingdom Viridiplantae; phylum Streptophyta; class Pinopsida; order Cupressales; family Cupressaceae; genus Cunninghamia; species Cunninghamia lanceolata. The sequence goes on from BSBN01000547.1 coordinate 16,993,770, forward strand.
AGCTTGTACCTTATTCTTATACACCCACTTTTTATTTTGAACTGTTGCCCCGGCACCAATACCATACAATGGTGGCAGGATTCAGCCCTAATTTTGTAAGACCAATCTATATGTATAAATGATGCCCTTAAATCACAAATATAAACTAGCCACGAAAAAACAATGGCAATTTAAAAACATACATGGTAGAGCCCAAAAAACTAAAAAAGATGTTTGCCATTAGCTCTCTTGTAGTCAGGATATGAATGTTTAGGTGGAAAGGGAAGCTCCAATAAGGGGAAATACTTAGATTATTATTTGATTATCGAGGGTGAAACTTATACTATATGCTATTCATTGTATACGTGGTTCACTGCACATGCTGCAGGGTTTCTTCCTTGCATAGAGACTGGTACAAATGGGTTCCCTACCCTTTGACATATGATGCACTTATTCCTGACTTCTTGGATATTCTTATATTTCTACCAGATGTTACCTACAAATAAATTTACATTAGGCTATTAAATAGGTTAACCACAGGTATCTAGTTTTGTATTCTTAAACCTATACGATAACTAAGTCACCTTAACCTCTTAGATGCAATCTTATAGAGCAAGTTATATGTCCTAAATCAGAGGAAACTGGACACCAAATTATGAATTGTCCCTAAATCAGAGAGCTTGTTGAATTTTGAACACCGGCCAACGTGGGGGTTAACTCTCCAAGTTATCACATGACCACAACTTTCTTCATCTCCATCAAAACGATTCTTCAAGTTTATTTGTCGGAAGACAATTCCTTTTATAATGGGCATTTGGGTTATATTATGGTGTAGCACATTGGCACCATTGGGTGATCAATGATGATGTTGCATATCAACAATAGCTTAAGAGTCTCTCTAAGATAAGTTAGAAAAGTGGAATTTGTAGCATAATCTCTTCTCTGAATACTTGAGTTTAACACTTTATAATGTTGTAAATCTCTGTAATTTTTGCAATATAAACTGTTCATTTTTATTGGAAATATTATTTAAAACATGTTATATAGACTTATATCAGTCTCAATTATTATATCCATATCTTGGATATTGAAAGATATGAAAAATTTAAGGGATTTTTATATATAATTGTATAAGTAACCTCTATCTAGCCATCAAGACTTCAACAATTATTTTGCTGGCAATAGCTTTGAAGTTATACAGAGACTTCGGAAAAAAAACATTCGAAGGAAGCATCATACAGGTTTCAGTTAGTTTAATAAAGTAGGTTTACTTACAAATTTTAGTCCAGGAAGAATCTTCACCCACTACATCAATATCTTACACAGATAAGGAAGATTTTTCACCGGTGACATCAATACACTTGTACAAATGGTTTTGAAAAAGTTAATTTCACAAACCACATTTTTCTAAGTCTTCGACTTCCTTATAAACTAAGCTTAGTGAGGGAAGAATTTTCAGCCATTACATTAATATCTTATACAAATGGTTTTAAAAAAGAGCTAATTTAACAAACATCATTTCTTTGTCTTCCCCTTATAAACTCCGATCATTTTTTTTAAAATAATGAAAAATATAAAAATATTCAAAACTAATAGAAGAACTTTGACTCCCACCTTTGTTTGTAAAAAAATAAATTAATTAACCAATATATTTTAAAACCATTTCATTTTACAAACTTAATATTCATAAAATCTTTTGATTAATAAATTTACCTTATAACTTATTTAAATCATCTCTTCTAAACTTTAAAATAGCATCTTTATAAACACTAGGAAAATAGTAATGGCCCTAAATATACCAATACGGAAATACAACCATTACCAAAAACATTATAAATAGTAAAGATAAGAATTTAGTGCATATGCAGTTGCATCATTGCAAATGGATTGCAACAATTTAATTTGTGGGACATTTAAAAGGTGCAGTTTTATGTATATGTGAATTAAGATATAAAATTTAAATTTTATTGAGTTATTTTTAAAAAATAAAGAGAACTGTAAATAAAAGCAGAGATGTCAATATCTCTATAATTTAATTGTTTTCATATAAATATATTTATAAAAAGAGTTGTTAAGTTTTTATAAAAATTTTATGGGTTATGAGAAACTCTATCTATAGTGAAGAAAATATAATTGGAAAAATATCAACAGTAATAAATTATACAGTTTAAAATCTTAAAGACTATAATAAATATGACATTTTTACAGTTTATGAGATTAATTTGAGAGTGCATCTGGTAATAATTGTGTAGAAATCTTTTGCATCAAATTTTTAGAGGCTAAAAAACTTCTCCACAATTAGTACCACAAATACTCTCAAATTAACCTTAAAATTATCAAATTTTAAATTTACTCATAAAAATATTTATATTGAAAAAATAAAAGACAAAATATATTTACCTCTAATTTATTTATTTCTACAATGTATTTATTAAAAAAATGAGCCCATGAGAAATTAAGTCTTGCTGAGTGCAAGGCCCACAACACTATAAGCCCCTGTATTGGATAGCAAAAACGATCTTGTGAATGATCTCCATTAAAAATAAATAAAAATAAAAATGTTAATATAAATTTATAATGAAATAAAGTCAAGAAAAAATATAAATTAAATATAAAATTTATAATGAAATAAAATCAAGGAAAAATATTTATATAACTCTTAAACTAAAGAAAATTGCATGAAGTTTTCCCACTGGATGATAATGGTTGACATGTTTCTGAAAGAGACTAAATCTTGTTTGCATCAACTGTGATTCATCAGTAGATTTTCTATGATAGATCACACATACAGTATTTTCTGAAAACATTTCTATCGTTACAAAAAGCGAATAATAAATTAAATTAAAAATGACATCAGCAAACTTTATTTAACTTTTCAGATGATAAAAAATTAATTTATAAACTACAGATATAATGAAAAAACATTTCATACAAATAAAAATCTCTTCTCAGCCAAAGAAATTTCAGAAATGTACCGTACACAAGGACAATACTAATTTCAGTAGTTTTTCAATTATGAAGTGGGGACAAGAAGCAATGGATATCGTGAAGCCACCAAATTTATACAAATATTTTATGTATTTTTTCCTGCCGGCCCTTGGAAGCATCACTAAAGGGATAAAACAATGAAATGCTAAGCATGGTATTGGTTCCTCCTCTTCCCAACATAGCACATTGTCCTCCATTAAAGACAAGATGTGACCAGATATTTTTCAAGGCATATAGGACAACATGAAGAAATAGGGTTTGATCATGTTAGGTTTTGTTTTGCAATGATGTTCACTTGGTTTTTACCTCCATTTTTTAAGCAGGAAATTAAACCGAGATATAGCTTTGTAATTATGGATTGGGTGTTATGCACTTTGTAAATTTTAATGGTTTTATGTGTTTTTATATAGGGTGTTTAGTTGGATGTTTTGAATGTTATTTTTAGTGGGATGTATGGGCATATAAATAATAAAATAATAATAAATAAAACATTACAATTTACAAGGTGTATGACACTTAATCATAGTATTCTCCTATTTGTATATTTAGCAAGTGTAAAAGAGAGAACCATAAAGTGAACTAATTGTCAAGAGTTAAGAAACCCACAACTGTATTAGAACAACTTAACCTTAACTCCTTTGTGCTCATAGAAAACCATAAAGTGAACTACCTATCAAGGGCTAAGAGACCCACAATTGTATTAGAACAACTTAACCTTAACTCCTTTGTGCTCATGGGCTCCATTAAAACATCCGCAACATCAACTAAGGTAACCGCCTTCTCTACTAAAAATACTCTTTCATCCTTCACATGGGAACACATGAAAGACAAGATCCCCAACAAAGTTGATGCCACATTAACTGTCACACAAAAACATCATTGTATCCTGCTTCAACCCAATATCCAAGCACAACCTATGAAGCCATGTTGCCTCCTTACGGGGATGAGTAGTTACCATATGAAATATACCAAGCCAATTTTTTTTCACTTTTCCAATTACAACAAGCAGAGCAATACACAATCGTTGAAGTTAGCAATTAAACCAAACGATGCGGAATTCAACTCTAACCAAGAATGTACACCAGGATGGCGTGATCATATGGTCAGAGGATCTCTATGCAATGCTGATAAAAGAACTCTAACCAAGAATGCGCTGGATGTCGACGAGCATATGGTCAGAGGGTCTTGATGCAATGCTGATATAAAGAACTCTAACCAAGAATGCGCCTGATGATGACGAGCATATGGTCAGAGGATCCCTACCAACTATTATGCTGAAATAACTCGACGTCAAGAATGTGCTTTCCAACCTGAAGTGGAATTGGAGCTACCATATGACGGAGATGCAAAGTATTATAAAGCAAATATGAGAAGAAGTATGTAGTGCTGACAGTACTACTGTTCAGCTTACAATAATTAGAGACTTCCAACCCAACTCAAATGATAGAAGTTAGCAAACTGAAATGACGGATCAGTAACTTTGAAAAACCAAACCAGCAACATAAAACCCTACAAAAATGCTCACACCTCACTCATTTCTCAACTAAATGACCTCAAATCTGATGCAATGCACTCCTATGACAATGGCAACCAAGCTACACACTATAGACCACTCTTAAACCCAAGTATTTATTTAGCATGCTTTTTAATGCACTCCAAAGAGGGGCGGCCAGCAAGAAGGGCGATTTCCTTCTAGAAAATCAGATTCTTCATAATAAATTCTGTAAATTGGCACAATGGAGCACCCAACATAGACAAAGGGAAATATGAAATACCCAGAACAAATGCCTTTTTATTTTCAGATTTATGAATGAAACTACAGATTCAGCCCTGTTATCAGCAACTCCAAAAAATGACATAAAATGCAAATAACTGAACTACAAACAAAACTCAAGCTACAATGCAAACCTCACTACAAAATCACTACTATCAGCAAACCTCTCCCTAGGTGCTATCTTTCAAGCACGAAGTGAGCCCAGGCTAGGAGGCATTCATTCCTCGAAGCAGTCCTGAAACCATTACGGCAGCATAACATTATCAAGATTTCGGATGCCCAAATGAGAGCACTCTTCCTCCTTTTATACTTTTCCAACTGGGAGTCTCTAAAATCCTCTTGCATATGGGATAAAACATGAGAGGGAAAATAATATAATACTCTTCAATTCTTTTTCAACCTCAACCTTAAAGTCCCCTCTTTTAAAACAACATTAATATTAAATAATAATATTTAATTTACGGACTTTAAAACGGAGGCCAAGATGATGTCAGAAATCAATGATCTATAGCTCGTTGGAAAGGTCTTGACAAGACGAATCCAACCCCACTCTCAAAATCCCATTCTGGTGCCAATCCTGAACTTACTAAAAATAGCCGTAACCAACAGGGACTAAGGAGAACAAACCCGGAAAGAAACTGCCAACCAAACCACAATCCACGAACAAAAGCAACCACCAAAACATGAAACCCCAATTTCAACCTCCGAGTAGCCTACGGGTCTCTGGAATAGGCCAACGGTCAACTGTAAAAGATCAATCTAGAAAACGGGACATTACACCATACACTCTACCTCTATAGTGGAAAGAGTGACCACAACTTGTTGCTTAATCATCTAATCAATTGCATCACTGAAAAGGATAAACACAGCCACTCGTAGACCTTGTGTTATCAACATCTCCTACCCAATATGAGTCTACAGATCCCTATGTATTCACTACCAAATTGTGAACCTTCTTTGCTATAGAAGACCCTTGCTGATGAAGTTCCCCAATGTTGAACTCCCTTGTTAAGAAACTTTGGCCTAGTGGCTGACAAAGTGACAATGCTAATGAAGTCAATTCTAATGAAGTCATGTCTATCATAGACATGACTAACAAAGATACCTAATAGCAAATTGAGTAATCTAAATTACCCCAAAAATATCTTAAAACCCTCTTCATTGCAACCTAATGATCCCTATTAGGATTAACTATTAACTATTAACTTTTTTGATCTTAAATTTATATATAGTATTTCTTGAGGTGAAGTGAATTAATAGTTGGAAAGATGGAATGGTTTCACTTTGTAAATGATATGGTATGGTCCTAAAATTACATGGGGGTATTGATAATAGTATATAGTAGTCCCTAGATATTTACATTTTGACTTACAAAGGAAGTGGCAAATCCAACAAGAGACCTTCTATTCTTGGATCATGGAAAAGAGGAAATAAAATGAGATAAATAAACCACCTTCATAAGATAAATGATTGATTTCTATTCATATATGGATTTTTGGTATTGATATGGGCCTATGACAACAAACTAGGCCAAAATAGATGTTATTTTAGGTCTAAAATCAAAGAGTAATGACCTAGTGGACAACCTTGACCTTTCTGGGTGACCAACAAAGTAGCCTTCACTTGGGGGGTGGCCTAGTCCACTATTTTAGAATTTCTTGAAAATTTGTAGGTAGATTCCTTTCATGATGTTGATCACTTCTTCTAACTAGAAATTTGCTTGAATCTTTGCCAATTTTCTTGTGTTCCAGCTATAAGAAAAAATGTATAAGAAACCCCATGTAAAACCCTAGAAATCAAACAAAATTTTGTTTCAACAATGTTCAGGGCCTTATAAAAATTATATTAGAGGTTGGAGGCAAAGATACCTCACTCCCTCATTTTTTGAAACTATGTGGAAGTGTCATCTATGAGTAGAGATAGCCTAAACAATATGAACAACTCAAAATTTCACTTTTCCTACATATAAATGAGGTAAAGGATGTTTGATTTAAATATTTTGCGAAGGGAAATCGAGGATGAAAATGTAGTAGGTGGGAAGTCATACAAATTAATGAGTTTACATTTCAATTTGGTGGAGGGAAGGCAAAAATTCAAAGCTAACCTAGTGTGTGTCTAAAATTGTGAGAATTGACCTTAAAGCCTAATTAGGCTCAATCGTTTAGGAAACCTTAAGCTTGAAGGGGGGCATCTTATGGTGGTAGTAACATTAAATGTAAGCTCAAGAAAGTAGGTTTTTGGAGGGATAAAGTGGGGGTTTGGAAATAGGATAGGACTAGGCCCAACATTTAATGGTTTAATAAAGGGGAAAAGGGGGTGAATTAAAGGAAAATTAATGAGGTAAGGACATAAAAGGGGGATACAAATTAAATGAAATGAACACATGGTAACACCAAAAAATCCATAAGAACAAGGGAACGGGGACATGGATGATTGGGGAAAGATTAGGCTAGGGATAAGGGGTTAAAACAACATGAAAACACTCTTTGGATAAGATGGACAAAAAAATGTAATAAGAAAGTTGCAAAGTATGCAACTTTTGTTATCACATCAATTACCCATAGGCTATAGAGCTGGTATTTGATCAACTTACAAATAAATCACTTAAGTGATGCATATCACTTGTAGTAAGTTAACTCATGATTATAACAAAAAATGTAGATCCAAGCACTTGAAAATAGAGACTATATAAAGGTGTATATCAAACTATTTTTGACTTGGATTAATTATATAAAATAACAAGGGAAACACAACAACTATTATATTTTTGGGATGTGATGGTTGAAATGTTCAAACCTTTTGGTTGGGAAACAAACATAAAGCCAACATTGGAATTCTTTTTGGAAAAATTTAGATGTGCCAATACACTCTACCCATTGTCCCAACATCCATGGGTTTGGGAATGAAAGAAAAATGAGATTTCTCCTTCTTTAGTGCTCTTAGAAACTATTTTTTTGAGAGAAAATAATCTTTAGGATTATTATCTGCTTCTTCTTTTTGCATTAATGGGCTTAGTGTAAATTTTCTTCCATCCTTCACAAGAGTGTAGGTATTCATCTTACCAAAATTGTAAAGACCTTCCCAACAAAACAGGACAAACATCCATGCACAACATCATATAAAATCTCATCAAGATAAGAACCAAACTAAAAATTTGCTAAACACTACTAATTTACTATGACTTGATGCCCCTTTTGTAACCACAAAACCTTGTATGGATTTGTGTGTACAATCTTCTTTAACCCAAGTTTTTCTACCATCTCACTAGACACCAATTTTTTTATGCTATCACTATCAACAATGACTTTATAACACTTACCTTCAGATTTGCATATGGTTCTAAATAGACTCTTCCTTTCTATCAACTCATTCTCCTCCTTGGTTGGTTTCAACAACACTCTCTTCATCATTAGAGATTCTCCATGCTTCAGTTCTTCTGTGTGATTGGATGAAGCAACACTCTCTTCATCTACTTGAGCAATATGATTCCTAGCCTCATTTCCTCTACCACTATTATGTTGCACTTGTGGATATTCAAATGTCCTATGACTATCTTCTCCAAACCTATAACATGTTCCCATGAATCCTTTACCTCTTCCTATATTGTTGTAACCTCTTCTTTTTAAAAAAATCTTCTTCCTCTTCTAGTTTGACTCGACCTAATGTTTTGAGTAGTGCTTGCCTCTTTTTTGTGTATGTTGTCTCTACCACTATCTGCTTGTCCTCTTCCTCTATAGAACCTTCCTTTTCCTCTTGAATTATTTTTCTACCTCCTAAATAACTTCTCTTCTACCTTCAAAGCACATTGATATTCTTTTTCCACCAACCTTAATCTCACCATACTAAATTCATCTTGAATAGAAACATGAAGTCCCTTAACATACCTTGGGATCTATTTATCATCTCTGACATGACCAACTTATATAGTGAGCTTGTAGAACTCCTCTATGTAGTCTTTCACATTCATATCCTTTTGTTTCAAGTTATATAATTTTTTGAAACTCATCTGATAATTTGAAGGCAAGCACTTGGCCTTCAACTTTGCAGCCATCCTATACCAAGATTTAATTTTTCGTTACCTCTCCTTTATCTTTCTATTTCTACATGATCCCACTATAATGATGAATGACATTTTAGCTTGGTATAGACAAACTTCACCTTCTTGGGATCCTTCATTAACTCATAGAAAAATATTTCTCCATATCAATCATACAATCTATAATCTCCTTAGAGCTTAAACTTTAATTGTAGTAAGTGGTATCCATATTTGGCTTACTACCTATCTTCACAATAGATTTTAAAATATGTTCTCAAGTTCATCCATCATCACTTACATCTTCATCATGTGATCCTCTTCTTTGTGTTGCCTATGTTTTATCCAATCTAGTTGCGATTCCTCCCATCATCTTTGCTAAATCTATAACTCTAAGTTCCTTGGTTATCCAACATGATTACCTCTATGTGCCATGTCTTCTACTCTCAACTCTTCACAATTTTAAGACTTTATCACATGTGCAAAAAAAATTCTAGAGCCTTAAAAAATACAACCTAATAAGAAAGGTTACTTTGATACCAATTGATGTAGCTAGGTAGGGGTCAATTAAATAACTGCCTAAACCCAAAAGCCTAAAATATATCCAATGACATTCATAGATAGATGGAAACAACAATAATGTTACTTGCATTAAATTGTTAAAAAATACCTTCAAAGGATTACAAAAATGTTGAAGAAGAGCCTAAACTATTACACGTCATAAAACATTTGGCACTGGGTTTTTCTACACATAGGATGGATTAAATATTCTTCAATATGGTTTCTCTCTATTTTCCAATTCCCCTCTTTATCTCAAATGGTCTATCTCTTCCATTATCCTCCACCCGATTATTTCTTTTTCTTTCTTGCCCACATATTTATAATTTTCCCATGATTTAGGGCATGCTTTTCACCCAAGCACAACCTACCCATGTTTCTATGCATGTCTTACCCCTTATAGAGGTTTTCCTTGTTTCATTGGCCCAAAAACACCACATGAATGATTGGATGAGTGATTCCAATCATCAAAATCATGTTCAGTCACTTGCCATAATAGTTTTGACTTCTTGATGGGTCATTTTTAACCAACAGTTGCTTGTGTTTGAAACTCCTATCTACTTCACTTCATTCCAAATGAATTTTGATGGAGATTTTATGCCTACCAAGTGTTTGATGAAATGCTTACAAAAATAATTGCAACAAAGAAAACATGTAACACATATTGATAGGCTATAGGCATAAAATAAGTTGATATAGACAAAAGACCATGTCAGAAGTCCTTTGCGATCAACACCATCATGAGTCATCTTTACTAGATATCATTTTCATTATCTTCCAAAGTCACTACCAAAGTCACATTTGCTTCTTAAGTTTCTTTGTTGTTGAATTTTCCTAGAGCTATTATTGAAGTGATGGTGTTGCCAAAGTGAAACAAGTTGCTGCCAAATTTGAAATCTAGGTTATTGTTGAAGATGAAATAAGCCACTGCCAAAGATGTAATTGTGTTTTCTTATTTCTATTAAAGTTAGTTGAAATGATACTTTGACCTCTTTTAACCTATTGTCAAAACCAATTCTCCTTAGCCATATTTTATTTTATTTTTGATGATGCAATATTGCTTTGAGACCGACGACTTGATTCTTCACAAAATCCTATGAATCCAAATGCAAAAGAACTATTATAACATTTTTGACCAAATTGTTTTGGACCTTGTATTTTCACTACACAATATGGATTAGGAGCATATGGTTTATCTACTATGGTTATAAAGATACTAAAGGAATCAATTAACGTTATGCATCTATGATACTATCCTACTTGAGGTTCTCTTCTCTAGATTCATATTCATTTTTAGATTAGGGTACATATTCATATGGGTATTCAAATTGGAGGTAAAACTTCATATTAGTATTCATATTTGGGGTACATATTTAAATTAATTTTAAGATTGGGTGTATAGATTCATATGGATATTCAAATTTGCGGTACAAATTCATATAGGTATTCAAATTTGAGGTACAATTTTATATTGGTATTCAAATTTAGGGTACACATCCATATGGGTATTCAATTTGGGGTATATCTTCAATTAGGTACTCATATGGGGCGTAAAAATTTAGATAAGTATTTATATTTGAGGTATAAATTTAGATGGGTATTTAGATTTAAGTTATAGATTCAAATGGTATTTAGATCTAGGGGATACAAATTCAAATTGGTATTGAAATTTTAGTTTCTTTTCTCTACATACAAGTTAATATTTCATGATATTTTGGTTTGGTCATATAGGTTGATACACACACCATATTTACCTACATAACTTCTTATCCATACCCATACTTCCCTATACACATAGTTTCTCCTCATTTACACACATTTTATGATGCTCATATGTCACGTACATACATTTACTTTTATATCTTTTGAGCTAGGCAATACCCCACATACATACTATGTGCTTTCATGATTACATCTCACTAGATGTGCTTCTATGATTGTATTTACATGATTATTTATACCAAGATGTTACTTTAATTCACTTCTTTGTTCTTATTCTTTAGGAGAAAAATTGGGAGCAACCTTTGTTGTTCCCATTGTTCAATGAGATTATATGATTATATATCCTTTCACATATCATATTTCTATTCTTTCATCACTAGATAGATGCAATCTATTTGAGGGGACATATTATATCATTGATGCTTTTGTTATTATGGTTACAATGGCTCTCTAGGATTCCTACACCATGCACTCATGGTTACAATGGCTTGCAAAAAGTCATATACCATCATTCTTCTTTAGTAGCATGGTTATAGTGGTCTTTCAAAGATCCTACATCGCCTCCTTTTTTGGTTACAACTTGGTTCTTCATGAACCCTATACCTATCTCTCACTCTATCTCTTTATGGTTGCAACACTTGACTCTTTAAGAGTCCTACAGCTTTTTTATTTTCAATTTATTTTATTGATGACATGACTATTATCATGCAAATTTGATGATTATTCTTTTTTTATGCTAACATTGGTTTTGTAGGTATGAGTAAAACTTTTGTGAATACATACATAGAGCTACTAAAGAATGCATGGGATGTTGTCCACATCTATATCCTTATACAAATATATCTATTATTTACATTTATGTATATTTCTTGTTTACTTCAGCAAATGTGTTCATGTAGTTCCCATGCATGCCAAAGTGGGGGAAAAAATATAGAGAAAAGTGCATCCCTTCACTTTTACCCTACTTATTTTGGACTCAATTTGGGCACTCCCTTAAATCTAATGTTCCAATGCTCAACTTAGCTCTATTTTACACATATGTTGACCCCAACCCTTCTTTCTACTACTTCATACTATTTTTTCTTTATCCTTAGAGTTTGGATCAACCCATTCCCTTTGCCCTCCCATTTCAAGTCAAGATAAAAATCATACTCATGATCACAAGGGTAACCTCAATCTCTAATTTAAAATTCCCTTTTCCTGCCATTTAAGCCAACTTTTATGAATCCAACCGATTACACCTTTTCAAAATATGCACCTTTTGGGCCTAATTTGAGCATTTATGTTATGTATATAAAGGAGAGTCCTATGTCATTTTATGCCTGCAACATAAGAAATAATCAAGTCATTAAGTAATCAATAGAAAAGAGCATAGAGGCAAAATAATTTATGACTACATTTGCACTACATTTTAGCATAAAAAATCATTGCACGTTTTCTTAAAATATCACCATTCTTGTTCAAAGTTGTTAAAACAAATCATTCAGGGCTTGATTGCAATTGAAAGAAGTCATGAATTCCCTCACTCAATATTAAGTTTTCAAAGGTGATTATAAGAACCACACTTTTCAGATAACATAGGTGTACATTGAGACAAATTCATTTTTGAAGCTTACTCAGATATCAATCAAGACCAAACAATCAGATTAAGGTTTCACACAAATAAATCAAGGCCATAGTTGTAGCTCTGACTCAAACATTGGCCATAATATAAGGTCACTTAAAAGTTTAGAGACTCATGTTTTTGAGTCTAATATTGTTGGTATTAAAATTGTGGTGGCAGGGTCGGGAAGCACATAGATCTCTTAATATTGACCTTGCTAATTGGGTAAAGGATGATAGTATAGTTAAGATGTTTATTGATGCTTATGTGGCTCTTGGTAGTGATTGGGGTACCATTGTTGAATGCAAATCCCAAACTGAAGATTCAAAGGAAAAGAAGGATAAGGTGGCAAGGGGAGAAGAATTTAGGGGGAAAGTGCTTCCTTAGTTGTTTTCTTTTGGTTTTGCCTTATTTATATAGTTCAACAATTTTATTTTTAAACTATTTAGATAAATTGAGGATTTGTAATTATGGGGATTAATATCTTCCTCTTATAACTCTTGATTTAGCATTTAATTTTTAGCATTCCTAGTTTTTAGCCAATTTGGGTTGTTAGTGGGAGTGGGTAGTTCTTTTTTAGTTTTTAGTATGATGTCTTGGTTTGTTGGCTTATATCACTTGTACTTTTTGTCAACTTTTTACAATATAAAAACATTGGATTGAGATCACATTTAGAGTTTGAGGCTACACTTTTGTAGATCAAGGTCATCCATGTGGTTGTGATTTGATCAGTCATTAAAGTTGGTTTTTGTGTCTATTAAAGTCACAAATTTGAGATCTTTAACAAATTCAAATTCAAAGATCTCAATAGTTAATTGTAGTCATATGTCAAATATCGAAATATAGATATGGAAAATCTCTTATCCCTTCTTTGTCATTTTTGTATTAAATGCTTGATTAATGAATTATCAATCTAGGCGTATCTCTAAATTCTAGGGTATGATATTATTTATTATTGGATTAATTAATTTAACCTAGATTATTAGTGTAGGAAGTATTTTGTTTCCATATAATTATATAGTTTATTCATTTGTGAATTCAGATGTTGACTGAGCCTAGCTAATGGGGCTACAAATAGACAAACCCATCCTCAATATTAACACACTTCAAACTTACAAATGCAATAGTCCAGTAGGGGCATAAAGCCCACAAGTTTAATGATCTAACATTAGTTTAAACTTAGATGGTGACAATAACAATGCCAAACCTTAACCACTGCACCATACCCTTAATGATCATACAATTATATAATTACTTGAAATAGTTACTAATAGTGATTATTGGTGTCTTGTCATGCTTCATTGGCTACCAAAATGATATAATAAGTTTTCCCTTTTAAGTTGTCTAGTGGGTTTGGGAGGACCCTATCCTCAATATTAACACACTATTTAAACTTACAAGCATAACGGCTCAGTAGAGACATAGAACCACAAGTTTAACTATCTGACAAAAGTTTAAATGTAGGGAATGACAAAAACAATGCTAAACCTTAACCATTGCACTATACCCTATACAATTATATAATCACTTTAAATAATTAAAGCAATGATTATTAATCTCTTACTAAAAAATGATACAATAAGTTTTCTAAATTCCATCTCTGACCCTTGCATAGATTTTATATATATATATATAACAACACATTACAAAGAAACATCATATTCAAATGACCAAAAAAAGGTAATAAAAATAAATGTCTATAAGAATCTCAACACCAACCCAAAAGGGAGGTCAATCTGTCTCACAATTTGAAGTGCACTCTTCATAGAATCATTGTATAGATTTTCCTAGATACATATCTTTGTGTGCATGGATGACATTTGAAGATGATGAAATAGTGTTTGAGTCACAACCAAAGGATTCTGTCCATACATGCATGAAAAGAAAAGAAAGTTGCACCACAGGAGGACTAGACATGCATCACAATTTTCCACCAGTAAATGGTTAAGCAGGAAAGAGTCGTTAAAAGTGGAGTTGTGGGCACGTTGGCCTATGGGACTATGTACTTTTGGACTGTACAAAAAAATCTGAACATAAGAGCTAAAGTATTTATGAATTATTGGTGGGACCGTCGTCTGAAGCAGCTATCAACATAATGTTTTTGGTGGACCTAAGATGGCAGCGTCACTAGATTGCCTTCAAAAAGTGGAATGAGATTATTATGAGATCACATCTTGCGGGAAAACCCATTCCATGTAGTTTTCGGACCTTGCACTTTTTCCCTACGTTGAACTTAATTTGGAGCCATTTGTTTTAAATGCAATGACTAAGGTAGAAGTGATGTGTTTCACTATTGAAGTTGGAGTTTTTGATTGAATTTGATTTTATATATTTTAAGGATTATAATTTGATTTGAAATTTTTTAATTTGGGTTGAATATGTGGGTGCAATTGTAAATCTAGTTTATAATCGTAATTATGGGTTTGGTCTAATTTAATCATGGGTCCAAGCTGACACCTTTCTAATATACTATTACTTGTTGACTTGAGTGTGAAATATTTAAGTTTGTATGCCAAGGTGTTGTATAAAAGGAAAAACCCTAATTCATTTTTATCCATACAACTATTGCATAATTAGAGCATTAACTAGCATCATCATTTGCATTGATAAGGATAGATTAGGCATTTTGCATGGTTGATTGACTTATCTTCAATCTTGTTCAAATCGTTGAATTGATTATAGGGATTTGACTAAGACGAAACTCCTAGCACCACAAACTCTAATAGTATAACTAGTTACCATCAAGTTCAAATAGTAGAGGCAAACAAGTTTCTAAAGATCAAGAATGCCTAGATTAGAGCCACACAACAAAAGGTTGAATCCACACATGCAGGGACTAGTTTCATAGATGAAAGATTGAACCAAAGTAGAGTGCAAATTATCTAGTAGCTAGTCAAAGCATCATAGTCTTAGATCTAATAGCAAAGTGCATGATTGAATCATTAAGCATAATCTATAGAAAAATATCTCCACATCACAAATGAAGCTAAGTACTTGCACATTATTTGTTAATTCCAAAAAACATGTTTGTAGTGTTACTATCTCAACTCATCATTGTAGGGCTAATTGCTTATTATTGTTGATTTATTGCTTTACCCTAGACAATTTACATAAGAAACATTTATTTTCCATACATAAATTGGTGAACCCATCCAATCTTACACCCCTAGGGTTTGTCCTTTCATGTTTATTTTCTAATTTTATTTTTAGATCTAAGTGTTTTCTAATTTTCTAATTTCTAAAGCACGTCTAAAACTTATTTGATCTTTATTGCCATTTAGGGTTTGTGATTTACATGTGTGTGCCAAGTTCTCTTTGTCCTCCCCATTTTCCTTTAAGAAGAAGTCTTTGGTTGAATCCCACAATGGTCATGAGTCAATCTAAGAATGGTATGGTTGAAATTTTTAATGATAGCACCCATCTTGATGGGGAAGAGACATTTGATCATGATGCCTATGTTGAGAAAATGGATAAGCAAGATATGATTCAACTACACATTTTCTTGAAATCTTTCACATTTGGCTAATGATGCTAATCCTACTACATTAATTCACATTCCACATAAGTTATTGATTAATAAGCCATATGGAATTGGAGGTGCTTAAAGGCATAGGTGAAAGTTTAAGTCTTCAAGTCCTTTGAGTGGTGCATCTTCCCCCCTCCCAAGTCACTTATTCCTTTGTTCCTCCTCACTTCACTCCTATGGGATATGCCATATGCTCCCCCTCTTCCCACTTCATCTGACATTCAACCTCTTCTTGGCCCCACTTCTCATCTTTTGCCTACAAATTATGCCTATCCTGCTTCCTCTACTTCTTGTTCTTATCCCATTAGTGTTGTGCCTACTTCCTATATGCATCCCACTAGTGCTATGCCCACCTCTCATCCCACTAGTGCTATGCCTACTTCTCATTCTTCTAGTGTTGTCACTACCACTCATGTTTCTCTTACTAGTGTTATGTCCACTTCTTAGGTTATTTTTAACTTGTCATCTTCCATTAACTCACAACTTATTCATACCCCACCACTTATTTTTCATATCCCCACTCCTAGTACGTAACCCTTTCTACCCTTGACACACTTCTTCAAAGGTTTGATAAGATGGAGAAAAAAGTTGATGCCTTGCTCGATGGAAATAAAAAAGATGTATCCGCTGAAAAAAAAACTCAATCCACTTTGAGGTTTTGATATATCCTTTTCTAGTTGGATTTGTCATACCTCAAATTTAAATGTATAATGGTAAAGGAGATCCATTGACACATTTGCAATTCTTCAATGCTAAATGTCGAGATTTTGTGTATGATGGCAACCTATTGGCTAAGCTCTTCCCCTGCACTTTGAAAGATTATTCTATTGAGTGGTTACATTCTCTTCCACATGGGTCTACTCATTCATTTTTCAAATTTAGACAATGTTTTTGTCAATCATTTTAGTGTGAATGTCAAATTGAAGGTTACTTTATTAGATTTGTTTGATTGCAAGCAAGGGTCAAGTAAGTATATACATGATTAAATGTTATTATATTTTAGTCCTTGTGTGCCAAAATGAATTATCAAATTTAATATGATGAGATTCAAATGATATTTGTTAAGAGTTTGTTGCCTACAATTCATCAAAATCTACATCTCAATAGTTATGCTTCATTTATAGATTTATGTAGAAATGTGAGGAATGTGAAATTAAAGTTACAATTAGAGGATAATGTACTTAAGGATGGATCTTCTAATGCTTCATGTATGTCATCCTACCGTTCCAAGTTTCAAAAGCTAAATAATTTCCATAAGTGTAGTGATAAATAAGAGAAAAGGCATATTGCTAATCAAGCTACTAGTGCTTCAAATTTTATAAGTCTTAAGCCTTAATCTTCCAAAAAATTTACAAGGGTACATGAGCCTTTAAAAAAATTCCCATTCCCCCAAATATAATTTACAAAAATTTCTAATAAATTCCCCCTCCTCCATCTATATTCTATAAAATAATTAAAACAAACTATGAAATTTCCTCTTCAAGGGAAATGGTTGATTCTCACATACCTCTGGTAGGGCCTCACATCCTTCCACAATGGTTGGGATCTGATCTTCTCTCAAACCTATGTAAATCTTCCTCACTAGCATGGTATTTTATCTCATTTTTCTTCTCCTCCAATCTTCTCAAATGAAAATGACTTTGACTTTTTCACTTCACTTCCCCTTTTATGTACCTTATATATATAGAATAATACTCCATTATTTGCTCTAAAAGTGCTCCTTTTTCACCCTTTTCAACAACAAAGGGACCTTTTTGTTATTCCCATCACACTATGACTCTTTACTTTTAACACAATTGTGGCTGGAGGGTCTAACTAAAGACTAACTAACCGTACATCCAAACACAATACATATTCACAACAAATAAAAGAAATAGAACAAGTATATTATTTTGTAAATGCGGTTACAATAAATGATCAATGAGCATGATACATGCTAGGTGTCAACCTTTTGATTACAAAATAGATCAAAATCTTATAGTTTGTAATGCTAGAAATTGTAGTTCTGCTCAATCCTTATCTAACTAGCTTGTTAATTGTAATGATTATCTAAACCCCTAGCTGCTAACTATTGCCTTCAACTGATATCAGGCTTCTCAAAGTATATAGACGGATGTAGAATGATATGTGTTTGGTGGAAAATGTAGTGCACCACTATAGGTTAATGTTAAAGGCTCAACGATCCCAAAATTAAATGCTTCATCTTCAGTCAACCTAGGAATTGAGTGTGTCACCTTGATAGTTTGTGGGTTCTTCAATGTGTCTCAAGATAAGAGTCTACAAATTGGATGCAGATTCATATATGACCCCTCTTGGGACCCAAATTCAAATTCGTAGCCTTATGATTTGGCACGAGAGTCAAATATTTGGTGTGTAGTTCAAACAAGGTTCCAATATGTAATGAACAGTCTAGTAGCAATGACCCAGCCCACATGAAATTTGAATGGCATGTTTAGAATGCTCTATAGGACTTAAGTTCCAAACCAAAACAAGAAATGTACAACAACAATGAAATATGGCATGAAATATGGTTAGCCATGCCTACCACAATTAATATGAAGCTTGGATAAATAACATGCAAGTGCGATGAGATGCAATGCTACAAATTAGACATACATTGCTACACAAATTTAAAAAACTAGAAAAAGTGCCTACAAAATAAAGAAATTAAAGATAATTATTTTTAGTGATGCAATATTGCTCTTAAACCTTGGATGCTCCTACATCGAACAACTTAGGTAACTATTAGGTAATTAAAAAGTGAGTTCCTCACTTTGATGTAGTTGGAAGGAAACCAAAATGGTTCACCTCAGCTATAGGTATCCATGTTGAATATTATAAAGACCTTCCTTTCCACTTAACCAAATATTCTTCATACTTCTTATTTCTAGTGCTTTTTCGAACTCTATTGTTAAGTATTTCTTCAATTTCCTTGGTTTGTGATTGTGGCATTTGATTTCTCCAATCTATCTCTACTCTATTCTCTTCTAATTCTCCATGATACTCTTATAGATCTGCAATGTTAAATACTAGTGATATACCAAGATGTTCTAGTAACTCTACTTCATATACATTTCATGAATCAAATTTCTAATGATTTTACAAGGTCCAAACTTCTTTATTTTCAACTTATTATATGTTCCAATAGGGAATCTCCATTTCCTTAAATATACCATTACTTTATCACCTACCAATTACTCCTTATGTCTTCTCTTCTAGTCTACATGCTCTTTATACTTTAGATTCATCTTTTCCAATTGTATTTTTACCTCCTCATGCATATTCTTCATGTGTTTTGCACAATCTTCTACTATAGCACTCTTTTTATGAGTTAAACATGACCTTGTCTTTGATAAGAGCTATTAAATCATTGAAGGAGAGATGTTGGATCTCATCATTAGGAAAGTGATAGGTCATCTTTTAAAATCATGGAGTGAAAGCATATGACAAAGTCATTGAATTAACATGTTTTGATTCCTTATTAAATTGTGTGAGATTAGAAAAGTTAACTTTCAATCCAATATTTATTAAAAAGTGCTACACAAATGCATAGGAAAGTTTTGTGAAGGAGTAAATAGAGCTATGTGGAAGAGAATAAAACCAAGTACTCAAGAGCATAGTCCTTGATTTTGTGAAGAAGAGGTTTTTCTAGAAGGCAATCGTCATATACAAATTCTAAACAAGTTGCACTAAATAACCAAACATGCATTGGAGGCAACCCCCTTCCATTGTACATTTCAAATTGAGGAGCTATGAATGAAAGAGGAAAATGATGAAAAAAAATGTTAGGGAGAGAGGATTATGATGCAAATCGACTATGACCTCTTGATGAGAATAAGAATAAAGAGAATCCAACTTAGTTTACATGGACCCAAGGTGGTGTAAGATATGCTATATGGTAGGGTCCATGGTGGTAATAAGAAGTAAGAAATCCATTGGATAAAGGAGGGAGGGAGGTAGTGGGAAAAAATATAAGAAAATAAGAGGAGGTGAGAGGAGCCTCAGAAGGGTAGGGGTAATATTTAGGGAATGGGTTAGATTGGGTGTGGAAAGAGGGATGGGTTGGAATGTGAGAAGAAGTGGGAAAATGAGTAGTAGTAGGCAAAGGGTGAATAAAAGAAGGGATATGTAAGTAGAATAAGGGTGAGGGAAGGGTTAAGGAAAGAATAAGGGGGTAGTGGAGGAAGCAATGTAGGTGTAATTATTAGGAAGGAGGAGAGATAATTGAGGGTAGGAAGGTTTAGGAGGAGAGGTGGGTTGGGAAATAGTGGGGCTAAAGAGGAAAGAGGGACAAAAGAAGAAGTAGTAGGAGTGGAAAAACAATGCACCAAATTATTAACTATCTAGAGGATGCGCATTCCCAATGAATGAGAGACTACCATTATTTAGCAAGCATCAAATAAGGAGAAAACCTCCAAGGCACTGATTTCATCATGCAAGAGTTGAATATTAGGACCAATTTTTGTCATTTTTGATGCTCCATCTACTTGTAGTGAGCATCATGGTTAAAAGCATTATTGTGGTGAGGGAAGGGTTTATCTCCTTGAGTATAAGCAAGTTTAGAAGAGACATTGTAAAATTTGGATGAAGACAAGGTTTGCAATGTGGGAGGTGAGTGGAGTGTGAAGAGGGCATGAACTAGGAAGAGGATAGATAAAAGGAAAAGAGGGAAAGAAAAGGGAATAGGAGATAAGAGAAGAAAAATAATTACAAGAAGATATAAAGGGATATTGGGAATACACTTAGAAGAGGAGAAACATGTGAATTGGTTTGAATTAAATGTTGGAACTAGTTAGAGAAAGAGTAAGGGGCTCAACAAGAGAGAGGTGGCTAGGGTGTGGAGATGGTAGTATGAGAGAGAGGGGTGTTTGGGGATGGAATGGGAAAGAGGGAATGGATTAAAGAGAAAGGGATTTGAGAAGAGAAACAAGGAAAGGGATGTGAGAAAGTACATATGAGAATAGAAAATGGTGAGGAAAAGGATGTGATAAGAGGGGAAGGAGATAGAAAGGGACTATATTGTTAGAGGTGGGTTAAGAGAGAAATTAGGTGGTATAAGATAAAGTGGTGAGGAAAGGAGAGGGGAGGAGGAGAGTGTGTTTAAGGGGGGATGGGGAGGGTTAATAGGTTGAGAATATGTGTGTACTTGGTGTGGTTGGAGAATGTGAGAAGGTTTCTTGAATGTTGTATTTTTAATGTTGTGGTAATTTATGTGTTTAAGAAGGGTAGAAGTGTAAGAACATTAGGTTCACCAAAAAATGGAAAATAAATGTCACCACTACCCTAAATTATTTAAGAATTATGTAATTTAACTTCTATGTTGTGTTTATTCTACTTAACAATATACTTTCTTTTTCAAATAATAATATGATAAACACATTCATATTTATACTAATTAAAATAGAACATTAGAGTTGGGAATGAAAATGGTATTGTAAAGACAAAATAATAGGGATAGAAATGCATGTTTTTTGCATCATTTGATTAAAATCCAATAGTGGCAAGAGGTGAAAGATAGATGGAGGAGAAACCAAAAGGTGTTCTTGAACTACATAGAGATTCTAGGAACTACTACAAATAGAGCTCACTTGCCAAACACGCTCATGACTAGGGGCACATTAGTGACCCAAGGGGGTGATGATAACTTGCAATGACAATAGTATCCTTTTCTTTCATGACTACAACTTTAAGATTTACTTGCCAAAAATTATGTTTCATTGTGGTGCTTGCAAAATCTATATATGTGCTTGTAGAAATGAGGAAAAACCTATCAAAGTATGAGATAGAAGAAAAATTTAGTTCTAGGATTAGGAGTTTAACTCAAAAAGAACCCTAGCTATATGTTTCAACCTCAATTATGGTAACAACTCTAGAATATGAAACCCTATGATGTAAATGTGATAATGGTGTGTGCAAATGGTGTAGGCAGAGAACCCTAGATGCTTGCTAGGTTGATAATTATTTGTGTAGTACAATGGAGGGATGATATAGGTGATAGAATCTCAAGTTGTACCAATGGGAGGATGTCCAAGGATATGTAAATAGAGGTTCTTTGAAACAGAGGAGGATTTTTAAGTACTTGGTATTGGAGGAATGTGTGTAGAGCAAGAAGCATGCAATGTTTAGAGTATGTAGGAGGATCAAGAATGCCAAGAGTGCCAAGAGACTTTTTGAATTAGGAAATAAAACTTTTATAGAGTATCTTGAATGGGCTAAACATTAGGATAATATAGTAGGATGAGTAAGGTTTCGATTGACCATTGGCAAGAGTCAAGAGTTCAAACTGACAAGAGACATTAACACACTTGTGTGCTAGTGTCAAGAGAGACATAATAGTACATAGAGTGTAGAGAACAAGATTTTTGACAACAATTAGGTCTTGGTTAGTGGTCTGGCACACTTGTGAGGCATTTAAGGCTTAGTAATAGATAAAAATGAGTCCTAATCATGACTAGGGTGACATACACAAAAATAAGTGCAAAACACTAAAGGGAAAGTGAGAAGTATGGTCTTTTTGCCTCTCCACAAACCATTGGAAAGCCTCATCAATTAAATGCTTTCATTAGGAAACTATCATCATGCATGTGATCATAATATAGATTACAAATGATTTAACATGCAAATATGCATCCTAATGTCCATTAAATCCATCAATCATCGGGTCTCTAATAACATGCACATTAGAAAGAGAATGAATCAATCCACCACAAGGCATTGAAACATTCATAATATTCATTGTGCTATCATGAGTTACTTGTGAAAATGATCTTAACTAAGTACAACAACATTATGTGTGAGAGAGGATAAAGCATTTTCATGAATTAAGCAAGCAACTCTAATCTTTGGATTAGATAAATCATCAAAAAATAATGAATCACTAGTTATATGCATAAGAGTGTCACAAAGTGTAAATGAATTACTCTCATGAGTTGCAGGAAGAATATCATCAACATTAAGTGCAACAAAATCATCACATGAATCTTTATCCCTAGATGTATAAATAGAGAGAGCTATTTCACCATCATATCATGTAAGAAGTATAATCATCATGAATCTCATGAACAAATGAAGTGAAATCCTCTAACATAAAAGGGAAAGTGCTTACAATTTCTATGAAATATGAGAAGTTAGAGACATATTAAACCACTATATCTATAGAACATGGATCACCATCCTTTTGGTAAAAGGACACAATGTGCTCAAGAATCAAAAGATTTGATGCTACAATTTATGAAAAAACAATTAAGATAATTGTAATAAGACACATAAGGAGAGATCCATTAAGTGAGAATTAATTAAGGGATATTTATCTTAAATTAAAGAATATAGAAGGAGAAATTAGATATAAAAAATGATGGTAAAAATTAGAACAATTACATCTAACACGTAGGAGATAAAAGAAGGATGTGATAAATGAAGAATGCCTAGGGAAATATCCTTGGTGGTATCAGATCATACATGTTCATCAAAATGTAGGGAAATAAACACAACCTACAATTAATTTAAATAGTCTAATTTGAATGAGAAAACAATAATTGACATTCGAATCTAAATTAGTATAAGTGTTGATATTAGAATAATTAAGAAGATTACCAATTTGAGACAAAGATAAACATGAATGCTAAGGCATAATTAGAGCTTACCTAGTTTTTGGGCATGATATTAATGTTGATTTCTTTGATCTATTGAGATGTTTTGATATAGATATAGAAACTAAATATGGTATTAAATATATGATGAAAGGCCTATGATGTAAGAATTTTGAGTTTCTTGGTGCATATGACTAGGTTGCACTCACAGTTTGGTCCTGGGACAATTTCCCTTGGTGTGGTTCTATCTAGTGTGGAATTTCAGCGCCAAGACTTGCAAAACTTGTTTACCAATATGTATAATTATTTTTGGCATATATAATTTTATCCATAAGACAAAAACATAAGTTCACGTAATTCAAAAAGATAGAAACTCTCAAAATTAAATATAAAATTCACACTTTTCTGCCCTACAATACCATGAGTATTAAAAGCTCATTTTTTCCCTATATGGAAAGGGCTAACAACTTCCCTAGGGTATTATGTCCTAGTGTATCTAAAGTGTAAACCTAGATATCTTTGTGGCTCGCAATTGGAGATGATCCGTACACTTAGAAAGGTGGAAAGATTCATAGGATAATTATAGATTCTTAGATACAAGATTTTAGTGGGCATTACCTAACAATTTTCCACCATGAATGGTGGACCAAAAGAAAAAAGAAGATTCGTTAAAAGTAGAGTGGTGGGCAATGGGCACTTTGACCCGGAGAGAGTGTGTACTTTGGTCCATATACATATTTTAAGGTAAATTCCGTACATAAGTACTATGTTACCTCAAGTACCTTTGAAATAATGAGTGGTGGATCCTAAGCCACCTAGGGCAGTGTCACTAAAGTCTATAAATCTAGAAAATGCAAGTCTCTTATTGGTGTCCCTAAGGTTTGATGGGGCTTCACAATGTGCATAAAAGACAAACCGTGAGAATAGATGCTTTTGAAGATTGTCTACACATTACGAAGAAAAAGGTTATTTTATTATTTTAGATAAGCATATACTAAATATCCTTGGGCACCACGACAAATAATAGAGGGGAACTTGGTTGGTGCATTCATGATTTTTAAGTGTCAATTGCCCATTTTGTGGGTATTTGTCGACCTTTAAATATTTGTTTTCGTTTTGTCAGGTGTTCAAAAGGATGTTGGGGTTATGTTTGGGTTTAGATTTACCTAGATTTTTTTTTGGTTTGAATTTTTTTATATAAGGGAGAGGACCCAATAAATATCTATGTTTTAGTAGTCGTTATGGTGCCACACACCTAGACACCTAGTCAAGTATATTAAAAGAATTAGTAGTTGAGAAATAATATATTAGTAAAAATTTAATAAGGAAGTAATACATGTGTAACTATACCCTTCACAAGTCACATCAAACAATCAATCTTATGTGTCTGATTGATAATACATGCATTGGTCCAACTTTTTTGGAGGTGTTTTTGGATAACTCAATGAAGATGTAGTTGATTAGGCTACATCGTTGACACCTAGAACCCCAAACAATAGCTTTAAGCTCTTAACTTAGACATGGAGATATGCTTAAATTTTCATGAAAATCTGATGTATCATTTAGGAGCTTGACATGCATGAAGTTAGGGTGTGCAAGTATTGGGTCCTCTCCCCTAATGTGTTTTTAGAGGATTGGTTGGGAATACCTTTCAAGTTTATTTTGGTTTAGCATGTTTTTCAAGTGAGAATTTTATTTTCAATTTAGAAAGTTGAAATTTAGTTATTTTCTTGAATATTTCTATTGATCAATATTGAACTTTTTGTATATCATTATATTTATTATTTGTAATATTTTTGTACAAATTCAAGTCTAGGCTAACATGGTATTGTTAGAAGTTGTGCATTTACAAGGACTTCTTAATCACTAAAATAATGCTTATTGCGTTATTGCAAGGGTTTTTCCCACCCGCCTTTAAGTGCTCCCCTCCAATCTCCACCACAAGGTTGGAGGAGAGGGCATAGTAGCAACACATTTCAAAACCCATAGGGAAACACTAGGGATCTTTACCACCTTCTGTTGAACAAACTAGTTGGTCCTTGCCCATTTTGAGGGGCCATCCCTTCTTAATGTCCTCTCAACAATGTAGGTGGGGCCTCCTCTAGGGAATGATGTTAAATTTTTGTGGCTAGCATTTGTAATTTCTCCTCCTTGTTAGAATGTGGATACTTATTAGAACTAAGCAAGAACCTTCACAAGAAAAAACTAGTTGGAAGCCACTTCTAGACAACCAAGACCTCCTAGATGGTGGCTTGGGATCCAAGCTTAATGACAAGGATCCACCAAGTGTTTTAGGCTCTATCACTTTAGTTGCTTAGTTTTTATATGGTTTTGTAATAATAGTTGCATCCACTATGACTTGTTTTTTTATTCCTAAACATTTTTTCTTATGCCTAGTGTGATACTTTATTCTAGCCTCGAGATGTGATTCCATGCCACTCACTATTTTTGTAAACATTTTATTTTTTTCTTGAAGTAATATAAATCATATTTCATCAAACAAAGAAAGAAAAATAGGATTAAAGAGGGAAAGATCTTTCATCTAGCTTGTGTGAACAAATGGTTTGGCTTTGGTACAATTTGGAGGTTCTTGTTCAACTGTTCTCATTTTTCCATATTGCTTGCATAGGAAAATCTAGGAATTTTGTATTAATATCACCTTTAATCCCCCCTTAGGGAAGATTACAACTATTAATATGGTTCTTGCCCCACCTTTGATAAATTTTGTTGTGAATATTGACAAAGATGGCACCCAAGAGAGATCAAAAATTCATTCCCAAGGTCTATAATAAGGTAATGATATTGATACCCCTATTGATGTTTCTTTTTTTTTTATATATGTTGTTAACTATGTATGCTAATGGTACATGAACTATATAGTTTAATTGCCTATTATTTCACTTGTATCCCCTCAAATTAGTCTTTAACTACTTGGGTTAAGCAAACTTGTGAACCCCATGACATTAAGCTCACTAGGATTTAAAAGCTTAATAAGGGTTTCAATCCTATTCTTTCAAATACCCCTAATAAGTGCATTTGTTTCTTAACCAATCTAGTTGCTAGTTCACACAAAACACCCTTTTGGTGTTGTGTTGTTGGATTCATGATTTTAAATTTCATGAGTAGGCTTCACTCAAGGTCCTTGTTTCAATCAAGCTTCTAGATTTCCTTGGAGCAAATCATTCATCTTTGAGGCATTTTATCTATCATGAGCTAGAAATACTCTATTCCATTGGACCCACTAATAGGTTAGCATTAGGATGGATTCTAAAACGTCAAAAAAGTCCCCTTGGGGGCTTTTCCCTCTTAAGGTTTAGCTCCTAGGTCTTTAATCTGCATTTAGGACATCTTGCATCATATTTTGGCATCCTGATGAGAAAACCCTGTAGTGTCATGGCAAATAGGACCTAGGGGGACTACTTGAGATAGACCCTACCTAAAATAGGGGGAGGACTTGGGCACTAGCACCCTAGTCCTGCCCTATTTTAGGTCAGGCTTAATTTCAAAGTGTCAGTTTGTGACTGTTATTTACGTCCTATGCCAACACGATAAGTTTCAATTACGAAATTCTTGGCAGGAATGTTTGTAGTTGCATATATAAGCATGTTTAGGCATTCATTTGTAAACTAGATGATTACTAGATGAGCATTGGCATTCTAAAGGTGATTCAAGGCATTCATTGTGTGTTAGAGCAGATATTGTGTTGTTCATGTGTTTGTATTTGCAGATTTAAGCATCCATCTCCTCATGGCATGAAGAGCTTCTTCCTTCCATGAGATCTTCACTACAAGGTGATATCATTTATGTTTGCAAGCATTTATCATTTGGTTTTTGCCTCTGTCCTCCAAGGGCACACACTCTCTATCTGACAACGGTGTTCGGAAGACTTGAATGTCTCTTTGGGGCTTGACTGAGGCAAGCCTCTAAACACCACAACCCCCTCCCTATTTCCTGTGATTGTAGGTTACAGGTTGAAGAAGCAGGAAAAGTGGAGTTGCAGAGGAGTGTTGCAAAGTGTCAGAATTGCAAATCAAAGCTGAAAACAGGGACTTGGACTCGAGCGCCCGCGCATTAGTCCTCCGGATCCCGTAATGGAGAAATCTCTGAGACAACAGGAATAGGTTATAGATAAAGTTCCTAGATCCCGACAAAAAGCATGGCACTGGACTAGGGTGCCTTCCCATTAGTCCCCAACTGTTCCGCTTCCCAAACTTTGAAAATTGGTACATATTTGTCTGTTAATTTACATCTTTTTGTAGAAGCATTTTCTAGTATTCGTCCGTTTGCTTCCATATTTGCATAATTAGGGTTTTAAGCATAATTGGGCATAATTAAGCAATCAAACCACACAAATCCAATTTTCCCAATATTCTAAGTAACCAAGGGCCTGATAGTAGAGTCTTACTCGACCTAAGGTCCTTGAATACTTTAGGGTGAAAGGAGGATACACATAAACCATCAAATCAAACCCTATCCTAATTTTACCCTAAACATTTTGGTGAACCCATGTTTTAAATAAATTTGACACTTTGCTAAGTGTTTTGCTTCAGATTTACATTTATTTCATTCATTCATATCATCATTCATCTTATTACATTGGAAAAATTACAAAAAAAATAAAAAATTTGAAAAAAAATTGCATTCTAAGGTTTGCATTTTCATATAATTCTCATCAATTAATTTGAATTTCATTAAATTTCTGACTGCTTGCATTATATTTGAGATAAATTGCAGAAAATTACAAAAAATCAATCACTTGCATTGCATTTTCATCATAAAATTGCTAGGGTTTTGTTGGCAATTTTGAATTTTTTTATATAACCTATTAATTTCAAAAACTAGGGTTTGTAGGTAAAATCTTGTTTCAAATTTTTATATTGATCTTAGACATTCATTCAAATTTGCATTTGTCTATATTGTTGCATTTTAGTGTAAATTTGTATTTAGATTTCAAATATTTGTATTTTTATATAGAAAATTTCAACAAAAACTAGCATTTTTCATTAGATTTGCACTTGCATTGTGCATTGTAGGGTTTGAAAATTATTTTCAGATCTAAGTGGAATTAATTTTCATCATAAATCATATTACAAATCATTCATATAGCATTTTACATTAAGATCTCATGCCTAGGGCTTGAAAAACCTTGATTTTCACTAGATTTGGCCTTATCGACTCTCTAGATTTGCACCATAGGCATGTTGTGAAGAATATTTTTGCACTAATTGGTTGTTATCAAGGTTATTATCTGCTTCCCCTACTAAAAATATTCACAACACCTTTTTATTGGGCTCTTGTATTAAAAATTTGGTGAAAAATTGCATATTTTCGCTATATTTGCCCTAGGGTTCGACCTAGATTTGCACTCCAAGCGTCTTGTGACACGTTTTATGGATTTAGGTGATTGATATTATTTCTATAATTTTCTTCACCTCCTAAAATTATTTACAACACCCATTTTGTTAGGTCTTGGAATTGAAAAATTGTAAAAAAATGCATATTTTTGCTATATTTTCACTAAGGTTTGATCTTGAGTAGCACTATAAGCATGTTGTGACTGATTCTTTTGCATTAGGTGGTTGTTATTACTGATATAATTTTCTTTCCGTCATCATTTTTTTCACAACACCCTTTGTCATACTCTTTTGCATTGAGATTTGGTGAAAAACTTCATATTTTAGTGTATTTCCACTAAGTTTTGGTTTATCATCATCTTATATTTGCATCAAAAGTGTGTTTTGAAGTATTTTATTGCTGCATTGGACTGATATCGGACATATTATTTTCTGCCCCAGATCAAAATCTTTACAACACCTTTTTCTTTCATATATTTGCATTGAAAAAGTTGAAAAAATCAAGCATTTTAGGTCATTTTGCATATAGTTTTACACTTGTCTTTTGCATAATTTTGGAAAATCTTTTAAAAGTTGATCTTGCATTGATTAATACATATACACATGGCTTCTAATCGCAATAACAACAATAGGTTCCCTCCTAGGCCTTACCTGAAAAGAAAGGTCCCCGAACCTGAAATCGTGTTTACACCTCATGATAGAACAATTGGAGACACTGAAGGACCTCTTTATATCTCTATGAAAATAATGGGAAATCCTGTGGATGGAACCCTTATTGATCCTAATTGCATGACCAATGTAGCTACCAAAGAGTTTCTCTTTTCACCTCAATTAATGCAAGGATCTTATGACCCTTCAGATATGATGATTAAGACACATAAGGGAACCTTTGTAAACACTTCTGGGAAGATATCTTTATTGGTCACTGTATTTGAGAAACATGTAGAACAATGGTTTGATGTTTTCCCTATTTATGATCTCTTTCGAATAAAATTGGGACACCCATGGTTAAAGGCTATGAAAGTTGTTCCTTCAACAATCCATAATTGTGTAAAATTTCCTTTGAATGGACAAGTGATTACTATCCCTCGTAATAAGTATAAACCTTTGGTTACAAGACAACATTATACATTGGATTACTTTTGGGAGAGATATGAAAAAGAACCAGAGCCATGAACATACTTTAACTTTTTGAGCTATAGAAACTACAAAACAAAATTATTACATCAAGTGGTCGATCCTCCTAGACAAGAAACATCAAAAGACAAACAACTCGCATTTGAAGAGAATCCTAGACCGAAGGCAAAAGGACCCTATGTTGAGGTTCCTCGCCCGTCATCCTTACAAGGATTGGGAGGTAATTGTCGACAACAAAACATTCCACCTAGACAAATGAAATTTGACCCTGGTGCTTCCTCCTCTAAAACACAAAAACCCATGAAAGAGAAAAACACTATCTTACAATAGATAAGTGGTAAGACAATAAGCAATAGAAAATCAAGAGAAAGGAGGAGACGACAAGAATATGCCCAATGACTTGCACTTCAAAAAGAAAACATTGAACCAAACAAAGATAACCCTAAAAATGAGCAACTTGAAAACGAGAACAAAAGTTGGGCTATGGTACCTTATGTCCCACTTTCATCTAACATTCAGGATTGGGAAGATGACGATGATTTGCTTGATGACAACACTTAGCTCGATGATCCTCATAGGTAAGTATTTCTAACCCTTTATCTCTCATGATGTATTTCCCCCATGATGTGTTATGTGTTGTTTAAGCCTCCTGGAATGACCCTTGATCCTCTTGTAAGGTCTGGGATACCAGGAGACTGCATCTGTTGTGACCTTCTTCTATTTGTATCATCATTCTTCTATATTGCCTCTCTCTATTTTTATTGTTGTGTGTTGTGTCTTACGGACATAGCGTTGTGGTTGGTGACTTGGGGGCACCCTCCTACATGACTGTCCCTAAGACACTTGTTTCTCCTCTCTTATTTCATTGTTTCCCTTCCTCTAGTGTTTCTATATAGGAGGCAGATGACGAAAAAATATTTATACTGATGCAGGCCTAGCGTCCCTTTAGCGAGAAATAAAAAATTGGGCTTAGTTCCTAATATGAAGATGGGGTTGTAATATATTATCCGATGCTTGGCTAGTAGAAGCACTTCGTGCTTTCTGCGTAGTAAGTTTGATGATGTTTTATCTCACTTACAAAATATAATAATATTGCCACTCTGTGCACTTTGTTTGTCTCTGAATCTCGCCTTGGTGACACTCAGTTCTAAGATTTTCGTGATATAGCCCCATGATTATCCTCGATCTCTGAATTCTAGTATAACCTTGGCTCTTTGTGTGATTGACCATATGCATTGATGTTGTTTATCATGATTATGTAGACACTAACATGTTTCTTGCAGGGATGTGTTCGTGGGAACATTTGGTGATCGTAAAGTACATGTCACCTCTGGGGGGCATGGGATTTGTGAGAGTCCGTGTTCCCTTGTGTGTTTTCTTCCTACCCTAATGTGCTTGATATCGATACTTGATATCAACCACCTTAAGGTGGGGGTATATATAAGGTAAGATGTCTGTTGTAGATGTTAGCAATGTGCTTGTCCTCAGGTGCAGTTTAAAGACTAGTGTGATGAGTACTTCCAGCACTCTAAGTTTGTTTGCAATCAATCAATCAATCATCAATGATTTCAAGCCCTCTGCAGAGGCGGGGATGGTGTATTTCTCTAAGAGAGTGCACATCCTGTCATTTTCTAAAAGTCCTCTGGGGAGGTGGGGAGTAGTTCTATGACTAACTCAACCCTTAAGCGTGTCTTTGGCGATTGTTGTGGCGAAGCCCAATCATCAGTGTGTGCCTGTAATGTGCCTGAGATGGTGATGAACCTATAAATAGGAACACTCCATCACTTGTCTCTCGTGTTTTCTCTGTGTTTTCCAAGTGTGTGTTTGGCGTGCTTGATTTGTTTGGCGTGTTTGTTGCCCCATATGTAGTTTAAAGACTAGTGCGCTAAGTACTTCCTGCATTGGTGGTGTGTTTGGCATCTCTGTTGCCCCATATGCAGTTTAAAGACTAGTGTGATGAGTACTTCTTGCATCATGGGTGGTGTGTTTACTTTCCTTGTACTTGCATCTACATTTCATATATATATGAGAAAAAGAAAAAGAAAATAAATCATTCATGTCTTCTATGCATTTACTATCTTCTCTACATTCAATGATGTATTCTTCGTGTTTTGCATGACTGTAACTGTCTTCTCCATGTTTTGCGTGCCTGTTAATGTCTTCTCTATGATTGGCGTGTCTTGTCCATGCTTTGTGTATTTGCTGTGTTTGTTGATCGTACTTTAATGCATGTATTGGCCTTGTGTTTATACGTACATTAAAGTGGGGGCTAAATGTAACGTCAAAAAATGTCCCCTTGGGGGCTTTTCCCTCTTAAGGTTTAGCTCTCGGGTCTTTAATCTACATTTAGGACATCTTGCATCATATTTTGGCATCCTGATGAGAAAACCCCTAAGTGTCATGGCAAATAGGACCTAGGGGGACCACTTGAGATAAACCCTATCTAAAATAGGGGGGAGGACTTGGGCGCCCGCACCCTAGTCCTGCCCTATTTTAGGTTAGGCCCAATTTCAAAGTGTCGGTTTGTGACCGTTATTTAGGTCCTATGCCAACATGGTAAGTTTCAATTAAGAAATTCTTGGCAGGAATGTTTGTAGTTGCATATATAAGTATGTTTAGGTATTCATTTGTAAACTAGATAATTACTAGATGAGAATTGGAATTCTAAAGGTGATTCAAGGCATTCATTGTGTGTTAGAGCAAATATTGTGTTTTTCATGTGTTTGTATTTACAGATTTAAGCATCCATCTCCTCATGGCATGAAGAGCTTCTTCCTTCCATGAGATCTCCACTACAAGGTGATATCATTTTTGTTTGCAAGAATTTATCATTTGGTTTTTGTCTTTGTCTTCCAAGGACATGCACTCTCTATCTGACAACAGTATTTGGAAGACTTGAATGTCTCTTCGGGGCTTGACTGAGGCAAGCCTCTAAACACCACAACCCCCTCCCCATTTCCCGTGATTGCAGGTTACAAGTTGAAGAAGCAGGAAAAGTGGAGTTGCAAAGAAGTGTTGCAGAGTGTCAGAATTGTAGATCAAAGCTGAAAATAGGGACTTGGACTCAAGCGCCCACTCATTAGTCCTCTGGATCTCGCAACGGAGAAATCTCTGAGACAACAGGAATAGGTTGTAGATAAAGTTCCCAGATCCCGACAAAAAACATGGCACTGGACTAGGGCACCCACTTATTAGTCCCCTACTATTCCGCTTCCCAAACTTTAGAAACTGGTACACATTTGTCTGTTATTTTATATCTTTCTGTAGAAGCATTTTCTAGTATTCATCTGTTTGCTTCTGTATTTACATAATTAGGGTTTTAGGCATAATTGGGCATAATTAAGCAATCAAACCACACAAATCCAAATTTCCCAAAATTCTAAGTGACCAAGGGCCTGATAGTAGAGCCTTCTCGACCTAAGGTCCTTGAATGCTTTAGGGTGAAAGGAGGATACACATAAACCATCAAATCAATCCTATCCTAATTTTACCCTAAACATTTTGGTGAACCTATGTTTTAAATGAATTTGGAACCTTGCTGAGTTTTTTGCTTCAAATTTACATTGATTTCAGTCATTCATATCATCATTCATCTTATTGCATTGGAAAAATTACAAAAAAATTGCATTCTAGGGTTTGCATTTTCATATAATTCTCATCAATTAATTTGAATTTCATTAAATTTATGACTTTTTGCATTAGATTTGAGATAAATTGTAGAAAATTACAAAAAATCAATCACTTGCATTGCATTTTCATCATAAAATTGCTAGGGTTTTGTTGGCAATTTTGAATTTTTTATATAACCTAGTAATTTCAAAAACTAGGGTTTGTAGGTAAAATCTTGTTTTAGATTTTTCTACTGATCTTAGACACTCATTAAAATTTGAATTTTTCTATAGTGCTCCATTTTAGTGTAAATTTGCATTTAGATTTCAAATATTTGCATTTTTATATAGAAAATTTCAGCAAAAACTAGCATTTTTCATTAGATTTGCACTTGTGTTTTGCATTGTAGGGTTTGAAAATTATTTTAATATCTGAGTGGAATTAATTTTCATCATAAGTCAGATTACAAATCATTCATATAGCATTTTACATTAAGATCTCATGCCTAGGGCTTGAAAAACCTTGATTTTCACTAGATTTGGCCTTATCAACTATCTAGATTTGCACCATAGGCGTGTTGTGAAGAATATTTTTGCACTAATTGGCTATTATCAAGGTTATTATCCACTTCCCCTCCTAAAAATCTTCACAAAACCTTTTTATTGGGCTCTTGTATTAAAAATTTGGTGAAAAATTGCATATTTTTGCTATATTTGCCCTAGGGTTCGACCTAGATTTGCACTTCAAGTGTGTTGTGAAAAGTTTTATGGATTTAGGTGACTGATATTATTGCTATAATCTTCTTCACCTCCTAAAATTATTTACAACACCCCTTTTGCTAGGTCTTGGAATTGAAAAATTGTGAAAAATTGCATATTTTTGCTATATTTTCACTAAGGTTTGATCTTGAGTGGCACTATAAGCGTGTTGTGAATGATTTTTTGGCATCAAGTGGCTGTTATTACTGATATAATTTGTTTTCCATCATCATTTTCCTCACAACACCCTTTGTCATACTCTTTTGCATTTTGGTGAAAAAACTTCATATTTTAGTGTATTTCCACTAAGTTTTGGCTTATCATCATCTTATATTTGCATCAAAAGTGTGTTGTGAAGGATTTTATTTCTGCATTGGACTAATACCAGACATATTATTTTCTGACCCTAATCAAAATCTTTACAACACCTTTTCTTTCATATATTTGCATTGAAAAAGTTGAAAAAATCAAGCCTTTTAGGTCATTTTTGCATATAGTTTTACACTTGTCTTTTGCATAATTTTGGAAAATCTTTTAAAAGTTGATCTTGCATTGATTTAATACATATACACATGGCTTCTAATCGCAATAACAACAATAGGTTCCCTCCTAGGCCTTACCTGAAAAGAAAGGTCCTCGAACCTGAAATCGTGTTTACACCTCATGATAGAACAATTGGAGACACTGAAGGACCTCTTTATATCTCTATGAAAATAATGGGAAATCTTGTGGATGGAACCCTTATTGATCCTAATTGCATGACCAATATAGCTACCAAAGAGTTTCTCTTTTCACATCAATTAATTCAAGGATCTTGTGACCCTTTGGATATGATGATTAAGACACATAAGGGAACCTTTGTAACACTCCTGGGAAGATATATTTATTGGTCATTGTATTTGAGAAACATGTAGAATAATGGTTTGATGTTGTGCCCATTTCTAATCTCTTTCACATTAAATTGGGACACCCATGGTTAAAGACTATGAAAGCTATTCCTTCAACAATCCATAATTGTGTAAAATTTCCTTTGAATGGACAAGTGATTAGTATCCCTCGCAATAAGTATAAACCTTTGGTTACAAGACAACATTGTACATTGGATTAATTTTGGGAGAGATCTAAAAAAGAACCAGAGCCACGAACATACTTTAACTTTTTGAGCTATAGAAACTAAAAAACGAAATTATTACATCAAGTGGCCGATCCTCCTAGACAAGAAACATCAAAAGACAAACAACCCACATTTGAAGAGAATCCTAGATCGAAGGCAAAAGGACCCTATGCTGAGGTTCCTCCCCCATCATCCTTACAAGGATCGAGAGGTAATTGTTGACAACAAAACATTCCACCTAGACAAATGAAATTTGATCCTGGTGCTTCCTCCTCTAAAACGCAAAAACCCATGAAAGAGAAAAACACTATCTTACAAGATATAAGTGGTAAGACAATAAGAAATAGAAAAGAAAAAGAAAGGAGGAGGACATGACAAGAATATGCCCAACGACTTGCATCTCAACAAGAAGACATTGAACCAAACAAAGATGACCCTAAAAATGAGCAACTTGAAAACAAGAACAAAAGTTGGGCTATGGTACCTTATGTCCCACTTCCATCTAACATTCAGGATTAGGAAGATGACGATGATTTGCTTGATGACAACACTTAGCTTGAAGATCCTCACAGGTAAGTATTTCTAACCCTTTATCTCTCATGATGTGTTTCCCCCATGATGTGTTATGTGTTGTTTGGGCCTCCTAAGATGACCCTTGATTCTCTTGTAAGGTCTGTGATATCAGGTGACTGCCTCTGTTGTGACCTTCTTCTATTTGTATCATCATTCTTCTATATTGCCTCTCTCTATTTTCATTGTTGTGTGTTGTGTCTTACGGACATAGCATTGCATTTGGTGACTTGCGGGCACCCTCCTACGTGATTGTCCCTAAGACACTTGCTTCTCCTCTCTTATTTCATTGTTTCCCTTCCTCTAGTGTTTCTATCTAGTGGGTGGATGACGAAAAAACATTTATAATGATGCGGACCTAGCGTCCCTTTAGCGAGAAATAAAAAATTGGACTTAGTTCCTAATATGATGATGGGGTTGTAATATATTATCCGACGCTTGGCTAGTAGAAGCACTATGTTCTTTCTGTATAGTAATTTTGATGATGTTTTATCTCACTTACAAAACATAACAATACTGCTGCTTCGTGCACTTTGTTTGTCTTTAAATCTCACCTTGGTGACACTCAGTTTTGAGATTCTCGTGACATAGCCCCACGGTTATCCTCGATCTCTGAATTTATAGTATAACCTTGGCTCTTTGTGTGATTGATCATATGCATTGATGTTGTTTTTTATCATGATTATGTAGACACTAACATGTTTCTTGTAGGGATGTGTTTGTGGGAACATTTGGCGATCGTAAAGTACATGTCACCTCCAGGGAGCATGGGCTTTGCGAGAGTCCATGTTCCCTTGTGTGTTTTATTCCTACCTTAACGTGCTTGATATCGATACCTGATATCAACAACCTTAAGGTGGGGGCATATATAAGGTAAGTTGTCTGTTGTAGATGTTAGCAATGTGCTTGTCCTCAGGTGCAATTTAAAGACTAGTGCGATGAGTACTTCCTACACTCTGAGGTTTTTTGCAATCAATCAATCAATCATCAATCATTTTAAGCCCTCTACGGAGGTGGGAATGGTGTATTTCTTGAAGAGAGTGCACATCCTGTCATTTTCTAAAAGTCCTCTGCGGTGGTGGGGAGCAGTTCTTGTTGGCAAGAGACACTATATGGTTCATGAGTGTTGTCATTGATGGCAACAAAGTTCATCCCACCCATCCGCAGTACATGGTGTGCCTATACCGGAAGTCAGATTGAAGAAGTGTTGTGGTTCGGTAAGAAAGAACAGAGCATGCAGCAGGGTCTGACAGTCAGGTCTGGATCTCTCAAAGGAAGTATCTCAGTAAAGTGTGGAATTGGGGAAGTCACTAGGAGTACATTGACTAGTAGATTCCAGGGATTGAACCTTCGGTGATGGAAGAGTAAAGAAACATAAGCACTTGAGTGTTAGGTTTCTATTTGGCAAAATAGACAGAGGAAGAACTAACCGGTAGAGCACCAGACCTAAATCCGGATCAGATATTGATGGTGATCAAGCTTCTTGAGGTATCATTCATAATTGGCCGACATGATTGATGACTTCTATAAGCATCTCTTTGATCCACATTACTTGATATGCAAAGATTTAGCCGACTAATCAAAGTTTGAAAAAATATTGAGTACTCCGGATGTCGACTAGAAAGTGGATGAAATCCTTGGTGTGGATATATATACCAGATGGATTTAGATATGAAGGTGTGTGTGTATTTTTTGTGGTATGAAGAAAAACCAGAAAAGCAGTGTGAAGGCAGTAAGATAGATCCAGAATGTAACAGGACAGCAGCACCTAAGAGAGTAAGAATGAAGTGCAACAGATCAGTATATTGGGCTTAACCGGAACTGAACCTTAGCATATGTGGAGGCCTCTCATCAGTTCAAGTATCTAGTTTCCTTGTATAAACTATTGTAGGTAGTGAGCCCTAATTGGCAAGTGCTATTTTGTAATATCTTATTCTTCTAACAGAGAATACAATCTTGGGTTAATCACCCCGTGGTTTTTCCTCTAACAGGGTTTTCCACGTCAAAATCATTGTGTCATGTGTATTGATGTTATTTCTATTACATGATTATGTTTGCTTATTTAATTTAATGCTGCACTAATTGACAAGAAAATTCAGAAAGCTGAAATAATTAAGATAACTGATTCACCCCCCTCTCAGTTATCAACAATTGGTATCAGAGCCAAGTTCCTCAAAAAAAAAAAGCCTAACAGCTTGAGGAAGATCTGGGAACTCAAATGGATGTGTATGGTATGAGGGATCAACTTCAATCTGCCCTAGATGACCTTGAGCATTCAAACTCTGAAGTCAATGAATTGAAGGAAAGACTCAAACAGGCTGATGATTTCATAAATGAACTAAAAGGGAAACTGAGTATCTCTATGAAAAAAAAGAAAAGATCTACTTCAGCAATTGGCAAGTCAAAGTGAAGACAATGGTACAAATGAAGATCTGAAGGAAAAAACCAAGTTATGTGAAAAATTATCAAAAGAGGTCATTATGGTAAGACATGAAATGGAATTAGGAGTTATGAAATTCACCCAAGAAATTGAAGAGAAAAGAAAAACTGAAGATGATCTAAGACAATCTCTCAAGG
Source organism: Cunninghamia lanceolata (assembly GCA_027924645.1). Lineage (NCBI taxonomy): Eukaryota > Viridiplantae > Streptophyta > Pinopsida > Cupressales > Cupressaceae > Cunninghamia > Cunninghamia lanceolata. The sequence goes on from BSBN01000547.1 coordinate 17,032,661, forward strand.
TGAAGTCAGAAGACTACCACAAAATAGATAGAATAATCAGGCATCTAGAATATGATCTTGAAGATGCTAGAGATAATGAAGAAAAACTTGAGGATCAAATTGACACTCTTAAAAAGGATCTTCAAACAGCAAATGAATACAAAGAAAAATTCAAGATAAGTTCTTCTCAACTTGAAGTTCTTCTTGAAAGCCAAAAGAGGGTAGATGACAAGCGTGGCTTGGGATATGAGAAAGGTGAAAGCTTCAGATCCGATCAGAAAAATTTTGGATTAGGAAATCTAAGGAATAGGCCTAGAAGACCTCTGGTAAGGCAACCTAATGCTCAAAGATATCCATCCTTCAATGGATACTGCCACAACTGCAATAACTTTGGTCATAAAGCTAATCAGTACAGAAAGAGAATAAATCAGACCAATACATCCTTCTCCGGACAGTGTTTCAACTGCAAAAGGTATGGTCACTGTTGGTTTTTTCCCAGACTGGATGCTTACTCCCAGATTTCCCTACAAGGTAGCCATCAATGATCAACAGGATCTCTGGGCCAGGGGCCAACAATATAGGAGATAGACTCTATTTTTATCTCCTCTTCTTCTTCAGGCTCTGCAAAACCTAGGGGGTATTCCCTACTCAACATCCATGAGAATGCATCTTTGTAGTAGCTGGGATGTTGACATAAAGCAGATAAATCCTCTCTTATGCAGACCAAAACTGTGAGATAAGTGCAAAGGGGCTAGCTTTGGGCCTATATTTAGTTGTAGACAGAGGATTTCAGTCCTAAACTACTTCTATTGTCCTAATGGTTGTTTTGGAGTTTGATTTTGATTTTATGTGTTTGGATGCAAAGCTGGACCTGGTGTATAACCTCAATACAGAGCTAGATTGGTGCCTATCCAGGGCTTGGAGTCATAGACATACACATGTAAATGTTCAGCATAAACATATTAAAACTAGATTTCAAGGGGATTTGTGTGATATCTATCTTACATATACATCCCGAAACAGAGTATCAAGTTATCTCTACTTATGATATCCTTACTGCAATATACTTTCCTCAATACTTAACCTGAAAATAGTTTAATCTATCCCTTGAACAGAAGTTAAGAGATCAAGCATTCAATATAGTAAACCTATATCCCAGAATCCAAGACACCCCTTAGATATCCAGATTCAAAAGAAGAGTATATTCAATATAGGAGATAGATGACAAAACACATGCAGTATAGCATTATTCATCTAAAACAACAATGAAACTAGTAAGTCTATGCACAATACATAAAACATGAGACTCATAAATTCACAAGATCCTCTGCACAGGGCAACCAAAACCAGATGTATTTCATTACAGAGCCAAAATGTCTAGTTTTCAACAACCCAATATAGTGACACAGTCTGCCTTTTAAAGCAAAATTGTGTACTCAGCAAATTAATTACAAGGGACATCAAAAATCCTGCCAGATACATAGTATCAGAAAAATGGCACTCAAAATCACAAATGTAATAGGGGACAAATCATGGAGAAGCCAGAGAAGGATGAGGAGCACGTGAGAATCGGGATCCGCACCGCCACTCAGGGACATGCATCATAAAAATGGTGGTTGATCTGTCCATCATCGACCCACACCTCTATGCAACCGCCATTAATGTTTCAACTACTCACGGCCTCAGGAAACGCAGCCACAGCAAGCCTCTGAAGTTTTTCCCGCCCAAACATGGCCACAGATACAAAGAAAAAACCTGTCACTGCAAGCTTAAAACGTGGCCGTCGATTCAAAACTCATCGCCGTCATCAACGGCCCCAAAAGTGTCAAAAAGTCGCCACCAACCAGATCGTGCCACGTAGGCACTATAAGTTTCTAACGCTGGGTCATTTCACTTACCTTCCCTATCGAGAGCCTTCTGCCGAGAACCTCACGCGGGAGTCACCACGTGGCAGCCGCCGCAGCACCCCTGAAACATTAGGGACTCTCCTAAGAATCTCCAATGGAAGCTTGGCGGAGGTTGACACATGTCACCTCCTCCGCCACTCCTAAGAAACCTTTGAAACACTGTGAAACTCACGCGGGGGCTGACACATGTCAGGCTCTGCAACACTAAAGAAACATTAGGAAGCAATTCAGAAACTTACGCAGAAGCAGACACTTGGCGCTATTCGCAGCACATGAGACACTTCACTGGGACCCACCACCATCCATGCCAAACCTTGAAACAAAAAGGAAACCAACATGGAAGCTGACACTTGTCAGCCTCTGCAGCAACTACGAGGGACACACGGCGCTTGCGCATACTTGTTGAAACATATAGAAACTGCCCCCACCATCTGACACTTGGCGCCTTCCGCCACATCTGTATCTTAGAACAGGGTCCCACCTCCAGCCTCGCCACGCTTAGAAACAAAAAGAAACAATGCGGAGGCCGACACATGTCGGCTTCCGCAGTCACAACCAGGGGCACGTGGCACCTTTCGCCCCAACTTAGAAACTCAGCAGAAACTTTTTGAAACATGGGCGGAGCTCGACACTTGGCATGGTCCGCGGGGCTTTGAGTTACTTTCTTGTGTCCCTCGGGTGCCTCCATGTGGCAGGTTCCGCGGCACTTCTTGAAACTTAACAAAAACTTCATTGAAACTTCGGCTTCCGAAACATAAAAGAAACTTTATCGAAACTTCGGTGGAAGCCGACACGTGGTGCCTTCCGCGCATAGTTGGAACTTTTAAGGGGCTGCATCCGCTGCTAACACGTGGCACTTTCTGTGCACTTGCAACACTTGAGACCTGCGCCACTTGAAACTCACTGGGGCTCACCTTCATGGGGATTTTTTGAAACACAAAGGAAACACTAAAAGGGTCTTCGAAACACAAGCGGATATTGACACATGTCAAGTTCCGCGGCCACCAAAGAAACTCAAAGAAACATTCTTGAAACTCTTAGAAACAACCACGTGGCGCCCCTCGCAGGAAGCATAAGAAAGGGCGTGGACTTGAACTGGGGCAAAATACTTGGTGAATCACACGACACTGGCACAATGAGACCCTTCTAGCCACTTCCAAAAACATTTAGAAACTTTGAAGCAGTGACTTGATATGCATTTGGAAATGCATCTGACCTAATTTTTAACATTTTCAGGGGCCGAGGGGAGATTTCACAAGTTTGCCAACACACATTTCACCTTTGCATACACAAAATTTAACAATTTTCTCAAATGCGACAGGAAAAACAATTAAACAGTGCATGCGGGCCGAGGAACAATTTAAACCAAGGCACTAAGGGTCAGAAGGAAAACACACAGGAACCTGCACATTGGAAGTCAAAACCTTAACCCTAGGTGAACACCACTAGTGGCTCAGATTGGGGATGTGCAGACGTAAGATTACAGCGAGAACCAGACCTCCGGACCTTCGGGTAGACCAAACAAAACACAAAAAAACACCAACTGTACAAGTTATTTACAATATATACACATTTTTACAAATGTGCACAGAGGAAAACCACTTATGCAAAATAAAATTTGAGGAATTGACCATGCACAGACAATTCTAGCATCTCACCATCTAGGGCCTGGAGGATATAAGAATCCTCCCCATGAGTATTGCAAACCTGGTTGCGCCCATCCATAAGGGCTCAAATTTACCGTGCTTGCCCTTATCCTGGTTTCTTGCATTCCATACAAGGACCAAATCATCTTTCTGAAACTTTCTTTCTGTAGCTCTCTTATCAAATAGATATTTCACCTTTTGTTGTCTCTTGATATTTGTCTTCTGTGCTTCCCTTCTCATCTCATCTAGTGCAACTAACTGATTGATCCTTTCAGTCATTAAATCATTAACCTCCCCATCATTCTCTTATATGAACTTGTAAACTGGCAGGAAATTGTTCACAGGCAACTTAGCTGTTGCACCATACACCAGTTCAAAAGGTGACCTTCCAGTGGCTTTTTTCACTATCACCCTATTAGTCCATAATGCCAACTTCAGTTTTGAATCCCAGGATTTCTTATTTTTATCCATTATCCTCTTGATGATTTTCATTAGGCTTTTTTTGCTTGACTCTGCTTGATCATTTCCTTGTGGGTGGTATGGTGATATGTGAGACAAGTCAATTCCATATTTATTACAAAAATCAACAAATTCACCTGATCTAAAGCACATTGCATTATCTGTGATTAACTTGACTGGTACCCCAAAGCTGATAATAATATTCTCCAAGATAAAATCCATCACCACCTTACTTGTAGCCTTTTTAGTAGGGATAGCCTCAATCCATTTGGTGAAGTAATCAGTGGCAACCAGAATCCAACTATGTCCTCCACTAGATTTCTCTGAAATTTTCCCTATAAAATTAATTCCCCATTGCTGAAATGGAGCATCCACAGTTACAGTTCTAAGGGGCAATGCTCCTTCATACCTTAACTTCCCTGAGAATCTTTGGCAAGGGTCACATTTCCTTACCAGCCTTTGTGCATCTGAAAAGACAGTGGGCCACCAATATCCTGCCCTAAGGATCTTATGAGCTGTTGTTTGGGCAGTATAATGTCCACCACATAATCCTTTATGCATGTCATTCAAAACATTGTTAGCTTTAATTTCATCTACACATCTCAGCAACACACCATCAGGGCTTTTCCAGTACAGCTCACCTTGAACAATAACATACCTGATTGCATGTATTTTTAAGGTCCTCTTTTGCCTGTCACTGAAATGGGAAGGACAATTCAGATTTTGCAAGTAATATATGATGTCCTTATACCATTTAGATTTTGATACATTGACATTCTTATTCTGGACTGCATTGACTTGACATGCCTCTAGACTTGACTGTGTCATTAGCTTTGCTAACCCTTGTCCTCTTACCAATTTTGTGATCTGTATCTCTATGTTGAACTCCTACAACTTATTTATCCATCTGCATCTCCTTCCAATTACCTCTTGCTGAGTGAAGATATCTTTTATCGCTGCATGAGGTACATATGCAATTACTTGTGAGCCTACCAAATAAGGCCTAAAGCTCTTGACTTCTCTAAGCAGTGCATATGCCTGTTTCTCCATAATGTCATACTTTAATTCAGCATCCTGCAATGACCTACTAAAGAAAGCAATGGGCTGCTCAAAACCATCCTCATTTTTCTGAAGTAAACATGTAGCAATAGTATGGAAAGAAGCAAATGAAAACAATTGAAATGGCTTAGAAAAATTAGGAGATTTCAGCACAGGAGCCATCTTGATTGCTTCCTTGATGTTCTGAAATGATTCAATTGCTTCACTCTCCCAATTAACAGTTGCACCTTTCTTCAACATCTTGGAAATTTCTTTTGTGGTCTCTGCAAAATTAGGAACAAATCTCCTAACAATGTTAATTTGTCCAAAAAAGGACTGAACACCTTTTATTGTTTTAGGGATCTGAATTTTGTCAATTGCAGCCACCCTTTCAGGATCAATCCTAACTCCATCCTTGGAAACAATGTGTCCAAGCAATTTTCCTTCCACAACCCCAAAAGCACATTTCTTTGGGTTGAGAGAAATGCCATACTCTAGTGCTCTAATGAAAATCTGCTCCAAGTGCATACAATGCTACTCTTCTTTCTTTGAAAAGGCAGTCAAATCATCTTGATAAACAGCCAAGATTGAATCAATCAACCCTGCAAAAGCAACATCCATTGCTCTTTGAAATGTAGCACCTGCATTTGTTAGTCCAAATGGCATCCTTATATATACATAGGTTCCCCATGGAGTAGTGAAAGTAGTCTTAAATTGTTCTGATTCTTTTACTTTCACTTGATTGTACCCTAAAAAACCATCCATCATAGATAAAAGTTCACAACTAGTCACTCTTTGCAACATGGCCTCCATATTTTGCAATGGATAGTTATCCTTCAAAGAAGATACATTTAGGTTTCTAAAGTCCACACACAACCTTATATCACCATTCTTTTTTCTGACTGGGACAAGGTTAGACACCCAAGTTGAATGTCTGATAGGCATGATTATTCCAGCCTCCCTAAGTTTTATGAGTTCTTGCATTTTTGGAGCTAAAGTTGGGTTGATAGGCCTCTGTTTTTGTCTAAATGGTTTAGCTCCAGGCTTCAAAGGGATTTCATGCTGAAATAAATCCTCTCTATAGGCTTTCAAGTCCTCATATGACCAAGCAAAAACATGCTTATACCTCTTCAGTAATGCAATCAGCATACTTCTGATATGTGGTTTGAGCTGTTTGCCAATGTATACCCTTTTGGGAGCATGAGATGTTCCCAAATTTATCTCCTCTAGATCATTCTTGTTTGTTGGAGATACTTTTGTAACAAATTGGTCCCTATTATCAAAAGCTCTCTCTAAAGCTACCAGCCCTCTAGGGATTTTGTTAGTCTTCGGCTGAATTACTTCTTTCCCTAAAAGGGTTTCTTTTCCATCTACAACTTCCACAAAGTTCTGAAAATCCATTTCTTGGTTCTCATATTCATCAATACAATGCAAAAATCTTAGTAAATCCTTATCATCATCAAACACTTGCCAGCTGCATACATTATCTGGCACTGCAGGCCTAAGCTTGACTTCAACATTTGTAACATCTGACAAAGTTATATCATCTGGCCTTATGGCTACATTGGCTAGAAAATCTGCTCTGACATTTTTTGATCTTTCTATCCAATTTATTGAAAAAGCATCAAACAATTCAATTGTATCCCAAACAACATGCTTGTATTGTTTTAACCTTTTATTTTTTGATGTATACTTGTCTCTAATTTGGGACACAATAAGCTCTGAATCACCAAACACTTTGAGCATCTTAATTCCATGCTTCAAAGCAACATTTAACCCTAATAACAGAGCCTCATATTCTGCAATATTATTTGTACAAGAAAACTTCAACAAGAAAGAGAATTGGAGGAGCTTACCAGTTGGAGGCAGAAAAACAATTCCAGCACCAGAGCCTTCTTTTGAACAAGCTCCATCAAAATACATGGTCCAAAGACCTTGCTGGTCCAACTCTTGAATGCAATTTTTTTCTCTTTTATCTTCCTTATCATCTGAGACAACTCTGAAATTTTCACAGTCAGTGTCTACAAAACATATGTGTTCCTCTGATTCTTGATCTTCAACTGACTCCTGTGATCTTTCTTCTCTGATCAACTTGACATCCTTGCCATTCATTGGGATCATGGCATATGACAGGTCCAGTTGCATACTTCCACCAATCAGTGCTGCCCATCTTCTTGACAGCAACATGCCATATTGTGGCTTGATATCAACCACTGTTATGTTCATTTTGTAGGTTTTTTCAGGATATGCTGCCAATCTAAAATCAACATCCTTTATGATTCCAATGACAGGTACCTCCCTAGCATCCATTGCATAGCATTTCCCACATGCCTTATCTATTTTTAATCCTACTTGTTGCATAATGGCCAAAGGCATGATATTCGTTGATGCTCCTGAGTCAAGCATACAATTTCTAATTACTTTTCCATTTATAACCAAGGATACATAAAATGGCTCCACTTGTGAAGGGCATTTTGTCATGGTCATCCCTAGATATACCTCAGGAATCTCATCCTCTTCAATACACATAGCTTGCTTCTTATCCTGAGTCTCAATATTCTGCTTGGCTTGACATGGTACTCCTGAAATCAAGGATACAATCTTATTTCTAAATTCTTCAACTTTCATCAGCTCCATTAATGGAACAGAGACTTTTATTTGAGACAAGACCTGAGTGATGTCAAATGGAGCATAATTTTGAATAATAGTTGTAGCCTGATCCACAGTCTTACCTCTATCTTGACATGATCCAACTTTAGTTTTTATGGCTCTCTGACTGTCATCCTTGTTCTAAAAATTCTTATTTTGATCCTCAACCTGGGGAACTCTACTTTTTAGTCCTTGGGGATCATAACTTATTTTTTGCTTAAAATTTTGCCTATTATTGTTCCATTGCTTCTTTTGTGTCTCAGTTCCTTTATGACTGTGTATAGGCTGATTTGCAGAAATGCCTTCTAGCTGATGTGGGCTGCTTACTTGAGCTTTACCTCTTAGGTTGTAGTTACTTTTGACTTGAGCAACTGCTGCAGCTGTGAAGGCCCTAATTTGTTCATCAGAAGGCCTCCTCGAGTTATTCAGAAAACTGTGTGAATCCTGAGCATAGGCATAGTTGTCTTCATCATCTTCATCATATGGGAACTGTTGGCAGCCCTAAGTTTCATCATTTGCATTTGCATCATGAAAAGAGTATTCTCTATTTGTAGACAACATGTTGACATTATCATCTTCCATGCAATGAGGCTCATTGCACTCATCATAGGCCATGGCATTGTTATATAGAGATTGAGCAATCATACATTGTGACTGTGAATGAGGCATCTGGCATATTATAGACCATGGAGTATCATTAACAATATTAACAGCCTTCTTCAAAGGATTAGGAGTTTCCTTGGTATGTTGAGCTTTTTGATTTGTGTTGTTATGTGGCAATATAGGCCTATCATTATGCCAATTGGTATTATATGGCATATCATGCAATGATGGTCTCTTTTCCTATCTTTGATAAGCTTGCCTATTAGGACCTATCCCTTTTTCACTTTTAGCCAGTCTATAGCTTAGGTCCTTAACAACATTTGCCAATTTATCTATTTTATCTTCAGGGGCAGATGTACTACCTTGAGTGTTTTGAGGTTTGTTTGGATTCTGCAGAATTTTCACATCATCCCTTCTGTTTGTTTTACCAGATGCCTTTCTGTTATTTTCAATATTTGTTGCAACTTTGAAGGCATCTCTGAGGCTGTGAGGACCCTTGTCTCTTAATCCATAAGCTATCTTGGCATCAAAAGTATTTATGTACAACACTATGCACATAGGTTCATTTGGCCTCATGTGATGTGGCAATTTGTTCAACACCTTCATGAATCTAGCATTGAAATCAGCAACCTGTTCACTTGATCATTTAGTGATACTAGTGAACTCATTTACAAAAAAGCTAGGGTCAGTTTTGTCACCATATTGCTCCTTAAACATCCTTTTGAAATCATCCCATGATGAAATGCTTCTGTCAGGTAGACTTTTATACCATTCCTTGGCTTCATCAACTAAGGATTGCATAAATGATTTCATGAAAACATCCTCATGCTCAACCTCAAAGTTGTCCATGGTATTCTGAAAAGCTTTTAAATGGTCTTCTCCTGAGACAGTATTGTTTCTTGAAAATTTAGGCACTTGCAGCCTCACATGTTAGTCAACAGGGTTTGGATAACCAGGAATGCTGTCAAAAACAAGTTGTCTAAATCTATCCAACTGCATTGGGTGCCTCTCAAACTAATTAGCATTTGCATTTCTATTTACATTATGCTGTCTCACATTATTTAATGGTACTCTGGCATTGTCTACATTTTGTCTTTGATCATTATTCTGATGATACTGTACCTCATTTCTTTGTTGATTTCTCTGCATATTTGCATTTTGGAGGGTAGGAATTGAATCATTTTGAGCAACTCTCAAAGCCTACACTTTCTGTCTCATATCATCTCTGATTTTTATTGCTTGCAGATATTCTAACTCAGCCCTTAAGCTCTTAATTTCATCAGCTAGTTCTTCCTCTCTAGGCATAGAAGAAGATGGTTTTATCATATTCTGATCATCATTATCATCATCCCTTAGGGATTCAGCCTCTTCAAATCTATCAAGAGAATCATGAAAAGGATGTTCATGAAACACCTCTGACCTTATTCTCAAACCATTACCTTGCTGTCTTTCATACACATTCTGGATTTTAGCCTCAGTGTTTGAAAAATAAGGTACTGTTTTCTCTGAGGATCCTGGATTATCCTAAATAAAATCATTTTTCTTGGGGCTAGGAGAACCATCTTGACTGGCTCGAATAGTCCCCTTTTTTCTATACATCATTTTTATGGGTAACTCTTCAAATAGAGTATTACACTAGGATCTTCTCCCTTGCATACAAATTTTTACTTTACTGGTTGGGAGATTGGTTCGGAGTCGCCACCTATTACTAGGAACTGTTTATTTTAAATCAAGGTTCTTTCTCAAAGTTTATCCCCAGTAGAGTCGCCAATTTTTGTTAGTTTTTTCCCAGACTGGATGCTTACTCCCAGATTTCCCTACAAGGTAGCCATCAATGATCAACAGGATCTCTAGGCCAAGGGCTAACAGTATAGGAGATAGACTCTATTTTTATCTCTTCTTCTTCAGGCTTTGCAAAACCTAGGGGGGTATTCCCTACACAACATCCATGAGAATGCATCTTTGTATTAGCTGGGATGTTGACATAAAGCAGATAAATCCTCTCTTATGTAGACCAAAACTGTGAGATAAGTGCAAAGGGGCTAGCTTTGGGCCTATATTCAGTTGTAGACAAAGGATTTTAGTCCTAAACTACTTCTATTGTCCTAATGGTTGTTTTGGAGTTTGATTTTGATTTTATGTGTTTGGATGCAAAGCTAGACCTGGTGTATAACCTCAATACAGAGCTAGATTGGTGCCTATCCAGGGCTTGGAGTCATAGACATACACATGTAAATGTTCAGCATAAACATATTAAAACTAGATTTCAAGGGGATTTGTGTGATATCTACCTTACAGATACATCCCAAAACATAGTATCAAGTTATCTCTACTTATGATATCCTTACTGCAATATACTTTCCTCAATATTTAACCTGAAAACAGTTTAATCTATCCCTTGAACAGAAGTTAAGAGATCAAGCATTCAATATAGTAAACCTATATCCCAGAATCCAAGACACCCCTTAGATATCCAGATTCAAAAGAAGAGTATATTCAATACAAGAGACAGATGACAAAACACATGTAGTATAGCATTATTCATCTAAAACAACAATGAAACCAGTAAGTCTATGCGTAATACATAAAACATGAGACTCATAAACTCACAAGATCCTCTGCACAGGGCAACCAAAACCAGATGTATTTCATTATAGAGCCAAAATGTCCAGTTTTCAACAACCCAATACAGTGACACAGTCTGCGTTTTAAAGCAAAATTGTGTACTCAGCAAATTAATTACAAGGGACATCAAAAATCCCGCCAGATACACAGTATCAGAAAAATGGCACTCAAAATCACAAATGCAACAGGGGACAAATCATGGAGAAGCCAGAGAAGGACGAGAAGCAGGTGAGAATCGGGATCCGCACTGCCACCCAGGGACATGCATCATAAAAACGGTGGTTGATCTGTCCATCATCGACCCACACCTCTGTGCAATCACCATTAATGTTTCAACTACTCACGGCCTTAGGAAACACAGCCACAGCAAGCCTCTGAAGTTTTTCCCTCCCAAACACGGCCACAGATACAAAGAAAAAACCTGTCGCTACAAGCTTAAAATGTGGCCGTCGATTCAAAACTCATCGCCGTCATCAACGGCCCCAAAAGTGTCAAAAAGTTGCCACCAACCAGATCCTGTCATGTAGGCACTATAAGTTTCTAACGCTGGGTCGTTTCACTTACCTTCCCCGCCGAGAGCCTTCTGCCAGGAACCTCACGCGGGAGTCACCACGTGGCAGCCGCCGCAGCACCCCTGAAACATTAGGGACTCTTCTAAGAAACTCCAACAGAAGCTTGGCAGAGGTTGACACATGTCGCCTCCTGCGCCACTCCTGAGAAACCTTTAAAACACTGTGAAACTCACGCGAGGGCTGACACATGTCAGGCTCCGCAACACTGAAGAAACATTAGGAAGCAATTCGAAAACTTACGCAGAAGCAAACACTTGGCATTGTTCGCGGCACATGAGACACTTCATTGGGACCCACCATCGTCCATGCTAAACCTTGAAACAAAAAGGAAACCAACATGGAAGCTAACACTTGTTAGCCTCTGCAGCAACTACGAGGGACACACGGCGCTTGCGCATACTCGTTGAAACATATAGAAACTGCCCCCACCGTCTGACACTTGGTGCCTTCCGCCACATCTGTATCTTAGAACAAGGTCCCACCTCCAGCCTCGCCACGCTTAGAAACAAAAAGAAACAATGCAGAGGCCGACACATGTCGGCTTCTGCAGTCACAACCAGGGGCACGTGGCACCTTCCACCCCAACTTAGAAACTCAACAGAAACTTTTTGAAACATGGGCGGAGCCTGACACTTGGCATGGTCTGCGGGGATCTGAGTTACTTTCTTGTGTCCCTCGGGTGCCTCCACGTGGCAGGTTCCACGGCACTTCTTGAAACTTAACAGAAACTTCGTTGAAACTTCGGCTTTCGAAACATAAAAGAAACTTTATCAAAACTTCGGCGGAAGCCGACACGTGGCGCCTTCCGCTCATAGTTGGAACTTTTAAGGGGCTGCATCTGCTGCTGACACGTGGCACTTTCTGCGCACTTGCAACACTTGAGACCTGCGCCACTTGAAACTCACTGGGGCTCATCTTCGCGGGGATTTTTTGAAACACAAAGGAAACACTAAAAGGGTCTTCGAAACACAAGCGGATATTGACACATGTCAAGTTCTGCGGCCACCAAAGAAACTCAAAGAAACATTCTTGAAACTCTTAGAAACAGCCACGTGGTGCCCCCCGCAGGAAGCATAAGAAAGGGCATGGACTTGAACTGGGGCAAAATACTTGGTGAATCACGAGGCACTGGCACAATGAGACCCTTCTAGTCACTTCCAGAAACATTGAGAAACTTTGAAGCAGTGACCCGATATGCATTCAGAAATGCATCTGACCCAATTTTTAACTTTTTCAGGGACTGAGGGGAGATTTCACAAGTTTGCCAACACACATTTCACCTTTGCATACACAAAATTTAACAATTTTCTCAAATGCGACAGGAAAAACAATTAAATAGTGCATGCAGGCCGGGGAACAATTTAAACCAAGGCACTAAGGGTCAAAAGGAAAACACACAGGAACCTGCACATTGGAAGTCAAAACCTTAACCCTAGGTGAACACCACCAGTCACAAATCTCATGAATGCAGAAATATGCAAATGAACAATTCATTCAATGGCAGATGTTTTGCATGCAATAGAATGGGACATATGGCTAATCAATGCAGATCAAGAGGATATCATTCAAATATGCAAAGAAATGTTGTTTGCCACAATTGCAATAGATCCGGTCATATTGCCAAATTTTGTAGAAGCAAGAATCAGGGACAAAAGGGGTCCGGTGCATCATAATCAGAATCTAGACAAAGGAAAAGTGAATGCGGATGAAGTTAAAAGTGAAATGAACAAGATTTGGGTGAAGAGAAGTACAGAGAATGTAGGGGATGGATCCGCACCAGAATCTGGTGTTGATATTCCTTTCAGAAATTAAAAAGTGAGCTCTGGCTCAGAGGGAGACACAAGGAAAAACATTTTCCCCTAGCCAGTTAATTGGTGCCTAAAATTGGCACATGGGAAGTTGCGGAATAAAAGGTTTCTCAGAGAAACATCTAAAGAAAGCTTGGTAATGATATAAAAGATCTGCAGGAAGATTTGAAGAGTCTAATCTTCCAAGATTGATCTGGTTTAACAGTCATCCAGTAAAACAGGATTATCACAGTTAAATCCGGTATGATTCAAATTCGAGGCATCTTATTCTGTGGATAGATCAAGTGTTTAGGGAAAGTAAGATAATTTGTTATTAATCACCAAGGATTACTCTAAGTATATCTCAGTGATCCGAAAAAGATCTTTCTCAAAATAAGAACCAGGCAACCGGAATGACTTGAGTTGATCATTTATTGCAATATGAGATTAGGGTTTTACCAGAAATAAAAGGGTTCATTCGCTCGTCATTTGCACGTTTGCATTCAAGAAGAAGAGAAAAGGAGCTCTGCAACAAATTATCTCAAATTCTCAAAAGATCAACTGTTGAAGTTGATTCATCCAGCAAATTAATCCAGCGCATTCAGTGAACCCTAGAAGCGCAAAAGTTATTTTCCGTTATTGAATATTTCTCTGTAAAATCTTTTGAAGATGACTACACCGAATGTTGCAAAGATCACTGATAGGCAACGTCCAAAATTCAAGAAAAATCCATATAAATCCCTAGAAGTTGAACCCCTAGGTGCCTTTTCAAGCATTCTGCATGGGGTTTTGCATGTAGAAGATGTTAGGGCATATATTCATGCGAATATTGAAGAATTTGGGGAATCTAAGCTGGTTGATATCCATCACAAGCATTTGATAGATGAGTCATTTGAACTCAAAACTCAGTATAAAGCCATCCGGGACAAGCATTTTGTACAATGCATTCATTTCCCCTATTTTGCAGAAGATGAATGGGTCCGGTATGTTCTAAGTAGAATGCATGATAACTTTATATGGTTGATGAGGCCATTTAAGATAACCAAGGATGCCATTAGGGCAGTAACCGGATTGCACTCATCTGATGGGATTCTTGTTCTCAAATCTGTCAAGAAGCAAACTGTGAGTGAGGCTACCAGATCAAAATTTAACAAAAGAGCAATGACAATAGAAGACATCACTGATCCAGATGTCAAGTTTGCCTCTATGATCATCAATTATAAGATATATCACTCTAGCAGGGAAAATTCAATACCTGGAACTGCAATTTACACTACTTATGAAATGTTGAGGAAAAATCCAGATTATGATCTCTGTGAACTCCTTCTGAGCCAACCAATGGAAAACCTACAAAAGATCAAGAAGGACAAGAAGAATTCCTTCAAGTATGGTGGGATGATACTATGCTTGTTCTTCTACTTCATGAATGAACTTCTCGGATCCAGTGGCTAGGTATGGCAGAATAATAGACCAATAGCCATCCAAATCAGAGATTATATACATGGGCTTGGTGATGCCAAGACACAAAATACAGCACTCTGGGGTTATTTCAAGAATTTTCAGAGCATGATGCAAGCAAGAGAGAGAATCCCCCAATCCTTAGTTGAAAAGTATAAAGATACAGTATGCTTTATGGTAGAAATTGATCAATGTCTAATGGAAGCAGTAGAGCCAAGAATAGTCTGGATCATGCCAATGGGGTATGAAGTAGATGAGAAAATTGTTGAGCTACATGTTCAACACATGCTCAGTCAATCCAAGGATCCTAAAGCAGAAAGGTTTGGAACCTTTGAAGAATTAAGTGTGAAGATCCATGTGGAGCTAAGACAACTGGAAATAAAAAGAAAAGTGAGGAGGGAAGTAGAAGAGTTTGCCAAGAGGCATAGGATTTCAAAAGAGGCACTTGATGAAAATAGAGAGAAGACAGAAAGGGCAGAGAAAGAAAAAGAAAAAGCAGAGAAAGAAGGTGCTCTAGTGGAAGTCCCCTCCCAGACCAGATCCTCTAAGACCTCTGCACCTACCACTACAAAAATCTCAAAGGCATCAAAACTAGAAGCAAAATCATCTGGAAAAGGAGAGAAGAGAACCAAGAAAAAGGCAACAAGGTCTTACACAAGCCAAAAGGATGAAGAAGAGACATAATCAGATGAGGAAGTAAAGAAACTGAAGAAGAAAAGGAAAACATCCGGTGAACTTTCTGCTGAAGAAGTAACAAAAGAATTTGTTGAGAAACCTACTCTGTGCATTGATGACATCATAAAATGAGTTACTGTGGATGGGAACCTTCAACCAATGGCTGAATTCTATAATGATTACAATGAAACTGACCAAAAAATCCTACAAGAAGCCACAGTCAGGTATCTGAATATCTACAACAAGGCTTTTATTGAAATCATCCCTTATTCCCAAAAGCCTAGAAAAGGAATTAGAAATAAGAAAGAGTAATGCTATGGCAAAGGATCTTGAGATCCGAGAACAGATAGCTATTCAGCTATATCCTTCAATCACTCCTAAGCAGAAGAATATGATCTTCAAAGATTGTAAGGATGAGTTCTGAAGCAAAGCTAGAATGAATCAGCTCATGCTTGGAGAAACTGACAAAGTAGCAAAAGAGACAAAAGAGATTCTCTGGAATGCATACAAAAGATTCAACATTCCTATTATAGAGGACTTAGGTGATAATCCCTCAGCCACAAATGTTGAAGAAGAATCTACTGAGTCAGTGGTAGAAGAGGTAAAGGAGACAGATGAACAAAAAGGTAAGAACTTAGATTCCTCTGCTCTGGAAGAGGAGGTCCATGATCAAGCAAACATCTCTCCTCAGGTTTCCCCTACAGACTCCAGATCCAAAGAAAAAGGAAGAGTACAAGAGGAGATCAGTCAAGAAGCAAAAGAAAAAGAAGATGATAGGAGCAAGGCTGCAGAAGGAGAGAAAACTCCAACAGAGAAGGCCACAGATGATAGTAGTAAGGCTATAGAAGGGGAGAAAATTCTGTCTCCGGCAAGAGACACAACAGAAGCAGTCAAAGAGTTCTTGACCAAAGAGATGATGGATTTTGATGAACTGGAATTGCTTCAAGGTCCATTCAATTTTGATTACCTCTCTCCGGTCCAAACCATGAAACTAACTTCCTTCACTCAAGCAAAGGCAAAAGAAAAAATGCTGAAGTCTCACATGGAAGACTGTGAGCTCATAGAAACTGCATCCGGTGTATTGGAAAAGATCATGCCATCCTTCCAAAAGGATCCTACAGCCTCCACATCCGGTAATCTAAAATCTCTTGTAAATTCTGTTAATACACATTTTGATTCTTTAGAGAAAGTAGCAGAAGAGAAAGTCAGGAAATAATTTTTGGATAAGAGATTCTCTGAAGTACAGGGTCTAATCTCAAATGACAGAAGAGTTATGGATATTGGGATAAAGAGTTTAGAAAATGCTCTCAACGATGGCGGAAATATTTATAAATTTTGTTTATCCTGGCACAAAGTGACCAAAGTTGTTGATAAGAAAGTAAAAGAGCAAGAAGATAAACTACTAAGTTTGTCTCAAAGTTTTGATCCTCTCTCATCTCCCGTAATCAATCAAGAATGTCAGACTATTGTAGTCTTGAATGAAATTAAGAAACTTGAGAAGGAGAAGAAAAATAGAATAAGTAGGTTGAGTGAACTTAGAGGGATCATTATCCCTAAGTTAGAGGCCATGCATGAGGCCCTAAATGATGCTCAGACTATAGCTTGGACCAGTGATCCGACAGATCTAAAAAGGGCAGAAGCTTTTGCATTCTTGTTGAGTGGTCACATCTCAATTTTGGATAGGATGAAGATGAGTTGGGAGACAGAAGTGGTACAACTAAAGACCACTTTTGCAGATATATTTTAGTATATGTAGGTAAAACATGTATATATATTTTTTATGCGGCTAAGTATAGATTGTTTTTGGAAATTTTGGTGTGCGGACCCCACCCTTTGCCATTGATGTCAAAGGGGGAGTGAGGAGCAGTGAAAAATAAGGAATCTAACTAAGGGGGAGCTTTGGAAAATGTACATAAGAACAGAGCATCAGCCAAGGGGGAGTATAGTGTGACAGTCATTTTTCACTAAGTGTTTCCATCAATACCAAAGGGGGAGATTGTTGGCAAGAGACAGTATATGGCTTCATGAGTGTTGTCATTGATGGCAACAAAGTTCATCCCACCCATCTACAAAACATGGTGTGCCTATATCGGAAGTCAGATTGAAGAAGTGTTGTGGTCCGGTAAGCAAGAACAGAGCATGCAGCAGGGTCCAACAGTCAGGTCCGAATCTCTCAAAGGAAGTATCTCAGTAAAGTGTGGATTTGGGGAAGTCAATAGGAGTACATTGACTGGTAGATTCCAAGGATTGAACCTCTTATGATGGAAGAGTAAAGAAACATAAGCACTTGAGTGTTAGGTTTCTGTTTGGCAGAATAGATAGAGGAAGAACTAACCAGTAGAGCACCAGACCTAAATCTGGATCAGATATTGATGGTGATCAAGCTTCCTGAGGTATCATTCATAACTGGCTGACATGATTGATGACTTCTATAAGCATCTCTTTAATCCGCATTATTTGGTATGCAAAGATTCAGCCGACTAATCAAAGTTTGGGAAAATATTGAGTATTCCGGATGCCGACTAGAAAGTGGATGAAATCCTTGGTGTGGATATATATACCAGATGGATTTAGATACGAAGTGTGTGTGTATTTTTTGTGGTGTGAAGAAAAACCAGAAAAGCAGTGTGAAGGCAGTAAGACAGATCTGGAATGTAACAGGACAACAACACCTAAGAGAGTAAGAATGAAGTGCAGCAGATCAGTATATTGGGCTTAACCGGAACTGAACCTCAGCATATGTGGATGCCTCTCATCAGTTCAAGTATCTAGTTTCCTTGTATAAACTATTGTAGGCAGTGATCCTCTTGTGAGTAGTGTGCTCAGGCAGTGAGCCCTAATTGGCAAGTGCCATTTTGTACTATCTTATTCTTCTAATAGAGAATACAATCTTGGGTTAATCACCCCGTGGTTTTTCCCTTAACAGGGTTTTCCATGTCAAAATCATTGTGTCATGTGTATTGATGTTATTTCCATTTCATGATTATGTTTGCTTATTTAATTTAATGCTGCACTAATTGACAAGAAAATTTAGAAAGCTAAAATAATTAAGATAACTGATTCACCCCCCTCTCAGTTATCAACAATTATGTGACTAACTCAACCCTTAAGCATGTCTTCGGTGATTTTTGTGGTGAAGTCCAATCGTCAGTGTGTGCCTGTAATGTGCTTGAGATGGTGATGAACCTAGAAATAGGAACACTCCATCACTTGTCTATCGTGTTTTCTCTGTGTTTTCCAAGTGTGTGTATTTGGCATGCTTGATTTGTTTGGTGTGTCTGTTGCCCCATATGCAGTTTAAAGACTAGTGCGATGAGTACTTCTTGCATTGGTTGTGTGTTTGGCATGTCTGTATCCCCATATACAGTTTAAAGACTAGTGCGATGAGTACTTCCTGCATCATGGGTGGTGTGTTTACTTTCCTTGTACTTGCATCTGCATTTCATATATATTTGAGAAAAAGAAAAAGAAAAGAAATCATTCATGTCTTCTATGCATTTACTATCTTCTCTACATTCAATGTTGTATTCTCAATGTTTTGCATGACTGTAATTGTCTTCTCCGTGGTTTGCGTGCCTGTTACTGTCTTCTCTGTGATTGGCGTGTCTTCTCTATGCTTGACATGTTTGCTGTGTCTGTTGACCGTACTTTAATGTATGTATTCACCTTGCGTTTATACATACATTAAAGCAGGGGCTAAATGTAACATCGAAAAATGTCCCCTTGGGGGCTTTTCCCTCTTAAGGTTTAGCTCACGGGTCTTTAATCTACATTTAGGACATCTTGCATCATATTTTGGCATCCTGATGAGAAAACCCCTAAGTGTCATGGCAAATAGGACCTAGGGGGACCACTTGAGATAGACCCTGCCTAAAATAAGGGGGGAGGACTTGGGCGCCCGTTCCCTAGTCCTGCCCTATTTTAGGTCAGGCCCCAATTTCAAAGTGTCGGTTTGTGACTATTATTTAGGTCCTATGCTGACACAATAAGTTTCAATTATGAAATTCTTGGCGAGAATGTTTGTAGTTGCATATATAAGTATGTTTAGGCATTCATTTGTAAACTAGATGATTACTAGATGAGAATTGGCATTCTAAAGGTGATTTAAGGCATTCATTGTGTGTTAGAGTAGATATTGTGTTGTTCATGTGTTTGTATTTGCAGATTTAAGCATCCATCTCCTCATGGCATGAAGAGCTTCTTCCTTCCATGAGATCTTCACTACAAGGTGATATCATTTATGTTTGCAAGCATTTATCATTTGGTTTTGGGCACACACTCTCTATCTGACAATGGTGTTCGGAAGAGTTGAATGTCTCTCCGGGGCTTGACTGAGGCAAGCCTCTAAACACCACAACCTCGTCCCCATTTCCCATGATTGCAGGTTATAGGTTAAAGAAGCAGGAAAAGTGGAGTTGTAGAGGAGTGTTACAGAGTGTCAAAATTGCAAATCAAAGCTAAAAATAGAGACTTGGACTCGGGCGCCTGCTCATTAGTCCTCCAGATCCCGCAATGGAGAAATCTCTGAGACAACAGGAACAGGTTGTAGATAAAGTTCCTAGATCCCAACAAAAAGCATGGCACTGGACTAGGGCACCTGCTCATTAGTCCTTGATTGTTCTACTTCCCAAACTTTGGAAATTGGTACACATATGTCTGTTATTTTACATCTTTCTCTAGCAGCATTTTCCAGTATTCGTTAGTTTGCTTCGGTATTTGCATAACTAGGGTTTTAAGCATAATTGGACATAATTAAGAAATCAAACAACACAAATCCAATTTTGCCAACATTCTAAGTGACCAAGGGCCTGATAGTAGAGTCTTACTTAGCCTAAGGTCCTTGAATGCTTTAGGGTGAAAAGAGGATACACATAAACCATCAAATCAAACCCTATACTAATTTTACCCTTAACATATTCCACCTCAAATCTCAAAGAATCACTAGAGATTCAAGCGGGTTCCCTTCAATTTTCATAGAAGGTGACCTATATTAATCTCTTGAACACTTTATTTAGATGTCAATCTTTTGAACATAAAATTAAAGACTGTCATCTTATGCCATGTGTGATTCCTAAGATTTTGGATGAAACGTAACACCTTTAGCTAAGGGAAAGGTATGGAATATTATGGGAGGCAAGAAACCCTCCATCTTGAAACCTATAATGCCTAGTGAGTCAATCTCTATGACCAAATCCCAATAATATGTTTGTAAAAATGACCCAATCCCCATCACTAAGTGATTGGTTCCTATCCAAAACACTACTTAGATTTTTCCAACTCAAAGCCATCATATGTGAATTGGGTGCTTTATCATGAGTTATCAACTCTCTAGATGCTCTCATAGCCCATCACTTATTGATTATGATTCATAAGAGGAGATTATGGGGATAACACCACTTTGTCTCACTCAACAACTATCTCTTGCCAAACCTTTGTCCAATTTTGTGTAATAAGTTTACAATTTTGACAATGGTTAGCCAAAGCTCTTCATGGATGATCCCTTCATATCAAAATCATCTCATGGAATGTTCATGGACTTACAAGCTTCTCATAATTTTTCTGTTTGGTCCACATGCAATAAAATTTTCCTATTTTAAGTTATTTTCTTAGATGAAGTTAAATTTAATGTTTTTTTTACTTTAGATGGCTATTTTGAAAATATGCCCTCATTCTATGTAATTCATCACCTATCCTCTAGATGGTCATGATGACATGTACATTTTTCTTTCTATACATCTAAGTTCCTTAATTATTTCTTTTGAGGAAGATCCTAACCATTATTCCGTTTAGATTATGCTTCATAGTAGTGGTTGATCTATTGCCATTATCCATGTTTATGTGCCTAATGATGGCCCATAAAGAACATTATGAACATGGTTAGTTGATAACTTACCTTTTTATAATTGGCCCATTTATGGAAACTTTAATATGATTGAGTCACTTGAAAAAAAAAGGAACTTTATCATTGCATTGGTGGATTGGTGAACATAAAGCTTGGTAGTATTTTAAAAAATTGTTAGGGTTTGTTAGACCTAGAGATTTTGTGGTAGCTTGCCATGTCAGACCTTTGGTTTGTGTGGTCTAACCTCTTGGCGGGCTCTAACAGGGTCCTAAAGTAGCTAGATCATGTCATGATTTCTAAGCAAAATGTGTTCCACCTTCTTTCTAATAATGGATAATAAGTGAAAGTACATCCAATGATCATCTTGTCTAGTCACTATCCTATCTCTTTTCAACTTGTGTAGGATGACAAGTTGTTAAAAATTCCAAGCACTCAATTCTTCTTGAACACAACACTACTTTCTTATAAAGGTTTTATCCATCTCATTACAAAAGTATGGAATCTTGAGAAACATTTGTCACTTTTTTCCAACTAGATGGATTAGTCGATTGCCACAATATTTGGCACCACCATATTTCTATTATATTTAGTATTAGGTGCTAAAGATTTGCAAGAGAGTTGATGACATTTCCACTAAATAATTTATGAGGATTTTCACTCAGCTGGAAAGAAACCTTTTTGATCTTCGATTCCCAAGTTTGGATTCTTAGTTGAAGCATAAGATTAGGCTCATTGAATGCCATGAAACCAAAGGTGCTTAGATCATATCTTACCTTCATTTACTCAAAGTCAACTGAGCCTCCAAGGATTCTTTCAAATCCTTTCACTTCAAGCAAGCCAAAAATCAAATTAAGTACCTAGTACACTGATGGATGGCTCACTGTTGTCTTGGAGATATCTAAGACTTTCTTGGATTATTATAGGCTAGTTTTGAAGCCTAGAGAAGATCGTGGAATATGCTCAAGATTTACATCAATTCCTAGATGTTGTTACTACTAAACTACTTTGTTCTATTCAACTTGCTTGCAACATGTCACTCACTCTTGATTAGCTTCATGCAATACTAATGTAGACGGTGAATGAGAAATTATTATGAACTTGAAAGACAATATATGTTGAACACACATAAATATTGTAGAAATGAGAGAAAAATAAACGCTTGAATTATCTTCATAGTGCCACTTCAAGGGAGCAACATCCAAATAGAGCATACCCTCCAAATACAAATATTCCAAGATGCCATTCTAATTGAGAAGTCATTATAATATATAGTTTTTCCAAAAACAACTACTACAATCCCATGCATGTGGGATAAATAATTTACTCTAAAAACTAGTGGGATGACTTAGAAACCATATGCATCCCTTTATTAATGCTACCTAAGGGTGACTTACAAAGCATATATGCCCAACTAGTACTAGCTATCATAAAATGTAATGGGGTACATAACATTGCCTCCCCCTTTAAAAAGCTTTGTCCTCAAAGCTTGAGATGAGGAAATTGAGAGAGAATGTTAGTAGGATCCCATGTGGCATCTTCAAGTAGCAAGCCCTTCCACTGGACTAATAACTTCTCAATAGAGTGATTGCAAAGGTGCTTGGTGTATTTGTCCAAAATAGCCTTAGGTTCCAAAAATATCTAGCCCTCCTCATCCAAATTAGGTAGTGTTGACAATAGTTGAGTAGTAGTCCCAATCATTTTCTTGAGACATGAAAAACTCAGTAGAGTTGAGAAGATGGTGGGAGTGCTAACTTGTATTCCACCTCATCTATCCATTGGATCACTTGATAAGGATCATAAAATTTAGGAGTTAAATTATGACCACTCTTGTCTTGTAATGAAAGCTTCTTGTAGGGATAGAGACATAAAATACCCAATGACTAATGTCAAAAGTGTGATCTATCCTATGTTGATCCACCTACTATTTCATGTAATTTTGGGCCAATTTCATATTAGCCTTAAGTAGTTAAGAGATGTCTTCTCGTTTGGCCAAAATGTTGTCAACTACTACAACCTTAGAAGAACCCGAAACATAAGTACACAAGGAGGGTGCGAGACTACCTTAGAAGACCTCATAAGCCATCATTCTGGAAGCACTATGATGGGTGAGTGTGAGATCATGATGGGGCCAAACAATACCCATAAGTGGAAATGAAGATGTTGATGGGTCCAAATATTGACTTCTTTTATGCTATTTTCTCATGCTTTTAGACTTTATACCTATGCTATTTCAGATACTTTCCTAAGACATTACTACCATAATATGTTGTCTTTTATATATATTCTGCAAACCTTGAACTTAATATGCCAATGTGAAACATGGTGATGATATTTGTCAAATGCATGAGTTAAACATAAGTATGTATATAAATGGGATTTTGTGGATTAATTATGAAGGCTATTTTGTATGTATATATTTTATGGATTAACCCTGTGTAGCAGCAAGATTGGTAACGTAAGGAGAGGAGAATTCACAACACATTGCAAGACAGAGCATTGAAAGAAGTCACAGTTAGGCGCCAACTGAACCTGAACGTGATCATCATGGAAGAATAAATACAAGGAGAAGAAGACTTGTTCCAGGACTCTAATCGCAGCTTATGTATTTTCATTCATGAGCTGTTAAATAGGAATTTATGTTTATGCAGGACTCTGCTTCCTTTGTTTCAGTTAGAGTAATAAATTGATCTCAAAACCCATACCCTAATACCTAGGGATGAATTGATGATCAAGTTAGTTGTTAGTTACATCGTACTATCCCGTTTTTGTATAAGTTAGAAGGGATGAGTTCGATGGGAAGTTAGTTAGAAGAAGTTTTTCTTTTCCAAGATACTTTAATTTTACAGTTGCTCAACAGTTACTCTGTTTTTATGTTGGAAGATACAGACATGTTTTATTGAATACAATCTGGGAAGATTTTGTTTCTGATATGAAGTGAATACAACTATGTGTTATGAGAATCTAAAGTAGATTTAGTCCCCAGATCAAGTGAGATAGTTCCCTGAGCTGGCCACTCAAGCTACTAACTCTCACTTTGTATTTTCCCTTATTTATTCATGTATTTCTAGTTAACAGTGTTTCATGTTATTTTATAAAGTTGCATTGTGGAATAAGTAAGATATCTTGATTGCTATTTCGAGTAGTTATGATTCTTGCATATAACACATAATTAAAGTCCTCCAGAGGTTAGTGTCAATTATTTTATCATTCCGTGTATTTCGAGTTAATTTTGTAATTCTCTATTGAAAATAGTTATCTTCAGCTTATGCTGAAGGTACCCGTAGCAACTGAGTTTGTAACTGTTTTTGCTATTCTTTTATTTCTGTGAACTTAAGTAAATTAAGTTGATTAGAATAAGTTTGTATGAGTTATTTTAGGATAGAAATGAGTCTTGAAGGCATATATAGTGCGGGCATCATCATAAGCTTATGCTCCTTGGTCGATAATTCAATGTAAGAATGCAATGATAGAGTGGACTATTCAGATAGGTTGACCCCTGAATTTTATTTAAGTCTACAACGTGTTAGTTTTCCTCTACATTTTTGGCTCCATTGTCGGGGATGGTGTTATCTTCATAGTCTCATTAGTTTTATGTGCTTTCACAGATTAAATTTTGTTTACAACATTAGACTTAATAAATTCACTTTTCAGGAAACACCAGATATTCTACTAACATTGTGCAGGACCGTGGAAATATCAAGCTAAAACCACTGTATATGGAGGTAGAGAGATCACCGAGGTAGATTCCTCCCTTCAATTTCTTAGGATAACGAGGACACGACTGATTTATCAACTACACGGTAGAAAGTGTTGTAGAAGAGTTTCCTCTTACATCTTCATCAACACCTCCTACATCTCCATCAGCTTCCTCCACAGCCATAGAAGGGACCTTTCGAACCATGGTAGAACCTGTAGTAGAGGATCCTCCAAGACAAGCAACATTTGAATTCCCTATCCCAAACCAAGCACGGGCTGCTACTCTGAAAAATATACCACCTTCTGCATTGCTTGTTTTCTATGGCTTGGTGACCGAAGATCCTGACACTTTCCTATTTGAGTTTGATGTCTTGTGTAGGAGTTATGACTACACCACTGATCCTTACAGACTCAAGCTGTTCCCTGCCACAATAAAAGATGCTACTTTAAGATGGTTTATGGGGTTGGGGAAATATGTCATTCCAGACTGGGATACCATGAAGATAAAGTTCCTGGCAAAATATAAAGACTACTGCAAAGGACATGATAGGAGAAGAGATGACATCTTCAGGATGTTATAGAAAGAGGATGAACTACTAGAAGACTACGTGGAAAGATTCTAGTTTGCCTTGAAGAAAAACGCTCAAAATAGATTGTCTGAAGAATCATTGAAGTTGGTCCTTTTGAGAGGAGTTAATGATGATTGCATGGATGCCCTCAATCTCATTGGAACATGGGATATATCTCAACTTCCCTTTGAAGATGTCTGTAGAGACTGTAGAAATTATTCTAGAACATTTTCTAGAAAACCAAGGGGAGAAAGAGCAGCCATCACAGGCAAGGCAACTAATGGAGTTTCAAGAGTGGAGATTAGTAACCTGATGACCAACATGAAGGAGGAGATTATTAGCCATATGGCTACACAGGTGGACACTCTTCATATCAAGAAGAAACAAGAAGAGGCAGACGCAATGCTTACTGAGTACTGCCCCAGCTATAGATAGAGGAAGGCTAATTATAAATGCAAACGGGTGGCCAATATCTAGCAAGAAAAGATTGAAAGGCCAGAATTGCAACCATTTGAAGGAGAAGATGGACAACTATTCTTTATAGCCCAGAGGAGACCTTGGCAGCAAAGGCAAGGTATGCCCTCTGATCCACTTAGTTTTAATTCTCCCTTTCCTGCTACAAATCAAAACTTCTTTGCTTGGAATGCTCAACAATGGCCTGGTAACCCAAATGCATGGCAAAACCCCTAATGGCCTACTCCACAAGCTGGTTGGAACCAATAATAACCAAACTCATGGCCTCAACAAAATCTCCAAAGTCCCAACTATAACCCCCAGTGGCCTACTCAGTAGCAACAATGGCAGCCTCAGTGGAACAAGGGCCAACAATGGCAGCAAAATGCACAATTTCAGCAACCTATGATTCCACCTCAGCCACAACAGCCAGCCATAATGCCGCCATCAACACCTCAAAATCCACTTCCTAAACCTACCCAAATCCCTGCCCAACCTGCACCTAACCCTAACAACAAGCCTGTTCAGTAGGCTTATACTAACAAGGTAATGCAATATTTGACCTATGGAGTGGAAGTGAGTAATGTTCATCTTAGATTAGGGAAGCAACTTGTAGGGCCTTTATCTCCCCAAATTATAGAGCTTGAAGATGAAGAACCCACTGAAGAAGCCGCAAATAAACCACCTTTGGAACCTGAATCAACCCAAGATGCCCAAACTACCTTACAATAGAAGTGTCCTCCTTTCCCTGAGTGCTTGGCCATGCAAAAGCAAACAGCCCAAATAGATACTGTCCTTCTCAGCCAGCTAAATATATAAGCATTAAGATTCCCTTAATCCAAGCCATCAAGGATATTCCTATATACATCAAAACTATTAGGGATATTTGCATAAAGAAGCCAGGAAGGAAGAGAGTAGACCTTCAGACAGTACATGTTTTAGGTAATCTTGTTGATATCATGTTGGGTAATATAATTGTTTCCAAATACACAGATCCAAGTAGTCTAGTGGTGGATGTAAAGACCAATGGGACTCTGATTAAGAATACTTTGATAGATTTAGGAGCTACAATTAATGTCATGAACAAGTAGGCAATGCAGACACTCCAATTGAACAACCTTGGGCCTACTTAGACAGTCTTGCAATTAGCTAATAGGTCTACAGTCAAACCTGAAGGAGTCATAGAAGATTTGGTCATTGCATTAGATTCTTGGGAATACCCTACTGATTTCATAGTTTTGCAGCCAAAGGTTAATCTTGCAGGTTATCCTCTTATACTAGGTAGACCATGGCTTGCCACTGCTAATGCATTTATAGGTTGTAGGTCTGGTAACATGATCATATCCAATGGGATAGTGACCAAGAAATTGGTTTTATATCCACCAGCCCAGCCATACCATGAGCTTGAGCAGACCATTTGGCCTAGCCTAGAGGATGAGGACACCTATCCCCTATAAACCCTGATGACTATTGAACGCATCCCTTTACTGAATATTCCAGATGAAGATGAATTAATTGCTCATGTTATACAAAACAATTGTGGGAGGCATCCACATTAGCAAGATTGCTTATCTTGCTTACAAGACCCTTTGAGCAACATAATACCCAGCAGTTCATCAGAAGTAGTCTCCCAAATCTTCCATGTGTTATTACCTCAGCAATGCTTACCTGTATTACTCAGCCTTGATATATCTTCTGTGCAAGAACTATCCAAACATGTAGAAATCAAGCCAGGTAAGATGTTGAATATTAATAATACCTTGACTGATGAACAACAACAATCCCTGCATGAAATATTGCATACACACTTAGCTTCATTTGCCTGAGATTACAGTGACATGAAAGGCATTGATCCTACCTTATACATGCACAAGATATACATTGATGATGGTTATAGACCTATCAGGCAGTAGCAGAGGCGCATGAACCCTGCCCTCAGAGAGATTGTGAAAGCTGAGCTTCAAAAGCTTCTGGATGTAGGCTTTATATACCCCATTTTAGACAGTGAATGGGTTTCACCATTGGTCAAAGTACCCAAGAAAGGTGGCAAATAGAGAGTTTGTGTTGATTACAGGGAACTGGATACTGCTACTAGGAAAGATCACTTTCCATTGCCATTTATTGACCAAGTTCTTGACTCTTTAGTAGGCAAGAAATATTTTTCCTTGATGGTTTTAGTGGTTATAACCAGATTAAGATTGCTCCAGAGGATCAAGATAAGACAATGTTTACTTGCCCTTAGGGGACATATGCATACTCTGTCTTACCCTTTGGTTTGTGCAACGCTCCAGCTACATTTCAAAGAGCAGTCCTCAGTATTTTCTTTGATTTTTCCCATGACAATATGGAGATTTATATGGATGACTTCACCACATATGGTGACTCATATGATGAAGCCTTACACAACTTGGAGAAAGTGTTGAAAAGATGTACAGAGCACAACCTCTCTTTGAGTAATGAAAAGTGTTTTTTGATGATGACACAAGGAAGTCTTGGGACATTTCATCTCAAGTGCAGGCATCCAAGTTCACCCAAAGAAGATTGAGATCATATCTACCCTGCCTATTCCACAAAAACAGAAGGATGTAAGGAGCTTCCTAGGCCATGCAGGATATTACAGGAGGTTCATTCAATATTTTAGCAAGATTTTTGCCCCTCTATTTACTCTACTGACCAAGGACAGTGAATTTGAATAGACATCAGATTGTCAGATCACTGTTGAAAAGCTAAAAACATCCTTGACACAAGCCCCTGTTCTCTGAGGTCCGAATTGGTCACTACCTTTTCACATCCATACAAATGCATCTGATTTTACCATTGGGACAGTCCTAGGTCAACAAGAAGGAAACGAGGAGTATGCCATATACTATGTAAGTAAGAATCTGCAAGGAGATGAGTTAAACTACACTGTGACAGAGAAAGAGATGTTGGCAGTTGTTTATGCAATCGATAAATTCAGGCACTACATAACTGGTTACAAGGTTTTCATACATATAGATCATGCAGCCATCATATATTTGATGAATAAACCAATAGTGGGTGACAGAATTGTAAGATGGTTATTGTTGTTACAGGAGTTTGATATTGATATTACAATTGTTGACAAACCAGGCAAGGCCAATGTAGTTGTTGATTTTCTGTCTAGACTACCTACACAGTCTTCAGAAGAAGTGGTTGATGATTCTTTTCCTGATGAGAATCTATTTGCTCTCACCATACACACTCCATGGTATGTAGATATAGCCAATTATTTGGTGACAGGGCGGATTCTAGGATACTTCTCTCCAAGGGAGAAGATGCAACTAGTTCACAAATGTTTTCCTTATTCATGGATTTCTATTTTACATTGGGCTAGATAATATTATGTACAGATGTATTAAAGAGGATGAAGTGTTTGATATATTGAAGGCCTACCATGATGAGCCTTGTGGGAGACATTTTGTAGCCAAGAGGACAGCCTTCAAAATATTAACAACAGGGTATTACTAGCCAACACTTCACAAAGATGCTGTCAAGTACACTAGGAGTTGTGATAGATGTCAGAGAATGGGGTGGCCTACAAGAAGTGATGAAATGCCCTTGCAACCACAAATCTCATTGGCTCCTTTTGACAAATGGGGATTGGATTTTGTGGGTCCTATATCTCCTACATCCAACAACAAAGAATATATCCTAATATATCCTGGTATGTACTGACTACTTAACTAAATGGGTTGAAGTGAAGGCATTGCAGTTTTCCAGAGATGGCAATGTGGCCAAATTCATGTATGAAGACATCTTCACTAGGTATGGTGTTCCAAGAGAGATAGTAATTGACAAAGGACCACAATTTACATCTAATTTAATCACCAAATTGATTGAGGAATATCAGATCAGACATAAGAAATCTACAACCTATCATCCTCAAGCCAATGGTCAGGTGGAAGTCACAAATAGGGAGATTGAGAACATCTTGACAAAGACAATGAAGCTTCATAGAAGAGATTGGGTTTCTAGGCTCCCTGAAGCTGTTTGGGCATACAAAACAACCTGGAAGACAACTACATGGTTTACACCTTATGAGTTGGTCTATGGCAAGACAACAATCTTGCCTATAGAATTTGAACACAAAACCCTAAGAATAGTAGTGGAACTAGGAATGGATTTGACCACTGCACAACAAGAAAGGCTACAACATTTAAATGCTTTGGATGAAATCAGGTTAGAGGCTATTCATCATACTAAGGTCATACATAAGCAGGGAGTAAAATGGCATGATAAGTACATCAAGACAAAGAATTCACTGCAGGTGACTGGGTACTCCTTTATGATTCAAGATATAAGGACTTCAAGGGTAAGCTTCAGTCACGTTGGTTAGGCCCATATGAGATCAAGCAAGTCTTTCCTAATGGTGCAGTTCAATTGCAGACTATTGATGCAGTTTAGTTTTCATTGCTAGTAAAAGGGCATAGGCTTAAATTGTATAAGAATACAAAGGGATGACTTTGTTGTCTCTCTAGCTGCTCAGTATGGTCCTCCTGATACTCTTGATGATGATGAGGTGACACCAGATGATACACCTTCAGATATCGATCCACCAACATTGTCTAATGATGCGGAGGTTGAGTTGCAATACTCAACCCCTGTTGCTGAAACATAATTTTCTTTGCTTTAAATCACATGCACACACAGCACATTGTACATGATGACCACTATCAATTTTAGAGGAACCTATTTTTCACATTCAATAGGGACTTGTCGCAGTTGGGCCTTGGTTTCCTATTTCTGCACATAGTCAGTCGGGACCTGTGTTGCAGGTGCCTGTAGCAATGACTGTCTGCGAAGATTTTCATCCATTTGGCACACATTTCAGTCTTCTTCATGCACATTTCCTTACTGCTCCACGTGCTTCAATCACCTTTCATAATCCAATGGTTGCGGCATGTTTGTTCAAATTGTATTCACCGACTGTTACATCAAATTTTACGCTCTATCAACTTGAATAAATTCTGACGTACCCACCACCCTCCCATCTACTCTATGCATATCACTCCACTCGTGCCAATGTCCTGATCTCTTTTTCCAAGGCGATCCGCTCCATGCTTTTCATAATCAATGCACATAAGGTAACCTTTCAATGATTGTCTTCAAAGTTTCTATTTATATTCATTATTACTAAGTGTCTATCTTATGCATGCGATAATATATCATCCCTTTTCATGTAATCATTACTCTTTCATCCTTGCACATTCATTCGTGAAGTGTGGTCACTTCACCTTTTAGTTGAGGGGAGGGTATATGGTCAGTTTTTAAGTTTTTTTTCTTTTTTACCATCAATCAAATTTTCTTTAAGTTGCTGTCGAGGTTTTCCTATGCTGTTTTCTATGATAGATTGACCTACCCTGAATTGTGAGCTTGATATTTTCCTGTGAGTGAGCTGAATTTCACATTTCTTTAAAGCTACAGTTGGGGGGTAAAAGTATTGACAAGAAGTTTTCTCAGGTGGTAAAATTGAAATTAGGTAGAATTGAGAAGTGATAGGAGTGTAGAATACAGGTGCAATGGGGGGTGATGTAATCAGAAGAGAACCATTAGCGCACAAGGAGATATTGAAAGATGTATTGGTTCTCCCACTCTTTACTAGAGTGGGGTGGTTAGACTATTTTATGAAGTTAACAGAGTACGACAATGATATGGAAAGGGATTTTGCAGGTACTCTACAGTATGACGAAGCGACAGTGAGGGGATTAGTTGTGGATGCCTCTGAAATAGCTATTTCCCAAGTCACCGGTTTACCATGAATAGGGTCTGAGTATCCAGCCCATGCTGATGCAGCAACGATGAGGGAGGAATTCTGTGAGCGTGGTGAGAACCTAGAGTGGACCACTGGTGCAGGAGCACCAAGGAGACCAAAAGACTTATGTCTTGTTTTTGTTGTTCATTTTGTTTTGTTGATTCCATAAGGTCTTGAAGACCATTTTTTCATGTTGTAATAAGGATCATGATGCCATGTTGCAATAGGCACTCATGCAATCACATTGTAATATGAGGCAGTCTTAAAAGTCCTAAGGGATAGTCATACAAACTTCATGTTGTAAACCTTTTCAGCATGTGTCAAGAGGTGGTAGACTTTGTCAAAGGTTTAATGACATTGTCAAAGGTGTTGACAAGTCATAAACCAATCGATGGCCATTGTGATAAACTAGTAATTAGTTGACATTGTAAAACAAGGTAGTTGTAGTCCCAAACATGACAGTTACAAAGACAGTCCAATGGTTACCTTCCATCGACCCCAATTGTCCTCAAAACCATTTCAAATGGATTGGTAGGCTTCTTAAAGCCCTGCCCTGTTCATTGTAAGGAGGAGAAGTCTTGGAGAAGACATTTGGTGGAAGAAAACAATAAGAAACTTAGATTTCTTGCTCTTTTCTGTGTAAAACAACTGTTGCAGCCCGTGGTACTCTTCTGTACGGAAGTGTCATAAGGCATCTGTTGGTGAAATCCTGGAGGTATGAATTAATTCTCCTTTTCTTGTGGTTAGAGGCCTTGAAACTATTTTGTGTGTGAGTTATTTGCATTTCTCTGAAATCTGTTCACCATAACCTAAACTAGGGTTTTGATAGGAAATCATGCATTTTCTTGCCATTCCACTGATTTGATTCACTTTTGATCAGTGGGATTGGTTGTAGTAGGTTTGTATTAGT
The DNA here is from genome assembly GCA_027924645.1 of Cunninghamia lanceolata. Lineage (NCBI taxonomy): Eukaryota > Viridiplantae > Streptophyta > Pinopsida > Cupressales > Cupressaceae > Cunninghamia > Cunninghamia lanceolata. Next base: position 17,065,302 of record BSBN01000547.1, read on the forward strand.
ATGTTATGATGGTTTTTTGGCAGGAAACCTGAGGAGGAGGAGTTTTCTTTGAGGAAACCTAACATCCTCTTGTGTTAGGTGATGTTTTGAGACATAGAGGAAGAACAAAAGAGGACCAATCAATTGTTGTCCATGTTGGGACCCCAAAACCCACAAAATCCATAGTTTTGACATGTATTCCAAGTGCTCAAATTATTGGTTGGGTTCTGTGCATGCATTTTACAGTGGTCTCTTTGTAGTTTTGGCCCTATTGGGGCTCTAGGTCACTAGGGTGAGCTATAGGTTTGAGTATACCGTCCAAAACAACCTATACCCAGTTTTGGATATGTGATAGGGAGTCCAAATGGGTATCTCCTGATTGTCCAAGATCTATATTTGAAGGTCTACAACAAAAGTTATTGATGACTGTTCTCTTTTATAGGGCTACAAGCAATATCTTGGGTTTGTGAAGGAAGTACTAGTTCTAAGTTGATCTGCCTTTGCCAATTATTGGAATGGATCCCAATGCATGTCTAATCAACCTTTCCATGAAGATTTTAGAGCCTCTAATTTCTGTTCCCACTTTTGCATGAAGAACCTTGAATTTGGGCTTTAGGGACATAAGAAAACCTTGTCAAATTGTTCTATCCTCCTTCTATCCAAGTGCCTCTACATCATAGTGGTATCAGAGCCATAAAAGGTTCTGTTGTTGGTTGTGTAAGGCCTGGTATATGTCAGCAAAGGAGAGTGAAGGATAGGCTAGCAATATGCCTCCAAAAGGGATGACCACTGAAGTGGTTAAGAAGTTCAAGGAGATGGAAGAAAAGATCAAAAGTGGAGTCAAGGAAGCACTCCAAGAAGAGTTGAAGGCATTGAGGATAGGGAAGAGGATAGATGAAGGTTCTGATCAAGAAGAAGAAAAAGAGGAGGAAGAAGAAGAGCAAGAATAGGTAGAGGTACCTGAAGTTCAAAAACATTTCCTTGAAGCCATCAAGGCAATTGGCAAGGATTCTTCAGAGGCTCGGATGGAGATTCCCATGTTCAGTGGCAAGATGAATGCTAATGAAGTCATGGAGTGGATTGAGGCTCTAAGCAACTACTTTGAATACAAAGAAATTTGTAAGAACAAGAGGGTGAAGTTTGCAAAAACTAAACTCAAAGGTGCTGCCCTTACATGATAGAATTACACCCAAGGTGAGAGGGTAAAGAATGGGAAGAGCATGATCTCTTCATGGAGTAGAATGTTGGAGAGGATCAAGTCCCAATTCCTTCCATTAGACTATGAGGTACAGATCTATAAGAAGATGCAAAATCTCAAGCAAAGAGATTTGGATGTGGCCACTTACACCGAGGAGTTTCACAAGTTCTCTCTTCATTGTGGATACATGGATGATGAAAAAGGTAAAGTAGCAAGGTATCTAAATGGTTTGAGGTTTAATATCCAAGATGAAATCAGTTTATTAACCCCTGAAACTGTGGAAAAATGCTTTCAAGTGGCATTAAGGGCTGAAGAGAAGTTGAAGAGGAAAGGTGAGCAGCAAAATAGAGGAAGAGGTTTCAAAAATTTTAGAGGTAGGGGCAGTTTTGGAGGTAGAAATCAGTCCCAAAGAAGTCAAGGGGAATTTAGTTCCCAAGAACAAAGTGGAGAATTAGGTTCTAGAGGAGGCATTAGGGGAAGGAGGCCCAATGGAAGGGGTAGATTTGGTGGACCAGGAACAGGTCCTAATGTCTTCACAGGAAGATGCTACAATTGCAACCAAGTGGGACATCCAGCCTTCAAATGTCCTGAAAAGCAAGCCTCAAGCTCTCATGGAGGAGAGAGAAGGAACCAATTGATCCAAGAGGAAGATTGCCAAAGTGTTAACTCATCAATTGGAAGTGCAGCCCCAGTCCATGAAGGAGAAAGTTTGATGATGAGAAGAACCATGTTGAAGGTGCCTCAAACAAAAGAAGCCCCTCAAAGGAAGACATTGTTCAGGGCAACATGCAAGGCCTATGGTAAGATTTGCAAGGTAATTGTTGATTTAGGCTCAACTAAAAATTTGGTTTCCATTGAAATGATAGACAAGTTGAAATTGAAAAGACTTCCTCATGTTAGTCCTTATAAAGTATCATGGTTGAATAAGGGGCAACAAGTTTTGGTAGATGAACAATCATGGGTAGAATTTGAGATAGGAGAATATAAGGACAAGATTTTGTGTGATATAATTCCCATGGATGCTTGTCATTTTCTGTTAGAACATCCATGGCAATATGATGTTCAATCACAACATGATGGTAAAACTAATTCTTTCATTATAACCAAGAATGGTAGGAAGTATAGAATGGATCCATTGCCTGATGAGAATGTAGAGAAGAATGTTGGGTCAAGTGTCATGATTGTGAGTGGTAAAGACTTTCTAGATACCCTTAAGGAGGAAGGAACCCAAGGGTATGCTCTGATTTTGAAGCCTAAAAATAGTCTTAGTTTGCATGATCCTAGTAAGGAAGAGGTTCCTAAGGAGGTGCAACAATTGATAGAGAAGTATAAGGGGATTATGGTAGAAGAAATGCCTAATGAGTTGCCACCTATTAGGGACATAAACCATCAAATTAAATTCATACGGGGATCTACTTTGCCAAACAAAGTAGCCTACAAGATGACACCTTCTCAAAATGAAGAGATTGCCAAGCAAGTGCAAGAATTGTTGGATAAGGGATTGGTAAGAAACAGCCTTAGCCCATGTGCTGTCCCAACAGCCCTAGCCCCTAAAAAGGATGGTAAATGGAGGTTGTGTATGGATTCTAGAGCCATTAACAAGATTACCATAAGATATAGGTTCCCTATGCCAAGGATTGAGGACCTAATGGACTATTTGGGAGGGGCTAGATACTTTTCTAAGATTGACCTTAAGAGTGGGTATCATCAAATTAGGATAAAGCAAGGAGATGAATGGAAGACAACATTCAAAACAAATGAGGGTCTTTATGAGTGGTTGGTGATGCCATTTGGTCTATCTAATGCCCCAAGTACTTTTATGCGTCTCATGAATGAAGTGTTGAAGGATTTCATTGGCAAATTTGTTGTGGTATACTTGGATAACATTCTTGTTTTCAGCAAGACTAAGGAAGAGCATTTGCAACATTTGGATCAAGTTTTGAAGAAGTTACATGATGAACAATTGATGATCAACATGGAAAAGAGTGTCTTCATGAAGGAAGAACTCACCTATCTTGGTTTTGTTATTTCCCAATGTAGTACCCCTCCGTTCTCACCTTGGATGTATAGGTGAATTGGTCAAGGCGCATGAAGGTGAAGGTAAAATAATAGGAATATTCAAGGTAAGGTAAATAATTGATGTTGTACAACATAGGTAGATGCTTCATCCATGCGTGGTTTCATATGATAGTTAATGTGTATTATTGATAATCTCTATTGTGGCACTGATAATGCAGGCTTTGATATTGTTTTGCATTCCAGTGATTAAGATGTCGATCTTACTACAATTGTTATATGTTAGAAAGGATCTCATGTGACTGATTCTGTTAGATTTATTTGATATGATGGTACTTATGACACTTATGATTTCATGCACCTGTATATTAAGTGTAGGGTTCTATTCAGATTAAGAGATAGATTTGATTTGGTTATGATTATGTGTTGAGCTAATCCAGATTGATATGACGTGGAAGGGACAATGTCGCATCACTCACTTGTGAGTGCCCTGCGATGTTGCGATTCCTTTTTCCACCTAGTGCTAGCTTATATGCATCTATAAATGCTTGACAGTGACATTTGTTGCAGGATGCAGGTATCAGGCATCGACTCCACCTGAATTAACAGGTCTGAGCGTGCCTTGAACCCAATGGATATGTTGTTTTGGAGATACCTTAAGGTCCTACATCCCAAGTCATTATCCTCGATCAGGATGCATGACATGTCTAGTTCAACCTGTCAGTTCTGTTAGTATGTCGGTCTTGCAATTGATTTATATTTGATGGAGCTTGTTGGCTAAGTTTATTTTGGCTTGGCTTGTGAACATGTTTGATTTGGCTTTTGATGGTTGTCCTGCTCAGTGGGTTATGTTGTATGCTATGATTTCGTTAGATAGTCATACTATTATTTGATCCACTATGATATTTAACAGGGTTACATCATATTATCATTATTATTATTAATATTTAATAAGATTTAAAATGGTAATTGATAATTACCTAGTTCAAGATACTTAAAGGAAGCAAGTATGGCAGTCAAAAAACTTAAAATTCACCACTCCTGCAAAATTCAATGTTGCGGTGCACCTGGTCAACCATAGGATTGACATTAGCAGTAGCTTGCTTCTTCTGTTCTTCCTTGGGATTTGTATTGGGGACTTGAAGAAGTGAAATTGCCCAAATGATGAGTTAACTTGGTCTCCAATTACTTATGCATATTTAATTGAGAAAAGAGACTGATGCCATACTGGTCAATGTGGTTAGCCCTAAATTATTTAAGATAATGCAGACTGGTCAACTTAAGCAGATTGGCCAAGATAAAATTAAGAAGTTTTAAAACGTAGTTTGACTGGGTTTGAAATGCCCATTTCATCAAAAATAAAATGGTGGAACTAGGGTCAATTGTCATGTTACAAATGGGTGCATGATGTCAAACGATGCCATTTTGTCTCCCTTTGTGTTTTCTCTTGGATATCCTTTGTGATCTCTATATTGAGGCCTATCTCTATTTGCTTAACAATGTAATTAATGTTCCCATTGTGAAGTTGATATTTAGTTTGGGTTATAACATGAGCACCTATTGACAACACTCTTTCAAAATGAAAACATTTACTAACATTTCTAATGGTTTTAAGCATTAATTACAACAAATTTATTCTTTGTAAGACTTCAGATTTTGGAAACTTATAAATTACTTTATTTGTGATAATCCAAATGCCAAAATTTTAATAATTTACTGCATTTATAAGTGATTTTGGAAAATTAGGCTGTGAGATCAATGGAATCAAGTAATTATCGTACTAAACTATATTTCTTTCAATGTATCTGCTGAAAATATAAGGGTGTGATTCTTTTTACTTGGCTAAAGATACCTAGGGGTAGGAACCCAATGGCACAAAACCCAGAGTCCCATGAAAATAGTAGCAACAAGTAAAGCTAGCAGACAGTTTCCTCAAAAGGAGTGAAGGCCTGAGAGGGTGCCCATAATCTTGTCAGGTACAGCAGAGCATTGGGGGCAGCTTACCCATGGGATTATGCGATTAAAGGCTACAAATTGTCTAAGAGCGTTTTTCAATGTAGAGGGAATGGAGTGAATGGGTTTAGGACCGCCGCTGCTAGAGGATATAGTGCCTTAAAGGGCAGGCTTGAGGGGGAGAGTGTCGTTATGAAGGCCCTTGTTTTGTCTAAGAAAAGGTATGGGATTTTAATTCAGGGGTTTGGGGATCTCTCATGGGACCTTTAGGATCATTTCAGAGGAAGACATCAAAAAGAAGGAGGAGGGACAGGAGGAAAATGCATCGATGAAGAAAAGACATAGGGTGTCTGGTTTGCAGGCTTGTGGGCTTGCTAAAATTGGTTTTGATAAGGGTTTGCCTTTGACATATTTATTGGCTAGTATGCTTGTTGCCCATCAAACACCGGAGTATGATTTGGATTTTCTCTTTTCTCTTTCATTTCCATGTCAATCAGAGCAATTTTGCTGTAGATGATCAGGAGCAGGGGATTTGTTTTCAGAAGGGACGAATAGAGGTATGCCCTAGGCACTTGGTATGTTCTTGTACCATTCTTTTATTTCTGGAATAATGAGATCAATATCTTTCTAATAGTCCTTAATCTTATGATTATTTTTATCTTCTGTGTTAAATATATATATATATATATATATATATATATATATATTCGCTGGGAGATTGGGGTGTGTTGGTTTTGCATATGCATGCAGTGAGATGATAGTGTTATCTTTGGCAATTTACTCAGCTTCATAATGGCATTCTTTATCTTTTGCAACTTCACCATCTAATATTAAATCCCCTCTGTCTTTTAAGCCTTGACCTCTTTCTCCAATTTGTCCCAAAACTTCTAATTTGCTCAAACTAGAATGTATGGTTGAATCCTACTTTATTCCATATTCCTCAAGATGAGAAGGGGCGGCTAAGACTTGGGTATTTGGCTTCATACCTATTAATTTACCAATTCTAATATCTGACAAAATTCCTAGCCTTTATTCCTTGCTAGATGTCCATGCCTTGTTCCAAAAGCCCCTTTGACACAAACTGGGATGATGCTGGTAATGACTATGGAAGTTGGCTTTACACCTGCCATTTGCATTTACTTGGAGGATGCTAATAAAGTTTGAGAAGTTGGTATTCGCACCACCAGTAGCATTTGCTTAAAAGTTTCTAGGACTTTTCAAATTTCAACAAACTCATTCGAACATATCCTGCAATCAAAGTTTTCCAAGAGACCACATTAATTTAATAGACATTTTGTAAAATAATTCTTGTAGCTTCCAAAGCACTTACAACTCAAACATCTAAAAAAAAGAAAATTCCCCTTCCATTATGCTGTGACGGTTTTCCCTTCATTTTATTGGAGATCTAACAACGTGCACATTATTATAACGCAGGCCTATTTTCTTTTCCATACCGCTTCATTTAGCCTCACTAATAATCCTTGCAAGTGCTCTGCTTTTGTATGTCCTAGAGAGTGTAGTCTTTGTTTATCATAACGGAAGTGCTCATGTGTACAGGATAAATGGATTATTGAAGAGTTTTGTAGGCATCATATATTGTAATGTCTCATGAAAATAATTAGGAAAACATTGGCTGTACAACTCCATAGTGTATGATCACTATTTTCATACTCTCCATTAACCAGCGATCAGACGGCTCTGTTCTTGGGACAACGTTTCTTTATTCTCCTTGATTATTTACAGTTTATAAAAATAGACCATCTTAATTAAAAATTAATAGAGCCCTTGGATTGTAAGAAGAAATATTAGGATTTAGAAGATGTCATATTTCTCATACAAACCTTCTTGCTTTGAAGTCAGCCCATGTATACTGTAGACTGTATCAAGTTTCCTGTATTCTTCTAGATCCAACATGATTATTGATTGCATAAGCTTTTAGGATCCGAAAATGCAAGAACTATGCTTTTTGGTATCAGATGGTGCATCCCTACATAAACTGGTCATTCTAACTGGTGTAGGTTGATAGGGAATTGTCCATAGGTCCCCTGCCATTGAAAACATTATAAGGATAAAAAGTATGAGATTTCACATATCATTTAAACTCACAACCACCATAAACAAAAAATGTGTTTTTAGTTATTTCAATGGATCACATATGCTTTGCCAAAGCTACACAACGGGAGTTTGTTCCCACCGGCTGCTCAAAATGATCATGGGAGCACTTCCATTGCTCTGTAAGTAGCCACCATTGTAAAGTCTGAGTCCGTTCAGCAACAAAACGCTATGAAGTTGAAGTATGACACATGCTAGGAGGATGCTAGCAAAGTTTGGCTAACAATAACTTGCAATAAAATGAGTCACCAAGGATCAACTTGTGCACATTAAGAAACCACATTTGTTGAGAACCTTGTAAAACAATTTTGTGCTTTTGTTGTATCCACATTTGCATTCATATCTGATAGGATAGTCAACACTACAGTATTTGACACAATACGCTTCCAGTTTTATTTGATGAAGTATGCAAGCAATGCAAACAAAAGTTGTTGAGTTTGGCTTAACGGATGCCAATTGCCTTTGCTTAAAAATCTCTAAGGCTCGTTTAACAAGCCCATTCTGGTTAAAGGATGAGCATGTTTTGTTTTATGTGATGTTGACTTCTCTCAGCTTATGGTTTATATGATTTTAACGACTGTGCAAGAGGGATAATGCCTTGCTCAGTATATCTAGTCCTATTGTTATGTCTTGAATCCATGTGGTAGAGTCCTTCATAATTGTGGTGGTTCATTACTGTTGTTGGCATGTAATAAATTTTTGGGTTGGTTTATTCTATGAGATTTTTGGAGCAAGAGGACCCATGCCTTGCTCTGGAATACACCTTGTTATGGTGGAGATGTTGGAGCAAGAGGACCCATGCCTTGCTCTGGTGATTTATTATGTTGTGATTGGTTGCAAGATGGTTGATGCCTTGTATATTTGTTGTTATGATGATAGTTGTTATGTTTAATGGATAGGGTTTCCTAGGTGCAGGTAGGGGAGTGGCTTCCAATGTGGGGCCGGTGCCCAAAGTGGCCGCCAGGGTAACCCATTGGAAGTTGGTAATCAAGTGATAACCTAATAATTAATCTAGGGGTTGGGTAGTTTTCACACTAACAAGATAATTGGATGCCTCACTCATGCCTGTAGTGCTCGTTCAGGCTAAGGATTAGATGAGAAGGCCGTGGTTGGCAAAATCAACTTCCTTGTCCTCATGAAAGGAATGTTGATTCCACATGTGTCACCCTATGGGGCCGGTGCCTAGAGAGAGGCTGCCAGGGTAACCATAGATGGGGGCTGGCTTTTGGTGATAGATAGCCTGGGTAACCCATGTTAGGACCATGCGATGACACTCTCCCTACTGCAGCCTAGCATTCCCTAGTTGTACTCTCCCCATTTGTTAAGTGGTTGCCTCTGGAAGTGATGTTGAGTGGTTTGTGATATTGACTTGTGCGGTTGGAAGTCATGTGTTGTCTTGTTCTTATAGTCCTCTGTCTACCTGATTGTCTATTGTACTGGGACCTTATGTTATCTCCTAGCTCAGGGGGTGGACCTCAGGGTTCCACATGGTCGGGTGGAAGAGCTTAATCCATTGGTTTTTCCCTTGCTGATGTTCATGTGCGAGGAGGATATATCTTGTGTATCAAGCATGAGATCTTGTTCCAGTTATGAAGGAAGTGATTTATATTCATGTACTAGCCTCGTGTATCAACTGTATCACATTATATATATTCAGATGTAATCAGGATGTTGATAATGTAACTACATAGTGATATACTCATATGTATAGACTTTTGAATATGTACATGTAATCTTGATCAAGTTGATTATCTAACTGTTGTCATGAAATGGAGATTTATATGTATAATCATTAGTGTAATAGATTTAGAATGTTCTGTCGATGTTAGTTAATAATGCATGTAAATTATGTTGATTAATTTGTCAAGTAATGCAACCATGGGACCTTAGAAGACAAGTTGTTAGTTAATGGTGTGTATTGATTTGCTAAACATTACTTTGTTATCTTATACAAAAAAAAATATTCTGCATTGCATAGCATAGATGTGTTGTTTTCTAAGGTGTTCATGGCAGGGCATTACACCCAAGGTAGTTTGAAGATGGATCTAGCAAAGGTAGAGGCCATTTTGTCATGACCAACTCCAAAAACAGCAAGTGATGTGAAAAGTTTTCATGGTTTGGCAACATTTTATAGGAAGTTCATAAGGGGTTTTGAGGCATTTTTGTGCACCAATTTTGGATACCATCAAAGGGGGGCAGAAATGTAAATTTTTTTGGACAAAGACAGCCAATGATTCTTTTGAAATTCTGAAACAAAAGGTAGCACAACAGCCCATTCTTGTTTTGTCCAACTTTAACAAGTTGTTTGTGGTGGAGTGTGATGCTAGTAACCTTGCTATAGGGGCTGTCCTAAGTTAAGAAGGCAGGCTTGTTGCTTTCTTTAGTGAAAAATTGAATGATGCTAAGAGAAAGTACTCTACTTATGACTTGGAATTGTATGCAATGGTGCAAGCTTTGAAAAAATGGAGTCACTATCTTTTGTCTAAAGAATTTATTATTTATACTGACAACCATGCACTTAGTTTTCTGAATTCACAGGAGAAACTCAACCATAGGCATATGAAATGGGTTGAACAACTCCAAGCATATACTTTTTCAATCAAACACAAGAAGGGGCAGGCCAACAAAGTGGCAGATGCATTGAGTAGAAGTGTGTGTATGGTTCAAGAAATTCAGTTGCAAAGTGTAGGGGTTGATGCTCTCAAACATATGTATCAAGATGATGAAGATTTCAAGGAGGTATATAAAGTTTGTTCACAGTTTTCAGACTCTTATCATTCTAATTTTTCTGAGTTTTTGTTACAGCAGGGGTTGTTGTTCAAAGGCAGCCAACTATGTGTTCCTAGGTGTTCCATGAGGGAGAACATCATAAAGGAAAAACATTGTGGTGGACGAGGAGGTCACTTTGGGCTGGATAAAACATTGGATCAGGTGAAGAGGTTTTATTTTTGGCCTAAAATGCAATCAAATATTAGAAAATTTGTTGAATGTTGTAGTATTTGTCAAAGGGCAAAGGGTACTTCATCTAATGTTGGTCTATATCATCCTTTTCCTATTCCTAATAGGCCTTGGGAACGTATTAGAATGGATTTTGTCTTGGGTCTTCCTAGGAATCAAAGAGGCTTTGATAGTATATTTGTTGTAGTGGATAGATTTAGTAAGATGGCTCATTTCTAGCCATGTAAATGCACTAATGATGCTTCACACATTGTTGGTTTGTTCTTCAAAGAAATTGTTAGAATCCATGGTTTGCCTCTTAACATTGTGACTGACAGGGATCCAAAGTTTGTGGGCCACTTTTGGCACACTTTGTGGAAGAAGTTAGGCAATCAATTATCATTCACTTCAACCTATCACCCTTAGACTGATGGCCAAACTGAGGTGGTGAATAGGTCCTTGGGAAATCTTCTCAAGTGTCTTACCAAACAACATGGAGAGGCATGGGATATGATCATCCCTCAAGCTAAGTTTGCTTACAATGATTCCACCAATAGAAGCACATGAAGGAGTCCATTTGAGATTGTTTATGGTGTTCACCCAAGAGGTATTCTTGAATTGAGAGATCTCCATGGATTGGAGAGGAAGAGTGCTCAAGGTGAGGACTTTGTATTGGCCATGAAGGACATCCATGATAATGTAAGAGAAACTCTTCAAAGAAACAATGACAAGTACAAGGAGAAAGCCAATGAGAGAAGGAGAGATGTATAATACAAGGTTGGGGATTTGGTCATGACACATTTGAAGGAGAGACTTCCAAAGGGGTAGCCAACCAAACTCCTCATGAAGAAGATAGGACCATGCTAGATTGTGCACAAGTTTGGCACCAATGCCTATGAGATTGAACTTCCTCAAGGCTTGGACATATCTCCTATATTTAATGTTTTAGACTTATTTCCTTTCAAAGGTGATCATAATGCAGATTCAGAGGCAGATATGATAGCAGCAGGAGATGAAGAATGGGTTAAGGGTCTTCCACCCACTCAACCCTTGAAGCTGGAATGTATCTTGGACACCAAGGTCTTGAAGAAGACTAGAAAGAAGACATACAAATAGTTCCTTGTCAAATGGAGTGGCTTACCCATTGAAGATGCCACTTGGATGAGTGAAGAAGACATCTTGAAGCATGGTGTCACAGTTGCTGATCTACTTCCTCAAGAGACTTGAGTTCTCTTTCCACCTAGGGAGTATGGTGCAGGAGCACCAAGGAGACCAAAAGACTTATGTCTTGTTTTTGTTGTTCATTTTATTTTGTTGATTCCATAAGGTCCTAAAGACCATTTTTTCATGTTGTAATAAGGATCATGATGCCATGTTGCAATAGGCACTCATGCAATCACATTGTAATAGGAGGCAGTCTTAAAAGTCCTAAGGGACAGTCATACAAACTTCATGTTGTAAACCTTTTTGGCATGTGTCAAGAGGTGGTAGACTTTGTCAAAGGTTTAATGACATTGTCAAAGGTGTTGACAAGTCATAAACCAATCGATGGCCATTGTGATAAACTAGTAATTAGTTGACATTGTAAAACAGGGCAGTTGCACTCCCAAACATGACAGTTACAGAGACAGTCCGATGGTTACCTTCCATCAACCCCAAATGTCCTCAAAACCATTTCAAACAGATTGGAAGGCTTCTTAAAGCCCTGCCCTATTCATTGTAAGGAGAAGAAGTCTTGGAGAAGACATTTGGTGGAAGAAACCAATAAGAAACTCAGATTTCCTACTCTTTTCTGTGTAAAACCATTGTTGCAGCCCGTGGTACTCTTCTGTATGAAAGTGTCATAAGGCATGTGTGGTGAAATGGTAGAGGTATGAATTAAGTCTCTTTTGCATGTGGTTAGAGGCCTTAAAACTATTCTGTGTGTGAGTTATTTGCATTTCTCTGAAATCTGTTTGCCATAACCTAAACTAGGGTTTTGATAGGAAATCATGCATTTTCTTGCCATTCCACTGATTTGATTCAATTTTGATCAGTGGGATGGGTTGTAGTAGGTTTGTATTAGTATGTTATGATGGGTTTTTGGTAGGAAACTTGAGGAGTTTTCTTTGAGGAAACCTAACATCCTCATGTGTTAGGTGATGTTTAGAGATATAGAGGAAGAACAAAAGAGGACCAATCAGTTGCAGTCCATGTTGGGGCCCCAAAACCCACAAAATCCATAGTTTTGACATGTATTCCAAGTGCTCAAATTATTGGTTGGGTTCTGCGCATGCATTTTACAGTGGTCTCTTTGTAGTTTTGGCCTAATTGGGGCTCTAGGTCACTAGGGTGAGCTATAGGTTTGAGTATACCGTCCAAAACAACCTATACCCAGTTTTGGATATGTGGTGGGGAGTCCAAATGGGTATCTCTTGATTGTCCAAGATTTGTATTTGAAGGTCTGCAACAAAAGTTATTGATGACTGTTCGCTTTTATAGGGCTACAAGCAATATCTTGGGTTTGTGAAGGAAGTACTAGTTCTGAGTTTGATCTACCTTTGCCAATGATTGGAATGGGTCCCAATGCATGTCTAATCAACCTTTCCATGAAGATTTCAGAGCCTCTAACTGTTGTTCCCACTTTTGCATGAAGAACTTTGAATTTGGGCTTTAGGGACATAAGAAAACCTTGTCAAATTGTTCTATCCTCCTTCTATCCAAGTGCCTCTACATCAACCACACAAGGTACAAAAAGACTATCCCTTCCTTTCTTCTGGGGGAAATGTGCTTCGTATATTATCAAATATATCACTTGTGATGGTAGGCATAACCTGTTGTATACTACACACTTTAAATTGTTGAATCACCCGCGCCATGACAAACTGGTTAATGTTCCCAATTATCTATACAATATGTTGAAAAGAATATCATTTGAGTATCAGAAAAGACAAATAGAGACTACATTGTGTCATCATTGTCTGGTAGCTCTACTAGTTAAAAGAAGTTTGAGAATCCAGCACCCACAGGTTAGCTGGGATGCTTTTAAACAGTGCATGGATATTTCTGAATTGCTGGAAGTAGATGAGCCTCAATAGGAGGTTGAACCTGAAATTAAACTTGATGAAGAACCAGAGCCAGCACCAGAGGTTGAACCAGAAGTTGAACTAGAGGTTGAACCTGAAGCTGAGCTTGAGCGAGAAGAGCTGCAGGAGGAAATTCCTCCAGAAAGTAGGCCAGTGACAGGAGATGAAACCCCAATTCCTAACCCTAAACCCATGAGGGGAACCATGAGGAGTGATGCTTCTACTTCTTCTGAGAAGAAGAAGAGTAAGAAGAATGTAGAGAAGCATAAGGGCATTGAGAAAGAGAAGGGTGCAGGGGAAAGGAAGAAGAGAAGAAGTCAGAAAAAGAGAAAGAGAGAGGATAAGCCAGAAACTATCACACCTAGGCGTTTAGGAAGATTGAGGAGGCAGAATGTAGGAAGAAGAGGACAAGGGGAAGTAGAAAAGGAGGAAGCACAACAGCAGTAAGATACAACATTGTTAGACACAACTTCAGAGAAGGAAGGAAATGTCCCTAGTAATATTCCTACTAATGCCAGTGTGCCTGCGAAACACAAAAGGTATGTTTCTTCATCCTCTAGTTCTGATTCAGAGGATATTTTCATTGCAAGAAAAATGGGAAAAACATTTCTAGGCAGCCCTATTAGATAAGTTTTTAATGTTACTGAAAGTAAGGATGAAGGTTTTGATTTTGAACAAGAAAAGGAGTTGTTAGAAGATATAAATATGAGGCAAGAACTTCAAAAAGCCCTTGACAGAATTAAACAATTAGAAGAACAAGTGAAATAGTATGAGGAGAAGGATAGGGAGAAAGAGATAAGAATAAAAGAATTAGAGACAAATATTCAGACATATGGTCATGGCTCTAACATGGATCTCTTAGCACAAGTGATTGAGAGTAAAATGGAAAATGAGGAAAAAGAAGCTCCAATCTTGCAGCCTCCTATAATAAGACCTCCTACATGCCTCACTGTTCTATCTATGGGCTTTGAATTGATGAAGTTCAATGATAAATTCAAACAAGAAAAAGAAAAATGGGAAAAGGAGAAACAAATTTTTAATACATCATTAGAAAGTAAAAATGTTGAGTTGAAAAGGTTGGAAGGGAAGCTAACAAAGGTAGTTGAAAGGGCAATTCAAATTATAGAATGCAGACCTCCACCAAAAGTGTATGCCTTGTTTCTCAAAGAAAAGTTTCTTAGCTTTCAATTCAATAGATTTATCAATAATCATTCCATTTCCATCTATTCAAGAAATGATTTCTTTCAGTTATTTCAAGGAGTTAGTTTGGAAGAACAAGATCCACTGTGTGAATACTATCTGCACAATTATTTGATGGATGAAGATACAGAGTGGAATCCCCTGATCTATGCTGGTGATCTTCAAGTCAGAGTACTAATGTCTTATCTCAGAAATGAGCAGCTAAGAGGGGAGTTAATGGATAGATATGAGGAACATGAAAAGAAAATGCCACTACAACTTAAGAAAGAAGCCTTGAAACTTGAAGTGATCTTGACCCAATGGCTAACACTACTTTCTCATAAGGGTCCAGGTAAGGTGATCATGGATTTAAGAATCAGGGATTATAGGAGAATACAATGGTTGGTAATATCTATCATTCAGAATTGCAAAAGATATGTGCAGAATAGATGGAATAATTTGACCCCAGAGTTGCAGAAGAAAGAGCCTCATTCTCTTCACAACTTTAGAAATATGTTTGAGAGATTGCACAGGTACATCCAGATCTTCGAGCGAAAAAGGAGTGGAATGGCTACCCCTTACTTATCACCATCCTATTCTTCTTTATCCAGTGCCACACTGGACAGGAGGAAGAGGTGATGAGTGCAGGCGTGTTGAATTGATCAGATTGGAGAAACTTGCATGTTACAATGGATTCTATCTCAAACAAGGAAAGGGGGTCAGAGAAGATATGGATCTGAGGAAGATAATTTCACATTATAACCTTTTCCTCTAGGTGTTTTATTGAATATTTTGCTTGAGGACAAGCAAAAGTCTAAGTTGGGGGGAAATGATGGGTCCAAATGTTGACTTCTTTTATGCTATTTTTTCATGCCTTCAGACTTTATACCTATGCTATTTCAGATACTTTCCTAAGACATTACTACCATAATATGTTGTCTTTTATATATATTCTGCAAACCTTGAACTTAATATGCCAATGTGAAACGTGGTAATGATATTTGTCAAATGCATGAGTTAAACATAAGTATGTATGTATATAAATGGGATTTTGTGGATTAATTATGAAGGCTATTTTGTATGTATATGTTTTATGGATTAACCCTGTGCAGCAACAAGATTGGTAATGTAAGGAGAGGAGAATTCACAACACATTGCAAGACAGAGCATTGAAGGAAGTCACAGTTAGGCTCCAACTGAACCTGAATGTGATCATCATGGAAGAATAAATACAAGGAGAAGAAGACTTGTTCCAGGACTCTAATTGCAGCTTATGTATTTTCATTCATGAGCCATTGAATAGGAATTTCTATTTGAGCAGGACTCTGCTTCCTTTGTTTTAGTTAGAGTAATAAATTGATCTCAAAACCTATACCCTGACACCTAGGGATGAATTCATGATCAAGTTAGTTGTTAGTTACATCGTACTCTCCCATTTTTGTATAAGTTAGAAGGGATGAGTTCGATGGGAAGTTAGTTAGAAGAAGTTTTTCTTTTCCAAGATACTTTAATTTTACAGTTGCTCAACAGTTACTTTATTTTTATGTTGGAAGATACAGACATGTTTTATTGAATACAATCTGGGAAGATTTTGTTTCTGATATGGAGTGAATACAACTATGTGTTATGAGAATCTAAAGTAGATTTAGTTTCCAGATCAAGTGAGATAGTTCCCTGAGCTGGCCACTCAAGGTACTAACTCTCACTTTGTATTTTCCCTTATTTATTCATGCATTTCTAGTTAACAGTGTTTCATGTTATTTTATAAAGTTGCATTGTGGAATAAGTAAGATATCTTGATTGCTATTTCGATTAGTTATGATTCTTGTATAGAACACATAATTAAAGTCCTCTGGAGGTTAGTGTCAATTCTTTTATCATTCTGTGTATTTTGAGTTAATTCTGTAATTCTCTGTTGAAAATAGTTATCTTCAGCTTATGTTGAAGGTACCCATAGCAACTGAGTTTGTAACCGTTTTTGATGTTCTTTTATTTATGTGAACTTTAGTAAATTAAGTTGATTAGAATAAGTTTGTATGAGTTATTTTAGGATAGAAATGAGTCTTGAAGGCATATATAGTGTGGGCATCATCATAAGCTTATGCTCCTTGGTCGATAATTCAATGTAGGAATGCAATGATAGAGTGGACTGTTCAGATAGGTTTATCCCTGAATTTTATTTAAGTCTACAACGCATTAGTTTTCCTCTATAAATGCTAAAAATAGAATTAAGTAACTTCACATCAAAAATTGAATGAGTTATCTACATAGTCTAAAAATAAGGTAGTAATAAAAATTGCAGTAAATTGAATTTAGTTTATGGGCTTATAAGAATCACTACCTTTTATCTTTTAATATTGCCAATAACCTTAAGCATGTGAGTTGAAGAAAATCCATCCAAAGCATGAATGAAAATATAGACATCAAGAGTGGACTGTTGTTTTGGGGAAAACAACTCTTCTTTTGCATCTAAAAATTTCTCAGTCACTAAGCACCTTGGTAGAGTCAATGAGATACAAGCATTGCTCACTAAAATTGTGACCCTTTCCCATTTTTATCACAATTTTAACACAATATGCTTGTCTTTTTATCTGTTATCTCTTCTTGAGAGAGTATGTGATTATGGGGATTTAGTTCTTTTATCTGATGCCTCCTTTTAGTTTTGAAAGAGGAGGAGGAACTAGCTAGTTTCTGCTATGATGCCAATTTGTCTTCTACAAGCCATGCCAAGGATAGAGAATCTCTATAGGAATTTGGTTTACACATAAGAATATTTGCTCTAAGATCCTTCTTGAGACCATTGATGAAATAACTACAAAAATTGATAGATCCAAGCCACGTGTCTGGTTGCCTAGTTTCTCAAAATCACTTTGATACTCCTTGACTAAATGTGTTTGGCAAAGGGCACCAACAAAGTCATCATAGACATTAGGGCCAAAATGGATTAGAGATTCCTTGTGAAATTATAACCAGGTGAGAAATGGGAGAGTCCTATCCAACCACTAAAGGGCTTCCTTTTCCAAGTGAAAAGAGGCAAGGGAGAGCTTTTGATCCCAAGGAATTTGATAGAAATCAAAATATGGCTCAGCCTTGATCAACCAATTAGGGAGATCTATACCATCACATTTAGGAAAGTTTAGTTGAGGGGGTAAGAGAGGGCCACTCTGATTGTGGAAGAGGGAACTTGTTGTAGGAGAAGAAGTTTGGCCTCTGTCTATAGCTTAGAGTAGTTGGTCCATTTTGAGGGAGAGTTGGGAGAGTTGGTCTTCACAGTTGTTGAACCTTGCTTGACTTTCCATTTGTATGTGATCAAGGTAGTCATTAAGAGATTGCATAGTGGGCTCTTATGGATCATATTGGTCCTGAGAATGGAGACCTACCACCATAGGGATGAGAGGGATACAAAAAATAAGTACTTGGAGTTATATGGAAAATTAACCAGCTCGAAGAGATAATCATAACATGAAATATCATGAAAAGGAGTAAAAGTTGTCTCCAACCCAAAAAAGGGTAGCCATGGTTATATGGCAGATTGATCAACTCAAAGAGACTAGTGTCATAGGACAATCCACTGAAAGGGTAAAAGTTGGTCCCAAACACTTTTTAATAATTTTTATAAATGTGGTAAGTTTCTTCAATTTATTAGTTGGTAGAGGGGTTATATGTTGTAGATAGCACATTTTCTTGTCCTATATGGGTGCACTCCTAGTGTAGGGAACTGATGCCATGAATCATAATATTGCTATAATAACTACATATCTAGAAGAATACTTTGGATACTAAAGATGGGATACCTTGCAAAGAGAAAGCTAAGAACTATAGAATAAATGCCAAATAGCCAGCTGCTAAGAAAAATCTAATGTAGTTGTATTTAGGGTAGATAATAGATAGGTGGGGATAAAAAGGGAAGGCACTACAGGGTGTGTCTGGCTTGTAATCTCACCAATATACTTATCCTATTTGTAAATAGTGTCATCCTGATATTTCAAAGTGCTAACTATGGAGGGTTAGGACCGTACCCATAGCCCACTATTTGATCTCTAAGGAATGGTTGAGTAATTTCTTGGGGTCAATTGATTACTAGTGCATCACAAAATATAGGTGTTTGAAGGTTACCTAGGGTTAGGATGAAAACTATCCTAGGGGGTCTTTCGATATACCCATAGTTAGATGGAAGTTCATAGTCATATATATTTAAGGCTTGGGTATTGGAGCCAATATACTCCTCATTTCACCTGATCCTTTCTAGGGAATCTAGCTTAGCCAAAATTAACAACTCTTTTGAGGATATCTAAAAACCCTTGGTACAAGGTTTCTAACCTAAAAAGAAAGAAAAAAACTACTTGCAAGGGAAAAATTTTGGAAAAAATATGGGTAACAAATTTAGTGCTACTGTGGCTATGCCCACTTTTAGATCACCAAGATCCCTTTAGGGAAAGGTGAGAGCATATATGATGGATCATTATAGACAACCCTAACTTGGTAAAACTACTTGAAGAAATGGCCTTGGAAAGAGCTTTGATACCACTTGTAATGAACTTGTAGGACAAAATATGCTAAACACATTGAAATATTGTAGAAACGAGAGAAATAAAAATGCTTTTATTATCTTCACAGAGCCACTTCAAGGGGGAAACCCCCAAATAGAGCATACACTCCAAATAATATAAAGTTTTGCCAAAGGAAACTACAACTATCCCATGCATGTGGGATAAATACTTCATTCTAACAACTAGCAGATGACTTACAAAGCATATGCAACCCTTTATTAATGTTACCTAAAGGAGACTTATAAAGAATATGCACCCAAATAATATTATCTATAATAAAATAGAATAGGGTACATAATAGAAATCCCCTAGCTTAGATGGATTTCATTATGATTTTTTAATGCAATGAGTCACTTTAGTACTCTAGACCTTCTTCATGTCTACTAGGAGGATCTTTGTAATAAATTATTTTGAATTGTTATCAACCAAGTAAAATCAAATTCATTTGGAAGGCCATGGACATTTGGATCTTATCTCTAGCTCACAACCCATTACCTTGCTTAGTATTTCTTAAAACATCTTAGCAAAAGCCTTAGCCTTACATATCTTCCACTTGGTTCCTTCCATCATGCAACTAAAGTAAATGAGAGGGAGGGAGAGAGAAAGAGAGAAAGGGAAGGGAGAGAGATAGACAGACAAAGAGGCAGAGGGAGATATATAAAGAGATAGAAAGAGAGATAGAAAGAGACAGAGGGGAGGGAGAGAGACATATAGAGATAGTGAGAGAGAAATATAAAGATATAGAGGGAGAGGGAGAGATAGAGAATAGAGAGAGATAGAGATAGCTAGAATGAGAGAGATAGAGAGAGGGAGAGATATAAAGATAAAGTTAGAGAGAGAGAGCGAGGGAAATATAAAGAGAGATAGAGATATAGAGTTAGAGAGAGGAAGACATAGAAATAGGTAGGGGGAGAGGGAGAAATAGAGAGGGAGACATAGAGAGATAGAGAGGATGAGGGAGAAGGAGAGGGAGAGAAAGGGGATATATATATATATATATAAAGTTAGAGAGGGAGACATAGAAAGAGATAGGGGGAGAGGAAGAATTAGAGAGAGATAGGCAGGGAGACATAGAAAGATATAGGGGAGAGGGAGAAATAGAGAGAGATAGAGAGAGGGAGACATAGAGAGATAGAGAGAGGGAGACATAGGGAGAGGGAGAGGGAGACAAGGGGGAGAGATAGAGGGAGAGATGTAGATAGAGAGAGGGAGAGGGAAAATATATAGAGAGGAGTAGAGAGAGAGACCTGGTCTTCAAGCTTGAAAATCTCATGAAAACATGCTCAGAGGATTGCCACTTTCTTGAACTTGACTTAGTATTTTCATTGGATTCCTTGTCAAGTCTCTTGCATAAGAATAGGTCCTCCTATTTATAAGGAAAGGCTTGATGATGCTTTTGAATAGTTACAAATACCCATAGACAACTGGAAGATGATAGGAGACTACTGATTACTAAAATTTGACTAAGTCTGAGAAATTATAGAATCCTCTAAAACCTAGAATCTGCATTATAACTCCTAGAGATCTGAAACCATTCTCAAACATCCTGAAAGTCTATACATGAAATATAAATTAAAGTATAAGAAAGTAAATGTCCATATGCAAATGTCACTTATACTTAAATGTTTATTTCATGTATATACTCTAGAGTGAATGAAGTTGGAGTATTTCCTACACTTATCAAACAAAGAATTTCAATTGCTATAAAACGTAAGCGCGTTATAATGTGCTCGCGTTATAATAGCCCACTTGCATTATAACACAAGCACATTTTTTACTTCTTTAAGACATCCCAACCCTAAGGGTTGGATTTTCCTTGGGTATCTAGCCCAAAGGGTTGGAGGCACCTTTTGGATGTCTTTGATGTGTTTTCAACAAAAGTTAGAAAATTCAACCAAATCTTGTGTGTGCTCTCCATCAGGTTTACATGTTTTTCAATGCCAATACGAAAAAATGCCAGGATGACTTCAAGTTTTTTATTAGCTTTCTAACCATGTATTTTTTTCAAAAATCTGATAACATTAAGGTTTCCATCTTGAATTTCTTTTGCTAATGTGTTTTTTTTTTCCAGAAAACCTATGTCTAGTACTTTTGGTTTCCTCTTTTACGCATTTATCAAAATTTGAAACAAACTACATTTTTAGATTCTAGACTCAATTCTATACACATTGAAAAAAAGATTTTTGATTATTTTTCAAAAAAAAGGGGGGAGCACGCTCAAATTTTTATTTTTCAAGATGTGTCCACTTTGAAAATTCATAAAAATTCATATATTCATTAAAAAATTAACAGAAAAATCAAGCATAAACTACATGATGTTATCTAATTTTCCACTAAAGCGATTTGTCAAATACTTAAAAAAATTTGAATTTTTAGGGGGAGCACACTAGACACTATGTTATATTTTTTATGACAAATATAAGAGCACTTTGTGTGCTCCCTGTATTTGAACCTCTTAATCACCACCATTTTTAGAAAAAAAAAATTAGAAACTAGATTCAAAGCACTACATATCTTGTTCTTATCACATCTTCTAATTTTGAGCATGGCTAGCTTCAATTTCTCATCCAAGATCAGTTTTTACTGAAAGGAAGCTAGGTGTACAGAAATCGCTTCCTACACTAATCTAAAGAGGAGAAAAGAGTGCAATTTGTTTTATCCTTTACAATTACAGAATGTTAACAACAATAATGGAGATAATGCAGCAAACACATACACATAGAAATGAGATAGAAGAGAGAGACACAAGATATACATGGGGAAAACCCTTATCGGGTGGAAAACCCTTATCGGGTGAAAAACCCCACACTCCAAAACACAACTCAAATGTATTTCATAAACAATGAAGGTTACAATATAGTCACAGAGCCAATTCTCTTGCAGGAGTCTTCGACACTCATATCTAGAGACAAACCAGCAACATAACAGTACTTGTCAATCACATAATACATCTCCTCTCCAAACCACCTGTTTATATAGAACATACAAGGCAAAAATGGCTCTATCTTGAGATGGGTGTCCAACATGGCCTCATGGCCCAAAACCCACGCCTATGGACACTTGTCCAACACTGTAGGATGTTCCTGACACTTGTCAAGTCACCCCATCCCAAAGAGGTTGCCTATTCCCAAGATGGGCAATGACAAATGCTCTTATGACTCTTACAATCATCATAAAATCTGTCATAGCTGTCATAACTTACAGCTGTAAGAGAATCTGTCATACACAGGCTATAAATAGCATATTCTATTACAACATGTCATAACCCACCTTGGGGCACCCAAAGATGCCTTCTTCCAAGATGCTTCTCGACACATGTCCTCACCTGTCATAGATTCTTCTATTTTCAACTCTTACATGTCATAGAACTGTCATAGGAATCTGTTATGATCGTTTCAGTCAATATTCCATTACACACTATCCAAGATGCCGACACATGGAAAAATATTCCTACCACTAAGTGGGACACCTATCTCTTCATGTGAGGATAAATTTACATGTGGTCATCTTCCATGTAGGATGACACATCACCGTGCCAACTCCCACAAGATGACAACATAGGATTTGCATCCTAATTACACAATAGGCAATAAATAAATAAATGCAATGAAATAATACAAGGAATTACCAAGGTTGAGACACCTTAATTCCCAACATTCTCCCACTTGTTGAACACCTTGTAAGAGCCAATATAAATAACAAGATTTAATTGCTATAGGTCGAGAGGCCCATAGACTCCGAACACCATCTGAACTTCTCTATGCCCACTGGTTTCGTCAATGCATCTGCAATATTCTTCAAAGTATCTATCTTCTCCAAATTCACCTTCCCATCCTCTACCATGTCTCGCACAAAGTGAAACTGTACATCAATATGCTTTGTTTTGGCATGGAAAGTTAGATTCTTCGCTAGGCAAATCACACTCTAACTGTCACAAGAATTTGTAATCTGTCCTGGATCAACACTAATGTTTGAACACAATCTCTTAAGCCAAATGGCTTCCTTACAAGCATGAGTTGCTGCCATATACTCAGCTTCTATCGTGGATAAAGCAACCACAGGTTGTCGCTTACTCATCCAACTAATTGCACCACCAAACATAGTGAACACACAGGCACTGGTGGATCTCCTACTATCAATGTCACCTGCCCAATCAAAATCCACAAATCCACTAATACAAACTGAATGCGGAGGTCCTAGAGCATTACCATGATAGCATATGGAATACTCGGAAGTACCCCTCAAGTATTTGAACAATCGCTTAACTGCATCCCAATGTACCCATCCAGAATTGGCCATAAATCGACTAATGACTCCCACTGCTTGGGCAATGTCTGGTCTTGTGCAGACCATAGCATACATCAAACAGCCAACAACACTAGCATAAGGTACTCTGCTCATGTCCTCCACCTCACTAGGAGATTTTGGACAATCATTAATAGACAACTTTGTCCCCAATGAAATAGGAACACACAATGGTCTACTATCTGCCATGTTGAACCTATCCAACACGGTCTTCACATACTTACTCTGGCTTAACCAAAGTTTTCTATTAGCTCTGCCTTTTTTGATTTCCATTCCCAGAATGTATCTGGCTGCCCCTAGATTTTTCATCTCAAACTGTGCTAACAACTGAGACTTCAAATTAGAAATCATATTCTTACCATTCCCAATTAACAACATATCATCAACATACAATGCAATAATGATAATGTGATCATTGTCAAACTTGTAATACACACAATGATCAGATTTTGATCTCATAAATCCAATGGACAACACAAAGGCATCAAATTTCATATACCACATCCTAGGAGACTGATTCAAACCATACAAAGACTTCTTCAACTTGCAAACCAAATTTTCTTTACCTTTCTCTACGTAATGCTCTGGTTGTGACATGCAAATCTCTTCCTCCAAATCACCATGAAGGAAAGTTGTCTTCACATCCATATGTTCTACCTCTAAGTCATAAGCAACTGCAAGAGATAACAGAAAATGAATGGATGTCATCTTTTCAACGAGAGAGAAAATTTCACCATAATCAATTCCCTCCACTTGTGAGTACCCCTTCGCAACCAATCTAGCTTTGTACTTTTCAACACTGCCATTTGCACTGAATTTATTCTTGAACACCCATTTGCATCCAACGGGTTTTTGTCCTTTAGGCAAAGGCACCAAGTCCCATGTTTTATTCTTCTCCAAAGAAGCCATCTCATCTTCCATGGCCTCCTTCTAGGAACCTGCATCTTTCATGCCCATAGCCTCTTTCACAGTTCTAGGCTCATCAGTGTTAGTAAGTAAAGCAAAAGCACAACTAGAATCAAGTAATGAATAAGCAAACCTATCAGGTTTCTTTCTTGTTCATGTAGACCTCCTTAATGGCTGAGGTTGAGGTTCTTCTTCTTCTTCTGAGCTTTCACAGCTTCTAGAGCTCTCCTCATCATCAGGTCTCACAGGGTCTGTTGGTTCAATCTTCTCAGGGGTAGAAGGAAACTGAACCACATCTTCTTTCTTTTCTGTCTGTTATGAGTGTAGAACAACGGAAGAAGGTGTTAGCTCTCTGAAGATAAAACTTCTGCTATATAACAATTTTTTCAGCCACAGGATCCCAAAGCTTGTATCCTTTCACACCGACACCATAGCTAATGAAAATACACTTAACAACCTTGCTCTCCAATTCAGACCATTTCTCCCTAGGCACATGTACATATGCCTCACAACCAAAAACATGAAGATGTCTAACTAAAGGCTTCTTGCCAGACCACACCTCCATAGGTGTCTTACCAACAAGAGCTGATGTAGGAGACCTATTTACCAGGTAGCAAGCAGTGGCAATAGCTTCAGCCCAAAACTTTTGTTCGAAGCTTGCTCCACTAATCATACTCCTAGCCTTCTCCATCAGTGTCCTGTTCATCCTCTCTACAACTCCATTTTGCTGCGGGGTGTATGGAGTTGTCTTATGTCTTTCAATCCCTTGCTCTTTACAGAACTTATCGAACTTTGCCGAACAAAACTCACCACCGTTGTCAGTTCTCAAACACTTAATCTTTTTACTATTCTAATTTTCAACAAAGGCTTTAAACTCTTTAAACTGCCTAAAGACTGCAGTCTTGCTTCTGATAAAATAAACCCATGTCTTTCTACTGTAATCATCTATGAAAGATACAAAATATACAAATTTAGAAATCGAAGGAACATTAACAGGACCAAACACATCTGAATGAATAAGATCTAATACCCCAGAAGACTTGTGAGGACTAGAGTAAAACTGAACACGGTTTTGCTTTCCATATACACAATGTTCACAAAAGTCAAACTCGAGATTACAATCATTTAACCCCTCAACGAGGTTTGTATTTTTTAGGGTTCTAAGACCCTTCTCACCAATGTGGCCATATCTCAAATGCCATAACATAGTATTTTCAATAGGAAGTTTAACTTCCAAAGCATGTGCACTACCATCAGAATGTATTACAACAGATTTCTTCACTGCTCAATTAGATGGTGGGGATGAAGTGACTGCAACTCTTTTCTTTGAGTCAGAAGAACTATTACACTGTCTAGTGCATGCCTCTAGCTGAAACAGAGTACCCCTCTGAGTACCCTTCTCAAGCACCATAGATCCTCTAGTCATCTTGCATCCATCCTTTAAAAAGACAACCTGCACACTTGCATCATTCAACATACTTACAGAAAGCAAGTTCCATGCCAAGCCTGGGATGTGCATAACCCTAGTGTTCCCCTTCACTCATCCATCAGGGAATCAGATTGAGACTCTTCCATGACCAACAATCTTCAAATGAGAATCGTCACCCAGGTATACTCTTCCACCATCGAACTCTTCATATTTTGTGAACTAGCTTCGATACGAGGTCATGTGGAATGATGCACTAGAATCAATCAACCACACATCATCAGATGCATGGGTGGCCAAGATTGCGATGAAGGCATCACCATCATCTTGTGACTTGTCAGAATCTGAATCAGGGGCATTCTTCTTCTTTTTCTTTTCCTCTTTGCATTCCTTTTGGAAATGCCTCATTTTCCCATAGTTCCAATAGAGAGCCTTGGACTTTCTAGGAGATTCGGATCTCCCACAGGATTTGGATCTACCCTTTTCACCTTTCTTATCCTTCTTCTTCCATTTCTCCTTGGGTCTTCCACAAACCGTAAGAGCATCTTTGGCTGACTCAGTTGTCTTTCTCCACACTTCTTCAGATAATAGCAAAGATACTACATCATCCATCTTAAAGGTGGTGGTAGTGCTTCCGATAGCCATGACAAGATGATCCCACGAATTCGGAAAATAACAAAGCAGGGTCATACATCGATCCTCCTCCTCCATTTTCACACCCATGGATGTCAATTGTGCAACAAGCATGTTGAAAGCATTCATATGGTCTGCAATAGATCCTCCATCTTCCATCTTCAAAGCAAACAACTTCTTTTTCAGAAATAGCTTGTTCACCAAGGACTTGGCCTGATAAACAGATCCCAGCTTCTTCCAAAGATCTTTCACAGTCTTCTCCTCATGGACATTCAATAGGGTAGAGTCAGCTAAATAGAGTCTTATGAGAACCTTAGCCTTTCGATCTTTGAGGTCCCAATTAGCTTGTGACATTGTTGTTGGTTTTGTTCCATCAATGGTTTCCCATAGGTCACGATCAACAAGTAGATCTTCCATCTTGAGTTTCCACAACTCAAAATTTATGCCATTGAACTTTTCCACCTCTACTCTTTCGGATGTGGTTGCCATTTCCTTCCTACAACAAGATATAGAATACTCTGCACAGACTCCCACTCAACCTAAGATTAGCTCAAAAAACCCTACCCAACAGCTAGAACCAAAAATGGCCAAGCCCTGATACCAACTGAAAGGAAGCTAGGTGTGCGGAAATTGCTTCCTACACTAATCTAAAGAGGAGAGAAGAGTGAAAATTTGTTTTATCCTTTACAATTATAGAATGTTAACAACAACAATGGAGATAATGCAACAAACACATACACACAAAAATGAGACAGAAGAGAGAGACACAAGATATACATGGGGAAAACCCTTATCGGATGAAAAACCCCACACTCCAAAATACAGCTCAAATATATTCTGTAAACAATGAAGGATACAATATAGACACAGAGCCAATGCTCTTGTAGGAGTCTTCGACACTCATATTTGGAGACAAACTGGCAGCATAACAGTACCTGTCAATCACATAATACATCTCCTCTCCAAAGCACATGTTTATATAGAACATATAAGGCAAAAATGGCTCTATCTTGAGATGGGCGTCCAACATGGCCTCATGGCCCAAAACCCATGCCTATGGACACTTGTCCAACACTATAGGATGTTCCTGATATTTGTCAAGTCACCCCATCCAAAAGAGGTTGCCTATTCCCAAGAAGGGCAATGACAAATGCTCTTACGACTCTTACAACCATCATAGAATTTGTCATAGCTGTCATAACTTACAGATGTAAGAGAATCTATCATACACAGGCTATAAATAGCATATTCTCTTACAACATGCATAACCCACATTGGGGCACCCAAAGATGCCTTGTTCCAAGATGCTTCTTGACACATGTCCTCACCTGTCATAGATTCTTCTATTTCTGACTCTTACATGTCATAGAACTGTCATAGGAATCTGTCATGACCGTTTCGGTCAATATTCCCTTACACACTATCCAAGATGCTGACACATGGAAAAATATTCCTACCAAGGACAAATTTACATGTGGTCATCTTCCATGTAGGATGACACATCACCGTGCCAACTCCCACAAGACAACAACATAGGATTTGCATCCTAATTACACAATGGGCAATAAATAAATAAATACAATGAAATAATACAAGGAATTACCAAGGTTGAGACACCTTAATTCCCAACATTTACTGATTTTGTCAAAAAATGGCCACTTTTGACCCCCTTTTGGTCCCCCTTTTCCATGCACATACCCAGTGACCCTTCTTAGCTTGAACTTAAATGATCACATCTTTCAAACACACTTTCTTCATGGTGACCTAAATACATTGCCCCTTTGTGACTATCTCCTTATGTTA
The DNA here is from genome assembly GCA_027924645.1 of Cunninghamia lanceolata. Lineage (NCBI taxonomy): Eukaryota > Viridiplantae > Streptophyta > Pinopsida > Cupressales > Cupressaceae > Cunninghamia > Cunninghamia lanceolata. Next base: position 17,093,364 of record BSBN01000547.1, read on the forward strand.
TGATCCACTCTTTATATCTTCCTCTAATTATCCATTATTCACATCTATTATGTTATACCCATAGTCTCTTCACAAACATGTCTTATGTCCCTCTTGTTCCACTCCTCTTTCCCTCATGGGATGCCATATCACACCTTCATTATACACCCCCATTGCCCACTTGTTATCCCTTCTTCTCTTATCTCTTTCCTTATGTTATTATGCCATGTTCTATCCTTTTTTCGCATTGGCTTGTATTTTCCTTCCTACCATATTTATCATGCACTTATTAGTAATTTTCTACTCCTTTACCTCTCTCACTCTTATCCTTTCTTATTGATCATGCCTCTAGTCTTGCTCAATACAACTCTTATTCCTCACCAATGCTTGCTCTTATCATGTGTGATTTTTTTGGGGAAACACCTATTGCTCCACTCCTTTTCTCTTTTCTTGTCATATGCTTACACTCTTCTTCCTTAATACCACAACCAACCTCATTCATACCTTCCTACATCTACCTATCCCTTCTTAAAATCATTGCCTATTATCACATCTAACAATATAATGGGGGAAATATAATCCCCTTCACATTACAAAGAATAAACATGTTCAATGGTTGCAGCAATCCTTCATGAAGGCCCACACATAACACCCTCAATTAGAGTAGTTCTTCACAAACCTTACATTTCTCCTTTTTGGCTAAGCCCTTAGCTAAAGTGGTCTTCCATGGATCCTATTGCACATGATTAGTTAAAGTGGATCTTTAGGAACCCTACACCACCCTTTTTTATCATGCTAGCTTTGTCACAACTATAGATTACATCCTTTTGTGCAAGCTCCTTTGCAAACACATCACATCTACCTTGTGTAGGCTCCTTTGTAGCTACATATCCTCTTCCTATATCATCTTCTTTGTAGCCCATGTCATATTTCTTCCAATGTAGATAATCCTCCATGGATCCCCCAATCCCTCTCACCTATTCAACAAATCTCAAGTAGAACAATTGTAGAATGTGTGGAAATTGTTCTTCTATGTATTTTCATGGAAAACATTTTTTCTCTTGTGTGTTTTTTATAGCTAAAAATGAAGCTTGTGTTGGAAATCAAGGTGAAACTACTACAATATTAACTTTAACAAAACGTATGCAAATCTAAAAATAGATTTCCAAGATTACCCACAATGATGTTTATGTGATTAGCACATTCAACAATAATAGTATGAAGGAATAAACACACAAGTGACACCATATTTACGTACGGAGAAACCCTTTCGGAAAAAACTCCACACCCAAAGAGATCCAATGCTTGTATTAATCCTTCAAGGAAGTTTACATCAACACAATATTTATCTCAGAATTTTGGCAGCACTTCTTTACTCCTCCAGCTTGCAAAAGAATCATACATACCACTAACCCAAGGCACCAATATATAGAAGAGCTGGATGCGAGAATACCACTGTGGTGTCTCAAAACAAGTGGCAAAACCACATGCAAAAAACCATATGCCCCTCTTAGCGGACAACCTGTAAACTTAGTAAATTACAATAAATCATCACATGGCCTTCACATGGGCACCTAACCCACAGCCAATGAAAATTGGTCAATATCGAGTGCTCCATTACTCTCCGATGGCTCCAACACCTAACATGCACAACATGCAAACCTTGGCACCCCACTTAGGATAACATGCAAGATACATGCAACAACATGCACTGACATGCAAGTCCAAGTGGTCCCCACCTCCAAAGTGAAAGGAAGCTAGGTGTGCGGAAACGCTTCCTACACTAATCTATTGAGGAGAGGGCTATACAAATTTAATTTTATCCTAATAATTACAGCAATGTTAAACCATTAACATGAGATATTTAAACAAAACACAAAAACTAGAAAGTAGACAGAAGAAGAGAGACAAAGATTTACGGTGGGGAAAACCCTTATAAGGTGAAAAACCCCACACTCAAAAACCTACACAATGTATTAACAAATCTGAAAGTTGTTTACAATACACTTGCAATGCAAGCTTCAATGGTCTTCGACACTCATGTCTGGAATCAATCCGACAGCATAACAGTAGCTATAAACCTGTGATACAAAATCCATCTCCAAGCACCTGTATATAAAGGAAATACAAGGCAATATTGGACCTATCTTGGAATGGGCGTCCAACATGGCATCTTGTACCAAAACCCACGCCTAGGGACACTTGGTCAACATTGTAGAATGTGCCTGACACTTTTCCACAGCTCCCATCCCAAAGAGGTTGCCTATTTCTAAAATGGGCTATGACAAATGCTCTTACGACACTTACAACCATCATAGAATCTGTCATAGCGGTTACAACTTACAGTTGTAAGAGAATCTGTCATACACATGCTATAAACAGCATATTCTCTTACAACATGTCATATTCCACCTTGGGGCGCCCAAATATGCCTTATTCAAAGATGCTTCATGACACATGTCATTAACTGTCTTACAACCTTCTATTTCTGACTCTTACATGTCATAGATTCGTCATAGGAATCCGTCATAACCGTTTCGGTCAAACATTCCTTACACAACATGGAAGATGTCGACACATGGCATAATATTCCTACCACTAAGTGGGATGCCTATCTCCTCATGTGAAGACAAAAATACAAGTTGTCATAATCCATGTAGGATTGACACATCATCGTGCCACATCCCACAATATGACAATATGGATTTTCCAAATATTTACAACATAGGCAATTAAATTATAAATACAAACATTACAAATGCAGAGAATTACCAAGGTTGAGACACCTAAATTCCCAACATTCTCCCACTTGTTGAACACCTTGTAAGAGCCAATAGAAAAACATGATTTAACTGCAATAGGCCAAGAGGTCCATAGACTCCGAACACCATCTGAACTTCTTTGTGCCCACTGGTTTTGTCAATGCATCTGCAACATTCTTCAAAGTATCTACCTTCTCCAAATTTACCTTTCCATCCTCAACCATGTCTCACACAAAGTGAAACTAAACATCAATGTGCTTTGTTCTAGCATGAAAAGTTGGATTCTTCGCAAGGCAAATTGCACTCTGACTATCACAACTAATCGTGATCTGACCTGCATCAACACCAATGTCTGAACACAATCTCTTAAGCCAAATGGCTTCCTTACAAGCATGAGTTGCTGCCATATACTTAACTTCTGTCGTGGACAAAGCAACAACAGGTTGTCGCTTACTCATCCAACTAATAACACCACCAAAAAGTGTAAAAACATAAGCACTGGTGGATCTCCTGCTGTCAATGTCACTTGCCCAATCTGAATCCACAAATCCACGAATATCAACATAATGCGGAGGTCCTGAAACATTACCATGATAGCAAATGGAATACTCACAAGTACCCCTCAAATATCTGAACACTCGCTTAACTGCATCCCAATGAACCCATCCAGGATTAGCCATAAATCGACTAAGGACTCCCACTACTTGGGCAATGTCTGGTCTTGTACAGACCATAGCATACATCAAACTGCCAACAACACTAGCATAAGGTACTCTGCTCATGTCCTCCACCTCACTAGGAGATTTTGGACAATCCTCAATAGACAACTTTGTCCCCAAAGAAACGGTAACACACAATGGTCTACAATCTACCATGCTGAATTTGTCCAACATGGTCTTCACATACTTACTTTGACTTAACCAAAGTTTTCTGTTGGTTCTGTCTCTTCTGATTTCCATTCCTAGAATGTACCTAGCTGACCCTCAATCTTTCATTTCAAACTAAGCTGACAATTGAGATTTAAAATCAGAAATCATATTCTTACCCTTCCCAATGAGCAACATATCATCAACATACAGTGCAACAATGAGAATACGATCACCATCAAATTTATAATACACACAGTGATCTAATTTCAATCTCACAAATCCAATTGACAACACAAAGGCATCAAACTTCAAGTACCATCTCCTAGGGGATTTCTTCAAACCATACAAAGACTTCTTAAGTTTACAAACCAAATTTTCTTTACCTTTCACCATGTAATGCTCTAGCTGTGACATGTAGATTTCTTCCTCCAAGTCACCATGAGGGAAAGTTGTCTTCACATCCATCTATTCTACCTCCAAGTCATAAGCTGTTGCGAGAGACAATAGAAATTGAATGGATGTCATCTTTGTAACGGGAGAGAAGATCTCACCATAATCTATACCCTCCACTTGTGAATACCCCTTCGCAACCAATTTGGCCTTATACTTCTCAACACTACCATCTGCACCAATTTTCTTCTTGAACACCCATTTGCATCCAACAGGTTTCCATCCAGGAGGCAAAGGCACCAAGTCCCAAGTTTGATTCCTTTCCAAAGAATCCATTTCCTCCTCCATGGCCTCCTTCCAGGAACCTTCACATCCAAGGCCTCTGATACAGTTCTAGGTTCATCATTGTTAGTAAGCAAAGCATAAGGACAACTAGAATCAAGCAATGTAAAACCAAGCCTTTCAGGTTGCTTTCTTATCCATGTAGACTCCTCAAGAGTTGAGGTTGAGGTTCAGCTTCTTCATTTGAGCTTTCAGAGCTGCTAGAGCTCTCCTCATCATCGGGTCCAACATTGTCTTTCTGTTCAGTCTTCTCAAGGGTGAGAGGAAACTGAACAACATCCTCTTTCTTTTCTCTTTCTTCTGGATGCAAAATAGTGGAAGAAGGTGTAAGCTCTCTGAAGATGACACTTCTGCTATACAACACTTTTTCAGCCATGGGGTCCCAAAGCTTGTATCCTTTCACACCAACACCATAGCCAATGAAGATACACTTAACATCTTTGTTCTCCAACTTTGACCGCTTCTCCCTAGGCACATGTGCATATGCCTTACAACCAAAAACATGAAGATGCCTTATTGAAGGCTTTCTACTAGACCACACCTCCATGGGTGTCTTTCCAACAAGAGCTGATGTAGGAGATCTGTTTACCAAATAGCAAGCCGTGGCAACAACTTCAGCCCAAAGCTTTTGTTCTAGACCAGCTCCACTAAGCATACTCCTAGCCTTCTCCATTAGTGTCCTGTTCATCCTCTCTGCAACTTCATTTTGCTGTGGGGTGTATGGAGTTGTCTTATGCCTTTCAATCCCAAGTTCCTTGCAATACTTATCGAATTCTGTAGAGCAGAACTCACCTCCATTGTTAGTTCTCAAACATTTAATCTTTTTACCAGTCTGATTTTCAGCAAAGGCTCTAAACTCCTTAAACTTGCTATAGACTTTAGATTTGCTTCTGAGAAAATAAATCCATGTCCTTCTACTGTAATCATCTATAAAAGATACAAAGTATACAGATTTTGATAACAAAGGAACATTAACAGGACCAAACACATCAGAATGAATGAGGTCCAACACACCAGAAGACTTATGAGAACTCGAGTAAAACTAAACACGATTTTGTTTTCCATAAATGCAATGTTCGCAAAAGTCAAACTCAAGATGACAATCATCTAACCCCTCAACGAGGTTCTTATTTTTCAGGGTACGTAGACCCTTCTCACCAATGTGGCCAAATCTCTTATGCCATAACATTGTCTTTTCTGCAGGAAGTTTAACTTCTAATGCACGATTACAACCATCAAGACTAGAAACAATAGATTTCTTCACTGCTCGTTTAGATGGTGGGGATGAAGTGACTGCTGCCCTCTTCCTTGAGTCAGAAGAACTATTGCATTGTGAAATGCATGCTTCCAGCTGAAATAGAGTACCTCTCCTAGTACCCTTAGCAAGCACCATAGCTCCTCTAGTCATCTTGCATCCTTCTTTCGAAAAGATAACCTGTACACCTGCATCATTCAACATACTTACAGAAAGCAAGTTCTGTGCTAAGCCTGGGATGTGCAGAACCCTAGAGATCCCCTTCACTCGACCATTAGGGAATCGGATAGAGACTCTTCCACAACCAACGATCTTCAGATGAGAGTCATCACCTAGATACACTTTTCCACCATCGAACTCCTCATACTTAGTGAACCAGTCTCGATGCGAGTTCATGTGGAATGATGCACCAGAGTCGATTAGCCACACATCATCAGATGCATGGGTTGCCAAGGCTGCGATGAAAGCATCACCGTCATCTTGTGATTTGTCAGAATCTGAATTAGTAGCTTTCTTCTTTTTCTTCTTCTCCTCTTTGCATTCCTTTCGAAATGCCCGATCTTGCCACAGTTCCAACAAAGAGCCTTGGACTTTCCAGGAGATTTGGATCTCCCACGGGATTTGGATCTACCCTTCTCAGCTTTCTTGTCCTTCTTCTTCCCTTTCTCCTTGGGTCTTCCACGAACTGCAAGGGCCTCTTTGGCTGCCTCAGAAGACTTTCTCCACATCTCTTTAGACAACAGCAAAGAAACCACTTCTTCCATTTTGAATGTGGATGTGGTGCTTCCAAATTGCCATGACAAGATGATCCCATGAGTCTGGTAGAGAACAAAGCAGGGTCATACATTGATCCTCCTCCTCTATCTTTACACCAATAGATGTCAATTGTGCAACCAGCATGTTAAAAGCATTCATATGCTCAGCCACGGATCCTCTATCCTCCATTCGAAGAGAATACAACTTCTTTCTTAGAAAAAATTTATTAACTAGGGATTTGACTTGATACACATCCCCCAGCTTCTTCCAAAGGAGTTTTACAGTAGTCTCCTCATGGACATTTAACAACACAAAATCAACAAGACTGAGTCTTATGAGACCCTTAGCCTTCTGATCCTTGAGATCCCAATCAGCTTGTGACATTGCAGCTAGTTTAGTTTCGTTCACACTATCCCAAAGGTCTCGGTCAACTAACATGTCTTCCATTTTGAGCTTCCACAGTTCAAAATTACTGCCATTGAACTTCTCTACTTCAAACCTTCCTGATGTGCCTGCCATCTCCTTGCTGCAATAAGATACATAATGCTCTGCACAGACTCCCACTCAGCCTAAGATTAGCTCAAAAAACCCCTACCCTACAACAAGGACCAAAGGTGATCAAGCTTTGATACCAATTGAAAGGAAGCTAGGTGTGCGGAAATACTTCCTACACTAATCTATTGAGGAGAGGGCTATGCAAATTTAATTTTATCCTAACTATTACAGCAATGTTAAACCATTAACATGAGATATTGCGGCAAATGACAAGAACCAGAAAGTAGACAGAAGAAGAGAGACAAAGATTTACGGCGGGGAAAACCCTTATCGAGTGAAAAACCCCACACTCAGAAACCTGCACAATGTATTAACAAATTTGAAAGTTGTTTACAATACACTTGCAATGCAAGCTTCAATGGTCTTCAACACTCGTGTCTGGAGTCAATCTGGTAGCATAACAGTAGCTATAAACCTGTGATACAAACTCCATCTCCAAGCACCTGTATATAAAGGAAATACAAGGCAATATTGGACCTATCTTGGAATGGGCGTCCAACATGGCATCTTGGACCAAAACCCACGCCTAGGGACACTTGGTCAACATTGTAGAATGTGCCTGACACTTGTCCACTACTCCCATCCCAAAGAGGTCACCTATTTCCAAAATGGGCTATGACAGATGCTCTTACGACACTTACGACCGTCATAGAATCTTTCATAGCGGTTACAACTTACAGCTGTAAGAGAATCTGTCATACACATGCTATAAATAGCATATTCTTTTACAACATGTCATATTCCACCTTGGGGTGCCCAAATATGCCTTATTCAAAGATGCTTCATGACACATGTCATTAACTATTTTACAACCTTCTATTTCTGACTCTTACATGTCATAGATTCGTCATAGGAATCCGTCATAACCATTTCGGTCAAACATTCCTTACACAACATGGAAGATGCCGACACATGGTAGAATATTCCTACCACTAAGTGGGACACCTATCTCCTCATGTGAGGACAAAAATACAAGTTGTCATAATCCATGTAGGATTGACACATCACCGTGCCACATCCCACAATATGACAATATGAATTTTCTAAATATTTACAACATAGGCAATTAAATAATAAATACAAACATTACAAATGCAGAGAATTACCAAGGTTGAGACACCTTAATTCCCAACACAAAGTGGATGTCTAGAAGGAATATTCTACCAATATGCTTTGTAACTGTCACCGATGACTGAGTCCACCTCTATGAATGCAATTACAATTTGTCATAGGTAAAAAAATATTAAATATTTGTATCTCTCATAACTGTAGGTGTCCAAGCACACATTCCGAGGATCATGGAGACACATGAAAATGACTTAGGATTGCAAAGTTAATGGCACCTTATCCTAACATCATGGGGATAAGACAAACAAATGATATTTAGTGAAATTCTTTAATATCCTTTCTATATCCTCTTTTAATAAGTATTATAAAAATAATTTTATTTACTTTAGCACACTTGATTAATTGCAGCTCACATGTACGCTGAAGTGGGGCATATGGTAGAGACAAAAGTTCATACTTTGCACTTTTCCACACCATTTTGCACTTCATTCAATGCTCATTTACAATAAGCATAACTTGGTCTAATTTTGATCATCTTGGAGCACGAATTACTCTTAAAACAACTTATTCTAGTTAAGCATGACCCCTCACATCATAGACACCTGATTTCATCCTTGTTCACACTTTTGTGTCACCTAGGATACTAATGCGGCACACTAGTTTCCACCTAGACATTACTGCACTCCTTAGTGTCCCATGCATTCAAACTCACTTTTATTGTGCCTAAACATTTACCTTTCTCCTTAAACCCTAACTATAATTTGTACCTAATACTCATATTAGCCCTAAGGATGCTTATTTAAGAAGATTACTAAAAATGGAAAAGATCCATCATTATTCTTTAGCACCTACACACACTTACCATTTTGAGAAACCTAGGACATCCACCATTATTATTGTTGCACGCACCTACACATAGGTCCACACGCCTCCAATTCCTTGAATACTTTATGTTGAAACATGCTTCTTAAAGACTTGATCAAGGCAAGCTCCTAAATGTGCCATAGGTAACCCTTTTCCCCCACTTTTCAGACTTGACATATAATGTAGCAAGTGGTATAAGTGATGGTAGTTGCACATTTTTACATTTGCAAGCACAAAGGGCATTTTTTAAAAGTGTACAAGACATTTCTATGCTTGAAAAGCACTTCCACACCTTGAAGTTCACTTTTGCACCACATTGACATTGTTGTGCATGTAAGTACACTTTCACACCACACTAGACACTTCTTTGCGTTTGGGACACTTCCGTGACTCTTTGAACACCATCAAGATTCGTTAGACACTACTATGGATTTCAAGACATTTCCAATTATATTGATTTCAATCATCTAAAATCTTGGCTTATCATCTTCCTATCTTGACTAAATTTAACATGATTTCTTTTTCCTTGCTCCCTTTCCAAACTTCTTAATTCAACATAAACTTGTGCAACTGCAATTCTTCTATCTATTTACTTAAAAAAAAACAAAAAACAAAACAAAACAATTTATTTTATTAGAATCAGATTTTTAGACAAATAAACATCTTCTAATAATTAAAAATAATACATTTGGTTTAGAGTGTTTATTTTTAGTTAAGAGTACCACAACTCTACTTAGAGTAGATAACAAGAAATAAACACTCGTGAATTCATACTGTTCATTCCACATATGATCTATTTTCTATTTTAAAAATTATATTAACATTATAAAACAGAAAATAAATGGAAATACAGTTGGCAAAGGAGGATGAACAAGCTGTTACAACAGACAGCCCTTAACCCTACAGCAGTCTGGAAGAAAATTCATACAATTTAAGACTGCTGACAAAGCAGTAAATGATTTCATTCCCCAAAAAACCTCACTGATCAGTATACATCTGCACACAGCAGTACCTATATTAACTTAAAGAAATACACAGCAGTATATTAACTTCCAAGAAATACCCAGCAATATATAACAGCAGTACCTATAATGATCTATTTTCTTTGTCTTGGAATGTCTCACAACACAAGTGTATTAATTACTGGTTTAATGAATCTAAAAATAAACCTAAAAACCTTTTTGCCTAAAGATCTTTAGAATTTCAAAATCAACCCAAAAAGCAGATCAGTCTATCTCAAGATTTGAGATGCACAGTAGGTGTACAAATGTTTAAAAGATTCATGGGACTGTCTACCTCCTGACTAGGCATCTTAGATACATTATTTACTGTGCATGGATGACATTTGAAAATCTTAAACAGTAGCAGCAAATAGTGTTGAGTTACAACCAAAGAATTCTGTCCACATATGGATGAAAAATAGCTGCAGTCCAGGAAGAGCAGACGTGCATATCCACCAGGAATGGAATGGTTGAGCTGAAAAGACTTTGAGCACTTTGAACGAGGAGACTGTGTACTGTGAACTATATTATTTTTTAAAGTAGTATTGAGTACATAAGGACTGTAGTACTTGTGGTACTTATGAATGAGTGGGGACAATTAGGTGGTGATGGATATTGTTAAGCTACCAAATTTCGTAGGCCCTGTACGGTTAACAGGCATCCATACAGAGGACACCATCAAAGACAAGACGTGAGAATAGATGTTTGTGAAGATGGCACCAACATTTTTACAAGAAAACAGTACCTAAATGATTGTTTTAGATTAACAAAATTGAGAAGATACTCTCCAAGACCAAAAATAATGAGTGTTAGGTGTAAAAGTGCATGCACTGTACTCTTAAATTTTGTTTTATACTGTTTTACATTGGATGCCAAAAATGTATGGCATCACATTTAATTTGTCTCTATTGCGGTACGAGGCAGGTACCTACTCAAACTTTAAATTTTGAATTTACATTTTTCTTAAACTAAATCCATTACTTTATATTAGTATTGGCTTAGATCTTAAGGTTTTAGCTTCTTTGTGGAGTTGGCCATGCTCACAATCTCTCAATTTCAAATTTAAAAATCTCCTCCCTCCTCAATCCCTTGATTTTGTATCTAGTGCTTAATCTTTGTTCTTCTTTCCCAAATTGGCCTTGGCATTTTGTTTTCGATGTTCTTCATTTTTGGTTCGGTCTTGGTGTCCTTTGGCCTTGTTTCCTCATTTGTTTCATTTTCAGAGTTTCAAAGTTTCTTGTTTCCGTCTCATTGTGAGACTCTTTGTGGACTTTTAGAGTTTGTCTTCTCAGTTACAATAGAGGTAATCTCCAATGCGCATGGATGTAATCTCACAGTGTTTTAAAAGAGGTAATCTCACAGTAGTGCCTCACTTTTTGGCCTAAGTGAGACACTAAAATCGTCATTTTTAACCAAAACTTCACTTTATCTCACTTATAACAAGCAAACTGTTAAGAATTTGAAGATAATCTGAAGTAGTGATTTTTGAGATTTTGTTTACATATATTTTTTCATAAATTTTTATTGCATATTTTATTTATTTTTATTTTTTAATTTAGATTAATTATAATTTAGAGTATTTTTATTCCATAACACATAATTTGTTTTGTATATGTCCAAATTATTATTATTTTGTTGAAATAAAGACATTAATATGGAGTGAACATATATTTTTTAGATTTTTTTTTTAATTTTTCACTTGCATTGAACATAGACCTTTATGTTTGGTAAAAACCCATGTTCACTAGAAAATAAAAATAAAAACAATAGTTAAATAAAATATATTAGAAATTACACTTTTAGGAAAGATTACTCTAAGGGCTAGGATCTTGTAAAATCTCATGTCATGATGTCTCTATTTGATGGTCCAACCCTTGCTTTGAAACACATTTTTAATCCTCTTCCTTGATGATGGATCACGAAGTGTGGTCCAAAACATCAATGCAAAAAACCTATACATAGCTTTTCTCTAGAAGACACAAAAGACCTTCAAATGAAGGTATCTTCATTTTAAGGTCCCTCCCATAATAATATTGAACATGAAACATTTAAAAATAAAAAAAGGCCTTCATACAAACCCTCCTTCTTTCCAAGGTTGTGATAACATTACCTTGAAATGAAAGTCCTTCATTCAAAGGTGTTTTACAATTTTTGACACCTTAAGCTTATTTTTTCCCTGTCCCACAATTGAGACACACCATTGTAGGATCACTCAAAGCTCACATCGATGAGCCACCTAGAATGGAAAGGAAATTGGTGATGTATACACACCTTTAACCGAGTATAGATACAATAAAAAGTAGACTTGTTTAATGTTTTAACAACGATTCTCTCCCAATCTTTTCTCATTGTAAATATTTTTCTTCAAAGATATTGAGAATTAGAACTCAAAATATCCAGGATGCCGTTGGAGCTTAAAAATCCATTTTTTGTGGTTCTCTATTTATTGCCAAGGCTTATGTCTAGGTATCGAGTGATTGCTCCTTTAGGCCATAATTGTGTAGGATGTTTCCCTACAACCTTGAATTGATCTCATTGAAAATTCCCTCTATAGGTATTTTAGTCATTTTGTCTATAAAATTCCCTTAAATTATGACATTACTAACATAGACATCTCTAGAAATGTAGAAATTGTGCAATCTTTACACACCATGAACATAGCAAATTATGACATTGGAATGGTTTCTTCACACTATTTAAAGATAAATCTAAATGATGATGAAGACACTTTAAGAAAAAATATAGATGGACCATATAGTTTATAGATCATAGAACAACATCCCCACCTTCTAAATAGTATGTAATGGTTGGGCTCTAACTCCCCAAACTAAAAAAAATTCCACATTTGAATTTAGCTATCTTGGAGGGATTTTTTTCACAAGAATTAAAGTAGAGAATCTTAATGTTTGCTAGGATATATCTATTAACTATTAAATTAATTGCAAATGGGATTGTAAATTATTATCTTTTTTATATTGGATCAAGCTTAAAAATAAGTTACAAAAAATAGCTGTAAAAACAGCTACATGAACAAAGCTAAAACACAGTGAACAATGCATGAATACTACTATGTAAACTTAGAAGACCTGCACAAACATCCATGGTTATTTACACATAAAAAGTAGAAATGAAAAACAATAACACAGTTGTAGGGGCAACAATAGTAAATAGCCAAAACATGACAACCATATAAGAATTCTTCATCTAGTCAACCATACTCAATAGCATCTTAGCAATACCCTCCAGTTAAAACAATTAGCAACAGTGCCCAACGAATACTCCATCTTTGGCTTCCTCATAGTCTTCAGTGATCTCACCATAACAATTCCCCTCACAACAAGGGCTAATGCTAAGAACCCCGAACTTGGGCCAACAACTATTAGTAAAAGAGTAAAAATATTAGGATCTTGTTCCCAAATCACATTGATGGTCTGCTTTAATGATAAAAAAAGGTACCTTGGATTTTTGATGTGTCTTGTCGGGTTGTTTAGAGCTTCATGACCAAAATTTTGACCTTCTACAGTCTATAGTTGAGCTTGAAGAGATTGAATAGTTCTTCCCAAGTCAATGTTGGTCTTCAGATAGTCACAAAGGATGACAATCAGATTAATGATTTGAAGAGATAATTTTGAGCAAATCATCTAGATCTCAAGTTGCAAGGGAAAGTAGGTATTGCAGAACATTGCCAAGCAACATACCTTCCAAGCGAAGTTGAGGATAACCTACCTGCAAGTCTAGGTGAGAACATTATGGAGGGGGGAGGCACCAAGAAGTGCACTTTTCTAAGACTAGGCATATGGGAAGAGAGTGGGAAGCATTGAAAGAGCTTGCATGATAGGTTATGAGAATAGGGAGAAAGCAATAAGGCATGTTTAATAGATTCATTTTTAGCACAAATGGGACAAGGAGGGGAAGGAGATAGGAATTTAAGGTGGTTGCCAATGGGCAATTTGATGTGTAGAACCTTCCATGCTATCAATTGAGATTGGGAATTAGCTTTGGACTTCCAGATTTGTAAACTAAATTTGTTCCACTTTGGATATCTAAATATGTAGTTCCATTTGACATTAAGGTGGAGAGAGAGAGAGATTGGAGGGAGGAGTTGTTTATAAATTGTTTTAAGGGGAAAAAAATAGATGTTGTGTTTATTAGGCCACCTCTAATATTTTAAAAAATTAACATGGCAAGGTGAACATAGTAGACTGATAAGTTTAGGAGGAACAAGATGTTGGATACTAAGAACATATTGTTTTGTGGAGGTAGACAGATTGAACTATAATTTGAGTTATTGCTAGGACTTCCAATTGAAGGAGGTTGAGCCCAAAAGGTCCTGAAACACCTAGATTCATTTCTTAAATAGATGCTTGCCTTTGAATTCCTTAATGATTCCTAAGGGTTTGTTCTCTTTCTGATTTAGGTGGTTCCACCAAATGGAGGAGGTGGAACAGATTAAACCATGACTAAGGGATTGGTCATGCCATTTCAACTTCTTCGAGGTAACTTGCCAAGCCTTCCAAATAGAGATAAATAGTGCAAACCTGTGAGTTTTTAAAAATGAGCAAGAAGGAGCTTGTCTTTTTAATTAACTTGGTCCCATGAGTGACCAACAAAAGTAGATTGGATACAAAATCAAACTAGAGGTTTCCATGTAGCCTCCCCTTCTAAGGTCATTACAATCCATTTGGTTGTAAGGTAGATACCTTAAGTGAGAGGGTTAGTGTCTCCCAATCCCCTTTATCTTTTGATTGTACATTGTAACCAAGATGTGGATGGGTATCCTTTCTAGTTGCCCCATTTTGCCCAAATAAAGCTCCTTATCGCTTGAGTCAATTGATTATAACAAGTTTTGGAATGTAGCCATCATGAGCAGATATAAGCATGGATTGCCAAAAGGATTTTGTTTGCAACTTGAATGTGGCCTGCCATAGATAAGAAATGATTGGTCCAATTCATAAAATTGCTTTTGATTTTGGTCATGAATAATTTACACATATCTTTGAGGGAAATTCTAATGCCAAATGGAATACCAAGGTATCTAGTAATGGTACCATGTTACACTTCATGCCATTTACTAGTACTCTAAGGGGGATGTGGGGGGCTAGTCATAATGAATTCAGTTTTATACAAGGCCAATTTAGAGTCAGAGATTGTACAAAAAAGTTCCAATATGTCCAACATGTGTGTCACTTCATTGACTAAATTTTGAATGAATAGCATACAATCATCAACAAAATGAGACTTCAGAGCTTTGGCATTACCAAGTAGTAAAATACCATGGATGAGCTTTGTGGCAAGCACATGTTGAAATAAATAACTAAGAACATTAGCTGTTAAAACAAATAGAAAAGGTGCATGGGGGTAGCCTTGGCAGATGCATTTTTGTAGGGATAAAGGGATCCATTAATATAAACTCTAGGATTTGCATCCATGAACAACATTCTAATTTGTTCACATAACTTGGGACCAAAACCTAACCATTTTAACATATTACGAATAAAAGGCGAGTGAATGTGATCATAATCTTTGTGAAAATCAAGCTTGATGATAAGAGCATCTTGAAAAATTTGTTGTGCCTATTTAGTAGCCTCCTATGCAAGAACCAGGTCGTCTAAAATAAATCTTCTTCCTAAGAAGTTGATTTGTTTTGGTTGCACAATCTCTTGTGTAATGAATTTTATTCTACATGCCAGAGATTTAGTAATGAGTTTTTAGGATGTGTTAAGGAGGGTAATATTCTTACGACCTTTCACTAAATCTTTGTCTTTGCCTTTGGTGCAGGGGCACCAAGCCCATTTTGGAATTCTTAGGAATAAGGTAATTGGTGAGTTAGGATTTAGATGTTTTTGAGTATTTTTGGTCTCAATACAAGTATAAGTGGAATTTTTCCTCCATAATTGATGTAATAAGGTCTCATAAAGACCATTTGATGAATGTAAGGCCACTTAGGGCCAGAGGTTTAAATATGGCATATTCTTAGCAAAGCTATTTTGGTAGAATGTTAGTGGAAGGCTAATTTTAGCCTGCCTCTTGATTTTTCCCACGATGGGAGTTATGGAGTCATAGAAGTTTGGGTTGTAGGCATTTTATTTTATGCCATTTTAGGTGAAGGAGTGAAGAGAATGTAATTGGGAGAGAAGAAAATACAGATTTTTGCCCTGTTTTCTATTGTTCCAGCCTCCTATATGTTTCCGTACATGACTGTCATGATTGATAATGTATGAAATCATGTGAGAAATGGTTTAAGATTTCATTTGAATTAAATTGGAATGGATTCCATTGATCTAGAAGCATTTTATCACTGTTTTTCTAAAAATAGCTCTTAAACCCTAGTTTTGAGGGTTTTAGTGAAATCGATGGGTTTTTGGCCCATTCCACCTACACCATAGCCTCAAAATGGGTGGAATGGAGTTTATTAATTTAGTTTTCAATTAGGTTTTTATTGCAGGATAAGGGGATGTGTTTAAGGTGACTGTTGTAGCATTTGAAGTCTAATATCTTCATGTATTAGTTTTTGCTTTGTTAGAGAGAAGAGTTGATATGTATGTGACTTGAGGTTATTCAAGAACCCTAAAATCCGAATATTCAGACCATTTCTATCTGAGTGAAGCCTTGGAGTAGGTTAGAAGAGTTTGTGACGAGTTTACCACACCTTTGCTTTGTAAAAGAGGCCTAATTAGGTCTAGAACAACAAGTACATTCAATTTTTTGGACATGTGTTCCAAAACAACCTATGCTGTATGATTACTATGTTATGAAGAAGCTTAATGGGTATCTAAAAAACTAATTTGTTCATGGGTTTGTCATGGATTCTGCAAGTTATGTCGTAAAAACCCTATTCCAAGGGCTACAAGGAAATAGGCCTAGTTGTGAAGGAACAATAGACAAGACAAGAGACCATGTGGTTTGGTGAGTTTGGTGAGTGTATACCAGTCATTTTGATGTGGTCTAAGGTGGTTGGAAGGTTTGACAATTTGTCCTTGTATTCCAACCTTGAAATGACACTTTTGCCTAGTTTTCAAGCCATGCATTGTCATGAAGCCGCCACTGCTATGCATGATCAGTCTAACCATCATTGAAGTTTGTTTGAACCTATCACCTACTCTGCATCATCCTTTAGGGAGGAGTTTGATTAAACCTTGATTGGTGACCACCCCCAAAAACCTATTGAAATGCCTTCTAAGTAGACATTATAAAAGTCTTCTCATATGTGAGGCCAAAGAGCTCTATAACATTGAACTAGAAGGTCGTCTATTCATGGGCTCTTTTCCAACACCATACAATGTAGGGATTCATCCATCTCTTTTATGGAAAGAAGGAGGTCAAGGAAATGACTATACTTGGTGTCTATTTTTTGAGGAATACAACAAGCCACACTTTCTTCAATAATGGGAAGAAGGGGATTCATTAATGATTTTTTTGTAATGTTCATAAAAAATTTCATGATAGTAACAGGGTTGGTCTATAAGATACCATTAGCAAATTTTATGATAGAAATATTCTCTTTTTTATACTTGTGTTGTAAGCATCTGATTGAATTTAGAATGGACTTAATTGTGTGATGATGAGTCTCAATGTAATTGGATAGGTGTTATGTATTTATGCAATTGAGTATAAATGTGATTTTGTTAGTGGATTGAACTTATTTTTGGATTTTCATTGAATCTTAATAATGATTATTTAATTATGATGTATCTATGTTGTGTATAATGATTTAATTATAAATGTTCAGCTATTATCTCAGATATATTGACATTTGTGTGCAAGTGCATAGGTTAAATTCCATGATTAGTGAGAAATTCGTGGAGGTTCTCAAGAAACCAATGTTGTGATTCTCCAGTGTAATTGGGCCTTATCCTAAGAGGGGATTAAGGTCTTATTAAATAAAGGTGTTGTGGGTGTGATTTTGCTGATTAATTTTTTAATTATATTTTTATTATTCTAAGTTGGGTTTGGTCAAATTCCCTTAAGTGTCAAATCTTGAATTTGAACTTAAGAGGGAATTTTTGGGGTCATTTAATGCTATTTTATTTATTATTTGTGTAAAATTAAACCACTATAGTGATAACTTATGAGAGGTATCCATGTTTGGGTGTTTAAAAAGTGTTTAGAGCCTTGAAAAGTGTTTTGGAAGATAAGTGATGAGCTTTTGGAAGGAAAATCTAATTTTGAATTATAAATTCAAACTTAATCCTAGGTTCATTGCATCTAGACATTTGTCTTTTATTTAATTCCTTCTTGAATCTTTATGTTTGATGTAGGAGCATCCGGGTTCATGAGCAATCCTCATCAACCAAAAAGATTTTTCTTGTTTTCTTGTTTGTTTGTTTTTTCCTTTTGTTTTGCTACAAGAGTTGATGATCAATTTTCAGAGAATTTCCTAAAGGTTTTGGCCAAGTGATGACTAGATCTTGAAGAAGGCTCAAATGAGTATCTACAGTTCAATTTTGGTGAAGATTTGATCAAAATTGGTGAAGTTATATCAAAGCAGATCTTTTGATGCTCACCAGACATCCTGCCACCGAACATCCCCCGTCATGACCATTTTCCTGCTTTACCTTTAGGCCGCCGAAAAGAGCCTTTGTGTGGATTTTTCACTTCACCAGATATTGCGCTAAAATCATCCTTCACCAGATATTGCACTAAATCAGGCTCTTTTGGACATGTCCACCAACCCCCAAATCCTCTGCATATCCTGTGAACTTCATTTCACCCACCGAGTTGTTTGGTCTGCTTTGTGTTGATTTATCGTGATGCCAAACATATCCAGTGAAGTGCATTTACCCCACTTCTTTGCTTTGCTTGACCGAGGACCTCTTTGCATGGATTTCTCTCGGCAACAGATATATTCGGTGAACCCATAAACCCCCACCTATCCAATCAGGTTTTTTTACCCGCTTTGTTGTATTGAAGTGCCTTAAGCTGAAATACCCGCACACCAGACATATCCGGTAAGGGTTGAAAACCCCGCTTTATCTTGTCATGGCCTAAAAGCTCGCTTTCTTGCAATTTGATATCTTGTGAGGCTGGAAATCACCACAAATGCCAAAAAGATGACAAATTCAGTTTTCAACCGCCTGTATGGCTGATCCAAGGTCCAATTGAAGTCTGACATGTGTCCAAATCATGTGATGTGAATTGGTGGCTACCTCAAATGTCTATAAATAGGCGGATCGCATACTACGAATGGTAGATTTTCCAGAGTTAGATCTCTTCCAAGGGTAGATTCTCGAAGGTTGACTTCTCCAAGCCGATATTCCATAGTACATTTTTTAAACTTCTAGAAGATTTGCTGGGATTGTCACAGGAAGGTGAATATTAGTTTGATCTGCATATCAAATTGTTTGTAAGGCTGAGGCTAATGCATGTGTAATGCCAATTGTACTCTTGATGTAACATTCTATTGCATATGAATAAAGATCTATTCTTGTTGTTTCATTTTGTTTTGTATTTTCATTTGCTGCTTGGTTTAGCCACTTGATAAGGCCCCTGAACCTTGACCCGCATCAGTGTTGGGTTGGTTTTTCTATTTTTGGATTGTTATTTTGAGTATATGGTGAAGGAGGAGATTAGAGGAAGAGCTTGGGAGCTTGGAGAAGAAGAGAGCTCGAGGAACTTGGATCAAGAGATTTATAAAACTTGGTTGAAGAATTGAGGTAGAATTTTAAGCCATTTTTAGAGTGTTTGTAGTGTTTTTTGTTGTAATATGATAATAGAAAGTTGCTAGGCTTTCTATGAACACTCTTGTTTTTGTATGAAAATCCCATTATGTGTTGTTTATTTTGTGTATTGTTCATTTTTGGATGGGGTTGTGTGGGGTGTGGTTCTTCCCATTTAGGTTAAGAGCCACCCATGTATTGGAGTTGAGAGAGGTGTGGACCCTCTTTGGAGAAACTTTCTATCTGTTGCACTATATTTTATTTTTCTTTGAAACGATGTTATTTTAATATCATTTCAAAGAGAAAAAATATAGACACCTAAAATTGTCTCACACCATTTCCGTTGTCACAAGGTCATCACTCAATCATTCTTCTATAATTAATTGAATAAATCCTATTTATTTAATTAATTATTCTAAATGTTTTTTAGTATTGATTAAATAATTTTTTATTATTTAATCAACAAATTGATTATACCTCTAGTATTAATTAAATAAATCACGACTATTTATTTGATTAATCAATCTTTCATTTATAGTCTAACCTTGGTTAAATAATTTCAAAATTTTATTTAACTAGGTTTATCCATCTCCATCTCAAAAATTAAATAAACATATATTTTATTTAGTTCTTATTTTATCCATCAATCATTAGTTGACTAAGCCTAATCATTAACCTCTCCTAATCATTTGCACATCCTAAAGCATGATTAATCAAGGTAAATCTTATACACGTTTCTAAGGTGTACATGGGTGAAATGTTTGGCCTTGATTTGTATATGATTGGTACCTAAGCATGGACAAGGATTTGTACATCACTCCAAAAATCTACTTTTTAGATCTCCACCATCCACTTTCTCCAAGACAATCCTCCACCCTTGATTTTCTTTAAATCTTGGACCTCCACTTGTGCACCTACCACAAGTCACCACTTGGAGGTGTTGCAAGGTGTGGCCCTTGGTCTCCTTATTCAGCGCTATGCTGTGGTGGTTTGTGACAAGGGCTTAACCGCCTCCCGTGCTTGTTAAGTCAAGTGGTTGTATCGAGCATTAATAAGTTGATCTTTTGGTGCAACGACAACTAACAATTGGTATCAGAGCTGAGGTCACGGGTTCAAACCCCACACTTGCGCTAGGGGGGATTGTTGCAAGGTGTGGCCCTTGGTCTCCTTGTTCAGCATTGCGCTGCGGTGGTTTGTGACAAGGGCTTAACTGCCTCCCGTGCTTGTTAAGTCAAGTGGTTGTATCGGGCATTAATAGGTCAATCTTTTGGTGCAACGACAACTAACAGGAGGTCCCTCATGCCTCCAATCCTCTTAAGCATTCTCATCCATTGATCTTGCGAATCAATCCTACCCTTTATGCACCCATCCAAAAATCTATAAATTAGACCCCTCACAAGCCATTTTCACTCAATCATTTGAATATAATGTTATGCTACCAATTTGAGCACTTAACACACCCTCTCAAAAATAATAATCTATGTGAGCACAACCACTTAGATGCAACAAGGATTGGTGTTGGTGAGAGATTTTTATGTTTTTGTTAACTTTGCTAGTCCTTATGCTCAATATTGATTTTGTTTGTCTTTGTAAATTGAATTATGTTATGTATATAATAGTTTGTTTACATATGTTTACTTACACTTGCATAAACATGTAATGATTTAATTTTAAAAATTGGCTAGAAAATGAACCTATGCCCCAATTGATACTGGAGAAGAGGGGATACAATAAGGGGATTAATAGGGAAATTGTTAGAACATAATGTTATTAGGGGTCATACCCTTATAACATTTATATATTGGTTTAATATAAGGTTATAAAATCTTATCCTTATTATATGCTTTCTAAAGCATATAGCATTTAATGATTAATAAGTTAATAAACTATTAGATTATTACTTATTTGCAAATGGTTGTCTTGAACATGTGTGACTAATACTCCTTTGGGTATTTTTCCATCCCTTCTCTTATAATTAAGGAGTTTCCTTCTCATGGAGAAGAATGGAAAAATTTGGAGGTTTATAGCGAGTTTTATCACTATGTACAAGAGGCATTATTGGCCATGTGGAATTAAGAAGTGGTATCCCTAGGTTTGGTCTATAATTTTATAGACAATTTTGTAAGTGTTTTATAATAAAATGGTAATTTATGGGGTTTTTTACTTGGAAGGGTTTTCCCCATGTATATGTTGTGTAATGTGTTAAATCTACATATGCTTCCATAATTTTTATTTTATTTATTTTAAATTTTATTTGTACTGATTAGTGTCCTAAGATCTTAATTTCTAGCATGGTATATGAGCTAATTAGAATATACTAATCATCTTTACAAGTTATACTAGAAGATGTGTAAAACTTGATGAGTATGATTGTAGAGTAAATTTTAAACATCACCATGTTTACAAATTTTATGAACATTATCCAAGCTTGCTTTTTTAAGGTGCATTTGAGCATTTGCTTCATGATAGACAATTTTTTTAGTCTCCCTAATCTAGCATATTATTTCCTTTGAATTACTATTTAAAAACTGATTTGGGAACTGCTATATCTAGTATTTTCATTTTGCCTTGCTAAAAAGTCCTGTATATTCATAAGGAGACATTGCCCCTTTATATCACATAGACAAACTTAATCGGCCAGTCCTTAGAAAGGTGCACAAATTATAATATTGAATCAACTTTATAGTTTATCTTTATTCACCATCTATTTGGCTCAATGGTAACAAACCTTAAATCATAATAATTTTCTACATTATATTCACCTCCTCTAATGTCAAATGGATGTTTCAAATAGTTGAGGCATCATATGAGAGTATGGTGCTTGAGAATAAATTTTAAGATACTTTAGCTTTCTTGCAATATCATAGATTAGGTCTTTTGATGTAGTATAGCCATTTTTCAAGTAAACCATCTTCAAAGAGAATGTCAAAACATCTATACCAAGTTTGTCTCTAAATATTTATTCAAGATTTGAATAAGATTGTTAAATCTAAACATATTCATGTGAAACCTTGCCAATTTATAAAGATCAAGTTGTTATAAAATTCAAAGGAAATTCTAATAAGTCTTTAATAGATCAAGTCATTATAAAAGTCAAAATCTTTATAAAAGTTAAAGTCTTTATAAGAGTCCAAATCTTTATAAAAATTGAAAGGCTTTCTTTTCAACTAGTCAAAGGAAAATCAAATTAATCCTAACCTTTGTTAGAGGTCATCCATGGGCCATGATGATATATGGAGGATGCCATTTTGAGCCCTTTCCATGGCAAATGGTCAATGGTTTCTGCATAATAATGCTTTATTCTTCTACATTTGTCCCATGGAATAGCCTCTCGGGTGCAAATAGGATCATCCAAAGCATTTATACATAATAAGGGCATTGATACATTGCTTAGAAAGTAAACACTACACATGCAGTAATATGTATCCACTGTCGACAGTTAAAATAATTGTCAAAATCACAGACAGAACGCGACCTTTTATGCATTACCAATCTGTAATCTGTGCATGAATATTCATAACCCCAAAGACCAGTAGTCAAAATCTTGTTGTAAAACCTTTGGTCAAGCCTTCTATGAATAAACTGATCACATACCACAAGATCCCAAGGGCAACATCTAGTTGCAGCTCCAACTAATGGAGTATTATATTTGATCAGTATATTTGCACCAATGCTCATCCCAACTGCTAGTAAATAGGCCTTAGGATTATCATCACGCAAACTGTGTAGGTCTTTTTTCCAGCATTGTAAAAATGACCTGAAATAATGGCAACGACAATCTTCCATCACTTTCTTAGCAAGAGCATAAATAATGTGCTTGACATACTGTCTACATGCCTCTGAAGCAGCTTACGAATTCCATCAGGCAATGACATTTCCATACGAGTCAATTGTGAAATAAACTGCACAACATTATCTTCACTTGTCTTCTCTGGCATTATATACTTTGGTTTATAGTTATGTTAGTTTTGTTCTTCATAATAGTTAGTGGTCAAGGTGAAGACCTTGAGTATAGAAGTATGTATGTCACTTGAGACAATACTCTATCAAACTCTACCCGCTTCACCTTGCAATCATTGATCTTGTACTAGGACCCTTGCAAATCCTTCACATAACATACATAATGCCCAGAAAAGGAAGAATTTGTTATATCTAAATGCACTACCACTACATACAGCTTGTATGATCTAGTTGTCTACTACCGGTTTCCTTTATGTATGGTTTCATATTGAGAATTCTATGAAAAACAAGATGCTTGTTGAGTTTGCCAAACTTCCTAGATTGAAACCTTTTCAGAGCTGTATGTTATATTAGGAAATGAATTTGCTTTGACCATATTTTGGATGAGGGTAAGCAAAGGAGAGCGGGTAGTGATAGGTGTCTTCACACAAGTTTGTTAGCATATTAATGTGGCAATGAAAGGTCGCCCTCTCAATATATCACGTTCTACTAAGTTTTTAACATACTGGGACCATTCATACTATGATGTAATTGGTGAAAGATTAATGATCATATTCTTACCTAATGCTAATGAATATATTTAATGAGAATTTTGTTCGAACCATACTAGGAAAATATACAAATAAACATGTGATTTATAAATAATTTTTTATTAACTAAACTAATGCACAAATTATTTTAGAACCAAGAAACTTTTCCCATGGTGTTCACTTTAGAATCCATTTTTCCTCATATGTTATGAACTAAGCCAAACAAAAAAGTTTTTAGTAGGGTTTGGAAGTAATTTAGAGAAAAAAGATGTTCAAGGTTTTTATTCATATTTCTCTTATTTGTATGGAAGAGTTCAATTGTAAATGTGATATGTAATTCATATCCTCACCCTTGGTGTGTGTGTGTGTGTGTGTGTATTGCTAGTTGATAATTCATATGGCATGGGTTTAGCTTCATCATTGTTGAGTTACCTAGGGTTTCCTTTCAACATATTTTTTAATCACTCTCGATTCATATTCATTAGTGTTATAATAAATGCCTTATGACATTGAGGGGGATTTGGACCTGGGAAACACTCTTTTGAGTGCTTTGCGTTGTGCCCCATAATCATTTCAGTTGCTTATATAGCTCAAAGTTGAAATTGAATATTTTTGTCACCTCCAATTGACTCACTTTTAAGAATTTTTTAATATTAAACCATGCATATGTATACCATATTATACAAAAATGTAAATGTTGTAGTCTCTTCTCTTAAGGCAAGAAACCTAAAACAAGTTTCTATATTTCCCTCTTTATTATGCATTATAATTCTTCCTATGACCATGGACAATATGATGTTTAGTGACAACTTGATGAAGCAATTAGAGTTCTAACTTAATACTAAGTGCATGGCCACTTCAAAAAAAAAATACCATTCTTATGATTGCATTTCTAACTTTCCTAGGTCATTTAGATTTGGTAGCAATATTTAGGATAGAGTTGTTTGGATTTCTCATCTCCCTTTAGTTAGCTTATTTGACAAGCATATCACACTCATATGGTCCCAAGGATTGTAGGACTATGGTAAGATGGTAGTGGAAAGACTTAGTACTTACATCAAGGAGGCCGTAAATGAAATTACTTCCATCACTAGAGCTATGAAAGTTGAAGGACTAACTTCACTGATTATAATCTAACATCTCTTATGAGCTACGAAAGCTAAATAACCTAGACTCCATCAAGATCTATATTTGAGCATATATATTGAAACTAGCTCTAGGGATATATATACTATTATAGACAATAATAGTTGATAAATCCTTGATCTTGTTGATGTTTTTAAAAAGATGTAAGCAACATCTAAAAGCATAACTTTATTACTATTTCTATTATAACCATAGAGGATGTTTTGTCTTAGAGTTTTTAAAGAGAATCATCACCTCTAAAGTAAGAGATGTCATATAATTTGCATTATCATGCATATAAGATATTGTCATATGTAAAGGCTCTAGTTTTAGATAATTACCCTATATGTTGCATCAATCGTAGCTTAATATCTAATCACAATTCCACTTAATCTTAAAGATATTGTATTCTTTATTTTGTGTGTTTTTAATCTTGTTGCATCTACCATAGGGCTTGACTGCTATCAAAGAAGTCAACAATCTTCCTCTATCTATAGTAGGCCCCAAAGGTACTTCTAAACACCATCAATTTCTTAGATACAAGTGAACATGTTCAACAAATTCCAAGTCATCCTAAGACTAGACCGTGGGTGTGGTGTAGTTCCATACATTGGAACTTTCATAATACCTCTATCTTAGGCACCTGATCATTGATCTAGAACATATTTCTAGTTCTTTGTCACGACATCTCAATCAGTCTAAGTCGACATCAAGCCACAAACCAAGTAAGCTCTATTTCCATCTTGGTAATTTCAATTATATCTAGCTTAAATACTTAGATCTATGTTAATGTGAGGCCGATTATTTTACCTCCCATATTTTGATCGATATCAGACCTTAGTGACTATGTTTCATTATACAGACTTGATTTTATCCACTGATTATGATAGGACATTGATTTGACATATGTGATTCGATTCGATCACAGTGATGCTATTCTTATGATTCGACATACGAGTTATATATTTGATGATGTTTTGTGAGGAGATTCTAGTTGTTTATGTGATGTGGACTAATTGACATGTGATTGGATAATGCAATTTAATTTGGATTTAGGTATTGATGTTTATTGTTGCATTTGATCACATGAATTTAATTCTAGTTGCTTCGGCTATGACTTTTCATGACAGGACTGACACTTGATCGAGATGTGTAGGTTTTACATTCCCTAGCCATGGGAAATTGGAGGTAGAATTCACACTATGTTATCCCTTGTAAAACCGATCCATTCCCAAGAGGGATAAGGATCACATTTGAATTTGAATGTTGATTTATAGTGCTTGATTTAATTTTATTTATTTTGGCCTTAGTACCTTTTTTGTTTAAATTGATTAATAATAAGTATTGTATAATTTTACTTGATTTACACCATTTGGTATTTATCTTATTTTTGAGGCCATTTAAATGTGGATTTTTAACCCCTTCATGAACCCTAGTGCCCCAAAAGTTACCCTAGGTGGTTAACCATGAGTCTAGGGTCAACTTGGACTATCTAACCCTAGATTTGACTCACCCTGGGTCACTCTAAACCATGGTTTAGTAAAAGTGACGAATTTTTGGAGTAAGGGAAGATGGGGGATGGGCCATGCCTTGGGAAGGACTCATCTCCCATCCCAAAGTTTGGGAATCATTTCCCAAGGAAGACTTGGGAGGTCTCCAAGAGGCCTCCAAGACTCCCAAGTGAGTGGGAGCTCCCTCAAAGACCCTTGTCTTCTTGGAGGTATGAGTGGGAATCCAACTCACCATTTGTCCCCCTCCCACTTGTGTGGGAGCACAAGTGGATGAGGTGGGGATGGAGGTGGAATGAGAGGATGACACTTGTCATCCTCATACTTCCTCTCCCTTGCAAGTGGCATTGGAGGGGGATGGAGAAGGTGACAAGTTGATGGCCTATAATAGTTCCTCTTGTTGAGGAGTGGGGGTTCTCTTTTCTTGGAGTTCTTGCAATCTTATTTTTCTTCTATTTTGGGGAGAAGTTGGGAAGGAGGTTGGAGAAATTCTTGGAGTTGGAGAATTGGGAAGGCTTGGGGCTCTTCACCAATCTTACTTCAATTGTCAGGGCCTTGAAGGTAGGCCTCTTAACTTGTTTCTCACCCTTACTTATATGAAGCTTTGTGTTTAGTTTATTGGTTGTTTGTTGTTCTCTTAACTTGTTTCTCACCCTTACTAATATGAAGCTTTGTGTTTAGTTTATTGGTTGTTTGTTGTTCTGCATTGTGTTGTTGGGATGGGAGTATGGTGAGAACACCTCCAATGGAGGTAATGCTTAACTTGTATGGGTAGGGGAAAGGAACCTCCTTGAGGTCTCTCCCACAGTATGTTTTTTTGCCTTGAGGGATTTTATTTGAGGAGGCGATAATTGAATGGCAAGAGTGCCATGTAATTTATTTGTGATTCTTGTGGATTGTGGTGTTTTGGAGATTTTGTCTTGAGGCCATGAGATGAGACTGTTATCATTTGGGAGCCCTTTTGAAGTTGAGGGGTCCATTCCCTACTCTCAACAAACTCATTTTTATGAGTTAAGTTTCATGTTAAACCTATGGGCTGTTTTTGTGTGATAGTGTTCAATTGTTGTTGTGGAATGATACCCTATGTGAAATCCCTACCTCCCTAGCTCAGGGGTAACCCTCTTGCGGGTCTACGGTAGGGAGGAGAGCTTTCGAAGTGGCTGGTTTGGTTGTCCCTGTTGTTGTGTTTATTGCAGGCTTAGAGTTGGAAAATGAGGTGGATGAGAGCTCCTCTTTGTGTGGCTTGTAGTGTTTTAATGGCTGTTGGAGCCATGGCCATAGTGTAATTGTTTTAGCAAGTTATTTTGCCATGGAGTTGGCTGTTATAAATGTTGTATGAAAAGATTCTTTATTTAATTAGGAGGTTGTTTATTCTTTTTTTTCTGGGGGTTAAGAGTTGTGAAATGCAAATAAAGTTGTATTTGTAAATCTGTCATTATCCCTTGTATAAAAAAAATATATTTAATGCAACTCCGTTCTATTATTTTGAAGTGAAATTTCTAAGTGCTAGTTGTTGTTGAAAATAAAGTAAAACTAGACTGAGATACATTCTCCACCTTATTGCTGTTCAAAAGAGAGATAATGTATTGTGTGTATTTTTTCTACTACTCAAAGAAAAGTGTATATTTCCATTATGGTATGTTTCTATTTTTTTTTTTTTAAAAGAATATATACTCAGTTATCCATTTAGTGTGATTCAGAAAAGAAGAAAAAAAAATCTATTGCTGTCTTTAG
This sequence comes from Cunninghamia lanceolata, assembly GCA_027924645.1. Taxonomy (NCBI): domain Eukaryota; kingdom Viridiplantae; phylum Streptophyta; class Pinopsida; order Cupressales; family Cupressaceae; genus Cunninghamia; species Cunninghamia lanceolata. The sequence continues at coordinate 17,121,718 of BSBN01000547.1, forward strand.
TTGTTCTTATCACTGTGGGCATACAGAAAAGAAAGAGCTATAAAGGGGAGGTCATATATTGTATTTCTGCTATTATTTTGTGAAATGTGAAAACACTCTTTTATATCTAAATAGATTTAACTAACATGGGTATACTTGTATTTTTTTGTTTTGTACAATGAAATGATGAAGGAAAGACAAATTTTTGAGACATTGTTATAAACAAACTGTATATACCCTTTGATATATATATATATATATGTATATATATACATATATCTACATATATATATACATATATACATATATATATATATATACATATATACATATATATTCATATATATACATATATACATATATATACATATATATATAATAGATATACATATGTGTGTTTTCTGGAAAAATAAATATGAAAAAACAAAAAAAACAAAAAAAAATTGAGAAGTGACTGTGGGCAGCGCCCACAGCCCCCATCCCTTAGCAGTAATGGGGTGTGGGTGGAGGCACCGCCTCCCCCACACTCCCTAACTCCAACACCCCTCCCCCTGCATACTACTCAGTACGCCCCATACGCCGTGGCCTGCAGGCCTCTAAACCCCACACACACCAAGATCCCCACTACGACCTTCCTCCTCCATGCGCCCCCTACTCCCCTAAACCACCTCCCCCTCTCCCCCGCGGGTTCCTCCTCATCCCTCCGTTGGGCAGTGCCACCCCCCCCCAACACCCTCGACTACGGCCTTCCCCCTTGCCTAACACACAGCGCCGCCATAGCGACCTCCGCCCCTTCTGCCGCCGCTGCCGTCGGCACTCCCCCTCTTGATCCCTGGTTTTTTTTTAACACAAACAAAAAAAAGAAAGTAAATACAGTTGTGATTTTGATTGCATACAAAAAAAAGAAATCTCCTTTGTGCTCACCTCCGTGTGAGATAATGGCTTTCCAACCATGGCCTTCAATGGCCTATCAAACCCTAGCCTGCAACAACAAAAATAGAGGACAAACCAAAAAAAAATGAAGGACAGATAATAAGAGATTAGGGCTTGAGAATAATAGAGAAGAGGGAATTAGGGCAATGGAGAAAACCATTTCAACATGAGAATAGAGTTTTTTTTTTAAATTTAGGAGTTTGTGTTTTATTTGTGAGGAAATTGGGTTTTAACTTTATTTTTAAATCTCTATTCCTCTTTGTTTTTTTAAACTACCTCTTGGGGGACTTTTAAATTTGCTTCCAATATTTGCATGGGTTTAATTTGTTTTTTTTTCTCTCTTTTTTTTTACTATGTGATTTTGTTAATTTGTGATTTGAAAATTATTTGGGAGGAAATTATTTTATTCATTTTGGGAAGAATTTTTCTCGTGTTGTTAAATCCACTTAATGGGGCTTTTGATTTCATCTTTTTTTCCTGGCGGGGATATTTACCATTTTAAATTATTAAGTTATTCTATCATTAATTTTACGAGGGGAGTTATTCAAACTCTCCTCCCTCATCCATTAAATTTTTCAAGAGAGATATTAAACATAATGCCAAAATTATGTTTAATAAAGAACTTAGTTTTTCGGTTGAATTTAACCGACGTCTTGTCATTTTGGAATTAATTTTATTTTTTTTCTTTATATCGTTAATTTTGTTCTAAGTTAATTTAATATTTAATCGTTAATTTAATTTAATTTTCCTATTGGTGTTTTATTTAAATTTATTTTTGCGATTATCGAAGACGAGTTATGCTAGTTTTCTAGGGTTTGAATTTACTTATTTTACTAATTTCTTGTCCACCTTTCCACTTCAATCACGTGCCATCATGTCAACATAATTGATCACTTTTCGATCCGAGTTTAATTTGGGTTCGTTGCTGGCAATTTCATCTTCACCTAGGAAACTTAGGGTTCAGATTAAATCAGTCTAACCCTCGAAGTGACATCCTATGTGTCATATATTCCCTAGACGGTTATCAACTCGCGGTTACGATGACATGTTTACACCTATGCGTATTTCTACCGAGCACACAGACGCGTGCGAGGGGGATCCTAGGGTTAGTTAGAAAAGGTTTTTTGCAACTCGTGTCGTGACCACATAGCAGATGTGGTCATGACACGCGTGTATGTTCATCGTGTCCGCTCGAGAGATGCGGACATGATAGTTAATCCAATCTTAGGTCCTTAAGAATCCAAGGTTTTATCATATAAATCCTTTATGTAGGGTGTTATTATTTCCCTACAATGGGATACCCAAATTAAAAATAAAATGTCTCAAAAGATTACATATTGACATGATTTGAAATTTGTTATATCAAGAGAAAGGACTTATTGTTAGGGCTTACTTTATAACTTAGGTATTTAGGTGGCAATTCGAATGACTTTCAAATTAGGTGGCAACCCGAATGAATTTCAAATTTTTTCCATCCACTTATTTTCTAAAAATTGAATTAAAGAAAAGAATGCATAAAAGGATCACTATTTCTCATAAGAGGAAACAACAACAAACAATGTTATAAATACAAAATATCAATGATAAACCAAGCAACTAAACACTCATAAGTGCTCATAACAAGTGTTGATCACAAACACATAATCAACAATAAATAAGGACTTCCTGTCCACCTGAGCATAATGTAAAGACATAAACTGTTTGTCCATAAATAGCAAAACAATAACAAGCTAAAGTTGTAGTGAAAAGCCATCAAGTTGCCTTTCTAGGGCATTGAAACCATGTTCCTTACACAATAGTGAACAAAGGAAAACATCTACCCATGTAATTCTTTGAGTGTAGGAGAAGAGCAACATCTAAACTAGTCCATTTCATAAATCTCATTGTTGATGTTTCAGGTCTAGCAATTGTATCCACAATAACAAAACATTAATAGAATTAAGATAACAAATAAAAAATTTTCATTGCTAGGCTCGTGTCCCTTCATTTTGTGGATCATTAAATGAGTGGTGGATCTCGATATTCAAACCATTGCATGAACTGGAAAGAATCACCCATTGGTCTGAGTTCTCTGGATAATATGTTTCTCCTCCAAGTCTTAAAGTTGGGATTGTACGATGTAGAGTTATTTTGTAAGCTTGTTATTATCCATGAGTTTCCCCTTGATCACTATGGCCAAGTTAGCCATATGCAATGATAAATTGACATATAAAATTTGGAGTTCAACCTATAAAGGATGAACTGTTTGGGATCAAATAGCTAAGCATCGATATTTCCAAATATGTTTGATAATAATTTGGTGACAAGTGTCGGTAACCACATTGTGTTTACTTGAAGTGTCAAGGAGGGCAGATTTATATGACCAAGAAAAGTGAAAAAGAGTAGATAGGGAGGATGAAAGGAAGTGCCAAAGCATGTGAGCATGGGGATAGGACCAAAAGAAATGCATGATGGACTCAACCTTGGTGAAGAAGGGACAAGAGGGGGGTGTAAAGATAAATTTGAGGTGGTTGCCAACATGAAGTTTAGCATGGAGAAACTTCCATGACGTGAGTTGAGCTTGTGAATCAACTTTGGACTGCCAAATGAATAGGTAGAGTTTGTTCCATTTGGACCACTTCAATTTACAATTCCAAATGTTGTTGAGTTAATGCGCAAGAGCTAAAGAAGACAAGAGTTGCTTGTAGATAGCTTTGAGGGGGAAGTATAGAATGTCGTGCCCATTAGGCCATCTCCAATCTTTGAGAAAATTGGAATGACAATAAGTGGAAAGAAAGATGGATAGATTGGGAGGAATGAGATTTTGGAGTTCAAGGATTGGTAATTTGTCTTTGTAAGATAGGTTGAAACAAAGTTTGAGTTGTCTCCATGATTTCCACTGAAAGCTTGTAACATCCCACAAGTCCCAAAATACTTGGATACCTTTTTTGAATAGAATTCTAACTTTGAGTCTAGGATTGACCCCCAGAGGTTTCTCTTAAATTTGAAGCGGCTGGTTCTACCAAATAGAGGATGTGGCAAAACTGAGACCATGGCCTCAAGACTAATCATGTCTATATCTCTTCTTCTTGGTTACCCTCTAAAGCTTGTTATAATAAGCTAAACAAGTTATTAGAAAATTCTTATGGGCCAAATGGGGCAACCAAAATGGCATACCTACTACATCTTGGTTGCATTGCATCATTCCATCAACTTACATGATAAGTTAACTTCTTATTTAACTTAAGTTTTGGGGTGTACCTTATGAAAGATTAAAAAATGGTGTCATATAGACATGTTCTAATTTAGGTTTCATAAAACACAAAAGGAAAAAAATTACTCTATAATATACAACATTTATTAAGTCATGCTTTTTTTTATGCTCTTATGTATTTTCATCCTATGTTAAGGTATTTTGTATTTTTAAAGATTTTTCCACAAAGCCCATCCAAGAATACATCCATGTATGATAATTAAGTGTTTACTAAAACAGTACCCTAACTCAAATTTAACTCTTTATTAATACCAAAGCTAGAAAGGGAAACTCGTAATGAGTATACCCAAACATTAATTCTTATGGACTTACAAGTGAAAATAGCTATACTGTGTTGAGATAAACCCATCAAAGAAATACCTCCCAACATGAAGATTTGAGCTAGAAACTAACACTTTGTCTATAGTTTATCATCATTACTGAACATAACAAACACTTGAAGAAGAATGTAAATACAACCTATAATGATATTCATAGGAGAATACCTTAGGCTAAAGGGCCTAGGATAGAGAATCCCATGAAAAAACATGGTACTTCTAAAACCTCTCTTAAAAGGGGTGAGCTCATAATAGTGTCCCACTTTTCGGCATAAGTGAGACACTACAATCAACATTTTTAACCAAATTTTACTTTTTGTCACTTATAGCAAGCAAACTGTTAAGAATTTGAAGATAATGTGAACTAGTGATTTTTGAGATTTTGTTTGTAGATTCTAAATATATATATTTTAAAATTAAAAAAAACAATTTGTCTTATTTTTTAAGTATTTCTTAATAACTTATTTTTATACTTAATAATATTTTTAACTAGTGATATTATTTCATATCTCACAACTTTTTATATAAATAAGAGAAATTCATAGTTTATTGAACATAGATCATTAACACATATGTTTCATAATTTTTTATTGCATATTTTATTTATTTAAATTAATTATAATTTAGAGTAATTTTATTCCATAACACATAATTTGTTTTGTATATGTCTAAATTATTATTATTTTGTTGAAACAAGGACATTAATATGGAGTGAACATATATTTTAAAGATTTTTTTCTACTTTTTTAATTTTTCCACGTGCATTGAATAGAGACCTTTATGTTTGGTAAAAACCTATGTTCACTAGAAAATAAAAATAATAATAATAATAATTAAATAAAATATATTATAAATTACACTTTTAGGACAGCTTACTCTTAGGGCTAGGATCTTGTAAAATATCATGTGATGATGGTTCTATTTGATGGTCCAACCCTTGCTTTGAAACATAAATTTTTATCCCCTTCTTGATGATGGATCATGAAGTGTGGTATGAAACATCAATGCAAAAATCCATACATGGTTTTTTTTAGAAGCTCTTACAAATTCACACAATAGATTTTCAAATGAAGGTATCTTGGTCCCTTCCATATATAATTTTGAACCTAAAACATTTACAAATAAAAAGGCCTTCATTCAAAGGCTATGATAACATACCTTCAAATGGAAGTCCTTCATTCAAAGGTGTTATACAATATTTGGCACCTTGAGCTTATTTTTTCCTCGTCCCATAACTAGGACACACTATTGTAGGATCACCCAAAGCTAAGATCGATGAGCCACCTAGAATGGAAAAGAAATTGGTGATGTGTACCCACCTTTAACCTTGTAGATATAATAAAAGTAGACTTGTTTAATGTTTTTGATAATGGTAAGTTAGCAAACAAGGGGCTGAACCCTTTACAAACAAGAGCCCCTAGGGCCTGACGGAACAAGCCAAATTAGGCCACACACAGAACAAAAATAGAACAGGAACATCAGATAGACAGCTGTCAAACAACAGACGGGAACTAGACAACCCCAGAAACTAAGGGGACAAATCTGACTCCCTTAACCCTAGGCTGTGAAGCTGCGACATATTTGGGGAGTCCCTTCTTCTTTCTTTGCACAATCGACCAAGAAGACTCTGAGTTGAAGTCCACTGAGTGACGTGAGAGGAGCAGATCCTTGATAGCCACCACATGTAATAAGCCACCATGCACTGAGGGAGCTGATAGCACAAAAAAGAGTCAGGGGCAGTCGAAGGGCCATTAGAGGTGATCATCAAGGGTTGGGCAGTCTCAGCCTGAACATCAACAATAGTTTGAGGCACCAAAGGTTCTGCTAAAGGGACAACTAGTAGATGAACATAGGGAGACATAGTCTCCTGGGATGATTCAGCCAAGGAAGGATCATCCTCCCTAGAGGATCCATCTGAAGAGGGAGTGCCCACCGTTAGATGATTAGTGAGAAAATTCTTCCACTAGGTTGCTGCACCCTTGTGGTGAGCCTGAGGGTAGCCTAAGGCCAAATGATCAATGGAGAAACATCTCCTACATCAAAAAGGGAAGCCCTCATAGTCTGATAGCTGCGTCCATGGTCTATCCTCCACCATCAAGACCACATCTCCATGGAGAGGTTTGGAGATGTCCATATCTACTAAAATACAAGCCACCATAGTATGCCCAAGCTCCCAGGTCATAGACTCCACCTTCAAAAAGTGTCTAATGGCATTGCCAATGGCCTCATTACATGAATCCTCCAAAAAATAGAGAGGGAAATTCAGAAGTTGATTCCAAACAAGTTTGGTATTTAGTGGCTCTGTAAGAGGATTGAAAGAGCGAGACCAAGGCTTGATGGACAACGAATGATCACCCCACAACCACCCCTTATCCAGCACAAGGTCTCACTCCTCGGAGGAAGCAAAGGTAGCAATGAAGAACCCCCTTGAGCTAGGAAAGAGTTTAATCTGCCCAGAGACAAGAGGCTTCCAAGAGTCCAAAACCTAGCCATGGAGGTCAGGAAGGGAGGGCCACATGCCATTAAACCTGTAGACCACACCACGTCTCAAATAGAAACCCTCATTTTTTGCAATCTTAGGACCACAGACCACAATAGGGGAAGCCCAGGCACAAGGCATAGGCCTAACCTGAGCCTATGTAGGCAGTGTCTAAGCATGAGCATTTGAAACAACATCAGAGAAAGTTTCCTAATGGCAACCAGAAGCGGCCTGAACAACACCGAGACCAACTAAACTAGAAGATAAGCCAGCAGCAAGGATGCCTCTAGAAGCTGGGACAGAAGATGAATTCATAATATTTATAGATATAGAGGGACTAACACCTGCCAGAACCCCATCAACCTAAGGAGAAGGGCCCCCGCAAGACTCTCGAGCAACAGGAGAAACCAAAGAGGAAGCACATCCAACAACTTCCCCAGGAACATGATAAAGTTCCCCATGCACCGAAGAAGACAGTAGATAGTCCTCCACCAGCAAGGACATGCCTGAACGAACCCATCCTATGTCATAGATCAGACCCAAAGGATCCTGCAGAACACCGTTCAAACTCCCGTTTAGCGTCATTTCAAAAAATTACAAGTATTTTAGTTATTACAACATGGACACATAAATTTTATCTTCTCTTAATAGACTTGTTTGATGTTTTAATAATGATTATCTCCCAATTTCTTTCCTCATTATAATGATTCATTCTTAATTTTAAGATTTTCTTCGAAGATATTAAAAATATCTAGGATCCCCTTAGAGCTTAACAATCCATTTTTTGTGGTTCTCTATTTATCACCAAGACTTATGTCTAGGTACTGAGTGATTTCTTATTTAGGCCATACTTGTGTAGGGTGTTTCCCTATGTTTAGTCATCTTTTCAACCCATATAACCTTGAACTGATCTCATTGAAAATTCCCTTAAATTATGACATTACTATCATAGACATCTCTAGAAATGTAGAAATTGTGAAATCTTTACACACCATGAACACAACAAATTATGACATTGGAATGGTTTCTTTACACTATTTAAAGATAAATCTAGATGGTGATGAAGGCACTTTAAGATAAAATATAGATATACTATATAGTTTATAGATCATAGAAGAACATCCCCACCTTCTAGATAGTAAGGACATATCTATTACCTATTAAATCAATTACAAATGGGATTGTAAACTATTATTATGATTTTTATATTGGATCAAGATTAAAAAATAAGTTACAAAAAATAGCTACATGAACAAAGCTAAAACACAATGAACAATGCATGAATACTGCTACGTAAACTTAGAAGACCCACACAAACATCCAAGGTTATTTACATATAAAAAGTAGAAATGAAAATATTAACACAGTTGTAGAGAAAACAATAGTAAATAGCCAAAACATGACAACCATATAAGAATTCTTCATCCACTCGACCATACTCAATAGCATCTCAACAATCCCCTCTAGTTAAAACAATTAGAAATAGTGTCCAACAAATACTCTATATTCAACTTCCTCACAGTCTTCAGTGATCTCACCATAACAATTCCCCTTGCAACAAGGGCAAATGTTAAGAACCCCAAACTTGGGCCAACAACTATTAGTAAAGGAATAAAATATTAGGATCTTGTTCCCAAATCACATTGATGGTTTGCATTAATGATCTAAAAAGATGCCCTGGATTTTTGATGTGTCTTGTTGGGTTGTTTGGAGCTTCATGACCAAAATTTTAACCTTCTACAGTCTATAGTTGAGCTTGAAGAGATTGAATAGTTCTTTCCAAGTCAATGTTGGTCTTCAGATAGTCACGAAGGATGTTAGTTAGATTAATGGTTTGAAGGGATAATTTTGAGAAAATCATCTAGATCTCAAGTTGCAAGGGCAATAAGGTATTGGAGAACATTTCCAAGCAACAAACCTTCCAATGGAAGTTGAGGATAACCTACCTGCAAGTCTAGGTGAGAACATTATGGAGGGGGAGGCACCAAGAAGTGCACTTTTCTAAGACTAGGCATATGGGAAGAGAGTGGGAAGCATCGAAAGAGCTTGAACCATAGGTTATGAGAACAGGGACAAAGCCATAAGGCATTCTTAATAGATTCATTTTTGGCACAAAAGGGACAAGAAGGAGAAGGAGATAGGAATTTAAAGTGGTTGCTAATGGCCAACTTGATTTGTAGAACCTTCCATGCTATTAATTGAGATTGGGCATTAGCTTTGTGTTGGAATAAGGTGCCATTAACCTTGTAAATTCCAATATTAGATTTTATTCCATTTATTATTTGTTATTTGTAATTACCCATAAGGGAATGAGGTAGTCTCATTGACAGTTGTAATTTTGGAGTTACCAGTGACATTTACGGTCGGCAAATGTAAAAACTCAAAGTAAATGAGGGTAGGTGTGCTCCCTTGAGGAATATACCATTTTGGACATGTATGACAACTGTCATAATGTTTGGTAAGTGAATCTATGATAGCTACAAGTTGACATAAGATTTTGTGATTCTATGATGCACATGACGGATATGTTAGTTGTATATTTGCTATATTTAAACCAAAGTTCCTATCTTGGAAGGATACTCTTTTGTGAAATCTATGATGGTTATGATGCACCATAAGATGCTGTAAGAGGCCATATTTAGTCTTGGGAACCCAACATTTGCATGGCTATTTTTTGGACAAGTGTAAGATGCTTGTAAGATGGTAATTAATGTTTATGGGTTGGAGAATCTTAGGAGAGAGAAGGTGAATGCCTAGGATGAGTTGGAAAATGTTTCTATAAGTATTTTCCATGTATTTGTTGCTGCAATATAGATTTTAGGTACTCGGGTGCTGTCAGAATGCTGTCAGATTGAAGACTAGTGGAGAGAGTTGAAGTATTGTATTGTAAATCATTTTTAGATTAATACAAATATTAGGCCTCTTTCCTGTGTGGAGTTTTTTTACCCGAAAGGCTTTTCTCCATGTTAAACATTGTGTTATGTGTTCATATTTCTGATTTTGCATTTTTGTGAAGCATACTTTTGTTTTTGTGTTACAATCTCCATTAATAACACAGTTAAAGATTGCAGAAATTTATTTGAATCAAATTTCCATTGAAGTAGTGTTGCTTTCATTTCTAACATTTGGTATCAGAGCCTGACCACCTTTGACTCTTGGGTGGTAGTGTGGAAGTTGTAGTTGCAGTGGGAGATTTGGTTGTGTTTATTTTGCAGATCTTGTGTTGTTATTATGGTTGTATCCACCATTGCATCAACCTCTCGATTGGACACTGAGAAGTTCAACAGAATAGGGTATGAGTTGTGGAAGCTGAAAATGAAAGATTTGCTAGAAGAAAGAAACCAATGGTTGGCTGTTCAAAAAGAGAAGAAACCTGATGTCTCTCAAGATGAGTGGGATAGACTAGATAAGAAGGCATGGGGAACCATCCGGTTATGTCTTTTAGACTCTGTCCTATTGAATGTCACAAAGGAGGAGACTGCACACAAGTTGTGGAATCAGTTGGGTGAGATCTATCAAGCCAAGAGTATGGTAAATAAACTTTATTTAAAAAGAAAATTGTTTTCCATGAAAATGTGAGAAGGTGAATTAGTTGTAGAGTATTTAAATTCTTTTAATTTGTTATTGAGTCAGCTTGATTCAGTAGATATTGAGGTTAGTGAGGAAGATAAATGTATCTTACTTCTTTGTTCTTTACCTGAGTCTTGGGAGAATGTTATCCTTGCTATCACTGCTAACCTTGTGGATCCGAAGTTGGATGCTCTTGTTTCAGTGCTACTATCATAGGAATTGAGGAAGAAGAGTTCAGATAGTTCAGGGGATGCTCTCAGTGTCAGGGGAAGGTCTAAGGAAAGGGCACCTAAACGAGATCAGAAAGGGGCTAAGGACAAGTCCAAGGGCCAGTCTAAGACTCATGGTAAAAAGAACAGAGTTAAGTGTTGGAACTGCGGTAAAAGGGGACATGTGAAGAAGGAGTGCAGAAACCCAAAGAAATAGTGGGAGAGTGCTTCAGATAAGTCCTTGAATGCAGGTGAAGAAGTTTTACTTTCTACACTGGTTGGTTGACTCAGGATGCTCATTTCATATGACCTCGCATAAGGAATGGTTCTCCACATATGAAGTGTTCAGAATTAAGGTGTCTCAACCTTGGTAATTCTTTGTATCATTTTCATTGTATTTATTTATTTATTACCTATGTTGTAAATTAAATTGTAAATTCATATTGTCATCTTGTGGGATATGGCACGGTGATGTGTCATCCTACATGGAAGATGACAACTTGTAATTTTGTTCTCACATGAGGAGATAGGCATCCCACTTTGTGGTAGGAATATTTTGCCATGTGTTAGCATCTTGGATGTTGTGTAAAGGAATATTGACTGTAACGGTCATGACAGATTCCTATGATGAAGTTATGACATGTAAGATTCAAAAATAGGAGATTCTATGACAGGTGAAGACATGTGTCGAAGAGCATCTTTGAAAAAGGCATCTATGGGTGCCCCAAGGTGGACTATGACATGTTGTAAGAGAATATGCTATTTATAGCCTATGTATGACAGATTCTCTTACAACTGTAAGTTGTAACTGCTATGACAGTCGTAAGAGTCGTAAGAGCATCTGTCATAGCCCATTTTGGAAATAGGCGACCTCTTTGGGATGGGGTGTGTGGACAAGTGTTAGAAGCATCTTACAATGTTGACCAAATGTCCATAGGCATGGGTTTTGGGCCATGAGGCCAAGTTGGACGCCCATTCCAAGATAGATGCAATTTTGCCTTGTATTTTCTATATAAACAGTTGCTTGGAGGAGATGTATTACAGGTTTGACAGGTACTATTATGCTACCAGTTTGTCTCCAGATGCGAGTGTCAAAGACTCCTGAGAGCTTGCATTGCAAGTGTATTGTAAACCATTTCAGTTTTGTTAATACATTGTGCAGGTTTTGGAGTGTGGGGTTTTTCACCTGATAAGGGTTTTCCCCACGTATATCTTGTGTCTCTCTTCTTCTTTCTCACTTTCTTGTTTATGTGTTTGCTGTAATATCTCTGTTATCTCTATTAGTGGGTTTAACATTTCTGTAATTGTAAGGATAAATTTGAATTTGCACTCTCCTCCCTTCATTAGATTAGTGTAGGAAGTGATTTCCGCACACCTAGCTTCCTTTCATGAAGAATATGATGGAGGTAATATATACCTTGGTGACAACTCTTCATATCCAATTGTCGGGAAAGGAAAGGTATTGTTGTGTTTTAGTGATGGGAGGATTAAAACTCTCCTTGGTGTTTTGCATGTTCCTGGATTAGCTAGAAATCTGATTTTAGTTTTGAAGTTGAATGATTTGGGAATGCATGTGACATTTGACAAGCATGGCTACAGATTGGTGAGAGGGAACTCGATGGTAGCGAAAGGGAAGAGATTCAGGAAATTGTTTAAGCTTGAAGCCACTACAGTTTGTAATGCCTCTTATGTTTTTGAGGCTTTTGAAAACACTTGTATGTTGTGGCACCACAGATTGGGCCACACAAGTAATAATGTACTGAAAACTATTAAGAATAAAGAATTGTTGGATGGTTTCTCTTATTCTGATGAGCCCTTTGATTTCTATGAGCATTGTGTGTTTGGTAAACAAAACAAAAAATCATTTCCTTTACGAAGTAATAGAGCAAAAGAGAAATTAGAAATTATTCATACAGATGTGTTTAGACCTGTGGATAATGAATCTATCAGAAAATCTCGTTATTTTGTAACCTTCATTGATGGTGTATCTAGATTTACATGGATTTATTTTATGAAGCATAAATCTGAAGTTTTCACTAAGTTTAAGGAATTCAAAGTCTTAGTAGAGAACCAATCAGGTTTAAAGATAAAAATATTAAGATCTGACAATGGAGGGGAATATTTCTCTAAGGAATTTGATGAGTTTTGCAAGCATGCAGGTATAATCAGACAAAAGAAAACTCCATATACACCACAACAGAATGGTGTTGCAGAAAGGATGAACCGAACAATTATGGAAAGGCCCAGAAGTATGCTTAGTGATGCACAATTAGATAAATGCTTTTGGGCAGATGTTGTGTGTACTGCTTGCTACCTGATAAACAGATCTCCTTGTAAGGCTCTTGTTTTGATACCTTATGAAGTGTGGATAGGTAAGAAACCTTATGTTTCACATTTAAGGGTTTTTGGCTATGAGGCTTTTATTCATGTGCCTAAGGAAAAGTGATCTAAGTTGGATCCAAAGTTTGAAAAGTGTACAGTCATTAGATATGGTGATAATTTCAAAGGTTATAAGCTTTGGAATCCACTAACCTGCAAGATTATCTTTTTTAGAGATGTTATTTTCAGGGAACTTAGAGCTATTTCTGAACCTGAGCAGCCAAAAGAAAAAGAAGAAAAGGTAAAGAAGGTGTACTTTGATTTAGAGCAGCAAGATGCACCTCAGGAGGAACAAAATGATGAATTGGGGGGTAAAGAAGAAGATTCAAGTAGTTCTGATGAAGATGAATCTATTGTGATAGAAGAAGTTGGTGCAGATGATCATGCAGAAGAACGAGTATAGTCTCTTACTCCACCCTTGAGGAGATCCACAAGACAATGGAATCTAGTTGACAGGTATAGCCCACTAGATTTCTATTGTGTATATACTTTATTGAGTTCTAACAATGAACCTAGATCCTACAGGGAAGCTATTTCTACAGATGATAGTGAGTCTTGGCAGCTAGCCATGCAGGATTACATGATGGCTTTAGACTCTTGTATGTTCACCTGGGATCTTGTTCATTGCCCAAAGGAAGAAAGGCCATAGGATGTAAGTGGGTCTTCAAGAAGAAGTTTGGAGTAGATGGGTCATTGGAGAAGTACAAGGCTAGACTGGTAGCCAAGGGCTACTCCCAGAGAAAGGGAGTTGATTTTAGTGAGATATTCTCTCTTGTTGCTAAATTGACTTCTATTAGATTTCTCTTATCCATTGCTATAGCTTATGATTGGGAAATTGAGCAAATGGATGTTAAGACTACATTCTTGCATGGAGATCTTGAAGAAGAAAGTTTTATGCAACAACCTACAGGTTTTGAGGTAAAAGGAAAAGAACATTGGGTTTGTAGGTTAAAGAGGTCTCTTTATGGTCTGAAATAGTCCCCCAGGATGTGGTATCAAAAGTTTGACTCATTTGTTTTAAAATTGGGTTTTGTTAGAAGCTAGGATAATCACTGTGTTCACATTCATTGTGTTGATGATTCTATACTAGTTATTGCTTTGTATGTTGATGACATGTTATTTTTTAGCAATACTAAGGGTATGATTAGTGAGTTTAAAGCCCAACTTTTAGGTGCATTTGATATGAAGGATCTATTGGAAGTAGTCCAGACAACTGAGAGGGGGGTGAATCAGTTGTCACACAAATTTAATCTTTTTTGCCTTTAATCTTCTTTCACAACTTATAATCAGATTAATGATATAAACATTAAAGCATGAATCAACAATACATGAGCAGAAACAAATTAAACACACATAACACTAGAATTTTTGTGTGGAAACTCAGTTAAGGGAACACTACGGTGGGGGTTAACCCATAAGATTCGTACCCTATTAAAAGTACTTAAAAGAAAATGGGAAGGCACTTGCCTTCGGGTGCACTGCCCATAGCTCACTGCTCAAGGAGGCTCATTGCCTACAAAATTTATGTTTAATACAAAAGGAATTTAACTGATGAATAGGATCTTCTTCATGCCTGGTTTAGTCTCATTGAATGCTCACAAAACTTCTACTCTACCCCAAACTCTTCTTTACTAACTCTTCATTCTATACTTCTCTTGTTCTTCTGCTCCTCTTCTCTGCTCTGCTTCTGATCCTTTCTTTGGATTTTATTATTTTCACACAAGGATGATTTTCCACGACTCAACTACACTCCTTTATATGCTTCATCAATCTTGGAATAAACATCAAGGTCAGCACTCCAAACAACTGACTTAATGTAAATCACAAATCTCTCGGCCAAACATGACTGGGACTCAAATCTTCCTCAATCAACATACCACGTTCCATAGAATTGTTCTTAGATCATCCGCAACATGCTTGAATCATCTGGTTAGCCAGGACTGGGAAGAACAAAAACATCAAGGAAGAATTCTTCAACAACAAGCTTAATCTTCAATGCGGACCTCCAACATAGTAAGCACACGATCTAGAGACTTCCACAAGCACATTGAATTCAACAATAACATCCACACTACTCCAAATCATCAGAATCACTTGCATCTTCATCTGGTACCTCAAGAACACTGTCTGTCATGACTATCACACTAGAAAGATTGCTTGTGGACCTCCAAACCACTAACCACTTGAGTTGAGGATACACACTGACTTCCAAAACATGCCTCTAAATCCACAGATCATCATTTTACATTTCTGGAATAATCCGGACCACTTCTCTATCACTTTGTCTCTTCTAAATATTGCAAAACTAGTTCTACTCAGATGGCCATATTTTTTTCAAATCTTCATGCTGACCTCTCAAATCTTAACTGGAGCTTCTTCAAACAATCCTCTATATAGCCATATGGTCTACATACATTGATCTTCATTAATTTTCTCAATATTCTCAACATTCCAGTTTCCTCAATCAGGCAACAAAATAGGATACAGTTGACACCAATGACAATAAGGATATGTTGACATCAATGACAACACATCATAGGCACATATTTGTAACAGGATCTTGGTGCTGAAAGGTATATTTTGGGAATGGAGATTAGAAGGGACAGAGTTAATAGAAAGCTTTGGTTGTGACAAAGTAAGTATGCAAATATTATTTTGCAGAGGTTTAGTTTGCAGGACTGTAACCCAGTTAGAGTTCCTTTACCCATTGGTACTAAGATTTCATTAGATATGTGTCCAAAGGCTGAGGATGATCTTGAGGATATGTCTAATGTGCCATATGCTACTGCTATAGGGGGTTTGATGTATACAATAGTTTGCACTAGACCAGATATTGTCCAAGCAGTGGAAGTTTTGAGCAGATTTATGTCTAACCCTGGTAGACAACATTGGAACTATGCGAAGAGGGTGTTTAAATATCTTGCAGGTACTCCTGATCATTGTTTGGTTTATTCTAGTACTGATAGTGCTGATAAATCTTTGGACATACAAGGTTTTGTTGATGTAGATTAGGCAGGTGACTTAGATAGTCGAAGGTCCACTAGTGGCTATGTGTTTACTTTGTTTGGAGGTGTAGTGAGTTGGATGAGTAAGAGGTAGCCCATAGTTGTTTTGTCCACCACAGAAGTAGAGTATATGGCTGCTACTCATGTCTCTAAGGAGGTAGTTTGGTTGAGGAGACTGTGTACAGGTATTTGTTTTGATTGCAGGATCATTTAGATTCGTTGTGATAGCCAGAGTGCTATCTGTTTGGCCAAGAATCCCATGTATCATGCTCAGACTAAGCATGTTGATGTTCAGTATCAATTTGTTTGAGAGTCGGTTGCAAATGGAGAGATTGAGCTGAAGAAGATAGACACTCAAGAGAATGTTGCAAATTCATTGACCAAGCCTATGAGCACAGAGAAGTTCATGTGGTGCAGAGAGGCCATGGGCCTTGTTTCTAGATCTGATTATTTCATTTGATTTCCTATGGGTTGATTTACAATGTATAATGTCAAGTGGGAGAATGCTAAAATAAGGTGCCATTAACCTTGTAAATTCCAATATTGTATTTTATTCCATTTATTCTTTGTCATTTGTAATTACCCATAAGGGAATGAGGTAGTCTCATTGACAGTTGTAAATTCAAAGTTACCGGCGGTAGTTACGGAGTGACATTTTATGGTTGGCAAATGTAAAATCTCAAAGTAAATGAGGGTAGGCATGCTCCCTTGAGGAATATACTATTTTTGGCATGTATGACAACTATCATAATGTTTGGTAAGTGAATTTATGACAGCTGCAAGTTGTCATAAGATTCTGTGATTCTATGATGCATGTGACGGATATGTTAGTTGTATATTTGCTATATTTAGACCAAAGTTCCTATCTTGGAAAGATACTCTTTTGTGGAGTCTATGATGGTTATGACGTGTCATAAGATGCTATAAGAGGCCATATTTAGTCTTGGGAGCCCAACCTTTGCGTGGCTATTTTTAGATAAGTGTAAGATGCTTGTAAGATGGTAATTAATGTTTACGGGTTGAAGAATCTTAGGAGAGAGAAGATGAATGCCTAGGATGAGTTGGAAAATGTTTCTATAAGTATTTTCCATGTGTTTGTTGCTACAATACAGATTTTAGGTACTTGGGTGCTGCCGGAATGCTATCGAATTGAAGACTAGTGGAGAGAGTTGAAGTGTTGTATTGTTAATCATTTTTAGATTAATACAAACATTGGGCCTCTTTCCTATGTGGAGTTTTTTACCCAAAAGGGTTTTCTCCATGTTAAACATTGTGTTATGTGTTCATATTTTTGATTTTGCATTTCTGTGAAGCATACTTTTGTTTCTGTGTTACAATCTCCATTAATAACACACAGTTAAAGATTGGAGAAATTTATTTGAATCAGATTTCCATTGAAGTAGTGTTGCTTTCATTTCTAACACTTTGGACTTCAAGATTTGTAAATTATGTTTGTTCCACTTTGGACATCTAAATCTGTAGTTCCATTTGACATTAAGGTGGGACCCCGGGAGAGGGATATTGGAGGGAGGAGTTGTTTATAAATAGTTTTAAGGGGAAAGAAATAGTTGTTGTGTTTATTAGGCCACCTCCAATGTTTTAAAAAATTAACATGGCAAGGTGAACATAGTAGACTAATAAGTTCAGGCGGAACAAGCTGTTGGATACTGAGAACATACTGTTTTGTGGAGGGAGACAGATTGAACTACAATTTGATTTATTTCTAGGGAATCCAATTGAAGGAGCTTGAGTCCAAAAGGTCCTAAAACACCTAGATTCCTTTCTTAAATAGATGTTTGCCTTTGAATTCCTTATTGATCTATAAGGGTTTTCTCTCTTGCTGATTTAGGTGGTTCCACCAAATGGAGGAGGTGGAAGAGATTAAACCATGACTAAGGGATTGGTCATGCCATGTAAATTTCTTTAAGGTAACTTGCCAAGCCTTCCAAATAGTGCAAACATGTGAGTTTTGAAAAATGAGCAAGAAGGAGCTTGTCTTTTTAATTAACTTGGTCCCATGAGTGACCAACAAAAGTAGATTGGATACAAAATCAAACTAGAGTCTTCCAAGGAGCCTCCCCTTCTATGGTCATTACAATCCATTTAGTTTTATGGTAGATACCTTAAGTGAGAGGTTAGTGATTCCCAATCCCCTTTATCTTTTGGTTGTACATTGTAACCAAGATGTGGATGGGTGTCCTTTCTGGTTGCCCCATTTTTCTCAAATAAAGCTCCTTATCACTTGAGTCAATTGAATATAACAAGTTTTGGAAGGTAGCCATCATGAACAGATATAAGCATGGATTTCCAAAAGGATTTTGTTTGCAACTTGAATGTGGCTTGCCGTAGATAAGAAAGGATTGGTCCAGTTCATAAAATTGCTTTTGATTTTGGTCATAAACAATTTCCACATATCTTTGAGGGAAATTCCAATGCCAAATGGAATACCAAGGTATCTAGTAATGGTACCATGTTGCACTTCACGCCATTTACTAGGAATCTATGGAGGATGTGGGTTGGGGCTAGTCATAATGAGTTCAGTTTTATGCATGGCCAATTTAGAGCTAGAGATTGTATAAAAAAGTTCCAATATGTCCAACATGTGTGTCACTTCATTGACTAAATTTTGAATGAATAGCATGCTATCATCAAAAAAATGAGACTTCAGAGCTTTGGCATTACCAGGTAGTAAAATACCATGGATGAGCTTTGTGGCAAGCACATGTTGAAATAAATAACCAAGAACATTAGCTACTAAAACAAATAGAAAAGGTACATGGGAGTAGCCTTGGCGGATGGATTTTTACAAGTGGATTGGGGAGAAAGGGATCCATTAATATAAACTCTATCATTTGCATCCATGAACAACATTCTAATTTGTTCACATAACTTGGGACCAAAACCTAACCATTTTAACATGTTAAGAATAAAAGGCCAGTGAATGCAATCATAAGATTTGTGAAAATCAAGCTTCATGATAAGAGCATCTTGAGTAATTTGTTGTGCCTATTTAATAGCCTCCTATGCAAGAACTGGGTTGTCTAAAACAAATCTTCTTCCTAGGATGTTGATTTGTTTTGGTTGTACAATCTCTTGTGTAATGAATTTTATTCTACAAGCCAAGGTTTTGGTATTGATTTTGTAGGATGTGTTAAGGAGGGTAATATGCTTCCAACCTTTCACTAAATCTTTGTCTTTCAATTTAGGGAGGAGTTTGATTAAACCTTGATTGGTGACCACCCCAAAAAAATCTATTGAAATGCCTTCTAAGTAGACATTGTAGAATTCTTCTCATATGTGAGGCCAGAGAGCTCTATAACATTCAACTAGAAGGTTATCTATTCATGGGCTCTTTTTCAACACCATACAGTGTAGGGCTTCATCCATATCTTTTATGGAAAGAAGGAGGTCAAGGAAATGACTATAGTTGGTGTCTATTTTGTGAGGGATTCAACAAGCCACACTTTCTTCAATAATGGGAAGAAGGGGATTCATCAATGTTTTTTTGTAATGTTCATAAAAAAATTTCATGATAGTAGCAAGGTTGGTCTGCAAGATACCATTAGTAGATTTATGATAGAAATATGGTCTTTTTTATACTTGTGTTGTAAGTATTTGATTGAATTTAGAATGGACTTAATTGTGTGATGATGGGTCTTAGTGTAATTGGACAGGTGTTATGTGTTTATGTGATTGAGCGTAAATGTGATTATGTTAGTGGATTAAACTT
Source organism: Cunninghamia lanceolata (assembly GCA_027924645.1). Taxonomy (NCBI): domain Eukaryota; kingdom Viridiplantae; phylum Streptophyta; class Pinopsida; order Cupressales; family Cupressaceae; genus Cunninghamia; species Cunninghamia lanceolata. Next base: position 17,141,572 of record BSBN01000547.1, read on the forward strand.
ATTATTGGGTTTTCATTGAATCTTAATACTGATTGTTTAATTATGATGTATCTATGTTGTTTATAGTGATTTAATTATAAATGTTGCTACAACTATTATCTCAGATATATTGACATTTTTGTGCAAGTGCATAGGTTAAATTCCATGATTAGTGAAAAATTCATGGAGGTTCTCAAGAAACCAATGTTGTGATTCTCCACTGTACCTAGGCCTTATCCTTAGAGGGGATAAGGTCTTCTTCTATAAAGGTGTTGTGGGTGTGATTTTGTTGATTAATTTTTAATTATATTTTTATTATTCTAAGTTGGGTTTGGTCAAATTCCCTTAAGTGTTAAATCTTGAATTTGAACTTAAGAGGGAATTTTTGGGGTCATTTAATGTTATTTTCTTTATTATTTGTGTAAAATTAAACCACTATAGTGATAACTTATGATAGGGATCCATGTCTGGGTGTTTAAAAAGGGTTTAGAGCCTTGAAAAGTGTTTTGGAAGATAACTAATGAGTTTTTGGAAGGAAAATCTGATTTTGAATTGTAAAGTCAAACTTAACCCTAGGTTCGTTTCATCTAGACATTTGTCTTTTATTTAATCCCTTCTTGAATCTTTGTGTTGGGTTGGTTTTTCTATTTTTGGATTGTTATTTTGAGTATCAAGGATTTTTTGGTGAAGGAGGAGATTGGAGGAAGAGCTTGAGAGCTTGGAGAAGAAGAGAGCTTGAGGAACTTGGATCAAGGGATTTATAAAACTTGGTTGAAGAATTGAGGTAGAATTTTAAGCCATTTTTAAAGTGTTTGTAGTGTTGTTTGTTGTAATATGATAATAGAAAGTTACTAGTTTTTCTATGAACACTCTTGTTTTTGTATGAAAATCCCATTATGTGTTGTTTATTTTGTGTATTGTTCATTTTGGACATGGTTGTGTTGGGTGCGGTTCTTCCCATTTGGGTTAAGAGCCACCCATTTATTGGGGTTGAGAGAGTTGTGGACCCTCTTTTGGAGAAACTTTCTATATGTTGCACGATATTTTATTTTTCTTTGAAACGACGTTATTTTAATGTCATTTCAAATAGAAAAAAAAATAGACACCTGAAATTGTTTGACACCATTTCTGTTGTCAAAAGGTCATCACTCAATCATTCTTCTATAATTAATTGAATAAATCCTATTTATTTAATTAAAATTATTCTAAATATTTTCAATATTGGTAAATTTTTTTATTATTTTATTAAAAAATTGACTATTCCTCGAGTATTAATTAAATAAATCAGGACTATTTATTTGATTAATCAATCTTTCATTTATAGTCCAACCTTAAATACTTTCAAAATTTTATTTAACTAGGTTTATCCATCCCCGTCTCAAAAGTTAAATAAACATATCTATTTATTTAATTCTTATTTTATCCATCAATCAATAGTTGACTAAGTCTAATCATTAACCTCCCCTAATCATTTGCACATGCTAAAGCATGATTAATCAAGGTAAATCTTATACACGTTTCTAAAGTGTACATGGGTCAAAGGTATGGCCTTGATTTGTATATGATTGGTACCTAAGCATGGGAAAGGATTTGTACATCACTCCAAAAATCTACTTTTTGAATCTCCACCATCCACTTTCTCCAAGACAGTCCTCCACCCTTGATTTTCTTTAAATCTTGGACCTCCACTTGTGCACCTACCACAAGTCGCCACTTGGAGGTCCCTCATGCCTCCAATCCTCTTAAACATTCTCATCCATTGATCTTGCCAATCAATCCTACCCTTTATCCACCCATCCAAAAATCTATAAATTAGACCCCTCACAAGCCATTTTCACTCAATCATTTGAATATAATGTTATGTTACCAATTTGAGCACTTAACACACCCTCTCAAAAATAATAATCTATGTGAGCACAACCACTTAGATGCAACAAGGATTGGCATTGGTGAGAGATTTTTATTCTTTTGTTAATTTTGCTAGTCCTTATGCTCACTATTGATGTTGTTTGTCTTTGTAAATTGAATTAGGTTATGTATATAATAGTTTGTTTATATATGTTTACTTACACTTGAATATACATGTAACAATTTAATTTAGACAATTGGCTAGAAAATAAACCTATGCCCCAATTGATATTGGAGAAGAGGGGATACAATAAGGGGATTAATAGGGAAACTGTTAGAACATAATGTTTTAGGGGTCATACTCTTATAACATTTAAATATTGTTCTAATATAAGGTTATAAAATATTATGCTTATTATATGCTTTATAAAGCATATACCATTTAATGATTAATAAATTAATAAACTATTTAAAGATTATTACTTATTTGCAAATGGTTGTCTTAAAAGGTGTGACTAATACTCCTTTAGATATTTTTCCATCCCTTCTCCTATAATTAAGGAGTTTCCTTCTCATGGAGAAGAAAGGAAAAATTTGGAGTTTTATAGTGAATTCTATCACTATGTACAAAAGGTATTATTGGCCTTGTGGAATTAAGAAGTGGTATTCACAAGTTTGGTCTATAATTTTATAGACAATTTTGTAAGTGTTTTATAATAAAATGATGTTTTATGGGGTTTTTTACCTGGAAGGGTTTTCCCCATGTAGATGTTGTGTAATGTGTTAAATCTACATATGCTTCTATAATTTTTATTTTATTTATTTTAAATTTTATTTGTAATGATTAGTATCCTAAGATCCTAATTTCTAGCATGGTATATGAATTGGTTAGGATATACTAATCATTTTTACAAGTTATACTAGAAGATGCATAAAAATTGATGAGTATGATTGTAGAGTAAGTTTTAAACATCACCATGTTTACAAATTTTATGAACATTATCCAGGCTTGCTTTTTAAAGGTGCATTTGAGCATTTGCTTCATAATAGACAATTTTTTTAGTCTCCATAATCCAACATATTATTTCCTTTGAATTACTATTTAAAAACTGATTTGGGAATTGCTATATCTAGTATTTTTGTTTTGCCTTGTCAAAAAGTCATGTATATTCATAAGGAGACATTGCCCCTTTATATCACATAGGAAAACTTAATCAGTCAGTCCTTAGAAAGGTGCACAAATTATAATATTGAATCAACTTTATAATTTATCTTTATTCACCATCTATTTGGCACAATGGTAACAAACCTTAAATCATAATAATTTTCTGCATTATATTCACCTCCTCTAATGTCAAATGCATGCTTCAAATAGTTGAGGTATCATATGAGAGCATGGTGCTTGACAATAAACTATAAGATGCTTCACCTCTCTTGCAATATCATGGATTAGGTCTTTTGATGTAGTATACCCAATTTTCAAGTAAAACATCTTCAAATCAAAGAAATTCCAAAACATCTATACCAAGTTTATCCCTAAATATTCATTCAAGATTTGAATAAAATTGCTAAGTCTAAACTTATTCATGTGAAACCTTGCCAATTTTTAGAGATCAATTTTTTTAAAATCCAAAAGAAATTCTAATAAGTCTTTAATAGATCAAGTCATTATAAAAGTCAAAATCTTTATAAAAGTTAAAGTCTTTATGAAAGTCCAAATCTTTATAAAAATTGAAAGGCTTTCTTTTCAACGGGTCAAAGGAAAATCAAATTAGTCCTAACAAAGTTAAAGTCTTTATAAAAGTCCAAATATTTATAAAAATTGAAAGGCTTTCTTTTCAATAGGTCAATGGAAAATCAAATTAGTCCTAACCTTTGTTAAAGGTCATTTGAAAGGCTTTCTTTTGGATTGGTCAAAGGAAAATCAAATTAATCCTAACCTTTGTTAGAGGTCATCCATTGGCCATGATGATATATGGAGGATACCATTTTGATTCCTTCCATGGCAAATGGTTGATGATTTCTGCATAATAATGTTTTATTCTTCTAAATTTGTCTCATGGAATAACCTCTCAAGTGCAAATAGGATCATCTAAAGAACTTATACATAATAAGGGCATTGATAACTTGCTTAGGAAGTAAACACTACACATGTAGTAATATGTATCCACCGTCGACAGTTAAAATGATTGTAGACATGATATTTCCATAGTCCATGATATAGAATCGAGCTTTTGGAGAAAATTGTGTAGTTAAAATAATTATCAGAATCACAGACATAACATGACCTTTTATACATTCCCAATGTATAATCTTTTCTTAAATATTTATAACCCCAAAGACTAGTAGTCAAAATCTTGTTGTAAAACCTTTGGTCAAGCCTTATATGAATAAACCAATCACATACCACAAGATCCCAAGGGAAATATCTAGTTGCAACTCCAACTAATGGAGTATTCTTGCTTTCCTTTCCAAAATATTTGATCAGTATATTTGTACCAATGCTCATCCCAACTGCTAGTAAAGAGGCCTTGGGATTATCATCACGCAAATAACCAAAAACTCTATGTAGGCCTTTTGTCTAGCATTGTAAAAATGACTTGAAATAACGGAAGTGCCCCCTAGTCCTCAATGATTGTAAACAACAATCTTCCATCACTTTCTTAGCAAGAGCATAAACAATGTTCTTGACATAGTATCTCCATGCCTCTGAAGCATCTTACCAATTCCATCATGCAATATGTCATGTCCCTTTTTTCCAAAAATAGCACTTACTAAAAATAGTAAGTTCACAATGTCCAAAAATAGTAAGTTGGGTTAACAGGACAACATTGGAAACAATAATTAATTTAATATTTAAATTTGCCCTGCCATTATTTATAATTTCTTGGGCAATTAAATATTAAATTAAATAATTATTTGCTCATATGGGGTGTGACATTTGAAAAGATTCTCTTGCAACATCCAAGGCTTAAATTTAGGAGATTTTATGTCAATGGTGGAGTTATTTAAGAAAATATCTTAATAGAGGAGTTACAAGCCTATTTTTAGCTGACGGTTATGGAAGTAAAAGAGGAGATAATTACTATTATTTGATTTTTATCTTTTTCCATGAAGAGGGGCATTTGAATTTGTGAGCCCAAGTTGGAGTCTCCATATTCTATTTATTTGCAAGAAAAATCATTTTCACGCACGCATTTTTCATATACCAAAACTCTGTCAAAAATTGTTTGGACATTGTGTTCATCAATTAATCTTCTGTGGACGAAAACCCATTGAAGATTTGTATCCCATGGATGAAAACCCATTGGTTTCTAGATCAGAGGATGAAAATCCTTTGATTCTTGGGAGCTATCTCATCTAGGGATGGCATCACAGCTTCAAGGAAATAAGCAAATTTAGCTAGTTTAAGTGATATGTGTGTTTTGCAGGTTCAGAGTTGTAGATTGTGGTTTCTAGTGTGTTTTTGGTATTGCTTCTGTATGTGGTGTGTCTTTGCTATTATTTTTAATGCTACTACACATTTTTAGAGGCTGGACTATTCAGTCTTTAGTTTGCTTAAGTTTGGCAGTCTCAGGGTGTAATCTACAATGTGTATTTCAACATCTTTGTGAAGATTTTATAATATTTGTTCCATATTTCATGTATTTGTTGCAGAAGGTGTATGGGTGTTTTATCAGACCCAAACTAATGTGTATACCTGATAATATTAATTAAGATTAGCCTTGGGAGTTTTTGGTTTATTTTTTGTGTTGTGGGTGGAATTGTGGATCTCCTAAAGACTTAATTTTCATTTCTTGTGGTTGTTGTTGTTATCAATGAGATTTGCACCTTGTTAAATGTAAGGTTTAACAATCTATTGAAACATGGGAAGACCTCTAAAGCTGTGGGTAACTTGTAAACAAAGGTCAACCTCCAGAGAAGGCCAGCTTCCTAATGGGTATCACTTGAACTACTTTCTATCCTACTGCTTTGACAAGGAAAAGGGTAAAGAAGAGATTGCATAAAAATGAAACTTACAACTAAGATGATGCACCAAAACTAACTAGAACCTGCAAACACATCTTGCGTACACAATTTCAACAATGACTGAATTTGACTTACACAACTCACTTTCATATGTCTTTGCATAAGTACTTTATAAAGAGGTTAAAATGTTTAAACCTTTAGACGGAAAGAATTTTCACAACTAAAAGTGTTTGCATTCTTGACAAATTATAACTTGCAACAACATACATTTCTGCAAAAAAGGTGCTTGGCTTGAGACAAAATTACGAGGAAATAAACAAAACTTCACAAGTAACTCAATCAATCAATTAGATACACACAATAAAGCCAAAGTGGGAATGCAAAAATACTCATAATCATTGATGTCCAAGGTCACCACTGGTATACATGTTCAAAACTGAATGAATTACAAACTAGCAAAAATTTGAGCAAGGATAGTAAAAATCACAAGTCTCTAGAATCTGCATGTAAGAATTGAGAACAAAAAAGTCACAAAAGTGACTATATCCACCACTATCCAAGTGGTTCCATAATACAAGGAGATGGAAACTAAATAGGGTCGGATGCCCACAAAAAGCCTAAAATCTGGGGCCTATATCTCCTCCACAAGAGCCCACAATGAAGGAAAAATTCTGACATGACCTAGTCAATCATAATGACTAATGAAAACAACTCTAAAAGGACTCTAGGAGCAATAAAATCACTTGTAGATACCCTCCAACAGTCACCCAACTACTAACTGCCCTTTGTGACTTAGTCAATTTTTTTCTCTAAAGCAAAACAAGAAGCTACATATTTGGCATGTATCTGCCAACTCCTCTACACCCCAACTATATTCCCTCAAAGTCAATAAAGTCTCACAGTCACTCTCATATTATTCTCCTTTGCATTAAAAGGTAACAATAACCCTCAAAAGATTCATAAGGTCATCATTTTGAGGTTATTTGTTTTACATTAAATAAAGTATACAAGGAAAAATAAATACAAGAATGAGGATATAGCACCGAAGTGCTCATCTTGGCAAAAGGAATAGAAGACTTTAACATAAAACTCTTAACACACTCAGCCACCCCATTGCATACTCCTAGGCAACACATGTTGTAAAGTCTTGACCATGGGCTTTTAAAATGATATGCAAAAAACATAAAAGACAAAAGAAAAGCTATCAGGTCTTTAGGGTTATGAAACCCTAAGACACAAAAGGCACTTTTTGACCTTCATTTTGCACTTTGCAATCTTGAAAACTTGCTCTACCCATTTTGTGCCGCCATGAGGGTTTCCTTTCTGAGATCTACAGTGGATGATTTCTACTATTTTCTCAAGGCATTTTCACTAGCATCTTTGATATATGACTCTCCTGTAGCTAAAGGTGAGTAAAATAAACTCATTTCTCTGAAGCATTTTTGAAATTTCACCATATTTTGTTTCTTTGTAACACTATATCTGCTAGATAGCTTCATTTTTCTGTCATGGCCGTGATGCTAAAGTGAAACTTCAGGTATACATAACTGTATTTTTTTAGGAAGACCTATAGAAAGTAATGAAATCCTTCATTTTTGTTTCAAAAGCATTTCTCTCTGCATGTGAATTTTTCTGTATATACTGTATATTGTCAAAGATAATGAAAACAAAAGTTTATTTTCATTAGGGTTTGTACATACCCTCGGTCACTTTTGAATGGCTATAGAATATAACATCAGTTGAGGCTTCAAAAATGATTTTAAATACACTGTTACTTTTTTTGGTAATGAAGAAATGCAATTTGTTCTCTTTCTGTCACTGAAAAAATGAAGCTAGGGCTTTATAGGAAACAAACCCTCATTCTTGTACCTCTCAGACCTCCTGTAGCATTTTGAAAGGCTCCTATAACTATCTAACTATTCTTTGTCTTTATACTTTCTTAGGGTTTCAAAACCCTAACTGTGTTCTTGAGCCTCTGTGTATAAGCTTTTCATGGTATCTTGTATCAATGAATTTTTGTGGGATTCTGTAGCATGTATACACTATTGTTCTTAATTGATTGTTGACTACCCCCTGATACATTCTTGACTATCATTTGCATATTCTCTCAACTCAAAACAAACCTCTGTTCATTGTTCTAGGTCTTTGTCCACTATTACTTTTATTCCCTCTGTATAAGACTATCATGGAACTGACTCTCTTCTCTTCTTTGTTTGTCTGCCCACCTAGACTATTCCTTGTAGTTACAATCATCCATTGGCTATCCCTTAATGATAAGGACTGCTCCATTGAAAAACCTTTGTAATATCTTCATTCATGATGTTATCCCAGTTACTTGCATTCTTGACAAACCTTTAAGACTAATTAAAGACCTCCAAGATTGATGTCCTCTTGATAGGACTTTTGTGCATGATGTATGATTTTAGTCCCTTATGTCATCTGCAACCTCAAAATCTTTCTAGTCATACACTATCCTGGACTACAACTACTTACCATAGCTTTGACATGGAACTCAAGATGAAAATGACTGCCATATTTTCATTGTTTTCCTTGACTCTTGACAGTCACTTTGCATAATTGTTCTCTTCTAACACTTGTTGAGAATTGTGATACATCTGCTATCCTTTATTGTTCTTGACTTCTATCACATGATTTATGAACTTTGCTGCTGTCTTCATGTTGACTATGCCATTGTTTCTTCATAGTGACTGTCCTTGTTCTAGATTGCTCTCATTCAACTAATGACTACTCCTCATCTTCTTGATAGTCTATTGTGCAGGCCTATCACTTACTACTCTTAATGATTGATAGATCTTTTAAAGGACCTAATATACCTCCTCCATTCATTTTCTTCTATGCAACTTCCACAAAGCTAGTATATGCATGTTCCAAGAACCTCAAGTAAACTAACTGTCCTTTTCTTTATGATGTAGACCGATTTCTTCTTGACTGATAGACCCCTGACAGCCACCACTTGTAAAAACCTTGTACATCACTATACATTCTCTTCATACCATTGTCTTTTGATTGACTGTGATTATCACTATCTATGGAACAAAGCTCTTGAAACCTCTGACAGTGCTCCTGTACTTGTTATTTGATGAACTCTAAGACTCTGAAAGGTTTCAATGGTTGAGTTCTTTAGGTCTTTAAACAATGCATATATCTTACATCTTTCTTGACAGACCTCACTACCAGTTGTGAGGATTTTGGCTATTGTCCTCTTTTATGACTTCTACCTATCAAATACCTTGGACTGCTAATTGCATTTGACAGTCTTGTTTTTAACAACACTTTATTAGACAAGCTTTGTTGCCTTTATAACTGTCCTCAATCTTGTGTTATCACACATTATGTTTACTTTGCATTAGAGATGACAACCTTTTGCATGATATTGGTTGATAGAGTTGAAGGCTTCATGCATCTCATGAGTGAGGAACACTGTATATAATTACCTCAATATCTTGTACTCTATAGTAGTTATATCAATCATTTCACTGATATAGATTATAAGATATTGTTGATAATGCAACATGCTGGGATCAACCCTTGTGGGAGCCCATTTAACCCCACATGCTGAAATCAAATGAGTATAAAATGACACCTATATCTGCACATGAAACAAACATGTTAGGAAAATAAATGCATATTTTGGATGTGTTTGATGACTTGATTGTTCTCTAGGACATCTAAGGTATGCATTGCTTATTTAATGCATTTGAGGATCAGTTTGTACATGCATAGGTACTTGTTCATGTTAGGTTTGGGACCATTCATCGCTTAGAGCATTGCTCTAACATCATTATTTTTGCCAAATGAAGGAACTAGGAGCAACATGGAGTTTGGAAGGACAAAAACAACTCAAGACAGTAGCAAGACGACACATCAGAACTAGTCATTCTCAGGCAATGACTGGCCTCTAACCTCACATGCACATTTATTTCTATTTACTTATTCATGTACATATTTTTCTTCAATTCCATTGAATTAAAAAAGTTAATCTCACGACTTGTGTGAGATAATGTACATTTACATTCAATAAAGATTATTTCCTTGTTTAGAAAAGATTTGTGTAAATATTTCTTATATTACATGCACTTGGATAAATGTAGTAATTTAATAAACATAATCTTTTGAATTATTTCATTTATGCACTTGAATGTAATGTATGAAGGATTAGATGAAATGTACCTTTTAATTTTTTAATCAAAGCTCTACATGAATGAGCTGTAGTGAAATTTAGGTAACAGTTGTTGGTGTTGCTGTTATTATTGTTAATTTTGCTATTGTAACAGGATATTTTATGAGTTTATATCAGTTTATATCAATAGGAGAATTTTTGGATATTTTGTGTGCAAACTATGTCAAATTGGGTGCTTGAACAATGAAGGAATTGATGGTTTTTTATGGGTATTTCATATTATGATTGAAAGTAATTTCTTGAAGGTTGAATATCATAATTTGCATCATAATTTTCTGTTGTTCATGTTATTTTAGTCATTTTGGAAAAAAATCCATTGGGGTTATTATAGTGGTATCAAAGGAAAGATCTTGCCAGCCTATAGGGTATTGAGTTGTTGATCATGGGAGTGTTCTTCAAATCCCTTTTGAGAAGTTTGGAAAATGATGTTTTAGTTTCCAAAATATTAGTATGGTTTGATGAATATTTTATGAAATGTATAATTTCAATGGAAGCCCTTACTTTCTATGAATATACAGAACTCACCGGGAAAGATTTGCCTAAAGAAGGAGTGGTTTTCAAAACTTTTGAAGAATACCTTTCAGAGGGAAAATTTGAAGTATCATTTGAAGATTATTTCATGAGAAGAAGAAAAAGAGTTAAGATGGAAAAGGCTGTAAATACCAAAAAACAAGGAGAACAAATAAAAGTTGATATTCAGGATAGATTTGAGTCAAATAAGGAGGAAGAACAAAAGAATTGCATTCATCCAATTGAAGGTGAGAATCTCTTGGTTGAAATTTTCAATCCAATTTTTGAAAATCATTTATTTCAATTTAACAATGGTGAAGATAAAGTTGAGGAGAACAATTTGAAAGAAAAGATGGAACATGGAGATGAATAGATTGTCCTTTCAAAAGTTTTAATAGTAGAAGAGCTTTATGATTCTAAAAATAAAGATAGAACTATTGCTTTAAACAGCCCTAAGTTAGAAGCTTGGAGTCAAACAAATGAAAAGGTTGAGATTATCTCAACAATATCTCTCATGGAAAAGAGGGATATGCACATTGATTTTAGCACCAGAGTAACACAATGGAAGCATGGTAATGATGAAGAGGATGTTTTCTCAATTGATAACTTAAGGTATGTTGAAGATTCACAAATATCAGATTTATTACCTCTTCCTATTCCTTTGCAAAATAGGTGACAAGGAGAGCATACAAAAATAGGTGACAGAATAAGGGACACAACATGCAAAAGTCATTCTTTGTTTCAATTTTCAAAGAATTTTTATACATGGGATCCAGGCATTATTATTGAAGACAAAATTATAGGAGATAACCAGAAGGAGGTAACCAACTTGAGTTGCATTAAGCAAGGTATTAGTAAGCAAAGTTGGAATCTTTTTTATTTTCAAGATTTTGTGACTAAATATTCTTTGGTATTTTGGATTTCAAGTTACTCTCAAAATGGAGGATTCATGAATCGAGAGTTACTTCAAATATATAGCATCCTGAAGGGAAGGATATTGTTTATCCTTTGGAATGAAATAGAGTTTGGTAAATAATTCTATATCATGTGTCTAGGAGCTGCAATGCTTTTGAGGTTGAAAGATCTTTGGGTGATAGACCTTTCATACTTAACAAGGATCCATATTATTGGCATGCATTGGAATGCAATAATTGTGGCATTTGACAGTCATGTGGAGGTAATCAACTCATGTTTTGTTGTTTACATTTCTGATTTTACACATCCATGTGTAGAAGAGTATGGTAATATAGGAAAAGTTAAGTGGGCAAAAAATTATTTGTTGATTAAGAGTATGCAAGTTCTGATTTTCCTTGATGGACATCATAGATCTTTATTTACCAGTTCACTACTTCTAAATCAGCAAAGAGGAGTTTCCAAATATATGCTTCTAGGTTCATCTTTGGAGTGGAAAATCTAAGATGCCATTGCTTGCAAACACTCTAAATTTGTCATATATTTTGATCTGGTAATATGCCACTCTCAGTCATTCATTTGTAAGAAGCACATGAAGTACAAGTTCTTACCCAATAGTTTAATTTTGAGAAATTTTGGTTTCTATGGTGTTGGTAATATTTTTATTTCCAAAAGGGTTTGGAAAGATGTCTTGGAGAATTTGGAAAGAGATATTGTTGTATTTCAAAAACATGAGTCCTTTAATAAGGCACATTTTTGGGATTTTGGCATCACACTCTTGACTCAAGCTTTGGGAACTCAAGGCATGCTCAAAGAAATTTCACAAGAAGAGTTGGAAGAAGTTAAAAAGGTAACTAATTCTCTACATAAAGCTAATATTTCATATTTCTCACATGGATCTACTATAGTTTGTGGGGCTACAGGAAAGAGAATTATTTAGTTTTCATTACAAAGATTGGAAATCAAGAAACTTGATAACATGAAGTTCAAAGTTTCAGAGGAAAGCCTTGCAAGGTGTGATAAGATGTTTAAAATCAGTTTTTCTTTGAAAATATTCAAATTTCAGTTTGCTCATGATAGCCATGTGATGGATTACATTGAATGGAGAATCTATTGGGTTTGGTACTATGGGAGTTTGGGGCCACAAAGAGGGGTATTTCAAGTGATGTGGGTAGATAATATTTTCAGGATGTTTTCTTCTTGGTATCTCCTTACCATCCATGAAGGTAAAAGTTTTTCCCTCATGTTAGATTTTGTTGATGATGCATTTGTCTCTAACATTTTAAATGGGTTTGTGAAGAAATTCAAGTATATGCCAATGCATGATTCTAGGGAATACAACATCTTCAAACAGAATAAGTTGTTGATTTTCTTTGGTGAGCTCAAAGTGCCATGGAATGAATGTTGCTGCTGTATAATCACTCCATTACTATATTTTGGATCCTATAGACCAATTCAAGAGGCTGAAATGACTACTCACAAGATGAGGTAATGAATGGGTCTAATGTTATGCATTTTCATGATATGTATCTCAACATTGACGGGGTGAATGGAAGATGTTTTTGCAAAATATGTAATGGCTGTGGTAGAGGATGTAATGGATGTTATAATAGTCCTAATAGAAGAAAAATTCAGACCCATAACATCACCAAATGTATCAGAAGTCTTAGGTACAAGTTGCCCAATGACAGTGCTTTCCTAACTAGAGATTCAAGACACTATTTGATTTATTGTGGGAGATTGTCTTGTAAGTTTTTTGAGGTGGAAAATATCGAGCACATCAGTAAGTCACCTAATATAGTAGAGGATGCAATAAAATTATTTTCTACTTTCATTTTGAAATTACCTTTGGGTGATCAATTTGTGCTAGTTGGACTTAGGAAGTGCATAGATTACCACCAGAAGGGCTTGTGGTTTGCAAAATCAATATCCAGAGTTTGGTAGAATTTGGTATGCTAGTATATGATAATATTTACTATTCTTCATATGCTCCATTACTATTCCAAATCAGATCCTAAATTTGCATCAAACATCTTTCAAATAGAGGAAAAATTTGTAGCAATTTGTGATATATCCTGCAAGGAGTGTTTATCACATCCTGCAGGCAGTGTCTCCATAAATTCAACGTAAACAAGGTATTTGTTTCCAAGATTGGTACCCGCTATTATGAAGGATGTACTTTCTATTGTAACCATTCTTTAGGCTACATAAATCAGGTTTATAATTTTGATAATGGTTGCCAGAGGTTTTGGTTTAGTTTTCTTGGTGACAGTGCATATACACAACTAGAAAGGCAAGTTGTGAAAGTAAGGCTATTGATGTAAAATAAATGGAGACATACTACATATCAATTGATAGAATGGATAAGTTGTTTATACCTTGGTGATTGCTGCACAAATGTCACTCGGCTCAAGTTCACTACTCTCAGATTTTCCAAGATGCTAGGATGGAAGATGGACAAAACTGCATTTGGCAAGTTTACCAAATCTTTGTGGGAAGATGTGGATCAGTTGGAGTATGAGAAATAATGCACCAAAGTATTACACATCCAAGAGCTCAGATCATATGGATATTCTTATTGGGTACATGGTATTGGCACAAATAAATCTGAATCTTTAGGTTTGCACAATGTTCTATGGCAAGAATTGCAACATCTCATAGGTACAAGATCAAGGTTTTCTGTGTAGTATAATATAATTCTGAAGCATCATAGTTTGTTTTCCTTGAGGACAAGAAAATTTTGGGAGGAGGACTTGTCATGTCCCTTTTTTCCAAAAATAAAACTTACTAAAAATATTAAGTTCACAATGTTCAAAAATAGTAAGTTGGGTTAACAGGACAACATTGGAAACAATAATTAATTTAATATTTAAATTTGCCTTGCCATTATTTATAATTTCTTGGGCAATTAAATATTAAATTAAATAATTATTTGCTCATATGGGGTGTGACATTTGAAAAGATTCTCTTGCAACATCCAAGGCTTAAATTTAGGAGATTTTATGTCAATGGTGGAGTTATTTAAGAAAATATCTTAATAGAGGAGTTACAAGCCTATTTTTAGCCGGCGGTTATGGAAGTAAAAGAGGAGATAATTAATATTATTTGATTTTTATCTTTTTCCATGAAGAGGGGCGTTTGGATTTGTGAGCTCAAGTTGGAGTCTCCATATTCTATTTATTTGCAAGAAAAATCATTTTCACGCACGCATTTTTCATATAACAAAACTCTGTCAAAAATTGTTTGGCCATTGTGTTCATCAATTAATCTTTTGTGGACGAAAACCCATTGAAGATTTTGTTGATAACTGAGAGGGGGGGGTGAATCAGTTATCCTAATTATTTCCCTTATTGAACTTTCCTTTTAATTGATGCAGCATAAAATCAAACACAAAAACATTAACCATGAAATAAGAAACACATGACACAGTATTTTTGACGTGGAAACCCTGTTAAGGGAGAAAACCACGGGGTGATTAACCCAAAATTATTCTCTGTTAGAAGAATAGGAAATTACAAAAATGGCACTTGCCAATTAGGGCTCACTGCCTGAGCACACTGCTCACAAGAGGCCCACTGCCTACAAGAAGACACACTGTCTACAAAGTGATGAGAATCACAGTCTTGAACTGATTGGAAGCATCTGCATATGCTAGAGTTTAGTTCCGGTTAGGCTCAGTACACTGATCTGCTGCACTTCATCTTTCCTCTGTTCTTTATTCTGCTATCTTTCACATACCGGATCCTTTTTGCTACCTCTGCTCTTATCTGGACTTATTCGCATATATCTCCACATCAACACACACTTCACAACTAAATCCATCCTCTATATATATCCGCACAAGTAATTTCATCACCTTTCTAGTCGGCATCCGGAACAGTCTAGTTTCTTACAAACTTTTGTTCTGTCGACTGAATCCTTCCTCACCAAGCAATGCGGATCAAGCATATACTTGTAGATATCATTAATCATGTCGGCCAAACATGATTCATGCCTTCACAACCTCTGTCATCAACAGTAACACATCCGGAAAGCAGTCTGATACTCTGTCAGTCAGTTCTTCCTCTGTTTTCACTGTCTCTCAGGAATCCGGTACTCAACCATTCATATCTTTTTCCTTGTCCATCACCGGAGGCTAAATCCTTGGAATATACCACTCAAGGTAGTCCTCTTGACTTCCCCAAATCCGCACTGCACCAAGACACTTCCTCTGAGAGGTCCGGACCAATCTGTCGGACCTTGCCACATGCTCTGTTCTTCTTCACCGGACCACAACATTCTTTATTCTGACTTCCGGTAGAGACACATCATGACTTGCGGATATGTGGGATGACCTTTGTTGCCATCAATGACAACAACCATGAATCCATATAGTGTCTCTTGCCAACAGATTTGCAGCCTATGGATGAAAACCCATTGGTTTCTGGATTAGACGATGCAAACCCTTTGATTCTTGGGAGCTTTCTCATCCAAGATGGCATCAGAGCTTCAAGGAAATAAGCAGATTTAGCTAGTTTCAGTGATATGTGTGTTTTGCAGGTTCAGAGTTGCTGATTGTGGTTTCCAGTGTATTTTTGGCATTGCTGTTGTATGTGGTGTGTATTTTCTGTTATTTTTAATGCTATTACACATTTTCAGAGGCTGGGGTATTCATTCTTCAGTTTGCTTAAGTTTGGCAGTCTCCAGGTGCAATCTACAATGTGTATTTCAACATCTTTGTGAAGATTTTATAATATTTGTTCCAGATTTTCTGTAGCTGTTGTAGAAGGTGTATGGGTGTTTTATCAGACCCAAACTGATGTGTATACCTGATAATATTAATTAAGATAAGCCTTGGGAGTTTCTGGTTTATTTTTTGTGTTGTGGGTGGAATTGTGGATTTCCTAAAGACTTAATTTTCATTTCTTGTGGTTGCTGTTGGTGCTACTGTTATTATTGTTAATTTTGCTTTTGTAGCAGCATATTTTATGATTTTATATCAGTTTATATCAATAGGGGAATTTTTGGATATTTTGTGTGCAAACTATGTCAAATCGGGTGCCCGAACAATGAAGGAATTGAAGGTTTTTTATGGGTATTTCATATTACGATTGAAATTAATTTCTTGAGGGTTGAATATCATAATTTGCATCATAATTTTCTGTTTTCATGTTATTTTAGTCATTTTGGAAAACTAATCCATTGGGGTTATTACACAATGACATTTCCATGTGAGTCAATTGTGAAATAAACTGCATGACATTATCTCAAATAGTTCACTTCTCTTCTCTGGCATTATATACTTTGTTTTATAGTTAGTTTTGTTCTTCATAATAGTCAGTGGTAAAGGTGAAGACCTTCAGTATAGAAGTATGTATGTCACTTGAGACATCACTCTATCAAACTCTACCTGCTTCACCTTGCAATCATTGATCTTGTACCAAGACATTTGCAAATCCTTCACATAACATACATAATGTCCATAAAAGAAAGAATTCATCATATTTAACTGCACTACTACTACATGCAACCCCTCTACTTAAACATCATCCACTTCAATGGTCAAACAAGCAATAACAATTTTACACTTCATCTAAAACTAAAAGTGGTAAATATTTGTCCTATTTTTATTGGTCAAAATTTATCTTTCACTGTTGAAGTGGATGATGTTTAAGAATAGCCGCATACAACTTGTATGATATGGTTTTCTACCACCGGTTCCCTTTATGTAGGGTTTCATATTAAGGATTCTAAGAAAAACAAGATGCTTGTTGAGTATGCCAAACTTCCTAGATTGAAATCTTTTCAGAGCTATATGTTATACAGGAAATGAATTTGCTTTGACCATCTTTGGGATGAGGGTGAGAGAAGGAGAGTGGGTAGTGATAGGTGTCTTCACACAAGTTTTTCAGCATATTAATGTGGCAATGAAAGACCATCCTCTCAAGATATCACTTTCTACTAAGTTTTCAATGAACCAGGACCGTTCATACTATGATGTAATTGGTGAAAGCTTAATGACCATATTCTTACCTAATGCTAATGTATATATTTAATGAGAATTTTTTTGGAACCATGCTAGGAAAATATACAAATAAACATGTCATTTCAAAATATTTTTTTAACTAACCTAATGGACAAATTATTTTAGAAGAAAGAAACTTTTTCCATGGTGTTCACTTTAGAATCCATTTTTTCTCATATGTTATGAACTAAGCCAAACAAAAAAGTTTTTAGTAGGGTTTGGAAGTAATTTAGAGAAAAAAAGGTGTTCAAGGTTTTTATACATATTTTTCTTATTTGTATGGAAGAGTTTAATTGGAAATGTGATATGTAGTTCATATCCTCACCCTTGGTGTGTGTGTGTGTGTGTTGCTAGTTGATAATTCATATGGCATGGGTTTAGCTTCATCATTCTCGAGTTACCTAGGGTTTCCTTTCAACATATTTTTTAATCACTCTCGACTCATATTCATTAGAGTTATAATGAATTCTCTATGACATTGAGGGGGATTTAGACCTAGGAAACACTCTTTTGAGTTCTTTGCATTGTGTCCCATAATCATTTCACTTGCTTATATAGCTCAAAGTTGAAATTGGATTTTTTTGTCACCTCCAATTGACTCACTTTTAAGAATTTTTTAATATCAAACCATTCATAGGTATACCATATTATACAAAAATGTAAATGTTGTAGTCTCTTCTCTTAAGGCAAGAAACCTAAAACAAGTTTCTATTTTTCCCTCTTTAATATGCATTATAATTTTTCCTATGACCATGGACAATATGATGTTTAGCAACAACTTGATAAATCAATTGGAGTTCTAACTTAATACTAAGTGCATGGCCACTTCAAAAAAATACCATTCTTATGATTGAATTTCTAACTTTTCCAGATCATTTAGATCTAGTAGCAATATTTAGGATAGAGTTGTTTGGATTTCTCAACTCCCTTTGGTTAGCTTATTTGACAAGCATATCACACTCATATGGTCCCAAGGATTGTAGGACTATGGTAGGATGGTAGAGAAAAGACCTAGCACATACATCGGGGAGGCCATAAATGAAATTCATTCCATCACTAGAGCTATCAAAGTTGAAGGACTAACTTCACTGATTATGACCTAACATCTCTTATGAGCTACTAAAGCTAAATAACCTAGACTCCATCATGATCTATGTTTGAAGATATATATTGAAACTAGCTCTAGGGATATATATACTATTATTGATAATAATAGTTGATAAATCCTTGATCTTGTTGATGTTTTTTAAAAGATATAAGCAACATTTGAAAGCATAACTTTATTACTATTTCTATTATAACCATAGAGGATGTTTTGTCTTAGATTTTCTAAAGAGAATCATCACCTCTAAAGTAAGAGATGTCATAATTTGCATTCATGCATATAAGATATTGTCATATGTAAAGGTTCCAATTTTAGATAATTACCCTATATGTGAAATAATTTGATAAGAACCTTAGATGAGTTTTCATGGCTAAAGAATTGATAATATTTGATATTAGTTATTTTAAGATTGTTATATTACAACTAACATAATCAAGAAGCAATTTTATTGTATATGTCATGGAGAAGAGAGACCTCCATTGAGGGCCAATGCTACAAGAAAAAAAGAAGAAAATAGTCATTCCCTTTTGTAAAATCACAAGGACAAGAATGTAAATTAAAAGCCAACGATAAAAGGAAAAATAATCTTGGTGCATTTATTTCTACTAAATCTAATAAACATTGTAATGTTGGTCATGTGCATAAAACATGATGGAATCTATATTAAGAATTTCAACAATAAATTTTTTACATCATGCATAGTACATAAGTACATTAAGAACATGCTTAGAAACCAAAGTCATTAATTCTAGATAAGATACAATTATAATTGAATTTTTTAATACATTTGTTTAGAATAATGGATTTGAATTCCATAATATTAAAATCTTAATAAATGGACACTAAAATGTCATTTGCTAATGTCAAAAACTAGTATTTGTAACACTAGAATGCCATGTATTAACATAATCCTCTAAATTTCTTGGTATAAAGCACCTACTTATAATGGGTGGCTATCACCTAAAGAAACTATCCAAGGAGAAAACCTTGAAATGATAGCTCACCTATTACTATATGTTTAGTAGGATGACCATTTTCTTCCGTTGCAGAAATATGGCAAATTACACATACTTATGTTTATGAAAATCCTATATGATCTCCTTGATAAGATCATCAGCTGATTTTTTAAGTATTGTCACATCATGTTATATGTAGTTGACTTACTTCTTATTAAACCAATTATAAGCTTTATTATTCTTGCATTAAAAATAAAATTTATTAATTATTGTGAACTATTGACTATGCTCGTGATCCTTGTTGGAATAGGTGTGTTGTACACCTTACATAAAATTGATTAATTTATTTATGTAAAATAAATATTTATTTGGGTGCCACTTGTAAACGTTGTATGTAACATTGGATTAGTTATTTTATGTGCGAGACACAGAATAATTAATTGTGAAATTATTTAATATTGGGCATAAAGTGAAAACTTGAAAATATTAAATGAGGGGTCAATGGTTATGTGTATCCATGGTTTTCTCCATACTAATGTTATGTCGTAAATTGTCGACACTGATGATTTACACTAGATTTAGCACCCTCGTAGACTGATATGTAAACTTTGTTGGGATAAGGTGCCATTAACCTTTTAAATCCCAATATTGTATTATTCCATGTATTATTTGTAATTTGTAATTACCCATAAGGAGATGTAAAAGTTTCACTGGCAATGGTAAAAAATAATTACTGAGGGCAGTAATTACGGAGTTACTACATTGGTAAGTTTCAGAGTTATTGGCGGTAATTATGGAGAAACATTTTATGGTTGGTAATTGTAAATATCAAGAGTAATTGAGGGTAGGCACCACCTTAGTGGAATCAACTATTTTTGTCATGTATGACACACATCATAAAGTTGTTGAGTGCATGTAAGAGAATCTATGACATTTGCAAGTTGTCATAAGATTCTATGACAATATGACAACTTATGACGGATAATTATTAGTTGTAAGTTGCTATTCTTGGCTTTAGGCGCCCATATTGGGAGGATGCCTTTTGGGGGGTGTTATGACAAAATATATGATGGTTATGACAACATTTACTACCCCGTAAGAGTTTATTATTGTCCATGGATGCCCAAGGTTGCATTGTTGACTCTTGGAAAGTGTTATGAGCTTGTAAGAAGACATTAAATGTTGCATGATGAAGATTCCTAGGTGAGAGAAAATGGACGCCTTGTTTGAGGAGTGAGATACTTCTATAAGTACAATGCCATGTATGTGTTGCATATCTCAGTTTATAGGTACACATGTGCTACTGGATTGAAGAGTGAAGAGAAGATTGGAAGTTGATGTATTGTAATCTTGTTTTGAAGATAATACAACTTTAACATCTCTTCTTGGTGGAGTTTTTTTCCGGCAAGGGTTTCTCCATGTAAACACTATGTTATGTGTTTATTCTTTTGTTCCATTGCTACCTTGTGTTGTGAGATCTTGCTTTCTTATGTTGCTGATTTATGCCTCTTTGTTGCTACTATATTATGGTGATGTTATTGCTGTTATAAGTTCATCTAAGTTGGTTTTATAAAGCATGTTAAAGTGGTTGATTTTAGCATCATAAAGAAGTTGAATCTCTTCATGGTATTTCAAGGATTAAGGCAACTTAATTTTTACATTTGCATACAATTTTTAGATTTCTATTTTGTAGTAGTCAAAGCCTTGTATCTCACCAATTGGTATCATATCTTGGTGATTTAATGATTAACAATTGGATTAGAGATTGTTCATTTACTCCAACAAACTTTGGTTGAAAGAAGACTATATTATGAAGCAGAGAGTAGTTCTAGGTGTTATCCTTTGAGTTCAGGCCCTGAAAGGACCTCAAACACCTAGACACTAGCACCCAAGCACTGGTGTTCTTGATATTTACAAAAATAAAAGTTTGATTGGCCTTGGATGTCAGCCTTTTTACTCTAGGTGTTACACTTTGTCGGCTTTGCTCGAAAGGTTTTCCTAAAAAGTGAATTGATATTATATATATATATAAGTTTATTTCTCTCATTTGAAATAGATGGGAAAGGTTAAGCAACATTAGGACTTCAAATGATATTTTGGTGATCACAACTCTATTGTGAATGTTATGCAAATTTATGTGATGCTCTCTATTGTAGATTTATGACATTATCATAGGTTCTAAGGGAAGCTCCTTCCTTCATCTCCATCCTTGTGGTGATCTTGAATCATCCCACTAGGGTTTGTGTTGTGGTAAAGGTACTTTATTACAACATTCATTTATTATTGATTTTACCTCTGTCTTGTAAGGACACACACTCTCTTATTCATCATGTTGGCTATTGTAGAGGTGGTAACACCATTCATGGGGTTTGACTAAGGCAAGCCCCTAAAATGACCCAACCTATTTTCCCTCTTGTGTTTGTGTAGATTACAAAAGATTGGAGACATGTACAATAGATTTGAAAGAAAATTGACGAATACAGATCCCAACTCTTGGAAACCACCTTTAGAGGGCCTAAAACCCTAGGACACCTGCACCTAGGTGAATTAGTCCTCTTAGATCTACCTTGATTTATGAAAATAATCTTTGACAACTCTGCACTACTCATTTCAGCCCCTGTTTTTTAGGTTTTCAGTTCTAATAGGTATGTTATCTTTGTTTTGGCATATTTCATTGTAGAAACCCTAGATCTAACACACTTCATCTCAATCTTTCTAATTACAACAAAGGAATAGAACCCCCATATCTTGGCTCTCCTTCAATATTGTAGTCAAGATAAGTTTGTGTTCCAATGTTTGATCTAAAGGATTGACTTAGTTAACAGATGATTAATTAGGCCCCATTCTTTTTCATCAAACATTCTAGTGAACTCGTCGAGTTTTGAACTTTTGCAACCTTCTTTGTTCAGATATGATCTATTTGTTGTTCTAGATCTGATTAGTTAATGATTTAATTAGATAGAAAGTATTTGAACATCTTCATTATCTTGATTGATTGAATGCATTAGATATTTATTGCATATAGTTAATCATTTGGAAACATTGATTTATGTAGAAAACTAAAGTAGAATCCTTTCCTCTATCACATCATTTGCATAATCCATCTTATCAACACTTTCCTCTATAAGTACATATCGTGTGTCATAAATCTTGTGAATACTTTTATGAGTTTTGGGACCCGGTGTTCTGAATCTAACATCCTTGTGAGGAGAAGTTATAGAATCATGGGTTCTAGTGCTTTAAATAGCTCATATGTTCTAGAATCATGGGTTCTAGTGTTCTGAATCTAACTTAATTACACATGGAAGATCATCATCTTTAGATCATATCTCTACTTTACCCATGATATCTGAAGTACAAGATTTCGATGACTCTATAGACATAGAAAAGCTCGTGGTTCATGTCCCTGAAACACAAATTTGGAAAATAGACACTAAGTTGGCTCATTTTCAGTAATATGTGGGAATAAAACATTTAATTGAGGAAGCTATGCCTCTTATTGAAGATCTAAGAATTTTTTTCCTTGAAAGTCAAGAAGGTATCCAAAGTTTACACAACATAGGTCACATAGTGGATAACAACATTATGTCATCAACTAGTTGCACGGAAATGATCACTAATGTCTCCCCTCTAAAACAAATAGGGACATAGATGTCATTACCCATACCAACATCCTCTATATCAACATATACTTCTTCTATTCTCACCACCATTGCACATCTCGATAGTAGTGCTAACACAAGTCTTGGAGTATCAAATGGGAATCCTATACACACCTATAGTATTGTCCCCTTTACATATCATAAGGCTATCTCAAATGTGTCATCACCTATTGTTAGTCAACCTTAGTCAAATCTCACTTACCAAAAGTCTAATCACATAATGTCATCACCTCTTCCTAGCCTTGACTATTCAAATCTTATCCAATCTCAAGCTACTCTGCAACCTAATCTCGTAATTAATTAGCTTTTGCAAATGTTAGCTCTTTACAATAACAATTAGAAAGTATGAGTCAAGGTGTGTCTTAGCCTTCCATTCCATCTTACTACACTTGTAGTCCATTGTCCTTTACCATTCTAAAAACATGGATACCTGAGAAATTTGAAACCCCTTATTTTGAGAAGTATAATAGGAAGGGGGATCCTAGTAGTCATGTGTCGGCCTTTACAACTTTGTGTAGTGATTTTCTCTTTGATGATGCTATATTATTTAAACTCTTTCCTTGGTTACTTAAAGATATGGCCTTGGATTCGTTTTGTTCTCTCCCAGCAAATTCAATAAATTCTTTTCAACAACTTATTAATCAATTTCTACAAAACTTTCAAGCAAACATTAGACCTCAAGTCTCCTTGATTGATTTGGTTCAGTGCAAGCAAGGAGTAAAGGAGAAATTGACTAATTTTATTGGGCATTACTAAGCCCTCTTCTCACAAATTCCATATTCTCTTCCAAATGTGGATGTGCAAAGAGTTTTCATTGGAAACTTACAACCTTACATCCGTGATAAAATTTTGTTGATATTTTATAGCTCTTTTACACATCTTTGCATGGCTCTCCATGATTACAATTGTCAGTTAGTCAGTATGAGGATACTACCTCATCAGCTCCTGTTGGTAAAACTGAAGCTTCTGCCTCACATTATCATTCTTTCAAAAAGAAAAATAGAAACTTCATAAAAATCAACTCATCTTCAAACAACATTCAAACACAAGTTGCGGCGGCAACACCTTCTTCACTTACCCCTTATAAGTTAAAACCAAAAATGCAACATTTTTCACAACTTTTGGAGTCTATTCATTTAGTAATGTTGCAACTTCTAAACAATAATCTCATCAAGCTTCCTCTAGTTTGACAGATTAATGCTAGTAAGATGCAATTAACTTATTTTGACATGAAGGCCTTTTGCCAATTTCATCGTACCCTAGGACATGACATCGAGTGATGTATGCATCTTAAACATGAAGTTCAAGATCTCATTGACTCTAATGTTATCCAGGTCGAGGGTGAAAATGATAAAGGGAATAAATCAGTTGCTCCTCCAAATTAGAATTTACAAATCTATACAAATCCATTACCTCATCATCAAGCAAACATTATAGAAAGATGCACTGATGCAATACCTACTTCTACATCATTTGATAGTGTGGTTGGTATGGTAGATGCTCACCCTCATTGAGAATGAGTAGAACCTACACCTTCTATCTCTTTCACACCTCATGATGCTTCCATTCAAGCACCTGAGGGACCTCTCTACATTATTGCCAGGATTAATGAAAAACCCATAAGGGGAGTCATCATTGATCTTGTATGCATGGTTAATGTGGTGACTGAAGAGTTTCTCTTTATGCATGAATTACATCGAGACAAGTACAATATATCTAAAATCTCAATTAGAGCACATGATGGATCTATCCATCCAACTCTTAGTGCCTTGACTCTTCCTGTCAAGGTTGGGCCAAGAACACTAGACCTACCTCTTGTTATTATTCCCAATTCAAATTTATTTCATGTGAAGTTGGGCACCCATGGATCAACTCCATGAAAGTGGTCCCCTCAATGGTTCATAAATGCTTAGAGTTTCCATTCCAAGGATAGGTACATGCTATACATCATAGTGGGTTTTGACCCTTGGCCCATCGTGAACACTTTTTACTTGATTATTTCTGGCCACAACCAGTGGGCTCTATTCAACCTCATGATGATCTCTTCTTTCTATCTTATCAAAAGTTTAAAGAAAAAAAAATCATTGAATTATCTCTTGGTACAATTGGAGATTCTTAATCTTCTATGGCTATGATAGTAGTTCCCCCTGTCTTGTAGGATTTGAACAAACCAAAGATCGAATCGAAGGATCCTCCCCATTCCTGAGTGTCTAGCATTTATGTTGTGGTTCTACCTCTACTATCCTATCTAGGATCAAGAGAAAAATTCCCAGCATAATCCAGACCTCCCCACAATTTGAGGATTGTTTTTGTTACCCTAGCTCTTTGGAGACTAGTGGAAAGGAATTGGTTGCATGGAATCTTTATCCCATGGTTTCTCAATCACTGGAGGATGCTTTAGTACCTCCACCTATTTCTCAGGTTGAGAGAGAAATGTAGCCTGCTTTGAGAGACCCTTCCCCTATGGTCTCCCAACCTTTAGAAGTTCCTTTCATTCCTCCTCACGCTCCTCGAGCAAAGGTAGAAAAGGAACCCATGTTGGAAGACATCACAGTTCCCCTAACAAATGTTACAAATCAAACAAAGAGAAATCAAAATGAAAAAGAATGTAAGAAGTGACATCATGCTTTGGATTGCCAACTTGCTGCAGGAGAAGAGAACCTTCCTCCTCACAAGCATCAGCCACCGATGAATTTGAAGGATATATCTATTGATGCTTCGTCTACTCATATGAATGGCACTGATGCACAACCTACAGTGGTCCATGTTAATTCACCTATTGTACTTTATTTTGATAGTGATACCGAAGATAACGATGAACCAGATATGACTCTAATACCTTGCACCACACTTGCTATAGTCCCTCTCGCATCTTGTCCTCCATCCCTATATGATGAGCAAGATTGGGAGGAGGATGATTTACTTTAGGCCAACTTTCAAGTGTGGCCCCTTTCTCTTTTGTGTTATGATTGCACGTATTGTTATCCCCATATTCTGTTGCTTGATGTGTATTTTGTTTGTTAAACTCTCTTTGGATGACCCTTGACACTCTTGTTGGTGCAAGGATACAAAGGGACCAAACCTGTCGTGACATTCCTCTTTATGTCTCTTCATTCTTCTATATGTTGTAATTTCCAATTTGCTAATTTTGATATTCAGTAGATGATTTAGCATCCTCCTTTGTGATCTTTCATTCTTATGTAATATTTCTTCCTCCATCTTCATAGCTCTACTGACTAGTAGATGATGATAGTTCTGAAAATGATTGTCCCTTTACATATAAACCATTCATATACAGACACCAATCAAGTAGATCCCTTTTGTGTTATCTTATTTTCACATTTCTTGATTTATATGGCACTTTGTAGTTTTCTTGCACTAGAGGCAACCCCTTGTCGTGATGTAGCTTTTGAGAACACATATCATTTAAGCATGTGCTTCCATAAATCTCTCATGCTTGTTTTACATTGATTATTCATTCTACCTTAAAGCAATTGCTCCTTGATGAAGTTAGCAATCACTTTAAGGTGGGGGCATACATCATGCTATGTATTTTACTCTGTTCATGCACCACGTGGTTGGTTTTACCATTGAAATACTTGTTGATCATCTTTGTAGCACCTTACCATAGTTATCCACCAAACATTTCCCTTGCTTGGATTGTAATCTTTGATTGGCGTGTAGCTCACCTAGTGATTCAACGGTCCTCACTAGCTTGTGATGTCTTCACTTGACATGAAACTCACCTAGTAATTCGATGGTCCTTACTAGCCTACGACGTTTCCTTTGGTTTCTTGTCCTTGAGCCACCTAGTATAATGCAACTTGCTAGCCCGTTTGCTTCATGTAACTTTACATTTATGATCACCTAGTAATTTAGTGGTCCTTACTAGCTCGTAATCCATGAAGAATATCTTTGTATGACCCCTAGTGATAGAGCAAGCTAGCGTCTATTTCATGCTCTCTTTGTGAGTGTTTACCTTTCCTTACTTATATGTGCAATGAAATTACTTAACTTGCATGCTCTTTTCTTTTCATGTATTCTTCATATATGCTCTATGACTAGTGTGTGTCTTCGAGTGCTTACTTCATGTATGCTTTGTGTCTACTTTGTGTACTACGTGTATGCTTCGTGTTTTATGTGCTTTTTGAATACTCCATGTATGTGTGAATTATGATGGATATCTGCATATGTAATCTCTTCTTGCTATGCTTTTCAGACCTTTAGTTTCTTAAGCTTAGTGGCTTTCATAGTTCTCAACTTGGCGTCATTCTAATGGCTTTGACATTCTAGCAAAGAAGTTTGATTTCTCTATAATTTAGTGTGTGTATGAATGTAAGATCATACCCACTCTAAAGTGGGGGCTAAATGTTATGTCACAAATTGTCAACACTGGAGATTTACACTAGATTTATCACCCTTGTAGACTTATATGCAAACTCCTATTGAAAGAATACTGGATTCTGAAGAAGAGACTTGTTCTAGGTGTTATCCTTTGAGTTCAAGCCTTGGAAGGACCTCAAACACTTGGACACTAGTGCCCAAGCGCTAGTGTCCTTGATATGTGCAAAAATAAAAGTTTGAGTGGCCTTGGATGTCAGCCTTGTTGCTCTGGGTGTTACACTTTGTCAACTTTTCTTGAAAGGTTTTCCTGAAAAGTGAATTGATATGCATATATATAAGTTTATTCCTCTCATTTGAACTAGATCAAAAAGGTTAAGCAATATTAGGACTTCAAATGATATTCAAGTGATGAAATCTCTATTGTGAATGCTATGCAGATTTATGTGATGCTCTCTATTGCATATTATGACATTATTGCAAGTCCTAAGAGAATCTCCTTCCTTCATCTCCATCCTTATAGTGATCTTGAGTCATCCCACTAGGGTTTGTGTTGTGATAAAGGTACTTTATTACAACATTCATTTATTATTGATTTTGCCTCTGTCCTGTAAGGACACGCGCTCTCTCATTCATCATCTTGGCTCTTGTGGAGGTGGGAACACCAGTCATGGGGTTTGACTAAGGCAAGCCCCTAAAATAGCCCAAACCATTTTCCTTCTTGTGTTTTTGTAGATTACTGAAGATTGAAGAAATGTATAGTAGGTTTGAAAGAAAATTGATGAATACAGATCTTGACTCTTGGAAACCATCTTCGGAGGGCCTAAAACCCTAGGACACCTATGCCTGGGTGAATTAATCCTCTCAGATCTTCCCTGATTTTTGATAGTAACCTCTGACAGCTCTACACTACTCATTTCAATCCCTATTTTCTAGGTTTTCAGTTCTAACAGGTATGTTATCTTTGTTTTGGCATATTTCATTGTAGAAACAATAGATCTAACACACTTCATCTCAATCTTTCTAATTAAAATAAAGGAATAGAACCCTCATAGCTTGGCTCTCCTTCAGGACTATAGTCAAGCTCAGTTTTTGTTCCAATGTTTGATCTAAAGGATTGACTTAGTTAACAGATGATTAATTAGGCCTCATTCTTTTTCATCAAACAACTACATCTTGTATTTGTGTGAGATTGGTTCTATAAAAGAAAGCACATGGTTAGTAGTTGGGGTTGGCTTGTTGGCTATTTGACTATTGGTTTTGGTTGTAGGCTGTGTGAGAGGCTATCATTGTTTTGAGTTTCTCTTGTGAGTGCATATTGTGAAGCATGGCATAGGATGTGTGGTTACATGTTTGGGTACATGGAAGATGCATTGGAGGATCTTGATGTTTAAGAGGTGTTCATGAAGACTCATGTGAGTGTGTTGTGATATCTTATTGTTGAATAATACATTTGAGTGTGGATGTGTTTGGAGGCTGAGTTTTTCCCTCTTGAGGGTTTTGCCAGGGTAAATCTCAAGTGTTATCTTGTTGATTGTCTATTTATCTTTGCATTATGGAAATATGGTTTCTTGTATGCATTATTTTCTCCTTTTGGGTTATGTGGAATTGATTTGATCAACTTGAAAATTCCCAACATTTAGTATTAGATACTTCTCCCACTTGTTAATCAATGAAATACATCATCATAGGCAAACATGAAACCACATGGATCTCCAACATGCTCTCATGCTCCATCAAGATACTGCAATAAAATCAAAGTAACCACCATCTCAAAGAAAGAACTCCTCTCATCCTCCAACATGCCACCTATGGCAGAAAAGGAACATTCCAAGGTGAAGATGATCCAATATAAAGAACACAAGCATCAAATCCAATGTGATAAAAAACACTCCAAGCTACTGTCAAAGGTAAAAACCCACATGATTAGAAATAACACCCACAACAAATGGTAATACATCCAAGCATCCATACATCATAGGTATTAGCAATCATCAATAATCTCATGCCAACAACATATCCAAACCATATACCGCAATCACAATCTCCATGTATAAATCATGTCAATGAAGAAAACATACATCCAAGAACTCCCATTGCATGGGTAATGTAAATTTTGAAAATAGGTCAAGGCATAACAAGTCTATCAATCAACACTCAAACCAAGGTGTGGCTAATGTAGTACCAAGAACAATCACAATGATCCACACATGCAAGATAAATCATTGCATACTCACAACATGTCACCATAACTCTCCCAAGTCCAACCATATGATCATGAACCTCCAGGAAGTAGCCATAAGACAAAGAGAGAAAACCTATAAATCATAATGTCCTACCAATACCTCAAAGTGCTAAACTATGTCAAGTATGATCTCCTATACATCCCCAAATAAAAATCCTCAACAATACCTAATCATTCAATCCAATAGATCAAATGAAACATATGTATCATGTAACCAACATGGATGTAAGCCTCTCTAACCAAGGTAGATCAAACTCATAACCATTCCATAGCTAGAAATAAGCCCAATCACATCTCCTAAACTCCTCATAATGGACATCATAAATCAAACCATATGAACAAGGAGATAATCATGCCAACATCCCTTAAATGAATCCTCCAAATCCAATAACCATAGTTGAAGATCCATATCCATGAGAATATAAAAAATAAAGAGAAATTAATCTAAAAGGATGGGAAATACCTCATAGATGATAAACTACCAAGTAGACCAAAATTGGGGAAGGAGAATGCTCTTCTAGGATATACCAACCACAATGACTCTAAGAAAAATCTCCTCTAGATCTATAATGAACTCATTTCCATATCTAGGGGTAGGCTCCTTGGTCTTTCCACTGAAACCTCCAATGAGTAACTATCTCAACAAATGTCTCTAATCTCAAGAGAACTCCAACCTCACCCAATTCTCCAAGTATCCATGAGAACCTCCATGATCAATCCATACTAAACTCTAAATGCAACACTGCACTATCATGAAGCTCTCAAGCAAATGACCAATGTACTCAATACCAAGAGAACCAACAGGATCATTGTCAATTCTCCCACTACACATCTGCATAATCAAGGAACCCATCATGACATCATGATCTAACATCTCCTCCAAGGAGCTCACATGCACCAATGCACACATCCTAGTCTCAAGAGAGCCTGTATCATACCAACACTCTAATCTAGAATCAAGAGTCCATAAAGGCATAATACCAACACCTCTAAACTAAGAATCAACACCTCCAATCACACGAAGATAACCATCTCCTAAATTAAGATCATCCATGGCCCCAACACAATCAAGGAATACCATTGTAACTACAACAACTCCCAAAAGGTCGAGAAAACCATAATCTCCAAATCAAGAAGATGAAACCATCATTGTCAAAAGCTCACATAAAATCATGTATCCAAGCTATCCATGACATTGTGATAAACATGCTACAAGTCCCAATAACTAAATATCCATGTACTCTAATAATCCATCCTCTCATCCTAATGCAACATACCAATGTGCAAATGAATAAAGACAAGGCCAACTAAAAAAGTATGCACAAACATTAATACCAACACCTCTAAACTAAGAATCAACACCTCCAATCACACGAAGATGACCATCTCCTAAATTAAGATCATCCATGGCCCCAACACAATCAAGGAATCCTATTGTAACTACAACAACTCCCAAAAGGTTGAGAAAACCATAATCTCCAAATCAAGAAGATGAAACCATCATTGTCAAAAGCTCACATAAAATCATGTATCCAAGCTATCCATCACATTGTGATAAACATGCTACAAGTCCCAATAACTAAATATCCATGTACTCTAATAATCCATCCTCTCATCCTAATGCAACATACCTATGTGCAAATGAATAAAGACAAGGCCAACTAAAAAAGTATGCATAAACATTGAATCAATCTCGTTGATAAAGATAGTCCATATCTGAGTCATTCCAATATAGATTTAAGGGATAGGTAATCCACGAAACTACATAACTCTTAGATCCAAAATAAGTGTAACATGCAAATTCATCATCACATTAGTAACTTGCAAACTGAGATATCAAATAAGATAACCTATAGACTTCAAGACTCAAACACCAAATCAACACTAGATTCAATTTTCCAAACAAGTCCACAAATGAGTAACAATAGTCAAGGAACCAATTAAGCATCCAAGAGATAATAACAACCTCCTAAAGCTACACCACAAAACCACCTGTAATCATGAATCAAACATCATAGCCCATACCTATCAACCGCATACATGATCATGTAGTGCCAATGCAAAAGTGTACCTACATATCCATGACACCATAATCGTCATCATCACTATACCTATACTCAACTTCCACTGAAATGAGACTCCTAGTCTCACATGTGTATCAACCATGTCCTAGAAATAGAAGACAACCCATGTAATTGTCTCCATCAAAATTACAAACTCTAAAACCACATGTAAAACCTATAATTGGAAGCACCAAATCTAAAAACTTGCTATACGATGATGATGGTCACATAACAACATGCTATCCCACAAGTTTGTGCTCAAAAATCCATCTGAATGCTCTCACAATTGCACCCTAAATTTTAAGCTCCCACAAGTGATCAAACTAGTAACAATCTCTAGATCTGCACACCAAAATGAAAAAACTATATGATCAAATCTATAGTACACATTAATAGCTCTCCAACATGTATCTAAAATTGAAAATCTGATTACGTATGCAAAAGTTATGAGCATAAATCTATCTCAGAGCAATGCCTGGCTTTAGGCACCAAATTATGACACAAAAAGAAAAATACGATAACCAAACATGTATCACTATGTAATTCTTAGAGAGACCTTTCTGACACCTATAAGAAGTCAAAAATCTGACACTGTGGGTGAAAGTTATGCCTCCCATAAAACAAAGTCCTCCGAGGGCTAAAAATGGCCCCAGTGAGGACCTGTCCATACAACCGACATCATCATGGCATCATTGCTAACACCATAAATGCAAGGTGGGAGCTTAGGTGGCATTGACATGGTAGTGTAGGTTAGCTGCAGATTGACGGTGAGGTTGTACGACTATACTGCTGAACCAAGGAGGGGGTCTTTTTCTCCTTCCATACCGTTGATGTATGTTTTTACACATTCATAACAAAAGTTAAAATTCACAAAGGAACCTTAGCTGTCTTGAAAGATATGAAGAATTGACTAAGAATTCTTAATCTCAAGTTTTTGTATGGTCAGGTCTTGACCTTGTGAATAATTCAGCAGGTTGATGTGAAACTGTAATGTTCAAGGGGCCTTACACAAATTAAAATAATCAGTGACTTACTAGACTTCAAATTATGCAAAATGTTACAAATATCAACAAAGTATTCACTCTTTTGCATAAATTCACTATTATATCACAAAGCTTTGTATGAATTTTAGTAAAACAAACTTTGCCTTTCAAATTTATATGAAAACTGTCAAGTATTACTGTAATTCATCATTCTTTATTCAAATGTATGATAATTTCCTTCAAATTTCTGTGTTTAAGCTAATTATTTATCGATTGTTTGAGAAAAGTTACAAGGATTCAAATTAAAACATCATTCCATACATGATCTAAATGTTCTTCTACTCACGTTTTACAGAATACAGTAATTTGAACAATTCAACACACTCAAATCTACAAACATAAAGTCCTGAGCATTTTCATGAACATACATAAGAGATTGCAATCTTTCAAAGAATAATACTTCAAGTAAAAGTATGAATCAGAAAA
The DNA here is from genome assembly GCA_027924645.1 of Cunninghamia lanceolata. Lineage (NCBI taxonomy): Eukaryota > Viridiplantae > Streptophyta > Pinopsida > Cupressales > Cupressaceae > Cunninghamia > Cunninghamia lanceolata. The sequence goes on from BSBN01000547.1 coordinate 17,174,836, forward strand.
CACTCTGTAATAGATGCAGAATTCTGAGTTTACCTTTATTTAAAGTACAAAGTCATACAAAATTTACAATGTAATAATGACTTCTGTTTCATTGATCAAATTACCAAAAAAACTTACAGACATTTTAACAAATACACTAAGGAGACCAGACATTCCACGCACTCCTTAATGCAAACATAGGCGACCTCCTCTCTAAAACTAAAAGAGCTATCTTCTCTATTTCAATAAAATTTGCCAATTACTACTTCAAACTAAAAGTTCAAAATCCCTATGTAATATGATACAAGTAGCAGAGCTTATTATATAGACTTTGAAGCTTCTTCTTGCTATGGTTACAAAATCAAATCAACGGTTAGCATTCAAATCTTGTAGATCAATGGTAGGAATCATTCCCTAACCGCTCCCAAAATATCCCAATGGTATCTTTACTCGGCTCAAAGGATACCTTTAGAATATTTTCAAAATAAAAGATACCCGATGACTTCTTCCTGTTTGTTGACTTTTGGCTGATGATATTCTCCAAGCACATTCCTTTCTAGTATATCTTCCTTTTGATAATCTTTCACTTATACCTTTTGCATACCCTCTGTATACTTTCATTATTTTGTTCTTTTTGTGTCTCTCCATATACCTCATTACATCCGATCCGATCCCACACTGTGAGTTCATTCATCTTTTTTAACTTCGCCGCTTCACCCTTCACGTCTTCATACCAACCACATACAAAACAAAACATAATCAGTTTATGTAATGCACAGAAACAACTTTTAATTTTGCCACCGTATACCGCATTGTATACTCCCTTTATAAATCTCATTGCATCTAAAGACATACAACACCCGGATATCACACCATTACAAATTAAATTTGAGACTATTCGGCTTCATCCTTGTATTCGACCCCTTATATCTAGCTTTGCATACGCATCTTATATTTCTTACTCTTTGCTTTTCCTCACTGTGCACATCGTATACCAATATATACAAGAAATAGACGCCATCAGTTTATTCAATGCATTAGAATTGCACTCAACTCCGTTGTTATATACAGAATGCAAACTCCTTAATGCACAAAATAGAAATCATAAGTCTCTGAAACACATTCTAAATGCATTCAGTCCTGTCTCTGTATCATCCCTTTCTGCATATTATATTTTGTATACCAGATACAAACAACCGTGCCAAAGATTCTAGAGGCATTAGTTAATGAACTGAATTGAAACCCACCTCCGATCATGAATTTGTATACAAACCAACGTGTGCCACTATTACACAACACTTTGTATAGCACATATAACCCAAAAGAATATAAATTTGATTATTTCAAGTTTATAAATTGGATTCAAAAGTATATTTGGTTCCATCCCTTTCATCTCGTACTTCACTTGTATATCATTTTTGTATATTCTTCTGTATGTCACGTTATATTTGGTTTTGTATATCAGCAAACATACATAGCCAAACATAAAAGAATATGAAATGAAATAAAATGTGCTCAGTTCGGTGCTTGTGTGCAAATCATATCGTATTACCTTTTGTATGTCACTTATACATGCCCAATACAACAACAAATTAGGACCCACCTGTTGGTTTTTCTTCTGAATCAGCATTAAGGTTTGCCAGTTCTAATGCACAGGCAGATTCAACCAACTAAATACAGGAGGTTGTGTGAGCTCCTCCCCTTCACTTCTGGTTCTGCTGCACCAAGGGGGGGTGTCCCTATTTGATAAAGATATGACCTTGACTAGCTTAATGACATAAGGATTTAACTTGACAACAATAGGCAGAATACTCTCATGTATGGACCAAGATTTGTGTAACAAATCACAAGGTTGGCAACATTCTTGGACACATATGTCTGGTTAGGTATGAGAGCATGCAGGGGTTTCCTACTCTACTCCTATAACTAACAGGTGAAAGGACGAAATGGTTTGATTTGATGTTTGGATGCAAACCTGGACCTGGTGTACAACCTCAACACAGAGCTAGATTGGTGCCTATCTAGGGCTTGGAGTTGGTAGACATACACCTGTGAATGATCAACATGAACACAATAAAAATGGATTTCAAGGGGATTTGTGTGATATCTGCCTTACAGATACCTCCCAATACAGAGTGTTAAGTTATCTCTACTTATGGCATCCCTATTGCAGTATACCCTTCCCAATACTCAATCTGAAAACACTTTAATCTACCCCTTGAGCAGAAGTTGAAAGATCAAGCATTCAATACAGGAATTCTATATTCTAGAATATCAACACCCCTTAGATATCTAGATTCAGAAGAACACATGCAATACTGGAGACAGAATTAACAAAACACATGTAAATATAGCATCACTCATATAAAACCAATCATGAAATCAGTAAATTCATGCATGAGACATTCAACAAGAGATACATAAACTCACAAGACCTCCTGCACAGAGCAACCAAAAACAGTTGTATTTTATTACAGAGCCAGATATGTCCAGTTTTCAACAACCACAAAAAGAGTAACATAGTCTACTTAAAACATCCATAAAGTGTACCTTCAGCAATTAATTACATGGCTAGTCCAAAATTCACCAGATACATTCATTTTGAGGAAATGGCCTTAAAGACTTAATGTAGCTCAAGCCATGTGCCACCGTTGGAGAACTCTTCATCACAAATCTGGTACATGGCTATCAATCGCTGGCCCATGCCTCTGCATAAACCTGCCATTAAAGGATCCAACCACTCGCATCTTCTCCTGGAAATTGTTGCAGCACTCATATGGAAATCTCCTGCTCAAAACACACCTAAGGACACAAAGAAAACCAAACTCCAACTTTTAAACATGGCCGTCGATCATTCCACCGCTTGAAAATCCATGGCACCAAGTTCATGTTGAAAAGTCACCGTCCTGTGAAAATGTGCCACGTAGGCACACTGAAAATGCATTTTCTACCCTGCATATCACGCCATCGGCATGACCAAGACTATCGAGAAGACCTCCATGTCTGCATGATTTAATATCCCACATTGGTCCTGCAGAGGCCATTCCAACACTTTATAAGCATGGTCACGAGCATAATAAGTGTCAAGCGTTTTTCCTCACTTGACCCACGAACCTTCCACTAATAGCCTATCGGCCTAACTCCTACCGATAGCCCACTTCCTTCGGCGAGACCGCCTCCATCGGCTCGCCCAAAAATTATCCCACCAATCACATCGATCTCACCGACGAAGCCTCCGCAATCCCTTGTCGACTAGACACCAACCATCGGTGAACCTCTTTCCAGTTGGGCCGATACACAATGTCACCCCGATGACCACCACAAATCACACTCTGTCGGCGAGACCAACTACATTGACGAACCTGAAAACTCTCCCATTGACACCCTCAGTCATCCCGATGGCACTTCGCAAGCTATACACTGTCGGCGAGACCAACTATATCGGCGAACACCTTGCCCACTTCTCTTCTCTGATACACAGTGTCACACCGATGACCACACAGCATAAAACCTATCAGGCAGAGAAACCCTATCAGCCCAACTCTCCACACTCCATCTGATGCACCAAGTCACTCTGATGGCGCCCTCCAAACTACCCATGTCGGTAAGACCTACGTCGTCAGCAAGCAACCTGTCTATCTGTCCGATACCTTTCATCATGCTGATGACCACCACAAATCACACTCTATCTGCCATCGGCCAGACACCCAACATTGGCAAACCACAAAACACTTCTGCCGATACACCAAGCCACGCCGATGGCAACTCCATCAGCCAGACTGAACACATTGAAGGAAGCAAAATTTCCTTCGTTGATAAACCATATCACACCGATGAACACCTGATGATAGAAAAAACTTGATGATCCCCCGTCGGTGAGACCCAAACTGTCGGAAAGACACCAACCCCAGCCGCTGATAGACAAAGTCTTGGCAATGGAAGAGAACACACCACCACTACCAACATGATCGCCAAGACACATGCAAACTCATGTCGATGGACAAGAAAATTTAGGGTTCGAATGAAAAATCTACAAATATCCAAGCTCAAACCCCTGACCAAAATGATTACTAACATAGGCTCTGTCTGGGGACGTGCAGGTGCAAGACTGTAGGACCACAGATCTCTGGGATGCAGACCAGTGCCTTATCCATTGGGCAAAAAGTCAAAACCACTCCAGCCTGCATCACAAAACATAATTTTTAGAATTTACTTGGTGGCCCAGGGCCACCAAAAAGGAAAAACCAGAATTTTCCTTTGTCAAACACTCTGTTTTCTTTTGATTTCTTCAAATGAAGCCTAAAGACATTTTGTTGTTTGCAGCACCCAACATTGCAATTGTTTGTGCTGCTACCACATTCTTTTTCTTTGACAAATCTACAGCAAGCTTGATTAGCATACATTATCATCAGCTGCAGTGTGTCATAGTCATATGAGTCACCAATGTTGTTGTTTAGAAAAATAACAGACTCACATGAAACAAAAGAATCCACATCAGGATTTTGCCTTTCATCAAAAAATAAGAGCTTCTCTATATCAAACATACAATACTCGGGCACAAGCAACATTTCATAATCACATTTATCTTTATTGACATTCAGATACTCATCGTCATTGTGCTCAGCAATTTTGTCATTGATGTCAACCTGGAATGTCTCAAAAGAAGGCAGAAAAAGCTCAGAAAGTAGCCCTATGTCAAAAACTTCATAGTCACCCCTGTAACCAGCACTATCCCCAACTGTGTGAGCATACACATCTGCAACTTGTTTATCCACCTTTGAATAGTGACCCTGTTTTTCCTTCGCATCAATGTACCAATAATCAACAACAAAAGTCTCAAACTCTGCATTGTGAAGGTAGTCAGAATCTTCAAGGAAACACTCATATTTAGCATCTATGTATATTTCATCATCTGAAAGGCTCATATATGTATCTAAATGCTGAAAATCACTAATGTATTTACTACTGTCCCTTGAAGCAACATCTTCTATATTCAGAGTGAAGCTTTGCATATCCACTTTATACAAATAATTAGGAATATCTTGGATATGCATACTGCTGCAGGACACAACCTCATGTATATCTTTCATTTGATCACTTGAGGGACATTTTGTGTCTGCAGGCTTCTCTTCTAGAGGCTGATAATAGTCTTTGTTCTCATTATTACAAGATGTGCCTATATTTTCTACAACATTTTCTTCATGCATCACATCATGGCTGCATACATTATTCTGGAATATATTTCCATCGACATAATCATTTATCAATGAACACACTGGAACAACAGAAATACATTCACTTTGATAATTGTTTTGAAGGCTTGCAGCTATGAAACCTACTGGCATTCCATATTTTTCATTATTTTCAATATCCATAGCAAATTGGAAAGCCTGGTGAAGCATGACTGGTTCTTTATCTCTCAATAGATAGCTCATTTCTTCATCAAATGCAGCCAAATAAATTGCTAAGCACAATGCATCATTGGGTCTCATATACTTAGGGACTTGCTTAAGCAACTTAATAAATCTAAGATTAAAGGCTGGAACCAATTCCTCATCTCCCCTTTGGATATTCATAAACTATATGATCAATGAGGCCACGTCAAATCTTTCACCAAACTGCCCTAGGAATGCAATTTCTAATTCTACCCACGAAGAAACTGAACATACAGGCAGGTCTGAAAACCAAACCCTTGCATCATCTTCTAATGATTGAACAAAAAGTCTCATTACAACATCCTCATCTTCTACCTCATAGTCTTCCATTACATTACAAAATTTTTGCAGATGTTTGTTTGCCGATTCAGAATTTGATCCATTATATTTTGGCAAATGTTTTCTAATTTTATTTGGAATAGCATTTGGCTAACCATATATCCTTGTGAAATTTAGGGCTCTATATCTTTCAATAAAGAATGGTCTCCTTTGAGAGCACACCCAGGTTTGTTGTTCTAAACTCAACATTTTGAATCAAAGATGAATACCTAGATATATGTTGCAGCACTGATAGATTCTTTCAACAGAGTTGCCACCTCTCACAGAGAGGACAGAAATTCAACAAGGCACATTTATAATTCTGGATTCACCACGCTAGCAGAACACCATATGGTTTTTCTTTGGATCTTTCTGTAACAACCTCACTGGAAACTAGATTTTCCAGTCTTCAGATCACTTGACTCTTTCTCTCCCTAGCAGAGTCGCCACTTTGTTGTGACTCGGATGGGCCACAAATATATTCTATTTTTATCAATTCTCCCCAGCAGAGTTGCCACTTTGTGTTGGTGACTCGGATGGGCAATAATATATCACCAGGGATGACTAGATAGTACTTTTGATAAATCACATCCCTAACAGAGTCGCCATTTCTATTGCGACTCGGATGGGTCACAAATATTTTCTGGGATGACAAAAATAACAACTTTCAAATCACATTCCCCAGTAGAGTCACCATTTTGTTGGTTTTTCTTCTGAATCAGCATTAGGGTTTGCCAGTTCTAATTCACAGGTAGATTCAGCCAACTAAATACAAGAGGTTGTGTGAGCTCCTCCCCTTCACTTCTGGTTCTGCCGCACCAAGGGGGTGTCCCTATTTGATAAAGATATGACCTTGACTAGCTCAATGACATAAGGATTTAACTAAACAGCAACAGGTAGAATACTCTCATGTATGGACCAAGATTGTGTAACAAATCACAAGGTTGGCAACATTCTTGGACACATATGTCTGGTTAGGTATGAGAGCATGCAGGGGTTTCCTACTCCTACTCCTACAACTAACAGGTGGAAGGATGAAATGGTTTGATTTGATGTTTGGATGCAAACCTGGACCTGGTGTATAACCTCAACACAGAGCTAGATTGGTGCCTATCCAGGGCTTGGAGTCGGTAGACATACACCTGTGAATGATCAACATGAACACAATAAAACTAGATTTCAAGGGGATTTGTGTGATATCTGCCTTACAGATACCTCCCAATACAAAGTGTTAAGTTATCTCTACTTATGGCATCCCTATTGCAGTATACCCTTCCCAATACTCAATCTGAAAACACTTTAATCTACCCCTTGAGCAGAAGTTGAAAGATCAAGCATTCATTACAGGAATTCTATATTCTAGAATACCAGACACCCCTTAGATATCTAGATTCAGAAGAACACATGCAATACTGCAGACATAATTAACAAAACACATGTGAATATAGCATTACTCATATAAAACCAATCATGAAATCAGTAAATTCATGCATGAGACATTCAACAAGAGATACATAAACTCACAAGACCTCCTGCACAGAGCAACCAAAAATAGTTGTATTTTATTACAGAGCTAGATATGTCTAGTTTTCAACAACCACAAAAAGAGTAACACAGTCTGCTTAAAATAGCTAGAAAGTGTACCTTCAGCAATTAATTACATGGCTAGTCCAAAATTCACAAGATACATTCATTTTGAGGAAATGGCCTTAAAGACTTAATGCAGCCGGGGACAAAACATGGAGAAGCAATAAAATGATGAGGGGCAGATGAGCTCGAGCCATGTGCCACCGTTGGAGAACTCTTCATCACAAATCTGGTATATGGCTATCAATCACCGGCCCATGCCTCTGCATAACCCTGCCATTAAAGGCTCCAACCACCCGCGTCTTCTCCTGGAAACTGTCGCAGCACTCAGATGGAAATCTCCCGCTCAAAACACACCTGAGGACACAAAGAAAACCAAACTCCAACTTTTAAACATGGTCGTCGATCATTCCACCGCTTGAAAATCCATGGCACCAAATTCATGCTGAAAAGTCATCGTCCTGTGAAAATGTGCCATGTAGGGACCTTGAAAATGCATGTTCTGCCCTGCATATCACGCCATCAGCATGACCAAGACTATCAGGAAGACCTCCATGTCTGCATGATTTAATATCCCACATTGGTCCTGCAGAGGCCATTCCAACACTTTATAAGCATGGTCACGAGCATAATAAGTGTCGAGCATTTTGCCCCACTTGACCCATGAACCTTCCACCAATAGCCTATCGGCCTAACTCCTACCGATAGCCCACTTCCTTCGGCAAGACCACCTCCATCAGCTCGCCCAAAAATTCTCCCACCGATCACATTGATCTCACCGACGAAGCCTCTGCAATCCCCTGTCGGCCAGACATCAACCATCGGTGAACCTCTCGCCAGCTGGGCCGATACACAATGTCACCCTGATGACCACCACAAATCACATTCTATCGGCGAGACCAACTACATCGGCAAACCTAAAAACTCTCCCACCAACGCCCTCAGTCATCCCAATGGCACTTCGCAAGCTATACATTGTCAGCGAGACCAACTATATCGGCGAACACCTCACCCACTTCTCCGATACGTAGTGTCACATCGATGACCACACAACATAAAATCCATCGGGCAGAGAAACCCTATTGGCCCAACTCTCACACTCCATCCGATGCACCAAGTCACTCCGATGGCGCCCTCCAAACTACCCTCGTCGGTAAGACCCACGCTGTCGGCAAGCAACCTGTCTGTCTGCCCGATACCTTTCATCATGCCAATGACCATCACAAATCACACTCTATCCGCCATCGGCCAGACTCCCAACATCGGCAGACCACAAAACACTTCTGCCGATACACCAAGCCACGCCGATGGCAACTCCATCGGCCAAACTGAACACATCGAAGGAAGCAAAATTTTCTTCACTGATAAACCATATCACACTGACGAACACCTAATGATAGAAAAACTTGACGATCCCCCGTCGGTGAGACCCAAACTGTCGGAAAGACACCAACCCTGGCCGCTGATAGAGAAAGTCTTGGTGATGGAAGAAAACACACCACCGCTACCAACATGATCGCCAAGACACATGCAAACTCATGCCGATGGACAAGAAAATTTAGGGTTCGAATGAAAAATCTGCAAATATCCAAGCTCAAACCCCTGACCAAAATGATTACTAACACCACCCACCTATGAACCGAATCAAAATTAGCTTTAATTCCGCCATTGTATATGCATCAATGTACTTTTGTATATTGCACCCCACCCACCAAACACTATCCGGACACATACAAAATGGGCACTGGCTATTTATCAAACATATCACATTCTCCTTTGAATTTCGTCATTATATCATCCCTATATACATACAATACAAAACAAAATCCAAATAGTTAATGAAATGCATTGAAATTACTTTAACTCTGACTTTGTATACCCTCCATTTGTATACGACATTGTACCCCTCATTGTATGTGGTATTGTATGTCGCATTGTATCTTACATTGCATGTCATTTTGTATACTTACTTGTATGTTGTTTTGTATACTTGCTTGTATATGTAATTGTACCATGCGTTGTATATGATCCATTGTATATGTAATTATATATCATTTTGTACATGATCTATTGCATGTCTCATACAATTATGAACAAATACACAACCAGACACCACAAAATATAAATCAAATTGAAATTTCCTTTGGGCCTAGTGATATATTAAATTTAAAGTATACAGAAATGCAACTTGTATTCCATCCAACTGTATATAAACTAAATTAAATATGCCCCTATGTCCATGCATATACACTCAAAATTAACATATTTAATTCGAAAGTTCATGTATGCCTGAAATATACAAAACCCAATCAAATCGTAGAGCTCAAATGTTATGTACCCTAACGCAAAGTATTTGCTTAACATATATGCATAAATCTATAATGTGTCCCAACAAACACTTTACCAAAACACTACATCTGACATACAGATAAACTTTGTATATAAAGCACGACTTTATCAAACTATTGAATTTTCTCATAAAATTCATAACTTTCAACATATAAGGAGTCCTCAAATGACACAAACAATAACCCAAGCTCATTTTCAACACATATTTTGTTAATTTCATCAGTTTTGCCATGCATTACATTCATTACGACCTTCAAGTATCAAGTACCTTTTGCCTACACTGCCCCCACACACGGAACCACGCCAAAAAGCAAACAGTAAACAGGGGTCCTTGTTTTGCCTCCGATTAAAAATGGGGCATGTTGTGAACATCACAACAACTAGGAACAAAAGAAAACAATAAAATTCCAATAATTCAAGAGGTGAGGCTAAGCTAAAATATAATGTTCAAAGTCTGGTTCAGCATGAATATCCTAACCGTTCCTAAATGATATGATGTTCATCAATATAGCCATGTAATGATAAGGAATCAAGTGTGTGCATGTGATTAATATACTCATCTTGAAGATAAGTTGAATAAACTAGTAACTGGCGATAGGCTACATAGGTGATGTCATTCCCTCATAGCCAATCGGATAGAGCCTTGCTGCCAGCAGGCATTCATAGCCCCGCCAAGGTTATCATTGCAATTCTCCTAAGTAGAGCCCCACTGCTAGCAAGCGTCTATAGCCTTGGTAGAGTTACTTAGATGGCTTAAACTAGATTTTCAGTATAATCCCTCTTCCATTTTTTTTAATTTAAATTTTATATAGCATATAAATTCATAAGATATTATCATTGTAAGTTCATAATGCAAGGTGTGGTCACTTGCTAAATTTAAGCTGAGAATTGCAATGGTAGCAAGGGTGACCTCTGATTTTTCACTTAACACCTACACTAATATGTTCAAAAAACCCAAGGTTGTTAGGTGTGTCATTGTGAGGATCTCCTTGACTCAAGAAAAGTAGTGCTGATGAAAAGAATACCACAGACCTGATCAAGAATACCTATACTAACCTGAATCTCAACCTATGAAAGAACTTATATTCAACTCTTGAATTCTAACAATTTCGGTAGCTTTCTAGAGTAACTAGGTGCCTCAAGTTCACCCAATCAAAATAAGGACCCAACAGTGCAAAACAAAAAAAAATAAACAGACCAAGCAGACTGTACAAACAACTAATTACAAAAGGAAACAACACAAAGCAAGACAAGAAAGCAAAAAAGAAACAAAAACAACCACCCTTCTAAACTATACAAGACACCACAAGGCAAACAAAACTCAAAACTAGACCCAACAATACTCATATTTCCATGCCTTTTCAGAATATGCAATAATATCATGACATTGGTTATAGTTCTCAGCTTGGCAAACTTATCCTTGAATTTTGAAAAATATTCATTTATTCTAAATTCATTGTGTTTAATAGAATCATCCCGAATTATCAGCAATTGAGGATGTTCATCATGTTCATGATAATCCATATGCATGTCTTATCCCCCGAATATCCCTAATCAAAACAATATTTAACATTATTCACAGGAGAAAAGAAAGAAAAAACCTGATGTATTTTTGGTTCTGCTAGACATATTTGTTCACTGCCAGCCAGTGTTTTATTTGACTTTGCTTTTTTGTTATTTAGCTCAATGTTTCATCCTTCTTCAACCTTGATGACATGTGACTCCTGATGTATTACCTCTGCATCTTCATTTAACTTCAACTCTTCATCATGTAAGTTTATTTGATTTTTAGACTCTGGCAACACCTCAAGGTCCTCTTTATTTTTCTGCACATCAGCACATGAATGAGTATCGCTATCATAATAATCTAACACCCACAAATTTATTATTTCAAAATCATTTAAATGTGAAAGTGAAACAATATTTGATTGACAAAAATACTTCCCTATTTCACTTTCAAAACGATGTTGAATTGACAACTGATCAAGCACAACAACTACATGGCTTTCTATATCCTCTATTTTCACCAAGTGTTCTTCAAATAACTCAGTCCTATCCCTCAGAAAAATGTTTGGTTCCATTACCCTGCAATAATCCTAGATTTGGTCATTCAATTTAAAGAAATCAAATAATAAATCAAGATTTACTTCTTTTCCTATGATTCCTTTATTTGCTGGTACAGAAACCTCTTTAGCCTTAGTGCATTTTAATTCTGTCACCACTTGTTTACACTTCCTTATCCAGTCATTTTCGTTAAAACTTTTCAAATCAGATTCAGAGATTTTTTCTTGGCAAGCATTTCCTAATAATTCAATATATTTATTAAATGCATCCAGATTAACTTCACTTTTTTTTCATTAAATCCTCTTTGCTTACTATCCAATGACTGAAAATAAGGTAGAATTTCTTCTCTGTATTTTTAACAAGACCTATACCTGCAATCATTTTTACTCACTGAAGCTTTGATATACATTTGGAGAATGCTTATTCTTACCATCATATGATTCAAGAAAAGAGACTTTACTATCCTTTATTTCAGGCATTGGTTCAACCTTTGTGTTCTCTAAACAATTAATGACTACTGATATTGCCTCTTCTGGCTGATCCATAATCCATTCATTTTCATGCCAATCATCAGAGAAAGAGATCAGTCCTTTTAACGCTAAATCTACTCTTGTAAGAAAAGTTAGACAATTAATTTCTCCATGCTCCACAGACCTATGTATCCTGCATCTTCCAAATAAACTGAAGTTGGATAAATTCTCAGGATAAATCTTTTTATTTAAAATTTCCTGAAAGATAGGAATATTAACCTAAAAATTGTCTTCATATGAGTCCATTGAAAATGACATTCTATTTTCAAATTTTTAGATTTTGGAAATTTTATGAGATCTAACATATCTCAGAATATATATGAGAACTCAGAAAATTAGAATAATCCTTGAAGTGTGAGCAATACCTTTGCAAAAGAAAAAAAAACACATTCAAATAGAAGATATTTGTAGTCATAACATTCAAATTGCAAAGCATTAATATGATCCTATTGGCCAATCCACACAAAAACTACCTTAAATTCCATCAGGCCCTCCTTATAGCACCAAAAACTATTGATGTATGTTTTTACACATTCATAACAAAATTTAAAATTCACAAAGGAACCTTAGTTGTCTTGAAAGATATGAAGAATTGACTAAGAATTCTTAATCTCATGTTTATGTATGGTTAGGTCTTGACCTTGTGGATAATTCAGCAGGTTGATGTGAAACTGTAATGTTCAAGGGGCCTTACGCAAATTAAAGTAATTAATGACTTACTGGACCTCAAATTATGCAAAATGTTACAAATATCAACAAAGTATTCACTCTTTTGCATAAATTCACTATTATATCACAAAGCTTTGTATGAATTTCAGTAAAACAAACTTTGCCTTTCAAATTTATATGAAAATTGTCAAGTATCACTGCAATTCATCATTCTTTATTCAAATGTATAACAATTTCCTTCAGATTTCTACATTTAAGCTAATTATTTATCGATTGTTTGAGAAAAGTTAGAAGGATTCAAATTAAAACATCATTCCATATAGGATCTAAATGTTCTGCTACTCACGTTTTAAAGAATATAGTAATTTGAACAATTCAACACACTCAAATCTATAAACGTAAAGTCCTGAGCATTTTCATGAACATACATAAGAGATTGCAATCTTTCGAAGAATAATACTTCAAGTAAAAGTCTGGATCAGAAAACACTCTGTAATAGATGCAAAATTTTGAGTTTACCTTTATTTAAAGTACAAAGCCATATAAAATTTACAATGTAATAATGACTTCTGTTTCATTGATCAAATTACCAGAAAAACTTATAGACATTTTAACAGATACACTAAGGAGACCAGACATTCCACGCACTCCTTAATGCAGACACAGGCAACCTCCTCTCTAAAACTAAAAGAACTGTCTTCTCTATTTCAATAAAATTTGCCAATTACTACTTCAAACTAAAAGTTCAAAATCCTTGTGTAATATGATATAGGTAGCAGAGCTTATTATATAGACTTTGAAGCTTCTTCTTGCTACGGTTACAAAATCAAATCAATGGTCAGCAATCAAATCTTCTAGATCAATGGTAGGAATCATTCCCTAACCGCTCCCAAAATATCCCAATGGTATCTTTACTCGGCTCAAAGGATGCCTTTAGAATCTTTTCAAAATAAAAGATACCCGTTGACTTCTTCCTATTTGTTGACTTTTGGCCGATGATATTCTCCAAGCACATTCCTTTCTAGTATATCTTCCTTTTGATAATCTTTCTCTTATACCTTTTGCATACCCTCTGTATACTTTCATTATTCTGTTCTTTTCATGTCTCTCCGTATACCTCATTGCATCCGATCCGATCCCACACTGCGAGTTCATTCATCTTTTGTAACTCCCCCGCTTCACCCTTCACATCTTCATACCTGCCACATACAAAATGAAACTTAATCATTTTATACAATGCACATAAACAACTTTTAATTTTTCCACCGTATACCACATTGCATACTCCCTTTATAAATCTCAGTGCATCTAAAGACATACAACACTCGGATATCATACCATTATAAATTGAATTTGAGACTATTCGGCTTCATCCTTGTATTTGACCCCTTATATCTAGCATTGCATATGCATCTTATATTGCTTACTCTTCGCTTTTCCTCACTGTGCACACCATATACCAATATATACAAGAAATAGACACCATCAGTTTATTCAATGCATTAGAATTGCACTCAACTCTATTGTTATATACATAATACAAACACCTCAATGCACAAAATAGAAATCATAAGTCTCTGAAACACATTCTAAATGCGTTCAGTCTTGTCTTTGTATTGTCCCTTTCTGCATATTATATTTTGTATACCAGATACAAACAACTATGCCAACAATTCCAGAGGTATTAGTTAATGAACTAAATTGAAGCCCACCTCCAATCATGAATTTTTATACAAACCGACATGTACCACTATTACACAACACTTTGTATATCACATACAACCCAAAAGAATATAAATCCGGTCATTTCAAGTTTATAAATTGAATTCAAAAGTATATTTGGTTCCGTCCTTTTCATCCCATACAACTTCTCTTGTATATCATTTTTGTATATTCTTCTATATGTCACGTTATATTTGGTTTTGTATCTCAGCAAACATACATAGTTGACATAAAAGAATATGAAATGAAATAAAATGTGCTCAGTTCCATGCTTGTATGCAAATTATATCGTATTACCTTTTGCATGTCACTTATACATGCCCAATACAACAACAAATCGGGACCCACCGACCTATGAATCGAATCAAAATTAGCTTTAATTCCGCAATTATATATGCATCAACGCACTTTTGTATATTGTACCCCACCCACCAAACACAATTTGGACGCATACAAAATAGGCACCAACCATTTATCAAACATATCACATTCTCCTTTGAATTCCATCATTATATCGTCCCTATATACATACAATACAAAACAGAATCCAAATAGTTAATGAAATGCATTGAAATTACTTCAATTCCAACTTTGTATACCCTCCATTTGCATACGACACTGTACCCCTCGTTGTATGTATTATTGTATGTCGCATTGTATCTTACATTGCATGTCATTTTGTATACTTGCTTGTATGTTGTTTTGTATACTTGCTTGTAGCTATAATTGTACCATGCGTTGTATATGATCCGTTGTATATGTAATAATTATATATCATTTTGTACATGATCCGTTGCATCTCTCATACAATTATAAACAAATACACAACCGGACACCACAAAATATAAATCAAATTGAAATTTCCTTTGGGCCTGGTGATATATTAAATTTAAAGTATATGGAAATACAACTTGTATTCCATCCAACTGTATATAAACTGAATTAAATATGCCCCTATGTCCATGCATATACACTCAAAATTAACATATTTAATTCAAATGTTCATGTATGCCTGAAATATACAAAACCCAATCAAATCATGGAGCTCAAATGTTATATACCCTAACTCAAAGTACTTGTTTAACATATATGCATAAATCTATAATGTGTCCCAACAAACACTTTACCAAAACACTACATCCGACATACAAATAAAATTTGTATATAAAGTACGACTTTATCAAACTATTGAATTTTCTTGAAAAATGCATATCTTTCAACATATAAGGAATCCTCAAATGACACAAACAATAATCCAAGCTCATTTTCAACACATATTTCATTAATTTCATCAGTTTTACCATGCATTATGTTCATTACGACTTTCAAGTATCAAGTACCTTTTGCCTACACCACCCCCACACATGGAACCATGCCAAAAAGCAAACAACAGATAGGGGTCCTCATTTTGCCTCTGAGTAAAAATGGGGCATATTGTGAACATCACAACACATACCTTGTGGCCAAAATAAGGCAAATGATACGTTTTCTTCACCTCGTGGGCCTGCTGGATTCAATGGAAAGGTCCATTTTGTCCTAGGAGGTCATTTATGGAAATTCCTCCTCAAAACCCTCATATTGAAGTACACAACCAAGAAACCCTTTGCCAAGATTATTTCACCTTAATATTTGTAATAACCACAACAAATCTGAAACGCCCACAACCCCAAATCTACAACACAACCTACACAAATCCTTGTAATGTGCCAAATCCCTTCTTGCATTGCCATGACATCAATTTTGCACCAAATCTACACACACAAGGGTTATAGAAAACTAGGGAGTTCACACCTCCCTCAACCATAAACATGGCTTTGATACCAAATGTTAGAAATGAATGTAAAAAATTATCAATGGAAAACTAATTACAACTGTAATATAGATATTTAAATGTGTAGAACCAAAATAGAGATGGTATGAAATCAACACAAAGATATAACAAAACAGAAGATCAAACAGATACCACAATATTTACATAGAGAAACCCTTTCGGGAAAAACTCCACACAAGAAGAGATGCGCCAGTCTATATTAACTTCAAATAGAGTTTACAATACAACACTATTAATCGCTTCTCTAGTCTTCAATCCAGCAGTACTTGTAATACTATACCCTCATTAAAAGAGTGTTGCCTTCTAGGGAAACAAACCCTAACATAACCTCACCATCAGATTTGTGACCTAATGATGAGCGGTTCATATTGACCACAAAATTACAATATTTCCAAGGTAATTTTCTAAAAAAAATCCCTTCAGGAGCGCTACCCCCAAATCCCCACCAAGGGGGATAGGAATTTGTTGCTGCCCTTTGGAGCCTTCAATGATAATAGTGTGGGGGAAATCCCCCCACACCCCCTGTCAGATACAAGGATCCAAAATACGACTGAAACAAGATCACTACTTGGTGAATACTTCATTCCTTATGAATGATTTACAAACAATATTAGGAGCAATTAAATACATATGATTTATAAGGTTGATGGCACCTTAGTCCTAACAATCCTATTGATAAGACATATACCTTGAGCTATATCTTCGAAATATGGTGCATGTGCTATCACATGAATGGAGTAATACTTAAATATCTACCTTCTATAGCCCTTTAATCAAAGGCTAACCACAAAAGTAGCTACAAAATAATCAATGTGTCTTAGGAGATTATTGGAAGAGTTTTTCATTTGGGTACTAGTCCAAGTCCCATTTTATTTTATGATAACCAAAGCTATTTACTCTTACTAAAGACTACTATTTCTAGAAATAAAGCACATTTAAAGTTCATGGGAACTTCATTCAAGGGAAAATATTTCTATCATAAAATTATTCTCCAATTCTACTAGATTGATTATCAAATGGAAGATATACTATGATCAAGAAGACCTAGGCTAGGCTCCTAGTAATCACAAAATAAATCCTATATGAAGTATTGCACCAAACCTCTGTGCAATACCACATTCTCCAAATTCAAATCAAGACTTTCCTATAAAGAGTTTCCATTGAGGGAGAGTGTTCATGACAATGGCATCTATGGATGTAAGACCTAAAAGGCATAAATAAGATCCCTAAGCATTGTATATAACCCATCTAGATGTAAGACCTAAAAGATATAAAGTAAGACCTCTGGGCATTATATGGCTAAATCCTGGATGTAAGACCTAACAAGCATAACATAAGACCTCTAGGCATTATATGTATAATTCCTTCAAGCATATTGTAAATTCTTCTCTATAAGTCTTCCACTTGTAAAAGCATTGTATTATATAAGACCTATAGGTAATATGTAATGAACCTAGGGGAGGCTAGTTTGATGAATCTTGGGCTCCAATAAAATATTTATAAGACGTCAAAAGCATCATTTTTTAAAACACTAGGATTATAAATTATGACAAGATGATTTTCATGTAGTCTAGAATAAATGCTCTTTGTCCTTGTTTTTCACTATCAAAGAAGACCTATGTTTTTGGGGTACTTAGTTTATTCTTTTATAAATTGATATATTATGCCCCCTATCAACATTAAGGGGGAGTGTTAGAACATAATGTTATTAGGGGTCATACCCTTATAACATTTATATATTATTATAATATAAGGTTATAAAACCTTATGCTTATTATATGCTTTATGAAGCATATACCATTTAATAATTAATAATATAATAAACTATTACATTATTAATCATTTACAAATGGTTGTCTTGAATACGTGTGACTAATACCCCTTCAAGTATTTTTTCACCCCTTATCAAGACTATATTTAAGGAGCTTCTCTTGTTGATAAGAATAGAAAATTTTGGAGTTTTATAGTGAGTTCTATCACTCTGCACAAGAGCTATTATTGGCCATGTTGAAGTGAGGAGAAGTGGTATCCTCAAGTTCTATTTATAATTTTATAAACAATTTTGTAAGTGTTTTATAATAAGATGATGCTTTATGGGTTTTTTTTTACCTGAAAGGGTTTTCCTCGTGTATATGTTGTGTAATGTGTTAAATCTATGCTTCTATAATTCTCATTTTATTTATTTTATATTTTATTTGTAATGATTAGTATCCTAAGATCCTAATTTCTAATAGAAACACTAATAGAGCCATGAAAATTAGTGGTTGTATGGGTAATGCAGTTCTTTTACTTGTGAAGGCCAATATGGTATAGTAGTGGGACCTTCCATGTGCATGATAACTCATCTTCGTCATGGCACTAAAAAATTGGAACTGAGAATGAACCTACCTACCTACCTTTATTCCTCACTCAAATTTATGGTTGATAATAATAAGGGCATAGGACTCCTGAAACACCATAGCTTTATCAATTTGATATGTAGACATCAAATTTTGAAGAACTAGAGAAGGAGAAGAAAAGTGGTTAATTTTTTTAGGGAAATCATCTAAAAATAAAAATAAAATAAGGGGTCTTTAGAAGCAACTACTAGTGCTATTGTAGAGCAACCCAATATTAGTGCTACTATAGAGAAATCCACTACCAATGTTGTCGAGAAAGCAAAACCAACCACTATTATGGAGAAACCAACTCAAGAACCAAAAATTTTAGGTGCCACCAAAGAAGACCCTGATCATACCACCCAACCATAACCTAAGTATGCCAATAGACCAAACTAAAGAAATTACATTTGGGAGCCATTTGGCTCCACAAGAGCAAGTAGAAGTTATTGCCTCAAAATTAGAGAGGGAGGTAGAGCAGTAACCAATAAAGAAAAGGTTGAAAAGATGCCTATAGAAACTTCCTCCACCTTAGAGGAGTAAGTACCATAGGGATCAAAATTCCTCAATTTTTTTTCTTTGTACTAGCCACCACTCTTACAGAAAAGGTAGCTACTGATGCGATTCAGGAGCTAGCCCCACTGTCAAAGTTTGATACTTCTATTTCCCTAGAGGATCCTATACCTCTAGAAATGAGTCAAGATGTAAGGGAAAGATCCTTTCCACCTCTAGAGGAACCACACTAACCATTAGATACTTTGTCCCTTTGGAGAGTTCAATGCAACCACACACAACTCAAAGAATAAGACGGGCCCTTGCCACCTCTAGAGGAACCGTGGGAAAAAACTACTCTAGAGAGACCTCATTTTTAGGATACTTCATAGCCAAAGGATTCTCATATTAAGGCTACTCCCTCCCTAAAGAGACATCATATACTAGTTCCTTCTCCTCTAGAGTATCCTTATTCAATAGTTATTTCTTCCTTTGGGTGCCCAAATGATCATATCACTTCACCACTAAGACACCCACACTTGGAAGCAATGTCACCTTCAAGGATCCCTCATGTAAAGGTTTCCTCACTTCCAGAGGATCCACACACCAAAGTTATCCCACCTTTGAAGGATAGATAATCAAGGAATATTCTTGCACCTCTAGATAGTTCCTAGATTAAGATAACTTCACCTTCAGAAGGCATGTAGGTAGAAGAGGTTCCTGTCCATCCAAAGAATTCTTCTAAAGAAATTTCCATGCAAGTAGATAAGGATCTCATGCCTTCAGAGGGTTCTCCTAAAACAATTTGACATGCAAATAGAAGAGACCTTAGTGCCTTCAAAGAATATTAAGTTGAATATTACCCAACTTTAGAGAGCTCTAAAGAAAAATATATTTTATCTTCTAAGCATGATGAAAATATGCCTCTACCTCTAGAGGAATGACCTCTACATTAGCCAATGCCTCCACCTCTAGAGGAGTCACCTCTACGCTAGCTAACACCTACATGTCTAGAAGAGTCACCTTGACACCAGTAATTTTTAGGAATAGGGGACAAAGTAATGTCATCAGCAGACTCTCCCCTGCACAGGAGTCCAAAAAAAGGAAAAAACACCCATGCTATCACTTGAGCATGTATAGAAAGTGGAATCATCGACTAAGTCTCAACAAGGATTTGATTTATCTAAAGATGAACTCTTAATTTATCAACAACAACAATAAATAGAGATTTTGAAACTTTTATTAGCTGAGAGGGATGCCACTATTTCATCTTTAAAGAAGCAATTAAATAAACTAGTTGAGATGTCAACCCAAATAGAAGGAGAAGGTCTTAATATTGAAAATATATAGAAGCCTACCTCTATTAGAGATAAAAAGATAGAGGCCCTCACAAGTAATCTAGTAGGTACCCTATTTTCATTCATAGAGAAAAATCAAGAAAACTAGAATGATTTGACATCAACTACAAGTAAAATTGTAGAATTGGAAGAAGAGTTGAGGGAATTATAGAATGGGCCTCCTAAGGAGAAAAAAATAGAGCCTATATTTTTGAGATGGCTCATTATTCAAATACTATATGTGCTATAGACTTGGGTTTCTCATTGTTACTTCTTGAGGCATGCTAATTTTGAGATTTCTAGATTAAGAGCACAAGTGGCAGTTTTGTAAATGAGGAATGACCACCTAGAGAAGTATAAGATGGAGGAATGTAAGATTAGAGAGAAAATTTTGTCATGTAGGAAATCAACCAGGATGTATAGCATGTCCCTTCAAGAACAACTATTGACATGGAAATTACTTTAGATTTCCTATGACCTTCCCTATGATCTAGATGATGTTGAGTTTTTGGAAGCCTATAAAATCAATCCTCCAAAGGAAAAAATCTGTTATGTGAATTCTTTACTCACCGACTCTTGTTAGGAGATTATGTGGATCTCTTTGTCAATATTTTTGTATGAGAGGTATAAATTAGGTCTTTAATTTATAAATTACAAAATCAACTCACATGGCAAGAGAGAACAAAAGAGTACAATGAAATAGAAAAGATTGTGGGTTGCTAATGAGGCATCAGAACCTTGAGCCTAAGGAATTCAAGAAAAAATTTAAAAGAACTATCAAAGAAAAATATGTTAAAATCCTTAAGCTTTCATATGAGGCCCTACAACATGCCATCCAACACATAGTCAAATTGACATTTGTAGCCTATGAAGAAAGGTACAATATTTTACATGTGCATTTGAAAAGAAGGGAATTTAGTTCCCCACATAATCTCCTCTGGTCACTAAGAAGAGAAAAGGTAGTGGTAGAAATGATAGAACAATATAAACATTTATGGATAGGCATGAAGTTCAAGCCCCCTCTCCTATTGGCTTCCCCAGCTCTGATTAATTTAGCAACAACCCAATTGAATTAGGAATTTGAAAATTGAGAAAGTGAAGTGAATAGAACTTGGAGTTTTATGGATGATTATAAAGAGAGTAGAGACACCTACTATAGGGAGTATGAATATAGAAACAAGTGGAAGGAACATAATAGAAAAAAGGAATAGGATATAATAACGAAGAGGTAGGCCTCTACCTCTTTCTAATTGGTAGATACTAAGCCTATAGTAGAACTTGCAAAATCATAGGGGTGGGTGAGTGATGAGGCTAAACATGGCCTCATGAACTTCCTTGAGAAAGTAACATTTTTTCTCCTAATTAACTCTTTTTCATGCTGAAATTAAAATTTGTATAGAGATTATTAGTAATTTTGAAGTATAAATTAAATGCATATTTTGGTTTAGTAATTTTGTCCAATGAAATTGAAATGCTAACAATGTGTTTGTATCAAAAGACATGTTTTTGGTTAAGCAGGAAATTTTTGGTAGACTTTGGAGGAATAATAATTTAGCTATGGGACCTCCTATTTTTTAGGGGTTGTGAGTATCTCTAGAAGTATTGACCTCCACAAACAGACTTGCTAACACTAGGGATGTCAAGCTCTATAGAAAGCATAATGGTATCTCTAGAACCTTTAGTCTCTAGGAAGAGAGAGTATTCAGTAGTAGAATTCTAGTTAGTCATGCCTTGTTGTCTTGTATGTAGTAGTCAACTAATACAACCACTAATCATCCTCCATATCACTAATTATATGAAAATAACTAGCACAATGGACTCCTAGTAGTATTAGTTGTTTGGAAATTGTCTTCCACTCTTTATGTTCGAACACTCCTTTGTATTAATTCTTTAACAAACTCATGTATTTAATTTTTAGTTGATGTTTCAGTTGAACTTGGACAACACTTTGCATGTCTTTACATGATGTCGATCCATATGAGTTTTTTTAGGAATTAAATAGATTTAGAATTATGAAGATAGAAGACAATAGAAGAAGAATAGAAGTTAAGCAATTTTTCTAGTTATCTTTGCATTAAAACTTTTTTTATCTTTTCATCATAGACTTGAAGTAGAAATTTGATGTATCTTTTCTGAGCTATATGATTACAAGATAGTTCTACATACGATTTAGTTATTTTTAGGTTATGCATATGTTTTTTTGAAGAGCGTTCCATCCTCTAGAAGAGCTGGCCACTCAGTTGGAGAAGGACAAATGTTTCTATAGATAAGTGTTTTTTTATTGCATGCATGTGTTAAATTATTTCCATGTTCATGCTTTGCATCTTGTTTACCTGTAGATTTTTTCATCTTGTTAATCATTGCGTGTGAAAACATTCTTTACTTTAGTTGTTATAAAAATTAGAAAAGTCATAAAAAGAATAGTGAAAATGTTCCTTGCTTTGGTTTGTTCTTAAATTTATAGATAAGTACAAAAAGAAATCACAAAGTTCCTTATAATAGTTGTAGTTTTCATTTTGGCATAAGCATTGAGTTATTAAGATAGTTTACTTTCAAGCAACTTCCATTTCAGCATAAACATTTAAATTTTGTAGTTTAATTTCATTTAGCTATTTGGAATCAATTATAATTTAGTTTAATCATTTGCTTTATATTCAGTTGGTTAGTTAGGTGTATGTGTGAAATTTTATTTGGAGAAGTAGGATGACTTCTAGGAAAGGATTTCTAAACTACCCTTCTATAGATAGCCTCAAGACACCACTCAGGATGACAAAAGATGATTATCTATTAAAGTGTGAGATTCAATGTCTCATTATTCTTCAATTATTGTACAACAATATTTAGTTGCACAAGAAATAAATGCTTGTACTTCTATACTTCTATCAATGATACAAGATGGCTACAAGAGGGTGCATGAAACTTTTCAACAAATTGCCTTGTGGTCAAACTAGGAAATGTGCTTCCAAGAATCAAACAATAACCTAGCTTTGGTAGATGATGTTGGAGAATTTAGGTCGACTAGACAAAATATTGATACAGGTTGGCCATGAGAGGTTAACAAATGCACGCCCTGCAAAGTTAGAAGAAAACACATAATGGAAGCAAATAAATGCACACAAAAATGAAAATGTTGGATTAATTAATAATATGAACAAGGTTTGTACATATTGTAAGAGGTGGTTGATGTTGGACTGCACCAGACAACTGAGAGGGGGGGGTGAATCAGTTGTCCTAAAACTTTTAACCAATTATGATCATCAACTTATTAATTACTTATATTTAGATATAACCATGAAAGCATAAAATGAGAAGCTCAACACAAAAGCATAATCAACACATGAGACATCAAATTTTTTATGTGGAAACCCCTAAAAGGGAAAAACCACGGTGGGTGTTAGCCCACAGAAATATATAAGTTATATCTATACCAAAAAATAGATGCTCATTGCCTACAGGGTTCACTGCCCAAATTGCTCACTGCAAAGAAAGGCTCACTGCCTATGGGTGGCTCACTGCCAAAGGGTGGCTCACTACCAAAAGGAGGCTTACTACCAAAAGGTTGAACTAAGATAACAACATCTACTCCATGCCAAGGTTCAGTTCCATTGAACCACAAACACCTGTGCTCTGCTCTGCTACTTTACTTCACTTCTATCTTCGCATCTTTGCACTTGGATACATTTCCACGACTCAATTACAAGTATTTATACACTTCATCAACCTTAGAATGATCATCAATGTCGACATTACAATCATCAACTATTGCAACAATCTCCAAGGTCAGAAAACATATGTTACATCATAATAGGTCTAGACCTAAACATATTTACAAAGAAAAGAAATGAATGCGGATCACACCCTGCCTTAGCAGGGACTCAAACACCACATTACAACATGCTATCACAATCTTCAATGCATCTCTGCAAATGATGAATTCAACCAGGTTGGCCAAGACTAATGTTAACACAAGTATTTTCAAGAACACGCTTCATGCACGATCTGAATTACACCTTGCGGACCAATCTAAATGTAGAAGTATGATTAGGAGACATCCACAAGCACATTGTAATCACCAAGAACAACCGCATGATCTCTAATCACTCTAACAATAAGATTCAACAAACTGGAGTACAGGAACAACATTGTTATCCACTGTCATGAGTAAAAGATAGCTTTTGGACCACCAAATCATGAACCATTGCATTTGAAGGCACTTAACATCATCACTGACTTAATTCCAGAACCGTAGACCAAAATACTTCAATGTGGAGGAATGCAGAGCAAAACACTCCCTGTCACCACCAAATATACAGAAAAAATTATTTTCACTTTGGTGAATACAAATCACTTAATTCTTCATACCAGAGGCTCAAACCCAGAATATAACATCTTCAGATAGGCTTCAAAATAAATTACAATCCACAGGCAAAGATATTTATTCTATAGGAAATGCAGAGCATTCTTCTAGACTATTCTTCTGCATGTAATGCACTATTTCTACTGCAACACATTGTTATCACCGAAGGGGATAATTTTCTCAATATCCTCAACAAAGTAAGCATCAATGACAACATAGATATGTTGACATCAATTACAACAGTGATTAGGCACATGCTTGCAACAATCTTCCCCTTTGTCATTGATGGCAACATATGATGTGAAAAACTAAAAAGACCATCAAGACAAAATTCTCCCCCTTTCTCTTTACACATCTACATTCTTTCTCCCCTTGAGTTTTTCACATGATTTCTCTCCCCCTTTGACATCAATGTCAAAGGGTACAAAAATTTGTACACTTCTTCTCCTACACATACTTGCAATCTTCTGAACTTACTTTTCTCTATTGCTCCCCTGTCAACAATACTTACTGCTCTAATTGTCAATCATCTAGCTACTCCCCCTAAGATGTAGCAACCAAAACATCAATCTGGTATAATGAATAGAACTAAAAGCATCACCAAATTTATGCACTCCTATGCATCCTAGTTCAGTGCAGGAGGGGTGGTGACCCCTAACTTTTCTCTGAGATACTCAAAAGTATCCTTGGGCAAAGGCTTGGTGAAAATATCTACAATCTGATCTTTTGTAGATACATACTCCAACTTGACTTCATTTACTGTCACCTTTTCTCTTAGAAAGTGATACCTTATAGACATATGCTTTGTTCTTGAGTGCATCACCGGATTCTTTGATATGTTTATAGCACTTGTATTGTCACAAAAGATTGTAATTGGATCTTCATACACAATTATGATGTCCTTCAATGTCTGCTTCATCCATAACATTTGAGTGCAACTACATGCTGTTGCAATGTATTCTACTTCTACAGTAGACAAAGAGATTGAGTCTTCCTTCTTGCTCAACCATGAAACCAACCTACTTCCCAAGAAGAATGTACCTCCACTTGTACTTTTCCTCTAACTAGGATTTTCTTATCATTGATCTTGAAGTAGTGATTACTATTCGTAGTGCCTTTACTGGACCTTTTTCTTCTAGATTTTCTTCCATGAGCTTCTTCATATATGATTTTCACAACATGTCTTTGTTCTAGATTCCTACACTAACTAATTGGTTAAAGGTTTTTTGATTTTCAACACAGCTCCCCCTGAGTCATAGCTCTCAATTTACTTCCTCGAGGAAGTATCTGCACCAGATGCTAGTGTAGATCCATCCTTGATCTCATTGACATCCTTCCTGATCTAGATCTTGCTCATTTCCTTCTTGGTTTCTACTGGATTAACCTTGTTCTCACCTTTGTCATCTCTCTGCTCTATTTTCCTCTTCACTGTGGGATAGTCTCTCTCTACATTTCTACTTCTGTAGAATCTAGCAGAGTGTTTGGACTTGTTGCAATTGAGACAAACAATATTTCTCTGACTTTGATTTCTCCTATTGTTTGAATTTGGCCTTGATCTGCACTGATTAGCCATATGTCCAAATCTATTGCATGCAAAATACTTTCCATTGAATGATTGAACATTCCTTGGATTGATTTGACTGTTTCTTGACAAAATTCTACACTCATTTGCTTTATGACCAATTTTCTTGCAATTGAAACATTGACTAGAGAAAGATGGAACATTCTAATTCATTCTACTCCTACACTGAGTAGCCCTATGACCATACTTATTACATTTAAAACAATAACCATTGAAAGATGGGTACCTTTTAGCATTTGGTTGTCTAACTGGAGGTCTTCTAGGTCTTCTTCTTTGATTTCCCACCGGATAGTTTCTACCTCTTCCTTTCTCAGATCTGACCTGTCCTGAAAATGAACTTTCTCCCTTTTCAAATCCCAAACCTTGACTATCATCTAGACTCTTCTCGCTGGCAAGCAACTCATCAAGCTTTGCAGAGCTTTTTTTGAGCTTTTCTTTATAGTTATTAGACTTCAAAAGCACAATTTCTTTTGCTAATTTCTCACATTCGTCTGACTGATCCTTCACAACTTGACTTAGATGATCCTCTATTCTTGTTTTCTCTTCATTTTCTAGACTCAATTCTTCACTTTTCCTTCTAAGACTTTGTTGGATTTCCTTGATTTCCTTACTTAACTCTTGGATGCAATCATTTACTTCTACCATATTTTCTTTTGAGTCCATGTTTTCTTCCTCAGATTTCTTAATGTCTTCCAGAGCAATTTGGTGCCCTTTATTGTCAATATCAACTGCTTTAGATTCAACACTGGTAATTAAGCATAGATTCATATTATTCACAACATCTGTGTGTCCTTTCACACCATATTTTTTTATCACTGATGGTCTAGGAACCTTCTTGTGCTTTATTTTGTAGTTCCTCATTGATTGAGTCAGAGTACCTTTGAATGTTATCATTAACTTTGATATTTGTACTTTCAAGAATCTTTCCTAATCTATTGTTGTAGCAATGGCAAGCTTTGTTGCAAGTTGAATATCCAAGGAAAATTCCTTCGCCATACTTAGCATCATCCTTTTCCATTTTGATAAGACATTTGCTTCCAAAGATCTTGAAGTATTTCACAGTGGGTATTGTTCCATACCATAATTCAAAGGGAGTCTTTTCATTTTTTGCTTTTACCTAAACTTTGTTTAGTGTGTAGATAGTAGTTTGAATTGCCTCCTTCCAAAATGCTTCTGAGAGATGTGCTTCTTCCATCATTGATTTTGCAGTTTCCTATATAGTCCTGCTTGTTTTTTTCGTTACCTTATTCTTCGCAGAGAGCTATTTTTTCTATCCCATGAGTCTCATAGAACATATTAAAATTGTTGGAGGTAAACTCTTCTTCTTTGCCAATCCTCAAAAACTTGATTTTCATATTTAGCACATTTTCAACCATTGCTTTAAAAGCTTTGAGTCCATCTAGAGCTTCTAATTTTTCTTTGAAACAGCTAACCCAAGTCATTCTAGAATAATCAATGAAAAACGTAAAGTACCTATCATCATGGAAGCTTTGTATTCTTGTAGGACCACATAGGCTTGTATGGATCAATTCCCGTCATTCAGTGGAAGATTTTTCTTCACCCTAGATGGACTCAAATAATATCAAATAACATCATTTACAGGAAATGTCAAGATAAAAAGATTGATATGACACAAATCATCAAGATTGATATGACACAATATTCTATGCCAAAGCCATCTTTCATTGGTTTGAGTTGTAAACCCAAGAATGTCACTTTTTTTGAGATGATAAAGATTCTTTTCTATCCTTTTTCCAATGGCTATTGTAGCTCCAGATTTCTCTTTGATTTCAAAAAAATCATTCTCAAATACAAGACTAAAACCCTTTTTACATAACTGTCCAACACTTAAGAGACTTTGCTTTAAATTCTCAACATAAAGAACATCAAATTTGTCTATTACCAAGATTGATTGATCCTTTTCCACATATTCTAGCAGTATAGTCATCTCCAAATCTAACTAGCCCTCCATCATATCTTTCCAAACTTACAAACTTACTCTTGTCACTAGTCATGTGATTTGAACAACCACTATCAATAATCCAATAGTTCTTTGCTTGAAACATAAGTTCATTGCTGGTACTTACCTCTAGATCAGAACACCTTTGATTGTTGACACTCTTTGTTTTGGAGAGGAAGTAGCCATCATCTTCATAAAATGCTTTCTTGGACAGTTCACTTTTATCTTTTTCATCATCTTTCAGTGAACGTTCAGGGACATAGTGATTAGTTTCACCACATCTAAAATCATTGTGTAGTTGTTAATCTTTTAGCTCCATTTAGGATCTCCCTCAAATTGTTAGACTCTTTATGGAGGAACTTGGCTCTGATACAAATTATTGGACTGCACTAGACAATTGAGAGGGGGGTGAATCAGTTGTCCTAAAACTTTTAACCAATTATGATCATCAACTTATCAATTACTTATATTCAGATACAACCATGAAAGTATAAAATGAGAAGCTCAACACAAAAGCATAATCAACACAGGAGACACTAGATTTTTTATGTGGAAAACCCTAAAAGGGAAAAACCACAGTGGGTGTTAACCCATAAAAATATATAAGTTATATCAATACCAAAAAATAGAGGCTTGCTGCCTACAGGGCTTACTGCCTACAGAGCTCACTGCCTATAGGGCTCACTACCCAAATTGCTCACTGCAAAGAAAGGCTCACTACCTATGGGCAGCTCACTGCCAAAGGGTGGCTCACTACCAAAGGGTGTCTCACTACCAAAGGAGGCTCCCTGCCAAAAGGAGTCTCATTGCCAAAAGGTTGAACTGAGATAACAACATCTACTCCATGCCAAGGTTCAGTTCCATTGAAGCACAAACACCTTTGCTCTGCTCTTCTACTTTACTTTGCTTCTATCTTCGCATCTTCACACTTGGATACATTTTCATCACTCAATTACAAGTATTTATACACTTCATCAACCTTAGAAGGATCATCGAGGTCAGAATTACAATCATCAATCGTTGGAACAATCTCCAAGGTCGACAAACATACATTACATCATAATAGTTCTGGACCTAAATAGATTTACAAAGAAAAGAAATGAATGTGGATCATGTTGTGCCTTAGCAGGGACTCAAACATAATCTTCGATGCATCTCCACGGATGATGGATTCAACCAGGTTGGCCAAGACTGATGTTAACACAAGTATTTTCAAGAACATGCTTCATGCATGATCTGAATTACACCTTACAGACCAATCTGAATGTAGGAGCATGATTAAGAGACATCCACAAGCATATTGTAATCACCAAGAACAACCACACAATCTCTAATCACTCTATCAATAAGATTCTTCAAACTAGAGTACAGGAACAACACTGTCAGCCATTGTCATGAGTAAAAGATAGGTTGTAGACCACCAAATAATGAACCATTGCATTTGAAGGCACTTAACATCATCACTGACTTAATTCTAGAACCACAGACAAAAATACTTTAATGCAGAGGAATGCGGAGCAAAACACTTTCTCCCTGTCACCACCAAACATACAGAAAAAGTTATTTTCACTCTGGGGAACATAACTCACTTACTTCTTCATACTGGAGGCTCAAACCTAGAATATAACATCTTTAGATAGTCTTCTAAATAAATTCCAATCCACAAGCAAAAATATTTATTCTACAGGAAATGTAGAGCATTCTTCTGGATTGTTCTTCTGCATGTAATGCACTGTTTCTACTGCAACACATTGTTATCACCGAAGGGGCTAATTTTATCAATATCCTCAACAATGTAAGAGCACAATTGACACCAATAACAACACAGATATGTTGACATCAATGACAACACTGATTAGGCAATACTTGCAATAGTTGAGTTGAATAAGAAGTCAACTTATACATACCAATAGTGGTAGCAAGTTTTCTCCACCACATAGAAGGAGGTTGCCCCACATACCTTGGATGAGTTTTACCAACTCTCTAAGTCACTACATAGCCACCTAAGATGGATTAATGCCAAGTGTATAAATACATGCGTAATTACTTAATAAGTAATTAATTAATAATATTCTACACTAACACCCCCTTAAGAATAGCTTAGGTGGGCACAAAAAAGATTGGTCCTGGCAACTAGGCTTGATGAGGTACCCATGTACAATTAAATATCTCATAAAGTGGAGAAAGGAAGAAAAACTAGTGGGAAAAAACTTCCCTCCAAAAGAGAAAAAAAAGTATACTAGACACAACACAAAACATCTAAAGATGATAGTGTTGAAATCCCTACAAGATAGGGCCCATGTGTGCCTCCACAAAGAAGAGAGAGAAAGTCAACATAGAATGTCACATGGCAAATGTTATAATAGGTCCATGTGCAACAACTGAGGCTATTGCAAGTATGTGCTAACCGGTGTTGTCATTGATGGCAACATGCTAGGTTGCCATTGGTGTCAACTGTGTCTTTTGATATTGTCGATTGTTGCCTAATTAAGTTGTCATGTTAAAGTGATTTGAATGTCTTATAGAAATGTTGATGCTATTGGTATAATTCTCCTATTACTGAGTTTCCAAGTGCTTTTGAGAAAATTTGCTCTCCAAGTGGAAACAGTGTGTTGTAGAGTATTTTGGCTTGCAGGATACTGTCTGAGTTTTTGCTCTGTATTTCTTTTGGGTTGAATACTAGAGTGTGATATTTGGATACATTTTAGAGAAGTGTTTGAATATGCTAAATCCAAAATTTGGTGGTCTAGATCTCTATGCTAGAAGTTATGTTCACCAATTTGAAAACTATATTTGACAGAGTTTTTTAGTTGTGCAGAAGTGTCTGGGAGAAAGTATTTTGATTTGCATTTCTCTATAGAATGGTTTTAAGTGATGCGGTTTTGGACATATGTTTATAAGGTCCTTAGATATCTCCATTCAAGTTATTGATTTATGATTTGGTGCTTTGGAAAGCAAGTTATTGAGTAACAGAACTTAGTAGTGTTGATTGTAAGCTATCTTCAAGTGAGATTTGTTGTCTTCAAGTGAAACTTGTTGTAGCTGGATTTGTTGGCTCCCAAGTAATTTTATGTTGTTTGTGGATGTCACCAGATCATGTTGAAGGCTTGTTCTTGGTCTACAAGTTATTATTGTGTTATTGGAAGCGTGTGCCTAAGTGTACTTGGTGTTTACACGTTTGGCCAACTTGGGTGTTAACTCTAATTGTGGATGTGCTTCGTGAATTGTGGAAGTGTGTTGAAACATGTTAAGATGTGTTTAGGTTTGAGCTAAGATATAAAGTGGTCTTCCTTCATTTGTTTTCTCTACAAGATTGTTTAGATCCAGACCTAATTTGAATTGTGTATGTTTGCCGACCTTGGGGATTGTTCTATAGGTTGTAGATTGTATTGCCGACCTTGATGTATGTTCCAAGGTTGATGATCAGTATAAATAAATGTAATGAATCCATGTGTAGTGTGTGTGGATGCAAAAATGTGAACATGAAAGTGTTTGTGTTGTGAGGTAGCAAAGGTGATATGTTTTGCACTTCATTGGAACTGAACTCATGCATGTGGTAGATGCTATCATATCAATTCATGGAAGTGAGCCACGTCTTGGCAGTGAGCCTCTTTTGTTATTCGGTATTGTTACTACATTATATTGTGAGCTAGCTCTCACCATAGTTTTTCTCTTCTTAGGGTTTTCCATGTAAAAATTTACTGTTCATGTGTGTATGGTGTTCATGTGTTTAAGTTTTGATTATGTATTTCATGTTTAATCTTTATAACAGATTAAGGGGTTAAAGTAAGTGAATGTGAATGTGATTTTGTTTAAGAGAATTTAAAGTTTTTGATACAACTGATTCACCCCCCTCTCAGTTGTCTTGTGCCTTCAACAATTGGTTTCAGAGTGAGGTTCCTTGGAGGAAATCCTAACATTTTAAGGTAGATCTGGGATGGTGCACAAGAAATACATTCCTTAGTTTGGTGGATCTGACTATGCCTTCCGGAAGGTACGAATGCAAAGTTATCTTGTTTCTATTGGTTATAATGTCTGGAAAATAGTTAAAGATGAATACAAAATACATGCTGGTGTTCCAAAGACTGCACTTGAGATTAGGACCTATGAGATTAATGGAAAAGCTAAAAATGCTCTACTAAATGCTTTATCTAACATTGAAATGGCAAACGTTGTGGATCTGGAAACTACTCATGAGATCTGGGTGAAATTGAAAAGCATCTATGAAGGTGATGAATATGTCAAGAAGGATAAGTTGCAAAACTTGAAGACCAGATATGAAACTATGCGAATGTTTGAAGATGAGAACATAACAAGTTACATACAGAAGATTGATGAAGCTGTCAACAACATCAAGGGTTTTGGTGGAAAGATAGATGATAAGGATGTTGTAGATAAGGTACTTAGAACTCTTCCCAAATCTTATAGTCACAAGATGTCTGCCATTGAAGAATTTTTTGATATGGACAAGCTTTCAAAAGATCAATTGCTTGGTGAATTGGCTGCTTTTGAGATGAGAGAATTTGGTACTACTGATGGTCTTGTCAAAACTAAGACTGCTATTAAGGCCAAGGAAGAAAAGACTTCTAGATCAGATAAGTATGTTGTGGAATTAGATGAAGAAGACTTTGATGAGCTTGAGGCAAACTTTGTAAGTAGAATGAAAAGAGGCAGTGGAAAGTTCAAAGGCAAGTTACCTTTCAAATGTTTTAGTTGTGGTAAGATTGGTCACTATGCTTCAAGATGTCCTGACAAAGCTTTGAAGATCAAGAACAATGAAATTAAAGGTAAGATGGTAAGAAAGAGTTACTATGTTAGAGATGATGATGGTGTAACTGATGATGAACCTAATTTTGAAGATGGTAATGCTAGTGAATGCTTGTTTATTGCCCTAAGAGAAGAACCTGTTTTAAGGAAGTCCAGGAGAGTTGTCTACATTTCATGCTAAAAAGGAGAAGGATGAATGGGTCATTGACAGTGGATGCTCAAATTATATGACAGGATATAAGAGTAAGTTTGTCAAGTTGGAAAAGTATGATGGAAGACTACTTAGATTTGGTGATGATGCAGCTCGAAAGATTTGTGGAAAGGGGTCAATTCCTTTTGATGGTAATCATAATACAAATGATGTTCTTTATGTCAAAGGCTTAAAGCACAATCTTCTAAGTGTTGGAAAGATGTGTGAGAAAGGTCACAATCTGATGTTTCAGGATAATGGATGTGAGATAAGGAAAAGCTTCGGAACTATAATTGTCATTGGTAATAAGACTCATGGTAATGTTTATCATTTGAAAGGTACTAACAATTATTGTTTGTTGGCTCAGAAAAATGAAAGCTGGTTATGTCATAGAAGAATGTGGCATATTAACTTTGATAATTTGGTGAGAATAGGCTCAGTCCAAGCTATAAGAGACCTACCTAAGATTGTGAAGCCTGCTAATGCCATCTTCAAAGAATGTCAGTTTGGAAAGAAAATAAAGATTAGTTTCAAGAGTAAGGAACAATCCTCTACTAATATATTGCAGTTGTTGTATATAGACCTATGTGGTCCTACAAGAACAAGAAGTCTATAAGGTGACAGGTATTTCATGCTTCTTATTGATGATTATTCAATAATTACTTGGGTTAGTTTCCTTAAAGAAAAATTAGAATCCCTAGACAAGTTCAAGGCATTTAAAGAAATGGTTGAAAATGAAATGGATTTGAGGATCAAGTGTCTGAGGTCTGACATAGGTGATGAGTTTACTTCAAATGAATTTAATGCTTTTTGTGAAGAACATGGAATAAAGAGACAATTGTCTGCCCCCGGACTCCTCAGCAAAATGGAGTGGTTGAAAGGAAGAAAAGAATAGTTCAAGAAACTACTAGAACAATGATCAAAGAAGAAGATCTACCATAAGTATATTGGAAAGAGGCAATACACACTACTGTCTACATTCAGAACAGAGTGCAAGTCAGAGCAAATGGAACAAAGACACCTTATGAATTGTGGTATGGAAGACCTCCCACTATCAAATATTTCAAAATTTTTGGAAGAAAATGTTATATTAGAAGAGATGAAGAGTTAGGAAAGTTTGATGCTAGATGTGATGAAGGCATATTCCTTGGGTACTCTACTAAGAGCAAAGTGATGCAATACAAAGGTTCACAACATCCAACTTGCCATGCACTTGGCATAAATCAGATTCTTCAAACTAAAAACTTCTCTCTTGAGGCAATCTCCTTAATGAATAACATGGTCAAATATGGCACCAACTTGCATTCTTGACTCAATCCACTTAACTACACTTACTCAGACTTCTAACATGTTCAACATGACTAAAAAAATAGAAATTCACTGTAAATTAACCATAATTTTTCAAACCAGACCTCAACTCAAGAATCTAAACCCATATTTGAGTGCCTTTTATCCTCTTACACAACATATATCAAAATCATATGGGGTTGTTTCGTAACACAAAGGCCAAAAAATTACTGTTACACTGCCAATTTAAGCCTAATTAGGCTTATTCACATAGGGGTTTAATGGATCTCTTAACTCCAAGGATTAAACCACTCCACCAAAGATTCAAACACTTCATTTAGGACCTACAAATGCTTAACTATTTATTTCCCAAGGTTGTTTTATGGTCTTTCACTAAACCCTACCTTGTAACCCTCTTGATTTCTCTTCTAAGCACTGTAACAGTGCTAGGGCATCACTTAATGAGCCCAAATCTTCACAACTTACACCTGCCACCACAATAATCTTGAAGAACACAATTTGACTGACTTACAAACCAATTTTTAGAGGATTTCAATCACTAGAAATGAAGTTATGTATTTACAAGCTTGTTGTCCTGCTAAAATCTGAACTTGACTGTTTTTACCAAAATTAGCATATCTTTCTTAAAACTTAATGAAACAAAAGGAAACCAATTGAAAAATTTTATTGATTCATATACCTTTCAATGGAACCTGAGAAATGATGGATTTTCAGTCCATACAATGCATGAAAAGACCGTCAAACACATAAAAACATGTAAAAACAATGCCTTCTCTTTATTCCATTTCTTCCAAACCCATCAATCTGAATGTTTAATGACCAAAAAAGACTTATTTAAAGTCTCTACAACTTCCTCTAACTACCTAAATGCCAAAAACTACCCTTTCACCTACTTGACTTTTCATATTCCATCTTTTGTCCATTTTTGCAACTTTTGCATTTTTGCAATTTTGACAATTTTTTTCTTTTTTTTTTGCATTTTTCACCCAAATAAAGCAAAGTAACTCAAAACCTATCCAATTGGTCTCAACATGGCCTCATGAAACTATTCTAACCCCAACCTTGCATAATTACTTACAATTTCACATTTTTGCCACCTTGGGCTACATTACAACAAATTGACAACTTTTAAACATTTTTTGCAATATTAAGGAAATGACCTTAAAACCATAATCTAAGACCTATTACATGTTGAATATCATTCCTTGGACCTCAATACATCATTAAATCATTGAATTTATACCCTCTTTTCAATATTGCCTCTTGGACGCCTAATGGTGTTGAGGTGCTCCTGCACCAAACTCCCGACCAAAAAAAAATCCAAGTCCACTTGGATTGATGCTTCTTCATCCTCTGAATACTCCTCCTTGTAGCTTTGTCCTTTAGCTTTCTTGAATCAACTTCAACTGATCTTCCTTGTTGAGGTGCTTTTGCACCACAAATCCTACCAGTGCTACAGCAAAAGGTTGAGGAAGATTATTGACAGTGCAAATGTGAAGGTAGATGAAGATATCCAGAAGAACTCAAAGCCTAATTGATATGAGTCAGATGAGTCTGCTAATACAGAAGCAATTGAAGAAGTCAAAGACAATGAAGTTTAGAGTGAGGAAGAAGAAGCTCCAGAAAGAGTTCCTAAAACCCCCAAGTATGTGCAAAAGAATCACTTAGAGGATCAAATCATTGGTGACAAAATTAAAGGAGTTCTGACAAGAAGAAGAATTACAGAAGAACATGTAAATCTCTGCTTAATTTCAAAGGTTGAACCTAAGACTATCTCTGAAGCATGTAAAGATGAACATTGGGTCAAGGCAATGGAAGAAGAATTGATGCAAATTGAAAAGAATGAGACTTGGGAACTTGTCCCCAGGCCTGCAGATAAGAATGTGATTAGAAAAAAGTGGGTTTTCAGGAATAAGTTGAATGAGAATGGAGAAGTGGTAAGAAACAAAGCTAGACTTGTATGGAAAGGCTACTCAGAAGTGGAAGGAATAGAATATGAGGATACTTTTTCTCTGATGGAAGGACTAGAAGCTATTAGATTGT
This sequence comes from Cunninghamia lanceolata, assembly GCA_027924645.1. Taxonomy (NCBI): domain Eukaryota; kingdom Viridiplantae; phylum Streptophyta; class Pinopsida; order Cupressales; family Cupressaceae; genus Cunninghamia; species Cunninghamia lanceolata. The sequence continues at coordinate 17,211,734 of BSBN01000547.1, forward strand.
TTCTGGCTTATGCAACACATAAAGATTTCAAAGTATATAAGATGGATGTAAAATCTACTTTTCTGAATGGTGAGTTGGAAGAGGAAGTATATATAGAGAAACCAGATGGATTTTAGTTTTGAGACAAACCAAACATAGTATGCAGATTGAAAAAGTCATTGTATGGACTGAAGCAAGCTCCTAGAGCTTGGTATGCCAGATTGGACAGATATTTGTTATGGTAGGGATTTAGTAAAGGGTCTGCAGACAGTAATTTGTATATCAAGGTAAGCAAAGATCAAATTCTAATTATTGAGGTCCATGTAGATGATGTAATCTTTGGAGGAAATGAAGGTATGTGTAAGAACTTTGTAGATGAGATGTAAATAGAATTTGAGATGTCAATGTGTGGTGAGATAAACTTCTTTCTTGGGCTGCAAATTAATCAGATAGATAAAGGCATTTTCATTTCACAATCAAAGTATGTCAAGGAATTGTTGAAGAAGTTTGGAATGGAAGAATCTAAACTAGTTTGTACTGCCATGACAACTAGTTGCAAGCTTAGCAAAGATGATGAATCCCCTAAGGTTGATAAGAGAAAATATAGATCAATGATTAGAGGACTGCTATACCTAACTGTTACCAAACCGAATATCATTCATGCAGTCTATCTTGTGGCAAGATTTCAAGTAGATCCTAGAGAGTCACATGTCATGGCAATAAAGAGAATATTTAGGTATTTGAAGGGAACTCTAGATCATGGTTTGTGGTATCCTAATAACAATGACTTTAAATTAAGCTTACACAAATGCTGATTGGGCCAAATGTGTAGATGATAGGAAAAGTACAAGTGATGGTGTGTTCTTTCTTGGAGACAGAGCTATTTCATGGAAAAGAAAGAAGCAGTATTTAGTATCATTATCTACTGCAAAAGCAGAGTACATTGCAGTAGCATCATGTTGTACACAAGTGCTATGGATGAGATAAACTCTAAAATATATCCAAGTTGAGTATGAGGATCCAATTCCTATTTTCTATGATAATACCAGTGCCATTAACATTTCAAAGAACCCATTGATGCATTCAAGGACAAAGCATATTTCTATTAGGTATCACTTTTTCAGAGAGAAGGTTGCAGAGAAAGAAGTTAAGATTGAGTATGTACCTACAAAAGATCAGGTTGCTGAAATTTTCACCAAGGCTCTTCCTAAGGATACATTTATGTATCCCTGGGAGAAGTTAGGGGTTATTTCCCCTCCTTTGTAGAACTAGATGCATAAGTAAGTGCATCAGTCTAGTGTGTTTTAGGAGTCATTCTTTTCTGGACTAATGATGGCGGCTACCTCTCAGGGGGAGTAGGTAGTAACATTGGAGAATGTTGCAGTCAGAGGGAAATATTCAGAGTAGTTAAGAACAAGTACAAGTATGTGTAGTATCATATTTAAGGGGAGAAAGTTTGAAGAAGGTGTGTCACCCTTTCCCATTGATGTCAAAGGGGGAGAGAATTCATGTGAAAAACAAAGGGAGAGTAAGATGTATAAAAGAAAGGGGGAGAATTAGATTAGTACAGAATTGTGTCATGATGGTTTTTCACATCATATGTTGCCATCAATGACAAAGGGGGAGATTGTTGTAAGTATGTGCTAGCCGGTGTTATCATTGATCATGTCAACATGCTTAGGTTATCATTGGTGTCAACTGTGTCTTTTGATATTGTTGATTGTTACCTAATCAAGTTGTCATGTTAAAGTGATTTGAATGTCTTATAGAAATGTTGATGATGTTGGTATAAAGCTCCTAGTGTTGCATTTATAAGTGCTTTTGAGAAAATTTGCTCTCCAAGTGGAAACAGTGTGTTGTAGAGTATTTTGGATTACAAGATACTGTCTGAGTTTTTGCTTTGCATTTCTTTTGTGTTGAAGATCAGAGTGTGAGATTTGGATATGTTTTAGAGAAGTGTTTGAAGATGCTAATGTTTTATGGTGGGATAATGTGGGTGATTGGTTTTAGGGGTTTGTGTGCAATCCTCCTTTCCCAACAAACATTCCAAGGGCTTATCAACTGAGTTGAATCTCCACTAAGCAAGAGCAATCACCTATCGTGTTGGGTAGCCATTTGGGAAGCTGTGGACTCTTGGATGTATCAAACAATGTCTCTATCTAATGCTCAATTATACTTAGAAATCCTACTTATGTAAATCAATAGGCAAATTATCAAATTACGAAAAATCTTTTAGACTGAGATAAGGGACAAAGATATTTAACTTATTTTTTTTCAAAGTTCAGAAGGCGAAAAAGTTAGGGACATGTGGACTAGTGCCCAAGTCCAAGGTACCCATTTCTTTGAGGGATCCTGATCTCCTTCTGACATTGATCTGCACTGTAACTTTCATTTCTAGGAATTCAACTGCAGAGGACATGGGGACTAGCGCTCTAGTCTAGGAAAAACACCAGTGTCCTTTTCAGATCTTGAATCCTCTATGTCTGCTACTCCTTCCTACAACTCCACTCCACGGCACTTGAAACCTGTAACCTACAATCCCAAGGAGTGTGGGAGGGGATTGTGGTGTTTAGAGACTTGCCTTGGTCAAGCCCCAGAGAGACATTCAAGTCTTTCAAATACCATTATCAGATGAGAGTGCGTATCCCGGCGGTATAGAGGCAAAAATCCAAATGATAAATGATTGAAAACACAATTGATATCACCTTGTAGTGAAGATCTCATGGAAGGAAGATGCTCTTCATGCCATGAGGAGATGGATGTCAAATCTGTAAATACAAACATTATAACAATGCTCTGCTCTGCAACACAATGAATATTTTGAATGCTATATGATCACAAGTATACATCAAATCCACCTAATTTCCATCTAGTTTGTAAATGAAACCTAATCATGCTTATATATGCAACTACAAAGATTCCCACTAAGAATTTCATAATTCAAACTTTGGATGTTAGCATAGGACCCAAATAACAGTTACTAAACCAACATTTGAAATTAGGGTAGACCCAAAATAGGGTTGGACTAGGGTGCTAGCACCCAAGTCCACCCTACCATTTTTTCTCAGAATTCACTAAAGTTCAGCCCCCTAGGTCCTATTTGTCACAAGACCCAAGGGTTTTCTTGTCAGGAGTTAGAAATAACATGCAAGATGCTCTAAATGCAATTATAGGACCTGTGAGCTAAACCTTAATAGGAAAAAGCCCCCAAGGTTACTTTTTTGGACATAACATTTAGCCCCCACTTTAATGTATGTATAAACGCAAGGCCAATACATGCATTAAAGTACGATCAACAAACATAGCAAACACGCCAAGTACAGAGAAGACACACCAAACACATTGAAGACAATAACAGGCACATAAAACACGGAGAAGACGGTTACAACCATGCAAAACATGGAGAAGACAACATTGAAGACACACAAAACACAGTGAATGCAGTGATTTTTTTTCTTTTTCTCATATATGAAATGCATGATGCAAGTACAAGGAAAGTAAACACACAACCCAAAATGAAGGAGAGACTCATCACCACCGGTCTTTAGATTGCACATGGGCAATAGACATGCAAAACAAATCTCAGAGTGTAGGACGGACTCATCACCACCAGTCTTTAGACTACACTTGAGAACAAACACACCATACAAATCAAGCATGCCAAACAAATCCCAAAGCATAGGAGGGACTCATCACCACCAGTCTTTAGACTATGCTTGGGAACAAACATGCCATACACACACATGGAAGACATGGAGAAAACACGACAGACAATCGATGGAGTGTACCTATTTCTAGGTTCATCACCATCTCAGGCACATTACAAGCACACACCGATGATTGCGCTTCGCCACAACAATCGCTGAAGACATGATTAAGGGTTAGGTTAGTCATAGAACCACTCCCTACCTACTCAGAGGACTTTTGAAAATGACAGGATTGTGCACTCTCCTCAAGAAATATATCATCCCTGCCTCGCATGGAGGGATTAAGAAAAAAAGGATATGCACGATATCCCACCTCCATAGAGGGCTTAAGTGATTGCAATAGATTCAAGCTTCACAAACACACATTGCTAACATCTACAATAGACAGCTTACCTTATATATGCCCCCACCTTAAGGTGGTTGATGTCGTGTATTGATATCAAGCACATTAAGGTAGGAAGAAAACACACAAGGGAACATGAGCTCTCGCAAAGCACATGCCCCCCGGAGGTGACATGTACTTTACGATCGCCAAATGTTCCCACAAACATATTCCTGCAAGATAAGTGTTAGTGTCCATATAATCATGATAAACAACAATGCATATGATCAATCACATAGAGAACCGAGGAATGCAAGATTCAAGATAAATAAAGTACACGGAGTAGCAGGATTGTTATGTTTTGTAAGTACGATAAGACAACATCAAGATCACATGAAGTGATTCTACTAGCCAAGCGTCAGATAATATATAACAACCCCATGATCATGTATGGACTAGATCCATTTTTTGATTTCTCGCTAAAGGGACACTAGGTCCACATCAGCATAAAATATTTTTCGTCATCCACTCGCTAGAAAGAAACACTAGAGGAAGGGAAACAATAAATCAAGAGAGGAGAAACAAGTGCCTTAGGGACAGTTACATAGGAGGGTGCCCCCAAGTCACCAACCACAATGCTATGTCTGTAAGACACAACACACAACAATGAAAATAGAGGAGAAGCAATATAGAAGAATGATGATACAAATAGAAGGTCACAACAGAGGTGGTCTCCTAGTATCCTTGACCTTACGAGAGTATCAAGGGTCATCCTAGGAGGCCTAAACAACACATCACACATCATGTGGGAAACACAACACAAAGGTAAAGGGTTAGAAATACTTACCTACTAGTACAATTGTACTAAATTTTGGAACTTGCGAGCCTCTTGGAGAGATGCTCCATTAAGTTTTGTGTGAAGCTTGAGTGATTCTTACGAGAGTCTTGTTTGTTGTCAAGAAGTACATGTGATGTTTGTTTCTCATATCCTTGTGTATATGATATCTTTTGTTTCTTATGAGGAGGAGAACCACTATTATTTCCAACTGATGATAACCGTCTTGCTTTTCAGTTTTTAGCTAGCTTTTGTTATTGAGTTCGTCTATCATAGTGGCAAGGACTATCTTGTACTATCTCAATCTTTTCATTTATCAAAGTCTCTTGTTCTATTTGTTTTTCTGATGAATGTTACGTATCTCCCAATCCTTGAAGGGATAACAGAGGAGGAACTTCAGAATAAATACCATTCCTTCGTGGAGGAGGTAATACTTCAGTATTTTACTTATCCACTTCTATTGTAGCAATAATCTCATCATACTCCAAATAGTCATCCTCTACCTCTAGTGTATTTTTTTCCATCAAATTATTATCAGTATGCTTAGGGAAAGGATTAGTGAAGATCTGTAAGTTCTGATTTGGCAGAGCAACTGACTTATTCCTATTATCATTCACACCCGATACCTGTATCATGTTCGAGTCAATGAGGTCTTGTATTTCATGTTTAAGATGCATACATCATTCGGTATCATGTCCTTGTGTCCGATGGTAAGGACAAAAAACATTAGCATCAAAATAAGATCCATGTGCTCTACTAGGATCTAAAGGTTTAATCAAGGGAAGCTTCATAAGATTATTACTCAGAGGTTGATTCATGATAGAATGATAAGATTTATCTATCAGAGTAAACTTTCTTTGTTGATACGATGCCTTCTTTGGATTAGTGATAGCAGACACTTGTGAAAATTTGTTTGAATTCGGTCCATTAACCTTGATGAAACTCCTATTATTCTGTTTGAAGTTATTTTGTGATGGTCCACCCATGGATTGTCCAACTTGAGCTGATGAGTTCTAGTTTTCATACTGACTAGACGAAATTTGATAGTCATGAAGGGTGGTGCATAAATGTTGAAAGGAGTTATACTTCATCAAGAGAATCTTATCACAGATGTTAGGTTGTAGGTTTGTAATAAATACCTTCTGAACATCCTCATCCTTCATTTGGTATTGAATTTGTGCATAGAGAGATTGATACCGACTGATAAACTCAATTAATTTCTCTTTTAGACCTTGCTTGCAATGAACTAAATCAATCAAGGAGACTTGAGGTCCAATATTTGCTTGAAAATGTTACAAGAATTGATCAACTAGTTGTGAAAAAGAATGTATTGAATTCAGAGGTAAAGAGCAAAACAATTCTAGAGTTCTTTGAGAGATCGTGGGAAAATTTTTGCTAAAAAATAATCTTCATGGTAGAAATCACTACACATAGCTGTGAATGCTTCCACATGAGTATTAGGATCACCTTTTCCACCATATTTTTCAAAGCGAGGAGTCTCAAACCTCTCTGACATAGGGGTTCTTAGGATTGCATAAGATAAGGGATTACGGGCATGATAAGTTGGTATACTAGGTTGTGAAGAATTTGTCAAGTTTGTCACATTTTGTTGTAAAGAAGTCATGCCTTGCAAAAGTTGGTTTAAGATGGCATCATTGGGAGATACAGTTTGTTGTGAAGAGTTAGAACCAAAGTGAGGCGGTGATTGAACCTGAGTAGTGATGGGTGGAGGCTAGGAATAGTTCAGTGGTGATTGGACATATTGATATGTGGAAGATGTTTGCAAATAGGTGGGATGGACAGGTGGTTGAGAGTACTTATTCATAGAAGAAGTCCCTTTAGATACCAAGTTTTGATAGTTAAATCCCATAGCTTTGTAATTTTGAAAATTTGTCCCATTAGATACTCCAATACCAGTGGTATCATTATTACAAGTAGTTACATTGGTGGTTAAAATCATTGATGTAAATGTAGATGTTCCCGTAGTCGGTATAGGTTTTGATACTTGCATATAAGACGATGACGACATGCTCTTAATACCATTCACACATTCAGTCTCTGTCATGACATTATTGTATACTATATGTGTTAAACATCAAACCACATTAATACCATCTTGTCCTTCTTTTATCAATTCTCTTATATGGTGGATCACAGGGACAACTTCTTCTGCTATCCTTTCACTTCCAACAAATGCTTGAAATTCAGCTAAATCCTCATCAAGTTTGTTTATTTTCTCATTAGGTACATTTGTGACCAGCTCAATAGTGTCATCGACATCATGAAATGTTTGATCCTCTATAGTGGTTGTATAAGGTATAATGTCTTGCAAAATTTGTGTCTCACCTTTTGTAAAGAAGGTATTCAATGGATTTTCAGAGGTAGGGATGTTGAATTCTTCAAAAGCACTAGATCCCATGAGTCTTATACTTCATCTTAAAGGGATATTTCTATTAGGAAAGTGAGTTATAATACTCATACAACAACATGCAACTCTTAATGCACAAAATAATAGAACAAACCCTAGGAGTAACATATGCTTAAGATCCAAAATGTTTGATTTTTCAAAAAAATTCAACGCAAATCACTAGGAGAAAAGGTGCTGTGAAAAGTTTCAAGAGGGCCAGAAAATAATATGTCTAATAACATTCCAATGATGCAGCAATATCTTTCACAACACACATTTAATGCAAACCTAGAGAAAATAGGCCAAAATATGCAATTTTTCACCAAATCTCAATGCAAAAGAGTATGACAAAGGGTGTTATGAGGAAAGTGATGATAGAAAGAAAATTATAACAGTAATAAAAGCCACCTAATGCCAAAAAATCCATCACAACACGCTTATAGTGCCACTCAAGGTCAAACCCTAGTGAAAATATAGCTAAAATATGCAATTTTTCACAAATTTTCAATGCAAAAGGCCTAGTAGAAAGGGTGTTGTAAGGAATATGAGGAGGGGAAGAAGATAATAACCCTAGTAATAGCTAATTAATACAGCAAGATCCCTTACAATATACTTGTAATGCAAATCTAAAGAGTTGATAAGGCCAAATTTAGTAAAAATGCAAGGTTTTCAAACCCTAGGCATGAGATTTTGTAAGAAGACCATTATGATGCAACACTACTATTATAAATCAATCCTAATGAGTGTTTGAAAATGGTAGTGAAATCTGAAACAATATTTTGACTACAAACCCTAGCTAATGCAAAACTAGGTTTTTATGAAGAATGCACAATTTTTTCAAATTTTCCCAAATTTTTCAATTTTTTTTGTAATTTTTCAAATACAATAAGATGATTGAATGCAGATTTATCAAACAACACTCAACAAGGTGCCAAAAAGTTCAAAAACATGGGTTCACCAAAATGTTTTGTATGGGAAACTCTAGGTGATTGGTTTTAAGGGTTTGTGTGTAATCCTCCTTTCCCAACAAACATTCCAAGGGCTTATCAACCGAGTTGAATCTCCACTAAGCGAGAGCAATCACCTATCATGTTGGGCAGCCACTTAGAAAGCTATGGACTCTTGGATGTCTCAAACAATGTCTCTATCTAATGCTCAATTATACTTGGAAACCCTAATTATGTAAATCAATAGGCAAATTATCAAATTACGACAAATCCTTTTAGACTGAGATAAGGGACAGAGATATTTAACTTACTATTTTTTGAAGTTTGGAAGGCAGAAAAGTTAGGGACACGAGGACTAGCACCCAAGTCCAACGTACCCGTTTCTTTGAGGGATCCTAATCTCCTTCTGACACTGATCTGCATTGCAACTTCTATTTCTAGGAATTCAACTATGAAGGACATAGGGACTAGTGCCCTAGTCCAGGAAAAACACCAATGTCCTACTTCTTTTCAGATCATGAATCCTCTATGTCTTCTACTCCTTCCTGCAAATCCACTCCACGTGACTTGACACCTGTAACCTATAATCACAAGGAGTGTGGGAGGGGGTTGTGGTGTTTAGAGGCTTGCCTTGGTCAAGCCCTAGAGAGACATTCAAGTCTTCCGAATAGTGTTGTTAGATGAGACTACGTATCCTGGTAGGATAGAGGCAAAAATCTAAATGATAAATGATTGAAAACACAATTGATATCACCTTGTAGTGAAGATCTCATGGAAGGAAGATGCTCTTCATGCCATGAGGAGATGGATGTCAAATCTACAAATACAAACACAATAACAATACTCTGCTCTACAACACAATGAATATTTTGAATGCTATATGATCACAAGAATACATCAAATCCACGTAATTTCCATCTAGTTTGGAAATGAAACCTAATCATGCTTATATATGCAACTACAAAGATTCCCGCTAAGAATTTCATAATTCAAACTTTGGATGTTGGCATAGGACCCAAATAACAATCACTAAACCGACATTTGAAATTAGGGCAAGCTCAAAATAGGGCTGGACTAGGGTGCTAGCGCCCAAGTCCATCCTGCCATTTTTTCTCAAAATTCACTAAAGTGCAGCCCCCTAGGTCCTATTTGTCACAAGACCCAAAGGTTTTCTCATCAGGAGTCAGAAATAACATGCAAGATGCTCTAAATGCAATTACAGGACCTGGGAGCTATACCTTAATAGGAAAAAGCACTCAAGGTTACTTTTTCTGACATAATAGCTAAATTTAGAATTTGGTGGTCTGGATCACTGTGTAGTAGAAATTATGTTCACCAGTTTGAAGACTATATTTGACAGACTTTCTGAGTTGTGCAAAGGTGTCTGGGAGAAAGCATTTTGCTCCCAATTTCTCTGCAAAGTGGTTTCAAGTGATGTAGTTCTAGACATATGTTTAAAATCCCATTGATATCTCTTCAAGTTACAGTGATTGTCTGAAAGGATTTTAATTCTAGCTTGAAGGAAACCAACTAAGATGATTTATTTAAAGGATTTTAACTTTGGGTAGAGACCAATAAACATAATTCACTTAGAAGGACTTAAATCAACTTCTCATATAAACCAATCAAACATACAACACAGAGACAACAAGTGTGCCTTGATAAATTATAATGATTTAAATAACAGGAACAGACCAATATGGAGATAGCCAAATAACTCATAGAATGAATGTCCACAAAGAAGTTGAACACCAAAGATAAATACACTGAATAAACCATCTTGCCCATTATATAATTTAAAATTTCATAGAAGTCTTTGTATTTGGTTCTACAGATATAACTAAAAATAATAGCATTATATATGTTGCAAGTATGTGCCTAATCGATGTAGTCATTGATGTCAACATATCTTTGTTGTCATTGGTGTCAACTGTGTCCTATTTTGTTATTTTTTTAGAAGTTTTATATGTTGAGGATATTGAGAAAATTAGCCCCTCCAGAAGAATTAGAAAAGAAACAGTGAATCACAGTGAAGACAATGAGTTGCATACTGAAGAACAGTCCAGAAGACTGCTCCGCATTTCTTGTAGTTTGAAAATCTTGGTCTATGGATTGGAAGTTATTTAAAGGCATGTCTAAAGATGCTAAATCCTAAGGTTGAGCCTCCAACATGAGGAATTGAGTGGGTTACATTCACCAGAATAAAACCTACTTTTTATGATTATTCACTAGTGACAAGGAGAAAGTATTTTGCTCCGCATTCCTCCACATTGAAGTATTTTGCTCTGCGGTTCTAGAGGGAAGTCTGGGATGATGATAAGTACCTACAACTACAATGGTTCATGATTTGGTGGTCCGCAAGCTATCTTTCTTTTATGATAGTTGAAGATAGTGAAGTTCATGTGCTCTGGTGTGAAGAATCTTATGGATAAAGTGGTTAGAGTTTATGCAGTTGCTCCTGGTGATTACAACATGCTTGTAGATGCCTCCTGATCATGTTCCTACATTTACATTGGTCCATGTTAAGGAATTGAGATCGTGTTTGAAGTTTATTCCCAAATAACGTAGTGTGTAACCAATCTTAGCTGACTTGGTTAATTCCAATGATTGCGGAGATATATTGAAGATTTTAGAAGCATTTCATCACGTGGAAGATCATGTTTGAGTCCTAGCTAAGGCGTGGAGTGATCTACATACATCTTTACTACATTTCCTTAGCATAATTTTGTATTAGGTGACCTATTTTTTAAATGTTTGTAATGCCGACCTTGGAGACTGTTCCAATGGTTGATGAGTGTTGACCTTGATGTACATTCCAAGGTTGATGAATGATATATATACTTGTAATTTGGTCATGGAAAAGATATCCTTGTGTAAAAAATGTGAAGTTAAGTGAAGAGGTGTAGAAGGCAGAGGAAAGCAGAGGAAGAGTATTATGCTTCAATGGAACTGAATTCAGGCATGGAGTAGATGTTATTATCTTAGTTCAAACCCTTGGCAGTGAGCCTTTTTCCTAGGCAGTGAGCCCTATTGGTAGCGAGCCTTTGATTTTTGGTATTTTTATAACTTATATATCTTGCGGACTAACATCCACTGTGGTTTTTCCCTTAACAAGGTTTTCCACGTAAAAATCTAGTGTCACTTGTGTATGATCTTGCAATTGTGTTTATGTTTCTAATTTTATGCTTTCATGACTTAATCATAACAAACAGTGAACAATTGTTTAATGTGTTAAGGTGTAGAATTGTTTAAGTTTTGAGACAACTGATTCACTCCCCACCCCTCTTAGTTGTCTGGTTCATTTCAACAATTGAGAGCCAAGTTCCTTAGAAGAAAGCTTGACCGCTTGAGGCTGATCTAGGATGTCGTATAAGAAGGAACGTCTGTGGTTCAATGGAACTAACTACTCCATCTGGAAGATCCACATGAAAACCCATCTCCTCTGCTTGGGTTACAGTGTTTGGAAAATAACTGAAAATAAGTATGAAATACCAAAGAATGGTCTGCAAACTGAAGACGAGATCAAGGAATTTGAGTTGAACATAAAAGCCAAAGATGCCTTGGTAAGTGCCTTATCTGACATTGAAGTAACAAAGATCATGGAGCTGGAAACTGCTTATGAAATCTAGGAAAAGTTGAAGAATCTATATGAAGGAGATGAATCTGTGAAGAGTGCCAAGTTGCAGAGTTTGAAGGCAAAATATGAATGTTTAAAGATGAACGAAGATGACAACATAACATCCTTCATGTAAAAGGTCGACGAACTTGTGAGTAGCATTAGAAGTGTAGGATGTAAAATTGAGGATATTGAAGTTGTGAACAAAATTCTTAGATCACTTTCTAAATCTTATTGTCATAAAGTAGCTGAATTGAAGAAGTAATGACAGCGATAGATTACAAAAGATCATCTGCTCAAGAAGCTGTCAGCCTTTGAAATGAGAGAACTTGGTTGTTCACTTCCAAGAACAGAAATTGCTTTCAAGGCCATCACTTCAAAAAGAACCCCTAGATCTGACAAGTACAAGGTGGAACCAGATCATGAGCTTGAAGAACTTGAAGCCAACTTTTTTAACAGTCTGCCCAGAGGTATTGGTATGTTCAAAGACAAAATACCTTTCAAATGTTTCAGTCGTGGTAAATTTAGTCATTATGCTTCTAGATGCCCCACAAGAGTTCCTAAGCCAAGACTTGATAGACCTAGAATCCCAAAGAAATGTTATTATGTTGAAGATCTTGATGATGATGGAGTATCAGATGGTGAACCAGATAATTCTAGTACATCTAGTAATGAATGCTTGTTTATTGCTATTAAAGAAGAACCCGTGACTACTAATCCTACTAGCTGTGTGAAGGAAGAAAAACCAGTGGAAAGTGCCTTGGCTACTCAGGTTGTTGAAGATAAAGATGAATGGGTTATTGACAGTGGATGCTCTCATCACATGACTGGTGACAAAAGTAAGTTCATAAGTTTGGAAAGATATGATGGAGGACTGGTTAGGTTTGGTGATGATACAGTTGGTAAGATTTGTGGAAAAGGATCCATTTCTTTTGATGGCAAGCATAACATTGATGATGTCTTATATGTGAAGGGATTAAAGTACAATCTCTTAAGTGTTGGTTAGATGCGTGGCAAAGGTTATGATCTCAGATTCAAGGACAATGGATGCAAGATTTTAGAAAGCTCCAAAATAATGATTGCAACTAGTAAGAAGACAAGAGGTAACATTTATCATTTGAAAGGGACCAATGAATATTGCTTGTTGGCCAAGAATGATGAAAGTTGGTTGTGGCATAGAAGGTTGTGTCATATCAATTTTGACAACATTGTGAATATAAGTTCCACTCAGGTTGTAAGAGATTTGCCCAAGCTTGTGAAGCCTACTGATACTTTGTGCAAGGAATGCCAATTTGGAAAATAGACAAGAACAAGTTTCAAGAGCAAGGACTAATTTGTTGATGGATTACTAAAGTTAGTGCATACAGATCTATGTGAACCTACCAGAGTAAGAAGTCTACAAGGAGACATGTATTTCATGTTGTTGATTGATGATTATTCTAGAATGACTTGGGTTACCTTCTTAAAAGAAAAAGCAGAAGCCCTAGAAAAGTTCAAAGAATTCAAGGCAATCGTTGAGAATGAGCTAGATTTGAAGATAAAGTGCTTACGGTCTGATAGAGATGGAGAGTTTACATCAAATGAATTTAACTTCTTTTGTGAGGAACAAGGGATAAAGAGACAATTATCTACACATAGGACTCCACAACAAAATGGAGTAGTTGAAAGGAAAAACAGGATAGTTCAAGAGGTTTCCAGAACAATGATGAAGGAGGCTAATCTATTGGAAGTTTACTGGAGAGAGGCAATTCACATTGCTGTATACATCTTAAATAGAGTTCAATTCAAAGGTATCTTCCTTGGATACTCTACCAAGAGCAAGGCCTACCAATGTTACAATAATAGACTGGAGAAGATTATTGAGAGTACAAATGTCAAAGTTGATGAAAGCAAGGAAAAGGTGTCAAATGGATATGAATCTGATGAACCGAATGTCCCTACAAGCAAAGTAATAGTGTAGCAAGAAGAAAACTTAGAGGATGAAGAAGAACAAGCTCCAGAAATCATTACTAAGACACCCAGGGATGTGAAGTTAAATCACCCTGAAGATCAAATCATAGGAGATAAGAGTAAAGGAGTTCAGACCAAAAGAAGAGCTGCTCATGAACATGTTAATTATTGTTTGATTTCTCAAGTGGAACCTAAAAATGTCAATGAAGCATGTAGTGATGAAAACTGGGTAAACGCTATGAAAGAAGAATTGATGCAGATAGAAAAGAATCAGACTTGGGATCTAGTCCCTAGAGCGGTAGACAAGAATGTGATTGGTACCAAATGGGTCTTTAGGAACAAAATGAATGAGAATGGTGAAGTGGTAAGAAACAAAGCAAGGTTGGTATGCAAAGGATACTCTCAAGTTGAAGGAATAGATTTTGAGGAAACATTTGCACTAGTGGCAAGGATTGAAGCAATAAGAATGTTTTTAGCATTTGTACCTACAAGGATTTCAAGGTCTATCAAATGGATGTGAAGTCTGTATTCTTGAATGGAGAATTGGAAGAAGTCTATATTGAACAAGTAGAAGGATTCCAGTCATCAGATCAGGGTGAAATGGTGTGCAGATTGAAGAAAGCATTGTATGGACTAAAACAAGCCCCCAGGGCCTGGTATGCAAGATTGGATAAATATTTGATACAATTAGGGTTCAGTAAGGGTACTACCGACAACAATCTCTATTTCAAGATCAATGATGAACAAATCCTAATTATTGCAGTCTTTGTTGATGACATTATCTTTGGAGGCAATGAAGGTATGTGCATGGTTTTTACTGGAGAAATGCAAAATGAATTTGAAATGTCCATGATTGGTGATATGAACTTCTTTTTAGGTCTGCAAATCTATCAATCAGATAAAGGTATCTTCATTTCTCATTCTAAGTATGTGAAAGAGTTGCTAAAGAAGTTTGGGATGGAAGACTCTAAACTAGTAAGCACTCCCATGATAATTGGTTGTAAGTTGAGAAAAAATGATGACTCACCTATGGCAAACTAGAAAAGGTATAGATCTATGATTGGAGGATTACTTTATCTGACCCAAACTAGACCTGACATAATGCATGTAGTTTGTCTTGTGACAATATTTCAAGCAGAACCTAAAGAGTCACATGTGATGGCAGTCAAGAGAATACTGATATATTTGAAAGACATAATGGATTATAGTCTGTGGTATCCAAAAGACAATGATTTTACTCTCAATGCATACACTGATGCAGATTGGGCCGGAGATGTCGATGACAGGAAAAGTACAAGTGGAGGTGCATTCTTCTTAGGAAAAATGTTGGTATCTTGGTTAAGTAAGAAACAAGACTCAATATCTCTGCATACTGTAGAAGTAGGATACATTGCAGCAGTATGCAGTTGCATTTAGGTGTTATGGATGAAGTAGACATTGGACGACATCAGAGTTGTGTATGAAGATCCAATTGCAATCTTTTGTGACAATACAAATGCCATAAACATTTCAAAGAATCTAGTAATATATTCAAGGATAAAACATATGTCCATAAGATATCACTTTCTGAGAGAAAAGGTGACAAAGAATGAAGTCAAGTTGGAGTATGTGTCTACAAAAGATCAGATTGCAGACATCTTCACCAAGCCTCTACCTAAGGATACTTTTGAGTATCTAAGAGAAAAGTTATGGGTTATCACCCCTCCTACTCTAGACTAAGATGCACAAAAGTGCATTAGTTTGGTGGTGTTTAGAGTCCCACCTCTAGATCCGGATTGATGCTTTAAGGGCTACTTCTCAGGAGTAGTCAGAGAGTTCAGAGAAGAGTTGGATCAGAACAATAAAGTGCAAGTATGTGCCCTTTGCCATTGATGTCAAAGGGGGAGATAAATCATGTGAAAAAATCAGAGAGAAAGAGTATAGATGTGTAAAGAGAAAGGGGGAGAATCTTGTCATGATAACTGTCATGGTTTTTCAGATCATATGTTGCCATCAATGATAAAGGGGGAGATTGTTGCAAGTATGTGCCTAATCGATGTTGTCATTGATGTCAACATATATTTGTTGTCATTGGTGTCAACTGTATCCTATTTTGTTATTTATTTAGAAGTTTAATATGTTAAAGATACTGAGAAAATTAGCCCCTCTGGAAGAATCAGAAAGGAAATAGTGAATCACACTGAAGACAGTGAGTTGCATACTAAAGAACAGTCTAGAAGACTACTCTACATTTCTTGTAGTTTGAAGATCTTGGTCTATGAATTGGAATTTATTTAGAGGCATGTCTGAAGATGCTAAATCTTAAGTTTGAGCCTCCAACATGAATAATTGAATGAGTTACATTCACTAGAATAAAACCTACTTTTTTTGATTATTCACTAGTGACAAGGAGAAAGTATTTTTCTCTGCATTCCTCCGTATTGAAGTATTTTGCTCTACGGTTCTAGTGGGAAGTCTGGGATGATGATAAGTACCTACAACTACAATGGTTCATGATTTTGTGGTTCGCAAGCTATCTTTCTTTTATGATAGTTGAAGACAGTGAAGTTCATGTGCTCCAGTGTGAAGAATCTTATGGATAAAGTGGTTAGATTTTGTGTGGTTGCTCTTGGTGATTATAATTTGCTTGTGAATGCCTCCTAATTGTGTTCCTACATTTACATTAGTCCATGTTAAGGAATTAAGATCGTGTTTGAATTTTATTCCCAGATAACATAGCATGTAACCAATCTTAGCCGACTTGGTTAATTCTAGTGATTGCAGAGATATATTGAAGATTGTAGAAGCATTTCGTGGCATGGAAGATTGTGTTTGAGACCCATCTAAGGCATGGAGTGATCCACATACATCTTTACTACATTTCTTTAGCATAATTTTGTATTAGGTCAAGACCTATTTTGTAAATGTCTGTAATGCTGACCTTGGAGATTGTTCCAATGGTTGATGAGTGTAATGCCAATCTTGATGTATATTCCAAGGTTGATGAATGATATATACTTGTAATTTGGTCATGGAAAAGATATCCTTGTGTAAAAAATGTGAAGTTAAGTGAAGAGGTGTAGAAGGAAGATTAGAGCAGAGGA
Source organism: Cunninghamia lanceolata (assembly GCA_027924645.1). Classification (NCBI taxonomy): domain Eukaryota; kingdom Viridiplantae; phylum Streptophyta; class Pinopsida; order Cupressales; family Cupressaceae; genus Cunninghamia; species Cunninghamia lanceolata. Next base: position 17,228,580 of record BSBN01000547.1, read on the forward strand.
AGAGTATTGCGCTTCAATGGAACTGAATTTAGGCATGGAGTAGATGCTATTATATCAGTTCAAAACCCTTAGCAATGAGCCACCCCTTGGCAGTGAGCCTTTTTCTAGGCAGTGAGCCTTTGATTTTCAGTATTGTCATAACTTATATATCTTGTGGACTAACATCCACCATGGTTTTTCCCTTAACAAGGTTTTCTAAGTAAAAATATGGTGTCACTTGTGTATGATCTTGCAATTGTGTTTATGTTTCTAAGTTTATGCTTTCATGACTTAATCATAACAAATAGTGGACAAATGTTTAATGTTTTAAGGTGCAGAATTGTTTAAGTTTGGAGACAACTGATTCACCCCCCTCTTAGTTGTCTGGTTCATTTCAACAATATATATGATGATTGTTCTTCAATTGATGATGATAAAAATGGCCTTGGTTTCCCTTATATATATGTGAAGCAAACAAGCTTCAAGTTGAAACAACATGACTTTTCCTAAATTGCACCTTTTCATGTAACAAACATTTGTTATGAAACATAATAAAGAAATAAGCATAGAGATTAAACTGGGCATCTACACTTAGTCATGATCTGAGTCTATTAATCACCATAGAAAACCTATGAGCTCGGGCCTGGTAGGGTTTTCCTCTCCAATGATGCAGCATCTAATGAACATGCTTTGCCTACTATTATCAATGTAATATATACTATGCTCCTTTTGATATATATAAAATTCTTGAATTAGCATTGGCAAAAAATTTCACTTCAAGTTTATCACAAGGGTCAAAGGATTTTCCATATTTTCTAGCTTCTTTAGCTTCTTTCTTAACCATTGCCTTCCATTTTTTAATTAGCTGAGGATGTAGACATGGCTGATACAATGTATCTTGACCCTTTATGCTTCTCTGACAATGAACATATTAATCTTGGCAATATCATCAATATACTCTTGGGATGCATAAGTGTCTGCGGATATTGTATCTCTCATGACAGATTCTAAAATCAAGATTCTTTCTAAATGCATATGTGTATTTTCTATTACTTCATCCTCATCATTGATCTTCTCAAGAGCTATTGGCAATAATTGAGCCAATTCATCTTTCCAAGTGTCCTTTTCCTGTAAATTTCCTTCACTATCAAAGAAACTAGGGAGTGCCATATCTAAATGTTGATCAAAATCACCAAGGTCTTCTATTAATAGATTGTTAAACCTTTCGTGCATAATGATCAGTTCATCATATTCCTTAAGCACCTGTTCATCAACATTTGCTTTGGCTCTCAACTCCTCTTTCTTTTCCAACATCTTGAGGTGCAATCTTTTATGCTTTTGATAGACACTATATGTTCTCTTATGCAATTCCCATACCATATCATTATTCTCCATCATTCTTTCAAATCTTTTCTTAACCAATTCTGAAGCCATGTTGTATTTAATAGACTTTATTTCAATCTCCAATTGATCACTCTTCTTTTGTAATTTTTCTGCCTTAATCTTCCAATAAGTGGTATCAGCTTTGGCCTCCACCACTCTTTTGTTAGATTCCAGGTAAGGTGAATAACTGCTTGATGATGATGGCAACATGTCCTTATACTTGGCAACTTCCTACCTCACTTTTTCATTCTTTGCCATGTATGCATTATTATTCCTCACCAATTGTTCAATTTGAGCCTTTGTGAACCTGGCAACATTTACATTTAAATCAGCAATCTCCATAGGATCTGTGTCCTCAACTCGCTGTATCAAGAGGTGACCAAATACTTTAACTAGTTTATCAATGATCTAAGGTCTCTTATTAGGTGGGTACAATGCCCACATTAGTAATGTAGCCTTATTAGAATCATATCCTAGCCCTGTTTTAATCTTATCCAGTGCTTCAATGCTTAGCTGCATTTTTTTATCTTGATTTCTTTTAAAGCTATCAAAAATAATGGCTGAAGTCATGTCCCATCTGGAAACTAACATGACCTCTACTTCTTCAAGCAGTGTTCTCCCCTTTTCTAGAGTCATAGTCTCCATCTCTTTATCAATTTCTATTTGGAGCTCCTTCAATGCCTAATCCTGTACTTTAGGAGTGATGTTCTTCATTTTATCCCTAACCTGTTTGCCTTTGTACTCATATATGAAGGATTTGAATTCAGGTGTTTTAATAAAATCATCATCTAAGAGAAATATTTTGCTTGCCATGTGTCTGATATCATCTAATAGCTCATCAGGAGCTTCCATCGTAATAGATTCTCTCTCCAAAAGGGGCTCATATTCATTAACCATAGGCTGGAATGTCTGCAAGTCTTCATCCTCATCCTCACTTTTCTCTTCTTCTTGTTCAATGTCAAAGGTAATATCAGGTGTTGGTTGTGGAGATTTATGGCTGAGAGGAGTTTCATATTCAGCCTGTGTATCTCTGATGCTATTACTTCTTTCAAAAACCCACAAGGGCACATTTTCAGTCAATGTTGCCTCATTGGCAACCAATTTTTCCAATCTTGAGATAGGATCACCAATCTCAATAAATGCCCCTTCATACATAGGATTATTTGTAACTCTCCATGATTTTGCCAGCATTAGCCTATAATACTTATTTCTCCTTTCAATGACAGAGTTTTCATCAACAGTCCTGATTAGATCGTCATATAAAAAAAAATTATGCTGATATCTTTTCAACTTCTGACTCACTTTGACATTATTTATAAAGTGCCCAGGGTCAAATTTCTCCCTAGCATTCCCTATAGGCATTCTGAAATGATCTAATTTCTACTCAATTGCTTCATACCCCTTTTCAAAAAATGCAGTACAATCTCCAAAATGTAAAGTACCTGACATAAAATACTATTTATTATGATATTTCAAATGCATAAAATCAGAATAGGCCAATTGCCTCACAATTTCTAAATAGGCAATTTTATCAGGGCAAGTCTTTGGAAGTAAGAGTGGTGTTCCTTCATACCCAAAGACTAATTTTTGTGCAATCACTGTAGGCATACCAATCACCCCAGTTGTGATTGATTTTCTTATCTTTATCCATATCCTTAGGTCTGAGAAACTTTTGTATAGCAGGTGACAAATTATAATTGCATGGGTGAGCCAACAAACCATATAGTGTCTTTACAAAATACTCTTCAAAATACAAGTAGTGTGATTTATCACATCTATTGTCCCAGATAGCTGTCCACATTTGTATGGGCTCAATGTTTCCATCCCTATCCAAATCTCTAACCCTAAGATGCTCATTCCACAGACATATGTTCTATCCTTCATACAAAACAAGATGCATGGATAAGGAATAGTGCATGAACTTAACACCTCCCTCCCTATTTTTTGCAGCACCCAAATCATTATGGAGATCATTTATAAATTACTAAGCATAATTTGATGGTCGAGCATCTTGGCTCTGGACATCTGTAGTCAAAACCATTGGTGCCACTTCCATGAATGTAGGGGCATCCAAGCCCAACACTTGACAGACAAAGTAGTAAGTGTATTGAAAATAATTTTCAAATAGATCAATAGAATACGAGGGATCTTCTACCCCAGAAAACACTTTGAGTTGATTGTTTTCATCATGAGGTTTATGAAATGGCAGCCTCCACCTCTTATAATTGTTGCTTAGATTGTGGTATTCATTTAGGAGGTCCCTAATCCTAAACCTCATGTCAAGACTGGTATCCAATTGAAATACCGTGGACATATAATCCCTGGTGATAGGGATAAAGGAAAACCCATCATTAAGCTCAATCATGTGAGTTTGTGGATTGTATATATTTTCCATCACTTTGAGTAATTCCACATTTACAAACACATTAAGCACCACTAATCTCCCCAAGTTTAACCTCCATGGATTTGAAATATGTTTATGTCTATACATTTTCCTATAGTGATATATACACATATCATACCCTCTTATCGGGGTCCATGAGTCACCTACTCGTTTGGTCACATCTTCCAATTTCTTAGCTTGGGGGTTCAATTGGGTGTTTCTTCTAGACCTCTATCTAGAACTCGGGCATTGGTCTATCAGATCCTCGTTTAAGTGCCTCTCTTCTATTTTTTGCCTCTTTCTAGGGTTCTCAAGTACGTTTTCCATGATAAAAGAGGAGAAGCTATATCTCTATGTTTATACTTCAATGAGTCTATGTATACTCTATAAATTAAAGCTTGAGCTTGGGGTACTTACTTGAATGAGCTTCCTCTAGTTATTGAATTGCTGCCCTTAGCCACTCGCCACCTTAGTTTTCCTTGATTGCTTAATGATTTCAAAAATCTTCCTGGAGATTTATTTTACTACACTCGGCTCTAATTCATTGATGGCATCTTGTGGAAAATTTCATATCAACACAAGAGTAATTAATTTATTTGAATGTGAGTTGTTTGATCTGTGCCAAATAGTCTTTCATCGGGATGACCCTTTTATTTTCTCATCGATATCTTTCTCTTTCCCCAATGTTCTTTTATTCGTTTTATTTCTTTCAAGATTTCAGAGTGACCCTATATGGCATCACACCGATATCATGACTTCCTCCTAACACCCTTTTTATGAATAGTCTCTTCAATATTTGGTTTTCTCTTTGATGCCTCTTTGCTTATTATATCATTCACTTTTTTGGGGGGACTAGGGATCACCTCACTCTAACATCTCAGAGTCTCTTCGAAATACTCTCAATGTTTTCCTTTATTCATAAATGCCATCGGCTTATCGACAGGACTAGAAATCACGTTACTCCAATATTCTGGAGTCCTCTCAAAATGTTTTAGTTACCCTTTATAATCACTATCACTTTATTAGCAGGACACATTTAAGTGTCACACCGATATTAATATTTTTCTTTGATATGCTTTTTTAGTGTCTTTGGAATATCGAAGAGACACTAAAATGACTCACTCTGATAGTTCTCAGTCTCTTCGATCTTTTAGTCCCTTTAATTTTTTGATGTTAGCCCGATATGCCAATGAGTTGTATATTTGTGTCCCTTTAGCCTTTCGGATTATTGAAGAGACTCCAAAGTGAGTCTCCCCGATATGGTCATTTCTCACCGATATCCTTCATATGACTTTATTAAAGGGATGCTAAGGTAGGTCTTAGCGATATAGAAGTGTTTTTTTGATATGATTTTGGCTTTTGGGTAAAGGTGACAAGACATGAATTTATTAGGGTTAAGACTCTAAGTCAAATGGATATGCTCTTTTGAGTGTGGAAAATTTAAAATGGTATTTTTTGGGGACAATATTATGGCAGGAAATGGGTTTTTTATAAAAAAAAATTGGGGTTAAATTTTTTTCCAACAGTGGCTCTGGTTGGTGATGAATGGCCATGAGGTCATTGCAAGAATCTAGAAAATACTCTCTGGGATGTAGACCAATGGTGGTGTGGAGGGGTGGGAAATGGAAATCCTAATCTACTGTGCATGGAAAAAGAATTTTTTCAAGAGAAGTATTTTAGGAATTGTCCATGCACTGGAAAATCCTGCACTTCACCACTCATATTCTGTAGGTAATAGGAGTCTTCACCACATTTACCAGTGATGATAAATGGGCCTATCCATAATGCCTCAAATTTACCATGTCTCCCTTTATCTTTTCCTCTAGCATTCCACATGAGAACCATGTCATACACCTTGAATTTCCTATCCTTAGCCCTGTTATCAAATAGGTATTTCATCTGTAATTGCATTTTTTTCATTTGTTCTTGAGCTTGGGCCCTTACTTCATCCAACTCAGCCAACTGTTCCATTCTCTCTTCCATAGGTTTAGGAATGTCTATATCTTCTTGGAGGATAAATCTATAAATAGGCAAAATATTATGTATAGGAAGCTGAGCTTGAGCACCATATACTAATTCAAATGGGGATTTTCCTATAGCCTTCTTTATAGTAACCCTATCTATCCATAAAGCCATTTTTAATTTTTAATCCGATGCCTTCTTGTTATTTTCCAACATCCTTTTGATTATTTTTAGGATGTTTTTGTTTCTTGACTCTGCATGTCCATTGGCCTGAGGATGATATGGGGAGGCATATGAAATTATTATGCCATAGGATTCACAAAATGTTTTGAATTCATCTGATTTGAAGCACATGCCATTATCTATAATAAGTTTCATAGGAACTCCAAACCTAGTGTTGATATTTTCTAATAGAAAATTAATCACCACCTTACTAGTAGCTTGTCTAGTTGGAATTGCTTCTATCCATTTTATAAAGTAATTTGTAGCTACCAAGATCCATTTGTATCCACCACTGGATCTTTCTGCAATTTCCCCTACAAAGTCAATTCCCCATTGATGAAATGGAGCTTCAATTTGCATTGGTCTTAGTGGTAAGGCTCCTTGGTAGTTTAATCTGCCAGAGAACTTTTGGCAGGCTTCACATTTTCTCACATATCTGTGGGCATCCTTAAAAACTTTAGGCCAGTAGTAGCCTGCTCTCAATATGAGTAGTAGTCTTTATTGAGAAGTGTCCTCCACACACACCTATATGCATTTCTTGTAACATCTTCTCAGCTTGTGTTTTATCCAGGCATAACAATAAAATACCATCTCTATTTTTCCAGTATAAATCTCCATCTATGAAAATGTATTTTGATGTAATGAGTTTCAAAGTACTTCTTTGATTGTCATTCAGGCCTTGGGGACACTTCATGTTTTTAAGATAATACACTATATTGGTGTACCAGGGTGTATATTCAATGCTTGCAATAATGTTATATTCCTCTTTTATGTTGCAAACTTGTGCAACCTCTAGATTTGATTCAGCCATTAATTTGGTCAAAACCTGACCTCTAACAAGCCTAGTGATTTGGATGTCGATGTTAAATTATTGAATTCTATTGATCCATCTACATCTTCGTCCCATGAGTTCATTTTGGATAAAGACATCCTTCACAGTAGCGATTGATACATAGGCTATCACATGGGCTCCAACCAAATAGGACCTGAATGTCTTCATTGCTTTTACTAGGGCATAGGCTTGTTTCTCAATAATGTCATACTTCAACCCTACCCCCTGAAGTGTTTTACTAAAAATGAGATGGGTTGTTCATATCCTTCATTATTCTTTTGTAACAATACAGCTACCATTATATGAAAGGATGCAAAAGAAAATATTTGGAATGGATTATCAAAGTCTGGAGACTTTAATATATGATCTTCTTTAATAACTTTCTTAATGGACATAAATGCATCAATGGCCTCCTTAGTCCAATCTTACACCCTTTTTTAACATTCTAGAAATTGGCTTAACTATTTCTGCAAAGTTTGATATGAATCTCCTGACAAAATTTATTTGTCCAAAGAAATGTTGAATGGCTTTCACATTTTTTGGAATAGGAATTTTATCAATAGCCTCTACCCTTTCAGGATCAATCCTTACACCATGCTTTGAGACTACGTGTCCTAGAAGTTTTCCTTGAAAGGAAGCTAGGTGTGTGGAAATCATTTCCTACACTAATCTAAAGAGGAGAGATGAGTGTAAATTCATTTTAATCTTTATAGTTACAACAATGTTAACTTAATAACAGAGATATTGCAGCAATACACAACACAAGAATGTAAGACAGAAGAGAGAGAGAGAAGATATAACGTGGGGAAAACCCTTATGGGTGAAAAACCCCACACTCCCAAACCTACACAATGTATTATCTAAACAATGAAGTTTTCAACACACTTGCAATGCAACAAGTCTTTACAGGAGTCTTTGACACTTGTATCTGGAGACAATTTGGCAACATAACAGTACCTGTCAATCACATAATACATCTGTACTCCAAGCACCTGCTTAAATAGAAGTTTACAAGGCAAAAATGTACTTTCCTTGATATGGGCGTCCAACTTGGCCTCATGGCCCAAAACCCATGCCTAGGGACACTTGTCCAACACTGCAACATGTTCATGACACTTGTCACATCACCCCATCCCAATGAGGTTTCCTATTCCCAAGTTGGGCAATGATAGATGCTCTTACGCATCTTACGACTCTCATAGAATCTATCATAACTGACTAAAAATAGCATATTCCTCTTATAACACATCATCACCCTCCTTGGGGTGCCCAAAGATTCCTTCTTCCAAGATGCCTTGTAACACATGTCTTCACCTGTCATAGAACCTTCCATTTACGACTCTTAGATGTCATAGATTTTGTCATAGGAATCTGTCATAACCGTTTCGGTCAAGATTCACTTACACACTAGTCAAAGTGCCAACACATGGCAAAATACCTATACCACTAAGTGGGACACCTATCTCCTCATGTGAGGACAAAATTACATGTGGTCACCTTCCACGTAGGATACACATCACTATGCCAACTCCCACAAGATGATGAAATAGGACTTGCATCCAAAATACATTAATAGCAAATATTAAATACACTACAATAAATAAATGCAAGGAATTACCAAGGTGGAGACACCTTAATTCACAACATTCCTTCTGTCACAGCAAAAAGGCATTTCTTTGGGTTTAGGGAAATACCATATTCTAGTGCCCTAATGAAAATTTTCTACAGGCGTAAATAATGATCTTCTTCCCTTTTAGAATATGTTGTAAGATCATCCTGGTAGACTACCATTATTATGTTAATCAAATCAGCAAAGGCTACATCCATGGCCCTTTGAAATATCGCCCTGGCATTTGTAAGGCCAAAAGGCATTCTCACATAGACATAGGTACACCAAGGTGTTGTAAAAGCAATTTTATACTATTTTGATTCCTTAACCTTTACTTGGTTGTACCCAGAGAAGCCATCCATCATGGACAACAATTCACATCGTGTCACTTGTTGTAACATTGTCTCCATGTTTGGAAGTGGATAGTTATCTTTTAGTGATGAAATGTTTAAATTCTGAAATCTACGCACAATCTTATATCACCATTCTTTTTTCTTACAGGTACTAGGTTTGGTACCCAAGAAAAGTGTCTAATTAGTTTGGCAATACCTCCTTCTCTAAGCTTCATGAGTTCTTCTTGCATCTTAGGTGCCAGTGTAGGATTTATAGGTCTTTGCCTTTGTCTGAATGGTTTGGCATCAAGTTTCAATGGTATTTCATGCTGGAATAAGTCTTCTCTACGTGCCTTTAAATCATCATAGGACCAGGCAAACACATGTTTATATCTTCTAAGCAGGGCTATAAGCATTTCTCTAACTTTTGGGCTCATCTTTTTTCTAATGTAGACCTTTTTAGGAGCTATCTATGTTCCCAAATTAATCTCCTCAACATCCTTAAGATTGACTAGTGTAGGTTTGAGATTATATCTGTCCCATCCATCAAATACTCTTTTTAGGGCTACAAGGCCTTTGGGTATTTTGTTGGTTTTGAGCTGCACCACTTCTTGCCCAAAAAGAGTTTCCTTGCCATCTACCTCTTCCACAAATGCATTGAAATCTATTTCTTGGGATTCATATTGGTCTACACAATGAAGGAACTTAATTAGATCCTCATCATCATTGAATACTTGCCAATTATAAATATTATCAGGGATTACAGGCCTAGTCTTGAATTCCACCTTTGGTATTCCTGATAATGTAACATCATCTCTTTTCAGGGCTACATTTTCTGGGAAATCTGCCATTATGTTTTTTGATCTCTCTATTGAGTCTATAATGGTGTCCCAAACAACATTTCTATATTGCTTCAACGTCTTGTTCTTTGATGAATATTTTTCCCTGATTTGTGAAACAATTAGTTAAGAGTCACCATATACTGCTAGTAGTTTGATTCCATATCTTAGGGCAATGTTCAAACCCAACAACAACGCCTCGTATTCAGTGATATTATTAGTGCATTCAAAGTTTAACAAAAATGAATATTTGAATGTTTTGCCTGTTGGTGAGATGAATACTACTCCTGCCCCATTCCCTCCTTTACTACATGCACCATCAAAATACATTTGTAATACACCATGTTTATCTAACTGAGCCTCTCTAGTGATTGGTTCTATATTTTGTAATTCAGGCTGTGATTTTTCAATTCTAAAACTCCCAAGATCTATATCACAAAAACAATTCATCTAGTTTGGATCCAAATGTTCTATTATATTTTCATATCTTGGCTCTCTACACAACCTAGTTTTCTTCCCATTTACTAGTATTGTTGCATATGATATGTCCAATTGGACATTTCCCCCTACTGCAGCAGTCCACTATCTAGATAACAACATACCATAGTATGGTGGAGTATCTACTACAGTAATATAAGTTTTGTAAGTGGCTTTAGGACATGAGGCCAACTTCAATTGCACATCCTTCATGACTCCAACAACTAGGATGGACCTATTATCCATTGCATAACATTTACCATATGTTGTGTCCACCCACAAGCCTAGTTCTTTTATAACAGCTATTGGCATGATGTTTATGGCAGCTCTAGAGTCAATCATGCAATTTCTTACTAGTTTGTTATTGATTAGTAGTGTTATATAGAATGGGTCCACCTGAGAAAGATTCTTTGTTATGGTATCACCAAGATAGATTTTAGGAGTTTTCATGACTTCTTGTCCAAGATTGTTTATTTTGTTTTTTGGCCCTTCTTTGTTTTTGTTCTGATTTTGCTACTGATTTGGTATATTAGAGATCAACTTGAGAGCATTGTCCATGTATTCATTTATTTTTCATCATTTCCAGTAATGGTACTACAATCTTTATTTGAGACAATGCTTGTGTTATGTCAAATGAAGGAGTAATGGTGATTTTCTCTATTTTTTCTTTATTGGAGCCTTTCTCTTCGGATTGCTGCTTACTGCTATCCTTTGTCTTATTTTTCTCAACCTTTGATATCTCCTTACGTATATTTCTCTAAGTTTCTTCTTTCTTCTGGTTATCCAAGGCACCCTTCTTATGATTTGGTTCTTTGATGAACAAGCCTCTGGGTGTTCCCTGATCTGTATTTATGGTTCTATTCCTCAAATTGTAATTAGTTCTAGCTTGAGCCACAACAGCAATTGTAAGAGCTCTTTTCTCTTCCTCAGTTGGTTTTCTTAATTGGAACTGTGGGACTGTGTTGGGTATATAAGCGGTTCCTTCATCATTATGTTCTTGATCAAAGAAGACTTCTTGTTGACCCATGTTAACATTATACCTCTGGTTGCTCACATCGTATCCAAACCCATCTTCTTCAAAGGATGAGTATTCTTCATCAATTTGGTGAGGTCTCATTTCCAAAATGTTTATAGTATGATCATCCCTATCCTGATCATAAGATACTTCATTTTCTTGCAATGATTGGGCCACTACATAGTATGCAGGTGAATGAGGTAGGTTGCATGCTATACACCATGGATTATTTTCTACCACGTGTCCCATGTCTCTTTAAGGGATCAGGGGTGTCTTTACCATAATTCTTTTTTTGTTTGTTATCCACATGCCTCCCATCCTTCCAATTAGTGTTGTAAGGCATATCATGTAACCTAGGTCTTTCATTTCTATAATAGTTTTCTTGCCTAGTCTTATGGTTGTTAGGACTTTGTGGAGCTCTAATATTTTCCCTTTTCCAAGTTTTCCAATAGCCTTTTGAGCTTCTGCAAGAGTCATAGGAGCTCTATTTTAGAGTCCATACCCATTTTTGGGGTTAAAGGCCTTTAAGTATAGAGCCAGGGCCATACCATCAGGAGGTTTCATTTTAGGTGAGATCTTATGGTATAGTTTTGAAAACTTCTAGTTGAAATCCACTATTGACTCATTGTAATTCTTTTGAATGATTGTCAATTCATGTATAGAAAAAATTGGATCAGAATGACTCCCATATTGCTCTTTGAACTGATCTTTGAAATCTGCCAAGGAACTGATTGAAGCATCAAGCGGATTCTTATACCAATCCCTAGCATCTTCAATTAGAGATAACATGAATAATTTCATAAGGACATTCATATTGTACATCATAGTTATCCATAACTGTCTCAAAGTTTCTGATATGTTCTTCTGCTGAAATGACATTATTCCCAAAAAACTTTGGAATTGCATTTCTCAAATCATTGTCAATGGGATCAGGATAGATTGGTACCTAGACAAATCTAGCTGCCTATATCTGTTTATATTCAGGGGTCCTTGCAAGTTCTGATTTAGCTGGTATTGTTTGTGGTGAAGTGCATGTTGTTGTATTTTATGGTGTGGTTTTATACTTACATTTTGTTGGTGAGGTGGACCATGTTGTTGACCAGGAGGTGGATAGGTATTAGCCATATGTTGGGAAGTCAGATGAACATTTTGTGTTCTTGGGTTTCATGGTGGTATGTTCTGCTGCACATAACTAGTTTTACCTGTATTTTGTGGTGCTTTTGAAAACCACTTGTACTCTGATGTGACCCTTGTGGATTACTTGCAAGAGCATACCCACTTTGCTTATGGGAAGGTATATACTTTAAACTGCTTGTTGTACTTCTAGATTTTATCTGTTGTAATTCTTGTTTTATTCATTCTTCCCCTTCTTTCAGTTTGGCTAGCCTAAGCTTTTCTTGTAAATTTTGTAAGTCTTGTTGCACCTCATCAACATTTCGTGTATCTTTTGAAGGACTATATTGAGTCTCTATGGATGCCATTTGATCCATAGACTCATTTTGAAATCCCCCACCCTACTACAGTGCCATTTTGTAATCATATTCTACTTGCATTTGTATCCTTTCCCATTCAAGTTGTGCCTCAAATTCAAGTTGTTTTTGGGGGTCAGGTCTATATTGGTCTAGAACATTACCAAATCCATTTTGTTCAAACTGGGTCAGGTTACTTTTTGATTGGAATCCTTCATGGAATTCTGATTCATGCAAAGGAGTAAAATTGTTATGTGTTAGTAAAGGCTATTTTGATGTATTTTTTTGAGTATTCTGGTTATTAATGTGTTCTGACTGATTTGATATCCCAGTCTTCTTAGCAGGGATAGGTGGGGAGGATTATGACTTTTTACCATCAGTTTTGGATCTCCTACCATCCATGTTATAAGAGATTATGATACTTCAATAAATAAGATGTCTTAAATTTTGTATAGAGTCGCCACCTCTCTTAAGAGGACTGATTTATCTTTTGGGTTTTTTCTTCACCAGTAGAGTTATGATTCTTTAATTTGTTGACTCTATTGAGATGATCTTCTACCAGGTTTTCTTATGTTGGTCCCCATTAGAGTTGCTAATTCTATTAGGTCTCAAAAATACAGGTTGCAAACCTTAAGAGGATGCCAAGCTCTCTTAACACTTTTGGCTAACGAAACAGGGTTGATATGATTGAAAACCCCCTTCTCTTTAGGCTCAGCCAAACCTAGGCAAGTGTACCTTGATAACTGAGGCATATTTGTGTGACCTTAGTGATCTACTCACAGTGGCATATAGATGTGAGATGGATATAAGGCTGAAAGTTATTCCTAATACTAAAGTTTGAGATTTGAAAATGTGAATAAAGTTTAAATGAAGTATTGTTTTATATTGAATATGACCAGTGCCTAATTCTGTTGGGTGAATGGGGTCAAGAATTGTATGATTGCAGATTTATCTACTTGGTTTAACTCTAACTACTTGGCACCTTCTGAATGCTTATACCTTATATAAACGTGCAAATTGTTGGTTATTAGACTCTTCTTTAAAATCTCATTGATATCTCTTCAAGTTACTATGATTGTCTGAAAGGATTTTAATTCTAGCTTGAAGAAAACCAACTAAGATGATTTATTTAAAGGATTTTAACTCTGGGTAGAGACCAATAAATAGAAATCACTTAGAAGGACTTAAATCAACTTCTCACAAAAACTAATCAAACATACCACACAGAGACATCAAGTGTGGCTTGATAAATCAAAATGATTTAAAAAATAGGAACATGCCAATATGGAGATAGCCAAAAAAATCATAGAATGAATGTCCACAAAGCAGTTGAAAACCAAAGATAAATCCATTGATTAAACCATCTTGCCCATTATATAATTTAAAATTTCATAGAAGTCTCTATATTTGGTTCTGCAGATATAGCTGAAATTAATAGTGTTATATATATGATGATTGTTCTTCAATTGATGATGATAAAAATGGCCTTGGTTTCCCTTATATATATAGGAAACAAACACCCAAAATTGACCTAATTATCATTAGCATTCAAATATTGCATTATTTATCATCTGCATTTGTCTAACACACTTGAGCAATGTTCCTATCACCTATTTCTTCTATTAATTAAATAAATTTATATTTATTTAATTAATTCATTAGCTATTTCCTCTAAGCTATAATTAAGCAATCCTTAATTATCTAATTATCTTCATTCTATCTATTTTAATTAAATAAATCTTATTTATTTAATTAAAATTCCATTCACAAGCCCACTTTCTAATTAGTTAAATAAATTTTATTTATTTAATTAATTTCCTCTTATCATTTATCTACATGAGCCAACATGTGTACCTCTTTCACTTAAAAAGATAAGTGGTATTGCATGTTTTATTTAATATCTTTCACATGTAGTACTTTTTATGTACACGGTCACACATAAGCCCTATCTTTCCTCCACTTGTCATCTACACATTCACCTATGACTATCATTTAATCTTAGCCATTCACATAGCCACCAAATCTCCACCATTGATTAATTTTGGTTGAGTTATATATAAACACCCTCTCATTCCATACTACATCTATCCAACATTCTCATAGAGCGTCTACATTATCATCTTGAGCATATTGAGTTTTTTAGCATCCATTGAGCTTATTATCACTATTATCCATCCATCATGGCAAATTTGATCTTCATGATTGTTCATTATTGAGAAGCAATCCACATCACAAACAAGGAACCATACAATCTAGGTGATATTGTTCTTGAATTTCATGCTTTTGATTTCATTTAGATTAGATTCTTTGATGATGGTAGGGTTAGGTTTTCATGGCTATGCTTGATCTTATTAACCTAATTTTTACCTATCACATTTTGGCATTCTCGGTGGGACTCACGTCCTTGATTAACTTGGTTATTTGAAGTTGTTTTTGTGAAGATCATATTTTTCAAGTTCTTATGGCAAGTTTCAGTCACTTCTGAGTGAAAACTAGTCGCTGTCTGATTATACGCATCGCTTTTAAGCCAAAACCTGCTGCTTACAACATTTTTTGGATCGCTTTTGAGTGAACAATAGTCTCTTATTATCTTTTTTACATCGCTTAAAAGATAATAGTGATCACTTATTGTCTTTTCTGCATCACTTTTAATCTAATAGTGATCGCTTTTAGCTATCTGGATTGCTTTCTGGAAAACTAGGGTTTTCTGTTATATTCTATTTTTTTCACATATCTGGGTCGCTTATGATCTGTAAGCAGTCACCTATTATCTTTTTGCATTGATTATGAGCTCTATCATTTTGCATCTGGCTTTATTGACGTCACCTCTGATCTGCAACATTTCACTTTCTATAGAATACAGATCACTTTTGATCAATAGTTAATCGCATTTGGTAATTGTGTCACTTTTAGTTAGTATCATTTGCAGTTTAATTTTCTTGGTTACTAATTGGGTATTTGTGCAGCATCTTATCGATTGTCCAAGGAAAAAAAGGTTATCAAACTACTAACATATCTGTTGTAGCTCCAATTGGTCCAAGACTTGTGGTTTATCACTAATTTAGGAACATTTGGGCTTGGTGCTTAAAATGAATCATTGTTTGCTTCGTGCTTGATTTATCTTTCTTGATTACTTGAATGTGCATGTTTGTAACCCAAATTTAATAGCAAAAGTAGCATCTCCCCTTGCCTATCAAATGGATCTTGGGTGTATGATAACTTGTTATTATCTTTAGAGGGCCTGCCTTCCCGGTGTGAGAAGGGATACGACCCAAGCGGTAACAGGCTAAAGCCAAGTCCTTCCAAACCACTATATAAGAAAAGTGTTTGTGTCAAAAGCCACAAACAATGGCTGTTGTTGTGTTATACCGATAGCCAACCTCCCCCAAAACCCTCCAAGGCGTAACCCTTGAAGGCTGGGAGACTCCATAACGGAGAGTAGCGCTACCAAACATATAGCCACCTGAACTGATGACCTTACTAGCAACTTTGTGTAGTAGCCAAAAACCCTCTATTTGTTGACGCAAAAGGTGGGACCTTTGAAGCCACCCTGATTCACGTGGTTCTTAGTAGAGATAGCAGGGACAATCCTAAGGTTTAGTGGGGGGACAAGCCTTGGGAAACCTGGATCTTGGTATGTGTGAGAAGTGTGTGCCGTGGAGAGGAGCCGGTACTACCAAGATCCTTAAGCTATCCACTTTGAATAAGCATGGCCAAGGGACTCAACAAATACAGTCCTTTCCTAGCCTAGGTTGTACAAGTTTGTGATTGTTGTGAGTGTGAGTGACTAAAATCACTGTTTTCTTGTCATAAACACAATTCAAACATATCCCCTGATAGACACAGACCACTTTTAAGCTTTAACTGATCACTTACAAATAGCTAGATCACTTTTAAACAACAGTCAATTACATCTTTCTTAAAACCCACTTTTGAACAACATCTGCTCACCTTTGTCCTAAACTGAGTCGCCTTTAATTAGTAGAAAATTGCTTTTGAATCGAAACTGCTCGCCTTTATAAAACAAGCTCGCCTCTGGCTAATATTGTAACCTGTCACCTGGAGCAAAACTAGATCGCCTCTGAGCTATTATTAATCACTTTTGGATTTTTTTGTGTCACATCTGAGCTATTATCTACCACCTTTGGCTAAATATCAGCAAATCCCAGCAACTTAGCCAAATCAATCATATTTCCAGTTTGCTTAGCCTCAACATTAGCTTTCAGACTTACTTCTAATCATTTACAAATACCTAAACTTTGTCTCCTATCTTGAGCATAATAAACAATTGGACTTTGAAGACTTTCCATCTTCTTGAGACCTCAAATCAACAAACCAAACATCATCTTTTGGCCTTAGCCTTAGCAATATCATCAAACAACTTTTTCCCTTTGAGTGTGTGAGCTATCCTCTTGGGAAGTCTATCAACCAACCATCAAACAACTAGCAATCATCAACCAACAACATCAACAATCAACCAAGCAACCCAACAACAAAGAAAACAACAAACTAGCAAAGCAAATCAACAACCAAGCAAACAATCAGCAAACCATCACTTTTTAGGTCTCAAATCTTGCAAGATAAAGTCCAACTTTCAACATCAACAATCATGCCTCAAACTAGGAACCAATATAGAGCTAAACTGGAAGCAAAACTGTGAGTTGAGATGGAAGCCAAGATGCAACAATCTAGATCAATTCCCCTTAGAGACGCGACTCAATTTATGACCGGTATGCCTCCTCACATGTTTGTACCCGATGGATACACCATTGGAGAGTCATCCGCACAACAAGTACAACCTCAAACATTTTCAGAGACTTATGAAGAGCAATCCCAAGAAGACTTATCAGAATTTAGAGATACATATGTATGGGATCAATTTGAGAGACTTGTTTTATCTGATCCTAACTGCTACTTCTTACAATTAGCACATATGAGAGCTAAACTACCAAGATATTTTGACATATCCACTATTCAAGAGCATGATACAAGCACCCCCGCTATTGTTGCAAAAGGACCATCCACTATAGCAAAATTTGAACATTCCACCTTTCCATGTTTCACAACATACACCTTCTCGTACTGTAACTATATCTTGATCGCAAGTAACACAATCTATCCATGTTTCCCAAGTGCAAACTCCTCACACATCACAAGCTATCCCCATATCCTATACTCTGCAAGTTTCCCAAGTTATCCAAACAATGCAACTTGTCCAAGTTTCACAACCATTGCAATTCGCTACTCCTATTGCATCACATGTGGACACCACATCCCATATTCCTACCACTGCTAATATGGTATCCATGATTTCCATGGATCCATCCAACATATCATACAATCCCAATGTTAGTCTCATTGACATGAGTGACCCGCCTATTGTTTCACAAGCTAATCCTAGCACCGCGGTCTCTTATGTTGATCAACTTACATCACAAACCATTAATTCATCTTATACCACTCAAGGGTTACCCATCGTCACTCAATATACGGCATATACCAATCCTCATGTTGTCCAAAATAAAAACCTAAATGTCCATCCTTCTTCCGCATCTACCAATCCTTTCATCACTTACCATGTCACAAATCCAACTCTGAACTCACAACCATTGAGCAACGCCAATTCATCTTCCATTTCCTATATGATGTAAAACCTTGGCCCTAATTCATCGCAATATACCCAACCACCGCTTGTCTCTCATGGACAACAATCTTCGAACACATATGTGTCACATACTAATATTATGACATATATTGTGAGCACACAACCTCAACAAATGGTCATGGCTTCGTATATTCATATTACACTGCACCTCCAAATCAACAACCCCCTTTGCAACAGCAACACCTTTCTCCAGTGGATGTTCAACAAATGATTAACAAAGCGGTAGGACAAGGCAAGAAAACATTTTCCTTGGAGGACATATGCGCTTATCCATTTGACAAGTCACTTCATATGACACAATTTCC
Organism: Cunninghamia lanceolata; assembly: GCA_027924645.1. NCBI lineage: Eukaryota > Viridiplantae > Streptophyta > Pinopsida > Cupressales > Cupressaceae > Cunninghamia > Cunninghamia lanceolata. The sequence continues at coordinate 17,247,052 of BSBN01000547.1, forward strand.
GCCACACTTTGAAATTCCACAATTTGACAAGTACAAAGGAAAAGGAAATACAGAATACCATCTTAGAGCTTTCTTTGTTGCATGTCTTGATGTTGCTCAAGACGATACATATCTTCTAAGACTATTTCCCTGAAGCTTAGTGGGATAAGCTCTTGAATGGTTTTCTCATTTACCTCCAGGCATTAAATCTTTTGCAAAACTTGCAAATAAATTCTGATCGCATTTCACTTTCAACATTGAACATGAAGTGAACATGAATGACCTTATCAACAATAAACAACGCAATGGTGAGGCTTTCTCTTCATTTACTCAATGATGGTGTAATATGGCTAGCAAACTATCATGGAAATACCTGAGAAACAACTTGATATCTTCATTCAAAATCTTCATCCCAAGCTTTCATTCCAACTACAATTGCAAAGTACTAGTACCTTTGATGATCTTGTTTCCAAAGGAACCATCATTGAATGTGCTTTAATTGCTAAAGGTACTATCAAGAGTTTTTGAGATAACAAAGACAATCCTCAAAACTCCAACGATAAATCTCACTTTTGGAACAAGAACAAGAATGTTGTTAATGATGGTGTTGTAGATGCGGAGAATATACAAACAATGAAAGCTCCTATTAACATTCAAGCTGCTTCTACAACAACTCAACCTTTTCAACGAACTCAACAACAAAAAACTTCAAATCCTTGACGACAATTCACACCATTAGTAGAACCTACATAAGTTATCTTTTAAAAGCTTCTCCAAGTAGGAGATATCATGTTATCGGATGCACCACCCAATGGCAAACCACTCTTCAAAGCTCCTTGGTACAAAGAAAATGAGTATTGTGATTATCATAGAGTCAAGGGACATAAAACAAATGGTTGTATGCACTTAAAACATGTTATTCAAGATTGCATCGATCAGGGTTTAATTAAAATCACGTCTATGACAACACAACCTATACAACAATCGACATCGAATTATGATCTAGATGCTTTCAAGAATCCACTTCCATCTCATGACAAACCAAGTAACCCTCATAGTGAGAATACCATTCAATATAACTATGAATCAGCCACTATTGGCTACATTGACCATGCTCGCATTTCTAATAGTACTATCCAAGGAAAAGCACTTGACTGTGCTATGACTACCTGAAGAGGTCATGTTACCATTCAAGGAGCACCTGTCCATCCTCCTCAACCGTCTTCTAGCTATAACATCCTTGATCACCTTGGCAAAACATCTACACATATCTCCATCCTCGAATTGCTTTGCATATCCCCTGCCCACAAAGCTATCCTTGATAAAGCCTTACAAGAATTTTTGGTGCCCAATGATATCGATACCACTCAATTCCAATCTATGGTAGCTAGCATTGCAACCCCTTACCATCTCACCCTTTTTGACAAAGATCTTCAGCCTTCCATCAACCCATCACATAACAAAGCCCTCCAAATAGAAGTGTTTGTCAACCAACGCCATATCAAATGAATCTTAGTGGATGGTGGAGATGGTCTTAACATATGTTCTCTAAAATTAATAAAACAATTGGGCTATTCTAATAAAGATGTTGACACTTCCAAGGTCATTACTATCAAAGCATATGATGATGCCGAGAGAGATACTGAAGGGATTATTCGCTTGCCTATTCAAGTTGGGCCGGTCACTACTGACACCCATTGTCAAGTCCTTGATAATGAGCTTCCTTATAACATCATCCTTGGTCATCCATGGATCCATACTCTTAAAGTAGTTCCTTCTACATACCATCAATGTCTTAAATTTCCACATAATGATGTTGAGATTACTATCCATGCCGATCCCAATCCATTTAAATTTTACCATGATTTTCAAGCTAAGTATCAAAGCCCTAACCACATTCCTATCAACACCGAAGCATATCCATCTTCATCATATGTAGATCCATCCGCCCTACTCAAGCCATCATCTAGCAAAGCCGCTTCCAATCTCCATATCAAGTACACCGAACATGGCCCGGGTGAGTACACATTGCAAGAATCTTGTTGTGTTGGAACTCTTCCCTTATCTCCCAAATCTCATGGAAAACCTTCTACATCCAAGCCATCTTCATTCGCAGTTGTCATAAAAGCCCCACCCATAGTATTCATTAAAGGTGGATTCCTAGATGATGAAGACATCGATGACATCAACTCTTGGATATTCTTTGATGAGAACGACCAAGTCCAACTTGAAGTAGAAAGATATAACAATGCATTCTGCATCATTAAGAACATGGGCTACAAAGGACATGGCGGATTGGGATCATAGGAACAAGGACCTATCGAACCCATTGTTGGGTCTAAGAAGTTTATTAAAGAAGGCCTTGGCTATCAGCCAGAGGTACCACTTCCCAAAGACATTTAGTGTATTTCTGATATGGAAGCTAGACCTTCCTCGATAGGAGAGACTTCTAATACAGATACCGTTGATGACTCATCCCTTCATATTACTGACCTTTTTCAAGAAAACTCCATCTTCATGATCTCCACAACTTCATCTAGTTGACACCCTTCGTCTGTTACCCTTTCACTCGTATATCCTGACCTCATCGATTGGGACCAATAGGGGGCACTAATAGTGGACACATTTGAAAATGATGAATCTATTTCCGAATTCATGGGTTTACGACAAGGTATTCCATTAGGCGGTCATAAAGCAAGCTTCATGATGGATCTCCCTAAACTAGCATATTTTGGCGAAAGTATCAAATCCTTTAGTTGCAAAAGTGAAATAAATAAGATCAAAAAAGATAGGTCACTAGGTGAAAACCGAAAGGCACCTCTTGACCATGAAAAGTAAAAATAAAGGATGTATCTAAGGGTGAAAACCTCTCTGAGGCGCCTAAGGATGGGGGATTTGATCTTCCTGTCACCACTGACTATCATTAGAAATCAACAGTGTTAGTTGAAAATTCACAAGACATGAACTTGGGCATAGAACAGAATCCAAAGATTAAATATTTGGCAGCACAACATTTTTCATAAAAAGAGCTATCAATTTTGCATGGACTTATGCCGACATGCCAGGTCTAGATCCTTCACTCATGGTACATCATCTAGCGGTATCTCCTAATGCAAAACTTGTCAAACAAAAATTGCGCAAAATGCATCCACAAGTAGCTCTATTAGTTAAGGCAGAAAGTCAGAAGCTCTTAGAAGCAAAGTTCATAAAGCCTATTGATTATCCAGAATGGGTTTCAAACTTGGTACCTATAGCAAAACCTGGTGGACGAGTTTGTTGTTGCATAGATTTCAGAGATCTTAATAAAGCATGTCCCAAAGATGACTTTCCATTACCAAGCATAGACAACATTGTATATCTCACAGTTGGACATGAAATGTTATCTTTGATGGACAGATTTTTAGGATATAACCAAATCAGAATAGCAGAGGAAGATCAAGACAAGACATCATTCATTTGTCCATGGGGTACATATTGCTGGGTTGTAATACCTTTTGGTCTCAAGAATGCAGGAGCTACTTATCAACAAACCATGACAGTGATTTTCCATGACCTTTTTCACACTATCATGGAAGATTATGTTGATGATATTCTAGGAAAATCCAAGACAAGAGAAGGACATCTACAAGTATTAGCACAAATTTTTGATTGACTAGAGAAGTATTAAGTCAGGCTGAACCCAAAGAAATGTGTATTTGGTGTAACATCTAGAAAATTGTTGGGATACATTATGTCTCAAGGAGGGATAGAAGTGGATCCGAATAAAGAAAAAGCCATCATAGAAATGCCTCCGCTAGCAAATCTCAAGTAGCTCCGTAGTCTACAAGGAAGGTTGCAATCCATCCGTAGATTTATCTCACAACTAGCAAACAAGTGCCATCCTTTCCAACATCTTCTCCACAAGGGTGAACCTTTTAAGTGGGATGAAAAGTGTCAACAGGCCTTCAACAAAATAAAAGAATATCTAGCAACACCTCCTGTATTTGATTGACCATTATTACTCTACATATCTTCAACAATAGTAGCATTAGGTGCCCTCTTAGCTCAGCATGATGATTCAAGAAAAGAGCATTATATCAGCAAAACTCTTGTGGGATATGAACTTAATTATTCATCTATAGAAAAAGCATGTTTGGCATTGGTGTTTGCTTCCCAAAAGTTGCGGCATTACATGTTGAACCAAACAACAAAGCTCATATCTAATGTTGATCCACTCAAATATCTTCTCTCGAAAGCAATCCTTATAGGAAGATTAGCAAAATGGGCTATGATCTTAAGTGAATTTGACATACAATGTGTGGATCACAAGGCCATAAAAGGACAAGTTATTATTGATCAGTTAGCCTTACCACCTATCACAGATATTCAACTAATACGTCTTGAGTTTCCTGATGAAGAATTGTTTATTCTAACTTCACCAACACTGTGGCAACTATATTTTGATGGATCTTACACACAACATGGATCAGGAGCAAGGATATTGTTTGTTACCCCTCAAGGAGATTATATCCTGAAATCATACAGAATTGCATTTCCATGTACCAACAACATAGCAGAATATGAAGCTTTATTCACAGGATTACGTATGGCAGTACAATGGGCTATCAAACAGTTACAGGTCTTTGGTGATTCTCAATTGGTTATCAGACAGGTTTTAGATGAATATCAAACAAAAGATGAGAAGTTCCTTCCATATAAGCTAATGGTTGATGATTTCAAGAAATATTTTGACACTATCACCTTTGAACAGATTCTAAGGATACAAAACAAAGCAGCATATGCCATGGCTATGATTGGATCTCTTTTAGATATGCCATCCAATACACATAAGTGTGAGTTTCTAGTCAAACAGCTTTTGATCCCAGCATATGAAGTACCACAGTCTGAGCTTATTTGTGAGATTGTTGGTCCCAATTCACCTTGGTATGAGGATATATACAAGTATCTCTGCAATCAAACCTATCTTTTGTAACTTTGTAATACCCAACGCAAAACCTTTATTCGTCGAGCCTCTCGCTACACTATCTTAGGAGACACCCTATATCACCGGAGTCTTGATGGTATCCTTCTTATGTGTCTTGATTCTGAGGAAGCAAAGGTTGCCTTACGTGAAGTACATTATGGTGTCTATGGATCGCATTCTGTTGGCCCTGGTCTTGTTAAAAAACTTCTACGAGCTAGATACTATTGGCCAACTATGGAGAAATATGCACAATAATTTTCAAAAAGATGTCTACAATGTCAGAAACATGGAGATTTAATACATGCACTAGCACGTGAACTTCAACCTATTACCACTCCTTGGCCATTCTCATAGTGGGGACTTGATCTCATAGGTAAAATCCATCCAAATTCATCAAATGGTCATAAGTTTATCATAACCGCCACTGAATACTTCACAAAGTGGGTGGAAGCAATACCGATGACCTATATTACTGGCAAGCAAATATCTAAGTTCATCTTACACTATATCATTTGCTGGTATGGAGTTCCTCAAGCCATTGTCACGGATAATGGTTGTCCTTTCAAGAACCAAGAAGTTAGAGATCTTTGTAACAAGTTCCATATCCAACATAGATTCTCTACACCTTATTATCCCCAAAGTAACGGCCATGCCGAGGCTTCTAACAAAACAATCATCAAGATCCTTAAGAATACAATCAATGAAACTGGTCGTGATTGGCATTTACAACTCAATCCTGCATTGTGGGATTATCGAACAAGTATCAGAACTCCACTTGGAGCTACACCCTATGCTCTTGTGTGTGGCACTAAATCTATCCTACCTATTGACGTTGAGATCCCCTCACTATGAGTATCCTTACAACATACTATTTCAGATGAAGAGTATCGAGTATCCAGACTCCATGATCTTGAGTTATTAGATGAATGACGTCTTTTAGCACTCAACCATCTCCAAGTCTATCAGAATTGTCTACGCTGCAGCTACAACAAGAAAATTAGAGAACACAGATTTTAGGTTGGAGACCTTGTCCTTAAAGCAAATCAAAAGAATCAGCAACACTGTGAGAAACAAGGCAAGTTTGAACCTAATTGGCTTGGTCCTTTTATCATCACATCAGTTTATGGATCAGGTGCATACACTCTCTCAACACCTGAAGGTATTCCCTTAGATGAACCAGTTAACAACATTCATCTCAAGAAGTTTTATCCATGAATCTCAGCTATCCCAAAAAAATAAAAATAAAAAAGGATCCATCCAATAGTGAAAAACACTTTTTGGCACTTTGGATAACAAAAAAAAAAGTACAAGATAAATAATTCATCCTCTAGTGAAAACCTGGTAAACAGGCACCTTGGATAAGTACCATAGTGAAAACCTGGAAAACAGGCGCTATGTGTAGTGACTAGCTCTCATCATCCGCTTAGTTTGTTTTGATAATAATCTTTTCATAGCATACTTCACCATCTATCCTACATAATTCATATCATAATTCACATCTCACCTTGTAAACCATTATCTCTTATCCATGCATGATGAAAAGCCTTTCCATCCTCGCCTCTGCCTTGCTGGCTTTCGCAGTTTGGATTTTGTTGAGGTTATTTTATCATTTGGCACCCTAGCATCTTGATCACACAACACATCCATCGTAGCTTCTCCATAATAAACATCATCCCACACTGGGGGCACTTGTTGAGCCTTGTTTGGAAGTGGATACCTATAGCTCTCGCTCATAACACAACAAACACCCAAGCTCAAACACAACAAACATTCAACTTCAAGCACAACACACATCCAACTCCAAACGTGGCAAACATTTGCACCCAGGATCAAAGCACACCAATCACCAAAAACATCAAAAATATTTCAAAAATCCAAAAAAATAAAAACATCACAAAAATCCAAGCAATAAAGTTGATCCTTTGACATCAACCATCATCAATAAGCAAGAACTACATCACTAGCTCTATCGTTAAAGCCTTGATCCCGTGGATACAGGGTATGTAGCCAATCTAAGATGCAAAGGAAGCACTCTAATTTAGGCAAAGAGGATAGCCCTTCTCTCATCATCCATCTTCCATTTTTCTTCTAATCATCCTCCAATCTTTCATCTCACTTTCTTCTATCTTTCATCAATTACATCATCAATAAACCCAGAACTACATATTCATCATGTCTCATCACCATCGTAATGTGCTTTGATCCCATGGATACAGGGTATGTAGGCAATCTGGAATATGAAAGAAGTATCCAGTACTCAAGCACAGATGATCCACCCCATCTTCTTCATCTTCTTCATCTTTCATCTTCTTCTCTTTGACCAGCTCAAGCAGGAAGTAGACCATGTATACTGAAATCTCAAGCACTTTAACCAATCAGGAATAAGCTAGAAGCTATTTGTGTGCATGCCTTAAGCCAACATTTGCTATAGCATTTTATCAACATCTTTAGCCTTTAATAGGATGCAACTTTCCTCTCAACAAGGCGCCAGCGTAAATCCATCCAAGAGCACTTAAATTTGGCAAGAGAATGTGATGACAATATCTTTTGTTTTATCTTTTGATTTATCTTTTGTCCCTTTCCTATGCCTAATCAAGACTATCTTGATCTATCATATCTTGGTATGTTGCGATGAAGTATGGAATGGGGCATGGTCATATTGCTTTTGTATACTGTGTCTGCGAGATGATCTTATTCTCTTCCTATGCGTATTGATATCTTGTATGTGTTGGGATTAGCATCTTACATATCAATATCTCTAGCATCTAAGAAGATAAACAGTCTCTTATGCATATGAGACTATTCTATGCTAAGACTACCTCCATACATATAACCAGCAAGGTATTACTATGTGTAGTGGAGATAAGCTCAAACCATTGCTTGTAGTGTCAAAGTCTATCTCAGTACACTAGCTGTTATTCATATCTTGTATATGTTGGTTCAACGTCTTGACATCATGCATTTAGACAAGATTGTAGTATGCTAGTTTTGCATTGGATATCTCGACACCTTGGTCTTCTATACCCTGGTGCATAATATCCATATACTATATCAAACAGAAGGATTGCATTTCTGTAATTTTTGAGCAATTACTTTTCAAAGCTGCCATTCCCTTTATTCACTCCATCTATCTATCCCATCATACACCTATGTAGTCCTCAACCAAGATCAATCTTTTTTCCATCATCTTTTTCTACATCTCTTATCCTGCAAAACAAGTGTGTTAGACATATCATTATTATTACCATCTATATATAAATGCATCAGTCCATATCATATCATTACCACCTATCTATTTGCATTACCACAATAACCTCATTACCATTAACACAATACATTTCCATTATTATCATTTGTGTATCCATATCATTTGCATTCCATATAAACCATGAAAATACAAAAATGCATAACATCCATCATAATACCATAAGTGCATCCATAATTACATAGAACCAAAAGCCATCATATATATATATATATATATACGTGTCAATATACAAATGTCTACAAATACAACATAGGCTATCTATGAGCCATCACAGAATGTATGTACAATCAGCCCATAGGCCTCATCATGATACACTAATATACAACAAAAATAAGGTAGCCCTAGTGACTACTGGAAGTCCTCTCTCCCTGTCCACCACCACTGGGTCCTACACCTGGCCTACCATCTCTAGGAGATCCTATAACCAAAGTAATAGATCATGATCCCCTTGTCCTCTATGAAGCTAAAGCTCCAAACCTGCTCCTATAACTCAGCTGCCTCTGCTCCGCTGGCACTGCTCCATGATATAAACCCCTGTAATACTTTGTCTCGCCCTATACCCTCCTCAACTCACCCTATGCCTAATTCAACTAAGTAGCCAAGTACATCATGGCCCCATCTATCCCCAATGTGGCTATAGATCTATCCCTCTCCACTATCTTAGCCTACAACTGCTACACAGCTGTGTCCCTCTCAACCCTCACTAGTTGCACTTGATGTACAGTTGCATCCCGCTCTACTCTAATCACCTATATCTATTGTAAAGCTACATCTCTCTCAATAGTAACTAGCTGCACCTATTGCACAGCTCCATCTCTCTCTCCAATCACCCTAGCAAGGCTCCCATCATCCTAACCATCACCTCCCTCTGCTCTCACCTGTAGTTGTGCCTGGTATGTCTGATCCTGTGCTCTCATATGTCATAAGCCTATCACCACCTGATGGAGGTCTATCTCTGCTCTCCTCAGCCTCATATAAGCATGCTACCTCCATCTCCTCTCCTCCCTAACCCTCTGCCTCAACTACTGTATACCCACATCATCATCTCCTATCATCTGTGCTTCTGACTGTGCCAATACCTGTGGCTACACATGACCCTATCCTTGTACCTGTATCCTTGGAGCTGCTGGCACAACTACCTGTGCTGGTGGAGCTCACAACCACCTCCTCCTCACTAGCCTCTCCATACCAATCTCTCCAACCCTTGTTAGCCGAGTCGGTCTATCTGTCACCCAATATGCATCATAATCTGGTAGTGTCCCTGGATCTAGAAGACCCTGTCTCCATGGCCACATAATTGGCTATTGTCCATCTCTCTTCGCCAAAGCTGTGTCAACCACAATCTCTAGCCCCCAATCAAAAACCTCCTACCGTGTCCTCCCAAAAATCGCATCTCCCACTGGTGCTCCCTGTGGTAAGCCAAACTATCTCAACACCCTGTCAGGCAAATGTCACTCTATGATATATCTGCCACGTCCAAAAATGTATCTCGCCTGCCTCATATAGAAAATCTCAGCATCCTCCTGATCCCATCTCTCCCATGATAACCATGGCCTCCACACAAATCTATCCACCTCATCTAGTGTCTACCTTCAATATACAACTCCTCGTCATTGCCGATAGGTCAAAGCTCCTCTATATATCCTAGCATACGGCTGTCTTGCTGCTCTTGCTACCCATCCATCTGACTTGGTCACCGAGATGTGCTCATATGCCCACACATGCAAAACTGTAACTCTAGCTGACATACTCGCTCCAAACATGTAGGCACAATCATGTAGATAATGATATAACTACCCTAGCACACACTCAGCCCATGCATATCTCATCCCATAGGAGAACATCCCCTCCATCACTGTCCCCCATCCCACTAGAAATTTTGTAGCTCGCTTGTCTCCCACCAGCCATATGATAATAGCCACCACTACTCGCTGTAGCCTATCGCATAGCTCCTCCATCCTAGACATGGGAATCTCTGAGCCCTCAACTCCAATGTCTGGAGTCCCGAACAATCGTCTAAATGTAGTTGGACCCACGTTAGGATCATAATATACTCTGTCCCCATCAATAGGAAGGCGTAGAATCCTGAACACATCCTCCAAGGTGATAGTTGCCTCTCCCATCGGTAATAAGAATGAACTATGCTCTCTTCTCCATCGCTCCACCATCGACATCATCAGTCCTCGATGCACCTACACTGGCTCTAGCTTCTACACATGCTCTAACCTGAGGACCTCTAGCACTAGCCACTGCTCTGCATCCAGTAATCTAACCAACTGCAAATCTCTGGGATGTGGCTCTCGTGATAACAACGGTGGTAGTACATCCTACATCATTCCGCTCACTGTATCAGTCTTTGTGCTATTAAAATTACCTTTTGTACTCTATACTTAACTATCTCTGCTATAAGCGAGCCATTTTTCTCCATGCGACTATCTGTTGATCATAAGTGATTCAATTTACTACATGTGCCTGTTTCTAGCCTACATGTGACTTCTTTACCACATGTGCTTGACTGTTGACTAAAAGTGAGCTCAACACCTATGTGTGCATGCTTTTTCACTATAAGCAACCTATTTGCTCTATGCAAGCATATGTTCTTTCTAAGTGAGCTATTTTTCGACATGCGTCCACTTTTCCTCCATAAGTGACCTATTCTAACCATATGCACATTTCACCTACCTATTTCCTCTCACCAACCACAAGAGACTCACTTTTTCCATATGCGACTAAGCCGCACCTATATGCGACCTAAACTACCCTAAGCCACCGCTTTTAGCCCGCAAGCTACCTAAACTGCCTAGCCTCTAACCTAGTCACTTCCGATGACATGTGTGCATTTATGATGCTTCTAGCCTATTTAAATCATGCTTTTAGAAAAAAGTTTAGATACATACCAATTTGCCTACTCCCTCTGGTCATCCATGTGTCCTCACTCACTCGGCACAATGATTTTTGTGTGGAATCACCATCCTGATAGCTCTCCAACTCTCGTCGCACAACAACTCTAAGGAGCTCTGGATCTCTATAGATTTATGAACACAAATGATCACAAATGAGCCTATTTTCCCTTGAGAGACCTACTTATAGCCCCTGTCCAAACCCTAATTCTTCTATACCATCCTAATTTATCCCACCTAACCCCTATTTTCTTTGTCTTAACCATTTTTTCTAGTCTTTCATCTTATCACGAGTCAAACCAACCCTTCCTAGTTAGCTTGGCTTACCTCTCGAGGGGGCATCACCTACCAGTTACACTGGGGCATAACCTTGTTTATCAAGCGAATTATCGTATCTTCTTTGACACAATGCTCTAACGAACATTGTATCAAAGAGGGGCAAAATGTAGACACCAAAAATTGACCTGATTATCATTAGTGTTCAAATATTGCATTATTTATCATCTTCATTTGTCTAACACACTTGAGCAATGTTCATATCACCTATTTCTTCTATTAATTAAATAAATTTATATTTATTTAATTAATTCATTAGCTATTTCCTCTAAGCTATAATTAAACAATCTTTAATTATCTAATTATCTTCGTTCTATCTATTTTAATTAAATAAATCTTATTTATTTAATTAAAATTCCATTCACAAGCCCACTTTCTAATTAATTAAATAAATTTTATTTATTTAATTAATTTCCTCTAATCATTTATCTACATGAGCCGACATGTGCGCATCTTTTATTTAAAAAGATAAGTGGTACTACATCTTTTATTTAATATCTTTCACATGTAGTACTTTTTATGTACATGGTCACACATAAGCCCTATCTTCCCTCCACTTGTCATCTACACATTCACCTATGACTATCCTTTAATCTTAGCCATTCACATAGCCACCAAATCTCCACCATTGATTGATTTTGGTTGAGTTCTATATAAACACCCTCTCATTCCATACTACGTCTATCCAACATTCTCATAGAGCATCTACATTATCATCTTGAGCATATTGAGCATTTTAGCATCCATTGAACTTATTATCACTATTATCCATCCATCATGGTAGCTTTGATCTTCATGATTGTTCATTATTGAGAAGCAATCCACATCACAAACAAGGAATCATACAATCTAGGTGATATTGTTCTTGAATTGCATGCTTTTGATTTCATTTAGATTAGATTATTTGATGATGGTAGGGTTAGGTTTTCATGGCTATGCTTGATCTTATTAACGTAATTTTTACCTATCACAGTTTCCCTTATATATACGAGAAGCAAACAAGCTTCAGGCAAAAACAACACGACTTTTCCTAAATCAGACCTTTTCAGGTAACAAACATTTGTTATGAAACATAATAAAGAAATAAGCATAGAGATTAAACTGGGCATCTACACTTAGTCATGATCTGAGTCCGTTAATCACCATAGAAAACTTGTGACCTCAGGGCTGACAAGGTTTTCCTCTCCAATGATGCAGTATCTGACGAACATGCTTTGCCTACTATTATAAATGTACTATATACTGTGCTCCTTTTGATATATATAAATTTATTGTTAGCATTGGCAAAAAATTTCACTTCAAGTTTATCACAAGGGTCAAAGGATTTTCCAAATTTTCTATCTTCTTTAGCTTCTTTCTTAACCATTGTCTTCCATTTTTTAATCAGCTAAGGATGTAGACATGGCTGGTACAATGCATCCTGACCCTTTATGTTGCTCTGACAATGAACAAATTAATCTTGGCAATATGATCAATATACTCTTGAGATGCATAAGTGTCTATGGAGATTATATCTCTCATGACAGATTCTAAAATGAAGATTCTTTCTAAATGCATGTGTATTTTCTATCACTCTGTCCTCATCATTAATCTTCTCAAGAGCTATTGGCAATAATTGAGCCAATTCATCTTTCCAAGTGTCCTTTTCCTGTAAATTTCCTTCACTATCAAAGAAACTAGGGAGTGTCATCCAAATGTTGATCAAAATCACCAAGGTCCTCTGTTAACAGAGTTTTAAACCTTTCATGCATAATGATCAGTTCATCATATTCCTTAAACACCTGTTCATCAATATTTACTTTGGCTCTCGACTCCTCTTTCTTTTCCAACATCTTGAGGTGCAATCTTTTATGCTATTGATAGGCACTGTGTGTTCTCTTATACAATTCCCATACCATATCACTATTCTCCATAATTATTTCAAATATTTTCTTAACCAATTCTGAAGCCATGTTGTATTTAACAGACTTTATTTCAATCTCCAATTGACCACTCTTCTTTTGGAATTTTTCTGCCTTAATCTTCCAATAAGTGGTATCATCTCTGGCCTCCACCACTCTTTTGTCAAATTCCAGGTAAGGTGAATAACTGCCTGATGATAATGGCAACATGTCCTTATACTTGGAAACTTCTTGCCTCAGTTTTTCATTCTCTGCCATGTATGCATTATTATTCCTTACCAATCGCTCAATTTGAGCCTTTGTGAACCTGGCAACATTTACATTTAAATCAACAGTCTCCATAGGATATGTGTCCTCAACTCACTGTATCAAGAGGTGACCAAATGCTTTATCTGGGTTATCAATGATCTGAGGTCTCTTATTAGGTGGGTACAATACCCACATTAGTAATGTAGCCTTATCAAGATCATATCCTGACCTTTTTTTAATCTTATCCAGTGCTTCAATACTTAGATGCACTTTTTTGTCCTAATTTCTTCTAAAGCTATCAAAAATAATGGCTGAAGTCATGTCCCATCCGGAAACTAACATGACCCCTACTTCTTCAAGCAGTGTTCTCCCCTTTTCTAGAGTCATAGTCTCCATCTCTTTATCAATTTCTATTTGGAGCTCCTTAAATGCCTCATCCTGTACTTCATGAGTGATGTTCTTCATTTTATCCCTAGATTGTTTGCCTTTGTACTCATATATGAAGGCTTTAAATTTAGGGGTTTTAATAAAATCATCATTTGAGACATCTTTTGCTTGCCATGTGTCTGATATCATCTGACATCTCATCAAGAGCTTCCATCGCAACAAATTCTCTCTCCATAGGGGGATCATATTCATTAACCATAGGATGGAATACCTGCAAGTCTTTATCCTCATCCTCACTTTTCTCTTCTTCTTGTTCAATGTCAAAGGTAATATTCGATGTTGGCTGTGAAGTTATATGGCTGAGAGGAGTTTCATATTTAGCCTGTGTATCTCTAATGCTATTACTTCTTTCAAAAACCCACAAGGGCACATTTTCAGTCAGTGTTGCCTCATTGGCAACCAATTTTTCCAATCTTGAGATAGGATCACCAATCTCAATAAACACCCCTTCATACACAGGATTATTTGAAACTCTCCATGATTCTGCCAGCATTACCCTTTGATACTTATTTCTCCTTTCAATGGTAGAGTTTTCATCAACATTCCTGATTAGATCATTAGATCTACAAAAAGAGTATGTTGATATCTTTTCAACTTTTGACTCACTTTGACATTATTTATAAAGTGCTCAGGGTCAAATTTCTCCCTGGGATTCCCTTTAGGCATTCTGAAATGATCTAATTTCTTCTTAATTGCTTCATACCCCTTTTCAGAAAATGCAATAAAATCTCCAAAATGTAAAGTACCCGGCATAAAAGACTATATATTGTGATTTTTCAAATGCATAAAATTGGAATAGGCCAATTGCCTCACAATTTCTAAATAGGCAATTCTATCAGGGCAAGTCTTTGAAAGTAAGAGTGGTTTTCCTTCATACCCAAAGACTCTAACTTTTGTGCAATCACTGTAAGCATACCAATTACCCTAGTTGTGATTGATTTTCTTATCTTTATCCATATCATTGGGTCTGAGAAACTTTTGTATAGTAGGTGACAAATTATAATTGCATGGGTGACCCAACAAACCATATAGTGGCTTTACAAAATACTCTTCAAAATACAAGTAGTGTGATTTATCACATCTATTGTACCAGAGAGCTATCCACATTTGTATGGGCTTAATGTTTCCATCCCTATCCAAATCTCTAATTTTGAGACGCTCATTCCACAGACATATGTTATGTCCTTCATACAAACAAGATGCATGAACAAGGAATAGTGCATGAACTTAACACGTCCCTCCCTATTTTTTGTAGTAACTAAATCATTATGGAGATCATTCCAAGATACTCAGCATAATATGATGGTCAAGCATCTTGGCTCTACACATTTGTAGTCAAAACCATTGGTGTTACTTCCTTGAATGCAGGGGCATCCAAGCCCAACACTTGACAGCTAGAGTAGTAAGTGTATTGAAAATGTTTCTCAAATAGATCAATAGAATACAGGGGGATCTTCTACCCCATAAAATGATTTGAGCTGATTGTTTTCTTCATGAGGTTTATGAAATGGTATCCTCCACCTCTTATAATTGTTACTCAAATTGTGGTATTCATTTAGGAGGTCCCTGATCTTGAACCTCATGTCGAGACTAGTATCCAATTGAAATACCATGCACATATAATCCCTGGTGACATGGATAAAGGCAAACCCATCTTTAAGCTCAATCATATGAGTTTGTGGATTGTATCTATTTGCCATCACTTTGAGCAATTCCACATTTACAAACACATTAGGCACCAGTAATCTCCCCAAGTTTAACCTCCATGGATTTGAAACAGGTTTATGTCTATACATTTTCCTATAGTGATATATAAACAGATCATACCCTCTTATCGGGGTCCATGAGTCACCTACTCATTTGTTCACATCTTCCAATTTCTTAGCTTGGGGTTTCAATTGGGTGTTTCTTCTAGACCTCTGTCTAGAACACGGGCATTGGTCTATCAGATCTTGGTTTAAGTGCCTCTCTTCTATTTTTTGCCTCTTTCTAGGGTTCTTAGTTATGTTTTCCATGATAAACGAGGAGAAGCTATATCTCTATGTTTATACTTCAATGAGTCTATGTATACTCTGCAAATTAAAGCTTGAGCTTGGGGTACTTACTTGAATGAGCTTCGTCTAGTTATTGAATTGCTGCCCTTAGCCACTCACCGCCTTAGTTTTTCTTGATTGCTTAATGATTTCAAAAATCTTCCTAGAGATTGATTTTACTACACTCAGCTCTAATTCATTGATGGCATCTTATGGCAAATTTCATATCAGCGCAAGAGTAATTAATTCATTTGAATGTGAGTCGTTTGATCTGTGCCAAATAGTCTTGTCAATAGCTCATCAAGATGACCCTTTTATTTTCTCATCGATATCTTTCTCTTTCCCTAATGTTCTTTTATTCCTTTTATTTCTTTCAGGATTTTAGAATGACCCTAGATGCCTCTTTGCTTAATATATCCTTCACTTTTTTGGGGGACTAGGGATCACCTCACTCTGACATCCTGGAGTCTCTTTGAAATACTCTCAATGTTTTCCTTTATTCATAAATGCCATCGACTTATCAGCAGGATTGGAAATCACGTTACTCTGATATTCTGGAGTCCTCTCAAAAATGTTTTAGTTACCCTTTATAATCACTACCACTTTATCAGTGGGACACATTTAAGTGTCATGCCGATATACATATTTTTCTTTGATATGCATTTTTGGTGTTTTCAGAATATTGAAGAGACACTAAAATGACTCACTTTGATAGTTCTTAGTCTCTTCAATCTTTTAGTCCCTTTAATTTTTTGATGTTAGCCCAATATGCCGATTAGTTGTATGTTTGTGTCCCTTTAGCTTTCGGATTATCGAAGAGACTTCAAAGTGAGTCTCCCCGATATGGTGGTTTCTCACTGATATCCTTCATATGACTTTATTAAAGGGATGCTAGGGTAGGTCTTAACGATATAGAAGTGTTTTTTTTCTATATGACTTTGGCTTTTGGGTAAAGGCAACAAGACATGAATTTATTAGGGTTAAGACTCTAGGTCAAATGGATATGCTATTTTGAGTGGGGAAAATTTAAAATGGTATTTTTAGGGACAATATTATGGTGGGAAATGGGTTTTTTATAAATTATTTTGGGGTTAAAATTTTGTACCAACAAGGTCCAGACCTAATTTGAAATGTGTATGTTTGCTGACCTTGGAGACTATTCCAAAGGTTGTAGATTGTATTGCTGACCTTGATGTATGTTCCAAGGTTGATGATTGGTATAAATAAGTGTAATGAATCTGTGTGTAGTGTGTGTGGATGCGAAGATGTGAAGATGAAGGTGTTTGTGTTATGAGGCAGCAAAGGTGATATGTATTGTGCTTCATTGGAACTAAACTCAAGCATGTGGTAGATGCTATCATATCAGTTCATGGAAGTGATCCACCCCTCTTGGTAGTGAGCCACCTCTTGGCAGTGAGCCATCCCTTGGCAGTGAGCCACCCTTTGGTAGTGAGCCTCTTTTCTTATTCGGTACCATTACTACATTATATTGTGAGCTAACACTCATCGTGGTTTCTCCCTTCTTAGGGTTTCCCAGGTAAAAATCTGGTGTTGATGTGTGTATGGTGTTGATGTGTTTAAGTTTTGATTCTACATTTCATGTTTAATCTTCATAATAGATTAAGGGGTTAAAGTAAGTGAATGTGAATGTGATTTTGTTTAAGAGAATTTCAAGTTTTTGATACAATTGATTCACCCCCCTCGTAGTTGTCTTGTGCCTTCAATAGAGGCCTCTTCCTTTTAAAATATAGAAACCTGGAGCTATCAAAATGTTGAATTCCCACTCAAGTGGAATGCATAAAGGAATTAAAATGAATAGTTGTGGAAGTTGCTCATGTTTCCCAATGCTGATGCTGAAATGTGTCACTACCAAATTAGGTCTAACTGAAACATGTGACCTCTCAAAGTCATGTGAAAATTGATGAAGAGAAAGATCCCAAAAAGTGATGTGTGGAATGTCAATGCATGCCATGTGGCTACAATCCAAATCCCACATAAATTCCTACTACAAAGAATCTCCAGAAGCCCACTACGAAGAAACATGGAACTTTGAAGTAGCAACAGGTGATGGTGGAGGTGATGTTAGGTTTGTCCTAAGAACATTAAGGTACAAGTGACCAAGTTGAGCCTCTGATGAACTATCCACACTAGATGCAGGAGTGTGAATGCTAGAGAAGGAATAGTCAAGAGAAAAGTGTGAGAAGGTGTAAAGACGAGAGAAATTATCAACCTTGCCAACTGCAACAACCTCTCTACTCTACAAATCTCAAATAATTACTAAATCTAATGTGAACTTAATAGTCTTCCCTGTCCCACTATTTGTAATTTGACATATGGAAAGGAGATTGTTGGACAATTCAGGAATGGAAAGGACATCAGTGAAACATCCTTTGCCTATGTCAACAGTTCCTTTCCCATAAACATCCATATAAGTGTTGTTAGCCACCAGGATTTTAGATGTACTTGTAGGTTGTAATGATGAGAACCTAATCTATGAATAATCCATGTGATGGGAAGCTCCAAAATCTAGAATCCATGTCCCAGACTTAGAGACTGTAGATGCAACAATTGCATTTCCCTTAGATTTTTCTTTTTCCTTAGAAGTATCCAATGTTGATAAAGACTCTTAGATAGATTCAAGGTCCCCTTATTGTTCTTCTCAAGAAGATTTGAGAGGTGGTTAATCTTTTCTTCATACATTTTTTCTCATTGTGTCCAACTTTCTTGCAAAATGCACACTTAACTTTTTCTTTCATAGGTTTCCCTTGATTTGAAAATTTTTAAGTGTTTGATTTTGAGGATTTAGATTTCTTATCTTCCTTGATTTCCTTGTCCTTTTGTGTGTTTGAATCCAATTATTTCCCATTTCTAGAGATACGGGCATGAGGTTTAGAATACTTCATGGTGCCCATCTATATCAACTTATCATGCTCCCTAGTCAAGTTGACAATGAAATCATCTAAAGAAGGCATTTTCCATGTGGCTCCAAAAGCCCTTTTGGTGGACTAAAATATAGATACATAGAGTAATCATGCCCTAGTTTGGAAAGTATAGAAAGGATAAGTTGATCCATTTTTTTCTCTATCCCATATTCTTTCAACTATAATCTTAATGATTTGAATCTAGTGAAATAATTCTCTAAGGTGTCAAAGTCTCTAGGACTCAAACTTATGAGCTCATTTTCTAACTCATGACCTTTTAGATCATCAACCTTCCCAAAAAAAATTCTAAGGCTAGACAAACTTCATTAGGTGTTTTCAAGGCTTCTACATGAAATAGTAGTTCAGGAGATATATTGAGACGCATAAAAACTAAAGGCTTGATCACATTTGTTAAACCATTTTTATTTATCTTTAGTAGTAGTAGGTTCTTTTTTAGTACCCATAGTCACCATATACAATCCTTTATTCTTTAACATAATTTTTATATCAATTTTCTACTCATGATAATTAAAGGGTGTGAGAGGATTAGTAGGTTGATTTAACTCTATTGATCACAAAGAATACGACAAGAGATGACTGCTACAAATGCATCTATAGAATGTTGAGGTGCAGTTCCATTTATAGCTCAATATACAGACTCAAATGTCTTCATAATGTCTGCCCTACTTTTTCTGCTCTGCATCACATATACTCTGTTCTTCTGCCCTCACTATCCTTTTTTGGTCACAAAACTACTTAGATCGTACACACATCGAATTTGCATTGTATTCACAACATGTCATTCATCCAATGCTGAAATCTATCGAGTATATATCCGCATCAAGAATTTCCTCAAACTAGGTCAGCATGCAAAAGATAAAGCTTGTATATTCAAGTTATACCTTTTTGTCCTATTGTTGTGCCCAAACAACAATGCAGACCCAATAAATCATGCAATACTATTCATATGAGTCTGGACCTATTATAGAACCACTTAGATTAATGATTCCAATCATATACCTTCACCGCATATCGATCTAACATGATTGTCAGCTTAACCCTTAAGTACACACTTGACTAATTCAATTGCCATACCATAACCTTCAATGCGGACCATATGAGACTCTTAAAAATATAGCCAACATCCATTATAGACTTCTTAGCAAACCTTCAGAATTGCAAGACATAATAATCTTCTATAGAAAAATACAGAGCTCAAAACTATTGTTTTGTCATAGTGAAATATTGTCAAACTAAAAGATGATACTGGAGAACTTATTGAATATGATCTAATGAATTTCAAGCACTAAAAATCTAGTTTTAGATGCTTATGACATGTATCGACATTGCCTTAGAACGACAAATCAAAATATTCAATAGCAGAGGAATGCAGACCAAAATACTCAGGTACTTTACATTGTTTCAGGCTTAACTCTGTTCATTCAGACTTAGACAATTTACCATATGACTTCAAAAGGAAGTTAGGACTTGAACACTAGAACATAACATCACCAAAGGGTTGTTTACAACATACCAGAACTGCATAATTTGATCTTTAACTGCGGAGGCATACCATTCCTATTACTATCAATCATTCTGTGTAGTATCCATACTTAGTCATTCTAGCTAATTAGTTTTCCAGACTGAAATCCCCTTTACCAAATCTTGTTGCCATCATTGAAAACATTCTACCTTAACCAACAGAGCAGTGTCTCTTGACTATGTTGCCAACAATCTCCCCCTTTGTCATTGATGGCAACACTTAGTGAAAAATATATACTGCTCCCCCTTACTCTGTACACCCTGTTTTACTTCTCCCCCTTAGTTGATTGGCTATTTTTCACTGATTTTCTTCTCCCCCTTTGACATCAATGGCAAAGGTGTATGTACAAGCATCAAAATTTGTGTCAGATCTATAAGACTGTCATACTCTGCCGCATATGTACAAATATAATCTTTAACTTAGTTAGTTGTGGGAGGTAGAATATCATTATAAATGGTCTTTAGTAGAGTTGACTCTCCATCCCATCTATTCTTTGCACTATCCAAAATTTGAATGTGACCATTTATCAGAAACACTAATTTTTCTGTCTTTTGCACATCTGAGGGTGTATCAATTATTGCTTTTACGTTCAAGGCTTCTACTGCAAGATTAGTCATTGAATCTATTTTAGGATTTATCAACCCTCTTAGCTGGAACAATTTTTTTTTAACTTCTTCCCTCTTATTCATCAAACTGCTTAAGTTATTGTGGATATTTACAGCTTGTATCTCTTTACTACTTATTGATTCAACTGCTAGATCAAATGACTTAGAGATATTTATCAACTATAGTTCTTGATCCTTGATCTTCTCTCCTAACCCCTTTATAGATTTCAGCCATTGTAAATAAAATTTGTACAAATCAAAAGCTTCTTTGATGGCACTCTGTATACCTTTTATTCCATTATCTAACACATTTTTATCATTAACTAGCATGGTCCTCAACTCAGCTAATCTCTTCTCATCAAACTCTTTTCTTACTTTTGTTTCCGTGGACTTTTCAAAAGATTCAAAATGTATACTTACTGAGTTTATTAGTCCCTTAAGTTGATCTATTGAAGATAATGAAGTATCCTTTTGATACATCAGCATCATCTTTTCCAAAATACCAAATGCTTCTCTGATAAGCTCACTATCTTGGATGTGAGACCTTAGAATTTCTTTCTGAGCCTTATCTTGCACAATTGATACCAGTTTGAATTTCTATAAAGGAGACATTGGAGCCAAGTTTATTGGTCCTTACAGAAGTTCAGGTGCATCTAACACTTACTTTTCCAAAATTTCTTGACTAAATTAATTGGATCCTATGAGGCAGCAGTGTCTCTTGCCATATCAGACACTTTTTCGTCTTTGTTCTGCTCAAGTGGTTGCAGATCCATATCCTCTTATTGATCAATATTTTTCTTTGGTGAAGGGCTTTTCTTAGCTTGTTCCTATTCTTGATTATCAACTTTATTTTGCTCATTAGTCTTCTCCTTGTCAGCTATATCCAGACCATCAGTAGTAGGGGCTTGATCTTCTTTTTCCTTTATCCCTTCATTATTTTTATCCAACCCTTGATCCAGGCTAACCTTCGGAATAGATGTGTCATCTCCAACATTTGTTTCTTCATTATCATATATGGTTAGGAGATGAAATTCCTTCAATACTCTCAAAGTGATTTCCTCATTTTCCATAACTACCTTTTTAGTGTTATCTAACATGAGAGTGTTCATCCTCATCTTTGTTCTAAATTTTCCATTAAGCACTTTGGAGACTTTTGCCTTTTCTTCTGGGGTGATTTCAGGACAGCTTTATTAGTGTGTGTTCTCTAAGCTCAATGTCCCTGGCCATAGCAGTTTCTTTCCTTGTAGTCATTATACTTCCCAAGCTTTATGGGAGATCAATAATTATCTCAATAAGGGCTTTATTGCATATGTCCAAGTATTTGATGACAACAGTCTCAATGATGTTTTTATCTGCATCATCATAGTCATCATACAATTGGGTAATAGGTTTTAGATTGCCATCAACTATAATGGCCTTCAATACATCCTCTAGACTTATTGTAGCCTATACTTTCACAGGCTCTACCTTCTTCTCCTTCCTACTTCCTTTCCCCCTTTTGGAGGGCTTCCCTTGACCAGTACCAAAGGCTTTTGCTTAATTAACCTTCATCTTTTTAACTTCTTCATCTGATTTTGTTTCCTCCTCATCAACTCCTATGCTCACATGCATTCTTTTATCTTTTGTCTTCTTTCTCTTATGACTTGTTGCAGGGGCTTCCACACTTGCAAAGGGTGTGGGACCAAACAACATAGATGCATCTTCCGCAAAGGTAGAACCTCTAGTTCTTTTAGTTACTGTTGGGTTCTCTGGTTTCCTCTTATGCTCTTCTAGAGCTTTAACTGGTTCACTTTCCTTATTTTCTCTTGTTACCCTATCTACTTGAGCTTTTTCTCTTGCTTTTGAGATTTGTTCCTTTGTAAATCCATGAATTTGGGCATATTCTTCAGCTCTTTTCCTTGCCTTCTTTTGAATTTCTAGAATTCTCTATTCAACATGGACTTTTGTTGACAACTCCTCATAGGTCCCAAATCTTTCTTCTTTGGGGTCCCTAGGTTTGCTTAACATTTGTTGGGCATAATTATCCAATATTTTTCCATCTACTTCATACCCCATTGGCATAATCTAGACTGTTCTAGGCTCAACAACCTCCATCATGCATTGGTCTTTTATTACAATGAAGCATATGTCATTCTTGTATTTTTCAACAATTCCCTTGGGAATCCTTACCCTAGATTGCATAATTCTTTAGAAATTCTTGAAATAGCCCCATAGGGCTGTATTTTGTTCATCATAGTTTCCTATGCTACTTAGATGATCTCTAATTTGCACTACAACAAGTTAACTATTTAACTAGAACAAGTTCTTCATACTTGGTAATTCTTGCATGTAGTAGAAAAATAAGCAGATGATCAACATACCAAATTTAAAGGGATATTTTCTTTCTTTTGTCTTCTTTAGGTTTTCCATTAATGGACATCGTAGCAATTCATAGAGGTCATAGTCTGCATTCTCCTTAATCATCTGATAAGCAGTGTATATAGCAATATTGGAGATGGAGTTCTCCTAGTTGGTGAAATAGATCTTATATCCAATTACCATTGATGCAAACCTCACTGCATGGTCTATAATATCATTAACTGTTGATGCCCTCTTGTCAAATTGGGCTCTGGTTGCTTCTGTCACAGTGTTATTTTTTACATCTTTTAATAAGGGCACGTACCAGTAGAATTTAGTCCTATCATGGCCCTAATCGCATCCTTGGTGATCTTAAAGGGTTTCCCGAGCCACATGAATTCATCGTGGATCCTGCTCAACATGCACCACACCCATTCATCTTCTGCAAATGTTGGGAAGTCTCTATACTGAATGAATTTCTTCTCTTCCAAAGCCTTATACTCTTCCTTCAACTCAAATTTGTCACCACTTAGATGCTTTAGATATAAATTTGAGAACCTGCTATCTCCATGCTCCTCTAGGGCAACATGAATGTAAGCCCTAACATCCTCTACATGCATTAATCTGTGTGGTATAACCTAAAATGCACCCATTGGATTGACTTCTATTGATTTGAAGGGATGTTTCTTGAATTTTGGTCAAGCTCACTTAGTGATATCAACAACCTGTGTAGTTGCCATTTTTGCAAAGATTTAAACAAATTCACAATAGGGTTTCAACTAAAAATACCTTTTTATGTCGAACTAGGGTTTTCTTTACTTGAATCACTCTGAGTTACTTTGAACCGTTGATATAGCTTAGAATTCTTCTTTAGTTTTTCTTAGACACTTGATAGCTTGAATGCAAAGTGAATTGTTTGTCGAATGAGCTCCTTTTTAACCCTTGTTATGATAACCTAGTCATCATAAATGCTTGTTCACCAAAAGCTATCAAACTCTTCACTGTAGAATATAGTCAATTAGGATTGCTCCTCAATGCTCTGTATTTGAACCTTTTCTACCAGAATTTCTTTCAAAAGATCTGTCATATAAAGATTTTCATCATATCTTGGTGCTGGATCCTAGCACTGACTATCTGGCTAGGGGATTAGGATTTTCAATATAGCTCCCCCTGAGCTAGAGCTCCCAATTTACTTCCCAGAGGAAGTATCTGCACCAAAAGCTGGTGCAGACCCCTCCTTGACCTCAATCACATCTTTCTTGATCTAGATCTTTCCCATCTCTTTCTTAGTTTCAATCGGATCAACTTCATTCTTTCCTTTATCTCCCCTCTCCTCTATTTTTTTCTCTTCTGCATAGTAGTTCTTTTTCATATTCTTGCTTCTGCAGAATTTTGCCACATGTCCAGGTTTGTTGCAATTGTAACACACAATATTCCTCAGTCCTTGATTCCTTCCATTGATTAGATTTATCCTTGATTTGCATTGGTTAGCCATATGCCCAAATATATTACATGTAAAGCATTTTCCATTGAAGAATTGTGTGTTCCTTACATTGTTAAAACCATTCCTTATTGCACTCCTACATTCACTTGCCATGTGACTAATTCTTTTACAATTGAAACATTGACCAAAGAAAGATGGAACATTTTGATTCATTCTACTCCTACACTGAGTAGCCCTATGACCAAACTTATTACACTTGAAACAATAGCCATTGAAAGATGGGTACCTTTGAGCATTTGGTTGTCCTAATGGAGGTCTTCTAGGTCTATTTCTCTAATTCTGGATCTGGTTGCCTTTGTGTTTCTTCTTCTCAGTATTGACTTGTCCTAAATTTGAACTTTCTCATTTTTCAAATCCCAAGCCTTGCTTGTCATCTGGACTTTTTAGACTTTCAATCAACTCCTCAAGCTTTGCAAAGCTTATTTTGATTTTTTCTTTATAGCTATTAGCTGCTTCCAGATCATATTTCAAAAGTAACACATCTTTTCCCAATTTTTCACATTCTTCAGACTTACCCTTCACAATCTGATTTAGAGATTCCTCAACTTTTGTTTTTTCTTCAACCAAACTTGATAGATTGTCTATGGATTCATGTGCTTCTTTTAGTTTCTCACTTAACTCTTTTCTTCTTTCCTGGGACTTCTTGACTTGCTCCCTTAGTTTCAGAGTGCAATCATCAACTTCTTTGATATTTTCCATCAAATCTTTGATATCTACTTCAGACTTGTCAAGATCTTCAAGAGCAGCTTGTAGTTGTTCATTGTTAACATATATACAATCACCAATTTTAATGGTACCTAGATGACTTGCTTTTGGAGAAGTGAGATATCTTTTTGCTACCAAGTGTACACTTTCCTAGATCTTCCTCAAGCTGTTAATCTCCTTCCAAGGAACCTTGCTCTGATACCAATCGTTGATCACAAAGAATACACCAAGAGATGACTTCTACAACTGCATCTACAGAATGTTGAGGTGCAGATCTATTTATAGCTCAGTATACAGACTCCAATGTCTTCATAATGTCTGCCCTGCTTTTTCCACTCTGCTTCACATATACTCTATTCTTCTACCCTCACTATCCTTTTCTTGTCACAAAATTGCCTTAGGTCGCACACACACACACATCAAATTCACACTGTATTCACACCATTTCATTCATCCAATGCCGAAATCTATCGAGTATATATATTTGCATCAAGAATTTCCTCAAACTAGGTCGGCATGCAAAATATAAAGCTTGTATATTCAAGTTATACCTTGTCATCCTGTTGTTGTGCCCAAACAACAATGCAGACCCAATAAATCATGCAAGACTATTCATATGAGTCTGGACCTATTATAGAACCACTTAGATTAATGATTCCAATCATATACCTTCACCGCATATCAATCTAACATGATTGTTGGCTTAACCCTTAAGTACACACTTGACTAATTCAACTGTCATACCATAACCTTCAATGCGGACCATATGAGACTCTAAAAAATATAGCCAACATCCATTATAGACTTCTTAGCAAACCTTTAGAACTACAAGACATAATAATCTTCTATAGCAAAATGCGGATCTCAGAACTATTGTTCTGTCACAGTGAAATACTGTCAAACTGGAAGCCAACACTAGAGAACTTGTTGAATATGATCTAATGAACTTCAAGTGCTACAAATCTAGTTTTAGATGCTTATGACATGTGTCGACATTGCCTTAGAACTACAAATCAAAATATTCAACAGCAGAGGAATGAGGACCAAAATATAGGTACTATACACTATTTTAGGCTTAACTCTGTTCATCCGGACTTAGACAATTCACCATATGACTTTCAGAGGAAGTCAGGACTTGAACACTGGAACATAACATCACCAAAGGGTTGTTTACAACATACCAGAACTGCATAATTTGATCTTCAATTGCGGAGGCATACCATTCCTATTACTGTCAATCATTTTGTGTACTATCCATACATAGTCATTCTAGCTAATTAGTCTTCCAGACTAAAATCCCCTTTACCAAACCTTGTTTCCATCAATGACAACATTCTACCTTAACCAATAGAGTAGTGTCTCTTGACTATGTTGCTAACATACTTTAAGCTTAACCAGATTGTTGCATAAGTTTAGAACTATGGAAAGAAAATATTGAGAGAAATGTGGAAGTGCACACTAGATATGACATAAGACACCCCCTGTAACTCAATATTTTTATCCCCCTTAGATTTTTGGCACTTTATAACTTAGTGCACAGGCATGTCCAATTTGGAATGAATAATGACACTTTATAACAATAATGTGAAATCATATCCAATGGATCGAGCTCAAAAAAATAGTCACTTTTAAAAATTGCACTTGGATATGAGTTTCCTATTAAAAGTTATTACAATTTTAATTTTTCCTGACTTGTCTAAATTTGCACTGATTTTTTTTTTTTTAATAGAATACCTTGAAGATCCAAGAATAGAAAGGAAAAAAGAGAGAAAAAGTTTAGCCCCCTTTGGTTGGGCATGACCACACCATATGACCAAGGGGTTTATCTTTTTTTGTGGCTATCCCCCTCATTTGATGGCGTAACCCCTATTTTGTTGACCTCAACAAAATCACTTTTTAATAGACGAATAGTATGCCTTCTCTCTACTTTTATTTTGACAAATGTCATAGGCTTCGATGCCTTCCACCAAGGTTTTGGCATCAGATAAAGAACAAATAGGGGTGGCTATTAACAACAAACATGAGCAACTTTGTTTTGGGCAATTAAGTTTTCCATGCCTTCCACACAGAGGTGAGTTTGGTAGGGGTGAATTTCTCTGCCAAAAGTTGTGAATTTTGTAATGGGGAAGTCTTGCCAATATAGTATGTGACCCTTTCTATGCTATCCATGAGCCTTCCAAAGACTACGCCTTGCAAAAAATAGGTTGCGGCCTTTGAATGCACTGAATGGATGCCTTCCACCTGTGGGTCAACCCTGAAACATGCTTTACCACTGGATTCTCTCCTTCTATGCAAAAGGGTCTCCTCTCGATTTGGCTCTTCCTTCTTCCACAGACAAAAGATACGCAGAAACAAAGATTAATATTTCCGCTTGAAGGCAAAATGCTTTCAAGATAAACTATGCAATTGCTCTGATACCATGTTAGATAATTCACGATGGACTAGAGAAAATGCTGATACAGGTTGGCCACGATAGATTAATAAACACACACCCTACAAAGTTAGAAGGAAAAATAGAATGCAAGCATAGACAAGCACATGAAAATGGAAATTCTGGATTGATTAATATTATGAACAAGGTTTGTACATATAGTGAGAGGTGGTTGAGTCGAATAAGAAGTTGACTTATACACACCAATAGTGGTGGCGAGTTTACTTTGCCACATAGCAAGAGGTTGCACCACATACCTTGAACAAGTTTGACCAACTCTCCAAGTCACCACATAGCCACCTAAGATGGCTTAATGCCAAGTGTAGAAATACATGCGCAATTATTTAATTAGTAATTACTTAATAATATTCTACACTAAAAGATGCAAAATCCCATAATTTGTCATAGTAATGCTCTATCCATGATGAGACAAATTACAAGATACTTTGAGTCCATTCAACTAATCTTAACTATCATGTGAACCCAATATACTATGACATAGCATTACTATGACAAATTATGAGATGCTTCATGTCCATTCTTTAGTTTCTATGCAACTATTTATATGCATGCAATATCTCTGTAGCCATTATATATTGGCATTAATTTTTCTCACCAATCGAAAAAATTTATTTATTGTGCAACAATCTTCTCTTGTTGCACAACTATCTTTTATTATGGTGCAACTAAAGACTGTATGCATCTAAATTGTTATGTAGAAAGTGAAGAACTCTACCTTTAGGATAACTAAAGGATGTTCTCAAAGAATTTTTAATGAGTCTTGTAAATCTAATTCTTCAATTGCGCAACAACTAACCACATGTGCACTAAGGAAAGAGAGTCGTACAACTCTACTATTATTTCACCATACTATACATGGTAGCACAACATGCACTCTCAATGTCATAGCATATACACAATGATATGTATGTTGGATCAAACGAGGAAAGGACCCACAAAGTTTGTGGTGATGAGGAATCCACTTTGTTCACAAACCAATGAATTAGTTTCCTTAATCTTGTTAAAACTACTATATGAATTTGCTTAAATATTCCTTAATCAACTTATAAAATAATTGACAACTACTCCATCTATTCAAATGATGATTAATAAATCAAAATTATCAAGTTCTCACAAGAGCACTTGTCACCTTGCAAGTATCAATCTTTCACCGTAGCTAACATACAAGGAAGTCAATTAACTAAAAATAAGTCTATGACTAAATATATAAGACAACATCGTTTAATTATTTTACTAATTAAATCATAGTAAATTCCAATCTCTTCTTCACCTCTAACGTTTTGATCCAATTTAATTTTCAAAAAGAATTTTTTTGATTGATTGAAAAGTTTTACAAAAGAAAATTAAATTTGCATTCATACCTAATCTCATTTGACTATTTATTTATCATCTCATCTATTTAAATATCTTACAATAAAGTCTTAAAAATATAAATCAGAATTAATTTATCAAATATTAAAAATGTTAACAAAATTAATTATCCAAAATTATTTGTCTTAAACTAGACCTCATTTGGGTTAAATTGAATTAAATTAAAAACTCCTACTCATTTTAATTGTTAAAAATCTCTTGCCGATAAGGGCATGGTTCGGTGGTTAAGTTGCGTGGTTGTAGTGGTGGCCACTAGAGTTCAAACCCCCACTGGACCAACGAGCTCGCAGGCTTTACGTCTTTGCTGGGCCAACAAGCTCATGGGTTTGAAGTGTTCTTGCTAGGGGATGAGGTCCCCCATGTTGTGGCCACACTGGTTCATTGCTCTGGGCAAAAGCACTCACGTGGAGCTGGAGGGCATGTTGCACCAGCGTCGCCAGTCACGTTAAAAAGTTTACCAGTGCATTAGCTTTTTTTTGTAAATTGTTAAAAATCTCTATAAAAATTTCAAAAACAAGGCTTAGAAGTGTTGAGTATGAAAAAGGAGAATGATAACAACTAGAGTGCAAACTATATCAAACCCTTTTCCATATAGCATTCAAGGACAAGACCGAGCCAAATGACTACAAAAATAAGGTGGACTCAACTGTTGACCTTATGCTCAAGTATGCTAAAGATGGATTAGATTTAATTTAGTATTTTCCTCAAACCCTAGGTTAACAATGCATGAAACTCTACTTCTATGGTGATCTACTTATAATAGAGGAAATATAACTGAAACCCATAAACTAATTGCACATGGATGATCAAAGGAATGATAGAACCTATCTCCCAAAAGTAGAGGTGTCAGTGGACCTCATTGGGACCGCCCAGGTCCCAACTGAAGGAATCTGCTGGAGGTGTCAACTAGAAAAATGTTCTGAATGATGTCCTGATGCCAGATCTAAACTTTGAAAAGGTATAAGGACATGTGGGCGGTACCACCCAAGTCCTTGGTGGGAGAATACTCTAAAAATGTTTTTGGATCCCAAAACCCTAATCTGCACTCTGTCTTCTTATAGCTTTGTATTTTCTAGATTTCGCACATGTAACCTACACACAAGAAGATAAGAAGAGGTTTGGGGGTTATGGTGTTTAGGGACTTGCCTTAGTCAAATCTTGGAATAGAATTCAAGCTTCCAACACCATTGATTGATAAAGAGTGTGTGCACTCATGGGGATAGAGGCTGAAAACAATGATAATATGATGATTCAAATGATGATAAACAAACAATGATATCACCTATTTGATGAACCCTTAGAATGATGAAGATCCTTCAACTCCTAAGGAATAATAGATGATAGCTCCATATTTGCAATGACACACAATAACAACACACAAATCTTCTCTAGAATCATAATGAATTTTCTTTCTTGCTTCACTTCAAGATCTCAATTTATGCTTTTTCCAACCTAGTTGATAATGAACTCACAAAAAACACTTATATATGCTTTCCTGCTCATAATCGTAAATTCAAACTAAAAGAGCTGTCAAGGAGAAACCTCTAGAGAGGTGTTAGGCTAAACAACACTTAAATTAGACCCAACCTAAAGTGAGGGAGCTGGGCGGTACCGTCCAGGTCCTTTAGCCTCATTTAGGTCTGGGGTAAGCTAAATCAAGGGGCCCATATTCCAATTTTACTTTGGTGTCGGGAAATTTTGCATCAGGAGAAACATTTTGAATGTATAATACAATTAAGGGGACCTAGGAGCTAAACAAGAAGGTAAAAAGGCATGTGGACACTTTTTACTCCATAACATTTAGCCCCCACTTTAATGTGTGTATGATCTTACGATCAATACATGCATTAAAGTAAGGTTGAAAACACATCAAGTACATCAGATACTAGAGCCAAAAGCACACTCAGAGTTTGGAAGACCATCTCTAGCCCCCAAGCTCAAGAAAACATAAGAATACACATGAAAAACACATAAAACAACAAGAAGATAGTACATAAGAATGTAATACATGGAGAAAACATGAATGTAGACACGCAATACATGAAGCATACACGAAGAAAATACATGATTAAAAAATTATACTATACTATCAAGTGATGGGGGAAGCTCATTGCTACATGCCACCATTAAAGCACACAAAATACACGGTGTGGGGGCAACTCATCACTACACACCACCACAAAACATGCAAAACACACAGAATACACATGGAATACATGAGTGACGTAGAGTGTGTTGTTGACCCACTATACATCTTATACATAAGACATAGGCAATGGGGAGGAGCTCATCACTACGCTCCACCATCTAAGACACACCAAACACACCTGACGGTTGAGCTGTGCTAACACAACCACCAAAAACATGCTTAAGGGTGAGTAACTCAAGACCCAACCCTACTTCCTATGAGAGGACTTTTTCAAAAAGGATGTGCAACCGCTCAAGGGAATACACAACCCCACTTTCCGTAGAAGGGATT
This sequence comes from Cunninghamia lanceolata, assembly GCA_027924645.1. NCBI lineage: Eukaryota > Viridiplantae > Streptophyta > Pinopsida > Cupressales > Cupressaceae > Cunninghamia > Cunninghamia lanceolata. The sequence continues at coordinate 17,279,045 of BSBN01000547.1, forward strand.
TCAAAAACATACAACCCCACCTACATCACGTAGACACCATATAGTGAAAAGGAACCATGTGCACAAAGTATACAACCCCACCTGCATCACAAAAATGCATTATAGTTAAAAGGAAGCATACACAACACACAAAACAAAGTATACAACCCCACCCACATCATGGAGACACCTTACAGTGAAAAGGATGTATAGGCAAACACACAATTCAAATTATACAACCCCACTTGCATCACAGAGATGCCTTATAGTCAAAAGGTAGTATATAATACATTTTATCACAATATCTAAGATATCCAAGAATTTATTACAATATATGCCCCCACCTTAAAGTGGTTGCTCCCACTTGTCGATAGCAATCACACTTAAGGTAAGTTTGAAAACACGTGAGGGAACAAGAGCTTCCACAAAGCACATGCCCCAAAGTTACGTGCTTACAATTGTTGAATTGTTTCTAACAATCACAATAGAACGCATCAATATCATTTGCTAACAACCATTGATCAACAATATGCATGTACGAAAGATCACAAAGATCAGAACAAACTTTGGTTAGAAAATCTAATCTAAGATAACAACCAAATCATTTCATGAAACTAATACATAAATAAGGTAACATATCACTTACCAAACCAAGGCTATACTTATGGGTTCGGAATCGAGTATAGCTGTGAGGTTATACTTTAGGTATCTCAGAATTGAGTATAGCTACAAGGTGAGAAACCAACATTCCAAAGTGCATAGAGGAAGATTTAGACTATTACAAAGGTTTGTTACAACAATTTCACAGGATACATGATCACAACAAAACATAAAGTGATTCTACTAGTCAAACGTCAGTAACAAATTACCCTTGTCTTCATATATCAACTGGGTCCATTTTTATTTTCTTGTTTTAGGGACGCATGGTCCTTATCAGAAGTGTATATTTGTTGTCATCGTCCATCGACTAGTAGAGCCACAAGTACAATGGAAGAATGAAATCACAAAAAATGATAGAGGAGACAAAAGTAACTTAGGGCCACAATGTGGAAAGATGCCCCCTCCACAACATTATGCGCCCAAGGCACCACACACAACAATTACAACAAGAGAAGTGTAGAAGAATGGAGAAGCAAATAGAAGGAATGTCACAATAGAGGCAATCTCCTTGTATCTCCGAACTTACAAGAGTATCAAGGATCATCCAAGGAGACCTAAACAAACTTTTAACACTACACGGGGGAACACAACACAACACTTAAGAGGAGGCCTCCCGTGAGAGCAACTTGAAGAGGTGCTACATCAAGGGTGGCTGAATGAGTGAGAAATACTTACCTAAAATAAAATGAAATCATGCGAATGGTTGTCCTTAATCAAATCATCTTCTTCCCAATCTTGATCTTCATATGAAATAGGTGGTACATAGGGCACTATAGCCCAACTTGAAACTTCTTCATTTAATTCTTCTTTTGATTCGATTTCTTTCAGTGGGATATTTTATTCTTGTGGTGACATTTTTTGATCTAAGGCTTGTTGCTTTCTTCTTCTTTCCCTTGCATTTCTATTTCTTCTAGTCTTGTTAGTTATATTTCTCAAGGGAGTTTCTTTGTGCACCATCAAGGGTTCATGATTTTCTGCATTCTTCATCATTTCTGAAGAGGAATCTGGTACAAAAGTAATTTTATGATTTTGTGATGGATAGCTTCACTCTTGAAGGTTTTATCCTGATCCTTGTAAGGATGGAGGAGGAGGAACCTCGGCAAAAATTCCCTTTCCTCTTGGTTGAGGTGAATCCTTCATCTTGGGTTTCTTTTCACTCTTTATTTATTGGATAGGAGGAATTGTATCCTCGGAGCAACAAGAGGGTCTAGGAGTATTCTTGCCATATGATAGTTCAACTATTTTCTTTGCTTTATACTTTTGATGTGCCAAGACGAATTGATCTTGTCTTGGTTGATTTACTTCAATAGGTTGTGGCCAAAAATAATCCAAATTGAAATTTCCACGAGTGGCTAATGGTTTAAATCCACTGTGATGAATAGTGTGCACTCGACCTTTATGAGGAAACTTTAAGCACTTGTGAATAGTAGAAGGAACTACTTTCATGGATTTTATCCAAGGATGTCCTAACTTCGCACGAAAGAGATCCAAGATGGGAATCATGATGAATGGTGCTTCTAGGGCTTTTTTAACCACCTTAATACAAAGTGTTATCTTTCCAATTGCTGAAATAAAATAACAATTATGTGCTTTTTCTATTATATCTGTTGGATCATAAGTATCTTGTGCTATATCATGCATATATAAAAATTCTTCTGTGATAACATTTGTCATGCAATTGGGATCAATAAGAACTCCTCTTGTAGGATTTCCATTTATTCTTGTTGTTATATAAAGAGGACCATCAATGTTGCAAATAGTGCCCTCATGTGGTGTGAAGGATATGACGAGTTTAGGATCCTTCCTTTTCTTGTTAAATCAAGGAGGATCCACACCACCCTTATTATGATTGGATGCCATATATGTGAGACTTTTGTACACCAAGACACTAGTTTGAGGAAACCAGGTTTTTGAAGCTCTTGCAAAGATAAAAAAACACACTAGTGTCACTACAAACAAAGTGATCACAATGTCAAAAGTGCCACATAAAAAGGCAATCTATACAACTTTAAGATTTATTGCAACGATATGTGAAAGAGATGTTGAAATACACAATGTGTAATTACAAAAGTTTGAATTTTCAAATTAAAGATGTAAAATGATGCAAGATTTTCAAATGAATATCAATAAATATGCAATAAATCAATGCAAGATTTGATTTGAACAATCAACAAGAATTCTCGAAGCTATGGGTTCACCAAAATGTTAAGTATGAAAAAGGAGAATGATAACAACTAGAATGTAAACTAGATCAAACCATTTTCCATATAACATTAAAGGACAATGCCAAGCCAAATCACTACCAAATGAAGGTGGACTCAGCTACTGACCTTGTGCTCAAGTATGCTATAGATGGATCAGATATAATTTAGTCTTTTCCTCAAACCCTAGGTTAACAATGCATGAAACCCTAGTTTTACAATGATCTTCTTATAATAGAGGAAATATAACTAGAAACTAGAAACTAATTACATAGGGATGATCAGAGGAATGATAGAACTTGTCTCCTAAAAGTAAAGGCATCGGTGGACCTTGGTGGGACCGTCCAGCTCCCAACTGAAGGAATTTGTCAGAGGTGTCAACTAGAAAAATGTTCTGAATGATGCCTTGATGCCAAATCTAAACTCTGAAATGGTAGAAGGACATGGGTAGTACCGCCCAAGGCCTTGGTGGGAGAATACTCTAAAAATGTTTATGAATCCCAAAACCCTAATCTGCACTCTATCTTCATGTAGCTCTATATTTTCCAGATCTCGCTCTTGTAACCTGCACACAAGAAGATAAGAAGGGATTCAGGGTTATGGTGTTTAGGGACTTGCCTTAGTCAAATCTTGGGATAATATTCAAGTTTCCCAACACCGTTGATTGATAAAGAGTGTGTGCCCTCATGGGGGCAGAGGCTGAAAATAATGATAATATGATGATTCAAATGATGATAAACAAACAATTATGTCACTTATGTGATGAACCCTTATAATGATAAAGATCCTTGAAATCCTAAGGAAGAATAGATGATAGCTCCATATATGCAACAACACACAATAAAAACACATAAATCTGCTCTAAAATTAGAATGAATGCTCTTGCTTGCTTCATGTCAAGATCTCAAGTTATGCTTTTTCCAACCTAGTTGATAATGAACTCACAAACACAGTTATATATGCTTTCTCGCTCATAATCATAAATTCAAACCAAAAGAGCTGATAAGGAGAAACCTCTAGAGAGGTGTTAGGCCGACCAACACTTAAATTAGACCTAAACTAAAGTGAGGGACCTAGGTAGTAATGCCAGGTCCTTTAACCTCATTTAGGTCTGAGGTAAGCTAAATCAAGGGGCCCATATTCCAATTTTACTTTGGTGTTAGGCAATTTTCCACCAGGAGAAACATTTTGAATGTATAATGCAATTAAGGGGACCTAGGAGCTAAACAAGGAGGTAAAAAGACATGTGGACACTTTTTACTCCATAACAAGAAGATATCAACTAGTCTACATTTTTATATATAAATATTTATTTAAATATTATTTATTTATTTATTTCTATTTAACTATTTTCTAACAAAACTATATTATAAGGCCAATTTAATTTAATTTGATTACTTAAATTATCAACAACATTTATTAAGTGTTAAAAATTTAAAATATAGATAATAACCTAGAAAACAAATGAATGAAAGGAAAAGAAATAGAAAATCTAAATAATTAGATTAATCTGTCCTACTCAAAGGAATGCAAGATAATAAATTATATACAAAGAAAGCCATTGCTTAAATAAGCAAATAAGAGGCATAATATTAGGACTAGTGTTATAATTTTCTGATATGAGCTAAAAATATAAAATGCATAAAATAACCCTAAGTAAACTTAAGCAAGTGTGAAGAGGGCCTAAGTGAGAAGTAGCTAGGAACTAGACTAGTTAGAAAATCTATCCCATTTACACTAACATTAAATTCTACCAACCCTATGTGCCACAATTTAATCATCCTTCTTAAAAGTTTTTTTTTTCATAACTCAACATTCAACAATTTTTTTTAAAACACATTAAATTAAATTAAATTATATCAAAACTCTTAAAATTTAATTTGATTTAATCTCACAATTATTATGATTAAAATTTAAGTTATACATAATAAAAACTAAATCACTCAATTATCTTAATTAAATTTGAAATAATAAATAAATATTAGAAATTAAAACATCACTAATAAATCTTAAATATAATATGATATAAAATAATAACTATAATAAATCACTACACAATTACGTTTTATATCATATCACATCCATAAATAACTGAATGATTAAAAAAATTCAAAGATCTAATTCAATCTCTAACATTTGTTTCCCTATCATACCTTTTAATCCCAGTCTTTCATATAATGACAACCCTAAAAGTGCCCTAACTCATTGCATTCAATTTTAGCCATCTATTTTAATTAAATCTCAACCCTCTATTATATCATCTATACATCTATAAATCAATCATCTTCAACTATTACAAAAGAGAAGAATTTGTAGGTACTTACTGTTGGAATTTTGAATAACTCTTTGAACAACCACGTCAATTTCATTCTAAACACATCTACAATGAATGAAGAATGAACGAATTTCTTGTAGAGGGTTATGTGTCTCACATATGTATTTAAACAAAGATATTTTGGATTCATTAGAAAGAGCATTTTGAGATATTTATGAAAAGTGGTTAAATTAAAGATTTGGATTAGTATTGAGGGAGATATGATGATTTTAAGTTGACTCAAAAATATTGTTTTTCAAAAACTTTTAATGTGTGATCTTTAAAGAAAAAATCATATCTTATAATCTAGGAGAGGAAATTGCATTATGTTTTTTTTTTAATAGTTAAAAATTTATTTAAATCTATTTTTCTATATTATTTTATTTTTAGATTTGTAATAAAAGTAAAGATGAGAATTTTTTTTTAAACACATAGAACCATAGATGCATGTATATTTTTTTAATATCTAAAACAACATTTCAAGTGAATTATATTTTTTTTCTCTTAACATTGAATGTATCTATAACAAATAAAACCCCTTTGTTTACTACAAGAATACACTTCTATTTTTCAATGCATTTACAATTATAGTTGAACAAAAGCAAATCTTCTAAATTTAATATATTTTTTGTACAATGATTTATACAAAGAAATCTATTTTATATGTAGATCTCTCATTTCACAACTCTCACATGCATAAGGAAGAAATAAATATTTTTTCTAAACAAATCTAGAGTTCCACATGCACAAATATGAAAACAATCGCATCCTCTCAAAAGTGGATTTACAATACTCTAATGGCTTCAAGAAAGGGTTTCAAAACCCATATAAAACCCTCATCAAACACAATTTTGTCATCTTTGATTCATTTTAAATCTATAAAAAATAAAGCTTCACATACAAGCCAATGGAGATTTGCTCACCTCCCAACCATAGGACTTGCTCACAAGCCCAACCCGAGCTAGGAGGTTCTCATAGAAACCAATTTTTGCATCACAACAAAAGAATTCACACAAAAATACAACACCCATAGGCTTAAACATTACATATGAATCTTGGCAAGATTCATATAAAATGGGGAGTCAAGGGAACACACTAATTTCTTGGGGAAAAATAGAAATGACATCAAATCTCCTTTATTTTTCAATACCCACACACACCAAAACACATAATAATACTCCATCACCAATTCACATCTCCCACAACATTATGGCCATAAATTTTTTAAGTTTTCTTCTCATATCCCATGATATCACATATCAAATTCAAAGACACTCAATGCCTTGAAAATACTACAACCTCTACATACATACTCCTTTTATATCACCAAGATACATAGTTTACATAAATATATGCAAAGGCACTCATGCCTTAAAATAAATATAGATTAAGCACGTTTTCCCCAAGAGAGGGTCAACACTTCTCTCAATCGGGCCAATACTTGGGTGACTCTTAACCAAAATGGAAAGATCTACACCCAACATAACATAACATCCATCTTCAATGAGTATCGACACAATATACCTAACATAACAAGAGGATTTTTATACAACATCAAGAATACTCAAAGAAAAATCAAGAAGTTTCCAAACATTATTTTATCAACAAACAATATCAATATATACTCAAAAGTAGCTTAAGAACCTACCTAAATACTTCAACAAATTTTAAAAAGCCCTTGATTCAAATTCTTCAATCTCTCCTCTTCTCCAAGATCTCAAGTTCTTCTTTATCTTCTCTTTCACCAAGCGACTTGATATCCAAAAATAACAATGAAAAAAATAGAAAAGAAAACTCTCAACAAGGCTTCAAGAAAAGGTTTAAATAAATGATAAATTTCTAGGTACAATGAATCTAGGGTAAAGTTTGACTTTGCCACCCACAATCATATTTACCTAAAAAAAACTTGTCAATTATCTTTAAAGACACTTTTCAAGGCTCTAGACTCTTCTAAAACATATTTTAAACACTCTAACATGGACCTATCTCATAGGTCACCACTTTAGAGGTTTAATTTGACTCAAAATATTTAAAAAATTAACATTACCTCTAAAATTTTCTCTTGAGTTCAAATCTGAAATTTGACACTTAAGGGGACTTAAGCAAACATCAACTTAACAATAATAAAAATAATTAAAAATTAATTAACAAAACTTCACACAACACATTTACACAAGAAAACCTTAATCCTTTCTTGGGATAAGGCCTAGGTATACTAAGGAATCACAACAATAGTTTCTTGAGAACCTCCATAATTTTCATGGTTGATGAAATTTAACCTGCACACTTGCACCTAAACGTTAATATATTTAAGATAATAACCAAAGTGAAATTTATAATTAAATCAATATACACATCATAGATAAATCATAATTAACCAACGTTATCATAATTCAACTAAAATCCAATGATAAGTTTAGTCCACAATGAAAATTATATTTACACACAATCACATAAAATACATGGCATCTATCTAATTACATTGAGATTCACCATCATATAATTAAATCTATTCTAAAATCGATCCATAAGGACAAGATAAATATGAATTCTATACTTGAAAATAGATACTGTAAACAAGTCCATAATCAGTAGTTGATAAATTCATCTTCTAAGTAGATAATGAACTACTATTCTTAAACATAACATCAGTATCCATGTAATCTATGATTATAACAAAGTATAATAACATATCCACAAGTCTTATCAAAATAAGATGTGATCATGAGGAGAAGTGGGCCTCACACTTTTGGATGATTACCCCCTCAAAGCGGCTTATTATAATCACGTATTTGCAACTTATTTCCTAATCTATTCTTATTTTTTCAAGTAATTTCAATATAAGTGGTATCAGAGCACAATCTTGGCATTTAGAGGGCAAGAAATAAAGTGATTTTTTAAATTTGGGAGGTTGGGTTTTAAAGTCAATAGCTCTCTCAATTTTGTTAATATTTTTAAAAATCTAAAGGATTGATCAAGAACACATTAAAGGAACTACATTATAGATTTAGGGTCATTTGAAGTATGTTTGAAAGATATTACAAAATTAGGGTTTTCATCAAATTCACTTTCAAGGTTGCAAAACAATAATTTTTTGGAGATTTTTAAGAAAAGTGATATCTAGGCCTAAGTAAGTTATAATAAAATTTTTAGCTTATCTTATTTTTTTTGAGGAAGTTATTGTATATTTATTTTGTGGCATCATGGTGGGGGCTTCAATAAGAGGCAAAGGAAGGAGTCTAGTCATGCCTAGGAAGTCTCCTAAGAAAGATGATGTAATATTAGAAATGAAAGAATAGATCAATGCAATATTCAAATAATTAGCTTCTCTCCATAATTCTATGGATTCCCAATAGGCAGATTCACACCACAAGGGTTGGGAATAAAACATGGGTCTTCTAAATGACATAATTCTTTTTGGTTTCTTAAATCAAAAGTTGGACCATTAACCAAATATTGCTATGGCTAGGCACTTCACACTAAAATGGATATGCATAAGTTTAATGGAAGGGAACCAACCAATTAGCTTGCCAAATGGATTAGTTCTTTGGTCTTCATCATGTTCCATGTTAATTGAAGGTTGCAATTGCCCCATTGTTGTAAAATAGGGTAAAAAAATTACAAGTAAAATCTTGTTAACAAAGTATGCAAATATGAAATTATAATTAAACCATCATTTGATTAATCATAAAATGAATGTGTTGAAGTATAAATCAACAAATAAGAAATAAAAAAGCCATAATATTTTGAAACATGGCACCAGATGTATGTGGAGAAACCCTTTTGGAAAAGAACCCCACCATCAAAGAGAGCAAAAGTCTATATTAATTTTAAAGAAAGAGTACATAATCAACAAACTTTTCCCTTTAATATGATAGTATTTTAGTTACACTTGTGTACCTATAAATAACACATGAAACCTCTATGTAATGCAAACAATATATAGAGAAGAGTTGAGAGAAAACCACAAGTGGATTAATAAAACCAAGACCATTGAAAACCATGGTATTCCAATGCCCCCATGTGACAAATCAATGCATCCATAAATAAAACATATAACTCCCAAGAATATTTGACCACTCCACTTCATGGGCACACTCCCCCCAAACTGGCACCAATATGAGACCACTAAGCACATGGGACTCACCCAATAATGAATTGTTGCAAGTATGTGCTAACTGGTGTTGTCATTGATGTCAACATGTTTGTGTTGTCATTGGTGCCAACTGTATCTTCTGATATTGTTGTTTGTTGATTGATTGAGTTGTCATGTTAAAAACATTGTCTGAGTATTTTGCTCCACATTTCCTCTGTGTTGAAGACTGGAGTATGAGATTTGGATATGATTTAGAGAAATGTTTGAAGATGCTAAATCTAGAATTTGGTGGTCCAGATCATTGTGCAGAAAAAGTTCCATTCACTAGTTTGAAGACTATGCCTGGCCATGTTTGCAGAGTGACAAGGAGAAAGTATTTTGCTCCACATTTCTGCATAGTTTGGATTTTGGTCTTATGGTTCTGGACTTAAGCTTATAAGGTTCTTAGCTATCTTCATGTAACAACTCATTCCATAATGACAAAAAAAATTAAACATGTTTCATCTTAACTAAGAGTTAGGATAAACCATAATTATCCAAAGCATAGTTAAACAAGAATGAATCATTATCATTTCAAAATTTAAGCATGTTATTCTAAACCAAAATATAATAAGCTTATAATTACAATATCCAATTACATCTCATTAGTGAATATCATGGATTTGATATTGCTTTTTGGAAGGATGTAAATGAAAAAAATTCTGTATGGGTACAACAATTCTCAAATATCATAGGAAGCTAATGCTATCTTCCTCACTATCTTTCAAATTATTTATCCTTCACTTGGATTTTTATGCTAAATGTGTCCTAGGATTAAAGAAGATTGGATTGAAGTGGTTCTTGATGAAATCCAAGAAAATGTGCCCACACTTAGGCAAATCAAAGAACTCAATGAACATAGACATATAAGAGAAGATTCTTGCTTAAGAGAACTCGCTTTCTTAGACAAAGTCATCACACACATTGATGCTAGACTCATAGTGCTAGCAACATGAAGAGAATGTTAGAACACAACAACTCAAGTAATAATCACTCCACATTCCAAAACTTAAATCAACAGTATAGTTTGCCACCAAAAACTTCTTCCTCGTCAAGTAAGTGAACTTGTTTCTATGACCCCCATCCCATAACCATTTCACTGTCATTTGTGAGATTCTCTTGCCAAGAGAAGAGAGTGATCAATCAAATTTTCCTCTACCTAGCAAGATTTTTCTAGAAGAACAAGAGTAATTTGACCCACGCAAACAACACAGGTGCAATGCACGATGCATGTGCCATGCTAAGTCCACCTAATTCACTTTTTGTGGTGAGTAGATTTAGAATATCATAACCTCCCCACCTCTTTCATTTCTCTCTGCTTGTCTTTGTAGTTTGTTCCTTTCTTCTTTGTTTCCCATCCCTATTGTCAAGTTCTCCCTGGTACTCTCATATCTCATTTTCTCACTCTAGCCATGGGTGGTGATCATATTCACCTTGAGTCATCCTCTTGTGACATGTTGAAAAAGAATGCGACTATCTGGAACATACTAAAGTGAGGGGGTTAAACTATTACAATGAGAAGATTAAAGGCAATGATTCTTGCCTCTCAATTGACTTTGTTCATGCATGGCAAGATAGGGTCATCTCTATGAGAGGTATCATTATTGAAGTTTTGAAGGAGAGTGTTGTTGTAATTGGAATCCCTATCAATGATCTAAAACTCTTCAAGGATCAAAGGAAAAAAAGAACTAGATGCTTTCTAAAAGGGCAACAAGCGCATTCATGAACTCCATGATGGGATTCTATGCACCTCCCTTCCTCCTCCATGAGATGAGGTGTGTCTACTGATTATGAAATATTTCACATTAGAAGGAAGGTATAGGAAGGTCTTCTCCTACCATTTTTCCTTTCTCAATCACTTCTGTCATAATAGGTTAATAAGCATTCCATTCTTTTGTTAATGTCTCTTGAGTCCATTGTTTTTGAGTACCAAGATGGGAAGCTTGATATGCCTACTCACCAAGCTCTCATCTTCCTCTTCCAATCTAGTAAACCTTGAACAAGTCCCCAAACTCTCAACTCTAAATACCTAGGCCCCAAGCCCCTAAAGAAAGTGCCTGGTGGCCCTAAAGTCCTTCCCCCTACCACTGACCCTCCCTCTATGAATCATTAGGACCAGTTCGATGAGGCTCCAAGAAGCCAATTGTTAGGCTTAAGGGAAAGTCAATTGTGGATGTTGGCAACCCTAAAAAACCAATCAAAGGTGCTAACATCTACTATGTTCCCATCCCTAGCTATCCCCTATATACACCCTGACCCTTCCTAGGTCTCCCCTTCTCTTGTTCAATCCCCAACTAGTTCCCCTTATGGGAACTTGGAGTCCTTCAAAAGTTCCATCCTCTCCTACTACAACATCATCAAAGGTTTGATCTTTGAGAACAAAAAGATGAACAAAGACCTCTTAGACTTGCATGCTAAAATCGATAGAGTCAAGAAAGAAAATGAAATGTGAAGCCAGGAAATCTCTCTTCTAATCTAGGACAAGATTAAGGAGTACGCAGTGGGTGTGGATCCCAAAGTGGAAAGACTGGAACAAGAGATACAAGAAAAGATTAGCCTCCCCTTGGTGCCTAACATGATAGGTAACTAGGGCTTTGTTTACATCAAGGAGACCATGGTCAACATTGGCAAAAGAATGAGCCTAGATGTTCAAGAAGGACCTAGCAAAAGAACAAGAGGTCAAAAGAGAAAGAATGAGCTCAAAGATGGGAAGACCAAAGAAGACTCTCTTGCCTCCAACGTCCAAGCCTTGTGTGAAGAATGGGAAGTTGTCAAATGCCTTAATGATCTAGCTAACCAGTAACTTGATGGTTGTCTTGTTCCATGTGTTATTTTTTGGTGGACTTTTGAATATTCTTAGGTTGACTTCTACTTTGTGCTCTATCTAGCCTTTGTTGTTCTACAAACCTAGTTAAATATTTGATTTTTTGCTAGTCTTAATACTTCCTATCTAGATCTTTCTAAAACATTATGGGTCCCTTTCAAAACCTTTGTTTTTACCCTAATAAAAAACAATAATTATTACCAAAAAATGTAAGCATTAATAAACAACATACTAATGATAAGGGCATAAATTGTTTCTTTCAATTTTGAATTAATAAAGCCAGAGCAATTTATTAATAGTGTTAACTTGATTGAACTAGATAATACAAATACCTTTGTTTCAATCTTTAATTCATAAATTAAAAATAATATATTATTTAAAGTGTAAATTGTAAGCACCTTGATATGTACATGTAAAATATTTGTTACAAAGTTACATTTTTGTGTTCAACTATATAAAACTTGTGTGTGCCAATAAATTTTAGTTAGATTTTTGTTTCTATAAAATAAATGTATGTTTTTTGCATTGTTGCACAACTAACTTATAAGCTAAGGTCTCTCTAAGTGATATCTAAAAGAACTTAGAAAATATAATTCAAAATAACTTAACTTTAAGTAGGAAAGGGGCAATCTCAAAGATGTGTTATCACAAATATGTAATGCTTAGTTCTTCCAACCATACCCTTACCTAAACTCAAAAGAAAGAATGAATTAATTTGGCCTTTAATCTTTCTATGCTCATAACTACAATTTTAGCATGTGTATTGTTAACTCTAACATAAGTGTTTTATTTATCTAATTCCAATCAATCACTCATCTTTTTTTATAAAGGCTCTCTTGTATTAAATGCACCCAATGACATTTTTGACACACACACACACACACACACACACACACACACACACAGTTTTGTCATTCTAAAGTTGGCATTAAATAAACATATTCTTTTAGATCAAATGTGTTTTGACAAACTTGGGGGGGGGGGGGTGTTGGATAGGTGAGTGGTGCAGTCACGGTAGGAGGGTTCACATAATGAATTGTCCAGACTGTGTAGCAAGAGTAAACACAACAGAAACAACTCAAATAAATGAAACAAAATGTAGATTTAGTCATTCAGTATATCATAGAATTCAAATACAATCTGGCCGACAACATGTGGGCTTACAATTAGGGCTCACAGGCCTAATTACATACATGTGCAAGATAAGGCTTTGAAGTCCTCTCGCGAAGGAGTCAACTATCTATCATCTAAATCATGAGAACTTGATAACTACTTTCCTAAGGATCTATTACATCAATATATATCATTTCCAGACCAATAGATTCTTCCATGTCGGCCAAGGAAGGTCACAAAATCCAATGAAGAGTTGTAACATGTTCACAGATAGGTTAGACCTAAATACATAGAACACTTCCTCAAATGAATGAAACAACGTGCAGACCCTTGGGGAAGGTCGGACATGAACCAAAGGACATTGAAAGATGTGTCATTGAGATCCGCAAGTCAAGGAATGATCACAAGCCTTCTCCTTTAGCTGATTATCAGGAACTGTTAGAATGCTCTGCTCTGAGAAAACAACTTCAACTTCTGATAGCGATATCTTTCTAGTAATTGATACAAATGCTTTGAATTCTTGATATGATGTAGATGAATGAATGTAGATGCTAAGTCCAGATCCACAAGATGTGAATTGCCAAAACTGAACAACAAGTTGAAACTGCTTCTAACTGAACTGCCTGAACTGAACTAGAAAATGAAAGAACTAAAATGCAAACCAACTGAAATGAAAATGTTTTTGGTTGATGCAAGATTACTCTTGAACCAAGGATGCTCCGACATCAGACATCTGGGGTTGTTGAAAAAGTGAGTCCCTCACTTTCCTGGGGCTAGGGGAGAACCAAGACGGTCCACCTTAGCTTGAGAAATCCATGATGAATTTTCTTCTAGTCTGCCTTTTCATTTCACAAGATATTCTTTGTATTGCCTACCTCTAGTGCTGCGTCCAACTCTGCTGTCCAAAATGTCTTCAATCTGTTCTGGTGCTTGTTGTGGTAACTGCTTCTTCAAGTCTTCTTCCATGTTGTCACTAAACTCTGCTTCATGATACTGATAAAGATCTGCAATGTTGAAAATAGGTGAGATACCCAATGTCTTTGGTAACTCCACTTCATATGCATTTCCTAAATCAAATTTCCTGAGTATCCTACAAGGTCCAAACTTTTTCATTTTCAACTTGTTATAAGGCCCAACTGGAAATCTTTCTTTTCTCAAGTACACCATCACTTCATCTCCAACTTCAAATTCCTTATGTCTTCTCTTCTCATATGCCTTCTCTTTGTACTTATTGTTCATATCCTCCAAATGTTTCCTCACCTGATTATGCACTGTCTTCATATGGTCTACAAATTCTTCTGCTTCTGTACTCCTCTTTTCCTCTATATTGATATCTCTCAATTCTACCACTCCTCTAGGATTCACTCCGGTAACAATCTCAAAAGGTATTCTTCTGGTACTCCTATTTACTGAATTATTGTATGCAAACTCTGCTTGTGAAAGAATCAAATCCCACCTTCCGGCTTTCTCTCCAACCAAACATCTCAACAAGTTTCCCAAACTCCTATTTACTACCTCTGTCTGTCCACTGGTCTGTGGATGAAAAGTAAAACTAAACTTCAAGTCTGTCTTCATCTTCTTCCAAAGTGTCCTCCAAAAGTATCCAACAAACTTTGTATCTCTGTCTAAAACTATACTCTTAGGCAATCCATGCAATCTCACAATCTCCTTGAAAAATAAGTCAACTACATGCACTGCATCAGTTGTCTTCTTACAAGGTATGAAATGAACCATCTTTGAAAATCTGTCAACCACTACAAATATGAATCATGTCCTCTCTGTGTCTTAGGCAATCCCATTACAAAATCCATGCTTATGTCTTCCCAAGGTTTCTCCGATACTGTCAAAAGTTTATACAATCTAGTGTTTTGACTACTCCCTTTTGCAACTTGACAAACTTCACAACTCTGCACAAATATCTGAACATCCTTATGTATCTGAGGCCAAAAGTAATTTTCACTTACTAAAGCCACTGTCTTGTTAATGCCAAAATGTCTTGCTAATCCACCACTATGCTTCTCCTTGATCAAATTATGTCTCATTGAACTTTTTGGTATGCACAACTGACTTCCTTTGAACAACATATCTTCTTCAATGAAATAGTCCAACCATTTACTTTTGTCTGTCACAACAGGTTCCTTACATGCTCTCCAAGGTTTTGCAAAATCAGTCTCCCTCATACATATTCTTCAATTCATCAAAACCCAACACTTCAACTCTCATCTCTGTCAACAAGTTTCTTCTTCTACTCAAGGCATCAGCAACTTTGTTTGATTTTCCACTCCTATGCTTCAACACAAAAGTATAACTTTGCATGAACTCTACCCACTTCATATGTCTTTGATTCAACTTACCTTGACTATTCAAATATTGTAAAGCTTGATGATCTGTATACAACACAAACTCCTTATGCAACAAGTAATGTCTCCACTTCTTCAAGGCTTACATTATGGCATAGAACTCTAAACTGAATATCTTTTCCTTGCATCATTCAATTTCTCACTGAAATATGCTACAGGTCTACCTTCTTGACTTAATACTGCTCCAATTGCATCACAATCAACTTGAAATACCTTATTGAAATCCGGTAATGCCAAAATAGGTTGCTCTGTCACTTTCTGTTTCAACAACTCAAAACTTTTATCTGCTCCAGATGTCCACTTGAAATCTTTTATGTCACCTCTCCTTGTATCTATCATAGGGTTACAAATTGAACTGAAATTTTTGATGAACTTTCGGTAGAAACTAGCCAATCCATGAAATGATCTAACCTCTCCAATGCTCTCCAGTGTAGGCCATTCAACAATTGCTTTCACTTTCTCAGGGTCCATCTTCAATCCTTCCGCAGAAATCACAAATCCCAAATATACCAATTCTTCCTTCATGAAACTACACTTCTTGATGTTTATCAACAATTTCTCTTTTCTCAGTCTCTGCAAAACTTGTCTAATATGCCACAAATGTTCTTCTTTTGTTTTACTGAAAATCAAAATGTCATCTAAGTACACAATCACAAACTTACCCAAGAATTTCTTCAAGACTTCATTCATCAATCTCATGAAAGTACTCAGTGCATTTGTCAATCCAAAAGGCATCACTAACCACTCATACAATCATTCATTTGTCTTAAAAGCAATCTTCCATTCATCTCCTTCTCTGATTCTGATCTAATGGTATCCACTCTTCAAGTCTATCTTTGTGAAATATTTTGCTCCACTCAAACAATCCATGATATCATCCATCCTAGGTAAAGGAAATCTATACTTAACTATGATCTTGTTTATTGCTCTGGAATCAGTACACATTCTCCATTCTCCATTCTCCATCCTTCTTCGGTGCAAACACTACAGCTATTGTACAAGGACTCAAACTTTCTCTAATCAGACCTTTCCTCAACAACTCTTGTATCTGTCTATTTAGTTCTTCATTCTCTGCCAGTGTCATCCGATGTGCTGCTTTGTTAGGCAAACTTGCTCCCGGTATAAGGTCCATGTGATGACTGATACTCCTTATAGGTGGTAATCCTTCAAACACATTATCTGATATGATGTCTTCATATTCTGTCAGCAACTCTCTTATCTCCTCCAGTTCAGTTTCTTTCTTCACTACTTCAGGCGTTTTAAGAATCAAAGCATAACACATACTTTCCTGTTTCAAACCATCCAAAAATTTCCTTCCATCTACCAAACAGATTCTAGCATTCCCACATACCACATCTTTAGGATCATCCTCCAAAGGAATCAAAGTAATTCTTTTCCCATTAGTTGTTATAGTATATGTGTTCTTTCTCCCATCATGTATAGCTTTTCTATCATACTGCCAAGGTCTGCCGAACAAGATATGACAAACATCCATAGGCATAATATCACACAAGACTTCATCATGATAAAGATCCGATATGAAATTTCACCAAACATTGTTCACTCACCAGTACCTTATGATCATCTTAAATCCATGCTATCTGATAGGGCTTAGGGTGTTTCAATCTTTCCAACTTCAGCCTGGTCACCATCTTCTTTGAAACTAGGTTATCTGAACTACCACTATCAATCACAACTTTACAACACTTACCTCTAGATTTGCATCTAGTTCTGAACAAACTTTTCCTCTGTGATGGTTCCTCATTTGTTTCTGTTTGAAATAGTGATCTCCTCATCACCAATGATTCTTCTTTCTTAGGTTTACCAACTGAACTGGGTGATTCAACAGGTTTTTCTTCCACATAGGTTGCTCTTCCACTATTTTTTGTCCTCTTACTTGTACTACCTTGATTACATTCAAATGCTCTATGTCCTTCACCTCCACATTTGAAACAAGTACCTCTGAATGTTCTCTTTTCAAATCCTCTTCCTTCTCTTCTGTATCCTTCATTTTGGTATGCACTAGGGTTTCCTCTCGGGTAAAATTTTTTGTCATCTCTCCGATAAGCATTGTTATCTCTATCATCCTTCCTAACTGGGATTTCAAACTTGTTCTGCTCTACCAATGATCTATCATATCCAGAAAATGTTTTACCTCTCTGAAATTTACCTCCCCTGCCTCTCTATCTCTGATCATGTCTTTTGTTCAGTGTCTGTTCAACTTTCAGGGCAAACTAATATGCTTCTTCCAAAGATGTCATCCTTACCAAACTTAGCTCTTCTTGAATATTCAACCTCGGTCCATTGATGTATCTTGCCACTTTCTCCTTGCTTGTTTCACTATGTCCTGTCCTTATGATCATTTTATGAAATTCTTTAGTGTACTCCTGCACAGATTTCTCCTTCTGTCTCAGGTTCTGCAATCTTTTCAACAATTCCAACTCATAATCCGCAGGTATAAACTGATTCTTCTACTTTGTCACCATCCGGTCCCACTTTGTAATCTTTTCTTTTCCTCTTCTGTTTCTTTCTAACTGAACTTATTTCCACCATATAGCAACATGTCCTTTCAACTTTGTCTTTGCAAATTTCACCTTCTCCGGATCTTCAATTTCTTCATATTCAAAGTATTCTTCCATATCATTTATCCAATCAATCAATTCTTCAGGATTCAAATTACCAGTATAGTTCGGTACATCAACTCTAGGTCTCTTTCCAATATTTGAAATAGCTCACAACATCTTTATCTGATCCGATTCTTCTTCTTCATTACCTTCTAGGGATTCGCTAGTTTGTTCAGCAAATTGAAATTCCTCTTCATCAATGTCAATCCTCTTCGCCTATCTTCTTCAACAACATCCAAATGAATTTGCATTGTTCTCATCAATTCCATCATCTCATCCATTCTATTAGCCATTGTACCAATAGGAGGAACTCTCCGTGGCAACATCTTCCTAGGATCAAGTGCAAACTACCTCAGCTTCAACGATTGGGCTACAAGTGACCACTGCCTCTCAATCGATGATCGGTTGCGCACAAGTAACCTGCCTCGGATCGGTGATCTGCTTACAACAAGATCTTACGAAATCCCCTTCGCCAATTCGCTCCAAAGAATCGAACTTTCGCTCTGATACCACTTGGTGCAGTCACGGTAGGAGGGTTCATAGAATGAACTATCCGAACCGTGCAACAAAAATAAACACAACGGAAACAACTCAAAGAAATGAAACAAAATGTAGATTTAGTCATTCAGTATATCATAGCATTCAAATACAATATGGCTGGCAACATGCAGGCTTAGAATTAGGGCTCACAAGCCTGATTATATACATGTGCAAGATAAGGCTTTGAAGTCCTCTTGCAAAGGAGCTAACTATCTATCATCTAAATCATGAGAACTTGATAACTACCTTCCTAAGGATCTATTACATCAATATATATCATTTCCAAACCAATAGATTCTTATGCGTCGGCCAAGGAAGGTCACAAACTCCAATGAAGAGTTGTAACGTGTTCACAGATAGGTCGGACCTAAATGCATAGAACACTTCCTCAAATGAATGAAACAACGCACGGACCCTTGGCGAAGGTCAGCCATGAACCAAAGGACATTGAATGATGTGTCATTGAGATCTGCAAGTCAAGGAATGATCTCAAGCCTTCTCCTTCAGCTGATTATCAGGAACTGTTAGAATGCTCTGCTCTGAGAAAATAGTCAACTTCTGATAGCGATATCTTTCCGATAACTAATCCAAATGCTCTGAATTCTTGATATGATATAGATGAATGAATGTAGATGCTAAGTCCACATCCACAAGATGTGAATTGCCAAAACCGGACCACAAGCTGAAACTACTTCTGACTGAACTGCTTGAACTGAACTAGAAAATGAAAGAACTGAAATGCAAATGTTTTTGGTTGATGCAAGATTACTCTTGAACCAGGGATTCTCCTACATCAGTGAGTGTGCATGCGTGAGAACAAAATTTTTCTCCTATTGCTCAAGGTTTTGAGGAAGGAGCTCTCTATGCATGCATAGAAGGTGCTTGGTGCAAGATTGGCAATTTTTTAGCAATTGAAGGTGTTTGATATATAATCGTAAAGGATTTAACAACTTCTTTTTCGAAGAAACAATCATGTAGGATAATTATGTGTGGGTGTGTGTGTATGTGTGTGTGTTTTGTAGGAAGAAAAGTGGGTTACACACAACAATGCGTGCGTGTGTGCGTTAAACTCAATGATCTCAAGGGCAATGGAAAAACATAAGGTAGCTCCCCCTCAAAAGTTGTAGAATCTTTTTCTTGGAAAACCAAAAAGACACTCTCGAGTGTGTGTGAGAGAGATTGCTATTGCTCAAGGTTTTGATGAAGGAGCTCTATGCATGCATAGAAGGTGCTTCATGCAAGATAGGCAACTTTTGAGCAATTGAAGGTGTTTGATATAGAATCTTAAAGGATTTAACTCAATGATCTCAAGAGCAATGGAAAAACATAAGGTAGCTCCCCCTCAAAAGTTGTAGAATCTTTTTCTTGGAAAACGACAAAGACACTCCCATTAACTACAAGATAATATCCACATATTGGCCACAAGGATGCTCATTTGTAAATTCTTGGGCGTGCAAATATCTATTGAAGATCTATACTATTGGGCCAACTGGGCCAAGAAGCTCTAGAGGAGCTTCAAAGAATGGGATCCATTCTTGCCCTCATGGGTATTTTATAGCCACTCTTGTGAATGAGGTAGATTGTGAGCACATCTTTCAATGGGGCCCTTCATGTTATCAAAATGCCAACATATTAATAAAATATTGATACATAGGCTTCTTTTTTTCGTATTTTTGCTCAAATCAAAATCCTCTTTTTCCAATGTTACATATTGATTGAATGCATGATTACTACTTTATCATTCTTGTGTGTTTTTCTTCTTTTCGTAATTTTGCTCAAATCAAATCCTCTTTTTCCAGTGTTAAATAGTGCGTGCAAGAGAGATTGCTATTGCTCAAGGTTTTGAGGAAGGAGCTCAATGCATGCATAGAAGGTGCTTCGTGCAAGATAGACAATTTTTGAGCAACTGAAGGTGTTTGATATAGAATCTTAAAGGATTTCACTCAATGATCTCAAGGGCAATGGAAAAACATAAGGTAGCTCCCCCTCAAAAGTTGTAGAATCTTTTTCTTGGAAAACCAAAAAGACATTCCTATTAACTACAAGATAATATCCACATATTGGCCACAAGAAGGCTCATTTGTAAATTCTTGGGCGTGCAAATATCTATTGAAGATCTATACTATTGGGCCAACTAGGCCAAGAATCTCTAGAGGAGCTTCAAAGAATGGGATCCATTCTTGCCCTCGTGGGTATTTTATAGCCACTTTTGTGAATGAAGTAGATTGTGAGCACATCTTTCAATGGGGCCCTTCATGTTATCAAAATGCCAACATATTAATAAAATATTGATACATAGGCTTCATACCTATAGAAGAAATGCCTTTCAAAACCTCAATATGGATTCAACACTATAACCTTTTGTGTAAACCATGTCAAAATATCTTATTCAAAATGGGTTGATGGATTCCTTGGGTATTAAATCGGCACCTCAATGATTTGGTAGAATATGCTAGGATATGAGGAGTTGATACTAGAACTAGATAAACCTCAACCAAAAATCTTATTTCTTAATGTAGAAGATTTTGAATGGATTCAACTAATCGACTATGAATTTATTTCATTTTGTTGTAGTTGTCATGAGTATGGCCACCAAGTTCATAAATTCTCATTGAATTTAAAAACAAAGCTGCAACTACATGTGTATGTATTCAAAAATAGCAAAGGATGATGCCAAAAACCCAAAAAGAAACACACTATTAAGAAAATAGGGTGGAAATGAGATAATAAAAATGGAGAATGAAAGAAACAAAAAGAGGTCTTGGGAAAATCTAGGGGTCAAAATGGAAAGACCAACATTGAAGATTTTGAAAGAAATGCATTGGAGGAAAGGAATGTCCTAGAATGATATGAGTTCAAAGAAGATGATAAAGGAATCTCAAACCTCGAGCCAGTGGTGCATGAAGGGGATGGAAACAAGCAAATGGAACATGTAGAGGAAAAAGAATGATAAAGTAGTAATCATGAATTCAATCAATATTTAACATTGGAAAAAGAGGATTTTGATTTGAGCAAAAATATGAAAAAAAGATAACACAAATGTGTAATTTACTAGTTGAAAAAAAAAGTATAAACTAGAAAAGGAAAAAGATGGAGAGACAACAATCATGTTAAAGTACAAAGGGATCTCAACCTTTGTTCGAAGAAGTGCTTGGAAGGAAATTCAACTATTTGATGAATGCAAACAACTTTATTTTCATGCAAGGAATTTTTCACGTGCATATAGAGAAGGATATAAACACAGAAAAGAGTCCAATTATAGAAGTGAATGCATGCACAGAAAAGAATACATTTATATAGAAGAGTACACATGCATGATAAAAAGATAGCAAAAAGAACAAAGGCAACCATGTAAATGGCATTGCATTCCAAATAATCAAAAACTTGCACTTGTGCTTTTAATTTAGAATATTTTTTAGTGTAAATGAATGCTTCTGGATTAAACTGTGTTTGAATTTTTCCCTCAACATTTCGGATCATACTCCATGATCCATCATCAGGAGAATAAAAAGTAAGAGAAGAGATCATGGAGTATGATCCGAAACGTTGAGGGAAAAATTCAAACACAGTTTAATCCAGAAGCATTCATTTACAATTATCATGGACTGTGGAAATCTGATGTCTATTATATTTTTTAGTGTTTTGTAGTTAGAAAACAGTTTCTTGCTTGCAGTATTAAACATCCATTACATGCCACTTGTTGTAATTGTGGGACTTATCCCTCTTTGTAATAGTATTTTATTTAAAACTTATAAAAAACAGTGGTTTGACAAACCTCCAATTTTAAATTTACCTCAAGGGAATGTCTAGTTGTATTGCCTTTTAAAACAACCTTGTCATTCTTGGGCCTCATTTCTCAGTCTATCATATTTCATATGGTTCTAAAAATATATTCGTTTTATTTTATATGATATGCTCACATATTTCTATTTCAAAGTTTGTATCATCATGTTTACGAAAACAATCATAACATGATTTCTTCCATCTGAGCATTTTTAAGGGCCAAGAGTACAAACAGAAATTTGAATTCGATAAGCCAATGTTTGTTATGACAAAGTAAATACGATAAAAGGATTTCAAAAATCCATCTTTAATGTAGTTCTTTAAGTAAAAATCACAGAAGTCCATTTGCATCTCGTCAATCACCTCAGACCACAAACAAAAATTTGCAAAATTTATTGATATTACTGAATTCACTAATTCCATATACCTCTAAATTTGTAATCAGTCAGACAGAAGCCATATATAAATGAAATTTATGTTGTTATAGATTTGCAATTCAATTCCACTATTTGGTGTAGATTGGACTTGTGTTGTCAGACTTTAGTACTTGGCAAGAAGGGTGCCCTTAATATGAAAACTGATATCAATGCATGTCAGTTCAGTAGAATGTTCATCAAACATCTGTAGCTCGAGTTTGTGGTAATCCACCTGTAAGCATGCCAACCAAAATTTAAGATCAGTCTAGTGCCTAAAACTTGCATTTGGGGACTACGAGCTAAAAATTATAGCCAAGCAATAAGACGCTTAATAAGAAGAGAAATATGAATAGTAAAGGGCAAGGCAGCTCAAGATTATCATAACTCCCAAATTTCTTCAAAGAAATTACTCCATACCCCAAACGAAATAGTGTAGATAAGAGCATATATTCGTACAATAAGAAAAGAGCAGATGTACTTTGAAGACTACAAATTGGGTTATTATCCAAAGGAGGATACCACTAAGCAAGGTAATATGCAACATAAAAAACTTCTGGAAGAATTTTATTCAGTGAAAGAGAAAACTGAGCGACATGGGGAATAGAAAAAGAAACATTGTAGATGTAGCTCTCTCCTCCAACAATTCACAGGTAAGAGGGAAGTACAACATATGCATAAAGTAATTTCTGTATATAGATCTTCATCTAATAGAAACAAAAAACAATGAATAGTTTTTGCATGATTTTGTATACATTTAAATGTTTGTTCCAAGAACTGGTTGAGAGCTACTTCAAGAATTTCCTCGGGTCCTCTATTATTCACAGGTCATCTCCTCTTTTATTTCAAATGCAATGGATTTAATTCAAGATGCAGACACCATTAAAACACTTGCATTCCATTATGTACAAGATTATCTGATTTCAGAAGAAATTTTCAACAATGCCTGAGCAATTACGACCTTTTCAACTGCTGGGGTGCTCTGGTCAGTGGTTTGTTTAAGTTATCGGAGATTCAAAAGTCGCCTGCTGTTAATTGTGTTTACAACGCCATAAAACATGGTATCCATAATTCATGCACTGTTTTTGTCAATAATTCTCTGCATTCCCACCGCTGTGAACTGGGTCTGCAAAAAAATGAGCAAATTGAAGAAGTCTTTCAAGCTCTGCTGCTTCTCACACATCCTCCACCTCCTCCAGGGAATGATGATCCAGCCAATGATGATGAAGAAGAAGATAAAATTCGGCACCAGGATATTGATGTGAATGAACAACCTCTCCAGTTCTAGTCTGTACTTGGTCTTGAGTTTTTTTGAAGCAGTATTTGGTGTTGTTGCTTGATATGTCTTCTATGTTTTTTGGTGTAGTTGATGTTTGGGAGTTATAAGGTGTTTTTGATGTTATTGAAAATCTCGCTATGTGACAGAATCTTTTATAATTACTGTTTATCTGGTCTTTCATGGCTTTATCTGGCTTTTCTTCTGAGCCATTTTTGTAAACCCTTTATTATATATAATAATATATTTTAGGTACTTAGCACCTTTTGGTTAAAAAAAAAAAAAAATTGTTCCAAGAATGGCTTGCAAAGCAAGGATAGGTGCTCAATCCTTATAATGAAACAGCCAAAGGGTTTGAATACTAGCACTACATTAGATGTTATCGTTGACATGCAAGGTTGAAGTACAATCCACAATTAGGAGGTAAGGAAGAAACACCTTGGTCTAAACAGAAATATTCAACCAAAATGAAAGGGACTTGCCATCAAGACATTATATTGAAGGAAACATTGGACAAGGTAAAATATAGTTTCAAATATGGGTAACCAACTCACCAGTACCAATATTGGTGCAATCTAACTTGGTAGTTCTGAAGTGGTAATACCAAGTAGGTGACTCCATAAATAGTACGATAGAATACAATGGAAACGCTTACAAATCATTTTCCCCAATTAAACAACTGGATTTCCTTGTGGGAAATATCTAATAAGACAGAAAGTAAAGATTGTTTGCTTAAGTAATCCTCAATGAGAAAAGACACTAAAGGACTTTCAAGTGTAGGTTCATTGATTCGAGAATGCTTTGTAAATCTTGCAATCCTACAAGGATATTCCCCAATGGCCACATTAAAAAACCAAGAATTTTTCTGCAAGCCAATATGGTATTATAATACATGAAGAGATTTGTCACACAGATTGCTCTGAGAAATGAAACATTGAGAGAGCTTGCATTGTATTTCAGCTTGGTAGTAAGTTCAAGTGTAGCAAAAAAGTATATCACTCAATTGCTAATACACCACATTTTGCCCATAAATTTCATAGTAGTGCTGCTGATTTAAAAATATGAAGCAAGAAACATTTAAGAGTTGATACAATATGTCAAGTATAATCCTCAAATTGATGAGTATATGAATTGATCAAAGTGGATGATATATATTGTGTAGATAACTCAATAAAATATATTGGCATTGGACAATGTTGGATCCCTTGAAATCAAGCGTTTTCTTTCACTTAATCTCAAGCACATGCTAGAAGGTAATGAACCTTTTTCAGATATACCCATGTTTCTTTTCATAAAATGCCCCCCTATGGTAAGTTGTCTCTTGAATGAAAAGGGTTGCATACCTTTGGTCCCCATAGTGAGTAAATGCTGAAAGAGAGCTATCTAAATCTATAAACAAGTAGTTTCAGCACTTCCAGATCTCATAGGTGATTGGGCATTTAAAGATGAAGTTGCATCTTAGGCTTCAATTGGAAATGTTAACACGTGAGGTCTATAGAAAATGATGGTGAGTTATGCACACCTAGGAATTGCATTGTAGGACAATCTACAGGCTATCCAAAGGGAGAGGTCTACCTAAAAATCTGCAAGATTATATTGAACATGCAATGGGAATGTAGAAACAAACACGGAAACCATTACACATTCATTGAGATAGGAATTAGCAGAACATAATCTTTTATTTATCTTGAATAAGATATTTTACACGAGTACACAATCCAAACTATGTTATTCCTATGAGTTGAATCCTAAGAAGGATCGTATAGGCATTAAGAATGTGTTACAGAATGAGGCCTTGATTATGGTCTCTGCATTCTTACAAGAAAGATCATATTACAACATCGTTACAAGAATAGATGGTTATAGAAAAACATGCTGGCAGTTTGATTTGCAATATATTTCACATAAGGTGTGAAGTATGTTTCGTAACATTATTTGAGAGAGGTACTAAGTTTTAGTGCACCAGATTTGTGAGGTGAGGTTTGAACTGAGCTGCGAAGTCCAAGTTTGCAGTGTGCTTTGTAGGAGCTGCTAAGTAAGGCACAAAGTCCAATTTCACAAGAGATGTGAAAGCTTGAAACTTCAAATTGCAAATTTTGTTGAGTGACTTGTCAGAGATGCGAATAAGATTTGGTACGAAACAAAGTTGATCCAAACATATTTATGCTAGGCTGGTTCACCCTTCCTTAAAGAGAAATGGTTCCCATTGCATTGTTGGCCAGTTGCAGAAATTGTACATGAAGCTGCATATAAGTGTACAACTTTGCTTGAATGGCTTACTACCCCTTCTTCACAACTGAGAACAATTGATAAGCTCTGTACTTGGTGTGCCTCAAGGTGGTTTCAATTAGTTGGTCTTGCTTGAAAGGACAAAGATGTGCAAGATACAAATTTGAGGGATGTTTGTAATGTCCCCATTTCTGACATGATCACCTAGCGAGGAGAGAGAGAACCCATTCACCATTCCTGTAGGCTAATTCGTGTGGTAAGGGAATGATTTGGTCAAGCTTTGGTTATAAAGTGGCTTGGAAAAGAGAATGTTGCTAGAAGCTTGGAGAATGGAAAGTCATTTTTATGTAGCTCAACTATTTTTCCTTGGCAAAAAGAAGTTGGGATATGACTTTGTATATTTTTGTGATATTTTTAGAAAACTCAAAAATAATAAAATAATTTGCCAAGGGTAGGCGCAAACAACTTGGAGGGTGGAAAAAAGAAGAAAAAAGAGAAAAATAAAGCAAATGACAAATAAATAATATTTTATTTATTAAAATATTATATTTATTGTCAAAAGGTGACCGCCCAAGCTTTAATGGAAAAAAATACTAAAATATTATTATTTTATTATCTCTATTTTGGACACCCAACTTGAGGAGAAGAAAAAAAATTAAGATAAATTAATATTTTATGACGGTGGACTTGAAATAAAAATAAAATGCATTGGATTTGGGCGCCCAAGTGGAGGATTATAAAATATGGCTTTGGAGGTCTTTTTCATCATTTTGTCATATTGTCATTTGATATTTGAAGAGTTTTCTCTTGGCTGTAACAAAGTTTCAACGAACTTCTAAGGACAAAAACCCTTAGATTTTGTGGTTTGGACGAATACCCATTCCACTTTGTGAGGTGGATCCATCTGGGGTTCATCATTGAGCATAATTGCAGGTTTTCTTCATGTTGGAGCTTCATATCAGCTAGGGTTTGAAAGGAGACTATCCTATCAGCTAGGAGTTGAAGTTCTATTGCAAGTTTTGGGCGATTTGATTCAGATTTGCAGGTTTCCTTTGCATATTTTCATTATAATATTCATGGCTAGGCTTTGGAGTTGAAACGCCATACTTTGAAGGGTTTATTGGTGATTGTTATCAATCCTTTGTAGGCAGAATTGTGTTTCAAACCTGATAAATTCATATCAGATTGCAGATTGGAGGGTTGTGAGGTGTAATTCCATATTATATTGGCATATTTCCTACCTAGGGTTTCATCGCTCCACCATATGTGTAATGTCCCCATTTTCGAGTTCTCTTGCAATTCAGGCAGAGCTGACTTTTTGGGTTGGTGACAGCATAATCAAAGGAGTATTTCGATGTCACCAGGGTGTTCGGGTGATCCAGTGGAGCTAGTTGACACTTTCTAGAGAGATTTTAGACAACTTGTCTGTACTTACTATTTATAGTAAGTGCTTGCATCTCGACAATCTTTTTGGGTTTTTCTGGGTTTGTTCTCTTTGGTCCTCCTCAAAGAACACTGCTATTTTTAGTAAGTGTCAGTTTGGCACTGTTTTGGTAACTTGGCAGTCAGTTGTTGGCTCTCCCAGAAGTTGCATTGAGCTCAGAGTTATTAGATGGTTTGTGGATCCAGTTGGCACCCTCCGAGTTGGCTCAGTTTGCTTATGGCCATTACTATTTTTAGTAAGTTCGGGTTTGGTGGCGTTTTGGGATTTTCGGAGTTGGAATGTATTCATCTCGTCGAGACCTTTGTGGCGAGCTATTGGTCATAGCATTCCAATATCGTCTTGATGGTTATTTTAAAGTCCGAAGTTATATTTTATTATTTAACAAGACTTTATAAAGTTAAAGGCAAAAGTGACTATGAAATAAAATATTAAAAGGGGTCACTAAAGGACATGGGCGCCCATCCCAATGGGGTAATAAAAGCATTTTTAAAACATTAAAATCCCTCCAAAATGCCAATGCCCTAAGGAGGTGTTATAAAAGTTGGAAAAGAGCTCTCATTTGGACATGCTTGGATTATTATTTCTTCTCTCTTTGAGAATTTCCCTGCAAGGGTTTTTGGAGCTTGGCTCTAGGGTTTGGTATTGTCTTGCTGAGACGAAAACCTCTGCAAGACTGATTTGATCTTGGCTTCTGGAGACAAAAACCTCCATTAGCAAATTCTATGTTGGCTGATGCATCCAGTATTCGCATTTGTGCTTCAATGGAGTTGATACTTTGATGGTTTTGAGGGTTTAGTGATATATCATTCTAAGACATTGTGTTGAGCAGCTACTATCATTGTTGAGGACAGATTGAAATGAGTTCATGATGCGTTTGTGGTTGCCTCTTATTTGTTGCTGCTGGTAGTACCATTGTTGGGAGGCCGTACATATTATGAGGGTCATCGATGATGTTTTGGAGCAAGTTTCACTATGATCTTTGCTTTAGACTGATCGCCTAGCAGCTGCAGTAATTTCTGATATAAAATAGAGGGAAATAAGAGTTGTTTTCATTTACTAGTTGCTGATATATGCTTCAGCCTAGCCGTACAGCACAAGGGAGGTTGTGGGTATCATTGGAAATAAATCTGCCTTCATTTGGAGCTGCTATAATTTGTAACTTGGTTGCCTAGAGTCCTTATATTATCTTTGAATCTTTGCATGTTGAAATCTTCTCATTTTTGGAGCATTGGAGGTGTTTACTAGCTCCCATATTGTTGGTCTGGCTACAACACCAGCATGAAGTTGTAAATCCTGAGATGGGTATTCATCTATAATTCATCTTGAGGTATTTCTTGATCTGGGTTGCGTTAGTTTGTGCAAATTCATTGTATATTTTCTGGGTTTGAAATATATGCTCAATATTGTATGCTCCGGCAACACACATCTGTAGAAAAACTAAAACCCCTTCTGCATCTTCTCTCTAGTCTGAAAAAAACAAATAATAAAAATAATATTATTAAGATTAAGAAAAGAACCAATAGGTGCGGGACATTACAGTGGTATCAGAGCTAAAGATTTTGCCATCTTGTGAGGTTAGATTCAGACATGTAGATGAAAATATGAGACATGCAGCTTAGCTTTGCATGTGAGTGATCAACACTTGCATGAATGTTCAAAGTTGGGCCATTGTTAGGTTTTGATCAGGGAATGTGAGATCATGGCATCTCTTGTGGAGGGTGACCTTTGTGAAAGACTTTTTGATGCAGGATTGAAACTGAGATATTGGCCAGGGACATATGAGAGACTTCTTAGCACCTTGGAAGAAATTGAGGAACATTTATCTAAAATCCCTCAGACACCTTCTGAGTCAATGCGGAGGGCTTTTGGTCCTTCAAAGACTTCACTGTGTAAGCCCGAGTTGTTGAGGCATCCAGACAAGAAGGTAAGATTGGCGGTTATCACATGCATCAGTGAAGTCATGAGAATTTCAGCTCCTGAAGATCCATACAATAATGATTTAATGAAGGAGATGTTACAACTGATTATGGAAAGTTTTCATTGGCTAGGTGATACTGGAAGCCTATCTTTCAAAAAGATTGCTAAGATGTTAGAAATTATGGCACAGGTCACGTCATGGGTCATTTTGATGGATCTCAAGTGTGATGATTTAATTCTCCAAATGTTTCATTGTTTCTTAGACAAAATCAGAAAATATCATGCGGATAATTTTAAAGCAACAATGCAAAATATCTTGTCTCTGGTATTAGATGAAGACAATGAAATATCCAAGTTATTATCTAACTTGCTAAGTATTTGGAGAAAAGAACATGTTTCACCTGCAGCACATTGGTTGTCTAAGATAGTGGTCGAGCATAGAATTGAAAGAATTAAAGATCAGTTCACAGAAGAAGAAGCTATTGCTAATGGTTTACAGGTTATAAGGATTCCTAAAATGAGCAAGAACCAAATGAGAAGGCAAGGCCTATGCTTCTCTTGCAAAGAAATTAGGGAGCCTAACCACCAATGCACGCATAAAAAGGACTCACAAAGTGATGATGGTTTGGCAGATAAGGTTACTTTCAGCACTCAAGAGGTTGTTATCAGCCCTGATAACAATTCTGATTTTTATGACAGCAGTCATTCTCCTGAGTGTAATAGTGATTTAAATGTTATGGCACGAGAGGAAAAGGTTGTAGAAGATACTTCTAATGTTGGCACGCAAAATATGAGTGTCCAACACGAGGAAAACCAGGAGGATACAAGCCATAACAGTTCTGAATTTTGTGACAGCAGTTTGATCTGTTTGCATCAGCGTGAGGATATTGCTATTACACATGATGATGATGGTTGTGTGGAGTCACCCAATGCAGACACTACAGTTTTGGGTGATAGTGATGCAATAGGTGTTGTGGATTCATCCCACAACCAGTTTGATTTGGTATATCAGACCTTGGAGGATGGGAGTAAAACTGAAGAGCTGCCTAATGGAGATGAGTCCGAGGATTGTTTGACGGATGTGAATGCATCTATTTTGATAGGGGAGGTGTGCATTGATATTGGCAATTCAGCGGCCTCTAGCACGTCAGTTGAGCCATCCCAGGAGATTCATAACAGCAGTAGAATTAATGAGGATGTGTGCGAAGTTGATAGCACACATGAGGATGCTTACCAATCGGTGAGTGATGATGATTCAGCCTCTTTCCATAGTGCAGATTTCAAATCAGAAAATTTGTGTGGAGACAATTTGTCAGTAGGGTCTAATCATTTAACAGGGCAATTGAAGGTGAACAAAGGCATGATTGCTATAGCCAAAGAAACACTTTGATGTTGCTCAGCAATTGTTGGTAAATTGTTGTTGGAAGACTCCAGAAACACATGAGCACTTTGATAGTGAACTTTCCCTTGCCGAGTTTCAGGCACTTAGAGATGCGGTTGGAGTAATGAAGAATAATTACCTACAACTGTTATCAGATAGAGATCATCTTCTCATGCTTGATGGTATTTATCATGATGCTCTAAGGGGAAAGGAAGAGGAGGTTGATGAGCTCACCTATGAGCTTGAGGTCACCACAGACTCTTTGAAAAGCACTCAATCAGCCCTTCAAGAGTCAAAGCGACGGATAGATGAACTTACCGTGGAGTTGAGTTTAGCACAATCTTCATCTCTAGTAGTTACAGTTCCAATTTCTATGACAGTTACTAGTGATGACCATGCACCCACAAATAGTGGTAAGGAGTACTTTGTGGATGTGGCTACATCCATTATAGTTACAGATGCAGGTAACACAGATAGGATGGGTGTTATGGTTGAGAGTAGCAAAGAACCAAATGTTGCATCGGGAGTATCTAAGGTTAGTCCCATGACAAGTGTGGCAGAGTAGGTTATTGATAGCTCTTGCGAGGAGTTGGTGGATTTCCCCGAGAGTTGTGTGACAGATCACCACACTACTCCATCTTTTTCACAGGAGACATGCAGGGCATCTTTCAGTGGGGAGATCGACTCTCATGTTGATTTGCTTCCCTCTCTTGGAAGCAAATCAGAGACTGCATCCTATATAACTGATTTTGATGAACAACTTACTACCATAGGGTTGGAGAGATCAGCTGAAGGTTACAGGAGAGAAGGTTGATTCAACCTTATCTCGTCTAGATTGCACTCATAGGAATGTTGAGAACCTTCTTTGGACAACAGAGTTGGAGGAGAAATAGTATGGGGTCTTGGATGGTACTCACATTCATGATTTGTAGTTCATCAAGAGTGCTTTGGAGGAGGTAAAATCAAAATATCTCAAATTGTTTCATGATAGGGAGTATGCTATTAGGTACACAGAGAGGGTTGCCAGAGTATCTACCCAATTAGCTATTTAGGATCAGAGACATGAGCCATCTTCTAATTCGTGTGATGAGAGTGATGAGGAGTGTGTTCCCCATGACTATGTCGGTCAACCGTTGACGCAGGGAGGTGCTTTTTATTTTGATTGCATAGTGAGGAGTGCTCATCATTTCTCCTTTAGTCCACACATAGATGACCTGATGATGCATAAGTGTGGATTGGCTTAGGATTTATACCATCCATTATGGGATGAAGGGTTGCCATCTACAGAAAATGGAACTAGGGATTGCAGGTGGCTGACTCAGATACATTCAGAGGATTATTTGCAGGGTCAAAGATTAGATTACCATCATGGTGATTTGCAACTTCTTTGTCTCTAAAATTTCCATTGGAGACATGGCTTCAGAGAGGTTGCAGTGTCAGTAGGCATGATGGCATGTTTAGTTTTTACAGCAGGGATGGAGGAGAGTTTTATCATTCCCTCGATTTGAGAGGAGCAGTTTCATATCTTCCAACACCTATGTTGGATAGTCAGTACATCCATAGGAGTTTTGCAGAGGATGGAAGGGGATGTTGTGGTTCAGACACTTTGAGATTTAATTACCTCTTTATGATTGATGGATGTGAGGTTCTGATGTGTTGGGATCCAGGTGGTGACAGGTTTGGCATGACAGTTCAGTTGGATTCCAAGGTGTTGCTTCACCACTCTCTGCATGGTGAAGGATTTATCAGAGTAGCGTAGCGTCGATGTGGTGGTTCTATGCTGAGAATAACTTGGGACCCTGGGATCATTTTTGGTTTCACTTTGGTTCAGTTTGTTATTTGGAGGTCGTATTGGCATTGCTTGACGACAAGCAATCTCTGGGAAGGGCGGACTGTAATGTCCCCATTTTCGAGTTCTCTTGCAGTTTAGACAGAGCTGACTTTCGAGGTTGGTGATAGCATAATTAGAGGAGTATTTTGATGTCACCAAGGTGTTCGGGTGATCCAGTGGAGCTGGTTGACACTTTCCAAAGAGATTTCGGACAACTTGTCTGTACTTACTATTTATAGTAAGTGCTTGCATGTCGACAATCTTTCTTGGTTTTTCTAGGTTTGTTCTCTTTGGTCCTCGGAGTACACTGCTATTTTTAGTAAGTGTCAGTTTGGCAATGTTTTGGTAACTTGGCAGTCAGTTGTTGGCTCTCCCAGATGTTGCATTGAGCTCAAAGTTATCAGATGGTTTGTGAATCCAATTGGCACCCTCCAAGTTGGCTCAGTTTGCTTATGGCCATTACTATTTTTATTAAGTTCGGGTTTGGTGGCATTTCGGGATTTTTGGAGTTGGAATGTATTCGTCTCGTCGAGACCTTTCCGGCGAGCTATTGGTCATGGCATTCCGATATCGTCTTGATGGTTATTTTAAAGTCCGAAGCTATATTTTATTATTTAACTGGACTTTATAAAAAGGCAAAAGTGACTCTATGAAATAAAATATTAAAAGGGGTCACTAAAGGACATGGGCACCCATCCCAATGGGGGAATAAAAGCATTTTTAAAACATTAAAATCCCTCCAAAATGCCAACACTCTAAGGAGGTGTTATAAAAGTTGGAAAAGAGCTCTCATTTGGACATGCTTGGATTATTATTTCTTCTGTAATGTTCCCATTTTCAACCTAGTTGCCCTGGAGCCTATTATCCTCATTCCAAATCTTTGGAGTAAATATTTAATTATCAATTTTGGTAATTTGAGGAAAATTGATAATTAATCAGGTTATTTATATTTTGGTGCACTTAAGTTATAATGTTGTACTTTTATAAGCTGACTTAAGTGTGGGATGAGGACATATTTATATTTCTCTCCTAGACTTAGTATTAAAGTGAGCACCACATTGGAATATGAGGACTTTATTAAGTTGAGGAGAAAAAAGATTATATTTTCAAGAAAGTGGAGTTTGTAACTCCCAGATGCCTTTATAAGTTGGAGAGCTCATTTGGAGGGATGCTTGGATATGGTATTGTTATTCTGTTGGATTGAACCTGCGTGTTCTTCCATTCTCTACCTTCCTGTGGACGGAAACCCACTCGAAGAGGATCAGTTTCGGTGGTGAGATATCCACCCTAGTTGGTGATGATGGTTTTCATTCAAGAAACCACATGGAGCTAATTTGGAGTTATGTGTTTTTGTGAAGTTTTGGTTGTGATTCAAATAGATTGAATTGTAATATGATTTAGATGCAATTTTGGTGTTGATATTTAGAACATCTTTTATGTTTGGTTGTGTGCTTGGTCTGGCTGTACACTCCCTAGCCGTACAACTAAAATCACATTTTTTGGAGAATTCAAATATAAATAAAATTTGTATGCATTTTGCCTTTAATGATGTTTTGTAGGAGCGAATTGACTCTTTCTAGATCAATTTGATGAGTTTAAAAGCAAAGATTGAATTTTAATTGCCATCCGTACCTTTTTATGGCCGTACAAGATGAAAGTCTTATGGTGATTGATCTGAACTGTTAAGTCTTTCTTGGCATCCATTCGAGATTGCAGTGTGATTGGTAGGCATAGGCAATCATTCTGGGCAAATTTGCAGTGGTTTGAATGTGTTTGGAATTTACCATGGAGATATCCGTACATTTTGATGACCGTCCTTGCAGATGTGATGAAAGTTGAAGAAAAATCAATGATGAAGTTTGTGTCTAAATCATTTTGCATTATCCTTTTTAATGCCCATACAACATCATTCATGGTCATTTTACATGTTTTAGTGCAAAATCTAAATTATAGAGTACTGCCCTACCTCTCCATGGCCGTACCTGCAGTTTGGAAGAAATGGGAAAATAAAAAAAAATGGAGAAAGTTTGGGTTTAGATCTTCTTGCAATGTTATTGCATAGTCTAGGTGACAACATTCTTGGTATTTTTAAGAGTTTAAATGCAAAGTTTGATTTTGGGGATCAGCCATACCTTTCTGGGTTGTACGGCTCTTGGAATGTAAATTTCACTAAGTATTTTGTATTACCTTGTTCAGTGGGCATTTAATCAGTTGTATTGTCTTTCATATGGGAGTAGATTTCATATGATAACAGTGATTTCCTGAGTGGGCAGATAGTTGTATGTCTCTAGCAGTCCATACCAGCATTCAGGGAGCCGTACCAGTCAAAGTTAGAAGTCTATTTTCCTGTTATATGATCCTTGTTAGTGTATTGAATGTGAACAATCTCTGTATTACTGTGGGATTGATGCAGGTTTATAATATGTTAAGGCAGTTTAAAAGAGTTCTTGTGTTATGAGTTTAATGAAGAGCTAAGTTGCCGAATTGGGTACGGGTACGGGTACATGGGTACTGTACACCGGTACGGCAAATTTTTTTGGGGGAGTTGGGTACGTTTGGGTATGTCCGTGCAAAAAAAAAAGAAAAAATAATAAATATATATGAATTTGCAGCCTCAAAAACAAGAATTACATTCAGAATGAAGATGACAATTGTATGGAGTCTGGACTGATATGCTGCAAACTGATTATATAATACTGATATAAAAATGCAATGATTCCAAGACACTAATGAATTATTGGTTTGCACAGTAATGTTCATCAGAAATATCCAAATCAAGTCATTAGCTTTCAGTTTCAGCGAACAGAACATGAATTGAATTTAATATTGCAGCAACTGGGTACTTATAAATTTCTGATATAACAGCAATATTCAGCCAAACTTTTACGCATTCAATTCTAAAATGCTGATGCAAACAGCAGAAATACAGCAGAACCCATTAAAGAATCATTAATATTCATATTGATATCAATGATAATTTGTCAAAACTTGAATGTCACGATAGATATTCATTGTTCATTGGTTCAAAACTTCAACATAAAAACAAACCAAGTAATAATAACTAATTACTAATCAGCATTATATTGGTCATCATCAAGACCAACATCAACATCATCATTGACATTGTCAATAGATAATCCAGGTAGATGAGAACATGATGCAGTATTGACACTATCACTAAAAGTATGTTGGCTATCTGAGTCCACAAAAAGTGAAGATTCTGTGGCAGCTAAAAAATCCAAATCAGTTCGCTCTGGATTTTGTAAAATACCCAACTACTTCTACTAAAATTTTTCCTTAACTTAGATAAATTTACTTGTACTTAACTTATCAACTACTCAACAAAATAACTTGAATGAATCAATCTTGAAGCTAGGTACTTGTCTTATTACTTGATTCAATGCAAATGTCTTATTACAGAGATAATGCTTTCAATAGCATGAATTTACAAACTTATTCAAATGGAAATACAAAAGAAGGCCTTGAAGCCTTGATGTTTACAATGTCTTCCTCACTTGATCAACTCAATTGAACTCAATGATGTCAACTGAATGTCAACACCTCACAATACAAGGGAGCATCACCCCAACACTTGAAACTTGCAGGTCTCAAGATTACAAGCTTACAAGCTTTGCAGAGAGAAATTTGCCAAAAGATAAGATACCAAATGAATGAGAGAACTCCTATTATAGGCCTTCCAAAGGCAATGAAGGCACATTTTTCAATGCACAAAGAGGAACCAAGGCACGTTTCCCAAGAAGCATATCCAAGGGAATATTCCATCTGATGACTCATTTTGAGTTGGCAACTTATCCAGAGACCTTGACACGGATCCCAAAGTCATTCTGTCAACCAATGAGAGCTCAGGTAGTTACAACTACCTCATCTTCTGACCAGGCGCCAAGTGGAAGCAGATTGAACATGGAAAGGTGCCCAAAGTGACCTAGGCACCCAACTGAGGTAGCAGGGGCATGGATATGCGCCTAACTTTTCTAGTGACCTTAACATGCATAAAATCTTGTAGAAATGTTCATTGCGGGTTCTCTGATAGCGTTTGATGCTATTTTCATATCTTGGCGCCCATTTGAGATAGTTCCTTCATGAAACTGCGCCTTACCATTACTAGGCGCCAATTGAAGGTTGTAGAGCCTTGAAGGTACACCTCAACTGTAAGAAAGATGACTTTGAACAACCTATCAAATCTCCCCTTAGGCGCTCTTTAAGACCTCAGAGTGTTTATCAATCCAAGGCGCATTATCAAGGTTCAAGAGTCATGAAATGGCGCCTATGCTCCTTGAAGTGAATTCTAGCTTCATACAAGTCTTCATAAGTTTAGGCGCTCAAAAGTAGGTCTTCTGCTTTCTAGGCGCCAATTGGAGGTAGGCGAGAAGGAGATTTGCGCCTCCACTTTCATACCACTTCTCTGGCTTTGGACAATGATTCCAACTAACTAGAAGGTCATTTCAAGAATCTTGAGGCCTTCAATGATCATCTCATCCTTCCAAAGCATTTCCTTGTCAAGGCGCCATTTCAGTGTTGCAGAGGGACGCTCTAGCGCCTAGGCGCACATCTTGGTCTATGAAGGAATGAATTGGCGCTCAACTTGAAATGATCATTTCCCTTGCAAGCGCTCACACTTGGAGTCATTGAGGTGAGTTAGGATATCATTCTTCATTAGCGCCTTGACTGAGTGAGAAGGTTGGAGGCTATTTCCTTGATTAGGTGCATGCTTGAGTAGATATCAACTAGGCGCACTTGAATAGTTGATGGATCATGAAATAGCACCTAGTCTTCAAGGTGCAAAACATCTCAAACACTTTTGCTTCCTCCTTCATGCTTGGGCGCCAGTCCAAGGGCCTGGAATCATGATTTAGCGCTTTGTTGCTTTAGGCGCCCATTCATGATTGTACAACTGGTGATTGGTGCCTAGAGTGAATACGTGTTCATCTTAACTTATTTCACCAAGGCAACTTGATCTTGAAGGCCAAACAACTCCTACCAGAGCGCCTTGCCTCATGTTGCATGCTTTCAATACCCTAGGCGCTCATTAGGGTCAGTTTGGATAGAGAAGGGCGCCTAGTATACACTTAGCCATAACCTCTGAAAATTTGCAATGTATAAGTCATTTTGAAGATCAAAACATCTTTTTCTTCCAAGGCGCCCTAGTTGAAATAATCGAATAGCTTGATAGCTTGATGATTCTAGGTTAGGCGCTCTTTTGTGAATTTTGATATAGGATTAGCGCCTAGACTCCAAGAGTCAATTTCCTGCTTTCTTGGCTTCCAGACTTAGCCAATATTTCAAGTTTCTGACTTGTTCTTGCGAAACAATAAAGTTCAGTTAGTCAAAAACCAATTCATTCCCTCATCATTCTGAATTAGCCTCCGGGAATGATCAATAGGCTAATCCATTCTTTACTTGATGATCAAGCCGGAAACGGGGACATGACAGATTTACATCCCACAACTTTGTGCCCCCTTGTACTCATTTTGTGTGTAAGAAAACGCAAGTTGGAATACACAAAAACTAACTCCTCTGCCTTACTTGATGCCAATCGGTTGCGTTTCACTGAACGGATGGAGTATGTACTCCAATTTTGCTCAGATGGAGAGGAACTAGCAACCTATTGAGGCAAAGTGAGAGAGTTACAGTTATAAAATTGTAAATCAAACTTCAAATTTGTTTCAAAATTTTAAACTAACAAGTTTATTATTTTAAAAATGAAAAACAATTCAAATTTTAAATTTAGAGTGCAATAAAAATTAAGAAACTTACTTGTGATAAAACTTTGATTGCAAGACTCTGCAATTGTGGTGATGTTACACCATTGAGGTACCACCAAGTATGAGCATCCTTCCTATACTTGTCACGAAGAGCTGAAATACTTTGATTACTGGAGGCTACAAATTCACCAAACTCAGTTGTAACTATATCCTCCATTTCAGGATTAGGGAAGAGTTTAGTAAATGCCTTCCTATACCCTTCATTGACTTCTGGATCTCTGTATGGTGCAACCCTTGATGGCATAGCAAGAATCTCATCACTATAAAACTTGGAAGTCAATGCAAAGGCAAGAAGATATAGTGGGATGGTCATTTTGTCCCACCGGTCAACACAAACTGTTTGCACCTCTCTGAAGAAAGTTTCTTCAAGATCTTGCTCTTTTTCATTTATGATGGACCTCATCTTCTCAATCATTGAGTCGATGCCATCATACACCTCTCCCAAACATGGCTTATCCATGTCAATAAAACGGATCATACTCATGATGGGCTTGGTGAAACTAAGAAGATGTTTCACGCGGTCCCACCAATTGTCATCTAGGATCAACTGCTTTACATTTGCTGCCCTGTCACTATTGGATTGCCTCCATAGGGACCAACTTTGGCTAATGACCATGCTAGACACCTTCACCTTCACAAGTTGTCTCAAGACGATTGTGTTGAATGCAAATCGAGTCTCAGCAACCTATTAAAAAAATTAAAACAATGAGCAAAAGCATACTTAAATAATAAATTTTTAAAAGTAAATTAGAAATTTCAAATTACTAATTACAAAATCTAAATGTAAAATTTAAAAATTTAGTGTTTCAATTACTTTCAATAGCTCCAATTGTGAGAATGATCTAAAAATGGCTTGAGACATGTGATGGTTTGTGATGAACATTTGGATCTCTTTAGCCTCAGCATAGACTTGTTTGATCCACTCTATTTTCCTACCCAACTTTTGTAACATGAGGTTAAGTGAGTGGACAGCACATGGTGTCCAAAATTCGTGTGAAAATCGTGTCTCAACCAACATACCAGCTGCTCTACAATTCTTTGCATTGTCTGTTATGACTTGGACAACATTTTCAGGACCAACTTCTTGAATGCACTGTATAAGGATGTCAGCAATAAATTGTGCATCCTTCACTTGCCCTTCACAATCCACAGCTTTCAAAAACATTGGCCCTCTAGGGCATATTGCAATCACATTGATTAGTGGTTGATTTCTTGTATCCTTCCATCCATCAGAAACAATGGACAACCCTGTAACTTTCCATGAATTCCTAATGGGAGCCAATGAAGAGTGTATAGATTTTACCTCTTTTGCCAATAGTGTGCTACGCACCTTCTCATAACTTGGGCCTTTGTACTCTTTTGGAGCCTCATTTACCTTTCTCAACATATCTTGCCAATACGGTGATCGAACAACGTTAAAAGACAAACCATTTGCATAGAGGCATCTTGCAACAATTTGATCTGCAATCTCTCTAGCATCACTCTGAAATGCCCTCTCCAATGGACCCTTTGTTCTCATCACAATAACGGGCTCTTCTTCATTCCCACCCAAAAATGGGTGTCTATCTACTACAGCATCAGTGGAGGCACGAGGAGAAGGGGCCTTTGTGATCCCCTTCCTCTCCTCAAAGGATGGTTTGCACTGCGGGCAATTCTTGCATCTACTTCCTCTTGCTCTCTAGTATATTCTGCTATTTGATGAAGTGACAAACCATTACCATCCGGTCCTGGAGATGCTTTGATTCCCAAGTTTGAAATGGCACAGAAATGAGCTTTCACTCGACTGTAGGAGCTAGTATACTTTAGCTTACAAATATTGCATATCCAAACATATGTCCCACCACCTTGAACATTCTGTATCATTTCTACATGCTTCCATAAAGGTGAACTAGGGTCGGTTTTGAAGGTGGGTTGACCAATAGTACTAGAACTGGCTGCCATTGCTCCCTGTCTACAATAAAATTATAAATTAAAAAAACAAATATTGAACAATAAATATAAAAAATTAAATAACAAATACATATAGAAATTTCATTTATAATCAAAATTTAAAATATATATATATATATATATATATAAAAATTAAGCATTTAGTATATACTATTAGTCTATTAATATAATTTTATAAATATAAAAGCTTCTAAAATCTAAAATTACATACTATTAAAAATTTAAAAATTAAATATACTTGTATTATTATATTTACTATTTACTTTACCAATTTATATTATAATTCTATTTAATAGAATTAAACCCTAACAAGTTTAATTTTGGTTTAATTTTACTTTTATTATTAATTGATAATATAATAATATTTAATATTTAATCATTCATATAATTATAATATAAACTGGTAAAGTAAATAGTAAATACTAATAATACTAAATTAGTAAATATTTAGTTTAATAATTATAATATAGTAAATTAGTAAATATATAATATAATTATAATTTATTGTTATAGATTTGTACTTGTAAATATAGTTTAAATTATAATAATACTAAATTAATAAATACAGTAAATATTACTAATAGCAATTACTAAATTAGTAATTTATATAATATATAATACACTAAATATTACTAATAGCAATTACAGTAAATATTATTAATTTAGTAATTGCTATTACTAATATTTACTGTATTTATTAATTGCTAAATAAACTAAATATTAGTATATTTAAATAAAAAATTACAAATGTAATATATCACTATCGGATTCGAGTCATTCGACTATTTGTATTATGATTCCTATTTAATTTTTAATATTATAAAACAAACTTCAAAACCATTCCATTAAACAAAAGCATTAGAAATTAAAAAAAAAACCTGTGTTTTCGAGCTCCTGTCGACGATGAGAATGAGAATGTGTTTTCGAGCTCCTGCGCTGGCTTACTCACGGCGGCGACTTCTGTA
Source organism: Cunninghamia lanceolata (assembly GCA_027924645.1). Classification (NCBI taxonomy): domain Eukaryota; kingdom Viridiplantae; phylum Streptophyta; class Pinopsida; order Cupressales; family Cupressaceae; genus Cunninghamia; species Cunninghamia lanceolata. The sequence goes on from BSBN01000547.1 coordinate 17,320,767, forward strand.
AATTTATGCGAAGGCGGTGGCTTATGCGAAGGCGGTGGCGGCTTCCAAATTGGCGGCTTCTGTAAATTTATGACTTGAGTGCGTAAATATTACTCACAACGGCCCTCTTACTCGCGGCTAGGTCTTTTTTAATTTGCTTTTAGGTTAAAACTTTTAGACTATTAAAATAATAATTAAAATGAAAAGTCGAAAATCTTTAAAAAACTTTAAAATACTTCGCAAAACCACCTGGAAGTGCCACATCAGCAACAAAAACGCCCGGAAACCTTTGACGTCGCCCAGAACCATTTCATGATCAAATTTGCAGATACCTGTTCGAATCCACAGGGATTCTTGGCCATACCCGATTCGGGTACGGACCGTACCAGGAAACGCCAGGGGAGGGGGGGAGACTTAGTAACTTAGATGAAGAGTTGAATGCATTAATGGCTGCCGTACAGTGCTACCAGGGATTGATTTTTGCTGTCACAGACCAGTCAATTTTATGGTGCAAATCTGTTACTTGTCTATGGAAGATCATTATTAGTTTTGAATGGTATGAAGATTATTAATGTTGTGTGGTAGTTCGATCATAGTTTTGGGCTGTTTATGAATTCTTCGAAAATAGGGATGTGTAGAGTTGTCATACAGCAGCAGGAAGTCTATCTGTGTCTCAGAATTATCCAACAGTGGTTCTATGCAGTGATTTCCAGCTTGGGATTAGAGACTTGGGCAAACTAATCCACTTTCTTGTGCAGGGTTTAAAGAGTTTTCAAGATTTATGCATTAGTGCTATGATGATCAATTGTGTCTCATAAAAGTGGCTTATAGTAATACTCTTATTTCTTTCTTTATGTTGCAAAAACACATATTAATCCCCTGGATTGTTCAACCACCAATGTGGGCAAATTGGTTTATTCATTTCTTACTTCTACTCATTGGACAAGTGGTGAATACCCATTGAATAAGTGGATGGTTTGTATTTCATTTTACACCCACTGGAAAGTGGCAAATTCCCACGATAGAAGTGGATGCCCGCCGCAGCGGATGAATTGTATTTTCATTGTTGCATAATTGCTTAGTGTAAGCCAAATCACTGTATGCTCTCACCTTGCCCATCCTGGGATCTGGGTGATTAGAAAGTGTGAGGCATATAGTTAGTTTATGCAATTTATGCTAACATTGCTATATCATTGTATATTTTTTAAAAAAAACTGGGGTAACATCTTACAGTGGTATCAGAGCTCTCAGTTATCCTGCCAGCCTGTTGGGTAACTGATCTTGTTGCAGTTTGTCAAAGCTACATCAGATTTTCAGTTGGGCAACATGGCTTTTGATAGTGAGCCATTAAAAGCTTTGTTTAAATCACTGGAGCAAAATCAATTTTCTATCGAAGAGGGATTTGAAAGATGGTGCAAAGAACAAGAAGTCATCTCTGATTTTCATGAGACACTGAAGACTGTTGGTAGGAAGCTTGAACATTTATCTCGGGCTAAAGAAGTTGTTCTTCGTATCTTGGATGAAGCAGAAGGTTGTCTGTGTAAGATTGGCCAACCACCTTCTCAGGCAGTGCGTAAAGCTTTGGCTCCTTTGGTGTGCTCGTTGGTCAAGCCAGAGTTGATGAGACATCATGACGAAGAGATAAGGCTTGCAGCAGTCACTTGCATTAGTGAAGTTGCAAGGATTTTAGCTCCTAAGGCACCCTATGATGATGACACTATGAAATTCATATTTCAGCTGATAGTGAAGAGTTTCCAAGGGCTGCATGATGTAAAAAGTCCTACCTTTGGTCAAAGGGTGAATTTTGAAAATTATGGCAAAGATTAAATTATGTTATTTGCTGATTGATTTTAGGTGCAATGATTTGATCTTCCAAATGTTTGACTACTTCATTTCCGGAATCAGGGGACATCAAAAAAGTGTGAAAACAAGTATGCTCAACATCATATCACTGATCCTAGATGAAGGTGATGATGATGTTTGTTCACAGTTGCAATCAGATTTGTTGATCATTTGGAGGAAAGAACATGTATCCTCTGCAGCATATGATTTCATATCAAAACTATTGGAGTAGAGGATTGATAAGTTCAAGGATCAGCTGACTACAAAAGAGTTAATCTCTTTTGGTATACAAGTTCCTCATTCTCTACAAATGGATAGCATGTCATTATCCAATAAATCAGCTGAGTTGGATGATGAGTTCAATGGACAAACGAAGCCCTTCAAAGTTATGACACCTAATGAGGGCATTGATGATATTTCCTCAAGTGGAATTAGTGCTGTCCTAATTCCAAATCAGAATGAATGTAGGGTAGATAATGAAGGAGAAAACAGTTGCTTGACTCAAGAACAACCTGATGAGTCTTAATGTGGAGTTATGGATGTTCATAAAGCTGAAAGTCCTATGGCAAGTGTAGAGGAAGTGTGTTGGAATTTTCTTGATGAAGTCCTAAATTTGATGAGGAGCTTAATGACTGAGGATGCCAATTCTCTAGGAACAGAAATAAAAATGATTGATGGGATGTTAGAAGGAAAAATATCAAGTGAACCTAAGATTGTTGCAGCTGAGTGTCTTGAAGAACATGTTAATGACATGGGTAGCAATGGTATGGATTCTTTGGGTGATCATATTGCTTCTTCACCTACACATGATGAAAAATCAGACTATGGCAGCCAAAGATAATTGGAACTTAAGCCCTTAGTTTGGGAAGTCTTGCAAGATCAAATGATGGTGAAGGAAGATAAAATAATTCAAGCATTGTCAAGAATGGATAGCACTCACAAACACCTAGAAGACATTTTTTGGACAGCCCAAAGAGAGGAAAGACAAAAAGGAATGGGACATGGAATTTCTCATACTCATTTGCTCCCTTTCAAAGAGGCTTTGGTGTTGATAAAAGAAGACTATTTACAAATGGTGAGAGATAGAGACAGGGATATCCAATTTGTGAAAGATCAACATAGAGAGATTGTTGATCTTTGTCTACTTTTGAGTAGGCATAATCACTCAATGCATAATTTAGAAAATCAGTCCTTTATAGCAGTTGTTCCTAGGGTACTTGATGACAAGGCAAATGGTGTAGAAGTTGAGCAAGTTGAGGAGAGGATTGAGGAATCATACAATGAGGAACCTTGCAAGTTTGTGACATCCAGTGATCAAGACTTCTTCGAGCCACTTCCACCCCTAATCACTTGGGAAGAAGATAAGACAAATCAAGACTTGATGGTGTTCGGTGACTACAATGTAAGCATAAAAGAAGTTTCCAAAGGGTTGATTTGGGACAGCAATATTCTTCCTCATTCTTATGAGATTGCTACTCTTACACATGGAGAAATGAAGGAAGGAGAATCTACAAGTGTTGGCACTCCAAGTACAGGTGCTGGATATGAAAATTTCAAAGAAGATGCACTTGTGAAGCTTGAAGACATGGCACAAGAATATGACAGGTATCTTGAATTTTATAACAGCAGTCATATTCCTTCACTCCATCATGAGGTAACAAGTTCACATAAGGATGATAATACCATAGAGTTTTCTTTAGATGGCTCTCAAAAATTGGGTGTTACAAATGAAATTTGTGTGGTGAATTCAATTCATAAGAATTCTGATTTTGTATATCAAACTTGGGATGATGTGGAAAGGACACAAAGCTGGTGCAATATATGGTCACAAAGGTCCAAGGTGGCTAAGCTAGTGGCTGTCCAGGCAAGACAGCATCTTCAACAAGTCAAGGAACAAGTTCACCGCCTTGATCAAACAAGACAACAGAGGGAGGCTTATCTTAGATCTCTTTTTCTAACGAATGATGTTAATGAGGTTGATCATGAAAATTTATGTTGTTCATATGTTTGTAGTGATGAGATTAATGAGTCATATCTTTTGGATGATTCAATGAAGATTTCAGAATTTTCAGTTGCTGATTTTGTTGATGACACCCATAGTGGACAGCCACTCAAGAGTTGTCTTTGATAGGTGTTGAAGGCATCCATAACTCATATTTGGCTATGTCACCAATTGAATATGACATGGCAGCTTTTTATTTGTTGATTGGTGACTTCATCTTCATTGATTTGTCATGGGTTAGTGGTAGTCCTACTTGGAATTCCATTGCACTTTCTGATTTTTCATGGTCTACATCAGCTATTCAGTTGCTTAGGAGTGTGTGGAGACATGTTTATTTGATGGACATTGAGTATTTGATGGATTTATTTAGTATGCATGGGCATGTTGACACCTATGATTTCATTCTTGTTGCTGCCCTGAGTTACAACAACGGCATTTGGTGGCCTGATAAATTGATCTATGTGTACATGGGAGTTGATTATCGCATCTTTTTGATGGTCTACTCATACAAACAGATGATATGTGACGACTGGGTCATGATAGATATATATTTCTACTCCTATAGCTGGATGGACAAGTTGGTTTGGGATCCAGGCATTGACAAGATGATGCATTGGTACTCAGTGATCGCGATGAGTTGCTTCAAGTATTATAGTTATATGGCATGTATATCAGAGTGGAGCAGCGGATTGCGATCTAATTGCTTGAGGACAAGCAATTTCAAGGAGGGGGGACTGTAATGTTCCCATTTTCAACCTAGTTGCCCTGTAGCCTATTATCCTCATTCCAAATCTTTGGAGTAAATATTTAATTATCAATTTTGGTAATTTGAGGAAAATTGATAATTAATCAGGTTATTTATATTTTGGTGCATTTATGTTATAATGTTGTACTTTTATAAGCTAACTTAAGTGTGGGATGAGGACATATTTATATTTCTCTCCTAGACTTAGTATTAAAGTGAGCACCACATTGGAATATGAGGACTTTATTAAGTTGAGGAGAAAAAAGATTATATTTTCAAGAAAGTGGAGTTTGTAACTCCCAGATGCCTTTATAAGTTGATGGAGAGCTCATTTGGAGGCATGCTTGGATATGGTATTATTATTCTGTTGGATTGAACCTGCGTGTTTTTCTATTCTCTACCTTCCTGTGGATGGAAACCCACTCGAAGAGGATCAATTTCGGTGGTGAGATATCCACCCTAGCTGGTGATGATGGTTTTAATTCAGGAAACCACATGGAGCTAATTTGGAGTTGTGTTATTGTGAAGTTTTGGTTGTGATTCAAATAGATTGGATTGTAATATGATTTAGATGCAATTTTGGTGTTGATATTTAGAACATCTTTTATGTTTGGTTGTGTGCTTGGTCTGGCCGTACACTCCCTAGCCGTACAGCTAAAATCACATTTTTTGGAGAATTCAAATATAAATAAAGTTTGTATGCATTTTGCCTTTAATGATGTTTTGTAGGAGCGAATTGACTCTTTCTAGATCAATTTGATGAGTTTAAAAGCAAAGATTGAATTTTAATTGCCATCTGTACCTTTTTATGGCCATACAAGTTGAAAGTCTTATGATGATCGATCTGAACTGTGAAGTCTTTCTTGGCATCCATTCGAGATTGTAGTGTGATTGGTAGGCATAGGCAATCATTTTGGGCAAATTTGCAGTGGTTTGAATGTGTTTGGAATTTACCATGGAGATTTCCATCCATTTTGATGACCGTACTTGCAGATGTGATGAAAGTTGAAGAAAAATCAATGATGAAGTTTATGTGTCTAAATCATTTTGCATTGTCTTTTTAATGCCCATACAACATCATTCATGGTCATTTTGCATGTTTTAGTGCAAAGTCTAAATTATAGAGTACTGACGTACCTCTCCATGGCCATACCTACAGTTTGGAAGAAATGGGAAAATAAAAAAAATGGAGAAAGGTTGGGTTTAGATCTTCTTGCAGTGTAATTGCATAGTCTAGGCGACAACATTCTTGCTATTTTTAAGAGTTTAAAGGCAAAGATTGATTTTTGGTGATCAGTCGTACCTTTCTGGGTTGTATGGCTCTTGGAATGTAAATTTCACTACGTATTTTGTATTACCTTCTTCAGTGGGCATTTAATCAGTTGTATTGTCTTTCATATGGGAGTAGATTTCATATGATAATAGTGATTTCTTGAGTGGGCAGATAGTTGTATGTCTTTAGCAGTCCGTACCAGCATTCAGGGAGCCGTACCAGTCAAAGTTAGAAGTCTATTTTCCTGTTATATGATCCTTGTTAGTGTATTGAATGTGAACAATCTCTGTATTACTATGGGATTGATGCAGGTTTATATGTTAAGGCAGTTTAAAAGAGTTCTTGTGTTATGAGTTTAATGAAGAGTTGAATGCATTAATGGCTGCCGTACAGTGCTATCAGGGATTGATTTTTGCTGTCATAGACCAATCAGTTTTATGGTGCAGATCTGTTACTTGTCTAGGGAAGTTCATTATTAGTTTTGAATGGTATGAAGATTATTAATGTTGTGTGGTAGTTCGATCATAGTTTTGGGCTATTTATGCATTCTTGGAAAGTAGGAATGTGTAGGTTTGTCATACAGCAGCAGGAAGTCTGTTTGTGTCTCAGAATTATCCAACAGTGGTTCTATGCAGTGATTTCCAGCTTGGGATTAGAGACTTGGGAAAACTAATCCACTTTCTTGTGCAAGGTTTAAAGAGTGTTTTCAAGATTTATGCATTGGTGCTATGATGATCAATTGTCTCATAAAAGTGGCTAATAGTAATACTCTTATTTCTTTCTTTATGTTGCAAAAACACATATTAATCCCCTGGATGGTTCAACCGCCAGTGTGGGCAAATTGGTTTATTCATTTCTTACTTCTACCCACTGGACAAGTGGTGAATACCCACTAAATAAGTGGATGGTTTGTATTTCATTTTACACCCACTGGAAAGTGGCGAATTCTCACGATAGAAGTGGATGCCTGCCGCAGCGGATGAATTGTATTTTCATTGTTGCATAATTGCTTAAGTGTAAGCCAAATCACTGTATGCTCTCACCTTGCCCACCCTGGGATCTAGGTGATAAAAAAGTGTGAGGCATATAGTTGGTTTATGCAATTTATGCTAACATTGCTATATCATTGTATATTTTTTTTTTTAAATTGGGGTAGCATCTTACATCTTCTCTCTTTGAGAATTTCCTTGCGAGGGTTTTTGGAGCTTGGCTCTAGGGTTTGGTATTGTCTTGTTGAAACGAAAACCTCTACAAGACTGATTTGATCTTGGCTTCTGGGGACGAAAACCTCCATTAGCAAATTCTATGTTGACGGATGCATCCGGTATTCGCATTTGTGCTTCAATGGAGTTAATATTTTTATGGTTTTGAGGGTTTTAGTGATATATCATTCTGAGACATTGTGTTGAGCAGCTACTAACATTGTTGAGGACAGATTAAAGTGAGTTCATGATGGGTTTGTGGCTGCCTCTTATTTGTTGTTGCTGGCCGTACCATTGCTGGGAGGCCGTACATATTATGAGGGTCATTGCCGATGTTTTGGAGCAAGTTTCACTATGATCTTTGCTTTAGACTGATTGCCTAGCAGCTGCAGGAATTTCTGATATAAAATAGAGGGAAATAAGAGTTGTTTTCATTTACTAGTTGCTGATATATGCTTCAGCCTGGCCGTACAGCACAAGGGAGGTTGTGGGTATCATTGGAAATAAATTTGCCTTCGTTTGGAGCTGCTATAATTTGTAACTTGGTTGCCTAGAGTCCTTATATTATCTCTGAATCTTTGTATGTTGAAATCTTCTCATTTTTGGAGCATTGGAGGTGTTTACTAGCTCCCATATTGTTGGTCTGGGTACAGCACCGGCATGAAGTTGTAAATCCTGAGATGGGTAGTCATCTATAATTCATCTTGAGGTATTTCTTGATCTAGGTTACTGTTAGTTTGTGCAAATTCATTGTATATTTTTTGGGTTTGAAATATATGCTCTATATTGTATGCTCCGGCAAGCACACATCTACAGGAAAACTAAAACCCCTTCTACATCTTCTCTCTAGTCTGAAAGAAAACAAATAATAAAAATAACATTATTAAGATTAAGAAAAGAACCAACAGGTGCGGGACATTACAATATGCATGATTGCTGCCCTTTTGAAGGTATTTTGTGACGTGAAATGGTACTTCAGACAATTAAGGGTTTGTATCAGCTGCTGCAGTCATCTTAGATCAGAAATCAAGGTTAGGAACAACATTGGCATCATTCTATCATTGGACATCATTCTAACCTAGGCGGCTACCATTGGGATGCATCGCTTGGCTTTGGAGGGAGTTTATTTGGCATTGAAGACCACATCTACATTCATTCTCAAATCTGATTTGTAATCAGACATATCTGTTTGTAATCAGCCTGCATACATGTGTAGGATTGACATGATATCATCCATTGATCATCCAGGTATGTTGTTATGATGTAATATCTTTCAAATCTTCAATTTGAAACTATCTAGTGGCTGTTCCTAACTATATCAGTGGTCTGATTTCATTTTATGTCATCTATTTATTGTGGTTTTTATGCAAATATGATTATATGTTGTTATCACATCATGGCAAAAACCTTTATGCATTGAAACACTCAAAAACCAATAAAAAATCAAACAAAAACTAAATCAGAAAATCAGATCAGCAATCAGAAAAACAGGGCAGAATAGGAAGGGGTTCTTACAGTGGTATCAGAGCTAAACATCCTGCCAGCCTGGAGAGTTAGATTGTTTATATGCAGCCACACGAAGTTCATCCACACAGGTATTACTTCCATAGAAGACCAGGACTACAAGTTAATCAAGGAGAAGAGAATCCAATTGCAGGTACACAACAAATTGGAATGGAAAGACAGATAGTAATGGAAGTAGAAGTCATAAGAGACATGAGCAGCCAAACATAGAGAACTTATTGAATACCATTGCCCAACAACAGCAACAAATGATGCAAACTTTTAAACAACTACTTGCAGCTATTGGTCAATTGAGGGTTAATCAGCCTACTCTAGGAGAGGACAGCAATACAGGGAATAATAATGCAGGTAGAACAGCTACTAGTGTGTCAGATAGGCCACTTCATCCTACATTTGTGCAAAGAGAAGAAGAATCATCCGAAGAGAAAGAAGATACTCACATAACCGATGATGTGATGGTTGCCTATGATGAGTACCATACACTTCCAGAAGAGGTTAGGAATGCAATCACTTTGAATTAATACATGAATCAGAAAAAAGATAAAGAAAGACAAAGAGGAAAGAAAACCCAAGAAGCAACATAAAGAGTACAAACAAGCTTTGAATAAGATTCCTCTTCCTAATTTTGATGGTAGTTGTAAGAGTACAGCTTGTGCGTGGATACACAAATTGGATAAATTCTTGAGACTTAAGCCCATTCCGGAAGAAGATGCAATTCAATTTGCAACCATGCATCTAGAGGGAGTAGCATATGATTGATGGCATCATGGACTTGTGACACAAAACCATGCAATGATTCATTCTTATGAGGAGTTTACTAATAAACTCATTGCTAGGTTTGACAGGAAGGATGTAGAAGTCTACTATAGGGATTTGGGACAAATGAGACAAATTGGGCGTGTGGATTCCTACATCAATGAGTTCCAAAAGCTTGTTATGGTTCCTAATATGACAGAAAAAAGAGTGGTAATGTTGTTCATAGAAGGGTTGAATGATAAGTTGAAGGGTTTGGTGAAGGCTCATAAGCCTAATACACTTAATGATGCAATTCAACTTGCACTTGACCTTGATACAACTCCTACATCATTTCATCCACAAAAGAAAATATTTAAAGGCTTTAATTCAAATCAGAAAAAATTTAACTGGCCTAGATACACACCTCCTAGGATGGACAATGAAGCGAAGAATGAATTAAGGAGGAAGAAACTTCGATTTTCTTGTAAGGAGCCTTGGGAACCAGGACATAGATGCCTTGGGAAAGGCAAGGCACATCTTATCGAGGTCACTTCCGATGTGGAGAGTGAGATTATACAGGATACTAGTTCGGATACTGATGATGATCATATGGAGCAACCGCCACAATTAGAGCTTGAGCCTAACACTATAGATGATACAGGACATGTTACCATTGCATCCATTTCAAGAGTGCCTAGATATCATCTCTTTTGATTGAAAGGAGTCCTTAAGGGACAACGGGTCACTTGTTTGATTGATAGCGGAGCTACCCACAACTTCATTGATGAGGGATTGGTTGTGAAGAGGGGATTACAGGCCGAGGATTTTGCAGGATTCAATGTAACAGTTGCAGATGGCTTTACTATGAGTTGCACTAAGAGTGTACCCCAGCTCAACATTCAAATGGGTGGCTATACATTGACTGATGATTTCTATATGGGAAGACTGTTGGGAAATGAGGTGTCTCAACCTTGCTGCATATTTTCTGTAATAGTTATTTTCATTTAATATTTTCCTACAACTGTTACACATTGTTGATGCTTTGAAAATTGGATTATTAGGTGTCAAAAGATGCCCACATGGTGGTACATTATGTAAGGCCTATTTTTAGGCATATTATGACAGATTCTATGACATATGTAAGGGTCAAAAATAGGGGATTTCATTTTGGACATGAGCTTATTTTTAGACTGAAATCTTGGCTGATAAGTTAAGCACATTGTTTTGTAAACCACTTATGGTTTCTTGTATAGCCAGAAGTCTATAAATTGAAGGCTTGAGGAATAGTTTGTATGTGTAAGTTTGTAGGGACTATTATGCTGCTAGAATGCTGCCGGATATCTTCCAGGGTTGATTACTAGTGATACTCCTGTAATAAACTTGCTCTGCAAATGTATGTAATCTTGGTATTGGATTTGGAATACATTGAGCAGGCCTTTGGAGTGTGGGGTTTTTCACCCGAAAGGGTTTTCCCCACGTATATCTGGTGTTTTGTGTTTTATTGTTTATTTCATGTTTTAAATGTGCTTCTGGATTTTCTGTAATTGTTAGATCAGTTTTTAAAAAGTTTTGCATAATGTTTCTCCATAAGATTGGCGTAGGAAGTTGTTTCCACTACTTTAACTTTCTTACAAGTGGTATTAGAGCCTAATCACCTTTGGTTTCAGTTGTGGGTTGTTGGGTTTTTTGTTCTAATCAAGGTTTGAGTGGGAGCTTGTGCAGAGGATACTTTGTGATCTTGTTGCAGATTTTTTTTCAAATGTCGAGCATATTTAGGAGGATTGAGGTAGAGAAGTTTTCTAGCACGAACTTTGAAATGTTGAAGCTGAAGATGGAAGATCTGTTGATTGATCGAAATCTATGGGATGCAGTGGATGAAAATGTCCATAGGCCAGTGGATCCAGATTTGGTTGCAAAATATGATGTAATGGATAGAAAAGCTAAAGGTCTCATAAGATTGTGCCTTGCAAATTCGATTATGATAAATGTCCATGAAGAACCCACTTTGAAGAAGCTTTGGAAGAAGTTGGGTGAGATATATCAAGCTGAATCTCTAGTAAATAAGATTTTCTTGAGGAAGAAGTTGTATTCCTTGAGAATGGAAGGTGGACGGATTTCTGAGCATCTGGAAACTTTCAATATGTTGGTGACTCAGTTGACCTTAGTTGGGGTGAAAATGGACGAAGAAGAAAGGTGCCAAATTTTGTTGTGTTCACTGCCAGACTCATGTGACAACCTAGTCATGGCTATTGGGAGCACTGCAGTCATCTTGACAATGGAGGATGTTGTTGGTTCTCTACTTTCCGAAGAGATGAGAAGGAAGGTCTCTCTGAATGCCAAAGAGGCTTTGAGTGTTCGAGGAAGACAAAAATAACGAGGCAAAGATGAGAAGCAGCGTGGCCGTTCTAAGTCCAAGAATAAGGGGAGATCAAAATCTCCTGGTAAGTCCAAGGCAATATGCTGAAACTGTGGCAAATCTGGACACTTTCAAAAGGAATGTACAGAAGAGAAGAAAAAGAAGAAGAAGCAAGATTTTGATTCTGAGTCCGAAAAAGATGGAGATGCCTTTATTGCAACCTTGGCCACTCCTGCAAGTGATAATGCATGGTTGATAGACTTAGGTGCATCTTTCCACATGACTCCTAACAAAAATTGGTTTAGTAAGTATGAAAACTATGATGGTGGTAAGGTGTACTTGGGTGATAATTCTTTCCTCGACATTGTTGGCCGTGGTAGTATTCATGTGAAATTTTCTAATGGTAGAGTTAGACGATTTGATGGTGTCTTGCATATCCCATGACTAGCAAGAAATTTATTATCTGTTAGCAAGCTAATAGATGCGGGTGTGCATGTATAGTTTTCTGAAGCAGGTGTGTGTTGGCGTTTCAATTCGCACCTCTGGAATGCGAGTTGGAAACGGACAGCTATGCACAAATAAACTGCTCTCCTCTTATGAGGGGGAGTTCCCTTTTTGTTGATGTTCGCTGAAAAGATAAATAAACTAAATTTGCCTATCTTCTTTTTGATTCTCAGCTGCGAGCACAAGGTTATAAAACTCTTTTCGCTACGACAGAGGTTTTTCCTTTTAATAAACTTCTAACTACAACTAGGCTTAAACTAAACGACGCTTTTGATTATCTAAGTAAACACAGAGCACAGAAATCAAAAGTGGACGAGGAATGATTTGTTTTAACACAAAAACTTAAATAAACTTCTCCCAGATTCACATCACAAGATGCATTGTACTTTAATGATGAAAGCTGAAATAAAATTTAAACAAGCCACACATACAGAGATCCAGAAGTCAATGAAGGGTATAGGAAGGCATTTACTAAACTCTTCCCTAATCCTGAAATGGAGGATATAGTTACAACTAAGTTTGGTGAATTTGTAGCCTCCAGTAATCAAAGTATTTCAGCTCTTCGTGACAAGTATAGGAAGGATGCTCATACTTGGTGGTACCTCAATGGTGTAACATCACCACAATTGCAGAGTCTTGCAATCAAAGTTTTATCGCAAGTTTCTTAATTTTTATTGCACTCTAAATTTAAAATTTGAATTGTTTTTCATTTTTAAAATAATAAACTTGCTAGTTTAAAATTTTGAAACAAATTTGAAGTTTGATTTACAATTTTATAACTGTAACTCTCTCACTTTGCCTCAATAGGTTGCTAGTTCCTCTTCATCTGAGCGGAATTAGAGTACATACTCCTTCATCCATTCAGTGAAACGCAACCGATTGGCATCAAGTAAGGCAGAGGAGTTAGTTTTTGTGCATTCCAACTTGCGCTTTCTTACTCACACACAAAATGAGTACAAGGAAGGGGGCACAAAGTTGTGGGATGTAAATCTGTAATGTCCCCGTTTCCGGCTTGATCATCAAGTAAAGAATGGATTAGCCTATTGATCATTCCCGGAGGCTAATTCAAAATGATGAGGGAATTAATTGGTTTTTGACTAACTTAACTTTATTGTTTTGCAGGAACAAGTCAGAAACTTGAAATATTGGCTAAGTCTGGAAGCCAAGAAAGCAGGAAATTGACTCTTGGAGTCTAGGCGCTAATCCTATATCAAAATTCACAAAAGAGCGCCTAACCTAGAATCATCAAGCTATCAAGCTATTCGATTGTTTCAACTAGGGCGCCTTGGAAGAAAAAGATGTTATGATCTTCAAAATGACTTATACATTGCAAATTTTCAGAGGTTATGGCTAAGTGTATACTAGGCGCCCTTCTCTATCCAAACTGACCCTAATGAGCGCCTAGGGTATTGAAAGCATGCAACATGAGGCAAGGCGCTCTAGTAGGAGGAGTTGTTTGGCCTTCAAGATCAAGTTGCCTTGGTGAAATAAGTTAAGATGAACACGTATTCACTCTAGGCGCCAATCACCAATTGTACAATCACGAATGGGCGCCTAAAGCAACAAAGCGCTAAATCATGATTCCAGGACCTTGGACTGGCGCCCAAGCATGAAGGAGGAAGCAAAAGTGTTTGAAGTACTAAGGAACCTTTGTGGAGTCATATGAATCACAAAGTGTTTGAGATGTTTTGCACCTTGAAGACTAGGCGCTATTTCATGATCCATCAACCATTCAAGTGCGCCTAGTTGATATCTACTCAAGCATGCGCCTAATCAAGGAAGGAGCCTCCAACCTTCTCACTCAGTCAAGGCGCTAATGAAGAATGATATCCTAACTCACCTCAATGACTCCAAGTGTGAGCGCTTGCAAGGGAAATGATCATTTCAAGTTGAGCGCCAATTCATTCCTTCATAGACCAAGATGTGTGCCTAGGCGCTAGAGCGTCCCTCTGCAACACTGAAATGGCGCCTTGACAAGGAAATGCTTTGGAAGGATGAGATGATCATTAAAGGCCTCAAGATTCTTGAAATGACCTTCTAGTTAGTTGGAATCATTGTCCAAAGCCAGAGAAGTGGTATGAAAGTGGAGGCGCAAATATCCTTCTCTCCTACCTCCAGTTGGCGCCTAGATAGCAGAAGACCTCCTTTTGAGCGCCTAAACTTGTGAAGACTTGTATGAAGCTAGAATTCACTTCAAGGAGCATAGGCGCCATTTCATGATTCTTGAACCTTGATAATGCGCCTTGGATTGATAAACACTCTGAGGTCTTAAAGAGCGCCTAAGGGGAGATTTGATAGGTTGTTCAAAGTCATCTTTCTTACAGTTGAGGTGTACCTTCAAGGCTCTACAACCTTCAATTGGCGCCTAGTAATGGTAAGGAGCAGTTTCATGAAGGAACTATCTCAAATGGGCGCCAAGATATGAAAATAGCATCAAACGCTATCAGAGAACCCGCAATGAACATTTCTACAAGATTTTATGCATGTTAAGGTCACTAGAAAAGTTAGGCGCATATCCATGCCCCTGCTACCTCAGTTGGGCGCCTAGGTCACTTTGGGCACCATTCCATGTTCAATCTGCTTCCACTTGGCGCCTGGTCAGAAGATGAGGTAGTTGTAACTACCTGAGCTCTCATTGGTCGACAGGATGACTTTGGGATCCATGTCAAGGTCTCTGGATAAGTTGCCAACTCAGAATGAGTCATCAGATAGAATATTCCCTTGGATATGCTTCTTGGGAAACGTGCCTTGGTTCCTCTTTGTGCAATGAAAAATGTGCCTTCATTGCCTTTGGAAGGCCTATAATAGGAGTTCTCTCATTCATTTGGTATCTTATCTTTTGGCGAATTTCTCTCTGCAAAGCTTGTAAGCTTGTAATCTTGAGACCTGCAAGTTTCAAGTGTTGGGGTGATGCTCCCTTGTTGTATTGTGAGGTGTTGACATTCAGTTGACATCATTGAGTTCAATTGAGTTGATCAAGTGAGGAAGACATTGTAAACATCAAGGCTTCAAGGCCTTCTTTTGTATTTCCATTTGAATAAGTTTGTAAATTCATGCTATTGAAAGCATTATCTCTGTAATAAGACATTTGCATTGAATCAAGTAATAAGACAAGTACCTAGCTTCAAGATTGATTCATTCAAGTTATTTTGTTGAGTAGTTGATAAGTTCAGTACAAGTAAATTTATCTAAGGAAAAATTTTAGTAGAACTAATTGGGTATTTTACAATATACCTATGTTGCGCAGAGCAAAATGCATTGATCATACCGATAAAATCGAGCCCCCATTTGGTGAAAGGTCTTACTTCGAACACGGGCTGAAGAGGCATGGAAGCATTCCTTTCTCTCGCAGCGACTACTTGGCAGGTGTGGCAGGTCTTGACATGCTTGTGGGTGTCGTAGAACAGTGTCGGCCAATAATATCCTGCCCTCAAGATTTGGTGAGTCGTGGCTAATCATCCTCCGTGACAAGTTCCAAATTTGTCGTGATACTGTTCCATGATCTGGTTTGCTTCATTCTTACCTACGCACCTCAAGTAAATCCCTTCATGGTTCCGCCGGAACAAGACTGCTCCTTGGAGCATGAAATGTTGACTTCTGAATCTCAAAGCCCTCTTTTGAGTTGAATTCAAGTGGGCAAGACATCTTTGGTTTAGCAAGTAATGCACGATGTCATCATAGCATTCATCAGGTGACACTTCTTCAAGCACATAGGTATGTTGTACCAATCCAGGTCCTTCAACTGCAGTTGTCTGAGTGAGTGCTTGACCTCACCCTATCTTCATAGGTTGGATCTCAATATCGTACTCTTGAATAGTGGCGAACCACTTGCCTCTTCTTTCCCCAAGTTCATTCTACATCAACAGTGTTTTGACAGCAACGTTCGAGACTATGGCATAAACTTTACTCCTCAGGACGTAATGCCTAAACTTCTTAATGGCTTTTACCAAGGCATATGCATGCTTTTCCACACACGGGTATCTTAATTCTACGTCCTTGAAAGGAGTACTCATGAATGCAATGGGATGCTTGTCCTTGTCTTCCGTCCTTTGAGTGAGGATGCCTGCACAAGTGTGCTCTGATGCAAAAGAGTACAGGTAGAATGTCTATGTATAGTCTGGACTAATTAGGACAGGGGCACTAGCGATGGCTTGTTTGATCTCCTCGAACACTCTTCTGGCTAGTGGATTCCACTCTAACTTAGCATCTTTTTTCAACATTTCATTCAACGGTTTCACTATCTCAGCGAACCCCGTAATGAACTTCCTTACGAAGTTAATCCTTCCGAAGAAAGATTTCGGTTCTTTCTTGCTGGCAGGCATGCTGACTTTGGATATAGCTTTCACCCGGTCAAGATCAATGAATATCCCATCTTCAGAAATCATGTGGCCTAGGAGCTTCCCTTCCGTTACGCCGAAAATGCACTTCTTTGGATTGAGGGAAATCCCATACCTCCTACATCTTTCGAGAACCTTAAGTCTTCAACGTGATCCTCTCGTTTCTTTGAAAACACCGTGAGATCATCCATGTATATGACAATGCACTTCTCGACTAGATCTCTGAAAGCGATGTCCATGGCCCTTTGGAAGGTAGCTCCAGCATTGATCAAGCCAAAAGGCATTCTTTTGTATGCGTAAATCCCCCATTTGGTAGTGAAGGTTGTTTTCGGTCTGTCCCTTTCTTCTACCATCACTTGGTTGTACCCTGAGTACCCATCCAAGAAGGACATCATTTGAGACCCATTCACGATCTGCAGTACTTCATCTAATGAGGGGAGAGGGTAATTGTCCTTCTCCGAAGCTTGGTTGAGGTTGCGGAAGTCTACACACAATCTTATCTCGCCATTCTTCTTTCTAACAGGGACCAGATTGGCGACCCACGTCGAGTGTCTTCCTAGGAAGATAATTCTGGCTTCCAGTAACTTCTTGACTTCTTGATAAATCAGAGGCTCTATCAGAGGATTGACTAGCCTCTGGCACTGTCGGAATGGTTTACTCCCAGGCTTGAGAGGAATGGTATGCATGATAATGGAAGTATCATAAGTCTTCAGGTCCTCGTATCCCCATGCTATCACATCCATATACTCCAAGCATCTGAGGAAACCTTCCCTTTCCTTCGATGTGGAAGCTTTTCCAATGAGAACATTTTTTACTTCTTCATCAGTTCCCAGTTTCACTATGTCACACTTGTTTCCTTCTTCACTGGGATATGGAAGTGCACTTAATTTGTCAGAATCAAAGAGTCTTTCCAACTCAATCATTCCTCTCGGGATAGTGTTATTTTTCAAATTCATTATTCCATCCGGATCAAACTCTGCTTCCTCACCTTCCCCTTCATCAATGATCTGGGCAGTGAATATCCCGAAATTAGTCAGGAAATCCAATATATGCTTGTCGTCCTCGAACACTTGGAAGTTGGTGATATTATCCAAAACGGAAGGCACCGAGGTTAATTCCACAATAAACTTCTTCAATCCTTCCATTGTGAGTGGTTCTAATGAACCCGCTGCCTGGGCTAGGGGATTTGCAACCTGGTTCTTGGATCTATAGACAGACTGAATGTTGAAAGCATCGAAGCTTTCAATGAGATTCCACACTCTATTGTGGTATCTGGTCAGTCTCTTGTCATGGCAGACATACTGCCTCTTTATCTGTCTTATAATCACTTCAGAATCTCCGAACACATGCAAGATTTTAGCATTTTTCTTGATGGCGAGCAGCAGTCCATGGACAAGTGCTTCATATTCGGTGACATTATTGGTGCAGGGAAACTGTAATCTGTGGGCGGCCATGTAGGCTTCTCTAGTTGGGCTTATCAATTCGAAGCCAACCCCGGCTCACCTTTTGGATTTGGACCCATCGAATCTCAACGTCCATGCTTGGTCAATTGCAAGTGCTGGATTTGGATTCTCATTACCGTCTTTTCTTTGTACTTTCTGGACAACTTCTTCCTCAGGTGAAATGTTGACTCTTGCTAGCACTTCCTCTGGAGCTATCTCCTCGGACTCAAGTACTACCGGAATTTCCAAGCCGAAGGCTTCTGGAATCCGCTTGTGGACTTGCTCCAGAGCAACTTTGCACATTGCACAGGTAAACTCGGAATGGAAAGCATTGTGAATCCGGCACCAATTAGGTAGCAACAGATCCTCTATCTTGGTATGACTTCCCAATTCTATTCCTTGCTTAACATTCCTAAGAACAAAATTTATGAAATTTTCAAACATACCGAGACTTTCGTCTTCAGAAGTGGAGTCATGATCACTCCCCACAAGAAGTTCCGTGTGGCTTCGCATCATCAAGACTTCTTCGACCTTTGGCCTATAAAGGTAGGGATTGGTTTCCATAAAGAATATCTCATTCTCTTCACCGTATTCGATGCTCATCAACTTCAGACGAGGGGTACTGTCTATTCTGATCTGGTTTGGAAGTCCCTTCCATGACAACCACATGTGAGAGAAGTCAGTGGATACATATCCGTTCAACTTCCTCAGCCAATCTCAACTCAGCAACATACCATATTATTGTGACCAAAAATCACACATCGCCCCATTGCAAATGGGGACCCCCTTTTTTTTGAGCTCTGATGCTTTGCATGAAGTTCTGGATAATGTATTAGGTTCGTTTCCTTTGCCAATCCAACACAAAGTCTCTCCTAGAAGGTTTTTGTTTTATAATTTGAGGTCTCATTAATGAAGAGTCTTGATCAATTTCCATCCAAGTAATGAATATTGAGACCAATCCTGATGTATGTTTGAGATCTTGAAAATGACTAAGTCTGGTAGCCTGAAATCCTGAAATCCTGAAAAAATGGCTAAGTCTGAAATCTGGTGAATCCTCCAAATTCTAGAATTTGCATGTTAAATCCGGTGGATTCGAGACCTATCTCAAACATCCTGAAAGGTATATTGAAAACTATTTAAAGTATAAGAAATTCAATCTCTCAACTTATACTTAAATATATTTTTCAATATACCTTTACCCTGAGAGACCCTGAAAAACGCCTAAGTACCCCAGAGGATTCAAAAAGTTGATCCAGTGCGACGGGATATTAGAATGACACAAAATCTTGATGGAGTGCGCTTTTCAAGAGGATTCAAGATGATGATCACTTGTGACTCAACTAATGCGCCAATTTTGAAGGAAAAGCAAGGTTTTTGAATGACGATTGAAGAGGAAATCAAAAGTGTCAACCAATGCGCCTCATTCTAGAAGATCCTTCACCCTTGAACCAATGCACCATAGCAAGGGGAAATCGAATTCCTGAACCAATGCGCCAATCCTAGAGGAAATCAAAAACCTTATCCAATGCACTCCTATTAGGAGGATTTCAAATCTTGATCTCTTGCGCCAATTTCTAGAGGATCTCAAAAGTGTGATCCAATGCGCCCAAGGATGAGATGATTCCTTTCAAGTTTTGAAGGCAAATTCAAGAGAATTTCAAGGAGAAATCAAGATCCCAATCCAATGCGCCACTCACATAATGAGGCTAAATTTCAGTTTCAAGGCAAATTTCAAAGCGAACAACCAAATCTTGGTCAAGTTTAAACACCTTTGTCAGAGGATTTAAAACCTTAACTAATGCACCAATGCTAGAGGATCTCTTACACCCTATCCAATGAGCTCAAAAGAAGAGGATTTCGAAACCCTCATCCAACGCGCCTAACGCCTAGAGGTTTATGAAGGGAAGATCAAGGTATTTTCAATCACTAACCTCAAGAAGATTCAACACCCTTGATCTAATGCACTTGAGGAAGGAGGGGTAATTGGTATCAAAATTTCAATCTAGAAGAACTCAGTACCCTCATCCAATGCGCTCAATGCAAGATCTTGAAGACCTCAACCGTTGCCCCACTTTGAAGAGGATTTCAAACTTGCTAACCAATGCGCTAGCCTTTGAGGATGTGAAAGTTTGATCTAAGGTATGTGTATTCTTCAGGAAGATCTCCTACACCTCAACTGATGCGCCAAAAGTGAGGGAGAGGGTAAGGTTTTAAGGAGGATTCAATGACCCTGATCCAATGCGCTCAATACAAGGATGATTTCGAAACCTTCAACCAATGCGACCAAGATAGAAGGGATTTAAGACTAATTTGCAAGAATATGATATGCACTTTCAAGAAGAACTTGAAGTCCCAAACCAATGCGCCACCTTGGGATGATGGTGAAATGTAAATTTTGTGAAGAATTTCCAAAGGATCCAAAATCCTCATCAAATGTGACAATGCCTAGAGGATCTCCAACTGCTGATCCAATGCGCCAAGGGTGATGAAGAATATGAACACTTTTCTAAAGGATTCCAAACTCCTTAACCGATGCGCTAGTCCTTATAAGATCTGAAAGTTGATTCAAGGCATTTAAATCAGTAAGAAATCTGAATTATCAACTAGTGCACCAGCTTTATAGAGCAGGGTTTTGTTTAAGTAAAATATCTTTTGATCAAGAATTCACTTTCTAGATCCAATGCACTTAAGGTTGGAAAGGTTAGAAATTGATTTATAATGATTATTTTGTGTTGTAAGAAAAAGGTTTGATATTGCTTTTTGTTTGTTGCAGGAGCTAAGGGCTGGAATCACCTTCATGCTAAGAGTAAAGTCAACAAGTGGCAGTGTGTAAAGAAGACATCAAGTAGCTGTTCTAAGAAGTCACTTCAAGGATACCCTATTGGATCACTTCAAGTATCAACTAGCTCCTTCATTAATCATAGTTGTAAGATCAGCATGTAGCTGCTCTCAAGGAAGCACTTCATCAACTACATCGTGATCATCAAGAGCAAGTGTTTGAATCACCTTCAAGTCGCAGAGGAAGCATCATTCCAAGAGATCTACATCAAGTTCAAGTATCCATCATCAAATGTTAGAAGCATTCGTCCATCCAAGCTTCAAGTAAAGTTTTCCCAATCTTCAAAGATTCATCAAGCTTCAAGTATCCTTGAGAGGTCATCTATACTACATCCAAGAAGGGTATTATCATCAATATCTACACTCCAAGGGGTCACATCAAGGATCATCGTTCAAGATCACTTCATCAACTTCTACATCAAGCGAATGGCATTCATCCATTTCAACTTCAAGACTCCTGAATCTTCAAGTCCAAGAGAGATCCTACTTCTAATCATGAAGGAATCAAGTATCATCATCTACTACTACACTCTTCAAGGAGATGCATCCAGAGAAGATCATCATGTATCCTACAAGAAGAAGAAGCAACACAAAGTTAAACCAGATAAGCAACATCTATCATACATCCAGTTTACAATTCAAGATTAAGGCAAGATCAACAAGTTACATCCCCAAATTCAAGTGTTCATCATCAAAGTAATCACATCAAAGACATCATACAAGATGATCCATCAGAATAAGCCAAGGTGGCACCTATGTGGCGAGTACCTATCATCATCCAATCATATCAGCCACATTATTTTAAATGCATTCAATGTATCATTTAATAAAAGAAGCCAAAGGGACGCCTATGTGGAAGATGTTTTTAGATGATTCCATCTTACCTTATCACATTGGAAAACGTGCCTTCATTGCCTCTCTATGATATACTAAAAATAGAAAGTAGTTGTAACTACTTGTTGAGGTGGCATGATCTAAGCCCTTAACTATTGAATTGATCCTAGCCATTCATTGTAATACTGGACACTATATAAAGGCCTTGTTGCCTCATTTGTAAAAGTAATAGTCAATAGTTGATAGAATATAGATATAGGGGAGTAGATTAGAAGAGACTCTCGAAATTCTCTGAGAGGTCTTGAAATTGTTGTAAATATTTCCCAAGAATAATGCAAAGACATTGGAAGTTCATTATTTGGTGTTAAGTGTTATTTCGTGGAATCACATGGTTTCTTGTACTTTAATGAAGTGGAGAGGTGTTTCAAATTAGATTAAGAGTAGATTAGAAGCTCTTTGATATAATGTATGTTGTATTGAATATTTGATCAACTCCTAGCTCATGCTTTTAACATTCATCGCTGATGAAGTGTTGTGTAAAGCTAGTCTGAGCCTTATTTGCTTAAGTTCGATTGTGAATGCTTGTTTGAGCTGCGCCATTCGATGGGTGCTTATTTAAGCCTTTATGATTTGAAAACCATTCGCGTAACCTTAGAAGATTGCACCAACTCTATGTAGTTGTAGGCATCCTTGGCGAAGTGGAGTTAGGTTTACTTAGGAGTTTGTCTGTTCATACATCATCATTACTTCATTGACCTTAGATTAGCTTTCTAAACCCTTATCTTTTTTTTCCATTTCTTTATCCTTGCAACCTTGTACATACTTCATCCACACTCAAAGGAGAGATAAGCTAAATGAATGAAGAAGTCTGCGTAAGTCCCTTTGTGATTATCAGCAAGATCACATGTAATCACTGAGTTAATCCCTTACAAAATCATAAAAAAGAAACCTTGGAGTCATCTTGTTTGATCACTTTGTTTAGCATTCGAGAGGCTTTGCTCAAGGGAGGGTTAGATACTCTGTATTTCACTCTATTGTTGACTTGTCCAAAAACAAACATCAACACATACTCTTCCGGAATATCTACCACAAAAATGTCAATATAATGTTGGATTCTTGGATCAGTTGCTAATTGCATATGGATGTTATGCAATTCTCCTACAACTGGGACTTCTGTTTTGTCGAGCTAAGTGACCTTCCTGGAGGTCTGCTTCAGAATCAGACCCAACTTCTTGCATATGCCTAAGGGCATGACATTGCTAGACGCTCTGGAATCTATCAGACAGTTATGCAGGAGCTTGCCGAAAATTCTTACTAACAGAAGAAATGGTGGCAGCTCATCCTTTCCTTGGTAGAAAACCACAGACTTCTTCTTGGGAGCACTGAAGTTTGCATTCTTTCCTAGTTCGGGATCTTGACCTTCCACTATGCTATTACTTCTTGCAGGTTCCTGATGCTTCCGCAAATTCCTTCCCGGTGCACCCCCAACGGTACCAACAGCATTCTAGGCTACGTACACAACATCCGGCTGAACTTAGGGATCATAAGGGATTGATTGAATCATGTTGGTGTTCGGGGCCCGACTTGCTTGGGATGTACTAGGTGTACTAGATGGGTTGGATGGGCTAGAGGTGCTTTGCACGCCTGAGGTACTGTTCCTTATAGTGATGTCGTTCAAACTTTCCAAGAAAGTCTCTCTGATTTCAAGCACTCTCATTAACTCAGTCATGGGCAGGCTCACCCTTATCTTCTTGAATTCCTCTATCACGCACTGGCTCAATCTTTTTAGTCGATCTTTGGGATTGCTATCCCTGGAAGAAGTGACTTTGGGAGTGGCACCTCCGGATGAATTGACTCTTTGAGAAGCATCCCTCTGTTGGTACTCCGGTGAATCCTTTGGGTAGCTTGGATTGTTGCTTGCATTTGGATCCGGTGGAGTCCGAAAACTATTTGGAGGGGTTGAGGTGGTCAACGAGTCTTGGGAACGATAATTCCTTTGGTAGACCCTTGGACCTGCATTCCCGGCTGATTGCTGGAATGCTTGCACTCCGTCTACCTCCTCAGCTTGGAAATCACCATTGTATGGAGGGTAGTAGTATGGGTCTTTGACAGGGCCGTTTGCCGATTCAGGAGGGAATCTCCCATTTTACCCCATTGAGTTGTACTCTGGCACAAGGGGTAATGTGAAATCCTCAAGGATAAGGGCTTGATCATACCTCGTGGTGGGAACAATTTCATATCCCGTGGTGGGCGGAGGAATGTCTTAAGCTTGTGAGCTCTGCATCTCCTTCTGGAAAATGTCGGCAACTATCTTGAACTCAATGCACTACAATTCTAAATGTTGGTTGGTGTTGTGTAACCTACACCAACCAAATAGTGCTACTTCTGCTAGGAAAACTTTGTCCGTCGACCTGTCCGTGGGACTAGGAGGGTTATTCAAAGGAGAAGGAGCGTTTCCATTGTTCGGAGTTGTATTCCACGTCCTGTTCTGCCTCTGGTATCCCTGGTGGCTCCCTCAGAATCCCAAATTATTTCCTTGACTATTTCCTTGGTGATTCCCTTGCTATCCTGGACTTCCTTGGGAATTCCTCTGCATATTTTGCAAGCAATTGTTCTAGTTCCTCAGGTGTGTGACTTCTATAGACAACTTCTTCACTTGTTCAATCAACTTTTTCATCTCGTCTTTCTCCTCCTGAGTTCTTGCAGAAGACGCACCTTGAAGGTATACCGGCTGTGAAGGCAATGCTTGGGAGATAGGTACTCCGAGGGTTGCTGGGAGTTGGAACAGGATTCATCACTGGGGTGTGATGTGCCAATGCCTGATTTATCCCTTGGATCTGATTCGGCATAGCAGCATATCCCACATGATTGAGCGAACTGTGTGTATTCATTCCTCGCTCCACATTTACTTTGACAACCTCAGTATATGCTTCTGTCAGAGTGGTTGGAGGATTGGTCTTTCTCTACACGAACATAGAAGTCGATCCAATGCTGCATAGTAAATTTCTCTAGCCATGTCATCATTTATGTTATATGGGGCCTGCAATCTTGAATATGCCTTGTGAAACCTATTGTTGAAGGTACTGATAGGTTCATGCTCTTGTCTTCTTACTTCAACAAACTGCGTGTACAACTCCGTCGGACTGATGGGAAACCTAAACTTGGCCAGGAAGGCGGCCTTCAAACCTCCCCAATTGGTGATTAAATTAGTGGGCAAGTTGATATACCAATAGAATGCATCTCCTTCCAAGGAGTACGGAAACCGTCTACAAGCAACATCCTCATGTATAACTTGTCTATTCTACAGTGTATCCTCGAAAATCTTGATATGTTCTTCCGCCATCCGGTTCACATCATTGATGTGAAACTTGGTACAGAATTGTTTAGGATTCTTGGGCATATCATTGTAGTTCGTGAAGGCTGTAAGAGGAGAAGCATTCGCTGGAAGCCAAACCATTGGGACGCTTGCTCGTTGGAGCGGAACTCCTTGAGTCGGTCCTTGCAAATTGCTTGGTTGAGCAACTCCTAAGACAGGATTTCTAGGCAGTGAGGTCTGGAACCAACTTGAGAGGTCTCCTCCACTTGGAGATCTCTGACTGGATGATGTTGTCTTCTTTACTCGCATGGTCTTGGAGAGGAATTCCAATTCCATGAGGTTCTTGGAGGCTCCCGAAGTAGATCTTAGGATTGTTTGATGCCTTTCCAGTGAAAAAGAGATGATTCAATCCAGTCTGCTCCTTTCACCTTCCTTGGAGATGGAACACTATGTCCGGAGTAGGCCCTCCTCCTAGCGCCAGTTTATGTTGATGTGTTTTTTGTGACAGCAGCAACATTAGGATAAAGACAGAGTGTTCTATCCTCTCTTGAACAAAGCTTCTCAGACGCTGAACTTTGTGATCAAATGAGACTGCTCCAAGGTTCCTTTTGAGTCAGGTCTTGACAGGCACAGGGATAGACTCAGTGAAATGATGTGATTTTGTTGGTAATCACAAAGAGACTTAAGTGAAATTGCTCCTTCTTCATAGACAAAATTCACTCCTTACTCCTGGGGTTGATGAATGAATGGAACTTCCTCACAAATGGGCAACTTGGAATTCCCAGGTTCCACTCTTGAAGAGGCATATAATTTGGCAATGAAGCTCTGAAAAACTTATCCTAGCGAAGATCTAAAAACAAAATGCAAAAGAAAGATAAGGGTTCAGGAATCTAATCGATGGAGAGGACTACTGCTAAGGATAGAAACTGGAACCACGCTTTTGCTTCGTCATGAGGCAACAACTAGGCAGAGATGGTGCTATCTTCTGAGGGGAAGTAAGGATTTTCAGACTACTCTTGCAAGGGACATGGAACTGAAACGCGCAGAAAAAATCGAAGTTAGACTTGAAATAAGTTCAGACCAACCATACACTGTGATTTGCAAACTACAGATTTCAAATGGTGTGAACAATCAGTTTCAATCATGCATCAACAATAACAATCTCCATCATTCAAACTAATAAAGCTAAAAGATAAAAGGAAATGAAACAACTTCAACACTTGGAGCTTAAGATTTGCTTTAAAGGAAACAGAAAAACCATGTCATAATCCAAAGAACTCTATAAACACCAATCTACAATGCTCATATTATTGATCTGGAAAATGTTTCTACAACAATCTTACTGATCCTTTGAAGTTTCCTGCTCCAAAAATGGAGTGATACAGAAATGAGACTAACAAACTAGGTGCTCTAGGAGCATGAGAAAATGAAAATGCAACCAAAAAAGGGGGGCCCTTCAAATGAGGCGCCCAAGCCTTTATATAGGCAAGCAAAGTACATAGAGGGGGGAGGAAATTTGATT
Organism: Cunninghamia lanceolata; assembly: GCA_027924645.1. Taxonomy (NCBI): domain Eukaryota; kingdom Viridiplantae; phylum Streptophyta; class Pinopsida; order Cupressales; family Cupressaceae; genus Cunninghamia; species Cunninghamia lanceolata. Next base: position 17,347,218 of record BSBN01000547.1, read on the forward strand.
TACTCGAAATTTGTGCCCAGGTCAGAAACCCTAAAGGTGGTAGGTGGGGTCGCCAGCACGTGCGAGTAGATGACTGTCACCTGTCCTGGGCGCCCACGCTGACTAGGACTTCTGGACAAGACAGTCCTGGTCTTCTGGGACTTCTTCCTGCTCCCTGGTCTCTGCTTCCACAAACCTGGTCAGGACAACTTCCAATTCCTCCATAGGAATACTGGGCATGTTCTCCAACCTGAACTCCATGATCGACGAGGTGGTGGTGCAAGCAGTGAGGACATTCTCCCAATCCGCCCTCAGCTCCTAGATACTACTCATGAAGATCAGGAATGAAGACGCATCCTCAAGATGAGACCCCTAGGTAGGATAATCAACCTTGAAGTATATGTTCTGCATCTTGCCTCTTAACTCCTCCAAGCTAATGACTCCATCCTGTGCTACTTCCAGATCGAACCATGCCTCCATGGACACAAGGATTTTGTCATGGATTTCCCTCAACATGGCGTGGGCCTGGGTAGTGTCACCCTCAATCTTCTCAAGGTTATCCCACTTCTTGACCAAGGCGGAGTACCAATTGAGGAAATCGTAGGCTAAATTCGCCTATATTACTTTCTCTCACCAAGTCCTGTTTTGGAGTTTTCATCAGTGCCTTCAGTCTTGGGATGGTTTCCTCCCAGGCAACAGTGAATTGCTGAAAAACCTCCAAAATTGCCTGAGTCCTGTCCATGAGTGCAACATCTCTTCCGTTCACCTAGACGAGATCCTCTATAAACTTATGAGCTCTATCTGAAACCTTCTCCATCCATTCCTTTGCAGGCGCAACAGGAGCTTTCCAAAGGAGGGCGCAATTGGGAGGTTGGAAATAATTCGCAATTGACTTCTTGACTAGGGCGCATTTCTAGGGTAGGAAAGAGTGCAAATTGGCGCCTTAGGAAGGATGTGGACGTTCCCTGCTAAAATCTTCATCTCAAGCCATATCTAAGTCAACAAAACCAACTTCTACCAAGCGCCTTTCATTTTGAGTGGATTGAAAGATCTTTCCATACTTAGGCGCACTTTTTGGAACAAGTTTCTTAGGCGCATCTTGATGTCTGTGGAAAGGTGAATTGGCACCCTCCCTTGAATGGCTCATTTCCATGCAAGTGTTCACTTCCGGAGGCATTGAGGTAAGTCCAGAACATCATGCCTATTAGCACCTAAATGACTTGGAGGGTTTGAAGTCCATTTTATCCATGAGGCGCATTTTTGAGATGAAATGATATAGGTTTGGCGCCCAGTCTTGAATTGCCCAATTCTTCCTTGAGAGCGCTCATACTTTAAGTCTTTGAAATGAAATAAAACACTTGTCTTATTAAGTGCCCTGGCTTCTTGAGGAGCTTAAGGACCATTCACCCATTGGAGTCTTGTTTAGGCGCCTTGAAATGCCTAGGTGCTCAGTCAATGTTGTTTGATCACAACTTGGCGCCTAAGATGACTTTACTCCCTTAAGTCAAAACCTCATCCCATCTTTCATAAATACCTCTCATCCAAGTGGATTGGAAGCATCTCCTAGGTTAGGTGCACCTTTAGGCTTGCACAAGAAGGGATTTGCATCTAAACTTGAAATGATCATCTCCCCTGCAAATGCTTACATTTGAAGTCATCAAGGTGGGTTAGAACACTATTTCCAGTGAGCGCCTTGATTGAATGAAAGATTTAAAAGCCACTTCTCCATTTAGGCGCATATCAGAGTAGCTACCACTAGGCGCACATTTGGGAGGATTTGGCATGGAAAATGCGCCTAGCTAGACTTAGCCAATTTCCTTTAAATTTTGAAGTGTATGATGTTTCAAAGGTTGCTCACATCATCTCCAAAGATAGCGCCACTCCTAGCCTCATGCCCTGACAACTTGAACAGATGAGATGGCTCTCAGACTTGGCCACATTTTAAGTTTCTGACTAGGATCCTGCAAAACAATAGAATTGAGTTAGTCAAAAACCACTTCATTCCCTCATATTTTAGAATTAGCCTCCGGGAATGACAAATAGGCTAATCCATTCTTTACTTGATGATCAAGCCGGAAACGGGGACATGACACAGACAAAATTAAGGCCAAGAGGAAGAGACAAAATAAGAATAATACCAAAATTGATTAATCAAACAAATCATACGATTTCATGAGAGACTGATCCATAATTGTTAAGTGATAATCTTATTGGAGAAGCAATTCAGCGAACATCATTCGAAGGAGTAAAACATTAAAGATACATTGAACAAATATATATATATATCACCATTGCCAAGAAAGAATAAATCAGATCAGCGAACAAGATTCCTTGAATATATATAGCAATCATAAATATCAAGCAAGAACATTCAGATATTCCCACGAACAGCATAATAAGAGTTATATCTGCATTCTATTAAGGATATCATTGGATCGTACCAGCATTATACAGCTTGAACATACAGGTATGATAGTATATTGATATTTCTTTGCATAATTACATTTCCTTTGAATACTATTATTCTTAAAAACTGATTCTATATGTTGTAATCTGATTATAATGAAAGTATTGTAGCATAAGAGTAATCTGATTATAATGAATGTGTTGTAGCATATATGTAATCTGATATAGGTATCATAATGAAAAGACTGAAGCTTATATCAGTCATATATATATCATAATGAAAAGTGTTATATTGAACACATTAACTTCCTATGGGAAGATTGAGAATGAGACGTCTAGAGGCCATTCATGGGTATTTGGAGGCATTTGTCACATGTGGTATAAGGTACCCATAGTGCAAAGGATATTAATCACATAGAGGCCTTTGTCACGTGGTATAAAGTACCCATAATGAAAAGGATTGTGATTTAGTGGCCTTGGCTACCATGATGTAAGGCATCATAAGAGTACCAAGGAGTCTCATAGAGGCCTTGACTCTAAGAGTACTAAGGGTACTACTTGTGTCTAAGGATAGGAGACATTAGAGCCCCATGGTGGATAGTGGCAAATCTCATCTCATCTCTCTCATAGACTATTAATGAGTTATACATGAGGAAGAGATAGCAAGTATGCAATATATATTGATAGAGATCATGACTAAATAATAAAGCATGTGAAATGTCATGAAGGCGTATGGATAGTGATCATAAGAGTAACATCTGAAATATTAATGATAGAGAATGTGCATTGAAAGTAATTATAAGATTAGTAATAGTGATACGTATTGAAAGTAATCATAGATTAATGATAGTGGTGTATTGAAAGTAATCAATGATGAATTAAAGATATGACTTGGCATTTGATCATAGAAGTTATAAAATCAATGTTCTTATGTGAATTATATATGTGGCTATAAATGCAAAGTGTACTAATGTTCTCTTTTTGCAAGTTGAAATTTGTGAACAAGGTGAGAGATTTTGACTTGTGACAAGGGGGCATTACAAGTGGTATCAGAGCGGTCTTCCTGCCATCCTGTGAAGCAATCTTATGCAAGCATACACTAGAAGGAACCGCCAACTCCTAGAAGAACAAATGAACAACGAAATGAGGGCCTTCATGGAAGCCACTACCAAGGCCATGATGGAACAAAATGAAAGAATCACCAAAGCCATGGATGGATCAAGGTGAAAAGACGACTCAAATGTTTTTAGAGGCACTCCAAAAGGTGGGCAACACTACGGATCAACCAAACTCAACAAACGGAAGGGAAGTAGGATCTAATCATGCCGAGAACAACCCTACTTCATCAAATCCAAGGATTCCTATACATCTTTTCTTCCGGAAGAGGAAACTTCAAGAACAGAAGAACCCACTACTAACGCCATAAGCACAGATGACATTGCAAGGGCTTATGCAAGCTTGGAACCGGAAGTAAGGAGGGTAGTATCATTTAATGACTATAGCAATTCAAGAAGGAATGAAATGGTAAGAAGAGAAAGAAGACCCCCTAATAAAGATTTAAAACATAAAGCAAATAAGGTGAATCTTCCAAATTTTGATGGAACCAATAAAATCACACCACATGCATGGCTCCAAAAATTAAATGACTATTTCTTACTTGGCCCGATGACGGAAAAAGATGCACTCCAATTCGCCATCTTGCATTTGGAAGGCTTAGCCTATGAATGGTCGCACAATGGGAAGCATACCCAAGGTCACAAATCCATCACATCTTATGCGGAGTTCTCCAAGAAGTTTATCAAGAAATTTGAGAGATGACACCCGCAACAAGATTTCAAGGATTTAACACAAGGCAACGAGGAACGGTGGATAAATATATCAATGAATTTGAAAAGATAGCCATACGTGTCACGGGAATTGAAAATGAATGACTTACATTCCTATTCATAGAAGGATTGGATGAAAAACTACGAGGCTTAGTAGGAGCCCTCAAACCAGCTACACTTGATGATGCCATAGATATGGCCATGCAATTAGAGAAAACCCAATCCTCCCAATCTTCCACTGAACCCCTCCATAAGAAAGAAAACCTTGATAAGAATCCATGCCGTAAATGTGGAGAACCGTGGAAATCAGGACATATATGTCTAAGGAATGAAAAGAAACACGAGAAACCATATCTTTCTTACAGTGACTGTGAAGAGCTAAAAAAGAAGGGTCTTTGTTTTGATTGCAAGAAAGAATGGGAGAAAGGACACATTTGTGAACAAGACAAAAAAGTATTTTTTAAATGCAAAGAAGCATGGAAACCACGGCATAGATGTGGACAAAGAGCCCAAGCACACAATATAGAAGTCATATTCAACAAAGAAATTCAAGAAGAAAATGAAGTGACTTCAAGTAAAAGGAGGAAAGAGAGTTGATTCTAGAACCAAGTACACTTGTTTACATGTAAGAAAATGAAATGGAAAAATTGAAGAATAGATATAATACGCAATAAAAAGGAACTAATATAAAGGTCTGCAAGAAAGAGTTAGAGAAGGGTCCATTAATATTCTTGTGGTAGGATTTGTATGGAAATGTAATGTATGGTTCAAGTATGTTGAATATATCATGCATATTGTATGAAGAATGCATGATTATTGGAAAATGTGGAATTGATAAGAGTTTATTATGCATAAATCTATACCATGATAGGAGGAAGGGAACATACAAAGGGAATTTAGGACCCTCTCTTAGGTACGCCACCCAAAGAAAATGTAATGAACTCACATGAGCCAAAGGGGTTCTGCCTTTGGGTCTAGAGAGAGATGTGCTCTTCTAAATACGTCACTCATGATGAGAAACAATTAGTTCACATAAGCCAAAGGGGTTTTGCCTTCTAATGACGGGTTCTGCTTTTGGGTCTAGAGAGAGATGTGCTCTTCTAGACACGCCACTTATGATGGAAGTAATAAGTTCACATGGGCCGAAAGGGTTCTGCCTTCTAGTTGAAGGGTTCTGCCTTTGGGCCTAAAGAGTTGGATCACTAGGATACCCTTTTGAGACATCACTCCCCTATCATGGGTATAGTGTTATAAGAAGGCCAATCATGAGGAAATACGAAAAGATGACAAGATGAGGGGATAACAGATAAATTAGAATCCTCACTAGGTACGCCACCTCATATGAATGGTATGGGCCACATGAGGCCAAGGGGGTTCTACCTTTTAGTTGAAGGGTTCTGCCCTTGGGCTTAGAGAGGCTAAGACACCCCATTGAGTCACTCTCTTCCATGCCTTCCCATGGTTGATCATCCCAAGGGATTGAATCAAGACAAGAGATTCTCCAAAATCCAGATTAAACATTGCATGAGGGCAAGCAATTTTAAGAGGGAAGGCCTGTGATGGACCGATATTTTCTAATTAAAGATTGGAAAGAATAACATTAATAATTCATCCTACTTTCCCACACTTAGACAAAATCAAGGCCAAGAGAAAAAGACAAAATAAGAATAATACCAAAATTGATTAATCAAACAAATCATACGATTTCATGAGAGACCGATCCATAATTGTTAAATGATAATCTTAATGGAGAAGCAATTCAGCGAACATCATTCAAAGGAGTAAAACATTAAAGATACATTGAACAAATATATATATATATATATATAACCATTGCCAAGAAAGAATAAATCAGATCAGCGAACAAGATTCCTTGACTATATATAGCAATCATAAATATCAAGCAAGAACATTCAGATATTCCCACGAACAGCATAATAAGAGTTATATCTGCATTCTCTAAAGGATATCATTGGATCGTACTAGCATTATACAGCTTGAACATACAAGTATGATAGTATATTGATATTTCTTTGCATAATTACATTTCCTTTGAATACTATTATTCTTAAAAACTGATTCTATATGTTGTAATCTGATTATAATGAAAGTATTGTAGCATATAAGTAATCTGATTATAATGAACGTGTTGTAGCATATATGTAATCTGATATAGGTATCATAATGAAAAGACTGAAGCTTATATCAGTCATATATATATCATAATGAAAAGTGTTATATTGAACACATTAACTTCCTATGGGAAGAGTGAGAATGAGACGCCTAGAGGCCATTCATGGGTAATTAGAGGTCTTTGTCACCTGTGGTATAAGGTACCCATAGTGCAAAGAATATTAATCACATAGAGGCCTTTGTCACATGTGGTATAAGGTACCCATAGTGCAAAGGATTGTGATTTAGTGGCCTTGGCTACCATGATGTAAGGCATCATAAGAGTACCAAGGAGTCTCATAGAGGCCTTGACTCTAAGAGTACTAAGGGTACTACTTGTGTCTAAGGATAGGAGACATTAGAGCCCCATGGTGGATAGTGGCAAATCTCAGCTCATCCCTCTCATAGGCTGTTAATGAGTAATACATGAGGAAGAGATAGCAAGTATGCAATATATATTGATAGAGATCATGACGAAATAATAGAGCATGTGAAATGTCATGATAGAGAATATGCAAGGCATATGTATAGTGATCATAAGAGTAACATTTGAAATATTAACAATAGAGAATGTGCATTGAAAGTAATTATAAGATTAGTAATAGTGATACGTATTGCAAGTAATCATAAATTAATGATAGTGATGTGTATTGAAAGTAATCAATGATGAATTAAAGATATAAATTGGCATTTGATTGTAGAAGTTATAAAAATAATGTTCTTATGTGAATTATATATGTGGCTATAAATGCAAAGTGTACTAATGTTCTCTTTTTGCAAGTTGAAATTTGTGAAAAAGGTGAGGGATTTTGACTTGTGACAAGGGGACATAACATTCCTCCTTGTATTCATTCGGGATCATTTCCTCCTCCATGGGCCCTTTATCCTTAGTTGTTTGCAAATTGTCATCAGAGAATAGATCGATCTCTTGGACGGAAGAAGTGTTGGCGAAATGAGGTCTACTTGCATTTTGCTCTTCCTGGGCTAGTTCCCTAATAGACTCCTTTTGGGCCTTTACTCTCTTTGCCGATGGATCCTCTGTTGGTCTGCTTCTAGTTTCCTGTCTCCCTGTGCCTTGTTCCTTTCTGGGTATTCCTTTAGTCATGTCCTCTTCGGAAGAGTGAGACTCCAAATCTCCCATCAAGTCATAAGTCGAGCAGGTGCCTTTCTTATGCAACCGCTCCGTCTGTTGATTTATCCACTTCTGTGTTCTTGTCAGTACGGGTGCCATTAGTTCATCCAAGTGGGTAACCTCAGGCTCAAAACAAATAAGTGGTGGAAGAGGTTTATCCTGTTCCTGCTCGAAGGAAGGCTGGACTTGCTTTCCATTCTCCTTGACTTGATCCGGAACTGAAAAAACCTTGGTTGCCCTGATCATGTCCACGGAAAGCCGAGAGCACATCCTCCTCCGAATCTCAAAGTCGTCCTTAGCATTCGCCCAGTGATCCTCCAAGTGCACCTTGTGTCTATGTTTCCTTCCACATGCTACCCGAGTGGTATTGAACGGATCAAAGTTTGCTCATGAGATATGGGTCACTAGGTTGTAAAACTGTAGTTCCTCGTTGGATTTCTCCGCGGCTTGGAGGGATGGACACACCTCAACTGCATCCTCCATCTAAATTGGGAAAACTATCCCGGCCTTCTTTATCTTCTGAACTTTATCATACACCGAGAGTTGCCTAGTCAATTCCAACAGGACCATCTTATCCAAACGATACCTCGGCAGTCTATATGGGAAGGTAGAGAATCCCTGCACACGAATGTATGTGAACTACGGAAATGGGATGTACCAGGAGCCATATGTCTTGATCAACTGCTTGGACTCGAGTGACAACCTCTTGTGAGTGCCTCCTTGAAGGGTTCTTGTGATGTGCATAGCAAATGCTTCATTATATCTTCTGAAATGAGCTATGCTCTGGAGCTGAAGCTGTGGATAACAGTCATAGACTCTAACTTGTCCTTCGGAATTCCCGACGTGTCCCTTCCATGACAGTCCCTTGTATCTATTGTTCCTCGCCCGCATGTAAATTACGAAGGAACTCATGTAAAATGCCTTCGAATCCTCCAGATTCCAAAACTGTTGATCAACGTTATCACTGAGTATTTGAGTCTAGTATATTTAAAGTATAGGAAATTCAATATCTAAACATATACTTAAATATATTTTGAAATATACATCAAGCAAGACCTTCGAAATCTAGCGGAATTCAAGATTTGCGGCAGAAATTAAAAAATTTCAAAAATTTTCTAAGGCATGGAATCTCAGGTGCCCCAGGAGGCTAGGGGCGCCCATCTTCTCAAGACTTAGTTTATTTTTCATGTTTTTTCCAAGAATGAAGAAAAGTTGCAAATCTTCAAAAATAAAAATTTAAAATCTCGAAAAATGGCTAAGACATGATATTCCAAGCGCCTCTGGAGGCTAGGGGCGCCTGGGTTATCCAGTGTTAGAATTTTTCTTGTCACAATAGTGTTTCCTTCCAGCCATTTCCTGATCTTCGTCTGGCGACAGGTTCAAGAGGTCAAATTTGCAGTTAGACGTCAGATCATCAGTCCGAGACTGGGAATGAAATTAGAATTGATAAAACTTCAAGATGCCATGAACAGTTAGCTTTTTTAGTCAATGGTGACAGTTTGCCATCTTGTTGAAGTTAGAGATAGGCCATTTTGGAGTCAAAACGATGCAGAAGTGTCGAAAACGGAGGAAAATTGGCGAACACTTTTGCAATCTCATGTGTTTGATAATATCATCAAAGAAGATATTTTCATCATCTCACACATGAAGCCATAGGCAGCTATAAAATAGGGATTCCTCCTATTCGAAGACATCCACTTAGATTTGTGCTTTAAAAAATGTTTTCTTCATGGATAAGATTGAAGCTTTATTTCTTCACAGATAAGGTTGCTTTTTCACCCTAAAGTTTTATAAAGACAAGCTTTTGGTTGCTTTTATTAATTACTTTTGCAGGTTGCATCCAAAGGAAGAAGACATATTTTTCTTTCCACGAAGATTCGAAGGCTCAAACGAAGTGTTTTTTCAGCGTTCTTCATAGTTTCGGGTTGAGGAAGCAAGGAGGCATGCTTTTTCAGGGTCCTTTTTTTTAGGGGATTATTTTTCAAATTTCATCGAGATGGGTCCATCCAGAATTTCATCCTCTTGAAGATTGGGAAATTTGCTTTTTTCAGAAATCTGCTTTTGTGCTGCTTTTTCGAGAAATCCTCCGCTTTTGCAAAATCCGACAAACTGGGTTGCTTCATAACGGAATTATCTACAAAACCCATGTGTCAGCTTTTTTCACTCAGAATCTGCTTTTTAAAATAAATCAGCAAAAAAAATCAATGGATGACATCACCATAAAGTAAGAATGTAGATGAGAATGTGACTCAAAAGAAAGCAGTTTTAAATCAGATGCTTTTTGTTTTAAAGCATTTGCTTTCATCCTAAGCTCGTCCATTCTATATTTAGAAAGAAATCACTTTGTAATAGTTGGAATTTTCTTTGCTTTAAAGCAAATTGTTTTAAAGCGTTTGTTAGTTGTATCTTTGTCTTAGAATAGAAATAAAGCTTGCGAGTTGGCAAGTTAGTTAGGGTTAGTCAAGGAGATTTTAGGGTTCCCTACTCCTTTGATTTAGTATAAGGGCAGCCTTGCCCATTGTAAAGGAGCTACTTTTGGGATAGCAAATTTGCTGTGCCTATTCTAGCCTGCAAATCTTGTTATTCCAAGTGTTTGTTCACTCTGTTTTCATTGTAAGGGAATGGTGTTGAAAATAACATATTTTGCTATGCCTATTCTAGCTTGCGAAATTGTTGTTCAAAGTACTTGTTCACTTTGTGTAATTTGTTTCCAGTGTTTGATCGCTTGTTGTATGCCTACCTTTTGCTACAGTATTGTTGTCCTGGAGTTGTATCGACTTTGTGATGTTGGAATAGAAATCTCATGCCTGCCTTTGCTCCGATATTCTATCTCAGATCATCAAGTTTTGTCATCAAATGTGTGGCTTTTGTAACTTTTATTTCAGCTTTCATCATTAAAGTACAATGAGTCTTGTGATGTAAATCTGGGAGAAATTTACTTAAGTTTTTGTGTTAAAACAATTATTCCTTGTCCACTTTTAATCCCTTTGCTCATAATTTACTTAGGAGATTAAAAGCGTCATTAATTTAAGCCTAGTTGTAGTAGAAGTTTTAAAAAGGAAAAAACTTCTGCAGCGTTTAGAGTTTTATAACCTTGTGCTCGTAGCTGAGAATCAAAAAGAAAATAGGCGAAGTTTAATTTATTTATCTTTTCAGTGAACATCAGCAAAAAGGGAACACCCCTCACAATAGGAGAGCAGTTTATCTGTGCATAGCTGTCCATTTCAAACTCAAATTCCAGAGGTGCGAATTGAAACGCCAACAGTTTTCTGGTGCCCACCGTGGGGCACGAGGCATAAAACTTCAAGCAAGCTTAGGCTTTTGTCACAGGAATTACTCTCTAGCATCCTACTGCTCTAGTTCAAAAACCAAATCTTAAACCACTTACTATACAACCAAATCTTGTACGAGTGGAAGGAGAGCAAACGGACATCATTAGTAGCCTGAGGAGTTTCATATTTGCGTGAAAGGAAAGTCCTACTCAGTGGAGAAACACGGCTACTATTCTTGACGAAGAAGAAAAACAAAGCAAATCTTGCGTCCGGAAGACCAATATTACCACCTCCCGTGTGGCAGTAGGTAATCTTGGTTCACAAGGTTTATACAAGAAGGGGGAAAGACGGTACTACAAATCCATTCTTCCAAGATCTTATTCCTACAGAAGTTGGAAAAGCATCCAACACAATTCCTAGAATTCAACAAGTTACTGAAGTCAAGCAGAAAGTACTTCTGGAGGAACCCGTAAACCAGCCAAGAGCAATGGGTGATGCTAATAATAATGCTCGTAATAATCAGAATCAGCGGCGTCCACCCCCATTACCTTGGGGTAACGACATTGGACCTTTGGCACTAGCAGAATATCATGAGCTACCTGAAGGATCAAAAAAAAGTTTTCCAAAGTTTCATGGTGATGGCAAGCAGCATCCTGATGAGCACATTTCTGCCTTCACCACCGCCTGTGGGATTCTTGGCATTGCACATGAAGATGTTGTAGTGCGTTTGTTTGTGGAATCATTGCAAAGCTCAGCAGCTGAATGGTTTAATCACCTGGCTGCCAGCTCTATCAGAAGTTGGGAGTCGATGAGGGAGAAATTTCTCGCCCATTTCAAGGCCGCAGAAGACAGTCATGTCTTGTTTACACAACTCTCAAACATCAAGAAAGACAAAAGTGAGCCGATGCGAGAGTTCATGGCCAGATTCAACCGTTTGGTTGGAAAAGTTGCAAACACCCTGAATCTTTCGTCAAAAATTCTACTAAGTTGTTTCACGAATGCACAATCTTCAGAAATTTCTTTCTACCTCAAGCAAAGACATGCTACAGAACTGCAAGAAGCTCAGAAGAATGCTATCGAATTGGAAGATCATATGATCACTTCAGGAAAGATCCAGAGAGATTCAATCAAGCCACTGGTGCCCTTGAATGTTGTACCGCTTCGGCAAGTTCCATCTCCTTCAAGTATACCAGATTCTTTCATTAACTATGTTAGTGATCAACCTGCTTCACCTATGCGTCAAGAGGCAATGTGTCTTCTGCAATACAAATCTACTGCTCGTTCCACGTAACAAACCAACATGATAGAGAAAATTACCCTGAGATGAGAAGATTCATACAAATATTAAAAGCATCAAATGAAAATCAAGGATTTTCGGATAAACCTGAACGTCTCTTTGACGAATCCGATGGCGGCTCTATGAAGGGATTTTACCAATGTAAATCAAATATTAAAAGGGATAATTTTCCTAACTCTGTTTCAAGCGACATCATCTGTTTGCATATGGAACATGAATGTTCATCAGAAGCTGAAATTTGCATAATTTCTTCGAATATGAAGGATCATTGATGGAAGAACCTGAAGAAATGCACAACTTGCATACTTTCTTTGAGGAAGAAGAAGTGCAACAATCTTCTCAAGAGCAAAATTACGACAAAGAGATCAAATATGCTTCAGAGAGCAATGATGAATCCAATTTGTTCTTCTCATCTTTTGAAGGTTGGTTTGAAGAACCTGTGTCAGATACATTCAAAGGAGAAGAGAGCAAAGGAACGTTGCAATTGAAGCAAGAACAAAATCTTCTTCATTTTGAAGATGATTCATCATTGGAGGAATTTCTCAAAACCGAAAATCATATAGAAGATTCATCATTGGATTTCGACAGTTTTCTACATCACTTGGAGAGTGATTCTTCAGTAGAGGATACTGTAAATTTTCTTTTGCAATTTAGCTCGTCTTCATCTTTGTCTCAAGAAGCTTTCATACACACAAGTGAAGAAGACGATGCTGAATCCATCTATGAACCTGTACAAGAAAGAGATTTCACTGATACTATACAACCAATACTAAATGCAACATACGAAGAAGTCTATGGAGAAGAAGAGTTCATGGAATATTCAGTTTTGGTCACTAAAGAGGATGATATTGAAAAGTTAGAAATTCTTGACAAATGTTTTGTGAGATACGCCATATGTGAGATCGATCAAGAAGTTGAAGAAGAAACATATAGCACAAATGAATCTGTCTTTGATTCTGCTTTCTTACAAGAAGAAGAAAGATACATGAATGCTGAAGATGAGGCGATGCCAGATATCTGCATTGAAGAAGATTACTCTATGGAGGTTAACAAGACTCAAAATAATGAATGGCAAAGTGAACTGTCAGGTGAAGATGTTACCCATCAAGTGTACTTCGATAATGATCAAGAGCTCGAGCATTCAGACCTGGATGATCTATCAGACTCTGAGGATTGGATGGACGAAAACATGACCGATGAAGAAGAAGAAACTCCTGAAGCACTAGAAAAATGGGTGATGACAGTGTGGATCCAATAAGCCAAGAATCAGTAATGAGAGTTGTGTATGAGCAACTTAGACCTTTTCCAGAAGACGATACATTGACTGAGTTCAAAGTTGCATGTGTTCAAGATATAAATGAAAGTCAAGTTCTATATGTGGTGACTACCATTACCACAAGCATACTTTGGCCACATGACATTCCTATATATCTTTAGGAGGTTCTGTACCATCACCTGTTGCAGAGGTTCCTTGCTTTAGAAGAAGATGCTCCACCTGATCTTTGGCATATCAACCAGTTCATCATGAACTTCTCATGGTCCAAACGTGAATACCCACCTGAATCATGGCTCTTCGAGAAGGTGTTGCAAAGGAAGAAAAGCTATCTGTTGTCAAGACAAATCTCACAGCTCAAGAGAAAAGGCTCTTATTGTTGTGAACCAGTTAATGGTTTTGTGTAACAGTTTTTGTTTTTCTTGTCCTCGCTCAAAAAGAGCGTTTGTATGTGTAATGTATTTCCCCTTTCCGTCATGTGATCGTTATGTCGTAATGTTTTTCCCCTTTTTGTAATGTGACAAGTTGTGTTCTTTGTGTTCTAGGAAGTTCCTCCTCTTAGGTGATTTTAGGAAGTCCGGTTTTAGGTGATATAGGGAAAAGTCTTGTTCTAGGTGATTAGGAAAGTGACCTGACTCTATTGCCCAACTGATAAGGCACTGGTCCAAGCTTAAAAAGTCCAGAGATTCTCGGTTCTCCTACGCCGTAAGTATCCGACATGGTCCCCAAACAGAGCCAATTGTTGTACCTAATCAAAAAAAATTGCTTCATTAAGGCATTTTGAGCAAGTCTAGAAAATTTTTTGTCAAAAAAGTCAAAAAATCAAAATTTCTAAAAATATAAATTTATATTTTTAGAAAGTTTCTAAAAATAGACGTCAAATTAGGTTTTCTGGGTTTCTTCAGATACGGATGCTTGCAAAATTTTCTAAAAATAGAATCTCCAATTCAGGTGTCGCGCTTGATTCTCATTGGCTGATTTTGCTTCACGATCAGTGTGGTCCAGACGGAATCTGCAAAAGATCGCGTTTTCTCTACTAGGTCAATTATGCTTTTTCAGAAGGCTCGAGATTCATCTCAGACATGCTTAGGCTATCCAGTCTACCCTCATCCTGATGCCTATCCCTGGAATCTTGAAATTGACTAAGTATGATGTCCTGAGGTCCTGAAAAATTGACTAAGTCAGAAATCTGGTGGATCCTCAAAAATCTAGAATCTATGTCAAAACCCATGGATCTGAGACCTATCTCAAACATCCTGAAAGTATATTTCAAATTATTTAAAGTATATGTTTAGATTTACTTAAATATATTTTGAAATATACGTCAGGCAGGACCTTCAAAATCTGGCGGAATTCAAGATTTGCGGCAGAAATTAAAAAATTTCAAAAATTTTCTAAGGCATGGAATCTCAGGCGCCCCAGGAGGCTAGGGGCGCCCATCTTCTCAAGACTTAGTTTATTTTTCATGTTTTTCCGAGAACGAAGAAAAGTTGCAAATCTTCAAAAATGAAAATTTAAAATCTCAAAATATGGCTAAGGCATGATATTCCAAGCGCCTCTGGAGGCTAGGGGCACCTGGGTTATCCAGTGTTAGAATTTTTCTTGTCACAATAGTGTTTCCTTCCAGCGATTTCCCGATCTTCGTCTGGCAACAGGTTCAAGAGGTCAGATTTGCAGTTAGACGTCAGATCGTCAATCCGAGACTGGGAATGAAATCAAAATTGATAAAACTTCAAGATGCCATGATAAGTCAATTTTTTTAGTCAATGGTGACAGTTTGCCATCTTGTTGAAGTCAGAGACAAGCCATTTTGGAGTCAAAACGAGTGCAGAAGTGTCAAAAACGGAGAAAAATTGGCTAACACTTTTGCAATCTCGAGTGTTTGATGACATCATCAAAGAAGATATTTTCATCATCTCACACATGAAGCCATAGGCAGCTATAAAATAGGGATTCCTCCTATTCGAAGACATCCACTTGGATTTGTGCTTTAAAAGATGTTTTCTTCATGGATAAGATTGAAGCTTTATTTCTTCACAAATAAGGCTGCTTTTTCGCCCTAAAGTTTTATAAAGATGAGCTTTTGGCTGCTTTTATTAATTACTTTTGCAGGCTGCATCTAGAGGAAAAAGACATATTTCTTTCCACGAAGATTCGAAGGCTCAAACGAAGTGCTTTTTCAGCGTTCTTCATAGTTTTGGGTTGAGGAAGCAAGGAGGCACGCTTTTTTAGGGTCCTTTTTTTAGGGGATCATTTTTTAGAAACAGGGCCGAAGCTTTTTCAAATTTCATCGAGATGGGTTCATCCAGAATTTCATCCTCTTGAAAATTGGGAAATTTGTTTTTTTCGGGAATCTGTTTTTTTGCTGCTTTTTCGAGAAATCCTCTACTTTTTTCAGAATTCGACAAACTGGGTTGCTTCATAACGGAATTATCTACAAAACCCATGTGCCAGCTTTTTTCACTCAGAATCTGCCTTTTAGAAGAAATCAGCAAAAAAATATCAATGGATGACATCACCATAAAGCAAGAATGTAGATGAGACTGTGACTCAAAAGAAAACAGTTAAATCAAATGCTTTTTGTTTTAAAGCATTTGCTTTCATCCTAAGCTCATCCATTCTATATTTAGAAAGAAATCACTTTATAATAGTTGGAATTTTCTTTGCTTTAAAGCAAATTGCTTTAAAGCGTTTGTTAGTTGTATCTTTGTCTTAGAATAGAAATAAAGCTTGCGAGTTGGCAAGTTAGTTAGGGTTAATCAAGGAGATTTTAGGGTTCCCTACTCCTTTGATTTAGTATAAATAAGGGCAACCTTGCCTATTGTAAATGAGCTACTTTTGGGATAGCAAATTTGTTGTGCCTATTCTAGCCTGCAAATCTTGTTATTCCAAGTGTTTGTTCACTTTGTGTTCATTGTAAGGGAACGGTGTTGAAGATAACATATTTTGATGTGCCTATTCTAGCCTGTGAAATTGTTGTTCAAAGTACTTGTTCACTTTGTGTAATTTGTTTCCAGTGTTTGATTGCTTGTTGTATGCCTGCCTTTTGCCACAGTATTGCTGTCCTGGAGTTGTATCGACTTTGTGATGTTGGAATAGAAATCTCATGCCTGCCTTTGCTCCGATATTCTATCTCAGATCATCAAATTTTGTCGTTAGATGTGTGGCTTCTGTAACTTTTATTTCAGCTTTCATCATTAAAGTACAATGAGTCTTGTGATGTATATCTGGGAGAAATTTACTTAAGTTTTTGTGTTAAAACAATCATTCCTTGTCCACTTTTAATCCCTTTGCTCTGAATTTACTTAGGAGATTAAAAGCGTCATTAGTTTAAGCCTAGTTGTAGTAGAAGTTTTAAAAAGGAAAAAACCTTTTCTACAGCGTTTAGAGTTTTATAACCTTGTGCTCGCAGCTGAGAATCAAAAAGAAGATAGGCGAAGTTTAATTTATTTATCTTTTCAGCGAACATCAGCGAAAAGGGAACTCCCCCTCACAATAGGAGAGCAGTTTATCTGTGCATAGCTGTCCGTTTCCAACTCGCATTCTAGAGTTGTGAATTGAAACGCCAACATGTGGTAATGAGATTGTGGTCAAGTGGTAATGAGATTGTGGTCAAGTGTGACCAACCCGTGATACCACCACTCGTGAGCTAACCCGTCCAGGTGAATGGTAGCAAAGTTGAGAACCTCGTCCTCTGGCATAGGCTTAAGGGTAAGATAATTGTCCAGCTTCTACACCTAAGCTCTAGCTAAAACCTTGCCACTCTCGTCAGATCGATCCATAGGGACTTTACTCAATGCATGTTGGTAGTCCCAATAGCTTTATGTGCTCTACCACCCATAGCTCCTCTCTGCCTCTTTTGGTTCATGAACTGCTCCAATGTCAGCATGTCTTAGATATCAGGGGGAAGTGTCATGTATTTTGCATATTGTGTCCTAATCTCATCCGCCATGGGCATTTGAACCTCTAGCTCCTGGTTAACTGGTGCCTCCTCTCTGCATGGAAAGGTAGGCTGAAGTGGGCTGGGAACCGATCTTGGGGTAGTCCTCGTGCCATGTCCACTGCCTTGGCCTGCATATCCACTATCCTAACCTGCATGTCCACTACCTTGACCTACATGTCCACTACCCCAACCTACATGTCTGTGATTGTTATTGTTCAAACCACTTGCCTCTCTCTCAGGGTCTGTCTGTGGTTGTATTATAGGAGTACCCTAGTTCAATTTTGCTAACATCTGTGACATCATGTCTATCATAATATCGAATTTTCTCTCCCTTCTCGAATCTAGGCTATCTGGTTGTTCGGATCTCCTATTTTTGTCCCCCATAATGTCTGTTATACTATCAATGTCACTGGAAGAATTCCTGCATATGCCCAAAATACCCAAAATTGTTTCTCCTTCTAGGATCTCCGGTGGTTGTCACTGCGGTGTATCTCTGGTATAAAATTGTTCTTCTCACTCATGAACTCTGATCACACAGGCTGGCAAGATGCACTAGCTCTGATACCACTGAAATAACCCACCGTGTTCTGTGTTCATTATTTTCCGATCTGAGTCTAGTTTTCTCTCACTGTTCGAAGGGTTTTCTATGATTAAGTTGTAACCTGCTTGCATTTTGATGTTGTTTCCATAACATAATACACATGCATGTATATATTTTGCAAATACACAAAATGGAAAGTACCCAGTTGCTCTATTTCATTTGAAATGCATTATAATGCACAAATATGCAATACCCATATCATAAAATGGCAAGAAATGGAAGTTCTTCACATACCCATTTCGCTATCACACAAAATACAAGTCTAAATTGAAAGGTACAGCAGAAAGGAAGTTACAACTTCAGATTATGCCATGGGAAATGATGAACAGCTCCTCAATACATATAGAAATGACCAGCATACAAGTTTCCAATGAACAATATTCATTAATAGCGAAGCTCATAATACCCACGTCCTTACAGGAGTGTTGGTACAGCCCCTGGTGTAATAACAGCAACAAGAATAAAGTCCAAACACCTCTAAAACCCTCTGAAAATCTCTAGACTTTGCTTGCAATGCTGGACGCCAAGATAGAATGAAGAAAACTGGTCAAACTCCTCAAAAATTGTTGAAGTCTCACTCTAGGATGTACGGCCAGGTACAGGACCGTACGACCAGCAATGAAGGGTCCAAATCCCAACCAAATCACCTCCAAAATCACTCTTATAACTTGCAATCTATTCCTCTATACTGTCCACAAATTATCATGCCAAAATACGGAAGATTTGTCAAAGTAAAGCTCTCCGCGACAACACAACTCCGTGCAATGAAGCTCAAAATGCAACCACTGAGTATGGCTGCCCAAAGCACCCTTGGGTGGTCTCTCACACCTGCGGAATGCTACTACTAATGGAGGATTTCGTCTCCAAAAGCCCAAGATGATTTCTACAGACCCTCATTCACTTGCAGAGCAAAGTATCATAAAAATGTAATATCCAGAATGAATCTTCTCTTTGCTTTTTGGCTTTTATATTCTCCCACTAGAGGGTCGATCCACATGAGAGGGAATTAAAATATTTTAAATTCACTTTATTATCCTCCTTGAGGCGTCCAAGTCCTTAAGTGACTTTATTTGCATTTTTCACCATTTTACTTAGTCACCACATCAACATTATAAAGTCCAAATATTAAATAAGTAATATTAACTTACAGACTTTAAAATGAAAGGGCAAATGGACTCGGAATCTAATCAGCTATAGACTGTGGGAAAGGTCTCACCGAAACGCTCCACCTCCAATCTTGAATTCCCCCAAATGGTCGAAACCCTAACTAAAAATAGTAAGTTCTAGCCAAGGTGTCCAAAACCATCCAAACGAACATCTCATGAGTTCCCTAACCACGTTGGTTAGTCTACAGGAACCAAGTATAGAGTAACCCCGCCTAGGAAGGGGGCATTATAGTCCGCCCTCCCCAAGATTGCTTGCCTCAAGCAATCTCAGATCTAGATGCATCAAAATTTGTTCGCTCTCCCAAGTAGCATCCTCTACCGGTAGGTTCTTCCATTTCACCAAAAACTCCCTGATGACCCTCTTCCTCAATGTACGCTCCCTGGTGTCAATGATGGACTCAGGTACCAAAACCAACTTCCCCTCTTCATCAAGAGGAGGCACCTTTGTAGAAGGTCTCACATTGTACCCCAGTGCCTTTTTGAGGCAAGACACATGAAAGCTCTAAACTCCTCATTGGTAGCTCTCCAGTCTCTGACAATAACATCTTGAAACTCCAACTATGTAGGCTCAGGCTCTGGTGTATTGCTTCTGGGGGTAAAGGTAGGTATCCCTGGTCTGTCATATGATGTATGCTGAGTGAGTCCCTTGTTATTTACCGATGCTTCCCCCTCATTTCTCATATCCTCCTCATCTCTGTGTCTATTCCTGTCACCACCATTGTTCCTATCACCATTATTGTTCTGGTTCCTGTCATTGTTGTTGTTATTGTTTCCAAGATTCCCAAAAACATGATTGGCCATCATCTCCATCATACGGTTAAAGTTATGTTGCATCTCTCTCTGTCCCCTGGCCAAGTCATTCAAAATGTCACGGGTGCTAGGTTCTTCACAGTCTCTGTCACCCATTAAATTCACTGGAACTATTACTATATCAGTACCTGCAAAAGGATCTATATGCTAAGGTACCTCAAGATCTGGTTGTGACATGTTCCGTCTAAGTTAGTATTGGTGTGTACCTGGCTGCATCACTCAATACCCACTCTGCATGTTCAAACTAACCTCATAGGATGGCAAGATTTTCTGCTCTGATACCAATGTAATATGCACTGTCCTAGTAGGGTTTATGCCAATGTTTTTTTGTTTGTTTTCTGTACTGGTTTGACTGTTGTTTGTGTTTAGGGTTTATATGAGTTTTGCATGTGATTGTTTTTGCAATATAACATTGAAATACAAAGCATGCAATGAACCTTGGTAAAACTACAATAGATTTGTTATCCATAAGGCCTGTCCATCACACTATCTTCCTTCAACATTTCAGTGTAAACCCTTGTGTGACCCACTTCTTGATCTTAGCCCATCTTAGCACTGTGTCATCATTCAAGCTTTTGTGATTACAAAGACATAGGCTGCTCATGAAGATCCAACATTATCAGATTCATCAGATTTTGATGAGAAAGATCTCAAGCTCTATATTCTAGCTCCTATATTCTATTTACTCTATGTTGATTTGTTATCCTTAGGGCCCAATCAACTATATTCCTACAACATTTCAGCGAAAATCCTTGTGACCCATTTCTTGATTTTACCCCATCTTCTTAGCACTGTATCATCATTCAAGCTTCCGCAGTTACAAAGACATAGACTGCTAGTCAAGATCCAACCTTGTCAAATTTCTCAGATTTTCATGAGGAAGACCTCAAGCAAGGAGGTGCCCATTCAACAAAAAGGGGTTCGTCAACTCCAAGAATGTTCTTAAAACGGAGCATGAATTAGTTTCTAAAGATTATGCATTAAACTCTACCAAAGGAGAAACATGTGTCTTCATAAGGTATCCAATGGACTAACTATATCTTTACTCAATCCATGATATGTAGAAAGACAAAAGAATAGCAGTTATGTTTTAACAAAATTCAAGGATGGTTATGGATGGAGTATCAACACCATAGCAATAATCGGTTTTATCTAATTGATTTCACGCTCTTATTGGGAGTCAAGTTCTTTACCAGGTGAATTTGAATATAGAAACCCAGTCAAGCTTCCATCATCTAAAATTGAAGTGCCTTGCTGAAAATCTCAAACATACATCATAACACAGTTTCATCATACACATTATGCTACGTATTCCCTTCTATACACTTATTTTATTGTTTGCAGGATAACAAATATATTCAGTTCTTTTTTACCCTCCAATAGTTCCATGACCAATATTTCTCTTCACTCCAACTTCTCCATCAGCAAAAATATTGTGACTCAAATTTATTTATACTACTAGAAGGATCCCATAGGTAAAATTTTACATCGAAGAGAAGTCTAGCAAGGTAACAGGGTGAAAGGTGTGGCCATTCTGTTGAAATTTCTTATTACCAAAAAAAATTTCTTTGAATATTTTCCAATATGGGCAGGCAAGTGATCTCAAAATAGAACAAGTGATTTTTCATTCCAGAAAATGGTGGATATGTATCATTGGAAATAATTTCAAGCTAAGCATTTAAACAATTTCATATGGACTTGATATTGCAAGATCCACATGTTTTTATGGAAGTAGATGATATAAAGTATATGAACTTACAAAGTGTCTGAATCTTGGCCAATCTTCTGTGTATGTCAATGTGAAGTTTCCCTGCTTTATAGGGCATGATGTCGCGGAACAAAGGTCAACAGTCTCTGAATAAACTTTTAATCCAATCCAGTCGATCACAATGTCCAATTTCCCGCCAGATATGGAAACATTTCTCCCTATTGATCATATGCAATAATTAAGTAATATAACAATCTCATTCCATTTATCACAAAATAGACATGAAGTACACATAAATATTGTTTCTCCTTGCATCTTTATGACATTGATATTCCTCTATATGAAGTTTTCTCATAGTTATGTTTTAAATAGAAGAATCAGATCAATTTCTTAAAAAATAGTAACATCATTAGAGGCTGATAATGGTCAAAGCCTAATGGGATATTAAAGGCTATGGAATTGACGTCATTTAAATTGAGGTATTGGAATGCTAAATGGTATTTCTATTAAATCTCCAATGGCATTTCTTGAGGCAATAGAAACACTAGAATTCAAATTAAAAGTAAATGTAAGTGTTTGTAGTTATATATAACAGACCAACTTCATACCAGTTTCTGATTTACTTTCACCAGGTAACTTCTTAAGAAATTCATCATCAACCTTGATAATGGGGCAATTGTAAATTATTTAAGGACAGACATAATGCAAAATGACAGAAACCATGTAAGAACCCCTAATAGTTCTGATCTGAATTTTAGCTTGCTGTCCTGAATTTTCTGATTTAGTTTTTGCAAGTTTTGCTTGGTGTTGTGATGTTTTGTTTCCACATGTTTTTGCAATGATATGAAGATGGAAAAATAACAATATTGAATTCAAATGACACCAATAGATGACTGAAATAGAATGGACCAGCAAACAAACAATTCCAAAATGAAGATATGGAATTAGGTAACACAATAGAACATACCCCAATGGTGAAGCTTGGCAGTTTTATTGAAATGATGATGGCTGATTACAACAGTCAAGGTCTGATTTCAATTTCAGACTTACAAATGCATACAACAGCAGATGGAGCCAGAGGAAAGAGCTTACCGGGAGCAAATCTCTATGCAGCTTGAAACCTTATAAGGCAATTAGAGGTCCACGTGATGGAGGTAGAGGAAAGAGCTTACCGGGAGCAAATATGTATGCAACTAGCAACCTTGTCACACGAGCAGTTAAAGCAAATGCTTGCCCAAGTAGAGAGGTGGAAAGCCCAATCGGTCCCCTCCATTCCTAGTTTCAAGCAATCCCTTCCTTCTACACAAGTTCAGCTTGTGGCTGAAATAATTCCCAAATTCAAGATCCCAAGCTTTAAGCAGGGGAAACCCTCTGAGCCTCCAAGACTACCTTCAAATTTCAAAATCCCAAGTTTCAGAGGCCCTCAACCTTCACAGGAGCTTGTTCCTGTGCAAGTCCAACATATTATTCCTTAGGAACGACCCTCCCAAGAAGCCCTTCCTTCCCTCATCCCATGTCAGCCCTCTTGTCCTGGCACTAGCTCACTCTTAAAAGACAGACCAATTTTTTGGCGAGATACTGGGTTTTATGAGCCAGAAACGAAGATGTTTGAGGCAGCTGTGGAGCAGCCTACTATTTGTGAACCTTCATGCACCATTAAAACTGAAGAATCAAATCTGCTACAAGAAGTTAAGCCAAATCATTCAAACCAACAACAGTGCATTAAGCACAAGGTTAGTGCTAATTCAGGTGTAGGGTTGAACCCTATGGACTTTTGTTCATTTGAGGAGTTTTCCCATGCTTTGAACAAGATGAATGAAACCAAAATGCAAAGAAGGCATGGTGAAGAGGTCCAGTTGCAGAGGCAGCTCAAACAGAATCCAATAGAGTTGCAATCAAATGATGAGGGCATTGAAGAGGAGATTGTTGTGGCTACTCCAATGGTGGATGATGCCATTCTCTTTCATGAATTGCCCAACCACATTGAAGATGAAGGCATGCAAATGCCAACATTCGCTGCAGTTCTAGAGCAGCATAAGGACATTGAACATGAGGGTCGTGATGAGTTGCTGGAACGTGCAGACAAGTGTGGGAATGAGGTCCTAGTTCATGAAAAGGGTGAGAGCAGCCCTATACTGAAAAATGTAGAGGTTGATGATACGGACCTGTTTGAGGAGCTCCCATTTTTTATAGAAGATAACAATGTGGAGATTGAGCATGGGCAAGAACAAATTGAAGATTTGTTCTTGATTATCCAACAGGGATATCGGCTTTGTGGTGGAGGAGATTTCATCATTGAGCAGGTTTAGGGTTCATTTTCTAAGCCTATTCCTGATAACCATCATGAGCAATATGTATCTGAGGAGGAGACGGTTTCATTTCCAATTAAGCCACAAGGGCCAGAGCTTTCAAACCAGTAGAAGGAGAAGGAAACAGAGCATAGGCATGAGATCAACTCTATTGATTTGCATGTCATCTCAAGAGGCTGTCCTATCAAACATCTAGCCCAGCTAGGGACAGATCATGAAGAGTCACCACTTGTCATGCTTACCTTTGAGCATGAAGTTGAGCATTAAAATGAGAAGAATCAGCCCACTTACTCACCTCCCAGCAGTTGCATCAACGATTAGTTCATGTGGGTAAGTGAGTTTGATTTTACTCTGAGAGTGGCATTTCATCAATTCGTTGTATGCCCACTCTTTTTCCACATCATGTTAGTTGTCCCTAAGCTGGGAAAGCATTGTAAATTGTTGAGAAAGGGTAGTTATTTTGAAGAACCAGTTAATGGCTTTGTTTGAGTTAGTTTTTTGGTTGGTTAGTTTAGGTTTAGGATAGGTTTGTTTTGAGTAGTTTTCCTTTCCTCCAAGTGCTCTTGCACAGGCTACATCCTCATTAGGAGGTTGTTTGTCTTGTTTGTTTTGTGTGTTTTGTGTTGTTTTGTTCTTGGAGGCAGTGTTCAGTTTTGTGTTGGTCTGGCCAACCCCTGTTCTTGTTGCTATGTTCCCTTTTGACTCTGTGTCCAATCGATTGATAAGGCTTCTGGATCCCAGTGTTTAGCAGGCAAACACCCCTGCATAGTCGCCACAATGTTGTCATATTTTTGCCTAGGCCAAAATAGCCCAAAGTTTCCCCTAAATCCTACGCTTCTTCCATCAAAAATATCTGATCTAAGAAAGCCTAAATGAAAGAAAGTCTCCCTCCAAAATCCCAAAAATTCTAAGTATTTTGCATTTGTCTTTTGCCTTAGTCGGCAAAATTCAAGTTTAGCGAACTTTAAGTTCACCGATTGTAATGTTCCCCATTTAGCCCAGTCAGATAATTGGTAGAGATTAGCCTATTATTGGACTCCCGTAGGCTAATGGCAGTGTTTAGGGGGTTAGTTTGGGGACTTACTATTTATAGTAAGTCGGGACAGGACACCTTGCCATTTATGGCAAGGCAGTCAAGGAGGACCATTGCACGAGATTCATGGTTTCGATATGTATAGAGCTTTATTTGACATAATATAAGTTAAATTAAAGATTTAACTTATATTATTATAAGAAATTAAATATGACTTTAAGTTATTATGTAATGTCATTTTATAAAAGCAAGTTATAACTTAAAGTTATGCTCCTAGGAGTTGGACGCCTACATGGGAGTTATAAGGGACTTAAAATATGAAATAAAATATTAAATCCCTCTCATATTGGGCATTGGAGTTGAGGGAAATAAAAGAGAAAAAAGGAGGCTCATTTGGATATGCTTGGAAAATTGATTTTGCTCTCTTGTTTTGAGATTCCCGTGCATTGGCTTTGGAGCTTGGCTCTAGGGTTTGATCTTGGCTGTGTTGAGACGAAAACCTCTTCATAGTCCTCTTCTTCATGTGTGAAAGACCACATCAAGAAGAGAATCTTGGAGGCTTCATTCAGGAGCTTCAGTTGTGCATTTGAATGATACATTTTGGTGGAGGTTTGAGCATAATATGAATATATCCAAAGGAGTTTATAGTTGCAGTTAGTGATAGGTATTTAGAGGTCAGATTTATGAGTTTTCCTTGAGTTTTGATGCTGTTGCAGACCCTATAATGCAGGCCGCATTCCACTATGTTGGTCGTACATCATAGAAGGTCGTACCCTTTCCTAGCAGCAGATTATAGGTGGATTTGTGGAGTTTAATCAGTCCTTTGAGGTCGATTATATGCTGCAGAGATAGCTGATACCAAACAGAGAATAAAGAGGTCGATTTGAGGGAGTTTATGATAGTTTCCAGCCCACAGCAAGGTCCTACCATTCTTGGATTTGGTCGTACCATTCCTAGACTTATTTGGAGTCTTGTTTGGCATCTCACATCACCGTTGGAGGTCATTCTGAGTTATAAGGAGCAGTTGATATCAGATTTCCTTCACTCCTTCATTGCTGCTACAAAAATATCAAATACTCATATGTATATTGTTGGTCCTCCGTCAGCACAAGTACGAAGTTGAAGATCCCCATCTAGGTATGTCATTGTAATTCATATTTTGCTATAATACAATCTAGGTCTTCATTAGTTTATTCATATCTATCTTAGTTTTTCTGGGTTTTGTTATATGTTTCATATTTCATACATGCAATGCAAAAAACCTACATGCAAAACTTACACATAAAACACTAAACAGAAAGCACACAGAAAAGCAAAAAACTTAGCACAGAAAAAACATATATCCAGGGGTGTATGTTACACCGATCAGCAGGTTCACCAATCAGTGAAATCGAAGACTAAAGAGACAACGAGAAGGCAGAATTCTCTAAGGCAAAAAAAAGAACGGAGGAAAAGACAGTATTCTATCGGCAAAATGCTCAGTTCGCAAACTTGCCAGTTCGCCGATGGAAGGAATCACCGGCAGAAAGACTAAAGAGAAAATTTCACCAAGGCAACAAAATCATCTAAGGCAAAAGGACGCAAAGCAAGCCTTTGTCAGAAAAGTTACTGGTTCACGAACCGCCGGGTTCGCCAACTGAGAAGTTCGCCAGTTGGTCAATTTGCTGACAAGGAGACCCTCCGATAGAGAGATAGAGGAAAAGACTAAGGGGAACACAAGGAAGGTTCACGAAATGGAAATTTCGCCAATAGAGTAAAAAAGAGAAAACCGCCTAAGTGCTTCGAGTGCCAAAGGTCAGGGGTTTTCACTTCTTTTTCGTAAGTGGTAGACAAAAGGTCCGATCGCCGAAGCCCAACAAGTTCCAGGGTTTCTAAGTGTTGCGGGCGGCGGCAAGCGGGAGTTCTCTTTTCTTCCTTCTTTTTCGAAGGTGGAAGGCGGAAGGCCCGACGGCCGAGGTCCGCCGGTTTCAAAAGCTTCTAAGTGTTGCGGATCTCGGAGGCTGGGGTTGCAATTTTTTTTCTTTCCATTTGGCAAGTGATAGGTGGAAGGCCCAATCGCCGAAGTCCGCCGAACTTCTAAAACATCTAAGTCACTCAGACTTCGACGAGCGAGAGTTTTCTTCCCCCTCTTTTCTGTTGGAAGGCAGAAGGCAAAAAGTCCAAGGCCCGATCCCCGACGAACTTCATAATTTCTTCTAAGTATTTCGAAGCTGGAGATCAAGCGGTTCTTCCTTTCAAAAGCACAATGCATGGTGAAGGCTCGATCTCCGAAGCCCAACGATTTCCCTATTGCCTCTTTTGGACTTTGGAGATTGGAGTTTCCTTCATCATCTTTCAAAGGCCCGATCGGTGGAAGCCCGATTGACCGGGGCCCAGCCTGTTTTGCCTTCCCAGCGCTTTCTATTGTTCAAGATGCAATGGATTGCTCAGCGACCTTCCTACCGCCATTAATGCTTCTTCAGACCCCGATTGCTTGTGGAAAACGGATTTCTCGCCTCCCTATGCCATTGTAGCTCCTTTGCATTGAATTTTTTATACCCAAGGCATGGGCAAACACTCTTCTTCAGCAGATTTCCAAGGCAGACACTCGAATACATAGTCATGAAGTATGCACTTGAATACAAAGTCATAGAGTATACACTCGAATACATTTGACTACACATAAGTCACAAGGTATACACTTGAATACACATAAGCCACAAAGTATACACTTTGATACACATAAGTCACAAGGTATACACTTGAATATACTTGAATACACATAAATCATAAAGTATACACTTGAATATATGTAAGGCACAAGGTATACATCAATACATGTAATACATAAAGTATACACAGGATGGCAGGAAAGATGCTCTGATACCACTTGTAATGTCCCTTATAGGGACTATACTAATTTTACCCTAAATTATCAATTTCCAAACAACAATGGATTTAGAGAGTACCTTGGCTTGATTTAATTCTTGCAAACAAGTTAGAAAATACTTACAATAATATTTCACAATCAAGTTAACATGATTAGCAAACTCATAATAGCATTATTAATTCAACTAAACCTAACTATCTAGGAGACTCAACCATAAGAGAGTGGAGGAGTGTAATTTCGATGGGGTGTCTCGGATCCTCTACCCTAGGCCCAAGAGCGGATATACCATCCCCCTTGGCCTCATGTGGCCCATGCCATCTATATGAGGTGGTCTACCTAATGAGGTATCTGTTATCCTGTTCCCCCTCATCTTGTCATTTCCTTTCCCTTTCTCTATGATTGGTTCCTTTGAATTTGCATGTCTATGATAGGAGAATGAGATCATAAAAGGGTGCTCCGGAAGCCATCTCTTCTAAGCCCAAGGGCAGTACCCTTTGTACCCCCTTGGCCCCAATGGGATTATCCAATCCCCCCTAGAGGGGTGGCGTACCTAGAAGAATGCCCCATCGCCATATCCCTTTTGCACCACATTTCCTCCATCATAGTAACCATAACATTCATACAAATTTTCATATTAACACATTAGTTCAAACATATATAAAATTATGAAAGATCTTATATCAGTTTACATGCACATTGGTTAATTAAACAATAATACATAAGCCTCATTATTATACGTATACAACTCCTACCAAGACTGTTGTTTATTCACTAGAATATAATATATTCTTGCCTGATCACTGGTTTCTTATGCTTTATTCTTGCAGATTAGAAACTTAGAACTGATGTAGTTTTCTTCATTCAATTGATGCTGCTCTTGAACCTAATCACTGCCCCTTCATAGATAATCTTTGTTCTAAACACAATGTAAATCGCTGCCTTTTAATTCAATTCCAATCGCTGTTGTAGAACATAAATCGCATGCCATTCCCATATTCAATCGCTGCCCATACACTATCTATTTATACCTTTTTACATGCCCTTTTCTTACGGTGAGGTGACAATTCATAAATAAGAGTTTAATATATTTTGGTTTAAGTTTCCCAAAACCCAAGTGACTCCTTAGAAGAGTCATGTCCAATAGATGGTGCTCCTGTAACCTACACACAAGAACAAAAGGGGTTTGGGGTTTGTGGTGTTTAGGGATTTGCCTCAGTCAAATCCTGGGATAGCATTCAAGCTTCCCAAAACTGTTGTTAAAGAGAGATCGTGTCCTTGCAGGACAGAGGCTAAAGATAATCCAAATGATAAAATGATTCAAACAATAATGATGTCACCTCGGAGGTGAAGTCCTTAAGAGAATGAAGATCCTTCAACTCATAAGGAGATTGATGATGATTTCAAATCTGCAACAACACATAAAATACAAACACAAATCTGCAACAATAACACAGTGAATGCTTTGAATGCTTCTTTACTCCAAGATCATAAGTTCGCTATCATCAACCTATCTCAAAATGAATCTAAACACTCACTTATATATGTTTTCCCGTTAACATTCATAAATTTAATTGAAAGAGCCGACAAGGAGAGACCCATTTAAAGGTCCTATGCTGACATGAATTAAATTCTGCCCCAACCAATTAGGGAGGTCTTGGGCGCGGGCGCCCAAGTCCCAAGGGGCCTTTTTGGTCTGGGGTAAGACATAAAATGGGCCCCTAGTTCCCATTTGACATGGGTTTCGAGAGATTTCTCATCGGGATGAATATTTTGCATGTAGAGTGTTAACACGGGGACCTAGGAGCTAAACTAAGAGGTAAAAAGACACGTGTCCACTTTTTACTCCATAACAAGATGTAAGTTGTGAATTGTAGATAAAACAATCCCTTTCACTTTCATCTCTCTGCCTTAACTTATGTTTGAACCTGCATGAATTTGTGTGAGTTCCCTTCAACATTTGAGATCATTACTATTCTAGGTCGGTTGCAATTAAACACCCTAAATTTTGGTGCATCACCTTCTTTTAATTTCAGTTTCTTCTTCCCCTTTTCTCTGTGACCGGTAGCATTAGATTCAACCTTTTTCTCTGAACCTTAAGTTCAGAAAGAGGAACCAGCCTTCTCTGGAGGTCTGATCTCATCTGCAAGGTCTCATACCTTGAGATCAGTTCCATTGCGTCATTGGAATGCTTCAACAAGCTTCAAACAAGGTGCAATTCCAAGTGATAACAGTTCCTCTAAAGGCTTCTTCTCCACCTCCCATGGGTTAAGGCAAGGTCATCTACTTTCTCCCTATCTCTTTATTCTAATGGCAGTGTAATGTCCCTACCAAAGTTTGCAACAAGCATTTAAAAAATTTCTTTTTCAACTCACAAGCATTTTGTCAAACAGTTGGTGGAACATTGGAATTTACACTGTATCAAATGTAAGACAATTACTCCAGCAAATTCACAGTATAAAATCAGCTAGAATATTACTCAATGATGTCGGATCATAAATGTAATAGCAATGATATAAAATTTGGCTTTGTATGCTGATATAAATTCATTACTGTACTGCAGATCATAATTTCCATTCAAATGTTCTAATCTTCATAAATATGTAACGTCCCCTTCTTAGCCCAGACCGACAAATGGAGTAATTAGCCTATTCCAAAGTTCCCGTAGGCTAATGTAGTTTGGTTAGGGAACCTAATTGGGTACATTTTACTAGGACTTACTATTTATAGTAAGTCAAGCAGGAGGGTCATCGGTGGAGTTTACCTGACTTTTCATATTTAGCACTGCTGGTTGGAGTACCTAGCACATTGTACTTGGGTTTCAAGATGGCTAAGGAATGAATTGTCGAAATGTAAGTTAAATTAAATATTTAACTTACACTAGTTAAAATAGCCTAAGTCACTTTATGTTATAAAGGTAACTTATCTTTATGGGAGATCTAAGTTGTTTTAATATGATAAAGTGCTAGGATTATGAGGGGTGCCCAAGTCATGAAGCTTTGTGGACTTAAGTTAATAAAATATTAAAATATGATTAATTCTTCCTTTGGGCGTTGGGTGAGAATACAAAGAAAATGAAAAGTCATTTCTCATTCATTCATTCACTCTTGAAAATACATTGTCATGCAAACTTGGAGCTTGGCTTTGAGGTTGAACTAGGGTTTTGCAAAGATGAAAACCTCTATAAGATCGCTCTCTTCGTGTTTGAAAGACAACATCAGGAGGGTTGCTGGGAGTCTCAACCAGAGGCTTCACATTGTGCTTTGTTTGATATAGATTGATGGAGATTTGGCCAGTATAAGGTTCTGATTTTTATGAGCAAACAGTAGTGAACAAGTCAGTGGCAAATTTGAGAGTTTCCTTCGCATTTTGCACACTCCAACAGGCAGGCCGTACCACTTTGCAGGGTTGTTAGTTGTTTGTGGACAGCACTTAATATCTTCATTGTGATCAGATTTGACATGGGAGTTCGTTGATAAAGGACCAAGCAAATAAACAGTGCAGATAACAAGGATTTAATATTGTTTGGATGCCAATCTTGTTACTAGCAAATCCATACATCCTTGATAGGGACATGGGTATTCAAGGAGGCCAAACGCCTCTCTTTGGGGCTGTCTATTTCATGTATAAGGGTCGCCTAGGACCATAAATACCATTGCCATTCAGCATTCGACGGAGAACACTCCTTTGTTCGTGTATTGAAGGTGATTTCTGAAGTGTGTATTGCTGGTTCATGTACAGCAAAAATACAAAGTTGAAGAAAATGAAATGGGTATGTTACTATAATTGTTTTTGACCAATATTATGATCTGGGTTTTCGTTATTTTATGCATATCTGTTATATATTTTTTGGGTATTGTTGCATGAATCATATTTCATGGTTATATTGCAAACATCATATGCAAAAACACAAACAAAACTCTAAACACATTCAACAGTGAAACCAAAAATAGAAAACAAAAAAAATTGGCATAAAAACCCTACAGGACAGGTGCATATTACAGTGCTATCATAGCATAGATAATCTTGCCATCCTTTGAGGTCAGTTGAAACATGCAGAGTGGGTATTGAATGATGCAGCCGGGTACACACCAATACTACCTCAAGAGAAACAGGTCAGAGCTAGATTTTGCAGTACCTCCACATATTGATCCTTTTGTAGATGCCAATACAGTATTGGTTAAGATGGGTGACAGAGACCGAGAGGAACCTAGCACCAAAGACATACTTAAAGATTGGCCAGGGGACAACGAGACTTGCAAAATAACTTTAATCGTCTTTGTGATCTTATAGCACACCAGGTTATTGGGAATGCAGGAATGAACAATAACAATAGCACACTCTTTCTCTTCTTTTCATCCTGATGATGGATCACGAAGTGTGATTCGAAATGTCGATCCCAAAAAAGCAACACAATCTCTACCAGAAGCTCATACATTCTTATATCATGGATTGTGGAAATATCATGTTTATAACAATAACAATGATAGGAACAGAAATAACAATGGGGGCAACAACGTTAATAACAAAGGGGTCAGCCAACATACAACTTATGATAGACTCGGTATACCTGCCTTTACCCCAAAAACAATGCACCAGAGTCTGAGCCTACACAGCTTGAGTTCCAAGATGGCATTATCAGAGATTGGCAGGCTTCCAGTGAGGATTTTAGAGCTAAGATGTCATTCCGTGAGTATTCGGACCTGAAGATGAAATATAGACCGAAAGGGGGTGGTAGGCAGCAGAATTATGAGCTGCAGAAGAAGGTAAACAAGTTGAATATTCCTTATTTTGATGGGTCGGGGAAGACCACAGCCAGAGCATGGGTGTAGAAGCTAGATAGCTTCCTATAGCTTAGCCCTATGCCTAAGGAGAAGGCCGTTACATATGCTGCCCTACATCTCTACGACATTGCCCATAAGTGGTGACATCTCTATGGCATTGCCCATAAGTGGTGGCACCATGGGAAGGTTACTCTTGGCCATGACCAGATCACATCCTATGCAGAGTTCACTAGACGACTGATAGACAAGTTTGACAAGAAGGACCCTGAGTTACAGTTCAAGGAATTGGCATAGCTAAAACAGTGGGGTTCAATGGAGAGTTACATATCAGAGTTCCAGAAGTTGTCGGTAATGGTGATTGATATTTCAGAATGCAGATTGAAGGTACTTTTTATTAATGGACTCACAGATCCCTTACGAAGTTGCAGTAAGGGCCTCAACCCACCTTCTCTTCATGAGGCCATGAAAAAGGCTAGAGATATGGAGTCTTCAACATCCAGAAGCAAATTCCAATCTAAGGGATTTCCATACAAGAAAGACAAAGACAAGAGACCCTTTCAGAGAGATACCAATCAGCCTAGAGAGAAGACAAATCAGTTGAACAATGAGTAGCTTAATGAGTACAGGAGGAAGAAGCTTTGCTTCCACTGTAGGGAACCATGGGATCCTTCACATAGATGCCTTAATAAGGCAAAGGCAAAGGAGATAGAGTATTTTTCTGCTCAAGAATCCAACTCAGAAAAATCTGATCAGTCATCAAATAGGGAGGACAGCGATGATGAAAATTCATCCCAAGGTGGTAGTGATGGTGAAGGAGTGATGGACAGGGTTAGCGGAATCCTTGGTGGACAACGCATCATCACCCTCATTGATACAGGGGCAACACATAATTTCATTGATGAAGGGTTGGTTGCAAAACGAGGGCTCAAGACTGAGGAGTTTGAAGGCTTCAAGGTAATGGTAGCAGATGGCTTCAAACTCACGTGCACCAGAAAGATTACTTGATTGAGCATACGTCTTGGGGAGTACGAGCTCAAAGATGACTTCTATGTTGTTGGTATAGGTGACACAAATGTGGTGTTAGGCATGCACTGGATGATGACCATTGGAGAGTTCACCATGAACTTGCGAAATCTGGAGATGAAATTTGAATCAAATGGCAAAAAGTTTGTTCTTAGAGCATTATCAAATGGAGGGCCTCGAGTAGTCTCCCTTAAGAGAATGGAGAGAATGTTGAGACATGACCAGGTAGAGTGGGCAGCAGAGTGCCTAATCATCCCAGAGGTACCCCAACAACCAAAGAACAGCTATCATCCAGATATTTAGAGATTGTTGACCAAGCACAATAAGGTGTTTGGGAGAATACCACCAGGAGTGCCACCCAATAGAGGGATTGAGCATGTCATAGAGCTTGAGGAAGGGTCCATGCCCGTAATTACTACTCCCTATTGTCATCCTAAGAGGCTCAAGGATGAGATAGAGAAGACTATTAAGGAGCTGTTGGAGATGGGGCACATCAGGCCTAGTAAGAGCCCATTTGCTTTTACAGTAGTTTTTGTCAAAAACAAAGATGGGACCAATCGGATGTGCATTGCCTACTATGCCTTCAACAAGAAAACCATCAAAAACATTCCCCGTATTGATGAGTTGATTGATTAGCTCCGTGGGCTTGCTACTTTTCGAAGATAGGTCTGAGGTAAGGATATCACCATATCAAGATGAGAGAAGAGGACATCGAGAAAACAGCTTTCATGTGTCATTACGGCCACTTAGATTTTTTGGTGATGTCGTTTGTGTTGACAAATGCACAGCTACTTTCCAGAGCTGCATGAACCAAATTTTCAGGACACAATTGAGGACGTTTGTTGTGATCTTCTTCAATGATATCCTAATCTTTAGCAAAACATGGGAAGAGCACGAGGCATCTGGAGGAGGTTTTGAGCATCTTGGAGAGTGAGACCTTGTATGCCAAGGAGTCCAAATGTGACTTTAGCATGACAGAGTTGCTGTACCTTGGTCACATTATCAGTGCAGATGGTGTGAGAGTTGATCTGGAAAAGATCAAGGCTATCATGGAGTGGCCTACACCGACGAATCTCACTCAGCTCAAGGGGTTCTTTGGGCTATGTGGCTTCTACAAGAAGTTCGTGAAGGGCTTCTCACAGACTGCAGCTCCACTCACTGATTTGACCAAGAAGGGAGCATTCATATGGACGGATTCAACGCAAAAGTGTTTTGCCACTTCAAACAGTTGATGTTTACTTGCCCTGTATTGGCTATCCCAAATTTCTCCAAGCCATTCGAGTTGGAGTGTGACGATTCAGGAGAGGGGATTGGGGCAGTACTAATGCAGGAGAAACACCTCATTGCATTTGAGAGTAGGAAGTTCAAGGGGTGTGGAGAAGAGCTACTCAGTATATGACTGAGAGATGTTGGCCATAATGCAGGCATTGGCCAAATTCAGGCCCTATCTGGTTGGAGGCAAATTCATTATCAAAACTAATCATAACAATATCAAATACTTTATGTGAACCAAAAGGACTTAAATGATTGACAACAAAAGTGGGTGAGTCGGCTACAGGCGTATGACTTTGACATAGAGTATGTCAAAGGTCAGAAGAACATAGTAGCAGATGCATTATCCAAGAGACCCCACTTGTGTTTACTAGGGGAGGTATCTGTTGATTGGAGAGAGTCAATTTCAGCAGAATATGCTAAGGATTCCTGGGTAGCAGGAATCATAGAGGGAACAGTGTAGGATGACAGGTATTTAGTGGATAATGACATGATCATTTACAAGGAGAGGATATTCCTGGTACCTAACTCTCAGTTCAAAGGCAAAATTCTGAGGACTTTCCATAACACACCTAAAGCTGGTCATCTTAGGTTTTTCAAGACTTACAGACAAGGTCGGGAACATTTTACATGGAAAGGACTTAAGAATGAAGTCCTTAAGTATGTTCAGAGTGTCCTATCTACCAGCCGAATAAAAATGAACATACTTATCCAGCTGGCCTACTTCAGCCCTTACCGATTCCCAATAAAAAGTGGGAATATATCTCCATGGACTTCATCACAGGGCCACCAAAAGTACAGGGGAAGGATTGCATCTTTGTAGTGGTCGACAGATTGACCAAGTTTGCGCATTTCTTCACCATATCAGTGACTCATATAGCAGTACAGGTAGCTGATCTATTCTTCAGGGAGATTGCATGGGATACCCAAGGGCATTGTGAGCGACAGGGACAGCAAGTTCCTAAGTCTCTTTTGGTAGGAGTTGTTCAGATTGTGTGGCATTGAGCTTACTCCCAGTACCAGTTACCACCCATAGACCGACAGGCAAACAGAGATAGCATAGTTGCAAGACTCGGCAAAAGTATTTACTCGGCAAGCCCAAAAAGTATTTACTCGGCAACTTAAAAAATTGCTTAAACTTCATTAAAAACACTTTTTTTTTGCAAAATTCAATGATAAGATGCATCCAATGAGTCAATAAAATGAGTACATAGAAGAAACAAGCTGAGTCTAGTTATATTTGATTGAGTTCAAAGAAAATTAGATACAAAATTGCATCCTCATGTGGAATGCTCAATACGCTGATACTGATAGTCTGAAACAAAATAAAAATAGCAAATTGTTTTTGTAAAACTGAAAGTAAATACTAAATACAAATTCACATCTTCCTCTTCCCAAGTCTACATGAGAAGACTACGAAAGAGGGTGTAGTCGTAGGACTTTGTTGTGGCTCCTCATCCTCCATCGGCATCCTGGATGTAGATCCTACTGCTGGTCGTGGCACAGTCACTAGTAATGACTCCTCAAGGTCATCCTCAATGTCATCCAATGAGAATGCAAATCCACCCCTCCTCCATTGCCTGTCGGTCTAAGTCATAGATGTCATCCTCGGAAAACAATGGAGGCTGCTCATCTCGCCCTGTCCAATCACTGTATGGATCTATCTCATCCAAATCAATTGGATTATCTGATATTTCCTCTACCTTTCTTATGCGCAGCAGAAGATTATTTGATATTTCACACTACATTCATGATGATTTTTAAACATAGAATCAACAAAAATGAAGAAAAAATTAAAAAACAAGAAAGAATAAGAAAAATCAGAAAACCTACCTGGGAATCCAATTTGCCTTCGAAATTTGATGAAAACGCCCTTCAAATCTCGTCTCCTCGATTCAAAATCGATGTAAATACGTGCACAATGCTTTAGACAGTGTTTTTGCTGAGTGAGAGCTTCCAAACCAATGACAAAATGAATTTAAAACACTTTATGAAGCGGCCGTGTGAGTCTTCCTTGGTCAGGGGGGTTTTTTTAAAAAACTCGAAAAACTCAGCCAAAAACTCGATGCCAATAAATACTCCAAAAACTCGTTTCGAAAAAAAAAACCGCGAGTTTTTAAAAACTCGGTGAGTTTTTGTCGAGTCTTGCAACTATGAGAGATAGTAAATAAATGGGTGGAAGGGTATCTCAGGAACTATGTGTCGGGGCAGCAGAGAGCGTGGATTAAGTGGCTACACCTAGGGGAGTACTGCTATAACACAACATATCACATGTCTATCAAGATGACTCCATTCAAGGCCCTATATGGATATGATGCCCCTAGTTTCATAGATTTGCTACTCAGTGACAGGTCGGTGTCGAAAGCCAAGGATTTGTTGCAAGAGAGCCAAGCTATCATGAAAGAACTCAAGGAGAATCTGGAACAACCACAGAATAAGCAGAAACTATATGCAGACCAGCATCGAGTAGAGCGGAGTTTCGAGGTTGGGGATATGGTCTACTTAAGGCTCCAACCATACAAGCAGTCCACTCTCAAAAGGATGGAGCAGAGAAACTAAAACCCAAGTTCTATGGTCCGTTCAGAGTATCAAGGAGAGTAGGGGAAGTAGCTTATGAGTTAGAGGTACCAGCTAATAGCCGAGTGCACAATGTATTTCATGTATCCAGGCTTAAGAAAGCACTTGGACATAATGTTGTTCCTTCATTTGACCTTCCACCTTTGCATGAGGAAGGGAAGCTAATCCTGGTTCCAGAAGCTATCATTGACACCTAAGAGAGGAATCTCAAGAAGAGGATCATCAAAGACTACCTAGTGAAATGAAAGAACTTGCCAGTGGGATGCAACGTGGGAGAGTGAGCAGACACTGCAGCATCTTGAGCTGAGATTGCTTGAGGACAAGCAATTTTGGGGAGGGCGGACTATAATGTCCCCTCCTTAGCTCAGACCGATAGATAGAGTAATTAGCCTATTCCAGGGTTCCCGTAGGCTAATGGAGTTTGGCTAGGGAACCTAATTGGTACATTTTACTAGGACTTACTATTTATAGTAAGTCAGGCAAGAGGGTCACCGGTGGAGTTTAGCTGACTTTCCATATTTAGCACTGCCAGTTGGAGTACCTAACACATTGTACTTGGGTTTCGAGATGGCTAAGGAATGAATTGTCGAAATGTAAGTTAAATTAAATATTTAACTTACACTAGTTAAAATAGCCTAAGTCACCTTATGTTATAAAGGTGACTTATCTTTATGGGAGATATAAGTTGTTTTAATATGATAAAGTGCTAGGGATTATGAGGGGCGCCCAAGTCTGTAATGTCCCCATTTTCGTGAGCATCAGAGTTAGAGGATTAGCCTATCATTTGACCCTCGTAGGCTAAAGCAGATGGATAGAGGGTCCCCTTTTGGCCGACGTCAATGTGTTATTTCTCTCAGAGCTCAGTTTTGGTTCAGGTTTGCCCTTCGTTGGACTCAGTTTGACAAACTTACTATTTATAGTAAGACTGTGGTTGTAGAGAGGGACCCCTGCTATTTTTGGTAAGGCGGTTGGATGCATAGAAGGTACCATGGTGAACCCCGAGGTTCAGACAGAATTGAAAAATGATGTCTATTTATGGAGATAAGTGATTTTTAATTATTATTAAAAAGGACATCATGTGGTTTATAGACCTTATATTATAAGGGGTTTATAATGATTTATTTTAAACGCCATTAATAAAGTACATTTATATTTGCATAAAAGTGAGCGCCCAACTTGGAGATATTATAAAGTATTTATTAAAAACCTAAAAGTGGACTTCAAAGGCAAATTAAATACACTTCATGAGGTCGACCTACTTGGAGAAGTTATAAAAGGGCATCAAAAAGCAATTAGATTCATTCTTGAAGACATTTTATGACTTGTGCTTATGATATGAGAGCTGTGTGTAGAAATACACAAGGGTTTCAGTCAATTTCAGCATTGGAGAATGAAAACTCTTAATTGCTTGATAGTGGGCTTCCTTCAGAGGTTCAATCTAAGCTTAATTGTGAGGATTTCTGCAAGAGTAGAAGGGTTAAAGATTACACGTGAGGGTTTGTGCTCAGCTACAACCTGGTTTTCATAACAGCAAGCATATCTAATAATTCCAATAGGTAATTGGAGACCATTTGCTATAGCTATCGATTGGGGTGTTCACTTGTATTGGGCGTCATCTCTTTTGATGGGGAAATCGTGGTATTTCGAGGGTTTATCTTTGACATATGAAGTTTACAACTAGCTGTCAAGACACACATCAGACCTGATCAAGGCATATATCCACTCATTATATCATCCTTGGAGCAAGAAGAACAGTCCATAGTCATATTACGAGTATGCTAGTTAGTATTAGCTTCCAAATCTTTAATTTGGAGTGTCTTTATATGATTGTATCAGTCTGATATAAAGTGATCAGACTCTTGTATCTTTCCTATATTGCAATAAAATTGTTATCATTGGGTTTCCAATCTATTCTATGTTGTTTGCATATCAATTGCCTTTCAATCTTGCATGTTATTTCATGAAAGAACTGCAATAAAACCAAAACGAGACACTCAGAAATAAAAATCACACCATGCACACCAAGTGTTTGACAAATTTCCAAAAAAAAGAAAGTTGGAAAGTTGGGTCAGTTTGAGCAGGGTTATTACAAAGTCATGAAACTTTGTGGACTTAATAAAATATTAAAATATGATTAATTCCTCCTTTGGGCATTGGGTGAGAAGACAAAAAGAAAATGAGAAGTCATTTCTCATTCATTCATTCACTCTTGAAAATACATTGTCATGCAAACTTGGAGCTTGGCTTTGAAGTTGAACTAGGGTTTTGCAGAGACGAAAACCTCTGTAAGATCACTCTATTTGTGTTTGAAAGACAACATCAGGAGGGTTGCGCTAGGAGTCTCAACTAGAGGCTTCGCATTGTGCTTCGTTTGATATAGATTGATGGAGTATAAGGTTCTGATTTTTATGAGAAAACAGTAGTGAACAAGTCAGTGGCAGATTTGAGAGTTTCCTTGGCATTTTGCACACTCCTACAGGCAAGCCGTACACCCTACAGGCCCTACCACTTTGCAGGGTTGTTAGCTGTTTGTGGACAGCACTTAATATCTTCATTGTGATCAGATTTGACATGGGAGTTTGTTGATAAAGGACCAGGCAAATAAACAGTGCAGATAACAGGGATTTAATATTGTTTGGATGCTAATCTTGTTACCAGCAGAGCCATATATCCTTGATAGGGACGTGGGTATTCAAGGAGGCCAAACGCCTCTCTTTGGGGATGTCTATTTCATGAATAAGGGTCGCCTAGGACCATAAGTACTATTGCCATTCATTGTTCGACGGAGAACACTCCTTTGTTGGTGTATTGAAAGTGATTTTTGAAGTGTATTGTTGGTGCATGTACAGCAAAAATACAAAGTTGAAGAAAATGAAATGGGTATGTTACTATAATTGTTTTTGAGCAATAGTATGATCTGGGTCTTCATTATTTTATGCATATCTATTATATATTTTATGGGTATTGTTGCATGCATCATATTTCATGGTTATACTGCAAACATCGTATGCAAAAACACAAACAAAACCCTAAACACATTCAGCAGTGAAACCAAAAACAGAAAACAAAAAAACTTGGCATAAAAACCCTACAGGACAGGTGTATATTACAAAATTAGATATAAATCAGCTGTCAACAATCTAAATTTGTTGTTACAAAGATAAATTTCATTATCAATAATGCACTTAGAACTGAAAATAAATATATTCCCTGACCTTTTACTGGAGCTAAATGTTGAGTACAAATAGTTATAAATATCAGTCCAATTAATGCAGAGTGTTGAAACCAGACTTGAATAGGGCTGCGTTCAAGTATCAATCTTCTAATGATGTAGCAATCAGTTTATGTGAGGCGTCTCACTTCTAAATTCATCACGTCCCAGCAGAAGCAAGTCTTCAAAAGGTGGCACTAGTCTTGGTAAATGATTTCTCAGTCTTAATAAAGGAGCGGCTAGTCTTGGGCCCACCTAAATTTTCAAAAAAACAATGAGATTCCTTCTTAGACTTCCCACGCCACACTCCAACTTCAACAATTCCTTTGAAATATTTAAATCTGCTTAATTCATGCCAATAATTTGTACTAAACTCCTTTCTTCAAATTGAGGGTGCCACTTAATATCCCACGAATTCCTTTCTAATATATGCAAATGGTCAAAACTCACTTGGTGAAGGCGACTAAGAAGGTTGAGGGCCCACAAAAATATGAAGTGCCTCTCTCCCACGATTCCTTCTTATGCTTCTTTGTTTGGTATTAAAATCTTCAATATATTTCCTTATAGCTGCGATTAGGAAATAGAAGTAGCGCCAAAGGAATTAAGCCTTCCAATTAGAATTGCTTCCTTTTTAGGAAGATGCACCACCTTCGATCACCTTAGGAAAATGCCAGGACCTGCAAATTGGTACGACAAGCTTTTGGAACTGCCAAAACAATACCTATTCATAAATAATTTCATTAGTGTATACTGGGGAAATTCTCACATTACCATGTCAATATAATTTGCTTGCAAATATTCTCGATAAATTCATAATCTCAACTTCCCTGGAATTTGTACTCAGATCTGATTACCAATCTTCTATTTCAAATTACAATTACAACCTAGAACCTGGAGATGATAACACATTGTTGCAACACAAATCTCGAAATTACTAGCATTCAACCAAATCTCCAAAATACCAAAAACCTGAAACTTCACACATATAAAATTTGGCACAAGTCATTTAGTACAATTGTGAATCCTATATGAATCCACCCAAATATTAGCTAGGGAGAATTTTCTTCTCCAAACCCAATCTTCGCCATAAGGTTTTCATCCTAGTCTGCAAACTTAAACAAGATGTTC
The DNA here is from genome assembly GCA_027924645.1 of Cunninghamia lanceolata. Classification (NCBI taxonomy): domain Eukaryota; kingdom Viridiplantae; phylum Streptophyta; class Pinopsida; order Cupressales; family Cupressaceae; genus Cunninghamia; species Cunninghamia lanceolata. The sequence continues at coordinate 17,389,006 of BSBN01000547.1, forward strand.
AAAACTCCACTGCTGGAGTATCAAAATTCCACCGCTGGGGTATCAAAATATGAAAAGCCAAAAGATATGAAAATCTCTCTTCACAGCCTCCTTTTTATAACCCCTTTGGATCTTTCTAGAAATTGTATTTTGTAACCACAAATCATATTTTATTTTCTCATAAAGTGACTTTTTATTTTTATTTACTTTTTAGATCAAAAATCACTTTACAAATAAATAATTAATTAAATATTACTTGCCCATAAAAAGATAATTCAAGACAACTTAATTTAATTAATCAACTATTCCCTTACCATAATCCCAATTAGCCTAGGGGAATCAAGAATAAACTAAAGTTCTTCACCATCGACCATGTCTGCAAAGGGGACATTACAAGCAGAGTCTCTAAGTAGATACATTGATCTTCTCAAGAAAAGAGGTTCCTTGAAAAGTCTACAAGCTTTCTCCATGGGAAAAGATTTTAGCCATCAACAATTTGTGGATGACACCATGCTCTTTGCTGCCCCTTCTATTAGAGAAGGACGAGTTATCAGGGACCTCCTTGCAAATTATGAACAAACTTTAGGTCAAAAAGTGAACAAAGAAAAATCCTAGGTTGTCGGTCCTGATAAGGGTACAGGTACGGTTTCAGGGTTCAAGTATGCCGACATAGCAATTTTTTCCCCTGGGTATAGGTACGGGTTCGTGTGTGTGTGTGTGTATATATATTATAGTTATTGTTGTCTCTCAAAATTACACCTTTGCTAAGTTGCAGAACTTAGCATTTTGGAGAAACATGGGATCTTTCCAGGCCTATGGGTCACCTATGATGGAAAGAACCTCCGGAGAAGGTTGGCTTCCTAGCTAGTTATCACCTAGAAACTACTGGATTTGTAGAGGAAAAGGGAAAAGGAATGCTTTAAAAATGAAAGATAAAATTGGAAAATGAGAACAAGGCTGATACACCAAACTTGATATGGTTTATGAAACTCAAATTTGCATACACTTGGCCACAGACAACAGAAACTAAACCTGCACAACCTATTACTGTATGTTTTGCAAAAATACTTTACAAAGAGGCCTAAATGCATTAACCTTTTTAAAAGGAAGCTAACTTCATAGTTTAAAAAGGCATATACTGCTTTAAGACACAGTTTGCAACATGCATAAACACACTTTTTTGCAGAAAAGGTATTGAAACATGAGATAAAGTCACAAGGAAACAAAATTACCTCACAAATGACTTGATCAAATACTTGATGATACACAATACTGCAAAAATAAGAAGGCAAAATATGACTATCAATGGTATCCAAGGTGTTCTCTGTATTTCATATGCCAAAAGGGTTACAAAACATGTTCAAACTGAGTAAGGACTGCAAAAAAATCACTAACTCTAGAAATTGCATGGAAAGAGTTCTATCACAAAGAATCAAATGAATGACTATATACTCTCCAAGCAGTTGTAACAAGATAAGGATGAGAAACCTCCATGGTCGTGCATCTCATAAAAGCCCTCAAAATATCTGCCCAAAGTCCTCCAAAATGAGTTCCCAATGAAGAAAAAGTCTAGGCATGTCATCACCCACCATAAAAGCTTCAAAAACAGCCTCTTAATGCCCTTAAATGCTACTGAAAACAAGTCAAACCACCACAACAACTCCACCAGTTGGCCAACCTCTCCTGCAGCATCATAAATGTCTGATATTTGCACATAAATACTCAGCCACATCTCTTTGACCACATCTACAAGCATCCTCAACTTGCCCTTTGCACAATAAATGTTATAAATACAATTATTTCTGCATTTAATTAACATTGACTAAGTGGTTTATAATTACACCGCTTAGTTTAATGTTTTACATTCCAAATTTATTACAAAGCTATGCAGAAAATAATGGCACTTAGGACATAAAAATTTAATCTCCTAATTTTGCATAGTTTGAAGATAAATTAAATATTGAGAAAAAAAATGACAAAGTAATCGACAAGACTTACTTTGTCACGTGTTATAAATTTACTTAGTATTGCCTTTTGCATTTTTATGACAAGTGATAAAGTAATTCATAACTCATCACTTTATCATTTGTTTACAACGTTCAATCTATTTCTAGATTATGCAAAATCAAAAATAAAACTCTCATAATTCCTAGGCACAAACGTCACGTCTCCATACACTTGCATCATATCACGTATTACATGGCTATATCGAAACACCTTATAACCCCATACAATTCACATGTTTCTTCAACATACATCATCAAGCCTACAAGGTCCAACGCAATACACTATAAAAGGACCCTTATGCCTCCCTATGCATTACAATGCCTTATATATAACATCACACCCACCTTATGACTAACACCAAGACATGCCTTAGCCAAAATATGAGGCACTCGACCTCCTCAACTTCTCATCATGTTTCTTGACTTTAGAAAAAATAAAAAATGCTAAAGTCACATACATGCCCTCACGGCCCCCCTTGCATTATGATTAGGTTTCTTAAAGACTAAAAAGTCTTTACCATGGGCACAAAATGGATTCCAATGACCTATTTAGAACAAAAGGCAAAAAAAACACAAACTGCAAATTAGGTCTATTCGACCCAAAAGGAGGAAAACCAACCCTAAATGTCATTTGCATTTTATTCTCTTATGCTGCCCAAGCTCGACCGCCGCCACAGGAAGGGTTTGAAGGCAAAAATGCATGATTTATGGTCGATTCTAAGAGTCTCCATGCAGATTTTCTGAGCAAAAGTATGGTAAGTTGCTTTTACTGAGACTTGACCTCTATTTGTCGATTATGAGGGCGATATTGGGCCTCTAAGGCCGCGATTCTGACTGGTTTTTTATGTATTTTCTGGTTTTTTCATGGCTGACCACCCCTGCATTGCCTTTTCACTGTGTTGAGGCCGGTATGAAGGTCGTTTGAGGAAAAAATATGTGATTTGACAAGGCAAATGGCAGAAAAAAGAGGTAATTCATTCTTCACTATAGATATCTCTTCATTTCCCTAACTTTTTACCTTGCATTTCGCTGCCACAGGCGAGATTCGAGGGCATTCTGAGTATTCTTGTTTGAAATGAGTTCGAAATGGGTTTCATTTTCCTTTTACATCTGCTCTTTGGCTCAAAACGAGCTCCAGCTATGACAAAAAATCTGTAAAGAGACACTCCCGTGCATTTACTGTTTGTATGACCTTCAACTGGTTCATTTGGTAGAAGAATAAACAATACCCCTGCAGATCTGAAGAAAAAACCACAAGGGTTTCGAAAAAATGATATGGGTTTCAAAAATTTATTGCAGAAAACTTCTGTGTTGGCCACGGCCTATAGCTTTTCTTTTCTCTGTGCATATTGCTCTGCTGCTCCACCCTCTTGACTGTTATTTTACTTATTGTTCTCATAACTCTAGAACAGTGATTGTTGTCTTCTTGGGGCTTGGCAGTGTTTTGGCTCTTATCCAGTTGTTGATAGATCTCTCAACTATAGAGGAGACCTAATAATCCTTGCATAGTAGATATCTCTAGCTATTGTTTTAGGCTGCCCTAGCCTTGTCTCAACACCATCTTCACTTCATTGTTAAGCAGATGACCCTCAAACTGATTTAGAACTTTCACACTTCTTGACAAAGTTGGGTGATGCATGCAGACCCTAAAAACCTGACATAGCACTATGGAAAACTCAAAATCTTCGCTTCCACTGTTGTCTTAAAGACTGCAGGCTTGTCACCCTTTTGACTATTATTTTACTTACTATTCTCATAACTCTAGAATAGTGATTGTCCTTAGCTGATCATTTATAGGAAGCAATAAATTCTTTGTTTGCTGCATAAAGAACTTGCTAGGTTTTTACTTAAATCTCTTGGGGAAAAACACCATATATGATACAACAATGATGTTTAACAAAACTCCCAATTTCCACTCTAATCTCAAAGAGTTCCCCTTGCAAGAAAACCATGAAACAATCCTTTGACTCAAGGTATTTGAAAACTCCTTTGAAGTGTCTTGGCTTCCATAACTAGAAGCGTGAAACTGTCATAATGATGATCATTGTCCACTTGCAATCTTGAATGACTTCCCACTGTGTTGATGGACTGTTGTTTTGACAAGGACCGCTGTCTGATCTTCTATCTCAAATGCATAATGCAAAAGACACAATCCTCATTTGTATACCCTATATCTATACTCCGTTTATGAAGCCATGCTTACATGATGTCATACTTACATTTCTGTACAATTGATGTTTAAACCGGTAACGCTCTAGGATACATTGCTCCAATCCTTTGAATGTGAAGCCCCTGTAGCTGATTATGACATGACTTTTTATAGATCACTGGTACCCTTGATGACTCATGGCAAATGTTGGATATGCTACCCCCTGTAGCTGTAGCATAACATTGATATGGCTGCCCCTGATTTTTGAGACTGTTGTAGCATCTTAATGAACATCTGAAACCTGTGTATACCCTCTTCTGACGACATTATATTCATGTTTCTGTAACATATTGGTGTTTAAACTTGTAGACGATGAATTGAATGCATTGCTGTTATACTTCATGATACTTATTTGCAAGCTTTTACATGTTGATAATGTACTCTATCTGTCCTAGAATGATGTGTTAGACCAAAACTGCCATGTTGGCACAGGATAATGCACTTTTCACCAGCACAAAGGTGCTGTCATGTACTCAAACACTTTCAATTGATGAATTGCAAAATGACCTTTAATTGGATATGCTTCTTCATCTGAAAGGCTATCACAAGATCTCACTTTTGTCTCTAAACTTCCTGAATGTATGAAAATGAGAAAACATCTGCATTATATTTGAAATTCACTTACTCAGATAATTGGGCAGCCTACTTGCTGATGTGTCGGAATTTATTTTTGGGTCTGTGTGGCTCCTACAGCAGATTTGTCAGTGGATATTCACGTCATGCAGCACCACTTACAGATTTAATGAAGAAAGGGGCATTTGTTTAGACACCCGAGGCACATGAATGTTTTGAGAAATTTAAACAGTTGATGACTACTTGCCTAGTTCTTGCCTTGCCAGATTTCACTAGACCCTTTGAGCTACAGTGTGACGCTTCGGGTGAGGGGATTGGTGTAGTCCTTATGCAGGACAAGCATCCGATAGCCTTTGAGAGCAGGAAGTTACGGGGTCCAGAGAGGAGCTACAATATTTATGATATGGAGACGTTGGCCATTATGCATGCATTGGCCAAATTCAGGCAATACCTTGTGGGTAGCAAGTTTTGCATTAAGACAAATCATAACAGCTTGAGGCATTTCCTAGGACAGCGAGATCTCAACGATCGTCAGCAGAAGTGGGTGAGTAAATTGCAATCATATGACTTTGACATTACTTATGTCAAGGAGACTTAGAATGTAGTTGCTGATGCTTTGTCTCGCCGTCCTCATTTGAGCTCTATGGTGGAGATTTCGGAGGACTGGAGACACTTGATTGTGGTAGAGTATGCCAAGGACTCATGGGCTTCTAGCATAATTGAGGGGTCAGTTCAGGACGACAGGTACTCAGTTGTAAATGATCTTATCATTTACAAAGGTAGGATATTTTTAACCCTAGGATCAGAGATGAAGAACACAGTGATGAGGTCTTTTCATGATACATCTATGGCAGGGCATCCCGGGTACTTCAAGACTTACAGGCAAGTTCAAGAGCGCTTTACTTGGAAAGGGGTCAAGACATATGTTCTTCGGTATATCAGAGAGTGTCCTGTTTGCCAGCAAAATAAACAGGAGCATACATACCCTGCAGGTTTACTTCAGCCACTTCCGATTCCTGATAGGAAGTGAGAGTGTTTATCCATGGATTTTATTACCGGTTTGCCGAAAACCCAGGGACGAGATTGCATTTATGTGGTTGTTGATCGATTAATGAAATATGCTCATTTCTTTCCAATCACAGCTACATACTCAGCTGCACAGGTAGCAGAACTTTTCTTCCGTGAGATATTCAGGTTGCATGTGTTACCTCGGAGCATTGTTAGTGACAAGGATAGTCGGTTCTTGAGTCATTTTTGGTAGGAGTTATCTAGACTATGTGGGACAGAGCTTACTCCGAGTACCAGTTACCACCCACAGACGGATGGCCAAACAGAAATTGTGAATAAGTGGGTGGAGGAATATCTTAGGAACTACATTGCAAGGCAACAAAAGGGTTGGGTTAAGTGGATATACCTTTGTGAGTACTGCTACAATACCACTTACCATCTTTCGATTCAGATGACACCATTTATGGCCTTGTATGGTTATGAAGTGCCCAGTATCCTTGACTTGCTAATGAGTGACAGTAGAGTGCCTAGTGCAGGAGATATGTTACAAGAGAACCAGGATATTATGAGAGCTCTTCGAGTAAATATCCAAAAGGCACAAAATCAGCAAAAGCAATATGCTGATCAAAAGAGAGTTGAGCGGTCATTTGAGGTTGGGGATATGGTGTATCTGATGTTACAGCCCTATCGACAATCCACTCTCAAGAAGAGTGGTCCAGAGAAGCTCAAGCCGCGTTATTATGGCCCTTTCAAGATTATTCGGCGAGTTGGTGATGTGGCTTATGAGTTAGAATTACCGGCAGACAGCAAAGTACACAATGTTTTCCATGTGTCACACCTCAAGAAGGCATTAGGTCATCGCATGGTTCCTTCAGCTACCTTACCACCCTTGGATGATAAGGGGAAGTTGATTCTGGTGCCTGAGGCTATTTTGGATGTTAGGGAGAGGCAGTTATGGAGACGGGTCATCAGAGAATACTTGATCAAATGGAGGGATACCGGTTGAGGACTTGGTAAGGCGAAGAGATTCTTCAGCATCCAGAGTTGAGATTGCTTGGGTACAAGCAATTTCAAGAGGGGCGGACTGTAATGTCCCCTTCCTAGGTGACTTTCATGATGAGTAATTTAGCCTTTATCTCCCGAAGGCTAATTGACGAAATAAGGGAGATATTATTAAATTAATTATTTTATAAAGTTATTACTTAATTTTAAATCAAAAGGTAACCTTATATTTAATTAATTTAATATAGTGACTTAAAATACACATTATATCATTAAAGTCACTAAAATAAAATAATAAGATTTTTCTAGAAGCCTCTTGAAGTGGGATTTAAAAAAAAGTATAAAGGAAGGGGCAAGGCAAGCTTCTAGGATCCGATTATTGTCATTTGCATTTGATGAGTTTTATGGAGCCAACGGTTTCTACATATTGTCTACTTGGTCTTTGGGAACGAAAACTCCCATAGATTAACATAACTGAGGTGGTAAAATATCCTCCGAAGGGTTGCAAATTGGAAGGGATACTTCAGTCCTTTCATTTGTGCTTAAATCTGAAGTATTAACCAAGGGTTTGGAGGTATTAATTTGCAGATCAGAAATTTTGTTAGCTGCTACAGTGGCGTGAACAGTGCCATGCTACAGCACCCATGTGAACAGTCCGTGAACAATGACATGAACAGTGCCGTGAGTAGTGATTCGCTACAGTGATTCACTACAGTAATCTGCTATTTCAGTCCTTTCGTCAGTGCTAAATTGTGTGGCCAAGGGCCAAATTTTGCTATTTCTATTAGAAGTTTGGTTTGAGGATATTTGGAGATCTTGGGCCTTCATTGAATTGTTGTTGAGAATCGATTTGAATCTGATTTTATCACAGTTTTTATGAGACTCCATTGATAGTCTTGAGGAGGCACGACTTTGCTCATACCTTGTCCATTACCCATCAATTCCAAGAGGAGCTTGCAACACCACATTTTGGGAGGCCTATACATCAGTCACAAGGAGAATCAAACCAATTTACTTGGCAGCCATCAATTACCAAGTTCTCATACTTGATGTTATTTGTAATCAGCATAGTTTGGCAGTAGTTGCATTTATTATTACATGTCACTTAGTACACTGCTGTAGATGATTAATGAAACCAGATTTGGGACATTGTATTAACTTCCATTGAAGCCAAGAGTCTTGGCATGCTTACATTATCATGTATTTAGGATTGCATTCATCCATATGGGATTATAAGTTGTATGCCAAATGTTTGATGTAATACCCATTTCAATAGAGCTCTATATTATCAGCATACTAGATTGCCTACCAATTGTTTGTCAAAATGTCAGTTGGCTGTAGGTATGCATTTCATATCTAGTTTTCATGTATATGCATTGAAAATACCAAAAAGAAGTGCATTTGCATATTAGTTCATTATAAGAGGCATTGTAAATATCATTTGCAAACATTCTAAATTATCTTGGCATCATTCAAACTATATCAAACAATCTGAAACACTAAAATCAGAAAAGAGAAAGGCTGCATACGAAGTGTTTGACAATATTCCTTGAGCCAAAAATCAGTCAGTTTGAGCAAGGGATATTACATAGAATGAATTTAAATTTGCTAAATATGGCTCTGCAAAGAAATCTGCCCTTTGTAACCTTCAATGGAGGTAGCCCTTTAGCCCTGGCTGCACATGATGATATACCTGCCTCGGCCCTAAAGAGTATCCCACTCTTTACGGGTGATGGTTCCACTACACCAGCTAAACATATTAAAAACATATCAAATGTATGCTCAGTTCACCATATTCAATATGAGGATGTAGCCGTTAGGCACCTGGTTTCATCCTTCAAGGGAAGAGCTCTTCAATGGTTTAGGAGTTTACCCCCTGCTTCAATACATGGTTAGAATGAGCTATGACAAGCAGTCTGGAAGCAATTCGGAGAGAGAGAAGACAATGTCTCTCTGCTAGAGCAGCTGACAACCATAAAGAGGACTCCCAGCGAGATGATGGATGATTTCAACTTCAGATTTCAAAGGACATGGGAAAGGATTCCAACTCTCCTCAGACCATCTCCACAAGGTGCTTTCTTGTATTTTCTAAGATCTTTAAATTTTGATATAACTGTTATGATGCAATCTATGGGTGTTGATATCTTACCAGATGCATATGAGATAGCTTTGAGAACTGAAAATTGTTTAATACGGGCTGGGAAAATTGCCCCCAAACTTCATGTACCTATCTTCCCAAAATTGCCCTCACGAATTGAACAACCCAGTATTGCTCCCATCCCAAAGCCTAAAGCCTCTACATCTGCTCTTCCACAAGAAGAGAATGACTTTAAAACCCTAGTTGACCAATCTAGCTAACAAAGTCAATACCATAGCCATCCAAACTGCCCCTAAGCCCCATCAAAATTATAACCAAAGTCTTCAAACCAAACCTGGGGCCAAGTTATAATTCTAATAGAAATCAAAACTGGAATCAAGGTTACCAGAAAAATAGATACCAAAATAATAACCCCGTTCAGCCTTTGCAAACAGTTAGACCCATTCAACAAATACTAGTTGTCAACCCAGTTAGAACCTTGGTTCCTATCCAAAACAATCTGGCCCATGAGGCGGATTGGTGGTATCCTTGCAATCAGCCTCATAATCAATCCACTTGTGCATTTGGAGTACAAGAACGAGCCCTAATGGTGCAATATTTTCACACTCAGCAAGCATCATTGGTAGAAGCAGTCAACAGCAACCCTGAAGTACCAAATGAGGCTGCTTCTGATTCCAATTTAATGCTTTGGACTCCTCAGGATTTTTGTGCTATTAATCAACCTATGGATAGCGTGATCATACCTATAAGTAGTGTTGCAAATAACACAAGATCCAAGAAAAGGCAATTAGAGGACAACCCCATGCCTGTTGTAATACAAAAGGAACCTGTACCAAAGGCAAAAAGTGCCAGTGCTGCAAATTTAACTCAAAGCAGCAGGCCTATTACTACAAAAGAGGTTCTATCATATCCAAAAGTGCCTAAACAAGCCACAGAACAGTCAAAGAGAGGAACGTGGATTCCTTCCATGCACAAAGCAACAACATTTCCTCTAAATATTGTAGAGCGAATGATAAGGACAACCCTGAATGTGTCCATGTGGGAGGCATTATCAATTCCCTCTCAAAGGGATTTGTTGCTCAATTCCCTCTCAAAGGGATTTGTTGCAAGATGCCTTAAGGCAATTCCCAACAGTTGACTCAGCAATCCATAAAGAAAAGAGCCCAATCAGTCTTGTGCAACCAAGTGAAGAACAGGTAAGTCCAACAAACAAGCCATCCCCATTCTACTTGTCTCTAATCATTGCGAAGTTCCTGGTGCATAATTGCATGATAGACTCAGGGGCCAATATTTCAGTTATGCCAAAGAAGATAGCAAATGCATTAGGCATCAAATATACCCTTGTTTCATCAGGGGTGTTGCAGCTGGATGGTACTTTTGTTAACACCGTTGGAGTGATCAAAGGACTGGATTTGACCTTACATGCTTGTCCAAACTTGACTATTAGTCAAGATATTTCAGCCATTGATCTTCCTCCTTTCTTTTCTATTTGCTTGTCAAGAGACTTCATAGCTAAGGTGGGTGGTTACCTCTCTTCTGATTGGTCTCACATGCTTCTGAGGACAAGATATGGCACAAGGTTCACCATTAAGGCTGAACTAGTTTCAAGTTATCATGTGGAGAATAATGATCATAGCCTGGTGAATCCTCATTGCATGATTCAAGGTTAGGAAGTGAATGATTCGGGATCTCTTGAGGAAGTATCTTCACCCCTTCCAATCCCAAACCTTTTTCTTGATGAGTGAGCGAAAGATCACTTTGATTATGATCCCTATGATACCACTAAGATGACTGGGCTTGGCACTTACATGATTCATGAGGGGAATTCCTCTGTCCCTTCTATACTAAAATCGGATGATGATTCTAATGGCCCATGGAATATGTTCTCTGATAGTGCAAAGAGAAGAAATGGAGCTGGTGTAGGAGTATTACTGATCTCTTCGACTGGTAAGAAGCTGCATTTTGCTCACAGGCTGCATTTTTCTTGCACAAATAATGTTGCAGAGTATGAAGCATTGGTACATGGCATGTTGATAGCCGAAAAGAAGAAAATCAAACATCTAGAGATCTTCGGAGACACTGAGCTAGTGGTCAACCAGGTCAGGGAGTGATGTGCAATGAAGAACTAGTTCCTAAGAGCTTATAGACACAGAGTTTGGGGTCTGTTTGAGAGTTTTGATACTCTCAACCTACAGATGATCCCAAGGAAATTAAATGTTGATGCAGACCAATTGGCAACAATTGGTGCTCAGTTTTCTCCCCCCACAGACCTCTTTCAAGGACCCGGTCAACATGTTATGATAGTGGTCAGGCCCTTATTCCCTGATAATGATGTGAACTAGCAGATTTTTTACAGCAATAAGCAGATTCTAAACTTCATCCAAAATGAAGCTAAGTTCTCATCAAGCGCACAATCCAAACTACGAGAGGGGTATGGTGATCAGATTATGCAACTAAAAACAAATAAGTTGCCAAAAGGTTTGGTCACTCTTGAGGCTATTTTCAGTCATGATGATGAATTCAAGGGCGAGAAGAAGATCACATTCAAAAAGGACTATAAAAATGTTGTTTTCACCCACTACAAGGATTTATTGTTGGGAAAGGTATGTTATGATGATGAACAACAAAATTTTATTCACCTTTCTCAGAAATACAGTGATGTTTTCGCATGGGATTATGAGGATTTGAAGGGTTTCGACCCTAATGTTTCCCAGCACGCCATAGACCTTGATTCAAATGCCAAACTTGTTCGCCAAACACAGTGGCCTGTAAATCCCAAAATCGAGTCTTTGATGAGGAAGGAGCTTGCAAAGCTCATTCAAGCCAGAATTATTTTTCCCATCAAATATTCCACTTGGGTAACTAATTTAGTGCCAATGAGGAAGAAAAATGGTGAGATAAGGTTGTGCATGGATTTCCGTGATCTGAATTGAGCTTCCCTGAAAGATCACTACCCTCTGTCGTCCATGGACCAAATCTTGCAGACTATTGCAGGGGCACAGAGATTCTCATTGCTCGATGGTTTTTCTGGTTATAACCAGATTTTTGTGAGGGAAGAGGACAAATTCAAGACAACTTTCACCACTAAGTGGGGAACCATGGTGTATGCAAAAATGCGATTTGGGCTTTCCAATGTTGGCACCACTTTTCAGAGGGCAATGGATATTGCATTCAAGGGCTTCAACAAATTCAACCTGATGTATTTGGATGATATTACAGTCTTCGCCAAGAGAGGAGAAAATCACATGGAGCATCTGGAGAAATGTAATGTCCCCTTTTTGAGCTTGGAGAATGGAAAGAAGATTTTTAGTGGCTCAACCAATTTTCCTTGGCATGGCAAATATGGGATTTGACTTAATATATTTTATTATTAATTTTGAAGGATTCAAAATTATTTAACTATTTTTGCTTGAAGGAAAACGACCCATCTGAGGGTTAAAAAGTGATAAATAAATAAAATAATAATATTTTGTTGTCAAGTCGGCCCAGGGGATATTTATGTTGACCAAGAGGAAGAGGTCAGCTTCTAGAAGGAGAAAAAATAATAAAAACTATAAGGCGGCCCAAGTCAGCCCAAGTCGGCCCTCTTTAAAGGAAAAGTGATAAATTTGGAAAATTAAAATAAAATAAAATAAAAACATTTGAGGTCGGCTATGGACTTGAAAATTTGTTATATTTTGTTCTATTTGGGCACCCAAGGAGAAAAAAATAAAAGGAGAAAGATTGAGTTCATTTGGCATCATTGTTCATTTTGACATTTTCACTCATTGGAGATTTTCTCTTGGCTGGAACTTTGTTTCAGCGATATCTAAGGACGAAAACCCTTGGATTTTAGTGGTTTGGACGAAAACCCATCCCACTTTGAGAGATGGATTCACCTAGGATCCATTATTGAGCTTACTTGCAGGTTTTCATGGAGTTTAAGGCTTCAAACAGCTAGGGTTTCAATGGAGATTGCATGATCAGCTAGGGTTTGAAGATATCTTGCATGATTGAAGGCATATGTATTCAGATTTGAAGGATATTGGAGTGTGATTTCACCATTTGCATTCATGGCTAAGTTTTGTTGATGATTCTACATTATTTGGTGGCTTCATTGTTGGTGGAATTCACTATTTTGTACTCAGAAATTTATATCAGACTGCTGCAACTTTATATCAGACCTTTGAAATCATCATATAGGTACAGATCAGAGAGTTTCCAACCACGGAATTGACATGAGATTGACATATTTTCATCATATACCCTATGCGCTTCAATTTGGGCATCTATCGCTAGGGTTTGGAGGTGTTTTTGGCTTGGAACAGCTAGGGTTTCATATTCTGATTTTATAACAGCAGCTACAAGTTCATTTTCAGTTCTCTTAGGTTGGCATTTGGCTTGGTTCTTCATTGGCATTCATCATCCACAAGGCGGCTAACATTGATACAACATTGGAGGAGGACTTGTCTATCATTTGGATCTTATTTGGTTATCATTTGAATGCATTTGTAAGTCTGATTTTTATATCAGACCTAGATTGTTGTAATCAGCCACCTACATTTGAATGAAATAAGCCAATCTTCATTTCTAAATAAGCCAATCTTCATTTCTAGGTATGTTTCATTGTATTATCTAATTTCACATCTTTAATTTGGAATTGTTTGTGAGCTGGTTCAATCTATTTCAATCATATTTTGGTGTCATATGAATGTCATATTGCTATCTTTCTATCTTCATATTATTGCAAAAACATATGTGAAAACGAAACATCAAAAATCCAAGCAAAACTTCCAAAAATCAAAAAATTCAGGACAGCGAGCTAGATTTCAGTTCAGATCTAGACAAGGTTCTTATAGTGGTATCAGAGCTAAGCATCTTGCCAACCTAGAGGGTAGGATTTAGTTTGCAAATCTGTTTGTTTCAGCTACATATAGCAGGGTGTAAATAGGTTGCAACAATGAATAGAGGTGGTTCAAGTTCTTCAAGGAAGGATAGAAGAGTTAGTTTGACTCTGAATGATCGACTTATGAAAGAGTTTATGAATGGTATGAATTTTGTAAAGTCTTATATGGAATACCAGCAACAATTAATGACAGCCAGTGTGTTACTTGCACAACAAGAATCAGAAAAGAAGAGCAAAAATCAATTGGACAAAGAAGATTCACTTCATGCATCCACAAGCAAGGAGTACATGGAATTGAACAAATCAACATCTATCGGATCAGCACTTGATGAGCAAAATGACTTGGATATATTGGATCAAAGTCCTTTTACATGGCATGATGGAAAGGTTCAATTAGGGTTGAGGAAGATTATGAGGTAAGGCCTAATTTTCTGATATGTGACAGCAGTCCCATTTCCTCACACTTTCATGAGATAGCAGCCACTTCTCATGAGGAAAAGGAGGAACGATCTCCCAATGTTGGCACCTATGACTTGGGTGTTAAGCATAAGGAGTGCGTTGAAGATTCAAGCCACAACAAGTCTGATTTTGTACACCATTCCCTAGAGGGCGTCAAGAAAACTCAAGACATGTGTGATGGATGGTTACAAAGGGCTAAGGAGGCAAAGTTGTTGGCTGCCCAAACAAGACAGCACCTACAAGAGGTCAAGGAGCGTTGCAATCAACTAGATCAAGCAAGAAAGCAAAGGGAGACACATCAAATCACAGCCAAGTCTATGATAGTTATGGACAAGGAATCATTTCATGAGGACATCTATGAGGATTTTTCATCTTATATCAGCATGGGACAGCAAGGACATGATGGAGAATCTGGCAAATTGGGTGCATACTTGAGGAGAATTGTGGCATTTTTGGTGAGTACATTGCAAGAGCTTCCTTTTGCAAACACTGAGCAGTTTGGTATAGTACATATGAAACCATTCAAAAGGCCTAGACTGATTTCGGATCCGGGAATTGATTGGTATGATTGATCCTAATGCATATTTGGTATTTATGATTGTTTAAGGGAAAGCAATCTCGGCGTGGGAGGACTTGTAATGTCCCCTTTTTGAACTTGGAGAATGGAAAGAAGATTTTTAGTGGCCCAACAAATTTCCTTGGCATGGCAAACATGGGATTTGACTTAATATACTTTATTATTATTTTTGGAGGATTCAAAAGTATTTAACTATTTTTGCTCGAAGGAAAACGACCCATTTGAGGGTTAAAAAGTGATAATAAATAAAATAATAATATTTTGTTGTCAAGTCAGCCCAGGTGAAATTTATGTTGGCCAAGAGGAAGAGGTCGGCTTCTAGAAGGAAAAAAAATAAAAAAATATATATTTAAGTTAGCCTAACTTGGCCTAAGTCGGCCCAAGTCGGCCCTCTTTAAAGGAAAAGTTATAAATTTTGGAAAAATAAAATAAAAACATTTGAGGTCGACTATGGACTTGAAAATTCATTATATTTTGTTCTATTTGGGCGCCCAAGGAGAAAAAAATAAAAGGAGAAAGATTGAGGTCATTTGGCATCATTGTTCATTTTGACATTTTCACACATTAGAGATTTTCTCTTGGCTGCAACTTTGTTTCAACGATATCTAAGGACAAAAACCCTTGGATTTTAGTGCTTTGGACGAAAACCCATCCCACTTTGAGAGATGGATTCACCTAGGATCCATTATTGAGCTTATTTGTAGGTTTTCATGGAGTTGAAGGCTTCAAACAGCTAGGGTTTCAATGGAGATTGCATGATCAGCTAGGGTTTGAAGATATCTTGCATAACTGAAGGCATATGTATTCAGATTTGAAGGATATTGGAGTGTGATTTCACCATTTGCATTCATGGCTAGGTTTTGTTGATGATTCTACATCATTTGGTGGCTTCATTGTTGGTGGAATTCACTATTTTGTACTCAGAAATTTATATCAGACTACTACAACTTTATATCAAACCTCTGAAATCATCATACAGGTACAGATCAGAGAGTTTCCAGCCATGACATTGATATGGGATTGACATATTTTCATCATATACCCTAAGCATTTC
The DNA here is from genome assembly GCA_027924645.1 of Cunninghamia lanceolata. Taxonomy (NCBI): domain Eukaryota; kingdom Viridiplantae; phylum Streptophyta; class Pinopsida; order Cupressales; family Cupressaceae; genus Cunninghamia; species Cunninghamia lanceolata. Next base: position 17,404,856 of record BSBN01000547.1, read on the forward strand.
AATTTGGGCATCTATCGCTAGAGTTTGGAGGTGTTTTTGGCTTGGATCGGCTAGGGTTTCATATTCTAATTTCATAACAGCAGCTATAGGTTCATTTTCAATTCTCTAAGGTTGGCATTTGGCTTGGTTCTTCATTGGCATTCATCATCCACAAGGCAGCTAACACTGTTACAACATTGGAGAAGGATTTGTCTATCATTTGGATCATATTTGGTTATCATTTGCATGCATTTGTAAGTCTGATTTTTATATCAGACCTAGACTGTTGTAATCAGCCACCTACATTTGAATGAAATAAGCCAATCTTCATTTCCAGGTATGTTTCATTGTGTTATCTAATTGCATATCTTTAATTTGAAATTGTTTGTGAGCTGGTTCAATCTATTTTAGTCGTATTTTGGTGTCATATGAATGTCATATTGCTATCTTTCCATCTTCATATCATTGCAAAAACATATGTGAAAACGAAACATCAAAAACCCAAGCAAAACTTCCAAAAAATCAAACCAGAAAATTCAAGACAGCGAGCTAAATTTCAATTCAGATCTAGTCAAAGGTTCTTACAAGAAAGTTTTCGAAAGGTGCAGGGAGTTTGGGGTGTCATTGAACCCCAAAAAGTGTATTTTTGTTGTTTCTCAAGGCAACCTTCTAGGCCATTTGGTGTCCAAGGATGGGATCTCCATAGATCCAGAAAGAACTTCATCTCTTCTTTCTCTTCCTCTGCCTACTCATAAAAAAGCTTTGCAATCATTTCTAGGGCAGATTAATTTTGTTAGAAAATTCATCCCTAACTGTGCTGGTTTGGTCAAACCACTGACCCTAATGCTAAAAAAGGATGTTTTTAAGTGGACCAAGGAGGGGAAGGATGGTTTTGAGAAGATAAAAGAAGAAATTGCTCAAGATCCTGTTGAATGGACAAGACAACTAAGGCGGGGGGGCGGGGGTGAATCAGTTGTCACTTATAATTCCAAAACCCTCAAACACATTTAGATCCACATCAATTCAATTAACCCTTAAACTATTATGATGATTAAGCATGAAAGTGAATAATAGAAACTCAATCAAATCAACATCAAACACAAGAGAACACCAGACTTACGTGGAAAACCCAAGAAGGGAAAAACCACAATGAGGATTAGCTCACAATATAAAGTAATATCAACACCGAAAACCAATAGGTCACTGCCCAAAAGAAAGAAAGGCTCCCTACCAAAGGCTCACTGCCAGAATTGAGAAGAAGATAGAGAAGATTGTTACAAGGAGAAAACTATCTCAATGCAACAGAGAAATCCACCACCATGCCATCATCACCTCCGCAGTTCCACTCAAGAATTGTAGACACCTTCTGCTCACTGCGTCAAGTAGTCTAACACATGAAGTTTCGCACTGCACTGCACATTCGCACTCTATGATTCAGCAATTCTCACCCCACACACAATTCTCATCTATCTTTTTACTCATTAACAACTCAACACTTATTTATATCAGCTTAAATCTCAAAACATTCTCCAAGGTCAGCAAAGCCCCTTGACCATGCAAATTCAAATTAGGTCAGACCTGTTGATGTTTGTTTTTAGACAAGTCAACAATAGAGTAAAATACAGAGTATCTAACTCTCTCTTGAGCAAAGCCTCTTGAATGCTGAACAAAGTGATCAAACAAGATGACTCCAAAGTTCCTTTTCTTATGATTTTGTAAGGGATAGCTCAGTGACTTAGTATGATTCTGCTGGTAAACACAAAGGGACTTACATTAGACTCTTCTTCTTTCATTCAACTTACTCTTCATTCAACTTATTCCTCTTTTCAGTGGATGATTTATATACAAGGCATCAATGATAAAGAAAAGGCAAAAGATAAAGGTTCAAGGAATCTAATCTAAGGTCAATGAAGTAATGATGATGATTGAATAGACAAACTCCTGAATAAACCTAACTCCACTTCGCCAAGGATGCCTACAACTACATGGAGTTGGTGCAATCTCTTAAGGTATGCGAATGATTTTCAAATCATGAAGACTTATACAAACCCCCATTAAACAGCGTAGCTCAAACAAGCATCCACAATCGAACTTTAGCAAATGAAGCTCAGACTAGATTTACACAACACTTCACCAGTAGTGAATGTTAAAAGCATGAGCTAGGAGTTGATCAATATCCAATACAACATACATTACAACAAAGAGCTTCTAATCTACTTCTAATTTATTTGAAACATCTCTTCATTCAATTCAAGATACAAGAAATCATGCCATTCCACAAAACAAGACTTAAACACCAAGCAAACTCCAATGTCCTTGCATTAATCTTGAGAAATATTTACAACTCCAAGACCTCTCAGAGAATTTCGAGAGTCTCTCCTATTCTACTCCTACAAAACTATATCTTACAAATGAGGCAACAAGACCTTTATATAGAGGTCCAGAGTTACAATGAAAGGCTAAGATTAATTCATGTAGCCAAGGGCTTAGATCATGCCACCTCAACAAGTAGTTACAACAACTGCTATTTTTAGTACATCATAGAGAGGCAATGAAGGCACGTTTTCCAATGTGATAAGATAAGATGAAATCATTTAAAGCATCTTCCACATAGGCGTCCCTTCAGCTTCTTTTATTAAATGATACATTGAATGCAATTGAAATAATGTGGCTGATATAATTGAATGATGATAGGTATTCGCCACATAGGTGCCACCTCAGCATATCTTGTGGATTTCAGCTGTTAATTCAATATGTTCTGTGCATATTCCCAAATTGTATCATCTGTATGATATCTTCGATGTGATTGCTTTGATGATAAACACTTGAGATGTATCTTGTTGATCTTGCCTTGTTCATTGTAAATAGATATATGATACTTGTCGCTCATTTGACTAACTCAGTAATGCTTCTTCTTCTTGTAGGTAAGTTGATGATCTTCTTCGATGATACTTCATGTAGAATAGTAGGAGATGATGATGATGTTGCTGCCTTCATATAGAGTAGAAGATCTCTCTTGGACTTGAAGTTAAAAGAACTTGAAGTTAAATGGATGAATGTCTTCGATGTAGAAGTGGATGAAGTGATCTTGCACAATGATCTTTGAAGTGTCCCTTTGGAGTGTAGATGATAACACCACCTTTGGATGTAGAGTAGATAACCTCTCAAGGAGACTTTGAAGCTTAATGAACCTTTGAAGATTGGGAGAACTTGACTTGAAGCTTGGATGGATGAACATGATGCCATTGATGAAGTATACTTGAACTTGATGTGATCTAACATGATGTCATTGATGTTTCCTCTAGGAGCAGCTACCTCTTGAAGTGATGTTTCTTTGGTAGTTACATGGTGACTCTTCCTTGAAGGTGACTTTGAGTGCTTGACTCCTTGAATGACTCCTTAGCTCAGTCCAGGCTCCATGTTCCTGCAATACAAACCAACAACACATCAATCCTTATGATAAACACTTTACAACACAAAGCAATAATCTCACTTCAAATCTAGGCGCACATATAGATGAAAAGAGGAGCAAAAAATGCCTTACATAAGTTAGTCCCACATTCATCACTTTGAATGATTTCAAACAATTGTAATAGTTTAAAGGAGTCAGTCTCCTTTATGAGGTTCATTCAAAAAGTGTTTTCAATACAATTTCTCCCTTAGGCGCCAAAATTGGTGATTTTAGTGGAAAGTAGCGCCCAACTTCAATCTCTTTATACTTGCAATTTTGCAATTCTAAGTGATCAATTATGTCTTGGAATGACTTTACACATCAAGCGCCCACCTTCAAGTATGGATTGAGTGATTTTCTTCAAGGCGCCAATATGAGTTGGTATCAAGATGAAAGGGCGCCTTATCAATTTGGGTTCTATTTACTACTTTCAAGGCTTTGAATGATCAAACATGCTTTAAAGTGATCCTTTCTCTCTAAGCGCCCATTTAATGAAGTCATTTCATGTACTTTCTTCCAAGGCGCTCACTTCAAAATGTTAAACTTGTGATGATTCCTCTAGGTGCCAGAATAGGTTTGCAGAAGAGTAAAAAGGGCGCCTTGTCAAATTAAGCTTTATACTTGTCATTTTCTATGTTTTAAACAGTTGTGTGAGTCTTAAGATGACTTCCCTCACCTAGGCGCTTAATGAATTGCTCCCTTTGAGTTTAGGTGCTAATATGAGGTAGCCCAATGCATGAAGGGCGCCTAGAGTCATGTTTGCTCATTCTTGACGTCTTTAAGGCTCTTCAACATTTGTTATATCCTTGTGAGATTACTTTACCCTTAGGCGCTATATTGGGATGCTTGAGGTCTTAGTAGTACTAAGCGCCCTTAAAAGGTCATTTGGACATAGAATTGGCACCTTAACATCATGACTATCTCATCCAAGTTGGGCGCCATTTGAGGTTATAGGGAAATGCGCCTAAAATCCTTGGCTTATTTTGACATATGAATGACTTCAAACACTTGCTAATAGCTCCAAAGACCCTATTCCCCTTAGGCGCTCATAATGATGTAAATTTAGGATGTTTCTTTAAGACGCCAAATTAAGATTGCACAGAGGTAAAAGGTGCCTAGATTCCATTAGGTATTCATCTCAAAGATTTATGACTCTAAATCATTATGATGGTTCAAAAGAAGCCTCAATACCCTTAAAATTCATGAACTCAAGCATTTTCCTTGTTAGGCGCTCATTGAGGAGTCATTAGAAATCCATGATTGATAAGCGCAAATTGGAGGTTGTACAAGTCTATACCAGCGCCTAAGCATGGATGGAAATTTTCTTCAACTAGGCGCAAATATGAAGTCACTCAGGAGGAAATTGGCGCCTAAATCATTTCATGTATCTGATCAATGTTAAAACCTTTCCTAAGGTGCTATTTCCAATAGGTTTAGTCACTCTCCGTTAGGCGCAATTAATTTAGACTTCATCAAAGCGCCATAATGGGATTACAGAGAGACAAACTTGCGCTTAACTCCAGATATGGTCTTCTTCATAATTAGGCGCATTTTGATGGTGATTCACATATGTATAGGCGCCTAAGGTCCTTTTGACTTAGTTCTTAATATTTCAATAAGTTCAAGCACCTTCACTAAGTTAAGTTTGATGACTTCTCACAACTTGTATTACTAGACGCCAAAACTAGATGAAACAAGTAAGAAAATGCACCTATCATGCTTGTGGTTTTGAACTTGTTGTTTGGTGGCCAACTTCACTTGTCAAAGTTATCCACTTCCTAGGCGTTCATTTGAGTGCACAAAGGGATAGAAGGGCGCCTAGAAGATTTAATGACTTTATTCTAATCATTCAAATGGTTTGAACTCATCACAAAGACTTCATTTGCAAGGTGCCTATCTTGGAGTCTTCAACACCAAACTTCGATCCTTATCTCTCTCTTAGGCATTTTTCTAGGTTGAAACATCTCCCTCATATTAAGGCACCTAAAATGACAAGAACAACAAGGAATGGGCGCCTAAGATCATTCACCTCAACTTCAGGCGCTATCTGATGATGATTTGAACATGAAAAAGGTGCCTAACACTCCTAGATCATTCCTTTGTCGAATTCTCACTTTTTGAAGTCTTTTATGCCAATTCCAATCAAGGCGCCATATCTTGGAGTGTTTGAAAGTTGATTTTCCTCTAGGAGCACTTATAAGTCTCAACCTAAGGCGCTTATGTGGGTATCTGCAAGTGAGAAAATGCGCCTAGCCGCCCGGAGCAAATTCACGCCTAGATTTGGAAGTCCCAGAGCATAAGGTATATTAAAAAATATATTTAAGTTTAGAGATTGAATTTCTTATACTTTAATATTTTTCAATATGCAGATTATAGATTTTGGAGGATCCACCAGATTTCAGACTTAGCCAATTTTTCAGGATTTTAGGATTTCAGGGTACCAGACTTAGTCATTTTCAGGATCTCAAACATCAGGATCAAGTCATCAAGGGGCTCTAAGACTCAAACATCACTGACTTCATCATGAAATAGCTCTAAGACATCATCAAAACTTCATGCAAAGCACCAAAACTCAAAAAAAAGGGGGGTCCCCATTTGCAATGGGGCGATGTGTGATTTGGTCACAACAGGACCCAAAACATCCCCGCGGTGGGAAGGAATGAAGGCAGACCACACCATACCTAAATTCTTCCATACACGCCACACCACATTTCTACAAATATCAAAGCAACTCCGCAATTAGTGTAAACACCCAAGGTCAGCCAAACACGTGTTAACACCATAATCAATTATGTACACGCTTCCTCAAACCCAAAGACGACTTGTGGACCATACGTCATGCTTGTGCACAATCTAAAATATCCCACAAACATCCCGAAAACCAACAAATTCATCCGCAACAACTTTTAATGGCCACACAACCTTATCATGTTTACCCAGCATACTCAAATGTCTTTGTAATGCATTGCAACTCAAGAAATCATCTTCTGGAGCACCAAACCACTAACAACTTCGATTGAAGATAGATATTAACCTTACACGCACACTTCCAGAACCACAAGACCTTAAACCACTTTGCAAAGAAATGCGGAGCAAAAACATTTCTCCCAAACACCTCTGCAATACACAGTTCATACACTAATGAATACATCTTCCTCTGCACATCGATCCAACACGCCAAATTTTGAATGTAGCACTCTAAACACCTCTAAACAACATATCCAAACCGCACAAACAGATCTTCAATAAAAAAAATGCGGAGCAAAACCAGAACACTAGTCTGCAATACAAAATACCACTGCCACACACTATTTTCTTGTTTTATTCAAATTTTCTCAAAAGCACTTGGAAACCAATCACCAGAAACATATTATCACCATCTTCAGCACTTCCTCATCATCAGATATAGCATCCATTCGACACCAACTTCTCATACTCTTGCAACATCTCTTACTAATACACTTGACACCAATGACAACACAAACTGCACATACTTGCAACAGATCCTACCCTCATGAACCCTAACTACGAGGACTTCGTCCTTTATGCCCATGGAGGAGAGAGCAACATTGCAGTTGTTCTAATGCAACAAAATGATCAAGATATGGAGCAACCACTGGCCTTTTTCAGTCAAACATTGAAAGACTATGAGGTCAGGTATAGTCCCATGGAGAAACAAGTTTTTGCCATTGTAAGAGCATTGAAAAAGTTTAGATATATGCTGGCAAATAACCATATCAAAGTATTGGTTTCTCATCTCAGTGTGAGAGACTACATAATGGGGATAGAAATTAGTGAAAAAAGAGCAAGCTAGGTCACTAAGATCCTGGAATATGATGTTACTATCAAAGCCACTAAGTTGATTAGAGGCAGAGGATTATGTGAACAGTTAGCTCAAACTACAGTGAATGAGACAAACTCATCCTATCTCTTGAATGAGGCGGGACCCATAGCAAAGCCAACATCTGTAGGTTCTTAGACAGCAGACATGGCCCAATTCCTATCCACTGGTGAGTACCCTCCTGAATTGGACAAAACCAAGAGAAGACACTTCAGGTTGCAATCCATTCCTTATGCTCTGGTGGATGGGATTCTTTTTAAAAGGAATCTGGATGGAGTCTTTTTGAGATGCATTGAAGAAGATCAGATTGACAAATTGCTCAGTGACTTTCATGTTGGTCCAACTCGAGGTCACTTCTCTGCAAGAGCTACAACAATGAAGATAATGAGGGTAGGTTACTTTTGGCCCACATTGTTCAATGATGCCCATGTATAGGTAAGAAAATGCAAAGAGTGTGCTCTCTTTGCTGGGAAGAAGAAGTTGGAAGTGTGGGCAGGGAAAAAAGCTAGCTATCATGCAGAAAACAAAATAACAGCTAACCCTAGCTCCCAATGGAGAGCAATCTAACCTAGATAACAGTCAAACAAGCATGAAAAACAACTAAGATCTAAGCTAGTATTTGTCTTATCTCCATTGTCCTCCTAAATCTTCCATTGTTGTTCTTAGATTTGCCGATTTTTGCATAATCTTGAGAAGCTCGTGAGAATGGCAAGATGTTGGAGAGTTACAGTAGATTCAAAGCTAAGGAAAATGTCTTCCAAGAGGTGAAAATGGAGCCAAATGAGGTGTTTTATAGAAGAGGGAATTTGATTGAATGGCTCAGATTTAAAGTTGACTTGGAGCCAAAATGAAGGGCTAGGATGAGTTAGGGTTTTCCTCCACAAGAGGACAAGAGTGAATTTAAAATTCACAAATATGATGAGGTGCTTTATGATTTTTAAATTAAACAAATGGTGTTGATTTATTTAATTTATTTGAGGAAAGGGATAATGTGATGGGGGATTTAAACAAATGTTGTATTTGTTTAAATCAAACAAAGGGAACATTAGGACATGAATGATTAAATAATTAATTAATTCAAATTAATTATTGAACCATAGGGGAAAATTAGGGAAAATTAGGAGAACGTAGAAGAAATTAGGGTTTTGCGATGTGAGGACACTTTTAGGTGTCTACATTTTGCCCCTCTTTGAGATGATATTGCGACCAAGTAACATTATTTCAAAGAAGCCAAGGAAATGGATAGAGGAAAAGGACGATGATGGAAAGATAGGATGATGATGCCCCCTCGAGAGGATAGGCGGGTTGGACAAACACGGGTAGGCTCTCGAAATGAAAGGGATTAGTTGGGGCATGGATAGAGGAAATGAAAGGTACGAGAGAGATGGTGGAGGAATCAAAAATTGGCCAAAAGAATGGGAATGATATCTTGCTTTGATAGATTTTTGAGCTTCTCACTTGTAATTTTTCTACTTATCTTCATAGAACTTATTATGTCAAAGGACGACAATCACCATGGCGTGACAAAGGCCAAGGTGGAAAGTGTAGTCCCTTGCGAAACAGGGACATGACAGACAAGGAATGCCTGACTCAAACTAGTAACTATGATACCTTGTTGGAACATGCGATTAGATAACTGTAAGGTGTGCAAGTCCTGATGCTAGGAAGCAGTTATTCTTTCCAATGCATAGGATGTCTTTGATTCACACCAAATGGAATCCCGATCACACGCAAGACACCAAGTTGCTCCAGTCATTTTGCCAAGACAAACCGCAAACAACAATCAAAGAAAAAGGCCCTGCCCTATCCTCACTTCTCTTCATCACTTAGGGACTGCCTTGAGAAACATAAGAACGAGATTGCAAAACAATGCAATAAAATATAAGACAGACTAGACCAACAACCAGTTGGAACTTTTACCAAGTGATATGTGCTTGATTGATTGTGATACGTTGAATGATGGAGGCCTGGTTTCAGGAAATGAAACATGCCGTATAAGACGCCTGATCTAGCTTCGACAATGCAACATCTTGTATAAGGCAAGTGATTGATTGAATGACACTAGTGTTGTTGGTCATACGAGCAACACCAAGGTTTGATTGATGATGTTTGATAAATGACGCATGTCGTATAAGGAATAGAATCCTGGTTTCGACGATGCCCCATTTCATATGAGATATGTGATGGTTGATGAGGATAGTGACATATGATTATCACAAGGCAATTGATTGATTTGGTTGGTTTGAATAGCTTGTCTTGTTGATGTTTGGGATTGGTTTGCTTGTGAAAGATTGATTGTTTTGGTCTGATCAAAGTGTCCATTTCACGAAAGGATGACTTATTATGATGGTGTGACAGGACGAGCCCTAAGGGACTGACCTAATGCCTCGGAGGCACATCGAAGATGGCCTTGCCTACGTGAAAGCTCAGAGGCGACATAGTTCGACCATGCGGACTGTGGATGATTGGAAGAACTGATTTGAATGGGATGATGACGTGATTGAGTAGAATGTTGGAATGGATCAATTGAGAAAGTTGATTGAGTGATTTGGTTGAGGAATTGAATGATTTGAAGAATTGATTTGGTTGGAATGATGTGATGAATGATTTGGTGGATGAGTTGATCGAGTGATTTTATTGCTTGGATTTTTTGGTTTATATTTGATTTTTTTGTGATTTTGAGAATATTTGATGTTTTTTGATTTTTTGAGAATATTTGATGTTTTTTTGGGGGGGATTTTGGAAAATTTTCAATTTTTTTGTGTTTTTGATATGTTTCATTTTTTTTGTGTTTTTGGGGTGTTTTGAATGGCATTGGATGACAATTTGAATAGCCTTTGCGCTAGATACCAATGACAAGGGGAGCCAAGTCTAGGTCTAAGGATAACGGATGAGATTGTATGAAAAGGTGGGCGATAATGACTGGAATGCATGTATGTGTAAGAGCGCAAGGATGTGATCTCCAAAGGCTATGTCACATAAGAATAGCATGCCCCATTGTGGGTAGTGTTGATGATGTTTTCTTGACAACAACAACATTAGAATAAAACACCAAGTGTTGTATCCTCTCTTGAACAAAGCGTCTCGAATGCTAAACTAAGTGATCAAACAAGAACGCTCCAAGGTTCCTTGTACGTGATTTGCAACGAATAGCCTTGGTGGTGTGATGTGATTTGCTGTGTCACAAAGGGACTTACGTAGAATTGTCATCTCTCCATTCAAATAAGTTACTCTTTCCTTGTGAAATGGAACTTCTTCTGATCAACTATGAAAAGAAAAGGGAGTTAAGAAGGCTAATCTAAAGACAATGACATGATGAACGATGCTACGATAGACAAATTTCCCTTAAAAAAAACCAAATTTCACTTCGCCATGACGAGCAACAACTACATGAAATAGGTGCAATCTCCAAGGGATAAACCAAGGATTTTCATATCGTTGACACACTCCAAAGTACCCACAGCTGGCGCAACTCGAAGGAGCATCAACAATCGAACTATTTGCAAGATGTGGTTCAGGCTAACTTTACATGATGACTTACCATCGACAAGCCATCAAAAGTATGAACCAACGGGAATTCATCAAATATCATTGCATATATCCATTACATCAATGAACTGTATCTACTTTATCATCTAAACTACTTGGAAACACATCTCCGTCATATTCAAGAACTTGAAACCTTGCTAACATTTCAAAGCCACAAGATCACCATGCAAAACAACAACAATGAGCTTGTATTACTTTGAAGTGTGTCATTACAACAATCTCATGTCTCTCTTCATGACTTTGAAGAGCTCCCTCTCTACTCTACTCCTACTTGATCTCTACTCCTAATCTCTAATCTCCTATCTATTCCCCATATCCCCTTTTTCTTACAAATGAGAAGAATGAGCCTTTTATAGACTCCATAAATTACATGAAGGGCCAGGATTGATTTGACAATCAACGGCCAAGATCAAGACAAGAAGGCAGTTTGTTACAAAATTTGCTATTTTTAGAACATGAAAGAGGCAATGAAGGCACGTTTCCCAATGTGATAAGCATCTTTGGAGCATCTCTATGGTGGGCCCTCTTACATGGTAGAACGCGATTGGCTTGATGATGTGTACGTGCCACCTCAACATCTTTGAATGAACTAGTGTGATTCACTTCATGTTCACTTTACTTAGAATATTTTCTTCTTGTTGTCTTGATGTAACTCATGGATCGCTTTGATGATCATGCTCATCTCTCATCTTGTGATGTTGTTGTGCTTGTGCACGATCATGCCTCTGGACAGTTGCATGGGCTCATGGAGTAGACTAGTGCCTGATGAGAGTTCTTCTTGTAGTAGACTTGCATATGATGGGTGTACATGAAGTAGACGACAACTCTGGATGATGACTCCTCATGCGTGGTGTTGATGTCTACGAAGTCTTCAAAGTAAGATGAACTTGATGCAGGAGCTCTCCTCCATGTGGTGATGATGACAAACTTGAGCAACTTTCCTCCACCTTCCAAACTTCTCATGTATGAGCTCTCGCTATTCACCTCCTTGGATCCTCCATCACCTACAAGAAGAAACACATCAAATTAAGACTTGATATGAAGGATTTTCAATAACAAAATACATTCATGTTATGCATGTGGGATTTCAAAACATATCTTTTCGCATGAAATCCATGCCTAAGTGCCTAGGCGGGTTTAGAGGGGCATTATGGATTATTTGATGTGAATTCCATGTCAAGGTGTGAAATCCGCCCAGGCTGGGCGGGTTTAGGGGTGTCATCCGGAGAGTGTCTTGTGAATGACATGACATTGTCCAGGCAAAGTGCTCAAGACCGCCTAGCATGGGCGGGATTGGAAGAGGTGTAAGGAATTTTCATCACTTAAGCATTTTTAGCTTGGTTTTGACAACTTAAGAGTTCTTTACTTGTTTCATTGAGAGTTTATCCTCCTTTGAATGCTATGTAATTCTTGAAGCATGGGCGGATTTAGAGTGAGTGCATGGAGTGAATGGTGTGGAAGACATGCATGATGGTGGGAGTCACTTGACAAGGCGGGTTTGGAGGGTGTGTATGGAGAGTATGTTGTGGAAGAGGCGACATCATCCAGATGAAGGGCTCAAGGCCGCCCAGCATGGGCGGGATTGGGAGGCTAGTAAGGATTTTCACCTCATTTGAGATTCATTCCCTTCATTTGATAAGGCTTTTCTATCAACTCCAACACTTAGTGAAATCTTGAGATGCTCATGAAGTTGAAAGACACAACTTGGATGTTGGGTGATGATGTCCACTTGTCATGGTGAAAACCGCCTAGGAAGGGCGGGATTAGAGGTGACCTTTGGACTTTACCTTAAAATACCTTCCAACTTATGAACTTTCATCAAATCTTTATAGGTCTTCTACTTGAGCGGGTTTAAGGTTGATGTCTGAAGAGTGTGTTGTGCAAGAGGTGAAGTTGTCCAAGCATAGAGGTCAAGGCCGCCTAGCATGGGCGGGTTTGGAGGGTATGTGTGGACAATTTCATGTGGAAGGTGACATTGTCCATGTGAAGGGTCTAAGACCGCCCAACAAGGGCGGGATTGAAGGGTAGGCTTGGATTTTTGCTGACTTGGTGATTTTTGCTTAGTTTTGATAGTCTAAAACCTTTTACACTTGTTTCATTGATAACTTGACCTCTTTGAATGCAATGGAAAGCCATGAGAGGATGGGCGGATTTCAAGGGTCTAGGCAGAGTATTTCATGTGAAGGAGATGACTCTGTCCAAGTGAAGGTCCTAAAGCCGCCTAGGAAGGGCGGGTTTCAAGGGTAGGCTTGGATTCTTCAACTCTAACCTTCATTTGATGCTTGTTTCCTCCTCATGATTTCTCCTTGTTCTTATCTCCTTGTAAGGTTTCATTTCTATACATTCTTAGGCGAGGTTAGAAGGCAGATCTGAAATGTTTGATGGACTTATCCTTATGTCATGGTGGAGTCCGCCTAAGCTAAGGAGCCTTGAAAATGTTGTATGGAGTGTATGATGTGAAAGAGGTGAATGAAAGTGAGAGTTTCTTAACAAGATAGTCTTGAGAGTGTGTATGGATTGCTTCGCTTAGCTCATTCATCTCCTCATGATGTTATCCACCCATCATGATGAAAACCGCCTAGGAAGGGCGGGTTTGGATAAGTGGTAAGGATTTTACTATGTGCACACATCTTTACCTTAACCTTGACACTCCTCTTCCACCTCCATGACTTAGTGACTTTCAAACTTCCTTCCTCTTAGAATGACCTTAATTATCTCATCTACTGAGTGTGATCTTGATCATCCATCAAACAAACTTGCAACTTATGTCATTCTTCACCCTGAGCGGTTTTGAGAGTGTTGTGTGGAGAGTTTCATGTGGGAGGAGACAGAGTCCATCATTCCCTCATGAGGCCGCCCAGGTAGGGCGGGTTGAGAGGTGATGCATGGATTCTTCTTTGAAATGCACTTGATTCTATCTAACTTGCAAACTTCCACTGGAATTTCATCATATCCTAGTGTCTTGTGCAAGAAAACCTTGAAAACTTGACCACTTTCCTTCTTGGGCGGATTTCGAGGGTATGTGTGGAGGATTTCATGTGACAGGCAACATTGTCCAAGACCCCCTCCTGAGGCCGCCCAGGTAGGGCGGGTTTGGACATGACCCTTGGATTTTCATCTTAAAACTCACTTAATCATTCTAAAACCTTCAAGTTTCCATCAATCTTTATCACCTTCTGATGTTTTGTGTTGAAACACTTTGAATTTTGCATAATCTCTCCTAGGGCGGGATTGGAGGCAGTGTTTGGAAAAATTGATGAGGTGATGAAGACATTGTCCATGTCTACATGCCAAAGCCGCTCAAGTAAGGCGGGTTGGAGAGTGACACCTGGAAAATTGCTTATTATCCACTTGACTTCACTCAAACACAAAAAAATCTTACTTACAAATCACCATACCTCAATGTTTTGCACAAGAAAACCTCAACACTTAACCATTTTTCCTCTAGGGCGGTTTTGGGAGCAGTGTGTGGAGAGATTGATGTGGCAGGAGTCATTGTCCATCACTCCCTTGTGAGGCCGCCCAGGTAGGGCGGGTTGGGAAGTAATGTATGGAATTCACCTTCAAAAGCTCTTAAAAACTTGCAACCTCTCTCCTAGGGCGGATTTGGAGACTTAGTCTGGAGAAAGTGCGTGATCACAACCTTGAATCCAAGACCCCATGCCAAGGCCGCCCAGGTAGGGCGGGTTTAGAAGGTGTGCTTGGAATGCAAGTGTCGTCGCCATATCGGAAATGTCCTGAATGGAAGTATATTGAAAATATGTTTAAGTATAAGTCAGATATTGAATTTCTTATACTTTAAATATTTATCAATATACTTCCAGGATGTTTGAGATGGGTCTAGGATCCATAGGATTTAACATGCAAATTCTAGATTTTGGAGGATCCACCAGATTTCAGACTTAGCCAATTTTCAGAATTTCAGGACATCAGGACATCAGGCTTAGTGATTTTTTATCATTCTTTCCAATTATTTCATCCTTGTTGTGAGGAGTTTAAGTAATGCTTGGTGTCATCTTCGTCATTCTCATCAAGTAACTTGCAAATTATGCCACTTACATCCCTGAGTGGTCCTAGGAGTGTTGTATGGAGAGTGTCACCTGGTGGAGATAAGGACATCATCCATGAATTCATGCCAAAGCCGCCTAGGCAGGGTGAGTTGAGGAGTGACACTTGGAATGAACCTTGACTTCACTCAAACTCATAAACCTTGCTTACTAATCATCATATCTCAGTGCATTGTGCATGAAAACCTCAATACTTAACCATTTGTCTTCTAAGGCGGTTTTGAGGGCAGTGTCTGGAGAGATCCTCCTGGTGAAGACATTGTCCATCACTCCCTTATGAGGCCGCCCAGGCTAGGCGGGTTGGGAGGTTATGCATGGATTCTCCTTTAAAATACACCCAAACTCTTCCAAATGGACTCTCCTTGTAGTTTCATCATCTTCTAAGTACTTGGAGCTCAAAACACTACAAACTTGGCAATTTATTCCTAGGGCGGGTTTAAGAGTGTTGTCTGGACAAAGTCTCCTGAAACAAGGCAGAGTCCATGAATGCACCTTGAGGCCGCCCAAGCTGGGCGGGTTGGGATACCACCCTTGGATTTTGTCTTGAACTCACTCAAAATCTCTTCTAAACTTTGAAAATTCTCTCCCTAAGGCGGATTTGGAGGCAGTGTCTGGATAAATGCATGTGCAGGACATCAGATCCATGAGCTCATGCCAAGGCCGCCTAGGTAGGGCGGGTTTAGACATGGAGTGAGGAATTTCTTGCCTTGGTCAAATTTCAGATTCCCTGAATGGAAGTATATTGAAAATATGTTTAAGTATAAGTCAGATATTGAGTTTCTTATACTTTAAATATTTATCAATATACTTCCAGGATGTTTGAGATAGGTCCTGGATCCATAGGATTTAGCATGCAGATTCTAGATTTCTGAGGATCCACCAGATTTCAGACTTAGTCATTTTTTCAGGATTTTTAGGATATCAGACTTAGTCATTTTCAGGGTCTCAGTGACATGCATCAGGATGAAGGCATATAGACCTCTTGGCAAGAAACTGTTGAGACTTGCATACACAACACTATCAAAATCATACAAGCTCAGAGGAAAACTAAACCTAGAGCAAAACGAAGCGAGAAAGCCCAAAAAAAAGGGGGTCCCCATTTGCAATGGGGCGATGTGTGATTACATCACAACAGGTAGTATGCTTAGGATTTGATATGATAAGGTTTATGACGATAGGATGATAATAGGATAATGAAGGATTTCCTTGGTTTGGAGGGATAAGGTATGTCAAGAGACACACAAAACATTTGTCGACATTTTGCCCCCAATCTTTATCAAGATCAAAAGAAGAAGGGTGGATGGATGGGTTTGATATGATAGGAATGTGTATGTAATGGATAGGATATGATAAGAAGGAAATGATAGGATGGATGAGACAATGTGCCCCCAAGTGTAAGTGATATAGAAGATCAACCTACACATGACGCCTGTTTGCCAAGTTTTCATCATGGTACTTATCCAAGGCACCTGTTTACCAGGTTTTCACCATTGGACGAAGGGATTTATCTTTACTTTTTTGGTTTTTTTTTTTTTTTTTTTTTTTTTTTTTTTTTGACATTTTGACTTTTTTGAATTTTTTTTTTTTGAATAGGATAGGTGGGTATGGACATGAGGGACTCAAGTCTCTAGTGCCGTGAAAGGTGATAGTCCCATTGGAGAAAGATGTCATCGCATGAATCATGTCGAGTCGTTATGCTCATCGATGTCGGTTGGGTGATTGTGTGAAAGTGAGATGGATTAGGTGGATAGAAAATTATGGAGGGAACTATAGTGGATTATGATGTGGATTATGTAGGGCATGAAAGTGGATTATGATGTGGATTATGTAGGGAATGAAAGTGGATTATGATGTGGATTATATAGGGCAAATAGTGGATTATGATGTGGATTATGTAGCACTTATGCAAAAGCATGGACCATAGAAATAGGATGAGTGAAATATGTAGGACAATAGTTGAATGGTGGAGTGATGGAGGTATGGAAAGGAATCATAACCAACAGTTGCACACACCGCGTTAAACATGGAAGCTTTTGAGTGGACGGTGGTGTAGGAAGCAATGGGGATGTTTGCTTAGTGGGTGGATGATTGACTTGGGAACCCCCATAGACTTAGTAGTTTTATGATTTTTGCTTGACTTGTGGGATTTGTATATGAAATGGGATTTTTTAATGGAGTGGATGGAAGAGGGTTGTTGGGATTTTTGACTAAAAGAGGATGCCTCTTTTGACTTGCTTGATTTTTGTTTAGGTACCCAAACCATTTTAATTTCTGACTTTGCTTTTGGAGGTATGGGTTTGGATGGATTTTTGAATGGATTTTGCTTTGAATTTTTGAATTGATTTTCTAAGGTATTAGGGTCCTTAGGATTTTTGGCTTTACGAACAGAGGCATCCGAATGTTTATTTTTGAATCCCATGGGGTGGATGGAATGAGTGGAAGCTTCATGTTTGGACAATATGTGCATTTGTTGGTCATGACTAGGATTATACAGGTATTTATGGATGATTGGGATATTAGGTGTTGGAAGCAATGGTGGCAAAGTGGATGGAGGGAAGTTAGGAGTTGGGAGAAGTGGAGGCAAATTGGATGGTGGAAGGTGTATGGTCACATGCTTTTGACATTTGTAGGATGATGATATGATGTGTGATGGAAAGTGGTTAATTTAGGAGGAATGGCGGAAATACCAACATCGTTAGATTGTTTACCTTGGGGTGTATCCAAGGCCATATGAGCTTGGAGGGACTTTGACATGGATGGTCTCCAAAATACCTTGTTCGTGAAGGCCTAAGCCTTTACCTTGGTAGTTCATGTTTTGGAGCATGCAACGGACAATAGGGCTATGTGTAGTTTGGACACTAGACACAAGCTCATTATTAGATGGAGAAGGCGGAGTGAATAAGGGTTGTTGCATTCCTAGGGAGGAACATTCATGATGAAGGCGGTGTTAGCGTTTAATTTCGCACCTTTCAGTGAGAAAGAAAAACGGACAGCGTGTACAGTTGGAATGTTCTTCAAATTAGGAGGGGAAGCTCCCTTAACAAGGAAATTAAAAAAACGTTTACAAAATAACCTATCTTTTTGGTTTCTCAGGGCATGAGAACAACGCAATGAAGCTCTTCTGCGAGGCTATAAGATTTTCTAAAGCATTACAGAAGAAAATAACTAACTCTATCTTAAAACACTTCCGATTTCTTTAAGTAAATCCAGAGCATACAAAAATCGAAGGAACAACTTGGAGATTTTCAACACAAAAGAACAAAGATAATTCGACAACAATCATTCATGCACAAAGTCATGAACGATTTTCACAACTCTCGACAACAAGATAGATCTCAGAAACTATGATGCATATTCTCATTAATCAAAAGACAAAGAACAAATAACAAATAACACTGCTTGAACAATAAAATGCGAGCAAAAATTAGTCTCAGCATTTACCATTAGAGAGTTTAAGTGTGTAGAATACACTTATTTATACCTAAAAAGCAAAGATGCAAGGAAATAAAATGAAGAGTTAACTAACACTCTTCACTCTAGATCTAATGTTGCATGGGAAGCATGCAAGCTTATTAGCAATTAAAACTAAAAATATCTTGTCATGCAATTCAATTAACTGAACTTGCATGTTATTACACAATGAGTTCCAACTCAAAGATAATTTGCATGATTTCCAAAAGCAAATTCCAAAAATAAATTTAACTCAAAGTCAGTTCTCAAAATAGAAACTGCTTTGGAAATCTCTCCTTCTGCCAAAAATAAATCCCTCCTGCAGATAGTGAAAAATTGACTAAGTATGAGAATTGAGAATTTTTTCAAATTCCTCAATCCTAGCCTCATCTGGCATAATCATGGAATCAAGGTGAACCGTCCTCACCTGCAGATCAATGGCAGCATCCTCTGTGATTTTTGCAAAAACTTCAAAATCTTTTTCAGCCTTGGCAATCTTTGATGCAATTTCAATCAGGAGGTACATTTTGTCTACGTGGGAATCACCACAAAACTTTCTGCGGATTAGCTGAATGAACTCCTACAAAATATGAACAAGGCAATTTACGCCTTCATCACTAAAATACCTGCAAGGAAGGTTTTGGACAAAATCAATGGCATCTTTTTCAATGCCTAGAAGGTTTTCTTTCCACGTAGCCAACTCCATGGCTATGTTCTTCGAGGTGTAAACCAAGAAAGAGTACTGATGGGTCCATGAGAAAATAGTAGCTTTCTGCTCTACCGTTATAGGCCTCATGCCAAGTGCTCGCAATCTAACCATCAGCCTATCATAAACAAGCTCCATGTCTGTCATGCATTCTATCATATTCTGGATTCCTAGGAGAATATCCTTGGAATTAGACACCACTGCCGTTAACTTTAAACACTTTTCGCTATGAAATGTTCCACCCAGTCTTTAGTATGTTTGCCATATACAACCAGCTGACTCAATGGCTTTTACTCATTGGTAGACTCCATCACCTGTGGCAAAAAGAGTGAAGGCGGAGAAGGTGAATGCAAGAGCTGTGAAATGTATTGACATAGCTGCTTATTTTCTGATTTGAGGGCAGCCTTGTCCTCTCCATCTTTCAATACCCTATTCCTCATAGTATCAGTAGCAGCCTCCAAAATGTTTACTACTGCATGTCGTGTGCTATGACCAAAGCTTGTCTTGACAATGTGATAATCTTCGGGCTCAACTTCTTTAGTTGCTTTGTCCTGAGGAGGAATAGCGGTCTCTAGGATTAATTCACCTTCACCAGTCTTCAAAATCCTTGACTGCTTTTTGAGTTTCTTTATAGAGGGCTCTTTGAAAGTTTGGGTTAGTGCACTGAAATCTAGCTGGTATGATGGCCTTTTCTTTTTCTCCTTAATTGCTGTGTGAAGCCAACTTGAAGTAGACTCCTGAAAACTTGGCTCTGGATGGTTTTCCTTCTCAACTTCCGGATCTGGCGTGACTTCAACCTCAGGAGGTGCAAAATGTATATCTAACTCAAGATCAAATTCCAACACTACGTTAGGCTCGAACTCTAGATCTACTTCCATTATTGTGTCCACCTCAACTCCCTACACGACCTCTGGTTCTCCTGCCTCATTAACTCCTGATGAGTTAAGTGGTGTAGAGTCGATAGGTATGGGAGACAGGTGAGGCTCATGTATTCTCTGTGGTGTAGGTAAATTCCCCTCTTCTGAAGAAGAAGATGAAGAAGAAGTAGAAGCTGAAATAGAAGTAGTCGGTGAACTAGGCTCAGCTAGCGGCAAAGGGGTTGCCTTTGTTTGTTGATGTGCTGGGGCTTGAGCCTTCTTCCTCGGGGTCACCCTCAAGGGTTCTTCCTCAGCGTTGCTGGCTTCTCTGGTCTTTCCACTCACTACCTTAGATTTTAGGCGTGGAGTCAAGTGAGTGGGTGAAGATGGCGGCTCTGCTATAGATGCCTTGTCCTTAGGTGTGGTCCTCTTATTCCTCTGACTGTTGATGAACATCCAGCTTCGTTTCACCACTCCTTTAGTTCTTTCAGCAATAGAGGTGATTTCTTGGAGTGACCAATCTATTTGTGGCAGCGGTTGTGAATCCATTCCCTCGATGAATTTTGGGGAGAGAATCAAACCGTCTTCATGCAAGCCTTTGCCACTCTCATCAAGGAAGACTAGTATCTGCTCCAAGGTGAAGTGGCTAAAACTCCTTCAACGAACTTCACATTCATCCTCACAGTTGGCCCAGGAATCTTCCATAGTAGGTACATGAGTGAACTTGCCGCTGAGTCTGGATTCCATCACCTGCTTAGGATCATAGGTGCGCTTCTCCTTGAAGGTCTTCAGGCCGAATTTGAACATTTCCTCTCCGATTATTTTTGCATCAGAGGCAATTTTACACTTGAAGACACTTAGCTAAATAGGGAAGTTTACTGTCGTCTTATGCCCGTTGTGTAGGAAACTATGCACTTCTTCGATCTGACGCAAGAACTCCATGAAGACCACTTCGTCAGATGGGTACCTTGGAAGCATGTATGGACATGATGTGAACTCGTATACTCGAATATAGAAGGTAGGAAACTGAATATACCAGTCCGCCCATTCCGAGATTACTGCTCTAGCCTCTTCTGATACTCTGACATGCATCTGGTTCTCCAAGTCACACAGTGAACATTAGGAATGCATCGTTGACTCAGCGGAAGTGCTTCTAGGACTCTAAAATTTCAAGCTGAGGATATAGCTTGGTAATTCTGGTGTTTTGCAGAGAGCCTACAAAGTTCAATCCGGCAAAGTGATGTTGTTTGGCCACCATGAATAGTAAGTAGGACACCATCCTGAACTTGTGAGTTCGAGTGAACTCTATGATCTGCCGGTGGATACAATCGCTTATGAGAGTGGCCCACTCATAAGTTGCACTTCCATTGGCTATCGTGCTGATGACATAGAACATCCATGTTCTGAAACTTCTCCCTTCAGCGTGGCCTGTAATCCGGTTGAGCATGGTGATCATGATCGCATATTCATCTTTGAACTGTCCTCAACACACATTCCTTGGAAGCGTATTCCTTCTTTCTTTTAGCCATTTGTAGGCTATCGTTTGGCATTTATCAGTAGTAGAGGTCCACACTCCGTCACTTTCCTCGATCAAGGGTGAGTGATTCTTTGAAGATAGGGATGCCAAGGGCAATCTCTATGTCATCAGGTTTCAAACTGGCAATCAATCTTCCATGCCTCGATTTGACTTCTCTTGATTCAGGATTATAGTGTTGAATGCATGAGAGCACAAATTCAAGACTATGGGCAGCAATAGGGAATGATCCGGCTTGAATAAGCCCTGAATTCTTCAAATTTATCATTGTTGCATTGCCTGAGCTTATCAGTGGTTCCAAGTCAAAACCCTCAGGTGAGACTTGACACAAGTCCGTTTCCTTGACCTTGGAATATTCATGTTTGAGCAAGGATTTAGCCTCAATGGTGACTGATGAATATTGCATGATGACTTGAAGGGGGCTTGTTCTGATGCCCTTTTGCCTTGAAAATGGACAATCTGGACTTCTGTGTGTTCGCTGCCCAAGAAAAACAAGTTTTCTTTTCGCTGTCCAAAATTTAATTTTTTGTGAAAAAATTAAAATTTTGCCCTTGGAAAATGAAATTTTGGAGCTGAACCCTCAAAGATTTGACAGATCTGAGCTCAAAATGGTCCAGGTTGATGGAAGATGCCTTTTGCCGAGGTGGGTATGTGCCAGAAATAAGAAATTTTGGACATATAGGCCTCAAAAATCACTTTTATTTTGGCTGTAGGTGGTGATTTTGCCTATGAACATCCATGACCAGTGAAGAAAAACCTTCAAAAATCACCAAAAATGGCTTCCTGGGTTTGGGCGCTGCCTTAGGAACATGAAGATGGACCTTGTGAAGGAAAAGAATGGAGAAAAAGAAGCCTAGAAGTGGCCAATTTGTCCTCCTTATGCTTTGCTGGCCCGAAAAAACTTCAAATCTGCAATAAAAAGCTTGAAAAACCTTCAACAATGGCTGTCAAGGCAAAGAAATGGCCTTCCTGTGAACAAATATGCCTTTGAGTGTGATAGAAAGGTGTAGAATGATGCAAGAACAAATAGCCTTTGCCCTGTACGTGAAGACCAACTCTTTAATGCCTTTGAATCCGCCTTATGCAAGCTTTTATTCTTCCATTAATGGCCGCCATGGGTGTAGTGTCTTTGCATCCTTGCCTTGCCTTTAGAAAGTGACAATAATTATGCAAAAGATCCCCTTTATAGTGGATGCCACCCTTCCAGGGCTTATAATCTGCTTTTTTCTAAAAATAAGATGCTCTTATTTTTTTTGGCTCCAAGTACAAATGAAAGAATGAGAGGTGAATCTTTATTTATAGCTTTTGAGATTGACAATCTCTCACCTCAACGCCCAATATTCTCCTAGGCGTCAATCTTCATGCAAATTTTGACGCTTGGAAAGGAGTGCAAATGATCCAAAATGAGCGCCTTTGTGAGTGTCATATGGCATGGGAAAAGGAGGATTTAGGCACCTATTTACTAGGCAAAATAGGCGTGGGTTTTCATGTTTCCAGGCGCCTTTTGGAGGAGACATAAAAGGCGTGCAATTTCATCAATATGGGCGCCATTTGGAAACACAAAATAGGCATGAGATTTTAGCAATTTGAGCGCCTTGGGTGTGCATAAAATAGGCGTGGAAATCCTTGAAAATGAGCGCCATTTTGATCATGGAAAAGGCATGGAATTTAGGCAATTTGAGCGCCTTTTTGAAAGTCACAAAAAGGCGTGAGATTTGAGGAAAATAGGCGCCTATTTGAAGGAGTCAAATAGGCGTGAGATTTGCTTGGAATGGGCGCCTATTTGAAGGTAGTCAAAAGGCGTGGATTTTACTTGAAATGAGCGCCTTTTGGAGATGTGAAATAGGCATGCCTTTTGGGCAAAATGAGCGCCTTTCCCACATGGAATTTGCCTTGAATGATTTCCGTTGTTTGGCCTTTGAAAAACCACTTGATCTTTCCTTGAGATTGCTATGTAAACCCTGCAATTGATTCTCCAAGTTACACTTAAACATCATGTCTTTGACCTTGAGAAACTTCGAAACTTTGCCTTAGCTTCTTTGACGAAGAATGTTCGGATCACCATCATTCATCTCGGCTTCTGGATCTTCTTTTTGCCGTAACTTCTTCGTCTGATGATGAAATGTCTTGAAGTTTGGAAACCAAGCTCATATGATCCATAGCTCTCATCTAAGCTTCTCCTCCATGAATTATACTCCAAGATGAAGCACATTTTAGCCAAGAACGCTCAAAAATGCCTTGAAAATTTTTTGAAATTTTTCAAAATTTCAAAATTTTCAAAATTGAATTTTGATTTGTCAGATGTATTTGCATTGCTTCCCTTGGTTCCTTTATGTTGTTTTGGCCTTCAATTCACTACTTTGACTTCCTCTTTTTGATGTTCTTTCGCTGCTCCAGGCCTGATTGGCTGACCAAGATCTCCCTCCATTTGAGCCTTGCATCGCCATCTTTTGATATGTCTTGTACCTACAGGGTTAGCGCAATAATGACAAGGCTACATGGTACTGGGGAGGTGTATTTGGGCACATATACGAAAAATTTCGTATGGGTACAACAGGCAGATAGGCCAAGGGGATATGAAAGTGGACTTGAAGTGGGGTGGATAGTGGATGAAAAAGGATCGTTAGGATCTTTATTATGTTCATGTAGATCCAAGTTATTGATTTGATCTTCCATATGTGTTTGGGCGGCACATGTCTCATCATGACAAGTGGATGTTGGTTGGACCATGGATGGGTGAGGTGGCAAGGTCTTGACCATGGAATGCATAGAGTTGGCTAAGTGGGTCATCATGGCCTTCTTGATCATGGAGGGGATTGTGAGAATGGGATCAAGTATGTTATGGATAGGTTGAATGGAGGCGGTTTGATCTTGATTAGAATTAGGAGCTAGTGGTTCCGCATGCTTTGGATTAGACCCTTGACATATCCCTTGACTTGGAATGGAAATGGAAGTGGAAGTGGATGACTCATGAATGGGCTTAATGGTTTGTGGACCACATGATGGGGTCGAAGGAATGGACATGGCATTTGAAGGCTCTTTGGTAGGCTCAAGCATATGTGTTGGATGACATAGAGAGTTTATTCCGTGCTAGTAACCCTTGGATCACATCCTTGGTAAGGGGTGGAAGGTGTTGGCTTAGGGTTTTGATTTGGATTAAGTGGAGTGTCAAAGGGATCAAATGGATTGGTGGATATGGACAACCCCTTAGGCTTGCTTTTGTAATGTTTGATTCTAGGATGTGGGGTTGACGTAGGATTAGGGTACGGTGGTAGAATGTATTTATAAGATGGATGAGATAGACTTATATTCCCCTTGTCAAAGGTAGAATGAGTATTTAAAGGCACTTCGTCTTGTTGCCAAGGTGGACTTGGATACGCTTGGGGTGCTAGGACCTTGTTTTCTAGGATTGTCATGGAATGATACATGTCTTCACATCGTTATATGTCATCTTGTGCGATTAGGGCCATGTTGTGCTTGATTAGGATGAATGATGAGATGGAATGATTAGGATGAATGAGATGTGATAGAGTATGAGATTGATTGGATGATTAGATGGCTGATTAGGAATGATTAGGGTATGGTCAAGGTTGTGATTAGGATGACTTAGATTGAATGATGTGATTAGAAAGGATGACTAGGATGTGAGGGTTGAATGATGAAGATATGACAAAGATGTGATCATGATGATGTCGATTGGACGATGTGTTGGAAGGAATGTTTGGAATGAGGGATGACTAGGAGGATCTACTCCCTTTCGCTTCCTTTTGCAACCATCTTTACCGAATGAGACTTGTGAATTGTGGGATGTTATGTGGATGTCAATGGAAGGTGATAAGGCCCGGACTATGATAGAGGTTAATGATATTAGTCTTCGAAAAGTCTAGCTCCAAGAGGGTACTCTCGTCTACTAATGACCTTTCAAAGCACAAATTGGTTTTATTGAGACCTTGAGGTATGGAAGAGATGATTGATAAGAGTGAACCCATGAGTTTCAGAATTCACTTGTAAGGATGGACTTAAACTAGCCGTGGAGCATTAAGCCCATGTTTTGATTGATGTGAAAAGATATCAAGGTCTCTTGGTCTGAATTTGTACTTGTGATACAGTCAAGCTTCGACAATTTCTCCCTATGTTTCAACCTTAGGAAGACTAATGTTTAGGGTCCTCTATATATGTCAAAGGCTCAATGAAATTGAGATGTTGTGATGAAATTTGATTGTAAAGGAATGAAATTGGATATGTAGTGGAATGAAGTTGAATATGTAGTGGGTGAATAGAACCAACGAGTTTATAAGGTTTTGACACTGTTGCAATCGGATTCGATAGGGAGAGTAGATGCTCAAAGGTTTCCCTATCGTTGTGGTGTATGGTGATTGGGAATGATGAAAAATGAAATGGATTAGATAATGAATGAAAGGTTATGATATGATTTGGAAGTGATTAATTGGATTAGAATGAAGATGATGATGTGTAATGATGAGATGTAGATGACATAGATGGATTAGGAAGAAGTTGATTCGATTATGAATGAATATGATTGTGTTTTGACTAGGATGATTAGGATGATGTGGATTAGATGAACGAGGTGATTAGGGTTTGATAAGGATGACTAAGATGATGACTAGAAGAATGATTCGGACGACGATGTGTAAAGGGTTATGCATGATGAATTGGATATGATTATGATGCTTAGGATATAACTAGGATGAGGTGGAATGATGATGAATAGAATATGATTAGGATATGACAAGGATGAGGTGGAATGATGAAGGTATGATGAATAGGATGAATATGATAGGATTAGGATGTGGTTGAATGATGAGGAATGGGATGATTAGGATGTTGAGGAATATGATAGATTGGGGTGAGGTGGAATGATTAGAAAATGATAAGAATTTTATTAGGATATGATATGATGTGGCTAAGGACACGAAGGTTGAATAATGAAGATACGAGTAGGAATGTGATTAGGATATGATGAGTTGGAATGATGAATATGATGTGATGTGCAATGGATGTAATGATTATTGAATGATTAGGGTATAATTATGATGAGGTGGAATGAAGAAGATGCGATAAGAATGTGACTAGGATATGACAAGTAGGATGATCAAGGTGTGGATTGTTGGATAGTGTGATTAGGAATGATTGGGGTATGATAGGATATGATTAGGATATGATGTGGAATGATAATGTGAAATTGATTGGATTCGAATGGTGAGGATGATGAAATGTAATGATAAGGAATGATTGGGTTTGATTAGGGAGAAGGTGACAAGGGATGATTAAGGCTTGAGTTATGATGACTTGGGTATGATTATGGTATGATATGGAATGGTTAGGGAGGATTAGGATGATGTTAATTGGATGAAAGAGGTGATTAGGGTTTGGTAAGGATTACTAAGATGATGACTAGAAGAATGATTAGGGTGAAATGGATTGGATTAGGATGATGATGTGTAATGGTTATGCATGATGGATTGGACATGATTATGATGATTAGGCTATAATTGGGATGAGGTGGAATGATTAGAAAGTGATAAGTAGGCTATGATTGGGATGTGGTGGCATGATAAAGAATGATGACTAGGATATGACAAGGATGAGGTGGAATGATGAAGGTATGATGAATAGGATAGGATTAGGATATAGTATGATGTGGCTAAGGACACGAAGGTTGAATGATGAAGAGATGAGTAGGAATATGATTAGGATATGATGAGTTGGCATGGTGAATATACTATGATGTGGAATGGATGTAATGATTATGAATGATTAGGGTATAAATATGATGAGGTGGCATGAAGAAGATATGACATGAATGTGATTAGGAATGATTAGGATCATGATTAGGGTAATGTGATTTAGGATATGATCAATTAGGATGTAATGGATTGGGATGATGTGTAAGGATAATGGGATTAGGGATGTGGTTGAATGATGAGGAATGGGATGATTAGGATGTTTGAGATGTGATTAGGAAGGGTGGTTAGGATGTGATTAGGGTATGATGGTTAGGTATTGATTGGATTTGGAATGTTGGTTAGATTAGGAATGGGAGGATGTGGAATGATGGTAATGCAATTGGGGTGTGATTAGGATAGAACAAGGATGATGTGGATCATGTGAATGATAAGGGTGATTAGATGATGAAGAGGATGTGGTTAGGAAGAATGATTAGGATATGAGGGTTGAATGGTGAGGGTATGATAAGAATGCGATTAGGATAGGGTTATGATGACTTGGATGTGACTAGGATGTGACATGGCTAAGGATGGTGATTAGGATGTGAAGGTTGAATGATGGAAGATATGAGTAGGAATGTGATTAGGATATGATGAGTTGGCATGATGAGGATATGATAATGACATGGATTGAATGTGTGGTCAAGAATGTTTGGGTTGATGATTAGGCAAGCACACACATCAATCATAGAAGACACTTGGCATTTTTGATGAGTTTTGAAAGCACTTAGAAAACAAGCACAACCCTAGGGCTAGGCAAGGACTGTATTTGTTGAATCCCTTAGCTGTGCTTATTCAAAGCGGATAGCTCCAGGATCTTGGTAGCATCGGCTGCCCTCCACAGCACTCACTTCTCACACATACCAAGTTCTAGGTTTCCCAAGGCTTGCCCCCCAACCAAACCTTAGGATTGTCCCTACTATCTCGGTTAAGAACTGCAAGAATCGGGGCGGCTTCAAAGGTTACCCTTCTGCGTCAACAAATAAAGGGTTTTTGGCCACTAAACGAAAGGGTTCTAGTGAATATCCGGGGGACCAGCACCCCAAGAGCATCCAGTAAGCCACTTAAGGCTTAACTAACCCTACTAGGAGTTTAATATACACAAAGGTACGCCTCCTTTTGAGTTAGCACTGTATGGTGAGTGCTCATACCAGTTAGACTTGGCTTTCGCCTTATCCTCAATTTATATAGCGGGCCGGACGAAAGTCCCACTTGGGGTCGCAAATGAGTTCTCCTTGCAGATGTGTCTCAAGAGCAGACCCACTCAAAGGCTGACAAAAGCAAGACAAGTTAACATGTTTTTGATCCCCAGGCTCGCACTAAGTCGCAAGGGGAGAGCATACATATGTGAACTTGCTCACACTCGCACATGTTCATTGACCTTAGAAAATAGATGTGTGTGATTATGCAAATGTTGTGAAGTGTTTTTGATTCCCAAGATCGCATAAAGTGCGAGGAAAGAGCATACACACTTCACAACATAAACACAATCACCAAGCATAGCAAATAGTGGTTCATTTTAAGCCCTCAAGAATGTGTGAAAACAGCAAGATTATGTTCATTTTAGTGCACCAAAACCAAATGTGCCTATGATAACCAACACACATGCATATGAAAGAAATTGAATTCCTGCATCAAATGTGTTAGTAGTTTCAGTTTATAGTCTTCAGCCCACAAATGCCACCTGCTGCAAATCAGACATTAGTAGCAGAAAAATCTCTATGACAATGCCAAAAACCATGAAACTTGAAGTAAATGTCCTCGTTTTGTGAACCACAAGTCAAAGAGGTCAAAAAAAGAATCTGCTAAAAATCTGAAAATTTTGATCAAATACAGCAAAATAAATAGCAGAATCAGAAAATTTAGGAAATTCTAACCAATTTGAAAAAAAAAATTCGCTAAAAACGGAGCAGTTTTGCACAAGATATGGGCATTCAAAGTTTAAAACTAAGTTTGATTTTGACCAAAAAAATAACTGGTAAAATGATGTCATTACCTAAAATTGACCTTACCATTGCGAAATTGGGCGAGTCTGCTCCGCAATGTAACTCGTTTCGTGCGATTTCGACCTGTTTTGCAAAAGTTGTGAAAATTTGAAAAAAAACAGCCTGTTTGGGTATGAGGGTCAAACTTGATAGTTGACTATAACTATTAGCAGTTATAGTTACTCCTGGTCACATGTAACAGTTTAGTGCTGGGTGGTCTGCTCTAGCGGTCACAGTTGTGATTAAGGCTAGATTAGCCAACAGTTCTCCATATGACCGTGGCTGAACCAAAGCCAAAAATAAAAAAGAAAATAAAAAGGTAGAAGGGGACAGTTGACTGTAACTGTTAGCAGTTATAGTTACTCCTGGTCACATATAACAGTTTAGTGCTGGGCAGTCTGCTCTGGCGGTCACAGTTGTGATTAAGGCTAGATTAGCCAACAGTTCTCCATATGACCGTGGCTGAACCAAAGCCAAAAATAAAAAAGAAATTAAAAAGGTATAAGGGGGCCGATAGTTTAGCCCCTCCTCACTCCCCGTGTTACCCGCTGCCAATGCGTCTATCCACTGACTGTCCGCGTTGTAGCCAAATGACCAAATGGCCAAACTCATCAAACAACAGTTTAGGGCTTTGTATTGGCGGATTAGGGTTTTATTAGCGATTAGGGTTTTGTATTGGTGGATTGACTGCTTAGTGAAGGCAATGCCAACTAGCGATGGCGTCCTAAAGCAAAGACCCGAGACCGCAGGAGATATGTGAGTGTCGACCTAGAAGGTGGGGCTCTGGGCATCAACGGGGGTTTCGAATGTAGAGGAGTAGAGGTAAGGTGTCGGCGGGTTTTTTTTGGAAGCGGCAGGCCAAAACACCAGCAGCCGAGAGGAGTTTAAGCAAGGGCCACAGCGGGGATCGCCACAAATGGTGGCGGAAGGTGCCACAGGCGGTGACGTCGACCGGTTGTTAGTTAGGGTTTCGACTACGAAAGGAACGACGACCAAGTAGTGGCAACTCAGATCACTAGGGGCGATGGGAGATTTAAGAGTCTCAAATGGTGGCGGATATTCAAACAGAAGCCGCGGTCGGAGATGAGTAAAGGTTAGGAAGGGTCGACAAAGCTTTCATCATAGGTCGACGGAGGAGGTCCTGCTGAGTGGCGGAAGGGGCATCAACTAGGCCGCGGATGGCAGGTGATTTAGACGGCGGTGACAAACTAAACACAGCAACGACTAGGGTTTCTGTTGGCGGTAGCTTAGTGGGTGGCGATTGTTTAGGAGTAGGCGGCAGTCGACTGTATGCAGGATGTATGTAGAGGGGGAGGGAGGTTTTCCAGCAACAATGGATGCAGCAGAGAGGTCAACAGAGATCAAAATGAACCTGCAACTTTATCCCTTAATCCTTCAAACAGTGAAATTTACAACCCTCAAAACATACAATGCAAATCGATATCACCTGAAACACAAATGTTAATCGATACCAAACCAAACCAAAAACCAGTGACTTTGACATGGACCCCTGCGACGGATCCGTACGGTACGGCCCTACGACAGGGGCCGGAACCAAAAAGAATTTCAAATTTTTTCTACCAACGAAATATAGGGTATTATATGTCGTTTTTCGCTTCTCAGACCTCCTGGACTCAACGGTGAGGTCCGTTTGAGCTCAAGAAGCCACTTGCAAGATTTGATTTTCAAAAATCACCAAAAAATGTTAAATTTTTCATGCATTCACGTCGGGTTCACCAATGTGGGCAAGGAAAAAAGCTAGCTATCATGCAGAAAACAAAATAACAACTAACCCTAGCTCCCAATGGAGAGCAATCTAACCTAGATAACAGTCAAACAAGCATGAAAAACAACTAAGATCTAAGCTAGTGTTTGTCTTATCTCCATTGTCCTCCTAAATCTTCCATTGTTGTTCTCAGATTTGCTGATTTTTGCATAATCTTGAGAAGCTCATGAGAATGGCAAGATGTTGGAGAGTCACAGCGGATTCAGAGCTAAGAAAAATGTCTTCTAAGAGGTGAAAATGGAGCCAAATGAGGTGTTTTATAGAAGAGGGAATTTGATTGAATGGCTCAGATTTAAAGTTGACTTGGAGCCAAAATGAAGGGCTAGGATGAGTTACGGTCTTCCTCCACAAGAGGACAAGAGTGAATTTAAAATTCACAAATATGATGAGGTGTTTTATGATTTTTAAATTAAATAAATGTTCATTTATTTAATTTATTTGAAGAAAGGGATAATGTGATGGGGGATTTAAACAAATGTTGTATTTGTTTAAATCAAACAAAGGGAACATTAGGACATGAATGATTAAATAATTAATTAATTCAAATTAATTATTGAACCATAGGGGAAAATTAGGGAAAATTAGAACGTAGAAGAAATTAGGGTTTTGTGACATGAGGACACTTTTAGGTGTCTACGGGAAGCCCTTCTACTTCACCCTATTCAGGCAAATCAGTCTTTCTCACAGTGGGGCCTGGATTTTATTGGCATGATCAACCCTACATCTAGTGCTGGCCATAAGTGGGTTCTAACTACAACAAACTACTTCACCAGGTGGGTTGAAGCAGTCTCACGCAAAGAGGCTACAAAATCAGCAATCATGGATTTCTTGGAAGAAATCATGACAAGGTTTGGAGCTCCCCACACTATCATCTCTAATAATGCAAAAGCTTTCACTAGTTTTAGGATGGCTGATTGGGCTTTGAAATATAATGTGTTTTTGAAAACTTCTTCTAACTATTACCCCCAAGGTAATGGTTTAGATGAATCTACTAATAAGAACCTAATCAGAATTTTGAAGAGAACCATGGAAACAAATCAAAGATAGTGGCATAATAAAATCAGATTTGCTCTTTGGGCTGATAGGATCACCTATAAAAGAGCCATTGGTAATTCTCCTTTTGTCCTTGTGTATGGAAGAGAGGCTAGATTGCCCTTGTCTTTGGAGCTTCCTTCATTAAAATTGGCCCAGTTGTTGGAGTTAGAGGGTGAAGATGCTAGGTCTGTGAGGATAGCTGAATTAACTGGATTAGAAGAACTAAGACATTCAGCCATGCCTACATTGAAATAACACCAGAAGCAGACCAAGAAGTACTTTGACAAGAATGCCAAGGATCAAATTTTCAAGGAAGGAGATCTAGTTTTGAAATGGGATGCTGAGAGAGCCAACCTTGGAGGCCACACTAAGTTTGATGCAACCTGGAGTGGGCCATATATCATCACCAGCTGCAAGCAAACCAACACTTTCAATCTTTCAAAGCTGGATGGTGAGGTTCTACCAATCTCAGTCGATGGGGTCCATCTCAAACCTTACTTCTAGGTTTCGTCTGAGGTTTTGTATGTATTGTTTTGTTTTGTTTCTGCTTTAATTTTCCTTTTCCTTAAGTGCTATTGCACAGGCTGCACTCTCATTAGGAGAATGTAGGCCTCGTTTTTTCCTTTGTTTGGTGTTGTTTTTCTCAAGGCAAGCTTTTAGTTGTTCCCAGCATACTTCGGTCCCTTTTGACTCTATGCCCAATGAATGCTTAAAGCCATTGGATTCTTTTGTTTAGCAAGCAAACATTCCTGAGAGGTCGCCAAAATGTTGTCCTATTTTGCCTTCCATCCAAATAGCCCAAGGATCCATGATTTTTCAGTGTTTTCCCCTTTTGAAGTGCAAGGAAAAAACCCCCAAAATAACTAAGTCCAAAAATCCTAAGTGTTTCCTTGTATTTTATGTCTTTTCAGAGTTTCGGAGTTCGGAGTTCTCTTCGTCATGCCATCCTTATCGGCTCCGAAATCTACCTTGTTTCCTTTGTAATCCGCCTAAGTGTTTCAGGCGTTGAAGGTCAGGAGTTCCTTCTTCCCTCTTCTTTTCCGAAGGCGCCAAGCGGAAGGTTCGAAGCCTGAACTCCGACAACAGCGCATCCGCGCAGAGGATAGTTGATAGAGCCAAGTCAGCTTTATGCTGTTGCGATAGGCTGCCACATGTACGAGGTCAGCCGAAGGACTACGTAGAACGAATAATCGCGGCGTCAGTTAGGTGGGACTCGATGAGGGGCACGCTAATGCAAACTGTTGACACGTAGCTAAAGTCCGTCAGGCTCGTAAATCTAAGTGTTTCAGACTTCGGCAAGTGGGGGCTCCTTCCTATTTTCTGTTGGCAAGCGAAAGGCAGAAGGCACGAGGCCCGATCTCCGACAACTTTCATAATTTCCTTCTAAGTGCTATGGAAGCAGGGATCGAGCGCTTCTTCTTTTCAAAAGCACGATGCACAGTGAAGACCCGATCATCGAAGCCTGACAGATTCCCTTTTCACTTCTTTCGGACTTTGAAGGTCAGGGTTTCCTTCTTCACCTTTCAAAGGCCCGATTGGTGGAAGACCGATCGCAGGAAGTCCGATCAGTCAGGGCCAGAACTGTTTCACCTTTCCGGCTCTTACTCCTAATCTTGACGCAATGGGACTGCTCAATGGCTTTCTTGGTCGCCATTAATGTTCCTTCAGAGCCAAGGCGTAAAAGTTTTTCTTCTAAGGCAAAAGGAGAAGTGGAAAAGTCATCGGCAAAAGACTAAATCAGCGAGTGAGCATTCAATGCAGATATTTCTTCAGCTACTCAATCCTTCAGATATTTTCATAGTTATTGTTACGAATCAAATCAAGGATATCTTCTACAAAACCAATGCATACAGTCATTCTTTTGCAAAATATCTTTGACGGGCCCATTGGGCGAATTTATTGTAGTAGGTGAATGTGCTATCGGTGTAAAATGATATATATACATGTAAATCATATGTATTGTTTTTGGTTGTTGGTCTAAAAACCACATCTTGTATCAGCTATAATCTTGCCTCCATGATAAATAGACAATAAATTTTACCTTCTTAGACAATTTTTTTGCATTGTGTAGCATGACTATTTGAATCTTCATTTGTGAATGTTTCTTTCCTTTTGGGTCTCAATCAGATTCCTTTGCCTCTGCAGATAGTTTATGAGTTGTGTATGCATATCTATTGTTCGATATTATTTTGTGCATGGATGGTTAATCTGAAAGCCAAACACATTAAACCTGGTGTATCACCTTTTCCTTTTCAGTTCCTCCTTCCCTTTTCCCAACAGTGTTAGATTACGTTTACTTCATAGTTTTCTCTGAATCTCACATTCAGAAAGAGGAACCAACCTTCTCTGGAGGTTTGATTTCATTTGCAGGGTGCTACACGTCGAAATCACTCCCATGTTTCACTGGATTAATGCAATAAATAGGCTTCAACATAAGGTGCAAATCCAAGTGACAACAGGGACTAGGGAGAGAGAAAAAGAAAGCGGAAGCCATGGGAGACAAGAATGAAGAAAATATGCAGAAGGTTACTAGGGAAAACAAAGAATTTCAATCCTCTATGAGAGACTCTATGGAAGAGATAGCTCGAATCCTAAGGGGGATGAATCAACAATGGAATGCTGGTAGGTCCAATCAACCTTTTGCGGAAAGAAGTAACTCAGCTAATGATAGGGTTTCAATTAACCCACCCACGAAGACATTCAAAGCCAGATTTTTATAGAAAGAAGAGGCATATCCCTTTGAGGAAGAACAGCTCATACCACCACGACAAGAGGATGAGAAGGCAAGGTATCATGTTGGATATAATGTCCTAAACCCAACCATTTGTCATGACATGGCTTTCATTGAATATTATGAGATGAAAACAAGAATTGGGCATAGGAGGAGAAGGTATGAGGAGTAGCCTCGAAGAGATATACGACAACATTTGGGAAAGATCACTATACCCACATATGATGAATCAGACAATTGTTCTGCTAGAGCATGGTCGCAGAAGTTGGATGCATATTTCTCATTGAGTCTCATGTTTGAAGAATGTAATGGGCCGCACCTGTTGTTTCTTTGATTTATCTTAATAGTGTTATTTTATTAATTTTTGTGATCTTTCAGAACTAGACGGAAGATGCAGAAGGGTTTTTTGGTTGCATGTGTTTTGTGTTTGCCAGAAACAATAGGAAATGGAGCATACAAATGAAACCCAGAAAAAGTACAATAGATATGAACAAAATATGAGAGACCCAATTCATGAAATCACATAAAATGAATTATCAACACATGCCCATGTCAAAATATCCAACTTGGTACTTCTGTTGTAGCTGAACCAGCAATATGGGTAGCATAGAATTCCACGAAAATCACCGTAAATGATAGAATGTTGGCATACATTGAAAACTATAGATTTGAGACCCTAGACGCCAAGAATGGGAGGTATAGTCACTGCCAAAACAATGTGAAATGACTCCCAGCAGTCCCACGTCACTCCTAGTTGTATGGCCCAGCTGTAGCAGATTTCAGTCCACAACCAGTGCCAAAACCCTCCAAAATAACCCTGCTAACTTTGTTTGTTGTTGTCCACTAGAGGCGACCATGAAAGAGGGATCAAAATGCACCAAAACTCATACTAGAAACTCCACAAGTGGTACAGCTGGTCTTAGTGAAGGTACGACCAGCATGGAAGAAGTATGGCTGCCAATAACTCTTCCCCAAATCACTAGAAATCTGTCCTCATACCACGATCTCAGCCGTTCACAAAAAATCTGTGAAAGATGTGTCAATGAAGTCCTCAAACCCTCACCAAAATGAGTTCCATTGAATCTCAAATGCAAACACGGGATGTATTTGCCTCTCTAGCACCCTTGGATGGTATTGCACACCTGCAGAATGTTGTCACTATAGGAAGTTTTTGTTTCCAACAACCCTTGGGTTCGAAACTCCTCAAAACCCTCCAAAGCTTTTGCAAAGCAAAAACAAGCAATATCAAGATATCAACGCATAAACACAAATGAGGCACTTTTCCTCTTTTATAATTCTCCAAGAGGGGTTGATGCACTTTGGAGGGAAATATTTTATTTTAAATCACTTTATTAATCTCCTAAGGTGGGCGCCCATCTCCAACTTAAGTGACCTTTAATAATATTTCATTTTTGTCACTTAACTATAATATTTTCCAAAGTCCCCATTAAATAATGTTATTAATCTTCGGACTTTAAAACGGAAGCCCAAACGTGCACAGAATCTAGTGATCTTGAGACCTTTGGAAAGGTCTCGCCAAGACGCATCAACTCCAACACTGAAAATCCTGAAATGGCACAAACCCTAATTTGCTAAAAATAGCAAGTCCGGCCCAAAGCAACAAACCACCTCTAGAAAGTGCCAACTGGAAACCAAATTGAACCCAAGCCAACATCCACTCAACTAATCAACTCATCCAAATACTACCAACCATGGTTCCCTAACTAGGCTAGTTAGTCTATGGGAACTCAATGATAGACTAACTTTGTATAGAGAAAGGGGACATTACAGCCCGCCCTTCCCAAGATTGCTTGCCTCAAGCAATCTCAGATCAGGATGCACTAAAATCTGCTCGCTCTCCCAAGTAGCATCCTCAACAGGCAGGTTTTTCCATTTGACTAGATATTCCTTGATAACTCTCCTCTGCAAAGTTCGTTCTCTGGTATCAATGATGGCCTCAGGTACTAAGATCAACTTCCCCTCTTCATCAAGAGGAGGTAACTATGCAAAAGGAACCACATTGTGTTCTAACGCCTTCTTGAGGCAAGACAAATGGAATACATTATGTACCTTGCTCCCTGCCGACAACTCTAACTCATAAGCCACTTCTCCAACCTTTTTGGAGATCATGAAAGGCCCATAGTACCGTGGCTTAAACTTCTCTGCACCACTCTTCTTGAGAGTAGACTGTTTGTAGGGTTGCAGCATCAAATACACCATGTCACCAACCTCAAAAGAACGCTCAGTCCTGTGCTGATCTGCGTACTGCTTCTGTTGGTTCTGCGCCTTTTGAATGTTTTCCCTCAAAGACCTCATAATATCCTAACTCTCCTACAGAAGGTCTCTGGCCGTAGGTACTCTGCTATCACCAAATAACAAATCCACAAAGCTCAGTGCCTCGTACCCATATAGTGCCATGAACGGTGACATCTGAATGGACATGTGATAAGTGGTGTTATAGTAGTACTCGCCCAGATGTAGCCACTTTATCCATGCCTTTTGCTGCCCTGCTATATAATTTCAGAGGTATCCTTCCACCCATTTATTGACTATTTCCGTTTGTCCATCAATTTGTGGGTGGTAGCTAGTGTTGGGGGTGAGCTCTGTCCCAATCAACCTAAAGAGCTCCTGCCAAAAATTACTTAGGAACCTGCTGTCCCTGTCGCTCACTATGCTCCGCGGCAACCCATGAAGACGGAATACCTCTCTAAAAAACAATTCTGCAACCTAAGCTCTAGTGAAGGTGGTCGGAATAGCAAAGAAGTGTGCAAACTTCATCAACCTATCCACCACCACGAAGATGCAATCTCGACCTTGGACTTTTGGCAAGCCCGTGATAAAGTCCATCGAGATACTATCCCATTTCCTCTCAGGTATGGGTAGGGGTTGCAATAAACCACCTGGAAAAGAGTGCTCTTGTTTGTTCTGCTGACATGTCGGGCACTCCCTCACATACTTCAACACTTCGGTTTTGAGGCCCTTCCAAGTAAAACACTCTCTCACCTGCCTGTATGTTTTGAAATAACCAGGATGACCAGCCATAGGCAAATTGTGGAAAGCTCTCAAAACCCTCTGCTTCATCTCTGAACCTGGCACTAGAAGAATCATGCCCTTGTAAATGATCAAGTCATTTACCACTGAATATCTGTCATCTCTGATAGTGCCATCTATGATCCCAGAAGCCCATTTGTCTTTTGCATACCCTGCAGATATCAATTCTCTCCAGTCCTCTGCAATCTCACCCAAGGCACACAAATGAGGTCTCCTGGACAATGCGTCAACAACTATATTTTTTTTCCCTTTGACGTAGACTATGTCAAAGTCATAGGCCTGTAGTTTACTAACCCATTTTTGCTGCCTGACACTAAGATCCTTCTGACAGAGGAAATGTTTGAGGCTGTTATGATATGTTTTAACCATAGATGCAAGACTCGCGAGTTTTTCCAAGCCGCGAGTACTTCATGCAAAAACTCGCCAAAAAAAACCAGAGTTTTTCTGAAAAACTCGCCAAAAATTCACGAGTTTTTGGCGAGTTTTTCAGAAAAACTCGCGAGTCCGCGCCAAAAACTCGTCCGGCGTGAAAAGTCCGATTTTGGCGGCGTTTAAAGGTGTTTTTGACTCATTTTTGGTCATTCTACTTGCTCCAAATGAGAAAAAAACCCCTCCCAAGCATTTTACACCTATTTGCAGCAATTTGGTGTCGACCAAACAAGATTTGAGGTGGATTCGAATTGAATTTGAAAGGCAAATCAGATTCCCAGGTAGGTTTTTGTTTTTTTTCTCTCTTTCTTTTTTTGAAATTTCTTCTTCATTTTTGAAGCATCTAAGTTTAAAAAACATCATGAATGTAGTATAAATGGATTTGTATTGATCAAAACAAGATTTATATTCATAAAAACAAGATTCATCACTGTTTTGTTTGCATTTTTTCTGTTTTTTTCATTTTTTTCACATTTTTTTCATTTTTTTCATTTTTCTTCATTCTTCTTATTTCAATCCTTTTTTTTTTTTGAAGAAAATATTAAAGTCTTAAGATTAGTTTGCATTTTTAGTAATTTAGAGTAATTTTTTTATTTCTTCATTGTTTTCATATTTTTTCCAAACCCTAGCTAATTTTTTTTTTGTTGAATCCATTTTTTTGGGAACAAAATGTTTAACTTTAGAATTTTACGTTAGTTTAAATTTAATCTATCAAGTAGAAATCTAATTTAGGTTGTTTTTTTAATTTTCTATTAAAAAACTAACAACTTGTGCTTTCTCTTTGTATGTGCAGGTTAATTTATAATGGCAGATAGAGATGCTTCTATATCCGGTTCAGCCTCAAGCCCTGTTGCATCATCATCATTTGTAGGCAAACGTCCTCCAAGAGCTAGAGATCCTGCGTGGAAATATGCCTATCTAGGACCGTACCCTAGCTCAGTTTTTTGCATCCAATGCGAAAACGTATACCGTGGAGGCATTAACCGCCTCAAATACCATCTTGCAGGCATCAGTCGTCGTGATGCGAAGGCCTGTACTAAAACCATGGAAAAAATAAAAAGACAAATGAATGCCATACTTGCAGCCGCAGAAGAAAGAAAATTACAAAGGGAGAAGGCAAAGGCAACCATGCAAGCATCCATAGCTTCTCAAGGTGCTCCAGTCAACCTTGAGTCGGATCATGATGCACTTCAGGGCATAGTGGGCTCTCTTCGTGGTCCACGTAACTGAAGGCAACCCACCACCACTGCGAGCCCTTCATCTACTTCCAGTAGAGCACGAGGATCAGCACCTACACGCACAGTAGATAGTTTTTTTGTGCCTAGAAACACACCTGGATCACAAACTTCCTTAGAGGCAACTGGGTGGAATAAGGAGGTGCATGACCGTGCATACATTGCTTGTGCCGATTTTTGGTATTTCAACAACATCCCTTTCAATGTGGCAAATTCGCCCTATTGGCATAATTTGGTTACTGCACTGACGGTTGCAGGAAAGGGCTTCTAGGCACCTTCTCGCACAGAATTGAGTGGGAGGTTAGTTAATTTAATCTTTTAGGTTTTAAGTTTTTGATAAATTTATGTTCTTTAATTTATAGAAATTTATGATGAATTTAAACTATTTTTTGTTTACAAACAAAATTTGTGTACTTAATTTCACTTTGTACTTGTAGGTTGCTTACAAATGCAAGAGATAGGGCAAGGGCAGTGGTGGAAGACCAAAGAAATGAATGGAAAAAAAATGGCTGCTCTATTGTTTCCGATGGGTGGACGGATGGTAAAAACCGCACCATCATTAATTTTTTGGTAGCTTGCAAGAATGAAGTGGTGTTCTTGAAATCAGTGGATGCCTCCAACATAGTGAAAAATGCATAAAATTTGGCTAAAATGTTGAAGCAAGTTTGCATGGAGATTGGGATTGAAAATGTTGTGCAAATAATTACTAACAATGCAGCAACATATGTGACAGCTGGTAGAATCCTCCAAGAGAGACACCACACAATTTTTTGGACACCTTGTGCAGCACATGTCCTTGACCTTCTTTTGGAGGACATAGGCAAGCTTGATTGGGTCACACCGATTGTAGAGGATGCAAGGAGGATCACAAAATTTATCTACAATCACCCTTGGGTTCTTCACATGATGAGGGATTACACCCAAGGGAAAGAGTTGGTGAGATCCGGTGTGACAAGGTTTACAACGGTTTTCTTAACGTTGCAAAGCATTCTTGGTGCATTGGCGGCTTTGAAACAAATGTTTGTGTGCCCAAAATGGACAAAATCATCTTATGCAAAGAAGCCAGAAGGAGACAAGGTCGCATGCATTATCTTCGACAAACTATTTGCAGAAAGAGCTGCAGAGATTGTGAAGGTAACTTCAAAACTTCGAATTTAAATTCAAATTGAATATTTATTTATTTTTAATGTCTTTCATTGTAAATTAGTAACTTTAATCTTTTTGCATTTTTATATTGTAGGTGTCGGAGCCCTTGGTTAGAGTCCGCTTGGTAGATGGGGATAAAACCCCAATGGGGTATCTTTATGAGGCTATTGATAGGGCCAAGGAAGCTATAAGAACTTAT
Organism: Cunninghamia lanceolata; assembly: GCA_027924645.1. Classification (NCBI taxonomy): domain Eukaryota; kingdom Viridiplantae; phylum Streptophyta; class Pinopsida; order Cupressales; family Cupressaceae; genus Cunninghamia; species Cunninghamia lanceolata. Next base: position 17,445,634 of record BSBN01000547.1, read on the forward strand.
TATAAGGGGGACAACCTCAAATTTGATCCCATATGGAAGATTATTGATAGGAGGTGGAACAATCAACTCCAACCCATCCATGTAGCAAGGTACTTTTTAAACCCCCATTTCTTCCATTCAGGCACCTTCTCAGATCCTACTGGAGAGGTTATGGAGGGCCTCACTTCTTGCATTTAGAGGATGACACCCCAAGCTGAGGTGGCAGACCTCATTGTTGATGAATTGCAAGCTTATAGGGAAAGTAGGGGTAGGCTCTTTTCTTCAGACCTGGCTACACGAGCAATAAACAATCAGTCACCAGGTATAAAATTTCAAATTTACAAGTTACAAACTTACAACTATTGATAATTTGATATTTAATATGTTTTGAACTTTTCACTTTCCTTTCTAAGTTTCTAACTCTTCAATATTTTTTTTGTAGAGGTTTGGTGGACAAATTGGGGTGGAAATACCCCAAATCTCCAGAGATTTGCCCTCCATGTCTTATGCCAACCATGTAGTTCATCCAATTGTGAGCGCAACTGGAGCTTATTTCAGGCCATCCATACAAAGAAGAGGAACAAGCTAGCTCAGAAACGCCTCAATGACCTTGTCTATGTGCAATATAATCTTCGGCTGCGCACAAGAAGGGTAGAGGAAATATCAGATGATCCAATTGATTTGGATGAGATAGATCCTTACAGTGATTGGACAGGGCAGGATGAGCAGCGTTCATTGTTTTCTGAGGATGAGATCTATGATTTGGAGAGATAGGCAATGGAGGAGGCGGCTGCCACTGGAATCAATGGATTGGGATTCTCATTGGATGACATTGAGGATGAGGAGGATGAGGAGACATTGCCACCAGGACCACTACCAGCATCTACATCCAGGATGGAGGTTGAGCCACGGCTTGTCATGTCGAGGAGGGAGGAGCCACAGCAGATTCCTGGGACTAGACCTTCTAGATCTACCACTCCCCTAGTTTTCAGTAGACTTGGGAAGAGGAAGATGTAGTATTTTACTATTTAGTATTTACTTTTAGTTTTACAAAAACAATTTGCTATTTCCATTTTGTTTCAGACTATCAGTATTAGCGCATTCCACATGAGGATGCCATTCTGTACCCAATTTACTTTGAAATCAATCAAATACAACTAGACTCAACTTGTTTCTCATTTATTGATTTGTTGGATGCATCTAATCATTGAATTTTGCAAAAAAAATGTGTTTTTAATGAAATTTAAACAATTTTTAAGTTGCCGAGTTTTTGCGAGTTTTTTGCCAAGTTCTTGCTGAGTCGAGTTTTTCAGGCTTGGCGGGTTTTTGCTTTTGGCAAGTTTTTCAACTATGGTTTTAACCACAAACTTACTCCCTACTAGGTACTGCCTAAACTTAGCCAAAGCATGCATGATGGCTAACATCTCCTTATCATAGATACTGTAGCTCTTTTCCACACCCCTCAACTTCCTACTCTCGAATACAATAGGGTGTTTATCGTGCATCAAAACCGCACCAATGCCTTCTCCTGAGGCATCACACTGAAGCTCAAAAGGCCTGCCAAAATCTGGAATGGCCAACACTTGATAGGTACTCATCAACTCCTTAAATCTGTCAAAACACTATTGAGCACCACTAGACCAACCAAATGCATCCTTCCGAGTCAAATCTATAAGGGGGGCAGCTGACTATGAAAAACCCCTGACAAAGTGGCGGTAGTACCCACATAAACCAAGGAATCCCTTAAGTTGAGAGAGATTCTTTGGTGGTAGCCAGTCAATAATCGCTCGGATCTTTTCCAGATCTACCTTAACACTACCAGAACTGATGATGTGACCTAAGTATAACAACTCGGTCATCCCAAACTCACACTTCGACATCTTGGTGTATAATGACTCACGCTCAAGTATGCTCAAAACAATGTCTATGTGCTTTAGGTGTTCCTCCCATTTCCTGCTATATATAAGTATGTCATCAAAGAATATGAGCACAAACCTCTACAACTACGCTCTAAATACCCTGTTCATATAGGACTGGAAAGTGGTTGGCGCATTGGTCAAACCAAAAGGCATGACCAGAAACTCGAAATGCCCATAATGGCATCTGAATGTTGTCTTCTCAACGTCCTCCTCCCTGACCCGTATCTGATGATAACCGGATCTCAAATCAATCTTTGAGAAGTAGCATGCTCCGTGCAATTCATCTATGAGCTCGTTAATACGAGGAATGGGGTACTTGTTTTTAATGGTCTTTTTATTCAGCTCCCTGTAATCAATACACATCCTGAGCGTCCCATCCTTCTTTACCAGGACAACAAAAGAAGCAAATGGACTCTTCCTCGGCCTAATGTGCCCCAGTTTGAAAAGCTCCTTAATAGCCTTCACGATCTCGTCCTTGTACCTTTTTGGATGCATGTATGTAGTAATAACAGGTTTGGCACCCTCTTCAAGCTCAATGACATGCTCAATTCCCCTATCAGGGGGTCTACCTGGTGGTATATCACTAAACACTTTGGTGTGTTTAGTCAATAGAGCCTGAATGTCTGGAGGATACTCATGCTTCTGTTGCTCTGTAGATGATGGCATCACCATCACCTCTGCTGCCCACTAAACCTAATCATGACGTATCATCCGCTCCATCCTCTTAAGTGACACCACTCTCAAACCACCATCTGACAATCCTCTGAGCACATCTCTTCCCGTTCACCTCAAACTTCATTTCCATTGTATGCAAGTTGAGGGTGAACTCCCCAATGTCATGAAGCCATCTCATGCCCAACACAACATCCATCTCACCCATGCTAACCACATAAAAATTTGTCTGGCAAATGTAATCACTCAACTGAATGGTTAGGTCGGGTATCCTCCTAGTACCGGTGAGAACAAATCCATTCGCCACTCTCACCTTAAATCCTTCAAACTCTTGTGGCTTTAGTCCTCTCTTCGCAACCAAGCCTTCGTCTATGAAATTGTGAGTAGCACCAGTGTCTAAAAGGGTGATCACTCTCTGCCCACCAAGAACTCGAATCCTGAATGACCCCTCTCTGAATGCTGGCGAGGTGTGTTGTGGGTAGATCAGTTGGCTCCTCTTTATCTGATGCCTCAAATGAACCATTTGAACCTGTATCATTGGCTTTTGATTGCTGATCTAATTGATGTTCCAACTCCACTAACTCATTGGCAGAAAAGTACTCCAACTGTTTTGCCTTCCCTTGGGCAGCACACTTGGGCTTAGGATCCCATGGCTCTAAGCAATGAAAACAAGGTTTCTTCCTCCTGAGGTCATTAAGTTGATCATTATCCAACCTAGGAGAGCTCATGTTGTTGTCTGGGTTCCCTTTGAAAGTGTTTTTTGTCCTTGTCCTTATGAATGAACCCCTTAGACTGAAATTTACTCCTCCATGTAGAGGATTCCATGTCACATGCCTTCTTCATGGCCTCTTGAAGAGTAGGTGGATCAAGACCCTTTATCCATCCTCGCAAAGGGTCAGATAGCCCATCAATGAAAAGTATCCTCAGTCTATGCTCTGAAATATCAGAGACCACAAATAACTCCTGAAACTCCGTAATGTAAGAATCAACTGAGCCCACTTGTTTGAGTTGGGCTAACTCCTTGAACTGCAACTCTGGATCCTTTTTATCAAATCTATCAATTAATCTGGGAGTGAACTCGACATACGAAGTGATCTAATCATGGCCCAATGTGGTTTTACCATTACTCCACCATTTATGAGCGCTACTCTCTAAGTGCAAAACTGCATAGGTGATTGCTTCTTCTTCGGGCATAGGGCTGATCTGAAGATAACTATCCAGTTTCTGAACCCATGCTCTAGCAGTGGTCTTCCCTAAACAATCAAAGGCAAGGTCATCTTACTAACTTTCTTCTGAAGCTCCTGATAATGCTGCCTATTTCCCCTGTTGGGTCGATGTTTCATCCTTAGATCAAAATGCTCCCTAAAAGTCATCTCAGCTCGAAACTCCTCACTAGAAGCCTGCCAATCCCTCAAAATCACGTCTTGGAATTCTACCTGTGTAAGCTCCTATTCGGGTACATTGTTCCTAGGTGCAAAAGCAAGTATATCGGATATGTGTCAATTTTGTTTGTAACCTGTCCATCCTCTCGAACATTTCGCGCTACCCTCTAGCTAAGTCATTTAATGCATGCAACATGCTAGTCATATCTGCTCTCCCTTCGTCATACTGGTCTCTATTAGACCTACCCTCACGATCACCCATGTTTTCTGTAATGGGTTCTTCTTCACTGTAAATCACTACCGGTTGTTCCTCCGCTACTATCACAACTATATCTATATTTGCAAAGGGAACTGTATGGGGAAACTCAATATCTCGCTGTGACCTATTTCGTCTGAGATAATATTGATGTGTCCCAGGCTACATGTCTCAATTCATCTTCTACATGTCTATGTCTAACCTCACAAGATGGCTGTAACATACAACCTTGAATTTTTTTTTCAAACTTAAATAGTGATAACACAATGTTACCACAACTAAAATACTTACACACTGCTGATCAAGTTCCCAACTCAGCGAGGTGAGAGCATAATGTGCTTTGCTATACAATCTAAAACATTGTGCAATAAATAAACATTCATCTGCTAATCAATCAAACACATATATCTGATAATATCAAACAGTTTTATGACTGCTCATAACAAGTTCCAATCTGCAATTTCAAAACCAAACTGCCCAGTCACAAACTCACATCAGTCACCCACATACATAGTTGTACAGTTGTCTGGAGTGAACAAAACTCTTCATAGAAGCACTAATTCAACCAACATCAAAACCAAACTGCCCCCCCAAACTATTATACCTGTCAACAATGATTTATGAGCAGGAAATACAGTCATAAAGTAAGCGATCTGCTTCTGATTTTCACACGTCCCACAACAGGCCTGTAAGGTCAGTAGGGATAAATCACTTCAAAACTCTTAAAAATCTGCTCAAAATTGAATAGATATTGGATAGCAAAGGTTCCACTCGCATAACAATGGATATTCAAGCATTAAAAGCTTCAAACAAACAAGATTGAAGACAAACTCAATTTCACCCATCCATAACTGGTACGGTTGAACGTACGAATTGGCTCATAAGATCATAAATACTGCCCAGAATATTCAAAAATTTGATTCTTAAAACATTTCTCACTTCATACAACTAATTTCAATCTATTAAAGATGCACCACAACTGAAAGCAAACTCAAAATCAGAAGATCACCCTCCAGCAAATGTACGACACTCACAAGGTACGGCTGCACTTTTAAAAAAATCAGACTTTGCATTAAACTCACAACAAAGACTATGGATGATGGCGCCTAGGGAACATAAAAACATTACAAAAGATTTTGGATTAATTCAAAGTCCCAATGATATTATTTTCAATTACTCTCAAGTCTGCAAGTACGGCCCAACAGTGTACGGACCAGCAGAAAGCTTCATCCAAAAACAAAGAAATTGATCAAAAACACTATCCAAATCATCTACAATAGCTTTCAAGGGCAAATTACAGATTTCCCAATCAAAATCTCATCAAAACTTCCATCTTTATCAGCTCCATGTGATTTCCTGAATGAAAACCACCATTAATCTCAAGAGGGTTTTCGTCCTCAAGAGAATATGGAAGAACTCTCTGGTTCAATCCATCTGCAAACAAAACAAATCCAAAAGCATAACATAACCCCTCCAAATGAGAGCTCATTCACTTTTATAAGGCACTTGAGGAGTTACAAAGGAAATGAATTATTTCTTGAAAATAATAACATTTTCCTTCCAACTTAAATTATTTCTTTTTTCCTCCACTTAAGTATTCACTTTTATGTGCCTAAATAAAGAAATATGTTTTCCCCTTTCTAATGAGCTATAACACTTAATAATTTAATAATTATTTTCACCCCTTAGGAGCTTAAGTGAAAATAATAATTAAAATAACTCATTAAATATTATTTTTTGCAAAAAATCCCAAACGGCCTTCGAATGCAAATTAAACTGAACCAATATGCTCTGTAAGGTTTGCGGTGTGCAACGATGCCTTCCGGGTGACTTTCCAAAAATAGACGGCTTGTCCAAGAATCCTGGAGAGCAAACCGAGAGCCCGATCATACTTCTGCAAGCATCACTGTCACCCTAGACATTCACTGAGCTCAATGCCATAAAAATTAGTCCACTTCTAAAAGGAAAAACCATTATTATAATTAATATTACACTTAAGTTGCTAATTAAACATAACCTTAGGCAACCTTAGTGAAATATTAATTAATTATATGAATAATGGTCCCAAGCCATATAAAGCAATATAATTGCACTAATTAAACAACTTTGCTTATCCCTTGGTGAAATTGAAGACTTGAGACACACAACTGCTCTGCAGACTGAACCATGACCTCTCCAAGAACTTTGGAGTCCTTCGCAAACATGCCAGATAGCCTCCAAGAGACTAAGAACAAGCACAATGTGCACGAATATCAATGCGCCAAAAATGGGACATTACAATGGCAAGAAGAGTTGTGCTCTGATACCACTGTAATGGGCCGCACCTGTTGGTTCTTTGATTTATCTTAATAGTGTTATTTTATTAATTTTTGTGATCTTTCAGAACTAGACGGAAGATGCAGAAGGGTGTTTTGGTTTGCATGTGTTCTGTGTTTGCCAGAAATAGTAGGAAATGGAGCATACAAATGAAACCCAGAAAAAGTACAATAGATGTGAACAAAATATGAGAGACCCAGTTCATGAAATCACATAAAATGAATTATCAGCACATACCCATGTCAAAATATCCAACTTGGTACTTCTGTTGTAGCTGAACCAACAATATAGGTAGCATAGAATTCCACCAAAATCATCGTAAATGATAGAATGTTGGCATACATTGAAGACTACAAATTTGAGACCCTAGACGCCAAGAATGAGAGGTATAGTCGCTGCCAAAACAATGTGAAATGACTCCCAGAAGACCCACGTCACTCCTAGTTGCTGTACGGCACAGCTGTCGCAAATTTCAGTCCACAACCAGTGCCAAAACCCTCCAAAATATCCCTGCTAACCCTATTTTCTGCTGCCCACTAGAGGCAAGCATGAAAGAGGGATCAAAATGCACCAAAATTCATACTAGAAACTCCACAAGTGGTACGGCTGTTCTTAGTGAAGGTACAGCCAACATGGAAGTACGGCTGCCAATAACTCTTCCCCAAATCACTAGAAATATGTCCTCATACCACGATCTCAATTGTTCACAAAAAATCTGTGAAAGATGTGTCAATGAAGTCCTCAAACCCTAACCAAAATTAGTTCCATTGAAGCTCAAATGCAAACACGGGATGTATTTGCCTCTTTAGCACCCATGGATGGTATTGCACACCTGCGGAATGCTGCCACTGTAAGAAGTTTTCATTTCCAACAGCCCTTCAGTTCGAAACTCCTCAAAATGGGAGAAGCTTTATCTGCTTTTCTATCTAATCTAGCCTACCATCTTGATCCTAATGGATGCTATCCTTTTCATTATTGTCTAGCTATTGTATTTTGCTATTTGCCTTATCTCTTTTCTTCCTGCCTCGTCCTTTTTAGCTCCCATCGTCTCACTTTTCATCCAATTCATAGTCCTATGATTTTCGGTCTTGCAAGTGATGATCACACAACCTTCTGGTTTCATGTGGCGCCTTTTTCTAAGAGCTTCTCACCCACAACTACACCTTTGGCTCAGGCAGATTTTAAGAGCCTCCTCTATCGCCCTTTTATCTACCTCCAATAATTGTAGCACGGTGCCACCTCTCTTGCAAAGGCGACCTTTGTCATCATTCCTCAATCTTTAATAGAAGCTGATTTTTCTGCTAATAATGACCTTGCAACTAGCGCCAAGGTCTACAAGAAAGATGTATTGATATTCCTTCTTCTTTGTCTCTGTCACACAGTGTTACAAGACTCAAACTCGGCTCAGACTCGACAAGCTGATTTTTGACCTGGACTCAAACTCAGCAAAAACTCAACAAATTGAAAAAACCATGAAATATAGAGATATTCAAGGATTTAAAACTTTTATCATGCACCCTTCAATAAACAAACTTTAAGACATAGTAAACTAAACAAATAGAAGCTACTTTGATCACATACACAAGTATACATCGATCATGTGAGTATAAAAGCGGATTTTAACTGAAGCACACAAGATTTTTAAATATATAAATATTGTCAACTGTTTTAAGTGTACAAAACTTGTTGATTATGATATCCATGGGATCAAAAACAAAAATCACAATATGGAGTCATGAACTATGGTAGAAAAGAGCTTGTATCGCTCATCTCAGCATTGCTAGAGCTCTATGTGGAGTCATATGCTTGTATCTCAGACAAGTCTGCAAATGTTGCAACAGCCATAGGAACATTATTTAGGATAGGGATTGACTTAGCAAACCAAAAGTATAAGTGTAATTCAATTACTTGGGATTTAATAGGGAATAAGTCAAAAGAATAAAAAATGTTGCTTTTACATCCAACATGGCCCAAAATGATTTTTATTTTTTGATTTTTAAAACTAGAGTGGGGTTTTGGGGGTAGTGTCCCTTGCGAGGGGGTCTGGGGGCAACGTCCCCAATGGGGTCAAGGTGCAGCACCCCTTGCAATGCATGTAATTTTTCATTTATTTTATTGTTTTTAACCATCCTCCAAAATTCCTCCAAAACCTTCCAAAAATGCTTGACTTTTAACACTTTTGTGTTTAACCATTTTCAACTTTTTATTCCTTTTTTCCTGATTTTCGTTGCCTTCGCCGAGTCTTCCTAGCAGCACTCACCGAGTACCTAGGTCACAAGTCTCTGGGGCTCATTTGGATCTACCCATCTTGGGACTCGTTGAGTCTAGGAAAGTCTCGGCGAGTCATGTAACTACTCTACAAATTGCTCCTACTACAAATTCTGTAATGTCCCATACTATGCAAGGAATTCATTACAATAAATATATTTCCATCTGGGCCGACTAGTTGCAGGGGTAAGAGAATTTAAAATATATTAAAGTTAATAAGGGAAATTGATGGCTGACCATGCTGGGTGCTAAGAAAAGAAGACATCTTTTAAAGACAACGACTTCACTTTTGGAACAGCAAATTACATTTACTAATCCTACTATTATCATTTGATAATAGGAAATGATTACATTTAACAAATGGTAGCAACAACGATTAAAGTATAAATAATGACTACCATTTAATAAGCAGCGATTTCATTTAATTGTGTTATGACAAAGGCTGCGACTCATTGCTAAAGGTGTGTCCTTTCATATATTTCGCCCTCCTTGAAAGGTATATGTAGAGGTTGGTAAAATACAATGGAGGGGGATCATCAAGCGATCAAGGAAAGAAATACATATCTGAGATAAGTCTGCAGAATAAATAACATTAAAACAAGGAATCTACTGTTTCACTGTTATGTAGTGAATAAGTTGATCAATAATTGGTAGGAGCAGAACACATGGCATTTTACTTGACTAAATTGATATCGATCTAATTGATAGGAAATAATATGTTACACTTTACACATTGCTACTGTTGTATATTATCCTTGCTATAATTTTGCCTATGCACAATAGCACCAATGTAATGATTCCCTTAAGGCTCTCATCCAACTGTCAATCCTTTATGGAGTATATTGCATATAAGGAATGCAAGTAGCTAGGACTCCATTCCGGTAGGGACACCCCGAGTGGGCCCAGGAGGCTGAATGGCGAGTGTCATTCCATACATCCTGGGCTAGATGGAACAGCTCGAGGCGCCTTGTATGTGGTGTTCCATAATGATGATGGACTGCTAGAGGGAAACCTTAAAAGGAATTCCATAGGTGTAATGTCCCCCACTTAGGTCACTCCAGAGGATCAGGATTAGCCTATAATTGACTTCCGTAGGCTAGTGGATGTGTGTAGGAAGTCATTTCAGTGACTTACTATTTTTAGTAAGTTGGGAGCCAGGGTTTCTATTTTCAGCAAGGCAGACATGACTGGACAGGGCATGAGAATTTGAGGTCTCGATACGGCTATAAACCTCATGTGGTGCAAAAAGAATTAAATTAAAGATTTAATTCATATTTATTTATGTGACCGACATAAAATAGAGTGATGTTATAAAGTCACTTTATTTAAGTTATGACTTAAAGTGATCTTCCTAGGGATGGACGCCCTCACGGTGGTACAAGGTGATGTTTTAAATAAAAATAAATTAAAAATTCTCTCTCTTGGGCGTTGGAAAAGGAAGGCAAATAAAAGACCAAAAGTGACTTCATTTTGGTATGCTTGCTTATGTGATTTTTGCTCTGATATTGAGTTGCTCCAGCATTGGGGTTTTGAGCTTGGCTCTTTGGGTTTGATCTTCGATTTGCAAAGACGGAAACCTTTGCATTTCGCCTTTCCTCGTGTATAAGAGAGTGCATCAGGAAGGGGTTCGGGAGCTTCATTCAGGAGTTCCATTTGTGCTTTCAGGAAACACATTTTTGAGGAGTTTTATGCATAGAATGAAAGTGTTCTGATAAAGTTTGGTTCTGCAGAGGAGTTATTAGCGATCAGATTTAATGCCTTGAAGGAGAGTTTAGAGTTTTTATTGGTGCATTTACTTAGGCCGTACACCCAGCTGCTGGCCATACTGTTGCACTGAGCCGTACTCTTTAGAAGTTGCAATTACTTCATCTTTGGCGGCTGCTATCATTCCAAAAGGGGTCGATTTGGGGCTGAAGACATATACAGACCAAAACAGTAGTAAGGGAATGAGATTTATTTGAGTTTGTTGCTGTTTATTGCTGCCATGGAGGCCGTACTTTCCAGCCATGGTCATGGGTTTCGAAGTTGGTGATTCTTCAAAGTTGTTGCAGCGTTGGACTCTCACATTCTTGGCGTTTGGAGTAGAATTTGTGGCTGCTACTGTTTGTAATCCAAAATATATACATATCCCTGAATTGTGAGCAATTCTATGGTATCATGCTGCTGGTCCGGCGACAGCATCCGAACGAAGTTGTAAACCTCCATCTGGGTATGTACTTATAATTCATATCTTGGCTAAATATAATATGGGTTGGTATTAGTTTGTTGATATCTACGCTATTTTTTCTGGGTTTTCCATATATGTTGCATTTTCTATGTTATTGTTGCAAAAACCATACATGCAAACACATGCAATGAAAACCTAAATTCAAACCAACAAAACACAAAAAAAAAAAATTAGTCAGTGCAAAACATATACAATGGGGTGTATGTTACAGTGTTATCAGAGCAGAAAATCTTGCCATCCTGTGGGGGTCAATATGACATGCCGTTGAAAAATGAGACATGCGACCGTCGGATAGATACCCTTTCAGAAATACCAGGGCAAGGCAAGGAACTCAGGGAAGTGAAATACCACAGTTAGTAGAACCTGAGCAACCAGTACCTATAGTTGATCCATTTGAGGAAGAGATAGTGGTTGCAGCTACTGACGAAGATTCCTTAGTTTCGCGCACAGACCCATTTTCAGGAGAGTTACCACCAGATATAGAACACACAGAAGAAATGGGTGACCGGGAGGTTGAGGAGCCTAGTTTACGAGAGATCCTAAATGTGCCCACCAGGAGCTCAGTGGCATTAGAGAGAGAGTTGAGGGATTCTCGACGAGAGATGATGGAGACACAGGCTGAGATAGGACACTCCCTTGCACAGCTGCTTGATGGGTTGAATAACAGAGAAAATCACCGTGACAGGAACAGGTACAATGGTGACAGGAATAGGAACAATGACGGTGATAGACAGAGAAATAATCAGGGTGACAGGAACCGGAACAATGATGGAGACAGGAACAGGGATAACGTGGGTGATAGACATAATGGTGACAGGATCCTAGGGGACAGGAATAATGGAGATAGAAATCATAATGGTGATAGACACAGGTACAGAGATGATGAGGATGAGGCCTCAGTGACTCATAGGAGGGCTTCACAGTTTACAGCAGGAGACAGACCTGGCATCCCTACATTCGTTCCCAGGAACCAAGTTCCTGAACAAGATCCCACACAGGCTGAGTTTCAGGATGAGATTCTGAGGGATTGGAGAGCCTCTAGTGCAGAGTTCAGAGTAGAGATGACCTTTGCAAAGTACTCTGACAAGGAATAGGCCTCGCAGAGGAGGTAGACCTCAGAACCAGGAGTTACAGAAGAAAGTGAGTAAGATGACACTTCCCTATTTTGACGGATCAGGAAAGACCACTACGAGGGCTTGGGTGCAAAAGTTAGATAGTTATTTGCAAATTAACCCTATGCCGGAGGAAGATGCCATCACTTATGCTGCATTGCATTTGGAGGGAGTAGCACACAAGTGGTGGAGTAACGGGAAGGTCACACTTGGGCATGATCAGATTACTTCATATGTAGAATTTACAGCCCGTCTGATTGACAGATTTGACAAGGACCCGGAACTACAGTTTAAGGAGTTAGCACAGTTAAGGCAGACTGGATCATTAGACTCCTACATTTCTGAGTTTCAGGACCTATCTGTCATGGTCCCAGATTTATCTGAGCGCAGATTAGTGATTCTCTTCATTGATGGACTATCAGACCCACTCCGTGGTTGGGTTAAGGGTTTCGACCCTGGTACACTCCAGGAGGCCATGACAAAAGCCCGAGACATGGAATCATCAGTGTGGAGTAAATTTCAGTCTAAGGGATCTTTTCATAGGAGGGATAAGGAGAAGGAGAAAAAACCATTCCACAAGGATGTGGATCAGCACAGGGATAGATCTAATAGGTTGACAGATGAACAGTTGAATGAGTACTGAAGGAAGAAATTGTGTTTTCATTGCAAAGAACCATGGGACCCTTTGCATAAGTGCTCACAGAAGGCTAAGGCCAAACTAATTGAGTACTACTCAGCTGAAGAATCACATTCAGAAGGATCAGATACAGAGTCAGATCAGCATTCTGAGTGCCATGACAGTGGGGATGAGAGGGCTTCACATCACAGTACTGATAGTGGTGGTTGTATTGCCCAGCTGTCAAGTTTTCAAAAGGTTGGTTCATTTAGGGTGCGTGGTGTACTAGGTGGGCAGCGTATTATCACCCTTATTGATACGGGAGTCCCTCACAATTTTATTGATGAGGGGTTAGTTGCTCGCAGAGGACTAAAAGTGGAAGAATTTGAAGGCTTTAAGGTGATGGTGGCCGACGGATTCAAAACACATTGTACTAGAAAGATTTCAGGCCTGAAGATCATCATGGGAGATTATGAGTTAGTGGATGACTTCTGCGTGGTTGGCATAGGGGAAACAGATGTAGTGCTTGGCATGCATTGGATGAACCAGTTGGAGGAGTTCACGATGAATCTTAAGAAGATGGAAATGAGATTTGAATGTAATGGGAGGAAAATATGCCTTAGGGGAATTTCAAATGGTGGGCCTAGAGTTGTATCACTAAGAAGGATGGAGAGACTCTTGAGACATGATCAGGTTGAGTGGGCAGCCGAGTGCCTTATTATGCCAGAATCACCACCACAGCAGAAGGATAGTTACCACCCTGATATTCAGAAGCTGTTAACCAAGCACAGTAAGGTGTTTGGGAATATACCACCCGGAGTACCTCCTGACAGAGGAACAGAGCATGTCATCGAGCTAGAGGATGGGACTAAGCCCATCATGATCACACCATACCGTCATCCAAAGAGGCTTAAGGATGAGATTGAGAAAACTATCAAGGAGCTTTTGGAGATGGGACATATTAGGCCTAGCAAAAGCCCATTTGCTTCTGCGGTTGTATTGGTTAAGAAGAAGGATGGGACAATCAGAATGTGTATTGACTACAGGGCCTTGAATAAGAAAACTAAAAAAAATAGGTACCCAATTCCCAGGATAGATGAATTGATAGATGAGCTACATGGTGCCTGTTATTTTTCTAAGATTGACTTGAGATCTAGGTACCATCAGATCAGGGTGAGGGCAGAGGACGTTGAGAAGACTGCTTTTAGATGTCACTATGGTCATTTTGAGTTTTTAGTTATGCCTTTCGGGTTGACTAATGCACCTGCTACTTTTCAGAGCTGTATGAATCAAATTTTCAGGCAGCAGCTCAGGAAATTTGTTTTGATCTTCTTTGATGATATTCTAATATTCAGCAGGACTTGGGAGGACCACTTGAGACATCTAGAGGAGGTTTTGAGTATCTTGGAGAGTAATTCACTCTACGCCAAGGAATCTAAATGTGATTTTGGGATTACAGAGTTACTTTACCTTGGCCACATTATCAGTGCAGATGGAGTCAGAGTGGATCCAGAGAAAATTAAGGCAAGAATTGATTGGCCTCCACCCACAAACCTCACATAGCTTAAGGGGTTTTTTGGGCTTTGTGGTATTTACAGACGATTTGTTAAGGGGTTCTCCCAGATAGCAGCACCATTGACTGATCTGACGAAGAAGGGAGCCTTTGTGTGGAGTGACACAGCCCAGCAGTGCTTCAACAAGTTCAAAAACTTGATGTCTACATGCCCGGTTTTAGCAATCCCTGACTTTGCTAAACCATTTGAGTTATAGTGTGATGCCTCTGGAGAGGGAATTGGGGCTGTGCTAATGCAGGAGAAGCACCCGATAGCTTTTGAGAGCAGAAAACTTCGGGGTGTGGAGAGGAGTTACTCGGTATACGACTGAGAGATGTTGGCCATTATGCATGCATTGGCCAAATTCAGGCAGTATCTGGTTGGGGGTAGATTCATAATCCGAACGGACCATAATAGCATCAAATATTTCATGAACCAGAAAGACCTGAATGATAGACAACAGAAGTGGGTCAGCAGGCTGCAGGCTTATGATTTTGACATTGAGTATGTCAAAGGGAAGAAAAATGTAGTTGCAGATGCGTTGTCCAGACGACCTCACTTGTGTTTGGTTGGAGAGATCTCTGCTGATTGGAAGGATGAGATCATGGCAGAGTATGTTAAAGACTCCTGGGCTGCGGGAGTTATTGAGGGCACCGTCAGAGATGAGAAATATTCTGTGGTAAGTGATTTGATTATGTACAAGGATAGAATATTTTTGGTGCCCAATTCACAGTTCAAACAGAAGATTATCAAAACTTTCCATGACACACCAATGGCTGGCCATCCTGGATTCTTTAAGACATACAAACAGATTCGGGAGAGGTTTACATGGAAAGGATTAAAGGACGAGGTACAGAAGTATGTTCGTGAGTGTCCCATTTGCCAACAGAATAAGCATGAGCATACCTTTCCAGCGGGATTACTACAGCCATTACCCATTCCCGATCAGAAATGGGAATGCATCTCCATGGATTTCATTACAGGGTTGCCGAAGGTACAGGGTAAGGATTGCGTCTATGTGGTGGTTGATAGACTCACCAAATTTGCACATTTCTTTGCTATTTCAGCAACCTACATAGCTGCTCAAGTGGCTGATCTATTTTTCAAGGAGATATTCAGGTTACACGGGGTACCCAGGAGCATAGTCAGTGACAGGGACAGCAGGTTCCTGAGCATTTTCTGGCAGGAGTTGTTCAGGTTGTGTGGTACAGAGTTGACTCCTAGCACTAGCTACCACCCGCAGACTGATGGACAAACAAAGGTGGTAAATAAATGGATCGAGGGGTACCTACGTAATTATGTTTCGGGGAAGCAGAAGGCTTGGATCAAATGGTTGCACCTAGGGGAGTACTGTTACAATACTACACATCACATGTCCATTCAGATGACTCCTTTCAGGGCACTCTACGGTTATGATGCCCCTTGCTTTACAGATCTCTTGCTTGGTGACAGTTGGGTGCCTAAGGCTAAGGATCTTCTACAGGACAGCCAAGACATTCTCAGGGAGCTTAAGGAGAACATACAACAGGCACAGAATCAGCAGAAGTTGTATGCTGATCAGCACCGAGTGGAGAGGAGTTTTGAGGTTGGAGACATGGTGTACTTGAGACTCCAACCCTATAGGCAGTCCACTCTCAAGACGAGTGGAGCAGAGAAGTTAAAACCCAGATTTTATGGTCCTTTCAGGATTATCAGACGAGTGGGTGAGGTGGCTTATGAGCTTGAGCTTCCATCAGATAGCAGAGTGCATAATGTGTTCCATGTTTCCAGGCTGAAGAAAGCTCTTGGCCATAATATAGTTCCCTCCGCAGAGCTTCCACCCTTGGATGAAGAGGGTAAGTTGATCCTAGTACCAGAGGCTATCATAGATACTCGGGAGAGACACCTAAGAAAACGGGTTATCAGAGAATACTTGGTCAAGTGGAAGAATATGCCGGTAGAGGACGCCACCTGGGAGAGTGAGCAGATATTGCGGCATCCAGAATTGAGGTTGCTTGAGGACAAGCAATCTTGGGAAGGGCGGACTGTAATGTCCCCCACTTAGCTCACTCCAAAGGATCAGGATTAGCCTATAATTGACTTCCGTAGGCTAGTGGATGTGTGTAGGAAGTCATTTCAGTGACTTACTATTTTTAGTAAGTTGGGAGCCAGGGTTTCTATTTTTAGCAGGGCAGACATGACTGGACAGGGCATGAGAATTCGAGGTCTCGATACGGCTATAAACCTCATGTGGTGCAAAAAGAATTAAATTAAAGATTTAATTTATATTTTTTTATGTGACCGACATAAAATAGAGTGATGTTATAAAGTCACTTTATTTAAGTTATGACTTAAAGTGAGCTTCCTAGGGATGGACGCCCTCATGGTGGTACAAGGTGATATTTTAAATAAAAATAAATTAAAAATTCTCTCTCTTGGGCGTTGGAAAAGGAAGGCAAATAAAAGACCAAAAGTGACTTCATTTTGGTATGCTTGCTTATGTGATTTTTGCTCTGATATTGAATTCCTCCAGCATTGGGGTTTTGAGCTTGGCTCTTTGGGTTTGATCTTCGATTTGCAGAGACGGAAACCTTTGCATTTCGCCTTTCCTCGTGTATGAGAGAGTGCATCAGGAAGGGGTTCGGGAGCTTCATTCAGGAGTTCCATTTGTGCTTTCAGGAAACACATTTTTGAGGAGTTTTATGCATAGAATGAAAGTGTTCTAATAAAGTTTGGTTCTGTAGAGGAGGAGTTATTAGTGATCAAATTTAATGCCTTGGAGGAGAGTTTAGAGTTTTTATTGGTGCATTTACTTAGGCCGTACACCCAGCTGCTGGCCGTACTGTTGCATTGAGCCGTACTCTTTAGAAGTTGCAATTACTTCATCTTTGGCGGCTGCTATCACTCCAAAAGGGGTCGATTTGGGGCTGAAGACATATACAAACCAAAACAGTAGTAAGGGAATGAGATTTATTTGAGTTTGTTGTTGTTTATTACTGCCATGGAGGCCGTACTTTCCAGCCATGGTCATGGGTTTCGAAGTTGGTGATTCTTCAAAGTTGTTGCAGCGTTGGACTCTCACATTCTTGGCGTTTGGAGTAGAATTTGTGGCTGCTACTGTTTGTAATCCAAAATATATACATATCCCTGAATTGTGAGCAATTCTATGGTATCATGCTGCTGGTCTGGCAACAGCATCTGGACGAAGTTGTAAACCTCCATCTGGGTATGTACTTATAATTCATATCTTGGCTAAATATAATATGGGTTGGTATTAGTTTGTTGATATCTACGCTATTTTTTCTGGGTTTTCCATATATGTTGCATTTTCTACGTTATTGTTGCAAAAACCATACATGCAAACACATGCAATGAAAACCTAAATTCAAACTAGCAAAACACAAAAAAAAAAATCAGTTAATGCAAAACATATACAGTGGGGTGTATGTTACAATAGGTGCATGCTGAATATTATAACAGTGATTAGAATTCTATCCGTAACATCATTGGATTATATGTTTATTTATCTGTTGATAACTAACCTGACTACAGAACCTAAATCAGGTTTATCTTGCTTAAAGCATTCAATTGGTAAGTTACAACCCTATGTTAAATTTGTAATTCTAGGGCAAGATTTAGGGCAATCCCAAAAGAGGACATTACAATTGGTATCAAAGCATTCGTCCTGCCATCCTGTGAATGATAGTTGAGGCAACGTACATTCATGTGTATACTTTGTGACTTACATGTATTCAAGTGTATACTTCATGACTTACGTGTATTCAAGTGTATGCTTCATACTTCGTGTATCATGTGTACTTATATGCTTCATGCCTCACATGTATTTATGTGTATACTTCGTCTATTAGGTATGCTTCATGCTTTGTGTCTTACGTGTATACTTCGTGTATCACGTATGCTTCATATAGTATGTGTATCTATGTGTTTGCTTCGTGTCTAGTGTATCTCCAACAAGTTTACTCTATGTGTGTATAAGATTACTTTATGCTTAAAAATTATGAAAATGCCAAATCTATCAAAGCTTTATTTGTCAAACGCTTCTTGGGTTGAGAAGCACTAACAAATTAACTTATGTAATAATAAAGAGTTGTAAAAGTGTGAGTCCCTCAAACTTGAGATATAAGAGGAGAGAACATTTCAATTGAGAATAGAACCCTAAGAGATTTTACAAGTAAATTAAATTAGGTTCTCAAGAATAATGATGATGCGAGAAAGGATGAAACCCCAAATACGAAAAGTGTGACCCTTCAAATGTAGGACTTCCTTAACAATAAAATATAAAAGGGGAATCATTTCCTTGTGAAGAAACCGTCAATAAGAAATGAATCTAACAATCAACTCAAAGGTTAAGTGTTATTCTCGAAAAAGGCAGCCAAGAAGAGTAGTGACTCCTTCAAGAAATAGATATAAAGGATAAATCAACTCATTGACCTAAGCAATCATCACTCATCAAGTAATCAAGCAATCAAAATATCAAAAGTTTCCCAAACCACTCAACATAGTTGAATCTAATGATATAATTTGACTTCCAATTTTCCAATGAAAATCCACAAATGGCCACCACTAGTTGGTCACAGAAACTTCGGCATAACTAAAGATACAAAGATGGATTAGGATTATCTTTCAAACTTCGAGATTTAGGTACACTGAGATATCATCTTGACATAGGATGGTCAATGTCTTAAAATCCAAACCAACATTTTTGAGAGAATGTAATGAAGACAACTCAATTCTTTTGGAACCTACAAATTTGGAGAGAGCTCTTAAGAGAAATGTTGGAAATTTATCATAAGATATATTCATCAAAGCTTCATGGAAGAGGAACATCATTGAAAATAAATTGTTTTATTCCTTCAAAACAAGCAAATGTACGAACAAGTGATTTATCTTGTAACATTGATTTAGTGAACTTTGTCGGGGGATCAAATTCACTTCTACATGTAATATCTAGAGTAGATGATGACAGCCTTAACACGAAACAAAAATGTAATGCAGTGACAGGAACTCAAGACAGTATAGCATACAAATTGAAGAGAACAATTCAGCATTCCAATGACAAGAATTCAATTACAAGTAATTTGTTTAACAAGAATCTTGTATATAATATCCAGCCAGATTGGCCACGAATTCAAATACCTCACATGGATAGATATCAGTCTTTTCAGAGTATGATTTCTTCTGGGCTTCAAACACCTAGTTGAGTCCCTCTTTCCACATACAGTTGATCCCCTTGTGTTATATCTTTTTCTATTGTGTCATCCTCCTGTCATGCGCCTATGGTCTCTCCTCTTCCCTTCATTCTCCAACTCTCTTTCCTTCACCGTTCGGTTCATTCTTCTAACTGTCCCTTGTCCCTGGTCGTCCTAGCAGTTTGCAACCTCTTCCAGTAGTTTGCCGACAGGAACTACCTAACGGTTCCACCCCTAGTGACAACAACTAACCTCCTTAGGAGGTCGATTCAAGAAACTTAGGGAAATAACAACTTCAACCAAACCAAAACTTAAAACAGCAATTAATCAAAAAAAAAATGATGGGGAACGATGCCCCTGCATCAATAGATCATTTTATCCAAGGGTTTTCTTCTCTTAAGTTCTTTTCTTGATCAAAGTAACTCCACATTCATAAAGATCAAGGACATCAGTATTGGGCATGTAGGTACCTTAGATAAATTTGATACAAATCAAGTTACAACAAAATTGTTACATAAGCCTATGCTAAGTTATATTATGGGCCCATAACCCACAAATCCCAGGATCATTCTCACCTATCAAACCTTAGTATAATGTAATGTCCCCAATTAGTAGGTAATCCATTTCCATTAATCATTACTTATTACTCTAATATTATCCTACCTTAAATTAATTAATTGAACCAATTGATCATGTTTATTCATAACACATTCCGTATTGGCTATGTTCAAGTCTCAATCCTTACTTCCTTTCTAATCCTCAACCTTGGATGGGGATTTACTTGTCTAGGGCATGCTAAAACCACCTCCATAATGGTGCCTAGATTCCGGAACATCTATCCTTCACCCTTGGTGCTCATCTCATTGGGATCGAATTACTCCACCTCTCCCTAACAACACCTTGCCTATCCTAAGGTTGGAGGCAATAGAAATATCTAAGTATTAAGCTTGAACATACCTTTATTCTATGTGTTGTGAATATACATTATAAGTATTAAGCCTTCGTATTTTGGTTAATGAAGTGAAGGGTATGGTCTGTGATCTTTATCACTGGCTTTACCATGGAAATGGTTTCGCTAGAAATAACGACTGTCTCTATAAACCAATACCATGGAAATGGTTCCACTAGAAATAATGACCGTCTCTATATACAAGGGGGTGATGCATTCCTCTTTGCTTATAGCCTTATTGACTGCTGTTCATTTGTAATGCTGGCCTTTGGCACTTTGTTTTTGATGAAATAAAGTTTTTTAAATTTATCAAAAAATATGGTAATCTAACTGAATTACAAACATGATCATCCTTGTGTACTTAGTTTATATGTTGACTCTTCATGAAAAAATGGGAATTCATCTACTTATGGATTTGACTTGGCAGAATAATATGCATTTTCTAAAAAGGAACAATGTTGAGTAAATCCATTGCTTCCAATGATAGGCAGATGATTAGGTAAATCCTGCCAATGCCTAAGACATTGGATGGTTGGGTACAACCCATGAGTAACTACGATTGTAGTGTGACTGGAGTAAAACCCATGAATGCATGTGACAAATGTTTGATCAAGTACAGCTCATAAAGGCCATGATTGTTGGATGATTGGATACAGCCCATGAACGCTTGTGACTACTCGGTGACTAGACCCATGAATTCCCATGTTAGTTGTTTGATTGGGAACAAATCATGAGTCCTTGTGATAATGAGACAGTCACATAGTCTATATTTTATTCTTATTGTATATTTTCACAAATCTCTCTATCTCTATCTTCCTCTAGAGGCTTTCTTGTTCTAGAGGCTTAGTGAATATGTGTCTTGTCGTAGAAGCTTCCCTTTCTCTTGAATCTTCCTTTTCTCTTTCTTCTATTAGAAGTTTCCTTTCATCTAGAACCTTTTCTGTATATCATTGTGCTATATGAAAATGGTCTGAAAATGAATTAGACAAGTTAGTAAATTGGCTAACATTGCCACTAAGACTCATTCTTGAAGATTTCTCATTAACTAAACAAGACATGAGAATTGGAAGAGGAAAAACCAAGTACAATTTAAGTCACTTGAGTGATCTAGGCACTCTGGAGCTTCAAAAATGATGGAAACCAGACATTAGTGACGATTTTGACCCCAACCAAAAACATCTTACAATTCCAATCATGAACAGTACTATTAATGATGAAAATGATGCAAAGAGATGACTTTGCCAAATGTCGAAACCATCACAAATAAGACAAATTAGCAAGGCCCGTGGACAAGGAAGGAGTTCAAGCATTTGGAATTCCATCTCTTCCCGTTTTAAGACATTTGGGAATCATCTGAAAGATCTCTTCTGACTCTTGGGATATAGTACCCCTTGTAGAACACTAGGAAGGGGTTCCTTTCATGTTGTAATTGCTTGTGTCAAGTAATGTTATATATGTTGCAGTGTAGTTGGGATGGTTAGAGAAAAGTGACATTGCTATATAGATATATGGACATATATTTGAATGTATAAGAAGTCCACTAAGGACTCAAAAAGACAGTAAACCTTTTGTAATCAGCAAGGATATAGTAGCTTGAGGAGGTGATCCTTCACCCTTTTGAAGTTTTCTCTCACATTGGATTTCATCAAAGCATGTGTTTTGCTCCCATTTCATTTTTGTTTGTGCTGTCTAATTGCTGTTATAATCTTTCTTATGAATGTTCGCACTTAATAACAAAAAGATAAAGGCATTGGGATTGTCCTATTGTAATGTCCCTTTTTGCTGGTAACTTGTGTTTATTTAATTATTTTATTTTAAAAGTAACTTTTTGTCAAACAAAAGAAAATAAAATAATAAAGTTACTTTTGAGCAAAAATAAAATAATAATAAAAATAATAAAAGCTTTGTCGGCCAAAAGGAGAATCCTAGAAGAAAAGAAATGTTTTAAAAAGGGCTTGGAGGAAGGGTTTCAGCATGCAATTGATTATTTCTAAATTGATATTTTCCATTGTGGAAAGAACAGCTGGTTCAAGGGTTAGAGGTGAATTCAATTCAGAGTTCACAATTGACCATAACGATTTGTGCCATTTTGATTATGTAGTGTTTGGTATTGTGGAGATTTCAGGTGTGTAGGTTGAAGGAATTGTGCAAAAGGTTATATTTCGCAGGTTCGGTGAATTGCTTCAGGAGGGTTCATTGTCAAATGTATAGATTTGCAGGCAAATATAAATTTGTGGGTTTTATAGATATTTGTCTAAGATTCCGAAGATATATATTTGTGCAAAGATTTATGGTGTTTGGAGGAGGGTTTATGACAAACCCTAGCGCTTAGTTTTGGAGGATTCGCTAGTGGAAGCACTTTGTATTTATGGCTGTCTAACCTAGACGCAGCCAAACTCCTATCGCAGCCTTTGAAAGTTTACACAAATCTAATGAAGGAGATGCAGCTTGTAACTAGTGGACGTGGGTGGTAAAGGGGGTACAGAAGCCTTGGAAGGAGTCATCTAGACTTTGGTTGCATTTAACTTGGAATACGTGGAGTGTGAGGGAACGTGGGACCTAACAAAGGTCAGCAGCTTCACAAGATATATTGAGATTTTAATATCTGTCGTAGCTTCTTCCTTCCAACCGCAACTTAAAGTGAAGGCAACGCATTAAAAGGGGAAGTCATGGAGTCTCAAGGGAGTAACGTGGAGATTGGAAGGAGTAAAGGGAGTCGCAGCCTTCCATTGTTTGATCGCTGCTTCCTTATGGAGGTCAGCGGGAGTATCTAAATCTAGTTGGAATAATTTTGAAGTCGCCACCACCTTGGAAAGTCAAAAAGGAGATCGCCTTTCATAAATGGAGGTTAATATGCTAAGCTTGGAAGAGTCTTGAAGCAGGTCGCCCAGCTGTTTGGAAATGCTTTTCATTTGGTATGTTGAATGATCTTGAAATGTCCCAAACTAGGTTTTGACACAATTTTCTGAATTTTCAAATTTCAAACTTGAAACCCTAGGACTGAATTCTGATTTTGTTGTCTCAGATCTGAACATACACTTATTTCATCCATTTATCATGCAAAGTACATCATAATCAACATGCCAAAAATGTACAATCAACCCTAGTTGAATTACACAATGAATTAGACAAATCCACACTAGGTTGATAGACAAAATGATGATCAATCAAATCAGACTTCAGCTGTTATGAAATCCATTTGTCCAATTGCACAATTACATCAAATCTATGGCTCTAGCATTAGCTAAAGTACATCCTTAGACTGCTGTTACAAAATTCAGAGATGGATGATGAATATCAACATACCAAATATAATCTCAAATTGCCAAATCAAGTGAGCTAACCTCAGCCAAATCAGATCTGCAACAATGGTGAAGATAGGCTGATGAAAAAGACAATCCAATGACGATCAATTCTGCCCTCCAACTTGGCGAAACCCTCTACTATGAAATCACTCTTCAAGCAATGTAGTTAGAACACCAACAATGAATGGCGGCTAGGGTTAAGGACTGTAATTAGTGATGACTGTCATAACCTGAAATCTGATCAGCAATGAACCTCCAGAAAACTGCAACTAACCCTTCAATGGTGGCACTCCAACATGAGATAGGTCTTCCACAAATTTGGCACTCATGAAATAGGCAAGGCAAGCTAGGGTATGGGTTCGCTGCCACCCTAGGTCTGATTTGAAGTTGCTACTGCTCCAACTGATATAGAATTCGACCTCAAAACCCTTCTTCAAGCCTGCGCTCCATGGAAACTCAACCTTCAACTTGAAGCGCTCAATCCATCAATCATGTATCACACAAATCGGTATTCTTAGATGATGCAAGGATCTTCAATCAATGGTGTTCCAAATCTGAAATGAACCTTCAATGTCTTCAACCAAAAGTCTTCAATAAATCTGCTGCTAAAGATGTAACATGGATGCTCAAGAAACCTTCAAAATTCTCCAATGAAGCGCAATTAGACTTCCGTCATGAAGCCTCCTCAAGATGAGCTAGGTTTTTGTCCAACTCACCTAGTCTTCACAAGGGTTTTCGTCCTTGGAATAGATGCAACAAAGTTGCAGATCCATAAAGGGAAAATCAGAAACAAACTAGATTCATAATGTCTCAAATGATCCACAACGCCTCCTTAAATACTTGAGTTCTTCTTCCTCCCATAAGCTGGCCGACATAACAAAAATATTATTATTTTATTGCTTTAATCACCAACCTGGCCGACTTCATGAAGTGTTGGCGCCCAAGGAAAAGAATTTCTTTTTTTTTTCTTTATTTTACACTAGGGCCAACTTAGGCCGACCTCCCCTTGATCATTTTAGGCCGACTTAAACAAGTCTTAGCGCCACAACAATTTTAAATGCATTTGTTTATTCTAGGCCGACCTTCACTAGATAAACTTGGCGCTCAAAGATCATTTTGACTCCCTTTTAGGCTGACCTAGGAAGATTCCTTCACTTAGGCAGACATTATTTTCAAATTAAAGATTTGAAAACATCCTTATCTTCAAATTGGCCAACTCAACAAAAGTGATATAATATTTTATTTTTTGCCCTTCCTAACATTCCAAATTCCAAGGGTGACGTGGCAAGATGTGTATTTGAGATATCAAGTCATCCCTTCAACAACAAAAATATATGAAATGAAACCAAACATCCCATACCTCAATGTCCTTTCAAAGATCATTTTCCACACCCTCACTATCCCAAGATGGGTCGCTCCTATGGAGAACAATTTATTTTATGCAATATAATTGCATCCAAGACATTAAAAAAATATGACAATTCATCCCATGTATTCAAATTGCCCATCCAAAATTCTTTAAGTGTGGAAATCCTCTGTTTAGGTCTCCTCTGGTTATCACTCCGAGAAAGGGGACATGTCAATCCTCCCTGAGATTGCTTGTCCTCAAGCAATGACAAATCTGTATCCTACAAAATACCGTCAAATGACAAGTATCTCCATCCAATCAAATGTCTTGTGATCACACGAAACCTCAACCTATCACTGCAACTCCCAAGAAGAGTATGAAGAATGCCCTGCAAAGTGAGCTCCTGCGGCGAAAGCCATACACACTCGAACTCAACTCCGCCCCATCCCCAAAGAATGCAATGCTATCAACCACAAGCACCAAAACCTCCAAGGCTACAGAAGCTTCATCCTCAATGTGTGCTAAGTCTAACAAGGACCAAACACCATGCCAAACCCAAGCCCTGAAGAAACCCATGCTTGTCAACAAGTGATGAATAATGCGAACTCTAGAACACAACCACAAGACCCCAAGCTTCTGCAGCTCCACTCTGTCAAAATCATCATCAATGCGCCATGAGTTGTGAAGCAATTCATCAAGATCCCAATGAAGTGATGTGCCAAGCATGCCACCACCTGGATCCCAAATCACCATGTCATCACATCCGGCAAACATGAAGAGATGGAAGCATCTCAAAATGCAACCAACACGAAACCAATCTCCAACTCCTATAGGTCTCCCATGGATGTGAAGAATACCCAACATAGCTGCAAGAAAATGTATGATAGCTCCTCCTAAGTTGCTGATATAGGACAGAACAGCAACCTCATGACTGAGAATTAAACCTATGTGAATGCAAATAACACTGCCAAGGCCATAGGATGATAGAGTATCAACCCTATGCCACCCTTCGATGATGAGAAGATGATACAACTCTCCTCCAAACCTTCGAACAGCCGCTGTCCTCCAAGAGTTATGTAAGAAGTCCATGCTCCATGAAGCAGAAAAACCAACTCCTATCAAAGTATGGAATAGAACTCCATCAACTCGGCCTGGAAAACCAATGCCATCATGCTCATTTCCAAATCCTACACCATGGTCCAGCTAAAACACAAACATTAGTGACTCAAATCCAATTATCATAGCAATGCATCCATTCCTTGTGTCATAGTCCAGCTGCAATTCCATTCTCCCAAGTGCATGCCAACAACAGGCAAGTGTCACCATCAAAACTTTCTGAAGTAGGGCAGCTGCAAACTCTGCCAAGGAGTCATCAACATGTTGAGACTCATCACAAGCAAACTTTCCAAGTGTTCTATGAATGATCAAAGACCAAATCAATTCTGCGTCTCTAACACTAGTGGCTGAAAACATCCTTCCAAGAGTTACCAACACAGAAGAACTCTGAAATTTGCTTAGAATCTCCCTCCAATCTACTTGTAGGGGTTCAAATGAACTCGTGAGATGATTGCAAAAAGAGATAACAGCAGCATTATCATTGCTCCATGGTATGCCTCTTCCATCATCATTAGTCACTAATAGCCCACAGAGATGATCCTTTGCATAGATACTAACCCCAAAAGAAACTCCATCATGCCAATGTTGCGCTATTCTTATCTTTATGTGAACTTTACCTAGAGTGTATTTGATGATGCTTGAAACTTCAACACCCATGGTCTTCACCCTATCACAATAGTACTCCTTTCCTTGTGGTAATCTCACAAGGTCAACCATCAAACCCTAAGGATCTAATCCAATAAGGTTCACTGCGGGAAACAAACCATCAGCCAATTCAACATGTTCCTCCTCATAGTTACACACCACATCTAGATCCCGCATCTCTCCTGTATTATCAAAATCAAGAGGTGCTCCGTTATCTAACCCAAAGAGTAGATTATCAAAAGTTGTTTCAGGATCCATCTCAAATAATGAGTTATCAACAAACTGAATACTGTCATTATCCTCATGCTTGATCCAATCTTCCTGCTGATCTAAACTTCCACATTCTAATTTCATGGAGATATGAGCTAAATCAAAATCCACTTGAATGCTATCAAGCTCTTCAATCACTTGTTTAATTTCCTCAACCAATTCTTCATTCTCTTTCTCTCTGGATTGTTTGACTACATAAAGCTGACTTTCTGCTTCTTCAAGGGCCATCTGCGTATTCTCCAAGGCCTCCTTAGTCCCTAAGCTCCAAGGTGAGCTTGTTAACTTCATCCTCTTTTCTTTTCAAAGCATTAGCATATACTCCAGCAATCCTGAAGATATGATCCCTGTCTGAAAGTAATTGCAAGAAATTTGATTTCATTGGTACCACGACTTCTTTGATTACCTGTAAATCTGTAAGAGAAAATTCACCATCCATGCCCTTCTGTCTCTTCTCAATCTGAGCCTTCCAGTAGAGATCTTCAATGATCTTGTGAGTGTCATCAAAATGTACTAAGGCTGCAACAATCATGTCCTCTGTAATTTTCAGTTGGTCCTTCAAACTACATGTCTCTAAATCATCATATGGGAATACATTCTCTGATTTGTCCTCATAATCATGCACCTCCAAATCATCTTCCTCCATGATCTCTTCTTCATTATACCTACGTGTAAAAACTAGACCATCATACTCCATCTAAGTAGTGGGTCAAATCTCCTACATCATGTCCTTCTACAATGTCTGATCCAGAAAGAGTGTGCACCACTATATCCTCCTTAACCACCAAGGGATCCTTCAAATCATGCAATGTCAAAGCAATCTTATCCACTTCACTTTGTTCACCATATACAGAATTTTCTGATTTGTTCACATAGGTATGAGCAATGTCCCACTCAAGGACACCCAAACCACAATTCAATTCCTTGTGTAAATGATGTAATGGTGATGAAGCAATGCTAGGCTCTGTTAATGAAACATCACAAGAACCCAAATCTTCATGTGGCTAATCTAACTTGGCTGGTTTGACAAATCCAAGGCCGTATCTTCTTCAATCTTCATGTGCTCTTCATTCGTAACTTCAATAGGTGATTCTTCTTCAATCTTGTAGTCATCTGGAAGTGTCGTATGCTCTTCAATAGGTGTCTCTTCTTCAATCTTGTCCTCGTAGAGCTGACGTGAACTTGTGTCTCCATCTTCTTTAGGGCTGCATGTTGACTGATTTGTGTCCTCTTTATGCAATTCACAATCAAGTGATTCTTCTTCATCCACACGTTCCATTTGTTTCTCTTTAACCACAAAGGGTTTAAGCTTCCCCTCATACTGAACAAGCACCTTTTTGGCTAAGGTCCTTTTGACATGGTTCTCCTTCTTCCTGTTACCCAATAGAATAGAAAGAAGTGATTGTGGCACCTCATCACTCTCATTAATAGTCGCAACCATGTCTTGCATGGCTGCAATAACCTCATCAGCATGTTCTTTTCTGACCACGACAAAGAAATGGAGAAACATTATGTCAATCCAAACAGTCAATTTCAAAGCCAACATAATATTATTCAATCTGGCCCTTGCAAAGACTTCAAGTATAGCAACCCTTCTAGGAAAGTGAGGACATGTGATATCATCAAGATCCTAGAAACTATCCACCATCAGTTGAATTACCTCTTTCAATGTGTTATCACTGTAAGGAGCTTCAGGTGCTGAAATCCTCATGATTTCGCTCAAACATGAAGTAACAAGAAGTCTTACCTCCTTATCATTGTGTCTTAACAGCCTTTTCTTAACCAAGGAATATTTTGCAAGGACCAAGGCTGCTCGCATTGCCAGAGAGTGTGACTGCGCTACCGTGTGTAGACATTCCTCCAAAGTGCTAAGAAGTGCATCTTTTGGCTGGGATAGATTTTCAAGTCTTCGACCTGCTCTATGAAGCTTCTTTCTCACATCTTCTTCACTAAATGATGCCATAATTCATTCTCAAATAGATATACAACCAAGCTGATTTATAACCCACTGCTGAAACTGATATACCACTTAACCAATAGGCTGGCAAGAACCAAGCTCAAACCAAATAGGTTGGCAAGATCTAAGCTCTAACCCAACAGGCTGGCAGGATCCAAGCTCTGATACCACTGAAATGTCCCAAAATAGGTTTTGACACAATTTTCTTTCCAATTTCAAACTTGAAACCCTAGGACTGAATTCTGATTTTGTTGTCTTAGATCTGAACATACACTTATTTCATCCACTTATCATGCAAAATACATCATAATCAACATGCCAAAAATGTACAATCAACCCTAGTTGAATTACACAAATCCACACTAGGTCGATAGCCAAAATGATGATCAATCAAATCAGACTTCAGCGGTTATGAAATCAATTTGTTCAAGTGCACAATTGCATCAACTCTATGGCTCTAGCATAGCCAAAGTACATCCTTAGACTGCTGTTACAAAATTCAGAGATGGATGATGAATATCAACATACCAAATATGATGTCAAATTGCCAAATCAAGTGAGCTAACCTCAGCCAAATCAGATCTGCAACAATGGTGAAGATAGGCTGATGAAAAAGACAATCCAATGACGATCAATTCTGCCCTCCAACTTGGCGAAACCCTCTACTTTGAAATCGCTCTTAAAGCAATGTAGTTAGACCACCAACAATCGATGGCGACTAGGGTTAAGGACTGTAATTAGTGATGACTGTCATAACCTGAAATCTGATCAGCAATGAACCTCCAGAAAACTGCAACTAACCCTTCAATGGTGGCACTCCAACATGAGATAGGTCGTCCACAAATCCGGCACTCACTCATGAAATAGGCAGGTCAAGCTAGGGTATGGGTTTGCTGCCACCCTAGGTCTGATTTAAAGTTGCTGCTGCTCCAACTGATATAGAATTCGACCTCAAAACCCTTCTTCAAGCCCGCGCCCCACAGAAACTCAACCTTCAACTTGTAGCGCTCAATCCATCAATCATGTATCGCACAAATCGGTATTCTTAGATGATGCAAGGATCTTCAATCAATGTCTGGCTAGATGGTTGGGTTTCGAATCCACATCAACATAGTGGTGAGGGAATACTGAGTTGAGTAGCCTTAGCCCAATTCCTTGGCAGCAGAGATAAACCTCTATTCCCAGGCACCATAGAGAGTAGAAGGGCCCAACCCAGCATTCACAAACTGGCAACAACAACAACCTCCCATATGGTTGTTGTTCCCACCGGGGGAGGAAGCGGTGCCCTCTTATAGTTCGGGGGTAGGGTGTGGAGGGCAGATCCTTCTAGTGAACCATTTAGAGAATAGGGGGAATCAGCCCGCGGATGATGGACCACGGCTTTTAGCTTTGCATTATTGGGATTTCCAATGAATTAGGGCTGGATCGAAGAGAGGCGGATAGGTTGGTTAACAATTGGGAATTCATTATCTTTGTGCTTCCCCAGCATTTTTGTATTATCATTCCTTCCCCCCACACACGCGCGGGCAAGAAAACAGGGATGATTGTGTTCCAAATCTGAAATGAACCTTCAATGTCTTCAACCAAAAGTCTTCAATAAATCTGCTGCTAAAGATGTAACATGGATGCTCAAGAAACCTTCAAAATTCTCCAATGAAGCACAATTAGACTTCCGTCATGAAGCCTCCTCGAGATGAGCTAGGTTTTCATCCAACTCACCTAGTATTCGCAAGGGTTTTCATCCTTGGAATAGATGCAACAAAGTTGTAGATCCACAAAGGGAAAATCATAAACAAACTAAATTCATAATGTCTCAAATGATCCACAATGCCCCCTTAAATACTTGAGTTCTTTTTCCTCCCATAAGCTGGCTGACATAACAAAAATATTATTATTTTATTGTTTTAATCACCAACCTGGCCGACTTCATGAAGTGTTGGCGCCCAAGGAAAAGAATTTCATTTTTTTCCTTTATTTTACACTAGGGCCGACTTAGGCCGACCTCCCCTTGATCATTTTAGGCCAACTTAAACAAGTCTTGGCGCCACAACAATTTTAAATGCATTTGTTTATTTTAGGCCGACCTTCACTAGATAAACTTGGCGCTCAAAGATCATTTTGACCCCCTTTTAGGCCAACCTAGGAAGATGCCTTCACTTAGGCCGACATTATTGTCAAATCAAAGATTTGAAAACATCCTTATCTTCAAATTGGCCAACTCAACACAAGTGATATAATATTTTATTTTTCTGCCCTTCCTAACATTCCAAATTCCAAGGGTGACGTGGCAAGATGTGTATTTGAGATATCAAGTCATCCCTTCAACAACAAAAATATATGAAATGAAACCAAACATCCCATACCTCAATGTCCTTTCAAAAATCATTTTCCACACCCTCACTATTCCAAGATGGGTCGCTCCCATGGAGAACAATTTATTTTATGCAATATAATTGCATCCAAGACATCAGAAAAGTATGACAATTCATCCCATGTATTCAAATTGCCCATTCAAAATTCTTTAAGTGTGGAAATCCTCTGTTTAGGTCTCCTCTGGTGATCACTCCAAGAAAGGGGACATGTCAGATCTTCATTTGAAATATTACTGTATTCTGTCCATAAACAGCAATAAGTATATATTCAAATCTTTAATTTGAATATGTCTATTCTATTGTCCAAACTGCTGTTATAAGTAATGCAATATCTTCTACATCAGTCATTGGATGTTGTGTTATTGTTGGCATATGTATGCAAAGTGTTTGTCCAAATGCTCATTGAAATAGATATATGAAATAAGACTGATTGTCAAGAAGACATCACAAACAAGCATTCAAACTATAAACTCAGAAATAACAGTGATATACCAGAAGCATGCCAAGTGTTTGACAAAATGTCAATACCCTAGAAGTCAGAAATTTATGGGATTTAAGCAAAATCTTAGAAGGGGATTTTACACCTATGCATATTTTGCATTATAAATAACAACCATATCAGCCATATTGTGATTCAAAGGTACACGATTTGTTTTCATAGGCAAGTAGTGGAATTTCCATATTGTTCAGATATCAGATTGATATCAGAACATAGTTTTGGTGTTTCTTTTGATGTGATATTGTATGGTGTGTGTAGTTAACAGTTTTGCAGTTTTATGCCCCTCACTAGATTACCTAGTGCTAGAGGAAAAAGTTTATTGCTTCCTTTTTAACAACATATATCCATGACGAGGTGGAATAAACAAATCAGAAGCATGGCTTATGAAAAAGATGGTAGTAAAGCTTTTGATGTTGAAGAAGAGTCGGGAAGTTTGAGGAGGATGTAGCCAACATCATTCACTCCATGGGTAAGCTTGAAAAGTTGGAGAAGATAATGGAGGTACTTATGAGAAAGATAGGAGTGTCTATAGAGATACCAAAAGCAAGTGAAGAGTTAAAAACTCAATAACCTAAGAAGTAGACCTCTACCACCCAAGCTCCTCCATTTAGAGCAGGTGCCAAGATACAGATTCGTCCATATGAGGGTGAAGTTGATGTAGAAAACTCGACAAGGGATTGCCCAATTAGAGGTATATTTCAATTTGTATCACTTTAATAAAGAGCAAAAAAGTTCTTTTGCAAGACTGAACATAGGTAATCATTCTTTGAAATGGTTTGAAATTTATGTTCATTCCTTGGGTATGAGAAAATTGCCACCAAATGGTAAATGAGATGAATTAAGAACTTTGATTAAGAGACAATTTTATCCTATTTGTCATGAAGGTGATAGGTATATTGATTGGCAATACTTGAGACAAAAATAAGGCCAAAGTGTGCAGGCCTACACGAGCAATTTCGCAAGAAGGCAGTCCAAATGGGAAACGATGTGATGGATCTTGATTTACTCATGAAGTACAAAGTGGACTGCATAGTCACATAAAGAGGACAATTTTGATGGCTAAGCCTAAAGTCAATAATGAGG
Source organism: Cunninghamia lanceolata (assembly GCA_027924645.1). NCBI lineage: Eukaryota > Viridiplantae > Streptophyta > Pinopsida > Cupressales > Cupressaceae > Cunninghamia > Cunninghamia lanceolata. The sequence goes on from BSBN01000547.1 coordinate 17,478,664, forward strand.
CTTGCTCTCAACCCATTACCTAGAGATCGACAAAAAAAAGAATTAATCTGCCTTTCCAAATCAGAAAAAACAGCAACGTGGGAAACGTGATTCCACTTCCAAGTACAAGGGAAAAGGCAATTGGAAAGGTAAGCATAATACTACTACTATTTTAGCAAATTAAGAATCAAAGAAACATTGTGGAAATTGTGATGTTGATGGCCATAAATATGAAGTATAATGGAAATCACATCCGAAATTGCATCCTTGGAAAAAAAAATAAGAAAATCTGAAAAGGTGAAAGAAAACAATGACTTCCTTCAAAGGGCAAGAGATAGAAAGTGATCTAGATGTGGATGAGAGGTTGGTTTGTACCATTGTGTGTAGAGAGGTATGTTCAAAAGCATTGAATCTCAAGAAAAAAAGAGATAGCTAAACTTTCATATCAAAATTCAGATTAAGAAGTCTAAGTATGATGCTCATTTTGATTCTTGTGCAAAAGCAAATCTAATTTATTAAGGGTCAGTTGACAAGCTTGGGTTGGAAGTGTATGATCACTCTAATCCTTATTTTTTGGGTTCATTGAAGCAAGGAGTTAAGAAGTGAAGACTCGAAAGAGAAAAAACTTAAACACTCCAATATGTCCCAATTGAGTTGTGTAATAAGTAAGTGAGAATGTTTTCAAATTGAACTTACCACAATATATGAAGGTTTATTTTATAATTAGTGTGTATAACATATGTCTCTTTGAGCCTTCAATTCTATCTAAACAATAAGAACCACTATTGCCTTCTACTGGAGACCTTGTTTTCAGTTCTCGAGTAGAATCAGACTACGATGTTGTTCTACAAGTGACAAGGAGGGTAACAAGAAGGGGTTCAAGAGGCATAGCAGATTGGTTTGAAAGGAGAAAAATTGGGCAAAGCAAAATGGTAACCTAAAGACAAGGTGGGGGAATTGTTTCCCCAATACTGAGTTCCTAAGCTTTTGGGTTCAGAAACATGGCAGATTGGATTGAAAGGACAAAAATCTGGTAAAGCAAAATGGTATTATAAAGACAAGATTAGAGAATTGTTTTTCTATGCATTGAGTTCCTACATTTTTGGGGATCAAAAGCCTTCTAATTGGGAAGGTTGTGATGTCCCGATATTAAGATGTTTAAATTAAAGATTTAAACATCATGATAGAATACGGTATTTAGGCATATCAAATGATAGGAGAAATTAATATTTAGATAAACAATAATATTAAATAAAATCATTTTGTAACAAACTATTATATAAAATAAATATAAATAATAATACTATAAATAAGGGTATTATCAATTTAGATATTATTATATTATAAATATATAATATATTTATATTATTATATTTAATAATTACATATATGACTAACAAATATAAATAATAATATTTAACAACAATTATTACAATGGCGGCAAATAGCGGGGGAAAAAGCGGAGGGGGGCTGTTTGAACGTGAGCAAGGCGGGAGCGATCTGAGTGCCGAAGGGGGAGATTCAGACGACGATGATGAAGTAGATTTCCACCCAGACTACGCTAGGGATGCGGTTGACTGGCTTGATTCTACTGATGAGGGTGAGGACGTGCGGCTGCTCGACCTATGGCTTGAGGCCTATCGGAGCGTAGGTTCTGCTGCCTCCAGGAAGAACCATGTCTCCTCCCACATGGGTTCTGGGGCTATTGAGGATGCTAAGTTGGTGGTTGCAGGTGGCTCTGAGGGCCATGATCTCCGGAAGGGTTTCCTCCTTCCCTCTCTAGATCGGGTGGTGAATTTACACGATGGGGCTCCTTGCCCTATGGTTAACACTAATTGTGTTGATCCCTGTGTCTCTTCCAAGGAGGGGACTCCTTGCCCTACGGTTAACACTGATAGTGTTAATCCCTATTCCAAGGATTGTTGTCCTCCTGAGTTCTTGAATGGTGGTTTGGCTGAGCCCTCTGTGTCTGCAGGCTTGTCTCTTCCTAGTCCTCCTGTTGGTCTTACGAAGGATTTGCCTGTTGATAGAGGGAGTGTTTCGTCTTTGCAGGGGCAGGGCTTATCTCCTAAGACTGGTCCTTTGCCTAGGCCTCATTAGCTTCTGGGGACCCCCAGATTTTTGTGCCTGACTCCATTGTTGACAAATCTGTTGTTTGGCTCCAGAGTTCGTTGGTTGGGAGATTCTATGGTAACCGTCCCAATATCGACGTTATCAGAAGATGGGTGCTGAGAAAGTGGAACATTAAGGGACAAGTAGAGGTAATAGCTCTACCAAACAACTTCTTCCTTTTTTCATTTTCATCCCCTAATGATTGTTCTAGGATTCTCTTGGGTGGTCCCTGGTTCCTAGGGCAGAATGGTCTATTTTTAAAAAATTGGTCCCCTGGCTTCAACCCTGAGGAAGATTGCTCTATCAAGTTTCCGGTTTGGGTCCGGCTACCTAGTCTTCCTTTAGAATATTGGGATGAGGAGATTTTTATGCGCATTGCCAGTGTCTTTGGATAGTACAGTGCGGCAGATGGAGTTACTAAATTCATGAGACGCCTGCTATTCGCCAGATTTTGTGTCTTTGTGGATCCGGATAGGGTAATCCCTTCGCCAATTACTTTATCCTACAAGTTTGGTATCTGGGTTCAACAGATTGATTTTGAGATCTCTTCAGTCATTTGTGGTCATTACCGCAAAGTGGGTCATGCTACTGATGCTTGCCAGGGTTCCAGCATTAACCATCCTGTGTGAAGGAAAAAGATGCAAACAACTGATAGGGATTGCAAAGTTAATAAAGAGGATGTGCTGAAGGAGACAAGTAGGGAGAAGGAGATGCTACGATGGAAACTCCTTTGACGATGGTGCACCAGCAGAAGGAGATCAGATTTACAGACAAAAGGAAGGTGCAATGTGATAATGGAACCCCAAGTGGAACACTGAATCACCCTAGCTCTCCTAAAAAGAAGAAATCTGAGAACAAAGACTTCAAGTTCAAGATGCAAATCTCCTTAGAGCATTTTGGTTTCAAACCTCCTTGACTCTCTCTTTATTAGTATTGGGTGTTGGACCTTGTGTCTAGCTTTCTAGTTGTTTTGCTCCTGTAGTATTGTTTGTCTGTTGTTGGTTCTGTTTTGTCTTATTGGGCTTCACTGTTTTATCTGCTCTCCTATACAAGGCTCAGGGCCCTTTCAAAATCCCTGCTTACCATTATCAAAAACAAATATAAATAATATAGATATAAATGTTATTATCATATATTATAAATATATATAAGATCAATATAATTATCCAGTGACTTTTTTATACTAGCAGCTAATATAATATGACTTCCAAGGCATATGTAATAAATAAAAGCAGCGATTCATATTAGATGACATACGATTCAAAGAAGAGGATTTAAAAACATTATATGATCTGCTTACATTACATTTAAAAGTAACAGTTGCTAAGTAATGAGAAAATCTAACGATTTCATGAATAAGACAAAGATGTGATGACTTGTGAATAAGACAAAACAAAGAGGTTTGGTTCATATTCCATGAGCTGCGATTAGTTAAGTAGCGTGATTGAAGAAATATGTTAAGACAGCAATAAGATATATAGTACGATTTGGAAGAGGATGCGAGTGTATAAGGAAAGAAATGAAATATATATGTAGTGATTAGCAAAAAGAGGCAGCAACCCATATTTAGCTTGTATTAACAAAAGGTACGATCTTTTGAAGAGTTGTATTGTTAGAGGTGGGTCCATTGCCTCCATTGAATATATGAAAGGAGGATGAATGGTGGTTTGGAGGGAAGCAATGAAGAAAGCATTTTCTGAGTTTAATATATATATCTGAATTAATATTCAGATCTGCAAATGTATGGGAAGCCTTACAAAGGAATAATTCAGATTTGAGCAGAGATAGTGAAGTAAAGATATATGTTTCATATATATATTCAAGAAATAACATATATGATATACAGCAGTAAGAAATATGAGTAGAGATATCTCTTCATATATTGGGAATAAAATATATATTTGCTGATATACTCGTCAAGAGAGGAAATAACATAGATATATTCAGATTTGTGAACAGCTTTATACAAAAACAAGAATATTATATATATAATTGTAAGAAGGAAGTGTGAGTGTAGAACAAAGTGAATATTAAGAAAATACTCTCAAATCTGCACATGAGAGATTAAGAGACTGAATCAAAAAAGAATATCATTGGAATATGGAGCAGATGTATGGCAGATAAAAGACAGATTTATAGGCAGATGCAAGGTAGATAAACGTCAACACTAGAGGAAGACAATCCTTAGATCTCCAAGGATACAAAGACAAGGATTATCTACTGGTATGATGTATCTAACCCTATGTCTATTATGATGAATGCCATGTGGTAAGTAGTGATAAATGCATATAATTGCAAGATCATCATTAGACATGTATATATATAAGCATTGTGAAAATGCTATGAAAACATTAATAGTTCATTTACTTTATCATAATTCATTATGCATTGTTGATATGATTGCTTGCAATTATGAAGTTTGATTAGTTTATTATGTATTAATGTGGATTCTTGTGTGAATGTTATGATGGACAGAATTAAGGGCCTACGAGGAGGGGAAACAGCGTTGGGATCATCCTCTAAGTACGCCACCCCATGATGGATGGTTGAGGGCTGCCACATGTGGGCCAAGGGGGCATGAGAGGCTGCCCCTGGGCTTAGAAGGAATGATTTCCGGGACACCTTGCTGTAGCTACACCCCTAACCTTCCATCATGGAAATTAATTGAATCATAAGAGGAAGCAGAATGGTTCTGATAAGGGGAACGATGATAGGACACCTCACTAGGCACACCACCCCATATGGATGGCAAGAGGCCACATGGGGGCCAAGAGGGGTGGAGCACCCGCTCTTGGGCCTAGAGTAGAGGGTTTCTTGGGCACCCTATCAAACCATTTTTTTCTAGGAATTAGAAACCCTAACCCTAAACTTGTGGGATTTGAATTTTTAGGGTAAAATTAGTATTGTTCCAATTGGGGACATTACAAGTGGTATCAAAGCATCTTTCTTGCCATCCTGTGTATGCTTTGTGTATTCAAATGTATTCAAGTGTATACCTTGCGAGTTATGTGTATTCAAATGTATACTTCGTGGCTTATGTCTATTTGAGTGTATTCAAAGGTATACTTTGTGACTTATGTTCATATGAATACTTTGTGTATTGCGTGTATGCTTCATACTCGTGTATACTTGATGACCTTAGGATGGTGGACGGGTCCACGGTGTAGTATGGGATGCACCGAATCCCCTTCCCAATTGTCCGATGGTATACTTCATGACTATGTATTCGAGTGTAGTTGTATTCAAGTGTCTACTCTATGACTTTGCATTTGAGTGCATACTCCATGACTTGTATTTGCATGACTTTGTAATTGTATTTGAGTGTATACTCTATGACTTTGTACTTGTATTCGAGTATGTACTCTATGACTTGACTATGTATTCAAGTGTATACTCTATGACTTTGTAATTGTATTCGAGTATGTACTCTATGACTTGACTATGTATTCAAGTGTATACTCTATGACTTTGTAATTGTATTCGAGTGTGTACTCTGACTTGACTATGTATTCAAGTGTATGCTCTATGACTTTGTAATTGTATTCGAGTGTGTACTCTGACTTGACTATGTATCTAAGTGTATACTCTATGACTTGTATTTATATTTGAGTCTATACTCTATGATTTTGTATTCAAGTGTATGTATTTGAGTGTATACTCAATGACTTGTATTTGTATTCGAGTGTATACTCTATGACTTGTATTTGTATTCGAGTGTATATGACTTTGTGCTCAAGACTATGTATTCGAGTGTATACACTATGACTTTGTATTTGTATTCGAGTGTATACTCTATGACTTGTATTTGTATTCGAATATATACTCTATGACTTTGTACTCAAGAATATGTATTCAAGTGTATACTATATAACTTTGTATTTGTATACTCTGTTACTTTGTATTCAAGTGTATACTTCATGACGATGTATTCGAGTGTATACTCTATGACTTTGTATTTGTATACTCTGTGACTTTGTATTCAAGTGTATACTCCATAACGATGTATTCGAGTGTATACTCTATGACTTTGTATTTGTATACTCTGTGACTTTGTATTCAAGTGTATACTTCATGACGATGCATTCGAGTGTAATACTCTGACTTTGTATTTGTATACAATGTGACTTTGTATTCAAGTGTATACTTCATGACTGTGTATTCGAGTGTATACTCTATGACTTTGTGTATACTCCATGACTTATATGTATTCAAGTGTATTCAGGTGTATACCTTGTGAATTATGTATTCAAGTGTATTCATGTATATAACTTGTATTCGAGTGTGTTCAAGTGTATACCTTGTGGCTTATGTGTATTCAAGTGTATACATTGTGGCTTATGTGTATTCGAGTGTATTCAGGTGTCATGTCCCTATAATGATAATTTATAATTAAATAGGAATGACATTAAAATTCATATTGAATATTATAAAACCAATATATTTATAATAAATTAAATATTACATAAATCATATATATCCTAAATCGATATTATAAATTAATGTAATTAAAATATAATATATAATATATTTATTTTAAATATATTATTAAATATAAATAACAAATATTATTATAATGTATATATTATTATATTATATATGAATAAACATAAATACAATATTATAAGTTAATTATTATAAATATTATAAAGTCTATCATGTCCCGATATTAAGACATTGTTTAAATTAAAGATTTAAACAACATGACAAAAGTCGGTGAAATTGCTTTGGTAAAATACGGCATTTAATCAATTTAAACGATAGAGATAATTACGTATATTTAAGAAAATATATATTATTATTAGTACTTATTATCTAATAAATAATATTAAATAATATTACTAAATTAATATTCTTTCTATAATTAAAATATAATATATCTATTTTAATTGACAAGAGTCATAAATGGCAATGATAAATATAAATATTAATAATTTATATATTATTATACTATATGGGAATAAATATAAATAACATATAAATATCAATATTGTATAAATAATATTATTATTATCCTATACTATAATTATATAAACTAATATAAAGTGAGAGAAGTAGTTCCCATGAATCTTATATAAGATAAAAGTATGTATGCTACAACCATTATAAGACAAGCTTATTAAGTAATAAGACTTGTGTAGCAATTAAGTTGGTTGACACCAACAATCACCTTAATAAATAATAAATAAAAAAGACAAACATTATTAATATGTATCCTTGTTAACTAAATTAAAGCCGCAACCATTGGAAAGGGTATATCCTTTTACCCACGATAAACCCTTGGAAATATATTAAAGGGCATAAGGACGTATGATAGAAAAGGTGTGTGAAAAGTATATTAAAAAATATATAAACAGCAGCAACAATACAATAAAAATTATATTAGTGGTTCCATCGAGCAAGGAAAACATTCGAAAATAGAAAGAAGACAACAGCAATAGGTAAGAAATCTGAGGTAAAGCTACAGCAGGTAAGTAAATATTTATATTTAATTTGTTCAATCTATAATTAATAAAAATAAATGGTAAGATTATTATATATAAAAGAATAAATATATGCATGTTGTAAATGATAGATAAATACACTAAAACAAACTATGAATTGCATAGGAATAAACTAATATAATGAATAAGTGCCAATGTTATATGATCAATTTTGATATAAGGTCATGATGTCTAATATAATGCATCTTATGTTAAATGATAATAAGAACAATTATGATATTTATGAAATCAATGAAAAGATAAGTTGGTGATATGCTTGGAGCTGACTAGGACTCTCCCTTTAACCCCTCTATCACCTCTAAGGTATGACGTAGTTGGAATAGTTTGTTTTAGCCTAGGTATCTCTAGACTAGACGTAAGTCCCTCGAGCCAAGTGATGAGGAACCCTGCGCGTGGGTGAAATCCTTGGGCCTAGAAGAACTTGTAAAAGTTAATTTTGCTGTACGGATGGTGACTCTCATCTGGATGAGGTACTCCGTGTGTGAGTGAAATCCCACGAGCCAAATGGTGAGGGACTCCGTGTGTGAGTGAAACCTTTGGGTCTCCATAAGAGATGGTGGAACTATTTCCTTAATGAAATCATACTTGGTGATCTAGAGCTGGTTAACGCAAGAGTCTACCATAAGTCCCTCACAAGTCATATCATGAACCAATGATAAAAAGGAATAGCATATATGTGAATGTATTTATGAATTGGAAATGTTATAATGCATGATGATGAAATGGATTATATGAAATATAATGTGAATATGATCAAATGTGCTATACTATTAATGATTATATGTTGAAATAAATGATAAGTAGATTACTAATGTTCTCTTTTGGTGAGTTGAAACTTTGTGCAAGGGTGTGAAAAATTTTGGCTTACTAGAAGGCGACATTACATCAGGTGTATACCTTGTGGCTTATGTGTATGCGTGTATTCATGCAACTTATGTATCTAAGTGTATACTTTACGACTTACATGTATGCTTTGTCACTTGATGTACTCATACGTATACCTCATGTATTATTCGCATATATGCTTCATGCTTCTTGTATATACTCTATTTATACTTTACGTATCACATGTATTGATGTGTTGCTTCATGTATCTTCAACAAGATGTGTTCTTATAATTACTTTATGCTTAAAAACTATGAGAATGTTAAAGATGTTGTCTTTCCAATGGCTCAAGCTACTCGGTTGCATGCTTAAGCTACTTGGTTGCGTGCTTGAACTACTTGCTTGTCTACTTGAGCTACTTGCCTACTTTCTTGAGTTGGTTGCCTACATGCTTGAGCTACTTACCTACTTGCTTGAGCTGGTTGCCTACGTGCTTGAGCTACTTGCCTACTTGCTTGAGTTGGTTGCTTGCATGCTTGAGCTACTGGCCTACTTGCTTGAGCTAGTTGCTTGCGTGCTTGAGCTACTTGCCTACTTGCTTGAGCTGGTTGCTTGTGTTCTTGAGCTACTTGGTTGTCTACTTCAATTTTATAGCAATGCATGTAACCTACAAATTGGTGTAATCACTTATATATTTAACATCCTGAGGAGATCACTCACCACCATTCGACTTTGAGGAAAGATATCCAAAACATCATTAAAGAATTTAATTGAGATATGGGACCACTAAAGTATCATATCAACCTAGGAGGGTCAATCTCTTAAAATCCAAAACAACAATTATTCGAGGGGATCGATGGATTTAGAAGTATCATTGCTTGAGAACAAGCAATTTTGGGTGGAGTGGATTGTGATGTCACGATATTAAGATGTTTAAATTAAAGATTTAAACATCATGGTAAAATATGGTATTTAGGCATATCAAATGATAGGAGAAATTAATATTTAGATAAACAATAATATTAAATAAAATCATTATGTAACAAACTATTATATAAAATAAATATAAATAATAATACTATAAATAAGGGTATTATCAATTTAGATATTATTATATTATTAATATATAATATATTTATATTATTATATTTAATAATTACATATATGAATAACAAATATAAATAATATAGATATAACTGTTATTATCATATATTATAAATATATATAAGATCAATATAATTATCAAGTGACTTTTTTATACTAGCAGCTAATATAATATGACTTCCAAGGCATATGTAATAAATAAAAGCAGCGATTCATACTAGATGACATACGATTCAAAGAAGAGGATTTAAAAGCATTATATGATCTACTTACATTACATTTAAAAGTAACGATTGCTAAGTAATGAGAAAATCCAACGATTTCATGAATAAGACAAAGATGTGATGACTTGTGAATAAGACAAAACAAAGAGGTTTGGTTCATATTCCATGAGCTGCGATTAGTTAAGTAGCATGATTAAAGAAATATGTTAAGACAGCAATAAGATATATAATACAATTTGGAAAAGGATGCGAGTGTATAAGAAAAGAAATTAAATATATATGTAGTGATTACCAAATAAGAGGCAGGAACCCATATTTAGGTTGTATTAACAAAAGGTATGATCTTTTGAAGAGTTGTATTGTTAGAGGTGGGTCCATTGCCTCCATTGAATATATGAAAGGAGGATGAATGGTGGTTTGGAGGGAAGCAATGAAGAAAACATTTTCTGAGTTTAATATATATATATATATATATCTGAATTAATATTCAGATCTGCATATGTATGGGAAGCCTTACAAGGGAATAATTCAGATTTGAGCAGAGATAGTGAAGTAAAGATATATGTTTCATATATATATTCAAGAAATAGCATATACGATATACAACAATAAGAAATATGAGGAGTAGAGATATCTGTTTATATATTGGGAATAAAATATATATTTGCTGATATACTCATCAAGAGAGGAAATAACATAGATATATTCAGATTTGTGAACAGCTTTATACAAAAACAAGAATATTATATATATAATTCTAAGAAGGAAGTGTGAATGTAGAACAAAGTGAATATTAAGAAAATACTCTCAGATCTGCACATGAGAGATTAAGAGACTGAATCAGAAAAGAATATCATTGGAATATGGAGCAGATGTATGGCAGATAAAAGACAGATTTATAGGCAGATGCAAGGTAGATAAACGTCAACACTAAAGGAAGAAAATCCTTAGATCTCCAAGGATACAAAGACAAGGATTATCTACTGGTATGATGTATCTAACCCTATGTCTATTATGATGAATGCCATGTGGTAAGTAGTGATGAATGCATATAATTGCAAGATCATAATTAGACATGTTTATATATAAGCATTGTGAAAATTGCTATAAAAACATTAATAGTTCATGCACTTCATCATAATTCATTATGCATTGTTGATATGATTGCTTGCAACTATGAAGTTTGATTAGTTTATTATGCATTAATGTAGATTCTTGTGTGAATGTTATGCTGGAGGGAATTAAGGGCCTACAAGGAAGGGAAACAGCGTTGGGATCATCCTCTAAGTACGCCACCCCATGGTGGATGGTTGAGGCATACCACATGTGGGCCAAGGGGGCATGAGAGGCTGCCCTTGGGCTTAGAAGGAATGATTTCCGAGACACCCTGTTGTAGCTGCACCCCTAACCTTCCATCATGGAAATTAATTGAATTATAAGAGGAAGCAGAATGGTTCTGATAAGGGGAACGGTGATAGGATGCCTGACTAGGCACGCCACCCCATATGGATGGCAAGAGACCACATGGGGCAAAGAGGGGTGGAGCACCCACTCTTGGGCCTAGGGTAGAGAGTTTCTTGGGCACCCTATCAAACCATTTTGTTCCAGGAATTAGAAACTCTAACCCTTAACTTGTGGGATTTGAATTTTTAGGGTTACGGTTAGGGTTTCTAATATAGGATAACAATTGTCTCAACCATCCACCATGGGGTGGCATACTTAGAGGATGATCCCAACGTTGTTTCCCCTCCTCATAGGCCCTTAATTCCCTCCATCATGACATTCACACAAGAATCCACATTAATGCATAATAAACTAATCAAACTTCATAGTTGCAAGCAATCATATCAACAATGCATAATGAATTATGATAAAGTACATGAACTATTAATGTTTTCATAGCAATTTTCACAATGCTTATACATATATACATGTCTAATGATGATCTTGCAATTATATGCATTTATCACTACTTACCACATGGCATTCATCATAATAGACATAGGGTTAGACACATATACCAGTAGATAATCCTTGTCTTTGTATCCTTGGAGATCTAAGGATTGTCTTCCTTTAGTGTTGACGTTTATCTACCTTGCATCTGCCTATAAATCTGTCTTTTATCTGCCATACATCTGCTCCATATTCCAATGATATTCTTTTCTGATTCAATCTCTTAATCTCTCATGTGCGGATCTAAGAGTATTTTCTTAATATTCACTTTGTTCTACACTCACACTTCCTTCTTAGAATTATATATATAATATTCTTGTTTTTGTATAAAGCTGTTCACAAATCTGAATATATCTATGTTATTTCCTCTCTTGATGAGTATATCAGCGAATATATATTTTATTCCCAATATATAAGCAGATATCTCTACTCATATTTCTTACTGTTGTATATCGTGTATGTTATTTCTTGAATATATATATGAAACATATATCTTTACTTCACTATCTCTGCTCAAATCTGAATTATTCCCTTGTAAGGCCTCCCATACATATGCAGATCTGAATATTAATTCAGATATATATATTAAACTCAGTATATGTTTTCTTCATTGCTTCCCTCCAAACCACCATTCATCCTCCTTTCATATATTCAATGGAGGCAATGGACCAACCTCTAACAATACAACTCTTCAAAAAATTGTACCTTTTGTTAATACAACCTAAATATGGGTTGCTGCCTCTTATTTGCTAATCACTACATATATATTTCATTTCTTTCCTTATACACTCGCATCCTCTTCCAAATCATACTATATATCTTATTGCTGTCTTAACATATTTCTTCAATCATGCTACTTAACTAATCGCAGCTCATGGAATATGAACCAAACCTCTTTGTTTTGTCTTATTCACAAGTCATCACATCTTTGTCTTATTCATGAAATCGTTGGATTTTCTCATTACATAGCAACCATTACTTTTAAATGTAATGTAAGCAGATCATATAATGTTTTTAAATCCTCTTCTTTGAATCGTATGTCATCTAATATGAACTGCTGCTTTTATTTATTACATATGCCTTGGAAGTCATATTATATTAGCTGCTAGTATAAAAAAGTCACTTGATAATTATATTGATCTTATATATATTTATAATATATGATAATAACATTTATATCTATATTATTTATATTTTGTTATTCATATTTCTAATTATTAAATATAATAATATAAATATATTATATATTTATAATATGATAATATCTAAATTGATAATACCCTTATTTATAGTATTAATATTTACATTTATTTTATATAATAGTTTGTTACATAATGATTTTATTTAATATTATTGTTTATCTAAATATTAATTTCTCCTATCATTTGATATGCCTAAATACCATATTTTATCATGATGTTTAAATCTTTAATTTAAACATCTTACTATCGGGACATCACAAAGGTATAAACCAAAAATGGATAACTTAGTAAATTGACTAAGATCACCACTAAGATTCATTCTTAAAGACTTCTCATTAACTAGACAAGACATAAGATTCATTCCCTAAGACAAAGATCAAATACAGAGTTACAAAGACTTAGAAGAGCTAAAATAGGTAGAATAAGCCATTTGAGTGATCTAGACACAGAGATTTTAGAAATTATGCAAACCAATTATTACTGTTGGTTTTGACTTCAATTGAAAACATCTTACAATTTCAACTATAGCCAAAACTGTAGACAAACAATTTTACCCACAGCCAAAGCCATAACAAATAATAAAAATTAAAAGAGCCTAAGGACAAGGAAGGAGTTCAAGCATTTGGAATTATGTATCTTCATGCTCAAAGGTGTTTGGGCATAGTTACCAAGAGACAGGGACTAGTACTAGTACTAGTAAAATGGCAACTCACTTTGGGAGACAATCATTCGAAATATATTTCCAAGATCTTAATGATGACCCTATGCTTACCAACTAGAATTCTATCCTCACATCCATAGAAAAACACATCAAACCAAGAGAAGCATTGTTGCACAAGGCACCACACAACAACTTGGGAGAGGGGAGGAAGAAAGATTTTGGGAGCACGATTGGATGGGAACTCCCCATCTCTACATCAGACTGAGAGGAATTATAAGCTGCTATGCAAAGGGATGGCCGTCACAAAGTGGAACGTTACCTACAAACTATAGGAGAGTGAAGAAGACCATGTAACATTGAACTCCTTCAATACTTCAACTCTCAATACCCCATACCATAGATGAAAAACTCAGTGATTTACTCACCAACTCACAAATGATCACGAATAGAAATAGTCTAGCAAGTGACTCGCCAATGAGTTGCAGGCAAGTTTCCAACAAGTCCAATGAGAAAACTCCCCAACCACCACATTATGACAATCCTGCCTAGAAAACACCTAGCAACTCGCTTTTTGCATTTTCTCCTCTATGCTTTTGACCTAATGACACTTTGACCATTCACACAAAGAAGTGCAACAAGTTGACTCCAAAGTGCTAAATGACCTTGTTTCTATGTAGTACAACCTTTGTTTGTGTGCCAAAAAGGTGGAGGGGCAGGAGACACGTGAAGCAATTGACCTAGATGACATCAATACATATTCACATTGGATTGTTGAAACTTGAGGATGTGGATCCAATGTTTTTTGTTGATGAGATTATTGATTTGGAGAGGGAAGCAACAAAATAGGCAGCAAACATAACGGTACTGTTATGTGGAAAATGAGATCTAGACTAATCAATGCCTTAACCTAGGTCAATCCTTCTCCACATAGCATTAGAACACAAGCCTACGAAGACTTGGTGCTTGGTTGCTGCCTCAAGGGAGAGCCAAGTTGTTCGAGGCTTTGTTCCTTTGTTGCAAAGAAAGATTGATGACTAATGAATTGATAAAGCTAAGTAATATAAAACCCTAATTGATTATCTAATAAAATATGTAGACGAATGATACAATTTCAGAAAACGGAAGTGGAACAGACAAATACAGATCAGACAGAACCTAGCACCAAAAATAGGGGCAAATCTGGCAAGACTCGGGCACTGGGCACCCTAGTCCTAGGGTTTCTACACAAACTGAATTTTGTCCGACGATCTCTGTACCTGCTTTTCGTTTCCTGTCACTTTTCTGTCATAAAATTCCAATTACGACCTACACACACAAAGCAGGAAAAATGTTTGTGGCTATATAGGAGTTTGCCTCAATCAAACCCCCATTTCGGTATTCCTACCCCGTGGATAGCCAAATTAGTAATAGCAAATAGTGTGTGCTCTAAATCTTAAGTGTGTCTAAGATTGTGACGACCAGTAACAAGCAAATCAATGATCAAAACCCTACTCAAGCATGTTAGAGTGGATTCCTCTATGCCTCAATCAATGAAATGATAATCAACCCAAGAGAGATGTGTTACCCAAGGGAAAATATTTCAGATCTGCAACTTCACCTCAATGAAGTAGAGAGTGACCAAAGCTTGGAGGTGAGAACAAGTTGAAACCATACCAAATCGCGATGAAGTGGTACAAGCCAATCATCAGTCAGTGATTCCAACTATTCTTCAATCCTCTTGAAACTTCAATCAAAGATAGCAAGTAGACAAATAGCTTGTAATAGATTTTTCCAAAATGCAGAGCCAATGTTCATTCCGATAGAGCTTCGCTATAGAATTCACATCCTGCTTCATTGTGGCAAAAACACTAGTTTAAATAGGGAATCATAGGAATAATTTAGGGCATAATCCGACAAGTATTTTTGAATTTTGGAGCCATTTAAGTGCGCTCACAAATGTCGAAATCGAGGTCATGTCATCCAAAGCAAGGCCGACCTTAAGAGTGCTCCACAATCCCGAAAGAAACGGACAGGACTCGGGGGCTGGGCGCCTGTCATGTCCCCAATTTTGGAGTAACTTAAAATTGTTTTAATTATAAATTAATTTTGTAAAGTATTTTATTTACTTTATAAAATTAATATTTTATTTAAGTTACTAAGTTAGTAGTACTACACTTTATTAAAAAGTGTTGTGAACAAGCATTTAAAAAGTACAAATGCAAGCATTTAATAAAGTTCATGTAAAAGCATTTAAAATGCTTTGGTCTGATGTGTACATGTAAACTCTCATTTAATAAAATTAGGCTGGGCCTAATTAATGTAATGGCTTTAAAAGCAGGCCTGAGAGTCATTTGAAGTCATGTCTGAATGTCTAGAAATCTGTATGTTTTGGTTTATGACTTTTGTCAAGTTGTATTCAGCTCATGTCAAGGTGATGTTCCCTTGCATTTGCAGAAATTGGTTTGGTGATGTTCCCTTACCGTCATTGAGGTGAAGTTGTTTCAGACTTCACAATTGTGCTCCAAAGTATTGTTCTAAGTTTTCTGTGATTTGAGTTCATTGTATCTCATTATGCAGATTTGAATAAAAGGCAGAGGGTTTTGTTTGCAAATTTATTAATTTAATAAATATAAATTTGCAAAAGGTTCGATATATATATTTTGGTGATTTAGAGGGTTTGATAGTTTTATTCATATCAATAGTTTCTTTACTGAGAATTCCCGAATATTTCTTATAGCAGGGTTTTGAAAAGTCATTTGGTATTTTAGAATATATAATTGTTGGCAGGTTGGGGACAAAGTCTGACAGGATAAATCCAGTCAGCTATTTATATGATGTTTTCTTCCTAAAGAAATTCGTATAATTTCCTAAGCCCAGTTTGCAGATATTAAAGGTGGATCTCATAACAATTTTTAAGAATTTGTCTTTGCTGGCAGAAAGGAGACAGGATCTGACAATTGAAAGAAGAAAACTGTTAAAAAATCCTTGACATCTAGTGGAACGTGGGCCCAGTTTGTGAAGGTGTATATTGCAAAGGAATTCAGGAATATCAAAGGCATGGTTCGCAGAAATTATTGGAGGATTTTATAACAATATTTGAAGTTGCTAAGCCATCGTGGGACCCAGGAGTATGAAGTATTCAGATTTATAAAGTAATTTGTAGCCTCTAATTGATTTTGTGTGGATTTTGTATACTGCCGCTTGAAGGAAATACATGGTATATTCGCAACTTCCTTTCAGTCAAAACCTGGGAGCAACATCATATCCAGAAAATCGCTTATGATTGGCAACATTAGAAGTTGAGGTAACATTACCAGATCATAAGGCTGCAATATGTGTTGAGTAACAATATAAAGATATCCTGATGTTAGAATCTACACAGTTTAGCTACAGCAGAGGTTCACATATCAGCAGGTGCTGTTCATAGATATAAGTTTCAGGTCAGTTCAAGAGCAGAAGTGTCAGTTTATTTGGTATTTGATAAGATTCAGTGTTACATGACAATGCTAGGATCTTGGGAAACAATCAGCATTCAATGAAATTTGGTATATACGGAGTGGTGCAAATATCATCAGAGATCAGTAGAGAAGTTGATTGCCAGCTGCAGAAGTCCATTGGATATCAATTGTCATCATTGTTTTGAATGGCTACAACAGTAGATATGTGATTTGCAACTGCATTGTATTATAGCAGAATTAGAAAGGCCATCAGCAGTCATCTACAGCAGAAGGATTGTGTGCAGCCACAACAGTTAACCAATTCATGGTTATCTATTGGTATGAGATGATTAAAATTCTGTACTTTCTGAATATAAACCAGCAAGCTCTGTGGTTCAAATCTTTCATTTGACTTATCCATTTTATCTACAAACTGTTTGTCTAAATGCCTGTCAAGTGTTTGAGCAAAATTGCATTATGAATGTTTCATATCGTTGGAAAGTGCAATAGTGAAATTGATTTTCAGTCCTAGGGTTTCATTGCAAGATTTAGGAATATCAGAGTTCATTGTAACAATATCCATTAGGGATATTAAAGCGCCCTAGTCCTAGTAGAATCTGCTCAAAAAGTGGTCACCACTTCGGGATTTAACCAAGACCAAAGCACCGTTCACGGTTCCGGCATGCGAACATCGGTAAAGGTTTAGGTAACATAAAGCATATCTCTTGAGTTAAAGGTAAGTCCAAGGCTGGAAGTGGTCCTAAATGGAGTGGACACTAAAGAAAGTGCCAAATAGAGCATGAAATTATGTTTGCACCAACAAGGAGCACAATTTCTACGCTACAAGTACATGAGGAGGCAAAAGGCAAGGCATCAATAGGGGCTTCACTAGATGTGCATGATGTGCCTGGGGGTAATATTGTTCCGCAATACGAATCATTACCATCCAATTCAAGGCCACCCACACAACCACTTAGAAGCTTTAGTTGGAAAAGAAAATTGCAAAAAATTAATATTAACTTGTAATTATTAATCATATTGATATATGATATGACACTCTGATCTGTATTGAACTCGTTTTTTGATCTATATATGAAGGAAAAACTATTTATGAGTTCTCTAAATTCAGTTTTATGCATGTTTTTTAAGATTATTTTACAAGCTTACAGTTTTTTTAATGTTCAGAAATTCTACCGAGTCTTGAGTCCAAGTCAAATTTTAGGCCTGCAAATTTTTGCAGAGTCTGAGTTTTCTAACTATTCCCCACAGTGCCAATAGTTGACTGAGGAATTGGGTAGGAAGTACACTCCATTCACTAACAAGTGAAAAATTGTGTGGACTTCTATCCATTAAAGAGAATGGACAGTAGCCTCGGCTAATTCCCTTCTGAATAAGGATGTTGTGCCTCCCAACAAACAATAGCTGATGTTTTGGTTCCTCCACACATGACCTAAAATCAAACACTTCCAATGGTTGGCACTGCAAGGAATAATTCTAACATTTAATTTGATGCTAAAAAAGGATGGATAGGGCCAACCATCTGTCCTAACTGTCAGAAGGATGAAGAAACAATTGCTTGCGCGTTTCTAAACTGCTCTTATGCTACTACATTTGGAATTGACTAGCAGGGAATTTCAATTATGGTCCTGCATAGGATGGTTCATTTGTACAAATGCTAAGGGTTTGGACAAATCTGAAAGCAGATATGGCAGTAATAAAAACAATGCAGCAACTAACTCTCGGTTTCGTCATATAGAACATCTAAAAGGTGTGCAATTGAATAATCTTTGAGAACACATGTTGGGATGTGATCACTTCAATACATACAATTGCTAACCAAATCAAAAGTATGGCATTGGTGTATTCTAAATAAATAAACAAGTACACATCTGCACGTATGATGGATCTCCATACTGCCAACCAGTGAAAACTGCCATATTTTTAAACTTTCTTTACTTCAGGGTAAGCACTAAAGCAAGTTGTGACCCACAACTTGAAGGTTGGATTAAACTGAATTTTGATGGTGCAGCCAAAAGAAATCTGGGGGATGCTAGAATAGGTGGAATTCTAAGAACATATACAAGCCACTGCGTGGTATCATATCAAAAATGCATTGGATAGGAAACTAAAAATGCAGTATAACTGTTAGCAATTTGAAAAGGAGTACAGATAGTACTCCAGAGTACCTGATGCCTATTCAAGTGGAGGAGAATTCTCAAATTGTTGTTAAACTGATTAGCAAAGAACAAAACTCTACAACACCGAGTGAAAGCAAAACTTAGCATAGCCCATATTCATGAGTTGTTGAGAAGTCTCATAAGCTGTCAAATTCAACATAGAAAAAGGTTGACAAAGAGAATTTGTAATTGTCTCACAATATCAATAATACATAACCAGCAAATGTTTTTGCCAAGACTCAAACTTCTCACCTGAAAGTAAAAACAAGATTATTGGTTACTGTAAGAATTAAAAATCTTTTGTTTCAAAGCCCATGGTCATATTGGAGACACTTTCAACTCTTTTAGCAGTCATGCAGGGCCCAAATTTTCTAGAATAACTCTATTAAACTGTTAAATTGATCCCCATTCCTTAGCACTGATAAAATTTTAAAATGCCACCATTATTACTAGACTTGGCCATTTCCTTTTCTTTGTATTTTTATATATCCCTATCTGTATAATTCTTAATTTTATCCCTCTTAAATTCATATTTTCCCAATAACCCTGACATAAAACACATTTTTATAAGCCCCTCTAACCCTTGCAATAATAAAATAATATATCCCAATAAATTATTTGCCCACTCCCGTTTTACTGTTGTATGCTCTCACTCTACAGTTCTATGTTGTCACACACTTTCCCATAGATAAAAAGGGTCATAGCTGTATACCCTCATTCTACAGGTATACACTTTCACATTACAATTGTATGCAGTCACACGCTGGCTCATTCTAAGTTGTAGGCTCTCCAACATACAGTTGTATGCTTTCCTACAGCTATATGAAGTCATACATTGCCCATTGATGAAAAAGGTAACAATTGTACTTTCACTCTACAGCTGTATGCAGTCATTCAACAATTGTAGTCTTTCTTTATATAGTCGTATGAAGTAACATACTTGCTCTTTCTACAGGTATATGCAATCCAAAAGAATGTATGCAATTTCTGTTTTATGAACAATTATCAGTATGAAATCAGTAGCAAGGTATTTAGGAAGTTTATCAGGGTCATTTTTTTCAGTTGTAGGTCAAGTACTGTCTAGTCACTGCTCTCTTTTTGGTCTTTTGAGACTGCTGGGGATATCAATGTAAACTTAATTTCAACAGAAATGTCAAAGTTTTGTGTCCAATCCAGACCAGGGCCTAGGTGATTGTAATTTTTTTAATCTCCTTTAACATATTTTACCACTCTATCAAAAAAATGGTTTGACAAGGAGTCCTTGTAACTTGCCTTCATTTTGGAAAATTCTGATCCTTGATTACATGCCTCCTCCAATACACCCACACAATGGTTGCTTTTCCCACAAAGTGAGCATGGGAGAAGATCCCAACATGAGTGAAATACATGATCTCTTTTTCTAGAATGAAAACAAATAATGGAATACTAGGAAGATTTCTGGAATACCGTTTTGTTTGGACCTATGCTTGTACCATTCCTCACTTAAATCTCTAATATCTTGAACATGCAGAGATGCTTCTTTACATACTCTTTTTCTTCCCTTCTTCAATTTTGGAAAAGGCTTGTAGAGTGGTGATCTGCTAACCCCTCCTCCATTATTGAAAGGCTTTCAGCCTCTGTTTAGAAAGGCTCCATTTGCTTATTTGGCTACTTTCTTAAGTGCACTACTACCTCCTTTGTGCTTATCACATTGCCATGGGGGTTTGGTCTCATCTTTGAAAGATATTAGTGCTTTGGTTGCCTAAGCTTTCTACAACTACCATGGTTGGGCCAAAATATTTTAGACCTACATACTGTGGCTTGGTTTCAACCTTAATGGGGTTATCAGTTCCTTTTCCATCCTTACCAAGTCCTTAGCCATCTTTACTAATTCCAGGGCTATTATTTCCTCTTGTAGGCTTCCACAAGCATTGGTGTGTAGCTTGGTTTTGACCTAAGAAAATAATCATTACATTTACATTATATCCTAACTTCTTTATCAAATTGGAACCAATTCCTAAGGTGTGTGGTTCAAAATTAGCAAATGATGGTTCAACCTTAGTCCTGACAAGTTTGTAAAATTCAGGGGGTCTCTTGGTGTAGTGAATCGGTTTGACCATTAAGGGAGGGTATTAAGATATTCTTTTATATTTAGAATCTCCTATTTTTAGTTAATGGTCAGTTTCTTGTAACGGTATGTAATTATGACAAGATCGTGTGTCGATCTCTGGCAGTCTTTGGCAGTTTCTAAATATAGAAACTTGCTTTCTTTGTAATTACTTGTAACCTATTTAAGAGCCTTTGCTCTATGTGAATATCATCCAGCATTCTGCCATTTACCTGTGTAATAGGTTTTGACCTAAGAAAATAATCATTACATTTACATTATATCCTAACTTCTTTATCAAATTGGAACCAATTCCTAAGGTGTGTGGTTCAAAATTAGCAAATGATGGTTCAACTTGAGAAGAACAAAATATTGAGGGACTTATACACTTTCCTCCATCATTATTTGGGCAACTTCTATTGAGTTAGAATTTGTTTGGGCAGATGAGTACACTTTCCTCCTCACTTCTTCACAATCTTCTTGGAGTTTGGTCAACTCTTCCTCTTTTATAATCAGCTCTTATTGCAATCTTTCCATGACTTGAAGAAACCTGCTTGTAGCTAACCCAAGATTTTGGAGATCGTCTTACCCACGCATAGGAAGCAGGCTTCATACATATCCATCCCTCCTATGACACCAATGAGAAACTCATTTTGGCTGCCAAATTCATTTTGCAACTCTTTATTCTTCCCTTCCCAACTCTTAACTTCTTTTTGCAGAATTTGGTTCTCCTCTTAAACTGCTTGAATCTTCAAGTCAGTCTTGGAGATTTGCCTTCTTATCAACTCTACCCATAGCTAATTTGGCTTGGCACTCCACAAGACTTGGAAAAAAACTTTGATACCAATCTGATCCATAATTGCCCAATCTATGGCTGATACAAATTTTCAACACACTTAAATAGATTGCATTGCTGATTTAGTGAAAAAATTTATTGAAATTCAACATAACATAGAAATGTTAAAACTGGTATTTTAGCTAAATGCTGCCATCTAAATTCTCGTAGCTGACTCCAATATGGTAATGACTAAAATACATGACTAGAGTACTAAAAATCATTAGTCTATACCTTCCTATGCCGATGCGCTTGCTCCCATAAAATAAATACATGTAACTACAGCTGCTTGTAATGTCCCCCATTTAGCCTAGTCAGATAGATGTTGGAGATTAGCCTATCATTGGATTCCCGTAGGGTAATGACCATGGTTAGGGGGTCAAACTGGAGACTTACTATTTATAGTAAGTCAAGACGGAGAACCTTGCTATTTATAGCAGGACAGAGGCAAAGGAGCATTGCACGAGATTATTGGTTTCAGTGCATCCAAAGCATTATTCGATAAAGTATAAGTTAAATTAAAGATTTAACTTATAATATTATAAGGGGTTAAAAGTGACTTTAAGTTGTAATGTAATTTCACTTTATAAAATAAAGTTATAACTTAAAGTTATAAAGTTGTTGCTCTAGGGGATGGGCGCCCTCATGGAGGAATAAGGGGGTCAAATTATAAATAAAATATATATTATTTTCCCCTCACTTGGGCATTGAAAGAAGAAGGGAGATAAAAGAATGAAATGAAGTCATTTTCGGATATGCTTGGATTATGATTTTTCTCTCTTATTGTGATATTCTTGTGCATTGGCTTTGGAGCTTGGCTTCAAGGGTTTGGTACTGACTTGCTGAGACGAAATCCTCTGCAAAATCACCTTTCTTCGTGTGTGAAAAACCACATCAAGAGAGGACATTGGAGGCTTCATTCAGGAGTCTCACTTGGGCTTTCAATTGATTCAATTTGATAAAGATTTGAGCAGAAAATGACCACATTTGAAAGAGTTTGATATGCAGCTGAGAGGACAGATTGTGAGGAGCAGATTTGATGGTTTTTGACAGGCTTTGGTGACTGAGATTGTTGTTCATTGCTGGCCATACATGTTTTGCAGCAGGCCGTACCATTGTGAGAACTTTGTGGAGATTTCATTAAGATTTGTTGCTGATATTTATGCCATTGAGGTCGCCTCATCCCTGCACATGATTTCAGACTGAAACAGAGATATTTGTGAGGGTTTTAATGTCACTTAACACTGATTTCAGCCCACAGCAAGGCCGTACCAGTTGAAGGAGGACGTGGGTATTTGGGGGTTAGCTTCTACTTTGACTTGTGGCACTTATCTCTTCCAACCTTGGTGTTTAGAGCTATATTTGTTGCTGCAGCATTGATATTTGATGATACATTGCCTTGTAAGCAGATTTTGGTGGATTTCCATAGCTTGCATTGCTGGTCCCAATCTGGCTAAAACGAAGTTGAAGATTCCCATATGGGTATGTTACTGTAATTCATATTTTGCTATAATATGAACCGGGTCTTCATTAGTTTGTTCATATCTATCTTAGTTTTTTTGGGTTTTGTTATATGCTTTATATTTCATACATGCAATGCAAAAAACCTACATGCAAAACCTACACATGAAACCCTAAACACAAAACAATCAGAAAACAAAAAAAGTGATATAGAAACCCTAGCAGAGACAGTGTATGTTACAATGGTATCAGAGCAATAGTATCTTGCCATTCTGTATGGTTAGATCAAACATGCAGAAGGGTTTCTGAGACATGCTTCCTATACCATCTTTGACTCACCATTATAATCTGAGAAGAAACGGGTCACAGCAAGAAATACAGGTTCCACAGATAGAACAAGAAGCAGAAGTACCACAGATAGATCCCTTTTCAAGGGAGGTTGAGGTGTCGGTTGAGGAGATGGGTGACAAAGAGCAGAAAGAACCTAGAATGTGATAAATTCTAAACTCGTTGGCTAGGGGACAGTTAGCTATAGAGAGGACAATGCAAAAATCATAGGCAGAATTGACTCATATCCTTACCCAGTTGATACCTCAGGATGGTAGAAACAATAGGGATAATAACAATAACAACAACAATAATAACCGTGACAAGAACAGGAACAATTTTTGGGACAGGAACCGAATGAACAATGGAGGTGACAGGCACATGGGTGATAGGAACAACGGAGACAGGAACAATGGGGACAAGAACAATGGTGACAGGTATAGAGAGAGATGATGAGGGAGAAGCATCAGTCACTAACAGGAGAGCTTCTCAGTTGACAGCAAGTGATAGGCCTAGCATACCTGTATTTGCACCCAGGAACAATGTTCCTGAATAGGAGGCAACACAGCTTGAGTTCCAGGATGAGATTCTGAGAGATTGGCGAGCATCCAGTGAGGAGTTTAGAGCTAAGATGACATTTGGAGAGTACTCATATCTTAGGATGAAAAACAGACCCCGCAGGGGAAATAGATAGAATCAAGAACTCCAGAAGAAAGTTAGTAAGATGACTTTACCATATTTTGATGGATCTGGTAAAACCACTGCTAGAGCATGGGTCCAGAAATTGGACAGTTATTTGTAGATCAACCCTATGCCAAAAGCAGATGCTATAACTTATGCAGCTTTACATCTAGAGGGCAGCACGCATAAATGGTGGAGCAATGGTAAGGTTACATTGGGCCATGATCAAATTACTTCATATGTTGAGTTTACTGCCAAACTAATCGACAGATTTGATAAGGATCCAAAACTGCAGTTTAAGGAGTTGGCACAACTCAAACAGGTTGGATCAGTGGATTCATACATTTCAGAGTTTCAGGACCTATCTGTTATGGTCCCAGATATCTCAGAGCGCAGGTTGGTCATATTATTTATAGATGGACTATCAGATCCCTTACGTGGTTAGGTTAAGGGATTAGACCCATTGACACTTCATGAGGCCATGAAAAAGGCCCGAGACATGGAATCCTCTGTATGGAGGAATAAATTTCAAACAAAGGGTTTCTACAGAAGGGACAAGGAGAGAGATAGGAAGCCCTTCCAGAAGGACACTAGCCAGCCAAAAAAAAAATCAAACTGATTGACTGATGACCAATTGAATGAGTATCGGAGGAAAAAAACTTTGCTTTCACTATAAGGAACCATGGGACCCTTCATATAGATGTGCTAACAAGGCAAAAGCAAAGTTAATTGAGTATTATTCAACAAAGGAATCACAGTCTGAGGCATCAGATCAACCATCAGATCAGGAGGATAGAGGAGATGAGAATGCTTCACAGCATAGTACTAACAATGATGGGGCATTGGCACAACTTTCCAGCTTCCAGATAGTTGGGTCATTCAGAGTGAGAGGAGTCCTTGGAGGTCAGCGCATCATCACCTTGATAGACACAAGTGCTACACATAATTTTATTGATGAGGGGTTGGTGGCTAAACGTGGACTAAAGGTGGAAGAGTTTGAAGGCTTCAAGGTAATGGTAGCTGACGGCTTCAAACTCACTTGCACCAGAAAGATTTTTGGGCTGACCATACATATGGGAGATTACGAGCTTAAGGATGACTTCTATGTGGTTGGCCTAGGAGATACAGATGTAGTTTTGGGTATGCATTGGATGATGCAATTGGGTGAGTTCACTATGAACCTGAATAAGATGGAGATGAAGTTTGAATCCAATGGAAAGAAAATTGTTCTCAAGGGATAATCGGATGGTGGACCACGAGTATACTCTCTCAAGAGGATGGAGAGAATGCTGTGACATAACTAGGTAGAGTGGGCAGCAGAATGTCTTATTATGCCAGAGTCTCCACAGCAGCTGAAGAGTGCTTATCATCCTGACATACAGAAGTTGTTGACCAAGCACAGCAAAGTGTTTGGTAGTATACCTCCAGGAGTGCCACCTAACAGAGGCATCGAGCATGTCATCGAGCTCGAGGACGAGACTAAGCCCGTAATGGTCACCCCTATTGTCATCCTAAGAGGCTCAAGGATGAGATAGAGAAAACAATTAAGGAGTTGTTAGAGATGGGACACATCCGCCCCAGCAAGAGTCCCTTTGCTTCAGCAATTGTTTTGGTCAAAAAGAAAGATGGGACCATCGGGATGTGTATAGATTACAGGGCCTTAAATAAAAAGACCATTAAGAACAGGTATCCAATTCCCCACATAGATGAATTGATAGATGAACTGCACAGGGCTTTCTACTTTTCCAAGATAGATCTACAATCAGGATACCATCAAATTCGAATGAGGGAGGACATAGAGAAAACAGCCTTCAAATGTCACTACGGCCACTTCAAGTTCTTGGTGATGCCGTTTGGACTAACCAATGCCCCTGCTACCTTCCAAAGTTGCATGAATAAGATTTTCAAACAATAGCTAAGGAAGTTTGTGTTAATTTTCTTTGATGACATATTAATCTTCAACAAGAGTTGGGATGAACACATGAGACATTTGGAGGAGGTATTGAGCATTTTAGAGAGTGAGTCCCTCTATGCCAAAGAGTCCAAGTGTGACTTTGGCATGATAGAGCTTCTTTATCTGGGTCACATCATTAGTGCCGATGGTGTTAGAGTGGATCCAAAGAAGATTAAGGCAATAGTTGATAGGCCACCACCAACAAACCTCACACAGCTTAAGGGCTTCTTTGGATTATGTGGTTTCTACAGGAGGTTTGTGAAAGGCTTCTCACAGACAGTTGCACCGTTGACGGACTTGACTAAGAAAGGAGCCTTTGTGTGGACCGATACAACTCAGCAGTGCTTTGATCACTTCAAGCACTTGATGTCTACCTGCCTTGTGTTGGCAATCCCTGATTTCTCTAAGCCATTTGAGCTAGAGTGTGATGCTTCGGGAGAAGGGATAGGGGTAGTGTTAATGTAGGAGAAACACCCTATTGCCTTTGAGAGTAGAAAGCTGAGGGGTGTAGAGAAGAGTTACTCAATATATGATCAAGAAATCTTGGCCATTATGCATGCATTGGCCAAGTTTAGGCCATATCTGGTTGGAGGGAAGTTCATAATTAAAACAAATCACAATAGCATCAAATACTTCATGAACCAGAAGGACTTGAATGACAGACAGCAGAAGTGGGTAAGTAGACTCCAGGCTTATGACTTCGACATTGAGTATGTTAAGGGCAAAAAAAATATAGTTGCAGATGCTTTATCGAGGAGACCCCACTTATGTTTGTTTGGAGAGATATCTGCTGATTGGAAAGAGATGATTTCAGCATAGTACGCTAAGGACTCTTGGGCAGCAAGAGTCATTAAGGGCACTATCAAGGATGACAGGTATTCTGTGGTGAGTGATTTGATTATATACAAAGACAGAATATTTTTGGTGCCTAATTCTCAGTTCAAGCATAAGATTATAAGGACTTTCCATGACATACCAATGGCTGGCCACCCCAGATTTTTCAAAACTTACAGGCAGATTCAGGAGAGATTCACATAGAAAGGACTTAAGGATGAAGTCCTTAAGTATGTTCGTGAATGTCCTATTTGCCAACAAAACAAGCATGAGCATACTTATCCTGCAAGTTTGTTACAGCCATTGCCTATTCGTAATAAAGAATGGGAATACATCTCCATGGACTTTATTACAGGGCTACCTAAGATTAAAGGGAAAGATTGTATCTATGTGGTAGTTGATAGACTCACCAAATTTGCACATTTCTTCGCCATTTCAGCGACATACACAGCAGTACAAGTAGCTGATCTATTCTTCAGGGAGATATTTAGACTTTACGGAATACCCAAGGGGATAGTAAGTGACAGGGACAGCAAGTTCCTGAGTTTATTTTGACAGGAGTAGTTCAGATTGTGTGGCACTGAACTAACTCCCAGCACTAGTTACCACCCACAGACCGATGGTCAGACAGAAATAGTTAATAAATGGGTGGAAGGGTATCTGCGGAATTATGTTTCGGGGTAGCAGAAGGCTTGGATCAGATGGTTGCACATGGGCGAGTACTGCTACAACACAACTTATCATATGTTGATCAGGATGACTCCATTCAGGGCTCTGTATGGTTATGATGCCCCACGCTTCACAGATCTTCTACTTAGTGATAGTCGAGTGCCAAAGGCAAAAGACCTATTGCAAGAGAGCCAGGATATAATGAAAGAGCTTAAGGAAAACATGCAATAGGCATAGAATCAACAAAAGCTCTATGCTGATCAGCACCAAGTAGAGAGAAGTTTTGAGGTTGGAGATATGGTGTACTTGAGGCTCCAACCCTACAAGCAGTCCACTCTGAAAAGGAGTGGAGCAGAGAAATAAAACCCAGGTTCTATGGTCCATTTAGAGTTGCCAGAAGAGTGGGAGAAGTGGCCTATGAGCTTGAGTTGCCAGTAGACAGTCGAGTGCATAATGTATTCCATGTTTCCAGTTAAGAAAGCACTTTGCCACAATGTGATTCCCTCAGCATAGCTTCCACCATTGGATGAAGAGGGGAAGCTAATCTTAGTTCCAGAGGCTATCATAGATACACGAGAGAGGAATCTAAGGAGACAGATCATCAGGGAGTACCTAGTGAAGTGGAAGAACCTACCAGTTGAGGATGCGACATGGGAAGGTGAGCAAATACTTCAGCATCCTGCGCTGAGATTGCTTGAGGACAAGCAATCATGGGGAGGGCAGACTGTAATGTCCTCCATTTAGCCTAGTCAGGTAGATGTTGGAGACTAGCCTATCATTGGACTCCCATAAGCTAATGACCATGGTTAGGGGGTCAAACTGGAGACTTACTATTTATAGTAAGTCAGGACGGAGAACCTTGCTATTTATAGCAAGCCAGAGGCAAAGGAGCATCGCACGAGATTATTGGTTTCGGTGCATCCAGAGCATTATTCGATAAAGTATAAGTTAAATTAAAGATTTAACTTATAATATTATAAGGGGTTAAAAGTGACTTTCAGTTGTAATGTAATTTCACTTTATAAAATAAAGTTATAACTTAAAGTTATAAAGTTGTTGCTCTAGGGGATGGGCGCCCTCATGGAGGAATAAGGGGGTCAAATTATTAATAAAAAATATATTATTTTCCCCTCACTTGGGCGTTGAAGGAAGAAGGGAGATAAAAGAATGAAATGAAGTCATTTTTGGATATACTTGGATTATAATTTTTCTCTCTTATTGTGATATTCTCGAGCATTGGCTTTGGAGCTTGGCTTCAAGGGTTTGATACTGACTTGCTGAGACGAAATCCTCTGCAAGATCACCTTTCTTCGTGTATGAAAAACCACATCAGGAGAGGACATTGGAGGCTTCATTCAGAAGTCTCACTTGGGCTTTCAATTGATTCAATTTGATAAAGATTTGAGCAGAAAATGACCACATTTGAAAGAGTTTGATATGCAGCTGAGAGGACAGATTGTGAGGAGCAGATTTGATGGTTTTCGACAGGCTTTGGTGACTGAGATTGTTGTTCATTGCTGGCCATACATGTTCTGCAGCAGGCCGTACCATTGTGAGAACTTTGTGGAGATTTCATTAAGATTTGTTGATGATATTTATGCCATTGAGGTTGCCTCTTCCCTGCACATGATTTCAGACTGAAACAGAGATATTTGTGAGGGTTTTAATGTCACTTAGCACTGATTTCAGCCCACAGCAAGGCCGTACCAGCTGAAGGAGGATGTGGGTATTTGGGGGTTAGCTTCTACTTTGACTTGTGGCACTTCTCTCTTCCAACCTTGGCGTTTAGAGCTATATTTGTTGCTGCAGCATTGATATTTGACAGTACATTGCCTTGTAAGCGGATTTTGGTGGATTTCCATAGCTTGCATTGATGGTGACAGGTTGTCATTGATGTCAAAAGTGTGTTCAGTTGATGATGTAAAGTTGCCATAGTTGTTGCAGGACATCAGGAGGAGATAGTTGTTCATTGCTTGGTTGGTTTCACAGACATGTGGAGTTGGTATTGGTTTGGTTCTATTATGCTTTGCTTTGAAGGAGCTCAATTGATTAAGGTAATGTTTGGTTCATAATGTTCATTTTGTGTGACATGCTTCATCAGTCCACATGTCTCATACTTCATGGTGAGCTATTAAGGTCTATTGGTATGATGTTGTATTGGTTTGGAATGTTTGGTAAAGCATGGTTGATCATCTGAGTATCAATCTGGATTTTATGTCTTGCTGAGTTGAGTTGAGTTGTGTTGGCCAGAGGATCTATGTTGTGTGGAGTTGGTTATGATCTTGCTTCTTGCTTCACATGAAAGGGTTCAGATGCATGGAAGGTATCATTTATGATGACAGGTTTGCAGGGCTTGTTTGTTCATTCCTGACTTACTTGGCAAAAGAACATAAAGAGGACAGATCAAAATATCAAGAGTGATCAAATCAGGAAGGTTTTTATCATTCAATGGTATTTTAAGTTTGGTGTGGTGATGAAGAAACACACAGTGTTCATTCAATATAAGTATTTTTCTTAATAATACTTATTTATACTGCTACAAGATGAGTGATATGATCTGATACATATTGTGTTTGCATTGCTTACAAGATTTTGATATGGTGGTGTTTGAAGTATAAGTTATTTAGGGTTCATTTCACAAAAAGTTTTTGATGAATCTCCTATTGACACTTTAATTGGTTCGAGTTGTTGGTTTCCTTGGGATTATCAAGTATTGGCAAATGATCATCATTCATGGTTTGGACTATGTAGGGGCATCACTTTTCATTCTCTGATGTTTTGTTTGGAGGCATCTCCTATTTAGGATGTGAGCATGAGAGAACAAAAATAAGTCCTAAGTTAAGTCTAAATGCTCATCTCACAACCGTCACTCACCAAGTGCACTTTATGTCATATTTTTGGAGTGACTTAGAATTGCAGGTAAACTCACTTAAACTGACCGCCTAGAGGGTTCTTAAGACATGGTGGTGACCGGCCCTCCTCCAAGCAAGACTTAAAGCATCGGTATCTTCTTATGTGCAAATGAGAGCCAAGTATCAATCGAAGGCTTAAATTTAAAATGGTAAGAGCGGGTTTTTGAAATCGAAGGCTGACATTTGAAATTGGATTTTCTTCCTGTGCATGCACTTTGACGTGCAGATAAAACGTCATAGTTGTGTTAACTGCAGAGAAGGCTTTGTAAAAGGCTAATTTTAGCCATTTAAACAGGCAGATCTTCATGCGTTTTAGATGTATTTTAAGAAGGTTTGTTTCTATTTTTTTAAGATCTATTCGTGGCATGGAAGCTATTAAGGAGGAAGATTATAAGGGCAGTAGTATTAGCTGTTTTAATGTTTTTTTATTAAAAGATGTTTGGGGATTTTTTTGTGTGTTTTTATCTTCTTTATGCAGAAGGATTTTGAAGAAGAGGATCCGAATATAAATTTTTTATGCAGATGTCCAAAGATGATAAGGAGATGAAATTACTTTGTTCAGGGTTGATTTATTTTTTTGTGAAGCTTTTTATGTGTAGATTGAGGAAGCTTGACAATATTTCATTGAAGATTTTTATTATAGAAAATCAAAGGTTATTTGCAGATGAACATAAAGTTTTGACAGAGATATTTTTAATGAAGACTTTATACAAGGGACAATATTTTTGAAGAATATCAAAGATTGAAGAAATTAATGGGGAAGATGAATAGACTGGAGAAGAAAGAAAATATGAGTCAGGGAGAAGAAGAAAATAAATGACATATTGAAGATTTATTTATTGTTTTTGTTTGCAATCAGAAAATGTGTTTTTGCAGGAATATGAAACATCATTGAAGAGATTGAAGGGAAGATGGAAGATTAAAAATTGAAGAAAAGATTTATACAGAAAAATTCTTCATAGATGAAAATTATTATGCAAGTAGATGAATATGAAAGGTCATTTCATATTTAATGGTTTTGCAGGTGGATTGATGGGTGTGGGGTTGCAGATCAATGATGAAGACAATTTTATGAAAATTCTGTTAAAAAGAAAATACAAATGAATGTATAAAATGTGAAAAACCAATTTGATATGTTTCCCTGATCAGGTGAATTAGATGTATGAGATATGTTTCCCTGATCAGGTGAATTAGATGATTAAAGGATAAAATAGTAGAGGTGGAATATATGTTGCAGATGAGTTGATTTGAATGGTGCAAATCAGATTGAGCAGCAATCACTTCTTGCACACTTTTCAATTTGTTCTGTATTAGGGGTTGGTGCTCCTTGAAGTTGGTGCTTCTAAATGAATTAGGGGTTGGTGCTCCTTGAAGTTGGTGCTTCTAAACATTGTAATCAGTGAGATTTTTGATAAAGCCAGTGAGGCAGTTTTGGAGTGGTTTTTCTACCCCTGGAGGGTTTTTCACTCGTGCAAATCTTGTGTCATAATGTATATTGATCTTCTCTGTGTGTATGATTTATTCATGAGTTTTTGTTTTTCATTCTTAGTCATGTGCATATGTGTTTGACAAATCAATGATAGTTTTCTCTCCTTGTGTTTTGAAAGTTAAAGTTTGCAATAGATTTGAAAATTCACACAACACTGATTCACCCCCCCTCTCAGTGTTGTCCTTGACTCCTACATGCATTGCTGGTCCCAGTCCGGCTAAAAATGAAGTTGAAAATTCCCATATGGGTATGTTACTGTAATTCATATTTTGTTATAATACGAACTGGGTCTTCATTAGTTTGTTCATATCTATCTTAGGTTTTCTAGGTTTTGTTATATGCTTTATATTTCATACATGCAATGCAAAAAACCTACATGCAAAACCTGCACATGAAACCCTAAACACAAAACAGTCAGAAAACAAAAAAAGTGATATAGAAACCCTAGCAGAGACAGTGTATGTTACACTGCTAGTGCTGAATTCTACAAATTGTACAAAAATGAAATTCTTATATTTGAAACTATATATGCTGTAAACTACGATCTATGAGTCTACACTATTGTAAACAACATATATGTATCTCATCCCAAAGAATGTCCAAAGAACACATATCATCAATGTGGAGTGCTGAAAACAATAGATTGTAAAAGACATCATAACTATGGAATCCATACATATGACACTATATTTACCCTAGAGAAAACCCAACATAAGGAAGACTCCAAGATGGAAAGAGCTACTTTATTCAGTCTTTATGGCTAGGGATGTTTATATACATAGAATAAGCTCTCTTGGAAGCATGACTTGTTGGGCTAGCATGTATTTCCTTCTTGTTACATCATGGAATCTTTGTAGATCTTACTATTCTAGGCCTACTTATGAGTGCACGTGGTACAATGACTCTACCCATCTACGGGGGCATAGGAGTCCAGAAAGTACCTATAATCTCATACTGTAAAGTAACAACATCTAGTGCCAGCACAAGCATGTCTGTAGGTTGGATGTATTTAACGAAATGTTAAGTGCAATATCATTCTATGAATCTATTATTCTATTCAATACATCTGTGATTAATTATAGGAAAAAACATACTAGGGACTAGAGATCTTAACATTAATGTTTAAACAAGAAAATTAAACTCAAACAGATTTCTATTGCCATCATGCTTTTCACTACTTGAAATTAGTGATGTGGTTGCAATGTATGGGCTAATCTATATGATCTTCCAAGTGATAAGAGGTAATCCTATGGTAATGACCTTTCACTATAAAGTTTCACTCAAGGTAGTTCACTAAATCTCAAATCTGTGAGATCTTTCAAGAATTCAACAACATGAACAAATTTTTCCTATGGCACAAGAAAACAGTTTCTTTTCCAACACACAAGTCTTCCCCAGTTTCATGCACAGGAAAAATTAAAACGTAGAAGCTAATGATCAAGTGGCACACAATGTATGAACCATGAAAAAAAGAAAACATCAACCGTTGCCACTTACTTTCAATATGCTGAATGGGAACTTCTCTAGTTTTACAACCCATTATGGTGCAGGGCACCTAGGAGCACCTTGGTTCCTAAAGTCACTTTGGTTGCATTTTTTTTGAAAGGTTGTGATTTTTGTTTAATGTGTTTTGTAATAAGGCTTTTCATAGCCATGTTGGAAGGTCTATTCTTGTGTGGTCAAGAGGTCTGGGGTAACTTTATAAACCTCATATCCTTCTTAGTCCACTTGGACCTAGTTGTGCCACTTAGGCCTAGAAGGTCTAATATTGGCTTTTTGAGTTTGTTTGAGTTGTCTTAGTGTTTTAGCATGGTCTAAGGAGTGTGATGGCGGTTTGATTCCATTTGACAAGCAAACCTAATCGCCATCCTCTTGAAAATGCAAAAACTCCATAGTGTAACAAGTTGCCAATGTTGCCAATGACACATTGGCCGGTTCAAAACTTAGTTTGGGCGGTTGAATCTGCTTTTGGAAGTTAGAAACCGACTTGGATAGGTGAAAAACAATTGTAATTCACTCCTGTACGGCGGAGGAGGTCTGGTACGGAGTTTTGGGGCTTTGAAACTACAGAAAACAGCAAATTTTCCTGTTTTTCTCGCTGTGTACGGACTGTATGGACTTTTCACGTGTGTAAATGACATTTTTCTGAAAGCTCTTGGAGTCAGGGTTCCAATGCAACTGGTTTGAGGTCCTGAAGTGGTCGGGATCAAAAGTTATAGATTTTTCTTTCAAAACAGGTCTAGAAACCCTGTTTTCTAGGGCAGCCATAGAAATCCGGCCCTAGAATGCATTCCCACCGTTGAAAATTCGCAAAACCTGGTGAAATGCAGGCTAGGGGTATGTACTATAAGATTCCAAAAGATTTTTGTCGGAAAATGCAGTCTTCTATTTTTAAGGTGATGCCCTAGGTCAAGTATTTCATTGTATTTGGCCAATTTCATGCTATTTGAGGTTGTAGATGATAGAATCCTGTTAGGATGAGC
The DNA here is from genome assembly GCA_027924645.1 of Cunninghamia lanceolata. Classification (NCBI taxonomy): domain Eukaryota; kingdom Viridiplantae; phylum Streptophyta; class Pinopsida; order Cupressales; family Cupressaceae; genus Cunninghamia; species Cunninghamia lanceolata. The sequence continues at coordinate 17,513,549 of BSBN01000547.1, forward strand.
AAATAAATGATGGATTTGTGTTGTAGGGACATGGTAGAAGCATTCCAAATTCCTGCCCCTGACCTATGCACCCAATTTTGAGCACTTGCTTTGTAACCTAGCCTAAATTGATCAATTAGGCCTAGAGACCTAGTAGGCGTTCTGGATTGCTGGAGTAGAGTTGGAGCAAGAGATTTGGAGGTTTGTTAGGGTCCCCTGAATGGTGTTCAATTCCATCATTTGTTTGCCTAGACCTTTGGGATTTTGTCAAGTTTTGTTGAGAAAACCTAGTTTGGAGGGCTAGTAGCCTTACTAGTCAAGGTATAGGTTGAAGAGTTTTGGGAAGTTGGAGATCAAACCAACTGCATAGAAGGTGTTTGTTGATCTGTCTTAAGGTGTTGGAGAAGCCTTAGGGGTTGGACAATAGTCTGGACATCAAATCCTTCATATGCCTTGTATGTGCCTTTGGTTGGTTGGTTGGTTGAAGGCTAGTTGAAGTGGGTGAGTGGGCAAAGGACAATAGAGTAAACCTTTGGTATTGCTTCCCTTGTGCCACTCTGCATCACATTACAGTGTCTATTGATCCATTCTACTGTTAGAATCTTAATTTGTAATCTCTATGTAATAAAAGGTAAGCATACAGGTCATTTAGACATTTTAATGTCTTTTGGATCCTTTGAAAGTGGTTTAGAATGTAAGATACCCAACTAATGCTACTAAAATTTTTCCTTCCTTAAACAATTTTACTTGCTAACAATTCATCAATACACATCAACTTAAAGATATACATAACTACTTGCATGAATCAACCTTAAAGCTGGGTACTTGTCTTATTGTTTGATTCAATCATTTGGCAAATGTCTTATTACATAGATAATGCTTCAATAGCATGAAGTTACAACTTATTCAATGGAAATACAAAAGAAGGCCTTGAAGCCTTGATGATTACAATGTCCTTCACACTTGATCAACTTAATCAAACTCAATGATGTTGACTGAATGTCAACACCTCACAATACAACAAGGGAGCATCACCTTGTCAGTTGAGGGAGCATCACCCCAACACTTGAAACTCGCAGGCCTCAATATCACAAGCACAATGCTTTGCAGAGAGAATTTTGTCAAAATGAATAGATGCCAATTGAATGAGAGAGCTCCTCCTTTTATAGGCCTTCCAAAGGCAATGAAGGCACGTTTTTCAATGCACAAAGAGGAACCAAGGCACGTTTCCCAAGAAGCATATCCAAGGGAATATTTCAACTGATGACTCATTCTGAGTTGGCAAACTCTTCCAAAGACCTTGACACAGATCCCGAAGACACCCTGTCGACCAATGAAAGCTCAAGTAGTTACAACTACCTTATCCTCTGACTAGGCGCCAACTGGAGGGAGTGGAGACCAGAATAGGAGCCATCCTAAGCTGGGCGCTTCCTTGAGGTGGCAGAGACATGGATAAGCGCCTGGTGGGGTTTGATGACTCCATATGCCCTTAAATCATTCTGGACGCCATCTGGAGGTTGGAAAGAGGGGAATTGACACCCAAACTTACTTAGGCGCAATTTCAAGGTTCTTCTGACTTGGGCGCCAAGTTGAGGTGATCTCCTCCTGAAGTTGCGCCTTGCAAAACTTAGAGTTTGTAGATGCTCTAGATTGTCTTCAAGGTTAGGCGCCACAACCAAACCATTAAGAAAGTGTTTAAATGCTAGGCGCCAATTTGAAGGTGTAGAGGCATGGAGATGCGCCTAGTGCAATTTGGAGATTCCATATGTTTTTCAAACACTTTTGATTCAAGATTAGGCGCCCAAATGAGTTTTCTGGAGTCTAGGCATTGATTTCATGCATCATGAGATCTAGGCGCCAATTTGAGGTGGTGACATCATGAGATTGCGCCTATCCTGGAAAGAGCTTCTAAATGATGTTAGCGAGATCCAAAAGAGACTCTTGATACTCAACTTATCCAATCTCCTTAAGGCGCTCAACTAGACTCTAGGCGCCAAAATGACATTGCAACTGCATGGTTTTCAAGACCAAGTGCCAACTTGAGATGATATTGCGCCTTGCTAGGGTTAGGCGCAGAACTGGTGTCCTTCTGACTGGGCGCCAGCTTTGGAGGATTCACAAGGGTTCTGGCGCCTTGATCATAACTTATCATCCTTTCAAAGATCCTTGAGAGCAACTTGACTTTAAATGATCATCATCTCACCCCCTGATGGAGCGCCTTGTATCTAGATTGGACTTGAGGACTTGCTCCCACCTTAGGCGCACATTTGAGGAAGTTTCAACTGGTATCTGCGCCTAGCACCATTGTGAAGATGTTCCACATTATTCAAACTCTCAAACACTTGTAATCATTCCTTATTGATGCTCCTTTAAACTAGCGCCTTCTTCAGAGTATCTATACTTTGTCTGGGTCTTCAATTTCATCTAGGCACACTTATTTGGAACAAGTTTCTTAGGCGCATCTGGGTGTCTGTGGAGAGGTGAATTGGCGCCCTCCCTTGAATGGCCTATTTCCATGCAAGTGTTCACTTCCGGAGGCATTGAGGTAAGTCCAGAACATCATGCCTATTAGCGCCTAAATGACTTGGAGGGTTTGAAGTCCATTTGATCCATGAGGCGCATTTTGAGATGAAATGATATATGTTTGGCGCCCAGAAATGCCTAGGCGCATGTTGGAGTCAGTTTGGATGAAAAAGTGCGCCTAGTGTCGACTCAATCATGTTCTTGAAGATTTTGAAGAGTTGGAGTCACTTTGAAGATCAGAACATTCATTCCTCCCAGAGCGCCCTAGTTGATATGTTTGAGGTGCTTCAAAAATATGATGTTTCTATGCTAGGCGCTCATCCAGGAAGTATGATTTGAAATGGGCGCCTAGACAACCTCCAGCTTATTTGGCCTCCAGACTTAGCCAAATTTTGGTTTCTGACTTAGATCTTGCAAAATAATAAAACAGAGTTAGTCAAAAACCACTTCATTCCCTCATTATTTAGAATTAGCCTCCGGGAATGAGGACTAGGCTAATCCATTCTTCACTTGATGGTCAAGCCGGAAACGAGGACATGACATAGAACTTATTATGTTTGTTAAACGGAAACCTATAAACTTCAAAAGGCATTTGCATCTTCTAAAACCTGTCTCTTTGGCATGAGAAAAGGTGAACCCCACCAGTGTCCAAACATGTACTCAACTTCTTCAACACTAGAGATAGTGGCTTAGATGAGACACACCGGACCGATGCCGATCTCTTGCTCCAAAACAAGAGATTATCTGCTTCTCCTGAGACACAGGCTACCAGTGTCTTGGACTCAGTACACGGTACTGACTCAAGCCATGGACTTAGGATTGCACATTCCAAGGCATAGTGACAAGAGTCACATTCTTGGTGAGGACCCTCCTAGTACCATATCGTGAATCAAAATCCAACCTCTTTAGGGCCTATAGTTTCTTATGGCGTAATCTGAACGGAGATAATGGCTTTGGAAGAGATGCACATAAAAGTTCTAACAGAAAAACAATCAATCTTACAACATAGATAAGTTTAAACTAGAAAATGAAAAATTACACAAAATATTTGGAGAACCATTGTTACTCTGGTATTCATATTATTATTAAATGTTTACAGCATATACAGTGAGAACCAGTATTACTCACTAGAAAAGGCCGAAATGATGAATGTAGCCTGTTTGTCTTTCTGAATAGGATCTGGATTTAAAGTCACAGAGTGAACCCACACAGAATATTTCCACTTTGTTCCTGCAATTCAGAAATCAACATAATTTCAATAGGATATTGAGATCCAGACTAAGCAGACCCCTTTGCATATCAAACATTAAAAAGAAGTCTATCTACTTCAATCCCCGAAAAGAGGACTTGGTGAAACATAGGTTTTAAGATGGGTACGTAATCTAACAACAAAGACATGACCCATTTACCAGATCTTTATTTAGAATGAATGAAAGTTAACACCATTCCAAGCAACGTGTGCAAGAGGATTCTTATTCTTTTCCCCCGCACTGAAAATGCAACCCTTATATCCTAACAAAAGATGGATAACCTCCTATAACTTCCATAGGAAATTCAACTCCCAGACGAAGCTCAGATCCTATCAAACATCCAGAAGAAGTACAATCTTTCTCATCTTTAAGGGTTTCAACCAAGCAAGCAATGATGAAGTATCTTACATATTCTAGCAGCATGAAAGAAATTGACAATATGGATCATACAAATATTATTATTTCTAGAATGCCTTGGCAATCATGTATATGGGTTTTGGGTTGTTCCCTTCTGCTCGATGCATGTAACCACACCGTGTTAGTGGATTTGGGGGTTTTTGGTTGGACCTTTTACACTGATTTTCCAAGAAAATTCTGGCGAGAATGCACATACTTTAAGGGGCAGACACCTAAATATGTGAAGGGAAAGATACATCAAATCAAGAACAGGAAAATTGTGGATGACCCATTTCAAATCAAGTGACATGTCACCCAATCATCATATTCAAAACAAATTCCAAATGAGAAATTCAAGAGAGCCCACTTACCGGTACCACATGTCCAGAAGCTCACAGCATCTGACACCTGGAGAGATGAGCACATAGCCAAAACCAGTAGAAGAGCACACGACACCAGTTTCTGGCTCATCCCACCAAAATTAACTGTAAATCTACAAGAAAAACATTGGAAAGAACTCGATGGGTAATTAATTCCAGAGAACCCAAGTCTAAATCCACGCTCCAGGTCTTCAGGGTTCGGAGTTTAAGGTTTACCAAGTTCCAACATAATGTACACTTCATAAACTGATTATTTCAAGTTTCCCCATGAACATTTTCTTGGTTCTTCATTCGTTAAAAGAAAAAGGCACGTTCATTTAAATGAATAAGAATAATTTGACTAGCCTGAATTGTAATGAAAGAACTACGTTCTGCAGAGTAAATGTATATGCAATGAACTAATAAAAAGCTATCTACCAAATTGCAAATTTCTTGAATATAAGAGCAAAAACGAAAGAACAGAGCATATGCATACATCTAGACAGAATTGGAAAACCAGAATGAATTCAAATGAAAGAGTTCGTGCTTACCAACCCAACAAAAAGAAAATCAGACAATGCGAAAAAAACGGCTATCGAGTACGTAAATGTTTAACGAGACTGTGATTTTCCATTTTCGTTTCACCTCTTCGTGCTTTCTTGAAAAGGGTTTTTAACCTCTGTCAACTTTTTGTTAGATGAAACTTTACCTTACTCTTTTAGAATCATGTAACCTAGAAATAGTTTGAAGGAAAAGTAAAGGTATTTTTATTGAACATTATACATGCTCCCCAAAATGGAATATCCTTTTTCCATTAATATTAGTATTAGTTTCTAACATAAGAGAGTATATTAGTATGTTGTATAGCCTATTTTTTTAAATTGTAAATATTAAAAAAAATCTATATTTATTTTTATTTTTAAATTTTGTATTTGTTTTACTATAAAGATGATTTTTTATTATTTTAATCTTTTGGAGCATACCTTTTGTTGAATCCATGTCTTATATTTTAATTAAATTTCTATTATTTTTGGATATCTTTCAACACCTATTACTAGTATTTTTTTGTATCTTGGATACCAACACTCCTAACATTCTTACACATCTCTTCTTTTCAACCAAAAACACAAACACAAAAATAAAGATTTAAACAAAACAAAATAATGTTTAAAAAACTTACAACAACCTTTGGCTGACACATTCTCCTTTAACCTCTCAATTTCTATATGTATTCTCTAGGTGTCTCTATTGCTTTAGGAGTTACATCTTTGTGTATTTTCTTTGCAACATCTGAAACCATGGATGTTGTCTCCTCTATTCTAAACACCCTCATCACATTTACCTATAAGGTCACTAATAATGACCCTTCTTCCATAGCCTATGATAGTGATTCAACCCTATACACTCTTGAACTATCTATGGATAATCATGATACCCCATCCCCTTCCACTAACCATAACAACTTCTCTCCAAAAGGTTCTCAAACTTCTCTAGATGATTTATCGTTTGATCCCTTTAGCAAGTCCTCTTATAATGAAGATAAGATTCATGTGCCTTATGATGACTATATTTCTCATGAACTTCTATTACACCTTAATGCATATCATACCACCTTTTTTTACTACTATTTTACACATCTTCCTATAGTTAAGGAGGTTAGCTATAATAAAGAAAATTTGAACAAGAAGCCACTAGAGACCATTTCCTAAACATCACATTAGATGAGCTCCAAGGTAATGACTTGGAGATAGTTGCTTCTCCTAGTGACTCTTCCATGCAAGACATCTTTTGCCCCTACACTATCTTTCCTTTATTCATCATGTGTCACATTCTCCTTTGATGACCCTCAACCTCATTCCTTCTAGTGTCCCACATACATATTCTCATCAACATATCAAGTTTTCTTCCTCTTCGCTTTCCTACAACATAGCTTGTGTGGATCAAAAACTAAAGGATCTTAAAACACAATTGAATAACTTAACTCACTCCCCCAACCATGCCTACCAATTGTTACAACATTCACTTTCTTTTGGTATCCTCGCCCATCCTTCTCCTATATGATTTGGGACACTATGTTTTGACATGTATAATAAATTGAGAGGATCCCTTGTACTATGTAAAGAAATTTTATATTGTGTTCTTAACTCATAAATGTGATAACAAAATATTTACGAAGTTATTTCCTAGCATCTTAACATATTATGCTTTGGATTGGTTTCACACCTTATCCCATGGTTCAATACATTCCTTTTCCTTTTATGTAAGCATTTGTACAATATTTTCACTTCAACATTAACTCTAGGGTTAATCTCAAGTAGAATAATGCAAGCAAAGTACCAATCAACATATTAAAGATTATACATTATATTTCCATTCATTGGTTGTCAAAAAGGACTTAACTCTTTCTGATAACCATCTCTAGGCTATTTCTAAAAAATCTTATGCGAGTTATCCAAACTCAATCCATGCTTCAAATGTATCACTATAGGAACCCTCCTTGCTGAATGTTGGCTCTCAAATGTGTATCTCCACAATTCCTAAAGACTTGCACCAAAACCTAAGGTCAGGGAGTGTCAACATAGGTGATAGGCCAAACTTATGATCAATCAGTGGCATGAATGGACCAATTCTTGTGAGTAGGTAGGCTCACCTTCATCTATAGGCTCAATTAGACCCAGAAGGGTGTTCCTAGAAGTATCCTTAACATGACATTTGTCAAATGGTGATGGACACGATTAAATCAATAATACCTATACCTAATGTATGCTTGGCCCCAAGATTTGTCACTAGGCCAAAGACTAACTAGCTTCTTGTAAAACCTCTTATTAATCTAAGAATTGCATCCTTGCATATGCACCTGTTTTATATGAAAAGGAGGGAAAACTAGGTTGATGGATATGTGGGTTAAATCCTCCTTTCTCTACAAACATTCAAGAACATATCAACCGAGTTAAATCACACTTTTGCAAAAGGATTCACCTACAGGTTAGGTTGTCACTTGGAACGATGTGGAAGTTCAAATGTTATCAATTAATATTTCAATTTCAGCGTTGGATAATATATATCAACCCCGTCATCATGTATGGAGTAGGTCCATTTTTTTATTTCTCATTGAAGGGACACGTGGTCTATATCAATCTTATTTGCTTTTCATCATCTGCCAGCTAGATAGAAGCACTAGAGGAAGGTAAACAATAAATCAAGAGAGGAGAAACAAGTGCCTTAGAGTTGTCATGTAGGAAGGTGCCCCCAAGTCACCAACCGCAACACTATGCCCCTAGGATACAACACACAAAATGAAAAATAGAGGAGAGGCAATATAGAAGAACGATGATACAAATAGAAGACGGGTCACAACAGAGGCGGTCTTCCGGTATCCTTGACCTTACAAGAGTATCAAGGGTCATCCTAGGAGGCCTAAATAACACATAACACATCACGGGGGAAACAAAACACGAAGGTAAAGAGTTAGTGTTCGATTCTGCGAGAACCGAGCCAGGATCCGATGTCGGTCGTAGATCATATGCACCTCCACTCAACAGATGATTGAAGATCAAAATAGTAGAATGAAGAGATATCTGAAAGGGGAGAAAATAGAGACAAAGAAAGAGATTTTTGAGAATACTCGCAATACTCTAACCGAGATATCACTGAACTGATATTCGAGCTAGTGAAGGTGAGAGGAGAGTGTTGTATATATAGCAAAAATGGGGCATATACATCCAAGAGGTGCATTAACTCCCATATCCCATAAAAGGTGGGAGGTTTTACCTACTTGGTAAATGCCAAAACATGTGGCATAGCCTCCTTACATGAAAACAAAAAAGGAGTTATAAGAGGTGGCATATAAAGCCAAAAGAGTGTGAGAACTCTAACTACCCCATAACCTACTTAGGTAAGGACAGCATAGTGGTTATGAGAAGTGGCACAAAAGGCCAAAAAAGGATGTGTAACTCAACTAACCATGTGTGGGAGAGAGTTACACACGTAGCTGATGTATTTCACCATGTGTCCTCATATTAACCACATAAAATAAACCTAATCAAGCTTAATAATGTGTAGGAAAAAAAAATCCCTGAGGAAAATAAAAAACCTACGCTAACACCTCCCCTTAAGCGTAGCTTAGGTGGGTGAAAAGATATGGGTCACGGCAAGTGAAGCCTGATGAGGTACCCATGTACAAAGAAAAATCTCTCACAAACAGAGAAAAGGAGAAAACCTAGTGGGAAAAAACTCCTCCCTAAAAGAGAGAAAAGAAAACACCCCCTAGAGTAGAGAGAGTGGAGCAAAGGACTAAGAAGCCCCTCCAGAAGTAGACATTAGCCGCACCCCTAGCAAAGCTCGCAGATGAAGGAACTTGTTCTCAGTGAAGGGTTTGGTGAAAATGTCTACAATATGCTCTGATGTCTGAATGTACTTGAGATCAATGATGTTTGCATGAATTAGCTCTCGAATGTAGTGCATATATATCTCAATGTGTTTAGTCCTCTGGTGATGGACTCGATTCCTTGAGATCTGTATTGCACTCTGATTATCACAAAAGATGATTGTGGGCTTTCTAAATGAAATGCCAAACTCGGTGAGAATATTATGAATCCAAATGGCCTTAGTGGTGGCATTGACTACCCCTCGATACTCAGCCTCTGTAGATGAAAGAGCAATTGTAGACTGCTTCTTGCTCGACCAACAAACTGGACCTAAACCAAGTGAGAAGCAATACCCTGAAGTAGACTTGCAATCCTGAGAATCGCCTACCCAATCTGAATCTATGTATCCCACCAAGTCAAATTCCATGCCTGCTGCATAGTGAATCCCATAGCTATGAGTTCCCTGAACATAGTGGAGAATCCACTTAGTTGCTTTCCAATGCAACTCATGTGGCTCCTGCATAAACTGAGAGACCATGCTCACGACATATGAAATGTCAGGCCTCATGTGAGTCAAATAGATAAGACTCCCAATAAGTTGTCGGTATAAAGTGCCATCAACCAAGGGTGAAGAACACTTAGCCTCAAGTTTGACCCTAGACAAAAATGGAGTCGGTGCAGGCTTACAGTCAGCCATGCAAAATCTGGAGAGCATATCAAGTGCATACTTGGGTTGTGCCATGAAGATACCTGAAGAAGACTAAGTGATCTCAATCCCTAAAAAGTAGTGCAAAAGACCCAAGTCTGACATAAGAAATCGATCATGAAGTGCAGTTTTCACTGCTTTGATGGTGAATGAGTGACTCCTTGTGATCAACAAGTCATCGACGTAGAGAACTAGAAATGTCAGAGTATCATCCTGCTGCAAAATGTAGACATTCGAATCAGAATGGCATCGAGTGAACCCAACTGACAGAAGGAAGGAATACATCTTGGCATACCAGGCTCGCAGAGCCTGTTTGAGGCCATAGAGAGACTTCTGAAGTCAATAAACCAATGAAGGATCCTAAACAAACCCTTGTGCCTGCTCCATGTAGATTTCCTCCTGAAGGTCACCATGAAGAAAAGCACTCTTCACGTCCATCTAATGAACTTCCCAACGATGAGCTGCAGCTATAGCAAGTACAAGTAAGATGGAATTCATTTTGGCTCTGGTGCAAAAGTCTCAGAGTAGTCAATCCCAAGCACCTAGGAGAATCCTTTGGCAACCAAGTTAGCCTTATGCTTGTCAACTGACCCATCTGCTACAAATTTTGTACGATAGATCCATTTGCATCGAACAAGTTTTCTTCCCTTAGGAAGAGGGACTAAATTCCATGTATGATTCCTTTCCAAGGAACTGATCTCTTCTTGCATTGCTGCATCCCACTCAGGGACACTAGAAACTTCCCAAAAAGTCTGTGGATCAGAAGCTGAAGCAACGAAGAGATGTGGAGCGTACTAAAACTGTGACCTTGTTCTTCTTGTATATAAAGGATCATCAACCCAATTTCCTGCTGACTGCAAAGTCTGACAAGCCCAAAGAGGCCCTGTGACTAAAGAATCTAGAGGAGAATCATCAACCTCTTAATGATGACTAAGAGAAGAGGGTAGATCCTCATCATCATAGTCGCCATCTGAAGTGGAGGAAGAAGACTCCTCATGTGGATCAGGAGGATTGAGATCCTCTGAAGAACTGTCATCATGATGCAATGTCTCCAATGTAATGGTGGATGGAGAAGTGGTAGGAGAAGAACTGGAAGAGTCCTCCTCAAAATGAACACTCCTCTCAATGAATAGATCATGAGTTGTGGGATGGAGAAGCTTGAAGCCTTTGACACCATCTAGGTACCCAACAAATATGCAAGGCTTGCTCTGTGGATCCATAACCTTGCATTTCTCTGCTGGAATGTGGGTCCATGCAGGAGAACCAAATACTTGAAAGTGCTTAACTGTGGGTTTTCAACCAGTCCAAGCTTCGAAAGGAGTTACCCCCTTTACAGCTTTGAAAGGAACGCGGTTCTGGATGTAACATGCACAGTTGATGGCCTCTGCCCAGTACTAAGGTGCCATAGATCTGGAATGAATCATACAATTGGCCATCTCTTTCAAAGACCTATTCTTGCATTATATGACACCATTCTGTTGTGGACTATAGGGAACTATGTGCTAAAGATTAATGCCCTCAGAGGCACAAAACTACTCAAACCTATGGTTGACATATTCCCCCCATTATCTGTACACAGAATCTTGATGGCCTTCCCAGACTGTTTCTCTGCAAAAGCTTTGAAGTCTTGAAAAGAATCAAAGACCTCAGACTTTTGTTTGTGAAAATATACCCAAGTATATATAGAAAGATCATCAATGAATGTCAGAATATATCTAGCCCTGCTGAAAGAAGGATGTGGAAATGGTCCAGCCAAGTCACTATGTACCAACTCCAGAAGTTGTGTGGCCCTCCAAGCTTTGCCTTTGTCATACTTCTCCTCGGGATGCTTACCAAGAATGCATCCCTAGCAAACTCCATCAGAAAATTGAATTGAAGGCAACCCTAAAACCATGTCCTGTTGACTGAGCTGCTGCAAGTAGCGGTAATTTAAGTGGCCAAACCACTGATGCCACAAATGACTCACCTCATCTGAATGAGTGAGTAAAACAGTTGAAGGAGAGTCAAGAACAAAATGAGAAAACTGATACAGTCTGGACTGATGATCTGCTTTTCCCATAGCAACTGTAGACCCATCATGCAATTCACTGATTACTACATTATTTGGTGTGAACTCAACCCGCTTGCCAAAGCCAGTGTGAGTGATCTGATAAATAGATAAGAGATTAGTTGACAAAAATGGAATACAGAGAACATCTTGAAATATTCTTTCGCCCATGTCAACAGACGCTCTCCCATGCACTTCAACAGGAGTGTCATCACCCATAAGTATGGCAGGCATAATACATGGTTCTAAGGAGGCAGACATATCCTGAGAAGAAGCCATGTGGTGCGAAGCACCCGAGTCAATGATCCAGGTATCAGTTTGTGAAGCAACTGCAACTAGGGCCTTGCCCTTTCCTTTCCCCTTACTCTTTTTTGTGTCCTTTGAAGATCCTTCTAATGAACTCTGTTTAACAGAATCAAGCACCTTGATGTTGTTCTTCTCAACAAGATGTGACAGGTGATCAATCTGCTTCTTTAGACACTTGTGCTCATCATGTCCAGGTCTTTTACAATAAGAACACTTGACCTTCTCCGTCTTAGGTTGTTCACCTTTTGATGAAGAGGTCTGACTAGCTGCATTTGGAGCAGCAGATTTCTGATCTTTCTGCTTCTCTCCTTGGTTCTTTTGTTTCTTTTCCTGTTTGTCAAACCCCTTATGTTCTTTTGTGCCTTGATTTGCAGCCAAGGCATGTGACTTTGAGGGTTTAATTGTACCCATGTGAACCATTTTATCCTGCTCCTGGGTGAGTTCTACAGCAAACTCATCTAGAGAAGGCATTTTGCAGTTCGTACCTAGGGCACTTTTTGTGGCATAAAAGGTAGAAACAAAGACAGAGTAGTTCGGACCAAGCTTAGAAAGAATGCTTAAGATTAGTTGTTTGTCTTCTTTTTCTATTCCACACTGTTTCAACTATAATTTGATGGCTTTCATCTTTGTGAAGAAGTCTTGTATGGTGTCAAAATTTCTCGAACTCAACCCTGTGAGTTTATTCCCCAATTGATGACCTCTTAACTCATCCTGCTTACCAAAGAGTTTTTCCAATGTGGTCCACACATCATTTGGTGTAGTGCAAGATTCAATGTGAAAAAGGTCAGGAGAGACTGACATACATAGAGTACCAAAGACTTCATCACATTTATTAAACCATTTTATCTTTTCTGTAGCATCTTGAGGTTTTGTCTCAAGTCCCATTGTTACACGATGATATCCATGTCTTTTCAAATATATTACCATCTTAAATTTCCATTCAAAATAATTATATGGAGTTAAGACTGGAACTGTAGATGCATCTATGAGAGCAGAAAAGAAGATTGCAAAGAAGAAGGAAATGTGCAAAAAAAGAAGACACACGAGACACCCCCCCCCTTTCCACTAGTCTCAAAAATCACCCCCCCCCCCCAAATATTACAAGGTTGGCACTTTATAATTAGTGTGATTACAAGGCCTTTTATCAGATTTCAAGGCTTTTAAGGCTCTTAATAGCCAAAATTACAATATTTGATACAAGTTAATTTTCAAATAAAAATCTGACAAAAAATAACCTTGTATCTATTTTTACTCTTTAGTATCTTTCTAACGCTTTTTTTGTTTTTGAAAAAAGGATTACAAAAGTGAAAGATATGACTTATTGAAGATTATAAAAAATGCAGCAGATTCAACCTGCAATATCTAATTGAAAAAGGTAGTAATTTTTACTCAAAGTCATGGATGGAAAGTTCTCGATTCTAGCTTTCTGTCAAGTACTCGTTTGTGAAAAACTGACACCCAAGGCAAAAGTTATGCAAGTTTGAAAAAAGATGCTGAAGTTGCCCATTAGGAACGACTCATGCCTATTTCTGACTTGATTTTAACAAAATTGACCAACTAATTGCAAAAAAAATGGATACCCAAATAGGTTTTCGACCCTGGGAACAAAACCCAGAAACCATTTTTTTTTAAATGAGCAGAAGCTAGAAATTTGAAGCACAAATGAAAACGGCTCAAGCAAAAATTTCAAAACAAATAACCCTGATTTGTTACTGTGTCCTCCAATCTCTGATTTTGGTGAAGTAAAAGCCACTTTTGACTTTCTCAAGCCTTCTAGACACTCTGGAAGTACTGAAAGATGCCTCCAATATTACCACAAAGCTACAATCACCCAGATCTCATAGAAACACATATATGCAAACCAGATTAACCAGATGCCTATTTTTCTTTAAACTATTTTGATTATCCAGTTCATTTAAAGATGTAGGAGAAGAGCATACTTGGTTTTTAAGAAAAATATTAGCTATCTAATAATCTCAAATCTCTCAAATGAATTAGAAAAATAATGAGCTATACCAAACAACACGGCTCTGATACCATGTTAGATTATGCGAGAAACGAGAATCGAGCCAGGATCCGATGTCGGTCGTAGATCATATGCACCTCCACTCGACAAATGATTGAAGATCAAAATAGTAGAATGAAGAGATATCTAAAAGGAGAGAAAATAGAGACAAAGAAAGAGAATTTTGAGAATACTCTCACCGAGCTATCACTGAATTGATATTCGAGCTAGTGAAGGTGAGAGGAGAGTGTTGTATATATAGAAAAAATGGGGCATATACATCCAAGAGGTGCATTAACTCCCATATCCCATAAAAGGTCAGAGGTTTTACCTACTTGGTAAATGCCAAAACATGTGGCATAACCTACTTACATGAAAACAAAAAAAGGAGTTATAAGAGGTGGCATATAAAGCCAAAAGAGTGTGAGAACTCTAACTACCCCATAACCTACTTAGGTAAGGACAGAATAGTGGTTATGAGAGGTAGCACAAAAAGCCAAAAAATGATGTGTAACTCAACTACCCATGTGTGGAAAATAAAAAACTTACACTAACAGTTAGAAATACTTATCTATAAAGACAACTAAACTAGCGATCATCATAGAGTAAGTCATCGTCTTCCCAATCCCGAATGCTAGAGGAAAGAGGTGTGTAAGGTACCATAGCCCAACTTTTGTTCTTATCTTTAAGTTGTTCCGTGTTAAGTTCATTTAGGTTTGATTCAATATTAGGTGGAATGTTTTCTTGTTGAGATGCATTTCGTTGGGCAAAAGCTTGTCTTCTTTCCTTCTTTCTCTTGCTTGTCTATTTCTTCTTGTCTTGTTGCTTATGTTTTCAAAAGTTTTGTCATGTTTTTCCATAGGTTGTCTCATGTTAGAGGATGAAGCACCATGTTCAAATCTTATTTGTCTTGATGAATTGTTTTGCTCTCGATGAATACAGGTTCTCGATCCTTGTAAGGATGACGGGGGAGGAACCTCAACATAGATACCATCTCTCCGTGGACAAGGTGAATTATGAAACTTTTCCTTATCCACATCTATCATGCCAATTATTTCATCATAGTCGTAATAATCTTGGTTTATTCTTATGTCATTTTGTCTTCTAGGAAGGTGTTCTAATGTGGGTTGTTTGTCTCTTGTTGTTTGCATGGGAGGCCCGGCCACTCTAGATATAAGTTTTGCTTTGTATCATCTATATTGTAAGAAAGAGTGATCTCTTCATGGCTCAAGGTCTCTATCAGGTTGCGGCCAAAAGTAATCAAGAATAAAGTTGTCCATTGCCATAAGTTGATATGTATTACATCAGATAGTATGCACTTGTCCATGTAAAGGGAATTTTATGCAATTATGAATAGTTGAGGGGATGGCATTCATAGTTTTCAACCATGGGTGTCCTAATTTTACATGGAAGATGTCGGATAAAGGGATAACCTCGAATACTTGATCCACGTCTATGTCAGAAGCTATAACCAATAAAGTTATCTTCCCAGAGGTAGGCATTAAAGCTCCATTATGTGTCTTAATCCTTATGTTCAAAGGTTTATAGGAATCTTGTGTCAAGTTATATGCAAGGAGAAACTCTTCCATTATCACATTAGACATGCAATTAGGATCTACAAGTGTACCATTCACTAGAATCTCCATTATTTTCATAGCAATGTAAAGAGGCCCTTCATTGTCTATGATTGTTTTGTCATGAGGTGTAAATGTAATTTCAAGTTTAGGGCTCCTTCTTTTCAAATAAGGCCTAGGGGGAAGCCTAGCATTATTGTTGCAAGTACAAGCCATGTGTATATGTATTCAAATGTATGCAAAATTAGATTTTAAAAGATTTTCAATGCTTGTACAAATACATGCAATTAGGATCACATTAGACATGCAATTAGGATCTACAAGTGTACCATTCACTGGAATCTCCATTATTTTCACAGTAATGTAAAGAGGCCCTTCATTGTCTATGAATGTTTTGTCATGAGGTGTAAATGTAATTTCAGGTTTAGGGCTCCTTCTTTTCAAATAATGCCAAGGGGGAAGCCTAGCATTATTGTTGCAATTATAAGCCATGTGTATATGTATTCAAATGTATGCAAAATCAGATTTTAAAATATTTTCAATGCTTGTGCAAAACTATGTGTGAACATGACTTAAAAATGCTTGATTTTTCACCTTTTTCCCAAATTTTCAATGCAAATCACTAAAAGAAGAGGTCTTGTGAAGATTTTTATGAGGAGAAGAAAATAATAAGGGTAATATCAATCTAATAATGCAACAATATCTTTCACAACATGCCTATGATGCAAAACTATGTATGAATATGACCTAAAAATGCTTTATTTTTCACTTTTTTCAAAAATTTTCAATGCAAATTACTAACGAAAGAGGTGTTGTGAAAAATTTCAAGAGGGACATAAAATAATAAGCTCAATGTCAATGCAATAATGCAATAATATCTTTCACAACACGCCTTTAATGCAATTCTAGAGAGACGAGAAGGCCAAATCTAGTGAAAATGCAAGGTTTTCAAACCTTAGACATGATTTTTTTTTGCAAAGAGAGCACTATGATTAGAAATCAGTCCTAATGAGTGTTTGAAAAGGGTAGTAAAATATGAAACAATATTTTAACTACAAACCCTAGCTAATGCAAAACTAGGTTTTAATGAAAAATGCACAATTTCAAACAATTTTTAACAAATTAAGCATGAACATGCAAGGCAAGGGAATACTAAATGATGAATTTCTGTAATTTAAATCAGATCTAATAAAAATAAAAAAAATTAAATGAAATTAAATTCTAATTAATTTAAATTATGCTAAAATGCAAGCCTAAGATGCTAATTTTTTTTAATTTTTTAAAATTTTCAATTTTTTTGTAATTTTTCAAATGCAATAAGATGAATGAATGCAAATCTAAAATTCAACACTCAGCAAGGTGCAAAATTCAAATAAACATGGGTTCACCAAAATGTTTAGTGTGAAAAGAGGGATGATGGGGTTTTATTTTGGTTTGATGGTTTGATGGGTTTAGATCCTCCTTTCACAACAAACATTCAATGACATATCAACCGAGTTGAATCACACTTTTGCAAGAGGATTCACCTACAGGTTAGGTTATCACTTGGAACAATGTGGAAGTTCAAATGTTATCAATTAATATTTCAATTTAATGCTCAAATACCTTTAAAACCCTAACTGTGCAAAATAATAAGCAAATTGATGAATTACGACAAATCCTTACAGACTAAGGTAGTAGGCAGAGATTAATTACTTGACCATTTTTCAAAGTTTAGAATGCAGAACAGTTGGGAACACTACCACTAATGCCCATGTCCAAGGTATTATTTTCTCTGCGGAATCTGGACCTTCTCTTGACACTGATGATCACTATACTTTCTATTTCTACCTCAGAAGATGCGAGTGACACCTCCACTAATGCCCAAGTCCAAGGCCAGATGTTTTTCAGGATGTCAGAAGCTCTTCAGATGATGATTATCACTATCTAAATTATTTTTGTGTTTACAACCTCGGAGGACACTGTCACTAATGCCTGTGTCCAAGCAGTCCTTTTCTTCAAGGATTCAGAATCTATACACTGTCTTACTGTTCCCTACAACTCCACTCCGTCTAGATGCGAAACTTGTAACCTACAATCACAGGGAGAGTGGTTTGGGGTTGTGGTGTTTAGAGGCTTGCCTCGGTCAAGCTCCAGAGAGACATTCAAGTCTTTCGAACACCGTTGTCAGATAAAGAGTGTGTATCCCTGTGGGATAGAGGTAAAAACAAATTGATGAATGACTCAAACACAAATAGATATCACCTTAGAAGTGTAGATCTCACATAAATAAAGGCTCTTCAATCACATGAGAAGATGGAGCTAAATCTGCAATCACAAACAAAAGAACAATGCTCTGCTCTACAACAATGAATATCATGGATGCTCTAAAATCATAAGTTTGCCAAAAGTTCACCATCATCTTCTAGTTTTCAAATGAAACACTAAACATGCTTATATATGCAACAACACATATTCCCACTAAGAATTTCATAATTCAAACTTGAGATGTTGGCATAGGACCTAAGTAACGGTCATAAAACTGACATTAAAATTTAGGGCTGACCTAAAATGGGGTAGGACTAGGGTGCTAGTGCCCACGTCCACCCTCCTAATTTAGGTCAGGATCTATTTAAATAGCACCCTTTAGGTCCTATTTGCCATAACACTTAGGGTTTTTCTCATCGGGATTCAAAATTAACATGCAAGATGCTTATAATGCATTCTAAGGACCCAGGAGCTAAACCTTAAGAGGGAAAAGATGATAGTAGTACTATATCCCCACAATTAAATCCACCTAACATTTCACACACAAGTGCAAGGTTTAGGCATGAAAGACATGATTCTCTAACAATCTTATTTGTTTTAAGGTCATGTAGAATAACCCCCAAGCTATATCACTAAATCATGAAAGCATGTAGGACCCCAATCTACTCCTAAGATACTAAGAATAGAAAAGATTAAAATAAAAGATGTTTGGTATGTCACCAACCAAAATAGTGCCTACTCCATTGGGCAATAGAGTCTTGGCATGCAAGGAAGAGGGAGATACACCTACAAAGCATAAATGGAACCAGATATGTACATGGATACAAATTAGAGATAACACTTCATGCAAATGGACATAAGAGTTCATCTCAGGACTTCAAGAACCCATATGGAACAAAGGAGAGACCACAAAATCTTTGCATTAAATTAGAAGTTTTCACACATTCATCTAACCCATATTACATTCATACCAGCAAATGTGGTAAGAGAGGATCCAAAACTAGGTTTGAGCACCCCTTAAATAATTACAAACTACCATGGAGACATACAATTTTCATGCATTGTGTTCATTGAATACCCTTCATATGATTTACAATGTATATCTTGTCTCTTTGCAAAACAAGCTTGTATTAGTTGATACACTAAAATAACCAAAGACATATATGCGGCCAGGAAATTGGTTCAACAACAAACCCTTATACATATTTTTATCTTGTTCATATAGAATTCAATTTACATTCCATTTTCTTGTGTCGTCAAGGTTTTTGGGGGTCACAAGGTTTCTCTACTATTCAAAGCATTAAATGCACTAGCACAACAACCTACATGAAAATCTTTCTTGGATCTACTGTTGGATGGTTGAAAACATTTGAAACATCTTTCTCATGTATAGAGAAGTATCCATGTATCTACTTGTATACTTGCAACAACTAAGGTTTCATTCATGGTTTTCATCTTCACATGGCCCTGCATATGAATCCATGCCTTTGAGGAGTCAAATGGCATTTTAGTGGGATTTGATGGATTGTTCAACTCCACCACAATTAATTCTAGGCATTAATGGTGTTCTAAGTTATGCAAGGGAGGTAGGTGGAACTTGGCATCCAAACAACGAAGATCTAGGGAAATGCATGCCTAAAAAAGTGTATATAGGAAAAAATACTCCAAAGATTTGAAGTTGAGCATTCGGGAATTCATGTGCATGAAGGATGCATACTTGCTAAAGGGGATCAAGGAATCAGGAATCGGGATGCAAGAATGCAAGAATGCAAGAAAAAGAAAAGGTAAGCAAGTATTAGAAATCCCAGAGGCCTAAGAGAGGAAGACATGATCAAGCCAAAAGTCAAGAAAATGGGATACTAAGTACCGCAAGAGGAAGTGCAAATAGTGAAGGGAAATTCTACGGCCCAGGGAGAAAGAATTAGTGGGACAATAGGGATCAAGATTTTAGAATACCTGATGTAAGAGACATGATGGGATGAAGAACTCTAAAATTTTGGGGAAGACAAGGGAGTAGGAATCAAGACTCAGGAGATTTGAGGGAAAAGTCCACAAATCCTCAAAAGAGAAACAGACATTGGGGTTCAAACTTCAGGCCTACCAATTACACACTACCAAAGTCAAGTGAATTCCTAAATGCCCAAATCTGAATAAGTAGAAAGCTAGTAGGGGATAGGAAAATGGGAGCACATAGTACCAGAGGAAACACAAATAGGTAAGGAGATTCCCATAAGCTCATAGGAAGAAAAAGAAGAAGCATGGAGACACGAGGAATCGAGAGTTGAAGGGAAGGCATGCCAAAAAGAGGAAACTTGAAACTCCAATGAAGAAGACAAGGCAAGGGTCTGGGGAACAAGGAACTTGAGGAAAAGGTACCAAGGTAAGAGAAATCTTGAAAAACCCTCCCAAGGCCAAAAATTGACTCAAAGGTCCCCGTACTCAATTTTTTTATTTTTTGCAATTTAGGCACATGACAAAGACACAAGGGGAGAAAAATCACACCACTAAGCACAAAATTGACCAAGGGGGCACATTTAAAGAATTCTCTAATCAGTTATCAATGATGGGTAAAGTAAGGCCAAGGCAACAAAAGGAGGCACCAAATTAGAAAAATTTATAATTTTAGGGCATGTCAGAATGAGTCCCAATATCCAACTTGAATTTTTGTCCATCAAGGTGTGCCTTCTCCACACAACCAACCTCTTGTATCATAGTTTAAATAAGAAGAAAGGACCTTTACACCATTAAACAATCTCCTAAACACGTATTATAACTTCTATTGTAATCTAGGTTGATCACCCTACCCCCTCTCAAATACAAAAAATATCATAAGCAAGGTCATGAACTACTTTCTTCTTCTATGTATCAAAGGGTCCTAGGTCATTCTACCAATTAATCCCAAGTATTACAAAATAAAAGATAATATCTTATCAATGAGGGTGTTATCCAAGTTGAGTCTACATAACACACATCTACAACTCGCATGAATGAGTTACCCTTATAATTGATCATGATAATCTAATGGATGTTAATAATACACTCCTCACCTATTTTTTTGAGACAATGTTTATTTGGTAGATGACCCTAAGCAAATATATGCCACCCCTTTCACCTATGATAGCCATGATGATGATCGTGAGTCTCACAATACACATATGGACAACCAAGCTTCTATTGCACATTATATACCTACTTCTTGTCTTACATGTGTTCTTCCTACTTCTCATAATGAGTTATGTCATCTTTTATTGATGGTTGATTATACTTTTATGGGTAGGCATTGCTCTTTTAATCCACCTATCCAAAACATCTAAAACGCTCTACCTTTACCAAACCATTTGTTCCTCCTCTTGTTTATTCCATGTATGTTTTTCTTACATTTATGACATCTCTAATCTAATCAACCTCATGCTCTTCCTCCCTACTCATTTCTTCCTTTCATGCTTGTGGGAATTTCTTTCTTTACACTTGTGGCACTTTCCATTTCATATGCCTCTATCTTCCCTACTTGAGGAAAATTTCTTTGTCTTGTCTAATAATGCTTCGCCTATGATTTTATATCTTGGTATACATGTCTGGGTCGTAAATTTTAATATTCTCTCTCTGGCAATTTATGTTTGTAGTATTGTATGTTATTAATAGAAATATATTGGCGTTTCAATTCACACCTCTGGAATGCGAGTTGGAAATGGACAACTATGCACAGATAAACTGCTCTCCTATTATGAGGGGGAGTTCCCTTTTTGTTGATGTTCGCTTAAGAGATAAATAAAACAAATTTGCCTATCTTCTTTTTGTTTCTCAGCTGGGAGCACAAGGTCATAAAACTCTTTTCACTGCAGCAGAGGTTTCTTCTTTTTAAAACTTCTAACTACAGCTAGGCTTAAGCTAAATGACACTTTTAATCACCTAAGTAAATTCAGAGCAAAGGGATTAAAAGTTAACAAAGAATGATTTGTTTTTAACATAAAATATTTAATAAACTCCTTCCATATTTACATCAGAAGACTCATTGTACTTTAAGATGAGAGCTGAAATTAGATTACACAAGCCACACATCTGACAACAAAACTAGATGATCTGAGATAGAAAATCAAAGCAAAAGGTAGGCATGAGACTTCTATTCCAATATCATAGAGTTGATACAACTCTAGAACAACAATATTGTAGCAAAAGGTAGGCATACAATATGCTATCGAACACTGGAAAATAGACAACACAGAATGAACGAGCACTTGAAATAACAATTTCTATAGGCTAGAATAGGCACAACAAATTTTGCTATCACAATTACCATTACTTACAATGGGCAAGGCTGCCCTTATTTATACTAAATTAAAGGAGTAGGGAACCCTAAAATCTCCTTGATTTAACCTAACTAACTTGCCAACTCGCAAGCTTTATTTCTATTCTAAGACAAAGATTACAACTAACAATTGCTTTAAAACAATCTACTTTAAAGCAAAGAAAGCCCCAACTATTACAAAGTGACTTTTTACTATTTTAAGGATGGATAAGCTTTGGATGAAAGCAAATGATTTAAAACAAAAAACATTGAGTTAAAGCTGCTTTCTTTTGAATCACATCCTCATCTACATTCTTGCTTTATTGGTGATGTCATCCATTGATATTCTGAGAAATAATATCTTCTAAAAAGCGAGTGACCGCATCTTTGTCAGGAACATTGATACTCTCTAAGATGATATTTTAATTTTCCAACATTTCTTCACCATTTGCAACCTTCTGAAGGAATTCATGAACTTCATCCACAACTATGTCAAACTTCACTATCATTGTGGCAAAACGATCCATCTTGTCAACACTGATATCACCATTAAAATTGCTGCGGACGAGAGTCTGAAATTTTGTCTGCACCTCCCTGAGATCATACAGGGTACCATCTTCTTTCTCATATGAACACGGGATCTGAGAAACAAAAGATTTGACGAACTTAAGAATATTACCACCTTTTCTCTTCACTCTGTTAACTCAGAGATTATACTGTCATAAGTTTTTACTGTGAAAAGATACTGTACTTTCCAAGTAGAAACAATCTTCTTATCTTCAGCTAAATCAACAGAATTATGTGCTATCTTCAAGTTAGAGATAATGATCTCAAACACCGGTCTATTTTCAGCCATAGTCTGTTGTAGCCGATGAATGCCTTGACACAAATCATGAGCGTTATACTTTAATTGATAGATCCTTGAAATTACAACTCTACCTTTAGTCACAAATTCTTCCACCCAATCCTTCATGTGCCTCCCATAAATGACCAATTGACTGAACTATTGCTAATCGGCTGGTGATTCTAAATTTGGAGGAAGTAGTAAATCAGCCTATGATGTGCCATGAAAAAGATTGGAAATGTACTGCCGCAGCTGCCTAACTTCAACCTTGAGGGCTACTTTATCTTCTCCGTCCTTCAACACCCTCTCCTTCAAATTATCCACTATAACTTCGAAGAGATCTACATCTATATGTCAGGTACTCCTACCAAGATTAGCTTTGACAACCTTGAAGTCATCAACCTCAATATCATCAACATTTCTATCTTCTGGAAGTGTTGCAGTTTCAAGGATCATTTCTCCATCCGCATTCTTTTTGCAGGGATTGTTGATTGTAATCGGTTTGATTTACTGGATAATAATATTAGACTCTCTATTTGGTGGATGTAGCCCGAGTTTGGGTGAACCATGTTAAAACTTGTCTCTCGCTGTTATTATTTCTGTGTATTTCCATTCCTCTGTTTAATCTTTATTTGCATTTAATTGATATCTTCTTCTGGATAACCCTAACAAGTGGTATCAGAGCGGATTGTGTTCGATTATCGTCTGCAAGAAGGTCTCACAGTTGAGTGGGAGTCTCATGGTTGAGTGGGAGCAATGGCGGATGAGGGTAAATTGAAGGTCAATAAATTCAATGGGAAGAACTATCAGTTATGGAAGATGCAGATGGAGGACTACCTCTATCAAAAGGATTTATGGATGTCGTTGGAAGGAGTAGCCAAGAAACTGGCAACAATGTCTGATGAGGATTGGAATCTTCTTGACAAAAAGGCACTGGGAACCATTCGATTGTGCCTGGCACCATCAGTGGCATTCAATATAACAGAAGTGAAGACAACAGATGGTCTGATGAAAGCTTTGGCAAAATTATATGAAAAACTGTCAGCCTCAAATAAGGTATTTCTCATGAAGCATTTGTTTAATCTGAAAATGGTTGAAGGTGGATCTGTGACAGATCATTTAAATGAATCTAATACAATTGTTAGTCAATTGACTTCTGTAAATGTAAAATTTGATGAAGAAGTTAGAGCTCTCTTGATATTATGTTCATTGCCTGAAAGCTGGGATAGTTTGGTAATGGCGGTTAGTAACTCTGTTTCTAGTTCAAATACCCTGAAATTTGATGATATTGTTGGTGTTATTCTGAGTGAGGAAATTCGTAGGAAAAGCTCAGGTGGATCCACATCAGGCAGTGTTTTGAATGCAGAAAGTAGGGGCAGATCAAAGGAGAGAGGAAAAGGTTCTGGAGGTCATGGGAAGTCACGAGGAAAATCAAAGGACAAAAGATCCCAAACCAGAGGATAGAAGGATTGCTGGTACTGTGGAAAACCAGGTCATCTGAAGAAAGATTGCTGGTCTCGGAAGAACAAAGAAGGAGACAAACAAGAAGGCAATAAGGAAGCAAATTTGGTAAGCAATAAGTCTGAAGATGATGCTTTGATTCTTTCCCTAGATAATGCTGATGATTCATGGGTTTTAGATTCAGGGGCCTCATTTCATGCTACGCCCCATAGAAGTTATTTTCTTGATTACGTCCAAGGGGATTTTGGGCTGGTTTATTTGGGAGATAATGAACCCTGTCAGATTGTTGGAAAGGGAAGAATCAAGATTAAGTTGCAGAATGGAAATCATTGGCTACTACAAGAAGTAAGGTATGTTCCAAGGCTCAGTAGGAATTTAATTTCAGTAGAGCAGCTAACTGAACAAGGTTGCACTGTTACATTTACTAATAAAAATTAGAAGGTTTCAAAAGGTACCTTAGTAGTAGTAAAAGGTGTGAAAGTAGGCACCTTATATCTTTGTACAGGTCATACTATTCCTTCTACTTTAGCTGTTACAGAGAAAAAACAAACAGGTTCAGGAATAGTTGCTGCAGGGTTGTAGGAAGAGACTATAAAAGTTGCTGCAAGTTCTGAGACAACATTGTGGCATAACAGACTTGGGCATATGAGTGAAAAAGGTATGAAGGTACTTCATTCTAAGAAAGTTTTACCAGGTCTAAAATGTATTAATATGGATTTCTGTGAAAGTTGTGTGTATGGAAAACAAAAGAGAGTCAGTTTTCTCAAGGATGGGAAGCAAAAGAAAAATGAAAAGTTGGAGCTTGTGCATACAGATGTATGGGGGCCAGCTCAGGTATCTTCTCTTGGTGGCTCTCGGTATTATGTTACATTCATAGATGATGCAACTAGGAAGGTATGGATTTATTTCCTTAGGCATAAATCTGATGTATTTGAAACATTTAAAAAATGGAGAAGCTTGGTTGAGAATGAGACAGGTAACAGATTAAAATGTCTCAAATCTGATAATGGCAGTGAGTATTGCAGCAAAGAATTTGAAGATTATTGTTCCTTTAATGGAATTCGTAGGCAGAAAACGGTTCCTGGGACTCCACAGGAAAATGGAGTAGTTGAACGCATGAATAGGACAATAATGGAGCGTGCAAGGACCATGAGATTGCATGCTAGACTGCCTTTAAACATGTGGGCAGAGGTTGTCAACACTGCTGTATATTTAATTAACAGAGGTCCTTCAGTTTCTTTGGGCTATGGTATTCCAGAGGAAGCATGGACAGGTAAGAAGTTGAGTTATTCTTTTATGAAAACCTTCGGCTGTGAAGCATTTGCACATATAGATTTTGAAAATAGAACCAAGCTAGATGCGAAATCAAAAAAATGTACCTTTGTTGGATATGGCATTGATGAATTTGGTTATAGGCTTTGGGATTTTGAAAATCAGAAAATTGTGAGAAGCAGGGATGTTATATTCAATGAGAAGGTGTTGTACAAAGATCAGTTGCAGCAGCATGAGAAGAAAGAAAAGGATTATATGGTGCTGGATGATACTCCAAATAGTGATGTTCCAGTGGCTCCTCATGCTCTGCAACAACAACCAGAAATACCACAAAATCCAATGAATGTTAGACGATTAACAAGGATAAGTAGACCTCCTAAAAGGTTTTGTCCCTCTTTGTATTCTATTTTATTAATAGATTGTGGTGAACCAGAAGGGTATGATGAAGCTATGCAGGTGGATACACAGGTTCGGTGGGAGCTTGCCATGAAAGAAGAAATGGACTCCTTGCTGAAAAATTAGACTTGGGAATTATGTAAGTTACCTGTAGGTAAAAAGGCTTTACCAAATAAATGGGCTTACAAGCTGAAAGAGGAAGATGGAGGTAAGAAAAGATTTAAGGCTAGGTTAGTTGTAAAAGGATTTGCACAGAAAAAGGGCATTGATTTTGATGAGATATTTTCTCCAGTTGTCAAGATGACTTCTATTCGTACTATTTTAAGTATTGTGGCTGCTGAAGATTTACATTTGGAACAGCTAGATGTTAAAATTGCCTTTCTCCATGGTGATTTGGAGGAGGAGATATATATGGAACAGCCCCAAGGATTTGAGGTCAAAGGTAAGGAGAAATAGGTGTGCAGATTGAAGAAGAGTTTGTATGGCCTGAAACAAGCACTTCGGCAATGGTATTTAAAATTTGATAGTTTTATGGCTGAGCAAGGCTACAACAGGTGTAATTCTGACCATTGTGTTTATTTTAAGAGGTTGGGTAATGATAGCTACATTATTTTATGTTTATATGTTGATGACATGCTTGTAGTTGGGTCTAACATGGATCACATAAAAGAGTTAAAACAGCTGTTAGCACAGTCATTTGATATGAAGGATTTGGGGGCAGCAAAACAAATCCTTGGTATGAAAATTTGCAGAGATAGGAAGAACAGAAAATTGACTCTCTCTCAGGCTACTTATGTTGAAAAGGTGTTGCAGAGATTCCACATGGAGAATGCAAAAGCTGTTAGCACACCTTTGCCTAGTCATTTAAAATTGACTAAGGACATGTGTCTTAAGACACAAGAGGAGGAAGAGAAAATGTCCAAGGTACCCTATGCTTCAGCTATAGGAAGTTTAATGTATGCCATGGTATGCACCAGACCAGATATTACACATGTTGTAGGCGTCGTTAGCAGGTATATGAGTCATCCTAGATTAGAGCATTGGAATGCGGTGGTAAAATAGATTCTCAGATATTTGAGAGGTACATCCAATAAACACTTATGTTTTGGGGGCTCTAATACTAATTTAGCAGGTTATGTAGACTCATATTTGGCAGGGGATATTGATACCAGGCGGAGTACTACAGGTTATGTCTTTACTATAGGTGGAACAACAGTGAGTTGGATTTCCAGGTTGCAAAAGGTGGTTGCTTTATCCACCACTGATGTAGAATATGTCGCTACAATAGAGGCAAGCAAGGAGATGATATGGCTACAATCTTTTATGAAAGAATTGGGCACACAATAGGTTAACAGTTATTTATTTACGGATAGCCAAAGTGCCATACATCTTGCAAAGAATTCTGCCTTGCATTCAAAGACCAAACATATACAGTTGAGGTATCACTTCATTCGGTCGGTGTTGGATGATGGACAGTTACAGCTAGCAAAGATACATATAGATGACAATCTAGCAGATATGTTTACAAAGGCAATGACAAGGGAGAAGCTGAGCTCCTCTTCAGCTTCGGTTGGTCTTCTAGACTGAAAACAACAAAAACAGAACAGCAGAGTCCAGGGTGCTTATTTCTAGTGGGAGCTATAGGGTCAGTGGTGTTATGATCAGTCTCCAAGTGGGAGATGATATGGTGTGGAGTCTGATCAGTCTTCAAGTGGGAGATTATTGTTATATGGAGCCTAATCAGACTTGGAGGTTATATTTACCCCTCTTTTATCGGCACGATTTCCCCCCAAATCCCTACAGAGTCAAGGGGCAACGCCCCTTGCGGGGGTTTGGGGGCAACGCCCCCAAGACGGGGTCAAGGGGCAGCGCCCTGGCGCGTTCCCTGTCACGATACAAGGCGGGGTCGAGGGGCAATGCCCCCGAAACCTCACACGGTTTTTTATTATTTTATAAAGCACCAGGAGTTATTTTTCATTGACCGACATAAGAAAACCCTATTTTTGTAACTGACAAAAAGCTTAATAAAAAGTAGCCAAGGGTTAGGGTTTGGATATTGTATTGTAGCATTTTGCAGCGGTATTGAGTTGCAGGGATTGCTGATTGTAATCAGTTTGATTTACTGGATAATAATATTAGACTCTCTATTTGGTGGATGTAGCCCGAGTTTGGGTGAACCACGTTAAAACTTGTCTCTCGCTGTTATTATTTCTATGTATTTCCATTCCTCTGTTTAATCTTTATTTACATTTAATTGATATCTTCTTCTGGCTAACCCTAACACTTTTCAATGTGAACTTGCTTCTTAAGTTTCCTGTCTGGTGTATCTTGGTAGACGCTTTTAAGCTCCATCAAGTTCAACTGATTTGAAGGATTTCTCCTCTTCCTTCCCAGAATGTTCTCAAGCCAAGATCAACTATCCTCTCTTGGAAACTCAGTTCTAACTTCATCAACTCCTGATGAACCAATACATGTCTCAGAGTTATGAACCGATGAATCTGGCTCTAAATCTATGTGAGTGGGAGAAGAACTTGGTGAAGAAGGTGGAGAAACATGAACTGGAGGCATTGTTTCTACATGCGGTGTTGGTTCAGTGGGAACTTCTGATGCAACTGCTGGTTGTTCCTATTGAATATGAACTAGAGACTCAACCTTTTTCCTCTTCAACTTGGCCATCTTTGTTCCTTCTGGAAGGATTCTCATAGCTTTAACCCTTTGTTTTGGTTTGGAAGTGGAAGGTTCTGATGGTTGAACAGTTGGTGGCTCTACTACCGGAATGACTTCTTTTCGCTTATTTTTCAGGAATATCAAACTATTTTTGACAACTCGGTTCATTCTTACCTTAATCAAGGGGTTCTCTTTGGCTGACCAATTGACTAGTGGCAATGGTTATTGCTCGACCTGACCTCTAAAATATGTGGGAAGTAAAACTTCACCATCATCTAACAAGCCCTCTACATCTTCTGACAAGATATCAGCCAACTGCCAAAGAGTAAACCTGTTATAACTACGATTCTAAACTTCAAACTCATCCACACAATTAGCCCAAAAATCTTCAACTGTAGGTGCATGTACACAATTTTGACCAAGGTGTGATGCAAAAACACCATGAGGATCATATGAAGTCCTCCTGTCGAAAAACTTAAGACCATACTTGGACGATTCACTACCAATTACTTTGGCATCTGCTCCAGATCTACATCTGTAAATACCCATCCCAATTAGAAAATTGAAAGTCGCCTTGTGCCTGCTACACATAAATGAATGAACTTCGTAGGCTTGCCTCAAAAATTCTATGAATGCTACCTCATCTGTAGGATATCTCAGCAGCATGGCTGGCTCTCTTAAGAAGCCATATACTTTGATATAGGAGAAAGTGGGAAACTGGATAAACCAATCAGCCCATTTTGCCATCACCATTCTGGCATCAGTTAAAAATCATATATGCAACTCATTAGCTAGATCTCGCACTGCATGCATGAGGATTGCATCATTTACCTACCTATAATGTCACTCAGCCTGAGAAAATTCTAATTGCGAGAAATGGTGATATACATTTTGAATGCCTAGAGTTCTGACAATATTCAAACCTATAAATTGACCTTGAAAAACCATTAAATATACAAGGTATGACATCATGTGGAATTCATGGGCCCTTTGAAAATCAATTATTTGTTGGTGGAGACTATCACTGATGAGTGCCGACCAATCATAGAATTCAGTTTCGTCAACAATCTGGGACATGATATAAAACATCCAAGGTTGAAATTTGTTAGCATCTGCTTGACCTGTGATTCATCTTAGCAAAGCAATTATTATTGCATGTTCTTCCTTGAACTCTCCACGTCCAACATTCTTTAGCATAATGTTTTTCTTTTCTTTCAACCACCTCTGAGCAATCTTTTTCTGATACTTCTCTTTATCATTGTGCCACACCCTTTTGCATTCTTCAATCAAAACATCTAAGTTTCCCCTCCATATTGGTATTGAAAAACACTTCTTAATGTCATTTGGCCTACGACTGCAGAGCACCCATCCATCTGCTGATTGAATCTCTCCTATGACTAAATTGTAATGCTTCATACAAGCAATTACGAATTTGATACTTTGCACTGTGATGGGGAATGATGCTGCCGCAAGCAACCCAGAGTTATTTACATTCCTGATAGTTGTATTTCCTGCATCTTCCAAAGGATGTAAATTGAACACTGGAAGCACCTTATGCAAATCCATCTCAAAAGTTCTCAGGTAATCGTGAACCAACATCGTTTTAGGCTTGATCTCAGTTGGAGAGTACTGCATGCTGAAAGAGTTGAAAAATGACTGCAAACATGCCTATGTCGGAAAAATCTTAGACAAAAGGCTGAAAATTACTTGTTGACTTCTTCTAAAAAGCAGAATGTGAGCAAAAAAGCTGGCACATGGGTTTTGTAGACAATTCCATTTTGAAATAACCTAGATTGCCAGAATTTGAAAAAGCTGAGGATTTCCTGAAAAAGCAGCAAAAAAGCAGATTCTCAAAAAAATAAAATTTCTCAATCTTCAAGAGGATAAAATTCTGGATGGACCCATCTCGATGAAAATTGAGAAAGCTTCTGCCCTATTTCTAAAAAATGATCCCCTAGAAAAAAAGACTTTGAAAAAGCATGCCTCCTTGCTTCCTCATCTTGAAACTATGAAGAATGCGGAAAAAAGCACTTTGTTTGAGCCTTTGAATCTTCATGGAAAGAAAATAAAAATCTTCCTTCTCTAGATGCAACCTGCAAGAGTAATGAATAAAAAAGGCCAAAAGCTTGTCTTTATAGAACTTTAGAGCAAAAAAGTAGCTTTCTTTGTGAAGAAATAAAGCTTGAGTCTTATCCATGAAGAAAGCATCTTTTAAAACACAAATCCAAGTAGATATGCTCGAATAGGAAGAATCCCTATTTTATAGCTGCCTGTGGCTTCATGTGTGAGATGATTAAAAATATCTTCTTTGATGATGTCATCAAACACGCGAGGTTGCAAAAGTGTTAGCCAATTTTTCCTTCATTTCGCTACTTTTGCACTCGTTTTGACTCTAGTAAGGAATGTCCCTGACTTCAACAAGATGACAAACTATCACCATTGACTGAAAAAGTTGATTGATCATGGCACCTTGAAGATTTATCAACTGTGATTTCATCCCCAGCCTCAAATTGATGATTTGACGACATCTGACTGCAAATCTGACTTCTGAAACCCATCGCCGGACAAAGTTTTGGAAGCAGCTATCAGAAAAACACTGTTAAACATGAAAATTTTTAACTTATGAAAACTTGGGCACCCCCAGCCTCCAGGGGTGCCTGGTTTTTTGTGCCTTAGCCATTTTCATGAAATTTTTAACTTTTTCAACTTCTCAATTTCTGTGCGCGTTCTGGTGACTGTAAACCCCTGGTTGGATATCGATTTCTACCTGCTAGAGCAAAACTGAGTCTGTTGATCTGGAAAACAAGCAAGCCTAATGAAAACTAAACTAATTGTACCCTTTGCTTGCCTCAGAAATCGCACCAAACTGATTTCTTACAAATCTGAACGGGCTGACGGAGGAGGATTTGCATGTTCTTAAAAAAATCTCAAAAATATACTAACTCTGGTGAAACTGGGCACCCCAAGCCTCTTGGGGCACCTAGGAATTGTGCCTTAGAAATTTTTTCTGATTTTCAACTTTTCTTTCCATTCCTCGATTTTCCGTGCTAGCAACTCTAGTTTGATCTTTGTTTTTGGTTGTTTGATTGACTACTAAAGCAGGACGGGAAGTGATCTGAGCTATTTGAGCATACTTGAGATGAATTTCTATCTTTTACTGGCATTTTGACTGAGTTTGACTGAGTTTGACCACCTGGAAACAGGCTAACGAAGGCTTTTTAACATTTCTCAAAAAATGCAAAAAAAGTTCTAAGGCATGAAAAGGTGGGCACCCCCAACCTCTAGGGGTGCTTGGATTATAATGCCTTAGCTAAATTTATGATTTTTAAGCCTTGTTTGCAATTCTCCTCATTTTGCATGCCGACAGCTGCTTCCTGTCACTGATTTTGACGTTTTGCCAGTCAATTGCCACTGGATGAGGGATGGACTAGATATCTTGGGTATATCTGATGTGGATTCTAGCTTTTCAGGGCTTGTTGACCAAAATGACTGCTTTTGTCCATCCCAGAATTGACGAACGAAGGCATTTTTAACATTTTCTCAAAAAATGTGAAAAAAATCTAACACTGCCAAAGCTGGGCGCCCCCACCCTCTAGGGGCACCTAGAAATCCATGCCTTAGTCAAATTTTAGGATTTTCAACTTTTCTCCTCATTCTGGATCCATCCTGCTCTGTTTCTTGTTCTTCGTCAAATCGATGACTATTCGTCAATTCTACATTGGCTAAACAGCTTGGAAGACTTGAAACTTATCTCTGGCAAATGAACTTCCTCCATTAATGGCTCCAAAGCTCATGCTTCACCTTCTAAAAAAGCAGAATTGACCCAGTAGAGAAAACTTGACCTTTTGCAGATTTTATCTGGACCACCTTGATTGTGAAGCGAAATCAGCCAATCAGAATCAGGCACGACACCTGAATTAGAGATTCTATTTTTAGAAAGTTTTGCCAACATTTGTATCTCAAAAAACCCATAAAACCTAATTTGACGTCTATTTTTAGAAACTGTCTAAAAATAGAAATTTCTATTTTTAGAAATTTTGACTTTTTGACTTTTTTGACGAAAAATTTTATAGACTTTCACAAAATGCCTAAATGAAGCAAAAAATTTGATTTGGTACAACAAAATAGAATACTCATTTTCTTATGCTTCACTACTAAATCTTACACACATATCCTATTATATTCCTTTATATGGTTTAATGCATACCATAATCTTCTGGCCACACTTCCTCTCTATCCTTATCCAATCCCTCCCTTGGCATGCTCACATATATTACTATTATGTACCATGGGTATTAAATGTTATTATTCTCTCTATGGCAATCTATGTTACTAATCTAAACATGTTATCACTTGAAATTGCACCATTTTGTTGAAGCTTTGATAGTTCCAACAATTTCAGAGTAACATGGGATTGGTCTCAAGGTGTGGGACCTTGCAATTGAGACCAAACCTCCAGAGAAGGCTGGTTCCTTTCTGTGGACTTAAGGTCTAGAGAATTCAAGCTAAATCTAATGCTACTCACAAGGAAAAGGGGAAGAAGAAATACTAGAATTGAAAGGGGGTGATGCACCAAATTTGTAAATGTGTTTAATTGTGTATGAATTAGCACAACAATGGTCTCAAGACTGAAGAAAGCTCACACAGACTCATAATAAACCATCACAGAGGTTTGGGTAGAAAATTGAAACTACTAAAGGGACCATTTTGCCCACAATACCAGCATACAATTCTCAAATAGACACATTGATCATGAAGGCTAGAAAGCCAATACAGAAGTAGGACTATTTGTTGCGGAGAGGAAAGACACAAAATAATCAACTAAACTCATTGGTGAACCATACTAGAAGACATTAAAGGCCTAGATGCAGGCACAATACATCAAATTCTATTGTTTCTTGCAATTACATTACAAGGCCTATGATCCACAATAAACTCCTCCACCCATGTGATGACCCAGAAGAATAGCTAACATTATTTACATCTTTCTTTCATGTATATATAGCATTTGTCATTCATCATGGAACAATAGGCACTAAGAACTAGTCAATTACCCTGCCCAAGTACCCACACTGCATTCAATTTTGGTCCAGAGGCCCTGTCAAGACCTACAAATTTAAAATGATGGCCATGCTCTGATAGGCCTACAACTTTGCAGAGGAAGATTGCCCACACGCAGGGGTGTTAGGCACATTTAGGAAGGAAGGCCTGAAATCCTTCTATGGTACCAGAAAAGTCCATTTTGTCTCTTCTTTGTACAATCACATTAAAGGTTTTAACTATTTCAACCACCTGAATCTGACCTTTCTATAGCATTTGTACTTCAAGTATTAAATTCCTACTAGAATAGTGATGTGATGCAGAGAGTTGTGTCCTTCAAGCTTTTACAACACTTCAAAATATTTTAAGCTTACTTTAAAATATTTTAAAGTGATACATTATATTACATGCTTTGATTTTCACTTTTCTGGCCTTTATTTTGCCTTATCGGTAAAATCTCTTCTCTTCGAACTTGGCTTGTATCTCTTTGTTGGTGAAATTTTCATTTTGCGAACCACTTCTTGCTTCCTTGTCTTTCATTTCGTCTTTCTCAGTCACCTTTGCCTTGTCAGCAATTTCTCCATTTCAAGAACTTACTTTGCCTCTGGCTTCCCTTCAGTCAGCGAAATGTCCATTTCACAAACCAACCACTCTTCACCTTCCTTTTATCCCTTTGGTTCCTTTAGAACAAACTGCCTTATCGGTGATTTTTAGAAATCATGAACCTGTCGGTGAGTTTACAATTTTGTCGGTTCATCAATTTCTCTCCTTTGTTTGATCTATTGCCTTCATTTTCACCTTATCAGTGAAATCTTCATTCAATGAACTATTCTTTCTTCGTCTTCGCCCTTGTTCCTTTGTCGGCAAAATTGTCGATTGACAAACTTGCTGATTAGTGAACTTAAGGTTCACCAAACCTTAAGTTTGCCAACAAAGGCAAACTCTTTGTCTTTTCTTAGCTTTGTCGATAAAGTTGTCGATCAGCGAACTTAAGGTTGGCCAAACCTTAAGTTTTATGACAAAGGCAAACTCTTTGTCTTTTCTTAGCCCTTGTTTCTTTTGTTGACAAAGTTACCAATCAGAAAACTTAAGGTTTGCCAAACCTAAAGTTTGCTGACAAAGGCAAACTCTTGCTTTCCTTCTTAGCCTTTTGAAGAGAATGTTCTTGCTGCCCCTTTGCCTTGCATAGTCGGCAAATTCATTGATCGATGAACCAAGAGGTTCGCAAACCTTAAGATTGCCAATAAAGTGCTCCTTTCTCTTTCTTTCCTTCTGTCTTAACTGCTTAGTCAGTAAACCAGCGAATTAGTGAACCAGTGAACCGAAGGTTCGCTAAACTTAAATTTTGCCAACAAGGCAAAAGTAAAGGCAAAATACATACAATTTTTTTTGGGATTTTCTAAGGAGAACCTCCTTCCATTTAGGCTCTCTCAAATCCTATTTGTCTGATGGAAGGTAGGATGGGATTTTTGGGCCTATTTTGGGCCTAGGAAAATATATGGCAACATTTTGGTGACTATGCATGGGTGTTTGCATGCTAAACATAGGGAACTAGTGGCCCTATACAATTCATTGGGCACAGAGTCAAAAGGAGACACTGCAACAACATGACCATACAGAACTAAAAACAACCTCTAGTAAACAACAAGGCAAACCATCTCGTAATGAGAAAGTTGCCTGTGCAAAAGCACTTGGATGAAGGGAGCCTAAAAAAGAAACAAACCTACTCTAAATATTTATAAAGATCCCAAGAACAGACTTATAAGTATGACTTGAGATGAATCCCATTCATTGAGATTGGAAGTGATTCACCAGTTAGCTTGGAGAGTTGAAAGGCATTAGCTTGCTTACAACTAGTGACGATATATGGGCCACTCCCTAAGGCATCGAATTTGGAATGCCTCCCTGCCTTAGCTTTGTCTTCATCCCACTTTAGCACTAAGTCTTCCTCTTAGAAGACTTTGTCAACTGATTTCCTATCAAAGGTCCTCTTGACTTGATCTTGGTGGGTTTCAAGGGTCTTCATGGAAGCATCCCTCTTTTCTTCAAGCTCCATCAGCTTAGCAGACCTAACTGTCATGGCATCATTTTCCAACAATTTCAGCTGTTGTGTTAACTCAAGGGAAGGTAGCTCCAGTGATAGTGGAAGCCTTGCTTCCTTTCCATAAACCAACATAAAAGGTGAATTGCCAATGGCCCTCTTAGGGGTGATCCTGCTAGCCCATCAAGTTGTCTTTAACTTGGAATGCCAAGTTCTCTAATTGTCCTCCACTATTCTTTTGATAATCCTGATCATGTTTTTGTTTGTAGACTCATCCAGTCCATTCCCTTGAGGGTAGTAATTGGATGATGTCTTCAAATAAATCCCATAGTTACTTGCCCATGCACTAATTTTTGTGCCTACAAAGGCCTTAGCATTGTCAGAAATAATGGTGAATGGAACACCAAACTTGGTAACTATTCCCTCAAGGAAATATAAAATGGAGGCCTCTATAGCATCCTTCAATGCAACTGCCTTTGTCCACCTTGTGAAATAGTCAGTGGCTACTAAAATCCACTTGTGACTAGCACTAGATGGTGGATTAATCATCCGAATGAAGTCCAAACCCCACTGGGCAAATGGCTGATCAGTCTGAATTGGGTGCAGGGGAAGAGCAGTCAACCTTTGTTTGCCTATAAATAATGCACATTCCTCGCAGCTTCTTACCCATCTATGGGTGTGTCTAAACAAATTGGGCCAGTAGTAACCAACCCTCATGATTTTAATGGCAGTTGTTCTTGGAGAATAATGGCCACTAGCAGGGCCATTATGGAACTCTTTTAACACCCTAGGGGTCTGATCTTGTGCAATGCATCTGAGAAGAACTCCATTGATGTCTTTCCTAAACAAGACACCATCAACAAGAACATAAGGAATGGACTAGAGCGTGAAATACCTTCTTTTTGCTTGATCCAGTCCATTTTGACATCTACCTGACTGTAGAAATGTGACCATACCATGGTACCAGTTAGTTGGAATGTGGGAACCAACTGGTTGTGCCTGCCCAAGGACACATACAACATCATCTCTGACTTGAAAGTCTGCGGCCATCTACTCACACAGGGCTTTGCCTTGCACTAACTTAGTGATGTTGATGTTTACATCATATTCCATTACCTTTGTGATCCATCCAGCTCTTTTTTCATTGGCATCTCTACTCAAAAGGAATTATTTCATGCCAAGGTGGTTCACCATCGACTATATCTTGTTGTTTGAAATCATGTGTCTGAATCTTTTGAACACTTTCACCACAACAAACACCTATTTTTCAATAAAGTCATACCTCAGCTCATATTCTTTGAGAGGCTAGCTGAAGAAAGCAATTGGATGCTCTAATTTCTATTCATTCTGTTGTGTTAAAACTATTGATATGTCCTCTTTGCCTCCAAAGGCATAAAGGATAAAATTCTTCTCATAGTTAGAGTTTATCAACGTAGGAGCCTATGTAATGGCTTGTTTGACAGCTTCAAAATTGTCCCTACCTTCTTTTGACCACATGAAGGCAACATTCTTCTTAAGCATGGTGGTGAGAGGTTTTGTTATTGAAGCAAAATTTGGTATAAACCTCCTAACAAAATTAATCTTACCCAAAAAGCTTGGCAGACCCTTCTTGTGGTTGGGAAGGGGAAGAGCTAGAATGGCACTGGTTCTTTCTAGATCAATAGCCAACCCTTCTTTTGAGACTACATGTCCCAGCAATTTGCCTTTGGGGATAGCAAACACACATTTCTTTGGATTCAATGATATTCCATATTTTTTGCATCTTTCAAAGACTTTTCTCAAATGACCCATGTGGTCAATTGCATGCTCAGAATAAATAGTCAAATCATCAAGATACACTAAAATAATATCATTGATCGGGCCTTTGAAGGCCAAATCCATTTCCCTTTGAAAGGTTGCCCCAGCATTGGTCAACCCAAATGGCATCTTCTGATAAGCCAAAGTACCCCACATGGTGGTAAAGGTTGTCTTGTACTAGTCTACTTCTCCTACAAGAATCTGGTTATAGCCTGAGTAGCCATCAAGGAGTGAAAACCTTTCAGCTCCTACTACTGTTTGGAGGATTTGCTCCATGGAAGGGTGTGGATAGTGGCCTTTGAGAAAGGCCTTGTCTAGGTCTCTAAAGTCCACACACAGTCTGATTTCCCCATTCTTTTTCCTAACTAGAACTAGGTTAGCCACCCAAGAGGAATGTTTAATTGCATAGATGATTTTGGCCTCTATGAATTTGAATAACTCTTTTCTCATTAATGGCTCTATTTTGGGGTTTATAGGCCATTGCTTTTGGTAGATAGGTTTTGCATTGGGATCTAGATCAATGGTATGTTGGATTAAACCAGGGTCAAATCATTTCAGATCCCTATAATCCCAAGCAATTAAATCATCAAACTCATTAGAAAGTTCAACAAAACCTTGCCTTTCATCTTGATCACATACCTTTCCATGTTTTAGAAATTAGCCTTGTGCAATTTCCACCTCTTCATTGTCCTCTTCCTTGACTGTTATGTTCATTTTCTCCTTCTTTGGTTGATCATCAGCACCAAATATGTTTTCCAAAGTAATTAATCCTTTGGCAGTTTGTTGGTCTTCAGCTGGATCACCTGGTCACCATACTGCTCTTGCAATATTGACCGATTCTTGGTAGTAAACTCTGCCTCATCTTGTAAGAAATTGACAATCTGTTGGTCACTTTCAAATATTTGCCAGCTTGTCACATTATTAGGCACAACAAGCCTCACAACAATCTTCACATGCTAATCTGATTTTTGTTTGACATTCTAAGGAATGTCAAACTAAGCACCAACTATAGCCATCCTATCAACATCCTTGTTTCTTTGTCTAGGCACTACTTGGATATTGAATGCATCAAAGTCTTCGATCAGGTCCCATACTCTATGTTTATCTAACTTGAGCAAGTCATTCCTTGAAGCACTTTGTGATCTGATTTGGTGAACCACAAGCTCACTGTCACCAAATGCTTGTAAAATTTGTATTCCTCTCTTCTATGCCAATTGCATACCCTAAATCAAGGCTTCATACTAAGCCACATTATTGTTACAACTAAACTATAATCTAAAACTAGAGAAATAACTTTCCTTTTGGGGTGAAATCAATACAACCCCAGCACCTCCTCCATTTTTGCTTCTGGAGCCATCAAAATATAATTGCCATGCCCCACTTGGACATGTTGTTGACTTCTCAAGGTTAGGGATGATGACATCTTCTTCATGGATACAATAAGTACCCAACCTTGTTTCTTCTACATGTTTAGGAGTATCAAACTAAAAATAGTTTGCCACTCATCAAGTAGTATATCAGGGATTTCTTCCATTGGTGTTACAGCCTCATGCATATTGTTGTCATCCTCCTCCAACTCATGGATTGTGTAGTTCATATTGGTAGGGTTAGGGGAGTAAGGCTCTATGTGGTCATTAGCAATAGGCTCATCGTCAATGGTCACTTTAGTACCATATCTAGTTCTAAATAACATATTGGACCAATCTGAAGATAGGTACCCACCTATTTTGGTAGTGAAATCCCTAGATAGGCAAATGCCAAAGTATGCAGGGAGGTCAATAATTGAGATGTCTTGTGAAATAGAGTGGCCAGGGCATGCATGCAGGGTGAGCTTTAGGTCTTTAATAACACCTATTGTCTTAACAATAGTAACATCTAGTTGCACTACTCCTTTATTCAAAGGCTCATAGTCAATGCCTAATCTATCAGCTATATTTTTAGGCATAACAGAAGTACCCACCCCATAATCTATCATGTAATTATGCAACAATTTGTCACCAATGATTAAGGAAACATAGAATGGAGGGGGCTTACTAGTTTTGCTTGTGCTTGCCTTCTCTTTTGGTTGGCACATGCTTGTTGGGACAGTGACCTTTTCTTTTGTTGTTCATACAACAGGCTGACTAAAGCTTGTCAAAGCTTCCTGCAACAAATCTCTTTGAGCCGGGATTAATAGGGCATCCCACATAGTAACGTTCAGGTTGGTCTTTTTCATTTGATTGACTATGCTGAAGGGAATTTGACCAACCTTTTTTTATGCCTTTATATTGAAAATGTCAACTTTTTCTTATTGGCCGGCTTGGGAGTGCATTGTTGGCATTGAATTTACACGTGCAACAGAACAATTTGCTTGGGCCGAAGGCATTTCTATTTTTATTTGCATTTGTTGGGGATGCATGAGGTGTAGATGCATGAGCATCTGTAGGGATCATTGTATCTCCAGTCACCCTTCTATTGGCCCTGTATTGAAAGCTATTGGGCATGTGCCCTGATTAACACCACATAAGTCATCTTGTGTCCAATTCATCAAGGAGGAATTATTTTGCATTTGTTCCTGCCTTCCCACCATCTCTTGGCTGGAATTGACTTGTTCTAGGGGAACTGACTGACTTTGCACTGTCAAAGCCTGACTAGAATGGTCGCCTTGGCACAAATTCTGATCATGCGACTGATTGCATGAATAACACCAATTGTTATCCTGAGCCAAGTTGTTCTATATGGGCACCAGAGGTCTAGACGTGCTTGCAACTCATTGGGATGGATGACATTTAGTAGCCTAACATAACTAGGCTAACTTTGCCTCTATACGTTGCCTTGATATGGTGATTTATTTTGTTAATAAGCCTGATCGAATGGCTGGTGTGGTCTACTAGGTTGTGTTGCCTGTCTTCTTGTCAATATCAATTCATTGGCTACGCTTCTGATCAAAGCATCTTTTTCATCCTCTTTCTCAATTGCAGATGTAATTAGAGGAGTAGCAGGGCTAATTGTTATAGGAATTGGAGCCATGACAGGATGAATAATAGGGGCCTCTAGAAATAGTGGCATTGGTGGTCTTAGCACAATATTCTCAACCTGAATCAAATAGTTTTCTATCCTTATAGTTGTGTTGTATGCATCTGGTAACATAGTTCCTCCCATGGATTGAATCACGACGACAATGTCAAGATTTAGAGACCTCAAATAATATATGAATGTAGTATTTGGGGAGGGCTTTACCAATAATGGGATCCTGTCCTAACTCTTCTAAAATTTGTAATTGAATTCCACCATATATTCATAGGGGGCTCTTTTAATGATTGTAGCTAACTGCTCCATCAAAGACAAGTGGTCACTCTTATCTTCAAAATGTTGACACAGTCTTGTTCCCAAGTCATCCTAGTTGTGAATGGAATTAGCAAGCATACCTCTATACCACTCAAGGGATTTTCCTTTAAAGGAAGAAGCCAAAAGTCTCATAGCAACATTGTCTATAGTGACATTGTGAACAGAACACACACTGACAATATCCTAAATATGCTCAGCAAGGGTGGTAGAGTTTTCACCAGTGAAGAAAGGGATTACCTTTAGAGCAGAGGTGGGGATATCATCATACTGGGCTAGGTCAAGAGGGATTCCTCCATTGAAAGTGAAAAAAGGGAGATTCCTTTCCATATTTTGGATATTTAAATTAATTCTCGATATATGCAAGCTTCTTCTTGAATATTGAAACCTAACTGGAGGAGGCATAGACTGGGCTCTTGAAGGAGATGGAATAGCACTTCTATTTTCCCTCACAGAGGACCTAGATAGTTTACTTCTTCTTAAATTAGTAAAGATAATTCTATGAATCAAAAATTACCTCTTGAAGAAAATCTGGTCTGCACTCTAGGCATGAAATGTCAAACTAATTTGGATACTGGACTAGCAGAGTCGCCAGATGCTTGTTGAACACTTCCACAATAGAGAATGGAACAAGAACAACACTAATTCTTCTTAGCTCAGCTCTTACTCAAAGCAGAGGGTCCCACTGGGTGTGCTAAAAACTGTTATCACCTGAAATTGCACCCTTTTGTTGAAGCTTTGATAGTTCCAACAATTTCAGAGTAACATGGCATTGGTCTCAAGGTGTGGGACCTTGCAGTTGAGGCCAAACCTCAAGAGAAGTTTGGTTCCTCTTTTTGGACTTAAGGTCCAGATAATTCAAGCTAAATCTAATGCTACTCACAAGGAAAAGGGGAAGAAGAAATACTAGAATAGAAAGGGGGTGATGCACCAGATTTGTAAATGTGTTTAATTGTGTATGAATTAGCACAACAATGATCTCAAGACTGAAGAAATCTCACAAAGACTCATAGTGAACCATCACAGAGGTTTGGGTAGAAAATTGAAACTACTAAAGGGACCATTTTGCCCACAATACCAGCATACAATTCTCAAATAGACACATTGTAAAGTCCCAGAGAGAGGCAAAATGATAGTTTGTATTGATCATGAAGGCTAGAAAGCCATTACAGAAGTAGAATAATTTGCTGCAGAGAGGAAAGACATAAAATAATCAATTGCACTCATTGGTGAACCATACTAGAAGACATTAAAGGCCTAGATACAGGCATAATACATCAAATTCTACTGGTTCTTGCAATTGCATTACAAGGCATGTGATCCACAATAAACTCCACTTCTGATGACCCAGAAGAACAACTAACATTATTTACATCTTTCTTTCATGTATATATAGCATTTTTCATTCATCATGCAACAATAGGTGCTAAAAATTAGTCAATTACCCTTCCCAGGCACCCAAGCTGCATTTAATTTTGGTCCAGAGGCCCTGTCAGGACCTACAAAATTTGAAATGGTGGCCATTCTCTGACAGGCCTACAACTTCGCAGAGGATGATTACCCAACGTAGGGGTGTCAGGTGCATTTAGGAAGGAAGGCCTGAAATACTTCTATGGTACCAACAAAGTCTATTTTATCCCTTCTTTATACAATCGCATTGAAGATTTTAACTGTTTCAACCACTTGAATCTGACCTTTCTATAATATTTGTACTTCAGGTATTAAATTCCTACTGAAACAGTGGCGTGATGCAGATAATTATGGCCCTCAAGCTTTTACAACGCTTCAAAATATTTTAATCTTACTTTAAAATGTTTTAAAGCGATACATTATATTACATGATTTGATTTTCACTTTTCTGGCCTTTATTTTGCCTTATCGGCAAAATCTCTTCTATGAGAACTTGGCTTGTATCTCTTTGTCGGTGAAATTTTCATTTCGTGAACCACTTCTTGCTTCCTTGTCTTTCATTTCATCTTTCTCAATCACCTATGCCTTGTCGGCAATTTCTCCATTTCAAGAACTTAATTTGCCTCTGGCTTCCCTTCAGTCGGCAAAATCTCCATTTCGCAAACCAACCACTCTTCACTTTCCTTTTATCCCTTTGGATCCTTTAGAACAAATTGCCTTATCGGCAATTTTTAGAAAACACTAACTTGTTGGTGAGTTTACAATTTTGTAACAACTCCAGGTCACATATAACAAGATCTTGTCTTTCTCAATCTCTACTTTAATTGGGCTTCATGAAGGCCACACTAGGTTCAACTCTTTGTTTGCCCCACTTAACATTTAATAGGATAAAATGGAACTACTTAAAATGTGTGATTTTTTCTTGGATATGTTTTTATTGCATGCACTAATTTCTCTTATGTGTTTTGTAGATTTGAAGATGATGCTTGAGTAGAGATGTGCAAATGACATCAAGCTTGAAAAATCTTAAATATCCTTTTTATTAGGTATAACAAATATAATTTCTATTTACTTTACTTTAGCATACTTTATTTGTCTAGGATCATGCATATACTAAAGTGGGGAGGAAATGTAGAGACAAAAAATTCATAGTTAGCACTTTCCCTTTCATTTTTCACTCACTTTAGCACTCTCATTTGTAAGCATGAATTTTCACCATTTTTTATCTTTTAAAGCATTAACAAATCCCTAAATCCATTCCTTATATGCAAACAAATTCTTTGTCATGTCTAAACATTTTCCTGCACTCATATATAACCTTTTCCACATCTTGGACGTCATCGTGTTGTATTCATGTCCTATAGATAGGATAGTGCATGATTGTGCCCCCTAAATTCAAAAACACCTTTTCCTACCCAAACACTTCCCTTTTCATGGTCTCAAGTATCCTTATTATCCTCCAATAATAAAAAGGTCAAGAGGTGCTTATAAAAAGGGACTATTTAAAAATAAAAGCATTCATGCACTAGGACAAACACATGGGAATCATCTATAAACACCCAAAACACACATATGATTAGTAACCACATACCAACAATACATCCATTACTTGACCTCCATTGTTGCAAAACACACACACACACACGATTTTGACACCTAGGTTTAAAGCCTTTCCCAATATTGTTGTTATGTCAACTCAGGCATCTAACTAAGGTAAATCCCATAATGTGCCACAAGCACCCATTTTTCCCTAAATAGAAGGTTGTAGATTTCTATTAGGAGTTGTAGAGGGCATCACTACACTAAGGTAAGACACCAACGTGCCACTTGGATAAGCTTTATTCATTTGAAAATGTGTTTTTGGGTATAAGTTTTAGAGTTAATGTGTTACATTCATCCCCTTTCTTTAGAGTATAGATTGAGGAAGAGCTTAGTTAATTTTTGTGTTGATATTGATATGTATTATGGGCAATTGACTTTGTTGGTCCAGTGATGACATTAAAAATATAAAATGTTGATGCAGAGGGTGGCAAGAATGCCGTACAACTACATGCAACAAGATTCTCTACAACTCTTTAAGAGGAATCGCAAAACCTACCATGTTTGCAATCTTGTCTTCTAGCCCTTAAACCCTCAAATGAGACCTAATGGGTACTTAATATAACCAAACTCATTCTTGATGGCATAAATGGATTCCAAAACACTTATCAGGTCCTATGGGGCTTTGACAAACCCACACTTCTCAGAAAATATTCAAAAAAAGGTCAAATTTGCACTAAACCCTCGTTGTTCTAGGTTTCTAGGCCAGTTTTAGTAGGTTTTTGGAAGGAACAGTCCTTCATACACAAACCATTGACTCAGGACCTGAAACTTTGAAATCATTTAGAGACCAATAAAATAGAGGTTTACATCAAAAATTAGATTTTTCCATTGTATGGATTTGAAGAA
The DNA here is from genome assembly GCA_027924645.1 of Cunninghamia lanceolata. NCBI lineage: Eukaryota > Viridiplantae > Streptophyta > Pinopsida > Cupressales > Cupressaceae > Cunninghamia > Cunninghamia lanceolata. The sequence goes on from BSBN01000547.1 coordinate 17,558,293, forward strand.
ATGATTTTTTTGTATTTTGGGAAACCCTAGTTTCTGAACAGAGCAATGAGCACTATTTTGATCATAACTTGAGAAAAATTCAATGAAATCACCTCAAACAAATTGCATTTTAACCTTAAGACATGCCATTATCATACCATGTGAACACAAACCTAAGACTTAACTATACAGGTCTGTACACAAAGAATTTCAGATTGTAATTGCTTAAAAACTGTCAAAGTTATTGGCAGTAATTTAACCATATCTTGCTTAATATAACATGAAATTTAACCAAATTAATTGCATTGGAATCCTGACAAAAATATTTACACTTCCATCCACCTTCATACCATGTAATAGGCCGTACAAATCTGTACCAAGCAAGTTTCTTGTTGTTTCACAATAAAAATTGTCACAAAAGTGCAAAATAACAGGGTATTTTCTGATTTCCATCTCCCAATACTTCTTGGAGTGTATTCTTGGATTGATTTGCATCAACAACTTACAAAAAAATAGTTATCATTGAGCTTATGTCCTTTTTCCATACAAAACCTAAAGATTGTGTCATGAAATTTGATAATTATGCCACTTTAGTGCAACTTTTAACCCTATACCACAACTAGGCTAAAAAACATTACAAAAGATTATATATATGATTTTCTAAGACCATTTTTTGATCTTTTCTTGACATAAAACTAGGACTCTTGATATACAACTAGGACTCACAGAACAAAATAGTCCTTAAAGCATCAACTAGGTCTCTTGGACCTTCAAGAACAACATTCAGGGGATGCTCCTGCATCATACTCCCTAGGGAAAGAAATTTGAGTTCCATCTCAAATGATGATATTCTTTTCTTTCTCTTCTTCCAATTGTGTTGCATGCTGAGCTATTCTTTGACATCCTCTTGACCCTCTCCATGCTTGGCTTGATCTGCTCCATGTTTCCTGGTCTTCACACTTTTGTTTCATGCTTGCTTTTTGTACCTCCTCATGATGATCTTCTTCTCGACTACAAGACTCCAAAATTTTATTTCTCTTTCATATGCCTCATTACTACTATCCATTTCTTCATCCTATTCATTCTCTCCTTGGTCTATACCTATACAATGATTATCATCAACATGCATTAGATAAGAACCATAAGGCCAATTTGCCTCTTCACTAGCTCCCTGTGCTTGTTTTCTTGTGTCTTCCTTCGCTGTCCTACTTGTATACATACCTTCATTAGCAAGTTTCGCCTTCCACTCTTGTTCTATCTCAAAAACTTGTGCCCACAAATCATCTTTAAGTACCTCACATTGTACCTCTGCTGCAACTTATTTCCTTTCTTTCTCATTTAGCAACTCTTTTCTATCCAAACTTTGTTCACCTTCACCTTCCAAGACAGCTATCCTTTGCTTTCTTATTTTTTGAACAATCACCTTTATAGGCCACTTCACCTTCTTTCTCATTGGCCAATACCCAACATTTCCTTGGTATTCTTCCTCAAGACACTACTGCACTACAAGCTTAATAGGTCTCTTTTCAACTCTACCATTTCTCTATCAAACTCTGCAACTTGGCTTATCCTGTCGTCCTTCATCTTGTCCTTCCTTTTGAGGCTTTTTTTATTATCTTGCTGCTTCATCTTTTTGTCTTCGTGATACCTCATCTTAGGCTTCTTTCTTTTCCTCTTGCCTAGTCTTTTGGTACCCCAATACCTTCACACACAACCTCATACAAAATCTTTTTAACTTGGACAACTTTCACTACCAGATCTTTCTGGGCTATGATACCAATAATGATACAGAAGGTGGCAAGAATTCCCTACAACCACCTACAACAATATTCTCTATGACTCTTTAAGAGGAATCACAAAACCTACCCTGTTTGCAATCTTGTCTTCAAGCCCTTAAACCGTCAAATGAGACCTAATGGGTACTTAATATAACCAAACTCATTATTGATGACATAAATGGATTCCACAACACTTATCAGGTCCTATGGGGCCTTGACAAACCCACACTTCTTAGAAAAGAATAAAAAAAAGTTGAATTTGCACTAAACCCTAGCTGTTATAGGTTTCTAGGCTAGTTTTAGCAGGTTTTTGGAAGGAACAGTCCTTCATATCTCACACAAACCATTGACTCAGGACTTGAAACTTTGAAATCATTTAGAGACCCATAAAATAGAGGTTCACATCAAAAATTATATTTTTCCACCATACGGATTTGAAGAAATATTTTTTTTTGTATTTTGGGAAACCCTAGTTTTTGAACAGAGCAACAAGCACTATTTTGATCATAACTTGAGAAAAACTCAATGAAGTCACCTCAAAAAAATTGCATTTGAACCTTAAGACATGCCATTATCATCCCACGCAAACACAAATCTATGACTTGATTGTATAGGGCCGTACACAAAGAATTTCAGACTGTAATTGCTTAAAAACTGTCAAAGCTGTTAGTAGTAATTTAACCATATCTTGCTTAATATAACATGAAATTTAACCAAATCACTTGCATTGTAATCCTGAAATAGAGATTTACACTTCCATCCACCTTTAGACCATGCAATAGATTGTACAAATCTGTATCAAGCAAGTTTCTTGTTGTTTCATAGTAAAAACTGTCACAAAATTACAAAATAATAGGGTATTTTCTAATTTCTAGCTCCCAATACTTCTTGAAGCATATTCTTGGATTGATTTGCATCAAAGACTTACAAAAAAATATTTATCCACAAGATTATGTTCTTTTTCCATACAAAACCTAAAGATTATGTCATGAAAATTGACAATTATGCCACTTTAGTGCAACTTTTAACCCTATACCACACATAGGCTAGAAAATATTACAAAATATTATATATATGGTTTTTGAAGACCATTTTTTGATCTTTTATTGACATACAACTAGGACTCATAGAACAAAATAGTCCTTAAAACATCAACTAGGTCTCTTGGACCTTCAAGAACAACATTCAGGTGATGCTCCTGCATCAAATGTATATTTTATAACATAATAGGTTTAATCCATAAAGATGCATGGGTGCACATATAATTGAAAAACAAAGTGGGGGAATTAGGGGCTAATATCATCCATAGTTTGGTTCATGATTATCACTTATACAATTTAAGTTAGGATCCTTGTAAAATACATATAAGGCATTCATAGTTTTACTATGTGGTTTTTATTTATACAATGTAATTAGAACCATTATAATCGACATAAAGACAATTATTGTTCATAATTTTGCCCTGTGATTATTACTTATATAATGTATTAAATCATCAACATTTATGGTCTATGGATTCTTTTATTTAATAAACTAAATTTGTTATTTAAATTGGAACATGACATTGATAAGAGAATCATTTATGGTCAAAGAACATAGTATGGTCTTAAAAACACATGTAGAATGCTAACTTTGGAAGTGAGATAAGAAAAATCTTTTCAATACTTTACTCATTCTAGTTAATCTACATGGTTGTAAATTTTAGGCTTCAAACCTCATAAGAATAACAAAATAATTAAGTGAATTCAAAAGTATTTTTATAATCTACTACCATAGAATTGTAGCACATGTTAGTCTAACACATAAAAATCTCACTAGACATGTTGATGTATATTTCTATAAAAAGAGTTTGAGTATAATTTTAATATTGAATATAATACTTCAGACCACATTCTTTTGATTGAAGTGTGTGAAAGGAAACTAGGTAAAAACTAAACAATTTTGAGACTAACCCTATGAGAGAAACAATGCAAGTTGAGATAGATCCAAACAATTTCAACAACAATGAGCAACACACAACATAAGATATAGCCTAGGAAAACCCTCTTGAGAAAAAAATCTAGTATCTAAGGAGCACACTCAATGTACTAATCATAACTAGATTACAATACACTCTTAAAGTATTATCCCTTCAATATAGATCTTCAACATGTGTCTAGAGAAATTATGGAAAAATAAGCCCTTTAAATCTAGAAGTTTATAAACTCAATCTCAAGCATCAAATATATAGACCATGGCAAACCAAGAAACCATAATTGGTTTCCAATACCATGGGCCAAACCAAGGAACCTAATTTGGGCACCCAAGTTGGTCTCCTCAAAATCTGATGCCCCTCATGATGATTCCACCTTTTGGGAATAGTATGTAACTCCCAAAGTCAAATATTCCACTCATCAAACTTGGGCACTCTAATTTGGTTCATTCCAAACTCTTACAAGATACTCTTATGGATGCCATAATTATCAATCAAAGTTTTTTTCTATGTCCTTCTAAGTCTACTTTGTAACTCCCTCTTACATGCTCTAGATTATCTTATGCATCTTGCAATGTCATAAATCTTCTTACACATATTACAATGAAATCGATGCTCTTAAATACATCCTAATACAAATGTTGAGTGTCATAATGTGTCATCCAAGGAATCTTGGGATTCCTCCCAAGAGGGGTGCCCTTTTCCATGTGGACTCGTATTTACAACACATTACAAATATTAAATAAATAAGATGTTACTTAGATTTGCAAGGTGCACAACACCTAGTACTAATAGTTGGTTGTACTTATACAGAGTCTAAAGCCATGATTATATATCTAAGATATAAACATAAGATACTCAATTGTAGTAACAATAGACTCCTTATGTAAATATGAACAAAAACCATCACAAACTAAACAAAAGTTGGGCTAGAGACATTGAGGCTTGGCCTAAGTGTTAGAATATGGAAGATGGAAATATAATTATTAATGTTGATAATATAATTGTACAACCTTATAAAGTTCAAAGAGAAAAAATAGAAGGAATTAAAAAATTTAGTGTGTGGAGAGAAATGAACTCTACTAGGGTTTACAATTTCTTCTAAATTCTGGTGAGTTTGTTTTGAACTCTTATTTTCATCTTTTATTTTTTCTTTGGGTTTCTCACTTTGATTGTAGGTAGGGGGATCTTCCCCCCCACACTCATTCAAAAATATGGTGACAATATTTGAACCCTCCATTCTAGAGAAATAAATTGATATAATAATAGTGGCAAGTGGCAAGAAAAAGTTAGATCAACCTTAGAGGGGTTGCAATCAATGCATGGTACCCCTAGATGAATCTCATGATATTAATATTGATGTCTTGGAACTATAAAAGAACTATAAGATTTGGCCATGAAGATAGCCACCCAAGATCTGGAGGCCTAATGGAAAGTACAAAGAAATTAGAAGATCAACATGACAAGAATAAATTGTATTCCTATCAAAGAATGTAATAAAATGTATAAGATACAATGAGAAACCCTTGGTTATATAGGCCAAGGTGAGACATAGGACAACATAATATTATTCCAAGTGTCTTAATCTTATGACATGAGACACAAAGTGATAAGTATCCTTAGTGTACCCTAAATAAGCCCTAAGTAAACTTAACTATACAAATGTGAATAGGACCTAATGTGGAACCAATTAGGTAATATTGTTGGGAATTAAGGTGTCTCAACCTTGTAAATTCCTTACATTATTAATGTTTGTATTTATTATTTAATTGCCTATGTTGTAAATATTTGTAAATTCCAATTGTCATATTGTGGGATCTGGCACGGTGATGTGTCAATCCTACATGGAATATGACAACTTGTAATTTTGTCCTCACATGAGGAGATAGGCATCCCACTTTGTGGTAGGAGCATTTTGCCATGTGTCGGCATCTTCCATGTTGTGTAAGGGAATGTTTGACCAAAACGGTTATGACAGATTTCTATGACGAATCTATGACATGTAAGAGTCAGAAATAGAAGGTTGTAAGACAGGTGAAGACACGTGTCATGAAGCATCTTTGAAAAAGGAATATTTGGGTGCCCCAAGGTGGACTATGACATGTTGTAAGAGAATATGCTATTTATAGCCTGTGTATGATAGATTCTCTTATAGTTGTAAGTTGTAACCGCTATGACAGATTCTATGACGGTCATAAGTGTTGTAAGAGCATCTGTCATAGCCCATTTTGGAAATAGGCGACCCCTTTGGGATGGGAGCTGTGGGTAAGTGTCAGGTACATTCTACAATGTTGACCAAGTGTCCTTAAGCATGGGTTTTGGGCCATAAGGCCAAGTTGGACACCCATTTCAAGAAAGGTCCAATATTGCCTTGTATTTTCTATATAAACAGGTGCTTGGAAAGGGAGTTGTAACACAGGTTCTACAGGTACTGTTATGCTACCGGTTTGACTCTAGACACAAGTGTCTAAGACCATTGAAGCTTGCATTGCAATTGCATTATAAACATATTTCAGATTTGTTAATACATTGTGCAAGTTTTTGAGCGTGGGGTTTTTCACCTGATAAGGGTTTTCCCCACCGTAAATCTTTGTCTCTCTTCTTCTGTCTACTTTCTGGTTCTTGTGTTTTGCTGTAATATCTCTGTTAGATGTGAGATGTTGCTGTAGTGATAAGGATTAAATTTAATTTACATAGCCCTCTCCTCATTAGATTAGTGGAGGAAGCGATTTCCGCACACCTAGCTTCCTTTCAAATATCCCTCATTCACACCAACACCCCCCCTTAAGTGCAATTTAGTGAGGAACAACAACTGCAAAGATGGGTACCACATATAAGGCCATGTTAGTTACCCATGTACAAACAAGCTCTCACAAATGGATAAAAGGAGAAAAACCCATAGGAAAAAAACCCTCTCCAAAAGAGAGAAAACACAAGAAAGATGCTCTCCAATATATGAGAAGCATAAACCCCATGTGAGGAAAAAGTCCCCCCATAAGAGAGGAGAAGAGAGACCATGTAGACCCCCCTTAAGGTATAATCTCCTACATTGATGGTAGATGCTCGATAATGAATATTGAAGATGATCCAAGAACAACAAACAATGTTTCTCCCCTTAGAAAGAAACAAAATTGATGATGTATGCAGGATGTCTTCCCATTCTTGAAAGGAATATGAGGGAAGAAAAATCAAGACATATGATGTCTTTGGAATCTGCTTAGGTATTGCCATGTCAATGTTGAAAGGTGCAACAATCAAAAGTCCTAGGGCAAATAAGAGTATGACAATCCAGAACCTAGTGGAAACTGATGTAGAACAAGATCCAAAAACAATGAAGGCTCCTCCAAATTTTGTTCAAGTATCTCCAAACCAATGCCAAACTATGACAAATGTTGATAAGATAATTTAGGTACCATGCAAGATTCTAGTGCAATAACCATGGATGTATGGTGCTCTCCATAGGTAAGAGAACTAGACTGATGAGAATCTAGTACTCTTGCAGAAGGTGTCAATATGAATAGTGACTGAGTTGAAACTATCAAATCATGAGTATATACATAATCTATCACTGCGGAAGGAGAAGAAATAAGAGGGTCTGAATGTGCCCTCATATCATCTGAAGAAGAAGAATCAGCTCCATAGAAGTTGTCATCAAGATCATGTGTGTGGGAATTGAAAAACAAATAATGCAATTCTTGTAATTAGTCGTCAAGAAGAGATGAAGAATCCCATGATGTGGTGTCCACACAAGAAGTCTGAGCATGAACAACTATAGAATTTGCAAGTGTTGAAAGTGAAGAGTCCTCAACATCTAGATGTTGACTCAAATATGTAGGAGGTGAAGCCTTTATATCTAAAGCAGGAGTTATATAAGCTAAAGAATCAAATGAAGTCTCTAAAGGAGGAGGAGTAGGAAAAGTCTCAATGGCCCTTTGATGTTCAAGACTTTACCACTAATGTAGCATTGTTGTTGTATCATTATCATAATCATCTAGGGGAACAAGGCAATCCAAGGCAAGATCATCTAGGAATGAAGGATCGAATTGATCTCCATACATTTCCCAAAATTTGATCCAACGAGCACAAGGTGTCTCAATTCTTGATAGGTCAAATAGTGTGTTTATGTCAACATGACAACCCATAATACCAACAACATGACAAGTCTTAACGTATCGCACTTTGTTCCACCAATCTAATGGTGGTTGAGGAACAAGTTCATAAAGATAGGGCAAGAGGTTAAGCCATCTGAAATGTTTTATCATACCATCTTGCCAAGCCTTGTAATTCCCTCTTTTCAAAGCAATAACTAAAGGATGGTTTGATATACCCATAAAGATTCTCCTCAAAATAGACTAATCCAACAAAAGAAGATGCAAAAATACATGAACACCCCCCAAATTCAATCAATAAAATAGCCCCCAATAAAATATGATTTGGCACTTTATACTTAGTGCGGTTACAATTGCCATCAGCAAAAAATGAAAAGTAATCTTTGAATTTAATGCTTTACAATTTACTAAAATAAGGCTGTATGTTGGAAGTATAATTTTTTAATACAATGAGTAAAATCTGATAGCACCACTGTGAAATACATGAAAAATTATGCACTTTTAAAAAATTGCACTAGAATAAGACCTCGTATGAGCCCAAACAAAGCCCTAGAAGTTCCCAAAATGAGAACTGTTTAGCAACACCTATGGAAATTACAAATTCTAGAAAATCCATATATTAAAATTAGAAACCATTTGCACCAGCACGTAGAGCATGAAAAAATTAACCTAAATCACAAAAAAAATGCTCAGAAAAAGGAGGTCTTGAGTCCATGTTATCAGCCTCCAAAGTTGAATACAAAACTAAAAATTGTAATGGTGAAGGGGGCATAAAATTCAAAATGTAATGTTGCTAAATTTAGTGGAACTACCACCAAAATTAGAGATACCACCAAATGTAGAAGGCCACCAACTAAATCAGGAGTTTCACTAGATGTAGAGAATAACTAGACAAAGTTGGCAGCTCGCTAGAATAGTGAAACCACTAGATCTAGCTGAGTCACCAAAAAAGTTGCCAATTATGGAGCCACCACCAAAATGGTCACCATATGTGGAGGAGGCACTACTTGTTGGCAAGAGACACTATATGGATTCATGATTGTTGTCATTGATGGCAACAAAGTTCATCCCACACATCCGCAGGACATGGTATGTCTCTACCGGAAGTCAGAGTGAAGAATGTTGTGGTCCGGTAAACAAGAACAGAGCATGTGGTGAGGTTCGACAGACAGGTCCAGATCTCTCAGAGGAAGTATCTTGGTGAATTTCAGATTTGGGGAAGTCAAGAGGACTACCTTGAGTGATATATTCCAAGGATTTAGCCTCCAGTGATAGATGAGGAAAAAGATATGAATAATTGAGTATCGGGTTCCTGGGTGACAGTATGAACATAGGAAGAACTGACTGACATAACATCAGACTTTATTCCGGATGTGTTACTGATGTTGGTAAAGGTTATGAAGGCATGAATTATGTTTGGCCGACATGATTAATGATTTCCACAAGTATATCCTTGATCCGCAATACTTGGTAAGCAAGGATTCAGCTGACAGATCAGAGTTTGTGAAAAGATTGACTATTCCGGATGCCAACCTGAAAGGTGATGAAATCACTTGTGCGGATATATATACAAGATGGATTTAGTTGTGAGAGCTGTTGTAGTTATTGGTGATGTGCGAATAAAAGCAAAAGAGCAGAGCGAAAGCAGTAAGGAAGGTTTGGTATGTGAAAGGAAAGCAACATAAGAGAAGAGGAAAGATGAAGTGCATCAGATCAGTGTACTGAGCCTAACCGGAACTGAACTCCAGCATATGTAGATGCTCCCAATCAGTTCAAGTATTGTATAACACTCTTTTTGTAGACAGTGAGTCTCTTGTAGGTAGTGTGCCTCTTGTGAGCAGTGTGCTCAGGCAGTGAGCCCTAATTGGCAAGTGCCATTTTGTATTTCCTTATTCTTCTAACAGAGAATAATCCTTGGGTTAATCACCCTGTGGTTTTCTCCCTTAACAGGGTTTCCACGTCAAAAATATTGTGTCATGTGTATTTCCATTTCATGGTTATGTTTGCTTATTAAATTAATGCTGCATTAATTATTAAGAAAGTTCAGAAAGCAGAAATAATTAGGATAACTGATTCACCCCCCCTCTCAGTTATCAACAATTGGTATCAGAGCCAAGTTCCTCCTAACAGAGTCTAACAGCTTGAGGAAGATCTGGGAATTCAAATGGATGCATATGGTTTAAGGGAGCAACTCAAGACTGCCCTTGATGATCTTGAATAGTCAAACTCTGAAGTCAATGAATTAAAAGAAAGACTCAAACAGGCTGATGATTTCATGAGAGAACTAAAAGACAAATTAAGTCTCTCTATGAAAAAGAGAAAGGAGCTGCTTTAGCAATTGGCAAGTCAAGGTGAAGCAAATAATGCAAATGAAGAGCTGAATGAGAAAACCAAGTTATGTGAAAAGTTATCAAAAGAAATCATTGTGGTAAGACATGAAATGGAATCAGGAGTTATGAAGTTTACCCAAGAAATTGAAGAGAAAAGAAAAACTGAAGATAATCTAAGACAATCTCTCAAAGAGAAATCAGAAGATTGCCACTAGATGGATAGAATTATCAGACATATTGAATCTAATCTTGAAGATGCTAAAGAAAATGAAGAAAAACTTGAGGATCAAATTGTCTCTCTCAAAAGGGATCTTCAAACAACAAATGAATATAAAGAGAAATTCAAGATAAGTTCTGCTCAACTTGAAGTTCTTCTTGGAAGTCAAAAAAGGGTAGATGACAAGTGTGGTTTGGGATATGAGAAAGGAGAAAGCTCCAGATCTGGTCAGAAGAATTTTGGATCAGAAAATCTAAGGAACACGCCTAGAAGATCTCTGGTAAGGCAGCCTAATGCTCAAAGATATCCATCCTTCAATGGATACTGCCACAACTGCAATAACTTTGGTCATAAAGCTAATTAGTGCAGAAAGATAATGAATCAACTAATTCATCCTTCTCCAGACAGTGTTTTAACTGTAAAAGGTATGGTCACAAATCTCATGAATGTAGAAACATGCAAATGAACAAATCATTCAATGGTAGATGCTTTGCATGCAATAGAATAGGTCATATGGCTAATCAATGCAGATCAAGAGGATATCAATCAAATATGCAAAGAAATGTTGTTTGTCAAATTTGCAATAGATCCGTTCATATTGCAAAAATTTGTAGAAGCAAGAATCAGGACAAAAGAGATCCGGTTTATCACAATTAGAATCAAGATAAGGGAAAACAAAAAGTGAATGCAGATGAAGTTAAAAGTGAGATGAACAAGATTTATGTAAAGAAAAGCACAGAGAATGTAGAGGTTGGATCCGCACTAGACTCTGGTGCTGATATTCCTTCCAAAAATTAAAAAGTGAGCTCTGGCTCAGGGGGAGACACAAAGAAAACTTTGTTCCCCCAGCCAGTCAATTGGTGCCAGAACTGGCACAAGAAGAGTTGCGGATTGAAGGGTTCATAAGGGAAACATCCAAACAAACTATGGTTAAGATTTGGAAGATCTGCAAGATGTTTAAAGATCAAGATTGATCTGGTTCTTCAAGTCATCCGAATAAGGCAAACCAGAATAACTTAGGTTGAGCATTTATTGCAACCTGACATTAGGGTTTGCGGAGAAATATACGAGTTTTCTCATTAATCACTTATTCATTCTGCATTCAAGAAGAAACAAAAAGTGGAACTCTGCAACAAAATTCCTCAAGTTCATCGAAGATCATTTGCAGAAGTCAATTCATCCAGAAATCAATCCGGCCAACTCCGTGAAACCGAAAGGCGCAAAAGGTATTTTCCATTTTTCAATATCTCACTGCAAATCTTTTGAAAGATGGATACCCCGAATATAGTAAAGATCTCTGATAGGCCCCGCCCTGAATTTAAGAAACATCCATACAAATCATTGGAGGTAGATCCCTTAGCAGCATTCTCTAGTGTTCCGCATGGCGTTTTGCACACATAAGACATTAGAGTTTACATACATGCAAATATTGAAGAGTTTGGGGAATTCAAACTAAGAGATATCTATCACAAACAACTGATAGATGATGCTTTTGAGCTTAAACCAGAATATAAGGGTATCCAAAAGAAACATTTTGATCAATTCATTCATTTCCCCTACTTTGAAGAAGATGAATGGGTCTGGTATGTATTGAGTAGGGTGCATAATAACTTCCTATGGCTGAACAGACCTTGCAAGATCACAAAGGAGGCAATTAGGGCAGTAACTGGTTTATACTCCTCCGGAGGGATACCTGTCCTCAACTCTATCAAAAACAACATTGTAACTGAGGCCACCAGATCAAAATTTGATAAGAGGGCAATGACCATTGAAGATATTACTGACCCGGACATCAAGTTTGCATCTATGCTAATAGGATACAAGATATATCACTCCAGTAGGGAGAATTCAGTATTCGGAACTGCAGTATATACTGCCTATGAGATGCTGAGAAAGAATGCAAAATATGATCTCTATGAACTTCTTTTGAGCCAATTAATGGAAAACATACAAAAGATCAAAAAGGACAAGAAGAACTATTTTAAATATGGTGCACTAATATTATGTCTATTTTTCTACTTCATGAATGCTGCCCGGATCAAATGGATGGGTATGGAAAAATGACAAACCGGTAGCAATTCAGATCAGAGATTACTTACATGAACTTGGGGATGCTAAGGCAAGGAATACAATTATGTGGGGTTACTTCAAGCACTTTCAAAATATAATGCAAATCAGAGAAAGAATCCCCAAATCAGTAGTTGAGAAATACAAGGATACAGTGTGCTTCATGGTAGACACTGATCAATGCCTAATGGAGGTAGTAGAGCCAAGGACAGTCTGGATCATGCCTATGGGGTATGAAGTTGATGAAAAAATTGTAGAGCTGCATGTTCAACACATGCTCAGTCAGCCAAAGGACCCAAAAGCAGAAAGATTTGGAACCTTTGAAGAACTAAGTGTGAAAATTCACACTAAGCTAAGATAGCCAGAGATCAAAAGGAAGGTAAGAAAAGAAGTTGCAAAAGGCTTTGGCATCTCAAAGGAGGCACTTGATGTCAATAGGGAAAAGAGGCAAAAAACTGAGGAAGAGAAGAAAGAGGCAGAAAAGGAAAGCAAGGAAAGTGCTTCGGTAGAAACCTCAACCTGGACTAGATCATCAAAGAGATCTGCACTTGTCACAGCCAAAAGCTCAAGAACATCAAAACTGGAAGTTCAGGCATCCGACAAAGGAGAGAAAAGATCAAAGACAAAAGCCACAAGGGCTTATGCCAGTCAAAGAGATGAAGAGGAAACTGAATCAGATGAGGGGATAAAGGAAATAAAGAAGTAGAAGAAGAAAGGATCCGGTAAACCTTCCACAGGTCCAGACAAGGAAGAAATGGCAAAGGAATTTGTTGAAAAACCCACCCTGTCTTTAGAAAGTGTAAACAAATCAGTCACTGTGGATGGAAACCTTCAACCAATGGTCGAATTCTATGATGATTACAATGAGGCTGATCAAAAGATCCTGCAAGAAGCTACAATTAAGTATCTGAACATATATAATAAGGCTTTTATTGAAATTATATCTCTTATTCCCAAGAGCCTAGAAAAAGAGTTAGAAATGAGAAAGACTAATGCCATGGCAAAAGACCTTGAGATTCGGGAACAGATAGCTATTCAGCTATATCCTTCAATCGATCCCAAGACAATGAAAATGGTATTCAAAGATTGCAAGGATGAGTTCAGGAGCAAAGCAAGGATGAATCAACTTATGCTTGGTGAGACCAACAAGGTAGCCAAGGACATAGAAGAGATTCTCTAGAAAGCCTTCAAAAGATTTAATCTTCCTATTATAGAGGACATGGGTATTGACCCCTCGACCACAAGTGTTGCAGGAGAGCCTTCTGAGAAAATAATAGAAGAAGCTATGGATACCAGTGCAGAAACAACTAAGGGCTTGGAATCCTTTGCTCTGGAAGAGGTGGCCCACGAACAGACTAATATCTCTCCTCCGGTTTCCCCTGCTGACTCCGGATCCAAAGGAGAAGAAAGAGTAAAGGAGAAAGAAGCAGAGGTGAAGGGAAAAGAAGATATCAGTGCGACAGTTGTGGAAGGGAAGAAAGCTCCCAAAGACAGTTCTGTGACTGCAGAAGAAAAGAAAAATCTGTCTCTGGCAAGAGACACTGCAGAATCAGGCAAGGACTTTTTAACAAAAGCAAGTATGGAGATTGATGAACCGGATCTATTAAAAGGGCCACTAGACTTTGACTTTCTATCTCCGGTGCAAACAATGAAGATAGCTTCATTTGCAAATGCGAAGGCCAAAGAGAAACTACTGAAATCTCACACGGAAGACTGCGAGCTTATAGAGGTAGCATCCGGAGTTTTGGAAAAGATCATGCCATCTTTTTAGAAGGATCCCACAGCCTCCTCTTCTAGTAATCTCAAAACTTTAGTCAGCAGTGTTAATACACATTTTGATTCTCTAGAGAAGTCAGCTGAAGAAAAGGTTCGGAAGGAGTTTTTGGATAAGAGATTCTCAGAGGTACAAGGGTTGATCATTAATGATAGGAGAAATATGAATATTGGGATAAAGAGCTTAGAAAATGCTCTTAAAGATGGCAGAGAAATCTACAAATTTTGCTTATCTTGGCCCACAGTGACCAAAGATATTGAGAAGAAAGTAAAAGAGCAAGAGGATAAAGTACTAAGTTTCTCTCAAAGTTTTGATCCTCTCTCTTCCTCCATCGTAAATCAAGAGTGTCAATCTATTGCAATCACAAATGCAATAAAGAATTTTGAGAAGGAAAGGAAGAACATAATTAGCTGAATGGGTGAACTTAGAAGGATCATTATCCCTAAGTTAGAGGCCATACATGAGGCCATAAGTGATGCTCAGACTACCGCCCGAACCAATGATCCGACAGATCCTAAGAGGGCAGAAGCTTTTGCGTTCCTGTTGAGTGGTCACATCTCCATTTTGGATCGAATGAAGCAAAGCTGGGCTGCAGAACTCGTCCAATTGAAGACATATTGTGCAGACATTCTTCAGTTTATGTGAGTATGTAATATGTGGCTAAGTATAGTTAAATTTTTGAAAATTTTGGCATGCGGACCCTACCCTTTGCCATTGATGTCAAAGGGGAAGTGAGGAGCAGTGAAAAATGAGGAATCCAACTAAGGGGGAGCTCCAAAAAATGTATATAAAGACAGAGCGTCAGCCAAGGGGGAGCATAGTGTAAATACTTAGTCATTTTTCACTAAGTGTTGCCATCAATGCCAAAGGGGGAGATTGTTGGCAAGAGACACTATATGGATTCATGATTGTTGTCATTGATGGCAACAAAGTTCATCCCACACATCCGCAGAACATGGTATGTCTCTACCGGAAGTTAGAGTGAAGAATGTTGTGGTCCAATAAAAAAGAACAGAGCATGTGGCGAGGTTCGATAGACAGGTCCGGATCTCTTAGAGGAAGTACCTTGGTGAAGTGCAGATTTGGGGAAGTCAAGAGGACTACCTTGAGTGATAGATTCCAAGGATTTAGCCTCCGGTGATAGATGAGGAAAAAGATATGAATACTTGAGTATCGGGTTCCTGAGTGACAGTATGAATAGAGGAAGAACTGATTGACAGAACATCAGACTTTATTCTGGATGTGTTACTGATGTTGGTAAAGGTTATGAATGCATGAATTATGTTTGGCCGACATGATTAATGATTTCCACAAGTATATCCTTGATCCACAATACTTGGTAAGCAAGGATTCAACCGACAGATCAGAGTTTGTAAAAAGATTGACTATTCCGGATGCCGACCTGAAAGGTGATGAAATCACTTGTGCGGATATATATACAAGATGGATTTAGTTGTGAGAGGTGTTGTGGTTATTGGTGATGTGTGAATAAAAGCAGAAGAGTAGAGTGAAAGTAGTAAGGAAGGTCCAGTATGTGAAAGGAAAGTAGCATAAGAGAAGAGGAAAGATGAAGTGTAGCAGATCAGTGTACTGAGCCTAACCAAAACTAAACTCCAGCATATGTAGATGCTCCCAATCAATTCAAGTATTGTATAACACTCTTTTTGTAGACAGTGAGTCTCTTGTAGGTAGTGTGCCTCTTGTGAGTAGTGTGCTTGGGTAGTGAGCCCTAATTGGTAAGTGCCATTTTGTATTTCCTTATTCTTCTAACAGAGAATAATCCTTGGGTAAATCACCTCATGGTTTTCTCCCTTAATAGGGTTTCCACGTCAAAAATATTGTGTCATGTGTATTTCCATTTCATGGTTATGTTTGCTTGTTGAATTAATGCGGCATTAATTATTAAGAAAGTTCAGAAAGCAGAAATAATTAGGATAACTGATTCACCCCCCCTCTCAATTATCAACACTACTAAGGATAGCAAGGGGGACCAAATTTGGTAGGATTGCCGTAAAACTGCCAAGGCTAGCAGATTGTTTACAAGGGCCACACGTGCCAAAAATTCCACAAGATATGGATAGGGGGCCTGTGGGGGTAGACCCTACCAAGCGAGCTATGGAGGCATAGGGGCTCGAGCCCAAAGGGCTCATTGCTAGATTTTTATAGCTAGTGGGTATGGGGCCCAACAAGACCTACACAAGGTACTGTTGAGTACCCTCTAATTTTTTTAAAAAAATTTAGAATACAAAACTGCAATAGAATAAATATAATTTAAAAAAATTAATCGCAAAAAAAATAATGTACCTGCATAGAGTATTCTAGTAGGGGAATATTCTGTGAAATATTTTGATTTTGTATGGTGGTGACAGGGGCAAATTTTTCTAAGGGCCCAAGGTAAAGTGCTCCAAATTTGATGAATTGACAATCAATCTTTAGATTCTTGGGCCTTCTAGATGTGATGGTAGGGTCAGATTTGACCTAAAATGCCCTAAAAATGTGACTGCCTTCTAGATCTAGCAACCACCTCCCAACTTCAAACCCTTGTAGATTTGGCCTCTAATGTCTAACTGGGACACAAAAAAAGTAAATCCGACTTTCTCAAATGCTTTGGATGCAACAACAATCTTAGATTTACTCCACCAATTTCCCAAATGTACTTAGAATGCAAAGCCCCCAATATAAACCCTCTAGAATTTGGTATTTCTATCACACCTTTTTGATTCTCCAATCATCCAAGGATGCAAGAGAATTGCATACTCGATGCTTCAAGAAAATACAACATTTGCACTCCAAGATCTCCCAAAAGACTAACCAAAGATACTCTACATGCTTTGATACCATGTAAGATTTGACTATGGAAATAATCACCCAAGATCTAGAGACCTAATGGAAATCATAAAGGAATTAGAAGATCAATATGACAAGAATAAATTGTATTCCTATCAAAGAATACAATAGAATGTATGAGATACAATGAGGAACCCTTGGTTATATAGGCCAAGGTGAGACATGGGACAACGTAAGATTATGAGAAGTGTCTTAATCTTATGACATGAGACAAAAATTAATGCAGTCTAACCTAGGAGTTTTATAAAACTACCAAAATTTAGTAGCCAAACAATACAAAATTAATGGAATAATAATATCCACGATCACAACAAATACCAAGTCTTTTACTCAATTATGCAACATCTATAGGAGTACAAAGTTTTCAAATCTCAAAACAATACAGTCTTCTTTTATTACAACACTTCTGCTTCCCTATACCTCTAGATCGAACCCCAAATAGAATGCAATTATCTCCTTTTATATGTTGGTTCAAGAAGTTGATGAGTCAACAGTTACCAAAACTAAAATGCCAACAGTCACAATCACAAAATGATATTCTTGACCCCTTCAAATAATGCCTCACTAGTGATTTTATTGTCCAAAGCATCATGTAACATTTTCAATATTCATTATTGTTAGAGTTGGCTATGATTTGAGCCACCCAGGATCTAGGACTTCATGAAAGCACAAGAGAGATCAAATGAGAGAATAATGTTACTCTATCAATGAATTTGAAAGAGATTATAGGATTATTAATAAAATATACATGATATGCCTTGCTTATAAAGACAAGGAAAAATGTAGGATGTTGTAGTCATTTGACAAGTGTCATTATCATATGACATGTGACAACTATAGGATAAGATGACAACTATCAACAACTATCAACAAATAGACATCTAGTAGACTCACTAAGTCAACTTAACATGTGTGAATTATGTGTGATGTGTGAATATTATTTAACTAATAAATAGTTAAATAATATGAATTATCCACACAAGGGTAAACTGGTTAGGTAATAACCCTGTTCACACCAATAGCCCCCTTAAGTGCAACTTAGGGAGTAGTTGACCAAAGCAAGATGCAATGATGGATGGTGATGATGGGTCCCGGCTACTAGGCCATGTTAGGTACCCATGTATAACAAATCTCAAGTGGAGAAAAGGAGAAAACCTCATGGGGAAAAACTCCTCTCCAAAGTGAGAATGCAAAAAACAAATGAAATGAAAGATGTGATTGAAGGAGAAATCAAGACACCCCTAGAACTACATCCAACACATATGTACAATCAATTACCCCCCATAGGAGAGCAAGTGTGAGACTATAGGTCCCCCCCACAATGAAGTAGCTCATGTGTCGATGGTGAATGCCTAAAGAAGAATGCTGAAGAGAATCGAAAGCTTGCAAACAACATTCACTAGTACAGAAACAACAATATATGATTAAAAACTACTAAAAACTACATATAAATGACTAAACATGGTCACGTGACCATTTGTAGTTTATTGCCAGTCATTTATAACGCGACCGAATTGATGACTAAACCATTTTTAGTCATTTATTAGTTGTTTTGATTGATCAATTTGATAGTATATTTAGTCGTTAATTTAGTCATTAATTGTTGTAAACTGGTCACTTATTTAGTCATTTTTTATTTACTGATATATTTAGTTGTTAATTTAGTTATTAATTGTTGTTAACTGGTCACTTATTTAGTCATTTTTATTCACCGATTTTCGTCCATTGGTAGTGTATTTAGTCATTAATTTTAATCATCATTTTGATCAATTTGGTAGTTTATTTAATTATTTTTGTTCACTGATTTCTATCAACTGGTAGTATATTGATACATTGTTTATTAATTGCATAATCATTATATTTAGTCATATTGATTCACTAATTTCTGTCAATTGGTAGTATATTCCGTCAATTGGTAGTTTATTTAATTATTTTTGTTCACTGATTTCTGCCTAAAAGTGCTAGAAATGAGACAATGCTTTTGAGGTTTAAACATAAAACACATAAAAACATAATCAATTATTCATTTGCACATAATGAAACATCTATTAAGAAGGAAAGATACTAAAATTTTATTGAGAAAAGGTGTTCTTATAGCAGATACAAGACAAAAATATGTGTCTTTGCTTTGAAAAATGTGTTACAAAGTGTGTTTTTTTCAGTGTTGTGATTGAGAAAACTGAGTTACAATGCCTTTTTTTGCTTATATAGCCCCAAAATAGATAAAAAACACTAAGATCCCTGAACAACACATTCAAACTATTACATAAAGCAGTGGGCCAAGCTGTCTAACAGCTAGTACATGATAAGCATCAACTATGTCATTTTTTTCAAATATTTTAGTGGCCACCGTGTGAAGGTCCCTTCTTTCTCTTTCAAATGGACAACTCTATATATTTTGTCTTCATAAGCAAGGGGTATGTTACTTGTGACCTTTAAAATATTTATATTTGCATCTCCTGTTCCTTTCAATTTGACTTCTTGTACAATAGATAGTGAGTGAATCTGCCCAATGCCCACTACAGCACCATCAAACAGATCCAACACCCCAACTTTATCCCCTTCTTGGAGTTTATCAATAAATGTCTGCAAAAACAAAAAAATACACATTATATTGAGATATAAAACACACATTATATTGTTTTTGATAGATGTATGTAATGTCTTATGTCTTGGAACAAATTAGTTTTTGTATGTGCTTTTCTTATTCTGTTGAATAACACAAAGAAACAACTTTTTACTCTGAAAAAAAAAAAAAAAAAAAAAAAAAAAAAAAAAAAAAAAAACCATTGCGAGGTACAAACAAATGGAGGGCAAGACTACAATAGTGCTAGACTATACGAGTACTCCAGAAAGAGACATGGATTGGCAATGAAGTCCCCCCAACTGAGGACCATGACATCCCTGAACACAATGCACTAATGCATTGTCCAAATCTATGTATGCACTCTATTACAACTAAGCTCTAAGCTTCCATATGTAATTTATATGTTCTCCCTTATTTCCATAATCTATGTATACTGGCTAATTACACTTCACTACTATTCTAACTAGCTTCTATCAAATAGGTAATGATTACCCTTATTTACATAATAAAACAACCATACTTGAATAGTACTTACTTGCATGTGGTTTCATAGCACTCACCTCGAGTTCAACATGACTATTACTATGAATATCATGCGCATGCTCATCGAGTTCATCATCATAATCACTGTCAACATTGACATGAAGTTGTACAATTTTGTAGAGAGCTCTATTGACAGGGCCTTTTTCTTTTCGTTCTGCTTTCATATAATTGTTCTGCATGTGGTTTAATCATCATGCAAAAATTAATATAAGTCAAGTAAATAATGCAAAAGCTATAAATTTTTGTCCAAAAGAACATTTTAAGCATGAAGAATGACAAAACATTGGGACAAATTAACTTACAACTTAAAGAATGCAAAAGCTATAAATTTTTGTCCAAAAGAAGAATGATAAAACATTGGGACAAATTAACTTACAACTTAAAGAATGCAAAAGCTATAATTTTTTGTCCAAAAGAACATTTTAACAATGAAGAATAACAAAATATTCAGACATATAACTGACAACTATTATATTACCTCAATTAATTCAGCACAACTATGACGACTATGTTGCACATTCTTGTCCAGTTCATCATGATCTCTATCAATATTGGCAGCTCTGTTGACATCATGAAGGCATTTTCATTTTCCTACTGCTTTGATAAAATTGCTTTGCATGTGGTTTAACCATCATGCAAAAAAATATACAAAGCATTCAATAGTCAAGTAAAGAATGCAAGCTATAAAATTGTCCAAAAGAACATTTTCTAGATCACTCCAACAATAAAGAAACTAGGTTAGATTCTCCTATGCTCAGATTTCAATAATCTACATATTAAGAGGTTTTTGTATACAGAATTACCAAACAAGAAGAAATGAGATCAATAGAGCCTCTTACCTCATCTGAATCCATGGATTTATGCTCATCCCATGTAGAAACTATAGGGTTAATGGAGGCAACCAACTGCGAAACTTGCTGAATGAGATTGAATATGCAACTCATTACCTATTGGTACCCTTCATTTGAGTTGACATGATCTAAAGAGACTCCTACTAGGCATTTAACATATGGCTATGAAATCTTTGTTGACGAACTAGATTTCCACTTCATCCTACTCTTAAATTTACTAGGTTGATCTAGTGCTGTCATATAATTGACAATATCTTTTGAACTTGCTTCTCTATTACTGTTTTCCACCTAAAATACAATGTCAATTTCAACATATAGTCAGTTGAATAAAAAATTGAAATAAATAACACAATGTAAATTAAACCAAAAAGCCATACACTTACTACAAATTTGTCCATTTTGGCCTACAACCCGCCTCGGCCAAATGTATATCTAGCCCTCACATTATCTCTTGCTCTCTTGCCTCTATTACTCTTTGCCAAATAATCTTAGGAATGCATACTTTCTTTCAATGCCTCCCACTGTTTGGGATATAGAGTGGAGTCTAACCTCTCTTTTCCCTCCATGATTATTTTTCTGCAATTGTATCTAAAATTGTTCATCAAAATTCTCATCTTTTGCCTGTAATATTTTCTAGAGATTTGTCCACCAATAGTCTCAAAAGCATTTTCCATTTTTTGTATAACATTTTCAATGGTTCGTGGATATTTCTCTACAAAATTTGATTTGCAAATATCCAAATTGGCCCTACATCTTACACCCAACTCGGAGGCCCACTTTGTAGCATTTGGCCCAATGGGCTCACCATCTCTCAATACCTCAACCAAGAATGGATTCTTGCCTTCTAATTTTCTTTCTTTTATATTCCTCTCTGTAGATCTGTACAAATCTTGACTCAATCTTTGCCTTTTGACAAAAGTAGACACATCTTCTATTAAACCACTATCTGTATTTTTGGTTGATCCATTAGTTCCATCAAAAGTTCTAGATGCAACAGGTGCAGTCTGAGGCACATCAGATGCAAGTGGTCTCTCTTCATGAATTTCATTAACCAAAACTTCATGCTCCTTGGTCACATCAAGTGTGACATGAGCAGGTAGATCAGTATCGGTCTCTGCAAATTTCACTTCAAACACATCCTTTAATGTTGAATAAATCATCTGCAGACCTGCTATTCCTTTGCTCTGATGTTTTTCAATAATCTCTCTTAGACTTTGTGCTAAGAGATCATCACGACGTTGCACATCACCATTTGCTATATCAGGATGCACATCATCATAACTATTGTTTTCACCAACTGCATTTGTTGAATCACAAATGTGTTGGCTTCTACGAGATGGTGGCACTGTATCTTTTCTTTCCTTTTATTTTTTCTCCGTATTTTCTTTGCACTCTTTTTCTTGCCTATAAAACAAAAAATATATCATATTATGTCTTATATACATAAATCTCTTGCCTATAAAATTTCATTAAACACTATTAAACAAATAATATACTACTTAGTGGATTTACAACTTACCTGTTTGTCAAACCAAGACGTGAAAAATATTCATTATTCTTGGGCACTTTTTCTCTACAAAAGTGCTCATAATCTATCACTGGAATTTCAGCATTATGATCACTATCATCTAATTTGTGCCTTACAGTCCTTTTCCTCATTTTTTGAAGTCCAAATAAACAATAATGTATGAGTCAACAACTTGAATTAGTAAAACTTTATTGAGTTCATAAGTTGATAACTGTTGACTTTCTAATCCGCTGATAACTGCAAATGGAAACTTAAAATACAATTCAGTTTACAGATTAAAAAGAATTTGCAATAAAAATCCAAGAAGATGTTTATAATTATAGGTATCAAACAAATTTTCCTTAGGGATATATTCACAAGAAAAGAACTCAGAAAAACATAACACAAGCAAGATGAAGGAAAAACATACTCTAGTAAGGTTATGTCTAATTTGTCTCTAGTTATCCTAAGAGTTGAACCAATGCAAATATATATCTAATATTAACATATATGATGGTACTTTGACACCAATAAATCGTTCCTAATTATAAATCACATATCTCCGTGTTAGTTTGATTTACTTATTCTCCCCAGGTTATTGTGAATTACTTAAAAAAATTAATCCTTCCTTTAAGGAACCAATAAATTAACCACACAAAGATAGAAAATGTATTTTGATAAACCAGATATACCCTTGATATATTGATTTAAATAATAAGGAAAGATCAAACTGGAGACATCAAGATAACATTCATTAATTCACTTCAACAAACAATTGAAACCAGAATTCGGCCACCAATTATAACTTCATTGTATTGATCTTCAAAAATATTTTACAATATGTTTCAAA
This sequence comes from Cunninghamia lanceolata, assembly GCA_027924645.1. Classification (NCBI taxonomy): domain Eukaryota; kingdom Viridiplantae; phylum Streptophyta; class Pinopsida; order Cupressales; family Cupressaceae; genus Cunninghamia; species Cunninghamia lanceolata. The sequence continues at coordinate 17,581,704 of BSBN01000547.1, forward strand.
ATTTTGTCCTGATTGACATGTCAAAAAGTGTCTTTTCAGTTACCCACTTAAACATAAATAAAAAAATCTTAATTATCATTGTTTACATAGGATTACATAAAAGCAATGAAAGATGAGAAATGAAAAGAAATGATCAGATGTTGAAGTCCAGAGCACTCGCAAGATATAGAAGTCCGTTACTCATCATAAGGTACCCATGATCATTTAGATCTGGCAAGGTCCTCTCTCCATGATAGTATCTACAATGCTTGGTACTATTGGTGTTCCCAACTGATGGTCTGAGTTTCCCTAAAAAGTTGACATCTTTTATGCTTAGGATTCTTAGGTTAGTGGCCAATGAACATGAGACAATTGTTTGTTTTCCTCTGCACTTCAGGCTCTGCTAGACCTAGGGGGTATTCCCTTACTTCAATATCAATATGACAAATCCTTATTTCACTAGATATTGACACCTAAAGTAGATATGTTCTCTTGAATGCAGACCAAAACTATATAATTGCTTCAAAGTTGGCTAGCTTTGGAAATTACTTCATTGAATGGCTCAGAGAACATGAAACTAAATCCCTACTCCTAAAAACTAACAAGTTGATTGTTCTTTTTTATGTATATATAATTGTTTGATTATGGGCGATTTGTGAAAATAAGCCCAACTCTCATCTGTGCCAATCCTAGGGTTTGGAGTCAATCCCTTACATGCATAATACTTCTCATAAACAAAACAAACATTCAGATCCAGAGGATTTGTTATGTTCTTGTTTTATAGATAACAATCCAAGAATGGGTATTTCCAACAACTCTTCTTATAAATATCCCTATTGCAAAACACATCTCCCCATATTTGACTGAAAGCATTTTAATCTATTCCTTGAATAGAAGCAATAAACTAGACATGCAATATAGCAAATGTATATTCTAGAACTCAGAAACCCTTAGTATCCTCATTCAAAAGAGAATTGCAAACAACATAGGAGACAATTGATGGAATCGCATGCTCAAAGGCATTTTTCATATATTGCAATCTGAAACTGATAAAAGTGCTTATATAGAAAATACATTCAACATGCAAGAAATTGAAACTTACAACTTAGAATATGGACAACATCTCAGAATTGCTATGTATTTCACTTATCAAAATTTCCCAAATCTTCCAATGATGTAGGAGTAGCCTTAGTTCAAGAGCAATCTTGCATCAACCAAAAAAACAATTGCATTTTAGTTTGTTTGCAGTTCAGTTTGTTTCCTTTCATTTTCCATTTCAATTCACGTAGTTCAATCAATAGTAGTTTCAGTATTTTGGTCTGCATCCTACTGTATTTGTATTTCAGACCTTGCAGAGCTGGACTTAGTATCTAAAGACATTCATGCACAACATATCCAAATCTCAGAGCATTTGGTTAAGGTATTGAAAAAATATCACTATTAGAAGATCGACTATTTTCTCAGAACAGAGCATCCTGACAGTTTTGGACAGTCAGCTAAAGGAGAAGACTTGCAGAGCATTTCCTGACTTATGGAGCCTAATGACACATCATTCAGTGATCTTTGTTTCATGGCTGACCTTCCCCGAGATCCACACATCATCCCATTCATTTGCCGAGGAACTCTATGCAATTAGGTCCGACCTATCCGTGTACATGCGTTATAGCTCTTCATTGGAGTTTGTGATCTTCCTTGGCCGATGCGGAGGAATCTTTGATTTTGGAGATGATATATATTGATGTAATAGATGCCTAGGAAAGTAGTGATGATCATTAGAATAAGTTCATAGTTTAGATTTGTGCGAAGGAGCTTCAAAGATACATATTAGGTATATTCTACTATTCTGTAATTAGGCTTGTGAGCCCTAATTGTAAGCCCGCATGTTGCCGGCCAATCTGTATTTGAATTCTATGATTTATTGAATGACTAAATCTACATTTGTTTTATATCTTTGAGTTGTTTATGTTGTGTTTACTCTTGTTGCACGACCTAGATAGTTCATTCTGTGAACCCTCCTACCATTACTGCACCATCCAATCTCCTTACAAAGTGGAACAACATGCTCTTTTATAGACACAAGAACATGTTGCCCAAAAACTCGTTACCAATTATCGGTTACAAATCTTACATTACAAGCCACCACCATAGGCATTAGGAAGCTAATTCAAATTACATATGAAAGAGAAAAAGACAAAATACAATTTATCTTGGAGATGGCAAAAAACCGTTGGAAATGTTTTATCCCAATGATGAAGAAGACATATCACATGATTGGATCTTTGTTCACCTTGGACAGATTTATCCATACTTCTATGCCCAAGCTGCACATGCTTTCTTCGAAGGCCATTGGAAAGGAATCAATTTTGCTATTTTTTCATTATACCCTGCATACCTAGCATCCAATTAGATCTTTGACTCACAAAATATTTCAAAATTCAATTCCAATGCATGTAGCTTATCAAGTGCAGAACTCAAAATCTTCATACTTGGATCTCCATCTACACAACTTGAAGATATGAGCTGTCTGGATATATTTTCAAAATCAACCTTCCATTTGTCCAAACTTTTTATTTGTCCATCATCTTCCAATATGCTCGACATGATCTTTTTGTCTATCTTCACAATTGATTGTCTTTTTTCCTTCAAAACCTTATCTAACTTCAATTGGAAAGCTACTATCTCCTCTAATAAAATTAACATATCAAGGGTTAATTTTATTTCTGGTGGGGCATCAGGGGCAAACCTGGAACACCTGTAAATTTCCCTTATTTCTCCAGCTCTAGGTAGCCACACATTAATCATGTCATTCAAGCTTTCCTTGTCCTTCTCATGTTTGTCCTGGGCTTTTCTCACACTTGAATAAGATTTCCATGTATCATCAACCCTGGCTGTAATCTTGGATAACCTATGGTTAATCAAATTTGTAACCATTTCTTTGACAATGTTCTCTTTCTCATCCTTCATATTCTTTACCTCTTCTTTCAACTCCTTAATTTCTGAGAGCAATGCCTCTCTATATGTTGGGAAGGCTTCTGTGATATCCACAGGAACTGAACCACTCTGAGTTGAAGTGCCTGGAGACAACAACGTCTACCCCTGATACTTATTTAATTCTGCCATTGCTTGACCATATTTCAACAAAACCTCATCATAGTCCTTTTGCAATTTATTAGCGACAACCTTAGCAAATTTAGCTGCGTGAACACTCAAGCTTGCAGCTTGAGGAGCTGGAGTATCTGATACTCTTTTTATTATTACATATTTTGTTAATGCACCTAAACCCACCCTTTGCTTATTATTGTTTGGGGCCAATGCCCATATTGCCAGGGTCTCAAATTTGGGATTGAACCCTGTACCAGAAAGTGCTTTATCTACTTGATCATTAGAAATATCTATGCCCATCCTTGTAATAGTGTCAAATGCAATTATATCTACCAAAGTCCAGTGGGAAGCAACAATAGACCACTTTTCTCCACCAAAGCTCTCCCTTCATCAGGGGTCATCCTGCTGATATCCTAGCTCACTTCATTGAGCACCTTCTATGTTATTTCTTCATACTTCTCAAGATCAACTCCTCTTTTTGCTTCTTCCACTTTCTTATGAAATTCTTCATTTCTCACTTTCAACACATACCCCTTAAACTCAGAGGTATTAACAAAGGCATCATCTTCTAAAAATTGTGAGCAAGCAAGTACTCTGATGTCCTCTGTATCTACCTAGTCACTAGAAAGTGGCCTTGCCAACTTGTTATCTAGAGAGGGATAAGTCCTTATTCTTTCAGGTGAATTCACCTATTGAGACATTTCTTGTTCTTTTTCATTAATTTCCTCCTCCAAATCTACAAACTCTATTTCTTCTTCATGTTCCAAGTCAATAATCTTCAATTTCTTGGCTAGAGGTGAATCAGGAGACTCATTTCTTCTGCTAAATGGCTTGACTGAACTCCTTGGGTCATATGAAGGTCTCTCTTCACCTGCTAGAGCAATTTCAATCAAATTCTCTACATTGGCAAAAATTTTCTGGATCCTTATTATTGGATCATTCTCATCTACGAATGCCCCAAGGTGTGCAGGATTTAGATTTTTCCTCATTCTTTCCCCTTCCATCACTACTTGCCACCTCTTCCTCAGGAAATGAATTTCATCCATAGTAGAGAAGTTCCTTACTATATCTTCATCAAATAGGACTTGAAGGGTGAGCTGTGGCATTTTGATGCCTAGTCTTACTCTGTTGATGAAACTTTCTGGGTCAAATACCCTTAGGTCCTCCTCAAACCCCATCTTGTAAACTCCCAATATTGAGTCTATTTGATCCAAAGCATCCTTGTTTGTAGTCCAAAAATTAAAAAACTTGGTGGCAATAGGGAAAAATGACCCTTTCTTCTATAATCTCAAGTGCTCCTTATCTGATTCATTCAATTACCTGATGATTTCCAAGTATACAATTCTTCTTGGCACATATTTTGGCAGGATGTATGGGGCAACCTTGCTCCCATAAACTCTGATACAAGTAGTGTGGGTGTGTAGAAACCAATCACCCCAATTATGCTGAATTCCTAGCTTAGGGGTTCTCTCAAATGGTCTCAGGAAATCTAATACATCCCTTGGAACCCTTTCACCTTCAGGATCCATGAACTTCAACAACCTTCTCACAAAATGTTCTTCAAAAACCACATAATCTAAACTTTCACAATGCATATCTAACAAATGAGTCCATAGTTAGATAGGGAGAAGAGTGCCATCCTTATCTTTCTCTCTCACATATAGATCTTTATGCCACAACCCTATTCTAGCATATAAAAACATATGGCACTTGTGCAGAGCACCTTTGTATTCTCATGTTTTTATGCATTTTTGAGTCTAATAAAGTTTCCTAGGGTGGTCGAGGGCTAGAGGAGAATGTTCTCTTGTTATCAAAACAATGTAATAAGGTCATATCATGACAAGGCATATTATTAAGTCTTGTTTAGTTACACAATGTGAAGCAGATGTAACACAATGTGAAACAAGGTAACTTTAAGGTGGAAATTTTATGATTTGTAAGTCTTAGAACGAATGGGGAGTTAATTTTCAGTTGGAGATTGACCACAACTGATTTGAAACTAATGTAAGCATGCATAAATCCTTCACACACATCATGTAAAGGTTGATGATGAAGTTTTAAAAGACAAAATAAAGAAACTCTACCAATTTTCTAAAATTTCCTCTGTTTCAGCATGTTGCAAACTGTACTGTACCTCTGTATGGACCTGTAATAAGATGAAACCACACAGAAGTGAATGAGCATTAAATTACCTATCATTTGTTTTTTGTTGGTTCATTTTCATTGTTTTAGAAGGAAGATATTGCACGTTTTCTGTAGGTTGGTCTTAAACCCTGAACTAGGGTTTTAGAAGGCAAAAGATGAGCTTTCTGCCCATTCCATCAACTCTGCCTCCATAGAATCAGTGGAATGGAGTGTAAAATGTCTATTTTTATTGTTTTGATGATCTCCAAGGTAGAAGGTGGAGTTTTTGTAGGATTGTATCAAGAACAAGCCTAACAAACCCATGTGTTAGGCCATTGAAGTGGGACAACAATCATAATTCTTGCTTGTTTGACCATAGGAGCCCAAGATTTACAAAAGCTCTTGTTTTGTCACTAATCCCACATGTCCAAGTGATTAGAACGGGTTTGCAAGTCCATTTGAGGATAGTCCCTTTGTAAAAGAGGGCTAATTAAGCCCCTACACAGCAGTACCAGTCTAATTTTGGGGCACACTTTCCAAAGCAAGGTATAGTCATTTTGGGATATGTGATGTACCTTCCAAAAGGGTATTCAGAACTAGTCTGGTTTTGGGGAACAGTGCCACAGTTGAAAGTTATTTGACATACTCAGTTAAAAGAGGGTTACAAGGCGTTTGATAGGGTTGTGAAGGAACTAGTACATCTCATTGTCCAAGACCCTAGTTAGGGAGTTTAAAGGGTTGGTTTGGATGTTCCAATATGGTTTATGGGTCTGCCCCCAAGATTTTGTGTTCTTTGATGACTTAGTCTATGTTGGGCTCCTTGGCCTAGGTCTAGAGAGACTAGGGAGATAGGGCATTGGAAGGATATATTTCACCTCCATGCCAAGTAACCTTAGAAATCAAATTGTTGAAGTCTTTTAGTCCCTTCCTCCTCTACATCAGATTGGTATCATAGAAGGTTCTGATTTGGTGAAGTAGTTGTGGGTTTGTATCAAGAAGTTGGAAGGTTGAGAGAGTCAAGGTGTCAAGATGCCTCCAAAAGGTAGGTTAGTGGTTGCTAGGGAATTGAAAGCCCTAAGAGAAGAGATAGAAGCATTGAAGGCCAGAGAGAGAAGGAGCAAAGAAGGCAAAGAAGAAAACACCACCTCTAAAGAAGAAGAAGAGGGTGAAGGTGGAGAGCTTCTAGAGAGACCTCAGGAAGAGGAGATTGCTCCTGAAGAGAGAAGGTTTATAAATGCTTTGAAGTCTATAAGAGGGAAGACTTCTGATGTAAAAATGGACCTACCAATGTATGGGGGAAAGATGGATGCTAAAGAATTGATAGAATGAATAGATGCCTTGAATAACTATTTTGAATACAAAGAGGTGGCAGAGGACAAGAAGGTAAAATTTGCCAAGACAAAGTTGAAGGGGTCTACCTTGACATGGTGGAATTACCTTCAAGGAGAGAGGGTGAAGAATAACAAGTCCATGATCAGTTCATGGAGTAGAATGGTATCCAAATTGAAGGCACAATTCATGCCAGTTGATTATGAAGTGCAAGTATACAAAAAATTACAAAATTTGAAGAAAAGAGATATGGATGTGGCAGCCTACACTGAGGAGTTTCATAAACTTAGTTTGAAGACTAGTCATGTGGAGAATGAAAAAGAGAAGGTGACTAGATATTTGAATGGACTAAGGTATAGTATCCAAGATGAGATGAGTCTTGTCACACCCAAGACAATAGAGGAGTGTTTCCAAATAGCATGTAACGCTAAAGAAAAGTTGAAGAGGAAGCAAGAGCAACAAGGTAGAGGAAGGGATAGAAATCCAAGAGGAAGAGGAGCCTTTGGTGGCATAAATCAGTCACAGAAGACACAAAGAGAATCAAGCACAGGCCAAGAACCTGCCCAAGATTCAAGAGGAGGTTTTAGAGGCAGAAGACCTTTTGGAAGAGGGAGATCAAATAGACAAGGAAAGAGATCAAACACTTTCTCTGGCAAGTCTTACAACTGCAATCAGTTTGGGCACCCTGCTTTCAAATGTCCATAGAAGCAGCCATCACATTCCCAAGGAGGAGAACGTAGAAATCAGATTATGCAAGAGGATGAAGAGAGTGTAACCTCACCTTTGGTGGATGTAACTTCAGAGGTTGGAGACACTTTTATGATTAAAAGGACATTGCTCAAGGTACCAGTTGTCCAAGAGCCACCATAAAGAAAGGCACTATTCAGGATCAATTGCAAGGTACAATGTAAGGTGTGTAGGATAGTAGTGGATTCTGGTTCAACTGATAATCTTGTAGCATTAGAGATGGTTGAGAAGTTAAAACTAAAAAGAATCCCTCATCCTAACCCATATAAAGTTTCATGGCTTAATAAGGGGCAGCAAGTACTTGAAAATGAACAATCATGGGTAGAATTCCCCATAGGCCCATACAAGGACAATGTTTTATGTGATATAATTCCCATGGATGTATACCATCTTCTTGGCAGACCTTGGCAGTTTGATAGAAAAACTAAACATGATGGAGAGAAAAACACCAATGTGGTCAAAAAAAATGGAGTGTCTTATAATCTCACACCTCTACAAGAAGGAGATAAGGTAGACCATGAAGGACCTAGTGTGATGGTGGTGAAAGAGAAAGAGTTTTTGAAGACCATACATGAAGAAGGAGTGGGTTTTGCTATTGTTACTAAGGTTGTCTCAGACCAACCAGCAACTGATAAAACTGAGATTCCTCAAGAGGTGCAGACCTTGTTGAATAAGTATGAAAATATTGTGGAAAAGGAGTTGCCAAATGCCTTGCCTCCTGTGAGGCCTATTAGCCATCAAATTGACCTCATTCCTAGTGTAAGTCTACCTAATAAGGTAGCTTACAACAAAATGAGGAGGTCAAAAAGTAGATTCAAGGATTATTGGATAAGGGGCTGATAAGAGAGAGTTTGAGCCCTTGTGATGTGCCTACTATTTTGGCACCAAAGAAAGGAGGAGAATGGAGGTTATGTACTGATTCAAGAGCCCTTAATAAGATTACAATTAGGTATAGATTTCCTATGCCAAGGATAGAAGACCTCATGGACAGTCTTGTAGGGACATGCTACTTTTCAAAAATTGATCTCAAGAGTGGCTACCATCAGATAAGGATAAGGGAAGGTGATGAATGAAAAACTGCTTTCAAGACAAATGAAGGCCTCTATGAGTGGTTGGTGATGTCTTTCGGCCTGTCTAATGCCCCTAGCACATTCATGAGACTCATGAATGAGGTTCTCAAACATTTCATTGGTAAGTTTGTGGCAGTATATCTAGATGATATCCTTGTGTTTAGTAAAATAAAAGATGATCATTTGCAACATTTAGATAGAGTTTTCAAAAGGTTATATGAGGAGAAATTGGTAATCAACCTTTAAAAGTGTGAGTTTTTAAAAGAATAACTAGCTTACCTTGGATTTGTAGTATCGAAAGGCACTCTAAAGATGGACCCTGCCAAAGTTGAGGCCATACTCAATTGGCCAACACCTAGGTCTGTGGGAGAAGTGAAAAGCTTTCATGAATTGGCTACTTTTTATAGAAAGTTCATCAAGAACTTCAATAATATATGTGCTCCTATTCTTGACACAATCAAAGGGGAAAAGAGGAATAGGTTTCAATGGACAGAAGCAGCAACTCAGAGCTTTGAATATCTCAAGTCAAGAGTGGCACAAAGACCAATTCTTTCTATCCCTGACTTCAACAAAGTGTTTGTTATTGAGTGTGATGCTAGAAATCAAGCAATTGGTGCAGTACTCAACCAAGAAGGCAAGCCAATGGCATTCTTTAGTGAAAAACTTAATGAGGCCAAGAGAAGATACTCATCTTATGACCTTGAACTATATGCCATGGTGCAGGCCCTCAAGAAGTGGAGGCATTATCTTCTGCCCAAAGAATTCTTTGTCCACACGGATAACCATGCATTGATTTATCTAAACAGTCAAGACAAGTTAAACCATAGGCATATGAAGTGGGTGGAGCAGTTGCATGCCTACACATTTACAATAAAGCACAAGAAGGGTCAAGAGAATAAAGTTGCTGATGCACTCAGTAGAAGGGTGCTGATGGTACAAGAAGTACAACTCCAAAGTGTGGGGATTGATTCCCTCAAGTGAATGTATAAAGAGGATACTGACTTCAAGGAAACTTTTGAGGTATGTAATCAATTTTCTGATTCCTTTCATGGAGAATATGCTGAGTATGTTCTACAAAATGGTCTTTTGTTTAAGGCAGCCCAATTATGTGTCCCAAGATGTTCTATGAGGGAGAATTTAGTTAGAGAGAAGCATAGTGGAGGCCTAGGGGGACATTTTGGCTATGACAAAACTCTAGATCAGGTGAATAGGTTTTATTATTGGCCCAAGATGCATTTGGATGTCAAAAATCTTGTAGAGGAATGTGTCATCTGTCAAAGAGCTAAAGGGACAAGTTCAAATGCTGGTTTGTATCAGCCCCTGCCCATACCAAGCAAACCATGGGAAGCAATAAGTATGGATTTTGTCTTAGGTCTACCTAGGACTACAAGAGGATATGACAGTATATATGTTGTAGTTGATAGATTTAGTAAAATGGCACACTTCATTGCATGCAAGACAACTAATGATACATCCCATATTGCACATTTGTTCTTTAAGGAGGTTGTAAGAATTCATGGACTACCACTATCCATAGTATCTGACAGAGATGCAAAATTTCTTGGCCACTTTTGGAGAACATTATGGAGAAAACTTGGAACACAACTAACCTACAGTTCTGCCTATCACCCTTAGACTGATAGGCAGATTGAGGTTGTCAATAGGTCCTTGGGAAACCAATTGAGATGCCTAACTAAGGAACATAATCAGGCTTGAGATTTGATCCTACCTCAGGCTGAGTATGCCTATAATGATTCAATCAATAGGACTACTGGCAAAACTCCATTTGAGATTGTTTATAGGGCACATCCTAGAGGTGTTTATGAACTTTGAGACTTGAGTGGGATGGATAGAAGAAGTGCTCAAGGAGAGGACTTTGCAGCAGCAATGTATGACATACACCAACAAGTCAAGCAAACTCTTGAAAGAAATGTAGACAAATATAAGAAGACTGCAGAATTGAAGAGGAAGGATGTACACTTCAAGGTAGGTGATCTTGTGTTGGCCCATTTGAAGAAAGATAGATTACCCAAGGGGAAGTACACAAAGCTCATGATGAAGAAAATAGGACCCTGCAGAGTGCTTCACAAGTATGGCAACAATACATATGAACTTGAACTCCCACAAGGAGTTGCCCTTTCCCTAATTTTCAATGTCTCTGACCTCTATCCATTCAAGGGGTTTGTTGGTGTAGGAAAAGAGGCATGTGGTCTTGATGTTGCAGATGAAGAATGGGTCAGAGATCTGCCACCCAATCAGCCTATGCAACTTGAGACTATCTTTGACACCAAGGAGGTTAAAAGCACAAGAAGGAAAGTCTACAAGGAATACTTGGTCAAATGGGTTGGCCTACCACCTGAGGATGCCACTTGGATGTCTGAGGTAGACATTGAAAAACATGGGATCACTGTTGTAGACCTCATTCCATCAGGAGATTGGATTCCTTTCACCCTCCGGTGTATGGTGTAGAGCACCTTTGTGTTCTCATGTTTTTATGCATTTTTGAGTCTAATAAAGTGTCCTAGGGTGGTCTAGGGCTAGAGTAGAATGTTCTCTTGTTATCAAAACAATGCAATAAGGTCATATCATGACAATGTATAGTATTGAGTCTTGTTTAGTTACACAATGTGAAACAAGGTAACATTAAGGTGGAAATTTCATGATTTGGAAGTCTTAGAATGAATGGGGAGTTAATTTTTAGTTGAAGATCGACCACAACTGATTTGAAACTAATGTAAGCATGCATAAATCCTTTAGACACATCATGTAAAGGTTGATGATGAAGCTTTAAAAGACAAAATAAAGAAACTCTACCAATTTTCTAAAATTTCCTCTGTTTCAGCGTGTTGCAGACTATATTGTACCTCTATATGGATCTATCATGAGATGAAACCACACAGAAGTAAATGAGCATTGAATTACCTATCATTTGCATTTTGTTTGGTTCATTTTCATTATTTTAGAAGGAAGATATTGCACGTTTTCTGTAGGCTAGTCTTAAACCCTGAACTAGGGTTTTAGAAGGCAAAAGATGAGCTTTCTGCCCATTCAATTGACTTTGCCTCCATAGAACCAGTGGAATGGAGTGTAAAATGTCTTTTTTTATTGTTTTGATGATCTCCAAGGCAGAAGGTGGAGTTTTTGCATGGTTGTATCAAGAACAAGCCTAACAAACCTATGTGTTAGGCTATTGAAGTGGGACAACAGTCATAATTCTTGCTTGTTTAACCATAGGAGCCCAAGATTTACAAAATCTCTTATTTTTTCAATAATCTCACCTTTCCAAGTGATTATAATGGGTTTACAAGTCCATTTGAGGGTAGTCCCTTTGTAAAAGAGGGCTAATTGAGCCCTTGCATAGCAGTACCAGTCTAATTTTGGGGCACTCTTTCCAAAGCAAGGTATAGTCATTTTGGAATATGTGATGTACCTTCCCAAAGGGTATTCGGAATTGGTCTTGGATTTGGGGAACAGTGCAACAGTTGAAAGTTATTTGACATAGTCTGTTAAAAGAGGGCTACAAGGAGTTTGATAGGGTTGTGAAGGAACTAGTACATCTCATTGTCTAAGACCCTGGTTAGGGAGTTTAAAGGGTTGGTTTGGATGTCCCAAGATGGTTTATGGGTCTGCCCCCAAGATTTTGTGTTCTTTGATAAATTAGTCTATGTTGGGCTCCTTGGCCTAGGTCTAGAGAGACTGGGGAGAGAGGGCATTGGAAGGATATAACTCACCTCCATGCCAAGTAACCTTAGAAACCAAATTGTTGAAGTCTTTTAGTCCCTTCCACCTCTGCATCAGGCACATAATTGAATACCATTTGAATTCCACCTTTGCATCTTCAACATATAGATTGTTCTTAATTTTCACCAGTTGATCATGCATCTTATCAGCTACATAGGTTGCATAATCAAATGCTTTAGTAGTTGAAATATCCTATACATTTACATCCAACATCATCATAAGAACTGGAATCTTATCCATAACATCTCTTCCCAGTACATGGCATAGAGTATGGTAGGTCTTTACAAAGTCATGCATGAATTGTGAAACATCAAAAGGCTCTTCTTCACTGTTTGATATTCTAATTAGCTTTCCATCAATTCCCCTTGCTCTGTGCTTAGGCAACTTGAATACTCTGTATGCATGTTGAGCTCTTTTGTAATAATCTTTTAGGACGTTAATAACAATCTTTTTGTTTGTAGCAGGGTTAAGGCCAAATATCTTTGTGATGAATGTCTTTGTGGTCCTGATCATTATTTCACCATTTCCTGCCCCAACAACCCTGACACTAGGATCATATCTCTGTGCAATAGCCCTCACCAGGTCAGAATTCACAAATACATTAGGACACATCAATTTTGCCACATCCAATTTCTAGGCATTGCAAACAGGAACTTTGTATTCCTTACTATCATGCCAATGTTTGAACAAAGTCCACCCATGCATAAGAAATTTAGCATCTCGACACCCAGAACATAAATCTAGCAGTCTATTAATCGACCCACCTGTACTGTATGCATTCATTGACCTTCTTGAAGACCTAGGCAATTATTTCATAAAATCCTCATCCATACTCCTTTTAGAAGTCGAAGGCTGACCTGTTTGCCTCATTTTGGTACCATTTTCTACCACACTAGGGTTTTTCTCTAATGAAAATGTTTAAAATTCCCTCTAGTAGGCCGCAATTCAACTCAAATAAATGCAGCAGGCAAGAACGACTTACTATTTTAGGTTGCAGAAGCGCTTGAAACCATAATATCTTCTCGCCCAGTTGCTCACTATGTAGAAATCCTTTTTGTGTTTGTGAAAATGCCATGAAAAATCCTTACTTTCAACTTTAATCAGACTTGCAAGTTAGGGCTTGATGTAAATGCATGTCTTTTCGTCCATTATTATGAATTTGTGATACAGGGGTGGCTTCGAATGTCTACTCAGAAAATTTAAACTCCAACCGTTGATATGGTCCTCACACTATGAAATCAATGGCTCAAGATCAATAGCCATATTTGAAAATCCAAGCCTTTACGTGAAAAGTTTGCCAACCAATCAAATTATTCCATCTTAGAGGTGCGCTTTTGCTAACTTTTCCACTTTTTGTCCTATGCGGCCACGTGGCATCATTTCGCAGTAGCGTAGTAGAAAATAGATCACCTCCTTTTAGTCTTGTGTGTACACACTAAGGCTTCCATGTAGATTTCCACTACATATACCTTTTTCCTTTCTTTGGAGACCTGCCATGTGTCGCCATCTCGCAGTAGCATGAGGAATCTTTCCCACTAACAAGATTCTCTTGCGGGGATGCGCTATCGTCAGATCCTTTTATACCTGCAGCCCCACTACTTCACTTGATCCTTCGACACTTGGCACCATATCCTTCGTTCAACTGAATGGTTGATATTATGGCCATAGGCCACAATGTCCTTGACACTTGTCTTCATCTTGTAGCCCCGTAGTGCAAACATGGCATCACCTTCAGCGTTGTGTGAGCTTGCGATATCCTTCCAAGTGGCACTTTCAGATCTTTACAAGGATTTAAAACCAAGACTTAGTAATGCATATGATTTAACGGGCTAAAATGGGTAACTCAAGACTTGGGGCTAGTCAACTTACAACATGAAAGACATAAGGTTACAACTTAGCTAACTAGGAACCTAGGTTAGACAGTCAACAATAAAATAGAAGATAAAGTAAACTTTCGACCATAAGACTTAAGGTTTCAAGGAAAATAAGAAAATTCATTTGAGAATAGACTCTGTAACCCAGGAGCAAGCACTAGTCAATTCCTTTCCAGAGTTATTTCCTTATAAAATATTTCAAAATCCAAATTTACTTTTATTGTAAAAGTAGGAGTAGAAGTAGTATAGATATAAAATAACCTGTTTTCAATTACAAGCCAATTTGAAATTGGTTGATATTGAATGATTTAATTGACATAATCATAAACTCCATAATCTACTTATGTTAACATGTTCTCACCGCCACCCAGTGCTATTCATATTTGGTTGCCATGGTATTGCGATAAGCATTTGTACATTGACCTATATGTCCCGCCATCCCGCACATACCTCTATTGACTGCTGCGGTAGTACGGTATTGGATTTTATTATGAATGTAGTATTTTAGATATCATTTTATTGAAAAGATTGAACAATTTTAAAATTTTGCAGTCTCTCAGTTTTAGTTTCCAATGTCAGTCAAACCTAAGAGATCATTTCTTTGTTTGTAATGAGGAGGCTTAGTTCACCTAATGTTAATATATATATATATATATATATATATATATATATATATATATATATATGTATTATAAAATCACAGATGTTCATTATTGTTTCCTTCACACAAGCATATTCAATGCATGTGGAGGCTAGAAGTTGTATTACAAACTAAAGCTATCCAAATATCAGAGAAATGACTACAATTTATTGCCAAGATTTTAAAGAGTTGTTTACTTTCACAGGTATCTTGTTGCATTATTTGATACCTTTAGACCTTGCTTGCTTCTTTTCATATCTAGCAGTTCTAGAGAATTTAGAAAACTCTAGCATCTAGAAAACATATAGGACATACAAGAAATTATATTCTAACTAAACAAAATTAATTTCAACCAAAGTAAGAAAACTAAGAAGAATGATTGAACCTAACTTTAAATGCACTTCAAATCAATAGTGAACATATCAGGTGTTGTATACAACGTACCAACAGAATAATGATGATTACATTTAGAAATGTATCAATAAAACAATAGTGAATAAGCATACCTATACTCAGATCTTTATTACATTCAATAATAAATTACATCATACATATAACCAAAGTTTAGGTGACAAGCTAACCTCTTAAGGTGACAGGCTAGTTAAGTTGACAAAACATCATCATAATCATCTGCATTGCCAGCAAGATCAGAATCTTGATCACTCGTGTCTGTATCTGCTTTATTTTCTTCCTCATTCTCATCTGTGGCATGCAATACATTCTCTCTCCTGATCTCTTCATTGGTAATCAAAATCTTTTCTTCAAACACTCCATCATCGTCTTCATCCACTTCTTTGAATGTTTCTTGTAAATTAACATATTGCCCATCAGGCATTATATCGACAACTTCCATGAATTTTCATTTTGAACGAGACTCTGTTTGAATGACACATGACCATCCTGGGCTTCTTACATCATCAATTATAAATGATTGGTTAATTTGAAGAGGGGAAACATATGGCTCATCCATCTCTGATAAAAATTATCGTGTATTTGCACGTACAAATCCATAATAATCAAATTGTACTACGGATGGTCGGATCCACTTACATTTTAATAATATAGGACTATTTTCACCAAAATCCACTTGAATAATTTCTTGAATGAATCCAACATAAAATTTCTTCTCAATTTTGTGAAGAAATTCAGCACTAACAACACAATCACAATTTGTCTTTCCTTTGTCTTTTTCTTCCACTCTTAAATGACTACCATAGGCCCACATTCCATTAAAATGCATAGCCCATAAATGTGGAGATTGCGAAAGCTCACTTTCCTCTGTTGTTATATCTTGACCTTCTTCTTTTGCATCACTGACTGCATTAGCAATCCATTCTTCAAATTTTGGAAAAGAATCACCTCCAATCAAATCATGACATCTGCACTTTTGAGGTTGATGTTGCATCCACGCTTGATTCTCTTCTTCATATTTTCTACATAGAATACTAACGTACAAATAGTATGATTAATAATATAAATGTGTAAATGCAATTGAGTAAATAAATTATTGTGTAAATTTTTTTTACCTACACCACTTATCGAATGAAGATGTGTTTTGAAGAATATAGGCATGTATCTCACTTCTTTCTTGATGTGATAGCTTGCAGCGACATCCATTGCCTTCTAATACTTCACCTGCAACTCTCTCATCTTCATCATCATCCCATACATGTCGATTGACATTTTTAAAATCCTTCATATATTCTGTAAAAAATCTCATGGCCTCTTGCATTGAATATCCCTCAAACATGCTACCTTTTGGTTTTGCCCCAGTACAAACATTTTTTTTCAAAACCTTCATATATCGTTCTATAGGATACATCCATCTTGCTCTTATTGGGCCACAATGCTCTAGTTCATATTCTAGATGTATCAAAAGATGCATAGAAATGTTAAAGATTGTTGGTGGAAATTCTCATTCCAATAGACAAAGGACTTCAACAACCTCCTCCCTCAAACTATCAAAGTTTGAAGGATCTAATACATGTAAACTCATTCTCTTTAATATTAGGCCCAACCTTATAATTGCCAATCTTGGCCCCTTTGCCAAACTTGATATATTTACCACAATAGGTAAAATATTCTTGATTATGCAGACATGATAGGCATGGGTCTTGAGGCCTCTTAAGCTATTAATGTCAGTTTGGCTTCTAATACTACTACTTACATATCCAGTGGGAAAGTGAGTCTGAGACATCAACTGTAAGAATTTTGCATGTTGTTCCTTTGTCCAAACATAAGGAGCACTGGGTTTTCTATATTTTTCATTATCATATTTTTCAACCCAAACATTTCAATGAATCTTAGTTGTCGAAAGTCTTCACGTGATGAAATAGTATCAAAAGCATCAAAAAGAGTTTCTATAATAGCATAGGCTATATTTTTCTCAGTATGCATAAAGTCAATAGTATGCCTAATGGCTATATCCTTAAAGTATGGCAACTTATAGAATATGCACAACCATTTTACACCACTTTCATTACATGGATCATATCTACTACCAGTAATCCCATCATTTTCAATAAATAACATTCTTTTTTGTCCATTCTCAACAATGTAATCACCCGTTATTAGCAATGGTGCTTCACGATTCTCTTCTTGACCATTGAAACATGTTTTTTGTCGACGATATGGATGATCCATTTTAAGGTAAGCACAATGTCCACAATAAATACACTTATGCAAACTTCTTGAGTGCCTCAAAAAATCCTTAAAGTTGAAAGCAGGACATCCATGGTATCTATGAATACCGAGACCAGACAATGTGCCATATGTAGGAAGATCATGAATCGTAAACAATAAGGAAGCTCTTAAAGTGAATTTGATTGAACGACCATCCCTTAAAGATTGAATTGCTTCAATTACTTTCCACAATTCCATTAGCTCATCATATAATGGCTCTAGATAAGCATCGATTGTATCTTAAGTCACACTTTTCTTTCTTGGTATAATCAATGATATCATTAAGAAAAATGGTTTAGTTGCTAACCATGGAGGCAAGTTATAATTTATTAAAAACACTAGCCAAGTTGACCATTTATTACTTTGATCTAAGAATGGGTTCACCTCATCTAGAGCCAAACCCAACCGTACATTATGAGGATCTTAAGAAAAATTAGGCCATCTGTTATCAAACTCTATCCATGTCTTAGAATCAGGCACATGTCATTGTTTTCCATCAGTGCTCTTATTTTTTACATGTCATTGCATATGTTCAACAATGTCTCTGCACTTATACATTCAGAGTAATCATGGGATTATCGGAAAGTGGCGAAGAACCTTTCTAGGAACCACAACTAATTTCACCCTTGTCTATGCCTTGCTTCATGACATTTCAGACATTTACTCTCACTTGCAATATTATTGTGAAATAATACACAACCATTCACACATGTGGATGTTTTCACACCCTAAGCCTAGCTTAGTGATTTGCTTTTTACATTGACTTCATTTTGTTGGCAATGTGGAGTCAGGTGGTAACAACAAACTTAATAATGTCAATAATTGATCTACACTCTCATTTGTCCAACCAAACACCACTTGCAAGTTAAGAATTTGAAGGACTATTAACTTGCAATTAGCATACACAGGCTTTAAAGCATCCTCCATCAACTTGGCCCAATCATTGTTTATACCCTCATTCAACATTCTATCAACTTCAAACCCTTCGTCTAACATTGTTGCCTTTTCATCTATGTTTGTTGCCTCTTCATCTCTCACACTCTACAATTCTATCATATCTTCATAATAATTGTAATCCCAAGGCTTATACCACTATTCCCATATCTTATCATATGTCAATAAATCAGATTTCATTTTTTCACCTTTCCACCAAGACAGTCATTACATGGACATGGATATTTGTCCATGTCCCTCTCATCGGCTACTCTCTCATCAAATGCATGGTATTGATCCATAGTCAACCTTTGGCATTGATCTATCTGTAATGTTCTACACATAGCAACAAAACTCTTTTGGGGAAAAAAATTGGCAAACCAAAAGTTCAAGATTTTTTGAAAAATCGAGAAAAACTCAGATTTAAAAAAAAGGTAAAAATTTGTAGACTAAGAGACAAAAACTATTTTTTTTAATTGAAAGGCATTTCCACAGAAATAGAGTTATAGAGAGCAAATAAAATAGATAGTTTAACTAAAGAATTGTAAAAAATAGATTTTTGTAGTTTATTATCAAATTGTTGATTACATTGCATTGCACATCTTTCAAACTCAAAGCATTACTTCACATTGCATAACTAATAACTAGATGCTGATACATGACAAAATTTAAATTACAATATAGTTTTTACAAAGTCAACCTAAGCAGTTATTCAATTACTTCACATTGCATAACTAATAACTAGGAGCAGCTGCCAATTACATTTGCTTGTCATGGCATTCCATGAGACCACATTTCTTTGAGGCATTTTTTCAAATAGTTCACTGCCTTGTCTATGCTACCACATTTTTCATACATGTCTACCAAAGAATTTTATCAAACAGTTAACTACCTTGTTGCTATGGCTAAAAGCCTAAAACAAGTGCTTTTGAACAAGCTATGGATGCTTGGAAAAAATCTATCAAAGCATAATAGTAAGTGTATACACCTAAAAATGACATGACTCTACTTAAATAAATATTTTAAATATTTATCCTTCATAGTCCTCTATCAATAAATAAATAAATTTATTTATTTATTTGATTCATCTCCTCTCATTTAATTAAATAAATTTCATTTATTTATTTAATTAAATTCATCTACATCAACTTCATTCTTCTAAATAATTAAATAATTTTAATTATTTAATTAAAATCTTTTATTCTTCCAAATTTAAATAAAATGCAATTTTATTTAAATAAAATTTTAAATCTCCACAAAAATAAAATATATTAAATATTTTATTTATTCCTCCAAATTATCCACAAATAATTAAATAAATCTATTTATTTAATTATGCTTTCTTATCTTCTAAAAAATCTTCATATCTTCTAAAAATATATTCCTCGTCATACAAAAGCAAAAGCTGAGTTAAAGCAACTTTAAAGCAACTTTGCTCTTAAATTAGAAAAATAAATTCTAATTTAAGAAAATGAAAACTCATCCTCATCAAGAAAGCATTTAACTCAGCTTATTTTTGAATGACACATGTCCTTCTTGTATTTGCGCACGTTCGCATGAACATTCTCCTCTGTTGATCTTCTTATTTCTTCTCAACCATTGATCATCTCTCACCCAACTCTATAAATACAACCCTCTTCTTCTTCATTTTATATCATCCATCATTCGAGTAAACTTATGCTGCAGGAAATATAGCGCTCCATTGGCACCCCCATCTTCATACCACTTCATATCATCCATTTCATTAGTGTGTTGAAGCTCATATTCGATCCCACAAATTATCAGAGCCAACTTCTCCTTGTCGTCTTGAGGATTAGAAGTGAGGAAGCAAGCTTCCTAAGGGCCATCATTCATCTCATCAAGATCAAGAAAGAAAAGGTGAACAATGGAAGGCGTAAGGTAAAGGTTGTAAGTATCTTTTTATTATTTTAAATCTCCTTTTATCTTCATATTTCATTGATGTATTGGGTTTTGTTATTGATTTGATTAATCACACATTTCACCCATCACAGTAAGCAATAGCATAGACAAGGTAGTGAACTGGTTGAAAAAATGCCTCAAAGAAATGTGGTCTCATGGTGATGGAATGCCATGACAATCCATAACAATTTGTTTGTCATGGCATTTGTCATGGAATTCCATCACCACGAGAGCACATTTCTTTGAGGAATTTTTTCCAAAGTTCATTGCCTTGTCTATGCTACCACATTTTTCATACATGTCTACCAAAGCATTTTATCAAACAGTTCATTGCCTTGCTGCTATGATTAAAAGCCTAAAATAGGTGATTTCAAACAATCTATGGATGCTTGGAAAAAATCTATCAAAGCATAATAGTAAGCAACAAGCTATGGTCTCATTTTTTTTGGTGTGAAAATCAACATGATTTTATTTGTATTTTTTTGCAGGTTTTAAACGTATTTTTTTGGCAATTTTGCTATTTGAAATGGGGAAAAATCTCCATGGTTAGTTTTGTGCATTTTTTAATTGTAGGATTCTCACAGTTAGTGAAAAAGGTAGTGTTCATGAAGGAATGGAAAAGATGCATAGAGCCTTTGAATTATACCCGTACTATGTAATGGCATTGAATCATTTAGCAAACCATTTTTTCTTCACAAGGCAACATTTTCTTGTGGAACAGTTGACTGAGATAGCTCTTTTTCAACTGACCACCCTCTCATGAAATCTCATTCATATTATAATCTTACATGATCTTATCATAGTAAAGGTGATTATGACACCACTGGCTGCCACTGCATGGCATCAGTCAAGGAAAGTCAGAGGCCACAAAATTTTGTGTTGCCATACTTTGGGTTGGGATAGGTTCAATTGAAGTTTGGAGATCTTAAGAGTTTTGTCTCAAAATTTGAAAAGGTTCTAGAGGTCCACCCTGAGAACTATGAGAGATTAAAAGATGTAGGCCATATATATGCTCAGTAAGGGCAGGTAGAGAAGGCTTTGGAAATTTGAAGAAAGGCAACTCGCATAGATCTACGTGATGCCCATGCATTTATCAAGATGGGTGAGTTATTAATATTGTTAGACCCCAATGCAGCCTTAGATTCTCTTAAGATGCCAAAGTCTCTTCTGAAGAATAGCAGAGAAGAAGTACCCTTTGAATTGTTAAACAACATTGGGGTTCTTCATTTTGAGCGTGATGAACTATAGTTGGCTCAACAAACTTTTATGGACGAATTAGGAAATGATGTTATGCCTCTACATAAATCTCTATGTTCAGTTTTGTGCATTTTTTACTTGTAGGATTCTAATAGTTAGTGAAAAAGGTAGTGTTCATGAAGGAATGGAAAAGATACATAGAGACTTTGAATTATACCTGTACTGTGCAATGACATTGAATCATTTAGCAAATCATTTTTTCTTCATAGGGCAACATTTTCTTGTGGAACAATTGACTGAGATAGCTCTTGTTTCAACTGACCAGCCTCTCATGAAATCTTATTCATATTATAATCTTGCACAATCTTATCATAGTAAAGGTGATTATGACACCACTGGTTGCTACTACATGGCATCAGTCAAGGAAAGCCAGAGGCCACAGGATTTTGTGGATAGGTTCAATTGAATTTGGGAGATCTTAAGAGTTCTCTCTCAAATTTTGAAAAGGTTATGGAGGTCCACCTTGAGAACTGTGAAAGCTTAAAAGTTGTAGGCCATATATATGGTCAACAAGGGTAGGTAGAGAAGGCTTTGGAAATTTTAAGAAAGGTGACTCGCATAGATCCACGTGATGCCCATGCATTTATCAAGATGGGTGAGTTATTAATGTCGTCAGACCCCAGTGCAACCTTAGATTCTCTTAAGACAACAAAGTCTCTTCTGAAGAAGAGCAGAGAAGAAGTACCCATTGAATTGTTAAACAACATTGGGGTTCTTCATGTTGAGTGTGATGAACTAGAGTTGGCTCAACAAACTTTTATGGAGGCATTAGGAAATGTCATTTGGGTTGAATTCATAAATAAAAGCCCCAGTGCCAATTCTATAGTTTTTTCTGCGTGCTTTAAGGATATGAAATTCTTCCAATGACTAGAAGAAGGTGATGTTTCACTTGAGTTATAAGTTCAATTCCCATATGCTCCAAAATGCGTAGATGAAACTAATGAAAAAATAGTCCCCTAAACTCTAAACTACCTGTATGGTTCTGGTACTCAGTTGCCTATGTAACTACTGTAAGTTGCCAATCAGAAAGCTATATCTACTTTGTGTTTAATATAATGAGGGTTTCAAATTACCTCTAAATTTGTTGCAGAGGGCATCCCCAAATCAGACTTTGTTGTAGAGGGCCTCACCAACTTCAAATTCATTGCAGCAAACTCCGAATTCCTTGCTCATCTTTTCAGAAGTCTCCCAGTCCTCTCCAAACAAGCTTTATCACCCATGCAAGTAGCTGCTATAACCCAAAACGCCTTAGTGCTAGGCTAACCAACTAACTAAATGAGGAATTCAATGAATAATGAATTGTACGCAATACACTCCTGCCAATAATTTCTCGAAATATTTTTAAAATTTTTTGTCTAATTTGTATTTGCATGACTAACTATTTAGTCATTTTTATTTGTATGACTAAATAATTTTTTTTCCGATGATCAAATTAGTCATTTATTTACTCATTTATAGCTAAGTTACAAAAAATTAGTAGAATTTAGTCATTTCTGGTTGTTGTGACTAAAAGTTTTAGTCACGTAGTCATTTATTTGCTAAATTCTACTAGTGTACCCATTATAGGCAAGAGGTATTGGGGTCCCATCTGGATATGCTAAAAGGAAAGCATTTTTTTTATCACTTGTCTTAACTGTAAATGGTCCCTTCTAGAGAGAATCATATTTCTTGTCAACCCCTTTAGGCTCTCTTCTTCTATCCCACAACAATACAACATCTCCAACTATAAAATTCCTTTGTCTTGCTTTTTTGTCAAAGATCTTCTTCACTGCTTGTTGGTGCCTCGTTATTTTGTCTACTACTCCATCCGTTTGTTCCTCAAGCTTGTGCAAATACATAATTCTCTTTTCTAATGTTGATTGGAATTATTCATCCTCAATAGCGCTTTGTAAGTTCAATGCTGATAATTCCAGAGGAATAGGCTTAGTACTGTCAATCCCATACAACACTTGGAAAGGAGACATCCTAATTTCTCTCTTGTAGGTTATCTTATCCACCCACAAAGCTTCATAATGGCTCTTATGTCATCCTCTCTGATTCTCATCTACCAATTTCTTGACTATTGAAATTAGATTCTTGTTACTCGATTCATCCTGTCCATTCCCTTGTAGATAGTAGTCAGATGAGTGAGCAAGACTAATTCCATAGTCATAATAGAACAATAAATGCTCATAAGAGGAGAAATTGCTAGCATTGTTAACAACAATTTTCTTAGGGATGTCAAATCTGACCAATGTTCTCCTTCAGAAAATTATAGACAACTTCAGAAGTGGTGTGCTTCACAGGAATTGCCTCCACCCACTTAGTAAAATAATCAGTTGTGATTAAAATGTGAGTTTGACTAGCACTAGAATTAGGATTGATAGGCCCAATAAAATCTAGCCCCCATTGTTGAAAAGGCTCATCAGTTACTACGAGCTTTAGGGGTAGTCCAGCCAAGTGATGTCTACTAGTAAATATTAAACACTTTTCACATTTTGACACCCATTCATAAGCATCCTTAAACATACCTAGCCAATAGAAACATTGTCATAGGATTTTGAAAGCTGTCACAGAAGTAGAAAAATGTCCTCCACAAGCTTCATTGAGAAAGTTTCTAACTTCTTTTGTTGCTCCATGTCCACACATCTTAAGAAGGTATCATCCACTCCTTTCTTATATAAATATCCTTCCCAAAGAACATATTTTCTAGCTTTAATTTTCAAGTTCCTCTTCTCCCTAGTAGATAAGTGAGGTGGGCATTCACCATATGTCAACAAATAGGAAACAATTGAAAACCACTCATCAGTAGTACTTGGGAAGAAGACCAATGGTAGATCTTCATATTCAGTGGGTTTACTTTCAGCAATAATTTTACACAGGCCTCTACCTCTAACCAGGGTAGTAGGCTTGAGATTAATGTCATACTCCTGCACCTTCGCCACCCAAGCTCCTCTTTTATTACAACCAATCTCCTGTTGGGTCAAGATGCTCTTAACGATAGAGTCAGGGACAAAGACAACAATATGAGAATGCAAAATATAGAACCTAAAATTCTTGAAAGCCTTCACTACCGCATAAGCATGCTTTTCTAGGGAAGAATATTTCAATTCATGCTTCTTCAAATGCACACTCATGAAGGCAATTGAAGCTTCAATCCCCTGTTCGTTCTTTTGCAAAAAAATAGCTGACAAAGTATGCTCAGATGCATAACAGCAAGTAATGAAATCCTTCTCAAAATCATAATGTACTAGAGTAGGAGCATTAGCAATGGCTATCTTAATGTATTTGAATGCTTTGAACCTGACACATTTTACAAGATGTGATCCATTACTGGTAAAGGATATTTATCTTTAAGAGATGCTTGGTTTAGGTTACAAAAATCAACACAAATTCTAATCTCCCCATTCTTCTTTCTAACTGGTACAATATTTACAACCCATGTGGAGTGGTGAATAGGGTAGATAATCTTGGATTTCAACATTTTGTCAATCTCACTAAAAAAAGCCTAGGCCACTTTAGGATTGTATGTCCTTTATTTTTGTCAAAATGGAGAAGTGTCGGGCCTTAGTGGGATGTGGTGTTGTATTTCACCATTTCTAAATTTCTACTGAATTAACAAAGAAATCAAACACTCTCTTTCCTTAGGAGAGCAGGATTTTCCAATATAGACAATTTTGGGTTCTTCTTTAGTGCCTATATTGATACGATCATATTCAACAGATGACTGGATGGAAACCATGCTCTTTTGTTTGATATATTGATTATGTCTATTAAAAAGATCCTCGAGGGAGACCAAACCCTTAAGGATCTTATTCGCCTTAAGTTGTATCACTTCAGTTCCTTGGCCATTTTGAGAATTGACCTCCCCTTCAAGAATGTCATTACTCTCTTCAGTGCTTCCTTCAAAGAATATGTTGGAAAATGACTCGGCCTTCTCCAGAAAATAAATAATCTACCGATCATTGTTGAACACTTGCCATTGGTTAACATTGTCAGGAACACTAGGTTTGTAAACTACCTCTACCCTGTATGGTTTGTCCTTGAGGTCTGGATGAGGTAGGAGAAAAGATGCTGAGACAACCAATAAATCAGCTTTGGTGTTTTGATCTCTAGGCACAACTTCTATTGAAAAGCCATCAAAATCCTCAATACAATCCCAAACCCTATTCTTGTAATGCCTTAACCTCCAATTTCTAACTGAATACAATTTCCTCACCTACTTTACTATGAGTTCAGCATCACCTTTTGCCTTCAACTGTTTGATGCCCTTTTCTTTGGCCACTGCTAACCCTAGTAACAAGGCCTCATATTCGGTTGTATTGTTAGTGTTTTCAAATTCTAACTTATAGGTAAAAGGAAACTTATAATCGTCAAAAGAAACCAGAACAAAACCAACACCTGATCTGGCAATGGAACAACTTCCATCAAACTCCAGAGTCCATACATCATTAGATAAGTCAGGGTTGATTATGTTTGAACTCCCTTCAGTAGTTGAAGTAAACATATAAGTGTCTAGTCTGGTCTCCACATATAATATATCTGCTCTTGGATCTCCATATTTTAGTACTGTAAACTTTGCTTTGGGTTCAGGATTCAAGCATATCTTCTTACCATCCACAGGTATTAGGTCATGAGATCAATCCATTTGTATTTCCCCTCCTAATTCTTTGCAGAAACATTTTCTCAGGAGCATTACATAATTTGCAGGAATATCAACCACTAAAATGGTTAGCTTTAACCGCTTCTTTGGGTATGCTGCTAGAGCAACCTGTGCATCCTTGATTTGACCTAAGATAGACACTTGCGAGGAATCCATAGAAAAGCATCTACCATGGGAAGAGGTAATTGATAAGCCAAGAGCTTTAGCTACTTGAGAGGGCATGACATTGTCAAAGGCTCTAGGGTAGATATAACATAGTTGCCTAGCTTGTAACCAGTGATGTACAATGATAGATAGAAAGGCTTAGGATTTTCAAAAGGATTCTTAGGATGGGAAACCTTAGAGTGGGAATTTGAACAATTCTGAGTTCTATCATCAATAGTAGTTTCATCAGACACTTGTGCATTAAGATGGGAAGGAGAGCTTTCTTGTTTAACATATCTAACAAGTGCATCCAATTCAAAAGGATTGAGCCTAAGATACTCGGCTTGAGATATCTAGATTTTGGTGTTTTTGCAAGATTCTACTATATCAAAAGAACTAGAAACAATATCTCCAGAGAAGGAAGTGGAAGTAGAGGGTACCTCAATAGGTGTAGCTTTAGGAACAACAAGCTTTATCTTTTTAGAGCTGGTATTGGCATGCCTTGATAAGATGTACTTCATAGTAGAAGAGGTATTACTAGAGTGGCCTTTAGGATCCTGCTTCTTTTGCACATGTTGTCCTCTAGTGAAAACCACACAATTAGTATTATCTAGTTTGGTAGACACATCTTCCCCTGGCTCTAAATCTGATTCATATTCAATGAAGTTAACACTAGCATCACTAGATTAGACATGTTCTTCCTTTACATATGTCTCCTCAATGTGCTCATTCATTGAAAGCATCTACATAAACCTTGTCATCTCAGTACAAGATGCACCATCATGGTTTGTCATGAGATGGCAATTGCACACCATGTGATTACCTCTACTTGTGGAAGGACCATTTTCAATAGCTAATCTCTAAGTAGGTCTAGTCAAAGGTAAGGATCTGTTGTAGTTCCCTTATTAGCCATGATATTTTCTAGGTACATATTAAAAGAAAGGTTGCTGAGGACCCTTAGGCATCTGTCTCTTCAAAGTGATAATATCATTGACTAGTCTTTGAATCATAGGATCAGTAGAATTAGTAGCTAAAGGCTTTCCCATTTGTAACTCTTTCTTCCACTTACCTGCAATTATCAGATCATCTTCTATAGAGAAGGCCATCATTTGTGTTGCTGCCAGATTAGCCATACCTTCTCTTTTTATGCTAGGAAAACTGACATCGGGAGGAAGAGCATTAATAAAGAAACACTTCAACAGAGCATCCCCAGGTCTCACATTGGCAAGAATTCTATTTACCACTTTATTGAATGTTGTTACAAATTCCCTCATTTGCTCATGTATTTCCTTCCTCATTAAGGATAATTGGGCTACCAATGCATGCTCATTATCAACCGTCTTGAATTTATCTTCAAAGTGTTGTCTCATAGTTGCCCAATCTCTAATAGATGCATTAGGCAGGTGATAGGACCATTCTACTATAGCATTAGTCAGGTATTCAATAAATAACCTTACAGATATGTCCTCATGTTGAACACCCAGAATAGAACAAGCCACAAAGAAAGCATTGATATGCTCATCTGGGGTAACCTTTCCATCCCCTTTGAACTTAGGTATTATCTTACTTGATCCTCTAGGTAAGTCGTGCAGTTGCAATCCTAGTCCTAGAGGACCTATGCTACTCCCCATGGGATAGGAAATGGATGAGCCATATTGGTTAGGTTATGGACTAGGAAACTAACTTGCAATGGTAAGATAGTACCATCAAGGATGAGATCTTGACAAGAAGAACTAGATGTATCCTTTCTTGAAGGAGGAGAAGATGGTCTACTGGAAGACTTGACTTTGTGTGTGGGAGGGAAAGTAAAGAAATTTAAAGATTGTAATAAGTCAAAATCTGAATCATTAATCCCCTTCTTTCTATCACCCCAACTATATATCTTCAAAGCCAGTTTTCACAAATACAAAAAATTAAAAAGCAAAGTTGTCAACCACTTACTGGTTATTATGAGGATGGTTTTTCTGATTGTTCACTTGATTTCTTAGTCTGTTTGCTTGATTTATTGGTCTGTTATCGGGAACTACATGTATTTGGAGAGGTCTCTCTTTTCTGGGTACCGCAATTACGTCTTCCACAAAGATGATTTATTGTGCTTCACCAAAGCATTTAGCATTTTCTCTTATAAAGTCTCCAAACTCTTCTTCAACTTCAAGAACTTCATTCACTTGGTGAAACTATTGATTCGTTCTCCTATTCTGTCAGGCTAAATTTTGTAGACTAGTAATGATATCTTCTTGCTCACTAGTGAGCCAATCTATGTTAGATTGGAGGACTGGTGTAATTATGCCTTGAAGAACCATAAAAACCAATGATAAAGCAACTCAATATATATGTAAACAAAAATGTCACCAGTAGAGTCACCAAAAATCTATTGGTATACAGATTTGTCACTTAACTCTATCTTCTCTCGCCCAAACAAATGACAACTAAACCAACAATTGAATCGATTGCAATGATATTTTTCAATGATTCTTTGCTTATTTTACAAGGTGTAGCTACCTTCCAATGATATACAAAGAATGAAAACAATGTATGCTTTTTACCAGAAAGCACGAAATGTGGTTCTTTTAACCAGAAAGCATTAAAGGCAATGAATCACAATGTAATTTAAAATATAAAGAAGCACAAAGACTTCGATCACTACCATCACAAACTTATATCGATTATCATACAATCATCACCATGAACTATTAATCGAAAGAAAAACATCCACAATAATGAGCTAGAATATAAATCTCTAATCACTTTAATATAGAACTGCAAGCTAATAAGTTGATAGCATATTCAACATAAGAAGAATAAACATTCATCCACCATAATACAAAGTTTATGATTTCAGAAATCGACTGCACCAACTTCCATTCATATATTAAAAGCAACTGAAAAGTAACATCACATCAAAATTAACCTTCACCAAAATAAAGTTTGCTAAAAGATTCCATGCATCGACAGACCTTCAAAATATATAGCCTTGCCAATCATAACTATCTTTAAAATAATAATGGCTTCTTAAGGACAGCCGATTAAAAGATGTTTAAATAAGTCATTAAACTTAAAAGAGAGCTCTCTAGAGTCAATCATTTTTTTGAAAGAAAACAAATAGCAAAGAATATGAAAAGTCATTAATTGATAACTATCACGTCCTTCTCTTGTGTCATCTCCTTCTCCTTGTTTTGTCCTTCACCTGTAGTTGAATCTGTCTGTACCGCCTATGCTGCTAGCACCTGCAATTTTGCCTTGTAAGCCCTATACTTAGTGATGATTGGGGTTAGCACCTTGCCACTTGGACTGCTAGTAATACGAGCTCAGAGTTTCCATTTTCCTATCATTCAATTAACATATACCACCTTTTTATGAATATCCTCAATCTCATTCTTGAAAGTCCAGAGATATAATGCCATATGTCTAAGTTTTCCTATTGAGTCTACAGTGACTGCGTCAGTGCCAATGAGTTGTTCAGTAAGAATTTTCTTGAAGATTTGTTTTACTTCTTTGGTCTCAAGAAGCTTACCTCCCCTTTCATCAAAGGCTTCCATTTCCAAGATCGTAAAATTACTTTTTAAATCTTTCATATCAAAATGATATCAACCCAGTGTATTCCTTATTTCATCTTCAACTCCGCCTAGCATAGATATCCTCCATTCAAGTGTATCTAACCATGTTATAGAATCATTCTCTTTAGGATCACTCAAAATCTACTCAGCTATGAGGAGACTTGTATCAATTTTTATTATTTCTTGTACTTCCTTAAGAACCATTGTCAAATTGCCAATGTCCTTAACATTCTGTAGTTCCCGAACCAATGTCTTCCTTTTATCAGAAATTAAGGTGTATAATTTCATAGCTTCTTCAATATATAACATTCCATCAAAAGTAATCTTTTCTAACTATTGTTCAATGGATTTACCTATGTCTTGGTATTTCTTAATTTGTGGAAATATGTTGAGATCTAAACCATCCATAGTTATACTAGGTGTCTCATCTGAAGGATGAGCTGTAATCCTTAAAATGGATTGAATAAATGAGGTTAAAGTTCTCACCTGAGCTTGCAACTTGGCTTTCTCCTATTGCTTAGTTTTGACCCTTTTTGATAGTGTACTCAGAAAACTTGGCATGGTAAATATCACCTTCAACTGTAGAGGGACCCATATCAATTCTACTCATGTTAAAATATGCTTCGGTAACCTCATCTTCATTCTTCTCACCAATCAGGTCTGTAATCTCTAAAATATAGTGTCTAGTAGAGGGATCTGTAACCATTCTTGACATCCTCTTAGCCCTTTTGGGCTTAGGTGTTGTTGGTGCCTGAATTGACTGTCAGTTCTTGAACAATTTTTATGCAGGCACCATCCCAAAAAATCCAAAAAAAATTTCCAGTTTTGGCACCCCTTCAGTGTTTTGTAGCATCCACATCATCTTTCTTGATGGAGGGGGTCATCATGTTCTGCCCATCGGCATGAGTTTTCATGTGTCTTGGCGATCATATCAATAGCATGGTGTGTTCTTTGTATATCGCCAAGAGCTTGGTTTATCGGCGAAGGATATTGTGGTTCCGCCGATGGTGTTGGTCATGCCGATGGGGGTATCTCAAGTGTTCATCGGCGAGACTTGTTTTATCGGCCAGTATGTTTTGTGGTTCACCGATAGAAGAAGTCACCCCGATGGGGAATGCCATCGGAGTGAGATTGCACATCGGCCTGATCGATGGAGGTTCTGCCGATGGGGATGCGGGATGGCCATCGGGATGACTTTGTGTTCAGTGTGACCGATGGTGGAGTTGGTGTTCGATACATTGGGAAGTGCTATCGCCATGACTTTGGCTATCGGGCGAGCCGGCGTGGGGTTCACCGATGGAGTGGTGTCTGGCCGATGGTGTTGTATCAGTGTAACAAGTGATGTCGGCAGGTGAGTTTTTGGTTGGGCCGATGGTGTGGGTCACACCGACAGCGGAGTATGGAGTAGCGATCGGCGAGACAGTTGTCTATCGGCGAAGGTTTTTTGGAAGCTGCCGATATGTGGGTGTCTGGCCGATGGGAGATGCGAAGTAGTCATCGGTGTGACAGGCGTATCGGTAGGAGAATTTTTGGGCGCGCTGACGAAGTGGTATCATGCTGAAAGGTATGATCATCGGGGTGACTTTGTTCATCGGCAGAGGTGTTTCTTGTTGGGCTGACAGTTGGTGGTCTGGCCGATAGGTGGAAGTGTCGTCGGCATGAGTTGAGCGGTCGGCGAAGGATTCATGGGCTAGGCCGATAATGTATATCATGGCGATGGACTGTGGGTGAAGGGTCGTGTGTCGAGCGCGGCAAAACGCTCGACACTTGGTATGTATGCGACTATGCTTTTAAAGCGTCGAAGTTGTCTCCGCACCATGCATGTGGGATTTTTCCCCTTGCATTATTTTTGAACCTGCGAAGGAGGCGTTTTGGCGGGAAGCCTCATGTTGACTACAGCGACAGTTTCCAAGTGAAGTGCGGGTGGTTGAGCCATCAATGACTATCATGCAGCGGTATGGGCGATGATACAAACGGTGAAGCTGCCTGATCATGAATAAAGACTTCCAGATAGTGGTGCGTGGCTCGAGGTTCCTCTGTCTGTTGCTGTAGTAAATTTTGAGCGCCATTCCTTTGAAGAATCTGTATCTGGCGGATTTTGTAGAAGCCATGTAATTAATTGCTGTGGTACACTTTCTGGCTGTTATAAGCAGACTGTGTTACCATTTTTCAGGTTGTTGAAAGTTGAACATTTGGCTCTGTAACACAATACAGTCTGTTTTGGTTGCTCTGTACAGTTGAAACCTGTGAGTTTATGTATCTCTTGTTGTACGTTTTGGCATGAATCCACTGATTTCATGGTTAATTTTATATGAGAAATGCTATGTTAGCATGTGTTTTGTTAATTCTGTCTCCAGTATTGCATGTATCTTTCTTCTGAGTCTGGATATTTAAGCAGTATTTGAGACTCTAGAACATAGAATTCCTGTGTTGAATGTTTAATCTTTTAACTTCTACTCAAGGGGTAGATTAAACTGTTTTTAGATTGAATATTGGGAAGGGTATACTGCAATAGGGATGCCATAAGTATAGATAGCTTAACACTCTGTAATTGGGAGATATCTGTAAGGCAGATATCATGTATATCCCCCTGAAATCTAGTTTTAGCTGTTCATGCTGATCATTCACAGGTGTATGTCTACTGACTCCAGGCCCTGGATAGGCACCAATCTAGCTCTGTGTTGAGGTTACAACCATGTCTAGCTTTGCATCCAAAAATCAAATCAAATCACTTCATCTTTCTATTTGTTAGTTGTAGGATTAGGATTAGGAACCTCTGCATGCTCTCATCCTTAACCAGACATTATGTCCAAGAATGTTGCCAACCTTGTGATTTGTTACACAAATCTTGGTCCATACATGAGAGTATTCTGCCTGTTGATGTCAAGTTAAATCCTTCTGTCATTGAGCTAGTCAAGATTATACTTTTATCAAATAGGGAAACCCCCCTTGGTGTGGCAGAACCAGAAGTGAAGGGGAGGAGCTCACGCAACCTCCTGTATTCAGTTGGCTGAATCTGCCTGTGCATTAGAACTGGCAAACCCTAATGCTGATTCAGAAGAAAAAACCAACAGGTGTATCTTGTAGCAATTTGGTTATTGTATCTATATTTGTGTCCACCATAGGAGCATACCTCTTCTTCTTTTCTACTACCTTTTTCAACCATGAGGGGGAGGGGGATGCAGAAACACTATCACTAGCATTAGCATTCAAAACAACATTATCTAACTGCATAGGAGGGGTATTATGTTAAGGGGGTTTTCTCAAACTTGGAGAATTGGGATTACTAAACAAAGAATGGAAAACACTAACTTCACCAATTTGATTGAAGATCAGAGAATCACTGTCAAGCACCAGAGAGTTGGGAGAAGCCACATTGTTTGCTTGTAGTTGTTGCAAAGCATTCAATTTCTCTTCAGTTCCTTCTCTTACAGACACAGGTTGGCCATCTTGTTCACATGTGGTCTTCAATCTCTTACTATCCTCAAGTTGTTCTCCATCTCCTCCAGATTGTGAGCCAACTATATGAAGAGTTGCATCCATATTAGCTGTAGCTCTTGGAGTATGAGAAACTTGTGATGTGTTATATTCCTTTGTTGCAGATTCTTTTTGCACTGAAGAGCCAACATGCTCTCTTATTATTTTCTCAAGCCACTTCTTAGTTTTGCTTAACACAAAAGAAGACTGAGACATGATATATGTGACCTCTTTATCAGACCAACGTATATGGGGCAAAGGTTCCAAAACAACATTTTGATAACCATCTAAATTTTAGAATTATCATTAATACCATCTAGGACCTGTAAGGGCAACTTGAAAGCCCAAACTTGGTCTATTGTTAACCTCATCCAATCTCTCCTTTGTACTTCCCTTTCATCAGTACAATCTTCCCAATAATCCTTAACATGAGGCTGATGTTCATACAGGCTCCCTCCATGCATATTCTTCTTAACAAAATTCTTACTATCAAACAATTGCACGTGGACAAAGGATGGAAATTGTATTCAGCAAAGATTTTCTCAATGTTCATGGCATTATCGTTACTCTTGCAAACATAAAAAGATAGAGACACAAGGAACAAATACCCTTTCTTTTTCATACCATGATATTTATTATTCACAGCTGCCATCTAGCAACGATAAACTTCCAAAGGACAAGATAATTCGAAGGACACTTGGGCAAATTCAATGGAGCACTTTCCAAACCTCCAATCCATAGATAGGTAAGCCTATCAAAATGAATGTAAAAGCTTCAAAAATTCATAATCAATGTCACTGCATCAGGAGAAATTCTCCTCTCAAGTGATCCTTCAATCCTTTTAACAGTCAACATGAGAAAGGCATCATTTATATGGTGAAAATATTTCATCCCAGCTTCTTTTTGCAATTGTGGAAAATAATGAAACACAAGTATATCTGGTGTGAGAGACCCCTGAGTCCTCAGACCAGGCTAGACAACCTCTTTACTAGCTAGCATATAAATCAAGAAAGAACACATATGGAAGGACACCCTCTGGTGAAACTTTGCTAGTTGTTCAATCATATGTTTGGTTATCAACTTTGCCCAATACACATACTGAGATTTGCTACAAATCACCAAAAAAAATTGACACATCCAATTTTTGAATGAGTTCATGACAACACAGTGTAATAGGGTAATCATATCATAGATTTCTTCTTTAAAATGCCCTCTCTTCATAATGGCGAGAAGTTAGGATTTACCTTTCCTTTCAACCTTAATCCAACTCTTAGCAATATGATTAAGGTACCAATCCTTTTTATCCCAAAAATATCCCCAACCCATGGTAACAAACATATCAACAAACTCTTCATGGTTTGGCAACCTTAATGCTTGCGACACATCCTCTGAATAAACGCTGGTAATTATGGTGCCATTATAAGCTCAAATTTCTTGTGAGTCGGGATGATAATTTCTTGCACAAGAAACAATTAAATCCACAGACACAACATGGCGGGTGGAAAAACCCTAGCATGAGCTAACCCACTGCTTGTTATCCTCTCTGCAATTAGAGACCTAATTTCTTGCCGCATTCTAATCCAAAAACCTTCTAGGTCTATGTTTCCAAGATTAGTATTCCTCACTTTGGACAAACCATTTTCAATTACAGAGGTAATTGAGAACCCCTGATACTCGTATTTCATTTTGAATTGTTTCAAAAACTAGAAAATGAAAGCTTATGAAGTAGTTAGGGACACCAAAGAGGCCCACAAGATATTTCAGAGAAACTGAACACCTAGACTCATGAAAGAAAAATCATTTTTCTTCACCCAGACAAATAAAAGTTCTCAATTTATCGCAGATAAGAAAAAAAAGTGAGTAAAGGATCTTGTTGGTTCCCAAAATAACTCCAACCCAAAACTCTAAAACACCTAGGCTAGTGATTGTCGTCAAGGTGAAAGGAAGAGGTTTATCAACAAGTAAAGGGGAATTTTGGCCAACTACAAGAGTGGGTAAACTCCTATGCTCTTCAAGCTCAACTAGACCTAGGAGAGATATTCCTAGAGGCATGAAATGAAACACAAATAAACATACACAATGACACCCAATGTACACTTGATCCCAAAGCTATCACTGGATCAAGACAAACTAGCTACACAGGCCTCTCATTAAGCTGATTCAATTGTGTGAATGTACATGCACAGGAAAGATGGTTTTTACCCTGAACTATAGATGAATGATTTGTTTAATTTAAAAGAGTGTTTGATCTCTCTCCAATATGGATTGGTGCTTACTCTATTGGGAAACTGAGTCATAAGCAATAAAAGGGAAGAAAAGGATTGAACCAACATCAACAGAATACCAAAATATATTCACATATATTTCTTAGATTATACTTCATACATTAGACATACTTAACTATCCAAAACCAAACTACAATGACCCATTTGCAATAAAGAAATGACCCAACACAAAGCATGCATGGATTTAAATGCTGTCACACATTATCAAATCTCTATTACAATCGCACCAGCAAATGTGGTGAAGGAAAACATACAACTATGATTATACATTCCCTTGAATCTTTACAAATGGCCATGGAGACATAAAAATGCATAAAATATGCTTTACAATAATTACTACGCTGCATCAAAACACAATCCTCTATTCATTGTCTAGACTGGCTTGATTTGAAGCCCTGAAACTCTCCTGAAGCACTGCAGATAAGACAATTGGCTCAGAGACCAACCCTGAAAACATCTAAAAAACATGTATATATAGTAATACAATTCAAACTGATGGCACTAATTCCTCGCGCTGCACTTAGTCAATGAGTACACACCATGCTGAATTCAATTTAGGCCAGAAATCAGTCAGAGAAAATACACGTTGGAAACCTACCCATACTCTAACAACACTGCAAAAACCAGAAGGAGATTTCTTGTACTCTTCATGTACTTGGGACAATAAAGAGGGAAGCCTTAACTTTAGTCTTTGACATCTACAATATCTAATTTATTTGTTTTGTCCTCCAACAATACCCATGCATTGAAGGATTTTACTGTTTGAACAACCTGCATGTCACTGTTTTGCAGAGTCACACAGTTTGAGTACAAATTAGCTTTTAAAGCTTTTACAACACTTTAAAACATGTTGTCCAATTTTTCCATTTCAATCTATTCTGCCTTCTGACTGTACCTATCTGCATATTTATCATTTTCCCTTTCTTTATATGCCTATTATCTTCATTCTCTACGTTATTTATGCCTATCGACAAATTCTACCTTTGCAGAACTAAGAAGCATTTGGTACCCTTTTACTTATTTGCTATCATCGGTGAATTTCTCTGGTGTAGTGATGGTTAGGAAGATCCTCAAAGAGAACTATCTAGACCGTGCAACTAGAGTAAATGCAACAGAAACAACCTAAAGATATGTAACAAATGCAAATTTAGTCATTCAGTATATCATAGAATTCAAATATAGATTGGCTGGCAACATGCAGGCTTACAATTAGGGCTCACATGCCTGATATCAAAATATGCACAGGATATAGCTTTGAAGCTCCTTCGCACAAAATCTAAGCTATCAACTATCTCTATATCATGAACTACTTTCCTAAGGAACTATTACATCAATATATATCATCTCTAGTACAAAATATTCCTCCACATCGGCCAAGGAAGATCACAAACTCCAATGAAGAGTTGTAACGTGTGTACACAAATAGGTCAGACCTAAGTGAATAGAATTCCTTTGGAAGTGAATGGAATGATGTATGATTCTTAGGGAAGGTTGGCCATGAACCAAAGATCAATGAATGATGTGTCATTAGGCTTCACAAGTTAGGAAATGCTCTGCAAGTATTCTCCTTTAGCTGATTGTCTGAGACTATCAGGATGCTTTGTTATGAGAAAATAGTCGATTTGCTGATAGTGATATCTTTCTGGTACCTTAAACAAATGCTCTGAGATTTGGATATGATGTGCATGAATGAATGTATATGCTAAGTTTAGCTCCACGAGATCTAAAATGCAACTACGGTAGAATGCGGACCAAAATACAGAAACTACTACTAATTGAACTGTCTGAACTGAACTGAAAAATGAAAGAAACAAACTAAAATGTAATTTTTTTTGGTTGGTACAAGATTGCTCTTGAACCAGGGATTCTCCTACATCATACATCTAGGGTTATTGAAAAAGTGAGTCCCTCACTTTGCTGGGGCTAGAGGAAAACCAAGGCGGTCTACCTCAACCTAAGAAATCCAAGATGAATCTTCTTGCGATCTGCCTTTCTACTTCACAAGATATTCTTTGTATTGTCTTCCTCTGGTGCTACGTCCAATTCTACTATCCAAAATGTCTTCAATCTGCTCTAGTCCTTGTTGTGGTAAATGCTCCTTCAAGTCTTCTTCAATGTTGTCACTGAACTCTACTTCATGATACTGATATAGGTCTTCAATGTTGAAAATAGGTGATATACCTAATGTCTCCGGTAACTCTACTTCATATGCATTTCCTGAATCAAACTTTCTGAGTATCCTACAAGGTCCAAACTTCTTCATCTTCAATTTGTTATAAGTGCCAACTAGAAATCTTTCTTTTCTCAAGTACATCATCACTTCATCTCCAACTGCAAATTCCTTATGTCTTCTCTTTTCATCTGCTTGTTCTTTATATTTGCTATTCATATCCTCCAAATGCTTCTTTACCTAATTATGCACTATCTTCATATGTTTTGCAAATTTTTCTGCTTCTACACTTCTCTTTTCTACCATACTGATATCTCTCAATTCTGCAACTCCTCTAGGGTTTACTCCGGTAACAATCTCAAAAGGTGTTCTTTCAGTACTCCTATTCACTAAATTA
Organism: Cunninghamia lanceolata; assembly: GCA_027924645.1. Classification (NCBI taxonomy): domain Eukaryota; kingdom Viridiplantae; phylum Streptophyta; class Pinopsida; order Cupressales; family Cupressaceae; genus Cunninghamia; species Cunninghamia lanceolata. The sequence goes on from BSBN01000547.1 coordinate 17,619,774, forward strand.
TTGTATGCCAAACTCCTATTCACTACCTCTGTCTGTCCATCAGTTTATGGATGAAATGTTGAACTAAACTTCAGATCTGTCTTCATCTTCTTCCAAAGTGTCTTCCAAAAGTATCCAAGAAATCTTGTATCTTTGTCTGAAATTATGCTCTTAGGTAATCCATGCAATCTCACAATCTCCTTGAAAAATAGGTCAGCTACATGCACTGCATCAGTTGTCTTTTTACAAGGTATGAAATGTGCCATCTTTGAAAATCCATCTACCACTACAAATATAGAATCATGTCCTCTCTGTGTCTTAGGCAATCCCATTACAAAATCCATACTTATGTCCTGCCGAGGTCTCTCTAGTACTGTCAAAGGTTTATACAATCCAATATTCTGACTACTCCCTTTTGCAACTTGACAAACTCTACAACTTTGCACAAATTTCCTAACATCCTTATGTATTTGAGACCAGAAGTAGTTTTCACTCACCAAGGCCACTGTCTTATTAATGCCAAAATATCATGCCACTCCTCCACTGTGTTTCTCCTTGATCAAATTATCTCTCATTGAACTTATAGGTATGCATAACTGATTTCCTTTGAACAACATATCTTCCTAATGAAATAGTCCAACCACTCACTCCTATCTGTCACAACAGATTCCTTACTTACTTTCCAAGGTTCTGCAAAATTAGTGTCTCCCTCATACATATGCTTCAACTCATCAAAACCTAACACTTCAACTCTCATCTCTATCAGCAAATTTCTTCTCCTACTCAAGGCATCTGCAACTTTGTTTAATTTCCCACTCCTGTGCTTCTAAACAAAAGTATAACTCTGCATGAACTCTACCCACCTCATGTGTCTCTAATTCAACTAACTTAACTGTTCAAATATTGCAAAGCTTGATGATCTGTATACAACACAAACTCCTTAGGCAACAATTAATGTCTCCACTTCTTCAAGGATTGAATTATGGCATAGAACTCTTGATCATAAATTGAATATCTTCTCTATGCATCATTCAACTTCTCACTAAAATATGCTACAGGTCTACCTTCTTGATTTAATATTGCTCCTATTGCATTCCCACTTGCAACACAATCAACTTGAAATACCTTATTGAAATCTGGTAATGCCAAAATAGGTTGCTCTATCACTTTCTGCTTCGACAACTTAAAACTTTTATCTCCTCCTAATGTCCACTTGAAATGTTTTCTGTCACCTCTCATGGTCTATGTCATAGGGTTACATACTGAACTAAAATTTCTGATGAACTTCTAGTAGAAACTAGCTAATCCATGAAATGATCTGACTTCTCCAATGCTCTTTGGTGTAGGCCATTCAACAATTGCTCTTACTTTCTCAAGGTCCATCTTCAATCCTTCCACATAAATCACAAATCCCAAATATACCAATTCTTCCTTCATGAAACTACACTTCTTGATGTTTATCAACAATTTCTCTTCTCTCAGTCTCTGCAAAACTTGTCTAGGGTGCTGCAATTGTTCCTCCTTTGTCTTACTGAAAATCAAAATGTCATCTAAATATACAATAACAAACTTACCCAATAATTTCTTTAGAACTTCATTCATCAATCTCATGAAAGTACTAGGTGCATTTGTCAATCCAAAAGGCATCACTAACCATTCATACAATCCTTCATTTGTCTTGAAAGTAGTCTTCCATTCATCTCCTTCTCTGATTCTGATCTGATGGTATCCACTCTTCAAGTCTATCTTTGTGAAATATCTTGCTCCACTTAAACAATCCATAATATCATCCATCCTAGCTAAAGGAAATCTATACTTAACTGTGATCTTGTTTATTGCTCTAGAGTCTGTACACATTCTCCATCTTTCTTTGGTGCTAACACTGTAGGTACTACATAAGGGCCCAAACTTTCTCTAATCAAACCTTTCCTCAACAACTCTTGTATCTGTCTATTCAATTCTTCATTCTCTGTTGGTGTCATTATGTGTGTTGCTTTGTTAGGCAAACTAGCTCCCAGTATAAGATCCATGTGATGATTGATACCCCTGATTGGTGGCAATCCTTTAGGTACATTGTCTAATATGATGTCTTCATACTCTGTCAGCAATTCAGTTATCTCCTTCTCTAATGTTTCAGGTTTCTTAGGGATCAAGGCATAACACATATTCTCATGTCTCAAAGCATCTAGAAATTTTCTTCCATCAACCAAATAGATTCTAGCATTCCCACATACTTCACTCTTAGGATCATCCTCCAAAGTTATCCAAGTAATTCTATTTCCATTTACTGTTATAGTGTATGCATTCTTTCTCCCATCATGTATAGCTTTTCTATCATACTGCTAAGGCCTACCAAACAAGATATGACAAACATCCATAGGCATAATATAACACAAGACTTCATCATGATAAGATCCAATATGAAATTTCACCATTGTTCACTCACCAGTACCTTATGATCATCCTGAATCCATGCTATCTAATATGGCTTAGGTTGTTTCAATCTTTCCAACTTTAGCTTAGTTACCATCTCCTCTAAAACTAGGTTATCAGAACTACCACTATCAATTACAACTTTACAACATTTACCTCCTGATTTGCATCTGGTTTTGAACAAGCTTTTTCCTTTGCAGTAGTTCCTCATTTGTCTCTGCTTGAAAAAGTGCTCTCCTCATCACAAGTGATTCTCCTTTCTTAGGTTTACCAACTGAATTAGGTGATCCAACATGTTCTTCTTCCACATAGGCTGCTCTTCCACTGTTCTCTGTCTTCTTTCTTGTACTCCCCTGATTACATTCAAATGCTCTATGTCCTTCACCTCCACACTTGAAACGAGTTTCTCTGAATGTTCTCCTATAAGATCCTCTTCCTTCTCTTCTGTATCCTTCACTCTGGTATGTACTAGAGTTCCCTCTACGATAGAAATTTCTGTCATCTCTCCAATATGCATTGTTATTTCTGTCCTCCTTCTGCTCTACAAATGATCTCTCTCCTCCAGAAAATGTTTTGCCTCTCTGAAATTTATTTCCTCTGCCTTTTTGTCTCTAATCATACCTCTTATTCAACTTTTCTTCAACTTTCAGGGCAAACTGATATGCTTCTTCCAGTGTTGGACCATCCTCACCAAATTTAGTTCCTCTTGAATGTTCAATCTCAGTCCATTGATGTATCTAGCCACTTTCTCTTTGCTTGCTTCACTATACCCTTATGATCATCTTATGAAATTCTTTAGTGTAATCCTTCACAAATTTCTCCTTTTGTCTCAGGTTTTGCAATCTCTTCAACAACTCCAACTCATAGTCAATAGGTATAAACTGGTTCTTCAATTTTGTCACCATCCTATCCCATTTTGTAATATTTTCTTTTCCTCTTCTGCTTCTATCCAATTGAACTTCTTTCCACCATATAGATGCATGTCCTTTTAGCTTTGTCTTTGCAAATTTCACCTTCTCCAGATCTTCAACTTCTTCATATTCAAAGTATTCTTCCATGTCATTTATCCAGTCAATCAACTCTTCAGGGTTCAAATTGCCAGTGTAATTAGGTACATCAACTCTAGGTCTCTTTCCAATCTTTGAAATAGCTCACAACATCTTGACTTGATCTGATTCTTCTTCTTCATCACCTCCTAGGGTTTCGCCAATATGTTCAATAGATTGAAATTCCTCTTCATCATCAGTTTCAATATTAGGTCTTAACATCAATCCTCTTCTCTTATCTTCCTCAATAGCATCCAATTGAATTCTCATTGTTTTCATCATTTCCATCATTGCATCCATTCTACTAGCCATTGTTCCAACAATAGGGATTCTCCTCAACGACATTCTTCCTGGGATCAAGTGTAAATTGCCTCAAGTTCGATGATCGAGCTATAAGGTGACAACTGCCTCACAATCAGTGATCGATTGCAACACAAGTAACCTGCCTCAAATTCGGTGATCTGTCCACAACAAGATCTTACATAATTCCTTTGCCAACTTCACTCAATTCACTCCCAAAGTTTCAAACTTTCGCTTTGATACCACTTGGTGCAGTCACGGTTAGGAGGGTCCTCAAAGAGAACTATCTAGACTGTGCAGCTAGAGTAAATACAATGGAAACAACCCAAAGATATGCAACAAATGTAGATTCAGTCATTTAGTATATCATAGAATTCAACTTCAAATCAGTCAGTAACATGCAGGCTTACAATTAGGGCTCACAGGTCTGATATTAGAATATGCATAGGATATAGCTTTGAAGCTCCTTCACACAAAATCTAAACTATCAACTATCTCTTTATCATGAATTACTTTCCTAAGGATCTATTACATCAATATATATCATCTCCAGTACAAACGATTCCTCTGCGTCCACCAAGGAAGATCACAAACTCTAATGAAGAGTTGTAATGTGTGTACACGGATAGGTCAGACCTAAATAAATAGAATTCCTCCGCAAATGAATGGAATGATGTGTGGATCTCAAGGAAGGTTGACCACGAACCAAAGATTAAGGAATCATGTGACATTAGGCTTGACAAGTTATAAAATGCTCTGCAAGTCTTCTCCTTCAGCTGATTGTTTGAGACTGTCAAGATGCTTTGTTCTGAGAAAATAGTCAATCTTCTGATAGTGATATCTTTCCGGTACCTTAACCAAATGCTTTGAGATTTGGATATGATGTACATGAATGAATCTATATACTAAGTCCAGCTCCAAAAGATCTGAAATGCAACTGCGGTAGAATGCGGACCAAAATATAGAAACTGCTACTGACTAAACTGCATGAACTGAACTAAAAAATAAAAGAAAGAAAATGAAATGTAAATGTTTTTTTAATTGATGCAAGATTGCTCTTGAACCAGGGATGATCTTGCATCATTCTCTTTCTCTAAACTCAACAAGAAACCTCCTTTGTCAACAAAACTCCAACTTATCGAACCATCTTGCCTTTTGCCCTTTATCGACAAAACCTAAATTTTTTCAACCATCCTTTATCGCCCATATCAAAGATTTCACATTTTTTGGAACTATGGTGACCATCCTTCTTTTTATAGGCAAAAAATCATTTTTTTGAACCATGGTGTCTTTTCCCATATCAACAAAAGTATCATTTGTTGAACCACTAGAAGAAACTCCCTTTTTAGTTGCCTTATCGGTGAACTATCAATTTTTCAAGCTTTTCACCAATTCCACCTTTAGTCGATTTGCTGACAGAACACTCTCTTTTCTTGTATTTGTTTTCCTTAGGAAACTTTACCATCAATTTTTACCTTATCAGAAAAAGTGGCCCACACTGAATGTGAATGAATTACCCCTTCTACCCTCTATCGACAAACTTTAGCTTTTCAGAACCAAGGGCCACAACATCACTTTCTTCATTATTGACAAAATGCCACTATGCTGAACTCTTTTGCTTAGCAAAATATTACCATTATTTGCCTTGTTAGCAAAAAGGACCCATGCCAAAACCAACTCCTTTATCGGTGAAAATGCCCTTTGTCGAACCAGCTTTACCTTCCTTTGTCGGCAAAAACACATATCAATGAACTACTGAAAATCTGAACTATTTTCTAGTTTTGCCTTCTGCCGATTCCGCGACAAAGCATCTTTCCTTAGCTTTTTCCTCTCTCATGCCTTGGTCATTTTTGCCTTATCGACAACTTAGTAGAATCGAAAACTTTGGAAGCCTCACACTTCCCTATTGCCTTGTGCCCTGTTGTCACCTTATCGGTGAATCGGCTAAAAGCCAAACTCTAAAAAAGTTCACGAGTTCCAAAAAAGCTGATTTGTCGACAGAGGCCAAATATGGAAGAAAATTCTAAGGGAGAAATGACTTTTGACCAAGGCAAAAACATAAAAGGCCAAACTTTGACCAAGCATAACTTTTTCGTTTTAAGGAATTTTGAGGTGGTTCAAAAGGCAAAGTTTCCCAGAATTCAATTCTCTATTCAATGGTGACCTAGGCTAAGGAATTTTCACATGATTTTTGGATGTTGGGGGAAAAATGGGAATATAATTTTTTAGGTGCCAACACTGGCTCTTATTGGGGATGTGTGACAAGCAGTGTCACAATGAGGATCTAAAATATCTCTGGGCAAACCAAAAAGCAAAAATGAACATGGGAAACAACCAAAATGCAAACAACAACAAGGGCATATATATAAAAGAACATATAGCCATTAGGAAATGACTGTAAGCAAAATTTCATATCATTGCAGGTCGAACCTGCACAAAATTGCTGCAACTACTTGCCTCTATCAAAGACAAGTTGAATGAAGGAGCTGACCTCCCTCAAGCCAAATTTGCATTTTTTACCTAGCTACAACAACTGAGGACTGTCTTCAACACATGCCAATCTGCAAAAAAAATTCTTGAAATAGAGATGAGCCTCATTACTGAAAACAACATTGCTGCATGGCAACCATAGATAATAGGTACTTGACCTATTCCACTCCATACCATGCACTTTCATATCATCAGGGGGTGAGAAAATAGAATCCAAGTCAGTGTTAAAAGAATTGGATGTGAATAAACATCCATTGTCAACTACAACTTCACTATCACAGCTGACCTCTTCATGCAAACTAAGGAAAAAAGAGAACACCTCTAGCTCACATGGCAAAGAAAAATGTGCCTGACTGCACTGTTGATCCATAAGAGAAGAGACTTCATCTTGTAGAGAAAATTGGAAAATCTCTAGCTTTCTCATATCCTCAAGTTTGGCAAAAACATGTAGATTTTGAACTTGGCATTCATGTTGCTGTCCAATGTCATTATTATGTGTATACTGGGCCCAAATAAAAGATTCAAATTCAGGCACAACATTATTATCCACAGCATCAGACACTTGACCTTCATTACAAATGAAACTTTCATACTTATAGGTCTCAAACTCTTAGATAATAGGTTGCTAGCATACACCACCTTCACAGATGCTGATGTCTTGTTCCACACTTGGATCACAAACTTGATCCATATCTTCATCATTATCAGCATATGAATCATAATGAGGTCTTTCAAATGATGGACTGCATCCATTCCACAACCTCTCTATTTCAATATCAACTGGGCAACTCATTGTATTACAACTACTATTGCATATAGGTACTAGACTGTCCTCCTCCACACCACCACAAGGAATTCTATCAGCTGCTTGCATAATTGGATCAACAACAAAATAGTCATCATGGAGATGCTTCTACTGATGCTAGCAGTTATAGGATCAACTAACTGGAACTAGTCAATGCACAAATCATTAGTAAAGGCATAAGAAGTGTCATTCAAAGCACATGACACCTTATCATCTACACAAACATCCTCAACACCATCAATCTCATCATTGTCATCATAGACAAAACCTGGGAGCTCACTGAACAACAATTCATCATTTCCATCACTCCCATAAGTTGACACATCCATATGCAAAGACGTGTATATGCTGCTCTCATCCTTCATATTGTCAAGAGATGCTACATCAAACATCTCTGCCCTCATGTCCTCACTATCAGATTGCACCTGCCTAATATTGCATTCATGAGCATCACAACCCTTAGTAAGGTCTTCAATGTGAAACCCAATGCCTGCACCTTCATCTGTCTCAAATAAATTATTATTGGGTGCACACATGCTACCATCATCTTTAAATTCAGATTGAGGATCACAAGACAAAGCATCAATGCCATCATCCTCAGCAGATGATGCATCCAATTGAAGATAGGTAGCTACATTATCTTCACTCTTAGTACAACTATCATATGATGCTGCCTCGCATGGATTCATTTTCCTGACAACACACTCAACCTGATATGTAATACTATTGTTTGCCATATGCTCTTAATTCACAATACTCACCTTAGGGGACACCAACCCGACAACATATTCATCTCTCATTTTAACCAAGGCATCAATAGCAAGGTAAGCCTACTGCAAATTAACTAGCTTCAGATCTTCTTGTACTGAACTCAATTTAGCTTCATAAGACTCAAAAAGAAAATTAATGCAAGTTGGAATAGAAGATTTGAAGATGCTTGGAATTCTAGACAATGTAACAGAAAACTAATGGCTAAAATCCACACTGGATTCTCCCTCATGGCTTTTTATACTTTCAAGTTCTTGGAAAAGAAGAACAGGGTCCAAGCTACTTGCAAACTCCTCAAATGCATCCACTAAATGATCCCAAGAAGCAAAGTAATGGATTGGGAAACCAACAAGCCATTCCTTGCCAATCCACATAGAGATCTGACAAAGAACCTCATCCACATATCCTCATCCTCAAATCAGAACCTGTCCATGAAATTTGAAAATGTAAGAACACGTGCCTTCCCATCATAAGCTTCACACCCATCAAATAAAGGCATCTGACAATAGATCTTATTGGGTATGGACTGCTTCTCATAATTGACCCATGAAAGGTCCAACTGTTTGTATGCGGTATCATTAGCAACAGGAGGGGGCTGAAAAATTGAACCATTGACAACAATGGGAGGGGCAATGGATTGTGCCCTGGACTGATGTAGCATGATTTGATTTTCCAATTCCCTTTCTTGTTGTTGTAAAGACTCTAACAACTACTTGGATTTATCAACCTCATACCACAGTCTATTTGAATCATTATGATTATGCAAGGGTGTATGACATTGAGGCACGTGAATACAAGATGCAGGGCAATCTTAGTAATAAGATGATTCATCATCATACGAATCATAAGCATCTTCATCCTCACAATATTCATGACAAGAACATGAGGCACAGGACAATGCACAAGAAGGATCTGCCCTAGGGCCATGAGTGTAATATAATTTTCTAGGACGATCAGGGAAATCCACTCCTATGTAATTTCTAGGGTTTGATACACAGGAAGACCCAGATAAAGGAGCAGCCCTAGAATAGTCATGTTCATACCAACCATCCATGACTAAAATCTTCTATCATGCAGGGTGACACAAAACTTAATAGAATAATTGCCTTTGTACTTTGGAGGAAATATAAACTAGTTATAAAAGGAAACCATGTGTACCTTAAACTTTCAACAACTATTCATAAACTTGGGGTGTCTAAATCACCAACAACACAGCTATAACAACAATGAACAATCTTCAGTTCTTTGACAACAGAGTCTCCACCTCTTTGAAAGAGGAACTCCCTGAAGTGTGACAATCTTCAGAGCCAAAACTGATTCTAGGTTCAACTCACTAGCAGAGTCTTCAAACTTTTATAACCCGACATTTTACTCATCCCTAAAAATAGCGCCAAAATGTTGGTTCCCAAAATAACTCCAACCCAAAAGTCTACAACATTCCTAAAACACCCAGGCCATGGATTGCCGTCAAGGTGAAAGGAAGAGGTTTATCAAAAGTAAAGGGGAATTTTGGCCAACTACAAGAGTGGGGGTAAACTTCTTAGCTCTTCAGGCTTAGCTAGACCTAGGAGGGATATTCCTATAGGCATGAAATGAAACACAAATAAACATACACAGCCATACCCAATGAACACTTGATCCCAAAGCTGTCACTAGATTAAGACAAACAAATTGCACAGGCCTCTCATTAAGTTGATTCAACTGTGCAAATGTACATGCACAGGAAAGATGGTTTTACCCTGGACCATAGATGAATGATTTGTTTGATTTAAAAGAGTGTTTGATCCCTCTCCAATATGGATAGATGCCTACTCTATTAGGCAACTGAGTCATAAGCAATAAAAAGGGAAGAAAAGGATTGAACCAGCATCAATAGAATACCAAAATGTATTCACATACATTTCTTAGATTATACTTCATACATTAGACATACTTAACTATCCATAACCAAACTATAATGACCCATTTGCAATAAAGAAATGATCCAACACAAAGCATGCATGGATTTAGATGCATGCTGTCACACATTATCAAATCTCTATTACAATCGCAACAATAAATATGGTGAAGGAAAACATACAACTACGATTATACATTCCCCTGAATCTTTACAAATGGCCATGGAGACATACCAATGCATAAAATATGCTTTATAATACATTCCTACGCTGCATCAAAACACAATCCTCCATTCACTGACCAGACTGGCTTGATTTGAAGCCTTGAAACTCTCCCAAAGCACTGCAGACCAGAGAATTGGCTCAGAGACCAACCTTGAAAACATATAAAAAAACATGTATATATAGCAATACAATTCAAACTGATGGCACCAATTCCCAATGCTGCACTCAGTCAATGAGTACGCACCGTGCTGAATTTAATTTAGGCCTAGAAATCAGTCAGAGAAAATGCATGTTGGAAACATGCCCATACTCTGACAATACTGCAAAAACCAGAAGGAGATTTCTTGTACTTTTCATGTACTTGAGACAATAAAGAAGGAAGCCTTGACTTCAGTATTTGACATCTGCAATATCTAATTTATTTGTTTTGTCCTCCAATGGTACCCATTCATTGAAGGATTTCACTATTTGAACAACTTGCATGGCACTGTTTTGCAGAGTCACAAAGTTTGAGTACAAATTAACTTTTAAAGCTTTTACAACACTTTAAAATATGTCCAAATTTTCTATTTCAAGCTATTCTTCCTTCTAACTGTACCTATCTACATATTTGTCATTTTCCCTTTCTTTAAATGCCTATTATCTTCATTCTCTACATCATTTATGTTGGGAATTAAGGTGTCTCAACCTTGGTAATTCCTTGCATTTATTATTGTAATGTAATTTATTTACTTAGGCTATGTTGTAATTTTGTTGCACATCTTATTTTGTCATTTAGTGTGAAGTGGCACGATGAGTTGTCACTCCACTTGTAAGATGACTAGGATGGTCAACACACTCCATGTGGAGATAGGCGTCCCTTTTGTGTGGTAGAGGTTTTCTGCCATGTGTTAGCATCTTGACTAGTGTGTAAGTGAATCTTGACCGAAATGATTATGACAGATCCCTATAATAGAATCTATGACACGTAAGAGTCAGAAATAGAAGGTTCTATGACAGGTGAAGACGTGTGTCATAAGGCATCTTGGAAGAAGGCATCTTTGGGTGCCCCAAGGAGAGTTATGACATGTTGTAAGAGAATATGCTATTTATAGCATGTTTATGACAGATTCTCTTACAACTGTAAGATATGTCAGTATGACGGATTCTATGACAGTTGTAAGAGTCATAAGAGCATTTGTCATTGCCCAACTTGGGAATAGGCAACCTCTTTCGGATGGGGTAACTTGACAAGTGTCAGGAACATCCTAGAGTGTTGGACAAGTGTCCATAGGCATGGGTTTTGGGCCATGAGGCCATGTTGGATGCCCATCTCAAGATAGAGCCATTTTTTCCTTGTATTTTCTATATAAACAGGTGCTTTGGAGAGGAGATGTATTATATGATTGATAGGTATTATTATGCTATCAGTTTATCTCTAGATACAAGTGTTAAAGACTCCTGAGAGCTTGCATTGCAAGTGTATTGTAAACCATTTCAGTTTTGATAATACATTGTGCAGGTTTTGGAGTGTGGGTTTTTTCACCTGATAAGGGTTTTCCCCATGTATATCTTGTGTCTCTCTCTCTTGTGTCTCATTTATGTGTGTATGTGTATTGCTGCAATATTTCCATTGTTGTTGTTAACATTCTGTAATTGTAAAGGATAAAATTAATTTGCACTCTCCTCTCCTCTTTAGATTAGTGTAGGAAGCAATTTCTGCACACCTAGCTTCCTTTTAGTTGGTATCAGAGCCTGGCCAGTTTTGGTTCTAGCTGTTGGGTAGGGGTTTTTTGAGCTAATCTTAGGTTGAGTGGGAGTCTATGCAGAGTATTTTGTATCTTGTTGTAGGAAGGAGATGGCAACCACATCTGGAAGAGTAGATGTGGAGAAGTTTAATGGCACAAATTTCAAGTTGTGGAAACTCAAGATGGAAGATCTACTTGTTGATTGTGACCTATGGGAAACCGTTGATGGCACAAAACCTACAACAATGTCACAAGCTGATTGGAACCTCAAAGATCAGAAGGCTAAGGGTCTCATAAGACTCTATCTAGCTGACTCTGTCCTATTGAATGCCCATGAGGACAAGACTACGAAAGATCTTTGGAAGAAGTTGGGATCTGTTTATCAGGCCAAGTCCTTGGTGAACAAGCTTTTTCTGAAAAAGAAGTTGTTTTCTCTGAAAATGGAAGACGGAGGATCTGATGTGCACCATATGAATGCTTTTAACATGCTTGTTGCACAGTTGACATCCGTGGGTGTGAAAATGGAGGAGGATCGATGTATGACCCTACTTTGTTCTTTTCCAGATTCATGGGATCATCTTGTCATGGCTATCGGAAGCACTACCACCACCTTCAAGATGGATGATGTAGTATCTTTGTTGTTATTTGAAGAAGTGTGGAGAAAGATAACCAAGTCAGCTAAAGATGCTCTTGTAGTTTATAGAAGATCCAAAGAGAAAGGGAAGAAGAAGGACAAGAAAGGTGGAAAGGGTAGATCCAAATCCCGTGGGAGATCCAAATCTCTTAGAAAGTCCAAGGCTCTCTGTTGGAACTGTGGCAAATCTGGGCATTTTCAAAAGGAATGCAAAGAGGAAAAGAAAAAGAAAAAGAAGAATGCCCCAGATTCAGATTCTAACAAGTCATAAGATGATGGTGATGCCTTCATCGTAGCCCTGGCCACCCATGCATCTGATGATGTGTGGTTGATAGATTCTAGTGCATCATTCCACATGACCTCGCATCGAAGCTGGTTCACGAACTATGAAGAGTTTGATGGTGGAAGAGTGTACCGGGGTGACGATTCTCATCTAAAGATTGTTGGTTGGGGAAGAGTCTCAATCAGATTCCCTGATGGACAAGTGAAGGGGATCATTGGGGTTATGCACATCCTAGTCTTGGCACGAAACCTACTTTCTATAAGTATGTTGAATGATGCAGGTGTGTAGGTTGTCTTTTTGAAGGATGGATGCAAGATGACTAGAGGATCTATGGTGCTTGTGAAGGGTACTTGGAGGGGTACTCTATTTTATTTGGAGGCATGCACTACACAGTGCAATAGTTCTTCTAACTTGTAGAAAAGAGCTGCAGTCACTTCATCCCCACCATCTGAATGAGCAGTGAAGAAATTTATTGTAACACATTCTGATGGTAGTGCACATGCTTTGGAAGTTAAACTTCATGCTAAAAAGACTATGTTATGGCATTTAAGATATGGCCACATTAGTGAGAAGGGTCTTAGAACCCTGAAAAATAAAAACCTTGTTGAGGGGTTAAATGATTCTAATCTTGATTTCAACTTTTGCGAACATTGTGTATATGGAAAGCAAAACCGTGTTTAGTTTTACTCTAGTTCTCACAAGTCTTCTGGTGTATTGGATCTTATTCATTCTGATGTGTTTGGTCCTGTTAATGTTTCTTCAATTTCTAAATCTGTATATTTTGTATCTTTCATAGATGATTACAATAGAAGGACATGGGTTTATTTTATTAGAAGCAAGACTAAAATCTTTAGTCGATTTAAAAAGTTTAAAGCTTTTGCTGAAAATCAGACTAGTAAAAAGATTAAGTGTTTGAGAACTGATAACGGCGGTGAGTTTTGTTTGGCAAAGTTTAATAAGTTCTGTAAAGAACAAGGGATTGAAGGACATAAGACAACTCCATACACCCCACAACAAAATGGAGTTGCATAGAGGATGAACAAGACACTGATGGAGAAGGCTACAAGTATGCTTAGTGGAGCAAGCCTTGAACAAAAGTTTTGGGTTGAAGTTGTAGCCGCTGCTTGCTACGTGGTAAACAGGTCTCCTACATCAACTCTTGTTGGTAAGACACCTATGGAGGTGTGGTCTGGTAAGAAGCCTTCAATCAAACATCTTCATGTCTTTGGTTGTGAGGCATATGCACATGTGCCTAGGGAGAAATGGTCTAAATTGGAGAACAAGGCTGTTAAGCATATTTTCATTGGCTATGGTGTCAGTGTGAAAGGATACAAGCTTTGGGATCCTGTGGCTAAAAAAGTGTTGTATAGAAGAAGTGTTATCTTTAGAGAGCTAACACCTTCTTCTGTTGTTCTAAAACTAGAACAGACATAAAAGAAAGAAGATGTGGTTCAGTTTCCTTCTACCCCTGAGAAGACTGAACCGACAAACCCTGTGAGACCTGATGATGAGGAGAGCTCTAGCAGCTCTTAAAGCTCAGAAGAAGAAGCAAAACCTCAACCTCAACCATTGAGGAGGTCTACATGAACAAGAAAGCAACCTGATAAGTTTGGTTACTCATTACTTGATTCTAGTTGTGCTTTTACCTTACTTACTAACACTGATGAGCCTAGAACTCTGACAAAGGCTATGGGCATGAAAGATGTAGGTTCTTGGAAGGAGGCCATGGAAGATGAGATGGCTTCCTTGGAAAAGAATAAAACATGGGACTTGGTGCCTTTGCCTGAAGGACGGAAACCCGTTGGATGCAAATGGGTGTTCAAGAAGAAATTTGGTGTAGATGGCAGTGTTGAAAAGTACAAGGCTAGATTGGTTGCAAAGGGGTATTCACAAATGGAGGGAATTGATTATGGTGAAATTTTCTCTCTCGTTGCAAAGCTGACATCCATTTGGTTCTTGTTATCTCTTGCAGTTGCTTATGACTTGGAGGTAGAGCAGATGGATGTGAAGACAACTTTCCTTCATGGTGATTTGGAGGAAGAAATTTACATGTCACAGCCAGAGAATTACATAGAGAAAGGTAAAGAAAATTTGGTTTGCAAGTTGAAGAAGTCCTTGTATGGTTTGAAACAGTCTCCCAAGATGTGGTATATGAAATTTAATGCCTTTGTGTTGTTCATTGGATTTCTGAGATCAAAATCTGATCATTGCATGTATTACAAGTTTGACAATGATCCCATTCTCATTATTGCATTGTATGTTGACGATATGTTGTTGATTGGGAATGGTAAGAATATGATTTTTGATTTGATGTCTCAATTGTCAGCATAGTTTGAGATGAAAAATCTAGGGGTAGCCAGGTACATTCTAGGAATGGAAATAAGAAGAGACAGAGCTAACAAAATACTTTGGTTAAGCTAGAGTAAGTATGTGAAGACCATATTGGATAGGTTCAGCATGGCAGATTATAGACCATTGTGTGTTCCTGTTTCATTGGGAACAAAGTTGTCTGTTAATGATTGTCCAAAATCTCCTAGTGAGGTGGAGGATATGAGCAGAGTACCTTGTGCTAGTGCTGTTGGCATTTTGATGTATGCTATGGTTTGCACAAGACCAAACATTGCCTAAGCAGTGGGAGTCCTTGGTTGATTTATGGCTAATCTTGGATGGGTACATTGGGATGCAGTTAATTGAGTGTTCAGATATTTAAGGGGTACTTTTGAGTATTTCATATGCTATCATGGTAATGCTATAGGACCTCCACATTTAGTTTGTATTCGTGGATTCATGGATTCTAATTGGGCAGGTGACATTGACAGCAAGAGATCCACCAGTGCCTATGTGTTCACTATGTTCAGTGGTGCAATTAGTTGGATGAGTAAGTGACAACCTGTGGTTGCTTTGTCCATGATAGAAGCTGAGTATATGGCAGAAACTCATGCTTGCAAGGAATCTATTTAGCTTAAGAGATTGTGTTCAGATATTAGTGTTGATGTAGGACAGATTATGATTTGTTGTAATAGTTAGAGTGCGATTTGCCTAGCAAAGAATCCAACTTTCCATGCCAGAACAAAGCATATTGATGTACAGTGTCACTTCGTGTGAGATATGGTAGAGGATGGGAAGGTGAATTTGGAGAAGGTAGATACCTTGAAGAATGTTGCAGATGCATTGACTAAACTAGTGGGCACAGAGAAGTTCGGATGGTGTTCGGAGTCTATGGGCCTCTCGGCCTATAGCAGTTAAATCTTGTTATTTCTATTCGCTCTTACAAGGTGTTCGACAAGTGGGCGAATGTTGGGAATTAAGGTGTCTCAACCCTGGTAATTTCTTGCATTTATTATTGTAATGTAATTTATTTACTTAGCCTATGTTGTAATTTTGTTGCACATCCTGTTTTGTCATTTAGTGTGAAGTGGCACGATGAGTTGTCACTCCACTTGTAAGATGACTAGGATGGTCAACACACTCCATGTGGAGATAGGCGTCCCTTTTGTGTGGTAGAGGTTTTCTGCCATGTTTCGGCATCTTGACTACTGTGTAAGTGAATCTTGACCGAAACGGTTATGATAGATTCCTATGACAGAATCTATGACATGTAAGAGTCTGAAATAGAAGGTTCTCTGACAGGTGAAGACATGTGTCACAAGGCATCTTGGAAGAAGGCATCTTTGGGTGCCCCAAGGAGAGTTATGACATGTTGTAAGAGAATATGCTATTTATAGCCTGTTTATGACAGATTCTCTTACAACTATAAGATATGTCAGTATGATAGATTCTATGACGGTTGTAAGAGTCGTAAGAGCATTTGTCATTGCCCAACTTGGGAATAGGCGACCTCTTTGGGATGGGGTGACTTGACAAGTGTTAGGAACATCCTACAATGTTGGACAACTATCCATAGGCATGGGTTTTAGGCAATGAGGCCATGTTGGGCGCCCATCTCAAGATAGAGCCATTTTTGCCTTGTATTTTCTATATAAACAAGTGCTTTGGAGAGGAGATGTATTATGTGATTGACAAGCACTAATATGCTGCCGATTTGTCTCCAGATACGAGTGTCAAAGACTCCTGAGAGCTTGCATTGCAAGTGTATTGTAAACCATTTCAATTTTGATAATACATTGTGCAGGTTTTGGAGTGTGGGGTTTTTCACCTGATAAGGGTTTTCCCCACGTATATCTTGTGTCTCTCTCTTGTGTCTCATTTCAATGTGTATGTGTATTGCTGCAATATCTCCATTGTTGATGTTAACATTCTATAATTGTAAAGGATAAAATAAATTTGCACTCTTCTCTCCTCTTTAGATTAGTGTAGGAAGTGATTTCTGCACACCTAGCTTCCTTTCAATTTATGCCTATCGACAAATTCTACCTTTGCAGAACTAGGAAGCGTTTGGCGCCCTTTTTCTTATTTTCCATTATCGGCAAATTTCTCTTTCTCTGAACTCAACAAGAAAACTCCTTTGTCGGCAAAAATCTTTACCAAACCACCTTTTTCCCTTTATCGACAAAACCTAAATTTTTTGAACCATCCTTTATCGCCCATATCGACGATTTCACATTTTTCGGAACTAGGGTGACCATCCTTCTTTTTATCAGCGAAAACTCATTTTTCTGAGCCATGGTGTCTTTGCCCATATCAACAAAAGTATCATTTGCCGAACCATTGGAATAAACTCCCTTTTTAGGTGCCTTATCGATGAACTATCAATTTTCTGAACTTTTCACCAATTCTGCCTTTAACTGATTTGTCGACATAACACTCTCTTTTCTTGTCTTTGTTTGCCTTAGGAAACTTTACCATTAATTTTTATGTTATTAGAAAAAAGTGGCCCACATCGAACTTGAATGACTTAACCCTTTCTGCCCTCTATCGACAAACTTTAGCTTTTTAGAACCAAGGGCCACAACATCACTTTCTTCATTATCGACAAAATGCCACTATGCCAGACTCTTTTTCCTTAACAAAATATTACCATTATTTGCCTTACCATAAAAAAGGACCCATGCCGAACCAACTCCTTTATTAGGGAAAATGCCCTTTGGTGAACCAACTTTACCTTCCTTTGTCAACATAAACACATATCGACGAATTGCTAAAAATCCAAACTAGTTTTCTAGTCCTGCCTTCCGCCGATTCCCCGACAAGGCATCTTTCCTTAGCTTTTTCCTCTCTCATGCCTTGGTCATTTTTGCCTTATCAACAACTTAGCAGAATCACAAACTTTGGAAGCCTTGCCCTTCCCTTCTTCCTCGTGCCTTGTTGTCGACTTATCGACGAATCGGCTAAAAGTCGAACTCCAAAAAAGTTCATGAGTTCAGAAAAAAGCCGATTTGCCAACAAAGGCAAAATATGGAAGAAAATTCTAAGGGAGAAACCACTTTCAACCAAGGCAAAAACACAAAAGGCCAAACTTTGACCAAGCATAACTTTTTGTTTTAAGGAATTTTGAGGTGGTTCAAAAGGCAAAGTTGCCCAGAATTTGATTCTCTATTCAATGGTGACCTCGGCTAAGTTTTTTCACATGATTTTTGGATGTTGGGGGCAAAATGGGAATATAATTTTTTAGGACACTAACTTGAGTGAGGAGTCGGGGAATCGGGTGGTTCCGGAACTCATGAACTTGCTGACCGGGGTACAAAAAAGCTTAAGATCGCCAACTAAGAGTAAGAATGACTAAGTAAGGATCACGACTTACAAATAGGGTGAAATATAATAAAGAATAAGGAGGGGGACTTTGACTTAACATATGAAATGACTAAATTTTTTGATTATAGGGTAACATTACTGTTCCTTTTGAGCAAGTTTGCCTAGGACACTAACTATTCCCTCTCAAAGGGGCATAACACTTTTAGACGACTTCAATGGGGAGGTAATCAACAAATTTTCCCACTGGTGATAGATAACCTGATTGAAAGAGATTTGATGAACAAATCAAAATTCACAAAAACAACATCCAAGATTGCTAGATGGAGAATGTGACTAGGCCCAACAGACAAGGAGTGCATCGACAAACCGGATTCAAAATTTAAGTTTTCTTGCTCAACAACTTCCATCTTCTATCATTTTTCTATTGACTTCCACTTGTTGTGCAACTTTGAGAGTTTAGTTTCTTAGTTTAGTAGTCCTCTTTTAGAACCCCACTCCTTGACTACATCAATAGGTTACCTCATTGAAAGTTCTAGTACTTCATCGTTGTGAGAATCACCTAAATGCAATGAGTGCTAAGTGGACCATTCACGGACATGGGTGGGCTCCTAGGTAGTTTCGATGCTTCACCCATATGAGCATCACCCAAATGTAAAGAATGTTGAATGGACCAATCATGAATGAGAGACAAGCTCTTGTGAATCCTTACTCATAAAATAAGGTTGATGAATATTGACTTGAAACTATGCAATTGAATCTCGTGAACTAGTGCTCATAAGTTATGGGTCAACGAAAATATACTCAAAACAATGTAGTTAAATCTATTCATGGATATGACAGGCAGGATCTTGTGAACTACACATGAAATATCAGTTGATGGAGATTGACTTGAAACTACGTAAGTGAATATCATGAACTATTACCCTAAAATATGAGTAAATGGAGATTGATTCCAAACTAGACAGTGAAATTTTATGAACTACTCATGAAATATGGGTTAATGAAAATTAATTCAAAGGTATACAATTAACTTCATAAAATCACTACTCATGAAGTATGAGATAAAGATTGAGACAAAACTATGACAAATATGGAAACGACTTGAAAAATTTTGCGGGCCAAAAAATCATCAAACATTTCTAAGAGGAAGGTCCCATGCACTTGCTTAACTTATTTTGTTTAGTAATCACTTCCAATGTTTTAGGAAGTTTTGTGTGGAGTTAGTTGTTAAATGAATGGTAGAAATTAACAAGGAAAATTTTAGAGGTAAACTTTGGAAGGAAATAGAAAAGAGAAGGGAAGGAAATATGTGGAGCCATGCAGCCTATTTTTCCCTGTTTTTTCACAACTTATTTTCAATCCTTAAACTATAGGAACTCACTAATTACATGAGAAGATTCTAAATTATCCTTTCTACTTGTTTTCAAATTATTTTTTCTATTTAATTTAAAATTTAAAAGTACGCAGATAGTAGTTGAGGTTTTCATGACTATGGTGGTGATGGCAGGGTATGGCGGTGCAGGCTGCGGAGGCCTTGTTTGTTTGCAGCTGCTTTGCAACTTTTCTATTTTGTGGATAAAATTTTGTACTCTTCCTTCTCTGATGTGGAAGGAAGCTTATGATGTTGGTTTATTATAGTTTATTTTTGGGCTGCCCATAACGCATTTTCGTTAAAAATAAAAAAAAGGAAAAGAAAAGTTATAAGCAGCAGGTCCTTTTCACGTGTTTGGAACTTTGGACTCTTTTTCAAAATCGCGACCATCCACTCTGTCAAACATCTGATTTCAAATTATTCTTTCTACTTAATTTAAAATTTACGTGAGGTCATCTAATGCATAAGCAGCAGCATTAGCCGATGGCCTAATTTAGGCTTTAAAACTCGATCGCTGCTCAGGTCCTTTCACGTGTTTGGACTCTTTTTCAAAATCTGACTGCACGAGGCAAGGAAAAAACGACACAAAATTTGGTATTTAAAGAGCAGATGAGAACTGAGAGATGAAACATCATTTGAATTTTTATAATTCCCTTCCACCGGAACGAACTGCGAGATCAGTGCAAGCCATTAACGAAATAAACAGTTCTCTTTTTAAATTGTGGTAAGCAATAACTTTCAATATGTTTGGGGACGATTTTTATTAATCTTTTTCAATTGTAGAGATGCTTTCTTTGAATGTATTATGTTTAATGCTTTGGTGGCCTATTTAGTTTTAACTACAGGAGTCATGAATTCACTATAGTAGGATATTGTCAGCTGTTATTTGACTGAATGCATATTAGTAGTATTGGATTGGGATATTTGTTTTACCGGTTTTGTTTTAGTTGCTATTATTTGTAATGGGTTATTTTAGTGGACATAGTGAGGAAATCAAGAAGGCATCTGGTAGACCCCGTGTTTTCAAGATTGCTTATTAAATATTGGGTGTGGTTATAGACGGCCTTAACAAGTGGGGAAAATTTATGTTAAGAATTTAACTTGTGCCGGGTAAGCTTGGATTGCATTTTTAAGATTTTTTTTTTACATATGCAAACATAAAACATGCTCCACTGAATCCATATTTGTTACACATAATTGTTACACAGTCTTATAGCCTTGTCATTTAAACACAACTCCTTTGATATATATATATACATATATAATTTTTCACATTTTTAATTGATAATTACTAAATTGTTTTTTTAAGTTGAAATCTTAAAAAAATGTTTTAAATAATTAACCCAGCAACTTAGCCTTATACCAATTGCTTTCAGGAGACTAATTGATCTGAATCTGGCTGGAGATTCAGAGGACAACACCTAGTGAGCAGGCACTTGCAGTGTTGTAGGAATAATAGCGATTGGTTTGAGTGTTCTGGCAATCTTGTTGATAGATGTATGCCTGATTCCTGCCTGTTTCTCTATTTGGACAAACCTGATATATATACATTTTCAAAAGTCACAAATGATAATAGTCACTACCTCTCTTGAAGACAATAATTAATTAACAAATAACTAATTTATTTTTGATCATTCCTTCCCACTTGAGAAGCAATGGGCCCCATTGCATTGATGGTCTGTAACAAATGAGGAAAGTGTTGGGCAATGTGCACCTTAGTAAACCATTGCCCTGATGAGGCATATGATGCTGGTCATGTCACTCCTAAGTACTTCTGGTTGGTGTATTGTAGTATCTCATGAACTTGTTGAAGATGGCGAATCTTGTCAACAAACTTAGATGCCTTGTCTACCTCCTTCTCGGCATGTGGTGATAGCTCATTCATCATCGAATTTGGGCAATCTCGTAGAAGAGATGTATGCCAATTTGGGCAATCTCAACGGATGAGATGTATGCCTTGGAGACAATTTGGGCAATCTCAGCGGATGAGATGTATGCCCTGGAGAATCCATTTGGGAGAGTTCATAAAATTCAACAATCTCAGTGGGTGAGATGTATGCCTTGAATTTTCTCCTTAATAGTTGAGTATCCCAATGAGAATTGGTATGTGAATGGCTATGCACACAACCCTCCAACCAATTGCTGTTCACTCCTACAACACTGTAGGTGACCTGCCCACCAGGTGTTGTCCACCCAGATTCAGATCACTAACTTTGAATACAATAAAATGTAAGCAACTGAGATAAGATATGGACATTTGAACTTTTATTTGTAAATTCTATAACAGCCATGTATAGTCAGCTCCTCCAAACCAACACCCAACTGACTAGGGCAAAAACCTGTTGGTTGATACCTAGAACTGAGACTATTGGGATTTTGCCCTACATCCAGTAATTTGGTGCAGTTCCTGGGTTTCCGAGATTTCCAAACTTAGGCAGCTGGTGCCTATCCTCTATTGGACAACTTCTCTACAACTGATCTCACTAATGAACACGGGAGTTGGCATTTGAGCCCTGATCCTTATCAGCTTAAAACTAAAATTAAAAAATATTATCTTTATCTGTTTACCCCGCCAACTGTTAATGAAGTTGTAACTTCTTGATGCAATGACAGCTAGATAGAACTGTACATTAGGTCCTCTAGTGATCTGAGCTGAATTATAGTGTCAAGACGAAGTAATATATTTTTCTAGTTTGATAATTCTCTGTGCCTGAACTGTGTTCGAAGTCACATGCAGTTTAGAAATATACTTGATGTGCAATCCCAGAATTCATCCTTGGGAGGTAGGATTAGATACATCGGAAGGTGAAAACTTGCGCAGCTGTTGCATTTCTTATATTGTTTCTCATTTCCAGTTTTGTAAACACATCTTGTTGCCATCAATCCCAATCTACGACTCTACGGTTTCAGGAAATCTATCATTTTGTTCTTTGTATGAGTTATTGATTAATGCATATTTTTTCTTACGATATTGAAGTATTTTTTTCATTTTGACTTGTATCTTCTCTATATTCTTAATCTGTAATGCTGCAAAACTTTTTGACTTGGACAAATTTATCAAGGAATTGAGCTTAAGAGCTGGTTTTGTGGCAATTTACATGCTCTGTTTGTTATGTTGCCAAGTTTATTCAAGCCAGCTTTCTTTTGTCTTGTTGAGATCTTTCCTATGTCCAAACCTAAACTCTTTAGACAGGTTCAAAGAAAACAAGAAAAATGCTTTTGTCATTAACTTATAGCTTATATTGATGCCAGATCATTTTTTTCTACTTATTTTATGCAGCTCCATTCTTATCCATATTTGCCTTCTACAACAAAGACTGAAGAATGGGGTCAACAACAGCTTCAGATCCATTGAAGCCAAGAGGTATATTTCAACCATTTTTTACAAAGTAGTTGGATTAAGCCATATATATGATAGGTCGATGGGATCCCCCTGCCAACTAAAATAAAAAGAGAAGTGGAACCCTTAAATGCCAAGAACCCTGCAGCCACACTCTGGCATCTCACAAGTTTGAAATTGAGCCAAATTTTCACATGGTACCACACACAACTCCAAGTTTGTCATCATCATTAAAATTCTTGGTAAAGGCTTTAATAGAGGTCATATTCTTTAACAACATACTTGAAACATTCCTGTTAGCAGGTTGGATTTATACATGTGATATAGATTATAGATTTTTTAAAATGTTTATTACCCTTGTTAAATTTTACTTATATCTGCCTTGGAAACTAATTAAGAGTTTGATATGACTAGACGTGTGTATTGTTGGTGTCGCACGAACACCTATTGGGGGCCTGAGTGGTTCTCTTTCAGCGCTAACTGCTACCGAATTGGGATCAATAGCCATTGAGGGTAAGTTTCGTTTAAAAGTAGGTTGGAAAATATTCATGTATTAAGTGGTTCATTCAGCATGCATATTCATGGTTAAAATTACTCTTATTTTTTAAATATTTAAGAAAACTTTCTACAACATATGTTCAGTTTTTATTCTTTTTAATCCCCAGTTTATGGATTGTTTCTTTGTTTGCAAGTTAGTCCAAATGGTGGTTGACACACTAACACAGTTATATTTAATGCTTTGCAGCTGCACTTAAGAGGTCAGGTGTTGAACCAGGAATGGTCCAAGAAGTATTTTTTGGAAATGTTTTGAGTGCCAACCTGGGTCAGGCCCCTGCTAGACAGGCAGCACTAGGGGCAGGAATACCTAATTCTGTTATATGCACTACAATCAACAAAGTTTGTTCATCAGGAATGAAAGGTATGGAATGTTTGAATTCTAAATATGACAAACATATAATGTGTGTTAAGATTTTAACAACTACTGGAGACAATGTTATGGGGCATTCTAAGTGCATCTTTTTTATCGTAACTTTTTAGATTTCTGAGAATTTCAATAGAAAATACCTAAGCCTCTGCTAGACAGGAAGCACTACATGCAGGAATACCTAGTACTGTTATATGCACTACAATCAATAAAGGAATGAAGGGTATGGAATGTTTTGAATTCTAAATATGACAAGCATATAATGCGTGTAAATTTTTTTTAAAGCTACCAAGGACAATGTTATGGGGCATTCTAAGTGCATCTTTTTGATCTTTAACTTTTTAGATCTTTGGGAACATTAATAAAAGAATCAAAATACAAAGAAAATTTTATATTTTTAAAATTTTTACTTCTACTAAGGTTGCCTAGATGGAAGATGGGGCTTACAATGAAATTTTTTATTTGTTTTTAGCAACAATGCTTGCTGCTCAGAGTATCCAGTTGGGCCACAATGATATTATTGTGGCTGGAGGCATGGAAAGCATGTCAAATGCTCCTTATTACCTCCCTGATGCCAGGTATGTGGTTTTGGAAGCCGTCTATTGTATACTTTTGTGTTCTATCCTTTTGATATCAAGGGTTGACTGGATGATTGGAGTAAATCTGCATCTCTCATAATGATTAATTTACTGCTAATGCAATAAGAGGAACCTTATTTGTGGATTTCTTATTAACTCTGAATAGAAAGGGATATCGACTAGGACATGGAAATCTTGTTGACGGAATGTTAAAGGATGGACTCTGGGATGTTTACAACGATTTTGGCATGGGGTTATGTGGGGAGATATGTGCAGATAAATACCTTATATCAAGAGAAGACCAGGTATCTCTCATAATCTAAATTTACATAGCAAAAGAAAAGATAGTTTTACAGTTTACTGTTCATTTACTATGTGAATTTGAAAATCACCAATAAAAGTTTGGTGTTGGTCCAAGTATTTTTTACAATGAATAGTAAATTGTTTCTAAAGATACTTATGGAGGAATTAATAATTAGTTGTGTTTCTTCATTTAGAGCAATCTTTGATCAGTTTAGAAAGAAGTTTTAATCCTATTTGTGATTAAGTAGGTGGAAGATGAAATCAGTGGCCTTCTTACTGTTGTAAACTAAGTTGTTGGTTTAAGTATGGGATCAGGTTCAGGTTAGCTAGTATGGCAATTTTTTTTCCCCTAGATACGGTATGACCGTGTATGACCATACTATATATATAAAAATACCTTAATATAGCAGTCGTGATGCCTCCCAAGATTTCTCCCGTTCGCTGCTCTTCTTTCACTCTCACTACTTTGTGCCCTAAACACCAATCTTCCTTCTCCTATTGGTGGTAGTGATCTGTTTGAAGGGAAAGGTGAAGGAGTTTACGATAATAGCATAGAGGCTAGAAGGGGTGCTGGTGCATGCCATTGTAGTGACAGCAACCTTGTTCGCCCTTGTTCCAATTCAAGGAGGTTTTGCTTGTGCCCAAATGGTGGGCAATCTTTTGATTTGGGGACTTGTTGTGACCAAATCACACATCACCCCATTGCAAATGGGGACCCCCCCCTTTTTTTTGAATTCCAGTGCTTTCCTAAGTCCAGGATGATGTCCTTTGCATGATGAAGTCAGTGGTGTTTGAGTCTCAGAGCCCCTTGATGACCTCATCCTGATGTTTGAGACCCTGAAAATGACTAAGTCTGGTATCCTGATCCTGAAGATCCTGAAAATTGGCTAAGTCTGAAATCTGGTGGATCCTCAAAAATCTAGAATCTGCATGTTAAATCCAGTGGATCCGAGACCTATCTCAAACATCCTGAAAGGTATATTGAAAAATATCTAAACTTAGACTTAAATATATTTTTCAATATACCTTACCTCGGGCACTGTCAGTTCTGGGCGCGAAATTACTCCAGGATCACCTCAAAACTCCGCCTAGAATTTAAGGGCGCCTTTCATCATCTAGACACCCTCAAGATTGCGCCTTGGGCAAGGAAGCCTTCAAATCAAAGGGCCTTGATTCAAATTGATGTTGCGAAGCTTGAAACATTGCAAATTCGACAAGGAAGAGGCATGAAAGTCTAGGCGCCCATTGCATGTTCAGAGGATCTCAAGAATTGCGCCTTAGGATAAAGTAGATGAGTTTTAGCGCCTATACCTTGCTGTTATTGTCTTTAGGCGCCTTGATGAGAAATAAGATTTAAACTATTGATGGATGGGCGCCTAAGGAAGGATGGTTGTTTGGACCCCATCACTTTCAGCGCCTTGTATATAAAGTCTCTAAAATGACTAAAATATGTTGAAGAACTTAAGGCGCCCTTTGCCTCCAGGGTAATCTCCTCTAGGCGCCTAGCAAATGACTGATTTGAGGATTGAATTTGGCGCCTTGAAGCCAAAGAAATGATTAAGAAACTTGCACAAGCCAACATTAGCGCCTTGAGGTGATAAGATGCCTCTATGAAGCTCAAGCATGAGTAGGAATTGTTTGAAAGATCAAATGAGTTTTAGGCACCTTGGTGTAAGGTAAAGTTTAAACTAATGATTGAAGGCGCCTTAAAGGTTGAAGTGTGGTAAAATTCCAAGAATGGCGCCCAAGGTGAATCATCCTATCAAGTCTTAGGCGCATCAAGAAAATCATGTAATCTGGGGGTAAGCATCACATGAAATCTTAGGCGCCTTAGTTACTTTAGCCCTCCTTGAAGTTGTGAGGATAATTCATTGAAGTGTTCACATGAAAGCTTAGGCGCATTTTCCCATTTGCAGAGATCCAAATTGGCGCCTTAGGTGGAGGACAAGTTTCAAACACCTCATTCAGTTGCGCCTTGAATTGAAGTAGGCGCACTTTCTTATTCTTAACAACCACCTTTGAGCACCCTACAATCTGGATGGTTGGAGGGATGACATATTGGCGCCTTGGAGTGCATGATGAGGTTGGAATTCAAGATCAGCGCCTAGAGAAGGATTACACTCAATACAATCACCAAAATAGTGCCTTGAGTTGAGAGAATGAAGTTAGGCGCTCCTTATCACTCCTGTCACCTGGATGAACGCCTTGGAAGAAGTGACATCAAACATCCCTTTGAGTGGGCGCCTAGAGAGAGATGATCACATTAAGACATGCTTGATCATTCAAAACATGAAAAATGACAAAAGAGGTTCAAATTGATGAAGGCGCCCATTTCTAGCTCATCCATCACTTTTTGGCGCCCTTCATGGGGAGACACCTCAGTATGCGCCTTGAAGTCAACTTGAAGCGCCTAAGGGAGGATAGGGTCTCTTGAAACCATTGGTAAGTGTTTGGAAGCATTAGAATCTCGCAAGTAAGACAAGGACTCTAGGCAAAATATGATTGAAATTTTCATCTTTGGAGGGTGCTTGAGGGTCGGGAACTTATCATGAGCATGCCAAGTGATTTGAATCATTAAAGTTCAAGTAAATAAGTTAAGTGCACTAAGGCGCCATATCACACCTGGAGCATCTCCAATGAGCGCCTTGTAAAAGGGACATGAAAACTTTGTAGTATGATCATATCTTGATACAGTGAGTCTTCTAAGCATCACATCTTGGCTTGAAATCATCATAAATGCCCAAAAATAACCCAACTTGTGCTAGGCGCCCTATCTTACTTTCCCAAATCACTTTAGCGCCTTAAGATCAAAATGTTGGTGTATCTTTAAATCAGCGCCTAGCCTTGTAGAGGTGAAAATCAAGTTTAAATTGGAGCCTTGAGGGGAGTCTCTCAAGTTCACACCTAGAAGTAGGCGCCTTGATAAGAGAGATCATTTTTAAAAGCATTACAATTGCTAGAAATCATTTAAAGTTATGAATGTGGGACTAAATTGATGTTAGGCGCACTTTGTTCCTATTTTTACCTATATTTGCGCCTAAGCTTGAAAAGGATTATTACATGTTTAAAGTTATTCCTATCTTATGAAGTGATTGATATATTGTTTATCTTGTCTTGTAGGATCATCAATCAAGGCTAAGGAGTTATACAAGGAGTCACCTTCAAGCGAGAAGTCCGGAGTCACCTTCATCCAAGGAGTGAAGTCAAGAAATTGTTATTGCACGAAGAAGCATCATGCTAGCCACCTTTGGAGATCACTTCAAGATCATCATCAAGTTGAGAAGAGTGTTGGTGAAGCCAAGAAATCATCTAAAGGATAAGCATCTGAGTCATCTTCAAGTTGTAGAGGGAACACTACTCTAAAGGATCAAGTTCAAGTCCCCTACATCCATGACATCATGTTAGATCACATCAAATTCAAGTGTACTTCATCAGGGATAATCATGTTCGAAACATTCATCCATCCAAGCTTTATGTCAAGTTCTACAAGCTTCAAGTCAAGGTTCGTCAAGCTTCAAAGTTTCTTCTAGAGGTTATCAACATCTACTTCACATCCAAGGAAGGTGTTATCATCTACACTCAAAGAAGGTCACTTCAAAGGCCATCAATCAAGGATACTTCATCAACTTCTACATCATGTTCGAAAGACATTCATTCATTCAACCTTCAAGTCCAAGAGAGATCTCTACTTCATGTCATCATCATCTACTCTTACATAAAAGAAGCATCATCATCATCTACTCTATTTCTCACTCTTCAAGAAGGAGCATCATCAAAGAAGATCATCATATATCTTACCTGCAAGAAGAAGAAACATTACAAAGTCAATCAAATGAGCTACAAGTATCATACGTCCAGTTGCAAGGAGATGTACAAGGCAAGATCAACAAGTTGTATTCCTAAACATACAAGTTCAAGCAATTACATTGAATACATCACACAAAAATGATACAATTTTCAAAGTATGCTGAGTTGGCATCTATGTGGCGAGTACACATCATTCAATTTTGATTAGCCGCATCATTTAATGCATTCAATGTATCATTCAATAAAAGAAGTCAAAGGGATTCCTATGTGGAAGATGTTTTTTAAATGCTTTCGCCTTACCTTATCACATTGGAAATCGTGCCTTCATTGCCTCCCTCTTTGTACTAAAAATAGAAAGTTGTTGTAACTACCTCTGAGGTGGCACGATCCAGACCCTTGGCTATTGAATTAATCTAAGCCATTCATTGTATTCTGGACACTATATAAAGGCCTTGTTGCCTCATTTGTAATTAAGTAGATCATTAGCAATAGTAGAGAGTAGATTTTTAGGAATAGAATAGGAGACTCTCAAAATTCTCCGAGAGGGCTGGAGATTGTTGTAAATATTTTCAAGATTAATGCAAAGAACATTGGAGTTCGCTTGGTGTTTAAGTGTTGTCTTGCAAAATAACATGGTTTCTTGTACTTCAATGGAATGGAGAGATGTTTCAAGTAAAGTAGATTAGAAGTTCTTTGTTGGAATGTTTGTTGTACTAAATATTTGATCAACTCCTAGCTCATGCTTTTAACATTCATCGCTGATGAAGTGTTGTGTAAAGCTAGTCTGAGCTATTATTTGCTTAAGTTCGATTGTGGATGCTTGTTTGAGCTGCGCCATTTAATGGGTGCTCATATGAACCTTCATGATTTGAAAACCTTTCGCATACCCTTAGGAGATTGCACCAACTTCATGTAGTTGTAGGCACCCTTGGCGAAGTGAAGTTAGGTTAAATCAGGAGTTTGTCTATTCAATACCTCATCATTCCTTCATTGACCTTAGATTAAATTCCTAAACCTTTATCTTTTTTCATTTCTTTATCATTTAAGTCTTGTATATATGTCATCCACACTGAAGGAGAGATAAGCTGAATGAAAGAAGAAAGATCTAATGTAAGTCCCTTTGTGTTTACCAACAAAATCATACTTAGTCACTGAGCTATCTCTTACACAATCATAAGAAAGGAACCTTGGAGTCATTTTGTTTGATCACATAGTTCAGCATTCGAGTGGCTTTGCTCAAGAGGGAGTCAGATACTTTGTATTTCACTCTAATTGTTGACTTGTCCAAAAACAATCATCAACAGGACTCCTGGTGCGTGGGTGGCTTCTTCTCCAGCAGACTCCTCTAGTCAAAAATTTCTTCTGTTTTAGTCCCTCCCAAAATCATTTCGTGATGCTCTCTGTAATAATTTTCAGAATCTTTTTAAGAATGCCGATTGCAGAGTCACTAGGAATAATGCAAACAATCTTAATAATGTATGTCTCAACCCTTCAACCCTAGAATGACAGCGAAAAGGCTGTAAATCTCGGATCTAGTAGGGAGGTTTGATTGTCAAAAAAGCAGAATGAGTCTTGAAATAGTTTTTTGATGAGGATAAAGAAGTGGATTTATGGGGAAGAAACACTGAAGCAAACCGCTATAATAGGAAGATTCAATGGTTTTTGGCTCCACCTTAGCAATTTACACAATTGGATTTCAGAACTTTGGAAACCCCTGATGAAGGATAGAATTGACATTTTTCCATGTGGTTAGGGTTTCTTTATTGTGAAATTTGTCTTCTTTTGATAGAAAGGCTATTCTCAATGCAGGGCCCTAGTTCTGGGAGGATTAAATATTAAGCCCTAGTAGCCTTCCTTTGATCCTTTGAAGCAATTCTTCTCTTTCGTACCTGTTTGGGTATGGCTTCCGTATTTGCCATTACAACATTGGTGTTCCTCTTGATATAAGGCCATTGGAAATTCATTGGGAAAATCCTGGATGTTGCTCAAGAAACCACAAATTACTCTCATACCACTTTTGCCCAGATTTGTGTGGAAATGGATTTAGATAAGGGGCTGCCCGAAGAAATTATCCTGAAAAATAGTGGTAGGTCTTGGTTGCAAAAATTGGATTATGTGATTATACCATTTCATTGCCACTTTTGTTATGAGTATGGGCATTGGGATTTTCACTGCCCAAAGAGAAGCTCTAATCCTCCTCAAGATTTCAAGAAGTCCTCTTCTCACCCTACTTGGTGGCAAGGGGTTGAGCTTCATCATCTTACTATTTTCCAAGAGAATGAAGCTTCCGAGGTTGTAGAGCAGGGTTCAGATTGTTAAAAGGTTAAAAGGTTTTGGGGGCCTCTTCAGGTAATGAGGTATAAGGCATGTCGCATGTCTTCTATCTTATTGTAATTTAGAAAAGTGATACCTCTACTTTCTACACTACATTAAATAGGGGCTGCAATAGAAAGGGCTAATTTATTGAAAATTGAAATACAGAATCAGAAAACTGAATGCAAAAATGTAAATAGCAGAAATAGAGGAAACCTAGCACCGAAGCAGGGAGGGCTCGGCCTAGGACGCCAGCGCATCGTGGGGACGTCTATGCATAGCGCTGCCATCCAAACAACAATAAAACTCTAAGAATCCATACTGTACAGTTCGATCTAGGTTTGTAACATCATCCAGTCTGTGTATAAAACTAGAATGAATACCCAACATTTGAGTATATTAAGAAATTGACAAAATAACACATTTAATCTAAATATAATGAAAGAAATTAATTGACAAGGGAAGAGGAGAGATAAACAAACTCTCGTGCATTTAAATCTTCTTCTTCAACCTGCACATCACAGAACAGGAAAAATGGTTGGTGCTGCTTGGGAGCTTGCCTCCGTCAAGCCCCTATTTCAATCTTTCAACCTCCATGGGCAACCAATGATAAAAGAGTAGTAAAATAGTGTGTGCTTCTATTCTATGTGCATCTAGGAATTTAGAGCAGTGACAAAATAAAGTAAAACTAGAAATATTATCCCTGGTCTACGGGGAGAAAATATTCTATTGTACGAATAGAGATAAAGGTGGTGGTCTACACCAAGATTTGCCAAAGTAATAGAGAGAAATATAATAAAGAAGATGCGGAAATATTATTCAAAGCAAAAACAAGAACAATATTACCATCCTGATGTAGAAGATAAAATAACACTTGTATTTGTCCACAAAGATTTGAACAGCATGCAACTTCAGCAAGTTCAACAATGGAGGTATGTGTAGCCAAGCATAGCCAAGAGATAGAATGAAAGTGCAAGAGAGAGATTCAAAATTATATTTGCATAAGGGTTTGTGTGGAAGCTGAAGGGTTAGATTCAAACATTGAAGGCATTTTTCTAATGACCAAGCATTATAACAGGTGATGGCAGGTGGTTGAGTAGGAAATCAACATTTTAAAATTTTGGGACTCTCAAGATGCTAGTGCGTCGCGCGTAGTGCTAATGTCCTACAAAAATCGTACAAAATTTTACACATGTTCCCAACACAGTGAGAAGAATTAGAATCTGATAGAAAATTTTGGCAATCTGGCAAAGAAAAAGGCTAAGGCTAGGTTAAATGATCCCTGAAATATGTTAAGGGAATGGACACTAAAGCAAGCCCAAAATATAATGTGAAATTGCAAGGGTATGCAATTTTCTACGCTACATTTAGCCCCTACTTTATCGAGTTGATGACACTAGGTAATAAGCTACGTTAAAGTACATAAATGAAAATGCTGAAAGTAAATAACATCAAAAAAGGATATCCAAAAGGATATTGTAAAGGATGCAAAGCTCTTCAAGCAGAGGAACTAAGTCCCTAGGATGAGAACCTACAAAACAAGTACGTTAGAAAACAAAAACCTGCAAGATAACAATGTTAGAAGGCATAAACTTGCAAAACCATTGTGTCAAAGCATCACAAACATATATATAAACATAAGTAACACATACATAAAGGGGAAAAACACATAGCAAGCAAAGAAAAAAATTTAGTTAGCAAAGTGAAAGAGACCTCAATGTGAAAGGTTGTCTCAATACCATGTGTCATCCCCAAAATGCAATAAAAATAAAGAAAATAACAAATAGAGGAATTCTTAAGAGGAGAGAAGGATATAATGAGTTGATCCTTTGCTTCAAGAGGAGAATACATACAAATAGACAGGAAAGCAATTAATACGAACTAAGGAGAGTACATGACTCAAACACTAGCTTGCTTTGTCGCTAGGGGTCATGCAAATCACAATACCCTTATCGATCACAGGCTAGCAAGTTGTGTTATGCTAGGTGACCATGGGTGTGAAAAGGTAAGTCATATGAAGCACACAAGCCAGCAAGCAATATTATGCTAGGTGGCTCATAGGCTACCAATGCCTCAGGGAGTGTATAAGAAACCAACACCATAGGGGGGTGAATGCTACAAGGAGCATGATAAAAATGTAAAATAAATGGTAGATAAATGCTTCAAGGAGTGTGCAAACAATGTAAAAATGGTAGATGTATGCCCCCTTAAAATAATTGCATAGAAGAACTGCATGCAATTGATTTTAAGGTAAATGAGAGGGGATTAAGAAAGAAGAGTGTCCACAGGAAGGACATCCATAGGGTGTCTGCTTCCAAAACAAGTTGTCATTGTCCCCCAGAATAGGAGTGAGGACAACAAAGATAAAAGAAGTTGTGCTATTACCTGAGAAAAGAAAAAGATGGTTGCACTTAAGATTGTACAACCCCGAATGGCAACAAGTAGTGAAGGAAAGCTACATGCCACATAACAGGTAGTAGCACAATAGAGTGATAGTAGAATCAACTGAAGACAATGGTGAAGTGATCAAATAAGTCAGCGAAATACACATCACAAGGAGAATGAAGGAAAGAGTTCGCCAAAGGTAGAATTGCGACAGAAGTTATAGGAGGAACACCAACAATGGACTAAAACAACTTCTCATCACAAGAAGGGAGAAGTGTATCATCACATTTGAGGTGAGGGTGCTCTAGAAAGATTTGATCAACTCCAAGAGCACGAAGCACTAATTCACAAAGAGAACAAAACTTCTCAAAGAGCATAGCCTATTGGATATGTGGCAGCAAGTTCTCACAAAAAAGAGGTAGAAGAAGGCCATCAAGGGGTTGACTACCCCATCGAATAAGGAAGGAAAAGAAACGAGAAGTGAAGGCCTGGACACTCTCATCAACAACTTGCTTACATTGTGCCAAGTGTGTAAGAGTGACTCTAGGCTCCATGTTATATTGAAAGTGAGAGATGAATGCATAAGCAACATCAGAAAAGGAATGTAAGGAACTAGTAGGTAAGGTGAAAAACTAGTCTAAGCCAATATCTCTCAATGTGCTAGGAAAGACTTTTGCCAAGACATAGTCGTCATATGGTAGAGAAATGTTTTACATGGCACAATGGATCACCATGGCCATTGTATTTGTCAAATGAAAGAGTTCCCATACCAACCGGAGAGGCATATACAAGAATCTCAGAAGATAAAGGAGAGCATAACCATGCAAATGTAGGAGCAACACAAGGTAGCTCACTATAAATTGATGGTGATGCCTCTGAGAAAGAAGGTGGAGAAATATAATGGAATGGATCAAGGTCTAAAAGAGATGTCTCTGATGTAGGAGAGGAAGTAGTGGATAAAAGATCATGTGAATGATGCTCAATATCTATTGAAGTAGTAGATAAAGGATTATGGGAATGATGCTCAATATCTGTCAAAGAAGGGCTTTCAGCCAATGTGAAATTAAGGAAGTGATGAATGATACTAGCATGTTCAACATTGTCCGCAAGAGGGAGTTCATCCTCCAAATAAAGAGTAGGGGATGAAAATGAAAAGAGTCAATCTTGCCAAGATGAAGGATCAATAGAAGCATGAGATTCATCATCACTCCAAGAAGAGTCATCAAAGGCACAAAAAGAAATATTGTCAATAGAAGTTTGAGAACCATGTGGTGAAGAAATATCGTCAACCATAAGGATAGGATCATCATAGGTGATGAAGGAAGAGAGAGAGATCTCTACATCCTTTGGAAGGTCCAAAGAGTTTGAACACATAACCAAAGGGGGGAGAGAAGAGAAAGAGGTCTTCTCATCCTTAGTGATGTCCAAGAAGCCTGAACATGCAAGCAAAGGAGGGAGAGAAGAGAAAGAGATAGCCACATCCTTAGTGATGTCCAAGGGGCTTGGACATGCAACCAAATAAGGGATAGAAGGTAAAGAGGTCTCCACATCCTTAGTGATGTCCAAGGAGCTTGAGCATACAACCAAAGGAGGGAGAGAATTAGGAAGAGACATGGAATCATCATGGATGACGGAAAATGTGGTAGAAGAGGAAGAACTATCATCATCATCTGTCTCATGATAGGTCATGGGGATGAATGTAGTGAAGTGTTCTAATATAGGAGAAACATCCATAAGAGCCATGAAGCTAGAAAGACCAGCTATACCATAAAGGATCTCATACATGGAACATGTAGAGATATCCATATCATAGATGGCAGCTATGTGATCTAAGGCATATGGATGAATATCAATGAAACGAGAGAATATTTCATTGTCCATAATGTACGCATGCAAAGATTCCCAAGAGAAAGAACTAGAAGAATCCATGATTAAGAAAATTTATTAAAAAAGGAGTTGACAATCTGGCTAAAGAAAAATGAATGAAAAAGGAAGAAGTTTTGTTGTATAGAGATAGGTTTACCAAAATGTAATGTAGAAAAGTCATACCTCTACTTTCTACACTACATTAAATAGGGGCTGCAATAGAAAGGGCTAATTTATTGGAAATTGAAATACATAATTAGAAAACTAAATGCAAAAATGTAAATAGTAGAAATAGAGGAACCTTGCACCGAAGCAGGGAGGTCTCGACCTAGGAAGCCAGCATGTTGCGAAGATGTCTATGCGTAGCGTTGTCGTCCAAATAGCAATAAAACTTTAAGAATCCGTACTGTACAATCCAATCTGGGTTTGTAACATTATCCAGTTTGTGTACAAAACTAGAATGAATACCCAACATCCAAGTATACTAAGAAATTGACAAAATAGCACATTTAATCTAAATATAATGAAAGAAATTAATTGACAAGGGAAGAGGAGAGATAAACAAACTCTCTTGCATTTATATCTTCTTCTTCAACTTGCACACCACATAACAGAAAAAATGGTTGGGGTTGCTTGGGAGCTTGCCTTAGTCAAGCCCCTATTTTGGTCTTTCGACCTCCATGGGTAGCCAATGATAAAAGAGTAGAAAAATAGTGTATGATCCTATCCTATGTGCATCTAGGAATTTAGAATAGTGACAAAATAAAGCAAAAC
Organism: Cunninghamia lanceolata; assembly: GCA_027924645.1. Taxonomy (NCBI): domain Eukaryota; kingdom Viridiplantae; phylum Streptophyta; class Pinopsida; order Cupressales; family Cupressaceae; genus Cunninghamia; species Cunninghamia lanceolata. The sequence continues at coordinate 17,655,677 of BSBN01000547.1, forward strand.
TAGAAATATTATCCTTGGTCTATGGGGAGAAAATATTCTAGTGTATGAATAGAGATAAAGGAGGTGGTCTACACCAAGATTTGCCAAAGTAAATAGAGAGAAATATAATAAAGAAGATGCGGCAATATTATTCAAAGCAAAAACAAGAACAATATTACCAGCTTGATGTAGAAGATAAAATAACACTTGTATTTGTCCAAAAAGATTTGAGCAACATGCAACTTCAACAAGTTCAACAATGGAGGTATTGTTGAATGCACAAGACAACTGAGAAGGGTGGTGAATCAGTTGTAGCTTAAAATTTCAAAAGCCTCACACACATTTAGATCTGCACGGATTCAATTAACCCTTAAACTGTTATGATGATTAAGCATGAAAAGCAAATAACAAAAACTGAATCAAATCAACATCAAACACAAGAGAACACCAGATTTACGTGGAAAACCCAAGAAGGGAAAAACCACGGTGAGGATTAGCTCATAATATAAAGTAGTAACAACACTGAATTACAAAAGGCTCACTGCCCAGAAGAAAGACTCATTGCCCAAAGAGAAAGAGAAAGAAGTGGCTCACTGCCAAGATTTGAGCTGTTATAATTGCATTTGACTTATGCATGGAGTACAGTTCCAATGAAGCTCAAAATACAAAACCAATGTTCACCACAATACCAACATCACATTCGTAGCATCACTAAAAGATAGTAGACACCGTTTGCTCACTGCATCCAGTAATCTAACACATGAAGGCTTGTATTGCTCCACACACTCAACCACACTATTACTCACATCACATCCATCATGCGCACACTCGATCACGATCCCTTGACACTCATTTATACTGTGATCAACCTTGAGAACATTCTCCAAGGTCGGCAAATCACCTTAACCCAAAAAATTCAAATTAGGTCTGGACCTAAGCATCCTCGCGGTGGAAAGGAATGAAGGTGGACCATAACACATCTTAGCTTGGACCTAAATCCATCCAAGCACGCTACTCCACACTTTCACAATCACCAAAGTAACTCCGCAATTAGTGTAAACACCCAAGGTCAGCCAAACCTGTGTTAACACAATGTTCTTTTAAATTCAAACCTAAAAATGACTTGCAGACCACATGCAAGGCTTCACCACAATCTAGAGCATTCCACGAACATCTTGAAACATCCTGAAATCCCACAAATTCCTTCGCAACAACTTTCACCTGCCGCACAACCTTATCCTGTTTATCCAATATGCTCAACTATCTCTGTCATACATTGTATCTCTAGAAATCGACTTCCGGAGCACCAAATCATGAACAACTTCAACAGAAGAAAGATATAAACCTTATAAGCATAATTCCAGAACTGCAAGATCTAAAGCTTCTTTGCGGAGAAATGTGGAGCAAAGACATTTCTCCTAGACACCTTTGCACAACTCACAAACACAGTCCACACACTGGTGAACACAATTTTCTCTACACAATGAACCGGAGTACCAAATTTGGAATATAACAACTCTTAACACCTCTGAACAACATATCCAAACCGCAAAGACAGATCTTCAACATAGAGGAAATGCGGAGCAAAAGAATAACACTCTCTGTAAGCCAAAATGCTACTTCAACACACTGTTTCCTTTATTAATCAAATTTTCTCAAAAGCACTTGGAAGCTAACCAACAAAAATATATTCCTAACAACTTCAGCATCTCTTCAAGGCAACCACATCATCTTCAGCAAAGCAACTTGACCAAATAGCTCACACCATTGCAACAACCTCATCTCAGAGACAATATCCACTCAACACTAACTACTCGTATTCTTGCACCATAAGCAACTCACACAAATGACAGTTGAAACCAATGACAACACAAGCTTGTTGACATCGATGACAACACTGATTACACATAGTTGTAATAGGTATGTGCAGCCAAGCATAGCCAAGAGAGAGATAGAATGAAAGTGCAAGAGAGAGATTCAAAATTACTTTTGCATAAGGGTTTGTGTGGAAGCTGAAGGGTTAGATTTGAATGTTGAAGGCATTTTTTTGACAATCGAGCATTATAGCAGGCGACGGCAGGCGGTTGAGCGGGAAATCAACATTTTAAAATTTTGGGACTCTCAGGACACTAGCGTGTCGCGCGGACCTCCATACGTAGCACTAATGTCCTACATAAATCGCACAAAATTTAACACGTGTTCCCAACATAGCAAGAAGAATTAGAATCTGATAGAAAAATTTGGCAATTTGGTGAAGGAAAAGGTTAAGGCTAGGCGAAATGATCCCTAAAACATGCTAAGGGAATGGACACTAAAGCAAGCCCAAAATACAGCATGAAATTGCAAGGGTATGCAATTTTCTACGATACACTTATCAGCATGTGTTAATGCCAAAAGGGATGTGTGTGACCAAGATCCTTCTCTATTTGTGTTGAATGCTCCTTCTTTGGCAACAGATGTTAAGACTCCTTCAAAGATTGAGGATTCTAAGGATGAGACTATTCTTAATACTGTTTTTTTTATGGATGATGGGTTGCAAGCTGCTCATTCCCTTGAGCAGGATTGGACAAAAGTGAAAAAGAAAAAGGAACACTTGCAAGGGAAGATCAGTCATCAGATGATTCTAAGATTTTCCAAGAATTGTAGGAAGAATTCACTGAGGTGTGAAGGCTCTTCAGGCAGCATGGTTGTTTTATTAGAAGATAAAATTCTTTTTTTGAGATTCAAATGAACCGTTTGGTTATTTGAATTTTGAATCTAACATCTAATGTTGAATGCCATTTTCTATGGGACTTGGGTTATATATATATACCCATAATTTTATTATATAAAATATAATATTAAAAATATATGAAATACCAAAATATGGGTATGGCCATATAATTTATATGTAAAAATATATAAAATATTTGTTGAATGTGGGTGATAAATGAGAAGATAACATGGTGAGCTTCTCAAGCTTTTATGCCATTCTACTGCCACATGGAATGAGGATATTGCAACATGGCTATTGATGGTTAGAGAAAATAGTTATATCCTCAAAGAGCAGAGATAACAAACATTGCAATGCATTTTCACATTCGGAGTGACAAAGAACAAGATTTTGGAGAGTTGAGGACTAGTTATATCATCAGCATTCAACAATGGCAAAGATTCAAGCAAGAACAAGCTCACATGAAAGCATAGAAAAGAGAGGAATAACTAGTTACTGTTCGATATAGATGAAAGGTGGAGTTTGTTAAGAACTTAAGACAATTGATGTCCATTTTGTCTAAATGTTGAAGTTGTCAATGACGCCAAGAGGAAAATGATAATGGTCTGCAAATGGTCTACGGCTAGTGTTTAGAAGATTCAAGAGTATTTTGTTGGTGTGCATGTTAGAAGGTGATAGTGAAAGCATGTGTACAGTTTGGAAAATGCTAAAAGAAGTTTCTAAGCTCAAAAGGTTGTCCCGAGAATGGCTAGGCACAGCCTTGCCATCCTAGGTACTTTGTAGGTTGTGGGTACCTAGGATGGCAAGGTTGTGTCCTGGCCGTCTCCGGGCTGCTCTCGCTCCCGCTCCTAAACCCGTCCCATTTGATATAGTGAGACATACCCATAAGGTACCCAAGATGGCAGGGGCTTGCTCAGGCTGTCCCCGGGCTGCTCCTGCTCCTGAACCCATCCCATCCAATACGATGATGGACCGAAAGCCTGGAGGACCCAGTAACTTAGGTTGTAAGATGTACTTGTAATGGCTACTACCTCTTTCATGTCCTTTGTTGACCAATAGGCAAAATTGGCAGGCAAATGGCAGTTTTCACTTTTTCTAAGCAAATGGATCCCTCTTTCTACATATCCTTTCCTTTTTTGAAAGATTCTAGTTTACAGAGTGTCTCAAAAGTTGCAATATTCTTAGAAATTTGACAAATTTTATTTGTAAAATAAAAACTAACTGTGGAAACCGTGTGTTACATTTCTCTGAGCCCAGTTATCTGTAGCTCATTCCCAGGGCAGATGTGAGGTTGGAAGAAAGTAGTTATATTGCTAGATTCAATTGTCTCTCTGTTCTTGAGGAAATTGTTTGCTCTTGCATGTAATTTTGTGTGATTTTTGACACTTATTTGTCTTCTTCTATCTTCGGTGAATTTTATAACTTGGAGCTATTCTTTGTTGTTTTCCTGAATATATGTGATCCTTATTGTAATGGGGTCTTTCACTGCATGCAGCATTGCTAACATTTGATATATTATTACCCTAGGGTCTTCATGAACTGCTCTTCATGTTGTGGTATAAATTAGTTTTCTTTGTAAAAAGTTGCTTATGGGAGTATTTTTCAGTAACATTTCTTTTGTCATAACTTTTTGTGCTCTATTTTTATATGATTATGTTAACTAATTGCTAGATATTGGCATCAGGATAACTATGCGATTCAGAGCTTTGAGCGTGGAATTTCAGCTCAGAATGGTGGTGCTTTTGAATGGGAAATAGTGCCGGTATGACTCTGGATATTTAAATGAAATAACTCTTGATGGCAGCTTCTTTAGCAGAAGTGAACCTTGTTTTACTATTTTGTTATGCTTGTTGGTCCACTTGAATGTGATATGCAGGTTGAGGTGTCAGGAGGGAGGGGAAAACCATCTACAATTGTTGACAAGGATGAAGGCCTAGGGAAGGTTAGCCTTCTTAGGATATATAGAGTTTGTCAAAATGGAATTTTCGCAAATGACTCATCAAACAATCAGATACATATTAAATGTGTTGGATGCATCTAAATAAGTTTTCTCTGTATTCTGAACTACTTTGGTGCCAGTTTGATGGAGCAAAGCTAAGGAAACTTAGACCAGCTTTTAAAGAAGCTGGAACTGTGACTGCTGGAAACGCTTCATCTATCAAGTTGACTCTCTCTCTCTCTCATGTATTTTTATCTCTATTTTATTGACAGAAAACATTGTCATGCACACATATAGAATTAACCAACTCTCTCTCTCTCTCTCTCGCACGCATTTTTCTCTTTATTTTATTGACAAAAAACATTGTTACGCACAAATAGAGTTAATCAACATTTCAATAATATCTACTTTGGAAGTTTCTACCTTCTTAACTTATATGCATAGTTGAAGATGGGAGAGTAGCAAACAACCTTCTGGATTATTTAAACCGTTTTAAATTCTCTGATTTCTAGTAACACTTCTGCTCCTTGAGTTCTCGCTGACATAAGATAAATGGACAGAATAAACCTAGTGAGAACTAGTCATATGAATATAGTCCAGACATTGATTCTTATATTGTAGCTTTGTAACATGAGATGTCAGATGATAAATATGTGACGAGGTTAAAGCCAATGTAGAGATGCTTTTATGTTTTATCAATCTAGTTTTGTTTTATGGGTAGGATCATAACAAACATAGTTTCTTCAAGCATCATTTTATCTTTTTAATGGTATTCATCAAGGTTTGACTGCTATTCAACACTTTATTCCCCCAGCTATTTGACTATAAGGCTTACAATATTCGAAACGCTATGAATTTAGTAATCACTTCCAGGATATACATTATGTGAGGACTGTTTAGCAATGTGGTGGAAGTAAGCATGGCAATTTAGAGGCAGTTGTTCAATTAAAAATTTAAAAGGAAGCAATCAACTGATTTAGTTCTATAATAGAAGAAACAATTATAAGTGAGATCATCCAGATCTTCTTAAAGCTAAAACATGTCTTGAGAAATGGAGGGAGTGTCATTTCTAGTTACTTAAATGGGAAAAGCAGTTGCAGACTAGGTGGTTATATTCACATTCTCTTCATACAAGTTGTTTAGCTTTTGATTGCTCTTCACAGCCTAATTCCAAATTGATTCTCGTAAGCTTTAACAACTGAATTACTGTAAGTGCTTGAGTCAATTGAATCAGACTTTGTCCCTTTATAACAGTAAATCCAATCAATAGCTCTTAATTGAATATGGATCAAAACTGTGAGTAAACTTACCAAGAATAGGCACCACATAATTTGAGGTCGCAGAAGAAAGATAGCAGCTTATATGATGACTATGGCTTAACTCATCTGCTCATGAAAAAACATTAGGCAAATGAAGCTTCAAACCCGTGGGCACAAAATCATAAGTTGTCACTGTTAAGCTGTCAAAGAAAATTTCTGAGTATGATGCTAAAACAGAGGATCTAACTGAACAACTAAAGACCTGGGATTAAATAAATATTGGCAAGCGATTGGTCATTGCTTTAGTTTGAGAACATTGACGAGTGTCATGGTATTGGACCAAGATATTGTCAATACTTATTACCATTATCTAAGTGAGCATTGACATATATTAAGTTTGATGACTAGGAATGTCTTATCACAGTTGGTACTACCCTACTTTTCTAGTTTTCAAAAGCTCTAGCATCATCTTAAAAAAGAATAAACAGTACAATGCAGAAGATCAAAGCATGAAGTGCTGACAATTGTTAATTGTCATAACTATTTTTTCCATACCTGAAGCTTTAAAGTCCCCTTCTCTGATTTACACGTTGCCGATCAATAAAGAACAACGTGTGATTTGTATATCCTTGAAGAGAAGTTAAGGATATTCTTATTGATCCTTATATGATGCTTGTACACTTGTACTAATTAGGTAGCTGCCAAGATTAGTAGGAATCTGTCACAATATGGTATTAAAGACAATCAGGATGCAGAAGTTAAGCCTTGTTCTTTATGGTTTAGGCACAATCAATGTGTATGATAAGCATTATTAATGAGGATTCTGAAATTATGTGTCTTCCAGAGTTATATGGTGTCTTTTGTAAATGTACATAGTTTAAAGCTAGTAATAGGTAAAACCCAACCTTTCTATTTCAGATATTATATTTCATAGGAAATTTGTTCAGTCTCTTATCATCTCTATAAGGAATTCCTTATGAGAGACTAAATTGAATCGTAACTTCATGAAAAATGTGGAGCACGTTGTGCCCGAGTGTTGGTCCTTTTAAAGTTTTTATTCATCCTTTTGATTTAAAATTAGTTAAAACTTTACTTCCTGACTTGACACTAAATATCTTGTATCTAACCATAGAAACCCTGGTCCTTAGGTTTCTTGTCATATTTATTTTGAATCTGGTCCTTGTCTGTATTATTGTTGTAGTAAAAAAGTAATTGAGATTTATCTATACTGACTAAAGCTTGAATTATGTTCATATCTTGGACTCCTTTTTCAAGCTATGCATGGTGGTTTGGTCTGAAGAAGATAATAGGAGAGACCCTTGCTCTCAAATAAAACAGCTTCTATGGTGCATTTCATTATTTTGATTACTAACCTTATACTCTTTGTTTCCCACTCTTGTAGTGATGGAGCAGCTGCTCTGGTTTTAATGAGTGGAGAGAAGGCACTGGAGCTGGGTTTACAAGTTATTGCAAAAATAGTAGGCTATGCTGATGCTGCACAGGTATTTCTTGTTGTGTATTGTCTTATCTTGTTTGTAGCTTTATATGAAAGATGTATCCTTGCAACACGTTGGCTGAGTGTAAATTTATATTGCAGGCCCCTGAACTATTCACAACTGCACCAGCTCTGGCCATCCCAAAAGCTATTTTGAAGGCAGGCCTGGAAGCTTCACAGATAGACTATTATGAGATAAATGAAGCATTCTCTGTAAGTTTAATTGATGTACATGCATTGTTTTCTACAACGTACCCATGAAAATCTCAGTGAATATTGCCATTTAGATATTCAATTGTGGAGATTTGATGAATATTCCTATTGTCCCTAGTTGTCTTTCTAAGTGGCATTGACGTTTTTTGGTCACTTGTGGACATTAATATGAACTGTTTTCTCTGTTGATTCATTTAAAATTTTGTCATAGAGTTAATATGTTTGGTGGAAAATGAATCCACAATGCAATTTTGCCCAATTTTCTGCAATCATAGTCAGGTAGCTTGGTTCTACAGCTTGGGAAGTTATTATCTCCTGTTTAGGCTCGTTTTACTGCACTGAAGAGATAAGTCATCTTGTATTGCAAATTATGAAAGAAAAAAAACTCTTCTAATTAATTCATTTTTTGCAGGCTGTACCTCTTGCCATTCAGAAGATACTTGGCCTGAAGCTAGTATGTTCCTTCTCAAAATGAGTTGTAAACTTTAAAACTTTGGTGCAAATTGCATCAATATGCAGTACAGGAAACTGCTGTGATATGTCATTTTAACATTTTGTGTATTTATAATACAAACAATTCCCAGAATTGAGAGGCTTGGTTCATGTAATTTGTGTAACCGAATAGGAACTCATCTTATATGAATACTACTGTTAAGGCATTCTGGTTTGTCGTAGTTTGACACCTTATTTTATGTCACGTGCAGGAAACTGTAAACGTACATGGAGGAGCTGTATCTCTGGGACATCCACTTGGATGCAGTGGTGCTCGCATTATGGTTACACTATTAGGGGTTTGTATCTTACATAACTTTGTTAGAACATTAGGCGATATAAACTTTGTTTTTTGCTTTTGCTTGTTCATGTGTTGGGCCCATTCACCTACATTGCTTCCATTGTTCTTTTCTGATATGTTATAAGCTAATTGAAAGTTGTTTGGATAGGTATTGAGGCAGAGAAAGGGGAAATACGGAGTCGCAGCAGTCTGCAATGGTGGTGGTGGGGCATCTGCAGTGGTTATAGAGTTCATGTAAGCTAATGTAAGGACTCTTCTTTGGGGAAGTTAGAGCCAATTTCTTGCACTGCTCTAAAAGATCAGCTTAGCAAGAGAATGGATTACTTAGCTGGGATTATTCCATTCTTATTGGGTCATACTTTGTTTCTATCTTTAATTTCTAAAGATGTTTCCTTTCTTATGATATCCTCACTTCCGTCATTTAATATTTTATGTTAACTAGTATTAGTTGGGTGCATATGCCGTTGTAAGTCACCCTTAGGTAGCATTAATAAAGAGATGCATATGCTTTGTAAGTCATCTCACTAGTTGTTATAATAAAGTCTTTATCCCATGTGCATGGGATGGTAGTAGTTGCCTTTGGCAAAACTCTATATATTGTAATGACTTCTCAATTGAAAAGCATCTTGCAATATTTGTAATTGGAGTGTATGCTCTATTTGGAGGTTGTCCTCTTGAAGTGGCACTGTGAAGACAATAAAAATATTTTTGTTTCTCTCATTTCTGTAATATTTCTATGTTCAACATATTGTCTTGTAGTTTCATTACAAGTGGTATTAGAGCTCTTTTTAGGGCCATTTTTGCAAATAGCTTACCAATTTAGGGCCATTTGTAATTGCCCACTGTATCCTCTCAGCTCACCCTAGGAGGATCTTGGTGATCAAAAAGTGGTTATGGCCACAGTTGCACTAAATTTGTATTAAAAAAAAATTCTCCGCATCTCTTTAGATAGTAATGATGCAACCACTTCATCCATCTTGAAGGTGGTAGTGGTACTCCCAATGGCCATCGTAAGGTGGTCCCACGAATCTGGGAAAGAACACAACAAGGTTATGCAACGATCCTCCTCCTCCATATTCACTCCAATGAATCTCAACTGGGAAACAAGCATATTAAAGGCATTCAAATGATCTGCAATGGATACTCCATTTTCCTTTCTCAGAGATTACAACTTATTCCTCAGGAACAACTTATTTACCAGGGATTTAGCCTGATAAATCTGACCAAGTTTCTTCCACAGTTCTGCTGCTGTAGCCTCTTCATGGACATTCATTGACACGGAGTCAGCCAAACAGAGTCTCACAAGACCCTTAGCCTTCCAATCCATTAGATCCCACTCTTCTTGTTTCATACCTAATGACATCTTTCCGGATATAGCTACCCATAAATCTTGATCTACAAGCATGTCCTCCATTTTGAGTTTCCACAACTCAAAATTACTGCCATTAAACTTCTCCATCTCTATTATTCCAGATATGTTCGCCATCTCCTTTATGCAACAAGATCACAAAATGCTTTGCACAAAATCCCATTCAATCGAAGATTAGTACAAAAAATCCTCTACCCAACAACTAGGACCAAAACTGGCCAGGCTCCGATACTAATTGCAAGGAAACAAGGTATGTGGAATAACTTCCTACACCGAACTGATGAGGGAAGAGTTATGCAAATTTTTAATTTTTACAGTAATAGAGAAGAAGATATACAACATAAATCAAATCAACAATGAAATAATCTACCCCTAATATTATTCTTTTTTGAAAGAAAATCATAAGCTGAGTAACAGATAATTAGCTTATACAACCTGATCTTCTAATTGATTTGATATATCAACATTGCTCTTGTACTTTCAAAACAAACAAAGATGAATGGAAATATTTGAAAGCTGATTTATACCATGATACCCTTATTGTCATTCTTCAATGCTACCACAAATCTCCTGAAGCTGTTGTACGACCGCTCCAAGAATGGAATGATTTACAAAAAACTGATTTGAACAAGCTCACTTCTCAGCCAAGATGATATCATTGCATTTGCTCTCCTTTTGAGGTTGTTAACACATTCAAAGCAACCTTATAACATCAACAATATGCCACAGATAACTCATGCCCAGCAGCCATGGAGGTATGACCCTGTCACAGGTACACCAGGCTGCGGAAAATAAATCTCAGCAGATAAAAGAGTGGTTTATGCTCAGAATGGATTGCCTATGGATAACTTCAACTGGGTCTTTCTCCTTTTATCACCTTCTATAGTATCACAATCAGTACAACCACACATGATCTCTATAGTACGGCCAGGTACAGTATGGTCTGCAACAACAAGCAAGAGGAAACTCCAAAGAAACAATCACAACTAACCAATAACTTCTCATTCAAATCTACACATCAAGCCAAAATCTTGCAAGTCAAAACTTAGAATACATCAATCTCCATTTTGCTCCAATATGATTTTTGAAGTGAAATCATCAATTATTTGACCTAGCTAGGACTGGTCTCTCACAGTCGAAACTGGGTGAATGTTGAGATGAACGTATCCAAACCTCGCTTAGCAAGCGCTCCAGAAAACTCTCCAATTCGAAAAAAATGCATGAAGCTTCATAATGTGCAATTGAGACTATAAATCCACTCTACATCCCTCCATGCTCATGCAAAAGAAAGCATTAAATATTTACTAAAGAATGCTCCCCACTCCACAAACAAGGCCAAGAATAGGCATGCAATACAAGAGGGGCCCACAATAACGAACACTGTAATGTCCCCTTCTAGTAAGCCGAATTTTTTCTCAACCTTGCACAATTTCAACTTAGTAAAAGAGAACATTAGTATTCGATTCATCTTTTATAATATATTAGATTATATTCACATTAAGTTCATATATTTGTTTCATCATCATGCATTAAGAAATTCTTAATTTATAAGCACATTCACATTATTCATTGTTATCATTGGTTCGTGATATGACTTGTGAGGGACTTATGGTAGACTCTTGCGATCGCCAAGTATGATTTCATTAAAGAAATAGTTCCATCTCTTACGGAGGCCCAAAGGTTTCACTCACACACGGAGTCCCTCACCATTTGGCTCGTGGGATTTCACTCACACACGGAGTACCTCATCCAGACGAGAGTCACCATCCGTAGAGCAAAATTAACTCTTACAAGTTCTTCTAGGCCCAAGGATTTCACCCACACACGGGGTTCCTCATCACTTGGTTGAGGGACTTACATCCAATTGAGAGATACCTAGGCTAAAATAAACTATTTCAACTACATCATACCTTAGAGGTGATAGAGGGGTTAAAGGGAGAGTCTGAGTCAGCTCCAAGCATACCACCAACTTATCTTTTTTTTTGATTTAATAAATATCATAATTGTTCTTATTGGCATTTAACACAAGATGCCTTATATTAATATTGATCATATATCATTACATTTATTCATTATATTAGTTTATGCACATTCATATTCTTTGTCTAAGCTAAGTGCATTTATTTATATTAACATCATAATTATATAAATTAACTTTGATAGTCCATTTATATTCATATTATTCTTCTACAACATTTATATTGCCTAACCTATTAATAAGGAAAGTGCACGTACCTCTTTATGCTACTTGTCTTGTTGAATTTGCTCACTGGATTCTATTCTCTTTTGCCTATTCTTTAATATTTATATATTATAATATTTGTTATAATATTAATAATATCTCTATATTGTATTATTATATATGTTATTAATATTATTGTAAACATACGATCTGCAGGTACCTTTTTGGATGCGGTAGATATTTATTATCTTCCTTCCTTTTTCTATTCATTTCCCCTTTTGTTAGAGGGGCCGGTTAATATTTATAAGTTTGAAGGGATGCAATTTACCACCCATCACCACCCTTAATAAATTAATATTATTAAACTTTGATGATACTCGATATTTGTTTGCATTAGTTAAGCACTCCATATTATGAGATCGACATCTTCTCAAGAGGCTCGATTCCATATATGAATGCCCTTTATATTATGCAATGAATAAATATATATTTACTATTATATATTATTATTATTATTATTATTATATTTATTTTTACTTGAATAATTCCTCCCTATATTTATGATATCTTTTCTAGTTATGATCAGAAATATATATAAATATAATGCGGATCTAAATATATTTATTTATGGGATATTATTTATTTATTGCCCATCTTCTTTTCTTTCTATCCCACAACATTTATTTATTTCCCTTTCAAGGGATATTTATTATGCCTGGTGGTAAAAGACATATTTACCCTTTTATAATTTTTATTACTTTATGTTATTCCCTTCTATGAGCTATGGTAAAACTAGTTCTAACCATACGTAACTCCCTTAACATATTTTATATTATTTATATTATATCATAATAAATGATATATGATTTATATTATATTATTTATATTTATATTATAATATAAGATAAATATAAGAATATTTGTATTTATATTATTAGATATATCTATAATATATTATTATTGTTTACATGTGTTATTTATAAATATAATAATATATATCTTGTTAATTGTTTTAAATAAATATTATTTAAATAATACATATTAATAATATATTTGAAATAAATATATTATATATTCTATTTTAACTAAACAATTCAATTATAAATCATTATAGGGACATGACAACCCTCCCCACTCAAAATTGCTTGTCCTCAAGCAATATAAGTAGGTATCCTAAACTAATATTTATTACTTATAAGAACTAAATAGAAATGTTTAATATATATTTATTTATAAATTATATTTTAATTATTTTATTTTACTATTTCATTCAGTATAGTTTATAGTTTTATTGTTATTAAGAGTTGTCTTATTTTTGTTTATTTTTTTACCTTATTTACTCTTTTTGTAAGTAAATTTTAATTTTTTTAATGTTGCATCATAACATATTTAGTAAATTTTAATTTGCATCATAAACATATATTTTTAAATATTTTAGCAATGTATTAAACACCATTATTCCAACAATTCATGAATTTCATACCTACGATTTTCATTGATTCTTGTTTATTTATTTATTTATTTAACTATTATTCACATTAACTATTATAGGATGGCAGGATCACTGCTCTGATACCACTGTAATGTCCCCTTCTAGTAAGCCGAATTTTTTCTCAACCTTGCACAATTTCAACTTAGTAAAAGAGAACATTAGTATTCGATTCATCTTTTATAACATATTAGATTATATTCACATTAAGTTCATATATTTGTTTCGTCATCATGCATTAAGAAATTCTCAATTTATAAGCACATTCACATTATTCATTGTTATCATTGGTTCGTGATATGACTTGTGAGGGACTTATGGTAGACTCTTGCGATCGCCAAGTATGATTTCATTAAAGAAATAGTTCCATCTCTTACGGAGGCCCAAAGGTTTCACTCACACACGGAGTCCCTCACCATTTGGCTCGTGGGATTTCACTCACACACGGAGTACCTCATCCAGACGAGAGTCACCATCCGTAGAGCAAAATTAACTCTTACAAGTTCTTCTAGGCCCAAGGATTTCACCCACACACGGGGTTCCTCATCACTTGGTCGAGAGACTTACATCCAGTCGAGAGATACCTAGGCTAAAATAAACTATTTCAACTACGTCATACCTTAGAGGTGATAGAGGGGTTAAAGGGAGAGTCTGAGTCAGCTCCAAGCATACCACCAACTTATCTTTTTATTTGATTTAATAAATATCATAATTGTTCTTATTGGCATTTAACACAAGATGCCTTATATTAATATTGATCATATATCATTACATTTATTCATTATATTAGTTTATGCACATTCATAGTCTTTGTCTAAGCTAAGTGCATTTATTTATATTAACATCATAATTATATAAATTAACTTTGACAGTCCATTTATATTCATATTATTCTTCTACAACATTTATATTGCCTAACCTATTAATAAGGAAAGTGCACGTACCTCTTTATGCTACTACTTGTCTTGTTGAATCTGCTCACTGGATTCTATTCTCTTTTGCCTATTCTTTAATATTTATATATTATAATATTTGTTATAATATTAATAATATCTCTATATTGTATTATTATATATGTTATTAATATTATTGTATACATATATATATATATATATATATATATATATATATATATATATATATATATATATATATACCCACATATATAATAAATTTACCACCCGTCACCACCCTTAATAAATTAATATTATTAAACTTTGATGATACTCGATATTTGTTTGCATTAGTTAAGCACTCCTTATTATGTAATAAGGAGATCGACATCTTCTCAAGAGGCTCGATTCCATATATGAATGCCCTTTATATTATGCAATGAATAAATATATATTTACTATTATATATTATTATTATTATTATATTTATTTTTACTTGAATAATTCCTCCCTATATATATTTATGATATCTTTTCTAGTTATGACTCAGAAATATATATAAATATAATGCGGATCTAAATATATTTATTTATGGGATATTATTTATTTATTGCCCATCTTCTTTTCTTTTTATCCCACAGCCTTTATTTATTTCCCTTTCAAGGGATATTTATTATGCCTGGTGGTAAAAGACATACTTACCCTTTTATAATTTTTATTACTTTATGTTATCCCCTTCTATGAGCTGTGGTAAAACTAGTTCTAACCATACGTAACTCCCTTAACATATTTTATATTATTTATATTATATCATAATAAATGATATATGATTTATATTATATTATTTATATTTATATTATAATATAAGATAAATATAAGAATATTTGTATTTATATTATTAGATATATCTATAATATATTATTATTGTTTACATGTGTTATTTATAAATATAATAATATATATCTTGTTAATTGTTTTAAATAAATATTATTTAAATAATACATATTAATAATATATTTGAAATAAATATATTATATATTCTATTTTAACTAAACAATTCAATTATAAATCATTATAGGGACATGACAAACACCCACTACAGGCGATAAACCCACTACTCTTAAAAGGAAAAGAGTTTATAATAAGCATTCTAGTTTATATTATCCTTTTAAAAGTCAAATTTCCCTTAATGAAAAGTTAGCCTTCGGGAAATGTTAAAAGGCTAACATAAATTCATTTTTCTATCACCGAGGAAAAGGGGACATTACAAACGATACCATAAAACAAGATGTACGTGGGTAAAATCCTTTTCTGGTAAAAACTCCACACTCCAAAGCACAACCCAATGTATTATTCAGTAAAAAAAAGTGATTACAATACAATTACAGAGCCAAGCTCTTCCAAGAGTTCACCAACACAGTATTTGGAGTAATTCCAGAAGCATAACAGTTCACTTGCAAATCAACCATACAAACTACTCGAACAAGCACCTTATTTATAGAGAGATACAAGCATGAAGGAAGCTTCTAGAGCAAACAACAAGAGATGGGTGTACAAATCCATGTGGCACACTTTCCCAACACATGTTTGACTTTTGTGACATTGTACAATATTCCCTTACACCTCTTACAACCCTCTATACTTGGGTGCCCCAAATTTGCCCAAAATAGGTATGACTGATGCTCTTATATCGTCATAAAATCTGTCATATATGACAACGCATACAGTTGTAAGAGAATATGTCATAATTGACTATTAATAAACAATTCTCTTACAACCTGTCATATCCCAAACTTGGGTGCCCACTTTCCCATGCAAAGATGCTTAGTGACACTTGTTAGATTTAGGGTAGACAACTGAGAGGGGGGGCTGAATCAGTTGTACAAAAATTTCTTGAATTAAACACTTAAATCTACTTTATAATTTAGTAGTATAATGATAAATCAATCATGGAAACATAATACATTAAACCAAGAGTAGAAACATATTAACACACAGGACACCAAGATTTTGACGTGGAAAACCCAGTTAAGGGAAAAACCATAGGGTGATTAACCCAAGATTGTATTCTTCGTTAGAGGAATAGAAAGAACAAAATGGCACATGCCAATTAGGGTTCACTGCCTGAGCACACTGCTCACAAGAGGCCCACTGCCTACAAGAGACACACTGTCTACAAAATAATAAGTATCACCTACTTGAACTAGAAAATAGCATCTTCACCATGCTTGAATCAGTTCCATTTAAGCCCAATACTTCTGCTTTGCCTTTTGCTCTCCTCCTTGCTACCACACACTCATCTCCACACAATACCCTTTGGAATGACTTTACAATTCCTTATTTATACAAGACATCGACTTAGGAATGATCATCTAAGTCAGCAAACATTACAGAGCAAATACATAAATACAATATGACTAATTACAAAAGACTTCATGTGGATCAACACACTGTCGGCCACACAGATTTTAGACTTCAATCTTCTTCTAGGAACACGCCAATCTTCACCTAACATCTTTAAGATCATCCGCAGGATGTGTAACTCATCCGGTCGGCCAGACTTAGGAAGAACACCATCATCCAGAAGTAATTCTTCATTTGCGAGCTCCAACTCCAATGCGAACCACCAACACGAACTAGACACAATCCAAAGACCTCCACAAGCTTTCCTGAATCACCAAGAACATCCACACTACATCTCCTTACTGAAATCTTTCTCTCCTTCATCCAGAACCTCAAGAACACAGTCTGTCATCACTATCACAAGAGAATAGATGCTTGCGGACCTCCAAACCATGAACCAATTGAGTTGTTACTTCACATGGACTTCCTAAACACTCCCTCAAATCCACAGAACAGGATAATGCATTTCTAGATCTGATCGGACTTTTCTGTATCACTTTGTCACCTCTGAACACCTGCCGGAACCAATTTTACTTGAGCGGCCACAACTTCTTCAGATCTTCATGCAGACCTCTGAAATCTTTACTGGATCACCTTAAGACACATATCTACAAACCCTTTGAACCGCATCCTCTGATACTCATCTTATCTTGGACTTTTACTTTACTGTCTTCACTGTTCCTGATATGACCAATTTTCTCAATATCCTCATCATATAGTTCATCCAATCCTTATCATTAATGCAACAGGAGTATGTTGACATCAATGACAACACCAGTTAGGCCCATACTTGCAACAACACTTGTCATAAGAATCTCTATTTTTGACTCTTACAATGTCATAGAATTTGTCATACTCCTACGCGTCATAAACTGTCATACAACCTCTTACAACACAAGAGAGATGCTGACATATGGCAAAATATTCCTACCACAAAATGGGATGCATCTAGCCACCTTCCATATAGGATGACACATCACCATGCCAACTCCCACAAAGTGGCATAATAAAATATACATGAATAATTACAAATGTAAGCAAATAATAACAATTAAATAAATAACAATGCTAGGAATTTGCAAAGGTTGAGACACCTTAATTTCCAACAATGTCAAACTTATCCTTGATTGTCAACAATGGTAACATCAAATCTAGATATGAATTTATACAAATATTACATAGATTGACCTGCCATTCTTATTCAATAATTGTTGTCTTGTCATATTCACTTAAACCCATGTCATTTATTCATAATATGTACGACACTTGGTACAACACTCCCTTTTTATACTCTTTATCTCATATGAGGATGCTAAATACTGCTAGACTCAACTCATCATATGTGATCTCTGGATGTATTAAGTGCCACATAGTCTTTAAATTGTTGTTAGGGCCCACCATGCATTAGAGATGTTGCACCCTATAGTGTGAATACTTGAATGGGGCGGCTGAATAATACTATGATTGGATCGATCATATTTAGGCAACCTTCAACACAACTTAAATCTCATGTAAGGGCGGTAGACCAAGTAAAATGATTGTCAGAACTTTGTCACCAACAATTCCTTCACCACTGTAGATTATTTGAAAGTCTAAAGCAAGCGATCCCCATCACGGGCCCACCAAAGCATAACCAATATAAATAGAAGATTGACTCCTTATAAACACCGGGCACACATAACAACCTTTGTCTCCTCAAAGGTGGTCAAAGCAAGGGATGAAAGACTCAATGTAATACAAAATAAGGCAATCAAATTATTAATTAATAATCTCCAGAAAGGTACGGCACCCAGGATAGGATGTTTAACAGTCTATTTATCTAAGGGAGAGGGGCCAGTAGCTGCCCACCCTAACTTCACGCACGTTAAATTCATAGCTAGACATATCGGAGTTCGACGATTTTTTTTTGGGTTTCTCCGTATGTAACCAAAGAGCTTAAAGCTATTCTTTTTAGCTTCTAGGCACTTATACATTTCCCTGTAGGACGTGTTATGTGCACATGGGTTGAAAAAATGTCATTTCAACATGTTGCCCCATACATGCGCAACAATGCGCCAGTAACCGCTCACCATCACATTTGTGCACTTGTCTTAATTTCATTGGTTAATTTATTGGAGTTGTGAACATGTACAAATGTTGTGAACATGTATTGGTGCATTTGTGTTAATTTATTGGGTTGGTATTTTACATGTATTGGTTCTTTTTTAAATTTTAATTGGGGGGTCAAGTACACAAAAACATACCGGTTATTGGGGTGTGGGCGGCAACTGAGCCCTCTCCCTTACCAATATGTGATAGATATTTGTCTATCAAAATATGTGGAGTCCAAACTTACAACCATGTGATCCACTTTAATTTATGTACGGACCCTCTTTAATTGGTTGACTACTTAAAGGATTAATACCATATAATGGAGAGCTCCACAATATATTATGATATCGCCTGCAATTATGAAACCCAAATCTGAAATCCCCAACAATACCGCTGATAAACTTTGCTTGCAAATCCAAATCACTTTAGTACATATGCGATTCTTGAGTGAAACCACCTCTAATGAATGAGAGGGTTTTCATCCTCAAGCTCGTTTTGGAAACTGAAGGATTTTTGTCCTCCGATCACTGCACCAAGGGTTTTCATCTTTGATTGTTGGAAACTCCAATTTGGAAGGAATAATTGAAAATATGATAAATCGGATGAATTGCTTGATGTCTTTGTCCTTATTTTATAGTTGCCTTTTTCGGGCCCTCTATTTATTTGATTTTAATTTTAATTTTATTTTCCCTCCAAGTATTTACAAATACTTTTTGAATTACATCCATAGGCCGCCTTTCAAGATTACATTTGAATAAAGTGTTAAAACACTTTTTATTAAATAGGACCTATAATAATATAAAGAGGTTGGGCCCAATATTATTAATTTTTAATTCTAAAAAAGGGGACATGATAGTGTCTTGGAATCTCTGGAAAACAATAAACTAATAAAGTATTGTTGTACAACACTCACAACAACAACCATAACAACAACAAAATTTGGAAACTAAACCACACCAAAAATACCTAAAAACCTACAATCAAAAACACCAAAAATAAACAACTACTCCAATAAGCTCCAATATAACCTTTGAGTGAGATTGCTCTCTTGAATCACAGGGGCTATGTCCCATGACTCTTGAAGCCAATGGGTTTTTGTCCACTGATTTCTAACACTCAAGGGTTTTTGTCCTTAGATGACTATATGAACAAAAGTTCAAACAATTTCATAGAGTGATATATTGGCAAAAGATCCCAATGGAAGAAATCTTCCTCATATAAATAGATTCCTATAGCTCAAATTGACGCCCAATATTCCAATGCCCATCTTGGGATGATAAAAATGAAATGAAATTTCTTTTTACCACTCTCCATAACTGCCAACTAAAATAAGACCATAACCTCCCAAATCCACCTATCATAAAATATCTTCTGAAAAGGCGTAGAATCGACTAAAATTAACCTCGGGAGTTACCAAGGCCCATGAGAACCCCATGCCCCACATTGAGGAGAAAATATTTAATATTTAATTGAATAAAGAATTATATTTTCTTATTCCCGCAATTAAATATCAAATAAATTATTTCCTAGTTACATACCTTAGCCCACATGAAATAAGGGAATGGGCTAATATAATCTTCAATAGGAAATAATTAGAAAGGGGACATTACAAAAACTAGTTGCCTTTCTTGCCTATAGGGATCTAAAATTTCAAAAAACCCTAGGCCAAAAAAACAGTCTGAACCAAATTTTACCCCTTTGGGTGAATTGTCTCATTACATTCGCCTCTTCGTGCTAGTCAATTTGCCATATAACTTTGGCTACCCTTTTTTGGGTTGGGGGCAACTTTCACCCCTTTTAGTGGATTGCTCATCTCTTCAAGCTGGTCAATTTGCCATATAACTCTGACTACCAATTTTTGGGCTGCACTTCTTTCCATGGCAACAAGTCACTATTCTCAGGACCAACAAGACCCACAAGAGCTCACTATGCAATCTCTCAATGACAACTATATCAAATACATATGGCAAACTAAGACAAGTTCAATAGCTTTGGTGACTCAATTTTCCAACTCTCCCAACAAATGAATTAGCTACTTTGAAGTGTAGACAAGGGCCAACCCTCCACTCCTATACTAAGTTCCCACTTCCCCATTTGGGTAGGCCTCTATGCCTCCCTAAGCTAAACTTTTTAAAATTTGATCTAGCACAGACCCTTCTAGTTGGTTGTACAAGACTAATCAATATTTTATAGTACATCAAATCCCATCAAAATCTCTCCATTGCCTCTTTTCAATTGGAAAAAGAAGCCATTTAGTGTTTTCAATGGTTGGATAGGACTCGTCCATATCTCACTTTGTCAGAATTTCACAAGGAAGCCCTAATCTACTTTGGCCCTAGTGCCTATGAAGACTTTGTTGGTGCCCTTACTAAATTATGCTAGACATATTCGTCAAGGAATATCAAAGTGAGTTTGAAAGACTTGCTAACCAGACACGGGACTTGGATGAATCATTTTTAGTCCCTACTATAGGCAGGGGGTAAGTGTTGTTTTCGCTCCCTTTATATTTTTTGGCGTTGAAATTTGTGCAATGACAATAATCAAACTTTAGCCTAAGTTTTGCCTACAGGTTCTTATTTTTTTTGCGTTCCTATTTTTTATCATATTCTCTCGGACTTGCTTGTGTTTGTTTTTATGGAGGACACGCATTATTTTGTTTTGCAAGGCATATTGACACGTACAATTTCTTTGCCACATCAATCAGCCTTCCACGCCTGGATCGGGCCTTTGTATGCTAAAATGCATTAAAACAGAGCAAAAAAAACACGATTTGAGATGTCTCCTCACTGCAATTTGTAGTCTTGAAGCGCTGAGCCTTCAGGTCTAGAAAGAGATGCCAACTGAGCCTCTGCGAACTGTCATCTGTGAAATGTTGTTGTTGTGCAGAATGCAGGGGCCAAGCCCTCTATTTGGGTCAAATTCCACGTCCACCACTGTGCGCCATAGCCAATACCCTCAAGGGTTTTCCATGCTTGCATGTTGCCTTGCCTATGCAAATAGTGGGCTCTAAGCAACCAATTCAGCGTCACAGAGATCAAAACAGCGTTGGCAGAGAATGATTACGGAGTGAGGCGTTCACAGCTAGGGCCTTTCGGCCTTCTTTTTTGGGGCGACGAACATTGCAAATTTGACTCAGGCCACTTTCAACTTCGATATCTAACAAAAATTCCTCTTCTGTTATGCTGTGAAGGATTCCCCTTCATTATTACTGGAGCCTTGACATGGTGTGCAAGCCTATTTTTCATATTTCTGCATTCAGCATCACCAATAATCTCCACTGGAAAATCGTCCCTGTTTAAAATGATAGAAATGGTACAAATAGTTTTTTATGCCTCCTTGAATGTGACACATGAATGTCTGCTACCTTCCTTTCTTCAATGCATAGTTTTTACTCTTTGAATTATATATCACAGCTGCAAGAACAATTCCCCCCAACAGATTGAAAGGATATACATATAATATATGCATCAGTCTAGATTGACAACTGCATCATTTGGCTGTTTTTTGATCTAGCTATGAACCCATTTGATGCAGACAATTTAGGAAAGCTGCACAGAAAGCCAATCAATCAATGCATTCCACATTGGTCTGTCCTTTCTACTACACCCCTTTTTTTTGGGCTGCAATTTGTATCTTTGGTAGCCTTATGTAAGCTTTAACAACTTCATTCATTTGGATAGACACATAAAAATATGCATTTAGTTATGCTTTCACAAGCCTCTGAGAAGGCCACTTTTAACTATTAGGGTTCGTCCATGTGGGTGTTTAAATAGGCTTGTGATTATCTACAGGAAGTTCACTTATTGTAGAAGCTATAGCAGCAAAATGCTCTCTTTATGTATGGTATATATTCTGGATTTTTTTTCAGTTGAATACAGACTGTGATACTTCTAAGATTAATAACAGAAAAGGTTAGTATTCTACTCTTTAGTGTTAATCACATCAAAATAAGTACTGCTTAGAAGGTTTAATCTGATTCACAAATTTTGTATAAGCAATACAAAAATTATTGTCCAGATATATGATTCCAGCCCTTTGATGATCTAGCATACTGTTATGCGAATTTGTATTAGTGATCTCTTTGTTGTTAACCAGATGTATTGGCATTCTGTAAGTCATTTTTTGAGCTTTTGTACCATTGTGATGGATACCTAAATTTTGTTATTTCATATTTAATCATTTAGATTGACATAGGAAGATATAGAACAAGTTTTTCAAGGTTGTGGCGGAAATCTGTTGGGATTTTCTTTTACATATGATGACAATTTTGGTTATGGGTACAGATGTTTTAGATTTTTAGGGTTGTGTTGTGATGTAATCACACATCGCCCCATTGCAAATGGGGACCCCCTCTTTTTTTTGCTTTCTCGCTTCGTTTTGCTTTAAAGTTTAGTTTTGCTCTGATCTTGTAGGGTTTTGGTAGTGTTGTTTTGCCCATGTCTCGACAGTTTCTTGCCAGGAGGTCTATATGCCTTCATTCTGATGCATGTCACTGAGACCCTGAAAATGACTAAGTCTGATAACCTGAAATCCTGAAAAAATGACTAAGTCTGAAATCTGGTGGATCCTCAGAAATCTAGAATTTGCATGCTAAATCCTATGGATCTAGGACCTATCTCAAACATCCTGGAAATATATTGATAAATATTTAAAGTATAAGAATCTGACCTATACTTAAACATATTTTCAATATACTTCCATTCAGGAAATCCAAAATTTGACTAAGGCATGAAATTCCTCACTCCATGTCCAAACCTGCCCAGACTGGGCGGCCTCATAAGGTCCTCTTTGACAGTGTTTTCACCATCAGGAGAGCTTGTCCATATAACACCCTCAAACCCGCCTAGGGAAAGGATATTTTCATGAGTTTGGGCTAATTGAAGTGAGTTGGGAAGTGATGATGGAGTCTAAAACTAAGATTTTGATGAAAATTCCATGCCTCACCTCCAAACCTGCCCTGACTAGGCAGCCTTGGCATGAGGTCATGGACTCAGCCTCCTGCACATGCATTTGTCCAGACAGAACCCTCAAATCCGCCCTAGGAGAAAATGGTTAAGTTTAGAAGGTTTTCAAGCACAAGGCACTGAGAAATGATGAATTTCAAGCAAGGTTTGCAAGTTGGAGGGAAGTTAAGTAGATTACAAGCAACATTCATACATCATCTCCAAACCAAGCATTACTTAAACTCCTCCCAACAAGGATGAATTAATTGGAAAGAATGATGAAAGATCACTAAGTTTGATGTCCTGAAATCCTGAAAATTGACTAAGTCTGAAATCTGGTGGATCCTCAGAAATCTAGAATCTGCATGCTAAATCCTATGGATCCAGGACCTATCTCAAACATCCTAGAAGTATATTGATAAATATTTAAAGTATAAGAAACTCAATATCTGACTTATAATTAAACATTTTTTCAATATACTTCCATTCAGGACATTTCCGATATGGTGACAAGACTTGCATTCCAAGCACACCTTCTAAACCCGCCCTACCTGGGTGGCCTTGGCATGGGGTCTTGGATTCAAGGTTGTGATCATGCACTTTCTCCATACACTGCATCCAAATCCGCCTTAGGGAGAGAATTTTCAAAGTTTAGAAGAGATTTTCAGTGAGTTCAAGACAAAATCTAAGGGTGGTATCCCAACCCGCCCAGCTTGGGTGGCTTCACAAGGTGTTTATGGATGATGTCTCCACCAGGTGACACTCTCCAGACAACAGTCCCAAACCTGCCCAAGGAGAAAAGTGGCTAAGTTTATAAGGTTTTCTAGCATAAAGCACAAGAAGATGATGAAATTGCAATGAAAGTTTGTAAGTTTGAAGGAGTTAAATGCATTTTAAGTCAAATTCCATGGGTCACCTTCAAACCCGCCTAGCCTGGGCGGCCTCAAGAGGTGCTCATGGACTATGTCATGTCCCACATGAAATTCTCCATACACTGTCCTCAAAGCCGCCCAGGGTGAAGAACAACATAAGTTGCAAGTTTGTTTGATGAGAATGGTCAAGATGATACCAGGAGGATGAGATAATCAAGTGAAAAGTTTCTAAGTGTCAAAAGTCCAAGGCCTACTCTCAAACCCGCCCTACCTGGGCGGCCTAGAGAGGTAAGTCTGGAGTTTGATGTCTAAGCATTGCAACTACTCCATCCTGATTCCTCCAACTCACCATGGTGCTTCACATCCATGCAGGGTCATTTTAGGAGAAGTAAGTTTGAAAAATCAGTAAGTCATGCAAATGGAGGAAGAGTGCTAAGGTTAAGATAGAGAGTGTTCACATGGCAAAATCTTTACTAGCACTCCAAAGCCACCCTTCCTAGGCGGATTCCACCAGGACAGATGGACATCATCACCTAACATCCATGATGTGTCTTTCAACTTTACAAACATCTCAAAATTTTACTAAGTCTTGAAGTTGATAGAAAGGAGTTATCAAATGGAAGGAATGAACATCAAATAAGGTTAAAGTCCACACCCTACCTACCAAGCCGCCCATGCTAGGCGGTCTTGAGCATTTCACTTGGACAACATCACCTCCTCCACAACACACTCTCCATGCACTCTCTTCAAGTCCGCCCTTCTTCCCAAGGTTGTCCATCTCAATAAGGAGGTTAAATTATCAAGGAAGAAAGTGAAGATGTCTTATGTTGTCAAAACCAAGCGAAAAATTGTCTAAGTCATGAAAAATCCTCACACCTTACTCAAACCCGCCCATGTTAGGCGACCTTGAGCCCTTCATCCGGACAAGGTCTTTTCCACAACACACCCTCCAAATCCGCCCAACATAGGCACTCCAGAGACTTAGGCATGGATTTCATGTGAAAGGGTATGTTTTATGCTTAAGATGAATGTAATTTGTTATTGAAAATCCTTTATATCAAGTCTTAATTTGATGTGTTTTTGTAGGTGATGGAGGATCCAAGGAAGTGAATGGCGAGAGCTCATACATGAGAAGTTTGGAAGGTGAAGGAAAGTTGCTCAAAGTTGTCATCATCACCACATGGAGGAGAGTTCTTACATCAAGTTCATCTTGCTTTGAAGACTTCGTATGTCTGGATGAGGAAGACATCAATGCCACACAGGAGGAGTCATCATCCAGAGTTGTCTACTTCATGTACATCCATCATATGCAAGTCTACTACAAGAGGTCACGCACAAGACATCTTCCACCTCAACACTCCATGAGTCAATGCAACTGTCCAGAGGCATGATCCTGCAAGAACAACATCACAAGATGAGAGATGAGCATGATCATCAAAGCGATCCATGAGTTACATCAAAGACAACAAGAATAAAATATTCTAAGTGAACATGAGGTGAACCAAACTAGTTCGTGTGAAGATGCTGAGGTGGCACGTACACATCATCAAGCCAATCACATTCTGCCATGTCATTCATTCAAGAGGGCCCACCATAAAGATGCTCCAAAGATGCTTATCACATTGGGAAACGTGCCTTCATTGCCTCTTTCATGTTCTAAAAATAGCAAATTTTGTAACAAACTGCCTTGTTGTCTCAATCTCGGCCATTGATTGCTAAATCAATCTTGGCCCTTGATGTAATTCTTGAGCTCTATATAAAGTTCACTTCTCTCATTTGTAAAGAATCATGACAGGAGGATCATTGGAGGGGAGAATCATTAGAGGAAGATAGATTAGAAGTAGAGATCAAGTAGGAGTAGAGTATAGAGGAAACTCTTCGAAGTCATGAAGAGAGACATGAGATTGTTATAATCACACATTTCAAAAGTAATACAAGTTCATTGTTGTTGTTTTGCATGGTGATCTTGTGGCTTTGAAATGTTAGCATGGCTTCAAGTTCTTGAATATGACGGAGATGTGTTTCCAAGAAGCTTAGATATTAGGGTAGATAAAGTTCATTGATGTGATGTACGTGCTAAAGATATTTGATGAACTCCTCCTTGGTTCATACTTGTGATGGTTTGTCGCTGGCAAGTCATCGTGCAAAGTTAGCTTGAACTACATTTGCTTAAGTTCGATTGTGAATGCTCATTCAAACTGTGCCAGTTGTGGGTGTTTGGATGGAGGTTTACAGTATGAAAATCATTGAGTTACCTTTGGAGATTGCACCTACTTCGTGTAATTGTTGGTTCTCATGGTGAAGCGGAGTAAGGTTACATGAGGAATTTGTCTATCGTAGCATGTTCATTATATTATTTTTCTTATATTAGAATCCTCTCAACCCTTTCTTTCTTTTTTTATTTTTTTGTAATCAATTTAAGAAGTTCCATTTCATAAGGAGGAAGTAACTTGTTTGAATGGAGTGAGGTGACAATTCTACGTAAGTCCCTTTGTGACACAGCAAATCACATCACACCACCGAGGCTATCCGTTGCAAATCACGTACAAGGAGCCTTGGAGCGTTCTTGTTTGATCACGTAGTTTAGCATTTGAGACGCTTTGTTCAAGAGAGGATAGAGCACTTGGTGTTTTATTCTAATGTTGTTGTTGTCAAGAAAACATCATCAACAGGTTGTATGATAATATTATTGTTAGGAATATGATTCTAAATAGCTGGATGTGTGTAAAAGCTGGTTCTATACGTGTACTGTGGATAAATACAGTATGACTAGAAAAACATAACATATGTAAAGAACATGTACTAACATTGGGCGTGAGTATTTGTTGTCTGTATATGAAGTCAGCTACAGCTAAGAGCATATGGTACATATAATATATAGTTACACCTATGGAGCATATACACATTTTATTTGGGCAATAATAATATAAAAGTAATAAACATACCCAAAAATATCAGTAGTAGTCTGTATATAGTAGCATTCAGAGGACTCTAGCTAAATGGAAAATGGTGCAGACACTTATAGATATGACTATATACAGACACAAATACTGAGGTACAGCTGTCTGTGTGAGAAAAAAAAAAGGCTTTTCTGGTTTTTCATAGTTCTGCATGTTATTCTTTGTTCTGTAATAATTCCTTTTGAGAATCTGATCACTCACTGTTTGATTTTTTTTGTTGAACATTCTTTGACAGATAAACACTTGCAATGGTTTCTACTGTGATAACTTTGTACCTAACAAACCCTACAAACCAACATTATGGACTGAGGCATGAAGTGGCTGGTACAGAAATCATTCCCACTTCTCAATGTTGTTCCTTGAATTTTGACAGTTGCTAATGTAGGGTAATTTGCAAGCATTAACAAGTTGAATGCAATCTGTACTTCCTGATGTTTTGCAGATTCTAGCTTTGTAGTCAAATGTGTAAATTGAGCCTGTTGTAAGAGATGATAGTAAAATATTTACTTTTAAGTTTTAAACAGTAGTATGCTGAATGCCATTGAAATTTTAATAATGAGCATACAAAAATTTTAGCTACATTGAAGCACCAGGTACTGATGAATTATTAACTTGTATTCCAAGTGCAGAAGTAGGCAGTCACATGTCTCACCAAATGCAACGAACAAGCTTCCAACCCCATCAGTCCATATTTGCTAGCATACTTGCAGCCTGTGCCAAAATGGGAGCTTTAGAACAAGGTATGGACTTCCATCAAACTATAAAGGATAGAGGAATTTCATCATATGTCATAGTGGCCACTACCCTAGTAGACATGTATGCAAAAATGTAGAAACATGCACAAGGCACATTAACTGTTTTGCATATTTCACATTTGGAAGTTTGTTCAACTTTAAGGAGTTCTCAAGAAAATGTGGTCTCATGGAATGTAATGATTGAACAAGATACAGGTAAAATGGATTTGTTGAAAAGGCTTTATAAACTTTAAAGAAAATGCAATTGGCAGGCGCAAAACTAGACTCTGCAACCTTGGCCAGCATCCCTGCAGCCCGTGCAGAAATGGGATATTTGGAACATGTTGTAGACATCCATAAAAGCATAATGGAATGGGTTTTTTTGTTAGATGATGTCATTGCAAGTGCCCTGGTGGACTCTACCCATGTCAACATGGGCACAACTACACAATTACTTATTCATACATGTTTGCTATATTCTTTTGTGCTTGCCTTTGCTGCATACAAACCTCTTTTGCACATTATGTCTGATCTTGATTCCTATATTGTAAATGGATTCATTTTAGTTTATCTCACTGCTCATTGTTTGTAAGGCTGCCAATATGTTTGTCAATTGTATCACCATTTTCAATGGCTAAGTTGGACGCTTCAATATTTGCTCATATTGTATATTGTGCCTCTTTCTTGATACATGTTGTGCACTGTATCAATTTACATGGCAAATTCCATCTGTATACATTCTTTTAACCTAACGTTGTTGCATCCTATATTCATTTGCTGCACCATGATACTACTACACCGAACTGAAAATATTGAAAAGTATGCCAATGTTTTATTTACATTTCACTTTGTATCACCAGATAAAAGGTTGCACCATTATTTCACTGTATTTGTTGCTCTATACCTATGTATTTGCTACACAATACTTGTACATGATGAGCTTGATAATTGTTTTACTTGTACAGTATGCCATGATTGTAGGATATGTTCAACATGGCTTTGCTGAAAAGGCCTTAGAAACTTTTAAGTAGGGTATGGGCATCCATCGAAGCATAATTGAAAGTGGATTTGTTAGATGATGTAGTTACAAGTGCCACTTCTGATCACCATGGCCTTTACAAGAACTTATGCACAAAAGTCAATAAAGAAGAATTTATGCAAAAAATCTCTCTTGAAAAGAGTATTTGTTTTTAGAGGCTATCTTGCAGAAGCAGAGGCTTATCTGCATCACTTTTTCCTTAGTGTGGCTTGAGGCATTTATTTGTGTTAATTTCCTTCTGTGTTCAAATACCATGTTTTGTTTTTCAAATTTTTTGTATATAAGTCTTAAAAAGTAAATAACAGATTTTTCAGATTGACATTAAAAAATAAAAAACGAGGTCTGATAGCAAAACTTTAATTTTCATTTGAGTCATGCACCACTTTTTTGTTTGTTTGTTACTGATCCAAATTTTTATTATGCATTTGACCTGTCCTTCCCAACATAATCGGCATTTCATTTCTATACTTCCAAGAAGTAACCCTTCTTTTTGATGCCTCTGTACCATTTTCATTAGGTAACAGTGCTATTCAGAATACAAATCAGTTATAAGTTCCCAGTTTCTTTAACATCCCAGAAGCAGTTTCCTACTTTTGTCAATCCCCACAAGCCCATAGCAGCAAGATTTCAAATTTCAGCCAACACCCACAAGCCAAGCTCTATTTTGCAGTTTTTTTTTAATTACCACAAGCTTGCTTTCAATCTGATGATGGGCCTTATATTGACATGGACTTCAGCACAAGCCCTATGGAGGAGGACAACAGAGATTCTGAAGAGTTTGAATTTAGTATCAGTATCTCTGCTGGGAACAAGGCTAGTAGACTTGTATCAGAAGAATCACCTAATGATGTTTCTCCTGCAGATGATTTGTTTTACAAAGGGAAGCTGCTTCCACTTCAAATTCCCCCACGCTTGCAGATGGTGAGAAATCTGTCCATGTCAAGAGAATCTGAAGCTGGCATGTATGCCCCCCCTGTTACTCATGTAAGTACCCTAACCAGACATGGAAACAATGATATTGATTGCAGTTTTCCTTCTGGCTCTCTTGATTCAAATCACCAACCCGTTAACTGCAAGAAGGCAGGAATGATTTGAAATTCTCCCACATTGATTATGAAAAACTGTTTATATCCTTGCCAATACGAAATATCTGAAACTCCTCTCAATTTGCTTGCAGCTTGCAGCTTTAGGCAGGGACTGCAGCTGCAGTGCAGCCCTTGTTTTTCAATTGTTTCATCAATGGTCTCAAAGAGGATCTACAGGCAGATGTTCTCATGATTAAACCTTATTCCTATCACGATGCTCTGGCTATGGCGACTCTTGCGGAAGACAAATTGGTAGACTAGCAAAACCTGGTCAGCTCCTCTTTCAAAACTAAAATGGAGACATTAGGTGAAGGAACTAAATCCCCCACAATTCATAGATTTTCTCAAGAAGAGAAAGTGGAGAAAAAGGCCATGGGATTGTGTTACAATTGTGATAAAAATGGGAAAAGGGTCACAAATGTAGTGAGAAATGCTTGTATTTCATTGACTCTACCATGGTGCCTAGTGACTCTGAGGAATTTTCAGATATAGAAGAAGAGTTGGTTTCTCCAAAACAACAATCCCCTCTTGATGCTCATATATCTATTCGTACTTTGGTTGGGTTCTCTTCCCTCCAAATGCTTAAGGTAATTGGAGTGTATGCTCTATTTGAAGGGTGTCCCCTCAAAGTGGTGCTGCAAAGATAATAAAAACATTTCTATCTCTCATTTCTACAATATTTCTGTGTTCAACCTATTTTGTCTTCTAGGCTCATTAGAAATATTTATTAATGAAATGGAGCCGCGTCACTCTATTTTGGCTTGATATAACTCCTTTAACATGATGCAATTGCACTGATTGCCCAAAAAAGGGGGATGGTTGTTGTGAGAACACCTACTGCAGCAGGTTTGAATTGGATGACATCATGTAAAGGATTTTTTTTGTTGGTCCATCATTCATCTCAGAGAATGGGCATAATCACCTTCACTCTACAACAATCAATGCTTGCTACAGAGGTTTGATTTTTACTGCTTTGTTTTAAATTTTATTTATATGCTTTTTAATCTCTGTCTCGGATTGTGCTTTGGAATTTATTCTGCATCATTTCATTGTTTTATTTTGCTTTGGATTTGCATATAAAGACATAAATTTGTTAATTGAATTTTGGTGATGTTTACCTTTTTTTCGCTTTGAATTATTAAGTGCAGAGAAGATTTTTGTTTGTTTACTTATAGTTTGGCATTTGCTGTGGATATTGCTGGAACTAAATTTACCCTAATAAAAAATTAGCTTGTTGTACAGACTGATCTTTTTTTGGTTTAAATATAATTTGGCTGGAGCGTAGAGTTTTGTATGTGTTTGTAAGTTCGTTTCAATTTTGTTTATCTTATTAGAATTAAATTTTGTTTTAAATATAAGTTTATAAGATATTTTTTATAAGAGACATTTAAAGTGAGGCTAAGTTTTGCCTTTCAGTACTGGCAGTTTAATTTAGAGATTGGTATATGAAAACTCTTTGGACACGTGCTCACCCACATACCACAAATTTAGTATATTGTGTTCTTTATGGGAAGGTGATTGTTAGGCTTAACATGCATATGACTATTGAAACTATGCTCTGTAATTTTTCCCCCTGTGCCATGTGTGCTTTCAAAGATCAGTTTAGGCAGTTCTTTTGTATTAAATAGTATTGAATTATATCAAAATAGAAGAAGCCCAATTCATAGTATTAAGTAAATATCAATTTAAGAGGAAACACCACCAGACATTGCCAATTAGTCTTTCTCTATGTACCTTTTAACATCTTTTTACAATAATTTATGGGAGTGCCCTGCTGTGGTGAGTCTATACTTAAAGAATAAAAATATAATAATAGGAATGAACACCAAAATATTTTACTTCAACCTCACTACAAATCTGGTAATAATTGTTAAGTTTGAGGTCTTGCTCTAAGAACTCGAATAAATCTGGTCATAGTTTAGGCTTATAAATGAATATAGGTTACAGACAGACTAGCAGAATACAAAGAGCAGTCTGGTCATAGATGTTATTTGAAGACTTGAATAACATGTCTAGTTGTCAAAATAATCCACCTATTTCTGACGAATGTTCTAGATATGTTAGTTTAGAAAATCCTCAAACAAAAAAAATGGTAAGAAATAATGAGTTTTTAAAAGATCCATCTTGGAATATTCTACTAAATAAATAATAAAAGAAGATGAATGTTTGCATTGATCTTTAACCTTGTGGTAGACATTAATTTATGTATCATGTGTTTATATGGAAGGGTTAACATCTTGAGTTGAACCCTATATGTTCTATTGAGTGTGGGCTACTATTGAAGAGATGAAAAAAAAGTGGTGGTCTAGTGTTGCAATCCATTTAGATTATCTTGGAGCTTTAGTGTACATCAAAGGAATCAGACTAATGTTAACCCTGTTCTTGGGGTATACAGTGTATAGATACATTTAAGATTGCGAATTGCTATTTGACACTCTTTTTACTCAAACCATAACCACTTAGTTCAATCAAAGTGGAATGTAATACAAGCAACAAATCTGCTCAGAAAATACTGATATAATATTTCCACAGAAAGAAGAAATGGTCTTATATTTCTGTTGTCTTCTGTTAATTTTGTTGTGCATTTTAATATTTAAAACCCACAGTTGTAGATAGAGTTGTCAAATCAGATAAAGCTTCTTGTACAAGAGGATTGATAAGAGAAAAATACTCACCATTTTCATACACAATCACAGGAGTATTGTGATGTATTCCAGAACAACCTGGAGACCCTGCGATGAAAGTAAAATTGATTTCCTCAATATTGATGTTTGGGACAAGTTTCATGATAAGATAATATTTTGGCTCTATAGCATGGTGATAGAAAAATTTGACCGAAAGTAAATAAAAGGATTATAATTAATTCTGTAATTTTGAACTCCTTACCATATTGTGAATGGTAATCCCTTCTTGCTTGCCTACATTTCTCAAGCAGCAGGTAACAGTAAAAAAGAAAATGTTGTGTTATAACTTGGCCACCCCAACAAAATATATATTTTAATGTGAAAATTTAGACCCATAAATTTCATATAATTTTTATTTCAATTTATTTTCAAAAATGTTGAATGATATGACTTTAGAATTATTTTTATAGTCAATATTTAATAAAATATTGTAAATGCAAATGTATTAGACTTTTGTTTGAAATTATTGGGAGGAATGATGAGAGGGGAAGGAAAAAGAGGGAATATAAGAAGGAATAAGTATATGCTTGTATTGTGATTGGAAATTAATTAATTCTTTTTGTTTGTGTATATTTTTATTATTACCATTTGTATAAATGCTTATTTGGAATATGGAATGGAGGAAGGACTAATTTAAAGGAATGGGCAAAGTAAATAGTTAGATTCTCTTAGGGTTTATGTTTAAATTGTTTGTTATTTTTATTTGTTTATATTTGAATGTATTCTTTTGCTTGGAGATGGATGAGGCTAGAGGGAATGAACAATGTGATTGTATGCAATGCTTATTCTTTGATTTCTAGATGTGGTGATACAAAAATAATTAGATTTTTTTATTTTAGCGTGTCTATTTCTTTGCTTAGAATATGGATAAATAGGGGTGATGATGAATTGAAGAGGATTGGAGCAAGGGTGAAGTAATAATTTGGTTTCTTTCTTTCCATATTTAAATTGTTTGTATGTGTTTGCTTATTTTGAATAATATGGAGGAATACATGGAGATGAAGGGGCAAAGAGAATTCATGCTTATCTTTAAATATTCCACAGTGTTCTAAAAATCATTATATTTTTTTATGCCTATTTGTTTGTTTAGAACATGGAGAGATGGAAGAAGAAAAAAGCGCTGAAGAGGGTTAGGAGGGGGCAAATTAATAATTAGATTTTTAACTTTCTATATTTTTTGATTACCTTTGATAGATTTTGTTCTTGTACATGGACATAGGCTTGAAGATGTATATTGCGAATGGATGGAATTTATTGATGTGTGGAACCATAAAGAATGAATTTAATTATGGAGATCTTATGATATTTTAAGTTTATCGATTGTGAGAACTAATTATCTAATCCCTTAAAATGACTAGTCAAATTCCTTATTTGTTGTGAATATCTGAATAAAATTAACACGTTGAAATTTTAAATGCATTTAGTTGGATTTTTATTTTATATGGATATAATAGTAGTTTCCAATCATTGGTGCAGACTTGATCATTCTCTAGGATGAAACCATAGAATGTTGAATGAATTAGTTATACTTCAAACCCAAGATCAATGTTGTACTTGGTGTAAAATTGAGTTTTGTTAATACTCGATTAAAAGTGATTGTAATTAAGTCATAATTGATGAGCACATGCTTATATTGAGAGGCGGGGGGGGTGAATTAGTTTAAGACAATATTTTACTTTTTCAACACTTAACAAGCATAACAATAGCAATCACACAAGATCTACCAATTAAGAGTACAAGAAGAACACAAGATTTACGTGGAAACCCTTTCGGGAGAAAGCCACGGCAAAATATTGCTTATATATAAATCTCTTTTACAATCTTCGCAGGCACCAACCTATAGGAGACACCAATCCCCTCTTATATAATTTGTAGGCACCAACTCGCTGGAGACACCAATCCCCACCACTGAGCACCAACTTAGCAAGAGACACCAATCCCCACCACTGAGCACCAACTCAGCAAGAGACACCAATCTCCTTGGTGTGAGGCACCAACCTTCAAATTCTTCAATGGACGATATTGTCTTCACAAAGATTTGATTGTTGGTACACTTTCCTTCACGAATCTACATGTA
The DNA here is from genome assembly GCA_027924645.1 of Cunninghamia lanceolata. Lineage (NCBI taxonomy): Eukaryota > Viridiplantae > Streptophyta > Pinopsida > Cupressales > Cupressaceae > Cunninghamia > Cunninghamia lanceolata. Next base: position 17,690,889 of record BSBN01000547.1, read on the forward strand.
TTTCCTTCACAAATCTGCATATACTTCCCTCATAAATTTGCATGTATTTGATGTAACATTTCCACACAATTTTCGTTTAAATATTTCTGCTCAAGGTCTGTGCCAAATCTGCCATAAATGACTTTGAAGTTTTGCTACAAATCTACCATAGATTTGCTCCAAATTCACATTAATATCATTGCATCTTCCATGTTAAATCTGCTCTAACTTCCTTCAATATAAATCTTCAACACCCTTCATATTTTCTGTTCTAGGACTGCTCTAAATGGTCTAATTTATCATTGTATTTATGCTCTTCTTCTTCTCCTTAGGTCTGATTAAAATGGGAAATGATTTACATTTAATTGTTTTCTTAAAAGATCTCCAAACACCTTCTATTTATATGCCATCAAGTGCCTTTTCACAACCTAGGTCAGCCTCATAAAGATTTAATTTTAATTTAATGAAACTTAATAATTTTTCTTTACTCTCCCAAAGTGGTGCTTGCATAAGGAGGGTCAACCACATTTAAGTTAATTTATTTATTTTAATATTCCCTCAAAGGTGGTGCTAAGGCAGTGCAGGTTGACCATATATAACTTTAGTTTATTTCTCTAATGTGAGGCGCCATAATTTGCAAGTCGGCCAACACATCACCATACATATCAAATGCCTTTTATTCTTTTTTGTCTTCCACAAGATCATCATCACAGAGGATATTAATAACAATAATATTAATTCCTTCTTTCCTTTGACATCAATGACAACAATATGAATTCCTTCCTTTGACATTAATGACAACAATATTTCTAACAATAATTAGAGAGCTTGATGTTTAGTTAGAGTTTACAATGATGTTGGAATGTTTTGATATTTGTTATTCTCTATTTATATGATTGTTTTGCAAAGTTTATTATGAGTTAATTGTATTCTATTTATTGCCTAGAGAAAAAATTATGCCATATTTGTAAGTTCTTATATGATTAACCCCAACCACATGTCTACTTAAACTAATCAAGTATATTGAATGCCATTTGTTATTCAAGTATTTCTTCAAATGAAAGTATTCCATGTAGTAAGGAGGTTGCTAAGAAGTATAGTAGGGAGGGTATCTATAGTTTAGAAAGCTAGATCATATATAGGTTATATAGTCAAGGGTCCTATAATAGACATTTGGAAAAAAATATAAAATATACAAAAAAAAATTAATAAAATCATTGTTGTAATCTTTATGGGATATATAATTAAGGGAAGGAATTGAAATTTGGTTTAGTAATAACCTATGTATTATGTTACAAGCTATAGATGTTTTCCAAGGAATAAAGATGTTTACATTAAAATTGTTGTAAACTAGCTAGTGATTTAGTTTTGTGTATGGACCTTGGGTTACAACTATTGAGAAATGGTGAGCAAACATAGATTATACCATTGTACATAGGAATAACAAAAACTTAGAACAATATATTCAACTTGATTGATGTTTCATTGCAATACAGATGGCTTATAAAGCCTTTGATTTTCCCTTACTAACTTCCTACGAGAATAACCAATTCCCAACTAATTTATTCTAACTTATTATTTACTTAACATTTATTTATTTACTAACTTACAAACTAACCTGTAAACCTTATATTTATTCTAACACCCCCCTTAAGATTTAGATGTAATAAAACCAACATTCCCCCCTTATTACATTAACTCAAACAAAGGACTAAACACTGCAAGAGTTGATCACAACAACCTTTCTGGAAACTTTGATCGATTGAGACTTACTCAATTATCCACCAATTCTCCTTGCTCACCTAGGAAACACCAAACTGAACTCACCAACGTATCTCTTGACTGTCAAACCTCTAGAATACTTGTGAATCGAAACACACTCAACTATTCACAAGAAAATCACCAACCTCGACTGTGAATTAAGACTCACTTAACTACTCACAATACAAATCGCCAACCAACTACAGATCGAGACTAACTCCAAAATCCATAGTAACACACCTTCATTTGTGGATCGAGACCAACTCCAAAATCCACAACCAAGTACTGTCATTCATTTTCAAGAACTGCCAAGCCCTATCAAGCACTGCCAAGCCCCCCCTCGCTCCACGAAGGGAGACAAATGGAAAAGGTGCTTCTCATGCAGTGAATCATCCCTGAGTGAGAAGCTAGCTCGGGATGATGAAGATCCTCCTACCTCTAGTGCCTCTTGCCTCCAATTGAACTTGTTACACTTTATCCATATGTTGTTGCAATAAATTCTCTAATAGCACAAGCATGCGAGTCTCTGAAATCTTTGTCAAGCATAACAAGGATGGATTCGAGAATACAATGTTTGGTGACATAATGAAACTAAACATTATCATATTTAAAGGTGTCAGTTTCCACCAATAATACACCTTCTACAATATCCTCCCTATTACTAGAATATCTCCAATGTTACGAAAATCAACTTCGTATACACCTTATTACTTCAATTCCAACAAACATCAAACTTTCTTTTAAAGTAATTTTGAAAGAAACAAAACCTAAAATATCAACATCAATACCCTAACCTTCTCTCCAGCCACACTACACACCCTTTTAATGCTTCTTGAATATAACTACTTTTGATTTTTCATCAATTTTCTTTCAAAAATACCCAAACCCTATTATGATGTAATTATATATCCCCAATAGACAAAATCTACTTATACCTATGGCACGATTATTCTTCATGAATTGTCTTATTTGTAAATCTCATGCATTCACAAACCTGCTGATATGATTGTATTTAGGAATACATATTTGAATTGGCAGCCACTTTTGCACTCAACTTCCTTATGCGCTGAAGTGCCGACAATAAGAAATGAAAGGTCTGCGTTGTCTAGAATCAACAGAACTATGAAACAATGGCACTTTTGTTTTCTTTGTATGCCAGGCAACAGGTCACGACTTAATCTCCACCCTCTCGTGATGTTTGAATGAGAACAGTGACAAAACGAAGAAAATTGGTTTGTATTTTTCCATACCACCACAGGGAATGCAAATTACTTGGTGAATTTCACATACATTGCAATTTCTAACAGGTCTTCTATAGTTGGCGTCTGCTCTTTTCCCATTGGCGCTTCCATTTATACTATTTGCTCAGAACTTTTTACTTCGTTGCTTGAAATCTATGGAGATTTCATGTCTTCTATACACTAAATAACATTATTAGGGTCTATCAATTTCCATGGACAACGTATTCACTTAATAAGAAAATATCAACAAAAATCAAAGCTAGCAAGGCTAACAACTTCATGCAAGAGCAAACAGTAAGAAAAGACTCATCAAAATTCCTAAAGCTCCAGTGTTGCAAACTTGATGCTCTGATACCAAAAACCTGATGCTCTGATACCAAATGTAATGCCCAACCCTTAAAGTTGGACATTACTAGTTGAAAACACGACAAACTTTTTTTTTTGTACACACAACATCTATAGAGCTACCTTGCACACAAACATGCACAAGTGTTGTTGACACCTCAATATCATCAGCACCAACTCCATTGCATATGTGAAAAAAAAATGCAAGTGACCCACAGACCGAGGGAGACCATTGCATTCTATCACAAGGCAAGAGTGATAATATCCAAATCAACACAAGATTTCTCTAAAGCGGAAGCACAAATAAATGTATACCCTAAAGGAGAGATGTTGCATCTCCACCCACCAACCATATGCATCATAATGTGACAAAAGACAGTAAACTAATGAAAGGCTAAATCAGAGAGCAAGGCACCAAATGACACTTCTTTTAGTTTATTATATTAGGGTCCAGATATGTGTTAGGTTGATTAGGAGACAATCATAGCACAATTCTATTCTTAACCATTATCTTAAGAGATGGATAACATACCTATCGTCTGTAGGATCAAATTCTACTGCAATCATTCATTGACATATATTAACAATTTTACATTGTATTTCCTTCTAACAAGGTAAGATGTTCCCACCTTGAGCACTCTTATCATTAGTGAACTTAAAGTTAATATTATACATTCTACGATTACTACAACTAAATGCATAGTAGGATAGCACTAAGGAGGGTAAAAATACATCTCTCATTCAAACCCAATGTAAAATAAATCACACTCATAGTTTTATTAACGAGGTATACTCATGCATTCATTGCATATAAATGGCATTATAAAAGAGAAGGAATGACAATCTAACCATGCAGGGTCTATATCCTATTAATCATTGAAACCAATCATAAGAAAATAGATGGTATCTTCCATTTAATATAAAAGAAGTTTAGTTAAAACTTAAAATAAAGTACTAGCACAACTAGAAGGGTAAGAAGATCATAAAGCATGAGTGTAATTATTTTCTTAGTTACAAAAGAGTAGGGTAGAGATTTCACATTAAATCTCAATGCCCTCTTGATTCAGTTCAAGGTGAGATAAGAACATAGAAATATGTCACATTGAAATACTATTGTTTGGGGAATATGCATCATCAATAATGAGAAATAAATTCAATGTGTACCCCATTACTTACTACCTAAACAGTCTTGTTTTACAAATTAAAAAATATACATAAGAACAATATGTTTAAGAAATTCTCATAAGGGAATAAACTGTCCAATATAAATTCATACCAAACACCATGATAATTTCTCCAAAAACTTCCAAACACTCAAAACGGAGTTAGAGATCCCAAGAGCTTTCTAGCAATGTAAATAAGTTAGTCATATCATGCAAAAAGAGGAGGTAATCACACAATTACATCCTGGACTAAAATAGCCATAACTTGCTTAAAACATAATATTATTCTAACATATAATATGAAAAAGAAAGAAGAATAAATTCCCTACAAAACCCAACAAGGGTTTTACAAATTTCATAATAGAGAAGGAACAACAAAGGGTTGATGGACTGTATGACAAACTTTTACAAAACTACAGTAAAACAATCTCTTAGTTTTAGTCATAGGCAATGATAAACAAAATCTGGAAAGATAATATTTTAAGTCTATAACTAATCCTTAGCTAAGAACAATATATCCAAAAATTGAGGCAACCCAGATGACCGTTTAAGAGTTATGGCCAAAACACTGTTGTCCCCTTACTCAAAACAACGAATTGCTAATAGAGAGAACAAGTGCAAAAGTGAACAGCACTTGTCCAATTCACTCCAACCTCACCATAAACAAGGTAAATATAAATTATAGAGTCCTAACACCCTTTTTAACACCAATCATAAGTTTATAAAACTTCAAAGCGTTCAAAAGCTAAAAGGGGCAAATTCCCATACCTTGGCAAGTCCATGCAAGTTAAAAATGCTGCACCATAAATTGAACCACTACATTTAGACCCATAGGGCTGGGTGAATATGATATAAACTATTCAAATAAAATAATTACCAGCAATGCAACCAACCAACTAAATCACCTAAAACACTTCTTTTTTTTTTTTTGGCCAAAATCAGTATTCACACATGACAATGACTTCCTATCATGTAACAAAGGAGAACATAATTAAGAGCATAACTCCATCCACTTAAGATTTGGGCAATAAATCATAATGGTAATGAATTTAATCATCTATGACATCTCAAAATCAACATACAACTTCCCTTTCTACAATTTATGAAAATGAAGCAAAATGAAGGCCTAAACATGTAAATGCATTACACTACTTTGTGTATACGCCTAAAAATGACATGACTCTGTCTAAATAAATATTCTTAATATTTATTCCATTCTAATTCCTCTATCAATAAATAAATCAAATTTATTTATTCGATTCATATTGCTCCTAAGTTAATTAAATATCGAATTATTTAATTACCTTTTCTAAAGTCAAAATTAAATAAAATCCTTTATTTAATTTAATTCTTCCAAACAATTAAATAATTCTTAATTATTTAATTAAGTCGATTCTTCTTCCAAATTTAAATAAATCAATCAAATTTATTTAAACTCTCTCAATCTCTAAAAATAAAATACAATCGAATATTTTATTCTTACATAGCATGCACAAACAATTAAATAAATTTATTTATTTAATTTGCTTTCTTATCTTCAAATTCCTCAAATATCTTTCAAATCTTCTAAATATAAGTCTTCTTCTTCATACACACAAAATTAAAATAATTTATTATTTAATTTCTCTCAAATTATGCAAAAGCAAATCACAAGTTGAGTTAACTGACTCAATCAACCTTGTTTTTATCACTAACTCTTAAATTAGAAAAAAAGTCTTCTAATTTATGAAATCAAATCTTATCTTTATAAAAGAAAGCAGTTAACTCAAACAAAACAACTTTTGTGTGACACTTGTCTTCTTTCTATTCACGCACATTCTCTCAAGTCTTCTATACCGTTGATCTTCTCTCTCCCAAGTCTATAAATTGAACCCAATTCCTCCATTTCAATCATCCAAGCTTTTAGTATCGTTACTCTGCAGAATTAACAGCGTGCCTTTGGCACCCAAATCCATCCATAGCTTGCAATCACCCTTTTATTGTATTAATGCTCATCTTCATTACAAGAAGTATCATAGCCATCTCTCCATCGCCATCTTGAAAAATAAAGCAAGGAAGTACATTTTTTGAGGGCTTCAATTCACATACAAAGATCGATTGAGACTAGGCGAATAATGGAAGCAGCGTAGTAACAAGGTTTGCACGATTTATTCTTTGTTATTTGAATCTTTGTTATTTGCAATTTCTATTGAGATTATTGGTTTATTGATTGATTTTAATACTTTGACAATATTTTTGGTAACATTTTTGGCGCCCATCGTGGGGCCTTGCCCCGATTTAACCCAAAAATTGAGTTTTTTGTGCTAAGGTTCTGTACACAGGAGGATTCGACATATTTGATCAATTCTAACATGCATCTGAGCACTGTTTCGGCGCATCTGATCTTTTGGTGCATTTACCTCCTGAAGCTGTGCATATGTGTTCTGTTACGGCTCATCTACCAAACTGTGCATATGCTCTCTGTTTCCGCGCTTTTGACCTCTGTCTCAGCGCTTTTGTAATAGCTGCGCATTTGATCTCTATTTCTGCGCATCTAATCTCTATACCTACGCATCTGATGCTGATAGTGACTTTTAGGGTTTTCTTGTGATTTTGCTAACATTGATACTTTTTGTAGGAAAATTCTCTGATCTACTTGCAGGTTAGGAGCTGGTTTAGTCATTCTAGTTGCATTGTTAACACACATTGTATTGTTAAAGGATAGTAATCGAATGTTCATGCCAAATCACATCTAGATCTAACTAGGAGGGGAGTAACTTGATCTTGTTGCATCAGCAAATTGAATCTAGTCCCAATGCTAGGAGGATAAAATTGAACCATTGCTATCTCGCTTTCAAAGTTAACAACTTGTATGTGTGCCCAAGTAGCTTAACACATTTAGTCTTTTTCATTTTAATTAGGGGAAAAAATATTGTCTTTCATGTTTTTAGGAATGATACTAGGCCTATGCTCTCCCCTATCTTGGGTGACCAAAACGCCAAACATATCATTTTCGCATGTGTTAAACCTTTAGAGAGGCCTACCCTTGGATATCCTTCTGTCCAAGTGGGAACGACCTTAAGTGGTAACAGGCTAAAGCCAAACCCTACCAAGCCACTATAAATAAATTGTGTTTGGAGTGAAATCTTAAAACAATGAGTGAATTTGTGTTATATCGACAACCAACCTCCCCCAAGACCCTCCAAGGCGCAACCCTTAGAGGCTGGGAGACTCCTTAACGGAGAGTAGTGATGCCACATGTATAACCACTTGAACGGTTGCACTTATTAATCATCATTTATTTTTAGTAGCCAAAAAGCCCTATAAGCCGATGTAGGGAAGGACGATTATCATTTCCCGAAGATGCCTCATCTAGAAATAGTGAGAATTCAGTTTATATTGTCCCATCCAGCCTAGGATTTGTACTTGCTTTTCAGTAAAAAAGAGTCCAAAAAATTACAAAAAAAAAGATAAAAAAAATCATGAAAACTTCTTTGTGTTTGTTGTGTTTTACTTGCCATAATTGAGAAATTAGAAGAAAAGACCAAATTGCAACCAAGAAACCAAAAACATCGAATAACGTGCTAAAAAAATTGCAAAAACATTCCAAAAACCAGAGTTGCGCATTTACCCTCTGAAGCTGCGCATCTGTTTCGACCTGCTGTGCATACGTTTCGACTTTCTATGCATTTATTACCTGTTACTGTGCTTTTAAATTTTACCAGAGCTGTGCATATACACCAACTTGCTGCGCATATACCTTCTATTTCAACGCATTTATTGCTGCGCATCCGCAATAGTAAGCATTTCCACATCTTTTGGGAGAAAAATTTCAGCCTTTCTAGATACCCATTTCAACCTTGTTCTAGTTTCTGAGATCAAATTTACCGTGCAGTCACCTTTTCCATCTATTTCCATAGCATACCCTCTCTTTCGTCAGTCGTCTCATCCACCTTCTACCAGGTCTTCTCATAAACAAGTCAAAAGTTCCATATTAGATTAGTGCAAAACCTTTTTCAGATCATTTCAAATTCAAGTAGCCCTAGTAGGTCACAGGACTTCACTAGTAGTCTTGGTGCAAGACTAGTCTCTACATAGTAAACAGGTACCGGCTAACCTTACTTGTGGCTATCATCTTGTGTCAACCAACTTACTTGGAATCATTGATCAAAAGAGTCCCTTGTTCGAATCTCGTCACTGCAAGTATCCTCTTCTCACCAATCTCCACCAACACCTTACCAAAGTCTCTAGTTTCACCCCACTTCTTCCCACGTCGCGTCGCATGGTCTTAACTAGATCACAATACCAAAAACAACTTGAAATGGCTGGAACATCCAACCACATTGTATCCCCTCATGACAGTGATGAGGAAATCTCTCATGAAGATTACCAAGGAACCCTCCAAGATCAGAAATATCAACGCATGCTAGAAAAAGTGCTCAAAGAGGACCCTCAAAGGTACTTTCTTCATCTTACAAACTTAGGACTTAAACTCCCCACTAACTTTGATCTCAACAAACTGAAAGAGACTGTAGAGGAAACTCATGAAAACCACACTAGTGAGTATAAAGGAAAGAAAATTGTAGACCCAAATGCACCTATGGAAACATTGCTGAAACAAATCGAGAGCCTAACGCAGCAAGTGATGGATCTCAAAACATGAACAACCACTAAAACTTATTCCTTGGAAGACATCGTATCGTATCCCTTTGACAAAAGTTTGAAATGGTACCCTTCCCCTTTCAGTTCGAAGTTCCTAAGTTTGACAAATACAAAGGAAAAGGAGACCCAAGAGATCACATTAGGGAATTTAACGCTGTGTGCCTAGAAGTAGCTCACAACGAAACTTTCCTAATGATACTATTCCCTAGATCTCTAGGTGGTCAAGCCATGGAATGGTTCTCACGACTTCCCCTGGGTATCAAAACTTTTGATGAGTTAGTAAACAAGTTCGTTACACACTTCTTGTATAACATTGAACACCAAGTTTCCATGCTTGACCTATGCAATACAAAGCAAAAGGGTGGCAAATCCTTCGCTTCTTTCTTACAAAGGTGGAGACAACTCATGAGCAAATGCTCATATGACATGCTTGAGAAGTAATTGACGGAGATGTTTGTCCACAACCTTAACCCTGATCTAAGTTACCAAATCCAAATTCAATGCCCTACCTCATTTATGAAAGTCATTGAGATGGGACTATTTATCAAGAAATATATGATCGCCAAGGGGCAAATAAAGTTGTACAAGGACACCCCTAACTCTAACTACACCATGGACAAGTCAAAGTTTTGGACAAGGAACAAAAATGTCATCAATGATGGAGCAGTCGATGCCAAAGTGGCAGCTCCCAAACAACAACCAATCTTCACTCTCAAAGGAGAAGCAAGCAATGCTACACCAAACAAAACCTTCTCTCACGAGCCAAAGCCATGGTTCACCTCCAATCCTAGACAAAAATTCACACCTCTAGAGGAGTCCCAAGAGTCTGCATTAAGAAAGCTATTAGCCAACAATGAGATCACTCTTCCACCCACTAGCGACTATGAACCTCAAGTAAAACCTCATTACTGGAAAGACACTGATTTATGTGAATATCATAAAGGAAGAGGCCATAAGACCAATGACTGTATCCGTCTCAAACACGTCATTCAAGACATACTTGACCAAAATCAGGTAGGCACTAAAGAACATACCTTTAACGAGATGCACGTGGCATACAAGGATCCACTCCTCAACCACGATGGGCCATACAACAACAACAACAAAAACAACAACAACAACAACAACAATAACAACTGCAATAGGGAGAATCAAAACAATGGACACAACAATGCTAACTATGTGAGCGTGTCGTTCGATTATACCATCAACTGCATATCAGAGCACATCCCACAAGTCATTGTGGTCACATTCAACCAACCATCAGGACCCAACAAAAATGATTGCATCATCATCACCCACAATGGTAAGGTCACATTAAACACGCTTCCTTCAAGGTCATCACCTTCTCCGTCTAACTCCCATACGTACATTGTCATAGACCAAGTTCAGAAAACTCCTACCCACATATCTATCTTAGAGTTGTTGCGTCTGTCTCCCTCCCACAAGGAAATTCTTGATAAAGCCCTAGTGGAAACAATTGTGCCCACGAACTTGGCCCAAGAGAAGTTTCAAGCCATGGTAGGAAATCTAACCTCCTGAAGCACCATATCGTTCACCGAATAGGATGACCTTTTAGTGTCTCAACCTCATAACACACCCTTGCATATAATTGCCTTCATTCATAAACACCGTATCAAAAGAGTTCTTATTGATGGAGGAGCCGGTTTAAATATTTGCATGCTCAAGCTAGTCCTTACATTGGGGTTCTCTAAAACTGCAGTGGATCCTAGGAAAAAGATCACTATTAAGGCCTATGATGAAGAAGAAAGAACTACTAAAGGAATAGTGGTGTTACCAATACAAGTTGGACCAGTAATAAAGGATGTTGTTTGCCAAGTCCTAGACATGGAACTAGCCTATAATATCCTCCTAGGTAGACCCTGGATTCATGCCATGAAAGTTGTGCCTTCTACCTACCACCAATGCATCAAATTCCCACATAATGGCAAAAAGATCACCATCCAAGGTGATCCAGATCCTTTTTAGCATTGCAACTCTATCCGCTCAAAGCCTAATTGCATCATTCCCAACAATAGAGATTCTACATCCCCCATCCCACAGCATGATTCGACCTCTGAATCTTTCTCGTCCAAGCCCAAAGAGTAGAAAATCACAATCAAAGAAACAAGGGTAGGGGAATACTCCATTGAGCACAGAGTCAACTTAGCCAAAATGCCTCTATCTCCAAGATCCTTTGGATGACCTACACCTATGTACATTCCAAAGCCTTCTGCTTCTCTCGAACCTCCCATAGCTCCCTTTGTAAAATGGGGGACCCTATAAGATGAGAGTGAAGAAAGAGATGTCTTGCAATGGCTCTACATAGAGGAAGATAGCAAACAACAAGAACCACCTAAGCTCCAACAGAAATCTATGGGCATGGTGAGTTTATCATACACAGAATGGGTTATGAAGTACAAGGTCCCATTGACTTAAGAAAAGAAGGAATAATCAAACCCATCCAACCCTCTTCATCCTCATTGGAAATAAATACAAAAGGGTTAGGATATAAGGACAAAGGCAAAGTTAAGGCCAATGCTTGTTTTGTGGAACAGATCCATGCCCTACAAGAAGACAGTGACACAGACTCTAATGAGCATGAATGGGATGAACTCATAGAGCATTCCTATGAGGACAAAGGAATTGACACCATTCAAACCTATAGCCCCTAAAGTGAGGGACAAATGCTAACGCATAGACCATTAGAGTCTAATTTGCCAACTCCTTAGAGTATGACTTTTGAGGAAGGTCAGAGTTCCATCGCAATAAACAATCTGGAGGAAAGTACCATCCCGTATCCTATCCCTACCAATCTAAATCTTGACCATGTATCCATTCAAACTATCACACCCAACGAATCAGATCTATCTTCCAACCCCCTTCCCCTTGTGCATCCTAAACTTATCAACTGGGATTTACAAGGAACCTCGCAACTAGACATGTTCCAAAATGATGATGCCTATATTGACTACATGGAACTTAGGGACCACCTACCTACAGCTGATCATAAAGCTGGCTTCTCCATTGAACTCAATACCATGGCTTATTTTGGAGAGGGTGCCAAGCCTTCCAATTGCAAAAACATAAAAATAAAAAATGGGTCTGATGATGAAAACCACTCTGCGACAGTGTCAGATCCCAAAATAGTAAAAAGAAAGGACACACCGAATGGTGAAAACCTCTCTGAGGTGCTAGACGATGGAAGGCTTGACACTCTCCAACCGACATGTATCAGGAGAAGTCTCAGATTGTTGTGGAACCTACAGAACTTGTCAACATTGGAACAGAGGATAATCCTAAGATCATTGACTTTGCAAAGTCTCTATCTCCACCAAAAAAGACAAAATTTGTACCATTCTTCAAGAAAAAGCAAGTCAACTTTGCTTGTTCATACACAGATATGCCCAGTTTAGATCCAGATTTGATTCTACATCACCTTCCACTAGATCCAGGGGTCAAACCAGTCAAGCAGAAGCTCAGAAAGATGCATCCCCACATTGCATTACTAGTAAAAGAGGAACTCAAGAAACTGCTGGATGTAGGGTTCATCAGGGCAATAGACTATCCAGAATGGGTATCCAACATAGTACTAGTATCAAAACCTGATGGTAGAGTCAGATTGTGTAATGATTTCTGAGATCTAAAAAAATCTTGCCGCAAAGATGACTTTTTCGTTACCTAATATATATATCATAGTCGACTTGACAGCAGGACATACCATGTTATCTCTTATGGATGGCTTCTCTGGGTACAATCAAATCAGGATAGCACTAGAAGACCAACATAAAACAACTTTCACTTGTCCATGGGGCACCTTCTATTGGAATGTTATTCCATTTGCATTAAATAATGCCGGGGAAACATATCAATGTGCTATGACCACTGTCTTCCATGATATGATGCACGTCACAATGGAGGACTATGTAGATGACATCCTTGCAAAGTCACTCACAAGAGAATCACACCTGGATGTACTAGAGAAAGTCTTTCAGAGACTGGAACACTTCAAAGTTAGGTTGAACCCGAAGAAATGTGTGTTTGGAGTCACCTCCAACAAGCTCCTAGGATTCATTGTATCAACAAATGGGATCGAAGTGGATCTTGCCAAAGTCAAAGCTATCATGGAAATGCCACCGCCAAAGAACATCACTCAATTGTGGTCTCTACAAGGCAAGTTACAAGCAATCCATCAGTTCATATCACAATTGGCAGACAAGTGCCAACCTTTCAGTCATCTCTTACATAAAAACATTCCATTTAGATGGGATAAGAAGTGCGAAGAAGCATTTGACAAACCGAAGGATTATCTTATGAATCCACCTATCTTGATGCCTCCTATACAAGGCAAGTCGCTATTACTTTACATATCTGCTACACCAACATCTCTGGGAGCCCTACTAGCACAACACGATTATGAAGGCAAAGAAAGGGCTATCTACTACATCAGTCGCACATTGGTGGGCTATGAACTGCAATATTCTCAAATAGAAAGATCTTGTCTTGCTGTAGTTTTTGCTTCCCAAAAACTACGGCATTACATGCTAGCACATTCAGTCAAGCTTATTGCAAAGATAGATCCACTAAAATACCTATTAAGCAAAATAGTTCTCATAGGTCGCCTAGCCAAGTGGGTAATGCTCCTAAGCGAATATGACATTGAGTATGTAGAAAGGAAGGCTATCAAAGGTCAAATCATTATGATCAATTAATAGAAGCAACATTACAGGATACCACACCAATGACATTTGATTTTCTAGATGAAGCCATATTCAGTATCACAACACACTCATGGAAACTCTACTTTGATGGATCCTATACAAACCATGGATCGGGGGTAAGAATCTTGTTGGTCACTCCTCACAGCGACACCATACCTAAGTCTTATCATTTGCTATTCCCATGCACAAACAATATAGCAGAGTATGAGGCCTTGGTCATTGGTCTCAAAATGGCAACAAAATGGAAAATAAAGGAGCTACATGTCTATGGCGACTCCCAACTAGTAATCAATCAGGTCAACAACGACTATCAGACCAAAGATGACAAGTTAATACCATACAAGCATATGGTCGATGACTTCAAGGAGTCCTTTGTGATCATTTCCTTTGAGTAGATACCTCGCATTAAAAACAAAGTAGCAAATGCCATGGCAACCATTGCCTCGCTCCTCGAGATCCTAGAGAATGAGTCACGGTATGAGTTCTTGGTGGAGTTAGTTATGCAACTAGCTTATGATCTTCCTGAAACACACTCCATATGCCTATTAGTTGGATATGATTCCCCTTGGTATGATATGATTTACACTTACCTCAAGGATAACACCCTACCACTTGACTTGTCTACCAACTAACATCGAACTTTCATTCGCCAAACCTCTCGTTACACCATTATCGCTGACACCTTATACTATCGAGGTCTGGATGGTACTTTAGTCCAATGTTTAGAATGTGAATAATCTCAAACCACCTTACGAGACGTGCATGAAGGAATTTGTGGAACACACTCTAGCGGTCCTTCTTTAGCTAAGAAACTCATGTGTTTGGGATACTATTGGTTGAACATGGAAACTGATTCATATTAGTTTGTGAAGAAGCGCAAGTAGTGCCAGATACATGGAAACCTAATACATGCACCAGCCCAAGAGCTACGACCTTTAACAACACATTGGCCCTTTTGTCAATGGGGACTCAACCTTGTAGGCAAAATTCACCCTCCATCATCTAACAACCACAAGTTCATAATAACCACCATTGAATATTTTACCAAGTGGATTGAAGCCGTTCCACTCACCATTGTCACAGGCAAATAGATTGCCTCCTTCATCCTCAATTACCTCATTTGTAGATACAGAATTCCCTCATCTATTGTCACGGATAACGAAAGACCTTTCAAGAACTAGGATGTCCAAGAGCTTTGTGACAAATTCAAAATCCAACACCGTTTCTCCATCCCCTACTATCCACAAGGCAATGACCAAGTAGAGGCATCCAACAAAACAATCTTGAAAATCCTGAAGAAGATTGTCAACGATGCTGGCTGTGATTGGCACATACAACTGAATCTTGCTCTATGGGCCTATCGGACCAGTATACGCACTCCCATAGGTGCTACCCCTTACGCCCTTGTCTATGGATTAGAAGCCATTTTTCCCATCAAGGTCGAGTTACCATCCCTAAGGGTGTTGTTAAAAGGTCTTATCACTGACAAAGACTACAGAGTTTCCAGATTGCAAGACTTAGAACTGTTAGAAGAGCGAAGGCAACAAGCCTTTAACCATCTCAAGGTATATCAACAGAGGATGTCATGAAGCTACAATCATAGGGTCCATCCAAGGGTTTTCAATGTTGGTGATCTAGTACTTAAGCTAAATCCCTGTAATTAGTAGGATCAGAAAAAGAAAGGTAAGTTTGAGCCCAACTGGCTTGTTCCTTATGTCATCATTGTTGCTTATGGATCGGGGGCATATCAATTAGCAACATCAGAGGGTGAGCTGTTCGATGACCCAATCAACAGTATGGATCTTCGTCGGTTCTATACCTAAGAGAACCCTAATGTAAGGGGAGCAAAAATTTAGAAAAATATCAAAAAAAATGAAAAAAGGGAAAACAACAAAAAAAATCATCCTTTGGTGAAAACCTGGCAAACAGGCACCTTGGATAGGTACCATGATGAAAACTTGGAAAACATGTGTCATGTGTACTTTTAGCTTTCGTGCAAATAAAAACAAGTGATGAAAACCTGATAAACAGGCGTTACTTGTGATAGACCGCTTCCTCCATCTTGGGGAAACCAATCACCTTATGTCCATTCTTCCTTCCATCAGCCCTCATCCAATCCATATATTTTTTATAATAAAAACCTAATGATAACCTATCATGGCTTGATACTCTATCCCTTTTGTCACCTTATCAACTAAGGTCTTATCCAATATATTATCCACAGTGTCAGCCTAGCATAGTGTCTATCGTTGGTATCATAGGGTTAACCCTGAACTACGTTGCCTCTACATCGTCACGTAGGCAAGGTCATTTTTTAATGCGCCCCTGAGGCTCCACTTCCCGTCTGTCCCATATCTTGTCATTTATCCTCTAGTCCATCCACGTGGTCCAAGTCCCCAAACTACGTTGCCTTTGTGTCGTCACGTAGGCAAGGCCATTTAGCAATGAGCCCCTGAGGCACTAGGTCAGTCCCTTAGGGTCCATTTTACCAAGTATGCATGCAAGCACAAGCAAAAACCTGCTTTCAAAGCAAAAATCTTGATGTAGAGCATCAACCTATCCAAAGCAAGGCAAACAAGTACCTAAAGCACTTTAAATGATTCTATCTAAATTATGGCAAGAAAAACACATCTAAATGCAAGAATGTTTTGTGTTGGTGATTAGGTTAGGTTACAACGTCTTGATGTTTGTTATCATATCTTTCTATGCTACTCGAGGATACCAAAAGCTAGATATGCTATGATGGGGGCATGATTATTTTCTTTGTTTGTTGTTTGTGGATCAAACCTTAGTAATGTGAAACCTTGTCTAATGACATGATCAGAAAAAGATCATCGAGGACTTCAGAGGTCTAACATGAATAGGGGCAATCCTTGTCTATTGATACACAAGAAATACTTAGGTCATCTCAGTTCAATTATACCTCGATGCTTGTATTAACTTGCTAAATCAAAATCCATGTAAGTAATACTTAGGTCATCTCAGTTCAATTATACCTAAATGCTTGTATTAACTTACAACATTCGAAAAAAGTACCAAAAAAATTGCCCAATGATGAAATAAGCACTTCAAAATTCTTGCAATATCAAGATGGCAAAAATCCATTCGCATCCCGAAAGCATCCACAAAGCATCCATATCCATGCAATAAAAAGTTCTATGTAGAGTATCAATGACAAGCTTGTGATCCTTTCATTCACATTTCTTCTATTAGTTAATCTTCTATCTATCTTGTGTCATTTATGTGTCGATTGAGTACATTTGGACATAACAAAAAAATATCATAAGTTGCATATCATATCACATGAGATAGTCATTAACATGATTAAATTATTTTACATAAATAATAAGTGCATTAGATCATCCATATACATTTGCATCATAACATAGTGTCAACAGAAAAAAATCAAAAACATAGACGAGTACATGTAGATCATTGCATAAACTACATAATCACATAGACAACATTCACATTGGCATGTTAGACCATAAAAAATCCTCTAAATCTACATTGGATCATCATCATATCAAGAGTCCTAGAATCATATCTCATAAAGCATCATAGTGTCATAAACATCACATAGCATTATATAGACATCATAAACATGTGCATCACATATGAAACATCATAAGATAGAATGCATCCATGACATATAGCATAAATAACTGCATATAGAGATCATATAGCTGCATCATAATATAAATAAACATAAAACGTGTCCAAATGTACAACATATCAAAGTCCATCTCTGAGTCAAGTCATATACAGTGTATACATCACAAAAATAATGATACATTTCTCAGTGCAAAATAATACAGGTATATACATGTCAGGCTATCTGAGCCATCAAAAAGTGTATACATAAACCAAAATCTGGTACAAGTGTAGTGTCAGCTAGCCCTGCTGGCATGGGACACTACTCCAAGCACTGCCCTCTCCATCCCCTCCTCTCTAGCCCCCGACTGCTGTGGGCCCATTGCTGACGCTGTTGATCGTGAACCCCCCGCCCTCTAAGATGTGCCATCCACTGATTGATTCCTGTAGCTGGGTGCCCTCTAGTCTACTGACACCGCCCCATGGTACAATCCTCTGTAATATTGTGTTTGAGCATGTGCCCTAGCAAGCTAACCCTATAACTGCGCAATTTGCGTCTGTAACTAATGTACCTGAGCCTATCCTTGTTGCACCTGTGTAACCAAAAATGTAGTGGCCCCATCTATACCCAAGGCTGCTAGAGCTGAGTCTCTCTCCAATTTGAGGGCCTACACCCTCGCCAATGTTGTATCCCGCTCTGCAGTGAGCCTAGATAGTACCCGTGCATTTGACTCTTTCCAGGACTCTGCCACTCTGAGATGTGCCCAGAGCTATCTCACCTGACCCTGTAGCATAGTAATGGCCTGTTGTTGTAAATCGAGCTAAGGAACCTGAACCTGTGGCACCTACTGCCGGGGCACCTATTGTGCCTGTACCTGTCCCTACACCTACTGTGGTATAGCCTCCTACTGAACTACCAGCTGAGGCACCTGCTGTGGTGCCGGCATCTGTACCTGTGGCTACACTACCTGCTGCTGCTAGGAGGATCCCTCCCTAGCTCTCCTCCTTTATCTCTGCCTCCCTCTATCTCCACTGCCGCCTCCTCCTCCTCCTCTGTCACCTCCATCTCCACTGCCTCCTCCTCCTCCTACATCACCTCCATCATCCTCATCTCCCCTCCTCCATCTCCTCCTCCTACCTACCCCATCCTCATCATCTGAGTCCTCCTCATATAGGCGAGGAACCAACTCTCTAGGTCCTAAATATCTCAAGAACAGATGAGCAGCTAGCCACTCCTCGTAGTCAGGAGTCATCCCCACGTCTATCACCTCCCTCCTCATCGGCCAAGCCACATAAAGAGTCTACTGAAACTCTGCTAAGGCCTCCTCGTAAGATGCAACCGGGCCCCATCTGAACTGCTCTACATGTGTCTGTGCAAACGGGGCCTACCCCTGTGGCATATCTTGTATCCTCCCAAACTGTCACCAAACCTAGCTAACAATCTACCTCTCCAATGTGAACCGAGTCTTGCCAAGAGCCACTGAGTCTAAAATCAGTATGGTAGCTCATCGTCCTCATCATCCCAAGGCTCACAATCTAGATAGGGCCACTAGACAACTCTATCTACATTATCTAGTGCGTGTCTCCAGTACTCAAGCTTTCCCAACTTGTGCTGGGAAATAACACCTGCATATCTATAACTGTACAGATCACCCCTCTACATGGAAAAGATGCATATCAGCTGAGTAATCACAATATGCTCCCATAGCCAAAACTGAAGTAATGAGACGCCTGTCGACAAGCTGGCACCCCTGTGGTATACCACCTGATGCATATTGTTGTACAAGTGCACCAAAACACAGACCGTGAATCCCCTGCCCTCTATAACCATCCTCTCCATGGTGCTACCCCAACCAATAGGGAAGCCATGCGACCTTCTATTGGGGCAGACAACACCCTTGATCAACCCAACCACTATCCCTGGGAAGTAGTCATAGTAGTCATGAATGTCCTGCCAAGAGATAATTTGACCCTCTAACTTTGGATCATCAAAGACTTGCCTACACTCCGCTAGTCCTGCATCCCACTTCGGATCATACTCTACAAGCTCACCCTGGATCGGTAGATGCATAATCCTATAGAGGTCCTCCAAGGTAATCACCATCTCACTAGTAGGCAAGTAAAAGGTCCCATCCTCGCTGTGGAATCGCTCCACTACTGCAGTCTGTTATCACCTAAATATGCACCCTGACTAATTTGTAGAAATTAGTCTATTTGATGAAACATGGGAAGACCTCTAAAGCCATGGGTCACTTTGTAAGCAGAGGTCAACCTTCGGAGAAGGCTAGCTTCCTAATGGGCTTCACCTATATTAACTTGCTTGGGAAAAGGATAAGAAAGATTTGCATAAACTGAATCTATAATCTAATGGGTGATGCACCAAACAGACCTTGGACACAAACCTAGATAATGAACACTTGCTTAAAAACAATTGAAATAAACTTCCACAACTCATTCTTGTATGTCTTTAGGGTAAGTGCAAAAAGTTGGGGGGCCAAAAAGTGGCCAATTTTTTTTTTTTTTTAATTTTAATAAATAACACTCTCGCGTTATGGTTTGGTAATGACGAGCCTAAGGCTCGGTAAAACCAAACCATAACCTGAGCGTGTTATGACTATATATATATATAAGAGCATTTCTGCTCATTTCATTTCTTTATCTTCCTCTACACCCGCGGCCTACAAACCCTAAGAAGCGCGCTCGCATTTTTGAAGACTCAATTCAACACCAAATTCTTATCAATTCATTGCCAAAATGCTGCCACGACGTAGAGAAGGCCAAAGGAGTAAGTTTTATTTGTTTTTTTGTTTGAATTTGTTTCTAATAGGTAGGTTTGAGTTGATTTTTGATGTAAATTTCCTTAATTTTTAGAAAATGTTAATGCACCTCCTCCTCTTAAAAATCCACAAAATCTTGAAGAGGAAATACCTGCCAAAGAACAACCCGAACAACAAACTCCTCCATCCATTCCTCGACATGCCCCTGGAACACAAGAAAATCTAATGGGGCAAATTGAAAAAAAGAAAAAAGAAATTGAAGACATAATTGCAAGGTTGAAAGATCCTTCAAATTTAACCTTACATAGGTCCACGCTTGCTCAATCTCTTGAATCTATGTTATCAAATGTAGATTCAATTAGCAAGCAAATATCTGTTGCAAGTATGAGGTGAGCCAGTGTTGTCATTGATGTCAACATACTCATATTGCATTGACAAGAAGGATTTGATGAGCTGTGTGTTGAGGATATTGAGAAAATTAGCCTCAGTCAGGAACAGTGAAGAACAGTGATGAGAAGAAGGCAAATATATTGGATAGGTTGAGAACCGGAGGATGCGGATTAAAGGGTTTGCAGATATGAGTCTTGAGATGCTTCAGTCAAGTTTTCAGAGGTCCGCATGAAGACCTGAAGAAGTTATGGCTGTCTGTGTGGAACCGGTTCCGGCAAGTGCTTAGAGGTGACAGAGGATCACAGAAAGGTCCGGTGAGGTCCAGAATTGTACAATCCTAATCTGCGGATTGGAAACAGTGTTTGGGATGTCCTTGTGATGTGCCATCTCGAGTTGTATATGATTTGGAGGTCCGAAAGTACCTCTTGCATTATGACAGTGGTGACAGACTGTGTTCTTGAAGTTCTGGATAAGGAGGAT
Source organism: Cunninghamia lanceolata (assembly GCA_027924645.1). NCBI lineage: Eukaryota > Viridiplantae > Streptophyta > Pinopsida > Cupressales > Cupressaceae > Cunninghamia > Cunninghamia lanceolata. The sequence continues at coordinate 17,711,981 of BSBN01000547.1, forward strand.
AAGAGATTTCAGTAAGTAAAGGAAATGCGGATGTACCTGGTCATTCAGGCAGGCTTGTGAAGGTTCTTGGATCATGTTGAGGTTGTGTTGTTGGTCCGCATTGATAATGTATGATTTGAAGGTCCGAATGTACCTTCTACAGTGGCGACAGACTGTGTTCTTGAAGTTCCGGATGAGGAAGACAAGAGATTCCAGCAAGTAAAGGAAGTGCGGATGTATCCGGTCATTCAGGAAGGCTTGTGAAGTTTTCTGGATCGTGTTGAGGTTGTGTTGTTGATCCGCATTGATAATAGAGCCCAGAATTGAAGTTATTCTTCCGGATGAAGTTCTTGCTCTGTTTAGCCGACCGGATGAGTTGTTCATCCTGCGAATGTTCTTGTGGTGGCCGACCGGATGTGTTATTCATCTTGCGGATACTCTTATGATTGTTTGCCGACTTAGATGTTTGTTCCTAAGTCGATGTCTTGTATAAATAACGGTCTGTGAGTTCATTTTGAGGTGTGGATTGTGTGGATAAGTGTGGCATAGCGAAGAGAAGTGCGAAAGGCAGAGCAGAGGTTTTTGGGCTTAAATGGAACTGATCCGGACATGGTAGAGATGTCATTCTCCAGTTCAAGATTGTGATTTTTATCACTTTGTAGACAGTGTGTCTCCTTGTAGGCAGTGGGCCTCTTTGTGAGCAGTGTGCTCGGGCAGTGAGCCCTAATTGGCATGTGCCATTCATTCTTCTTTATTCTTCTAACAGAGAATAATTCTTGGGTTAATCACCCTGTGGTTTTTCCCTTAACCGGGTTTTCCACGTCAAAATCTTGGTGTTCAATGTGTTGATGTTTATCTACTCTTGTGTTTATGTATTATGCTTTCATGGATGATTAATTGATATGCTGCTAACTAACAACGAAGAATCAAGTGTTTGAAAGAAAAAGTTTTATACAACTGATTCACCCCCCCCCTCTCAGTTGTATGCCCTAGATCCAACAATTGGTATCAGAGCCAAGTTCCTCTGAAAGGAGCTTAACCGCTTGAGGAGATCCAGGATGTCGTCATACAAGAAGGATAGTCCGAAGTTCGATGGAACCAACTTCACTCTCTGGAAAGGTCGCATGAAGTGCCACTTGGAATGTATGGGAAAAGCATACTTGGCTATGGTCTCAAAACCATATGTACCTCCACAAGGTGGCCCGACAACTCTGAATGAAATCACAGAAGCAGAAAACAATCTGCGGACCAAGGAAGCTCTTCTAAGCGCATTGAATGACTCAGATCTCTCAAATGTTATTAACCTACCAACTGCATATGAGATCCTGACTAAACTGGAACTTCTGTATGAAGGAGATGAGTTTGTCAAAAGTGCAAGGTTGCAAAGTCTGAAAGGGAAATTTGAAAGATTGAAGATGAGAGATGATGAAAACATCACTACCTTTATGCCAAGAGTGAATGAGCTGGTATGTGGAATCAGAAATGCTGGTGGAACTCTAGATGAAAATGAGATTGTCTGCAAAATCCTAAGATCCCTTCCTGCTGCCTACAAAATCAAGGTTGCTGCCATTGATGAATTCAGAGCCCACACAACTGTCACAAGAGAACAACTGGCTGGCAAACTAGCTGCATTTGAAATGACCGAGTTTGGAGATGATCCTCCCAAGACTGAATCTGCTTTCAAAGCCAGTGCCTATGTGAAAGGCAAACAGAGATTTGATCCGGGAGAAAACTCATCAAGGAAAATGTCATGGTATGATCAAGCAAGAAGAGACATGGAAGAAGAAGAAGCAGAAACAGCTCAACTTGAAGCCCTCATTGCAAAGAGACTGCCAAGAGGATCCGGTAAGTATGAAGGAAAACTACCCTTTAAGTGTTTCAACTGCAATAAGATTGGTCATTTTGCTTCAAGATGTCCGGAAAGATCTGCAAGGTCTAATACTAACAGACAAAGGTTTCAAAAGAATTGCTATTATGTTCATGAAGAAGATGACAATGAAGGAGTAACAGATGATGAATCAGAACTAGGAAGCAAATCCGGAAATGAGTGGGTGTTTATTGCCATCAAGGAAGAAGATTCAATACTCTCTGAATCTGTCAATCACAAAGTTGTTGAAAAAGCTTTGGCTGCTCAAGTGGAAGAAAAGGATGATTGGGTTATTGACAGTGTATGTTCTCACCATATGACTGGTGACAAGAATAAGTTCTTGAATTTGGAAAGGTATGAAGGAGGAATGGTAAAGTTTGGTGACAATTCTGCTGGCAGAATCAGAGGCAGGGGAACTATTTCCTTTGATGGAAAGAGCAAAACAGGTAACGTACTATATGTTGAAGGATTGAAGCACAATCTTCTCAGTGTTGGTCAGTTAGTGGACAAAGGCTATGATCTCCGGTTCAAGAATGGAAAATGCAGAATCTTCACAAGCTCCGGAACTGAAATTGCATCCGGTACTCAGACAAAAGGTAATATCTTTCATCTGGTTGGTTCAAATAAAAGTTGTTTGTTTGTTCAAATTGATCAGAGTTGGTTATGGCATAGAAGAATGTGTCATGTAAATTTTGATAACATCATCAAGATAAGCAATACTCAGGCTGTAAGAGATCTTCCAAAATTGATGAAACCTACAAATAGTCTGTGCAAAGAATGTCAGCTAGGTAAACAAAGTAGAGTCTCTTTCAAAAGCCAAGATCAGTCCTCTACCGGATTGTTGGAACTAGTACATACTGATCTCTGTGGTCCGACAAGAATCAAGAGTCTGCAAGGTGATAGATATTTCATGTTGTTAATTGATGATCATTCCCGGATGATGTGGGTTACCTTTCTAAAAGAAAAATCAGAAGCATTTGAGAAGTTCAAAATCTTCAAAGCTATGGTAGAGAATCAAACCGGATTGAAACTAAAGTGTCTAAGGTCTGATAGAGGTGGTGAATTTACATCTGGTGAGTTCATTGACTTTTGTGAGAAGCAGGGTATAAGGAGACAGTTGTCTGCTCCTAGGACTCCACAGCAGAATGGAGTAGTTGAGAGAAAGAACCGAACCATCCAGGAAGCTGCCAGGACAATGATGTTGGAAGCAAATGTTCCTCAAATGTTCTGGAAGGAAGCTATCAGCACTGCAGTCTACACTCTCAATCGAGTTCAAATCAGAAACAACACCGGTAAGACCCCCTATGAACTCTGGTTTGGCATCACTCCTACTGTGAAATATTTCAGAGTATTTGGTAGCAAGTGTTATATTAAAAGAGATGAAGATCTAGGAAAGTTTGATGCTAGAAGTGATGAAGGAATTTTCTTGGGTTACTCCACTCAAAGCAAAGCATACCGGTGTTACAATAAGAGATTGAGGAAGATGATAGAAAGCACCAATGTGAAAGTTGATGAAGGAATTGAGAAACCTTCAAGATTTTATGAGTTTGATGAAGATGACCAAGACAGTGTTCAAGGACCTCAATCCTCTCCGATGAGACAGTGTCAGCCTGATCCCGTAAATCAGGAAGAAGAGATAGGTTTGAATGAGCCTGATCAAGAAGCAGCAGTGCAGGATACTCCCAAAATTCCAAGGTATGTAAGACTGAACCACTCTGAAGATCAGATCATAGGTGACAGAAGCAAAGGTGTACAAACTAGAAGGAATGTTGCTCAAAATCAGGATGAATGTTGTCTGATTTCAAAGATTGAACCTAAAACAATAAATGAAGCCTGCAATGATGAAAACTGGACCAAAGCAATGGAAGATGAATTGATGCAAATTGAGAAAAATCATACTTGGGATCTTGTTCCCAGACCTAGAGACAGGAATGTAATTGGAACCAAGTGGGTCTTCCGGAACAAACTAAATGAAGCTGGTGAAGTAATCAGAAACAAAGCTAGATTGGTCTGCAAAGGGTACTCTCAAATAGAAGGAATTGACTTTGAAGAAACTTTTGCTCCGGTGGCAAGAATTGAAGCAGTCAGATTACTTCTTGCATATGCTGCCTTCAAAGACTTCAAGGTATATCAGATGGATGTCAAGTCTGCCTTCCTAAATGGTGATCTGGAAGAAGAAGTCTACATTGAACAATCGGATGGATTTCAATTGTCTGATAATGATGATATGGTCTGCAAGTTGAAGAAATCTTTGTATAGATTGAAGCAAGCCCCAAGAGCATGGTATGAAAGGTTGGATAAGCATCTTGTAAAGATTGGATTCAACAAAGGTACTACTGACAGTAACTTATATTTCAAAATTGATCATGAAAACATTTTGATTGTTGAAGTGTTTGTGGATGATATCATTTTTGGAGGAAGAGATAGTATGTGCAAAACTTTTGCAAATCAGATGAAAAGTGAGTTTGAAATGTCTATGCTTGGTGAAATGAATTTCTTCTTGGGTCTGCAAATTACTCAAACAAAAGAAGGGATCTTCATTTCTTAGACCAAATATGTGAAAAAATTGTTAAGGAAATTTGGTATGGAAGACTCAAAGCCAATGAACACTCCTATGGCAACCGAATGTAAGTTAAGCAAAGATGATGATTCTCCAAAGGCAGATCAGACAAAGTATAGATCAATGATTGGTGGATTGTTGTATCTCACTCAAACTAGACCAGATATAATGCAGGCTGTTGGTCTTGTGGCAAGATTCTAGGCTGATCCTAGAGAATCTCATGTTATGGCAATCAAAAGAATTTTTAGGTACTTGAAAGGAACAGTTGAGTATGGTCTATGGTACCCTAGAGATCCGGATTTCTCTCTTCATGCTTACACAGATGCAGATTGGGCAGGAGATGTGGATGACCGGAAGAGCACTAGTGGTGGAGCATTCTTTTTGGGGAAGAGATTGGTTTCTTGGTTAAGCAAGAAACAAGATGCAATATCTCTATCTACAACTGAAGCAGAATACATTGCAGCAGCAGGTAGTTGCACTCAAATCTTATGGATGAAGCAGATGCTAAGAGACATTAAAGTTGAATATGAGGAGCCTATCACAATTTTCTGTGATAATTCAAGTGCAATTAATATCTCTAAAAATCCGGTATTGCATTCTAAGACTAAGCACATATCTATCAAGTTTCACTTTTTGAGAGAACAAGTAAACAAGGAAGAAGTTAGATTGGAGTATGTTCCCTCCAAGGATCAGATTGCAGATATCTTTACTAAACCTCTTCCCAAGGACTCTTTTGAATATCTCCAGGAGAAGTTAGGGGTCATGGCCCCTCCGGTGATGAACTAGGATGCACTGATGTGCATCAGTCCGGTGGATATCACAGTCATATCTTGTGATCCGGATTGATGATGGGGAGTTGCTACTAAGGGGGAGCAGCTGGTATGATTCTGATGTATTAGAATTGCAAGTATGAGCCCTTTGCCATTGATGTCAAAGGGGGAGAGAAGACATGTGAAAAACAAGTGGTTAATGATCAAAGGGGGAGCAGTAAAGGAAGAGAAGACATATGAAAAGTTGTTGTTGATAGGGGGAGCTGTGACAGAAAGGAGAAGTTCTTGTCTTAATGGTTTTTCACATCATATGTTGCCATCAATGACAAAGGGGGAGATTGTTGCAAGTATGAGGTGAGCCAGTGTTGTCATTGATGTCAACATACTCATATTGCATTGACAAGAAGGATTTGATGAGCTGTGTGTTGAGGATATTGAGAAAATTAGCCTCAGTCAGGAACAGTGAAGAACAGTGATGAGAAGAAGGCAAATATATTGGATAGGTTGAGAACCGGAGGATGCGGATTAAAGGGTTTGCAGATATGAGTCTTGAGATGCTTCAGTCAAGTTTTCAGAGGTCCGCATGAAGACCTGAAGAAGTTATGGCTATCTGTGTGGAACCGGTTCCGGCAAGTGCTTAGAGGTGACAGAGGATCACAGAAAGGTCCGGTGAGGTCCGGAATTGTACAATCCTAATCTGCAGATTGGAAACAGTGTTTGGGATGTCCTTGTGATGTGCCATCTCGAGTTGTATATGATTTGGAGGTCCGGAAGTACCTCTTGCATTATGACAGTGGCGACAGACTGTGTTCTTGAAGTTCTGGATAAGGAGGATAAGAGATTTCAGTAAGTAAAGGAAATGCGGACATACCTGGTCATTCAGGCAGGCTTGTGAAGGTTCTTGGATCATGTTGAGGTTGTGTTGTTGGTCCGCATTGATAATGTATGATTTGAAGGTCCGAATGTACCTTCTACAGTGGCGACAGACTGTGTTCTTGAAGTTCCAGATGAGGAAGACAAGAGATTCCAGCAAGTAAAGGAAGTGCGGATGTATTCGGTCATTCAGGAAGGCTTGTGAAGTTTTCTAGATCGTGTTGAGGTTGTGTTGTTGATCCGCATTGATAATAGAGCCCGGAATTGAAGTTATTCTTCCGGATGAAGTTCTTGCTCTGTTTAGCCGACCGGATGAGTTGTTCATCCTGCGAATGTTCTTGTGGTGGCCGACCGGATGTGTTATTCATCTTGTGGATACTCTTATGATTGTTTGCCGACTTAGATGTTTGTTCCTAAGTCGATGTCTTGTATAAATAACGGTCTGTGAGTTCATTTCGAGGTGTGGATTGTGTGGATAAGTGTGGCATAGAAAAGAGAAGTGCGAAAGGCAGAGCAGAAGTTTTTGGGCTTAAATGGAACTGATCCGGACATGGTAGAGATGTCATTCTCCAGTTCAAGACTGTGATTTTTATCACTTTGTAGACAGTGTGTCTCCTTGTAGGCAGTGGGCCTCTTTGTGAGCAGTGTGCTCGGGCAGTGAGCCCTAATTGGCATGTGCCATTCATTCTTCTTTATTCTTCTAACAGAGAATAATTCTTGGGTTAATCACCCCGTGGTTTTTCCCTTAACTGGGTTTTCCACGTCAAAATCTTGGTGTTCAATGTGTTGATGTTTATCTACTCTTGTGTTTATGTATTATGCTTTCATGGATGATTAATTGATATGCTGCTAACTAACAACGAAGAATCAAGTGTTTGAAAGAAAAAGTTTTATACAACTGATTCACCCCCCCCCCCCTCTCAGTTGTATGCCCTAGATCCAACAATATCTAGTTGGTCAGATAAGAGGAGAGAGTTTAGAGAGTATTATGCAAACAAGCTATCATATGAAGATGTGAAAAAGTTATAAATTACAAAATTAGACTTGTGTTCCATTTTCACAAACCCACAAATAAATCAACCTCCACCCATTACATGCAAGAGGTTCCCTATCCATTGGTGCAACAACCAAGCGATAAGGGACAATTTTGGGCAGAGGTGGTGGATGGTTTTTGACCATCCTCCATGCAATAATAATAAGGTCCCGCAATACTTTTTGAGGAAACTCTACTGCGAGTTTGTCCTTAATAAAGTGCCAAACTATTTAGATATGCGGGACTTCCAGGGTAGAGGTGGGGGGTCAGCACAAGATAGACCACGGGCACGTGTTGACCCACAGTGGCCAGTGAGATGAGTAATTAGCAGACCAACCCATGAGCATGTTTCTATCCCTTCCATTGTGACAGAGAGTGTTGAGGTCAATACACTTCAGTCCATTAGTGCCTTGACCCATAGCATCATAGAGCATGCCAGTCCTACAACACAATGTGGGTTGGGAGATAGTGCAAGGAGTAGGGTCCCACCTCATGCTTGTCAGACTTGTGGCTTAGCCTGTGGTTATGACCCCATGGATAGTCAAGACACAGGTGCATAGGCTACATCTGTAGCTGAGTAGATGGTGATGACAGATACCCTCTTGAGTGAGATTTTCGGCCTTGATACTTAGGTAAATATTAGAAAGTTTATTGAATTTAATTTATTAAATTTTATTTTTGAAATGCAAAATTAACTAATTTAGTTTGATGATTTTAATGAAATTTCAGGGTCATAGCGTTGATGCAGTTTTTAGTGGTTCTCCATGTGCATATTACACTACATCATCTACTGTCGGGGTATGTAACTAGTAAACAATTATAAATATTACATGTGAATAGCATCGTTATATGAATGGTATTCTAATATTTGATTTTAGATGTTGAATAGGTTAATATTGGAGATTTCACAGCACCACCTGCCAGCGGTGGTGGACTTCAAAGCTTCACGGAGGTAATAAAATAAATAGTTTAATGAATGAATTGTATGTACTAGATTTTTGTATGTGACTTGTGTGCTTTATTGTGTGTACTTCCATGTTTAGATGAACGTGTGTGTATGTTAGGAGCCATGATTTGCATCACTATTATAGTTTTCGTAATTGAATAATGTTATTTTATTTCTAGATGATGCAGGCTGCGGAGACACCTCCTGATGTTCATAGGGCAATGGAGCATGGTGTGACCTCTGTGATTCATAGCTCCATGCCATTGACAGGGTTATGAGGCGGATTAGTAAATTTCAATTTACATTCATTGTTATAGTTGTTTATTTTTAAAAAATCAAATGATTATTGATTTGAAGTTTAATTTCTATTTGGATGGTTTCTATAGGACATGACATCACCACTGCCTATTCTTGCTACTAAGGCAAGTAAGGAGACAAATTATATGGTAGCGGTAAGTGATTATTTTGTTAAATGTTTCATTTTTTATAACATGTAATTTCTATATATTAATGTCTATACTTTTTATTGTAACAGCTAAAGATGCAGGAAGAACTAAATAGGAGGAGTAGCCCTCGGGTTCGTAGTAGACCACCTACACATCTCCATCCCCTAGAAGATCAAAGGCTGCCCGTGATCTATTCTCTTCACCAGCCAGAGGGGAATGACTTTTTATTGTGTTCCTTTGTTGTATGCCTATATGGCATTTGTGAACATATATTTTGTATTGCATATAGTTGACATTGTATGCCTATATGACATTCTTGTAAGCCTATATGGCTATTTTGTATATATGTTATACTTATATCGACAAATATTGATGTATGCCTATATGGATATTTGGTTAATACATATCTTTTTTATTGATGGTGTCCATTCTTGCATTATAAATCCACGTTTGAATTGATATTTGTAGATGGCTACTTCAAATATTTAAAGTCCAATTGTATTACATAGGATGTTTGTTGATCCAATTAGCTAGCTATTGTTATTCAAGTATCACCTAAACCTCATTTTGGAACTAAAAGATAAAACTTGTATTTAAAATAAAAATGAATCATCACGTTGAACAAAAAATATTCATATTCTTTATGAGTTGCTCAATTGAAAATATTCAAATGAGTATGCCGATCCATATTCTTTATGAGTTGGTCAATTGAAAATATTTCTTAATTTCTTGTTATTATACCATATTGGGATGCAAAGAGTATGTTTGTTGTTTTGAATAAGATAGTCAAAATCATATGCTTATGAGCACCTGATGACCATTGTGGTTATTAAATGTAATTCCTCTTGCATATAAGGTGAGGTTATGAGATTACATTGAGTCTTACCTAATTTTACTATGCAACATAACATTGGGGCTATAGGCTTCCATAAGTCATCAACAATCAAGGTTCAAGGTTGTCATTGAAGTCAAAGGGTCAAGGTTGTTTGTCAATGATGTCAAGGTTGATGCCATGATGTTGATAAGGTGATACCGTGATTCAAGGTAGGTGATGTTCATGAGGTGGATGATGTTGTGAATATGGTTTTCATGATAAGGTCTCTCAATTCATGTTGATGCTGCACAAGACAAACATGGTTCATATGATGTAAGGTTCATATTCATGGTGGATGTGGTTTTATTTATGCAAGGTTTTGTTGTGAATATGGTTTTCATGATAAGGTCTATCTTGAAAGGTTGATATGATGCAAGGTTCATATTCATGGTGGATGTGGTTTTGTTCTTGCAATAAGAAGTTAGAGAAGACACAAGCTTTCATAATCATAATCTTATTGATAGTTAGGGTTTGCATATTGGGCATTAAACCCTAAAAGAATCTACTTTTTTTAAGACATTAAAACCTTCAATTGTTTGTCATGTGTAAAGTGCACTTTTGTTTTAATTTAATATTGACTTATAATCAGAAGTTACTATCACTTAAATCAACCTCCTAAAGGGTCTTTAAGTCATTAGTTCATCGGCCCTTCAACCTAACTCAATCAGTGTCTCTGGTAAACTCTCATAAACTCAAGTGCCATATCATAATCAAAGGTCATATTTAATTGATATGAGGGCGGGAAAAAAGATTAGAAGGTCAGTATTTAAAAGGAATTTGAAATACAAACAATCATCTCTGTGCAGTTGAATTTGATGGGCATGCCTTTATAAAAGGCTAAAAGACAACTTTATGTAGGATATCATGGTATTTGTAGTGTTTGAAGATTGAAGACTAGTTAGTGTTTGTAGCTCAAACTGTTTCGACATGTTTGGGTGTGAAACAAGACCATGCCTAGCCTAAACATACCCATCTAGACGCATTGGAATTGTTAGTTTGGCTGCACGAGGAGAAGAACAAAAGTTACACCCCTTTGCAACTTTACACTACCTCCTTTTGACAATTTTTGGGGTAGCAGAAAAACTTTCACCATGGGCAAACACCTCAGAGATATTAAAAACTAAGAGAGGTTATTATAGAGGGACCCTACATGATCGCGTTCCCTTAGAATGTATCTAAGTGACACGGTTTCTGAGTAACAACTTGTCAAAGATTTATGTCTTTTTGCACTTTGGACTCTTCAGGAATATCACTGGTACAATGTAGCTTGGACTGTTTCGGCATGTTTGGGTGCAAAACAAGACCATGCCTAGCCTAAATGTACCCATCTAGATGCATTGGAATTGTCAGTTTGGCAACATGAGGAGAAGAACAAAAGTTACACCCCTTTGCAACTTTACATTACCTCCTTCTGATGATTTTTGGGGCAGCAGAAAACCTTTCACCACGGGCAAACTCCTTAGATATATAAAAAAATGAGAGAGGTTATTGTAGAGGGACCCTACATGATCACTTTGCCTTAGAAGGAATGTATCAAAGTGACACAGTTTCTGAATAACAGCTCGTTAAAAATTACTGCCTTTTTACACTTTGGACTCTTCAGGGATGTCGCCGGTACAATATAGTTCAGACTGTTTCGACATGTTTGGGTGCAAAACAGGACCATGCCTAGCCTAAACGTATCCATTCAGATGCATTGGAACTATCAGTTTGGCCACACAAGGAGAAGAACAAAAGTTACACCCCTTTGCAACTTTACACTGCCTCCTTCTGACGATTTTTGGGGTAGCAGAAAACCTTTCACCACAGGCAAACGCCTCAGAGATATAAAAAACTGAGAGAGGTTATTGTAGAGAGAATCTACATGATCTTGTTGCCTTAGATGGAATGTCTCTATGTGACATGGTTTTTGAGTAACATCTCATCAAAGATTGCTGCTTTTTTGCACTTTGGACTCTTCAGGGATATCGTAGGTACAATGTAGCTTAGACTGTTTCGACATGTTTGAGTGGAAAATAGGACCATGCCTAGCATAAATGTACCCATATAGATGCGTTGGAATAGTCATTTTGGTCGCATCAGGAGCACGACAAAAGTTACACCACTTTGTAACTTTACATTACCTCCTTCTGATGATTTTTGGGGCAGCAGAAAACCTTTTACCATGAGCAAACGCCTCAGAGATATAAAAGACTGAGAGAGGTTATTGTAGAGGGACTCTACTTGATCACGTTTCCTTAGACATAATGTTTCTAAGTGAAACAATTTTTGAGTAACATCTCGTCAAAGATTGCTACCTTTTTGCACTTTGGACTCTTCAGGGATATCGTCGGTACAATGTAGCTCAGACTATTTCGGCATGTTTGGGTGAAAAAAAGGACCATGCCTAGCATAAATATACCCATATGGACATGCTGGAATAGTCATTTTGGTCGCATCAGGAGCATGACGAAAGTTACGCCCCTTTGCAACTTTACACTACCTCCTTCTGACAATTTTTGGGGCAGCAGAAAACCTTTCATCATGGGCAAACACCTCAGAGATATACAAAACTGAGAGAGGTTATTGTAGAGGAACCCTACATGATCATGTTTCCTTAGACAAAATGTTTCTAAGTGAGACAGTTTTCAAGTAACATCTCATCAAAGATTGCTGCCTTTTTGCACTTTGGACCCTTCAGGGATATCATCGGTACAATATAGCTCAGACTGTTTTGACATGTTTGTGTGAAAAAATAGGATCATGCCTAGCATAAATGTACCCATCCAGACATGTTGGAATAGTCAGTTTGATCGCATCAGGAGTAGGATGAAAGTTACACCCCTTTGCAACTTTACACTACCTCGCGACAATTTTTGGGGCAGCAGAAAACCTTTCACCATGGGCAAATGCCTTAGAGATATAAAAAAATGAGAGAGGTTATTGTAGAGGAACTCTACATGATCATGTTGCCTTAGACATAATGTTTCTAAGTGAGATGGTTTTCGAGTAACATCTCGTCAAAGATTGCTACCTTTTTGCACTTTGGACTCTTCAGGGATATCGTTGGTACAATGTAGCTCGGACTGTTTCGACATGTTTGGGTGAAAAAAAGGACCATGCTTAGTGTAAATGTACCCATCTGGACACATTGGAATAGTCAATTTAGTCACATCAGGAGTAGGACGAAAGTTACACTCCTTTGTAACTTTACTCTACCTCCTTTTGATGATTTTTGGGTAGTAGAAAACCTTTCACCACGAGCAAATGCCTCAGAGATATAAAAAACTGAGAGAGGTTATCATAGAGGAACTCTACATGATCGCATTTACTTAGACAAAATGTTCCTAAGTGACATAGTTTTTGATTAACATCTCGTCAAAGATTGCTACCTTTTTGCACTTTGGACTCTTCAGGGATATCATCAGTACACTGTAGCTCATACTATTTTGACATGTTTGGGTGAAAAATAAAACCATGAATAGCCTAAACGTACCCATTTGGATGTGTTAGAACTATCATTTTGGTCACATCAGGAGCAGGATGCCAAAAATGCGAAAGTTGCTTTGTGCAACTTGACAACATTGACACTTTTTTGCAACAAGACTCAAAGACTCAAACTAACCCCAAATGACTCAAAGTGACTTAAAAATAAATGAAATGGTATTAGAAGACCTTATTACATACAATTGACTTAATCAAAACAAAATTTTATTTTTTGACCCCTCTTGGAGGCATGACAACCTAGGTGCCCCTGCACCATTAGTGCAACTGAAGTCAATAAAGTTTTCCTATTAAGAAAAAGAGCTTCCCTTAGCTTCAAGAAATATAAATATTCTATACTGAAAAGGCCAACCATGTGAAGGTGGAAGCTCATGTGGCCTCACCTAAGACCTAATACACATGTAGTCTAGTAGACGCAGGACATTTAAGACACCTATTTTCTAGTCTCTACCTACCTAGTTGACATATCGTATATACCTAAGACACAATTAGAGACACCTATTATCTAGTTAGAAATCAAGACACCTAGAGACACCTATATTTTATACATTACCTAGATTTTATATATTATTCTCAGGATCAACTTCATCCATCACTTAGGTCTAACCCCATGAAGCATAACATGATGATGTAAAAATGTGTACATGTGTAAAAATGCAGTAGGAAATAAAAAAGACAAACCTTACAAATTAATGTGCATACTTACAACTCAATGTAACATGACTTTACAAAATCAATGTGAATACTTACAAATTAATCCAATGAACCATCCGGGTCTGCTCTACTCTTTATTGTGTCAAGTATTGCTTTATGGTCAGACTCACGCACCTTCCACAAGCTTTTTGTTCAAAGGTCTACCTCGATATTTTATCAAATGAACATTGGATGCCACGATAAGGTTCGAGTAATGAAGAATATTCTGATGCGTGTCAAAGTCCTGAACAGCCGAACATTAACACTCTTATGTGGGTACCTTCTAAGCCATGTTCCAATAATAACCATTGAGCCTGTAGGGTATTCGATGTTTTCTCCATATGTAACTGGGGCCTCCAATTTATTTTTAGCCTCAACACAATGACATAAGTAATAATATGTTCCCTCTTCATTATCTTCATCTGCAATAACTGCATATATGTGCCCTACATTGATATGTGTAGCAAATTAGATGAAATTAGTTAACATTACAAAAACACTACAAAGTAAGATGACATTAAGAATTTCAAAAACTATGCAAATAGAGATATTACTTGGTTGAACTAGATTTGATATGTGGTCAAAGTCAACTAATGATTCCATCTGTGTTAGTTCCATTGATGTCAGGGGTCGATACGTGTCAAGTGGGCTAAGATAACTTAACTGCCATTCATCAACCCACTCCTTTGACTCGCACTCATCCTAGGATTGAATTGTATAGGAAGAACAAAAGCATGACATCTTTTGCATATGGATACTCCATGAACTTGCAATTGAGCTTTTGAAAGAGTGCATCTCACTTGATCCTGTCAATGTGGAACAATCCTCATATGGTGCAATGTTAGTATCATCTATCAACCAAAAAAGTCTATGAACTGAAGACTTACCTTCATTACCTAGATCCATGGAAGCATTACACCACTCAACAATCGATTGTGCATCTGTCAACTTTGCATTGTCTTTATACTTTAACTCTTCTCGTGCTATGGCTCTTTTGATACATGCTTTTGCACCATCATGCTCCCCCTTTCCATGCCCGAACTCACAAAAGTTCCACATATGCTGAATACCTATAAAATTATGCCTCCTACTCAGCCAATAGAAATTCTGCGAGTTCTTGAATTGTGATGCATAGTTATCTGACCATATGATATGCTGACTGAACGATATGCCCCTTCTAGCCAAATCATTGTAGAACACCTGAAAGCAACCTTGCACGAACTCTGTAGAATGCATGCGATCATCACTAATATAGAAATTATACTCCCTTATGATCTTTCTGTCATCCTCTATGCTATCATTCGCATGAATGAATGCGATGTGCACAAATATAGAAACCTATGTGGAGTTGTAATATTGTGATTGCACCTCATGCTGTGGCTGTAGACTGTAGTTCTTTGCAAAGTCGACGACTGAAATAATGCTACCAACCAGAAATGTGTCCTTGCATAACTTGAATTGCAAGTCCAACCATCGAGCTCTATGGGCATGTCTTGCATACTCATACACTATGCTATCATGAAATATAGGCATAAATTGATACACTAAAATCTTTTCAATAACCAATTCACACATCTTTTCTTCTTTACCATCTTTTGTATTGTATGCCATTGTTTTATACTTGCCAAACTCTACTAGTTCACTTCCAACCGCATGTGTTCTTTCCATATGTTCACATATTGGAAAATGTTGCAAGCCACCGCAACGATGACATGTGCCATCCAAGCATAATTTCTTGTAGAATATTTGACCTTCCTCTCTTTCACATAAAATTCTTGATATGAAGTCTCTTGAAGATGTTGGTGGGGCACGTATGGCACAACCCTGCAAAACATTGTTAGTGTGCATATCTAAACATATAAACCTATAAACATCAAAATGGTTAGAAAATTCAATATGTAATCTACAACAAGTAGTGCGTGTGTGATTTATCTTGACATAGAAAGGTTTTAGCATTTCAAAATATCTTTAACAAATTTTAATTTGAGGATACTTCTTTAGAAATTTACCATAAAATTGTGTTTGAGTATCATCCAAAAAATGCTTTGGATGTGGCTCACGGTTCCGACTACCGATTCTCTTTCTTACCACATCCCTTTGATTCGGAGATACTCTTGTGTAATTCTTCCAAAAGTCTTCAATTAGTGATCTCAATGCTTCAACAATTGGTTTATCTTTTCGTGGTAGTCTCCCTGAGAACACCCATAATTCATTGGCATTAGTGTCATCAATTCTTTGGCATCTTCCAATGGCTCTTGATAAAGTTTTCCTATTAATTCTCAATTCTTGACTCATCTTTCTAATGAGACGAGCTTTCCTCGTTTGACTACTTGCTATAGTCGATATAATCACATGCTGTGTTGCATTACTATCTTTTGTGCATGAGGTGTTATCCACACTCTCATATGCACTCATTAGATTCTTGACAATAGATTTTTCACTTGAAGCCTCTAATGTTCTCAACCCAAGAATCTTCATGATGGACCTATACTTTATACTTCGCATCATTTTAATGAATAGTTGACATCTTGCAGTCTCATTTAACTTTTCAAAGAACAATCTCCAAATCTTATGAGCATATCTTCTACAAGTGCATTTTGGAATCTTACCTTCCATTGGTTGCAAAATATTCTCATCAATATCAATCAAATACTTTGGCTTTCTATGCAAAATTTTAGGTGGTGTTAAGTTAGGTAGATTCATCTCAACATTAGGAATTTCATCAATATTTAAATGAGATGGGCTAGATGACATACCTTTGATCGAAGATGGAATAGATGACATACCTTGAGGTTGAGGTGGGAATGATGGCATACCTCCTTCATCACATGTGAGTGATGATGTACTCTCAACTTGAGATGTGGTAGATGGTGTCCCTACATGTTGACTTGTAGTAGAGGACGTGTCTCCAACTATGGTATTCAAATCTCTCATAGCACGAAGTTTTTGCATTCATTCTCTTTGTGCCACCAATACCATATCTCTTTGTGATGGTTGTGGTTCCTCTTCAATTGGCATGTTTTCATTTATCCTGTCCAATTTCCTCTTCTCACAAAGTTCCCTCATAGCCACTGCTTTCTTTGCATTCTTAACTTCTATCTCTTCCTATGTTGGTTTAATTCTTGATCATTTCCTCGGCATGACAGAGAATTTGTCTATAGCATGATAAAGAGACCAATATTAGTTCCTAAGAAATGAATCCATACCAATAACTAAAATATATGTCATTCAACCCTTCATAGTAAATGTACATACAATCATCATGTAAAAGATTAAATGTCACTCAACCAAAATAGGTACAAAGCATACAAAGCAAATTATTGCAGCCATGAAAAGAGTACATGGGACTTCATGCTTGAAAAGGTTGAGCCAGACCCAATTTGACATGTTGTTGTTACTAGGGCTACTAGGATTTAGAATTGAAAAGGTGTTTTGTTGGTCCTAGGGATACTAGGATTTGGGTGGCTTGTGAAGGAATAGACAACAATTGTTGTGTCATGTGCATGTACAAAACATCATGAATAGGTGCATAAGGAATGTCCTAGCCCAAGATATGTGCATACAAATCATCATGTCATGTGCATACTTGTATGATCTTGGCACCTATTCATTTGTATTTTAACTTGTTAATATGACAAGATAATAGTGGGATTGTATTTTTATTATGTTGTAAGGATTTATTCTTGTATAGTTTGACATCATGGTATGTTAAGGTCTGTTTATTACACATAATTATTAAAAAGCCCAAGTGTAGAGAATATACATGGCATCATGTGAGATTGTAGGATGTTTTCTTGATTGGGAATGTGTCTATTTTAAACATGTATGATAAAGCATAATAAAGTAATTCAAATAGAATTAAGGAAAATGTAAAGAACATGCATGTAAAGACTTGACATACCTAAAAAATGAAGATTCGAATGGAGAGAGTACCCAATATGTAGTGTTTTTTTCTTCTTGCATCAAACTCCTCAATAATTTGAGTTTTTCACCACTTGCTTCCTTTTCAATGTTAAATTGAGTAACACTCAAATATAATTACTAACAACAATACTATTAACCAATCTATAATGTTAAATTCCTAAAATTGAATCACAATTAACATTGCAACACTACAAAAATTAAAACTCGAATAGATATATATCAAACTTGGCATGAAAACTATGTTATTTCCTCCTTCTCAAGTTGGCAAAGCAGAAAAGGTGGTGGAAAGATCATGCAAAGGTGGTAGAATGTGTAAAATGTGCATGTGAACTTCCCAACAACATGAAAGCACTTCTTTTTTGTCAGAACACGCGCATAATCAACATGAAAATAGAGCATGTGGGCCTAGATCATGGGGGTCAACACTTTTTTACTGTTTCTATAGTAGGACAAAATGCAAGCACGTTATAACATGCTCACATTTTATCCTGCTATAGATTGATCCATTAATATTTGTGCCTATCTCACCTTCGATAGCACCTTTACAATATCTCACCTCTAGTTCCATTAGCTCATGTTCTATATCTCACTTATCTCTCCCCCTCACCTCTCTACCTCTCCCCTCTCTATGTCTCTCAGTCGCTCCTTGTTTACCTCAACCCTAAACCCTAAACCTT
The DNA here is from genome assembly GCA_027924645.1 of Cunninghamia lanceolata. Classification (NCBI taxonomy): domain Eukaryota; kingdom Viridiplantae; phylum Streptophyta; class Pinopsida; order Cupressales; family Cupressaceae; genus Cunninghamia; species Cunninghamia lanceolata. The sequence goes on from BSBN01000547.1 coordinate 17,730,106, forward strand.
ATCCCTCAACCCTAATCCCTCAACCCTAATCCCTCAACACTCAACTCTAATCCCTCATCCCTAAACCCTAAACACTATCCCTATTCCTAAACCCTCAATGGGCTTGATACTATACCTTAAACCCTAATCCCTTATCCCTAAACCCTCCAACTCTATCCCTAATCCTTATACCCTTGGCACTCTACTTTAACCCTAATCCCTCGACCCTCAACCCTCGAACCTCAATGTACTCAACCCTCAATGTCAAAACCTAATCCCTCAACCCTTAACTTTAATCCCTCGACCCTCAACCCTATCCCTAAAACCTCAACACTCAATGTCAAACCCTAATCCTTGAACCCTTAACTCTAATCCCTCAACCCTCAACCCTATCCCTAAACCCTAAACACTATCCCTATTCCTAAACACTTAGTTGGCTCGATACTATACCTTAAACCCTAATCCCTTATCCCTAAACCCTCTAACCCTATCCCTAATCCTTATACCGTCGACACTCTACTTTAACACTGATCCCTCGAAACTCAACCCTATCCCTAAACCCTTGACCCTCGACCCTCAACCCTCAACCCTCAACCCTTAACCCTCAACGTCAAACCCTAATCCCTCAACCCTTAACTCTAATCCCTCGACCCTCAACCCTATCCCTAAACCCTAAACCCTAAAGACTCAACCCTCAACCCTCAATGCCAAATCCTAATCCCTCAACCCTTCACTCTAATCACTCAACCCTAAACCCTATCCCTAAACCCTCAACACTAAACCTTAAACCCTAATCCCTCAACCCTCAACCCTAAACCTTATCCCTAAACCCTAATCCCTCAACCCTCAACCCTAATCCCTCAACCCTCAACTCTAATCCCTCATCCCTAAACCCTAAATGCTATCCCTATTCCTAAACCCTCAATGGGCTCAATACTATACTTTAAACCCTAATACCTTATCCCTAAACCCTCCAACCCTATCCCTAATCCTTATACCCTCGACACTCTACTTTAACCCTAATCCCTCGACCCTCATCCCTATCCTGAAACCCTCAACCCTCAAACCTCAATGTACTCAACCCTCAACATCAAACCCTAATCCCTCAACCCTTAACTCTGATCCCTTGACCCTCAACCCTATCCCTAAACCCTCAACCCTCAACACTCAACATCAAACCCTAATCCCTCAACCCTTAACTCTAATCCCTCAACCCTAAAACCTATCCCTAAACCCTAAACACTATCCCTATTCCTAAACCCTCAATAGGCTCGATACTATACCTTAAACCCTAATCCCTTATCCCTAAACCCTCCAACCCTATCCCTAATCCTTATACCCTCGACACTCTACTTTAACCCTAATCCCTAGACCCTCAACCCTATGCCTAAACCCTTGACCCTTGAACCTTAACCCTCAACCCTGAACGTCAAACCCTAATCCCTCAACCCTTAACTCTAATCCCTCAACCCTCAACCCTATCCCTAAACCCTAAAGCCTCAACCCTCAACCCTCAACATCAAATCCTAATCCCTCAACCCTTCACTCTAATCCCTCAACCCTAAACCCTATCCCTAAACCCTCAACACTATACGTCAAACCCTAATCCCTCAATCCTCAACCCTAAACCTTATCCCTAAACCCTAACCCCTCAACCCTCAACCCTAATCCCTCAACACTCAACTCTAATCCCTCATCCCTAAATCCTAAATGCTATCCTTATTTCTAAACCCTCAACAAGCTTGATACTATACCTTAAACCCTAATCCCTTATTCCTAAACCCTCCAATCCTATCCCTAATCTTTATACCCTCGACACTCTACTTTAACCCTAATCCCTCGACCCTCAACCCTCAAACCTCAATGTACTCAACCCTCAACGTCAAACCCTAATCCCTCAACCCTTAACTCTGATCCCTCGACACTCAACCCTATCCCTAAACCCTTAACCCTAAAACCTCAACCCTCAACACTCAATGTCAAACCCTAATCCCTCAACCCTTAACTCTAATCCCTCAACCCTAAACCCTCAACACTATACCTTAAACCCTAATCCCTCAACCCTTAACCCTATCCCTAAGCCCTAATACGTCAACCCTCAACCCTAATCCATCAACACTCAACCCTAATCCCTCATCCCTAAACCTTAAACACTATCCCTATTCCTAAACCCTCAACAGGCTTGATACTATCCCTCAACAGGATCGATACCATCCCTCAACCCTTAACCCTTAAAACTTGAACCCTAAAACCTATCCCTACACCCTTGACACTTGACACTGTATCTTAAACCCTAATCCCTTAACCCTCATCCCTAAAGCCTCAACCCTAAATCCTTAAACCTTCAACCCTAAACCCTATCCCTAATCCCTCTACCCTTGACACTCTACTTTAACCCTAATCCCTTGACCATCAACCCTATCCCTAAACCCTCAACCCTTAACCCTTAACTCTCAACATTAAACCCTAATTCATCAACCCTAAACCCTAATCCCTCAAACCTAAACCTTATCCCTAAACCATCAACCCTCAACACTATACCTTAAACCCTAATCCCTATCCCTCAACCCTTAACCCTTAAAACTTAAACCCTATCCCTACACCCTCAACACTTGACACTATATCTTAAGCCTTAAACCCTCATCCCTAAAGCCTCAACCCTCAATCCTTAAACCTTCAACCCTAAACCCTATCCCTAATCCCTCTACCCTTGACACTCTAACCCTAACCTTGACATTAAATGCTAATCCGTCAACCCTAAACCCTATCCCTAAACCCTCAACCCTCAACACTATACCTTAAACCCTAATCCATGAACCCTAAAACCTAATCCCTCAACCCTAAACATTATCAATAAACCCTCAACCCTTGACACTATACTTTAAACCCTAATCCCTCAACCCTCAACCGTCAACCCTAATCCCTCATCAGTAAACCCTAAATGCTATCCCTATTCCTAAACCCTCAACCCTGAACCCTCGACACTATACCTTAAACCCTAATCCCTTATCTCTAAACCCTAAACCCTATCCCTCAAACCTTAACCCTTAAAACTTAAACCCTAAAACCTATCCATAAACCCTCGACGCTCAACACTATATTTTAAACCCCAATCCCTTGACCCTCATCCCTAAAGCCTCAACCCTCAATCATTAAACCTTCAACCCTAAACCCTATCCCTAATCCCTCTACCCCCAACACTCTACTTTAACCCTAATCCCTTGACCATCAACCCTATCTCTAAATCCTCAACCCTTAACCCTCAACTCTCAACATTAAACCCTAATCCGTCAACCCTAAACCCTAATCCTAAACCTTCAACCCTCAACAATATTCCTTAAACCCTAACCCATCAAACCTAAACCATAATCCCTCAACCCTAAACCCCATCCCTAAACCCTCAACCCTCAACACTATTCCTTAAACCCTAATCCCTCAACTCTAAACCCTAATCCCTAAACCTTAAACCCTAAACCCTATCCTTAAACACTCAACCCTCATCAAGTTATACCTTAAACCTTAATCCCTCAACCCTCAACCCTAATCCCTCATCCCTAAACCCTAAATGCAATCCCTATTCCTAAATCCTTAACCCAAGACACTATACCTTAAACCCTAATCCCTTACCCCTAAACCTTAAACCCTATCCCTCAACCCTTAACCCTTAAACATTAAACCCTAAAACCTATCCATAAACCCTCAACCCTATATCGTCAACAATATACTTAAGCCCTAATACCTCAATCATCAAGCCTATACCTTAAACCTGAAGCCTACACCCTCAAACCCTCATCCCTAGACCATATAACCTCACCCTTATATCATAAACCTCGAATATTGTGCCTCAACCCTATACTTAAATTAAACCTAAACCATACATGCTCTCAACCCAAGTCACCCTACGCCTTATATACCCTCAATCCATATCGTAAACCCTAAACCCTAATCCCCGCGCCTTACACACTTAATCTTATACACTCAACAACCTGAATATTAACCCTCAACTGTAACCCTCTACCCTCTACCTATTACTTAAGCCCTCAACCCTCAACCCTCAACCCTCAAAACTATACAGGCTCAGGTCCTTATATACGCTAAACCCAAAACACATACATACATACATACATACATACATACATACAAAGATGCATACATACAAGCATGCATACATGTACATACATACAAGCATGCATACATACCTACAAGAATAGATATAAACATCCATGAAACATACTTATGAAATTTGAACATATCTCATTCAAAGGAAGACATAACGCGAGTGCATTATAACGTGCTTGCGTTATAACGTGCTCGTGTTATCTCGAACTAGGAAAACACTGACAAACATGCATAAAAGCAAAAAAGCACAACATAACATGCTTGCGTTATGTTGTGCTTTGGGAATTCCAAGCCTTGGGCTTGGGATTTGCTTTGGATTTCCAACCCAAAGGCTTGGAGTGCCTTTTCAACATCCACAGACGTGTTTTTGTAGATTCTTCAAGATTTCACATAATTTTGTTTGTGCTAACCCTCAGATTTGCACGTGTTTCAAGGTCAAACAAATCGAACACCTGGGTAATGTTAGGCTTTCTCTTAGCTATTTAACGATGTAATTTTTTTCACATTTTGAAAATGTTAAGCCTTTCATCTTTAATTTCTTTTGTTTGTGTGTCTGATTTTGGGCAAAAACCACCATTTGGTCTTTTTTTCATTGTAAATTAACCATCCATTGAAATTTCAAAAAAATTACATATTTAGAAACTAGACTCCATTCTACACATATTAAAGAAAAGAAAAAATGATTTTCAATTAGTTTTCAAAATTTATAGGGGTAGCACGGCCAAAATTCTATTTTTTAGGATGTGTCTACTTTGAAAATTAGTAAAAAATCAAATATTCATCAAAAAATTATCAAAAAAATTAGGCATAAACTACATGCTGTTAGCTAATTTCTCACCGAAGCGATTTTAAAAATACCAAAAAAAAGTTAACCTTTTGAGGGAGCCACAAAACATGCTATGCTATATTTTTTTGACAGAAACAACACCAATTTTTGTGGCTCCCTCTTTTTAACCCCTTAATCTATACCATTTACAAAAACAATTAGTAGTTTAGAAAGTAGACTCGGAGCACTACGAACATTGTTTTGGTTGCATCTCCAAATTTTGAGTGTAACTATGATCAATTTCTCATCCAAGGCCAACATTTCCTAATTTTAGAAAAAAAGTGGCCACTTAAGACCCCTTTTTGGCCCCCTATCTTTTTGCACTTACCCTTTACATAAGTATTTCACAACAAGGTCCTAATGCTTAAACTTTTAGAAGGAACGTGACTTCACAACTACAAGCCATTTACAAAAAACTTGACACAAATTATGACCTGCATAAACAAATTCCTGCATAAAGGTGCTGAACATGAGATAGAACTATAAGGAAATAACAGTACCTCACAGATAGCTCAATCAAATCATTTAAATGCACCCAACCAAGAAAGGAATGAAGAAGGTAAAACTCCAAAAGTCATTAATAACCAAGGTCTTCTCTGCTATTCATGTCCAAAATGTGAGTTACAAATTGTCAAAATCTAAGCAAAGATTATCAATAATCACAAGTCTCCAAATTTTTTTGCATAATCAAAACTGGTTACAAATGAGTCACATAAGTGACTATATCCACAACTCTAAGGCAGTTGCATCACAATAGGGTCTCTAACTGCTTTGGGTTGGATGCACTCAAAAAGCCTAGAATAAAGGACCTAAATCTCCTCCAAAAGAGCTCACAATGAGAGAAAAATTCCATCAAGACTTAGTCAAACATGAAGAGTCATGAAAACAAGTCCAAAAAGGACTCTAAGAGTAATAAAACCACTACTAGATACCCTCCAAAACCAACTCAACTACTAACTGTCATCAGACTTAGTCAATCCTTCCCTCCACCAAGGCAAAACAAGAAGCTAGACTCTAGGCATATGTCTGCCACATCCTTCACATTCTAACTATATTCCCTCCAAGATAATAAAGATTCATCCCTCACTCTCCTTTATCCTCCTTTGCATTAAAAGGCAACAAAAAATCTTAAATGATTTATATGATCATCACTTAAAGATTATTGTTTTACATTACATAACATATGCAAAAGAAAAAAAATAAATGAAATGAAAAGGCACCGAAGTGCTTGACATAATACAAAGGAAAACCAAAAGACTTGACAAAGTCTTCATATGTCTCAAGGCCACCTCGTGACATACCTAGGCACTACATGTTTTAAAGATCTTGACCACAGGCAATTTAAGTGATGCAAAATAAAAAGCAAAAAAGAAAATAAGGCCCATCGGCCTTCTAGGGTTATGAAACCCTAAAGACACAAAAAGCACTTTTTGAACTTCATTTTACACTTTGCAATATTGAAATCTTGCTCTTTGCATTTTCGAGCCACCATGAGGGTTTCACATCTGAGGTCTTCTATAAATGAATTCAGCTATTTTTTAAGGCATTTCGACTGTGTTTTTGATGAAAAGCTCCAGATACTAAAGGTGAGTATAACAAACTTGTTTTTCTGAAGCAATACTGCAATTTTATCATTTCCTGTGCTGATTTTTACCACTGTATATGCTGAATCCTGCATTCTCTTTTATGGATGACCAAATGCTGTATCTTTCTCATATGAAAAGTTAAATTTTCTGATGAAAAAAGCTTAGGGTTTTGAAAAAATAAATCTCACTGTTTTCTTCCTCTGTATATACCACTTACTGTAGCTGCTTCACTATTCATACTATACACTTCAACTTTCTGTAGCTGAATCTCATTTTTGAGGTGTCTACTCCTTTCATGATTCTTATACAAAATCTTGTCACTGCTATACTACCTGCTATGACTGTAATAGTTGCTTTATGGTTGTCATATTCTCATGTCCTTTTGTTGATTCATGAGGCTTCTGCTAGTATAGCTCTATCCTCCAATATTCTTATCAATAACATGCTCTCTGATGACAACATTGTAGATTAAAATCAAACCTTCTTTGATAGGCCCAGATCTACTGCGTTTAGCTGCCTCTTTGTATTATTACTATTTGCTGTCTTATTCAAGACTTTGATAGTGGAAAGGTCTTAGAACTCACTGTGTTTATTGTTGATAGTCACTTTGCTTGGATTGTGCAGGGTTGTGACTGTAACAATAAGCCTTCATTGTATCTTATGCTTTGTTGATGCCATCTTTTGGATGCCTTCCCATGATAGACTTCTAACTCTATTGATATAATCCTACACCTCCAATGCTGATCTCCATCTACCATCTTTCAAAACATCAAGGTCTCCTTGCTGCATGTAAATAGTCATCCCTATCAATGAAAGACTGTCATTTCTTTATCTTGCTCAATGAACACATTATGGTAGTGATGAGATATCACTGTGTTTGTATGTTTGTTTGTCAGTGATATGAGTATTTACTACTTCCTCTACTGACAGTATTAACTGCACCTCTTAATCTTTGAAACTTGTTGGATTGTCCCTTAGAAATTGTGATAGTCATTTAGTCCATGACATTGCTACTTTATTTATGATAGTCAAGTTGTATTTAACATGATTGATGAATGTTTCCTTGATGGTTACTGTGACTCTGCAAGTGTAGAATTGTCATGAATGTCTCTAAGCTATAATTGTCTCTTTATGTCTTGCTTTGAGATTTCATGCATGCAAAATCACTTCCATAACTTTGACACTCACACAGTCCTCTCAATGAATGCTTGGCATGGACATTTGAGTAATATTCCTAGACCACACTGCAGAATTTCCATGGAAACCATCATAAACATGTAGACCTTCAAGATTGTTAGACCTCTGTGACCACTTCCTCGTGTCCTTTGTATAAGCATTATCTTGTGCAAGATCTTACATGCTTCAGACCTCTTTTTCCCTACATTGTTTCCTTCAAAACTCTCATTTGTTGTCTTCATAAAGGACTGTTCTAATCTTTTGACCATTTCATTCATGAAAGACTTCCTTCCATTGGATTGACTACCACTGCTTCTTCACTTCTTGTTGTCACCAAACCGAGCTATTCACTATTCTTCATGTTATTGTTGGCAAATGTGGACCTTTTTAGTTTTCTATGATCATACATTCAACTTATTAGCTTGATACATTTACCAACAACGAGAATGTTTTCTGATCACATGTATTTTGATGTTCTTAGGTTCATTGGAACTCCTTTAGCTCTCACTACTCATTTGACCTACATTTCATTCTTCATAGGATTGGCAAAGATGTGTAGGCTTATTTTGACAGAGTGGATTTACCTAGGACATCAACCTCTATACTTTATTTCCTCAAGATAGTTCACTATCTCATAGTGCTAGACATTACACTATCTTTAGATCATACTGATCATAATCTTCAATGTGCTGACCTCTACAAAATTTGTAGATATCTATCTTTAACTGCATACTCTATCAGGGTTGGCAGGCCTATGTGTAGACATCTCAGACATTTCCTTTTCTCACATCCAACCCTTTGTCACTTGTTGTCTAAAGTACTGGAACATACTATTGGCACTCCTATGTGTAAGTTGTCATGAGATGGCTATCCTCACAGTTTTGCTCCTGATTTTAACAGTTTTGACTGCTCATTCTTTGATAGCTACAAACTACTAGTCCTTCCTTGCTCATGAACTGGTCATTGTCAGTCAATGGTGACTGCCTTATCATATGCAGTAAGATGCTTCAGTTGTCAGCTATCATGACTATTTACTATGCTTATTATCACATCATATATGACTATTTTTCACAAAGATTTGTTGTTGGTCTGAATAGGCTACTATTTTTGAATGTGTCTCCTTGTCCACTTTTAACTTAAGTATACCTTTGTATGGAAATGGAATCTATCTTCTATTCTTTATCCTTTGTTACATATCTTGCATTGGATAGTCTTGACACTGTATTCTTTATCCTTTGTTACATAACTGTCAAACCAAGACACTTGACTCCTCTTTATCATACCTTTAGCTTTCATGACTGCAATTATGTCCCTTTGATGTATGACTGTGATAGCCATAAGAGTTATTCCTTGGCATTATCTTTGTGTCCTCCTTAAAACTAGCTTTTCTTGTCTCTGTGTTGACCTTACCTTGGCAGAGATGACTGCTCTTTGCTGTCTCATGACTGTCTTTTCTCCAAATCTAATTTTCTGATATACACATGATAAAATCTTCCTTACATCATTGAAGGCTGTCTTTGATAGACTGATCTACTATTGAAAATTGAATATGACCTGTTTATTGACAGATATGACTGCCTTTTGACAAGAATAATGATGTCCTTTTCAAATGACTATCTTATCTGCTGGTTCCCTACAATGTTGCTCCTCTTTTCACACAGTCTATACTCTACATGACATTGACTCTCATTATGCACTCTATAATCCCCACTTGATGAATACACATGAAATACTCTGTGATGACTATGAGCTGGGCTCAACCCTTGTGGGAGCCACATTTTATCCACTCATAATGTAATTTGATGAACCACACAGAAACATAATTACACCTGTATTTGCACATGAAACAAACTTGTTAGAAAATAAATGCATATTTTGAATGTGTTTGATGACTTGATTGTTCTCTAGGACATCCAAGGTATACATTTCTTGTTTAATGCATTTGAGGACCAGTTTGTACATGCATAGGTACTTGTTCATGTTAGGTTTGGGACCATTCATTTCTAGAGTATTACTCTAACACCACTATTTTTCCAGATGCAGGAACTAGGAGCAACATGGAGTTTGGAAAGATAGAAACAACTCGAGACAACAGCAAGAAGACACATCAGAACCAATCATTCTCAGGCAATGACTAGCCTCTAACCTTACATGCACATTTATTTATATTTACTTATTCATGTACATATTTTCCTTCAATTCCATTGAATAAGAAAAGTTAATCTCACGGCTTGTGTGAGATAATGTACATTTTACATTCAATAAAGATTATTTATTTTTCAGAAAGGATTTGTATAAATCTTTCTTATGTTACATGCACTTGGATAAATGCAGTAATTTGATAATCATAATCTTTTTAAATTATTTCATTTATGCACTTGAATGTAATGTAATAAGGATCAGATAAAATGTACCTTTTAAACTTTGAATCAAAGCTCTACCTGAATGAGTTGTAGTGAAATTTAGGCAACATAGTCAACATAGTCAACATATCCAGGTTCACACAAACCTCAGGCATGAAGCACACATAATCTAGACCCATAGTGCCAAGAGCCTCTCGATCCATCTCCGTGAGCATGTACCACTGCAACAACGATAAGGGAAACTACTCCCGTGACATAAGAACATCCTAGATGTCCTCCTTGCAACCAAGCAAAGCAACACGTCAACCAAATCTACAAAACTACTCAAGGTATCAAACTATCATATCACTTAACATGTCAAAAATTGATCAAAACAACATCAACATCTCTTGACTAGATTCCTGCAATCTTAGAGATAGCTTATCAATTGACTCATCAAGCAAGATGCCAATTGAGTCAATTTCGTTTAGTACACTGACTACCCTAGTGCAACTATGCCAAAATAGGTCTCACATCCACTGACTCATAGCAAATGTGCAACTTCTCAATGAATGCATCGAAACATTGAGCAAGTGTGTAGTTTCTTAACACATGCACAACTTTCAATGCATGCACAGCTAGACATCCTAAAAACGTAGTCTCATAACATATGCGTTGTTCTATAACATATGCATAGTTTTTCATATCAAGTGCACAGGTAACATGCATGCACTGATTTATAATGTACATGCGTTGAAACATATTAGAAGTGCAGTTTCGCATGACATATGCCAAACTCCGAAACGACACATTCATTTCCCTAAATTTTCCCTAGCATTTATTGCACTAATAAATTTTCCCTAATTTTTCAAACTGCATACTGGTGGTCCTACATCAGCTGGCTGATTGAATCAAACTCGCTCAAAGCGGTGCTCCTCACGTGGAATATCCATCTCTATATCGATTGCTCTATGCTCCTATGCTCTCCTAAGCTCTGAGTGACCTATCAACAAAAGCCAAGTGTGCAAATAGCTAAGCTTGCAGACCCAGCTCCTATATATAGCAAGTAAACCCTAACTGGCTGTGTGGTGGCCGTGACTACTTCCCAAGTCTGTTTCTTCCCATTTCTCTGAACTGTGACCTGTTTTCTTCCTCCTAACCTATCTTTCACCTTCTTCTTCGTGAGATTGTCCATCTCACATCCTTTTGCCTCCTTCCCATCCAATCTCCCAAGGGGGCATCCTACTGTCATTAAACCTGTACCAGGGGCAAATTGGGGCATGTATCATTATAAAAAATTCTTATTCTTTTAAACAACATGATAAAACACATTGCATCAAAGAGGGGAAAAATGTATATGCCTAAAAATGACATGACTCTATCTAAATAAATATTCTTAATATTTATTCCATTCTAATTCCTCTATCAATAAATAAATCAAATTTATTTATTTGATTCATATTCCTCTTAAGTTAATTAAATATCAAATTATTTAATTACCTCTTCTAAAGTCGAAATTAAATAAAATCCTTTATTTAATTTAATTCTTCCAAACAATTAAATAATTCTTAATTATTTAATTAAGTTGATTCTTCTTCCAAATTTAAATAAATCAATCAAATTTATTTAAATTCTCTCGATCTCTAAAAATAAAATACAATCGAATATTTTATTCTTCCAAAGCATGCACAAACAATTAAATAAATTTATTTATTTAATTTGCTTTCTTATCTTCAAATTCCTCAAATATCTTCCAAATCTTCTAAATATAAGTCTTCTTCTTTATACACACAAAATTAAAATAATTTATTATTTAATTTCTCTCAAATCATGCAAAAGCAAATCACAAGTTGAGTTAACTGACTCAATCAACCTTGTTTTTATCAATAACTCTTAAATTAGAAAAAAAGCTTTCTAATTTATGAAATCAAATCTTATCTTTATAAAAGAAAGTAGTTAACTCAAACAAAACAACTTTTGTGTGACACTAGTCTTCTTTCTATTTGCACACATTCTCTCAAGTCTTCTATACCGTCGATCTTCCCATTCTTTCTATACCGTTGATCTTCTCTCTCCCAAGTCTATACATTGAACCCAATTCCTCCATTTCAATCATCCAAACTTTTAGTATTGTTACTCTGTAGAATTAACAGCGTGCCTTTGGCACCCAAATCCATCCATAGCTTGCAATCACCCTTTTATTGTATTGAAGATCATCTTCATTACAAGAAGTATCATAGCCATCTCTCCATCGTCATCTTGAAAAACAAAGCAAGGAAGTACACTTTCTGAGGGCTTCAATTCATATACAAAGATCGATTGAGAGTAGGCAAACAATGGAAGCAGAGTAACAAGGTTTGTATGGTTTATTCTTTGTTATTTGAATCTTTGTTATTTGCAATTTCTATTGAGATTATTGGTTTATTGATTGAGTTTAATACTTTGACAATATTTCTGGTAACACTTTGTATAGTAATACCAACACAAAGCATATCATATATGTTGCAAGTATGAGGTTAACCAGTGTTGTCATTGATGTCAACATACTCATATTGCATTAATAAGAAGGATTGGATGAGCTGTGTGCTGAGGTTATTGAGGAAATCAGTCTCAATTAGGAACAGTGAAGAACAGTGATGAGAAGAAGGTAAAAGTACTCAATAGGTTGAGTATCAGAGGATGCGGATTAAAGTATTTGTAGATATGAGTCTTGAGATGTTCCAGTTAAGATTTCAGAGGTCTGCATGAAGATATGAAGAAGTTGTGATCAATCAAGTAGAACCAGTTCCGGGAGATGCTCCGGAGTGACAGATTGTTACAAAAAGGTCCGGTGAGATCCGGAAGTGCATTGTCCTATTCTGCGGATTGGACAGAGTGCTTTGGCATGTCCTTGTGATGTGTCATCTTGATTTGTTTATAGTTTGGAGGTCCGGAAGCACCTTTTGCAGTATGACAGTGGCGATAGACTGTGTTCTTGAAGTTCCGGATGAAGAAGAGAAGAGATTCTAATAAGTAGAGGAAGTGCAGATGTACCTGGTCATTCAAGCAAACTTGTGAAGGTTCTTGGATCATGTTGAGGTTGTGTTGTTAGTCCACATTAGTGTTAGAGCCCAGAATTGGAGATATACCTCTGGATGAAGATGTTCTTGTTCAGATTGGCCGACTGGATGAGTTATTCATCTTGCGAATGTTCTTGTGGATGATTGCTGACTTAGATGATTGTTCCTAAGTCGATGCCTTGTATAAATAAAGGTTTGTGAATTCATTTCAAAGTGTGTCATGGAGCGGATGAGTGTGGTATAGCGAAAGAGCAAAAGGTAGAGCAGGTGTATCTCGGGCTTAAATGGAACTGATCCAGACATGGTAAAGATGTCAATCTCCAGTTCAATTTTGTAATACTTGTGATCTTGTAGACAGTGTGTCTCTTGTAGGTAGTGTGCCTCCTTGTGAGTAGTGTGCTCGGGCAGTGAGCCCTATTGGCATGTGCCATCCATTTTTATTATTCTTCTAACAGAGAATAATCCTTGGGTTAATCACCCCATGGTTTTTCCCTTAACCAGGTTTTCCACGTCAAAATCTTGGTGTCTAATGTGTTGATGCTTATCTGCTCCGGTATTTATGCTTCATGCTTTCATGAATCGTTAATTGATATGATATTAACTAATAAAGAAGAATCAAGTGTTTGAAGTAGAGCAAGTTTTTGTACAACTGATTCACCCCCCTCTTAGTTGTGTGCCCTAGATCTAACAATATAATCAATTGAATAACACTTATTTATATATTACAATTAAGAGTCATATCCAAATACATAGTTGGACTAAGAATATCAACGTATTAAATCAATATATAATCATAATAAATGATCATAGATCACAAAGATCACCATGTACAACTTTTTATTATGCTACAACAAACCAAAAACCCATAAGAGTTGTATACAAACTCCATGATGCATCTCTAAGGCTCCATATTTATCACCAATTTTTGTACCAAGACCAAGGATTATCGTAACCATCCAAGACCGAAAGTTAGCTACCACCCAACCATAATACCATCATTGAGCGCATATGGGAGTACCATGCTACTCTAGGCATCCCCCTAGCATGGAGAAGAGCCATGGATTCACATACCAAACATTATACACCAACAACCTACACATACATTTGATTCCAAGTTTCTAGGATCCATCTCTAGGTTTACACAAGTCTCACATACAATTTCCAACTTAGATTGAACACTTAAGCCATTCTTGGCTACACATAGGAATTACTCACAATGCCTATAATGCATAAGCTTCATACAAGAAGGGTCACATTTATTTTACAAGCTCACATAGGTCTAAGAAGAGTTTAAACAACCTTCTAACTTCAATAACAAGCCAAGACAAGACCACAACTATTCAGTTCAACAAGCTCCTCTTATAATGATACAATCTTAGAACACACAAAGATTTCATAAATATACCCACAAATCAATAACAAAGTCATAAAATTTACACTACTCCATATACAAAAAACAACGGGTTTAATCTCACATAACTAGCAAGGATTACAAGAATCAAGGTATAAGAAAATGCAACAACAAAACCCCCAATACAAAGTAAGATAATTTTTACAACACTCCAATCCACCTATAAATAAGCCATAATGAGAGATTTCAAAACAACATAAAATTGAGAAAGGGATGGCCAATGATTCAATTATTAACAAGGGTTTCAACCCACTCCCCCTTTTGACAAAAAAATTAACTTAAGCAAACTCACTCAAATCAGCAATAATTAAAAAAGTTTCAAGTTTGTTTGGACAATTCTAAAGAGAAAGAAGTATGCATACATAGGGTTGCAACATAAAAGGTTTCAAAATAATAATATGAACTTAACTCAATATCATCTAGATAAGAGGTTTCATAAAACTCTAAGAAGACATACTCCATTAATGAGTCTACACATGTAATTCCATTTCACAATCCCATGAAGAAAATCAACAGTAAAAAAAATAATGGACATGAAGAATACTTTTCCTTTGATTTCAATGGAAAAGTGAAGATAAAGCCCAACACAACCAATGTGGAAGGGATGTAATTTAGCAATAACAACACCTAAGAAGGAATGTAGTTCAACAATAATAACACCTAAGGAGATCATTCATAGTTAAAAAGGTCCCATATATGTAGCCATAGAATTCCCCAGAAGAGTAAAAAAAGTAAGGGTTCAATAGTATATTAGAAACCCTAAAAATTTCCTTCATTTTTGCACCTCCAGCATGCCTAAAAACCTCCAAAAAAACTGCCGGGGCTTTTTTTTTGGGCAACCATTTCTTCTTTTTTTTTTCTTTTGCCCTAACCCTGAACTACTCTTTTTTTTTTTCTTTATTTATTAAAACTAAAATGAAAAAGATCAAAAATAAAATAATATAAACTTTATATTAATTATTTTTAACAACAATTGAAATAGCACTAACTAAAATCCATTTCAAAAAGTCCCAATCAACAAGAACCAAGTAATTTTTATTCTATTTCAAAAGTTAGAAAATGATATTATAAAATAGAAATTAAAATATAAATAAAATAAAAATCTACAAAGGTTTATTAAATCAACCCCAAAAAACCAAATTTTAAAGCAATGCCAAGGATTTAAAATTGTAATCCAAAAAGAGCGTAAAATTCAACTTTATGGGTTTATGACTACCACAATTTAACGTTAGGTAGAAATTGACCAGATGGTTAAAATAAATAAATAAATAAATTTCATGGAAAAAAATAATAAGAATAATTAATTGCTAAAATATCAAGCTAAATAAATAATCTCAAAAAGAAGATAGAATCTATCAAACGACCTTGAACTTTGATACATCTAGACGTGTGATAGCACAAGCAAGAACATTAAAAAAAACACAATGTGACAACACACTAAGTACTTACAAATGCCACTAGGTCTTCCATACCCATGGTGATGAGGTAAATGGGTCAACACATAAGGATGGTCTCGTTGCTTCTTTAGATGAAGCGAGACGGTTACTAGACAAATCCATGAGCTACTTCTCCACATGCCCCCCATCGACTATTGTACTTGTAAGACTTGCACACTTAATTGCACACATCAAATCTAATAACAAAATCATAGCCGAAGCATTAGCTGGTGTTAGACCATCATCCATGTTCTATGAAACCTCATTACGACATTTTAAATATTATCAATCTTAATTAATCATCTAATTAGAACATGAGTTGTTTCCAATCATTTTCATAACATTTAACCTGGCAATACGTTAGCCTAAATATTGACTTAACAAGTCATAGCATCTATTCAAGAATGAAAATATTATTTTATGAGTCACATTCAAACAAAGTTAGCATAAATATGATAACAAACATAATTAAGGATAAATCAATATGGATACTGGCATAGGCTAACCATCTAATTTTTAGGTCCAAAACATATAATATATCAAACAAACAATAATCATGGTAAGACAAGGGATAAACATAGGTGGCCCTGACATTCTCCCCCCAAAAGATTAGACTTACTCCTGGAAGTCTACAGTGGTTGTGATGAAGGCACAACTCTAACTTTTTGCATTACTTGAGTCTAGCCACCACATAAAGCACACAATCATGAGAGAGAATTATTATGAAGAATACTCACACACAATAGGTTCTCTCAATGCAATATATGATATAAGCAATAATGGAAACAATTTACTATTCTTTCATAAATTAAACATTTTAGTAACTAAATGCTAATAACCAAAGTATTACTTTTTAACAAGATCAACTCTTTCTTTAATCACAAAGAAACGATAATTTTTTTAATACGAATTAATAATCAAACCAATCTCATTCACTTTCATACGCACACTAGAATTCACTATTCTTGTATATGATCCATGAAAATAATTTAGTTCACATGATAGCTTTTGACACTACAGGCTCAAATAATGTTCCATGAATACTCCAAGGTAACAACATAGTATCCAAGAACTAAAGATCCAAATGGAATGATGGTCTCAGGGCCCTCCGAGGACCCTTCCATACATTTCCAAAGCATCCATTTCTCTTGTTTGTTTAAGGGGATTAGTCTCCAAGAGAAAGATTAGAGAGATCACATAATAGTATAGGAGGGAATGGATATGACTGGTAATACTCACAGTCCCATTTGCAACCTCCATCCTCACACAATATTCCCCACACTCTACTCCCTTATAACAATCCTATAGTGATCCAAATTAGATATGGTAGTGATAGAACAATACAACACAAGGCCAACAGGATAAAACAACAATAAAACTAGCATAGCCACCACAATTTCAAGAATTCCAAATAAAAGAAATCTCAATTTCAATAATAAGGAAAAATGAGCTCAATTTCAACAATAATTATATGCACTCATAGGAGTGAAATAGAAATAATTTTGAAAAAATTATGGCTAATCTGTTCACAATTAATGATAAAAAAGTTAATTGTTGGCCCTCATTGTTGAAGGCACAAGACAATTGAGATGGGGGTGAATTAGTTGTATCAAAAACCTTAACTTCTTTAAACAAAATTACATTCACATTCACTTACTTTAACTCTTTAATCTGTTATGAAGATTAAACATGAATAGAAGAATCAAAACATAAACACATCAACACCATTCACACATGACACTAAATTTTTACATGGAAAACCCTAAAAGGGAAAAAACATGGTGAGTGTTAGCTCACAATATAATGTAGTAACAATACCGAATAACAAAGAGGCTCATTGCCTTAGGGCTCACTGCCCAAATGAATGCTCACTGCAAAAGGCTTACTGCCAAGGGGTGGCTCACTGCTAAAGGGTGGCTCACTGCCAAAGGGGTGGCTCACTGCCAGGATGGGTGGCTCACTGCCATGAACTAATATAATAGCATCTACAACATGCCTGAGTTCAGTTCCATTGAAGCACAATATATCTCTTCTTCTCTGCCTTTATAACACACACACTTTATCTTTACATATTCACACACTCTCACATCACTCACGAATTCATTACATATATTTATACCAATCATCAACCTTGGAACATTCATCAAGGTCGGCAATACAATTTATAACCATTGGAACTATCTCCAAGGTCAGTATACATACATAATTCAAATTAGGTCTAAACCTAAACAAAATTGTGGAGCAAATGAATAAAGGAAGAACACTTCACAACTTAGCTCAAACCTAAACACATCCTTACACGCTTCCTTATGCTTCTACGATCCAACAAACACATCCACAAAGAATGTTAACACCTAAGTTAGGAAAACTGGTGGAAACATCAAGAATACTTAGACACATGCTTCCAAGAACTTCATTATAACTTGTGGATCAAGCGCATGCCTTCAATACATTTTGGTGACACATATGAACAACATAGAATCACCTAGGAGCCAACAAATCCAACTGCAACAGATCTCACTGGAGGACAACAAATATCACTTGAAGACATATCATAGACTGCTCATAACAAATACTGTTGAACTCTGCTAATCAATAACTTACTTTACGGAGCACCAAGTCACAAATCTTTCTGAATGAAGATAGCTAAGGACTTTATAAACTTAATTCTAGAACTACAAGACCAAAATCTAAATTGTGGAGAAATGCAGAGCAAAATACTTTCTCCCTGTCACACTACAAATGCTATCAGGCACAGTCTTCAAACTAGTGAATAGAACTTTTGCTGTACAGCGATCCAGACCACTAAATTCTGAATTTAGCATCTCCAAACACTTCTCTAAAACATATCTAAATCTCATACTCTGGTCTTCAACACAGAGGAAATGTGGAGCAAAAACTCAGACAGTGTCCTTAACATGACAACTTAATTAATCAATAAACAACAATATCAGAATACACAGTTGACACTAATGACAACACAAACATGTTGACATCAATGACAACACTAGTTAGCACATACTTGCAACAACATCCCCCTTTGTCATTGATGGGAACATATGATGTGAAAAACTAATTAATTCCTCGATCAAGACACAACTCTATCAGAACTCTCCCTTTCTTTTTTGCACATCTGAACTATTTCTCCCCTTGAGTTTTTCACATGATCTCTCCCCCCTTTGACATCAATGGCAAAGGGCATCACATATCTTCTACTGTACATACTTGCACACTACTACTCTGATCAATCTGAATTCATTCTTTACTCCTCTGACTATAATAATAATCTCAAACCACTACCTCCTCCCCCTGAGAGGTAGCTTCCAACATTAGTCCAAAAGGAGAAATGTATTTTGAGGCACATTGGATTGATGCATCTTCTTATGCATCTAGTTCAAAGAAGGAGGGGTGACAACCCCTAACTTCTCCTGGAGATACTCAAATGTATCCTTTGGAAAAGCCTTAGTGAATATATTAGCAACTTGATCTTTTGTAGGCACATACTCAAGCTTCACTTCATTCTCTGCAACTTTCTCCCTCAAAAAGTGATACTTAATTGAAATGTGCTTTGTCTTTGAATGCATCACTGGATTCTTTGAAATATTTATGGCACTTGTGTTATCACAAAGAATAGGCATTGGCTCATCATACTCAAATTTGATATCCTTCAAGGTTTGTTTCATCCACAACACCTGAGTACAACATGATGCTACATCAATATATTCTGCCTCTCCAGTAGACAAGGAAACTAATTCTTGTTTCTTGCTATGCCAGGACACTGCCCTATCTCCAAGGAAGAATGCACCTCCACTTGTGCTTTTCTTGTCATCAAGACATCCGGCCTAATCTGCATCTGTATAGGCACTTAAGGAAAAATCATTGTTCTTAGGATACCGCAAGCCATGATTTGGAGTGCCCTTCAAATACCTGAATATCCTCTTCATTGCCACAACATGCGATTCTATGGGATTTGATTCAAATCTGGCCACAAGACATATTGCCTGCATGATATCTAGTCTAGTAGAGGTTAGACAAAGTAGTCCTCCAATCATTGATCTATACTACTCTAATCAGCCTTTGGAGATTCATCATTCTTGGTCAACTTGCAACCAATAATCATAGAGGTACATACTGATTTAGAGTCCTCCATTCCAAACTTCTTCAATAACTCTTTAACATACTTGGATTGAGAAATGAAAATAAACTTACTAGTTTGAATGATTTGCAGTCCAAGGAAGAAGTTCATTTCACCACACATAGACATCTCAAACTCTTTTTGCATCTCATCTGAAACTTCTTACACATACCTTCATTTCCACCGAATATGATGCCATCAACATAGATCTCAACAATTAGAATTTGGTCTCCACTTATCCTGGCATACATATTACTATCTATGGATCCTTTACTGAATCCCTACTGCAATAGGTACTTATCCAGTCTTGCGTACCAAGCTTTGGGAGCTTGCTTCAATCCATACAAAGCCTTCTTCAATTTGCATTACATATTTGGTTTTTCTGATAGCTGGAATCCATCCAGTTGCTTTATGTAGACTTCTTCTAACTCACCATTTAGGAAAATAGACTTCACATCCATCTGGTATACCTTGAAATTTTTATGTGTTGCAAATGCCAAAAGCATTATGATAGCTTCCATTCTTGCCACCAGAGCAAAGGTCTCTTCATAGTCTATTCCTTCCACTTGTGAGTAGCCTTTACATACAAGTCTTTCCTTATTTCGAGTAACAACTTCTCCAACTTCATTTAGTTTGTTCTAGAATATGTACTTTGTTCCTATCACATTCTTGTATGCAGGTCTAGGGACAAGTTCCCAAGTCTTGTTCTTCTCAATCTGCATTAGTTCTTCTTCCATTGCTTTGACCCAATATTCATCATTGCATGCTTCTTTTACTGTTTTAGGTTCCACCTTTGAGAGTAAATAGAGATTTACTTGATCTTCTGTAGCTCTTCTTCTTATCAACACACCTTTCCTTTTGCTACTAATAATCTGATCTTCAGAGTGATCTCTTTGCACATACCTGAGGATTTTAGGAATTCTTTCTGGAGCTTCAGCTTGAACTTCTTCTTCAGGAGAAGCTTGCACTTTAGTCTAAACTTCCTTTTCTTTGTCTTTTTCAACCTTTTCTGTATTAGTAGATCCATCTGACTCATATCCATCTAGCTAAATATCTTCATCTACCTTCACATTTGCACTTTCAATGATTTTTCTCAGTCTTTTGTTATAGCACCGGTAAGCCTTGCTCTTAGTAGAGTACCCAAGGAATATGCCTTCATCACATCTAGCATCAAACTTTTCTAATTCTTCATCTCTTCTAATGTAACATTTGCTTCCAAAAACTTTGAAGTATTTGACAGTAGGAATTCTACCATACCGCATCTCATAAGGTGTCTTTGTTTCTTTTGCTCTGGCTTGCACTCTATTATGAATGTAGACAATAGTGTGTATTGATTCTTTCCAATATACCTCTGGTAGGTCTATTTCCTTGATCATTGTTATAGTAGCTTCTTGAACAGTTCTATTCTTCCTTTCAACCACTCCATTTTGTTGAAGAGTCCAAGCGGCAAACAAATGTCTCTTTATTCCATGTTCTTGACAAAATTCATTATACTCATTTAAAGTAAACTCACCACCTTTGTCATATCTCAAACACTTGGGTAAGTGCACAAAGATAAGGGACCAAAAGGGAGTCTTAAGATGCAACTTTTCTCCTCTCTTGCTCTCATTCTCCTGATGATGGATCACTGAGGGTGATCTGAAACATTGAGTTAAAATAATTAACACAGTCAAATCCAAAAGCATTCATATCCAGCATCATGGACTGTGGAAAACTAATGATCTCTATGCAACTTTTTTTTTGAAATCAAGAAGCATTGATGTTGGATGAGAAATTGAAGATAGTTACACAAAATTTGAAGATACAACAAAAAAAGAGTCGTAGTGCTTCGAATCTAGTTTCTAAACTACTATTTTTTTTCAAAAATGGTTGAGATTAAGGGGTTCAAAAAGGGGGAGCACACAAATTGGTCCTGTTTTTCTCAAAAAAACATAACATAGCGTTTGGTGTGCTCTCCCTAAAATGTTAACTTTTTTTAGTATTTCAAAAATCACTTTGATGAGAAATTAGCTAACACCATGTAGTTTATTGCTGAATTTTTTGATAATTTTTTCATGAATAATTGATTTTTTTGTAATTTTCAAAGTGGACACATCCTAAAAAATAGAAAATTGAGTGGGCTCCCCCCCTAAAATTTTTGAAAACTAATCAAAAATTAATTTTTTTTAATACGTGTAGAATGGAGTCTAGTTTCTAAAAATGTAACTTATTTGAAATTTCAACGAATAGTTAAAAAAAAGTCAAAAATACTAGACACTAGTTTTTGACAAAAAATAGATACACTAACAAAAGAAATTAAAGATGAAACACTTAATGTACTAAAAATGTGAAAAAATTATATGGTTAGATAGCTAATAGAGAGCTTAAGGTTATGGTGGTATTTGTTTTGACGTTTCATTGAAAAAAGTGCAATCCTGATGGGGAGCACGGTCCAGATTATCTGAATTTTGTTAGAAACTAGAAAAACATGTCCTTGGATGACCTAAACATAGTCCAATCCTTTGGGTTGGAAGCCCAAGGCAAATCCAAGCCTTAGGCTTGGTAATTACCAAGCCTAAGCATAACGTGAGCACGTTATAACATGAGCGCGTTATAACACACTTGCATTATGCTGAGCTAAATGACTCCCTTCTTTCCTCTCTCCCTCCCACCATCTCTCTTTCTCACCTCTACTTCCCTCCTCTCTATCTCTCACTCTCTACTTCCCTCCCCTAATGTGCTCATGTTATGCTTAGGCTAAATGACTCCCTTCTTTCCTCTCTCCCTCTCATCCTCTCTCTTTCTCACCTCTACTTCCCTCCTCTCTCTCTTTCTCTCACTCTCTACTTACCTCCCCTCCCTACATCCTACCCTCTCTCTCACTCTCTACTTACCTCCCCTCTCTACCTCCTACCATCTCTCTCACTCTCTACTTCCCTCCCCTCTCTACCTCCTACCCTCTCTCTGAGTCTTTGCTTCCCTCCCCTTTCTACCTCCTACCTTCTCTCTCGCTCTCTTCTTCCCTCCCCTCTCTACCTCCTACCTCCTACCTTCTCTCTCACTCTCTACTTCCCTCCCCTCTCTACCTCTTGCCCTCTTTCTAAGTCTCTGCTTCCCTCGCCTCTCTACCTCCTACCTTCAATTTCACTCTCTTCTTCCCCCCTCTCTACCTCCTCCCCTCTCTCTCACTCTCTACTTCCCTCCCTTTTCTACCTCCTGCCCTCTCTCACTCTCTACTTCCCTCCCTCTCTACCTCCTACCCTCTCTCTCACTATCTTCTTCCCTCCCCTCGCTACCTCCTACCCTCTCTCATACTCTCTACTTCCATCCCCTCTCTACCTCCTACCCTCTCTCTCACTCTCTTCTTCCCTCCACTCTCTACTTCCTATTCTCTCTCTCACTGTCTACTTCCCTCCCCTCTTTACCTCCTACCCTCTCTCTCACTCTCTTCTTCCCTCCCCTCTCTACCTCCTACCCTCTCTCTGATTCTCTACTTCCCTCCCATCTCTACCTCATACCTTCTCTCTCACTCTTTTCTTCCCTCCCCTCTCTACATCCTACCCTCTCTCTCACTCTACTTCTCTCCCCTCTCTACCTCCTTCCCTCTCTCACTCTCTACTTCCCTCCCCTCTCTACCTCCTACCCTCTCTCTCACTCTCTTCTTCCCTCCCCTCTCTACCTCCTACCCTCTCACTCTCTACTTCCCTCCCCTCTCTACCTCCTATGATCTCTCTCACTCTCTTCTTCCCTCCCCTCTCTACCTCCCACCTTCTCTCTCTCACTCTCTTCTTCCCTCCCCTCTACCTCCTACACTCTCTCTCACTCTCTACTTCCCTCCACTCTCTACCTCCTACCCTCTCTCACTCTCTACTTCCCTCCCCTCTCTACCTCCTACCCTCTCTCTCACTCTCTACTTCCCTCCACTCTCTACTTCCTAGCCTCTCTCCCACTCTCTACTTCCCTCCCCTCTCGACCTCCTACCCTTTCTCACTCTCTACTTCCCTCCCCTCTCTACCTCCTACCCTCTCTCTCACTCTCTTCTTCCTTCCCTTGTTAACCTTCTACCCTCTCTCACTCTCTACTTCCCTCCCTTCTCTACCTCCTACTCTCTCTCTCTCTCTCACTCTCTACTTCCCTCCCCTCTCTACCTCTCCTCACATTCTTCCCATCCAATGAAATTTCATAAATTATCTTGTTTCCATTTCATCATCCTAATTTATATCCTCATCCCTCTTTGCATGTCCTAGTTTTCTTGTTTCCATGTTCTTTGTTGATGAGAGAGAGAGAGAGAGTTGGTTGGGTTTATTAGTTTAGGGTTTCTTAAGTTTAGGGTTTAGGGGTTTAGAGTTGCTCGGGTTTATGGTTTATGGTTTAGGGGTTAGGATTTAGGGGCATTATTTAGGGTTTAGGGGTTTTGGGAGAGAGAGGTTTAGGGTTGCTCAAGTTTAGGGGAATTATTTAGGGTTTATGAGTTTAGGGTTGCTCAGACCTTTAGGGGCATTATTATGAGTTTATGTTTGCTCAAGTTTAGATTTTACGGGTTAGGGTTAAAGGGGAATTATTTATGGTTTAGGGGTTTATCCTAGTTGCTTGACTTTAGGGTTTAGGGGTCAAGGGCATTATTTGAGGTTTATAAGTTTAGGGTTTAAGAGTTAGGGTTTAGGGGAATTATTTAGGGTTTAGGGGTTTAGGGTTGCTTCTAGGGTTTATGGTTTAGGGGTTCGGGGTTTAGGCTTGCTCAGTTTTAGGGTTTAGGATTTATGGTTTAGGGGTTAAGGGTTAAGGTTTAGAGATTTAGGTTAGGGTTTAGAGAGATAGGGAGTTTAGAGAGGGAGAGATAGGGAGATAGAGGGTGAGGGACAGGGCCAGAGACATAGGCAGAGAGATTAAGAGGTAGAGGGATGATATAGACAAGGAGATAGGGGTTTAGGATTGATCAGGTTTAGAGTTTA
Source organism: Cunninghamia lanceolata (assembly GCA_027924645.1). Classification (NCBI taxonomy): domain Eukaryota; kingdom Viridiplantae; phylum Streptophyta; class Pinopsida; order Cupressales; family Cupressaceae; genus Cunninghamia; species Cunninghamia lanceolata. The sequence continues at coordinate 17,755,106 of BSBN01000547.1, forward strand.
GGGGTTAGGAGTTTAGAGAGGAAGAGATAGGGAGATAGAGGGTGAGGGACATGGCCAGAGACACAGATAGAGAGATTGAGAAGTAGAGGGATGATAGAGACAAGCAGATAGGGGTTTAGGGTTGATCAAGTTTATAGTTTAGGGGTTAGGAGTTTAGAGAGGGAGAGATAGGGAGATAGAGGGTGAGGGACAAAGACATAGGCAAAGAGATTGAGAGGTAGAGGGATGATAGAGACAAGGAGATAGGGGTTTAGGATTGATCAGGTTTAGGGTTTAGGGGATAGGAGTTTAGAGAGGGAGAGATAGGGATTTAGAAGGTGAGGAACATGGCCAAAGACATAGGCAGAGAGATTGAGAGGTAGAGGGATGATAGAGATAAGGAGATAAGGGTTTAGGGGTTAGGAGTTTAGAGAGGGAGAGATAGGGAGATAAAGGTTTAGGGGCATTATATAGGGTTTAGGGGTTTAGAGTAAGAGAGAGGGAGATAGAGAGATAGATACATACTTATAGATATATACTTATAATATATACTTGATACATAGAGAGAAAACACTAAATTTACTTGTTTGCATGCATGAAAGCTTAATGTTTTCATGCTTCCCAAAATGCACTCGTGTTATGGGAAGCAAAAAAATGGGAAAAAAACATGTGGGATTTGTTATTCAGACCCCACATGTTTGTTATTGTTAGAAATGAAAGGCACAACTACACAAATGGAAATCTGATTCAAATGTAATTTTTGCAATCTTAACTATGTATTACCAATCGAGATTGTAACATGTGAAAGAAATTATGCAAACCTAGAAACATGCAAAATAGAAAACTGAAACACAACACAGTGTTTATGTGGAGAAAACTCTTGTAGGTAAAAAACTCCACCAGGAAAGAGGCACAAGCTTGTATTAATCTGTAAATGATTTGTACAATATAATCACTATCCAACCCTCTCCACCAGTCTTCAATCTGACAGCATTCCAGCAACACTTAAGCACCTAAAATCTCACATGAAACAACAAATCAATGGAAAATACTTATTGAGGAGTTTTCCCTCCAATTTGGATGTCCACTTTCTCTCTCCTCCAACAAACCCACATGCAAGCATTAAAATGGTGTCTACATGCAATCACCAAGTGGCAATAACTTGCCCATGCAAGGTTGGGCACCCAAGTCCAAGAATAGCATGTAAAAGCATCTTATGACATGTCATAATAGTCATAGATACCACTAACAAAGAATCTTCCCAATATGGGCACCTGGGTCTAATAATAGCAACCACAACTAATAATGGTATCACATGCGTCATACATGCATGGAATCTTATGACAACTTGCAGCTTCCATAAATCCACTTACACCACATTATGACAAGTTGTCATACATGCCAAAAATAGCAGATTCTCCAAGGGGAACACCTACCCTCATTTACTCATGATTTTTACATTTCCCAACAGTAATATTACTCTGTAACTCCCACCGGTAACTGAAATAACCACTGTCAATGTGACTACCTCATTCCCTTATGGGTAATTACAAAATTAACAAATAATAAATGGGATAAATACAATATTAGAATTTACAAGGTTAATGGCACCTTATTCCAACATTCTCCCACTTAACATTATACATTGTAAATCAACTGGTGCAGGAGCACCTACCTGACAGCTGGCCTTCATGAGGCAGTTAGTAGTTTAGGTCTTGTTTGTGTTTCCAAGAAGGTCTGTTAGACCAAATGCATGTAATAAGGTCATGCTGATCAGGATAAGATCATGCTGACCAGGCTTTTGCTATTTTTAGCTAGTTAGTTATAACAGCTGTCATGATGTATGTTCGGTGGGATCTCCCAGCCGCTTGGAGAGTTCCCAGCCGCTTGGAGTCGGGTCAGTAGTACTCGTAGGGAAATCTTTATAAGCATGGGATCGGTTGATTGTAAATCATCGATCAGACTTTGCGAGAGTGAGACAGAGCGAGAGGAACATCATATTGTAGTTGCATCTTTTGAAATCGAATAAAGTATTCCTGTTTGTGTTCATCCTCTGTTGCATTTCATTGCTTGATCGATTGCTGGTTTGAGAGGTTTTCATGGATATACTGATCCATTCCACCGGTTGACTCATCTGATCGGTGGAATGGCAATGTACAGTAGGTTAGATTGTAGGTTGTTTTCTGTTTGCATGCAGGTGTGCAGGATCGCGGTCAAGAGATGTTGAAGACCCTAGCATCCTCATGTGCTAGGTCAAGTTGAGAAGTTTGAGTTGGAAGATCACCCTGAGACGGGATCGGGTCATCCCTGGAGGATCGGCGAAGGGAGATTTCGCTAAGTGAAGAAGTTCGCGAAAACAGCATCATCAGGATATTTCTGCAAATATCCTGCAGTCGGGTTAGGCATCATCATCCGGATAAGTGAAGGAGAGCATGATGTTTTCGAGTGCATGAAGTGCGAGTTCGTCGGGGTGATCATCAGCAGGAGGAGCCGAGGAGCGTATCGGCATCAGGATCATCATATTGGGAGTGCCAAACCTCCGCATATCGCGAGTAGATGCGGGAGAGAAAGTTCAGATTTTTGACTAAGTATTGAGAAGGTCATCAGGACATTGGGTGACGTCATTGTCATCAGGATATGACGTCATCGTCATCAGGATATTGAGATATCCCCCCCTATGCGAGTTCATCCTGCGGTTGTTAAGTATCGGCATCGGCAGAAAGTGTATTAGCGTCATCAGGAGGTTTCGAGGGAACCGGATGAATTATATCATGATGCGGTTAGTGTCGTCGGGTAGCGGAGCGTCGAAGGTAAGCTGCTGAAGGTGATCGTCATCAGGATATTTGAGCAACCGGATGTTGAATATCCTGCTGACGAAGGTAGTGTTGAAGGTCATGATGATGACGATAGTGTCTCGAGCCCGATGAACAGTGGAACAGGAGGATGTGTGCGCCCGCTGAACATCATGATGATGATGTTAGGAGGAAAGCGGAGGTGAACAGTAGTCGGCAGGAGGATGATTGCGAGTGTCCGCAATATGATGATGCTGTTGGTTTTCGGAAACATGATGCTGACAGAGTAAAGCCAAAATATGATGATGTTGGTAGTTTTAGGGAATATGATGATGATGAGGTTGGTCTGCAGACATTCATGCTATATGCGAATGATATAGTGTGGATGCCTCTGCATCATAGTGGTATCAGAGCTCAGCAAAAGGTCTGGGCTGTTGTGTGTTGATTCTGTCACCGAAAGGGCAGAGGTAAGAGATAGAGTTGATTGTGTTGTGATTGAGAGGTTGACAAAATGCCTCCTAAAGGTAGTGGTACTGCAAGGGAATTGCAGGAGATGAAGGAGAAACATGCTAGAGAGATGAGGAAGATGAAGGAGCTTGCTGAAGCACTTCAAGCCAGGCTGACAGCCCTGGAAAAGAACAAAAAGAGGGAAGTGGAAGACAGTGAGTCTGAAGAAGATGCAGATACTGTTGAAGAGTATGAAGAGGTAGCTGAAGATCTGGATGCTGAAGACCAGAGATTGGCAAAACTGTTAAAGGCAGTGCAGAGTGAAAAACCTAAGGTAAAGGTTGATGTTTCCAAGTATACTGGAAGCTTGAATGAAGATGAGTTGTTGGATTGGATTGCTGCACTGGATAATCACTTTGAATGTGAAGATGTTGCTGAGGATCAGAAGGTAAAAATTGCAAAGACCAAGTTAGGAGGTCATGCTTTGGTATGGTGGGATTATGTACAATCTGAGAGAAGGAAACAAGGGAAGTCTAAGATCACTTCATGGGATAAGATGGTAGCAAGGATCAAGGGGAAATTCTTGCCAAGGGATTATGAAATCCAGATGTTTAAGAAGCTGCAATTTTTAAAGCAGAAAGACAGGGATGTGAAATCATATACTGAGGAATTTTATCTGTTGAGTATGAGATCTGGTCATCATGAGAATGAGGTAGAAAAGGTGGCTAGGTACTTGGCTGGTTTGAGGTTTAACATACAGGATGAGTTAGTGTTAGCTAACCCTAAGAATGTGGAGGATTGTTATCAAATGGCAATCAGGATTGAAGAAAAGCTGAATAGAGGACATGATAAGTCCATGAGAGGAAGAGGAAACAATAGGGGAAGAGGAGCAGCCCCTGCACAAAAGCAAACCAATGAGGGTCAAGAAGACACTGGTAAAGGACAGGGACAGTCTGATTTCAGAGGTGGATGGAAAGGTAATAGAGGAAGATTTGGAGGTGGTAGAGGTTCTACTACGTTTTCAGGAAAGTGTTACACCTGTGGAGAGTTTGGTCATCCATCTTTCAAATGTCCAGAAAACAAAGGTTCATCATCCAGAAATGATAGAACAAGTGACAAGAGAGTACAACTTGTGCAAGAAGAGAAAGAAGAAAGTGCACAGAGTTCAAACAAAGGTCCTGAGAATTTTGGATATCCAGAGAGTGGAGAATCACTGCTGTTAAGGAAAACAAGTTTGCAGGCATCAAAGGATATGATGCAAAGAAGAGCTCTTTTCAAGACCACATGCAAGAGCAAAGGTAAGGTATGTAAGGTTGTCATTGATACTGGTTCAACAGACAACATGGTATCTCAGGAAATGGTGGATAAACTGAAGTTGGAAAGGATTCCACATCCACACCCTTACAAGGCATCTTGGGTGAGTGATAGGCAATCACTTTTTGTCTCTGAGCAAGCATATGTGGATTTCCAGATTGGGCCATATCATGATAGGATTTTGTGTGATATATTGCCTATGGAATGTTGTCACCTACTGCTAGGTAGACCATGGCAATTTGACAGAAGGGTACTGTATGATGGGTATGCTAATACCTACACCATCAAGAAGGATGGGAAGACTATTAAGTTGATGCCATTGCAGGCAAAAGCTGCAGTACAGAAGGCAGCTCAAATCATTTTAATGGGAAAGAAGGAGTTTGTGCAGATGCCTAGAGGAGCAGGCATGAAGGCAGTTCAGGATACTGCAGGGAAAGGAGTTGTTACAGACAACAAGCTGAAGAAAGTTTCAGTTGTGACTGACAGAGGTCAGCAGCAGGTTCAGAAACAGGGGTGCAAACAGCCACCAGTTCAGAAGAATGACAAGGATGTTGTCATAGTTGGGACTATTGTTTGTCCTATAAGAGTTGAAAGGAAGAGAGACTTGAACACTTCAGAAGTTCAAGAGGTAGTTCAGCCAGAGGTTCTGGTCAGGCAACCTGACAAACACAGGGTATGTGAGAGAAAGGCCTACATCAACAGGCATGATGATTTACTTGCCAGAAAGCAAGTTACAGTGCAGAAGTCTTGGAGCAGCCAAGAGACCGCAGCAGACAAAGCTGGAGCAGGTCAGAAGACTGACAAAGCAAAGTGTAACGGTGGAGGACTTCCCCATACTAAACTCATGGGACATGAGTTCTTTTCTGTTGGGGAGTATGGTGCAGGAGCACCTACCTGACAGCTGGCCTTCATGAGGCAGTTAGTAGTTTAGGTCTTGTTTGTGTTTCCAAGAAGGTCTGTTAGACCAAATGCATGTAATAAGGTCATGCTGATCAGGATAAGATCATGCTGACCAGGCTTTTGCTATTTTTAGCTAGTTAGTTATAACAGCTGTCATGATGTATGTTCGGTGGGATCTCCCAGCCGCTTGGAGAGTTCCCAGCCGCTTGGAGTCAGGTCAGTAGTACTCGTAGGGAAATCTTTATAAGCATGGGATCGGTTGATTGTAAATCATCGATCAGACTTTGCGAGAGTGAGACAGAGCGAGAGGAACATCATATTGTAGTTGCATCTTTTGAAATCGAATAAAGTATTCCTGTTTGTGTTCATCCTCTGTTGCATTTCATTGCTTGATCGATTGCTGGTTTGAGAGGTTTTCATGGATATACTAATCCATTCCACCGGTTGACTCATCTGATCGGTGGAATGGCAATGTACAGTAGGTTAGATTGTAGGTTGTTTTCTGTTTGCATGCAGGTGTGTAGGATCGCGGTCAAGAGATGTTGAAGACCCTAGCATCGTCATGTGCTAGGTCAAGTTGAGAAGTTTGAGTTGGAAGATCACCCTGAGACGGGATCAGGTCATCCCTGGAGGATCGGCGAAGGGAGATTTCGCTAAGTGAAGAAGTTCGCGAAAATAGCATCATCAGGATATTTCTGCAAATATCCTGCAGTCGGGTTAGGCATCATCATCCGGATAAGTGAAGGAGAGCATGATGTTTTCGAGTGCATGAAGTGCGAGTTCGTCGGGGTGATCATCAGCAGGAGGAGCCGAGGAGCGTATCGGCATCAGGATCATCATATTGGGAGTGCCAAACCTCCGCATATCGCGAGTAGATGCGGGAGAGAAAGTTTGGATTTTTGACTAAGTATTGAGAAGGTCATCAGGACATTGGGTGACGTCATCGTCATCAGGATATGACGTCATCGTCATCAGGATATTGAGATATCCCCCCCTATGCGAGTTCATCCTGCGGTCGTTAAGTATCGGCATCGGTAGAAAGTGTATTAGCGTCATCAGGAGGTTTCGAGGGAACCGGATGAATTATATCATGATGCGGTTAGTGTCGTCGGGTAGCGGAGCGTCGAAGGTAAGCTGCTGAAGGTGATCGTCATCAGGATATTTGAGCAACCGGATGTTGAATATCCTGCTGACGAAGGTAGTGTCGAAGGTCATGATGATGACGATAGTGTCTCGAGCCCGATGAACAGTGGAACAGGAGGATGTGTGCGCCCGCTGAACATCATGATGATGATGTTAGGAGGAAAGCGGAGGTGAACAGTAGTCGGCAGGAGGATGATTGCGAGTGTCCGCAATATGATGATGCTGTTGGTTTTCGGAAACATGATGCTGACAGAGTAAAGCCGAAATATGATGATGTTGGTAGTTTTAGGGAATATGATGATGATGAGGTTGGTCTGCAGACATTCATGCTATATGCGAATGATATAGTGTGGATGCCTCTGCATCATCAACCCACAGGAAAACAAATGAAATATAATTAGGCACTAGAAAAAAGGCCCATGACTTCTCTGCACCACACAAACTTCTCTGTCTTCATAGGCTTGATCAATGAATCTGCAACATTCTCTTGAGTGTCTATCTTCTTCATCTCAATCTATCCATTTGCTACTAACTCTCAAACAAAGTGATACTGATCATCAACATGCTTAGTCTGAGCATGATACATAGGATTCTTGGCCAAATAGATAGCACTCTGGCTATCACAACCAATCTGAACGATCATGCAATCAAATCCAATACCTGTACATAGTCTCCTCGACCAAACTGCCTCCTTAGAGACATGGGTAGCAACCATATACTCTTCTTCTATGGTGGGCAAACCAAATGTGGGTTGCCTCTTACTCATCCAAACACTGCTCCTCCAAACAAAGTAAACACATAGCCACTAGTGGACCTTCGACTATCCAAGTCACCTGTTCAATCTCAATCAACAAAACCTTGTATGTGCAAATATTTATCAACACTATCAGTACCAGAGTAAACCAAACAATAATTAGGAGTACCTACAAGATATTTAAGCACCCTCTTCACATAATTCCAATGTTGTCTACTAGGGTTAGACATAAATTTGCTCAAAACTCACACTAGTTGGGCAATATATGGCCTAGTGAAAACCATTGCATACATCAAACTCCCTACAACACTAGCATATGGCACATTAGACATATCCTCAAGATCGTCTTTAGTCTTTGGACACATATCTAATGAAATCTTAGTACCAATGGGTAAGGGAACTCTAACTGGGTTATAGTCCTGCATACTAAATCTCTGCAAAATAGTATTTACATACTTACTTTGTGATAACCAAAGACTTTTGTTACCTCTATCCCTTATGATCTCCATACCCAGAATCTACCTAGCAGCTCCAAGATCCTTCATGTCAAATGCACCTGAAAGTTGGGCTTTAAGCTCACTTATCATACCCTTAGTATTGCTAAAAAATAACATGTCATCAACATACAATGCAATAACCAGTATAGAACCATCAATACAATAAATGTAAACAAAATGATCCTCCTCGCTTCTAAAAAAACCCAATTTCAACACAAATGAATCAAACTTTTGATACCACATTCTGAGGGACTATTTCAACCATAAAGAGACCTCTTTAACCTGCAAACCCATTTTTATTTCCCTTTTACCTCAAAACCTGTGGGTTGTTGCATATAAATTTCTTCCTCAAGATCTCCATGCAAGAACGCAGTCTTAACATCCATTTGCTCAATCTCCCAATCATAAGCTGCAGCAATGGATAAAAGCAATCTAATAGAAGTCAATTTAGCAATAGGAGAGAATATCTCACCAAAATGAACTCCGTCTTTGTGGCAGTAGCCCTTGGCTACCAGTCTAGCCTTGTACTTCTCCAATGAATCGTCTACTCCAAACTTCTTCTTGAAGACCCACTTACAACCTATGGCCTTTCTTCCTTTGGGCAAACAAACAAGATCCCAGGTGTTACAAGAATCTAAAGCCATCATCTCCTCTTGCATGGCTAATTGCCAAGACTCACTATCATCTGAAAGAATAGCTTCCATGTAGGATCTAGGCTCATTGTTAGTACTCAATAAAGCAAATACACAATGGAAATCTGGAGGGCTATACCTATTAACTAGATTTCATTGTCTTGTGGATCTCCTCAAGGGTGGAGTAAGAGTCTCAACTTGTTCTTCTGCATGATCATCTGTACCAACTTCTTCTATAACAACAGACTCATCTTCATCAGAACTACTCGAATCTTCTTATTCTTCTTCACCCCTCAATCCATCATTCTGTTCTTCTTGAGGTGCATTTTCTCAAAGTGCACTCTCTTTACCCTTTCAACTTTTTCTTTTGGCTACTACGATTCAGAAATAGCTCTAAGTTCCCTAAAAATAACATCTCTAGAATAGATAATCTTACAGGTTAGTGGATTCCAAATCTTATAACCTTTGACATTATCACCATATGCAATGAATTTACACTTTTTAGCTTTTGGATCTAACTTAGATCACTTTTCCTTAGGCACATGAACAAAAGCCTCACAACCAAAAACCCTTAAATGTGAAACAAAAGGTTTCTTACATGTCCACACTTCATAAGGTGTTGAATCAAGAGCCTTACAAGAAGATCTGTTTAACAAGTAGCAAGCAGTACACACAACCTCTGTCCAAAAGCATTTATCCAACTATGTATCACTCAGCATACTTCTGGCCCTTTCCATGATTGTTCGGTTCATTGTTTCTGCAACACCATTCTATTGTGGTGTATACAAAGTTGTCTTTTGTCTGATAATACTTGGATTCTTGCAAAATTCATCAAATTCCTTAGAGAAATATTCCCCTCCATTATCAGATCTTAATATTTTTATCTTCAACCCTGATTGGTTCTATACTAAGACATTAAATTCCTTAAACTTAGTGAAAACTTTAGATTTGTGTTTCATAAAATAAATCCATGTAAATCTGGACACATCATCAATGAAGGTGACAAAATAATGAGATTTTTGATAGAATCATTATCCACAGGTCCAAACACATCTGTATGTATAATTTCTAACTTCTCTTTTGCTCTATTGCTTCCTATAGGAAATGACTTTTTGTTTTGTTTACCAAACACACAATGCTCACATAAATCAAAGTGCTCATTAGAATAAGAGATACCGTCCAACAAATCTTTATTCTTAATAGTTTTCAAAATATTATTGCTAGTGTGGCCCAATCTACGATGCCACAACATACATGTATTTTCAGTACTAGCCTCAGATACATAAGAGGCATTACAAACTGTAGTAGCTTCAAGCTTGAATAGGTTTCCTGATCTCTTCCCCTTCTCTACCAAGTTCCCTCTCACTAATCTACAACCATGCTTGTCAAAAGTCACATGCATTCCCAAATCATTCAGCTTTGAAATAGAAATCAAATTTCTAGCTAATCTAGGAACATGATAAACATCAAGGAGGGTTTTAATTCTCCCATCACTGAAACACAACAGTACCTTGCCTTTCCCAACTATCAGATATGTAGAGTTGTCTCCAAGGTAGATATTACCTCCATCATACTCTTCATATGTGGAGAACCATTCCTTATGTGGGGTCATATGAAACAAGCATCCTGAGTTAACCAACCAATTTTCATTAGAAACAACATTACATGCAGAAAGTAAAACATCTTCACCTGCATTTGAGGACTTATCCAAAGCACTCTCCCACTGTTTCTTTGGATTCCTGCACTCCTTCTTCACATGTCCCCTTTTACTGCAGTTCCAACACTTAACTTTATTCTTCTTTCTAGGAGTCTTAGACTGGCCCTTAGACTTGTCCTTAGCTCCTATCTAATCTCCTTTTGGTCCTCTTTCCCTAGACCTTCCCCTAACATTGAGAGCATCCCCTAAACTATCCAAACTCTTCTTCCTCAATTCCTGTGACAGTAGCACTAAAACAAGAGCATCCAACTTCATATTTGTGAGGTTAGCAGTGATAGCAAGGATAACATTCTCCCAAGACTCAGTTAAAGAACAAGGTATTAAGATACATTTATCTTCCTCACTAACATCAACATCTACTGAAGCAAGCTGACTCAACAATAAATTAAAAGAATTTAAATTCTCTGCAACTAAATCACCATCTCTCATTTTCATGGACAATAATTTTGTTTTTAAGTAGATTTTATTTACCATACTCTTGGCTTGATAGATCTCACCCAACTAATTCCACAACTTGTGTGTAGTCTCTTCCTTTGCGACATTCAATAGGATAGAATCTGACAGACATAAACGGATGGTTCCCCATGCCTTCTTATCCAATCTATCCCACTCATCTAGAGAGACTTCATCGAGTTTCTTCTCTTTTTGAACAACCAACCACTGGTTTCTTTCTTCCAACAAATCCTCCATTTTCAGCTTCCACAACTCATACCTCATTCTGTTGAACTTCTTAATGTCCAAACGAGAGGTTGATGCAATGGTGGATCCAGCCATAATATCAACACAAGATCTACAAACAAACACAACCAAATCTCCCACTATAGCTACAAATTCCACACTACTACCCAAGAGTCAAAGATGGCCAGGCTCTGATACCAAATGTTAGAAATGAAAGGCACAACTACACAAATGAAAATCTGATTCAAATGTAATTTTTGTAATCTTAACTATGTATTATCAATGGAGATTGTAGCATGCAAAAGAAAATATGTAAACCCAAAACCATGCAAAATAGAAAACTAAATACAACACAGTGTTTATGTGGAGAAAACCCTTGTGGGTAAAAAACTCCACCAGGAAAGAGGCACAAGCTTGTATTAATCTGTAAAAGATTTGTACAATACAATCACTATCCAACCCTCTCCACCAGTCTTCAATCTGACAACATTTCGACAACACCTGAGTACCTAAAATCTCACATGCAACAACAAATACAATGGAAAATATTTATAGGGGAGTTTTCCCTCCAATTTGGGCATCCACTTTCTTTCTCCTCCAACAACCCTACATGCAAGCATTAAAATAGTGTCTACACGCAATCACCAAGTGACAATAACTTGCCCATGCAAGGTTGGGCACCCAGGTCCAAGAATAACATGTAAAAGCATCTTATGACACGTCATAACTATTATAGATACCACTAACAAAGAATCTTCCCAATATGGGCACTTGGGTATAATAATAGCAACCACAACTAGTAATGGGTTTCGCATGTGTCATACATGCACGGAATCTTATGACAACTTGCAACTGCCATAAATCCACTTACACCACATTATGACAAGTTGTCATACATGCCAAAAATAGCAAATTCTCCAAGGGAAATGCCTACCCTCATTTACTCATGATTTTTACATTTCCCAACAGTAAATATTACTCCGTAACTCCCACCGGTAACTTAGAAATAACCACTGTCAATGAGACTACCTCATTCCCTTATGGGTAATTATAAAATTAACAAATAATAAATGGGATAAATACAATATTGGAATTTACAAGGTTAATGACACCTTATTCCAACAGTTATTCCCTGCTTTTCATGTGTGCTATCGGACAAGAAAACACTTTTTCATGTTGTTTGACATATTAAGAATCATTTTTTGATCAATCCACCATCTTTTTGTTTTTTCAATGTAGAAGAACTGATTTTGCATATTTTTGGACAAAATTTGATTATTTAAACTAAAAGTTTCATGTTTCATATTGTTTCAAAACTAATTACCATTGATATAGATTAAATTTGATGATATATGTTTTTTTTTTCCATAAATTTCACTAATCCTATTCTAGAGTTACATAGAATTCATAATCAAACTTGCGAAAAAGAACAATTTGATGATTTTGAAGCCAAATTTTGGAGGATTGGTCAACTCGAATATCAAATTCTAAGGTATGTTCTTTATGCCCAATTTAATTCACTTTATATTCTTTAGAACACTCACAATCACTAAATGTAGAACTATCTAAGTTAAAAAAGTCATCATTATGTGTATTAATAGAATTAGAATCATTAAAATATGATATATATATATATATATATATATATATATATATATATATATATATGATTTTGTTGTATCTTGAATCACTAATAGAATTTGTTGTATCTTGAATTTGCACTATGTCATCGATACCTCCCTATAACAAAGTATTATCATCATTCTCTCTAATGTAACTAGTTGTATTAACATTTAAAATATAGTGCTATTGATGCTACAAATCTGATATATATTTGGTTCTCATATAGTAATGAGTTGTCACTATCATCCTCTTGGCCATTCAACTCATGCTCAACATTGGGACTAGGTGTACCATCATACTCAATGTCTTCTTTACTACCAATTGACTGATTTATATTGATTGATTGTGATAATTCAACACTTTCAGTGCTTACAAGGGTACATTGGATACTTAGCTTGTTTGTCATACTTGTCTTCATACTTAGTCAAAAGTTGTTGACCAAAACACATGAATTGTGTATGTATGTCTTCCTACACTGCAACCAAAATCAAACTATAGCTTGTGATAACAAAGACAAACTCTCAGTTGCTTCTTATCACTTGTGATACCTCAAAACATTCTCCAGAACATATATATGTTCTCAATTGTCACTACATGCACTCCAACATTGCCACATGTGCCCTTGCACTACCAAACATGCTCTAGCAACTCACTTAGCTCATGATGCAATAGCAAGTTCGTCACCAAGCATCTTGCAATCGCAAGGGTTACCACATAGGCTTCTATCACTATCTTATCAATTTATGATCAAACTCTTCAACAAGATCTTGAACAATCCACAAATCTTAGTATGTAACAAGTTCAAGTCCTTAAAGGTCAATTGACCATACTGACCACATGACATAACCAATTTGTATCCTCAAGAGTTTCTTTTAGAGAAGATCTATTATTAATAAACACATTTGCTTGATAGAAACATTCTATTTACATTATCATGAGAACTTCTTCCTTAGATCTTCTATTTGTTGTCATGAGAACTTCTTCCTTAAATATTCATTAAATGTTCTTCCTTCTCATCTTCTCATCATTATATTCTTCTTTAATAACCTATCTCACCATTTATCCTTCAATTATCTTGTGATTGCCCTTGTAATGCACTAATTTACTTATGAAAGTCCTAGGGTTTGATCATTCTTATTTTGGACTACTGTTTGAACAATGTCATGTGATATTCTAAGGTTACAACGACTATCCTATACATTTATGATTCCTAGAAAACCCCTCCTTTACACCTTGACAAGATATGAAATTATCTTCATAGGATTTGATGTTCCTATTGATTGTCATGATAGTCCTAGTTGTGTTGCTAGTCCATTTAAGGTGCTTGACAATTCTAATCTATATATAATAAGTACTTTTCATCATTTTCATCTCTTACCTTGTAATCCTAAGGAGTGCCATACAATATAGGTGACCATGCATTGATATCCTCATAATTTTTCATTTGATATAGTAAACTTTCATGTGAATAGGGTAGTGAGAGCCTATTGCATATTTTGAATATCTAACCTTGCTAGTGATCTAGAGTTTCATGATAGTCTTCTATGTTTATGATGTGATAGTCTATGTGGTTGTTTGTAATAGTCATAGTAATTTGATAGTCTTTTACCTCAAAATCACCTCCATAAGCAATTTGTCTATCATTGTATATGATAATTTTCACATATGGGATATACTCAAAATATAGTTTAGGACAACTTGTTTTACATGAAATGATCTTCAGTCAAGTATATCATGATAATCCTAAATACCTCCAATAATTTTTATGATAGTGGCGGCTATATTTTCATCATGGGACAATACCTTTGCATCTTAGGGTGATGGTTATGTATTACTTGTGATAATTTATCTTGGAAACCTTGCACTAATGATCTACCTTCACCTTATTGATACTTATGGAAAAATATCAAAAATATTTGGACAAGGCATTATAAACAACTTCATGACAATCATGGTTGATATGATAGTGCTAAAACTCACAAAAGATTCTCCTTTACAAGTAGGTCATCATGAAACAAAACTCTGCCCTAAATTTTTGCACCTTGTTATTTTTCCCTAACCCTAACTCTGCTGAAAATTAGACTTGTAGAACCATACCAATATAATTGATAAATGATTGGCTCTATTGTTATGAATAAGTTGTTATGAATCTGCTAATATGAACTAAATTACATATATAAGGATTTGCTATTATGAATCAACACATGTGTACATACCAAATTATGCAGGGATGGGCTCCAATGAGGGTTGATAAAGGAAGAATAAGTCTATTGTTACAATCTGCCCAAACTCCTCTATTCTAAAAGAATTGTCTACCATTTTCATTATTGGGAATTATCAAGAGTTGTTGCTTCCTTATCTAATTTTGGCTTTTGTTGCAAAAGCCCCCTCAAAGTTCTAATTATCATTGTCTTATTCATCATGCTTATAGAAATCATCATCATGCTGAGGAAATGAGCAAAGACTCTAACACTAGAAGAGCGTGAAGCTGAGAATGAGAGGAAAAGAGAAAGAATGAGGCGAATTCACAAAAGTAGGAAATTGTCAACCATACAAGAAGACATTCCACCATTTCCAATTGAAGAGGAACATGACACATCTAATGAAGCTAAGAGAGAGATGGAATTGGCGGCATAAAGGGAATGAATGCAAAACCTCCATTCAATGAGGAAACTGAATCTCCAAGTTGGAGGCACTCCATCGTCCACAGGTCAAGTTGAAGGAGCACCATTATTAGCTTCTTGAATTGGAGACACTCCATCTTTCACACATGAAGTTGAAGGTACATCTTCATTTTCTTCTCAAGTTGGTGGTGCACCATCATTCACACGTCAAGTTGAAGGTACACCATCTTCTCCATCTCAACTTCAAGCCTTTTCATCTTTTTCATCTCTAATTGAAGGTACACCATCTATCCCATCTCAAGTAAATATTGAAGAAATTCCTAATGTTGAGTCAACTTTACCAATGAAAACACCTCCTATAATTTTGCATAGGAAGCCTAAGTTTCTAATTGATATCGATGAGAGTCTGTTGAAGCCCATGCATGATAAGATTCCCAAGTGTACTTGCCAAAGATATGCGAATAAGATATGGAAATTATTCTTTGAGAATTTAAATGAAACTAGAAGATGTCAACTATTTGTTGAATTGATTAGAAATCTAAAATTTAGGCCCACTATAAAGATTCTTGGCCTAAGAACATTGGATGCCTCAAGTGAAAAATTAATTGTCAAGAATCTAATGAGTGCATTTGAGAGTGTGGGTTCCACCTTATGTACCAAGGATAGTAATGTCACATGACGTGTCATTACATTGACAATAGTAAGCCAACAACAAAGAAAACTAGCCTCATCAGAAAGACAAGTCAAGCATTGAAAATAAGTAGAAAAACTCTAATGAGAGTTATTGGAAGACGTGAAAGAGTTGAGGACCCAAACACCAATGAATTGTGGGCATTCTTTGGGAGACTCCCATGGAAATACAAATTTGTTGTTGAAGCCTTGAGATCCCTCATTGAAGAATTTTGGAAAAATAACACAAGGGTATCTCCTAATGCAAGATATGTTGTGGGAAGGAGAATTGGTTGTCGAAACTGTGAGCCACATCCAAAGCATTTTTTGGATATGACCCAAACACAATTTTTCAAGAAATTTCAAGAGATGTATCCTCAAATTAAAATTTGTCAAAGATATTTTGAAATGCTAAAACCTTTCTATGTCAAAACAAATCACACATGCACTATTTGTTATTGTAGATGTTAGAATTTAAGGTTTACATTTAGTTAGTTTATATTTTATAAATCAAACAATAGTTAGTACAATAATTAGTATAGGTTAGATAATATTGAATAAACTATTGTTAGCTTGTGGGAGTTACTTTCTTGTATGGAGGTTGTGTAGGTAGTTATCAAATAGTTAAAGGGAAGAGGCTTTTATAAAGCCAATGTAATGTAATGTGCATATAATCTTGAAAATATCAATAATATTATTGTTTGATATCTGCAATGGTTTAATCTGTATATGCTCACCATATTTTCAATATGGTATCAGAGAAATGTGATCTTGTGCTTGTGCTGTGATAATTCTTTCATCATTTCAAATCATTGCCAGCCTCATTCTAGACTTGAAGAGGTGTGGTAAAACTGATGTGTTGGGTGTGATAATAAAGTTCATGTAATATTTGTTGCTATGGAAGTCCGTCAGAGTTGCAGAGTAGCACATGGAAGAATAGATGTTGAGAAGACAATAACAACAGATTGCATACAAGCAACCGCTGCCTCATTCAAAAAAGGAAATCATCAAAAGCCAATTCAATTCTTTTATATAATGAAATAAGAGAAAGTGTAGTTTGCTTCTTCACAACAAAGATGTTTAGACTTAAACAGGCCACGCGTAGGATAGGAGGCATAATAAATCTATAGAAAGAAGGTGCATCTTAAGACAACTTCTTCCCTACCGTAAAAATTGGAGGATCTTATAGAGGAGTTTTTACTAGCTGCATAAGGATAAGACATGCCTCGTGTCAAAGTCATGATAGAATAGATGGCGTGAGAAGAAGATGTGGAAGCTGTAGGAGTTTGTGTTAAAGGACGCTTGATTTGTTTGTGTTAGTGGGCATTTTTCCTGGCCATGAAATTTCTTTTTTATGTGGTATGTTTTAAATGTTATTTTTAATGTTTTAAACAAGATTTGTAACTACTTCTGGTATCCCTATTTTATGTTCCTCATACATCTTTGGCAGCTACCTATCATGCACTGGATCATGTGATGACAAATGTCTCCTTTGCAACTATTGTAGTATCTTTCTCACACACAATCAGAGCTTTGGAATCTTTCTTGAATACTGTTGCTTTTCATTCCATTCTTGAACAATAGATTCCTTTTGACTGTGGTTGTCTCTAACCCCTATTGTGCTTGGTGTATCCATGGAATCATCGATGTAAAGAGTTCAAACATTGCTTTCACATATAGAAGTGTATACTCAAAGAAATCTATGACTGGCATGGACAACACAAATGTGTATGCATATATTTCAATCACTATATTGTTGTTTTGTCTTCCACCAGCTATTATTATCGAAGGACCTAAACTAATGCAACATGGTTTTGTGGATGGAATTGCTAAAGTGGGTCTTGTCAAATTCTATCATCTATATAACTAGTTGGCCATAAATATCTTGGAGCGTGTTGCACCACTCACTCATGCAGTTGGCAATGTATTGAAGTGGGTGTTTGTAATTGGTTTCTCAATTATTGTGTTTGGTAATAGTGTTTCAACTCAAACTACTATTGGAACATCAATTTTTATTCTTGGTGTTGTTATCTATTCATTCATCAAGGAAAAAATTGAAGAAGAAAGAAGGCAGGCAAATACTCCAAAAATTGCATAGAAATCATATATTGGAGGCAGGAGGCAATGGAGGTAGGAGAATTTTTGTCATCCCGAGTTAGCTTCTTGTTCAGGAATGATTCATTACATGAGGAGCACCCATTTTTCCATCTGTGTCCCTTAATGGGGTGAGAGGGGCTTGGTAGTTTGTGGTAGTATATGTAGATCATGTAACTTCTGAAATAGGTGGAGTTAGTGTATTTGCATTTACTCAATTTGTGGATAGTATAATCTCTGAAACAGGTGCGATTAGTGTATTCACAATGGTTCTGTACAATAGAGGAGGGATTATTTCCATAGTACTGGAGGAGGGATATTGAGACACTTGGAGGAGATGTGGACTCTTAGAGGAGAGTTGTTCTCTCATGTGCAACACTTGAAGATGCATTTTGACACACTTGGAGGAGATGTGGACTTTCAGAGGAAAGTTGTCTCATTGTGCAAGGAGGTTGGGGACACTTTATGTTCTCTCATGTTGTGCATAGTTTTGTAGGTTCTACAATGGATGGTGTTCAACATATGTGGAATTTTTGTGAGGCTGGGCATGGAAATGGGGAGCATGATGGTGTAGGAGCATGTATCAAAAGAGCATTGGCACGAGAAGGGTTGAAGTATAAAGACAATGCAAAGTTGACAGATGTAAGATCTATTGTCGAATGGTGTAACACTAAAATGGGTCCAGGTAATGAAGGTAAGTCTACAATTCATAGATATTTTGGTCAGTTGATGATACTAACATTGCAAAATATGAGGATTGTTGTACATTGACAGGATCGAGTGAGCTACACTCTTTTAGAAGCTCTAATGCAGGTTCATGGAGTATTCATACGTGACATATGGCATGCTTTTGCTCTTCATGTACATATGAAGCTTGGTATGATTGTGAGTTAAAGGAGTGGGTTGATGATTGGTGTACAAGAGGCCTAAGCCCAATTGACATGTATTGACTACCGACAACACTACAAATGACAGAGATTGAATCATCGATTGATTTTGACCATGTTTCAAATCTAGTTCAACCAAGTATTATCAGCATTCAAATTTAATAAAATTCAACATGCCATCTTATTTTGTATTTTTCTTGTATTGTTGGCTATATTCATCAAACTGAATGCACGTATCAATGCAAGGCATGTTTATGCAGTTATTATAGTTGAAGACAATGAAGAATGAATAGATTATTATTTATGTCACATTGTTGAGGCACAAAAGAAATTAGATTCCCTTGTTATAGATGGAGAAAACATGAGTACCCTACTAAGTCTGATGTATGGTTGTTACTGGAACATGGCTTAGAAGTTACCCAGTGAAGAAGTCTGATGTGTGGTTGTTTGAGGACTTTGACACACATAGGAAGATTCTTCATTATTCTAAACTTATTGAGGCTTCAAATGTTCATTTGGTCAAATATGGGGGTAGACCATTGAATAGGACCTTGTGGAAGGTTCGTGAGTTTGATCACGAGGCAATACTTGACACAATAAAGAGTAGAGCAAACCCTGATGGTTCATTGGGTTGAATTAGTGGAATGACATAAAGTTATGTTATTTTTCTTTGTTATCCTCATTTCACCTTGCATATTTTAGCTAAATAGTGCAATTGCATTTGCATGCAAGATTTTAGTATGATGGAGGTAGGCATAATCCTTATGAAGTTGCCTTTAGAAGGAAAGTAAGGTAGTTTTTCATGACTATTTCACGATGATATGTCCTTTAATTTCAATTTCATTATGAGTTTTAACAATGTTACTATGAGTTCTAATTCATTTTAATGATGTTACTATTTCATAACAAGTCTTAATGAGTTTTAATGACAAACAATTGATAGCAGTGGTAACAAAAGCCTCAATTAATGCCCTACAAGACATTGGATCCAGTGAGAACACCTTTACTATACTAATTTTTCATCTACTAGAAAGATATTATGACTAAATTTTTACATTCAACATCTCTTGGGGCCAAACAGATGGTGCCAACGCATCTAGGTGGGCAAGTAAATGCTAGAGGGGATGTCTTTTTGGTGGCAAAGCCTCATGGTCATTCTTGGCTATATTGAACGCAGACAATCTCTCAACAGCCCTAAGAAAAAAATGTGACAAACTTTGGATCGACTGTTCCATCAAACTGTGACACCTAGGAACATCTTCAAGGTCCACCTACAAACACCTACCTTGATTTTTGCTAAATCAATTTTGTTTGCCTATCGTGGCAAGGAACATATTGTTCCAAAATGCTTCAGTTTCATACAGTGGAAAGGTCCTAGGAGTGACATTTTGCATTCCATAGGTCATGGGGCCAAATAGACTTCACCAGCATATCAGGGTGGGTGGGTTAATGCCAGTGGAGGTCTTGTTTCATGTGCCAAGTGCCCCAGTTGTTCGGGACACCAGGCTACAGACAAAGTCCCTTAAGATCCCTAAGACCAAAAAACTGCCAAATAATGACAGAGCAGTTCTCAAAATTCATGGCAGATGGGAACATTATGTTTGGACCTATAGGTGCATGTGGGGTCCATCCACAATAACCTCTCTCAGTTTTGGTCAACTCCAGTCTGTTTGACCGTGTTGAAATCAAATGCATTCTTACAAAATGCTTTAGTTTCATGCAGTGGAAAGGTGCTAGGAGTGATATTTTGCATTCCATAGCTCATGGGGCTGAATGGACGTCACCAATGTGTCGGGGTGAGTGGTTAAATGCTAGGGGAGGTCTCATTTTGTGTGCCAAGCATGCCAGTCGTTTGGGGCAGTAGGCTACCAGCAAAGTCACTTAAGATCTTAAGAGAAAAAATAACCAAACTTTGACGAAGAAGTTCTCAGAATTCATGGCAGATGGGAACATTTTGTTTGGACCTATAGGTGCACATGGGGATCCACAATAACCTCTCTCAATTTTGATCAACTGCAGTCCGTTTGACCGTGTTGAAATCAAATGCAATCTTGCAAAATGCTTTAGTTTCATGTAGTGGAAAGGTGCTAGGAGTGACATTTTGTATTCCATAGCTTGTGGGGTCAAACTAACTATGCCAACATGTCTGAGTGGGTGAGTAAATGCTAGGGGAGGTCTTGTTTTATGTGCCAAGTGTCTCAGTCATTCCGACTTGCAAGCTACCGATAAAGTTGAAAGGTTCTAGGAGTGACATTTTGCATTCCATAGGTCATGGAGCTGAATGAACTTTGCCAACACGTCAAGGTGGGTGGGTAAATGCCAGGGGAGGTCTCATTTCATGTGCCAAGGGTCCCAATCATTCAGGGTAGCAAGCTACCGGCAAAGTCCCATAAGATCCTTGACACCACAAAATTGCCAAACTTTGATGGAGTAGTTCTCAGAATTTGTGGTAGTTGGGAACATTCCATTTGGACCTACAAGTGTA
This sequence comes from Cunninghamia lanceolata, assembly GCA_027924645.1. Lineage (NCBI taxonomy): Eukaryota > Viridiplantae > Streptophyta > Pinopsida > Cupressales > Cupressaceae > Cunninghamia > Cunninghamia lanceolata. The sequence goes on from BSBN01000547.1 coordinate 17,776,341, forward strand.
GGTGGGGTCTGTCCACAATAACCTCTCTCAGTTTTGGTCAACTCTAGTCTGTTTAACCATGCTGAAATCAAATGCATTCTTGCAAAATGCTTCAGTTTCATGCAGTGGAAAGGTGCTAGGAGTGACATTTTGCATTTCATAGGTCATGGGCCTGAACAAACTTTGCCAACATGTTAGGTTGGGTGGGTAAATGCCAGGGGAGGTCTTGTTTCATGTGCCAAGCATCCCAGTCATTCTGGGTTGTAAGCTATGGACAAAGTAGAAAGTTTCTAAGACTAAAATTTTGCATTTCATAGGTTGTGGAGGTGAACTGCCTACACCAACATATCTGGGTACATGGGTAAATGCTAGGGAGGTCTTGTTTCGTGTGCCAAGTGTCTCAGTTGTTCTAGGCTGCAAGCTACCAGCAAAGTCCAAAGATGCCAGGAGTGAAATTTTGCATTCCATAGCTTGTGGGGCCGAGCAGACTTCATCAACATGTCAGGGTGGGTGGGTAAATGCCAAGAGAGGTCTTGTTTCATGTGCCAAGGGTCCCAATTGTTTGGGGCAACAAACTATCGATAAAGTCCCTTAAGATCCCTAAGACCAAAAAATTGCCAAACTTTGACGGAGCAGTTCTTGGAATTCATGGTAGTTGAGAACATTCTGTTTAGACCTACAGGTGCACATGGGGTCCTTCTATAATAACCTCTCTTAGTTTTGGTCAAATCAAAACCATTTGACCGTGCCGAAATCAAATGTATTCTTGCAAAATACTTTAGTTTCATGTAGCACAACCTTGCTAGGTGCTATATTTTTTGATCTGCTCATCATGAGGCCGAACAGACTACGCCAACAAATTGGGGTGGGTGGGTAAATGTTAGGGGAGGTCTTGTTTCGTGTGCCAAGCGTCCCAGTTATTCTAGCATGCAAGCTACCGGCAAAGTGACTTTGTTGGTAGCTTGCAACTCGAAATGATTGGGACCCTTGGCACACAAATGAGACCTCCCTTGGTATTTACCCACCCACTTTGATTCATTGGTGAAGTCTGTTTGGCCTCACGAGCTATGTAATGCAAAATGTCACTCTTAGCACCTTTCGAGTTTGTTGGTAGCTTGCAGCCTAGAACAACTGAGACACTTGGTGCATGAAACAAGACCTCCCTTAGAATTTACCCACCCAACCTAACATGTTGGCATAGTCAGTTCGACCCCACAACCTATGGACTGCAAAATTTTAGTCTTAGTAACTTTCTAGTTTGTTGGTAGCTTACAACCTGGAACGACTGGGACGCTTCGTACATGAAACGAGACCTCTCCTGGCATTTACCCACCCACTCTAACATGTTGGTGTAGTTGGTTTAGCCGCACAATGAGCAGAACAAAAAATATGGCACTTGGTAATGTTGTGTTGCATGAAATTGAAGCATTTTGCAAGATTGCATTTGATTTCGACATGGTCAAATGGACTGCAGTTGACCAAAAATGAGAGAGTTTATTTTAGATAGACCCATGTGCACCTGTAGGTCCAAACAAAATGTTCTCATCTACCACAAATTCTAAGAATTGCTCCATCAAAGTTTGGCAATTTTTGCTCTTAGGATCTTAAGTGACTTTGCCGGTAACTTACTGCTCTGAATGACTGGGGTGCTTGGCACACAAAACAAGACCTCTCCTAGCATTTAATCGCCAACCCTAATGCATTGGTGAAGTCCATTCAGCCCCATGAGCTATGCAATACAAAATGTCACTCCTAGCACCTTTTCACTGCATGAAACTAAAGCATTTTACAAGAATGCATTTGATTTTGACACGGTCAAATGGACTAAAATTGAACAAAATTGAGAGAGGTTATTGTGGATGGACCCTACATGCACCTGTGGGTTCAAACAAAATGTTCCCATCTACCACAAATTCTGAGAATTGCTCTATCATTGATTGGCAGTTTTTTTGGTCTTAGGGATCTTAAGGGACTTTATCGGTAGCTTGCTGCCCCGAATGACTAGGGTGCTTGGCACATGAAACAAAACCTCCTCTAGTATTTACCCACCCACCCCGACACGTTGGCAAAGTCCGTTCAGCCCCACGACCTATGGAATGCAAAATGTCACTCCTAGGACCTTTCCATTGCATGAAACTGAAGCATTTTGCAAGAATGCATTTGATTTTGGCATGGTCAAATAGACTAGAATTGACCAAATCTGAGAGAGGTTATTGTGGAAAAACCCCACATGCACCTGTAGGTCCAAATGGAACATTCTCAGCTGCCATAAATTCTGAGAACTGCTATGTCAAAGTTTGGTAGTTTTTGCTCTTAGGATCTTAAGTGACTTTGCCGGTAGCTTGTTGCCTTGAATGATTGGAACTCTTAGCAGATGAAATGAGACCTCCCATGGCATTTACCCACCCACCCTTATGTGTTGGCAAAGTCCATTTAGTCAAACAAGCTATGGAATGCAAAATGTCACTCCTAGCACCTTTCCACTGGATGAAATTGAAGCATTTTTGCAAAGAATGCATTTGATTTTGGCACAGTCAAATGAATTGGAGTTGACAAAAATTGAGAGAGGTTATTGTGGACAGACCCCACATGCACTTGTAGGTCCAAATGGAATGTTCCCAGCTGCCATGAATTCTATGAACTGCTCTGTTAAGGTTTGGTAATTTTTGGGTCATAGGGATCTTAAGGGACTTTGTTGGTAGCCTGTTGCCCAGAACGACTGGGACGCTTGGCACACAAAATTGAAAACAAATTGATCTTAATGCATATTCTCCACTAAACAAACACCAAATTGAATAAAAACTTAAAGCTTCATTAAGATTTAAAAGAATCAAGATAACTAAACTTACACAATGAGAGTGCTTAAAAAATCGCCTACAAAGTAAAGACAAAGAAAATGTAGCAAATTTTTTTTAAAGAACTGAAACTAATACCTAACACACAAAGCCATGTAAAGCAGCCCCACTCCTGGCATTGACATTCAAATTTTTTTATGAAAAACTAACACTAATTGAATAAGAAATATAACAGACCCATTGCACAATAGTGATCTTGAAGCTGCTTCGACGAGAATCAAAACTTTGACCTCAAATCTTGTACCCTTTTAAATTTTTCCACAACTAGCTCATGGTCCTCTTCTTTTGGAAATTCAAGGTAATGCACAGTCAGTCATGCATTCTTTAATTCCAGAGACACATCGTACCATGCATCATCGTAAGATTTAAACTCTAACTGTAGTGGTTCCTTATTTCCACCGCCATTGCTTATACAAATCTTTCTGTAGATATTAGACCATTTAATGAAGCCTTAGAAGTGTTTTAGGTTGGACATTTTACCAGATAACTAAAACCATAATGAAATGATAGAATTATATATGGTGTTCTCATTGCCCTGAGGATTCAATCAAGTAGTCCTTAGGTTAATATGACCATTCTAAGCTTGACATATGACTGCTACCATTTGCATATAACTGTACATTTATAAAATGAGTGTTCTAAGATCTTTATAACAACCTTCTCTGTTTTGTTGGGACAGCACTATCCTAATATGTGTTGACAGTGCTAAAATGTGAATAATGGTATGATGAATAGTAAATACTCTTAGGACCTTGATGACTGTCCTAGCAATCAAATGACTAGTTTTTTAATTGCTAGATCCCCCCAAATGGAAGCTTTACTCGTCATATAACACTCACCCTCCCAGTCCTAAAGCTAAGTGATTGCCTTCTTGCTAATGACTGTCACATTCTTGACTTTAAGACTAATTCATGATTGTATGCTTGTCCATAAGACCAAATAACTATCAACATAAACCAAGAACAAAGTCCACCAACTTCTTTCATGAGAAACCTTACTAGGAACTTTATGTAGGTGAATAATGCACCAAAGTTCCAATAGTAAAATTAAAAGTTTTAAAATATTGAATTAATTAGAATTAGAAGGTGAAGTATTCTAGGAATTTAGAAGGTCGTGTAAGTTGATTTGTTTGATTTTGGACAAAGGGGCAGCTTAGTCGTTATCTAACACATATGCTAGTAGCCTAGTCCACTAGGGAGAAACCTAGTCTAGAGAGTTTCTATAGGTATAAAAAATTATAAGAGGTCAAGAATAGTATGTACAAGATTCTATTAGATGTAAAATTGTCAACATGTAGTGGAAGATGTGAAACCAACTAAAAACTAGAAGCAAGTCATAAAAGCCTTTATAAGAAATAATGAAAAAGAAAGTAAATGGACAGTCATAGGAGGCTAGTCAAGGACTGCCATAGTTTTAGGGGCGGTTATGGAGTCATTTCTTGTTTGAAACCCTCATCAAGATGGTATTATATGTAGATATAGGATATCTTTAGTTATGCATACCTAAAAGGACATTTTGTAGTGCCAAAAATGTCACCATGATGCAAGAGATAGTTTTGATGTCATACATCTTAAGGCTTAAACTATTAATCAAAACTCCTAGCATGAACTCAAGTTTTCAAAAGGACTTCATCACTAGTCTTGGATCACATCTAAAGACCTAAAGTTGACTACCATTATTGCAAATAGGGTATGGACAACCATCAAAGCATAAAGGATATAGGAATTTTGTTAGATGTTGTAATTGCAACTGCCCTTGTAGACATGTATGCAAAGTGAGGAAGCATAGACAAGGCACGTGGACTATTTGATAGAACACCTCAAAGCATAAAGGATATAGGATTTTTTGTCATATGTTGTAACTGCAGCTGCCCTTATAGACATGTATGCAAACTATGGAAGCATAGACAAGGCATGCAGACTATTTTCAATAGAACACCTCAATGCATAAAGGATATAGGATTTTTTGTCATGTGTTGTAATTACAGTTGTCCTTGTAGACATGTATACAAACTGTGGAAGCATAAATGATATCAAAATTTTGTTAGATGTTGTATGTGTACTTGCCCTTGTAGACATGTATGCAAAGTTTGGAAGCATAGAGAAGGCACGTAGACTATTTGACCTAACACCTCAAAGCATAAAGGATACCAGAATTTTGTCAGATATTGTATTTGCAGATGCCCTTGTAGACATGTATGTAAAGTGTGGAAGCATAGACAAGGCATGCCAATTGTTTGACCTAACACCTCAAAGAGATGTTCTGTCATGGAATGCAATGATTGCAAGATATGCAAAAAATGGATTTGTTGAAAAGGCTTTAGAAAATTTCAAGCAAATGCAATTGGCATGTGTAAAGTCAAATTCCACAACCTTTGCCAACATTCTCCAAATTAGGATCTTTGGAACATGGTATGGACAACCATCAAAGCATAAAGGAAATAGGAATTTTGCTAGATGTTGTAATTGCATCTGCCCTTGTAGACATGCATGCAAAGTGTGGAAGCATAGACAAGGCACGTGGAATGTTTGACCTAACACCTCAAAGCATAAAGGATACCAGAATTTTGTCAAATATTATATTTGCAGTTACCCTTGTAGACATTATGCATAGTGTGGAAGCATAGACAAGGCATGTCAATTGTTTGACCTAACACCTCAAAGAGATGTCCTGTCATGGAATGAAATAATTGCAAGATATGCAAAAAATGGATTTGTTGAAAAGGCTTTAGAAACTTTCAAGCAAATGCAATTGGCATGTGTAAAGACAAATTCCACAAACTTTGCTAGAATCCTCCCTATCTCTACCAAATTAGAATCTTTGGAATAGGGTATGGACAACCATCAAAGCATAAAGGATATAGGAATTTTGTCAGATGTTGTAATTGTAGCTTCCCTTGTAGACATGTATGCAAAGTGTGGAAGCATAGACAATGCACATGGATTATTTGACCTAACACTCAACCATGAAAATTGGAAGCATAGACAAGGCATGTGTATTATTGAAAAGGCTTTAGAAACTTTCAAGCAAATGCAATTGGCATGTGTAAAGCCAAATTCCACAACCTTTGCCAGCATCCTCCCTATCTGTACCAAAATAGGATCTTTGGAACAATGTATGGGCATCCATCAAAGCATAAAGGATATAGGATTTTCGTCACATGTTGTAATTGCAACTTCCCTTGTAGACATGTATGCAAAGTGTGGAAGCATAGACAAAGCACGTGGACTATTTGATAGAGCACCACAAAGAGATGTCCTCTGATGGGATGCAATGATTGCAAGATATGCAAAAAATGGATTTGTTGAAAAGACTTTACAAACTTCCAAGCAAATGCAATTGGCACGTATAAAGCCAAATTCCACAACCTTTGCCAGCATCCTCCCTATCTGTACCAAAATAGGATCTTTGGAACAACGTATGGACAACCATCAAAGCATAAAGGATATAGGAATTCTATCACATGTTGTAATTGCAGCTGCCCTTGTAAACATGTATGCAAAGTGTGGAAGAATAGACAAGGCACATGGACTATTTGATACAACACCACAAAGAGATGTCCTCGCATGGGATGCAATGATTTCAAGATATGCAAAAAATGGATTTGTTGAAAAGACTTTAGCAAATTTCAAGTAAATGCAATTGGCACGTGTAAAGCCAAATTCCACAACCTTTGCTAGCATCCTCTGTATCTCTACCAAAATAGGATCTCTGGAACAATGTATGGACAACCTTCAAAGCATAAAGGATATAGGAATTTTGTCACATGTTGTAATTACAGCTACCCTTGTAGACATGTATGCAAAGTGTGGAAGCATAGACAAGGCACATGGACTGTTTGATACATCACCACAAAGAGATGTCCTCTCATGGAATGCAATGATTGCAAGATATGCAAAAAATGGATTTGTTAAAAAGACTTTAGAAACTTTCAAGCAAATGCAATTGGCACGTGTAAAGACAAATTTTGCAACCTTTGCCAGCATCCTCCCTATCTCTACAAAATGCAGCTACCCTTCTAGACATGTATGCAAAGTGTGGAAGCATAGACAAGGTATGTGAACTGTTCGACATGATGCCTTGAAATGAAATGCCATTTCATGGAATGCAATGATTGCAAGATATGCAAAAAATGGATTTTTTGATAAGGCTTTATAAACTTTCAAGAAAATACAACTGGTGGGTGTAAATACAAATTGCACAACCTTAGCCAGTATCCTCCTTGCCTATGCCAAAATGGACATCCATCAAAGGATAAAAAATATGGGAATTTTGTTAGATGTTGTAGTTGTAGTTGCCCTCAAATACATGTATACAAAGTGTGGAAGCATAGACAAGGCACGTGACCGGTTTGGCATGATGTCTCAAAGAAATGTCGCCTCATGGAATGCAATGATTGCAAGATATGAACAAAATGGATTTTTTGATAAGGCTTTAGAAACTTTCAAGAAAATGCAATTAGTGGGTGTAAAGACAAATTCCAAAACCTTAGAAATGTTATCTTTGGAACATGGTATAGGCATCCATCAAAGCATAAAGGATATAGGAATTTTGTCAAATGTTGTAGTTGCAACTACCTTGTGAGACATGTATGCAAAGTGTGGAAGCATATACAAGGAACATGAACTATTTGACATGATGCCTCAAAGAAATGTCGTCTCATGGAATGCAATGATTGCAATATATTCATGAAATGGAGTTTTCATAAGGCTTAAAAAATTTCACAAATGCACAAAAGAAAATTTCAACCAAATGCAATTGGCAAGTCTAAAACCAAATTGCATAACCTTATCCAACATCCTCCTTGCCTATGCCAAAATGGGATCTAGGCAACATGGTGTGGACAACCATCAAAGCATAAATGATATAGGAATTTTGTCACATATTGTATTTTCAGCTACCCTTGTAGACATGTATGGAAAGTGTGGAAGCATAGACAAGGTGCATTAACTATTTGACATGATGTCTCAAAGAAATGCACAATCTCATGGAATGCAATGACTACAAGATATGCGCAAAATGGATTATTTGAAAATGATTTATAAACTTTCAAGCAAATGCAATTGGCATGTGTAAAACCAAATTCCTATAATGATAACTGATCATCATATTAAATATTTAATATAAACTATCATATACATAATGTCATGAACATAACATCTAGTCTATATACAAAGCCATATAGGCATGTCCAAACAAAGCCATACAGGCATATACAAAAATATACATTGGTAACATACAAAAGTATGTATACAAAGCCATCTAGGCATACAAAAATGTCCCAAAAACTAGTTTCGTATGGACTTTCATCAAATAATGGCGACCCTTGCTTGACTGTAAAGATGGAGAGCAAATCAATGACTTATCCTCTCTCTACCGTCGAGTAGACCTCCTCAATAGGTGTTCATGCAGCTCCACCAGCTAATACAATCAAACAATATGCACATTAATATAGAAAACATGAAATATATAATATCACATATGTAATCGATCACTTACTGCTATCTAATGATCACTCTTGATCATCTTTTCTCTCTCTTCATCCATAGTTGGATGGGTTGGAGTTGTGACCTCCTGTGAGAAGCATCAAGAAGCAAAATTGACTAAGCATAAATATCATTTATGTACATCAAATGACATGAGATAAAACAATAAATACAAAATTATGACATTTTCATGTTATTGGCTCATACCTCGATCAAAGGATTTGAAGACATCATGGCTACAGCAATGCCTACCTGCACTAACTCACGAAGATGAGGAGGAGTCTCCATATTTAGCATCTGAAAATAGAGTTCAAGATTATTTGACAAAAATAAATACATAACATTATTTAAATGCATAATGATTAGAAATGGTTAAATTTACCTCCGTATAAGTGGGTTTGCATCCAGGGGAGAAAGGAAACTATGGAGGTGTCAGTGAAGTTCCCTATTGAAATCATCAAATTATCACAAAATAATACTACCAATTATATATGTACAATAATTACGATCATGTGATAAATTACATACCTGCTGACTTGACCTCCTCTCATAACCCACCAATGGATGGCTAATGGAGGTAGGATGAAGACTCTGACCCTGGAATTTCATTGCGCAGACAATTACATACATTATTTTTGACTTATAATATAGATAGTCATATAAAATTAATTACAAATTTCAAATAAGAATATATTAAATAAAGATGAAACTTGTAAAAAATTACTTGAGAGTCAATACCAAATGTATGCTGTAAGACATCATCAGTGAGAACAATCTCATCCAATATGGATGTGTCCATCATTGGATGATGCCCCTGCATTGCAGCATCCTGTCGAGAGTCCTACCGTGAACCCTGTATCCCATAATCACACAGGTTCCCACATGAACTACATAAATGTGGGGACAAATGACACCTACTGCTCTCACCCTCATCGGCTTGGGTAAGATCATTGGCTTGTTGTGCTAGAGATTGCGTGAGAGTAGTCAATGAATGTAATGTCTCCACCTCAACATTCTCCTTCAAAGTCAAAGGGAATGACACATGTTCTAGCCTCAACAAGGGTCTAGGCACACAGTTTTCATCTCATTGAGCCCCCTCTCTATCTTGGGCATAGCCACCACCTCTGCACTGGAACTCTCAAATGTCAAAATAATTAGAAATCTTCTTGAGGATGAACTCGCAATGGAGTTTCCTCAAGAAATATTGTGGCACCTCATTGTTGTTTCATAGGCGCTCATCGAAGACCATGTGCCATCTATCCCAAAAGATTTGGGATGTATCTTGATTCCTACACCAATGAATAGGGAACCGTTTGCAAGTTTCTTCTAATCTTTGGCCAGTTTTAGGATTAATAAAGTGTGCACATAATTGAGATTTTTTAATTTTTTCATTCTTCACTTGTTCATAAGACAATTTGTCAGCATAGTATTGCCGACACCTCTCCCTATAGTCTTGAAATTCAGTGATTTATTTTGTCACCAATTCAGTGTGGGAAACAATCTCCTCTAATGACTTCGCAAGCGCTCTCCTATGATTGGTGCTTGCACTTGGATTATTTAGTATTTCAATAAGAGTTTGAAGATGTCTTTTGTTTTCTTCTATTTGCCCTAGGTAGTTTTCGTGAGTATCCCTTACATTGTGAGGATGTGAAGGTGGGTTTTGAGGGTTTGGAGGGTTTTGGAGGTTGTTTTGACCCTCCTCAGCTAGATTTGTATTTTCTCTTACCTCAATAATTGTAAATGTAATATAAAAAAATAATCAAACATTGCAAAAGTCAAAAATTCTTTTCAAACTAACAAAAATTAATCAAACCCTACCTTCTTCAGCTGCTAGACCCTTGACATTTGCTTCTTGACATCTTTTGGAGTGGGTTCGGCAAGGTGGCATCATGAAAACATTGATTTCTCTCTTGCACTTGCTTTGTTTGACCTTCCTTTAATGTGCTCGCGCTATGATCTCTATTTTTTCTCCACACTTACACTCTTGGCCGCAGGTAATGAACAAATAAGAGTTTTTTTTTCAATTTAAGGCAAAGGAAAATGCGAGCGCGTTATAACGCGCTCGCATTTTGATGTCTATGGGACCAAAAAGTTGCCCAAAAAGTCATTTGGTGACCTTTTGGTCCCTCATCTTAGTGCATATACCCACTTGATTCTCAAATCCAACTCATTTTTAACCATAGCTTTGAATGCCTTAAACTTGTCTAGGGCTTCTGATTTTTCTTTAAGAAAGGTAACCCAAGTCATTCTTGAATAATCATCAATAAGAAGCATTAAATACCTATCACCTTATAGACTTCTTGTTCTTGTAGGACCACACAAGTTTGTATGCACCAACTCCAGCAAACCGGTAGAGAATTATTCTTTGCTCTTGAAAGTAGTCTTTGTCATCTTCCCAAACTAACATTCTTTGCACATAACATTAGAAAGGCTTCACAATCTTAGGCAGGTCTCTTACTGCTTGTACTATGCTTATTCTCACCAAATTGTCAAAGTTAATGTGACACATTCTCCTATGCCATAACCAGCTTTCATTTGTCTCAGCTAACAAACAACAATTATTAGTACCCTTCAAATGATAAACATTACCATGAGTCTTCTTAGCAGCAACACTTAAAGTTTCAAAGCTTTTCCTTATCTCACACCCATTGTCCTTAAACACCAGATTATAGCCTTTCTCACACATTTGTCCAATGCTTAGAAGATTATGCTTTAAGTCTTTGACATAAAGAATATCATCTGTAGTATGCTTGCCATCAAAAGTAATTGATCCTTTTCCACAAATCTTACCAGCTGCATCATCACCAAACCTAACTAGTCCTCCATCATATTTTTCAAACTTAACAAACTTACTTTTATCTCTTGTCATGCAATTTGAACATCTGCTGTCAATGATCCATTCATCTTCCTTTTTAGAATGAAATGTAGACACCTCTGCTGGTCTTCCTTCCTTCACACATCTTGCAAGATTAGCAGAAATAGGTTCTTCCCTAAGTGCAATAAACAAGCATTCACTACTATTACCATCATTAGCTACACCATCATCATCTCTAACATAGTAACTCTTTCTTACCATCTTTCCTTTGCTTTCATTGTTTTTGATCCTCAAAGCTCTGTCAAGACATCTTGAAGCATAGTGACCAATTTTACCACAATTAAAATATTTGAAAGGTAACTTACCTTTGAACTTTCCTCTGCTACCTCTTTTCATTTTGCTTGCAAATTTTGCCTCAAGCTCTTCAAAATCTTCTTCATCTAATTCCACAATATATTTATCTGATCTAGCAATCTTTTCTTCCTTGGCCTTAAAGGCAGCCTTAGTTTTCACAGGGCCATCAGTAGTACCAAACTCTCTCATCTCAAAAATAGTCAATTTACCAAGCAATTGATCTTTTGAAAGCTTGCCCATATCAAATAATTCTTCAATGGCAGATACCTTGTGAGTATAAGATTTGGGAAGAGTTATGAGTATCTTATCTACAACATCCACATCCTCTAACTTTCCACGGAGACCCTTGATGTTGCTGACAACTTCATCAATCTTCTGTATGTAACATGTTATGTTCTCATCCTCAACCATTCGCATGGTTTCATATGTGGTCTTCAAGTTATGCAACTTAGCCTTCTTGATAGATTCATCACCTTCATAGATGTTTTTCAATTTGTCCTAGATCTCATGAGCAGTTTCCAGATCCACAACTTTCACCATTTCAGTGTTAGACAAAGCATTTAATAGAGCATTTTTAGCTTTGTGATTAGTCTCATAATCCTTAATCTCTTCATCAATCTTTGGACCACCTTTAGGTACTATGTATTTATCTTTAACCATCTTCCAGACATTATAACTAATAGAAATAAGATAACTTTGCATTCGTACTTTCCAGTAGACATAGTCAGATCCATCAAACTGAGGAATATCTTTTTTGTGTGCCATCCCGGATCTACCTTAAGTTGTTAGGCTTTCTTCCAAGGAACCTCGCTCTGATACCAATTATTGAAGACATAAGACAACTAAGAAGGGGGGTGAATCAGTTGTATCAAAAACCTTAACTTCTTTAAACAAAATCACATTCACATTCACCTACTTTAACTCACTAATCTATTATGAAGATTAAACATGAATAACAGAATCAAAACATAAACACATCAACACCATTCACAAATGAACACCAGATTTTTACGTGGAAAACTCTAAAAGGGAAAAACCACGGTGAGTGTTAGCTCACAATATAATGTAGTAACAACACTGAATAACAAAGAGGCTCACTACCCAAATGAATGCTTACTACAAAAAGACTTACTGGCAAGGGGTGGCTCACTACCAAAGGGTGGCTCACTGCCAAAGGGGTGGATCACTACTAGGATGGGTGGCTCACTGCCATGAACTGATATAATAGTATCTACAACATGCCTGAGTTCAGTTCCATTGAAGCGCAATATATCTCTTCTTCTCTGCCTTTACAACACACACACACACTTTATCTTGGCATCTTCGCACACTCTCACATCACTCACGGATTCATTACATATATTTATAACTATTGCATCAAAATGTAAATTTCCTTGAAAATCTAGATGCAGCATGAAAACTATAAGACCAGATAAATGCTAATGTTTGAAACTATTACAAACCCTAATATCAAATGCATCAGCAAATAAAGATTAAAGATTAAACTATTGAAACCAAATAGAATAAATGTTACCCAATGTATGAATGTGGTTGCTCATTTATTTCTACATAACTCCAATATAATTTTGGCCGGGGGATGGTAAATGAAAATGAAATGGGTTTTTATAAAGTTTGGACAAAAGTGGTTTGGGTGGTTAAATTGTAAATTGGTTGAACGGTTGAATTGTGAGAGGTAGGTGTTTTAACAGGTTTCATAATATTTTTAATTTTTTGTGAATAGATTTGGGTTTGGGTTTTTAGGTTTAGGTTTGTAAATAATAAATTAAATTATTAATTTTAATTTGTTATTTATGGGAAATGGAGTAAAGTGGAGATTTAATTAATTTTATTAATTAATTAGATCTCATGCAAAGGGTAATGATTAGGATTAAGGGTGAACTTAGGGATTAATTACTGATAAAGATAATTGGGGGATGGTAGGGGATAAATAGGATAATCAGGATATGGTCAAATTTTTGATGTCTACATTTTGCCCCTCTTTGAGATAATATTGTGAAGCAAGACATTGTGAAGCAATGTCATTTCAAAGAAGATTAAAACATAGGTTGTGGATTCATATTTTGGGTAGGCTTGGATTAGATGGGGCTCATAAAAATGAAGGATTGGTAGATAATGCCCCCTCAAGAGGATATGCAAGGATGAAGGAGATGGATAGGTTCTTGAAAAAGGAAACAAAGGGACAGAGATGGAGTTATGCTGATTAAACTTTGGGCAACCTGATGTTTGATATAGCAACTGATGTTATGCACCAAGGTATAAGGATCAAGGTGACGATGTGTCCTATGCACCCAACATAATACAACCTTGTCAACGTATGAGGAAGTACACTTAGAGCATGAAAGTCCTAATGCACAAAAGGTATGATATGACCTTAGATGCAAAGGATAATGCAAAAAGCTATTTCAACATACACAAGATATGAATATTAGCTGGAATGATATGGATGTGATTCAAATTCAAGATGAAATGATGACACACACAAGTAAGCAAGCATGCACAAATGATTCAAAAACAAACAAGGTATTGTCCCTGTCAAGCTGAAAGCTGATGATTGATGGGATTGATTGATGCTGATAATGATAGATGATTTATTGATAGCGTTGTTGATGTGGGAATGATTTATCCTGAGAACAACGTGAGGATTGTGTTGTTGATATGGGAATGATATATCCCAAGAACAACACTAGGATTGTGAACGATAAATCCCATTGATGATGATGATGATCGATCGATTAGGTTCACAACAAGGCTAGGAACAAGACCCTTGATGTAATTGGATAATTTGTCTTGATAGATTGAATCAATTGGTATGGATTAAGGATTGATTTGCATTGGATCATTGTTGCTTGGAATTATTTGATTGATTGCGTTGATTTGATTTGATTTTGATGAATTGATGATGACTTGATGAATTGAGTGAGTTGGATTGATTTGATGAATGAATTGATTTGATGATTAGAGAATTGATTGGAAGAATTTATTTGATTGGAATTGATTGACTTGAATGGATTTTATGTGACGGATTTGAAGAATTGATGTGATTGGAATGATTTGATTGATGATTTGATGGAATTGATTGATTTAGATTTTTATTGCTTGAGTTTTTGTTGGATATTTGATGATTTTTTTTGGTATTTTTCAAATGTTTTGATTTTTTTGTTTTGGATTTTTATATGTTTTGATTTTGTTGGATTTTTGGTATGTTTTGATTTTTTTTGGATTTTTTAATATGTTTTTGATTTTTTTGGTTTTTTGACATGTTTTGGGATGTTTAGCATTGGATTGTGTGTGGATAGCCTTTGAATAGATGCCAATGACAAGGGAAAACCAAACCAAAAGGCAAGGATGAGCAATAATGGATGGGATAGATAAAAGGATTGGATGGATGGATAAGAGGATGGGCGATAGGATGAAAGTAGGATTAAAAAGCTTGGTAATGGGATAAATGCGGGATTGGATGGGTGAATAAAAAGGATGGGTGATAGGATAAAGGTAGGAGTATGGATGGATACAAAGAGTGGCAATAGAAGGACAATAGATGGGAGATATATGATAGATGGATGGAGGGAGTCTAGGATGTGATCTCCAAGGACTACATCACATAGAAATAACCTGCCCCCACTCTAGATATTATATTGGCAAGGTGATGCTTATTAAGAAACATGATGGGGATAATGCTTGGAACGGAAAAATGGATTTAGTGGCAGATGGATGTATGGAGGATATTCTTAGAAACGGATGGGTGGAGTTTGGAGTCTGACAAAAGGTGTCAAAAGCATTTTTCAACATTTTTTCCCTACCCTTATCAAGATCAAAAGGAGGAAGGGAAGATGGATGGTGTAATGAGGAAGGTATGACAGATATGATAGGTAAGGATGTCAAGATAGAATGGAAAATGATAGGATAGGATATGAGATGGGTAGATAAGATGGGATAGATGCAACAACATGCCTTCAAGTGTAAAGCACATAGATAATCACCTAGACATGATGCCTGTTTGCTAGGTTTTCATTATGGTACTTATCCAAGGCGCCATAAAATGGTTTTCACCTTTGGACGAATGATTTCTCTTTTCTCTTTTGATTTTTTTTTGGTAGTTGGATGGAATAGGTATAGACTCAAGATGTTCCCATAGCAAGGTGGTAATGTCCCATGATGGATAGAAGTCACTCATAGACTTTGTCAAATGTCATTATGCTCAAGGATGCTGGTAGGAAAGTGCATGAAAGAGATGAATTAAGTGGATAGTGGATTTTGATGTGGATTATGAAAGGTTCATGCAAGGATGTACATGGGATAGTGGATTAGGATGGAGATAAAGAGATAGATAGAAGGACTTATGTAAAAGCATGGACCATAGGGATATGATGAAAGAGATAAGTGAGATAGTAGATAGAATATGGAGAAATGGAGGAATGTGGGAATGTTGTGGAGTGGAAGGGAACCAAGACCAACGGTTGCACACACTGAATTGAATTTTGAAGCTTTTTATTGGAAGGGGGATTTGGGAGAAATGGATGTGTTTGCTTAGGAGATTGCCTATTTAGGTCTTTAGGGACCCAAATGGACTTATGAATTTTAAGATTTTGTGATGGGGTTGGTATTTTAGGAGTGTGGATGCTCCATTTGAATTAGATGCTTTTTGCTTGGGGACCCAAATCATTTTGACTTTGAAATTATCTTTTTGAGATGTGGACTTGGGTAGTCTTTTTGAGCTTTGATTTTGCTTTGATTCTTTGCATTGGTGTCATGTGGCATGAGGATTATTACCTGATTTTTTGCTTTATGGTTGGAGGCATCCAAATTTATATTTTTCAATCCCATGGGGGTGTTTGGGATAGCTTCATTTTTAGTCGATGTGTGTATTTTTTGATCATGATTAGGAATTGTAGGGGATTTAGAGGAACAGGTTGTATGGATGAAGGAATTAATGGATTTGTGGCTAAAGTGATAAGGAGATTTGAAGATGGGAATATTAGGAGTTGGAAGGAGTGGAGGTAAAGTGGGTGGAGGGATGTTAGGAGTTGGAAGAAGTGGAGGTAAAGTGGATGGAGGAAGATGGATGATCACATGCTTTTTAGGTTTGTAGGATGATGGAGGAGGGATGACAACATATGTTTTGTAGGTGCGATGAGGTGCACCTAGGTTGGGCTTGGAAGAAGTGGATTTAGGAGGTGGGGATGTGATACCAACATCATTGGATTGACTTCCTTGAGATATATAACCAATACCATATGGTTTTGGAGAGACTTTGACATGGATGGGTTCCAAGTTACCTTGCTCATGAAGGCCTAAGCCTTTACCTTGATAATTCATTTTTTGGAATATACAATGTGCAATGGGATGCTTATTTTTCAAGACACAAGACACGAGTCCCTTATTGGATGAGGAAGGTGAGGTGGTAGAAAATGGTTGGTACTCGGACCTAGGGAAAAACATTCATGAAGGAAAGTAGTAAGACCAATAGGATATGATGGTGGATTTGAAATGGTATCAATATGAGATGGTGGAGGAGTAATAGGATCATGATTATCATTATGCTTATTAAGATCCAATGCATTTATTTGATCATCTATGTGCTTGTGGGGACCAAGTGTCTCATCAAGGGAAGTGGATGTTGTGGGATGATGGATAAGAATAGGAGGAGAATGGATAGGAGTGGTGGAGGTTTCTTGATCATGGATAGTATTGGGGCCATGAGTGGAAGGAGTGACAAGCTCTTGACCATGGAATGCATAGAGTTGACTAAGAGGATCATCATGGTTTGCTTGATCATAGATAGGATCTCGATCATATATGGGAGCTTGATCATAAATAGGATTAAATGTGCTATGGATGGGATCATTTTTCTCATGGATAGGCTCATCATCATAGATACTATCTTGATCATAAAGAATAGGTTGTGAATGGGTTGAATAGAGGGCTTTGATCTTGATTTGGGGAGGAGCAAGGTTTATCATGCTTTGGACTTGACTCTTGACATAAATCTTGAGTTTGGATAGGAATGGAGGTTTCTTGGATAGGTTCGATGTATGGTGGGGAATGAATTGGGCTTATGGTAGGTGGATTTTCAAGAACACTTGAAGGTTCTTGGATAGTTTCTAGACTACAAGATGGGATTGGAGAAATAGGCATGATGTTTGAAGGTTATTTGTTAGGCTCAAGGATAGATGTTTTATGACATGAGGGTAATGGTTGATTCCTTGCTAGTATCTAATGGATCACATCCTTCATAAGTATATGGGTAGATGTACAAAGAATATTTCGAGAAAATCATTCAAGGATTTATTGGTTGATGGATTAGAGCTTGGAAAGTTTGATGGTGGTGTTGGTGTAGGACTATTAGGCTTTAGGATAGGCATTCTATTGGATGATGATGGAGGTTCCATATGGATGGATAGATGAGGAAGACTAGTAGATGGATTGGTGTATAATTCCAAACTTGAGGTGGTATTTCCCTTGTCAAGAGTATCATTAAGATGACCTAAGAATTCTACAAAGTTCTCATCATCACTAGGATCTAAAGTTCTCATCATCACTAGGAACAAATTTTGGGTCACCTTGGAGTATATACGGTTTTGGATTTGGCCTAGATTTGTTGATGATCAAAACCATTTTGACGAATGAAGATTAGACTAGGTAAGGATGAGAATATGAGTAAGATGACATCGACTAAACTTCAAGTGGGTTGATGACAACTCTGAAATAGATCAAGGTAACTCTAGGTCTAACAATGATTATGTAAGCAATGATTACTTGTGCTATGATGGATAGACACAAGGACAATGATCAAGAGGGGGGTATGCTAAAGTAGGAGATGATGAACTCCAAGAAAGATTTCTCTACTCAAAGATATTGATATATTCCCTAACTCAAGTATGATAGACCTCAAGTGGTAAAAGTAATATGATAGCCAATACTTGATTGAAGACCAAAGAGAGCAACCTAGATGCAAATTAAGAGTTTTGTGTGTATGATGATGATGATGAATATGCAAATTTGTATGACTCAAATGTGTATGATGAACTAGGATGTTTTGGATATGCAATGACTGAAAGCATGTTGAGACATGGACCAGCTAGGACTCGAACCTAGGACCTTCCATTTGTTGCTGGAGTGCTCTACCATTGAGCTACTGGCCCCTCTTGGGCTAGTCCATCGTTGGTTCGGATGTGGCTTACACCAACACCCCCCAAGCCACACCTCTTGTGTGCTTGGGGCTCCTAGCCTGGCCTGGCTCTGATACAGAAAGTTTTGGATGACTTTGATACAAAATCAGAGTAAAAGTCTGAATGAGGGCCTAGATTAGCCCAAAATTTTTTACTGGTCTTGACAAATTTGAAAACACTCATAAGCATGCACAATCTAGGCTGGAAAGAGGATACTACTTGTTGAGTCCCTACTTGGATTACTCCATATACTGAGACAAGGCAGACAACTAGAGATATTAGTGACACTGGCTCCCCCACCATGGCACGGGCACACAAAATCTCTTACTCCGAAGATCTGTAGATCTTATGAACTGAGGGATTTTTTGTCTCTACCCTGAATAGTACGTATAGGACAGCTTCAGAGGTCTGACCTCCTGCACCGGCAAGCAAAAAAGGTTTTTGGCCTCTACAACAAATGGTTTCTAGTAAATGTTTCAGGATAATCTAGTGTCTATACATGTGGTGGTTCGCTCATTTAAGAGGTCTCCCAGCCCTTAAAAAGGGTTTTTACGCATCTCATGGATATTGAGGGAGACTTCCGTCGTTATAGAATAACAACACCAGGTGATTGATGACTTTCATCACAACCACAATTATCTGTATAGCGGACCGAAACGAAAGTATTGCTTGGGTCATTCCCTCTTACAAATTGGAAGGCAAGCCCTTTAAGGGGTTAAAAACATAAACAAGATGGGTCTGACTTCTGATCACCGAGTTTGCACAAGGTGAGAGCATACACTTACCACCTTACAACACAACAAATAGTGATTAATTAACCCCCTAGTTAATCTATGTGCAAATAGACATTTGAAAAAGAGATCTAATCAATGAAAACCTTACAAAACCACTACACTAGTAGTTTGAATTTCTAGTGTTTGACAAACGTAAAGCTACAAGTAAAACAAATGAATCCTGCAAAAAACCACACAAAATGTGAAATATGGATAAAATATGGAATAAAGTATATTTAATGCTGCAAAACCACTACATTAGTAGTTTGAATTTCTAGTGTTCGACAAACGTAAAGCTCCAAGTAAAACAAATGAATTCTGCAAAAACCACACAAAATGTGAAATGTGGAATAAAGTATGTTTAATACTTTAAAACAAAGTGAATGAACTTCAAATGATTATACCAGAAAATTAGGACAGAATCTGGAAAAGATGATTGTACCATTGTGAAGCTCTCCAAATCCCCTTTCTGACACCTGCAAAAATATGAAAATCTGATAAGTAACACAAAAGTTATGCAAGTTTGAACGAAACAGCCTCCAAGAGCTAAAAATTGGCACTGATGTAGTTTGCAAATTCTCTTTTTGGCAATTTTCTTCTGGTCATAAGCAAAGGGTTTCTTTGGGTTTTTTATGTTTTTCTGTTGTTGACGGTTTCACTCCATTCAAATGCAAGTTTGATATTAGATGGCAAAAAAGTCATAAATGTCACAGTTAGGTTGTAAGGAGTGATATTTGTACGAAGTTGATTTGAAATAATATGAATTTCAACAGCTCAAAGCAAAATAACTCTAGATATTTTCTGCGGTCAAGGTTTAAAAGATTACTGTTTTATCGAACTATCATAAAGCAAATAACCATTTCCTCAATAAAACTTCAAGAATTTACAACCGCCCACTGAAGAACCATTAGAAGCAATGAAGAACATCATATTTTATCTAATATATGGCAACAGGATTCTCAAAAAAAGGAACAAACAACTGCAAGTTGCGTTGATACAAATCCCTTCCAGTTAGAAAATAGGACCGCTTATAATCTGATTCAAGAACAGCTATTGGATCATCTACATCAGCAACTGAAACAACGAACATCTGATCTGCATCCACAAGAATACGTTAGGAATAAACAACGAATTTAAAAGATTCTCTGAAATAAATTTTGTTTTGGTACGGTCCAACGAGTTTTTAGAAAATTTTCCAGCGTCTATCCATTAACACAAAGCAGTTTAAATCAAAGCGAGATTGTTCAACAATTAATCTACGGGATTCTTTACCCAGGAAACATTTAAACCAGTGTAATGCAATTTCAGCATGAGAACGGAACGACCGACAAGTTTAGGAGATTTTCGGTGTAAGTTCAAGGATTTCGTTGTCCTCAACAAACAGTGGATTCCAGATTTCAACACTTGATCTTTCGAATAACCTTTTTTGTATGACTTCAACGCTCGCTCCAAAAGGCTCCCGTCATCTTTATCATATGAGAAATTAACTGCACGTTTTACAGATACAAACACAATGACAACACACTTTAGAGGAGATCCACAGTATTTGATGTTGTAGCCATTTGTAAAATTAGCCCGGTCTGGAAATTTGAAGGGAATTTCTGGTTTTAGGGCAGTATGAAGGGAATTTAGGGTTTTTACCTAATGTTGTAATTTGAAATACTCTAGTAAAAATGTTCAAAAGTCGTAAAAGCCTAGATAATAAACGTGATTTTATGAACAATGACAGCAGTATATGCACAAAATGGAGCGCAATGATATTAATGACTATTGTGCACAAAAAAAAAAACCCAAAGCTCAAAAATGATTGTGCAAAATAGATATGAACCGTAAAAAGGCCAAGGTTAAAGTTAAAAACCATTCAAAAGATTGATGTGATGATGACAAAACAGTTTCAAAGAACAAAGTTACCATGAAATCTATGGACCAGTAAAGGGTCATCCAGAGAACAAAATGCATGTACCTTGCAATAATAGGATTTTAACCTGTAAACCCAAATAAAACCCAATAGATTAATGTTTTGCATAGATGATAAAGCAGTTAATGTATGGTCGTATAAGGAGCCAACGGGTCCAAAAAATTTTAAAAAAATTCAAAAATTTACAACTTTTTCAAACCCAAAGGTATGATATATTTTTCTTCGCCTGTGAGCTGTTCTGGAATCAATGGTGGAGTCTGGCGAAGAGAAGACCTGCAAAAAGTGACCTCTGAAAACTCCTTGGAAGATGTACCAAAAACTTGCACAAACTTTTCAAAACACTTGCAAACAGGCGAATTAAGAAGGTTGTGAGAGGTAGGTGTTTTCACGGGTTTCATAATATTTTTAATTTTTTGCCAATAGATTTGGGTTTGGGTTTTTAGGTTTAGGTTTGTAAATAATAAATTAAATTATTAATTTTACTTTATTATTTATGGGAAATAGAGTAAAGTGGAGATTTAATTAATTTAATTAATTAATTAAATCTCATGCAAAGGGTAAGGATTAGGATTAAGGGTGAACTTAGGGATTAATTAATGATAAAGATAATTAGGGGATGGCAGGGGATAAATAGGATAATCAAGATATGGTCAAATTTTTGATGTCTACAATACCAATCATCAATCTTGGAACATTCATCAAGGTCGGAAATACAATTTACAACCATTGGAACTATCTCCAAGGTTGGCATACATACATAATTCAAATTAGGTCTAAACCTAAATAAATTTGTGGAGCAAATGAATAAAGGAAGAACACTTCACGGCTTAGCTCAGACCCAAACACATCCTTACATGCTTCCTTATGCTTCTACAATCCAAGAAACACATTCGCAAAGAATGTTAACACCCAAGTTGGCCAAACTGGTGGAAACATCAATAATACTTAGACACGTGCTTCCAAGAACTTCATTATAGCTTGTGGATCAAGTACACGCCTTCAATACATTCTGGAGACATCCACAAACAACATAGAATCACTTGGGAGCCAAAAATTCTAACCGCAATAGATCTCACTTGAGGACAACAAATATCACTTGAAGACATATCACAGACTGCTCACAACAAACACTGTCGAACTCTGCTAATCAATAACTTGCTTTTTGGAGCACCAAGTCACAAATCCTTTAGAATGAAGATAGCTAAGGACTTTATAAACTTAAGTCTAGAACTGCAAGACCAAAATTCAAACTGCAAAGAAATGCAGAGCAAAATACTTTCTCCCTGTCACACTGCAAATGCTGTCAGGCACAGTCTTCAAACTAGTGAATGAAACTTTTACTGCACAACAATTTAGACCACCAAATTTTGGATTTAGCATCTTCAAACACTTCTCTAAAACATATCCAAATCTCATACTTTGGTCTTCAACATAGAGGAAATGTGGAGCAAATACTTAGATAGTGTCCTTAACATGACAACTCAATTAATCAACAAACAAAAATATTAGAAGACATAGTTGACACTAATGACAACACAAACATGTTGACATCAATGACAACACCAGTTAGCACATATTTGCAACACTCATAAGCAAATATAAATCTCAAAAGTAACTAAATGTAAGATTCACAATCTTGAAATTGCATATTTACATGCACTATGTGACTATATCTAGCCACTAACAAGGGAGGAGGGGATTTTTCATCAAAAAAGGTAGAGCATCCTTCGCAAGGATCTCAAATAAATAAATAATATGCACCTTCATGTTCTCTAGTCACACTGGTAGTGACATGGCATCATGTCCTATAGCCGCATAACTCATATACTCTAATAGAGACACAACATCATCTCCTACACTCATGTCAGGACACAAGTGAGATGGAATAATGCCCTACAACACATGTTGGAGCATATTTTTGCCTCGACATGGAATTAGAGTATCATTCACAAAGTTCTCACCAAGTATCCAACAAAGAGTTAGCAATTCATGCCCAAAATAATAACCATAACCAAGATCTTATATCAAGATGTAATAATACCATGGGAATAACAATGCAAGATAGAGTAGCACTATGAACGAACTTAGTGGTTCCATCTCTAAGGAGGAGTAAGTTAGTACTCTACAAAGGAAAGGTATGGTCACTAAGGACTCCCCCTGGCCAATATAGCAACATAGAACCATATCTTCCTAAGTTTTCCACTACCCTACTCAACTCCACACATGTTGAGGTCATCAACCTATAAAATGGATCTCAACAAGGTACACATCCAAGCAAGCACACAAGTATGACTCCACCATACTTGCAACAGAAAACTTAATCCAAGGCTAGATACTCAATATCACAAGCTCAAGGATACACAAAGCAAATACCAAGTGTTCACAACACATTAGCAATAGACTATCAAAGGGGTATTCACATTCACAAGGACATAAAAGTCAAACACAGGTGTTCACAACATAATGCACATCCAAAATACATCTCCTTTCAAATATACCAAAGTTTACTATAGACAAATTTCACATTGAGATACATGTGTTCACACAAAACATAATAAAACCATTTATTTCTCTTTCATTAAATCTAATGATTGCATAAAAATTACTCATAAGACAAGTTCAGTCATATTTACACAAAAATTATCTTCATAAACATACATTCAATTCAAACATTTCTAACAACTCACAATACATTCATAAAGTTTATATGAGCATAGCAAGATCATTTTTACAATACAATCACATGATGCATATATTCACCTACTCATGAAGTAATCATTCTCATAGCCATTTAAAATTTCCACTATAATCCCTATAAGGTTTATTTATAATTAATCTTAAAACACCAATTATGAACAGTAATCAAGTAAAACAAAACTAAAAATAAAAAATCATAAGATTTACTTCAGCTTTTCTAGGCATGTATAAAATTAGCATACATGCTACTTAAAATCAACAAAGTTCTTTTAAAAGATTCAACATACCTCTATCCTTCCAAATTGCGAGTAAGTTGAAGGAAGCATCTTTGACTTGCATGATTGTAACTCTTTTAATCACAAGCACACCTCTTGGCTAGATATAATATCAAGTACTCAATGTTCTAGGTACAAGAGCACCTACATACATAAGATTTCTACTATCCAACTTCTTTGTTAGTAGATATCATAAATGTTACATAGATTTATGTAGTGTATAGATCTATTAAATAACATAACTATCATAATAAAACACTTGGGGACGTAGGTCATCCACCCAAGATGATCTAATTCATCTTGTAAGGTCTCTTTTCACATGCCTAAAAGCACATTATGCTAACACACACAAACATGAAAATGTCAGCAATGAACACCACTAGCTCCACATTAAACTTCGTGCACTATGTATCACATACGCATAGGGTAAATGTACTATTCATGCTATTGTAGCATGGTCATCAACTTTTTACAAAACATAATTTAGAATTTTCACTATATACCAAGCATTCCATGGTGTATCACGACCATTCAAATGTTCAACATGATTTCCTTTAAAGAACAACTTATCTAAGAGATTATATAATTTTATTTTATTTTCTTAAGATATGTATGCTAAAAGACTAATATGAATGTTTGTTTATGTTCAACATGAATAAATCAATAAGAAGGTAACTAAGGATCATTCAAGATTCAAAATCTAATGCTCTCTTTCATTACTACAATTTTTCAAGAATATGACTATATAGGTAACCATGCAACAATTAAGGATTAAAACAATCACTCAATGACTACCTTTCAAAATATGACATCTTCATAAGTTTTAAGAGCATCAAGCCTGAAGTACTAAATAACATTATCAGGGCCTATCAATTTCCATGGACAACATATTCACTTAATAAGAAAACATCAACAAAAATAAAAACCAACAAGGCTACCAACTCCATGCCAGAGCAAACAGTAAGAAGAGACTCATCAAAATTCCCAAAGCCCCATTGTTGCAAACCTAGCGCTTTGATACCAAATTTAATGCCCAACCCTTAAAGTTGGACATTACTAGTTGAAAACACGACAATTTTTTTTTTGTACACACAACATAGATATAGAGCTACCTTGCACACAAACATGCACAAGTGTTGTTGACACCTCAATATCATCATCAACACCAACTCCATTACATATGTGAAAAAAAAAAATGAGTGACCCACAAACCGAGGGAGACCATTGCATTCTATCACAAGGCAATAGTGGTAATATCCAAATCAACACAATCTCTAAAGAGGAAGAACAAATAAATGTATACCCTAAAGGAGAGATGTTGCATCTCCACCCACCAACCATATGCATCATAATGTGACAAAAGACAGTAAACTAATGAAAGGCTAAATCAGAGAGCAACGCACCAAATGACACTTCTTTCAGTTCATTATATTAGGGTCCAGATATGTGTTAGGTTGATTAGGAGACAATCATAGCACAATTCTATTCTTAACCATTATCTTGAGAGATGGATAACATACCTATCATTTGTAGGATCAACTTCTACTGCAATCATTCATTGACATATATTAACAATGGTACATGGTATTTCCTTCTAACAAGGTAAGATATTCCCACCTTGAGCACTCTTATCATTAGTGAACTTAAACTTAATATTATACATTCTACGATTACTACAACTAAATGCATAAGTAGGACAACACTAAGGAGGGTAAAAACACATCTCTCATTCAAACCCAATGTAAAATAAATCACACTCATAGTTTTATTAATGAGGTATACTCATGGATTCATTGCATATAAATGACATTATAAAAGAAAAGGAATGACAATCTAACCATGCAGGTTCTATATCCTATTAATCATTGAAATCAATCATAAGAAAATAGATGGTATCTTCCATTTAATATAAAAGAAGTTTAGTTAAAACATAAAATAAAGTACTAGCACAACTAGAAGGGTAAGAAGATCATAAATCATGAGTGTAATTATTTTCTTAGTTACAAAAGAGTAGGGTAGAGATTTCACATTAAATCCCAATGCCCTCTTGATTTAGTTCAAGGTGAGATAAGAACATGGAAATATGTCACATTGAAATATTGTTGTTTGGGGAATATGCATCATCAATAATGAGAAATAAATTCAATATGGGTACCCCATTACTTACTACCTAAACATAGTCTCGTTTTACAAATTAAAAAAATATACATAAGAACAAAATGTTTAAGAAATTCTCGTAAGGGAATAAACTGTCCAATAGAAATTCATATCAAACACCATGATAATTTCTCCAAAAACTTCCAAACACTCAAAACAGTGTTAGAGAATCCCAAGAGCTTTCTAGCAATGTAAATAAGTTAGTCTTATCATGCAAAAAGAGGCGGTAATCACACAATTACAACTTGGGCTAAAATAGACATAACTTTCTTAAAACATAATATTATTCTAACATATAATATGAAAAAGAAAGAAGAATAAATTTCCTACAAAACCCACCAAGGGTTTTACAAAATTCATAATAGAGAAGGAACAACAAAGGGTTGAGGGACTGCATGATAGACTTTTACAAAATTGCAGTAAAATAATGCCCTAGTTTTAGTCATAGGGAATGATAAACAAGATCTGGAAAGATAATATTTTAATTAAATAACTAATCCTTAGTTAAGAACAATATATCCAAAAATTGAGGCAACCCAGATGACTGTTTAAGAGTTATGGCCAAAACACTGTTGTCCCCTTACTCAAAACAACGAATTGCTAATAGAGAGAAAGAGTGCAAAAGTGAACAACACTTGTCCAATTCACTCCAAACTCACCATAAACAAGGTAAATATAAATTATAGAGTCCTAACATCCTTTTTAACACCAATCATAAGTTTATAAAACTTAAAAGCGT
Organism: Cunninghamia lanceolata; assembly: GCA_027924645.1. Taxonomy (NCBI): domain Eukaryota; kingdom Viridiplantae; phylum Streptophyta; class Pinopsida; order Cupressales; family Cupressaceae; genus Cunninghamia; species Cunninghamia lanceolata. The sequence goes on from BSBN01000547.1 coordinate 17,803,579, forward strand.
TCAAAAGCTAAAAGGGGCAAATTCCCATACCTTGGCAAGTCCATGCAAGTTAAAAAGGTTGTACCATAAATTGAACCACTACATTTACACCCATAGGGCTAGGTGAATATGATATAAACTATTCAAATAAAATAATTATCAGCAATGCAACCAACCAACTAAATCACCTAAAACACTTCTTGTTTTTTTTGGGCCAAAATCACTATATTCACACATGACAATGACTTCCTATCATGTAACAAAGGAGAACATAATTAAGAGCATAACTCCATCCACTTATGATTTGGGCAATAAATCATAATGCTAATGAATTTAATCATCTATGACATCTCAAAATCAACATACAACTTCCCTTTCTACAATTTATGAAAATGAAGCAAAATGAAGGCCTAAGCATGTAAATGCATTACACTACTTTGCATAGTAATACCAACACAAAGAACATCATATAATCAATTGAATAACACTTATTTATATATTACAATTAAGAGTCATATCCAAATACATAGTTGGATTGAGAATATCAACATATTAAATCAATATATAATCATAATAAATGAGCATAGATCACAAAGATCAACATGTACAATTTTTTATTATGCCACAACAATAAGGAGCTACAACAAACCAAAAACCCATAAAAGTTGTATACAAACTTCATGATGCATCTCTAAGGCTCCATATTTATCACCAACTTTTGTACCAAGACCAAGGATTACCATAACCATCCAAGACCAAAGAGGGGGCAAGTTAGCTACCACCCAACCATACTACCATCATCGAGTGCATATGGGAGCACCACGCTACTCTAAGCATCCCCCTAGCATAGAGAAGAGCCATGGATTCACATACCAAACATTATACACCAACAACCTACACATAGATTTGATTCCAAGTTTCTAGGATCCATCTCTAGGTTTACACAAGTCTCACATACAATTTCCAATTTAGATTGAACACTTATGCCATTCTTGGCCAAACATAGGAATTACGGACAATGCCTATAATGCATAAGCTTCATACAAGAAGGGTCACATTTATTTCACAAGCTCACAAATGTCTAAGAAGGGTTTAAACAACCTTCTAACTTCAATCACAAGCCAACATAAGACCACAACTATTCAATTCAACAAGATCCTCTTATAATGATACAATCTTAGAACATGCAAAGATTTCATAAATATACCCACAAATCAATAACAAAGTCATAAAATTTACACTACTCCATATACAAAAATCAATAGGTTTAATCCCACATAACTAGCAAGGATTACAAGAATCAAGGTATAAGAAAATGCAACAACGAAACCCCCAATACAAAGTAAGACAATTTTTTTTTTACAACACTCCAATCCACATCTAAATAAGCCATAATGAGAGCTTTCAAAGCAACATAAAATTGAGAAAGGGATGGCCAATGATTCAATTATTAACAAGGGTTTCAACCCACTCTCCCTTTTGACAAAAAAGTCAACTTAAGTAAACTCACTCAAATCAGCAATAATTAAAAGAGTTTCAAGTTTGTTTGGACAATTCGAAAGAGAAAGAAGTATGCATACACAGGGCTGCAACATAAAAATTTTCAAAATAATAATATGAACTTAACTCAATATCATAGATAGATAAGAGGTTTCATAAAACTCTAAGAAGACATACTCCATTAATGAAGTCTACACGTGTAATTCCATTTCACAATCCCATGAAGAAAATCAACAGTAAAAAACAATGGACATGAATAATACCTTTCCTTTGATTTCAATGGAAAAGTGAAGATAAAGCCCAACACAACCAATGTGGAAGGGATGGAGTTCATCAATAACAACACCTAAGAAGGAATGGAGTTCAGCAATAACCGCACCTAAGGAGATCATTTGTATCTAAAAAGGTCCCATATATGCAGCCATAGAAGTCCCCAAAAGAGTAAAAAAAGATACGGTTCAATAGTATATTAGAAACCTTGAAAATTTCCTTCATTTTTGCACCTCCAGCATGCCTAAAAACCTCCAAAAAAATTTGCCTTCCTCCACTATGACGGCTAGCGCTTTTTTTTTTGGGCAACCATATATTTATTAAAACTAAAATGAAAAAGATAAAAAATAAAATAATATAAACTTTATATTAATTATTTTTAACAACAATTGAAATAGCACTTACAAAATCCATTTCAAAAAGCCCCAATCAACAAGTAATTTTTATTCTATTTCAAAAGTTAGAAAATGATATTATAAAATAGAAATTAAAATATAAATAAAATAAAAATATCCAAAGGTTTATTGAATCAACCCCAAAAAACCAAAATTTAAAGCAATGCCAAGGATTTAAAATTGTAATCCAAAAAGACCATAAGATTCAACTTTATGGGTTTACAACTACCACAATTTCACATTAGGTAGAAATTGACTAGATGGTTAAAATAAATAAATTTCAAGGAAAAAAATAATAAGAATAATTAATTGCTAAAATATCAAGCTAAATAAATAATCTCAAAAAGAAGATAGAATCTATCAAATGACCTTGAACTTTGACACATCTAGACATGTGATAGCACAAGAAAGAACATTAAAAAAAACACAGTGTGGCAACACACTAAGTACTTACAAATGCCACTGGGTCTTCCATACCCATGGTGACGAGGTGAATGGGTCAACACATAAGGATGGTCTCGTTGCTTCTTTAGATGAAGTGAGGGGGTTACTAGACAAATCCATGAGCTACTTCTCCACATGCCCCCCATCGGCTATTGTACTTGTAAGACTTACACACTTAATTGCACACATCAAATCTAACAACAAAATCATAGCCGAAGCATTAGGTGGTGTTAAACCATCATCCATGTTCTATGAAACCTCTTAATGACATTTTAAATATTATCAATCTTAGTTAATCATCTAATTAGAACATGAGTGGTTTCCAATCATTTTCATAACATTTAACTTGATAATACATTAGCCTAAATATTGACTTAACAAGTCATAGCATCTATTCAAGAATGAAAATATTATTTTATGAGTCACATTGAAACAAAGTTAGCATAAATATGATAACAAACATAATTAAGGATAAATCAATATGGCTATTGGCATAGGCTAACCATCTAATTTTTAGGTCCAAAACATATAATATATCAAACAAACAATAATCATGGTAAGACAAGAGATAAACATAGGTGGCCCTTACACTTCTACAACATCCAATCTAACCTTCATAGTTCTCATCATCTCTATCATCTCTTCCATTCCTCTAGCAACATTGGCCATAGAAGGCATCCTCCTTGGCAGCATCTCTTCCTTGGACCTGATGCAATTGCCTCAATTCAGTGATCTGACTACAAGGTAGAAATTGCCTTACAATTGGCACTCTATTGACAAACACAAGTAGACAGCCTCAAGTCAGCGCTCTGTTCACCACAAGATCTTCCGAAATTCCTTCACTTCCCAAAGGATTTAAAACTTCGCTTTAATAGCACTTGGTGCAGTCATGGATGGAGGGTCCAAAGAATGAACTATCCAAACCATGCAGCTAGAGTAAACACAATGGAAACAACACAAATATATAATGCAATGGAAGATTCAAATGCTCAATATATTAGAGAATCAAAATGCTTATATGCTGGCAACATGCAGGCTATAATCAAAGGGTGCATAGGCCTGCTTTCTGGGTTACAATAGAAATGAAAAGATATGGCATTGAAGTGCCTTCCAGAAAGAATTCAACTATCTATCTTATGATATTCACTAACTGACTTCCTAATGCATCTAAGGGATGTATATATATCATCTTCAAGCTCATAGAATCCTCTGCGTCAGTCACAAGAGGTTACAAACTCCAATGAATGATGTAACATGTAGGAACATGTAGGTCGGCCTACAACCTATGGTATTGCTCTGCAAATGCATGAAACTTTGTGTGGACCTCAAGGAAGGTCTATTTGGTCCTTATGTGTTGTGTATGATGTTCCATTAGGCTCCACAAGTCATGCAATTGCTCCGCAAACCTTCTCCTCTCATTGACTGCCTGAATGCTCTGTTCTATGAAAGTTGATGATCTTCTAATAGGATAACTTTTGTAGATAAATCCAAATATCCTAAAATCCAAATATGATGTAGTTGACATGGCATAGAAGTTAAATCCTACTCCGCAAGATCTGATATGAAGATGCAGAAATATGCGGTAGAAAATGCTAAACTATAAATTACTGAACTGCACTGAAATGAAAGAAAAGAAAATAATGCAAATATTTTTGGTTGATAGAAGTTTGCCTTGCAACCTCTAGGATGCTCTTGCATTAGGGATCTGGAACCTTTAATAGAGATACATGCACCTGGTACATACATTTTTACCGATGGAAAACTTACAAGATGTTGGGGCTAGCGCTCGAGTCTAGTAGGCCTCTGAATTTCAGGTGCATAGTGATTATCACCTCTTGTTTTCTTTTCTATGATCAGTCTATGGGTTATTGCTCTCAAAATCCATCTATTAGTGCATATCTTACAACTAGGGTTTGATCTATCCTTATCTTGTTAGGGTTTGCATAACTCTAGTTGGGACACCTTTCAGGTACAACAAAGAGGAATAGGATACCTGTAGCTTATCACTCTCATAGTGATTAAGATCGGTTCATATTCTAAATGTTAGTGTACTTGAAAAGAGGGGCTTGAGCTAGTTTGAAAATGCTATCATTTTCTCTCTTTTATACACTAAACATTGCCTTCTCCATCCTCTTGTGGTATCTTTCTTGATGTTCCTGGGTCTGTTTTTTCTTCTTCTCCTCCATGTTCATTTCCATTGCTAATTTAATGTTTTCACTAATTTCTCTTAACTTCTTGTTATCTCCTTTGGCCATGGGTGTTTTGGATATGGGATTACATTAATCCTTATGTATCCCATGGTTGGATTCCTATGAATGATTACATATTTTTAGGGATATTTTTAGACCATTTCCCCCTTTCCATTTGTCATCCCTTAAGTTCCTACTCCCCTCTCACAAGGGTAGGACCTAAGAGATCTCTTCCGCAAATTTTTATAAAAAAAATTGTCACTTTTTATTCTAATTCCCAGATATTTTTTCTCTTCCGTAGTTTCCTTTCTTTTATTCTATTTCATCTCTTCTCCATTGTTCTTTCTAGAGTTTTGACAATGAAATCAATGTTGGGAAGAGAAATTAGGACACAATCTAGAGATCTGTACCTATAGTACTCTATGTAATATGTTTATACCCCAGAAGACACAATGATAGAAAGATAGATAGATGCGGTAGGAAATATCATTATGTGGTAAGATCTAATCACATCTAACATGTTAAACACATTAATAGATAGTTAATCCATAATTTATAATCCTTATATCTCCTTATATATTCATATTGAGTATCATATACAAAAGATAGGTTTAAGTCTCTACTCTATATATTATATTCCCTTTCATCCACTTACTTATGCTTACTCTATTACATATCTTTATACAATATGATGTAATAGTGATGTGTCCCTTACAAAACATCCTTAACATTATCAGTCATGTTGGCCTTATGCTCCACACTCCCTTTGTAGTGACTTTTGGTAGCTTCTATTGTCTACCATGTTTCTTGCCAATAGTAAGTTGTCTCTTGAATGAAAAGGGTTGCATACCTTTGGTCCTTATAGTCAGTAAATGTTGAAAGATAATTGTCTAAATCTATAAAAAATTAGTATAAGAACTTCCATATCTCATAGTTGATTGGGCATTTGAAAATGAAGTTGCATCTTTAGCTTCAATTGGAAATGTTAGCATGTGAGGGGTCTATGGAAAATGATGGTGATTCATGCAACATAGGAATTGCATGTAGGACAATCTACAGTCTATCCAAAGGGAAAGGTCTACCTAATAATATGTAGATTATATTGAACATGCAATGGGAATGTAGAAACAAACATGGAAACCATTGCACGTTTATTGAGATAGGAATTAGTAGAACATAGTCTTTTATTTATCTTGAATAAAATATTTTACATCTGAATACACAATCCAAACCATGTTATTCATAAGAGTTAATTCCTAAGAAGGATATAGGCATTAAGAATGTTTTACAAAATGGGGCCATGATTATGGTCTTTACAATTATTACAAGTAAGATCATATTACAACATCATTACAAGAATAAATGATTATAGTAAACATGATGGTGGTTTGATTTGCAATATCTTTCATAAAAGGTGTGAAGTGTTGTTATATGGAGCCTAATTAGACTCGGAGGTTAAATTTACACCTTTTATTAGCACGGTTTCACCCCAAATTAGTTAACAAGGTCAAGGGGTAGCATCCCTGGTGAGCTCCCTGTTGCGATATAGGGCAAGGTTGAGGGGCAATGCCCCTGAAACCTCCAACAATTTTTTATTATTTTATAAAGGCGTCGGGAGTTATTTTTCTATTGGACAACATAAAAAAAACCCTATTTTTGTAACTGACATAAGGCTTGATAAAAGAATCTAAGGGTTAGGGTTTATGTTGATGTATTGTAGCATTTTACAGTGGTATTGCTGGTTGTAATCAGTTTGATTTACTGGATAATAATATTGGACTCTTTGTTGGTGGATGTAGCCCGGGTTTGGGTGAACCACGTTAAAACTTGTCTCTCGCTGTTATTATTTCTATGTATTTTTATTCCTCTGTTTAATCTTTATTTACATTTAATTGATATCTTCTGTATGCAATTCCTAACATGAAGCATGTTTTATAATATTATTTGCAAGAGGTACAAATTTTTAGTGCACCAAATTTCTAATGTGAGGTGTGAATTGAGCTATGAAGTCCAAGTTTGCAATGTACTTCATAGGAGTTGCTAAATGAGACACAAAGTCCCATTTCACAAGAGCTGTGAAAGCTTCAAATTTTAAACTTGTAAATTTTGTTGAGTGACTCGTTAGAGTTGCAAATAAGATTTGAGATGCAATAAAGTTAATCCAAACATATTTATGCTAGGATGATTCACCCTTCCTGAAAGAGAAATGGTTCCCATTGTATTATTGGCTAATTCTATAAAATGTAGATGAAGTTGCATATAAGTGTACAACTTTACATGAATGGTGTGCTACACCTTCTTCATGAATGAAAACAATTGATAAGCATAATGTTGGGTGTGACCCAAGGCTATTTAAATGAGTTTGTCTTTCTTTAAAAGACATATATGTGCATGATACAAATTTGAGTGATGTTGGACTATGAGAGGCTTGAGAAAAGATGTACAACTTTAGAAGCTCAACATTGAAAACTTGATAGATGCCTAATCATGGAAGAAGATCTAGGAAAAATCCATTCTTTCCAACAATGTGAGGTAGGTGTTGGAAATCTAATCTAGAGTAGACATTAACTCAACCTATCTTGTCAGAGATCTTTTGGGGATCTCCTTCCTACCGGCCTAACCAAATCTTAAATTCTATTTTGTTGGCTTGATAGAAAATTGTTAATGCTAGCCAGACTCCTTTATTATTGGTAGGTGAGTTTGAATTTTTTTTTGAGTGACAACTTTTTTTGGTGAAGACGAGAAAAGACAAGTAGGAAGAATGAGAATATAGAACTATTAGAGAGTGTATGTAGCACTAGAGAATAGAGCAGAGAGAAGATATGTTATGGAAGCAACATAAAAAATATAGTAGAGAGAGTGCAGAGAGAATAGAATCTCTAGGAAGTGTAGGAATCTCTAGAAAGGTACAACGAATAGCTCCATAAAATAGAGTTGTGAGTAGCTCTAGACAAAGAAGGACAACAACAATGTCTAGTAAGCTCCAAAGAGAGCAATCTTTGTAGAGAAAGAAGAAACTGAGTAGAATCTCCGGTGTTTGTAATTTTGATGTAAAATATTTTTTAATATAAATAAAAATCTTTTCTTGTGTCTTTATCTTGTGCCCTCTCTCTCGTTTATTCTCTTCTCTCCTACATAATGGTATCATAGCAGTGCTTCCAACAAGTACTATTAGAGCTAGTGCTCTTTTTCTAGGTATTGAGTCAAAAGCCCTACTTTTCCAAGTATTGAGCCAAAATCCCTAGTTTTCTAGGTATTAAGGAAGAGCCCTAATTTTTTTGGGTTTTAAAAGTCTTCTCCAAACTTAGAAGAAAGGTAGGAGGGGACAACAACGACCAACATTTGATGGCAGAACTATGATGTTTGGGCAAAGAAGATGAAAAAAATATTGGTTGCAAATGATTTGTGGGAGCTAGTCGTCAATGGTTTCACTGATGTGATTAACCAAAGTGCTTATACAACATTGAAAAATGCCCAAATGAATCAAATAAAAGAAACACGAATGAAAGATGGAAAATCCCTTAGTTTGATTGAGGCAACCTTGGTTGAAGTTTTTTCCCTCAAATAGTAGAAGCTAACTATGCAAAGGAGGCATGGGAGATTCTCCAAAATAGCTACAAAGGGATTGACAAGGTGAGGTTAGTTAAACTCCAGCTATTTTAGAGAGATTTTGAGACCCTTCAAATGAAGGATGGAGAGTCTATTTTAGACTTTCATACAAAGATTTCCACCTTAATAAATTAGGTAAGGGTTAATGGAGAAACCATGGAAGAGCAAAGGATTATTGAGAATATCCTTAGAAGTATGACCTCAAGATTTGAATCCATTGTCATTTCCATAGAAGAGGCCAAGGACCTATCCAAGATGACAGTGGATGAGTTGATGGGTTCATTACAAACCCATGAGCAGCAGTTGAATAGATATGTTTCTTTTCTAGAGCAAACCTTCAAGGCTCAAAGTAGTGTAAGAGACAAGGGAAGAGGAAGAAGCTACTCTAGAAAATAGAGCTCAAACAACCAAGAGGAGGCAAGCACCTCACAACCAACCTTCCAAGACAAGAAGAAGAACAACAATTCAAATCAAAGGTATGAAAAAAATCAATGTGCATTATTATTACTGTCACAAATTTGGTCATTGCACTAGTGAGTGTAGGAAGAAACAACGTGGCCAAGGGAATCAAAATTGTAATGTAGAAAATGAGAACAAGACTAAAAATGAAAAATAGTCAAATGTGTTTATTGTATGTAATCTTGTTGAGTAGAGTAGCACTGAAGTCTAGTATTTGAATGGCACTTGCAACAACCACATGAGTGGTAACAAAAAATTATTTTCCTCCACAGATAACAATATAAAAACTAAAATCAAGATGGGGAACAATGAAAAATTTCCCGTCATGGGAAGAGGCATAGTCAACATCCGAACCACGAATGGTGAGAGGAGGAAGATCCAGGATGTCTATTATGCCCCAAGCATAAAACATAATCTCTTGAGCATTGGACTAGTCCACAAGGTATATAGAGTCTTGATGGAGAATGGAGAGTACATAATCTTTGACAAAGATGGTTGCAAGAACAAGATTGTAGTAGTGCATATGATGAAAAATAAAATGTTCGTTAGAAATGAAGGTGCAAACCACACAATGGAAATCTGATTCAAACCTTATTAATGTCCTCTAAATAATGTAGAATCAATGGAGATTGCAACAAAAATAAAACCCACTACACAGAAATAACATGCATTAAGAACTGAACACATAACACAATATGTAACGTGGAGAAAACCCTTTTGGGTAAAAAACTCCACCAAAGAAAGAGGTTTCAAGTTGTATTATCTTTAAATATGAGATTACAATACATGCACTTCCTCTTCTTCTTCAATCTTCAATCCCGTGGCGCATGTTACTCTCAACTCTGCTAAAAACATAGTACAAATATCTTTATAAAAAGGGGTCACCTTCTAGGGAAAGAAAATTGACATAATATCGATCATCAAATATGTGACCTGATGACAAATGGTTTAGATTTACAATGATAAAATATAAATAAAATGTGGTTTTAGGGGCACGGCCCCCGAACCCCCGCTAGGACGTGTGGCCTCTAGAACCCCCACCGGGGGGATGACCCCCCCGGACCCCTCACAAGGGGAAACCCCCTGCAACCCCCCATCGTGAACGAATTAGCATTAGGTATCGGATATAAACATGCAGCTAAAACAAGATCGCTGCTGGTGAAACCTCTAGTCCCTTATGGGTGATTTACAAACAATAATAAGAATAATAAATTACATTGGATTTATAAGGTTGATGGCACCTTAATCCTAACAATGTTTCCTCTCAAGATGCATATTGAGTCTCCTATGCTATTTGAAGCTCCATCCTCCAAGCACATGAAAGCTCTAGAATACTCCGTAGTCAACCAGATGGCATCTAGAGCAGTGGCTCAATAGTTAGCCTTCAATACAATCATTAAAGACCCATCCAAACTTTGGCATTTGAGGTATGGGCACCTAAGTTTTTTTGGTTTGGATCTATTGTCTAATAAAGGCATGGTTAGGGGGCTACCAACTATTGTAGAGCCCGATAGGAAATGTGAAGCCTGCATACTAGGAAAGCAACATAGGCAACCCTTTCAATTAGGGTATTCTAGGAGAGCAAGAGCACCATTAGAGTTGGTGCACTTAGATTTTTTTGGACCTATGAAAACCCACACGCTCAGTGGTAATACTTATTTTACGACCTTCATAGATGATTATAGAAAAAAAAACATGGGTTTATTTCTTGAAGTCTGAAGCATTTGAGAAATTTAAAGTGTTCAAGGCCTTGGTTGAAAAACAAAGTGGCTAGTTCATCAAGGTCCTCATAATAGATTGAGGGGGAGAGTATATCTCCAAGGAATTTTTGAATTTCTGCAAAAATGAAGGCATTGCAAAATAGTTCACAACAAGGTACACTCTACAAAAAATGAATTTGTTGAGAGGAAGAACAAAACCATCCAAGAGATGGCAGTAATCATGTTGAACACAAAAGAACTACCAAATGATTATTGGGGTGAAGCTATAGCAACAACAGTTTACCTATTGAATAGGTGCCCCACAAAATCTATTTGTGATAGGATTCCACAAGAAGCATGGACAAATAACAAATGGATTGTGGAACACCTAAGAATATTTGGGTGTGTGGCATATACATTTGTGCCAAAGGAGAAGACACAAAAATTTGATGACAAAGGTGAAAAGTGCATCTTCATTGGGTACAATGAAGAATCCAAAGTATACAAGCTATGTATAACCCCATTACCAAGAAGGTTCTGATCAACAGGGATGTTGAGTTAATATAGAATGAATCATGAGATGGCATAGTTGACACCACCACTGGTATCTCAATAGTGATACTCATAGATAATGAAGAAGGAACTTCTAGAAATCAAGCATAACCTACTTTGAAGCACTCTTGAACCAGCTCCAAAGCACTCTGAAACCATTCCCAAAGCACTTTATAATCCATCTTTGGAGCCCTTTGGAACTAGCACTGGAGCACTCTGGAGTCAAGTAGCTTAAGATTGTAGCAATAAAATCAACTCTAGAGCACTCTAGAGTCAAGAAGAAGTTTGGATCCTACTCTTGCTTCTCTAATGCTGAGAAAGATAAGGAGCATGAGAAAATTTTATGACAATACAAGGTTTGCTGATTTTGATGAAAATATAGATTTTGTATTATTTTCTTATAGTGATCTAATGTATTTTAAGGAAGCCGTGAAAGAGGAGAAGTGGTGCAAATCCATGGATGAAGAGTTGGATGTTATAAACAGGAATTAAACATGGGAGCTGATTGATTTACACAAGGGTAAACAAGTGATTGGATTTAAGTGGGTCTATAAGACCAAAAGGACTACTGAGGGAAAGATTAAAAGGAATAAAGCAAGGCTGGTTGTTAAGGGATACAAACAACAGACTAGAAGAGATTATGATGAGACATATGCAGTCATTGCAAGGATGGAAACAATGCAGGCAATCTTAGAAATAGTAGCCCAACATAAGTGGAAGGTATATCAAATGGATGTGAAGTCAGCCTTCCTAAATGGAGTACTCAAAGAAGAAGTATATGTTGATTAGCCACTTGGCTATGAAGTCCCATGACAAGAAGACAAAGTATATAGGCTCTGAAAAGCTATCTACGGGCTTAAGAAAGTATCTCAGGCATGGTACAACATAATAGATTCATATTTATTGAGCATTGACTTTAGTAAAAGAAGCAGTGTGTTCACACTCTACATCAAAGCAACTCATGGTGAGATTTTAATTATTGTTTTGTATGTAGATGATCTAACTTTTATAGGAAATAGTGACCTCTTCATTGTTGATTTCAAAGAGGTAATGAAAAGAGAGTTTAAGATGACAAACCTAGGTCTACTAAAATATTTCCTTGGTATTGAAGTTGAACAAACAAAGCATGTCATATGTATTTCAAAAACTAACTATGCCAAACAAATCTTGAAAAGGTTTAGAACATGTTGAACAACAAACTTGCTCCAACACCAATAACTATAGTTCTAAAATTAAGCAAGGAGGACAATAAAAATGAAGTAAACCCAACCCTATGCAAAAGCATGGTTGGAATACTAATGTATTTGTCTACTAAAATATCTAATTTAATGTATGCAGTAAGTCTAATTTCTAGGTTCATGGAGAGACCTAAGGACACACACTGGCAAGCAGGAAAGAGAATCATGAGATATGTCAATGGCACAAAAGGCTATGGAATTTTGTATACCACATCCAATGAGTTTGAACTCATTGGTTACACAGATAGTGATCGGGCAGGAAGTGTAAATGACAAATTCAGCATATCAAGAAATGTATTCCACATGGGTTCAAGAGTCATTTCATGGGCATCAAAGAAGTAACGCATAGTTTCTCTCTCCATAGCAAAAGGTGAGTATATAGTAGTAGATGCAACTGCATGCTAGGCTATTTGTCTTAGAAGAATCTTTGCAAATTTGAATGAGGAACAAGAAGATGGTACTATAAGATCTTGTGACAATGTTTCCTCAATAGCCCTAACAAAGAATCCAATCTTTCATGGATGAAGCAAGCACATTGAGATCCGTTATCATTTCACAAGGGAGCTAGTAGAGCATGGAGAGATAGAACTTGAATTTTATAGATTCGAGTAGCAACACATTGATATATTTACTAAGGCACTACCAAGAGAGTGTTTTGATTGCCTAAGAGAAATTTTAGGCATCATGGATAGCTCCATAAATCATCTGTAGAAAGATAGCTCTAGACAACTCCAAAAAATAGACTCATAAATTAGATCTAGACAAGAGCTCCAGAAACTAGCTACAGACAGCTCTAGAGATACAAAATGATTATATGTAAGCATAATATGTGACTCCAGATTAAGGGGGAGTGTTGGAAATCTAATCTAGATAAGACATTAACTCCACCTACTCTGTTAGAGATCTTTTACGGATCTCCTTTCTGTCACCTTGACGAAATCTTAAATACTATTTTGCTAGCCTGATATAAAACTGTTAATGCTAGTCAATCTCCTTTATTGTTGGTAGGTGAGTTTGAATTTTGTTTTGAGTGGCAAGTTTTTTTGGTGAAGAAAAGAAAAGACAAAAAGGAAGAATGACAATGTAGAACTATTAGGGAGTGTATGCAGTAGCAAAGAATAGAGCAAAGAGAAGATATGTTGTAGCAACAACAAGAAGAATATAGTAGAGAGAGTGTAGAGAGAATAGAAGCTCTAAAAAGTGCAAGCATCCCTAGAAAGACATAGCAAACAACTCCAAAAAATATAGTGAGCATCTCTAGATAGAGAGGGACAACATCAATGTCTAGTAAGATCCATAAAGCAATCTTTGTAGAGAAAGAAGAAATAGAGTAGCATCTCTGGTGTTTGTAATTTTGATACAAAATATTTTTGAATATAAATATAAATATTTGTTTGTGTTTCTATCTTGTGCCCTCTCTCTCTTGTTTATTCTCTTCTCTTCTACATAATGGTATCAGAGTAGTACTTCCAATAGTAGGGTGTATGGACCATATTACAATGGCTTAAATTTCTAGTGTGGATCCTAAATTGATTATTTATATAGGTGCAACCAAACACTATCCCTACTATAAAAATGTGTGGAGTTTTGATGTAGATTGATGGAACGCCCCCCCCCCCACAATTTCTTTGTTCTTTGGCCTTAAATCTTGGAGCTAATTAAGCTTGTGTTTGAGAAGCCTAAAACCCTAATCCCTTGAGCTTTTTTTTTCAGAGCCTATGTTATAATTATAAGTTGACTTGTGATAGGCAGTCACCCCAGACTTAACCTATGACTTAATATCCTTAGCTTCATTCATAGCTAACCCATGAACCTAGTCACAGGGTTCCCCGTTTATGCAAATGTTTTCTAAGTATAAGGGATGGCGATCACAATATCACAAGTCTTTGATCTATCAGATCTGTTGAGATTGCACTGATGTGATGATCATTGATTTCAAGTTGGAGGGCCCAGGATCTTGCCTTCTGATTTAATTGCTACGTACTTGCTCCTTGTTGGATCGCAATAGTGCGTTACAGAGAGGTGCCATGGAATATTCTTTACGTTTTTGTGATGACATGCAAACTAGAGGGTGGGACCCAGTTCTATATTAAAGGAATTAAAGTAAGACCTAGCACACAATTGCAAGGATGTAGTTTCCTAAGTCACAAATATTAAATGCATTGTAACTAAAAAGATGTACTAAGGAAATCCTTGTAACATCCATGTTCTAAAAACATAATAAAACTATAAATTTACCATAGAGTAAATTAACAAGGTAAAAATGAGATAGAGAAATTTTTTCTTTTATTCAACAAATAATCAAGTAACTACAATTACAAGATTTCTTTTTACAAAATACAATAAACCATATTGTCTTTCTCATTTACAATGTTTACAAATGTAAATCCATTACATATACATTTTTGGAATAAATACTGATTCTGAATATCTAACATCTTTATCACAAGTTCTGACATGTTTCCTGCTTGGAGAGAGAGGATCTTTCCAGTGATTTACCTCCAACCACAGACCGGCGGTCTCCCACACATCTTCCACATAGGAATTGGCCCTACCCTTCATGAGGAATATAGACCTTAGGTGACTAGTGGTAATTTTCCTTTCCCGAGTACATAGTGTTGTATTCTACTCAACTCTATCAACCATACAACCCTAGATACCCTCTAGCTAAGTATGATTTCTGATAGGATGAGCAATCCGAATACAGTGAACCGACAATGCATGCAAAAAACATATGCATTACTTTGGCCAAAGTTTTTAATATTAATATCATTCATAATGAACGTAGTCGTTGTGTTCACCCACCCCTACTTGACTTGGATACTATCGTATTCTCGCAGTTTAAAACTCTTACCCATCCTAATCATGTAATAGTTTAATATATGAGTCATAATAGTAATACTTTTAGACTTAAATAAGTCTATATAACATAACCATTCATTTGGTTTGTAAATGACTCTAGGGTTTACCTATTATCCTTTCTTAACATGATACTACAATATAACCATATTTCTTTATCTAGGAGTCCTAGATTCACAAATAATCCTTGATTAACTCATCTAAGGTTAAGAATACTATGATTCTTAAATAGATAATATTACCCATATAAGGAATGTAGAATAACTTTGATAATGTGTTAAAAACAAAATATATATCCTGAGTATATAATCTTACAAGGTCATTCTCTAATAGAATTAGCCTACTTCAATGTATTGGATCTTTCCAAGAATGATAATATCAAAAAGATAAATACATAAGGGTTCTCCTACAAACCTTATTTCCATCTATCACAATATCTTTAAGTTATTTCATTCAAGGAGTACTATAATTGTCTAAGAATACCTATGATTCTAAGTTCTCGTGGATAAAAATCATTTTCGTTATTCTTTAAAAAGAATCTAAACGAGAGAAATACTTTAAATTAGTATTACCCCAACTCAAGGTCTTAACTATTCTACTCAAATCTAAGAGTATACTACCAAAGTTCAATCAACTCTAATAAAATTCGAGAGTCTAATGTTTAGTTTTTATCATAATCATTTCATTGGTTTGCTTCTAACTTAATTAGTATAAAGATTGTTTTCCAAGCTCATGACAACTATGTCAATCTCCTACTAAGATAGTCGTTTTATCCTCATACTAAGATTTGGTATGATTATCGGTTTAACAATCAATAAACAAATGGTCGATTGAGAATACTATAATAGAGTACTCACTTGTATTACCAAGCATCAGCCGTATTACTTTGCATTCGTTGCATTATTAGTTTTCGAAAAAGATCAGAGTGGTTTAATCGAAATGTTATATGCATTTCCCTAAACTGACACTTAATAGTTTAAGACTAAATACTCAAGCATACAGGAGGTTATTCCTCTCTGGCGTACTCACATAATCGCCCAAGACACAAGTATGAATAGTTTAGATGATTTCCTCATTGATAATATACACAGAAAACTAAGGAATACCTATTAATCGATGGGCTCGAATTGACAGTATGTGCAAAAAGACACAAAAGTCAACTCTTCTAGTTGCGTATTCCCTGTCTCCTTAGCCACGACTCTTCTTTCCTATTTTTTGTTCGACCGTAACTCTCAAGTTTTTAACCTTTTTAGCCTCCACACCTAGCTCAAACTGAGTCGTCCTCCTTAATAGCTCAGGCACGACTTCCTTTTTAGTCACCCTACTTCGCACCTTTTCATTAAGATAGAGTTGCCGACTTAATAAATACATAATAGTCCATAACATTTTGGTTTTAACAGTCACCACATTTTATGTAAAGTTTCCACTTGTTGATGGAAGATAGCTATTTTCTTGGCTTGATGGTTGTGGTGATTATTATCATAGTCCTCCTCTTTGAATGAGGCCGACACATCGCTTAAACTTTGCTGATCATTAAAGGATCACCAACAAGTGGTTCGATCCACTACTAAGATTTTTGAAGACTCTTCTTTAATGAAAGCCTTCGACTACTCAAGCATAACATCATTAACTCACTATGAGGTATTATCTTTACTAGATGCTTATATTCGAGTATATCAAATATGATTCACATAACATTGCCTCTATATTAGATAGTTATGGTTTAATCAATATAATAATAATACTTAAACAAAGGATTACGGATATTGTGATTGGGTTGAGCTTGTCTCCCCATCACAATCCATTGACAATATACACGTCTTCTTAACTTGACAAAAATGTCTTAACATTAAGAATCGTTTATAACACCTCAAGGTACCTAATAATGATAAGACAACCATTTTATGACAATAACATCGTAATATTTATGTTAAACGTAAATAGTCAAATAGTCACAAATCATACTCAAATGACACGTCGTTAACATTATTAACAACTAAAATGACTTACTACGACTTAGAAAGATTTGTAAATAATATCGACTACTTGTCGATTAGGTTCAGAAGTAAACTGCCAAGACAAGACTTACCTCTTACGACACATTGGTTCACATTTTCATTAAACACTTATACTCAATTTGGCAAATAAACCACTCGTAACCCGAGGTCTATATCTCTCTCCTAGAAAGATACTCTCTTTCTCTTTTCTCTGAGAGTCATCTGATAACCTGTAAACCTGTATCAAACTTGTTACCAAAGAAATTATGATCAGTGCATCATTATTCAAATAATAAATCAAATCTCATAATACGAATATTAAATCGATAATAACATAATCATTCCCATAATTTCATAAATGATAATCAAAATAATCCATGTTTTTCCTTGTCATTTATCTAAACATCATAATAAATTTACTTATGTCCAAGTAAAATGTAAAGACAAAAATTGGGGATGTAACAATCCTAGCCGACATAGTTTGCCTATTTATAGAATTTCAAAAGTCATAGTAGATATAGAGAGAAGAGAGATCCACTTTAGGGATTTTGGGATTTGGATACAAGTTATCCACATCTTGTGGGGTGGCTTCTATAGCTGAGTAAGTGCATTAGTTAAGATTACATAGCAGAATGATGCCTATAGATGAATAAATTTTTGCATGATAGTTTTCAGTTCAGATTGCAATATATGAATAACACTATATATACATGTGTGTTTCTTGCAATTGTCTCCTTGAATGTGTACATTTATTTTGTGAATGAAAGAATCAAGGGTTATGGACTTCACCTATGCACATTTGTTGTATTGAGTCTTATTTATTGCTTCTGATCAAGGATTGGATTAAATATACTTTAAGCAAGACATAGGAAGTGATGTATTACATTAGGGATTATTGAAGAAGATTTGCAAGAGATACTTTTTCTTGGGTGTGTCATTGCAAGTCATTGATACAAATATACCCTCTAAATTTGAAGTTTTGTTGTTATAAAGGAAAACATCTACATTATGATATTCTGACTCTGTTACCCTTGATAAAGCACTGATCAATAAATTTACTTGCCCAAGGGTCCACAAATAATGAAAATTTAAGATAAATCAAATAAAATTATTCTGTTTGTTTTGTTTTGAGTAAGTTTTAATGAATGTTCTTAGATTTAAATAGTTAGGATAATCCAAGAACATTCCCAGTCTAGGGTTAGTCTTACAAATCTTGGTACAAATATATGAGAACATATCTGTCTAGTTATAAATGAAAATACATTTGATACTGTTATGATAAGGGACACCCCTTAGGTTTGGCAGAGCCTGAAGTGTAGGGGAGATAGGTGAAAAACAATCTCCCACTTTGTTGGCCAGATCCCCATCAAACTTGATCATAAGAATTGGCAAATCTTTAGAGTTTGATGTGTGTAGATTTGGGAACCAACATAGACAAGGATAGGGGTCAATTAATGATAGCCTGTCCTTGCCGCGATGTCCCAAGTTCCCTCAATGGACACAAATATACATAGAATTCAATCAATAAATTTAGAATTTTTTATTAGTTACAGAAATATAGTAGATAGTTTCCTATTTATCCTCTTTTTTTTAAGGTTTTCAAATTGAACCCTTAATCCATTTCATATGATGGGATTTGTCGAATTATTGGGTGTTGCTCTTCTATATGCTATTCAAGGTGCTACCATGGAAAATAATTTATTTGAATATGGTGATAGTACAAATAAATCTTGTGCTTTTAACCCAACTCAAGATGAAGAGATTTATTTTGGCCATTGTGAGCCATTTTTGGGGTGCTAAACATGCTACATGAAAACATCGTTGCTACAAGAAAAACACTATAGGTGGATGTTTTGTAACTACATAAACAATTTGCTACAAGAAGCTACAAATCATGCTAAAACAACTACGAGACTTGCCATAAAACTCATTAGTAGCAGCTACTAAATATATTTTAGGCAGCTAAGCACAAACTACCTCTCTTCCTCCATGGAAAGAACTTTTTCTCTCTCCAAAAGTTACCCATTATCTTTCCAAGAGTCTTGTTCACTCCCAAAAAGAAGCCCTCCCCTTTCCCATTATTGAAAAAACAAGTGCATTTAGAGGAGCTTTTAATTATGATTGTCACCAAAAAGTGTGTTTGGAGGAACTTTTTTTATTATGGTTGTTATCAAAAAGTGCACATGGAGGAACTTTTCATTACGATTGTTACCAAAAATTGCTCTTTGATGAAATTTTCATTACAATTGTTGCCAAAAGGTGTGCCTCAATATCAACACTTAAAATTTTTCATGTTGAGTGCAATTTTACAAGTTGTTTGACACTCTTTATGAAGATTTAGCAATACATTTTACTAGTAAAGCCACCCAAAATTTTGAAAATGACAAAAAATACATAAAGTCTACCTAATTTACTATTTAAAACCCCTTTAACACTAGGCAGAAGTCTAGCATAGTAATGCCACTTTAAAGAGTGCTCAAACATGACTTTAGGGGCAATCTATCCCATGCTGTTAATGACTAATATTTGTAGCATTTTTTGAGTTTTGGGTGCTTATTTTTATTTCTACCTTATGCACGAAAGTATTTTTTTGCTCTACAAATTAGCTTTCTACTCTACACTTTTTGATTTCCGCCCTATGCTTTTTGTTTTCTATTTTGGGAATCAATTTTTTGTTGTTTGCAATTATTGTTTTCTACCCTACTGCTTTTTGTTTTTTGCTACATACAACCTAAAAATATTCAATAAATTTCATCCAAAAATTTGAATTCTGTTTTGTTTGGCAAGTGATTCTCAAATTTTGAAACCTTATGATTTGCTATCCAAGGATGCACAAAAATATTATGCAACAATCTTGACTATAAATAGGAATTCATGCACATAGATATGTCACTTGAAATCTCCTTTTAATGAAATGTTTTTCTATTAGTCAAGTAGACATAATGATTAACACTTTATGTATTGCATATTTTGACTTCAACCAAACTTATTTCTTGCCTCGATGAACTTTATATCATCTCTTTATCAATAGATCTCCATTCTTTGCCTTTTTGAAAGTGTTCAAAAGTGATTTGATCTCCATGCATTAAGACATAGAAAAAGATGACAAAAACAACATTGATCATCAAGAAAATATAACTATTTGAATGATGGAGAAATGAGGTTTTAGCTTTGAAACTTAACACAATACAAAAGTCTTGTGAAAATTTCGTATTGTGCACATCAACATTTAAGCTGATTCTTCACATTTTTGTCATTTTACATTTGAGTTTACTCTTTGTTTCCATATGATGACTCTTCACCTTAAGCCACTTCTTAGAATTGTGATGCTTCTTATTCCAAAAATAATAATGCAACTACTATATGTGTCAAACCATTAGAATCAATAATGACATACAAGTGTTCCAAATGTTGGTAGGTGGCAACTGATCAGGAAAGTACTGTACACTAGCCATGTATCCTCGCCAGGGTTTGGGGCCGGGCCGACATAAAAAATCCTATTTTTTATGACCGACATAAGAAAACCCTAATTTTTGTAACCGACAAAAAGGCTTGATAAAAGCGGCTAAGGGTTAGGGTTTTGATATATTGTATTGTAGCATTTGCAGCGGTATTGAGTTGCAGGGATTGTTGATTGTAATCAGTTTGATTTACTGGATAATAATATTGGACTCTCTGTTTGGTGGATGTAGCCCGAGTTTGGGTGAACCACGTTAAAACTTGTCTCTCGTTGTTATTATTTCTGTGTATTTGCATTCCTCTGTTTAATCTTTATTTGCATTTAATTGATATCTTCTATCGGCTAACCCTAACAAGTGGTATCAGAGCGGGTTGTGTTCGATTATCGTCTGCAGGAAGGTCTCACGGTTGAGTGGGAGCAATGGTGGACGAGGGTAAATTGAAGGTCGATAAATTCAATGGGTAGAACTATCAGTTATGGAAGATGCAGATAGAGGATTACCTCTATCAAAATGATTTATGGATGCCGTTGGAAGGAGTAGCCAAGAAACCGGCAACAATGTCTGATGAGGATTGGAATCTTCTTGACAGAAAGGCACTGGGAACCATTCAGTTGTGCCTAGCACCATCGGTGGCATTCAATATAACAGAAGCGAAGACAATAGATGGTCTAATGAAAGCTTTGGCAAAATTGTATGAAAAACCCTCAGCCTCAAATAAGGTATTTCTCATGAAGCATTGTTTAATTTGAAAATGGTTAAGGGTGGATCTGTGACAGGTCATTTAAATGAATTTAATACGATTGTCAGTCAATTGACTTCTTTAAATGTAAAATTTGATGAAGAAGTTAGAGCTCTCTTGATGGGAAGCAAAAGAAAAATAAAAAATTGGAGCTTGTGCATACTGATGTATGGGGACCGGCTCAGGTATCTTCTCTTGGTGGCTCTCGATATTATGTTACATTCATAGATGATGCAACTAGGAAGGTATGGATTTATTTCCTTAGGCAAAAATCTGATGTTTTTGAAACATTTAAAAAATGGAGAAGCTTGGTTGAGAATGAGACAGGTAAAAGATTAAAATGTCTCAGATCTGATAATGGTGGTGAGTATTGCAGAAAAGAATTTGAAGATTATTGTTCCTTTAATGGAATTCGTAGGCAGAAAATGGTTCCAGGGACTCCACAGGAAAATGGAGTGGCTGAACGCATGAATAGGACAATAATGGAGCATGCAAGGACCATGAGATTGCATGCTGGGCTACCCTTAAATATGTGGGCAGAGGTTGTCAACACTACTGTATATTTAATTAATAGAGGTCCTTCAGTTCCTTTGGGCTGTGGTATTCCAGAGGAAGGATGGATAGGTAAGAAGGTGAGTTATTCTTTTCTAAAAACCTTCGGCTGTGAAGCTTTTGCACATATAGATTCTGAAAATAGAACCAAGCTAGATGCAAAATCAAAAAAGTGTACCTTTGTTGGATATGGCATTGATAAATTTGGTTATAGGCTTTGGGATTTTGAAAAATTAAAAAATTGTGAGAAGCAGTGATGTTATATTCAATGAGAAGGTGTTGTACAAAAATCAGTTGTAGCAGCATGAGAAGAAAGAAAAAAATTATGTGGTGCTGGATGATACTCCAAATAGTGATGTTCCAGTGGTTCCTCATGCTCCGCAACAGCAACCATAAATACCACAAACTCTAGTGAATGTTGGACAGTCAACAAGGATAAGTAGACCTCCTGAAAAGTTTTCTCCCTCTTTGTATTCTATTTTGTTAACAGATTCTGGTGAACCA
Organism: Cunninghamia lanceolata; assembly: GCA_027924645.1. Classification (NCBI taxonomy): domain Eukaryota; kingdom Viridiplantae; phylum Streptophyta; class Pinopsida; order Cupressales; family Cupressaceae; genus Cunninghamia; species Cunninghamia lanceolata. Next base: position 17,826,026 of record BSBN01000547.1, read on the forward strand.
AAAGGGTATGATGAAGCTATGTAGGTGAATACATAGGTTCAGTGGGAGCTTGCCATGAAAGAAGAAATGGACTCCTTGTTGAAAAATCAGACTTGGGAATTATGTAAGTTACCTGCAGGTAAAAAGGCTTTACCAAACAAATAGGTTTACAGGCTGAAAGAGGAAGATGGAAGTAAGAAAAAATTTAAGGCCAGGTTAGTTGTAAAAGGATTTGCATAGAAACATGGCATTGATTTTGATGAGATATTTTCTCCAGTTGTCAAGATGACTTCTATTCGTACTATTTTAAGTATTGTGGCTGCTGAAGATTTGCATTTGGAACAGCTAGATGTGAAAACTACCTTTCTCTATGGTGATTTGGAGGAGGAGATATACATGGCACAACCATAGGGATTTGAGGTCAAAGGTAAGGAGAAACAAGTGTGCAGATTGAAGAAGAGTTTGTATGGCCTGAAACAAGCACCTCGGCAATGGTATTTGAAATTTGATAGTTTTATGGCTGAGCAGGGCTATAACAGGTGTAATTCTGACCATTGTGTTTATTTTCAGAGGTTGGATAATGATAGCTACATTATTTTATGTTTATATGTTGATGACATGCTTATAGCTGGGTCTAACATGGATCACATCAGAGAGTTAAAACATCAGTTAGCACAGTCATTTGATATGAAGGATTTGGGGGTAGCAAAACAAATCCTTGGTATGAAAATTTGCAGAGATAGGAAGAACAAAAAATTGACTCTATCTCAGGCTGCTTATGTTGAAAAGGTGTTGCAGAGATTCCATATGGAGAATGCAAAAGCTGTCAGCACACCTTTGCCTAGTCATTTGAAATTGACTAAGGAGATGTGTCCAAAGACACAAGAGGAGGAAGCAAAAATGTCCAAGGTACCATATGCTTTAGCTGTAGGAAGTTTAATGTATGCCATGGTCTGCATGAGACCAGATATTGCACATGCTGTCGGAGTCGTTAGCAAGTATATGAGTCATCCCAGATTTGAGCATTGGAATGCGGTAAAATGGATTCTCAGATATTTGAGAGGTACATCTAATAAACACTTATGTTTTGGGGGCTATAATACTGATTTAGCAGGTTATGTAGACTTAGATTTGGCAGGGGATATTGATACTAGGCGGAGTACTATAGGTTATGTTTTTACTGTAGGTGGAACATCGGTGAGTTGGATTTCCAGGTTGCGAAAGGTGGTTTCTTTATCCACCACAGAGGCAGAATATGTAGCTACAATAGAGGCAAGCAAGGAGATGATATGGCTGCAATCTCTCATGGAAGAATTAGGTAAACAACAGGCTAACAGTTCTTTGTATACAGATAGTCAGAGTGCCATACATCTTGCAAAGAATTTTGCCTTGCATTCAAAGACCAAACACATATAGTTGAGGTATCACTTTATTTGGTCGGTGTTGGATAATGGATAGTTAAGGCTGGAAAAGATACATACAGATGAAAATCCATTAGATATGTTTACAAAGGCAGTGACAAGGGAGAAGCTGAGCTCCTCTTCAGCTTCGGTTGGTCTTCTAGACTGAAAACAATAAAAATAGAACAGTAGAGTCTAGGGTGCTTATTTCCAATGGGAGTTGCATGCGTAGTGGTGTCGTCCAGGCTCAGTCTCCAAGTGGGAGATTGTTTGGTGTGGAGCCTGATCATCTCCAAGTGGGAGATTGTTGGTAGGTGGCGACTGATCAAGAAAGTACTATACACTAGCCATGTATCCTCGCCGGGGTTCAGAGCCAGGCTGGGCCCCGAGCGGGGGTTAGGGGGCGATAGTCCCCGAGAAATTTTTTTTAGGGCTGACATAAAAAATCCTATTTTTATGACCGACATAAGAAAACCCTAATTTTTGTAACCAATAAAAAGGCTTGATAAAAGCGGCTAAGGGTTAGGGTTTTGATATATTGTATTGTAGCATTTGCAGCAGTATTGAGTTGCAGGGATTACTGATTGTAATCGGTTTGATTTACTAGATAATAATATTGGACTCTCTATTTGGTGGATGTAGCCCGAGTTTGGGTGAACCACATTAAAACTTGTCTCTCGTTGTTATTATTTCTGTGTATTTCTATTCCTCTATTTAATCTTTATTTGCATTTAATTGATATCTTCTGCTGGCTAACCCTAACACCAAAGCCATCAAATGAAACTATAAATAGAACTGGGAAAGAATGAGAAATTTGTTATTGAGAATGCTACAATATATACATGAGGATGGTTGGTAAATAAACAAGCAAGCTAGGCATTCTCAATAGATAGTTATAATTGTTTGGTTGGGTATGTGTGGCCTGGTTGGTTATTTACTAACCATCCTCATGTATATATTGCAACATTCTCTCAATATTTTATTGCTCGTTCCTTCCCAATTCTGTTTTGGTATAAGGGCAATGAAATTCATGTGCATGTGCTTATGAGAAAGAATCCCATTAATCAAAGTAAAGGATGATTTTAAAGGCATGTCGAGGTCGTCTAAAGCATGAAGAGAAACATGAGTGGAGTCATTTTAGGAAACATAGTTGGCTACCAAGTGCCCTAGCCCTGCAACTAAAAATGTGATAAGACACAAGTAAAATCATATCCAAACATTAGAAAATTTGTGGGATAACAAGTCATAAATCATAGTTTGCAACATTCTATTTCTTTAAATCCTAAATCGTGTAGGATAATAGTCATGGAACTTGTAACACTCTATAATGGATTCAACAAATTGAAGGTCTACAAACTGCCTATTGTGGATTTAGTATCCTGAGGTTGCATGAAGATTGATGTCAGTAATGTTCCATCTACTTGGAGATTTCCCAACACACCCATCAAAACATTCCATGTCTATGCCAATGCAAATCAAAGCAGAAACATTTGAAAGACATATTGTCGCCTACAGAAGTATTTTCTTAAAAACTCAAAAGGTGCATGAGGGATTAAAAGGTGTATAACATATTTTACCTTGTTCTTTCTACAATCTGGCAAATATATATTAAAAAAAAGGGAGGGGAAAATTTCTTTTTCGATTTTGGAGAATACCAACTTTTGAGAATACTAAAAGAAATGTTAGGAAGCACACTAGTAAAAAAAGAATTATTTGAAAAGAATTTAATTCTTTAATTATTTTTTATTTCTAAAGTTCAAAAGTAAAGTATTAATATTAAAAACAACAAAACTATATTTTATTATTTTTATTTATTTTTTAGCACTTAAAATATTATTTGGAGAAAAACAAAAACAATTTCTAAAATTACAATCCATTTCTTTATTGAGTTTTGTAAATACATAAACAAAACTAAATTCGCAGCATTTGATATTAATGGTGTCTTTGATTTGTATTTACGAGTATTGTCATCATGTTGAATTACTACATTTTATACCTTAAATAATTGCAACGACGATGTCTGTGGCATCGTCCCTATAAATCATCGATGAGATATAAGGGTAAAATTTCTTGTTGGAGAAATAAGGAGCCCCAAAATCCTTAAAAATGGCTTCCAATGCTCCAAAAATCATGCTTCCTAACTCTCAGGTTTTGTGAGGTGATAATTATGCCACCTAGAAAACTAAAGTACAAGTTCAACTTGAGTTTGAAGATTTGTGAGATAGTTTCTGGACACATCCGCAAACTTGCACAAGCTAGTGCTAACCAAAAATGGTTTGATAAGGCCAAACTCATAATCTTGTTCAGTGTTTCTGATGAGGTTCAACCTTACATCTGAATAGCCAGAACTGCCAAAGAGGCTTGGGATCACCCAAGACAATATACAAGATCAAAAATTAGAATCAAATTCTTCATTTACAACATCAGTTGCATTGTTTGCAAATGCAAAGTGGTGAAAATATGGAATGAAGTACGAAGGCAATAATTTTAGTGAAAAATCAAAAGAAAAAAATTAGCTAAATTACATATTTATGTAATGTTTAAAATTTTTTATGACACTTATTCATTTGAAGATGTCCTTAAAATACTAAGACATACTTTAGTATAAATAAACTTATATATAAATTAAATATACATCATCATAATCCTATATAAATTTTGACAGTTTGTTCAAAATCTCTAGGCTACTTTCATTTGACATATACAATCTTTTTAAAATTTTAATTGTATTTTACCCAAAAAAAATCCCTAAATCCTTGCTGGCTAGTCACGTCTTTTTCAAAGACGACAAAGCTAGTGGCAGAATCATTGAATAGTCAAAACATCCTTCCTCACAAACATGAAGCGGTGTCGTTAAACACCCATATCTTAGTTTAAGATTTAATGGATGGAGAGTACATGGAAGTTAGCGTATTTTAAAGTTGGAAGTCAGTTAAGGAGGTTATAGGTGGGCCCGGAGGTTGGCCTTGCCAAAGGGTTTGTATATAGCACTACACTATTAATGGGCAGGGTTTGTATATAGCATTGCCAGATATAGGAGAGGTCAATTAGTGGACAGCTTGTTTGTTTGTGGCTTTGTGCTTGTAGCGTGGTTGGGTATCTGTGATTGGGTATCTAGTGTGGTCCCATTATCCATAGGCTGCTTGGCCTTATGGACGTTATTAAAAACCTTCATTCATTCATTCATTAATTAGATGTTATTGTTGATAGGAAAGGTTGAAGTACAATCCACACTTAGGAGGTAAGAAAAAAACACTTTGGTCTAAACAGAAATATTCAACCAAAATGAAAAGGGACCTACCATCAAGACATTATATTAAAGGAAACATTTCCAATGCTTTTTAACTTGGTTTTGAATATGATGAAAATTACTTAAAAGTTTGCCTAATTTACTAGTTAAAACCCCTTCAAGGTCAGGCAGAAGTCTAACATAGTAATGCCACTTTAAAGAGTGCTCAAACATGACTTTAAGGGCAATCTATCCCATGGTGTTAATGACTAATATTTATAGCATTTTTTTGAGTTTTGGGTGCTTATTTTTATTTATATTTTTTTGCTTTACAAATTAGTTTCCTCTTCTGCACTTTTTGTTTTCCATTTTGGGATTCAATTTTTTTGTTGTTTGCAATTATTGTTTTATGTCCTATTGCTTTTTATCTTTTGCTAGGTGTGACCAAAAATATAGTCAATAAATTTCATACAAAATTTGAATTCTCTTTTGTTTGGCAAGTGATTCTCAAATTTTGAAACCTTATGATTTGCTATCCAAGGATGTACCAAAATATTGTGCAACAATTTTGACTTAAAATAGGAATTCATGCACTCAGACATGTCACTTGAAATCTCCTTTTAATGAAATATTTTTCTATCACTCAAGCAGACATAATCATTAACACTTTATGCATGACATATTTTGACTTCAACCAAACTTATTTTCCGCCTCAATGAACTTTCTATCATCTCTTTATCAATAGATCTTCATTTTTTGCCTTTTTGAAAGTGTTCAAAAGTTATTTGATCTCCTACAACATTCTCTCAATAATAAATTGCTTGTTCTTTCCCAATTCTATTTTGTTATCAAAGCAATGAAATTCATGTGCCTATGCTTATGAGTAAGAATCCCATTAATCAAAGTAAAGGATGATTGTAGAGGTATGTAGAGGTCATCTAAAGCATGAGGAGAAACACAAGTGGAGTCGTTTTAGCGAAAAATAGTCGGCTACCAAGTGCCCTAGCCTTGCAACCAAAAATGTGATAAGACACGAGAAAAATCATGTCCAAACATTAGATAATTCATGGGATAACAAGTCACGAAACACAATCTACAACATTTTATCTCTTGAAACCCTAAATCATGTAGGATAATAGTCATGGAACTTGTAACACCCTGTAACATATTCAACAAATTGAAGGTCTATAAACTCCCTATTGTGGATTCAGTATCCTGAGGTTGCGTGAAGATTGCTATCAATATTGTTCCTTCTGCGTGGAGATTGCCCAACACACTCATCAAAACGTTCCCTATCTATGGCAATGCAAATCAAAGTAGAAACATTCGAAAGACATATTGTCACCTACAAAAGTATTTGCCTTAAAACTCAAAAGGCATGAGAGATTAAAATGTGTATAACATATTTTACCTTGTTCTTTCTACAGTTTGGCAAATATATATTAAAAAAAAAAGGCATGAGAAAAATTATTTTTTGATTTTGGAGAACACCAACTTTTGAGAATACTAAAAGAAATTTTATGAAGCACACTTATAAAAAAAAGGGATTATTTGAAAAAAATTAAATTCTTTAATTCTTTTTTATTTCTAAAGTTCAAAAGCAAAGTATTAAAAATGCATTAATATATTGAATAACAAAACTATATTATATTATTTATTTATTTTCACTTAAAATATTATTTTGGAGCAAAACATAAACAATTTTTAAAATTACAAGTCATTTCTTTATTGAGTTTTCTAAATACATAAACAAAACTAAATTCATAGCATTTGGTATTAATGGTGCCTCTGATTTGCATTTACAAGTAATATTGTCATGTTGAATTGCTGCATCTAAAACCTTAAAAAGTTGTAATGACAACGTATGCAGCATCATTCCTATAAATCATCAGGGTGATAAGGACAAAATTTCTTGTTGGAGAAATAAGGAGCCCCAAAATCCTAAAAAATGGCTTTCAATGCTCCCAAAATCATGCTTCCAGACTCTTAGTTTTTGTAAGGTGACAATTATGCCATCTGGGAAACCAAGGAACAAACTCAAGTTGAGTTTGAAGACCTATTGGATAGTTTCTAGACACATTACTAGACTTGCACAAGCTGGTGCTGGCCAAAGCCAGTTTGATAAGGCCAGACTCATAATCTTGTTTAATGTTTATGATGAGATTCGACCTCACATCTGAACAACCAGAACTACCAAAGAGGCTTGGGACCACCCAAGATACTATACGAGGTCAAAAATTTGAATCAAATTCTTCATTTGTAATATTAGTTGCATTGTTTGCAAATGCAAAGCGGTGAAAATGTGGAGAATTTTTCCCTTGGAGATGATACATCCTATGAAGTACAAAGGCAATAATTTCAGTGAAAAATCAAAAGAAAAAAATTAGCTAAAATTACATGTCTATCCAATATTTGAAAACCAATTTTCAGTACATACTTGGTGACCCCTCTGTAGATCAAACTTCGACTACTGACATCGCTAGTGATGGACTTCCCCTTGAGCAAGCTCTTTCAATTTTGTTTAACTTTTTGCTGAGTTGACCTAGAAGCGAATTTATCGCTATCTTTTTGTTGCCTCATGGCCAAGGCCTAAATTTGGTAGTCAACCTTACCAGTCAAGAATTTTTTTATAACAATTATCCATTTAAAAATGTTCTTAAAATACTAAAACATATTTTAATATAATTAAACTTATATATAAATTAAATATACGTCATCATAATCCTATATAAATTTTCTCATACTTTTAATTAATGTAATAAAATTTGGCTAGTCGCGTCTTTTTTAAAAACAACAAAGCCAGTGGTGTAATGATCAACAGAAACATTGAATAATATCCAATAGTCGGTCCCACTGTCTCCTTAATAAAGACCAGAGAATCCCAGAGCTTGGAAAGAGAGGCAAGAGACCAATATATCTCCCAACCCCTGTCACATCTCTCCCGGCTAGCTCGTTGTGCCTCTCTAAACACGACTTAACTTAGTTTAAGATTTAATGGTTGAACAGTACATGGAAGTTATCGTAATTTTTTTTGATGAAAATGCAAGTTATCTATTAAAATAAAATAACACTTCACAAAAAAATAATGGGTGGCTAAAAGGCACACCCCTATAGTCACATGGGCTAAGCCTAGAAAATTCTAGATCAAAGTATTAAAGGATACAGAACCCATATAAAAACATAGTATAAAACAGAATTAAGCTACCAATGCCACCCCTGCAGATGGCGGATCCCTGTCATCTAGTTTCCCCCAAGTATCTGCGGGGTCTGGGTTGACATCAGGCATAGCCCAACCATCTTCATTTTCCTGTTCTTCATTCTGAATATTTGGCTCCTCATGTTGAGGTGAGAGCCAAATTCAATCGGGGGAAGACTTTAGTATTATCCCACCCTGTATTTGGTGGATAAGAAGGACCAGGAGCATTCCAACCTGCATTATCCATTGTAGGCCAATCAACATTATCTCTAGTGGGCCAACCTGCATTATCCCTTGCTGCACTCACAGCACAGCCTGAGGTCCAACCACACTGACGTGGAGAGGCTGAGCATTTGTGATGGTGAGCACCATGACGCTGAGCAGGCTGGGAGCAGGGCTGAGAATCTTTGGCCGAACCACTTCTTCGTCTGTGTGGTGAACGGGCTCTGACAGAGGAAGGTGAGGGAGGAACTCGAGCCACAGTATAGGGAGCATTCCCCCAATGATCCAATAAGTGTGCCACTTCCAAGGCAACTTTGTTAGCTTGCACTTGAATCTGCATAAGAACATTAGAAGAGATAATTGTTTTAATGTAAAGAGAAACAAAAGTTTTAGAGGTCGGCGTTGTCAAAGGGTTTGTATGCTAGTAGTACATTAGATGTTTTTGTCGACACAAAAGGTTGAAGTACAATCCACAATTAGGAGGTAAGAAAGAAACATTTTGGACTAATATTGGTGCAATCTATTGGTAGTTCTGAAGTGGTAATACCAAGTGGTGGCTCCAAACATATAGCTTTACAGTTAGTATCAATGCACGAATTACATTTCCTAATACAAATGATCTAATTGCTCAAACTAGTAATCCCAATTTAGGATTATTGGTTTTGGTGATCCTCTAGTAGTGATGGGGAATTAGAACTTCATAGAAAATATTGTAGCATTGAGTCAAGATGACCAATAGGAGTAATTTGACATCCATAAATAGTAGGATAGAATACAATGGAAAAGCTTACAAATCATTTTCCCCAATTAAACAACTGGAATTTCTTGTGAGAAATATCTAATAAGATAGAAAGTAAAGATTGTTTGCTTAAGTAATCCTCAATGAGAAAAGGACACTAAAGGAATTTGAAGTGTAAATTCCCCAATTACCACATCAAAAAACTAAGGATTTTTCTGCAAACCAATATGATATTATGATACATGAAAAGATTTGTCACACTTATTGTGCCTAGAAATAAAACATTGAGAGAACTTCATTCTATTTAAGGTTGGTAGTAAGTTCAAGTGTAGCAAAAAAAAGTATATCACTCAATTGCTAATACCACATTTTGTCCATAAATTTGAGAGTAGTGCAGTTGATTTAAAAATATGAAACAAGATACATTAAAAGAGATGATACAATACATGTCTAGTATAATCCTCAAATTGATGAGTATAAAAATTAATCAAAGTGGGTCATATATAGTGTGTAGATAACTCAATCAAATATATTGTTGTTGGACAATGTTGGACCCCTTAAAAGGTATTGAACCTTTTTTCAAATATACCCATATTTATTTTCATAAAATGCCTCCTCTATGGTAAGTTGTCTCTTGAATGAAATGGGTTGCATACCTTTTGTCCTCAATATCAAGGGAGACACGACTTTATAGCCACATACTCTAAACACAATCTCTAATTTGGTAAAGAAAGATCTAGCTTATAGTAAATTTATAATTACATCAAAGGCATTCCCTATATGAAATGGATGACCTCACTTGATAGATCAATGACTAAAATTTATGCAGAAGTAGGGAAGATGATTAAAATGTCATCATTTGTTAATTTAGCTTCGCCATTTTTTTGTTTTCCCTCGTGTTCGTGGTCATATTTCCGTCATTAAAAGAAACAAATGAAAAATGAAGGGAAAGCATCGAGTTTTATTCCAATAAATTGTGTTGTGATGGTGATTTTCTCTAGGCACCATTTTATTTTTCCCCCATTTATTGTGCAGGTACCTAATATTAATGAAGAAAAAAAGCAAATATGATCAATCTGAAGAGATCATGTTGTGTCAAATCAGATTGATAGCTGGATTGGCTTCGACCAAATTATGAATTCTAAATCAACCCAAGATAGAGATAGAGATAGAGATAGAGATAGGGGATAGAGAGAGAAGTAGAGAGATAGAGAGATAAAGAGGCACACACACACACACACACACACACACACACACACACACACATATATATATATATATATATATATATATATATATATATATATATATAGAGAGAGAGAGAGAGAGAGAGAGAGAGAGAGAGAGAGAGAGAGAGAGAGAGAGAGAGAGAGAGACTTGATGAAATGATTGATTCAATTGGAGGTTTGATATGATAATAGGGGAAGCCCTTATAATAATTTGATAGACAACAATAGGAACATAAGGGATGGGCTTCTTCTATTTTCTATGAATTGCCGCGAATTGTAATTTATGTAAGACACATGCAATGCATTCAAGTGTAACTTGATAGAATAATGAAACCTTCATTTTACATACTGATCTAGACTTTAATAGATTATAAATTCCTTATTTCTCATAGCCAAGTTCCAACCCAAATTGAAGAGGCTACCATAAACAAGTATTGAAAATTATGGATATGATTATTATTATTATTACATTAGTGTAGGTTTTTTGTTTTCCTTATGTTAGGGGATATTTATTTTTCCTACACATATTATTAGGCTTTCTAATGTTATTTAGGCATGGTTATTATGAGTCTCACACCCTCTTTTGGATTTTTATGCCACCTCTTATAACCATTTGTTTATCTTTATCTGAGTAGGTGCAACTATGTAATTTAACATTTACCAAGTAGGTAAAACTTTCGCCTATTTTGGGTAGTTGGAGTTATTACACCTCTTGGATGTATCTACCCTTATTTTTCTATATATACAACACTCATCTCTTGCCTCTACTAGTTAGTGAGAGTAATGTGAGTATTCTCTAAATTCTCTTACAATTTGTCTCTTGAGTTCTCTCTTTCAGGTTAATCTCTCTATTCCGCTATTTTGATCTTTGATCATCTGTTGACTAGAGTGCATTTGATCTACGATCGACAATAGATCCTGGCTGTGATTCTTGCTTCTCATAAAATCTAACATGGCATCAGAGCCAGGTTGTCTAGTATTGCTCATTTTCATTGTCTATGTTTTTGAGAGATTTGAAACTAATCTCGTGCTAATATTTTTCTCAAAAACTCAGTATGTTCTTGTCTTGCATACTTGGATGATTTGGAGAATAAAAAAAGTTTAAAAGAAAAATAAGCATCTGTATACTCTAGTTTGTATTTGTTGTTCTTATTGAGATATGGTTGATTGCAACTTTTTGGTAATCTTGGAGGCTTTTTCAACCTTTCCATAGTGTCTAGAAGGCCCAAGAAAGTCAAGATTGGCTTTCGTTTTACCAAAATTAGAGATGAGAGGACCCAATTGCAAAACAAGGGTTACAAAGTTATTCCAGAAGGTGGCTAATATTTTGGTGCATTTTTAGCCCAAACATGCCTTGTCATTACACTTAGAAGGCCCAAAAACCTAAAGATTGACTAACAAATTGTGGAAATTGGAGTCGGTAACTGAGCCAATTATTTTATCACTCCCGAACTATATGGATTGTAGTACCATATGAAATTTTCAATTAAAAATTCATAGTGTTAGTTAACCATTAGCGATTAAGCTCTAACAGTTACATTAACTGCTAGTGATTACATTAAATGTTGTTAGTTACACTAAATGCTAGTGGTTAAGTAAAATGCCAAAAAAACCACTAGCTACCAAAATTGGTTCCCTCCAAAAACAGGCAGTTTTGATTTTTTAAAAGGTGGTTTTGAGCCTAAAAGGTGGTTGTGGAAATTTTTAAGGTTAGTTTTGGAATATTCCAGTGGAATAGAATATTCTAGGAGAATATTAGAATATTTCTTGCTAACGTCATCCATCCTAACCCCCCAAACTTGACCTCTCACCGTTGCAATTTTCAAATTTTATAGGTCAACTTTGGGAGAATATTAGAATATTTCTTAGCAAGATTTGAGATACATAGTATGAAAAAGAAGCACATTCCACCCCTTATTTTGGTCACCCAGGAGTGACAAAACTCTTGGCAGATGTGAAGCCACTATATTTTTGGAAAGGGATGAAAAATGATGCTGCAAGATTTGTAGCAGGATGTCTTGAATGTCAGTGAGTCAAGGATGAACACCAACATCCAGTAGGGCTCTTATACCCTCATGCCATTCTTGAATGGAAATGGCAGGTGGTCATTATGGATTTTGTCTAAGGATTGCCTATGACAAAATACAAGCATGATGCAATCCTAGTGATGGTGGATAAATTAACTAAAGTAGCACATTTTATTGTCAGAAACCTTACTGATGGGGCACATATCATTGCTAAGAAATTCATTCATGAGGTCTTCAGATTGTACAGAGTCCCAGAAATGATTGTCTTAGATAGAGATGCGCGGATGACCTCAAGGTTTTGGCAGACCTTATTTTCAGTGCTTGGGACTCAGTTAAACATAAGCTCGGCTTATCATCCAGAGACAGATGGTCAGACAGAAAGAGTAAATCAAGTACTAGAGGACTTGTTGAGGATGTACTACATGGATCAAAAATATAAATGGGAAGAGTACCTTCCACTTGTTGAATTTGCTAATAACAATTCATACCATTCAGCAATAAGAATGGCTCTTTTTGAAACATATTATGGTAGGAAGTGTTGAACTCCTATAAGCTGGCATAAGCTAGAAGATAGGATTTGCCTTGGACCAGAATTGCTAACCGAAATGGAAGAGCAAGTTAAGCTAATCAGACAAACATTAGCAGAAGCAAATGATAGATAGAAAATCTATGTCGATGCCAAGCGTACATCGCAAGTATTTTCAATAGGAGATAAAGTTATCTTGTGAGTCAAACCACATAAAAGTCCTATCAAGTTTGGGAAGTCCTCCAAACTAGCCCCTAGCTATGTGGGACCTTTTGAAGTTCTAGAAGTGATCAATCTAGTTGCTTACATAATAGGTCAACCTCCAGCTCTTGCTAGAATGCCTGATGTTTTCCATGTATCATATTTGAAGAAATATATATCAAGATCTAATCATATACTTGATTGGAATGCTCTCTAGGTACAAGATCTAGAAGTGGTCATGATTGAGCCTCTCGAAGTGCTCAAGGTATGCAAGCTCCACTTGTGTAGTAGAGATGTTACTCAATGCAAGGTATAATGGGACCAGTATTCGGAGGAAAATGCTACATGGGAGGATTATAATGAATTTTATCAAAAGTTTCCACATCTTTTTATGCAAGCATGATGTATAAGAACTTATTTGTTAAATTTTGTTTTGATATGGACACAATCATCGAGGATGATGATTTCTAAGGGGGGAGATATGTCACAACCTATTCTAAAAAAACATACTTATCATTTTATTTCAAGCAGAAAAATAGTTAGTCAGTGAAATTATTATGATTAAAGTAATGTTGTGTTAGATTAGAAAATGCATTTGATTTATATTATTTTATATGCAATGAATATGTGACATTATTATTATGCACATGGTTAAATGATGTAATGGACTAACTACCTTTGTGCAATTGAGGTGGATGTAGGGACAAAGTTTTCCCCTCCAGGATGAGGAGGGAGAGTATCACCAGGGAGAGGGTGATAGATCACATGAATACAGTGATCATTGTGCTATCAAAGAACACACACACACATTCATATTAGAGGTTTCATCAAAACTAGAGTAAGTATTAATCTTTAGTTCTTAGTCATAATTGTGATGCTTTTAAGTCGCTACTATCTTTGTGATGTGGTGTCATTGTCTTGTCGATGATTTTGTTGTCCATGTCAACAAACGAGGAGGTTAAGATTACCTCTATGTGTTAAGACGACTCAGGAAGTTGACATATCAGATCAATATTTTATTCATCGAATGCATAATGAAAGTATTGATTAATACATCGTCGACATCAATGAATAAGCATATTATCATTTAAACCCATGCATATTTAAATCTAAAGTTGTGGATTAAATAAGTTATATAATAAATGTATAGAACGTGGCCCAATAGAGTTTATATAGATTAAATTGTTTATACTTATTAAAAGTTTATTATTAAGGGAGGTTTCTCCCCACCAAACTAATCCTAGTTTGTAGTAAAATGGGAAGAAGCGGTAGATCCAATTCCTTGTTCTCTTGGATTAAGGGCCACGAGTGGTTGGCAACCACTTTTGGAAAAGAAATAAAAACTCTCTTTTCAGAAACATTCTATGCCTACCTAATTTGGAAGAACAAAGAATATAGCTCATTATAAATATTATCTTTTGTTTTCATTAACCGGAAGTGTAAACCAGAGATATTTTTGTTCGTGTTTCTTTGTGCCAAGAGGAGTGGTGACTGTAGAAGCACCTGCACCTTCTATACTTGTAGTAAAGATTTCAATTTAGGTTCTCTCATATCGTTTACATGCTCAGTCTAGATCTATTATTGTTCATGCAAATATGCTAGAACTTATTTATGAAAGGTATACTTTGAATATGGTCTGTGTTTATCCATTTTATTGAAGACCAAAAGAATATATATTTTTCTATGTTCTCTGCATAAAGATTGAGAGTCTTTAAGTGTGGTATTACTTGTAATGGCCAATGAAAGGTCGTAAGTCTTTAAAGACTATGTTAATCTTTAGAGGCCTTAGAAGGCCGCTAGCTCTAAGAGGTCGATAGCCTTGCTCTTAAACATTGGAGTCTATTTTATAACTCTTGATGAACTCTATGAAGCCCGATAAGTTTTTAAACTCTAAGTATTCGTAGAAGGCTGATATGGCTATAAACTCTGTGTATAGGGTACAAACTGTTTAATGGTCGACTTATATTTATGTTCCTTTAATCTTTTATACACCTAAATAGAGGTGATAAGCAAGAAAAACTACATTATTACTATGGCCTTGAGGCAAATAAAACTATGTTTCATGGCATTGTATCGTACACCTGTAAGAGGCCGATCAATAGAGTCTATCTTTGCATTCTTATATGCCTTTATAAGCAAGTTGAAAGCCCTGTATATTGTTTAAATTACATTCTTTGTTAAGCCTATAGGAGGCTGACATGCATTTCATATGCATAATATAGCTTTACACTCTTTACATTGAAAATATGACTGATAAACTGTAGTCTTTTTCACTCTTGGTGGTGCATGTAAGTAGGCCGACAACTCAACTTTCTCATGCATGCTTGTGTAGGGCAGAAATTTATAAATGCATAAGTAATTATGTAGTAAACCACCAATAGAATAAACTTACATTTGAATACCTGAATGATCGATAGCCTTTAACTAAGATTTATTTATTTGTTGAATAAACGATATGTCCTTACAAATATCATGAGGCAGAGAGCTATGTGGGACTCAGTCTTTTGGTAAGGTCGATTGGCCAATGAGTAGGAACTCATCCTTACATTATGTGTAAGTGAACTTATTATTTTCTCTCCTCGAGACCAATTTGTTTAAAGTATTAAAACATTATGGTAGTTTGTAATAAGATAATATTGATATGATTACATAAGTGTAATCCCCGCTATAAATAGCCTTGAGTCTATTTAATATTTTGGCTAAGATTATCCCATACTTTGTAAATAGCAGTATTATGGCCAATCGAGATGAGTGTATAACTTATCATTGAAAGAATGAATACCAAATGTATTCATGAGCATGGAATCGGGTTTGATTAGTCATTGAGTAGTTTGACAGGTCGTCATAGACCCAAGATTGCAAGGATGCAAAGAGGGGCTCAATACCATTACTTAGGTCACCTAGGCTCTTACCTTATACTTGTCTTGTTTCCATGTAGTAGAGGGTATACTTTATGTCAATTAGATAGATATTGGATAAGCATATCAAAGCATGTTGATTTATTAATTATCGATATAAAAGAAGGTTGTCTCCAAGTTGAGAAAAGTGTGTGTGAACATACGACTTATTTATATGAAACTTTGGCCAAAGTAATGCAAAAGTCATTGATTGTATTGTAGGTTCATTGTGCTCCTGATAGTTGAACAGTTAGAAGGGTTGTACATAGCTAGAGGTAGACTAGAAGTTTTAAACCTGAATGTTTCTAGCTACGATACTGCACTAGTTTTGAAATGGCACATAGAATCAATTGATTCTCATTATCTATACCCTCATGAAGGGAAGGGCCACATCTAGTAGGAAGGTGCATGGGGGACCATCGGTTTTTGGTTGGAGGAAAAGCACCAGGGTGGTTTCTCCCTCTTGTAGTTGAATGCTGAAGATTTGAGAGAAGATATCATTTATTTGTACATGTAAATTTGTAAAGACTTGTAAGTTGCATATAAAGCGACCATCAATTGATGTAATATATCATATATTTTGTAAATGCATAAGTCCATGCTTTACTTGGTTAAAAAATAAATAAAAGTAAATATCTATCTTGAGATTTTGGCATTTAATGCTTTTATTTGTAAGTGTTTTATTAGCATTTCAATTTGAGATGTTACAGTTGGTCCAGATCATCTAGCTCGACTGGAGCCTCATTAAATGATAGTTTTCACGTCAATGATCCAACGATAAAGAAAAGAGACTAAATTTCAATCAGTCATTTCATGCCAACGATCCAAAGATGACATGCATCCATTGGTAACTGTGAGGGGGAGAATGAGAGTTAGTTTCAAATGAATAAAAACACAACAAAAACCCAAACATCAATAGAATGTGAAGATAAAGAGGAATCAAACCAAAGAAGTAGAAATACTTACAAAACCCATTTACCTGTCGTTTTCCATTATTGCCTATCTTGCTTTGATCTTGATTGAAGCCTTTAGAAGCTCTTTTTTAGCTTGCTTGCTTGTTTGAAGATGCCAAAGGAAGAATGGCTATTGATACCTTGTGTGATTGAAGATGAGCTTCAATACACAATAATGGAGGATACTTGGAAAGTGGAATGAGAGAATTGTGAGTATAGATTTGATGCAATAATGAATCCTCCTCTAATGGCTTAGAAGAGGGTTCTATTTATAGAATTTTTGAAAATAGAATGGAGGGTGAGGATTAACAGATGAGATCAATGGCTAGGAATAAAAGTGAATCTTTAATTCATAATGGGTGAATTAAAAATCTTTTATTTGAAAATAGTGGATTATGACAATTGAATTAAATATTCAATTGTTGGGAAGAGTGGGGAACATTTGAATTAAAAATTCAATTGTTGGGAAGAGTGGAGGATAATGGGGAACATTTGAATTAAAAATTCAATTGTTGGGAAGAGTGGAGAATAATGGGGAACATTTGAATTAAAAATTCAATTGTTGGGAAGAGTGGGGAACATTTGAATTAAATATTCTATTTGTGAAGGCTAGTGGGGAACATTGAATTAAATATTCTATTTTTGAAGGATAATTGATTTAATAATTGATTTTGGAAAATGGAGGAAATTAGCTAATTAAATATTAGGAATATTTAATTATATGTGCAACATGGTGAGGTGGATTGATGAGGTGGATTGATGAAGTGGATTTTTAGGGGATTTTAATTGATGTGAGATATAAGAAGAATTTAGGGAATTTAATTAAATAAAATAGCTTTATTTAATTATGGGATAATGAGCCAATTAACTAAATGTATAACATTTATTTAACTGCTAGAAGAAAATAAGATTTAAGATAAATATTAAATATTTACTTAATTCGCCCCGAGCCAATTTTAGGTGTATACATTTTGCCCCTCTTTGAAGCAATGTGTTTTTATCATGTTGTTTCAAAGAATAGGAATTTTTGACAGTGATACATGCCCCAGTTTTTGCCCCTGGTACAAGTTTAACAACAGGATGCCCCCTCGGGAGATTGGAAGGGGAGAAGGTGGTAGGTGTGAGACAGACAATCTCACGATAAGAAGAAGGCGAAGAATTGGGTTAGGATGGAGAAAAACAGGGTATGGTTCAGAGAAACAGCCATGGGATGTAGTCATAGAGTCACATAGTCTGATATGGGTCACTTGCTATATATAGGAGTTGGGTCCACACAAACTATTCATTTGTACACTTGGCCATAGTTGATTTGTCCTCTGGAGAGCTTTGGAGAGCATGGCAGCCAGAGAGATGGATATTCTGCGCGAGCAGCATCGGTTTGAGAGGGTTTGACGGTTCGATCGGCCAGCAGATGCAGGACCCCCGATATGTATTTCTTCAAAACTTGTCGAAAGTCAATTTTTGTGTATATTAATGGCTATGAAAACCAACTAGAATAAATGTGCAAAAACCCTAGTTTTGCGCATATGCACTCCTAAATTGTGCATATGTTGCGGGATTGCACATGAATGCTGCGGAATGGCACATTCATGTACTTTGCACTTTTGTATCTGGAATGTGCGCATTTGTATGTTTTGCACATTTGCTCTAATAGGTTGCGCATTCGTTCTAAAGTTGCGCATATGCACTGTGAGTTTGCGCATATGATTAGCATTGCGCATTCAAGTTATGACATTGTGCATATGTAGGGAAATTGCACAAATAGGTTGCGCATGTGCTAGAATGGCGCATACATGACAGGGAGTTGCATCTTTATAGTGAATTTGCGCTTTTGTTATGAAATTGTGCATTTGCTACCTATATTTGCGCATTTGTACTGTTAGGCACATTAGTTTGACTTAACGAAATTAACCGAATTGGCATCCTGAGCGATGCGTCAATTGATTAGCGATCTCTGAGATTGCTGAGAATCTAGTCGAGAGATGATATGCTATTTTGATTAATTTGATATGTTGGGCCAATGATAGGGAAATGGCGTATGTGCCACCTGTAGGCCAATCAGTTGCCTTAACAAAATTAACCCAATTGGCATCTTGATCGATGCATCAATTGATTAGCGATCTTCGAGATTGCTGAGAATCTAGTCGAGAGATGATATGTTGTTTTGATTAATTTGATATGTTGAGCCAATGATAGGAAAATGGCGTATGTGCCACCTGTAGGCCAATCAGTTGCCTTAACAAAATTAACCCAATTGGCATCTTGATCGATGCGTCAATTGATTATCTTCGAGATTGCTGAGAACCTAGTCGAGAGGTGATATGCTGTTTTGATTAATTTGATATGTTGAGCCAATGATAGGATAGCTTGATTGCTTGGAGTAGGTTGTCGATATGGATTTGGATTTTTGTTGACAGTATGTGTTTCTTAGTTTCAGGAGGATATTCGGGACGTGTTGACATCACGAGAGTTGTTCCTGTTGCCGTTGTTGAAGCGGTATATGTTGACTGAGATGGAGCGGGAGGCTCTAGGTGCTATGGGTTTGTATCATGTGCTCTTTATGCCCGAGGTTCGCATGAATCGGGCGATGGTGACTGCTATCGTGGAGCGATTCCATAGTGAGGATGGGACCTTCCATTTTCTGACAGGAGAGATGGCCATTACTTTGGAGGATGTGTATCAGATTCTGCACCTCCTGATTCAGGGAGAGTTGGTTGAGTATGAGTCACAGCGTGGCACTGGGCTAGAGGAGTGCAGACGGGTTTTTGATGATCTTGAGTTGGCAGGGGAGGAGATCTCATGGCAGGACATGCATGACTGTTATGACTACTTCCCAGGCATAGTGGTTGGAGTGATTGGTGGCGTAGTATGCCCCGATAGGAGAGCGCACGGCTTCCCCATTGGCTGGGGACGGATGCTGGAGAGTATGATCATCGACGGGACCTGGTATGCATGGGGTGTGTGCATGCTTGCACACCTATACAGAGACATGCATCAGGCAGTGTATCACTGAGGCTCTGGGTTAGCCACAGGTGGGTCGCTCTTACAGTTTTGGTTGTGGGAGCACATTGCGATCACGTGGCTGATCTACGTATTTCATAGGCAGAGGGGTGAGCCTTATTGTTACAGTTATGCAGGTGTGATTTCTCAGCACAGGTTGGGGAGGCTTGAGTACTAGACATATGCCTTTGATGGAGTGGATGCAGTTGTTTGGCGGCCATACATTGACTGCGAGGTATGGGATGATGAGGCAGATGAGCTCCCCTATTGTTTCTAGACGAGGTGGCTGATTGGCCGGACTTGGTTCATTTTGGAGCGGCAGATTGTCAGCTGAGTGTAGAGATAGTTTGGCCGAGTTCAAGGTAGACCGCAGGGAGAGGCCTGTTTTGCCAGGACATACGCCGAGTGGTATAGGTGGGGTCCTATGGCATCCTATGAGGAGGCATTGGCCGATTTTCAGTAGATTCCGTGTGCAGCCTGGCCAATGCAGAGAGATATAGTGGATGCTGGCATGACGCCAGATTATGAGGAGTGGTTTGCAGCACATCTGTTTCCTCGGTACTCAGGTCCTGGAGAGGTAGCGCCTCATATAGATGAGGGTGACTCAGACGGAGGTGGTGGAGGTGGCGGGGGGAGGGGTGGACAACAGAGGAGGAGGAGAGATTAGGGAGAGGAGGGGAGGTAGAGGCAGAGGCAAAGAGTCGAAGAAGGGCTCGTGGGGCAGCAGGTAGTTGCAGGACAGGCATAGGCTCAGGTAGAGGTGTCAGTGGCAGTGTCAGGGCAGATGTGATCTGACTAGAGCTCAGGCACAGACTCAGTATTACTAGGGGTTATATCACGGTGCTGTGCCAGTGATTTAGAGAGCTGCGACCTTCCAGAGCCAGTCAGGGGTAGCGCAGAGAGCAGGTGGGTCTCGGTCTATGGGCTCAGTGAGGGGTCCACCACCGTCAGGGGGGATAGAGGAGCAGCCAGTGCCGAGAGTAGTGTTCCACGACAACAGGGTTAGACAGACCCAGATACTTGTACCAATTTTTTTTGTTTGCTCGCATTGTAGCACTTTTTTGACGGATGGCTGAGATAGCCAACATATGTACTTATTATTTTTTGAGACATGTATCACCATTTGCTATATGTATACATTTATGGCATGGCTCTGGGTTTGGACATAGATCTTGAGATTTTGTACATTTGGACATGCGTTGGATGTTTATATGATGATTTACCTATTTGATGGTCTATATGTATGTGTTTCTGACATTTTATATGCTATGGATGCATTTGGATGTTATGATGTGTTTGTATATGTTATGCAAACTAGATGGATGTTTAGAATGCTTTTGAGTTATGCAAATGCTAATGTGTATGGATATGGTTATGCAGTTCGATATGTGTGTGACCTATGTTTTTGATTTTCTTTTGATATGAGGTATGGATGCATAATGTATATGTATAATCTAAAATGTATGGAAATTTGATCTCATGGATTTATTATGTATGCCAATGATGTAATCATGTGAAATGACTATCTCATGTGATGTGATATGCAACTTATATGCTATGTGTTTGATATGTCCAGATGTCCAGATGTACTCAATCGACACAGAGATGGTATAGGAGAATGGAATAGAAGATATGGAGAAATACTGACTTTTGTTTGTGATATACTGCAGGGTTTGCATTATTGTGCAGATGATATGGAGTTGCTGGATAGGAGACGGATGCGGATACGGATTTGTCATCTTCGCAAGTCTTTTGCTTTCATCATCAGGCACTTTTTGGTATTTTTCACTTTTTTGAAATGTTGTAAGAAAATACAAGCATCTTGGTATAATTAGACCGAGATGACCTAAGTATGTCTTACATGGATTTTGATATAGCAAGTTGATACAAGCATCTAGTCAAACTTGAATCTAGATAACCTGAGTACTTCTTGTGTTTTTAACAGACAAGGATTGCCCCTTTTTATGTTTAGACCTTGGAGTCCTCGATGATCTTTTGCCGATCATGTCGTTAGACAAAAGTCGTCACATTACTAAAGTTTAATCCACAAGCAGCAGACAAAGAAAATAATCATGCCCCCATCATAGCATCTCTAGCTTTTGGCATCCTCGAGTAGCATAGGAAGACATAATGGACGAAAATTCAAGACCTTGTAAGTTAACCTGTTCATAAAACATTCTTGCATTAGGTGTGTCTTTTGCCATAATTGATATAGAACCATTTTGAGTGTTTTGATATGGTGCTCTGCTTTGTGTTTGTTTTGGACAGGTTGATGTTATGTGTCGAGAACTTTGTCCTAGGTGTCTAGTGAAAGTATCGCAATCCTTTATTGGTATCTCCTTTCAGAATGATGGCCTTCAAGAATATAAATCCGTAACTAGGGCAAGGGGTTGCCCCCTAGTTTAGACCAGGATTGACTTATTATGGGTGAGATGACAACAGATGTGGAGAGACAGACCCTAAGGGACTGACCTAGTGCCTCGGGGGCTCATTGCTAAATGGCCTTGCCTACGTGATGACGCAGAGGCAACGTAGTTCGGGATGAACCCTGATGGACCTAAGACCTAGGCGACGGTGAAGGTGCAGAAATGGTATGGACCCAGATGGACAGAAGGACGAGACATGGAGTGGATGGGACGGTGGAGCCTCGGGGGTGCATAGATAATGGCCTTGCCTACGTGATAGCTCAGAGGTCACGTAGTTCAGGACTTGGACCATGGATGGACTAGTTTGGTGTGATGGAGACAAGAGTCAATTGAGTCGGCATAGATGGAGGGAGTGGTTTGTCGCAGATAGCACCTATTTACCAGGTTTTCACCACTTACTTTTATTTGTACGTGCAGCCAAAAAGTACACATGACGCCTGTTTGCCAGGTTTTCATCATGGTATCTATCCTTTTGTTTTTTTTTTGTTTTTTTCAAATTTTTTTGTTCTATTTTTTCAATTTTTTTGATTTTTTCAGGATTCCCTTACATTGGGGTTTTTAGTAATAGAACTTGCGAAGGTGCATGCTATTGATAGGATCATCGAACAGTTCACCTTCAGATGTAGCCAATTGATATGCCCCCGATCCATAAGCTGTGATGACTACATAGGGACCCAGCCAGTTAGGTTCAAATTTTCCTTTCTTTTCACAATCTTGCTGATTTCTTGGATTTTCTCTTAGGACTAGGTCGCCAACCTGTAAGACCCGGGGCTTTACTTTGTGATTGTAGCTTCTGGCCATGCGTTGCTGGTATGCTTTCAAGTGATTAAAGGCCTGTTGCCTTCACTCTTCGAGCAACTCTAACTCTTGGAGTCTGGTTACTCTGTACTCTTCATCTGATATGAGGCCTTTTAATGAGACTCGCAATGATGGGATCTCAACTTCAATGGGCAAGATAGCTTCAGATCCATAGACTAGGGAGTATGGGGTTGCACCTGTGGGTGTGCGGATGCTTGTGCGGTAGGCCCACAACACGGGATTCAGTTGGACATGCCAGTCACGGCTAGCATCATTGACAGTCTTTTTTAGGATTTTTAGAATGGTTTTATTTGATGCCTCAGCTTGGCCGTTACCTTGTGGGTAGTAAGGAGTGGAGAAGCGGTGTTGGATATGGAATTTGTTGCATAGTTCCCTGACATCTTGGTTCTTGAAGGGTCATCCATTATCCGTGATAATTGACGAAGCGACACCATAACGACAAATGATGTAGTTCAGGATGAACTAGGCAATCTGTTTGCCTGTGATGTTGGCTAGAGGCACGGCTTCAATCCACTTCGTGAAATACTCTGTGGTAGTGATAATGAATTTATGGCCACTTAAGGAGGGAGGGTGGATCTTGCCCACTAAGTCGAGTCCCCACTGATAGAAAGGCCAAGGAGTTGTCAACGGCTGTAGCTCTTGTGCTGGCACATGTATTAGGTTCCCATGGATTTGACACTTTGTGCATTTCTTTACAAACTGATGGGAGTCTTGTTCCATTGTTGGCCAATAGTATCCCATGCGTATGAGTTTTTTGGCTAAGGTAGGGCCACCAAAGTGAGCTCCGCATATTCCATCATGTATTTCGCTTAGAGCAGTTTGATATTCCTCTCTATCTAGACACCTAAGGAGAGTACCATTGAGACCTCGGCGATACAAGGTGTTAGCAATAATGGCGTACCGGGATGCCTGCCGAATGAAGGTTCTTTTCTGGTTATGGGATAGGTCAGGTGGGAGTGTATTCTCTTTTAGATAGGTAAAAATTTTACCATAGAGAGGGGAATTGGTTCCTACGATGTGGCATATGATATGGGCATCTGGAGTGTCATAATCAGGGCAAGAGACTGGCTCTACTAAGAACTCATATCATGTTTGACTGTCTGGAATGTCAAGAAGAGATGCGATTGTAGCCATTGCATTTGCAACTTTATTCTCGATCCTTGGTATCTATTCAAATGATATCTAGACGAAATACTCCTTGAAGTCATCTACCATGCGTTTATAAGGAATTAGTTTCTCATCCTTCGTTTGGTAGTCATCATTTACTTGGTTGATGACTAGTTGGGAGTCACCATAGACTTGAAGCTCCTTGATGTTCCACTCAACTGCCAGCTTGATACCAGAGCCTCATATTCTGCTACATTGTTAGTGCAAGGGAACATTAATCTGTATGACTTTGGAATAGTATCGCTATTAGGCGTGATCAACAAGATACCTGCCCCCGATCCATGCTGAGTGTAGGAGCCATCAAAGTACATTTTCCAGTTTGATGTGCTGACGTGGAAGATAGACTCATCTGGAAATTCAAAGCTCAGGGGGTTATCATCCGTTAAAGGCACCTCTGCTAGTTGATCTACAAGCACTTGTCCTTTTATCACTTTTCTTTCCACATATTCTATGTCGAACTCACTGAGAAGCATGACCCATTTTGATAATCTACCTGTTAAGGCCACCTTATTGAGTAAGTATTTTAGTGGGTCAATTTTTGCCACCAGTTTAACAGAGTGTGATAGCATGTAATGTCTCCATTTTTGTGATGCAAATACAATAGCTAGACATGCTCTTTCTATTGGTGTGTACTGCAACTCATATCAGATGAGTGTTCGACTAATGTAGTAGATAGCCTGTTCCTTTCCATCATAGTTCTGTTGAGCAAGGAGAGCTCCCAGAGTTGTTGGTGTAGCTGAGATATATAGTAACAGAGGCTTGCCTTGAATTGGTGGCATTAATACTGGTGGCTTCATTAGGTATTCCTTTAGCTGTTGAAAAGCCTGCTCGCATGACTCGTTTCATTTGAAAGATACATTTTTGTGTAGCAGATGAGAGAATGGGTGGCACTTATCTGCTAGTTGGGAAATGAACCATCTAATAGACTGTAGTTTGCCCTGTAGGGATCTCAATTGAGTCAAATTTTTAGGAGGTGGCATCTCCATTATGGCCTTCACCTTAGCGGGGTCAACTTCGATACCATTGGCAGATACTATGTAGCCCAGTAGCTTTCCTGATGTAACCCCGAACACACACTTTTTTGGATTAAGTCGCACATTGAACTTCTCCAGTCTGTTAAAGATCTTGTCTAGTACTACTAGATGTCCTTCTCTTGTGAGAGACTTTGCTAGAATGTCATCGATGTAGTCTTCCATTATAGTATGCATCATATCGTGGAAGATTGTTGTCATGGCTCTCTGATATGTTGCCCCAGCATTTTTCAGACCGAATGACATGACGCACCAGCAGTAGGTGCCCCAAGGACATGTAAATGTAGTTTTGTGCTAGTCTTTTGGTGCAATCTTTATCTGGTTATATCCCGAGAAACTGTCCATGAGTGACAGCATGGTATGACCTGCCGTGAGATCTACAATCATGTCGATGTTGGGCAAGGGGAAGTCATCTTTCGGACAAGCTTTGTTTAGGTCCCTGAAGTCACTACAGATTCTGACCCTACCATCTAGTTTGGCTACTGGTATGATATTTGAAATCCATTCGAGATAGTCTATGGGTTTGATAAAATTGACATCTAGCAGTTTCTTCAGTTCTTCTTTCACCATGAAAGCCACCTGCGGATGCATCTTTCTGAGCTTCTGTTTAACAGGCTTAGCTCCTAGAGCCAAAGATAAGTGATGCATGATGAGATTTGGATCAAGCCCTGGCATGTTGGTGTATGTCCATGCAAAGTTGATCTATTTTCTTCTAAAGAACTCTGTAAATGCTAGTTTTTCCTGTTCTGTTAGAGCCTTTGCCATGTGGACCATTCTGGGATTATCACTTGTGTTGACATTGATCACTTCCACCGGTTCTATCAAGATCGACGATCTTTCCTGATGTGTTAGATTGGGAAGAGGGTCAAGTGTTCCATCCTTCGGCGCCTTAGAGAGGTTTTCACCATTGGATGTGTCTTTCTTTTTACTATTTTGAGGATCTAACACTGCCGCGGAGCCATTTTCACCGTTAGATCGTTCTTTTATTTTGATGTTTTTGTGACTGAAAGGCTTGGCGCTCTCTCCAAAATAGGACTGCACGTTGAGTTCTATAGCATAGCCAGCTTTGTGGTCGCCTGTAGGTATGTGATCTCTAAGCTCAAGGTAATCGATGATTGCGTCATCATTTTTAAAGGTGTCTAGATCAGGGGTGGTGCCTTCGAGGTCCCAATCTATAAGTTCGGGGTGTACCAGAGGTAAGGGGTCATGCGGTTGGTTGGATTCAATAGAGTTGATGGTAAGGGCATAATTGTTGAGGGAATGAACAAAGTCTGTGATGGTACTCACTAGTAGGGGATCCGTCAAGGGAGGTATCATTATTTCCTCACGATTGTCACTATTGTCATTATGCGGAACGGACTCTAGTGGTCTAGCTCTTAGACCTTGTCTCTCATTCACAGGGGTTGGGTCATACTCGTGGATAACGTCAATATCCTTTTCATCACAAGACAGCTCAGAGAGGCTATCCCACTCGTACTCATTAGAATCTATTTCACTCCCTAGTTGCATCCTCTGAATTTGTTCAACCATATTGTTAGTGGCTACTTCTATTTGTTTTTCCTTATTTTTGTTGCTTCTTGGTGCTCCAGTGTATCCTAGCTCTGTAGTGTCTCAGGTTGTTAAGGTATGAGGTTGGATGGGTTCAGTGATGCCATCCTTTCTTGATCCAAGTGGACTGTGTCCTTCATATCCCATTTTCTGTAGTATTTGGTAACCTTGCCCATACTGTTCTGTTGGTATAGTGGGATGACCATGTGGTGTTGAGGAGCTAGCTTTATCTTTGTACAACCATTGTAGGACATCTTTTTCATCACTTTCATCTTCTAGGCTTCCCCATTTCACAAATGGTCCTTTGGTTGGCTTCTTTGCTGTGGGTGTTTTTAAGATAGGTCTCCCATAGGATTGAGGAGATAGGGGTAACTGTGCCAAGTAGAGGGACTGAGATACCATGTACTCACCCAAACCTTTATCTTTGAGTTGGAGTTTAGGTGGAGGTGCCCCTGAAGAAGAAGCCAGTGTAGCTGGATCAACATGAGATGACGAGGATGCAGAAGCATGGTTGTTAGGGATTACAATGTCCGGTTTGGACTGAATGGATTTGCAGTATTGATAGGGGTTAGGATCGCCTGGGATGGTGATCTCTTGTCCTTCATGTGTGAACTTGATGCATTGATGGTATGTAGAAGGTACCTCTTTCAAAGCGTGTATCCATGGTCATCCCAGAAGAATGTTGTATGCTAACTCCATGTCAAGGACTTGACAAGCCACATCTTACACTACGGGGCCCACTCTGATTGGTAGAGTAACAATTCCCTTAGACGTTCTTTCTTCCTCATCATAGGCTTTTATGGTGATTTTTCTTTTCAGATCTATAGCCTTCTCCGAAAACCCCAATGTAAGGACTAGCTTCAATGTGCAGATATTCAAACCAGCCCCTCCATCAATTAGGACTCTTTTGATCTTATGCTTGTGTATGAAAGCTTCAATGTGAAGGGAGGCGTTATGTGGTTGAGTGATAGACATATCATCCTTCTCAGTGAAGGATAAGGAGTGTGGTGAGGTGATGTTACCGACCATGTTTTGGAATTATTCTTCAGCTAGTTTCGTGGGAACAGAGGCTTCTGCTAAGGCTTTGTCGAGTATGGACCTATGAGGAGGAGACAGACGCAGAAGTTCTAACATGGAGATGTGTGTAGGTGTTTTGTGGAGTTGATCCATGATACTGTATTGACTCGATGGAGGAGCGGAAGCTCCTCTAAGGGTGACTCTGTTACTACGGGTAGTAACATTGTAGTCTGGATTCTTGTTGATAGTGATCATATTAATGTGTGAGTCACTTTCATAGATATGGTTAACAATGTAGTCATATCTGATATTTGAGTAATTTGCATTGTTAGAGCCACGATTATTTCTGTTGGAAGGACCTTCTTGCTCGTAGTTAGGAAGAGGATCCTTGAATGCTTGATGATCACTGTTTGAGGTATGTTCGTTAACAAATATCTTGTTTTGATCTATTAAGTCTTGGACTATGTATTTGAGTGTGATGCAATCATTGGTCTTGTGCCCCTTATTTCGGTGGTATCTGCAAAAGTCATTGTCGTTTCACCAATGGGGTTTGACCTTTGGTTCGTACTCTTGTGCAGAGGGAAGCGTTGTGAGATTGTCGGCGATTAGCTTCCGCAAGGCAGTTTCTAATGTATCATCCAAAGGTGTGAACTTTCTTCTAGGACGAAAGTTGCTGAACGTAGATTCGGTATTTCTTGGTTTGTTTTGCGGGGGGTCATTTGATAGGTTGAAAATTGGTTGTTTAGTTGCCGCATTTTTGACATCCACCACCCCGTCATTCACAATGTTCTTGTTTTTTGTCTAGAATCTAGGTTTGTCGTTGTTGGTGTTGGTATTGGGAGAGTCTTTGTAGAGTTTGATTTGGCCCTTCGTGATGAGAGCTTTCTCTATGATGAGGCCCATTTCAATGACCTTGATAAAAGATGTAGGACATTGGATTTGGATCTGGTAACTTAAGTCTATTTGCAGATTGTGGACAAATATCTCTAGCATCTGTTTCTTTGGTATTTGGTGTGGGCACTTGCTTGCCAATTGTCTCCATCTTTGTAAGAAGGCAGCAAAAGATTCTCCTCCTTTCTGTTTGGTGTTACAAAGATCCAATATTGAGATGTCGTTCTCAATATTGTATGAGAAGTGGGTGACAAATTGGTTGACAAGTTCATTGAATGTCTTAATACCGAGTGTCAGTCTAGAGAACCAATCCATGGCTTGTCCTCCCAAGCTCCATGGAAATAGTCGCATAAGGTAAGTGTCGTTATGTGTGACCTCTAGACAAGCAGCATTGAACTCTCTGATGTGATCTCTTGGATCACCCTTCCCTCGATACTTATCGAATTTAGGCACCTCAAATCTTGAGGGGAAGGGAATCATGATTAAGGACCTATCAAAAGGATACGGTGAAATATCCTCTAGGGTGTAGTTTTTGGTCGATGTTCCTGCTTTTATGTCTAAAATTTCTTGTTTGAGAGCTTTGACTTCTTGGTTTACTAGGCTTAGGGCATCTAAGGAGTAAATTGTTGTTTTGCTCTTTTCTGCAGGTATTTCACCTTGTCTACTTCCTTCAGGGATTCTCTCTTCATCAGCTTCTTTGAGAGCTTCCACGTCGTAATGCTTAGGGAGTTTGGCTCCTATACTTGCTAGATATAAAAAGTATTTTGATGGATCTTGGGCAAGCACCCCTTCAAGTAGTCGTTGAGATTTTTGGTCATGCTGCATGTGGAGGATCTCATCCATGGAAGGTTCTTTGTCATTGTCATGACCGTCAAAAATACTTTTCTCTGCCATTTCTAACTGCTTTTGTTTTTGTGATCTTGTCAAGACCATGCAAGGTGGTAAAGAGATGGGATGGAGTGAGATTGGAAGATTTTGAGCAAGGTGCTATGATGAAACAAGGTTTTAGCAAGGTTCCTTCTTAGATCTAGATGGTGTCAAACAAGGTGGGTATACAAAAGCGATAGTCTAAGTAGGGATGTTATAAATCAGCCTACTTGATATTGACTAGCCTTTGCACAATCTACTAGTGGAGTTCCGATAGAGAAGGATAAGTAATCCTCGATACTTGGAGGCTCACTAGGTCTTGTTTGAGATTTGATTTTGATCAAGAAAATTTGACTATAATCTTGTTGGAAACTTGGAAAAAGATTTGGCAAAATTTTGGATGAGTAAGCAGCTATGGTGCAGATGGTGGATTTTGCAAGGTCTTTGATTAGATTTTGAAAACTGGATCAAGTTTAAACTGGTTTTTGAAAAGTATTTTGACAAATTCTCTTTGGAAGATACTGGATTTTTGCTCTCAGATTTAAATGCGCAACAACAAGAGGTATATGCGTAACAGGTCGCCACGTATACGCAACACTAGTCTTTTCAAATGCGCAAAGACAAAGTTCAAATGCGCAATTATGACATATGCGCAAAAAATCAGTTCAAATGCACAAAACGTCGGTATGCATGCACAATTCTGGCTATTTTTTGTGTTTTCTCTGATTTTTGGAATTTTTGGATTGTTTTCAGGATTTTCAATGTTTTTGGTTTTGGAAAATTTGGTGTTTCTGATGAAGTTGATGTTCAATTATGGCAAAAGCATAGCAAACACATAGAAGTTTTCCATGATTTTTATCTTTTATATATTTTTTTGTATTTTTGGGACTATTATGACTCAAAACACAAGTACAACTTAGGCAAGATGGGACAATACTTGTTGAATCCTCTAGCTGTGCCACTCAAAGCATGTAGCTTCAGGATCTGGTAGCACCGGCTCCCCTCCACGGCACTCACTTCTCACACATACCAGATCCGGGTTTCCTTAGGCTCGTACCCACACCGAACCTTAGGATTGTCCCTGCTACCTCTACTAAGAGTCACTTGAATCGAGGCCGCTTCAAGGGCTCCGCCCTTTGCATCAACAAATAGGGGTTTTTGGCTTTCTATACAATTGGTTCTTAGATAGGGCAACCATTTGAGTGGTTACACATGCGGCGGCACTACTCTCTGTTATGGAGTCTCCCAGCCTCAAAGGGTTGCACCAATGAGGGTTTTGGGGGAGGTTGGCCGTCAGTGTAACACAACAGCACTCGTTGTTTGAGGTTTTCACCTCAAACACAATTTATTTTAAGTGGCTTGGTAGGGCTTGGCTTTAGCCTGTTACCACTCAGGGTCATTCCCACTTGGACAAGCATGCATCCAAGGGTAGGTCCCCCTAAAGGATTAACAAAAAGAATGACAAGTCTGGCACTTTGATCACCCAGTTAAGGGGAGAGCATAAGCCTATTGTCATTCGCAAACACAGAATATAGTTGTTCACCCAACCTAGTTAAAATAGAAAAACCTAAATGGGCTAAGCTAATTTGTGCACTCACATGATAGTTAACTTGACAAGTGATTAATCATAGCATTGTTCTTTTCCTGTTTGTTAACTTTGAAAGTGATTAATCATAGCATTGTTCTTTTTTCGTTTGTTAACTTTGAAAGTGATTAATCATAGCATTGTTCTTTTCCTGTTTGTAGAAGATAGCAGTGATTAAACTAGAAAGCAAATCCACAAATGCAAGATAGCAATTTGGTCCAATTACTTCCTTCCTAATTAGGGACTATGTGTAGTTTTGTCATGAAATGCATTTGATTACTTCACCCCTAGTTAGGCTAGATAAACTAAGCAAAATATCTAGATGACCTAATCCAGCCACTACTCCTATAAAACCGATGTTAGCTCAGTATGCAAAGATCAAAAACCATACAACAGCAAAGCAGGGAATAGATGCGCAACACTGTAGCCTAAATGCACAGAAACAAGGAGTGTATGCGCCTGCTAAATAAATGTGCAAATACAAAGGACAAATGTGTAATCTTACGAGGTATATGCGCAAAAACAGAGGACAAATGCACAACCTTACAGAGTGAGTGTGCAAATCAGACGGATGCGCAACAATACAGAGTATATACACAAATTAGGTTTAGTTTTTGTAGTCAGGATTGTATGCGCAACTACGACGTACAAATGTGCAATACTGTTGTATGCACAACTGCGAAAGATGATTGCGCAACTGCGGACTATGAATATGCAATACTTGCGTATGTGCAACTTCGAAAGGTAAATGCGCAATTGTAAAGATTAAATGCGCAAGTTGGTCGTATGCACAGCTGCGGAGGACAAATGCACAACGGTAGAGTGTGAATGCGCAAAACTGCTGTCAGAAACCTGTTTCTTCACCTTTTTTTCCTGCACAGACCTGCAAAAGAAACCTACCCGAACCTGCGACTGAAAACACTCATTTTTTGATTAGTTAAGGGTCAAGGGCCCCACGGTGGATGCCAAAATGTGAGGGGGAGAATGAGAGTTAGTTTCAAATGAATAAAAACACAAGAAAAACCCAAACATCAATAGAATGTGAAGATAAAGAGGAATCAAACCAAAGAAGTAGAAATACTTACAAAACCCATTTACCTGTCGTTTTCCATTGTTCCCTATCTTGCTTTGATCTTGATTGAAGCCCTCAGAAGCTCTTTTTAGCTTGCTTGCTTGTTTGAAGATGCCAAAGGAAGAATGGCTATTGATACCTTGTGTGATTGAAGATGAGCTTCAATACACAATAATGGAGGATACTTGGAAAGTGGAATGAGAGAATTTTGAGTATAGATTTGATGCAATAATGAATCCTCCTCTAATGGCTTAGAAGAGGGTTCTATTTATAGAATTTTTGAAAATAGAATGGAGGGTGAGGATTAACAGATGAGATCAATGGCTAGGAATAAGAGTGAATCTTTAATTCATAATGGGTGAATTAAAAATCTTTTATTTGAAAATAGTGGATTATGACAATTGAATTAAATATTCAATTGTTGGGAAGAGTGGGGAACATTTGAATTAAAAATTCAATTGTTGGGAAGAGTGGAGGATAATGGGGAACATTTGAATTAAAATTTCAATTGTTGGGAAGAGTGGAGGATAATGGGGAACATTTGAATTAAAAATTCAATTGTTGGGAAGAGTGGGGAACATTTGAATTAAATATTCCATTTGTGAAGGCTAGTGGGGAACATTGAATTAAATATTCCATTTGTGAAGGATAATTGATTTAATGATTTATTTTGGAAAATGGAGGAAATTAGCTAATTAAATATTAGGAATATTTAATTATATGTGCAACATGGTGAGGTAGATTGATGAGTTGGATTGATGAGGTGGATTGATGAAGTGGATTTTTAGGAGATTTTAATTGATGTGAGATATAAGAAGAATTTAGGGAATTTAATTAAATAAAATGGCTTTATTTAATTATGGGATAATGAGCCAATTAACTAAATGTATAACATTTATTTAACTACCAGAAGAAAATAAGAATTAAGATAAATATTAAATATTTACTTAATTCGACTTGAGCCAATTTTAGGTGCATACAGTAACTACACTTATGTTTCTTAAGGACTAAATAATTCATCTTTAAGACCTCTTTAGTGTACCCATTGCACAATAAAATGTACCTATCTGTAACAATAGCAACATCCCATCTCCAAGCTTTATTGATTCATACATGGCACGATCAATATAATTGGAAAGAATGCCACTTAATTGAAGTGGCTCAAAATGGACATTTGCAACACCTTAAAACTCCAACAAATGGAAATACTGCTTAACACTGACTATTGTTCAAGTCTCCTCTCATTTCACCACCATCCCAACAACAAATGATTAATGTTTTAAAGCATTCTATTCGAGTGAATCGTGCTATACAAGCCATTCAGAAATATTCACAACGATATTGGTTCATTAAAACAAGATATTACAATCAACTGGGAAAGAATTTCAAATAGCTACCATCCATGGAATTTGCACTGTAATCTCCAAATCCATTGACATACACTAATGATGAAACTCCTAATCGGGGACATGCAATGCAAGAAGATAATCTTGGTGGATGGCAAGTCTTGTGAAGTCTGTACCTAGGTTTGCCATTTCAACTAGATGGGCTCGACATGCTTAGGAAACAAGAAGAGGACCAGTTAAGAGCACTATCACTTGAAAATAGTTGACTAAAACAAAAAAAAAAAAAAATTACTTGCATACCTACTCTTACCCACTCCTATTAAAAATCAACTTTACCTGGATGCATCTTTCAATGACCATTCACTAGCAACAAAAATGTATGCTTTCTTCTCCAATTACGAAGGAACCACTAATTACTTTTATCTACACACTTTGCAATCTTTGCGTGGATGCACACTTTGCTTTGATTTTATTTCTTTTATGGCTTCTATTTTATTTTTCTATGCAAAACAAATGATGTTCTTTTCCTATTTTTTTTCTAGTTATAAGAACTTCTCAATTTTCATTGTATAGTTGTTTATTCCAATTTCTAATTTCCTACAACCTTTCTTGGCATTCCCTTTGCACATTAAGGTGCCATTCCTAGCATATAGGAATCCTACCCTTTATAGTCAAGGATAACAGAAAACACAACAAAACTACTGTGCTATAGCAGGGCAATAGCGCAATTGCAGTAAAAGTACATCTATCCATATACTAGAGAGCAAAAAGAAAACCAAAGTCACAGAAGTATATGTCCATGACTAACAGACACAAGACTAAAGATCAAAGCTTGGTAAGAGCAATTGCCATAGAAGTAAGCATCCTAATGATTTTTTTGTACCTTTTTTTTAATCTTTCCTGTCTCATGAGATCTTCTTACTTTTGTCAGACATCACCATCACTTCTATCATCTATGCCAAATAGATCATCTTGTGCATTATAAATTGAACCATACTAACACACTTCAATACTAATATGTGCACTTTCTTGAACCATAATTGGGACACCCTGAAGTATATGGAAACATATGATTTGACATGTAAGAACTTGTCCAATCATCTTAACTGAACCAAGATTTGAAAATCCAACACCAACCACTCACCACTCATCATAACTCACTACAGCCTAAGCTCGCACAACATGAAGGCATACAATATCTCCTATGAAACATCTTATACATGATCAAAGAATAAGAAGACCATGCACATGCACACCTTTGGAAACCAATGACCTAACTGAACTAAACTTCTTGAAAGCATGATTCCAATGAAGAGATAGAACATTGACCACTAATGAGATTAGTATCCTGACATGATGATATCACTGATCCTGATCCTTTTGACATCAATGACAACCTTGCCATCATATGTGACATTATTATTATGCATGTGGTTAAATTATGTAATGGACTAACTACCGTTGTGCAACTGAGGTGGATGTAGGGACAAAGTTTTCCCCTCTAGGATGAGGAGAGAGAGTATCACCAGGGAGAGGGTGATAGATCACGTGAATACAATGATCATTGTGCCATCAGAGAATGCACACACACATTCACATTAGAGGTTTCATCAAAACTAGAGTAAGTCTTAATCTTTAGTTGTTAGTCATAATTGTGATGCTTTTACATCGCTACTATCTTTGTGATGTGGTGTCATTGTCTTATCAACGATTTTGTTGTCCATGTCAACAAATGAGGAGGTTAATAATACCTCTATGTGTTAAGATGACTTAGGAAGTTGACATATCATATCAATATTTTATTCGTCAAATGCATAATGAAAGTATTGATTAATGCATTGTCAACGTCAATGAATAAGCCTATTATCATTTAAACCCATGCATATTTAAATCTAAAGTTGTTGATTAAATAAGTTATATACTAAATGTATAGAACGTGGGATAGAGTTTATATAGATTAAATTGTTTATATGTATTAAAAGTTTATTATTGAGGGAGGTTTCTCCCCACCAAACCAATCCTAGTTTGTAGTGAAATGGGAAGGAGCGGTAGATCCACTTCCCTATTCTCTTGGATTAAGGGCCACGAGTGGTTGGCAACCACTTTTGGAAAATAAATAAAAACTCTTTTCAGAAACATTCTATGCCTACCTAGTTGGAAGAAAAAAGAATGTAGCTCATTATGAATATTATCTTTTGTTTTCATTAACCGGAAGTGTAAACCAGAGATATTTTTGTTCGTATTTCTTTGTGCCAAGAGGAGTGGCGACTGTAGAAGCACCTATACCTTCTATACTTGTAGTAAAGATTTCAATTTAGGTTCTCTCATATCGTTGACATGCTCAGTCTATCTATTCTTGTTCATGCAAATATGCTAGAACTTGTTTATGAAAGGTATACTTTGAATACGGTCTCTATTTATCCATTTTATTGAAGACCAAAAGAATATATATTTTTCTGTGTTCTCTACATAAAGATCGAGAGTATTTAAGTGTGGTATTACTTGTAATGGCCACTGAAAGGTCGTAAGTCTTTAAAGACTATGTTAATCTTTAGAGGCCTTAGAAGGCCGGTAGCGCTAAGAGGTCGATAGCCTCACTCTTAAGCATTGGAGTCTATTTTATAACTCTTGGTGTACTCTATGAAGACCGATAAGTTTTTGAACTCTGAGTATTCGTAGAAGGATGATATGGCTATAAACTCTGTGTATATGGTAAAGACTATTCAATGGTCGACTTATACTTATGTTCCTTTAATCTTTTATACACCTAAATAGAGGTGATAAGCAAGCAAAAATGCATTATTACTATGGCCTTGAGGCAAATAAAACTATGTTTCATGGCATTGTATCGTACACCTGTAAGAGGCCGATCAATAGAGTCTATCTCTGCATTCTTATATGCCTTTATAAGCAAGTTGAAAGCTTTGTATATTGTTTAAATTACATTCTTTGTTAAGCTTGTAGGAGGCCAACATGCATTTCACATGCATAGTATAGTTTTACACTCTTTACATTGAAAATATGACTGATAAACTATAGTCTTTTTTACTCTTGGTGGCACATGTAAATAGGTCGACAACTTGACTTTCTCATGCATGCCTGTGTAAGGCAGAAATTTATAAATGCATGAGTAATTATGTAGTAAGCCACCAATAGAATAAACTTACATTTGAATACCTGAATGATCGATAGCCTTTAACTAAGATTTCTTTATTTGTTGAATAAACGATATGTCCTTACAAATATCATGAGGGAGAGAGTTATGTGAGACTCAGTCTTTTGGTAAGGTCGATTGGCCAATGAGTAGGAACTCATCCTTACATTATGTGTAAGTGAACTTATTATTTTCTCTCCTCAAGACCAATTTGTTTAAAGTATTAAAACATTATGGTAGTTTGTAATAAGATAATATTGATATGATTACATAAGTGTAATCCCGGCTATAAATAGCTTTGAGTCTATTTAATATTTTGGCTAAGATTATCCCATACTTTGTAAATAGCAGTATTATGGCCAATCGAGATGAGTATATAACTTATCATTGAAAGAATGAATACCAAATGTATTCATGAGCATGGAATCGGGTTTGACTAGTCATTGAGTAGTTTGACAGGTTATCATAGATCTAAGTTTGCAAGGATACAAAGACGAGCTCAATGCCATTACTTAAGTCACCCAGGCTCTTACCTTATACTTGTCTTGTTGACTTGTAGTAGAGGGTATACTTTATGTCAATTAGACAGATATTGGATAAGCATATCAAAGTATGTTGATTTATTAATTATCGATATAAAAGAAGGTTGTCTCCAAGTTGAGAAAAGTGTGTGTTAACATACGACTTATTTATATGAAACTTTGGCCAAAGTAATGCAAAAGTCACCGATTGTATTGTAGGTTCACTGTGCTCCTAATAGTTTAACAGTTAGAGGGGTTGTACATAGCTAGAGGTAGACTAGAAGTTGTAAACCTGATTGTTTCTAACTAGGACACTGCACTAGTTCTCAAATGCATAGAATCAATTGATTCTCATTATCCATACCCTCGTGAAGGCAAGGGCCACTTCTAGTAGAAAGGTGCACGGGGGACCGTGGGTCTGTGGTTGGAGGAAAAGCACCAGGGTGATGCTCTCCCTTTTGTAGTTGATTGCCGAAGATTTGTGAGCAGAAGATATCATTTATTTGTACATATAAATTTGTAATGACTTGTAAGCTCCATGTAAAGCGACCATCAACTGATGTAATATATCATGTATTTTGTAAATGCACAAGTCCCTGCTTTACTTGGTTAAAAAATAAATAAAAGTAAATATCTATCTTGAGATTTTGGCATTTAATGCTTTTATTTGTAAGTGTTTTATTAGCATTTCAATTTGAGATGTTACAGTTGGTCCAGATCATCTAGCTTGACTGGAGCCTCATTAAATGGTACTTTTCATGTCAATGATCCAACGATAAAGAAAAGAGACTGAATTTCAATCAGTCATTTCATGCCAACGATCAAAAGATGACATGCGTACATTGGGAACTACACTTATGTTTCTTAAGGACTAAATAATTCACCTTTAAGACCTCTTTAGTGTACCCATTGCACAATAAAATGTACCTATCTGTAACAATAGCAACATCCCATCTCCAAGCTTTATTGATTCATACATGGCACGATCAATATAATTGGAAGAATGCCACTTATAGAAGTGGCTCAAAATGGACATTTGCAACACCTTAAAACTCCAACAAATGGAAATACTACTTAACACTGACTATTGTTCAAGTCTCCTCTCATTTCACCACCATCCCAACAGCAAATGATTAATGTTTTAAAGTATTCTATTGGAGTGAATCGTGCTATACCATCCATTCAGAAACATTCACAACGATATTGGTTCATTAAAACAAGATATTACAATCCACTAGGAAAGAATTTCAAATAGCTATTTCAAATAGCTACCATCCATGGAATTTGCACCGTAATCTCCAAATCCATTGACATACACTAATGATGAAACTCCTAATCGGGGACATGCAATGCAAGAAGATAATCTTGATGAATGGCAAGTCTTGCGAAGTCTGTACCTAGGTTTGCCAGGGTATAAAAACCAGAGATGATGATGTCCTTTAAGGAAGAGGAGGGACAATGAGAGCAATCTTCTCGATCACTAGGGCACAGACCTCCATGGTGATCTCTTCCCTTTCCATCATTTTCCCCTTCCCCTTGTCAATGAGCTGAACTTTGCCCTGCAGGGCACAGCTAGCGTTTAGGGCGGCTTCAACTTCCGCTACACGCTCCTTTAAATTCAGACCATTATCTAAATTTGGCAGCGCCTCTGCTGTGGGGAAATTGAGCTTGGCTTTGGCTTTGGCTCCTTCGATCTGAAAAGCCGCTTCATCATAAGCCAAACCATTACGCCTCTGTACACTTTCTCTTCTTATTTGCCCCCCTCTAAATTTCCAATATATCGGAAGCTCTTTCTTTGGGATATGAAATACAGTATGCAGCCATATAATTTCTGTGAGAAGAGGAGACCGGCATAGACTTAGATATAATAATTGGCTCTTCTTCTGCGAGAAGAATAGACTTTTGAGTTTCAAAGCCATACAGGTTATTGCATTTATAGCCTCCTGTGGGGCAATTGCCCTCGGCGCGCATACACACTCCACTAGTGGCCCCTTTAATTTGATGGCCGTATAGCCGTATTTACACATTGTTATTTTGTTGTGTGTTTGTTTGGCTTGTGTTTTGGCAATGAACTTTATTTGGGGTGCTTGGCTACTTGTGCATTGGATAAACATGAGTTTGGTTCTGAAATGAGAGGA
This sequence comes from Cunninghamia lanceolata, assembly GCA_027924645.1. NCBI lineage: Eukaryota > Viridiplantae > Streptophyta > Pinopsida > Cupressales > Cupressaceae > Cunninghamia > Cunninghamia lanceolata. Next base: position 17,865,206 of record BSBN01000547.1, read on the forward strand.
AATTTTCCTTGTACCATTGTCTGTCAAAAGACTCATTAGTGGGTCTCTTAAGAATGTTTTTAAGAAGGTGATTATGGTTGCAATGGACATTTTAAAATTATGAAGACTAAAAAACTCTACAAATTATAAAGTCCCTATATTTTATAAGATAAGGTGCTTTCATCTTGAATATACATTGCCAAAATAGATTACAGAAATAACATAAAGTTTTCTACCACATTAACATTAATGATGCAGAGGCATCCACACTATAACCTTACAATACAGCATGGATATCTGCAGCCCATCATCATCATCATCATATTCATCCTCATCATCATCATATTTGACTTCACTATCAGCGACAACCCCATCTTCACTACCTTCAACATCATGACATTCGACACCTCCTTCGTCAGCAGGATATCAAATATCCGGTTGCTCCAAATATCCTGATGACGACCACTTCAGCACCTTCCCTTCGATGCTCCGATAGCCGACGACACAAGCAACAACATCATGATATTCAACATCATGATAATCAACAGGATAAAGAACATCCGGTTCCTTCCATTTATCCTGATGATGACAAAACCTTAACTCCTCGCACCGTTCACTCGATGCTGACGTCACCCGATATCCTGATGACGTAGATCCTAATGACGATGACGTCACCCGCAGCTTCTCAATATCCTGCTGCTCCGAAATGTCCTGATGACGTATATCATGATGATGATGACGTCATATCCTGCTGTTGGCCAAACTTAACTTTTCCGGCCCGCGATCAACTTGATCAACCCGATCTTCAACCTGATGCCGTTACGCTCCTCCTCGGCCCTCCTGATGATGATCACCCCGACGCACTTACACTTCAAGCAATCGAAAGCATCATGCTCTCCTCCATTTATCCGGATGACGATGCCCGATATGACTGTAGGATATTTGCAGAAATATCCTGATGATGCCGTCTTCACGAACTTTTAGCCTTAGCAAAATTTCACTTCGCTGATCCTCCAGGGATAACCTGATCCACTCTCAGGGTGATCTTCCACACTTTGTCAACTCGACCTAGCACATGCCCATGCTAGGGTCTTCAACACCTTTCAGTCGCGATCCTGCACACCTGCATGCAAACAAACAAACTAACACCTACCCTACTGTACATCGCCATTCCACCGATCAGACGGATCAACCGGTGGAATGGATCAGTAAATCCATGAAACCACCCAAACCAGCCAATCGATTACACAAAGGGGATTAAACAGAAAATGAAAACAGGATCTTTATTGATTTCAAAGATGCAATACAATGATCAGACTCTCTCTCTGCCTCACTTTCTGTAACCTAGCTCGATCGATGATATCTATCTGTCTGTATGCAATACCAACCGATCTCATGCTTAAATAGATTTTCCTACGAGTACTACTGACCCGACTCCAAGTGGCTGGGAACTCTCTCCAAGCGGCTGGGAGGTCCAACCGATCATACATCATGACAGCTGTGCTAACAAACTTCCTAAAAATAGCAAAAGCATGGTCAGCATGATCTTATCATGATCAGCATGACCTTATTACATGCATTTGGTCTTAACAGACCTTCTTGAAAACATAAACAAGACCTATAACAAACTAACTGCCTCATGGAGGCCAGCTGTTAGGTAGGTGCCTCTGCACCATACTCCCCAACAGAAAAGAACTCATGTCCCATGAGTTTAGTATGTGGAAGTCCTCCACCTTTACACTTTGTCATGTCAGTGCTCTGACCTATTCCAGCTTTGTCTGCTGCTGTCTCTTGGCTGCTCCAAGACTTCTGAACTGTAACTTGCTTTCTGGCAAGTAAATCCTCATGCCTGTGGATGTAGGCCTTTCTCTCACATACCCTGTGTTTGTCAGGTTGTCTGACCAGAACCTCTTTCTGAACTGCCTCTTTCACTTCTGACATGTTCAACTCTGTCTTCCTGTCAACCTTTATAGGACAAGCAATAGTCCCAACTATGACAACATCCTTGTCATTCTTCTGAACTGATGGCTGTGTACAAACCTGTTTCTGCACCTGCTGCTGACCTCTGTCAGTCACAACTGAAACTTTCTTCAGCTTGTTGTCTGTAACAACTCCTGTCCCTGCAGTATCCTTATCGGCTTTTATGCCTGCTCCTATAGGCATCTGCACATACTCCTTCTTTCCTATTAAAATGACTTGGGCTGCCTTCTGTACTGCAGCATTTGCCTGCAATGGCATCAACTTAATAATCTTCCCATCCTTCTTGATGGTGTAGGTATTAGCATACCCATCATACAGTACCCTTCTATCAAATTGCCATGGTCTACCCAACAGTAGGTGACAACATTCCATGGGCAATATGTCACACAAAATTCTATCATGATATGCTCCAATCTGAAAATCCACATATGCCTGTTCAGAGACAAAAAGTGATTGACTATCACTCACCCAAGATGCCTTGTAAGGGTGTGGATGTGGAATCCTTTCCAAATTCAGTTTATCCACCATTTCCTGAGATACCATGTTGTCTGTTGAACCAGTATCAATGACAACCTTACATACCTTACCTTTGCTCTTGCATGTGGTCCTGAAAAGAGCTCTTCTTTGCATCAGATCCTTTGATGCCTGCAAACTAATTCTCCTTAGCATCAATGATTCTCCACTCTCTGGATATCCATAATTATCAGCCTCCTTATCCTTTTGATAAGTGTTTGAACTCTGTGCACTTTGCTCTATTGTCTCTTCTTGTACAAGTTGTACTCTCTTGTCACTAGTTCTATCATTTCTGGATGATGAACCTTTGTTTTCTGGACACTTGAAAGATGGATGACCAAACTCTCCACAGGTGTAACATTTTCCTGAAAATGTAGTAGAACCTCTACCACCTCCAAATCTGCCTCTATTACCTTTCCATCCACCCTTGAAATCAGACTGTCCCTGTCCTTTACCAGTGTCTTCTTGACCCTCATTGGTTTGCTTTTGTGTAGGGGCTGCTCCTCTTCCCCTATGGTTTCCTCTTCCTCTCATGGACTTATCATGTCCTCTATTCATCTTTTCTTCAATCCTGATTGCCATTTGATAACAATCCTCCACATTCTTAGGGTTAGCTAAAACTAACTCATCCTGTATGTTAAACCTCAAACCAGCCAAGTACCTAGCCACCTTTTCTACCTCATTCTCATGATGACCAGATCTCATACTCAACTTATAAAACTCCTCAGTATATGCCTTCACATCCCTTTCCTTCTGCTTTAAAAATTGCAGCTTCTTAAACATCTGGATTTCATAATCCCTAGGCAAGAATTTACCTTTGATCCTTGCTACCATCTTATCCCATGAAGTGATCTCTGACTTCCCTTGTTTCCTTCTCTCAGACTGTACATAGTCCCACCAAACCAAAGCATGACCTCCTAACTTGGTCTTTGCAATCTTTACCTTCTGATCCTCAGCAACATCTTCACACTTAAAGTGATTATCCAGTGCAGCAATCCAATCCAGCAACTCATCTTCATTCAAGCTTCCAGTATACTTGGTAACATCAACCTTTACCTTAGGTTTTTCACTCTGTACTGCCTTTAACAGTTTTGCAAATTTCTGGTCTTCAGCATCCAGTTCTTCAGTTACCTCTTCATACTCTTCAACAGTATCTTCATCTTCTTTAGACTCACTGTCTGCCACTTCCCTCTTTTTGTTCTTTTCCAGGGCTGTAAGCCTGGCTTGAAGTGCTTCAGCAAGCTCCTTCATCTTCCTCATCTCTCTGGCATGTTTCTCCTTCATCTCCTGCAATTCCCTTGCAGTCCCACTACCTTTCGGAGGCATTTTGTCAACCTCTCAATCAACACACAACACACAATCAACTCTACCTCTGCCCTTTCGGTGACAGAATCAACACACAATAGCCCAGACCTTTTGCTGAGCTCTGATACCACTATGACGCAGAGGCATCCACACTATAACCTTACAATACAGCATGGATGTCTGCAGCCCATCATCATCATCATATTCATCCTCATCATCATCATATTTGACTTCACTATCAGCGACAACCCCATCTTCACTACCTTCAACATCATGACATTCGACACCTCCTTCGTCAGCAGGATATCAAATATCCGGTTGCTCCAAATATCCTGATGACGACCACTTCAGCACCTTCCCTTCGATGCTCCGATAGCCGATGACACAAGCAACAGCATCATGATATTCAACATCATGATAATCAACATGATAAAGAACATCCGGTTCCTTCCATTTATCCTGATGATGACAAAACCTTAACTCCTCGCACCGTTCACTCGATGCTGACGTCACCCGATATCCTGATGACGTAGATCCTGATGACGATGACGTCACCCGCAGCTTCTCAATATCCTGCTGCTCCGAAATGTCCTGATGACGTATATCATGATGATGATGACATCATATCCTGCTGTTGGCCAAACTTAGCTTTTCCGGCCCGCGATCAACTTGATCAACCCGATCTTCAACCTGATGCCGTTACGCTCCTCCTCGGCCCTCCTGATGATGATCACCCCGACGCACTTACACTTCAAGCAATCGAAAGCATCATGCTCTCCTCCATTTATCCGGATGATGATGCCCGATATGACTGCAGGATATTTGCAGAAATATCCTGATGATGCCGTCTTCACGAACTTTTAGCCTTAGCGAAATTTCACTTCGCCGATCCTCCAGGGATAACCCGATCCACTCTCAGGGTGATCTTCCACACTTTGTCAACTCGACCTAGCACATGCCCATGCTAGGGTCTTCAACACCTTTCAGTCGCGATCCTGCACACCTGCATGCAAACAAACAAACTAACACCTACCCTACTGTACAGCGCCATTCCACCGATCAGACGGATCAACCGGTGGAATGGATCAGTAAATCCATGAAACCACCCAAACCAGCCAATCGATTACACAAAGGGGATTAAACAGAAAACGAAAACAGGATCTTTATTGATTTCAAAGATGCAATACAATGATCAGACTCTCTCTCTGCCTCACTTTCTGTAACCTAGCTCGATCGATGATATCTATCTGTCTGTATGCAATACCAACCGATCTCATGCTTAAATAGATTTTCCTACGAGTACTACTGACCCGACTCCAAGCGGCTGGGAACTCTCTCCAAGCGGCTGGGAGGTCCAACCGATCATACATCATGACAGCTGTGCTAACAAACTTCCTAAAAATAGCAAAAGCATGGTCAGCATGATCTTATCATGATCAGCATGACCTTATTACATGCATTTGGTCTTAACAGACCTTCTTGAAAACATAAACAAGACCTATAACAAACTAACTGCCTCATGGAGGCCAGCTGTTAGGTAGGTGCCTCTGCACCAATTAACAATGACTATTATCATTGACAATATGATGAAGAGAGGTATCCCCCTCCCTAACAAATGTGCTCTCTACAAATCTATAGAGGAATTGGTCCACCACTTATTCTTAGATTGCTCCTCTTCTTCTAGTCTCCTATACTCGCTCCTCTCTCAATTTCTCTTGCCCTAGGCCATACACTCCTCTATGTATGATCTAATTTTGCAATGGAAGGCTCCATTCCTTTCCTCTCTCTTCAAGAAACTTTGGAAGCTTTTTCTTCCCCACCTCCTCTAAGAGATTTGGAAAGAGTGAAATCTCAAAATTTTCTAGGATAAGGAATGAAATGTTTTTAGGATGGGTGCCACAATCATTGAAGATATAAAGAACTTTTAAGCTTTTCCAAGTATAACAAACTCCAAGTTCCTAAATTGGAGAGGGTCTTGTCTATAATTGGGATTTGGAATTTTTCGTTGTGGAAACTTTGACCATCATTAAGCCTGACCGAAGTCTAGTCAATTGGATCAATCCCCCTCACGACTGACTTAAGCTCAACATTTCATGTTGCCTCAAAGGGGAACCTAGGAGATACTAGAGGAGGAGTGATAATAAATTATGCTAGATCTCTTATGGCTACCTATGCGAGGTCATTGGGAATTCAAACCAACCATTATGCTAAGGCTTGTGCTACTCCCATGGGATCCAACTAGCCTCCAAACTCAACATCATTGAGGGATTCTCAAAATATCATTAACTTTCTCAAGGATGTCTCAACCCCTAACTAAACCATAAAAAATATCATGGATGATGCCAAGGTACTCATGCAAAATGTTGAAGATATAAAAATTACTTACTCCTACTGGGAGGGTAACCATTGTGCTAACTAGTTTGCCAACAAGGGTGTGACTAATGAAGTCTTTTTCCACGTGGACTAGTTTAGTTAAACTTCCATGTCCCATCATTTTTCTCTTAGATAAAGATGCCTTTGCTTCATAGAGCTAATTACCCCCTCCATTGGTGGATAACCAATTATTGTAATTTACCATGCCACTTAGATTTTCCCTCCCTTTAACTAGCAAATAAATCTATTCTCACCCTTTATTCCCCTGGGAGACTAGTTTTGTTAGTGTTCTCTCTATATTGTTAATTACTTTCATGCATGCATATATTCAAGGCTCTTCTTCACCATAATATCACTTACCACCTCTATAAGTACCCAAAATTGCATGGGTCATATTACATGTTCGATGGCAATTTGACAATCTAATGCATGTTCCATGTGGCATGCTTATTTCTCCTCACAACCTTTTCTTCCTTGATGAAAGTTATCTCGGCATGCTAGTACCCTTAGTCTTCTTCATCTTGTTTTCCATCCTCCTTGTTTTCCTAACCACCTCTTTGCCTTTGAAAACCTAATATCCTACCTTGAGTTACAAGGGCACCCACGAGACCATAGGGTCACTTGGGTGACCCATGTTAAGTTGTAGGGTTACCCAAGTGACTCGATAGAAGGGGCGGCCTAGATCCTGACTTGGGTGACCCTATAATGTTTTAAAAGTGAGCAAAAGTCACTTATTTTTTGCTACTTTTCTTTAAATTTCCTTCCCAATGGCTAGCCTTTTTCCATACTTTCCTTCCCGCTTTAATTCTTTCTTTCATGCCTATATTTATGTCATATTATTCCTCCTCTATCTTCTACATTCCTCTCTTATATAAAACCCCCTTCTCATTCATAAGGGAGGAGAATTTTTTGCATACAAGCTTTGAGTAAATTCAAAGAAGTTTTCTCCCTATGGAATTTAGAAAGATTAGGCTGCATTCGTAATTGTTTCTTACGAGATATGCATCCCTTCCCCAAGCATCAAACCACCTTAGAAGATTGCATGCCTGTTTATATAACCTCAAGCCCAAATCCTCTTTTTTAGTTATATTAAGAAGCTAATGTTATCTTCTTGACACTTGCATGTCATACGAAGTTAATGTTATCTTCTTCTCGAAGTAATATAGTCAATCCTAATTTAGGAGGAGAATTTTTTGCATGCAACCTTTAAGTACTGTAATTCTTTCTTAAAAGCTCTGCATCCCATCCCCAAGCAATGGATCACAGTAGGAGTTTGCATGCTTCTTTACATAGCCTCAATCTCAAATCCTCTTATTTAGTTATACTTGGGAGCTAATTATATCTTCATGATGCTCGCATATCATAGGAAGCTAATTCTATCTTCCTCACAATTCACTTTCAATTCAATCCCTAATTTGAATCTTCCCCTTCCATCAAGTGAAGTACCCCAAGGCTAGAAGAGGAGAAGAGACAAATAAAAGTCATACCCTTTGAGAACACATTCACAACAGTTCTTCAAGGAGCTCAAATGCTTCTCCCAAGTTCTTTGATTTTGAAACAATTTCATTTCTTAGTAATTATATCACTCATCTTGCCTAAGGACTACACCACTTTATTGTTGTTTCTTAGTCTAGTTTAAGTTTATTTGTCACTTTCTTAGTTAGTGTTAGATCTAAATTACTTATTTTTTCTTACTATAGTAGATTAGAAGTTTCTTTTACTTTCAAATGCATCTCAAAATTGAAAATGACAAAAAACATATTGTAGATTGCATGAAAAAGTCATAAAGTTAATTAGCTCACACTTCATTTTAGAAAAAAACATAGAAACTAGATAAGCATTCTTTCTTACATGCATATAGTTTAGCCTTCATAGAAAAGCACAAAATCAATACAAAAAGAGAAAGTAAGCCATTAATTCCACCATAAGGCCTTCAATCGACGTCAATAAATCATCCAATAAACACAAAAGAAAGCAACTCTTTCAAACTGCTTGAAAACACAAAACACAAAAGAAAATAGAGAAAACATATCAACAAAACAAAACAAGCAATGACTATCGCCTTTATTTTCTTTTATTTTGTGGGTATTTTATAGTCACTTTTGTAAATGAGGTAGATTGTGAGCACATCTTTCAATGGGGCCCTTCATGTTATCAGAATGCCAACATAGTAATAAAATATTGGTGCATAGGCTTGAAACCTATAGAATAAGTGCCTTCAAAAGCCTCAATATGGATTCAACTCTATAGCCTTTTGTGTAAACCATGTCAAAATATCTCATTTAAAATGGTATATGAATTTATTGGGGATTAAATCTACACCTTAAACATTTGGTAGAACTAGATAAACCTATACCAAACTCCTAATTAAATTAATGTAGAAGATTTGGAATGGATTCAATTGATTGACTATGAACATGTATTTCATTGTGTTTTAGTTATCACATGAGTATGGCCACCTAGTTCATAAATTCCTAATCATTTTAAATACAAAGCTACAACTACATGTATAGGTATCCAAAAACAACAAAAGATGATGGTTTCTAAAAACCCCAAAAGAAACACATTATTAAGAAAATAGGGTAGAAATATGAGATAATAAAAATGGACAATGAAAGAAAAAAAAAGGTCTTAGGAAAATCTAGGGGTCTAAATGAAAAGGCCAATATTGAAGATTCTGAAAGAAATGCATTGGAGGAAAGGAATCTCCTAGAATGATATGAGATCAAAGAAGATGATAAAGGAATCTCAAATATCAGGCCGATGGTGCACGAAGGGGATGAAAACAAGCAAATGGAACACATAGAGGAAAAAGAATGATAGAGTAGTAATCATGAATTCAATCAATATTTAACATTAGAGAAAGAGGATTTTTATTTGAGTGAAGATACTATTGGTTCTACAACCCACTTTCAGCAATTTCTAAGAAGTTTCCAATTTCTATGCTCAAAATTGTTGAGGGGACGGGCCAATGGACAAGAGATAAACAAATCTCTCTTGAACTTTAGGCACTACAAAACCTAGGAGGGTTTCCATATCAATACTCACTAGATTCTATATGAAATGCCATGGGTTTATCACAGTGTCAAGTAGATAAAATGTTTATGGAAACATAGCAATGGTTTACAAATTTGAGACAATCTCCATCAATTCATTGTACCTTTAGGCTCATTTATGAACAAAATAAGTTACAAATAAATTATAGCATGAAAGATTCCCATTGTTTGATATTTGATATAACTGGGTTGGGAGGAATTCAAAAAATGATTAGTGCCTAATTTCTTGGGATCATAGATTCATGCAAGTATTGATGCAACCTAATCTTGACAACTCTATTTCTAAAGGTTAGATAAGATATTGATGCCCTACAATAATACATAACCAGTACATGCAAGTTACTTTGATGCTACCATTCTTAATTATCCTTTATTGAAATTACTAATCTCATTACCTATTGAGAAAGACTTCTCACATTCCTTGAATGTGCACTAACTAAGAAAGGTAAAATAGACAACAAAGACTAATCATCCTTGACAATTTATCTCTAAGAATGATATCACAACAAAGGAGTTAGTAACATAAATAAACATTCTCTCATATATTTCAATTTAGAAAAGAGTATCAACATGAAGTTTTGTACAACATATAATTTATCTTGTATTTCTCAAATAAAATAGAATTATAATTAGTTTCCAAGTTCTACTCTCATTTTCCCCCCTTTTACAATGAAGTTTCAACCCCTTTTATAAGCAAATATAGGAAGAATTAGTGCACTACCGAGTGACTCTTGTCATTAGATTATCAAAGCTAAACTGCCACAATTTAAAGGTCACATGAAGATTATCATTATTTCTTACATGCATATAGCTTATCCTTCATAAAAAAAACACAAAATCAACACAAAGAGAAAGAAATCCCTCAATTCTACCACAAGGCCTTAAACTGACATCAACAAATCATCCAACAAACATAAAAGAAAACAACTCTTTCAAACTACTCGAAAAAATAAACCACAAAAGAAAATAAAGCAAACACATCAACAAAACAAAACAAGCAATGACTATCTTTCAAATGACTAACTTTGTTTTTTTATGCCAAATGTGTCCTAGGATTAAAGAAGATTGGATTGAGGTGGTTTTTGATGAAATCCAAGAAAATGTACCCGCACTTAGGCAAATCAAAGAACTCAACAAATATAGATAGGTAAGAGAAGAATCTCACTTAAGAGAACTTGCTTTCGTAGACAAATTCATAACACACATTGACACTAAACTCATAGTGCTAGAAACATGAAGAGAACATTTGAACATCACAACAACTCAAGTAACAATTGGTCCACATTCCACACCTCAAATCAACACTATAGTTCACCGCCAAAACTTCGTCCTCATAAGTAAGTGAACTTGTTGCTATGACCCCCATCCCACACAACCATTTCACAGTCATTTATGAGATTCTCCTTCCAAGAGAAGAGAGTGATAAATTAGATTTTGCTCTACTTAGTTGGATTTTTCTAGAAGAGCATGTGTAATTTGATCCACACAAACAACATAGGTGCAACACATCACACGTGCCATTTTGAGTCCACCTCATTCACTGTTTTGTGGTGAGTAAATTTAGAATATCACAACCTCCCCACCTTTTTCATTTATCCTTGCTTGTCTTTATGCCATGTTCCTTTCTTCTCTATTTCCCATCCCTATTTTCTAGTTCTCCTTGGTAAGCTTGACTCTCATTTTCTCACTCTCGACTTAGAACAAGAGCTCAAAAGGAGAAAAATGAGCTCAAAGATAGCAAGACCAAGGAAGACTCTCTCGCATCCAAGGTCCAAGCTTTGTGTGAAAAATGGAAAGATGTTGAATGGAATCCGAACAAGAGAACAGTGACTAGTGACCCTATGAGTCATATAGTTATCTTTACAACCATGATCATAGAATAACACATCTACACAAGTGTACAACAACACAAGCCCCAAGACTAGCTGACCCCTCTCCGTGAAGTCCAACTCTCCAATGAGCCAAACCACCCCCGTGTCTCACCTCCTCTTGATTGGCTACTTCTATGAGAGAGAGAGTGACGTGGCGGTTTGCCCTGTGGCAAGAAGGGAAGGGTCCGTGTGCACATCAAAGTCTGACTCAATAGCCCCAAGCCACTAACGTCGTGATTTTGAGCATATAGTTTCTAGGAACCATACTTCAAGTAAAGTGAAACCTCTATATGGAGTCTGGTGAAGACCAAACATTTTCTAGATTTGATGACTGGGTCAATAGTAACCAATTGACCAAAAGAGTAGGCTATCACCCTAAATACTTCTCTTGCCAAAATTCTAGGGGGAATCTAGGGAGCCTGACCCAACTAGGAGAAACATTAATGTTTTCTTTTGACTAGTTGAAGCTAGGAAACCAATTTTTCAAGAATAAACTAGCCCTTCCAAAGAACCAAGGACCTCCCACCAAAATGTTACCCAAGTCCTCCTAACAAAAAAAGGAGAATAAGAAGAACTCCATGACCATTTTAGAGATTTCCAAATGTCCCTTGAGAGACCATCTTTTTCTTTCCCAAGATTTGACCACATGTACATTCAGTCTAGGTCCTAAGAACTTGCTTGCCAATGTATTTTCCATCTTAGTCATTACTTTCTCCACCACCACATCTGGGATGGAGAGGGTGATTCCTCAAGAAGCATTAGAAGTAAAAGTGATAGGAGGGTCTAAGATACTACCTTTGCCTTTCTAGGGATCCCCTCCTTGTTTCGTATTGTTCCTTTTGAGCAAGTCTTCCTAGGACACTAACTAGTCCCATCTCAAAGGGGCATACCACTTTTAGATGAATTCAATGGGGAGGTAATTAGTGAATTTCGCCATTAGTTATAGATAACCTGATCGAAAGAGATTTGATCAACAACTCAACATTCATTGAAACAACATCCAGGATTGCCAAAATTAGGGAGAATGTGACTAGGCCCAATAGACAAGGAGCGCACTGACAAACTAGATTCAAAATTCTAGTTTTGCCTCTCAACAACTTTCATCTTCTATCATTTTTCTATTTATTTCCATTTGTAGTGCAACTTTGAGAGTTTAGTTGCTTAGTTTAGTAGTCCTCTATTAGAACCCCATTCCTTAACTGCATCAATAGGTGACCTCATTGAAAGTTCTAGTACTTCATCATTGTGAGCATCACCTAAATGCAACGAGTGTTAAGTGGACCATTCATGGACATGGGTGAGCTCCTAGGTAGTTTTGATGCTTCACACATCTATGAACATCACCTAGATGTAAATAATTTTGAATGGACCAATCATGAATGAGAGACAAGCTCTTGTAAATCCCTACTCATAAAATATGGGTTGATAAAGACTGACTTGAAACTATGCAATTGAATCTCGTAAACTACTACTCATAAGTTGTGGGTCAATGAAGATATACTCAAAACTATGTAGTTAAATCTATTCATGGACATTACAGGGGGGTTCTTGTGAACTACATGTGAAATATTAGTTGATGAAGATTGACTTGAAACTACATAATTGAATCTCATGAACTATTACCCATAAAATATGAGTAAATGAAGATGATTACAAACTAAACCATATAATTTTTATGAACCACCACTCATGAAATATGGGTCAATGAAAGTGAACTCAAAACTATACAACTAACTCCATAGAATTACTACTCATGAAGTATTAGATAAATATTGACACATAACTATGACATATATATAGATGACTTAAAAAAATTTGTTGGCTAAGAAAGGTCCCATATAATTGCTTAACTTATTTTATTTAGCAATCACTTCAATGTTTTAGGAAGTATTTGTAGAGCTAGTTGTTAAATGAATGATAGATATGTGTATTTATTGGTATTAACAAAGAAAATTTTGGAGGTAAAATTTGGAAGGAACTAGAAAAGAGGAGGGAAAGAAATGTGTGGATCCATGTGGCATATTTTTTCTTTTTTTTTCACAACTTATTTTCAATCCTTAAACTATAGAAACTCCACTATTACATGAGAAGATTCCACATTATTATTTCTATTTGATTTCAAATTATTCTTTCTACTTAATTTAATTACGTTGATAAGTGTTCCCTAAGCGAGGAGCACTTGATGAAATATATAGGTCAATGGTCTAGATTAAAAGGACTACCATCAAAACGATCTTAACCATTCATTTTCAAAATAATGTCATAAATAGTAAAAAATACAAAAAGTCTTGACCTTGCATTGAACGTTATTTTATTTGGTTTTTATCTTGACCATTGATATTTTGAAACAATGTCATAAATGTTATGAACCAAAAAAACTTTTGAACTTGCATTTATTATTATTCTCCTTTATTTTTGCCTTGTTCTCATGGTTTGAAAATAAATTGTTTGATAATTTTTTTTATAAATTATAATATTTATTATAATCAAATATCCAAATCAATCAAATATGATGCAATTTGATTCATATGGCATATCTAATTTAGTCTGATTTTTATAAGCATATAGGAAGCCCTTCAATGCACTGCAAAGAGAGGTTGGTATTAAAATACTTGGGAAGCTTCTAGGTAATGTGAACCAAACCATGAAAAATGGTGAATACCAATTTTAGTGAGTCTTTGTTATAGCCAAAATAGCTTACCTCAGGCCGCCTACTTAAACAAATTCAACATCTTCCTCAAGAAACTTCTCATCACATCCAAGGCAATGCCAAAAATTAAATGCAAGCTCATAGTTAAGCATGCAAGTGGGGTGGTGTAGTAATGTATTAGAGAGGATGGATGGTGCCACTTAGACCATGTCATTCAATTCTCTGAAGTAAAATGCCTAATCTACCTTTTAAAAATTTAAATTGCATTTAACAAGCCCTCAAAGCTATTCCATTTGTAAATTTAACTTGCAATGGAGAGGGTGATGGCATGAAGGGAGGCATAGAATTTTTTTACTCCAAACTCCCTTGACTTAATTTGCACATTACACATTTACAATTTGAGGTCAAATCAGATTGTGATAAGATCAAATCAGATTGCTATCAAATTTTATAAATGAGAGAGAAGACATTCTTTCAGGGCATAACATCCATTATAGTAGTAAAAGCAAAGTGAACTCTGGCTCTAAAAGTGAAGCTAGAGGAGGTGAAGAAGGAGGTCTAGGGATCGAGTACTGAGAAAATCAACAATCACATGTTAAATGAAATAACAATTTGAGTGTGACGAGGAAGGAGAGCAAGCAACAATCAAGATTAGAAAACAAGACACCTATAACATTCCTAATCATAGATCTGGCAAATTTTAGAGCCATGTTGTAGTAGGTGACAACAGTACCTATAAACCCTAACACCACTCACCTTTGGAGCTTTGGCTCAATTGGTGTTGCTTTATCTATGTAGAGTTTAACAAAAATTGAGATAGTTGTGTATAGGGTGGGTAGGTATCGGGGTTTGAAATGTTGAGCCTTTGATTATTTGTTCATATCTTTGTCATTGCTTGTGCAATATTTAATGTTGTAAGAGAGTAGGATTTTGGTTGGGTGGGTTTGTGGGATAGTTTATTTGCAGATTTTATTTCCTTCTTATATCTAATTTTTATAGAGGAGTTAACAGACTCTTCTCTTCTTCTTTAGATGATGATGATTTTGTTGGTTCGCTCGCTTTGCAATGAGTAGATCAATTGTTTGATTGGAGGATTGCTGCAAATTCAATATAATTTTGTAGGTAGGTTGCAATTTTGCTTAAAATTTAATGTGATTGGTCTATGAATGGCCTCTCTTTATCCATGAAAAAACCTCTCTAATAGAAAGATAGTGGAGCTCATTTTGTAAGTAGTATAACTGCAGCCATATAAGGAAAATGTTATTTACTGTCAACAGATAGTCTTTGTAAGCATTTTACTCTTAATAGCTTTGTATATAGGTAGGTAAACAAATTCATTTCTTTCTTCTTCCTGTAACAAGAAGAATGTACAACAATACCAATCTAGTCATCAGTGTTGTAAATATATTTTACATCAATGTATTTTGAATATAGGTGGTGAAAATTGTAAAACCCACAATATATTTGATATTTTTTTATATAATCAAAATTAAAGTGTGGAAATATATTATATTTATATTTTGATATATTTAAGATAACCATGTTACTTAGATATATTTAAGATAATTATGATACTTAATATCATAATCACAGTCTGGAATATTATCCAAATAGTCACAGTTTGAAATATGATCCATAAATTAAATTGATCTTTTCCCACAACGTGAATGCTAGATTAAGTTCAAAATATTAGCAAGATTTAAATTAAACATCACTATACCTCATCGTCTTCTATATTAAATTGAATATTATATTGTAAAAAAAAACTACAGTACCTAATAGCAAAGATTTGGTTGTGGATTTTAAGTACCTTTGCCATTTTTTAAAGTGAAAATCATCACTATAATTTTAATGCCCAAAGAGAGGCTAGTGAGAGGCCCGACAAGGCCCATAGAGCCTCATTTGACTTTCTCCCTATCTAAAACAAGTTTCCCACAATAGGCCACCCAAGAGGTCTAGGTGGAAGACAAAGGGTGCTCTTCCTCTTCCTTTCCATAATAGTAATACATCTAACAATACATACATTAATACACTACACACAATGACAAAAAACTATTTACCAATTGGTTATCCATCACAGAAAACAATTCTTAACAAGCATCCACAAGTAAAACACCTATAAACATGCAGATCTTTGCATAGTCACTTACTGTCTTCACTAGTATTTGCAAGCTTTATATTAGACTTGAGCTCTAACAAAAATTTGTAGCATTCCTGAAGTGCAGTCTTATTCTTAGCCATGGTGTAGGAAATCTTCTCCAAAATTGATTAACTAATTGATATAGGTCTCATACAAACTCATATAAATTAGATATAAATACAACTATAACCCTTGGTATGAGAAAAAAGAATAAATCAACATATCTTATTTATTTAACTCTAACAAAATTTCCTTCCAATCAAAAAAATTACCAGCCCATTGAACCTGTGAATCCAATTGCTAGTTTAAAATTTACATGGGATCATCTACGCTATTGAAGTTTAAGGTTTGAGACCATCTTTCATTTCTCTACAAAATGGCATACACTATTGAAGTTTAAGCAGCAGTTTGAGACCATCTTTCTTTTCTCTTTTATTTGATCATCACTAAAATCTCATTTCTCTACAAAATGTCATTTAGGAAATAATATCACTGCAGAAAGTAAGATCAGTGGTCCCATAGACTATTTTTAACCTCGTGAATGGTAAGATTTAGTGCCGAGTTGGTGTGTATGCTAAAAACTCTGACGCACCTTTTACTATATGGTTATATGGTTGTCGTTGTAGCAATTATCCAGCATTCAGCATTAAAAACAATGCCTAACTTGATAGAGTTGGTATTAGATGGTAATGAGAGTTGCAGACAAGTACCAAATGTAATTTTCTCATCGCTTTTGCTTCTTCACATGGAAGAAGAGCAGTACCAGCACTTCTCCACTACTTGGACTGTTCGCAAATAAATCAAAGAGACAGGATTCGAACCCTGGTCGTTGAAAAAGTTGCATTTACTTTTCTTTTCTCTCTATTTTTGCTTGGAGTGACTAGATCTGGAAATCCTTAATAATGGAGTTGGATTTATGGATCGAGAAGGTAAAAGGCGGGGATCATCTTACAAAGGACGAGTTCAAGATTCTCTACGAATACGCGAGTTTTAAATTTTCTAAATCTTTCGAGTCTTCTCAATATAATACTCAAAATGCTATATCTTGTTAAGACCCGAAATAAACCATATTGCGAAAGTTTATGTTTTAAGTAAGTTTGTGAAATTTCCCTCTGTCAAATAAATTTTGTAGTCCAGTAGGTATTTTAGTTTTAATTAGTTTGTTTCCCTTGGGTTACTGACGGTGTTGGTTAACTAGGGCAGGACATTGATTACCACGAGGGCTTGCTTAGTGTGTTTTCTTTCTCTGTATAGTTTTAGTGAATTTTGAATGCCGAGAGTTTCTGCCCTAAATTTAGTTGGTTGTACTAAATTTATGTATGCTTATCTTTCTTAGCATTCATTCACTCCAAGTTGGGCTGTGAAGATAATTTTTGGATTCGAAAAATTGAGAAGACTACAAAAGTCCTACTGCGGAATGACAGGAACCGATGCCCATTTATCACAACCTTCTCAACAAGAAGATATTGGTGGGCCTTCCACTTCTCTTCACCTCCAAAACCTTCTAAAAAACAAACCATTGAGACATTCCACTGCTATAGAGACTGATTTTATGAGTTTGCTAAAGAAATTCGATGGTATAAGCTAGCTGAACAATCTCATCACAGTTGGGTGATATTAAATTTCTTGTTTTTTATTGTTCTTTCTTTCTTCTTACAGATGGGTAATGGTGAATTTACTATTTTCTATTGTAGAAGAGGACATCTTTCTCACTACGGTTGGATAATATTGATTTAGATTTGCTGGAGATCCAGAGGACAACATCTGGTGAGTAGGTCACTTGGAGTGTTGTAGGAATAATAGTGACTGGTTAGAGTCTTTTGCAATCTCATTGAGAGATGTGTGTGTGATTTTGCGTCCCTTCTCCATTGGAAAGGAGGTATTTATACATGTTCAAAAAGGCACAATGCGAACAGTCAATAAAATTAATTAATTAACAAATAAGTAATTTATTTCTGATCATTCCTCCCCCCTGTCAATAAAATTAATTAATTAACAAATAAGTAATTTATTTTTTATCATTCCTCCCCCCTTGAGAGGCAATGGGCCCCATTGCATTGATGTTTGGTAACAAATGAGTAAAGTGTTGTGCAATGTGCTCCTTGGTAAACCACTTGCCCTGACAAGGTAACTGGCTTGCCTGAACTACACGATAGAGAGGAATCGATTGTTGTTTTAGTGTCTTCACAAGAATATCGATAATCTTGTCATCGATAAATAGAACAGTAGTCTTAGGATTCAAGTCAAAAGTTTGAATATGTTTGAGGGGGTTGTGTGGCCCAGATCAAAGAGGATGAAGTTTCCTATTAGGTCCTGAAAAATGCTTCTTCTAGACATGAAGCCAAACTTTGTTATTAACTGAGAAATGATGAGATGTACGATGCTGGTCATGTCACTTTTGAATTAATGCTTGACTTGGTTGCTTGATCTTGTCATTCTCTAAAATTGATTTTCTACACAATGATCCATTTGGGAATGGTATTTATAAGATTGTATCAATTGAGTGTTTGATTTGACAGTGCAATGGAACCTCTGTTGGTGAGGTGAATATATTCTGATAATTTATCAATACCTGATCCATCGACTTTTGCTAAATGGTGGTGGTGACTAGTTTGGTAGGAGTGATGGCTATGATTGACCTTGTCTCCTTAGGTTGAATTGTTACCATTGATACAAGAGCTCTAGTTGGAGCAATCAAACATGTGCACTATTTTGTACTAAACAGAGATGCAGATTTTGTAGGACTTACCTCAGGTATCCAATACTTTTGTTCACCCAACTTGACAATAACACTACGAGTTCTAGACTCATAGATTCCATGACACTTGTACATGTTGTTGCAAGCATGTGTTATCGGTGTTGTCAACAAGCTTGTGTTGTCATTGGTGTCAACTATGTCTACTGATGAGGTTGTTGTTGTTTGATTGAGTTGCTTTGTTGAAGATGATTTGCTTGCCTTGAGGAAGTATTGAAGATGCTAGGAATATGTTTTTGATGGTTAGTCTCCAAGTGCTTTTGAGAAAATTTGATTAATAAAGGAAACAGTGTGGTGAAGTGGCTTTTTGGCTTAGCGGGTAATGTTCTGTTTTTGCTCCGCATTTCCTCTATACTGAAGATCTATTTTTTTGGTTTGGATATGTTGTTAAGGGATGTTTAGAGAAGTTATATTCCAAGTTTTGTGCTTCGGTTTGTTGTACAGAGGAAGTTGTGTTCACCAAAATGTGGATTGTGTTTTTGAGTATTGCAGAGATCTCTGGGAGAAATGTCTTTGCTCTACATTTCTCTGCAAAGAGGTTTTAGGTCTTGCAGTTCTAAAATTGTGCTTATAAGGATCATATCTTTCTCCAGTTGAATTTGTTGGTGGTTTGGTTGTTCTCAAGTTGATTTCTTGAGTAGCAGTATATGACAGAGTCAGTAGAGTGCTCCAATGTGAACTTTCTTTAGGTGGAAGCTGTTGCGGAAGAGTTTGTTAGTTTTTAGTTTGCTTCAAGATGTTTATGGAATATTCTAGAGTGTGTTCAAGCGTTGTGTATGGTCCGTGAGCCGTATCTTTCCTTGAGGAAGCATGTACTTAAAAAGTTCATTGTATCACACAGGTTTGGCCGACCTTGTATGTTTGTACTATTTGTGGAGCTGCTTTGGTGATTGTGAAAGTGTGGTGCAACGTGCTTGGATGAATTTAGGTTCAAGCTAAGGTGTGTTGTGGTTTGCCTTCATTCCTTTCCACCATGGGAATGTTTAGGTCCAGACCTAATTTGAATTCTATGTGTTAAGTTGTGATGCTGACTTTGGAGAATGTTCTCAAGGTTAAAGACAATATAAAAGAGTGTCAAAGGGATCATGATTGAGTGCGTGCATGATGGATATGATGTGAGTAATAGAGTGGTTGAGCGAGTGGAGCAGTACAAGCCTTCATGAGTTAGATTACTGGATGCAGTGAGTAGAAGGTGTATACCATCTTTCAGTGGTACTATGGAGATGATGTTGATGTTGCAGTGAATATTGAGCTTCATTGGAACTGTACTCCATGCATGTGTTAGATGCAACTATAACAATTCAAATCTTGGAAGTGAGTCGTTTCTTCTATCTCTTTCTTTCAGGACAGTGAGTCCTTTGGCAGTGAGCCACTTGCAGTGAACATTCTTGGATAGTGAGTCCACCAATTGTACCAACCTTAACTGATTGTTTTATCATATTATATTGTGAGCTAATCCTCACCATGATTTTTCCCTTTTTTGGGTTTTCCACGTAAAATCTGGTGTTCTCTTGTGTTTGATGGTGTTGTGATTCAGTTTTTGATATTTGTTTTTCATGCTTAATCATCATAACAGTTTAAAGGTTAATTGGATTGATGTGGATCTAAATGTAATTGAGGGTTTTTGAAATTATAAGTTACAACTAATTTACCCCCCTCTCAATTGTCTTGTGCATTCAACAATTGGTATCAAAGCAAGGTCCCTTAGAAAAGAGCATAACTGCTTGAGGTAGATCCAAGATGGCACACAAGAAGGATGTTCCCCTGTTTGATGGATCTGACTATGCTTTCTAGAAAATAAGGATGGAAGGTTAACTAATTTCTCTTGGATACGACATCTGGAAGTCTGCAATGAAAGCATATACAATACCTAAGAATGGTCTGAGCACTACAGATGAGGTCAAATGTAATGTCCCCATTTTGAGCCAAGTTATGATTTCTAATTTGAGCTTGTTTCTATACATGGAGAACTGGAATGTTGGCTTAACTAGCATTTAATTTGGTATTGGCTAAGTATTTCCAGGAGATATTATTCTATGTCAGAGGTTATTGGAGAATGCAATATTCAAATTGTATTTTCATCATACATTGATTGGATCGACTTGGTTTAAGGAAATAAAGAGGAAAATGAAATCTTCAATTATATTTTCCTATATCGAATTTTATGGAGTTTATTGATGGAATAAGGTGATGCATTTGCCAAGGAAGAAAATAGGTCCAATGTTCATTATTTCTAGTGCCAACCGTCTAAGGAGAGGATCGACTAGCATTTGAGATGGATTTACATTGTATGGAGTGCATTTCCATTGGATCGTGGATGAAGATGATAAAGTTGTATTATTAATAACCCAACGACCAAGGTAATTGCATTTAATAATGTGTTTGCTCATTGTTTGGAGAGCCAACGGCTAGGAGATGTATTCGCCCATGTAAAGGAATAGGTCCAAGCTATTGTAAAGTCATTCAAACATCTTCAAACAGTTATCATTGAGGACGATCGACCAGCATATGAGGTGGCATTTCATTAGTGAAGTGCAAATACATTGGATCATGGTCCCATTTGTTCCAATGGCCAAGAAGGAGGTATTTGCCCAAGGAAAAGATTAGTCAAAATGCCAACGGTTGGAGCAAGATAAATCATTTAAAATGTTTGTTTGAAATCATTCAATGATCAATGCCAACTAAGGGAATTGGTAGCCAAGGCAAGGAGCTATTTTAAATGTAATATATGATTTTAAATGCAATCGCCTATGATTAGTTTGGATCGACTAAGGCATATGAAAGATTTTAAATGTAAAATAAAGATTTTAAATGATTGTTAGCAATCATTTCCATCTGCCACCCATGACAGAGAGAGCTCTTTGCTTAGAGGATTGATCCATGTGTTAAGGAGATGTATTTCATTTAAAACAATTAAAGATTGATTTTAAATGATTGATTTCATGGATGTAATTCATTCAAAATTGTTCAAGACTCTTGTTTCTCATTGGTGGAATCCAAACTTCATTCCAAAATGTCAAAGAGGAGGAGCACCTATCCTTGGAGAGGATAAATAGTGTTTTTGAAGATCAATTTGTAACTATTGATGATTTGGTATGTTTTCTGTCTTTTGTTTTAGTTGAGAATCCTAATTTTTAGTTTATTTGCAAGGAGATGACCCCTTGTTTGACATGGTGATGACCCCATATCCTTGTGTGAGGTGTTATCATTTAGATTTCACCATTAGTGCTTGAATTTGTAGGTTTTGTGGATCATTTGGAGTGAATTGGATATCATTGGAACCCTTGGTCATTATGGAGTTGAGCCAAGCCAACTGGGTATTTCATTTCAGGGTTCATATGCATGATTTGATTGAAGATCTTGATAATTGAAGACCTTGGAAACATCATAGAGGCTGAATATTGTATTGAGGAGTCAATCGCTTGGCTAAGGAAGAGCATTTTGTCATATTTTTGGCTTCTACAACATTTCTAGGCATATATACATTTTATATCAGTCATAGTAGCAGCAGATATATTGTTATCAGTCCATTATTTGCTTTCATATAAGGCTACAACAATGACATATGGTCTCATTGATCATTTACCATTGATAGTGCTTGATATTCTAGGGTTTGGAGGACAATTGGATGTTATTTTCATGATGTATTCAAGTTTGATATGACTGATACAATTATTGTAATTTCATGACAGTAGTGTGTTATTTGATGTTATTTCATTTCAAATCAATGAAGATGCAAAGGGTTTGATGGCTTTCATATATGTTGATGTATTTTGATGTTTTACATTGATTGGTGCAAGAAATCTTATCTAAAATTTAAGAAAATATTTCAGTCATTTGTAGTAGAGTCTTTACATCAAAGCCTATGAAATCAACGGTGAAGCAAGGTATGCTCTTTTAAGTAGTCTCTCTAATTTTGAATTGGTGAAAGTCATGGATTTGAAAACTGCTAATGAAATCTAGAAAAAGATAAGAGTATTCATGAAGGAGATGATAAGGTCAAGCAAGCTAAAATGCAGAATTTGAAGCTCATGTTTGAAACCATGCGAATGTCTGAAGATGAAAATATTACAAGCTAGTTACAGAGGGTGGATGAAGTTGTCAATGGCATCAAAGGTCTTGGTGTAAAGATGGATGAACAAGAAGTGATATTGAAGGTACTCAGAAATCTTCCTAAAGCTTATAGTCATAAGGTTTTTGCTATTAAAGAATTACAAAATTTGAATCAGTTTACCAAAGATCAGTTGCTTGGCACCTTAACCACTTTTGAAATAAGAGAATTTGGTACAAGTAATGCAAAGACTAAGACTGCCTTCTAGAAAATATGAGAAGATTGTGGAATCAGATCAGGGGGATTCAGATGATTTGGAAGCCAATTTTGTAAGAAGAATGAAATTGGGTACTGGTAAGTACAATGGTAAGTTACCTTTCAAGTGTTTCAGTTGTGGCAAGATAGGTCATCATGCTTCAAGATGTCCAGAAAGAATTTTGAAGAGCAAGAATAGGGAGAACAAAAGTAGAGTGCCTAAGAAAAGCTACTATGTTAGAGAAGATGCAAGTATATCTAATGATGAATCTGATTATAAGAATAATGAGGACAATGAATGTCTATTCATAGCTTTAAGAGAGGATACTATTTCTGCTAACTCTGGGAAATGTGTGAAAGAAGAGGCTCTGGAGGTAGGTCTTAATGCTGAAAGGACTGTGATATCTGGTTTTCATACTACATAGGAAAAGAACCTTTGGGTCATCGACAGTGGATGCTCAAAGCATATGACTAGTGATAAGACTAAGTTTGTTAAACTTGAAAAATATGATGGAGGACTAGTTAGATTTGGTGATGATAATGCTGCTAAGATATGTGGAAGAGGCTCAATCAGTTTTGATGGCAAGCACAATGCTGATGATGTTCTTTATGTTAAGGGTTTAAAGCATAATCTTTTGAGTGTTGGACAAATGTGTGGCAAAGGATACAATCTTGTATTTCAGGATTCATGATGGTTGTGAGATCAGAAGAGATTCCAAAATTGTGATAGATGTTGGAAAGAGGATAGATGGAAATGTTTATCATCTCAAAGGCGGTGATGGTTGTTGCTTCATGACTTAGATCTGTGAGAGTTGGCTATGACATAGGAGATTGTGTCACATCAATTTTGATAGCTTGGTAAGGATAAGTTCAGTTCAAGTTGTGAGAGATCTGCCAAAGATTACAAAGCCCATCAATGTTGTTTGTTAGGAATGTCAAATTGGAAAGAAAACAAGAAGAAGCTTCAAAGTCAAGGATCAATCTTCTATCGGACTGTTGGAATTGGTGCATACAGATCTTTGTGGCCCTACCAAGGTAAAGAGTTTTCAAGGTGACATGTATTTCATGTTATTGATTGATGATTATTCTAAGATGACATGGGTTATTTTTTTCAAAGAAAAATTTGAAGCCCTAGATAAGTTCAAAGCATTCAAAGTCATGGTTGAGAATGAAATGGATATGACAATTAAATGTTTGAGGTTTGACAGAGGTGGAGAGTTTACCTCCAATGAGTCTAACATGTTCTATGAAAATCATGGGATAAAGAGGCAATTATCTACCCCTAGAACTCCTCAGTAGAATGGAGTGGTTGAAAGAAAGAATAGGACTGTTAAAGAAGATGCAAGGATAATGATAAAAGAAGCAAACCTACTAGAGGTCTACTGGAAAGTAGCAATTCATACTGATGTCTACATACTGAACAGAGTGCAGGCAAGAGCAAATAGTACAAAGACACCTTATGAGCTGTGGTATGGAAAGATTCTTACTATTAAGTACTTCAAAGTGTTTGGAAGCAAATATTATATCAGAAGGGATGAAGAAAATCTAGGAAAGTTTGATACAAGGTATGTTGAAGGTATTTTCCTTGGGTATTCTACTAAAAGCAAAGCTTACTAGTGCTACAACAAGAGGTTAAGAAGGATTGTTGAGAGTGCAAATGTCAAAGTTGATGAAGATCTACAAAAGAATTCAGAAGTTGATAGTTATGAATCAGATGAGTCATCTTACAGAGAATAAGAAAATACTAATAAAAAGGAAGTACAGATTGAAGAAGAAGAAGCTCCAGAAAGACTCTTAAAACTACCAATTATGTTCGGAAGCATCATTCTAAAGATAAAATCATTGGTGATAAGGACAAAGGTGTGCTGACAAGAAGGAAAGCTGCTGAAGAACATGTAAATCTGTGCTTATTCTCTAAAGTTGAACCTAAAACAGTAAGTGAAGCATGCAAGGATGAGTATTGGATCAAGACTATGGAACAAGAAATAATGTAGATTGAAAAGAATCAGACTTGGGAACTTGTCCCAAGACCAACAAACAAAAATGTTATTGGAACTAAGTGGGTATTCAGGAAAAAATTGAATGAGAATGGAGAAGTGGTAAGAAACAAGGCAAGACTTGTGTGTAAAGGTTACTCACAGGTAGAAGGAATAGACTATGAGGAAACATTTGCTCCAGTGGCAAGGATGGAGGCCATCAAGATGTTTTTGGCTTTTGCAGCACATAAGGATTTCAAGGTATATCAAATGGATGTGAAGTCTACTTTCTTGAATGGTGAGTTAGAAGAGGGGGTATACATAGAACAACCAAATGAATTTCAATTATCAGACAAACCGGATAGGGTTTGTAGATTGAAGAAGACACTGTATGGATTGAAGCAAGCCCCCAGAGCTTGGTATGCAAGGTTAGACAAGTATTTATTGTAGAAAGGTTTTAGTAAGGATTTTGCAGACAGTAATATGTACATCAAAGCAGGTGAAGATCAAATTCTGATTGTTGAAGTATATGTGCATGATATAATCTTCGCTGGAAATGAAGGCATGTGTAAGAACTTTGCAGATGAGATGTAGAAAGAATTTTAGATGTCAATGTGTGGAGAAATGGACTTCTTCCTTGGGCTACAGATCAATCAGACAGATAAAGGCATTTTCATTTCACAATCAAAGTATTTCAAGGGAATATTGAAGAAGTTTGGAATGGAAGACTCTAAACCAGTTTGTACTCCTATGACAACTTGTTGCAAGCTAGGCAAGAATGATGAATCACCTAGGGCTAATCAGAGCAGGTATAGGTCAATGATTGGAGGATTATTATACTTGACTACTACTAGACTGGATATTATGCATGCTATCTGTCTTGTGGCTAGATTTCAAGAAGATCCCAGAGACTCACATGTTGCAGCAGTGAAGAGGATATTCAGATACTTAAAGGGCACTCTGGATCATGGATTGTGGTATTCAAAGGGTACTGACTTTTCTCTGAGTGCTTATATAGATGCAGATTAGGATGGATGTGTAGATGGTAGGAAAAATACAAGTGGTGGTGCATTCTTTCTTGGAGATAGAGTGGTGTCATGGTTAAGTACGAAGCAGGATTTAATATCTCTATCTACTGCAGAGGTAAAATATATTGCAAAAGCATCTTGTTGTACACAAGTGTTGTGGATGAAGCAAACTTTGAAGGATATTAGTGTTGTGTATGAGGAGCCAATTCCTATCTTCTATGATAATACCTGTGCCATCAACATGTCAAAGAATCTGGTGATGCACTCAAGAACAAAACATATTTCAATCCAGTATCATTGTCTAAGAGAGAAGGTTGCAGAAAATGAAGTGAAGCTTGAGTATGTGCCTACAAAGGATCAAGATGTTGACATATTCACCAAGTCTCTTTCTAAGGATACGTTTGAGTATCTCCAGGAGAAGTTAGGAGTTATTGCCCCTCCTTCTTTGAACTAGATGTATAAGGAATTGCATCAGTCTAGTGGATTTTAAGATTCATTCCTTATTGTGGACTGATGTTGGAGGCTACCTCTTAGGGGGAGCAGGTAGTGGTCATGATGATTGTTGCAGACAGGGGGAGTATTCAGAGCAATGAAACAAAAAAATGATGTGACCTGATAAGAGTAAAAGAAGAGACGTGTCACCCTTTGCCATTGATGTCAAAAGGGGAGATAGAGCAATGCAGAAAAGAAAAGAATCAGTGGTCAGAGAGAGGGTAAGATGTGTAAAAGATAGGGGGAGAGTAAGAAAGAAAAGAAGTCTGTTACAAAGTTGTGTCTTGATGGTTTTTCACATTATGTGTTGCCATCAATGACAAATGGGAGATTGTTGCAAGCATGTGCTATTTGTGTTGTCATTGATGTCAACAAGCTTGTGTTGCCATTGGTGTCAACTGTGTCTACTGATGAGGTTGTTGTTGTTTGATTGAGTTTTTTTATTGAAGATGATTTAGTTGCCTTGAGGAAGTACTGAAGATGCAAGGAATATGTTTCTGATGGTTAGTTTCCAAGTGCTTTCAAGAAAATTTGATTAATAGAGGAAACAGTGTAAATTTCCAAGTGTTTTTTTGGCTTAGCGAGTAGCGTTTTATTTTTGTTGCGCATTTATTCTATACTAAAGATCTATCTTTGCAGTTTGGATATGTTGTTAAGAGATGTTTAGAGAAGTTATATTCCAAGTTTTGTTCTTTAGTTCGTTGTACAGAGGAAGTTGTGTTCACCAGAAGGTGGACTGTGTTTCTGAGTATTACAGAGATGTCTGGGAGAAATGTCTTTGCTCTGCATTTCTCCACAAAGAGGTTTTAGGTCTTGTGGTTCTGGAATTGTGCTTATAAGGTTCATATCTTTCTCCAGTTGAAGTTGTTCATGGTTTGGTGGTACGCAAGTTGATTTCTTGAGTACCAGTATATGACAGAGTCAGTTGAGTGCTCTGATGTGAACTTTCTTCAGGTCGAAGCTGTTGCAGAAGAGTTTGTTACTTTTCAGGTTGCTTCAAGATGTTTATGGAAGATTCTAGAGTGTGTTCAAGCGTTGTGTATGGTCTGCGAGCTATGTCTTGCCTTGAGGAAGCATATACCTAAAAAGTTCATTGTATCACATAGGTTTGGTTAACCTTGTATGTTTGTACTATTTGCGAAGCTGCTTTGGTGATTGTGAAAATGTGGTGTAGCGTGCTTGGATGAATTTAGGTCCAAGCTAAGGTGTGTTGTGGTTTTCCTTCATTCCTTTCCACTGCTGAAATGTTTAGGTCAAGACCTAATTTGAATTCTGTGTTAAGTTGTGATGCCGACCTTGGAGAATGTTCTCAAGGTTGAAGATAGTATAAAAGAGTGTCAAAGGGATCATGATTGAGTGTGCGAGTGATGGATATGATGTGAGTAACAGAGTGGTTGAGCGAGTGGAGCAGTACAAGCCTTCATGAGTTAGATTACTAGATGCAGTGAGCAGAAGGTGTCTACTATTTTTCACTGGTACTGCGGAGATGATGTTGATGTTGCAGTGAATATTGAGCTTGATTGGAACTGTACTCCATGCATGTGTTAGATGCAATTATAACAGTTCAAATCTTGGCAGTGAGCCATTTCTTCTATCTATTTCTTTCAGGCCAGTGAGTCCTTTGGCAGTGAGCCACCTACAATGAGCATTCTTGGACAGTGAGTGCACCAATTGTACCAACCTTAACTGGTTGTTTATCATATTATATTGTGAGCTAATTCTCACCATGGTTTTTCCCTATTTTGAGTTTTCCACGTAAAATCTGGTGTTCTCTTGTGTTTGATGGTGTTGTAATTCAGTTTTTCATATTTTCTTTTCATGCTTAATCATCATAATAGTTTAACAGTTAATTGGATTGATGTGGATCTAAATGTGTTTGAGGGTTTTGAAATTATAAGTTACAACTAATTCACTCCCCCCTCTCAGTTGTCTTGTGCATTCAACACATGTATGGCTATCCCAACAATACATCACATACATCCAAAGGTGCCACATCACAGATTACCTCGTCTTCGAATGGTTTGATGGAATAGGATAAACAACATTGCTTTCTTACTTGAATATTTCTCCCTTGGCTCAGCCAACCCATAGAGTATGGTTGTGGATGGGGTGTTGTAGGTAAGTTCAACCTCTTGACAGTTTCAGCAGAGATCGAATTCTTTTGACTCCCACTATCAAGAATGAAATGTAAGGCTTTCCCATTCACCCACATCTGTGAATGAAACATACATTTCTCATCTTCACGAGACAAGATTTTAGCAGTGGCAACCCAAAAAACCCTAGGACAACCATGAAGAAGTTGAATTTTTTATCTTGTTTTGACCTCTATAATGGAATCAAAAGACATTTTTAAATTGATGGGGGGCTTTATTAGGTAGGGAAGATGGAAAGGTCAAGAGGATGCATCAAGAAACCAAAGGAATCAAGGGGAAACCACATATTCAATGACAATGTAATACCAATGAAATATCAACAGAGATAGACAGTCAGGCATTCAATCATATCTCTATATCTACAATCTGGGTATTACTAATTTCATGTGGGAATATAAAAAATCTAAATTCCACAGTTTCCCTAAAAATATTAGAGAAACCCAGATCATAAAATAAAATTTATGGAGGCCACAACAGACTGTTTATTTTCATGACATGTTTACCAATTTTTTTAAAAACAAATAAGTTTTAATCATTATTTGTCAACTTGCACATGACTGATCCATGATGAAAATGGATATGATTTGATATGTATTAAATTAAAATAATTTTTTAATGAGGAATTTGATGCTTGGAAATGTTGGTTACAAGTTTAAGAGGTTGAAACATGAAGGGATCAGTTGGAGCCACCATAGAGAAATGAAAACCTAGAGACACCCTATTGTCCCATCTATGGAGAAATATAATTTTTATGCCTAGATCACTATTGTAGCTACAAAATTAAGCCAATATGATGTCAATGATGATGAATGAAAACCCTAGAGTTGTAGTAACACAAAAATTAGACCTAAGCTATTGTTGTACATGCACATTTGGAGCACAAAATGGTGAAAAATCAATGACATGCAGTTGTTGGAATATGGATTGTGCCTCCGTGTACCTGATTTGTAGCCTTGTTCATGATTGATGTAGCCTTCCACAAGTGCCCAACTTGATGTTCTAGGTCTGAGATGGAGGTTTGAGGTGGAAAATGGAGAAATCATGAAGAATGAAGGCTAAAAATGCATTTTTTATGATAGATTTGGTCACCTACAGTTGGATATTGTTGCTTGCACATAGAAAATAGATAGCTATAGCCACCCATGATGGAGAGAATGACTTTCTATATCTGCTTGTGTATTTGTTATTAATATTTGTCTTACTACAACAACTTGTCCGGGAGTTGTAGTTGCAAATATTTTAATATTTTGGCTTCCAAAAGTTACTTTTTATCATATTTGTAGAACTTAGTAACAAAATGTAAATTAAAATATTACTTTTTGACACTAAGGGAAGCTTGTTGAGGAAGCCACATGGGATGAAGTGGAATATTCCTTGCCATCAAAATTGACTTTTGTGTTGGAGCATCAAATGCAAACCATTGGATCAAATTGATCATAGCCATTAGATTTTAGGGCAAAAAAACTTAGTATGGAAAAGCTGATTTTAATATGTATACAGCTAAAACTCATTGTAAGAGGTTAAAACTAGTTAGAAGAAGTTAGAATTTTTGAGATGAAGTGAGAATTGGTGAAGAACTATTGAGTTTTTGTTGGTGTTTTGGGAAAAACTCATTGAAACTCATTGGAAAATAACTGTACTATTGGGATTTGAGGGCAAATACATAGTATTTTCTGATTTTTCATGATACTTTTATGGTTTTCTCCACAACAAGTTTAAAAATTGTTGATGTTTATCAATCTTTTGAGCTGAATACAAGTTTACTTCATGGTTTCTAGTCAAGATTGTGAATGGAAATTGTTAAAATTTGTTGAACTTGTCATCATACAAATTTTGTTTCATGGTTTCTAAACACCAAGCTAAAGTATTTATTTCATTTTCAGCTGAAGATTCATAGATATTTGATGAGTTTGCAAAGTGTTCATACCACTAGTAATTTGTTGATTGTAAATTACCTTGTGTGGTTAGCCTGAACACCTAATTTTACGATTTAAGATTGAACCTCCTTGAATCCTAATTGTTGGGTTTCCATGATCAAATCAAGGATGCTTAAATGTGTTTACAAACTTGTCTATCCATTGTTAAAGCTGAAATGATTGAATGGGTTTAAGTTTTAGTTAGTTTTCTTAGTATCCTTTCTCTATCTTGCATTTTTTTTGTACTTTTTTTAATCAAATTTGGTTAGTGTAGAGTTAGAATAGGGTTTTCAAACTTGCATGTTGTTGTTATAGAGTTGATATTTTATGAATGCAAGTTAGTAGATTACATGTTGCAACTGAAATAACATACTTTATAACAATCTGAATATACATCAGTTTGTATATGCATTGGGTAAGTGCAAAAAGATGGGGGGCCAAAAAGTGGCCAAATTATTTTCAAAAAAATTTAATCACTAACGCAAGCGCATTATGGTTTGGTAATGATGAGCCCAAGGCTCATTAAAACCAAACCATAATGCGCTCGCGTTATAATGCGAGCACGTTATAATGCGAGCACGTTATAACATGAGCATGTTATGACTTATTATAAATAAATAAAAAGCTTTTCATTTCATTTCATTTCTTTTTTCTCCTCTATACACGCAGCCTACAAACCCTAGGAAGCGCGCTCGCATTTTGGAAAAGTCAATTCAACACCAAAACCTTATCGATTCATCGCCAAAATACCACCACGACGTTGAGCATGCCAAAGGAGTGAGTTTTATTTATTTATTTTTTTAATTTGTTTCTAAATAGGTAGGTTTGAGTTAATTTTTGATGTATATTTTTTTAATTGTCAAGAAATGTTAATGCACCTCCTCCTCAAAATCCACAAAATCCTAAGGAGGAAATACCTGCGGAATAACAACCTCCTCCATCCATTCCTCGACATGCCCCTGGAACACAAGAAAATATAATGGGGCAAATTGAAAACAAGAAAAAAGAAATTGAAGATATAATTGCAAGGTTGAAAGATCCTTCCACTTCAACCTTGCACAGATCCACGCTTGCTGAATCTCTTGAATCTATGTTATCAAATGTAGATTCATTTAGGAAGCAAATATCTAGTTGGATGGATAAGAGGAGAGAGTTTAGAGACTATTATGCAGACAAGCTGTCATACCAAGATGTGAAAAAATTACAAATTACAAAATTAGACTTGTGTTCAATTTTCACAAACCCACAAACAAATCAACCTCCACCCATTACATACAAGAGGTTCCCTATTCATTGGTGCAACAACCAAGCAATAAGGGACAATTTTGGGCAGAGGTGGTGGATGGTTTTTGACCATCCTCCATGCAATAATAATGAGGTCCCACAATACTTTTTGAGGAAACTCTACTGCGAGTTTGTCCTCAATAAAGTGCCAAACTATTTTGATATGCGGGACTTCCAGGGTAGAGGTGGGGGGTCAGCACAAGATAGACCAGGGGCACATATTGACCCACAATGGGTAGTGAGATGAGTAATTAGCAGACCAGCCCATGAGCATGTTTCTATCCCTTCCATTGTGAAGGAGAGTGTTGAGGTCGATACACTTCAGTCCATTAGTGCCTTGACCGAGAGCATCATAGAGCATGCCAGTCCTACAGCACAGAGTGGGTTGGGAGATAGTGCGAGGAGTAGGGTCCCACCCCATGCTTGTCAGACTTGTGGTTCAACCTGTGGTTATGACCCCATGGATAGTCAGGATGCAGGTGCATAGGCTAGATCTGTAGCTGAGCAGATGGTGATGACAGATACCCTCCTGAGTGAGAATTTCGGCCTTGATACTCAGGTAAATATTAGCAAGTTTATTGAATTTAAATTATTAAATTTTATTTTTAAAATGCAAGATTAACTAATTTAGTTTGATGATTTTAATGAAATTTCAGGGTCAATTATAAAAATTACATGTAAATAGCGTCGTTATATGAATGGTATTCTAATATCTGATTTTGAATGTTGAATAGGTTAATATTGGAGATTTCACGGCAACACCTACCAGTGGTGGTGGACTTCAAAGCTTCACGGAGGTAATAAAATAAATAGTTTAATGAATGAATTATACTTACTAGATTTTTGTATGTGACTTTTGTGCTTTATTGTGTGTACTTCCATGTTTAGATGAACGTGTGTGTATGTTAGGAGCCATGATTTGCATCACTATTATAGTTTTCATAATTGAATAATGTTGTTTTATTTCCAGATGATGCAGGTTGTGGAGACACCTCTTGATGTTCATAGGGCAATGGAGCATGGTGTGACCTCTGCGATTCATAGCTCCATGGCATTGACAGGGGTATGAGGCAGATTAGTAAATTTCAATTTACATTCATTGTTATAGTTGTTTACTTTTGAAAAATCAAAAGATTATTGATTTGAAGTTTAATTTCTATCTGGATGGTTTCTATAGGACATGACATCACCATGGCCTATTCCTACTACTGAGGCAAGTGAGGAGATAGATTATATGGTACCGGTAAGTGATTATTTTGTTAAATGTTTCATTTTTTATAACATGTAATTTCTATATATTAATGTCTATACTTTTTATTGTAACAACTAAAGATGTAGGAAGAACTAAATAGGAGGAGAAGCCCTCAGGTTCATAGTAAACACCCACATACACGTCTCCATCCCCTAGAAGATCAAAGGCTACCCGTGATCTATTCTCTTCACCAGCCAGAGGGGAATGACTTTTTATTGTGTTCCTTTGTTGTATGCCTATATGGCATTTATGGACATATATGTTATATTGCATATAGTTGACATTGTATGCCTATATGGCATTCTTGTAAGCCTATATGGCTATTTTGTATATATGTTATACTTATATTGATAGATATTGATGTATGCCTATATGGATATTTGGTTAATACAAATCTTTTTTATTGACGGCGTCCATACTTGCATTATAAATCCATGTTTGAATGGATATTTGTAGATGGCTACTTCAAATATTTAAAGTCCAATTGTATTACATAGGATGTTTGTTGATCCAATAAGATAACTATTGTTATTCAAGTATCACCTAAACCTCATTTTGAAACTAAAAGATAAAAGTTGTATTTTAAAAAAAAATGAATCATCATGTTGAATAGAAAATATTAATATTCTTTATGAGTTGCTCAATTGAAAATATTCAAATGAGTATGCTGATCCATATTCTTTATGAGTTGGTCAATTGAAAATATTTCTTAATTTCTTGTTATTATATCATATTGGGATGCAAAGAGTATGTTTGTTGTTTTGAATAAGATAGTCAAAATCATATGCTTATGAGCACCTGATGACCATTGTCGTTATTAAATGTAATTCCTCTTGCATATAAGGCAAGGTTATGAGATTACATTGAGTCTTACCTAATTTTAGTATGCAACATAACTTTGGGGCTATAGGCTTCCATAAGTCATACCTCGGGGATTTTCAATTTTAGGCACAAATTTGCATTAAGACCTTGGGCGCATTTCTCTACTTGCACAACCTCAAAACTCTGCCTAGAACTCCGGGCACCTTTCATCATCCAAACAACCTCAAAATTGTGCCTTGATTATGAAAGGATGTTTCAAAGTATAAAGGAGGGCGCCTTAAGGGAGGCAATTCATCTTGATTATCAAAGTTGATCAAACACATCAAACTGAGCATCATACCTCTAGGCGCATTTTTGCCTCTCTCTAAACTATCCATTTTGGCACCTTAATGTAAAGTGAAGTCTAAACTTAGTGAAGATTGTGCCTAGAAAGATATCACCTTGGATATGCACCTAGAGTTATCCTAGATCATCCATTTGCACCTAAGGGTCAATATAACTTAGGAAGACTTTGAAAATCATCAAAAGAAGCCTAGGCGCCTTTTCTTATCTCCACCATCTATTTTGGGTGCCTAGAGGAAAATGAACTTCAAATCACATCCAACTATAGTGCCTAGTGTTAGAACCTTCAAAATGACTAAATCTTACCAAAGGAAGTCTAGGCGCCTATTGTCACTTGGATCATCATGAATGAGCGCCTAAGTGGAATGAGAATAAGCATCTTGTATGGAGGCGCACTTTTGTGTCTAAATAACCTCATTTTGGCACCTTGAAGGAAGATGTTCTAAATCCTAAGATCTAGCGCCTAAGTGTAAAATGGTCTCCTATAGGTTTGAACAAGTGATTGAAGCCATCAAATTGCCAAGAAATGAGCTAAGTATACTAAGGCACCTTTTCTTGTCTAAACTATCCATTTTGGTGCCTAGGAGGAAGGAGATTCAACATCATGAATCAAGGTGCCCTTTGCCAT
This sequence comes from Cunninghamia lanceolata, assembly GCA_027924645.1. NCBI lineage: Eukaryota > Viridiplantae > Streptophyta > Pinopsida > Cupressales > Cupressaceae > Cunninghamia > Cunninghamia lanceolata. The sequence goes on from BSBN01000547.1 coordinate 17,900,027, forward strand.
CAAAACAACCTCACATTGGCACCTTGGAGGAAATCAACTTAAAACTACAAGTCTTGGAGTTGTTTCATGTTTTGATGATGTCTTTTGAGAACAATTATAATGATTGAAGGATGAGGTGGGTAAAGAGTCTTCATCTAGCTTAGGTGCCCATTCAATATTTAGTTTTTTCACATACCTTAATTTGTACCTTGACTTGGAGGAGTTAGTTTATACTTTAAAATAATTTCTATGTTTATATGATTCAATATTTGTTAATAATTTAATATGCTGGTACAATGTAGCTCGGACTGTTTTGGCATGTTTGGGTGCAAAACAAGACAATGCCTAGCCTAAACATACCCATTCAGATGCGTTGGAACTGTTAGTTTGTCTACACGAGGAGAAGAACAAAAGTCACACCTCTTTGCAACTTTACACTGCCTCCTTTTGATGATTTTTGGGGTAGCAAAAAACCGTTCACCACGGGCAAACGCCTTAGAGATATAAAAAACTGAGAGAGATTATTGTAGAGGCACTCTACATGATCATGTTGCTTCAGACAGAATGTTTCTAAGTGACACAGTTTTCAAGTAACATCTCATCATAGATTGCTGCCTTTTTGCACTTTGGACTCTTCAGGGATATTATCGGTACAATGTAGCTTGGACTGTTTCGACATGTTTGGGTGAAAAACAAGACCATGCCTAGTGTAAATGTACCCATCCGGATGCATTGGAATAGTCAGTTTGGTTGCATCAGGAGCAGGATGAAAGTTACACCCCTTTGCAACTTTACACTGCCTCCTTCTGACGATTTTTGGGGCAGTAGAAAACCTTTCACCATGGGCAAATGCCTCAGAGATATAAAAAACTGAGAGAGGTTATTGTAGAGGCACTCTACATGATCGTGTTGCCTTAGATGGAATGTTTCTAAGTGACACAGTTTTCAAGTAACATCTCGTCAAAGATTGCTGTCTTTTTGCACTTTGGACTCTTCAGGGATATCGTTGGTACAATGTAGCTCAAACTGTTTCGACATGTTTGGGTGAAAAAAAAGACCATGCTTTGCAACTTTACACTGCCTCCTGACGATTTTTGGGGTAGCAGAAAACCTTTCACCATGGGCAAATGCCTCAGAGATATAAAAAACCGAGAGAGGTTATTGTAAAGGCACTCTACGTGATCATGTTGCCTTAGATGGAATATTTCTAAGTGACACAGTTTTTGAGTAACATCTTGTCAAAGATTGCTACCTTTTTGCACTTTGGACTCTTAAGGGATATCGTCGGTACAATGTAGCTTGAATTGTTTTGACATGTTTGGGTGAAAACCAGGACCATGCCTAGTGTAAATGTACCCATCCAGACATGTTGGAATAGTCAGTTTGGTCGCATCAGGAGCAGGATGAAAGTTACACCCCTTTGCAACTTTACACCGCCTCCTTCTGACAATTTTTGGGGCAGCAGAAAACCTTTCACCACGGGCAAATGTCTCAGAGATATAAAAACTAAGAGAGGTTATTGTAGAGACACTCTACGTGATCATGTTGCCTCAGACGGAATGTTTCTAAGTGACATGGGTTTCAAGTAACATCTCGTCAAAGATTGCTGCATTTTTGCAGTTTGGACTCTTCAAGGATATCGTCGGTACAATGTAGCTCGGACTATTTCGACATGTTTGGGTGAAAAATAGAACCATGCCTAGCCTAAACGTACCCATCTGGACATGTTGGAACTGTCAATTTTGTCATATCAGGAGCAGGACACCAAAAATGCAAAAGTTGCTTTGTGCAACTTGACAACATTGACTTTTTTTGCAACAGGACTCAAAGACTCAAACTGACCCCAAATGACTCAAAGTGACTTAAAAAGAAATGAAATGGTCTTAGAAGACCTTATTACATACAATTGACTCAATCAAAACAAAATTTTATTTTTTGACCCCTCTTGGAGGCATGACAACCTAGGTGCCCCTGCACCATTAGTGCAACTGAAGGACTATGGTGGTGGCGTGAAACTAAAGTTAGTTGACATTCATTTGCATCTAGTTTGGCATCTTAAAACAATTCTAGAGTAGTGTAAGATTCATTTTCCTGAAAATAGTTTAAGAAACCCTTATCTAGGGTTTTGGTAAGAATCATGCATTTTTTGGCCATTCCATTGATTTGATTCACTTTTGATCAGTGGAATGGGTTGTAGTAGGTCTGTTATAATATGCTATGATGATTTTTTGGTAGGAAATCTAAGGAGAAGAAGTTTTCTTTGAGGAAACCTAACAAAACCATGTGTTAGGTGATGTTTAGAGACATAAAGAAGGAACCATAGAGGCATTTTTGGGAACAACAGATTGTAGGAGGACAAAACCCACAAAATTCATAGTTTTGGCATGAATACTAAGTGCTCAAGTCATTGGTTGAGTTCTGTGTGTGAATTTAAGGGGGGTCTCTTTGTATTTTAGGCCTAATTGGAGCTCTAGGTTATTAAGAGGAGTTATAGGTTAGGGTATATCGTCCAAAACAACCTATACCCAGTTTTGGATATGTGATAGGGAGTCCAAATGTGTATCTACTAATTGTCTAAGTTCTGTGTTTGAAGATCTGTATCAAAATTTATTAGGATTGTTCTCCTTTTTTAGGGTTACAAGCCATTTCTTGGGTTTGTGAAGGAAGTGTTAATCTTGAGTTTGGTCTGCCTTTGGCAATGATTGGAATGGGTCCCATAGCATCTAAAAACACCTTTTCCATGAAGAATTTAGAGTCTCTAACTGTTGTTCCCACTTTTGTACAATGATCATGAAATTTGGGCTTTAGAGCATAAGGAAACCTGTCTAGTTTGCCATCCTCCAACTATCCCATTGCCTCTACATCACAATTAGAGACACCTATTATTTAGTTAGAAACCAAGACACCTAGAGACACCTATATTTTATACATTACCTAGATTTTATACATTATTCTTAGGATCAACTTCATCTATCACTTAGGTCTAACCCCATGAAGCATAACATGATGATGTAAAAATGTGTATATGAGTAAAAGTGCAGCAGGAAGTAAAAAAAGACAAACCTTACAAATTAATGTGCATACTTACAACTCAATGTAACATGACTTTACAAAATCAATGTGAATACTTACAAATTAATCCAATGAACTATCCGAGTCTGCTCTACTCTTTATTGTGTCAAGTATTGCTTCATGGTTAGACTCACACACCTTCCACAAGATTTTGTTCAAAGGTCTACCCCGATACTATAGCAAATGAACATTGGATGCCACAACAAGGTTCGAGTAGTGAAGAATCTTCTGATGCGTGTCAAAGTCTTGAAACAACCAAACATTAACACTCTTATGTGGGTACCTTCTAAGCCATGTTCCAGTAATAACCTTTGAGCTTGTAGGGTATGCAATGTTTTCTCCATCTGTAACTGGGGCCTCAAATTACTTTTTGGCCTCAACACAATGACATAAGTAATAATATGTTCCCTCTTCATTATCTTCATCTGCAATAACTACATATACGTGCCCTACATTGATATGTGTAGCAAATTAGATGAAATTAGTCAACATTACAAAAACACTACAAAGTAAGATGACATTAGGAAATTCAAAAACTATGCAAATAGATATATTACCTGGTTGAACTAGATCTGATATGTGGTCAAAGTCAACTGATGATTCCATCTATGTTAGTTCCAGTGCCGTCGAGGGTCGATACGTGTCAAGTGGGCTAAGATAACTTAACTGCCATTCGTCAACCCACTCCTTTGACTCACACTCATCCTAGGCTTGAATTGTACAGGAAGAACAAAAGCATGAAATCTTTCGCGTATGGATACTCCATGAACCTACAATTGAGCTTCTGATTTAGAGTGCATCTCATTCGATCCTGTAAGTGTACAACAGTCATCATATGGTGCAATGTTAGTATCATCTATCAACTAAAAAAATTCTACGAACTGAAGACTCACCTTCATTACCTGGACCCATGGAAGCATTACACCACTCAACAATTGATTTTGTATCTGTCAACTTTGCATTATCTTTATACTTTAACTCTTCTCGTGTTATGGCTCTTTTGATACATGCTCCTGCACCATCATGCTCCCCCTTTCCATGCTCGACCTCACAATAGTTCCACATATGTTGAATACCTGTAAAATTATGCTTCCTACTCAGCTAATAGAAATTCTGTGAGTTCTTGAATTGTGACGCTCAGTTATCCGACCATATGATATGCTGACTAAATAATATGCCCCTTCTTGCCAAATCATTGTAGAACACCTAAAAGCAACCTTGCACAAACTCCGTAGAATGCGTGCGATCATCACTAATATAGAAATTATACTCCCTTATAATCTTTCTATTATCCTCTGTACTATCATTCACATGGATGAATGCAATGTGCACAAATATAGAAACCTGTGTGGAGTTGTAATAGTGTGATTGCACCTCACGCTGTGGCTGTAGACTATAGTTCTCTACAAAGTTGACGACTGAAACAATGCTACCAACCGAAAATGTGTCCTTGCATAACTTGAATTGCAAGTCCAACCATCGAGCTCTATGGGCATGTCTTGCATACTCATACACTATGTTGTCATAAAATATAGGCATAAACTGATACATTGGAATCTTTTCAATAACCAATTCACACCTCTTTGCTTCTTTACCATCTTTTATATTGTATGCCATTGTTTTATACTTGCCAAACTCTACTAGTTCATTTCCAACCGCATGTGTTCTTTCCATATGTTCACATATTGGCAAATGTTGCAAGCCACCACAACGATGACATGTGCCATCTAAGCATAATTTCCTGTGGAATATTTGACCTTCCTCTCTTTCACATAAAATTCTTGATATGAAGTCTCTTGAAGATGTTGGTGGGGCACGTATGGCACAACCCTGCAAAACATTGTTAGTATGCATATCTAAACATATAGACCTATAAACATCAAAATGGTTAGAAAATTCAATATGTAATCTACAACAACAAGTAGTGTGTGTGTGTGATTTATCTTGACATAGAAAGGTTTTAGCATTTCAAAATATCTTTGATAAATTTTAATTTGAGAATACTTCTCTAGAAATTTACCATAAAACTGTGTTTGAGTCTCATCCAAAAAATGCTTTGGATGTGGCTCATAGTTCTAACTTCTAATTCTCCTTCTTACCACATCCCTTTGATTCAGAGATACCCTTGTGTAATTCTTCCAAAAGTCTTCAATTAGTGATCGCAATGCTTCAACAATTGGTTTATCTTTTCGTGGTAGTCTCCCCGAGAACGCCCATAAGTCATTGGCATTAGTGTCCTCAATTCTTTGGCATCTTCCAATGGCTCTTGATAAAGTTTTCCTATTAATTCTCAATTCTTGACCCATCTTTCTAATGAGACGAGCTTTCCTCATTTGACTGCTTACTATAGTCAATGTAATCACATGCCATGTTGCATTACTATCTTTTGTGCGTGATGTGTTACCCACACTCTCATACGCACTCATTAGATTCTTGACAATAGATTTTTCACATGAAGCCTCTGATGTTCTCAACCCAAGAATCTTCATGATGGAACTATACTTTATACTTCGCATCATTTCAAGGAATAGTTGACATCTTGCAGTCTCATTTAACTTTTCAAAGAACAATCTCCAAATCTTATGAGCATATATTTTACAAGTGCGTTTTGGAATCTTAGCTTCCATTGGCTGTAAAATATTTTCATCAGTATCAATCAAATACTTTGGCTTTCTATGCAAAATTCTAGGTGGTGTTAAGTTAGGTAAATTCATCTCAACATTAGGAATTTTGTCAATATTTAAATGAGATGGGCTACATGGCATACCTTTGATCGAAGATGGAATATATGACATACCTTGAAGTTGAGGTGGGAACGATGGCGTACCTCCTTCATCACATGTGAGTGATGATGTACTCTCAACTTGAGATGTGGTAGATGGTGTCCCTACATGTTGACTTGCGGTAGAGGACGTGTCTCCTGTTGCAAGTATGAGGTTAGCCAGTGTTGTCATTGATGTCAGCATACTCATATTGCTTTGACAAGAAGGATTGGATGAGCTGTGTGCTGAGGATATTGAGAAAATTAGTCTCAATAAGGAACAGTGAAGAACAGTGATGAAAAGAAGGCAAAAGTACTCAATAGGTTGAGAATCAGAGGATACAGATTAAAGGGTTTGTAGATATGAGTCTTAAGATGATCCAGTTAAGATTTCAGAGGTCCGCATGAAGATGTGAAGAAGTTATAATTGATCAAGTAGAACTGGTTCCGGGAGATGCTCTAGAGTGACAGAGTGTTACAAAAAGGTCCGGTGAGATCTGAAAGTGCATTGTCCTATTTTGTGGATTGGATAGAGTGTTTGGGATGTCCTGGTGATGTGTCATCTCTATTGGTATGTGGTTTGGAGGTACGGAAGCACCTCTTGCAGTATGACAGTGGCAATAGACTATGTTTTTGTAGTTCCAGATGAGGAAGAGAAGAGTTTCCAATGAGCAGAAGAAGTGCGGATGTACCTGGTCATTCAGGCAGGCTTGTGAAGGTCATTGGATCATGTTGAGGTTGTATTGTTGGTCCGCATTGATGGTAGAGCTCAGAATTGAAGATATTCTTTCAGATGAAGTTCTTGTTCTGACTAGCTGACTGGATGAGTTGTTCATCCTGCGAATGTTCTTGTGGTGGCTGACCGGATGTGTGTTATTCATCTTGCAGATGTTCTTATGGTTGATTGCCAACTTAGATGATTGTTCCTAGGTCGATGTCTTGTATAAATAAAGGATTGTGAGTTTGTTTCGAGTTGTGGTGTGGAGCGGATGAGTATGGTATAGCGAAAGAGCGAAAGGCAGAGCAGAAATGTTTCAGGCTTAAATGGAACTGATGCAAACATGGTGAAGATGTCATTCTCTAGTTCAAGTTGTGTGCCCTAGGTCTAACATCTCCAACTATGGTATTCAAATCTCTCGTACCACGAAGTTTTTGCATTCGTTCTCTTTGTGATGGTTGTGGTTCCTCTTCAATTGGCATGTCTTCATTTATCGTGTCCAATTTCCTCTTCTCACGAAGTTCCCTCATAGCCACTACTTTCTTTGCATTCTTAACTTCTATCTCTTCCTGTGTTGGTTTAATTCTTGATTGTTTCCTTGGCATTATGGAGAATTTATCTGTAGCATGACAAAGAGACCAATATTAGTTCCTAAGAAATGAATCCATACAAATAACTAAAATATATGTCATTCAACCCTTCATAGTAAATGTACATACAATCATCATGTAAAAGAGTAAATGTTACTTAACCAAAATAGGTACAAAGCATACAAAGCAAATTATTGCAAACATGAAAAGAGTACATGGGACTTCATGCTTGAAAAGGTTGAGACAGACCCAATTTGATGTTTGTTGTTACTAGGGCTACTAGGATTTGGAATTGAGAAGGTGTTTTGTTGGTACTAGGGATACTAGGATTTGGGTGGCTTGTGAAGGAATAAACAACAATTTTTGTGTCATGTGCATGTACAAATCATCATGAATAGGTGCATAAGGAATGTCCTAGCCCAAGATATGTGCATACAAATCATCATTTCATGTGCATACTTGTATGATCTTGGCACCTATTCATTTGTATTTTAACTTGTTAATATGACAAGATAATAGTGGGATTGTATTTTTATTATGTTGTAAGGATTTATTCTTGTATAATTTGACATCATCGTATGTTAAGGTCTGTTTATTACACATAATTATTAAAAAGCCCAAGTGTAGAAAATATACATGGCATCATGTGAGATGGTAGGTTGCTTTCTTGATTGGGAATGTGTCTATTTTTATCATGTATGATAAAGCATGATAAAGTAATTCAAATAGAATTAAGGAAAATGTAAAGAACATGCATGTAAAGACTTGACATACCTAAAAACAAAGATTCAAATGGAGAGAGTACCCAATTATGTATTATTTTTTTCTTCTTGCATCAAACTCCTCAACAATTTGAGTTTTTCACCACTTGCTTCCTTTTCAATATTAAATTGAATATCACTCAAATATAATTACTAACAACAACACTATTAACTAATCTATAATGTTAAATTCCTAAAATTGAATCACAATTAACATTGCAACACTACAAAAATTGAAACTTGAATAGATATATATCAAACTTGGTGTGAAAACTATGTTATTTCCTCCTTCTCAAGTTGGCAAAGCAGAAAAGGTGGTGGAAAGATCATGCAAAGGTGGTAGAATGTGTAAAATGTGCATGTGAACTTCCTAACAACATGAAAGCACTTCTTATTTGTCGGAGCACGCACATAATCTACATGCAAATAGAGAATGTGGGCCTGGATCACAGGGGTCAACATTTTTTTACCATTTCTATAGTAGGACAAAACGTGAGCGCGTTATAGCGTGCTCGCGTTATAACGCACTCACATTTTGTCCTGCTATAGATTGATCCATAAATATTTGTGCGTATCTCACCTTTACAATATCTCACTTCTAGTTCCATCAACTCATGTTCTATATCTCACTTATCTCTTCCCCTCACCTCTCTATCTCTATACCTCTCTACCTCTCCCCTCTCTATGTCTCTCAGTCACTCCTTGTCTACCTCAACCCTAAACCCTAATCCCTTAACCCTCAAGTCTAATCCCTCATCCTGAAACCCTAGACACTATCCCTATTCCTAAACCCTCAATGGGTTGGATACTATACCTTAAACCCTAATCCCTTATCCCTAAACCCTCCAACCCTATCCCTAATCCTTATACCCTCAACACTCTACTTTAACCCTAATCCCTTTACCCTCAACCCTATCCCAAAACCCTCAACCCTCGAACCTTAATGTACTCAACCCTCAACGTCAAACCCTAATCCCTCAACCCTTAACTATGATCCCTCGACCCTCAACCCTATCCCTAAACCCTAAACCCTAAAGACTCAACCCTTAATGCCAAATATTAATACCTCAACCCTTAACTCTAATCCCTCAACTCTAAACCCTATCCCTAAACCCTAAACACTATCCCTATCCCTAACCCTCAACAAGGTCGATACTATACCTTAAACCCTAATCCCTTATCCCTAAACCCTCCAACCCTATTCCTAATCCTTATACCCTTGACACTCTACTTTAACCCTAATCCCTTGACCCTCAACCCTATCCCTAAACCCTCGACCCTCGAACCTCAACCCTCAACCCTCAACATCAAACCCTAATCCCTCAACCCTTAACTCTAATCCCTCGACCTTCAACCCTATCCCTAAACCCTAAAGCCTCAACCCTCAACCCTCAACCCTCAACGTCAAATCCTAATCCCTCAACCCTTCACTTTAATCCCTCAACCCTAAACCCTATCCCTAAACCCTCAACACTATACTTTAAACCCTAATCCCTCAACCCTCAATTCTAAACCTTATCCCTAAACCCTAATCCCTCAACCCTCAATCCTAATCCATCATCCCTTAACTCTAATCCCTCATCCCTAAACCCTAAACACTATCCCTATTCCTAAACCCTCAATGGGCTTGATACTATACCTTAAACCAATCCCTTATCCCTAAACCCTCCAACCCTATCCCTAATCCTTATACCCTCGACACTCTACTTTAACCCTAATCCCTCGACCCTCAACCCTATCCTCAAACCCTCAACCCTCAAACCTCAATGTACTCAACCCTCAACGTCAAACCCTAATCCCTCAACCCTTAACTCTGATCCATCTGTTAGACTTAGGGCATACAACTGAGAGGGGGGGTGAATTAGTTGTGTGAAACTTTCACCATTTAAACACTTGAATCTTCTTTAGTGATTAGCATAATATTAATCATGAACCATAAAGCATTAAATTTGAAGCAGAAACATAACAACACATATGACACCAAGATTTTGACGTAGAAAACCCAGTTAAGGGAAAAACCACGGGGTGATTAACCCAAGAAAGTATTCTCTATTAGAAGAATAGAAAGAACAAAATGACATATGCCAATTAGGGCTCACTACCCGAGCACACTGCTCACAAGAGGCTCACTGCCTACAAGAGACACACTGTCTACAAAGGAATAAGTATCACCTTTATGAATTGGAGAATAGTATCTTCAGCATGCTTGAATCAGTTCTATTTAAGCCCAATACTTCTGCTCTGCCTTTCGCACTTCTCTTCGCTACCACACACTCATCACCACAAGACACACTTCAAAATGAATTCACGATCCCTTATTTATACAAGGCATCGACTTAGGAACAATCATCTAAGTTGGCAAACACCTACAAGATCATTCTTAAGACGTGTAATACATATGGTCAACCAGTCTCAAGAAGAACACCAATATCTGTGGTTATTCTTCAAATGCAAACTCTAACTTCAATGCGGACCACCAACATTAACTGGACATGATCCAATGATCATCATAACCTTCCTTGAATCACCAAACACATCCACACTTCATCATCCTATTGGAATTCTTCTCTCCTTCATCCGGAGCTACAAGAACACAGTCTGTCATCACTGTCATAAATGAATAGGCACTTTCGGACCTTCAACCCACAAACTAATCTAGTTGATACTTCACAGGGACATCCTCAACACTTTCTCAGATCCGCAAAATGGGATAATGAAATACTAGATCTCACCAGACCTTTCTGTGGCCCTTTGTCACCTCTGAACACCTACCGGAACTGGTTCTACTTGAGTAACCATAACTTCTTCAGATCTTCATACAGACCTTTGAAATCTTGACGGGAGCATCTCAAGAATTATATCTACAAACCCTTTAAACCACATCCTCTGATCCTCAACCTATTGAGGACTTTTACCTTCTTGTCATCACTGTTCTTGACTATTCCTGATTGAGACTTATTTTCTCAAAATCCTCAACACACAGCTCATCTAATCCTTCTCATTAATGCAACATGAGTATGTTGACATCAATGACAACACCGGTTAGGCCCATAATTGCAACACCATCAACCCTCAACCCTATCTATAAACCCTAAACCCTAAAGCCTTAACCCTCAATGTCAAATCCTAATCCCTCAACCCTTAACTCTAATCCCTCAACCCTAAACCCTATCCCTAAACCCTAAACACTATCCCTATTCCTAAACCCTCAATGTGGTCGATACTATACCTTAAACCCTAATCCCTTATCCCTAAACCCTCCAACCCTATCCCTAATCCTTATACCCTTGACACTCTACTTTAACCCTAATCCCTCGACCCTCAACCCTATCCATAAACCCTCGACCCTCAAACCTCAACCCTTAACCCTCAACATCAAACCCTAATCCCTCAACCCTTAACTCTAATCCCTCAACCCTCAACCATATCCCTAAACCCTAAACCCTAAAGCCTCAACCCTCAACCCTCAACGTCAAATCCTAATCCCTCAACCCTTCACTCTAATCCCTCAACCCTAAACCCTATCCCTAAACCCTCAACACTATACCTTAAACCCTAATCCCTCAACCCTCAACCCTAAACCTTATCCCTAAACCCTAATCCCTCAACCCTCAACCCTAATCCATCATTGCTCAACTCTAATCCCTCATCCCTAAATCCTAAATGCTATCCCTATTCCTAAACCCTTAACGGGCTAGATACTATACCTTAAACCCTAATCCCTTATCCCTAAACTCTCCAAACCTATCCCTAATCCTTATACCCTCGACAGTCTACTTTAACCCTAATCCCTCGACCCTCAACCCTATTCCTCAACCCTCAACCCTCAAACCTCAATGTACTCAACCCTCAATGTCAAACCCTAATCCCTCAACCCTTAACTCTGATCCCTCAACCCTTAACCCTTAAAACTTGAACCCTAAAACCTATCCCTACATGCTCAACACTTGACACTATATCTTAAACCCTAATCCCTTAACCCTCATCCATAAAGCCTCAACCCTAAATCCTTAAACCTTCAACCCTAAACCCTATCCCTAATCCCTCTACCCTCGACACTCTTCTTTAATCCTAATCCCTTGACCATCAACCCTATCCCTCAACCCTCAACCCTCAACCCTTAACCCTTAAAACTTAAACCCTATCCCTACACCCTCAACACTTGACACTATATCTTAAGCCTTAAACCCTCATCCCTAAAGACTCAACTCTCAATCCTTAAACCTTCAACCCTAAACCCTATCCCTAATCCCTCTACCCTTGACACTCTAACCATAACCTCGACATTAAACGCTAATCCATCAACCCTAAACCCTAATCTATCAACCCTAAACCCTATCCCTAAACCCTCAACCATCAACACTATACCTTAAACCCTAATCCATCAACCCTAAAACCTAATCCCTCAACCCTAAACACTATTAATAAACCCTCAACGCTTGACACTATACCTTAAACCCTAATCCCTCAACCCTCAACCCTAATCCCTCATCACTAAACCCTAAATGCTATCCCTATTCCTAAATGCTCAACCCTCGACACTATACCTTAAACCCTAATCCCTTATCCCTAAACCCTAAACCCTATCCCTCAACCCTTAACCCTTAAAAATTAAACCCTAAAACCTATCCATAAACCCTCGACGCTCAACACTATATTTTAAACCCCAATCCCTTAACCCTCAGCCCTAAAAACTTAACCCTCAATCGTTAAACCTTCAACCCTAAACCCTATCCCTAATCCCTCTACCCTTGACACTCTACTTTAACACTAATCCCTTGACCATCAACCCTATCCCTAAACCCTCAACTCTCAACATTAAACCCTAATCCATCAACCCTAAACCCTAATCCATCAACCCTAAACCCTAATCTATCAATCCTAAACCCTAATCCCTCAACCCTAAACCCTATCCCTAAACCCTCAACTCTCAACACTATACCTTAAACCATAATCCCTCAACCCTAAACCCTAAGCCCTAATCCCTCAACCCTAAACCCTATCCCTAAACCCAACAAAACTACTTTGCCTTATGTTAGGTTGTTAAACCAATCATTTTTGACACTCTTCTCTTGAAGATATCTAAGTTGCAAGAATATGTCAGAAAAATGGCTATGAACTTTTTTAATGTTAGTAATGTTATATGGCATGTTTGTCTGGGCCATCTGGGGTTCATTATGCCAATAGGTGTACACACTATGAGAAAAGCTTTGCATATGGTACATCCACAGTGAGTAATTAACAGTTGAAATCAGAAGGATGATCATTCTGAGAAAAGCTTTGCATTGGGGTACATCTATGTTTCTTGCTATCCACCCTGCACTTAGGGGAGGTATATTGTTATGAAATAGGCAAATAATCTCCCATTGTTTACTGGCTCTATCCACAAGAACTACTAAACTTTTTTCTCTTGGTAATTGTAGAGGACATTCACCTATTTTTGGCAACTCCTGCATTCCCAAACCATTACAAAAACTAAGTTATTTTAACCCAATAAATAGCTGATTGCATTGATTTAATACTCTACTATATTAAAGCTTAGCATTCACACAAATGTAGATGTTCATATTATAGAAGACTGCATTATATTAGACTATTAGAGATCCCTCAGAAAAATGCAATAACAAAACTGCTTTGCCTTATGTTAGCTTACAATTAAACCCATTCTTTTTGACACTCTTCTCTTAAAAAAGTAAGAGTAATAAGAATAGAAGGCAAAGAATTTGATCTTACTAGTATGCATGGTTGGTTTACATTCCGTGACTTCATTTTAATTGAATAAAAAGGTAAATATCTGATTTGAAAGGTGGGACAGAGTTCACTGTCATGTGCTTTTCTAGATGATAGGGTCCATAATGTCCAGGGTTCTTCAAAGAAAGGCTTGTAACATAATTAAGTTTTTGTTATACCAATCCTCTAGGTAAAGCTACAATTCAAATGCCTACTTTTAAAGTTGAAATAAATTAAATTAGACTTACAATTTTGATTTTCTTCCATTGCTTCAACAACATCATTGTTTTCTTCATCAGAAACCAATTCAAGATTGGCAACTTGCTACCCATTGGTTGACTTGAATTGCATCCTCTGTTAGAAGAAGGGCATTTTTTATCTGTATCAATGTTGGTATTCATAAGCTGAAGAGCATTGATATTTTTCACACACCTTGTTCTTTAAAATATATGAGCCTTAAAATATGACTTGGATATGTACTTGAACACAACTAAATCTCCAATCTCCAGCCCATGATGATTCACAAAATTTTCCCAACCCTGCCTAAATTCTAGTTTATTTATGGTACCCCTTAATTGTACATCCCACTCCTGCCCACCTGGGCCTTGAAGAAGGAGGCACACCCATTAAACCAACTCATTCGACAACTTTCTACCCATCAGTTGACTTGAACTGCATACTCTGTTAGAAGAAGGGCATCTTTTATCTGTATCAATGTTGGTATTCATAAGCTGAAGAGCCTTGATGTTTTTCACACACCCTGTTCTTTGAAATATCTTAACCTTCAATTGTGACTTGGATATGTACTTGAACACAAAAAAATCTATAATCTCCAGCCCATTATGATTCACAAAATTTTCCCAACCCTTCCTAAATTCTAGTTTATTTATGGTACCCCTTAATTGTACATCCCTAAACCTTAAACCCTAATCCCTTAACCCTAAACCCTAATCCCTAGTCCCTAAACCATAAACCCTAATCCCTAATTATAATTTATTGTACCCTAATCCCTAAACCATAAACCCTATCCCTAAATCCTCAACCATCAACACTTAAACCTTAAATCCTAAACCCTATCCCTAAACCCTCAACCCTCAAAACTATAACTTAAACCCTAATCCCTCAACCCTAAACCCTATCCCTAATCCCTCTACCCTCAACCCTAATCCCTTAACCCTCAACCCTAAACGCTATCCCTAAAGCCTCAACCCTAAACCCTAATACCTCAAGGTCCTAAACTCTAATCCCTTATTTGTAAACTCAAAATCCTATCCCTAAACCCTCAACCCTCAACCTTAAACCTTAATCACTCAATCCTTATCCACCCCTCTCCTCTGCTATCTGGCTCAACCCCATCTCTACCCTCCTCTACCCTCGACACTATACATACATACATATAGGCATACATAGATACATACATACTTATAGGCATACATACATACATACATACATATAGGCATACATACATACATACATACATACATGATTAATAACCTTGAACATAAAAAAATTCAAGGGGGACATAACGCGAGCGCGTTAGAATGCACTCGGGTTATTGCAAACATGACAAACAGTCCACAAACTTCTGCGGAAAAGGAAAAATGCAAAGTTGAACATAACGCAAGCGCATTATAACGTGCTCGCGTTATGTTTTACTTTGGGAATTCCAAGCCTTGGGCTTGGGATTTGCTTTGGATTTCCAACCCAAAGGCTTGGAGTGTCTTCTCAATGTCCAGAGACGTGTTTTCCCATATTCTACAGGATTTCACATAATTTCATTCATGCTAACCCTCAAATTTGCACGTGTTTCAAGGTCAAACAAATCAAACACTTGGGTAATGTTAGGCTTTCTCTTAGCTATTTGATGATGTGATTTTTTTCACATTTTGACAATGTTAAGCCTTTCATCTTTAATTTCTTTTGTTTGTGTGTCCATTTTTGGGCAAAAACCACTGTTTGGTCTTTTTTTCATTGTAAATTAACTATTCATTAAAATTTTAAAAAAATTACATATTTAAAAACTAGACTCCATTCTACACATTAAAAAAAGAAAAAAATGATTTTCAATTAGTTTTCAAAATTTATAGGGTTAGCACGACCAAAATTCTATTTTTTAGGATGTGTCCACTTTGAAAATTAGTAAAAAATCAAATATTCATCAAAAAATTATCAGAAAAATTAGGCATAAACTACACGCTATTAGCTAATTTCTCACTGAAGCGATTTTTAAAATACCAAAAAAAAGTTGACCTTTTGAGGGAACCACAAAACATGCTATGTTATGTTTTTTTGATAGAAACAACACCAATTTCTGTGGCTCCCTCTTTTGAACCCCTTAATCTATGCCATTTAAAAAAATAGTAGTTTAGAAAGTAGACTCAGAGCACTACGAACATTGTTTTGGTTGCATCTCCAAATTTTGAGTGTAACTATGCTCAATTTCTCATCCAAGGCCAGCATTTCTTGATTTCAGAAAAAAAGTGGCCACTTAAGACCCCTTTTTGGCCCCCCATCTTCTTGCACTTACCCCATTGCTAAATCTGAAAACTGATTTGTTTATGTACATTTAAACCTTGATTGTTGGAGTTTGTCCAAATTCATGTGGGCCCCTTGATTGGAGCAACAAAAGACATCATACAACTAAGTTATCTTGTGAAGGCCAAGACCTGGTTGTATAGACCTTGGGGTATTAATTTTCCATTCACTTGGGATTTGATTCTTTTTAAGAGAGGTAAGATAATTGGTATTTTATCTAAGTTGTGTGCAAAAACACCCATCAACAATGAGAAAAAAGGAATAATTCAACATATCTTATTAATTTGACTCTAACAAAATTTTGTTCCAATCAAAAAATTATTAGCATGCCCATTGAACATATGGGTCCAACTTGTTGGAACTGGAAATTTCCAGTCAAATTTTTTCAGAAAATGCTTACCTTATATGCACTTCAAGATTATTTTTCCCAACTGAGTGCAAAATTTCTGGAATGCATGTGTAAGATTGATGGTTCAGTTCCAACGTAGAGGTAAATATTGTCAAGCGATGTGATGATACATGAAAGATCATCTTTGGTGTATACTTTCTTGCTATTAGTTTCTCAGTCGATGTGTGTCATACAACTCACGAAGATATAATAACTGTATGCATTGTCATTTAAAAATCAAGTCCTGTTGATAAAGAAGCCAATGATTGTAAGTGGGTGTTCAAAATGAAGTTCAAATCTGATGTCTGAATTGACAAGCACAAAGCAGGATTGGTAGCTGAAGGCTACAAGCAAATTGAAGGTGTTGATTACAGGGAAACCTTTGCTCTATTCACAAAGATGATCATAGTTAGAATGTTAATAGTACTTCCTTCCCGATATAGTTGGAAAATCCATCAAATGGATGTACAAAGTGCATTCTTGAATAGAGATTTGATAGAGGAGGCATATGTGACATAACCTCCTGGTTTTGTTGAAAAAGGAAAGGAACATATGGTATGTTGCTAAAAAAAAAACACTATATTGTTTAGAATAGGCTCCACAAGCTTGGTATTCATAATTGACAAGTATTTTATTTAGGGGGGATTTAAGAAATTTGATGTTGATCCAATTTGTACATTAAGATTTTTGATCACAAGTTACTTTTCATTGTGTTGTGCATTGACAATCTGCTATCACTGGGAGTGATCAATTGCTAATCAATGAAGTGAAAGAAGATTTGAAGGCCAATTTTGAGATGTCTAATTTTAGATTGCTTCATTATTTTCTTGGAGTTGAAGTGTGGCAACCACTTGGAAAAATATTCCTCTCTCAAATGAAGGACACCAAATAAATTATCACATGGGTCAAAATGCAAGACTGCAAAGCTTCAACAACATCAATGGAGATAGGAACTAAATTGACTGAAGACCCAAATAGTAAATCACTCCATGAAACACTGTACAGGACTTTGGTAGGAAATTTGATTTACTTGACCACTACTCACCCAAATATATCTTATGCAATTGGAATCTTGTCCCAATTCATGACTCATCTAAAGACGAATCATTGATTAGATGCAAAGCGAGTTTTGAGAAACAACACACTCGAATTAACTATACTACTGATTATAAACAGTAAATGACTATTATTATTGTCTTTGCCACTGCACTATGGGAATGGAAGCCTCAACAATCTTGGGTTTTATTGGTTAGAATAAAAGGCACTGAATTTTATGATGTAGTCAACAACAAAGAATATGTCCACTGCAATGATGAAACCCTAACCACAATATGCTGATATTAATGTATTTTTGATTCAAACAACATTACTAAAGATGCAGCCAGCCAGAGTGCATAATCAAGAGTATTATACTGATATAAGAAACTCATACAATGTTCAAATTTATACCAATGTGGACAGCAGACTTACAATGACTCTATAGATGACAAATTCACTTACAAGTAACCTACAATTTTCATGTCCCTACTGCTGATTTGAATTCTGTAACCGAGGATGGAAGCCAAAAACATGCAATCTAAAACTATGAGCAGCGACCACTTTATTGAGTTGAGCCCCCAAATGTAAACTGGATTGATCTGGAGTATTGGAGGTGACAGCAAATGCCCAAAAATACCTGTCCTAATTAGCAGTTCGAATGCTGTTATGACTCAATATAGCAGTTTAGACTTCACAGCCTCCCTCTAAATTTTTTTTAAGAGGCACTCTAAACTCTGCAAAATGGATTGAACAAAGTATAACAACCGGAAGTTAAAGTAGGTGTATAGTCGACCATCTAAACCGCACCACACCTACCCACTATCATCTAGATAGTTGGGAGAATTTAACATTGATTATGGATGATACTAACCAATACAACCTTTTTAGTAGCATAGATGCACTTCAGCAGAGTCAAACTTATAAGAAGAAAACCCATGGATTGAAGTCTCCATGCCATAGCTCCGTTGGTATTTTCTATAGAGATATAAACAAATCAAGGAAACAAAAGCTGGACGTGACAAAAATTACCAAAATTGCCCTTCAAATTTAGGTTATTGCTGGCGTCTATAATGACAATGAGAAAAACAATGTGGGAAGTGTTGGGACGTCCTTGCCCCACCATTACTTTAATTACTAATTCTAATACATTATTCTATAAGCCATTAACACCTATTTGTAGGATGATAAAGATATCTTTTTAAGCACAAGGGGAACCAGTGAATTCTACAAATCTTGAAAATGGGTTGGAATGAATTGCTTAAAGATTGACGTATTATTGTTCTGCCCTAATCCTTCCAAAGTACATGAGATGTCATAATCTCCATGACCATATTGTGTATTGAAAGAGTGAGAAGAGAAGGAAAGAGAACTATTTGTTTTCCACCATGGTGAGAATATAACAATTGCATTTGGCTTGATAAACATGCCCCTTGGATTGACTATTAGATTTGTTAAGAACTTTAGATTAAGTGGAGATTGCCATATTGCCACGAGTTTTATCTCTAAGATTGGTGCAATAGAATTCATTGTGAGAAGAAAACTATTGTCCTCATAGTAAATAGAGACAATGCTCTTGCGGAGGTTATTGGTGGCATTAAATAAAGCAATCTGAAAATAGGCGTGCACTAAAATAATGTGAAAATTGCAAGATTTCCATAATAATAATGAAGGGATATCCATCAAAGCATAACAAAAAGGTAACTAAATTCAGATGCAATAACTGAGAGTTCCCCAACAACATGCATACAAAAATATAGAAGCAAAGATAATCGAGGAGGTTAACATATTCTGGAGACGCTCAAGATATATGACTATCTAGAATTACAAGGGCTTCCCATCAAAATGAAGATTTTCTGGGCGTGAGTTAATTGAATTTACTAATGATGAATGAATGTGATAAAGAATTATACGATGTTAAAATGTTTTCGCCAAAATATGAATGCGGATACAAGGTGAAGAATCATTTTACTTGGGGATATAATCAAATCACCAAACACAAATTCAATAATCAAATTTATTTCCACTTGGAGATAAAATATTTTTTAGGATAAATTAACCAAAGTAAGTAATCTTTTTTTTAAATGTATACAAAGGTTGGTCAAACATTCTTGCCGAGGAGCAGTAATTGTTTTCACTCAAGTGATTTAATTTTGCCAAATAAAAGTGAAAAAGTGTGCGGGTGAATGTAAGTGAGAAATTAAGTAAATATTGATAAAGCTTGGGATTAAAATATTTTATTATCAAACATGACGAAGATTAAATATTTAATTTGGCAAGAGCAACCAATTAAATATTTTATTTTTTGCCTATAATGAATTGAATACTCATTCCAACGTCCTTTTTTAAAAGTATTACAGCCCTAAACAGGATGTTGAAGAAATTTATTATTAAAACATTTGAGTATGATAAAGTGATAATCGGCAATAGGAAACCCTTAATATATGGCAGTAAGCAAATATACAATGGAAATAAGGAAACCATACCTCACGACACAGGTCCTAAGGTTCACAATAATACAAATCATATATTGTTTATATACTGTTTATCTAATGATTAATTTGTTTCCTTTGCAGGATTAGGGTTGTGTTGAATGCAATGAAGTGGCTCTCGACTGGCGGTTAAATGATCTCATCAATGGGGAAGATTATATATTTCATTCCAGCCTTCGAGGATTGTTAAGTCTTTCAAATCAAGTCATTTAATTTATGTAATGAATAAGGTCGTTTCTTATGGTTGGTTCAACCAATTATTAACCGTCACCAAAATGAATGTAACGCGTCTGAGGCTTGTTGCATCTCTTTAAATAGAGATCTTAGGACCCGGAATAGGAAGAGTTAGAATTAGGTTAGAATTAGATTAGACACAAAGACAAATGGAAGCATTTTAGGATTAGAATCTAATGCAAATTTGATCCTTCTATGCAATTTCATTATGAGAAAAGCTATGGTGCATGATACATTCTGAGGCAGCAGTTGAGGATTCGAATTCGAAATACATTGTGACGGTATCATCTATTTGTTGTTTTTAAATTCAATCAATTTAATTATCTCCATATCATTCATTTTTAGATTATTCAATTTGAATGTGTTAAGAATATGTTTAAATTGTCTGGTTACATTTGCTAATTCAGTATATTTGATTTGATTGGTTTCTCAAGTAGAATTAAATCCTTTCTCATCAATTATAATAATCTTAGAATATTGAATGGATTACTAAGTACGATTAATTGATTAGGGTTATTAATTTATCTCCATAGTTGATTTGATTTATTAATTTGCAAAATTAAATTGGTTCTTCCTAGGAAGATTAAAATCCTTTTAATGTTTTGCATTTAATACATTTATGTCCTTTGGATTATTAAGAATGAATTAATAATTTCTTCCATGCACATTTGTACAAGTTGCAAATAGTTATATGTGCCAATCAGATCGTGTTATTACCTGATACAAGTTATTTGTTTCTGACATCCTGACTCCGTTGCCCAAATTGTCAAAGCACCAGTTTAACTATTGATTCATCATATATCTTTACTTTGTTTTATTGTTATAGTTTAGATTGATTTCATGTTATTTGTTATTTATTTCTGTTAGAATTTAGATTAAATCATTTGCTTTCTTTAGAATTTAGTTTACAATATCTTATCTGATTTACAAGCATGCCATTGTAATTGGATAAACTAGTAGCAAACCAACATAGATTTAATCATACAACTTGCTTTGATAATCAAAGGTTCACCCGCCTAGGTTGTAGCAGGACCTAAAGCGTAGGGAGAAGTTGATCATTAAGGTCAAACCCTAGTCATTGGCTAAAAAACATTGTAGATCTGACCATAGGGCTTGGCATCCCGTTAGAATCCACAACCTGTATTTTTGAGACCCAACAAATTGGCGACTCTGTTGGGGAGTCAAGTGAAAGTATTAGCTAGAAATTCTAAAGTTTTTCCCATCCGAGTCGCAACAAATTGGCGACTCTGCTGGGGAGAGTTTGCCTAAAATCTAAATCCATTTGTTATAGAGTCAAATCCAAATTTTTATTTAAAAGACTCGGCTAGGAAGAAAAGTGTTTTAATTTTCCTCTTCTCACAAGAGGTGGTGACTCTGAAAATAAAATTGATCGAACATGAAAAACATACCCCCTTTAGATGCATTTTTTGAACTAAGGAGACATGAAGGAGAACCATTACATGATGGGTATGCAAATGAAAATAATGACTATAACAGCCCACATGATGAGGGAAGTTTATTGATCAAACTGTTGTTGACTTTAATAGCATGACTGATCAGGAATTAGGAATGTATTTAAAATTGGGAGAACAACAGCTCACGAGATTACAGATGATACAAAAAAGCAAAGAACTAGATAGACAAATAGTAGGATTGGATAGACAGCTGGCACAATTGGGCCTCCAAGTACTGGAACCACCAAAACCTATCCCTCCATGTAAACAAAGTGGTGATGTCAATTCACATGCACCCTCTCAAAACACATATGCTCCATATACTCCAAGAGTACCTCATGATCCATACCATAACCCTATCCAACATAATAAGCCACCACAAGAGCCCCAACTTATAAATGCAAGTAGCATTGCTCAATACTATCCACCACTAGGACAGCACTATACCCCGCAATACCAGCAATATATGCCGCATCGCAATGCTTACTATCAGTCTTTATATAAGACAAAGTTTTTACCCACCCACCCACCACCATATATGGATCAGCAGTGTTGGGAGGAAGAGGAAAATAACCAACAGTGTTGGGAAGAAGAGGGGAATGAGTATTTGCAATGAGGACAAGATGACGATGAGGATAAAATATACATGTCTGAGGATAATTTTTTAGGTTTGTTCAAATCCATTATATGATAACATAGTAAAAGAAGATGAGGTGATACTTTGCCAAGATATTCTTGAACAAAAATTTCATGTGCATTCAGATCTAAATTATGAGAGGGATGAAGTGCCTTCAGATAACCAAAGTGATGTGTCATCTTGTAAACATGCTAACAAAACAGGTGTATCTAATTTTAATGATCTTGATCATTGTGGTAATGTTGAAAGAGATGAAGAAAATGTTGGAAACATGATGGATGAAGAGGCATATTCACTTGACAGTGATCAAATCTCACAGTTACTCACCATAGAATATCAAAAATATGCACATGGGGGTGATTTGAAAGTTTCATGTCCATCATACATATGCTTTGACAGTGAGGATACTTTGCATGATAGTAGACCATACGATTGGCGTGAAAGGATAACATCAGGATCATATTCAGTTGAGGTAGAAACATCTATTGATTATGAGTTTCATAGCAATGATTATCTAGAGATAAGTTCTATCAAACCTTGTAATAATGAAGTCTGGGTATCACAGTTGTATGAGGAAAATACATATAGTGATGAAGGTAGTGGTGACGACTTTGAATCTGATATAATACCATTAGATGATGCTAACATTGAAAAATTGAATATCAAATACAGTATGATTTTGTCTATTTTTCAGTTCATATAGAGAATTATCATTTGGGGGATGATAGTGAATATTGTTACTTAAAATATCACGATAAAAATGGGTTTGACCTATCATTTGGGAGTTCTCAGATTGCGTATGATTTTCAGATGCATAATTATGAAGAATATAGCAACATCAATGAACCATTGTTAAAAAATATGGATATGTTCAATCATGCAAATCTTAGTAATATGATTATATTTGTTTCATTACAGCGTGATGAAAACAAAGTATATGACAGGGGAAAATATAAACCTCTCTTTTTCTAATGGCCTTGAGCCATCAGTTATGATATGGTTTGTCAGAACCATATCATTTTAGGGCAGAGAGAATAATTGGACTCTGTTGCCCAATGGAGTAGGCACTGGCCTACTTCCCAAAGATTTGGGATCTTGCTATGCCCACAAGGGACATACATCCCCAGACGGAGCCTATGTTGGAACTGGAAATTTCCAGTCGATTTTTTTTTAGAAAATGCTTACCTTATATGCACTTCAAGATTATTTTTCCCAACTGAGTGCAAAATTTCTGGAATGCATGTGTAAGATTGCTAGTTCAATTCCAATGTAGAGGTAAACATTGTCAAGCGATGTGATGATACATGAAAGATCATCTTTGGTGTATACTTTCTTGCTATTAGTTTCTCAATAGATGTGTGTCATACAACTCACGAAGATATAATAACTGTATGCATTATCATTTAAAAATCAAGTCCTGTTGATAAAGAAGCCAGTGATTGTAAGTGGGTGTTCAAAATGAAGTTCAAATCTGATGTCTGAATTGACAAGCACAAAGCAGCATTGGTAGCTAAAGGCTATAAGCAAATTGAAGGTGTTGATTACAGGGAAACCTTTGCTCTATTCACAAAGATGATCATAGTTAGAATGTTGATAGTACTTCCTTCCCAATATAGTTGGAAATCCATCAAATGGATGTGCAAAGTGCATTCTTGAATAGAGATTTGATAGAGGAGGCATATGTGACATCACCTCCTAGTTTTGTTGAAAAAGGAAAGGAACATTTGCTATGTTGCTAAAAAAAAACACTATATTGTTTAGAACAGGCTCCACAAGCTTGGTATTCATAATTGATAAGTATTTTATTTAGGGGGGATTTTAGAAATTTGATGTTGATCCAAATTTGTACATTAAGATTTTTGATCACAAGTTACTTTTCATTGTGTTGTGCATTGACAATCTGCTATCATTGGGAGTGATCAATTGCTAATCAGTGAAGTGAAAGAAGATTTGAAGGCCAATTTTGAGATGTCCAATTTTGGATTGCTTCATTACTTTCTTGGAGTTGAAGTGTGGCAACCACTTGGAAAAGTATTCCTCTCTCAAATGAAGGACACCAAATAAATTATCACATGGGTCAAAATGCAAGACTGCAAAGTTTCAACAATGTCAATGGAGATAGGAACTAAATTGACTGAAGACCCAAATAGTAAAGCACTCCATGAAACACTGTACATGACTTTGGAAGGAAATTTGATTTACTTGACCACTACTCACCCAAATATATCTTATGCAATTGGAATCTTGTCCCAATTCATGACTCATCTAAAGATGAATCATTGATTAGATGCAAAGCGAGTTTTGAGAAACAACACACCAGAATTAACTATACTATTGATTATAAACAGTAAATGACTATTATTATTGTCTTTGCCACTGCACTATGGGAATGGAAGCCTCAACAATCTTGGGTTTTATTGGTTAGAATAAAAGGCACTAAATTTTATGATGTAGTTAGCAACAAAGAATATGTCCACTGCAATGATGAAACCCTAACCACAATATGTTGATATTAATGTATTTCTGATTCAAACAGCATTACTAAAGATGCAGCCAGCCAGAGTGCATAATCAAGAGTATTATACTGATATAAGAAACTCATACAATGTTCAGATTTATACCAATGTGGATAGCAGACTTACAATGACTCTTTAGATGACAAATTCACTTACAAGTAACCTACAATTTTCATGTCCCTACTGCTGATTTGAATTCTGTAATTGAGGATGGAAGCCAAAAACATGTAGTCTGAAACTATGATCGGCGACCACTTTATTGAGTTGAGCCCCCAAATGTAAACTGGATTGATCTAGTGTAATGGAGGTGACAGCAAATGCCCAAAAATAACTGTCCTAATTAGCAGTTCGAATGTTGTTGTGACTCAATATAGTAGTTTAGACTTCATAGCCTCCCTCTGAATTTTTTTTTAAGAGGTACTCTAAACTCTACAAAATGGATTGAACAAAGTATAACAACGGGAAGCTAAAGTAGGTGTATAGTCGACCATCTAAAACGCACCACACCTACCCACTATCATCTAGATATTTGGAAGAATTTAACAACATTGATTATGGATGATACTAACCAATACAACCTTTTTAGTAGCACAGATGCACTTCAGCAGAGTCAAACTTATAAGAAGAAAACCCATGGATTGAAGTCTCCATGCCATAGCTCCGCTGGTATTTTCTATAGAGATATAAACAAATCAAGGAAACAAAAGCTGGACGTGACAAAAATTACCAAAATTGCCCTTCAAATTTAGGTTATTGCTGGCGTCTATAATGAGAATGAGAAAAACAATGTGGGAAGTGTTGGGACGTCAATGAGAATGAGAAAAACAATGTGGGAAGTGTTGGGACATCCTTGCCCCACCATTACTTTAATTACTAATTCTAATACATTATTCTGTAAGCCATTAACACCTATTTGTAGGATGATAAAGATATCTTTTTAAGCACAAGGGGAACCAGTGAATTCTACAAATCTTGAAAATGGGTTGGAATGAATTGCTTAAAGATTGACGTATTATTGTTCTGCCCTAATCCTTCGAAAGTAGATGAGATGTCATAATCTCCATGAGCATATTGTGTATTGAAAGAGTGAGAAGAGAAGGAAAGAGAATTATTTGTTCTCCACCATGGTGAGAATATAACAATTGCATTTGGCTTGATAAACATGCCCCTTGGATTGACTATTGGATTTGTTAAGAACCTTAGATTAAGTGGAGATTGCCATATTGCCACGAGTTTTATCTCTAAGATTGGTGCAATAGAATTCATTGTGAGAAGAAAACTATTGTCCTCATAGTAAACAAACACAATGCTCTTGCGGAGGTTATTGGTGACATTAAATAAAGAAATCTGAAAATAGGCGTGCACTAAAATAATGTGAAAATTGCGAGATTTCCATAATAATAATGAAGGGATATCCATCAAAGCATAACAAAAAGGTAACTAAATTCAGATGCAATAACTGAGAGTTCCCCAACAACATGCATACAAAAATATAGAAGCAAAGATAATTGAGGAGGTTAACATATTCTGGAGATGCTCAAGATATATGACTATCCAGAATTACAAGGGCTTCCCATCAAAATGAAGATTTTCTGGGAGTGAGTTAATTGAATTTACTGATGATGAATGAATGTGATAAAGAATTATACGATGTTAAAATGTTTTCGCCAAAATATGAATGCGGATACAAGGTGAAGAATCATTTTACTTGGGGATATAATCAAATCACCAAACACAGATTCAATAATCAAATTTATTTCCACTTGGAGATAAAATATTTTTTAGGATAAATTAACCAAAGTGAGTAATCTTTTTTTATATGTATACAAAGGTTGGTCAAACATTCTTGCAGAGGAGCGGTAATTGTTTTCACTCAGGTGATTTAATTTTGCCAAATAAAAGTGAAAAAGTGTGCGGGTGAATGTAAGTGAGAAATTAAGTAAATATTGATAAAGCTTGGGATTAAAATATTTTATTATCAAACATGACGAAGATTAAATATTTAATTTGGCAAAAGCAACCAATTAAATATTTTATTTTTTGCCTATAATGAATTGAATAGTCATTCCAATGTCCTTTTTTAAAAGTATTGCAGCCCTAAATAGGATGTTGAAGAAATTTATTATTAAAATATTTGAGTATGATAAAGTGATAATCGACAACAGGAAACCCTAAATATATGGTAGTAAGCAAATATACAACGGAAATAAGGAAACCATACCTCACGACATAGGTCCTAAGGTTCACAACAATACAAATCATATATTGTTTATATACTGTTTATCTAATGATTAATTTCTTTCCTTTGCAGGATTAGTGTTGTGTCGAATGCAATGAAGTGGCTCTCGACTGGTGGTTAAATGATCTCATCAATGGGGAAGATTATATATTTCATTCCAGCCTTCGAGGATTGTTAAGTCTTTCAAATCAAGTCATTTAATTTATGTAATGAATAAGGTCGTTTCTTATGGTTGGTTCAACCAATTATTAACCGTCACCAAAATGAATGTAACGGGTCTGAGGCTTGATGCATCTCTTTAAATAGAGATCCCAGGACCCAGAATAGGAGGAGTTAGAATTAGGTTAGAATTAGATTAGACACAAAGATAAATGGAAGCATTTTAGGATTAGAATCTGATGCAAATTTGATCCTTCTATGCAATTTCACTCTGAGAAAAGCTATGGTGCATGATACATTCTGAGGTAGTAGTTGAGGATTTGAATTCGAAATACATTCTGATGGTATCATCTGTTTGTTGTTTTTAAATTCAATCAATTTAATTATCTCCATATCATTCATTTTCAAATTATTCAATTTGAATGTGTTAAGGATATGTTTAAATTGTCTGGTTACATTTGCTAATTCAGTATATTTGATTTGATTGGTTTCTCAAGTAGAATTAAATCCTTTCTCATCAATTATAATAATCTTAGAATGTTGAATGGATTACTAAGTACGATTAATTGATTAGGGTTATTAATTTGTCTCCATAGTTGATCTAATTTACTAATTTGCAAAATTAAATTGGTTCTTCCTGGGAAGATTAAAATCCTTTTAATGTTTTGCATTTAATACAATTATGTCCTTTCGATTAATAAGAATGAATTAATAATTTCTTCCTTGCACGTTTGTACAAGTTGCAAACAGTTATATGTGCCAGTCAGATCGAGTTATTACCTAATACAAGTCATTTGTTTCTGACATCCTGACTCCATTGCCCAAATTGTCAAAGCACCAGTTTAACTATTGATTCATCTTATATCTTTACTCTATTTTATTGTTATAGTTTAGATTGATTTCATGTTATTTGTTATTTATTTCTGTTAGAATTTAGATTAAATCATTTGCTTTCTTTAGAATTTAGTTTACAATATCTTATCTGATTTACAAGCATGCCATTGTAATTGGATAAACTAGGAGCAAACCAACATAGATTTAATCATACAACCTGCTTTGATAATCAAAGGTTCACCGGCCTAGGTTGTAGCAGGACCTAAAGCGTAGGGAGAAGTTGATCATTAAGGTTAAACTCCAGTCATTGGCTCAAAAACGTTGTAGATCTGACCATAGGGCTTGGCATCCCCTTAGAATCCACAACCTGCATTTTTGAGACCCAACAAATTGGCGACTCTGCTGGGGAGTCAAGTGAAAGTATTAGCCAGAAATTCTAAAGTTTTTCCCATCCGAGTCGCCACAAATTGGCGACTCTGCTGGGGAGAGTTTGCCTAAAATCTAAATCCATTTGTTATAGAGTCAAATCCAAATTTTTATTTAAAAGACTCCACTAGGAAGAAAAGTATTTTAATTTTCCTCTTCTCACAAGAGGTGGCGACTCCAAAAATAAAATTGATCGAACATGAAAAACATACCCCCTTTAGATGCATTTTTTGAACTAAGGAGACATGAAGAAGAACCATTACATGATGGGTATGCAAATGAAAATAATGACTATAACAGCCCACATGATGAGGGGAAGTTTATTGATCAAACTGTTGTTGACTTTAATAGCATGACTGATCAGGAATTAGGAATGTATTTAAAATTGGGAGAACAACAGCTCAGAAGATTATAGATGATACAAAAAAGCAAAGAACTAGATAGACAAATAGTAGGATTAGATAGACAGCTGGCACAATTGGGCCTCCAGGTACTGGAACCACCAAAACCTATCCCTCCACGTAAACAGAGTGGTGATGTCAATTCACATGCACCCTCTCAAAACACATATGCTCCATATACTCCAAGAGTACCTCATGATCCATACCATAACCCTATCCAACATAATAAGCCACCACAAGAGCCCCAGCTTATAAATGCAAGTAACATTCCTCAATACTATCCACCACTAGGACAACACTATACCCCACAATACCAACAATATATGCCACATCGCAATGCTTACTATCAGTCTTTATATAAGATAGAGTTTTTACCCACCCACCCACCGCCATATATGTATTAGTAGTGTTGGGACGAAGAGGAGAATAACCAACGGTGTTGGGAAGAAGAGGGGAATGAGTATTTGCAATCAGGACAAGATGACGATGAGGATAAAATATACATGTCTGAGGATAATTTTCAGGTTTGTTCAAATCCATTATATGATAACATAGTAAAAGAAGATGAGGTGATACTTTGCCAAGATATTCTTGAACAAGAATTTCATGTGCATTCAGATCTAAATTATGAGAGGGATGAAGTGCCTTCAGATAACCAAAGTGATGTGTCATCTTGTAAACATGCTGACAAAACAGGTGTATCTAATTTTAATGATCTTGAGCATTGTGGTAATGTTGAAAGAGATGGAGAAAATGTTGGAAACATGATGGATGAAGAGGTATATTCACTTGACAGTGATCAAATCTCACAGTTACTCACCATAGAATATCAAAAATATGCATATGGGGGTGATTTGAAAGTTTCATGTCCATCATACATATGCTTTGACAGTGAGGATACTTTGCATGATAGTAGACCATATGATTGGCATGAAAGGATAACATCAGGATCATATTCAGTTGAGGTAGAAACATCTAGTGATTATGAGTTTCATAGCAATGATTATCCAGAGATAAGTTCTATCAAACCTTGTAATAATGAAGTCTGGGTATCACAGTTGTATGAGGAAAATACATATAGTGATGAAGGTAGTGGTGACAACTTTGAATCTGATATAATACCATTAGATGATGCTAACATTGAAAAAATTGAATATCAAATACAGTCTGTTTTGTCTGTTTTTTAGTTCATATAGAGAATTATCATTTGGGGGATGATAGTGAATATTGTTACTTAAAATATCACGATAAAAATGGGTTTGACCTATCATTTGGGAGTTCTCAGATTGCGTATGATTTTCAGATGCATAATTATGAAGAATATAGCAACATCTATGAACCATTGTTAAAAAATATGGATATGTTCAATCATGCAAATCTTAGTAATATGATTATATTTGTTTCATTACAGCGTGATGAAAACAAAGTATATGACAGGGGAAAATATAAACCTCTCTTTTTCTAATGGCCTTGAGCCATCAGTTATGATATGGTTTCTCAGAACCATATCATTTTAAGGCAGAGAGAATAATTGGACTCTGTTGCCCAATGGAGTAGGCACTGGCCTACTTCCCAAAGATCTGGGATCTTGCTATGCCCACAAGGGACATACATCCCCAGATGGAGCCTATGTTGGAACTGGAAATTTCCAGTCAATTTTTTTTCAGAAAATGCTTACCTTATATGCACTTCAAGATTATTTTTCCCAACTGAGTGCAAAATTTCTGGAATGCATGTGTAAGATTGCTAGTTCAATTCCAATGTAGAGGTAAATATTGTCAAGCGATGTGATGATACATGAAAGATCATCTTTGGT
Source organism: Cunninghamia lanceolata (assembly GCA_027924645.1). Taxonomy (NCBI): domain Eukaryota; kingdom Viridiplantae; phylum Streptophyta; class Pinopsida; order Cupressales; family Cupressaceae; genus Cunninghamia; species Cunninghamia lanceolata. The sequence goes on from BSBN01000547.1 coordinate 17,930,804, forward strand.
GTATACTTTCTTGCTATTAGTTTCTCAATAGATGTGTGTCATACAACTCACGAAGATATAATAATTGTATGCATTATCATTTAAAAATCAAGTCCTATTGATAAAGAAGCCAGTGATTGTAAGTGGTTGTTCAAAATGAAGTTCAAATCTGATGTCTGAATTGACAAGCACAAAGCAGGATTGGTAGCTGACAGCTACAAGCAAATTGAAGGTGTTGATTACAGGGAAACCTTTGCTCTATTCACAAAGATGATCATAGTTAGAATGTTGATAGTACTTCATTGCCAATATAGTTGGAAAATCCATCAAATGGATGTGCAAAGTGCATTCTTGAATGGAGATTTGATAGAGGAGGCATATTTGACATAACCTCCTGGTTTTGTTGAAAAAGGAAAGGAACATATGGTATGTTGCTAAAAAAAAACACTATATTGTTCAGAACAAGCTCCACAAGCTTGGTATTCATAATTGATAAGTATTTTATTTAGGGGGGATTTTAGAAATTTGATGTTGATCCAAATTTGTACATTAAGATTTTTTATCACAAGTTACTTTTCATTGTGTTGTGCATTGACAATCTGCTATCACTGGGAGTGATCAATTGCTAATCAATGAAGTGAAAGAAGATTTGAAGGCCAATTTTGAGATGTCCAATTTTGGATTGTTCATTACTTTCTTGGAGTTGAAGTGTGGCAACCACATGGAATTGTATTCCTCTCTCAAATGAAGGACACCAAATAAATTATCACATGGGTCAAAATGCAAGACTACAAAGTTTCAACAACGTCAATGGAGATAGGAACTAAATTGACTGAAGACCCAAATAGTAAAGCACTCCATGAAACACTGTACACGACTATGGTAGGAAATTTGATTTACTTGACCACTACTCACCCAAATATATCTTATGCAATTGGAATCTTGTCCCAATTCATGACTCATCTAAAGACGAATCATTGATTAGATGCAAAGCGAGTTTTGAGAAACAGCACACCAGAATTAACTATACTACTGATTATAAACAGTAAATGACTATTATTATTGTCTTTGCCACTGCACTATGGGAATGGAAGCCTCAACAATCTTGGGTTTTATTGGTTAGAATAAAAGGCACTGAATTTTATGATGTAGTCAGCAACAAAGAATATGTCCACTGCAATGATGAAACCCTAACCACAATATGCTAATATTAATGTATTTCTGATTCAAACAACATTACTAAAGATGCAGCCAGCTAGAGTGCATAATCAAGAGTATTATACTGATATAAGAAACTCATACAATGTTCAGATTTATACCAATGTGGACAGCAGACTTACAATGACTCTTTAGATGACAAATTCACTTACAAGTAACCTACAATTTTCATGTCCCTACTGCTGATTTGAATTCTGTAACCGAGGATGGAAGCCAAAAACATGCAGTCTGAAACTATGATCAATGACCACTTTATTGAGTTGAGCCCCCAAATGTAAATTGGATTGATCTGGAGTATTGGAGGTGACAGCAAATGCCCAAAAATAACTATCCTAATTAGCAGTTCGAATGTTGTTGTGACTCAATATAGCAGTTTAGACTTCACAACCTCCCTCTGAATTTTTTTTTAAGAGGCACTCTAAACTTTGCAAAATGGATTGAACAAAGTATAACAACCGGAAGCTAAAGTAGGTGTATAGTCGACCATCTAAACCGCACCACACCTACCCACTATCATCTAGATATTTGGAAGAATTTAACAACATTGATTATGGATGATACTAACCAATACAACCTTTTTAGTAGCACAAATGCACTTTAGCAGAGTCAAACTTATAAGAAGAAAACCCATGGATTGAAGTCTCCATGCCATAGCTCCGCTGGTATTTTCTATAGAGATATAAACAAATCAAGGAAACAAAAGTTGGACGTGACAAAAATTACCAAAATTACCCTTCAAATTTAGGTTATTGCTAGCATCTATAATGAGAATGAGAAAAACAATGTGGGAAGTGTTGGGACGTCCTTGCCCCACCATTACTTTAATTACTAATTCTAATACATTATTCTATAAGCCATTAACACCTATTTGTAGGATGATAAAGATATCTTTTTAAGCACAAGGGGAACCAGTGAATTCTACAAATCTTGAAAATGGGTTGGAATGAATTGCTTAAGGATTGACGTATTATTGTTCTACCCTAATCCTTCGAAACTAGATGAGATGTCATAATCTCCATGACCATATTGTTTATTGAAAGAGTGAGAATAGAAGGAAAGAGAATTATTTGTTTTTCACCATGGTGAGAATATAACAATTGCATTTGGCTTGATAAACATGCCCCTTGGATTAACTATTGGATTTGTTAAGAACCTTAGATTAAGTGGAGATTGCCATATTGCCACGAGTTTTATCTCTAAGATTGGTGCAATAGAATTCATTGTGAGAATAAAACTATTGTCCTCATAGTAATTAGAGACAATGCTCTTGCGGAGGTTATTGGTGAAATTAAATAAAGCAATCTGAAAATAGGCGTGCACTAAAATAATGTGAAAATTGCGAGATTTCCATAATAATAATGAAGGGATATCCATCAAAGCATAACAAAAAGGTAACTAAATTCAGATGCAATAACTGAGAGTTCCCCAACAACATGCATACAAAAATATAGAAGCAAAGATAATCGAGGAGGTTAACATATTCTGGAGATGCTCAAGATATATGACTGTCGAAAATTACAAGGGCTTCCCATCAAAATGAAGATTTTCTGGGAGTGAGTTAATTGAATTTACTAATGATGAATGAATGTGATAAAGAATTATACGATGTTAAAATGTTTTCGCCAAAATATGAATGCGGATACAAGGTGAAGAATCATTTTACTCGGGGATATAATCAAATCACCAAACACAGATTCAATAATCAAATTTATTTCCACTTGGAGATAAAATATTTTTTAGGATAAATTAACCAAAGTGAGTAATCTTTTTTTTAAATGTATACAAAGGTTGGTCAAACATTCTTGCCGAGGAGCAGTAATTGTTTTCACTCAGGTGATTTAATTTTGCCAAATAAAAGTGAAAAAGTGTGCGGGTGAATGTAAGTGAGAAATTAAGTAAATATTGATAAAGCTTGGGATTAAAATATTTTATTATCAAACATGACAAAGATTAAATATTTAATTTGGCAAAAGCAACCAATTAAATATTTTATGTTTTTCCTATAATGAATTGAATAGTCATTCCAATGTCCTTTTTTAAAGTATTGCAGCCCTAAACAAGATGTTGAAGAAATTTATTATTAAAACATTTGAGTATGATAAAGTGATAATCGGCAACAGGAAACCCTTAATATATGGCAGTAAGCAAATATACAACGGAAATAAGGAAACCATACCTCACGACACAGGTCCTAAGGTTCACAACAATACAAATCATATATTGTTTATATATTGTTTATCTAATGATTAATTTGTTTCCGTTGCAAGATTAGGGTTGTGTTGAATGCAATGAAGTGGCTCTCAACTGGTGGTTAAATGAACTCATCAATGGGGAAGATTATATATTTCATTCCAGCCTTCGAGGATTGTTAAGTCTTTCAAATCAAGTCATTTAATTTATGTAATGAATAAGGTCGTTTCTTATGGTTGGTTCAACCAATTATTAACCATCACCAAAATGAATGTAATGGGTCTGAGGCTTGTTGCATCTCTTTAAATAGAGATCCCAGGACCCGGAATAGGAGGAGTTAGAATTAGGTTAGAATTAGATTAGACACAAAGATAAATGGAAGCATTTTAGGATTAGAATCTGATGCAAATTTGATCCTTCTATGCAATTTCATTCTGAGAAAAGCTATGGTGCATGATACATTCTGAGGCAGCAGTTGAGGATTCGAATTCAAAATACATTGTGACGGTATCATCTGTTTGTTGTTTTTAAATTCAATCAATTTAATTATCTCCATATCATTCATTTTTAGATGATTCAATTTGAATGTATTAAGGATATGTTTAAATTGTCTGGTTACATTTACTAATTCAGTATATTTGATTTGATTGGTTCTTCAAGTAGAATTAAATCCTTTCTCATCAATTATAATAATCTTAGAATGTTGAATGGATTACTAAGTACGATTAATTGATTAGGGTTATTAATTTGTCTCCATAGTTGATCTGATTTATTAATTTGCAAAATTAAATTGGTTCTTCCCGGGAAGATTAAAATCCTTTTAATGTTTTGCATTTAATACAATTATGTCCTTTAGATTATTAAGAATGAATTAATAATTTCTTCCTTGCACGTTTGTACAAGTTGCAAATAGTTATATGTGCCAATTAGATCGAGGTATTACCTGATACAAGTTATTTGTTTCTGACATCCTGACTCCGTTGCCCAAATTGTCAAAGCACCAGTTTAACTATTGATTCATCTTATATCTTTACTCTGTTTTATTGTTATAGTTTAGATTGATTTCATGTTATTTGTTATTTATTTCTGTTAGAATTTAGATTAAATCATTTGCTTTCTTTAGAATTTAGTTTACAATATCTTATCTGATTTACAAGCATGCCATTGTAATTGGATAAACTAGCAGCAAACCAACATAGATTTAATCATACAACCTACTTTGATAATCAAAGGTTCACCCACCTAGGTTGTAGCAGGACCTAAAGCGCAGGGAGAAGTTGATCATTAAGGTCAAACTCCAGTCATTGGCTCAAAAACGTTGTAGATTTGACCATAGGGCTTGGCATCCCCTTAGAATCCACAACCTGCATTTATGAGACCCAACACAACTACTGGTTTAAAATTTACATGGGATCATCTACACTATTGAACTTTAAGCAATAGTATGAGACCATCTTTCTTTTCTCTTTTGTTTGCTCGTCACTAAAATCTCATTTCTCTACAAAATCACATCTAGGAATTAATTTCATTGTAGAAGACAAAAACAGTAAGACTGGTGGTCCCATAGACTATTTTTAGCCTCGTGAATGGTAAAAGCTATTCATTCATTTATTGATATGAGGAGATTTGCAGTGCCTTGTTGCGTGTGTATGCTAAAAAATTCGACGCACCTTTTACTATATAGTTGTCGTTGTAGCAATTATCTAGCACTCAACATTAGAAACAATGCTTAACTTGATAGAGTTGGTATTAGATGCTAATGAGTGTCGCAGAGAAGTACCAAATGTATTTGCAAAGTCATTCAGGTTTCCCAAGCTATGCTTTCTAACTATTATGAACTTCCCTCTTTTGGAGGAGTTGAAGGATTGGGGGGATGGAGTGATGGCCATCATTGACAAATTCTATTTAGTCACTTAATCAGCCCTACCCAATTTTCTCATTGGTTTTGCTTCTTCACATGGGAGAAGTGTTGTATTAGCACTTCACCACTTGGACTATTTGCAAATAAATCAAAGAGCCAGGATTCAAACCCTAGTTGGTGAAAAAGTTGCATTTACTTTTTTTTTCTCTCTATTTTTGCTTGGAGTGACTAGATCTGGAAATCTTTAATAATGAAGTTGGATTTATGGATCGAGAATGTATAAGGTGAGGATTATCTTACAAAGGATGAGTTCAAGCTTCTCAGATAATATGTGAGTTTTAAATTTTCTAAATCTTAGAGTCTCCTTAATATAATACTCAAAATGCTATATCTTTTTGAGACCCAAAATAAACCCTATTGCAAAAGTTTCTGTCTTAAGTCAGTTTGTGAAATTTCCCTCTGTCCAATAAATTTTGTAGTCTAGTAGGCATTTTAGTTTTAATTAGTTCTTTTCCCTTGGGTTACCAACGGTGTTGGTTAACTAGGGCAGGACATTGATTACTACGAGGGCTTGGCTTACTGTGCTTTCTTTCTCTATATAATTTTAGTGAATTTTGAATGCTAAGAGTTTCTACCCTAAATTTAGTTGGTTGTACTAAATTTATGTATGCTTATCTTTCTTAGCATTCATTCACTTAGAGTTGGCCTGTGAAGATAATTTTTGGATTAGAATAGTTGAGAAGACTACAAGAGTCCTACTGCGGAATGACAGGAACCGATGCCCATTTATCACAACCTTCTCAACAAGAAGATATTCTTGGGCCTTCCACCTTCTCTTCACCTCCAGAACCTTCTCAACAACAAACCATTGCTAGACATTCCACTACTATAGAGACTGATTTTATGAGTTTGCTAAAGAAATTTGATGGTATAAGCTAGCTGAACAATCTCATTACAGTTAGGTGATATTAAATTTCTTGTTTTCTATTGTTCTTTCTTCTTATAGATGGGTAATGGTGAATTTACTATTTTTTGATGTAGAAGAGGACATTTTTTCCTTTTCTATTTTTCCTCTCTTGCTTTCTCATTATGGTTGGATAATATTGACTTGAAGTTCCTATTTCCTATTTGATTATGTTGAATTTTTTTGTTTTCCATTGGAGAAGAGGACTTGGCTGGATAGGTACTTCACATGCTACTCAATTTCTTGAGGAGAACAATGGAAGTGGGCTTGGGCTTGGAGGAATCGAAGTCAGGCTTATCGTTGTCTATGAGAAAGGAAATTCTCCCTACGTTGCCGACCTTGACTGATCATGTGCCCATGTAGTTGACAAGGCTCTTCTTCTCCTTGTTGGAAGATGAGGAAGTGGATGGCTCTAAGCATGAACATGATGATGCACCATTATTTTGCTTCTTCTCGTCATAGTTAGGGTAGAAGAGCTTGTTTAGCCACTCCTTCAAATGCATCAGGTTTCAAACCCATCTAGTGACTCTGTCATTACCATTTTCTCTGCGCGATATAATCAAAACACTTTTTTTTGTTCACCTTCAACTTTTCTTGTGCCTTTGGCTTTTAAGTGTAGAGATGGGATTGGGGATGGACATGGGTAAAAGCAAAAATTTGGGTCCACGAAGAGGGGAAGTCTCGGCAAAAAAAATCTCATAGGAAACACGTATGCGTTATTGAAAAAATGTGTATGCGCTTAGCTACGGGTACCTGAGCCTAAAATGCATACACGTTATAAAACACATGTGTTATATAACAAGAAATGCATACACATTATATGCATTATATAACGCGTATGCGTTATAACACATGCATGTTTTATAACACATATGTGTTTCTTAAAGGCATTCAAATGGGCAAATACATAACGTGTACGCATTATATAACGCATACACGTTTAGTTTTAAGAGCACATATGCGTTTTTCAATTTTAGAGGCTCAGGAAAGGCTTGGCAACCTGACCCTTAGCCTTTGACCTGCAACTAAAAAACTAAGGCAGGTTCAAAAGAAATGTCCAACTTTGGCAATATAGATGATGGACTTTTTTTCTGAATTAATCTATGAAATTTAAACCCATTATAGAACCCTATTTCTAGTTTCCAAATATATAATTTTTGTTAATATTGGATTATGTTTTTTATTTTTTAATTAATTTCTAAGTAAACTGGTCCATAAACTTGAATTATCAAGCTTTTTTTATTTTTTAATAACTTTTTTTTGGTTAATTTTTTTGTAAAAAAATTATATGACATCAATCTTCAGACAATTCTCTACACAATGAAAAAAATTCAAAAAATGTTTAGTTTAGGTCTAATTATGTTGTTCGTACACGATTTTTAAAAATAGCAATTAGGGCCAATAAAAATTCAAGAAAAAAATATTCAAAAAAAAATTACAAAAAAGTATCTTCATCAATCTTCATGTTGTTAGATATCTTTTCCCAAAAGGAATTAGAAAAAGACTTTTATTTAGGTCAAAAAGTGGTGTCTGTACACATGCATGGTATGGTAAAAAAAATGACTTTTAAAAAGTGGTTTTTATACATGCCTATCAAAATTTAATTTCTATTATCTAGGTATTTGAATAAATTACATATTTGGAAACTAGATTCAAAATATTAAATTTTATATTACTGACTTTTTATAAGATTCATTTTGTTAGTGCCTCAAATTTTCAGTCCAAGTGTGACAAATTCTGAAAAACAACAAAAACACTTCCACTTTTTTAGCTTTTGTGGACCCAACTTCTTGCATCAGCCCACCTTGATACCTGGTGAACAACTAAGCTTTGAAAAGAGCCAACTCATCATTGTTAGAGATGGATCATATTCCACCCGCTTTGCATAAATGCAAAAATATTAATTTCATTTTTGGTTGCTTTGCATTTTAAGATGAGAAAAATGTTGGACTCATCAAACATGATTTTATTTCAAATGAAATCATGTTTTAATTGTAAGATAAATAGGTCATAATATCTACTCCGTATAAAGGCTAAATTTGACGGTCACCCCTGCCCTTCAAGTAATTTTTTTAATGTTTATTTGTTCAAAGTTGCTTTCAAGGGTAAGTGCAAAAAGATGGGGGGCCAAAAAGTGGCCACATTGTTTTGAAAAAAAAACAATACATAACGTGAGCACGTTATTACTTCCTATAAAAAAAAAAAGAGAAAAGCACTTCATTTCATTTCTCTTTCCTCCTATATACTACGGCCTGCAAACCCTAGGAAGCGCGTTCGCATTTTGGAGATATCAATTCAACACAAAAATCTTTGCAATTCATCGCTAAAATCCCTCCACGACGTCGAGCATGCCAAATGAGTGAGTTTTATTTTCTTATTTGTTTGAATTTGTTTCTAAATAGGTAGGTTTGAGTTGATTTTTGATGTAAATTTCATTAATTGTCAAGAAACGTTAATCCACCTCCTCCTCCTCCTCCTCCTCCACAAAATCCTGTAGAACAACCTCCTCCATCCATTCCTCGACATGCCCCTAGAACACAAGAAAATATAATGGGGCAAATTGAAAACAACAAAAAAAAGAAATTGAAGATATAATTGCAAGGTTGAAAGATCCTTCCACTTCAACCTTGCATAGGTCCACGCTTGCTAAATCTCTTGAATCTATGTTATCAAATGTAGATTCAATTAGTAAGCAAATAACTAGTTGGATGGATAAGAGGAGAGAGTTTAGAGATTATTATGCAGACAAGTTGTCATACCAAGATGTGAAAAAATTACAAATCACAAAATTAGACTTGTGTTCGATTTTCACAAACCCACAAACAAATCAACCTCCACCCATTACATGCAAGAGGTTCCCTATCCATTGGTGCAACAACTAAGCGATAAGGGACAATTTTGGGCAGAGGTGATGGATGGTTTTTGACCATTCTCCATGTAATAATAATGAGGTCCCGCAATACTTTTTGAAGAAACTCTACTGTGAGTTTGTTCTCAATAAAGTGCCAAACTATTTTGATATGCAGGACTTCCAGGGTAGAGGTGGGGGGTCAGCACAAGATGGACCGAGGGCACGTCTTGACCCACAGCGGGTAGTGAGATGAGTAATCAGTAGACCAGCCCACGAGCATGTTTCTATCCCTTCCATTGTGAAGGAGAGTGTTGAGGTCGATACACTTCAGTCTATTAGTGCCTTGACCTAGAGCATCATAGACCATGCCGGTCCTACAGCACAGAGTGGGTTGGGAGATAGTGCGAGGAGTAGGGTCCCACCCCATACTTGTCAGACTTGTAGGTCAACCTGTGGTTATGACCCCATGGATAGTCAAGACGCAGGTGCATAGGCTACATCTGCAGCTGAGCAGATGGTGATGACAGATACCCTCCTGAGTGAGACTTTTGGCCTTGATACTCAAGTAAATATTAGCAAGTTTATTGAATTTAATTTATTAAATTTTATTTTTGAAATGCAAGATTAACTAATTTAAATTGATGATTTTAAAGAAATTTCAGGGTCATAGCGTCGATGCAGTTTTCAATGGTTCTCCACCTTCATTTTACATTAGATCATCTACTGTCAGGGTATGTAACTAGTAAACAATTATAAATATTACATATGAATAGCATCGTTATATGAATGGTATTCTAATATCTGATTTGGATGTTGAATAGGTTGATACTGTAGATTTCACGGCAACACCTGCCAGCGGTGATGGACTTCAAAGCTTTACAGAGGTAATAAAATAAATAGTTTAATGAATGAATTGTACTTACTAGATTTTTGTATGTGACTTTTGTGCTTTATTGTGTGTACTTTCATGTTTAGATGAACGTGTGTGTATGTTAGGAGCCATGATTTGCATCACTATTATAGTTTTCATAACTGAATAATGTTGTTTTATTTCCAAATGATGCAGGCTGCGGAGACACCTCCCCATGTTCATAGGGCAATGGAGCAGGGTGTGGCCTCTGCCATTCATAGCTCCATGGCATTGACAGGGGTGTGAGGCAGATTAGTAAATTTCAATTTACATTCATTGTTATAGTTGTCTATTTTTGAAAAATCAAAAGATTATTGATTTGAAGTTTAATTTCTATCTGGATGGTTTCTATAGGACATGACATCACCATGGCCTATTCCTGCTATTGAGGCAAGTGAGGAGACAAATTATATGTTAGCGGTAAGTGATTATTTTGTTAAATGTTTCATTTTTTATAACATGTAATTTCTATATATTAATGTCTATACTTTTTATTGTAACAGGTAAAGATGTAGGAAGAACTAAATAGGAGGAGCAGCCCTCAAGTTCGAAGTAGACCACCCACATGCGCGTCTCCATCCCCTAGAAGATCAAAGGCAGCCCGTGATCTATTCTCTTCACCAACCAGAGGGGAATGACTTTTTATTGTGTTCCTTTGTTGTATACCTATATGGCATTTGTGGACATATATTTTGTATTGTATATAGTTGACATTGTATGTCTATATGGCATTCTTGTAAGCCTATATGGCTATTTTGTATATATGTTATACTTATATCGATAGATATTGATGTATGCCTATATGGATATTTGGTTAATACAAATCTTTTTTATTGATGGCGTCCATACTTGCATTATAAATCCACGTTTGAATGGATATTTGTAGATGGCTACTTCAAATATTTAAAGTCCAATTGTATTACATAGGATGTTTGTTGATCCAATAAGGTAGCTATTGTTATTCAAGTATCACCTAAACCTCATTTTGGAACTAAAAGATAAAAGTTGTATTTAAAAAAAATGAATCATCATGTTGAACAGAAAATATTAATATTCTTTATGAGTAGCATAGAATGTCAACTATATGCAATACAAAAAAATGAATCATCATGTTATTCTTTATGTTTGAGATCATAAAAATGACTAAGTCTAGTAGCCCGATATCCTGAAACGCTAGGATGAATATCCAAGTCATTAGGATGATTGCGCCTTGAGAAAAAGTCATTAAGATGAGCGCCTAAAGGAGACTTTCTTAAACATTCAAACATTGAGCAACAAGCATGAAGGGTTAAGGCGCAATTTGCAACTCATAAAGCCTCAAAAGGGCGCCCAACTTAGAGAGAGCATTCATTTAAGACAAGGCACCTATTGACACCTGTTCCACCATAAAAGTGCGCCTAAGGTGGAAGGAGAACAAGCCTCTAGTAAATGAAGTGCACCTATTGTCTAAACCACTTCATTATGGCACCCTAGCATGAGGCAGAGTATATAATTCAATAGGAAATGGCGCCTATAATGCAAATGAAGGACTAAGTGGCATTTTCAATAAGCATCAATTCACCTTGAGCTTTCAATAAATACATCAAATTGAGCCCCATAAGCCTAGGCACCCTTTGCCTACAAAAGAACCTTGTATCGACGTCAAGAGTTAGTCGTATCGGTGTATCGGCAGACCTTGGTTAGGCTTCGCCGATAGTGGTCTGTCTTGCCGACGAGTGTGGTTCGAAGTCGAAGACATCGGTGTATCGAAAGATAATCCCATTGGCGCATCAGAAGAGCAGTTGAGAGATTCACCGATGAAGGGGGTCACACTGACAGTCAAAATCCATCGGTGTATCGACCCAACAAGATTAGAGTTCACCGATGGGTGTGGTCCGAAGGTTGTCATTGGTGGGATTGGTGTGTCGATAGAAGAGTTTTTAAGTGTGCCAATGGTATTAAGTCCTACCGATAGGCGAGGGACTTAGAGTCTTGTATCAGAGTGACAAAGACATCGGTGTGAAAGGATATAAAGTCACCGATAGCGGTCTGTCTGACCGATAAGAGTCAATGATGGGATGTTTGTCAGAAGTGAAATCAAACGGAGTCATGGTGGCATCGGCCTATCGGTCGATGAAATTTTAAGCTCGCCGATGGTATGTTGTCTTGCCAATAGTGAGTTCGAAGGTTCAAAAGTTGATAATTCTATGCTTCCACTATGTGCTCTACATCAGACAATCATCCCTACTATAGTCTAGCATTCTCTAGTTGTGTTATGCCCTTTATTTTTGTGAACACCTTTGGAAGTAATGTTGAGTTACTTGTGATGTCCTTATTGACTGGTGTTATTTTGGCACCTTGAAGTCTAAGTGCATGAAAATCATTCTGATTTGGCAACCTAATCCAATGACTTGACACAGATCCCAAAACTACCTATTGGACCAATAGGATCCTAGGCGCTCACTTCATGCATTATGATTTCTAGGCACCAGTTTGATGCTCCATCACAAGGAAAGTGCACCCACACTTGCAAGTGTTTTTCTTTAGGATCTAGGCACCAGTTGAAGGTTGTAGTTTCTAAGAAGAGCGCCTAGCAAGAGGAAGTCTTTTGGAGTCTCCAAAACACATCAAACACTTGACTAACAACAAGATAACTTTTTCCCAAGTTAGGCACTTCAAGAGGGAAGTTAAAACATGAATAAGCGCCAACTTATCTAGGCACAAACTCAAGCTTGTTGAGGATACACATGGCGCCCAATATTCCTTGGTGATTTCATGAACTTCAAATGCTCAGAACTGTTCAAGGAATGCCTAATGCCCCTTCTTGATGATAGGCACCAAAGTGAGGGTGGAATTATGCCTTGATGGCATTAGGCACTATCTAGAGTATGCCACTCCATGGAAATGTGCCTTCTTGCTTAAAGTAATTCAAACACTCCAAGGTCTTCAGTGATCAATTCCCCAACTTATTAAATGTCCTCCTTCATTTTAAAACACATTGTAATGCTCCAGAGAGATGACTATACCTAGGTGTCAATATGGGTTAGAAATGCCTCCAAAGTGTGCCTTCTCTTTCATAATGCAAAACAAGGTCCAAAGGTGCTAATAAACTGAAGCACTTCTTTGGAAAAGTCCCAGAGGTTAAGATGCGCCTTGTCTTAATGAGGTCCAACTCTTGGGTAAGAAAGCTTGTAAAGTGTGCCTAACTTAGTGAAGAGGTTGATAACTTCTAAACCGTTCCTGAAACTTAGATTGCTTCAACTGAAGATCATCTCGCACCAATACATCACCAAACTTTCAATCACAAGATCAATTCAAACTTAGGCGCTCATTAAGAGTCTTTCCAATGTTGGCACATCTGAGAGGTTGAATTGGCAAGAGATGGTGCCTAGCTTCCTAGACCTTGTTTCAATATGTTTGAGTTCCAAAGTTGACTCAATGGTATCAAGATGGCGCCATAGAGTCTCTGGACTAGTTCCTTAGAGTTTCAAAACCATTCTGACTCCTTGAAAATTCCTCCTACATGCTTGGGCGTCATTTCAAGGTCCTGGAACCATGATGTAGCGCCTTATTGCTGTAGGCGCCCATTCATGATTGTGCAACTTGAGATTGGTGCCTAGAGTGAATAGGCTTTCATCTTGACTTAATACACTGCCTCCTTCTGACGATTTTCGGGACAACAGAAAACCTTTCACCACGGGCAAATATCTCAGAGATATAAAAAATGAGAGAGGTTATTGTAGAGGAACTCTACGTGATCATTTTACCTCAGATGGAATGTTTCTAAGTGACATGGTTTTTGATTAACATCTCATCAAAGATTGCTACCTTTTTGCACTTTGGACTCTTCAGGGATATCATCGGTACAATGTAGCTCAGACTGTTTCGACATGTTTGGGTGAAAAATAGGACCATTCCTAGCGTAAGTGTACCCATCCAGACACGTTGGAACAGTTAGTTTGGTCGCATTAGGAGTAGGACGAAAGTTACACCTCTTTGCAACTTTACACTACCTCCTTCTGACAATTTTTGGGGCAGCAGAAAACCTTTCACCACGGGCAAATGCCTCAGAGATATAAAAAATTGAGAGAGGTTATTGTAGAGGCACTCTACATGATCGCGTTGCCTCAGACAGAATGTTTGTAAGTGACACAGTTTTTGAGTAACATCTCATCAAAGATTGCTTCCTTTTTGCACTTTGGACTCTACAAGGATATCGTTGGTACAATGTAGCTCGAACTGTTTCAACATGTTTGGGTGAAAAATAGGACCATGCCTAGCGTAAATGTACCCATCTAGATGTGTTGGAATAATCAGTTTGATCACATCAGGAAGCAGGATGAAAGTTACACCCATTTGTAACTTTACACTGCCTCCTTCTGACGATTTTTGGGGCAGCAGAAAACCTTTCACCACAGGCAAATGCCTCAAAGATATAAAAAAATGAGAGAGGTTATTGTAGAGGCACTCTACATGATCGCGTTGCCTTAGACGGAATGTTTCTAAGTGACATAGTTTTTGAGTAACATCTTGTCAAAGATTGCTGCCTTTTTACACTTTGGACTCTTCAGGGATATCGTCGGTACAATGTAGCTCGGACTGTTTCGACATGTTTACATGAACAATATGACTATGCCTGGTCTAAATGTACCCATCCGGACACATTGGAATAGTCAGTTTGGTCGCATCAGGAGTAGGACGAAAGTTACAGCCCTTTGCAACTTTACACTGCCTCCTTCTGACGATTTTTGGGGCAGCAGAAAACCTTTCACCATGGGTAAATGCCTTAGAGATATAAAGAACTGAGAGAGGTTATTGTAGAGGCACTCTACATGATCGCGTTGCCTTAGACGGAATGTTTCTAAGTGACACAATTTTTGAGTAACATCTCGTCAAAGATGGCTGCCTTTTTGCACTTTGGACTCTTCAGGGATATCGTCGGTACAATGTAGCTCGGACTATTTCGACATGTTTGGCTGAAAAATAGGATAATGCCTAGCATAAATGTACCCATCCAGACGCGTTGGAATCGTCAGTTTGGTCGCATCAGGAGCAGGACAAAAGTTACACCCCTTTGCAACTTTACACTGCCTCCTTCTGATGATTTTTGAGGCAACAGAAAACCTTTCACCACGGGCAGATGCCTCAGAGATATAAAAAACTGAGAGAGGTTATTGTAGAGACACTCTACATGATTGCGTTGCCTTAGACGGAACATTTCTAAGTGACATAGTTTTTGAGTAACATCTCGTCAAAGATTGCTGTCTTTTTACACTTTGGACTCTTCAAGGATATCGTTGGTACAATGTAGCTCGGACTATTTCGACATGTTTGGGTGAAAAATAGGACCATGCCTATCCTAAATGTACCCATCCAAACATGTTGGAATAGTTAGTTTGGTTGTATCAGAAGCAAGACAAAAGTTACACCCCTTTGCAACTTTACACTGCCTCCTGACAATTTTTGGGGCAGCAGAAAACTTTTCACCATGGGCAAATGCCTCAGAGATATAAAAATTGAGAGAGGTTATTGTAGAGGCACTCTATGTGATTGCATTGCCTCTGATGGAATGTTTCTAAGTGAAATGGTTTTTGAGTAACATCTCGTCAAAGATTGTTGCCTCTTTGCACTTTGGACACTTTAGGGATATCGTCGGTACAATATAGCTCGGACTGTTTCAATATGTTTGGGTGAAAAATAGGACCATGCCTAGCGTAAATGTACCCATTCGAATGCATTGGAATAGTTAGTTTGGTCTCATCAGGAGTAGGACACCAAAAATGCAAAAGTTGCTTTGTGCAACTTGACAACATTGACACTTTTTTGGAACATGACTCAAAGACTCAAACTGACCCCAAATGACTCAAAGTGACTTAAAATCACCTTGATTTTGGTGCCCAATGTACATTATAGAGGTCAAGGCACTCCTTATCATTCAAACATCTTAGATGAGCGCCTGGGAAAGGAAAACGCTCTAAGTTTCATCATCATGAGCACCTAATATCAAGAGACTTTAATGGCTCAAACCTTAGCATGGAGTCCTGAGGCGCATTTCATGTCTCCTTTCATCCATTTTGGCGCCCTTATGTAGATTTTTCAACTTGATTTGGGGCCCTGTATGTGAAGGAAGATCTAAAGGCATGAAAGTGGATGTCATTTTACAAGAGTTTGGATCATCAAAATTGAAAGAAATAAGTCTATTAAGCTTGGGCACCCTTGGTCTTCTTTTCATTCATTATGAGTGCCTTGGGAGAATGGTATATAGGTCATCATCATGATTGGGTGCCCTAGAGCCAGAGTGTTGGAGAAATCATCAAATGGTGTCTAGAGGAAGTAGGGTGAGTTATGAGTTTTTTCGCATCAGGAGAAGGGCACCAAAAATGCATAACATGATGATGTAAAAATGTGTATATGTGTAAAAATGTAGGAGGAAATAAAAAAAGATAAACCTTACAAATTAATGTGCATACTTACAACTCAATGTAACATGACTTTACAAAATCAATGTGAATACTTACAAATTAATCCAATGAACCATCCGGGTTTGCTCTACTCTTTATTGTGTCAAGTATTGCTTCATGGTCAGACTCGCACACCTTCCACAAGATTTTGTTCAAAGGTCTACCCCAATACTTTATCAAATGAACATTGGATGCCACGACAAGGTTCGAGTAATGAATAATCTTTTGATGCGTGTCAAAGTCCTGAAACAGCCAAATATTAACACTCTTATGTGGGTACCTTCTAAGCCATGTTCCAGTAATAACCACTAAACCTGTAGGGTATGCGATGTTTTCTCCATCTGTAATAGGGGCCTCCAATTTCTTTTTGGCCTCAACACAATGACAAAAGTAATAATCTATTCCTTCTTCATTATCTTCATCTATAATAACTGCATATATGTGCCCTACATTGATATGTGTAGCAAATTAGATGAAATTAGTCAACATTACAAAAACACTACAAAGTAAGATGACATTACCTGGTTGAACTAGATGAAATTAGATGCATATACGTGCCCTATATTACCTGGTTGAACTAAATTTGATATGTGGTCAAAGTCCACTGATGATTCCATCTGTGTTAGTTCTAGTGTCGTCGAGGGTCAATACATGTCAAGTGGGCTAAGATAACTTAACTGCCATTCGTCAACCCACTCCTTTGACTCGCACTCATCCCAGACTTGAATTGTACAAGAAGAACAAAAGCATGACATCTGTCATGTATGGATACTCCATGAACCTGTAATTGATCTTCTCAAAGAGTGCGTCTCATTTGATCCTGTCAGTGTACAATAGTCCTCATATGGTGCAATGTTAGTATCATCTATCAACCAAAAAAATCTATGAACTGAAGACTTACCTTCATTACCTGGACCCATGGAAGCATTACACCACATGATAATTGATTTTACATTTGTCAACTTTGCATTGTCTTTATATTTTAACTCTTCTCGTGCTATGGCTCTTTTGATAAATGCTCCTACACCATCATGCTCCCCCTTTCCATGCCTGGCCTCACAAAAGTTCCACATATACTGAATACCTGTAAAATTATGCCTCCTACTTAGCCAATAGAAATTTCACGAGTTCTTGAATTGTGACGCACAGTTATCCGACCATATGATATGCTGACTAAACGATATGTCCCTTCTAGCCAAATCATTGTAGCACACCTGAAAGCAACCTTGCACGAACTCTGTAGAATGCATGCGATCATCACTAATATAGAAATTATACTCCCTTATGATCTTCTTGTCATCCTCTGTACTATCATTCACATGAATGAATACAATGTGCATAAATATAGAAACCTATGTGGAGTTGTAATATTGTGATTGCACCTCACACTGTGGCTGTAGACTGTAGTTCTCTGCAAAGTCGACAACTGAAACAATGCTACCAACCGGAAATGTGTCCTTGCATAACTTCAATTGCAAGTCCAACCATCGAGCTCTATGGGCATGTCTTGCATACTCATACACTATGCTGTCACGAAATATAGGCATAAACTGATACCCTGGAATCTTTTCAATAACCAATTCACACCTCTTTGCTTCTTTACCATCTTTTGTATTGTATGCCACTGTTTAATACTTGCCAAACTCTACTAGTTTGTTTCCAACCGCATGTGTTCTTTCCATATGTTCACATATTGGCAAATGTTGCAAGCCACCGCAATGATGACATGTGCCATCCAAGCATAATTTCTTGTAGAATATTTGACCTTCCTCTCTTTCACATAAAATTCTTGATATGAAGTCTCTTGAAGATGGGGCACATATGGCACAACCCTGCAAATCATTGTTAGTATGCATATCTAAACATATAGACCTATAAGCATCAAAATGGTTAGAAAATTCAATATGTAATCTACAACAAGTAGTGCGTGTGTGATTTATCTTAACATAGAAAGGTTTTTGCATTTCAAAATATCTTTGACAAATTTTAATTTGAGGATACTTCTCTAGAAATTTACCATAAAACTATGTTTGAGTCTCATCCAAAAATTGCTTTGGATGTGGCTCTCGGTTCTGACTACTGATTCTCCTTCTTACCACATCCCTTTGATTCGGAGATACCCTTGTGTAATTCTTCCAAAAGTCTTCAATTAGTGATCTCAATGCTTCAACAATTGGTTTATCTTTTCATGGTAGTCTCCCCGAGAATGCCCATAATTCATTGGCATTAGTGTCCTCAATTCTTTGGCGTCTTCTAATGGCTCTTGATAAAGTTTTCCTATTAATTCTCAATTGTTGACTCATCTTTCTAATGAGACGAGATTTCCTCGTTTGACTACTTACTATAGTCGATGTAATCACACGCCATGTTGCATTACTATCTTTTGTGCGTGAGGTGTTACCCACACTCTCATACGCACTCATTAGCTTCTTGACAATAGATTTTTCACTTGAAGCCTCTGATGCTCTCAACCCGAGAATCTTCATGATAGACCTACACTTTATACTTTGCATCATTTCAACAAATAGTTGACATCTTGCAGTCTCATTTAACTTTTCAAAGAACAATCTCCAAATCTTATTAGCATATCTTCTACAAGTGCATTTTGGAATCTTACCTTCCGTTGGCTGCAAAATATTCTCATTAATATCAATCAAATACTTTGTCTTTCTATGTAAAATTCTAGGTGGTGTTAAGTTAGGTAAATTCATCTCAACATTAGGAATTTCATCAATATTTAAATGAGATGGGTTAGATGGCATACCTTCGATCGAAGATGGAATAGATGACATACCTTGAGGTTGAGGTGGGAACAATGCCATACTTCCTTCATCACATGTGAGTGATGATGTACTCTCAACTTGAGATGTGGTAGATGGTGTCCCTACATGTTGACTTGTGGTAGAGGACGTGTCTCCAACTATGGTATTCAAATCTCTCGTACCACAAAGTTTTTGCATTCGTTCTCTTTGTGCCGCCAATACCATATCTTTTTGTGATGGTTGTGGTTCCTCTTCAATTGGTATGTCTTCATTTATCGTGTCCAATTTCCTTTTCTCACGAAGTTCCCTCATAGCCACTGCTTTCTTTGCATTCTTAGCTTCTATCTCTTCCTGTGTTGGTTTAATTCTTGATCGTTTCCTCGGGATGATGGAGAATTTGTCTGTAGCATGATAAAGAGACCAATATTAGTTCCTAAGAAATGAATACAAGATAATAGTGGGATTGTATTTTTATTATGTTGTAAGGATTTATTCTTGTATAGTTTGACATCATGGTATGTTAAGGTCTGTTTATTACACATAATTATTAAAGACCCCAAGTGTAGAAAATATACATGGCATCATGTGAGATTGTAGGCTGCTTTCTTGATTGGGAATGTGTCTAGTTTAAACATGTATGATAAAGCATGATAAAGTAATTCAATTTGAAATAAGGAAAATGTAAAGAACATGCATGTAAAGACTTGACATACCTAAAAAACGAAGATTCGAATGGAGAGAGTACCCAATTATGTAGTGTTTTTTTCTTCTTGCATCAAACTCCTCAACAATTTGAGTTTTTCACCACTTGCTTCCTTTTCAATGTTAAATTGAATAACACTCAAATATAATTACTAACAACAATACTATTAATCAATCTATAATGTTAAATTCCTAAAATTGAATCACAATTAACATTGCAACACTGCAAAAATTGAAACTTGAATAGATATATATCAAACTTGGTGTGAAAACTATGTTATTTCCTCCTCAAGTTGGCAAAGCAGAAAAGGTGGTGGAAAGATCATGCAAAGGTGGTACAATGTGTCAAATGTGCATGTGAACTTCCCAACAGCATGAAAGCACTTCTTTTTTGTTAGAGCACACACAAAATTAGTAAGAAAATAGAGCATGTGGGCCTGGATCACGAGGGAAAACACTTTTTTACCGTTTCAATAGCAAGACAAAACACGAGCGCATTATAACACGCTCACATTTTGTCCTGCTATAAATTGATCACATCCTTTGCATTGAGCACATCTCTTTCCAAACCTTCCCCTTCAGACTTGAATGACCACAAGGTTTTTGAGGGAGAACTTTTCCTGTTTCTTGCAAGAGCTTGCCAGATGCTCTGCCATATGATAGGCATAACAATGAAGGGGCAAGCCCTCATAATCAAGTTCTTGATAGAAAATGCCCATCGAGGAAGAAAGACAGATCTTCTTCAGAAGCAGAAGTTCTAGTTTGTGACAAATCCTTATCCAAGCATAAATAACAGAGGTTCTGTCAAGCGATTTCCAATCCACTTCCACAAAGTCTCCTGAAGACTTCCTGATTGATTCCAAAACATCCACACCCCAAAACTAGAGAGGCAATCAATATAATCAAACCCATAAATCTATATTTGATGAAAGAAACCCTCAACACTATACCTTAAACCCTAATCCCTCAGCCCTCAACCCTAAACCTTATCCCTAAACCCTAATCCCTCAACCCTCAACCCTAATCTGTCATCCCTCAACCCTCAACTGTAATCTGTCATCCCTCATCCCTAAACCCTAAATGCTATCCCTATTCCTAAACCCTCAACAGACTCGATACTATACCTTAAACCCTAATCCCTTATCCCTAAACCCTCCAACCCTATCCGTAATCCTTACACCCTCCACACTATACTTTAACCCTAATCCCTCGACCCTCAACCCTATCCCTAAACCCTTGACCCTCGAACCTCAACCCTCAACCCTCAACATCAAACCCTAATCCCTCAACCCTTAACTTTGATCCCTCGACACTCAACCCTATCCCTAAACCCTAAACCCTCAACCCTCAACGTTAAATCTTAATCCCTCAACCCTTCACTCTAATCCATCAACCCTAAACCCTCAACACTATACCTTAAACCCTAATCCCTCAACCCTAATCCTAAACCTTATCCCTAAACCCTAATCCCTCAACCCTAATCTGTCATCCATCATCCCTCAACTCTAATCCATCATCGCTACACCCTAAATGCTATCCCTATTCCTAGACCCTCAACGAGCTCGATACTATACCTTAAACCCTAGTCCCTTATTCCTAAACCCTCCAACCCTATCCCTTAACCCTAATCCCTTGACCATTAACCCTATCCCTCAACCTCAAGCCTCAAGCCTCAAGCCTCAACCCTCAACCCTCAACTCTTAACATTAAACCCTAATTCATCAACCCTAAACCCTAATCCCTCAAACCTAAACCCTATCCCTAAACCGTCAACCCTCAACACTATACCTTAAACCCTAATCCCTATCCCTCAACCCTTAACCCTTAAAACTTAAACCATATTCCTACACCCTCAACACTTGACACTATATCTTAAGCCTTAAACCCTCATCCCTAAAGCCTTAACCCTAAATCCTTAAACCTTCAACCCTAAACCCTATCCCTAATCCCTCCACCCTCGACACTCTAACCCTAACCTTGACATTAATTATTAATCCGTCAACCCTAAATTCTAATCCGTTAACCCTAAACCTTATCCCTAAACCCTCAACCCTCAACACTATACCTTAAACCCTAATCCCTCAACCCTCAACCCTAAACCTTATTCCTAAACCCTAATCCCTCAACCCTCAACCCTAATCCATCATCCCTCAACTCTAATCCCTAATCCCTCAACACGAAATGCTATCCCTATTCCTAAACCCTCAACAGATTCAATATTATACCTTAAACCCTAATCCCTTATCCCTAAACCCTCCAACCCTATCCCTGATCCTTACACCATCCACACTACTTTAACCCTAATCCCTCAACCCTCAACCCTATCCCTAAACCCTTGACCCTCGAACCTCAACCCTCAACCCTCAACGTCAAACCCTAATCCCTCAACCCTTAACTCTGATCCCTCGACCCTCAAGCCTATCCCTAAACCCTAAACCCTCAACCCTCAACATCAAATCCTAATCCCTCAACCCTTCACTCTAATCCCTCAACCCTAAACCCTCAACACTATACCTTAAACCCTAATCCCTCAACCCTAATCCTAAACCTTATCCCTAAACCCTAATCCCTCAACCCTAATCCGTCATCTGTCATCCCTCAACTCTAATCCCTCATCCCTAAACTCTATACCTATTCCTAGAGCCTCAACAGGCTCAATACTATACCTTAAACCCTAATCCCTTATCCCTAAACCCTCCAACCCTATCCCTTAACCGTAATCCCTTGACCCTCAACCCTATCCTGAAACCCTTAACCCTCAAACCTCAATGTACTCAACCCTCAACGTCAAACCCTAATCCCTCAACCCTTAACACTGATCCCTCGACCCTTAACCCTTAAAACTTGAACCCTAAAACCTTTCCCTACATGCTCGACAGTCGACACTATATCTTAAACCCTAATCCCTTAACCCTCATCCCTAAAGCCTCAACCCTAAATCATTAAACCTTCAACCCTAAACCCTATCCCTAATCCCTCTACCCTCGACACTCTTATTTAACCCTAATCCCTTGACCATTAACCCTATCCCTCAACCTCAACACTCAACCCTCAACTCTCAACATTAAACCCTAATTCATCAACCTAAACCCTAATCCCTCAAACCTAAACCCTATCCCTAAACCATCAACCCTCAACATTATACCTTAAACCCTAATCCCTATCCCTCAACCCTTAACCCTTAAAACTTAAACCCTATCCCTACACCCTCAACACTTGACACTATATCTTAAACCTTAAACCCTCATCCCTAAAGCCTCAACCCTCAATCCTTAAACCTTCAACCCTAAACCCTATCCCTAATCCCTCTACTCTCGACACTCTAACCCTAACCTCGACATTAAATGCTAATATGTTAACCCTAAACTCTAATCTGTCAACCCTAAACCCTCATCCCTCAACACTATACCTTAAACCCTGTTGGGTGAATATTTTGTCATTAACTCACTAATGGTAAAATGGGTATATCAGCCACAGCTATGATGAGACAAAGTCTCTCCTCTCAGCAAGGGGAGGTTCCCTCTAGTTACTTGACTTTTGCAAACAAAACAACTTATGAAATTTATGTACACTAAAAACTATGTTTGTGGTGGTTCCATCTCATCTCATTCTCTTTTTTCAGAATAGATGTTTATACTTCAAACTCTTGATAAAGGACTTATAAATTATCACAAAATCACAGAAACACAGTTTTCTGTTACCTCACTTACTAATTGTAAATAGAACTGTTTGAAGATGAATGTAGCCCAAAGTCTTCACTCCTCTTCAAGATGATAAAAGTAAATTGAATATAACAACTTGCAGCACAAATTCTCCAAACTATTGTATTCTCACAAACATGAACATAATCCTCACAAATGATTTGATAACACAAAGTCTATCAAAATCAAATTAAGAGCGCTCTTCAATCACTTGAAACAAACTCCACACTTCAATTAAAAATGACAGCTTCAATTTGTGTTGCCATCTTTCCTCATATGAGCATCATACATTGTGAAGGTAGCTTGCATCCCAATGCTATCTGGGCTGACTATGTTCCTGAAGATCATCTTAGCTCGGACCATGGCATCCTTCACTATAGTGACAGATTTAACATGATTAGTTAACTTGGTTTTCAAATTATCCAAAGTTAATTGGTTGTCTAAAAGATTGTCCATAGAGGTCATTGAAAATGTTTTATCTTCGAACTCTTTCTAGAACATGTCTTCGAATACTTGAACCATTTCTCCTGCAGGAAGAAATTGGTTGTCCTGTGATACCAGCTTGCATGGCAACTCCTCCAACTTATGCAAAAGACTAATATCACTTTGTTCACTGATTTCCTTTGCAGCTTCAAGATCGTTGATCAACTCCCTAAGCACATGGCTCCTGTACATCAATGCTTCCTTTGTTTCTGTATATGAATCCCTGTTAGAAATAGCACCAATTGATATTAGGGTACTTATTTTGAGCTTCCTCATTTCTACCCATTTATCATGATTCTTCTCTATGCGTTTAATATCTTGAGAGATAGCATCAATGAGATCATCAAGCTCTACTTTTACTTTTCTCATTTTATCTGTCTTCTCAGATACATCTGTGAGCAAAGAGATTCCTTGTGCACGCATCCTTTCTAAGTACTCTTCAAGTACTTTTCCTTTGAGGTGAGTCTTTTCTACTTTTAGAACGACGGGGTCTTCTACAGATATAGCCTCTAGAGTAACTGCTTCTGAATTCAAAGTGATTTTCCTTACCACCGCAGTTAGCTATTCTACCATTGTCGTGTAGTGATCCTTCATTTCCTTTTCCCTGTCAAACTTCTGGATTAGGATGTCCATGGCTGACTGCATATCATTTTTAGCGCTTTCATGGGTTATTTTGCCCAATTCAACTCTAGAAATAGAGTAGTGATTCATATCAAAATTTTCAATAGTTGCATCCTGTGGAGGTTTTGCTATCTCCAAAAATTTGTGTCCCTTGTCTTCAAGTTCCCTGGAAAGAATCTTTGGTTTCTTCGGGGCCTTAGGCTTTGCAGGTACCAGCTTAGTGAAATCAAAGTCATCTGGGGAGATGGCTTGCTTTTTCCTTTTTGGCGTGTAAGTTGATAACCAAGGTGGAAGCATAGAAGTACTCACATTGGGATCCATTCCTACTACTGGTGTTCCCGGAACTGTGCTTGCACTGATAGTAGAAACAATAGGCGGGGTGTTAGTAAAAACCGCACCTGTTACATTGGCACTAGAGACTTGCTCAGTATTCATCACAAAATGATAAAAAATGGATGCATCCCCAATATCAAAAGATGAAGAAGACAAACTAGGAATTGACACAGAAGAATGGAGAACATCTTCAAAAGTGTTTTGGGGATTATCAAAAATTATTTTCGAAGGAGAGGGAGATTCAAAAGAGGGAATATCAATAGGGGAAACAGACACAGGAGCTGCAACAGGTGTATTAAGCAATGGGGATGATACTCCTATTTCTTGTTGTGTATTTTCCTATGGAGACAAAGCCTCCTCGTCTTGTTGATCTGTAGTCCTATCTTCAACATCCATCTCTTCTGTGGCTGGCTCTTCAGTAGCTGGCTCCTCAACTTCCATATCTTTTATCTCAGGTTCTTCCTCCACAGCTTTTAATTTCTTTGTCACAAATCTGATCTTAGGCTTGTGTGTTTTAGAGGATAAGGGAACATCACTCTTGTTCTTTGTTCTGTTTTCCACCTTTTTACCAGTTTGCTCTTGAATTTTAGTTTCTGATCCAGTGAGGAATTCTTTTAGAGTAATTCCTTTATCTACCAGCCAGTTATTGGTGTTAACCAATATGGGCTCAAATCTCTTCCTCAGTGAGGTCAACTCCTTTTGGGACCATTGGATTGGAGGGAGAGGAGTACTAGCAATCTGTTCTACATCATATCTAGCATCAACCAATTCCCCATCATCCACAAGATCTTCTGGAATATCAGCAAGTCCCAGATATTCAATTTGCTCCAGAGACAATCTGCTATAGTCCAGTTTTCTGATATCTTCCTCTGTTCTCAATTCTACCCAGACATCTTCCACCATGGGTTCATGAAATTGAGTTTTTCATCTGATTTTATCCTTTACGCCCCTATAGTCAAACTTTGGTCTCCTCTTGAATTGCTTCATGGTGACCAACTGCATCTCTATCTCCATGGCCCTTGCCTTTGCGGCAGTCAATACTGAATATCTGCCAATTTTCACTAGGAATCTGAAACCAGGCTTCTTGAGTTCCATCTGTTTGTTATGCACGACAATCATTTGTCTACACAACTCCATCAAGACTAGTTTATCTGAAGGGAATCTTGAAAGCATATAAGGGTAACATTGGAAAAAGCCAACCCTCAAGTATGAAAAAGATGGAAATTGCAAAAACATACACCTGAAGTCATTTACCACTGTCCATGCCTCATCTAAAATTCTTCTCTGCTCCAGTTGAGGATCAAAAAGACACAAGAATACAGCAAAGAATGCATCATTCACCCTCCTGAAATGATGAATTGAACCTTTCAATGTCAGCTGGGAATAATATTGGTATACTGGAACTACTCTCCTATCCCCTTCCGATGATAATCCTCGAAAAATCCTCATGGAGGCTGCAATGTATACCAGATAGGAAGTCATGTAGAACTTGGAGGTAGTGGATACCTTTGTCAGCTGCTCATGCAAAGTGTTACTGATTTGTTCTCTCCAGAAAATGGTTTGCTTACCCTGAAGTATGAACTTAATGAAAGGATACATCCATTCATGAAACTGTGAAGAGGAAGACAAACCTCTTATCCTGCTGAGGAGAGTAATCAGGTCACCAACTTCCTCTACAAAATCACTTCGAGGGAAACTATGTGGCCACCTTGACAAATTTGATCTTGCAGTCTTCAACCATTTGTTGTTGATTACTTTCTTTGCTTTCTCTGGATTCTTGTCATATACCTTCTCAGCTTGAACAAAGTCAAGCTTCAATACCTCTGTTGTAGGAGGACACATGAACACCTTATCACTGAACTCAATATCCAACATGATTATCACATTACCACTGGCGTCCACCATAGCCCTAGTGTCTTTTTTATAGAAATGAGCACACTAAAGAACAAATTCTGTGTTGTGAGCTGCCACGAGGAAGGATGAGACTGGATGAATATTCCTTTCCACTATCCTCTTCATCATAGCACTAGGGTTGTTAGACTTGGTCCTCTCTACAAACTCAGCCATATCAACATGACCAATCTCTGTATCTCTAATGTCATCAACATTAGAATGGACTGAGGTAATTGGGAAAACACCTTGATATTTGTACTTCATCACTTTTGCTTTCTTCGGGGACAACTCAGTCATTTGGATGAGCTTTCACCGTGAAGAAGTTTGATGTAGAACGAAGCTCCATAGAAGAAACTGCAACAAAAGTCATGATCATGCAATTAGGGAAAATACTGGCAATCTGGGAAAATTGCATGTTGATGATCACGACTATGGGAACGTGCTTGTAAAAGGGCTATAGTACGAGCTAGCCAAAAATCAAAGGAGAAGTGGGCTTAGAAAATCAAAACTGGAAATTTTCCAAAGTTAGGAAAATTTGAGACAGTTTTTGCATGGGCGGCAAAATTTACCGCTCTTACATGTGAGTATTTTGTTTGTATACGCATTGGCGGCAAAATTCACTGCCACTGCATGTGGTAGGAGTTTAAGTTGTTATGAGCGGCGAATTTTGCCGCTACCGCATGAGGTTGGATCGCAAGGTCTTCGTGATGTTTGATCGGCAAACTTTGCCGACGATGCATACCAACAGTTTCAAGGTAAACTGAAGGGTGGAAAATTTCAATGATAATGCTCAATGGAAGGGTAAGAGATTGTCGTGTACGGGCGGTGAAATTCACCGCCCATACCCTTTGGTACTTGGGAAGTATTTGAAGGTTTGAGCGGTGAATCCGCCGTTCTTCAGACGATAAAACTTAGGGCACAAATCTTGGGCGTCTAAAAACATACTCGAAATGAAGGACTGACCAGAGATTTTAAAAAATGACCAAAAACAATCTTTCAACGAAAACATATAGCAAAATTAAGACAAAGAAAAGCTATTCAAAACTAACAAAAACCCTAGTAAAGAAAAAGAAGATGGCTAGAGGGTTTACCTGTCCAAATGTCTGAAACCCTAGGTTTGATGATGAAGAGTGCGACTAAATCACAACTCAGCGCGATCAAACGATGCTAGAGGAGTCCAAAGAATAGCTAGGGAGAAAGAAATGAAATGGTGAAATAAACAATCAAAAGATATTAAATAACTCGAACACAAGTGTTAAATGAGTGGCACGAGTGGCCATTAATGGCACTTGGTGTTCAAGATTCTGAAGATCTTGTTCGGGCGGCAAAATCAGCCGACCCCACACTTGTAT
The DNA here is from genome assembly GCA_027924645.1 of Cunninghamia lanceolata. Classification (NCBI taxonomy): domain Eukaryota; kingdom Viridiplantae; phylum Streptophyta; class Pinopsida; order Cupressales; family Cupressaceae; genus Cunninghamia; species Cunninghamia lanceolata. Next base: position 17,959,064 of record BSBN01000547.1, read on the forward strand.
TAAAAAACATGCCAAGGCCGTGAAATTCGCCGACAATGCACAAACTTGGAGTAACATGTAACGGCGGCAAAATTCACCGCCTTTACATGTTAAATGAAAAACACATGTAAGAGCGGAGAATTTTGCCGCCGTTACACATGTAATAAAACAAGTCAAAAAAGATATGCAGGAGCGGCAAAAAATGCCGCTACTGCATATGAAAACTAAAAAATTTTCTAACTCTTGAAAAGTGAGCAAAATTGACATTCTAATCAATTTACGACTTAAATGATATTTGTGAATATCAAGAAACCGATTCAAAGGAATGTCATAAACTAGTCTAGAATGTCAAACGACTTCACGTGAGATCAAGGGAATCTTATCTCGATTTGTGAGCTTAGAGTGTAGATTCACGAAATGGACAAGTTTCGTGGGGGTTGTCTATAAAAACAAGCGTAGCTGATTTTGAGAACAACAGTTGGCTCTAACTGGGGAACTTCCTTCGATTGAACTTTGAAATGATTGAAGGGAGTAGAATCCAGTCTCTATGTGCCTTCATCCATGCCATTGGGCTATAGAGTCAAGCTCAAAAGAAAAAGACACAAAAGACTAAATGAAAACACAAAAATAAAAACACAAAACTATACAAATGTACAATTTAACATATCTGATACTTCAGAGATTGAAGTGCTTCAGATGTTGTCCACTGTGAGGCAACGAGAATGGTGTTCCATCCTGATACTCTAGCAAGAAACTGTTTTCACCACAGAATTGATGAATGGTGAATGGACCTCTCCATAAGGAATCAAATTTTCTGTGCATCCCTTTTGGTTCTCTCCTCTTGTCCCATAACAAGACTTGATCTCTAATATGAAAGTCACAAGCCTTTGCCTTCTTGTCGAAGAGTTTCTTTACTTGATTCTAGTGCTTAGCAATACGATCCACCACTATAGTGCGCTGCTCCTCAAGTTCAGTTAAATACATGATCCTTTTATCAATAGAACTATCAAAAGTTCTATCTTCCAATGCCTTTACCAACTTCAATTATGGCAATTCTAAGGTAATTGGTATCTCCGCATTTAGACCATATAGAAGCTAAAATGGCGACATGCCTATCGCCCTTTTGGGTGTAATTCTATCTGCCCATAAAGCATCAAACAATGCCTTATGCCAAGTTCTCTGATTCTCATCTACCAGTTTCCTGATAATAGTGACCAGATTCTTATTGCTTGATTCTACTTGACCATTCCCTTGCGGATAATAGTCTGAAGAATGGGAAAGAATGATCCCATGTTCGTAGCAAAATTCAGTAATCTCATGAGAGGAAAAACAAGTAGTATTGTCTGCTACAATCTTGTTTGGAACTCCAAACCTAGAAATAATGTTTTCCTTAAGAAAATTGCATACCACTTCAGAAGTAGCATGCTTGACTGGAATGGCTTCCACCCATTTGGTAAAATAGTCTATTGCGGTGAGAACATAGTTATGCCCTACACTTGATAATGGATTCACAGTGCTAATGAAGTCAATACCCCATTGTTGAAAAGGCTCCTCAATCACCACTGGTTTTAGAGGTAAGGCTGCCAACTTCGGTTTCCCAACAAACTATTGACATAACTCACACCTGCGTGCCCAATTATATGCATCTTGGAATAGTGTGGGCCAATAGTATCGAGCTCGTAGAATCTTGTGAGCTGTTACAGGTGCAGAAAAATGTTCTCCACAAGCCAAATTGTGGAAAGACTCCAAAAGTCTACTTTGTTGTGCTTTATCCATGCAACGGAGAAATACACCATTAAGGCTTCTCTTGTACAAACCATTGTCCCAAAGGATGTAGTTAGCAGCTTTTAACTTGACAGTTCTTTTTTCCTTATAAGACAAGTGAGAAGGACACTCACCATAGGTAAGGAAATGAGAAATATTAGAATACCACTCGTCAGTTGTAGTAACAAAGAGAACAGTTGGCATGTCCACAACTTCTTCTTCTTCGTCCCCTGTCTCTTTTGGAACGTTATCAGTGATCAATTGATACAAACCTTTACCACGCACAAGCTTGGTAGGCTTGATATCCAAATCAAATTCTTGGATCTTAGCAATCCAATTACCTCTCTTTGTTCCAAACTCTTGTTGAGTTAGGATAGATTTGACTGTTGTATCAGGTACCATAACAACAGTGTGTGAGTTTAGAATATAGAACCTGAAATGCTTCACCGCTTTGACCACGGCATAGGCATGCTTCTCCATATTCAAATACTTCAATTCATGAGCTTTGAGAGGACAACTCATAAACGATATGGGGGATTCCACGCCTTCTTCATTCTGTTGAACCAGAATAGCTGAAAGTGTGTGTTCTGAAGCATAGCTATAAACTATGAAATCTTTAGTGTAGTTGGGACAAATAAGAACTGGAGCATGAGCAATAGCCCTCTTGATATCCTTAAACACTTCTTTGCCTTCCGCAGTCCAACAAAAAGTGGCCTTACCCTTCATCATATTGACAATGTGACGGGTTTTTTCTGCAAACTCAGGAATGAACCTTCGCAGAAAATTCACCTTTCCAAAGAAAGAATGAACAACAGTCTTACTAGCAGGCAGAGTAAGACTTTGAATGGATTTAACTCTTTCCAAGTCAATCTTAGTACCTTCCTGGGATACAATGTGTCCGAGAAGCTTACCTTCCGTTACCCCAAAAACTGACTTCTTGGGATTAAGGGAAATACCATTTTGTCAACAGCGCTCCAGCACTTGTCGTAAATGATGCACATGATCATGACGATTTTTGGAGAAAACAGTCAATTCGTCGAGATACACCATGATGAACTTCCCCATCTCATCTCTGAAAGCAAGGTCCATTGCTCTCTGAAATGTGGCACCAGCATTGATCAAACCAAAAGGCATTCTGTGATATGCAAATGTGCCCCATGGTGTGGTGAAGGCAGTTTTGAACTGATCAGCTTCATTGACCTCCACTTGGTTATACCCCGAAAAACCATCTAACATAGACAGCATTTTTGAACCAGTTACTATTTGCAATACTTGATCCATGATGGGCAAAGGGTAGTTATCTTTTAAGGAAGACTGGTTGAGATTCCTGAAATCAACACAGATACAGATTTCTCCGTTCTTCTTCCTTACAGGTACTATGTTTGCGATCCATGTGGATGATGAATTAGAAAAATTATCCTTGCATTCAGCATCTCTTAAATCTTAGAAAGGATTGTACCTGATATCTTGGGGTTGTATTGCCTCTGCTTCTGCTTGTGAGGCAACGATCCAGCTTTAAGGGGAATTTCATGTCGAACTTCCTTAGGTCTGAAAGACTTCAGATCATCATAGGAGTAAGCCAAAACATCAATGTAATGGCGAAGAAGGGTAATGAATTTGAATCTTTCATCAGTAGTGCAACATTTTTCAATGTTGACCATCTTAGGATCTACTTCCAAACCCAAATTGACCTGCTCAAATTCCATAGAGGAACTTGAATCCTGTTGTTGCCGCTGCTTGATATACCTGTCATGTTTATCAAAGAGTTTCTCAAGGGAAACCAAACCTTTTGGGATTTTATTTCCTTTCAATTGTAGAAATTCTTCACCGGTTTGTGAATCTATCTCTAAAACATATTCCCGCGGTGGCGATTCACTTCCTTCAAAATAAAGCTCATCAAAGCTATCCATCTTTTCCAGGAAAGTGATGATTTGGTTATCACCATTGAACACCTGCCAATGGTAAACGTTATCAGGTACACTTGGTCGAAAGACCAGCTCAATAGTGTACTTGTTTCCTTTGAAATCCTTGTGAGGTACCATGAGAGTAGCAGAAATAGCCAATGAATCTGCATGATCATTGAACTCTCTTGGCACTGCTGAAATGTTGAAAGCATCAAAACCTTCAATGCAATCCCATACGCGATTGCGATAGTGTCTCAGTCTTTCATTTTTAGTGTGGTACAAATTCCTCACTTGACAAACCACCAATTCGGCATCCCCTTGAGCATGAAGGATTTTAACACTTCTAGCATGAGCAGCTTCCAATCCGAGCAATAAGGACTCATATTCGGCAGTGTTATTGTATTATCAAATTGTAACTTGTATGAAAAAGGTAAGATATCACCTTGTGGCAATATCAAGACCACTCCAACTCCAGAACTGGTAGAAGAACAACTGCCATCAAACTCTAAAATCCAGACTTCATCAGAATTTGATATCTTGGAATTTCTTTGGTCAGAAGATTCCTCTTCGTCAGTGAGGGAAGAATCTGGCATTACTATATCCTCACCTAAACTTTCATCTGAAAACTCTTTTGAGTCTCCATCTGACATATCCGAGCTATCACCTGACGTACTCTCATCTGATGAACTGGAACCATCTTCGGTGGACAGAAAATAATTGCCCATTCCCGAGGACTCAAACAAAATTTGAGCTTTGGGATTTGATGTTTAGGTAACAATGTATTTTGCTTCCTTCTCAAGAAGCAACTTCTGCATGACACCTTTAACAGGTATCCTTGCCTCAGATAGATCCATGTTCAACTCCCCAACTACATCTTTGCAGAAATTACGCCCAAGAAGAATGCTATACGAAGCTGGAACATCAGCTACCAAGACTGTCATCTTGATTCTCTTATCTAGAAAACCTGCAAATGCAAATTGGGCGTCTTTGATTTGACCCAAAAGTGGAACTTGCTTATTCTCCATAGAGAAACACCTCCCAAAAGTTTTGGTTAAGGTGAGGCCAAGGGCGTCTGCTACCTTAGCAGGCATAACATTGTTAGAGGCTCTAGAATCTATTACGCAATTGCTCAATTTATGACCATTCACTAATAGGGAAACATAGAAAGGTTCAATTTTTCTAGAGGCTTCAAGGGGAGCAGTGACAAGATTATTTTGGGTAGACTTGCTTTTGGAAGAGTCATGAGAAGCTTTTGGAAACTCTTGTCCTATAGGGACAGTCTTATTTTTAACGTATTTGGCTAATCTATCAAATTGTTCAGGATTAGCCTGTAAATACTCAACTTCAGACATTTGGATCTTAGTTCTCCTAGCATGATCTATTATATCAATCTGCTGAAAAGAATTAGAAACAGAGGAAGAAAATCCATCATTCTGATTTTTGGTAGAGATAGCACTAGTCTGAGGAGTAGAAGTGGAAGGTACAAATTCATTAGAGGCACTTACTTGTTTATTGACCACTGGGTCTTTTGATTGGAAAGGTAGCGGAGTCCCCCGTTTAGCGATTGAAAACACCGGTTGAGATTCTTCTCTCGCCTTCCCTTTATCATCTTGAAGAGCTGACTGATTTTGAGACCTAGTGAAAACAACATATGCTCCTTCACACACTTCTCCTTTTTCAGCTTCGTCTTGATAATTTAAAAAGCTGATGGTAGAGTCGCCAGCTATCTCTTCTTCTCCTTCTGTGAAGAGATTAGCACCATTTTCATAATCCAACTTGGGTTGGAAAGAAAGTTCATTTTTAGCTTGATAATAGCCAACAACTGAGTTGATCGGCACCACTTCAATGGCAAGCTTCCCCTGTGTAGGCGGAAGACGGTTGTGTTGTCCTTGATTTCTAGCAGCATTGCCTTGATATGAATTATTTGGAAAGTGTCCTCCTTGGTATATCTTGATAAGGAGGGGCAGACATACCTTGGGACATTTGTCTCTTCAGAGCTAGCAATTCATTTGCTAGCTTTTGCACCATGGGATCCGTGGTGCTTGTGGAAGAATTCTCAGTAGAAGAGGAGCTTTTATTTCTATTAGAATCTCTTCTTATCTTACCCGCAAGGATAAGATAATCTTCCACTTTAGTTGCTAGAATCTGAGCTACAGCAAGATCGGTAGGAGCAGCTCGCCTCAATAGAAAACTCACCTCAGGAAGTTGTGTATTGATAAAGAAACATTTAAGGTTCTCTGCTGTTGGCTCAGCAGTGGTGGGAATCCTATTTCTCAACTTATTGAACTTAGCGATGAAGTCTCGCATAGGTTCATGAGGTTCCTTTTTCATTTGTGTTAGTTGTGCCAATAATGCATGTGCATCCTTCGCAGGTTTAAACCTGGCTTCAAACTTGGTTTTGAGAGTATTCTAGTTCGTTATGGTCTGAGCTCTAAGGTGGTAAAACCAGTCTGTAGTAGCACCTTGCAGTGTTTCTACAAAGAGTCGTACAACTACATCTTCATGCTCGACACCTATCACACCACAGGCTATACAGAAAGCCGCAATGTGCTCATCAGGATGAACTTTCCCATCACCATAGAGTTTGGGGAAATTCTTTCTTGAATTACGAGGTAGTTCGTGCAAGGGTGGGGTCAAATTTAGAGGACCAAAGGTATTACCCCAAGGGCCTTGGGCTGCCATGACGTGCTGATTGAAAGGCAGGATAACAAACCTTGGTGTCGTATGAATAGACAAAACTCTGCTAGCACTACCACTAGAAACTTCACTTGGTATTGGAGACCTGATGTTTGTAGGAGGAAAACTCCTGGTGTGCTGAAGATGAGGTCGTGGAGGTAAGAATCCAAAATTATTTTGCTGCATCAATTCAAATGCAGGATCAATAATACCCTGAGCCCTCTTGCTTCTGGTGTACCGGGAATCTGCCAGAATGTAGTATGCTAAACATAATTTTGCAACAAAATGGAAAAGAACTAAAAATGCTTCAACTCGGAGCGTGAGGCTTCAAGTTGCGCGTTCCTTCCCCAGTAGAGTCACCAAAAAATAGTTGGGTGAATATTTTGTTGTTAACTCACTAACGGCAAAATGGGTATATCAGCCACAGCTATGATGAGACAAAGTCTCTCCTCTCAGCAAGGGGAGGTTCCCTCTAGTTACTTGACTTTTGCAAACAAAACAACTTATGAAATTTATGTACACTAAAAACTATGTTTGTGGTGGTTCCATCTCATCTCATTCTCTTTTTTCAGAATAGATGTTTATACTTCAAACTCTTGATAAAGGACTTATAAATTATCACAAAATCACAAAAACACAAAGTTTTCTGTTACCTCACTTACTAATTGTAAATAGAACTGTTTGAAGATGAATGTAGCCCAAAGTCTCCAAACTATTGTATTCTCACAAACATGAACATAATCCTCACAAATGATTTGATAACACAAAGTCTATCAGAATCAAATTAAGAGCGCTCTTCAATCACTTGAAAAAAACTCCACACTTCAATTATTACCAAAGAAGATTATGATAGCAAGATGTAAGAACAATACTATCACAACACAAATAATCCCAAGACAAAGATTGGAATTGAACTTGCTTTCTTGTATTGATAAATATTTGATAATTGATTTTCACAAAAAGCACAAAGTCTTGATTTGCTTTTCAATTCGCCAGAGTATTCTTGCAATAGACAAAAGATAATATTTACAAAAGAGGCCCCCTTTATTTATAGGGAAAGGCCTTGAGAAAATTTAAGAAAAACCTAACTACTTTGACTTGTTCAAAAATAGGAGTCCTTATTGACTTGGGACTTCCTATATTTTTACATGTAATTACATATGAAAAATGTACATGTAAAAATGTCCAAAATTGTTTTGAAAATACATGTGAGAAACATAAAATAAACTAAGGAAAAATGACTGCTTCAATTTGTGTTGCCATCTTTCCTCATATGTGCATCATACATTGTGAAGGTAGCTTGCATCCCAATGCTATCCGGGCTGACTGTGTTCCTGAAGATCATCTTAGCTCGGACTATGGCATCCTTCACTGTAGTGACAGATTTAACATGATTAGTTAACTTGGTTTTCAAATTATCCAAAGTTAACTGGTTGTCCAAAAGATTGTCCACAGAGGTCATTGAAAATGTTTTATCTTCGAACTCTTTCTGGAACATGTCTTCGAATACTTGAACCATTTCTCCTGCAGGAAGAAATTGATTGTCCTGTGATACCAGCTTGCATGGCAACTCCTCCAACTTATGCAAAAGACTAATATCGCTTTGTTCACTGATTTCCTTTGCAGCTTCAAGATCATTGATCAACTCCCTAAGCACATGGCTCCTGTACATCAATGCTTCCTTTGTTTCTGTATATGAATCCCTGTTAGAAATAGCACCAATTGATATTAGGGTACTTATTTTGAGCTTCTTCATTTCTACCCATTTATCATGATTCTTCTATATGCGTTCAATATCTTGAGAGATAGCATCAATGAGATCATCAAGCTTTGCTTTTACTTTTCTCATTTTATCTGTCTTCTCATATACATCTGTGAGAAAAGAGATTCCTTGTACACGCATCCTTTCTAAGTACTCTTCAAGTACTTTTCCTTTGAGGTGAGTCTTTTCTATTTTCAAAATGACGGGGTCTTCTACAGATACGGCCTCTAGAGTAACTGCTTTTGAATTCAAAGTGATTTTCCTTACCACCGCAATTAGCTGTTCTACCATTGCCTTGTAGTGATCCTTCATTTCCTTTTCCTTGTCAAGCTTCTAGATTAGGATGTCCATGGCTGACTGCATATCATTTTTAGCACTTTCATGGGTTATTTTGCCCAATTCAACTCTAGAAATAGAGTAGTCATTCATATCAAAATTTTCAACAGTTGCATCCTATGGAGGTTTTGCTATCTCTAGAAATTTGTGTCCCTTGTCTTCAAGTACCCTGGAAAGAATCTTCGGTTTCTTCGGGGCCTTAGGCTTTGCAGGTACCAGTTTAGTGAAATCAAAGTCATCTGGGGGGATGGCTTGCTTTTTCCTTTTTGGCGTGTAAGCTGATAACCAAGGTGGAAGTAGAGAAGTACTCACATTGGGATCCATTCCTACTGCTGGTGTTCCCGGAACTATGCTTGCACTGATAGTAGAAACAATAGGCGGGGTGTTAGGAAAAACCGCACCTGTTACATTGGCACTAGAGACTTGCTCAGTATTCATCACAAAATGATCAAAAATGGATGCATCCCCAATATCAAAAGATGAAGAAGACAAACTAGGAATTGACTCAAAAGAACAGAGAACATCTTCAAAAGTGTTTTGGGGATTATCAAAAATTATTTTAGGAGGAGAGGGAGATTCAGAAGAGGGAATATCAATAGGGGAAATAGACACAGGAGCTGCAACATGTGTATTAAGCAATGGGGATGATACTCCTGTTTCTTGTTGTGTATTTTCCTATGGAGATAAAGCCTCCTCGTCTTGTTGATCTGTAGTCCTATCTTCAACATCCATCTCTTCTGTGGCTGGCTTTTCAGTAGCTGGCTCCTCAACTTCCATATCTTTTATCTCAAGTTCTTCCTCCACAACTTTTGATTTCTTTGTCACAAATCTGATCTTAGGCTTGTGTGTTTTAGAGGATGAGGGAACATCACTCTTGTTCTTCGTTCTGTTTTCCACCTTTTTACCAGTTTGCTCTTGAACTTTAGTTTCTGATCCAGTGAGGAATTCTTTTAGAGTAATTCCTTTATCCGCCAACCAGTTATTGGTGTTAGCCAATATGGGCTCAAATCTCTTCCTCAGTGAGGTCAACTCCTTTTGGGACCATTGGATTGGAGGGAGAGGAGTACTAGCAATTTGTTCTGCATCATATCTGGCATCAACCAATTCCCCATCATCCACAAGATCTTCTAGAATATCAACAAGTCCCAGATATTCAATTTGCTCCAGAGACAATCTGCTATAGTCCAATTTTCTGATATCTTCCTCTATTCTCAAGTCTACCTAGACATCTTCCACCATGGGTTCATGAAATTGAGTTTTCTGTCTGATTTTATCCTTTACGCCCCTATAGTCAAACTTTGGTCTCCTCTTGAATTGCTTCATGGTGACCAACTATGTCTCCATGGCCCTTGGCTTTGTGGCAATCAATACTGAATATCTGTCGATTTCCACTGGGAATCTGAAACCAAGCTTCTTGAGTTCCATCTGTTTGTTATGCATGACAATCATTTGTCTGCACAACTCCATCAAGACCAGTTTATCTGAAGGGAATCTCGGAAGCATATAAGGGTAACCTTGGGAAAAGCCAACCCTCAAGTATGAAAAAGATGGAAATTGCAAAAACATACACCCGAAGTCATTTACCACTATCCATGCCTCATCTGAAATTCTTCTCTGCTCCAGTTGAGGATCAAAAAGACACAAGAATATAGCAAAGAATGCATCATTCACCCTCCTAAAATGATGAATTGAACCTTTCAATGTCAGCTGGGAATAATATTGGTATACTGGAATTACTCTCCTATCCCCTTCTGATGATAATCCTGGAAAAATCCTCATGGAGGCTGTAATGTATACTAGATAGGAAGTCATGTATAACTTGGAGGTAGTGGATACCTTCGTCAACTACTCAAGCAAAGCGTTACTGATTTGTTCTCCCCAGAAAATGGTTTGCTTATCCTGAAGTATGACCTTAATAAAAGGATACATCCATTCATGAAATTGTGAAGAGGAAGACAAACCTCTTATCCTGCTGAGGAGAGTAATCAGGTCACCAACTTCCTCTACAAAATCACTTCGAGGGAAACTACGTGACCACCTCGACAAATTTGATCTTGCAGTCTTCAACCATTTGTTGTTGATTACTTTCTTTGCTTTCTCTGGATTCTTGTCATAGACCTTCTGAGCTTCAACAAAGTCAAGCTTCAATACCTCTATCGCAGGAGGACACATGAACACCTTATCAATGAACTCAGGATCCAACCTAATTATCACATTACCACTGGCGTCCACCACAGCCCTAGTGTCTTTGTTATAGAAATGAGCACACTGAAGAACAAATTCTGTGTTGTGAGCTGCCACGGGGAAGGATGAGACCAGATGAATATTACTTTCCACTATCCTCTTCATCATAGCACTAGGGTTGTTAGACTTGGTCCTCTCTACAAACTCAGCCATATCAACATGATCGGTCTCTGTATCTCTAATGTCATCAACATTAGAATGGACTGAGGTGATTGGGAAAACACCTTGATATTTGTACTTCATCGCTTTTGCTTTCTTCGGGGACAACTCAGTCATTTGGATGAGCTTTCACCGTGAAGAAGTTTGATGTAGAACGAAGCTCCGCAGAAGAAACTGCAACAAAAGTCATGATCATGCAATTAGGGAAAATACTAGCAATCTGGGAAAATTGCATGTTGATGATCATGACTATGGGAACGCGCTTGTAAAAGGGCTATAGTGCAAGCTGGCCAAAAATCAGAGGAGAAGCAGGCTCAGAAAATCAAAACTAGAAATTTTCCAGAGTTAGGAAAATTTGAGATAGTTTTTGCATGGGCGGCAAAATTTGCCGCTCTTGCATGTGAGTATTTTGTTTGTATATGCATTGGCAACAAAATTCGCCGCCACTGCATGTGGTAGGAGTTTAAGTTGGTATGAGCGGCAAATTTTGCCACTACTGCATGAGGTTAGATCGCAAGGTCTTCGTGATGTTTGATCGGCAAACTTTGCCGACAATGCATACCAACAATTTCAAGGTAACCTGAAGGGTAGAAAATTTCAGCGATAATGTTCAATGGAAGGGTAAGAGATTGTCGTGTATGGGTGGCAAAATTCGCCGCCCATACCCTTTGGTACTTGGCAAGTATTCGAAGGTTTGAGCGGTAAATCCACTATCCTTCAGACGGTAAAACTTAGGGCACAAATCTTGGGCATCTAAAAACATATTCAAAATGAAGGATTGACCAGAGATTAAACAAAACGACCAAAAACAATCTTTCAACGAAAACATATAGCAAAATTAAGACAAAGAAAAGCTATTCAAAACTAATGAAAACCCTAGTAAAGAAAAAGAAGACGGCTAGAGGGTTTACCTATCCAAACGTCTGAAACCCTAGGTTTGATGATGAAGAGTGCAACTAAATCACAACTCGGCGTGATCAAACAATGCTAGAGGAGTCCAACGAATAGCTAGGGAGAAAGAAATGAAATGGTGAAATAAACAATCAAAAGATATTAAATAACTCGAAAACAAGTGTTAAACGAGTGGCACGAGTGGCCATTAATGGCACTCGGTGTTCAAGATTCTGAAGATCTTGTTCAGGTAGCAAAATCGACCAACCCTGCACTTGTATTAACAAACATGCCAAGGCGGCAAAATTCGCCGACAGTGCACAAACTTGGAGTAACATGTAACGGCGGCAAAATTCGCCGCCTTTACATGTTAAATGAAAAACACATGTAAGAGCGGTGAATTTTGCCACCGTTACACATGTAATAAAACAAGTCAAAAAAGATATGCAGGAGCGGCAAAAAATGCCGCTACTACATATGAAAACTAAAAAATTTTCTAACTCTTGAAAAGTGAGCAAAATTGACATTCTAATCAGTTTACGACTTAAATGATATTTGCGAATATTGAGAAACTGATTCAAAGGAATGTCATAAACCAATCTAGAATGTCAAATGACTTCACGTGAGATCAAGGGAATCTTATCTTGATTTGCGAGCTTAGAGTGTAGATTCATGAAATGGACAAGTTTCGTGGGGGTTGTCTACAAAAACAAGCGTAGCTAATTTTGAGAACAACAAACCCTAATCCATCAACCCTAAAACCTAATCCCTCAACCCTCAACCCAGAACACTATCAATAAACCCTCAACCCTCGACACTATACCTTAAACCCTATGAGAAAAGCTTTGCGTATGGTACATCCACAATGAGTAAACTACTAAACTATACCTTAAACCCTAATCCCTCAACCCTAAACTTTCAACCCTAAACCCTATCCCTAATCCCTCTACCCTCAACACTCTACCTTAAACCTAATCCCTTGACCCTTAACCCTAAATGCTATCCCTAAAGCCTCAACCCTAAACCCTAATCCCTCAAGGTCCTAAATTCTAATCCCTTATCCCTAAACTCTAAATCCTATCCCTAAACGCTCAACCCTCAACCTTAAACCTTAATCACTCAATCCTTATCCACCCCTCTCCTCCCCTATCTAGCTCACTCCCATCTCTACCCTCCTCTGCCCTCGACACTAGACATACATACATATAGGCATACATAGATACATACATACATACATATAGGCATACATAGATACATACATACATACATATAGGCATACATAGATACATACATACATACATACATATAGGCATACATATGTACATACATGATTAATAGCCTTAAACATAAAAAAAATTAAGGGGAACATAACGCAAGCGCGTTATAACACGCTCGCATTATGTCAAACATGACAAACAATAGACTTGCAAGTAAGGAAAATGCAAAGCAAAACATAACGCGAGCGCATTATAACGTGCTCGCGTTATCTCTTGCTTTGGGAATCCCAAGCCTTGGGCTTGGGATTTGCTTTGGATTTCCAACCCAAAGGCTTGGAGTGCCTTTTGAATAGTCACAGACGTGTTTTTCCATATTCTTCAAGATTTCACATAATTTCGTTCGTGCTAACCCTCATATTTGCACATGTTTCAAGGTTGAACAAATCAAACACCTGGGTAATGTTAGGCTTTCTCTTAGCTATTTGATGATGTGATTTTTTTTACATTTTAACAACGTTAAGCATTTCATCTTTACTTTCTTTTGTTTGTGTGTCCGTTTTTGGGCAAAAACCACTATTTGGTCTTTTTTTCATTGTAAATCAACTATTCATTGAAATTTCAAAAAAATTACATATTTAGGAACTAGACTCCATTCTACAAATATTAAAAAAAGAAAAAAATGATTTTCAATTAGTTTTCAAAATTTATAGGGGTAGCACGGCCAAAATTCTATTTTTTAGGATGTGTCCACTTTGAAAATTAGTAAAAAATCAAATATTCATCAAAAAATATTCAGAAAAATCAGGCATAAACTACATGCTATTAGCTAATTTCTCACCGAAGCAATTTTAAAAATACCAAAAAAATGTTGACCTTTTGAGGGAGCCACAAAACATGCTATGCTATGTTTTTTTGACAGAAACAACACCAATTTCTGTGGCTCCCTCTTTTGAACCCCTTAATCTATGCCATTTTCAAAAAAAAATAGTAGTTTAGAAAGTAGACTCGGAGCACTACGAACATTGTTTTGGTTGCATCTCCAAATTTTGAGTGTAACTATGTTCAATTTCTCATCCAAGGCCAGTATTTCCTGATTTCAGAAAAAAAAAGTGGCCACTTAAGACCCCTTTTTGGCCCCCCATCTTCTTGCACTTACCCTCAAATAAATAATTTATAATTTACTAGTAATTAGAATTATATGTTCAATGGATATTGCTGATAATTTTTTTAATTATAGTAAAATTTTGTTAGAGATAATTTTTTCATAGTCAAATCATTAATTACATGGAAAATGATACAAAATGTATGCAATTTATTGTCTGCATTGTTTCAAATAACTTTTATTGCAAAATAGTAGAAAAATAATTAGAACTAAAAACCATGTATCATAGCTAAAATTCAATCCAATTTAAAATTTATTAGAACAAAATTTAAAGCTGGTTGATAGGTATATATATTTTTTTAAGAATAATTTTGTTTAGTATTTGGTTAATAGGATTAGGACATTCATTTTGTGCCATGTAAATAATAGGATTTTTGTTTGCTATGGATGTACTTAATTTAATAAATATTATTATATTGTCTAAAATAAGTTAAATTTGGTTAAATTTTAGATTTAAAAATAACATGCAATATTTAATTATGATGTATTATAAAATTTTATTCACCTTGTTCCAATAACCAGCTCCACCTAGTCTAGCTTTCTTTATAGAACCCTCCTATGTTGATCCTAATCGCTTTAAGATTGTTATTGAATTGCACCTAATCAATGATTCCTATATGTTCCACCATTGTCTTGCTTAGCTCAAAACATGCATATAAACAAAATAAAAACTATATCATTAACTTTTTTAATATGACATAAGTGAAGTTAATAAAAAAAGTTGTTTTAGTTTTTTTTTTTAATCAATAAACTGTAGACTTGGGGTCTACTCCCATTTATAATAAAACATTAACATAAAGTATTAATAGAGTATGATGAACCAACAAAAAAAACCACCACCTAAACTACTGATCAGGGTCACAACAAAATCCTTGATATACTCCAATCTACAACTATTACAGTCATACATAAATTTGTTTATATTTCAAGCTTATATATTGCAATATCTAACCATCTACTTAGACTATCTACCTTAGCTAACATAGCCACTGCAATGTCCCCTTTTTGTAAATGCCCTAGTTTTTGCCCTAAAGTCATAATTCTGTGCAAAGCAAGAAATGAAATAGAGTTAGCGATATCATTTACCAATTTAAATTGTTGAACAAGATAGATCCTGGTTGAGAACCTGCAATCATGTTAGATAATCATTAAAAGCATAATCCATAAAATAGATCTTTCCTACTAGGTTTAGGAACATTATCTTAATCATATGATATACCCAATTCATTAATGGAGTCTAACCAAAAAGGGTTAGGATAAGGGTACATGATAGGGTGCCCGAATCGATCCTCTACCCTAGGCCCAAGAGTGGATATACCATCCCTCTTGGCCTCATGTGGCCTTCTGCCATCCATATGAGGGGGTGTACCTAGTGAGGAATCCTATAGTAGTTCTCCCTCTCCTAGCCACCCTTATTCTCCTCCCTATGATTGGACTTCTTAATCCAATAGCCAACCATGGTAGAGGTTTGAGGGGAAACTACAATAGGGTCTCTAGAGTATCCTTCCCTTCTAAGCCCAAGGATGGGGCACACCTTGCACTCCCTTGTCCTCATGGGACTATCAGTCTTCCACCATGAGGTGGTGTGCTTAGAAGAGGACCATCCAAGCCTTCCTTGTATTCCTCATTATTCCCCCTCATGCTTGATGAGAATTACAAACACTAAATACATCAAGATTCATAGAGATTATACAACAATCATAACAATCATGATAGAGCATACCACAATATTTATTGAAACATAAGACTGATATATTCTCATAAGCAAATGTATTAACTGTTGATTCTGCCCTTGTCTGTTGAGTGCAGATAAGCTGATTTGATTGATTCAATAATGGAATAATAGAATGATAGAATAATAGAAGGATATAATAATCAAATGATAGACTAATAGAATAATCGAATGTTAGAATAATTGAATGATAGAATGATAGAATAATCGAATGATAGAATGATTGTAATGTCCCCTTTTGGGACTACCCTAAATCTTGCCCTAGAATCACAAGTTTGATGAGTTAGGGTTACAACTTACCAATTAAATGTTGTAAGCAAGAGAAATTTTGGTTTAGGTCCTGCAATCATGTTAGATAATATTGGAAATATAATTCATATGATCAAAACATATATAATAAATTATCTATTTAAATCATGTAAGATATATATAACTATTTCAAATCTATATAAACTACACAATATGTATGGTGTATGATAGAAGATCATCCATAATGCATAGTGGACATTTAATCATAATAGGCCTTGGATGACAAACATGATAAGTCCACTCGAAGTTATCCATACCAAGCCCAAGAGCACGAGTGTCCAAACTAAGACAACCCACCCCTTGGCCCAAGCGGCAGGAACATCCAAACTAAGACAATTCCACCCTTAGGTTGGTGTACTTGGCAGATGAACTTGTATCTGCTTTCCCTATCCATGTTACCTTATCCATCCTTCTTATGATTGAAACTCCTTGAATCCATCCTAATAACTAGTCATAGTTTGGTTTGATAGGAAAGCCTTGGAAAGGGAGTTCCTGTAAACTACTCAACGCACCTAAGCCCACACTAGTAGAAAAATAGAAATAAATGACTAAATAAACTACCAAAAATTGGTCATGTGATCATTAGTTTGGTCACGTGACCATTGGTAGTTTATTTCCGGTCATTTATCTCGCGACCAAATTTATGACCAAACAAATTTTAGTCATTAATTTGGTAGTATATTTAGTCATTAATTTGGTAGTATATTTAGTCATCAATTTGGTAGTATATTTAGTCATTATTTTAGTCATTGATTGTTGTTAACTGGTCATTTATTTAGTCATTGTAATCATTAATTGCCGTCAATTGGTAGTATATTTAGTCATTTATTTATTTAGTATATTTATATTGTTTTGACTGAATGAAAAGTTTAATAAATATATAGTGCAAATTTAAATGGTGCAAACGACTTGCTTATTTAATAAATTTATGTTTCATTAGCATTTTTTTAAAATAAAAGATAAAATATATTTAATAATAAATATGTTTAATTATATATTTATAATTTATAATTTATATATTCATCTGCAAAATTATTATTTCACCTCTATAATAGAATAAAATATTGTTATTATCCTTAATTTTTTATTAAAGAAGCTTGGGAATATGGTCCAGCGCCCAAAAGAAGTATCATGTATTTGTTCAAAAGAAAAAATCGTTAAATATAAGACAAAAGTTAGACAAGCAAAAATTGAACCGTGTAGTAGATATAGCAGATTCTATCAAAAGACACAAGAGAGGACACTGTGTTATAACAGAGAGAATCAAAAGACACTGAAGAAAATTTTGTTGACATTATGTCCTATTATTGAAAGAGCAAGGAATATCTATGGCATTAACTAGAACATGCGCTTCCAATCTAGCTAAAGGCCAAGCCACGAATCTGAAAACCCTAAAATTAATGACAAAAGGGCGAGCCAAGACTGTGTGTAAAGGATGGACTCTCGATGGTCCTCTTCCAAATCCACAAATCCAAAGCGTTACTTTGAGAATTGGGTGGTGGAATGCAAATGCAAAATGAGACTGTAGGCTTGCCAATGGCAATGAGAGATGCAACTTCGACCAAGAAACTAGGAAGAATGTTGAGAGGGAACCCTTGATTGGATGAAGAAGCCGTGAACTATTTGTATGAAGCCAACAAAACAAACAACAATGAGCCAGTTATGCCATCAAGAGGAGGGCATAGCAGCTCCTCCTCATCCCTAGCAACCATCACAGTGACCTCATAGTTGCACGGATAACACCAACACACCAAAGCAAGCATCTTCCCAACCACACAGATCTTTGGCCCTCTTTTTTGGTCCCTAGATCAAACTAATTATTATTCCCAAGGAAGAAAGACAATATAACCAAACCCTCGTTGGCAGAAAGCAAAGAAACAACTACCACACATGAAGCAAGCCTAACCTTGCACTCCCCCTTGCTTCTTCCACAAAAAAAGGTAGTACAAACCACAAACTTGAAAAAGATGATAGCCAATAACTGGAAGTTTCTTTACCGCATCAAGATAAAAAAATTGGCAATCTTAGATATCATTGGTTTTATGTATGATGATGATGGCATAATTAGATGTCGAAGAAACACAAAGGGAGTCATTGAGGAGATGACAAGACTCCTATAGAAATACCACAATCGATCCAACAATATGCAATAATCTTTGCAAAAATGCCAATATAATGACAAATGGGCACACAACTACTACAAACACATGAATTATTTGACAGGTTCAGAGGCGTCCTTAACCAGAGTGTGGGCGAAAGCACACATTTCAAGGTGCCGGTGCTACAGAAGCCCTTTATGTTTGAGATCCGAACGAAACCCTGAACCATCAGTATAGTAACGGGCACCAAGGATCTCTAGATGGTAAATATTTCCTTAATCATAGTGAGTTCAACAAAACCCGTCGGTGCCAAAACAAGTCAACACAATCTAACAATTCAACCCTAAACCCTAACCCCCTCTATCAAAAACCCTAGCCACTCCATTCAAAATCCATCCTGTAACAAATCAAGGAGGCCCAAATAAGCCATTTTCCCCAATCATAATATAACACCAAATAATTTCATCTAAAATCTAAACGCTTAGAAAAATCATTGCTTACCAGTACCTAAAAAATCTATAGGCTGGAAAATCACATGGAAGAAAATGATATTTGTGGTATCCAAATCCACCATCTCTCATAATAAAAACTACCGCATACAAAAAAAAAGAAAATTCTTGTTTATGTGTCACATCTCTTACCATTTCTCTGTGTCTTCCCCCTTAATTGGGACCATTTTCCTTCCTCATTCTTCCCTCTTTCATGTGCTATATCTTAAGTTCAGTTTGTAATTTGGCTATTTGCCTGCCCATTGTGCTTGCCTATTTTTGCCGCTAAAAAAATTTCACAATGGAATTGAAATTAAATAAATTAAGATATATAAATCTTGAGCTTTTATACCATACATATTATTAAATATATTATAATATTATATTATTATATAATATTAAATATATATAATATTATCATATTAATAATATAATATAAATATAATATTATATAATATAAATATAATATTAAATAATATTATATTATATTATTATAATAATATTATATTATATTATTATAATATTTATATTTTTTTGGTATTTATAATATTTATATTATATAATATTATAATATTAATATAATATTATAATAGAAATATAATATTATTTAATAATATAATATAATATTATAATACTATAATATTATATAATACTATATTATAATATATTATAATAATATTATATTATAATATATTATAATATATTATAATATAGTATTATATAATATTATGTTATATTATATTATATTATATTATTATATAATATATAATATATATTTAATAATAATATCTATCCAATTTGTCTTACCAATTATTTAGTTCTATTTTTTGCATGACCGAATTAGTCATTTATAGCTGTGTTGTAAAAAATTTTGGTCACGTGACTAAAAGTTTTAGTCACCTGGTCATTTATTTTCCATATTTCTACTAGTGCCAAGAGCACGAGTGTCCCATACAACCCACCCCTTGGCCCCAAGCGGCAGGAATGTCTAACTAAGACAATTCCACCCTCAAAGTGGCGTGCTTAGCACGAGAGGCCTATAAACAACATCACCCTAACTTGTGTCCATCAACTTTTGATTGATCATGGGATAAAGACATACATATCTATATCATCTATTTATGTTAAAGGAATACAATCTAAGTATCAATCTATGACAACAGTACTATGATATATGTATGTATGAGAAATTAGTCTTATTCATAAATTAATTATTACACACTAACTCTATAGTTCGTACCAGTATGCATGCAATTCCTTATATTAACCCTGATTGATATATCAGACTTGCAGATTGCTCGATCTGCTAATGGATGACAATTTGGACTTCTTATTTTTAATATTTTTCTTGCCTGAATAGTGACTGTATTTCTTATCATATATATAATTATGTTCTTTAGATCTACTTATTACTCTCCTTTCCTTTCTTTCTTATTTATTTATTTTTGCTCTTTAATTCTGCTGTAAATCAAATCCTATCTCCTTGTCCATCTTTCTTTTCAACTCCTCCCATCTCTCTTTATACACTTCCCCTTTCAAAAGATGTTTATACAGCAGCGATCCCTATGAAAGGATGCAACTCTTGTTAACAAGGCAACTCTTCATAATCGCGCCATATCCTTTTAGGCAAATTGCACCTCTTAAACATAAGACCTTTTGTCTTATTTATCTTGGTGCTTCCCTATGAGGGAGTCGGCCATGTAAAGTATTTTCTTAGGCGTTAAAATGAAATGAAGGTCAGCCAGAAATAAATTAGATTGCAAGTCAGCCAGCTTTATGTTTCTCACAAGTCGACCATGACCTTGGAAGATTCTATTTTTTTTTAACACTACCTTCTATATCATTCTTTGATTTGTTTGTTCGTAGTCTTCCTTGTGTAATGTCCCCCTTTAGAGCGGGACATTACAATGATAGAATAATCGAATGATAGAAGGATAGAATAATCGAGTGATAGAATGATACATTGATAGAAGAGTAGAAGGATAGAATAAAATGATGATATAATAATAGAATGATGGGATAATAGAATGATAAAATAGATATGATATACTGATAGAAGAATATAATGAAAGAATGATAAAATAATTGAATAATAAAATGATGGGATAATAGATTAATAGAATGAGAGGATGATGATAATTCTTTGTTGTTATCAATTACTATTGTAGATCTTTTCTATCTTTCTTTATTTCTGCTTATATATTTTTTTGCTGGTTGATCTGCTCTTTTAAACTCAAAAATATATTCATTGAAATGCTTCCCTTATCACCATACAATCTTCCTTACTTTATATCATTCCAAAAGATGCATCCATGATGAATAGTTGTATCTTTTAATGAAGAAACAACTCTTCAAAGACTGATTGTGTCTCTTACAAAACAACACCCTTTGTTAATGCTTTAACTAATCTTTGCTCTTTCCTTTTGAACTGATGCCTTAATATAATCATTATCTTTAATTTATCTCTTTAGACTTCCTTCAAATGTGATCGCTGCTCTTTAAATTCCAAGCATTCCTTTCTAAAGGAAATCGCACATCTTCATATTTATAATGATCTATCCTTGTATTTTAATCATTTCTTTTTTCTTTATAAACAAATCACATCTCCTTTTATAGTAGTCAGAGTTTATAGATATTCAAGGATCCGAGCGTGAGAGGTAACAAGAGACTAACTGGCATATTATGTTTTGAAGTGGCGTGTGTGAGGTTGTGATCTTCAAGATCCTTTGGTTTCCTTTTTTCAAAGCAGTCGTTGTTTTTTTCTAGAGTCTTTTGGTGTTTTAGGTAGAATGTTTGGTGAAATGGTAGGAAGCAGAGTGATGGGTAGAGAAGGAAAGGCCAAGGAGAAGGCCGTATCCCTTTCTCCTCGGTGCAGGCAAACATAAAAGAAGGTGAGAAGCAGAACAGTGGGCAGGGTGAAAAGGAGGCCGAACATTCCTTGCAAGAGGAAGGCCAAAATTACAGGAGAAGAGGCTCTAGAGAACGTTGCGTCAATCATCAATACAGAGATTAAGCACCCTCTTCTAAGGAAGTGGGTAGGCAGGATTATCTCAATGGCAAAGGTGGTAGATGGGGAAGATGGAGGCAAGCTCAGGGAGGTAATGTCAGACTTTCTATTGGATCCAAGGACGATGAGGGGAAGGTGGAACATGTTTGGCACTGCACAGTCTCTTACTCTCACTATGATGTCCTCTATTGCGGGCTCTTCTATTCTGGCGCACGAGGATATGACCAAGATTACCAAAGAGGCTGTGGTGAATCATGGTGTACTATTGGATCACATTCATGATCTATTGATCGGTCAGGTGCAGACAAGAAAGACCTTGGAGAGGATGGCTGAATGGTTGGGCGTTAAGGTGGAAGAAAAGGATTGAGCAAAATACAAGTGCGACTGCAATGAGGATGTAGACATGGTGGATCTCACAAGTCTAGGAGATGTGTAGGAGGTTAAGTCAGTGTCTTTAAGTTTTTGTCTGTTCTTCTATCTGTGTTATGAGGGTTGGCCTAGTAATTTTCCCCCTTCTATGGTATGTATATGTGATGGTCTTTGTCAATTTTTGAGACATACACAAAATAGTATTAAGGGCTTAGTCCTGCTTTTGGATGGGTCCCTGGTCCCTTACTAGGGTATATACCAAAAAAAATCACATCTCCTTTTATTTATTATAAACTTAAGACAATTTTTGTCTTCTAGCAGCTAGTGTACCATCTAATGCAAGTTGTATCACTTCAAATCAAAACGCTCAGCCTCATACAAATCGTATCTCTTAGAACTAACTTCCTCTTAATATAAATCATACAAGATCATTACATGTTTATCGCTTCTCTACTTGTAATTTATTTCTAATTATCAATAATAGAAATATTGTTTCCTTGTAAATGAGTTGGTGCTCATTGAGTCGGCCCATAGGGGAGGGGACATGACAGCCACCAAACTCAAGCATTGTAGTCCGCAACATAATAAGTCTCCAAGATTTCCTGTATCCAATCATCCTCCACATCAAGTCCCACGAGATGCTTGAGAAAGCCAATGCCCTGAGCCGCCCTCCTCCTATGCCCTACGATCTTCTCAACACTGGCTTCAATGATGAAGGGCCGCCACCTAATTGCATCCCCAACTACGTTTACCCTATGAAATTCCTTGAGAAGTGGGATGCCAATTCCCTAGCGTACAACTCCCAAAACCTCTTTCCAACCCCCTCTGAATTCATCTTCCACAAAGGATTCCATCAACCTCCAAATCACCTCCTCATTCGAGTCTAGAAGGACCGCCAAAAACATTGAGGCTAAATCCGAATTAACCCTATACCTATTTGCATTCACCATGTATTCCTCATCCAAGACCCATTCAATGGCAAACAAGACAATGTCACTCTTTGGTTTAAAGACCAACTTCATCCACTTGTCTGAAATGTGCCTCTAAAAAAACATCTGCCTTTTACAACATACCAACCGAATCAGGGTATCCATTAATGAAAGAGAGGGAAAACTAAGGAAATCTCCACCCAACAACTCTTCATTTCCACTT
This sequence comes from Cunninghamia lanceolata, assembly GCA_027924645.1. Classification (NCBI taxonomy): domain Eukaryota; kingdom Viridiplantae; phylum Streptophyta; class Pinopsida; order Cupressales; family Cupressaceae; genus Cunninghamia; species Cunninghamia lanceolata. Next base: position 17,982,314 of record BSBN01000547.1, read on the forward strand.
GACCCAAGCCGCTACCCAGAAAACAACAACTTGCACGCTCTGCCAGCTCCATCACACCTCATGGAAAAGACAGTATGTTAGAGAGATAAGCAAACGATATTATTAATCTTCACCTCCCAAAGAATGGCATGTTGCGAATTGATAGCCAAATTGGCTAACGTGTTGGCCTCGCCATTCCCCTCTCTATAAATGTGGTTAACTACCACTCTCCCAAAGCCTTCTAATAATTGCAAAGCCTCTCTCAATAATACATTAAGTTTCCAATTTGAGATCTCCCTTTTTCTAATTGTATTGGTAACAATTAAGGAATCATCTTCAATTTCTACCTTAGACACTTTAAGATGATGGCATAGATTGAGCCCTAGGATGAGAGCTTGGAGCTCAGCTTCATATTTGACCCATGAGCTAACTTCTTCAACATTTTGCCAATGATCTCCCCTTTCCAATTGCACCCCAAACAACTGGCACTAGACTCTCCCAGAATGCCCTTCAATGACCCATCGAAGTTTAACTTGACCCATCCTTTCGCTAGCGGCACCCACATGGTCTCCCTTATTTTCTTCAGGGAGTCAACTCCCCTAGCCCCATTAATAGGGAAAAAGTTGTTTCAGTTTTAATAATTAAATGAAATACATATTTTATAGTAAAATAATATTATTAATTATTTAATATTTTTAATTTTAAATCTGTTGAGGAATTAGTCCACCACTTATTCTTAGATTGTTCCTCTTCTTCTAAGCTCCTAGACTTGCTCCTCTCTCAATTTCTCTTAACCTAGGCCATATCCTCCTCTCTGTCTGATCTAATTTTGCAATGGGAGGCTCCATTCCTTTCCTCTCCCTTCAATAAACTTTGGAAGATTTATCTTCCTCACCTCCTCTAGAGATTTGGAAAGAGAGGAATCACAAAATTTTTCAAGATAAGGAAAGAAATGTTCTAATGATAGGTTCCACAATCATTAAAGATATAAAGAACTTTTTAAGCTCTTTCAAAGTATAACAAACTCCAAGTTCCTAAATTTTAAGAGGGTCTTGTCTGCAATTGGGATTTGGGATTTTCCATCATGGAAAGTTTGACTATTGTTAAGCCTAATTGAAGTCTATTCAAGTGGATCAATCCCCCTCATGACTAGCTTAAGCTCAACTTTAGTGGTGCCTCAAAGGGGAACTCATGAGCTGTTGGGGAGGAGTGATAAGAAATTATGTTGGATTTCTTATAGCTACCTATGCAAAGTTGCTATGAATTCAAACCAACCCTTATATCGAGGCTTGCGCTACTGTCTAGGGGATCCAACTAGCCTCCAAACTCAACATGAAACTCCCCATCATTGAGGAAGATTGTCTAAATATCATTAACTTCCTCAAAGATATCTCAACCCCTAATTGGACCATCAAAAATATTATGGATGATCCCAAGGTCCTCATGCATAATCTTGAAGATATAAAAAATCACTCACTCCTACTGGGAGGGTAATCGTTGTGTTAACTAATTTGCTAACAAGGGTGTGACTAGTGAAGTCTTTTCCACATGGACTAGTTTAGTCAAATTCCCCTATCCCATCATTTCTCTCTTAGATAAAGATGCCTATGTTTCATCGAAATAATTTCCCTCTATGTTGGTGGATAGCCAATTACGAAAATATCATCCTATGTACATTTTCCCTCTATTTAGCTAGTGAAGCAACTCACTTCTCACCCTTTATTCCCCCAGGTAACTATTTTTGAAAGTGTCCTCTCCCTATTGTCAATTACTTTCATGTGTGTGTAGATTTGGCCCTTCTTCTCCATCACATCACATGACCAGAGAATCCTGGCACTTGGAACCTCGTCACATCTCTCCCGACCGGCTCGCCAACTGTTCCCTGCTAGGCCAAAAGTTGAAGGTGGGATAGAAGCTTATTACAAACGTTTCCCCCACCAATGCAAGCCAAGGGATTGTCTATGGATCTGTGCTTGTCAACGGTGTTGCCCTGTATTATAGGTATCCCAACCTACCTCGAACATCCTTTCTCAATTCTCACAAACGTGAAAGGGCGTCGTTAACCCATGCACGCCTCTATAAACACGGCCTAACTCAGGTTAAGATTTAATGGTTGGAGAGTACATGGAAGTTAGCATATTTTAAAGTTGGAAGTTCGGTAAGGATATTATAGCACAGTAACAGTGCAACCCAGCAAAAGTCCAAGACTAATAGACACAAGACTAAAGATCAAAAAGAAAACCAAATCACATAAGCATACATCCAAGACTAATAGACACAAGACTAAAGATCAAAGAGATTTTTGTATTCCTGAATTATTGATTTGACAGTTCTTTGTATTTTGTTCCTCTATCTATAGCTCTTTGTTGCCTTTTCTTATTCTTATATGTATCTTGCATTGTTCATCTTGCGAGGCTTTGAGGTGGGTACTAATAGCTTCTAGAGTCATAAGATCAGATGCCTTGAATTTATTGCCCCTGATTCGAGCACTCAGGCCAACTTGAGTTTGCACTTGACTATTCTTCACCTTCTCATCTAGCACTTTGATGTTATTGAAGGGTTGTTCATCGTTGCTTTGCTGAAATTCATCGTATCTTTGAAAATTAACACAATACAAAAGTTTTGTGAAAAATTCATATTGTGCAAATCAAAATTTAAGTTGATTCTTCACATTTTTCTCATTTTACATACTCTTTGTTTCTACATGATGACTCTTCACCTTCATCCACTTCTTAGTATTGTGATGCTTCTTATTCCAAAAATAAAAATGCAACTACTATATGTGTCAAACCATTAGAATCTATAATGACATACAAGTTTTCCAAAGCCATCAAATGAAACTATAAACAGATTTGGGAAAGAATGAGAAATTTGTTACTAAAAATGTTGCAATATATACATGAGGATGGTTGGTAAATAAACAAGCAAGCTAGGTATACTCGATAGATAGTTATAATTGTTTAGTTGGGTATTGTTATGTATGAAATGGAGGAGAATGATGAAGTAACATGCACACTAGGTCAAACCCTCTTTCACAATAACATTCAAGGACAAGGCTGAGCCAAATCACTACCAAATGGAGGAGGACTCATCTACAAATCTTATACTCTTGCTTGCTATGGAAAGATCAGATTTAACCAAACATTTTTATCAAACACTAGGTCAATGATGCATTAAACCCTAGTTCTAGGATGATCAGCTTATAACAGACAGAAAATGACTAAAACCCAGAAACCAATTAGACAAGAGTGATCAGGGAGATACTAAAACTCATGTTTACTTAGTTTTAGCCTCTTCTTATTTTTGCTCGGCTTATATTACTTCATGTTCTGTATTTTTCTTCTTTCTGCTGGGTATCTTTTTCTCATCTTTTATTTTCATTCTTTTTCTTTTTAGCTTTGTGATGCTTATTTTCAAACTTAGCTATTCTTTTTCCCATCCCTTTAGGGTCTACTCTAGCTACTCTTGTCATCCGTGCCCACCTCTTCTCTATCTTTTTAAGAAACCCTCTCTGCAATTCTAACTCATTTGCATTCTCTTCCTTTCCTCCTAATGATGGATCATGTAGTGTGATTCGAAACGTTGAGATAAAAAAGCACACATAGTTTATTCTAGAAGCACTTAATTCTAAAACCCATGTCTTAGAAGCTGGAGTGTCAAAGGACAAAATAGGAGGCACCCAAGTCCAGAAAGTAAGAATATGTCAGAACTGTAAACTGAAGATATGCTGCAAATGATGCTCAAAAGCCAGATCTAGTGTCAAAATGCCCAAATGACTAGGGTGCCAAACAACCAAGTCTTTCTAAGGGAATATTCTTGAATTTCTGTCTGATCTTGAAACCCTGATTCTTGCTCAATCTTCTTGTATCTTCACTTTTCTTGAATCATGTACTAGTAACCTGCACAAAAGACGACAAGAGAGGGTTTGGGGGTTATGGTGTTTAGGAATTTGCCTCTATAAAACTCTGAAATAGCATTCAAGCTTTCCAACACTGTTGATAGATAAAGAGAGCATGCCCTAGCAGGGCAGAGGCTAAACAAAATGATGATAGAATGATTTCAAACAATAATGATATCACCTAGGCAGTAAAGCCCTTAGGAGAATGAAGATCTTTCAACTCATAAGGAGATAGATGATGACTTCAAACCTGCAACAACACACACAATAACAACACAAATCTGCTCTAGAAACACAATGAATGCTTTGAATGCTCTTTGCTCCAAGATCATAAGTTTGAACTATCTATTTATGTTCATACTTAATTCAAAAACTAACTTATATATGTTTTCCCGCTAACATTTGTCAAATTAAACCACAAGAGTCGGCAAAGAGAAACTTTTTGAAAGGTCCCAAACCGATATGCCACTAATTTACCCTGACCAATCAGGGAGGACTTGGGTGGTTGGTGCCCAAGTCCAAGGGCCCCTTTTTAGTCCGGGATAAGATTAGTGAGGGTCGAAGGTCCCAAATTGTCATGGGTGTTAGGCAATTTTGCTTTTGGATGATCAATTATAATGCATAATGAAATAAATGGGACCTAGGAGCTAAACCAGGAGGTAAAAGGCAAGTGGTCACTTTTACTCCATAACATGTATGTGTGGCCTAGTTGGTTATTTACCAACCATCCTCATGTATATATTGCAACATTCTCTCAATAATTTATTACTCGTTCCTTCCCAATTCTATTTTGGTATCAGGGCAATGAAATTCATGTGCTTGTGCTTATGAGAAAGAATCTCATTAATCAAAGTAAAGGATGATTGCAAAGGCATGTAGAGGTTGTCTAAAGCATGAAGAGAAACACATTCAATGGAGCCATTTTAGGTAACATAGTTGGCTACCAAGTACCCAACCCCTACAACTAAAAACATGATAAGACACGGGTAAAATCATGTCCAAACATTAGAAAATTCATGGGATAACAAGTCGCAAATCACAGTTTGCAACATTCTATCGCTTGAAATCCTAAATCGTGCAGGATAATAGTCATGGAACTTGTAACACCCTACAACGGATTCAACAAAATGAAGGTCTACAAACTGCCCATTGTGGATTCAGTATCCTGAGGTTGTGTGAAGATTGCTGTCAGTATTGTTCCTTCTACTTGGAGATTGTCCAACACACTCATCAAAACATTCCCTGTCTATGCCAATGCAAATCAAAGCAGAAACCTTTAAAAGACATATTGTCGCCTACAAAAGTATTTTCTTAAAAATTCAAAAGGCGTGAGAGATTAAAAGGTGTATAACATATTTTACCTTGTTCTTTCTGCAATCTAGCAAATATATATTAAAGAAAAGAGATGGGAAATTTTCTTTTTCGATTTTGGAGAATACCAACTTTTGAGAATACTAAAAGAAACTTTAGGAAGCACACTAGTAAAAAAAAGAATTATTTGAAAAGAATTTAATTCTTTAATTATTTCTTATTTCTAAAGTTCAAAAGCAAAGTATTAATATTAAAAATACATTACTATAGTAAACAACAAAACTATATATATATATATATATATATATATATATATATATATATATATATATATATATTTATATATTTATATATTTATATATTTATATATTTTTAGCACTTAAAATTTCAATAAAAAATAAAAAAAAGAAAAATTAACTAAAATTACATGTATATATAATATTTGAATTTTTTTTATATGTCTTAAAATACTAAGACATATTTTAATATAAATAAACTTACATATAAATTAAATATACATCATCATTATCCTATATAAATTTTGTAGGTTTGTTCAAAATCTCTAGGCTACTTTCATTTGATACTATCTTTTTAAAATTTTAATTGTATTTTAAAAAAAAATCCCTGAATCCTGATGGCTGGCTAGTCACGTCTTTTTCAAAGACGACAAAGCAAGTATCATTAGCAGAATCATTGAATAATATCCAAATAGTCGGCGCCACTATCTCCTTAATAAAAACCCGAAGGCGTTTGGAAAAGGAGCCCACCATATCACCCAATCCCATAACATTTCTCCCCGCCGACTTGCCAGCTGTTCCATGGGACAGTCAAGTCAAACGTCCTTCCTCACAAACGTCAGCGTCGTTAACCACCCATACATGCCTCTCTAAACACAGCCTAACTCAGTTGAAGATTTAATGGCTGGAGAGTACATGGAAGTTAGCGTATTTTAAGGTTGGAAGTCAGGTAAGGAGGTTATAGGTGGGCCCGGAAGTCAGCCTTGCCAAAGGGTTTGTTTATATAGCGTTGCCAAAGGTTTTGTATATAGTAGGATATAGAAGGAAAGAGAAGTCAATTAGTGGACAGCTTGCTTGTTGGTGGTTTGGTGTTTAGCAATGTGGTTGGGTATCAACTGGTCCCATAGGCTGCTTGGCGTCGTGGACGTTATTAAAAACCTTCATTCATTCATTCATTAGATGTTATTGTTGATAGGAAAGGTTGAAGTACAATCCACAGTTAGGAGGTAAGAAAGAAACACTTTGGTCTAAACAAAAATATTCAACCAAAACGAAAAGGGACCTGCCATCAAGACATTATATTGAAGGAAACCCAATATTTTTTAACTTGGTTTTTAAGATGATGAAAATCACTTAAAAGTTTGCCTAATTTACTATTTAAAACCCCTTCAAGGCTATGGAGAAGTCTAACATAGTACTGCCACTTTAAAGAGCACTCAAACACGAATTTAAGGGCAATCTATCCCATGGTGATAATGACTAATACTTATAGCATTTTTTTGAGTCTTGGGTGCTTATTTTTATTCTCTACCCTATTCATGAAAGTATTTTTTTGTTCTACAAATTAGTTTTCTACTCTGCACTTTTTGTTTTTTTCCCTATGCTTTTTGTTTTCTATTTTGGGATTCAATTTTTTGTTTGCAATTATTGTTTTCAGCACTACTGCTTTTTATTTTTTGCTATGTGTGACCAAAAAAATAGTTAATAAATTTCATACACAAATTTGAATCCTCTTTTGTTTGGCAAGCGATTCTCAAATTTTGAAACCTTATGATTTGCTATCCAAGGATGCACCAAAATATTGTGCAACAATTTTAAATTAAAATAGGAATTCATGCACTCAAACATGTCACTTGAAATCTCCTTTTAATGAAATATTTTTCTATCACTCAAGCAGACATAATGATTAACACTTTATAAATTGCATATTTTGACTTCAACCAAACTTATTTCTCGCCTCAATGAACTTTCTATCATCTCTTTACCAATATATCTTCATTCTTTGCCTTTTTGAAAGTGTTCAAAAGTTATTTGATCTCCTTGCATTAAGACATAGAAAAAGAAGACAAAAACAACATCGACCATAAGGAAAATATGACTATTTGAATGAATGGAGAAATGAGGTTTTAGCTTTGAAACTTAACACAATAGGAAAGTTTTGTGAAAATTCCATATTGGGCACATCAACATTTAAGCTAACTCTTTGCATTTTTGTCTTTTTACATTTGAGTTTACTCTTTGGTTCCATATGATGAAGCTTCACTTCCATATGATGACTCTTCACCTTCATCCACTTCTTAGTATTGTGATGCTTCTTATTCCAAAAATAATAATGCAACTACTGTATGTGTCAAGCCATTAGAATCAGTAATGATATACAAGTGTTCCAAAGCCATCAAATGAAAATTTAAATAGAATTGGGAATCCTAATGAGCAATTTGCTATTGAGAGAATGATGCAATATATACATGAGGATGGTTGGTAAATAAACAGCCAAGCTAAGCATACTTGATAGATAGTTATAATTGTTTGGTTGGGTATGTGTGGCCTAGTTGGTTATTTGCCAACCATCCTCATGTAAATATTGTAACATTCTCTCAATAATTAATTGCTCGTTCTTTCCCAATTCTATTTTGGTATTAGAGAAATAAAATTCATGTGCCTATGCTTATGAGTAAGAATTCCTTTAATCAAAGTGAAGGATGATTGCAGAGGCATGTAGAGGTCATCTAAAGCATGAGGAGAAACATGTGGAGTCATTTTAGTGAAACACAGTCGGCTACCAAGTGCCCTAGCCTTGCAACGAAAAATGTGATAAGACATGTGAGCAAAAGCATGTCCAAATATTAGATAATTTGTGGGATAACAAGTCACAAATCACAGTTAGCAACATTCTATTGCTTGAAATCCTAAATCGTGCAAGATAATAGTCATGGAACTTGTAACACTCTATAACAGATTCAACAAATTGAAGGTCTACAAACTACCTATTGTGGATTCAGTATCCTGAGGTTGTGTGAAGATTGTTGTCAGTATTGTTCCTTCTTCTTGGAGATTTTCCAACACACTCGTCAAAACATTCCCTATCTATGCCCATGCAAATCAAAGCAGAAACATCTGAAAGACATGTTGTCGCCTACAGAAGTATTTGCTTAAGAACTCAAAAGGCATGAGAGATTAAAAGGTGTTTTACATATTTTACCTTGTTCTTTCTACAATCTGGCAAATATATATTTAAAAAAAAGGACGGGAAAATTTCTTTTTCGATTTTGGAGAATACCAACTTTTGAGAATACTAAAAGAAATTTTAGGAAGCATACTAGTAAAAAAATAGGATTATTTGAAAAGAATTTAATTCTTTTTATTTTTAAAGTTCAAAAGCAAAGTATTAAAAATGCATTAATATAGTAAACAACAAAACTATATTATATTATTTATTTATTTTCACTTAAAATATTATTTCGGAGCAAAACAAATACAATTTCTAAAATTACAAACCATTTCTTTATTGAGTTTTGTAAATACATAAATAAAATTAAATTCACAACATTTTGGTATTAATGGTGCCTTTTATTCGCATTTACGAGTAATATCGTCATGTTGAATTGCTGCATCTAATAACTTTAAAAGCTGCAATGACGACGTCTGTGACATCATCCCTATAAATCATCAAGGAGATATATGGGCGAAATTTCTTGTTGGAGATATAAGGAGCCCCAAAATCCTAAAAATTGGCTTCCAATGCTCCCAAAATTATGCTCCTAGACTCTTAGTTTTTGCAAGGTGACAATTATGCCATCTAGAAAACCAAGGTACAAATTCAACTTGAGTTTGAAGATTTGTTGGACAGTTTCTAGACACATCACCAGACTTGCACAAGCTGGTGTTGGCCAAAGCCGGTTTGATAAGGCTACACTCATAATCTTGTTTAATGTTTTTGATGAGATTCAACCTCACATCTGAACAACCACAACTGCCAAAGAGGCTTGGGATCACCCAAGATAAAATACAAGACCAAAAATTAGAATCAAATTCTTCATTTGCAACATTAGTTGCATTGTTTGCATATGCAAAGTGGTGAAAATGTGGAGAATTTTTCCCTTGGTGATGATACATCCTATGAAGTATAAAGGCAATAATTTCAGTGAAAAATCAAAAGAAAAAATTAGGTAAAATTACATGTCTATGCAATATTTGAACACCAATTTTCAATACATACTTGGTAACTCCTCTATAGATTGAATACCGACATTGCTAGTGATGGACTTCCCCTTGGGCAAGCTCTTTTGAGTCTGTTTAACTTTTTGCTAAGTTGAGCTAGCAGCGAATTTATCACCTTCTTTCTATTGCCTCATTGACCAAGACCTAAATTTGGCGGTCTACCTGTCAAAAAAAATTTATGACAATTATCCATTTAAAAATGTTCGTAAAATACTAAAACATATTTTAATATAAATAAACTTATATATAAATTAAATATACATCTTCATAATCCTATACTTTCGTGTGATACAATCTTTTTAAAATTTTAATTGTATTTTACAACAAAAATCGTTAAATCGCGATGGCTGGTGCAAAATTCGGCTAGTCACGTCTTTTTTTAAAAACAACAAACCCTGTGGCGAAATGATCGGCAGAAACATTGAATAATATCCAATAGTGGGTCCCACTGTCTCCTTAATAAAGACAGGAGAATCCTGGAGCTTGGAGAGAGTGGCAAGAGACCAATAGTGACATCTCTCCCGGCCGGCTCGCCAGTTGTTCCCTGTGACAGGTGGAGTTGAACGTCCTTTCTCACCCACGTGAAGCTGCGTCATTAAACACGGTTCACCCATGCATGCCCCTCTAAACACGGCATAACTTAGTTTAAGATTTAATTGCTAAACACTACATGGAAGTTAGCGTAGTTTAAAGTTGAAAGTTATGTAAAGAGATTATAGGTGGGCCCGGAGGTCGGCGTTGTCAAAAGGTTTGTATGCTAGCACTACACTAGATGTTATTGTCGAGAGGAAAGGTTGAAGTACAATCCACAATTAGGAGGTAAGAAAGAAACACTTTGGACCAATATTGGTGCAATCTATTGGTAGTTCTGAAGTGGTAATACCAAGTAGGTGGCTCCAAACATATAGCTTTATAGTTAGTATCAATGCACGAATTACATTTTCTGATACAAATGATCTCATTGCTCAAATTAGTAATCCCAATTTAAGATTATTAGTTTTGGTGATCCTCTAGTAGTGATGATGGGGAATTAGAACTTCAGATAAAATTTTGTAGCATTGAGTCAAGATGATCAATAGGAATAATTTAACATCCATAAATAGTAAGATAGAATACAATGGAAAAGCTTACAAATCATTTTCCCCAATTAAATAACTGGATTTTCTTGTGAGAAATATCTAATAAGATAGAAAGTAAAGATTGTTTGCTTAAGTAATCTTCAATGAGAAAAGACACTAAAGGAATTTGAAGTGTAAATTCCCCAATTACCACATCAAAAAACCAAGGATTTTTTGGCAAACCAATATGATATTATGATACATGAAAAGATTTGTCACACTTATTGTGCCTAGAAATGAAACATTGAGAGAACTTGCATTCTATTTAAGGTTGGTAGTAAGTTCAAGTGTAGCGAACAAAAAGTATATCACTCAATTGCTAATACCACATTTTTCCCATAAATCTAAGAGTAGTGCAGTTGATTTAAAAATATGAAACAAGATAATTAAAGAGATGATACAATATGTGTAGCATAATCCTCAAATTGATGAGTATAAAAATTGATCAAAGTGGGTCATATATAGTGTATAGATAACTCAGTAAAATGTATTGTCGTTGGACAACGCTGGACCCCTTAAAAGGTATTGAACCTTTTTTCAAATATACCCATGTTTATTTTCATAAAATGCCTCCTCTATGGTAAGTCGTCTCTTAAATGAAATGGGTTGCATACCCTTTGTCCTCAATATCAAGGGAGACACGACTTTATAGCCACGTACTTTGAACGCAATCTCTAATTTGGTAAAGAAAGATCTAGCTTACAGGGAATTTATAATTACGTCAAAGGCGTTCCCTATATGAAATGGGCGACCTCGCTTGATAGATCAACGACTAAAATTTATGCAGAAGTAGGGAAGATGATAAAAATATCGTTGTTCATTAATTTAGCTTCACCATTTTTTTGTTTTCCGTCGCATTCACAGTCATATTTCCATCGTCATAAGAAACAAATGAAAAATGAAGGGAAAACATCAAGTTTTATTCCAATAAATTGCATTGTGTTGGTGATTTTCTCCAAGCACCATTTTATTTTTCCCCCATTTATTGTGTAGGTACCTAATATTAATGAAGAAAAGAAGCAAATATGATCAATCTAAGGAGATCATGTTGTGTCAAATCAGATTGATAGTTGGGTTGGCTTCGACCAAATTGTGAATTCTAAATCAACCCAAGATAGAGACAGGGATAGAGATAGGGGATAGAGAGAGAAGAGAGAGATAGAGATAAAGAGGCATATATATATATATATATATATATATATATATATATATATATATATATATATATAGAGAGAGAGAGAGAGAGAGAGAGAGAGGCGTGATCTTATAACAGAGGGAAGCCCTTATAATAATTTGACAGACAACAATGGGAACACAAGGGATGGGCTTCCTCTATTTTCTATGAATTACTGTAAATTGTGATTTATGTAAGGCATGCAATGCATTCAAGTGTAACTTGACAGAATAATGAAACCTTCATTTTGTACTGATCTAGACTTCAATAGATTATAAATTCCTTATTTCTCATAGCCAAGTTCCATCCCAAATTGAAGAGGCTACCAAAAACAAGTATTGAAAATTATGAATATTATTATTGTTGTTAGTGTAGGTTTTTTGTTTTCCATATGTTAGGGGATATTTTTTCCTACACATTATTAAGCTTGCTTAGGCTATTTAGGCATGGTTATTATGAGACCACATGGCATAATTCATCAATTACATGTGTCACTCTCACTCACACTTGGATAGTTGAGTCTCACACCCTCTTTTGGATTTTTATGCCATCTCTCATAACTATTTATTTGTCTTTATCTGAGTAGGTGCAACGATGTAATTTGGCATCTACCAAGTAGGTAAAACTTACCCCTATTTTGGGTAGTTGGAGTTATTACACCTCTTGGATGTATCTACCCTTATTTTTCTATATATACAACATTCATCTCTCACCTCTACTGGCCAGTGAGAGTAATATGAGTATTCTCTAAATTCTCTTGCAGTTTGTCTCTTGAGTTCTCTCTTTATAATCTCTCCATTCTGATAATTTGATCTTTGATCATCTATCGACTAGAGTGCATTTGATCTACAATAGAAAATAAATCCTAGTTACGATTCTCACTTCTCGTAGAATCTAACAATTATTTTGGTTATATGTATCAAATTTGTTTGCACAATCAACATGGGACTAATTGCAAGTATGGATGTTGCTAATTGTAGACTCGTATAGTATTCTAGAAACAAATTCTTTATTTTGTACTTATTTGCACTTAAATAAATTAGAAATTTCTTGTTTTTCATACTCATATTTCCCCAAATTGAAGAGGTTAGCCGAAACAAGTATTGAAAATTATGGACACTATTTTGATTATATGGAGCAAATTTGTTTGCACAATCAACATGGGAGTAATTGCAGGTTTCGATGTTGCCAATTACAATCCTAGAGTTATTAGTTTGATTAGTCATGCTAATCATCATTTCTTTTTGCAAAGATTGAATGAAAGTCTAGAGAATGTGCAGAAAATCAAATTTCATAAAAAAACACTTAGATTTAGACAAGGATTACTTTTAATGTGTTTAGTACACCAAAGGGTGTATGGACAAACCATATCCTTATTTATGTATAATGTTGAGTTAAAATTTGTGGATTCTAAGTACCATTCAGTTTCAAGTAGAGAACATGGCTACATGCCTAAACCTCCTATGAATAATTATTTCCAAATTTTACCTTTTCCACCCATGACAATTGAAAAAACATTTTCTTTAACACAAAATCATTAGCCATCATTGAATTACAAAACTAAGTTTAAATGCATAAACATAGTGGAAAAATATCTTCCGTTGTGTGATAGACTTAGGGTTACAATCAAGCATTCTAATGGAAAACCCTACATTAAAGATCAGGGTAAGTACTTTTATAATGTTAAAAGTAGAGCTTGGGTATAAATTGGTACAGATTTCCAATTTCCTATAACCTTTCTCGACATACCCATTGCACATTAACGTGCGATTGCCAGTATATAGGAACCCTACCCTACACTACCTCTTCTTATTTACCCCCCTCTGAATTTCCAATATATCGGAAGCATTGGCTCTTCTTCTGGGAGAAGAGAAGGCCGCCATAGACATATTTATAGTGGTCTCCCTAGCAAAATGCTATGCGCCATATCTTTCGCCCTTAGTGTGACATTCCTTAATTTGATGGCCGTATAACCGTATTTACACATTTTTATCGTAAAAATCAATAAATGGTTTATATATAATTTTTCTGGAATGAACAACCGCTGACTGTCAAATTTAGTGCCTCAATTGATGAAACATGTGACCTTTAGGCAGCGCAGGTGACTGGAATAGTGGGAAACGGACCCCACACCTAATCTGTCAAAGCTTAATTGTACGATAAGACCGGCTTCCGAATAGATTTAGCAAACACTGTTTATGTAAGAGAAAGCCCAGCTTCGAAAAAGATTTGAGTCTCTAATTTTTTTTTGGTATGTGACGAATTGATTTAGCGAACACTATTTAATAATTTTATATTTACCCTATTTGCACAATGTTCTATGCACATGGTTTTTTTTTGGTATTTCTACTAAATATGATTTTTTTTACCGGCATTTATCAACCATTTATAATTTGAATAATCTAAAGTTTAAGATTAACTCTCTTTATCCTTACACTTCTTTCATTTATCAACCATTTATAATTTGAATAATCTAATGTTTATGATTAACTCTCTTTATCCTTACATTTACTTCTTTTATGTTTTATTGTAAATTATCAAATCTTTTAACATGAAAAATTCATATTTAGTTTAATTATAAATTTGGTGTTTACTTTGTTGTGTTTGTTTAGCTTGTGTTTTGGCAATCAACTTTATTTGAATTGCTTGGCTACTTGTGCATTGGATAACCTTGAGTTTGGTTCTGAAACGAGAGGAAATTTTCCTTGTACCATTGTCTCAAAAGACTCATCAATGGGTCTCTTAAGAATGTTTTTAAGAAGGTGATTATCGCTGCAATGGACATTTTATAAAGACTCAAAAACTCTACAAATTATAAAGTCTCTATATTTTATAAGATAAGGTACTTTCATCTTGAATATACAATGCCAAAATAGATTATAGAAATAACATAAAGTTTTCTACCACATTAATATTAACAATTATTATTATCATTGACAATATGATGAAGAGAGGTACCCCCCTCCCTAACAAATGTGCTCTCTACAAATCTACAAAGGAATCGGTCCACCACTTATTCTTAGATTGCTCCTCTTCCTCTAGGCTCCTATACTTGCTCCTCTCTCAATTTCTCTTGCCCTGGGTCATACCCTCCTCTCTATATGATCTAATTTTGCAATGGGAGGCTCCATTTCTTTCCTCTCTCTTCAAGAAACTTTGGAATCTTTTTCTTCCCCATCTCCTCTAAGAGATTTGGAAAGAGAGAAATCTCAAAATTTTCTAGGATAAGGAAAGAAATGTTTTGAGGATGTGTGCCATAATCATTGAAGATAGAAAAAACTTTTAAGCTCTTCCAAGTATAACAAACTCCAAGTTCCTAAATTGAAGAGGGTCTTGTCTATAATTGGGATTTGGGATTTTCCGTTGTGGAAATTTTGACCACCGTTAACACTGACCGAAGTCTAGTCAATTGGATCAATCCCCCTCATGACTAACTTAAGCTCAACATTTCATGGTGCCTCAAAGGGGAACCTAGGAGCTACTAGAGGAGTGATAAGAAATTATGCTAGATCTCTTATGGCTACCTATGCGAGGTCATTGGGAATTCAAACCAACCATTATGCTAAGGCTTGTGCTACTCTCTAAGGAATCCAACGGGCCTCCAAACTCAACATCATTAAGGGATTCTCTAAATATCATTAACTTTCTCAAGGATGTCTCAACCCCTAACTCGACCATAAAAAATATTATGGATGATGCCAAGGTACTCATGCAGAATGTTGAAGATATAAAAATTACTCACTCCTACTGGGAGGGTAATCATTGTGCTAACTAGTTTGCCAACAAGGGTGTGACTAGTGAAGTCTTTTTCCACGTGGACTAGTTTAGTCAAACTTCCATGTCCCATCATTTCTCTCTTAGATAAAGATGTCTTTGTTTCATAGAACTAATTACCCCCTCCATTGGTGGATAACCAATTATTGTAATTTACCATCCCACATGGATTTTCCCTCCCTTCGACTAGCAAAGAAATCTATTCTCACCCTTTCTTCCCCTGGGTGACTAGTTTTGTTAGTGTCCTCTCTATATTGTTAATTACTTTCATGCATGTGTATATTTAAGGCCCTTCTTCTCCATCATATCACCTACCACCTCTATAAGTACCCAAAATTGCATAGGTCATATTAAATGTTCGATGACAATTTGGCAATCTAATGCATGACCCATGTGGCATGCTTATTTCTCCTCACAACCTTTTCTTCCTTGATGAAAGTTATCTCAACATGCTAGTACCCTTAGTCTTCTTCATCTTGTTTTCCATCCTCCTTGTTTTCCTAACCACCTCTTTGCCTTTGAAAACCTTATATCCTACCTTAAGTTACAGGGGCACCCACGAGACCATAGGGTCACTTGGGTGACCCATGTTAAGTT
The DNA here is from genome assembly GCA_027924645.1 of Cunninghamia lanceolata. Classification (NCBI taxonomy): domain Eukaryota; kingdom Viridiplantae; phylum Streptophyta; class Pinopsida; order Cupressales; family Cupressaceae; genus Cunninghamia; species Cunninghamia lanceolata. The sequence goes on from BSBN01000547.1 coordinate 17,998,403, forward strand.
GTAGGGTTGCCCAAGTGACTCAGTAGAAGGGGCGACCTAGATCCTGACTTGGGTGATCCTATAATGTTTTAAAAGTGAGTAAAAGTCACTTATTTTTTGTTACTTTTCTTTCAATTTCCTTCCCAATGGCTAGCCTTTTTCCATGCTTTCCTTCCCACTTTATTTCTTTCTTTCATGCCTATATTTATCTCGTACTATTCCCCCTCTATCTTCTACATTCCTCTCTTGTATAAAACCCCCCTCTCATTCATAAGGGAGGGGAATTTTGCATACAAGCTTTGAGTAAATTGAATTTAGAAAGATTAGGTTGCATTCGCAATTATTTCTTACAAGATATGCATCCCTTCCCCAAGCATCAGACAACCTTAGAAGATTGCATGCTTGTTTATATAGCCTCAAGCCCAAATCCTCTTTTTTAGTTATACTAAGAAGCTAATATTATCTTCTTGACACTTGCATATTATACGAAGCTAATGTTATCTTCTTCTCAAAGTAATCCAATCAATCTCAATCTAGGAGGAGAATTTTTTGCATACAACCTTTAAGTACTATAATTCTTTCTTAAAAGCTCTACATCCCACCCCTAGCAATGGATCACAATAGGAGATTGCATGCTTCTTTACATAGCCTCAATCTCAAATCCTCTTATTTAGTTATACTAGGGAGCTAATTATAACTTCACGATGCTCAAATATCATAGGAAGCTAATTCTATCTTCCTCACAATTCACTTTTAATTCAATCCCTAATTTGAATCTTCCCATTCCATCAAGTGAAGTACCCCAAGGCTAGAAAAGGAGAAGAGACAGATAAAAGTTGTACCTTTTGAGAACACATCACAACAGTTCTTCAAGGAGCTCAATGCTTCTCCCAAGTTCTTTGATTTTGAAACAATTTCATTTCTTAGTAATTATATCACTCATCTTGCCTAAGGACTACAACACTTTGTTATTGTTTCTTAGTTCAGTTTAAGTTTATTTGTCACTTTCTTAGGTAGTGTTAGATCTAAATTACTTAATTTTTCTTACTATAGTAGATTAGAAGTTTCTTTTACTTTCAAATGCATCTCAAAATTGAAAATGACAAAAAACATGTTGCAGATTGAATGAAAAAGTCATAAAGTTAATTAGCTCACACTTCATTTTAGAAAAAAACATAGAAACTAATTAGATAAACATTATTTCTTACATGCATATAGTTTAGCCTTCATAGAAAAGCACAAAATCAATACAAAAAGAGAAAGAAAGCCATCAATTCCACCACAAGGCCTCCAACTGACGTCAATAAATCATCCAACAAACACAAAAGAAAGCAACTCTTTCAAACTTCTTGAAAACACAAAACACAAAAGAAAATAAAGAAAACATATCAACAAAACAAAACAAGCAATGACTATCTTTCAAATTCTTTATCCTTCACTTGTTTTTTATGCCAAATGTGTCCTAGGATTAAAGAAGATTGGAGTGAGGTGGCTTTTGATGAAATCCAAGAAAATGTGTCCACACTTAGGCAAATCAAAGAACTCAACAAACATAGATAGGTAAGAGAAGAGTCTTGCTTAAGAGAACTCACTTTCTTATACAAAGTCATCACACACATTGGCCCTAGACTCATAGTGCTAGCAACACGAAGAGAACATTTTAACACCACAACAACTAAAGTAACAATCGACCCACATTCCACACCTCAAATCAACACTATAGTACACCTCCAAAAAGTTTGTCCTCATGAAGTAAGTGAACTTGTTTCTATGAACCCCATCCCACACAACCATTTCACTATGGTTTGTGAGATTATCCTACCAAGAGGAGAGTGATAAATTAGATTTTTCTAGAAGAGCATGAGTAATTTGATCGACAAATAACACATGTGCAACACATCACACATGTTCCAATCTGAGTCCACCTCATTTACTTTTTGTGGTGAGTAGATTTAGATTATCACAATCTCCCCACCTCTTTCATTTATCTCTGCTTTTCTTTGTGTCTCGTTCTTTTATTTTCTATTTCCTGTCCCTATTGTTTGATTCTCCTTGGTAAGTTCGAATCTCATTTTCTCACTCTTGATTTAGAACAAGAGGTCAAAAGAGGAAAAATGATCTCAAATATGGCAAAACCAAGGAAGACTCTCTTGCCTCCAAGGTCCAAGCCCTGTGTGAAGAATGTGAACCTATTGAATGCCTTAATGATCTAGCTGACCAAGAACTCGATGGTTGTCTTGTTCCATGTGTTATTTTTTAGTTGACTTTTCACTTTTCATAGGCCAACTTCTACTTTGCTCTCTAGTTGTCCTTTGTTGTTTTGTAGGCTTGATTATATGTTTATTTTTTGCTAGTTTTAAAACTTCCTGTCAGGATCTTTGTAAAAATTTATGGGGCCCTTTCAAAATCCTTGTTTTTACCCTAATAAAAAAACAATAATTATTAAGTCAAGGAATGAACTATTAATAAATGACATGTTAATGATAAGTGCATAACATGTTTCTTTTAGTTTTAAATTAATAAAGAAAGAGAAATTTATTAATAGTGTTAACTTGATTGAATTAGATAATACAAATAGCCTTGTTTCAATCTTAAATCCATAAATTAAAAATAATATATTATTTAAAATGTAAATTGTAAGCACCTTGATATGTAGAGCATGTAAAATGTTTGTTACAAATTCAACTATATAAAACTTGTGTGTGCCAATTTTTGTTTCTATAAAATAAAAGTATGTTTTATTAATTGTTGCACATAAAATTTATAAGCTAAGCTCTCTCTCTCTCTCTCTCTCTCTCTCTCTCTCTCTATATATATATATATATATATATATATATATATATATATATATATATATATATATATATATATATATATATATATAACACAAGGGATGGGCTTCCTCTGTTTTCTATGAATTGTTGTGAATTGTGATTTATGTAGGGCATGCAATGCATTCAAGTGTAACATGACAGAATAACGAAACCTTCATTTTGTACTGATCTAGACTTCAATAGATTGTAAATTCCTTATTTCTCATAGCCAAGTTCCAACCCAAATTGAAGAGGCTACCAAAAACAAGTATTAAAAATTATGGATATTAATATTATTATTGTTAGTGTAGGTTTTTTGTTTTCCTTATTTTAGGGGATATTTATTTTTCCTACACATATCATTAAGCTTGCTTAGGTTATTTAGGCATGGTTATTATGAGTCTCACACCCTCTTTTGGATTTTTATGCCACCTCTCATAGCCATTTGTTTATCTTTATCTGAGTAGGTGTAACTGTGTAATTTAACATTTACTAAGTAGGTAAAACTTTAGCCTATTTTGGGTAGTTGGAGTTATTACACCTCTTGGATGTATCTACCCTTATTTTTCTATATATACAACACTCATCTCTTGCCTCTACTAGTTAGTGAGAGTAATGTGAGTATTCTCTAAATTCTCTTACAATTTGCCTCTTGAGTTCTCTCTTTCATGTTAATCTCTCCATTCTGCTATTTTGATCTTCGATCATCTATTGACTAGAGTGCATTTGATCTACGACCTGTTAGGTCACAAAAACACAAGTTGTTAACCCTAAGAGGTCGCCAAGCTCTCTTGATGCTTTTGGCTAATGACATGGGGTAGATATGGCTAAAAATCCCTTTACTTCAAGCTCTGCTAGACCTAGGTGGGTATGCCTTAATGATTAGTGTAGACTTAATTGACCTTCATGATGGCAAATAGGTGTGAAGTAGATGCAAGGTTTGATGATTATTCCTAAGGTTTGAATTTTGAGAATGTAAATTAGATTTTTATTAAATGAATATGACCAGTGCTTTATCTATTGGGCAAAAGAGTCAAAAGTTAATGGTGTATAGATCTTTATCTTTGGTTAAACTCAAATTGCTAGGCACTTATATGAATCTCTACCTTGTATAGATGTGCAAGGATGTCGGGTTGCAGGGTTCTTCTTATCAAATCCCAATGATATTTCCCTAAATCACTATGACCAGAAGAAAGGATTTTTAATCCTAATGGAAAGGAAACCAACCAAGATGACTTGTTCAAGGGATTTTAACCATGGGTAGAGACCAATAAACATAGACCACTTAGCAGGAATTAAATCAACTTCTCATAGAAACCAATCGAACAAATCATACAGAACAACAAGTGTGCACTGATAAATTAATTATATCCTTGATATATTAATTTAAACAACCTAGGAAACCATTTTGGAGACAACCATGAAGCCCATAAAATTAAAATTGAACACAGCAATTGAACACAAGATATTCTGATTCACCAAATAACTCTGCTCCTTAGCATTAATTTAAAAGTTCATGATACATTTGAAAATATAGACTGACATAGATAGAAGTTTTTTGGTATTGTATTGTCTTTGTATGTAGATATATGAAGTATTACAATCGAGGCCCCTTCAAAATGGCCTTAGTATCCCATATTTATAGGATGTGAACAAGCTTCAAGCCCAAAATGATATGACTGTTCATAATTGTATCTTTTAAACAACTAATGCATAATTAAGAAATAGAAAAATAAAAAAAGGCAAATGCAACGATCAAGTTCTAAGCTCCGTTAATTATCGTGGAGGTACCCATGACCACTAGCCTGGCAAAGTCCTCCTCTCCATGTTTCAGGTCGACACAACTGCATTGCCTGTTGATAACAAAATTTTATGTACCTACTTCCTTTGATTTATTACTACGCCCTAGCTATAAATAAATTCACCCTGCCAATATGATTTATATAATCTTGGCTGGTACATGTATCTGTGGCAATTATATCATTTATAGCTGATTCCAAGGCGAATATCTTCCCCAAACATACCTGGGTGTTTCTATCACCCTCTCTTCATTATTAACATTTTCAAGAAGTTGTGGCAACAGTTAATCCAATTCATTTTTCCAAGTGTCCTTTTCCTGCAAATTACCTTCAGCATAAAAAAAGTTGGGAAATGTCATGTCAAGATGTTGATCAAAATCATTTAGATCATCTATCAATATGGTGTTGAATCTTTCATGTTCACCAATCAAGTCATTATACTCCTTGAATATCTTTCCTTCAACACCCTTTTCAACATTCAATTCCTCCCTTTTATCTAACATCCTGAGATGAAGTCTTTTGTGTTCTTGGTAAACTTGATGAGTCCTTTTGTGCAATTCCCAAATTTTATCACTGTTTACCATCATCTTGTTGAACCTTTTTTGAATCAATTTAGAAGCCATGTTATATTTAACAACTTTTTATCTCAGTTTATAGTTGTTCATTTTTCTTTTGAGAATTATCTGCCTTAAGCTTCCAGTAGTTGGTCTCTGCTCTTGCCTCTATGACCCTTTTTTCAGCCTCTAGGTAGGGTGAATAACTGCTTGGTGAAGGCAATTTATCCTTGTAAGTGGCAACCTCTTGCCTGAGCTGTGCATTTTCTGCCATATAGGCATTATTCTTTCTTACTAGCTGCTCAATCTGTGCCTTTGTGAATTTTGCAACATTCACATTTAATTCAGTAGTCTCAATGGGATCAGTATCTTCAACCCTTTGAATCATGAGATGACCAAAGGCTTCACTTGGATTGCTTATGACTTGGGGTTTCTTATGTGGGGGATAAAGTGATCATATCAACAATATCTGCTTGTCAGGGTCATATCCTGATCCAGAATTTTTTTTATCAATAGCTTCAATACTGAGTTGCATCTTCTTGTCTTGATTCTTTCTAAAGGTATCAAACACAATTGTTGAAGTCATATCCCATCTGGGAACCAACACCACCCCTACTTCTTGAAGTAGCTCTCTTTCTATCTCTAGAGTCATATTTTCCATGGCCTTATCAATTTCTGATTGACGTTCTTGTAGAACCTCATCTTGTATCTCTGGGGTGATATTTTTCATCTTTTAGCAAGCTTGTTTTCCTTTGAATTCATACAAAAAGGCTTTGAACTCTGGGGTCTTAATAAGCTTAGAATCTGTAATAAATTTCTGACTGGCTAAATACCTCACATCTTCTGACAACTCATCAGAGGTTTCTATTTTAACCTCTTCTCTTTCTTCTGGAGGATCATATTTCTCAATGAGAGGCATGGATGCTTGCAAGTCTTTATTTTCCCCTTCTTGTTCAACATCAAATGAAATTTCAGGGGTCTGTTGAGGGGATAGATGAGTAATGGGGATCTCATCTTCAGCATGTGTCTCTCTGACAAATCTCCCCTTCCTCTCAAAGACATAGGGAGGAACATTCTCAATCAAATCTGATGCATTTGCAATTAGTGTATCCAATCTCTCAATGGGATTATCAATATCCATGAAAGCACCTATATAATTGGGATTTTGAGCTACCCTCCAAGCTTCAGCCAACATTACCTTATGATACAGGCTTCTTCTTTCAACAACAATGTGTTCTTCATAGTTTCTAACCAGGTGATCATCAACAAACAACACATGATGATACTTTTTTAATTTTTTATTGGTTTTGATTGTGTTTATGAAATTTTTTAGATCAAAAATTTCCCTAGCATTTCCTGAAGGTAATTTAAAATGTTCCATTCTTTTATCAATTAGCTGATACCCCTTATCAGACATAATTGTGAAGTCTCCAAAGCATAAGGTTCCAAGCATGAAAGACTACTTATTGTGGCTCTTCAAATACATGAAATTAGAATAAGAAAGTTGCCTTACAATTTCCAAGTAAGCAATTCTGTCCGGGCAAGTTCTTGGCAACAAATAGGGGGGGCCTTCGAATCCAAATACTCTTATTTTGTGCAATCATTATAAGAATACCAATCACCCCAATTGTGACTGAATTTCCCATGTTCATATTTATCCTTAGGCCTTAAGAACCTCTATATTTCTGATGTCAAGTTGTAATCACAAGGGTGGCCTAACAGTTTGTATATAGGCTTTACGAAATACTCTTCAAAATATAGGTAGTGTGACTTTTCACACCTTCTATCTAATATAGCAATCCACATCTGAACATGCTTGATATCTCCCCTTTTGTCCAAATCCCTTACTCTTAAACATTCATTCCATAGCCCCTAATTTTGTCCCTCATATAAGATAAGGTGCATAAGAAAAGAATAATGTTTAAACTTAGTGCCCCCCCTTGTATGGAGACCAATTCTCTGTGAAGGGCATCAGCCAAAAATTTGGCATAGTCAAAGTGTTGGGTTTGCTGGCTTTGTATATCAGCAACCAGAACCATGGGAGCAATTTCCATAAACATGGAAGCTTCAATACCAAGTAATTAGCATACAGAGTAATAGGTATATTGGAAATATTCTTCGAACAGCTCTATGGAGTACAGGGGATCCTCTATTACTAAAAACACCCTAAACTTATTCCCTTCATCCCAGGGTCTATGCATAGGCAACCTCCATCTTTTGTAATTGTTGCTCATATTGTAATATTCATTGAGCAAGTCCTAGATTCTAAATTTCACATCAAAACTACAATCCAGCTGAAATACCATAGATATATATTGTCAGCTAAATCCATGCTTGATTTGTGATGCGTATCAAAAACATAGATATAGAAGTCATTAATCACGTCATCCAACAATGTATGATCCATAAATTACTTGATCAACATCATTTACTCATCCGGATTGAAGTCTGATACTCTACCGATCAGTTCTTCCTCAGTCTACTCTGCCTGACTGGAACCCGACACTCAGATCCTCATATCTTTTCTTTGTTTTACACCAGAGGCTAAATCTTTGGAATACAGTAGTCATGATACCCCTCTTATCTTTCCCAAGTCCGCAGCTTACTGAGTTACACCATCTAAGAGATCCGGACCTAATTGTCGTACCTTGTTGCATACTCTATTCTTGTTCACCAGACCAAAACAATCTTCAATCTGGCTTCTGGTATTGGCATACTATGTATTGCAGATGTGTGGGATAGACTTTGTTGCCATCAATGACAACACTCATGAAGCCACACAATGTCTCTTGCCAACAACCTCCCCCTTTGGCATTGATGGTAACACTTAGTGAAAAATGGCTAAGTGTCGCAGTACCTCCCCCTTGGTTGATGGTCTATCTTTTGCACTATTATAGCAGAACTCCCCCTTAGCTGGATTCCACATTTTTCACTGCTCTTCACTCCCCCTTTGACATCAATGGCAAAGGGCGGGATCCGCATACCAAAATTTGCAAAAATTATTCTATACATGGCTGCATAAGTATACATAAATCATATGTTATACTTACATATACTTAAGTATATCTGCAAAAGTGGCCTTCAACTATACAAACTCTGTGGCCCAGCTCTACTTCATCCTATCCAGAATGGAGATGTGACCACTCAACAAAAATGCATATGCTTCTGCCCTTTTTAAATCTGTCGGATCACTGGTCCGGGATGTGGTCTGGGCATCTGTCAAGGCCTCATGCATTGCCTCTAACTTAGGGATAATTATCCCTCTGAGTTCACTCATCCTGTTTATTATATCCTTCTTTTCTTTGTTCAGCCTCTTTATTTCATTTATGATGACAATCACCTGGCATTCTTGATTCATTAAAGAGGTAATGAGGGGATCAAAATTCTGAGATAAACTTGATAGTTTACCTTCTTGTTCTTTCACTTTCTTCTCAATGTCCTATGTTACTTTGGGCCAAGATAAACAAAATTTGTATATATCCCCACCATCTTTAAGAGCGTTTTCAAGGCTCTTTATTCCAATATCTGGGGTCCTCCTGTCATTAGTAATCAGTCCTTGCACCTCAGAGAATCTTTTTCCCAAAAACTCCTTCCGGACCTTTGCTTCTGCCGATTTCTCTAAAGATTCAAAGTTAGTGCTAACATAATTAACCAAAGATTTCAAGTTACCAGATGGAGAGGCCAAAGGATCCTTTTGGAAGGATGGCATGATCTTCTCCAGCATCTCGGATGTAATCTCCAACAGTTCACAGTCCTCCATGTGAGATTTCAATAGTTTTTCTTTAGCCTTGGCTTGGGCAAAAGATGTTATCTTCATCATCTGTACTAGAGAGAGAGTATCTAGATTTAGGGGCCCTTGAAATAGCTTCGGTTCATCTAATTCCACCACCTCTTTGTCTAAGAAGTTCTCTACTATCTCTGCAGTGTCTCTTGCTAGAGATTGAGTCTTCTTTGAAATATCAGAAGAGTCATCATTTGTCTTATATGCTTGTACCTTCTCCTTCAGCTTCAGAGACTAGAATGTCGGTCACAGCTGCAATGGGATTTGGAGGAGAGATTGCACCTGAGTTTGCTGCTTCAAGAACTTCCTCTTTCAGAACTGAGGAGTCTAAGATCTTAGAGATTTCTTCATTTATTTTCTTTAGTCCTTCAACATCCTTGTCAGAAGTTTCTTCATTGATTGCATTTAATCCTTCAACATCCATGGTAGAAGGTTCTTCATTTGTTTCTTCTACAATGGGAAGATTGAATCTCTTCAAGGCATTCTGGAGGATATCTTTTGTTTCACTTGCTATTTGGTCTGTTTCTCCAAGCATGAGTTTATTCATTCTTGCCTTACTCCAGAACTCATCCTTACAATCTTTGAAAATCATGTTATTTTTTTTGGAGTGATGGAAGGATAAAGCTGAATTGCTATCTGTTCCCGAATCTCTAAGTCTTTTGCCTTTGCATTCTCTTTTCTCAGCTCAAGTACTTTTTCTAGACTCTTAGGAATTAGTGATATTATTTCAATGAAGGCTTTATTGTAAATGTTCAAGTACCTGACAGTAGCTTCTTCCAAAATTCTCTTGTCTACATCACTATATTCATCATAGAATTCAGTCACCGGCTATAGTTCCCATCCATAGTGACTACCTTGATGATGTCATCAATGGAAAGAGTGGGCTTTTCTAAAAATTCATCAGCATTCTCTTCCTCCTTTTTGCTAGCAGAGAACTTCTCGGATGTTCTCTTCTTTATTTCCCAGATTTCTTCATCTGATTCTGTTGCCTCATCATCTTTATGGCTTGTATACTTCCTTGAGGCTTTGGTCTTCATCCCCTTTTCTCCTTTTCTGGATGTCTTGACTTCCGGTTTGGTAGACTTTGAGCTCTTGGAAGTGACAGGAGCATAACTCTTGGAGGATCTAGTCCTAGAAGAGGTTTGTGCAGGGGCACTTTCTTCCTTTGCTTCTTCTCTTTCTTTTTCTACCTTCTCCATTTTCTCTCTGTTAGCATCAAGAGCCGCCTTTGATATGCCAAATCTTTTGGCAAATTCCTCTACTTCCCTTCTTACTTTCCTTTTTTATCTTCTGTTGCCTTAACTTAACATGTATTTTTACACTTAGTTCTTGAAAGGTTCCAAACCTTTCTGCCTCAGGGTCCTTAGGCTAGCTCAACAGATGTTGAATATGAAGCTCCAAGATTTTCTCATCGACCTCGTATCGCATAGGCATTATCCACACTATTCTGGGCTCAACTGCCTTCATTAGGCATTGATCAACTTCTCAACCATGAAGCACACTGTATCCTTGTATTTCTCAACTATGAATTGAGGTATCCTCTCTCTGGATTGCATCATGCTTTGGAAGTTCTTAAAGTAACCTCAAAGACCTGTGTTTTGAGCTTTAGCATCACCAAGTCCATACATATAATCTCTAATCTGGATTGCAACTGGTTTATCATTTTGCCATACCCAACCATGTGATCTAGGTAGCTCATTCATGTAATAAAAGAACAGACACAATATTAGACATCCATATTTAAAGGAATTCTTCTTATCCTTTTTGATCTTATGTAGGTTTTCTAACAGTTGATTTAGGAGAAGTTCACATAGGTCATAATCTGCATCTTCCCTTAACATCTGATATGTTGCATATATTGCAATCCCAGACACAGAATTATCCCTGCTAGAATGATAGATCTTGTATCCAATTATCATTGAGGCAAACTTGAAATCCAGATCTGTGATGTCATCTATGGTCATTGCCCATTTGTCAAACTTAGATCCAGTGGCTTCAGTTACTGTTTGGTTCTTGGCAGATTTAAGTGCAAGTAACCCACCGGAAGAATGCAGTCTAGTTACTGCCCTGATGACATCTTTTGTTATCTTGAAGGGCCTCATTAACCACATGAAATTATCATGCATCCTGCTTAGGACATACCTGACCCAATCATCTTCTGCAAAATAGGGAAAGTGTATGAATGTCTAAAGTGTTTATCCCAAAGAGCCTTGAATTGAGGTTTGAGTTCAAAACTCTCATCTATAAGCTATTTGTGATAGATGTCCATCAATTTAGAGTCTCCAAATTCCTCAATGTTGGCATGGATATAGAACCTAACATCTTCTGCATGTAATACCCCATGCAGAATGCTAGAAAATGCACCTAAAGGATCAACTTCTAGAGATTTATAGGGGTGTTTCTTGAATTTAGGACGTGGCCTATTAGTGATCTTTACAACCACTAGAGTAGCCATCTTGCAAAAGATTCAGAGAGATTTTCAGAATGGAAATACCTTTTTTTATGCTTTTAGGGTTTGAAATAGGAGCTAGAACAAATCGCTGGTTGAATTCGATTTTCCAGTTGATCTTGAGTGAATTGTAGAAACCTTGTTGCAGAGCTCTTCTTTTCTTCTTCTTGAATGCAAATGTGAAAATAATGAGCGAATGACCCCTTTTGTTCTTGCGCAAACCCTAATTTCCTTTTGTAATAAATGCACAACATAAGTTATCTGGTTGCCCTGTTTTGAGAGAGATCTTCTTGAATCATTGTGCTGAACTTAGAATCATTGTCAGTGAGGATTGACAATGTATCTTCTTTTCTTCAATCATGCCATGGGTCCACAGATCAAAGTATTTTAATTCTGAATCATACCAGATTTGTCTATGAAAATCCTGCGTTACCAAATGGCTATCAAACCGGATCAACTTGAGTGGTTAAACTCTTGCAAAACTCCATGCGGATCTTTCATATTTTTACTAAGGGTTATATAGATATTTTTTTGAGAACCCTTTAATCAACAGCATTCCATGTGCCGATTTTAGGCACTAATTGACTGGCTAGGGGAATTTGTTTTTCTCTATGACTCTCCCTAAGCTAGAGCTCACCTGTTTAGTTTCCGGAAGGAATATCAGCACCGGATTCCGGTGCGGATCCATCCCCAATATTTTTTGTACTCTTCTTTACCCAAATCTTTCTCATCTCCTTTTGAACTTCATCCACATTCACTTTACCTTTACCCTTATCTTGTTTTTGATTATGTTGCACTGGACCCTTTTTCTCCTGATTTTTACTTCTATAGAATTTGGCAATATGACTGGATCTATTGCAATTGTAACAGACAACATTTCTTTGCATATTTGATTGATATCCTCTTGATCTGCATTGATTAGCCATATGTCCCATTCTATTGCATGTAAAGCATCTACCATTGAATGAATTATTTATTTGCATATTTCTACATTCATGAGATTTGTGACCATACCTTTTGCAGTTGAAACAATGTCTGGAGAAGAATGGATTAGTCTAATTCATTCTCCTTTTGCACTAAGTTGCTTTATGACCGAAATTGCTGCAATTTGAGCAATATCCATTGAAGGATGGATATCTTTGAGCATTTGGTTGCCTGACCGGAGGTCTTCTAGGCCTATTTCTTTGATTTGCTAATCAAAGTTCTTCTGACCAGATTTGGAGCTTTCACCTTTCTCATATCCCAAGCCACGCTTATCATCTACCCTCTTTTGGCTTTCAGGAACTTCAAGTTGGACTGAGCTTATCTTGAATTTCTCTTTGTATTCATTTGTTGTTTGAAGATCTTGTTTAAGAGTGTCTATCTGATTCTCAAGTTGTTCTTCATTATCTCTAGCTTCTTCAAGATCAAATTCAAGATGCCTGATTATTCTGTCCATTTTGTGGCAATCCTCTATATTCTCCTTGAGGGATAATTTTAGATTATCTTCACTTTTCTTTTTTTCTTCAATTTCTTGGGTGAATCTCATAACCCTTGATTCCATTTCATGCCTTACCATAATGACCTCTTTTGACAGCTTCTCACATAGCTTATTTTTCTCATTCAGATCTTCATTAGTATCATTGTCTTCACTTTGATTGGCTAATTTTTGAAGTAGTTCCTTTCTTTTTTTCACAGAGATACTAAGTTTTTCTTTTAGCTCATTTATGAAATCATCAGCTTCTTTGAGTCTTTCTCTCAAATTATTGACTTCAGAATGAGATTGTTCAAGATCATCTAGGGTAGATTGAAGTTGTTCCTTCATACCATATATATCCATTGAGATTCCCAGATCTTCCTCAAGCTATTAGACTTTGTTCAAAGGAACTTGGCTCTGATACCAATTGTTGGAAACAAGGCAGATAACTCAGAGGGGGGGTGAATTGATTATCTCAAAATTTCTTCAACTTTTTTTTCTTTTGTTATCTTAATAATCAGTGCAACATCAAATTGTATAAGCATATGAGATCATAAGAACATAAATAAAATCAACACACATAACACAAGGATTTTTACGTGGAAAACCCTGTTAAGGGAAAAACCACGAGGTGACTAACCCAAGATTGTATTCTCTGTTAAAAGAATAAAGGAGTACAAAATGACACTTGCCAATTAGGGCTCACTGCCTGAGCACATTGCTCACAAGAGGCACACTGCCTACAAGAGACTCACTGTCTACAAAACTTATAGAAGATAATCAAGTGTTTGAACTGATGAGAAGCATCTACAAATGCAAGAGTTCAGTTCTGGTTTAGGCACAATATACTGATCTGACGCACTTCATCCTTCTTCTGCTCAATGTTGGTGTTCTGTCACATACCGGGCTTGGATAGTTGTTCCCACACTTATCTCTACTTTTCTTCACACTTTACTTCATCACTTATATTCTTCTCTCTTCACATGCTGAAATCTATTTGGTATATATATCCGCATCAAGGATTTTTATCAACTTGCTAGTTGGCATCAAGAACACTACAATTAATTACTTTGTCGGCTGAATCCATGCTTGATTTGTGATGCGTATCAAAAACATAGGTATAGAAGTCATTAATCATGTCAGCCAACAATGTATGGTCCATAAATTACTTGATCAACATCATTTACTCAAATTTGGATTGAAGTCTAATACTCTGCCGGTTAGTTCTTCCTCAATCTGCTCTGCCTGACTGGAACCCAACACTTAGATCCTCATACCTTTTTTTTGTTTTATCACCAGAGGCTAAATATTTGGAATACAGTAGTCATGATACCCCTCTTATCTTTCCCAAGTCCGCAACTTACTGAGTTACACCATCTGAAAGATCCAAACCTGATTGTCGGACCTTGTTGCATACTCTATTCTTGTTCACTGGACCAAAACAATCTTCAATCTGACTTCTGGTATAGGCATACTATGTATTGTAGATGTGTGGGATAGACTTTGTTACCATCAATGACAACACTCATGAAGCCACATAGTGTCTCTTGCCAACAGTTCCCTCTATCATCCAATGTCTTCAGTTTGTTGTCATCCATGTATTTCTAGTCATGGGTGTAGTTGTCGCTCAGTTGGTACTTGTCCTCAGGTATTGGTCATCCTTTGGTATGTGGTTATTATTGTTTATTTATTATAGTTTAAGGTTCATTTTATCAAACTTAGTTACCAAGGTATTAAGTTGTTGATTATAATCGTTTGGTTCATTTTATAGAATAAGTGATCTGTGTGTATAGATGTGTTGATGTTTAATCATTTTGGTTATATGGTCAATGTGTATTTGTTGGAGATTTATTAATTGTTATAGTAATAATAATAATAATATTGTTAATATTTAGTACTTTAATGATTTTATCTAACATGTGAGATTTTATTTTATTTTGCCATTAATTTATTGTTGGAGTGGGTTGTCAAAAAATTGAAAATTATTCCTGTGAGTGGTGCTATGAATGCAATTAATTTTGGGTTGTGGATATCTATAATGGAGAGAATGGTGATAGTGGGTATCAATTGTTTTGTCTATTTTGAGTTTGGGAAGATTATTTGAGGGGAGAAATTTGGGAAATGGAGGAGAAATCCAAAAAACATGAAGTTTGGGAAAAGAGGAAACAAGTGGAGAAAAGCATTGTAAGGCAAGCTTAAAATTGGTATGTATCTCCATGCTTTGCGAAATAAAATAATTGGTTGTCTCATCTGTGTGTTTGGATTTGCATGCAATGTCTTGTTACATCAAAATTATGGTTGTTTAAAGTTTTTTCTTTTATGGTTTCTTTACTCTTATCAAACCCAATCATAAATATACCTTGCAACCCTGTTACTCTATTAGAGGTCATTTCCTGAGGTTGTTTACCATACTGGTCGCTTGATTGATCCCCTCCTTCATGTTACGTTCGATGGACATTTGTGTTCTCAGCTCCAGACTTTCGCATGAATTTGTAATAGGGCACCATGAATGTGATTTTATGACTATTTCTTGTGCTAGTGCATTGAAAGTTACTAAAATATACTTATGCAAACCCTTTTTCCATGGTGCACTTGGTGCATATCTTCTTATTTCTTATTGAAGACCTTTTTGTGCTTTATCTGCACATCTTATTATGGAGTCTGAAGATTTAGATTTTGGCATGCTTGAATTCAATGATCACCTTCCAGATCGAGCCAAATTATTATACTGTTAGGGTGTATTTGTCTTTTGTTAGTAAACATTTGGTCTTCCATCGAACCCTTGGTGTAAATTTGGATCAACCAACTTTTGCTTTGTCGAAAGAATAAATTCTGGTGCATCTATGAAACTCTTTGTCATCGGCCTAAAGTGTAGTAGAGGTGCCTTTAATCCTTGCTAGCCTTTCCTTGTGGCATCAATTTATGAGTGGAAACACTTAAAAGCGTTGCAAATGTTAAGCGAAGCCTGAAATCATTGATTGTCGCGGATGCTTAAACCCATCAATTCCCTGCCGCTTCTTCAACATTTTAATCAATGCTGCAACCATCGTTTGGCACAAGCAATGCCTTTGAAATTGAATAATGATCAAACGAAAGCATCATCCTTTCAAGTCGATTCTTCTGTTATCATTTGTTGCATCAATCCTTTGCCTGATCGAATGCCTTATTATGCGTTTTGATTTCAGTAAATCTTCCTAATTTTGTGATCATTCCATTACTGCGAGTTGTCAAAGTCTGCCAATAAATTATGGTAACCAGTTATTAGAAGTTGTAATATCATTATTAGAAAGTAAATGGTATGAAATTGAATCATGGTAGTCGTAAGTTTATATCAATAGAAAGTCTTCTTTTTATGTAAATAGAAGTGTATTCTTTTTTTATAATTGATGTTTAGATGCTACTCGATATGAGTCAACTTGGAATATCTTTTGTTTGAAAGGAATTTCTTAACTCGTCGGTTGTTCCTATCAATGCTAGTGCTAAATATAACTAACTAAATGCTTATCGTGCTCGCTTGTATTTATAATCCATTATGTGCAAAATCTTTCCGTATCCGGTGCGATTGGTGAGTTTGGATTTACACCAGCTGATCGCATTGCTTAATTTTTTTAATGCCTTTTCAACAAATCCATTTTGGTACATATCCTGTGATAATTACATTTCATGAGATATCTCTTGAGGCATTATGTCAAACTATTAGCGTGCTTATCTTTTTTTTACAAATCCCTCTATGGTTTTGTGCCTATTTGCTATAACTTGTAAAGGGAACATCAAAATGATGGGATGATTACATCTTTTTCCTTTTAAGGAATCAGGTAGACTGGACTATCTTTAAACCCATATTCTAGTCATTATTAAATCTAAGTTATTACCTATAGCAAGGAGTTATGCCGACCGTGGAATACCTTTATACCATCCTTATATAAATATGTATTGTTGATATTACTGTTGTTTTCTTATCTATACCAATGTATTTATATTTTTTGCTAGCCTGTCTTGTAATATACCTGAATATTATGTGCTTATTACTTTCAACCAGCCCTAACACAATGTTATATCTGCCTAAAAAATATGTGATCTATAGTCATAATGTGTGCCAATTTATATGTTTGGGAAGGTGTCGACATATATTTAAGATGATTTGTTATTCTGTCTACTTCTAAAATAGTTTTAGGAAAAATATGTTGTCAATATCATATTTAGTTCTCCTCTTCAGATTTTGCATAAAATGTTGAATTTGTTTTTGTATTAGACTAATTAGTAAGTTTACAAAGTTTGCATCTAAGGTATCTAGAATATCAGAATAGGTTTTGGAATAGAAAGTAAGGTGTTAGATTTGTTATTTCATCCCTTATGATATAGAATAGTAAGAGTTTAGATTAGAAATAAGATTCAATTTGGCCCTACTCATTGTAGAAAAGAGAAGATCTTAATTTGGAATCAATTTCTTTTAATCTCTTATTGAATTAGATAGTCTTAAATTGAACTGTTGTTTTGGATCCCAGTTTAGTAATTAGATTATTAGATTGTTGTTGAAAATTTTTATATTGTTAAATAGCGATAATTGTAAATAGTATCCCATTTGATAATACATGTCAGGATTTATTACTTTTGAACTTTTGATGTTATCCATGGTGTATGATAAATATTTATATATTATAATTCATTATTTGGTTATTTAATTAATTAATTTATCTTGTTAAATGAATCAAATTTGTTTTGTGTAATGATACAGTAGCTGTATAAAAGGTAGATATTAGCTTAATTGATCTATTGGAATAGTATTTAGAAATAAAGTTAAGTTTATGATTTAGTATGAATTAGGATGTCTTAGTAGTGAAATATAATGGAGGCTTGTAGATTTTAAACATGGAATCTAGTTCAATAGAATCACAATCATATTAGAATATGTATAATATATCTAGAGTCTCTAACTAGAATGTTAGCTCTTTAAAATTAGATGGATAGAGTTTCATACTAATGCTAATTCTTATGATAGACTCAATGTATTATAAAGTTATAACCTTGTTAAACTCATTTTCTTGCATTGCTTATTTTTTTTCTTAGTTCAAAACATAAGGTATATATATTTATAGATAGGTAGTATGATAATATTGTCTTTAAAATATTGATGATATTATAGATACATGATGATAGGTTTTGTAGTGTTCATAGAGTTAGTCTACGAATTTAACTTATGATTGATATATTTTGGTAGAAGATAATAT
Source organism: Cunninghamia lanceolata (assembly GCA_027924645.1). Taxonomy (NCBI): domain Eukaryota; kingdom Viridiplantae; phylum Streptophyta; class Pinopsida; order Cupressales; family Cupressaceae; genus Cunninghamia; species Cunninghamia lanceolata. Next base: position 18,016,462 of record BSBN01000547.1, read on the forward strand.
TTAGTTTAGTTTTAGTAAGACTTGTCAAGTGTGTATATATATATCTTGCTTCCATCTCACCTTAAGGAACTTGATGGTCATAAAATGAAGCCTAATCTTAATGATAAAATAAGGATTGTGTATAATTATGAAATTGAGGGTAGGTTTGAAGTGATAGAATGTTTAGTAATTAACTCTTATTCTTACTAATTGGACTAGACGGATGTCTTAACTTCTTGTGTTTTGCTTATACAATTATTTGAATAGAATTTACAAGTTGTCTAGATCTACATCAATACAGAAAGTGGTTTAGCTTAGTAAGGGATAGTATCTTTTTGACTAATTATTCTGTTATAGAATATTGGTAGATCTTCAAAGATATTGAGTTAGCATTAAAATGTTAAAATATTATTGTTCCGCATTTTGAGATAAATTCACTTTATTCTTGTTAGATGATTGACCATTATTAGTGCATCAGATCATATGTCACATTTGTGGTTTTGTTATTGAAGTATTGATGAGGGATCTTGGTTTATGATGTGTTTTGGAAGTGATTGTGATGTGTGACCATTGCATTTTAATGGTGTCATGCGTTGTGTTATTTGGAGAAATTGGTTTCTAGAGGCCTAGGAGGGTGTGATTGTGTGGGGGTTGGCTATATGTGTATCTTGTGAGTTGAATGAAATGTATTCTTGAAATATGGTTTCTTATTCCTATTGGAATGTTACATGTGCAAGATGGTTGTGCCTTGCTCAATGTACCTATACATCTGATTATATTGGTTATGCAAGAAGGTAAATGCCTTGCATTGTATTTGAGCACTTGTAGTTAAGTTGGTAAAAGTCCTACTTGATGGATAGGGTTTTCTAGATGTAGATAGGGGAGTGGATTTCAATGTGGGCCCAGGGCCCAAACTGGCTAGCCAGGATAACCCATTGGAAGTTGGTAATCAAGTGATAACCTAATTAATGAATTAAGGGGGTTGTGTAGTTAATCACATTAATCAAGATAAAGTATGCCTTACTCATGGCTCAAGTGCTTGTTTAGGCTTGAGATGAGATGTGAAGGCCTGGAATGGAAAATCAATTGCCTTGTCTTCATGGAAGGTATGTTGGTTCCGCATGAGTTTGTATGGGTGCGGACAGTCAGGAGAGGCTACCAGGATAATCCAGGATGGGGGCTGGTGCCTAGGAAGACCTGCCAGGATAACCCATGACAAGCTATGTGATGACACTACTCCCTATTGCAGTCTAGCACTCCCAAGTTGTATTTTCCTCCTTTGGTTGTGTGAGTGCCTCTGGAATTGCATGTTAAGTGTGTAAGTGTTGTTTGAGTTGCTTGTGATGATCATATTGACCAAGGTTGTATTGGAGTCATGTGTAGTCCTTGCATCTGTTAGCCTTTTATCTTTTGACGGTTGTCTTTGTGGGACCTCATTGTTATCTCCTAGCACGGGGGGTGGACCTTAGGGTTCCACATGGTCAGGTGGATGTGCCTTATTCCATTAGTTTTATGGCATCATGGCTCATGTGTAAAGAAGATGTATCTCTCAGTTTGCACCTGTAATTGAAGATAGATATTTGTACCATTTGCATTAGACCTGTGTATCAGTGAGATTCATTATGTAATTTGATGTATTCTGTAAGAAAGAGATTTTGTATCATTGTAATTTTGCAAATCCTCTTGTATGATAAACTAATCTGTACTTATAATCATTTTTCATAAAATGTTGATGTATCTATCTGATTATGTAATCAAGTTGTTAATTGAGTTATTTGACTAAGCTATGTATGTTGTTGGATATTGTGTTGTATCAATAATGCAGTTGTGTAATCCCTAGAGATGATAGTTTAACTTGTTATTATCAGACTATGTTATGTTTTGTATCATTATTCCTGTTTTTAAAAAAATAATAATAATATTTCTGCCTTTTAATGCATAGTTGAACTTATCTCTAGGGTTGCATGGCGGGGCATTACATATATTGCAACATTCTCTCAATAATTGATTGTTGATTCCTTCCCAATTCTATTTTGGTATCAGGGCAATAAAATTCATGTGCCTGTGCTTATGAGAACAAATGGACCATTACTCAAAGTAAAGGATGATTGCAAAGGCATGTAGAGGTCATCTAAAGCATGAAGAGAAATACATGAGTGGAGTTGTTTTAGGAAACATAGTTGGTTACCAAGTGCCCTAGCCCTACAACCAAAAATGTAATAAGACGCGAGTAAAATCATGTCCAAACATTAGAAAATTCATGGGATAACAAGTCACAAATCACAATTTGCAACATTCTATCGCTTGAAATCCTAAATTGTGTAGGATAATGGCCATGGAACTTGTAACACTCTATAACAGATTCAACAAATTGAAGGTCTACAAACTGCCTATTGTGGATTCAGTATCCTGAGGTTGTGTGAAGATTGTTGTCAGTATTGTTCCTTCTACTTGGAGATTGTCTAACACACTCATCAAAACATTCCCTGTCTATGCCAATGCAAATCAAAGAAGAAACATCTAAAAGACATATTGTCACCTACAAAAGTATTTTCTTAAAAATTCAAAAGGCGTGAGAGATTAAAAGGTGTATAACATAATTTACCTTATTCTTTCTGCAATCAAGCAAATATATGTTATAAAAAAGGGATGGGAAAAATTCTTTTTTGATTTTGGAGAATACCAACTTTTGAGAATACTAAAAGAAACTTTAGGAAGCACACTAGTAAATAAAGAATTATTTGAAAAGAATTTAATTCTTTAATTATTTCTTATTTCTAAAATTCAAAAGAAAAGTATTAATATTAAAAATGCATTAATATAGTTATTGACCAAAAAAAAATGCATTAATATAGTTATTGACCAAAAAAATGCATTAATATAGTAAACAACAAAACTATATTTTATTATTTATTTTTTTAGCACTTAAAATATTATTTTGGAGCAAAGAAAAAACATTTTTTAAAATTACAAGCCATTTCTTTATTGAGTTTTGTAAATACATAAACAAAACTAAATTCGTAGTGTTTGGTATTAATGGTGCCTTTGATTTGTATTTACGAGTAATGTCGTCATGTTGAATTACTACATTTAATACCTTAAAAAGTTGCAACGACAGCGTCTGTGGCATCGTCCCTATAAATCATCAATGAGATATAAGAGCAAAATTTCTTGTTGGACAAATAAGGAGCCCCAAAATCCTTAAAAATGGCTTCCAATACTCCAAAAATCATGCTTCTTGACTCTTAGCTTTTGCAAGGTGACAATTATGCCACCTGGAAACTAAGGTACAAATTCAATTTGAGTTTGAAGATTTGTGGGACAGTTTCTGGACACATCACTAGACTTGCACAAGCTAGTGCTAGCCAAAATTGGTTTGATAAGGCCAAACTCATAATATTGTTCAGTGTTTCTGATGAGATTCAACCTCACATCTGAATAGCCCAAAGAGGCTTGGACGAGGTCAAAAATTAGAATCAAAATTTTCATTTACAACATCAGTTGCATTGTTTGCAAATGCAAAGTGGTGAAGATGTGGATAATTTTTCCCTTGGTGATGATACATCTTATGAAGTACAAAAGCAATAATTGCAATGAAAAATCAAAAGAGAAAAATTAACTAAATTTACATGTCTATATAATGTTTGAATTTTTTTTAGAGTTATTCATTTGAAGATGTCTTAAAATACTAAGACATATTTTAATATAAATAAACTTACATATAAATTAAATATACATAATCATTATCCTATATAAATTTTGAAGGTTTGTTCAAAATCTTTAGGCTACTTTCATTTGATACAATCTTTTTAAAATTTTAACTGTATTTAAAAAAAAAATCCTTGAATCCTGATGGCTGGCTAGTCACATCTTTTTCAAAGATGACAAAGCAAGTATCGTCAACAATCATTGAATAATATCCAAATAGTTGGCGCCACTATCTCCTTAATAAAAACCTGAAGGCTTTTGGAAAAGGAGTCCACCATATCACCCAATCCCATAACATTTCTCCTCGCCAACTGTTCCCTGGGACAGTGGAGTCAAACTTCCTTCCTCACAAATGTCGGTGTCATTAACCACCCATACATTCCTCTCTAAACACGGCCTAACTTGGTTTAAGATTTAATGGCTGGAGAGTACATGGAAGTTAGCGTGTTTTAAAGTTAGAAGTCAGGTAAGGAGGTTATAGGTGGGCCTGGAAGTCGGCCTTGCCAAAGGGTTTGTATATAGCACTACATTATTAATGGGTAGGGTTTGTATATAGCATTGCCAAAGGGTTTGTATATAGTAGGATATAGAAGGAAAGAGAAGTCAATTAGTGGATAGCTTGCTTGTTAGTGGCTTTGGTGCTTAGCAATGTGGTTGGGTATTAGGGGGTCCCATAGGCTGCTTGGTGTCGTGGACATTAATGTTGATAGGAAAGGTTGAAGTACAATCCACGTTTAGGAGGTAAGAAAGAAACACTTTGGCCTAAACAAAAATATTCAACCAAAATGAAAAGGGACCTGCCATCAAGACATTATATTGAAGGAAACCCAATATTTTTTAACTTGGTTTTTAAGATGATGAAAATTACTTAAAAGTTTGCCTAATTTACTATTTAAAACCCCTTCAAGGCCAGGCATAAGTCTAACATAGTAATGCCACTTTGAAGAGCACTCAAACATGACTTTAAGGGCAATCTATCCCATGGCGATAATGACTAATACTTATAGCATTTTTTTTAATGAAAATGCAAGTTATCTATTAAAATAAAAACACTTCACAAAAAAAAAATAGGTGGTTAAAAGGCACACCCTTAAAGTCACATGGGCTAAGCCCCGAAAGTTCTAGATCAAAGTATCAAGGGTACAGAACCCATATAAAAACATAGAAAAAAATAGAATTAAGCTGCCAATGCCACCCCCGCAGATGCCAGATCCCTGTCATCCGGTTTCCCCCAAATATTAGCAGCAGGGTCCGGGTTGACATCAGGCATAGCCCAGCCATCTTCATTTTCCTGTTCTTCATTTTGAACATTTGGCTCCTCGTGCTGAGGTGAGATAGCCAAATTCAACCAGGGGAAGACTTTAGTATTATCCCATCTTGTATTAGGTGGATGAGAAGGACCAGGAACATTCCAACTATTGTTATCGCTAGTGGGCCAACCCGCATTATCCCCTGCAGCACTTGTAGCACGGCCTGAGGTCCAACCATGCTGAAGTGGAGAGGCCGAGCGTCTGCGATGGTGAGAACCACGATGCTGAGCAGGCTAGGAGCGGGGCCGAGACTCTCTAGCCGAACCACTTCTTCATCTGTTAGGAGAATGGGCTCTGACAGAGGAAGGTGAGGGAGGAACTCGAGCCACAGTACAAGGAGCATTCCCCAATGATCCAATAACTCTTGTAAGTGTGCCACCTCTAAGGCAACTTTGTTATCTTGCACTTGAATCTGCATAAGAACATTAGAACAGATAATTGTTTTAATGTAAAGAAAAACAAAAGTTCCAATTTTACTTTATGAGAATATACAAGAATTATGATCTTTCCATAATGTAAATAGTATCTCCACCCTGAAAATATGCCAAATCTGAGTAAATCTTTCAGGAAACTTGGGTGAGTCACCCAAAAGAATGATTTGCCAGGTTAATGGCTCAGGTTTGAAAAGGCGGAAGAAATTATGAATCCATAGCCAGAAAGCTTGTGCTCTGGTGCAATACGAGAAGAGATGTTGAATTGTCTCAGACTGTCCACAAAAAGGACAACGGGGATCCTAGACCCCAAGATGAAACAACCTAGTACCAACAGGCAGGCCCTGAAAGAGAATACTGAGCAAGTTTTGTCTCAAGAATGGTAGACCAAATAGTTTTAAATCTGGAATGCCAAAGACTCAAAGAGCTATGAATAAGCCAATGCTTATTAAGAGTGTCAGCCATGGGCAAATGTGCTGAAAGCCACCTGTAAGCCATCAGTGGCTTGAAATGATGCATTGGTGTTTCAAGATACCACTTCCAGTCCTTCCACCATGGCTTGTTGGACTGAATTCCAACCTTGTGAAGCATTTTAGGTGGAATAGTCGTGATAATTCTGTCTAAGTAGACTTATCAACTTTTGAAAGACCAAATTTAACACGAAATGCTTCCCAAGCCAAGAGGCTCATAGTGGGCTGGTGGAACATATCCTGTAAGGTCTGAACACCTTTTTTATTAAATTTTAGAGCCTTTAAACTAGGCAATTTAGCCAAAGATTGGCCTACAGAAGCTAGGAGAGGTGACCACCAAATATTAAGGTGATTGAAGGAAAGAGCAACATGAAATCCATCACCAGACCAACATAACCAAGCTTTAACTTTTTCCCAGGCTTTCCAAATGCTTTTAACCACAAACGTGCCCTAGATCTGAATTGGTTCTCTAATGACAAGGAGAGTAGAAAAAATAATTCCTTTCCAAGCTGGTTTGTGCAAAGGATGACCTATTTCAATGTTATGTCAGAGTAAAACTTTCCATGCCTCACAGCCAGTGAGAGCACGAATGATTCACTTGATAGACAAGGCAGTTCCTTGGCGTTGGGTAGAAAGAATACCAAGCCCTCCAGAATCTCAGGGAAGGCAGCAAAACTCCCATGCAACATGGTGAAAACCATGGCGAGTATCAGAAGAGGTCCATAGAAAATCCTTCAAGAGTTTTTCTAGTTTGGCATAAGAAATTTTTGAAGGAGCCCAATAAGAAGAATAATAAACATGGGTTGCAGCCAAGATCTTAGAACAAACATAGAATTTACCAGCCAGAGAAAGTGGCTTAATAATCCAGACTACAAGTTTTTGTTCCACATGGGTAAGAACAGCTTGCCATAGAGTAGCAGAAGTGCCCTGGAAAGCAAAAGGAATACCCAGGAATCTAAAAATTTCACCATGGCCAACCCAACACTAGCCATACTGCTGAAGCCAATGAGGAATGGGAAGAATTGACTGCCTGTAGCATAACATTTTATGCCACTGAATGGAAGAACCTGAGGCTAAACAAAAGGTCTTTAGACAACCAAGAGCATTTTTAACTTAATTTTCTTCTTCCAGCAGGGTTAAAAAAGAGTCATCAGCAAAATGACCATTAACTAGTTGACTAGAGGAATTAGGTAAAGAAATACCATGAACAAGTTGATTGGATATTGAATGAGCAAGAAGATAACCAAAAGCCTCTGCCGCAAGAGCATACAGGCTTGGAGCAAGAGGGCATCCTTGCCAGATAGATCTGAAAAGGCCAAGAGTATGGCACTGATGGCCATTGATAATGATACATTTAGAGGCATCTGAAAAGAGCATTTTGACAAATTGAATAAAAGAGGGTCCAAACCCTAATGTTGCAAGCATGGCAAGGAATAAAGCGCCATTCAATGAGATCATATGCCTTAGCAAAATCATATTTTAAAAAGATTGCTTTTTGATTTGGTTTTTGTGCCCATTCCATTCCCTCCCAAACAACAATGATATTATCTAAAATATATCTAGATTTAATGAAGGTTGTTTGTTCAGGGTGGACAATCAAAGGAAGTAGGTTGCGAAGTTTGAGCGAAAGGGCTTTAGCAATGATTTTGCATGAAACATTGAGGAGCGTAATGGGTCTCTAGTTACAAATATCCTCTGGATCACCAGCTTTAGGTATGAACTTAATGTTTCCTTGATTTTTAATATTTCCTAAAGAATTAGAATGAAAAGCTTCAAGGTAAACATTGTGTAAATCTTTTCCTAAACAATCCCAAAGGGATTTATAAAACTCACAAGGAAAGCCATCAATTCTAGGAGCTTTTCCATTAGCCATAGAGCAGACAACTTCTTTTAGGTCTTCAATGGCCAATAATTGATCACAGAAGCATGTCTAGGTTGAGGAGAGCTTTTTTGGAACAACAACAAGACAATCTTGCAAAGCAGTCTGTCGCTCAAGAGTGTAATCTTGAGAAGTGAAAACTTTTTCATAATGTCTTACAAAAGCTTGGAGAATGTCTGGTAGATCTGTATGAATAGTATTATCCTCTTTGATTTGCTTAATACCGTGTGAGGAATGTGTAGCTCGGAGAGCAAGAAAGAATTCCTTAGAAACACGGTCCCCAATTTTTAGCCAGTGCATCCTGGCTTTAAGTTGTGCTCCTCTGGCAGCATGACAATCATCCATCTATTTTTGATGCCGTATATTGGCAACTAGGATTTGTTTAGAAGGAGAAAAAGGCTTAGTACCCAAGGCCTCAGAAGCAAATTTCAAAGTAGTGACAGTAGCTTCATAAGCCCTTCTCCTAAAAATGGCCAGCTGACGCCCATAGATGCAAAGAAACCTCGCAGTGCGGGCAATAGCATCATTCCACCACTTAATCTAGCCAGTAGAATGCAACAGACGACATTCTAAATTCCATATAGTTGAAATGTGTGCCAAGGTGGGTTGATGAGCAAGCAAGGAAGTGTTCTGAAAAAACTAAGATTTCATGGCACATGGCTAAGTCAATTGCCACTCAATGGCAAACTGAATTGGAAAGTGGTCTGACAACGTCACATCCACTAACAGCTGCACAGGAAGGGTGGATGACGTGGAAAAATTAAAAAATGATTGTGCAGAAATCATAGCACGATTAAGGCATTTAAAGACCCTGTCAGTTCCAGTTCAAAAATTACACCAAGTATGCCATAAAGGACTAGAGTGACGGTGGCCAACATTGTGATAAAAAAATCCCAATTTATTGCACATATGGAACCACGTCTCTCTTTCGCCAGCTGGCCACCAAAAAAGCAAAACGCCATCTTTGTCAGTAGTTGTTTCAACCATATTAAAATCCCCACAAATAAGCCACGTGGCCACAGGCATTGAATCCGCAATCCATCACCACAAAGCAAATCTTTTTGATGCGTCATTTGAAGCATAAATATTAATAATCCCAAAGCAGTGATTATTAATATTAAGAAGCGTCCATACTAACTGGTTGGTGGGATCCACCCCATGGTCCACCACTAAATCATGCCACCGAGGGGACAAAAGAGTAGCAACACCACCTTTGCCAGCCTCATGGGTGGTGGAAAAAAGTTTACTAGCTGGCCAAATACAACGGCAAGCCGAAGACAAAAGAAAGCCTGTAACTTTAACTTCTTGCAAGCATAGAACATCAAGAGAAGCATAATGATGGAGAGCATCATGGATAGAGTACTTCCTAGTGAGGTCAGTGAGACCTTGAACATTCCAAGAGAGAAAATTCATTTAAAATCCTCCACCATCTCCCCAGAATCCAGGGTTTTAAAGGAAGCAAAACTATTCTGCAGAAGTCGGTGGGGTTTGACCCAAATTGAAGAGGAGGGATTTGTTGTTTTTTAATCTCCTAAATAATTTCTCCCTCCTCAGGAAGCTCTCAACTACGAGAGCACCTACGAGGCGACAAGGAAGGATTGACATGGGCTCTTGCCCTTGGCAGCGATGATTGCTGCGAAGGTAGCACAATAGGACTCTTATTTTTGTCCTCATTCGTAGAAATCTTTGAAATCTCTTTAACTATTTCAGTGGTTTTGAGAGACGTGCCTAAATAGTATCCCTGGGTGGAACCCGGGTCCTAGGCACAGCAAGAGGACAATCCCTAATTTTATGCTCAGCTGACTGGCAGCGATAGCAAGTATTGGGCAAATTTAAGTATGTGACCTTCTGAGTGTGCCGAAGGGGGCCAATTTGAATGTCAATAAATTCCTTGAGGTCTTTCGAAAGATCCACCTCAACACAGACACGTTTTTGAGGGCGTGCTTAAAGAACCTATCAGGTTCAACACAAATAACTCTTCCTAAAGAAGAGGCAATGTCATGCAAGAAATGCAAACAGGGCAAAGGCAAACTAGGGAATTCAATCCACACTGGAACCTTGTGTTTGGTATCATCAGAGGCCACAAAATCTCAGGTCCACTGTTGGAAGACCAACAAGGAAGACCGAACATACCAAGGACCATGGTTCAAAATAGCTTGAGCATGGCTAACTTCTGCAAAGCGGAAAAGGAAAAACCCTTTGGTTAGATTTTGGACCATATCAAGGCAGGCCCCATGAGGGACCCAAGCCTTCTGGACCCATTCTTTGAGCATAGATTCAGGGGGAGTTCTCCTTACAAAGTAACCACTGAGAGTATGCTACTCTAACCATAAACATGCAGTATCAAATTCCTATGATGGTAAGATCACATCAGCAAGAGAGTCTGAGGGCTTACCTCGTGGAACACCTTCGGAACAAATTTTCAGGGATGCTTGGTCGGTGGAGGAGCCATTGTTCAGAGTTGAAAAACTGCTAACACCAGCAACAAATGCCAGGTTAGAAGCGGTAAGAGGCATTTAAATGGCCAAAATGCCGCAATAAATGTGGGTGTACAGGAAAAAAAGGCTATAGTTCCTGTGCCTAGAGTGTGGTATGGCACCTAGAGAGACAATGGTGGCCAGCTTCAAAAAAACAAGCAGAGCAAAAGAAAACTGAGCAGTTTTCTTGAGTTTTGGGTGCTTATTTTTATTCTCAACCCTATTCACGAAAGTATTTTTTTGCTCTACAAATTAGTTTTATGCTCTGCACTTTTTGTTTTTTTCCCTATGCTTTTTGTTTTCTATTTTGGGATTCAATTTTTTGTTGTTTGCAATTATTGTTTTGTGCACTACTACTTTTTATTTTTTTCTATGTGTGACCACAAAAATAGTCAATAAATTTCATACACAAATTTGAATCCTCTTTTGTTTGGCAAGTGATTCTCAAATTTTGAAACCTTATGATTTGCTATCCAAGGATGTGCCAAAATATTGTTCAACAATTTTGAATTAAAATAGGAATTCATGCACTCAGACATGCCACTTGAAATCTCCTTTTAATGAAATATTTTTCTATCACTCAAGTAGACATAATGATTAACACTTTATAAATTGCATATTTTGATTTCAACCAAACTTATTTCTCGCCTCAATGAACTTTCTATCATCTCTTTATCAATATATCTTCATTCTTTGCCTTTTTGAAAGTGTTCAAAAGTTATTTGATCTCCTTGCATTAAGACATAGAAAAAGACGACAAAAACATCGACCATAAGGAAAATATGACTATTTGAATGAATGGAGAAATGAGGTTTTAGCTTTGAAACTTAACACAATAGGAAAGTTTTGTGAAAATTCCATATTGGGCACATCAACATTTAAGCTGACTCTTCGCATTTTTGTCCTTTTACATTTGAGTTTACTCTTTGGTTCCATATGATGAAGCTTCACTTCCATATGATGACTCTTCACCTTCATCCACTTCTTAGTATTGTGATGCTTCTTATTCCAAAAATAATAATGCAACTACTATATGTGTCAAGCCATTAGAATCAATAATAATATACAAGTGTTCCAAAGCTATCAAATGAAAATTTAAATAGAATTGGGAATCCTAATGAGCAATTTGCTATTGAGAGAATGATGCAATATATACATTAGGACAGTTGGTAAATAAACTACCAAGCTAAGCATGCTCGATAAATAGTTATAATTGTTTGGTTGGGTATATGTGGCCTAGTTGGTTATTTGCCAACCATCCTCATGTAAATATTGTAACATTCTCTCAATAATAAATTGCTCATTCTTTCCCAATTCTATTTTGGTATTAGAGCAATGAAATTCATGTCCCTGTGCTTATGAGTAAGAATCCCATCAATCAAAGTGATGGATGATTGTAGAGGCATGTAGAGGTCATCTAAAGCATGAGGAGAAACACATGGTCATTTTAGTGAAACATAGTCGGCTACCAAGTGCCCTAGCCTTGCAACCAAAAATACGATAAGACATGTGAGCAAAATCATGTCCAAACATTAGATAATTCATGGGATAACAAGTCACAAATCACAGTTTGCAAAATTCTATCGCTTGAAATCTTAAATCATGCAGGATAATAGTCATGGAACTTGTAACACTCTATAACAGATTCAACAAATTAAAGGTCTACAAACTGTCTATTGTGGATTTAGTATCTTGAAGTTGTGTGAAGATTGTTGTCAGTATTGTTCCTTCTACTTGGAGATTGTCCAACACACTCATCAAAACATTCCCTGTCTATGCCAATGCAAATCAAAGCAGACACATTTGAAAGACATGTCGCCTACAGAAGTATTTGCTTAAAAACTCAAAAGGCGTGAGAGATTAAAAGGTGTATAACATATTTTACCTTGTTCTTTCTACAATCTAGCTAATATTAATTAAAAAAAAAGGGTGGGAAAAATTCTTTTTTGATTTTGGAGAACAACTTTTGAGAATACTAAAAGAAATTTTAGGAAGCACACTAATAAAAAAAGGGGATTGTTTGAATAGAACTTAATTCTTCAATTCTTTTTTATTTCTAAAGTTCAAAAGCAAAGTATTAAAAATGCATTAATATAGTAAACAAAAAAACTATATTATATTATTTATTTATTTTCACTTAAACTATTATTTTGGAGCAAAACAAAAATAATTTCTAAAATTACAAGCCATTTCTTTATAGAGTTTTGTAAATACATAAATAAAATTAAATTCACGGCATTTGGTATTAATGGTGCCTTTGATTTGCATTTATGAGTAATATTGTCATGTTGAATTGTTGCATCTAATACCTTAAAAAGCTGCATAGACAACGTCTGTGGCATCGTCCTTATAAATCATCGGGGAGATATATGGGCAAAATTTCTTGTTGAAGAAATGAGGAGCCCCAAAATCCTAAAAAATGGCTTCCAATGCTCCCAAAATCATGCTTTTAGACTCTTAGTTTTTGCAAGGTGACAATTATGCCATCTGGGAAACCAAGGTACAAATTCAACTTGAGTTTGAAGATTTGTTGGACAGTTTCTAGACACATCACCAGACTTGCATAAGTTGGTGCTGGCCAAAGCCGGTTTGATAAGGCTAGACTCATAATTTTGTTTAATGTTTTTGATGAGATTCAACCTCACATCTGAACAACCACAACTGCCAAAGAGGCTTGGGATCACCCAAGATAAAATACAAGGCCAAAAATTAGAATCAAATTCTTCATTTGCAACATTAGTTGCATTGTTTGGATATGCGAAGTGGTGAAAATGTGGAGAATTTTTCCCTTGGTGATGATACATCCAATGAAGTACAAAGGCAATAATTTCAGTGAAAAATCAAAAGAAAAAAAAAAGCTAAAATTACATGTCTATGCAATATTTGAACACCAATTTTCAATACATACTTGGTAACTCCTCTGTAGATTGAATACTGACATCGCTAGTGATGGACTTCCCCTTGGGCAAGCTCTTTCGAGTCTGTTTAACATTTTGCTAAGTTAACCTAGCAGCAAATTTATCGCCATCTTTCTATTGCCTCATTGGCCAAGGCCTAAATTTGGCGGTCGACCTTACCTGTCAAAAATTTTTTATGACGGTTATCCATTTAAAAATGTTCTTAAGATACTAAAACATATTTTAATATAAATAAACTTATATAAATTAAATACACATCTTCGTAATCCTATATAAATTTTCTCATATTTTAGTGTGATACAATCTTTTTAAAATTTTAATTGTATTTTACAACCAAAAAAATCTCTAAATCGTGATGGCTGGTGCAAAATTCGGCTAGTCACGTCTTTTTAAAAAAACAAGCGTAATGATATCTCCCGGCCGGCTCGCCAGTTGTTCCTGTGATAGGTAGAATTGAACGTCCTTTCTCACCCACGTGAAGCTGCGTCATTAAACACGGTTCACTCATGCATGCCCCTCTAAACACGGCCTACCTCAGTTTAAGATTTAATTTCGAAACACTAAGCGTAGTTTAAAGTTGAAAGTTATGTAAGGAGATTATAAGTGGGCCCGGAGGTCGGCGTTGTCAAAAGGTTTGTATGCTAGCACTACATTAGATTATTTATCATTATATTATGTTTTTATTATTTATTTATTATCAAAAGGTTTGTCAAAAGGCATGTATGTTTTTATTATTTATTTTTTCTTATATTAGTCCTCCTCTATCTCTATCTCTCTCCTTTTTGCATCCTTTTCTTCTTTACATTTTTGTCAATCCCATTTATCTATTCATATCGGTGTCTTTTTGGATATTTTGTTACTATTCCTACTCATATTATTTACATATATATTAAACATGTTACTCTAATATGCTTTTATTTATTGTATATTATTTATTCACTGATTTTTTGTGGTTCATGAATACATTTTGATATATTATTTTGTTATATTTATTAGCCATAATTATATAACCCCTCATTTTTCTCTTTGTATCTTTTTGTTTCACTTATATGTATGTCTTTTGTTTCACCTATGTATCTACTTACCTTACTATTCCTATTTATTTTCTATTTACTTACTCTCTATAAATATGGTTACTTCTATATTTATATTTTTATATTTTTATATATCTATAACTATTGTTTTATTTTTCTTTTATTTTCATCTATTAAATATGATCTTTTTGGTAAATTAATTTATGTGTTTCTTTCAATTTTAGCTGTGTTATTTTTATTCTTGTAATTTTATAGATTTATCCTTTCTTAAATATATTGAGTTCTTTTTTCTATCTTATCCAATTCTACTATCCCTCCTACTCTCTCTTTCTATGTATCTTCCATTTTTATTTAATTACTCTCTAATTTCTATTTGCTTTTGTGTTTATTTATATTTAGTTCTAATATATTTGCTTATGCATTTACTTACCTCACTTTTCTTTCTTTTATTTATCTATCTACTTACTTTCCATAAATATATTCACTCATATAGTAAGATTTCTCTAATTTGATATATCTGTTGATTTATCATTTTTTTTTGTTCTTCTCTTATTTCTTTCTTTTGAATTTAATAAGTAAATACTTTTCATTTGTTATTTCCCTATATTTATAGATATATCTACTCGTAAATAAATTGAACTCTCCTTATTCACTCTCTTGTTCTATTTACTGTATGTCATATAACCATATCTGCTTCTTGTCTTATCTATATACATATATCCTATCTAATTTCTTTATTTACATTTAGTAGTTCTATCATATGTATCCTTTGTATCTAGTTATACTTCTACTCACCTTATTTCTACACATTTTAGGTTTAATTTAGTTATTTATAATTACATTATTCTCTCATCTATTTAGTCACCATGGCTAGCATACATTCCATTATCTCACATATCTATTATTTACTTATACATTTAATTTCCTTTTTCTGTTTCTTTTTCCTTTATTGGTCTATCTCCCCTCATGTTAAACTCTGTGCCCACACTCCCCCCTCTCTCTTTATAAGTAACCATCTCTGCAATTGCAACTTACTTATTCTCTTCTCTTCATCCTGATGATGGATCACGAAGTGTGATCCGAAACATCGATCTGAAAAAGCTACACACAGTCTAATCCAGAAGCACACATTCAAACTACATTAGATGTTATTATCGAGAGGAAAGGTTGAAGTACAATCCACAATTAGGAGGTAAGAAAGAAACACTTTGGATCAATATTGGTGCAATCTATTGGTAGTTTTGAAGTGGTAATACCAAGTAGGTGGCTCCAAACATATAGCTTTATAGTTAGTATCAATGCATGAATTACATTTTCTGATACAAATGATCTCATTGCTCAAATTAGTAATCCCAATTTAGGATTATTGGTTTTGGTGATCCTCTAGTAGTGATGATGGGGAATTAGAACTTCAGATAAAATTTTGTAGCATTGAGTCAAGATGACCAATAGGAGTAATTCAACATCCATAAATAGTAAGATAGAATACAATGGAAAAGCTTACAGATCATTTTCCCCAATTAAACAACTGGATTTTCTTGTGAGAAATATCTAATAAGATAGAAAGTAAAGATTGTTTGCTTAAGTAATCTTCAATGAGAAAAGATACTAAAGGAATTTGAAGTGTAAATTCCCCAATTACCACATCAAAAAACTAAGGATTTTTCTGCAAACCAATATGATATTATGATACATGAAAAGATTTGTCACACTTATTGTGCCTAGAAATGAAACATTGAGAGAACTTGCATTCTATTTAAGGTTGGTAGTAAGTTCAAGTGTAGCAAAAAAAAAGTATATCACTCAATTGCTAATACCACATTTTGCCCATAAATCTAAGAGTAGTGCAGTTGATTTAAAAATATGAAACAAGATAATTAAAGAGATGATACAATATGTGTAGTATAATCCTCAAATTGATGAGTATAAAAATTGATCAAAGTGGGTCATATATAGTGTATAGATAACTCAGTAAAATGTATTGTCGTTGGACAACGCTGGACCCCTTAAAAGGTATTGAACCTTTTTTCAAATATACCCATGTTTATTTTCATAAAATGCCTCCTCTATGGTAAGTCATCTCTTAAATGAAATGGGTTGCATATCCTTTGTCCTCAATATCAAGGGAGACACGACTTTATAGCCACATACTCTGAACGCAATCTCTAATTTGGTAAAGAAAGATCTAGCTTACAGGAAATTTATAATTATGTCAAAGGCGTTCCCTATATGAAATGGACGACCTCGCTTGATAGATCAACGACTAAAATTTATGCAAAAGTAGGGAAGATGATAAAAATGTCGTCGTTCATTAATTTAGCTTCACCATTTTTTTGTTTTCCGTCGCGTTCACAGTCATATTTCCATCGTCGTAAGAAACAAATGAAAAATGAAGGGAAAACATCAAGTTTTATTCCAATAAATTGCATTGTGTTGGTGATTTTCTCCAGGCACCATTTTATTTTTCCCCCATTTATTGTGTAGGTACCTAATATTAATGAAGAAAAGAAGCAAATATGATCAATTTGAGGAGATCATGTTGTGTCAAATCAGATTGATAGTTGGGTTGGCTTCAAACAAATTGTAAATTCTAAATCAACCCAAGATAGAGACAGGGATAGAGATAGGGGATAGAGAGAGAAGTAGAGAGATAGAGATAAAGAGGCATATATATATATATATATATATATAGAGAGAGAGAGAGAGAGAGAGATGATTGATTCAATTGGAGGTGTGATCTTATAATAGGGGAAAGCCCTTATAATAATAGACACAGAAAACTAAGGAATACCTTGTAATCGATGGGCTCGAATTGACAGTATGTGCAAAAAGACACAAAAGTTGACTCTTCTGGTTGCGTATTCCCTATCTCCTTAGCCACAACTCTTCTTTCCTATTTTCTGTTCGACCGTAACTGTCAAGTTTTTAACCTTTTTAACCTCCACACCTGGCTCAAACTGAGTTGTCCTCCTTAATAGCTCAAGCACGACTTCCTTTTTAGTCACCGTACTTTGCACCTTTTCATTAAGATATAGTTGCCAACTTAATAAATATATAACAGTCCATAAAGTTTTGGTTTTAATAGTCACCACATGGGTAAGTGCAAAAAGATGGGGGCCAAAAAGTGGCCAAATGGTTTTTTAAAAAAAATAATACATAATGTGAGCGCGTTATGAACCACTATAAATAAAAAAAAGGCTGTCATTTCATTTCATTTCTATTTTTCTCCTCTATCCCCGCGGCTTGCAAACCCTACGAAGCGCGCTAGCATTTTGGAAAAGTTAATTCAACAACAAAATCTCGTTGATTCGTCACCAAAATGCTGACACGACGTCGAGCACGCCAAAGGAGTGAGTTTTATTTTATTTTTTGTTTGAATTTGCTTCTAAATAGGTAGGTTTGAGTTGTTTTTGATGTATATTTCGTTAATTGTCAGGAAATTTTAATGCACCTCCTCCTCCTCAAAATCCACAAAATCTTGAAGAGGAAATACTTGCAGAACAATAACCTCCTCCATCCATTCCTCGACATGCCTCTGGAACACAAGAAAATATAATGGGGCAAATTGAAAACAACAAAAAAGAAATTGAAGATATAATTGCAAGGTTGAAAGATCCTTCCACTTCAACCTTGCATAGGTCCATGCTTGCTGAATCTCTTGAATCTATGTTATCGAATGTAGATTCAATTAGCAAGCAAATAACTAGTTGGACGGATAAGAGGAGAGAGTTCAGAGATTATTATGCAGACAAGTTGTCATACCAAGATGTGTAAAAAATAGAAGTCACAAAATTAGACTTGTGTTCCATTTTCACAAACCCACAAACAAATCAACCTCCACCCATTATATGCAAGAGGTTCCCTATCCATTGGTGCAACAACCAAGCGATAAGGGACAATTTTGGGCAGAGGTGGTGGATGGTTTTTGACCATCCTCCATGCAATAATAATGAGGTCCCGCAATACTTTTTGAGGAAACTCTACTATGAGTTTGTCCTCAATAAAGTGCCAAACTATTTTGATATGCGAGACTTCCAGGGTAGAGGTGGGGGGTCAGCACAAGATAGACCAGGGGCACGTCTTGACCCACAGCGGGTAGTGAGACAAGTAATCAGTAGAGCAGCCCATGAGCATGTTTCTATCCCTTCCATAGTGAAGGAGGGTGTTGAGGTCGATACACTTCAGTCCATTAGTGCCTTGACCCAGAGCATCATAGAGCATGCCGGTCCTGCAGCACAGAGTGGGTTGGGAGATAGTGCGAGGAGTAGGGTCCCACCCCATGCTTGTCAGGCTTGCGGGTCAGCCTGTGGTTATGACCCCATGGATAGTTAGGACGCAAGTGTACAGGCTACATCTGCAGCTGAGCAGATGGTGATGACAGATACCCTCCTGAGTGAGACTTTCAGCCTTGATACTCAGGTAAATATTAGCAAGTTTATTGAATTTAATTTATTAAATTTTATTTTTGAAATGCAAGATTAACTAATTTAAATTGATGATTTTAATGAAATATCAGGGTCATAGCATCGATGCAGTTTTCAGTGGTTCTCCACCTGTATTTTACACTATATCATCTACTATCGGGGTATGTAACTAGTAAACAATTATAAATATTACATGTGAATAGCATCGTTCTATGAATGGTATTCTAATATCTGATTTTGGATGTTGAATAGGTTAATATTGTAGATTTCACGGCAACACCTGCCAGCGGTGGTGGACTTCAAATTTTTACGGAGGTAATAAAATAAATAGTTTAATGAATGAATTGTACTTACTAGATTTTTGTATGTGACTTGTGTGCTTTATTGTGTGTACTTCCATGTTTAGATAAACGTGTGTGTATGTTAGGAGCCATAATTTGCATCACTATTATAGTTTTCGTAATTGAATAATGTTGTTTTATTTGCAGATGATGCAAGCTATGGAGACACCTCCCCATGTTCAGAGGGCAATGGAGCATGGTGTGGCCTCTGCAATTCAGAGCTCCATGGCATTGACAGGGGTATGAGGTAGATTAGTAAATTTTAATTTACATTCATTGTTATAGTTGTCTATTTTTGAAAAATCAAAAGATTATTGATTTGAAGTTTAATTTCTATCTGGATGGTTTCTATAAGACTTGACATCACCAGGGCCTATTCCTACTACTGAGGCAAGTGAGGAGATAGATTATATGTTGCGGTAACTGATTATTTTGTTAAATGTTTCATTTTTTATAACATGTAATTTCTATATATTAATGTCTGTACTTTTTATTGTAATAGGTAAAGATGCAGGAAGAACTAAATAGGATGAGTAGCCTTCGGGTTTGTAGTAGACCACCCACATGCGTGTTTCCATCTCCTAGAAGATCAAAGGCTGCCCGTGATTTATTCTCTTCACCAGCCAGAGGGGAATGACTTTTTATTATGTTCCTTTGTTGTATGCCTATATGGCATTTGTGGACATATATTTTGTATTGTACATAGTTGACATTGTATGCCTATATGGCATTCTTGTAAGCCTATATGACTATTTTGTATATATGTTATACTTATATCAACAGATATTGATGTATGCCTATATGGATATTTGGTTAATATAAATCTTTTTTATTGATGGCGTCCATACTTGCATTATAAATCCATGTTTGAATGGATATTTGTAGATGGCTACTTCAAATATTTAAAGTCCAATTGTATTACATAGGATGTTTGTTGATCCAATAAGCTAGCTATTGTTATTCAAGTATCACCTAAACCTCATTTTGGAACTAAAAGATAAAAGTTGTATTTAAAAAAAAATGAATCATCATGTTGAACAAAAAATATTAATATTCTTTATGAGTAGCAAAGAATGTCAACTATATGCAATACAAAAAAATGAATCATCATGTTATTCTTTATGTTTGAGATCCTGAAAATGACTAAGTCTGGTAGCCTGATATCCTGAAACACTAGGATGAATATCCAAGTCATTAGGATGATTGCGCCTTGAGAAAAAGTCATTAAGATGAGTGCCTAAAGGAGACTTTCTTAAACATTCAAACATTGAGCAACAAGCATGAAGGGTTAAGGCACAATTTGCAACTCATAATGCCTCAAAAGGGCGCCCAACTTAGAGAGAGCATTCATTTAAGACAAGGCGCCCATTGACACCTATTCCACCATAAAAGTGCGCCTAAGGTGGAAGGAGAACAAGCCTCTAGTAAGTGAAGCGTACCTATTGTCTAAACCATTTCATTATGGCACCCTAGCATGAGGAGGAGTATATAAGTCAATAGGAAATGGTGCCTAGAATGCAAATGAAGGACTAAGTGGCATTTTCAATAAGCATCAATTCACCTTGAGCTTTCAATAAATACATCAAATTGAGCCCTATAAGCCTAGGTGCCCTTTGCCTTCAAAAGAACCTTGTATTGGCATCAAGAGTTGGTCATATCAGCGTATCGGTAGACCTTGGTTAGGCTTTGCCGATAGTGGTCTGTCTTGTCGACGAGTGTGGTTCAAAGTTGAAGACATCGGTGTATCGTATATTATCCCATCGGCGCATTGGAAGAGCAGTTGAGAGATTCGCCAATGAAGGGGGTCACACCAACAGTCGAAATCCATCGGTGTATCGGCCCAACGAGATTAGAGTTCACCGATGTTTGGAGTCTCACCAATGGGTGTGGTCTGAAGGTTGTCATTGGTGAGATTAGTGTGTCGGCAGAAGAATTTTTGAGTGTATCGATGGTATTAAGTCCTACTGATAGGTGAGGGACTTAGAGTCTCGTATCGGAGTGACAAAGACATTGGTGTGAAAGGATATAAAGTCACCGATAGCAGTCTGTCTGATCGATAAGATTCAATGATGGGATGTTTGTCAGAAGTGAAAACAAACGGAGTCATGGTGGCATCGGCCTATCGGCCGATGAAATTTTAAGCTCGCCGATGGTATGTTGTCTCACCAATAGTGAGTTCAAAGGTTCAAAAGTTGATAATTCTATGCTTCCACTATGTGCTCTGCATTAGACACTCATCCCTACTACAGTCTAGCATTCTCTAGTTGTGTTCTCCCCTTTGTTTTTGTGAACGCCTCTAGAAGTAATGTTGAGTTACTTGTGATGTCCTTACTTGTGATGTCCTTGTTCCTTATAGTCTATTGTCTACCTGACTATTTGTTGTAACTTATTGAACCACTATGATTTTGAATATTTAGATTTAGAGGGCATTAGACACCAAAACTTCTTGACCTTTAACAACCCAACCTAGAATCAATAGATTTTTATCCATCCCAACTATTCTAGTCAAGACAAAGCATGTTGATTCTCATTCAATCCAAAGTTCATTAACATGATTATCTTATCATAATATTTAGGGAAATGACCACCTAGATGGACAATGATGTGAGTTATCTATAAAGAAACTTGCAAGAAGTATAGGAGGCATGAGAATCCCTCCATGTTGTTTATCAAGTTGAATGATCTATGACACATCATGTATCATTAGAAAATATTCTCGAAGATAAAGCAAGTGAAAATACTCAAAAGAACCCATAACAAGGTGGAGAAGTTTAAAGGATGGAGGTTGTAACACTTTCCAACCTCATAGCCACACTAGTCCAATGGATCAGGATAATACTATCAAGCATCCACATAATAGTAGATAATCTTATCAAAAGTCACAGAGAAATTTCTAAGGACCATAGTGTTATCCGTATGACTTGACACATACTGCTTGTTTCATAAATCAAAGGGACATGATATAAATATTTTTGTTATATGGAGCCTAATCAAACTTGAAGGTTAAATTTACCCAACTTTTATCAGCGTGGTTTCCCCCCAAATATTTTCCTACTGGTTTTGGTGCCTTGAAGTCTAAGTGCATGAAAATCATTCTGAGTTGGCAACCTAATCCAATGAATTGACACGGATCCCAAAACCACCTATTGGACCAATAGGATCCTAGGTGCTCACTTCATGCATTATGATTTCTAGGCACCAGTTTGATGCTCCATCACAAGGAAAGTGCGCCCACACTTGCAAGTGTTTTTCTTCAAGATCTAGGCGCCAGTTGAAGGTTGTAGTTGCCAAGAAGAGCGCCTAGCAAGAGGAAGTCTTTTGGAGTCTCCAAAACACATCAAACACTTGACTAACAACAAGATAACTTTTTCCCAAGTTAGGTGCTTCAAGAGGGAAGTTAAAACATGAATAAGTGCCAACTTGTCTAGGCACAAACTCAAGCTTATTGAGGATAACATGGCGCCCAACATTCCTTGGTGATTTCACGAACTTCAAATGCTCAGAACTGTTCAAGGAATGCCCAATGCCCCTTCTTGATGATAGGCACCAAAGTGTGGGTGGAATTGCGTCTTGATGCCATTAGGCGCTATCTAGAGTATGCTACTCCATAGAAATGCGCCTTCTTGTTTAGAGTAATTCAAACACTCCAAGGTCTTCAGTGATTAATTCCCCAACTTATGAAATGTCCTCCTTCATTTTAAAACACATTGTAATGCTCCAGAGAGATGACTATACCTAGGCGTCAATCTGGGTTAGAAATGCCTCCAAAGTGCGCCTTCTCTTTTAGAATGCAAAACAAGGTCCAAAGGTGCTAATAAACTGAAGCGCTTCTTTGGAAAAGTCTTGGAGGTTAAGATGCGCCTTGTCTTAATGAGGTGCAACTCTTGGGTAAGAAAGCTTGTAAAGTGCGCCTAACTTAGTGAAGAGGTTGATAACTTCTAAACCCTTCCTGGAACTTAGATTGCTTCAACTGAAGATCATCTTGCACCAATACATCACCAAACTTTCAATCACAAGATCAATTCAAACTTAGGCGCTCATTAAGAGTCTTTCCAATGTTGGTGCATCTGAGAGGTTGAACTGGCAAGAGATGGCGCCTAGCTTCCTAGACCTTGTTTCAATATGTTTGAGTTCTAAAGTTGACTCAATGGTATCAAGATGGCACCATAGAGTCTTTGGACTAGTTCCTTAGAGTTTCAAAAACATTCTGGCTCCTTGAAAATTCCTCCTACATGCTTGGGTGCCATTTCAAGATCTTGGAACCATGATGTAGCACCTTATTGCTCTAGGTGCCCATTCATGATTGTGCAACTTGAGATTGGTGCCTAGAGTGAATAGGCTTTCATCCCGACTTAATACACTGCCTCCTTCTAACGATTTTTGGGGCAGCAAAAAACCTTTCACCACGGGCAAATGTCTCAGAGATATAAAAAACTAAGAGAGGTTATTGTAGAGGCACTCTACGTGATCGCGTTGCCTTAGATGAAATGTTTCTAAGTGACACTATTTTGAGTAACATCTCGTGAAAGATTGCTGCCTTTTTGCACTTTAGACTCTTCAGGGATATCGTCAGTACAATGTAGTTCGGACTGTTTCGACATGTTTGGGTGAAAAAAGGACCATGCCTAGCATGACTGTACCCATCCAGATGCATTGGAATAGTCAGTTTGGTCGCATCATGAGCAGGACGAAAGTTACACCCCTTTGCAACTTTACATTGCCTCCTTCTGATAATTTTTTGGGCAGCAGAAAACCTTTCACCACAGGCAAATGCCTTAGAGATATGAAAAACTAAGAGTAGTTATTGTAGAGGCCTCTACGTGATCATGTTGACTCAGATGGAATGTTTCTAAGTGACACAGTTTTTGAGTAACATCTCGTCAAAGATTGCTACCTTTTTACACTTTGGACTCTTCAGGGATATCATCAGTACAATGTAGCTCGGACTGTTTCGACATGTTTTGGTGAAAAAAGGACCATGCCTAGCATAATGTACCCATCCAGACGCATTCGAACAATCAATTTGGTTGCATCACGAGCAGGATGAAAGTTACACCCCTTTGCAACTTTACACTGCCTCCTTCTGACGATTTTTTGGGCAGTAGAAAACCTTTCACCATAGGCAGATGCCTCAGAGATATAAAAAACTGAGAGAGGTTATTGTAGAGACAATCTACGTGATCACATTTTCTCAGACAGAATGTTTCTAAGTGACACAATTTTTGAGTAACATCTCATCAAAGATTGCTGCCTTTTTGCACTTTGGACTCTTCAGGGATATCGTCGGTACAATGTAGCTCAGACTGTTTCGACATGTTTGGGTGAAAAAAAGGACCATGCCTAGTGTAAATGTACCCATCTGAACATGTTGGAATAGTCATTTTGGTCACATCATGAGCAGGACAACAAAAATACAAAAGTTGCTTTGTGCAAATTGACAACATTGACACTTTTTTGCAACATGACTCAAAGACTCAAACTAACCCCAAATGACTCAAAGTGACTTAAAATCACCTTGATTTTGGTGCCCAATGTACATTATAGAGGTCGAGGCGCTCCTTATCATTCAAACTTCTTAGATGAGCGCATAGGAAAGGAAAAAGCTCTAAGTTTCATCATCATGAGCGCTTAATATCAAGAGACTTTAATGGCTCAAACCTTAGCATGGAGTCCTAAGGCACATTTCATGTCTCCTTTCATCCATTTTGGCGCCCTTATGTAGATTTTTCAACTTGATTTGGCACCCTGTATGTGAAGGAAGATCTAAAGGCATGAAAGTGGATGTCGTTTTACAAGAGTTTGGATCATCAAAATTGAAATAAATAAGTCTATTAAGCTTGGGCACCCTTGGTCTTCTTTTCATTCATTATGAGCACCTTGGGAGAATGGTATATAGGTCATCATCATGATTGGGTGCCCTGGATCCAGAGTGTTGGATAGATCATCAAATGGTGTCTAGAGGAAGTAGGGTGAGTTATGAGTTTGTTCGCATCAGGAGCAAGACACCAAAAATGCTTAACATGATGATGTAAAAATGTGTATATGTGTAAAAATGTAGGAGAAAATAAAAAAAAAGACAAACCTTACAAATTAATGTACATACTTACAACTCAATGTAACATGACTTTACAAAATCAATGTGAATACTTACAAATTAATCTAATGAACCATCCGGGTCTGCTCTACTCTTTATTGTGTCAAGTATTGCTTCATGGTCAGACTCACGCACCTTCCACAAGATTTTGTTCAAAGGTCTACCCTGATACTTTATCAAATGAACATTGGATGCCACGACAAGGTTTGAGTAATGAAGAATCTTGATGCGTGTCAAAGTCCTGAAATAGCCAAATATTAACACTCTTATGTGGGTACCTTCTAAGCCATGTTCCAGTAATAACCACTGAGCCTGTAGGGTATTCGATGTTTTCTCCATCTGTAACAGGGGCCTCCAATTTCTTTTTGGCCTCAAGACAACGACATAAGTAATAATCTGTTCCCTCTTCATTATCTTCATCTACAATAACTGCATATACATGCCCTACATTGATATGTGTAGCAAATTAGATGAAATTAGTCAACATTACAAAAACACTACAAAGTAAGATGACATTACCTAGTTGAACTAGATGAAATTAGATTCATATACATGCCCTATATTACCTGGTTGAACTAAATCTAATATGTGGTCAAAGTCAACTGACAATTCCATCTATGTTAGTTCCAGTGCCGTCGAAGGTCGATATGTGTCAAGTGGGCTAAGATAACTTAACTGCCATTCGTCAACCCACTCCTTTGACTCGCACTCATCCCAGAATTGAATTGTACAGGAAGAACAAAAGCATGACATCTTTTGTGTATGGATGACTCCATGAACCTGCAATTGAGCTTCTGAAAGAGTGCATCTCATTTGATCCTGCCAGTGTACAATAGTCCTCATATGGTGCAATGTTAGTATCATCTATCAACCAAAAAAATCTACGAGCTGAAGACTTACCTTCATTACCTGGACCTATGGAAGCATTACACCACTCGACACTCAATTTTGCATCTATCAACTTTGCATTGTCTTTATACTTTAACTCTTCTCGTGCTATGGCTTTTTGGATACATGCTCCTACACCATCATGCTCCCCCTTTCCATGCCTGGCCTCACAAAAGTTTCACATATGTTGAATACCTGTAAAATTATGCCTCCTACTCAGCCAATAGAAATTCCACGAGTTCTTGAATTGTGACGCATAGTTATCTGACCATATGATATGCTGACTGAACGATATGCCCCTTCTAGCCAAATCATTGTAGAACACCTGAAAGCAACCTTGCACAAACTCCGTAGAATGCGTGTGATCATCACTAATATAGAAATTATACTCCCTTATGATCTTTCTGTCATCCTCTGTACTATCATTTGCATGAATGAATGCTATGTGCACAAATATAGAAACCTGTGTGGAGTTGTAATATTGTGATTGCACCTCACGCTGTGGTTGTAGACTGTAGTTCTCTGCAAAGTCGACGACTGAAACAATGCTACCAACTGGAAATGTGTCCTTGCATAACTTGAATTGCAATTCCAACCATTGAGCTCTATGGGCATGTCTTGCATACTCATACACTATGCTATCACGAAATATAGGCATAAACTGATACATTGGAATCTTTTCAATAACCAATTCACACCTCTTTGCTTCTTTACCATCTTTTGTATTGTATGCCACTATTTTATACTTGCCAAACTCTACTAGTTTGTTTCCAACCACATGTGTTCTTTCCATATGTTCACATATTGTCAAATGTTGCAAGCCACTGCAATGATGACATGTGCCATCCAAGCATAATTTCTTGTAGAATATTTGACCTTCCTCTCTTTCACATAAAATTCTTGATATGAAGTCTCTTGAAGATGTTGGTGGGGCACATATGGCACAACCCTGCAAATCATTGTTAGTATGCATATCTAAACATATAGACCTATAAGCATCAAAATGGTTAGAAAATTCAATATATAATCTACAACAACAAGTAGTGCGTGTGTGATTTATCTTAACATAGAAAGGTTTTAGTATTTCAAAATATCTTTGACAAATTTTAATTTGAGGATACTTCTCTAGAAATTTACCATAAAACTATGTTTGAGTTTCATCCAAAAAATGCTTTGGATGTGGCTCGCGGTTCTGACTACCGATTCTCCTTCTTACCACATCCCTTTGATTTAGAGATACCCTTGTGTAATTCTTCCAAAAGTCTTCAATTAGTGATCTCAATGCTTCAACAATTAGTTTATCTTTTCGTGGTAGTCTCCCCGAGAACACCCATAATTCATTGGCATTAGTGTCCTCAATTCTTTGGCATCTTCCAATGGCTCTTGATAAAGTTTTCCTATTAATTCTCAATTCTTGACTCGTCTTTCTAATGAGACGAGCTTTCCTCATTTGACTACTTACTATAGTCGATGTAATCACACGCCATGTTGCATTACTATCTTTTGTGCGTGAGGTGTTACCCACACTCTCATACACACTCATTAGATTCTTGACAATAGATTTTTCACTTGAAGCCTCTGATGTTCTCAACCCAAGAATCTTCATGATAGACCTATACTTTATACTTCGCATCATTTCAATGAATAGTTGACATCTTGCAGTCTCATTTAACTTTTCAAAGAACAATTTCCAAATCTTATTAGCATATCTTCTACAAGTGCGTTTTGGAATCTTACCTTCCATTGGCTGCAAAATATTCTCATCAATATCAATCAAATACTTTGGATTTCTATGCAAAATTCTAGGTGGTGTTAAGTTAGGTAAATTCATCTCAACATTAGGAATTTCATCAATATTTAAATGAGATGGGTTAGATGGCATACCTTCGATCGAAGATGGAATAGATGACATACCTTGAGGTTGAGGTGGGAATGATGGCATACCTCCTTCATCACATGTGAGTGATGATGTACTATCAACTTGAGATGTGGTAGATGGTGTCCCTACATGTTGACTTGCGATAGAGGATGTGTCTCCAACTATGGTATTCAAATCTCTCGTACCACGAAGTTTTTGCATTCGTTCTCTTTATGTCGCCAATACCATATCTCTTTGTGATGGTTGTGGTTCCTCTTCAATTGGTATGTCTTCATTTATCGTGTCCAATTTTCTCTTCTCACGAAGTTCCCTCATAGCCACTGCTTTCTTTGCATTCTTAGCTTCTATCTTTTCCCATGTTGGTTTAATTCTTGATCGTTTCCTCAGCATGACAGAGAATTTGTCTGTTGCATGATAAAGAGACCAATATTAGTTCCTAAGAAATGAATACAAGATAATAGTGGGATTGTATTTTTATTATGTTGTAAGGATTTATTCATGTATAGTTTGACATCATGGTTTGTTAAGGTCTGTTTATTACACATAATTATTAAAGACCCCAAGTGTAGAAAATATACATGGCATCATGTGAGATTGTAGGCTGCTTTCTTGATTGGGAATGTGTTTATTTTGAACATGTATGATAAAGCATGATAAAGTAATTCAATCTGAAATAAGGAAAATGTAAAGAACATGCATGTAAAGATTTGACATACCTAAAAAATGAAGATTCAAATGGAGAGAGTACCCAATTATGTAGTGTTTTTTTCTTCTTGCATCAAACTCCTCAACAATTTGAGTTTTTCACCACTTGCTTCCTTTTTAATGTTAAATTGAATAACACTCAAATATAATTACTAACAACAATACTATTAACCAATCTATGATGTTAAATTCCTAATATTGAATCACAATTAACATTGCAACACTACAAAAATTGAAACTTGAATAGATATATATCAAACTTGGTGTGAAAACTATGTTATTTCCTTCTTCTCAAGTTGGCAAAGCAGAAGAGGTGGTGGAAAGATCATCCAAAGGTGGTACAATGTGTCAAATGTGCATGTGAACTTCCCAACAGCATGAAAGCACTCTTTTTTTGTTGGAGCACGCGCATAATCAGTATGAAAATAGAGCATGTGGGCCTGGATCACGGGGGTCAACACTTTTTTACCGTTTCTATAGCATGATAAAATGCGAGCGCGTTATAACACGCTCATGTTTTATGCTACTATAGATTGATCACATCCTTTGCATTGATCACATCTCTTTCCAAACCTTCCCCTTTAGACTTGAATGACCAC
Source organism: Cunninghamia lanceolata (assembly GCA_027924645.1). Taxonomy (NCBI): domain Eukaryota; kingdom Viridiplantae; phylum Streptophyta; class Pinopsida; order Cupressales; family Cupressaceae; genus Cunninghamia; species Cunninghamia lanceolata. The sequence continues at coordinate 18,045,598 of BSBN01000547.1, forward strand.
AAGGTTTTTGAGGGAGAACTTTTCCTGTTTCCTGCAAGAGATTACTAGATGCTTCGCCATATGATAGGCATAACAATGAAGGGGCAAGCCCTCATAATCAAATTCTTGATAGAAAATGCCCTCATAATCAACCCTAAACCCTATCCCTAAACCCTCAACACTATACCTTAAACCCTAATCCCTCAGCCCTCAACCCTAAACCTTATCCCTAAACCCTAATCCCTCAACCCTCAACCCTAATCCGTCATCCCTCAACTCTAATCCCTCATCCCTAAACCCTAAATGCTATCCCTATTCCTAAACCCTCAACAAACTTGATACTATACCTTAAACCCTAATCCATTATCCCTAAACCCTCCAACCCTATCCATAATCCTTATACCCTCCACACTCTACTTTAACCCTAATCCCTCGACCCTCAACCCTATCCCTAAACCCTTGACCCTCGAACCTCAACCCTCAACCCTCAACATCAAACCCTAATCCCTCAACCCTTAACTCTGATCCCTCGACCCTCGACCCTATCCCTAAACCCTAAACCCTAAACCCTCAACCCTCAATGTCAAATCCTAATCACTCAACCCTTCACTCTAATCACTCAACCCTAAACCCTATTCCTAAACCCTCAACACCATGCCTTAAACCCTAATCCCTCAGCTCTCAACACTAAACCTTATCCCTTAACCCTCAACCCTAATCTGTCATCCCTCAACTATAATCCCTCATCCCTAAACCCTAAATGCTATCCCTATTCCTAGACCCTCAACAGGCTTGATACTATACCTTAAACCCTAATCCCTCTACCGTCAACACTCTTATTTAACCCTAATCCCTTGACCATTAACCCTATCCCTCAATCCTCAACCCTCAACCCTCAACCCTCAACTCTCAACATTAAACCCTAATTCATCAACCCTAAACCCTAATCCCTCAAACCTAAACCCTATCCCTAAACCATCAACCCTCAACAATATACCTTAAACCCTAATCCCTATCCCTCAACCCTTAACCCTTAAAACTTAAACCTTATCCCTACACCCTCAACACTTGACACTATATCTTAAGCCTTAAACCCTCATCCTTAAAGCCTCAACCCTCAATCCTTAAACCTTCAACCCTAAACCCTATCCCTAATCCCTCTACCCTTGACACTCTATCCCTAACCTCGACATTAAACCCTAATCCGTCAACCCTAAACCCTAATCCGTCAACCCTAAACCCTATCCCTAAACCCTCAGCCCTCAACACTATACCTTATACCCTAATCCCTCAACCCTAACCCTAAACCTTATCCCTAAACCCTAATCCCTCAACCCTAATCCGTCATCCATCATCCCTCAACTCTAATCCCTCATCCCTAAATCCTAAACACTATCCCTATTCCTAGACCCTCAATGGGCTCGATACTATACCTTAAACCCTAATCCCTTATCCCTAAACCCTCCAACCCTATCCCTTATCCCTTAACCCTAATGATTAATAGCCTTGAACATAAAACATTTAAGGAAAAATGCAAAGCAAAACATAACGTGAGCGCGTTATGATGCGCTCGCGTTATGTCTTGCTTTGGGAATCCCAAGCCTTGGGCTTGGGATTTGCTTTAGATTTCCAACCCAAAGGCTTGGAGTGCCTTATGAACAGTCACAGACGTGTTTTTCCATATTCTTCAAAATTTCACATAATTTCGTTCGTGCTAACCCTCAGATTTGCACGTGTTTCAAGGTCGAACAAATCAAACACTTGGGTAATGTTAGGCTTTCTCTTAGCTATTTGACGATGTGATTTTTTTCACATTTTAACAATGTTAAGCCTTTCATCTTTAATTTCTTTTGTTTGTGTGTCCGTTTTTGGGCAAAAACCACTGTTTGGTCTTTTTTTATTGTAAATTAACTATTCATTCAAATTTCAAAAAAATTATATATTTAAAAACTAGACTCCATTCTACAAATATTAAAAAAAGAAAAAAATAATTTTCAATTAGTTTTCAAAATTTATAGGGCTAGCATAGCCAAAATTCTATTTTTTAGGATGTGTCCACTTTGAAAATTAGTAAAAAATCAAATATTCATCAAAAAATTATCAGAAAAATAGGGCATAAACTACATGCTATTAGCTAATTTCTCACCAAAGCGATTTTAAAAATACCAAAAAAATGTTGACCTTTTGAGGGGGCCACAAAACATGCTATGTTATGTTTTTTTGACAGAAACAACACCAATTTCTGTGGCTCCCTCTTTTGAACCCTTTAATCTATGCCTTTTTTAAAAAAAAATAGTAGTTTAGAAAGTAGACTCAAAGCACTACGAACATTGTTTTGGTTGCATCTCCAAATTTTGAGTGTAACTATCCTCAATTTCTCATCCAAGGCCAGTATTTCCTGATTTCAGAAAAAAAGTGGCCACTTAAGACCCCTTTTTGGCCCCCCATCTTCTTGCACTTACCCACATTTTATGTAAAGTTTCCACTTGTCAATGGAAGATAGCTATTTTCTTGTCTTGTTGGTTGTGCTGATTATTATCACAGTCCTCCTCTTTGAATGAGGCTGACACATCGCTTAAACTTTGCTGATCATTAAAGGATCACTAACAAGTGGTTCGATCCACCACTAAGATTTTTGAAGACTCTTCTTTAATGAAAGCCTTCGACTACTCAAGCATAACATCATTAACTCACTATGAGGTATTATCTTTACTCGATGCTTATATTCAAGTATATCAAATATGATTCATATAACATTGCCTCTATATTAGATAGTTATGGTTTAATCAATATAATAATAATATTTAAACAAAGGATTACGGATATTGTGATTGGGTTGAGCTTGTCTCCCCATCACAATCCGTTGACAATATACATGTCTTCTTAACTCGACGAAAACGTCTTAACGTTAAGAATCGTTTATAACACCTCAAGGTACCTAATAATGATAAGACAACCATTTTACGACAATAATGTCGTAATATTTACGTTAAACATAAATAGTCACAAATCATACTCAAACAACGTCTTTAACATTATTAACAACTAAAACGACTTACTACAACTTAAAAAGATTTGTAAATAATATCGACTACCTGTCAATTAGGTTCGGAAGTAAACTGACAAGACAAGGCTTACCTCTTACGACATATTGGTTCACATTTTCGTTAAACACTTATACTTGGTTTGGTAAATAAACCACTCATAACCCGAGGTCTATATCTCTCTCCTGGAAAGACACTCTCTCTCTCTTTTCTCCGAGAGTCAATTGATAACCTGTAAACCTGTATCAAACTTGTTACCAAAGAAATTATGATCAGTGCATCATTATTCAAATAATAAATCAAATCTCATAATATGAATATTAAATCGATAATAACATAATCATTCCCATAATTTCATAAATGAAATTCAAAATAATCCATGTTTTTCCTTGTCATTAATCTAAACATCATAATAATTTTACTTATGTCCAAGTAAAAAGTAAAAGTATAGTAAGACAAAAATTGGGGATGTAACCATCCTGGCTGACATAGTTTGCCTATTTATAGAATTTCAAAAGTCGTAGTAGATATAGAGAGAAGAGAGATCCACTTTAGGGATTTTGGGCTTTGGATACAAGTTATCCACATCTTGTGGGGTGGCTTCTATAGCTGAGTAAGTGCATTAGTAAAGATTGCATAGAAGAATGATGCATGTAGATGAATAAATTTTTGCATGACAGTTTTCAGTTTAGATTGCAATATATGAATAACACTATATATACATGTGTGTTTCTTGCAATTGTCTCCTTGAATGTGTACATTTATTTTGTGAATGAAAGAATCAAGGGTTATGGATTTCACCTATGCACATTTGTTGTATTGAGTCTTATTTATTGCTTCTGATCAATGATTGGATTAAATATGCTTTAAGCAAGACATAGGAAGTGATGTATTACATTAGGGATTATTGAAGAAGAGTTGCAAGAGATACTTTTTCTTGGGTGTGTCATTGCAAGTTATTGATACAAATATACCCTCTGAATTTGAAGTTTTGTTGTCATAAAAGAAAACATCTACATTATGATATTCTGACTCTGTTACCCTTGATAAAGCACCGATCAAGAAATTTACTTGCCTAAGAGTCCAAAAAGAATGAAAATTTAAGATAAATCAAATAAAATCATTTCGTTTGTTTTGTTTTGAGTAAGTTTTAATGAATGTTCTTAGATTTAAACAGTCAGGATAATCCAAGAACATTGGACACAGTCTAGGGTTAGTCTTACAAATCTTGGTACAAATATATGAGAACATATCTATCTAGTTATAAATGAAAATACATTTGATACTGTTATGATAAGGGACACCCCCTAGGTTTAGCAGAGCCCGAAGTGCAGGGGAGATAGGTGAAAAACAATCTCCCACTTTGTTGGCTAGATCCCCATCAAACTTGATCATAAGAATTGGAAAATCTTTAGAGTTTGATGTGTGCAGATTTGGGAATCAACATAGACAAGGATAGGGGTCAATTAATGATAGCCCATCCTTGCAGCCATGTCCCAAGTTCCCTCAATGGACACAAATATACATAGAATTCAATCAATAAATTTAGAATTCTTTATTAGTTACAGAAATATAGTAGATAGTTTCCTATTTATCCTCTTTTTTTTAAGGTTTTCAAATTGAACCTTCAATCCATTTCATATGATGGGATTTGTCAAACTATTGGGTGTTGCTCTTCTATATGCTATTCAAGGTGCTACCATGGAAAATAATTTATTTGAATATGGTGATAGTACAAATAAATCTTGTGCTTTTAACCCAACTCAAGATGAAGAGATTTATTTTGGCCATTGTGAACCTTTTTTGGGGTGCTAAACATGCTACATGAAAGCATCGTTGTTGCAAGAAAAATACTGTAGGTGGATGTTTTGTAACTACATAAACAATTTGTAACAAGAAGCTATAAATCATGCTAAAACAACTACGAGACTTGCCATAAAACTCATTAGGAGTAGCTACTAAATATATTTTAGGCAGCTAAGCACAAACTACCTCTCTTCCTCCATGGAAAGAACTTTTTCTCTCTCCAAAAGTTACCCATTATCTTTCCAAGAGTCTTGTTCACTCCCAAAAAGAAGCCCTCCCCTTTCCCATTATTGAAAAAATAAGTGCACTTAGAGGAGATTTTAATTACGATTGTCACCAAAAAGTGTGTTTGGAGGAACTTTTTATTACGGTTGTTTCAAAAAGTGCACATGGAGGAACTTTTCATTATGATTGTTACCAAAAATTGCTCTTTGAGGAAATTTTCATTACAATTGTTGCCAAAAGGTGTGCCTCAATATCAACACTTAAAATTTTTCATGTTGAGTGCAATTTTACAAGTTGTTTGACACTCCTTATGAAGATTTAGCAATACATTTTACTAGTAAAGCCACCCAAAATTTTGAAAATGACAAAAATTACATAAAGTCTGCCTAATTTACTATTTAAAACCCCTTTAACACTAGGCAGAAGTATAGCATAGTAATGCCACTTTAAAGAGTGCTCAAACATGACTTTAGGGGCAATCTATCCCATGTTGTTAATGACTAATATTTATAGCATTTTCTGAGTTTTGGGTGCATTTTTTTATTTCTACCTTATGCACGAAAGTATTTTTTTGCTCTACAAATTAGCTTTCTTCTCTACACTTTTTGATTTCCACCCTATACTTTTTGTTTTCTATTTTGGGAATCAATTTTTTGTTGTTCGCAATTATTTTTTTCTACCCTACTGCATTTTGTTTTTTGCTACATACAACCTAAAAATATTCAATAAATTTCATCCAAAAATTTGAATTCTCTTTTGTTTGGCAAGTGATTCTCAAATTTTGAAACCTTATGATTTGCTATCCAAGGATGCACCAAAATATTGTGCAACAATCTTGACTATAAATAGGAATTCATGCACATAGATATGTCACTTGAAATCTCCTTTTAATGAAATGTTTTTCTATCAGTCAAGTAGACACAATGATTAACACTTTATGCATTGCATATTTTGACTTCAACCAAACTTATTTCTCGCCTCAATGAACTTTCTATCATCTCTTTATCAATAGATCTTCATTCTTTGCCTTTTTGAAAGTGTTCAAAAGTGATTTGATCTCCATGCATTAAGACATAGAAAAAGATGACAAAAACAACATTGACCATCAGGAAAATATAACTATTTAAATGATGGAGAAATGATGTTTTAGCTTTGAAACTTAACACAATACAAAAGTTTTGTGAAATTTTCATATTGTGCACATCAACATTTAAGCTGATTCTTCACATTTTTGTCATTTTACATTTGAGTTTACTCTTTGTTTCCATATGATGACTCTTCACCTTCATCCACTTCTTAGTATTGTGATGCTTCTTATTCCAAAAATAATAATGCAACTACTATATGTGTCAAACCATTAGAATCAATAATGACATACAAGTGTTCCAAAGCCATCAAATGAAACTATAAATAGAATTGGGAAAGAATGAGAAATTTGTTATTGAGAATGCTGCAATATATACATGAGGATGGTTGGTAAATAAACAAGCAAGCTAGGCATACTCGATAGATAGTTATAATTGTTTGGTTGGGTATGCGTGGCTTGGTTGGTTATTTACCAACCATCCTCATGTATATATTGCAACATTCTCTCAATATTTTATTGCTCGTTCATTCCCAATTCTATTTTGGTATAAGGGCAATGAAATTCATGTGCATGTGTGTATGAGAAAGAATCCCATTAATCAAAGTAAAGGATGATTGCAAAGGCATGTAGAGGTCATCTAAAGCATGAAGAGAAACACGAGTGGAGTCATTTTAGGAAACATAGTTGGCTACCAAGTGCCCTAGCCCTACAACCAAAAATGTGATAAGACACAGGTAAAATCATGTCCAAACATTAGAAAATTTGTGGGATAATAAGTCACAAATCATAGTTTGCAACATTCAATTGCTTTAAATCCTAAATCATGCAGGATAATAGTCATGGAACTTGTAACACTCTATAATGGATTCAACAAATTGAAGGTCTACAAACTGCCTATTGTGGATTCAGTATCCTGAGGTTGCATGAAGATTGATGTCAGTATTGTTCCATCTACTTGGAGATTGCCCAACACATCCATCAAAACATTCCATGTCTATGCCAATGCAAATCAAAGCAGAAATATATGAAAGACATATTGTCGCCTACAAAAGTATTTTCTTAAAAACTCAAAAGGTGTGAGGGATTAAAAGGTGTATAACATATTTTACCTTGTTCTTTCTACAATCTGGCAAATATATATTAAAAAAAAGGGAGTGGAAAATTTCTGTTTCAATTTTGGAGAATACCAACTTTTGAGAATACTAAAAGAAATGTTATGAAGCACACTAGTTAAAAAAAGAATTATTTGAAAAGAATTTAATTCTTTAATTATTTTTTATTTCTAAAGTTCAAAAACAAAGTATTAATATTAAAAACAACAAAACTATATTTTATTATTTTTATTTATTTTTTAGCACTTAAAATATTATTTGGAGAAAAACAAAAATAATTTCTAAAATTACAAGCCATTTCTTTATTGAGTTTTGTAAATACATAAACAAAACTAAATTCATAGCGTTTGATATTAATGGTGTCTTTGATTTGGATTTACGAGTATTGTCGTCATGTTGAATTACTACATTTAATACCTTAAAAAATTGCAACGACGATGTCTGTGGCATCATCCCTATAAATCATCGATGAGATATAAGGGCAAAATTTCTTGTTGGAGAAATAAGGAGCCCCAAAATCCTTAAAAATGGCTTCCAATGCTCCAAAAATTATGCTTCCTGACTCTCACGTTTTGCGAGGTGATAATTATGCCACCTGGAAAACTAAGGTACAAGTTCAACTTGAGTTTGAAGATTTGTGAGACAGTTTCTAGACACATCCCCAGACTTGCACAAGCTAATGCTAACCAAAACTGGTTGATAAGGCCAGACTCATAATCTTGTTCAGTGTTTTTGATGAGGTTCAACATTACATCTGAATAGCCAAAACTGCCAAAGAGGCTTGGGATCGCCCAAGACAATATACAAGGTCAAAAATTAGAATCAAATTCTTCATTTACAACATTAGTTGCATTGTTTGCAAATGCAAAGTGGTGAAAATGTGAAATGAAGTACAAAGGCAATAATTTTAGTGAAAAATCAAAAGAAAAAAATTAGCTAAATTACATGTCTATGTAATGTTTAAAATTTTTATGACACTTATTCATTTGAAGATGTTGTTAAAATACTAAAACATATTTTAGAATAAATAAACTTATATATAAATTAAATATACATCATCATAATCCTATATAAATTTTGACGGTTTGTTCAAAATCTCTAGGCTACTTTCATTTGATAGATACAATCTTTTTAAAATTTTATTTGTATTTTACCAAAAAAAAAAAAGAAAAAAGAAAAAAAACAAATCCGTAAATTCTTGGCTGGCTAGTCACATCTTTTTCAAAGACGACAAAGCCAGTGGCAGAATCATCAGCAGAATCATTGAATAATATCTAAATAGTTGGAGTCAAAACGTGAAGCGGCGTCGTTAACAACCCATACATGCCTCTCTTTACACGGCCTAACTCAGTTTAAGATTTAATGGCTAGAGAGTAGATGGAAGTTAGAGTATTTTAAAGTTAGAAGTCAGGTAAGGAGGTGATAGGTGGGCCCAGAGGTCGGCCTTGCCAAAGGGTTTGTATATAGCACTACATTATTAATGGGCAGGGTTTGTATATAGCATTGTCAAATGGTTTGTATATAGCAAGATCTAGTAGGAAAGAGAGGTCAATTAGTGGATAGCTTGCTTGTTGGTGGTTTTGGTGCTTAGCAGTGTGGTGGGTATCTGTGATTGGGTATCTTGTGTGGTCCCATAGGCTGCTTGGCCTTATGGGCGTTATTAAAAACCTTCATTCATTCATTCATTAATTAGATGTTATTGTTGATAGGAAAGGTTGAAGTCCAATCCACACTTAGGAGTTAAGAAAAAAACACTTTGGTCTAAACAAAAATATTCAACCAAAACGAAAAGGGACCTACCATCAAGACATTATATTGAAGGAAACATTTCCAATGCTTTTTAACTTGGTTTTGAATATGATGAAAATTACTTAAAAGTTTGCCTAATTTACTATTTAAAACCCCTTCAAGGCTGGGCAGAGGTCTAACATAGTAATGCCACTTTAAAGAGTGCTCAAACATGACTTTAAGGGCAATATATCCCATGGCATTAATGACTAATATTTATAGCATTTTTCTGAGTTTTGGGTGCTTATTTTTATTTTCTACCCTATGCATGAAAGTGTTTTTTTTGCTCTACAAATAAGTTTCTTGCTCTGCACTTTTTGTTTTTTTCCCTATGCTTTTTGTTTTCCATTTTGGGATTCAATTTTTTGTTGTTTGCAATTATTGTTTTCTGCCCTATTGCTTTTTATTTTTTGCTAGGTGTGACCAAAAATATAGTCAATAAATTTTATACAAAATTTTGAATTCTCTTTTGTTTGGCAAGTGATTCTCATATTTTGAAACCTTATGATTTGCTATCCAAGGATGTACCAAAATATTGTGCAACAATTTTGACTTAAAATAGGAATTCATGCACTCAGACATGTCACTTGAAATCTCCTTTTAATGAAATATTTTTCTATCACTCAAGTAGACATAATGATTGACACTTTATGCATGGCATATTTTGATTTCAACCAAACTTATTTTCTGCCTCAATGAACTTTCTATCATCTCTTTATCAATAGATCTTCATTTTTTTTCCTTTTTGAAAGTGTTCAAGAGTTATTTGATCTCCCTGCAACATTCTCTCAATAATAAATTACTTGTTCTTTCCCAATTCTATTTTGGTATCAGAGCAATGAAATTCATGTGCCTATGCTTATGAGTAAGAATCCCATTAATCAAAGTAAAGGATGATTGCAGAGGCATGTAGAGGTCATCTAAAGCATGAGGAGAAACACGAGTGGAGTCGTTTTAGTGAAACATAGTCAGCTACCAAGTGCCCTAGCCTTGCAACCAAAAATGTGATAAGACACGAGAAAAATCATGTCCAAACATTAGATAATTCATGGGATAACAAGTCACGAAACACAATCTACGACATTTTATCTCTTGAAACCCTAAATCATGTAGGATAATAGTCATGGAACTGGTAACACCCTGTAACAGATTCAACAAATTGAAGGTCTATAAACTCCCTATTGTGGATTCAGTATCCTTAGGTTGCATGAAGATTGCTATCAATATTGTTCCTTTTGCGTGGAGATTGCCCAACCCACTCATCAAAACGTTCCCTATCTATGCCAATGCAAATCAAAGCAGAAACATTCGAAAGACATATTGTCACCTACAAAAGTATTTGCCTTAAAACTCAAAAGGCGTGAGAGATTAAAATGTGTATAACATATTTTACCTTGTTCTTTCTACAGTTTGGGAAATATATATTAAAAAAAAGGCATGAAAAAATTTCTTTTTTGATTTTGGAGAACACCAACTTTTGAGAGTACTAAAAGAAATTTTTTAGGAAGCACACTTGTAAAAAAAAAGGGATTATTTGAAAAGAATTTAACTCCTTAATTTTTTTGTATTTCTAAAGTTCAAAAGCAAAGTATTAAAAGTACATTAATATAGTAAACAACAAAACTATATTATTTATTTATTTACTTTCACTTAAAATATTATTTTGGAGCAAAACATAAACAATTTTAAAAATTACAAGTCATTTCTTTATTGAGTTTTGTAAATACATAAACAAAACTAAATTCATAGCATTTGGTATTAATGGTGCTTTTGATTTGCATTTACAAGTAATATTGTCATGTTAAATTGTTGCATCTAATACCTTAAAAAGCTACAACGACAACATCTGTGGCATCGTCCCTATAAATCATTGGGGAGATATGGGCGAAATTTCTTGTTGGAGAAATAAGGAGCCCCAAAATCCTAAAAAATGGCTTCTAATGCTCCCAAAATCATGCTTCTAGACTCTTAGTTTTTGCAAGGTGACAATTATGCCATCTGGAAAACCAAGGTACAAACTCAAGTTGAGTTTGAAGATTTGTTGGATAGTTTCTAGACACATCACTAGACTTGCACAATTTGGTGCTAGCCAAAGCCGGTTTGATAAGGCCAGACTCATAATCTTGTTTAATGTTTCTGATGAGATTCAATCTCATATCTGAACAACCAGAAATGCCAAAGAGGCTTGGGACCACCCAAGACAATATACGAGGCCAAAAATTAGAATCAAATTCTTCATTTGCAATATTAGTTGCATTGTTTGCATATGCAAAGTGGTGAAAATGTGAGAATTTTTCCCTTGGTGATGATACATCCTATGAAGTACAAAGGTAATAATTTCAGTGAAAAATCAAAAGAAAAAAATTAGCTAAAATTACATGTCTATGCAATATTTGAACACCAATTTTCAGTACATACTTGGTAACTCCTCTATAGATTGAATATCGACATCGCTAGTGATGGACTTCCCCTTGGGCAAGCTCTTTCAAGTCTGTTTAACTTTTTGCTAAGTTGACCTAGCAGTGAATTTATTGCCATCTTTCTATTGTCTCATTGGCCAAGGCCTAAATTTGGTAGTCGACCTTACCTGTCAAAAAAAAATTTATAACAATTATCCATTTAAAAATGTTCTTAAAATACTAAAACACATTTTAATATAAATAAACTTATATATAAATTAAATATATATCTTCATAATCCTATATAAATTTTCTCATACTTTCGTGTGATACAATCTTTTTAAAATTTTAATTGTATTTTACAACAAAAATCTCTAAATCGTGATCGCTGGTGCAAAATTCGGCTAGTCACGTCTTTTTTTAAAAAACAACAAAGCCAGTGCCGTAATGATCGGTAGAAATATTGAATAATATCCAATAGTGGGTCCCACTGTCTCCTTAATAAGGACTGGAGAATCCTGGTGCTTGGAAAGAGAGGCAAGAGACCAATAGTCACATCTCTCCCAGCCGGCTCGCTAGTTGTTCCAAAGTGTTTCTTTCTTATCTCAAACGTGAAGCTGCGTCATTAACCACGGTCCACCCATGCATGCCTCTCTAAACATGGCCTAACTCAGTTTAAGATTTAATTGCTAAACACTACATGGAAGTTAGCGTATTTTAAAGTTGGAAGTTACGTAAGGAGATTATAAGTGGGCCCGGAGGTCGGCGTTGTCAAAAGGTTTGTATGCTAGCACTACATTAGATGTTATTGTCTAGAGGAAAGGTTGAAGTACAATCTACAATTAGAAGTAAGAAAGAAACACTTTAGACCAGTATTGGTGCAATCTATTGGTAGTTCTGAAGTGGTAATACCAAGTAGGTGGCTCCAAACATATAGTTTTATAGTTAGTATCAATGCACGAATTACATTTCCTATATGAACGATATCATTGCTCAAACTAGTAATCCCAATTTAGGATTATTGGTTTTGGTGATCCTCTAGTGGGGAATTAGAACTGCATAGAAAATTTTGTAGCATTGAGTCAAGATGACTAATAGGAGTAATTCAACATCCATAAATAGTAGGATAGAATACAATGGAAAAGCTTACAAATCATTTTCCCTAATTAAAAAACTGGATTTTCTTGTGAGAAATATCTAATAAGATAGAAAGTAAAGATTGTTTGCTTAAATAATCCTCAATGAGAAAAGACACTAAAGGAATTTGAAGTGTAAATTCCCCAATTACCACATCAAAAAATTAAGTATTTTTCTACAAACCAATATGATATTATGATACATGAAAAGATTTGTCACACTTATTGTGCCTAGAAATGAAACATTGAGAGAGCTTGCATTCTATTTAAGGTTGGTAGTAAGTTCAATTGTAGCGGAAAAAAAGTATATCACTCAATTGCTAATACCACATTTTGCCCATAAATCTAAGAGTAGTGTAGTTGATTTAAAAATATGAAACAAGATAATTAAAGAGATGATACAATATGTGTAGTATAATCCTCAAATTGATGAGTATAAAAATTGATCAAAGTGGGTCATATATAGTGTATAGATAACTCAGTAAAATGTATTATCGTTGGACAATGCCGGACCCCTTAAAAGGTATTGAACCTTTTTCCAAATATACCCATGTTTATTTTCATAAAATGCCTCCTCTATTCTAAGTCGTCTCTAAAATGAAATGGGTTGCATACCCTTTGTCCTCAATATCAAGGGAGACACGACTTTATAGCCACATACTCTGAATGCAATCTCTAATTTGGTAAAGAAAGATCTATCTTACAGGAAATTTATAATTACATCAAAGGCGTTCCCTATATGAAATGGACGACCTCGCTTGATAGATCAACAACTAAAATTTATGCAGAAGTAGGGAAGATAATAAAAATGTCGTCATTCGTTGATTTAGCTTCACCATTTTTTTTGTTTTCCGTCGCATTCACAGTCATATTTCCATCGTCGTAAGAAACAAATGTTAAATGAAGGGAAAACATTAAGTTTTATTCCAATAAATTGCGTTGTGTTGGTGATTTTCTCTAGGCACCATTTTATTTTTCCCCCATTTATTGTGTAGGTACCTAATATTAATGAAGAAAAGAAGCAAATATGATCAATCTGAGGAGATCATGTTGTGTCAAATCAGATTGATAGCTGGGTTGGCTTCGACCAAATTGTGAATTCTAAATCAACCCAAGATAGAGATAGGGGATAGTGAGAGAAGTAGAGAGATAGAAATAAAGAGGCATATATATATATATATATACATATATATATATATATAGAGAGAGAGAGAGAGAGAGAGAGAGAGAGAGAGAGAGAGAGAGAGGTGTGATCTTATAATAGGGGGAAGCCCTTATAATAATTTGACAGACAACAATGGGAACACAAGGGATGGGCTTCCTCTATTTTCTATGAATTACTACAAATTGTGATTTATGTAAGGCATGCAATGCATTCAAGTGTAACTTGACAGAATAACAAAACCTTCATTTTGTACTTATCCAGACTTCAATAGATTATAAATTCCTTATTTCTCATAGCCAAGTTCTAGTACAAATTGAAGAGGCTACCAAAAACAAGTATTGAAAATTATGAATATTATTATTGTTGTTAGTGTAGGTTTTTCGTTTTCCATATGTTAGGGGATATGTTTTCCTACACATATTGTTAAGCTTGCTTAGGCTATTTAGGCATGGTTATTATGAGACCACATGGCATAATCCATCAATTACATGTGTCACTCTCACTCACACTTGGATAGTTGAGTCTCACACCCTCTTTTGGATTTTTATGCCATCTCTCATAACTATTTGTTTGTCTTTATCTGGTAGGTGCAATCATGTAATTTGGCATCTACCAAGTAGGTAAAACTTCCTCCTATTTTGGGTAGTTGGAGTTATTACACCTCTTGGATGTATCTACCCCTATTTTTCTATATATACAACACTCATCTCTTACCTCTACTGGCCAGTGAGAGTAATATGAGTATTCTCTAAATTCTCTGCAGTTTGTCTCTTAAGTTCTTTCTTTCAGGATAATCTCTCCATTTTGCTAATTTGATCTTTGATCATCTATCGACAGGAGTGCATTTGATCTACAACAGAAAATAAATCCTAGTTACGATTCTCACTTCTCGTAGAATCTAACAATTATTTTGATTATATGTATCAAATTTGTTTGCTCAATCAACATGGGACTAATTGCAAGTATGGATGTTGCTAATTGTAGACTCGTATAGTATTCTGGTAACAAATTCTTTATTTTGTACTTATTTGCACTTAAATAAATTAGAAATTTCTTGTTTTCATACTCATATTCCCCCAAATTGAAGAGGTTAGCCGAAACAAGTATTGAAAATTATGGACACTATTTTGATTATATGGATTAAATTTGTTTGCACAATCAACATGGGACTAATTGTAGGCTCCGATGTTGCCAATTACAATCCTAGAGTTATTAGTTTGATTAGTCATGCTAACCATCATTTCTTTTTGCAATGATTGAATGAAAATCTAGAGGATGTGCAAAAAATCAAATTTCATAAAAAAACACTTAGATTTAGACAAGAATCACTTTTAATGTGTATAGTATACCAAAGGGTGTATGGACAAACCGTATCCTTATTTATGTATAATGTTGAGTTAAAATTTGTGAATTCAAAGTACCATTCAGTTTCAAGTAGAGAACATGGCTACATGCCTAAACCTCCTATGAATAATTATTATCCAAATTTTACCTTTTCCACCCATGACAATTGAAAAGACATTTCCTTTAACACAAAATCATTAGCTATCATTGAATTACAAAACTAAGTTTAAATGCATAAACATAGTGGAAAAAAGTCTTCATTGTGTGATAGACTTAGGGTTACAATCAAGCATTCTAATGGGAAACCCTACATTAAAGATCAGGGTAAGTACTTGTATAATGTTAAAAGTAGAGCTTGGTATGGATTGGTACAGATCATCTAACTCCACTGAAGCCTCATTAAATGGTCCGTGCAATTTCCAATTTCCTACAACCTTTCTCGACATACCCATTGCACGTGCGATTGCTAGTATATAGGAACCCTACCCTTTACAGTCAAGGATAACAGAAAACACAACAAAACTGTTGTGCTATAGCAGAGCAACAGTGGAACTACAGTAAAAGCACATCAATCCACAAACTAGAGAGCGAAAAGAAAACCAGTCATAGAAGGATATATCCAGGACTAACAGACACAAGACTAAAGATCAAAGCTTGGTAAGAGCAATTGCCGCCTCCCGTTCATCTTGCGAGGCTTTGAGGTGGGTACTAAGAGCTTCTGGAGTCAGAGGATCAGCTGCCTTGAATTTATTGCCCCTGATTCGAGCACTCGGGCCAACTTGAGTCTGCACTTGACTATTGTTCACCTTCTCATCCAGCACTTTGATGTTATTGAAGGGGTTGTTCATCGTTGCTTTGCTGAAATTCATGATTTTCCGGCTGTTGCCCTGCTTCTCTGATATATCCGCCTTCAATCTCCCTATCAGGGCGTCCTTGTTAGCCAACTGCTTCTTCAGGCTGATCACTTCCTCCTTAGTATTCCTCTCCTCCATTAGAGAGTTGTGAATCTTGTCCACCTTCTCTTGCAGCTGATTAATTTTATGAGCCAGGGTTTCAACAGCAGAGATGATGATGTCCTTTGAGGAAGAGGAGGGACAATAAGAGAAATCTTCGCATTCGGTAGCACCAGGGCACAGACCTTCCACTTCCGGCATCATGTCCTCCAAGTTGATCTCTTTCCCCTTGTCAATGAGCAGCGCCTCTGCTGTGGGGAAATTGAGCTTGGCATTGGCTCCTTTGATCTGAAAAGCCTCTCGATCATAAGCCCTCGCAGCATCCTCGGCAGAGTTGTAAGTGCCTAGCCAAACCCTCGTTCCCTTAATTGGGTTTCGAATTTCTGCAACCCATTTGCCCCACGAGCGCTGCCTTACGCCTCTGTACCCATGCTGTGCAGTACACTTCCTCTTCTTATTTACCCCCCTCTGAATTTCCAATATATCGGAAGCATTGGCTCCTCTTCTGGGAGAAGAGAAGGCCGCCATAGACTTAGAGATAATAATTCCTCCACGCATTGGCTCTTCTTCTGCGAGAAGAGGAGTGTTTTGAGGGATGTCCATCAAAACATATGCGGTTTCACAGGGAAAGGATATTACATATATATAGTGGTCTCCGTAGTACAATGATGTGCGCCGTATCGCCTTAGTACGACATTCCTTAATTTGATGGCCGTATAGCCGTATTTACACATTTTTATCGTAAAAATCAATAAATGGTTTATATATATATTTTTTTGGAATGAACAACCGCTGGCTGTCAAATTTAGTTCCTGAATTGATGAAACATGTGACCTTTAGGCGGCACAGGTCACTGGAGTAGTGGGAAACGGACCCCACACTGAATCTGTCAAAGCTTAATTGTAAGATAAGATCGGCTTCCGAATAGATTTAGCAAACACTGTTTATGTAAGAGAAAGCCCAGCTTCGAAATAGATTTGAGTCTCTAATTTTTTTTGGTATGTGACGAATTGATTTAGCAAACACTATTTAATAATTTTATATTTACCCTATTTGCACAATGTTCTATGTAATGTCAAAGCTGGAGTGTAAGATACGACCGGCTTCCGAATAGATTTAGCGAATAGATTTAGCAAACATTATATATGTAAGAGAAAGCCCAGCTTCGAAATAGATTTGAGTCTCTAATTTTTTTTGGTATGTGACGTATTGATTTAGCAAACACTATTTCATAATTACGCCGAAGTTCCCTTTATGAACAGAGTGGGCTGACTTCGTGAATCAACTAAGCAGAGAAAGCCCAGCTTCGAAATAGATTTGAGTCTCTCATTTTTGTTGGTATGTGACGTATTGATTTAGCAAACACTATTTAATAATTACGCCGGGCTGACTTCGTGAATCAACTAAGCAGAGGCGTGCACGACTATTAAAATGTTTTCAACGGTTGGATTTTCTCCATCGTTCGTTTGCAGTTTTTTCGCCGAAACTGTTCATCGGCGGATGTAGGGAGATTTGACTCTGAATCCGTGTGAGGTCTTCCATAACATTGCAACGTCTTTTTAATGTATAATATATTTATATCCGTAAATATTTGTAATGTAGAGATTACGCCGAATGTATAATCTAACACTTCACACTTACGCAAGTTTGTATTCCTCGTTTCAGGTGCATTCGTTTCATCGCAAATTGCAATATTATTTCCCGTTGATTTATATTATTATAAGCTATGTTTACATAAATGCGTCCTGAAGAACACAGCGAAATGAAAAATCAGACCTGGCCGAATTAACTCCATTGAATCTCAAGAAATTAAAGACCTTGGATTCTCTCTTTACAGAAATCCCTAGCTCCGTTCAAGTAATTCTCTAATTCATTTTCAGGAGAAACATTTGTAAAAGGCTAAATGCAGTGTACACTTCTATTCCTTTAACTTTAAATTAATAAACAACTATCGGCTTTCAGGCCGTTCACTTTTAAGCCGTCTACGATACGTTGCACTAACATACCCATATGCTAGACATTCACGACTGCCATGCAGTACACCTTCATATTCTGTATGACGGATTCACAACACAACTATAGGTAATCTCTGTTTCAACTCGAAGAAGAAAAAAAGTACTGCCCCTTTTTTTTGAGGAAGAACTACAGCTACTACTCAGAGTAGAGGAGCTTAGCTGTTGAGCTCACTCAAGCCAAACAAAGTAAGTCCCGGTTTGAAGTTGTCTGTTGCAACGGACTTCAATACAGCTTTTAGAACACTTTCTTCATGCTTTCCCATATATGCTGTGCATATTTCCAATGCCTTCTTAAGAAGAATTCTATCTGTGTCAGCTTCGTCGTTGGCATAAGTAGGAAACCTTGCAAATAATGAAAACCAGAAACCAGAAACTACTTTGCTACTTGATTCTGTCAAGAAGAAAAAAAAGAAGGCGACGAAGAAGAAACCCATCGGTTCACAGCAGAAACCGAAAACTGTTTACCATTAGAGTCCGTGCCGAAGAACAAGAAGAAGAACAGGGGTTCCAAAAGTAAAACTACCAGGGAAATATTCATAGGAGCAGTTGAACAGGATTTTTTATGTCAAAGATAAATATATTGATGATATCTTGATGGTCTCGGTTCCAATAAGACGGAAACACGGTTTCCATGTGAGTGGCATTACAGACAAGTGCGTCCCAGACCAGTTGATAAGCTCTCCGGGTACTGTTATGAATTTGTTGGAGTATCAAGCACCTTGACACTCAAAGAATTTGTTAATGTGGACTCTGAATGTTTACATAAACAGTGTGTCCCTTAATCACAATTCACGAGCTATTTAACCTCTTTCTTCAAAAAGAATTTGATATGGAGTTAATGAGTTACGATGGGAATCTGTTCCACAGGGCTTTACTTAAGTATCATCCACTTCAATGGTCAAACAGACAATGGTCAAATAGGGAATAGCAATTTTACACTTCATTTACAACAAAAAGGTAAATATTTGTCCTATTTTTATTGGTGAAAATTAATTTTTGACTGTTGAAGTGGATGATGTTTAAAAACAGTTGTTTGGCAGCGGGCTTTGTTCATGAGCTCCCATGCAAAAATTATCGGGTCATCTCTGTAAGGTATTCCACTAATGTTGTTGATCCTCGTCAGTGTCGTCTGCAAAAGTCACATGCACACTACTTGCTAACTGTTACTACTATATCTTATACATCAGCTTTAAAGAAGCCATTGGCATATGATGCTTGATGTTCTCCATGCGAGATTATTTTATTAGCACCCCTTTGTAGTCTCCAGAGGTTGTGAGATAAAATTGTAGTATCCCCATGTCCCAACTTGTTCCTTTGCCCTTTCACCTCGGCCTGATTGTAGTCAAAGCCAATGTTATAGTTCTCAAACTAAAGTCTCCATAGGTGACAGCTTTGAAACTCTCTGCTTGTAGACCATAGGAACCCAGGATGCTAGAGAGTCCTTCCTCTTCTCCTCAGATGATCTGGGTCATGGAAAGGGGAGTTGCCTTCCTAACTTTGGCTTTTTTTTTAAGATTTAACTTTAGTCCAGTCCGAATCAGGGGTTGTCATGAGCTTATTACCCTTATCCAAATCCAACCCATTATAAATCTCTGAATCATTCTTTTCAATCTTGTATCTTTTGATGACAAATCTGCATCCAACCCCTTGGATTCATCAAAATCTATTTTTTTAATACATTTTCTTAATCTTTGGATTTGAGCGCTGGAGAAGTCAAATTAGTAGTTGACATATTAGGAGGAGATGGCTAGGGAGTCATCCCCATCTTCCTTATTAAGCATAATTAGATGGTAGTGGGAAGCTGTCCCATCCCACTAAGTGGGCATCAAAGGTTTTGACAAGCCATTCCCTCCCTAACCAACATTAACCTACCTGAAAACTAGTGTTTTCCTACACAAGGAAGCAAAATGTCAAATGGTGAAACACTATCTACATTTGAAAGCAAATTTTTCATAATCCAATTTGTCTCCATCTACAATCTCCAAGTATGAGAGAGATTTCCTCTGGAAACTTTAGATATGTCCATCTTCATGCAAAGTCAAGCAAAGTATGTGTAGGTTATGTCAGTAGTCTCATTTGATATACAAAAAAAATCCCTAGGAAATTCTAAATTATTTCTAACGTAGAATCTTCATCATTGCAGGGATAAGGAAGGTAATCTTACCCAGAAAAAACTAGAAGAAAAAGACTTTATTCTTAGCTCAAAGGTTGGGGACGAAGGTTTTGAACACATAAAATCACCTCTCCAAACCCATGGACTGAATTTCAGGACAACCTCCATATCACTTAAAGAATTGACTTCTAGAACAAAGAATCATAAGCACAAGGGTGAATGCAAATTTCATCCTCCCCATACTACTTCGATGTCTCAAATATCTATTCATACAATTATGTTTGTTTGGACCACAATTTTGTAAACTTGCAAATGATGGCATGATCTTGCAGATAATCTTCCTGCTCAACTACTTCAAAATTCAAAGCAATTTCATGAATAAGATTGAGTTTTTGGAAAGGTAGAAATTAAACCCTACCAAATCTATTTAACAAGATGTTACCAACATTAAAAATAGAGCACCAAAATAAATTGAGTTGTCGGTTACATTGCACAACTTCAAGACAATTGTCTCTGCCACTCATGTGCTACATGCAAGGTGCCTAGTGTCTTCAAACACGTCATCTATCTCTTCTTCCAAACAAGACCAAATAAACTTAAATATTGTGAGCATAGAGATCATTACCTTTTTTTCCCTTTTTTCTTGTAAAACTACTGCTATATTTTGAAAACATGCAGAGCCAAAGGGGGTCCGATTACATGGGAGACAATAATCTGAGTAACTTAACACCCCATACCTTGATAGATCAAAATGAAATAATGGTCTTGATTGCATTTACCTATTCAAGAGTCATGCCACAAAATCAACAATATTCAATGGCTCAATACAATTAGTTGATGACCTATTTACAACATCAAATAAGTTGAGTTGTCAATTGTCATTAGAAACCAATATTAAGAATTTGAAAAAATTGTTAGAAGTATAACTACAATAACAAAATAAATAAATTAATAGATTAGAAAAATATATAACATAAATTTATAAGTTAAAAAAAATTATATACAATAAATAGATTAGAAAAATATGTAACATAAATTTATATATCAAATTAATAAAGTGCATATATATGAGCAAACAATATAACCAACAATTCACTAGTCTTGGTCTCCCATAAGAGTTTCATTAGTTAAAATTCATAATTGTGGTGGGAGAGCACATGACAATGTCACAACCAAGCTGTAACAGTGCATTGGTGAGCTTAATGCCGTGTCTGAATTACGTAATGAGACATGGAAAGCAAAGCCAAAATGGGTGGCTTATTTTAAATCTCATCCATGCGGTTGTCCTTGCTCTCAATTAAAATAGTCATAGATCCCTTCTCCAAACCGCCATCATAGATATTTTAGTTGCTTAGAAAAGAAAAACACCATTGAGAAAATAAAAGTTATGATTTAGGTTCCATGAGAAAGTGCAATATAAGTTTGCTTGAGCTTCTTCATTTAAAATAATAATAAGCTTTAATATCTCTTACAATGATATTTTGTTTTATTCTATATATAGGTTTAGGTTTTAATAAAATAAATATTGTTATATTATATTTTTTCTATTCCAAAAAAATTATAAAAGTAAAATTAGTTTCTTAATAAAATGTACTTATGTATTATAGGAATTATTAATATTAGATTTTTATAGAAATATAATAAAATTATATTTTTAATTATAGAATTATGTATAAGTGTGAATATTGAATATTAGATTTAATATTAAATTATTTGATCTTCTTGATATAATATATATTATTGAATTATTTTTATTAGGCCAACAAAGAGATTGTGAGAGAGAGAAAGACTTTGAATTAGTTGTTTCATGCCAACAACCCAAATATGACATGTGTCCATGGGGAGCTATGCTTAGAGCAACATGTCATGAGCTTAAGGACCTAATAATTCACCTTTGAGCCCTCTTTGGTGTACCAATTGCACACTAGCATTAAGCTTCTATTGTAAAGAATGAGACCTCCTATCTCTATCAGTTGCTTAGTGCTATTAGTTTACAAAACTAGAGCTCTAGCATTGCCAAGTGAATACAAAGTTACAACCCCTCCTATCAACCAATGTCAAAGTAAAATATTTTTGTGGCTTAGTGCTTTTAAAATCAGCTTTGTGTTAAGATAAAGAG
This sequence comes from Cunninghamia lanceolata, assembly GCA_027924645.1. Lineage (NCBI taxonomy): Eukaryota > Viridiplantae > Streptophyta > Pinopsida > Cupressales > Cupressaceae > Cunninghamia > Cunninghamia lanceolata. The sequence goes on from BSBN01000547.1 coordinate 18,067,883, forward strand.
AAATAGAAAGGGAAACAAAGAGATATAGAGGTAGAGAGATAGAGATATAGAGAGGGATATATATATATATATATATATATATATATATATATATAGGTAGAGAAATAGAGAGATAAAGAGGGGAGAGAGAGGAGGAGCGAAAGAGGGAGACAAAGAGATATAGAGATAGAGGTAGAGAGATAGAGAGATAGGGAGGGGGGAGAGGGAGAGGGAGAGATAGAGATATATAGAGGGATATCAATAGAGAGAGGAATAGAGAAAGAGAGATAGAGCAAGAGAGAGAGAGATATAAATAAAATATATAAAGGGAAAGAGATAGAGAAAGAGAGACTAACTTTTGATCAATCATCTTTTGCCAACAATCCAAAGATGACACGTGTCCATGGGGAGCTACACTCAAAGAAACATGCCATTTTCTAAAGGGCCTGATGATTAAATTTTATATGCCACTTACAAATTTTAATAGTATGTATATTTTACAATTAACCATCTACATTTATTAGATCATAAATTCCATGATGTCACAACATAGGAGACTAAATTTTAAACATTAAATAATATATAAATTTAATGTAAGTGAATTAATAGTCAATTTGAAGCTGCCACTCATCCATCAAAACCTTGATCATGGAAACAACATCATTTTCTTAATGACTTGTCAATTGCCCTCATCTATTGCATGATTCTATACAAAAAATTAATTGCTAATTAGCCTTCCACAATTCTTTGATGTACTCATTGCACACAAAGGTGTAATTGCAAGTCTTAGATCATAATTGGGGCACACAACCCTTCAAGACACTTTTTCAAGTGTCAATAGTTGATTTCATTAACTTCAACTGCCCAACATACTAGCTCCCCCATGTTGCAACTCGCCCTACATCAAATAGTTTATTTGGTGAACAATGACAAGCCTATGATATAATTGTATCACACTCTTCTAGCATGGAAATGGAGGCACCACTAAAAATGATCATACAGGGAACTACAAGTACTAGGAAATCACACTTGATCATATAGGGAACAATACATGGAAAATCACCATTATTATTGCTTGCACCAACTAGAGCCACAACTTCCAACATACATGCATCCACTATACATTATGCCCTTCACATTCCAATAAAAGAGATGGACCCTTTACAATGACACACATTAGAAACATTCTTCTAAACTATATTTTAACATGGATAAGCCATCACATAAAAATCCATACCACCATACAACAATCAACTTTCTATGCAAAGGCTCAAGCATTTAAAGTAAGAAACTAAGAACAATTACATTCAAATCATAAGAAAGAGAGATGTCCAGTCATCCTCTTTGATGATCTAGGGTAGCTCCCTCCAGTGAAGGACATTTCCATATATGTTGGAGCATTGTACGAGGTGACACTCTGGCAAAGCTTCAACATAGTTGTTACATTGAACAAAATTTCTTGTCAAACTAGAGAAGCATCAATGCAAGTTGTTTTTTGTGCACTTCTTTCAAATATAATGAATGCTTAACCAACACTTCTAGATTGGGAGCTTCTAATGTCACATTCTAATTCTTCACTTTCCTCTATGGAAAAAACAATTTTTCTTTCCTTGATACATTTATTTGCAACAAATGAATTGGTCTCACTTCATAATAAATTTATGCTCCAATTATTAGCAATGCCCATTTCAAGATCCAATGCAAAGCAGCTTAAAGAGATATCATGCCCAAAATACAGAGGATTAGCAAATTGATGCAAAGATTCTCTTGTGCATTAGCCAAAAAGTTATGCTAAGTTCTAATTTGTGGGTGGGAGCAGCCCTTGTGAATCATGCACTAGGACAAGTTGAAGCAATTGTATACAAAAATGACTAAAAACCCCAAAACCTCTCCTTATTTGTGGCAGTACAATTCAAACATTACATAGGCCCACCTTGGGATCACAATCAGCAAAACATGTGCCCATCATCCCACAAAGCCATGGTGGGCATCGCCAAATTTCTTTAAAAATGGCATAGGCCTTAACAATCCATAAATCACAAGATCTAACATTTGAAAATACAATAATCAACATTAACCACATTAATCACCAAGGACTCACATTCACAGCTATATCAAGAGTACTATGCACATATGCAACATAGTCCATATGTTGCACTAAGAAAGCAAGAAGAGAACTGCTTACGAGCACTTTCAAATGAAAATACTTAACCAACAACAACAAAAAAAAAGGTTTATAATTTACATACCTATTTATTTGTCCACTATGAAACATTATTCTCTTATTTACAAGAATGCAATTTCACAATCATGCATATAAATTTATTTTACTTCATTTATTTTTCATGCAATTCACAATGATATTGGATTGTCCAAGCAAGATATTATAGAGTATTGGGAAATAATTTCCACTAGCTATCACCCATGGCATGTACACCATACACCTCCAAATACATTGATATACACTAATAGTGAATCTTCTTCTGATAGAGAGCATGTGATGCAAGAAGATAGTCTTGATGAATGTAAAGTCTTATCAACATTGTATCTAGGTCTACCTTTTCAACTAGATGACCTTAGCATGCTTGGCCAATATGAGATTGACAATAACCACAATTGACCTACACCAACCATCAATCCACTTTTGTAAGTGTCGACGCATTTAATTTCATTGACTCCAACTGTCCAATGTACCACATCCCACATGCTAGGACTCGCCTTGAATAAGACATGTTATCTACTCAACAAAAAAATCCTATGATATAATTGTATCATACTCTTTGCATATGCCCCGGATTCACATAGTCCATTTGTTGCACTAAGAAAGCAAGAAGAGGACTGATTAAGAGCACTTTTACATGGAAATAGTTAGAAAAGGTCTATAATTATAGCTATATTTTTAGACTATGCACCATTCTACTCTTACAACAAAGTTTGTTTAAATCATGCATACATATTTCTTTTACTCCACTTTATTATAGGATTTGAGAGTGAAAATGATGGACTGATACTAGGGAGTAAAAAAGGGAAAATAAAATACTAGTTGTTAAAAGATAATTGCATATATTCTAAATACTCCCCTTTATAGGATACTAATATTGGAAACGAAAAAAATCCTCTCTACTATTGTTACAAATAAAACTGAGTAAATTTACAAAACATTTGTCTACATATGCAATTTTCATACCTTTGTTTGTATAGACAAGTCACAACTTTGGTTTTTCTTTCATTGCTTGCTATTCTTTTTACTTATGAATATTATGAATTATGTTCTTAGCATCAATTCTCTATGTCCAACTTCTTACATTGTATAGTTAAATTATTTGATTAACGCTACAGTATGTTCCTTGAAAATAAAAAAAAAAAATTCCTTTTCGTTTCATTTTTTCCTCACAAAAAAGGTTCAATTCTAAATTCTCTAGAAAACAAATCATGCTCTTCTCCTTCTTTCTCTCAAATGGTAATTGTGCAATTTTATTGAAACCACTATAAATAAGCTTAATTGCAATTTACTTGGTCCATTTAATATACTTTGAACATACAATATACATATTTCTACAATTTTTTTTGGCGTACCCATTGCACACTAAGGTGAGATTTCTAGTTTTATATTTACCCTATTTGCACAATGTTCTATGCACATGGGGGTTTTTGTATTTCTACTAAATATGATTTTTTTACCAGCATTTATCAACCATTTATAATTTGAATAATCTAAAGTTTAAGATTAACTCTCTTTATCCTTACACTTCTTTCATTTATCAACCATTTATAATTTGAATAATCTAATGTTTATGATTAACTCTCTTTATCCTTACACTTACTTCTTTTATGTTTTAATGTAAATTACCAAATCTTTTAACATGAAAAACTCATATTTAGTTTAATTATAAATTTGGTGTTTACTTGTTGTGTGTTTGTTTAGCTTGTGTTTTGGCAATGAACTTTATTTAACTTGCTTGGCTACTTGTGCATTGGATAACCTTGAGTTTGGTTCTAAAACGAGAGGAAATTTTCCTTGTACCATTGTCTCAAAAGACTCATCAATGGGTTTCTTAAGAATGTTTTTAAGAAGGTGATTATGGCTGCAATGGACATTTTATAAAGACTCAAAAACTCTACAAATTATAAAGTCTCTATATTTTATAAGATAAGGTACTTTCATCTTGAATATACATTGCCAAAACAGATTACAGAAATAACATAAAGTTTTCTACCACATTAACATTAACAATTATTATTATCATTGACAATATGATGAAGAAAGGTATCCCCCTCCCTAACAAATGTGCTCTCTACAAATCTACAAAGGAATTGGTCCACCACTTATTCTTAGATTGCTCCTCTTCTTCTAGGCTCCTATACTTGCTCCTCTCTCAATTTCTCTTGCCCTAGGCCATACCCTCCTCTCTATATGATCTAATTTTGCAATGGGAGGCTCCATTCCTTTCCTCTCTCTTCAAGGAACTTTGGAATCTTTTTCTTCCCCATCTCCTCTACGAGATTTGGAAAGAGAGAAATCTCAAAATTTTCTAGGATAAGGAAAGAAATGTTTTGAGGATGTGTGCCACAATCATTGAAGATATAAAAAACTTTTAAGCTCTTCCAAGTATAACAAACTCCAAGTTCCTAAATTGGAGAGGGTCTTGTCTATAATTGGGATTTTGGATTTTCTGTTGTGGAAATTTTGACCGCTGTTAAGCTTGACCGAAGTCTAGTCAATTGGATCAATCCCCCTCATGACTAACTTAAGCTCAACATTTCATGGTGCCTCAAAGGGGAACCTAGGAGCCACTAGAGGAGGAGTGATAAGAAATTATGCTAGATCTCTTATGGCTACCTATGCGAGGTCATTGGGAATTCAAACCAACCATTATGCTAAGGCTTGTGCTACTCTCTAAGGAATCCAACTGGCCTCCAAACTCAACATCATTAAGGGATTCCCTAAATATCATTAACTTTCTCAAGGATGTCTCAACCCCTAACTGGACCATAAAAAATATTATGGATGATGCCAAGGTACTCATGCAGAATGTTGAAGCTATAAAAATTACTCTCTTACTAGGAGGGTAACCATTGTGCTAACTAGTTTGCTAACAAGGGTGTGACTAATGAAGTCTTTTTCCACGTGGACTAGTTTAGTCAAACTTCCATGTCCCATCATTTCTCTCTTAGATAAATATGCCTTTGATTCATACAACAAATTAACCCCTCCATTGTTGGATAACCAATTATTGTAATTTGCCATCCCACATGGATTTTCCCTCCTTTCGACTAGCAAAGAAATCTATTCTCACCCTTTCTTCCCCTAGGTGACTAGTTTTGTTAGTGTCCTCTCTATATTGTTAATTACTTTCATGCATGTGTATATTTAAGGCCCTTCTTCTCCATCATATCACCTACCACCTATATAAGTACGCAAATTTGCATGGGTCATATTACATGTTCGATGACAATTTGGCAATCTAATGCATGACCCATGTGGCATACTTATTTCTCCTCACAACCTTTTCTTCCTTGATGAAAGTTATCTCAGCATGCTAGTACCCTTAGTCTTTATCATCTTGTTTTCCATCCTCCTTGTTTTCCTAACCACCTCTTTGCCTTTGAAAACCTTATATCCTACCTTAAGTTACAGGGGCACCCACGAGACCATAGGGTCACTTGGGTGACCCATGTTAAGTTGTAGGGTTGCCCAAGTGACTCAATAGAAGGGGTGACCTAGATCCTGACTTGGGTGATCCTATAATGTTTTAAAAGTGAGCAAAAGTCACTTATTTTTTGCTACTTTTCTTTCAATTTCCTTCCCAATGGCTAGCCCTTTTCCATGCTTTCCTTCCCACTTTATTTCTTTCTTTCATGCCTATATTTATCTTGTATTATTCCCCCTCTATCTTCTACATTCCTCTCTTATATAAAACCCCCCTGTCATTCATAAGGGAGGAGAATTTTACATACAAGCTTTGAGTAAATTCAAAGAAATTTTCTCCATGAGGAATTTAGAAATATTAGGCTACATTTACAATTCTTTCTTACAAGATATGCATCCCTTCCCCAAGCATTAGACAACCTTAGAAGATTGCATGCTTGTTTATATAGCCTCAAGCCCAAATCCTCTTTTTTAGTTATACTAAGAAGCTAATGTTATCTTCTTGACACTTGAATATTATACGAAGCTAATGTTATCTTCTTCTCAAAGTAATCCAATCAATCTCAATCTAGGAGGAGAATTTTTTGCATACAACCTTTAAGTACTATAATTCTTTCTTAAAAGCTCTACATCCCATCCCTTAGCAATGGATCACAATAGGAGATTGCATGCATCTTTACTAGCCTCAATCTCAAATCCTCTTATTTAGTTATACTAGGGAGCTAATTATATCTTCATGATGCTCAAATATCATAGGAAGTTAATTCTATTTTCCTCACAATTCACTTTTAATTCAATCCCCAATTTGAATCTTTCCATTCCACCAAGTGATGTACCCCAAGGCTAGAAAAGGAGAAGAGATAGATAAAAGTTGTACCCTTTGAGAACACATTCACAATAGTTCATCAAAGAGCTCAATGCTTCTCCCAAGTTCTTTGATTTTGAAACAATTTCATTTCTTAGTAATTATATCACTCATCTTGCCTAAGGACTACAACACTTTGTTATTGTTTCTTAGTTCAGTTTAAGCTTATTTGTCACTTTCTTAGGTAGTGTTAGATCTAAATTACTTAATTTTTCTTACTATAGTAGATTAGAAGTTTCTTTTACTTTCAAATGCATCTCAAAATTGAAAATGACAAAAAACATGCTGTAGATTGAATGAAAAAGTCATAAAGTTAATTAGCTCACACTTCATTTTAGAAAAAAACATAGAAACTAATTGGATAAGCATTATTTCTTACATGCATATAGTTTAGCCTTCATAGAAAAGCACAAAATCAATACCAAAAGAGAAAGAAAGCCATCAATTCCACCACAAGGCCTCCAACTGACGTCAATAAATCATCCAAAAAACACAAAAGAAAGCAACTCTTTCAAACTACTTGAAAACACAAAACACAAAAGAAAATAAAGAAAACATATCAACAAAACAAAACAAGCAGTGACTATCTTTCAAATTCTTTATCCTTCACTTGTTTTTTACACCAAATGTTTCCTAGGATTAAAGAAGATTGGAGTGAGGTGGCGTTTGATGAAATCCAAGAAAATGTGCCCACACTTAGGCAAATCAAAGAACTCAACAAACATAGATAGGTAAGAGAAGAGTCTTGCTTAAGAGAACTTGCTTTCTTAGACAAAGTCGTCACATACATTGGCCCTAGACTCATAGTGCTAGCAACACAAAGAGAACATTTTAACACCACAACAACTAAAGTAACAATCGACCCACATTCCACACCTGAAATCAACACTATAGTCCACCTCCAAAAACTTCTTCCTCATGAAGTAAGTGAACTTGTTATAACCCCCATCCCACACAACCATTTCACTATCATTTGTGAGATTATCCTACCAAGAGGAGAGTGATAAATTGGATTTTTCTAGAAGAGCATGAGTAATTTGATTCACAAATAACACATGTGCAACACATCACATATGTTCCAATCTGAGTCCACCTCATTTACTTTTTTGTGGTGAGTAGATTTAGATTATCACAATCTCCCCACCTCTTTCATTTATCTCTGCTTTTCTTTGTGGCTCATTCTTTTATTTTCTATTTCCTGTCCCTATTGTCTGATTCTCCTTGGTAAGCTCGAACCTCATTTTCTCACTCTTGATTTAGAACAAGAGGTCAAAAGAGGAAAAATGATCTCAAATATGGCAAAACCAAGGAAGACTCTCTTGCCTCCAAGGTCCAAGCCCTGTGTGAAGAATGTGAACCTATTGAATGCCTTAATGATCTAGCTGACCAATAACTTGATGCTTGTCTTGTTCCATGTGTTATTTTTTAGTTGAATTTTCACTTTTCATAGGCCAACTTCTACTTTGCTCTCTAGTTGGCCTTTGTTGTTTTGTAGGCTTGATTATATGTTTATTTTTTTCTAGTTTTAAACTTCCTATCAGGATCTTTGTAAAATTTTATGGGTCCCTTTCAAAACCCTTGTTTTTACCCTAATAAAAAACAACATTTATTAAGTCAAGAAATGAACATTAATAAATGACATGTTAATGGTAAGTGCATAACATGTTTCTTTCAGTTTTAAATTAATAAAGAAAGAGAAATTTGTTAATGGTGTTAACTTGATTGAATTAGATAATTCAAATAGCCTTGTTTCAATCTTAAATCCATAAATTAAAAATAATATATTATTTAAAATGTAAATTATAAGCACCTTGATATGTGGAGCATGTAAAATGTTTGTTACAAATTCAACTATATAAAACTTGTGTGTGCCAATTTTTGTTTCTATAAAATAAAAGTATGTTTTATTAATTGTTGCACATAAAATTTATAAGCTAAGGTCTCTATAAGTGATATATATATATATATATAGAGAGAGAGAGAGAGAGAGAGAGAGAGAGAGAGAGAGAGAGACTTGATGAAATGATTGATTCAATTGGAGGTTTGATCTGATAATAGGGGAAGCCCTTATAATAATTTGACAGACAATAATAGAAACACAAGGGATGGGCTTCCTCTATTTTCTATGAATTGCTACGAATTGTGATTTATGTAAGGCATGCAATGCATTCAAGTGCAACTTGATAGAATAACGAAACCTTCATTTTGTACTGATCTAGACTTCAATAGATTATAAATTCCTTATTTCTCATAGCCAAGTTCCAACCCAAATTGAAGAGGCTACCAAAAACAAGTATTGAAAATTATGGATATTAATATTATTATTGTTAGTGTAGGTTTTTTGTTTTCCTTATTTTAGGGGATATTTATTTTTCCTACACATATTATTAAGGTTGCTTAGGTTATTTAGGCATGGTTATTATGAGTCTCGCACCCTCTTTTGGATTTTTATACCACCTCTCATAACCATTTGTTTATCTTTATCTGAGTAGGTGTAACTATGTAATTTAACATTTACTAAGTAGGTAAAACTTTAGCCTATTTTGGGTAGTTGGAGTTATTACACCTCTTAGATGTATCTACCCTTATTTTTCTATTTATACAACACTCATCTCTCGCCTCTACTAGTTAGTGGGAGTAATGTGAGTATTCTCTAAATTCTCTTACAATTTGCCTCTTGAGTTCTCTCTTTCATGTTAATCTCTCCATTCCTCTATTTTGATCTTCGATCATCTGTTGACTAGAGTGCATTTGATCTACGACCTGTTAGGTCACAAAAATGTAGGTTGTTAACCCTAAGAGGTTGCCAAGCTCTCTTAAAGCTTTTGGCTAATGACATAGGGCAAATATGGCTAAAATCCCCTTTACTTCAGGCTCTACTAGACCTAGGTGGGTATACCTTAATTATTAGTCCAAACTTAATTGACCTTCACGATGGCAAATAGGTGTGAAGTAGATGCAAGGTTTGATGATTATTCCTAAGGTTTGAATTTTGAGAATGTAAATTAGATTTTTATTAAATGAGTATGACCAGTGCTTTATCTATTGGGCAAAAGAGTCAAAAGTTAATGGTGTATAGATCTTTATCTTTGGTTAAACTCAAATTGCTAGGCACTTACATGAATCTATACCTTGTATAGATGTGCAAGGATGTCGCGTTGTAGGGTTCTTCTTATCAAATCCCAATGATATTTCCCTAAATTATTGTGACCAGAAGAAAGGATTTTTAATCCTAATGGGAAGGAAACCAACCAAGATGACTTGTTCAAGGGATTTTAACCATGGGTAGAGACCAATAAACATAGACCACTTAGCAGGAATTAAATCAACTTCTCGTAGAAACCAATCGAACGAATCACATAGAACAACAAATGTGCACTAATAAATTAATTATATCCTTGATATATTAATTTAAACAACCTAGGAAACCATTTTGGAGACAACCATGCAGCCCATAAAATTAAAATTCAACACAACAATTGAACACAAGATATTCTGATTCACCAAATAACTCTGCTCCTTAGCATTAATTTAGAAGTTCATGATACATTTGAAAATATAGACTGACATAGATAGAAGTTTTTTGTTATTGTATTGTCTTTGTATGTAGATATATCAAGTATTACAATCTATGCCCCTTCAAAATGGACTTGGTATCCCATATTTATAGGATGCGAACAAGCTTCAAGCCTGAAATGATATGACTGTTCATAATTGTATCTTTTAAACAACTAATGCATAATTAAGAAATAGAAAAATAAACAAAGGCAAATGCAACGATCAAGTTCTAAGCCCCGTTAATTATCATGGAGGGACCCGTGACCGCTGGCCTGGCAAAGTCCTCCTCTCCATGTTTTAGGTCGACACAACTGCATTGCCTATTGATGAGAAAATTTTGTGTACCCGCTTCCTTTGATTTATCACTACAACCTGGCTATAAATAAATTCACCCTGCCAATATGATTTATATAATCTTGGCTGGTACATGTACTTGTGGCAATTATATCATTTATAGTTGATTCCAAGGGAAATATCTTCCCCAAACATACATGGGTGTTTTCTATCACCCTCTCTTCATTATTAACATTTTCAAGAAGTTGTGGCAACAGTTGATCCAGTTCATTTTTCCAAGTGTCCTTTTCCTAAAAATTACCTTTAGCATTAAAAAAGTTGGGAAATTCCATGTCAAGATGTTGATCAAAATCATTTAGATCATCTATCAATATGGTGTTGAATCTTTCATGTTCACCAATCAAGTCATTATACTCCTTGAATATATTTCCTTCAACACCCTTTTCAGCATTCAATTCCTCCCTTTTATCTAACATCCTGAGATGAAGTATTTTGTGTTCTTGGTAGACTTGATGAGTCCTTTTGTGCAATTCCTAGATTTTATCATTGTTTACCATCATCTTGTTGAACCTTTTCTGAATCAATTTAGAAGCCATGTTGTATTTAACAACTTTTATCTTAGTTTCTAGTTGTTCATTTTTCTTTTGAGAATTATCTGCCTTAAGCTTCCAGTAGTTGGTCTCTACTCTTGCCTCTATGAACCTTTTTTCAGCCTCTAGGTAGGGTGAATAACTACTTGGTGAAGGCAATTTATCCTTGTAAGTGGCAACCTCTTGCTTGAGCTATGCATTTTCTACCATATAAGCATTATTCCTTCTTACCAACTGCTCAATCTTGCCTTTGTGAATTTTGCAACATTCACATTTAAGTCAACAGTCTTAATGGGATCAATATCTTCAACCCTTTGAATCACGAGATGACCAAAGGCTTCACTTGGATTCCTTATGACTTAGGGTTTCTTATGTGGGGGATAAAGTGACCATATCAACAATATCTGCTTGTCAGGGTCATATCCTAATCCAGATTTTATTTTATCAACAACTTCAATACTGAGTTGCATCTTCTTGTCCTAATTCTTTCTAAAGATATCAAACACAATTGTTGAAGTCATGTCCCATCTGGGAACCAACACCACCCCTGCTTCTTGAAGCAACTCTCTTTCTCTCTCTAGAGTCATATTTTCCATGGCCTTATCAATTTATGATTGAAGTTCTTGTAGAACCTCATCTTGTATCTCTGGGGTGATATTTTTCATATTTTTACAAGCTTGCTTTCCTTTGAATTCATATAAAAAGGATTTGAACTCCAGGGTCTTAATGAACTCAGAAACTGTAATATATTTATGACTGGCTAAATATCTCACATCTTCTAACAACTCAGTAGAGGTTTCTATTTTAACCTCTTCTCTTTCTTCTGGAGGTTCATATTTCTCAATGAGAGGCATGGATGCTTGCAAGTCTTTATTTTCCCCTTCTTCTTCTTCAACATCAAATGCAATGTCAAGGGTTTGTTGAGGGGACATATGAGTAATGGGGATCTCATCTTTAGCCCGTGTCTATCTGAAAAATCTCCCCTTCCTCTCAAAGACATAGGGAGGAACATTCTCAATCAAATTTGATGCATTTGCAATTAGTGTATCCAATCTCTCAATGGGATTATCAATATCCATGAAAGCACCTGTATAATTGGGATTTTGAACTACCCTCCAAGCTTTAGCCAACATTACCTTATGATACAGGTTTCTTCTTTCAACAGCAATGTGTTCATCACAGTTTCTAACCAGGTCATCATCAACAAACAACACATGATACTTTTTTAATTTTTTATTGGTTTTGACTGTGTTTATGAAATTTTTTGGATCACAATTTTCTGTGGCATTTCCTGATGGTAATTTGAAATGTTCCATTCTTTTATCAATTAGCTGATACCCCTTATCAGACATAACTATGAAGTCTCCAAAGCATAAGGTTCTAGGCATGAAAGACTACTTATTGTGGCTCTTCAAATACATGAAATCAGAATAAGCAAGTTGCCTTACAATTTCCAAGTAAGCAATTCTGTCTGGGCAAGTTCTTGGCAACAAATAGGGGGGCCTTCGAATCCAAATACTTTTATTTTTGTGCAATCATTATAAAAATACCAATCACCCCAATTGTAACTGAATTTCCCATGTTCATATTTATCCTTAGGCCTTAAGAACCTCTGTATTTCTGATGACAAGTTGTAATCACAAGGGTGGCCTAATAGTTTGTATATAGGCTTTACAAAATACTCTTCAAAATATAGGTAGTGTGACTTTTCACACCTACTATCTAATATAGCAATCCACATCTGAACAAGCTTGATATCTCCCCTTTTGTCCAAATCCCTTACTCTTAAACATTCATTCCATGGCCCCTTATTTTGTCCCTCATATAAGATAAGGTGCATAAGCAAAGAATAATGTTTAAATTTAGTGCCCCCCTTATATGAAGACCAATTCTTTATGAAGGGCATTGGCTAGAAATTTGGCATAGTCAAAGTGTTGGGTTTGTTGGCTTTGTATATCAGTAGTCAAAACCATGGGAGCAATTTCCATAAACATGGAAGCTTCAATACGAAGTAATTGGCATACAGAGTAATAGGTATATTGGAAATATTCTTCGAATAGCTCTATGGAGGATCCTCTATTATTGAAAACACCCTAAACTTATTCCCTTCATCCCGGGGTCTGTGCATAGGCAACCTCCATCTTTTGTAATTGTTGCTCATATTGTAATATTCATTGAGCAAGTCCCGGATTCTAAATTTCACATCAAAACTACAATCCAATTGAAATACCATAGATATATAATCCCTTGTGATAGGGAAAAAACTCATTCCATCCTTTAACTTAATTAGGTAAGTCTGCGGATCATAGCTTTTAGCTACTGCTTTCAAGAATTTGACATTAAAAAATATATTAGGTACTATGAGCTCCCCTAAATTCAATCTCCATGGGTTTGAGACTGGTGTATGCCTATACATCTTTTTGTAATGATACAAGAAGAGGTCATACCCTCTCATAGGGGTCCATACATCTCCTACATGCTTGTATGTATCTTCAATTTTCTCTGCACTAGGATTTAACTGAGCATTTCTTCTAGACCTTTGTCCAGACTTTGGGCACTAGTTTATTAAATCTTGATTCAAATGTCTTTCATCTATTTTTTGTCTTTTGGCCCTAGCGTTTTCAACTGTATTTTCCATAGCGTAATGCAAGAGAATTTCACCTTCAAATGCAATTCGAACCAGAAGATATAAATTTTGAGCTTAGAATACTTACTTGGTTTCTTGAGTAGTATTTGTTACAGAGGCTTGCCCTTGCTCCCGTGCTTGCATAATGAATCAAATTTTCTTAAGATTTCTTTTGATATACCCAGCTCTGAGCATTAATGGCAGCTTTCATATCATCGGGAGGACATTTAATTCTCATAACATAGCCTGTCTTGTCATCTTTTGAAATACTCAATTATACTTAAGAGATTTTTTTTATCCTTTATTTCCATTGGGATTTTGTTCTAACCTAAATGGTTGTCATACCGAAATCCTGTTCTGTCAAGTCCCTTCGACATCTATTTCTCCTTTCGATATTTATTATGTTCATCATTTCGGGGGGACCAGATATTGCCTCCCTTTGATATTCTAAACTTTCCTTTTATGTTTTCTCTACTTGGTAAATTTAATGACTTTTCAACGGGACTAGAATCTGGGTCATACTAACATTCCAAATTTCTTTATACTATATGTTACTACTTTTGTTAGTGGGATGTCAATCCGATATTTTTTAGTCCCCCTGATATGCTTCTTTCATTCAGGATGTCGAAGAGACTTCCAAAGGCTCCTCTAGATACTCTGAAATCTTTATCCCTTCAACTTTTTTATGTTAGCCTAAAACATCCCCTGAATGCTTATCTTCAGATTTTCAAAGAGACTGTATGATGAGTCTCCTCGACATGGCGATCTTTCCTCAATACATTATCTATCATATTGTCACTTTATCAGTGTGACACATTTAGGTGTCACACCGAACTCCTGACATATCAAAGAGACCTTTGGGCTAGTCATTCTGCACTCTTTGATTTTAGGGTTAAGAATCCCATGATATGGTTTCGAATGACATGGGTATTTTAATGTGGCCTTTTGGTTTTAGGGTGAAGGTAATTTATCAGAGCTTTGTTTCTTTAGGCCAATTATGAGAATAATTATTTTGAAATGGAAAAAACGAGGTTATAAAGGTATCATGATAGTGGGAAATGGATTTTGGATGAAATTTTTTTAAAATTTAAAATTTTGTGTCAACACGACCAACAACAGATCTTGGCTATGATTCTCACTTCTTGTAAAATCTAACATGGTATCAGAGCCAGGTTGTCTAGTATTGCTCATTTTCATTGTCTATTTTTTTGAGACTTTTGAAACTAATATAGTGCCAATATTTTTCTCAAAAACTCAATATGCTCTTCTCTTGCATACTTGGATGATTTGGAGAATAAAAAAAGTTTAAAAGAAAAATAATCATCTATATACTCTAGTTTGCATATATTGTTCTTGTTGAGATCTGGGTGATTGCAACTTTTCGGTAATCTTGGAGGCTTTTTCAACCTTTCCCGCCAAGATTAGCTTTCGTTTTACCAAAATCAGAGATTGGAGGACCCAATTGCAAAATAGGGGTTGTAGAGTTGTTCCAGAAGGTGGCTGATATTTTGGTGCATTTTTAGCCCAAACATACCTTGCCATTATGTCTAGAAGGCCCAAAAACCTAAAGATTGACTAACAAATTGTCGAAATTGGAGTCGGTAACTGAGCCAATTATTTTATCACTCTCGAACTATATGGACTGTCGTACCATATGAAATTTTAATTAAAAATTCAAAGTGTTAGTTAACCACTAGTGGTTAAGTTCTAAGAGTTACATTAATTGCTAGCGATTACATTAAATGTTGTAGTTACACTAAATGCTAGTGGTTAAATAAAATGCCAAAAAAACCACTAGTTGCCAAAATTGGTTCCCTCTAAAAATAGGTAGTTTTGATGTTTTAAAAGGTGGTTTTGAAAAATTTTAAGGGTGGTTTTGGAATATTCAAGTGGAATAGAATATTTTGGGAGAATATTAGAATATTTCTTGCTAATGTCATCCATCGTCACCCCCCAAACTTGACCCCTCACCATTGCAATTTTCAAATTTTATATGTCAACTTTGGGAGAATATTAGAATATTTCATAGCAAGATTTGAGATACATAGTATGAAAAAGAAGCACATTCCACCCCTTATTCTAGTCACCCAGGAGTGATAAAACTTTTGGTAGATGTGAAGCCACTATATTTTTGGAAAGGGATGAGAAATGATGCCGCAAGATTTGTAGCAGGATGTCTTGAATGTTAGTGAGTCAAGGTTAAACGCCAACATCTAGTAGGGCTCTTATACCCTCATGCCATTCTTGAATGGAAATAGCGGGTGGTCAGCATGGATTTTGTCTCAGGATTCCCTATGACAAAATACAAGCATGATGCAATCCTAGTGATGGTGGATAAATTAACTAAAGTAGCACATTTTATTGTTGAAAACCTTATTGATGGGGCACATATCATTGCTAGGAAATTCATTCAAGAGGTCTTCATATTGCACAGAGTCCCAAAAAAAATTGTCTCAGATAGAGATGCATGGATGACCTAAAGGTTTTGGTAGACCTTGTTTTCAGCGCTTGGGACTCAGTTAAACATAAGCTCAGCTTATCATCCAGAGACAAATGCTTAGACTTGTTGAGGATGTACTACATGGATCAACAATATAAATGGGAAGAGTACCTTCCACTTGTTGAATTTGCTAATAACAATTCATACCATTCAATAATAAGAATGACTCTTTTCGAAGCATTGTATGGTAGGAAGTGTCGAAATCCTATAAGCTGGGATAAGCTAGAAGATATGATTTACCTTGGACCAGAATTGCTAACTAAAATGGAAGAGCAAGTTAAGCTAATCAGACAAAGATTAACAGAAGCAAATGATAGATAGAAAAGCTATGCCGATGCCAAGCGTATGCCACGAGTATTTTTAGTAAGAGATAAAGTTCTCTTGCGAGTCAAACCACATAAAAGTCCTATCAAGTTTGGGAAGTCCTCCAAACTAGCCCCTAGATATGTGGGACCTTTTGAAGTTCTAGAAGTGATCAATCTAGTTGCTTACATAATAGGTCTACCTCCAGCTCTTGCTAGAATGCATGATGTTTTCCATGTATCATATTTGAAGAAATATATATCAGGATCTAATTATATACTTGATTGGAATGCTCTCCAGGTATAGGACCCAGAAGTGGTCATGATCGAGCCTCTCAAAGTGCTTGAGGTATGTAAGCTCCACTTGCGTAACAGAGAGGTTACTCAATGCAAGGTCTAATGGGACTAGTATTCAGAGGAAAATGCTACCTAGGAGAATTATAATGAATTTTATCAAAAGTTTCCACATCTTGTAATGCAAGCATGATGTAAAAGAACTTATTTGTTAAATTTTGTTTTGATATGGACACAATAATTGAGGATGATGATTTCTAAGGGAGTAGATATGTCACAGCTTGTTCTAAAAAAATATACTTATCATTTTATTTCAAGTAGACAAATAGTTAGTTAGTGAAATTATTATGATTAAAGTAATGTTGTGTTAGATTAGAAAATGCATTTGATTTATATTATTTTATATGCAATGAATATGTGACATTACTATTATGCACATAGTTAAATGATGTAATGGACTAACTACTGTTGTGCAATTGAGGTGGATGAAGGGACAAAGTTTTCCCCTCCAGAATGAGGAGGGAGAGTATCACTAGGGAGAGGGTGATAGATCACGTGAATATAGTGATGATTGTGCCATCAGAGAATGCACACACACATTCACATTAGATGTTAGTCATAATTGCAATGCTTTTACGTCACTACTATCTTTGTGATGTGATGTCATTGTCTTGTCGATGATTTTGTTGTCCATGTCGACAAACGAGGAGGTTAAGAATACCTCTACATGTTAAGATGACTCAAGAAGTTGACATATCAGATCAATATTTTATTCGTCGAATGCATAATGAAAGTATTGATTAATTCATCATCGACGTCAACGAATAAGCCTATTATAGTTTAAACCCATGCATATTTAAATCTAAAGTTGTGGATTAAATAAGTTATATACTAAATGTATAGAATGTGGGATAGAGTTTATATAGATTAAATTGTTTATATGTATTAAAAGTTTATTATTGAGGGAGGTTGTTCCCCACCAAATTAATCCTAGTTTGTAGGAAAATGGGAAGGAGCAGTAGATCCACTTCCATATTCTCTTGGATTAAGGGCCATGAGTGGTTGGCAACCACTTTTGGAAAAGAAATAAAAACTCTCTTTTCAGAAACATTTTATGCCTACCTAAGTTGGAAGAAAAAAGAATATAGCTCATTATGAATATTATCTTTTTTTTTCATTAATTGGAAGTGTAAACTAGAGATATTTATGTTCGTGTTTCTTTGTGCCAAGAGGAGTGGCAACTATAGAAGCACCTGCACCTTCTATACTTGTAGTAAAGATTTCAATTTAGGTTCTCTCATATCATTTACATGCTCAGTCTATCTATTCTTGTTCATGCAAATATGCTAGAACTTATTTATGAAAGGTATACTTTGAATATGGTCTGTGTTTATCCATTTTATTGAAGACCAAAAGAATATATATTTTTCTGTGTTCTGTTCATAAAGACCGAGAGTCTTTAAGTGTGGTATTACTTGTAATGGCCAAATGAAAGGTCGTAAGTCTTTAAAGACTGTTAATCTTTAGAGGCCTTAGAAGGTCAATAGCTCTAAGAGGTCGATAGCCTAGCTCTTAAACATTGGAGTCTATTTTATAACTCTCAGTGTACTCTGTGAAGACCGATAAGTTTTTAAACTCTGAGTATTCGTAGAAGGCCGATATGGCCATAAACTCTGTGTATAGGGTAAAGACTGTTTAATGGTTGACTTATATTTATGTTCCTTGTATCTTTTATACACCTAAATAGAGGTGATAATCAAGCAAAACTGCATTATTACTATGGCCTTGAGGCCAATAAAACTATGTTTCATGGCATTGTATTGTACACCTATAAGAGGCCGATCAATAGAGTCTATCTCTTCATTCTTATATGCCTTTATAAGCAAGTTGAAAGCTCTGCATATTGTTTAAATTACATTCTTTGTTAAGCTTGTAGGAGGCTGACATGCATTTCATATGCATAGTATAGCTTTACACTCTTTACATTGAAAATATAACTAATAAACTGTAGTCTTTTTCACTCTTGGTGGCACATGTAAGTAGGCCGACAACTCAGCTTTCTCATGCATGCCTGTGTAAGGCAGAAATTTATAAAAGCATGAGTAATTATGTAGTAAGCCACCAATAGAATAAACTTACATTTGAATACCTGAATGATCGATAGCGTTTAACTAAGATTTCTTTATTTTTTGAATAAATGATATATCATTACAAATATCATGAGGCAGAGAGCTATGTGGGACTCAGTCTTTTGGCAAGGTTGAATGGCCAATGAGTAGGAACTCATCCTTACATTATGTGTAAGTGAAATTATTTTCTCTCCTAGAGACCAATTTGTTTAAAGTATTAAAACATTATGGTAGTTTGTAATAAGATAATATTGATATGATTACATTAGTGTAATCCCGGCTATAATAGACTTGAGTCTATTGAATATTTTGGCTAAGATTATCCCATACTTTGTAAATTGTAGTATTATGGCCAATCGAGATGAGTATATAACTTATCATTGAAAGAATGAACACCAAATGTATTCATGATCATGGAATCAGGTTTGACTAGTCATTGAGTAGTTTGACAAGTTGTCATAGACCCAAGATTGCAAGGATGCAAAGAGAGGCTCAATGTCATTACTTAAGTCACCCAGGTTCTCACCTTATACTTGTCTTGTTGACCTGTAGTAGAGGGTATACTTTATGTCAATTAGATAGATATTGGATAAGCATATCAAAATATGTTTTATTAATTATCGATATAAAAGAAGGTTGTCTCCAAGTCGAGAAAAGTGTGTGTGAATGTACGACTTATTTATATGAAACTTTGGCCAAAGTAATGCAAAAGTCACTGATTGTATTGTAGGTTCACTGTGCTCCTGATAGTTGAACAGTTAGAGGGGTTGTACATAGCTAGAGGTAGGCTAGAAGTTGTAAACTCGATTGTTTCTAGCTAGGACACTGCACTAGTTCTTGAATGGCACATGGAATCAGTTGATTCTCATTATCTATACCCTTGCGAAGGGAAGGGCCACTTCCAGTAGGAAGGTGCACAGGTGACCATCGGTCTGTGGTTGGAGGAAAAGCACCAGGGTGATGCTCTCCCTCTTGCAGTTGATTGTCAAGGATTTGTGAGGAGAAAATATCATTTATTTGTACATGTAAAACAACCATCAACTGATGTAATATATCATGTATTTTGTAAATGCATAAGTCCATGCTTTACTTGGTTTAAAAAAAAACTAAATATCTATCTTGAGATTTTGGCATTTAATGCTTTTATTTGTAAGTGTTTTATTAGCATTTCAATTTGAGATGTTACAGTTGGTCCATATCATCTAGCTCCACTGGAACCTCATTAAATGGTAGTTTTCACATCAATGATCCAACGATAAAGAAAAGAGATTGAATTTCAATCAATCATTTCATGCCAACAATCCAAAGATGACATGCGTCCATTGGGAACTACACTTATGTTTCTTAAGGACTAAATAATTCACCTTTAATACCTCTTTAGTGTACCCATTGCACAATAAAATGTACCTATATGTAACAATAGCAACATCCCATCTCCAAGCTTTATTGATTCTTACATGGCATGATCAATATAATTGGAAAGAATGCCACTTATTGAAGTGGCTCAAAAATGGACATTTGCAACACCTTAAAACTCCAGCAAATGGAAATACTACTTAACACTGACTATTGTTCAAGTCTCCTCTCATTTCACCACCATCCCAATAGCAAATGATTAATGTTTTAAAGCACTCTATTGGAGTGAATTGTGTTATACCAGCCATTCAGAAACATTCACAATGATATTGGTTTAGTAAAATATGATATTACAATCCACTGGGAAAGAATTTCAAATAGCTACCATCCATGGAATTTGCACTGTAATCTCCATATGCATTGATAGACACTAATGATGAAACTCCTTCTAATCGGGGACATGCAATGCAAGAAGATAATCCTGATGGATGGCAAGTCATGTGAAGTCTATACCTAGGTCTGCCATTTCAACTAGATGGGCTCGACATGCTTGGGAAACAAGAAGAGGACCAATTAAGAGCACTATCACTTGCAAATAGTTGACTAAAACAAAACAAATTTTTTTTACTTGCATACCTTCTCTTACCCACTACTATTAAAAAACAACTTTACCTACATGTACGTCAACATATTTAATTTACTCCATTTCTTTTCTAATGCAAAACAATAATGCATATCACTACATTATTTCAATGATCACTCGCCATCAACAAAAATGTATGCTTTCTTCTCCAATTATAAAAGAACCACTAATTACTTTTATCTACACACTTTGCAATCCTTGCATACCCATTGCACACTTGGATTTGATTTTATTTCTTGTATGGCTTTTATTTTATTTTTCTATGCAAAACAAATGATGCTCTTTTCCTATTTTATAAGAATTCTCAATTTTCATTCATTTCCAATTTCCAATTTCCAACAAACTTTTTGGGTAATACCCATTGGACATTAAGGTGCCCCTTTACGCTCAAGGATAAGGGAAAACACAACAAAACTACTGTGCTATAGCGGAACAACAGTGAAACTACAACAAAAGTACATCAATCCATAAACTAGAGAGCAAAAAGAAAACCAAAGTCACATTAGTATACATCCAAGACTAAAGATCAAAGCTTCATAAGAGCAATTGCCGCCTCCTGTTCATCTTGCGAGGCTTTCAAGTGGGTACTAAGAGCTTTTGGAGTCACATGATCAACTGCCTTGAATTTATTGCCCTTGATTCGAGCACTCAGGCCAACTTGAGTCTACACTTGACTATTCTTTACCTTCCCATCTAGCACTTTGATGTTATTGAAGGGGTTGTTTATTGTTGATTTGATGAAATTAATGATTTTCTGGTTGTTGGCCTTCCTCTCTGATATATCTGCCCTCAATCTCTCTATCAAGTCTTCCTTGTTAGCCAACTACTTCTTAAGGCTGATCACTTCACCCTTAGTATTCCTCTCCTCCATTGGAGAGTTCTGAATCTTGTCCACCTCCTTATGCAGCTCATTAATTTTATCAGCCAGTGTATAAAAAATAGAGATGATGATGTCCTTTAAGGAAGAGGAGGGACAATGAGAGCAATCTTCCCAATCGGTAGCACTAGGGCACAGACCTTTCACTTCCAGCATCATGTCTTCCTTTTCCATTGTTTTCCCCTTCCCCTTGCCAATGAGCTGAACTTTACCCTACAGGGCACCGCTAACCTTTTGGGAAGCGCCTTTGCTGTGGGGAAATTGAGCTTGGCATTGGCTGCTTTGATCTGAAAGGCCACTTCATCATAAGCCCTGGCAGCATCCTCGGCAGTGTTGAAAGTGCCTAGCCAAACCCTCGTTCCCTTAATTGGGTTTCTAATTTTTGCAACCCACTTTCCCCAGGCGCGTTGCCTTACGCCTCTGTACCTATGTTTTGCAATACACTTTCTCTTCTTGTTTACCCCCCTCTGAATTTCCAATATATCGAAAGCTCTTTCTCTGGGATATGAAATACCTAAGACATCCGCCAGCATCTCCTGTACTTCAGCATGTGAAATACCGTAGCGAGAAGAGGAGGCTGCCATAGACTCACAGATAACAATTGGTCTTCTTGCG
Organism: Cunninghamia lanceolata; assembly: GCA_027924645.1. Taxonomy (NCBI): domain Eukaryota; kingdom Viridiplantae; phylum Streptophyta; class Pinopsida; order Cupressales; family Cupressaceae; genus Cunninghamia; species Cunninghamia lanceolata. Next base: position 18,090,161 of record BSBN01000547.1, read on the forward strand.
AGAAGAATAGACCTTTGAGGGATGTCCATCAAAACACATTCCCAGACAGGTTATTGCATATATAGCCTCCTATGGGGAAATTTCCCTGGGCGCGCGTACACACTCCACTAGTAGCCCCTTTAATTTGATGGCTGTATAGTCGTATTTACACATTTTTATCATAAAATCCTCCCTCCCAACCCAGTCTCCCAAATTTTAAACAAAGTAAAAAAATCCCTTTCTCTCTCTTCTTTTGACGAAGACACCAAAAAGAGACTTTTTCCTACCAAAGAAGTCACCCCTCGCATCTATGGCGTACCAAAAATCCACAAGGTTGGCATCCCCCTCGACCCATTGTTGACACTATTAACTCACCCACCTATAAGCTTGCTGCCTACCTTGCCAAGCTCTTAGCCCCCCTCGTCGGCCAATCGAACTTTTTCATCAAAAACTCTTCCCATTTCATTGAGTTCATCAAAGACAAAACGTTAGAAGAAAATGACATCCTGGTCAGCTTCGACGTGGTTTCCCTTTTCACTAAGGTTCCTATCCCTGACTCCATCGAGTTAATTAGGCGCAAGACTAATGATGAAATCGCCTCCTTGGTTGAGTTATGCCTCAAATCCGCCTTCTTCACATTCCAAGGAGTAGTCTATGAACAAGTCGATGGAGTTGCCATGGGATCCCCTCTCTCCCCCATTGTGGCTAACCTTTACATGGAACACTTTGAAGATCTGGCCCTCAACTCCTTTCCCCTCAAACCAAAGTGGTGCAAACGCTATGTCGATGACACCAACATATGTTGGCCCCATGGTCGTGAGAATCTAGAGGCCTTCCATGTGCACCTTAACAACTTAACCAAAAGCATCTCCTTCACCAAAGAGTTGGAGACCAATAACCAACTCCCCTTCCTTGATATTCTGCTCTTAAAAAAACCTGATGGAACCTTAGGCTGGAAGGTCTATAGGAAAGATACCCACACTGATCTTTACCTTCATGCCTCGTCTCATCACCACCCTACCCAAAAAGTTGGAGTCCTAAAAACTCTGGCTATGAGAGCCTTTTACATTTGCGATGAGGACAACTTAGACCTTGAACTAGCCCACCTCTCCAAGGTCTTCAAACTTAATGGATTCAAAAGCAAACTTATCTTCAAAGCCTTCAAACAAGCCAAATCTTGCTTCATCTCCACCCATAAAGTCTCTCAACTCCCAACCCCCGCGGTGGCCTCTATCCCCTACATTGAAGGCATCTCCAACAAAATTTCTAAAATTCTTCAAAAAAAGGGCCTTCAATGTGCCTTTAAACCCATCTCCACTCTTAGGAGTCGCATCCCTTCTCCCAAAGACCCTACAGATGTCTTCCTCAACTCAGGTGTCTACAAGATAGTTTGTTCATATGGCACCGCCTACATTGGAGAGACAGGTCGGTCCTTTACCACTAGGATTAAAGAGCATAGTGCCGACATCAAGCATGAACGAGCTCACAAATTGGCCCTTGCAGAACACTCCTCTAAAACCAAACACCACATTTATTTAGAAGACACTCAAATTTTGGCCAAGGAAGACAACTACTTCAAAAGGAAACTCAAAGAGGCCATAGAAATTGGCAATCACTCTTCTAACCTCAATCGAGACGAGGGATGGAGCCTAAGTTTTTCATGGCAACCCCTTCTAACCCATCTTAGAAACTATCCTCTTCAAACCACCAGACCTTGATCCCTCTAGATTTACCCTGCTTCCCCCTCCTGCCTTCATTCGTTCCCCTCGCCCTCCTCTCCCTATCTTAACCCACCCCCCAATCTATGCCCCCTCCACCTTTCTGCACCTTGACAAACCTCCTTGAGGCCCCCTCACCATGCCAATTTTGTCATTTGGACCCTCCTCTTGTTTCTCCTCTATTTTCCCCTTCACAGCTCCCTCCCGATCTTTTCCTTCCTATAGTGTCATCGTCTCAACCCCTTTCCTCCTTCTTAGCTCCCTTCCCCATCTTACTCTCGGCTTGGTTATCGGTTTTTTCGTGGTTATTGTTTGTCCTTGCATTTGGTGGTAGTTCTCACCTTGACTTGTCTTCTTTTTTGCCCTTGCCTTCCTTGGACGTGTGTTGTACTATATATATGTGCATTCTTCTTATATTATTTATGTGTATCAAGTGTATGTTGTTGGTTCCTTATGTTTTAAAATTTTTTATATATCCTTGGTCCATTATATATAGATATATATTTTATTTTATCTTATATTTATTTCTAGGATATCTTATCTCCCCCGCTTGGCTTGTAGGGTTCTACCTTGCTCATCCTCCTTCATTTCCCTTGTCGTCTTTCTTGTTCGTCCTTTGTACGTCTTGGGCCTTTAACTCCTTATATATATTATTTATTTCATTTGTTTTTAATTTCTTATGAGATATTAGTATTTGTGTTTTGATATACATTATATAATTTACACTGTCATATATTTATTATATTTTGATTTGTCTTATTTTCTCATTAGGTTTTAATATATGTGTTCATATATATATATATATATATATATATATATTTGTGAATGACGTCTTATAGATATACAATAATCTAATTCATTTTTTATATTATCCTATACCCATCTATTTATGTTTTCTTTGTTCCTCGCTTATCACTTATTAGGTTTTCTCTCTTTGTGTATTTGGTTCGTGCTAGTGGTCTCTTTCTTCCCGAGATCATTTCTTCTTTATTTTATTAGTTCTCCTTTTCTGAGTCTCTCTCTTCTATGTTTGTTTTTATTTGTTGTTTGTAGTTTATTTATTGTATTTGGTATCCTTATATTGATTTACATTTTTGGATTTATATATTAACCTTCTTCTATACCTTTTTCGTGCTTGACTCATTTTTATTTTTTCTCTCTTTTTCTTTTTATGTTTTCCAATTGTGTAGTCAACCTCTTGGTTGCTGTGCCTTCCCCCCCCCTCTCTTTTTATTCAGCTCAGGTCTGCAATTTCATCATTTTTTGTCTCTTCTCTTGCTTTATTTCTCCTGATGATGGATCACGGAGTGTGATATGAAATGCTGAATAAAAAATCTTGATCATAGTCAAATCTAGAAGCACTCATTATACAACACTATGGACTGTGGAAACTTAATGAATTCCATAATAAATATTATCAAAACTGATAATGATATATATTTTTGGTTTATATATAATTTTACTTGAATAAATAACCAGGTTGACTGTCAAATTTAATCCCAGACTGATGAAACATGTGAAGGCAATTTGGGTTTTGGGCAGCTGAGGAGAATGAGAATTTATGATTCAAGGCCTAAATTTGATGGCCGTATGGCCGTATTTAGCCATTTTTACTGTAAAATACAATTAAAATTTTAAAAAGATTGTATTATCAAAATTTATATAAAATTATAATAGTTCTATATATTTGATTTATATATAATTTTACTTTTATTTGAATAACTAATCGTCATAAAAAAAATTGCTTGACAGACCGTCAAATTTAAGCCCACGCGAATGGGAACAGGTTAAACAGACCGCACACTTAAAGCTGTCAAAGCTTAAAGTGTAAGATAAGCCCGGCTTCGAAACAGAGCGGAGTGACGAGGTTTAGAAAATGATGCGAAGGTGAACAAAGCTCACTTTTCTTTCCTCAACTTTCTATCTTCCAAATATATTTGAGTCTAATTTTTTTGTTGTATGTGACGATTTGATTTGGGCCCAGTTCAATTAATGGCTAATGACCGGTTGTTTAGCAAACACTATTTACTAATTTTATATTTACCCTATTTCCACAATGTTCTATGCACATGGGATTTTTGTATTTCTACTAAATAGGATTTTTTTAGTGGCATTTAAACAGGTTCAACCATTTATAATTTGAATAATCTAATGTTTAAGATTAACTTTCTTTATCCTTGCACTTACTTCTTTTATGTTTTATTGTGAATTATTGTAAATTATCAAATCTTTTAACATAATAAACTCATATTTAGTTTAATTATAAATTTTGTATTTATTTTGTTGTGTGTTTGTTTAGCTTGTGTTTTGGTAATGAATTTTATTTGGGGTGTTTGACTACTTGTGTATTGGATAACCTTGAGTTTGGTTCTAAAATGAGAGGAAATTTTCCTTATACCATTGTCTCAAAAGACTGATCAGTGGGTCTCTTAAGAATGTTTTTAAGAAGGTGATTATCGCTGCAATGGACGTTTTATAAAGACTCAAAAACTCTACAAATTATAAAGTCTCTATATTTTATAAGATAAGGTGCTTTCATCTTTAATATACATTGTCAAAATAGATTACAGAAATAACATAAAGTTTTCTACCACATTAACATTAACAATATTCCCAGAGGAATTGGAGGAAACTTCTAGGGAGATACTTCAGCAAAAGGAAATCCTCCTTCAAGACCAACTAGGGATTAGCTAGTTGGAAAGTAAAAAGGATAAACCAGATGTAGGGGAATCAAAGAAAAAAGGGAGAAAATCAAACAAGGAGAAATTGTTGAATGAAGGAGATGCGGAGAGGCAGATGAAAATAAGTATGATGCTGAGATCGGGGAAGGGAGTATCCCTTCCCAAGGGGACATGAGAATACAATCATGGAATGTTAGGGGCCTCAATGCCCCTAACAAAAAGCACTTGGTTAAGTGCCAGATAGAGATTTCCAGGGCAGATATTTTCATGATCCAAGAAATAAAAATAGATGGTAGAGAGATAGAAACTATGAAAAGAAAATTAAAAAGTTGGGATAGAGTTTTTGTGCCTGTGAATGGAGCTTCTGGAGGTCTGGTTACACTTTGGCATCCAGATAATGTTTCTATTGAATTTCAAGGCAGTTCAAGACATTGGTTGGTAAGTAAAGTAACTCTCTTAAAATCTAATTGGAATTTTATATTGATCAATGTATATGGGCCAAACTTAGCAATGCAAAAGAAGAGAGTTTGGGCAGAATTAGATATTTTAATTGAGACATTTGCAAAAAGTCATCTAATTTTAGGGGGCGATTTTAATGCAATTTTGGAAGATGATGATAAATTGGGAGGGGTTAATAAAAAGTCTCAATCTGAATTAGATTTTGTAGAATTTGTTAATAAAATTAATTTGGTGGATATCCCCATGAAGAATGGAAAATTTACATAGACCAACCGTCGGTTGGGTTTTAGCAATATCGCTGAGAAATTGGATTGATTTTTATGGAAAGGGGATTTGGGAGTTTTACAATATGAGTGTGTTAGTAGCTTGATTCCTTGTTCTGGTTCGGATCATTTTCCCATACAATTAGATATTTTGGAGGGAAAAAATCCAGTTAGGAGCCCTTTCAAATTCAAGAACATGTAGTTTAGACACTCAATTTTTTTGGAGAAAGTAGAGGATTGGTGGAAAGAGAAGGAAATGAAAGGTTCAAAGATATTCTCCCTTTTTATTAAACTTGAAAATGTTAAAGAAAACATCAAGAGGTGGAATAAAGATTCTTTTAAGGATATATTTGAAGAAAAAAAAAGAATAGAAGGTGACTTGAAGATTTTGGATGCCAACAGATTCAGCAAAGAGAAGGATCATCTAAGTGAGTATTCAAAAATTTTTGCAAGAGAGGAAATTTTTTGGAGGAAAATATCTAGAGAAGTTTGGTTAAAAGAAGGGGATAAAAATTCAAATTTTTTTCACAATTCAATTAAAATCAGAAGAATAAAAAATAAAATAGTCAAAATAATGAAGGAAGATGGTACCTTTGTAGATAAAGAAGAATCCATTAGAGATGAAGCATTTACATTTTTCAAAAAAATGTTGAATAATTGGGAGGGATCTAATCTTGCCTATCAGACAAAATTGCTAAAGAGCATTCCAAAATTGGTGAAAGAAGAGAAAAAAAAATTGTTATTAAAAGAATTTTCAAAAGAAGAAATAGAAGCGGCAGTCATGCAATTACAGCTAGATAAGGCTCCGGGGTGATGGTTTCTCGGCCAAATTTTTTTCAAACATGTTGGCATATTGTGGGAAAAGATGTGGAAGCAATTGAAGAATCGAGGAAGAAAACAAAAATGATAAAAGAATTGAATAACACTTTTATTGTCCTCATTCCAAAAAAGGATATGGCCCAAACCTTTGAGGATTTTAGACCTATATCTCTTTGTAACATAATCTACAAGATCTTTGCAAAGGTAGTTGCCAACAGACTAAAAACTATCTTACCAGAGGTGATAGTAGAAGAGCAAAGTGGGTTTGTTCCCAGTAGATCAATTTTAGATGGAGCAATCATTGCCCAAGAAGCCATGCATTTGGTGAATATGAACATGAATAGTAGTATGTTGATAAAATTGGATTAAAAAAAAACCCATGATATGGTGGATTTAAGATTCTTGATGAAAGTATTGGAAGGTTTTGGTTTTAACAAAGAACGAATAAATTAGATGTTTAGTTTCATTTCTAGTCCCAGATTTTCGGTGATTATAAATGGAAACACACATTGGTTCTTTGAAGTGTCAAGGGGGCTTAGGAAAGGAGATCCAATTTCCCCTTTTTTGTTCATTCTGATGGCAAAAACTTTAGGCAAATCTATCATTGAGGAAGCCTCATTGAGGAAATGGCCTAGTATTGCAATCGCTTGAGATGCAGCAGCTATAACTCACCAACAATTTGCAGATGACACAATGCTTTTTGGAGAAGCCAAGAGGAGGGAAGCAATGACCATCAAAGGTGTGTTGAATTCCTATGCAAAGGCCTCGGGGTAGGAGGTAAATTCTAGTAAATTAGAGGTATACTTCTTTTATACTGATGAAAAAAACAAAAATAAATTATTAAGCTATTCGAATTCAAGAAAGGAGTTTTACCTAGTAAATATTTAGGTTTTCCCTTATCTCAAGGTTGTTGCAGATCAAAACTCTAGGACCCTCTGTTAGACAGATGCTCAACAAAGATGTCATCTTAGAAAGGAAGATGGCTATCTTGGGCAGGAAGAATAGTCATGTTGAAAGCAGTGATTCTGGCTATTCCTATTTATTCTATGTCTTTTCTAAAACTCTCAAGTGGCATAAACAATAAGTTGAATCAAATCATGAGGAGGTTTTTTTGGCAAGGTGTTCTAGAGGAAAGAAGATTCCATTGATAGCCTGGGATTCTGTTTGTAAATCAAAATCTGAAGGTGGAGTAGGATTGAGAAATCAATTAGCCCAAAATAAAGCTTTGGGGGCTAAGATAATTTGGAAGGTATATACTAACCCAGAATTGAAATGGGCCAAAATTTTGTAAAATAAATATCTGGATGTAGAAAATAGGGAAAGAATCCTTATAATTCAGAATCCTATGAAAGGATCAAGGCTTTGGAATTTTATGATGGATTGAAGGAAGGTTGTAATAGATTATCTAACCTGGGAGCTTAGAGATGGAAGGAAAGACCAATTCTGGGAAGATTCTTAGGGAGGTTATCAGGCCTTAAATAATCTGGGTGACTTCAATTTGATCAAAGGAAGGCTGAAAGAAAGTTGGGGGAGTGTTGTGGCAAATTATCTTTCCCCAGTTATAAAAGAAGGAATAGAAGTGTGGGATTGGAAAGTCTTTCCTAAGGTACCGGAGGGTGATAGTGTATTCAGAGATTTGGAAAAAAAATTAGCTGCTAGGAAGGTTAGGTTATCCAAAGGCAAATATTTGTTCATATGAAATTGTTCAAGCTTAGGGGAGTATTCGGCTAAGGTAGAGTATAAGGTGGCAGTTGGTGTTGCAGAGGATTTGAATCTTCCTCTTGAGCTTTGTTGGAATAAATTATGTCTACCTAAGGCAGGAGTGTTCTGTTGGGCAACATTGCAGAGGAAAATACTGATAGCGGAGAGATTCAAAAAATTGGGTTATATGAGGGTCCTTCTAGATGTTCTCTGTGCTATTCTTTAGAATAAAATGTAGATCATTTGTTTATGGAATGTAGGTTTTTGCATGAATGTTGGGTTTGGTTGTGTGCTAAACTAGGGTAGGTTGGTAATCTTCCCAAAGATGTTTTTTCTTTGTTCAAATCTTGGCCAAGGATTAGAAGACATGATATTTTCTACAACCTCTAGATTATTAGTCCTTCGTTAGTGATATAGGAAGTTTGGAAGGAGAGGAATAGAAAATTTTTTTAGGATAAAGAGATAAACATGTTGTCTTTCAAAAATAAATTAGAATGTGCAATAGTAGAGGTGGTTAATAATAGAAATGAAAAACCCCCAAAAGGGAAAACCTTTTCATCTTGGGACAGGCAAATGAAAAAGAATTGGAAAGGTTTAAAAACTCCCTATTAATGGAGGCGAGGGAGTTGATTCCTTTGTAGCTAGACATAATGTGAAATGGACTCCCCTAGAGAAGGGGTGGTTTAAACTAAATTTTGACGGGGCCTCGAAAGGCAACCCAAGCCCAATAGGGTCTGGTGGCATCATTTGTAATTGGGAGTCAAAAGTTGTGGGGAAAGTTTCTAAAAGACTAGACTTTGCAACAAATAATCATGCAAAATTTGAAACTCTTCTTATTGGTCTTCAGTTGAGCAAGGCTCTCGGTATTAAGAAGCTTAATATAGAGGGGGATTTTTTCCTAGTTATAAATGCAATAAGAGGAAACTTCATTCATAATTAGAAGTTTAATGTGTTCTTATCAAATTTTAGGCTCTCTAAAACATTTGGAATAGTATACAATAAATCACATTTTTAGAGAGGCAAATGGAGAGGTAGATAAGATGGCTAATGTGGCGGTAAACCTAAAGGAAGAATTGAAAGTTGATATTATAAAAAATGAGCCATCGTTGTAATGATGGGTGAAATGAATAGTCGGATGGACATTCGAGTTGGCAGGATGGAGAAATAGATTGAAGGATATAATCTTTCTTCGTTTCAAAGACAACAGAGCTAAGTTAGCAAGGACCATTCAGTGAAGTCTAGCTATTTTAAAGTGGTTACATTCTATAACAAAAGAGCCATAAAAGAGCATGCTTTGTAATAATGTCAAGTGAGGCAAGATAGTGGTTGGCCACCCGAGATGGTAGGGGAGTATTTGAGAAATGATGATTCATTTATTACACGGCATGTAAGATGGGTGATATCAAGCTTGTGAAAGGAATTAAGCATTTCTTTTCTTGGAGATTACAGAAATAGAAAAAATTATTAGGAATCATGGATACACCAATCTGTCTTTCTAGTTCACATTAGCCGATGGAATTCTGGGGTCTTGTTTTAGAAAAAAGATTGCAACAAGTTTTTAAGACAAAAAATGGGATTCTTCTATTAGCCTTTCAGTAGGTGTTGGGAGATGAATTCTTGAGGACAACGTATTGTTATAGGGTGAATTCAGATATATCTTCAATGTTTGTTGTAGTTTTATTTGAGGCTGGGGAATCAAAGGAAGATATTGGGGTTTTGACCAGAGCTTTCATAAAGCCAAGCTTGCTCGGAGGTTTGGATGAGGTCATTGATATCGCCAGATATGGAAACGGTGTTCGAAGGCCAGAGGATTTCAAAAAAGTGAAATAGGATGGTTCTTTGGTGAATTGGTTGTCATTTATTTCTTCAGAAAGGAAGGGGGAGAGTTGAGCAAGAGAATGAAAGTTGAAAAAGCTGTCAGTTTTCTTAAATAGGTGGTGGGACTGGAAGCAACTGATGCAGGGAATTGGTTTGAGGTGGCTCAAGTAGAGGACAAAGAGGAGGGTGGGGTTTGGTTAATTCAATAAGCTAAGTTAGTTTGGTTTTAATTCTATATGAAGTTAACAACATATATGTAAATATTTTAGAAAATATTAAGTATGGTGATAGTTTGTACGGGTAGAAGATTGGGGTATGATTTTAGGGCAATTTATCAGTAGAACCTTTTTGTGTTTTGGTTGGATGGATTCAGATGATAATGTTTATATTGAATAGATGGATGCAATATTCTTACTATTTTGGTTATTAATACAAAGGGAGCATCCCCCCAAGGGTGCACAAACTTAGCAAAAAAAACATTAACAATGACTATTATCATTGACAATATGATGAAGAGAGGTATCCCCCTCCCTAACAAATGTGCTCTCTACAAATCTACAGAGGAATTGGTCCACCATTTATTCTTAGATTGCTCCTCTTCTTCTAGGATCCTATACTTGCTCCTCTCTCAATTTCTCTTGCCCTGGGCCATACCCTCCTCTATGTATGATCTAATTTTGTAATGTGAAGATCCATTCCTTTCCACTCTCTTCAAGAAACTTTGGAATCTTTTTCTTCCCTAGCTCCTCTAAGAGATTTGGAAAGAGTGAAATCTTAAAATTTTCTAGGATAAGGAAAGAAATGTTTTGAGGATGCGTGCCACAATCATTAAAGATATAAAGAACTTTTGAGCTCTTCCAAGTATAACAAACTCCAAGTTCCTAAATTAGAGAGGGTCTTGTCTATAATTGGGATTTGGAATTTTTTGTTGTGGAAACTTTGACCATCTTTAAGCCTAACCGAAGTCTAGTCAATTGGATCAATCCCCCTCATGAATGACTTAAGCTCAATATTTCATGTTGCCTTAAAGGAGAACCTAGGAGCTACTAGAGGAGTGATACTAAATTATGCTAGATCTCTTATGGCTACCTATGTGAGGTAATTGGGAATTCAAACGAACCATTATGCTAAGGCTTGTGCTACTCTCTAGGGGATCCAACTAGCCTCCAAACTCAACATCATTGAGGGATTATCTAAATATCATTAAATTTCTCAAGGATGTCTCAAGCCCTAACTTGACCATACAAAATATTATGGATGATGCCAAGGTACTCATGCAAAATGTTGAAGATATAAAAATTACTCACTCCTACTGGGAGGGTAACCATTGTGCTAACTAGTTTGCCAACAAGGGTGTGACTAATGAAGTCTTTTTCCACATGGACTAGTTTAGTCAAACTTCCATGTCCCATCATTTCTCTCTTAGATAAAGATGCCTTTGATTCATAGAACTAATTACCCCCTCCATTGGTGGATAACCAATTATTGTAATTTACCATCCCACGTGGATTTTCCCTCCCTTCAAGTAGCAAAGAAATCTATTCTCACCCTTTCTTCCCCTGACTGATTAGTTTTGTTAGTGTCCTCTCTATATTGTTAATTACTTTCATGAATGCATATATTCAAGGCCCTTCTCCATAATATCACCTACCACCTCTATAAGTACCCAAAATTGCATGGGTCATATTACATGTTTGATGACAATTTGGCAATGTAATGCATGACCCATGTGGCATGGTTATTTCTCCTCACAACCTTTTCTTCCTTGATGAAAGTTATCTTGGCATGCTAGTACCCTTAGTATTCTTCATCTTGTTTTCCATCCTCCTTGTTTTCCTAACCACCTCTTTGCCTTTGAAAACCTTATATCCTACCTTAAGTTACAAGGGCACCCACGAGACCATAGGGTCACTTGGGTGACCCATGTTAAGTTGTAGGGTTGCCCAAGTGACTCGGTAGAAGTGGTGATGTAGATCCTGACTTGGGTGACCCTATAATGTTTTGAAAGTGATCAAAAGTAACTTATTTTTTTCTACTTTTCTTTCAATTTCCTTCCCAATGGCTAACCTTTTTCCATGCTTTCCTTCCCACTTTATTTCTTTCTTTCATGCCTATATTTATCTCATATTATTCCCCCTCTATCTTCTACATTCCTCTCTTATATAATTTACCCCCCTCTCATTCATAAGGGAGGGGAATTTTTACATACAACCTTTGAGTAAATTCAATGAAGTTTTCTCCCTGTGGAATTTAGAAAGATTAGGTTGCATTCATAATTATTTCTTACAAGATATGCATCCCTTCCCCAAGCATCATAACACCTTAGAAGATTGCATGCTTGTTTATATAGCCTCAAGCCCAAATCCTCTTTTTTGGTTATACTAAGAAGCTAATGTTATCTTCTTTATACTTGCATATCATATGAAGCTAATGTTATCTTCTTCTCAAAATAATCCAGTCAATCCCAATTTAGGAGGAGAATTTTTCGTAAACAACCTTTAAGTACTATAATTCTTTCTTAAAAGCTTTGCATCCCATCCCCAAGAAATGGATCTTAGTAGGAGATTGCATGCTTCTTTACATAGCCTCAATCTCAAATCCTCTTATTTAGTTATACTAGGGAGATAATTATATCTTCATGATGCTCACATATCATAGGAAGCTAATTCTATCTTCCTCACAATTCACTTTCAATTCAATCCCCAATTTGAATCTTCCCCTTCCATCAAGTGAAGTACCCAAGGCTACAAGAGGAGAAGAGACAAATAAAAGTTGTACCCTTTGAGAACACATTCACAACAGTTCTTCAAGGAGCTCAAATGCTTCTCCCAATTTCTTTGATTTTGAAACAATTTCATTTCTTAGTAATTATATCACTCATCTTGCCTAAGGAATACAACACTTTGAAATTATTTCTTAGTTCAGTTTAAGTTTATTTCTCACTTTCTTAGTGTTAGATCTAAATTACCTATTTTTTCTTACTATAGTAGATTAGAAGTTTCTTTTACTTTCAAATGCATCTCAAAATTGAAAATGACAAAAAACATATTGTAGATTGCATGAAAAAGTCATAAAGTTAATTAGCTCACACTTCATTTTAGAAAAAAAACATAGAAACTAATTAGATAAGCATTCTTTCTTACATGCATATAGTTTAGCCCTCATAGAAAAGCACAAAATCAATACAAAAAAGAGAAAGAAAGCCATCAATTCCACCACAAGGCCTCCAACCGACGTCAATAAATCATCCAACAAACACAAAAGAAAGCAACTCTTTCAAACTACTTGAAAACACAAAACACAAAAGAAAATAGAGAAAACATATCAACAAAACAAAACAAGCAATGACTATCTCCTTTATTTTCTTTTATTTTGTGGGTATTTTATAGCCACTTTTGTAAATGAGGTAGATTGTGAGCACATCTTTCAATGGGACCCTTCATTTTATTAGAATGCCAACATATTAATAAAATATTAGTGCATAGGCTTGAAACCTATAGAATAAGTGCCTTCCAAAGCCTCAATATGGATTCAACTCTATAGCCTTTTGTGTAAACCATGTCAAAATATCTCATTTAAAATGGTCTATAAATTTCTTGGGGATTAAATCTACACCTTAAACATTTTGTAGAACTAGATAAACCTATACCAAAACTCCTAATTAAATTAATGTACAAGATTTGGAATGGATTCAATTGATTGACTATGAATGTATTTCATTGTGTTGTAGTTATCATAAGTATGGCCACCTAGTTCATAAATTCCTCATCATTTTAAATACAAACCTGCAACTACATGTATAGGTATCCAAAAACAACAAAAGATGATGGTTTCTAGAAACCCCAAAAGAAACATGTTATTAAGAAAATAGGGTGGAAATATGAGATAATAAAAATGGACAATGAAAGAAAAAAATAAGGTCTTAGGAAAATCTAGGGGTCAAAATGGAAAGGCCAATATTGAATATTTTGAAATAAATGCATTGGAGGAAAGGAATCTCCTAGAACGATATCATGAAGATTAACATTATTTCTTATGTGCATATAGCTTATCCTTCATAGAAAACCACAAAATCAACACAAAGAGAAAGAAAACCCTCAATTCTACCACAAGGCCTTAAATTGACATCAACAAATCATCCAACAAACACAAAAGAAAACATTTCTTTCAAACTACTTGAAAACATAAAACACAAAAGGAAATAAAGCAAACACATCAACAAAACAAAACAAGCAATGACTATCGTTCAAATGACTAACTTTGTTTGTTATGCCAAATGTGTTGGATTGAGGTGGTTTTTGATGAAATCCAAGAAAATATACCCGCACTTAGGCAAATCAAAGAACTCAACAAATATAGATAGGTAAGAGAAGAGTCTCACTTAAGAGAACTTTCTTTCTTAGACAAATTCATCACACACATTGACACTAAACTCGTAGTGCTAGAAACATGAAGAGAACACTTGAACATCACAACAACTCAAGTAACAATCGGCCCACATTCCACACCTCAAATTAACACTATAGTTTGCCTCCAAAAACTTCTTTGTGAACTTGTTGCTATGACCCCCATCCCACACAACTATTTCATAGTCATTTATGAGATTCTCCTTCCAAGAGAAGAGAGTGATGAATTAGATTTTGCTCTACTCAGTTGGATTTTTCTAGAAGAGCATGCATAATTTGATCCACACAAACAACATAGGTGTAACACATCACACATGTGCCATTTTGAGTCCACCTCATTCACTTTTTTGTGGTGAGTAAATTTAGAATATCACAACCTCCCCACCTCTTTCATTTATCCCTACTTGTCTTTATGCCATGTTCCTTTCTTCTCTATTTTCTGTCCCTATTTTCTAGTTCTCCTTGGTAAGCCTAACTCTCATTTTCTCACTCTTGACTTAGAACAAGAGCACAAAAGGAGAAAAATGAGCTCAAAGATGGAAAGACCAAGGAAGACTCTCTTGCCTCCAAGGTCTAAGCTTTGTGTGAAGTTTGGAAAGATGTTGAATGGAATCCAAATAGGAAAACAATGACTAGTGACCCTACGGGTCATATAGTTATCTTTACAACCACGATCATAGAACAACACATCTACACAAGAGCACAACAACATAGGCCCGAGGACTAGTTGACCCCTTTCCATAAAGTCTAGCTCTCCAATGAGCCAGACCACCCCCGTGTCTCGCCTCCTCTCGAATGGCTACTTCCATGAGAGCGAGAGTGACGTGACAGTTTGCCCTGTGGCAAGGAGGGAAGGGTTTGTGTGCACATCAAAATCTAACTCGACAGCCTGAGGCCACTGACGTCATGATTTTGAGCATATAGTTTCTAGGAACCATACTTCAAGTAAAGCGAAACCTCTATATGGAGTTTGGTGAAGACCAAACATTTTCTAGATCTGATGACTGGGTCAATAGTAACCAATTGATTGAAAGAACTGGCTATCACCCTGAATACTTCTCTTCCCAAAATTCTAGGGGGTATCTAGGGAGCTTGACCCAACCATGAGCAACATTAATGTTTTCTTTTGACTAGTTGAAGCTAGGAAACCATTTTTTTAAGAATAAACTAGCCCTCCCCAAGGACATCCCACCAAAATGTTCCCCAAGTCCTCCTAACAAGAAAAGGAGAACAATAATAACTCCATGACCATTTTAGAGATTTCTGAATTCCCCTTGAGAGACCATCTTTTGCTTTCCCAAGATTTGACCACATCTACATTCGGTCTAGGTCCTAAGAACTTGCCTGCCAATGCATTTTCCATCGTAGTCATTATTTTCTCCACCATCACATATGGGATGGAGAGGTTTATTCCTCAAGAAGAATTAGAAGTAAAAGTGATAGGAGGGTTTGAGATACTACCTTTGCCTTTCTAGGGATCCCCTCCTTGTTTCGTATTGTTCCTTTTGAGCAAGTCTGCCTAGGACACTAACTAGTCCCATCTCAAAGGGGAATATCGCTTTTAGATGACTTCAATGGGAAGGTACTCACTGAAACAACATCCAAGACTTCTAGAATCATGGAGAATGTGACTAGGCCCAATAGACAAGGAGTGCACTGATAAACTAGATTCAAAATTCAAGTTTTGTCTCTCAACAACTTTCATCTTCTATAATTTTTCTATTGATTTCCATTTGTAGTGCAACTTTGAGAGTTTAGTTGCTTAGTTTAGTAGTCTTCTATTAGAACCCTATTCCTTAACTGCATCAATAGGTGACCTCATTTAAAGTTCTAGTACTTCATCATTGTGAGCATAAGCTAAATGCAATGAGTATTAAGTGGATTATTCATAGACATGGGTGAGCTCCTAGGTAGTTTTGATGCTTCACCCATGTATGGGAATTACCTAGATGTAATTTTTTTTGAATGGACCAATCATGATTGAGAGACAAGCTCTTGTAAATCCCTACTCATAAAATATGGGTTGATAAAGACTGACTTGAAACTATGCAATTGAATCTCATGAACTACTACTCATAAGTTGTGGGTCAATGAAGATATACTCAAAACTATGTAGTTAAATCTATTCATGGACATGACATGTGGGTTCTTGTGAACTACACATGAAATATTAGTTGATGAAGATTGACTTGAAACTATGTAATTAAATCTCATGAACTATTACCCATAAAATATGAGTAAATGAAATTTGATTACAAACTAAATCATATAATTTTTATGAACTACTACTCATGAAATATGGGTCAATGGAAACTAACTCAAAACTATACAATTAACTCCATAAAATTACTACTCATGAAGTATTAGATAAATATTGACACAAAACTATGACATATATATAGATGACTTAAAAAATTTTGTTGGCTGAGAGAGGTCCCATACAATTGCTTAACTTATTTTGTTTAGCAATCACTTCAATGTTTTAGGAAGTTTTTGTGGAGCTAGTTGTTAAATGAATGGTAGATATGTGTATTTATTAGTATTAACAAAGAAAATTTTGGAGTTAAACTTTGAAAGGAACTAGAAAAGAGGAGCTCGAAAGAAATGTGTGGAGCCATGTGGCATATTTTTTCTTATTTTTTCAGAACTTATTTTTCCTTAAACTATAGAAACTCCACTATTACATGAGAAGATTCCACATTATTCTTTCTATTTGATTTCAAATTATTCTTTCTACTTGATTTAATTACGTTGATAAGCATTCCCTAGGTGAGGAGCACTTGATGAATTATATAGGTCAATGGTCTAGATTAAAAGGACTACCATCAAAATGAGCTTAACCATTCATTTTCAAATAATGTCATAAATAGTAAAAAATATAAAAAGTCTTGACCTTTCATTGAACATTATTTTATTTGGTTTTTATCTTGACCATTGATAATTTGAAACAATGTCATGTAAATGTTAAGAAGCAAAAGAACTTTTGAACTTGCATTTATTATTATTTTCCTTTATTTTTGTCTTGTTCTCATGGCTTGAAAATAAATTGTTTGATAATTTTTTTTATAAATTACAATATTTATTATAATCAAATATCCAAATCAATCAAATATGATGCAATTTGATTCATATGGCATATCTAATTTAGTCTGATTTTTATAATCATATAGGAAGCCCTTCAATGCACTGCAAAGAGAGATTGGTATTAAAATACTTGGGAAGCTTCTAGCTAATGTGAACCAAACCATGAAAAATGGTGAATAACAATTTAGCGAGTCTTTGTTATAGCCCAAATAGCTTACCTCAGGGTACCTACTTAAACAAATTCAACATCTTCCTCAAGAAACTTCTCATCACATCCAAGGCAATGCTAAAAATTAAATGCAAGCTCATAGTTAAGTATGCAAGTGGGGTGGTGCAATAATGTATTATAGTGGATGGATGGTGCCACTTAGACCCTGGCATTCAATTCTCTGAAGTAAAATGCCTAATCTACCTTTTAAAAATTTAAATTGCATTTAACAAGCCCTCAAAGCTATTCCATTTGTAAATTTAATTGCAATGGAGAGGGTGATGGCATGAAGGGAGGCGTAGAAATTTTTTACTCCAAACTCCCTCGACTTAATTTGCACATTACACGTTGGCAATTTGAGGTCAAATCAAATTGTGATAAGATCAAATCAGATTGATATCAAAGTTTATAAATGAGAGAGCAGACATTCTTTCAGGGCATAACATCCATTATAGTAGCGAAAGCAAAGTGAGCTATGGCTCTAAAAGTGAAGCTAAAGGAGGTGAAGAAGGAGGTCTAGGGATCAAGTATTGAGTAAATCAGCAATCACATGTTAAATGAAATAACAATTTGAGTGTGACGGGGAAGGAGAGCAAGCAACAATCAAGATTGGCAAACAAGACACCAATAAACCATCACAGATCTGGAAAATTTTAGAGCCATGTTGTAGTAGGTGACAACCATACCTATAAACCCTAACACCACTCGCCTTTGGAGCTGTGCCTCAATTAGTGTTGCTTTCTTTGTGTAGAGTTTAAAAATTGAGATAGTTGTGTATAGAGTGGGTAGGTATCGGGGTTTGAAACGTTGAGCCTTTGATTATTTATTCATATCCTGGCTATTTCTTGTTCAATATTTAATATTGTAAGAGAGTAGGATTTTGTTTGGGTGGGTTTGTGGTATAGTTTATTTGCAGATTTTATTTCCTTCTTATATCTAATTTTTATACAGAAGTTAATAGACTCTTCTCTTCTTCTTTAGAGGATGATGATTTTGTTGGTTCGCTCGCTAGATACAATAAGTAGATCGATTGTTTGATTGGAGAATTACTTCAAATTCAATATAATTTTGTAGATAGGTTACAATTCTACTTGGAATTTAATGTGATTGGTCTATGAATGACCTCTCTTTATCCATAAAAAACCTCTCTAATAGAAAGACAGTGGAGCTCATTTTGTAAGTAGTATAATTTCAACTATATAAGGAAAATGTTATTGCTTGTCAACGGATAGTCTTTGTAAGCAGTTTACTCTTACTAGCTTTGTATATAGGTAGATAAACAAATCCATTTCTTTCTTCTTCCTATAACAAGAAGAATGTACAACAATACCAATCTAATCATCAATGTTGTAAATATATTTTACATCAATGTATTTTGAATATAGGTGGTCAAAATTGTAAAACCTACAGTATATTTGATTTTTTTTTATATAATCAAAATTAAAGTGTGGAAACATATTATATTTATATTTTGATATATTTAAGATAACCATGTTACTTGGATATATTTAAGATAATTATGCTACTTAATATCATAATCAAAGTCTGAAATATTATCCAGATAATCACAGTTTGAAATATGATCCATAAATTAAATTGATCTTTTCCCACAACGTGAATGCTAGATTAAGTTCAAATGTTAGTAAGATTGAAATTTAACATCATTATACCTCATCATCTTCAATATTAAATTGAATAATATATTGTAAAAAAAAATACAGTACCTAATAGCAAAGATTTGGTCGTGGGTTTTAAGTACCTTTTCCATTTTTTAAAGTGAAAATCATCACTATAGTTTTAATGCCCAAAGAGAGGCTAGTGAGAGGCCCGACAAGGCCCATAGAGCCTCATTTGACTTTCTCCTTATCTGAAACAAGTTTTCCACAATAGGCCACCGAAGAGGTCCAGGTGGAAGACAAAGGGTGCTCTTCCTCTTCCTTTCCATAATAGTAATAAATCTAACAATACATACATTAATACACTATAGACAATGACAAAAAACTATTTACCAATTGGTTATCCATCACAAAAAACAATTCTTAACAAGCATCCACAAGTAAAACACCTATAAACATGCAGAGCTTTGCATAGTCACTTAATGTATTCACTAGTATTTACAAGCTTTATAGGTTAGACTTGAGCTCTAACAAAAATTTGTAGCATTCTTGAAGTGCAATCTTAGTCTTAGCCATGGTGTAGGAAATCTTCTCCATTTAATTGATTAACTAATTGATATAGGTCTCATAAAAAATCCTCATATAAATTAGATATAAATACAACAATAACCTTTGGTATGAGAAAAAAAGAATAATTTAACATATCTTATTTATTTAACTCTAACAAAATTTCCTTCCAATCAAAAAATTACCAGCCCATTGAACCTATGAGTCCAATTACTAGTTTAAAATTTACATGGGATCATATACACTATTGAAGTTTAAGCAACAATTTGAGACCATCTTTCTTTTCTTTTTATTTGATCGTCACTAAAATCCCATTTCTCTACAAAATGACATTTAGGAAATAATATCACCGCAGAAGACAAAAATAGTAAGACTGGTGGTCCCATAGACTATTTTTAACCTTGTGAATGGTAAGATTTAGTGCTGAGTTAGGTGTGTATGCTAATAACCCTTCAAATTACAGGACCATTATGATCAATCCTTTGTTTACAAAATTATTGGGTAGCATGGTGGAAAACAAAATTAGCAAGTAGGCAAAAGACAAATAAAAAGTGTGCAAAAGGGCAAGCAAATTTTAGACACAAACACTCTACGGTCGATAATGGTATCATGTTAAGGCACATCATTGAAAAGGTTCGGGAGGAAAGGGGGGAAGCCTTTTGTTGTTTTGTGGACTTCAAAAAGGCTTTTCACATGGTGCCTAAAGATAAGCGATGGCGTAGGATGGAAGAACTTGGGATCCCTGTGCACCATTGGGCGACTATTCATAGGCTTTATGAAGAGGTGAGAGTCAAAATCAAAACTTCATCCATCATTTTAGAGAGTTATAGGAGTGATATTGGGGTCAAGCAAGGATGCCCTCTTTCCCCTACTCTTTTTGGTTTATATATTGACAAGCTTGAAGAGTGGCTTAGTGTGGTTGTAAGAGCACTTATTTGTCCTGAAATACTTTTGTAGAATGGTGGGGATGCAAGTCAATACTAGCAAGACCAAGATCATGATCTTCTCCAACAAAAGAAAGAGGAAACAACATAAGTTTTACTTTGAAGGCAATATTTTGGAAGAAGTAATAGAGTTTAAGTACCTTGGGTTTGACTTTAACAACAAGCTTAGTTGGGAGAGATGTAGAAAAAAGAGAACTTTGGGAGGGTGGAAAGCATTATATGCTCTTCAAAATAGATGCAGAGAAGTAGAGTTATGGGATTGAAACACTACACAGGTTCTTTTTGGTCTTTTGGTGATGCTAGTGGTACTTTATGGTTGTGAATTGTGGGCTAGCAGCACTTCAAATTCAAAGTGGAAACAAATTAAGAAAATTCAAAAGCGCTTGATCACAAGCCAGTTCAAAATAAAAGGTTTAGTTCCTTATGAGATAATGTTGTGTGAAACAGGGGCAGCTCCTATTGAAGCTATTGCTATGATGTGTCTAATAAGGTATTTGAAAAGAATTGAGCAAATGGAGGTAGGTAGATGGCCTATAGTCGTGTTCAATGACACCATAGGGGAAAGAAAGAAGACTTGGATGAGGCAAAAAATAAAATGGATGAGAAAATAGAATATCTTTTTGAATGCTTACCCCACTAATAGCAAAGAGGTTAAGGCTTTTTTTATGGATAAGTTCCACAAGCATTTATGGGGGAAAGTGCTTGGGAGGAAGAAGAAATACTACATTGACAAATTCAACCCCACTTGTGACCATCAACAAAAAGTGTACATAGGGGCTTGTATTTCGTGGAGAGCTAAGATTCTTATTGCTCAATTAAGAATTAACTCTCATCCACTCTAGTGTGAAACAGGGTCATGGAAAAGACCTAAAGAAGCATGGAAAGAATGGGTGTGTATTTTTTGCAATATCAGGGTAGTTGAATCAGAAAATCACTTATTGTGGAGTGTGAAGCTTTCAAGGACATCAAGAATAAGTACACTAAGAGTTTGACAACTCTTTCTTAGCATAACTTATTTAGCGAAGAAAATGTTGTGAAGTTTGGGGGGCTCATCCTCACTTTGAACAGGAAAAGGACTCAAGTGAAGAAGACTAAAGATGCAAAGTTGGTGGTCCCATAGTCTATTTTTAGCCTCATGGACTTTAAAAGCTATTCATTCATTCATTCTATATGGTTGTCGTTGTAGTAATTATCCAACATTCAACATTAGAAACAATGCCTAACTTGATAGTGTGTACATAGCAAAATTCCATTGTTTAAATCAACTTAACACAATAAACCTACACTACCTTCAAGAAATCTAAACTAAATACAAACAAAGAAAACAAAATGCAATAATATCAACTAGTTTATACGATTTCTTGGTGTAATTGTGGATTGATCCTCAAAGTATGTAACTACACTATAGAAGGCTTCCATGGATGCTCAAGATGCTATGCAAATGAAGATAATATCGATGCTATATGATTGAGGATGTGAAAATGAGCTAAGATGAGAGTATTTATAGACTTAGAGGAAATATGATCAACGGTGGAGGATGAAAGGAAAGATCAATGGCTAAGAACAATTGAGAGGAGAGGATGAAGATGCACACACCACGTGTCCCTAAAAAAGGTTATTTTTGAAAAAAGATTAGTGGGGTTTGAAGTGGATAAGATTCTTTTCTCAAAAATAGCCTGGTTTTAACTATTTTAAGAGTTGGATGAGTTATGGATTGGTTTTTGAATTCTTTTTTACTATTTCCCACACATTTGAGTTTTCCCTATTTTTAGGGGTGAAAAAGCACGCTCGCACATTTATAGGAGAAAGTGGAGGAGTGGGATAAGAGTGGAGGTACTAAATAAATTAAATAATTTTTTTTATTTAATTCATGTGCAAGTGGGAAATAAATAAAATATTTTAATTTTATTTATTTATTGATGGAGAGAAAGTGGGAATGATTAAATAATTAAAATTATTTAATCATAGATGAAAAAATAGAGGAATAAAGATAATTAATTAAATAAAGATAATTTATTTAATTAATAGAGGATTAATGAAATGCTTAAATAATTAAAAATTATTTAACCATAGAAAGAAAGAATAATGAATAATGAATATTAAATAAATAAATAAAATTTATTTAATTAATAAAGAAGAAAACGATTTAATTAACTATGAGTATGTCAGATAGAAATGATGTATGCGATGCAATATGAGTTTAATGCATAAATAATGAAATGGGTCAATTTTGGGTGTCTACATTTTGCCCCTCTTTGAGATAATGTCTAGTAGGGCATTGTTTCAAAGAAGGCACGATGTGCGAGATAAACAGGCGTTGCCTGAGTGAAACTGGCAGATGATGCCCCCTCGAGAGGCAGACCTGGTTGACCACGGAGACTGGGTTGACTCACGACAAGAAAAGGCTAGGAAGAGGAGAGGCTCAGAAGAAAAGGTGTAGAAAGGCAAGAAAACCCTAGGGGTATAGGCCTATAAAAACCACCCCATAGTGCAAATTCAACTCATTTGTGCCATTTGCTTTTAAAATCTATTGTTTTGTGCTTTTTGCTTTTGAGGTCTATCCAAAGCTTTGATGATGCCGATTCCTTGTGATCATCATCGTGCTAAGAGGGTGAGGACTTTCGGGTGACTGACAGGAGCTCATACACTGGTAAGTACCAAAATCATCCCATTTGCATGTTAAATTTTGATAAAAGCATCATAAATGCACCCATGCGACCAAAGGTGCACCATCTCTCTACATGCACATTTGAGCAATTTTGAGTCACATTTGGAGTTTTGTGTCACAAGTGGGCACGGGCTAGTCGCATTTAGGTTTTGCATGCACATTTGGTCGTGGGTTAGGGTTAGGTGCAGGCTGCATGCACCTTTGACATTTTAGGCCGCAGTTGAGTGACAATAAGTCATGTTTGATGAAACAAGTCACAGGCAAGCAAAGCTATGCCACATTTGGCTTCTCAAGTCACAAATGAGCAAAATTGGATAGTGTTTGAGATACCAAGTCACCTATGGTAAAGGGCAAAGTTACGGTTGGTAAAGCAGGTTGCATATGGTTAAAGTAGGTTAGTTTTTATGGTTTTGAGTGAAAGAACTTGATGATGATTTGATTGATCCTTGTAGGAGGCACTACTTCCACTATTATTGTGAGAGCCTTATCCTTCAGATTTGTGGCTGGTACGATAGTTGGATGCTGAGGAGCTTTCATTTCTTGAGATTATCAGTTTGGAGCATGTGGTATATGTAGAGCCCATTCGTGCTTATACAACATTGATGACAACATTGGTTGAGAGGTGGTACAATGAGCATAGCTCATTCTTGCTTCCCACAGGTGAGGCTACTGTGACATTAGAGGATGTGTATCGTATTCTCCATATTCAGATTCATGGAGATCAAGTAGACTATGATCTAGACCAGGGGCCTGATGCATTTTAGAGATTGTTTGGCACACCGTACATCAGGGAGGAGGATCATGAGATCCCCATCCATCGCATGTGAGAGCTATGTGATTGGCTTTAGAGAGTGATTGTGGCTATCATTAGATTTCTTATGCTAGATTGACAAGCTCGGGGCTTCTCGACTAGGTGGGGGACTATGATGGAGAACATGTTTTTGTATGCCACCAAATACACATGGGCTCCTTGTGTTTTGGGATAGCTATATGACTATCTGCATGATTGTGCCTATATGTTTGGTTCTAGCATGTTAGTAGGGGTTACAGATTTGTATGTATGGGTGTTTGAGCATATTGTAGTCATGAGGCCAATTGGATTGAGACAAAGATTACTAGGGCAGCCTTATGCACACATTTATGGAGGCACACCTAGCTATAGGCAGCTGAGAGTGATAGTTTACTAGAGGTGCACTTTGGATGAGCTTGATCAGTTTACATGGCATCCATGGAGGAGCTATGAGGCTTGGGAGGAGGATGTTGAGGAGCTGGTATATGCTCAACAAGCATAATATCTATTTGGTCATGGCGTTTATATCATTAAGAGGTATTTGCCAGAGAGGGTGCTCTGACAGTTTGGTGTTGTACATCCATTGCTAGTTGGTGATGCGATATTTGGTCGTACTCATAGGGAAGTTTCAGACTGGGGTCCAGAGGTGGTTGTGGAGGTTGCCTTAGCTGAGGTTGAGGGTTTACAACTTGTGATGTGGGGTTGGAGTTTGGGAGTAGTAGACCCAGGGACTCTACTAGATTATGATGCCTATTGGGTGATAGCTTGGCCTATTCGTCTTTCTGCACCTGGCGAGGTTAAGGAGGTAGCATTACATGTACCTTGTAGAGGAGGAGCTAGAGCACAGAGGAGACCACCATGGGTACAGGTTATAGCAACTCTAGTTGCAACAGTGGCACCAGCAGGGGTAGCCTTAGGATAAGGATATGGTCGAGGGTAGGTCCCACGACATGTGAGGATGCCACCATAGACACATCAAGCAGAGTGTGATGGAGATGATACAATCAGATAGATGAGACAATGACTGTAGGGAGAGATAGACAAGAGGGTGTGGGTCCTGTCTCGGTTGAGGAGGACAGAGGTGGATAGACATCGAGCTATCATAGCGATGAGATAGGCCTGAGGGTAGGCATAGGCTTATCAGGGATAGGTCACCCAGCTGCAGGCTGAGATTCAGACACTACAGGGGTAGATACATGCCATGTAGGTATAGGTTGCAAAGGTATCCTAGGTATAGGTCCAAGCCATGCCAGATAATGTCACCATTGCTAGACTCATGGCAGGGAGAGATGCAACACTGGAGAGAGTGCAGAGGGAAACATTGGAGAGAGATGCAACCATAGTTGCTCTTGGCATGGACCAGACATGGTTATACTTGGTTTAAGAGCTCACCCGGGTACAAGGAGAGTTAGGCACGACCTAGGGAGAGGCCATGTATTAGAGGGGGCTCTACTATGGTGCAGTGCCAGCAAAGTAGCACCAGTTGAGTTACAGGAGTAGGTTAGGAGCTTTGGCTTCTAGACGGATAGGGGGATCATGATCGGTCAGATTAGTGATGGGACTACCTCAGCAGAGAGATGTAGGTGGCGACAGAGGTAGGGATCAGGGAGAGGCATCCGCGAGCAGCCAGAGTAGACACTAGGGCTAGCCTATTTTGTACATTTTTATATCATTTTGAGGCCTATGAGCCTATTGTATATACATTTTTGAGGGCTCTTGGATAGCCACATTGTATATTTATTTTGTATATAGACACTTGTATATTGACCCATGATAGATATACATGATCCTACATTTGATGAGATATGTTGTCTATGATGATGGATGTACATGTGGTATGAATATGCATTTATTTTTGTGTTTTTTATGTTTTTATGCTCGAAGATGTACGTGATGTGGTTCTGAGATGCATATGTTGTAGATATTTTATGGGACAAGATGCTCTATATATGGTTAGATGTTTATGAATATTACAGGATGATGTGGTTTACACAATGCTTGTAATGATGATGTGTTTTATGGATGCATTAATGGGTATATGATAGATGCTAGATGCTATGGATAAATGGTTTATGATGATGAACTTACTATATGATGATGATTTTAATGTGTTTGACACACTTTTGTTGCAGGAATAGGAAGAATGATGATGAAGAATAATAAGATGCTAATGATGGATATCGAGGATGATGATGATGATGAGAATAACTTCAATAGTTGCATACAAGGTTCTAGGTTTACAATCCTTATTTTTGATGTAGCATGTGGATATTATGCACCAAGGTATGTAAGACCTAGGTGTTGAGTATCCAATGCAGGATGGACTTTGACTCTGCAAGCAAAGGTTTGAACTTATTTCCACTAAACATAATGAACCTTGTTGGTTATATGTATGGGAAATAGTCTTATCATAGAATAGCCTTAGTGCATAAGAGACTGTTTAGCTTCTCAGATGCAAAAGGTATTGATATGCAAGATGCTAATCCCAACACGTACAAGATACCATTAGGCCTAGTAGGAGAATAAGATTATCCCACAAACACATCATACGAAAGCAAATGACCATGCCTAAGTCCAAACTTCATCGCAACATACCAAGATATGATAAATCAAAGCAGTCTTGATTAGGTATTAGAAGGGACAAAAGATAAATCAAAAGATAAAACAAAAGACACAACCATCATGTTCTCTTGCCAACTTAAGAGCTCATGAATAGATTAGGATAGGGCCTTATTTTTAGGAAAGATAAATCATGTTTGAAGGCTAATGATTTGTTAGATTGACATAGCAAATGTTGACTTAAGACATGCGGACAAATGACTTTGTTTACCTCTAATTTGAACAAGCACTTGAGCTATCGAAAGATGCACAATTTGTTTTTGCTTGAATTAGTCAAAGAGAAGAAGACAAAAGATAGAGAAGATGATAAAGCGGGAATGGAAGAATGAATCATTGGTGCTTGCGTACTAGATACTTCCTTCATTTCTAGATTGCCTACATACCCTGTATTCATAGGATCAAAGCACCACACGATGATGAAGAGACATTTTGAATATGTAGTTCTAGGTATTTATTGATGATGTGGGAGATGAGGTGAGAGAAGAATAATGAGATGAGTGATAAAGAAGATGATTAAAAGAAAGATAGAAAGAGAAAGGGGGTATCGTCTACGCCTGAATCTAGATATTTCCTTCATATGCAAATTGCCTACATACCCTGTATCCACGAGATTAAGGCTTTCAATGATAGAAATGATATGTAGTTCTAATTTGGGATGATGAAAGATGGAGATGGTCAATTATTAATGAGATGTGACTGAAGTGTTTAGAGGATACGGGATGATGATGATGATTTATTGATGGAACGTGTAGACGATGATGCCAAAAGTTATCAACCCCTAAGGTGAAGTGCAAGCAATTGCCCCTAGTGTGGGAAGAATTTATTGTGGATATGCAGATGGAAAGTTTTTTATGGGATACGATGGCTAGGAATGACTCAATTGAAGTTAGGTGATATACAAATGATATGTCAACTTTGACAAGTTCCAAGCCATGATATAAGTGGGCCAATTATGGATGGATGGATGGTTTATGAAAAGGGTGAAATGATGACAGATGCCAAACGAAGATGAGACAGATGATGGGAGCTAGTTTCTTACACATAGTGCATGTTTGCCAGGTTTTCACTATGGTACTTATCTAGGGCACCTGTTTACAAGGTTTTCACCATTGGATGATTTTTTTTATAGATTTTTTCAAGACATTTTATGATTTTTTTGGATTTTTTAGGACATTTTAAGGGAATGCTACTTACAAAAGCTCATGGATAGAATTTTTTAAGATGAACACTATTGATCGGTTCATCTAGGGAGACACCATCAAGGGTAGCCAAAATATAGGCTCTAGAGCCATAGACAGATGTGACCACAAAGGGGCCAAGCCAATTGGGTTCAAACTTATCTTGCTTTTCCCTACTCTATTGATTCCTCTGATTCTGTTTTAATACAAGGTCACCCACTTCGAACCTTCTTTATTTGATTTTCTTGTTATAGCTGCGACAAAGATGATTTTGGTAAACATCCAAATGGTTGAGAGTCATGATTCGCTTTTCATCCAGTAGTTCCAATTCATTCAGCCTAGATGTTTTGTACTCTTTATTAGATATGATGTCTTGGAGTGATACACGCAATGAAGGGATTTTGACCTCAGTAAGAAGGATGGCATCAGTACCATAAACCAAGGCATATGGAGTTGTACCAGTGGGGGTTCAGATACTTGTACAGTAAGGCCATAAGGCAGGATTCATTTGAAGGTGCCAATCACGACTAGCTTCATTGACCGTTTTCTTGAGGATTTTTATGATGGTCTTATTAGAGGCCTTGGTTTGGTTATTGCTCTAAGGATAATAGGGCGTGGAAAATCTATGCTGAAAATGAAACTTTTGACAAAAATCACGGACTTCCTAATTTTTGAAGGGACGCCAGTTATCAATTATAATGGTCTGAGGGATACCATATCGACAAATGATATAATGCAATATGAACTTGGAGATTTGCTTTCCAGTGATGTATGTCATCGGTATTGCTTCCACCTATTTGGTAAAATACTCTGTAGCAGTGATTATGAACTTATGGCCGTCTGAAGAGGATGGGTGGATTTTTCCTATGAGGTCGAGTCCCCACTGTGAAAATGGCCAAGGAGTTGTGAGCAGTTGTAGTTCATGTGCTAGGGCGTGTACCAAGTCTCCATGTATCTAACATTTCATGCATCTTTTTGAGAACTATTGCATGTCCCGCTCCATAGTAGGCCAATAATAGCTAGCTATAAGAAGCTTCTTGACAAGACTAGGACTGACAGAATGCGATCCACAGACACCCTCGTGTACCTCTCATAAAGCCATGTTGGCCTCTTCCGAGTTGAGACACCTAAGTAAGATACCATCAAGACTCTTGTGATAAAGGGTTTTGACATGGATAGTGTAGTGAGAGGCTCGACAGATGAAAGTTTTATGTTGGGAGTTGGAAAATTGGAAAGGGAAAGTGCCATTGACAAGGTATTCATAGATATCTTCGTACTAAGGAGACGTGGGACAATGGAACTCACAGATGAGTTCTGATTGAGGTACTTCAAATGCTAGAATTAAAAGTTCTTCCACTAAGAATTCACATCATTGTGCGTTAGCAGGTATGTCTAGGAGGGAACCAATGGTTTCCATGGCGTCGACTGCTTTGTTGTTGATTCTTGTGATTTGCTCAAATGTGATTTGAGAGAAATATTTCTTAAACTCATCAACCATTAGTTTATATGAAGAAGCTTTTCATCCTTTGTTTGATACTCTTCTTGAACTTGTTTAATTACCAATTGCGAGTCTTTGAATACTTGTAACTCTCTAATGTCCCATTGGACAACCATGTGCAACCTAGTGATTAGAGCCTCGTATTATGCTATGTTGTTTGTGTAAGGAAAGGCAATACAGTAGGATACCCCCTACCAAGAGAACCCGACATTGCATAGCTAAAAAAATGGTACTCCAGTTGTTAAGCCAAAGGCTACTAAGGAAAATGGCACCATCTGCTGTCGAAAACTAAGAAAAGAAGAACCAGTGGCTGACATTGATGGGTAGATTTCTAGTAAAGGTTTTTAAAATTATCTCAACAACCATGGCTACAGCTAGCACGCTGATCACTATGAAGGAGCCTCTCACGGTGAGTTATCGATGCAAATGTTTTAGCTTCTTTAGTGAATATATGACATTATTAAGAAAAGTAGGGTTTGCATTTTTTTCCAATATTTTTCATATTTGAATAGGGCTTATGAATATTCCAAGTCAAAATATTTGTTTTGTGGAATTTAGCGAAACTAGATAAATTCAATGATATTGCAACGGATCATGTCCTCTAGTTTAGATTTCCCTTTAGGAGAAGTTAGGGTAGAATCAGGTAGTAGGTCTTCTTGTTGTAAATTGTTAGTCATTTTTTGTTTATAACACTTTTGAGTGAAATGATATGGGAAAATGTTAGTGAATGTAGGTGAAGTGGACTTAGACAAGGTATAACCTAGATTAGTAGTGTCTGGCGGATATTATTGCAATTGATTCTTTGAAAGAAACTAAATTTTGAAGAGTTGAATATCAGCTCCGATTTCATCATTGGGAGACTTTGGTATTGATTTGTTGTTAAAGTGTCCTTGATTAAGAATTAAAAATATTACTTAATTATAGATCTAGATTAGTGCTTAGATCTAGTGGAAGCTGCAATGTGAAAATGTTTTATTTGTTTTTGAGTTGGTTAAGCTCTGAGCTCAAATGCACACATCAGGGTTCTTAGATTTGTCCAGGTTACTACCCCAGCAACCAGGGAAGCTCCCTTAGCCCACATCCATTAACATAGTTTTAGATTGACAGAGTTTAAAACACTGAACATAAAAGGATTATCTATGCCTTTGTATGACAGTGACTCACTCTATATGAGCAATTATGAAATGGTAGAACATATAATCTCTTCTAAAGCATAAACAATGTATGAACCTATTTCTTTTTGCTCTGAGTATGAAGAGGTGTTATGCTTAAAGTTAGATTGTCAAGAGTTAAAAGTCTCAAATGTAAACATGACTTTGTAAAAGCATGTTATTGCTATCCACTAGCATGTGCAGTAAAGCTCATCAGTCAAGGTATATGCAGATTAACCAGATGCATGTATTGCTTTTGCTTCTGAAACTCTAGTTATAAAAGACTACTTAGGAAATGACAATTGCTTTTTACAAATTTGTCGATCAATATTTTTGATTTCTTATGCTTGGTTCTCAGCTTTAGCTATCAATCTATTTCTTTCCATATCGAGACAACAACTTTGGGATGAGAACTATGTGGTGCAATTCATTTGATGAATGTTATGTTCTAGTTTTAGTATATAGAAATCTTTCAATATTTTGGAAAAAAAAGTTGATAAGAAATATATAAATATACTTAATGCTTTCCTATTTGTACTATTGTAAAATATAGTGAATTCATGACTGCTTGTTACTCATGAATTTCATACAGTGAAATGGTATTTAGCATTTGATGTAATTGCCATTTAAAAAGATGTAGTGGGTTAAATCATCAGGTTAATTATTAAATAGAATGTGATTACATGAACTTTGGATCTATATATTTAATTAATAAGGATGTGCTATGTGTATTTCTTCATCCCATGTGTTGCAAACTGAGACAAGTATTATGGGTCATGAAGATAACAAATACAACCTGTGTAGAATAATAAACTTGGACAAGCATTGTGGGTCTAGGGAAATCTTGTTCACATGGACAGGGGCATGGGATTGGTGGCCTCTATTTAGTCTTATGGGGTCCCATTACAGGGGAATGTGGAATAGACTTATCTAAAGCTCTAGACTTATCTAAAGCTTCATAGATTTTATCATTATGTATGAAAAACAAATACACAACTTTAGTTTTTCAGTATTGTGTACCAACTGCAGCAACAAAAAAAATGCTGAATCAACACTCTATTTTTTTTCTCCTTCCAACACCACCTTTTAACTCATGGAATGCTCCTAGAATTAGTGTTAGAGGTAATGCACATTGAATTTTACAATATTTGTTTACAATTCATATGAGTCTATGATTATAGAGTGGACTATAGCTATAGGCTAGAGACATTCATTCAAAACCAAATTCAATGAATCTAAGGCTATGCTTCATTTTCAAGATCAAGCTATGGGAGAGAGCCCAATAGTGGTGCAGGTAGTTTAATATTCTAAGGAAGATACATGTGACAAGAAGAAACAAGGAAATAGTTTAATTGCAAACAAAATTGCATGGTGGTAGTTTAATATTCTAAGGAAGATACATGTGACAAGAGAATGTTATAATTCATGTCATTAACATGTTTATAAAAAAGTAAGTCACTTTGTCATGAGGAACTTTTTTGACACATGGTTAATTGAAGGTCTCATTATCTATTATCTTGACAGATGTCAGTGTGATCATTGTAGCTTTGGGAGATTTTTCATTTGACCTTCCTAGATATTCGTTGGCACTCACTTCAATTTTTTTTTAGGTTTTTCCCTGAACTACGATTCTGAACTATCTGATGATAGAATACATTCATGCATGTATATTTGATAATTCTTTGTGCAACTAGGGAAAAACATACATGGGTGTGCCTCACCATTCAAAATATGTAATCGTGCCTATGCACTAAAATCTTGTTAATGGAAATTTCAGTGATTTAACCATCTTTGACAATTACTAATCACAAGTATTAGATTGTAGACAACATATTTGATATTAGTTGAAAGGTTAGATGCAGAGGATGGGCTTTCATCAGTTGAGCTAATGTTCTATAATTCCTTTCACTTTCATTTTTGGTGTTCCTGATAATAATGACAAGAGAAATATCTCTTGCTACATCTTTTGTATTGGAAAAGGTCAGTTACTACATTCATGTTTGTTCACTTTCTTTTCAGATTTAGTTTGATGGTGTCTATATTTTGATCTTGAAAATCTTTTGCAAGCATTGCCAGTTATGTCTTTCCTTGCACATTTTTGGACTCCATGTATATATGAAGGTTGACTTTTATTCATTTAGGGACATTGCATAATGCCAGGCTTATCTTATTTGTTACATATTTGCTTCTAATTGTTTGGATATTTGTTATATGTATTAACATTCATGTTTAGTAATTTACATAATTTATTTATACATATATTAGCATTTATGAATTCAATTATTTTCATCTTTTAACTTTTCTCATTTTATTATTTTCACGTTTATGCATTTATTAGCCTTCTTAGAATTAATTATTAATGTATGACATTCATGTATTAGAATTTTGAATTCAATTATTTAGGTATTTGATGCATGTATCAACATCTAGTTCAAATTATTTACATATTTAATACCTAGTAATAGCATTATGATTCCAACTATTTACATATTTAATAACCTATAATAGCAATCTGATTCCAGTTATTTGCACTTAATACTTGTATACTTATAGGCATTCCCATTTAAACTAGCTACATATTTAATAATTATGGTTCCAATTATTTGCATTTCACACTTTTTATCATTCCTATTTTCAATTATTTGCATATTTGGTGCATGTATTGACATTTAGATTCCACTTATATGCTTATTATATTTGTGTTAGCATTCTGTTTTGAATTATTTGTCTATTTAATACTTAATTTTAATTTAACATTCAAGTTCATAGTCTTAGCGCTTGGAACAAGCATAAGGACACACATACGTGGTGGTGCTTTCATGGCCAGACACCCATACACTTATAGACTCTCTAAATTGAAGTTTTATCACTGTCATGATTTTGAACTTTCTAGGTGCTTCTAAAGTTGTTAGTGGAAAGCCCCGCATCACCCACTCTCCTGCATCACCGTAGGCATGACTTGAAGTGCTTGCGGGAGAGCGGGTATCCATGATATCATAGGTAGGATGTTGGGAAAGGTTGTCAAATTTGAATTTACACCTACTAATTACATTTGCTTGAAAGTTTCTAAATCCTTTTCAAAAAATCCATTTTGTGCACGTCCTGCAATCATTACATTCCAAGAGATGACATCTCTTTGAGCCATTCCATCAAACAATTCACGTGCCTTATCTATACTTCCACATTTTGCATACATGTCTACTAGATCATTTCCAACTATAATATCTGACAAAAATCCCCCTTCCATTATGTTATGATGGATGTCCATACCCTGTTCCAAAGCTCCCATTTTGGCACAGGCAGGGAGGATGCTGGCAAAGGTTGTCAAATTTGGCTTTACACCTGCTAATTGCATTTTCTTGAAATTTTCTAAAGCCTTTTCAAAAAATCCATTTTATGCATATCCCACAATCATTGGATTCCACGAGATGTCATCTCTTTGAAGCATTCTTCCAAACAGTTCACATGCCTTGTCAATGCTTCCACATTTTGTATACACATCTACCAGGGTAGTTGAAACTACAACATTTGATAAAATTCCTCTATCCATTACTTTTTGATGGATGTCCACACCTTGTTCCAATGCTCCCATTTGGTGCAGGCAAGAAGGATGCTGGCAAAGGTTGTGGAATTTGGCTTTACACTAGCCAATTGCATTTGCTTTAAAATTTCTAAAGCCTTTTCAACAAATCTATTTTGTGCATAACTTTCAATCATTCCATTCCATGAGATGAAATTTCTTTGAGGCATTCTGTCAAATAGTTCTTGTGCCTTGTTTATGCTTCCACATTTTGCATTCATGTCAACCAGAGCATTTCCAACTATAATATCTGAAAAAAATCCCCCTTCCATTATGTTTTGATGGATGTACATACCCTATTCCAAAGCTCCCATTTTGACACAGGTAGGGAGGATGCTGGCAAAGGTTGTGGAATTTGTCTTTACACTAGCCAATTGCATTTGCTTTAAAATTTCTAAAGCCTTTTCAACAAATCCATTTTGCGCATATCTTGCAATCATTGTATTCCAAGAGATGACATCTCTTTGAGCCATTCCATTAAACAATTCACGTGCCTTATCTATACTTCCACATTTTGCATACATGTCTACTAGAGCATCTACAACTATAATATCTGACAAAAATACCCCTT
Source organism: Cunninghamia lanceolata (assembly GCA_027924645.1). NCBI lineage: Eukaryota > Viridiplantae > Streptophyta > Pinopsida > Cupressales > Cupressaceae > Cunninghamia > Cunninghamia lanceolata. The sequence goes on from BSBN01000547.1 coordinate 18,124,479, forward strand.
CCATTATGTTATGATGGATGTCCATACCCTGTTCCAAAGATCCCATTTTGGCACAAGCAGGGAGGATGCTGGCAAAGGTTGTAGATTTTGGATTTACACCTGCTAATTGCATTTTCTTGAAAGTTTCTAAAGCCTTTTCAAAAAATCCATTTTGCACATATCCCAGAATCATTGCATTCCATGAGACGACATCTCTTTGAGGCATTCTGCCAAACAGTTCACATGCCTTGTTAATGCTTCCACATTTTGCATACATGTCTACTAGGGTAGTTGAAACTACAACATCTGAGACCATGCAGTCTATGAGACCATATTTTTGCTCTTTTCGCATCCCCATGCACACACAAAAGTTCCTTTGTGGGGATGCAGGGATAGCCTGCCATCCTGCACCCTCATGCCCTGGTTCTTGTGGGGCTGCGGGGGAGGTAGCAATCATGCCAAATGAAATACCCAACATATGTCTTCCCTATATTTCTAAGTAGGTTCATCCTGCATGGCTACATTACTTACACCTCTCTTCATTCTTCTTTCCTCCTTTATATTGCAGTCAATTAGGAGGCTCTCTCTAAGCTATCTCTATGCAGTTCATGAGACCACATTTTTTTTGAGGCACTCTATCAAACAGTTCATGTGCCTCGTCCATGGTTCCACATTGTACATACATGTCTACTAGGGCAGTTGCAACTACAACATCTAACAAAATTCCTCTATCCTTCATGCTTTGATTGATGTCCATATATTGGTACCCAGACTGTCTTAGACTCTCAACTATATTGAGGCAGGTATGTCCTAATTAATTTATGATTTGTGTGATTTCTTTTTTCATTATATATCTAAGCAGAATCCACAACTATCTCTGATGTAGTTGATGTCATAGGGTTACACCTATTTAGTGGGTGGTGTTCATATGATATGTTTTGTTCACATCATAGATCCTTTAGGAAGATGTATGTTTATTAATAAAAAAATGATTAGTTGGAAAGTTTGTGCTCATGGATTATATCATCTATTTGCATTATATCATGGAGGCAAGTATCCCCTTTTCTCTTTGTCTAGCATTACATTTTTGATTTGTTATAGCACTTCTTTAAAAAATTGAAAAAACATCAACAATGACGCAATGATACATGTCAATATTGATTGAAAAATGGATACAACAATTTCATTATAACTTTCAACTAAACTCAGTGGATAATGGTTGATTCTACTTTAGTTTTATTTTTGTCATATCCATGTTGAGGGATTTTGTTGTTTTTGTTGAAATGGTTAGGTGATGGTATCCATTTTTTTAAAGGGGACATTTTAATCTCATTGCATAGAGACAACTATTCCATTTTCTTGCCTTTTGGGTTTAAACTTTTTCATCTGCTATATTTTTAATTTCTTCCAATTTGAGGGATTTTGTTGAAATGGTTAGGTGATAGTATCCATTTTTTAAAGGGTACATTTTTATCTCATTGCATAGAGACATGTATTCCATTTTCTCACCTTTTGGGTCTAAAATTTTTTATCTATTATATTTATAATATCTTTTGTATCTAGTTTTTTTATTTTTGACTCGAGAACTTAAATTCCTTTTTGTCATGTTATAGGAAGAAGTTCAATTAGACTTTTATCTAGCAAAAGACATTCAAGATATTACTTATTTTATCCATGAAAAATATGGTCTAGTTGAATTTTCTACAGAGGAAGGGGCAATTGAAGTTTGTGACATCTGCAGTTTTGTGGTGGTATCTTTCCAAAATCAATTATTTATGGTAGAAAAGTTGTTAAACTTTTTTAAGAACTAGCCTCTTGTGAAAAAGATCAGCTTTCTTGGTTCAATGTGAGTTTACATGACTTTTGCAAATTTTGTGTCCTAGTGGGTTCCATTCATACATCTGATTATTGTTCAACTGCTTGTTTCTTAAACAACCATTTTGACATGGAATCTTAGCATTGTATTTCTTATCAAATGTGGAACTTTTTCCCATTTTGTATTCTCTTGAGTCTTAACATATTGAAAATTTTGAGGTAAATTGATTGAAGTTGAGACAAGTTGGCCTCTGCCAATATTTTGCTAAGCTACATTTTCTCTACTACAAAATGGACATCCAATCAAAGCATTAACAAAATTAATCTATTTTGTTAATGTAATTGATGAGGTAATGTAGCTTTGTACTTTGTTTCCTAAGATGAATTGCTGAGGTGGCCAAAATCACTTGTTTGTGATAGTTACCCTAGAGATGAGAGATGCTCATAACTAATGCTTATTTGTAAAATATCTCAGTTAGTTTTGTTTATTGAAGGGTTGTCTTGATGATGACTATTTGTCAACATGATGTATGATGTTTTGATGATAAGATATCTTATATTTGAAGATTAGTGTTCTATTATTGTCTATATTGTGGGTAGAAATTTTCCTTATTGTGTTTCTTATGTTGGTCCAATAACATTCAAATACCTCATGGTGCAACTTATGTCAAAGTGGACCAGATTTGCAACCCTTACGACTGCAGTCATGCTTTACTTTTTCAAGGTGCGAGTTCATTATTCCTAGCTTGCTATCACTATTTGTGCAAATTGGTATTGTATTTACTTTTATGAGCATAGACTAGTTGAAATTATCACCTTGTATTTTCTTTTGTAGATGATGGAGGCTTGGGCATGGATCCTGATTGTATTTTACAGTCCACGAGCTTGGGATATTCTGTGAAGAACACAAACACTACCATAGTGACAACAATTTAAAGTGACTATGCTAAGAGAAGGTAACTACTAGCTATGAATATACACTTCAAAGAGCTGAGAGGGAGATGTAGAAGCTAATTATCAGTGATAATAAAGAGCACAGAAGCAATAGGGTTGTAAAGACAATGATCAAGGAGGATAGTCTCAAGTGCAATTTTTGCATAGGTGGCAGTCAACTCTCAAATGCACAATATATTCTTAGTAATTGTGTTTTGTTTCTTGGCTTTTCATCTATTTTGTTGGACCTTGAGAGGACTGTTGGGTGTGCCCAGTGTGTTCCTTCTTTCACTTGATAGTTTGCAATTTTAAAGGTTTTGAGACAATGACTTCTTGCCGTGTATTAGTCTCATTATGGGATTTTTGAACTAAGGTATACATTGGGGGTTTCAACTACTTTGAAGGTAAATTTTGCAATGTATAAAGTGTTGCAAGTATGGGCCTAGCCGGTGTTGTCATTGATGTCAACATACTCCTGTTACATTAATGACCAGGATTGGATGAGCTGTGTGCTGAGGATATTGAGAAAATTAGTCTCAATCTGCAATAGTAAAGAACAGTGATGATAATACGGTAAAACTACAAATGTGAAGGTTGATGAGGGAATTGAGAAACCCTCAAGGTTTTATGAATATGATGAAGATGATCAGAATGGTGTTCTGACTCAAGGAGCCCAAGCCTCATTTGTTAATCAAATTCAAACCAATCCGGTAAACTAGGAAGAAGAAATGAGTTTCAATGAGCCTAATCAAGAATCAGAAGTGCAAGAAATTCACATCATATGTTGCCATCAATGACAAAGGGGGAGATTGTTGCAAGTATGGGTTACTCTCAAATAGAAGGAATTGATTTTGAAGAAACTTTTGCTCCGGTGGCAAGAATTGAAGCAGTCATATTATTTCTTACATTTGCTACCTTCAGAGATTTCAAAGTGTATCAGATGGATGTCAAGTCCACCTTCCTAAATGGTGACTTGGAAGAAGAAGTGTACATTGAGAAACTGGATGGATTTCAATTATCTAATCATGGTGATATGGTCTACAAGTTGAAGAAGGCACTTTATGGACTGAAGCAAGCCCCAAGAGCCTGGTCTGAAAGATTGGATAAGCATCTTTTGAAGATTGGTTTCAACAAAGGTACTACTGACAGTAACTTATATTTCAAAATTGATCATGAAAACATCTTAATTGTTGAAGTATTTGTGGATGATATCATTTTTGGACAAAGAGACAGTATGTGTAAAACTTTTGCAAATCAAATGAAAAGTGAATTTGAGATGTCTATGCTTGGGGAAATGAATTTCTTCTTGGGTCTGCAAATCACTCAAACAAAGAAAGGAATCTTCATTTCTCAGACCAAATATGTGAAAGAATTGTTGAAGAAATTTGGAATAGAAGACTCTAAACCAATGAATATTCCCATGGCAACCAGATGTAAATTAAGCAAAGATCATGATTCTCCTAAGGCTGATCAGACAAAGTATAGGTCAATGATTGGTGGACTGTTGTATCTCACTCAAACTAGACCAGACATTATGTAGGCTATTGGTCTTGTTGCTAGATTCCAGGCTAATCCTAGAGAATCTCATGTCATGGCAATCACTTGAGGATTTTTTGATATCTAAAAGGAATAGTTGAGTATGGTCTATGGTATCCTAGAGATCATGATTTCTCTCTTCATGCATATACAGATGCAGATTGGGGAGGAGATGTGGATGACCAGAAGAGTACCGGTGGTGGAGCTTTCTTTTTGGGGAAAAGATTGGTTTCTTGGCTAAGCAAGAAACAAGAGGCAATATCTCTGTCTACAACTAAAGCAGAATATATTGCAGCAGTAGGTAGTTGCACTCAAGTTTTGTGGATGAAGCAGATGCTAAGAGATATCAAAGTGGAGTATGAGGAACCTATCACAATTTTATGTGATAATTCAAGTGCAATAAATATTTGTAAGAATCCAGTGTTGCATTCAAAGACTAAACACATATCCATCAAGTTTCACTTTTTGAGAGAGAAAGTGAACAAGAAAGAAGTCAGATTGGAGTTTGTACCTTCCAAGGATCAGATTGCAGACATCTTTACTAAACCTCTACCTAAGCATTCTTTTGAGTATCTTAGGGAGAAGCTAGGGGTTATTGCCCCTCCGGTGATGAACTAAGGTGCACTGAGCTGCATCAGTCTGGTGGATATCACAGTCATATCTTGTGATCTGGATTGATGGTGGAGAGCTGCTACTCAGGGGGAGCAGCAGGTATGTTTCAAAGTGTTGGAATTGCAAGTATGTGCCCTTTGCCATTGATGTCAAAGGGGGAGAGAAGACATGTGAAAAACAAGTGGTTTCTGATCAAAAGGGGAGTAGTAAAGGAGAGAAGACATGTGAATAGTTGTTGTTGATAGGGGGAGTTGTGACAGTAAGGAGAAGTTCTTGTCTTGATGGTTAAAACAGTTTTTCACATCATATGTTGCCATCAATGACAAAGGGGGAGATTGTTGCAAGTATGGGTCTAGCTGGTGTTGTCATTGATGTCAACATACTCCTGTTACATTAATGACAAGGATTGGATGAGCTGTGTGCTGAGGATATTGAGAAAATTAGTTTCAATCTGCAACAATAAAGAATAGTGATGCCAATAAGGTAAAAGTTCATGATGGGATGAGGATCAGAGGATGTGGATTAAAGGGTTTGTAGATATATGTCTGAAGGAGATCCAGTAGAGATTTCAGAGGTCTGCATGAAGATCTGAAGAAGTTGTGGTCGCTCTAGTAAAACTGGTTCCGACAGATGTTTAGTGGTGACAGAATGATACAGACCGGTCCAATGAGATCCGGAATTACATTTTCCTATTCTACGGATTTGAGGGAGTGTTGAGGAAGTCGTTGTGAAGTGTCAACTTGATTGGTTCATGGTTTGAAGGTCCGTAAGCATCTATTCTTATATGATAGTGATGACAGACTGTGTTCTTGAGGTTTTGGATGAAGAAGAGAAGGATTTCAGTAAGCAGATGAAGTGTGGATGTTCTTCGTGATTTAGGCAAGCTTGTGGTAGTCTTTGGATCATGTCCAGTTTGTGTTGGTGGTCCGCATTGGAGTTGGAGCTCGCAAATTAAAAAATATCTTCCGGATGTTGGTGTTCTTCCTAAGACAGGCTGACCGAATGAGTTATGCATCTTGCAGATGATCTTGTGGATGTTTTCTGACTTAGATGATCATTCCTAAGTTGATGTCTTGTATAAATAAGGGATTATGAAGTCATTTCAAAGTTGTCCTTGTGGAGATGAGTGTGTGGTAGCAAGGAGGAGAGTGAAAGGCAGAGCAAAAGTATTGAGCTTAATGGAACTGATTCAAGCATGGTGAAGATGCTATTTTCTAGTTCAAGTAGGTGATACTTATTTTTATAGACAATGTGTCTCTTGTAGGCTGTGAGCCTCTTGTGAGCAGTGTGCTCAGGCAGTGAGCCCTAATTGGCATGTGCCATTTTGTTCTTTCTATTATTCTAACAGAGAATACATTCTTGGGTTAATCACCCTGTGGTTTTTCCCTTAACCGGGTTTTCCACGTCAAAATCTTGGTGTCTTATGTGTTGATATGTTTCTTCTGTTGATTTGAATGCATTATGTTTCATGATTAATATACTGCTAATCACTAAGAAGATTTAAGTGCTTAATTGAGAGAAAGTTTTCACAACTGATTCACCCCCCCTTTCAGTTGTGTGCCCTACGTCTAACATAAAGATGACAGCAAATAGCAAGGCAGTGAAATCCAAACCCTACATAGTCAAGATTGTAATTAAGGCTTCATTGAGGTTTAAACCATGGTGACATAGGGTTTTGAGGGAAGTAGTTTTGACTATGAATTGCAGAAGGTAGAATATGGACTTGTTATGACATGTCAAATATTACAAGGTGTTTGTAGCAGATTACAAGAAATTGCAACCTTCTCTTCATGGAAAGTTTTATGTTTGATGGCTTATTTATTTAAGGTCTTCTCAAAGGACTTTTATTCTATAGTTCTTGCTTCTTTTGCAACAACAATAGTTGCCTTGTAACTCTTTTTAAAGAGATTTTATGTAACAACAACTCTTTTCAAATTAGTAAAGACAACAGAATTCCTTTTTCAAGACTTGTGTTTCTCTTTGCAACTAGTGATATGATGTTTAATAAACAATGTATCAATATACTATAGTTGACAGAAAATAGTGAACAAAAACAATTAAATAAACTACCAAATTGATCAAAATGATGATTAAAATTAATGACTAAATAAACTACCAATGGAAGGAAATTAGTGAATAAAAATGACTAAATAAGTGACCAATTAATAACAATGACTAAATTAATGAGTGAATAAAAAGTGACTAAATAAGTGACCAGTTTACAATAATCAATGACTAAACTAATGACTAAATAAGTGACTAGTTAAATATATTAGTGAATAAAAATGACTAAATAAGTGACTAGGTTACATCAATCAATGACTAAATCAATGACTAAATATATCAGTGAATAAAAAATGACTAAATAAGTGACCATATTACAACAATCAGTGACTAAATCAACGACTAAATATACTACCAAATTGATCAATAAAAACAACCAATAAATGACTGAAAAATGGTTTAATCATCAATTTGGTTGCATTATAAATGACTGATAATAAACTACCAATGGTCACGTGACCATGTTTGGTCATTTATAAGCAATTTTTAGTTGTTTTTTCAGTCACATATTATTGTTTCTCTATTAGTGGTAAGAGCCATCGAAGTATAGTTGCTAGGTTTCAGAAGGAGACACATTGAAAAGTTCTTCATCAGGGAGCTCAGGATCAAAAGGATGAATGTTATTCATTGGAGCTTCAGCAAGTTGATCCATGATGACTTGTCCTTTAATAGATTTGTGGTCGACATATTCAATATCAAATGCACTAAGGATCATCACCCATTTTGCTATCCTACCAGTAAGAACTGCTTTAGCAAGAAGATATTTCAATGGATCAAACTTGGAGATGAGCTTTGTTGTTTGATTCAATATGTAGTGTCACAACTTTTGAGAAGCAAAAACCACTGCCAACCATACTTTTTCCACTATTATGTAGTTGATCTCATAACCTACAAGAGTCTCGATGATATAATAAATGGCTTGTTCTTTTCCTGTATCATCATACTGAGCTAGGAGAGCACCAAGTGCAACTGATGTTGATGAAGTATATAGAAGCAAAGGTCGATCTCGAACAGGAGGTATAAGCACAGGAGGTGTTGAAAGATATTCTTTTATTTTATCAAAGGCCTGTTGACATTTGCTATCCCACTTAAAGGCTTCTCCCTTCCTAAGAAAGTGTTGGAAAGGATGGTATTTGTCTACTAGCTGAGCTATGAACCAACAAATGGATTGCAACTGACCTTGGAGACCACACAGTTGTTTCAAATTAGTTGGAGGAGGCATGTTGACTATGGCTTTCACTTTATCTAGATCCACTTCAACGCCTCTTCTGGAGACTATGTAGCCTAGTAGCTTCCTAGAAGTTACCCCGAAGACACACTTTTTTGGATTTAGTCTAACTTTCTACTTCTCAAGCCTGTCGAAGATTTGTTCTAAGACTTGGAGATGGTCTTCTCTTATTTTGGACTTGCCCTAGATGTCATCGACATAGTCTTCCATTATTGTGTGGAAAAGATCATGAAAAATAACAGTCATAGCCTGTTGATAAGTTGCTTTGGCATTTTTAAGTCCAAAAGGCATGATGACCCAGCAGTATGTTCCCTATGGGCAGATGAATGAAGTTTTATGTTGGTCCTCCTTTGCAATCTTGATTTGATTGTATCCAGAGAATCCGTCCATTAATGAAAGCATCTCATGTTCTGTAGTGAGGTCTAGAATTGTGTCAATGCTTGGTAAAGGGAAGTCATCCTTAGGACACACTCTATTGAGGTCTCTGAAGTCATTACAACAACGAATTCTGCCATCAAGTTTGGCAACAGGCACTAGATAGCATACCCACTCAGGATAATCAATGGGTTTAATAAAGTTTGCATCCAGAAGTTTTTGGATCTCTACTTTGACTAACAATGTTATTTGTGGATGCATTTTTCTTAGGTTTTATTGAACTAGTTTGGTATTCAGAGAGACAACCAAATGATGTACTACCAAGGAGGGGTCTAGACCTGGCATATCTATGTAGGTCCATGCAAAGTTGATAGCCTTTTTTATAAAGAATTCAATAAAGCTAACTTTTTGTATATCTGATAAAGAAGCTATTAGCAACGTGATTTTAGGAGCTTGTGCTATGCCCAAGTTGATTTCGTGAGATTTCTTGATTAACAAGGGTGATCTTTCTTGATATGTAGAAGTTACAGGAAGGTCGGATCCTCCATCCTTGGGCACCTCAAAGAGGTTTTCACCCTTAGATACGTTCTTTATTTTTACTTTTTCTTGGTCAAGAGGCACCTTGTGGTTTTCACCTAATGACCTTTCATATTTGATTTTCTTGGTTTCACTTTTGTGACTAGAAGATCTGACACTTCCACCAAAGTATGCCAATAGTGGCAGTTCAATTGTAAATCCTACCTTATGGTTTCCAAGAGGTAAGCCTTTCCTTATTCCCATGAACTCAAAAATAGCCTCATCATTTTGAAATGTATTGAGGGCGGGTGCCCCCTATTGATCCTAGTCAATTAGGTTGAAGTAGATAAGTGGAAGGTCATGGGAAGTGGAGGATATCATGAAAATAGAGGTTTCTTGGAAGATCTCAGTGATATGAAAGGTAGAGTCTAGATAGATTAGGGGCCTTTTTTTTGGGAAAGGCCTCAACAACTTCATTAAAGATAAACTGGATGTCTGAGGAAGGAAGACCCTCCTTTCGGTACCCTAGACCCTATCGATTATAATTCTTTGACACAATGATTGGCTCTAAGAGGCCTTTTTTCTATAGACCTAGCCCTCCTCTTGCTTTGTAGCCCATATTTTTGATGATTCTGAACCCATTATTATATTGTTCCACTTCTAAGGATACTTGATCATTTTCATCGTAGAAGATCCAAGAAGAAATGTCATTAGAGACATGCATCATCAAGTAATCCTGATTGCACAAACACTGTCGGAGACATGGTGATAGTTACTTTGGAGGAAGAAGCTTTTAAAATGGCTAGCTTACCATATGGTTTAGGTGATAAGGGCATGGGACCCACACAACAAGATTCTTTTAGGCTATACTCACCAAGTCCTTTTTCTTCATATTTGACTTAGATGTTAGGGGTGGACTTACTAGTGGAGGGCTTGTTGAGATCATCTGGATCAACATATGAAGTGGATGGATAGGCTTCAGTATTGACAGGGACACAGTTAGGGTTTTGATAAGTGGCTTGGAATGCACAACAATATTCAAAGGGTTTGGGATCTTTGGGGATGGTGATTTCCACACCCTCGTATGGAAACTTTAGGAATTGGTGATACATAAATGGTATTGCTTTTAAGGAATGGATCCAAGGAAGGCCAAGGATAATATTGAAGGGTAGATTGGCATCTAGGACTTGGCATTTTGTGTCAGTGGTAACAGGACCAACCCTTATAGGCAAAGTGATAATACCTTCTTAATCCTACTCTCCATCATCATAGGCCTTTATGGTTATTCTTTTGGTTGTATTGATATGGTCCTCAGAGTAGCCTAATTGCTTTAATAACTTTAGAGAACAAATATTAAGATCAGCTCCGCCGTCCACTAGTATCCACTTACTACAACGTCAATAAATGAATACCTCTATATGGAGTGCATCATGATGAGATGGGTCAGTGGATACAAGATCTTGATTAGAAAAAGTTAGATGATGGGGGGATGAGATGCTTGCCATCATAGCTTGGAACTGTGTGGTATCGATATCATTTGGTATAGATGATTCTCTTAAGGCTTTATCTAGAATGGCTTTGTGTGCGGGAGATATGCACAATAACTCAAGTATGGATATGTGAGCAGGGGTTTTACCATGGTGTTCAAGAACATTGTACTTAGTATTTGGTCGAATGACCGAAGGTGAGGTTCCACAAGTGGTAGGTAGTGGAGCTCCTTGAATAGTGACACAACTTCAATGAGTAGTGACAATGCAATCAGGGGCTTTCCCTCGAATGGTGATGGTGGAGATTCGTGATTGCTCAATATGACCAACAGTAGACTCATAGGTGTAGTTGACATTCTTTCCCGTGTTGGAAGCACTTGCTTTATCGTGCGAAGGGAGGGGATCTTTATAGGCATCAAGGTCATAATTGTTCATTTGTTGGGTTGATGTGACCCTAATAAGCCCTTGATCAATGAGGTTTTGAATTGTGCGTTTCAATTTCATATAGCTAGCAGTGCTATGCCCCTTAACCCTATGGTACTCACAGTATTTGTCGTCCTTGTACCAATTAAGTTTAAATAGTGGCTCATCATTTGGTTTGGCTTTAGACAAGGTAATATTTCCTAATTGCACTAGTTTTCTAAGAATGACCTCAATTGGTTCTCCCAAGGGAGTGAATTTGCATCTTGGTGGTTAGTTTATCTTTGTTTGGTCACAGGGAGTAAAAGGTTGACCACTTGATGTTGATTGTACCTGAATAGGGGCTTGCACTATTTGGACATTTTTCACATCAACCACACCTTCATTTATGACATTTTTATTTTTGTTCTAGAATTATGATTTGTTGTTTGAAGATTGTGGGTTGTCCTTGTTGTCCTTGAAGATTTTAATGAGGACTTTTGAAATGAGAGATTTTTCAATGTTGCTTCCTTTAGAGATGATCTCATCAAATGAAATAGCACTATGAGTTTGTAATTGGAAGGACAATTTCAGATGGAAGTTCTGTATGAAGATATCAATTTGTTGTTTTTTAGGCATGTGCCACGAGAGATTACTTGCCATGTTCCTCCATCATTGAATGAATGATGAAAAAGTCTCTCCATTTCTTTGTTTATTGTTGACTAAGTCATTCATGGTGACGTTAGTTTCTATGTTGAATGTGAAGTGGGATACAAATTTGCCGGCCAATTCTTTGAAGGTCTTGATACCGAGCGGTAGATGAGAGAACCATTCCATTGCTTGTCCCCCATGGCTACGAGGGAAAATTCAAAAAAATATGTGTCGTTGTAGGTGGTGTCAAGGCAAGAAACATAGAATGTTTGGAGGTGGTCGTTAGGGTCTCCCCTCCCCTTGTATTTATCAAATTGTGGAACCTCAAAATATGGGGGAAGGGTATCATTTGTAGTGATTTGTCAAAGGGATAGGGACACACATCCTTGAAAGAGAATGACTTCTTGTTTTGACCCATGTTCATGTCTGTGATTTTCTATTTTAATTGATCGAATTCCTGCTGCATATCAAATGTGGGTCCTTGTTGCTGTCGTACGAGATTTTGATGACTAGGCAGTGGGATTGGATATATCAAATGTTGACTAGAAGAATGTTGTTGTGACAGATCATATGGCAAAATAGATGTGCCTTGAACATGGTTAATAGTGTGCTGACCTAGGTTGAAAGTGTTTTGAGGTTAGGTACCGAGTGGCGGAGGTACATATGATCCAGGTGATGGATTGACAGTATATGTCTATGTCACATGTGAACCATATGAAGGGATGGTATAAGACATGGTTTGAGTAGAAATTAATGGAGCTTGGGAGCCGGGTGGTGGAGTCACATGAGACATTTGAATGCTAGAGGGCTGTGATTCGAGAGAAAGAAGTTGATCAATGTATGATGTGTTGGAATGAGTATTTGATGATATAGGTTGATCAATGAGAGTTATGGTAGGATTGGATGTGATATGGGATGTTTGAATTGATTGAGCAGATAATGGTCCAACATGCGACACAATAGGGTTGGAAATCGACAATGCTTGGGTAACTTGTGTAGAAATGGCCTTCATGGAGGCAGAGGGAATAACAATCAACACATGAAAATGAGGCACATTTAGATTAGAGACCCCTAGATTGAGCACATAAGACGGTGTGAGTAAAGGCTCTATGGGTGTAGTGACATTAGGTTGATTGGGTCTCATGGGTGCAACCAATGTTTGGGGTGTATAAGTGTTTTGGCTAGGCACAAATGGTGTTGAAGGTATGGTGGACTTGGTGGACATAGTAACAACAACCTTAGGGTTTTTAGCAGCAACACTAGTAGGTTCTTCTTTACGGATTGTGGACATATCAAAGTCACTATGACTCCAGCTTGGATTAATTGCAAGAGAATTTGTTCTTGATTGGTCTATATGATTTTATTAGCACGTCACAAGGCTTTGGAATCTTGAAGATCCTCTTGATCATTTGATGAATCATTGTGGGCATATGGAGATTGTGCTATCAACACAGTGTATGAGGGCTCAAAATGATGTTGTTGTAATGGGGTTGATGACGAAGATGGCCTAAGCATATAACCTTCATGTAGAAACACATGAGGATTCATTCCTATTATAAATTGACAGGCATCTTTGAGAGGAGTGGACTCAAATTCTCTAAGATTGGATTCCATGGCTTTCTTGTATTGATTTCTGGTCACCGACATTGGATCGAGATGATTTGATTGAAAGATGTTTGATTAATTGATATTGGATTTAGTTAGATTAAAGAGATTGGGTTTGATCAGCTGATGGATTGATGCAGAGCATCATGGACAGCAAAAGCATGAACATAAGTTCACGTGCAAAGATCTCTGAAGACAACCTCCAACACCATCTCCAACTTACTCTTGACACACACACAATGAAGGACTCCAAGACACACCTTCCAGGATGCCAACTCCATCAAGATTCCATCAAGGTTTCTTGCCAAACCACTATATAGACCCTGCATGACAGCAACACCTATCATACCCTTCATGGGTAGTCACAATCTCATAGCTCCAAGAGCAGGAAAGTCCCAATATCCACCTTGGAGTAATCTCCCTCTAACACAACTTGGTCTAATCCAACATGCCAAGCCAAATCACATACCTACATGCCTATTGTCTTCATTGACAGAGAAACAATTCATCAAATTTACCTTTTCCTACCTTGTAGTGATTGCTGTCCTTCTCCAAAGCCACAACATACAACTCTGCAAGGTCATTCATATGGAACTCTCAACATCAACCATCCTCCTGCCTCTGCAAACCATTACAAGACATTACTTTAACTAGTATACATATCATTCCATTGATCAATGATAGAAGGGATCAATGGAATGAAGACATATCCATTGGATTGCTCAGTATTACCCTGATTCAGGATTTATGACAGTCTAACACCAAAACAATGATTTCTCACTCTAAACCTTGTGTCAATACTTCCAACCACTTGCATATGAAAGTTAACTCTCCACTCTAAACATGCATTATAAACATCAACTACTCCTCAGCCGTACTAGTACGGATCAAGGCAGAAAACAGTGATTTTTTTCTGACAGAGACAACAATTTTCCTAAAAATAGTTTGGGATTTTTGGAGATTCTATCTCTCATTCTTTAACTTCAAGGGTTCAATTTCACTCAAATTGACATCCTATCCCCTAACCTTCATTTCCAAGTACCCACCATCCCATGACAGGGCCGTACAGCTGAAAGGTACGGACTATTACAAAGTGTAAATTCAAAAATAGTCACAAAATAGTTTTTGGAAAAACTTGCATAACTTCCATCTTGTTTTGAGTTAAGCTCCCAAACCAAACTGAAATCAAAGCTAACACTTCCTATTTTCCATCCAACATGAACTTGGGGCAATAATGAAGCCATCCAGTCGTGGGTACGGCAGGAAAAGGTAGAAAAATACAGAAAAATTAGTAGTAGAAAAATAGTGTCTTTTTGATATCTTTTTCCAATCTCTTGAATGTATTCCCTCTATACAATCTTCCTTGGCTTCATACCAGCCTCCTACAATGCAAGAAAACATTTTTCATTTCCAAAACCATCGATTTCTCTTGCTTTTTAACTGCTGTTTTAAAATGGAAACTGTCTTCTTGAAACTATTTTTTTGAAACTTGTCTCCTACCGACTATTTTCATGATTAGAAATCTTTTTAACTCTTGACTAACCTTTGGACAAGGTTTTTAACACATCAACACACCTAGACATGCCTTAGAAGGCTTACAACAAGGAAACTTTAATGACTATCTTAAACAAATATTAAAATTAAAAACTGTCCTAATGCCTCTACAAAGGCTTATATAAAAGATTATAGTAAACATGCAAAATAGACCCTAGCTAAAATGGACATGGTCCCTTACAAATATGGCTTTCAACCCTAATAACAACATGTAAATGGTCTCAAAGACCTTATCTGAACAAGACAACCTTAGGGAAAATCAGATAAAATCTCGATAGCTTGGTGCTCCTGCACCATACTCCCCGGCATGATGAAAACTCTTGTCCCAAGACTTAGTAGATCTTCTCCAACCAATCTTCCATCTCGATGGAATGTTCCTCAAACTAGGAAACATAAACTCACCCAGAGTTAGCTTTCTCCATCTCTAACCTGCATGGCTTCTGTAAATAGTGTTAGAACCATAAAACTTGTTTTGGTGTCCTTGTCTAGGACCTTGCTGCTGCAATGCTTCAGCTCTTTTCAACTGGAGGCTCTGATTCATTCCTCCCTGCACCTTCTATTGTTTGTCTTCCTTCTGATGGCTCCTTATAGGACACTCAATGTCTCCAACTTTGACATAACTCAAGTCCCAAGCCTGCTGCTCTCTAGGACTGTCATCCACCTTCTTGTGTTGCATCTGTGTCTGTTGTGTGCAATCGCCCTGAACCTGCACATTCAACTTCAATTTCTCTCCAAAGCAAATTGTAACCTGTTCCTTCTTCTCCTCACAAGGTAAAGGAATCAATTTGAACTTCTTACCATCTTTGTGCACTACATAGGTATTAGTATACCCATCATGAATTGTCCTTCTCAAATATTGCCATGGTCTGCCCAAAATTACATGCCCACATGTCATAGGAATAACATCACATAAAATAGAGTCCTGATATGTACCAATTGTGAAATCAACATAAGCCTTCTTAGTGACCATTACCTACTGCTCCTGACTCACCCAAGTGACATGGTAAGGACTGGGATGATCAAAAGTCTTCAACCCCAACTTATTCACCATTTCCCAAGAAACTAAGTTATCATGAGAACCTGAATCTAGAATCAACTTGCATATCTTGCCATGGCTCAAACAATTAGTTCTAAAAATAGATACCTGTGGTGGTTGCTGCATCTTACCTCTTTCCACCATGAGTATCTCTCCATCCATCATAGGAGAGGCTGATGACATTTCTGGTTCTTTTGGCTTCTCCTCCTCTTGTGCCAAGTGAACTCTTTTATCCTTGGTCTTGTCAACACCATCCTTCTTGGGACAATTGAAAGATGTGTATCCCACCTCATTGCAGTGGTAACATCTACCTGTGAACACTCCTCTTCCTGATCCAAATCTACCTCCACCTCTATGTCCACCTCTCTGTTGTGTAGACTACTCCTTACCCTTCTCATTGCTGTTCTGAACTTCACTAGTAGGTTTGCCCCTACCTCTGTTTCCTCTTCCATAACCTCCTTGCCTTTCTTGCTTCCTATTTACTCTCTCTTCAGCCCTGATGGCCAATTGAAAACACTCTCCAAGTGTTTTTGGTACTGCTAACCCAATCTCATCCTGCAAGTTATACCTAAGCCCATTAAGGTATCTTGCCACTTTCTCTTCTTCATCTTCCAGCCCACCTCTAATACTGAGCTTATGAAATTGCTCAGTATAGGACAGAACATCCATGTCCTTCTGTTTCAGATTCTACCTCATCCTCTTTGTCTGAATAGAGTAATCAGATGGAAGGAATTGATCCTTCAACATATCCTTCATCCTACTCCAAGAAGTGATTTTTGATGCACCTCTAGCCATTCTCTCTGTCTGCACACTACTCCACCAGGTAAGTGCTGTTCCTCTTAGTTTTTACTTTGCAAACTTGATCTTTTTCTCATCATTCATCTCCTCATATTCAAAAAAATTTTCCAGGGCATCTATCCACCCTAACACTTCTTCACTATCCATCTTCCCCTGATAGATAGGCATCTCTATGTTTGCCTTAGTTCCACTTCCTTGGACTGCCTTCAGCAATCTTACAAACTTCTTTTCCTCAGCATCTAACTCATCCTTAGGAGGATTCTCATCTGCATCCTCATCTCCTTCTGACTCACTTTGTTCAACCTTTCTTGGATTCTTCTCTAATGCTTCCAATCTTGCCAAGATTGTTGCATTCTCCCTTCTTACTTGCCTCAATTCTCTGTCTCTGGTAGCATCATGTTCTCTTCTATCCCTCAGCTCTTTCTCTCTTGCCTCTAAAGCTTCTCTCAACTCAGCATTCTCTCTTACCATCTGGTTCTTTGGAGGCATCTTTACAAACTCTCGCAAACCTTATCTTCTTCACAAGATACACAACACCTTCAAGGATCTACTAGCTAGCTCTGATACCAAAAATGATGCAGAGCATCATGGACAACAAAAGCATGAACATAAGTTCACATGCAAAGATTTCTGAAGACAACCTCCAACACCATCTCCAACTTACTCTTGACACACACACAATGAAGGACTCTAGGACACACCTTCCAGGATGCCAACTCCATCAAGATTCCATCAAGGTTTCTTGCCAAACCACTATACAGACCCTGCATGAGAGCAACACCTATCATACCCTTCATGGGCAGTCACAATCTCATAGCTCCAAGAGCAGGAAAGTCCCAATATCCACCTTGGAGTAATCTACCTCTAACACAACTTGGTCTAATCCAACATGCCAAGCCAAATCACATACCTACATGCCTATTGTCTTCATTGACAGAGAAACAATTCATCAAATTTACCTTTTCCTACCTTGTAGTGATTGCTGTCCTTCTCCAAAGCCACAGCATACAACTCTGCAGAGTCATTCATATGGAACTCTCAACATCAACCATTCTCCTTCCTTTGCAAACCATTACAAGACATTACTTTAACTAGTATACAGATCATTCCATTGATCAGTGACAGAAGGGATCAATGGAATGAAGACATATCCATTGGATTGCTCAGTATTACCCTGATTCAAGATTTATGACAGTCTAACACCAAAACAATGATTTCTCACTCTAAACCTTGTGTCAAGACTTCCAACCACTTGCATATGAAAGTTAACTCTCCACTCTAAACATGCATTATAAACATCAACTACTCCTCAGCCGTACTAGTACGGATCAAGGCAGAAAACAGTGATTTTTTTTCTGACAGAGACAATTTTTTTAAAAATAGTTTGGGATTTTTGGAGATTCTATCTATCATTCTTTAACTTCAAGGGTTCAATTTCACTCAAATGGACAGCCTATCCCCTAACCTTCATTTCCAAGTACCCACCATCCCATGACAGGGCCGTACAGCTGAAAGGTATGGACTATTACAAAGTGTAAATTCAAAAACAGTCACAAAATAGTTTTTGGAAAAACTTGCATAACTTCCATCTTGTTTTGAGTTAAGCTCCCAAACCAAACTGAAATCAAAGCTAACACTTCCTATTTTCCATCCAACATGAACTTGGGGCAATAATGAAGCCGTACAGTCGCGGGTACGGTAGGAAAAGGCAGAAAAATACAGAAAAATTAGTAAAGAGCAGAAAAATAGTGTCTTTTTGATATCTTTTTCCAATCTCTTGAATGAATTCCTTCTATACAATCTTCCTTGGCTTCATACCAGCCTCCTACAATGCAAGAAAACATTTTTCATTTCCAAAACCATCGATTTCTCTTGCTTTTTAACTGCTGTTTTAAAATGGAAACTGTCTTCTTGAAACTATTTTTTTGAAACTTGTCTCCTACCGACTATTTTCATGATTAGAAATATTTTTAACTCTTGAATAACCTTTGGACAAGGTTTTTAACACATCAACACACCTAGACATGCCTTAGAAGGCTTACAACAAGGAAACTTTAATGACTATCTTAAACAAATATTAAAATTAAAAACTGTCCTAATGCCTCTACAAAGGCTTATATAAAAGATTATAGTAAACATGCAAAATAGACCCTAGCTAAAATGGACATGGTCCCTTACAAATATGGCTTTCAAGCCTAATAACAACATGTAAATGGTCTCAAAGACCTTATCTGAACAAGACAACCTTAGGGAAAATCAGATAAAATCTCGATAGCTTGGTGCTCCTGCACCATGGATTTAGGGATTGAAAACCTTAGAGATGATGACCAAAGCCAATGGATTTAAATGATGATCTTAGATAATGAGATTGGTGAAGAATAGCTAATCAAGCTGATGGATTGATTGCAGATACTCAGATTTGATTCTCATATTGATGTAAAAGATAGCAAACTGGATGACAAACAACAAATGACCATAGGTGATTCACTGATGCTCAAAGGCAATTTGTTTCCATTCAATTGTGAGTTGAGAAGGTTCAAAGGTGATTTTATGAGATAGGATAGGATAAAAAGATATTGGTCAGAGGCGATTAAAGTTTTCTCAAAGGTGACTCATTGTGGTTCAACTGTGACTCAACATGGTCCAAAGGCAATTTTCTGTGGCAAAAGTTGTGTTTTTGGTAGTTTTTTGATAAATTAATTAAGAAGAGAAGAAATATAGCAGACACTCATGCTCATTCCATTCTCAAACATTTACAACCTAGGTTGGCTAGGACTATATCTATTGAGTTCCCACTTGGATTTCTCCAGCCGCACTTATTCAAAGTGGATAGCTCCAAAAACTTGGTGGCACGGGCTCCCCCTTACAGTGCACTCACTTCTTAGGCACACCAAGTTCCAAGTCCTTAAGACACGCAGATCTTAAGGTACTTTGCTATCTCTTCTAAGAACTATGAGAATGTGGGATGGCTTTAGAGGTCTGACCTCCTGCGCCAACAGATAGAGGGATTTTAGCTTCTAAACATGGTTTGTAGTAAGGGCTTCCATTCAGGTGGTCATATATGCAGCAATTCACTCTAATAAGGAGGCTTCCCAGCCTGTAGAGGTTACACTCTACAGGGTTTTAGGGGAAACATTCATCGGTATGAGAAAAATGCACCTGTTGGTTGTGAATTTCATCATAAACACATTATTTATATAGCAGCTTAGAAGGCTTGGCTTTAGCTTGTTTCCGCTTGGGTCATACCCCTTCTCACAATAGGAAGGCAGGCCCTCTAGAGATAACAACGATTTCTCTTACACCCCAGATCCATTGGATAGGCAGGGGGAGAGGACACTACTATTGTTAAATCGGGTTAGAGACAATCTCAATAGGTAATCAGCTGAAAAGAACAAACACAGAGAATACATAATTTATTTTAAACACCAAATTGAAGTGTACCTAATTTAGTGTGAAAAAAGGTGTTTTCTTTGATTGATCATTCCTGTAGACAATACATCAGTAGTTTGAAACCTCCATTCTTTGACAATCAGTAAGACAAACTGCACAAACAATCATTAGTTTCTAGAAACCCTAAATTTGACCATGCAAAACCAGAGGCGTATGAAAATATCCAAGTGCAATTTACTGGGTCGCAAATGTGATTACAAAATTACCACATGCAACATAGCCCTCTGCAACTATGACTTCCTACTGTACAACTATGACTTAAAACTACTCAAACTCTTCAAAGGTGATCTAATCAGCCATAGGCAACACACTGTGTTGCAAAAGCGATCTGAAATCTACCAACTACGATTTTTTGTGATGCCAGAGGTGAGATATAAATACCAAAGGCGATGTAAAACTCTGCAACTACGACCTGCAATTAACTAGAGGCGCACCTGTATCTACAACTTCTCAAAAAACATAGCTTTAGCAACTAAAAACTAAAACTAATCAAGCTAGGGGTCCCACCGGGCATGCCAGAATGTGTACATAGGAAAATTCCATTGTTTAAATCAACTTAACACAATAAACCTACACTACCTTCAAGAAATCTAAACTAAATGCAAACAAAGAAAACAAAATGTAATAATATAACCTAGTTTATGCGATTTCTTGGTGTCATTGTGGATTGATCCTCGAAGTATGCAACTACACTATAGAAGGCTATCATGGATGCTCAAGATGCTATGCAAATGAAGATAATATAGACGCTATATGATTAATGATGTGAAAATGAGAGAAGATGAGAGTATTTATAGACTTAGAGGAAATATGATCAATGGTGGAGGATGAAAGAAAAGATCAATGGCTGAGAACAATCGAGAGGAGAGGATAAACATGCATGCCCCATGTGTCCCTAAAAAAGGTTATTTTTGAAAAAAGCTTAGTGGGGTTTGAAGAGGATAAGATTCTTTTCTCAAAAATAGCATGCTTTTAACTGTTTTGAGAGTTGGATGAGTTATGGATTGATTTTTGAATTCTTTTTAACTTTTTCCCACATTTGAGTTTTCCCTATTTTTAGGGGTGAAAGAGCACGCTTACACATGTATAGGAGAAAGTGGAGGAGTGGGATAAGACTGGAGGGGATAAATAAATTAAATAAACAAAATTTATTTAATTCATGTGCAAGTGGGAAATAAATAAAATATTTTAATTTTATTTATTTATTGATGGAGAGAAAGTGGGAATGATTAAATAATTAAAATTATTTAATCATAGATGAAAAAATAGATGAATAAAGATAATTTACTTAATTAATAGAGAAATAATGAAATGAATAAATAATTAAAAATTATTTAACCATAGAAGGAAAGAACAAGAATAATGACTTGATTAATTAAATAAATAAAATTTATTTAATTAATTAAGAAGAAAATGATTTAATTAATTATGAGTACATGTCAGACATAAATGATGTAGGCGATGCAATATCAGTTTAATGCATAAATAATAAAATGGGTCAATTTTGGGTGTCTACAGATAGAGTTGGTATTAGATGGTAATGAGAGTTGCAGACAAGTACCAAATGCATTTGGAAAGTCATTCAGGTTTCCCAAGCTATGTTTTTTGACTATTAGGAACTTCCCTCTTTTGGAGGAGTTGAAGGATTTGACAGATGAAGCAATGGCCATCATTGAGAAATTCTATATAGTCATGTAATCAACCCTACCCAATTTTCTCATCACTTTTGCTTCTTCATATGGGAGAAGAGTAGTATCAACACTTCTCCACTACTTGGACTATTCACAAATAAATCAAAAAGCCAGGATTCAAACCCTGGTCGGTGAAAAAGTTGCATTTACTTCTCTTTTCTCTCTATTTTTGGTTGGAGTGACTAGATCTGGAAATCCTTAATAATGAGTTGGATTTATGGATTGAGAAGGTAAAAGGCAGAGATCATCTTACAAAGGATGAGTTCAATCTTCTCTACGAACACGTGAGTTTTAAATTTTCTAAATCTTTTGAGTCTTCTTAATATAATACTCAAAATAGTGCTATATCTTTTTGAGACCTGAAATAAACCTGTTGGCATTTCAATTCGCACCTCTGGTATGCGATTTGGAAACAGACAGCTATGCACAGATAAACTGCTCTCCTATTGGAAGAGGGAGTTCCCTTTCTTGTTGATATTCGCTGAAAAGATAACTTGAATGAAACTTCGCCTATCTTCTTTTTGATTCTCAGCTGCGAGCACAAGGTTATAAAACTCTAAATGCTGTAGAAAAGGTTTTTTCCTTTTTATAAAACTTCTACTACAACTAGCATAGACTAATGACGCTTTCAACCTCCTGAGTAAATTCAGAGCAAAGGAAGTTGAAAGTGAACGAGGAATGATTGTTAACACAAAAACTTAAGCAATTTTCTTCCAGATTAACATCACAAGACTAAAAGTACTTTAATGATGAAAGCTGCAGAAGATACACATCTGACGATGAAAACTTGATGAATCAATATAGAATATCAGAGCAAAGCAGGCATGAGACTTCTATTCAATATCACAAAGTTTAATACAACTCCAGGACAGTAATACTGTAGCAAAAGGTAGGCATACAATAAGTGATCAAACACCAGAGAACAATGAACACAAAGTGAACAAACACCTAGAATAACAATGTTTGTAGGCTAGAATAGGCATATCAAATTTGCTATCATGAAAGTCATTCCCAACAATGGGCAAGGATGCCCTTATTTATACTAAAATCAAAGGAGTAGGGAACCCTAAAATCTCCTTGATTAACCCTAACTTGCCAACTCGCAAGATTTATTACTATTCTAAGACAAAGATACAATAAACAAATGCTTTAAAGCAATCTGCTTTAAAGAAAAGAAGATTCCAACTATCACAAAGTGATTTCTTTCTAAATATAGGATGGATGAGCTTAGGATGAAAGCACATGCTTTAAAACAAAAAGCATATGTTTTAAAACTGCTTTCTTTTGAAATGTATCCTCATCAACATTCTTACTTTTTGGTGATGTCATCCGTTGATATTCTTTTGCTGATTTCTTCTAAAAAAGTTGATTCTGAGCAAAAAAAGCTGGCACATGGGTTTTGTAGGCAATTCTATTTTAAAGCAACCTAGATCGTCAGATTTTAAAAAAGCGGAGATTTTCTCAAAAAAGAAGGAAAAAAATAGTTTCCTGAAAAAAGCACAACTCCTAATCTTCAAGAGGATGATAATTTGGATGGACCCATCTCGACGAAAACTGAAAAAGCTTTGGTCAGATTTCTGAAAAATGATCCCCTTGAAACAAGGACCCTAAAAAAGCAAGCGTCTCTTCTTCCTCAACCCGAATCTCTGAAGAACACTGAAAAAACACTTGGTTTTGGTCTTCAAATCTTCGTTGAAAGAAAAATAAAATCTTTCTTCTAGATGCAACCTGCAAAAGATAATGAAATAAAGAAGCCAAAAGCTTGTCTTTATAAATCTTTTGGTCGAAAAAGTAGCTTTATTTGTGTGAGAAGAAAACTTCACCCTCATCCATGAAGAAAGCATCTTTTAAAGCATAAATCCAAGTGGATGTCTTCGAATAGGAAGAATCCCTATTTTGTAGGAGCCTATGGTTTCATGTGCAAGATGACGAAAAATATCTTCTTTGATGATGTCATCGAACACGCGAGTTGAAAGAAGTGCTAACAAAATTTTCTTCAGAAAAAGTTGACTGATCCTGACATTTTGGAGATTGATCCATTGAGATTCCATCCCCTACCTCTGTTTGATGATCTGACGTCGTTTGACCAAGTGTGACCTCCCGAAAACTGCCAACGGGCAAAGATTGGTAACAAAGCATGTCGAAAAAACACTGAAAACATGAAAATATTCTAACACTACTCAAGTTGGGCGCCCCAAGCCTCTTGGGGTGCCTGGTTTCCCAACACTTAGCCATTTTTTAGTTTTTTCAACTTTTTCAATTTCTTGGTTTGCGTGCGCGTTCCGGAGGCACATGACCCCTATTTGGCTGTCGATTTCTATCAAATGGGATGAAAATGAGTCTAATTATTTAGAAAATATGCAAGCTTGATGAAAATTGAGCTGATTGTACCTTCTATTTGACTCGAAAAACATGCCAAACTGATCAATTTTCACCCGGACAGGGCTGACGGAAGGAGATTCACATTTTTGGAGAAAAAATTTAAAAATAAACTAACTCTGATGAGTTTGGGCACCCCAAGCCTCTTGGGGCACCTATCTTTCCATGCCTTAGAATTTTTTTTGAATTTTTCAATTTTTGCTGCAAATCTTGAATTTCACCAAAATTCGAAGGTCCTGCCTAACGTATATTTCAAAATATTTAAGTATATGTTTAGATATTGAATTTCCTATACTTTAAATATTTTGAAATATACTTTTAGGATGTTTGAGATAGGTCTTAGATCCATGGGATTTGACATGTAGATTCTAGATTCTTGAGGATCCACCAGATTTCAGACTTAGTCAATTTTTCAGGATTTTAGGACATCAGACTTAGCCAATTTTTGGATTCCACGGACAGGCATCAGGATGAGGGTAGATTGGATAGCTTAAGCATATTTGAGATGAATCTCTTTCTTTTATGGGCCTTTTGACTGAGTTTAACCAAGCTTGACCAACTGGGAACGAGCTGACGGAAGCATTTTTTACGTTTCTCAAAAAATGTGAAAAAAACTAACACATGAGAGGATGGGCACCCCAAGCCACTTGGGGCACCTAGTTTCACCAGACTTAGTCAAATTTATGATTTTCTAACATTTCATTTCATCTTGGATCCATCTTGCATCATTTTGCGTGCATCATCGAGTCGACGGTCGTTTGTCTATTTTGCGTCGTTGAAACAGCGTTGGAAACTCATCGAAGAGTTCTAGTAGGTGAACTTTTTTGTGTTGATAACTTTTGAGCTCATGCTTTGCCTTTTGAAAAAGTAGAAATGACCCAGTAGAGAAAACTTGGTCGTTTGAAGATTCCATCTGAACCGTGTCGATCGTGGAGCAAAATCGACCAATGAAAATCGAGCGCAACACCTAATTTGGAGATTCTATTTTTATAAACTTTCTATTTTTAGAAAGTTTTGCCAACATCCATATCTCAAGAAACCCAGAAAACCTAACTCGACGTCTATTTTTAGAAATTTTGTTTTTTTGACTTTTTGACAAAAAATTTTCTAGACTTGTTTCAAAATGCCTTAATGAAGCAAAAAATTTGGTTGGGTACAACAATTGGCTCTATCTGGGGACCATGGCGTATACTTACGGCATAGGAGAACCAAGAATCTCTAGACTTTTGCAAGTTGGACCAGTGCCTTATCCATTGGGCAATAGAGTCAGGTTACATTCCTAATCACCTAGAACAAGACTTTTCCCTACATCACCTAAAACTGGACTTCCTAAAATCACCTAAAGAAGTTGGAACTTCACAACATAAGGAACACAACTGTCACAGTACAGAAAGGGGAAAAATATTATGACATAATAGTCACATCACAGAAAGGGGAAACACATCACGAGAACAAAAAGTGTTTCACGCACTCTTTTTCCTAAGCAAGGATGAGAAGAGATTTAGGACTATCACATAAAACCATCAATCGGCTTAGAAAAGTAAGAACCATCTCTCTTTAGCTGTGAAGATTGCCTTGGTAGCACAAAACTTTTCTTTCTCTGCAACATCCTCTCAAAGTATTCACATTCAGGCCATGAGAAGTTTCTGAGAAACTGATTGATATGCCAAGGATCAGGTGGAGCATCTTCCTGCAATGCAAGCAACCTCTGCAATATGTGGAGATACAAAACTTCTTTCTGAAGATATATAGGAAAGTCTTGTGGCCAAAGTACATCTGTGGGAATGGTCATCACCACATATTTAATATGAGTTTCATTTATATCTTGTACACACGCAACTTTGTATTCAGTCAACGCATCATCTTCTAGAAAAGGTGCAAGCTACTCATATACGACTCTCATCACTGATTCTTGGCTTATAGGATCCACAACCATAGTTGCCCATTTTTCAAGTGCTACAGGGGCTCCTTCATCGGTTGTGTTTTTGTCCATCCACTCTCCAAAATCTGATGAATTGTCAAGATCTGAATGCTTAAACTCTTGAACATCTTCACCTGCTAGCTCACTTTCCCATTCATTACCTGGAATCTCGTTATCCTTTGTAGAATACTCTTCTTCAATGCGGATATCCATCATCACTTCTTCTTCAGCATTCATGTATCTTTATTCTTCTGTAAAAGGAGTAGAATCAAATACAACTTCATCTGAGTCATATGTTTCATCTTCTTCTTGATCAATCTCACACACGGCATATCTCACAAGACATTTGACAAGAATCACTGATTTTTCAATATCATCCTCTTTAGTGACCAAAACTGAATATTCCATGAACTCATCTTCTCCATCAACCTCTTCATATGTTGCATTCCACACTGGTTGCATAGTATCAGTAAAGTCTTTTCCTTGTACAGGTTCATAGATGGATTCAACATCGTCCTCTTCACTAGTATGTATGAAAGATTCTCAAGATGCAGGTGAAGATGGGCTATATTGTAAAGAAAAGTCTGCAGTATCTTCCATTGAAGAATCACTTTCCCACTGATGTTGAAAACAATTTAGATCTGACAATGGAACTTCTATATGATCTCTAGTTCTGAAAAATTCTTCCAAGAAGAAATCATCTTCAATAAGAAGATCATGCTCTTGCTCTGCTTGCAAAACTTTTTGGGTCTCTCCCTTGGATATATTTGACACAGGTTCTTCAAACCAGCCTTCAAAAGACGAGAAAAACAAATCTAATTCATCATTGTTGTGTTCTTGAGAAGATTGTCGCTCTTCTTCTTCATCAAAGAAGGTTTGTAAGTTGTACATTTCTTTAGATTCTTCCTCTGATTTGTCAACCGCATAGACAACCTCCTGATTTTCTTCAGTTATTTTAGACAGCATAACATATGTACCAGGACCCATTTCTTGATATAGCACTTATGCTTGAGGATCCTGAGATTTCACCACCATGAACCGTGACTTGGTTTCTGGTTCCAATTTGAAATTACCTTTCTTTAAAGGAATGGTCGCTGATGACCAATCCAATTGTATTTCTCCTCCAAGATTTTTGCAGAAACTTCTACTTAGCAGCATCCCATAGCTGGCTGGAATGTCAGCTACCAAGATGGTCATCATTATTTTCTTCTCTGGGTAAGCCGCTAATCGTACTTGAGCATCCTTCAATTGTCCAACCAATGGCACTGATTCAGACTCAAGCAAATAACACTTGTCATGAGTTTTGGTGCATGAGAGTCCCAAAGCGTTCATTACCTGCAAAGGCATGACATTGTTTGAGGCTCCTAAATCAATGATACAATTGCTCAATTTATAACATCCTATATACAGAGAAATATAGAAGGGCTTTGGCTTCTCTCCTGTTGGAACAAAAGATTCTAGCAATGTGGGTTGTACGACAGTCTCTTTCTTGACATACTTGACTATTCTATCTAGCTGATCTAGATGGTCTAGAAGATAATCTAGTTGAGAAATCTGCACCTTTGTCTTCATCATGGAATCGACTATATCAAAATTTGTTGAAGATGAATTTTGAGTAGTTTGAACATTTTCACGTGATGGCTGAGCATTGGAAGTGGAACCACTTCCTTCTCCTTTTCTTTCATTCTTTGTCTATCCTCTCCTTCCTTCTGTGCTTTAAAATGTTGAGTACGTGTAAACACAGGAGTTGAAAGATTTTCATGATTCATTGCAAGAGAATATTGACGAAAATCATCTTGTTCTTCCTTCATTATAACGGGTTCGTTCTAGAAGTATCCCGTGGTAGAGTCGCCATCGAAGTTGTCCGTCTGTGGTAAGACAACATTCGCACTTGGGGAAGGAACAATGTTTGAAATAGGTGCAGCATCAGCATATCCCATGATTTGATTCATCCTTATATTTTTAGGACACGTGGCTCCAGTATGTGCATCAGTCTCATGAATGGAACAAAACACTACATTTTGAGCAGCATCAACTGCTTGTCTTGATGGTGGTGCTGGTAACCTAGGCCTGTAGTTATTGAAAGGCTGAAAATTGTTCCTCTTAGGCTGATATGGTTGTTGAGGTTGATATTGTTGCTGTGGTTGGTATTGTTGTTGTGATGACTGATACGGCTGTTGTGCAGGTTGCCCCTGAGTAGGCAACTATCTCTTCATGATAGTCACTTCGTTTGCTACCTTATGTAGTAGTGGATCTGCAGAACTCTGAACTAGAGGCCTAATTGAATCTATTTTCATCTTGCCAGAGGTAATCATGTCATCCTCTAACTTGATGGCATTCTCTTGTGCATTGGATAATTCTATTTCATTAGCCGATCTTAAAAAGAAGGCTATCTTAGAAGGAAGAGCATTAATGAAATTGCTCAATAGAATTTACAGAGATGGATTAAGAGTATGAGAAAGACATGTAACTAGGAGATTAAACCTTACCACGAACTCCCTCATTGGTTCATTATTTTCCATCTTTGAATTTGAGAGTTGGGCGAACAATCTGTGACCATCTTTAGCAGGCTTGAACCTTGCCAAGAATTTCTCACTCATAGTTGCCCAACTTGTAATGATTCCTGGTTCCAGATGATTGAACCAATCAGTAACATTTCCTGTGAGAGTCTCAACGAAGAGACGCACGACAACATCTTCATGTGATACATGCAAAACAGTGCAAGCTGTTGTGAATGCAGAGATGTGTTCATCGAGATGTTGAGTTCCATAGCCATGTAACTGAGGAAAGTGCTTCCCTGACCCGTTTGGTAAATCATGATGTGCTTATAGGGCCAAAGGTCCAATGTTATTACCCCAAGGCAATGGTGGCGGTCGCCTTTGATTTGGATCATTGTGATTGTTGTTATTTGCATCACCCATTGCTCTAGGCTGGATTATTGGTTCTTCTTGTAATTCTTCCTGCTTGACTTCAGGAACTATTTGAATTTCTTGAACTATGTTGGATGCTTCTCCAACTTTTGCAGAATCAAGATCTTGAAAGAAAGGATCCGTAGCACTGCCTTTTCCTTTTCTTGAATAAACCCTATGAGCCAGGATTATCTATTGCCACGCGGGAAGTGGTAGTATTGGTCTCCCTGCTGCAAGATCTACTTTGTGTTCTTCTTCGTCAAGGATAGCGCTGCGTTTCTCCACTAATCAGGACTTTCTTTTTGCACAAATATGAAACTTCTAAGGCTGCTAATGATGTCCGTTTGCTCTCCTTCCACTCGTACAAGATTTGGTTGTTGAACTGGAGCAGAAGGATGCCAGAGAGTCATTACTATGTCATAAGCCTAAGCTTGCTTGAAGTTTTATGCCTCATGCCCCACGGTGGGTGCCAGAAAACTGTTGGCGTTTCAATTCGCACCTCTAGTATGCGATTTGGAAATGGACAGCTATGCACAAATAAACTGCTCTCCTATTGGAAGGAGAAGTTCCCTTTCTTGCTGATGTTCGCTGAAAAGATAACTTGAATGAAACTTTGCCTATCTTCTTTTTGATTCTTAGCTACGAGCACAAGGATATAAAACTCTAAACGCTGCAGAAGAGGTTTTTTCCCTTTTATAAAACTTCTACTACAACTAGCATAGACTAATGACGCTTTCAACCTCTTGAGTAAATTCAAAGCAAAGGAAGTTGAAAGTGAATGAGGAATGATTGTTAACACAAAAACTTAAGCAATTTTTTTCCAAATTAACATCACAAGACTAAAAGTACTTTAATGATGAAAGTTGAAAATCAAAGCTACAGAAGATACACATCTGACGATGAAAACTTGATGGATCGATATAGAATATCAGAGCAAAGTAGGCATGAGACTTCTATTCAATATCACAAAGTTTAATACAACTCTAGGATAGCAATACTGTAGAAAAAGGTAGGCATACAGTAAGCGATCAAACACTAGAGAACAATGAACACAAAGTGAACAAACACCTAGAATAACAATGTTTGCAGGCTAGAATAGGTGCAACAAATTTGCTATCACGAAAGTCATTCCCAACAATGGGCAAGAATGCCCTTATTTATACTAAAATCAAAGGAGTAGGGAACCCTAAAATCTCCTTGATTAACCCTAACTTGCCAACTTGCAAGCTTTATTACTATTCTAAGACAAAGATACAATAAACAAATGCTTTAAAGTAATCTTCTTTAAAGCAAAGAAGATTCCAACTATCACAAAGTGATTTCTTTCTAAATATAGGATGGATGAGCTTAGGATGAAAGCACATGCTTTAAAACAAAAAGCATATGTTTTAGAGTTGCTTTCTTTTGAAATGTATCCTCATCAACATTCTTGCTTTTTGGTGATGTCATCCGTTGATATTCTTTTGCTAATTTCTTCTAAAAAAGCTGATTCTGAGCGAAAAAAGCTGGCACATGGGTTTTGTAGGCAATTCTATTTTGAAGCAACCCAGATCGTCAGATTTTGAAAAAAGCAGAGATTTTTGAAAAAAAGCAGAAAAAAGCAGTTTCCCGTAAAAAGCACAACTCCCAATCTTCAAGAGGATGATAATCTAGATGGACCCATCTCGACAAAAACTGAAAAAGCTCTAGTCAGATTTCTAAAAAATGATCCCCTTGAAACAAGGACCCTAAAAAAGCAAGCCTCTCTTCTTCCTCAACCTGAATCTCTGAAGAACACTAAAAAATCACCTGGTTTGGGTCTTCGAATCTTCGTTGAAAGAAAAATAAAATCTTTCTTCTAGATGCAACCTGCAAAAGATAATGAAATAAAGAAGCCAAAAGCTTGTCTTTATAAATCTTTTGGTCGAAAAAGTAGCTTTATTTGTGTGAGAAGAAAACTTCACCCTCATCCATGAAGAAAGCATCTTTTAAAGCATAAATCCAAGTGGATGTCTTCGAATAGGAAGAATCCCTATTTTGTAGGAGCCTATGGCTTCATGTGCAAGATGACAAAAAATATCTTCTTTGATGATGTCATCGAACACCCAAGTTGAAAGAAGTGCTAACAAAATTTTCTTCATTTTCGACACTTCAACACTTGTTTTGACTTAAATATGCCATGTCTCTGACTTCAACAAGGTAGAAAAATGCCATCATTGACTGAAACACCTGACTGATCCTGACATTTTGGAGATTGATCAACTGAGATTTCATCCCCTGCCTCTGTTTGACGATCTGACATCATTTGACCAAGTTTGACCTCCCGAAAACTGCCAATGGGCGAAGATTGGTAACAAAGCATGTCAGAAAACACTGAAAACATGAAAATATTCTAACACTGCTCAATTTGGGTGCCCCAAGCCTCTTGGGGTGCCTGGTTTCCCAACACTTAGCCATTTTTTTAGTTTTTTCAACTGTTTCAATTTCTTGGTTTGCGTGCGCATTCTGGAGGCACATGACCCTTGTTTGGCTATCGATTTCTATCAAATGGGATAAAAATGAGTCTGATTATTTAGAAAATATGCAAGTTTGATGAAAATTGAGCTGATTGTACCTTTTGTTTGCCTCGAAAAACATGCCAAACTGATCAATTCTGACCCGGATAGGGCTGACGGAAGGTGATTCACATTTTTCGAGAAAAACTTCAAAAATAAACTAACTTTGATGAGTTTGGGCGCCCCAAGTCTCCTGGGGTGCCTATCTTTCAATGCCTTAGAATTGTTTTTGATTTTTTTAATTTCTACTGCAAATCTTGAATTTCACCAAAATTCGAAGGTCCTGCCTAACGTATATTTCAAAATATATTTACGTATATGTTTAGATATTTTGAAATATACTTTAAATATTGAATTTCCTATACTTTAAATATTTTGAAATATACTTTCAGGATGTTTGAGATAGGTCTCAGATCCATGGGATTTGACATGCAGATTCTAGATTCTTGAGGATCCACCAAATTTCAGACTTAGTCAATTTTTTAGGATTTCAGGACATCAGACTTAGCCAATTTTAGGATTCCACGGACAGGCTTCAGGATGAGGGTAGATTGGATAGCCTAAGCATATCTAAGATGAATCTCTTGCTTTTATGGGCCTTTTGACTGAGTTTAACCAAGCTTGACCAACCGGGAACGAGTTGATGGAAGCATTTTCGACGTTTCTTAAAAAACGTGAAAAAAAACTAACACATGAGAGGATGGGCACCCCAAGCCACCTAGGGCGCCTAGTTTCACTATACTTAGTCAAATTTATGATTTCCAACATTTCATTTCACCTTGGATCCATCTTGCATCGTTTTGCATGCATCGTCGAGTCGACAGCTGTTTGTCAGTTTTGCGTCATTGAAACAACATTGGAAACTCGTCGAAGAGTTCTGGTAGGTGAACTTTTTTGTGTTGATGACTTTCAAGCTCATGCTTCACCTTTTGAAAAAGCAGAAATGACCCAGTAGAGAAAATTTGGTCGTTTGAAGATTCTGTTTGAACCGTGTCGATCGTGGAGCAAAATCGACCAATGAGAATCGAGCGCGACACCTGATTTGGAGATTCTATTTTTAGAAACTTTCTATTTTTAGAAAGTTTTGCCAACATCCATATCTCAAGAAATGTAGAAAACCTAACTCGACATCTATTTTTAGAAATTTCTAAAAATAGAAATTTCTATGTTTAGAAATTTTGCTTTTTTGACTTTTTGACGAAAAATTTTCTAGACTTGTTTCAAAATGCCTTAATGAAGCAAAAAATTTGGTTAGGTACAACAAAACCCTATTGTGAAAGTTTCTGTCTTAAGTAAGTTTGTGAAATTTCTCTCTGTCAAATAAATTTTGTAGTCTAGTAGGCATTTTAGTTTTAATTAGTTTGTCTACCTTGGTTTATTGACTACGTTGGCTAACTAGGGTATGACATTGATTACCATGATGGCTTGGCTTAGTGTGTTTTCTTTCTCTATATAATTTTAGTGAATTTTGAATGCCGTGAGTTTCTACCCTATATTTAGTTGGTTTTACTGAATTTATGTATGCTTATCTTTCTTAGCCTTCATTCACTCCAATTTAGGATGTGAAGATAATTTTTTGATTGGAATAGTTGAGAAGACGACAAGAGTCCTATTGTAGAATGATAGGAACTGATGCCCATTTATCACAAACTTCTCAACAAGAATATATTATTGGGCCTTCCACTTCTCTTCACCTACAGAACCTTCTCAACAACAAACCATTGCTAGACATTCCACTACTATAGAGACTTATTTTATGAGTTTGCTAAAGAAATTTGATGGTATAAGCTAGCTGAACAATCTCATTACATTTGGGTGATATTGAATTTCTTGTTTTCTCTTTTTATTTCTTTCTTCTTATAGATGGGTAATGGTGAATTTACTATTTTCTATTGTAGAAGAGGACTTTTTCCTTTTTCTATTTTCCTTTTGTTGGTTCCCAAAATTGCAGCTTGCTAATCCTAAGGGTATGCCAAATCCTATGGTCAAACTAACAAGGTTTTGGCCAACGAAACAAAGTGACCCTATATGGTTTATTGCTCCCTGCACTTCAAGTTCTACTAGGCCTAGGTGGGTGTACCTTCAGTAGTTTAAGCAAATTTAAGGATTATGTATGCTTTGATTATAGTAATGTATTTCCTAATGGCATATGAGTGTGAAATAAATACAAGAGTAATAATTGATTCTAAAAAGATTATGACTTTAGATTGAGTGTGATCAGTGTCCATTCTTATTGGGCTAATGGGGTCAAGATTTATGTGATATGTGGATTTATCTACTTGGCTTAACTCTAACTACTTGGCACTTTCAGATGTTTATACTTTGTATAAACGTGTAAGATTGTTGGTTATCAGACTCTTCTTATAAATCCCATTGATATCTTTCTGAGTTACTGTGATTATCTGAAAGGATTTTAATTCTAGCTTCAAGGAAACCAATTAAGATGATTTTCTTAAAGGGTTTTAATTCTGGGCAGAAACTAATAAACATAAATCACTTAGAAGGAGTTTAATTCTCTTCTCACCAAAACCAATCAAGAAAATCACACAGAGGCAGCAAATGTGTCTTAACAAATTAAATATATGCTCAATATACTTAATTTGAATAACAAGAAAAGACCAATAAGGAGACAACCAAATAACTCATAAGAATTAATATCAACAAAGTAGTTGAACACTAGAGATTGAGCGACTGATTAAACTTTCTTTCCCATTATATTACTTTAAAAAGGTTTTTCTGTATTATGTTCTATGAGCATAACTGAAAATGTAATAATTTATTGTATATCTGATGTCTTTTAAACTTGGCCTTGGTTTCCCTTATATATGAGAAGCAAACAAGCTTCAAGCCAAAACAAGGTGACTTTTCATAACTTACATCTCTTCAGATAAGTAATGATTGTTCTGAAGCATAATTAAGAAAAAATAAAGAAAGTAATCTGGACGTCCACAATAATCATGATCTAAGTCTGTTAATCATCATAGAGGACCTGTGATCCCTGGCCTGGCAAGGTTCTCCTCTCCAATGATGCAGTATCTGATGAACATGCTTTGCTCACTATCATTTCAGATGCACTATACTATTTATTGTTTCTCCTCCATGCTTAACCTTTAAATCTAATATCACAAAAATTCTTGAATTAGCATTTGGAAAAATCGAACACTTCAAGTTTATCACAAGGATCAAAGGATTCTCTAGATTTTCTAGCTTCTTTATCTTCTTTCTTAACCATTGTCTTCCATTTTTTAATCAACTGAGGATGTATACATGGTTGGTGCAAAGATTTTTGACCCCTTATGTTTCTCGAGAGATGAATAAGTTAATCTTAGAAAGATGATCAACATATTCTTGAGAAGCATAGGTATCTGTGATAGAGATTATTTCCTTCATAACGAATTTCAGAGTAAAAATTCATTCTAACTATATATGTGTTATCCATCACCCTGGCGTCATCATTAACCTTGTCGAGAGCCAGTGATAACAACTAAGCCAATTAATTTTTCCAAGTGCTCTGTTCTTTTAGATTGCCTTCATCATCAAAGAAATTGGGAAAAGCCATATCTAAAGGTTGATTAAAATCACCAAGATCCTATGTTAACACATTGTTAAACCTTTCATGCATGTCGATGAGGTCATCATAATCCTTAAACACTTGTGTATCAACATCTTCTTTGGCTATCAACTCCTTTTCCAACATTCTTAGATGTAGTATTTTATGCTCTTAGTAGGCAATATGTGTTCAATCATGCATTGTCCATACCCTATCAGTATTCCTCAACATCTTCTTGAATCTTTTCCCAATTAGTTTTGAGGCCATTTTATATTTGACATATTTTATTTCTGTTTCTAACTGATCACCTGTTTCTAAAAATTTTCATCTTTAATCTTCCAACAAGTAGTCTCTGTTCTATCATCTACCACCTTCTTATCAGCTTCCAACCATGGTGAATAGCTTCTTGAGGAGGATGGCAGTCTATCTTTGTAGCTGGAAATTTCTTGTCTCAATCTTTCATTCTTTGTCATATACACTTTGTTAATCTTTACTAGCCTCTCAATGTGGGCCTTTGTAAATCTTGCAACATTTATGTTCAGTTCAGAAGTTTCCATGGGATCAGTGTCCTCAATTCTTTACACCAAAAGATGTCCAAATGCCTTATATGGACCATTAATGACCATAGGCTTTTTATTTGGTGGGTACAGGGCCCACATCAGTAAAGTGGCATTGTCTAGATCATAGCCTAATCCAGAGTGTATTCTATCTACTCCTTCAATACTTAACTGCACCTTTTTTTCTTGATTTCTTTGAAAACTATCAAATACAATAGCAGAGGTCATATCCCACTCGGAGACTAGTGTGACTCCTGTCTCTAATAATTCTCTTCCTTTTTCCAGGGTTATAGTCTCCATTTCTTTGTCAATCTCTGCATACAGTTCCTTTAAGGCCTTAGCTTCTGATTCAATGCACTCACCTTTGGTTCATTAATGGCATCTCATGGAAAATTTTGTCATTGAAGGGATAATTAATCTTTTGAATATGGGTCGTTTGATCACCACCAAATTGTCTTGTCAATACTTCATCGGGATGATGAAGTTGTGATCTTATCGATATTTCCCCCTTTTCTCGATGTCCTTTTACTGGTTAATTCTTTTATTTCCCTCATGATTTTGGAGTGACCCCAAATGGTCTCATACTGATATCACAACATCCTCTTGAAACCCTCTTTGTGGGTAGTCTCTTCAATATCTTCTTATTTCTTCGATGTGTTCACGAGTTCATTGCACTATAGTAACAAATTTTATCGAAGGGACCAATATTTGGGTTTCCCCAATATGGATCCATCCCTTCAATGCTTACTTGTTTAGTAATTATTTCCCTTTTCATAAGGACGATGAATCACCTCACTCCAACATCCCAAAGTCATTTTGAAAACCTTTATTGTTAACTTTGATCAAATGCCATTGTTTTAGCGATGGGAAAAATTCCCTTGTCCCATCAATGGCTATCTTTCCCTTTGATGTTTATTTTGTAGGCTTTGGCATATAGACCAAAAAATCTTTAGGACCCACCATATCAGTTCATCGAAAAGACTCATGAACTAGTCATTCTGACACAACAAAGTCTCTTTGAAGTTAAATATTTCTTTCAGTTTATTGAAGGGGGTATGTGACATGTCCTGCCAATGTATATGTATCTCCTCGATGAACTTTTTGGTGTTGTAGTGATATCGAAGGGACTCTAAAATCATCACTTTGATACTTTATAGTTTGTTTGACTCTTCAAGTGTACATAATTCTAGTTTTGTTCGCTCAATTTCTTATTGTTGCTCTGATATATTGATGAGTCACATCATAGTTATAAAATGTTTATGTCCCTCGATGGTTTATTTCTTGGGTTATCGAAGAGACCCTAAGTATTTTCTTCTCGACATGCAATGGTGTCTTCAACACAACTTTAATTAGATATCGAAGGGACTCGAAAATGAGTTTCCTCAATGTGGTATTTTCTCGTCGACATTGTTCATATTGCTTCTTTGAAGGGACATTAGGATGGCTCTAAGCAATATAGTAGAATCTCTTCAATATGATCTTTTCATTTAGGGTAATGGTGACAAAATGTGAACTTATTAGGGTAATGGCTTATAGGTCAGATAAATGGAGTGTTTTGGATGAGAAAATTCTAAGATGACATGTCTAGGTGATGGGATTATGGTGGGAAAAATGGATTTTTATACTAAAACTTTTAGGCTAAATTTTAGCTCTAATAGTGGCTTTAATTGGGGATGAATGACTGTGAGGTCATTGCAAGAATCTAGAAGTATTCTCTAGGATGCAGACCAATGTCAGGGTGATGGAAAAAGGAAAAGAAAAAATCCTAATCTATTGTGTATGGAAAGTTATAGTTTCAAGAAAAGAGGTATTTTAGGAATTGTCCATGCACTAGCAATTCCTTTTCTTCACCAATCAGATTTTTTAGGTAGTATGAGTCTTCACCACATTCACCAGTAATGATAAATGGGCCTAACCATAGTGCTTTAAGTTTCCCATGCTTCCCTTTATCATGCCTTCTAGCATTCCACATAAGGACCGTGTCATCCACTTTAAATTTCCTATCCTTTGCCTTTTTATCAAATAGATACTTCATTTGTAACTGCATTTTTTCATTTTGCTCCTAAGGTTGGGTCCTAATTTCATCTAATTTAGCCAATTGTTCTATCCTCTCTTCCATAGGCTAAGAGACATCTATATCTTATTGAAGGATAAACTTTTAGATTGGTTAAAGGTTATGCATTAGGAGTTGAGCTTGGGCTCCATACACTAGTTCAAATGGAGACTTTCTAGTGGCCTTCTTTACCGTAATTCTATCTACCCACATGGCCAATTTTAGTTTGGAATCCCATGCCTTCTTGTTGTTGTCCAACATCTTTTTGATTATTTTTATAATACTTTTGTTGCTCGATTCTACCTACCCATTTGCCTGAGGATAGTATGGTGAAGCATATGAAACTGTTATGCCATAGGAATAACAGAATGTCTTAAATTCCTATAATCTAAAGCACATACCGTTATCTGTGATGAGCCTTATAGGGACCCCAAATCTAGTAATAATGTTCTCTAGTAGGAAATTAATCACTACTTTGCTAGTGGTTTGCCTTGTTGGAATTGTTTCTATCCATTTTGTAAAACAATCAGTGGCCAACAAGATCCATCTGTGTCCACCACTAGATCTGTCTGTAATTTCCCCTATAAAGTCAATTCCCCATTGGTGAAAAGGTGCTTCAACTTACATTGATCTCAAGGGTAGGGCTCCCTGATAATTCAATTTTCTAGAAAACTTCTAACATGCTTCACACTTCCTTACATATCTGTGGGCATCATTGAATACTTTAGGCCAATAATAGCTCACTCTCAATATCTTATTGGTAGTGGATTTTGCTAAGAAGTATCCTCCACACATGCCTTTATGCATTTATTGCAACATCCGCTCTGCTTGTGTTTCATCTAAGCATAATAATAAAACCCCATCCCTATTTTCCTAATATAAATCTCCATCCATGAACACATATTTTGAAGCATGTACTTTTAAGGTTCTTCTTTGATTGTAATTTAACCCTTCAGAACACTTCATGTGTTTGAGATAATATATCACATTGGTGTACCAAGGTGTGTGTTCAATGCTTGCAATCATGACTTCTTCCTTTTGTCCATTTCACATTTGTGAAGCCTCCAAGTTAGGCTCAACCATTAACTTGGCTAATCCTTATCCCCTCACTAGCTTGGTAATTTGAATGTCACTATTAAACTCCTAGATATGTGATTTATCCACCTGCATCTTTGTCCTCTGACCTCAGTTTGAACAAAGAAAT
Source organism: Cunninghamia lanceolata (assembly GCA_027924645.1). NCBI lineage: Eukaryota > Viridiplantae > Streptophyta > Pinopsida > Cupressales > Cupressaceae > Cunninghamia > Cunninghamia lanceolata. Next base: position 18,163,315 of record BSBN01000547.1, read on the forward strand.
CCTTAACTGCAGCATTGGGCACATAAGCAATGACTTTTGCCCCCACCAAGTAAGGCCTGAATGCCTTGACTGCTTTTACCACGGTATAATCCTACTTCTCAATGATGTCAAATTTTAATTCTTCCCCTTGAAGTTATTTACTAAAGAATGAGATAGGTTGTTCATATCCTTCATTATTCTTTTGTAACATTACAACCGCCACTATATCAAATGATGAAAAACAAAATATCTGAAATGGTTGGTCAAGGTTTGGAGATTTTAATACATGTGATTCTTTAATTTCTCTCTTAATTGACACAAATGTATCAATAGCCTCTTCTGTCCAATCAACTTTTGAGCCTTTCTTCAACATCTTTGAGATTGGCTTGACAATCTCTACAAAGTTTGAAATAAATCTCCTGACAAAGTTAATTTATCCAAAGAAGGACTGGATGGCTTTTATAATTTTTGGAATGTGAATTTTATCAATAGCTTCAACTCATTCAAGATCAATCCTTAGTCCATCCTTTGAGACTATATATGTCTTAATAGTTTGCCTTCTCTCACAACAAAATGGCATTTCTTTGGGTTTAAGGAGATGCCATATTCTAATTCCCTGATAAAGATCTTTTCTAGGTGTGCAGAATGATCTTCGGCTCTTTTGGAATATGCTATCAGATCATCTTGATAGACCACCATTATAGTGTTGATTAGGTCAACAAAGGCTACATCCATAGCCCTTTGAAATGTTGCTCCAACATTTGTGAGGCCAAAAGGCATTCTCACGTAAACATATGTAACCCAAGGTGTGGTGAAAGCAATTTTATACTATTCTAATTCCTTGACCTTCACTTGTTTATACCCTGAGAAGCCATCCATCATAGACACCAATTCACATCTTGTCACTCTTTGTAGCATTGCTTCCATGTTTGGAAGTGGATAATTATCTTTGAGTGATGAGATATTCAAATTTTTGAAATCCACACATAACCTTATGTCTCCATTTTTCATTCTTACTGGCACCAAATTTGAGACCCAAGAAGAGTGTCTGATTGGCTTGATAATACCACCATCTCTGAGTTTTATGAGTTCCTCTTGCATCTTAGATGCTAATGTGGAATTTATGGGTGTTTGTTTTTGTCTAAATGGTTTAGCATTAGGTTTCAATGGTATTTCATGCTAGAATAGGTCCTCTTTGTAAGCTTTTAGATCATCATAGGACTAAGGAAACACATGTTTATATCTTCTAAGCAAGGCTATAAGCATTTATTTGACTTTAGGGCTGATCTTTTTTCCAATGTACACCTTTTTAGGAGCCATCTCTATCCTAAGATTAATTTCCTCAACATCTTTGAGATTGACTGGTATAGGTTTCAGATTAAATCTATCATGCCCATCAAATACTCTCTCTAGGGCTATAAGGCCTTTTGGTATTTTGTTTATTTTGAGCTGCACCACATCTTGCCCAAAAAGAGTTTCCTTACCATCCACTTCCTCCACAAATGCATTGAAATCTTTTTCTTGAGATTCATATTGATCTACACAATGAAGAAACTTAATCAAATCCTCATTATCGTTGAACACTTGCTAATTATATATATTATCAGGGATTGCATGTCTAGTCTTGAACTTCACGTCTGTTATTCTTGCTAGTGTAATATCGTCTTATTTTAGAGCTATATTCGCTAAGAAATCTACCATTATGTTTTTGGATCTCTCTACCCAATCTATAGAGAATGCATCAAGAAGTTTAATGGTGTCCCAAACAACATTTCTATATTGTTTTAACCTCTTATTTTTTGATGAATATTTTTCCCTGACTTGTGAGACAACTAGTTCAGAGTCTCCATACACTGCTAGCAACTTGATTCCATACCTTATGACAATATTTAAGCCCAACAACAATGCCTCGTATTCGGCTATATTGTTAGTACATTCAAATGTTAAAAAAAATGAGTACTTGAATGTTTTGCCAGTTGGTGATATGAATATGACTCTTTCTCCATTTCCCCCTTTGCTACATGCACCATCAAAATACATTTTCCATACACCATGTTCATCAAGATGAGATTCTCTATTGATTGGTTATGTATTTTGCAACTCAGGGTGTGATTTTTCAATTCTGAAGCTTCCAAGATCCACATCACAAAAATAGTTCATTTGGTTTGGATCAAGATGCTCTACAATATATTTATATCTTAATTCTCTATACAACTTGACTTATTTTCCATTTACTGGTATTGTTGCATATGACAAGTCTAATTGGACACTTCCTTCGACTGCATCAGTCCACTTTCTAGATAACAACATACCATAATATGGTGGAGTATCTACTATAGTGATGTTGGTTTTGTAAGTGGCTTCAGGACATGAGGCTAATTTCAATTCTACATCCTTCATGACTCCAACAGTTGGGATAGACCTATTGTCCATTGCATATCACTTACAATACATTGTATCAACCCACAAGCCTAATACTTTCATAATAGCAATTGACATAATGTTTATTGCTGCCCCTGAGTTGATCATGCAATTTCTTACCAGTTTGTTGTTAATCAATAGTTTAATATAAAATGGGTCCACCTGAGAAGGATTCTTTGTAAATGTATCACCAAGATAAACCTTAGGTGTTTTCATGAGCTCTTTTCCAACATTATTTACCTTTGTTTCTAATTTTTCTTTATTCATATTCTAATTTTGCTATCTGTTTGGTATATTTCAGATCAATTTGAGAGCACTATCCCTATATTCATCTACTTTCATCATCTCCAGCAATGGTACTGGTATCTTTATTTGAGACAATGCATGTGCTATATCAAATGAGGGAGTGGTGACTAATTTCTCTATTTTTTCTATCTTAGTGGAGCCCTTTTCTTCAATTTGCAGCTTACCATTGTCCTTTGTCATATTCTACTCAACATTTGTTGTTTCCTTGGGTATATCTTTCTAAACTTTTTCATTTTCACCTTTCTTTTAGTTACCCAGGGAATCCTTCTTATGCTTGTGCTCTTTTATGAATAGGCTTCTAGGTGTTCCTTGATCTGTATTTATGGTTTTGTTCCTCAAGTTGTAATTGCTTTTAGCCTATGCCACATCAACTATTGTAAGAGCCCTTTTTTCTTCCTCATTTGGTTTCCTTAACTGGAACTATGGTGTTGCATTGGGTATATAAATGGTTTCTTCATTATCATCTTCCTGATAAAAAAAGATTTCCTGTTGACCCATGTTAACATTGTATCTCTAGTTACTCACATCATGTTCAAACCCATCTTCTTCAAAGGATGAGTATTCTTCATCAATTTGGTAAGGTCTCATTCCTAACAAGTTTATAGTATGATCATCCCTCTCCTGATCATAAGATATTTCATTCTCTTGTAAGGACTGCACCACTACACAGTATTCAGGTTGTTATATAGAGCCTAATCAGACTCAAAGGTTAAATTTTCCCTACATTTATTGGCGTGGTTTCCCCCCAAATTATTTAACGGGGGTCAAGGGGAAGTGCCCCTTGCGGGGGTTTGGAGGTAGCGCCCCCAAGGCGAGGTCAAGGGGCAGTGACCCTTGCAAGATCCAGGCATTATTTTTCTATTGGTTGACATAAAAAAACCCTATTTTGTAATAGACATAAGTCTTGATAAAAACAACTAAGGGTTAGGGTTTCCATTGATATTGTATTGTAGCATTTGCAAAGGTATTGAGTTACAGGGATTACTGGTTGTAATTAGTTTGATTTATTGGATAATAATATTAGACTCTCTGTTGGTGGATGTAGCTCGAGTTTGGGTGAACCACGTTAAAATTATCTCTCTATTATTATTTCTATGTATTTTTTATTTCTCTGTTTAATCTTAATTTGCATTTAATTGATATCTTCTGTCGGTTAACCCTAACATAGGTGAATGTGGTAAGTTGCATGCTAATCACCATGGATTATTTTCTACCACGTGTGTCCCATGTTTCTTTAAGGAGTCTAGGGTGTCCTTACTATAATTCTATTTTTTATTGTTATCCATAGGTCTCTCATCCTTCTAGTTAGTGTTGTAAGGCATATCATGTAATCTAGGCCTCTCAATCCTATAATAGTTTGCTTGCCTAGTTTGATGGTTATTAGAATTTTGTGGAACTCGAATATTTTCCCTTTTGCTAAGTTTCCCAATAGCTCTTCTATTTCTCTTAATGTTCATAGCAGTCTTTTGATCTTCTACAAGGGTAATGGGAGCTTTATTTCTGAGTTCATAACAAGTTTTAGGATCAAAGGATTTTAGGTATAAAGCCAAGGCCATACCATCTGCGGGTTTCAATTCAAGTGAAATTTTATGGTATAATTTTGAAACTTCTGGTTGAAATCTACCACTGATTCATTATCGTACTTTTGTATGCTTGTTAGTTCATGCACGACAAAATTTGGGTCGTAGTGATTTCTATATTGTTCTTTAAACTAATCTTTAAAATCTTCTAGAGAATAGATTGAAGCATCAAGAAAATTCTTATACCAATCTCTAGCATCTTCAATCAAGGATAACATAAATAACTTCATGAGGACATCTTCATACTGCACATCATAGTTATCCATAACTGTCTCAAAATTTCTTATATGCTCTTCTGCTGAAATAGCTTTGTTCCCAGAACATTTTGGGAGTGTATTTATCAAATCATTATCAATTGGATCTGGACAGATCTGATATCTAGACAAATCTAGTTGCCTGTATCTGTTTATATTCAAAGGTCCTTGTAGATTTTGATTAGGCTGGTATTGTTGGTGTTGGTGGTGAGGCACATGCTGTTGTACATTATGGTGAGGGTTTACATTACTTTGCATATTTTGTTGAGGTATATAATGTTGGTGAGGTGGGGCATATTGCTGACCAGGAGGTGGATAGGTGTTAGCCATGGGTTGGGAAGTTGTATGAACATTATGTGATCTTGGGATTTGTGGTGGAATATTCTATTATACATAATTTGTGTTACTTGGATGGTGTGGTGCTTTTGAAGGATTTAGACCACTTACATTTTGGTGTGAACCCTATGGATTACTTGTATGAGCAGGCTTGCTTTGCTTGTGGGGCAGTATATATTTTGAGCTATTTGCTGCACATCGAGATTTTATCTGTTGCAACTCTTGTTTTAAATGTTCTTGCTCTTTCTTTAATTTGGATAGCTTGACGTCTTCATGTAATTTATGTAGATCTTGTTGTACCTCATTAGCATTCCGTGTGTCTTTTGATGGACTATCATAAGTGTCCGTGGATGCCATTTGATCCATAGACCCACATTGAACGTCTCCACCTTGTTGAAGTGCCATTCTATAATCATAGTTTGCTTGGGCTTGTATCCTTTCTCGTTCAAGTCGTGCCTCAAATTCAATATGCTTTTGAGGGTCGGGTTTATATTGATGAAGAATGTCACTTAAGTTATTATGTTTAGACTGGATAGTCCATAGCTTCTTGATTGGAATCCTTTATGAAATTCTAATTCATGTAGAGGAGTAAAACTGTTATGTGTTATGAGACTATTCTTATGTATTTTCTTGAGTACTCTGGCTATTATTTTGGGTGCGTTCTAGCTAATTTGATGTTCCTCCATTCCTCTTAGTAGTGATCTTTGAAGGTGGGGAGGATTGGTTATCATTCAACTTCTTACCATTTGTCTTGGATCTCCTACTGTCCATGTAAGAGACTGTGATATTTCAATACATAATGTATCTGGGATCATTTTGTTTAGAGTTGTCACCTCTCAGAGAGGAATGATTTAATCTTCTGGGTTTTTCTTCACGATGTAGAGTTATGATTCTTTAATTTCTTGACTCTATTATGATGGTCTTCTACCAAGTTTTCTTAAGTTTATTTGTAGGGTAAGTACAAGAAGATGGGGGGCCAAAAAGGGGTCTTAAGTGGCTACTTGTTTTCTGAAATCAGGAAATGCTGGCCTTGGATGAGAAATTGAGCATAGTTACACTCAAAATTTGGAGATACAACCAAAACAATGTTCGTAGTGCTCTGAGTCTAATTTTTAAACTACTATTTTTTTGAAAATGGTATAGATTAAGGGGTTCAAAAGAGGGAGCCACATAAATTGGTGTTGTTTTTGTCAAAAAAACATAACATAGCATGTTTTGTGGCTCCCTCAAAAGGTTAACTTTTTTTTGGTATTTTTAAAATCGCTTTGGTGAGAAAATAGCTAACATCATTTAGTTTATCCCTAATTTTTCTGATAATTTTTTGCTGAATATTTGATTTTTTACTAATTTTCAAAGTGGACACATCCTAAAAACAAAATTTTGGCTGTGCAACTCCTATAAATTTTGAAAACTAATTGAAAATCATTTTTTTTAAATATGTGTACAATGGAGTCTAGTTTCTAAATATGCATTTTTTTTGAAATTTCAATGAATGGTTAATTTCCAATGAAAAAAAGACCAAACAATGGTTTTTGCCCAAAAATAGACACATAAACAAAAGAAATTAAAGATGAAAGGCTTAACATTGTCAAAATGTGAAAAAAATTACATCATTAAATAGCTAACAGAAAGCCTAACATTACCTAGGTGTTCGATTTGTTTAACCTTGAAACATATGCAAATCTGAGGGTTAGCATGAATAAAATTATGTGAAATCGTGTAGAATTTGCAAAAACATGCCTGTGGATGTTGGGAAGGCACTCCAAGCCTTGGGGTTGGAAATCCAAAGCAAATCCCAAGCCTAAGGCTTGGGATTCCCAAAGAACAATATAACATGAGCGTGTTATAATGCGCTCACATTATGTTGTGCTTTTTCCCCTTTTTTTTGCATGTTTGTCGGTGTTTTCCTAGTTCGACATAACACGAGCGCAATATAACGCGCTTGCATTATGTCTTCTTTTGAATGATTTATGTTCAAGTTTCGTAAATATGTTTGATGGATGTATATATGTATGCTTGTAGGTATGTATGTATGGTTGTATGTATGTATGTACATGTATACATGCTTGTATTTATGTACATGTATGCATGCTTATATGTATGTAGATTTATGCATGCTTGTATGTATGTATATATGTATGCATGTTTGTATGTATGCATGCATGTATGTATGTATGTATGTATGTAAGTGTTTTAGGTTTAGGGTATATAAGGACTTGAGCCTATATAGTTTTTAGGGTTAAGTGTTGAGGGTTGAGGGATTAGGGCTTAAGTAATAGGTAGAGGGTAGAGGGTAGACATTAGAGGGTTGAGGGTTATAGTTGAGGGTTAATATTCAGGTTGTTGAGTGTATAAGATTAAGTGTGTAAGGCATGGGGATTAGAGTTTAGGATATTGGGTTTAGGGTTTATGATATGGATTGAGGGTATATAAGGCATAGGGTGACTTCAGTTGAGAGCATGTATGGTTTAGGTTTAATTTAAGTATAGGGTTAAGACACAATATTTGGGGTTTAGGTTATAAGGGTGAGGTTATATGGTATAGGGATGAGGGTTTGTGGGTGTAGGCTTCAAGGTTTAAGGTATAGGGTTGAGAATTTAGGGATTAGGGCTTAAGTATATGGTTGAGGGTATAGGGTTAAGGGTTTAGGGATAGGTTTTAGGGTTTAAGGTTTAAGGGTTAAGGGTTGACAGATAGGGTTTAAGGTTTAGGGGTAAGTGATTAGGGTTTAAGGTATAGTGTCTTGGGTCGAGGGTTCAGGACTAGGGATAGCATTTAGGGTTTAGGGATGAGGGATTAGGGTTGGGGGTTTAGGGATAGGGTTTAGGGTTGAGGGATTAGGGTTTAATGAATAGTGTTGAGGGTTGAGGGATAAGGTTTAGGGTTGAGGGATTAGGGTTTAGGGTTGATGAATTAGGGTTTAATGTTGAGAGTTGGGAGTTGAGGGTTTAGGGATAGGGTTGATGGTCAAGGGATTAGGGTTAAAGTAGAGTGTCGAGGGTAGAGGGATTAGGGATAGGGTTTAGGGTTGAAGGTTTAAGGATTGAGGGTTGAGTGTTAAGGGATTAGGGTTGAGTGTTAAGGGATTAGGGTTTAAGATATAGCGTCAAGCGTTGAGGGTTTAGGGATAGGTTTTAGGGTTTAAGTTTTAAGGGTTAAGGGTTGAGGGATAGGGTTTATTGTTTAGGGATAAGGGATTAGGGTTTAAGGTATAGTGTTGAGGGTTGAGGGTTTAGGAATAGGGATAGCGTTTAAGGTTTAGGGATGAGGGATTAGGGTTGAGGGTTGAGGGATTAGGTTTTAGGGTTGAGGAATTATGGTTTAAGGTATAGTGTTGACGGTTGAGGGTTTAGGCATAGGGTTTAGGGTTGAGGGATTAGGGTTTAGGGTTGATGGATTAGGGTTTAATGTTGAGAGTTGAGGGTTTAGGGATAGGGTTGATGGTCAAAGGATTAGGGTTAAAGTAGAGTGTCGAGGGTAGAGGGATTAGGTATAGGGTTTAGGGTTGAAGGTTTAAAGATTGAGGGTTGAGGCTGTATACGCCTAAAAATGGCATGAGTCGGTCTAAATAAATATTCTTTATATTTATTCCCTTCTAATTCTTCTATCAATAAATAAATAAACAAATTTATTTATTTGATTCACATTCCTCTAAGTTAATTAAATATCAAAATATTTAATTACCTTTTCTAAAGTCAAAATTAAATAAAATCCTTTGTTTAATTAAATTTTTCCAAACAATTAAATAATTATTAATTATTTAATTAAGTCAAATCATTCTTCTAAATTTAAATAAATCATACAAATTTATTTAAATCTTCTCAATCTCTAAAAATAAAATACAATCAAATATTTTATTTATTCTTCCAAATCATGCACAACAATTAAATAAATTTATTTATTTAATTTGCTTTCTAATTCTTCTAATATCTTCCAAATCTTCTAAAAATAAGTCTTCTTCTTCATGCACACAAAATTTTAATAATTTATTATTTAATTTCTCTCAAATCATGCAAAAGCAAATAACAAGTTGAGTTAATTGACTCAATCAACCTTGTTTTTATCAATATCTCTTAAATTAGAAAAAAACTTTCTAATTTATGAAAAGCATGTCTTATCTTTAGAAAAGAAAGTGGTTAACTCAAATAAAATAGCTTTTGGGTGACACTTGTCTTCTTCTTATTCGCTCACGTTCCTTAACAGTTCTATACCATCGATCTTCTCATTCTTTCTATATCGTTGATCTTATCTCTCTCAAGTCTATAAATTGAACCTTATTGTTCCATTTCATTCTTCCAAGCTTTTAAGTATTGTTACTATGGAGGAATTACAATGCGCCTTTGGCACCAATTCCTTCATTGCTTGTGATCACACTTGTTACCATACTACTATAATCTTTGTTGTGAAGCTCATCTTCATGGTGATAACTATCATAGCCATTCTCCAATTGACAATCTTGGAATAACAAGGAGTGCACTCTCTGAAGGCCTTATTGATACATGCAAGATTGATTGAGATAGGCAACCAATGGAAGCTATGAAGCTTTGAGGTTTACAAAGGTTTTTGAAGTTCTTTTGTTTGATTGATTTCTTTGTTTCTATATTTCGTTGAGTTTTGGGTATTTTGATATTGATATATTTATTATTCATTTTAATCCAATTTTCACTTCACATTTGTGGCACCCACCATGGGGCCTAGCCCCAATTTAACCCAAAAAATGAGTTTTTGTGTTTTAGAAAGCCATACACAGGAGGAAACTGTGCATTTGACACATCCTAACACGCATCTACTATCTATTATAGCGCATACGTTCCTTCAGTGCATACAGTCTTTGATCCGGTGCACCTGTTGTCTGTTCTAGCACATTTGTCAATTCAACGCATATACACTATTTTCTTGCACTTTTGACCTCTGTCTTAGCACATATGTACTGTGGCGCTTCTTAGATTTGTTTCTACGCATTCAATTTCTGAAGCTGCGCATCTGATCTAGGTAGTTATTTTTAGGGTTTCCATGAAGTTTTTGCTAACGCTGACATATTTTTGCAGGGACACTCTTGATTAGCTTTGTAGGCTAGGTATTGGTTTAGAATCATATAGTTGCACTTGTTAACTCACACTTCAATTTCTAACAGGAAAGTAAATGGATGCTCATGCAAATCTCACAGTCTTAACTAGGAAGGCGGTAATTGAATCATTGCTATATTGCTATCTTTCAAAGTTAGACACATTGCTATCTTGTTATCACTTCAAAGTTAACAACTCATTGCTATCTAGGTAAAATTAAACACATCATTGCTATCTTGGTAAAACTAGACCATTGCAATCTTGTTATCACTTCAAAGTTAACAAATACCTGTGCTTGTCGAAGTAGATAGCTTATCTAGTTTTTCTCATTTTAACTAGGGGAAAAGAACCATTATATTCTATGTTTTGGGAATGATACCAGGCCTATGCTCTCCCCTATCTTGGGTGACCAAAATGCTAGACATATCATTTTCGCATGTGTTTTTCCTTTAGAGGGGCCTGCTCTTGGATAACGTTCATCCAAGTAGGAACAACCCTAAGTGGTAATAGGCTAGACGCCAAGGCCTACCAAGCCATTATAAATAAATTGTGTTTAGAGTGAAATCTTCAAACAACAAGTGCAGTTTTGTTATATCGACAACCAACCTCCCCCAAAACCCTCCAAGGCGCAACCCTTGCAGGCTGGGAGACTCCATAATGGAGAGTAGTGCTGCCGCATGTATAACCACTCGAACGGTTGCATTTATTACTCATCCTTTGTTCTTAGTGGCCAAAAACCCCTATAATTTGGTGCAGGGAAGGGCGATTATCACCTCCCAAAGATGCTTCACTAGAGATAGTGAGAATTCAATTTTATATTGTCCTTTGAAACCTAGGTTTGTACTTGCTTTCTTTTAATCCAAAAAGAGTAAAAAAATCACAAAAAATAAAAAACCATAAAAACATTCTTTGTGTTTGCTGTGTCTTCTTGCCATAATTTCAAAAAATTAGATAAAAAAACCTTGCAACCAAAGATACCAAAAACATCAGAAAATTGCCAAAAACTTGCAAAAATCACTGAAAAACTAGAGCAGTGCATTCATCCTCTTTTGTTGTGCATTTGTACTGACTACGACGCATCTGTACTGACTTACAATGCTTCTACAACTTATTATGATGCATTTGATATTTACCAGTGCTGCGCTTATACACTGACTTGTTGCGCATTTACAAGTTTATGCGGTGCATTTGTTCTAGCGCATGCATGACAGTGAGCACTTCCACATTCTTTGAGAGAAAAATTTTATCATTTTTGGGTACCCATTTCAGCCTAGTTCCAAGTTCTAAGATTAGGTCTTACCTTGCAGTCACGTTTTCATCTATTTTTGCATCAAAGTCTCTCTTCCGTTGGTAATCCCATTCACCTTCTATCAGGTCTCCCTAGTCCAAATTCCAAAGTATCCCATATCAGATTAGCATAGGCTCCTTTTTTGGATCATTTTGGATTCAAGTAACCCTAGTAAGTCATAGAACTTCGCTAGTGGTCTTGGTGCATGACTAGTCCCTACACAGTAAGATAGGTATCGAGTACCCTTACTAGTGGCTATCATCTTGTATCAGCTGTCTTACTTGGAATCATTGATCAGGAAAGTCCCTTGTCTAAATCTTGTCATAAGTATCCTATTCTCAATAGTCTCCACTAGCACCTTGCCAAAATCTCTAGTTTTATCCCACCGCATCCCACATCACCTTGCATGGTTCTTACTAGATCTCCATACCAAAAGCAACTTGAAATGGCTGGATCATCTGACCGTATTGTCAGCGCTCATGCTAGTGATGAGGAAATCTCTCACGAAGATTATCAAGGACACCTTGAAGATTAGAAATTCCAATGCTTACTAGAGAAAGTGCTCCATGAGACTGTAGAGGATAATCATGAACACCACAATAGTGAAGACAAAGGAAAGAAAGTCATAGACCCAAACACTCCTATGGAAGAAATGAAGAAACAAATCGAGGGTCTAATGCAACAAATGACTGATCTCAAGACGGGTACAAACAATAAAACATACTCCTTGGAAGATATTGCATTATACCCCTTTGATAAAAGTTTGAACATGATACCATTCCCCTTTCGATTTGAAGTTCCTAAGTTTGACAAGTACAAAGGAAAAGGGGACCCTAGAGATCACATTAGGGAATTCAATGTCGCATGCATGGAAGTAGCTCACAATGAAACTTTCTTAATGAGACTATTCCCTAGATCTCTAGGTAGTCAAGCCATGGAGTGGTTCTCACGGCTCCCACCAAGCATCAAGACTTTTGATGAGTTAGTCAACAAATTCATCACACTTCTTGTACAATATTGAACATGAAGTCTCCATACTTGATCTATGCAATACAAAGAAAAAGAGTGGTGAATCAATCACCTCCTTCTTACAAAGGTGGAGACAACTAGCAAGCAAATGCTCATATGATGTACCCAAGAAGCAATTAATGGAGATGTTTGTCCACAACCTCAACTTCGATCTTAGCTACCAAATACAAATTCAATGCCCTACTTCATTTTTAAAAGTCATTGAAATGGGATTGTTCATCGAGAAAGCTATGATCGCCAAGGGACAAATCAAGTTATACAAGGACACACCTACCTCCAACTACATGACTGACAAATCAAAGTTTTGGACTAAAAATAACAATGTTGTCAATGATGGAGTAGTTGATGCCAAGGTGGCAGCTCCCAAACAACAACCAATATTCACTCTCAAAGGAGAGGGAAGCAATGTTACACTTAGAAAAATATTCTCTTGGGAGCTAAGACCATGGTTGAACTCAAATCCAAGGCGAAAGTTCACACCGCTGGGTGAGTCCCAAGAATCTGCATTAAGGAAGCTATTGGCCAACAATGAAATCACTCTACTGCCAACAAGTGATTATGAACTTGAAATAAAACCTCACTATTGGAAAGACACTAACTTTTGTGAGTATCATAGAGGAAGAGGACATATGACCAAGAATTGTATCCATCACAAACATGTTATTCAAGACATGCTTGATCAAAATCAAGGAGGCACTCAACAACATACTTCTAATGAGATGCATGTGGCTTACAAAGATCCACTTCTCAATCACGACAGGCCATACAACAACAACAACAACAACAACGGCAACAAGAACCACAACTGCAATAGGCAAAATGAAAATAATGGGAATAACAATGCTAATTATGCAAGTGTGCCATTCGATTATACCATCAATTGCATAATAGAGCACATACTACAAATCAATGTGTTCACGCCCAACCAACAATCCAAACCCAACACAACTGATTACAGTATCATCACCCGCAGTGGTAAGGTCACGTTGAATACCATTGCTCCAAGGTCATCACCTTCTCAGTCCAACTTCCATCAGTATAACATCATAGACCAACTACGGAAGACCCCTGCCCACATTTCTATCTTAGAGTTGTTGCGTCTATCTCCTTCCCACAAGGAGATTCTTGATAAAGTCTTAGTGGAAACCACTGTACCCACTAACTTGGCCCAAGAGAAGTTTCAAGCCATGGTAGGTAATCTGACCTCCTCAAGTACCATATCATTTACCGAACAAGATGACCTCTTAGTGTCTCAACCCCATAACACCCCTTTGCACATTGTTGCCTTCATCCATAAGCACTGCATCAAGAGGGTTCTCATTGATGGGGGAGCCAGTTTAAATATTTGTATGCTTAAGTTGGTCCTTACATTGGGGTTCTTTGAAAATGTAGTTGATCTAAGGAAGAAGATTACTATCAAAGCCTATGATGAAGAGGAGAGAACTACCAAAGGAACAATGGTATTACCCATACAAGTGGGACTGGTGATAAGGGACGTTGTGTGCCAAGTCCTAGATAGGGAGCTAGCCTATAATATTCTTCTAGGTAGACCATGGATTCATGGCATGAAAGCTGTGCCTTCTACCTATCACCAATACATAAAATTCCCTCATAATGGCAAGCAAGTCAACATCTAAGGTGATCCTGACCCCTTTCAGCATTGCAACTTTCTCCTCTCAAAATCCGATTGCATCATACCCAACAATAGAGCATCTACATCCCCTACCCCACAACATGATTCTACCTCTAAAGCTTCCTCATCCAAGCCCAAAGAGCAAAAAATTACCATCAAAGAAATAGGAGTAGGGGAATACTCCATCGAGCACAGTCTCAATCTAGCCAAATTTCCTCTATCTCCTAGATCCTTTGGGCAACCCAAGCATTTTCCAAAGCCATCTGCTCCTCCTACACCTCCCACAACTCCCTTTGTAAAATGGGGGACCCTATTAGATGAAACAAAGGAAAGAGATATCTTATAATGGCTCTACATTGAAGAAGAAGAGAGCACACAACAAGAACCACCTAATCTCCCAACATAAATATATGGGTGAGGTGAACCTATCCTACAAAGAATGGGTTATGAAGGACAAGGCCCTATCGACCTAAGAAAAGAAGGAATTACAGAACCCATTCAACCTTCTTCATCCTCATTGGCTAGAACTACAAAAGGTCTAGGATATAAAGATAAGGGCAAAGCTAAAGCAAATACTTGTCTTGTAGAAATGATCCATACCCTTCAAGAGGATAGTGACATAGATTCCAATGAATATGAGTGGGATGAGCTGACAGAGCATTCCTATGACGACAAAGAGGTTGACACCATTCAAACTTATAGCCCCTACCGTGAGGGACAAATGCTATTGCATAGGCCATTAGAGTGTGATTTACCTATCCTTAAGAATATGACTTTCGAGGAAGGTTTGAGTTCTATTGCAATAAACAATTTGGAGGAAAGTACCATCCCAAACACTCTCCCTACCAATACTCCTAGAATATCCATTCAAACTATCAATGAATCAGATCTATCCTCCAACTCCCTCCCCCTTGTGCATCCTGAGCTTATTGACTAGGATCTACAAGGAACCCCACAACTAGATATGTTCCAAAATGACGATGCCTATATTGACTACATGGAACTTAGGGACCACCTACCTAAAGGAGATCATAAAGCTAGCTTCATCATTGAACTTAATACTGTGGCTTCTTTTAGAGAGGGTGCCAAGCCTTCCAGTCACAAAAATATCAAAATAAAAATTGGATCTGGCGGTGAAAACTACTCCGTGGTAGTGTCAGATCCCAAAATAGTTAAAATAAAGGATGCATCTGATGGTGAAAACCCAACTGTGGTACTTGACGATGGAAGGCTTGACACCCTCCCTAATGACAAGCACTAGGAGAAGTCTCATATTGTTTTGGAACCCATAGAGATTGTTAACATTGGAACAGAGGAACAACCTAAGATCATTCACTTTGCTAAGTCTCTAACCCCACCAGAGAAGACTAAATTTGTACCATTCTTCAAGAGAAAGTAAGTCAATTTTGCTTGGTCATATGTAGATATGCCAGGGTTAGATCTAGATTTGATTCTACACCATCTTCCACTAGATCCAGGAGTGAAACCAGTGAAACAAAAGCTTAGAAAGATGCATCCACACATTGCACTGCTTGTAAAAGAAGAACTCAAGAAACTACTGGATGTAGGGTTCATCAGAGCTATAGACTATCCAGAATGGGTCTCCAACATAGTACCAGTGTCCAAACCTGATTGCCAAGTTAGACTATGCAATGATTTTAGAGATCTAAACAAAGCTTGCTGCAAGGATGATTTTCTGTTGCGAAATATAGATATCATTGTCGACTTAACAGCAGGGCATACCATGTTATCTCTCATGGATGGCTTCTTAGGATATAATCAGATTAGGATAGCACCAGAAGACCAGCATAAGATAGCTTTTACTTGTCCATTGGGCACTTTCTACTGGAATGTCATGCCATTTGGGCTAAAGAATTCAGGAGCCACATATCAACGTGTTGTGGCCACTATATTCCATGATATGATGCACATAACATTGGAAGATTATGTAGATGATATCCTTGCAAAGTGACTCAAAAGAGAATCACACCTGGATGTGTTAGAGAAAGTCTTTTAGAGACTAGAACAATTCAAAGTTAGGTTGAACCCAAAGAAATGTGTGTTTGGAGTCACCTCAGGCAAACTCTTAGGTTTTATTGTATCAACAAATGGAATAGAGGTGGACCCTGCTAAAGTCAAGGCTATCATGGACATGCCACCACCCAAGAATCTTACTCAACTAAGATGTCTACAGGGCAAGCTACAAGCAATCTGTAGGTTCATATCACAACTGGCAGACAAGTGTCAACCCTTCAGTCATCTCCTACATAAGAACATTCCATTCAGATGGGATGAGGAATGCGAAGAGGCATTCGACAAACTGAAAGAGTATCTTATGAATCCACCTATTCTCATTCCTCCTATCCAAGGGAAGCCATTGTTACTATACATATCCACTACACCAACAGCTCTTGGGGCCCTTTTAGCACAACAAGATTATGAAAATAAAGAAAGAGCCGTCTACTACATCAGTCACACATTGGTGGGCTATGAGTTGTAATACTCTCAGATAGAAAGATCATGTCTTGCAGTAGTTTTTGCTTCCCAAAAACTCTGACATTATATACTAGCACATCCAGTCAAACTTATTGTGAAAATAGATCTACTAAAGTACCTAGACTAAGTAAAGTAGTTCTAACAAGTCACCTAGCCAAATGGGTAATGCTTCTAAGTGAATACGACATTGAGTATGTAGACATAAAGGTTAGCAAGGGGCAAGTCATTATTGATCAGTTAGTAGATGAACCACTACAGGACACCACACCAATGCAATTTGAGTTTCCAGATGAATCCTTATTCAATATATCAACACATTCCGGGAAACTTTACTTTGATGGGTCCTACACAAACCATGGATCAGGGGCATGAATCTTGTTTGTAACTCCTCATGGCGACACCATACCAAAGTCTTATCATCTGTTATTTCTATGCACAAACAACATAGTAGAATATGAAGCCTTGGTCATTGGTCTCAAAATGGCAATAGAGTGGAAAATCAAAGAGCTACATGTCTATGGTGATTCTCAATTAGTGATCAATCAGCTCAATGATGATTACCAAACCAAAGATGAGAAGCCTATCCCATACAAGTGCATGGTCGAGGACTTTAAGGAATACTTTGTGATCATCTCTTTTGAGTAGATACCTCATATTGAAAACAAAGTAGCAGGTGCCATGGCAACCATTGCCTCTCTTCTTGGAATCCCAAAGAATGAGTCATGGTACGAGTTCTTAGTGGAATCAATTTAGCAACCAGCTTATGATCTTCCTGAAACCCATACCATATACTTATTAGTTGGATCTAATTCACCTTGGTATGGTAAGGTTTACACTTACCTCAAGGACAATACCCTCCCACCTGACTTATCTTCAAACCAATGATGAACCTTTATATGCCAAACCTCTCATTATACCATTATTGCCGACACCCTATACCGACGTGGTCTAGATGGTACTTTACTCTGTTGTTTAGAATGAGAAGAATCCCAAGCCACCTTACAAGACGTACATGAAGGGATCTGCGGAACACACTCTAGCAGTCCTTCCTTAGCCAAGAAAGTCATGCATTTGGGTTATTATTGGCTGAACATGGAAATAGATTCATATCAGTTTATGAAGAAGTGCAAGCAGTGCCAAATACACAGGAACATGATACATGCACCAGCTCAAGAGTTGAGACCTTTAACAACACTTTGGCCCTTTTGCCAATGGGGATTCGACCTTGTGGGCAAAATCCATCCACCCTCATCCAACGGCCACAAATTCATAATAACTGCCACTGAGTACTTTACCAAGTGGATTGAAGCCATCCCCCTCACCACTGTCACAGGTAAACAAATCTCCTCATTCATCCTCAATTACCTCATCTACAGATACGGAATTCCCTCATCCATTATCACAGATAACAGAAGACCCTTCAAAAACTAGGATATCCAAGAACTCTGTGACCGATTTAAAATCCAACACCATTTCTCCACATCCTATTACCCGTAAGGCAATAATCAAGCAGAAGCATCCAACAAGACCATCTTGAAACTCCTCAAGAAGACAGTCAATGATGCTAGCCGTGATTGGCACATCCAACTCAATCCCGCTCTGTGGGCCTATAGAACTAGTATATGCGCTCCCATAGGTGCTACCCACTATGCCCTTGTCTATAGCTCAGAAGCTATCCTCCCCATTGAGGTTGAGTTACCATCTCTCAGGGTGTCATTAAAAGGCCTCATAATAGATGCAGAGTACAGAGTTTCCAGATTGCAAGAACTAGAGTTGCGAGACGAAAAGAGACATAAAGCCTTTGATCATGTCAAGGCATATCAACAAATGATGTCATGAAGTTACAACCACAGAGTCCGCTCAAGAGTCTTTAAAGTTGGAGATTTAGTACTTAAGGAGAATCCCCACAATCAACAAGATTAGGAAAAGAAATGCAAGTTCGAACCCAACTAGCTTGGGCTATATGTGATCGTAGCTACTTATGGATCAGGGGCATATCAGTTAGAAACATCAGAGGGTGAGCTGTTTGATGACCCAATCAACAACATGCATCTTCGCCGGTTCTATACCTAGGAGAACCCCAATGTAAGGGGGGCACAAAATACACAAAAATAAAAAAATTAGAAAAATACAAAAAAAAAATTGTCCTTATGTGAAAACCTAGAAAATAGGTGCCTTGGATAGGTATCATGATGAAAACCTGGCAAACAGGCGTCATGCATACTTTCTAGCTTTCGTGCAAATAAAAGAAAGTGGTGAAAACCTGGCAAATAGGTGTTACTTGTGATAAACCGCTTCCTCCATCTTTGGGAAACCAATCACCTTATGTCCATTCTTCCTTCACTCGTGTTCCATTCGATTCATATTTGTTCGATAATAGAATCCTAACAATAACCTATCATGGCTTGATACTCTATCTCTTTGTTGTCTTGTCAACAAGGTTTTATCCCATATCCTATCCATAGTGTTAGCCTAGCTTAGCATCTGTCATCAGTATCCACATGGTCTAGGTCCATGAACTACGTTGCCTTTGCGTCGTCACGTAGGCAAGGCCATTTTTTAATGCACCCTCAAGGCTTCCCTGTCCATCACGTGTTTTGTCATCTATCCTCTAGTCCATCCATGGTCTAGGTCCATGAACTACGTTGCCTCTGCATTGTCATGTAGGCAAGGCCATTTTTTAATGCGCCCTAAAGGCTCCCACTGTCCCATTCATCACATGTCTAGTCCTTCTATCCATCTGAGTCCGCACCACTTTCTATCAGATAGGTCTTAGGTCCATTAGGGTTTACCCCAAACTACGTTGCCTATGCGTTGTCACGTAGGCAAGACCATTTAGAAATGAGCCCCCGAGGCACTAGGTCAGTTCCTTAAGGTTCGTCTCACCAATAAAGATTGTGGAATCTTTCACCATGCAAGAAGGTGCAAACAAAACCCGCTCTTTTCAAGCAAAAATCTTGATGCAAAGCACTAACCTATCCAAAGCAAAGCAAGCAAATACCTAAAGCACTCAAAAATGATTTTACCTAAATAATGGCAAGAAACAAACACATCTAAATGCAAAAATGTTTTGTGGATTGGAATCATGGTTAAGTTACGGCATTTTGACTTCTGCTATCATGACTTTCTATGCTACTCAAGGATGCCAAAAGCTAGAGATGTTATGATGGGGGCATGATTATTTTCTTTGTTTGCTATTTGTGGATTAAACTTTACTAATGTGAAACCTTGTCTAAAGACATGATCGGCAAAAGATCATCGAGGACATCAAAGGTCTAACATGAATGGGGGCAATCATTCTCTATTGATATGTAAGAAATACTCAGGTCATCTCGGTTCAATTATACCTCGATGCTTGTATTAACTTGCTAAATTAAAATCCATGTAAGTAGTACTTAGGTCATCTCAGTTCAATTATACCTAGATGCTTGTATTAATTTACAACATTTAGAAAAAGTACCAAAAAAAATTGCCCAATGATGAAATAAGCACTTCAAAATACTTGCACCTTCAAGATGTCAAAAGCAAAGCATCCATTATACATCCATTATACATCCATACATTTGTATCCCATGCAAATAAAAAATCCAAACAATACAAATTGAAGCTTGTGAGTCTTTCTATCAAGTCATTCTTTCAATCAATGTTCTATCTATCATTATGTCATCTTTGTGTCGATAGAGTACATTTGGACATCACAAAAACATAGCATACAGTTTCATATCATACCACATGAAATAGTCATTTACATGATTAAATCAGTTGCATACATAATAACTGCATTGGTTAATCCATATACATTTTTGCAAATCATCGCATAGTGTCAATGGAAACAAATTAAAAACATAGATCAGTGCATCACATAAACTGCATAATCATATAGATACCATTTGCATTTGCACATTAGAGGCATACCAAGTAAACACATCTAAAGTCTGCATTAGGTCACATACTATCATAAACATCTAAAACTACATTAGATAAACATCACATAACATCATACAAAAGTCTACATTAGATAAACATCATATAGACATAGCCAAAATATGCATCACATGAGTACCATCATACAATAGAAATGCATCCATAACTCATAAGTGTGGAGATAATCAAATAGCTACATCATCATATAAATATCATAAAGCATGTCCAAATGTACAATATCAAAAGATCCATCTCTGAGTCAATGTCATATACAATGTATACATGTCAAGGATAATGATACATGTCTCAAAATACAAAAGTGGTACATATACATATTCGGCTATCTGAGCCATCAAAAAGTGTACGTAGGAGCCAAAATCTATGCAACTGTCTGCTAACCCTGCTGTTGTGAACCGCTGCTCCCAGCAATATCTCCTGAGTCCCCTCCTCCTTTGGCCCTAGACTGCTGTGGGCCCATGACAAAGGCTCTCAACCTCGATCCACCTGCTCTCTGAGAGGCCATAGACTAGATCCTCCAGCTCAAAGTCCTCTGACTAACTGGAATGACACTATGGTATAAACCCTAGTAGTACTGTCTGTGAACCTGTGCTCTAGCAAGCTCACCCTGCACCTGCACTAACTGCCCCTGCACCTGTGCCAACTATGCCTGTGCCTGTGCTAGCTATGTCTGTACCTGAACTATCTGTGCTTGTGCTTGGTGCACCTATCCAACCAAAAAGTTGCTAGTAGCATCTGTCCCAAGGGTTGCCATTGTTGTATCCCTCTCTACTCAGATAACTTGTATCCTCACCTCTACCATATTTCACTCTCTAGTGAGCCCCAAGATAACCTCTGCATCTGTCTCCCACCGAGCCTCAGCCATCCCAAGCTATGCCCGTACTGCCAAACCTGCCCTCTTAGCATAGCAATAGCTCTTTCTTGGACATCCGACTGAGCTGGATCCTGAGAGGCCTGTGCCTGTCCTTGCCCCTATGGTTGAGGTACCTACTACTGCACCACTTGCTAAGGTGGCGGCATCTGTGCCTGCTGTGCAACCTGTGGCAGCACTACCCACTAAGCGTGGGAAGGTCCCTCCCTAGCTCTCCTCTTCTGCCTAGGTTTGTCTCCATCTCCACCACCTCCCCCTCCTCCATTATCTCCACCACTACCCCCTCCTCCATCACCTCCTCCATCTCCCCGTCCTCCTCTCCTCTTCCTCCTCTTGCCAACCTAGCCCTCATCCTCTGAATCTGCCTCATCCATGCGAGGAACCAGCTCTCCAAGCCCTAAGTATCTCAGAAATGGATGAGCAACGAACCACTCCTCATATTCTGGTGTCATCCCTGCATCTGCGATCTCTCTCCTCATCAGCCAGGAAGCATAAGGAATTTGCCAAAACTCTGCCACTGCCTCCTCGTAGGATACCACTGGGCCCCATCTGAATCTCTCCACATGAGTCTATGCAAACAGAGCCTACCCCTGTGGCTTACCCTGTCTCCTCCCAAACTGCCTTCGAACCTGGTTGACAATCTATCTCTCTAGGATGAACCATGTTTGGCCTATCAACCACCGAGTCTGATAGCAATATGGTAGCTCGTCTGCCTCATCCTCCCAAGGCTCGTAGTCTAGATATGGTCGCTAGACGACCACATCTACCCCATCTAGTGCATGCCTCCAGTACTCGAGCTTCCCCAGTCTATGCTGGGAAATCACTCCTGTGTAGCCGTAACTATAAGGCTCTCCTCTTTGTCTCTGAAAAGCACATGTCGGCCTAGTGATGGCAATGTGCTCCCATAGCCAAAACTATAATAGTGAGACACTTGCTGATAAGCTAGCACCCCTATGGTATTCCACCTAATGCATGTCATGTTATAGGTGTGCCAAAACACAGACACCTCAAGCATAGCGGGTGCCCTCTATGACCATCCTCTCTATGATCCGTCCCCATCCAAACGGGAACCCATGCAATCTCCTATCGGGGCATACAATGCCTCCGATCAATCCTATAACTATCCCAGGGAAGTAGTCATAAGAGTCATGTATGTCCTGCCAAGAGAGAACCCGTCCTACTAGCTCAGGGTCATCAAATACCCACCTACACTCTGCAAGTCCTGCGTCTCGATGTGGATCATACTCCACAAGCTCTCCTTGAATATTGCTTAATGGTTTCACATTTTTCTTAGAATTTGATTTCAATGCACTCACCTCTAGTTCATTAATGGCATCTCATGGAAAATTTTTTCATCGAAGGGATAATTAATTTTTTGAATATGGGTCGTTTGATCACCACCAAATTGTCTTGTCAATACTTCGTCGGGATGATGAGGTTGTGATCTTACTGATATTTCCCCCTTTTCTCGATGTCCTTTTACTGGTTAATTCTTTTATTACCATCGTGATTTAGGAGTGAACCCAAATGATCTCATACTGATATCACAACATCCTCTCAAAACCCTCTTTGTGGGCAGTCTCTTCAATATCTTCTTATTTCTTCGATGTGTTCATGAGTTCATTGGACTATGGTAACAAATTTTATCGAAGGGACCAATATTTGGGTTTCCCTAATGTGGATCCAGCCCTTCAATGTTTACTTGTTTAGTATATATTTCCCTTTTCAAAAGGACTATGAATCACCTCACTCTGACATCCTGGAGTCTTTTCGAAAACCTTTATTGTTACCTTTGTATCGATGGGACAAATTCCCTTGTCCCATCGATGGCTATATTTCCCTTTGATGTTTATTTTGTAGGCTTTGGCATATAGACCAGAAAATCTTCGGGATCCACCATATTGGTTCATCGAATAGACTCATGAACTAGTCATTCTGACACAACAAAGTCTCTCCAAAGTCAAATATTTCTTTCGGTTTATCAAAGTGGGTATGTGACATGTTCTGCCGATGTATATCTATCTCCTCGATGAACTTTTGGTGCTGTAGTGATATCGAAGGGACTCTAAAATCGTCACTTTGATACTTTGTAGTCTTTTCGACTCTTCAAGTGTATAAGTTTGGTTTTGTCCCCTTAATTTCTTATTGTTGCTCTGATATATTGATGATTCACATCATAGTTATAAAATGTTTATGTCCCTCAATGGTTTATTTCTCAAGTTATTGAAGAGACCCTAAGTATTTTCTTCTCGACATGCAACTATGTCTTCGACACAACTTTAATTGGATATCCGAGGGACTCTAAAATGAGTTTCCTCGATGTGGTATTTTCTCATCGACATTGTTCATATTGCTTCTTCAAAGGGACATTAGGATGGCTCTTATCGATAAAGTAGAATCTCTTCAATATGATCTTTTCATTTAGGGTAATGGTGACAAAATGTGAACTTATTAGGGTAATGCTTATAGGTCGGATAAATGGAGTGTTTTGGATGAGAAAATTCTAAGATGACACGTTTAGGTGATGGGATTATGGTGGGAAAAATGGATTTTTTTACTAAAAATTTTAGGCTGAATTTTAGATCTAACACCTTTCTTGCTTTCTCACTACGGTTTGATAATATTAATCTGGATTTGCTAGAGATCCAAAGAACAACATCTAGTGAGAAGGTCACCTAGAGTGTTGTAGGAATAATAGCCACTGGTTGGAGTCTTTTGCAATCTCATTGAGAGATGTGTGTGTGATTCTGCCTCCCTTATCCATTGGAAAGGAGGTATTTATACATGTTCAAAAAGGCACAATGCAAACAATCACCACCTCTCATCAATAAAATTAATTAATTAACAAATAAGTAATTTATTTCTAATCATTCCTCCTCCTTGAGAGGCAATGGGCCCCATTGCATCAATGTTTGGTAAAAAATGAGTAAAGTGTTGTGCAATGTGCTCCTTGGTAAACCACTTGCCCTGACGAGGTAACTAGCCTGCCTAAACTACTCGATAGAGAGGAATCGATTGTTGTTTTAGTGTCTTCATAAGAACATCAATATCTTGTCATCGATAAATAGAATAGTAGTCTTAGGATTCAAGTTGAAAGTATGAATATGTTTGAGGGGGTTGTGTGGCCTAGATCAAAGGATGAAGTTTCCCATTAGGTCTTGGAAAGCACTCCTTCTGGACATGAAGCCAAACATTGTTATCAACTGAGAAGTGATGAGACATATGATGCTAGTCATGTCGCTTTTGAATTAATGCCTGACTTGGTTGCTTGATCTTGTCTTTCTCTAAAACTGATTTTCTACACAACGGGCCATTGAGAATGGTGTTTCTAAGATTGAGTGTTTGATTTGATAGTGCAATGGAACCTCTATTGCTGAGGTGAATGCATTTTGATAATTTATATATTTGATCCTTCGACTTTTGCTAAATGGTGGTGGTGACTAGTTTGGCAGGAGTGTTGGCTATGATTGACCTTGTCTCCTTAGGTTGAATTGTTACTATTGATACAAGAGCTCTAGTTGGAGAAATCAAACATGTGCACTGTTTTGTACTAAATAGAGATGTAGATTTTGTAGGACTTACCTCAGGTATCCGATACTTTGATTCACCCAACTTGACAATAACACTGCAAGGTTTGGACTCATAGATTCTATGATGCTTGTACATGTATGGGTGTCCCGACAGTACATCACATACATCCAAAGGTGCCACATCACAGATTACCTCGTCTTCAAATGGTTTGATGGAATAGGATAAACAACATTGCTTTCTTACTTGAATATTTCTCCCTTGGGTCACCCAACCTACAAAGTATGGTTGTGGATGGGGTGTTGTAGGTAAGTTCAACATCTTGAAGGTTTCAGCAGAGATTAAATTCTTTTGACTCCCACTATCAACAATGAAATGTAAGGCTTTCCCATTCACCCACATCTGTTAATGAAACAAACGTTCCTTATCTTCGTGAGATAGGAATTTAGTAGTGGCAACCATTGCATAAGGGTCTGCTTCAATGATTTTCTCATCATCCTTTTGTTCAAAGGGGTTTGTAGGTATCAAATTTGCTTCTTTCTCTACTTCATCCTTTTCCACCATTAATGTCTTATCAACTCAACAATCTTTAGTGTTCTGCGAAGGGCTTTTATGAATTTTACACCACATGCTTGTGTCATTTTACATCTTTTTAGCACCGTGATCTGATGTTGATGATTGTGAGGAGAATCCCTTGGTGGATTGTTTTCCTACAAACATGTTATTGCCTTTCCCTTTTGATTTTCTTGCTGAATAATCACCTTTTCCCTTTTGTTTGAATTTCTCTTCAATCTTTGTTGTATATTTGAAGGTTGTGCCTAGTGTCTCAACATTTAGGAAAGCCATCTCAATTTGAATATATCGATGTAGTGCACTGCAATACTTCAAAACTCGATGTTTCTCCATGTCTTGGATGCCAAGTTTGGCAGATAATGCATGGAAGGTATTGGTGTAGTCTTGAATGGATTGATCCTTTTTTTGTCGAAGCAACTGCCACCGCATATATGTTTCTTCCTATGCATGTTCAGGAAAATATTATTCCTTAATGTATTCCACAAAATCTCCCCGTGTGGGGCTATCATCCAAATCAGGGAGTTTTTTGGATGCCCACTTAGTTTCCCATGATTGTTTTACATGGCGTTCTGTTTTGAGGAGGGCAAAGGTTATCTTCTGAGCATCAGAGAAGTTGTTCATAGAAAAGTATTTTTCTAATTTTGATAACTAATGATCTAAAACATCTACGTCGATTTTTCTTTCAAAGTTTGGGATATCAAAATTCACTTGTACTTTCAAAGGAGCGTGACCGCTGAATGGAATTTCTGTTTTGTTTGGTTGTTGATTTCCTCTATTCTGTTGGAGCAATTGAGAAAATTCACTCATCATCTCCTCATGTTGTTTTCTTAAAGCATCTTCGACCATCACTTTTATGGTATTGGATGAATCTCCATGTTCTTCCACCATCTTCGGCCGTGTGTCTCAAAAGGAGATAGTTTGACGGATTTTGTGTCTCCAATCCAAACCTTTGATAACCCAACCTTGTGCAATGTGACATACAAGAGTGAACAGACTCGTATAAAGAAAGCGAAGTAGATGATGAGGGTTATCTCCTTGTCACTGAGTGCATTTGCCTCCAAAATGGGCATTTCAAGGTAAAAGAAGGTACCTCTGAAATGATATGCGCATTTCAATCTTTGCAATATATAGCGAGCAACTTTTTCCTCAGCTAAGGATATGTGATACTTTTGCACGAAACTATCGGTAGTGCCATTGGTGGGAGAGCAGTGGAGAGGGCTACTACGAAAGCATCCGCTTCACCACCATTCTAGAGAATACCATGAGCGATTGTCTTTTCAAATGATCTTAGGATAGAAGAGTCAGAATCAAGGCCGAGTAATGGTATACGACCTCGCAATAACCTTCCCGAACAAGGGATTTATGATGGAAGAGTATTAAGGAAAATAGAATATATAGCTGTAATTTAGCAGACATGGAATGCAGGGAAGATTTATAGAAAACGCATAAAGGCTACAATGGACGAGTGTTTACTCGTTTTTCGGTTTACTCTTTCGGGTTATCTTTTAATTCTTCACTCGGCAAGAGGAATTCATACGAGAGTTGTCAAAAGCTGCACAAATTTCCTGTCAGAAATATTGAATGAGACGGTGTAAATGCACTCCGAGCCAAGATCTGTGGATTGAACCTGTACCTTTCAAGTTTGAAGATTTGAGCAAGCAACGTTTGTCTATAATCATGGGTACCGGGCGTTGCCAAAATAGGGAAAGATACAGGAAATTTAAGGCTGCAAAATGTGTGGAAATTGTGGGTGCATAAAGAATTTTAGGCGTTGGTGGGACTGTGATAGATGTTCTCTTTTGTTTTGAAAATGGTTGATGTTTTCTTCAAATCGGGCTGATATTCCACTTCCACCATTACAACGAGGTTGATCAATGCATTATTAATCCGCAAAGAATAATGAACTTTGTCCAAATCTAATGCCTGCTCTGATACCACTAATCTGGATTTGCTCGGAGATCTAGAGGACAACATCTAGTGAGCAGGTCACCTGGAGTGTTGGAGGAATAATAGGGACTGGTTGGAGTGCAATCTCGTTGAGAGATGTGTGTGAGATTCTTTGTCTCTTCTCCATTGGAAAGGAGGTATTTATACATGTTCAAAAAGGCACGATGCGAACAGTCACCACCTCTCATCAATAAAATTAATTAATTAACAAATAAGTATGATCAAATATTGAATTTCTTGTTTTCTTTTTGATGATGTTGAATTTTTTTTTCCATTGGAGAAGAGGACTTGGCTGGATAGATACTTCACATTCTACTCCATTTCTTGGATAGAAGCTTTGAGCACGAACATGATGACGCACCATTGTTGCGCCTCTGCTCATCATAGTCAGCCGCTCTTTCAAATGCATCATGTTTCGAACCTGCCATTACCATTTTCTCTGCGATATAAACCAAACACCTTTTTTCGTTTGCCTTCAACTTTTCTTGTGGATTGGGGATGAACAACTGAGCTTTGAAAAGAGCCAACTCGCCATTCTTAGAGATGGATCATATTCCACCCGCTTTGCTTAATTGCAGAAATATTAATTTCATTTTTGGTTTGGTGTTTGACAGGGGAGCTTTGGGTGACTTGCTTTGCATTTTAAGATGAGAAAAATGTTGGACTCATCAAACATGATTTTATTTCAAATGAAATCATGTTTTAATTGTAAGATAAATAGGTCATAATCTATCTACTTAAGAAGGGTAAATTTGACGGTCACCCCTGCCTTTCAAAGTAATTTTTTTAATTTATGTTTATTCGTTCAAAGTTGTCTTTGAAATAAATAATTTATAATTATACTAGCAACTAGAATTATATGTTTAATGGATATGCTGATAATTTTTTTTATTATAGTAAAATTTTGTTTGAGATAATTTTTCTAAGTCAAAATCTTAGTTACATGGATAATGATACAAAATGTATGCAATTATTATATGCATTGTTTGAAATAATTTTTATTGTAAAACAGTAG
This sequence comes from Cunninghamia lanceolata, assembly GCA_027924645.1. NCBI lineage: Eukaryota > Viridiplantae > Streptophyta > Pinopsida > Cupressales > Cupressaceae > Cunninghamia > Cunninghamia lanceolata. The sequence goes on from BSBN01000547.1 coordinate 18,191,579, forward strand.
AAAAATAATTATAATTAAAAACCATGTTTCATAGCTGAAATTCAATCCCATTTAAAATTTATTAGAATAAAATTTAAAGCCGGTTGATAGGTATATTTATTATTTTTTAGAATAATTTTGTTTAGTATTTGGTTAATAGGATTAGGATGTTCATTTTGTGCCATGTAAATAATATGATTTTTGTTTGCTATGGATGTACTTAATTTAATAAATATTATTATATCATTTAAAATAAGTTACTTTTGGTTAAATTTTAGATTTAAAAATAAAATGCAATATTTAATTATGATGTATTATAAAATCTTATTCACCTTGTTCCAATAACCACCTCCACCTAGTCTAGCTTTTTTTATAGAACCCTACTATGTTGATCCTAACCGCTTTAAGATTGTTATTGAATTGCACTAATCAACAATTCCTATGTGTTCCACCATTGTCTTGCTTAGCTCAAAACATGCATATAAGCAAAATAAAAATTATATTTAAACATTATTTTTTTGTTTTTTTGATCATATCAAAGCAGCTAGGGCTGCACCTTATATTAAAGTATAGAAAATATTAACATTACAGAGAGCTACAGGGGATTTTAAACAATCCACCCTACACACAAAAAGCCCCACAACCAACCATACATAGTCTGAAACACAAAATGATTCCCCCAGATACAAAATTGGCATCTCGATTGATGCAAATACCCAGACTATTAACCCTATCCCAATATCTTCTCAGAGCTATCAACATAAAAAATATTAACATATACATATTATCATGCCATCCTACTACCTAGACACTATGATTTTACTCCTCCAAAATTACCAGGTTTTCCTGCCCCTCGACGCCACTGGAACCCTCAAGCCCTTCCTCTGCAATGTAAGTTTGAAGCTGTTGGAATTAGTCCAGACAACTGAGAGGGGGGGATGAATTAGTTGTCCCACAAATTAACATTTTTCTTCTTTTAAACTTCTTTCTTAACTTTCAATTACATTAGTGATGTAAACATTAAAGCATGAATTAAAAACACATGAGCAGAAGCAAATTGAACACACATAACACTAGAATTTTTACATGGAAACCTAGTTAAGGGAAAAACACGATGGGGGTTAACCCACAAGATTTATACCCTGTTAAAAGTACTTGAAAGAAATGATAAGGCACTTGCCTTAGGGCTCACTGCCTATAAGAATTTATGTTTAATACATGAAGAATGAATTGTGAAATAGCATGCTCTATATCCCTAGTTTAGTTCCTTTAAAAGCTCACAAACTTCTGCTTTGCCCCAAAAACTTCTTCACAATCTCTTCATACCTTACTACTCTTGTTCCTCTGCTTCTCCTTTGCTATGCTCTGCCTCTGATCCTTTCTTCAGATTTTATTATTTTCATACAGGGATAATTTTCCACACCTCAACTACACACCTTTATAAGCTTCATCAACCTTGGAATAAACATCAAGGTCGGCACTACAAACATCTTGACTCAATGCAAATCACTAAGCTATAGGCCAAGCATATCTGAGACTTGAATCTACCTCCAACAACATGCCACGCTCTAGATAATTGCTCTTAGATCATCCGCAACACGCCTGAATCATCCGGTCGGCCAAGACTGGGAAGAACATCAACACCAAGTAGGAAATCTTCAATATCAAGCTCAAACTTTAATGCAGACCTCCAACACAACATCTACATGATCCAAAGATCTCCACAAGCACATTGAATTCAACAAAAGCATCTGCACTCCTCCAAATCATTAGAATCACTTGCATCTTCATCTAGAACCTTAAGAATACTGTCTGCCATGATTGTCACACTAGAAAGATTACTTTCAGACCTCCAAACCATGAACCACTAGAATGGATGATACATATTGACTTCCCAAACATGCCTCTAGATCTACAAATCATTATTTTACATATTTGAAACAATCTGGACCTCTTTCCTATCACTCTGTCTCTTTTGAACACTGTAGAACCAGTTCTACTCAGATGACCATAGCTTCTTCAAATCTTCAAATCTTAACTGGAGCTTCTTAAGACAATCCTCTACTCAGCCATGTGGTCTGCATACATTGATCCTTATTAATTTTCTCAATATCCTCAACATTCTAGTCTTCTACACAAACAACAAAATAGGATACAATTGACACTAATGGCAAGAAGGATATGTTGACATCAATGACAACACCGCTTAAGCACATAATTGCAACAATCTCCCCCTTGTCATTGATGGCAACATATGATGTGAAAAACTGATTCGACCATCAAGACAAGACTTTCTCCCCCTTTCTCTTTTTACTTATGCAATCACTTTTTTTACTGCTTGCCCTTTCATCAGGAATTAGTTTTTCACATGACTTCTCTCCCCCTTTGACATCAATGGCAAAGGGTACATATTTGCAATCTTTTCTCCCCCTTTTTGTTTCAGGTTGATCACAAAATTTGCATACTGACTACTCCCCCTCAGTAGTATCTCCTTAAGATCAATCCGGATCACAAGATATGACTGTGAATTCCACTAGACTGATGCACCCTAGTGCACCTTAGTTCTGATCAGGAGGAGTAATAACCCCTAAGTTCTCTCTGAGATACTCAAAAGGATCCTTTAGAAGAGGCTTAGTGAAAATATCTGCAATCTGATCCTTTAAAGACACAAACTCCAACTTGACTTCATTCTCATTTACCTTCTCTCTCAAGAAATGAAACTTGATGGATATGTGCTTTGTCTTTGAATGCAACACCAAATTCTTTGAGATGCTTATTACACTTGAATTATCACAGAAGATTGTGACAGGCTCCTCAAACACAATTCTGATGTCCTTCAACATTTAATTCATCCACAGAACTCGAGTACAATTGTTTGCTGTTGCTATATACTCTACCTCTGCTATAGATAGGGATATTGCCTCCTACTTTTTGCTCAGCCAAGAAACCAATCTACTTCTTGTTGGTCTCCTATAATGATTTAACAACTAAGCTCATAAAGCTGTGACTTAGAGATTGGACATCTAACCTGAATAGATGTCTTAAACACTATGGAGATGCATTTCACTTGTCAACCCAGGGACGTGAACTTGAAATGGGTCAGCACGATATGTGCACTAAGAACTTCCAAAGTAGCCACATTCATTCTATAGCTAAGAAAGACATAATGCTGAAAATAAACTGCTAGGAAAGAGATAACATGAATGCTGACCATCAACCAACAACTATTCTAAGATCAAATGCATGACAGAAAATAAAAGTCTGGGCAAACAAAGAGGAAACTACTATGTCTACTTTAGCTGCAGGAATAGACACATAATAGAATTCTAGTGGCTGTAGGAACATTCAATGCCAGATTTAACTAATTACTTAATAGAAAATACAACTAAACTAAAGGATGGAATGCTCACCAAGTGGGCCCCCTTGGATGAGTATCCCCTAAGAAAAATGTAAACTTAGAAATGCGAACTTATAACTTCATTTTAATCATTGGAAAACATGAATACAAATGAACAATGTGATTGTATTTCTAAAAATTGGATAATGCAAGTACAATCTCTGATTAATCAACCCCTCAGAAGGAGCATCAAAGTCTTATTTATAGAAGCAAAACTACAAAACTAACTACCTAGCAAGGCAGTCAACTCCAATAGAATAGGAGGACGCCACTTTAGGGAAAGCATAGAAAGTGGAGAGGAGGTTACGCATGTGTGGAATCTGGTCAAGCAAGTCACTTCAATGCAGATCTAGCCCAACAGTAACTCCTAAATTTGCTCAACAAGTAATTAAGCCCAGTTACAAGGCAGTTATCTTCCCTCAATTTGACATTTGAACGATCACCATGTTTGACTTTGATGGCGAGTAACCAACTGACAAAATCTTCCTTGACTTTATGGTTGCTAATTATATCTGCATAACAATATTAGCACGCACAATAATTGTACATCTGTAACTACCTTAGAGTAACATTCATTAACCATATGTAAAATTAACATAGATAGTTCATATAGATTGTCATTCTCATAAAAGATTATAGGAAATAACCTATGCCCAACATCTTATAGTTTTGAGGAAATGACGTAAAAAGATCACGATCTAAGTACCAAAGTCCAAGATAACTACAGCAAGTGGATAATAAAGTTTAACAAAATTGAGTCATAAACTAGAGTCATCACTCTCCCCAACCTAAGACTTTGTTGGTCCTCCAATAGAGGAAGGGTTGTTCTTTTGTTGGTTAATTCCTTGAAATTAGCAACTGCTAGCTGTCCTATATCAGTTTTTCTAGTGCGTGAGTTAGGATCCCAATAGAACCCTTGCTGCCTATCCAATCTATTCCATCTCTGCCTCTCTTCAGCAATATCATACTGGTAAAATCTATAATTTGGCATAGGCCACAATAGGATAGGTGGTTGAAAGATTAAGGGAAGCCAGAATTGTCCTTTTGTCCTCCCAATCTGTATATATCTACCCACTCTTTTACATGCTACAGTATAGTTCTGTAGAGAGTGAGGCTCTACTTGTTTTAGCTCATCAGACAAACTATTCCACCTTTGTGTCAAATGTCCCTTTACAGATTCTCTAATAGTGTTTGCAATCTTCTCATATTCTCTGTAAGCTGCTTCTCTCTCAGGCAGGATTCTGTTACCATAGCTTGGCCTATAAAGCATTCTGTGCCAATCATTGAAAATGCTTCCTAGATTTCTAGATTCAGCTCTGGTGGGCAGGGGAGTGCTAAATTCTAATTGCTTATAATCCCTGAATTGCTATCCCCAACTAATCTCATTTTGTATTCAGGACATAAATGCCCTCAATTGAACATCCCCAACATACAACAAGGGGTTCCACTCATGGTCTTGGGACACATCATAATTATGTAAATAGAATTGACACAACAAATTCTTTATTTCAGGTGGAGCAATCTGATAAGCATTAAAAAATTTAAGAGGAGACTCAATGGAAGGGTTCAAACCTGAAACAATCCTTGCTAACTTAAAAGAGAGGTACCTTTCCTTTAAATATAGAGCATAGACCCTTGGGGGAGTCCTGCACTCTAATAGCTGAGGCACTAAAGCCGCCATATTATCCACTCTCTCTTTTAAAATCGCAATTTCTGCATTCTTTTCTTTGATCTCTTCATCTTTGTTTTGAATTTCACCCTTCAATCTGCGTTTCTCCTTCTTCCATTCTTCTTCTCTCCTCTGCATCTCATTCCACAAATTAATGGCTACCATATGCATCAAAAAATTAGGGGGTCTGTGTATTCCCACCAAAGGCTTTCCTGGCACAGATGGTTGATCTTCATATAGCACAAGCTGCAGGGTTTCTGAATGTTCAACCAATTCTGGCTACAGGGCGTCTTGTTGCAAGAACTCTTGTTTATCTTCATGTCTCTGGCTCTCAATATGTTCATCAGTGACAGCAAGGTCTGCTAGAGTCACATTTACTTCTTCCTCAATTATGTCTTTTTCTACAACATTCACATGCCCCATTGGGGCCTCTGTATCCTCAGCAATCATGTCTTCAACCCTAGGGCTTGTCTGTGGAGGTGCACAAGAGGCCGGCTCAGCAGGTCTCAATTTACTAGGATTCTCATGTTTCTTTTTGGTTGTAGGAAGAACAGTGTCAGCCTTTTGTTTCCTTGAGTGCGGCACCTTCCTTCTTGCGGTTTGCTTTTTAGTTTTACCCTTCTTTATTTATGCCTTTCTCTTCTGTGCCCTAGTTTGAATTAAATTGCTAAGAGGAACATCATCATCAGAATCTGAAGAACTTTCTTTGCCTGCATTCTTTGCTTCAAAAGAACTAATCTCAATAGCTTGTTTTACTGCAGGAGGGTTTGCACTAGAAGTTGAGGTTCCCGGAGTAGCTTCAACAGAGCTCACTCTTCTCCTAGTTCTATGAGGTTGAGGCACAACCACAGGTCACAAATGGCTTGGTCTTATTTGATCAATATTTAAAAATTCCTCCCAAGTCATATCAGACACATCATGTAGAGACTTTTCAACTAACAATTTGATCAAACAATGGTGGGAAACAGAATTAGCCCTACCTTTTTGGGTCTCAGTGGCCATGCTTGAGAGAAGGTGGTATATCACATTTGGCACATTCATTCTTCTCCCATGCCTCATATGATTCAGCAGTTTGAAATGCACAGAGTGAAGATTCTACTGACGACCTTCACAAGTAATGTACCTCACAACATGAACAGCTACCCGTGTTTCCATGGCTCAGGTAGAGAGGTGCTTTTGGCTCCTTGTTTGTCTACAGTCAATGGAGGGTCCAAGGTTCTGTAAATTCAGCCCTAGCTGACCTAGCATCTTTGGTAACAGGGTAATTCTCACCATCGACAAGCAACCCTATAACTTCTATAATTCATTCTTCATTAGCCAACACCTCCAACCCTTTTACGATGGCCTTACCATTAGACAATGTTTGGGCAAATTCTAATGCAACATTTTCATCAAAACCATTCAGCTTCAAGAAATAGTCTAACAACCCACAATTTCTAAACTCAGCTTGGATGGGTGCATCCTACAATAATACATCATGAACCGTGGGTTCATTTCAAATTAATCCACCTCCCATTGACTTAGCTATCTGAAAATAATCACACTGCAAAGTTTTTCCTTCTGCAAAAAGTTTGAAAACTAACTTCACCTTCTTGCAACCCTATTAAATTTTCAATTACTCATGTTGTTTGAATTTTTTATTTTTTGGGAACACAAGATTATGACAAGGGTAGTATAGGCAGTAATGAATAATCAATGAAGGCTATCATCTCACACTTGCGAGCCGTCATTTCACTCAGAATTCAAATCATTCAATTTTAAACTTTCCTGACATGCTAGCATAAAGCATATGGACTGACACATGGACATAATATTCACACTCCCTCCCCAACCTAAATTTGAGCATGTGTCTGCACATGCAGAATGGTGATGTGTGACTGGACGAGGAAGGGAATAATTACATGCTATGGAGAGCATTGATATTAATTTATAATAATTAAATGAATATACTAAAAGATAATTAAGATAGAACTATTAAAGCGTACGTACCTTGATGTGTGGAAGATCAGTTGCAAAAATCATGGAGAAAGTACTGATCACTTTTTAAGAATTGATGGAGCAATGAATGAGAGTGGAGTGGAAGAAAGTTAGGTGGGATGAAGTGTAATCAAGACATGTGATGGAAGAGAGAATAATGGATATGGGTGGGTGGATGGGCGAATGGATGAAGAAGTGGACTCCCACAAATGTGGAAGTCTTTATTATGACAAGTGTCGTACCTTGGTTAGCTAGAAGGAGGGACACTAGGTCCACTAGCTTCGGCTGTAGGAAGTTCTGGAGTTACATGCTAACTGAATTGTTGCAGGAATTCTTCTTTTGAAGTTGGCTTGTGATACAACCTGAGGCGATGACCATGGACTAACAGCTTAAATCTGACAGGGTCAATGGTGGTAAGTTGAACAACACCATTGGAAAAAACTTTAGCAACCTCATATGATCCTAGCCACCTTGTCTGCAATTTCCCTACATTATCCTGATACCATGAGTCATAGAGCAAAGCCCAGTCACCAGGCTAGAATTTCTTATCTTTGATGTATTTGTCATGCCACTTTATTCTTTGATTCTGCACCACCTCTATTTGATGTAAGGTTGCTTTCCTCATCTCATCCAAAGCATTGAGCTGCATGACTCTTTCCTTTTGTGCCTCAGAGAGATCCATCCCCAAGTCAAGCACAGTCCAAAGAGTCTTATGTTCAAATTCAATAGGCATCATGGCTGTTTTGCCATACAGTAACTCAAAAGGGGTGAAGCATGTAGTTGTTTTCCAGGTTGTCCTATAGGCCCAGACAGCTTCTGGTAGCCTGTTTGCTCAATCCTTCCTATGGACAACCACAATTTTGGTCAAAATGGCTTCAATTTCCCTGTTAGTCACCTCAACTTGGCCATTGGTCTGAGGGTGATAAGGAGTAGATTTCTTGTGCCTTATGTTGTACTCATTTACTAGTGCTGCAACTAGGGTTGAGGTGAATTGAGCTCCTTGATCAGTCACTAACTCTCTGGGGACTCCATATCGTGTGAAAATTTCCTCATAGAGAAATTTTGCAACCTTACTATCTCTTGCATGTTTCATGGCCTTAACTTCTACCCATTTAGTTACATAATCAGTGCATACTAAGATATAGAATTTACCATTGGATGGAGGATCAATGGGTCCTACAAAATCTAATCCCCACTTATCAAATGGAGTAATCACAAGCTGAGGGTAAAGGGGCATCTCATCAGATTTGGTTAGCCATCCCATCCTCTGACATCTGTCACATTTCTTTGTATATCTTCCTGCATCCTTGTGGAGTGTAGGCCAGTAATAACCTGCATTCAAAATCTTCATTGTTGTTTGCTTTGCTGCAAAATGCCCTCCACATGGTTCATTGTGGCATGCATGCAAAATGTCATATGTTTCATCTTCTCTCACACATCTCCTCATGACATTGTCTAGTTCAGTGTAGATCGAACATCTAACAATCCATGAAAAAAGAAAAGACTTTTCAATGAGTACCCTTCTCTCCTTTAGAGAGAAATGAGGAGGGACTCTTCCTGTGACTAGATAATTGGCTATGTCAGCATACCAGGGTGTTTGCACAGTGGGTGAAAACAAATGTTCATCAGGAAAAAAGTCATCAATGACTTGGTTGTCCTCTGATGTAGTCAGTCTTGAAAGAAAGTATGCAACAACATTGGCCTTCCCTAGCTTATCCACAATAGTGATGTCAAATTCTTGCATTAGCAACACCCATCTTGCTAATTGACCTAATATTAGAGGTTTGTTCATACAATACCTAATGGCTGCATGATCTGTGTGCACAAAGATTTGATAGACTGATATGTAGTGCATGAATCTGTTGAGTGCATAGATTACTGCTAGCATTTCCTTCTCTGTTACTGTATAATTGAACTCAACTCCCTATAAGTTTTTGCTGACAAAATAATTAGCATGCTCAATGACTCCTCCTTTCTGGCCTAAGACTACTCCTATGGCATAATCTGATGTATCAGTATGAATGTGGAAAGGAAGTTCCCAATTGGGCCCTTTAAGTACAGGAGCATGGGTTAATGCTGCCTTTAAATCAAAAAATGCTTTGTTATAGTCTTTAGTCCACTAAAATTTAATATCCTTCGTGAGAAGAGTATACAATGGGGATGCCATTTTGCTGAAATCTTTGATGAAACGTCTATAGTACCCTGCATGACCCAAGAAGCTTCTGACATCTTTTTTCTTTGCAGGAATGAGCAGATTGATGATGACTTTAATCTTTGTTGGGTCTACCTAAATTCCTTTTGGAGAGATATAGTGGCCAAGCACTACTCCTTCCTGCATCATCATGAAACACTTTGCACTGTTTAGGGACAGATTATGGTCTTCACATCTCTCCAACACCTTCCCTAAGTTTTTCAACACCTCTTCAAAAGTAGCACCATTAGTGAAATCGTCCATATAGATTTCCATGCAATCATGTGAGATATCTAAAAATATGCTAATGAATGCCCTTTGGAAAGTTGCAGGTGCATTGCATAAGCCAAATGGGAGCACTGAGTAGGCATATGTCCCCCAAGGACAAGTAAATGTTGTTTTCTCTTGATCTTCAAGTGCAATTTGTATCTGATTGTAACCGCTAAACCCATCCAAAAAGGAAAAGTATTATTTTCTTGCAAGTGAGTCCAATACTTGGTCTATGAAAGGAAGGGGAAAATGATCATTTTTTGTGGCAGAGTTTAATTCTCTATAATCAATATAGACTCTCCATTTCCCTCCCTTTTTGGGCATGAGAACCAGAGGAGACACCCACTGGCTATCTCAGATTGGGTAGATAAATCCTGCATCTAATATCTTCTGTAATTCTTCTTTGACAATTTCTCTTAGTTCAGGGTTGATTCTTCTTTATGGCAGTCTTACTAGTGTACAATCTTCCTTTATGTAAATCTTATAGGTGCATAATGTAGGATCTAGTCCTTTCATGTCATGATAATCCCATGCAAAGGCTTTCTTATGTTTCTTTAACAAATTTGTCAAAGACAGTTGTTGTGCTTGAGTCAATTTGCTGTTAATATTCAGATATCTTTCTTCTAAAATCTCCACTTGAGTTGTTAAGTCTACCATAGTTACTTCACTAATGCTTGGCACCTTAATTTCTTGTGGAAGCAATGTATGCAACATACATGGTCTTGTAGGAAAAGTGGGAATAAGTATCTTCACTGGATCAATAGAATGAGAGGATGATGCTTCCTCTACTTCACAATGATTTTAAATTATGTTAGAAAACACCTCCTCCTCTCCTTGAAGCTGTAGGAAAGAACTTCTACCTAACATCATAAGCTTCTCCATAGAATTAGCTCCCTCTGTCTCTTCACCAACATGAGGCCAAACAGGATTATCCATATCATGAGATAGCTGTGCATGTGGGTAAAGAATAGTTTTTTAGTGCTTCTCCCATCAGATATAGTTATGTCTCCTGACCGACATCCAATATAAGCATCGGTTGTGGCTAACTATGGCCTTCCCAGAATGATGGGGTATCCTCCCAATGTAGATTTAGGAGAAAGTATCATGAAATCAGCTGGATATTCCCATGACTCCAGGGATACTATAAGGTCCTCGACTATCCCATCAGGTTTAACAGTAGAAGTATTAGCAAGCTGCAGGACAGTAGGAGTAGATCTCATGGTTACAACATTTAGTTGCTGCAGGATATCCTTGGTCATTACATTTATGGCTGTTCCTAGATCAATCAGAGCATTTCTGATTTAGATCCCATTTATAACAAATCCTACCATAGGACTTCCTAGATTATTATATTTGGGGACAATCACTTTCCCAAGCATGATGTCAGCCAATTGTCCCACCACATGAATCATTGTAGGGTCTTTCCTTTTTCTGCTGGCTTCTTAAGGCATGCTTCCTTGATTGCTTTGCCATATATAGGAACATCTTTTATGGCCTGAAATAGAGGGATCTTGACGCATACATGTTTCAACTGCTCTAGAATGTCAAAGGTGGGTTCTTCTTCTTCTTCCTTTTGTTTCACAGTTTCTAACCTTTGTGGAAATGGTGGTTCTTGGGCAGTCTGCTTGACTGGTATTGGTTCAGGATTTTCAGGTGCATTTGGTTGAGTGGGGGTTTTTATAGGTTCCTCTTCTTCCTCAGAAATCTCAGTAATGCCAAGTCTGGAAGGAGCTACCAAGGTAGTTCCTGAATGCAGGTGGATATCACTCACATTCATAGCATATGCAGGGAATTCATTTGGATCAGCAAAATATATTGGTTGTTGTTGTGGTCTATTATTTGGGTTAGGTGAGGGTTGAGCTGGTAACTAAGTAGGTTTAGGTGTATTTGAATTGGAGCTAGCAAGTGGAGGCAATATAGCAGGCTGCTGGGGCTGAGAAGGTGACTACATGTAATTAGTGGTCTGATTCGGCCATTGCTGTCCTCCTCTCCATTGAGATGTTTGCTGCCAGTTTCCTGGAGGTGACTACCAATTCCCCTGAGGCTGTTGCCACTGAGGTGCAGGGTTTTGGTAATTTTGCCAAGTATTTTGAGGCTTATTCCAAGGTTGAGGTGGATATCCTCCATAATTAGATGGAAATGGTTGTTTCCATTGGTTACCAAATGCATAAGCATTAAAATATGGTCCAACAAATGATATGGATCTGGTGACATACCTTATCTTGGAGCCCATGACCTCCTTTGTGCAACATAGAAGACTTGATCTTCTTCAATTCTTATTGGCTTGAACTTAGGTGGAATTTGCTTACTGTCAATGTTAGCTACTATTTTGCATTTGGAGTCCCTCTTCTTTTGTCTGCAACGAGGACAATATTCTGCCAACATTACCTCAGCCTCTTCATGCTTCTTCTTTGCCTGAAGTGTGTCCAACTGGTGGCCATATTATTTATAATATCTTGTTTAAAATCATATAACAAGTGACTTATCTCCATCCTTGAAACTCCATTGGTAGAGGTTTTGCCCATAAGGGAATGGTAACCTGTTCCTTTCTTCATGTCTTCTCTTGAATAATTCTGACACAACTTCTTAATATCCTCCCAAGACACTTGGGTAATATCTCCTCCTCCCATTAAATCCAAGGCATATGTATAATGCTCACTTATTCCCCTAAGGAAGAGCAATTTCTGAGACTCCTCATTGAGTGCATGATGGGGAGACTTTTGTGAACAAAATAGAAACCTTAAGATGTAATCCTCCAAACTTTCATCTTCTTTCTACTACATTATGAAAATATCATTTCCTCTCATATCTCCACCCCTACAGTAGTCTTTATACTTCTCAAGAAATTTCTCTTTCATCTCATCCCAAGTATTGACTATATCACTACCTAGACCCATAAACCACCTTAATGCAACATCTTTCATGGTAGTAGGAAACAACTTAAGCCTATGAGCATTAGTAGTGTAGTCATAGCTTTTGCAGAAGATATCAAATTCAAACAAGAAGGTGTCTGGGTCCTCTGTTGCAAGTCCATAGAACTTGGGGAGAGCTGAAGTAGGGATGGTTTTGAGATTATCCACTTCATTTTAATGAACAATTGGAAATGGAAAGGTTGGTTGATTGGGTACATTTTGGGCAGCCATAGTTGCTTGGCTTATTATCAAGGCAAATGGATTATCAACCAGGTTTTGGGCAGCTTGTTCTTCAGAGGATGTTTCATAACTATTCAAATTAGGGAATGCATCAAGAAAAGGAATCACTTTTGCTTCTTCTATTGGGTAATTTGAATCATTAGGAAGGAATCTCCCTAAAGCATCTCTTCTCTTGCCTCTATGCATGCAATATACTCAGTATCAGCCACCTCTCACAAAAAAATGTTGTGAATGGATTGTAGATGGTTACTTCCTAACTAAAAACACATTTTTAAGAAAAAAATGCAAGAAATAATTCTAAAGATGACTCCAAAGATCTTCCTAGTTTGACACCATCCCCAGCAACGGTGCAAAAAATGTTGGTCTCCTACAATAATTTAACAACTAAGCTCATAAAACTGTGACTCAGAGATTGGAAATCTAACCTGAATAGCTATCTTAATAACTATGGAGATGTATTTCACTTGTCAACCTAGAGACATGAACTTGAAATGGGTTAGCATGGTATGTGCACTAAGAACTTCCAAAGTAGCCACATTCATTCTATAGCTAAGAAAGACATAATGCTGAAAATAAACTGCTAGGAAAGAGATAACATGAATGCTGAACATTAACCAACAACTATTCTAAGCTCAAATGCATGACAGAAAATAAAAGTCTGGGCAAATAAAGAGGAAACTACTCTGTCTACTTTGGCTATAGGAGCATACACATAATAGAATTCTAGTGGCTGCTGGAACATTCAATGCTAGATTTAACTAATTACTTAATAGAAAATACAACTAAACTAAAGGATGGAATGCTCACCAAGTGGGCCCCCTTGGACAAGTATTCCCTAAGACAAATGTAAACTCAAAAATGCAAACTTATAACTTCATTTTAATCATTGGAAAACATGAGTACAAATTAACAACATGATTGTATTATTGAAAACTGGATAATGCAAATACAATGTCCAATTAATCAACTGCTCAGAAGGAGCATCAAAGTCTTATTTATAGAAGGAAAACTACAAAACTAACTACCTAGCAAGGCAGTCAACTCCGATAGAATAGGAGGACGCCACTTTAGGGAAAGCATAGAAAGTGGAGAGGAGGTTATGCATGCATGGAATCTGGTCAAGCAAGTCACTTCAACGCAGATCTAGCACAATAGTAACTCCTAAATTTACTTAACGAGTAATTAAGACTAGTTACAAGGTGGTTATCTTCCCTCCATTTGACATTTGAACGATCACTATGTTTGACTTTGATGGCGAGTAACCAACCGGCATAATCTTCCTTGACATTATGGTTGCTAATTATATTTGCATAACAATATTAGTACACACAATAATTGCACATCTATAACTACCTTAGAGTAATATTCATTAACCATATGTAAAATCAACATCGATAGTTCATATAGCATGTCATTGTCATACAAGGTTATAGGAAATAACCTATGCCCAACATCTTATAGTTTTGAGGAAATGACATAAAAAGATTAGGATCTAAGTACCAAAGTCCAAGATAACTATAGCAAGTGGATAATAAAGTTTAACAAAATTGAGTCATAAACTAGACTCATCACTTCCCAAGAAGAATGCACCACCACTAGTGCTTTTTTTGTCATCCACATCTCATGCCCAATGAACATCTGTATATGCATGAAGAGTGAATTCATTATCCTTTGGATACCATAAGCCATAATCAATTGTCCCTTTGAGATATCTAAAAATTCTCTTGATTGCTACAACATGGGATTCTTTAGGATCAACTTGAAATCTAGCAACAAGTCCAATTGCATTCATGATATAAGGTCTGGTTTGAGTCAGATACAATAATCCTCCAATCATTGATTTATACCTTTTCTGATTTGCCTTAGGTGAATAATCATCTTTACTTAACTTGCATCTGGTTACCATAGGAGTACTTACTGGTTTTGACTCCTCCATTCCAAACTTTTTCAACAATTCTCTCACATACTTAGATTGAGATATGAAGATACCTTTATTTGACTAAGTGATTTGTAGACCTAGAAATAAATTCATTTCACCAAACATTGACATCTCAAATTCACTCTGCATCTGATTAGCAAATGTTTTGCACATACTCTCATTTCCACCAAAAATGATATCATCAACAAATACTTCAACAATTAGAATATTCTCATGATCAATCTTGAAGTAAAGATTACTATCAGCAGTGCCTTTGCTATAACCTAGCTTTAGCAAATACTTATTTAATCTTGCATACCAGGCTCTTGGGGCTTGTTTGAGACCATACAATGCTTTCGTCAACTTGCAGACCATATTTCTCTAATCAGATAACTAAAATCCTTTTGGTTGCTCAATGTAAACATCTTCTTCTAATTCTCCATTTAGGAATGCTAACTTGACATCCATTTGATAGACCTTGAAATCTTTATAAGCAACAAATGCAAGAAATAATCTGACTGCCTCTATTCTTGCCACCGGAGCAAAAGTTTCTTCAAAATCAATTCCTTCCACTTGAGAATATCCTTTGCATACTAACCTTGCTTTATTCCTTACAACTTCACCATGTTCATTTAGTTTATTCTAGAAGACCCATTTAGTTCCAATCACATTTTTGTCCTCAGGTCTAAAAACAAGATCCCAAGTGTGATTCTTTTCAATTTGCATTAATTCTTCTTCCATTGCTTTTACCCAGTTTTCATCTTTACAGGCTTCGCTTACTGATTTTAGTTCAATTTTTGAAATCAAACAAATCTCTTCTTGATCTTCAACAATTCTTCTCCTAGTTCGAACACCTTTATTTCTATCTCCTATGATCTGATTTTTAGGATGATTCATCCTTACATACCTATAAGTTTTGGGATTTGCTTGAACTTCTATTTCTTGAGCTTGTTCCTCAACTTCTGCACTATCCTATTGAGTTAATGGATTTTTTAGATCAATTTGGATCTAATTCTGAGTCTAAACTTGCCTTTCTTAACTTGATTTTCATCTTGATCTTCTAAATCATATCCGCAAGACCTAGAATGTCCTTCTTTGGTCTCATCAACTCTAATATTTGCACTCTCAAAAATCTTTTTCAATCTTTTGTTAAAGCACCAGTATGCTTTGTTTTGAGTAGAGTAACCAAGAAATATTCCTTCATCACTTCTTACTTCAAACTTTCCTAGATCCTCATCTCTTTTGATATAGCATTTACTACCAAAAACTCTGAAATATCTCACAGTAGGAGGATGACCAAACTAGATTTCATAAGGGGTCTTACTAGAATTACCTTTGATTTGCACCCGATTAAGAGTGTAGACAACAGTACTTATAGCTTCTCTCCAATAAACATGTGGAACATTTGTTTCCATCATAATGGTCCTGGTAGCTTCTTGAATGGTCTGATTTTTTTTTACCACGACTCCATTTTGCTGAGGAGTCCTAGGAGCAGATAACTGTCTCTTTATTCCATGCTTTTCACAGAATGCATCAAACTGCCCAGAGGTAAATTCTCCACCTCTATCTGATCTCAGACACTTTATTTTCTCACCAATCTCATTTTCCATCATCACCTTGAACACCTTAAACTTGTCAAGAGCTTCTAATTTTTCTTTTAAGAAGGTTACCCACATCATCCTGGAGTAATCATCAATCGACAGTATAAAATATATGCATCCTTGCGCACTCCTAATTCTAGCAGGACCACACAAATCAATATGCACAAGTTCCAACCGTCCACTTGAAAATTGTTCTTTAATTTTGAATGAAATTTTATTCTGTTTACCCAATTGACATTCTCTACACATGCTATCAGGTTTCACAAGTTTTGGAAGATCTCTTACAGCCTAAGTAGAACTTATCTTGACAATGTTATCAAAATTCACATGACACATTCTCCTATGCCATAACCAACTTTGATTTGTCTGAGAAATCAAATAATTTTTTCTAGAACTACTTAAATGAAAGATGTTACCTCTAGTCTGAGTGCCAGATGCAATTTTAGTTCCAGAGCTTTCTAAGATTCAGCATTTTCCATCCTTGAATCTGAGGTCATAACCCTTGTCAACCAACTGTCAAACACTGAGAAGATTATGCTTCAGTCCTTCTACATAGAGAACATCATTAGTGTTATTCTTACCATCAAAAGAGATGGATCCTCTGCCATGGATTGTACCAGCTGAGTTGTCTACAAATTTCACAATTCCACCTTCATATTTTTCAAAGCTTACAAACTTACTTTTATCACCAGTCATATGATGAGAACATCCACTATCAATTACCCATTCATCTTTTTCAACAACTTGAGTAGCCAAGACACTTTCCACATTTGCACAACTAGCAGTTTTAGTAGACACCGGATCTTCTTCTTTGATAGCAATGAACACCCAATCACCTTCAGTGGAACCTCCATGATTAGATTCATCGTCTATGACTCATTCTTCTCCAACTTCTTGGACATAGTAACATTTCTTCTAATTCTTATATCTGTTAGGGTTTGGCTTTGAAAATTTCTCTAGACATCTTGAGGAAAAATGACCAATCTTATTACAAGCAAAACATTTGAATGGGAACTTTCCTTGATACTTACTAGATCCTCTTGGCATTCTTTTGGCAATAAGAGCTTCAAGTTCTGCAAACTCAATTTCATCATCTTCAAGATTTTTTCTTGCCTTAGAAAATCTATTTGATCTTCCTGAAGAGCTTTCATCTGGATCATATCTTTGTTTTCCATATACACTTGCCTTAAATGTAGATTCAGACTTAGGAAGAGAATCACCAAACTCACTCATTTCAAATTCTAAAAGCTTACCAACTAACTGGTCCCTTGTAACAGTTATCACTGTCCTAATCTCTTCAATGGCAGCAGCTTTATGTTTGTATGCTGCAGGTAAGGATCTGAGCACTTTGGCAACAATCTCTGGTTCTTCCAATACTCCACCAGCATTTCTGATACCGGTCACAAGTTCATTCACTTTCTGCATGTAGGAAGTAATGTTTTCATAATCACTCATTACCAACCTTTCATATTTACCCTTCAGGCTTTGTAGCTTGGCACATTTGACATATGTGTCACCTTCATATAGATTTTCCAACTTTTTCCAAATTTCATGGGCAGTTTTCAAATCCAGGACATTTGCCAATTTTGTATCAGTCAAGGCACTCAATAATGCTTCTTTAGCTCAAATATTGCATTCAACTTCCTCGATTTCATCTAGAGTTGTAGGGCCATTCCTTGGAATCTTATACTCATTGTTAGTTATCAACCAAAAGGCATCACCCATACATTCTAAATGACACTGCATGCATACCTTCTAGAGGGAATAATTTGTTCCATCAAATCTCAGACTTTCCTTCTTGTAAATCAACATCTTGGATCTCCTTAAGAGGTCAAGCTTCTTTTAGAGGAACTTGCTCTGCTACTAATTGTTGGAATTAGTCTGAACAACTGAGAGGGGGGTGTGAATCAGTTGTCCCACAAATTAACCTTTTTCTTCTTTTAAACTTCTTTCTCAACTTTCAATTACTTTAGTGATGTAAACATTAAAGCATGAATCAACAACACATGAGTAGAAGCAAATTGAACACACATAACACCAGAATTTTTACATAGAAACCCGGTTAAGGGAAAACCATGGTGGGGGTTAACCCACAAGATTTGTACCCTGTTAAAAGTACTTGAAAGAAATGAGAAGGGACTTGCCTTAGGGCTCACTGCCTAGAGCTCACTACTCAAGGAGGCTCACTTCCTACAGGAGGCTTACTACCTAAAAGAATTTATGTTTAATACAGGAATAATGAATTGCGAAATAGCATCCTCTTTATGCCTGGTTCAGTTCCTTTGAAAGCTCACAAACTTCTACTCTACTGTAAACACTTCTTCACAATCTTTTCATACCTTACTACTCTTGTTCCTTTGCTTCTCCTTTGCTCTGCTCTTCCTCTGATCCTCTCTTCAGATTTTATTATTTTTGTACAAGGATAATTTTCCACACCTCAACTACACACCTTTATATGCTTCATCAACCATGGAATAAACATCAAGGTCAGCACTACAAACATCTTGACTTAATGTGAATCACTAAGCTGTCAGCCAAGCATATTTGAGACTTGAATCTACCTCCAACAATATGCCGCGCTTTAGAGAATTACTCTTAGATCATCCACAACATGCCTGAATCATCCGGTTGGCCAAGACTTGGAAGAACATCAACACCAAGCGGGAAATCTTCAATATCGAGCTCAAAATTTAATACGGACCTCCAACATAGTAGCCACATGATCTAGAGATCTCCACAAGCACATTAAATTCAACAAAAACATCTACACTCCTCCAAATCATCAGAATCACTTGCATCTTCATCTGGAACCTTAAGAATATTGTCTGCCATGACTATCACACTAAAAAGATTGCTTTTAGATCTCCAAACCACAAACCACTAGAATGGATGATACATATTGACTTCTCAAACATGCCTCTAGATCCGCAAATCATCATTTTACATATACAGAACAATCCAGACCTTTTCCCTATCACGCTGTCTCTTCTGAACATTGTAGAACTAGTTCTACTCAGATGGCCATAGCTTCTTCAAATCTTCATGTAAACCCTTCAAATCTCAGCTAGAGCTTCTTAAGATAATCCTCTACTCAGCCATGTGGTTTGCACACATTGATCCTTATTAATTTTCTCAATATCCTCAACATTCCAGTCTTCTACACAGACAACAAAATAGGATACAATTGACACTAATGGAAACAAGGATATGTTGACATCAATGACAACACCAGTTAGGCACCTAATTGAAACATAAGTGACGTAGAACCATCATTCGACACCATCTCTAGGGTTTGTTTTAGGAATTGAATTCCCCTAATGGCTACAACACCATACCTCGACAGCATGCTTGGATCACTACAGAAGAGCACCGGGTACCTTTCAGGTGGCTATCCCTACCTTTTGATTATGTAGTAATCTCCAGGCAAGGGGATTCCTTTGCCTTCCTCATAGTTGGCTAATACATCCTCCAACCCTCCTAAGAATTTGCTCCATATTAATTTCCTGCACAGCTCCCAGGCTATCTCTTTAGTCTCCCCTGCCTCCAGAATCACCGTCAAAAACATGGCCGCTATGTCTAAATTTACCCTATGCCTATGAAAAGAGTAGAGGAAAGCCTCTCCAAGCACCATCCTAATTGTGTGCAAAATTAATCCATGTTTGGTCTTAAACATTCCACTCAACCGCCTCTCTGTCACCACTCCAATGAAAGCCACCTACCTCATGGAGCATTCAAGAATAATCGGGGTGCCCAACTCTAAGTGAGTTGAGATTATCGCCACCAATTCACAAGCTTCAAAACATTCTGCCCATCGACCCCTGGTGGTATTGAATGACTCGTCCAACCCCGTTCTCACGCTTGCCATTATTGGATGGACATGTCTCACAGGTGATGTCATCAGGTAAATGCACAAAGATGAGGGACCAAAATAAGGTCTTAAGATGCCACTTTTTCTCTAAAATCAGGGAACATTGATGTTGGATGAGAAATTGAAGATAGCTACACTCAAAATTTGAAGACTGAACAAAAACAAGAGTCATAGTGCTCTGAATCTAGTTTCTAAACTACTATTTTTTTTTCAAAAATAGTTGAGATTAAGGGTTTCAAAAAGGGGGGGCACACAAATTGGTCCTCTTTTTCTCAAAAAACATAACATAGCATCTGGTGTGCTCCCCCTAAAATGTTAACTTTTTTTAGTATTTCAATAATCGCTCTAGTGAGAAATTAGCTAACACCATGTAGTTTATCCCTGATTTTGCTGATCATTTTTCATGAATAATTAAGTTTTTAGTAATTTTTAAAGTGGAGACATCCTGAAAAATAGAAATTTGAGCATGCTCCCCCCTAAAATGTTTGAAAACTAATCAAAAATTGAATTTTTTTTAATACGTGTATAATGGAGTCTAGTTTCTAAAAATGTAACTTATTTGAAATTTTGATGAACGATTAAAGAAAAAGTCAAAAATACTAGACACTGGTTTTTGACAAAAAATGGACACACTATCAAAAAAAATTCAAGATTAAACCCTTAACGTATTCAAAATATGAAAAAAATTATATGGTTAGATAGATAATAGAGAGATTAAGATTATGGTGGTATTTTTTTTGAGTTTTCATCGAAATAAGTGCAAACCCGATGGGGAGCATGCTCCAGATTATGTGGTTTTTGCTACAATCTAGAAAAATACGTCTTTGGACGTCCTAAACATAGTCCAAGACTTTGGGTTGGAAGCCCAAGACAAATCCAAGCCTTAGGCTTGGAAATAACCAAGGCAACACATAATGCTATTGCATTATAACGCGATTGCGTTATGGTCAACTAAAACAACTCTCTGAGAGGTAGAGAGATAGGGATATAGGGAGAAAGTGATATATAGGGAGAGAGAGAGATAGAAAGAGAGTCATAGTTTTATTTTTTCCATTTCCTTCATTGATAAGAGAGAGGGAGAGATAGGGAAATAGAGGAATGATAGGGGAGAAGGAGGTAAGCGATATGGAGATAGTGAGAGATATATATGTAGAGAGAGAGGAGACAGATAGGGAGAGGTAAAGGAGAAAGAGGGGAGAGATAGGGTGATAGAGGGTGAGTGAGATGTTTAGAGAGATAGAGAGATAAGGGAGATAGAGGTTTAGGGTTGCTCGGGTTTAGGGGTTAGTGTTTATGATTTAGGGGCATCATTTAGGGTTTAGAGGTTTAGAGAGAGAGAGACTACTTTTGACATGCAACCCTAAACCCTGAACCCAAGCAACCCTAAACTCCTAAACCCTAAATAATGCCCCTAAACCGTAAACTTGAGAAACCCTAAGCCTCTAAACCCTAAACACAAGAAACCTTGAATCTCTATCTCTCTATCTTTATCATCCCTCTACCTCTCAATCTCTCTCCCTAAACTTGAGTAACCCTAAACTTATAAACCCTAAATAATGACCTAAAATCCTAAACCTAAGAAACCCTAAACACCTCTGTCTCTCTCTAGATAGAGAGTGAGGGACACATCCAGAGACATAGGGAAAGAGACTAAGAGGTAGAGGGATGGACATGGCCAAAGACATAGGTAGAGATAGGGAGGTCAGGGAGAGATAGGGAGATAAAAGTTTAGGTTTGCTTGGGTTTTGGGGTTGAGAGAGAGAGAGAGGTGATTAGGGTCTCTCTCTCTCTCTCAATTTTCCTTTTCCTTTCTAATTTCCCTTTAGATCCCACCAATTTCCCCTATTTTACTATTTTCCACCTCTTCTCTCATCATTCTTCCCATCTAATCAACTTTCATTTAACCTTGTTTCCATTTCATCCTCCCAATTTATATCCTCATCCCTCTTTGCATGTCCTAGTTTTCTTGTTTTCATTTTCTTTGTTGAGAAGGGAGATGGAGAGGGAGGAAGAGGGAGAGAGGGGGGAGATGGAGGGGAGGGAGAGGGGAGAGATAAGGAGATAGGGAGAGAGTCCTAGTTTTCTTATTTCCATTTCATTCATCGATAAGGGGAGGGAGAGATAAAGGGGAGAGATAGGGAGATAGAGGAATGATAAGGGAGAGAGAGAGAGAGAGGTTTGGCGTTCCTTGGTTTTAGGGTTTAGGGGTTAGGGGTTATTATTTAGGGGCATTATTTAGGGTTTAAGAGAGAGAGAGAGAGACTACTTTTGACATGCAACCCTAAACCTCTAAACCCTAATAATGACCGTAAACCCTAACCCATAACCCCTAAACCCTAAACAAAAGCAACCCTAAACCTCTATCTCTATCATCCATCTAACTCTCAATCTCTCTTGCTATGTCTCTGGACATGTCCCTCACTCTCTATCTCCCTATCTCTCCCCTTAGTCTCATCTATATCTCCCAATCAGTCCTCTCTCTCCAAACCCTAAACTCTATACCTCTAAACCTTAACCCCTAAATCCATAAACCCTAGACCCTAAATAATGCCCCTAAACCTTGACCCCTAACCACTAAACCACCCTAAACTGCTAAAGCCTAAACATAAGCAACCCTAAACCTCTATCTCCCTATCTCTAGAGGAATGATAAGGGAGAGAGAGAGAGGAAAGAGATAGGGAGATATGGAGAGAGAGAGATAGGTAGAGAGAGATGAGATAGATAGGGAGAGATAGAGGAGATAAAGGGGAAAAATAGGGAGATAGAAAGTGAGCGAGATGTCCAAAGAGATAGGGAGAGAGATTGAGAGGTAGAGGGATGATAAAGATAGGGAGATAAGGGAGAGATAGGGAAACAATGGAGAGATAGGGAGATAGATGTTCAACATTCCTTGGTTTTAGGGTTTAGGGGTTGGGGATTATTGTTTAGAGGCATTATTTAGGGTTTAGGAGAGAGAGAGAGACTACTTTTTCCATGCAACCCTAAATAATGCCCCTAAACCCTAACCCCTAACCTCTAAACCCTAAACCAAAGCAACCCTAAACCTCTATCTCTCTATCTCTATCATCCCTCTAACTCTCAATCTCTCTTCCTATGTTTCTATCCCTCACTCTCTATCTCCCTATCTCTCCCCTCAATCTCCTCTATATCTCCCAATCAGTCCTTTCTCTCCAAACACTAAACCCTATACCTCTAAACCTTAACCCCTAAATCTATAAACCCTAGACCCTAAATAATGCCCCTAAACCTTGACCCCTAACCATTAAACCCTAAAATTGAGTAACCCTAAACCACTAAACCCTAAACTCAAGCAACCCTAAACCTCTATCTCCCTATCTCTCCCCTATCTCCCTATCTTTATCATCCCTCTACCTCTCAATGCCTCTCCCTATGTTTGGCCATGTCCCTCACTCTCTATCTCCCTATCTCTCCCTCGATCTCCTCTATATCTCTATATCGATCCTCTCTCTCTCTAAACCCTAAATCTTGAACCTCTAAAACTTAACCCCTAACCTCTAAACCCTAAACCATAAACCCTAACCCCTAAACCCTAAACCATAAATCTAAGAAACCCCATAAGAGAGAGAGAGACATAGGAGATGAGGTAAAGAGGGGAGGGAGAGAGATAAAGATAGAGAGATTGTTTTTGACATGCAACCCTAAACTTGAGCAACCCTAAACCTTAAATAATTGAACCCTAAACCCCAACTCCTAACCCATAAACACTAACCCTAAACTCATAAACCTTAAATAATTCCCCTAAACCCTAACCCCTAACCCCTAAACCCCTCTCTCTACCCCTAAACCCCTAAACCCTAAATAATGCCTCTAAACCGTAACCCCTAAACCCTAAACCTCTATCTCCCTATCTCTCCCTAATCTCCCTATCTCTATCATCCCTCTACCTCTCAATCTCTCTCCCTATGTCTTTGGCCATGTCCCTCACTCTCTATCTCTATATCTCTTCCCTTGGTCTCCTCTATATCTCCCTATCGATCCTCTCTCTCTATCCCTTAAACCTTAAACCTCTAAACCTTAACACCTAACCCCTAAACCATAAACCCTAAATAATGCCACTAAACCCTAACCCCTAATCCCTAAACCCAAGAAACCCTAAACCTCTATCTCCATATCTCTCCCCTATCTTCCTATATCATCCCTCTACCTCTTAATCTCTCTCCCTATGTCTCTAGACATGTCCCTCACTCTCTATCTCCCTATCTCTCCCCTATGTCTCCCCTCTTTATCTCTTTCTAAACCCTAAACCCTAACCCCTAACCCCTAATCCGTAAACCTAAGGAACCCTAAACCCTAAATAATTCCCCTAAACCCTAAACTTTTAAAGCCTAAATAATGCCCCTAAACCCTAAACCCCAAACGTACACACTCTCTCTATGTGAGAGAGAGATTTTTGCTTTTGCAAAACGCGATCGCATTATAACGCACTCGCGTTATGACTTGTATGGAACCAAAAAGTCATGTGGCGACTTTTTGGTCCCTCATCTTTGTGCACTTACCCCATCATGAGAGGTTAAGAGAGTTCGTCCTTGTTGTATGCTTGGCCAGCTCATCTGCCTCGTCATTCCCCTCTCTATAAACATGTGAGACTTTATACTCAAACTCCTTAAGTAGCTAGGTAATGGGATATATCCACTGCCTTAGCCTCCAATTTAGGTTCCACCCTAATCTTATTGAATTAATAGTAATGAGAGAATCTCCCTCCAAATGAACTTTATTTAAATTCAAATTCCTCGCACTCTGTAGACTTATTAGAGCAGCTCTGAATCCAGCTTCATTATTGGTTCCAATTCCTAGGGGGATTGATTTTTTGTCTAAGATTGGCCCTTCGTGATCTTTGATGATGCATCCAACTCCACATTCACCCAAATTCCCTCTTGCTGCCCCATCAAAATTGACACTCCACATTCACCCAGATTCCCTCTTGCTGCCCCATTAAAATTGACCTTGTGCCAACCCACACTTGAAGCCTCCCAATGCACATTTTTTCTATCAACCTTCTCAGGACCAATCGCCGGAGCCCCATGAATTGGGGGAGGGGGGTATTAAACATTAACTTTTTTAATATGACATAGGTGAAGTTAATAAAAAAAGTTGTTTAAGTTTTAATAATTAAATGAAATACATATTTTAATATTATTAATTATTTAGTATTTTATAATTTATATTAAATATTAGTGTTTTTATAATTTAGTTTTGTTTTAATATATTTCTATTATTTTATTTAATATATATTGTAGCTTTATTTAAATTTTTAATTTATTCTTTTTAATTTATTTTTAATTAAATTCATTTATTTATATGTATGCATTTTGTTTTCTAAATAAAATATTAGTGACTTTTAAAAAAATATTAAATCATAATAAGTAAATAAATTATTAATAATAAATATAATATGTATATATATTGTTAATCTATTAGTGTTGAAGTAATTTGAAGTGGGTATTTCTAAGATGTGTGAGTGCAGGTTTTTGGCCTTTTTGTTAGGATTTTTCATGATCCTTTTGACCTTCCTAGTTTTTGTTGTTGCTCTTCTTGTTTGGATTGTGGGGTAAGGAATTTTGTGGTTTAAACCTTTTAAAATAACAAACATTTTCTTTGTTCCATCGCATTCTGCTTCAAACATTGAGGATTTTTGTGTAGCAGAGTGAGTGCCATCATAAAATACTTGGCAAAGAAGTACGAAGGACAGGGCAATAATCTGTTGGGGAGAATCTTACTTGAAAAAAATTATCAGCAAATAGGTCCAATTGCTAGTTATTAATCTTTTTCAATTTTGTAGAGATGCTTTCTTTGTCTATATTTTTTTTAATGCTTTGGTGGCCTATTTAGTTTTAACTACAAGAGTCATGAATCCACTATAGTAGGATATTGCAAGTTGTTGTTTGACTGAAGGCATAGTATAGTATTGGATTGGGATTTTTGTTTTGTAATGGGTTATTTTAGTGGGCATAGTGAACAAATCAAGAAGGCATCTGGTAAACCCATGTTTTCAAGATTGCTTATTAAATCTTGGTTGTGGTTATGGATAGCCTTAACACAGTGGGGTAAACTTATGTTAAGAATTTAACTTGTGCGGGGTAAGCTTGGATTGCACTTTTGAGATTATTTTTTTTTTTTAATATGCAAACATTAAACATGCTCGACTGAACCCATAATTGTTACACAACAGCTTTGCCACAAGTTTAGCTACCTTACTGCAGTGGGGATTTGAACCTGGGTCATGCTCTTATATGTGTTCCTCATTATACTACACCACCACGCGTTGTAAATCAACCAAAAGAGGACAAAATTGCAATTCTGCAAAAGTTTGTTCTAGGTTGTAACTAGATCCACCTGTTTTTATCAGCTATAATCAACTAGGTCTAGGAAAGAGTGCTTTGAAAGCTCTGAAGAGATCTTTAGTATACATGATGTTTCCACAGTCCATGTAAATGATTTAAGTATGTTTCTGGAAAAGTTTTTTTCATCAAGGTTTTAGATCACACTCTGTGTCATCATCACAACAAGGAAAAAAGATGTGTTGGATTGAAAACATCTTTGTTTTTTAAATCTTTCATTAATTTTTAAGGTGAACATACAGTTCTCTGCTCTTAAAATGTGCCCTTTTGCAGCCAGCTGAATGCAAATATTGTGTGTACTTGTGCTTTAAGTTCATTATTGCTTTAGACCAATTGCTTTCAAGAGGGTAATAGTGAATACAATAAAATGTAAGTAGTTGAGATAAGATATGGACATTTGAACTTTTATTTGTAAGTTCTATAATAGCCATTTACAGTCCACTCCTCCAAGCCAACACCCAACTGACTAGGGCAAAAACCTGTTGGCTGATACCTAGAGATGAGACTATTGGGATTTTGTCATACATCTAGTAATTTAGTGCAGTTCCTGGGTTTCTAAGATTTCCAAACTTAGGTAGGTGGTGCCTATCCTCTGTTAGACAACTTCTCTACAACTGATCTTAGAATTGAGCATGGGAGTTGGCATTTGAGCCCTGATCCTTATCAGCTTAAAGCCAAAATTTAAAAATATTATCTTTATCTCTTTACCTCGCCATCTGTGAATGAATTTGTAACTTCTTGATGTAATGATAGCTCGATAGAACTATATGTTAGGTCCTCTAGTGATCTAAGCTCAATTATAGTGTCAAGATGAAGTAATAATAATCTTTTTCTAATTTGATAATTCTCTGTGCCTGAACTGTGTTCGAAGTCACATGCAGTTCAAAAATATACTTGATGTGCAATCCCATAACTCATCCTTGTGAGGTTAGGATTGTTAGAGTGGTAGAGATATTGAGAGGGGGGTGAATCAGTATCTCGACAGATTTTTGCACTTACAGACTTGTTTTGCAGACTGATATGAATAACTTTATAAACTTGTATTTAACACAATTAAATCCAACTGAATCCAGATGTTCTGTATCACTAAAACTGTGCCAGTAAGATAAGATACAAGTATGAAAGCTGAAATATTTGACAACAGATTAAAAACATACCACAAAAATAAAGACAGAGATTTGTCCTGAGTGGAAAGCCCTAGGCATAAAACCACTTGAAAAATTGCCTCACTAGCTTAAAAAAAAAATCTCATTGATTACTGTGCCTTATTGGCTTACAATCTCATTGAATACTTTGCCTCACTAGCATTTTAAAGATTACAAATGTTTTGAAGATATTTTCATATAGAGGATTACTCTGTTTCTCTAAAACCTTATACTGCCAACAATGTATGTGCAGAACACAAAAACAACACTTACACACCCATCATTTACATTATATCCTTTTTATATACATCTGATAATGTTCCTTTCAAAGATATTTAACTGTGGGCAATTCCAGGAATACAAACAACTGAAATAGAAACTAATTGACAGTTTTGTAATTGTGTCTGTTAATGAAATAAACACCATTAATCTCCTTGTTCGGAAAAGCAGAGACAGTTTGAAGAAGGGAAGATGAAATTGTTAACCCTCAATAGGGTACAAGATTCAACTGTCAGTTACAACGCCCAACTGCCAATAACCCAAGCAAAACCCTAGGGTTTCAAAAAATAACGGCCAACAATATTTATAAAAGATCCCATATCATCGACGGGCTAAACAATCTTGGTGGTGCAAACAAAGAAATGCCATAAACCCAACTGGTAAAAGCACATAGATCTATAAAGTACTGTTTTAAAGAATACAAACTATACAGAAATTGTATCCTTTCAAAACAAAAAACCCTTGATAGATGTATTTGCAAAAAAAACAACTCTGCAGAGGAAAAAATGAACTCTTAAGATCATACTTACAGATATACTGACGGCCACAAATCAAACTCAGAATCTTGACTAATCATTGCTGAAGATACCTCAGAGAACCAACTTTTACCTTGCTTTTCAATGATAACAGCACAACTGCAAACTACGAAGTCAATTCTCCATCCTTTCTGAAGATACATCAGACCCCCTTCATGATTTTTCATGATTAGTTTGCAAACTATGAAGTCAACGTTCAGATTCAATAGACCCCTTTCATGATTTTTCATGATTCTCTTGCAAACCCTATGCTGTGCAGATAATTATGAAGAGAAGTGCCAAATCAAAGATACAAGCACTGCTAAGAAACCTGTAACCGGCCGTTCCAGTTTGCCCTAAGGAGGGCTTCAACAAAACAAAAAAGAAGTGACTGCTTAGATAGGTGAAACTACATTTCTACTGCACAATGCAGTAAACAGAATATTCCCATCACTTAACAACATGTGTTCATTCTAAACCAAGGTCATCTTGCTAGAAGATGTCATTCGAACATTGTTGCCAAGAAAACTTTTATATTACACCTTACTTTATGCCAAGACGTCATACATGTTGCCACTGTTGACATCACTGCCAAACAAAAACTGCCAACTGGGGTTAACAAAACTCCCCCTTTGGCATTGATGTCAAACCTCACCAAGATTCACATTGTAAGATCCAAAGTGCAGATACATCTCAATATGAAAACAAAAAAACGTAACAATAGTAACAGTTCCATCACAAATGCCAAAAACAATATCAGATTCCAAACTCAGATACAAGTATCAACTCCTCAGATATAAGAGTCTACTAATGCCAAATACCAATAAAAGTGCCAGATTATAGCAACATCTTTCCAGTTCCCAAAGTCATGCTAGAAAGCAAATAGAGAAACACCAGTGTCAAATACCAGTTTCACCAAAAGAGAAATACCAGAGATATACCAATACTCACCAATGCCTTTCAAATACCAATTTCACCAAAAGAGAAATACCAGAGATATTCCAATACTCACCAACACCAATTCAAATACCAGTTTTACCAGTTTCCAATTCAAATACCAGTATTACCAGTTTATTACTAGTTTTACCAGTTTTACCAGCATACTAGTTTCCAATTCAAATACCAGTTTTACTAGTATACTAGAGATAGACAGTGTTCTCTCCCCCTTTTGACAACAAGGCCAAAGGTAGAAAGAAGAAAACCTGTACAAGTGACCAGAATCCCAATCCAAAAATCACAAGAAACTGTTAGAGAGAACATACCGCAATAGAGAGAACATGCCAACTATCAAGATCTTCCAACAATTTGAAGAAATAAAGAACAGAACGGGCAACACCACTGTCAAATAGTCCAAGAGTAACAACTAAAACAAGATATATAGAAGCAGAAACAAAAAATGACTGTCTCGAGAAGAAGAATGACCATGAGGACATAGAAATATCCAAGCATCTCCCCCTGAGTCCAGGAGAGAAGAAATTGTTGATGCAAAGAAGAAAAGGAGAGAACCCCAAGCTTTTGCCGGAGACCCTCAAACACTGCTCTGGGAAGTGGCTTAGTAAAAATGTCAGCCACTTGATTAGCTGAAGCAACATAATCTAGGATAACCTCATTAAGAAGAACTTTATCACGAAGAAAGTGATATCTGATATCAATATGCTTGGTACAAGAGTGCATAACAGGATTCTTTGATATATTGATTGCGCTAACATTGTCACACAAAATCTTGACAGGCTTAGACACAACAATCTGATAATCACACAGAATTTGAACCATCCAGAGGATTTGGGTGCAACAAGTAGTGGCAGCAATATATTCAGCCTCAGCTGTAGATAAAGAAACAGAATCCTGCTTTTTTCTATGCCACGAAACAAGCCATCCACTTAGAAAAAATGCACCACCAGAAGTACTCTTCCTATCATCAAGATTATTAGCCCAATCAGCATCTGTATATGCTGTCAGAGTAAAGTCAGAATGTCGCGAATACCAAAGGCCATAATCTAATGTCCCTTGTATATATTTAAGGATTCTTTTTACAGCATTGAGATGAGTTTGTTTAGGAGCAGATTGAAAATGAGCAACTAAACAAACAACATGCATTATGTCAGGTCTAGTGGCAGTTAAATACAATAGGCTGCCTATTATAGACCAAAAAAAGGTGTGATCAATATCAGGTTTGTCAACTTCAGCACTTAATTTGCAACCAGTTTCCATAGGTGTACTAACAGGATTACATTCATCCATCTGAAACCTTTTCAACATTTCTTTTGCATATTTTGTTTGAGAAAGAAATATACCTTCTTGGAGCTGAGAAACTTGTAGACCAAGAAAAAATGAAAATTCACCCAGCATTGACATTTCAAATTGTGCTGTCATAACTTGTGGAAAATATAAACTGAGTTCATCATCATCACTGCCAAAAATTATGTCATCAACATATACAACCACTATCAAGATGTGATCATTTTTAGTCATAAAATACAGATTACTATCAGCTCCCCCTCTAGTAAAGCCTTGTGATTGTAAATGTTTATCTAGTTTGGCATACCAAGCTCTAGGAGCTTGCTTAAGCCCATAAAGAGCCTTCTTTAATCTATAAACATGATGTGGTTTGTCCTTGTTAACAAAACCTTCTGGCTGATCCATATAAACCTCCTCTTCTAAGTCTCCATTTAAAAATATTGTTTTAACATCCATTTGATAGACCTTGAAGTTTTTGTAAACAAAATATGTGAGAAACATTCTCATAGCTTCTAGTCTTGCTACAGGAGCAAAAGTTTCATCAAAATTGATACCTTCTATCTGTGAATAACCCTTACAAACTAGTCTAGCCTTATTTCAGACAACAGTTCCATTTTCATCAAGTTTGTTTCGGAAAACCCATTTGGCCCCAATAATATTTTTATGTTTAGGCCTTGGAACAAGTTCCCAAGTGTTATTTTTCTCTATATGGGCTAACTCATCTAACATAGCCTGAACCTATAAGGCATCTTGACTAGCTTCAACATAGGTTTTAGGTTCTAATTGCGACACTAGACAAACATGAACTTGTTGATTTGCTTGAGCAGTTTTTCTCCTAATTTGTATGCCAGAGTCTAAGTCACCAATAACATGATCACTTGGATGATTCTTTTGCAGCAATCCTCTAGGAGTATAAATGGAAGATTTAGAAGGAGTATCAGTTTTAGGACTTACTGGTTGTCCTTGAGGCACTACGAAATCTGATTCAGATTCTTCTTCAGATTTCTCTTATTCTTCTTTTGTGCTTGGTTCTCCTTGAATAATTTCTTCAACTGGTTGAAATTGGGGTTACTGTTCTTGCTGCAAATTCTCAACCACTTTCACATTAGAGCTTTCAACTATTCTTCGTAATCTCTTATTATAACATTTGTAGGCCTTACTATGAGTAGAGTAACCTAAAAAGATTCCTTCATCACATCATGATTCAAAACTTCCTAGATGATCTTCTCTTCTTATGTAACATTTGCTGCCAAAGATTTTAAATTAAGATACATTGGTTGTGTTTCCATACCAAAGTTAATAGGAAGTATACCTGGTTTTGACTCTTATTTGTACCCTGTTTAAAGTGTAAACTGCTGTATGAACTACTTCTTTCCAGAAAGCATTAGAAAGTCCAGCATCTTGAAGCATAGTTCTAGCCATCTCTTTTATTTTCCTATTCTTTCTTTCAGCCACACCATTTTGTTGAGGTGTTCTAGGAGCTGAAAACTATCTTTTGATGCCATATTTTTCACAATATTCAAGAAAAGTAGTAGAAGTATATTCTCCTCCATTATTAGACCTTAAATATTTCAGTTTTAAGTATGTTTCTCTTTCTACCATGCTTTTAAAAATCTTAAATTTCTCTAAATCTTTAGACTTATGCTTTAAAAATGTAACCCAAGTCATTCTTGTATAGTCATCTATGAACAACATAAAATATCTTTCACGACTTAGAGATTTTGTTCTGGTTGGACCACACAAATTAGTATGAACCAATTGAAGAGGTTCTGCTGAAAACTGTTCTTTAGATTTATGAACATTTCTGGTTTGTTTCCCTTGCTGACATTCTTTGCAAACCAGATTTTCAGGCTTAGAAATAGCAGGCATATGTCTAACATTTTTATTGTGACTGATTTTAACTAAGTTATCAAAATTTATATGTCC
Source organism: Cunninghamia lanceolata (assembly GCA_027924645.1). Classification (NCBI taxonomy): domain Eukaryota; kingdom Viridiplantae; phylum Streptophyta; class Pinopsida; order Cupressales; family Cupressaceae; genus Cunninghamia; species Cunninghamia lanceolata. The sequence continues at coordinate 18,224,063 of BSBN01000547.1, forward strand.
CAATCTCATATGCCACAATTTACTTTCTTCAACTTGACTCATAAAACACAAATTGTTTTTGCATTCATTAGTAGATCCATGCAGATTATAAATGTTACCTTTTGTTCTCAATCCTGAAGCAACAACATGTTTTGAGTTTTTTAGCATCTTGCAGCCTTGTGATGTAAAAACTACATCAAAACTATTGTCACAAATCTGACTAACACTCAACAGATTATGATATAGTCCTTCAACAAAATAAACATCCTCTAGAGGTCTGTTATTTTCTAAAAGAACTGTACCTTTTCTTGTGATCTGTAAGCAGTAATCATCACCAAATTTAACTGACCCATTTGAACAATTTTCAAACAAGGTAAATATGCTTCTATCCCCAGTCATATGATGAGAACATCCACTGTCTATAACCCAGATTTCATTTTTCTTTGCATGAAATGCAACTTCAACAATCATAGCATTGCTATTTTTAAGTACCCATTTCATTTTGGGTTGCTTATTGGAAGAAAAAATTTTTGATTTACAAAATTTTGCAATATGTCCAAGTTTTCTACAACTGAAACATCTTATTTTGTTCAAGAAATTAAGAGTCCTGTCATTCATAAAATAGGACTATTTTCTGAACATAAATTTACAATCAATTGCTTGATGCCCATATTGATAACAGTAAAAACAATAACCAGAAAATCTAAAAGGCCTTTTTTCTTTTAGCTGATTATCATTAGAGCATTGACCTTTTGAGAAGCCTAGACCAGTCATGTCATTATACTTTTTTTTTTACTAAGCATATCAACAAGTTTATCACTGCTGTTATACATTTCAAGTTCTTTTCTTAGTTTCACTATTTCATCTTCCTTGGATTTTAACCTTTCTTGTGTATCTGAAAGAATTTTTTTGTTCTCTTCAAGATTTAATTGTAAATCAAAAATCTATTTTTCTTGATCAGAAATTAACTTACTTTGCACTCCATTCTCCTTTCTAAATCTTCTAATTTCACCAAAGGCACATTTTAACTCTCCTTCTAAGTCAATTTCATTCTCAGACACTTCAGTTTGTTCTCCTTCTGGAGCAGTAATAATTGCTGCCATAAAAAGTGTTTCATCTATTTCATTAGAGGATTCCTCTGATGCACTATCTATTATTCTAGCAATTAGACTCCTTTTCTTAAAAGTATTTTTCTTATTAAAATTGAAAGGTTTTTTCTTATACTATTTTCTATTGTCTTCTTGTTCACTGTCAAGTTCTAGATTAGGACACTTTACTGCATAATGTCCTATTTTTCCACAGTTGAAGCATTTAAAAGGTAATTTTCCTTTATACCTACCTGAACCTCTTCTAAATTTACTGACAAAAATAGATTCATCTTCATTGATATTTTCAGTTTCATGACTGGTTTCAGTTTCCTTTTTCATAGTTTTAAAAGTTGCTTCCTTAACCTCTTTACTAGGGTTTTCATTCTCCATTCTCATTTCATAGGCAGTAAAGACTCCTAGAATAGAATCAACAGTTATAGTTTTAGGATCTTTATCTTCCACCACAGAAGTTTTGGAATCATATTTGGGAGTTAGAGTTCGTAAAATTTTTTTAACAACAATTATTTCTTCTAATTTCTCCCCTAAACCTCTAATACTATTGACAGTTTCCTAAACTCTTTGAAGATATTCAGCTATCTTTTCATCATCTTTCATTCTTATTCTTTCAAATTTTTCTCTAAGAGCTTGTAACTTAGCCTTTTTAATGCTTTCATCCCCTTCATAAATATTAAAAAGTTTATCCCAAATACTTTTAGCTGGTTGATATTCCATAGCTTTATTTAACACTTCATTTATCAATCCACAACAAATAGCACTAGTAGCTTTTGAATCACAATCAAGAGCCCTTTTTTCATCAGCATTAGATGGTTTGCCTGTGACAGTACAACTAGTTTCAATAGCTTCCCAGACATCATATCCTAAAGCTTTGATATGATGGGTCATTCTAAATTTCTAAAAAGTATAGTCTGTACCATCAAATAGTGGTGCCTTGGATGAGGACAGACCGTCTTGAAAAGACATGGTTAGCACTCAACTAGGAATCCCCTTAGGCTGATTAGGCCTTAAAGACAAAAGGGTTTGGCTCTGATACCACTTGTTAGAGTGGTAGAGATATTGAGAGGGGGGGGGTGAATCAGTATCTTGACAGATTTTTGCACTTACAGAATTGTTTTGCAAACTGATATGAATAACTTTATAAACTTGTATTTAACACAATTAAATCCAACTGAATTCAGATGTTCTATATCACTAAAACTATGCCAGTAAGATAAGATACAAGTATGAAAGCTGAAATATTCAATAACAGATTAAAAACATACCACAAAAATAAAGACACAGGGATTTGTCCTGAGTGGAAAGCCCCAGGTATAAAACCACTCGAAAAATTGCCTCACTGGCTTAAAAAAAAATCTCACTGATTACTGTGCCTCATTGGCTTACAATCTCACTGAATACTTTGCCTCATTGGCATTTTAAAGATTACAAATGTTTTGAAGATATTTTCATACAGAGGATTACTCTGTTTCTCTAAAAACTTATACTGCCAACAATGTATGTGCAGAACACAAAAACAACACTTGCACACCCATCATTTACATTATATCCATTTTATATACATTTGATAATGTTCCTTTCAAAGATATTTAACTGTGGGCAGTTCCAGGAATATAAACAACTGCAATAGAAACCAATCGACAGTTTTGTAATTGTGTCTGTTAATGAAATAAACACCATTAATCTCCTTGTTCAGAAAAGCAGAGACAGTTCGAAGAAGGGAAGATGAAACTGTTAACCCTCAATAGGGTTACAAGATTCAACTGTCAGTTACAACGCCCAATTGCCAATAACCCAAGCGAAACCCTAGGGTTTCAAAAAATAACAGCCAACAATATTTATAAAAGATCCCATATCATCGACGGGCTAAACAATCTTGGTGGTGCAAACAAAGAAATGCCATAAACCCAACTAGTAAAAGCACATAGATCTATAAAGTGCCGTTTTAAAGCATACAAACTATATAGAAATTGTATCCTTTCAAAACAAAAAACCCTTGACAAATGTATTTGCAAAAAAAACAACTCCGCAGAGGAAAAAATGAACTCTTAATATCATACTTACAAATATACTGACGGCCACAAATCAAACTCAGAATCTTGACTGATCATCGCCGAAGATACCTCAGAGAACCAACTTTTACCTCACTTTTCAATGATAACAGCACAACTGCAAACTACGAAGTCAATTCTCCATCCTTTCTGAAGATACATCAGACCCCCTTCATGATTTTTCATGATTAGTTTGCAAACTACGAAGTCAACGTTCAGATTCAATAGACCCCTTTCATGATTTTTCATGATTTTCTTGCTAACCCTACGCTGTGCAGATAATTATGAAGAGAAGTGCCAAATCAAAGATACAAGCGCTGCTAAGAAACCTGTAACCGGCCGTTCCAATTTGCCCTAAGGAGGGCTTCAACAAAACAAAAAAGAAGTGACCGCTTAGACAGGTGAAACTACATTTCTATCGTACAAGGTAGTAAACAGAATATTCCCATCACTTAACAGCATGTGTTCATTCTAAACCAAGGTCAGCTTGCTAGAAGAAGTCATTCGAACATTGTTGCCAAGCAAACTTTTATATTACACCTTACTTTATGCCAAGATGTCATACATGTTGCCACTGTTGACATCACTGCCAAACGAAAACTGCCAACTGGGGTTAACAAGGATCAGATACATGGGAAGGTGAAAGTGCAGCTGTTGCATTTCTTATTTTGTTTCTCATTTCCAGTTTTGTAAACACATCTCGTTGCCATCAATCCCAATCTATGAGACTATGGTTTTAGGAAATCTATAATTTTTTTCTTTGTATGTTTTCTTACGATATTGAGGTATTTTTTTCATTTTGACTTGTATCTCCTCTATAATATTAATCTGCAATGCTGCAAAACTGTTTGACTTGGACAAATGTATCAAGGAATTGAGCTTAAGAGCTGGTTTTGTGGCAATTTACATTCTCTGTTTGTTATGTTGCCATGTTTACTCAAGCCAGCTTTCTTTTGTCTTGTTGAGATCTTTCCTATGTCCAAACCTAAACTCTTTAGACAGGTGGAAAGAAAACAAGAAAAATGCTTGTCATTAACTTTTAGCTTATATTGATGCCAGATCGATATTTTTCTACTTGTTTTATGCAGCTCCATTCGTATCCATTTTTGCCTTATACAACGAAGACTGAAGAATGGGCTCAACAACAGCTTCAGATTCATGGAAACCAAGAGGTATGTGTCAACCATTTTTTACAAAGTAGTTGGATTAAGCCAGATATATGATAGGTCGATGGGATCCCCTCGCCAACTAAGAATAAAAAGAGAAGTGGAACCCTTCAATGCCAAGAACCCTGCAGCCACATTCTGGCATCTCACAAGTTTGAAATTAAGCCAAATTTTCACATAGTACCATACACAACTCCAAGTTTGTTATCATAATTAAAATTCTTGGTAAAGGTTAAGAGGTCATATTATTCAACAACATACTTGAAACATCTCCTGTTAGTAGGTTGGTTTTATACATGTGATATAGATTATAGATTTTTTAAAATGTTTAGTGCTCTTGCTAAATTTTACTTATATCTGCCTTGGAAACTAATTGAGAGTTTGATGTGATTAGATGTGTGTATTGTTTGTGTCGCGTCGCACGGACACCTATTGGGGGCCTGAGTGGTTCTCTTTCAGCGCTAACTGCTACCAAATTGGGATCAATAGCCATTGAGGTAAGTTTTGTTTAAAAGTAGGTCAGAAAATGTTCATGTATTAAGTGGTTCATTCAGCATGCATATTCATGGTTAAAATTGCTCTTATTTTTTAAATATTTAATAAAATTAATTCTACAACATATGTTCAGTTTTTATTCTTTTTAATTCCCAGTTTATGGATTGTTTCTTTGTTTGTAAGTTAGTCCAAATGGTGGTTGACACACTAACACAGTTATATTTAATGCTTTGCAGCTGCTCTTAAGAGATCAGGTGTTGAACCAGGAATTGTCCAAGAAGTATTTTTTGGAAATGTTTTGAATGCCAACTTGGGTCAGGCCCCTGCTAGACAGGCAGCACTAGGGGCAGGAATACCTAATTCTGTTATATGCACTACAGTCAACAAAGTTTGTTCATCAGGAATAAAAGGTATGGAATGTTTTGAATTCTAAATAGGGCGAGCATATAATGTGTGTTAAGATTTTAACGACTACCGGAGACAATGTTTTGGGGCATTCTACGTGCATCTTTTTTATCGTAACTTTTTAGAATACTAAGAATTTAAATAGAAAATACCCAAGCCTCTGCTGGACAGGTAGCACTACATGTAGGAATACCTAATACTGTTATGTGCACTACAATCAATAAAGGAATGAAGGGTATGGAATGCTTTGAATTCTAAATATTTTGTGTTTAAATTTTTTTGACAGCTACCAGGGACAATGTTATGGGGCATTTTAATTGCATCTTTTTTATCTTTAACTTTTTAGATCTTTGGGAAGTTGGAACATTAATAAAAGAATCAAAATACAAAGAAAGTTTTATATTTTTAAAATCTTTACTTCTACTAAGTTTGCCTAGATGGAAGATGGGGCTTACAATGAAAATTTTTATTTGTTTTTAGCAACAATGCTTTCTGCTCAGAGTATCCAGTTAGGCCACAATGATATTATTGTGGCCGGAGGCATGGAAAGCATGTCAAATGCTTCTTATTACCTCCCTGATGCCAGGTATATGATTTTGGAAGCCGTCTATTGTATACTTTTGTGTTCTATCCTTCTGATATCAAGGGTTAACTGGATGATTGGAGTAAATCTGCATCTCTCATAATGCTTAATTTACTGCTAATGCAATAAGAGGAACCTTATTTGTGGATTTCATATTAACTCTGAATAGAAAGTGATATCGACTAGGACATGGAAATCTTGTCGATGGAATGTAAAAGGATGGACTCTGGGATGTTTACAACAATCTTGGCATGGGGTTATGTGCAGATAAATACCTTATATCAAGAGAAGACTAGGTATTTCTCATAATCTAAATTTACATAGCAAAAAAAAAGATATTTTTACTGTTGATTTACTATGTGAATTTGAAAATCACCAATAAATGTTTGGTGTTGGTCCAAGTATTTTTTACAATGAATGGTAAATTGTTTCTAAAGACACTTATGGAGGAATTAATTATTAGTTGTGTTTCTTCATTTAAAGCAATCTTTGATCAGTTTAGAAAGAAGTTTCAATCCTATTTGTGATTAACTAGGTGGAAGATGGAATCAGTGGCTTTCTTACTGTTGTAAGCTAAGTTGTCCGTTAAGTACGGAATCAGGTTCAGCCTTCAGGTTAGCTAAGTTGTCGGTTAAGTACGGGATCAGGTTCAGCCTTCAGGTTAGCTGTTGTAAGCTAATCTTATTCTGTTTTAGTCCCCCCAAAATCATTTCGTGATGCTCTCTATAATAATTTTCAGAATCTTTTCGAGAATGGTGGTTGCAGAGTCACTAGGAATAATGCAAACAATCTTAATAATGAATGTCTCAACCCTTCAGCCCTAGAATGGTGGTGAAAAGGCTGTAAATCTTGGAACTAGAAGGGAGGTTTGATTATCAAAAAAGCAGAACAAGTCTTGAAATAGTTTTTGACGAGGATAAAGAAGGGGATTTATGGGGAAAAACACTGAAGCAAACCGCTTTAATAGGAAGATTCAATGGGTTTTGGCTCCACCTTAGCAATTTACACAACTGGATTTCAGAACTTTGGAAACCCCTGATGAAGGATAGAATTGACATTTTTCCACGTGGTTAGGGTTTCTTTATTGTGGAATTTGTCTTCTTCTGATAGAAAAGCTATTCTCAATGCAGGGCCCTAGTTCTGGGAGGATTAAATTTTAAGCCTTAAGCCCTAGTAGCCCTCCTTTGATCCATTGAAGCAATTCTTCTCTTTCGTACCTGTTTGGGTATGGCTTCCGTATTTTTGCCATTACAATATTGGTGTTCCTCTTGCTATAAGGCCATTGGAAATTCATTGGGAAAATTATGGATGTTGCTCAAGAAACCACAGATCAGTCTCATACCACTTCTGCTCAAATTTGTGTGGAAATGGATTTAGATAAGGGGCTTCCGGAAGAAATTATCCTGAAAAACTGTGGTAGGTCCTGGCTGCAAAAATTGGATTATGTGATTATACCATTTCATTGCCACTTTTGTTATGAGTATGGGCATTGGGATTTTCACTGCCCAAAGAGAAGCTCTAATCCTCCTCAAGATTTCAAGAAGTCCTCTTCTCACCCTACTTGGTGGAAAGGGGCTGAGCTTCATCATTTTACTTTTTTCCAAGAGAATGAAGCTTCTAAGGTTGTAGAGCAGGATTAGTTTTGGGGGGCTCCTTAGGTAATAAGGTATAAGGCATGTCTTCTATCTTATTGTAATGTAGAAAAGTGATACCTCTACTTTCTATACAGTTAGTGAATAGATTTGTCCTTTAAAGATAACTATGGAAAATGACTCAAAATGTCCAGGAAGAAGGACTAACAACACTAACAGTTGGAGAAGTTGCCATTGAATTGATAACTTTCCTCTGAATTTTAGAGGTACAGCTCCCTCTTATGATATGCAATGTATGAAAACATCGGGTATGCTTTTTACCAGAAAGCAGGAAAGACAAACTAACACCCACCCAAAGTCATGAAAGTGAATGCGAAAGATTAATGAAGAGGATGTAAATAAATGATGCAAAGCCCACCTCTTACATACCCACGAATGATAATAGATTGATAAAAGACAGCTATATTCCTCTCAACTCATACCAATATAACAGAGGCAATATTGAAGACCGATTACAAATTAACATAAGAAAAGTTGCAACCAGAGAAGACATTTAAAGACACAAAATTCTGTGAATGATTCTTCATTTCTTCAATAGAATAGAATTCAAAGCTTCCGGAAATGCTCCTGGACATAAGCTGAATTAAGGAAAACTATAATTGATTACAAATTCATAGAAAATAAAATCTGCTCCTTCTCCCCTGTTGCACAGAATAGCTAGGAAAAGCCCTGCTCTTGTCTCTAGATCGCCTATTTATAAATTTGCTTCATGAGACTTTTTAGTTCTAGAAATGGTCTCTTGAAAAATCCGTTGCAAAAATTAAATCCCTTAGTTTTCTTGTGCACATAATTGCATCTTTAAAATCAGGTACAAACAAAAGTATCTCCTTCTCGGTGGTCATCTCTTGGAAATAAAATACATTCTTTTCTATCCTTTTAGTGGGGTAACTCCTTCAAAAGTCCACTTTGTACCTATCCTTCAACAGTTGCTATCTCTTTGAAATAATTTGGAAAGATCACGACCTTCAATGCTTTTTAGGCATGCATGGCAATTGGGAGTGTTTCCCACTGTAACATTTGACAAAAATCTACTTTTAATGATCCCAACTTAGAATGAAATGATATTGACGAGGCTAGCAGGATATGGGTGTTACACTGGCCGATTGCACTTGCATGAGAGCCTCGAGATTTTTCAACAAATTCATGTTCAACGGGGAAAAAGACTTTCTCCTCATCATATTGTGCAGGCAATAAGATATTTTGGAAATCGTTGAGCATTTCCAACTATAACTTCTAACCACCTTTGCATTCCATGTCTGAAAAATAAATGTAACCATGATACCCACTGTAGCCGCACATATTCTAACATACCACTTTAAATGGCTCATGAGAGCTTTAAACTACCCTTTTGCAATGCACTATTACAAGTGCTCTTTTTGCTAGAGTGGTGATCACAATTAGGTGCAACATGTGAGGTATAATTACCATTCACCATTTGAGGCATTCAATCCATAAATATCCAAGAGATTCCTATGGTATTGTGTCAATTCTAGCCTCGGATATTTTAAACAACTCACGTTTCTTGCTCCAATGCCAGTAACATTTACTTGAAGATTTCAGAGGCTTCCAAATAAACTCATTTGTATGTATTTAACAGTTATTGTATTCTTTGATCTATATCTTGTGTGCTTAGGAAACAAGGCCATGGCCCTCTATTGCTGTAATCACCAGAAATAAACATTTAATATCATTCCTATCCATAAGCTCTGATAAGTTTGCGAAGTATTGACATCACCATCTTGTATCAAAAGTTTTAACATCCCCAGCTCACCAAGACATGAAGTATATCTCATATATCACCTCTGCATCGGTAGTGAAACTCTTGTGTATACTTCATTCGCATGTATCATTGAAGGCCTGATTTTATTTGCTAATTCCCACACACATTACTGCAAATCAACCGCTTGCTGCAATTATTCCCTATTGCAGGGCTTGCCATTCCCACATCATCATACATGCCTATCAGAGCATTTTAAATTGAAAATCTCCATTTCATTTTAATGGCATGATTAGGGAGGATACTGGCAGCGAGGATGTTGTTGGGAATTAAGGTGTCTCAACCTTGGTAATTCCTTACATTATTTATGATTGTATTTATTTGTTCATTGCCTATGTTGTAAATTAATTGTAAATTCTATATTGTCATTTTGTGGGATGTGGCATGGTGATGTGTCATCCTACATGGAAGATGACAACTCGTAATTTTGTCCTCACATGAGGAGATAGGCGTCCCACTTTGTGGTAGGAGAATTTTGCCATGTGTTGGCATCTTGGATGTTATGTAATGGAATGTTGACTGAAATGGTTATGACGGATTCCTATGACGAAGTTATGACATGTAAGAGTCGGAAATAGAAGCTTGTAAGATAGGTGAAGACATGTGTCGAGGAGCATCTTTGAAAAAGACATCTTTGGGTGCCCCAAGGTAGACTATGACATGTTGTAAGAGAATATGCTATTTATAGCCTGTGTATGATAGATTCTCTTACAACTGTAAATTGTAACTGCTATGATAGATTCTATGATGGTCATAAGAGTTGTAAGAGCATCTGTCATAGCCCATTTTGGAAATAGGTGACCTCTTTGGGATGGGAGTTGTGGACAAGTGTCAAATGCATCTTACAATGTTGACCAAGTGTCCATAAGCGTGGGTTTTGGGCCATGAGGCCAAGTTGGATGCCCATTCCAAGATAGAGCTAATTTTGCCTTGAATATTCTATATAAACAGGTGCTCGGAGGAGGAGAAGTAGTATGTGATTGACAGGTACAGTTATGCTACCAAATTGACTCCAAACACAAGTGTCGAAGACTATTGAAACTTGCATTGCAAGTGTATTGTAAACAACATTCAGTTTTGATGATACATTGTGCAGGTTTCTGAGTGTGGGGTTTTTCACCCGATAAGGGTTTTCCCCACGTTATATCTTTGTCTCTCTTCTTATGTCTTCTTTCTAGTTCTGTGTGTATTGCTACAATATCTCTGTTATATGGTTCATGTTGTTGTAATTGTAAAGGTTAAATTGAATTTGTATAGCTCTCCCCTCATTAGATTAGTGTAGGAAGCGATTTCCACACACCTAGCTTCCTTTCAGATGTTGGCAAGGGTAATGGGATCTAGATTTACATTCGCCAATAGCATTTGCTTTCAGGTTTCTAAAGCCTTTCAACAAATCCATTTTGTGTTACATCCTCCCTCAATGACTCATTCCTCCATAGGCAGAGAGAATACTGGTGGCAGAATCTGGTTTCCCACTTTGGCAAATCGGAGACTTGGAACAATAAGATACAACCTATTCCAAATTGTTAGCCTTGTTATTATAGCATTACAAACATTTTGCATTCTCGATCCACAAATATATGCAACCTTGCACCCTCCGATACACTTGTGAATTTATTCAACATCAATGGCTATTTGATAACAAGAGCATCATCTGCATTAGCATTATCAATATCTGATACCAAAGTCTCATCTGCTTTACAATCGATCGGTTATGGTCCTTTGACAATGTTATTTGAGATCAAGCTATAACTTCATTGATGTTCCCACGAACTTGCATAGGTTCAGCAGACTTAGGAACTCCATTACTTGGGCACCTGTGATTGTATTCGGGCAACTGTCTGCCTTCCTCATTTGTTCAAGCCTTTGCATGTTTGGTACTCCTCTGTTGTAAATGAAACCCTCGATGAAATTTTTCCTTCTCTGTATGCGGCTGCGTAAGTGATCTCTCTAAAGTGATAGCATCATGTATTGATTCATGTGATTAAGAAAGCAATGAAGACAAACTTCCTCGTTGAGTCGTTGCATGGATGTAAATGGAAATATGGGCTTCCTTCTACAATTTAATCTTAATTGAGTTGATGTTACCAACGCGGCCATCTTGATAGCTATTGTCACTACTCATCTGAGAATTATTAGAGTCCTTCTCTATCCTTTCCATGACCTCCATAAAAGTGTCTACTGCATGAGCTTCGGCCTTACTTCGCTAAGGGCATACAATAAAACCAAAAACTCCAATATTCCGTCATAGATTTGTGTTGTGGCCATAACGTTTTAATGAGCATATATACACTATTTTAAGACTCTCTATTTGATGCGCAGATAGAAGGATAGGAAGAATTGTGGAGTTGAGTTTGACATCTACTAAATGCAGCGGTTTCTAAAACATTCTCAACGTAACCATTTGGTGTATATCCTGCAATGGCCACAGCTCCTCGAGCATTTTCCCATATTCAAAGGCAACAACATCTGCACCATCTGATGTAATATTTCGGTGGTCATGAGGCATAACGAAGCCTTTCTCATGTCCAGTGCCCTTGAAAACACCACTTTATCCGCTGCGCACATATCTACCAGAGCATTTCGAACTATAATACCTGACTGGAATTGCCATTCACATTTGCTACTTTCGGGAAGACGCTGTGGAGTCCAGCTTCTAAAGCTTCAACAAAAAATCTATTTTGTGCATGTCCTACGGTCACTGCAAGGAGTTCTTCAGCCATCGGGTTCCTAAAACCCTAAAATTTTCGGCAAAGAAGTGTACTGGCGAAGGAGTCATGCAGTCAGACCATCTATGAACTTTTGAAACTTGATGTCGGGCACTTTTGCAGTTCAAGAACTCTTGAATCACCTGACAACAAAGAGTCGGGGCTTTTTGGAGTTTGAGAACTTATCAAACTTCGACAATGGAAAGTCAGGCAATCGGATGATACATGAACTTTGGAACTCTAATATATTTGGTTCAAACTTTTTACAAACTCCCGACTCTTAAAGAGCTAGCTGGTGGGACCCTCCTCAAAATTTGAAATCAATAGGAATATATGACTTAAATAAAGTTATTAACTTCATAATCATGCCATTACCTGACACTTTTCTGCCCCTCATAAGGTTTCCAAATTATTATAAACCTGACTTTAATAAAGTCATTAACTTTGAAGCCACGAGACTTTAAATTTTCAAAATCATTTCCAATGCCACTGAAATATATGACTTGATAAAATCATCCATCTTTGTAAAATAACTTGGACTTTAAACCTTATGAGAAATATATAATATGCTCTCGAAAAATAAAAAGGCACTTTTAATAAACATCATTTATTCTTTTGAAAATTGGACTTTGCAACTTTTACAGAAATCCTTGTAACTTGCAGCCAACAGCTCCGTTTTGCATGAAGTTTGGATAACAGAAGAACTGGGTTCTTCTGAACAAAACCCAGAAACCATTTTCAGTCCAGTGACCAAAAGACTAAATTTTGACCTCGTTTATGAATAGTCATCGACAAAAAGTGAAGTTAAAAGTCTTGCAACCGGTAAAGTATCTTGGCATGGAAACTTGCCAGATTGGGTGAAATGGGGATAGAATCATGCCTATAAGAGGAATTTTGCACCAGTTCACACAAATTTTGCAATTTAATTGTTTTCATGATTCGGCGGGTTCAAGGGAATATAAAGAAATGAACTAAAAATTTGGAGTGGTATACATGTTATTAGGAGGTTCTTTGTTAGGCTCAAGGATAGGAATTTGAGTACATGATGTTCTTAGATTCCTTGCTAATAGTCCTTGGGTCACATCCTTCATGGGTTCATGGGTTGATGGACTAGGATATGCATATAGTTGATGGATAATGATTGAAGATGTTGTGGGGTTAGGATTAGGATCGAGTGAATGGATATAGGAGGCCCGGATGGATTAGGATCGAGTGAATGGATATAGGAGGCCCGGATGGATTAGGATTGGAATGTTAGAGGGGGATGAAATTGGATCAGTGGATTTCAATAGCTCCATATCTTTGCTTTTATTTTTGGATTTTGTAAAGAATATCTATAGAAATTTTTCAAGCGTTCATGGGTTGATGGATTAGAGCTTAAAATGTTTGATGGTGGATTAGATAGTGAGGTATATGGTGGATGGATGATAGGGATTGATGGATTAGGAAATGGGTGGACTAATGCGTTAGGATTAGGAGGATTGGAGGGAAATTATAAAACAATTCCCCTTTAAGCCTAACCCCTAAACCTTAAACTTGAGTAACCTTAAACCTCTCTCTCTCTCTCTCTCTCTCTCTCTCTCTCTCTCTCTCTCTCCCAAAACCCCTATTTACCCTAAATAATACCCGTAAAATCTAACCCCTAAACCATAAACCAGAGCAACCCTAAACCCCTAAACCCTACACTTAAGCAACCCTAAACTCATAAACTTGACCAACCCTCTCTCTCTCGCCTTATCACCCTATCTCTCCCCTGTCTCTCTCCCATCCATCTCCATCCTCTCTCCCTCTTCCTCCTCCTCTCGCATGTTGACAAAGAATATGGAAAAAAGAAAACTAGGACATGCAAAGAGGGACAGGGATATAAATTGGGATGATGAAATGGAAACAAGATAATTTATGAAATTTTATTGGATGGGAAGAATGATGAGGAGAGGTAGAGAGTGAGAGAGAGGATAGGAGGTAGAGATGGGAGGGAAGTAGAGAGTAGGAGAGGATCGTAGGAGGTAGACAGGGGAAGGAAGAAGAGAAAGAGGGTAGGAAGTGGACAAGGGAGGGAAGCAGAGACAGAGAGAGGACCTAGGAGGTAGATAGGGGAGGGAAGTAGAAAGTGAGAGAGAGGGTAAGAGGTAGAGAGGAGGGGGAGAAGAGAGTGAGAGAGAAGGTAGCAGGTAGAGAGGCGAGGGAAGGGTAGGAGGTAGATAGGGGAGGGAAGTAGAGAGTGAGAGAGAGGGTAGAAGGTAGAGAGGGGAGGGAAGAAGATAGTGACAGAGAAGGTAGGAGGTAGAGAGGGGAGGGAAGTAGAGACTCAGAGAGAGGGTAGGACATAGAGAGGGGAGGGAAGTAGAGAGTGAGAGAGACAATAGGAAGTGTTGTTGCCCTTGTAGACATGAATGTAAAGTGTGGAAGCATAGACAAGGCATGTCAATTGTATGACGTAACTGTTGGCAAGAGACACTACAAGACATGTCATGTGTTGTCATTGATGGCAACTATGTCTATTCCACACATATACAGTGTAGTATCAGATCATACCGGAAGTCAATTCCAAGATTTGTCCAGACCAGATAGACAGGAATAGGGTATATGGCAGAGTTCAATATTTTGGTCAGTGGATCTTCTAGTTAATCATTGTGTGCTAGGAATCTGAGGGAGTATAGAGGAATGCCAGGACAATCTAAATCCAAGATTTCAACCTCTAGTGACAAAGGGATTAAACAGTTATGAGCATCTAAGTACCAGGTCCCAATATGACAGAATAGTTCAGTGAAGAATAGGTCGACTTTGTTGCAAGGTGTGACCCTTGGTCTTCTTGTTCAGCGCTACGCTGTGGTGGTTTATGACAAGGGCTTAACCGCCTCCCGTGCTTGTTAAGTCAAGTGGTTGTATCAGGCATTAAAAGGTCGATCTTTTGGTGCAACGACAACTAACAGTTGATATCAGAGCTGAGGTCACGGGTTCAAACCCCGTGCTTGCACTAGGGGGATTGTTGCAAGGTGTGACCCTTGGTCTTCTTGTTTAGTGCTGCACTACGGTGGTTTGTGACAAGGGCTTAACCACCTCCCGTGCTTGTTAAGTCAAGTGGTTGTATCAAACATTAAAAGGTTGATCTTTTGGTGCAACGACAACTAACAGACTTGTGTTAGATCCTTGTACGGATCTAGTAGAAGTGTTTTAGGTGAGTTGTACATGGGATATAATGTTAGTGGCTGACATTTATGGTGACCTGCAAGTGTTATTTCTGGTACGCATCAATATTGGTGTATGATTTCAGCCTACAGAACATAGTACTTGTATTGTTTGTTAAGTTCTTCATAAGGCTGATAGAAAAGTGATTTAATTTCTTGAGGTGGATATATATAGCTGATGGATTTGAGTGTATTGTGTAATGTTGTTATGCGAATATGGAGTAAGTGCAAAAAGGGCAAATAAGAAGTGTGAAAGAGAAGAGATCTAAGGTCCGGATCATGGTAGAGTAGTAAACAGGGCAGAGTGAAGATGAAGTGTGTAAGATTACTATTTTGTGCCTAACCGAAACTAAATTCTTGCATTGGAAGATGCTATTCATCAGTTCAAAAAATATGTAATCTTCTTGTAAAGGTTTTATAGGCAGTGAGCCTCTTTTGAGTAGTGAGCTCTGGGCAGTGAGCTTGAAGGCATGTGCCTTCCCCTTTTGTAATACTTTTAATAGAGTATAATCTTTCTGGGTTAATAACCACCGTAGTTTTTCCCTTAACTGGATTTCCACGCTAAAAATCTTGGTGTCAAGTGTGTTATTTGTGTTTCTGCTCATGTGTTATTAATTCTTACTTATATCATTAATTTGTCAAGAAGTGTAAAGAAGAATTAACTACAACAAGTATTTAAAGTTTTCAGACAACTAATTCACCCACCCTCTCAGTTGTCAGCCCTAATTCCAATAGTTGGTATTAGAGAAAGGTTCCTTTGAAAAAGTTTAACAGCTTGAGGAAGATCTGGGAAGATAATAAAATAGATGAATACAACCTCCAGGAACAACTTAAACTTGCTTTAGAAGATAGGAAATAAAATGGATGAATACAACCTCCAGGAACAACTTAAACTTGCTTTAGAAGATCTTGATCAGTCCAGAGCAGAAGTCAAAGAACTATAAGAGAACCTTAAAGATACTAAAGACTTCATTGAGACTTTAAAAGAATAATTGAGCAAATCTAATGAAAATAGGAAGGAGCAACTTCTTCAACTAGGAAATCATAATGAAGACAATAACAAGGATAAGGCCCTGAAAAAGAAGACAAAGGAATGTGAGAAGTTAGCTAAAGAAGTTGTTCTAAAACATGAGATGGAATCTGGGGTAATGAGGCTAACCAAAGAAATTGAGCAAAGGAAGAAGACTAAAGAAGACCTAAATCAAACTCTAAAAGAAAGAACTGAAGAATATTGTAGATTGGATAGAATAGCTGGCCATCTAGAGTCAAATCTACAAGAAATCAAAGACAATGAGAGAGAACTTGAAAGGCAAATTGTCATTCTTAGACATGACCTAGAAGTTGCAAATGGATACAAGGAGAAGTTCAAGATAAGCTCAGCTAAACTTGAAGCAATGCTTGAGTATCAGAAGAAGGCTGATGATAAGCATGGTCTTGGGTATGAGAAAGGTGAAAGCTCTAGATCCGGACAAAGAAATTCTCAATCAAGAAATGGGAGAAATAGACCTAGAAGACCTCCAGTAAGACAACATAACGCTCAAAGGTATCCATCCTTCAATGGCAATTGTTTCAAGTGCAATAAATTTGGTAATAGAGCCACTCAATGTAGAAGTAGAGTGAATCAAGGTAGTCCATCTTTCTTTGGTCAATGCTTCAATTGTAAGAGGTATGGTCATAGATCTAATGAATACACAAGTATGATAATGAATAACTCTAACAATAGAGGAAATGACAATTCCTTTAATGACTACTATTTTGCATGCAATGGATTTGGACACATGGAAAATCAGTGTAGATCAAGAGGAAATTAATCAAATGGGCAAAGAAATGTTGTGTACTTCAACTGTAATCGATCTGGTTATTTTGCAAGATTCTACATGAAAGGAAGCTAGGTGTGCAGAAATCACTTCCTACACTAATCTAATGAGGGGAGAGCTATACAAATTCAATTTAACCTTTACAATTATAGCAACATGAAACATATAATAGAGACATTGCAGCAATACACACAAAACTAGAAAGAAGACAAAAGAAGAGAGACAAATATATAACATCAGGAAAACCCTTATTGAGTGAAAAACCCCACACTCAAAAACCTGGACAATGTATTATCAAAACTGAATGTTGTTTACAATACACTTGTAATGCAAGCTTCAATAGTCTTCGACACTTGTGTTTGGAGTCAATCTGGTAGCATAACTATACCTGTCAATCACATACTACTTCTCCTCCTCTAAGCACCTATTTATATAGAATATTCAAGGCAAAATTGGCTCTATCTTGGAATGGGCGTCCAACTTGGCCTCATGGCCCAAAACCCATGCCTATGGACACTTGGTCAACATTGTAAGATGCATCTGACACTTGTCCACATCTCCCATCCCAAAGAGGTCACCTATTTCCAAGATGGGCTATGATAGATGCTCTTATGACTCTTACGACTATCATAGAATCTGTCATAGCAATTACAACTTACAGCTATAAGAGAATCTGTCATACACAGGCTATAAATTTAACATATTCTCTTACAACATGTCATATTCCACCTTGGGGCAGTCAAAGATGCTTCATGACACATGTCTTCACCTATCTTACAAGCTTCTATTTCTGACTCTTACATGTCATAACTTCGTCATAGGAATCTATCATAACCGTTTCGGTCAACCCCTTACACAACATCCAAGATGCCGACACATGGAAAAATACTCCTACCACAAAGTGGGATGCCTATCTCCTCATGCGAGGACAAAATTACAAGTTGTCATCTTCCATGTAGGATGACACATCACCGTGCCACATCCCAAAAAATGACAATATGTAATTTACAATTAATTTACAACATAGGCAATGAATAAATAAATACAATCATAAATAATGCAAGGAATTACCAAGGTTGAGACACCTTAATTCCCAACATTCTCCCACTTGTCAAACACCTTGTAAGAGACAATCGAATAACAGGATTTAACTGCTATAGGCCAAGAGGCCCATAGACTCCGAACACCATCTGAACTTCTATATGCCCACTGGCTTCGTCAATGCATATGAAAAATTCTTCAAAGTATCTACCTTCTCCAAATTTACCTTCCCACCCTCTACCATGTCTCACACGAAGTGAAACTAAACATCAATATGCTTTGTTCTGGCATGGAAAGTTAGATTCTTCGCAAGGCAAATTGCACTCTGACTGTCACAACTAATCGTAATCTAACCTGCATCAACACCAATATCTGAACACAATCTTTTAAGCTAAATAGCTTCCTTAAAAGCGTGAGTTGTTGCCATATACTCAGCTTCTGTTGTGGACAAAGTAACCATACGTTGTCGCTTACTCATCCAACTAATAACACAACCAAACAGTGTAAACACATAAGCATTGGTGGATCTCCTGCTGTCAATGTCACATGCCCAATCTGAATCTATAAATCCATGAATATCAATAGAATACAGAGGTCCTGTAACATTACCATGATAGCATATGGAATACTTAGAAGTACCCCTCAAATATCTAAACACTCGCTTAACTGCATCCCAATGTACTCGTCCAGGATTAGCCATAAATTGACTAAGGACTCCCACTGCTTGGGCAATGTCTAGTCTTGTGCAGACCATAGCATACATCAAACTGCCAATAGCACTAGCATAAGGTACTTTGCTCATGTCCTCCACCTCACTAGGAGATTTTGGACAATCATTAATAGACAACTTTGTCCCCAAATAAACAGGAACACACAATGGTCTACAATATGCCATGTTGAACCTATCCAACATGGTCTTCACATACTTACTCTAGCTTAACCAAAGTTTTCTGTTAGTTCTGTCTCTTCTTATTTCCATTCCTAGGATGTACCTAGCTACCCCTAAATATTTCATTTCAACTGTGCTGACAACTGAGATTTAAAATTAGAAATCATATTCTTACCCTTCCCAATGAGCAACATATCATCAACATACAGTGCAACAATGAGAATACGATCACCATCAAACTTAAAATACACACAGTGATCTAATTTCGATCTCACAAATCTAATTGACAACACCAAGGCATCAAACTTCAAATACCACCTCAGAGGAGACTACTTCAAACCATACAAAGACTTCTTTAATTTCCAAACCAAATTTTCTTTACCTTTCACCATGTAATGCTCTGGCTGTGACATGTAGATTTCTTCCTCCAAATCACCATGAAGGAAAGTTGTCCATCTGTTCTACCTCTAAGTCATAAGCTGCTGCAAGAGATAACAGGAATCAAATGGATGTCATCTTTGCAACAAGAGAGAAGATCTCACCATAATCTATAATCTCCACTTGTGAATACCCCTTCGCAACCAATCTAGCCTTATACTTCTCAACACTTCCATCTACACCAAATTTCTTCTTGAACGCCCATTTGCATCCAATGGGTTTCCATTCAGGAGACAAAGGCACCAAGTCCCAAGTTTGATTCTTTTCCAAAGAAGCCATCTCATCCTCCATGGCCTCCTTCTAGGAACCTGCATCTTTCATATCCATAGCCTCTGATACAGTTCTAGGTTCATCGCTGTTAGTAAGCAAAGCAAAAGCACAACTAGAATCAAGCAATGTATAACCAATCCTCTCAGGTTGCTTCCTGATTCATGTGGACCTCCTCAAAGGCTAAGGTGGAGGTTCTACTTCATCTTCTGAACTTTCAGAGCTGCTAGAGCTCTCCTCATTTTCAGGTCCAACATTGTCTTTCTGTTCAGTCTTCTCAGGGGTAGAAGGAAACTTAACAACATCCTCTTTCTTTTCTTTTTCTTTTGGCTGTAAAATAGTGGAAGAAGGTGCTAGCTCTCTGAACATGAAACTTCTTCTATACAACACTTTTTTAGGTACAGGGTCCCAAAGCTTGTACCCTTTCACACCGACACCATAGCCAATGAAGATACACTTAACAACCTTGTTCTCTAATTTTGACCACTTCTCCCTAGGCACATCTGCATATGCCTCACAACCAAAAACACAAAGATGCCTTATTGAAGGCTTTCTACCAGACCACACCTCCTGTTGCAATTATGAGACTAATTGGTGTTGTCATTGATGTTAACATACTCCTATTGCATTCATGATAAGGATTGGATGAGCTATGTGCCAAGGATATTGAGAAAATTAGTCCTAATCAGGAACAGAGAGGAATAATGGAGACAGTGAGTTAAAGATCCTAGCTAAGATGAAGATCAAAGGATACGCTTCAAAGGGTTTATAGATATGTGTCTTAATATGATCTAGTAAAGATTTCAGAGGTCCGCATGAAGATCTGAAGAAGTTATGGCCACTTAAGTAAAACCAGTTCTGGTAGGTGTTCAGAGCTGACAGAGTGACACAGATAGGTCCGGTAAGATCCAGAAGTACAAAATCTTGTTCTGCGGATTTTGTGGAGTGTTTAGGAAGTCATTGTGAATTCAATTATGACAAGTATCTATTCCAATATGACAATTATGATAGACTGTCTTCTTGAGGTTCCCATTGAAGGAGAATGATTTCAGTGATCAGAAGTAGTGTGGATATTCTTGGTGATTCAAGAAAGCTTGTGGAGGTCTTTTGATTGTGTCTAGTTCCTGTTAGTGGTCCGCATTGAAGATTGAGCTCGTAAGTGAAGAATTACTTCTGGATGATGGTGTTCTTCCTAGGTTTGGCCAATCGGATGAGTTACACATCCTACGCATGATCTTGAAGATGTTCTGTGAAGAATGGCATGTTCCTAAAGAAAGATTGAAGACTCAGATCTATATGACCGATAGTGTGTTGATCCGTACAAAGTCTTTTTGTAATTAGTCATATTGTATTTATGTATTTTCTCTGTAATGTTTGCTGACTTGGATGATTATCCCTAAGTCGATGTCTTGTATAAATAAGGAGTTGTAAAGTCATTTCAAAGGTATTGTGTGGAGATGAGAGTGTGGTAGAGAGGAGTAGAGCGAAAGGCAGAGCAGAAGTATTGGACTTAAATGGAACTGACTCAAGCATGGTGAAGATGTTATTCTTCAGTTCAAGTATGTAACACTTATCATTCTGTAGACAGTGTGTCTTGCGTGGGTAGTGAGCCTCTTGTGAGTAGTGTGCTTGGGCAGTGAGCCCTATTTGGCATGTACCATTTGTTCTTTCTATTCTTCTAATAGAGAATACAATCTTGGGTTAGTCACCCTGTGGTTTTTCCCTTAACTAGGTTTTCCACATCAAAATCTTGGTGTCTTATGTGTTAATGTGTTTCTGCTCTTGAATTGTTGCATTATGTTTCCATGATTGATTTATTATTATGCTGCTAAATTAAGAGAAGAATTTAAGTATTTAATCTGAAGAAAGGTTTTGGACAACTGATTCACCCCCCCTCTCAGTTGTCTATCCTAAATCTAACAATTGGTATCAGAGCCTAGTTCCTCTAAAAGGAGCTTAACCGCTTGAGGAGATCCAGGATGTCGTCCTACAAGAAGGATAGTCTGAGGTTTGATGGAACCAATTTCAGTCTTTGGAAAAGTCGCATAGAATGTCACTTACAATGTATGGGAATGTCGTATTGGATTATGGCTTCAAAGAAGTATGTTCCTCCATAGAATGGTTTGAGTACCGTAGATGAAATCAGAGATGCTGAAAATAATCTACGGACTAAAGAAGCTCTTCTAAGTGCCTTATCTGATTCAAAGCTAACAAATGTTATTGATCTAAAAATTACATATGAGATTTGGCAAAAATTGGAACTTCTATATGAAGGAGACAAGTATGTTAGATGTGCCAAGCTATAGAGTTTGAAATGAAAATTTGAAAACCTGAAGATGAGAGAAGATGAAAACATCACTACATTTATGCCAAGAGTAAATGAGCTTGTTTGTGGCATTAGATGTGCTTGTGGAATCTTGGATGAAGATGAGATTGTTGGCAAAGTTCTCAGAACCCTTCTTGATTCTTACAAATATAAGGTTGCTACTATTGAAGAATTCGGATCCTTCTCAGGTATCACTAGAGATCAATTGGTTGGTAAATTAGCTACATTTGAACTGATTGAGTTTGGAGATGCACCCCCTAAGACTGAATCTACATTCAAATCTAGTGCCTCTGTAAAAAGAAAACAAAAGTCTGATCTGGGAGAGAACTCTTCAAGGAAACTATCATGGTATGAAAAAGCAAGAAAAGACCTGAAAGAGGATGAAGCAGAAGCTGCTCAACTTGAAGCCCTTATTGCAAAAAGACTGCCAAGAGGATCTGGTAAGTAGGAAGGTAAATTTCCTTTTAAGTGTTTCAACTGCAATAAGATTGATCATTTTGCCTCAAGGTGTCCGGAAAGATTTTCAAAGCCAAACTCTAATAGATCAAGGTTCCAAAAGAATTGTTACTATGTTCATGAAGATGATGATAACAGAGTAATAGATGATGAATTAGAGACATGAAACAAATCTAGAAGTGACTGGGTGTTTATTTCCATCAAGGAAGAAGATCCAATGCCCTCTAAATATGTCAATCATAAAATTGTAGAAAGAGCTCCGGCTGCCCAAATTGAAGAAAATGATGATTGGGTCATTGACAGTGGATGCTCTCACCATATGATAGGTGACAAAAATAAGTTCATAGATTTAGAAAGGTATGAAGGAGGAGTAGTAAAGTTTGGTGATAATTCTGCTAGCAGAATCAAAGGTAGAGGAACCATTTCTTTTGATGGAAAGAACAAAACTAGTAATGTATTGTATGTTGAAGGCTTGAAGCACAATCTTCTCAGTGTTGGACAGCTGGTGGACAAAGGTTATGATCTCTGATTCAAGAATGGAAAATGCAAGATCTTTGAAAGTTTCGAAACAGAGATTGCATCTGGTACTCAAACAAAAGGTAATATATTTCACTTGGTTGGTACTGGTAAAAGTTGTCTATTTGTTCAAATTGATTAGAGTTGGTTGTGGCATAGGATAACGTGTCATGTAAATTTTGATAATATCATGAAGATAAGAAACACTCAGGTTGTAAGAGATCTTCCAAGATTGGCAAAACCTACAAATAGTTTGTGCAAATAATGTTAGTTGGGTAAACAAAACAGAATCTCATTCAAAAGCAAGGAACAATCTTCTACCAAATTATTGGACCTAGTTCACACTAATCTATGTGGCCTGGCAAGAATCAGGAGTGTGCAAGGTGATAGATACTTCATGTTATTAATTGATGATCATTACCAGATGATGTGGGTGACTTTTCTGAAAGAGAAATCAGAAGCTCTTGAAAAATTCCAAATATTCAAGGCTATGGTAGAGAATGAAACTGGATTAAAATTAAAATGTCTGAGGTCTGATAGAGGTGGAGAATTCACATCTAGTGAGTGCATAGAATTCTATTAGAAACATGGCATAAAAAGACAGTTGTCTGGTCCTAGGACTCCACAGTAGAATGAAGTAGTAGAGAGAAAGAACTGGACCATCCAGGAAGCATCTAGAACCATGATGATGGAAGCAAATGCTCCTTAGATCTATTGGAGAGAAGTTGTAAGCATTGCAGTCTATACTCTGAATCGAGTACAAATCAAAAGAAATACCAGTAAGACTCCTTATGAACTTTGGTTTGGCATCACTCCCACTATGAAGTGTTTCAGAGTCTTTGGTAGAAAATGTTACATTAAAAGAGATGAAGATCTAGGAAAATTTGATGCTAGAAGTGATGAAGGAATATTCTTGGGATATTCTACTCGAATCAAAGCATATCGGTTATAACAAGAGATTGAGGAAGATTATAGAACGTACAAATGTGAAGGTTGATGAAGGTATTGGAAAACCCTCAAGGTTTTATGAATATGATGAAGATGATTAGAATGATGTTTTGATCTAAGGAGTCCAAGCCCTTTCTTAAATTCAGATTCAAACTGATCCAGTGAATCAGGAAGAAGAGATAAGTTTGAATGAACCTGTGCAAGAAATAGAAGTGCAAGTAACTCCCAAAGTTCCTAGGTATGTAAAACTGAATCACTTTGAAGACTAGATCATAGGTGATAAAAGAAAAGGTGTTCAAATAAGAAGAAGGATTGCTCAAGATTCAGAAGAGTATTGTCTGATTTCAAAGATTGAACCTAAGATAGTGAATGAAGCATGCAATGATGAAAATTGGACTAAAGCAATGGAGGAAGAGCTGATGCAAATTGAGAAAAATCACACTTGGGATCTTGTTCCCAGACCTAAAAACAAGAATGTGATTGGAACCAAATGGGTCTTCCAAAATAAACTGAATGAAGATGGTGAAGTAGTCAGAAACAAAGCCAGATTGGTTTGCAAGGGTTACTCCCAAGTAGAAGGAGTTGATTTTGAAGAAACTTTTGCTCTGGTGGCAAGAATTGAAGTAGTCAGATTATTTCTTGCTTTTGATGCCTTCAAGGATTTCAAAGTATATTAGATGGATGTCAAATCTGCCTTCCTGAATGGTGACTTGGAAGAAGAAGTTTACATTGAGCAACTGGATGGATTTCAATTATCTGATCATGGTGATATGGTCTGCAAGTTGAAGAAACCACTATATGGACTCAAGAAAGCTCCAAGAGCTTGGTATGAAAGATTGGATAAGCATCTTTTGAAGATTGGTTTCAACAAAGGTACTGCTGATAGTAATTTGTAATTCAAACTTGATCATAAAAATATCTTGATTGTTGAAGTGTTTTTTGATGATATCATTTTTGGAGGAAGAGGTAGTATGTGCAGAACCTTTGCAAATCAAATGAAAAGTGAATTTGAGATGTCCATGTTTGGGGAAATGAATTTCTTCTTGGGCCTGCAAATCACTCAAACAAAAAAAGGAATCTTCATTTCTCAGACCAAATGTGTGAAATAATTGTTGAAGAAATTTGGGATGGAAGACTCAAAACCAATGAATACTCCCATGGCAATTAGATGTAAATTGAGCAAAGATGATGACTCTCCTAAGGCTGATCAGAAAACGTACAGGTCAATGATTGGAGGACTATTGTATCTCACTCAAACTAGACCTAACATTATGAATGCCATTAGTCTTGTTGCTAGATTCCAAACTAATCCTAGAGAATCTCATGTCATGATAGTCAAGAGGATTTTTAGATATCTAAAAGGGACAGTTGAGTATGGATTGTGGTACCCCAGAGATCATGATTTTTCTCTTCATGCATATACAGATGCGGATTGGGCAGGAGATGTGGATGACCGGAAGAGTACCAGTGGTGGAGCATTCTTTTTGGGGAAGAGATTGGTTTCTTGGCTGAGCAAGAAATAAGAAGCAATATCTCTGTCCACTGCAGAAGCAGAATATATTGCAGCAGTGGGTAGTTGCACTCAAGTATTGTGGATGAAGCAAATGCTAAGGGATATCAGAGTGGAGTATGAAGAACCTACCACAATCTTCTGTGATAATTCAAGTCCAATTAACATATCAAAAAATCTGGTGTTGCACTCAAAGACCAAACATATATCCATCAAGTTTCACTTTTTGAGAGAGCAAGTGAACAAGAATGAAGTCAGATTGAAGTTTGTGCCATCCAAGGATCAGATTGCAGATATTTTTACTAAACCTCTACCTAAGGACTCTTTTCAGTATCTCAAGGAGAAGTTAGGGGTTATTACCCCTCCAGTTCTGAATTAAGGTGCACTGATGTGCATTAGTCCGGTGGATCTCATAGTCATATCTTGTGGTCTGGATTGATGATGGGAAGCTACTACTCAGGCGGAGCAGTTAGTATGATTCTGAATTGATGCAAGTATGTGCCCTTTGCCATTGATGTCAAAGGGGGAGAGAAGACATGTGAAAAACAAGTGGTTACTGATGAAAGGGGGAGTAGTGAAGGAGGAGAAGACATGTGAATGGTTGTTGTTGATAGGGGGAGTTATGTCAGTAAGGAGAAGTTTTTGTCTCGATGGTTAAAATAGTTTTTCACATCATATGTTGCCATCAATGACAAATGGGGAGATTGTTGCAAGTATGGAACTAATTGGTGTTGTCATTGATGTCAACATACTCCTGTTGCATTCATGATAAGGATTGGATGAGCTATGTGTTGAGGATATTGAGAAAATTAGTCCTAATCAGGAACAGAGAGGAACAATGGAGACAGTGAGTTAAAGATCCCAGCTAAGATGAAGATCAGATGATACACTTCAAAGGGTTTATAGATATGTGTCTTAATATGATCCAGTAAATATTATAGAGGTCCGCATGAAGATCTGAAGAAGTTATGGCCACTTAATTAAAATCAGTTCTAGTAGGTGTTCAGAGGTGACAGAGTGACACAGATAAGTCCGGTAAGATCTAGAAGTGCAAAATCTTGTTCTACAGATTTTGTGGAGTGTTTAGGAAGTCAATGTGAATTGACAGCTCAATTGGTTCATGGTCTGGAGGTCCGCAAGAATCTATTCCAATATGACAGTGATGACAGACTGTGTTCTTGAGGTTGCGGTTGAAGGAGAGAATGATTTCAGTGATTAGAAGTAGTGTGGATGTTCTTGGTGATTCAAGCAAGCTTGTGGAGGTCTTTTGATTGTGTGCAGTTCATGTTGGTGGTCTGCATTGAAGATTGAGCTCGTAATTAAAGAATTACTTCCGGATGATAGTGTTCTTCCTAACTCTGGCCAACTGGATGAGTTACACATCCTATGCATGATCTTGAAGATGTTCTGTGAAGAATGGCGTGTTCCTAAAGAAAGATTGAAGACTCAGATCTGTGTGGCTGATAGTGTGTTGATCCGCGTAAAGTCTTTTTGTAATTAGTCATATTGTATTTATATATTTGTTCTGTAATGTTTTCTGACTTGGATGATTATCCCTAAGTCGATGTCTTGTATAAATAAGGAGTTGTAAAGTCATTTCAAAGGTATTGTGTGGAGATGAGAGTGTGGTAGAGAGGAGTAGAGTGAAAGGTAGAGCAGAAGTATTGGACTTAAATGAAACTAACTCAAGCATGGTGAAGATGCTATTCTTCAGTTCAAGTATGTAACACTTATCATTCTATAGACAGTGTGTCTCCCATAGGCAGTGGGCCTCTTGTGAGTAGTGTGCTCGGGCAGTGAGCCCTATTTGGCATGTGCCATTTGTTCTTTCTATTCTTCTAATAGAGAATACAATCTTAGGTTAGTCACCCCGTGGTTTTTCCCTTAACCAAGTTTTTCACGTCAAAATCTTGGTGTCTTATGTGTTAATGTGTTTCTACTCTTGAATCGTTGCATTATGTTTCCATGATTGATTTATTATTATGCTGCTAAATTAAAAGAAGAATTTAAGTAATTAATCTAAAGAAATTTTTTGGACAACTGATTCACCCCCCCTCTCAGTTGTCTGTCATAAATCTAACATCTCCATGGGTGTCTTTCCAACAAGAGCTGATGTAGGAGATCTATTTACAAGATAGCAAGAAGTGGCAACAACTTCAGCCCAAAACTTTTGTTCTAGGCCAGCTCCACTAAGCATACTTCTAGCCTTCTCCACCAGTGTCCTGTTCATCTTCTTTGCAACTCCATTTTTCTACGGGGTGTATGGAGTTGTCTTATGTCTTTCAATCCCAATTTCCTTGCAATATTTATTAAATTTTGTAGAACAAAACTCACCACCATTGTCAGTTCTCAAACACTTAATCTTTTTACCAGTCTGATTTTCAGAAAAGGCTTTAAACTCCTTAAACTTATTATAGTCTTTAGATTTTCTTCTGAGAAAATAAATCTATGTCCTTCTATTGTAGTCATCTATGAAAGATACAAAATATATAGATTTTGATAACGAAGGAACATTAATAGGACCAAATACATCAGAATGAACAAGGTCCAACACACTAGAAGACTTATGCAAACTTGAATAAAAATGAAGACGATTTTGTTTTCCATATATGCAATGTTTGAAAAAGTCAAACTAAAGATTACAATCATCTAACCCCTCAATGAGGTTCTTATTTTTTAGGGTATGTAGACCCTTCTCACCAATGTGGCCAAATCTCTTATGCCATAACATTGTCTTTTCAACAGGAAGCTTAGCTTCCAAGTCATGAATACAACCATCAGGACTAGATACAACAAATTTCTTCACTGCTTGTTCAAATGGTAGGGATGAAGTGACTATTGCCCTCTTCCTTGAGTTAGAAGAACTATTGCATTGTGAAAAGCATGCCTCCATCTGAAACAAAGTACATCTCTTAGCACCCTTAGCAAGCACCGTAGCTCCTCTAGTCATCTTGCATCCTTCTTTTGAAAAGACAACCTGCACACCTGCATCATTCAACATACTTACAGAAAGTATGTTCCATGCTAGGCCTGGGATGTGCATAACCCTAGAGATCCCCTTCACTCGTCCATCAGGGAATCAGATAGAGACTCTTCCATGACCAACAATCTTTAGATGAGAGTCGTCACCTAGGTACACCTTTCCACCATCGAACTTCTCATACTTAGTGAACCAGTCTCGATGTGAGGTCATGTGGAATGATGCACTAGAATCAATCTGCCACACATCATCAAATGCATGAGTTGCTAGGGATGCGATGAAGGTATCACCATCATCTTGTGACTTGTTAGAATCTGAATCTAGGTTCGTCTTCTTCTTTTTCTTTTCGTCTTTGCATTCCTTTCAGAAATGCCTAGTTTTTCCATAGTTCCAATAGAGAGCCTTGGACTTTCCAAGAGATTTGGATCTCCCACGGGATTTGGATCTACCCTTCTCAGCTTTCTTGTCCTTCTTCTTCCCTTTCTCCTTGGGTCTTCCACGAACCGCAAGAGCCTCTTTGGCTGCCTCAGAATACTTTCTCTGCATCTCTTCGGTTAATAGCAAAGATACCACTTCATCCATTTTAAAAGTGGATGTGGTGCTCCCAACAACCATGACAAGATGATCTCATGAATCCGACAGAGAACAAAGCAGGGTCATACACTGATCCTCCTCCATCTTCACACCAACGGATGTTAATTGGGCAACCAACATGTTAAAAGCATTTAGGTGATCTACAATAGATCCTCCCTCCATTCAAACAGAGTTCAACTTCTTTCTCAGAAAAAGTTTGTTAACCAGTGATTTGTCTTGATACACATCTCCCAACTTCTTCCAAAGCAAGTTTGCAGTTTTCTCCTCATGGACATTTAATAGGATAGAATCAACAAGTCTAAGTCTTATGCGACCCTTAGCCTTTCGATCCTTAAGATCCTAATTAGCTTGTGACATTGCAGCTGGTTTTATTCCACTGATAGTTTCCTAGAGGTCCCGATCAACAAGCATGTCTTATCTTGAGCTTCCACAACTCGAAATTAGTGCCATTAAATTTCTCCACCTCTATCCTTCCAGATGTGCTTGCTATCTCCTTGCTACAATAAGATTCAAAATACTCTACATAGACTCCCACTCAACTTAAGATCAACTCAAAAAACCCCTACCCAACAACTAGGACCAAAGGTGATCAATCTCTGATACCAACTGAAAGAAAGTTAGGTGTGCGGAAATTGCTTCCTACACTAATCTAATGAGGGGAGAGCTATACAAATTCAATTTAACCTTTACAAATATAGCAACATGAAACATACAACATAGATATTGCAACAATACACACAGAACAAGAAAGAAGACATCAGAAGAGAGACAAATATATAACATGGGGAAAACCCTTATCAGGTGAAAAACCCCACACAGAAACCTACACAATGTATTATCAAAACTGAATGTTGTTTATAATACACTTGCAATGCAAGCTTCAATAGTCTTCGACACTCATGTCTAGAGTCAATCCGGCAGCATAACTGTACCTGTCAATCACATACTACTCCTCCTCTAAGCACCTATTTATATAGAATATTCAAGGAAAAATTGGCTCTATCTTGAAATGGGCGTCCAACTTGGCCTCATGGCCCAAAACCCATGCCTATGGACACTTGGTCAACATTGGAAGATGCATCTAACACTTGTCCACAACTCCCATCCCAAAGAGGTCACTTATTTCCAAAATGGGCTATGACAGATGGTTTTACGACTCTTACTACCATCATCGAATCTGTCATAGCAGTTACAACTTATAGCTGTAAGAGAATCTATCATACATAGGCTATAAATAGAATATTCTCTTACAACATGTCATAGTCCACCTTGGGCCACCCAAAGATGCCTTTTTCAAAGATGCTTCATGACACATGTCTTCACCTATCTTACAAGCTTCTATTTCGGACTCTTACATGTCATAACTTCATCATAGGAATCCATCATTACCGTTTCGGTCAACATTCCCTTACACAACATCCAAGATGCTGACACATGGCAAAATTCTCCTACCACAAAGTGGGATGCCTATCTTCTCATGTGAGGACAAAATTACAAGTTGTCATCTTCCATGTAGGATGACACATCACCGTGCGACATCCCACAAAATGACAATATGGAATTTACAATTAATTTACAACATAGGTAATGAATAAATAAATACAATCATAAATAATGCAAGGAATTACCATGGTTGAGACTCCTTAATTCCCAACACTACAGAAGCAGGAATAATGAAAGAAGAGGTCCGGTAAATAGAAAACCGGATGAGCAGAGACAAGACAAAGGCAAGGGAAAAATTCATATAAATGAGATCTAGAATGAAATGAGCAAGCCATGGGTCAAGAAAAGTGGTATGAATAATAGTGATGGGTCCGCACCAGAATCTGGTGCTAACAATTCCTCCGAAAATTGAATTAGGAGCTCGGGCTTAGGGGGAGAAGTATTAAAAATCAAATTCCCCTAGCCAGTAAGTGGGTGCCTAGATCTATCACAATAAGAGAATATATTTTGGATTATTTTAGATCATTTAGAAGGATCTCTAGAAGAAAAGAAGTGGATATGGCAATTTGCGAAGTGATTCATGAGAAACTACATCAAGAAACAGAGTAACCGGATGAAGTTAGGGAAACACATTTATTACATGCCAAATTAGGTCTTGCGGAGGATAAAAAGTCACTCGCTCAAGCATTTGAATCACTTTTCATTCGAAGAGAACAAGAAGAAGAGCACCTAAACTAAAATTCTAGAGATTGAAGCACAAAGAGCGAATTCAACCGGTAATTGATCAACCCTAGCTTTGCGGAAGAAAGAGGTATTTATCTGCGAAGCTTTCAACTTATAATCTTTTGCAAATGGCTACACCTTTGGTCATTGATATTATTGAAAGGCCTCGACCCAAATTTAAGAAGCACCCACACAAATCATTAGAAGTCGACCCATTAGGCCCATTTTCAAGTGTTCCGTATGGTGTGTTGCATGTTGAAGATATTAGGGTTTATATTCATGTGAGCATAGATGAATTTGGGGATTCAAGGTTTGTAGATTTGTTTGAGAGATATCTAAGGGATGAAAATCAAGATCTTAAACCCAAGTATAAGGCACTGTAAGATAAACATTTTATTCATATTATGGGGTTTCCAACATTCGATGAAAATGAATGGGTCCGGTATGTTTTAAGCCAAATGCATGATGAGTTTTTGTGGCTATTGAAACCATTCAAAATTACAAAGGATACTATCAGGATTATGACTGGGTTGAATTCTACTGGTGGTTTACCCATACTAAAAGCCGTGAAGAACCAGACTGTAACTGATACAACCGGTGCCAAATTTGATAGAAGGGCAATGACTATCAATGATATTATTGATCCAGATGTCAAGTTTGCATCAATGGTAATTGGCTACAAAATTTATCATTCCAATAGGGAGAATTCTATCTCTTGAACGACCATATATGCTGCGTATAAAATGTTAAAGGAAAATGTAGACTATGACTTGTGTGAATTATTGCAGAACCAACTAATTGAGAACTTAAACAAAATCAAGAAAGATAATAAAAACACCTTTAAATATGGTACATTGGTTCTATGTTTATTTTTCTACTTTATGAATGAGGTACCTGGAGTAAAAGGTGTACATTGGACTAATGACAAGCCAGTTGCTATTCAGATTAGAGATCATCTATGCAACATTGGTGACTATAAAGCACATAAAACTACAATATGGTGATACTTCAAGAATTTTTAGAATATGATGCATTCTAGAGAAAGAATCCCTAAATCGGTTGTTGAGAAGTACAAGAATGAAATATGTTTTATGGTGGACACTAATCAGTGCTTAATGGAAGCAGTAGTACCTAGAACTATTTGGATCATGCCCATGGGGTATGAGGTAGATGAGAAAATATTGAATATGTATGCTCAACACCTTTTGAGAAAGCCAAAAGACTCAACAGTTGAAAGATTTGGGACATATGAGGAGCTAAATGTAAAACTGCATGTTGAGCTCAGAAAACCTGAAATCAATAGGAAAGTAAGAAAAGAAGTTGAGTAGTTGGTTGAGAATCTAGGCCTCACAAAGGAAGCTGCAGTGAGGTAATTTAGGGAGAGAACTGAAAAGGCAGAGAAGGAGAAGTAGGATAAGAAACAAGAAAATATTCCAGTAGAAACCTCCTCCACATCAAGAACTACTAGAAGCTCTGTTGCTGCCCCTGTTCCCCCAAAACCTGTCAATCCTAAGAAACCAGAAGGAAAATCATCCGAAAAAGAAGGGAAATGAGTAAAAACTAAGGCCACCCAGATATATAAAAGCATGGAAAATGATGAAGAAGAAACTAATTCTGATATTGAGATCAAGGAGTTGAAGATCTCAGGTACAAATGCAACCAAGGTAACTAAAGAAAAACCCTTCGGAAGAAAAAGTGCAAGCAAGAGGCAAAAGACTGAAATATTTGTTGAAAAGCCTACTCTCTCTATGGATGATATCATCAAATTAGTCACTGTAGATGGGAATTTAAGGCCAATGACTAAATTCTTTGATTATTACAGTGATACTAATAAGAGGGTTCTAGAGGAAGCCATTGTCAAATATCTGAACATCTACAATAAGGCTTTGATTGAAATAACTTCTGAAATTCCAAAAAGTCTTGCAGATATTTTGGAGTTAAGAAAAGAGAATACTAAAGGTAAAGACATTGAGATTAGGGAGTAGGTGTTGATAAATCCGTGCCCTCAGATTACTCCAGATCAGATGAACATGATATTAAGGGAAGTGAAGGATGACTTCAGGAGGAAGAAGAGAATGAATAAACTCATACTTGGTGAAACAGATGAGATAGTCAAAGATACTCAGGATATTCTCCTGAATGCATTGAAAAGACAATCTTCCTATTGTTGAAGAGGAGACTAATGATGGAATTAACTCATCAATTCTAGATGTTGAAGAATTAAAGATCAATGAGCAGCAAACCTATGTGGAGGCACTAAGTCCTACTCAAGATGAGTTTGAGAAGAATGAGGATAAAAAATTAGAAGAGGCTGAAGAAAAAAGGGATACTCAGGATCAAACAGATGGAGTTAACATAGAAATAGAAATTCCCACTGAAGTTGACTCACAACAAAAGGAAGAAGAAGAATTCAAGGGTAAGAAAGATAAAGAAAAAGAAGATGGTGCAAATGTTGATGCACCCAAAGAAAACAGTCATGATACTAACACTAGGAAAACTCTAGGAAAGGTAGGTGGTCCAGAAATTGTGGCAAGAGACATTGCAGATGTAGTGAAGAGTTTTTTGAGTAAAGAAATTCTAGAGTTTGATGAACCAGAACTGATTCAAGGACCAATCAACTTGGATACTTTCTCGCTGGTCCAAATGATGAAGATAGCATCTTTCACACAAGTCAAGGAAAGAGAAAAGATATTGAAATCTCACATAGAGGATAGTGAACTATTAGGCCTTGCATCCAGTATAATGGAGAAGATAATGCCAACCTTCCACAAGAATCCATCTAATTCTCCCTCTCAAAATCTGAAGAGCCTTGTAAATTCTATAAGTACACACTTTGAGTCCTTTGAGAAGTCTACAGAGATTAAAGTTTGGAATGAATTTTTGGATAAGAGATTTAGTGAGCTAAAGGGCCTAATAGGGAATGATAGAAAGGTACTTGATATCAGTATAAAGATTATCCAAAATGCTCTTAATGACAAAGGTGATGTATACAAATTTTGTCTATCTTGGCCCAAAGTTATTAAGGATATTGAGAAGAAGATAAAGGAGCGGGAACAAAAATTGTTGAATCTATCTCAAAATTTTGATCCTCTAACAGTTTCTCTAGTAAGTTAGGAGTGTCAAGCAATTAGCTTGACTGATGAAATAAAGAAACTTGTTAAAGAAAAGAGCAATATTGTGGAGAGAATGTGTGAGCTCCGGGGATTGATTGCCCCCAAGTTAGAAATAATGTTTACTGCTTTATCAGAAGCTCAAGTTGCAGTTTGGATAGGTGATCCTTCAAATCTGAAGAAAGCAGAAACATAGGCATTCCTACTAAGTGGACACATCTCAATTTTGGATGGCATGAAAATAAGTTGGGCCTTTGAACTTGTGCAATTGAAAAATAGTTTTGCATATATTCTCAAGTTCATGTAAATATAATACATGGATTATTTGTACATATGTGGCCTTGTATACAGATTGCTTGTGTAAATTTTGGTTTGCGGATCCCACCCTTTGCCAGTGATGTCAAAGGGGGAGTGAGAGACAGTGAAAAATGAAATAAAATGAGTAATCTATCAAGGGGGAGCAATGGAAGAATATATAAGTGTACACAGTAGGGGGAGTCAGTCATGACACTTAGTCATTTTTCACTAAGTGTTGCCATCAATGCCAAAGGGGGAGATTGTTGGCAAGAGACACTGTAAGGCATGTCATTGTTGGAAACAATGCAGATAACTAAGAAGGGGAGTGAATCAGTTATCTTATAACTTTTCTATTTTCTTTCTTTTTCTTAACTTATCATTTAATGTTATGCCAAAACAAGACAATCATAAGAGTTGAAAAAAAATTTAACACATGACACAAGGATTTTTATGTGGAAACCCTATTAAGGGAAGAAACCATGGGGTGACTAACCCAAGATTGTATTCTCTATTAAAATAATAAAGAGTACAAATTTGGCACTTGCCAATTAGGTCTCACTGCCCGAGCACACTACTCATAAGAGGCCCACTGCCTATAGGAGACTTATAGTCTACAAATGATTACAAATGATACCAAGGTGTCTAAACTAATGAACAACATCTATGCATGCAGGATTTCAGTTCCGGTTAGGTACGGTATACTGATCTGGCACATTTCATTCTTCCTCTTCTCAATATAACTTTTCTGTCACATTTCAGGCTTGAATTACTACCTTCGCACTTCTCTCTACTTTTCTTCATACTTAACCATACATCTCATCACTATCACACACTTACAGGCTTGAATCCATCAGGTATATATATCTGCATCAAGGATTTCCAACAACTTCTTAGTCGGCAACAAGAACACCTAAGATATTTGCAATTTATTAATCCGTCGGCTGAATCTATGCTTGATTAGTGATGCGCATCAAGAACATAGGCATAGAAGTCTTAAATCATGTCAGCTAACAATGTATAATATCATAGATTGCTTGATCGAGACCTTTTACACATCCGGATTGAAGTTTGATACTCTGCCGGTCAGTTCTTTCTCTATCTGCTCTGCTTGGTTGGAACCCAACACTCAGATGCTCATATCTTTTTCTTGCTTTATCACCAGAGGCTAAATCTTTGGAATATAGTAGTCATGATACCCCTCTTGACTTGTCCAAGTCTGCCACTTACTGAGTTACACCATCTAAGAGATCCAAACCTGATTGTTGGACCTTGTTACATACTCTATTCTTGTTCACTGGACCAAAGTAATCTTTAGTCTGTCTTCCAGTATAGGCATATTATATACAGCGGATGTGTGGGATAGACTTTGTTGCAATCAATGACAACACTTATGAAGCCACACAATGTCTCTTGCCAACAATCTCCCCCTTTGACATTGATGGCAACACTTAGTGAAAAATGGCTAAGTGTCGTAGTAACTCCCCCTTGGTTGATGCTCTGTCTTTTGCACTAATTTACCGAAGCTCCCCCTTAGCTAGACTCCACATTTTTCACTACTCTTCACTCCCCCTTTGACATCAGTGGTGGAAAAGGATGGAATCCGCATACCAAAATTTTGCAAAAAATATTCTATACATGGCCACATAAGTATATATAAATCATATGTTACACTTACATATACTTAAGTATATCCGTAAAGGTTGTCTTCAACTGGATGATTTTTGTGGCCCAACCCCTCTTCATTCTATCCAAAATGGAGATGTGTCCACGTAACAAAAACGCATATGCTTCTGCCCTCTTTAAGTTTGTTGGATCACTGGTCTGGATTGTATTTTTTGCCTCTGTCAAGGCATCATGCATTGTCTCTAACTTAGGGATGATTATCCCTCTGAGCTCACCCATTCTATCCATTATGTTCTTTTTCTCCTTAACCAGTTCTTTAATTTCATTTATTATAGCAATAGCTTGACATTCATGATTCACCAGAGAGGTAGTAAGGGGATCAAAATTATGAGATAAACTTGACAGTTTTCCTTCTTGTTCTTTCACTTTCTTCTCAATGTCCTCTGTCACTTTGGGCCAAGATAAACATAATTTGTATATGTCCCCACCATCTTTAAGAGCATTTTCAAGGCTCTTTATGCCAATACCTAAGGATCTTCTATCATAGTAATTATCCCTTGTACTTCATTGAACCTTTTTCCCAAGAACTCCTTTCGGACCTTAGTTTCTGCCGATTTCTCTAAGGATTCAAAATAAGTGTTAACAGAATTGACTAAGTTTTTTGGATTACTGGATGGAGAGGTAGAAGGATCCTTTTGATAGGTTGGCATAATCTTCTCCAGTATCCTAGATGCAATCTCCAACATCTTATAATCATCCATATGAGATTTTAGAAGTTTCTCTTTTGCTTTGCCCTGAGCAAAAGATGTTACCTTCATTATCTGGATTGGAGATAGAGAGTCAAAGTTTAGTGGCCCTTGAATTAGCTCAGGTTCATCTAGCTCCATTATTTCTTTGTTTA
This sequence comes from Cunninghamia lanceolata, assembly GCA_027924645.1. NCBI lineage: Eukaryota > Viridiplantae > Streptophyta > Pinopsida > Cupressales > Cupressaceae > Cunninghamia > Cunninghamia lanceolata. The sequence continues at coordinate 18,261,049 of BSBN01000547.1, forward strand.
GGAAATTTTGTACTGTCTCTGCAATGTCTCTTGCAGACTCTACTTCCTTCCTTTTGGGGACATCTGGACTGACTTGCTTATTGATCTTTGTTTCTTGTACCTGTCCTTCCTTTTTCGGAGTAGAGGAGTCTAGTGCCTTAGATGGCTCTTCATTATTTTTATTTAATCCTTTGACATCCTTGTCAAAAAATGTTTCTTCTTTTTGTCCTTCCTCTTCCAGAATAGAGGAATCTAATGCCTGAGATGATTCTTCATCATTTTTCTTTAATCCTTCAACATCCATGTTAGAAAATGTTTCTTCTTTCTGTCCTTCCTCTTCTGGAATAGAGGAATCTAATGCGTGAGATGATTCTTCATCATTTTTCTTTAATCCTTCAACATCCATGCTAGAAGGCTCTTCATCTGTTTCCTCTATAATGGGAAGATTGAATCTCTTCAAGGCATTCTAGAGGATTTCTTTTGTTTCGTTGCCTATTTGTTCAGTCTCACCAAGCATGAGTTTGTTCTTTCTGGATTTGCTCTGGAAATCATCTTTACACTCCTTGAAAATTATGCCCATTTGTTTTGGAGTGAAAGAGGGGCAAAGCTATATCATTATTTGCTCCCAGATCTCTAAGTCTTTAGCCTTTGCATTCACTTTTTTTTGTTCCAATACTTCTTCTAGGCTTTTTGGAATTAATGAAATTATTTCAATGAATGCTTTGTTATAGATATTCAAATACTGATGAAGGGGGTAAATCATAGAACACATAATAATAGAAATTGCACATAGAAAATAGAATGATATTTTATTAATATGGGCAAAACATTACATTATAGAAGCTCAAATACAATCAGAGGATGAATCCCCTACATGCTACAACACATTATAGTGCCCTCTCTCAAGACTCTAGAATCTTCAGCCTTCTGTAACCCCAAATCAACTAGGGTTTCTATTCTCCCACCCTTTTCTTGACTCTACACCTTCCCCCTTAAGTCTACCACCCAAGGGTTCCCAAAAATGGTCATATATAGTCTTTTTTGGCGGCCACTAGCTTAATTTTGAAATTTGCATCTCCCTCCAAAAATAGGTCAACTTCGCGGGGCCATAACTTTCGATCCGACTATTGAATTTTCAATTATAATACCTTTTTGGAAAGCTCCTGAAAAGACGATGGTGCACAAGTAGTACCAAAAGGTAGACTACTTGGGTATCCTACCAAATTTTGGGCCCATCCAGAGTCTCTAAGTGCCTCAAATTTGACTTTGAATATTTCAATAGGATTTTTGGAATTTAAAATTTTAATATCTCACAAATGACAAATGATATTGAAGTGATTTCTTCACCATTAGCTTCAATTCACCATTCTAGAGGTTTGTGTAAGATTTTGTATCCAACCATGCACAAATGCAAACTTACTAAAAATAGTAACCCTGCCAAATTTAGCCCTTATTGAAAAGAAACAACATTTTTTTTTAGTTGATGCAAGATTGCTCTTACACCCTGGATGCTCCTACATCAGACACCCAAGGTAATTTAAAAAGTGACCCTGTCACTTCTCATGAGTTAGAGGGAAACCAAAATGGTTAACATCAGTCTTAGATAACCATGATGAATCTTCAACAGGCCTTCCTTTCTATTTCACCAAGTATTCTGTATACTGCCTATTTCTTGTACTCTTACCCACACGGCTATATAGAATGCCCTCTATCTCCTCCTTCTCTAAAGTAGATGTTGGAATGTCCCACTGTGTTCCTTTATCAAGTCCATCATCATGATACTCTGTCAAATCTAAAATGTTGAACACTGGCGAAATATTGATGTCATCAGGTAACTCTACCTCAAATACATTTCCTGAATCATGCTTCTTCAGGATTTTACATGGACCAAATTTCTTCATTTTCAACTTATTGTATGTTCCAATTGGGAACCTTTCTTTTCTCAAGTGAACCATGACTTCATCTCCTACCTGGAACTCCTTATATCTCCTCTTCTAATCTGCCTTAGCCTTGTACTGGATATTCATCTTATTAATGTGCTTTCTCACTTCTTCACGCAAATTCTTTAGGTGTTCTGCAAAGTCTTTAGCCTCAACACTTGTCTTTTCTCCTTTGTCTAGCTTCCTTAACTCCAAAGCATTTCTTGGACTATTGCCATATACAATCTGGAATTGCAATTTACCAGTACTCCTATTGATAGAATTGTTGTACGCGAATTCTGCCTGTGGCAAAATCAAATCCCATCCCTTGGGCTTATCTCCTACTGAGCATCGTAACAGGTTACCCAAACTCCTATTCACCACTTCTGTTTGTCCATCTATCTATGGATGGTGTGCAGAACTAAAATTCAAATATGTTTTCAACTTCTTCCATAATGTCCTCCAGAAATAACCAACAAACTTGGTATCTCGATCTGAAACTATGTTCTTAGGACCATGTAGTCTCACCACTTCCCTGAAAAATAACTCTGCAATATGAATATCATCATTAGTCTTCTTACAAGGAATAAAATGGGCCATCTTTGAGAATTTGTCCACCACCACAAAAATGGAATCATGTCCTCTCTGTGTCCTTGGTAAAACAAGAACAAAATCCATACTAATATCATCCCATGGCTTCTTTGGTATAGGTAATGGCTGATATAGCCATGTATTCTGACTTGTTCCTTTTGCCATCTGACACACTCTGCAACTCTGCACAAATTTCCTCAAATCTTGTTGCAATTGTGGCCAGTAATAATGTTCACCAATGATAGCGATGGTCTTATCTTGACCAAAGTGTCTAGCTAATCCTCCACTATGCTTCTCCTTAATTAGGTTCTCTCTCATGGAACTCCTCGGAATGCACAACTAGCTTCGTCTAAACAACATGCCATATTGGATTATGAAATCCAACCATTTTGTCCTATCTGAAGTAACAGGTTCCAGACAAGCCTTCCAGGCCTCTGCAAATTCTGGATCTTCAAGATACAAACTTTTGAGCTCATCAAACCCAACAACCTCTATTGTCATTTCTGTTAATAAATTTTGCCTTCTACTCAAAGCATCTGTAACTCTGTTGGACTTCCCACTCCCGTGCTTCAAAACAATAGTATAAATCTGCAAAAACTCAATCCATTTTAAGTGCCTTTGATTTAACTCTCCTTGAGTATTAAGATACTACAAACCCTGATGATCAGTATATAAAACAAACTCTTTTGGTAACAAATAATGTCTCCATTTCTTCAAAGCCTGAACTATTGCATAAAACTCCTGATCATAAACAGAATACTTTTTCTTGGCATCATTAAGCTTCTCACTAAAATAGGCAATGGGCTTACCTTCTTGATGTTAGATCTAGGGCACACAACTGAGAGGGGGGGAGTGAATCAGTTGTACAAAAACTTGCTTCTACTTCAAACACTTGATTCTTCTTTGTTAGTTAATAGCATATCAATTAACCATTCATGAAAGCATAATGCATAAACACAGGAGCAGAAAAACATCAACACATTAGACACCAAGATTTTGACGTGGAAAACCCGGTTAAGGGAAAAACCACGAGGTGATTAACCCAAGGATTATTCTCTGTTAGAAGAATAAGAAAAATGAATGGCACATGCCAATTAGGGCTCACTGCCCGAGCACACTGCTCACAAGAGGCACACTACCTATAAGAGACACATTGTCTACAAAGTGATAAGAATCACAAACTTGAACTGGAGATTGACATCTTTATCATGCCTAGATCAGTTCCATTTAAGCCTGAGATACTTCTGCTCTGCCTTTTTCTCTTTCACTATACCACACTCATCCGCTCCATAACCTCCTTTGAAATGAACTCACAAACCTTTATTTATACAAGGCATCGACTTAGGAATGATCATCTAAGTCAGCAATCATCTATAAGAGCATTTGCAAGTCGGCAATCATCCACAAGAACATTCGCAAGATGAATAACTCATCCGGTCGGCCAGTCTAAATAAGAATATCTTCATCCGGAAGAATATCTTCAATTTCGGGCTCTAACACTAATGCGGATTGACAACACAACCTCAACATGATGCAAGAACCTTCACAAGCTTGCCTGAATGACCAGGTACATCCGCACTTCCTCTACTCACTGGAATCTCTTCTCTTCATCCAGAACTTCAAGAACACAGTCTGTTGCGACTGTCAAACTGAAACAGGTTCTTTTGGACCTCCAAACTTTGTACAAACTAAGATGACACATCACAAGGACATCCCAAACACTCCTTCCAATCCGCAGAGTCTCACAATGCACCTCCGGATCTCACTGGACCTTTTTGTAACACTCTATCCCTCCAGAGCATCTCCCGGAACTGGTTCTACTTGACCGATCACAACTTTTTTATATCTTCATGTGGACCTTTGAAATCTTAACTGGATCATCTCAAGACTCATATCTACAAACCCTTTAATCCGCATCCTTTGATCCTCAACCTATTGAGTACATTTGCCTTCTTCTCATCACTGTTCTTCACTGTTCCTGATTGAGACTAATTTTCTCAATATCCTCAGCACATAGCTCATCCAAACCTTCTTTCCAATGCAATATGAGTATGTTGACATCAATGACAACATTGGTTAACCTCATACTTGCAACAATCTCCCCCTTTGTCATTGATGGCAACATATGATGTGAAAAACCATTAAGACAAGAACTTCTCTTTTCTGTCACAGCTCCCCCTATCAGCAACAACTCTTCACATGTCTTCTCTTCCTTTATTGCTCCCCCTTTGACCATCAACCACTTGTTTTTCACATGTCTTCTCTCCCCCTTTGACATCAATGGCAAAGGTCTCATACTTGCACTTGTAACATATCAGAATCATACCAGCTGCTCCCCCTTAGTAGCAGCTCCCCATCACCAATCCAAATCACAAGACATGACTATGATATCCACTAGACTGATGCACATCAGTGCATCCTAGTTCATCGCCAGAGGGGCCATGACCCCTAACTTCTCCCTGAGATGCTCAAAAGAGTTTTTGGGAAGAGGTTTAGTAAAAATATTTGCAAGCTGATCCTTGGAGGGCACATACTACAATCTGACTTCACCCTTGTTCACTTGTTCTCTCAGAAAGTGAAACTTGATAGATATGTGCTTGGTCTTAGAATGCAACACCGGATTCTTGGAAATGTTTATTACACTTGAATTATCATAGAAAATTGTGATAGGCTCCTCATATTCTACTTTCATGTCTCTTAACATCTGCTTCATCCATAAGATTTGAGTGCAATTGCCTGCTGCTGCAATATATTCTACTTCAGTTGTAGACAGAGATATTGCTTCTTGTTTCTTGCTTAGCCAAGAAACCAATCTCTTTCCCAAGAAGAATGCTCCTCCACTGGTGCTCTTCCGGTCATCCACATCTCCTACCCAATCTGCATTTGTATATGCATGAAGAGAGAAATCCTGATCTCTAGGATACCATAGGCCATACTCAACTATCCCCTTTAGATATCTAAAAATCCTCTTGATTGCCATAACATGAGATTCTCTAGGGTCAGCCTGAAATCTTGCCACAAGACCAATAGCCTGCATTATATCTGGTCTAGTCTGAGTGAGATACAATAATCCTCCAATCATTGATCTGTACTTGGTCTGATCTTTCTTAGGAGAGTTATCATCTTTGCTCAACTTACATCTGGTTGCCATAGGAGTGTTCATTGGCTTTGAATCTTCCATTCCAAATTTCCTCAACAATTCTTTCACATATTTAGTCTGAGAGATAAAGATACCTTTCTTTGTCTGAGTAATTTGCAGACCCAAGAAGAAATTCATTTCACCAAGCATTGACATTTCAAACTCACTTTTCATTTGATTTGCAAAGGTTTTACACAAACTATCTCTTCCTCCAAAAATGATATCATCAACAAACACTTCAACAATCAGGATGTTTTCATTTTCTATTTGGAAATATAGATTACTGTTGGCAGTACCTTTGTTAAAACCAATCTGCACAAGATGCTTATCCAACCTTTCATACCATGCTCTTGGGGCTTGCTTCAATCCATACAGTGCTTTCTTCAACTTGCAGACCATCATCATGATCAGATAATTGAAATCCATCTGGTTGTTCAATGTATACTTCTTCCAAATCACCATTTAGGAAGGTAGACTTGACATCCATCTGATATACCTTGAAGTCTTTGAAGGCAGTATATGCAAGAAATAATCTTACTACTTCAATTCTTGCTACCAAAGAAAAGGTTTCTTCAAGATCAATTCCTTCTATTTGAGAGTAGCCTTTGCAGACCAATCTGGCTTTATTTCTGATTACTTCACCAACCTCATTTAGTTTGTTCTGGAAGACCCATTTGGTTCCAATCACATTCTTGTTTCTAGGTTTGGGAACAAGATCCCAAGTGTGATTTTTCTCAATTTGCTTCAACTCTTCCTCCATTGCTTTGGTCTAGTTTTCATCATTGCAAGCTTCATTTATTATCTTAGGTTCAATCTTGGAAATCAGACAGTATTCATTTGAATTTTGAGCAATTCTCCTCCTTGTTTGTACCCCTTTGCTTTTGTCACCTATGATCTGATCTTCAGAATGATTTAGAGTTACATACCTTGGAACTTTGGGAGTCTCTTGCACTGCTGTTTCTTGATCAAGTTCATTCAGACAAACCTTTTCTTCCTGATTTACCGAATCAGTCTGAACCTGACTTTTAGGAAGAGATTGAGTTCTTTGAACCAGAACACCATCCTGATCATCTTCATCATATTCATAAAACCTTGAGGGCTTCTCAATTCCTTCATCAACCTTCACATTTGTACTTTCTATCATCTTTTTCAGTCTCTTATTGTAACACTGGTATGCTTTGCTTTGAGTGGAGTAACCCAAGAAAATTCCTTCATCACTTCTAGCATCAAACTTTCCTAGATCTTCATCTCTTTTGATGTAACACTTGCTACCAAATAATCTAAAATATTTCACAGTAGGAGTTATAACAAACCAAAGTTCATAAGGAGTCTTATCGGTATTGTTTCTGATTTGAACTCGGTTGAGAGTGTAGACTGCAGTGCTGACAGCTTCTCTCCAAAACATCTGAGGAACATTTGCTTCCATCATCATTATCCTGGAAGCTTCCTGGATGGTCCGGTTCTTTCTCTCAACTACTCCATTCTGTTGTGGAGTCCTAGGAGCAGACAACTGTCTCTTTATGCCATGCTTCTCACAAAAGTCTATGAATTCACCAGATGTGAATTCACCACCTCTATTAGACCTTAGACACTTCAGTTTCAATCCAGTTTGATTCTCTACCATAGCCTTGAAGATTTTGAACTTCTCAAAGGCTTCTGATTTCTCTTTTAGAAAGGTAACCCACATCATTTGGGAATGATCATCAATCAGTAACATGAAATATCTATCACCTTGCATACTCTTGATTCTTGTCGGACCACATAGATCAGTATGAACTAATTCCAATAATCCGGTAGAGGACTGATCTTTGCTTTTGAATGAGACTCTGCTTTGTTTTCCTAGCTGACATTCTTTGCATAAACTATTTGTAGGTTTCACCAATTTTGGAAGATCTCTTACAGCCTGAATATTGCTTATCTTGATGATGTTATCAAAATTTACATGACACATCCTTCTATGCCATAGCCAACTCTGATCAACTTGAACAAATAGACAACTTTTATTTGAACCAACTAGATGGAAGATATTACCTTTTGTTTGAGTGCCGGATGCAATCTCAGTTCTGGAGCTTTCAAAGATCCTGCATCTTCCATTTTTGAACCAAAGATCATACCCTTTATCTACTAACTGTCCAACACTGAGAAGATTGTGCTTCAATCCTTCAACATATAGTACATTACCAGTTTTGCTCTTTCCATCAAAAGAAATAGTTTCCCTACCTCTGATTCTACCTGCAGAATTGTCACCAAACTTTACCATTCCTCCTTCATACCTTTCTAAATCTAAGAACTTGTTCTTGTCACCTGTCATGTGGTGAGAGCATCCACTGTCAATAACCTAATCATCCTTTTCTTCAACTTGGGCAGCCAAAGCTCTTTCTACAACCTTATGATTGACAGATTCAGAGGATATTGGTTCTTCTTCCCTGATGGCAATAAACACCCATTCATTTTCAGATTTGTCTCCTATCTCTAATTCATCATCTATTACTCCTTCATTATCAGCTTCTTCATGAACATAATAACAGTTCTTTTGGAACCTTTGTCTGTTGGAGTTTGACCTTGCAGATCTTTCCAGACATCTTGAAGCAAAAAGACCAATCTTATTGTAGTTGAAGCACTTAAAAGGTAACTTTTCTTCATACTTACTGAATCCTCTTGGCAATCTGTTTGCAATGAGGGCTTCAAGATGAGCTATTTTTGCTTCTTCCTCTTCCATGTCTTTCCTTGCTTGATCATACCATGACAGCTTCCTTGAAGAGTTTTCTCCTAGATCAAATCTTTGTTTGCCTTTCACATAGGCACTGGCTTTGAATGTAGATTCAGTCTTGGGGGGATCATCTCCAAACTCTGTCATTTCAAATGCAGCCAGTTTGCCAGCTACTTGCTCTCTTGTGATAGTTGCATGGGCTCTGAATTCATCAATGGCAGCAACCTCGATCTTGTAGGCAGTAGGAAGGGATCTGAGAATCTTGCAAACAATTTCATTTTCATCTAGAACTCCACCAGCATTCTTGATTCCACACACTAGCTCATTCACTCTTGGCATAAAAGTAGTGATATTTTCATCATCTCTCATCTTCAATCTTTCAACTTTCCCTTTCAGACTTTACAACCTTGCACTCTTAACAAACTCATCTCCTTCATGCAGAAGTTCCAATTTAACACAAATCTCATATGTAGTTGGTAGGTCAATGACATTTGAGAGCTTTGAATCATTCAATGTGCTTAGAAGAGTTTCTTTGGTCCTCAAATTGTTTTCAGCATCTGTGATCTCATTCAGAGTTGTCAGACCACCCTGTGGAGGTACATATGGTTTTGAGACCATGGCCAAGTATGCTTTTCCCATACACTCCAAGTGACATTTCATGCAACCTTTCCAGAGAGTGAAGTTGGTTCCATTGAACTTCAGACTATCCTTTTTGTATGACGACATCCTGGATCTCCTCAAGTGGTTGAGCTCCTTTTAGAGGAACTTGGCTTTGATACCAATTGTTAGATCTAGGGCACACAACTGAGAGGGGGGGTGAATCAGTTGTACAAAAACTTGCTTCTACTTCAAACACTTGATTCTTCTTTGTTAGTTAATAGCATATCAATTAACCATTCATGAAAGCATAATGCATAAACACGGGAGCAGATAAACATCAACACATTGGACACCAAGATTTTGATGTGGACAACCAGGTTAAGGGAAAAACCACGGGGTGATTAACCCAAGGATTATTCTCTGTTAGAAGAATAAGAAAAATGAATGGCACATGCCAATTAGGGCTCACTACCTGAGCACACTACTCACAAGAGGCACACTGCCTACAAGAGACACACTATCTACAAAGTGATAAGAATCACAAACTTGAACTGGAGATTGACATCTTTATCATGCCTAGATCAGTTCCATTTAAGCCTGAGATACTTCTGCTCTGCCTTTCACTCTTTCGCTATACCACACTCATCCGCTCCATAACCTCCTTTGAAATGAACTCACAAACCTTTATTTATACAAGGCATCAACTTAGGAATGATCATCTAAGTTGGCAATCATCTATAAGAGCATTCATAAGTCGGCAATCATCCACAAGAACATTCGCAAGATGAATAACTCATCCGGTCGGCCAGTCTGAATAAGAATATCTTCATCTAGAAGAATATCTTCAATTCCAGGCTCTAACACTAATGCGGACCAACAACACAACCTCAACATGATCCAAGAACCTTTGTAAGCTTGCCTGAATGACCAAGTACATCTGCACTTCCTCTACTCATTGGAATCTCTTCTCCTCTTCATTCTGAAACTTCAAGAACACAGTCTGTCACGACTGTCAAACTGAAACAGGTTCTTTCGAACCTCTAAACTTTGTACAAACTGAGATGACACATCAAAAGGACATCCCAAACACTCCTTCCAATCCACAGAGTCTGACAATGCACCTCCGGATCTCACCGGACCTTTTTGTAACACTCTGTCCCTCCGGAGCATCTCCCGGAACTGGTTCTACTTGACCGATCACAACTTTTTCATATTTTCACGCAGACCTTTGAAATCTTAACTGGATCATCTCAAGACTCATATCTACAAACCCTTTAATCCACATCCTTTGATCCTCAACCTATTGAGTACATTTGCCTTCTTCTCATCACTGTTCTTCATTGTTCCTGATTGAGACTAATTTTCTCAATATCCTCAGCACATAGCTCATCCAAACCTTCTTTCCAATGCAATATGAGTATGTTGACATCAATGAAAACACTGGTTAACCTCATACTTGCAACACTTGACTCAAAATAGCTCCTATACCACTACCACTAGCATCACAATCTACCTGAAATACCTTATTCAAATCTGGAAGTGCCAAAACAGGTTGTTCTACAAATTTTTGCTTCAATGTATCAGAGCTCTTATTTGCTCTTTTAGTCCATCTAAATTCTTTTCTATCCCCTCTCATTATCTCAGTTAGGGGTGCACAAATGCTACTGAAATTCGTAATAAACTTTCTGTAAAAACTTGCCAAACCATGAAAAGATCTTACCTCAAAATCACTCCTTGGTGTAGGCCATTCAATGATAGCCCTCACCTTCTCTGGGTCCATCTTAAGACCTTCCTCTGAGACAACAAATCCTAGGTATACCAACTCCTTCTTTACAAAACTACATTTCTTGAGATTGATCAACAACTTCTCCTCCCTTAGCTTCTCTAAAACTCTTCTGATATGCATCAAATGCTCATCCCAAGTCTTACTGAAAATCAAAATGTCATCTAAATAAACAATAACAAAACTTCCCAAAAATTCTTTTAGTACCTCGTTCATGAGCCGCATGAATGTGCTCAGTGCATTGGTTGGCCCAAATGGCATGACTAACCACTCATACAAACCTTCCTTTGTTTCAAATGCTGTCTTCCACTCATCTCCTTCTCTGATTCAAATCTGGTGATACCCACTCTTTAGATCAATCTTTGTGAAGTACTTGGCTTCACTCAAACAATCCATTATGTCATCCATTTTGGGCAATGGAAATTTGTACTTGATTATGATCTTGTTGATGGCTTAGGAATCTATACACATCCTCCACTCTCCATCTTTCTTTGGTGCTAGTACTGCAGGTACCACACATGGACTCGAGCTTTCTCTTATCAATCCCTTCCTCAACAACTCCTGAACTTGTTTGTTCAACTCTTCACTCTTTGTTGGAGTCATTCTATGGGCTGCCTTGTTTGGAAAACTAGCTCCTGGTATCAAATCCATTTGATGACTTATCTTCCTTACTGGTGGTAAACCTTCTGGTACATTATCAGAGATAATGTCCTGAAATTCTTCCAACATATTTGAGACTTCTACTGGTATATCTTCACATTTCTCTTGACTAATCTTAGGAATCAATGCAAAGCAATGATGCTCATGCTTCATACCCTCCAAAAATTTCCTACCATCTACCAAGAAAATTCTGGCAGTACTACATACCTTTTCTTCCACCTCCTTCAAGGGATTCAACTTATGATGAACTCCATCCTTTGTTAGGGAATATGTGTTTGTACGACCATCATGGACATCACTCCTATCATACTGCCACGACCTCCCCAATAACATATGACATGCATCCATCGGTATGATGTCACACAGTACCTCATCATGGTAGTCACCAATCTTGAACTTCACTAAACACTGCTCATTAACCAAAGCTCTATGGTCCTTCTGCAAGCATGCAATCCGGTATGGATGCAGATGCTTTCTTCTTGTCAACTTCAACTTGTCAACCATCTCGTCTAGAACAAGATTATCAGTGCTTCCATTGTCAATAATAATATCACAACACTTACCTTCATATCTGCACCTTGTGTGGAATAAACTATTCCTTTGATTGGGTTCTTTCTCCTCATTCAACAAAGTTCTTCTGACAACTAAGGTTCTCCCCTTTCAGCATCTTCAGAGCACTCAGATTGTGCATCTTCATCGACATGTGCAACTTCTGCATTACCTTCAAGTCTTCTATTTGTCCTTCCTTGATGTTGTGGACACTCGTATGCTCGATGTCCTTCTCCACATTGGAAACAAGTTCCTCTGAAACCTCCTCTCCCAGGTCCTTGCCCAAGTCTGCCTCTTCCTCTTCCTCTTTGCTCACCATTGTTCTGGTCATGAGGGAGGTAGGTATTATCTGCTCTCTAATTTCAACTGGTGCCAGCTTCTTCACTTTTCTTTGAATCTTCATTTCGGCCCCCATAGGGTCTTCCACCAGTCCTTCCGCCTTGAACTCTTCCCCTTTGCTTGTTGTCAAATCTTTTATTTAGCTTCTCTTCCACCTTCAGGGAAAATTGGTATGCATCTTCTATGGTGGTCATTCTGACCAGGCTCAACTCCTCTTGAATACTTGGCCTCAACCCATTAATGTAACGGGCTACCTTCTCCTTAATGGCCTCTGCATGACCGGTTCTGATAGTAATCTTATAAAAATCTTTTGTATACTCCTTAACAGACTTGTTGCCTTGCTTCAATCCTTGCAGCTTCTTCAACAACTCCATCTCATAATCCACAAGAATGAACTGCTTCTTTAGTTTCTCCACCATCCGATCCCATCTCGTGATCTTTCCTTTCCTCTTCTATTCCTCTCTAACTAGACCTCCTTCCACCAAATACTGGCATAGCCCTTCAATTTTATTTTTTGTAAACTTGACCCGATTTGGGTCTTCCACATCTTCATACTCAAAATATTCCTCCATGTCATTAATCCAATCAATAAGCTGTTCTGGATTCAAATCTCCAGAATATGTAGAAACTTTGATCCTGGGCCTCTTTCCAATCTTAGAAATGGCCCTCAACAACCTAACTTCTGCAAAATCTCTTGCAGCTTCTTGTTCTTCCTCAGATAGCTCCTCTTCTGCTTCATCCTCGCTTTCTTCTCTTGTTCTTGGCTCAAACCCTCTTCACAGCTCCTCTTGCAATGCATCGATTTATCTTTGCAGGGCTCTAAAACCCTCTTCCATCAAATCATTCCTCCCAATATGATTTCTTCATGGAGGCATCTTGATCTCCACAGCAAACCCACAACCTCAGGTCCTAGTGCAAACTGCCTCACAGTTGGCGATCTGTCTACACACTCAGGAACCCTTGCTCTGATACCACTTGATGAAGGGGGTAAATCATAGAACACACAATAACAAAAATTGCACATAGAAAATAGAATGATGTTTTATTAATATGGGAAAAACATTACATTACAGAAGCTCAAATACAATCAGAGGATGAATTCCCTATAGGCTGCAACACATTACAGCTCCCTCTCTCAAGACTCTAGAATCTTCAGCCTTCTGTAACTCCAAATCAACTAGGGTTTCTATTTTCCCCCCCTTTTCTTGACTCTACACCTTCCCCCTTAACTCTACTGCCCAAGGGTTCCCAAAAATGGTCATATATAGCCCTTTTTGGCGGCCACTAGCTTAATTTTGAAATTTACATCTCCCTCCAAAAATAGGTCAACTTCGTGGGGCCATAACTTTTGATCTGACCATTGGATTTTCAATTATAATTCCTTTTCAGAAAGCTCTCGAAAAGATGATGGCGCACAAGCAATATCAAAAGGTAGACTGCTTGGGTTTCCCGCCAAATTTCAGGCCCATCCAGAGCCTCTAAGTGCCTCAAATTTGACTTTGAATATTTCAATAGGATTTTTGGAATTTAGAATTTTAATATCTCACAAATGACAAATGATATTGAAGTGATTTCTTCACCATTAGCTTCAATTCACTATTCTAGAGGTCTGTGTAAGATTTTGTATCCAACCGTGCACAAATGCAAACTTACTAAAAATAGTAACCCTGCCAAATTTAGCCCTTATTGAAAAGAAACAACATTTTTTTTTGGTTGATGCAAGATTGCTCTTACACCCTGGATGCTCTTACATCAAATACCTTACATTAGCTTCCTCCAGAATTCTCTTGTCAGCTTCATTGTATGCATTATAGAACTTAGTCACTGGCTGCAGGTTCCCATCCACAGTAACTGCCTTGATGATGTTATCAATGGAAAGAGTGGGTTTTTCAACAAATTCATCTGCCTTCTCATCCTCATTTCTGCTAGCAGAGAACTTCCTGGATGTTTTCTTCTTCTTCATTTTCTTGATTTCCTCATTAGATTCTATTTCTTCATCATCTTTATGGCTTGTATATGTCCTTGTGGCTTTGGTCTTCATCCTCTTTTCTCCTTTTTCGGATGTCTTGACTTCCGATTTGGTAGACTTTGAGCTTTTGGAAGTGATAGGAGTAGATCTTTTTGAGGATCTAGTCTGAGAGGAGGTTTATACAGGAGCACTTTCTTTCTTTGCTTCTTGTCTTTCTTTCTCTGCCCTCTCTATTTTCTCTCTTTTAGCATCTACAGTCTCCTTTGATATGTCGAATCTTTTGGCAATTTCTTCAACCTCCTTTCTTACTTTCCTCTTCATCTTCGGCTGTCTTAACTCAACATGTATTTTTATACTTAGCTCTTCAAAGGTGCCAAACCCTTTTGCTTCAGTGTCCTTAGGCTGGCTCAACAGGTGTTGAATATGCAGCTCCAAGATTTTTTCATCGACCTCATATCCCATAGGCATTATCCATACAGTTCTTGGCTCAACTACCTCCATTAGGCATTGATCAGTGTCAACCATGAAGCATACTATATCTTTGTATTTGTCAACTAATGTTTGTGGTATTCTTTCTCTGGCTTGCATTATGCTTTGGAAATTCTTAAAGTAAACTCAGAGGGCTGTATTTTGGGCTTGAGCATCACCAAGTCCATACATGTAATCTCTGATCTGAATTGCAACCGGTTTATCATTTTGCTAGACCCAACCACTTGATCCAGGTAGTTCATTCATATAATAGAAGAACAAACACAGTATTAGACTACCATATTTAAAGGAATTTTTCTTATCCTTTTTGATCTTCTGTAAGTTCTCCAATAGTTGATTTAGAAGAAGCTCACACAGATCATAATTTGCATCTTCCCTCAACATTTGATATGCAACATAGATTGTTGTACCAGACACATAATTCTCCCTACTTGAATGGTAGATTTTGTAGCCGATTATCATTGAAGCAAACTTGACATCCAGATCTGTGATGTCATCTATAGTCATTGCTCTTTTGTCAAATTTTGATTCGGTGGCTTCAATTACCATTTGGTTCTTCATAGATTTGAGTGTGGGTAACCCACTTGATGAATGCAGTCCGGTCATTGCCCTGATGGCATCTTTAGTTATCTTGAATGGCCTCATTAGCCACATAAAATTATCATGCATCCTACTTAGAACATACCAGACCCAATCATCTTCTGCAAAACATGGAAAATGTATACAATGTCTAAAGTGTTTAAACTGGAGGGCTTTGAATTCAGGTTTGAGTTCAAATTCTCATCTATTAGCTATTTGTGATAAATATCCATCAATTTTGAGTCTCCAAATTCTTCAATGTTTGCATGGATATAAACCCTAACATCTTCTACATGCAAGACTCTATGCAGAATGCTAGAAAACACACCTAAGGGATCAACTTCTAGAGATTTGTAAGGGTGTTTCTTGAATTTAGGTCTCGGCCTAGCCATTTTGCAAGAGATCCGGAGAGAGTTTTTAGAAGGGAAGTACCTTTTCACCCTTTAGGGTTTGGAGTAGAAATCAGAATGATTCTCTGGTTGAATTCAATTTTCAGTTGAACTTGAGTGAATTGTAGGATCTTATTCGTAGAGCTCTTCCTTTCTTTTTTGTGATTGCAAGTGTGTAAATAATGAGTGAAAGAACCCTTTTATCCTTTCATAAACCCTAATTTCCTTTTGTAATAAATGCACAAGTTTTTAAGTCATCCAGTTACCCTACTTCTCAAATGAGCTTTTCTTGGATTGTCTTGTGGATCTTCAAATCATTGTTTATGAGGGTTGACAACATATCTTCATCTTTTTCAAACATGTCATGGGTCCATAGATTAAAATATTTCAATTCTGGATCATATCAGATCTGTTTGTAAAATTTTGCTTTCCTAGATAGCTGTTGATACAGGATCTCCTCATAACTAGCTCAAATCTGCATGCAGATTTGTCAAATTTTAACTGGATGACCTTCAAGTGAGTCTCCTCAAACCCTTTAAACCGTAACTTCTTATTTTGACTCAAGGTGCCGAATTCAGGCACTCATTGGCTAGCTGGGGGAAAGGGATCTCCTCTGTAGCTCCCCCTAAACCAGAGCTAGTCTTTTAGTTTCTGGAAGGAATATCAACACCAGATTCTAGTGCGGATCCATCCCCAATATTCATTGTACTCCTTTTTACCCAAATCTTACTCATTTCTTTTTGAACTTCATCTGCATTTACTTTACCTTTGCCTTTATCTTGTTTCTGATCATGTTCCACCAGACCTTTTCTATCTTGATTTCTGCTTCTGCAAAATTTGGTAATATGACAGGATCTATTGCAATTGTAAGACACAACATTTCTTTTCTTATTTGAATGATATCCTCTTGATCTGCGATCATTAGCCATATGTCCAATTCTATTGCATACAAAGCATTTACCATTGAAAGAATTGTTCATTTGCATATTTCTGTGTTCATGGAATTTGTGACCATACCTTTTGCAACTAAAACATTGACTGGAGAAGGCTGGATTGAATTGATTCATTTTGTTTCTGCACTGGATTGCTTTGTGACCAAACTTGTTGCAATTGAAGTAGCATCCATTGAAGGATGGATATATTTGAGCATTTGGTTGCCTTACCGAGAGGTCTTCTAGGCCTGTTTCTTTGATTTCTTGATCCAAAGTTCTTCTGACCAGATCTAGAGCTTTCACCTTTCTCATATCCCAAGCCATGCTTATCATCTACCCTCTTTTGGCTTTCAAGAAGAACTTCAAGTTGGGCTGAGCTTATCTTAAATTTTTCTTTGTATTCATTTGCAGTTTGAAGATCTTGTTTAAGAGTGTCTATCTGATTCTCAAGTTGTTCTTCATTGTCTCTAGCTTCTTCAAGATCAGATTCAAGATGCCTTATTATTCTATCCATTTTGTGGTAGTCCTCTATTTTCTCTGTGAGGGATTGTTTTAGATTATCTTCAATCTTTCTTTTTTCTTCAATTTCTTGGGTGAATCTCATAACCCCTAAATCCATTTCATGCCTTACCATAATGACTTCTTTTGATAGCTTCTCACATAACTTATTTTTCTCATTCAGATCTTCATTAGTATCATTGACTTCACTGTGATTGGCTAATTTTTGAAGTAGTTCCTTTCTCTTTTTCACAGAGATACTTAGTTTTTCTTTTAGCTCATTTATGAAATCATCAGCTTGTTTGAGTCTTTCTCTAAAATTATTGACTTCAGAGTGGGACTGTTCAAGATCATCTAGGGCAAACTAAAGTTGTTCCTTCATACCATATGCATCTATTGAGATTCCCAGATTTTCCTCAAGTTGTTAGGCTTTGTTCAGAGGAACCTTGATCTGATACCAATTATTGGAAACAATGCAGATAACTGAGAGGGGGTGAATCAGTTATCTTATAACTTTTCTATTTTCTTTCTTTTTCTTAACTTATCATTTAATGTTATGCCAAAACAAGACAATCATACGAGATGAAAAAGAAATTAACATGACACAAGGATTTTTACGTGGAAACCCTGTTAAGGGAAAAAACCATAGGATGACTAACCCAAGATTGTATTCTTTGTTAAAAGAATAAAGAGTACAAATTTAGCACTTGCCAATTAGGGCTCACTACCCGAGCACACTACTGACAAGAGGCCCACTGCCTATATGAGACTTATAGTCTACAAATGCTTACAAATGATACCAAGGTGTCTGAATTGATGAACAACATCTATGCATGCAGGATTTCAATTCCGGTTAGGTATAGTATACTGATTTGACACATTTCATTCTTCCTCTATTCAATATAACTTTTCTTTGACATTTCAGGCTTGAATTACTTCCTTCACACTTGTCTCTACTTTTCTTCATACTTAACCATACATCTCATCACTATCACACACTTATAGGATTGAATCCATCAAGTATATATATCTGCATCAAGGATTTCCAACAACTTCTTAGTTGGCAACAAGAACACCTAAGATATTTTCAAGTTAATAATCTTTCAGCTGAATCCATGCTTGATTAGTGATGCGCATCAAGAACATAGGCATAGAAGTCATAAATCATGTCGGCTATCAATGTATAATATCATAGATGCTTGATCAGGACCTTTTACACATCTGGATTGAAGTTTGATACTCTGCTAGTCAGTTCTTTCTCTGTCTTCTCTACTTGATTGGAACCCAACACTTAGATGCTCATATCTTTTTCTTGCTTTATCATCGGAGGCTAAATCTTTGGAATAGAGTAGTCATGATACCCCTTTTGACTTGTCCAAGTCTACAACTTACTAAGTTACACCATCTGAGAGATCTAAACTTGATTGTTAGACCTTGTTACATACACTATTCTTATTCACCAAACCAAAATAATCTTCAATATGTCTTCCGGTATAGGCATACTATGTACTGCAGATGTGTGGGATAGACTTTGTTTCCATCAATGAAAACACTTATGAAGCCACACAGTGTCTCATGCCAACATTCATGTGTTGTCATTGATGGTAACTAAGTCCATTCCACACATCTGCAGTGTAGTATCAGATCATACTGGAAGTCAGTTCCAAGATTTGTCTAGACCGGATAGACAGGAATAGGGTATATGGCAGAGTTCAGTATTTTGGTCAGCGGATCTTTCCAATTAATCATTATGTTCTATGATCTGAGGGAGTATAGAGGAATGTCAAGATAATCTAAATCCAAGATTTCAGCCTCTGGTGACAAAAGGATTAAAAATTTATGAGCACCTAAGTACCAGGTCCCAATATGACATAACAGTTCAGTGAAGAACAGGTTGACTTTTGTTAGATCCTTGTGCAGATCTAGTAGAAGTGTTTTGGTGAGTTACGTATGGGATAAAATGTTAGTGGCTGACATGTATGGTGACCTACAAGTGTTATTTCTGGTACGCATCAATATTGGTGTATGATTTCAGCCGACAGAATAAAGTACTTGTATTGTTTGTTAAGTTCTTCATAAGGCTGACCAAAAAGTGATTGAATTTCTTGAAGAGGATATATATAGCCAATGGATTTGAGTGTATTGTGTAATGTTGTTGTGTGAATATGGAGTAAGTATGAAAAGGGCAGACAAGAAGTGCAAAAGAGAAGAGATCTAAGGTCCGGATCATGGCAGAGTAGTAAACAGGGTAGAGTGAAGATGAAGTGTGTAAGATTAGTATTATGTGCCTAACCAGGACTAAATTCTTGCATTGGCAGATGCTATTCATCAGTTCAAACAATCTGTAATCATTTTGTAGGCAGTGAACCTCTTTTGAGCAGTGAGCTCTGGGCAGTGAGCCCAAAGGCATGTGCCTTCCCCTTTGTAATACTTTAAACAGAGTATAATTTTTGTGGGTTAATCCCCACCATGTTTTTTGTCTTAACCGGGTTTCCACACTAAAAATCTTGGTGTCAAGTGTGTTATTTGTGTTTCTGCTCATGTGTTATTATTTCTTGCTTATATCATTAATCTATTACGAAGTGTAAAGAAAAATTAACTACAACAAGTATTTAAACTTTTTAGACGACTAATTCACCCCCCTGTCAGTTGTCAGCCCTAATTCCAACAGTAACAACTCAAAGAGATATTCTATAATGGAATGCAATGATTGCAAGATATGCAAAAAATGGATTTGTTGAAAAGGCTTTAGAAACTTTCAAGCAAATGCAATTGGCATGTGTAAAGCTAATTTTTCTCAGCATAATGCAAGTGCGTTATAACGTGCTCGCATTATGTTGAGCATGCTTAGACGTGTTTTTTCTAATTTTTAACAAAATTCTAAGATAATCTAGAGCGTGCTCCCCATCAGGATGGCACTTTTCCAATGACAACTCAAAAAAATACCACCATAATCTTGATCTCTCTATTAGCTATCTAGCCATATAATTTTTTTTTCACATTTTGAGTATGTTAAGGGTTTCATCTTGAATTTCTTTTGTTAGTGTGTCCATTTTTTGTCAAAAACCAGTGTCTAGTATTTTTGACTTTTTTTTAACCATTCATCAAAATTTGAAATAAGTTACATTTTCAAAAACTAGACTCCATTCTACACGTATTCAATTTTTTTTTAAAATTTTTGATTAGTTTTCAAAAATTTTATAGGGAGCACGCTCAAACTTCTATTTTTTAGGATGTGTCCACTTCAAAAATCACTAAAAAATCAAGTATTCATGAAAAATTATCAGAAAAATTAGGGATAAACTACATGGTGTTAGCTAATTTCTCACTGAAGCGATTATTGAAATACTAAAAAAAAGTTAACATTTTAGGGGAAGCACACCAGATGCTATGTTATGTTTTTTTGAGAAAAACAGGACCAATTTGTGTGCTCCCCCTTTTTGAACCCCTAGATCTCAACCATTTTTGGAAAAAAATAGTAGTTTAGAAACTAGATTCAGAGCAATATGACTCTTATTTTTGTTCCATCTTCAAATTTTGAGTGTAGCTATCTTAAATTTCTCATCCAACATCAATGTTTCCTAATTTCAGAAAAAAAGTGGCAACTTAAGACCCCATTTTGGTCCCTCATCTTTGTGCACTTACCCAACTGCTAGAACAATCTCTCTGATGATACTCTTCTCTCCAACTTGAGAGGCACTCACGAAAATAAAATGATAGTTAGTCATCATCAAAAACTATGATTTGATCTATCATTTAGAATAAATATTCATAAATCAACATTTGGATATAAATAATAATCATGTCTTAATTTGACATTTATGTAATTATCTAGATGATTACTCATTACTAGAAATCATTTCTAATTACAATTCAAAAAATAATTAGCATAATTAAATTATCTTTATTGATTGTTCACTAATCAATAATTAAATATATTAATCAAATATTTAAACTACGAAAATAAACGGGATGTGACACTTCTCAATTAATATGCTTCTAGTAATCCTTGCAATAGCTTGTACGACCATAGGAAAAAATGGTATGACTAGCTACAACAACAAACAATAAAAATATATTTAAATATGGATTTTCTTGCAAA
This sequence comes from Cunninghamia lanceolata, assembly GCA_027924645.1. Lineage (NCBI taxonomy): Eukaryota > Viridiplantae > Streptophyta > Pinopsida > Cupressales > Cupressaceae > Cunninghamia > Cunninghamia lanceolata. The sequence goes on from BSBN01000547.1 coordinate 18,282,276, forward strand.
TGGTTATCATTGCCAATATTTGAATAATCATACTCACACATACAAGTTCTAAAAAATCACACCAAATAGATAACTATATTTATTCTAAAATACCACAACCACCAAATTGGAATATATTCTGACAAATCCCAAACCACCAAAGTGACTAGACTGGAAAACTTTCACATAGAAATATGAAAACCACAACACCTAAAACACCAAAAGGAACTAGAATCATTCAACACCAAAGGTGACCCCTAAATGGAATCACTTGGATGGAGATAGGGGTTTTTGTACCCAAATCCAAAATTTATAGCGCAAAGATAATCCTTGGATGGAATTACTCAAATTTCTAGGAGGGTTTTCATCCTAGGGCAAATGAAGAAGAACTCTTGTTCATTCTCAAGGAATCCAAAATTGATAATAAGCCACAATCCTTCTTCTATGCACAACTCCTTTTACACACACTTTTGAGGAAATAAAATATTATTTTCTATTTTTTCCTTTTTCATCCAAAATATAATTCAAATTGACTTAAGACTTTTTAAAATAATATCATTTTGTATCCCCATGCCTATTGGCACTTTATAACATCACTTTAGTCCTTCTTTCAAAAACACTTTATTATATTGGACCCTTTTTAAAAAATAACTTTTTAAAAATATAACATAAAATTACTTTTTGGACAACTTTTAAGTTAAATTATTAAGTTATTTACTTAAAGCTTGAAAAGAGGATATGACACTCACCCTTACATTATTGTTATGGATGCTAACACTTCTTAGATTCAATCTCACACTCCATGGAATGCCTTGCTCTATTGTTAGTGATTGTGATCCATCCTTCACCAACAAATTCTGACAAGAGTTGTTTAAGTTATAGGGAACTAACTTGAACATGAGTTTGGCTTATTATCTTCAAACTGGTGGTCAAATAGAGATTGTCAACAAGTACCTTGAGGCTTATTTGTGTTGTTTTGTGTTTGAGCAGTAGAGATAGTGGGCCAAGTGGCTATCTTTAGTTGAGTGTGGTACAATACCACTTATCATAGTGCTTCCAAATGACCCTTTATGAGGTCCTCTATGGTACTTTCCCACCCTCCTTGTGTACTTATGTTTTAGGTTCTTTGGAGGTTGCAGCAGTTAATATTTTGGCTAAGTTAGAAGAAATCTCTCAACTACTTAAGGCCAATCTGATAGTAACCCAAAATCGCATGAAACAACAAGTGGATCAACATAGGATAGAGCATACTTTTGACATTGGTGATTAGGCTTTTTACTTCTCTAGCCCTACAAGAAACTTTCAATATGAGACAAGTGTGGTCATAAGTTGGCTCTCAAATTTTATTGTCCTTTTTAGGTGATCTAGCACATAGGTTGATGGTGACAGGTTGTCATTGATGTCAAAAGTGTGTTCATATCAGGAGGAAATGGTGCAATGCAAAAGTTGCCTTAGTTGTTGCAGGACATCAGGAGGAGATAGTTTACAGAGATATGGAATTGGTTTAGTGTAATGATGGTAAGAGTATTGATGCCATTGATCTTAAGTTTGGAAAATTGATGTCATACATTTGAGGTCGCTTGTTGTGAATTTAAAAGTCACAGGTTGTGCTCAAGATAGTGGGATCTTGCTTTATGATATGTTTTCATGATGCTTGTTGATGGTTGAGGTCCATGTTTTTCAATGTCTCCATGTTGCATGAACAAGTTGCAAAATGTAGGTTGTGCTTCTGTCATCTTCATAAGTTGATATGTCTAATGCATAAAATCAGATGTCTTGATGTAAAGCTCTATTCACTCATATCAAATAATGATCAGGATTGAGAAGTTGATCTTCATATCAGGTTGTCATGGATGTTGGACATCAAGATCATCAGGAGTTATGAGGAGTTATACTAGTTCATATGTATTGTCACCGATTGTCAAGGTGATGGAGTTCATTTGACATCATGTTGTTTACAAGTGACAGTGGCTTGATCCAAATAACATGGAATGGTCTTCATAGTGATAGTTGTGGCATGATCTCATGTGTTCTCACTGTGATTGGTCTACTCTTCTTAGAATACAGAGACACCAAAGCTTTGCAGACAGTTAGTATATTATCACTTAAGGTATCCATAGTTTCAATGATGCTCATGGAGGTTAAATGATCAAAGTTCAAATGGTTCATCCTTGAAGTGCTTTTGTAAATATCCTTAAGTTTTTTTATGCACATCATAATAAAAAGCATTTTTGTTTTAAAAAGGTTTTGACCTGTTGGACAGGTCACGGGCCACTTAAGTGGCAGCCTAAAGGGTCTAGGCAACGTGAATAACTGACCCCTGTCTCCTAGAGTTACCGGTGGTCAAGGTAATGTTCTTTAAAAAGAACATCAATTGCTTTAGATACTTCATAAGAAAGTATATGGTTGGAGCGGTTTTTAAAATTTAAATTTTTTAAGATTATTAAAAGAGCCCTGTATATGAAGAGTATTAAAAAGAGCCCCGAATATGTTATTTGATGAAAAAGCATCTATAAAGTTTTGTAAAGGTTGGGGCACGTTTTATGCAATGATTTTAGAAGTGTTTTTTTTAGGAATTTCTTTTTAAAAAAAAAAAATTCTATTTTATTTGCCTTTTAAAAAGGCATGAGATCCATTATATAATGCATATGAGTTTTTTCAGGGAGCCTTTATAGGAGATGGTTGGTATTTTTAAAAGCAATATTTTTGGAAAACTATTTCTAAAATGCCATTGAAGAATTTAGTGAAGGTGAAAGGTTTTCTAAGGAAGATTGACAGGATTGAATGATGTGAGAAAATCAAGGATTTTATTTTTTGTAAAAAATTGCAAATAAAATATGAATTGTTTTTTGTTTATACACAGATGTTTGCAGATTGAAGAGTCCTGTTGAAAAGAAAATGAGGAATATGAAGGTTCATACATGAAGGCAGATTTATTGAAGACATTTTTAGAAAAAAAATTGAAGAAGATTTTATTTGAAATTTGCAGAAGTGATAAGATTGAAATATGAGAGAAAATGAAAAGTTAATTCATTTTTATTGAAGGCTCATTTTGATATTATTTGCAGATGAAGAAAATATTTTTGTGTGAGATCTTAGAAATGGCAAATCATCAGGAAATTGAAGAGAATTGAAATGAAAGAGAAGGAAGATGAAAATGAGGACACTGAATATTCAGTTTCAAAGAGTTTTTATTACAAGGACAGATTCAAAATATATTATGGAAGATATTTATTTTGTGAATAAGATTTTCTTCTTACAGATGGATTGGTGTTTGGATTTCTTGATGTTTTTATTATTGCAAATGAAAGGGTTTTGATTTACAGAGAGAAGATGAAAATGATTATAAAGAATGTGAAAAGTCATCTTGTATATAATGGCTTTGCAGGTGGATTGATAAGTATGTGTGTTGATGAAGAAAACAGAGATGAGCAAATAATGTTATGTATGTTATGAAGTTATGATCTGCAGAGAAAAACCTTTTTGAAAAGAAAGATGAGTTGATTTAAATGGTGCAAATCAGATTGAACAGCAATCACTTCTTGTACATGAGATTTTTGTTTTGATTGATTGAGAAAAGCCAAGTGAGGCATAGTATGCCAGTGAGGCTTATAGGTCAGTGAGACCATTTGTCAGTGAGACACTCACATCAGCTAGTGAGGCTCGTAAAGATATTTTTTAAGGTTAAGCCAGTGAGGCAGTTTTGGAGTGGTTTTTCTACCCCAGGAGGGTTTTCCACTCATGCAATTCTTGTGTCTTGATTCATATTGATTTTCTCTCTGTTTGTGTGTATGATTTATTCATGAGATTTTAATCTCATCATTCATTCTCAGTTATGTGCACATGTGTGTAACAAATGATATCTTTCTTTCTTCATGTCTTGAAAGTTAAATTTGTAAAAGGTTAAAATTTATACAACACTGATTCACCCCCCCCTCTTAGTGTTGTCCTAAACTCCTACATAGGTGAGGTGGCATACAAGTTAACACTTCCACCTTCTTTTCAAATCCACCTAGTTTTTCATGTCTCATGTCTCAAGAAAGTGATTTGGATTGCAACTTGGTCATTGACAAAGCTACTTGAGTTGGATGAGAAGGACTCAATATTTTTGGAACCTAAGGCTATTTTCAACAAACACACCAAGCACCTCTACAATTGATCTATTGAAGAGTTATTAGTCCAGTGGAATGGCTTGCGACCTAAAGATGCCACATGGGAATTTTCTAGCATTCTCTCTAGGTTTCCTCATCTCAAGCTTTGAAGACAAAACTTTTTGAAGGGAGAGGCAATGTTATATATCCTATTCTATTTTATGTTAATTAGTATTAGTTAGGTGCATATGCTATTTAAGTCTCTCTTAGGTAGCATTAATAAAGGGATGCATATGCTTTGTAAGTCATCTAACTAGTTGTTATAATAAAGTATTTATCCCACATGCATGGGATGGTAGTAGTTGCCTTTGGAAAAACTCTACATATTGTAATGATTTATTAATTAAAAAACATCTTGCAATATTTGTAATTGGAGTGTATGCTCTATTTCAAGGTTGCCCCATCAAATTGGTGCTACAAAGATAATAAAAACATTTCTATGTCTCATTTCTACAATATTTTTTGTGTTCAACGTATTATGTCTTGTAGCCTCATTACAAATATTTATTAATGAAATGGAGCCACATCACTCTATTTTGGCTTGATATAACTCCTTTGACATGATGTAATTGCAATGATTGCCCAAAAAAAGGGGATGGTTGTTGTGAGAATACATACTGCAGCAGGTTTGAATTGGATGATATCATTTAAAGGATTTTTTTTTGTTGGTCCATCATTCATCTTAGAGAATGGGCATAATCACCTTCAGTCCACAATAATCAATGCTTGCTACAGAGGTTTGATTTTTACTGCTTTGTTTTAAATTTATTTACATTGAAGGCGTTCCCTCTATGAGGTGAACTGACTTGGCACAAAGATCGACCGTTGACAATCTACTAGATCAATGCAAGACGATTGAAATAATCATCCCCATTCATTCTACCTGAATAGCAGGAGCCCACGCCACCCAAGGTAAAGGACACATAGGAATTTGTTTGCAGTAACTCACATATTTGTGTTTCGTATTGGTGAGTATGCTGCCAACTGTCAGCAAAAAGCAATTTTTTAAAAATGCACTCCAGAAGTCTTTTTCACGCACTACACAACACAACACATGTGTCACTATTGTCATTAGTCTATAATAAATCCTCCAGATAGAAGAAAGAAAACAAAGACAACAAGTGAATGTCAAATTAGGCATTATTTAATGCTTAGATTGTTGGAGACTGATTCTGGATCGCTAGCTTCTCACTACCAATGGAACTTAGACAATATAAATGCCTTGCTTCCTTCAGCATTGCAGTCCAATTGAGAATAACATGGAAAGATTCAATACTTCTAGGGAAAATTCTAAAAATCTTCAAAAGTATTTCTAAATCACTATTTGCAGAAGCCTGTATGTTTAGAGATATATCTATCTTTGCATGCATTGCATTCCTTCTAATCTCTAATGCAAAAGTACGCTACTCCATGATTTACCTAAATAATTACTTTTCTAAGATGTTCAATGGACAAATTGACCTTGGGAGATGAGAGCAACTTGTCTGAGCTAAGCAAAACCTGCACATTTTGCCAAAAACAAATGTTACCTAAGAAAACTTTGCAATTTCAAACTCAAAGAATCTCAATACAAACACCTTAAAACCTCAAAAAACAACTTGAATGTTATCCCATGATTGGAATTTGATAGCAGACAAACCTACAAACCTTTGATTCCTTTAATTTTGCATAGAAAATACAAATCTAAATCTTCCCATTCAACGAACCTTACTGCGACTGGTGAAACCAAAGCATAACTAGGAATAGGGAGCACATTCAATAAACCAATGTTATATCTAAAAAAGATAACCATATCTCCATCCCACCCAAAATAATAAAAAAAAACCAAGCATTATTTGACCAATTACAAGTACATGTCCTTCAACATGTCTACATCTTTTTTCACTTGTTAACCAGTCCACCAAAATAAGTGTGCAAGATTTTGTTTTTATTTATTTATTTATTTTGAAGTTTTAATATTTCTAGCATTTAATCTTAAATATTCTTGTTGCCACTTCCAATGCTTCATTCTTCATTCTTGTTCACAAATATTTTGATTTATTTGTGTTTTCCTCCTTGTCTAATGCTATTCACATGGAGTAATTGCTTGTTTACATCATTTCTTTTTTAATTCAATAAAGCTGAGCCAAATGATTTTTTAATCTAAAACTAGAGGTGACACTGCTTTTTGGCCATAAATGCCCCTGAATTTGTATGGCTAAATACATAGGACTGATTTGTTATCCAAGTTGAGCTAAATTTAGCTTGCATTATCTTGACTTTGGAATAATAAAAATTCATTTGCCTTGTTAATGAATTAAATAAAATAAAAACAAAAATGTTAGGTGCATTGCATGTATTGTGTGTGTGGAGGGACCACAAGAGCATAAGGTTAGGGATTGACAATCAAAGAAATAGAATTGAGTGAAGTGAGTGAAATACCCTCTTAAATTGATTAGTGAAAGAAGATGTCAAGTGAAGAGAGCTCGCAATTTTATTAATAATGGTTAAGGGGAATAAGGATAATGATGAGGGATGCCAGGATTTAATGATGGAAAAAGGATGAAATGTGATGAAGAAGAAGGATGTCTAGGTCATTCCTCCAATAATTAACAGGAGATAAGATCACAAGGAGAACAAGAATCATATGCTCTTGAGTGATTAACCAGTAACATGATGAGACAAAAAGGTGGGGAACACCTAGATCACGCCCCATAGGGATAAAAAATATTGTAGTGACTGAGTACAACACAAGGATAAATAATAAGTTCCAAGAGGATTGATATCCCCAAGGGACCACAAAAAAGACAAAAACATAAGGGTCAACAAAGGAAATCAAGAAAACATCAGACAAGGGGGTAAAAATTGTAACCAAGAACTTTATTAAGACCACATCAGGCTGTGCAAATGGAGTCAGCCCTCATAGTAATATATGTGGTAAATAACGTTGATCATGATTCTCGGTGTCATCATAGCAAGATGGCATACACAATCTAAACAAAAAGGCAAAGGAAAAAGTAAATGTACATAAGACAAGCACAATGAAATAAGAAAGAGTGTATAAATAATGACAAAGGCAAAGGTGATAAGGTGAACACAAGGAAATTGACAATCAAAAGGAATGCAAGGAAAATGGAGAGGAAACAAGGAAACAAGGGATGATATGAGGACTTGCAGAGATAAAAATTTTACTTGAGATTTTAGTCTACATGCCTAAGCCTTGAAACAACTCTCTGAGCTAAATTTCCTTAACAAATAATTGGAAAACAAATGTAATTACTTGTGTCAATATAATGTCATTGTATTGGAAAGATAAACATTGAGGTGTCGAGTATACCAACAAATACATAAAAAATGGTGTCTCTCTTCTTGGCGTTGCATTAACTCTTTCATCAAATTTATGGCCAAGTTATGCAACCTGTAGCAACTTTAGAGAGGGGGGTTCCTACTCATGTGCACAAGTGTCATAGTAACTATATTATCTTTATAAAACAATCTCATTAAACACAGGGAAATAAAAACTCTTATTAGTCTATTCTAGGGGCATTACGATCTTATTCTACACTTTCTCATTCACCAAATATGCATTTTATAAGACACCTAATCCAGTAATTATAATTTAGGAATCCACTGAGTAATGTAAATTACTAAAACCACTTAATTTAACTAAGGTTTTGGACATTTTACACTTCCAAGAATTCTAAAAGTTGTGGGTACAATTTGCTTTCTCTCAATTTTATAATGGCTTGAAACCATTATCAAAATATTGTAGTCTCTTGATGGATTCTTTGGTCTTATCAATCTTAAGCACATTTTTTGAACATATTTTAATTATGAAAGAGGACTTAATTGTTGGATGGATTTAAAATGAATTTTAATATAGGTTATTAGATGTGATTTATTTAAACATGTATTTAAATTAAAAAGTTGTCAAAATATTTGATATTTGTAAGTGGGAAAACTATTGATTTGAACATATGATCCATGTTAAATAAATAAATAAAGTTTTCAATGAACAATTAATTTAGATAAAAGAGTTGTGATTGTTGAGTTACTTATTTAGAATTCTAATTTTGGGTGATTGGGTGGCTGTGTGTTTGAGGATCTAATGGATATGTCCTGAGAGATTTTTTTAAAAGTATGATGAGAAATCTCAAAAACCACAATGTATTAAAAACTTAGTTTTTCCATCCATATTATCCATTTATTTTTTAAAACTTAGGTTTACAGTTCCTGTCCAGTGAGTATGTGGTTCTAACATAGATGTTCTAGGGTTTTATTATTATTATTTTTTATGGGCATCGACAGTTGAGAACCAATTTTTGTTGCTATACATTTGTAATTTCTTTTTTTTTTGAAACTAAATGGGCAAAGAAAAATGCTTAGTATACATTAAAAAATACTAGTCATTATCTCACGTTTCAATATGATTGTATAAATTTTTTATAATGATATATTAATCCACAATATATTTTTGAACAAATCAATTATGAACATAATCTAACAAAACTATACTATCTATTTTTGTAGTGAGATATTTCTTGCTTCCATTAATAATAGCCTATCAACAAGTTCATTGTGTATAAACTCCGTGAAACTACTTTGACAACTCCTTATACTTAATTGTTTCTCAATGGAAACTACTTTGACTACAAATGCCATATGTAATTTATGGTTGAAAGCACAACTGGACTTAGCCCTTTGCTCCAAATCACATCACTCAAACCCATCCAGCAGGCTCACATTAAAAACTTGAAATACTGGTTGCACCTCTCAGATGGTTTGAACACACACCATGCTCTTCTTCTTGAACAATACAAAAAACTTGTATTGGAAGGAGCTATACTCAAAGGTTCTATTATCAAACTAACAGACTATATTTGCAAATTGTTCTACAAATTCATGTATTCGAATACTTACCTCCCAAATATTTGTCCTCCCCATTATTACCCTAAAGATTTATCCTTGATTTGTAATTTCCTTTTTGTATTGTAGGGCAACTATAATTAATTCCTTGGAGGTTCTTCCAAACAATGCAGCCATTATTAGAGTTGCACCTCCTCTTATTCAATCCTTAAGGTACCATCTATCAAAGAACTCCCAAGACCCGATCAGATCATTCCCATCCCAACCATTGTCAAGCCAACAAGATCTAGAACACACTATTCATAAATCCACACTTCCAAATGAATAATCTTGATTAAATCACTAACCATTTACCATAAACAAGGGCCCATAGAAATTCATGCCCTATAAAAAATTGTACTTCATGAATACTAAAATGTTGGAGACAAGGGGAACATTTTTTGGCTTTGATCTCATAGATAGGGAGGGTAGTGAAATACAAATAACTTCCTTCAATAAAATTACAGATGAGTTGTACAATGTTGTCCAATCTAACAACCTTTTCATGGTCTCCAACGGTCGCATCAAAGTAGCTAACACAAAATATAGTATCTCCAGAAACCCTTTGGAGATCTTCCTTCACACATCATCCATGATAACTCCTTCCACCACAAAAAACTTTGTTGTACCTCTACACAACTTCTATTTCAAGAACATAAATAGCCTAGATTCAATTCCAATCAATTCCCTTGTTGATGTTATTGGTATGCTATTGCCTATTTCCCCTACATCAACCATATGTAAAAGAGATGCAACAAAAATAGTCAAGCATACTACTCAAATCATTGAAAAAACAATGATTAATGCTACCACCCCTTACATGGACTACACTGAGATACTCAATCATGTGCAATTACATACATAATGTATCTTGAAAACATGCTTGAAAAGGAAAGGCACATAGATCTTTCCTATCACTACAAATCCCCCTACCCCTTACAAGAAAATTCATCTCTATCGATTTTTGAAAATGGACAACCCAAATTCACACTTGCTTGCAATGATGATTGATTGAATGTCCACAACCTATCTATCCTTTCCATATAGAAAGATAATGTAGTTTGTCAACCTATTATTTCAACCAATGTAGTACTAAAATATAATGCAAAATATGCATCCAAAGTTGCGGATAGGTATGAAACATACAATGATGTGTTAACTAGCATCTCATCTAACATTGACCCTGATTAGCCAACCCCAACTAGATTTTACAGACTTCTCACTAATAGTATAAATTTTGACTTCATGCATTTCCCTAGTGTATACTTAAAAATGTCAAACTCAATAAATGAAATCATCGTTGGCGTACCCATTGCATACATGGCACAACCAATAGAACTAGATACAATGCCACTTATTGAAGTAGCACAAAAATGGACCTTCGTAAGTTCTCACAAAAACAACAAATGGAAGCATCCAACACTAGCTATTGTATAAGTCCCACTTCACTTCACCAACATCCCCCCCAAAAATGATACAAGCTTTGAAGTGTTTTACTAGAGTTAACTACTATTATACCAACCCTTCTGTGGCATTCACATTGATATTGGATCTTCAAAGAAAGAAATTCCACACCAATGGGAAAGAAAAGATAGCATCTATCATGGCATGTCCTTCATACAACCCCTAAGTCCATTGTTAGACACTAACAATAATTCTCCTTCTGACACAAAGAATGTGGCATAAAATCTACACAAGTGGCAAGTCCTGTCAATATTATACCTAGGCCTACCCTTCCACCTTATTGAGCTTAACATGCTTGGTCATTGTGAGATTGACTATAACCATAATTGGGGTACACTGCCCTTTGACCCACTTTTGCATGTATTATCTCCCCCATGTTAGGGAGTGCCCTGCACCAGAAAGTTTATATGTTGAACGACATACCTATGATATCATTCTATCACACTCTTCTAGCATGGAAACTATAACATCACTTAAAATGATCATACAAGGAATTACAAGTACCAAGAAATCACACTTGATTACAAACATCAAAGATGCCCTCATGGAAATAACACCACATGACTAATTAGATAGTGCTTCTGGATTAAACTGTGGAAAACTCATGCCTACTACCACATGACTAGTCACCACTATTACTGCTAGCACCAACTAGAGTTGCAACTTTCAAAATCCATGCCTCCACTACACATTCTACTCTTTGTATTCCAATCAAAGAAATGAACCCTTTACAAGGACACACAATAGCAACTTTCCAAGAGAGCATGTATTTCATTCGCTACATCCTAATTGATGAAATAAACTTCATTGGTCCAAGATTTCTAGAACACATTAACATCAGATTATGTTAAGCATTTCCTAATAATAATCAAATTCCATTTGGGGCATGTTTAATAACCCTCTTTGGTCATCTCTAGAGAGAGAATATAGAGAAATATATATATATATATATATATGTATATATATATATATATATGTATATGTATATGTATATGTATATGTATATGTATATGCATATGTCTATGTATATGTATATCTATATGTATATGTATATGTATATCTATCTATATATATACATATACATACATATATATACACACACACACACAAATAGAGAGAGAGATTAATTTATTTTCAATATTAAAAATATAGTTGTATATTATTTATGTGTTTTTATATATAATATAACTATTTAATAGAATTTTTTTTTGACATCATCTGATAATGATGTAAGACAATATAAGTGATGGGTGCCACTAGATCCATTCCTTTCTTGTGTTTATTGGACCAATTTGTTTAATAGAGAGAAGAGAGATACAATGATAGATGAAGAGAGAATAATAGAGAGGGAGATTGATATAGAGATGGGGTATAGGGATAGAGAGGGAGAGGGGTATAGATATTAGAAAGGATAGAGAGAGAGACAATGAGAGAGAAAGGGAGGGACATAGAGAGGGAGATTGATATAGAGATGGGTATAGGGATAGAGAGGGAGAGGGGTATAGATATTAGAAAGGATAGAGAGAGAGACAATGAGAGAGAAAGGGAGGGACAAAGAGAGGGAGGGAGAAAAACCTAGAGAAGAGAGATGGAGTGATCAAGGAAGAGAGAATTATAGAGATTGTTAACTATCATAGAAAATTTGATTGAGAGGCAGGGGTCAACTTTTCAAATTTAAGCCCTAAAATTTTGAATCCCTTTAGTTAATTTTTGAACATTAAATGACCATCTCAGAGAGAGAGAGAGAGAGAGAGAGAGAGAGAGAGAGAGAGAGAGAGAGAGAGAGAGAGAGAGAGAGGAGAGAGAGAGAGGAGAGAGGGAGAGAGAGAGGAGAGAGAGAGAGAGAGAGAGAGAGAGAGAGAGAGAGAGAGAGAGAGAGAGAGAGAGAGAGAGAGAGAGAGAGAGAGAGAGAGAGAGAGAGAGAGAGAGAGAGGAGAGAGAGAGAGAGAGAGAGAGAGAGAGAGAGAGAGAGAGAGAGAGAGAGAGAGAGAGAGAGAGAGAGAGAGAGAGAGAGAGAGAGAGAGAGAGAGAGAGAATAATTGAGAGGGAGATTGGTATAGAGAGGGGAAGAGAGGAAGAGAGAAAGAGAAGAGAAAGAGAGAGATAGAGATAGAGACAGAGAGCTCAAATGGAGAGGAGAAGAGAGAAAGAGGAAGATAGAGAAACATAGAGATGTCAGAAAGAGACAGAGAGAGGAGATAAAAATATATATAGAGAGAGGTCGCTCGTGATACAAAAGATAGAGAGGAGAGAGGGGGAGAGATAGAGAGAGAAGGAGATAAAGAGATATAGAAAGATGTAGAGATATAAAGAGAGGGATATTGGTAGAGAGAGGAATAGAGAAAGAGAGATGAGATAAGAGATAAAAAGGAGGAGGAGAGTGAAATAGAGATAGAGGAAGGAGAGAAGGGGAGAGAGAAATAAGAGGTAGTTCTTGACAATTACTACAAATAATTTAGAAATGATTTACCCTTACAATATGAATTTTAAAAGAAGGTTAGATTAAATTAAATTAAATGTAACAATCTAATTTAGATTTAATACAAAACATATTAAGGTTATGTGATTTTCAAATTAAACATTAAGGTAATGTAAATAAATATGAATAATAAATGTATTTATTTCCATGATCAAAGAATAACTTTGATTTAAGTCTAGCTATGGCATGATAACATCCACTTCATCATTAAACATAAAGAGATGTCTTGCGTCCTGAGGTGACCTATCAATAAAGAGATTCTAGAGTGATAGAGGAAGATGGAATAACAGAGAGGGAGATTGATATAGAGAGGGAAAGATAGGAAGAGAGGACAAGAAAAATTTTAAGACTTGACACGAAATGATTAATTCAATTGGACATGCAACCAATAGAACACAAGGGATGGGCCTAGCCTCTATTTTCTATGGATTTCCATAGATTATGAATTATGTAAGACATGTAATGCATTCAAGTTTAACTTGATAGAATAATGAAACCTTCATCTTGTACTAATCTCGACTTCAATAAATTTTAAATTCCTTATTTTTTCATAGCCATGTTCATGCCCAAATTGAGTAGGCTACCAAAAAAAATTATTGAAAATTATGAAAATTGTTATTATTTTGATTGTATGTAACAAATTTGTTTACATAATAAACATGCCAATTGTAGACCCGTATGGTATTCTAGTAATGAATTTTTTCTTTCATACTTGTCTGCACTTAAATAGGTTACTAATTCATACATGGCACAACCAATACAATTGGAAACAATGTCACTTATTAAAATGGCTCAAAATTGGACATTTGCAACATCTTGAAGTTCAATGAATGGAAATAATGCTTCACAGCTATTGATTGAGTCTCCCATCATTTCACCACCATCCTAGTAGTAGATGATCCATATTTTCAAGCATTCTATTGGAGTAAACTACGGCTATACTAGTGATTCAAAAACACAATGATATTGGTTCATTAGAGCAATATATTACAACCCAATGGGAAAGAGTTTCAAACAACTACTTGTTGAATCCCAAAATAACTACAACCCTAAACCCTAAGACATTCCTAAATCACCTAGGCTGAGGATGGTCATTCTACATGACTAGAAGAGGTTTATCAACAAGTTCAAGGTGATTTTGGGAAACCTATAGGAGTGGGTTAACTCCTCTGCACTTTGAGCTTAACTTAGACTTAGGAGGGATATTCCTAGGGGGATACCTGATTAGGTATTGTATTCAAACCAGATGAACTAAAAATAATAGGACAACCAAACCCAAATTGCCTTTTAGGCCCCAAAGATTGTCACTGGACCTAAAACAACTGGTTGTCATTAGTAACCCCTATATAGCTGATAGAAGGGCACTCCCATTGACAATGGAAGGTGCAGATATGATTGTTTGCAAGACATACAAATTAATTACTTTCTTCACACATGATAAATTTGTTCTATTTTTTAAGAGTGTGGGTGATCATGGAAACCTTCAGACCGGTGCCTAATATATTGGGTTGTGGAGTCCACAATTCAATAGAGGGAAGAAAACAACAAGAGAAATGAAACATGCACTTTCTGGATATTCAGATGCAAGAAGAACAATAATCAATGGAAAGTATGCTTAGTAATCCTTCATCAAGATACAATCAATCATTTATAACCATAATAGAGATCATCACATAGCATGCAATGTTTTAAGAATCTGTTCATTCATTTGATCAATGGTTACAGTCATACCATGAAGTGTGGCAAGAGGAAATCTTAAAAGAAATTTAGGATTTCCTTGAAAGATTACATAAGAAGGAGGAATTCATATACTGATAGTTGTAATCAATATGATAAACCTTTCATGACCTGTGTCTTCACTGCTAGAGAACTGGAACTTTTCTGCTATTTGAAACCCTAGAGAACTCTACACTTGTCTACCTCAAAATAACCAAAAGACAAACCTTTTTTACATCTTACATTCATGCATATATAGCATCTAATTCTAATTGACCTAATTAGATTACAACAAATTCTCCCTATGGGTGGTGTAGGGGCACCTAGATACTTTAATTAATTTCATGTTCTTTTTGATGTTTTGGTGTTGTATAAGGTCCACGTGACCAATTGTAAGGCATAGTGCCATGTGTGAGTCTGAGTGGAATAGGACAAGTCGTAGTGTCTGGCAGTGGAAGAGCAAATGCATTGTAACTGAATGGGTTGATAGTTACAGAACAGTTGGCATTCCCACCGATGCAAACTATCATGAACAAGAACATGTATAAATAGTTTAGTGAACAAAAGGAAAGAAGTAGAGAAGAAGAGTACTATAGTAATTGTGTGGTTTTGTGGTAGAACAACAGTGAGAAAATAGAAGAGTTGTTTTCAGTGTAGAAGTTCCCAAAATAAATAAAAGATCCTATTTTGTTTTGTGTTCTTTCAACGTGTCACTGTAATTAGTTTCCATTTTGTCATTCGGATGGATTACTGAGCCACTCCATCGACGAGATTTGTTTGAAATCAGTGGAATGGGTCTGTCTGTACAGTTTGTGTTCTTTTTGTTTTTGTTTATGTTCAGTGTTGAGATCAAGTGTGGGATGTGCTAGTAGAGCCTAGCATTTCTATGTGCTAGGGTTTATTCAAAAGTTAGGCGAAGTGAAGTTTTGCCTAAGTGTTGGAGTATCATTGGTGAGACTGGGGGTTATCGGCAGAGTATTTAGTATTCTGGGCGAAAGTAGTAGTCGGGGTGACCAAGTGCATCGACGTAAGACTTGTGTTGCTTCACTGAATATACATTTTGTGTGTATATTGCAAATACATGTTGAGAACATTTCATGTGTATCTTGTAAAAACATGTTGAGTGTGTATATTGTAGAGGCATATTGAGAATGTATGTTGCGAATGTACATTGAGAAGATACATTGTGTTGGATACAAGGGATGACCGGCTGTATCAGTGAAACCAGGTTGGAGATACATTAGATTACCGATGATAGCAGGTCAACTAATGTGTATACAAGTAGACAACACATCGGCTTATTGGTGAAAGAGTTTAAAGTCTTGCCGATGATTAGTGTCTCACCGAAGCGTTGGAGGAAATAGTGTGTCGGCAGACCTTAGTTAGGCTTTGCTGATAGTGACTTGTCTGGCCAACGAGCATAGATTGAAGTCAAAGTAAAAAAAAAAAGGGGGCATTGGGGAGATCGGTACATCAAAGAGAAGTTTGGAGATGGTGTCGATAGAGAAAGTCTTGCCGAAGGAGGTGTCGGGGACAGATCAGTATGAGGTAAGTCCACGGTAAGACATGGGAAAGTCTTTCTAACATGGGATATCTCGCTGATAGTACTGAATGTATGTGGTTTAGTCATGTTTGGTCTTGGAGAAGGGTTTCTAAAAGCTGACTAAGAAATAATTTGGAATTGAAGCCCATTGTTGGGAAGGAGGTGCCAATTGCTTGACTTCCACTATGCACTTTGCATCAATGGCCCATGTCAGAAAATTTCTGACCCAAAAGGGATGTTTATCTGCAAGAATTAACTACAGAAAGTAGCTCAAGTCTGGAGGCAGATGGAATATATTTTCTACTTTAATGCACACAATCGGTTGGCTGATTTACAACCATAAATGCAACAAATATCTAAGAAGGAAGGGGTAGTTGAGAGGTATAGCACCGACATTGATGGTGTACAAGACACACCCCTTCAATCTCACCAAGCAAAGCCTTTACAACACTTTAAATCTTGAACCCCTGAGTCTCTGTGTCTTCATCAACTCTGAATTCTTAAAAGAAAATAACTCCTGCAATGCTGCCTATTTGAATTCATGCATCTTCCCACCTTCGGATGTCTGAAAGTCCCTTTTGAATTTTAGCTGTAGATAAGTCCATCTTAAGATCGAGGGCCACCAAAATTCCCTTTTGATTTTGCATTGAAGAAGAGCGCCAAAGATTTTTCTTACGTGGTAGGATATCATGGTCACGCAGTAGGAAGTGCAGGAGTGTACTAAGCCCCCCACGTGTCTCTCCTTTCATAAATCTTTTCATTCTTCTTGGAAACAGGCCACATGTCCACATTTCGTAGCCACACAGTGAATCTTTCTTGCAGACAAGATTCCCTTGCGACACTGCGCTATCGTCTGATCCCTATCGGTCCCACTTCTTCACTGCATTCTTTCACACTTGGCGCAGTCTACTCTAGTCAACTTAGGATTTATAAATAATATGACTTCGACAGGCTAGAGTGGGTAAATACTAGGACTTGGGGCCGATCATTTTATGGTATATAAGGCTCAAGGTTATAACTTAAATGATTGGTAACCTGAGCTAGACAGTTAATGAAGGATTATAAGATAAAGTAAAACGATGACTATAAGACTTAGGGCTTAGCCAACTTTTTAGACTTTTCCACCTTGCATTTCAAATGGAAAAGACATGAAAACCTATGAGATATGTCTCTGATTAGTTATAAGCTATAGATTCAAGTGGGAATATGAATTAGATATGAGGACCAAAACATGGCATTTTGGGGACTAATTTTTTAGGTGTCAACACTGGCTCCGGTTGGAGATGTGTGCCAAGTAGTGGCACAACAAGAATACAGATCTTTGGGTAGATAAAAAAAATGACACACAGGAACCAAAACAAAACACCATCTAGACTAGCAATGGTCAAGACTACTCAAAGTCAAAATATCAGTTATAACAAGGTTTTACCACAAATTTTAAAGGAAAATCATTACCTATGAGAAGTAATGTTTCAATTGCTGCCCTTGAATAGGCAGCTCTAGTAATTCCCCTTGCGAATTTCTAACATAAAAGGTGTCTTGACCAACCTTCTCATCAATTTGATATGGGCCTACCCATAGTGGCTTAAAATTACCATGTTTGCCCTTATCTTTTGATTTGGCATTCTAGAGAAGAACCAAATCACCAATCTAAAAACATATTTTGACTACTCTCTTGTTGAACAAATGTTCCACTTGTTGCTACCTTAGCAAGTTTTTGTCATGTGCCATCCTTCTGACTTCATCCAACTCTGCTAACTCATGCATTCTTAATGCCATAGCATCATCTCCATCTCGTATTTGTTGCAACAATTGATACACAGGCAACTCCAGCGATATTGGCATTTTGGCCTCTTTCCCATATACCAATTCAAAAGGACTCTTTCCAATAGCACATTTACAGGTGATCCTATCAGTCCAAACTACATATTTTAGCTTGTCATCCCACCTTTTCTTGTTCTCATCTAAAGTCCTCTTTAAAACTTTCATGATGCTCTTATTGCTAGACTCAGCTTCTCCATTACTTTGTGGATGATATGGTGATAAATGAATCAAACCTATCCCATACCTGGAACACATATTTGTAGTGTCCTACGATCTAAAACACATAGCATTGTCTGCAACAATTCTAGATGGTACTCCAAATCTAGTTATCAAATTGTTCAACAAGAACTCAATCACTACTTTGGATGTGGCATTATGAGTTGGAATAGCCTCAACCCACTTAGTAAAGTAATCAGTTTCCACCAATATCCATCTGTACCCATTTCTTGATCTCTCCTAGATTTCCCCTATGAAATCAATGCCCCATTGTTGAAAGGGTGCGTCAATGGTAATATTCATAAGGGGAAGGGCACCTTGGAACTTCAACTTGCCTACAAATATTTGATAGGTATCACACTTTCTAATTTGTTTTGTAACATCCTTGAAGAGACTAGGCCACCAAAAGCCTATCTTAATGATCTTATGTGCTGTGGTTTTAGCATAAAAATGCCCACCACAAACTCCTCGATGATATTCATCAATAACTTCCTTAGACTGTTGTTGATATAGACATTTTAACAACAATCCCTCATGATTTATCCACATTAAAATACTGTGGATCAAGACATACCTTTGGGATTGGAGTTTTAGTATCCTTTGTTGAGTTACACTCATGCCTTGGGGGCAATGCATGTTGACAAGATAAAAGATAATATCCCTATACCATGGGTCATTTGTCAAAGCACATGCATCAACAACTTGAGAAGCATTTACCTCATTTATCCCAATTGCCTCTAAGTTGGAATTTGCCATCAACTTAGCTAAACCCTGGCCTCTAACCAGTTTGGTGATATGTATGTCCATGTCATAAACCTAGATCATGTTGATCCATCTGCATCTCCTACCTAAAGCTTCATGCTATATGAAGATATCCTTCATAGCTATGTGTGGCACATATGCCATGATCTTGGTACCTGTGAAGTAAGATCTAAAATCTTTTATGGCCTTAACCAATGCATAGGCATGTTTCTCTATTATGAAATAATTCAATTCAGCAGCCTGTAAATATTTTCTATAGAACCCAATAGGTTGTTCAAATCCATCTTCATTCTTTTGAAGAAGAATACAGCAATAGTATAAAAAGAAGCAAAGGAAAACAACTGAAGAGGTTTTGAATAATCTGGACTTATTAATATAGGTGCCTCCTTGATAGCTTCCTTAATATCCTGGAATGCTTCAGATGGTTCTTTCTCCCATACAATAGGTTTCCCTTTCTTAAGCATTTTAGAAATGGCCTTAGTCTTTTCAGCAAAATTAAGAACAAATCTCCCAACAAAGTTGATTTGGTTGAAAAAGACTATATTCCTTTAACTAATTTGGGTTGTGGAATGAGATCAATAGCCTTGACTCATTTTGGATCTATCCTTATCCCATCTTTAGACACAATGTGCCCAAGTAACTTTCCCTCTTCAACTCTGAACTGACATTTTTTAGGATTCAATGAAATCCCATATTCTAAGCACCTTTGGAAAATTACTTCAAGATGCTTGCAGTGCTCACCTCTTTCTTTTGAGAATGTTGTTAGGTCATCCTGATAAACCACCATGATCTCATCAATGAGACCAACAAAGGCTACATCCGTAGCTTGCTGAAATGTTGATCCAACATTCTTCAAACCAAATGACATTTTCAGGTATACATAAGTCCCCCAAGGAGTGGTGAATGTTGTTTTGTGTTGTTTAGACTCTTTGACCAACACCTAGTTGTATCTAGAGAATCCATCCATCATTGACATCAACTCTGAACCAACAACCCTTTGTAATAAATGGTCCATGCTTGGGAGAGGGTAGTTATCTTTAAGGGATTTGATGTTCAAATTTCTGAAATCAACACATAACTGGATTTCTCCATTCTTCTTTCTTACCAGGACAAGGTTGGATACCCACTCAGAAATTTTGATAGGTTTCATAATGCCTCCCTCTTTCATCTTTAATAGTTCTTTTTGCATCTTGGGAGCAATGGTAGGATTTATAGGCCTCTATTTTTGTTGCAAATATGTGCTTAAGTGGTGTTGTCGTTGATGTCAACATATTCTTGTTAACATTAGTGTCAACTGTATCCTATTTTACTGTCTATGCAGAAGATCAGATTGTTAAGGATATTGAGAAAATTAATAACAATCAATGCATGCGGATCATGTGGACATGTAGAGGATTGTCAGAGGTTGCTCTAGTCAAGATTTGAGAAGTCTGCATGAAGATTTGAAGGAGTTATGGCCATCTGAGTAGAACCAGTTCCTGCAATACTCAGGAAAGACAAAGTGATAGGAAAAAGGTCTGGATTGCTCTAGAAAAATAAACTTATGATCTGCGGATCTAAAGGCATGTTTGGGAGGTCAATGTGTATCATCAACACTAGTGGTTCATGGTTTGGAGGTCTGTAAACTATCCTTCTAGTCTGACAATCATGGCAGAGAATGTTCTTGAGGTTTTGGAGGAAGATTCAAATGTTTCTAATAATTTGGTTTAGTATGGATGTTATTGGCAAATTCAATCTGCTTGTGGAGGTCTCTGGATTGTATGGCTACTATGTTAAAGTTCTGCATTGAAGTTTGAGCTTGTTGATTGAAGATTTCTTCTTGAGGTTGATGTTCTTCCTAGTCTTGGCCGACTAGATGTTCCTAGCCTATTGCGGATACCTTAAACACATTTCTATGAAGCATGGAGTGGTTGTAGAAGCAGATTCAAGTCTCAGTTGTGTTTGGTTGATAGTGTGATGATCTGCGTCAAGTTAATTGACATTGTTGATCATTCCAAGGTTGATGAAGTATATAAATACTTGTTGAAGAAGTATCAAAATCATCCTTGTGCAAAAATAGATAAAATCTGAAGGAAGGATCAGGAGCAGAGCAGAGAAGGAAAGGAGCAAGAGTAGTGTAGAGTGTGAAGAAGAGTTTGAGGCAAAGCAAAAGTTCTTGAGCATTCATTGAAACTGAATTAGGCATGAAGTAGATGCTAATTCTCAGTTAATTCTTTCTAAATAAATTTTGTAGGTAGTGAGCCTCTCCTTTTAAGCAGTGAGCTCTGGGCAGTGCATCTGAAGGCATGTGCCTTCTATTTTTCTAAGTACTTTTAACAGGGTATGCATTTTTGTGGGTTAACCCCTACCATGGTTTTTCCCTTAACCGGGTTTCCATGTCAAAATCTTGGTGTCAAATGTGTTGATTATGTTTCTGCTCTTATGTTGTTGATTCATGCTTAAATGTTTGCATCTCTAATATGATAGTAAGATAATAAATTAGGTTAAAGGTAGAAAAGTTTTAAGGGACAACTGATTCACCCCCCCTCTCAGTTGTCTAGTTCCAACAATTAGTATTAGAGCTAGATCCTCTCATAAAAGCCTAACCACCTGAGGAGATCCTGGATGTCGACCTACAAGAAGGATAGTCCAAGATTTGATGGAACAAATTATTCTGTTTGGAAAGATCGCATGGAGTGACACTTGCAATGCATGGGTGATGCCTATTGGGCAATAACTAGTGTTGAGTATAAACCTCTGGAGAAAGGTCCTTCAACTCCTGATCAAGTCAAAGATGCTGAAAATAATCTTTGAGCTAAAGAAGCCTTGTTGAGTTCCCTAATTGATTCAGAAATGACAAATGTCTTTGGTCTAAAAACTGCTTATCAAATCTGGAAAAAGTTGGAGTATATGTATGAAGGTGACAAATATGTCAAATGTACAAAACTGCAAAGTCTAAGAGGAAAATTTGAAACTATGAGGATGAGTGAAGATGAAAACATCACAATCTACATGCAAAAGATAAATGAACTTGTGTGTGGCATCAGGTGTGCTGGTGGAATTTTGAAAGAATCAGAAATTGTATCAAAAGTACTCAGATCTTTACCATATTCTTACAAACATAAGGTTGTAACTATAGAAGAAATTAGGACAATCTTAGAGGTTACAAGAGATCATCTGGTTGGCAAAATTTTATCTTTCGAATTAAGTGAGTTTGGTGATTCTCTTCCCAAGTCTAAATCTACATTTAAAGCCAGTGTGTATAGAAAACAAAGATATGATCCGGATGAAAGCTCTTCTGCAAGATCAAACAAACTTGTAAAGACAAGAAAGAATATTGAAGATGTTGAAATAGAAACATCAGACCTTGAAGCTCTTATTGCCAGAAGAATGCCAAGAGGATCTAGTAAGTATGAAGGAAAGTTACCACTTAAATGCTTTGCTTGTAACAAGATTGGTCATTTTGCCTCAAGATGTCTAGAAAAGTTTTCAAAACCTAACCCTAATAGGTATGAAGGTCAAAAGAAATGTTACTATGTCCAAGAAAATGGAGAAGAAGGGGTAACAAATGATGAATCTGATCATGGAGGCTCCTCTGAAAATGATTGGGTGTTTATTGCTATCAAAGAAGAAGATCCGGTGTCTACTGAATCTGCTAGCTGTGAAAATGTGGAAAGTGCCTTGGCTGCTGAGGTTATTGAAAGGGATGAATGGGTGATTGATAGTGGATGTTCTCATCACATGAATGGTGACAAGAGTAAGTTTGTGAACTTTGAAAACTATGAAAGACTTGTAAAATTTAGAGACAACTCAGCTTGTAGAATCTGTGGTAGAGGATCCATCTCTTTTGATGGCAAGAACAACACCAATGATGTTTTGTATGTGGAAGGACTAAAACATAATCTTCTCAGTGTTGGACAGTTGGTTGACAAGGGTTATGATCTTCAGTTCAAGGATGGAAAATGCAGAATCTTGGAAAGCTCTGGAACTAAAATTACATCGGGTACTCAAACCAGAGGTAACATCTTTCACTTAAGTAGTTCTAGTAAAAGTTGTTTGATTTCTCAGATAGATCAAAGTTGGCTATGGTATAGGAGGATGTGTCATGTGAATTTTGACAACATTGTCAAAATAAGTTCCACTCATGTTGTAAGGGATCTTCCAAGACTTGTGAAACCTAATAACATATGTAGAGAATGTCAATTGGGCAAGCAGAACAAAATTTCTTTTAAGAGTAAGGAACAATGTTCAAGTGAGAGATTGGAACTGGTACATACTAATCTTTGTGGTCCTGCTAGGATTAGGAGTGTGCAAGGAGACATACATTTCATGTTGCTAATTGATGACTACTCTCGGATGATGTGGGTAACTTTTCTAAGAGAAAAGTCAGAAGCCCTTGACAAGTTTAAGGTGTTCAAGATGATGGTTGAAAATGAGATTGGTGGGAAATTAAAGTGCCTAAGATCTGACAGAGGTGGAGAATTTACCTCCGGTGAGTTTGATGTTTTCTGTGAAAAGCATGGAATAAAAAGACAATTATCTGCTCTTAGGACTCCTCAGCAAAATGGAGTTGTGGAAATAAAGAACCAGACCATTCAAGAAGCTACCAAAACCATGACGATGGAAACAAATGTTCCTCAAGTTTATTGGAGAGAAGCTGTGAGTACTATTGTCTACACTCTTAACCAGGTGCAGATCAAAGGAAATTCTAGTAAGACTCCTTATGAACTTTGGTTTGGTCATCCTCCTACTGTGAGATACTTTAGAGTCTTTGGTAGTAAATGTTATATCAAAAGAGATGAGGACTTTGGTAAGTTTGAGGCAAGAAGTGATGAAGGAATATTTTTGGGATACTCAACTCAAAGTAAGGCCTACCGGTGCTTCAATAAAAGATTGAAGAAGATTGTTGAAAGTGCGAATGTTAAAGTTGATGAAAGAAAGGAAAGACATTCCAGGCACTCCAGATATGATTCAGATGATGAAAGTCAAAATCAAGGAAGAAAAGTTCAAGTTTAGACCCAGATTCAGTTTGAACTGGTGACTCCGGAGGTTAAAATAGATGATGAGGAACAAGTTCAAGAAATAGAGGCTCAAACAATTTCCAAAACTCCCAGTATGTAAGGTTAAATCATCCTAAAGACCAAATCATAGGAGATAAGAGTAAAGGTGTTTGAACTAGGACAAAAATGTCTAAAGATCAACAATAAATTTGTTTGATTTCAAGGATTGAACCTAAATCAGTAAGTGAAGTTTGCGATGATGAAAACTGGGTTAAAGCAATGGAAGAGGAATTGATGCAAATTGAAAAGAATCACACATGGGATCTAGTTCCTAGACATGAGGACAAAAATGTGATTGGAACCAAATGGGTCTTCTGGAATAAACTTAATGAAGATGGTGAGGTAGTAAGGAATAAGGCAAGGTTGGTATGTAAAGGCTACTCTCAAGTGATGGAATTGATTTTGAAGAAACTTTTGCTTTGGTGGCAAGGATAGAGATAGTTAGATTATTTATTGCATTTTCTGCCTTCAAAGATTTTAAAGTATATCAAATGGATGTGAAATTAGCATTTTTGAATGGAGATTTGGAGGAAAAAGTCTACATTGAGCAACTAGAAGGATTTTAGTTGTCTGATCAGGGAGATATGGTTTGTAGATTGAGAAAAGCCTTGTATGGACTCAAGCAAGCTCCAAGAGCCTGGTATGCCAGATTGGATAAGCATTTGCTTAAGCTAGGATTTAGTAAAGGTACTACTGATAGTAATCTCTACTTCAAAATTGATCATGAGGACATTCAAATTATTGAAGTTTTTGTTGATAATATCATTTTTGGTGGAAATGAATGCATGTGTAAAGCATTTGCTGATCAGATGAAAAGTGAGTTTGAGATGTCAATGTTTGGTGAGATGAATTTCTTCCTAGGTCTGTAGATTGTTCAATCGGATAAAGGTATCTTCATATCTTAGTCTAAGTATGTAAAAGAATTGCTAAAGAAATTTGGAATGGAAGACTCAAAGCGAGTGGGTACACCTATGGTAATTGGATGCAAGCTAAGCAAAGATGATGACTCTCCCAAGGCAAATCAGAAAAGATATAGATCAATGATTGGAGGACTGCTTTATCTAACTTATACTAGACCTGACATCATGAATGCAGTTGGACTTGTTGCCAGATTTCAAGCTGATCCAAAAGAATCCCATGTTATGGCAGTCAAAAGAATTTTTAGATATCTCAAGGGGATAATTGATTATGGACTATGGTATTGAAAGGACAACAACTTCACTCTTCATGCATATACAGATGCTGATTAGGCAAGAGATGTGGATGAAAAAAAAAGTACTAGTGGTGGTGCATTCTTCTTGGGGAGAAGATTGGTCTCTTGGATAAGCAAAAAGAAAGAGGCAATGTCTTTGTCTACTGCAAAAGTAGAGTACATAGCAGCAACAAATAATTGCGCCTAGGTTTTATGGATGAAGAAAATGTTGAAGGACATCAAAATTGTGTTTGAGGAGCTAGTCACAATTTTCTATGATAATTCTAGTGCAATAAGCATCTCAAAGAATCCGGTATTGCATTCAAAGACAAAGCATATATCTATCAAGTTTTATTTCTTGAGAGAGAAAGTAAATGAGAATGAAGTCAAGTTGGAGTTTGTGCCTTCCAAAGATCAGATTATAGACATCTTCCATAAGCCTCTTCCCAAGGATACTTTTGAGTATCTCAGAGAGAAGTTAGCGGTTATTACACCTTTTGAGCATAACTAAGATGCATTAAGGTGCATCAGTCTAGTGGGATTCACATCCATATCTTGTGATCCAGATTGATGTTAATGAGGTACTACTCAAAGGGGGAGTAGTTAATCTACAAATTTTGGGATCAGTAAAAAAAAGATAGAAAATATGTGCCCTTTGCCATTGATGTCAAAGGGGGAGAGAAGTCATGTGAAAAACTAGTTGTTGATGTGAGGGGGAGCAAAAAAGAAAGTAGTTGTAGAAGTGAGAAGAGAAAGGGGGAGAAGTTTTTATCTTGATGGTTAGATTCAATTTTTCACATCAAATGTTGCCATCAATGACAAAGGGGGAGATTGTTGTAAATATGTGCCTAAGTGGTGTTGTCATTGATGTTGACATATTCTTGTTGCCATTAGTGTCAACTGTATCCTATTTTGCTATTTGTGTAGAAGACCGGATTGTTGAGGATATTAAGAAAATTAATAACAATCAATGCATGTGGATCATGTGGACATGTAGAGGATTGCCAGAGGTTGCTGCAATCAAGATTTGAGAAGTCCACATGAATATTTGGAGTTATGGCCATTTGAGTAGAACCAGATCCTGTAATACTCATGAAAGACAAAGTGACAGGAAAGAAGTCCGGATTGCTCTGAAAAAGTAAACTTATGATCTACAAATTTGAAGGCATGTTTGGGAAGTCAACGTGTATCATCAATACTAGTGGTTCATGGTTTGGAGGTCCGCAAGCTATCCTTCCAGTCTGACAGTCATGGCAGAGAATGTTCTTGAGGTTCCAGAGGAAGATTCAAATGTTTCTAATATTTTGGTTTAGAATGGATGTTATTGGCAAATTCAATGTGCTTGTGGAGGTCTCTAGATTGTATGGTTACTACGTTAGAGGTCTGCATTAAAGTTTGAGCTTGTTGATTGAAGATTTCTTCTTGAGTTTGATGTTCTTCCCAGTCTTGGCTGACCGGATGTTTCTATCCTATTGCGGATGCCTTAAACACATTTCTACGAAGCATGGAGTGGTTGTAGAAGTAGATTCAAGTCTTAGTTGTGTTTGGCCGATAGTGTGATGATCCACGTCAAGTTTAACTGAGCTTGTTGATCATTCCAAGGTTGATGAAGTATATAAATACTTGTTGAAGAAGTATCAAAATCATCCTTGTGCAAAAATAGATAAAATCTGAAGGAAGGATCAGGAGCAGAGTAGAGAAGGAAAGGAGCGAGAGCAGTGTAGAGTTTGAAGGAGAGTTTGAGGCAAAGCAA
This sequence comes from Cunninghamia lanceolata, assembly GCA_027924645.1. Taxonomy (NCBI): domain Eukaryota; kingdom Viridiplantae; phylum Streptophyta; class Pinopsida; order Cupressales; family Cupressaceae; genus Cunninghamia; species Cunninghamia lanceolata. The sequence goes on from BSBN01000547.1 coordinate 18,309,278, forward strand.
AAGTTCTTGAGCATTCATTGAAATTGAATCAAGCATGAAGTAGGTGCTAATTCTCAGTTAATTCTTTCTAAATAAATTCTATAGGCAATGAGCCTCTCCTTTTGAGCAGTGAGCTCTGGGCAGTGCGCTCGAAGGCATATGCCTTCTATTTTTCTAAGTACTTTTAACAGGCTACACATTTTTGTAGGTTAACCCCCACCGTGGTTTTTCCCTTAACCGAGTTTGCACATCAAAATCTTGGTGTCATATGTATTGATTCTGTTTCTTCTCTTATGTTGTTGATTCATCCTTAAATGTTTGCATCACTAATCTGATAGTAAGATAATAAATAAGGTTAAAGGTAGAAAAGTTTTAAGGGACAACTAATTCACCCCCGCTCTCAGTTATCTAGTTCCAACAGTTTTTGCCTAAATGGTTTTGCATCAGGTTCAAGGGGAATGGTATGTTGGAATAGATCCTCCCTATAAGCCTTAAGCTTGTCATAGGACCATGAAAAATAGTTCTTGAATTTTTTGAACAGAGCAATCAACATCTGCTTCTCATGAGGCTTCAACTTCTTCCCAATGTAAACCATTCTAGGTGCCTCCCTAGTTCCAAGGTTTACTCCTTCAACATTATCCTCTATAATAGGTTTACTTTTACTCTTCCATCAATCTGAGTTGTCAAATACTCTTTCTAAAGCTACCATCCCCTTTGGAATAATATTTGTCTTTAATTGCACAACCTCACTACCAAACAAAGTTTGCTTACCATTTGTCACTTCCATCATTGGCTACCAATCGATCAACTAATTTTTAAATTCATCGATGCAATTCATAAAACTAAAAATTTGATTGGTGTCATTGAAAACCTGCCAACTATAAATGTTATCAGGAATTATTGGTCTTGTGAGTACCTCCACAGTATATTAGTCATGGGGAAATTTCATTTGAGGGTCAAATTTTGAACCAATGATAGCAAGGGAATCTACTTCTTCATTTTTTGTTCTTTCAATCCATTCAATGCCAATGGTATCAAACAATTACATTGTGTCCCATACTACATTTCGGCACCCTCTAAGTCTTTTTTCTTTAGCAGTAAATATCTTTCTAATCTGCTGCACAATCAATTCCGAATCACCAAGTATTCTTAGACATGTGATTCCATGTTTATGGCCAACAATTAATCCCAGCAATAGTGCTTCATATTCGACCACATTGTTGGTGCACTAAAAATCAAGTCTAAAAGACTTGCCAAACTGATCACCATTAGGTGCTATCAGGACAATACCTACACCTGAACCTTCCCTTGAATATGCACCATCAAAATATAAAGTCCATAAATCAGTTGTACCATAAATAGGAGTAATAGGGTTAGAAGGTAAAGCCTTCAAATTAGGATTATCATCACTCCTATATCCCATGAAATGGTCTATGTCAGTGTCAAAGAAATTTACAAGATCATCCTCTATTTTGTATCTATCTTCTATGTGTTCATCTTCTACCTTATGTTCCCTATACAACTTCACATCTACACCTTGTACTAGAATAGTGGCATATGTGAGATCCATCTAGATACTTCCACCCATAAAGGCTACCCATTTTCTTGATAGTAGCATACCCCACTTAGCAAGGCAATCCACAATGATTATGTCCATTAAAAATGACTTGTCAAGATAGGCAGCCAAATTGACTTCAACATCCTTGACAAGACCAATCACATTTACTTCTCTAGAGTCCATAGAAAAACACTTGCCAAAAGACTTGGACACTTTCAATCCCAATTTATTCATTATAGACAAGGGCATAACCTTATTGGAAGCACCAGAGTCAAGCATGCAGTTGTGCGATAGCCATCCATTTATGATCAATGTAGTGAAAAAGGGGTCAACTCCCATCTTGCTATTAATAACAGTTGATCCCAGATATACTTCTATGGTCTCATCATTACTAGGTTCAACAATAGGTTGTTTTTGTGCTTCCATGGCAGTAATAAGAGACCCTGCTCTATCCCTATGCTCAGGGATCCTAAGGAGTTCCACTATTGGCGTGCATAAATTCTAATTTGGCTAAATACTTGAGCCATGTCAATAGGGAGATAATTTGGCAAAGGAGCATCATATGAAATAGTTACATCATTTGTAGAGGGAATATAAGGTATTACTTGAGAGGATGAGATATCCTTACCTTCCTCCTTTGTCTTATCTTTCTCTTTTTCTAATTCCCTTTGAACTTGAGGCTGATCATGATTATTGTAATCTTTTGGATAATGGACCCCTAGAATAGGTGAGGTAACCAATTGCACCTTTGATGTTGGGTTCTTTTGTACATATTTCTATTTTGCTGCTATAGGTTACATTGGAATCTTCTTCTTTTCATGTATAGTCTTCTTTGGAACAATATTTCTCTTTTGTCCCACATCCTCCTTCTGTCTCTTCTTGCCATCATCTAATGTATCCTGCCTTGGATTAGCAATAGGAGAGTTCTGCATAGTCACCTTGAACTTGTTAGATGGCTGCATCAATGAGAGCTTTCACATCCTTGTTAGAAGGTTTGGATTGTTTATACTTCTTTTGCATGAGATCCCTCAATTGCCCAAAATCATGAGTAGACAAGTGATATCTCCTTTGACTTTCATCATGATCATATTGGAAAATATGATCATCATCCTCATAGCTATCATAATTTATATCATGACCCATCTGCTCAAACCTCTGGGGGTCAAATTGGTTGATCTCCTCCTCATAAAATTCAGCTCCACCATCTTCATTGGGAAATTCCTCATCTTTGCTCATTGAATGAGCAACTGCATAGTTTGTTGGGTCATGGGGTAAGAAACACACTTGGCACCAAAGACTCTCATCTTAAAAATTTGATTGATCCTTGCTCAATGGATTAGGGGTACATCCCTCTTAGGCTATTTGAAGCTAACACATGCCTAGGAGTAGCTTGTCTATTATTTTGTTGTAGTCTCTTAGACCAATAAGTATTGTAAGGTCTGTTATGCAGTCTTTGACTTCATTGAAATGTGTTGGAGCACCTTGAGGTGGTACCCCTTTGTCATTTCGAGAAACTTTGTAGGATAAATCTTTCATGACTCCCATGAGTTTATCTAGTTTGTCTTCAGTAGTGAGGGGCTTGTTAGAAATTGCCCTATTTGGTTGAGAAATCTTTACATCATATCTCTTAACATGTTTACCGGATGCTCTCATGTTACTTTCAATGTTGATGGCCATAGCATAGGCCTCCCTTAATGTTTGAGGACTCTTCCCCTCGAGCAATAACCAACCTTAGAATCAAAGGCACCATAGTATAAAACTAAACAGATGGATTTATTATATCTCACCTAAGGTGGGACTTTTCTCATTGTCATAATGAATCTACCATTGAAGTCAGCAATAGTTTCATTGATTCCCTTCTTGATTGTTGTAAGCTCATGGATGGAAAATTTAGGGTCAATCCTATCCCCATACTACAATCTAAATGCTCTCATGAAGTCTTCCCATGAGTCAATGCTATTATTAGGGAGTGCCTTGTACCATTCTTTGGCACTTTCTTCTAATGAATGCACAAACAATTTCATCATCACTTCTTCATCCTCAATCTCATACTCATATGTGACATTGATGAAGCATCTCAAGTGTTCCTCACTAGTGACTACATTATTACCTTGAAACCTGGAAATTTTCCCTCTAATCTCAATTGGAATGGGATTAGGAAAATTAGGTATGCCAATAAAGTCAATTTGCTTGTACCTTTTAGCCCCAAATGGTTGCCTTTGTGGAAGAAACCTTTATGCTTGTCTTCTGAATGGAGGTCTAACATTCTAAATATTGCCATGCTGTTGATTCATTTGATTCTATAGGGGTTGATTTTGCATACCTTGAACATGGGCATTATTCACACCGTGTTGTGCCATTTCTTGTTGTCTAGGGTTGGCTTGAAAGTTAGAGTCCTCCTGATTATGATGTTGATGCTATTGTCTTTGTTGCTATTATTGAGGTACATGGCCTTGGTGTTGAATATTTTGATTTACCTAGGTCTGCTGAGCAAGTTGAGCTTGTTGTTGGTCAATCAAGGCCTTCACCTCTCTTTGCCTATTTTTGAGATGATCAAACAAATCCATCTCATCATGGATTCTCCTTTCTCTTTCCTCATCATCAAGTTGCTATTGTTGATCACCCTCATTTGGGATGGTATCATGCTGGCTTTCAACTGTCCTTGTGGGAGAAGTAGGATACCTGACATTTTGATATGCTTCTTCATTATCACAGGGCATCCCAAACATCCTCAAGTATGGCTCATTAGATCTATCCCTGCTCCCTCTGCCACTAGTATTTTCATTTCTCTAGACATCATATCCATCAATATTCATTCTCCTACTCGTTCTGAGTATATTATTAGCAGAGTCCTCAGAAGTATATTGATATTAACTTCTGAGGCTAACAAATGCATTATCTTGGGCATTCCTTGAGGGTACCATACCAGGTCTTCTTTCCCTACATCTACCCCTTCTATTTCTTGTACTGCTAGAGGACTCCCCTTGTCCAGGTTGTCCTTGGTTTCTTCCTCTATCCATTTCAATACTCTTGAAAATTGATTTTCTAGGTTTCTTACTTAACAGAGTCACCACTTCACTAATGGGAAGAACTTCTTTAGTGACTATTACAGAAGTTTTCAAATCCTTCAAGTTTTCCTCAGTAGCAGTACCAGAAAGAGTGTTGACTCTCAAAATAACTACAACCCTAAACCTTGAAACATTCCTAAATCACCTAGGCTGGGGATAGTCGTTCTAGATGATTGGAAGAGGTTTATCAATAAGTTCAAGGTGATTTTGGGCAACCTATGTTGGGATTGCCATTAACTTGCAATCCTAACCAATTCATGCATCTTCAAAGTTCTTGGAATGTGTTCCCCAACACATAAGGACTTTAAGAGATTAATCATTTATTAATTATATCACTTTGACTTTTGCAATCAATTCCTAATTGATAAGGTCAAACTTAGGCATCCATTTTTAGAGTGGGGGCCATGAAGACTTTGTTGACTTCTCCTAAGTCTATTTTGTGAGTTTGATAAGTCCCGGTAAGTGGGATTTAAACTTGGGCATCTCCTTTTGATGGGGACTTATATTTAGACTTGGAGTTGTGCTTTTTTATGTGCATGAGTGGATAATGTTGAGACACCTTGCATGTATATAATGTTGGAGTTAACTAAAGTGTTAGAGATGCATGAATTGGATATTTCTTACATGAGTTCATAAAATCTTGCATGGACTTGCATATTTTTGCATGTCACTTGCATGCACTTACATGTTGTTGCATGTTACTTGCATGTACTTGCATGTTGTTGCATGTACTTGCATGTTACTTGGATGTGCTTGCATGTTGTTGCATGTTGCTCCTATGGACTTGCATGTGCTTGCATGTTGTTGCATGTCACTCCTATGGACTTGTATGACCTTGCATGTTGTTGCATGTCAGTTATATGACCTTGCATGTTGTTACATGTTAGTTTTGTGATATTGCTTGCAGAACACTCCAACTCCATAAACTTGCAGGATGATACATCTTAGCGTTTTAGGTAATGGGTATCAGTTGCATGTTGTTGCCAATGCTTGCATGTTATTTGCATTTCAGCTTTAAGATATTACTTATAGAACACTCGAACTCCAGAAAGTTGCAGGATGGTACATCTCAGTGTTTTAGGTAATGGGTAGTAGTTATTGGCAAGAGACACTATGTGGCTTCATGATTGTTGTCATTGATGGCAACAAAGTCTATCCCACACATCTGCAGAACTTAGTATGCCTATACCGGAAGTTAGGCTGAAGAAGTTCTGGTCTGGTGAACAAGAACAGAGCATGTAGTAAGGTCTGACAATCAGGTCCGGATCTCTTAGATGGTGTAACTTAGAAAAGTATGGACTTGGACAAGTTAATAGGAGTATCATGTCTACTATATTCCAGAGATTGAGCCTCCGGTGATGAATGAGTGAAAAGATATGAGCATCTAAGTGTTGGATTCCTGACAGGCAAAGTAGACTGAGGAAGAACTGACTGACAGAGCATCAGACTTTTATCCGGATGAGAAATTGATGGTGATCAAGCTATTTGAGGGATCATACATGGTTGGCCAACATGATTGATGACTTCTATGTCTATGTTTTTGATATGCATCACATATTAAGCATGAATTTAGCTAACAGATCAGTGTTTTGTAAATATCTTGAGTATTCTAGTTGCCGACTAGAAAGATGTTGAAATCCTTGGTGCAGATATATATACTAGATGAATTTTGGTATGAAAGTGTGTGTGTGTATGAGAATGTGCGTGAAAAGGTAGAGATAAGTGTGGAACTAGTAATACAAGTCTGGTATGTAATAGGATAGCAGCACTAAAGTAGAGGAAGAATGAAGTGTAGTAGATCAGTATATTGAGCCTAACCAGAACTAAACCTCAGCATATGTGGATGCCTCTCATTAGTTCAAATACCTAGTTACCTTCAATGAACTTTGTAGACATTGAGTCTCTTGTAGGTAGTGTGCCTCTTGTGAGCAGTGTGCTCGGGTAGTGAGCCCTAATTGGCAAGTGCCATTTTGTACTTCTTATTTTTTTAATAGAGAATACAATCTTGGGTTAGTCACCCCGTGGTTTTTCCCTTAACAGGGGTTTCCACGTAAAAATCCTTATGTTATGTGTGTTGATTTTCTTTTTGCTCTCATGATTATGTATGCTCTTATGTTTTGATATTACACTAATATTAAAGAAGAAAAGAAAGTTAAGATATTTAAGATAACTGATTCACCCCCCCTCTTAGTTATCTGCCTTGTTTCCAACAATTAGTATCAGAGCTAAGTTCCTCTAAACAGAGCCTAAAAGGTTGAGGAAGATCTGGGAATCTCAATGGACATGTATGGTATGAAGGAACAACTTTAGTCTACCCTAGATGATCTTGAGAAATCTCACTCTGAGGTCAATAACTTGAGAGAAAGACTCAAACAAGCTGATGACTTCATAAATGAGCTAAAAGGAAAACTAAGTATCTTTGTGAAAAAGGGAAAGGAACTTCTTCAACAATTAGCAAGTCAAAGTGAAGCCAATGATACTAATGAAGATCTGAATGAGAAAAACAAGCTCTGTGAGAAGCTATCAAAAGAGGTCATTATGGTAAGGCATGAAATGGAATCAGGAGTTATGAAATTCACCTAAGAAATTGAAGAGAAAAGAAGAATTGAAGGTAATCTAAAACAATCTCTCAAGGAGAAGTCAAAGGACTGCAACAAAATGGACAGAATAATCAGGCATCTGGAATCTGATCTTGAAGAAGCTAGAGATAATCAAGAACAACTTGAGAATCAGATAGACACTCTTAAACAAGATCTTCAAACAACAAATGAATACAAAGAGAAATTCAAGATAAGCTCAGCTCAACTTGAAGTTCTTCTTGAAAGCCAAAAGAGGGTAGATGACAAGTGTGGTTTGGGTTATGAGAAAGGTGAAAGCTTCGGATCTGGTCAGAAGAACTCTGGTTCAGGAAATCAAAGAAACAAGCTTAGAAGACCTCCGATAAGGCAACCAAATGCTCAAAGATGTCCAACCTTCAATGGATACTGCTACAATTGCAACAACTTTGGTTATAAAGCAAATCAGTGCAAAAGAAGAATGAATTAGACTAATTCATCCTTCTCCAGATAGTGTTTTAGTTGCAAAAGGTATGGTCACAAATCTCATGAATGCAAAAATATTCAAGTTAACAATTCATTCAATGGTAGATGCTTTGCATGCAATAGAATGGGACATATGGCTAATCAATGCAGATCAAGAGGATATCAGTCAAAAATACAAAGAAATGTTGTTTGTTATAATTATAATAGATCCGGTCATCTTGCCAAATTCTACAAAAGTAAAAATTAGGATAAAAGGGGTCTGGTGCATCAAAATCAAAATCAAGACAAGGGAAAAGGCAAAGTAAATGTGGATGAAGTTCAAAGGGAGATGAACAAGATTTGGGTGAAGAGAAGTACAAAAAATGTTGGGGATGGATCCGCACCAAAATCTGGTGTTGATATTCCTTCCAAAACTAAATAGATGAGCTCTGGCTCAGGGGGAGTCACAAAGGAAAAATAAATTCCCCTAGCCAGTCAATTGGTGCCTAAATTTGGCACATGGAATGTTATGGATTAAAGGGTTCTTATAGAAACATCTATATAACCCTCAGTAAAAATATGAATGATTCGCAAGGAGTTTTGAAGAATGTAATCATCCAAGATTAATCCAGTTTGACAGCCATCCAGTAAAAGTAGGATTTTCACAATTAGATCTGGTATGATTCAAAATTAAAATATCTTGATTTGCGGATAAATGACATGATTGGAGGAAAGGAGATACATTGTCAATTATCACTAAAAATAATTCTAAGTGCATCTTAGTGATTTGGAAAGATCTCTCTTAGAACAAGGAAGAGCAAGGCAACTGGAATAACTTAAGTTGTGTATTTATTGCAATAGGAAATTAGGGTTTGCGTAGAGATAAAAGGGTTCTTTTATTCATCATTTGTACATTTGCATTCAAGAAAAAGAAAGGAAGAGCTCTGCATCAAGATTGTTTCAACCCTTTTAGAGATCAACCATAGAATCTGATTCAACCAACGATCTTTTCTAGCTCATATTGTGAACCCTAGAAGTGTAAAAAGGCATTTCCATTTTTGAATATCTCTCTGAATCTTTTACAAAGATGGCTACTCCAAATATTGTTAAGATCACTAATAGGCCGCGCCCAAAGTTCAAGAAACACCCCTACAAATCACTAGAAGTTGATCCCTTAGGTGCCTTCTCTAGTATTCCGCATGGGGTTCTGTACGTATAAGATGTTAGGGTATACAGACATGCAAATATTAAGGAATTTGGGGAATCCAAGATGATGGATATCAATCATAAACAATTAATAGATGAAACGTTTGAACTTTAACCTCAATACAAGGCCCTCTGGGATAAGCATTTTGGACATTGCATCCACTTTCCCTATTTTGTAGAAGATGAATGGGTCTGATATGTTCTTAGCAAAATACATGACAACTTCATGTGGTTGATGAGACCATTCAAGATAACAAAAGATACCATTAGGGCAGTAACCAGATTGCACTCATCTAGTGGGTTGCCTACTCTCAAATCTGTCAAGAACCAAATAGTAAGTGAGGCTGCCAGATCAAAGTTTGACAAGAGAGCAATGACAATAGAAGATATCATAGATCCAAATATCAATTTTGCCTCTATGATAATTAGTTATAAAATCTATCACTCCAGCAGGGATAATTCTATGTCTGGAACTGCAATATATACAACATATTAGATGTTGAGGGAAAATGCTGACTATGACCTATGTGATCTTCTTTTGAACCAACTATTAGAAAACTTGCAGAAAATAAAGAAGGATAAGAAGAACTCATTTAAGTATGGTGGGCTAATACTATGTTTATTCTTTTATTATATGAATGAGCTACCTGGATCAAGTGGTTGGGTATGGAAAAATGATAGACCGGTTGCCATACAAATCAAAGACTACATGTATGGGCTTGGTGATGCCAAGGCTCAAAGCACAACACTCTGGGGATATTTTAAGAACTTCCAAGGCATGATGCAGGCCAAAGAGAGAATTCCTCAAACAATAGTTGAAAAATATAAGGATACAGTATGCTTCATGGTTGATACAAATCAATGCCTAATGGAGGCAGTTAAGCCTAGAACAATTTGGATTATGCCAATGGGATATGAGGTTGATGAGAAAATCTTGGAATTGTATATCCAACACTTGCTGAGTCAACCTAAGGACCCTGAGGTAGAAAGGTTTGGAACCTTTGAAGAATTAAGTATAAAGATACATGTTGAATTGAGATAACTGGAGATAAAAAGAAAAGTGAGAAGGGAGGTAGAGGAAATTGCCAAAAGATATGGCATATCAAAAGAGGCAGTTGATGCAAATAGAGAGAAAGTAGAAAGAGCAGAGAAAGAGAAACAAGAAACATAAAAAGAAAGTGTTCCGGTGCAAGCCCCCTCTCGGACTAAATCCTTAAAGAGTTCTGCACCTACCACCTCTAAGAGCTCAAAATCCTCCAAACCAGAAGCCAAGACATCAGGAAAGGGAGAAAAGAGAACCAAAACCAAGGCTACAAGGTCCTACATAAGCCAAAAGGATGATGAAGAGACAGAGACTGATGAGGAGGTTAAGAAAATGAAGAAGAAAAAGAAATCATCTATGGAATCCTCTGCTGGCAAAAACAAAGAAGAAAAGGAAGACGAATTTGTTGAAAGGCCTACTCTCTCTATTGATGATGTCATCAAGGCAGTCACTGTGGATGGGAATCTGCAACCAATGACAGAATTTTTTGATGAGTATAGTGACACTAACAAACAGATCTTGGAAGATGCTACAGTCAGGTACCTAAACATTTATAACCAAGCATTCATTGAAATCATTTCTCTAATTCCCAAAAGTCTAGAGAAGGTACTTGAACTTAGAAAGGAGAATGCCAAGGAAAAGGATTTAGAGATTCAAGAACAGATTGCAATTCAGCTCTATCCTTCCATTACTCCAAAACAAATGACAATGATCTTTAAGGACTGCAAGGATGAGTTCTGGAGCAAAGCAAGGATGAACAAACTTATGCTTGGAGAGACTGATCAGGTGGCAAAAGAAATAGAAGACATCCTTTGGAATGCCTTCAAGAAATTCAATCTTCCTATTATAGAGGAAATAGATGAAGAACCTTCTACCATGGATGTCGAAGGATTAAGTGCATCAAAAGAAGAATCGTCTAAGAAAAATGTAGAAGAGTTAAAAGGGATAGATGGGGAGAAGTCTAAGGACTTGGATTCCTCTGTTCTAGAAGAGGAAGTCCAAGAAGAAGTCAACATCTCTCCTCCAAATCCTACTGTAGACATTCTAGGCTTAGGAGTTGAAGGAGAAGGAAGAAAAGAAGAAAAAGTGAGTCAAGAAGAAGAGGTAAAGGGAAGAGAAGAAGAGCAAATAGAGAAGATCTCTGATGACAACTCAGAGATTCCAAAAGGAAAAACTCAGTCTCTAGAAGTTAGATGAACCTGAGCTATTTCAAGGACCTCTAAACTTTGATTCCCTCTCTTCGGTCCAAAAAATGAAGGTAGCATCTTTTGCTCAAGCTAAAGCAAAAGAAAAGCTTCTGAAGTCTCACATGGAAGACTATGAGCTGATAGAGATTGCATCCAGTGTACTGGAGAAGATCATGTCATCCTTCCAAAAGGATCCTTCGGCCTCTCCATCTGGTAAATTGAAATCTCTAGTTAACTCTGTTAGCACCCATTTTGATTCTTTGGAGAAATCGGCAGAAGAGAAAGCTTGGAAAGAATTTTTGGGAAAGAGATTCACTAAAGTGTAGGGACTCATAGCTAATGACAGGAGGACCCTGGATATTGGGATAAAGAGCCTAGAAAATTCTCTTAAAGATGGTGGAGAAATGTATAAATTTTGTCTATCTTGGTCTAAAGTGACTAAGGATATTGAAAAGAAGGTGAAAGAACAAGAAGATAAATTGTCAAGTTTATCTCAAAATTTTGATCTTCTCACCTCATCCATAATGAATCAAGAGTGCCAAGTTATTGCCATTTTAAATAAAATAAATAGGCTTGAAAAGGAGAGGAAGAATATAATAAACAAGATGAGTGAACTTAGAGGGATAATTATCCCTAAGTTAGAGGCCATGCATGAAGCCTTAACTGATGCTCAGACCACAGCCCGGACCAGTGATCCAACAGACTTAAGAAGAGCAGAAGCTTATGAATTTTTGTTGAGTGGTCACATTTCAATTTTGGACAAGATGAAGCAGGGTTGGGTGATAGAATTTGTATAGTTGAAGACAACCTTTGCAGATATACTCAAGTATATGTAAGTATAACATGTATAGACACTTATGCAGCTATGTATAGGTTAATTTTTGCAAATTTTGGTGTGCAGATTCCACCTTTTGCAATTGATGTCAAAGGAGGAGTGAGGATTAGTGAAAAATATGGAATCCAGCTAAGGGGGAGCTCTAGTAAAAGTGTACATAGGATAGAGCATCAGCTAAGGGGGAGTTTGTTACGACACTTAGTCATTTTTCACTAAGTGTTGCCATCAATGCCAAAGGGGGAGATTGTTGGCAAGAGACACTGTGTGGCTTCATGATTGTTGTCATTGATGGCAACAAAGTCTATCCCACACATCCGCAGAGCTTCGTATGCCTATACCGGAAGTCAGACTGAAGAAGTTCTGGTCCAGTGAACAAGAACAGAGCATGCAACAAGGTCTGACAATTAGGTCTAGATCTCTCAGAGGGTGTAACTCAGAAAAGTGTGGACTTGAGAAAGTTAATAGGAGTATCATGTCTACTATATTCTAGAGATTGAGCCTCTGGTGATGAATGAGTGAAAAGATATGAACATCTAAGTGTTGGGTTCCTGACAGGCAGAGTAGACTGAGGAAGAACTGATCGACAGAGCATCAGACTTTTATCCGGATGAGAAATTAATGGTGATCAAGCTATTTGAGGGATCATACATGGTTGGCCAACAGGATTGATGACTTCTATGCCTATGTTTTTGATACGCATCACATTTTAAGCATGGATTCAGCCAACAGATCAGTGTTTTGTAAATATCTTGAGTATTCCAGTTGCCAACTAGAGAGATATTGAAATCCTTGGTGCAGATATATATACCAGATGGATTTCAGTATGAAAATGTGTGTGTATATGAGAATTTCTGAGAAAAGGTAGAGATAAGTGTGGAACCAGTAATACAAGTCTGGTATGTAATAGGACAACAACACTAAAGTAGAGGAAGAATGAAGTGTAGTAGATCAGTATATTGAGCCTAATCGGAACTGAACCTTAGCATATGTGGATGCCTCTCATCAGTTCAAATACCTGGTTACCTTCTATGAACTTTGTAGATAGTGAGTCTCTTGTAGGTAGTGTGCCTCTAGTGAGCAATGTGGTCAGGCAGTGAGTCCTAATTGGCAAGTGCCATTTTGTACTTCTTATTCTTTTAATAGAGAATACAATCTTGGGTTAGTCACCCCGTGGTTTTTCCCTTAATAGGGTTTTCTATGTAAAAATCCTTGTGTTATGTGTGTTGATTTTATTTTTGCTCTCATGATTATGTATGCTCTTATGTTTTGATGTTGCACTACTATTAAAGAAGGAAAGAAAGTTAAAATATTTAAGATAACTGAGTCACCCCCCTCTCAGTTATCTGTCTTGTTTCCAACATTAGTTGCATGTTGGATCTGGTGTTTGCATGTCACTTGCATGTACAGAACAAGTAATTCAGAATAACTTTGGGGACATCAATCTTGCATGTTGTTTGCATGAAATTGATGTGTATTGATCACTTCAGTAGAAAGTAATTGGGCAAATATGCACACCCAATTGGAAGAATTTTTGTTGTTGTTTTTATTTGGAAATATGTTTGATGTTGGCAAAGTTAATTTTAGCATATTGGGGCACCCACATCATGAAGAGGTAGTTAACTGAAAGCTTGGACATTGTTTGAGTTTAGTCTTCTCAATTTAGAGTGCTTGGTTTTTTGCATGAGCATTGGAAGTTATGTTATCAATTACAATTTATTGTAATTTGAGTTTCAAGCTTTAAAATTAAGAAGCTCTTGAATTAAAGAAGCTTTTAGAATTAATTAAGAGCCCAATACATTTTCTAGAGAGTTGAATTGTTGAAAAGACTTGGAAGAAAAAGAAAAAAGCTTTTTAAAGTTTTTACAGGTTTGAAGATTGAAGAAGCTTTTGAAGTGCATCAAGGAATCAAAGGATTTCAGTATTGAATGTAATATTTCACAAGAGATTTAATACAACCATAAACACCTTTGGTGTGGAGTTTTTTCCCTTAGGGGTTTCTCCACGTAAATACTTGTCTTCTTCTTGCAAGTTATTTTCTTCTATTACTCTGATTAAATTGGAGAAATACTATAAGATCTAAATTGAAAGTAATTTTTAGATTTAAACATGCTATTAATTTCATATTTGAAAACATTTTAAAGCTACATAGCTGCAACTTTACCTTGTTCTCTCTCCATTTTTCCAACATGTGGTATCAAAGCCATTGGTTGTAGTGAGAGAGGGATGCTTTTTTCTGAAGTATTGAAGGAATTTTGGTTGTAGGGGAAGTTCTATGTGTTAACATTGTTTTGTAGATTTGTGAGTTTGGAAGCCATAGTATTTAACTCTTAGATGGATATTGTCAAAAGAATCTTTGTTGGGCACTTGAGGCTCAAGGTTATGGATCTTTATGGAGTTGATCCTATGATAGTGATTTGGAGCTCCATTTTGACAATATGTGTATATTCTCTTGTTTGGTGGTTTTATTCCTTTACCTTGTGTTCATGTGCAATGAAAGGGGGTTTATGTTGGACGGTTACTTCTGGTACCTTAATCACATGGAAAAACACTCATTTCTTGGATTATAGTTTGGAGTGCTTATGAACTGGGTTCATGGTTTCAGTCCATGGTTACATGAAAGCACTGGATAATTTTATCACTAGTTGTATGGAGGTTGTGGAGTTGGTATTTTTATGATATGGACACTTCTGAACAACATGGATTCTCTTTTCTCATATTCATGATATTTGGAATATGTAGGTTTTCATAGTTTTCCTCTTTCAAAAGATTGTGGGTTTGTAAATTTGTGATATTCCACTATTTCAGATGACATATTTGATGGTGTTCATTGGTGTGAATGTTTGGATGTTTAAGTGGTTTCAGATTTACAAAGATATAGTTTTGTAGGTTTTACATGTTAACCAAAATCTGTGGTTTGTAGATTTGTGGAAAATTGTGTTTAGACACTTTCTAGATGGAAACAATTTCAGATTTGCAAGGCTACTTGTTGGGTTCCTATGATTTATGGTTTCTCCTATGTGGATTTATTTGGAAAATCATATCTAAAGTTGATTCTGGTGTTTGAGTCTTGGAAATCTACATGTTATACCTAGTTACATTTGTTTTACATGTTACTGATGTGGGGTTGAATCTATTTTTCAGTTATTAAAGGTTGAAGCACTGATCATATTCTTTTCTCCTATGAGATGTTGCATGTGTACAGATATTTTGAATAAGTTGAGGATGGTTCTATTTGGTAGGCCTCTTCTTGGTCACCTTAATTACATTGGTATTTTTTGTATTGAGACAAAAGGGTAGTTTGGAGTACCCGATTTATTTATTCATTGGAATCTATAGCAGTAAAGTTATGTTGCATGAGAAGCTTTTTCACTTTCAGTGGAGTTTTGGTAATGATGTTGATCATGATACCATGCATAACTTAGTATCACTTTGAGTGGGAGATTTGTGCAACTACATAATGTGTTCTATCTTCTTTGTTTAAAGATATTGGTTCTAAATTGTTGTTGTTGCAGTGTTGTGAGCCATGCAAAATCTTTGATTAAAAGATGGATGATCTTTTGCAATAGTTGTTGGTGTCATAAGAAGCTCTTGGATTATGCCTTTAGTTTGTAGTAAGGGTTCATTGACATTTTTTGTTCTATTGATAAAGGATGCTAGATCTTCATGTTTTTTGAAGAGGTGTTGACATCTTGGTTTTCCATGGAGGACAATTGGAGTTTTTGGTGAGGCATTGAGTTTATAACTTATCAGTTTTTGATATATGATCCTTGTTTTAGAGGATGTATAGTATTATGTCATGATGTACTCTTGATTATGAGTTAGAGTTTTTGGCATAATACAGGTGCTCGTGGGAGCAAGATATGTTCATTGGAGTGGAGCATAGGATATTCTTTTTGAGAAGGTGTTAGATCATGATGTCTTGATATGTTCCTGATTCTATAGTTTGAACTTTGACAATGGTTTGGTTAGTTCTCTTTGGTTTTGAAGTATTAATCATTTGCTTGGAGCTTCATGATTATGTAGATTGCATTTGAAGTTGGCATGGATTGATTGATGAAAACTCATGGATATTAGAGAGACTTGGGTGAGGCTTGATTTCTCTTAAACTTAGAGATATGTGTTGGAAAGATTTGTCCTTATGAGATGTCAACAAAAGGACTGAGAAGCCTACACTTGGAAATGGATGTGAGTCCATTATAGAACTTATGAGAAGGTTGTCTTTATTATACGCTTTTATTGCTTGGTGTTATATGTAAGAACAATCTTGTATCCCACTCTTGGTCTACTCAGTAGGTAAATGATCTAATAGGTGTTGCCCACCTGATTATTAGATGCATTCTTTATATGTATCTTATCTTCTCTTTTACACTGGTCTTGAAAAGGATTATTGAGAAGTAGATGAATGGGTTTATGAATTTTTGTTGTTCTCATTATTATTTGATCTTGAGCTATGGAACTAGTTTTGAGGATTTGTTTTGGAGAGGTACATAAATGGTTTATGGGTTTTTGGGCTTATTCCCTTTGTTGTGGGAATGTTTGGCTAGTTTGATCTACTTTTAGTTAGGCTAACATCTATTGCTGCCATGTTTTCATCATAATTTGGATGTTAGATGTTGATACCTTTTCAGTTTGGGAGTTCTTGGATCTATATGCTCTTTATTGTCATGATATCTTCTTGGTTGTCTCAATTTGTAGGTTATTGATGTGAAGATGATTTTGTATGTTTCACTATTGAGATCTACAAGTTGTACAGTTTAGTGGGCTGTCTTTACCCATTGGTTGCATTGAAGACTTGGATGTGGACTGCCAATATCCATAGATCCATTCAGTGTTATTGCAGATTTTCTTTGTTGACCTTGTCTTTGGTCATTTGTACATTGGTATGTTGATTTGAGATGGGAGGATGGATGATTAGTAGGATTGTTTTATATGGACTTGATTGTAGTTTTGGGTTCGTATGTTGATGCCATGGAGTTCTACCTATGATGGCTTGTTTACCCTAGTTTTGAGGTATGGATATTTTGGATGAGCTAGCAACTTTCTATGGTTGATTTTCCATTTGGTATAAGTGTGGCAGACACTCAGAGTCTTATATTATCATATGATTTGATGATTGTGTTCATGTTGAGATTAGCGTAGGTTTCAGTGACAATTGATCTATGTTTCACCTTGGCATGTTTCTTGTTTATTATGGGTGACATGATGTGAGGAGTTCTTGTTTGAGATGATGATTATCATGGTTGCTTTGGCAGGTATCTTGTTGGAGCATAAAAGCAAGTTGAAAAACCAATGGTACATTGATGGATAGGGATGTTTTTCCCGGTGATTTAAAGTTTGATTATATCATTTAGAGTAATTGCAATGTATAATGTCAAGTGGGAGAATGTTGGGATAAGTTGCCATTAACTTGCAATCCTAACCAATTCACGTGTCTTAAAAGTTCTTGGAATGTGTTCCCCAACACACAAGGACTTTGAGAGATTAATTATTTATTAATTATATCATTTTAACTTTTGCAATCAATTCCTAATTGATAAGATCAAACTTGGGCATCCATTTTTAGAGTGGGGGCCATAAAGACTTTGTTGACTTCTCCTAAGTCTATTTTGAGAGTTTGATAACTCCTACTAAGTGGGAGTCAAACTTGGGCATCCCCTTTTGATGGGGACCTATATTTAGACTTGGAGTTGTGTTTTTTTATGTACATGAGTGGATAATATTGACACCTTGCATGGATATAATGTTGGAGTTAACTAAAGTGTTAGAGATGCATGAATTGGATATTGCTTGCATGAGTTCATAAAAGCTTGCGTGTACTTGCATATTTTTGCATGTCACTTGCATGTACTTACATGTTGCATGTTGTTGCATGTACTTGCATGTACTTGCATGTTACTTGCATGTTGTTGCATGCCACTTGCATGTGCTTGCATGTTGTTGCATTTCACTACTATGGACTTGTATGACCATGCATGTTGTTGCACCTCAGTTTTGTGAGATTGCTTGTAGAACACTCCAACTCCATAAACTTGTAGGATGATACATCTCAGTGTTTTAGGTAATGAGTATTAGTTGCATGTTGCAAATGCTTGCGTGTCAGCTTTACGATATTACTTGCAAAACACTCCAACTCCATAAAGTTGTAGGATGGTACATCTCAGCATTTCAGGTAATGGGTATCAGTTGCATGTTGTTGCAAATGCTTGCATGCCAATTAAGGATATTACTTACAGAACACTGTACTTTCAGAATCATGACTCTGGTTGCTTGGGGGCTGTCGGGTCAGATTTTGGCATGCATATGGACCCTTTCCCTCTTTGCCACAAGGCGATCCACCACGTCACTCTCTCTCACATGGGAGTAGCAAGTCGACAGGAGGAGAGACATGGTGGGGGTCTAGCTCATTTAAGAGATGGACTTTGTGAAGGGGGGTTGGCAAGATCTGTGGCCATTTGTTGTTATGCATTTTGTTGAATGTTTTACTCAATTGTTGTGGTAGTTGAGATAACCCTATGACCCGAAGGGTCACTAGTTTCTCTCCTATTTGGATTCCTGAATTCCACCTTTGTGTTGGCAAATGGTTATTTCCGTTAATGGCTTCTATTGTTTCTATGTCTCTGAGAATTGAGGGTTTTGCAATGTTATCTATTTTATAAGATTTATATGAATGCAAGCTAAATGATAATATGCAAAGCATTTTTTTGGTATTTTTAGAGTATTTTTGGAAAGGAAAATGCTTCTAATCTATGCAATAAATGTGCATGCAATCTTATATGAAAAGTTAAATCTATGTTTTTGTGTCTTTTTTGGTATTTTCAATGAAATCTAATTAAATGGAAAGGAAAGATGCTTTTTCTAACAAAGTAGATCTATGAATGTAAAAATGATTAATCAAGCATGCAAGACCTAACCTATCAAGGAAAAAGCAAAGTGTGATGATGTAATTACTATGAAAGCAATGAAAAGACCCTAAAAGAGATGAAGATTTGAAGAATCCACTACCCTTGATATCCTTGTGTAGGCAACCTTGAATCCTTTTGTGACAACAGGTGATTCTCTCGACGACAAAAGAGACTCAAAGAAGCAAAAAGAAGCTTTTGTGAAGCTTGTGTGAGCTCGATGTGAGCTTGGATTGAGCACAATGGCATAAAAAAAAAGAAGCAGCGTAGCATTGATTGTCTAAATAGTCAAAGTAAAAGGCACTTACATCCTGTATGAGCATATGAATGCTAGATTGGAGAGTAAACTTGGAAAGAACTGGTGCATAATGAATTTGCCTCCCTTTGTGCTTAAGGGAGGGGGGTATTTATAGGTTTGAAGAAGCGATTGGATTGAGGAGTCAACTCATTTGATTGATGAGTTAACAAGAATAGATTAGGGAGTTAACAAGGTTGATTATCCAGTGAACTCAGCTGATTAGGGAGTGATGAAGCAATGATAGCTTATCACTGAAGAAGAAATGGAGGTGAGGGAATGCATGAGACTAATTAGAGAGTAAATTTGAGATCAAATAGAGCTAATTATGCATGTGTAGTTGCATGAAATAGTTAACTCTATATCAAAAACCAAAAATCATGCAAACAAAAGGAAAAATAGGCAAAAATAAAGCTAAAACATGAGAGAAACTTCAGTTTTTCCACTGGTCAAAAGATGACAGGGTCGTCACTTTCATTAGATAGGGTCGCTTAGGGAGATGCTAGGTTGCTCAAGGGGTGACCTTGGATCAGGAGTGTAGAATGCAGAAATCAGGATGGCAGAAGGTAAGGGGGAAGAAAAGGATGGATTTTGCACTAGAAAACATGTCAATGATGTGGAAGAATCCAAATCTCCACTTGTGTCCTTAAGATCCTCAGTGGGGATTTAGAAATAATACAGGGAGATTTGGATTGGATGGTTGAAATTGAAAATGGATAGCGAGAGATGGATCAGGGGACCTCGAGAAGGCTTCTATGAGGTGCACTAGATAAAATACAAAGGGGAGAGGTGAAAACTCACCTACAAGACACTCACAAGGCTTAGGATCAAGGCCGAAAGCCAGAAAATGCAAGTCGATAGGTGTCACAACAAGTTTCAAAAAGCTCACAAACAAGGAAGAAAAGAAATCGACAAAGCAGAAACGACACAAGACAAGAAAAGACATGTCATCAAGAGGCCTGCTGCCCAAAGGATTTATTTTCACACTTACAAGTATATGACAAGGATTTGAATCATCATAGGGGTCCTCGTGGAGGGAGTGCGTGATTTTGGTGCTTACATATTTGCCCCCTCGGGGACAGTAGTCTACATGAAAGGTAGGTACCATTCTCGAACTAGGCCTTACCTGTTGTCATTTTTCCCACAATGTGTACCTACAATAACTAGTATTAGTCCAGCATCTTGATACATCAAAATGAATAATGAAAACTTAAATGATGAACATACCATGGATCATTTGAGTTTGACTAGTTGCTTGCTTTTGTTGGTCTGTACCTGTAGGTATGAGAGCATGTAAAACAATGCATGAAATAAAAGCATAAAAGCAAGAAACTAAGCTAAATGCATGAAATAAAACTAAGCTAAGGGCAAATCAAGAGAGTCAAATTGTGAGACCAAAGAGAAATGGTGACGGAATCGTTTGCATGAGCAGTCGTTGGAAAGGTATTGTCTAGGGGATTGCAAAGATGACCACTTCTTCCTCAACCATGGAGAGTTAGGTGAGTAATCAGTAAAAGACTCTCCTCCAAACCCTAGGTTAGATTTTATGAAAAATCTCTTGAAATCATTTGTTTTTAGTGATTTTTCTTGTCACTACATCATCTAGAGCAATGTTGAAGTTTTGTTTTCCAAAATCAGTCGAGAAACAGGGTTTTTGGACTAATTTTTGCTTGAGGGGCCGCTCTTTAGGGTCACCCCTTTTGGCAGGCAAGGTCACCCTAGGGGATCCTGTCTAACAATAGGGTTGTCCTGGGGGATCCTGCTTTGCAACAGGGTCACCCGAGGGGTGACTTGACTGGCAACTGGGTCGCCTAGGGGCAATCCTATGGGGTTGAATCTTGGCTACACTTGATGTTGTTTATCGCTTCTTTCACTCTAAACTGACATGATTTGGTTACTTAATCTTCCTTTTTATTACATTTTTTGATGTTTTATACGCTTTTTTGGGGTTTTTATGAGTTTACGAGATCTAACCTAAACCTCTCTTTCAATTTTGTAGGAGATGCGCATTCAATGGAATGCTGGCCAAGAGCAAGGGTGGCTCTCAGGGATGTTTTCTTCTCTTAGTGCAGAGGATCGCACAATACTCAAGAGGATAGGCCTTGGGAGAGTTTGTCATGTTCCTGTGGTCCATCCCATATATCGCATATGCTGTGACATCATGACTTACTGGGACACAGATAGGAACACATTCAGGTTCCCACAGATTTCCAAAGAGTGGACTATCACTCTTTAAGACATGTATCGCATTCTTGGGGTCCTTGTGAGGGGTTAGACTCTATTTCTTCCTACCAATGAGTCTCATGAGAACAAGGCTACTTGGGCTACTTTTATGTGGGTTAATCACCTTAAGGATCAGACATGTGTTCTACTTTCTTCTGTACTGCGACTTCACATTCCACTCCTGAGGAGGTTCTTGATTGGTTTGATTACTTCGAGGCTGTCAAGAGACAAGGCCTCAGCTAGACTAAGATGGTGTTGGGTTCCCATAATTCATGGTTTGGAGGAGAGTACAGTTTATGTGTGGGGACTCGACATCCTAGCCATGGTCTACATAGATTTTTATCAGATCTCTCGATAAGGGGCTTTTGCTTTCAGCCACTCTTCCTTGATTATGACATGGATCTTTGAGCATGTGAGACCCTATCAGAAGCTTATTCCTCTTCCAGACAAGTGACTTCTGAGAGCAGCGTAGTGGGCACATGTTGGACATTAGGATGCTACTCTTCCGACCATTGCCACCCTTACGGATAATGACATGATTGCAGACCCTTATTATGATATGGAGGGGGTTTGGACCCGAGATGTTGAGGTGAGATCATACTTCCATGAGGTCTCAGAGATCATGGATCGTAATGGTCAGGTTGAGGCCCATCGGGTGGACTAAGTCTTGTATCAGTTTGGTAAGGAGATCTCGGAGGACCTGCCCCCAGTGTCCACTTGCTATAGGATCATTCAAGAGATGGGGGAGATTGGATAGAGGAGTGTCATTTGGACACCTTTGACTCTAAGTGTCTTTATCACTAGAGATTCTAGAGGTAGACGGAGGGGAGGGAGAGGGACTCCTTCCTGATCTATAACTATGGCAGTTGATTCAGAGTCTACTAATGAGGATTATGCTCCTGGTAGCAATGATTCATTAGATGAGGCCTCGCTCGAGGATGAGGATTTTGATGACATTGATGTCCCACATGAGGTTCCTGACATCCCTGAGGGTCCTCCTACTGTTCCTCGACCTCCTCATTCAGATGAGGTGATGCATCAACTTGACCCTGATTGGTAGTCTAGAGATCCACGTGAGTTTAGTTTACTAGCTCTTATTTTGACTTTGGTTTAGACTATTCTCTTTTCTCTTTTCACTTTTTGTGTCACATTGACTTGGTATTGTCTTTTGACTTGGCACTTTTAGGTAATGTCAAAGAATGGAGGGACTTGGTTAGTGAGGTTAATGTTGGATTAACCTTTCCTTTCACTATGATGCCTTGTGAATGTCTTTTGGATGACCCTGGTGTGCCCCCTGTTGCAAGCCGACACACAAACATTTTTGCTCCTATTTACCATGGGTGTAAAATGATCACTGAGTTGAGGGCCCAAGTAAATACGCTTCACGGTGAGAATAAAGTATTATGGGAGATGTCTCATCTTAATGTTGGGCGTTCTAGTACTAGCATGGCAGGGCCTTCATAGTTGCATGCCCATAGTAGAGCACATCATTCTCATAGGTCCCACAGAGTGACGAGCAATAGTTGTAGACGGAGGAGCTGGAGCCCTGAGGGTTCTGTTGGAGGGAACCAACCCTGACTTTGCTTTTCTTTTTCAAATTCATGCCTCCTTGCATGGGGAGCCTCTACTTCTCTTGAGAGCATTTTGCTTTTAGCTCTCTAACACCTATTGTATGAACTTCAGATGTATTGATGAAAGTTTATCCTTTTCTATGGTTTTCTCTTTGTCGAATACCGTACCCATCTCTTGTGCATGTTTGGAAGTTTTTTAGGAATTTGTTTGATTATGTTTGATCTTTTTAACTCTTTTAACAAATGCAAATATGACAACGATGACATTTTTTTTTGTAGAACATATGTATGTTATGCAGTTTATGATATGATAATGCAAGAACACAAGAAATGTAGTAAATGAAACTATAACACTTTATTGAATGTCATGAGATATGACACTTGACTTTATTGCTTTGAAACTCCTTTTTCTGGTTTTGGTATGTATGCAATGTGGAACAAACAAAATGGCTTTCTCTTAAATATGATTTCAGCTTAGGGGATTCTAGGTTGTCCTGATATAAGAAATCTATTCAAGGCTATGAAATAGGATTTAGGGAAAACTCAAGCGGGGAATGAAATGAATATGGAGTGTTTCTAATTTCTAGGCTTTACTAAAGGCTAAACACTGATCCTTATCTAGATAAGATAATTTGGTAAGCTTTCAACTTAGACATGCAACAAGTTTTATAGGTGTTCGCTAGACTTAGATCATAGATGGCCAACAAGATAGACTTGGGGTAAAGGATATCCGAGAAAGAACAAGAGTCCCTAGATAGAAGATGATCCTAGAAATTAATAGACTTTTTGGTTTTTCTCAGCTAGTGTGTGTGTGTGCTTAGTACCTTTCTTTCTTTAATAGAATGTCACTCTTGAGGCTTTGAGATTAGACTGATCTCCGCCCAAGAGTACTAACATTTAGCAATCTTCTCTCTTTCACTCTTTTTTTATATCTCTCTTTTCTTTCTTTTTTCTCTTTTTTTGTATTTTTCTCACTTGATTTTTCTCATTTTTTTGGATTTTGACTTTTTCAAGAAATGAATGCTTTTTGGACTCTTTTCTATGCAATGTTTTGATCTCTCAATTCTCACTTTGACACTCTTATTTTGATCACTCATTTTTTTATTCACTCGTATCTTAGATTGCTTCCTTCAGAGTTTTGATCTTCCTAATGTTTTTGGCCAAGAAAGATAAGGGGCTAAGCACCACCTAAAGTTTTTGTAATCTGGTTGGACTTCTCTTCTACTAGGGAAGAATTGGGAAGGTCTACTTGCAAGCTTCCTTTGAACACTGTAGGTTTGAATACTAATATTGCTTAGACCTAACATCTTAACTCATTAACACAAGGATCAGTGTAAAGCTAAGAGCTAGGCTTTGATTTAGAATCACTGGGAATGAAGGGGGATAATGGCAATTTGTGAAAAATGAGGAATCTCTAGGTCCTGAAAAGATAATGTATATCTAGACAACATTGGAATTCTTACTAAAGGGAAAATAGTACAAGAGAAAGTCACAAACTGTAATGCAAAATGAATAGAATGAAACTGAAATGCGAGAAACAAATTGTTTTTGACATTTTTGAGTTTTGTAAAGTTTTTGTATTTTTATGTTTTATGATTTTTTTTGTTTTTTTAGACATAATATTTCTTGAGGTGAAAGGCATTGACTATTTCACCAAATTCCTCTCCCTCCATTGTGCACAAGAGATAAGCACCATTTTCGATATCTTCTTTAACCATGTAGGGGCCTATCCAGTTAGGCCTAAATTTTTGTCCTTTGCCTGCTCTTTTATCGATTAGATTGTCTACTCTGAGCACTAAGTCTCCTACTATGAAAGGCCTTGGGATGACTTTCTTGTTGTATTTATTTTTCACTCTTGCTAGGTAAGAGTCATGCCTTTGAACGGCTCTCAAGTACATTTCATCTATCATTTCCAATTTAGCTAACCTAACTGCCCTGTATTCTTCATTGTCCAATAGTCCTTGTAATGATACTCTTAGGCTAGGCAATTCTACCTCCAATGGTAGAACCGCTTCTGACCCAAAGGTAAGGGCATAAGGGGTGGTTCTAATTGGAGTTCTGACACTTGTTCTATAAGCCCATAGAGCTGGATATAGTTGTAGATGCCAGTCTCTCTTAGAATCCTTTATGATCTTAACCAATATTGACTTTAAAGTTTTATTGGTAGCCTCTTCTTGTCCATTTCCTTGAGGATAATAGACTGAAGTAGAATTGTGATTTATATGGAATCTTTCACACAATTCTCTTACTTGTGGGTTCTTGAAGGACGAGGCATTATCCATCACTATTACTTGAGGGATTTCAAACTAGAAAATGATTTGGTTTAGAATGAATTTAGCAATCACGGCTCTTGAAACTATGGTGAGAGTGTTGGCAAAAGACACTGTGTGGCTTCATTATTGTTGTCATTGATGGCAACAAAGTTTATCCCACACATCCATAACACATAATAGGTCTTTACCAGAAGTCAAACTGAAGAGTGTTTTGGTCCGGTGAGCAAGAATAGAGTATGCAGCAAGGTCTGACAATCAAGTCAAGATCTCTCAGAGGACATATCTTAGCAAAGTGTAGACTTGGGGAAGTCAAGAAGAGTACCATTACTGCTACATTCTAGGGATTGAGCCTCTAGTGATGAAAGAGTGAAAATATATGAGCATCTAAGTGTTGGGTCCTTGACAAGCAGAGTAGACTTAGGAAGAACTGACCGGTAGAGCATCCGACCTTAATCTGGATGAGAAATTGATGGTGATCAAGCTTCTTAAGGGATCATTCATGGTTGGCCGACATGATTGATGAATTTTATATCTATACTGTTTGTTGGTAATCATTTATGTTTAGGGTTTTAGGCTAGAGCCATTGGTGGTGCCTGCATAAGCAATCAAGTTTTAAGCATTTAAATATGTAGGCCCCTTCCCAAAAATCCAAAAAATTCTATCTCTTTTGACCTCTATAGTGTTAAAAAATGAAAAAAATTAGTTAAGGTGCAAGTGTCTTTGTATATACAAGGGTGCTTGTATATACATGTAGGTCGAATGTACATTGGCGGGCTTGCAAAAATCTCTATCGCCCTTTGAAAAATTGAGTTAGGTGCATTTCTAATTGTATATCAGGCTCTAAAAGGTGCATATACAAAGGGGGAATCTTTCACAGATTTTGAGGAATATTCTGGCTTTCTATATCGGGTTATATACAAAGCAAAATATATAAGGAGGTGCAAATATATATTTTCTACAGTGGCGAGGCAGAGATGCATGTGGTGGGGCCCGTGGATATACAAGGTGGAATGTATATGCAATATACATTCGGGTGCACATACAATGGTTAGATACATTGTAGGAATATTCTGGAGAAGACTCCACATTTGTATGTGCAAGGGAATGTACATTGAAAATTATACAAAGGCTTGCGGCATGCAAAGTGAACAGTGCAAAGGAGAGAGAAAATGGTTGGGCCCACCAATTGTATGTGCATTCGTTTGTATGTTTGCACATACAAGCCAATATACGAAGAAGAAATATACATTTTGGACCCGAAGATGAAATCAAGCTGCAATAGATAGATTTTCAAGTCCGCGGGTTGTATATTGCGTTTGTATATGCAATATACAAATCAAAGATGCAAGTGAAAGAGATACAAGCTGGACAGGGAGGTACATTCCGATGCATAATGGTTTGAAGTCTGCGGCATGCATGTATGTGGTGTTTGTACATGCCGATATACAAAGGGTTAAGATACAAGCCGGATCTGAACCGGTTCTCAAATTGTTCTAATGAAGTTTGGGGTCCGATTTGTATATAAGGTGCTTGTATATGCTTTTGTATGTACAGGGTGAAAAGGCAAAATGGTGAAAGCAGAAAGTCAGCAATGGAGGATCAAGGTGCCTATGTGGCACAATATTACTGGTTGGCAACTTTTCAAGGTATTTTGGAGCTGTTTATCTCAGCGATGGAATCAAAATCGACGGCTATCTTTCAATTTCCCTGTAGCGATGGGTTTTCTTTGTGTGCAGCCGCATTTTGAGTGGGAAAATCTCCAGATGCACCTACTATTTCATCCTGCGAGTGGATGGGGCTTTAATGGCAGATTGTGTAGGGAAGTATGGGTGAGGCGATAGGTGAACTACCAGGCTTACGAAGAGAACCTTCATGCAGTGGCCTAGATCCTGATTCCATCTACTCCTTTCTCCTTGTCCCTCTACTGCATTAACTATTTTGAGTGCCATTTCTCACGATGCATTATATCTGGCAATTTTTGAGTTGACCGTTGTAATTTTGGCTGAGTACACAGTTTTGCTATAAAATGCAAACTGTGTCACTCATATTTGTTTTTTGAAGACCTAGGCATTTTTGTGTAAATAATAAAGAACAAGGCATGATCCTGGGTTGTTTTATCTCATTCTGGAGTTTATGAGTTGCATCATGAATGTATTTTGCATTTATGTTCGGTTTCATGTTGATATAGATGAAAAATGCTCTTATGCATGTGTTTATCTATTTGTCTCCTTCGCTGCATGTATTTCCTTCTTTTGAATCTGGCTGCTAAGGGTTTCTCAGATTCTAGGGTATAAGTTTTTGTATCACATGCTTCATCTCTAACTTCCATTCAAGGATTGGATTAAATTGTTTTAGGTTAAGCATGGAGAAGGTTGTTTGTCAGCAGGGATATCTGTAAGTAGAGGCAGCTAAATACCCATTCTTGGGTGATGTTTGTAAGGCAAGCATCAATCCAACCCCTTAAAACTTGAATGCTAGTTGTAAACCATATGTTGCATACGTCTAGTTGACTCTTTGCCCTAAGATAGGCACCGATCTGCTCCTGGGTTAGTAATTATGACCCAAAACCCCTTGTCTTGCATCCAAATCATCATATCCATCTTTCCATTATCCCAACCTGTTAGTTGTAGGAGTAGGATTAGGAACCCCTGCATACTCTCATCCTTAACCATACACATATGTCCAAGAATGTTGCTAACCTTGTGATTTGTCATACAAATCTTGGTCTTAAAATGAGAGTATTTTGCCTGTTATCACAAAGCTAAATCTTAATGTCATTGGGTGAGTCAAAGTGTCAAATCTTTAGCAAATAGGGATACCCCCCTTGGTGCGGCAGAACCAGAAGTGAAGGGGAGGTAGCTCACGCAACCTCCTGTGTCTATTGGCCGAATCTACCCATGCATAGGAACTGGCAAACCCTATGCCGATTCAGAGAAAATAACCAACAGAATTGGCGACTCTGCTGGGGAAGAATTGATGAAAAAAGAATTGTTATATTTTATCCATCCGAGTCACCAACAGGAATTGGCGACTCTACTGGGGAGTTAATGAAAAAGAATAGTATTTGTGTGCCCATTCGAGTCACCAACAAAATTGGCGACTCTGCTGGGGATTGATATTCGGATCTTTCATGTGAATGATGGCTCTCTACTGGTGGAATGAACTCAGAAACATATTTGATGAGCTTTCAGTTGTTTGAAAATTTTGTCCTCTTTGGAGAGGTGGTGACTCTGCATAAGATTTAAGTGCACATGAAAGGTTGATGTATGTTGTTGTGATAAACGAATGTTCTGTTCAAATTCTAGGATCTGGATGAGACAAGGTACTTGGTTTCCTCCCACTTGTATTTGTTGTTTTATTGCATAAGTTAGATGCTAGGGGAAGCCTTAGGTCTTAGGCAGACAAATGATGTCTAAGAGTGAGATTTATATGAATCCAAATATGTATTCACCCATACTCAGTCAAGAGGGGGATGAAATGTTGAATAAAAGAATAGAAGAGATAAAAAATAGGTTGATATTCTTAGAGGCTAGGTAGGCCTAGTTAAATAGCAGTAACCCTATTGTATCTGCCAGTCAGAAGGCTAAACCTCTTGTCTACCCTTTTGATCCTCTGTGTGACAAATTAGAGTTGTCATGGGTTGATCATCAAGTTGAGGTGTCTGGTTCTAAAAATAATGATGTGGTTATGGATAGCAATGAACATATGTTTGAATGGGTTTGTGGAGATAATTGTGAGTATTGTGCTCAGGATAGAGAAAAAATAAGCAAACAGGCTGATACTCCTCCACAAAGGGAATCCGTTGGTAATGAAGATGCATGTTCTGCTACCTGTGAACCAGTGGCATACCATGATGAAGTTGAAACACCTGGACCACCCATGTTTGACACGTATTGTGATGAGGATCTGTCTGATTATGATGAAGATTTGAGCCCTTCTATTGATTTGGATTCTGTTTCTCATCCTGATGAAAGAGAAACCAACATACATCATGAAGGTTACTGCAAAGAGATGCCAGAGCTTGATCTTTTCCAGCATGGTGTAGCTGATGGTTGTGTGCATGATGTGCATAACTGTGAATCTGAAAGCTTTTTCTTTGATATGCCAGCTTGTGATAAGATGAGCCCTAATGTTCCTAGCTGCATGGTAGACTTTGAGTGCTTTCAGTTTTTAGTCCAGCTAGGAGATCATTTTGCAATGCATAGTGCTAACATAGATGATAACATGTGTTATATTTCATTTGAATATGTATTGTTTGATAAATATGACACCCACATGTCACATGATGCTGAAGGTTGTTTGCATAGGGATGACAGCGATAATCTAAATTAGAGGGTTGAATATGCAGACGACAAGATTTGTTTGTGGGTAGGTCATGACAATATCTCCAGGCTTGATTTGGTGAATGTAGATGAAAACAAGGTGTTTGATAAGGGGAGATACAAGTTTTTCTTTTCTTGGTGGCTTTAGGCCATCAAGTGTGTTTGGTGATGCAGGTTGGTGTAGTTTTGACTCTATTGCCCAATGGATAAGGACTAGTCTGCATCCCAGAGATCTGAGGTTCTCACCATGCCTGCAGGAGGCATGCATCACCAGACAGAGCCTATGTTGGTAATCATTTATGTTTACAGTTTTAGGCCAGAGCCACTGGTGGTGCCTGCATAAGCAATCAGGGTTTAAGCATTTAAATAAGCAGGCCCCTTCCCAAAAATCCAAAAAGTTCTATCTCTTTTGACCTCTGTAGTGCTAAAAAATGCAAAAAATTAGTTAAGGTGCAAGTGTCTTTGTATATACAAGGGTGTTTGTATATACATGCAGGTCAAATGTACATTGGCGGGCTTGCAAAAATCTCTATCACCCTTTGAAAAATTGAGTTAGGTGCATTTTTTATTGTATATTGGGCTCTAAAAGGTGCATATACAAAGGGGGAATCTTTCACAGATTTTGGGGAATATTCTGGCTTTGTATATCGGGTTATATACAAAGCAAAATATACAAGGAGGTGCAAATATACATTTTCTACAGTGGCGAGGTAGAGATGCATGTGGTGGGGCCCGTGGATATACAAGGTGGAATGTATATGCAATATACATTCAGGCGCACATACAATGGTTAGATACATTGCAGGAATATTCTAGAGAAGATTCCTTGTTTGTATGTGCAAGGGAATGTACATTGAAAATTATACAAAGGCTTGGACATGCAAAGTGAACAGTGCAAAGGAGAGAGAAAATAGTTGGGCCCACCAATTGTATGTGCATTCGTTTGTATGTTTGCACATACAAGCCAATATACGAAGAAGAAATAAAAATTTTGGACCCAAAGAGGAAATCAAGCTGCAATAGATAGAATTTCAGGTCCGCGGGTTGTATATCGCATTTGTATATGCGATATACAAAGCAAAGATGCAAGTGAAAGAGATACAAGTTGGACTTCAAAGGGAGGTACATTCCGATGCATAATGGTTTGAAGTCCACGGCGTGCATGTATGTGGTATTTGTACATGCTGATATACAAAGGCTTAAGATACAAGCCAGATCTGAACCGGTTCTCAAATTGTTATAATGAAGTTTGGGGTCTAACTTGTATATAAGGTGCTTGTATATGCTTTTTCATGTACAGGGTGAAAAGGAAAAATGGTGAAGGTAGAAAGTCAGTGATGGAGGATCAAGGTGCCTACGTGGCACGATATTACTGGTTGGTGACTATTCAAGGTATTTTGGAGCCGTTTATCTCAGCGATGGAATCAAAATCGATGACTATCTTTCAATTTCCCTGTAGCGATGGGTTTTCTTTGTGTGCAGCCGCATTTTGAGTGAGAAAATCTCCAGATGTACCTGTTGTTGCATCCTGCGAGTGGATGGGGCTTTAATGGCAGATTGTGCAGGGAAGTATGGGTGAGGCAACAGGTGAACTACCAGGCTTACGAAGAGAACCTTCAGGTGGCGGACCAGATCCCGATTCCATCTACTCCTTTCTCCTTGTCCCTCTGCTGCACTAACTATTTTGAGCGCCATTTCTCACGATGCATTGTATCTGGCAATTTTTGAGTTGACCGTTGTAATTTTGGCTGAGTACACAATTTTGCTATAAAATGCAAACTATGTTACTCATATTTGTTTGTTGAAGACCTGGGCATTTTTGTGTAAATAATGAAGAATAGGGCATGATCCTAGGTTGTTTTATCTCATTCTAGAGTTTATGAGTAGCATCATGAATGTATTTTGCACGTATGTTTAGTTTCATGTTGATATAGATGAAAAATACTCTTATGCATGTGTTTATCTATTTGTCTCCTTCACTGCATGTATTTCCTTCTTTTGAATCTGGCTGCTAAGGGTTTCTCAGATTCTAGGGTATAAGTTTCTGTATCACATGCTTCATCTCTAACTTCCATTCAAGGAGTGGATTTAATTGTTTTAGGTTAAGCATGGAGAAGGTTGTTTGTCAGCAGGGATATCTGTAAGTAGAGGTAGCTAAATACCCATTCTTGGGTGATGTTTGTAAGGCAAGCATCAATCCAACCCCTTGAAACTTGAATGCTAGGTGTAAACCATCTGTTGCATACGTCTAGTTGACTCCTTGCCTTGAGATAGGCACCGATCTGCTCCTGGGTTAGTAATTATGACCCAAAACCCCTTGTCTTGCATCCAAATCATCATATCCATCTTTCCATTATCCCAACCTGTTAGTTGTAGGAGTAGGATTAGGAACCCCTGCATACTCTCATCCTTAACTAGACACATATGTCGAAGAATGTTGCTAACCTTGTGATTTGTCATACAAATCTTGGTCCTAAAATGAGAGTATTCTGCCTGTTATCACAAAGCTAAATCTTAATGTCATTGGGTGAGTCAAAGTGTTAAATCTTTAGCGAATAGGGATACCCCCTTGGTGCGGCAGAACTAGAAGTGAAGGGGAGGCAGCTCACGCAACCTCCCATTTCTGTTGGCCAGATCTGCTCGTGCATAGGAACTAGCAAAGCCTCTGTTGATTTGGGAAAATAACCAACACCCTTGATATGCATCACATAGTAAGCATGTATTCAGCCGACAGATCAGTGTGTTGGGAAAATCTTAAGTATTTTAGATGCCGACTAGAAAGATGTTGAGATCCTTGGTACGGATATATATACCAGATGGATTTTGGTATGAAGGTGTGTGTGGTGTGATATAGTGTGTGAAGAAAAGTAGAGAGCAGTGTGGAAGCAATTATACAAGTCTGGTATGTGATAAAACTATAGTACTAAGAAAAGGAAGAATGAAGTGCATCAGATCAGTATATTGAGCCTAACTGAAACTAAACCTTAGCATATGTGGATGCCTCTGATCAGTTCAAACACTTGGTTACATTCTATATACCTTGTAGATAGTGAGTCTCTTGTAGGTAGTGAGCCTCTTGTGAGCAGTGTGCTTGGGCAGTGAGCCTTAATTGGCAAGTGCCATTTTGTACTTCTTATTCTTTTAACAAAGAATACAATCTTGGGTTAGTCACCCCGTGGTTTTTCCCTTAACAGGGTTTTCCACGTCAAAATCATTGTGCTATGTGTAACATGCCACTTGTTCTACCAACTAAGATTTACCAATTTTAACTAGAAAGTAAATAAAGTCATGAATTCATAACAAGAATAATAAAATTTTTCCTCTGAACATTTGATATAATGCACATTTGAAACATATTTCAAACTTCTATTGCATAACCAAATTACATATTCTCAATAAAAATAATTTGAATATTCAACTTATTCAACTTTTTTCATAAATTACATAGAAGCTTCAAGAGCTTAACTGATAAATAGAATCACATGTTTGTATACTTGTCTATCTTCAATACTCCTGGCCACCAACTGCATGAGGGGAAGCATCACTCAGGTGATTTACATTTAACCACGAACTAACTGCGGTCCCCCGCACATTTACCATACTGGTAAATGACCCTACCCTTCAACGAAGGGATTAGTATGGTAACCCCAAATAAAATAGATCTAATTTGAGCAAGGTGTTGTTTCCTACATTAACAAGTACTATCATACTATGGCTACAACCATCAAAATATGAAATCCCTACTAGAAATGCAAACCTGGATCACAGTGAACCTAGACAGTGTAAATGTTGGTAATTTACACCTCTTTGGCCAAAGTTTTCTTGTCTCATATTCACCCACCCTTCTATCTCGATTGGGAAAGACAACAATCTCTATACAAAAGTTATTCCCTTCCCCATGGATCAACAAATCCTAGGAATAACCCCACTTAACAAATGTATCATTCTCTAAAGATAGGATATCCCCTTTCCCATGGATCAACAAATCCCAGGAATATCCCCACTGAAAAATTACATAAAACTCTATTCTAGGTATCTACCTCTTCCATGGATCACATATCCCAAGGTTAACCTATTGCATGCTTTACTAGGATACATATATCAAAGCAATACCACTTGAGTCCTATTCTCACTATCTTTCCCCTTGTACAATTTTCCTATATAAATACCAATCAATGATTGATTCACAAAACTATCTAGGAAAAAACCAAACCATAGACACTATCTTACATTCACAATACAAGTTTACTATCTAGAAAAATATATATCCATATATACATAAACTATTATACAATCAAAAGACATTAACAACAATAATTCAATATTGCAATCACTTAACAATAATACATCATATAATATTTTGAAAACATGAAAATCATAAAGAAGGAGAAATAATTCCCATGCCTAAGAATATAGCCCCAAATGGATCAGATACTTTTCTCCTAATGACCTTCCAATACTCTAGATCGCTCTTCCAATTAAATCCACTTAACAAAATGACAAATTTTCGACACAAATGCAAAACTTAAATTTGAAAAAAAAAAGCTCTTGATTAGAAAATGGTGCCCTTGAAAATGAGGGAGAGTACCCCCTTTTATATGACAACCAATTGAAAAATGTCGATATAATGTCGACATAATGTCAACGTGCTTAACCAACTCAACTATGTTGACACTATAGAGACATGCTAATCAAAATCTAAATTTAGTTCATAAATCTAAACAACCTTCTAAAAAAATGGTGTTAGATAAAAATTACAAATAAAATATAAAATATAAAATTAAAATTATTAACTAATCACAAGGTTTAAGGAGCCCGTGAGCCAAAATGGTTTTAAAGTTTAACAAGTAAAAAGAAGTTTAAGAGGTTTTAAAGAAAGGGCCCGTGTACCTTTAAGAAGTAATACATATCCATTAAGACTTAAATTAGATACGTATCCCCCTTATTTAAAAGCACTTTAAAACCTTGCCTTAATTATTATACTTTAATAATAATAATTTTCTTTTATTAAAAACTTTTAATTCTTATTACTTATTTTTTTATATTTATAATGATTATTACCTTTTAAAAGAAAATGACCCTTATATTATTATTATATATTTTTTATTTAATCTATTATATATATAAATTTATTGTTTTACTTACCATAAAACAATATTTACGAAAATCAAATTCCGTAAAATGATAAAATTATATTTCTACAATTAAGAGAAAATAATAATAATATTTATATTAAATACATATATAGAGAAACGATAAATATACATTTATATATATTTACTGTATAAATTTATCATCATAAAATCAAATATAACTCATAATCAAGAATTGCATATAAAGTCATAAAATCTTTATAAGCTTATCACAAAAGAGATGATAATTCATGCATAAGCCAAACGACATTTCCATATCTATGAGTAAAATGCTCATGAATATACATAGGTATGTCTACCTACATATGTTCATGCTCATATCGACTCACGTATAAGAATGTATCGAGGACTTCCACGATCATTAATTAACTCAGAGAAACCAAACACATAACAACATCCTGGTTTGAACATCCAATCAAGACTTAGGATACATAACTCAGCTCACTTACCTCTACCCACACTAACTCGACTCAACCTAAGTCAAATAGGATATGAGTGTGTGCTTCGCAGTTTAGGCTTCTCTTTTACATTTACCAGACCAAGTCCTTCTCCTGAGTGATACCTCCCCTCTTTAATGGAGGGACAACCTATTCCTGCATCCACTTAGATCATCGCAAGAGTAGTTAACTGATCAAAACATAATCATTAATTAACAATAACCACATTTAATACAAGACATTGCATTATTCTTTTTCTCATCATATTGCATTGAAAATAGATAACACACATAGATGCAAGATTCATAAATACTTCAATTTTCACAAAATATCCAATCTATAGTAAATGGATAAAAACACATATACAGCTAGAGAAATCCATAATCACTCACTTTCCAAACAAATTAACCAAACTAGGTAAATAGTAAGTAGATAGAAACACATGGGGTGTAACATTATGTGTATTGATTTTATTTCTGCTTTCATGGATATGCATGCTTATATGTTTTGATGCTGCACTAATTGTTAAAGAAGAAAAGAAAGTTAAATTATTTAAGATAAATGATTCACCCCCCGTCTCAGTTATCTACCTTGTTTCCAACAATTGGTATCAGAGCCAAGTTCCTCCAAACAGAGCCTAACAGCTTGAGGAAGATCTGGGAATCTCAATGGATATGTATGGTATGAGGGAACAACTTTAGTCTGCCCTAGATGATCTTGAGCAATCTCACTCTGAAGTCAATAACCTGAGGGAAAGACTCAAACAAGATGATGACTTTATAAATGAACTAAAAGAAAAAATGAGTATCTCTGTGAAAAAGAGAAAAGAACTTCTTCAACAATTAGCAAGTCAAAGTGAAGCCAATGATACTAGTGAAGATTTGAATGAGAAAAACAAGTTATGTAAGAAGCTATCAAAAGAGATCATTATGGTAAGACATGAAATGGAATCAGGGGTTATGAAATTTGGCTAATAAATTGAAGAGAAAAGAAAAATGGAAGATAATCTAAGACAATCTCTCAAGGAGAAGTCAGAAGACTGCCACAAAATGGATAGAATAATCAAACATCTAGAATCTGATCTTGAAGAAGCTAGAGATAATGAAGAACACTTGAAAATTAAATAGACACTCTTAAAAGGGATCTTCAAACAACAAATGAATACAAAGAAAAATTCAAAATAATCTCTGCTCAACTTGAAGTTCTTCTTGAAAGCCAAAAGAGGGTAGATGACAAGCATGGCTTGGGATATGAGAAAGGTGAAAGCTTCGGATCTAGTCAGAAGAACTTTGGATCAGGAAATCTAAGGTACAGGCCTAGAAGACCTTCAGTAAGACAACCAAATGCTCAAAGATATCCATCCTTCAATGGATACTACCACAATTGCAATAATTTTGGTCATAAAGCAAATTAGTGTAGAAGAAGAATGAATCAGACTAATTGATCCTTCTCTGAACAATGTTTTAACTGCAAAAGCTATGGTCACAAATCTCATGAATGTAGAAAGATGCAAATAAACAATTCATTCAATGGTAGATGCTTTGCATGCAATAGAATGGGACATATGGTTAATCAATGCAGATCAAGAGGATATCAGTCAAATATGCAAAGAAATATAGCTTGCTACAATTGCAATAGATTCGGTCATATTGCCAAATTCTGCAGAAGTAAGTATTAGGATAAAAGGGGTCTGGTGCATCATAATCAAAATCAAGACAAAGGAAAAGGAAAAGTGAATGTGGATGAAGTTCAAAGGGAGATGAACAAGATTTGGGTGAAGAGAAGTACATAAAATGTTGGGGATGGATCCGCACCAGAATCTGGTGCTGATATTCCTTCCGGAAACTAAATAGATGAGCTCTGGTTCAGGGAGAGTCACAAAAGAAAACAATTTCCCCCAGCTAGTCAATTGGTGCCTAAATTGGCACATGGAGTGTAGCGGATTGAAGAGTTCTCAAAGAGATATCTAAATAACCCTTGGTAAAAATATAAAAGATCCACAAGAAGGTTGAAGAGGCTAATCATCCAAAATTGATCTGGTTTGACAGTCATCCGGTAAAAGTAGGATTTTCACAATTAGATCCAGTATGATTCAAAATTTAAATACCTTGATTTGTGGATATATAGGATGATTCAAGGAAGCGAGATACATTGTAAGTTATCATTCTAAGTGCATCTCAGTGATTCAGAAGGATCTCTCTCAAAACAAGGAGAACAAGGCAACAAGAATGACTTAAGTTGTGCATTTATTACAATATGGAATTAGGGTTTGCGTAGAAATAAAAGGGTTCTTTTGTTCATCATTTACACATTTTCATTCGAGAAGAAGAAAGAAAGAGCTTTGCAACAAGATTGCTTCAACCCTCTCGAGGATCAACCACAGAATTCGATTCAACCAACGATCTTTTCGGCTCTTATTATGAACCCTAGAAGCGTAAAAAGGTATTTCTGCTCTTGAATATCTCTCTCTAAATCTTTTGAAAGATGGCTACTCCAAATGTTGTTAAGATCACTGATAGGCTGCGCCCTAAGTTCAAGAAGCATCCTTACAAATCCCTAGAAGTTGATCCCCTAGGCGCATTCTCTAGCATTCCACATGGGGTTCTACATGTAGAAGATGTTAGGGTATACATTCACGCCAACATTGAGGAATTTGGGGAATCCAAGCTGATGGATATCTATCACAAGGAATTAATAGATGAAACATTTGAAATTAAACCCCAATACAAGGCCATCTAGGATAAGCATTTTGGACATTGTATCCATTTCCCCTGTTTTGCAGAAGATGAATGGGTCCGGTATGTTCTGAGTAGACTGCATGACAACTTCATGTGGTTGATGAGGCCATTTAAGATCACAAAAGATGCCATTAGGGTGGTAACCGAATTGTACTCATTCGGTAGGTTGCCTGCTCTCAAATCAGTCAAGAACCAAACTATAAGTGAGGCTACCAGATCAAAATTTGACAAGAGGGCAATGACAATAGAAGACATCATAGATCTAGATATCAAATTTGCCTCTATGATAATTGGTTACAAAATCTATCACTCTAGCAGGGAGAATTCAGTATCTAGAACTGCTATATATACTGCATATGAAATGCTAAGGAAAAATGCTGACTATGATCTTTGTGAGCTTCTCCTGAACCAACTATTAGAGAATTTATAGAAAATAAAGAAGGATAAGAAGAATTCATTTAAGTACGGTGGCTTGATACTATGTCTATTCTTTTACTATATGAATGAGCTACCCGGATCTAGTGGTTGGGTATGGCAAAATGATAGACCTGTGGCCATACAAATCAGAGACTATATGTATGGGATTGGTGATGCCAAGGCTCAAAGCACAGCTCTTTGGGGATATTTCAAGAATTTCCAAGGTATGATGCAAGCCAGAGAAAGAATTCCTTAGACATTAGTTGAAAAATATAAAGATACAGTGTGTTTTATGGTAGACACTGATCAATGCCTAATGGAGGCAATAGAGTCCAGAATAGTCTAGATTATACCAATGGGCTATGAGGTGGATGAGAAAATTCTGGAACTGCATGTCCAACACCTACTAAGTCAGCTTAAGGACCCTGAGGCTAAAAGGCTTGGCACCTTTCAAGAATTGAGTGTGAAAATTCATGTTGAACTAAGACAACCTAAAATAAAGAGAAAAGTCAAGAAGGAAGTAGAGGAAATTGCTAAGAAATATGGCATATCAAAGGAAGCAGTTGATGCCAACAGAGAGAAGGTAGAAAGAGTAGAAAAAGAGAGACAAGAAGCAGAAAAAGAAAGTGTTTCGGTGCAAGCCCCCTCCTGGACTAGATCCTCAAAGAGCTCTGCACCTACCACCTCTAAGAGCTCAAAAGCCTCAAAACCGAAAGCAAAGACATCTGGTAAAGGAGAGAAGAGAACAAAGACAAAGGCCACAAGGTCAAACACAAGCCACAAGGATGATGAAGAGAGAGATAGATGAGGAGGTTAAGAAAATGAAGAAGAAAAAGAAAACTTCTGTGGAATAATCTGCCAGAAGAAACAAAGAAGAAGAAGCAGAAGAATTTGTTGAAAGACCTACACTGTCCATTGATGATGTCATCAAGGTAGTTACTGTGGATGGGAATCTGCAACCAATGAAAGAATTCTATGATGAGTATAGTGACATAGACAAAAGGATCTTGGAAGAAGCTACAGTTAAGTACTTAAATATATATAATAAAGCATTCATTGAAATTAGCTCTCTAATCCCCAAGAGTTTAGAGAAAGTACTTGAACTCATAAAAGATAATGCCAAGGAAAAGGATATGGAGATCTAGGAACAGATAGCTATTCAGCTCTATCCTTCCATCACTCCTGTTACCTTTTGAGTCGCCCTTATTTATTTATTGATAATATTTCTTGAAAAAGAGCTGGTTTGCTGTGTTGTATTTTTGGTCATACCTTTGCTTCTTAAATCGACTCTTGATCCTTCAATTTTTACCCGTTTATCATCTTTGTGAGTAAGGGTACTTAAGGTTTGAACCTTTGAACCTGAACCCTTCTCAAAGTTCAAGGTTCAAATGGTTCGATATGCCTAAAGTGTCTCAAATAGCAAGTTGTTGTTCTGTGTATTTCAAACGTCTTCGAGTTTTTGGGTTGAACTTGAACTCTTTTGTTCAAAGTTCAATGGTTCAACAGTCTAAGGTTCAACACTCATTGCCTTCTAATAAGTCATTTCATGCAGTTATCTTATGTAATTAATGTATCGTTGAACCCTCCGCTCGTACTCTATAGTGAAGTTCAATGGTTCAAGGTTCAACGGTTCACTGTCTCATGGTTGGAACCCCTTTTACAAAAGTCATGTGACTGTCTGTTGGTCTATGTAGCCCTTGTGTCTTTGAACCTTCATATTGAACCATATCCTAATAAGTTCAACGGTTCATGAACTTAGGTTCAATATTCCCGCAAGTGAATCCTTTGCCCATTTATGTGATTCAATTGGTATGGTCGAACCACCACATTGAACCATGCCCTAAAGGTTCAATGGTTCAATAGTTCAAATATTTGGTGATTTTGGTCTCATTTATTCCCACGGCTTTCTAAGTCAAATTTAGCGGGAAAGTTGGAGGAAGATATGTCAAAGACTCATTATGAAACTGAGAGTTCTAATTTGGCGAAGGTTACAGATAATCATTATACCATCATGATAGTGCATGAATAATACTTGCTATTAATGAAGAGGTCACAATTCATGTCTTTTCAAATATTTTTGGCACGTATTGCTCTGAGTGATAATTATTCAATCTGGTTAATGCCATTATTAACTAAGAACAAGCCGAATTCAACAAGTGTGATAGCAAGGAACTGGTTACCGAAATTTTAAAAGGGTGGTTCAAGGTTGCCCAGACCACTTACTAGGGATCATCTGATTAAAGAAGTGAGGAATATTGTGGTATTATTACACAGATTGGAGGGTAGTCAACATGCATATTATTGGGAGGATTGGATGTACTTTTTCATACAAGTTATCTTCCAAAGAGAGCAATATTTAGATTGGGCAGAAATGGTGGCTGATTGTTTGCATCGGGGTTTGAGTAATTGTCTGGGTGACAGAGATTTTTATATGTCTTCGTACTTATTTTATTGCCTGGAATCAACAAGAGAATGGTTTGATCTACCTCATGCACCCTTGGCTGAGGATAGTAGGATTTATGAATATTATTCATAGTCGCAGAAACAAAATTGTTATGAAAATTATAAAAGGGTTAATGATGTTTTCACTAGAAGAATGACTTATGAACTAGTGGGTAATCTGGGTAAAAGGATGTCCAATGAAGCCATGCAACTGATTAGCATTTATGGTAGCTTCTTTAATCAATTTTTTGAGTTCACTTACATCAGAGTTGGAGGATTTGACGGTGAACCTATTAAGCTACCCAGATATGTGTTCAACCATTTCATGCTAATAGAGGTATGCAGACAGCTAGCACATGTAGATAAGAAGTTCTTGACAAAGAAGGGTTTTGGTATCTCTTTTCCCATCGAACTTGGGTATTACTCATACCAGTCAAAATCTGATGCTTTAAATTT
The DNA here is from genome assembly GCA_027924645.1 of Cunninghamia lanceolata. NCBI lineage: Eukaryota > Viridiplantae > Streptophyta > Pinopsida > Cupressales > Cupressaceae > Cunninghamia > Cunninghamia lanceolata. The sequence goes on from BSBN01000547.1 coordinate 18,350,399, forward strand.
GGAGGTGAACCTTAAAAAGTTCAATTTTCAGTTCTTCACTGCCAGGTCTCAATTTGACAGCAAAGGATTTGTCAGGGATAACCTAGATCCTGGAGCAGGGCTTTCACACATTCCTAAGCTAGAGGATTAATGGGAAGACTGTTCAGATGAGTTTGAGGTCAGGAGAAGACTGTGGTGTAGGTTCTCTTTAGGGTAGATAATTACTCTCAATTTAAATATGGATATTTTTGGAATTATTGATGATGGGGAACAAGTGATTGATCTGCAGTTTGAACGAGTGGAGCAATTACCTATTCTAGAAGTTGACTGGAGCAAAAGGGAGGAAGATAGGATTGAAGTTAAAACTCTTCCAGTGATAAGGAGAACCGAGAAATGGTTAAGGGAAAAGAGACAGGAAGGGAGCCAGGATAAAAATGCCCAACAATTCACCTCAATGATTGAATCATCACTTCCCATAAGCTCTTCTAACTGACCTATTGCTATCTGTGGTGCAGGTGCTTCCAAGTCATCAACTAGAAGGAGCCCTGCTACTAAGAAATCCAGAAGAGCCCTCACAACTATTTTACCCCCTCGTGCTACCAGGTCGAGGACCAAAAGTAAAAGAAAGGAACAACTTCCTGAAACAATAGTTGTAGATCTAAATTCAGAGGAGGATTCAGGGGAACCTATGGGCGATAAGGAATCAAGTCCACATAGAATAGAGGAAGTTGATACTGGGCCATAGTCAGAGGTCATTCTAGAGACCCCTAAGATATTAACAATTTCAAATTTATCCTCTGATGGATTGGACCCTGAAAAGGAAACCTTAACCCCTGCGCCTAAGTGGCTGGAGAGTTCTATCTCTGACAAGAGAAAAATAATTCCTTTTGCTGTCCCCTTAGAGGACATGGTGAGCAAATGTTTAGGAAAAACACCCAAGTCTAAGAAGCTAAAGATGACATCCAGAATAAACATTGATCCAAATACAGGAAACTGGAGTGCTGAGATAGCCAAACTAGTGACTGAGGAGGAGGTACAAGATCCAACTGTGCAGGATTTCACTATTGAGAGAGTGGATCTTGGTGCTGCTTCAAGAGCTACAGATGTTCATCACCTTGAAGTATCCACCAACAGGATAGTTAGTCGAACTTGGAAGGATGAAAAGGACAAGAGGGAATTGAAGCAGACTCTGTGTTCAATGGCAGAGTACATTGATGCTATCTACAACCCTAACCCGCAGCCAGTTTCACAGCTCTCCCTGTCTTTCGATCCTAAATCACTAGTTAACTAGAAGATATTGGATCAAGTTCACAGAAACAAGATGGTGGCAAAGACATTTGACAGTTGGTTGGACCGCATTGTAGAGAAGGGAACTGAATACATTCGTGAACTCAATGATATATATGATCTAACTGCTGTCACCATTGAAGACCTTAAAGCACAGATTAATGCTTGGATGAAAGATGAAGGTAAATGGGTAAATGTGATAAATCAGATTGATGAAGTTCAGAAATATGGGGTAGCGAAGTCTCTGACAGAAAAGAGCCTGACTAGTTTGGATGAAGATCTATTATATGTGAATAAGAAAAATATTGAATGGAGAAATTCCATATCATGGCAGGGATGCTTTGAACTTACAAAGTTGATTAAAGAAATAACTGAACTCACTCAATCGCTACAGCATGACTTGCAATACATTGATGTTAAATACATAAGGGACGATGGGAAACCAGAGGATGATGTTGACACAGTGGTTCAATCCTTTAAGGATAAAATTAACTTTGTCAAAGAAAATGACAATATCTTAATTGAAGATTTCTCTCGAATCTCTAAGGTGGAGTCTCTACTTTACCTTTGTATTGACACACTTCTAGAGCATAAAGGAAAAATCGGGAAAATGTGAAGGGATAAAGAAGTTTGGAGATCAAGAGTGAAACACATAGGCATCCCCAACTTCCCAAGGATTCAGTAGTTTGTTGCAGCTTTTCAGGAGTGGAAGACTCAACGTGCTTCCCAAACCACTGATGGCAAATCTGGAGATGCAAATCCGTTGTCCCAGGCATGATCTTATTGGTTCACTTTCTTTTATTCAGTTCCTCTGTAATGTTATTTCCATAATCTTGATCTTTAATTAGTTGGTTATAAACTAAATCCCATATGGGTCAGAGTTACTTTAACTCTGGTTTGATTTACTTGATGACATGACTAGGACATTCATATATATAGGTTTTTGAATCTTTTAAAGTGGGGATAGAGAAAGTTAGAAAAGAAAAAGAAAAAAGGAATTTTCACTAAACTATTTTATGGTTTTACATTATGTGATGATTGTCTGAGAAATTTTTCATCTGTGAATGAGAAGAAGAAGTAATTACTGCTTACTTAGATCTGTGTGTCTGAGTGTTTGGAATTAGATTTTCTGTGTGAAATCTCCTTTCACCTGGTAATTGCTCTTTTTTTTGGACAACTCGTCATATGTGTTCTATTATTTATTGGTTCAGCAAATTCATATGTATGTGTTCATGTATTTGAATGTATCAAAAGTAGAATCTGTGCATTCTATTACTCATTGTTACTACATAAATTTACCGAATTCATAACATAGTTATGTATGAATGTCAGTTTGCCTTAAGCATTTTCTGGTTAAAAGTGCATTTGGATAGTTGAATAGATTAAATTCATTGGAAATCTTAAAGGGAGCTGTACCTAAATTCAGAGGGGAACTAATTTAAAAAGTTCACCCATTTGTTGCTTAACTCATTTGTTCTTCAAAAAGGGGTATAGAGTCAAAATAAAACATTTTTGGAATAAGGACAAATCTGTTAGCCAACAGTTTTTGGCAACTCTGCTGGGGAGGTAAATCATTAATTAAAAGACTGGTCACTTGAATATGAAGCAACAATGGTGCTTCCACACGAAAACATAATTCCTGTTCTATAGTGCAATCTTGGATTTCAGGACGAGCAGGAAGACATTATTGGCTAGTTGAATACCCTTGCTTGGTGTACTCGTTGGAATAGTGAAGATTACAGAAGAGCAAGCAGAGTATTAGAACAAGAAGAGGAGTTGGCTGATAACTTGAGATTGTTGTTACTCAGGCAGAGAAGAAGGCAGGCACAAAACGCAGCAAGAAATCAAATCCTTGAAGCGCAAAGAAATCAAGAACAGCATAGAAATTAATAACTGCCTATCCAGCTACAATATTTTAAGCTGGATTCTAGACTGTATACCAAGTCTTTGAGAAGAGAGGGAGTTGAGGATTCTACCTTTCAAGCACTGCAAAATTTTAATTTTCTTTATATCCCTACTCATGTAAGAAGAGCTAGAAGTAGATCCCCTAGCCCCCCTAAACCTTCTACTTCCCCTGTCTGTCAAGCTTTAACTCTTTTAGGCACCGTTATCCCCTCAGCTATAAATTTTCTACCCATGGCCCAACCTTGGGGAGTAGCCATAGGGCCTTTGAACCTAGGGGCTAACCTAAATCCTTTACCTAAAAATGCAAGAGAAAATTTGCCCAGATTCAATGGAGACGACAGACAATCACCAGAAGAACATTTGTGTGCCTTTGCAACAACATGTAGTGTGTTAGGTGTACAACACCAAGATGTTTCCATAAGGCTCTTTGTGTAGACTTTGACTGACACTGCGGCACAATGGTTCTACCACCTAACTAATTCCTTAATTTCAAATTGGAATGACATGAAAACTGCTTTTGAAAATACGTTCAAAAGTGCAGAGGATGAGCATTACCTCCTCACATAGCTGACTTAGCTTAAGAAAGAGATTCATGAACCTATGAGGGAATTCATGGCTAAATTTAACAGAATTGTGAACAAAATCCCTGCTGCTAAAAGATCATCTGGCGAAAATAAAAAATGTTTTTTTATTAATTCTATGCCTCCTGATATTAGCTTCCATCTCAGGAGGGGTGTAATTGCTGATTTACCAGCTACACAAGCCTTGGCAGTCGGGTTAGAGGATGATCTCATTATGGCCGGTAAATGGAAGAAAGAGGTCCAGATGCCAAATGCCCAGCCTTCATCATCTACAGATCCTGTAGTGCAAAAGTTGGTGAATGTTATGATTGCCTTAAAGAGGCAACTACATAAAACTGGTGCTCACTTCCAACAACCGTATCAAGATATAAGCAGAAGGAATTTAAATCACCAAGCAAATACTGGTAGAGCTTTACCCCTAACATCAACATAGCCAAGACTAGCTATTGAAGCTCCTCCTGGAAGGGGAAATATGTGTATTTTTCATTTGACTATTGACCATGATGGAAACTCCTGCCCAGAAATGCTCAGGTATGCCCAGATGACTACTACTCAAGATATGCTAGGGGAATCCATCGAAGAAGAAAGGAACTTTGAGGAACCTGGCGGCTCTGAAATACACTTCCTTGAATATGAGTCTGATTCAGAAAGGGGAGGTGAAATATTGGTAACCCTTGAAGATCCTTCATGCACCGTGGTCACTAGGAGTCAGAGGAATGTGAGACCCTCTAATGCTCAAGAAGCACCTGGCAAAGGTAAGGAGCCTTTAACTAGAACTCATGATGCTAATTTGAAGGCTCAGGAAAATAGATTGTTACATAGAAATGATCCAGATGCTTCTTTTGATATTGTAGATTTCTGTAAGTCTACAAAAATTCAAATTTCTCCTATTGAGTATCTCAAGTTGAAGCCTAATGAGCTTGACAAACTGGTTAAACATGTTAAGGGTAGTCTTGCACAAACTAAATTCGAGAATCAATTAGAGGTTGATACTGAATCCCCCATTGCTTGACTATTTGCTTCCTCATTTGAGTCATCCTTGGCTGCCCCTAAAATGACTCCCAATTCATCAACCAATGCTCCTTATACTGATTTGAAACCCAATCCTTTCTATGTGTCTTTGTTTATCAATGGTCATAAACTTAGTAACTGTATTATAGATTCAGGAGCCTCTGACAACATTATGCCCTCCTCCGTGGCTAAAGCCCTAGGGTTATCACTCACAAAAACATTTGGTAGATGTTATTCTATGGATGGAAAACAAGTTTCCTTGCTTGGGCAGATTAAGGATGCATGAGTCGCTCTTGCAACTTACCCTGACAAAAAAGTGAAATTGACTATTTTGGTAGCAGATATTCCTGCTAGTTATGGAATGCTTTTGAGCAGGACATTTTGCAAGGACTTGGCTGGACAGATCAAATTGGATTGGTCAGAAGCCACAATCCTAGTGGGAAAGTAGAAAGTGAAGTTGGAACCTGAGTCTAAGTGCAAGTTCACTGTCTACCCCTCTGATGATCCCAAGGCCCAGATTTTGTTTGAGGAATGTGAATTTGGTAACTATTTTCTCTCCTTTGAACAGAGTTTTGGAGTAAACCCCAACGAAGAATTAATGCAAAGATCTGTACATTCTGATGACCTATGGGTTATGGAATTTGACAGTAGTTGTGCTACTGCTGGTTTAGGGGCTGGGGTTGTGTTGATCTCACCTGAAGGTGAAATTTTTTCTTATTCTTTTAAGCTAAAGTTCAAAAACACCAACAAAACTGTAGAATATGAAGCCTTACTGCTTGGGCTATTTGAAGCCAAAGGAAGGGGTGTGAAGGTACTTAAGGTGAAGGGTGATGCTGAATTAATTGTGAAACAGGTAAGGGGGATCTTTTCTATTAAGAATGAAAGACTAAAGTATTACAAAAATAGGGTATGGGATGAGATTGAATATTTTGATGCCTTCTCTATCGAAACAATTCCCAGAGATCAGAACTCCCGAGCAGATTCTTTAGTAGTATCAGCTTCTCTCCTTTTGCCACATCCAGATTTCAAAAAAGATTCTTATAGAATAGAAATGGTATATCGTCCTAATGTCCCTGAAAATGCTGAGAGCTAGCAAGTTTTTGAGAGTGATAATCAGATTAGAAAGTTTTTAGAGAATGCTGAAATGTTCCTGGGGACCTATTTTCAAGGTTCTAAGACAGAGTGTAAAGAATTCAGTCCTGACCCTGGGATTAATCCAAAAGATGACATGATTCAGTTAAAGGGAAACAAAATTCCTAAAGGGCTAGTCTCTTTAGAACATCTATTTTCTCGAAGAGATGAATATATTAGAGGCAAACCTCCTTATAATCCTAATAAAGTAGAAGATTATGAGAAAATAAACATTAGGGATGAGGCTGACCCTAAATGGGTATCCATTGGTAGGTGCTGCTCTTTAGAGGAGAAAAACAAATTGATCAAATTGTTAATCAAGTATAAGGATGTTTTCACCTAGTGCTATGATGATCTTAAAAATTTTAGACATGGACAATTTCAACACCATATTCCTTTGAAAGCAAATGCAGCTCCATTCAGGCAGAAGCTGAGGAATTATAATCCGAAAGTTGCTGAAGCCATTTTTAAGGAGATTGATAAGATGTTGAAAGCTAGAATTATTTATCCAATCCATCACTCCACTTGGGTGGCAAATATTGTTCCAGTACAAAAGAAGAATGGAGAAATAAGAATCTGTGTGGACTTTAGAAACTTAAACCAGGCTAGCCTAAAAGATAACTATCCATTACCTGTGATGGACCACATCTTACAGACAGTTGCCGGGTCTGAAATGATGTCTATGCTGGATGGTTTCTCAGGTTACAATCAGATAGGTGTGGCTGTAGATGATCAACATAAGACTGCTTTCACTATGCCTTGAGGAACTTTTGCCTATAACCGAATGCCCTTTGGCTTGATTAATGCGGGAGCAACTTTTTAGCGGGCAATGGATTCATCTTTTAGAGATCTGAAGGATAGAATTATTATTATTTATCTTGATGATCTGACTATTTTTTCCAGAAATAGAGGAGATCACTTGAGAGATTTGGAGACTGTCTTGCAAAGGTGCCAAAACCATGGCATCTCACTCAATCCCAAGAAGTCAGTTTTCTGTGTGACTGAGGGAAAATTGTTGGGACACCGAGTCTCAAAAGACAGAATCAGAATTGATCCGGAGAGGGTTAGGGCGATTCAACAGCTTAGTCTCCCTTCAAATAGAAGTGGAGTCAAGTCCTTCTTTGGTCAAATCAATTTTCTCAGAAGGTTCATTCCTGACTTTGCTGAGATTACAAAACACATTGTCGGAATGATGAGCGAGAAACAGCCATTCAAGTGGAATGAAGTTGCTAAGAAGGCATTTGAAGATATCAAGGAAATGATTGCAAACACTCCCACTTTGGTAAATCCTAATTTTCAAAAAGATTTTATTATTTACTGTTATGCTTTGAAACATACCATGTCAGGTATTTTGTTACAAAAAATTGAATCAGATGAAGAGGTTCCCATAGCTTTCATGAGCGTTCCCCTTAAAAAGCATGAGTTGAAATATTCTTTGGTTGAAAAACAAGCTTTCGCTGTGGTTAAAGCTGTTAAACAATTCAGATATTATATACTTCATTCTCATTCAGTTGTATTTGTTCCAAATTCAGCTGTGAAAAGTATTTTGACTTGGCAAGAAGTGGGACTAAACAATAGAGCAACGTGGGTTGCTAAAATTTAGGAATATGATCTGGAAGTTAAGCCTACTAAGCTAATCAGGGGTCAAGGCTTATGTAAGTTAATTGCTGAGAACAAAGAACAAGAAGGAGAAGGGCTCCCCACAGTCTTATTGGTAAGCTTGCAGGACCCATGGTTTCTAGATGTGGCACACTATCTTACATATGGGGATTGTCCTAATCACTTATCTCCTAAAGAGAAAAGAAACCTGAAGCTAAAAGTGGCGAAATATGTTATTTGGGGGGATGTCCTTTACAAGAAAGTATTAGACGAAACTTTCCTGAGGTGTGTAGATAAGGAGCAACAAGATAAGCTCTTGGAAGTTTTCCATAATGAAGCTTGTGGTGGACATTTTTCTTCTTCAATTACAGCTTTTAAAATCCTCAAAAATTGTTACTACTGGCCAGGGATGTTTAAGAATGCATATAGATGGGTGGCTAACTATGAAAAATGTAAAATGTTCTCAGGAAGGCCACAACTTACAACTCTACCTTTGAGGCCCATTGTTATTGAAGAACCCTTTAAACAATGGGGATTGGACTTTATTGGGCCTATCTCGCCCTCCTCAAGTGTAGGACATACCCACATCTTAACAGCAACTGATTATTTCATAAAATGGGTTGAAGCAGCCCCTGTAAAAAGAACAACTTCAAAGGTGGTTTGTAATTTTCTTAAAGAAAACATTTTGGTACGATTTGGTGTTCCCCAGAAGATTGTAGCAGATAATGCTACCAGTTTCTCTTCAGTTGAAATGACTTCTTTTTATTCCGAGCATAGTATATCTCTCTCCCATTCATCAGATTACTATCCCCAAGGGAATGGACAAGCTGAGTCCAGTAACAAGAACCTGATTGCTATCATGAAGAAATTGGTGAGTGACAACCCTAGAGATTGGCATAAGAGACTGTATGAAGCACTCTGGGCTGACAGAATAACTCTGAAAAGAGCAATTGGGATGGCACCTTTTGAATTAGTTTATGGAATAGGTGCCCAATTATCTTTGCCTCTGGAGCTATCTACAGCTAAGCTACAAAGTGTAATCGAGGATCAATACTTCCAAGATTCCTTGGAGAAGAGGATTATGTATTTAAGTAAGATTGAAGAAGAGAGAAATGAGTTGGTCGACCGGATTACTATACATCAGGCCAGAGTTAAAGAAATTTTTGACAGGAAAACAAGACCTAGGAAGTTTATGGAAGGAGGTGAAGTATTATTGTGGGATAGAAGAAGAGAACCAAAAGGTGCACATAGCAAATTTGACTCGCTTTGGAAAGGACCTTTCAAAATTCACCAGGTATTGGGTCCAAATTCTTTTAAATTGGAATATCCTGATGGAGCTATTTTACCCCTGTCCTATAATGGACAGGATCTCAAGTTATATCATCTGTAAACAAGGTCCCTTGTTTTGTACATAGTCTTCCCTTTTGTTTGGTTTTGTGTTTTCCTTTCCCATTTTTGTTTTGTCCCATTTTGTTCCCTTTCTTCTCTATTTTCCTTTTTCTGCGAAACCAGAGCTTCTGAGTTCTCTACATTTTGCCATAAAATGCAGTCCCCAGTCAGAGCCAATGTTACCTTTTGAGTCGCCCTTATTTATTTATTGATAATATTTCTTGAAAAAGAGCCGGTTTGCTGTGTTGTATTTTTGTTCATACCTTTGCTTCTTAAATCGACTCTTGATCCTTCAATTTTTACCCATTTATCATCTTTGTGAGTAAGGGTACTTAAGGTTTGAACCTTTGAACCTGAACCCTTCTCAAAGTTCAAGGTTCAAATGGTTCGATATGCCTAAAGTGTCTCAAACAACAAGTTGTTGTTCTGTGTATTTCAAACATCTTCAAGTTTTTGGGTTGAACTTGAACCCTTTTGTTCAAAGTTCAATAGTTCAACGGTCTAAGGTTCAACACTCATTGCCTTCTAATAAGTCATTTCATGCAGTTATCTTGTGTAATTAATGTATCGTTAAACCCTCCACTCATACTCTATAGCGAAGTTCAATGGTTCAAGGTTCAATGGTTCACTTTCTCATGGTTGGAACCCCTTTTACAAAAGTCACGTGACTATCCATTGGTCTATGTAGCCCTTGTGTCTTTCAACCTTCATATTGAACCATATCCTAATAAGTTCAACGGTTCATGAGCTTAGGTTCAATATTCCTGTAAGTGAATCCTTTGCCCATTTATGTGATTCAATTGGTATGGTCAAACCACCACATTGAACCATGCCCTAAAGGTTCAATGGTTCAATAGTTCAAAGATTTGGTGATTTTGGTCTCATTTATTCCCGCAGCTTTCTGAGTCAAATTTAAAGGGAAAGTTGGAGGAAAATATGTCAGAGACTCATTATGAAACCGAGAGTTCTAATTTGGCGAAGGTTACAGATAATCATTATACCATCATGATAGTGTGTGAATAATACTTGCTATTAATGAAGAGGTCACAATTCATGTCTTTTCAAATATTTTTGGCACGTATTGCTCTGAGTGATAATTATTCAATCTAGTTAATGCCATTATTAACTAAGAACAAGCCGAATTCAGCAAGTAAACAGATTGTGCAATGCAGAGGAGAATAGTGCAGGAAGTGTAAGGTTCTTGTTACTCAAATTTCACAGTGAATTTAGATATCTTGAAGGTGAGTTCTATTCCTCCTATGTGCTATTCCTATTTCTTAGCTGGAAAGAAGAATCTCTTGAGTTTCTGTCATTATTTTCAAAATTTGAAGTGTTTTTCATTGTAATCCTCCAGTATGGCTTTGAAATCTACATGTTTGGGGAGTGAACATGGTCTTAGTCTTACCTATTCTCACTCTGTATTTGGGGATACTGCACTGGTACAATATGATTTAGAAGAATTTAGAGAAAGGTCTAGAAACCCTGTGCAAACCCCCATGATGAAGAAAATAATAGACAGCGGTTTAGTTGAAGCTGCGGCTTTTGCCAAGGTTGTATATTGCCCAGAACTGGTTCAGGAATGTATAAATAGGTATGAACCTCAAAACAGGTGCATTAGAAATGCAAACATTGATGTGTTGTTTCATGTCAACAGACAAACCCTCATGTCCGTAATGAAGATACCGCCTAAAGAGGCGTATTCTAGCCTTGATATTTCCTCTTCCTATGGGTATTTCTCAGAGAAGAAATTGACTTATAAAAGTGTGATAGCAAGGAACTGGTTACTGAAATTTCAAAAGGGTGGTTCAAGGTTGCCCAGACCACTTACTAGGGATCATCTGATTAAAGAAGTGAGGGATATTGTGGTATTATTACACAGATTGGAGGGCAGTCAACATGCGTATTATTGGGAGGATTGGATGTACTTTTTCATACAAGTTATCTTCCAAGGAGAGCAATATTTAGATTGGGCAGAAATTGTGGCTGATTGTTTACATCGGGGTTTGAGTAATTGTCTAGGTGACAGAGATTTTTATGTCTTCGTACTTATTTTATTGCCTGGCATCAACAAGAGAATGGTTTGATCTACCTCATGCACCCTTGGCTGAGGATAGTAGGATTTATGAATATTATTCACAGTTGCATAAACAAAATTGTTATGAAAATTATAAAAGGGTTAATGATATTTTCACTGGAAGAATGACTTATGAATTGGTGGGTAATCTGGGTAAAAGGATGTCTAATGAAGCCATGCAACTGATTAGCATTTATGGTAGCTTCTTTATTCAATTTTTTGAGTTCACTTACATCAGAGTTGGAGGATTTGACGATGAACCTGTTAAGCTACCCAGATATGTGTTCGACCATTTCATGCTGATAGAGTTATGTAGACAGCTAGCACATGTAGATAAGAAGTTCTCGACAAAGAAGGGTTTTGGTATCTCTTTTCCCATCGAACTTGGGTATTACTTGTGCCAGTCAAAATTTGATGCTTTAAATTTGGAGGTGAACCTTAAAAAGTTCAATTTTCAGTTCTTCACTGCCAGGTCTCAATTCGACAGCAAAGGATTTGTCAGGGATAACCTAGATCCTGGAGTAGCGCTTTCACACATTCCTAATCTAGAGGATTACTGGGAAGACTGTTCAGATGAGTTTGAGGTCAGGAGAAGACTATGGTGTAGGTTTTCTTTAGGGCAGATAATTACTCTCAATTTAAATATGGATATTTCTGGAATTATTGATTGATCCGCAGTTTAAACGAGTAGAGCAATTACCTATTCCAGAAGTTGACTGGAGCAAAAGGGAGGAAGATATGATTAAAGTTAAAACTCTTCCAGTGATAAAGAGAACTGAGAAATGGTTAAGGGAAAAGAGACAGGAAGGGAGCTAGGATAAAAATGCCCAACAATTCACCTCAATGATTGAATCATCACTTCCCATAAGCTCTTCTAACCGACCTATTGCTATCTGTGGTGTAGGTGCTTCCAAGTCATCAATTGGAAGGAGCCCTACCACTAAGAAATCTAGAAGAGCCCTCACAGCTATTTTACCCCCTCCTGCTACCAGGTTGAGGACCAAAAGTAAAAGAAAGGAACAACTTCCTGGAACAATAGTTGTAGATCTGAATTTAGAGGAGGATTCAGGGGAACCTATGGGCAATAAGGAATCAAGTCCACACAGAACAGAGGAAGTTGATACTGGGCCACAGTCAGAGGTCATTCTAGAGATCCCTGAGATATTAACAATTTCAAATGTATCCTCTGATGGATTGGACCCTGAAAAGGAAACCTTAACCCCTGCACCTAAGTGGCTGGAGAGTTCTATCTCTAACAAGAGAAAAATAATTCCTTTTGCTGTCCCCTTAGAGGACATGGTGAGCAAATGTTTAGGAAAAACACCCAAGTCTAAGAAGCTAAAGATGACATCCAGAATAAATATTGATCCAAATACAGGAAACTGGAGTGCTGAGATAGCCAAATCAGTGACTGAGGAGGAGGTACAAGATCCGACTGTGCAGGATTTCACTGTTTAGAGAGTGGATCTCGGTGCTGCTTCAAGAGCTGCAGATGTTCATCACCTTGAAGCATCCACCAAGAGGATAGTTAGTCAAACTTGGAAGGATGAAAAGGACAAGAGGGAATTGAAGTAGACTCTGCATTCAATGGCAGAGTACATTGATGTTATCGACAACCCTAACCCGCAGCCGGTTTCACAGCTCTCCCTGTCTTTCTATCCTAAATCACCAGTTATCCAGAAGATATTGGATCAAGTTCACAGAAACAAGATGGTGGCAAAGACATTTGACAGTTGGTTGGACCGCATTGTAGAGAAGGGAACTGAATACATTCGTTAACTCAAGGATATATACGATCTAACTGCTATCACCATTGAAGACCTTAAAGCATAGATTACTGCTTGGATGAAAGATGAAGTTAAATGGGTAAATGTGATAAATCAGATTGATGAAGTTCAGAAATATGGGGTAGCGAAGTTTCTAATAGAAAAGAGCCTGACTGGTTTGGATGAAGATCTATTATATGTGAATAAGAAAAATATTGAATGGAGAAATTCCATATCACGGCAGGGACGCTTTGAACTTACAAAGTTGATTAAAGAAATAATTGAACTCACTCAATCGTTGCAGCATGACTTGCAATGCATTGATGTTAAATACATAAGGGATGATGGGAAACCAGAGGATGATGTTGACACAGTGGTTCAATCCTTTAAGGATAAAATTAACTTTGTCAAAGAAAATGACAATATCTTAATTGAAGATTTCTCTCGAATCTTTAAGGTGGAGTCTCTACTTTACCTCTGTATCGATGCACTTCCAGAGCATAAAAGAAAATTTGGGAAAATGCGAAGGGATAAAGAAGTTTGGAGATCAAGAGTGAAACACATAGGCATCCCCAACCTCCTGAGGATTCAAGAGTTTGTTGGAGCTTTTCAGGAGTGGAAGACTCAATGTGCTTCCCAAACCACTGATGGCAAATCTGGAGATGCAAATCCGTTGTCCCAGCCATGATCTTATTGGTTCACTTTCTTTTATTCAGTTCCTCTGTTATGCTATTTTCGTAATCTTGATCTTTAATCAGTTGGTTATAAACTAAATCCTATATTGGTCAGAGTTACTTTAACTCTGGGTTTGATTTACTTGATGACATGATTAGGACATTCATATATATAGGTTTTTGAATCGTTTAAAGTGGGGATAGAGAAAGTTAGAAAAGAAAAAGAAAAAAGGAATTTTTGCTAAACTATTTTATGGTTTTATATTATGTGATGATTGTCTGAGAAATTTTTCATCTGTGAATGAGAAGAAGAAACAATTACTGCTTACTTAGGTCTGTGCGTCTGAGTGTTTGGAATTAGGTTTTCTGTGTGAAATCTCCTTTCACCTAGTAATTGCTCTTTTTTTTGGACAACTCGTCATATGTGTTCTATTATTTATTGGTTCAGCAAATTCATATGTATGTGGTTCAGCAAATTCATATGTATGTGTTCATGTATTTGAATGTATCAAAAGTAGAATTTGTGCATTCTATTACTCATTGTTACTACATAAATTTACCGAATTCATAACATAGTTATGTATGAATGTCAGTTTGCCTTAAGCATTTTCTGGTTAAAAGTGCATTTGGATAGTTGAATAGATTAAATTCATTGGAAATCTTAAAGGGAGCTGTACCTAAATTCAGAGGGGAACTAATTTAAAAAGTTCACCCATTTGTTGCTTAACTCATTTGTTCTTCAAAAAGGGATATAGAGTCAGAATAAAACATTTTTGGAATAAGGACAAATCTATTAGCCAACAACTCCAAAACAAATGAACATGATCTTCAAGGATTGCAAGGATGAGTTCTGGAGCAAAGCTAGAATGAACAAGCTTATGCTCGAAGAGACTGAGCAGGTGGCAAAAGAGATTGAAGACATCCTCTAGAATGCATATAAATAATTCAATCTTCCTATTATAGAGGACATAAGTGATGAACCTTCCGCCATGGATGTCGAAGGATTAAGTGCATCAAAGGAAGATTCTATTGAGAAAAATGCAGAAGAGTCAAAGGAGACAGGTGAAGAGAAGACTAAGGACTTGGATTCCTCTATTCTGGAAGAGGATGTCCATGAAGAAGTAAACATCTATCTTCCGGATCCCCTAGAATACTCCAGAACTGGAGGAGAAGAAAGAAAAGAAGAGAAAATCAATCAAGAAGAAGAGAAAATCAGTCAAGAAGAAGAGGTAAAGGTAAGAGAGGAAGATCAATCAGAGAAGACCCCAGGTGATAGTTCTGAGGCTACAGAAGGAAAGAAGACTTTGTCTCTGGCAAGAGACACTACAAAAGTAATTAAAGACTTCCTGACCAAAGAAATGATGGAATTAGATGAACCGGAGCTATTCCATGGACCACTCAATTTTGACTCTCTCTCTTCAGTCTAGACAATGAAGGTAGCATCTTTTGCTCAAGCTAAAGCAAAAGAAAAGCTTCTAAAGTCTCACATGGAAGACTGTGAGCTGATAGAGATTGCATCCAGTGTGCTAGAGAAAATCATGCCATCCTTCCAAAAGGATCCTTCGGCCTCCTCAATTGGTAATCTAAAATCTCTTGTTAATTCTGTTAGCACACATTTTGATTCTGTGGAGAAATTAGCAGAAGAGAAAGTCCAGAAAGAGTTTTTGGGTAAGAGCTTCTCTGAAGTATAGGGGCTAATAGCAAATGATAGGAGATATCTAAAGATTGGAATAAAGAGCCTAGAAAATGCTCTTAAAGATGGCAGAGAATTATACAAAATTTGTTTATCTTGGTCCACAGTAACAGTAGACATTTCAAAGAAGGTGGAAGAACAAGAGGGTAAACTATCAAGCTTATCCCAGAGTTTTGATCCTCTCACCTCATCCATAATGAATCAAGAGTGCCAGGCTATTGTCACTATAAATGAGATCAAGAGGCTTGAGAAGGAGAAGAAAAATAGAATAAGCAGAATGAGTGAACTAAGAGGGATAATTATCCCTAAGTTAGAGGCAATGCATGAAGCCCTAACTAATGCTTAGACTACAGCCCATACCAGTGATCCAGTAGACTTAAAGAGGGCAGAAGCCTTTGCATTTTTGTTAAGTGGTCACATCTCAATTTTGGACAGAATGAAGTAGAGTTGGGCAACATAATTTGTCCAGTTGAAAACCACTTTTGTGGATATACTTAAGTAAATGTAAGTATAACTTGTATATATACTTATGTGGCTATGTATAGGTTACCTTTTGCAAATTTTGGTGTGTGGATTTCACCCTTTGCCATTGATGTCAAAGGGGGAGTGAGGAGCAGTAAAAAATGTGGAATCTAGCTAAGGGGGAGCTTTGATAAAAGTGTACATAAGATAGAGCATCAGCCAAGGGGGAGCCTGTTATAACACTTAGTCATTTTTCACTAAGTGTTGCCATTAATGCCAAAGGGGGAGATTGTTGGCAAGAGACACTGTGTGGCTTCATTATTGTTGTCATTGATGGCAACAAAGTTTATCCCACACATCTGCAGCACATAATAGGTCTTTATCGGAAGTCAGACTGAAGAGTGTTTTGGTCTGGTGAGCAAGAACTGAGCATGCAACAAGGTCTGACAATCAGGTCCAAATCTCTCAGAGGATGTATCTCAGCAAAGTGTGGACTTGGGGAAGTCAAGAAGAGTACCATTACTACTACATTCTAGAGATTGAGCCTCTGGTGATGAAAGAGTGAAAAGATATGAGCATCTAAGTGTTGGGTCCCTGATAGGCAAAGTAGACTTAGGAAGAACTGACCGACAGAGCATCAGACCTTAATCCAGATGAGAAATTGATGGTGATCAAGCTTCTTAAGGGATCATTCATGGTTGGCTAACATGATTGATAAATTTTATATCTATACCCTTGATACGCATCACATAGTAAGCATGGATTCAGCTGACAGATCAGTGTGTTGGGAAAATCTTAAGTATTCAGATGCTGACTAGAAATATGTTGAGATCCTTGGTGCGGATATATATACCAGATGGATTTTGGTATGAAGGTGTGTGTGGTGTGATATAGTGTGCAAAGAAAAGTAGAGAGCAGTGTGGAAGCAGCTATACAAGTCTGGTATGTGACAGAACAACAATACTAAGCAAAGGAAGAATGAAGTGTAATAGATCAGTATATTGAGCCTAACCAAAACTGAACCTCAGCATATGTGGATGCATCTGATCAGTTCAAACACCTAGTTACATTCTATATACCTTGTAGATAGTGAGTCTCTTGTAGGCAATGAGCCTCTTGTGAGCAGTGTGCTCGAGTAGTGAGCCCTAATTGGCAAGTGCTATTTTGTACTTCTTATTCTTTTAATAGAGAATACAATCTTGGGTTAGTCACCCCATGGTTTTTCCCTTAACAAGGTTTTCCACATCAAAATCATTGTGTTATGTGTATTGATTTTATTTCTGCTTTCATGGTTATGCATGCTTATATGTTTTGATGTTGCACTAATTGTTAAAGAAGAACAGAAAGTTAAGTTATTTAAGATAACTGATTCACCCCCCCTCTCAGTTATCTACCTTGTTTCCAACAGAGAGGCATGGCCTTTACTTACTTTGTGAAATATTCTATTGCTATTATGATGAACATATGTGCATCTGTGGATGGGGGGATATCTTTCCCACCAGGTCTAATCCCCATGTGGAGAAGGGTCAAGGTGTGACAATTGGCTACAAATCTCTTGTTGGTGTATGATGGACATGAGTGTAAGATTGGCACTTCGGGCACCTTTTCATAAATTTAATTGCATCTCCCTATAAACAAGGTTAGAAATATCCCATTCTATGTATCTTTCTCACTGTTGCATGACCACTGAAGTGACAAATTCCACTGGGGCATTCTTCTAATATCATATGTGCCTCTTCCTTGTCAACACACTGAAGTAATATTTTGTCTAGGGCTCTTCCATAGAGCACATCGTCTATCAAGACATATCTTATGGTGAGGATATGTAATCATCTTTTTCCCAAAGGTGTCATGTTTTCTGGGTAGGTTTTGTTTGCAAGATACTTTACTATATCTCAGTACCAATACGAGGTGGTATATTTCTCAAGATCTAGTGTGCAAATCTCTTCATCGGGGAAGTCTTCATTCATAAGTTCTTTTTGGAGAATTGGGTTATTTGCTAACCAATATGCTATTATTTTTCCTTTGACTGCCTTTTTGTTGACGTAGGTTTAGCTCAAATTCACTCAACAAGGTTATGAACTAGCCCACTCTCCTTGAGAGCATACGCTGATTTAGAAAGGTTCTCAATTGTTCAGATGGTATCATGACTTTAGTTTCTTGGTTCAACATGTAGTGTCGGAGCCTTCGGGTGGTGAAGACTATGGCCAACCATTCCTTTCCATCCTGGGTGTAATTCTTTTCGTACTCTAGTAAGGTTTGACTAATGATCTAAATGGCTCTCTCCCTTTCTCCCTCATCTTCTTGAGCTAGCATGCATGCCATAGAAATATCGGTGGCTCTGAAGTATAGGATGAAGGGTTTGTCATGTTTTGGTGGTATCAACGTGGGTATGGTCAACAAGAATCTCTTTACTTGTTCAAACACGTTTTGACAGTCTACAATCCAAGTAATGCTTACTTATTTCTTTAGCAATTGGTTGATCGGATAGATTTTGAAACTCATATCCGGTATGAATCGCCTAATCGTGCCTAGCTATCCTAAGAAGGCTCTTACTGCTCTCTCACTTGTTGGGGGGTCATGTTCAGGACTTCTTTGACCTTGGCTAGGTCAACATCAATACCTCTTCTTGAGATGATGAATCCCAACAAATTTCCTATTGTGACTCCAAAAACACATTTTTCAGGGTTTAACCTTACTTTGTATTCTTAGAGCCTGTTGAAGATTTTGTGTAGATCCTCCACATGTTTTCCCCTTTGTTCTGATTTGGCCAAGAGGTCATCAACATAGGTTTCCACTATCTTATGTATATAGTCATGGAAGATGTGTGTCATCGCCCGTTGATATGTGGCTCCTGCGTTTTTCAACCCGAAGGGCATAACTATATAGCAAAAGTTCCCTAGGGGGTAGTAAACATTGTTTTATTCTAGTTAACTTCTACAATCCTGATCTAGTTGTATCTCGAAAATCCATCCATCAGAGAGAGAACTTCATATCCCGCCATTGAATTGACAATTTAATCGATGGATGGTAATGGGAAGTCATCTTTTGGACAAGCTTAATTGATGTCTCTAAAGTTGAGACATATTTGAATCTTCCCATTCTTTTTTAAGACCAGGACAATGTTTGACACCCAATTAGAGTAGTCAACTGGTTTGATAAAACTAAAATTAAGCAATTTTTTGAGCTCTTCTTTCACCATTTCAGCTACTTGTAGTTTTATGGGTCTTGGTTTCTGTTTTACGGGTTTGGCATCTAGTTTTGTTACCAGATTGTGCACCATGACTTTTGGATCCAAACCTGGCATATCTGGTAAGCCCATGTGAATATGTCAGAATATTCAATGAGGAACTCCATATATTCCTCTAATTCTTCATCACTTAGCTCTCCTCCTAGTTTTAATATCCTAGGTTTCTCAGGTGTACCTATGTTGATATTGATCATATCCCCTGTTAGGGAGGGATGTCCTTTAAATTTTTAAGGAGAAGGTGGTAAATCTAAGTTTGCTTTGATTTGAAGGATTTCTTCTTCATCCCCAAAGTAGTCCTTGGGATGCGGGAGGAGTAGGTACCTCTTTTTATGGTAGACTTTCAGAAGCCCATCATATGCATGAAAATATTCCAAGATGGCTTCATCCTTCTCGGCGTAGTCTCGACTTGGTTGTTCTTCTTGAGCTATGGCATAATTTAGGATGTCTGACAATCCTTCACTATCTAACAATGGCTCTCTGCATATCAAAATAATGTATTCTTAGTTTTGTAATTGAGCATTTGGCAAGAACAATGCTGCTGATGTAGCCATTGAGTCTCCTACTTGGTTTTCTTCTCTGGGTATGGCTTTGATAGAAAAAAAGTTGAAGAATTGAACCAACTTCTTGATGGTTTCTTTGTAAGGTCACAATCATTTAGACTTTGTTTTGTGATTGTCCACAACTTGCTTGATTACCAATTGAGAATCTTTGAAGGCAGAGATCTTTTTGATTCCCATTCTCATGGTTAATATCACTCCTAGGGATAAGGCCTCTTACTCAGCTATGTTTTTGGTGCAAAAGGAATCCAGTCTAAAGGCAAATGGGACGATTTTTCCTTCAAGGGACGTTAAGATTATACTGGTTCTTGCCCCCATTTTACAACTAGCCCCATCAAAATGTAAGGTCCATAATTTTTCATGGTTCTGCGAATGAGATCCTTCCCCGAATTCATAGGTGGACATTCTTTTTCCTTCCTTTTCGTCTCCTTCCTCAATGATCTCAATGGTTCCAATTGAGAGGTTTTTGATGTCCCATTAATTGATACATGGAATGGCTACTAGAAGCCAAATGGTGCATGGGGTTTAGTGGTATGTGGATCAAAGGGAAATTATTTAAGATAATCTATCCTTTCGTAGGATATGTTGTGAGTAGTCGTGCTTGTCTGAACATCTTGAGCTTCTTCATTCTATTTCTCTTTCATTTTCAACTTATTGTCTTTTTCTTCCTGTTCTTTTCTGTAAATACTGAAAGGGTCCAGGTCCACTTTGGCTATGACTACCCTTCCTAAATGATGAAAATGTACTTCTTGAAATAGTTTTGAGGCAATGGCTCCCATGGCATGAATCCAGGGTCTACCAAGGATCATGTTGTAATTGGTTTCCTGATTAATGACGTAGAAGTCAGCTGAGATGGTTTTTCCCATCAGATTGAGTGGTAAGATGATTTTTCCCACTGTTTGGATGTCATGACTATCGCAAATCCTTAACATGGCTAACTACTACTTGATCCCTATTTTCCTGTATCCCATTCATTGTAAAAAGGACATTGGTAAGAGATTAACTGCTGATCCTTCATCTACCACCACCCTTTTTATAGTGACTACTTCAACTTGGATCTGTATGTATAGAGGTGAATACTTTTTCTTACTTCCCTCATCTTGGGGTAATTTAGAAATGTTGAAGGTAAGAGGGGGTGGTTCCTCTTGTGAGCAACACCCGACTTCCAACACTTCTAAAAATGTCTTACGATGTGAAGGAGAGGCTCTCAATAAATTTATCACTTGTGAGAAGCATTCTCTTTTTGGTCTATTTACTCTTCTTCATGGATCATGAAAACCTCTTGGTCTAGCTCGATGTTATTGGTATGACTCTAGTTGTTTTTTCCTTTCTCGATTTGAAGTTCTTTCTCCTTACTTTGTGGTTGGAGCATTTTGAGGAATTTTTTCTGCTAATTGGGTGCTAGTTTGGAAATAGCCTTATTGTAACTAAAACAAGTTTTCGTTTCATGAACTTTCCTTTCATGGAACTAGCAATAAGAAGTGGGATCGTATGAAGATCGGCTTGATCCTTGATTTCCCTTTTGTTGCCACTTGTCGCCACTCGGATTGTCTTTCATCAGGTTGACATCTCTTTCCTGAGGTACATTAGTTTCTATCTTTTCTGTTCCTTTGGACACTTTAAGTTTCCCACAAGTATCATATGTCTTCCTACCACTATCAATGGCAACTTGGTCAATCCTTAAAGCACTTTCCAATGCCTCTTAGTAGGACTTGTATAGTAGTTTCTGAACATCTTCTCTCATGTCTTTGTTGAGGGCATGCAAGAAGAGATCACATAGTTCTCGGTGGTCCATGTTTGGAGTATTGGCTAATGAATAGAGTACTTGTCTCCATCGAGTGACAAAGTGTGCTACAAATTCATTCAGTTCTTGTTTCATCATGAGGAACTCTCTAATCCTTGTTTTCATGAGTTTGTTCATGTCAAATGCCATGACAAACTCTCTTATTAATTGTCTAAATGAATGGACTAAAGCCTCTGGAAGGCAATAATACCAATCCAAGGTGATGCCTTTAAGTGTTTTTGAAAAACTCTTTGTGACAACTCCATCCCAAGGAAGGAGTTCTCTTATGGCTATGGTATAAGCTTTAATGTGGGAGTTTGGATCTCCCTCTCCTTTGCACTTTGGGAGATCTTGTAGAGGTCGAGGCAGTTGCACATTTTTTATAGTCTGGTCTAGATGCTCTTTCAGATATTCAAGATATGTTCCTAAGTGTAATGGTAGAAAATGTCCCCTTGGGGGCTTTTCCCTCATAAGGTTTAGCTCCCAGGTCTTTAGTATGCATTTAGGACATCTTAGTTCATATTTTGGCATCTTGATGGAATGAGACCTAGATTCCATGGCAAATTGGACCTAGGTGGACCCCTTGAACTGTACCCTATCCAAAATAAGGGGGGGACTTGGGAGCCTACGCCCTAGTCCTACCTTATTTTGGGGCAGCCCTAATTTCTGGGTGTCAGTTTATGACCGTTATTTGGTCCCTTTGTCAACATGGTAAGTTTGAATTACGAAAATCTTGGTGAGAGTGTTTGTAGTTGCATATATAAGCATGCTTAGGCATTCATTTAGAAACTAGATGGCAATTGTGATGTTCAAGTGTTCTCAAGGTGATTCAAGGCTTCTATTGTGTTGCAAGAGCAGACTTCTATGTTTTGTGTGTTGATATTTACATATTTGAATATCAATTTCCACATGGCATGAAGAACATCTTCCTCCCATGAGAGATTCACTACAAGGTGACATAATATTGTGTTTTTGTCATTGATTCCTTTGGTTTTTGCCTCTGCCTCACAAGGGCATGCACTCTTTATCTGACAATGGTGTTTGGAGACTTAAGTTTCCTCCAGGGCTTAACTGAGGCAAGCCTCTGAACACCACAACCCCCAAACCAAGTCTTGTGATTGCAGGTTACAGGTGTCACATTTGGGAAAAGTGGAGTTGCAGGAAGAATTGGCAGGCATCAAGGATTTAGGATCTAAAGAAAAGCAAGACACAGGAGCACTTCCAGGACTTGGGCACTTGCTCTAGTGTCCTCCACATCTGAGTTTTAGAAAATAGAAGTTACATGACTGATCAGTATCGGAAGGAGGTCCGGATCCCATGAAGAAACTAGTACCTTGGACTTGGGCACCTACTCCAGTGTCCCTGACTATTCTTCTTTAGAACCTCAAAAATAGGTATTCTGTGATTTGGTATTTTACTCCTGTTTGTAAGAGCTTTTTCCATCACTCATCAATTTGTTGTCGTATTTGTATAATTAGGGTTTTAATGGTTAATTAGGCATAAGAGAAGGAAAATTAATAATTAAATTCCCTAATCTAAGTTTTCCTGCATTTGCAAGTGACCTAGGGTATGATAGTGCTCATCACTCGACCCTAGATCCTTGAATGTATAGTGGAGAGGCGGATTTAAACATCTAAACATTAGAACATTGACAAATCTAATTTTTTCCTAAAAATTTTGGTGAACCCATGTTTTTGGACTTAAATTACAACTTTCTAAGTGTGTGTCTTCAGATTTGGATTGATTTCATTCTTTCATATAGTCATTCATTTTATTGCATTGAGAAAAATTCAAAAAAATTGAAAAATTTGGAAAATACAAAAAAATTGCATTGTTTGGCTTACTAAATTGCATCAATTCTTTCTAAATTTTTCTAATTCATGATTTTTGCATCAGATCTGATATAAACTATAGAAAAACCTAAAAATTCAAAATTTTGCATTGCATTTTCATCATTTAATTGCTAGGGTTTTGAGGAAATTTTGACAATTTTATAAAACCTAGTAATTCCAAAATCTAGGGTTAGTAGGAAAAATCTTTTTCTTAGATTTTTCTAATAATTTTAGAGGCTCATTCAAATTAACATTTGGCTGTAGTCTTGCATTTTAGTGTAAATTTGAATTTAGATTTAAAATATTTGCATTCTTGCATAGAAAATTTCAACAAAAACTAGCAATTTTGATGCATTTTCATTAAATTTGCATGGGCATTTTGCATGTTCAAGATTGAAAATTATTTTCAGATCTGAGAGTATTTAATTTTTATCATAAATCATATTTCAAAATATTCGCATAGCATTTTGTCCCAAGATCTCAAACCTAGGGCTTCGAAAACAACGATTTTCACTAAATTTGGCCTTATTAACTTTATAAAATTGCACCATATGTGTGTTGTGAAAGGTATTTTGGTATTATTTTTCCTTTATTAGGGTAATAATTTGTTTCCTCTCATAAAAATCTTCACAACACCCTTTTAACGGGCTCTTGTAGTGAAAATTTGGTGAAAAACTACACATTTTGGCTATTTTTGCCCCAGGGGTTGACCTAGTTTGTACTCCAAGCATGTTGTGATCAATTTTATGGATTAAGGTGACTGATATTATTGATATTATTTTCTATACCTCCCAAAATTCATTACAACACCCCTCTTGCTAGGTCTTGGAGTTGAAAAATTGTGAAAAATTGCATATTTTGCTATATTTTCACTAGGGTTTTACCTTAAGTGGCACTAAAAGCATGTTGTTGTAGGTATATTGACACCAAGTGGCTATTATTACTTATATTATTGGATTTACATCATCATTTTCCTCACAACACCGTTTGTTATGCTCTTTTACATTGAATTTTGATGAAAAAAGTGCCTATTTTGACATATTTTCACTATATTTTGACTTGGCATTATCTTGGATTTGCATCGAGAGTGTGTTGAGAGTGATTATATTGCTGTTTTGGACTAATATCAGACATATAACTTGCCACCCCTGATCAAAATCCTTACAACATTCTTTGTTTCATTCATTGCATTGGCAAAAGTACAGAAGATCAAACATTTTTGCATATATTTTGCATTCATGGGTTCTCCTAAGGATACATCTTTAGAAGACTTATATGAGTACATTGTGAACTATGATAATTTTTTCAAGTTCACTAATAAATATCCTCAAGTCTTGCATCAAAGCACATACATCTATGGCATTGACATAACCAACAGTGCTACATGTGATATCCTTCGATCAATGGCCTACTTCGATAACTTTCGTGAGACTGTAGATGTTTTTATTTCAATCATGGAGAATCTCAAAACTTTTATAGCTAAAAAAGACCATGGGGAAAGTAGTGATGATAACTTTACTCCCACTCCCCCTTGGTTTCACAATGATATAATACAAATCCTCTCTGAGACCTAAGAGAATGACATAGAAATGGGTGATTTATCAAACAAAGAGACTTGTCCCAACATAACCCCACTTGGTGATGATATATTGGCACAAGAAAAAAACATCATTAATACATTTCTCCACACTACTCTGTCATCCCTTCTTTCTCTCCCTAAATAGGATGAAGCTTTGGATGATGTAGATTCTCTTTGTGACCATTTATTTGAATCTAATGATAACTTGCCACCTAATGTTCAAGAACTTCTCAATTACATTCTAAACAAGAAAATCGATAATGAACCATCTCATTCTATGGAAAGCAATGAAATCCTACATGCTGTGGAAGAATAAGGTATCCTTCTAATTCAAGCCATTCCAACACCCTATATAGGGACTGAAATGGGTATCTTTCAGATACCTCCACAAGCTCATTTAAATGGCATTTCAAATGCTCTTATAGCTGAAACAAACAATGGCAACATCCCCTCTCAACCATTATTAAGAGAAACCTTTCCTACATGGTTACCCTCGCAAACTCATGAACATATGGAAGAGAGAAGAAGTGATAATGCCTTAACCATTAAGATAAAGATCAAGATTCATGATACCCGCTAGCCTACCGAGGCCCTACAGGTAAGTATCTCTAACCCTTTATCTCTCTCATGATGTGCTTCCCCCGTGATGTGTTATGTGTTATTTAGGCCTCTTGGAATGACCTTGGATTCTCTCGTAAGGTTTGGGATAACAGGAGACTGCCTCTGTTGTGACCTTCTATTTGTATCATCATTATTCTATATTGCCCCTCTCTGATTTCATTGTTGTGTGTTGTGTCTTGCGGACATAGCATTGCGGTTGGTGACTTGGGGGCACCCTCCTACATGACTATCCCTAAGACACTTGTTTCTCCTCTCTTATTTATTGTTTCCCTTCCTCTAGTGTTTCCACCGAGTGAGCAAATGACGACAAACATTTATATTGATGCGGACCTGGTGTCCCTTTCGAGAGCAATAAAAAATTGGACTTAGTTCCTAATATGACAATGGGGTTGTATATTTTATCTAACGCTTGGCTAGTGGAAGCACATGTGCTTTTCGCATAGTGAATTTCATGATGTTTCTATCGTATTTACAAACCTTAACAATACTGCTACTCTGTGCACCTTTGTTTGCCTTTGAATCTAGCCTTGGTGGTACTCGATTCAGAGAGCTTCATGATATAGCCCTACAGTTATCCTTGAACTCTAGATTCATTATATAACCTTGGCTCTTTGTGTGGTTAATCATATACATTGATGTTGTTTTTTGTCATGATGTTGTAGACATTAACATGTTTCTTGCAAGGATGTGTTTGTGGGAACATTGGGCGATCGTAAAGTACATCTCACCTCTAGGGGGCATGGGCTTTGCAAAAGTTGGTGTTCCCTTGTGTGTTTTCTTCCTACCTTAACGTGCTTGATATTGATAACTTATATCAACCACCTTAAGGTGGGGACATATATAAGGTAAGCTATCTATTGTAGATGTTAGCTATGTGCTTGTCCTCAGGTGTAGTCTAAAGACTTGCTCGATGAGTGCATCATGTATCCTAAGTTTGTTTACAATCAATCAATCAATCATGTAAGCCCTCTACAGAGGTGAGATATCGCATATATCCTTTTTATCCTAAGCCCGCTGTGGAAGTGGGGATGGTGTATTTCTCAGAGCAGATTGCATCATCCTATCATTTTCAAAAGTCCTCTGTGGAGGTGGGGAGCGATTCTATGACTAACTCAACCCTTAAGCGTGTTTTTGGTGATTGTTGTTGTGAAGCCCAATTGTTGGTGTGTGCCTGTAATATGCCTGAGATGGTGTTGGACCTAGAAATCGGTACTCTCCACTTTTCTGCTATGTTTTCTCCGTGTCTTCAAGTGTGTGTTTTGGCGTGCTTGTTTTGTGTGGCATGTTTGTTGCCCCATATGTAGTCTAAAGACTTGCTCAATGAGTGCATCTTGCATTTTGGGAGGTTTTATGTGTCTTGCATGTGTGTTGCCCCGTATATACAGTCTAAAGACTTTCTCGATGAGTGCATCCTGTATTATGGGAGGTTTATTTACTTTTTAGTTCTTGCATCTGCATTTCATATACATGAGAAAGAAAAGATATCATTTCTGTCTTCCATGCATTAATGTGTCTTCTATGTATTGACTGTCTTCTCCATGTTCTACGTGACTGTAACTATCTTCTTCGTGTTTTGCGTGCCTGTTATTGTCTTCTATGTGATTGGCGTGTCTTCTCCATGCTCGATGTGTTTGCTATGTTTGTGACCTTACTTTAATGCATGTATTGGCCTCATGTTTATACATACATTAAAGTGGGGGCTAAATGTAATGTCAGAAAATGTCCCCTTGGGGGCTTTTCCCTCATAAGGTTTAGCTCCCGAGTCTTTAGTATGCATTTAGGATATCTTAGTTCATATTTTGGCATCCTGATGGAATAAGACCTAAGTTCCATGGCAAATTGGACCTAGGTGGACCCCTTGAGCTATACCCTACTCAAAATAGGGGGAGGACTTTGGCACCCATGCCCTAGTTCTGCCCTAATTTTTAGGTGTTGGTTTATAACCATTATTTGGTCCCTTTGCCGACACGGTAAGTTTGAATTATAAAAATCTTGGTGGGAGTGTTTGTAGTTGCATATATAAGCATGCTTAGGAATTCATTTAGAAACTAGATGGCAATTGTGATGTTCAAGTGTTCTCAAGGTGATTCAAGGCTTCTATTATGTTGCAAGAGAAGACTTATATGTTTTGTGTGTTGATATTTGCAAATTTGAACATCAATTTCCTCATGGCATGAAGAGCATCTTCCTCCCATGAGAGCTTCATTACAAGGTGACATAATATTGTGTTTTCATCATTGATTCCTTTGGTTTTTGCCTCTTCCTCACAAGGGCACGCACTCTTTATTTGACAACGATGTTTGAAGACTTAAGTGTCCTTTGGGGCTTGATCGAGGCAAGCCTCTAAACACCACAACCCCCAAACCAAGTCTTGTGATTGCAGGTTACAGGTGTCACATTTGGGAAAAGTGGAGTTGCAGGAAGGATTGGCAAGCATCAAGGATTTAGGATCTGAAGAAAAGCAGGACATAGGAGCACTTCTAGGACTTGGGCGCTCGCTCTAGTGTCCTTCACATCTATGTTTCAAAAAACAAAAGTTACAAGGCTGATTAGTGTTTAAAGGAGGTTCGGATCCCACGAAGAAACCAGTACCTTGGACTTGGGCGCCCGTTCCAGTATCCTTGACTATTCTGCTTCAGAACCCTAAAAACAGGTATTTTGTGATTTGGTTTTTTACTCCTGTTTGCAAGAGCTTTTTCCATCATTCATCAATTTGTTGTTGTATTTGCATAATTAGGGTTTTAATGGTTAATTGGGCATAAGAGAAGGAAAATTAATAATTAGATTCCCTAATCCAAGTTTCCCTACATCTACAAGCGACGTAGGGTATGATAGTGCTCATCACTCGAACCTAGATCCTTGAATGTATAGTGGAGAGGTGGATTTAAACATCTAAACATTAGAACATTGACAAATCCAATTTTCCCCTAAACACTAAGAAAACACTCTAAGATTGCGGGGTTGTTAACAATAACCCTATAGGTGGGTTATGGTAACCCATTGTCAGATTCGTTGGATTGCTCTAAATGGGAGGATTCCCATTTAGACAAGTGTCATTACTAGCACGTTTTGAATAGTAATTGAGGTAAGGGGGTTTTTGAGATGCCCCCTGATCTTGTTCATGAGATTTTGTTCTTTTCTCTGGAGCATCTTGTTCTGCTTCTAGGATCCTGATTCTTTGTACTAGAGTTGCATTTACATTTGCAGGAGTTGTAGTTCTAGTGTTTTCTTCATTTCTAGGATGTTCTCTTCGATGGACCTCCTCTTGTACTGTCTTCTATTTTTGTTCCTCTTCTAAGGCAATCCTTAATACTTCTTGAGCATCTTTGGTTTCTTGTAGACACTTTTCCAACCTTCTGACCTATTCATCAAGGCGATTATTTGATGTACTTTCAGAAGGTTGTTCTGGTCGACGTACTTCTAATCTTATCCTTCTATCCTTATGTAGTGCATTTGGTATGGTTGAGTTATTTTCCCAAGCTAGGTTATTGAAGGATAGAGAATGCCTAGACTCTTTTAGATCAAGCTCATAATCAGATTCTTTGTAATCATAGAAATTTGTAACTAGTGCATCTGGATGAGGTGGCACATACCTATCAAAACAAGGTGTTTCAGGTTTGTTTGAGGGAAAATTTCCTTGGTTTAAGTCTAGTTTCGTCATATTCGGGGGTGCCATAGACACTACAGAATCAATGGAATAGATAAAGGTGTAGACGATGGAAGTCGAAGCGGCTATGAAAAGCAACAAAAAAATGCTTGAATGTTTTTACAATGGGAACGCAAAAAGCTCGACCTAAAGGCTTTGCTAATGACATCAGGTTCACCAAAATATGTACACTTAGAATCATGACTCTGGTTACCTGGGGGCTGTCAGGTCAGATTTCGGCATGCACATGGACCCTTTCCCTCCTTTCTATGGGGCGATCGACCATGTCACTCTCACTCACGTGGGAGTATCTAGTCGAGAGGAGGAGAGACACGGTAGGGGTTTGGCTCGTTTGAGAGATGGACTTCACAAAGGAGGGTTGGTAAGATCTGTGTCCATGTGTTGTTGTACATTTTGTTGAATGTTTCGCTTAATTGTTGTGGTAGTTGAGATAACCCTATGCCCCGAAGGGTCACTAGTTTCTCTCCTTCTATTTGGATTCCTTGAATTCCACCTTTGTGTGGGCAAATGGTTATTTTCATTAATGGCTTTTGTTGTTTCTATCTTTGAGAAATACTCTATGTAGTTGTAATTGCCTAATTTCTTCAATCAACAATAGAACAAATGGGTCTTCTTGTGGTGTAATGTGTGTCTGTTGTTGAATTTACAGATGAATCTCCTCAATCTCATCTCAGATAGCCCTTACCCACTCTCCTCTTACTCCTAAACACATTTGTGAATCGAGATAGAGAAAGTTGTGTGATTGCTAATTCTAACTAGATCTAGGGTTTCGACCTAGGGTTTTGTTGACCTAGGGTTTGTTTGTGAATACCTCATGATGGAATCAAGGGTTTTGCAATGTTATCTATTTTATCAGATCTATATGAATGCAAGCTAAATGATAATATGCAAAGCATCTTTTTGGTATTTTTAGAGTATTTTTGGAAAGGAAAATGCTTCTAATCTATGCAATAAATGTGCATGCAATCCTATATGAAAAGTTAAATCTATGTTTTTGTGGGTTTCTTGGTATTTTCAATGCAATCTAATTAAATGGAAAGGAAAGATGCTCTTTCTAACAAAGTAGATCTATGAATGTAAAAATGATTAATCTAGTAGGCAAGATCTAACCTATCAAGGAAAAAGCACAATGTTACTATTCCCAAGAGCAAAGTGTGATGATCTAATTACTATGAAAGCAATGAAAAGAATCTGAAAGAGATGAAGATTTGAAGACTCCACTAACCTCAGTATCCTTGTGTAGGCAACCTTGAATCCTTTTGTGACAGCAGGTGATTCTCTCGATGATAAAAGAGACTCAAAGAAGAAAAAAGAAGCTTTTGTGAAGCTTGTGTGAGCTTGATGCGAGATTGGATTGAGCACAATGGCATAAAAAAAAGTAGCGTAGTGTTGCTTGTCTGAACAATTAAAGTAAAAGACACTTATGTCTTGTATGAGCATATGAATGGTAGATTGGAGATCAAACTTGGTAAGAACTGGTGCACAATGAATTTGCCTCCCTTTGTGCTTAAGGGATGGGGTATTTATAGGTTTCAAGAAGGGATTAGATTGAGGAGTTAACTCATTTGATTGGTGACTTAACAAGAATAGATTGGGGAGTTAAAAAGGTTGATTACCTAGTGAACTCAGCTGATTAGGGAGTGATGAAGCAATGATAGCTTATCACTGAAGAAGAAATGGAGGTGAGGGAATGGATAAGATTGATTAGAGAGTTAATTTGTGATCAAATAGCGCTAATTATGCATGTGTAGGTGCATGAAATAGTTAACTCTATATCAAGGATCAAAAATCATGCAAATAGAAGGAAAAATAGGAAAAAATAGAGCTAAAACGCAAGAGAAACTTCAGTTTTTCCGTGGGTCAAAAGATGGCAGGGTCACCACCTTCGTTAGATAGGGTCACCCGGGAGAGCCTGGGTTACTCAGGGGGGAACCTTGGATTAGGACTGCAGAATGAAAAAATTAGGATGGTAGAAGATAAGGGGGAAGAAAAAGATGGATTCTGCACTAGAAAACAGGTCAATCATGTGGAAGAATCCAAATCTCCACTTATGTCCTTAGGATCCCCAGTGGGGATCTAGAAATAATAGGGGGAGATTTGGATTGGATGGTCAAAATTGAAAACAAAAAGCGAGAGATGGATCGAGGGACCTCTAGACGGTTTCTATGAGGTGTACTAGATGAAATACAAAGGGGAGAGGTGAAAACTCACCTACAAGACACTCACAAGGCTTAGGATCAAGGTTGAAAGTCAGAAAATGCAAGTCGACAGGTGTCACAAGTGTCAAAAAGCGTGACAAATGTGGAAGAAAAGAAATTGACAAAGCAGAAACGACACAAGACAAGAAGAAATGACACGTCATCAAGAGGCCTACTGCCCAAAGGATTTATTTTTATGCTTACATGTATGTGACAAGGATTTGAATCATCATAGTGGTCCTCATGGAGGGAGTGCATGATTTTGGTGCTTACTCCAACTCCAGAAAGTTGCTGGATGGTACATCTCAGTGTTTCAAGTAATGGGTATTAGTTGCATGTTGGATCTGGTGTTTGCATGTCACTTGCATGTACAAAACAAAGTAATTCAAAATAACTTTGGGGACATCAATATTGCATGTTGTTTGCATGAAATTGATGCATATTGATCACTTCAGTGGAAAGTAATTGGGCAAATATGCACACCCAATTGGAAGACTTTTTGTTGTTGCTTTTATTTGGAAATATGTTTGATGTTGGAAAAGTTAATTATAGCATACTGGGGCACCCACATCATGAAGAGGTATTTAACTAAAAACTTGGACATTGTTTGAGTTTAGTCTTCTCAATTTAAAGTTCTTGGTTTTTTGCATGAGCATTGGAAGTTGTGTTATCAGTTACAATTTATTTTAATTTGAGTTTCAAATTTTCAAATTAAGAAGCTCTTGAATTAAAGAAGCTTTTGGAATTAATTAAGAGCCCCATACATTTTCCAGAGAGTTGAATTGTGAAAAAGACTTAGAAGAAAAAGCAAGAAGCTTTTTAAAGTTTTTACAGGTTTGAAGATTGAAGAAGCTTTTGAAGTGCATCAAGGAATCAAAGGATTTCAATATTGAATGTAATCTTTCACAAGAGATTTAATACAAGCATAAATACCTTTGGTGTGGAGTTTTTTCCCTTAGGGGTTTCTCCATGTAAATACTTGTCTTCTTCTTGCAAGTTATTTTCTTCTTCTACACTGATTAAATTAGAGAAATACTATAACATCTAAATTGAAAGTAATTTTTAGATTTACACATGCTATTAATTTCATATTTAAAAACATTTTAAAGCTACATAGCTGCAACTTTACCTTGTTCTATATCCATTTTTCCAACAACCTATAGGATTGGGTTATCTCCTCTACACTTTGAGCTTAGCTTAGACTTGGGAGGGATATTCCTAGGGGGATACCTCAATAGGTATTGTATTCAAATCAGATGAACAACTAAAAATAATAGGACAACCAAACCCAAACTTCCTTTTAGGCCCTAAAGACTATCACTAGACCTAAAATAACTGGTTGTCATTAGTAACCCCTATATAGCTGATAGAAGGGCACTCCTATTGACAATGGAAGGTGCAAATATACTTGTTTGCAAGACATACAAATTAATTACTTTCTTCACACATGATATGTTTGTTCTAATTTTTAAGAGTGTGGGTGATCATGTAAACCTTTAGATCAGTGCCTAATATATTGGGTTGCGGAGTCCACAATTCAACAAGAGAAATGAAACATGCACTTTCTAGATATTTAGATGCAAGAAGAACAATAATCAATGGAGAATATGCTTAGTAATCCTTCATCAAGATACAATCAATCATCTATAACCATAAAAGAGATCATCAAATATCATGTAATGTTTTAAGAATTTGTTCATTCATTTGATCAATGGTTATAGTCATACCACGAAGTGTGGCAAGAGAAAATCTTAAAAGAAATTTAGGATTTTCTTGAAAGATTACATAAGAAGAAGGAGAAATTCATACACTGATAGTTGTAATCAATATGATAAACCTTTCATGACCTATGTCTTCACTTCTGGAGAACTAGAAATTTTTTGCTATTTGAAACCCTAGAGAACTCTACACTTGTCTACTTGGAAATACCCAAAAGACCAACCTTTTTTACATCTTAAATTCATGCATATATAGCATCTGATTCTAATTGACCTAATTAGGTTACAAAAAATTCTCCTTATGGGCCATGTCAAAAGATTTCTCACCCAAAAGGGATGTTTATCTACAAGAATTAACTGTAGAAAGTATCTGGAGTCTGTAGGCAGATGGAAGATATTTTCTTCTTTAATGCACATAACCAGTTGGTTGATCTATAACCATAAATACAACAAATATCTAAGAAGGAAGGGGTAGCTAAGAGCTATAGCACCTGCATTGATGGCGTATGAGACACATCCCTTTAAAGTCACCAAGCAAAGCCTTTACAACACTTTAAATCTTGAACCCCTGAGTCTCTGTGTCTTCATCGGCTCTAAATTCTTCAAAAATATCAGCTCCTGCAATGCCACCTAGCTGAATTCGTGCATCTTCCTGTCTTTAGGATGTCTAAAAGTCCCTTTTGAATTTTAGCCATAGATAAGTCTGCCTTAAGATCGAGGGCCACCAAAATTCCCTTTTTATTTCACATTGAAGAAGAGTGCCAAAGATTCTATTTACATGGCAGTATATCGCGGTCACGCAGTAGGAAGTGGGCCATCTTCATTTGGCTCTGTGGGAGTGCACTAAGGCCTCCACATGGCTCTCCTTTCATAAATCTTTTCATTCTTCTCGAGAACAGGTCATGTGTCCACATTTCGTAGCCATGCAATGAATCTTTCTTATAGATAAGATTCCCGTACGACGTTGTGCTATTGTCTAATCCCTATCGGTCCCACTTCTTCACTACATTCTTTGACACCTGGCGTAGTCTACTTCAGTCAACCGGGTCATCAACCATATGGCCAAAAGCCACGACATACTTTACAGCTGTCGCTATTTCATAGCTGTGTAGTGAATCTTCCCTTCTGACAAGATTCCTCTGCACCTCTATGCTATCGTTAGATCTTCCATTTCCTGTAGCTCACTTTTCTACCTGACACCTGGCATTACCTCCTTCATTGATTTGGAATCCTCGATCCAATGGCTATAAGCCCAAGTGTGCTCACCAACTGTTTGCATTTTGTACCCCTACAGTGGGACCATGATGTCACCTCCAGTTGTTGTGCAAGCTCGTGAAATCCTACCACGCAGCATCCTCGGGCCCCAAAGACTTACGACTTAGGATTTATAAATAATATAACTTCGACGGGCTAGAACAGGTAAATACTAGGACTTGAGGTCAGTCATTTCATGATATATAAGGCTCAAGGTTATAACTTAAATGACTGGTAACCTAAGCTAGATAGTCAACGAAGGATTATAAGATAAAGTAAAATGATGATTGTAAGACTTATGGCTAAGCCAACTTTTTGGACTTTTTCACCTTGCATTCAAATGGCAACTTGACATGAAAACCTATGAGATATGTCTCTGATCAGTTATAAGCTATAGGTTCAAGTGGGAATATGAATTAGATATGAGGAGCAAACTAGGGCATTTTGGGGACTAATTTTTTAGGTGTCAACACTACCATCCATGGAATTTGCAACGTACATCTCTAGATCCATTGATAGAAATTGATGATGAAACTCCTTCTAATTGGGGACACGTAATGCTGCAAGAAGATAGTCTTAATGAGTGACAAGTCTTGTAAACTCTGTACCTAGGCCTACCATTTCAACTAGATGGGCTTGACATGCTTGGGATACAAGAAGATGACTAGTAAAGGGCACAATCACTTGCAAATAATTGACCGAAAAAAACTTTACTTGTATACCTGCTTTTACCCATTACTATTAAAAAAAAATTACTTGAATGCATGTCAACATATTTAACTTACTCTATTTCTTTTCTATTGTAGAATGACAACACATATCACTACATTCTTTCAATGTTCAAATTATGGATGTAGAACAACTATTCACTAGCAATAAAATTACATGCTCTCTTATCAAGAAACCACTAATTACTTTTACCTACATTTCTAGGCCTACCATTTCAACTAGATGGGCTCAACATTCTTGAGAAACAAGAAGATGACTGGTAAAAGGCACTATCACTTGCAAATAATTGACTGAAACAAAAAAAAAACTTATCTTCTATACCTGCTTTTACCCACTACTATTCAAAAACAACTTTACTTGCATGCATGTCAACATATTTAATTTACTGCATTTCTTTTCTAATGCAAGATGACAACACATACACCTACATTTTTTCAATGTTCAAATGATGGATGGACAAGAACCATTCACTAGTAACAAAACTATATGTTCTCTTCTCAAGAAACTGCTAATTACTTTTACCTACATTCTATTACGTTGTACCCATTGCACACCAAGGTGCGATTGCTAGTTATATGATTTTTAATCTCTATCTAGATTGTGCTTTGGAATTTATGCTACATCATTTCATTGTTTTATTTTTCTTTGGCTTTTCATATACAACCATAAATTTGTTAATTGAATTTTTGTGGTATTTACCTTTTTTCGCTTTGAATTATTAAGTGTAGAGAAGATTTTTGTTTGTTTACTTGTAGTTTGGCATTTGTTGTGGATATTGCTGGAACTAAATTTACCCTAATTTAATTTTAGCTTGTTATACATAATGATATTTTTTTGTTTAAATATAATTTGGTTGGAGGGTAGAGTTTTAACAAGAAAGAAATATTTAAAAGTTGTGTAAGAAATGGAATATATATATATATATATATATATATAATAATTATATATTCTAACTTAAATTATATTTTCTAATAAAAAGTAAAATAAAAACAAATAATAATCTCTCTTACTACATAATTAGCAAAATGTGAAAAAGAGAAGAACTCCTGCGACAAATCTACAATGACAATAGAATCAAAGCTGAAGATAGGGCAGAGCACCCTAGCAGCGATCCACCATGGAAGGAGAAGAGGGCTTATGGGGGCTGGGCTCTCCCTTCGCAACCCCACATGGAACAAGGCTGGCAAGTTGTGAGGAGGAGGAAATCACAGTGGGGAATTAGGGCAGACCATGCTTCAAGAAGGAATGACCAAGCCAGGGTTTTTGGGATTTGGGCTATCCCAATTACTGCAGTAATCCCAGCATTTGCAACTGGAGCAAACCGTACTTCAATAGGTAGGGAAAGAAGCCATACTACTTAATTCCCCCCTTTTGTCTCTCAACCTCTCCTTCCAAGGCAAAAAGCTGTAGAGGGTTTCTCAAAACTAGCCCCCAGGATCTCTCATTCGAAGCCTTCTTTAAACAATACGCCGATTCCAAGAGTACCCCCCATCGAGCAATTACCCAAAACCCTAATTTCAAAATTTTTGTAGCCAACATTCAAGGTAGGGGCAATAACTAGTTTGCAACTCAAGAGCAGGCAATCCCCAACCCCCCTTGGTCAAGGCTACAAATGAATTCAAGGCAGTATCAAAACCCTGAGACCTTGGGTAAGAGAGATTTGGTAAATATAAGCAATATCTACTCAGACAGTCTGGGGAATCATTGTAAAACCCATGGCTTCTTTATACAGTGGTGTGGGATTGGGCAGCCTGTGAAGGAAATTGTGAATTGGGTCTAGACTCTCCTCAAAGATCAGGTAAGTATCACTATCACTTTCAAAGATTTCATTTTCATTGATTGCAAAAGTGTAGACCTTAAAAAAGAAATTTTAAATAGCAAAAGATTGCTCTTCAAATGGTATAAATTTGAATATGTAGACTGGCAACTGAATTTTGACCTCAGTAAAATGAAACTTAAAGTTGCCATATGGGTCAAATTACCAAATCTCTCAGTTGAGCTCATCCATAGTGAAATCCTAAGGGAGATAGGTAATCACCTAGGAGAATTCATAACAATTGAGAAGGACTTCTTAATCCATTCAGATGTTCTCCTGTTAGTAAAAATGGATATAAGCATTAAAAACATCGAACCTCTTGAAATAAACATAAATATGGCTAACTATAGTATCCAACCAAGGTCCCCCCAGTAATACAATAATAGTACTTCAAAGAGACTAACCAATTAGAATCCCAATCCCTAGTCGTTGGGTGTCAACATTAGATTTAATGATAACAAGGGTAGATTTATAGTGGATTATCAGAGAACCAACCCCCTAACCCTTAGTGGCAGAAGGGATTTGGCTGGACAAACTTAGAACCCAAGGATGGTAAAAGCTCTACCCAGAAAAAGCCCTAAACCCAGTCAAAATACCATAAGAAATAACCAGAGTCAGAATCAGGATCTCATTTTACAGAACTTTAACCTCACAGAGGAAAACACAGGCAAAGAAACATACGTAGCAGCTAAGTCTCCAGAGCATAGTTACAAACCTCAGATAGGTGAAGGTAGGAAGGAGCTTGAAGAGGGAGAAGTCATGGTTGAAGAAAACATAAATAATATTCATCCAGGAGAGGAAGGTAAAATAGAACCAGAGGTATTAGAGACCCTAGAATGGGTCCCCAACACTTATGAAATAGAGGAAAAACATAAAGAGACTGGATATCAAAAGATAACCATAGATATGGTCAGCCATAGGGAGCTAGAAGAAATATGCAATGAGATCCTCAATGAGGCATTAGAGGAAGTAATAATTGGGGAGGAAAATAAAGAGAAGGATAAGCTAATCTCCAAGATCCTAGAACTTGAAGAATGGGAGAAAAGGCAGGAGAATAATAAAGAGGACCCAAAAGAACAGGGAGATACAGAGTTAGAGGAAGCAAACCCAAGGCTAGGAATTGCAATAACTGATTTCAGCAAGGAGACTCTAGATTGTGCTAAAAGTAATAAAAAAGGGGTAGGAAATCACATCTGGAACTAAGAGAGAGAGTAGGCGAGGCAACTGATCAGACTAAGATAACCTCACTTTTTAAAGCAGGGAAGGGGAAGTACCTTCTCGAGGCACCATGAGAATCTACACTTGGAATGTTAGGGGTCTCAAGGCCCCTAACAAAAAGTGAATCATAAAACATTGTATAACCAACACAAAACCAGATATACTAATACTACAAGAAACTAAACTTAATAAAGAGGAGATAGAAGCTCTAAATAAAAAGCTAAGAAAATGGGAGCTAGTAGGAGTTCCAGCTGAGGGTGCTTCGGGAGGCCTTGGGGTAATCTGGGACCCTAGAGCGGTTTCATTCTTAGTGATAAGTTGTAGGAAAAACTAGATGGATGGGAATGTTAGAAGCATCAGAAGCAAACTAAACTTTTTTCTCCTTAACATTTATGGCCCTTCTCAGAACTAGGATAAGAGAGTAGTCTGGACAAATAGAACAATTCTTGGGAACTTTACAAGATCAAGTATGCATTCTGGGTGAGACTTCAATGTGATATTGGATCCTAAAGAAAAATTGGGAGGTCATGTAAGGCTATCTATAGTAGTGAAAGACTTTAAAGATTGGGTTCAGAAGAACAATTTATTGGAAATTAAAACTGCACAGGAAGGTTTTACATGGAACAACAGAAGAGAAGGTTTCAGCAATATTATAGAAAAACTTGACAGATTCTTGTTAAGAGGTAATTGGGCCCAATTCCCTTACCTTCTAACAAAAGAGATCTTACCATACTCGGGCTCTGATCACTATCTAGTTTAGTTGAGTATCTCAGAAGATTACCACCCAAATGTTGCCCCTTTAAAGTTGAAAAAATGTGGGTCAAAGATAACAACCTTATTACCCTAATCGAGCAATGGTGGAAAGAAACTAGAATATCTGGATCTAAGCTTTTTTGTTTAGTATCCAAATTGAAAATTATTAAATGTAATCTTCTAAGCTGGAACAAAACTAACTTTGTTAATATCTTTGAGTCCAAAACTAAGCTAGAAGAAGAACTGGAAGACCTAAATAGAAACATGATTACCAAAGGAATGGATGCTGATTCATATTCAAAAGAAAAATAGTTGAAAATCAATTATGAAGATATCCTAGCCAAAGAGGAAATCTTTTGTCATCAAAAGTTAAGAGAAATCTAGCTAGAAGAGGGAGACAAAAACACTAAGTTCTTTCATAACAACACCAAAGCATGAAGAAACGTAAATAGAATCCTCAAAATAAAAGATGTGAATAATGTCTGGATCGAAGATCCTCATCAAATTGCTCATGAAATGGTTAGGTACTTTGAAAATATTCTTAATAATCAATAAGGATCGAATTGCCTGCACCAACAAACCATTCTAGAAGATATCCCAAGGATTATTTCAGAGGATCAAAACAAAGCTCTCAATGGTAAATTTACCAAAAACTGAGGTAGAGTTGGCCATCTCTCAAATGCAACTAGATAAAGCTCCTGGTCCTAATGGCTTCCTAGCTTTCTTCTTCCAAAAATGTTGGCACTTCATAGGAGATGAAGTAGTTGAAGCACTAGAAGGGGCAAGGAATTCGGGAAGTATTCTCAAAGAGGTAAATAACATTTTTTTTAGACTCATTCCAAAAAAAGAGAAACTAGAAAGTTTAGGGGATTTGCGGCCTATATCTTTGTGTAATACTATTTATAAAATCCTCACTAAAACCCTGGCTAATAGGATTCAGACTGTTCTTCCAGAGATAATAAGTGATGAGAAAACATGGTTTGTTCTGGTTAGATCTATATTTGATGGAGTTATTACAGCCCAAGAAGCCATCCATACCATACAGCAAAACAAAAAACCTAGTATGCTAATTAAACTGGATATCAGTACGGCCTATGATAAGGTAGACTGGTGTTTCCTTTGCAAAACCCTAGAGGCTTTTGGTTTTACTAAACAATGGATAAACCTCATTTATGCATGCATTTCTAATCCTAAGATCTCAGTTTTAATCAATGGAACTCCAGAAGGTTTTTTCAACATCTCAAGAGGTTTGAGACAAGGGGATCCCATTTCCCCTTTTCTCTTTATTATAATGGCAGACGTACTAGGGAGAATGATCTCCAAGGCTAGGGAAGAAGGGAAGATCGAAGGTATCAAAATTACTTTCGGTGTTGATCTTACAACTCATCAACAGTTTGTAGATGACACTATGCTCTTTGGTATGGGAAGCATAGAAGAAGCTAGGGTGTTCAAAGATATCCTGAACTCCTACTGTAGGGCCTCTGGACAGGAGGTAAATGCTAATAAATCAGCAATTTATTTTTTCAACACAGATCCTAAAACTGAAAAAGAAATATGCAGAATGTTGTCTTATAAAAAAGGGGAAATGCCTTGTAAATATCTAGGCATACCGTTGGGTAAAGGCAATAAGACCAATGATCTCTAGGATCATATCACTTCCAAGATCAGGAATAGAGAAAAATCTTGGAAAGGCAAGTGGCTCTCCTCAGCAGGCAAAGTGACAATGTTACAATCGATTCTCTTAGCTATCCCAATATACCAATTATCCCGTATGAATCTTCCAGTAGGTAAACAAGATGAAATCAACAAAACTCTAAGAACTTTCCTATGGCAAGGTTCAGAGAATAAAAAGAAAATGACACTTGTGGCTTCGGACAAGATTTGTAAACCAAAAGAGGAAGGTGGCCTGGGCTTTAAAAACTTCAGAGAATAGAGTAAGGCTTTAGGTGCTAAACTTGTATGGAAAATGTATCAGTAGCCTGATTCAAAGTGGGTTAAAATCCTTAGAAACAAATATCTTAGAGGGGAGGAACTGGCATTCCTTTTTAGAATGGCTAACCCACCTAAAGGATCTCGCCTCTAGAATTTTATGATGGATTGCAGGAAGCTCATAATGGACAAACTGACCTGGAGTTTAGGAGATGGTAACCAAGCACTTTACTGGGATGACTCGTGGGGGGTATGAGGTGATAAGTAGCATGGATAACTTAGTGAATGCCAAAAGGATCCTAGAATCCCATTGGGGGAAATATGTAAAAGATTATATAGATTTCCCCAATCATGAGGAGAATAAGGGGTGGAAATGGAAACCCTTGGATAATATGAACATTCCGTATAATGAGAAAAAGATACTACTTGATATCCTTAACAAAAGGAGGGTATCTCTCAAAGGAGACTTAGATAGATTAGTTTGGGAGGGGGCTAAATCAGGAAATTATAAAACCAAGGATGGTTACAAAACTTTAATCAGACAACAACTAAGACCAAAATCAGAGTTACCACTGAGATTGTGTTGGGATAAGAACTATCTCCCAAAAGCTGGGCTATTTGCTTGGATGGCCCTACAAAAAAAAATCCTAACTGTGTATAGGTTCACTAAGATGGGATATGAGGGGCCTAGCAGATGTTCCCTTTGAGAAGAGGATCTAGAAATAGCAGACCATATTCTCCTCAATTGTCAATTTTCTAATAAATGTTGGAATTGGTTAAGTAATAAGATGGGATGGATTACTGCCATGCCTAATAACATTCTAAACCTTTTCCAATGTTGGCCTGAGACTCACAAACAAAGTATCTACCATATGCTATGGACAATTTCCCCTTCGATCATGGTTTGGGAGCTGTGGAAAGAAAGAAATAGTAGAATCTGATAGTAAAATGACTTTTGGATAGCTAATTATTAAAATTGAGGCCATTATTATAGAAATTGTCAATAGTAGGATTCTAAATAACTCCAAAAAAGAATCCACAATGACACACTGGGATGAAAAGATGCGGGGGAGATGGGCAGGGCTAAAATTGCCCTCCTTTGTGGGGCCAGGTAACCACAACACCACCAACAAGAGACAGGAATGTAAGTGGCAACCTCCTAAAGAAGAGTGGTTCAAGCTAAATTTTGATGGGGCATCTAGGGGCAACCTGGGAGTCATAGGAATAGGCTGCGTAATCCATGATTCTGAATCTAGAGAAATAGCAACCTTAGTCAAGCCCCTAGGAGTAACAACAAATAATACAGCAGAATTAACCGCCATGATTGAAGGTCTGAGAATCTGTAAAGACATGAAAATTGAAAAATTAGAGGTCGAAGGTGACTCCGCGATCATCATTAATGGCTTACGGAAAGGGAACACGCCTAATTAGAGACTAAATTCCCTGCTGGCTAATGTCCTCGACATCATTGCTTCTTTCAGGAGGTGCACATTCAATCACACCTACAGAGAGGGTAATAGCAAAGCTCACTCCCTTGCCAACAAAGGGGCTGATGGTTTATGCCTATCTACTATAGCTAACACCAATGAAGCATTATCAGAATCAAACTGAAACAATGGAGGAAAGTTGTTCTAAGGCTAATCAGTTCATCACTTGTTCTAATAACATACATTGGAGTGTGAACAAACTCTAAGCATCTTTAGAGTTTCTACCCTTTAGACAGCAATGGAGTATAATAGAGCAATTAAGAACACCTCTCAGATTCCCAACTGCATGGGTAGATCTTAGACCCTTTCTAGTCAGGTGTAGATAACTCCAAATTATAGATTTGAAGTCTGATAGCGATGGTAAGTCCA
Organism: Cunninghamia lanceolata; assembly: GCA_027924645.1. NCBI lineage: Eukaryota > Viridiplantae > Streptophyta > Pinopsida > Cupressales > Cupressaceae > Cunninghamia > Cunninghamia lanceolata. The sequence goes on from BSBN01000547.1 coordinate 18,392,710, forward strand.
TTCATTCAAACTAAGTAAGAGTTAAAATCAGACTTCTTTGTAATAGGTGGCAGAGCATATTAAGAACTATGGTAATTTCAAGATCCCAAACTGTCTAAACAATTTTATACGACGTTGGGGAGAAACATTGATCCTCTATCCCCTGAACTCAATTTCGATTCCCTGTTTCTACTCTCATACTCAGCTATTATTTCTGATTCACATGCTCCAACGACTTATATTTACTTTGAACCTTTACATTTCTTACAGAAGTAGAGATATCACTAAATCTATCTAGATCTATTACAAATATTACATATTTATAGACTAAGATCTGACTCTAGATTGTCTACAACAATCGAATCCCAACAGCCCAACCGAACTAGAGATAACTGGAAGTCTCGGGTAGTTACGATCCTTCAAATCTGTAACAATTTTTTCCCTCCTGCAAGCTCATTGGCTGGAGCAAAATATATGTGGCACAACTCCTTCCGTTAAGGGACGACACATGGAGAGACCCGCGTACTTGAAATTTGAAACATACTATGACAGATGGCAGCGCCTACAGTAGAACGAGAAACTCCTTTGTCTCTTAGGAATGAACAGGACAATGACACTTGTCATGCTTTGCAGCCTTCAAAAACATCTACGTGTCTTCTTCTGCAAAGCCCTTAATACTGTGTCTTTATGCTTGGGTGAACTCCACTGTTCACAACTGTCACAACTTGCATCAGTTTAGAAACAAACATATTAATAATGGGACCCACAGCTTCAACATTCACTAACTTCTAACGAGAATACTGGGACACGTGGCATATTCTACGCGCACGCTAACAAACACGTGGCATTCTTTGCATTACTGCTTGAAACATTATGAAACATTGGAAACTCCCGCGGAAGCTGAAACTTGGTGAGTTCTGCATCACTTTAGAAACTTTAAGTTTCTTGCCAGAAAAGGGTCATAAACCAAACAACTTTACCTCTGCATCCACCATGTGATGTTCTCCGCTTACTTGAAACTTAACATCACCATGGCCCACCATCTTTCATTACCAGCGATAACATGATACAGAAAGAACACGTGGCACCCTCCACAACAAAGCAAAAAGACACATGACACCTTCCACAGACACATAGAAACTTTAGGGACTACCTCCGCATACTACATGTGGTGACCTTCATAGATTTTATTATTTCTCTTTTCATCCGCATCCTACATGTGGAAGGCTCCGCATAAATTTTAAAAGTTGCTCTTCTTTGTTGTGCTTGTGCCATTTGGCACCCTTCGCAACCTTCATTATTTTATTTCCATACCGTTAGATCTATTTGCATCTTATGGTGGCTGTGACTTTAATTTATTGTGTCTAAATTTGAAACATACTATGACAAATGGCAGCATCCACAATAGAATGAGAAATTCCTTTGTCTCTTAGGAATGAACAGGACAATGACACTTGTCGCGCTCCATAGCCTTCAAAAACATCTACGTGTCTTCTTGTACAAAGCCCTCAAAACTGTGTCTTTATGCTCAGGTGAACTCTGTTGTTGACAACTGTCGCAACCCGCATCAGTTTAGAAACAAACATATTAATAATGGGACCCACAGCTTCAGCATTCACTAAATTTAAAGGAGAAAACTGGGATAGGTGGCATCTTCCATGCACACGCTAACTAACACGTGGTGTTCTCCACATTACTGCTTGAAACATTGGAAACTCCCGCGGAAGATGACACTTGGCGGGTTCTACATCACTTTAGAAACTTTATGTTTCTCACCGGAAAAGGGTCATAAACCAAACAACTTTATCTCTGCATCCACCACGTGGTGTTCTCTGCTTACTTGAAACTTTACATCACTATGGCCCACCATCTTTCTTTACTAGCAATAACATGATACGGAAAGAACATGCGACACCCTCCATAACAAAGCAAAAAGACACACAGCACCTTTCGCAGACACGTAGAAACTTTAGGGACTGCCTTTGCATACTACATGTGGCGACCTCCATAGATTTTACTATTTCTCTTTTCATTCCACATCCTGCACGTGGAAGGCTCCGCATAAATTTTAAAAGTTGCTCTTCTTTGTTGTACTTGTGCCATTTGGCAGCCTCTGCAACCCTCGTTATTTTGTTTCTGCACTGTTAGATCTATTTGCATCTTATGGTGGCTGTGACTTTAATTTATTGTGTCTCCATTATCTATACCCCCAATATACAAAGAGTGCCCATGCATGTATCTTTGATTTGGTAATGGCTGGGAGCCATGTCCATTTGATATGACTGTATCAAAATTTCAAAATGGTGTGTAAAATTACACAACACATATTCAAGTAACTGAAGTTTGAAAGAAGTGACCCATCCATATCCATCCTCCTCTACTAGACCAAGGACCCTCTGGATGAATCCAATTACTAGTTGTGCCTTTTCTTTGACCATCATGAGGTCTGGTCCCCTGAGATCTAAGATAAAAGGATAGAGCTTCTGAATAGCATCAAGATCCTCCATAGAATCCATATCCCTTGGTCATGGCATCCCAACGCCAATACTTGCAACTTCTAGGATTTTGTGCAATCCTCCTAAATGTTCAGGATTGAATAAGCCTTTCATCATCTGCCCCGCTACTTCTTTGTCAATTTCCAACTCAAGAAACATGGCTAGTACCTGTGAAGAAATGTAGGAATCTACTCTATACCTCTCAGCCCTTCCCATGAACTTTCTACCAACAATCATTTGAATCACTCCTACCATTAATTCATCAGATCTGCGGAGCATTCATTGCAACCGAAGTAAAGTTACAGGGCCAAGGAATGCCATCTGATGCTTGGTGCTTACCAATTGCACAGGGGTCTCCATACCTCCACAAACAACAGCTTCAGCTGTGAAGACAACTATAAATTGAAATGGCATTGGTATGGTGGAAGAGGATACTAGAGTGTTATTCCTTGGCTCTATCTCTTCTTTTGAGAAGCTTTAATTGAAGCACGTAGTTTCAATCATGTCTGCTTAAGCTTGAGGTCCTTCTCTGTTCACATGCTTCTGAGGTACCACCTTTCTTGTCTATCATTTATATATCTATATATATATATATATATATATATATATATATATATATATATATATATATATATATATATATATATATATATATAGATGTATAACTATAGATTCAAGGCTTTCTAAGTATGCATGACTCCCCTCTGCATGGGGTTCAAGACCCAAGTAGGAAGAGCTTAAGATATGATCTGATCTCCATTATCATTTAATAATGACAATATGTGCGAAGCAGATTGTGTCGATGATCTATGATGGGTTAGAATTTAGATGGAATGGGAAATGTTGGTTTATCAACATTATTAAGTGAAATGGTTGATCACTTACTTATGCCCACATGTAGATATATATATTAGTTTTTATACAGTATATATATATATATAGATGTTGGCATATATAGTGGATCAGTCAATTGAAATGGGATGTCCCACATAACTGGATTTAAGTTAACATTGAAGCAAGTGTGTTTGATCATTTATGATAAGCTGGGCAAGAGAAAGTATTTTATCCTTTCATCTCAGGCAAAGGTTTTAAAATACAAATAGATGTTTGCAAGATAATGAATTATATGTTTTATGTATAGCTAACATGTCAAAAGAAGTGGTAGTTTTTCCTGTGGTTTTAGGTTAGACATGTATACTGGTAGGAGCACGACAAAAGAAACCTTTTCAATTGGATAATAGACAGTTGATCTAATGTTATATGTCATGGAGGTCATCCCAGGAGCCAAAGAACCAAAAGACATACATCAAGAGGATATCAAAAGAAAGGCCATGGATAAGGGCGATGTCTGTACTTGTATCTCAGTAATTGTATAAGAAAGGATGTTTCCTTGTTGGGCTTGACCCCGTATAAGTTCTTTAAATAAACATTATGTACTAGACTGTAAAAGTCCTGGGCTAGACTGGAGGTTTTCTTCATTCTGTTCTTTCCTACTAGTGCCTGCACTGAACAAAGCTGTATTTTATAACTGATTTTATATAGTAATGGCCTTGGCCTTTTACCAATAAAAAAAATAAAAATAAAAACAAATAAATAATATTTAAAAAACAAAACAAATTCATATTTATGCCAAAGGCGTTCCCTCTATGAGGTGAATCGGCCTGGCGCGAAATTTGACAGTTAATACTTCTCCAGAAAGAGTGCAAGACGATCAAACTCATCCCAGTTGTCCATTTTTATGTCCCTGCTTCTCCTCTCTTGCTGATCCCATCCTTTTTAGGAATTACATGCAGAGGATATCAATTAAATGCAAATAGAGATTAAATAGAGGAATGGAAAATACACAGAAATAATAATAGTGAGAGACAAGTTTTAACGTGGTTCACCCAAACTCAGGCTACATCCACCAACAGAGAGTCCAATATTATTATCCAACAATCGAACTGATTACAACCAACAATCCTTGCAACTCAATACCACTGTAAATGCTACAATACAATATCAATGGAAACCCTAACCCTTAGCTATTTTTATCAAGACTTATGTCGGTTACAAAAAATGTTTTTTTTTATGTCGGCCAATAGAAAAAATAATTCCCGACACCTTTATAAAATAGTCAAAGTCATTTGAGGATTCAGGGGCGCTATTCCCGAGCCCCCATGAGGCATTGCCCTTCGACCCCGCCCTGTATTGCGACAAGGAGCGCACTAGGGGCTCTGCCCCTGGACCCCGCAAGGGGCGCTACCCTTTGACCCTATCTTGGGGGCGCTGCCCCCAAATCCCCATTAAATAATTTGGGGGGAAACCACACCAATAAAAGTGGGGAAAATTTAACCTCCAAGTCTAATTAGGCTCCATATAACAACAACCCTTTTTTTCACGCTAGTAAAGTTTGTAAAGTCATTGTATTTCTCATGCTTTACTTTTATTCTTATTCATTTATTATACCCACTCCCAGCCATTCTCCACCGTTAAAGAAAATAATCCCCTATACGGATTCCAAGGTTTTCCAATTATATAAATCAATTTTTAATTGCCATTAGAAATTGTTTTGGTAAAAATGAATATAATATTAATTTAATCAAGATAAATGGTATGGTGTTTTCTTATGCAAAGATAAACCATTTTAAAAACTAATAAAGGAAAAAGCTATTTGATAGGGAGGGGCAAGCAAGATATATGTTGTTATAATTATATTATATTTATTATTATATAGAATATCTTATATAATATAAATTATTATATATATTTCTAATATAATATTATTGTTTAACATCACATTTTTATATTAAAATATATTATTATATATATTTCTAATATAATATTATATTCTAAAATTACATATTTATATTAAAAAAATTATATATTTAATACATAAATTATTATATATAATCTATAGCATAATTATATTGATTATATATTATATTCTATGTAATACATTATTAAATATAATTAAATTATTAATTATTCAATTAAATTTATTTTATATACAAAATATATAATTATATTATATTTATTATTATATAATATATTTTATATAATATAAACTATTATATATATTTTTATTATAATATTATATTCTAAAATCACATTTTATATTAAAAATATTATTATTTAATATATATATATATATATATAATGTATATCATACCTATATTGATTATATTATATATACTATTTTAATGTGTGTGTGAGACAGATATTATTTATATATGTTATTAATAGAATTATAAAATTTTAATGGTTTCATTTATTTGCTTGTGTTTGAAAACAATATTTTGACTTGCCTGCAAGTCATGAAGAAAAGAATACTAACATAATAACTCTCTTTAAGAGTATTGACTTATTCTTTGGGAATCTCTCCAATGCACCAATAGTCTTTAGAGAGAGATCTCATTGAGAAGAAGTATGTGAGAGAGAAGGGGGGAGACAAAGATGGAGAGAGATAAAGAGATAGAAAGGAGAGAGGTAGAGAGACAGAGAGAAAATAGAGAAACATATGTATAGAGATATTGTTGTTTCCTATTAAAGTATTATTGAGGCTTCCACCTATTATCAGATCAAAAACCTCTAATTGAATTAATCATTTCATCAAGCCTTTCTTTTGTCAAATTCTGCACATATTCCACCTTAATCAATTTACCCTCAAGTTGTTATGTGGAGAGAGAGAGAGAGAGAGAGAGAGAGAGAGAGAGAGAGAGAGAGAGAGAGAGAGAGAGAGAGAGAGAGAGAGAGAGATCTCACTGAGAAGAAGTGTGTGAGAGAGAAGGGGGAGATAGATATGGAGAAAGATAAAGAGAAATAGAAAGGAAAGATGTAGAGAGACACAAAGAGAAAAGAGAAACATATGTAGAGAGATTATTTTTTCCTATTAAATTATTATTGGGTCTTCCACTTATTATAAGAGAAAAACCTCCAATTGAATTAATTATTTCATCAAGTCTTTCTTTTGTCAAATTCTGCACATCTTCCACCTTAATCAATTTACCCTCAAGATGTTATGTGGAGAGAGAGAGAGAGAGAGAGAGAGAGAGAGAGAGAGAGAGAGAGAGAGAGAGAGAGAGAGAGAGATTGAAGTAATATTTATTGTATTGTCTTTAATTTTGTTTGTTAATTTTTTTTTTTTTTCTCAATATATAAATTGAATATAGAATATTCGATATATTTACCTTTTTATTAGATTGTTTATAAAAATATTTTAGAAATAAAATGAAATGGATAAAAAAATGTTGATGGGATTTGGAATAGATATATTAATAGCCATATTTTAGTTTTTATATTTCCCACTTTTCTATATTAAATATTGATAAATTATGATAGAATGTATTAATTTTGAACTATAATAATAATATTAGAATCTTTTAATTTATTTAAAAAAATTAAATGATGGTTAAAATTATATTGGTTATTAAGGAACAAGAATCTTGTATTATAATTGATTAAAATATAAATTAACACTAATATAATTTAATTTTAAATTTTGAAACCTATTCTAGAATTTAATTTAAAAATTAATGAACTCTTTTATTTAGAACTCATAGTTTATAATTTTGTAATTCTCAAGTTAATGTTTTAAGTAATTAATAATATTTTATTTAACTTAAAACTATAACAACAAATCTTATTTATGTTTATTTAAAAAAAAATGGTTGGAGTAAATAATAACAAAAAAGAGATATATAGACAGATAGAGAGAGGAAGAGAGAGAGAGAGAGAGAGAGAGAGAGAGAGAGAGAGAGAGAGAGAGAGAGAGAGAGAGAGAGAGAGAGAGAGAGAGAGAGAGAGAGAGAGAGAGAGAGAGAGAGAGCCTTTCAATTTCAAGTAGAGTACATGACTACATGCATAACCTTCCTATGAATAATTATTTCTAAACTTTATCTTTACCACCCATCACACTTGAAGAGACATTTCCTAAACAACAAAATCATTACCCATCATGGGATTACAAAAATAATGACAAAAAGTCTTCTATTGTGTGATAGACTTGAGGTTGGGGGACCAACAATTCCAATAGGGGACCAACAATTCCAATAGTCTTTCAATTTCAGCGTACCCATTGTAAATCTAAAAACACAGAAAAAAAGAAAATAGAGATCTTGAAAGAAAAGCAGAACATAGATATAAGCAGAAGAATGATTCAGAGGACACTTAGCAATTAACGTAGTTCAGCATTCTAATGGCTACATCCACAAAGAAGGGGGTTCATTCATATTACATATGATACATCTCTCTCTCTCTCTCTCTCTCTGTATTTCACACACATACATATCTATCTTCTCCACATCAGCAATATACATCTTGGTCTATAAGACCTTTGGAAACATTCCTACCAACCATCTAAGCAATCTGAATCAGTGACCTAGAAAGGCTCTAATACAAACCAAAGAGCATCTCCTCTGTATACATGTGGTTACAAGAATAAACCTCAGATGGTTGAGGTGAGCCGTTACCTTGGGCTTCACCACATGCCTAACAATCTCCCACTTGAAGACCAATGGGATCGGTAATAAAGCTGCTCTGAGAGAGATCCCCTTCTTGAAAATTAGTGTCACAATGGAACAAGACTAAGAGAAGATCTATAGAACTCAAACTTCTCTCGAGGAACAACCTTGGTTAATGCATCCGCCGGATTGACCTTTGTGTTAATCTTTGTGACCTGCAACTTGCCTTAGTCAATAACATGGCGGATAAAGTGGTATCGAAGGTCAATATGCTTGGTTTGATTGTGGAAAGATGAATTCCTAGCCAAGTGAATAGCACTATTGTTATCACAATATAATGGAAAAACTGATTTCGGATAGCCCAGTTCGGTCAACAAATGCTTAAGCCATATCATTTCTTTTGTTCCTTCCATGAGTGCAATGTATTCAGCCTCTATGGATGACAGAGCTATAACTTGTTGCAACAGAGAAACCCAACTAATGGCTGCCCCGACAAATGTAAATGCATAACCAGTGGTTGATCGGCATTTATCTAAATCTCTAGTCATATATGAATCAACATAACCACGAAGTTGAATGTCAGTACCTCCAAAACATAAATAATATTGTGATGTACCTTTCAAGTACCGTAGAATCCACTGAATTGCCTGCTAGTGTAATTTGCCCGGATGACTCATGAATCTGCTCACAACTGTGACTGCTTGTGCAATGTCTGGACGAGTACATACCATTGCATACATTATACTTCCAACTGTAGATGTATATGGAACAGACCTCATCTATTCTTCCTCTTCCTAATTTTTTGAAGACATAGCTGAAGATAGGCAAAAATGATCAGCCAAAGGAGTAGATACCGGTTTGGCCTGAGACATTAAATATGTCCAACACTTTGGCAATGTAGTTTTCTTGGGACAACTTGAGTTCTCTTTTATTTCTGTTTATAAATATGTACATCCCAAGTATTATTTTAGTTGGTTCGAGGTCTTTCATGGCAAAATGAAGAGCCAATTGTTGCTTTAGCTGAGCAATAATCTTAACACTAGTACCAGCAACTAACATATCGTCAACATAGAGCAAAAGGATGACAAACTCACCAGTATTTAGCTTCTTGTAGTAAACATAAGGATCTGATTCGCACCGAATAAAGTTATTATCAGTCATGAAGTGATCAAATTTTAAATGCCATTGTCTTGGAGCTTGCTTCAGCCCATACAAACTCTGCTTCAACTTGCAAAATAAATGCTCCTTACTTGGTTGAGCAAAGCCTTTAGGCTACTCCATGTATAAATCCTCATCAATGTCTCCATGTAGGAATGTTGTTTTCACATCAAGTTTCTCAAGTTCTAAATCCCAAACTGCTACCAAACCCAACACAACACGAATTGTGTCCATTTTGACAACTGGAGAAAACATTTCAGTAAAATCAATACCATTTTGCTGATCAAACCCCTTGATGACTAATCTAGCCCTGTACCTTTTACTCCCTCTATCTTCGTCTTTCAAACGATAAACCCATTTGTTCTTGATAGGCTTTCGATTTGGTGGAATATGAACCAAATACCAGGTGTTATTGACTCTCAATGACTCCATTTCTTCGTTCATGGTGCCATCCAATTGTGTGCATTTTCATGCTTGCAGGCTTGTTTATATGTTGTCGGCTCTGCCTAATCAGACAACAATAACTCATAGTCTTCGTATTTCGCAGGTCTCCTCTTCTCACGGGTAGACCTCCTCAATTTTGGACCTTTCTTTGGCTATATATTTGAGTCCAGATTTAGTCTCTATAGTAAGTTTTAAATATCATCAACCTCTGATTGTAGAGGACCCTGAGGAAAGCTCCCTTGTCTCTGTATATTGCTTTGTGCACCTATAGTGTTTGACTCATTTACACTACCCTGCCTTGAAGTTCCTATCGGTATTGAAAATTGACCTTTGGGTTTCTATGTAAAATCACCTTCTACAGGCATGGAGACGACAATGTGAGGCAGCGTATGTATATGTGCAAGTTGCATTTTATCTAGGAGATGTTACATTTTATCCAGAAGAGGCTGTGTTGTATGCACAAGGGAGTGCGTTTGGGGAAAGACAGACTACGTAGCACTTGGTGAAGGCAGCGGTGTTTCAAACAAAGGCTACGTTAAACATTCAAGGTTGTGTTGGACGCTGAGAGAGGGCTGTGTTTGACCTTGAATTTGCAAGGTTGAAACTTCTAGTGCCTGTGTGTGGTAAGAGGGATTGTTTAATTCATCCATAGGGGACTGCGTATGAGGGACAATATGTGACTGTATCTCATACGTTGGAGGCAGAGTTGAAATGTGAGAAGGCTGCATTGGTAAAGTACATCCAACTAAAGTTAGAGTAGTGGTAGAAATAGGAGTAGATGTGGTATAATAATGAGCAGATGTGACTAGTGGCTGAGAGAAAGTAATGGTAGGTTGCTTTACCTTTCCATTATCGAACAAGTCCACATCAACATATTCCTGCGGAGGTGAATTGCAAGGTTGCAAACCTGGAAAATGCTTCTCATTAAACACAACATCACGGCTATGGATTATGGTCTTTGCAATGGGATCCCAAAGATGAAAGTCAAATTGATCTTCACCATAGCCGAGAAAAACACACCTTTTTGACTTGAAATCTAACTTAGTTCTCTACGCTTTTAGAATGTGAACAAAGGCTGCACAACCAAACACCCACAAATGATGATAGGAAATTCATTTTCCAAGGCATGTCTCCTCAAGTATGTCAAAATCTAGCCTAGATGATGGAGCTCGATTGATTAGATACACTGCAGTATTACATGCCTCTACCCAAAACTCTTTTCCCAATCTGGCATTGGAGAGCATGTATTTAGCTCTCTCAAGTATCGTGTGATTGAGCCTCTCAGCTACATCATTCTCCTAAGGTGTATAAGAGACAGTCTTTATCCATTGAATACCATGGTTTGCACAAAATGAATCAAACTCTGAAGAGCAATAATCTCCACCATTGTCTATAGTAGGCATTTAATTTTATGCCCAATCTGATTTTCAACAGCACCCTTAAAAATCTTAAATTTTGAAAATACCTCAGATTTTCTATTCAACATATAAATCCAAATTTTTTGAGTGCAGTCATCAAGAAAGGTTACAAAATGATTAGCTCCACTGAAAGAAGTTACCTGAGTCAAACCGAATACATCAGAATGAACAAGTTCCAACAGAGTAGTTTTCTTGTCATGCCCCATTCTCAAGAAACTGGTCCGACACTGTTTGCCATAAAGGCAATGTTCACATAATTCTAAATCAACAGAGGTGAGCTTGGAAGCTGATTACACTGAAGCATAAATTGAAGTCCTTTTTACCTCATATGACCGAGCCTTTTGTGCCATATTTTAGACCCACTGTCCATGGCCGGTAAGGCAACTCCCACTTCAGCAAAACATTCCAAAATATAGAGATTAGTTTGCTTCTTTCCTCTTGCCATTACTAAAAGCCCCTTTGTAATTTTCCATGAATCAAGAGAAAATTTAACATTGTAGCCATTGGCTATAAGCTGACTAACAGAAATTAAATTTCTTTTTAACATGGGTACATATCTAACATCCATGAAAGTTAATTTGTCTCCATTTTTCATATTCAATATTATATCACCTTTACCTAAGATGTCACATTCTTTAATGTCACCAAGAAACACCTTCCTGAATGTGCCTTCATGAAAATTTGTGAAAGCTTTATGCATGAAGTGGCATGAAATGAGGCACCAAAATCAAGGACCCACGAATCTGCATTTGTGTCACTAGCTGATAAGACCAAAACACCTTTACATGCAGTGTTTGCTTCATTATTTGTGCTCACTTTTCCTTGAGCTTTCTTGTAGTTCAAACAGTTCTTCTTATTGTGTCCAGGTTTTCCACAAAACCAACACGCACCAGTTCTGCCCCTAGACTTGGATCACGGACCAGATTGTGACCTTCTCTAGTTGTTAAATCTACCTCTGTCTTGGCTTTGTTGGTTTTTAATCCGATTGGATGCTTATTCCTAGTTATCCCTACAAGGTAGCCATCAATGATCAACAGGATTTCTGGGCCAGCGGCCAATAGTGTAGGAAGTAGACTCTATTTTTACCTCCTCTTCTTCTTTAGGCTCTGCAAAACCTAGGGGGGTATTCCCTATTCAACACCCATGAGAATATGCTTATGGGTTGGCTTGGGATGTTGATACAAAGCAGATAAATCCTCTTATAAGAAGACCAAAACTATGGATAAGTGCAAAGGGGCTAACTTTGGGCTTATGTTCAGTTGTGAATCAGAGGATCCTGGTCGTAAACTACTTCTACAGTCCTAACGGTTGTATTTGGAAGAATGAGTTTGATTTATGTATTTGGATGCAAAACTAGGACCTGGTGTGTAATCTCAATGCAGAGCTAGATTAGTGCCTATCCAGGGCTCGGAGTCAATAGGACATACACCTGTGAATGATCAGCATGAACACACTAAAACTGGATTTCAAGGGGGTGTTGTGGTATCTACCTTACAGACACCTCCCAAAAAATAGAGTGTTAAATTATCTCTACTGATGGTATCCCTATTGCAGTATATCTTTCCCAATACTTAATCTGAAAACATTTTAATCTACCCCTTGAGCAGAAGTTGAAAGATCAAGCATTCAATACAACAAATTTATATTCTAGAATCCCAGACATCCCTTATATATCTAGGTTCAGAAGAAGGACACTTGCAATACTGGAGACAGAATAACAAATCACATGCAAATACAACATTACTCATATAAAACCAATCATGAAATCAGTAAATTCATGCATGAGACATACAACAAGAGATACATGAACTCACAAAATCTCTTGCACAGAGCAACCAAAACCAGTTGTATCTTATTACAATGCCAGATATGTCCGATTTTCAACAACCAACAAAAGAGTAACACAGTTTGCTTAAAATAGCAAGAAAGTGTACCTTCCAAAAATTAATTACAGAGTCTTCTCAAAAATTTTAAATTCCACCAAATACAGGGCACCATGCGAAAAGTGTTCAAAAAATAAATGCTGCAAGCAGAAAGAACAGCTGGGAGTAGTTGAGCTTGAGCCCCACGCTGCCACCTGAGAATTTTCTTTTGCAATCAGGTAGCTACCTAATCAACCGGGCCATACCTCTACATTTTCCATGCCATCAATGTCGTGCCAAACCCGCAGCCATTGAGAAATGCAACAGATCATGCTCCAAAATCTTCCCACCAAAACATATCACTCTTATATTCAAAAAATGTAGGAACCATTTTGTCCCACATGTACCCCGCGGAGACTCTTTTAGCATTTTATAAGCATGACCGCAAGCACACTAAGTGTCCAGCATTTTATCCCGCTCGACCCACTAACCCTCCACCAATAGCCCATCGCCCAACTCCCACCGATACCAAACCCTCGCAGTTGAGACCATAAACCATCGGCGAGCTTGAGAACTCACCTATCGACATCACCACTCCCACCGATGGGCCCACCTTCGGTAAGACATGCGCCATCGGTGAACAACCTACTTGCTCATCCGATGCGCTAATACAACCCGATCGGCGAGAAAACCACTGTCGGCCCATTGCTTTCGACCTTCACTGACAAAGAAAGTTACGCCGACGACTCCATTACACAAATCCCATCGGCAACACATGACCATATCGTAGAACCACCACATCTACCTCTAACACCTACAGTCACCCCGATGAACATCTAAATTGCCAACGTTGGCCAGACCCTAATCTTCAGCTAAACCCTATCTGTTATCCCCGATGCACCAACTCTCTCTGATACCAAATCCTCATTGGTGTAACTCATACATATTGGTAGAACATCACCAAACTTCACCGATAACAATACTCCCACCGATGGACACACCGCTGAAAGCTTCAAACCATAATCCATCAGCCAAACAGAAGGTGTCAGAAGCAAACCTCCCAGCTTCACTGATGAGAGAAATCACCCTGATGAAAGGAACAAACCATTGTGGACTACCTAATCGCTGAGACCTGATTGATTAATCAGGCACCAACAGTGGCTCCGATTGGGGACGTGCAGGCACAAGGCTGCAGTGAGAACCAGACCTCCGGGCAGACCAGATAAAACACAAAAAAGCACCAATTGTACAAGATATTTACAATATACACATACTTTTACAAATGTGCACAGAGGCAGATCACTTATGCAAAATAAAACTTGAGAATTGACCATGCACAGGCAATTCCAGCATCTCACCATCTAGGGCCTGGAGGACATAAGAATCCTCTCCATGAGTATTGCAAACCTGATATGGGCCCATCCATAAGGGTTCAAATTTACCATGTTTGCCCTTATCTTGACTTCTTACATTCCAGATGAGCACCCAGTCATTTATCTGGAACTTCCTTTCTGTAGCTCTCCTGTCAAACAGATACTTCACATTTTGTTGTTTCTTGAGAATGATTTGGTGGGCCTCCCTTCTGCTTTCATCTAGTGCTACCAACTGGTTTATTCTTTCTGTGATGGAATCTTCAATCTCCTCATCATTCTCTTGGATGAATTTGTAAACTGGCAGGAGATTATTTATAGGTAGCCTAGCTAATGCACCATATACTAGCTCAAAAGGTGACCTTCTAATTGCTCTTTTCACTGTCACCTTGTCAGCCCATAATGCCAACTTTAACTTTGAATCCCAAGCTCTCTTGTTCTTATCCACTATCCTTTTGATGATTTTCATCAGGCTTTTATTGCTTGACTCTGCCTGACCATTTTCCTTGCAGGTGGTATGGTGATGCATATGATAAATTTATCCCATACTTGTTGCAAAAATCAACAAATTCACCAGATCTGAAGCACATAGCATTATCTGTGACTATCTTGAATGGTACTCCAAACCTAATGATGATATTCTCTAGGATAAAATCCATCACTATCTTACTTGTAGCTCTTTTAGTTGGAATAGCCTCAATCCATTTGGTGAAGTAGTCAATAGCCACCAAAATCCAACTGTGCCCCCACTTGATTTCTCTGCAATTTCCCCTATGAAGTCAATTCCCCATTGCTGAAATGGAGCCTCCACAGTTATAGTTTTAAGGGGCAATGCACCTTCATACCTTAGCCTTCCTGAGAACCTTTGGCAAGGGTCACACCTCCTTACCAACCTTTGTACATCTGAAAAGAGAGTGGGCCACCAATATCCTGCCCTAAGGATCTTATGAGTTGTTGTTTGGGCAGTATAATGTCCACCACACGATCCTTTATGCATGTCATTCAAAACATTGTTAGCTTCATCTTCATCCACACATCTTAGCAGCACACCATCAGGGTTCTTCCAGTACAGCTCACCTTGAACAATAACATACCTAATTGCATGTAGTTTCAAAGTCCTCTTTTGACTATCACTGAAATGGGAAGGACAATTCAGATTTTGCAAATAATATATGATGCCCTTATATCATTTAGATTCTGCTACACTGACAATCTCATTTTGGACTGCATTGATCTGGCATGCTTCCAAGTTTGACTGTGCCATCATTTTGGCTAACCCTTGTCCCCTTATCAACTTGGTAATCTGTATCTCTATGTTGAACTCTTGTAGTTTATTTATCCATCTGCACCTTCTTCCTGCTATCTCCTGCTGAGTGAAGATATCCTTAACTGTTACATGAGGCACATATGCAACTATCTGGGATCCTACCAGATATGGCCTGAAACTCTTGACTGCTTTGACCTAGTGCATATGCTTGTTTCTCCATGATGCCATACTTTAACTCAGAAGCCTGCAAGGACATACTGAAGAAAGCTATGGGTTGCTCAAAACCATCCTCATTTTTTTGTAGCAGACATGCAGCAATAGTGTGGAAAGAAGCAAATTAAAACAATTGAAATGGCTTAGAAAAATCAGGAGATTTTAAAATAGGAGCCATCTTTATTGCTTCCTTGATGTTCTGAAAAGATCTGCTTGCTTCACCTTCCCAACTGACAGTCTCACCCTTCTTCAGCATTTTAGAAATGTTCCTTGTAGTTTCTACAAAGTTGGGAACAAATCTTCTAACAAAATTTATTTGTCCAAAGAAGGACTGGATGCCTTTTACTATTTTTAGCATCTGGATCTTATCAATTGCAGCAACCCTTTCAGGATCAATCCTAACTCCATATTTAGAAACAATGTGCCGCAAGAGCTTTCCTTCCACTACCCCAAAAGCACACTTCTTTGGATTAGAGAAATGCCATACTCTAGTGCTCTAATGAAAATCTACTCTAAGTGCATACAATGCTGCTCTTCTTTGAATAGGCAGTCAGATCATCCTGATAAACAGCCAAGATTGAATCAATCAACCCTACATAAGCAACATCCATTTCTCTTTGAAATGTAGCACCTGCATTTGTCAGTCCAAATGGCATTCTCACATATACATAAGTTCCCCATGGAGTGGTGAAAGTAGTCTTGTATTGTTCTGATTCCTTTACCTTCACCTGATTGTAACCTAAGAATCCATCCATCATGGATAGGAGTTCACAACCAGTCACTTTCTGCAACATAGCTTCCATATTAGGCAATGGGTAATTATCCTTTAAGGAGGATACATTCAAATTTCTAAAGTCAATACAAAGTCTAATATCACCATTCTTTTTTCTAACTAGGATAAGGTTAGACACCTAGGTTGAATGTCTGATTGGTACAATTATTCTAGCCTCCCTAAGCTTCTTGAGTTCTTCCTGCATTTTTGGAGCCAAGGTGGGATTAATAGGCCTTTGCTTTTGTCTAAATGGCTTAGCTCTAGGCGTCAATGGGATTTCATGCTGGAATAAGTCTTCTCTATAAGCTTTGAGGTCTTCATATGACCAGGCAAAAACATGCTTGTATTTTTTCAGTAATGCAATCGGCATGCTCCTAATGTGTGGTTTGAGTTGTTTGCCAATGTATACCTTCTTTGGGCTTGAGATGTCCCCAAATTTATCTCCTCTAAGTCATTTTTGTTTGTGGGAGATGTCTTTGTGACCAAGTGGTCTCTATTGTCAAAAGCTCTTTCCAAAGCTACTAACCCTCTAGGGATTTTGTTAGTTTTCAACTGAATTACTTCTTTCCCCATAAGAGTTTCTTTTCCATCTATAATTTCTACAAAATTTTGAAAATCAATTTCTTGGTTCTCATATTCATCTATGCAGTGCAAAAATTTTAACAAGTCCTTGTCATCATCAAACACTTGCCAACTACATATGTTTTCTGGTATTGTAGGTCTGATTTTAACTTCAACATTTGTAACACCTGATAGAGTGATATCATCTGGCCTTATTGCTACATTGGCTAAGAAATCAGCCATGACATTTTTTGATCTCTCTACCTAGCTTATTGAAAATGCATCAAATAATTCAATTGTATCCCAGACAACATGCTTGTATTGTTTTAATCTTTTGTTCTTTGAGGCATACCTATCTCTAACTTGGGACACAATTAACTCAGAATCCCCAAATACCCTCAGCATCTTAATTCCATATTTGAGAGCCATATTTAAACCTAAGAGTAAGGTTTCATACTCTGCAATGTTGTGTGTACAAGCAAATCTTAGTAAGAAGGAGAATTTTAGGAGCTTACCAGTTGGAGACAGAAATACAACTCCAGCTCTAGAGCCTTCCTTTGCACAAGCTCCATCAAAATACATGGTCCATAGACCCTGCTGGTCTAGCTCTTGAATGCAAGTTTCTCCCCCTTTGTCTCCTTTGTCATCTGAGACAACTCTAAAATTATCACAGTCAATGTCCACAAAATATACATGCTCTCTGATTCTTAACCCTCAACTGTCTCTAGTGACCTTTCTTCTCTGATCAGTTTAACATCTCTGCCATTCATTGGGATTATGGCATATGACAGGTCTAGTTGCATACTTCGACCAATCAGTGCTGCCCATCTTCTTGACAACAGCATACCATACTGTGGCTTGATGTCAACCACCGTTAATTTATTTTGTAGGTCTTTTCAGGATATGCTGCTAGTCTGAAATCCCACATCCTTTATGATTCCAATGACTGGTACCTCTCTAGCATCCATGGCATAGCATTTTCCACATGCCTTGTCTATTTTTAATCTTACTTGTTGCATAATGGCTAGAGCATGATGTTTGTTGATGCTCCTGAATCAAGCATACAATTCTTGATTATTTTCCCATTAATAACAAGGGAGACATAAAATGGTTCCACTTGTGAAGGACATTTAGTCATGGTCACCCCAGATATACCTCAGGGACTTCATCCTCTTCATTGCACAAGGCCTGCTTCTTACCTTGGGCTTCATCATTTTTCTTAGCTTGACAAGGCACTCCAGAAATTAGGGATACTGTCCTATTCTTGATTTCTTCAACCTTCATCAGTTCCATCAATGGGACAGAAACCTTTACCTGAGACAGGACTTGAATTATATCAAAAGGAGCATAATCTTGTACCACAGTTGTAGCTTGTGTTGTGGCTTTGTTTTTATCCTGAGATGATCCAGCTTTTATCTTCACAGTCCCTTGATAATCATTTCTGATTTGGGAACTCTTGTTTTGATCTTCAACATGGGGAATTCTACTTTCTGGTCTTTGAGAATCATGACCTGTTTTCTGCTTAAAATTTTGCTTGTTGTAACCCCACTATTTCTTTTGTGGTTCAACCCCTTTATGACTATGCACTGGCTGGCTTGTGAAAGTACTCTCTGGTTGGTGTGAGTTACTTACCTGAGCTTTGCCCCTGAGGTTATAGTTGCTCTTGACCTGGGCAACTGTGGCAGCTGTGAGAGCCCTAATTTCTTCAATAGAAGGTCTTTGCAGGTTGCTCAAAAAATTGTGTGAGCCCTGAGCATACACATAACTATCTTCATTATTCTCATCATAAAAAAACCTGCTGACAGGCCTAAAACCCATCATCCGTACTCTCAACTACATCATGAGAAGGATGCTCCCTGCTTATGGATAGCATATTAACATCATCATCCCGTACATAATGTGGCCCATTGCATTCATCACAAGAAATAGCATTGTCATACAAAGATTGAGCAATCATGCATTGTGACTGTGAATGAGGCATTTGATAGATTATGCACCATGGAGTATCATCAGCAATATTTACAGATTTCTTCAAAGGATCAGGGGTTTCCTTGGTAGGTGGAGTTCTCTGATTTGTGTTGTTATGTGGAAATATAGGCTTACCATTATACCAATTGGTATTATATGGCATATCATGCAATGATGGTCTCTTTTCCTGTCTTTGGTAAACTTGCCTATCAGGACCTATCCCTTTTTCACTTCTAGCTAGTCTATAGCTTAGGGCCTTAACAACATTTGCCAGTTTATCAATTTTGTCTTCAGGGGCAGATGTACTACCTTGAGTGTTTTGAGACTTGTTTGAATTCTATAGAATTTTCACATCATCCCTCCTGTTTGTCTTGCTTGATGCTTTCCTGTTATTCTTAATATTTATTGCTATCTTGAAAGCATCCCTGAGAGTAGCAAGACCCTTATCTCTTAACCCATATGTTGTTTTGGCATCAAAGGCATTAATATACAATATTACGCACACTGGTTCATTTGGCCTCATGTGATGTGGCAATTTGTTCAACACTTTAGTAAATCTTGCATTAAAATCTGTAACCTGCTCATTTGACCCCTTAGTGATACTAGTGAACTCGTTTACAAAAAAGCTAGGGTAAGTTTGTCACCATACTGCTCCTTAAACATCCTTTTGAAATCATCCCATGATGAAATGCTCCGATTAGGTAGATTCTTGTACCATTCTCTAGCCTCATCGACCAAAGATTGCATGAATGACTTCATAAAGACATCCTCATGTTCAACTTCAAAGTTGTCTATGACATTTTGAAAATCTTTCAAATGATCCTCCCCTGAAACAATGTTATTACCTGAAAATTTTGGCACTTGAAGCCTTACATGCTTGTCAATGGGGTTAGGATAACCAGGGATACCATCAAAAACTAGCTGCCTGAATCTATCCAACTGCATGGGTTGTCTATCAAACTGATTAGCATTAATATTTCTATTAGCATTTTGATGTCTTGCATTATTTAATGGTATCCTAGCATTGTTTACATCATGCCTAGTATTATTCTGCTGATACTGTACCTCATTTCTGCACTGGTTTCTCTGCATATTTGCATTTTCAAGGGTAGGAACTGAATCATTTTGAGTGACTCTCAGAGCTTGTACTTTCTGTCTCATGTCATCTCTGATTTTCATTGCTTGTAGATATTCTAATTCTGCTCTTAGGCTTTTGATTTCTTCAGCTAACTGTTCTTCTTTAGGCATGGAGGTAGATGGTCTCATACCATTCTAGTCATCATCTTCATCATCCCTTGGGGATTCAACTTCTTCAAATCTTTCACTGGGATCTAGGAAAGGACATTCTTGAAACACCTCTGACCTCATTCTTAGGCTTACACCTTGTTGCCTCTCATATGCACCTTGGATATCAGCTTTTGCATTTGAAAAATAAGGTACATGTTGTCCTGATGGTCTAGGGTTGTCCTGAGCATCATCAATATTCCTAGGGAAACCCTCATGACTAGCCGAGATGGTTCCCTTTCTTCTATACATCATCCTTCTTTCTACTGGTAACTCTTCAAATAAAGGATTACGTAGGGATCTTCTCCCTTGCATACAAATTTTACTTTACCGGCTGGGAGATTGTTCAGAGTCGCCACCTATTACTAGGAATTGTTTTTACCAGGGATGAAAAGACAACTTCTTTTACTGTATAATCCCCAACGGATTCGCCAATTTCTGTTGGTTTTTAATCCGACTGGATGCTTATTCCCAGCTATCCCTACAAGGTAGCCATTAATGATCAACAAGATCTCTGGGCCAACGGCCAACAGTGTAGGAGATAGACTCTATTTGTATCTCCTCTTCTTCTTTAGGCTCTGCAAAACCTAGGGGGGTATTCCCTATTCAACACCCATGAGAATATGCTTGTGGGTTGGCTTGAGATATTGATACAAAGCAGATAAATCCTCCTATAAGAAGACCAAAACCATGGGATAAATGCAAAGGGGCTAGCTTTGGGCTTATGTTCAGTTGTGAATCAGAGGATCCTGGTCTTAAACTACTTCTACAGTCCTAACGGTTGTATTTGAAAGAATGAGTCTGATTTATGTATTTGGATGCAAAACTAGGACCTGGTGTGTAATCTCAATGCAGAGCTAGATTGGTGCCTATCCAGGGCTCGAAGTCAATAGACATACACCTATGAATGATCAGCATGAACACACTAAAACTAGATTTCAAGGGGGTGTTGTGGTATCTGCCTTATAGACACCTCCCAAAACAAAGTGTTAAATTATCTCTACTTATGGTATCCCTATTGCAGTATATCTTTCCCAATACTTAATTTAAAAATATTTTAATCTACCCCTTGAGCAGAAGTTGAAAGATCAAGCATTCAATACAACAAATTTATATTCTAGAATCCTAGACATCCCTTAGATATCTAGGTTCAAAAGAAGGACACATGCAATACTAGAGACAGAATAACAAATCACATGCAAATACAACATTACTCATATAAAACCAATCATGAAATCAGTAAATTCATGCATGAGACATACAACAAGAGATACATGAACTCACAAAATCTCTTGCATAGAGCAACCAAAACCAGTTGTATCTTATTACAATGCCAGATATGTCTGGTTTTCAACAACCAACAAAAGAGTAACACAGTTTGCTTAAAACAGCAAAAAAGTGTACCTTCCAAAAATTAATTACAGAGTCTTCTCAAAATTTTGAAGTTCCACCAAATACAGGGCACCATGAGAAAAACATTCAAAACAATAAATGCCGCAAGCAGAAAGAACAGCCAGGAGTAGTTGAGCTCGAGCCCCACGCTGCCACCTGAGAATTTTCTTTTGCAATCGGGTAGCTACCTAATCAACCGGGCCATACCTCTACATTTTCCATGGCATCAATGTCGTGCCAAACCCGCAGCCATCGGGGAATGCAACAGATCATGCCTCCAAAATCTTCCTACCAAAACATATCACTCTGATATTCAAAAAATGCAGGAACCATTTGTCCGACATGCACCCCACGGAGACTCTTTTAGCATTTTATAAGCATGACCGCAAGCACACTAAGTGTCGAGCATTTTACCCTACTTGACCCACAAACCCTCCGCCAATAGTCCATTGCCCAACTCCCACCAATACCAAAGCCTCGTCAGTGAGACCATAAACCATCGGCGAGCCTGAGAACTCACCTGCCGACATCACCACTCTCACCGATGGGCCCACCTTCGGCAAGACATGCGCCATCGGCGAACAACCTACTTGCTCATCCGATATGCCAATACAACCTGATCGGCGAGAAAACCACCATCGGCCCAACCCTTTCCACCTTCACCGACGAAGAAAGTTACGCTGACGACCCCATAACACAAATCCCATCGGCAACACATGAACCTATCGATAGAACCACCACATCTACCTCTAACACCTACGGTCACCTCGATGAACATCCAAACTGCCAATGTCGGCCAGACCCTGATCGTCGGCCAAACCCTGTCTGTTATCCCCCGACGCACCAACTCTCTCCGATACCAAATCCTCATCGGCATAACTCATACATATCGGCGAAACATCACCAAACTTTGCCGATAACAATACTCCTGCCGATGGACACACCGCTGAAAGCTTCAAACCACAATATATCGGCCAAACACAAGGCGTCGGAAGCAAACCTCCCAGCTTCACCGATGAGAGAAGTCACCCCGATGAAAGGAACAAACCATTGTGGACTACCTAATCGTTGAGACCTGATTGATTAAGTAGGCACCAACAGGCTTCTTCCCCTATTTCTTGTACTTACAGCTGTTAGAGCATCGCCGGATGAGGGTTCCTAATTTTTTCTTCTCATGTCTTTGCTAAGAAGAGTGGCTGTAATGCCATAAAAAATTAATGTACTTTTGGCTGCTATAGAGTGCTCACAGCCATCACAACACCTTCCCAGCTATTTGGTAAGGAACACAATAGCAAAATTGCTTTAATATCAGGGTCTAACTTTATACCTACCGAAGTTAATTGAGTAACTAAGGTGTTAAATTCATTAGATGATTTGACATAACCCCATCTTCTTTCATTTTTAGGTTATATAATTTCTTCATAATAAATACCTTATTCGAAGCCGAAGCAATTACATACATGCTAGAGAGCTTTTCCCAAAACTCTTTCATAGTACTCTCAGTTGAGACATTAAATAATACATTGCTGGACAATAAGAGAAATATAGTTGCCCTCGCTTTCATATCCAGTTTTTCCCAGTCTTCATCTTTCATAGAACCTTGTCCTTTGGCTTTCCCCAGTAAGGCGAGTGACAAGTCCTATTTGATAAGAAGAGACTCCATATGCACTTTCCAAAGACCAAAGTTTTGGCCTGTAAATTTCTCTATTTTCCATTTTTTTGTATCATCCATTTTAATTTCTTTACACGTTCAAAAAAGTCCTCACAAGCAATTTCCTAGACCGAGCTTCACACAGAGCTCTGATACCAATTGTAAGTCTAAAAAAAAAGAAAAAAAAGAAAACAAAGATCTTGAAAGAAAAGCAGAACACGGATATAAGCAGAAGAATGATTCAGAGGACACTCAGCAATTAACGTGGTTCAGCATTCTAATGGCTACATCCACAAAGAAGGGGGTTCATTCATATTACAGATGATACATCTCTCTCTGTGTATTTCACACACATACATATCTATCTTCTCCATAGCAGCAATATACATATTGGTCTATAAGACCTTTGGAAACATTCCTACCAACCGTCTGAGCAATCTGAATCAGCGACTTAGAAAGGATCCGTTACAAACCAAAGAGCATCTCCTCTGCATACATGCAGTTACAAGAATAAACCTCAGACGGTTGAGGTGAGCCGTTACCTTGGGCTTCACCACGTGCCTAACACCCATTGCACACTAAGATGCCATTGCTAGTAAAGAATATTATAGTGTATATCCATGCATGCTTACATAAAAGACACCGACGGATTTACTTTTAGAAACTTACCAAAATGCCAATAACTTATAAAGCCAAAATGCCAAATCGTTGGTGAAAGAAAAAGCAAATCGTTAGTGAAGGAAAACGCAAAAATACAAACGCGTCCTTGGGCAATGTGCGGAAACGTAATAACAGGGTTAGAAAGGGTCGTTCACCACACCCCAAACGAACTTGATCGTTGCGTTTTTGGTAACATAGTGAATTGTAAGTTTGTTTTAATTTTTTTTTTATCTTATTAGAATTTAATTTTGTTTTAAATATAAGTTTATAAGACATCTTTTTAAAGAGAGATTTAAAGTGAGGCTAAGTTTTGCCATTCAGTTCTGGCAGTGTAATTTAGAGATTGGTACATGAAAACTCTTTGGACACGTGCTCACCCACATACCACAAATTTAGTATATTGTGTTCTTTATGGAAAGGTGCTTAACATGCATTTGACCATTGAAACTATGCTATGTAATTTTTCCCCCTGTGCCATGTGTGCTTTCAAAGCTCAGTTTAGGCAGTTTTTTTATATTAAATAGTATTGAATTATATTAAAATAGAAGAAGCCCAATTCATAGTATTAAGTAAATATCAATTTAAGAGGAAATAACACCAAGCATTGCCAATTAGTCTTTCTCTGTGTACCTTTTAACATCTTTTTACAATAATTTATGGGAGTGCCTTGCTGTGGTGAGTCTATACTTAAAAAATCAAAATATAATAATAGGAATGAACACCAAAATATTTTACTTCAACCTCACTACAAATCTGGTAATAATTGTTAAGTTTGAGTCTTGCTCTAAGAACTCGAATAAATTTGGTCATAGTTTTTTAAAAAAAAGTGTTTAGGCTTATAAATGAATATAGGTTATAGACACACTAGCAGAATACAAAGAGCAATCTGGTCATAGATGTTATTTGAATGTTGAATTAAAGACTCGAATAACATGTCTAGTTGTCAAAATAATCCACCTATTTCTGATGAATGTTCTAGAGATTTTAGTTTAGAAAATTCTCAAACAAAAAAAATGGTAAGAAATAATGATTTTTTAATAGATCCAACTTGGAATTTGATTATTCGACCAAATAATTAATAAAAGAAGATGAATGTCTGTGTTGATCTTTAACCTTGTGGTAGACATTAATTTAGGAATCATATGTTTAAATGGAAGGGTTAACATCTTGAGTTGTACCCCATATGTTCTATTGAGTGTGGGCTACTCTTGAAGAGATGAAAAAAAAGTGGTAGTCTAGCGTGGCAATCCATTTAGATTATCTTGGAGCTTTAGTGCTCAACAAAGGAATCAGACTAATGTTAACCCTGTTCTTGGGGTATACAGTGTATAGAGACATTTCAGATTGCACTCTACTTAGTTCAATCAAAGTGTTTTGTAATACAAGCAACAAATCTGTTCAGAAAATACTGATATCATATTTCCACGGCTAGAAGAAATGGCCTAGATGCCACTCAATAGTTTATATGCCTAAAAAATGCATATGATGATACATTTAAAAAATGCATATGATGATACATTTAAGATTGCGAACTGCTATTTGACACTCTTTTTACTCAAATCATAACCACTTAGTTCAATCGAAGTGGTTTGTAATTAAGAAACAAACCTGCTTAGAAAATACTGATATAATATTTCCACAGCAAGAAGAAATGGTCTTATATTTCTGTTGTCTTACGTTAATTTTGTTGTGCATTTTAATATTTAATACCCACAGTTGCAGGTAGAGTTGTCAAATCAGATAAAGCTTCTTGTACAAGAGGATTGATAAGAGGAGTACTGTGATATTTGTGCTTGATGTATTCCAGAACAACATGCAGACCCTGCGATGGAAGTAAAATTGATTTACTCAATATTAATGTTTGGGACAAGTTTCATGATAAGATAATATTTTGGCTCTATAGCATGGTGCTAGAAAAATTTCAGAGTAATGTTTGCTACCGAAAGTAAATAAAAGGATTATAATTAGTTCTACAATTTTTGAATTCCTTACCATATTGTGAATGGTAATCCCTTCTTGCTTGCCTATATTTCTCAAGCAGCAGGTAACAGTATAAAAATGTTGTGTTATAACTCGGCCACCCCAACAAAATAAATATTTTTTAATGTGAAAATTTAGACTCATAAATTTAATATAATTTTATTTCAATTTATTTTGAAGGTATATCTAGTTTCTTTTTTAGTTTTTTTTCATTTTGCCATTTTTTTTGTTTTTATTTTTTATTTTTTCCAATTTCTTTATTTTTTCCATAGTTTTTGTGATTTAGCTTTTTCTCGTTCAACTATTTTTAATTTCTTTTTTTAGTTTTTTTCTTTGATTTTAAAGTTTTATTTTTTATTTCTTTTTTGGTATTTTAATTTTTTTTCTTATAAATTTAGGAGAAAAAATGAGTCCTCTGATGTGACTATACTAGTATATTTATATTTAAAAAAATATATCTCCACCCCAACAAAATACATATTTTTTAATGTGAAAATTTAGACCCATAAATTTAATATAATTTTATTTCAATTTATTTTGAAGGTATATCTTTTTGATAGTTTCTTTTTTTAGTTTTTTTTCATTTTGCCATTTTTTTGTTTTTATTTTTTATTTTTCCAATTTCTTTTTTTTTTTCCATAGTTTTTGTGATTTAGCTTTTTCTCATTCAACTATTTTTAATTACTTTTTTAGTTTTTTTTCTTTGATTTTTAAGTTTTTTTTTGTTTTTTTTGTTATTTTAATTTTTTTTTCTTATAAATTTAGGGAGAAAAAATGAGTCCTCTCATCCCCACCCCTGTGTGACTATACTAGTATATTTATATTTAAAAAATATATCTAAAATATTTCTCTTGCAATTTCTTTTTTTTTGTTTTTATTTTTTTATTTTTTCCAATTTCTTTTTTAGTTTTTTTTTTTTTTTTTTCCAATTTCTTTTTTGGTTCCATAGTTTTTGTGATTTAGCTTTTTCTCCTTCAACCATTTTTAATTTTTTTTTCGTTTTTTTCTTTGATTTTTCTTAAGTTTTATTTTTTATTTCCTTTTTGGTATTTTAATCTTTTTCTTTTAAATTTAGGCAGAAAAAAATGAGTGCTCTCATTCCCACCCCGATGTGATTGAATTACGCCTCTCGGTGTAATTAGACTTTTGTTTGTTTATATTTATTTCTTTGAAATTATTGGGAAGAATAATTAGAGGGGAAGGAAAAAGAAGGAATATAAGAAGGAAGAAGTATATGTTCCCTTAGTGTATTGTGATTGCAAACTAATTAATTCTTTTTGTTTGTGTATATTTCTATTATTACCATATGTAATAAGTTAGAGGAAGGGTATATGTTGACTCCTCCGAGGATTCTAGAGAAGGTTAATGTTCAACAATCAACCCTTCATAAAATTAGGGAATTCGTTGAGCTTGTCCCATCCCCTCTAAGGGATAACTCTCCAGCCCCCAAGGACTCAGTTGTTACTATTAATTTGGACAATTCCCAAACATTATGTCCTAAGGAACAAGTTGTGTAGCAAGTCAGTCTTCATGGCTGCAATAATATGGAGGTGGACCTCTCTTTCAATGAGGGATATAATAAAAAAATAAAATCTTCTGGTATATATGGAGGGGCTAAAAAAGGCCCAAAAAAAGGGAAAGAAGAAAAAATCCCTAAATTCTTTGAGAAAATTAATAGGAACCTGAAACAGGGAGTGTTTAAATCTCCTCCTAAATGATCCTACACTATAACACCTAGAATGTTAGGGGGTTGGAATCCTTTGATAGGAAATACCTACTTAGGAGTTTTTGTAATAATAATAAGGAAATGGATGTGCTCTACCTGCAAGAGATTAAAGTTGTTGGTTTCCTACTTGAGTATACTCTCAAATTTGTTTGGAATGGATCACATGCATTTTTCACTAACCATGATAGAGGCAAATGAGGTACTACAACACTCTTGAAAGATTCATTGTACCCTTATGTTGTGGAAAGTGGTGTTTCTCCATGTAATAGGGTTGTTTGGGTCAAATTAGAGGTTGATAATTCTTGTTTGGGAATCTATTCTCTATATGCTTCTAATGATTATAAGGAAAGAACCAACATGTGGAATTGGATGGCTTAGTCTTTACCTAAGACTCACTAGATTCTAGCTAGTGACTTTAACATGATTGAAAGCAAATAAGATAAACTTGGTGGTAATGAATTCCTTTGGAAAGGCAATGAAATATATTTTTGGTATAAAATGAAAAGAACCCTAAATATTATAGATCCCATGGAGAATATTAAAGGTTCTAAAAAGAAGATATGGTTTTCATGGTGCAATAATCAAGGTTTTGGTAGAAGGGTATATTCTAGATTGGATAGATTTTATGTGGATAAAGAGGCTTTTGATTTCTTGTATAATTATGATGATTTTCATGTGCAAGTGAAACCCAATACAATGTCTAATTATTCTCCTATCTATGTCTATATCACACTCAAAGATAATCCCATTAAAAGCACTGACCGTCTGACTCGGACATCTAAATTAAAGACTTCCCTTCTTAGAGATTCAGATTTCTCTAGTGGTATTCTTAGATCCAGAATGATTATAAAAACATTATACAGAAACTCAGCGATTGACAAATGGGATAACTTGATGCAAGTTTGGAGAGGTATCTTTCAGATTGTGGGGAAAAAAGTGATAGAGTCAGGTTGTCATTGATGTCAAAAAGGTATTGTTGGTTTGGAGTTACTTTAGTGTGTTCATATTGATAATATGTTCTCAAGAATGTTTCGAGATTGTTTCAGGATATCTTCAGGATGAATATTTGATATCAATATGTTTTTGAGTTTGATTTGGTGCCTTCATACATTAGGAATTTTCATGATGATCATAGGGAGCTTCAAGATTTCATGTAGACTTCATAATATAGATCATGTCCCTCACAGTTGTTCACTCTTTCAGGAATATCAATCAGGAGTTGTTGATTAGTGTATATCTCTCATGTGATGTGTTGTTTATTAGTGGTATTGTTGATACAGGTGATAGAGTTCATTTGACATCATGTTGTTTACAAGTGATAGTGGCTTGATACAAATAACACGGATTGGTCTTCATAGTGACAGTTGTGGCATGATCTTCATTTGATCTCAGTTGCTTTCAAGTCATAGTTTATAGTAGCATGTTCTTCATGATAAGTAGTGGCAGTGGTTTGGTCATGTGTCCTCAGATTTTCATGTTGATTGATACTAAATTGCATATTCAATGAGTTGATCCTCATGCATTCAGTACAGTTGGTCTTTATGCTTTACATCAGGTGGTTTTTTTTTTTTTTTAGATCAGAAAAGTTTATTCAAGTTACAAAGGCTTAAATCCTACATATTCCAAACCTTAAACTTTGTCACATTTGTCATAGTTCTAATTGTCACACAAAAAGGGCATTTTTTTAAATTGTTAAATGACTTATTATAGCAAGTCACTTTAACTTAAGCTTACCTGCCAAAGGAGTAATCAACGTGGCTTGACCAGCCTCTCTATCTTATCTTACCTTTTACTCCGGTCTCCTTTTAACAAGTTCAAGTGGGAAAAAGGCTAAAGTGGATGCATAGAGCTCAATGCATTTTAAATAAAGTGGTGACTATTGAATGTTTTTCGATTCATTTTTAATGGAGACCATTCTTTAATGAGGAGCATCGAATGTTTTTTATAACAAGAACATTCTTTATAAGAAATTGTTTTTGAAGCTTGATTTTCTTGAAGAGGATTATATGGAAACAAAATAAAGTTTTTTTTAAGGGTCTGATGCATAGTTAACTTGGACTTTTAGTAGCCACTAATATGCATTGAATTGTTAGGAGCATAGTATATGTTTATAAGGAGTGGCAGCCCCATATCTATGATCTCTTAATTTAAATTAGAAATTTTATTTCTAATATTGACTTCGAGTAAAAGCCTTTTTATATGGAGTTCTTGTTTTTTCAAAAAGGCTAAAAATAGATTTGTTGCCATTATGAAGACCAAGAGATCTTGAAGATAGAAGTTTTTTTTTAATATGATTTTTTTTAACAATTTGGAGGATGTTTATTCAAGATGTTTTTATATGGAAAGCTTGTTTATTGAAGATTGAAGAATACAAAGGATTGTGTTTACAGATGGCAAAGAAGTTTTTTTTCATGTTTGATTTTTTTTTTATCAGATGGAAAAGGAATTGATGATTTTCTTGGAAGATTCTTATTAGATGGCCTCATGAAGATTATTCTTTAGAGAATACAAAAAGATGCAGAGTTATTTTTTTAAAAGAGATTTTATTACAAAGGCAGATGAATTATTTTCATTGAAGATTTCTTATGACCTTACTATTTTTTTTAGATGAATTGTTTATGCAGATGTCAAAGGTCAGAAGGTGAAATTGACACAAAAATAAAGAAGAAGCTATTTATTTTGAAATATGAAAGGTCACCAAAAGTTTTGTATATACACAGATGTTTGCAGATTGAAGAGTTGTGTGAAGGAGAAGATGAAGATTTTTTATTTGCAGGGGAGTTGAAGAAAAGGAAATTGAAAAGGTCTCAAACATGAAAGGATAAATCATTTTCTTCAAATCATAGAATATAAAAAGGTGCATTGCAATTGAGAGTTTTGGGTAAGGACCAATATGCAATGTTGAAAGCATTTTTATACAGGGGATTGTGTGGTTCATCATGAAAGATTGCAGTTCAATGATGAAGACAATTTTATGAAAATCCTGTTAAAAAGAAAATATAGATGAATGTTCAAAATATGGAAAACCAATTTGTAATGTATGAGATATACTTGTATGGAATATCAGAGAATTGGAATGATGGAATATATGTTACAGATGAGTTGATTTGAATGGTGCAAATCAGATTGAACAACAATCACTTCTTGCACATGAGTTTTTAGTTCTGATTGATTGAGAAATGCCAATGAGGCACAACTGTATGCTAGTAAGGCTTGTAGGTCGGTAAGACCATTTGTCAATGAGACACTTACATCAGCCAGTGAGGCTTGTAAAGATACTTTCAAGGTTAAGCCAGTGAGGCAGTTTTGGAGTGATTTTTCTACACCAGGAGGGTTTTCCACTCGTGCAATTCTTGTGTCTTGATTCATATTGATCTTCTCTCCATGGTTTTATGTTTTACTAATGATTTTTTTGGTTTACATTCTTAGTTATGTGCATATGTGTTTGACAAAGTTATGTGCATATCAATGATAGCTTTTTCTCCTTGTGCTCTGCAAGTTAAAGTTTTGAAAAAGATTTGAAAATTCACACAACACTGATTCACCCCCCCTCTCAGTGTTGTGCTTGACTCCGACAATTGGTATCAGAGCCAGTTTCCCTTTTACAACTTAATCAGCTTGGGTAGGTCTTGTGTGTGGAGTTTAATGGGTAAGTGCAGGAGAAATAAGAACATGAGAAATGTTAAGATTCATTCTGGTCAAAAGACACAAAAGACATCATTCATATCAAATCCAGATGTTGATATAAAGTCAGTTGATAAAGATGTTCTCCATGTTGAGTCTGATATTGTCTTAGAGGAAAAGGTTTTAGATGTTCCTCAGTTTGATGGTTCAAATTTTTCAGTTTGGTATGTTAGAATGCAAGTGTATTTATCCTCCTTAGGATATGATGTTTTAATGTCAGTTGAGAATGGTAATTCTGCAAATAACAAAGAGGCTTTTAAATACAATCATATAGCCAAGAAGGTTATTTTATCTAGTTTATCTAATGATATTTCTTGTAAAGTTGTGCAGTATGAAACAGCTCAGGATATCTAGAATGAACTAAAAAGAATTTATCAAGATAATGATAAAGAAGAGGACACTCTGGTGTGTGAAGAAAATGGCAATGAAAGGCAATCACATGAAGAAGTATTAGATTCAGAAGAAGATTATGATCAGGAATATGATGAACAAGATTGTGAGATTGATTTGGAAGGAGAGCTTATATATGCTCTGAGTGAGCTCAAGGAGTATAAAAGAGAGAATCAGAAACTAAACTTGCAGCTGCAACAAGAAAGAGAATCTAAAGTCAATGCACTTTCAGAACTTGAAATTGTATCTACAGATCTTGAAGAGGCTGGATGTCAAATTATTAGTTTAAAGAAATATATTGATGATTCAGACAAACTAATTGCTAGATTGAAGACAGAAATTGAAGAAGCTAAGAGGATAGCTGATGTCTTAATTTCTAACCTTGAAGTTTCAAGGATTGAGAATCTAAAACTAGAAGATGAAATTATCAATCTGAGAAAAGAGTATGATGGTCTTAAGGCTTTATCTAAGAAGTATAAGGAGTTTGAAGAAAGCACAAGCAAGCTACATAAGATGCTTGGTAAATAAAAACTATATAATGACACTACTGGTTTAGGATTTGAAGAAGGAGAATGTTCAAAAGTCAGAGAGACTCCCAAAAAGAAGATTGATTTGAATGCTGCAACTGAAAACAAAATGCATAATCAAAGAAGAAGAAATGTTCCTGTAAGACAAGCATACATGTACAGGTATAATTATTCTTTTAATGGTTATTGTTATACATGTAATCATTTTGGACACAAAGAAATTGGTTGCAGAAGGAATACTGACATTATTTGTTACAAGTGCAATAATGTTGGACATATACAGAGAAATTGTAAAGTGCATAGAACGTATGATCCTTCATGGAAGCTTAATGTAAGTGGTCAAAGGTACTATCAGTCATTTGATTATGATTGTAACATAGTTTGTTATAATTGCAATACTCTTGGACACAAAGCACACAACTGTAGAATGTATGCTTCACATGAATTAAAAAGTTTGAAAAGAAAAGAGGCAGAAAAGGTTTGGAGGAAGAAAGAGCTTGTTAAGATATGGAAGTAGAAACATAGTCAAGAGAAGTCAAATACTAAGCTTGTGCATCTTGCACAAGTCATTTCATCTGTTGCATAACATAGCATGAAATAAGGGGGAGGTATCAAATATTCTATCAGTTAACCCCAAGAAGTTTCAGGAAGGAGACCATTTGATATGATGATCTTGTCTGTCTATCATTCTTGCCATGCTATGAAATAGTTGATGATGATGTTGCTAATAATATTGATGTTTAGTGTATGATAGTGATACAGGTGTTCATTGGCTTATTATGCTTTCAAGATATTGAAAAGGTGCTTTAGGAGTTCAAATGCACAAATTGTTAATGATCTTGACTACAAAAGATGAATTGTCATTGCAATTCAAAGTGTTGTTGCAATAAAATCTTGATTTACTGATAAAATCAAGAAACAGGAGTTCTAATTGATTGCAGTAGGTTTCAGATATGATCAAATTTGACAAAAGATGTGCAGGAACAGCAAGATTGTCTTCATTCCTTTCATGTCAAGAAGGATGATCTTCATTCTTGGTTGCAAAATGAATGTTCATTTAGAAGTGATCATTGGTATAATAATTTAACATGTTCTTTCTGATTAATATGATTTAGAAAGGTATGTACAAATTGTGTTATCAAGTATGTGCTTCAAACTATATCAATTTAGAGTTGCTTTTGACATTGATGGTGAGCCTTGTATTTCATCAAATTCTTAAATCATAGATAGTTAAAGAAAAGTTTTTGGGAAGGTTTTTTTCAAGAGTGGTCTTCATATGTTGAGATGTGATTGTGACATCCTTGCACAGTGTTTAAGTTCATCAAAGGAGATGGTAATTGAGTGCAGAGTTATGCCAAGTTTTCATCATCATATTTGTATCAAGAAGTGGTGTTATGTTGAGGTTGACATACATGTTTCTTTCTAGCAGGATAGTGCTTCCTTGTGCAGATGGTGTAATAGTGATGTTTGTCCTTGTAAATGATTGACAGTGGTATTGTGCTTCAGATGTAAGTTTCATGGCATCTTTTTGCTCTTAAGTTTGAAATGTTGATGATTAGCATAAGTTTAGCAAATTTGCATTCAGTTTTGCCTTCAACACTTTGAAAGACAAGTGGTATCAAAGATTTTGGTAAGTGGTTCTAATTTTTGGTTGAAGATAACAAGATAACATGAGTTTATGTCTTCAAAGTGCTCATAATGCAATGTGTTTGTAAATGCTATAATCAAGCTTTAACATCCTTCAGTGGAGTTATTTTCTTAGGGGGAGATAATTATCTTTGTCATCAGATGTCAAAAAGGGGGAGAAAGAAAAATTGCATCAGGTGGTTTTGCCATCAATGACAAAGGGGTAGATTGATAGAGTCAGGTTGTCATTGATGTCAAAAAGGTATTGATGGTTTGGAGTTACTTTAGTGTGTTCATATTGATAATATATTCTCAAGAATGTTTCGAGATTGTTTCAGGGATGCAGAGTGTTTTAGGATATCTTCAAGATGAATATTTGATATCAATATATTTTTGAGTTTGATTTGGTGCCTTCATACATTAGGAATTTTCATGATGATCATATGGAGCTTCAAGATTTCATGTAGACTTCATAATATAGATCATGTCCCTCACAGTTGTTCACTCTTTCAGGAACATCAATTAGGAGTTGTTGATTAGTGTATATCTCTCATGTGATGTGTTGTTTATCAGTGTTATTGTTGATACAGGTGATAGAGTTCATTTGACATCATGTTGTTTACAAGTGACAGTGGTTTGATACAAATAACATGGATTGGTCTTCATAGTGATAGTTGTGGCATGATCTTCATTTGATCTCAGTTGCTTTCAAGTCATAGTTTATAGTAGCATGTTCTTCATGATAAGCAGTGGCAGTGGTTTGGTCATGTGTCCTCAGATTTTCATGTTGATTGATACTACATTGCATATTCAGTGAGTTGATCCTCATGCATTCAGTACAGTTGGTCTTTATGCTTTACATCAGGTGTTTTTTTTTTTAGATCAAAAAAGTTTATTCAAGTTACAAAGGCTTAAATCCTACATATTCCAAACCTTAAACTTTGTCACATTTGTCATAGTTCTAACTGTCACACAAAAAGGGCATTTTTTTTAATTGTTAAGTGATAACTTAAGCTTACCTGCCAAAGGAGTAATCAACGTGGCCTAACCAGCCTCTCTATCTTATCTTAGCTTTTACTCCGGTCTCCTTTTAACAAGTTCAAGTGGGAAAAAGGCTAAAGTGGATGCATAGAGCTCGATGCATTTTAAATAAAGTGGTGACTATTGAATGTTTTTCGATTCATTTTTAATGGAGACCATTCTTTAATGAGGAGCATCGAATGTTTTTTATAACAAGAACATTCTTTATAAGAAATTGTTTTTGAAGCTCGATTTTCTTGAAGAGGATTATATGGAAACAAAGTAAAGTTTTTTTTAAGGGTTTGATGCATAGTTAACTTGGACTTTTAGTAGCCACTAATATGCATTGAATTGTTAGGAGCATAGTATATGTTTATAAGGAGTGGCAGCCCCATATCTATGATCTCTTAATTTAAATTAGAAATTTTATTTCTAATATTGACTTCGAGTAAAAGCCTTTTTATATGGAGTTCTTGTTTTTTCAAAAAGGCTAAAAATAGATTTGTTGCCATTATGAAGACCAAGAGATCTTAAAGATAGAAGTTTTTTTTAAAGATGATTTTTTTTTACAATTTGGAGGATGTTTATTCAAGATGTTTTTATATGGAAAGCTTGTTTATTGAAGATTGAAGAATACAAAGGATTTTGTTTATAGATGGCAAAGAAGTTTTTTTTCATGTTTGATTTTTTTTTATTAGATGGAAGAGGAATTGATGATTTTCTTGGAAGATTCTTTTCAGATGGCCTCATGAAGATTATTCTTTAGAGAATACAAAAAGATGCAGAGTTATTTTTTTAAAAGAGATTTTATTACAAAGGCAGATGAATTATTTTCATTGAAGATTTCTTATGACCTTACTATTTTTTTAGATGAATTGTTTATGCAGATATCAAAGGTCAGAAGGTGAAATTGACACAAAAATAAAGAAGAAGCTAT
Organism: Cunninghamia lanceolata; assembly: GCA_027924645.1. Taxonomy (NCBI): domain Eukaryota; kingdom Viridiplantae; phylum Streptophyta; class Pinopsida; order Cupressales; family Cupressaceae; genus Cunninghamia; species Cunninghamia lanceolata. Next base: position 18,428,535 of record BSBN01000547.1, read on the forward strand.
TTATTTTGAAATATGAAAGGTCACAAAAATTTTTGTATATACACAGATGTTTGCAGATTGAAGAGTCGTGTGAAGGAGAAGATGAAGATTTTTTATTTGTAGGGGAGTTGAAGAAAAGGAAATTGAAAAGGTCTCAAACATGAAAGGATAAATCATTTTCTTCAAAACATAGAATATAAAAAGGTGCATTGAAATTGAGAGTTTTGGGTAAGGACCAATATGCAATGTTGAAAGCATTTTTATAGAGGGGATTGTGTGGTTCATCATGAAAGATTGCAATTCAATGGTGAAGACAATTTTATGAAAATCCTGTTAAAAAGAAAATACAGATGAATGTTCAAAATATGGAAAACCAATTTGTAATGTATGAGATATACTTGTATGGAATATCAGAGAATTGGAATGATGGAATATATGTTACAAATGAGTTGATTTGAATGGTACAAATCAGATTAAACAGCAATCACTTCTTGCACATGAGTTTTTAGTTCTGATTGATTGACAAATGCCAATGAGGCACAACTGTATGCTAGTAAGGCTTGTAGGTCGGTAAGACCATTTGTCAGTGAGACACTTACATCAGCCAGTGAGGCTTGTAAAGATACTTTCAAGGTTAAGCCAGTGAGGTAGTTTTGGAGTGGTTTTTCTACCCCAGGAGAGTTTTCCACTCATACAATTCTTGTGTCTTGATTCATATTGATCTTCTATCTATGGTTGTATGTTTTACTAATGAGTTTTTTGGTTTTCATTCTCAGTTATGTGCATATGTGTTTGACAAAGTTATGTGCATATCAATGATAGCTTTCTCTCCTTGTGCTCTGCAAGTTAAAGTTTTGAAAAAGATTTGAAAATTAACACAACACTGATTCAGCCCCCCTCTCAGTGTTGTCCTTGACTCCTACAAAAAGAGCATTAGACAGAAGGAAAGATGAGGACAGATTAGAAGGGAGACTTATTGAACTAGAATTAGCACTTCAAAGTAACTTGGGAGACAAGGTGGGAATAGAAGAGATGGAAAAAGTTAAACATCATATGAGGGCTCTTCAAAATTACAAAAATTAGGAAGAAAAGATTAGAGCTAAAATGCAGTGGTTACATGAAGGTGATAGAGGATCTAAGTACTTCTTCAATATCTTAAAAGCCAAATAGAGGAGAGAAAAAATTAGCCCTATTCAGGTTAATGGTGGATTGAATGGAGATGCAAAAGTTATAGGTGATGTATTTTCTCAGTTTCATAAGTGTTTTTTTCCTATTGAAAAAAATGTCCGGAGTGAAGAGGCCAAGAGGTTCTGCAATAGAATTATTCCTATAAAAGTTTTAGAAGATGATAAAGAAGACTTATGCAAGAACATATCTACTGGTGAAATTGTGAGAATTATTCAGTCCTTTAAAACTGGGAAGTTTGCTGGTCTGGATGGTGTTCCAATTGAGTTCTACAAAGCTAATTGAGAATGGATTGCTAAAGATTTGAAGGAAGTATATGAAGAAGCTTTTGTAAGAGGATCCTTGGGCGCCAATATTAACAAAGGTTTGATTAAACTCCTTCCAAAGGAGGGAGACAAAATGCAAGTTAAAAACTGGAGACCAATTACTTTGCTAAACTCTTCTTACAAAATACTGGCTAATATCTTAGCCGGTAGGATCTCTAGTATTTTAAAGAGGATCATTTCTGTTAATCAAACAAGATTCATAAAAGGCAGACATATTTTGGAGAATCTTATTACCAGTTGGGAAAGTTTAACCCAGGCTAAACACACAGGTTAGGAGGCTTGTATGATCTTGCTAGATTTTGAAAAGGCATATGACAGGATAGAATGGGGTTTTATCCTGGTTGTAATGAAGGCACTGGGGTTTCCAGAAATTTATTGTAATTGGGTTGCAATTTTGTTTAAAGATGAATCCACCATAATTGATGTGAATGGGGTTTTGTTTGAGCCTATTATCCTTCAAAGGTCAATTAAGCAAGGATGCCCATTGGCACCAACTCTCTTTGTGATTGTTGCTAATGCTCTTCAAAGATAGATATGAGATCCCCTCTTGTAAATGGTATTGTGCTCCCTAATGAAGAAAATTTGGTTAGTGCTCAGTTTGTTGATGACACTTCCTTATTCTTGAAGTTAAATAAAGAGAACTTTAAGAACACTTTTAAAAGACTTTTTATATTTTGTGATGCATCTGGTGCAAAAAATGCTAATCATAGATCTATCATCCTGTGTTGGAAGAAACACTCACTGGACTGGCTAAGGGGGTCAAATTGGTAGTGGGGTGGACCAAATAAGATTGTGAGGTACCTTGGTATCCCATTTTCAATTGATCCCTCACTCAAGGAAATGTGGGAATGGATTATGAAAAATATTGAAAAGAAAAATGACAAGTGGCAAACACATCTTTTATCCCTTGTAGGCAGAGTTTAGTGTTGTCAAAAGGTTCTTACATCAGATAGTTTATATTATGCTTCTGGTTAGCTTTTTGGGAGTTACCAAACTGAAAAAATTCAAAAATGTGTTAGAGACTTCCTTTGGTCTTATGGAAAAGGGAACAAAAAGAGGCATACAGTCTGTTGGAATTGGTCTTGTCAGCGTAAAGACCTTGGGCGACTTGGTCTTAAGTATCTTAAGCTTCAAGGTGTTTCTTTGGTGGTGAAGTGGATTGTAAAGGTCATTGAAAGATGTGAACTTTAGAAAATTTTAATCAGGAATAACATTGCCTTGTACAAACCTAAGAAAGGTAAAGACTAGTTTTCATTGCACCCTCAGGAACTAATGTTTGGGAATTTTGCTATTAGTCCTTTTGGCTCCAAAGTTTTTTGTAGTCTTTGGTGGGCCTGGGAAAGTGTAAAACACTTGGTTAGTAACACCAAACCCTTCTCTAGATCAGATAGATCCTTTTTGGCATACAAATCTATGTGGTGGAATTGTCATCACAATAATAAGCCCTTGGCCTTGCTGCAAGGATGCTTGGCTAAGTTATGGGCTTCAAAGGGCATTAATTCCTTTAGTGATATTTTTGACAAAGGTAACATGAAATCTTGGTAGTCTTTGAAAGAAAACTATGGACTTAGGGATTCTGAGAAGAGAACTTTGTCTATTGTAAATAAGGCTTTGTTTGTGGCCACATATCCAATTGAATTGAAGTTTAATTTTGAAATTTGGGAAAATATACAATGGACTGATGGCATTTTTTTGGGAAATGAATTCTAAAAAACTTTATGTGTTACTAGCTGGCACGAGAGAGATTTTTGAGAGGGTTAATAAGTCTTGGAAGCTTGATTGGGATGATAAGAAATTGTTATGTCTCTTCAAGAAACTATGGTCTATCAAGTGTGAACCCAAAAAACTTTGTTTTAGATGGTTACCAGTTTTAAAAAATCTTGTGGTAGGTGTTGAGTATGGTAAAGTCTATAGGTGTAAACTATGCAACTATGTGAAAACTTTTGAACATCTTTTCTTTGAGTGTGATAATTTTTCTTTGAAAGTATGGACTATTTTTTCGGTAATGGTTTACGGTGGGAAAAATATGAAAGCTTCTCTTGGGCTGAAATATTATTTGGTTATGTGGAATCCTTTCATAAAGATTTAATCAACTCCTGGTTTGTTTTTACTCTTGAAGTGTTGTGGCATATTTGGAAAGAAAGAAACAATGAAGTTTTCCATGACAGGAGGTGAATTCTTACTGACTCATGTTCATAATATTTGATGTTGTGAATTAGGTTACAGAATGTTTGGAAATGTCAAAGGATAGATTCTTCATTTTGTTGAAGGAAGGACTGAGACTTGTGTACAAGAAGGAGATTGTTAGTGCTCACTTTTGGCCCCAAGTCAAAGACAACTTAGATCTAGAACAACTGAAGAATCTTGAAGAATATCTTAAAGAGAAAAAGATAGAGAAACCAATGATGGTAGAGAAGAGACAGGAGAAGAGGAGGTATAGATAGTGTGTTGCATAGGAGTATACTCCATTGGTGAAAGACTTAGAGCCAGAAGATGAAGCTAATCCGGTGATAGGGACTTTCCATGAGGTAGACTACTATGAGAATGACTCTAATAAAAAATTCTATTGACAATAATGCTCTATGGAGTTCTATAATATACTTTTGTCTAATCTCAATATGATAGTTTGTATATGAACTGGAAAATATTATGATGGTTGTATAAGGTTCTACTAGTGACTAGTACTTGGTTGTTGTGTGCAGCAGCTGTACTTTTGTTTGGTCGGTGGTCTCCACCTCTTAGTGCATCCTTCTCTCTTTATTAATGAATGATAAATGATTCTTAACATAAAAAATATATCAAAGTAAAATTTAAACAAAGTTTTGAGAACTTTCATACTAACCCCAAATATAATTGAGATAAAACTAAATAAAATTAGCAACTCAAAGATTACACTAACCACATATAGAATATTATACAGTCATTCTCAAAGTTGTAGGGTCAATATGTTCTTTATGGATTCTTTTTTATATGGGCTTGAAGATCAAGCAAATAAATAAAATCAAGATTTACATTTGTAAATAATAAAAACAGCACAAAAGATATATTATGTTGAATTTTTTCTATATTGATTACATTATTCAGCATGACCATTATAAAGGTCTTCACTCTTTTAACTTTTAGAATCACTTTGCCTATAGGAACCAACTGTTAACTACCCAACACAAAGTATAAATTATTAAACTAACAACACTAAGTAAGTATAAATTAACACTTTGGATTATAAACCTAACAAACCCCCTTGATCCAAAGGGGATGAAAATATAATTTGGAGAATCAATCAATCTAACTCTTCTAACTACTCTGTAAACTCAATCTCATATCTCTTGATACTGATCACCCAATGCTGAAACTTAAATGTACCTTGCTAATGTTTAATCCTTTGCATCACATTCCTATCTAAGAAAAACCTACCAATCTTATACATCTAGTGCTCTATGCCACTACCTCTTATAATTTTAAGATCATTGCCTCTTCTTGATATGATAATACCTTTGACCATTTATACCACATCTAGTATGAGTAGGTTTCTTCATTACCTAGCTATAATGACGATTGTCCTTGTGATTCCTTGTACCTGCATCCCTTAGGTGCATCCTCAACCATTGATAAACTTCCTGACAACATATTAGTTTAATCCACATTGTATTTTCTTATCTCACATAGGAAACACCTATCAGAAGTATAAAATGATTCTCTAATTGATTATGAAGACCTACTTCCCCCTATCAATAAAGAGGTGGAATTAAAATAACGTAACTCTACTAGACCACTACTTTGCATTAATTATCAACCAAAAGAAACAAATTTAACTAAGCACAACACAACACACTACAATACTAAACAAGAACACACACTACAAAACCATCCCTTTAAAGTATCCCAATCTAGTTCCTTTCTATATTCGAGATTTTGAAATTCATGGCTAAAAGCATTGAAGAAATTCAAAAAAGATTCTCTAGACAAGTATGGAAAAGAAAATAAGGATGGCTTTGGTCCACTGGGACATGATTTGTAAACCAAAAGAGATTGGAGGGTTATAGATTATTAAAATCTAGAATGTTAATAAATCTTTGATGACTAAATTTGGGTGGGGCTTCATGAGAGATAGTAAATATTAGGGGGAGATAATGAAAGTTAATTATTTCCAATACAATGACCCCAAACATTTTTCTCTTCTAATAGGGCCCCTAAGGGCTCACTCATCTAGAACAACATGTGCAAAGTCAAGAGTCTCTTAGCTAAATGTATCAAGTGGAAAACTTCAATTGATTAGAAAACAAGATTTGTACATCATTCTATAAAAAAAAAAAAAAATGTTGCTTATAAAATTAGTAAATTGGCATGGTTTGGGTAATTTGGGTGACACAGAAAGGGTTATATGACTTATTATGAAATAAGGTTAATTATACCTCATCAATAGGGTGAGAACTAAACCCTCATCATGTAAGAATCTCAAAAATAATAAGGAATTATGGGAGATCTTCTATCAATGTGGAATTAATCCCTATTTTGAATCCATGAAAGGGTTTAACCCTATGCTATCTATAAATTTTGCATAGTACTAGAAGGAATGGAATGTAGAAATTGGGGGTATCAACTTTGAGGTGATGGAGGAGCTAACTAGAGCAACCACAAGTTTACAGATTGATGGAAAAAAGGTTGAAAGGTTAAGCTAAAGCGAGGACAAGGAATTCTTTAATACCTTTTTGGAGGGGAATGAGTATCTCATTAAACACTCTAATAGATATAAAAGTTTCTCAACCTTGCAACTTTGAAAGGTTACTATTCTTCCTAGTTTTGGTCTTTTTGAATACCCTTTATCTTGAAGAATGATCTAGAACTTTCAAAGTTTCCAAAAGGGCTAAAAATGGTGGGACTTACTATTTTTAGTAACTTTACATTTGACCTCAGATTGACCTAAAATTTTCCTAGAAGGTGCGGAACAGCTAAGCAAACATCTCGGGCGAGTTTTGACTCAAGATCATATCTGGATTACGAGATATTAAAGTTTTTATTTTTTGAAACTACTGAAAAAGGTTTCAAACTCAAATTTGAGAAACTTATAGGTCCCTAAACACTCCAAAATTGTCATAACTGACAAATTTGGTTACAACATGATAGATCTCTTCATGAGCTTTTCGACGCATCAAATAGTTCATCAATCGGACACCCAGATCAAAAGTTATGGCCTTCGGAAGTTGGACCTCCTGTTTTTGGGAAATGTAAAAACATGTTGGACACATAAAAGAGCTGTAAAGGGGAGAGTTACACATGTTGGTGTGTGTTTTTTCACATCATAAGGTATCTTTGATTGGAGATAATTTGGGTGCCACTTTTGGGTGGTTTTAGCTCATGGTTTTGTAATTATCGTTGATGGTTTACTGTATTGTATGTCCTATATATCAGGAGCTTGAGATGGAGGCTGTGTGTAAGAGTTTTATAGATGTTGAGTTACCTCCTGGATCTCTGGTTGATTATACTCCTGTGATAGCTTGCTCTGCAAGTATATTGTAATCTTCTTGATTTCTGAATAATATATTGGGCGACTTTGGAGTGTGGGGTTTTTTTTACCTAAAAGGGTTTTCCCCATGTATATCTTGTGTTGTGAGTTTTGCATTTTGATGTTGTTATTACCTTTTTGTTAATGTGCATCTAATAACCTGTAAATATAAAAGTTAAAATTTGCATAAATCTTTCCTTAGTAGATCAGTGTAGGAAGCCTTTCTGCATACCTTGCTTCCTTTCAAAAAGGGATGAGCTAACTAATATATGGAATGAGGTAAGCCTACATCTCATCAAGTATTTTACACCAGAGGGTCATTTTCAATGTGTTTTCACTTACCACTTTCTCCTTCTTAACCATTTACACCATAAGATTCATATAAACTTCCCCTTCTTTCTTCTTTCATTGCTTGTCAGCTCATTAAAAGAAGTTTTTAATAATAATGAAAACATTTTCCCCCTACATCAAGGATTGATTTATTATTTATATCACTTCTATTTAAATAACTCACCTTCCCATATTGTCTATCGTGCTAATGATAAATCTAACCCTAGTGTGGGTAAAAATAAAAAGGCTACCACCCCTACCTTGTGTATTCCTGAGAAGTCCCCCATGGTTAACCCTACCCCTACTATTTTTCATGATGATAAAGAGGTTATTCCTAGTGCTATAAAGAAAACCCATGCCCTAAGGATCTTTGAAAAGTTACCTAATCAACCTCTGACACCCACCTCTAACATATCTCTTAGGAGGGGGAAGTTTGGAATTAAAGAAGATAAGAGTGAAATTGGTTGGTGACAATAATTTGGGGGCTAGAAGGTCCTCAAGAATCTTAGTCTAGAAATCTAAAGAAAATGCAACCCCCCCTTGTAGAGGAAGAAAAAATAGTTCTTTCCAGCGAGCAAGGGGAGGAGTCAAGTGACCATAGGAAGGAAAGTTTAGACTTTAAGGGTATCAACTTAGCTATGGAGATAAGTGAGGACAACTACATGTCCAAGTCTCCCAAGGCTTCCCCTACTATCCGCAAAAGAGAGAAGAAAAAACAGAGCAATAAGGGCAAGTTCTTGGTCTATAAGGAGAAAAAGGTGAATAAGAAGCATAGACACCTAAAATCATCACATCCCTATTCACCAGTAATTAGGACATCACTTAACCATTTATTCTATAATTAATTAAATAAATTATTATTTATTTTAATAATTATCCAATTCCCTTTTTGATAGTGATTAAATAATATTTTATTATAAAATTACTATTCATCACTTTTCATCCATACCTCTTCCTAGCATTAATTAAATTAATCATTTATATTCATTCTTCTATAGCTCACCTTAGGTAAATAAATCTGATTATTTAGTTACATAAGTCCCTCTTCCTCATCCCAAAAATTAAATAAATATATTTTTAAATTTATTTATTTCCTATTTTGTTTGCTTTTGATTAAGTTGACTAAAATCAATTAATCAACTTAATTTCTCACTTGCATAATCCTAACCCATAATTAACCCATTCAAACACCTCACAATCCTCAAAATGTACAAATGAATGGGTCCTTTTTACACACCACATGGGTCTCTTACAAAGGGATGGGCAAATCCTTTGCACATCCCTCTAAAAAGATTCCTTTTGTCCTACTTTGATCTCATCCATTCACTTTATCCAACACACCTTTCTACCTTGATCTTTCCTCAATCCAAGGACTTTGTTTGTCCTCCAATCCTATCATGCCACTTGGTGGCCTATCACCAACCCAGTCTATTAAGAAATACTCAACCATTGATCTTTCAGATCAAGTCTAGCCCTCCAACCATCCATGATCCAAAAATTTATAAATCTAACCTCATGCAAGTCATTTGTAGGTCTCCAAGTTATGCAATATTATGCTACTAGTTTGAGGAGCAATCAACATATCAACATCAAAGAACACATCCAAAACAATCAAGGTTTATTTTTGCAGTTAACTAGTTAGCTTCATTTTATGAATGCATTCCTTTAGTTCTATGAGAGGTTTCTTAGATAATAAATAAAATAGGTTAATGCATTTTAGCTTGTTTCTTGTGTTATTTTTCTATGTAATACAATAAGAAAGCAATTGGCGGAGATATGGTTGCTAATAAGAATATCACTATTTCTGATGACGGGGGTAAATCATAAAACACACAAGAATAGAAATTGCACACAGAAAATAGAACTTTCTCTATTGATTTGGACAATTTGTTACATTATAGAAGCTCAAATACAATAAGAGGAATCAACCCTCCACAGGCTGCAACACATTACAGCTTCCTGTCACAAGACTCTAGAATCACTTGCCTTCTGTAACCCCAAATCAGCTAGGATTTCTATTTTCCCACCTATTCTTGATTCCACACTTGCCCCCTTAACTCTACTACTACCTAGGGTCCCCAAAAATGGTTATTAATAGCCTTTCTGGCAGCCAACAACCTAATTTTGAAATTTGCATCTCCCTCCAAAAATAGGTCAACTCTAGAAGCCATAACTTTTGATCCGGGTGTCCGATTGATGAACCGTTTTATTTGTTGAAAAGCTTGCAGTGTGCTCTATGCGCTAAGATCTAGCTTTGCTAGTTCTGGCCATTTTTGGGCCCATACGAGGCTGTTTAGTGCCTCAAGCCTGAGTTTGGAGAATTTTCAGGTGTTTTTCAGGAAACAAAAACTTTAATATCTTTCAACTCGCAAATGATCTTTGTGTGATTCCTTTACCAAAGGTCCTATATTTGTATTATGTAACTTCATGTAAATTTTCACTTCAATCTGTGGGCAAATGCAAACTTTCTAAAAATACTAGGTTACTATTTTTAGCAATTTAGAAAAACTGAAAGTTCTACATTATTATTCAAGTGATTATGGAACCAAAACCACAAATTTTGAAAAGAAATGGAAAGAACATCAACAATTTTGAAACACATCTTTTTTTGGGTGATGCAAGATTGCCCTTATACCACTGGATGCTCCTGCATCAGACACCCAGGGTAATTTGAGAAGTGACCCTATCACGTCTTAGGTATTTGTGTGAGGAAAACCCAAATGGCAACCTCTGCCTTAGACAACCAAGAAGAATCTTGAATAGGTCTTCCTTTTCATTTCACCAGATATTCTTCATATTGCTTGTTCTGCGTACTTCTTCCCACACGGCTATCCAAGATCTCTTCTATCTCCTCCATTGAAGTAGATGCCGGAATACTCCACTGCGCTTCTGTTGGTCCATCCTCTGTTCCACCTTCATGATATTCTAATAAATCAACAATGGTTAAAATAGGGGAAATATTGATCCCACTTGGTAGCTCTACCTCATATGCATTTCCTAAATCATGCTTCTTCAGGTTTTTGTATGGTCCAAATTTCTTCATTTTCAACTTATTGTATGTTCCAATTGGGAACCTTTCTTTTCTCAAGTGAATATGACTTCATCTCCTACCTGGAACTCCTTATACCTCCTCCTCTGATCTGCGTTAGCCTTGCACTAAATATTCATCTTATTAATGTGCTTTCTCACCTCTTCATGCAAATTCTTCAAATGTTTTGCAAAGTCTTCAGCCTCGGCACTTGTCTTTTCTCCTTTGTCCAGCTTCCTTAACTCAGAAGCATTTCTTGGGCTATTACCATATACAATCTAGAATGGTGATTTACCAGTACTCCTACTGACAGAATTGTTGTAAGCAAATTCTGCCTGTGGTAAAATCAAATCCCATCCCTTGGGCTTATCTCCTACAAAGCATCGTAGCAGGTTACCCAAACTCCTATTCACCACTTCGGTCTATCCATCAATCTATGGATGGTTTACAGAACATAACTTCAAATCCATCTTCAACTTCTTCCACAATGTTCTCCAAAAATAAACAACAAACTTGGTATCTCGATCTGAAACTATGCTCTTTGGTAGACCTTGTAATCTCACCACCTCTCTGAAAAATAATTCAGCATTATGAATAGCATCATTAGTCTTCTTGCAAGGAACGAAATGTGCCATCTTTGAGAATCTGTCCACCACCTCAAAAATAGAATCATGCCCTCTCTATGTCCTTGGTAAACCAAGAACAAAATCCATACTAATATCATCCCATGGCTTCTCTAGTATAGGTAATGGCTGATATAGCCCTGTATTCTGATTGGTTCCTTTGGCCATTTAACACACTCTACAACTCTGCATAAATTTTCTCACATCCTGTTGCAACTATGGCAAATAATAATTTTCACCAACAATAGCAATGGTCTTATCTTGACCAAAGTGTCTAGCCAATCCCCCAATATGCTTCTCCTTAATCAGGTTCTCTCTCATGGAACTCCTTGGAATGCACAACTGGCTTCTTCTAAACAACATGCCATCTTGGATAATGAAATCCAACCATTTTGTCCTATCCAACATAACATGTTCCAAACAAGCTTTCCAAGCCTCTACAAAATTTGGATCCTTAGGATACAAACTTTTGAGCTCATCAAACCCAACAACCTCTATCTTCATTTCTGTCAACAAATTTTGCCTTCTACTCAAGGCGTCTGCAACTCTATTGGACTTCCCACTCTTGTGCTTCAAAATAAAAGTATAACTCTGCAAAAACTCAACCCATTTTAAGTGCCTTTGATTCAACTTTCCTTGACTATTAAGATATCAAAAAGCCTGATGATCAGTATATAAAACAAACTCCTTTGGCAACAAATAATGTCTCTATTTCTTCAAAGCTTGAACTATTGCATAAAACTCCTGATCATAAACAAAATACTTTTTCTTGGCATCATTAAGCTTCTCACTAAAATAGGCAATGGGCTTACCTTCTTGACTCAAAACAACTCTTATACTACTACCACTAGCATCACAATCTACCTGAAATACCTTATTGAAATTTGGAAGTGCCAAAACAGGTTGTTCTACGGCTTTCTACTTCAATGTATCAAAGCTCTTGTCAGCTCCTTTAGTCCATTTAAACTCTTTTCTATCCCCTCTCATTGTCTCCGTTAGGGGTGCAAAAATGCTACAAAAATTCCTAATAAACTTTATGTAAAAACTTTTTCAAACCATGAAAAGATCTTACCTCTGTTGCACTCCTTTGTGTAAGCCATTCAATGATAGCCCTTACTTATTCTGGGTCCATCTTAAGACCTTCATCTAAGACAACAAATCCCACGTATACCAACTCCTTTGCAAAACTACATTTCTTCAGATTAATCAGCAACTTCTCCTCCCTCAGCTTCTCTAGAACTCTTTTGCTATGCATCAAATGCTCATCCCAAGTCTTGCTAAAAATTAAAATATCATTCAAATAAACAATAACAAAATTTCCCAAAAATTCTTTCAGTACCTCATTCATGAGCCACATGAATGTGCTCGGTGCATTTGTTAGCCCAAATGGCATGACTAACCACTCATACAAACCTTCCTTTGTCTTGAAGGTTGTCTTCCATTCATCTCCTTCTCTGATACGGATCTAGTGATACCCACTCTTTAGGTTAATTTTCGTGAAGTACTTGGCTGCACTCAAACAATCCATGATGTCATCCATTTTTGGCAATGGAAATCTATACTTGATCATTATCTTATTGATGTCTCGAGAGTCTGTACACATCCTCCATTCTCCATCCTTCTTTGGTGCTAGTACTACAAGTACTGCACATGGACTTAGGCTCTCCCTTATCAGTCTCTTTCTCAACAACTCCTGAACTTATCTATTCAGCTCTTTATTCTCTATAGGGGTCATTCTGTGGGCTACCTTATTCGGCAAACTGGCTCCTACTTTCAAATCCATTTGATGACTTATTTTCCTTACTCATGGTAAACCTTCTGGTACATTATCAGAGATAATGTCCTAGAACTCTTCCAACATATCTGAAACTTCTGTTGGTACATCTTCACAGTTCTCTTGACTAATCTTAGGAATCAATGCAAAGCAATGACGCTGATGTTTCATACCTCCAAAAATTTCCTACCATCTACCAGGCAAATTCTGGAAGTACTACATACCTTTTCTTCCACCTCCTTCAAGGCCTTCAACTTATGATGAACTACATCCTTTCTTAGTGAATATGTGTTTGCATGGCCATCATGGATAGCGCTCCTATAATACTGCCACGGCCTTCCCAACAACATATGACATGCATCCATCGGTATGATATCACACAGCACCTCATCATGGTAGTCACCAATCTTGAACTTCACTAAACATTGCTCATTGACCAAAGCTCTATGGTCCTTTTGCAACCATGCAATTTGATATGGATGCGGATCCTTTCTTCTTGTCAACTTCAACTTGTCAACCATTTCATCTGAAACAAGATTATCAGTGCTTCCACTATCGATAATAATATCACAACACTTACCTTCACATTTGCACCTTGTACGGAATAAGCTCTTCCTTTGATTGGGTTCTTTCTCCTCATTCAGCAAGGTTCTTTTGACAACTAGGGTTTCTCCCCTTTCAACATCTTCAGAATACTCAGAATGTGCATCTTCATCTACATGTGCAACTCGTGCATTGCCTTTAGGTCTTCTATTTGTCCTTCCTTGATGTTATAGACACTCGTATGCTCAATGCCCTTCTTCGCCACATTGGAAACAGGTTCCTCTAAAACCTCCTCTTCTAAGTCCTTGCCTAGGTCTGCCTCTTCCTCTTCCTCTTTGCTCACCATTGTTATGGTCACGAGGGCGGTAGGTATTATCTCCTCTCTAATTTTGACTGGTGCTGATTTCTTCACTTTTCTTTGAATCTTCATTTTGGCCCCCATAGGGTCTTCCACCTTGACCTCTTCCCCTTTGCTTGTTATCAAATCTTTTATTCAACTTCTCTTCTACCTTCAGGGAAAACTGGTATGCATCTTCTATGGTGCTCATTCTGACCAGGCTCAACTCCTCTTGAATACTTGGCCTCAACCCATTAATGTAATGGGCTACGTTCTCCTTGTTGGGCTCTGCATGGCCTCTCCTGATAGTAATTTTATAAAACTCTTCTGTATACTCCTTAACAGACTTGTTACCTTGCTTAAGTCCTTCTAGCTTCTTTAGTAACTCCATCTCATACTTGAAATATTCCTCCATGTAATTGATCCAATCAATAAGTTGTTCTAGATTCAAATCTCTAGAATATGTAGAAACTTCGATCCTGGGCCTCTTTCCAATCTTCAAAATGGCCCTCAACAACCTAACTTCTATGGGATCTCCTGCAACTTCTTGTTCTTTCTCAGATAGCTCTTCTTCAGCTTCATCTTCACTTTCTTCTCTTATTCTCAGCTCAAACCCTTTTCGTAGCTCCTCTTGCAATGCATCAATTTGGCTTTGCAGGGCTCTAAAACCCTCTTCCATCAAAGCATTTCTCCCAACACGATTTTCTTGTGGAGGCATCTTGATCTCCATAGCAAACCCACAATCTCAAGTCCTGGTACAAACTGCCTCACGGTCAGTGATCTGTCTACACACTCAGGAACCCTTGCTCTGATACCACTTGATAAGGGGGTAAATCATAAAACACACAACAATAGAAATTGTACACAGAAAATAGAACTTTCTTTATTGATTTGGAGAACTTGTTACATTATAGAAGCTCAAATACAATCAAAAGAATCAACACTCCACAGGCTGCAACACATTATAGCTTCCTGTCACAAGACTCTAGAATCACCTACCTTCTGTAACCCCAAATCAGCTTGGGTTTCTATTTTCCTGCCTATTCTTGACTCCACACTTGCCCCCTTAACTCTACTACTACCCAGGGTTCCCAAAAATGGTTATTAATAGCCTTTTTGGCTGCCAACAACCTAATTTCAAAATTTGCATCTCCCTCCAAAAATAGGTCAACTTCAGGAAGCCATAACTTTTGATCCAGGTGTCTGATTGACAAACCATTTTATACATCAGAAATCTTGCGGAGTGTTCTATGCGCCAAGAACCATCTCTTTTAGTTCCATCCATTTTCAGGCCCGTATGGTGCTGTTTAGTGCCTCAAACCTGAGTTTGAATATTTTTAGTCATTTTTTGGGAAACAGAAACTTTAATATCTTTCAGCTTGCAAATGATCTTTTTGTGATTCCTTCGCCAAAGGTCTTATATTTCCATTATGTAACTTCCTATAAATTTTCACTTCAATTCGTGCCCAAATGCAAACTTTCTAAAAATAGCAGGTTACTATTTTTAGTAGTTTGGAAAAACTGAAAGTTCTACATCATTATTCAAGCGATTATGGAACTAGAACCAAAAATTTTGAAAATAAATGGAAAGAACTTCAACAATTTTGAAACACATCTTTTTTTGGTTGATGCAAGATTGTCCTTACACCACTGGATGCTCCATCATCAGTTTCTAACCCTTAGGTTGACAAGAATAAGGAAGAAGTGAGTGCTAAGAGTACACATGGGGACCCTAGTCACATATGCTACATCAATGAAAAGAAGGTTGTTATCCTTAGGAGGGCTTCTTTGATTTGAATAGAATGTTTAGAAAAATGTAAGACATGGTTTGTACCATGTTCAATTTGAGTAAGGAGAGCCTTAACTATGCCATTTCTAGCCTCAAGCTTCTTAAAGAAGAGATACATAGGGGAAATACAAAGAAAGGAAAAAACATTGCCAAGGAGTCTAGTGCTGACTCTAGCTCTCAGTCAATGAAGTTGCACCATACTTCTGAAGAGAGGGATGATGTTTGTAGCCTCCATGGTCTGGGCCATTCTACTAAACCCTAGGTTGTGGCTGTTGTCTTTAGGTGCTCTTCTCTTGTTCATGGATCTTGCTATTTATTTTGTTGTTTATCTCATTTGTTGTTTATGCTATTTCTCTTGATTCCTACATTGGAGTCTAGTGTCCTTTTTTGTTTGAGCCTTTGTAAGGGTGGGAATGCTTGTTATCCCCTTTAATGTTATAAAAAACACACACCATAAAACTAAAAATTAACCAATCCGCTCCTACCAAAAATCATATTCGTACATTTTATCATTCTCTAAATGAGTAGCTAACCTAAAAAGGGAATGATCCTTTAGCCTTGTGGTGGGTCCTCCTATCCATATTGACCTTTCCTAGATCTTATCTTATGAATATATCATGCAAAGCATTGATAGCTCTAAAAATACAAGCATGGGTAATAGAAGCAAAGTTTTCATTTTGAAGGTGTCGGATTCAACTGAAAATGCACCTTGTTACAATGATACCTTATAACTCATATTACAATATATATTTTTAGGTCAAATGTCTATTTAAAAACTTATATGCATTAAAGATATGCATAAAAAAATGACATGAACCTTGTTACAATGATACCTTATAACTCATTACAATATATTTTTTAGGTCAAATGCCTATTTAAAAACTCATATTAATGAAAGATATATATAAAAAATGACATGATTAAAACATTATCCTTGTGGATTTAGAACTTGTAACCTCCAAATTCATATTCTTTCCTCTTTCCAAAAATTCCATGAACTTATCTTAACTACTTTAGGCTCAAAAGATCATTTCAAAACTTTCTTGATAATGAAAATATAGCCTAAGCTTTTACCCATTCATCTGAATAGTGGATAAAAATAGTAACTAATGTGGAGCCTTTGCCATTTGAAAGACATTAAAACTAGAAGAATTTATTTATCCACATTCCTCCTATTCCTTATGAATTCTTTTAAACATGTAAATTATAATGTCCTCATTTCATTCCCACATATAGTTTTTCTAAAATAAGGCTTCACAAACTCCACCTTATATCCTTTTTTTTAACTAGATATTATCATATCCATCAAACTTTGACTTTTAAGAGATATTTGGAAAATAAATAAAATTGACTATCTTGAAATAAATAAAAAATTCCCTTGCTTGAGATTATTTTTAAAAACATTAATAAAATCCATATAAATCTCCCATACAAGCTTACACCATAATTTTGTAATAAATGATTTCTTGGTTCTTTTAAAAGTAATTTTTTTTGACTTTAAAACTTCATTTTTCCACCATTCTCTATGAAATTTAAATTCAGCCAACAATTAATTTTCCTCGAACATTTCAATCACAATGTTCAAAAATATTTAATTTGACATTTCAATTTGACATATCTTTCATGGTTTCACATATCAACAAACACTATTTAAACAAAAAAAATATTATCTCTAGCTATTTCTGTTAAAAAAAAAAAAATCACTTTTCCACTTGCAAGGTTATAGAGTCTCTTTATCTGCCTTTGGCTTCAAGACCAAACACGAAAATGAAATTAAGAATTACATTTGCAAATATTAATAGAACATTGAAATTATATTATGTTTGGGTTTTCTATATTATTACATTATTCAGTAACCTTTATAAAGGTCTTCACTCTTTTAACTTTACAACTTTTCTTATAGGAACCAACTATTAATTACCCAACACAAACTATAAACTAGCACTTGCACCCATAGGAGGTTCAAGGAATATGCCCATAGAAACAACGACGGAAGAGTTTAGAAAATTTTCTGGCGTGAATGTTTTTAGGGCGTGAGACAATTCCAACACTATAATGCTCACATATAAAAGCCTATTGGCTAATTATTAAACTAACAACATTAAGTAACTATAAACTAATAGTCTAGATAAAAAATCTAACACTTTCTCTAGGTTGAGAGCCACGAAATCAGGATAGAAAGTAGAGTCAGATTTTGCCTTTCTAATGACAAATTCTTGTATTTTATTAAACTTCCTCTTCTAAAAATACACACGATTGAATTGAGAAACATTGTACACTATACTACGAACTTATACTAATGACAGGTAGAAACATTCTACACTATACTATCATTTTATTAAACTCCTTCTTTTAAAAATACACACCATTGGATTATTGAATCCAGAAACATTGTACACTATACTATGAACTTATACTAATGAACTAGAAATATTCTACACTATACTATGAACTTTTTATTAAATTTCCTCGTCTACAAATACACACAATTGAATCCAGAAACATTTTGCATTATACTATATATAAACTAGAAACATTCTAGACTATACTATGAACTTATTCTAATGAATTGTGGAAAGCTCTTAAAACTCATACCTACTGTTATGTTTAAATCAAATTTAATTTAAATCATTCCACTGAGACGAAGAGAAGATGGTGTAAGAGGTCCATCTGGTGTTGAGGAAGGCAGGTGGAGACGAGGATGCTTTTTCCTCCATCTTTTGGACATGATAAAAACATGATTCCAATTTCGTTCATGGTTGCGATCTGCACGTTCGAAGGCTTCCCCCATCCATGATCCGTCTCGTACGATAGAAATCTTGGAGAACCTACTGCGTTAGTTCCGTATTCCCACCCGGCATCTATAAGTAAATTCATAAGATTTCTTCTGTGTCCAGATTCCGCCCAGTCAATCAGATAATTGATCTGCGCTTCCTCAGTGCAGGAATTGATGAGTTGCTGGATAACATCCGCAGCGAAGGAAATGTGTGCATTGATGAGAGTGTTGGCTGTAATCTGCGCCAAACCCACAGATAAGCAGTTTCCAAAATAAGTTGGAAGCAGGGGCGGCTTAACGCGTCCCCTGCAATCAGCCAGCACCGACAAAGAAACGGCTTCTTCCGGTGGCACCTCGCGAGCTCTTATTACACATCTCCAAAATTGTGCGACCACTGCAACGAAAGAACTCGAAGCCCCGCTTCGTTGTTTCAGGTCTTGTATTATCTCTTCAGTAAAGCAGAATGTTGAGTATATCACTTCAATTTTCCTTTTGGGATCCACCCATTTCTGGATTGCCTCATTGCTACCAGATGTTTTTAAATGCTCTGAATCGTCTGTTTCAAACTTGAAAATCTTGGCCCCTGTGATATCATTGCTTACTATCTCATGGGCTTTGTAAGAAATGGGCAGGGGGCTCTTGTTTTCTCGTTTGAAAACTGTTCTGGCGTGCTGAGGAGGTTTGGTAATCGGGAGGCCTCTGCTACACTCCGCCCACGATGTCATGAAATGAAAGTACGAAATTCCATCTGCTATAACGTGATGAATGGTGGTTCCGATGCATATCCCGCCTCCCTCAAAAGCTGTAACCTAAAATACCCAACATTTTTTTATGAGAAAAAAAAGTGATAAGGGTTTGGGAAACCATTCTACTTAAATATCATTCATTTTGATCCGGCCTCCTCAAAAACTGTAACCTAAAATACTCAACATTTTTTAAGAGAAAAGAAAGTGATAAGGGTTTGGCAAGCCACTCTACTTAAACATCATTCATTTCAATGGTGGTTCCTAAGCATATCCCACCTCCCTCAAAAGCTGTAACCTAAAATACCCAACATTCTCTTAAGAGAAAAGAAAGTGACAAGGGTTTCCCAAGCCACTCTACTTAAACATCATTCATTTCAATGGTGGTTGCTATACATATCCCACCTCCCTCAAAAGCTGTAACCTAAAATACCCAACATTTTTTATGAAAAAAAAAAGTGATAAGGATTTTGCAAGCCACTCTACTTAAACATCATTCATTTCAATGGTGGTTCCTATCCATATCCTGCCTTCCTCAAAAGCTGTAACCTAAAATACCTAACATTGTTTAGGAGAAAAGAAAGTGATAAAGGGTTTTGCAAGCCACTCTACTTAAACATCCTTCATTTCAATGGTGGTTCCTATGCATATTCCGCCTCCTTCAAAAGCTGTAACCTAAAATAACCAACATTCTTTATGAGAAAAGGAAATGATAAAGGGTTTCGCAAGCCACTCTACTTAAACATCGTTCATTTCAATGGTGGTTCCTATGCATATCCCGCCTCCCTCAAAAGCTGTAACCTAAAATACCCAACATTCTTTATGAGAAAAGAAAGTGATAAGGGTTTCCCAAGACACTCTACTTAAACATCATTCATTTCAATGGTGGTTCCTATGCATATCCCACCTCCCTCAAAAGCTCTAACCTAAAATACCCAACATTCCTTTAAGAGAAAAGAAAGTGATAAAGAGTTCCGTTGGGGCTGTTCTTAAATATCATCCACTTCTATGGTCAAATGTAAATTTTGGTTAATAAAAATAAAACAAATATTTACCACTTTTTGACATAGATAAAGTGTAAATTCCCTATTGATTGTTTGACTATTGAAATAGATGATATTTAAGTAGAGTGTTTAGTTGTTTAAATACCTGTATTAAGAGAAGGGGTCTACTGTAATTTTCATCCGCAGAAAGATGGACCTCGTGGACAAGCTTTGGGAAGAAGGGCTTACGCCGAAACCCATCTTTTTCCAAGTCGTGGAAGGGTGTGTTGATTGATGCCTCCCTGAATTCCACGCCTTGGTCATTGCAATCAACCTCCGTTTTGCCAGATTCTCCCTTCTTCAACTGACCAGCCAGAGGATAGAAATACACCAAAACTGAGGAGAGGCTTTTCTTTAGGCCCTGTATTAATGAAGAGTATTCGATCAGAGGAGAATGTGGGTAGAAATAAAGGGTTTGAACATTGCTGATGGGTAACCAAACAAGATCAAGATTGGAGAGGAACATCGTCTGCCTCGGGGTCGGCATGGCCGGTTTCACGACACACGTTCTCCTCACTTTAACAATGACTTCTTCTGCTGCTTCTGCCATTACGGCAGTTGCGTCCATTACTGTAAGTTTTAGAACAACAAGGTATATGTAAAATCTTCAGGAACCATTCCATGGTTGTGGCTGTTCCAGTGAACATGTGGTTATAGTTAGGGCTGGGTCTATCAACAAGTGTAATATCTGCACACATAAGCAAAGATGTCAACATCTCTATCAACAAGTGTAAATATTTTTCCAATCTAACAATCTTTCTTGGTTGACTGTCTGGTGTGAGCTGGGTTATTCTTAAACATCATCCAACTTTTAAGCATTAATTTTGACCTCCTGTAAAAGTAGGACAAATATTTACCTCTTTTTATTGTGAATGGGGTGTAAAATTACTATTGACTGTTTAATCATTGAGATGAATGATATTTAAGTAGAGTGCCAGCTCTCATTACACAACAAAAGAACTAAAAGCCTAATTCCTATTATTTCATATTTATAATTTTGTCTTCTTGAAGCAAAACGTCTGAGTATATCACTTTTCTTTTTCTTTCTGTTTGTTCTACCAATTTCTGCCATGACTACAGTTCCGTCCATTGCTAATGAGATCTTGTGGAGACAATTCATAGTTGTGGGTTGCTAATGAACACGTGTTCATAGTCAAGGCTGCGTCAATCATGTTTCGATATCTCGTTTAAACCTTAACGAGGACAGCATAGTTTATATTTTTCTGGTTGAGTTGGTTATATTATTTCTGTAAGGTATAAGTGGAAAAGAAAAATGCCTTTACTAATGTGTACATTTTATTTAATTATTCACATTAGTAAAGGTTTTGGACATTTCCTTCTTAGCATGCCAGTAGGAGAATTCCCACAACCTGACTTTTCCTTTATGCTTTATGCTTTCAGAGTTTGAAGGTTTTTCCCACAACCTGACTTTTCCTTTATGCTTTTAGAGTTTGAAGGGTTTTCTTTGCTTTTGCTTAGCATCAGAGCATTAAGACCCTCAGTTTCCCAAAAGGTAGCATTTGGCACAGGGGTAGCATTTGGCACAGCTTTTCAGGGTTTTGTTTGATTGCCAAAGTGTTGAATGGATGAAGTAAATCTAAACCTTAAGTTCAGACGGTTTGCATTCATTTTATTCAAAGCCTAACTTACCTTTGTAGCTCTACATTTATGGACAGGTTTCGCATGTACAGGTTCATTTAAAAGACCCAACGACGACTTTGCCTTTGGCAACTAGATTTCCAAAGCCCTTTGCAAACCTAAGCTACTTTTTTCACTTTGAATCATGATATTTGGCCGAGGATTCAAGGCTTTCTTGTTGTCTTGGTGTGAATTGCTGACAACGCATTGTTCAGCATGGAGCTTTGGTTTATGCATGTTTGGCAGCTCTCGTTTTCATATTTCCAGATGCGGATTATCTGTGCCGCATTATTCTTTTCATGATGGCTTTTCTGAATGTGTGTTTGTCTTTCATAATTACAATTTGTTTTGACTAAATTTATGATTTTTCCTTGTATTTATCTTGAAATTGTGTGTTTAGGGTTTATTGGGTTTTTCATCTTTTTAATCCATGCCCTAGCTAGGGCTTGTATGACTATGTTTGTGTTTAATTAGTTAAATATGTTGTTTTACATTTGTATGACAACTCTAATGTGTTTAGTGTGTGTTTTAAAATTTTTAATTTGTCAAGTCTAGATCTAGATGTTCACAGGTTCAGTGGTTTTAACCCTTTGTTGCTTGAACCTTTTCATAGCAAGTTCTTGAACCCCACATTGGTTTGAGACCTGAGATTTTAGGTTTCAATGTGACTATGCTCTTTTTCAACACTTGGTGAAACTTAGCCTTCTAGATTTTTCAGGCTTGGGACTCTATGGATGTGTCTAGTTGAATGCTTATGTGAGGTATCCCTGTGTCTCATGCCTTTCCTAGTTTTACTTTGAAGAGCCTTTCAAACTCAAGTCTTTGGAGTTCTTTTTAACTTGGCAACCAGTAAGTAGCATCTTTGAACCCCATTTATTGAAAGTCGTGAGAAACTTTGTTCCTTATATTGTTTCATAGGTTCAAAGTGTTGGGATTAAAACTATGCGACCTTTTGGTATGAGGTATCCTCGAACTCTGATCCCCATCATAGTTGCTTTTCAAAATCTTTTCAAGTTCACGATGTTGGGAATTTACCTACTTAATTATCATGTCAATGTTATGCCCAAATCTCATTCGCCAACATTAATTTATTCTTTGAGCCCCTTGGGCTCAAGTTTTCAGGAGTCTAGTTAAATAGGTATCACATATGAGGCATTTTTGAACCTTGATCATTGATGGGCTATGAGATACTTTCTCATCTCTTGGCCTTTTATTTTTTTTTTGGCATATGGTAAGTAGTAGGCCCGTTCCTTGGTTCCCAATGACTTTTCAAAGGCTACTCAAACATTAGCTTACCCTTACCACATTAGATTTTAGACTTCTTCTTTCCTAGTTACCAAAATAACATTCATCATTGTGGGATCCCAAAATCCTACTCCCTACCGATTTATGCAAAGTTTTTTGTTTAGGGATGAAGAAGGTATCCATTTTTTCAGTCCTGACCAACCTTAACATAACACACTAGGTAGACTCTAGGACTTATCCTCACTTGATAACCATGTATGAGTTATCCCTACATCTTGATCCTTGCTTGCTTTATAATTTGTATATTTTTAGGCTTTCAAGTTATTCTTTACTCTCATGCTACTTCCATTATTTATGGAATTTCTACTACGTTGCAAGAGTTAATATGAAAAAAACTAATTATAAAAATTACATAAATGACTCATTAACACTAAATGTAAACTATCTTATGGATTTCTTATTTATTTTATAGAACTTATGCAAGAATACCAACATGTTAAAGAAATGAAGTACGATTACAAATGCTCCCACCCTCCTTCAAATATCTTCTCACCATGGAATGATATTGGGGACATAAATCTTGGACATGTTGACATTAAAGAATTCATCCAAAGGGTCAACAAAGAAGGGGATATAACATTTGAGCCCCAATACATGGCTCAAATTGGACTGGATCGAGTGGTTGCATTCCCAATAGCTCTATAGTCTCTCAAACTAGTCTTGACTTATGCAGAACATTATAATACTAGGCAACAAAAGATCTTTGGACCAACACACTAGACTATTATTAGCATCAATACTAATGTTATTGAAGAGGCCTTTGGCCTACCCACTTATATAATAATATGACCATGTAGACATGAAGGAGGCCCTAAAGTACTATGAGACCAATAGTGCCATGAGACCAATAGTGCCATGGCAGCCAAATGCATAAATGATAACTAGCTTATCATAAAAGAAAGTCATTAACAATTATGGATAAGGTTCTTCATAGAACAAAATTTAAGGAGGATGCCCACAACGCCATAACCTTATTGAATAGGTGTTACGCAAGCTTCTATCCTTGTCTTTTGATTTAAAGTTAGGTTGGTCTTGTTTTCATGTTATGTCTTATCCATTGGGAAATTGCTCCAAGTCCAAAGGTCCTTTGTATTTTGATCGACAACTTTGTCTTTTGTGAACTTTGTCGCCAAGTTCGCTAGTTCGCGAACCCAGTGACGTAGCGATAAGAAAAGCATAGCACCTTAATTATACCTCCTTATCGTTGTCTTTTATCATTGGCAAGCCTTTCTTGCCTTTATACTTTCTCCATTGCCAAGTTCTTACTTTCACGAACTTCCCGATGGGCTCATAATTTCAGCTTCTGAGTTAGCTCTGTTAAGTCATGTCTTGCTGATTAAAGGGAAGCCATTGCTGAAATCTTGTCGCCTAGAAGTGAAGTTTGCGCACTTTTGAGTTTGCCGATACATGAAGCGGTTGATAAAGATCAAAGACAAGTGAAGGTCACTTATAATGACAATTGGCGAACCACTGAGTTCACGAACTCTTAAGTTCGCTGATGAGTAGTGCTCTGACTCACTACTTTGCCGACAAGTAAAGTTTTACAAAAGTGCTGTTTGCCGATGGAGAAGAAAAGAAGGGGTCATCCGCCTTCAAGTTCATGAGATGAATCCTTTGCCGATTAATAAAATTCTAAATATTTTGCTTCCACTACCCCTAAGTATTAATTACAAAGGCATATTAAATGTATCAAAGTTGTGCCCTAATAAGTGGATATAAAATGGGTTTTGGAAGACATTTTGTACATCGTTTAGCACCAGATTTCTCACCAATTAGTTAGAGCTCATTCTCATAGTCAATTATAGTATATGTGGCAAGCGACATACAAACTCCTCTTGCATTTCGAATTACTTTGTGTTTATTATAATTTGTCGGCTTGTATTAGATTATCTTGAGGGTTCATGAGTACTATGTATGCGACACACCCAATTCTTCCACTAAAACCTTTGCCTCCCAAGAATTATCAAGTATTCTTGAGGGTGGCCGTTTATTCAATATTGTGGGTAATACAGTTTGCAAGGATGAAGTATAAATACCAAGGGTTTGATGTATCCAACATAGTTGGAAACAAATTAGCTGGGATTAAAGACACTGATCTTGGTCACATTGATATGAAAGACTTCTAGAACAGAATGAGTAATGACCCTAGAGAACCCATAGTTGAGAAGACCTTCTCAAGTGGACTTGCTCATGCTGGGGTTTTTTCTCCTGTAGTACAATGCTTAGATTTGGTATTGACATGCATAGAGAACTACCATGCAGATTCATGCCAAGTCAAAATGGTAGACAGTGAGGTGGTTGTAACATTAGATGTTGAATCCATCAACAACACCTTTAAACTACTAGTGTGGGAAGAGTATGCTAACATGTCCATGGAGACAGGGTGGGGGTATTACATGGATGGAAAGAGTTGGTGTAAAAATTGCATTACCACAACTTGGCTCAAGAAGGAGAAGAAAGGTCAATCACAAGTCCCATAGAATCTCATTAGAGCCCTCTTCAAGTATGAAATTTATGATATTATTACCCTCCTACATAGAGTGGTGGGAAGTGCTAAATCAAACGAGTTTGTGGAATTGATGTGTCAGTTTATCTTGTTGATATGTGCTAGAGACCAACATATTCATTGGGCTAAAATAATTAGTGACCATTTGCATGATCAATTGGTGAATTTCTAGAAGAAGAACCAATTCCATATGTGTTCCCATATTTTTTATGTTCTGGCAAACATACAAAGGGTATGGCCTAGTTTGAGGACCGCCCTTACATTCACTAATGAAACACAGGTGTATGATTACTATCCTTAGTTGCAAGAGGAGAATGAGAATAAGGATTACAAAAGGGTTAGTGATGCCTTCTTAATGTTTAATATGAGAAGAATATACGACAATCCTGAGCTCAGGATTTCTACAGAGGCAACAAACTTCATTGTTCAGTTTGGGAGTTATTTCATTCAATAACTCAATGTATTATGTCGTATTTTCACCTTGTCATTTCATTACTTCCCATGTAATTTGAGCATTATTGCATTAAATGAATATCCTTATTGCCTTAACTTCACCATAATCCTCTGTAATCTCTCACTTTTGTCCATCATTTCAGCCCACTTGCCTATCACCTCGCCATAATTTGATCCTTCTAAACCATTTTACCAGTTACCATTACAATAATAACCATTTCCTGGAAACATCTACCAGTAACTATCTTTGTGCTAGTGGTTTTTGCTTCTGTAAGTTGCCTAGTCTGTTACTATAGAAACTTCCTGGTACATTCATGGTAGGAGACCGTGATCCCTTCCATGAACCCACGTCCATGGATGAATTGAGGGCTCCCAAACACAAGGAGGCCTATAAGGTTTTTAAGAAGGCACAATGGGATGTTTATTTCAAGAAATTATGGGGATATGATACTAGAGTTGCTCGAGAATTTGCACTAGGTTTCCACCGCAATCAAGCATTCATTTGGGGCTTGACATTTCCAGTCACAATCGAAACACTTGCAGAAGTGTTTGGTTTGCCACTAACAAGGGAAAAATACTTTCCTAACAATTCCAAAAAGGTTTTGGACCTTAAGCCAATCCAAAAGTAGTTTTTGGATAGAGGTGAATCAGTTGAAATGGTCTAGGGGCAAGGCATGGAATTAGCTTCACTTCCAGATCACTGGAAAGATGTGGCTAAGTTTATAATCAGTACATCACATGTGAAGGAAGGTATGTTTATGTTTTTTCCCAACACTTTCAACTTATGTTGCATTTGTGAAGAGGTCTACTTATTAATGCTCCATACTTCCTCCATTACTCTCTGCAATGCATGTGTAAGGTAGTTCAAAAGGGGAAGGGTAACTCTCTAGCTCATCATGGGTTAAATAGGTTGTTGATTATCTGAGAGTTGAAATTGCTCTCTCCTCTAGGTGATTAGGACTCATTTGTTAACCTACAAGATGACACTAGTCCAGAACCTTCAGAAGAAGAAAACTCTTCAAATGGAAAAGAATCTTCAGATGAAGACAACTCTTTAGATGAGGAAAATCCCTCAAATGAGCATGAGGAAAATCTTGGAACAAAAAGAAACCCTAGTGATACCCCTAGTCCTTTGAAAGAAAAAGTTCTTAAAAAGGAATCTAAGGAAACCCCAGGCTCAAGTGTTAAACCAATCAAAGGCTCAAGTACTAAATCAACTAAAGGCTCAAGTAAATAAACCCCTGATTCTAGTTGCAAAAGAAAATTGTATCCTAAACTGCCCTTAGCTAAACCCCCAGTTACTCGACAATCTTGTCGTAGGAAGACTGAGGAGAAACTATAGACATCAACTAGTTCTGTGGACAAATTAGAAAACCTAGCTAATGTAGCCAGTCAAATTATTAGTCCAAAGGACAAGTATTCTGACCTAGACCTAGAGGTTTTGTCTGAGGTTTAAAAAAACATGGTAAGGCTAGTAGGGAGAAAAGATGGGCTAAAAGAATAAAAATAAAGGAAAGTGAGCCTTCTATCTTTGATGTAGCAGCTGGTGACTTCAATAAAGGAAATTTTGACGGTTCTCCTGAACTTGATCCTAATCAAGAAAATGAGGTTCTCATCTCTGAACATCCACCTGAAGAAGGAAACTTGAATGCACTTGAAAAATGTACAACATATGTACCTGAATACATAGGAAGCCCTATACTGGAAAACATATGTTCCTGAATACATAGGAAGCCATGTACTGGAAAACATATGTTCCTCTCCCAAATCAGGTAAGGATAAGGATGTTGAGCAGTAACTAGAAATAGAGCAGGTAGACAATGTAAATACTTCTAAGGTTTTAATGTAAGACAGGAGGGATTTGAGGAACATGGGTCTAAGGAGTCATCTGAGACTCCTCTTCTTACCTAGGTTGAAGAAAACAAATTGGATGCATTAGTTGAAAACATGGAGAAAGAACGACATGATAATAAATCACCTAATCGGGAAAGCCAAGAAGCAGAGGAAGAGTTTGAAGAATAAGAACCTCTAATGAAACAAAGAGAG
The DNA here is from genome assembly GCA_027924645.1 of Cunninghamia lanceolata. NCBI lineage: Eukaryota > Viridiplantae > Streptophyta > Pinopsida > Cupressales > Cupressaceae > Cunninghamia > Cunninghamia lanceolata. The sequence continues at coordinate 18,456,462 of BSBN01000547.1, forward strand.
GACATTTGGACTTTGAGAGATTTAGTTACCAAATTAAAGGATGAAAATCACATTCTACAAACTCAACTATAGGAGGCACATTCTGTTAATTAGTCATAGGAAGAAGAGATTAATAAAATCATAGCAGAACTTGATCAAGTGACCACATACAAAGAGCTCCACATGTCTATTCGGGATTATAAACAACAAGTATAGACATTGAAGCAACTTTGGTCTAGAGAGATTACTAGCTCACATTGCAGAGACTAGCCTCTCAATCTGGTTTGTAGTTTTCTCCTTTTTGCAAGAGGACATGCAAATCCCTTAGCTGGGGGGAATGATGAGGATGGGAAAGTCCTATTATTTTCACTCCTCATTCACCTTTCTACCCTTCATTTCTATTATTCTCCCTATTCTTCCTATCACTATTTGTCATAGGAAATAAAGATATTTAATAAATTGTAGAGGAGATTAAAACCATCAAAGATACCAAAATTTGCAAGCATGCTAATAGTTTTCATGACTAAAATGGCAGGAGATAATTAGAGGAGAGTTCATAGCTTCCAAGCACGTGGATGAGGGAGAACTGATGGATAATGAAGCTGTTAAATGTATAACAAAGTTGATGAATCATTATGTTCCAAAATACCTTTGTTTGTTATAGACTGTTTGAAAACTATGACCAGTGACCTATAATCTATTTTTGTCAGAATTTGGTTTTTTCGTTGTAGGCTAAAACAAACCCAAACCATATTGATTTTGGGTATATCGATTAGTATATATATATATATGTATCAAGACTTGGAAAACCATATCATGAATAATATATTAATGAACTTCTGCTTTGTTTTGATATGCATTCGAATGGTATTATGTACATGTATGTTTAACTCAGTTTAGACAAGCATTTTTCATTTCATCATCTGGTGAACCAAGGAGGTAGGGCCCACTTCTTGGATTACCCAGTGATTTCAGTTAGTTTGATTTGGTAATGTATGATTTAATTTCCTATAGCATTTTTCTTATCTTGTGTGTGTAATTATCTTCTAGGTATTTGCAATCTAGTTTAAAATAGATTCTTATTTCAGTAATTAACATTTTGTTCACATTGGTTTGTTATAATTAAAGCATAAAGTGTGAGTTAAATTATGGATTTGTATAGGAACTTGCTACTGGTACTCTGTAGTCTATGATAGTTCTTATCACTACTGTTCCTGTCGCACTTCCTCGCATAAGTTCTTGTCAGTTTCTTGTCACATAATAGAAACAAAGTTATTGAACCAGATTTCCATTTTAGGCCATTCTTGTGTGTTTAGTTGCATATCATTTTCACTTATCTTATTGCTTTCAACCCTTAGGCATATAGCCCCAACGCCTTTCATAAGTTCTACGTTCCCAGATTGGCAAGGTACAAAACTAAACTACAAGCCAAATTCTTAGTCCTAAAACCTCAAGGCCAATCTACTCAGCTTTGTCCCAACACTTGTCTTAAAGGAAGATGGTTCCCCTGATGCCTTCCTTTTATCTTTATTTCCTTAACCTTTAGATCTTCCTAACTAAACAATTTTAGCATGTAACCAAGAATTACTAAAATCCAAAACTAGTGCACTGATGGACTCTAGAGACAAATCTTATTCGTGTCATAGGTGGGATTCAGTGTATGACCATCATCAGATAGTTCCTTAGGGACATCTTCCCTTGTTCCAAAAACTCTCAACTGGAAAATCGTTAATCTACAATACATTCTTGACCTATAAATCATCCTTGCAATTGGCCCAAAAGTCTTCCAAAGAATTCTTATGTTCAACATGCATTACAGGAAAGAGTTTATTAAGTTTACCAATAGGATCAAAACTCTTCCTAAGAAGATATGTTTTGAGTTTCAGTGACTCTAACTCTTCATTTGCTATCTTTGCATCATTGATGGAAGGACATGAATAAAATCCTAAATCAAATGGATATTTTACACCTGCTTTATGTTTCCTTGATAGCTTAATATGGACTTCACTTATTAACCTTGAAACTCCATCAGGAATACCTTATCACTACAATGTCTTTTGAGGAGAAATGGAGCCTTATCAAATACTAAAGTTATGATATAAGTTGATCTTTGAAACTCAATAAACTACTATCCCCGTGCTCTCTCCAATTCCATGGCTTCTTATTACATTATTTCTCCAATCTCCCCTATCAACTAGCTAATTATTGCATAGAAGAAAGCATCATTTACCCTTTTAAAATGTTTCTCAGCCTCTTTAAGTTCCAACTAAGGGTAGAACTCCCAAATTTTTCTTTGTTCTAGGTCTTCTCCTCTTATCCCTTTGGTTGTTAACCTTGGGAAATTCCCTATTCTTGTAGCTAAATAAAAAATATAGGAAGTCATATAGAATTTCTTACTTGCTGTTACTGTGGTTAGCTGAGCCTAACAATTTGACCCCAGTCTAATAAATTCTACCCTTTCAATATAACATTGATGAATTGGAACATCATTGTGCTATAGATCTTACTATTGTTGTAGAGGACAAGGGAAGACAGGTAGATTTCAAGGAGTTTGACAGGCTTATACTTATGACTCATATGGAATTTGACATCAAGCACTCAATCCCTTGGAGACAGACATATAGAGGGATTTTTGACACTTAGTAAAACCTATCCAAACCATCCAATGGGGTCTCATGACTATATACATGACACTTCATAAACTGACCCAACTTCTTGTAGCCCTGTTTTAGGGTCTGACAGAAGATTTCTCCCAATCTAGGCAACTTCATGGGTAGATAGGAGTGGTTTGGGATACCCTTTTTGGTCATTGATGACATACCAAAAACTTAGCATGGGTTGTTTAAGGACATTCACCATTTCCCTTATGGCAGACCTATTAGAGAGAACCCCAATTAGCTCTAAAATACAAAGCAGCTACTCTTCAATGGATTCACAAAACTTTCTAATCCACTTGGACACTTCACATATGTGGCAAAACTACAGATTTTAGGGTTTGTTTGACTCCAAAGTTTACTATAGCAAAATTCTAGTATGTTGTTCCCTTTGGTGACACCTAGCACATGGGTCTTGTTAGGTTTCTTCAAACAATCTCCATCAAACTCAACTCTCTGCCCTGAAACTTCTCACAACATACAAAAACAAGCATAAACAAATCCATTCCACTGATCTAGAGGGATTCAAGTTAGTGGAATGGGGTGCAAATACATGATTTCTGTCAAAACCCTAGAATAGGGTTTAACAACCCGTTCTCAAAAAAATGTAGAGATCTTTGCTATAGAAATGTTTCAAGACCTCAAATAAGATGCAAAACAACCTACACTCACCCTGCTATCATGTCAACATCATGGGACTCTGCATCTCATCCATACAAAAATAGGGCATGGGCAGGAACAGCGAATTACACAAAAAAATAAGCGAAAAACTAAGTTTGTCTTGTTTATTTCTTCTCCAAACTTCTTTCACATCATAATGAACATGATCAAGGTCTTTTTGAACATATGCTCGACCTTCACAACTGAATGGGAGACAGTTTGAGGACGGTGGGAGGTCACAAACTGCCCTGCAACCACCAAACTGCCCCATTTGTCTCTATCTGCAACTATATTGTGTTTACAAGATTAATGGACATTTATAAGGTGTTCAAACTCCTTTTACAAGATTGATGAGCCTTTGACAAGGTATTCAAATGCCTTAATATGCTTCCCATCACTATCCCTGTCAAACTAGTGTGTTTATAATCATTGGCACCATGGCCATACATCCTTGTCAAGTCAACATAAAACCAACATGAAATGAACATAAAATGGTCCAATGGACCTTATTACATCATGAGACAACATGAGACAACACAAAACAAAATATGGATTCCCTTGAGCCTCTTGGTGCTCCTACACCATACTCCCGGGGGTGGAAAAGAACTCAAGTCCCTTGAGGAACCAGATCAACAATAGTGGTACCATGCTTCAAAATGTCTTCTTCACTCATCCAAGTGGCATCTTCAGTAGGTAGGCCACTCCATTTGACAAGGCACTCCTCGTAGGTCTTCTTCCTAGTCTGCTTGATCACCTTGGTGTCCAATATGCTCTCCAACTTCAATGGTTGGCTAGGTGGTAGATCCTTAATCCATTCTTCATCCCCTTCTGCTGTCAGACCTGCATCTGGACCTGCAACATTGTCACCTTTGTAAGGAAATAAGTCTAAAACATTGAAGATGGGGGATATAGCCAATCCTTGAGGAAGTTTAATCTCATAGGCATTAGGACCAAACTTGTGCACAATCCAGCAAGGACCAGTCTTCTTCATGAGGAGTTTTATTGGCTGTCCCTTTGGAAGTCTTTCTTTCTTCAACTGTGTCATCACCAAGTCTCCTACCTTATACTGCACATCTCTCTTCCTCTCATTGGCTTTCTCCTTGTATTTTTCTGTATTCTTTTGGAGAGTCTCTCTCACTCTATCATGGATGTCCTTCATGGCCAATGCAAAGTCTTCTCCTTGAGCACTCCTTCTCTCCAATCCCTGTAGATCCCTTAGTCTAAGAATCCCTCTTGGATGAATCCCATAGACAACCTCAAAAGGAATTCTCCCTATGCTCCTATTGGTGGAATCATTATAGGCAAATTTTGCTTGAGGGATGATCATATCCCATGCCTCTCCATGCTGCTTTGTGAGACATCTAAGAAGATTTCCCAATGACCTATTCACCACCTCAATTTGGCCATCAATATGAGGGTGATAGGCTGAAGTAAAAGACAATTGAGTGCCCAAATTCTTCAACAAAGTACACTAAAAGTGGCCCACAAACTTAGGATCCTTGTCAGTCACAATGTTGAGAGGCAAAACATGTATCCTAAAAATTTCTTTGAAGAATAAACTAGCAATATGGGAAGCATCATTAGTGCATTTACATGGCAAAAAGTGAGCCATCTTACTAAACCTATCCACCACAACAAAGATACTATCAAAACCTCTTTGAGTCCTAGGAAGACCCAAAACAAAATCCATGCTAATACTCTCCCATGGCCTATGAGGAATAGGAAGTCGTTGATATAAACTACCATTTAATGATGTTCCCTTATCCCTTTGGCATATACTGCAACCTTTAACAAACTTTCTAACATCTGATTGCAACTTTGGCCAAAAGTAGAATATCTTCACCTGCTCTAGTGTCTTATCAAGCCCAAAGTGGCCACCTAGACTGCCACAATGCTTCTCCTTTATGATGTTCTCCCTCATGGAACACCTAGGAACACACAATTGGCTCCCTTTGAACAACAACCCTTGCTACAACAAAAATTCAGAGAAATCAGTATGGTAAGAATCAGAAAATTGAGTACAAACCTCATATATCTCCTTGAAATCTTCATCATCCTTATACATTTGCTTGAGGGAATCAATTCCTACACTTTGTAACTGAATTTATTGAACCATGCACACCCTTCTACTTAATGCATCTACCACTTTATTGGCCTGCCCCTTCTTGTGTTTGATGGAAAAAGTATATGCTTGAAGTTGTTCAACCTATTTCATATGCTTGTGACTGAGTTTCTCCTATGAATTCAAAAAACTAAGAGCATGATTGTCAGTGTAAACAATGAATTCTTTAGGCAAAAGATAATGCCTCCATTTTTTCAAGGCTTGTACCATTGCATACAACTCCAAGTCATACGTAGAGTACTTTCTTTTAGCATCATTGAGTTTCTTACTAAAGAAAGCAACCGGTCTACCCTCTTGACTGAAGACAACCCCTATGGCAAGGTTACTAGCATCACATTCCACCGTGAACAACTTATTAAAATCAGGCAAAATGAGAATAGGTTGTTGTGCTACCTTCTTTTTCAGAATTTCAAATGATTCATCATCTACCTTGGTCTAAGAAAACTTACATTTTTGTCCTCCCTTGATGGTATCTAGGATGGGTGCACATATGTGGCTGAAACCTTTGATGAACTTTCTATAGAATGTTGCCAATCCATGAAAACCTCTCACATCACCTACTATCTTAGGAGTTGACCATGAAAAAATAGCCTCCACCTTTGCTGGATCCATCTTCAAATTTCCTTGGGAGATGACAAAACCAAGGTAGGTGAGTTCTTCCTTCATGAAGACACTCTTCTCCATGTTAATCATCAACTTTTCATCATGCAACTTCTTCAAAATCAGGTTCAAGTGCTGCAAATGCTCTTCCTTTGTCCTGTTAAACATAAGAATATCATCAAGATATACCACAACAAATTTTCCAATGAAGTCTTTCAACACCTCATTCATGAGGCGCATGAATGTACTTGGAGCATTGGATAGGCCAAATGGCATCACCAACCACTCATAGAGACCTTCATTTTTCTTGAAGGTAGTCTTCCATTCATCCCCTTGCCTTATTATAATTTGATGATACCCATTGTTGAGATCAATCTTGGAAAACCAACGAGCCCCTCCCAAACAATCCATTAAATCTTCAATCCTAGGCATAGGGAACCTATATCTTATGGTGATCTTATTAATTGCCCTAGAATCCGTACAAAGTCTCCACTTACCATCCTTTTTAGGGGCTAGTACTGTTGGGAGAGCACATGGACTAAGGCTCTTTCTCACCAAACCCTTATCCAACAACTCTTACACTTGCTTGGCAATCTCCTCATTTTGAGATGGTGTCATCTTGTAGGCTAGTTTGTTTGGCAATGTAGACCTTGGTATGAAGTCAATCTAATGGCTTATGTCCCTAATAGGTGGCAATGCATTAGGCATCTCCTCCACCATGATACCCTTGTATTTGTCCAACAACTAATGTACCTCCTTGGGGACTTCTTCCTTACTCTGACTATGCAAATTAGGGCTGTTTTTAGGCTTCAAAATCAGAGCATACCCTTCGGTTCCTTCCACCTTTAGGGTATTAATAAACTCTCTCCCACCTACTATCATGACACTTGACCTAATGTTCTTATCCACACTCTCATCTGGCAAAGGATCCATCTTATACTTCCTACCATTCTTGGTTATGATGAAAGAGTTTGACTTCCCATCATGTTGGGACTACACATCATACTGCCAAGGACACCCTAATAGAAAATGACAAGCATCCATGGGGATTATATCACACAATATATTATCCCTATACTCCCCTATCTCAAACTCTACCCAAGATTGTTCATCTACTAAGACCTACTACCCCTTATTCAACCATGACACCTTATAGGGGTTAGCATGAGGTAGTCTTTTCAATTTCAACTTGTCTACCATTTCTATAGAAACCAAATTCTCAGTTGAACTTAAATCAACAATTACCTTGCATATCTTACCATAGGCCTTGCATGTGGTTTTGAACAATGTCTTCCTTTGAGGGGGTTCTTGTGTTTGAGGCACCTTCAATATAGTTCTCCTCATCATCAATCTTTCTCCATCATGGACTGGGGCTGCACTTCCAATTGGGGAATTGACACTTTGGCAATCATCCTCTTGAATCAATTGGTTCCTTCTCTCTCCTCCATGAGAGCTTGAGGCTTTCTTAGGACACTTGTTCATGGTGTGCCCTACTTGGTTACAATTGAAGCATCTCCCTGTGAAGACACTAGGACCTCTGCCTGGTCCACCGAATCTACCCCTCCCATTGGGTCTCCTTCCTCTAAAGCCTCCTCTTGAACCTGAGTCTCCACTTTGCTCTTGGTAACTAGACTCACCTTGGCTTCTTTGAAACTGATTTCTTCCCCCAAAACTTCCTCTACCTCTAAAATTTCTGCCCCCTCTACCTCTATTTTACTACTCACCTTTCCTCTTCAATTTCTCTTTAGCCCTCAGTGCCATTTGAAAACATTTATCTACCGTCTTAGGGGTCAAGATGTTGATCTCATCATGTATACTGAATTTCAAGCAATTGATATACCTTGCCACTTTTTCCTTCTCATCTTCTACACACCCACATCTGAGAGTAAGTTTGTGAAACTCTTCAGTGTAGGTGGACACATCCATGTCCCTCTGTTTGAGATTTTGCATCTTCTTGCAGATCTGCACCTCATAATCTACTGGTACAAACTGAAATTTAATCCTTTCCAACATCCTTATCCAAGAAGTGATCATACTTCTCCCATTCTTCACCCTCTCACCTTGGGTGTAATTCCACCATGTGAGTGCAGCACCTTTCAATTTGGTTTTGGCAAACTTCACCCTTTTATTCTTAGGTACCTCCTTGTACTCAAAATAATTGTTTAAGGCCTCAATCCACTCCATGACCTCATCAGCATCCATCTTCCCACTGAACATTGGGATCTCCATCTGGCCCTCTGAAGAATCTTTGCCAATTAACTTGATGGCTTCAAGAAAATATTTCTGATCTATAGGTATATCTGCCTCCTGCCTTTGGGGTTCTTCTTCATCTTCCCCTATCTCCACTTCTCCATCATAATCTTCTTCTAATCTCTTCCCTTTCCTTAATGCCTTCAATTCAGCCTAGAGTGCTTCCTTGACTCCATCCTTGATCTTCTCTTCCATCTCTTGGAACTTATTAGCCACCTCTGTGGTCATCCCTTTTGGAGGCATGATGCTAGCCTCTCCTTCACTCTCCTCTACTGACATACACTAAAACTTCTCTTACAACCAAGTGGCAGAACCTTTTGTGGCTCTAATACCAATATGATGTAGAGGACAAGGGAAGACAAAGCAGATTTCAAGGAGTTTGATAGGCCTATACTTATGACTCATATGGAATTTGACATCAAGCACTCAATCCCTTGGAGACAAACATATAGAGGGCTTTTTGAAACTTATCAGAACCTGTCCAAACCATCCAATGGGGTCTCATGACTATATACATGACACTTCATAAACTAACCCAACTCCTTATAGCCCTATTTTAGGGATTAACAGAAGATTTCTCCCAATCTAGGAAACTTCATGGGAAGATAGGAGTGGTTTGAGATACCCTTTTTGGTCATTAATGACATACCAAAAACTTAGCATGGGTTGTTTAAGGACATTCACCATTTCCCTTATGGAAGACCTACTAGAGAGAGCCCCAATTAGCCCTAAAATACAAAGCAACTACTCTTCAGTGGATTCACAAAAATTTCTAAACCACTTGGACACTTCACATAGGTGGAAAAACTATAGATTTTAGGATTTGTTTAACTCCATAGTCGACTGTAGAAAAATTCTACTATGTTGTTCCCTTTGGTGACACCTAACACATGGGTCTTGTTAGGTTTCTTCAAACAATCTCCATCAAACTTAACTCTCTACCATAAAACTTCTCACAACATGCAAAAACAAGCATAAACAAATCCATTCCACTGATCTAGAGGGATTCAAGTTAGTGGAATGGGGTGCAAATACATGATTTCTGTCAAAACCCTAGAATAGGGTTTAACAACCCGTTCTCAAAAAAATGCAGAGATCTTTGCTATAGAAATGTTTCAAGACCTCAAATAAGATGAAAAACAGCCTACACTCACCTTTCTATCATGCCAACATCATGGGACTCTGCAACTCATCTATACAGAAATAGGGCACAGGTAGGAACAGCGAATTACACAGAAAAATAAGCAGAAAACTGAGTTTATCTTGTCTATTTCTTCTCCAAACTTCTTTCACATCACAATGAACATGATCAAGGTCTTTTTGAACATATGCTCAACCTTGACAACTGAATGGGAGGTAGTTTGAGGATGGTGGGAGGTCACAAACTGCCCTGCAACCACCAAACTGCTCCATTTGTCTCTATCTGCAACTATATTGTGTTTACAAGATTAATCGGCATTTACAAGGTGTTCAAACTCCTATTACAAGATTGACGAGCCTTTGACAAGGTATTCAAACACCTTAATATGCTTCCTATGACTGTCCCTATCAAACTAATGTGTTTACAATCATTGGCACCATGGCCATCAATCTAAGCCTGGCTAGGATCTTAGTAATAGATTTTCTTCCACCATAATCCAATGTCTATTTAGATGTTTCAAATGATCTATGGTGTTATCCTCAAATGCTACTATAGCTTGATTTTCTTTCATCTATCCCAATTGTCTAGAGTGTGGAAAATCAAAAGTTGTCTTGATCATGGTAGGGGTTATGTACAAGATTGTAGTTCCATATGCATCATAATTGGTGCAGTCACAGTTAGGAGGGTCCTCAAGAGAACAGTCTAGACCATGTAGCTCAAGTAAACACAATGGAAACAACTCAAAGATATGAAGAAAATGTAGATTCAGCCATTCAGTATATCATAGAATTCAAATACAAATCAGCTGGAAACATGCAGGCTTATAATTAGGGCTCACAGGCCTGATTACAAAATATCATAATATGCACAAGATATAGCTTTGAAGCTCCTTCGCAAAGAATCCAAACTATGAACTTATGCTAATGATCATAATTACTTTCCTAGGCATCTATTACATCAATATATATCATCTTTGATACAAAAGATTCCTCCACGTCGGCCAAGGAAGATCACAAACTCCAATGAAGAGATGTAATGTGTATACACAGATAGGTTAGACCTAATTGAATAGAGTCCCTCCGCAAATGAATGGAATGATGTGTGGATCTTGGGGAAGGTTGGCCACAAACCATATATCATTGAATGATGTGTCATTAGGCTCTGTAAATCAGGAAATGCTCTGCAAGTCTTCTCCTTCAGTTGATTGGTTGAGACTGCTAGGATGCTTTGTTTTGAGAAAATAGTCGATCTTCTGATATCGATAACTTTCCGGTATTGGATCCAAAAACTCTGAAAAGTGGATATTATGTAGGTGACTAAATCTAGATGCACTCTGAGATGCAACTACAGTAGAATGCAGGCCAAAATACAGAAACTACTATGATTGAACTACCTGAACTGAACTAGGAAATGAAAAGAAACAAACTGAAATGCAAATGTTTTTGGTTGATGCAAGATTGCTCTTGAACTAGGGATGCTCCTGCATTAGACATTCAGGGTTATTGAAAAAGTGAGTCCCTCACTTTGGTGGGCTAGAGGAAAACCAAGATGGTCCACCTCAGCCTGGGAAATCCATGATGAATCTTCTTCTAGTCCACCTTTCTACTTCACAAGATATTCTTTGTATTTTCTTCCTCTATGGTGCATGAGCACCTCGAGACTTGAGAATCGGGAGGATTCCATGCATATCCTATTCTATCCAAAGTGTCATGTTGTAAGGCCTTAGTGCCATATGGAGTCATATTTGGCTGAGTAACGGCATAGAATTAAGTCTGTATACGTGTCATTCAAGATTGTAACCAAACTGAAAAGGATGTAACTGAATGGCAGAGGTGGTTGTAGGATGGTTCACCTTCCATCTTGTGTAACTGCCAACGTGAGTCTTTATAGTCGGACTGTGTTCGTTGACAGACACAGTGAGGAAGAGAAGATTTGTATGTATATTTATTCTAAGAGGTAGGAATAAAAGAAGTTCTATTTTGGGTTAATTACAGGGATGTAGATCAGAAGCATTCCACTGGTTGAGATTTCTTCAGAATCAGTGGAATGACTTCCTTAGGAGTAGATTATTTTCCATTCTATTGAGTTTTTGGTGTTTCTGTGTGAGTTGTTCAGTTATAGAGTAGTAGATGTGGACATCAGCATAAGATTCATATTGTTTCACCGAAGGTGTATTGCGAATGCATATCGCAGATGTATATCAAGAATGTATGTGAGAATATACATTGAGTTGGATACAAAAGGTGACTGGTAGGAATGGTAAAGAGAACCAGTGATAACAAGTCATGTCATGTATATACAAAAGTTTGGCATATCAGCATGAATGGTAATATTAGGTAGACAATGTGATGTTAAGCTGACAATGAAGATCTCGCCGATTGAGTCATAACGGGTTGACAAGAGGAAAGGAATTCTGACGAGAGATTCATCTGTACATTAGCCCAGTGAGATTTGAGTTCACCGATATTTGGAGTTTCACCGACGGTGGTAATTTCAAGGGTCATTGGTGAGATCGGGGTGTATTGGTGGAAGAGCTCTCAAGTGTGTCGATAACAAATGTCTTACCAACAAATGAGAGGTGTGGAGTTTCTCATCAGCATGAGTCACAACATTAGAGTGATCCACTCAAGAAAGGTTGATGATATTTGTCTGGCCGATGGGAGTCAACAAGTGAGAAGTCAAAGTTGCATGGTGGCATCGGCCTATCGGCCAATGGATTTTTAGGCTCGTTGATAATATGTTATCTTGCCGATAGTGAAGAATGTGTGTGTATCAATGTTGTTTGGACTTTGAGAAGGATATTTAAAGATGTTTGAGCATTAAATTCTCTGTATTGTGGATTAGATGGGTATTCACCCCTGATTTGAACACTTCCACTGAGCACTCTACATCAAATTGGTATCAGAGCTAGTGAAAGCTCTGGGCAGAGATGTTATGTATTTGATTTCTGTCACTAAGAAGGTAGATGAAGACTTGAAGCAAAATGTTTGGTTGGTGACCATTATGAAAACAGAGATCATAGAAAGTATTTTGAAGGCTGACAGTAGTTGCTAGACTATTGCAGTTGCTCATGCCATCTAGTTACGAGGAGGAATAGGATTCCTATAGTATGTGGGCAGACGATGTTGAGGTCTATCAAGACCATTCACCAATAGAGATTCGGCTGGAAGAGGGTGCAGAGTGAGGCCACTGAGAGAGGGAGAGAGAGTGGTAGTGCATCTCCAGGATCTGCTATTGGATGAGAGGAATGGGTCTGTGTAGAAGCATGTAGGATGGAGATCTGATTGAGCATTGTGTTGTAGTTGTTGAAGCTTTGATCAATCTAAGAGTACTCCATTTCTAGGAGTAGACGGAGCCTGAAGATACTCTGAAATGTTGATGGTAGTTTGCCATTGTTGGTTGGTTGGTCACTATTCCATTGATCTGAAGATTTGAAGCCTGAAGCTAAACAGACAGAGATGTAGGAAAAGGTAGTTTTGTTTTATAGGTACATTTCCAAGGGACTTAGAAATCTTTGTTGGTTGGTTGTATGGTGCAGGAGCACCTCGAGACTTGAGAATCAGGAGGCTTCCATGCATATCCTGTTCTGTCCAAAGTGTCATGTTGTAAGGCCTTAGCACCATATGGATTCATGTTTGGCCGACTAACGGCATAGAATTAAGTTTGTATACATGTCATTCAAGATTGTAATCGAACTAAAAAGGATGTAACCAAACTAAAAAGGATGTAATCGAATGGCAAAGGTGGTTGTAGGGCAGTTCACCTTTCATCTTGTGTAACTGCCAACGTAAGTCTTTATAGTCGGTCTGTGTCCGTTGACAGACACGGTGAGGAAGAGAAGATTTGTATGTATATTTATTCTAAGAAGAAGGAATAAAAGAATTTCTATTTTGGGTTAATTGCAGGAATGTAGATTGGAAGCATTCCACTAGTTGAGATTTCTTCGAAATCAGTGGAATGACTTCCTTAGGAGTAGATTATTTTCCATTTTGTTTAGTTTTTGGTGTTTCTGTGTGAGTTGTTCGGTTACAGAGTAGTAGACGTGGACATCAGTGTAAGATTCATATTGTTTCACCGAAGGTGTATTGCAAATACATATCGCAGATGTATATCGAGAATGTATGTGAGAATATACATTGAGTTGGATACAAAAGGTGACTGATAGGAATGGTAAATAGAACCAGTGATAACAAGTCATGTCATGTATATACAAAAGTTTGGCATATCGGTGTGAGTGGTAATATCAGGTAGACAATGTGATGTTAAGCTGATAATGAAGATCTCACCAATCGAGTCATAACAGGTTGACAAGAGGAAAGGAATTTCGACGGGAGATTCATCAGTGCATCGGCCCAGTGAGATTTGAGTTCACCGATATTTAGAGTTTCACCAACAGTGGTAATTCGAAGGGTCGTCAATGAGATCAAGGTGTATTGGTGGAAGAGCTCTCAAGTGTGCCGATAACAAATGTCTTACCGACAAATGAGAGGTATGGAGTTTCTCATCGGCATGAGTCACAACATTGGAGTGACCCACTCAAGAAAGGCCGATGATATTTGTCTAGCCAATGGGAGTCAACAAGTGAGAAGTCGAAGTTGCATGGTGGCATCGGCCTATCGGCCAATGGATTTTTAGGCTCGCCGATAATATGTTATCTTGCCAATAGTGAAGAATTTGTGTGTGTCAATGTTGTTTGGACTTTGAGAAGGATATTTAAAGATTTTTGAGCATTAAACTCTCTGTACTATGGATTAGATGGGTATTCACCCCTGATTTGAATGCTTCCACTGAGCACTCTGCATCACTCTAGTACTACGTCCAACTCTGCTATCTAAAATGTCCTCAATCTACTTCAGTGCTTGTTGTGATAACTGCTTCTTCAAGTCTTCTTCAATGTTGTCACTAAACTCTGCTTCATGATACTAATATAGGTCTGCAATGTTGAAAATAGGTGATATACCCAATATCTCTAGTAGCTCCACTTCGTATGCATTCCCTGAATCAAACCTTCTGATTATCCTACATGGTCCAAACATCTTCATCTTCAACTTGTTATATGTCCCAACTAGAAATCTTTCTTTTCTCAAGTACACTATCACTTCATCTCCAACTGCAAATTCTTTATGTCTTCTCTTCTCATCTACCTTCTTCTTACACTTGTTGTTCATCTCTTCCAAATGCTTCTTTACCTGCTTATGCATTATCTCCATATGTCCTACAAATTCTTCTACTTCTGCACTCCTCTTTTCTTCCATACTGATGTCTCTCAACTTTATCATTCCTCTAGGGTTTACTTCAATAACAATCTCAAAATGTGTTCTTCCAGTACTCCTATTCACTAAATTATTGTATGCAAACTCTGCTTGTGAAAGAATCAAATCCCAACTTCTTGCCTTCTCTCCAACCAAACATCTCAACAAGTTTTCCAAACTCCTATTTACTACCTCTATCTGTCCATTAGTTTGTGGGTGAAATGCTAAACTAAACTTCAAATCTATGTTCATCTTCTTCCAAAGCATCTTCCAAAAATATTAAAGAAATCTTGTGTCTTTGTCCGAAATTATGCTCTTAGGTAATCCATGTAATCTCACAGTCTCCTTGAAAAATAGGTCAGCTACATGCATTACATCAATTGTCTTCTTAAAAGGTATGAAATGTGCCATCTTTGAAAATTTGTCTACTGCTACAAAAATTGAATCGTGTCCTCTCTGTGTTTTAGGCAATTTCCCATCACAAAATCCATACTTATGTCTTCCCAAGGTCTCTCTGGTACTGTCAAAGGCTTATATAATCTAGTATTCTAACTACTTCCTTTTGCAACTTGATAAATTCTACAACTTTGCACAAATTTCCTAACATCCTTATGTATCTGAGGCCAAAAGTAATTTTCACTTAACAAATCTATTGTCTTATCAATGCCAAAATGTCCTACCAATTCTCCACTTTGCTTCTCTTTGATCAAATTATATCTCATGGAGCTTCTAGATATGCATAACTAATTTCCTCTGAACAACATATCTTCTTGAATGAAATAGGTTAACCATTTACTCCTATCTATCACAATAGGTTCCTTACATGCTTTCCAAGGTTCTACAAAATCAAGATCTTCCTCATACATGTTCTTCAATTCATCAAATCCCAACACTTCAATTCTCATCTATGTTAGCAAGTTCCTTCTCCTACTAAATGCATCTGCAACTTTGTTTGACTTTCCACTCATATGCTTCAACACAAAAGTATAACTCTACATGAACTCTACCCACCTCATATGTCTCTAATTCAACTTTTCTTGACTGTTCAAATATTACAAAGCTTGATAATCTGTATAGAACACAAACTCCTTAGGCAATAAGTAATGTCTCCAGTTCTTCAAGGCTTGAATTATAGCATAGAAATTGTAATTATAAACTGAATATCTTCTTCTTGCATCATTCAACTTCTCACTGAAATATGCTTCAGGTCTACCTTCTTGACTTAACACTGCTCCTATTACATTCCCACTTGCATCACAATCAACTTGAAATAGCTTGTTGAAATTTGGTAATGCAAAAACAGGTTGCTCTGTCACTTTCTTCTTTAATAGTTCAAAACTTTTATCTGCTCCTGATGTCCACTTCAAGTCTTTTCTGTCACCTCTCATTGTCTCTATCATAGGGTTACAAACTGAATTGAAATTTCTGATGAACTTTTGGTAGAAACTAGCTAATCCATGAAATGATCTAACTTCTCCAATGCTCTCTAGTGTTGTCCATTCAATAATTGCTCTTACTTTCTTAGGCTCCATCTTTAATCCTTCTGTAGAAATCACAAATCCCAAATATACTAACTCTTCCTTCATGAAACTACACTTCTTGATGTTTATCAACAACTTATCTTCTCTCAGTCTTTGTAATATTTGTCTTAGGTGCTACAAATGTTCTTTTGTCCTACTGAAAATCAGAATATCATCCAAATATACAATAACAAAATTACCCAAGAATTTCTTCAAAACTTCATTCATCAATCTCATGAAAGTACTTGGTTCATTTTTCAATCCAAAAGGCATCACTAACCACTCATACAATCCTTCATTTATCTTAAAAGCAGTCTTCCATTCATCTCCTTCTCTAATTCTGATTTGATGGTATCCACTCTTCAAATCTATCTTTGTGAAATATTTTTCTCCACTCAAACAATCCATGATATCATCCATCATGGGTAAAGGAAATCTATACTTAACTATAATCTTGTTTATTGCTCCAGAGTCTGTACACATTCTCTATTCACCATCTTTCTTTGGTGCTAACACTACAAGTACTACACAAGGACTCAAACTTTCTCTGATCAAACCCTTCCTCAACAACTCTTGTATTTGTCTATTCAATTCTTCATTCTCTACCGGTGTCATTTTGTGTGCTTCTTTGTTAGGCAAACTAGCTCCAGGTATAAGATCCATGCGATGACTGATACTTCTGATTGGTGGCAATCCTTCAAGTACATTATCTGATTTGATGTCCTCATACTCTGTCAGCAACTCTTTTATCTCCTCTATTTGTGATTCTTCAGTCTCCTTCTTCAATGTTTCAGGCTTCTTAGGAATAAAGGCATAACACATGTTCTCATGTCTCAAACCATCCAAAAATTTCCTTCCATCTACCAAACAAATTCTAGCATTTCCACATACTTCACCCTTAGGATCATCTTCTAAAGCAATCAAAGTAATTCTCTTTCCATTTGATGTTATAGTGTATGTATTCTTTCTCCCAGGATGTATAGCTTTTCTATCATACTACCAAGGTCTACCCAACAAGATATGACATACATCCATAGGCATAATATCACACAATACTTCATCATGATAAGATCCAATATGAAATTTCTTCAAACATTTCTTACTCACCAATACCTTATGATCATCCTGAATCCATGCTATCTGATAGGGCTTAGGGTGTTTCAATCTTTCCAACTTCAGCTTAGTCACCATCTCCTCTAAAACTAGGTTATCAAAACTAACACTATCAATTACAACTTTACAACATTTACCTCTTGATTTACATCTAGTTCTAGACAAACTTTTCCTCTGCGATGGTTCTTCATTTCTCTACCTAAAATAGGGCTCTCCTCATGACAAGTGATTCTCCTTTATTAGGTTTACCAACTGAATTAGGTGATCCAACAGGTTCTTCTTCCACAAAGGCTACTCTTCCACTGTTCTCTGTCCTCTTGCTTGTACTCCCTTGATTACATTCAAATACTCTATGCCCTTCACCTCCACACTTGAAATAGGTTCCTCTGAATGTTCTCCTATCATTTTCTCTTCCTTCTCTTCTGTATCCTTCACTCTGGTATGGACTATGGTTTCCTCTGCAGTAGGAATTTATGCCATCTTTCCAGTATGCATTGTTATCTCTTTCCTCCTTCTTGAATGTATTTTCTTGTCTGTTATGCTCCACATATGATCTGTCTCCTCTAAAAAATGTTCTGCCTCTTTGAAATTTATCTCCTCTGCCTCTCTATCTTGGATCATGTCCCTTTTTAAACTTCTCTTCAACTTTTAGGGAAAATTGATATGCTTCTTCTAGTGTTGTCATCCTTACCAAACTCATCTCTTCTTGAATGTTCAATCTTAGCCCATTGATGTATCTGGCCACTTTCTCCTTTCTTGATTCACTATGTCCCATCCTTATGATAATCTTATGAAATTCTTCAGTGTACTCCTTCATAGATTTCTCCTTTTGTTTCAGGTTTTGCAATCACTTCAACAACTCCAACTCATAGTCAGTAGGTATAAATTGATTCTTCAATTTTGTCACCATTTTGTCCCACTTTGTGATCTTTTCTTTTCATCTTTTGTTTCTATCCAACTAAACTTCTTTCCACCATATAGCAGCATGTCCTTTCAACTTTGTTTTTTCAAATTTCACCTTCTCTAGATCTTCAAATTCTTCATATTCAAAGTATTCTTCCATGTCATTTATCTAGTCAATCAACTCTTCAGAGTTAAAATTGCCAGTATAATTAGGTACATCAACTCTATGTCTTTTTCCAGTGTTTGAAATAGCTTGCAACATCTTGACTTGATCTGATTCTTCATCTTCTTCACCTCCTAGGATTTCTTCAGTCTGATTTGTAGATTAAAATTCTTCATCATCACTCTCATTATCAATTCTAGGGCTTAGTAATTTTCTTCTATCTTCTTCAACATCATCCAGTCTAATTCGCATTGTTTTCATCATTTCCATCATTGTTGACGAGCAAGATTGCACCCATTGTGCAGAGTTGTGAAGCTCAGCAACCTTGTGTAACATGGGATCAAACTCAGGCTGTGGGTGACCTATGTCAAGTTTGAACCTCTAGATTATGGGCTGGTTCCCTTAAAATATTCAATTAGATCTATGACTTTGATGTGGAAAAGGGTTAAAAAGGATCTTCTAAAAGGCAATAAAACTGTAAAAAGTATAGTGATGCACCTAAAAATGATGGAAAACTTGGCAATCTAACTCACAATATATCTCAGAAAATCTATCCACACAAACCACTTTCAGTAAATTGATCACAAAAATGATTCTAAGGCTAGAAATGATTTATTTTTGAAGGAAAAGGGGTTTTTTCAAAACATAAAAGGAAACTCCTCCAATTGCACAGCCTAAGACCTGTGATTTTTAATACTATCTAACTCATGCAAGTACAAATGAGACAATGATTTTAAAGGTTCTGATGTTAAAACACAATAAAATCTCATTTGTACTTGCATTAATCGAAAGATAGATACTTGATCAAGCTAAAAAATAAAGGAAATAATTGCAAAAAAGACAAAGTATAGAACCTGTAACCTGTTGTAATCTCTATAAATCTGCAAATAAATGAGTTACAAAACCTTCTCTCTCTCAAAGTGTAAAGAGCAAAAAAGGCAAGAACTAGAAAAACCTAATTTTTTCTTACAATATATAGTTTTGCTCTCTAAGAGACCTAGAAAAGTTAACTACAGTCAACTGCCTCTAAAAATAGGTTCTCCAAATTGATTCATGAGCAAACAATGAAATCCCTAAAAATAAGGGCAAAAACTATCCCAAAATGAGCAAAAATAACTCCAAACTAATCCTCTCGATGTGTTTGACCAAAAAGTTGACGAAAACTCTCCAATTTGTCCTCTAAATCATGTAAAAAGGACTCCAAAGTCTTCAGTTAACTCAACTCCTCCAATTTTGCATGATTTTGTATTGCAAATGATGTGGGCAAGGAATAAAGTAATTATGAGATAATTACTCTATTATGAGTTACACTTTGCCTTATGTCTATGATTTACAACTTGTGACAAAATAATAAAGTAATTTATAAAATATTACTTTATTACTTGTTTACATTATTTTTAGTTGTAAAAACATGCAAGAATGGATGAAAAGAAATCAATCCCTTATCTCTCCCTTTTGATTTACATAATTTGCATGACTCCATTAACAATGATGCCAAGAGGACTAGATCATCATGCATGCAAAAAGATAGAAAATATCCCTCTCCTTATGTCTCCCATGCAAAAATAGATCATCTCATGCAAAACAACACCTTATTTCTCCATGCAATCATACATCATACATATGTATACAACCTTATTACTCCATGCATAGAAGAAGAACACATCATGCATCATAAGTGCATACAAGGTATAAAAATAATACCACCTTATCACTCCATGCATATCCTTTCATATACCATGCATCTATACAAAAAATCCTTATATTTTTATGCAACAAAACAATATCATATACCCTTCACCACCTTTGAAAAATATTTGGATACCTTATCACTCCTTCATAATGCATACTATTATGATATTTAACCAATGTAAATCCATGCATATTCTTTGACTTCATAATGCAATTATTACCTTATCCCCATTTCTACCTTTCTTCATACCTTTGAATAATTACCTTCGCTGACTTTAATAATCATATGCCCTTTGGCAAAAATGAATATAAGGCATTTGGCCTTGTCCTCATGCTGTCGATCCTTAGGGAAGAAAAGAAAAAGGCTTAAGCCTTACCTCGACATGATTTTTACATTTGACTTTGCAAAGAATATCAATGAAAACGCAAAAGAGATCTCAGCCTCATGGGACCCTATGGCTTGATCATTAGGTCTTAAGACTTAACAAGTCTTGACCACGACATGAGATAAGGTGATGATTTATCTTTTTGGAAAGTCAAAAGAAAAATGAGAAAAGATGAAGCCATTGTTGACCAAAAGGAAGTTTCAAACCCTAACTCATCATTTTGATGCTTGTCATTCACTTGAGCTCTCACTGTGCTTACTCCAAGCTTAGATAGGGTTTGATGGTATTCTCACTTTTATCTACAACTCTTGGGCTTACTTGGTTGATTTACTCTACATTTTCTAGCATAAGAATGAAAGATGAGCTCTCTGTGTAAAAAACTAGGCCATTTTCTTTGATTTTCTATGACTGTATCTTCATTTGGGCCGCGGCCATATGGTTTTCTGAGCATTTTATGAGTTCTGTATTCCATTTTCTCACTATGGTTTCTTCATTTCTCTATAATCCTCCTTTCTTGGCATCGATCTCCTGCACTTTTAAGGGGTTTAAAAAAAATACATAGGCCCGCGGCCTATGACTTCTCCTCCATTGCAAAGCACAAGGTAAGGTCCCATTCTTGCTTCACCATTCAAATTTCTTTTGACTATATACTTTACTTCTAGAAAGGGTTTTGAAGAAATGACATGGTTATGTTACATTTTTGAAGGAAAGGTCCTTCCTGGTCATGGCCATGACTGTATTTTCTTTTCTTCAACTTCTTTCTTTTACAGATATGAAAATACAAGGTTTTGAAAAATATGTTATATGGGTTTTCACTTTTATTGCAAAAAAACATCTCCTCTAGTCATGACCATGCTATACTCCTTCTGTATCTTGATTTATTTGAGAAAGAAAAAGAACCCATGAGATCGTTTAACTTGCATCATTTTTGAAAGGTTACTTTGGTTCATTTGGCAGAAGAAGAAACAAAACCCTCTGTAAATATGAAGAAAAACCACAAGGGTTTCAAAAAAATGATATGGGTATTGCAAATTTATTGCAAATAATTTCTTCTTAGCTACAGCCTGTAGCTATTCTTTTCTCTGTGCATATATTTCCTATAAATCTACTATTAGATGCATTTCTGAGTGTACTCTTTTGTCTTAAAAATTTGGCTTCTCCTTATTCTTTATCTGCAGTTTTGTATGAAAACCCCATATGGGTGTTACTCTGCATTGGGGCTTCTTTTATCATTTCTCTGACTGTAACTTCATTATGCAAAAAGTGATAAGGATTGCAAAAAATAAGAATTTAGGTGACAATACAAACTGGGCATCATTATTTTGTATATGTAGGAAAAATAAAGACACACAAAACCCCTCATTCTTTGTATATAGATATATCTCAATCTATGTCTAGATGTATGAAAGAAATGGTATCTTGTGAACACTGTTTCTTTTTCTTCTTTGCATCTAATACATTTGAAGTAGCAATATACTTCAATGTTTATGCTTCTTCTCCTTCTGCTTGACATGAACATTCTGAAGTATTTCTTTGTATATGCTACCTCCTGTAGTTTTATTATTCATGACTATTCCCTGTATATGCTATTCCATTTTCTGTTTTAATGAACCTGTAGCTATATCTTTTATACTAATAGATCTTGTACTTCCTATCCTTCATAACTGTTCATTCCTCTGGCATGGCTATTTCACATGCTATTTTGTATGATTGTACCTGTTGATAATACATGACTGCCACATCACACCTTATTTAAAACAAGAATGGAATAGTACCTTGTGTTTTTTTGCATGTGTCTTGGTACTTGGTCATGAACCTGCTACCCTCTTATTTGCAACTATAATTTTATCTTTCATTTGTTGATGTATCATTTTCAAGCCTCTGTCAGTTAAGACAAGGTTTAAGGTCTTCTTTCTGGTATCTGTCACTAAGTATGACATAATGCATACCTTTTCTTGTCCTTGAATAAGTTGATACATTTGTGATATTGATATTATCTTTTGGCATTCCTTATGCACCTGCCATATGATATGATCTTGATATGCTCTTGATCTTGATGACTATATCATAATGAGCTGCTCCATTATTCATCTCTCAAGCACATGACTATATCTTTCACATGCTGAGATGTGATTTCATTTATGCATAGAGAGCATGATATCTTTATGATGAAATGATACATTATTCTTTTAATTCTGTAGCAACACCTACTCTATTTTAATGCTGCTTCAAATGGCTTTACACATGATGTGGCATATATGTTGTTTCATTATTCAACTGTTCTATCTATGAGGTATATCCGAACAACAAATTCATACTTCAATCACAACAAAAAGATGGAAAAAGTACCTTCTATGGTTGTACTCCATTCTTTTGACCACTGTACTTCTGTCCTTGCATATTGACATCTCTTGAATAAAATCACTACTCATTCTATAGCATGTGTATGATGAAACATTTTGAATATGATTATCTGATTTTAACAAGCTCTTTTCTAAAGTGAGCATAGTTTATAGGAGCAACTTCTCTTTTTCACTTCTCTTATGATGAATTCACTCCATTTGCTATGTTGACTGTTCCAATGCATAACAATCTCTTGAATAGTGTACTCTATTTATTGAAATATGATGTCCTTCTTGGATGAATAGGAAGGAAGCATGCTAGGCTCTACCCTTGTGGGAGCCACATTTTCTCCACATGCTTTAATGTCTTCAAATCAGCAACATTACTTTTCCTATACCTACACAGTGAACAAACAAGTTAGCATAAAAACATTCCTCTTGAAGTTGATTGATCTTTCTCATGATGATCTGATTTATTACACATGTTTGATTATCATATTAATGCACAATGTTAGCAAGTTTTATATGTCTGTTGACAAAGCATATGATGAATCTGCATATCCGGAGATTCTAACAGAGCTTTTCTCCAATTTTACAAGTACACTATCCTGATCAGGAGCAAAAAATATGAAGGCATGAAGATCAAGCAACTAGTCAAGAGGATCAACCTTCAATAAGGCAATGATGGATATCCATTTTCCTCATGTGTTCTTTTCTTTTCCTTTTATCCACAGATGTATATCTTGCACAATGTTTGCATTGGCTTAGTTCAGTCACTCCCACGGCTTGTGTGGGACACATTTAAACATTTTCTTAAATATGATCAGTTACTTTACCTTATACAAATGATTTATGTATGTTTTCTTTCTAAATCAAGTGCATAGGATAGAACAGCTAAATCTAATTTGAAACATATGTTTAAAACATGATAATGAAATGACAGTTTGTAAAATACCTTTCCTTCACACTGAACTGTGATATTTGAAAAATCCAATCATATCATAACTGAAAGATAAAACCAGTTAGCTACCACCTATCATTCATTGGATGTCTGATCTCTTGTCATTTGATCACACTTCATTTGTCAGGATGGTTTGATAGTTCTGATTGGACTGCCACATTATCCTGACAAATGATCCTTACTATTCTCTTGCCAAGATATCATACATTCAACTGATTGATCATACACTTAAATTTTTTTCTTTTATTCCTTTTGTGACAACAACTCAGGCCTCGCTAAATTAGGTGTGAACATAATTTAGTAACAATCATCTCATCCATTCTTCCAGCCACTATTCCAACAGCACAGATTCTCCTCGGTGGCATCCTTCCAAGGATCAAGTGTAACTGCCTCAAATTCAACGACCAGGCTACAAGGTGACAACTGCTTCACAATTGGTGATCGGTTGCAACACAAGTAACCTGCCTTAGATTCGGCAATCTGTTCATAGCAATATCTAATGGAATTCCTTTGCCAACATCGCTTAATTCACTCCCAAAGATTCAAACTTTCACTCTGATACCACTTGGTGCGGTCACAATTAGGAGGGTCCTCAACAGAATAGTCCAAACCGTGCAGCTTGAGTAAACACAATAGAAACAACTCAAAGATATGAAGAAAACGCAAATTTAGTCATTTAGTATATCATAGAATTCAAATACAAATTGGTTGGCAACATGCGGGCTTACAATTAGGGCTTATAGGCCTAATTATAGAATATCAAAATATGCACAAGATATAGCTTTGAAGCTCCTTCACAAAGAATCCAAACTATGAACTTATGCTAATGATCATAACTACTTTCCTAGGCATCTATTACATCAATATATATCATCTCCGGTACAAAAGATTCCTCCACATCGGCCAAGGAAGATCACAAACTCCAATGAAGAGCTATAATGTGTGTATAGGTTAGACCTAATTAAATAGAGTCCCTTCGCAAATGAAAGCAATGATGTGCGAATCTCAGGGAAGGTCAGCCATGAACAATAGATCATTGATGTGTCATTAGGCTCTATAAATCAAGAAATGCTCTGTAAGTCTTCTCCTTCAGCTGATTGATTGAGAATACTAGGATGCTTTGTTCTAGGAAAACAATTGATCTTCTGATAGTGATAACTTTCTGGTACTAGATCCAAATGCTCTAAAAATTGGCTATGATGTAGGTGAATGAATCTAAATTCTAAGTCTAGGTCCACAAGGTCTGAGATGCAACTACGATAGAATGTGGGCCAAAATACAGAAACTGCTACTAACTGAACTACCTAAACTGAACTGGGAAATGAAAAGAAACAAACTAAAATGCAAATAAATAGAAATGCAAATATTTTTGGTCAATGCAATATTGCTCTTGAACCAGGGATGCTCCTATCCACTCGGTGATAGTGTTTTACAACTACAAGAAATAACTTGAGACACTGCACTAAAACTAGAAAATAGGCCACATGAGCCAACCCTGAATTTGCAATATTCTAAACCCTAAATCAAAAAAACACTAAAAACTCAAACCTACATATCTAACCCTCATTGGGTAAGACTTAGGAGGTGGGACCTTGGTGCAAATACCAGACTCATGGGGATGGGGGTAGTCACTTGACTTGGGCTGCTCAACTTTCTCTTCCTATTGAGCATGAGGAAGGATAGAAGCAGTCAATGGATATCGAATGATCGTAGGGATAGCAACTGGTTGGCTAGAGGAGGAGGTGTTCTAGTAAGTTTTTTATTTTCCTTATGTTAGGGAATATTTAGTTTTCCTACACATATATTAAGCTTGCTTAGGTTATATAAGACATGGTTAATATGAGGACATGTGGCATAATCCATCAGATACATGTGTTGCTCTTACCCACCTTTGGGTAGTTGAGCCTCACACCACCCTCTTTTGGACTTATTTTCCACCTCTCATAACCATATGTTTGTCTGATCTAGGTAGGTACAATCATGTAATCTGGCATTTATCAATTAGGTATAACTCCCAACTATTTTGGGCCATTAGGAGTTATTACCTCTTTTAGATTTATTTGCCCTCATTTTGCTATATAAAAAACACTTCCCTCTCTTTTTTTCTATTGAAGAAGTTCAGTGCAAGGGAGTGTTGATGCATTCATATATGGGTTTTTGTTCTTGCTTTCCCTTAGTCTTTTTGATCTTGGGTGGCTTCATAACCAAATCTAACATGGTACCAGAGCTAGTTGTGAGTTGTGGGTTAGTAGTATTTTAGGAAATCCGGGTCCTATTTGTAGACACCTAAAATTGGACTGCTCTGCAAACCAATTTGCCGTACCTCTACACTCATCTACTCCCCTAATCTGCATATCCCTGATGATCAATTAATTCACCTAATTGATTCATTTAACCTTACAACCCTAATCCCTATCAATTGAATGAATATTCTTAATATTCATTTAATTGATTTATCCATTTCCCTAAATCTCTATTAATCCTGATTATCTAATTAATCATGCTTAAGTTAATTAAGAAAACACTTAATTAACCTTGTCCCCCACTCATCCACTAACCTAAATATAATATTCAGATGTCTCCCACTCACTCCCAATCACTGAATTTAATATTCAGTTGTCCCCCATTATCCTTCACTCTCCCCAAAGATGAATTATTTATTCATCCACTCCTCCACTCTTCCCAAAATGGGAATTTTTAATTCATCCACTAAGGAATAAAAGAATCACTTTTATTCCTAGCCCTTGATCTTGTCAATTGAATCCTCACCATTGATCCTCATCTCCAAAATCCTATAAATAGGACCC
This sequence comes from Cunninghamia lanceolata, assembly GCA_027924645.1. Lineage (NCBI taxonomy): Eukaryota > Viridiplantae > Streptophyta > Pinopsida > Cupressales > Cupressaceae > Cunninghamia > Cunninghamia lanceolata. The sequence goes on from BSBN01000547.1 coordinate 18,483,007, forward strand.
CTCTCTAAGCCATTAGGGAGACCATTCCATGCACCAAATCTCTGCCCAAATCTCTCCAGAGAGACCACTTGAAGGCATCAGAACTCTATCCAAATCAGTCTACAATCTCCTAATCCTATCAAACCTCTGCCAAAATCTTGGCTCAAGCCTATCCAATCCATCATCTAATCTCATCTACATTGTGTTGTGAGCATTTGAGCAATCCACATTTACACACTAATCAGGGAAACATCTGAGGAGCTCTGTTGGGTGCAAGCTCCTTCTCGCATGGATTTGTGAGGTCTTCATGAAGGTATAATCATTTGTTTATGCATTAGATTAGTTTATTATCTTCAATTGATTTCATTGATCACATTTTGGCACACCCGCTCTCGAATCCAATCGTCAATTTAAGAAGGTTTTATTGTCAGAATCTTCATTTTCTAACCCTCTTTGTGGCAAGTTTTATGAGTTTTGGGACTAACCTGTTGTAGGTTGCGTCTTGGGCCAAAACTGACCTCACCGTTGCAACCAGAACGTTGTTTCCGAGTTTTTTGACAGTAAATTTGCATATATTTGGTGACTGAAATTTTTGAAAGTTTTCAAAAAATTTTAAGGTACAGTTCGTACTGTATGGATCCATACCATATGGATTGACCATACTACGCCATATAGTATTTTGGTGTTTGACGTTGCAGGTATTAATGAAGTTGCAGGTTTCATGTATCTGTCTGCAGGTTTCAGGCCGCCGCCACCCGACAACCACTTCCACCACCTGGTTTAAACCCTTATACCTCATGCAGAGCCACCACTACTGCTGGCACATAGTCCATAGGTAGAAACCACCGCTGCTGGTACACAGTCCATAGGTAGAAATTGCTGCCACTACCCACCTCGCAACCCTTATTCCTCCCGCGCCACAGCAACCCTGACGCCGCCGCCTGAGCCTTCGCGCCCCCCGTCCCCACCTCCCAGGCTGTGCATCCCCCCTGCCTCCGCTGCCTGCCTCTGCCCCCCGCCGAACCACCTCCCATGACCTATCTTCCCTCCTCCCTTCGGCTCCCCCGCACACCAGTCGCCATTTCACAACCTGTCCCCCGCCTCCCTCCAAACACTGATTCCGCTCTGCCGACCACCAACTTCCCCACCTCTGTGCATCCCTCACTGCCTGCCGACAACCCATAGTCCTCCCCCGACCCCCGTCGCTGCCCATCCACCATTAATCCACCGCCACCCATCGACCATCACACAAAAGAAAAGCAAAACTTTAGATTTCAAACCTTAACATTTTCAGTTAGGGCTTTACTTTCTTTTTTTGCCCTTGCTGAACCCCTGGTCACATGGATGACCAGGGGCTAGGCTAAACCCTTAACTACCAATAGTAAACATTAACCACCAGAGAATGTGCATGTGACCACGTTTCATTGACTGTTAGTGGTCAGTGGTCAAGCAGTCAATCAGCCTGGTGCCTCCTACATGCCAAAGGAGGCTGATTTTTTCTCTTGATCATAACTTGGCCATACGATGTCAAAATCGCACAAATGAGGACTCGATGGAAAGCTAATAGGACAAACTATGTAGTTGTGAGGTTTTTATTAGGTGACAGTACCTTTTTCCCCTTTTTTTCGCAGTCAAAGTCAAACTTGCATTTAAACTTCAAACCCTCATATCTTTTGCAATTTTGATCAGTTTTCAGTGAATTTTTTTTCAAATTGCATAGAATTTTGCATAGAATCTGTTCATGCAATTTGTTTTCTTGTATTAGTTAATATTTCATCAAATTTTCTCCTATTATCAATTTTCACATTACAATCTTTTTGGCTAGTCTACTTGCTCCGTTTTTGGTTTCGTGACTTGCAGGTGATCATTCGGGACTGAAGCAACATTAGGAGCAGCAAACACATCAATTTGGACAGCAATTTTATTAGGTGCCTTAGTTTCATCCTTTATCTCATAATCTTGCTTTCATCACACATCTCAATTTGGGCCTGTAAAATGAACATTGTTTGATCAATCACATATTGAAATCAAGCTTAAAATCAACCATTGTCTTCAATCACATTTTGAAATTGGGGCTAAAAAGAACCATTGTTTGATGTGTTTTCATCACATTTCAATTTTCTAAGGTCAATTAATCAACTATGAGTGTGAATCACGTGGGTGTGTGTATGCTCTCTCCTCACACCGTAAGGTGATCTTGGAGATCAAAAACACCTCACTTGATTCGCTTTTGTCAATCCCCATCCTAGGAGGCCTACTAGGGGATTTCATCACCCCTAGGGATGACCTCATTCGAGGCTGAATCGAAAGACACCCTCTTTGAAATCAGAATCCTATCACTCTTGGCTAAGCCCCAAAGAACTTTCTACATTTGGGAAGTGAAGGTGAAGGGTGGGTTACCCCCTTCTCCCGGCTATGTGGAAAGATTTTGTTTTCAAATTCCTAGTCAACCTCATCTAAACATTGACCAAACCTAATTGGCCATACCTTACATCAAACTAGGCATTAGAGCATGTTGATTTGTCTTACACGTGCTTGTTTAATCATTATCATATTCTTCCAATTCAAAATTCAAGGTTGCTTGTGTCTTGTGTGAGTGCTTTTTGTTTGTACATGTGATCATTTGCTAAACATTGCCAAATCAAACTACAACATCAATGACAAACAAATTAGAATATCTTGATCAAAAACTTTAATCTCTGATAAGGCAAGCAAACTTAGGTCCCTCGCCCCAAGAGTGTGTAACAATTCTTCAACAAATGGATGCCTTACAACAAGAATTGACAAGCTTAAAAGCTGAATGGGCCAGTACTAGCTATGCCTCATCCCAAAACCATACCTTATTTTCCCATCTTAATGATACTATCAACAAGGAAATCGCCACTTCAAGAGGGAAATCATATATCACCTCGTCTACTAGTCCTCCTTCACCATCTTCTATGACACATATTCCAAAACATACCAGTCCTATGCCAACATCGCCATCGAGTTCCCCCAGCTCTACACTATCAACCAAGGAATCCTCAGATGATTTGTGGAAACAAGTTTTTCCACATTTATACAACAAAAGCAAAGCTAAGGAGAACTCTAGATCCACTCATCCATCCCTTCATTCATCTACCCATACACCTACGAGGGATGTGATCCAAGGACTATTAGCTAAGAGTCAACCATGTCCCCAAAGTCTGGTCCTTGACCTTACCAAAGATTCTTCCAATACCATGTCCAATCCCACAACCCCTTCATGTCATCCACAATGCCTTGAGCTTCTCAATGAGCCTTCTACCATGCACCAGAGTCAAGGTCCGTCACACCCTCATATTGTTGACCACGAGCCTATCCAAGAGCCCTCAATTAACATTCTTAGCCCTTCCAGCCCATCATGTGACCAACAAGCCATCAAGCCTATTCAAGAGTCTCCTATTATGAATCCAAGTCAAGAGTCATCATGTTCTCATGTTGTTGACCAAGAGCCTATCTGAGAGCCTTCCACCTCCATTCAAGCAACCCAAGAGAAATGTCAAGAGTTTAATCCTAAGCATGTGGAAACATTAAGCCCTAGTCCAACTCAAGATCAAAACACTTTCATGCAACCCATCCATAACCTATATCTTTTCCCTAATCAAGATACTAGTGTTGATGAAGAAGCTATCCAGGAGCCACTTGATCCTATACATGAGCAAGAGATTCAGTTTCCAACCATGCATAACCTATATCTCTCCTATGATCAAGATATTATAGCTGATGACGAACCTATACAAGAGAACATTAATCCCATCATGCTAAATCCTATCTATGATCAAAATCCCATCTATAATGAAGAACCTATCTATGATCAAAATCCCATCTATGATGAAGAACCTATCTATGATCAAGCAGACCATGATGATCCTCTTAGCCCACTTTATGTATTCCATGGTCCTGAGCCTAGCACCCCATCTAGTCCTACCCAAGATCCAACAACTTCCACTTCCTTCGATGAGACACTTGCCTCCCAAGCAAGCATAGAAGATCAAACCAGTAATACTCCTCTGCCATCTGTTATGGACCAAGCGGCAAATTCTGCACCATATATCCTTGGTCTTACTACCTTCATGCATGAATGTTCTTTCTGAGAACACCAACAACCATTATCCACTTTCCCGCCTTCTCCATCCAATAAAGAACTTGTGTCTAGTGTTCCACCTACACATAATCCCGCTGTCCACCGCATACTCCAGAAGATGAACTATCAAGGTAAAGGCTTAGGCCTTCATGAACAAGGTATTTTGGAACCTATCCACGTCAATGTTCCTCCACCTTCATACGGCCTTGGATACATACCCCAAGGTGCACAAACTCAAGATGTTGGTACTTCCTCCACTCCTCCTAAGTCTACCACTTTACATCGCAAACACTATCATATCCCCAAAACATATGTCGCCATTCCACCTCCATCATCCTATAAATGTCAAAAGCATGTGTTCATACACCTTCCACCATCCACGTTACCTTCACTCCTTCCAACTCCCAATGTCCCTCCATCCACCTTGCCACCGTTGCTTCTGACACCTAACATACCTATCATTCATAAGTATCCTTACATCCCTAAACATGGCCAACAAAAGCACACATCATTTAAGTATACAGCTTCCAATCATTCCATCCACTCCACCCACCCCATGGGATTCAAAAGCAAAAAGTTTGATGCCTTTATCCATAAAGCTAAAATTCCTCCCAAAAATCCTAATGGTCTTCATACCTTAGGACATAAAGAATCAAAATCAAAGCAAAGTTCATCTAAATAGCCATCAAACCCCTTACCTCCAAATGCAAAGCCAAAAAGCAAAATGGTTTGGGTTCCTAAGAAAATAGCTAGCAAGTCAAATCAGGCATCCTCATCCACATCTTAGGAATCCCAACCACCTATATCCATCCCAAAGCCTACTTCCATCCAAAACTTCCATTCCCTTCAAAAATCTTACAAGCAAAACAAAAGCACTAAATATACTAAATCTATGTGGGTTCCTAAATCACTTCATCAACCATCTCCTAAGCAAACATCTCCATTGCTTCCTACACCACCATCTCATCAAAAGCTTCAATGTTTATCACGATGTGTGCAGCCGTTGGTCATGGTTCCTTTCCACTTCACAACACCTCCACATAACTACATCTCCCCATCTTACATCCATTATCCTACACATCTTCCTCAAAATATGCCTATGGTCCATGCTTTTGCATAAGCCCTCCCTCCATATCCTGCATCATAATCCACTATCTACCTATGCCATATCACTTTCATACGATCCCCTACCAACATCTGTGAGAGCACTGGACATTGTCCATTCGACAATATATATCTAATGGGACTATCACCTTTCAAGGAACTCTATACTGGAGTCTTTCCATATCCACCTTCTCCTATCCAAATATTCAAAAACAAAAAAAAACAAAAAAATGAAAAAAGTAAAGAGAAATCGCTTCGTCCAATGGTGAAAACTTGGCAAATAGGTGCCTTGGATAAGTACCATGATGAAAACCTGGCAAACAGGCGTCATGTGTAAATTGATCTTCTATGTCACCTACACTTGGGGGTACCTTGTCTCATCGGCATATCACTCTTCTCCTACTAGTTTCCTTTCATACTGTTTCCTATCCTATCCTCTATCCGTTGCATGCCTATCCTGTCTCGTCCATCCATCCACACTTCCTTCCCTCTATTCTTTGGTCTTGATAAAGATTGGGGGCACAATGTTGACAAATGTTCTAGATGTCTCTTGGCATACCTTATCCCTCCATACCATGCAGATCATTCATTATCCGCTCATCCTCCTATCATCATTAGCATTGTCATGAACAATCCTCCGTACTCTACCTGCAATGGGGCATGTTACACTTATGTGACATAGTCCTTGGAGATCACATCCTTGGTTGCTTCTACCTACCCATTCCATTCACCCATACATCTACCTACTTGTGGGGTTTCCTTGTCATCAGTATCATCTGACCCATATCGGTTCCATATCGTGTCTTATCTGATCCATATCCATTCCATACCGTGTCTCTATACGATCCATTTCTAGGGTCCATTCGAGTTCTTCTTGAGCTACGTCACCTCTGCGTTGTCATGTAGGCAAGGCCATTCTTAATGTGCCCCCGAGGCTTTGCTCTGCTTCCCTATCCATACCATATCCAATTGCAAGTCTATCCTTAATCCATGCCAATCAAGTCAAGTCAATCTTGTCAAATGATCTAATCACAATCAGTGGTCTTGATCCTTGTCCAGTCGTAAACCATATCAATCAGTCATAACTATCCTTCGTGTTGCTCTAGGGATACATCACTCCCAGCCATGACAACATTGTCGTATATCGTTATCATATGTCTTAGACATGATGTCGCATTGTCAAAAACTAGACCCGGAGTCTTATATGACATACTTCATTCTTGAAACCAGACATCATCAATCTATATCATGGGTTTACTGCTTGACAGGGGCAATACCTTGTTTGTGCCTACATCATTCATGCATACTTGTTGACTTGCTTGTGTGTGTCATCTTTTTATCTTGCATTCCATATCATTCATCCATTTCTTATCCACTTTCACCTCTAGACTTGGTGTTCCCTTGTCATTGGTATTTAGCACAAAGGCTATCCACACAAAATCCAAGACACCATCAGAATAAGCCATTCTTTTTCCAAAAAATCCAAAATCAAAAAAACATCACAAATATCAATAAATACCAAAACAATAAAAAAACACAAAATTCCAAAAATAATTTGTTCATCATCGCATTTGTCATCAATAAGCTTACACCAGATCCAAGCATCGCATCACTTATTGAAGCTTTGTCCTTAATAAAAAATCATCAACTATCGCATTAGTGTCAATTGTAACTTGTCACCGTCATATCTTGAGCCAATCTTACACCACCAAAACATGATCCAATCATCAATCGATTCTTGCCTTAGGATATATCATTCCTACGATAGGCAGAATATATCCAATCATCAATTGATTCTTGCCTTAGAATATATCTTTCCTACGATAGGCAGAATCTATCTAATCATCACTCGATTCTTGCCTTAGGATATGTCGTTCCTATGATGGGTAGAATCTATCACCTCACTATCTATTTTGGCAAAAGATACAATGGTCACTTGTTTGGTTCGTTGGTCTTTTAGTTTTTGATTTTTATCTTTTGTCCTATTCAATGATTACATCAAAGCTACCTTGATCTTACTATATCATGGAATGTGGTGAAAACATCTAGAATGGGGCATAGTCTTGCTTTTGTATGCTGTGCTTGTGGTTTGGTCTCATTACTCCAAGCTAGTATTCATATCTTGATTGATCATAGGGTCGGTTCTAGCATATTGATCTCCTTGTGCATCTAAGGTTAATCATACCTTTTATGTACTAAGGGCTTATGCTATGAGTCCCCTTCCCTCGTCTTGACAAGGTTGTACTATCTTGGGCATGCATGGGATCATCCCTTTGTCTACGTGTCTAGTCCATGCAAATGTCGGATAAACATCATCACCCTGGTCTTCTATACCTTGGTGAACATATCCACTTTGCTATAGCAAACCTAGGATTGCTCAAAATCAGTTTCAGCACAATGTTCATCTACCAATCTGTCCCATCCATTTCGAGAGCACAACCGTGTTCTCGCAACCTGCCTATCCTCTCAAGGGGGCATCACCCTTACCAATTATTCCCAAGCCCTATTCTTCCAAACCAAAATCTTTTTTCTATCCAATCCATCTCTATGTTTTAACTTCTTTGAAATGATGCTGCTTAGCCGCAACACCATCTCAAAGAGGGGCAAAATGTAGACACCTAAAATTGGACTGCTCTGCAAACCAATTTGCCGTACCTCTGCACTCATCTACTCCCCTAATCTACATATCCCTGATGATCAATTAATTCACCTAATTGATTCATTTAACCTTACAACCCTAATCCCTATCAATTGAATGAATATTCTTAATATTCATTCAATTGATTTATCCATTTCCTTAAATCTCTATTAATCCTGATTATTTGATTAATCATGCTTAAGTTAATTAAGAAAACACTTAATTAACCTTGTCCCCCACTCATCCACTAACCTGAATATAATATTCAGATGTCTCCCACTCACTCCCAATCACTGAATTTAATATTCAATTGTCCCCCACTCTCATCCACTCACTGAATTTAATATTCAATTGTCCCCCATTCTCATCCACTAAACTGAATTTAATATTCAGTTGTCCCCCATTACCCTTCACTCTCCCCAAAGATGAATTATTTATTCATCCACTCCTCCACTCTTCCCAAAATGGGAATTTTTAATTCATCCACTAAGGAATAAAAGAATCACTTTTATTCCTAGCCCTTGATCTTGTCAATTGAATCTTGACCTTCCATTCTCATCTCCAAAATCCTATAAATAGGACCCCTCTCTAAGCCATTAGAGAGACCTCTAAAGACATCAAACCTCTGCCCAAATCCTATCCAATCAATCATCCAATCTCATCTACATTGTGTTGTGAGCATTTGAGCAATCCACATATACACACGAATCAGGGAAACATCTGAGGAGCTCTATTGGGTGCAAGTTCCTTCCCGCATGGATTTATGAGGTCTTCATGAAGGTATAATCATGTATTTATGCATTAGATTAGTTATTATCTTCAGTTGATTTCATTGATCACACTATTCTTTCTTAAAAAAAAAGTATGCTCTTCTCTTGCATCCAATGATGACCTGGAGAATTAGAAACACTGGAGAGAAATTTTAGTTTTTGAGGAGTGTCTGTGTCTAAGCTTGTCATTTGTAGGTATATTGGAGCTTCTTGGAGGCATTCTGAGCTCACCATCAAGTTCAGAGTAGCTGGAAAAGTCAAATCAGGCTTTTATTTTGTCTGAATTAGACACCAGAGGCGAGATCTATGAAGGGTAGAAGAATAATGTTTTACTATGAAGATCCAGCAAGGCACTCAAAACTAGGGCACTTTGATGCAAAACAGACTCTGTCATCGAGTCCAAAAGGCCAAAAACCCCCTATTTTCATATATAATTTGTCCAATTTGGACAAAGTTGTCTAGAGGGGCAAAGTTTTTGCAGGCATAACCGTATGACCCCCTATGCACATCATATGGTATAGAAAATATTTTTTGCATCATAAAAAAACATATTTTTTGAAATGTATTTTGCAGTTTTTATTTTATTAAAAATATTTGTTTAAAAAAATAAAATTAAAAAAAAAAAGAATTTTAAAGGGCAAGGCCCTGTGCACTACGTAGGCATGTACCCCATACTAGGGCATACCGTAGGAGCCCACAGGCTCAGGCCCTGCCTAAGGGGTCACAGACCCCTTTTAAAGGGGCGTGTGGGGTGTCTCCGCCCCCCACACATGCTTTAAATTTTGTTCAAAACAATTTTCTATATTAAAAATTCATTAAAACCTACGCTGGTCACTGGTACACCAGACCTCGGCCTTTGTGCCTTTGGAGATTCCTCCAACTTTGGCAGCCAACTTAGTAGTCTAATGCAGAGTGTATAGTAGAACATGCAAAACTTATCAAATGAACTTGATTGGTGTGAGGTGGCTTATGTCTTGGCGACCAAACCTTGTCGGCCAAACATAACTCGTTGGCCACCTTGCAAACTCTCAGCCCAATCTCCCAACTCTCCCCGACAGCCAGTTCACTTTGTCTTCAGAGAGACTTCTCCTATTGGTGGCATCTTCTGGCCTCCTACCGATACCCCGATAATGGTTAGCTTCCACTTGCTTCACCCATAGTGGTTAGTCATGACCCTATCGGCCGGACTCTAAACGTCAGTGAACTCAAACCAAAACCTACCGATACACCGATGCTATCGTTGTCAGTGAGACTTCACACATCGGCGAGGTCTCAAGACTTTCACCTGATGTACCGATATGTATTATATAGTCTTCGGCAAGACTATCTCTGTTGGCTGGACCTTGCACTTGTCCCCTGATACTACCACTCTTCCCGATAAGCCAAACACTTGTATATGCATTTCATGACTTGTTACCACCGGTCACCCAATGTATCATTACCAGATTACACTGATACAGCTAGTCACCTTTTGTATCTAACGAATGTATATTCTCACATACAATCTTGACACACATTTGCGACATGCATTCGCAATGTGTCTTTGGTGAGACCAAAGTATTTCTCCACTAATACGCCTTCTTCAGCCTGACACCTTTAATCGGTAGAACCTTCAAACATTTCTCTGAAGGCTATTTCACGCCGATGACACTTTGGTTACTCTGCGACTCGCAGACGCCAAACACATATGTAGAAATGGAAACTCAACGGAATAGAAAGAATCTACAACCTTCCACAGACAGTCAACCATCATCAATTTGGCCACTCCACAAACTATTCTCATATAACAATACTTCCTCGATGACTAGTCACATAGAGATGACTAGTCAGACTCAAGCCCAACTCCATGGATCTTAGGGTGTTGGCAGAAAATAGAAAAAATACATTGTATTCCTCCATCACACTGAGAATGAGAATGCTTTCAGTGGACAAAGGAATAACATTCCATTTGTTCACCAAACCCTAGTTCTAGGCTTTCTAACTAGTCTCTAAAAAGAGAACTACTTCTCAAAAACTACAACACTCTAAGACACCAGATCAATTCCAATGAAAACTACTCTACTACATGAACACTTCCAGTCAGTACGGAATGACAATCACAGAGAATTGTTCAGAAATAACAAAGTTTCAACACCCAAAAATCCAATTCTTCATTCATTCTTCTCCTTCATCTATGTCCCTTACATCATACTTCTCGCCTATAAAAGGCTTGAGATAGCAGTTTACATCCTCCAACCGTGTAAAATTGATTTGAAAATCAGTTAGTCGTTGGCTTTCCCCTAGCACAAGAAAACTACATGTTTTCCTTGTGTTATTACATCAACTTGACCAAAACATGGTCTACATGGGTCTAGTCACCAAATTGACACAAAACATTATTACAAACATGAAGTGGCTTGAAAAGCCTTGTTGAAAACAAAACAAAACATGACTCTTGCACCACAGAGAAGGTGCTCATGCACCATAGTCTCACTAACTTTAGTAATTATTAAAGATATTTGGCAGACTACCTAAACTTGACAAAGTTCTAAACTATCTCACAATAGATACTTTTGGTGGTTCACTAAAATTAGAGGTAGTTTGGCCAAATTTGGTGACAGTTGGATTTTGAAACTTGCCCCCTTCACCATTGGAGTTTTGCATTTTTCTCTTAATCTTCAGATGATTTGTTCTCAGCCATACAAAGGCATTTTTCAGCGCGATTTTTTTTTAAAAGGGGTAGAATTGCATACTCTTTAGAGTGGTGGAAGTGGTTTTTTCTTAGGTAATCCTGTTTTTCTAGAAATTTAGTTTTCTCATCAGGTTTGAAGAACAATTCTCATTTTTTGAACTTCAAACGACTGTAACTTTCGCATATGACATTGGATCGAGGTGGTTCTTTTTTTGAAAGTGGATATTTTTCTGAGAAATACATATTGGTGCTAGTTTGACATTCTTACTCTGAGATATTTTTATACTTTTAGTATTTGGGTCCATTGTGGACATTTGTAAAACTTTGGAAAATGACCCCAGCATTGTAAACCCATTGATCTATAAAGTGCCAATCATTTTTTGTTGAGGGGATTCTTGATTGAGTGAAAAAAGGGGCTATATTGCTATGTGTTTGTTGATGTTTCCTTGTGCTCTTCTTTTCCTACACATATGGGTCATTTAAGGTTCCTTTGCTAACACCTTATAATTATGCAACTTGGCACCAACATGCATGGAATGCCTTAATGCAACTTGGGTATACTCCATATGTTGAACAAAAGGTAGTTGAACCTACAGATGATAAGGAAAATATAAAATGGATGTTTGAACATACAAAAGCTCTTGGATGTCTTTGTAGCCTTGTTTCCCTTGATCTCTTATTTTAGATTGAAGCGTGTACAAATTCACATGATGCTTAGGACAAGTTAAAATCTTTGTATGGTATAACAGATGAAGTCAAAGGCTATCAGATTGACAATGAATTGATGAGCCTTGATCCTAAGAACTTTGGTAACATCTAGGATTATATAACTAAGGTTAATTATCTTAGAGCCCAATGTAAAGCTTGTGGCATTCAGAAAAAGGACATTTAGTTAATCTATAATGTACTGAACAAACTCGGTCTCGAATATGCTGCTTTTGTTTCTAGCTTTCATACTCATAGACTAACTATGGGATCTACATACACTATGCCTTCATTTGCATCTTTTTCTGAGATGTTAATGCATGAACAAAAAAGCTTCTTTCTATGGGTCTCATAAAGCCATCACAGACTTGGGCTTTGTTAGCTGGTCAGCCTAAGGGACAGAAAGAGTTAGGACGATCTAATAAGAAATAGAAGAAATCAAAGAAAAAACTACACATAGATCAAGCACAAAATAATTCCTCTTCAAAGGAGGACTCATCTAAGAAGGATAAGTCTACTTGTGCATATTGCAAGAGGAATTGACATGAAGAACATCCTTTTTATAAGAAAGATATTGTGTTGCAAGTATGTGCTAATCGATGTTGTCATTGATGTCAACAAGCTTGTGTTGTCATTGGTGTCAACTATGTCTTCTGATGAGGTTGTTGCGGTTTGATTGAGTTGTTGTGTTAAAGTGATTTGATTGCTTTGAGGAGGTACTAAAGATGTTGAGATTATGCTTCTGTTGTTGGGTTTCCAAGTGCTTTTGAGAAAATTTGATTAATATCTTTATGAATTGTGGCACGGTAAATTTCCCACTGTGAAATACTGAACTGTGATATTTGAAAAATTCAATCATATCATAACTGAAAGATAAAACCAATTAGATACCACCTATCATTCATTAGATGTTTGATCTCCTTTCATTTGATCACACTTCATTTGTTAGGATGGTTTGACAGTTCTGATTGGACTGTCACATTATCCTGACAAATGATCCTTGCTATTCTCTTGCCAAGATATCATACATTCAACTGATTGATCATACACTTAAATTTTTTTCTTTTATTCCTTTTGTGACAACAGCAACTCAGGCCTTGCTAAATTAAGTGTGTGTTGGTGCTGCATAAACATTCAGGTTTCAAGCATTTAAATCTATAGGCCCCTTCACAAAAAATCCAAAAAATTCTAAGTCTTTTGGCCTTTGCAGTTGAAAAAGTGCAAAAATAGTTTTAAATGCATGTATCTTTGTATATACAAAGGGGTTTGTATGTACAAAAGAAAATATACATTGGCGGGCTTACAGAAATTTCAATCACCCTTAAAAAATGATGAAAAATTAGTTATATGCATTCTTGTATGCATATCGGGCTTAAAAAAGGTTCATATATATTGAGGAATCTATCGTAGATTCTAGGAATATTCCCTGCTTGTATATGAGGGTTTGCATGTATATTTGTGATGTATGTTTAGACATGCAATGGGTAGATGCAAAGGAAAACATGCAAAGAAAATATACATTGGCAGCATACAAGAAAAACATACAAGGGTCAATGTACATCGAGACAAATGCAATGGTGAATGTATGTCCGACATACATTGGGACTGTACATTGCAGATATACAAAGAGGGCGCATATACATTCGCTACAGTGCAAATATACAAGGTGCCTTGTATATTCGGCAACATACATAGCAGCAAAGATACATGTGGTGGGGTCTGCCTCACATACAAATCGGAATGTATATGCAGTATACATTTGCTATATGCAAAGAGGAAATGTATAAGGTGAAACATACAAGCAGGTCAATGACAGTCAATGTCAATTATGGGGCCCACCGATTGCATATTTTAGTGATTGTATGTTTGCACATACAATCAAATATGCATTCACAAATATACAAGCTAGATATGAAATGAGCATGGATTCCAGTTGATAAGGTTGAGGTCCGTCGTTTGTATGTATAATCTGCTTGTATGTTCGCATTATATATGCGACATACATTGGTCATATACAAAGAAAAAACATGCAACCTAGACGCAAAAAGGAGGATGTACTATAGCGGATAAAGGTTTGGGGTCCGCAACATGTATATTGGGTGCTTGTATGTGCTGATATACATTGCAAAGATACAAAAGTTAAGATACAAGTCAGGCCCGATTCAAAAGTTAGATTTGGCTAATTCAGGGCCGGCGTCCGCGGCTTGCATGTATATGGCATTGTATATGCCGATATATAAGAAAATAGAGATACAGGCTAGATTTCAAAGTGATTTCAATACGCTTCATAAAAACTTGAAATCCATAGAGTGTATATTGTGTTTGTATCTGTAATATACAAAGGAGATATGCAAAGAGAGATGTACAAGGCAGGACCCGATTACAATTTCAATTTGTTCTATAACAATTTGGGGTCTACACTTTGTATGTAGGCAGTTGTTTGTATATGCATGTTCTTTTGCATATACAAAGGGGCAAAAAGAGGCAAAATGCATGTTGTGATGGCAGAAAAGTTAGCGATGGAAACATAGGATGCCTACGTGGCACATTCTGATTGGTTGGTGGCTTTTCAACGTGTTTTGGCGCCATTGATTTTGGCGATAGGAGGAAGATCAACAGCCAGTTTTAAACTTTCAAGCAGTGAAGGATTTCTTTGTATCTGTGGCTGCATTTCAGGCAGGAAAACTTCTTATGCATTCGCTGCTGCATTTCAAAGGGAGCTGCGGGTAGTTGGGCCATTAATGGCAAAATACAAGGGCATGGGTTAGTGATTGACTGGCCACCTACCTGATTTGTAAGGAAAATCTCCAGTCGGTGGCACAGTTCCTGATCTCACCTACTCCTTTCTTTCTCTCTACCTGGAACTTTTAATGATTTGAGTGCCATTTTGTGGTGCGTTGTATTTGGTAGGAATTTTGAAAATGCCTTGTAATTAATGCTGAGTACACATTCCTACTGTATATGAAGGACTGTGTTACTCATTTTCAAGGTTGTTGAAGACTTGGGCATTTTTTTGGTTGTTTTATCTCTATTTGAGTTTATGAGTTGCATTTGAGTGCACCTTACACATATGTTTAGTTTCTTGTCATTTCATATGAAAAATGCATTATTGCATGTGTTTATCTATCTATCTCTATGTGTTGTATGCATTCTCTTCTTTTGAATCTGGTTGCTAAGGGTTTCTCATATTCTAGTGTATAGATTTTTGTATCACATGCTTAATCTCTAACTTCCATTCAAGGAGTGGATTAAATTGTTTTAGGTTGAGTATGGAGAAGATTGTATGTCAGCTAGGATGTATGTAAGTAGAGATAGTTAAATACTTATCCTTGGGTGATGTTTGTAAGGCAAATACCAATCCTAACCCCTTGAAACTTGAATGCTAGTTGCAAGCATTCTCTTGTATACGTCTAGTTGACTCCTTGCCCTGAGATAGGCACCGGTCTGCTTCTAGATTAGTAGTTATGATCCAAAACCCCCTGTCTTGCATCCAAACATTAATACAAATCATTCCATTTTTCCAACCTGTTAGTTGTAGGAGTAGAAATAGGATCCCTGCATACTCTCATCCTAAATTAGTTAGATATGTCCAAGAATGATACCAACCTTGTGATGTATCATGCATGTCTTGGTCCACACATGAGAGTATTATGCCTGTTATTGTAAAGTCAAATCTTTCTGTCATTGGGTGAGTCCAAAGATAAATCTTTAGCTATAGGGATACCCCCCTTGGTGCGGCAGAACCAAAAGTGAAGGGGATGCAGTTCACGTAACCTCCCATATCTATTGCCCGGATCTGCTTGGGCATTGGAGCTGGCAAACCCTCTGTCGATTTGGGCACTAACAGAAATGGCAACTCCGCTAGGGAGTGAAGAGAAAGAGTGATTTTGTACCGATCCGAGTCACTAACAGAAGTAGCGACTCTACTGGGGAATATGAGTCAAATAGTGTGAAGTCATTGCTGCATATCTAGTTATTTCATGTGAATATGGTGCTCTGCTGGTGGAATGAACTCAGAAGAATATTTGTTCTATGGTGAGCTTTCAGTTGTTTGAAAATTTTATCCTCTTTGGAGAGGTGGCGACTCTGCAAAAAAGTTTTAGTGCACATGAAAGGCTAATGTATGTTATTGTGATCCAAGAATGTTATGTTCAAGATTGCAGCATCTGGATGAGAAAAGGTACTTGGTTTCTTCCCACTTGTATTTGTTGTTTTATTGCATAAGTTAGATGCCAGGGGGAAGCCTTAGGTCTTAGGTAGACATAAGATGTCTAAAAGTAAAACTTATATGAATCCAAACATGTTTTCACCCATACTCAGCTAGGAGGGCGATGAAATGTTGTGTAAAAAAATTGAAGAGATAAAGAATAGGTTGATATCCTTAGAGGCTCGGCAGGCTCAGTTAAATAATAACCCTGTTGTGTTTGCCAGTCAAAATGCTAAACCTCTTGTCAGCTCTTTTGATCCTTTATATGACCAATTAGATTTGTCATGGGTTGACTATAAAGTTGAAAGTATGCCTACTAAAATTTACAATCAGATGCCTAGATTTAGTGGACACAGTGTGTGTGATGGGGGTGCACATATCCAAAACTTCCATAGCTTTATGGAGAAAAATTCATTTAGAGATGAGGATATGCGGATGAGGGTTTTTGTTAGATCCTTTGGTGAAAGAGCTAGAGATTGGTATTTGAGCTTTCCAAAGAGATCCTTTGCCTATTGGGATGAACTTGTTCACTGTTTTAGAGAAGAATTTGCAAGAGAACCTGTTGATCTTGTTGCAAGATTGATGGAAATTAGAAGACAAGATGAAGAACCCATTATTGATTTCAGTCATAGATTTGTAGTTGCCCTTTCACAAATCCCTGAAGACTTCAGACTTGATACTTCATCCTGCATTTTCATATATTTTGAAGCTTTTGAGGAGGGCTCTAGTGCATTGTTGAGGGAATTCAATATAACAAGTGTGCAGATGGCATACAAGTTTTTAGAAAATACAGAAAAAATAAGGAATGAGCACATACTAGATTCCCTATCCATAAGCTTTGGTGTGAATAACAGTTATGTGGCTACAAATGACCAAGTGATCATGGCATCATTTGAAGATAAATGTGTAAATGAGAAGATAGAAGTTGAGAATGCTATACTTGAACATATTGCTGATAATAATGCTCAACTGGATTGTTCACTAGTTGAGGGTGCCAAAGAGAGGATCAATGATGACTCCCATTTCAAGGTTGAGGTATCTGGTTTCAAAAACAATGATGAGGTTGTGGACATAAATGAATACTTGTTTGAGTGGGTTTTTGGAGATGATTGTGAGTATTGTGCTCAAGATAGAGAAGAAATAAGCAAACAAAGGAGCAATTCCATGTTTGAATCACTGCCTTCTATTCAGACACATGGAGATGATGAGAAACAATCAGAGATTGAAACAAGTGCTAGTGCTGAGCTTGATTGTTCTTTATTTGATTATAGTTTTGTTTATGACACGCAGGCTGATACTCCTCCACACAAGGAATTCATTGGTAATGAAAATGCATGTTTTGATGCCCATGAACCAATGGCATACTATAATGAAGCTTAAACACTTGGATCAACCCTTTTTGATACATATAATGAGGAGGATTTGTTTGAGTATGGTAAAAATCAAAGCATTATTATTGATAAGGATTCTGATTTTCATCGTGATGAAAGAGAAACCAACATACAACATGAAGGTTATTGTAGAGAGGCGCCAGAATATGATCCTTTCTAGTTTGGTGCAGCTAATGATTGTGTGCATGAAGTGCACAATTGTGGATTTGAGAGCTTTATCTTTGATATGCCAGCTTATGATAAAGTGAGACCTAATGATCCTAGCTATATGATGGACTATGAGTGCTTTCAATTTTTAGTTCAGCTGGGAGATCATTTTACAATGCATGCTGCTGATATAGATGATGATAAGTGTTATAATTATATGAGAATGCACTGTTTGATAAATATAACATTCACATGTTGCTTGATGTTGAAGGTTGTTTGCATAAGGTTGACAATGAAAAGCTAAATAAGATGGTTGAATATGCAAATGACAAGGGTTGTTTGGGGGTAAATCATGGTAGCATCTTCAGGCTTGACGCAGTGAGATTAGAAGAAAATCAAGTGTTTGACAGAGGAAAATTCTAGTTTTTCCTTTTTGGTGGCCCTGGGCCACCAAGTAAATCTTTTAAAATGTGTGATTTGTGATGCAGGTTGGTATGTGTTTGACTCTGTGCCCAATGGATAGGGATTGGTCTGCATCCCAGAGTTCTGGAGTTCTCACCATGCTTGCAAGAGGCATGCGTCCCCAAACAGAGCCAATGTTGGTGCCTGCATAAACATTCAGGTTTCAGGCGTTTAAATCTGCAGGCCCCTTCACAAAAAATCTAAAAAATTCTAAGTCTTTTGGCCTTTGTAGTTGAAAAAGTGTAAAAATAGTTTTAAATGCATGTATCTTTGTATATACAAAGGGGTTTGTAGGTACAAAAGAAAATATACATTGGCAGGCTTGCAGAAATTTCAATCGCCCTTCAAAATGATGAAAAATCAGTTATATGCATTCTTGTATGCATATCGGGCTTAAAAAAGGTGCATATACATTGAGGAATCTATCACAAATTCTGAGAATATTCCCTACTTGTATATGAGGGTTTGCATGTATATTTGTGTTGTATGTTTAGACATGCAACGAGTGGATGCAAAGGAAAACATGCAAAGAAAATATACATTGGCAGCATACAAGCGAAACATACAAGGGTCAATGTACATCGAGATAGATGCAATGGTGAATGTATGTCTGACATACATTGGGAGTGTATGTTGCAGACATACAAAGGGGGCGCATATACATTCACTACAGTGCAAATATACAAGGGGCCTTGTATATTCGGCAACATACATAGCAGCAGAGATACATGTGGTGGGGTCCGTCTCACATACAAAGTGGAATGTATATGCAGTATACATTTGCTATATGCAAAGAGGAAATGTACAAGGTGAAACATGCAAGCAGGTCAATGGCAGTCAACGTCAATTATGTGGCCCACCGATTGCATATTTTAGTGATTGTATGTTCGCACATATAATCAAATATGCATTCGCAAATATACAAGCCAGATCTGAAATGAGCATGCATTCCAGTTGATAAGGTTAAGGTCTGTCGTTTGTATGTATAATCTACTTGTATGTTCGCATTATATATGCGAGATACATTGGTCATATACAAAGAAAAAACATGCAACCCAAACATGAAAAGGAGGATGTATTGTAGCGGATAAAGGTTTGGGGTCCGTAGCATGTATATTGGGTGCTTGTATGTGCTGATATACATTGTGAAGATACTAAAGTTAAGATATAAGCGGGACCCGATTCAAAAGTTAGATTTGGCTAATTCAGGGCTGACATCTGTAGCTTGCATGTATATGGCATTGTATATGCTGATATACAAGAAAATAGAGATACAGGTTGGATTTCAAAGTGATTTCAAAACGCTTCATAAAAACTTGAAATCCGCAGAGTGTATATTGCATTTGTATCTGCAATATACAAAGGATATATGCAAAGAGAGATGTACAAGGTGGGACCTGATTGTAATTTCAATTTGTTCTATAACAATTTGGGGTCCGCGCTTTGTATGTAGGCAGTTGTTTGTATATGCATGTTCTTTTGCATATACAAAGGGGCAAAAAGAGGCAAAATGCATGTTGTGATGGTAGAAAAGTCAACGATGGAAACATAGGATGCCTGCGTGGCACGTTCTGATTGGTTGGCGACTTTTTAGCTTGTTTTGGCACCATTAATTTTGGCGATAGGAGGAAGATCGGCGGCCAGTTTTAAACTTTCAAGCAGTGAAGGATTTCTTTGAATCTGTGGCCGCATTTCAAGAGGGCAAATTTCTTATGCATTCGCTGCTGCATTTCAAAGGGAGCTGCGGGTAGCTGGGCCATTAATGGTGAAATGCAGGGGCATGGGTTAGTGATTGACTGGTCACCTACCTGATTTGTAAGGAAAATCTCCAGTCAGCAGCTCAGTTCCTGATCTCACCTGCTCCTTTCTTTCTCTTTGCCTGGAACTTTTAATGATTTGAATGCCATTCTATGGTGCACTGTATTTGACAGGAATTTTGAAAATGCCTTGTAATTAATGCTGAGTACACATTCTTGCTATATATGAAGGACTGTGTTACTCATTTTCAAGGTTGTTGAAGACTTGGGCATTTTTTTGGGGGAAAAATAATGAAAGACAAAGCATTTTCTTGGCTGTTTTATCTCTATTGGAGTTTATGAGTTGCATTTGAGTGCACCTTGCACATATGTTTAGTTTCTTGTCATTTTATATGAAAAATGCATTATTGCGTGTGTTTATCTGTATGTCTCCATGTGTTGTATGCATTCTCTTCTTTTGAATCTGGTTGCTAAGGGTTTCTCATATTCTAGGGTATAGATTTATGTATCACATGCTTAATCTCTAACTTCCATTCAAGGAGTGGATTAAATTGTTTTAGGTTGAGTATGGAGAAGATTGTATGTCAGTTGGGATGTATGTAAGTAGAGATAGTTAAATACTTATCCTTGGGTGGTGTTTGTAAGGTAAATACCAGTCCTAACCCCTTGAAAATTGAATGCCAGTTGCAAGCCATTCTCTTGTATACGTCTAGTTGACTCCTTGCCCTGAGATAGGCACCGGTCTGCTTCTGGATTAGTAGTTATGATCCAAAACCCCCCTATCTTGCATCCAAACATTAATACAAATCATTCTATTTTTCCAACCTATTAGTTGTAGGAGTAAAAATAGGATCCCTGCATACTCTCATCCTAAATCAGTTAGATATGTCCAAGAATGATGCCAACCTTGTGATGTATCATGCATGTCTTGGTCCACACATGAGAGTATTCTACTTTATATTGTAAAGTCAAATCTTTCTATCTATGCACTTCTTGGAAAACAAAACAAAACTGAAACAAAATGTGCAAAAGCATTTATTTGCAGCAAAAAAGCTTCTTCTCTAGTAACATAACTTGAGGCGAATCCCATTGACAAAGATTGGAAACACCTCTCCATCTAACTTTACAAGCTGAAATGCATTATGTTGCTTGCATTCTATAATGATGTATGGGCCATCCCACATGGCATCAAATTTGGCATGTTGACCAGGTCTGCTCTTTAATTCATTCCTTTTCAAAACCAAATCTCCTTCTTTAAAGATTCTTGGCACTGCCTTTCTGTCAGATGTCCTCTTCATTTGAGCTTGATGCATTTCTAATGTCTTTAAGGCCTCTTTCCTGATCTCTTCCAACTCTATCAACTATGCAAGTCTCACTTCCATTTGTTGTTCCAG
Organism: Cunninghamia lanceolata; assembly: GCA_027924645.1. NCBI lineage: Eukaryota > Viridiplantae > Streptophyta > Pinopsida > Cupressales > Cupressaceae > Cunninghamia > Cunninghamia lanceolata. The sequence goes on from BSBN01000547.1 coordinate 18,504,337, forward strand.
GCACTGATTTAACAAGTGGTATTTCCCATGTCCTAGTGTCTATGTCAACACTGTTTAGAAGCATAGAAATAATTTGTTCTTGCTTAGCTGATGTGAATACTTAAATAGTATTTTTTATCTTGATGGTTTAATTGATGTTATCATGGATTGTGATTGGTTATTGGATTATTTTTAATTTGGTTTTGTATGCCTCGTTTGGTTAAATGATGCAGACAAGATAAGAGAATCCAATGAAGGATTATCCCATCATGTAGCCCAATCAACTTCTCCTACATACATTGAATCAACAACAATATTCATGCCTTCAAATTGTTATAATCTTGTGCTCAAAACTTCAAAGATTGAAACAAATTGTATATGCCAACATAACCTTGTTAATTTTCAGCCTTAAGATTGTTGTTTTACTCCTCTTCTATTAGATGAAAATTAACTTTGATAAATTCCAGCCATTGAGGATTTTTGTTTGTCCCTTTGATTGCTTTAGTTGCAGCAAAATAAACATATATTAATCTCTTAAACTTGCATCCCTTAAGTGAATATAATTTGTAAATGTTGTACCAAAAATTTCAGCTATGAAGTAACACAATATCTTGAGAATTTCATAAACATGAACAACAACAAATACTTACAACCCAAATGTTTTTATGCAGCCAATCAAGATGGTAACACACATGCATAACCTCCACAAATGCAACTATGAAATATCTCCAACAAACTTTCCAACTATCCACCTCCACAAGCTTACAAATTCAAAAAAATTTCATCTAACAAGTCACCATGGATGTTCACCTTCTTTGTCTCATCAAAATGGATGTATTTCCCTTAGAGAATTATCTTCAACATCACCTATGGATGTCCTCTTGATGATCTGCAAAAATCAGAAATAAATTTGGGCTCTTCTCTTCTTTTTCAATGCCTCTTTCGAGCTAAACTTCAATCTATTTATAAGATCTCCTTTGTAGAGTTTCATCTTCCTCATTGTGGGCTCCAACGACTCATGGTATTCCTCTTCTTGCTTGGTGGTGTCCAACTTGGAGAAAGGTGACTCTTGGGATTCTTTTATTGCTTTCTTTTATGACTTGTGTGCTTGAAAACTCTTCATTGTCCAATCTTTGTCTTCTAGCACATAGGTGACTAGGATTTTTTGTCCATATGCAACTTGCCTTGTCTTTTACTTGGAGTGTTGGAGAATTCAAATATTTGTTTTATTTCCCCAAATTTTGTGTATGATGTTGATTAACATGTGCATGAGGGTGCCCCTGCACCATTAAATGAGATGAGTTTAGGTCTAGGATATGGAGTCCTCAGGCATGACCTTGAGCACTTGTAAAGGCTGAGGATGCCTACGAGAAGGCCTATCCATCTACGGGGCGTTGAGTTATCCACCTGTGGAGCGTTGATTTGGGCATGTTTGAGTCTCCTCGTCTGAATGAGAAGTGTTCTTGATTCTATGTGGTACCATTCCTTCATGCACGCATGATGACACCCCATCTGATCTACACTCTAGTGTCTAGTGCCTTGGTAGTCGTGAGTAGTACCCAACATTCTAGTTGATGAACATCTCTAAGTTATGACTGTGGCATTATGCATTATTTTCTGTGTTTGCTCTGTGATTGATGTGAGTGTTGGCCATCCTGTATACCCTTGCCTTGTTACTTCTATTTGGGCCTTGTGACTATCTTTGAGCATGGTGGGGTGGTCTCATATGAGTCTACATGGTTGGGAGGCATTGCCACTGCCATTGGGGACCGGTGAATAGGTTATTGGAGCACCATATTGTAGATGTTCTCACTCTTCATTGCCCTATCTGTTGTTGTACCTATTAGTCATTGTATCATATTTAGGACTATGTTATTGTACTTGTATATCATACTCATGGCTATGCCATTGCACTGTATATTCTTTTATGTAATTGTACCCTCTTAAGAGAGAAAATGTAATCATGTAATTTAATGGGAAGATATGAGATGTTTCTTTTAGTTTACAGATTCTGATGTGGGTATCGGATCTGCTTGTACTATGATGCTTTTGGATTCATGTTTCTAATTTGGAATGGGTTATAGGAACATTTGGGTTGGTGCTTAAAATGAATGCAGTTTGGTTAATGTTTCTCTGGAGAGTGATTTAGTCCTCTCCCGTGGGTTGTGCATTTGGCCATACTTAGCCATGAATGTTGTCGATCTATTGAATCAGCAACCATATCTGTGTATGTTATCATCTGTTATTAAAAAAAAATTATCTTTTCCTCTTTTGGCCCTTGTCCTTTGGGGTTGCAGGGCGGGATGTTACAGTATGTGATGTAGTACCTATGGATATATGTCATGTTTTGTTGAGTTGACCATGGATGTATGATAGAGAAGCTGTACATAATGGTAGAGAAAATACATATGGTATAATAAAGGATGGGGAAGAGTATGTTTTGGTTCCATTACAGGATAAGAAGGAAGAGGTGGTGAAACAAGTTGAGGATGTGAAGGTTGAAGAGGAAAATGTGGGTATGAAGGAGTCCCATTATTTTTCTGATAGAGATGTGTTTGCAAGTGTTGTCTATGCAGGTAAAGAGGGTAAAGAAGAAAGAAGTGGTGAAGAGATTGTAGCAGTATGCCATGTTGAAGGTATGGAAAAAGAGTGTGAGATTGAAGTTATAGAGGTTGAGGGTGAGAAAGAGGAGAGTGCAATAGTGGTTAAGAGTCCTTTGGAGGATGTAGATGTATTGAAAAGTGAAATTGTAGCTGAAAGTGAAGGTGAAGAAGATGTGGCAGTAGATAGTGATGATGAAAAGATTGCAGTAGATAGTGAGAAGATAGATGTTGCAGCAACAATAGAGGAACATGTGAAAGAGGTAAAGCTACACTCTTTTGAATTTGTGAAAGATGATTTTTTTATGTTGAGAAGAATAAGGTAGTGAGTGTAGAAGAGTTAGTGAATGTAGAAGAGATGGTACAGATGGATTTTGTTAGTGTTGATTTGTATGCAGGGAAATATTTGTATGATGTTGCAGAGGATAGTGCGGATGCATGTTGGTTGAGGTGTTTGGAATATGGTGGGTTGGATCCCACAAGATTAAAGAAGAGTGAGAGTTGCAATTGGTGGAGGAGGTCAGAATATGGTGGAGCAAATGAATCTAACTACTCTATAAAGTCAATCTCATATCTCTTGGTACTGATCATCCAATGTTGAACTTATATGCACCCTCCTAATGTTTAATCCTTTGCATCACATTCCTATCTAAGAAAAACCTACCAATCTTATAGATCTAGTGCTCTATTCCAATGCCTCTTATAATTTGAAGATCCATTGCTTCTTCTTGACATGATCATACCTTTTACCATCTATACCACATGTAGTATGAGTAGGTTTCTTCATTACCCAGCTATAATGACCATTGTCCTTGTGATTCCTTGTACCTACATCCCTTAGGTGCATCCTCAACCAATGAAAAACTTCCTGACAACATATTATTTGAATCCATATTGTGTAAATACTTATCTCATATAGGCAACACCTATCAAATGTATAAAATGACTCGTGCTAGTTGATCATGAAAACCTACTTCCCCTATCAATCAAGAGGTGGAAATAAAATAACATTAACTCTACTAGACCATTGCTTTGCATTAATTATCAACCAAAAGAAACAAAAACTAAACACAACACAACACACTACAATACTAAACAAGAACATACACCATCAAACCATCCCTTTAAAGCATCCCGGTCTAGTTCCTTTCTATATTCAAGATTCTAAAATTCATTGCTAAGAAAATTGAAGAAATTCAAAAAAGATTCTCTAGACAAGTATGGAAAAGAAAATAAGAATGGCTTTGGTCCACTGAGACATGGTTTGTAAATCAAAAGGGAATGGAGGGGTAGACATTACTGAAATCTAGAATGTCAATAAATGTTTGATGACTAAATTTGGGTGGGGCTTCATGAGAGAGTAAATATTAGGGGAGATAATGAAAGCTAAGTATTTCCAAGACAAGGACCCCAAACATTTTTCTCTTCTAATAGGGTCCCTAAGGGATTGGTCATCTAGAATAATATGTGCAAAGTCAAGAGTCTCTTAGCTAAATGTATCAAGTGGAGAGTTGGTAAATGAAATCATGTTCGATTTTGGGAGGACAATTGGTTAGAGTTGGGCTCCCTTGCTTCTCTACCTCAACTCCATTAGCTCTAGGTGGCCCTAATTTATAGAGTGGGGGAATATGTGAGTGGGTACTTGGTTAGTGAAGGCTCTAAGGTTAGATGGAATTCCTTAGGATGTTTATAATGTTGGCTTGATTATTGTTCTTTCTAAACTCTAGAACAACCAAGACCTATTTAGATTGCTAATGCTCTAACAAGAGGATGATATATATTTGGCCCCTAACCCAAAGGGTCTTTACATTGTTGCCTCCAATTACTCTATCTATGTGGACTTCCAAGACTTTGACAAAAAATCGAGAAGAATATGGAACAAGTCTATTCCCAAGATTAAATAATTCTGGTTGATTGCTACACATAATAAAATCCTCACCCAGGGAAATTTGTTGTCTTAGGGATTCTCCTTTCCCAATAGGTACATATTATGCCTATCTCATATTGAAATGGTGGATCACTTATTCTTTCATTGTGAATTCTCCATAAATATTTGGGAAGCACTTTTTAAAATTTTTGAGATCAACTAGGTCATGCCTAAGTCCTTAGATGATTTCAATGAAGGCTAGTCCTCCCCATTTACGCCTCAAGTGGTTAAGGAACTATTAAATATATCCCCTTAGCATGTTTCTTGGAGGGTGTTAAAGGAAAGGAACAATCATATTTTCAAGAAAACAATAAAAAATGACAAGTTTGTATTCTGAGTTATTTACAAGGCCATTACTACGAGCATTGAGTTTGCTAAGATAACTAAGCCCACTTGCAACCCTATTTCCCAAGAAGTGAGAATTGCTAGAATGTGGAGGTTACTTGGGAAATACATAATGTAGACTTCAATAAGCAAAGGCTAAGAAATGAAATAAGATGGAGTAATATGATTGAAGGTTTGTCAAACTCAACTTTGACAGGGCTTAAAAAGGAAACCTAGGGATGACCAATAGAGGAGGGATAATCATGAATGACAAGGGGGGTTTCATAGTTGTGTATGCATGTAACATAGGAATTAAAAGCAATAATGAAGCTAAAGTAGCTACTCCATGTTGGGGTCTTCATCTTACCAGCTCCTTGGGTTGTCGACATGTCTAGTTAGAGGGAGACTCTAAAGTCACAATTGACTTTGTAACTGGAAAGCCCAAACCAAGATGGAAACTAGAAATTTATGCCTTTGATATTAAAAAATTGATAAAAAATTTACTTTTTTGTTTTGGCAATCATGTCTTCAAGGAAGGAAATAAGGTTATTGACACCTTATCTAATGAGGGAATCAATACTAAAAGGTGGAAATGTTGGAGACATCAAGCTAACATCCCATGCCATATATCAAAACTCATAATCAATGGTAGTCCCTAACTTTGGCATGATGATACAAATTTACTTTCCTTCAAGTGATAGGAAGTGGGTCTCTCCTTAGGATCATGCCATCATTAATTTGGATGGTAATAAAAGGGACTTGCACCTAATGAAAATGAAACTTTTCACAAATTGTCCAATCAGCAAAAATGAATGGGATGCTAAGTGTTACAGTGGTAACGTTTAGAGTTTTTTGTGGGTGAATTAAATTATTTATTATCTCATCCACTCAGGTCACTTCAAAGCTACTATTTAGATTCAAATTTTTAGGTTCAAAATGGGAGGTGACAGAGTGAGAACTAAACCCTCATCATGCAAGGTGTTACACATATGGTTCCTAGGGTTATCATTGATGTCAACACTATCTTGGATGTGTGATGGTGTTCATGGTTGAATGTCATGTCCTATCCAACAAAGAAGATAAAGTTCATGGTTGGATGTCATGCCTTGATCAATGCAGAGTTGAGTATGAAGTTATATTAGGATGGGAATTAGAAGCACCAAGATGATCAGATGTGTTGCTGATGTTGAGAATATGAACTATTGGTGACCTGAAGCATATTGTATGATCTCTCTTACTGTTCTTGAGAATGCATGTTGATATAAAGAAGGTTTGGCCTCAGGAAGTTGGTGACAATTTTTGCTACATGATGACTGCCCTTGAAGATTGTCTAGGAGATTCTTTTGCATTCCTCTGCATTAGTAGTTATGACTATGTGGTTGTGGAATTATGTTTAGGGTGTAGTTAAGGTGATAATTCCAAAGTTTTAGATCGTCTGTCTTTCTACTATGCAAGCTATTCATGATAGAGTATCGACTTGTGTTCTAATAGAATAAGGGAGTGTTGAAGGCCTATTAGAATGCTCAACATTCCTCTAGATGTGAATGGTTGCCTTTGTAGTTTTGTGGGCATGTTTATGGGTGTGCATCACATGCTTCCTTGCAGTTTTAAGATTCTTGGTGGTCTGCAAGCTAGGTTTTCCAATGACAGTATGTTGTAGTGTGTTCTTGATGACTTGTTGTTTTTAAGAGTTCATGGTTGAAGATGTGTGGCACAAAATCTTTGATGTGCAGAGGTGAAGTAGTGGTTGGAGATGTTGTATGGGTCCTGTAGACTCATCTGGAAAAGCCTAATGAAGATCTTTCTTGTTTCCATTACTGCACAAGGTTTTCAAGTTGTTGTGGTCATTATACTTCAAGTTTCACATGTCTTTGCTTAAGGTTGTCCTATTTTCAAATGAGCAGAGTGTACGGATGTAATTCCTTGATGTTTGATGCTATGAAGGATGTTTTGGACCTAATTAAGAAAGTGTTGATGTCCACAAGGCATGGGTCTTTTGCTGGTGTAGCATGTAGTCTTGTTTAGGACTTGCCCTTTACATGTTTTATGTTGTGTGTTGTCTAGATGACCTATAAATGCATTTTTCATGTTGTCTCTAGCCAAAAAGCAATGTAATCAATGTAATACCATGTATAAATTATAAATCAAAGTGAGTTAGGTAGTATGTGATTGCAAAGTGATTAATAAGGTTTGCAAGCAAGAAAAGGAGCTGAATGATAGCATTATGATTTGCGATTGAAGGAGAAAGAGAAGAAGTTGTAGATGTTGTTCTAATTCATCTTGAAGACATATCTATGGTAGTGATCAAATGTACAGTGTGCATAACTGATCCGATCATCAAGAGAAAGTGTTAAGAGGCAGAATTGCAATCATCAAAGGTGTGAATTTCAATGTCAATTTTTAGATAGTACAAGGACTATCATACTGTAATCTTGGGGGAAACTCCATGGTTAAGCGCACTTGAGTCAGTGTAGTACTGGGATGGGTGACCTCCGGGGAAGTCCCGATGCTTCACCCCTGTGAGCATCACCTAGATGCAATAAGTGCTAACTAGACCATTCATTAACATGAGAGATGGGTTCATGTGAACCACTACTCATGAAATATGGGTCATGTGTTTGACTCAAAAACTATGCAGTTAAACCCTGAAATAAAATATCATAATTTGACATGCTACAAAAAATACCTCTTACTTATCAATTGATGAGCTTAAGGAGGCTCTATAATGAATGGTTCATAAGGCACAACACTTGCTGAAGGTTTTGCAAATGGGGTAATAAGCTAAGTGGGCTTGATCTTGGGGGAAACTCCATGGTTAAGCGTGCTTGAGTCGGAGTAGTACTGGGATGGGTGACCTCCTGAGAAGTCCCGATGCTTCACCCCTATGAGCATCACCTAGATGCAATGAGTGCTAAGTGGACCATTCATTAACATGAGAGATGGGTTCATGTGAACCACTACTCATGAAATATGGGTCATGTGTTTGACTCAAAAACTATGCAGTTAAACCCTGAAATAAAATATCATAATCATGTATATCTAATTAATTTATTTAATTAGATAATTCACCAATTATCCCTCTCATCCTTTTTAGGATTTATTTCCTTTAAAACAGAAAATCAAATCTCTTTCTATCTTTTTAAATCCTATCTTATCTTGTTTTATTTCCTCTTTTGTCAAATTAAAAAAAATCAAATCCTTATCAAATCTTATCTCTAAAATCAAATCTTCTTCCCCCCACATCAAAAGTATATAAATATGGTCTCTCACAAGCCATTTACAGAATAAAATCCTATTCTAACATCCTTACTCTATTGAAATATTCTTCCAATCCTCTAATTTTCTATCTTCTTCCATCAATCTTCATCCAATCGTTATGCTACAAAAGTGAGCAATCAACATCAAATCAAGCTATATCGATCAATCAGGCATACACTTATCATTCAAGATATATGAGGTATTCGAAAGGTTTGGTCAAAGGTAATATATTTATTGTTTTATCTTTCATTTTGTCCAAATTTATCGTTTACAGAAGTGACCCTAAAACAAAGTATTCATGGAGTAGTAGCTTCCTTGGGAGTGACCCTAAATCAAAGTTTTCAGGGAGTAGTAGCTTCCTTGGGTTGTAGCCCTAAAACAAAGTTGTTATTTTGAGCTTCATATATTGTGAGTTAATCTTCACCGTGGTTTTTACCTTCTTGGGTTTTCCACGTACATATGGTGTTATGTGTTGATGTGCATTATGTTAATCTTTCATGATTATGTTGATGCAGTAATGCTTAAGTTTTAATCTACACCGGAGAAGTTAAAATTTGATTAGATACTAATTCACCCCCCCTCTCAGTATCCTGGTGTGTTCAACACAAGGATCTCAAAAACAATAAGGAATTATGGGAGATATTCTATCAATGTGTCTAGAATTAATCCCTATTTTGAATCCATGAAAGGGTTTAACCCTAGGCTATCTATAAATTTTGCATAGTACTAGAAGGAAGGGAAGGTAGAAATTGGGGGTATCAACTTTGAGGTGGAGGATCTGACTAGAGCAACCACAAGTTTGCATATCGATGTAAAAAAGCTTGAAAGGTTAAGCCAAAGCAAGGACAAGGAATTCTTTAATGCTTTTTTGGAGGAGAATGAGTATCTCATTAAACACTAGTTCACGGGTATAAAAGAGACGAGCTATATATCTAGTCTATGGAACGAGGTAAGCCTACATCTCATAAAGTATTTTACACTGGAGGGGTCATTTTCAGTGTGTGTTCACTTACCACTTTCTCCTTCTTAACCATTTGCACCATAATATTCATATAAGCTTCCCCTTATTTCTACTCTCATTGCTTGTCAGCTCATTGAAAGAAGTTATTAATAACAATTTTATTTTTCCCCTACATCAAGGGTTGATTTATTATTTATATCACTTCTATTTAAATAACTCACCTTCCCATATTATCTATCATTCTAATAATAAATATAACCCTAGTGTGAGTAAAAATAAAAAGGCTACCAACCCTACCCTATGTATCCCTAAGGAGTCCCCCATGGTTAATCCTACCCCTACTATTTGTAATGTTGATAAAGAGGTTATTCCTAGTGCTAAAAAGAAAACCCATGCCCTAAGGATCTCTGAAAAGTTACCTAATCAACCTCTGACACCCACCTCTAGCATATCTCTTAGGAGGGGGAGTTTGGAATTGAATAAGATAAGAGTGAAATTGGTGGCTAAAAATAATTTCGGGGCTAGAAGGTCCTCAAGAATATTAGTCTAGAAATCTAAAGAAAATGCAACCCCCCTTGTAGAGGAAGAAAAAATAGTTCTTTCGAGAAAGCAAGGGGAGAAGTAGAGTGATCATGGGAAGGAAAGTTTGGACTTTAAGGGTATCAACTTAGCTATGGAGATTGTTGAATGCATAAGACAATTGAGAGGGGGGATGAATTAGTTGTACCTTAAAACTTCAAAACCCTCACAAACATTTAGATCCACATTAATCCAATTAACCCTTAATCTATTAGAATGATTTATCATGAAAGCAGATAACAAAAATAGAACCAAATCAACATCATACACAAGAAAACACCATATTTACATGGAAAACCCAAGAAAGGAAAAACCACAGTCAGGATTAGCTCACAATATAAAGTAACATCAACACCGAATATGATAAGGTTCACTTCCCAAACTGCCATAATAGAAAAGAAGATAGAGAAGAGTGTTACAATGAGAAAACCATCTCAATGCAACAGAAAAGTCCACCATAGCATCACCAACACTTTCGCAGTCTCACTGAAGAATTGTAGACACCTTCTTCTCACTGCATCCACCAATCTAACACATGAAAGCTCACATTGCACTTCACAAATTCACATCACACACTTCTATCTTATCATCCCTCAACAACTCAACACTTATTTATATCAACTTCAACCTTGAAAACATTCTCCAAGGTCAGCTCTGCACCTCAACCGTGCAAATTCAAATTAGGTCAGCACCAAAACATTCACGCAATGGAAAGAAATGAAGGAAGACCACAACATACCTTAGCTAGGACCTAAATCCATTCATATATGCCACACCATGCTTCCACAAACATAGAAGCAACTCCACAATTAGTGTAAACACCCAAGGTCGGTCGAACCTATGCTAACACCATAATCATTTAAGTACACGTTCCCTCAAATCCAAAGATGACTCACAGACACCACACCACACTTGAACACAATCTAGAATATTCCACAAACCCCCTCAAATCCAACAAATCCCTTCACAACAACTTCCACCTGAAGAATGTACATACCCAGTGCACTCAAACAACTATGCCATACACTACAACTCAAGGAACCAACTTCAAAAGCACCAAATCTCAAATAGCTTCACTAGAAGAAAGATACAAACACTATCATCATCCTTCTAGATCCACAAGACTTGAAACCACTTTGCAGAGAAATGCAGAGCAAAAACATTTCTCCCAAACACCTCTGCAATATATAGTCCACACACTCGTGAACACACCTTCGTTTACACAATGATCTAGCACATTGAGTTTTGAATGCAACACCTCTAACCAACATATCTAAACTGTACATACAAATCTTCAACATAGAAAAAATGCAGAACCAAACTAGAATGCTACTCTGTAACACAGAACACCACTGCAACACACTGTTTCCTCATTTTTTTCAAATTTTCTCAAAAGAACTTGGAAACCAAGAACTAGAAACATATCATCAACATCTTCAACACTTCCTCATTACCACCAAGTCAACTGCAACATAGCAACTCAACCATACATCCATAGATAAAAACTTATCAAAGCATGATCAGAGAAAACATCAACTCAATACCAACTGCTCACATCCTTGCAACAAACTTCTTCTCATATAGTTGACACTAATGACAACACAATCTTGTTGACATCAATGAAAACACCATCTATACATACTTGCAACAATTACCCCCTTTGTCATTGATGGCAACACATGATGTGAAAAACCATCAACAACAAACACAATAGCTTTGATCCTCAATACTCTGCTTCATACCAACTCATTATCTCTTTTCTCTCCCTCTGATAACTAACACATTTCTTTTTCACATTTCTCTTTGTCCCCCTTTGACATCAATGGCAAAGGACAAAATATTTGCATCTCTCATTCTTCAACTTTGACATTAATAATACTTGTTTACCACTGCTCTGCAACTTCCTTTCTTTCACTCCTTTGCATACTCCCCCTTAGGAACGCACACCAAATTGCATAAATCAATAATCACTGTAAAATGACAACTCTCACTCATCCTTATTGCAACAACCAATAATGCTACTACCTGCTCCCACTAAGAGGTAGCCACCAACATTAGTCTAGATCAAGGAATGAATCTTGAGATCCACTTGACTAATGCATCTCCTTATGCACCTAGTTCAAAGGAGGGGCAATAGTCCCCAACTTGTCCTGAAGATACTCAAAAGTATCCTTAGGAAGAACCTTAGTGAATATGTTAGCAACTTGATCCTTTGTAGGCACATATCCAAGCTTCACTTCATTCTCTTCAACCTTCTCTCTCAAAAAGTGATACTAGATTGAGATATGCTTTTTCCTTGAGTGCATTATCAAATTCTTTAATATATTGATAGCACTTGTATTATCATAGAAGATAGATATTGGTTCATCATAGACCACTCTAATATCCTTTAATGCTTGCCTCATCCACAACACTTGTGTGCAACAAGATGTTGCTGCAATGTGTTTTGCCTTTGTAGTAGATAAAGACACTGAATCTTGTTTCTTGGTTAGCTATGACACCAATCTGCATCTAAGAAAGAATGCACCACCACTTGTACTTTTCTTGTCATCTACACAACCAACCTAATCTGCATCTGTGTAAGCACTTTAAGTAAAGTCAGTATCCTTTGGATACCACAACCCATGATCTGGAGTGCCCTTTAAATATTTGAATATCCTCTTCACTACTACAACATGTGACTCTCTAGGATCTTCTTGAAATCTAGCCACAAGACAAATTAAAGGCATGATATCCAGTCTAGTAGCAGTTAGATATAGCGGACCTCCAATCATTGATCTATACTTGCTCTGATCAACCTTAGGAGATTCATCATTCTTTCTCATCTTGCAACCAGTAACCATAGGGGTACATATTGGTTTAGAATCTTCCATTCCAAACTTCTTTACCATTTCCTTGACATACTTTGATTGTGAAATGAAAATACCTTTATCTGTTTGATTGATTTGTAGTCCAACAAAGAAATTCATCTCCCCAAACATTGAAATTTCAAATTCTTTTTGCATCTCCTCTCCAAATTTCTTACACATACCTTCATTTCCTCCAAAAATAATGTCATTAACATACACAACTACAATCAAAATTTGATCTTTTTCAACTTTGAAGTATAGATTTCTATCTATGGTACCTTAATTAAATCCTTGTTATAACAACTACCTGTCTAACCTTGCATACCAAGCTCTAGGAGCTTGCTTCAATCCATATAATGCCTTCTTCAATCTGTAAACCATATCTAGTTTATCTGATAACTAAAATCCTTCTGGTTGTTTTATGTATACTTCTTCTAATTCACCATTCAAGAAAGCAGACTTCACATCCATTTGATATACTTTGAAATCCTTATGTGCTACAAAAGCCAAAAACATCCTGATGGCTTCCATTCTTACCACCAGAGCAAATATTTCCTCAAAGTCTATTCCTTCTACTTGTGAGTAGCCTTACACATAAGCCTTGCCTTGTTTCTTACCACTTCTCCACTCTCATTTAGTTTGTTCTAGAATACCCACTTAGTTCCAATCATATTTTTGTTTGTTGGTCTTGGGACAAGTTCCTAAGTCTGATTCTTTTCAATCTGCATTAGTTCTTCTTCCATAGCCTTGATCCAATGCTCATCCTTGCATGCTTCAATCATTGTTTTAGGTTCAACTTTAGAAAGTAAACATAGATTTACTTGTTCTTCAACAACTTTCCTTCTTGTCAGTACACCTTGGCTCTTGTCACCAATGATCTATTCTTTAGAATGATTCTTCTGCACATACTTGGGAGTTTAGGAGTCTTTTCTGGAGCTTCTTCCTCTTCAATCTGCACTTCTTTTTCCTTAGCTTTTTCTTCTTCTCTACAATAAGACTCATCTGATTCATATCCATCTATTACTGCTAAATTATTCTATAGGTCTTCATCAACCTTGACACTTGCACTCTCAAAAAATTTTCTTAGCCTCTTGTTGTAGCACTGGTAAGATTTTCTTTTAGTAGAATGTCCAAGGAAGATACCTTCATCAAACATTGCATCAAACTTTCCTAAGTTTTCTTCATCCCTTTTGATATAGCATTTGATTCCAAACACTCTAAAGTATTTTATAGTAGGAATCCTTCCATACCATAGCTCATAAGGAGTCTTTGTGTTGTTTGCTCTTGCTTGCACTTTATTCAATATATAAACAACAGTATGAATTGCTTCTCTCCAGTAGACTTCTGATAGATTTGCTTCTTTCATCATTGTCCTTGCAGCTTCTTGAACATTCCTATTCTTTCTTTCAACCACTCCATTCTGTTGAGGAGTCCTAGGGGTAGATAAATGCCTCTTTATTCCATGATTCTCACATAATATGTTAAACTCATTGGAGGTGAACTCTCCACCTCTGTCAAACCTCAAACATTTGATTTTCATATCCATTTCATTCTCAACCATAACTTTGAATGCTTTAAACTTATCTAGGGTTTCTGATTTTTTAAAGAAAAGTATCCCATGTCATTCTAGAATAATCATCAATTAATAGCATGAAATACCTGTCACCTTGAAAAATTATTACTCTGGTAGGACCACAAAGATCTATATGCACCAATTCCAATAGTCTGGTAGAAGATTGATCTTTGACTTTGAAACTTCTCCTTACTTGCTTTCCAGATTGAGATTCCTTATATACAACATTGATAGGCTTTGTAAGCTTTGGTAGATCTCTCACAGCTTGAACTAAACTTATTCTCACTAGGATATAAAAATTGATGTGACACATTCTTCTATGCCATAGCCAAGTCTCATTGATTTGAGTCATGAAACAATAACCATTAGCACCTTTGAGCTGATAGACATTTCCATCTGTCCTCCTTCCAATAGCAATAACAGTTCTGGGATCTTTTCTAATCTCACAATCATCATCCTAAAACATAAGATTGTATCCCTTGTTACACATTTGTCCAACAATTAAGAGGTTATGTCTTAAACCCTTTGTTGGTTTTTCTTCTGAATCAGCATTAGGGTTTGCCAGTTCTAATGCACAAGCAGATTCAGCCAACTGAATACAGGAGGTTGCGTGAGCTCCTCCCCTTCACTTCTGGTTCTGCCGCACCAAGGGGGGTTTCCCTACTTGATAAAAGTATAACCTTGACTAGCTCAATGACAGAAAGATTTAACTTGACAGCAACAGGTAGAATACCCTCATGTAAGGACCAAGATTTGTATAACAAATCAGAAGGTTGGCAACATTCTTGGACATAATGTCTGGTTGGGTATGAGAGCATGCAGGGATCCTAATCCTACTCCTACAACTAACAGGTGGAAGGATGAAATGGTTTGAAATGGTGCTTGGAGGGATGGGACTTTCCTAGACCCATTGAACAGACAGATTCCCAAACCAGTGCCTTATCTGGGCAGCAGAGTCATATCTAAGACTGTAAATGTCTCCCCATGACAACATAAATTCATATCCAGATGACCTAAGAATAATGCTACTGCCTAACAGCAACATGTCCAAGAAAGAGTATCATTAATGATCATACTTAACAGATCCTATGATGCAATCTATTTTCCTTTGTATCTGATCAAAAGCCTATTTAACCACTCCTTGAGCAGACGCAATAAATCAAACACACAGTATACATATACTGAAAAACTTGGAAGCCTTTGACAACCTTGTTTGAAAGGAAAACAAATGACATACATGAGACAATCAGAAACAATACACACACATGTGTTTTTCATTTAGAATCAATCTACATAGAAGGTCATCACAGAGAAAATCATCATTTACAATCCAAGATAGATTAGTACACTAGACTAAGGACCGAGTCTGTAGCAAAAAATGCCTTTCAAAATGTGAACACCTTATGTTCAGAGTCAGAGTAGAAAGCCCAAAAACATCCCCTCCCAAAATGTAACACAGCCAGACCATTTATACAGAATCGTGTACATTCAGCAATTAATTACATGGCCAGAAGTCAAAAATTCGCCAGATACATTCACTCTGAGGAAAATGGCCTGCAAAGAACAAGCGCAGCAGGGGACAAAACATGGAGAAGCAGGAAAAGGACAAGGGGCAGATGAGCTCGAGCCTTGTTCCACTGTCGGAGAATTTTCTTGCCATAAATTAGATACATGGTTGTTCAACCATTCGCCCATGCCTCTGCAAATCACCATTGATGGCTCAACCACCCATATCTTCTCCTGGAAACAGTCGCACAACTTAAATGGAAATTTCCCGCTCAAAACGTGCCTGAAGCCACAAAGGAAACTCATACTCCATCTTTAAAACATGGCCGTCGACCCTTCCATCGCTTGAAAATCGATGGCACCAAATCCACGTTGAAAAGTCACTATCCTACGAAAATGTGCCACGTAGGCACCCTAAAAATGCATGTTTTGCCTTGCATATCATGCCATCGACGTGACCAAGACCATCGGGAAGACCTTCACATCTGCATAAATCAATATCCCACATTCGTCCTGCAGAGACCATTTTATCATTTTAAAAACATGGCCGCATGGATACTAAGTGTCGAGCGTTTTGCCGCGCTCGACACACGACCCTTCGCCCACAGCCCATCGCCAAGACACATGCAAACTCATGCCGATGGAGAAAACAAGAAGACCACCTCCTTCAAGAAAGATGATGTCGATGTTACAAAACACTGAAGGGGTGCCAAAACTGGAAAATTTTTTGGATTTTTTGGGATGGTGCCTACATAAAAATTGCTCAAGAACTGACAGTCAATTCAGGCACCAACAGTGGCTCTGATTGGGGACGTGTAGGTGTAAGACTGCAGCGAGAACCCCAGATCTCTGGGATGTAGACCAGTGCCTTATCCATTGGGCACAGAGTCATGAAGTTACAATGATCTGCATCACCAATCAAACTTGATGGCCTAAGGCCACCAAGAAAAGGAGAACCAATATTTCCCCTTATCAAACACCTTATTCTCATCTGCATACACTGGGTCAAGCCTGAGAGTGCTACCATGATCTGACCATAAACAAACCTGGTCATCTGCACATTCAACCTTCTGATTTAGCTTGTCACTGTCATCCCTGTGCAGATAACCTTTAGCATCCGGCAACAAGTGGATGCAGAATGTATCAGGCAATGCATACTCACATGGCATAGAACACAGGTTATCATTTGTATCAGCATTATGCATTGCAAAATGATCTCCTAGCTGGACTGAAAACTGAAAACACTCAAAGTCCACCATGCAGCTAGGAAGATCAGAGCTCATCTCATATGCTGGCCTCTCAAAAGAAAAGCTTTCAAATTCACAATTGTATACATTATGCACACAACCAACAACAACCTCAAACTGGAAAAGATCAGGCTCTAGCACCTCTTTCAAATCAGGCACATTTTCATAGTCAATTACCTGATATATGTTGTTTCCTCTTTCATCAGGATGAGAAACAGAATCCAAACCAAAAATAATGTCTAGATCCTCACCATACTCAAATAGATCCTCATCACCATATGTGTCAAAGATGGGTGACCCAGGTACATAAGCTTGATCATAATATGCCATTTGTTCATGGGCAGCAGAGCACACATCTTCATCACTAATGGATTCACTCTGTGGAGGAGTATCAGCCTGTGTGTCATAAGCAAAACAGCCATCAAATGAAAAACAATCATGCTCTGAACTAGCACTTGTTTCAATCCCTGACTGCTCTTCATGATCTCCATGTGTTTGAAAGGTAGGCAATGGGTCACACATAGGACTGCTTCTCTGTTTGCTTATATCTTCTCTGTCTTGAGTACAATACTCACAACTGTCTCCACAGGTCCATTCCAAAAATTGCTCATTGCTGTCCACAACCTCGTTATTGTTTTCATGGTCATATGCCTCATCATTGCAATGGGAATCCTCACTAGTCCTTTCACTGGCATCCTCAACTGGTGAACAATCCAGTTGAGCAGTATTGTTAGCATTATGTTCAAATACAGTAGTCTCAACCTCTATGCTTTCATTTTCATTTTTATCTGCACATGATGCCATAATCATTTGGTCATTTGCAGCTTCACAACCCGTTTTCACACCAAGGCCTGGGGACAGGGATATCAATAGGCGCCCATTTCTAAAATTTTCTATATTTTCAGCAAATTTGTATGCCATCTGCATACCTGTTACCTTGAAATCCCTCAGTATTGCACTAGAGCCCTCCTCAAAAGCCTCAAAGAATATGCCAACACAGGCTGAAATATCAGGTCTGAAGACTTCTGGGATCTGTGAAAGGGCTACTGCAAACCTATGACTGAAATTAACACATGGCTCTTCATCTTGTTTTCTGATGTTCATCAATTCTGCAACAAGATCAGCAGGTTCTCTTGCAAATTCTTCTTTGAAACAGTCAGCAAGCTCATCCCAACAGGCAAAAAATCTCTTTGGAAGGCTCAAATACCAGTCTTTTGCTTTTGCATCAAAGGACCTAACAAAAAACCTCATCCACATATCCTCATCTCTGAATGAATGTTTTCCCATAAAACTGTGAAAATTTTGGATATGTGCATTCCCATCACATACATTGTGACCACTAAATCTAGGCATCTGACAGTATATCCTAGCAGGCATAGTTTCTACTTTATAATCCACCCATGACAAATCCAGTTGGTCATACAAAGGATCAAAAGGGCTGAGAAGAGGTTTAGCCTTCTGACTGGTAGACACAACAGGGTTACTGCTTTTTAATTGGGCCTGCTCAGCCTCTAAGAATATCAACCTATTTCTTATCTCTTCTATTCTTTTATCCAACATTTCACCGCTGAGTATGGGATAATTCATACTTGGATTCATGAAATTTCTATTTTCAGACATCCCTTGCATTCCTAAGACTTGTAACCTCCCCTGGCATCTAACCTATGCAGCAAAATAGCAAATATAAAGGGGAAGGAACAAGGTACCTTTCTTATACAGATGCTGAAGTCTAAACAGCACATTTTCTGTCACAACACACACACATCAACTTTTCATGTGCACTTGAATTTTTTACAGAGTCGCCACCTCTCCAAAGAGGTCAAAATTTACAGCAGCTGAAAGCTCATCAAATATGTTTCTGAGTTCATTCCACCAGTAGAGCAAAACTTCACCAGAGACTGCAAGATATCACTTTACATCAACATCCCCAACAGAGTCGCCATTTTGTTGGTTTTTCTTCTGAATCAGCATTAGGGTTTGCCAGTTCTAATGCACAGGCAGATTCAGCCAACTGAATACAGGAGGTTGCGTGAGCTCCTCCCCTTCACTTCTGGTTCTGCCGCACCAAGGGGGGTTTCCCTACTTGATAAAAGTATAACCTTGACTAGCTCAATGACAGAAAGATTTAACTTGACAGCAACAGGCAGAATACCCTCATGTAAGGACCAAGATTTGTATAACAAATCAGAAGGTTGGCAACATTCTTGGACATAATGTCTGGTTGGGTATGAGAGCATGCAGGGATCCTAATCCTACTCCTACAACTAACAGGTGGAAGGATGAAATGGTTTGAAATGGTGCTTGGAGGGATGGGACTTTCCTAGACCCATTGAACAGACAGATTCCCAAACCAGTGCCTTATCTGGGCAGCAGAGTCATATCTAAGACTGTAAATGTCTCCCCATGACAACATAAATTCATATCCAGAGGACCTAAGAATAATGCTACTGCCTAACAGCAACATGTCCAAGAAAGAGTATCATTAATGATCATACTTAACAGATCCTATGATGGAATCTATTTTCCTTTGTATCTGATCAAAAGCCTATTTAACCACTCCTTGAGCAGACGCAATAAATCAAACACACAGTAGACATATACTGAAAAACTTGGAAGCCTTTGACAACCTTGTTTGAAAGGAAAACAAATGACATACAGGAGACAATCAGAAATAATACACACACAGGTGTTTTTCATTTAGAATCAATCTGCATAGAAGGTCATCACAGAGAAAATCATCATTTACAATCCAAGATAGATTAGTACACTAGACTAAGGACCGAGTCTGTAGCAAAAAATGCCTTTCAAAATGTGAACACCTTATGTTCAGAGTCAGAGCAGAAAGCCCAAAAACATCCCCTCCCAAAATGTAACATAGCCAGACCATTTATACAGAATCGTGTACATTCAGCAATTAATTACATGCCCAGAAGTCAAAAATTCGCCAGATACATTCACTCTGAGGAAAATGGCCTGCAAAGAACAAGCGCAGCAGGGGACAAAACATGGAGAAGCAGGAAAAGGACAAGGAGCAGATGAGCTCGAGCCTTGTGCCACTGTCGGAGAATTTTCTTGCCATAAATTAGATACATGGCCGTTCAACCATTCACCCATGCCTCTGCAAATCACCATTGATGGCTCAACCACCCATATCTTCTCCTGGAAACAGTCGCACAACTTAAATGGAAATTTCCCGCTCAAAACGTGCCTGAAGCCACAAAGGAAACTCATACTCCATCTTTAAAACATGGTCGTCGACCCTTCCATCGCTTGAAAATCGATGGCACCAAATCCACGTTGAAAAGTCACTATCCTACGGTGCCATGTAGGCACCCTGAAAATGCATGTTTTGCCTTGCATATCATGCCATCGGCGTGACCAAGACCATCGGGAAGACCTTCACATCTGCATAAATCAATATCCCACATTCGTCCTGCAGAGACCATTTTATCATTTTAAAAACATGGCCGCATGGATACTAAGTGTCGAGCGTTTTGCCGCGCTCGACACACGACCCTTCGCCCACAGCCCATCTCCATGACATATACCATTGGCCTTCCTCAAAAATCTCCTGCCGATCACAGCGGTCTCACCGATGCCTATCGTAATCCCCTATCGGCCAGACTCCTCGCTCCCATCGGCGAGATCAACACTATCGGAGCAACTGAACACTTCTTTGCCGACCTCAAGAGTCTTACCGATAACACCCAGGCCTCCCACCTCCATCGGTGTGACTTACACCGTCGGAGCAACACCTCAAACCTACGCCGACTCCAAAAGTCACGCCGACGCCCATAGGCTAATTACCGCCTATCGGCCAGACCCATGCCATCGGCTCAATAAAAAACTCCCTCGCCGACATCACATGTTACGCCGATACAGCTCCATCGGCCAGAGTACCCCTGTCGGCCCAACTCTCCACACTCGCCGATGGCAACTCCATCGGCCAGACCTGCGCCATCGGCCAACAATCTGCCCGTTCACCCGATAGCCAAAGTCTTGGCGATAGCACCCCAAAACCCTCGTCGGCGAGACCCAATCCGTCGGCAAGCCACAAAACACCTTCGCCGATAGGTAAAGTCTCAGCGATAGAAGATAACATGCCATTGGTACCAAAAAGATCACCAAGACACATGCAAACTCATGCCGATGGAGAAAACAAGAAGACCACCTCCTTCAAGAAAGATGATGTGGATGTTACAAAACACTGAAGGGGTGCCAAAACTGGAAAATTTTTTGGATTTTTTGGGATGGTGCCTGCATAAAAATTGCTCAAGAACTGACAGTCAATTCAGGCACCAACACCCTTAACATCATCAATGCTATGCTTGCCATCAAAATTGATTGAACCTTTTCAACATATCTTAGTAGATGTATCATCACCAAACCTAACTATCCCTCCTTCATATTTTTCAAGATTAACAAACTTACTCTTATCATTGGTCATATGATTAGAGCATCGACTATCAATGATCCTATAGTTCTTTTCTTGTCTAGCATGAAAAGTAGACACTAAAGTGCCTTTAGTATTAGTACTTGCTTCAAGAGCCCTTTCCTTCACACCTCTCAAAGTTAGCAAAATTAGTTTCATCTTCTAAAGCTATGAACAAGCATTCACCATCCTCATCATCTCCATAATCAGATACATCATCAGATATACTTGTATCTTCTCTTTAACATAATAACTTTTCTTAATCATCTTATCTTTGTTCTCCCTATTTTTGTTATTCAAAGCTCTGTTTGGACATCTTGATGCATAATGACCTATCTTTTCACAACTGAAACATTTGAAAGGAAAATTACCACTATACTTTCCAGTACCCTTTTTTATTCTTCTCACAAAGTTAGCTTCCATATTAACAAGATCCTCCTGATCTAATTCCATAGTCTTCTCTAATTTTCTAGCCTTAAAAGTAGTCTCAACTTTTGCGCTACTTGTACCAAATTCTCTAGTTTCAAAAGTAGTTAAGGAACCATACAACTGATCTCTGGTATATTGATTCAAATTTTATAATTTTGCTTCTTTCAGTTCTCCACCAAGACCTTTGATGTCATTGACAACTTCATCCACCTTCTACAAGTAGCTTGTGATGTTTTCATCTTTAGACATTCTCAGGGTCTCAAACATGATTTTCAAATTTTGCATCTTAGCTTGCTTGACCTTATCATCTCCTTCATAAATGCTTTCTAACTTTACCCAAATTTTTCTAGCAATTTTCAGATTCATAACTTTTACCAATTCAAAATTAGCAAAACCACTTAAAAGAGCATACCTTGCTTTACCATTTTTTTCATAGGCCTTGATCTCATTAGTAGTACTTAGACCATTTACAGGTATAGTGTATCTAGACTCAACAGACTTCTAGATTTCAAATCCAAGAGAAACTAGATAACCTTCCATTCTTGTCTTCCAGAATGCATAGTCTGATCCATCAAATAGGGGAACATCTTTGTTATGTGCTATCCCAAATCTACCTCAAGTAGTTAATCTTTCTTCCAAGGAACCTTACTCTGATACCAATTGTTGAATGCACAAGACAACTGAGAGAGGGTGAATCAGTTGTACCTTAAAAATTCAAAACCTTCACAAACATTTAGATCAACATAAATCTAATTAACCCTTAATCTGTTAGAATGATTTATCATGAAAGTAGATGACATAAACATAACCAAATCAACATCATACACAAGAAAATACCAGATTTACGTGGAAAACCCAAGAAGGAAAAAACCATGGTGAGGATTAGCTCACAATATAATGTAACATTAGCACTAAATACAATAGGGCTCACTGCCCAAAAGAAAGAAAGGCTCACTGCTAGAATAGAAAAGAAGATAGAGAAGAGTGTTACAATGAGAAAATTATCTCAATGCAATAGAAAAGTCCACCACAGCATCACCAACACCTTCGCAATCTCACTAAAGAATTATAGACACCTTCTGCTCACTACATCCAACAATCTAACACATGAAAGCTCACACTGCACTTCACAAATTCATGCCTCACAACTCTATAATTTGCATCATTCACATTATCCACTTCTATCTTATCATCTCTCAGCAACTCAACACTTATTTATATCAACTTTAACCTTGGAAACCTTCTCCAAGGTTGACTCTATACCTCAACCATGCAAATTCAAATTAGGTTAGGACCAAAACATTCCTGCGGTGGAAAGGAATGAAGGTGGACCACAACACACCTTATTTAGGACCTAAATCCACTCATATATGCCATGCCATGCTTCCACAAACACCAAAGCAACTCCACAATTGGTGTAAACACCCAAGGTTAGTTGAACCTATGTTAACACCATAATCATTTAAGTACACGCTTCCTCAAATCCAAAGATGACTCGTAGACATCACACCATACTTGAACACAATCTAGAATATTCCACAAACCCCCTCAAATCCAACAAACTCCTTCGCAACAACTTTCACCTAAAGAATGTACACACCCAGTGCACTCAAACAACTTTGCCATACACTGCAACTCAAGAAACTAACTTCAAAAGCACCAAACCTCAAACAACTTCACCAGAAGAAAGATACAAACACTATCATCACCCTTCTAGATCCACAAGACTTGAAACCAATTTGTGGAGAAATTTGGAGAAAAAACATTTCTCCTAGACACCTCTGCAATACACAGTTCACACATTGGTGAACACACCTTCCTCTACACAACGATCCATCACACCAAGTTCTGAATGCAACACCTCTGGACACCTCTAATCAACATATCCAAACCACATAGAGAGATCTTCAACATAGAAGAAATGTAGATCCAAACTAGAACACTACTCTACAACATAGAACACCACTGCAACACACTGATTCCTCCTTTTATTTAAATTTTCTCAAAAGCACTTGGAAACCAAGCAATAGAAACATATCATAAACATCTTCAGCACTTCCTCATTACCACCAAGCCAACTGCAACATAGCAACTCAACCATACATCCATAGAAAGAAACTTATCAAAGCATCATTAGAGACAACATCAACTCAATACCAACCGCTCACGTCCTTGCAACAACAAACTCCTTCTCATAGAGTTGACACTAATGACAACTCAAAACACCATCTACACATAATTGCAACAGAGCTAAGTGAGGACAACTACATGTCCAAATGGTGCAATCATGGTAGGAGGGTTCACAGAATGAACTGTTCAGATCGTACAGCAAGAGTAAACACAACGGAAACAACACAAGAATGTAGAAAATATGCAGATTCAATCATTCAGTATATCAAAGAATTCAAATACAATCTAGCTGGCAACATGCAGGCTTACAACTGGGCTCAAATGGCCTGATTACATACATGCGCAAGATAAAGCTTTGAAGCTCCTTCGCACAAATCTAACTAAAGATTATGATTCCATTGCTAACTAATCATCTTCCTAAGGATCTATTACATATTTATATATCATTTCTAGACCAATAGATTCCTCCGCGTCAACCACAAGAGATCCAAAATCCCGATGAAGAGGTGTAACGTGTGTTCCTCGATAGGTCAGACCTATTGGCTTGAAAATCCTTCTCTAACGGATACAATGAAGTGCGGACCTATGAGGAAGGTTAGCCACAAACCAAGGAACATTGTAGAATGAATCACAAGGATCCACAAGTCAGCCAATGCTTCCAATCCTTCTCCTTCACCTGATTGCTCATGACTGTTAGAAAGCTCTGCACTGAGAAACAAAGGATCTTCTGATAGCGATATCTTTCTGGTAGCTGATCCAAATGCTTTGAATACTTGATATGATGTAGATGAATGAATTTAGATGCTAAGTCCAGATCCGCAAGGTATGAAATGCCAAAATCAGACCACAAGTTGAGTTGTTTCTGACTAAACTGCCTAAACTGAACTGGAAAATGAAAGAACTAAAATGCAAACAAACTGAAATGCAAATGCAAATGTTTTTGGTTGATGCAAGATTACTCTTGAACCAGGGATGCTCCTGCATCAAACATCTGAGGTTATTGAAAAAGTGAGTCCCTCACTTTGCTGGGGCTAGGGGAGAACCAAGACAGTCCAACTCAACCTAAGAAATCCATGATGAATCTTCTTCCGATCTACCTTTCCACTTCAAAAGATATTCTTTGTATTGTCTTCCTCGAGTGCTGCGTCTAACTCTGCTATCTAAAATGTCTTCAATTTGTTCCAGTACTTGTTGTGGTAATTATTTCTTCAAGTCTTCTTCCATGCTATCACTGAACTCTACTTCATGATACTGATGAAGATCTACAAAGTTAAAAATAGGTGAAATAGCCAATGTAGCACTTAAATCAGTTGTTCAAAACTGAGAGGGGCGGTGAATCAGTTGTTCAAAACTTACAGCACACAACTGAGAGGGGGGAGTGAATCTGTTGTTCAAAACTTTCTCCAATTAAACACTTAAATCTTCTTAGTGATTAGTTGTATATTAATCATGAACCATAATGCATTTAAATCAAGAGTAAAAACACATCAACACATAAGACACTAAGATTTTGACGTGGAAAACCCGGTTAAGGGAAAAACCATGGGGTGATTAACCCAAGATTGTATTCTCTATTAGAAGAATAGAAAGAATAAAATGGCACATGCCAATCAGGGCTCACTACCCGAGCACACTGCTCATAAGAGGCTCACTACCTACAAGAGACACACTATCTACAAAGAAATAAATATCACATACATGAACTAGAGAATAACATCTTCACCATGCTTGAATCAGTTCCATTTAAGCCCAATACTTTTGCTCTACCTTTCACTCTCCTCCTCGCTACCACACTCTCATCACCACACAGACAACTACAAATTGACTTTGCAATCCCTTATTTATACAAGGCATCAACTTAGGAATGATCATCTAAGTTGGCAAACATTCATAAGATCATCCGCCAGATGCATAACTCATCTGGTTAGCCTGTCTCAAGAAGAACACCATCATTCAAAAGTTTACTCTTCAATTGTGAACTCCAACTTCAGTGCAGACCACCAACACAAATTGGACATGATCCAAAGACCTCCACAAGCTTGCCTGAATCACCAAGAACATCCACACTTCTTCTTCTTACTGAAATCCTTCTCTCCTTCATCTGGAACCTCAAGAACACAGTCTGTCATTACTATCACAATGGAATAGATGCTTGTAGACCTTCAAACCATGAACCAATAGAGTTGATATACTACAAAGACTTCCTCAGAATGCCCTTAAATCCACAGAACAGGAAACTTCAATTTCGGATCTCACCGAACCTTTCTTGTTACACTCTGTCACCTCTGAACACCTACCAGAATCGATTTTACTTGAGCGGCCACAACTTATTCATATCTTCATGTGGACCTCTGAAATCCCTACTAGATCACCTATAGACACATATCTACAAACCCTTTAATCCGCATCCTCTGATCCTCATCCTATCTTGGACGTTTTCCTTACTGTCATCACTGTTCTTCACTGTTCCTGATTGAGACTAATTTTCTCAATATCCTCAGCCCATGGCTCATCCAAACCTTATCATTAATGCAATAGGAGTATGTTGACATCAATCACAACACTAGTTAGGCCCATACTTGCAACAATATCCCCCTTTGTCATTGATGGTAACATAAGATGTGAAAAACTGTTTTAACCATCAAGTCAAGAACTTCTTCTTACTGTCACAGCTCCCCCTATCAGCAAAAACCATTCACATGTCTTCTCTCCCTTTACTACTCCCCCTTTGATCATCAACCACTTGTTTTTCACATGTCTTCTCTCCCCCTTTGACATCAATGGCAAAGGGCACATACTTGCAATTCCAAACACTTTAGAATCATACCTGCTGCTCCCCCTAAGTAGTAGCTCTCCATCAATCTGGATCACAAGATATGACTGTGATATCCACTAGACTGATACACCTCAGTGCACCTTAGTTTATCACTGGAGGGGCAATAACCCCTAACTTCTCCCTGAGATACTCAAAAGAGTCCTTAGGTAGAGGTTTAGTAAAGATGTCTGCAATCTGATCCTTGGAGGGCACAAACTCCAATCTGACTTGCTCTCTCAAAAAGTGAAACTTAATGGATATGTGTTTAGTCTTTGAATGCAACACCGAATTCTTAGATATATTTATAGCACTTGAATTATCACAAAAGATTGTGATAGGTTCCTCATACTCCACTTTGATATCTCTTAGCATCTGCTTCATCCACAAAACTTGAGTACAACTACCTGCTGCTGCAATATATTCTGCTTCAGTTGTAAATAGAGATATTGCCTCTTGTTTCTTGCTTAGCCAAGAAACCAATCTCTTCCCCAAAAAGAATGCTCCACCACTAGTACTCTTCCGGTCATCCACATCTCCTGCCCAATCAGCATCTGTATATGCATGAAGAGAGAAATCATGATCTCTAGGATACCACAAACCATACTCAACCGTCCCTTTTAGATACCTAAAAATCTTCTTGATTACCATGACATGGGATTCTCTAGGATCAGCTTGGAATCTAGCAACAAGACCAACAACTTGCATAATATCTCGTCTAGTTTGAGTGAGATACAACAATCCTCCAATCATTGATCTATACTTTGTTTGATCTGCCTTAGGAGAGTCATCATCTTTGCTCAGCTTACATCTAGTTTCCATGGGAGTATTCATTGGCTTTGTATCTTCCATCCCAAATTTCTTCAACAATTCTTTCACATATTTGGTCTGAGAAATGAAGATTCCTTTCTTTGTTTGAGTAGTTTGTAGACCTAAGAAGAAATTCATTTCACCAAGCATAGACATCTCAAACTCACTTTTCATTTGATTTGCAAAAGTTTTACACATACTATCTCTTCCTCCAAAATGATATCATCAACAAATACTTCAACAATCAAGATGTTTTCATGATCAATTTTGAAATATAAGTTACTGTCAGTAGTACCTTTGTTGAAACCAATCTTTAAAAGATGCTTATCCAATCTTTCATACCAGACTCTTGGGGCTTGCTTTAATCCATACAGTTCCTTCTTCAACTTGTAGACCATATCACCATGATCAGACAACTAAAATCCATCTATTTTCTCTATATACACTTCTTCCAAGTCACCGTTTAGAAAGGCAGACTTGACATCCATCTGATATACCTTGAAATCCTTGAAGGCAGCAAAGGCAAGAAATAATCTGACTGCTTCAGTTCTTGCCACTGGAGCAAAGGTTTCTTTAAAATCAATTCCTTCTATTTGAGAGTAGCCCTTGCAGACCAATCTGGCTTTACTTCTGATTACTTCACCAACTTCATTTAGTTTCTTCTGAAAGACCAATTTGGTTCCAATCACATTCTTGTTTCTAGGTCTGGGATCAAGATCCCAAGTGTGATTTTTCTCTATTTGCACCAGCTCTTCCTCCATTGCTTTAGTCTAGTTTTCATCATTGCAAGCTTCATTCACTGTCTTAGGTTCAATCTTTGAAATCAAACAATATTCTTCTGAATCTTGAGTAATTCTCCTTCTTGTTAGTGCTCCTTTTCTTTTATCACCTATGATCTGATCTTCAGAGTGGTTTAGTCTTACATACCTAGGAACTTTAGGAATTTTTTGTTCTTCTGATTCTTGATCAGGCTCATTGAGAGTCATTTCTTCTTCCTGGTTTACCAGATTAGCTTGAATCTGACTAATAAATGAGGCTTGGGCTCCTTGAGTCAGAACACCATTCTGATCATCTTCATCATATTCATAAAGCTTTGAGGGTTTCTCAATTCCCTCATCAACCTTCACATTTGTACTTTCTATCATCTTTCTCAGTCTTTTGTTATAACATCGGTATGCTTTGCTTTGAGTAGAGTAACCCAAGAATATTCCTTCATTACTTCTAGCATCAAACTTTCCTAGATCTTCATCTCTTTTAATGTAACATTCGCTACCAAAAACTCTGAAATACCTTACAGTAGGAGTGATGCCAAACCAAAGTTCATAAGGAGTCTTACCAGTATTGCTTTTGATTTGAACTCGATTGAGAGTATAGATTGTAGTGCTGACAGCTTCTCTCCAATAGATATGAGGAACATTTTCTTCCATCATCATGGTCCTAGAAGCTTCCTGTATGGTCCAGTTCTTTCTTTCCACTACTCCATTCTGCTGTGGAGTCCTAGGAGCAGACAACTGTCTCTTTATTCCATGTTTCTCACAGAACTCTATGAACTCACCGGATGTGAATTCTGCACCTCTATTAGACCTCAGACATTTTAATTTCAATCTAGTTTCATTTTCTACCATAGCCTAAGTGAATATTTTGAATTTCTCAAAAGCTTCTAATTTCTCTTCCAGAAAAGTTACCCACATCATCGGGGAATAGTCATCAATTAGTAACATGAAGTATCTATCACCTTGCATACTCCTGATTCTTGACGGGCCACAAAGGTCAGTATGAACTAAGTCCAATAATCTGGTAGAAGACAGTTCCTTACTCTTGAATGTGATTTTGCTTAGCTTACCCAACTGACATTCCTTGCACGAGCTATTAGTAGGTTTCACCAATATTGGAAGATCTCTTATAGCCTGAGTATTGCTTATCTTGATAATATTATCAAAATTCATGACACATTCTCCTATGCCATAACCAACTCTGATCAACTTGAACAAATAAGCAACTTTTACCAGTGCCAACCAAGTGGAAGATATTACCTTTAGTTTGGGTACCGGATGCAATCTTTGTTCTGGAGCTTTCAAAGATCTTGCATTTTCTATTTTTGAATCTGAGATCATAGCCTTTGTCCACCAACTGTCCAACACTGAGAAGATTGTGCTTCAAGCCTTCAACATATAGAACATTACCGGTTTTGTTCCTTCCATCAAAAGAAATAGTTCCTCTTCCTCTGATTCTACCAGTAGAATTATCACCAAACTTCACCACTCCTCCTTCATACCTTTCCAAATCTATGAACTTATTTTTGTCACCTGTCATATGGTGAGAGCAACCACTGTCAATGACCCAATCATCATTTTCTTCAACTTGGGCAGCCATGGCTCTTTCTACAACTTTATGATTAACAGATACAAAGGATATTGGTTCTTCTTCCTTGATGGCAATAAACACCCATTCACTTCCGGTTTTGTTTCCAGTCTCTGATTCATCATCGGTTACTCCTTCATTATCATCTTCTTCATGAACATAGTAATAATTCTTTTGGAACTTTGATCTGTTAGGATTTGGCCTTGAAAATCTTTCTGGACATTTTGAGGCAAAATGACCAATCTTATTGCAGTTAAAACACTTAAAAGGTAATTTTCCTTCATACTTACTAGATCCTCTTGGCAGTCTCTTTTCAATAAGGGTTTCAAGTTGAGCAGTTTCTACTTCTTCTTCTTCCAGGTCTTTTCTTTCTTTTTCATACCATGACAATTTCCTTGCTGAGTTCTCTCCTAGATCAAACCTTTGTTTACCTTTTACATAGGCACTGGCTTTAAATGCAGATTCAGTCTTGGGGTGATCATCTCCAAACTTGGTCATTTCAAATGTAGCCAATTGGTCTCTTGTGACAATTGTATGGGCTCTGAATTCATCAATGGCAGCAACCTTGATTTTGTAAGAGGCAGGAATGGATCTAAGAATTTTGCCAACAATCTCATTTTCATCCAAGACTCCACCAGCATTTCTAATTCTACAAACAAGCTCATTTACTCTTGGCATAAAAGTAGTAATATTTTCATCATCTCTCATCTTCAAGTTTTCAAATTTCCCTTTTAGACTCTGTAACCTTGCACATTTAACATACTAGTCTCCTTCATGCAAAATTTCCATTTTTTTCTAAATATCAAAAGCAATTGGAAGGTTAATAACATTTGAGAGCTCTGAATCAGATAATGTGCTTAGAAGAGCTTCTATAGTCCGCAGATTGTTTTCAGCATCTGTGATTTCATTTGGAGCTTTTGGACCACCCTGTGGACATACATACTGTGTTGTAACCATGGTCTAGTATGTCATTCCCATGCATTGCAAATGACACTTCATGTGATCTTTCCATAGATTAAAAATTGTTCCATCAAACTTCAGACTATCCTTCTTGTAGGACGACATCCTAGATCTCCTCAAGTGGTTAAGCTCTTTTAGAGGAACTTAGCTCTGATACTAATTGTTAGACTTAGGGCACACAACTGAGAGGGGGGGTTGAATCAGTTGTTCAAAACTTTCTCCAATTAAACACTTAAATCTTCTTAGTGATTAGCTGTATATTAATCATGAACCATAATGAATTTAAATCAAGAGCAAAAACACATCAACACATAAGACACCAAGATTTTGATGTGGAAAACCCGGTTAAGGGAAAAACCATGGGGTGATTAACCCAAGATTGTATTCTCTGTTAGAAAACTAGAAAGAATAAAATGGCACATGCCAATTAGGGCTCACTGCCTGAGCACACTGCTCACAAGAGGCTCACTACCTACAAGAGACACACTGTCTACAAAGAAATAAATATCACATACATGAACTGGAGAATAGCATCTTCACCATGCTTGAATCAGTTCCATTTAAGCCCAATACTTCTGCTCTACCTTTCACTCTCCTCCTCGCTACCACACGGACAACTACAAACTGACTTCGTAATCCCTTATTTATACAAGGCATCAACTTAGGAATGATCATCTAAGTCGACAAACATTCATAATATCATCCACCAGATGCATAACTCATCCGATCGGCCTGTCTCAAGAAGAACACCATCATTCAAAAGTTTACTCTTCAGTTATAAACTCTAACTTCAGTGCAGACCACCAACATGAACTGGACATGATCCAAAGACCTCCACAAGCTTGCCTGAATCACCAAGAACATGCACACTTCTTCTGCTTACTAAAATCCTTCTCTCCTTCATCTGGAACCTCAAGAACACAGTCTGTCATTACTATCACAACGGAATAGATGCTTGCGGACCTTCAAACCATGAACCAATAGAGTTGATATACTTCAAAGACTTCCTTAGAATGCCCTTAAATCTACAGAATAGGAAACTTCAATTCCAAATCTCACCGGACCTTTCTTGTTACACTTTGTCACCTCAGAACACCTACTGGAACCGGTTTTACTGGAGCAGCCACAACTTCTTCATATCTTTATGTGGACCTCTAAAATCTCTATTGGATCACCTACAAACACATATCTACAAACCCTTTAATCCGCATCCTTTGATCCTCATCCTATCTTGGACGTTTTCCTTACTGTCATCACTGTTCTTCACTATTCTTGATTGAGACTAATTTTCTCAATATCCTCAGCTCATGGCTCATCCAAACCTTATCATTAATGCAACAGGAGTATGTTGACATTAATGACAACACCAATTAGGCCCATACTTGCAACACTTCCAGTCTACCTTTCCACTTCACAAGATATTCTTTGTATTGTCTTCCTCGAGTGCTGCGTCCAACTCTGGTATCCAAAATGTCTTCAATTTGTTCTAGTGCTTGTTGTGGTAACTATTTCTTCAAGTCTTCTTCCATGTTGTCACTGAACTCTGCTTCATGATACTAATGAAGATCTGCAATGTTGAAAATAGGTGAAATATCCAATGTCTCTGGTAATTCCACTTCATATGCATTTCTTGAATCAAATTTCTTGAGTATCTTACAAGGTCCAAACTTCTTCATCTTCAACTTGTTATATGTCCCAACTGAAAATCTTTATTTTCTCAAATATACCATTACTTCATCTCTAACTTTAAATTCTTTGTGTCTTCTCTTCTCATTTGCCTTCTTTTTGTACTTACTATTCATGTCTTCCAAATGCTTCTTCACCTGATTGTGCACTGTCTTCATATGATCTACAAATTCTTCTGCTTCTGCACTCCTCTTTTCTTGCATGCTGATATCTCTCAATTCGGCCACTCCTCTAGGGTTCACTCCAGTAACAATCTCAAAAGGTGTTCTTTTGGTACTTCTGTTGACTGAATTATTGTATGCAAACTCTTCTTGTGAAATAATCAAATCCCAACTTCTAGTTTTCTCTCTAACCAAACATCTCAAAAAAGTTTCCCAAATTCCTATTCACTACCTCTGTCTGTCCATTTGTCTGTGGATGAAAAGTTGAACTGAACTTCAAATCTGTCTTCATATTTTTTCAAAGTGTTCTCCAAAAGTATCCAACAAACTTTGTGTCTCTGTCTGAAACTATACTCCTAGGTAATCCATGCAATCTCAAATCTCCTTGAAAAATAGGTCAGCTACATGCACTGCATCAGTTGTCTTCTTACAAGGTATGAAATGAGCCATCTTTGAAAATCTGTCAACCACTACAAATATTGAATCATGTCCTCTCTGTGTCTTAGGTAATCCCATTACAAAATCCATGATTATGTCTTCCCAAGGTCTCTCTGGTACTGTCAGAGGTTTATACAATCCAGTGTTCTAACTACTCCCTTTTGCAACTTAACAAACTCTACAACTTTGCACAAATCTCTGAACATCCTTATGTATTTGAGGCCAAAAGTAATTTTCACTTACCAAAGCCATTGTCTTATCAATGCCAAAATATCCTGCCAATCCACCACTATGCTTCTCCTTGATCAAATTATCTCTCATTGAACTTCTAGGTATGCACAACTGACTTCCTTTGAATAACATATCTTCTTGAATGAAATAATCCAACCACTTGCTCCTATCTATCACAACAGGTTCCTTACATGATTTCCAAGGTTCTGCAAAATCAATGCCTCCCTCATACATGTTCTTCAATTCATCAAAACCCAACACTTCAACTCTCATCTCTATCAACAAGTTTCTTCTCCTACTCAATGCATTAGCAACTTTATTTGATTTTCCACTCCTATGCTTCAACACAAAAGTATAACTCTGCATGAACTCTACCCACCTCATATGTCTCTAATTCAACTTACCTTGACTATTCAAATATTGAAAAGCTTGATGATCTATATACAACACAAACTCCTTAGGCAACAAATAATGTCTCCACTTCTTCAAGGCTTGAATTATGGCATAGAACTTGTGATCATAAATTGAATATCTTCTCCTTGCATCATTCAACTTCTCACTGAAATATGCTATAGGTCTACCTTCTTGACTTAACACTACTCCAATTGCATTTCCACTAGCATCACAATCAACTTGAAATATCTTATTGAAATCTAGTAATGCCAAAACAGGTTGTTCTATCACTTTCTACTTCAACAACTCAAAACTTTTATCTTCTCCTGATGTCCACTTGAAATCATCTATGTCACCTCTCATTGTCTTTGTCACAGGGTTACAAACTGAGCTAAAATTTTTGATGAACTTCCTGTAGAAACTAGCCAAACCATGAAATGATCTAACCTTTCCAATGCTCTCCGGTGTAGGCCATTCAACAATTGCTTTCACTTTTTTAAGGTCCATCTTCAATCCTTCCGCATAAATTACAAATCCCAAATATACCAACTCTGCTTTCATGAAACTACACTTCTTGATGTTTATCAGCAACTTCTCTTTTCTCGGTCTCTGAAAAACTTGTCTAATATGCCACAAATATTATTCTTGTGTCTTACTAAAAATTAGAATATCATCCAAGTACATAATCACAAACTTACCCAAGAATTTCTTCAGAGCTTCATTCATCAATCTCATGAAAGTACTCGGTGCATTTGTTAATCCAAAAGGCATCACTAACCACTCATACAATCCTTCATTTGTTTTTAAAGCAGTCTTCCATTCATCACCTTCTTTGATTCTCATATGATGGTATCCACTCTTCAAATCTATCTTTGTGAAATATCTTGCTCCATTCAAACAAACCATGATATCATCCATCCTAGGTAAAAGAAATCTATACTTAACTGTAATCTTGTTTATTGCTCTGGAATCAGTACACATTCTCCATTCTCCATCTTTCTTTAGCATCAAAACTGCAGGTACTGCACAAGGACTCAAACTTTCTCTAATCAAACTATGAGGAGGAAATCTGTTTATTCAAATCAATGAAAATGAAACCCAAACATCTATGAAATATGAAGGAAAAAGAGATTAAAATAAACTAAAATACTTACAAAACTCTTTACCTTTCACCTTTCGTAGTTTGCCTATCTTCCTTTGATCTTGTTTATGAAGCCCTCAGAAGCTGTTGCTTGCGTGCTTGTTTGAAGATGACAAAGTAAGAATGGCTTGGATACTTGTGTATTTGAAGGTGAGCTTCAAATACAGAAATGGATTGTGAATGATGGATGCTCAAATAGGAGTAGGGGTGCCAAAGGCGCGCTGGTATCTTTGTAGCATAAGTTTACATAAAATCCAGATATCTCCTTGAAATGAAGAGAAGAAGGTTGTATTTATAGAAGAGGGTGATGGAAGATCAATGGTTGAGAAGAAAACGAAAGATCAATAGAGGAAGCTTGTTGAGGAATGTGCATCCAATAGAAGAAGGACACATGTCATTCCAAAAGCAGTTTAGTTGAGTTAACTCCTCTCTTGATGGGGATAGGATTTGATTTTCTCTATTTTAAGAAAATATTTGCTTTAAAACTGATTTTACCTTTTGTAACTCAGAGTTTTGCTTTTGTGTGACAAGAGGAAGGTTATTTTTGGAAGATAAGAATGATTTTTCGAAGAGATAGAAAGCATAATTAAATAAAAAGATTTATTTAATTAATTTTGTGGATATTTGAGAAGAATAAATAAAATATAGAAATATATTTTATTTTGTGAGGATTTTAGATTTTTATTTAAATAAAATTTGCATTTCATTTAAATTTGGAAGAATCAAGATTTTAATTTATTTAATTATTTTTAGAAGAATGGAGTTGGTGTAGGAGACTTTAATTAATTAAATAAAATGTAATTTATTTAATTAAATGAGAGGGGATGAATCAAATAAATAAATAAATGTATTTATTTATTGATAGAGGAATATGGTGATGAAATAAATATTTAAAATATTTATTTAAGTAGAGTCATGTCAATTTTAGGTGTATACATTTTGCCCCTCTTTGAAGCAATGTGTTTTATCACGTTGTTTCAAAGAATAAGAATTTTTGACAGTGATACATGCCCCAGTTTGCCCCTGGTACAAGTTTAATGATAGGATACCCCCTCGGGAGATTGGACGGGAAGAAGACAGGAGGGCGTGAGACGGACAATCTCACGAAGAAGAACAGGTTAGGTTGGAGAAAAATGGGATATGGTTCAGAGAAACAGACATGGGAAGTAGCCACAGTTGTCGTGCAGTTAGATATGGGTCACTTGCTATATATAGGAGCTGGGTCCACATATTCAATTCATTTGTACACTTGTCCATAGTTGATTTGTCCTCTAGAGAGCTTAGGAGAGCATGGCAGCGAGATAGATGGATATTTCGCGCGAGGAGCATCAATTTGAGAGGATTCGACGGTTTGATCGGCCAGCAGAGGTAGGACCCCCGGTATGTGTTTCTTCAAAACTTGCTAAAAGTCAATTTTTGAGTTTATTAATGGCTAGGAAACCCAACTGAGGCAAATGCACAACAACACCCATTTGGCGCATTTGTCGCGAGATTGCACATTTACACTGCGAAGTGGCGCATTTGTTTAGTTTGCACATCTGAGTCATGAGTGTGCGCATTTGACTCTTTACGCTTTTGAGCTATGAATTTGTGCATATGTCCAGAAATTGTGCATATGTGTTGTGAATTGGCGCATATGCTAGGGTTGCACATGTGGTTCCTAAAATGGTGCATTTGCTCTGAATTTGTGCATTTGATATGGGAAGTGGCGCATGTGCCAGAACGACGCATATGCATCAGGAAGTGGTGCTTTTGGTATGAAACGGTGCATTTGCCACCTGGATTGGCGCATTTGCACTTTAGGAGAATCAGTTGACTTAACAAAATTAACCCAATTGGCATCTTGATCGATGCGTCAATTGATTAGCGATCTCTGAGATTGCCAGAAATCTAGTCGAGAGATGATATGCTATTTTGATTAATTTGATATGTTAAGCCAATGATTAGGATAGCTTGATGCTTTGAGTAGGTCTGATATGGATATGGATTTTACTGACGGTATGCGTTACTTGTTTGTAGGAGGATATTCGGGACGTTCTGACATCGCGTGAGCAGTTTCTGTTGCCATTGTTGCAGCGATACATGCTGACTGAGATTGACCGAGAGGCTCTAGGTGCTATGGGTTTGTATCATGTGCTCTTTATGCCCAAGGTTCGTATGAACTGGGTAATGGTGACTGCGGCCGTGGAGCGATTCCACAGTGAGGATGGGACATTTCATCTTCCGACAGGAGAGATGGCCATTACTTTAAAGGATGTGTAACAGATTCTACATCTTCTGGTTTAGGGAGAGCTAGTTGAGTATGAGTCGTAGAGGGACGATGGCCTAGAGGAGTGTAGACGCGTGTTTGATGACCCAGATTTGGTGGGGGGGAGATTTTGTGGTAGGACATGCATGACTGTTATGACTACTTCCTGGGCATAGTGGTAGGATTGATCGATGGCATAGTATGCCCCGATAGGAGATCACACGGCTTCCCCATTGGCTGGGGACGGGTACTAGAGAGGATGATGATAGACAGGACACGGTATGCTTGGGGTGTGTGCATGCTTGCACACTTATACAGAGATATGCATCAGGCGGTGTACCACTGAGGCTCTGGTTTAGCAGCAGGCACGTCTCTCTTACAGTTTTGGTTGTGGAAGCACATTGCTATCACACGGCCGATATGCATCTTTCATAGGCAGAGGGGTGAGCCTTATAGTTATGGATATGCAGGTGTGATTTCGCAGCACAGGCTGGGGAAGCTCGAGTACTGGAGGCATGCCTTTGATGGACTAGATGCAGTCGTCTATCGGCCGTACATTAACTATGAGGTATGGGACGACGAGGCAGATGAGCTACCCTATTGTTTCCAGACGAGATGGCTTATTGGCAGGACTCGGTACATTTTGGAGCGACAGATTGTCAGCCAAGTTCAGAGACAATTTGGCTGTGTACAGGGCAGACCACAGGGCGAGGCACGCTTTGCTAGGACTCACACAGAGAGGTATAGGTGGGGTCCTGTGGCATCTTACGAGGATGCATTGGCTGATTTCCAGCAGATTCCCTATGCAGCCTTGCCGATGAGGAGAGAAATAGTAGATGCTGGCATGATGCTAGACTATGAGGAGTGGTTCGTGGCGCAGCCATTCTCAAGGTACTCAAGACCAGGAGAGTTGGCTCCTCGTATTGATGAGGAGGATGCAGACGGTGTGGGAGTAGCTGGCAGGGGGAGGGGAGGACGGAGGAGGAGGAGGAGGAGGAGGAGAGATTAGGGAGACGATGGGAGATAGAGACAAAGGCAGAGGGTCAGAGAGGGGCTCGTGGGCCAGCAGGCAGTTGGACAGGCACAGGTCCAGGGGCTAGTTTAGCTAGAGGTAGCACAGAGATAGATGTCACCGTCGCAGTAGGTGGCACAGCCGATATAGGGATAGGTGCCAGCGCAGCAGGTGGCACAAGTAGAGCAGGTTCCATTGCCTGATGTGCATCAGCATGTTGTGGTCTCATTACAGAGTCAAATTAGGTAGCTGAGGGCTCATCTGAGAGTAGCAAAGTCACGGAGAGAGTCAGATGTGACTCAGATATCTGAGTTGACGAGGGAGAGAGATGCAGCCTTAGCTAGCATGCGTACTATGAGGTCAGAGAGAGACGCAGCCGTGATGGCCATGGGCACAGATGGGACTTCTAGTTTTTTGGTTTCACAGGTGTAGTAGGCACAGGCACAAGTGGTCCAGGAGTAGGGTGAGCTTACTAGAGTTCAGGCACAGGCTCAATACTATAGAGGTTTATATCACGGAGCTGTGTCAGTTGAGCATCGTGCCCCTAGCTTTAGGAGCTAGTCAGAGGCATTCTAGCGGGCAGGTGGTTCTCGATCTATAGGCTCAGTGAGGGGTCCCCAGTAGTCAAGGGGAGGTAGAGGAGAGGCCAGTGCAGGGAGTAGTATTCCACGACAGCAGAGTTAGTCAGACCCAGATACTTGTACCATTTTTTTGATTGTATCGGAGCACATTTTTGGTAGATGGCTGAGATGGCCGATGTACTTTTTTATTTTTGAGACATGTATCACGATTGGTTGTATACATTTATGACATGATTCTAAGATTAGATAGAGATTGTGATATATTGTACATTTGGACATATGTTTTGATGATGTTGTTGCTCATGATCTACGTGCATGTGTTCTTACACTTTTTATATGTTATGGATGTGATTTGATCTTATGATGTATTGTATATGTTATGCAGACTATATGGATACTAGATGGATGTTAGGATGATTTAGATTTATGCAAATGCTAATGTGAATGGATATGATTATGCAGTCTTATATGTATGTGACCTATGTTTTTGATTTTCCTTTGATATGATGTATGGATGCAAGTGTATGTGGATGACCAAAAATGTATGGAAATTGATCTAATGCACTTATTATGTATGCAAATGATGTAATCATGTGAATAACTATCTCATGTGATGTGATGTGCAACTTATATGCTGTATTTTTGATATGTCCAGATGTACTCAATCGACACAGAGATGATATAGATGAGTGGAACAGAAGAAGATGAAGAAAGACTGACTCTTGTTTGATATATTGCAGGATTTACTTTATTGCATGGATGATTGGATATGAGACGAATACGGATGCGGATTTGTCATCTTTGCAAGTCTTTTGCTTTCATCATTGGCCACTTTTTGGTATTTTTCACTTTTTGGAATGTTGTAAGGGAATACAAGCATCTAGGTATAATTAGACCGAGATGACCTGAGTATTCCTTACATGGATTTTGATATAGCAAGTTGATACAAGCATCTAGTCAAACTTGAATCTAGATGACCTGAGTACTTCTTACATTTCAACAAACAAGGATTGCCCCTTTTCATGTTTAGACCTTGGAGTCCTCGATGATCTTTTTGCTGATCATGTCATTAGACAAAAGTCGTCACATTACTAAAGTTTAATCCACAAGTAGCAGACAAAGAAAAATTATGCCTCCATCATAGCATCTCTAGCTTTTGGCATCCTTGAGTAGCATAGGAAGACATAATGGCAAAAATTCAAGACCTTGTAAGTTAACCTATTGACAAAACATTCTTGCATTAGATGTGTCTTTTGCCATAATTGATGTAGAATTGTTTGAAGTGTTTCGACATGGTACTCTGCTTTGTTTTGGATAGGTTGATGTTTCGAGACAAGATTTTTGTTGTTGGGTAGTTTGCTTTGTTGTGCTTGTCTAGTGAAGGTATCGCAATCCTTTATTGGTATCCTCTTTAGAACAGTGGCATTCAAGAATCCAAATCTGTAACTAGGTCAAGGAGTTGCCCCCAGTTTAGATAAGGATCGACTTATTATGGGTGATAGGACAACAGACATGGAGAGATGGACCCTAAGGGACTAACCTAGCCTCGGGGGCTCATTACTAAATGGCCTTGCCTACGTGATGACGCAAAGCCAACGTAGTTCGGGGTGAACCCTGATGGACCTAAGACCTAGGCGATGGTGGAGATGCAAAAATGGTATGGACCTAGACAGACAGGAGGATGAGACATGGAGTGGATGGTACAGAGGAGCCTCGAGGGTGCATTGAGAATGGCCTTGCCTATGTGATAACTTAGAGGCAACGTAGTTCAACAATGGTTCAAAGGACTGGTTCAAGATGAATGATATGGAAGACACAAGAGACATGAAGTCAGAACAGATGGAGGAAGTGGGTTGTCGCAGAATAGCGCCTGTTTACCAGGTTTTCACCACTCACTTTTATTTGCATGGAAGCTATGAGTACACATGACACCTATTTGCTAGGTTTTCACCATGGTACCTATCCTAGGTGCCTGTTTGCCAGGTTTTCACCATAGGATGATTTTTTTGCTATTTTTCTAATTTTTTGATTTTTTTTTTTGGTTCTGTTTTTATCACTTTTTGGATTTTTTTGGATTTTTTCAGGACTCCATTACATTGGGGTTTTCAGGTGTAGAACTTGTGAAGGTGCATACTGTTGATAGGATCATCAAACAGTTCACCCTCAGATGTGGCCGGTTGATATGCCCCTGATCCGTAAGCTGCA
The DNA here is from genome assembly GCA_027924645.1 of Cunninghamia lanceolata. NCBI lineage: Eukaryota > Viridiplantae > Streptophyta > Pinopsida > Cupressales > Cupressaceae > Cunninghamia > Cunninghamia lanceolata. The sequence continues at coordinate 18,545,170 of BSBN01000547.1, forward strand.
ATGACCACATAGGGACTTAACCAGTTGGGCTCAAATTTTCCTTTCTTTTCTTGGTCTTGTTGGTTTCTGGGATTTTCTCATAGGACTAGGTCACTGACTTGGAAGATTTGGGGCTTTACTTTGTGATTGTAGCTTCTAGACATGTGTTGTTGGTATGCTTTCAGGTGGTTAAAGGCCTGTTGCCTTTGCTCTTTGAGCAGCTCTAATTCTTGGAGGCTGGTTACTCTGTACTCTTCATCTGATATGAGGCCTTTTAATGAGACTCACAGGGATGGGATCTCAACTTCAATGGGCAAGATTGCTTCAGATCCATAGACTAGGGAGTATGGAGTTGCCCCTGTGGGTGTGCGAATGCTTGTGCGGTAGGCCCATAGTGCGGGATTCAGTTGGACATGCCAGTCACGACCAGTATGATTGACAGTTTTCTTCAAGATTTTTAGAATGGTCTAATGTGATGCCTCAGCTTGGCCATTACCTTATGGATAGTAGGGGGTTGAAAAGTGGTGCTGGATGTGGAATTTGTCACACAGTTCCCTGACATCTTGGTTTTTGAAGGGTCATCCGTTATCCGTGATAAGGGATGAAGGGACACCATAACGACAAATGATATAGTTTAGGATAAATGAGGCAATCTACTTGCCTGTGATATTGGCTAAGGGCACTGCTTCAATCCACTTCGTGAAGTACTCTGTGGCAGTGATAATGAATTTATGGCCGCTCGAGGAAGGAGGGTGGATCTTGCCCACTAAGTCGAGTCCCCACTGACAGAAAGGCCAAGGAGTTGTTAGTGGCTGTAGCTCCTGCACTGGTGCATGTATCAGATTCCCGTGGATTTGGCATTTCTTGCATTTCTTCAATAAATGATAGGAATCTTGTTCCATTGTTGGCCAGTAGTACCCCATGCGTATGAGTTTCTTGGCTAGGGTAGGACCACTAGAGTGGGTCCCGCATATCCTGTCGTGTATTTTGCTTAGAGCAGTTTGATATTCCTCTCTATCTAGACACCTAAGGAGAGTACCATCGAGACCTCGGCGATACAAGGTGTTAGCGACAATGGCATACCGGGACACTTGTCAGATGAAGGTTCTTTTTTATTGCTGGAAAGGTTGGGTGGGAGGGTATTCTCTTTTAGATAGGAAAATATTTTACCATAGAGAGGGGAATCGGCTCCTACGATGTGGCATATGACATGGGATTTTGGGGTATTGTAAGCAGGACAAGAGACTGGCTCTACCAATAACTCATATTGTGATTGGTTATCTGGGATGTCGAGGAGAGATGCAATTGTGGCCATTACATCTGTAACTTTATTCTTGATCCTTGGTGTTTGTTCGAAAGATATCTTGATGAAATATTCTTTGAAGTCATCTACCATTCGTTTGTAAGGAATCAGTTTCTCATCCTTTGTTTGGTAGTCGTCATTTACTTGGTTGATGACTAGTTGTGAGTCACCATAGACTTGAAGTTCTTTGATGTTCCACTCAACTACCAGCTTGATACCGATGACCAGGGCCTCATATTCTACTACGTTGTTAGTGCAGGGAAACATTAACCTGTATGACTTTGGAATAGTGTTGCCATTAGGTGTGATCAATAAGATACCTGCCCCCGATCCATGTTGGGTATATGAGCCATCGAAGTACATTTTCCAGTTTGCTATGTTGACATGGAAGATAGATTCATCTGGAAATTCAAAACTTAGGGGGTTGTCGTCCGTTAAAGGTACATCTGCTAGTTGATTAGCAAGCACTTGTCCTTTGATCGCTTTCCTGTCCATGTATTCTATATCAAACTCACTGAGAAGCATGACCCATTTTGATAATCTACCTGTTAAGGCGGCTTTGTTGAGTAAGTATTTCAGTGGATCAATCTTTGCCACCAGTTTAATAGAGTGTGACAACATGTAATGTCTCCATTTTTGTGAGGCAAATACAACAGCTAGACATGCTCTTTCTATTGGTGTGTATTGCAATTCGTATTCGATGAGTGTTTGACTGATATAGTAGATTGCCTGTTCTTTCCCATCATAGTTCTGTTGTGCAAGGAGAGCTCCCAGAGCTGTTGGTGTGGCTGAGATATACAGTAATAGAGGCTTGCCCTAAATTGGTGGCATTAATACTGGTGGTTTCATGATATATTCCTTTAGTTGTTGAAATGCCTGCTCACATGACTCGTTCCATTTGAAGGGTAAATTTTTGTGTAGCAGATGAGAGAATGGGTGGCACTTGTCTGCCAGTTGGGAAATGAACTATCTAATAGACTGTAGTTTGCCCTGTAGGGATCTCAATTGAGTCAGATTTTTAGGAGGTGGCATTTCCATGATGGCTTTTACCTTAGTAGGATTAACTTCAATACCATTTGCAGACACTATGTATCCCAATAGTTTGCCTGACGTAACCCCGAATACACACTTCTTTGGATTAAGTCACACATTGAACTATTCCAGTCTGTTAAAGATCTTGTCTAGTACTGCTAGATGCCCTTCTCTTGTGAGAGATTTTGCTAGAATGTCATCAACGTAGTCTTCCATTATAGTATGCATCATATCGTGGAATATCGTTGTCATGGCTCTCTGATATGTTACCCTAGCATTTTTCAGACCAAACGGCATAACACACCAACAATAGGTGCCCCAAGGACATGTGAGGGCAGTTTTGTGTTGGTCTTCGGGTGCAATCTTTATCTGGTTATATCTCGAGAAACCGTCCATGAGTGACAGCATAGTGTGTCCCGCTGTAAGATCGACAATCATGTCTATGTTGGGCAAGGGGAAGTCATCCTTGGGACAAGCCTTGTTCAAGTCTCTGAAATCATTGCATATTCTGACCCTACCATCGGTACTATATTCGAAACCCATTTAGGATAGTTTATAGGCCTGATAAATCCAATATCTAAGAGTTTCTTTAGCTCTTCTTTCACCATGAGGGCTACATGCGGGTGCATCTTTCTGAGTTTTTGTTTGACCAGTTTAGCTCCTGGAGCTAAGGATAAATGATGCATGATAAGATTTGGATCTAGCCCTGGCATGTCAGCGTATGTCCATGCGAAGTTGATTTGTTTTCTTTTGAAGAAATCTGTAAATGCTAGTTTTTCATGTTCTATTAGAGCCTTTGCCATGTGGATCATTCTGGGATTATCACCTGTGTTGACATTGATTGCTTCTGCCGGTTCTATCAAGATCAATGGTCTCTCCTGATGTGTAAGATTGGGGAGAGGGTCAAGCCTTCCATCCTTCGGCGCCTCAGAGAGGTTTTCACCTTTGGATACGCCTTTATTTTTACTATTTTGATGATCTAACACTGTCGCGAAGCGGTTTTCACCATTAGATCGTTCTTTTATTTTGATTTTTTTATGACTAAAAGGCTTGGCTCTCTCTCCAAAATAGGCCTTCTCGTTGAGTTCAATAGCATAGCTAGCTCTATGGTCTCCTGCAGGTATATGATCTCTAAGCTCAAGGTAGTCTATGATGGCGTCATCATTTTCAAAGGTATCAAGCTCAGGGGTAGTACCTTGTAGGTCCCAGTCTATGAGTTCAGGATGTAGCAGTGGTAAGGGATCATTGGGTTGTTCTGGTTCGATGGTGTTGATGGTTAGGACATAATTATTGAAGGAACGGACAAAGTCTATGATGGTACTCTCTATCAGTGGATCCGTCAAAGGAGGTATCATTCTTTCTTCATGATTGTCACTATTGTTGTTATGTGAGTCAGACTCTAGCGGTCTAGTCCTTGGCCTTTGTCTCTCATTAGCATGGGTTGGGTCGTACTCGTGGACAACGTCAATATCCTTCTCGTCACAAGACATCTCAGAGAGGTTATCCCATTCATACTCGTTAGCCTCAGTTTCATTTCCCATCTGAATTTGTTCAACCTGATTGCTAGTAGAAGCTTCTAGTTGTTTTCCCTTATTCTTGTTGGTTTTGTTGTTTCTTGGTGCTCCAATGTAGCCTAGCCCTGTAATGTCTCAGGCTGTTAAGGTATGAGGTTGGATGGGTTCAGTGATGCCATCCTTTCTTGAACCAAGTGGACCGTGTCCTTCATACCCCATTCTCTGTAGCATTTGAAAACCTTGACCATACTGTTCTATTGGTATAGTGGGATGGTCATGTTGCGTTGAGGAGCTAGCTTCATCTTTGTATAGCCACTGTAGGACATCTTTTTCATCACTTTCATCTTCTAGGCTTCCCCATTTCACAAATGGTCCTTTGGTAGGCTTTTCTATTGTGGGTGTTTTTAAGATAGGCCTCCCATAGGATCTAGGAGATAGAGGCAGTTGTGCCAAACAGAGGGACTAAGATACCGTGTATTCACCCAAGCCTTTATCTTTGAGTTGGAGCTTCGGTTGAGGCACTCCAGAAGAGGAAGCAAGTGAAGCCGGGTCAACACGAGATGACGAGGATGCAGAAGCATGGTTGTTAGGGATTATGACTTCTGGTTTGGGCTGAATGGAGTTACAGTATTGATAGGGGTTAGGGTCACCTTGGATGGTGATCTCTTGACCTTCATGTGAGAATTTCATATATTGATGGTATGTGGAAGGCATTACTTTCAAAGCGTGTATCCATGGCCATCCCAGAAGAATGTTGTATGCTAAATCCATGTCAAGGACTTGACAAGCCACATCTTTCACTATGGGGCCCACTCTAATTGGTAGGGCAACAATTCCTTTGGACATTCTTTCTTCCTCATCATAGGCTTTTATGGTGATTTTTCTTTTCGGATCTATAGCCTTCTCTGAAAACCCCAATGTAAGGATTAGCTTCAATGTGCAGATATTCAACCCAGCTCCTCCATCAATTAGGACTCTTTTGATCTTGTGCTTATGTATGAAAGCTTCAATATGGAGGGAGGCATTATGGGGTTGAGTGATAGACATATCATCCTTCTCAGTGAATGATAGGGAGTGCGGTGAGGTGATGTGACCAACCATAGTTTGGAATTGCTCTTCAACTAGGTTCATGGGAATAGAAGCTTCTGCTAAGGTTTTGTTGAGTATAGACCTATGGGAAGGAGACAAACGCAGAAGTTCTAACATGGAGATGTGTGCAGGTGTTTTATGGAGTTAATCCACGATACTGTATTGACTAGACGGAGGAGCAGAAGCTCCTCTAAGGGTGACTCTGTTACTACGGGTAGTAACATTGCAGTCTAGATCCTTGTTGATAGTGATCACATTAATGTGTGAGTCACTTTCATAGATATGGTTAACATAGTCATATCCGATATTCGTGTAATTTGTGTTGTTAGAGCCACGGTTATTTCTATTGGAAGGACCTCCTTGCTCGTAGTTAGGAAGAGGATCTTTGAATGCCTGATGATCGCTATTTGAGGTATGTCCATTAACAGATATCTTGTTTTGATCTATTAAGTCTTGGATTATATGCTTGAGTGTAATACAATCATTTGTCTTGTGTCCCTTGTTTCGGTGATATTCGCAGAAGTCATTGTCATTCCACCAATGGGGTTTGACCTTTGGTTCGTACTCTCGTGCTGAAGGAAGCGTTATGAAATTGTTGGCGATTAGCTTCCGTAGGGCAGTTTCTAGTGACTCATCCAAAGGTGTGAATTTTCTCCTTGGCTGAAAGTTGGTCAACCTAGATTTGGTATTCCTTGGTTTGTTTTGTAGGGGATTACTTTGAGGTGTTGATAGGTTAAAAATTGGTTGTTTAGGAGCTGCATTTTTGGCATCCACCACCCCGTCATTCACAACATTCTTGTTTTTCGTCCAAAATCTAGGTTTGTCATTGTTGGTGTTGGTATTAGGAGTGTCTTTATAGAGCTTGATTTGACCCTTTGCGATTAGAGCTTTTTCTATGATAAGGCCCATCTCAATGACTTTGCTAAAAGAAGTGGGACATTGGATTTGGATTTGGTAGCTTAGGTTTGTTTACAGATTGTGGACAAACATCTCTAGCATTTGTTTCTCTGGTATTTGGTGTGGGCACTTGCTTGCCAGTTGTCTCCATCTCTGTAAGAAGGCAGCGAAAGATTCTCCTCCTTTTTGTTTGGTGTTACAGAGATCCAATATTGAGATGTCGTGCTCAATATTGTATGAGAAGTGGGTGACAAATTTGTTGACAAGTTCATTGAATGTTTTAATACCAGGTGGCAGTCTAGAGAACCAATCCATGGCTTGTCCTCCCAAGCTCCGTGGAAATAGTCGCATAAGGTAAGTGTCGTTATGTGCGACTCTAGACAAGCAGCATTGAACTCTCTGATATGATATCTTGGATCGCCCTTCCCTCAATACTTATCAAATTTAGGCACTTCAAATCTTGAGGGGAAGGGAATCATGTTTAAGGACATATCAAAAGGATATGGTGAAATATCATCTAGGGTGTAGTTTTTAGTCGATGTTCCCATTTTTATGTCTAAAATTTTTTGTTCGAGAGCTTCATATTTTTGGTTCATTAGACTTAGGGCATCCAAGGAGTCAATTGTTTCTTTGCTCTTATTTGGGGGTATTTCATCTTGTCTACTTCCTTTGGGGATTCTCTCTTCTTCAATTTCTCTTAGAGCCTCTACATCATAACCTTTAGGAAGTTTTACTCCTAGGTTTGCTAGGTGTAAGAAGAATTTTGTAGGGTCTTGTGCAAGTACTCCATCTAATAGGTGTTGGAATTTTGTGTCATGTTGCACTTTGAGGATCTCTTCCATGGAAGGTTCTTCGTCACTTTTGTGACCATCAAAAATACTTTTCTCTGCCATTTCTAACTGTTTTTGTTTTTCTAATCTTGTCAAGACCATGCAAGGTAGTAAAGAGATGGGATGAGGTGAGATTGGAAGATTTTGAGCAAGGGGCTAGATGAAACAAGGTTTTAGCAAGGTTCCTCTTAGATCTAGATGGTGTCAAACAAGGTGGGTATAGAAAAGTGATAGTCAAAAGCTAGGATGTTAGGAATCCGTTACTTGACGTTAACTAGCCTTTGCACAATCCACTAGTGGAGTTCCGATAGAGAAGGATAAGTAATCCTTGATACTTGGAAGTTCACTAGGTCTTATTTGAGATTTGATTTTGATCAAGAAAAATTTGACTATAACCTTGTTGGAAACTTGGAAAAAGATTTGGCCAGATTTTGGATGAACACGCAGCTATGGTGTACATAAGAGAGAAATGGTTGATTTTGCAAGGTCTTTAACCAGATTTTAAAAACTAGAACAGGTTTGAATTGGTTTTTGAAAAGTATTGATAAATTTTGCTCTTTGGAAGATACTGGATTTTTGCTCTCAGGTTTAAATGCCCAACAACAGGAGGCAGATGCACAACAGGTCGATACACATGCGCAATACTGGTGAAGTTTCAAATGCACAAAGACAGAGTTCAAATGTGCAATACTGGCAAATGCACCGAAAGTTGATTCAAATGCGCAATAAGTCGATGGAGATGCATAATTCTAGCTATTTTTTGTGTTTTCTCAGAATTTTGGGAATTTTGGATCATTTTCTAGATTTTTCAATGTTTTTGGTTTGAAAAACTTTGGTGTTTTTGATGATGTTGAAGTTTAATTATGGCAAAAACACAGCAAACACATAGAAGTTTTCCATATTTTTATCTTTTTTTATATTTTTTTTTTGTTTTTTTGGACTATTATGACTCAAAACAAGTACAACCTAGGCTAGATGAGACAGTATTCGTTGAATCCTCTGGTTGTGCAAACTAAAAGCGTGTAGCTCCAGGATCTGATAGCACCGGCTCCCCTCCACAACACTCACTTCTCACGCATATCAGATCCAGGTTTCCTTAGGCTCGTACCCCCATGGAACCTTAGGATTGTCCCTGCTACCTCTACTTAAAGCCACAAGAATCAAGGCCGCTTCAAGAGCTCCGCCCTTTGCATCAACAAATAGGGGTTTTTGGCTTGCTACACAATTGGTTCTTAGTTAGGGCAACTGTTTGAGTGGTTACACGTGCAGCGGTGCTACTCTCCATTATGGAGTCTCCCAGCCTCAAAGGGTTACGCCTATGAGAGTTTTGGGGGAGGTTGGCCGTCGGTGTAACACAACAGCACTCATTGCTTGAGGTTTTCACCCCAAGCACAATTTATTTTAAGTGGCTTGGTAGGGCTTGGCTTTAGCCTATTACCACTCAGGGTCATTCCCACTTGGACGAGTGTGCACCCAAGGGCAAGCCCCCCTAAAGGTTTGACAAAAAGAATGACAAGTCTGGCACTTTGATCACCCAATTAAGGGGAAAGCATAAGCCTATTGTCATTCACAAGCATAGAAAACAATTGTTCACCCAACCTAGTTAAAATAAAAAAACTAAATGGGCTAAGCTAATTTGTGCACTCACACGATTGTTAACTTGAAAAGTGATTAATCATAGCATTGTTCATTTCTCGTTTGTTAACTTTGAAAGTGATTAATCATAGCATTGTTCATTTCCCATTTGTTAACTTTGAAAGTGATTAATCATAGCATTGTTCATTTCCTGTTTGTAGAAGATAGCAGTGATTAAAATAAATCCACAATGCAAGATAGCAATTTGGTCCAATTACTTCCTTCCTAGTTAGGGACTATGTTTAGTTTGTCATGAAATGCACTTGATTACTTCACCCCTAGTTAGGCTAGATGAACTAAGAAAAATATCTAAATGACCTAATCCAGCCACTACTCCTGCAAAATAGACGTTAGTTCTAGCATGCAAAAATTAGAAAACCAAAAATAGAAATCAGGAAACAGATGTGCAACACTGCAGCCTGAATGCGCAGAAATAGGGAGTGTGCGGCTTTTTGAATAGAAGTGCAAATACAGAGATCAAATGCGCAAAAAGATGAGGTATAGGCGCAAAAATAGCAGATGTGCAGAAGGGCGAGGTGAATGCACAAAAAGGCAGAGTAAATGTGTAATTTTAACAGAAGCCCAATCTATTAGAGTATATGCGCACAATGACGAAGCGTATGCGTAACTTCGGCAGAAGCGCAATATGGCAGATTGTATGCGCAAATCAAAACTCAGGTGCTGCCGTAGAGTTGTATGCGCAACTTCAGAAATCAGATGCACAACTATGAGAGTTGAATGCGTCGCTTGGTCAGATGCGCAAAAGCAGAAGGTGAATGCGCAAATTAGGAGGTCAGATGCACCAGTTCATCAGATGCGTCATTTTGGAAGGCAGATGCGTTGTTTCAGAAGCTGAATGCGCAAAAACTCTGTCAGAGACCTATACATCACCTGTACGGACCTGTCTTCAAGAAAACTCAATTTTTCTGATTAGTAAAGGTGCAAGGGCCCCACGGTGGGCACCAAAATGTGAGGGGGAAATTTGTTTATTCAAATTAATGAAAATGAAACCCAAACATCTACGAAATATGAAGGAAAAAGAGATTAAAATAAACTAAAATACTTACAAAACTCTTTACCTTTCGCCTTCCGTAGTTCACCTATCTTCCTTTGATCTTGTTTGTGAAGCCCTCAGAAGCTGTCGCTTGCGTGCTTGTTTGAAGATGACAAAGTAAGAATGGCTTGGATACTTGTGTATTTGAAGGTGAGCTTCAAATACAGAAATGGATTGTGAATGATGGATGCTCAAATAGGAGTAGGGGTGCCAAAGACGTGCCGGTATCTCTGCAGCATAAGTTTACACAAAATCCAGATATCTCCTTGAAATGAAGAGAAGAAGGTTGTATTTATAGAAGAGGGTGATGGAAGATCAATGGTTGAGAAGAAAAGGAAAGATCAACAGAGGAAGCTTGTTGAGGAATGTGCATCCAATAGAAGAAAGACACATGTCATTCCAAAAGTAGTTTAGTTGAGTTAACTCCTCTCTTGATGAGGATAGGATTTGATTTTCTCTATTTTAAGAAAAGATTTTCTTTAAAACTGATTTTACCTTTTGTAACTCAAAGTTTTGCTTTTGTGTGACAAGAGGAAGGTTATTTTTGGAAGATAAGAATGATTTTTTGAAGAGATAGAAAGCATAATTAAATAAAAAGATTTATTTAATTAATTTTGTGGATATTTGAGAAGAATAAATAAAATATAGAAATATATTTTATTTTGTGAGGATTCTAGATTTTTATTTAAATAAAATTTGTATTTCATTTAAATTTGGAAGAATCAAGATTTTAATCAAATAATTAAAATTATTTAATTATTTTTAGAAGAATGGAGTTGGTGAAGGAGACTTTAATTAATTAAATAAAATGTAATTTATTTAATTAAATGAGAGGGGATGAATCAAATAAATAAATAAATGTATTGATTTATTGATAGAGGAATATGGTGATGAAATAAATATTTAAAATATTTATTTAAGTAGAGTCATGTCAATTTTAGGTGTATACACAAACCTTTTCTCAACAACTGTTGTATTTGTCTATTCAATTCTTCATTCTCTACCAGTGTCATCTGGTGTGTTGCTTTGTTAGGCAAACTTGCTCTCAGTATAAGATCCATGTGATGACTGATACTCCTTATAGGTGGTAATCCTTCAAGTACATTATCTGATATGATGTCTTCATATTCTATCAGCAACTCTCTTATCTCCTCTGACTATTCTTCTTTAGTCTCTTTCTTCAATGCTTCAGGCTTCTTAGGAATCAAGGCATAACACATATTCTCATGTCTCAAACCATCTAAAAATTTCCTTCCATCTACCAAACAGATTCTAGCATTTCCACATACTTCACTCTTAGGATCATCCTCCAAAGGAATCAAAGTTTCCATTTGCTGTTATAGTATAGGTATTCTTTCTCCCATCATGCATTGCTTTTCTATCATACTGCCAAGGTCTACCCAACAAGATATGGCATACATCCATAGGCATAATATCACACAAGACTTCATCATGATAAGATCCAATATGAAATTTCACCAAATATTGTTCACTCAACAATACCTTATGATCATCTTGAATCCATACTATTTGATAGGGCTTAGGGTGTTTCAATCTTTCCAAACTTAGCTTAGTCACCATCTCCTTGGAAACTAGGTTATCTAAACTACCACTATCAATCACAATTTTACAACATTTACCTCCAGATTTGCATCTGGTTCTGAACAGACTTTTCCTCTGTGATGGTTCCTCATTTGTCTTAGTTTGAAATAATGCTCTCCTCATCACCAATGATTCTCATTTCTCCAGATTGCCAACTGAACAAGTTGATTCAACAGGTTCTTCTTCAACATAGGCTGCTCTTCCACTATTCTCTATCTTCTTGCTTGTACTACCCTAATTACATTCAAATGCTCTATGTCCTTCACCTCCACACTTAAAACAGGTACCTCTGAATGTTCTCTTATCAAATCCTTTTCCTTCTCTTCTATATCCTTCATTCCGGTATGCACTAGGGTTTCCTCTCTAGTAAAAATTTATGTCATCTCTCCGGTAAGCATTGTTATCTCTGGCATCCTTCCTCAACAGGCTGTCAAACTTGTTCTACTTCAGGTAAGATCTATCTCCTCTAGAAAATGTCCTACCTCTCAGAAATTTACCCCCTCTGCCTCTCTGTCTCTAATCATGTTTCTTATTGAACTTTTCTTCAACTTTTAGTGCAAATTGATATGCTTCTTCCAAAGATGTCATCCTTACCAAGCTTAACTCTTCTTGAATGTTCAATCTCAGTCCATTAATATATCTAGCCACTTTCTCCTTGCTTTCTTCACTATGTCCTGTTCTCATGATCATTTTATGAAATTTTTCAGTGTACTCCTTCACAGATTTCTCCTTCTGTCTCAAGTTTTGCAATCTCTTCAACAACTCCAACTCATAGTCAGCAGGTATAAATTGATTCTTTAACTTTGTCACCATCTGGTCCCACTTTGTAATCTTTTCCCTTCCTCTCCTATTTCTTTCCAACTAAACTTCTTTCCACCATATAGCATCATGTCCTTTCAACTTTGTCTTTGCAAATTTCACCTTCTCTAGATCTTCAATTTCCTCATATTCAAAGTATTCTTCTATGTCATTTATCTAATCAATCAACTCTTCCGGATTCAAATTACTAGTATAGTTCGACACATCAATAAAAGGTCTTTTCCCAATCTTTGAAATAGCTCGCAACATCTTCATCTGATCTAATTCTTCTTCTTCATGACCTTCTAGGGTCTTGCCAATTTGTTCAACAGATTGAAATTCTTCTTCATCATCACTTTCTACATTAGGTCTAGGTGTCAATCCTCTTCGCCTATCTTCTTCAATAGCATCCAAATGAATCCGCATTGTTCTCATCAATTCCATCATCTCATCCATGTTCTATTAGCCATTGTACCAATAGGTGGAACTCTTTGTAGTGGCATCTTCCTAGGATCAAGTGCAAACTACCTTAGGTCAGCAATCGGGCTAGAAGTGACAACTGCCTCTCAGTCGGTGATTGGTTGTGCACAAGTAACTACCTCAGGTAAGTGATCTACTTACAACAAGATCTTACGGAATCCCCTTTGTCAATTCACTCCAAAGAATCAAACTTTCACTCTGATACCACTTGGTGCAGTCACAGTAGGAGGGTTCATAGAATGAACTGTTCGGACCGTACAACAATAGTAAACACAACAGAAACAACACAAGAATATAGAAAATATGTATATTCAGTCATTCAGTATATCAGAGAATTCAAATACAATCTAGCCGGCAACATGCAGGCTTACAACTGGGCTCAAAAGGCCCGATTACATACATGCACAAGATAAAGCTTTGAAGCTCCTTTGCACAAATCTAACTAAAGATTGTGATTCCATTGCTAACTAACTATCTTCCTAAGGATCTATTACATATTTATATATCATTTTTAGACCAATAGATTCCTCTGCGTCGGCCACAAGAGATCTAGAATCTCGATGAAGAGGTGTAACATGTGTTCTTGGATAGGTCAGACCTATCAGCTTGAAAATCCTTCTCCAATGGATACAATGAAGTGCAAACCTATGAGGAAGGTTAGCCATGAACCAAGGAACATTGTAGAATGAATCATGAGTTTCTGCAAGTTGGCCAATGCTCCCAATCCTTCTCCTTCAGCTGATTGCTCATGATTGTCAGAAAGCTCTGCACTAAGAAATAGAGGATCTTTTTATAGCGATATCTTTCCAGTAGCTGATCCAAATGCTCTGAATTCTTGATATGATGTAGATGAATGAATTTAGATGCTAAGTCCAGATTCGTAAGGTGTGAAATGCGAAAATCAGACCATAAGCTGAGCTACTTTTGGCTAAACTGCATGAACTGAACTGGAAAATGAAAGAACTGAAATGTAAACAAACTGAAGTGCAAATGCAAATGTTTTTGGTTGATACAAGATTACTCTTAAACCAGGGATGCTCCTACATCTCCAAGTCTCCCAAGGCTTGCCCTACTATGCACAAAAGAGAGAAGAAAAAATAGATCAATAACAAGTTCCTAGTCTATAAGGAGAAAAAAGTGAATAAGAAGTGTAGACACCTAAAATCATCTAATCCCTATTCACCAGTAATTAGGACATTGCTTAACCCTTTATTCTATAATTAATTAAACAAATTCTTATTTATTTAAATAATTATCCAACTACCTTTTTGATAGTGATTAAATAATATTCTATTATAAAATTACTATTCATCACTTTTCATTCATACCTCTTCCTAACATTAATTAAATTAATCATTTATCATCATTATTCTATAATTCACCTTAGATAAATAAATCCAATTATTTATTTACATAAGTCCCTCATCCTCATCCCAAAAGTTAAATAAATATTTTTATATTTATTTATTTCCTATTTTGTTGACTTTTGATTAAGTTTACTAAAATCAATTAATCAACTTAATCTCTCACTTGCATAATCCTAACCCATCATTAACCCATTCAGACCCCTCACATTCCTCAAAATGTACAAAGGAATGGGTCCTTTTTACACACCACATGTGCCTCTTACAAAAGGGATGGGCAAGTCCTTTTCACATCCCTCTAAAAAGAGTCCTTTTGTCGTACTTTGATCTCATCCATTTACTTTATCCAACACACCTCTCTACCTTGATCTAGCTCTTTGTTAGTGAAGTTGCACCATATTTTTGAAGAGAGGGATGATGTGTCTAGACTCCATGGTTTGAGCCATTCTACTAAGCCCTAGGTTGTGGTTGTTGCCTTTTGGTGCTCTTCTCTTGTTCATGGATCCTGCTATTTATTTTGTTGTTTATCTCATTTGTTGTTTAAGCTTTTTGTCTTGATTCCTACTTTGGATTCTAGTGTCTTTTTGCCTTTGAGCTTTTTGTAAGGGTGGGGACCCTTGTTATCCCCTAAAATGTTATAAAAACACACACCACAAAACTAAAAATTAACCAATCTACTCCTAGCAAAAATCATATTCATGCATTTTAGGTCATTCTCTAAATGAGTAGCTAACATACAAAAGGAATGGTCCTATAGCCTCATGGTGGGTCCTCCTATCCATATTGAACCCTCCTAGATCTTATCTTATGAATGTATCATGTAAAGCATTGAGAGCTCTAAAAATACAAGCATGGGTAATAGAAGCAAACTTTTCATTTTGAAGGCCTTATAACTCATATTACAATATATTATCATGCAAAGCATTGAGAGCTCTTAAAATACAAGCATGGGTAACAGAAGCAAAGTTTTCATTTTGAAGGCCTTATAACTCATATTACAATATATATTTTTAGGTCAAATGCCTATTTAAAAACTCATATTCATGAAAGACATGCATAAGAAAATTGACATGATTAAACATTATCTTTGTGGGTTTGTAACTTGTAACCTCCAAATTCATAATCTTTCCTCTTGCCAAATACACCATGCACTTATCTTAACCAGGCTCAAACTTTATTTATAAAAAGAGTATTTCAAACTTTCTTGATAGAGAAAATATAGCCTAAGCCTTTATCCATTCATCTTTGAATTTAGTGGATAAAAATAGTAACTAATATAGAGCCTTTGCCATTTGAAAGACATTAAAACTAGAAGAATTTACTTATCCACATTCCTCCTATTGCTTATGAATTCTTTTAAACATGTAAATTATAATGTCCTCATTTCATTCCCACATCTAGCTTTTCTTATACAAGGCTTCACAAACCCCACCTTATATCCCTTTTTTTAAACTAGATATTATCATATCCATCAAACCTTGACTTTTAAAGAAATATTTGGAAAATAAATAACAACTATCTTGAAATAAATAAAAATTTCCCTTGCTTTTCACTGCTTGAGATTATTTTAAAAAACGTTAATAAAATCCACATAAATCTCCCATACAATCTTACACCATAATTTTGTAATAAATGATTTCTTGGTTCTTTTAAAAGTAATTTTTTTCACTTTAAAATATAACTTCATTTTTCGACCATTCTCTATGAAATTCAAATTCAGCCAACAATTAATTTTCCTCCAACATTTCAATCACAATATTCAAAAATATTTAATTTGACATTTCAATTTGGCTATACTTTTCATGGTTTCACATATCAACGAACATGATTTGAACAAAAAATTATTATCTCTACCTATTTCTGGTTAAAAAAAAATCACTTTTCCACTTGCAAGGCTATATAGTCTCTTTACCTGCCTTTGGCTTCAAGACCAAACACAAAAATGAATTTAAGAATTACATTTGCAAATATCAATAGAACATTGAAACTATATTATGTTTGGGTTTTCTATATTATTACATTATTCAGTAACCTTTGTAAAGGTCTTCACTCTTATAACTTTACAACTTTTCTTATAGGAACCAGGGGTTAAATTTGATGATTAGCTAGCCTGTCAAGCAATCTTTTAATGATGATTATCTATTCGAAGGTGCCCTTAAAATACTATGATTTACTTTAGTATAAGTAAAATTATATATAAACCAAATACATATATCATCATAATTATATATAAATTGACATTCTATCCAAAATCTCTCCTTTCATGTGATACAATCTTTTTTAAAATTTGATTATATTTTATTGCAAAAATGTCTGAATACAACCATATGAGCATCAAATTTAAGTCTTAATAGGAACCAACTATTAATTACCCAACACAAACTATAAATTATTAAACTAACAACATTAAGTAACTATAAACTAACAATCTAGATAAAAAAATCTAACACTTTCTCTATGTTGAGAGCCACCAAATCAGAATAGAAAGTAGAGTGAGATTTTTGACTCTCCAATCACAAATTCTTGTATTTTATTAAACTTCCTCTTCTAAAAAAACACACTATTGGATCGAGAAACATTCTACACTATACTATGAACTTATACTAATGAACTAGAAACATTCTACATTATACTATGAACTTTTTATGAAACTTTCTCTTCTAAAAATACACACCATTGAATCCAGAAACATTCTACACTATACCATGAACTTTTTATTAAACTTCCGCTTCTAAAAATACATACGAATTGAATTGAGAAACATTCTACACTATAATATGAACTTATACTAATGAACTAGAAAAATTCTACACTATACTATGAACTCTTTATTAAACTTCCTCTTCTAAAAATACGCACCATTGAATCCAGAAACATTTTACACTATACTATGAACTTATACTAATGAGCTAGAAACATTCACACTATACTATGAACTTATACTAATGAAGTGTGGAAAACTCATACCTACTAATATATTTAAATCAAATTTAAATTAAATAATTCAACTGAGACGAAGAGAAGATGGTGTAAGAGGTCCATCTGGTGTTGAGGAAGGTAGGTGGAGACTGTTAGAATATAATGAATAACTGGATGTGGTGAATATGTGTCAACTAGAGTTGTGTAGTTATAGATGTGTTAATAGAAATTATAGAGGTGTCACTAATTGTTGTAGTTGTGTCACAGTTAGTTTTAGTTAGGTGTCAATCAATTGTAGTTAGATGTCAAATTAGTTAGCAGATTTGTAGGAAGCTGCTAAACTTCTCTGAAGTTATATATGTAATCTTTTCTGTGGAATAATATAGAATAATTGTGCAACTGTTGTATTTGTCTTGCTGTTCATATTTTTCTCAATATTTTATCATGGTATCAGAGCTAGTTTGGGTGTGACTCCACCATTGGAATGCCCAAGAATATGAAAACATCTTATAAAAAATTAAATTTGGTGTAGAGAGTATTGTCTTTTCTTTATCTCTGCTGTTAATATTCTGTCCTGCTAGGTCCACATAGTAGTCTATGGAGATTGCTGAGGAAGAGGCTGTAGACGAGAAATCTATTCTTTCTATTTCCTCAATATTCTTTCTTGCAGTCCCAGCATTTCTATATGCTATTAATAGTTATTATTGTCTCATAAAGAAGGCTTCTTCGATTGAGGAGAAGAATACTTTGATCCTTGATCTTGGTGTGAAGGCATTCTCTGCTAATTCGGTGCAGAGATCTGAAAATCAAAAGCAGCAGCACAACAGTAGAAGAACTCTAATTGTTCTCTACCCATACACTGTCTAGGTAGATGAGAAAGCTACGATTGGTGAAGTGTTATTTGCTTTGCCCACATGCTACCCTGCCGGGTTATCATACTCTAAAATATGCAGGAGAGGGCTTTCTGGTCTCCTACTAAGTCAACAGTGCATTGAAGAGGGGTGCAGCTCCTACTTTCATAGTCAGTTGCATTGCTGGCATGATGTCCATCCTTGTTATTGCTCAGAGTGAAGCAATTTGTTCCTTTGATGCTGGTTCGTGGACAGCATTTTTGCTGGTATGAAGAAAAGGAAATCATTCAATTATTTGAATGACTGTTAGATAGTTTGAGATCATCAAAGTACAATTTAGAAAGGTCAGAGGAAATATGGGTTCCTCGACATGCGTCCATTTTATGGTGTTGGAGGAGGAGTGGTGCATGAGATTTCAAAGGAGCAATGTTGTGCTCATGTGAGAGAGTTATTTTAAGTTATTCATTAAGAGGGGATGTTTATGTGTCAACTAGAGTTGTGTAGTTATAGATGTGTTAATAGAAATTATAGAGGTGTCACTAATTGTTATAGTTGTGTCACAGTTAGTTTTAGTTAGGTGTCAATCAATTGTAGTTAGATGTCAAATTAGTTAGCAGATTTGTAGGAAGCTGCTAAACTTCTTTGAAGTTATATATGTAATCTTTTCTGTGGAATAATACAGAGTAATTGTGCAGCTGTTGTATTTCTCTTGCTGTTCATATTTTTCTCAATATTTTATCAGAGACGAGGATGCTTTTTCCTCCATCTTTTGCACATGACAAAAACATGATTCCAATTTCGTTCATGGTTGCGATCTGCACGTCCGAAGGCTTCACCCATCCATGATCCGTCTCGTACAATGGAAATCTTAGAGAACCTACTGCATTAGTTCCGTATTGCCACCCGGCATCTATAAGTAAATTCATAAGATTTCTTCTGTGTCCAGATTCCGCCCAGTCAATCAGGAATTGATAAGTTGCTGGATAACATCTGCAGCAAAGGAGATGTGGGCATTGATGAGAGTGTTGGCTGTAATCTGCGCCAAACCCACAGATAAGCAGTTTCCAAAATAAGTTGGAAGCAGGGGCGGCTTAACGCGTCCCCTGCAATCAGCCAGCACCGACAAAGAAACGGCTTCTTCCGGTGGCACCTCGCGAGCTCTTATTAAACATCTCCAAAATTGTGCGGCCACTTCAACGCAAGAACTCGAAGCCCCCGCTTCGTTGTTTCAGGTCTTGTATTATCTCTTCAGTAAAGCGGAATGTTGAGTATATCACTTCAATTTTCCTTTTGGGATCCACCCATTTCTGGATTGCCTCATTGCTACCAGATGTTTTTAAATGATCTGAATCGTCTGTTACAAACTTGAAAATCTTGGCCCCTGTGATGTTTTTAGAGCAACAAGGTATACGTAAAATCTTCAGGAACCATTCCATGGTTGTGGTTGTTCCAGTGAACATGTGTTTATAGTTAGTTAACCCAACAATCTCTCTTTGACTGTCCGGCGCCACACGAGCCTCGTTCCTGTTGTGGCATGGTTAATATGCAGGTCCTTGCCACTACGTGGCTCTTGTTAATTTTGTCTTCCGTGAAGCAAAACATCGAGTTCACTTTTTTTCTTCTTTTGTGATCCACCAAGTTCTGCCATGACTACAGTTCGTCCATTGCTAATGAGATCTTGTGGAGACAATTCATAGGTGTGGGCTGCTAATGAACATGTGTTCATAGTCAAGGTTAAGTCAATCAACATGTTTCCATATCTCGTTCAAACCTTAACGAAGACAACATAGTTTTATGTTTTTCTAATTGAGTTGGTTATCTTATTTCTCTAAGGTATAAGTGTAAAAGAAAAATGCCTTTACTAATGTGTACATTTTACTTAATTATTCACATTAGTAAAGGTTTTGGGCATTTCGAATTCCCACATTCTGACTTTTCCTTTATGTTTTTAGAGTTTGAAGGTTTTTCTTTGCTTTTGCTTAGCATCATAGTATTAAGACCCGCAATTTCCCAAAAGGTAGCATTTGGCGTAGGTTTTCGGCAGCGGGTATTCTCCTGACAAAACAACATGCCTATGCCTAGGCATGCCTAAGACATCATAACACTATGCCTCCCATGCCCATGTTGACGGAGGATGACACGGTGGCGATGAAAATGCTCCCCCCGTATGCCGAAAATTTCAAAACTCACAAGCTAAAAAAACTCTTTTTCCTTTATTCGACGCATGTATTATTTTTATTTTCCTGCAGCCATGAAAACAACAACAATTCCATTGGAAGCTACAGCGACCCGAAGTCCAGTACAACAAGGAGAAGCTAGTTGTGCCGACGAAGTCAGGTGCTGTCTACAACTGGAAACATAGGTAAGATGCGAGTTATACGAAAATGACAACGTTTATTTTACGTTAAGGTCTGGTTCGACGGATTGTTGAGAATTGTCAATGGTGTTCGGTGTAATTTGCAAAGGGTTTTTTTTCCAAAAATCAGTAACAAAAAACGTAGTTTGATGCGTTCTTTTTTCAAAAATTCAGTAACAGGAAATCTTGTTTGATGCGGTTTTTGATGTGTTTTTTTGGCAAAAAAATCAGTAACAGAAAACCCAGTTTGATGTCATTTTTGATGTGTGTTTTAGAGTTGTGGAGGGGGTTTGTGGAGGACAACTTCCCAGCAGTCAAAAAGGGTGGAAAAGGTATGTGTATCCACCAATTTTGTCTCCCAATTGCCATTCTAGTATGGAACTATGAAGAGGGCAAGATAGGGGTTTTGTTGGGTCCAAAATATTGTTTTATATACGTTTCTTGGAAAAAAAATTTGCCCTTTTGTTGGATGTGAATCTTAGGTGGAAATTTTGGTTAATTGTGGGGTTTTCAAAAAAGGGTTTCGTTTCAAATGGGTTTTGGATGGCTCTCCAAAAGCACGGCTTTCCCAAAGCACCGAATGGGTGTCATTACGCTGAGAGGCTAAGCCTAGAAGTGTTATACAACCACAACATGATTGCAAGTTTTATTCTCCCAATTTAAATTGACGTTTAGTGGGCTGTCAAATGAATTAACCTTAGATGTAATAATCTTAAATGGATTAATTTTAAATACTCATAAATTACGGGCATGCTTTCCATATGGTATGGAATTTTACCCCTGCATGAAATTTTTTGGCGGCCACATCGGCAATTGAAAGACAGTTCGAATTAGCATACAGCGTTAGTTAACAAAGACTGCAGCATCAGTTAACAATAAAGACTGGTATTATTTGTACCCTCTGTATTTTGTCCTCTTCTGTATTTTTCCCTTCTCTGCACTATAGCCCCCAAGTGGGTTGAGTGGGGCTAGCACATATGATCACCCATTTAAGGGTATGTTGCTTTTACTTTTCGTCTTTTTTTGCCTCTCTGTATATCTGTGGCTTTTAGGGTTTGATGTAATGTCGTTATTAGGGTTTCGAAAAGAGGCCTTGTTGTACATTGCCGTTGTTGGTGGGATTTTTTGAGGGAATATTATATTTTGCAGGGGTTGATGCTGTTTATGTGTATCTAAGATTGGAGAACGTATGAAGGGTATTTTGGACGTGTGGGATTCGGAGCGTGATTTGCAAGGGTTTCAAGGGTGTGCCTGTTGGCAGTGAGCTGCCCCCTTGTCAGTGAGGCGTTCAACGCTGACCTCAGGATTCGTGACATGGCAGTGAGCCTCCCATGGATCTGGGTTAAGTCTGGCGTTTGTAGTGAGCGTTGAAAGCTCGAGCTTTTGGTGCAACGGCAAACGATTCCAACAATTGGTATCAGAGCCATGGGTCAGTTCGAATCCCTCAGGTTGTGTTGAGGGGGGGATTGTTGGCAGTGAGCTGCCCCCTTGTCAGTGAGGCATTCAACGCTGACCTCAGGATTCGTGACATGGCAGTGAGCCTCCCGTGGATCTGGGTTAAGTCTGGCGTTTGTAGCGAGCGTTGAAAGCTCGAGCTTTTGGCGCAACGGCAAACGATTCCAACATGTCCTGTTGTTCAATTGGTAAGAATTTGTGAGAAGGAATTTTTTTTTATGGGTTTGCTTGGATTTGTTTAAATTGTTAGGGAGGGTTTTGAGGGTTGTTTGTATTATGCAGGGATAATGGCGTTAATGTCGCGTAAGATTGGAGAACTTATGAAGGGCTTTTGGGGCCTGTGGGATTTAGTGCGTGATTTGGAAGGGGTTTCAAGGGTTTGTTCTGTTGTTTGAAATTGGTAAGAATTTGTAAGGTTTTTGTTTTTCGTGGGTTTGCTTGAATTTGTTCATTTGCTTTTTTTGGATTTGTTTATTTTCTCTGATGAGAGTTTGTTTTGTTAAGGATATGTTCTCTTTGGATTAGCCTAATTTTTAAGGATGTTGAATTCGTTTGGTTCACTTCAAATTTCTTCGAATTTCTCTTCTGCATGAAATTTTCCAGCTTAGTGTGGAATTGATGAAGATAACATGCACAAATCTTGAAATTTTGAAATAATTTAGGTTTTGATTTAAGGGTAGTTTTTCTTACTGTGGAAGTCAGTTTGGATTCTTCTGGATTCGACTGTGTAGAAGTATTTGTGTCTGACGTGTCTGATATCTGTACCCAATCCATCTTCAGGAAGAAGAAGACTAGGTTTTATTTATCTGTTTGAAAATGTTGAAAGATTTTTAAGGTTTTGAACCTTGTGATGTTTTTTTCTAGGGCGAAGCAAAGGCGGGCAAACACGGAAGGAGCAGATTGGAAGTGAAGGATATCAACAAATGGGGCACAAGGGCGGCCTCAGCAGCACTGATAATTCTGGCGAAGAGAGGGCTTAGCCGAAGAAGGCATTCCAATTGATAAATCCAAATATAAGACACGCTCTTAAGAAAATGCTGTGAATAATAAAATCAGACACTGCAAAAGATACAAAGAGTGGGCTAAATTCTGGCAATAGGAAACTAACCATGGAAAAAAAACTGCATATAAAGAAATATATAAGAATAACAATTTCTGTATAGTTGTATTTATTTTTTACAAAACATGATTCAATGTGAGTATGATATAAAAAAAAGATAAGTAATGATATTACCCGAGCCCCAATACCCATTGCTTCCAATTCCATAGCTGTTCCCATCTCAAAGGAGGATTCTGAGATGAAGTTTCCAACTTTCGCTGCATTATCAAGTAAGTATTTAGGGACATTTTCCAACATATCGCTATAACCTAGATGCTCTGTAATGCATGCGCTTGCAACAAAAGTCTTTCTTTCTGTGTTTTGCATGGTGAAATGGAGCATTTTCCAGACAGCTTCAGGGTCCTCAATACAAGCTGCATTGTAAGTTGAACAGAACATGTAAGTACCGAATGGTCTGTATGGGCTTCTATGGCTAGATTCTCCTTGGTAATTGTTTGCTAATGTAGACGTGCACTACAGAACTTTCTTAAGAAGAGTTTTGCAAGCCTTTTGAATAGCATGTGGTGCAGCAACAGAATCAATGCCCATCATGGTCTGCTAATGAGGCATAATTGCATTCAAAGGCTCAGAAATTGATTCAAATGGTGCAAGGAGCATCCTAGGAACAATATCATACTTGGAAACCACGTGACAAAATTGCCTGACCAATCTTCACGGCCAAGTGCCTCCCCAAGCCTAGCATCTCCCACCAAAGGAGAATGATGCAGAGGCATCCACACTATAACCTTCGCATACAGCATGGACGTCTGTAGCCCATCATCATCATCATATTCATCCTCATCATCATCATATTTGATTTCACTGTCAGCATCATCATCATATTTCACATGCCGACTGATATCCTCCTGCAGACAAGCCTTCGCACTTTCGCCTGTCAACAGCATCACCTTACTCGATTATCGACAGCATCATCATATTCGGCAGCATCATCATGTTCGACCAGTGCGAACATCCTCCTGACGTCCACTGTTCACTTCCGCGACAACCTCCGTCTTCACTACCTTCAACATCATGATATTCGACATCATGATAATCAACAGGATAACGAACATCCGGTTCTTCCCATTTATCCTGATGATGACAAACCTTAACTTCTCGCACCTTAGCCTCGATGCTTGCGTCACCCGATATCCTGATGACGTAGATCCTGATGACGATGACGTCACCCGCAACTTCTCAATATCCTGCCGCTCTGAAATGTCCTGATGACGTATATCATGATGATGATGACGTCATATCCTGCTGTTGGCCAAACTTAGTTTTTTTGGCCCGCGATCAACTTGATCAACCCGATCTTCAACCTGATGCCGATATGCTCCTCCTCGGCCCTCCTGATGATGATCACCCCGACGCACTTGCACTTCATGCAATCGAAAGCATCATGCTCTCCTCCACTTATTCGGATGACGATATCCGAACTGACTGCAGGATATTTGTAGAAATATCCTGATGATGCCATTTTAACGAACTTCTTCACTTAGCGAAATTTCACTTCGCCGATCCTCCAGGGACGACCCGATCCACTCTCAGGGTGATCTTCCACACTCTATCTTATCAGCTCGACCTAGCACATACCCATGCTAGGGTCTTCAACATCTCTCGACGGTGATCCTGCACACCTGCATGCAAACAAACAAACTACAACCTAACCTGCTGTACATCGCCATTCCACCGATCAGACGGATCAACCGGTGGAATGGATCATTAAATCCATGAAACCTCTCAAACCAGCAAATCGATTTAACAATGGAATCCAACCAGAGAAAGAACACAAACAGGATCACTTTATTTGATTTCAAAAGATGCAATACAATGATCAATCTCTCTCTCAGTCTCACTCTCTGCAACCTAGCTCGATCGATGATATCTATCTGTATATCCAATATCAACCGATCCTCATGCTTAAATAGATTATCCTACGAGTACTACTGACCTGACTCCAAGTGGCTGGGAACTCTCCAGGCGGCTGGGAGATCCAACCGGGCCCTACAGCATGACAGCTGTTCTAACAAACTTCCTAAAAATAGCAAAAGCATGGTCAGCATGATCTTATCATGATCAGCGTGACCTTATTACATGCATTTGGTCTTAACAGACCTTCTTGGAAACACAAACAAGACCTAAAACTACTAACTGCCTCATGAAGGCCAGCTGTCAGGTAGGTGCTCCTGCACCATACTCCCCAACTGAAAAGAACTCATGTCCCATGAGTTTAGGATGTGGAAGTCCTCCACCTGTACACTTGGCTTTGTCAGTTTTCTGACCTGTTCCAGCTATATCCTCTGCTGGCTCTTGGCTGCTCCAAGACTTCTGAACTGTAACTTGCTGTCTGGCAAGTAAATCATCATGCCTGTCAATGTAGGCCTTCCTCTCACATACCCTGTGTTTGTCAGGTTGTCTGACCAGAACCCCTTTCTGAACTGCCTCTTGAACGTCTGAAATGTTCAACTCTATCTTCCTGTCAATCTTTATAGGACAAGCAATAGTCCCAACTATGACAACATCCTTGTCATTCTTCTGAACTGATTGCTGTTTGCACCCCTGTTTCTGCACCTGCTGCTGACCTCTGTCAGTCACAACTGAAACTTTCTTCAATCTGTTGTCCTGAACAACTTCTTTCCCTGCAGTGTCCTTATCTGCCTTTATGCCTGCTCCTCTAGGCATCTGCACAAACTCCTTCTTTCCCATTAAAATGATTTGGGTTGCCTTCTGTACTGCAGCTTTTGCCTGCAATGGCATCAACTTAATAATCTTCCCATCCTTCTTGATGGTGTAGGTATTAGCATACCCATCATACAGTACTCTCCGATCAAATTGCCATGGTCTACCCAACAGTAGGTGACAACATTCCATAGGCAAAATATCACACAAAATTCTATCATGATATGCTCCAATCTGAAAATCCACATATGCCTGTTCAGAGACAAAAAGTGATTGACTATCACTCACCCAAGATGCCTTGTAAGGGTGTGGATGTGGAATCCTTTCCAACTTCAGTTTATCCACCATTTCCTGAGATACCATGTTGTCTGTTGAACCAGTATCAATGACAACCTTACATACCTTACCTTTGCTCTTGCATGTGGTCTTGAAAAGAGCTCTTCTTTGCATCAGATCCTTTGATGCCTGCAAACTAATTCTCCTTAACATCAATGATTCTCCACTCTCTGGATATCCATAATTATCAGGCTCTCTGTTTGAACTCTGTGCACTTTCTTCTACTTTCTCTTCTTGTACCAGTTGTACCCTCTTGTCACTAGTTCTATCATTTCTGGATGATGAACCTTTGTTTTCTGGACATTTGAAAGATGGATGACCAAACTCTCCACAGGTGTAACATTTTCCTGAAAATGTAGTAGAACCTCTACCACCTCCAAATCTTCCTCTATTACCTTTCCATCCACCTCTGAAATCAGACTGTCCCTGTCCTTTACCAGTATCTTCTTGACCCTCATTGGTTTGCTTTTGTGTAGGGGCTGCTCCTCTTCCCCTATGGTTTCCTCTTCCTCTCATGGACTTATCATGTCCTCTATTCATCTTTTCTTCAATCCTGATTGCCATTTGATAACAATCCTCCACATTCTTAGGGTTAGCTAAAACTAACTCATCCTGTATGTTAAATCTCAAACTAGCCAAGTACCTAGCCACCTTTTCTACCTCATTCTCATGATGACCAGATCTCATACTCAACTTATAAAACTCCTCAGTATATGCTTTCACATCCCTGTCTTTCTGTTTTAAAAATTGCAGCTTCTTAAACATCTGGATTTCATAATCCCTTGGCAATAATTTACCTTTGATCCTTGCTACCATCTTATCCCATGAAGTGATCTTTGACTTCCCTTGTTTCCTTCTCTCAGATTGTACATAATCCCACCATACCAAAGCATGACCTCCTAACTTGGTCTTTGAAATCTTTACCTTCTGATCCTCAGCAACATCTTCACATTCAAAGTGATTATCAAGTGCAGCAATCCAATCCAACAACTCATCTTCATTCAAGCTTCCAGTATACTTGGAAACATCAACCTTTACCTTAGGTTTATCATTCTGTACTGCCTTTAACAGTTTTACAAATTTCTGGTCTTCAGCATCCAGATCTTCAGCTACCTCTTCATACTCTTCAATAGTATCTTCATCTTCTTCAGACTCACTGTCTTCCACTTCCCTCTTTTTGTTCTTTTCCAGGGCTGTAAGCCTGGCTTGAAGTGCTTCAGCAAGCTCCTTCATCTTCCTCATCTCTCTAGCATGTTTCTCCTTCATTTCCTGCAATTCCCTTGCAGTACCACTAACTTTCAGAGGCATTTTGTCAACCTCTCAATCCACACACAACACACAATTCAACTCTACCTCTGCCCTTTCGGTGACAGAATCAACACACAACAGCCCAGATGTTTTGCTGAGCTCTGATACCACTATGATGCAGAGGCATCCACACTATAACCTTCGCATACAGCATGGACGTCTGCAGCCCATCATCATCATCATATTCATCCTCATCATCATCATATTTGATTTCACTGTCAGCATTATCATCATATTTCACATGCCGACCGATATCCTCCTGCAGACAAGCCTTCGCACTTTCGCCTGTCAACAGCATCACCTTACTCGATTATCGACAGCATCATCATATTCGGCAGCATCATCATGTTCGACCAGCGCGAACATCCTCCTGACGTCCACTGTTCACTTCCGCGACAACCTCCGTCTTCACTACCTTCAACATCATGATATTCGACATCATGATAATCAACAGGATAACGAACATCCGGTTCTTCCCATTTATCCTGATGATGAAAAACCTTAACTTCTCGCACCTTAGCCTCGATGCTTGCGTCACCCGATATCCTGATGACGTAGATCCTGATGACGATGACGTCACCCGCAACTTCTCAATATCCTGCCGCTCTGAAATGTCCTGATGACGTATATCATGATGATGATGACATCATATCATGCTGTTGGCCAAACTTAGTTTTTTTCGGCCCGCGATCAACTTGATCAACCCGATCTTCAACCTGATGCCGATATGCTCCTCCTCGGCCCTCCTGATGATGATCACCCCGACGCACTTGCACTTCATGCAATCGAAAGCATCATGCTCTCCTCCACTTATCCGGATGACGATATCCGAACTGACTGCAGGATATTTGTAGAAATATCCTGATGATGCCGTTTTAACGAACTTCTTCACTTAGCGAAATTTCACTTCGCCGATCCTCCAGGGACGACCCGATCCACTCTCAGGGTGATCTTCCACACTCTATCTTATCAGCTCGACCTAGCACATACCCATGCTAGGGTCTTCAACATCTCTCGACGGCGATCCTGCACACCTGCATGCAAACAAACAAACTACAACCTAACCTGCTGTACATCGCCATTCCACCGATCAGACGGATCAACCGGTGGAATGGATCAGTAAATCCATGAAACCTCTCAAACCAGCAAATCGATTTAACAATGGAATCCAACCAGAGAAAGAACACAAACAGGATCACTTTATTTGATTTCAAAAGATGCAATACAATGATCAATCTCTCTCTCAGTCTCACTCTCTGCAACCTAGCTCGATCGATGATATCTATCTGTATATCCAATATCAACCGATCCTCATGCTTAAATAGATTATCCTACGAGTACTACTGACCCGACTCCAAGCGGCTGGGAACTCTCCAGGCGGCTGGGAGATCCAACCGGACCCTACAGCATGACAGCTGTTATAACAAACTTCCTAAAAATAGCAAAAGCATGGTCAGCATGATCTTATCATGATCAGCGTGACCTTATTACATGCATTTGGTCTTAACAGACCTTCTTGGAAACACAAACAAGACCTAAAACTACTAACTGCCTCATGAAGGCCAGCTGTCAGGTAGGTGCTCCTGCACCAGAGAACCAAATGTAATGCAAAATGGAGAAACATGTCTCACTTTCTCCCTCTTTCCCAGGAGCCAGAGCATGGCCAGAGTTGCAACTGCACCTCCTATAGAGTGCCCCACAAAAATAATGGCTTCCTTTTATTTTCTGTGCCTGTGCTGTGCTGTGTATGCCCTTGAGAAGGCAGTCGTACAGATGGAATAGTAATATTATTAGGCCGAGATGTAGATAGTGTACAGGTAGGTGCTGTAGCTTTTAGAGTTATCAAATTTTAACCAGATATGAATTGTCAGTACAATTCAAGCACTTCATTAATGATTAGGTCACAAATGAGAAAAAAACAAACGACATATGAATGACATTCCACAGAAATTTGGATACAATTGTATTGGAATTTCATGCATTTTTTCAAGTGTCTTACCATTTATAAACTCAGAACAATTGGGTTCCTCCAAGTTCCTCATTTATGCCACTATTTGCAGGTCTGGTGTAGAAATAAGATCACTCCTGGGTTGTCATTCTAGAAGAGTGGAGTGCTTAGTCTACGACAGTCTCAGAATTGGAGGTATTTCGCTAGGGCTTCGCTTTTGAACATTTGTCAATTCTCTTCGAAAAGGGTCAAAATGCTATTTATTGGTTGCATTCATTGGGGACTATTTCCATCCCAGAACATGCATTGTCGAACAAAATTTCCACTAGAACTGTACATGTTTCGAATACATGATTCTTTACATGTGCATATTATTGCATTTCTGTACCCCTTTTGGTCATTTCTAAATGTCTAGCAATCAGCTATAATTGAGAATCTTAAACTGGGGATTATTCATCACTCACAACTACAATCTTCTGTGTGTATCTATACTGGGTTTTAGTTATAATCCTTATGTGCACTCATTGGATTGCACAAATGTGTACTGTTCTTGCGGCAGGGGCTCGATCAATTGTTGGCAAGGGCAAGCCCTCTGAAGGGTTTGGAAATGGTAAACGAGGAGATGAAGATTATAGGACGGCCTGGGAAAGAGAAATGGATGAAGCAACTTGTGTCTGGTCTGCGAGTGATTCAGATAGCCCAGATGACGAGAAATTTGTCTCTGAGGCAGTGAAGAGACAATATAATTTGACTGACACTAATGATGACAGTGAGAATGACAGTGGTGATGAAGACAAGAAAAAAGATGAAGGAAAAAAATAGGAGGTCAAAATTATATTTGATAAAGGTGAAGATATAGGGTTTTATGAGTCAATTGTTTGGAAATGATTGTGTTTGTTTTGTTTGCTTTTAGAACTGCAAATTTTATATTTATGAAAGGATTTTGAATGTTTTAGTGCGTTGGTGGAGTTAAATCACACACCATATAAATTTTACTGAGTGTATACTAGAAAGAATGAGATTCAAGTAACAGTAGGTATGAGTTTTCCTCAGTCCATGAAGATAGTAAGTATATTTTTGGATTAGTTTTTTTAAGCATTTTGATTTAATATAAATTTGACTTGAGTGTATGGGTTTTATATTAGAAAGAATGAGATTTCAAGTAATAGTAGGTATGAGTTTTCCATAGTCCATGAATATAGTAAGTGTGTTTTTGGATTAGTTTTTTAATCATTTTGATTTAATAAAAGTCAATATATTTTGAATTTTTGAAATTATACTAAAAATATCCACTTAAATATTATCCATATCAGTCAATAGTAATTTTACACCTCATCCACAACAAAAAGTGGTAAATATTTGTCCTACTTTTATTGGCCAAAATTGACCTGACCTTTAACTGTTGAAATAGATAGATCTATGATAATTCATAAACTGAAATAGATAGATCTATGATAATTCATAAACTGCTAAAAGCATCTGAAATGTTTATCCCCTCAATTTATCATCCTAAACCAATTTCATTTTTTAAACTATCCTACTTGAGAGGAAAGCCTTTTATTTTATGTACTTCTCTGATAGAAGTTGGGCATTTATGTTCTACTGAATCCTACATCTTCTTAGAGCTATACTAGCAAATCAAGGTTATCTAATACAAATAATATTTAGAACATTCAAAGCTAAGCTTAAGCTTGAGGCTGAAAAAAATAAGCTTGGTGCAGAGCTTTTGCAGTAAGTTGGTACTTGTATATTAAGATATCATACTTTTATGGAACTGTCATAAAAAATGCAGATCTAACAGTCATAAAACTCGTTGATTTTTTATTGAATTTATTATTTAGTGATGTTTGGATTGGATTTGTAGGTTGCATGTTCTGGAACGTTGAGGGTCTACAAAGCTTTGACCATCCTCTACACAATATGCAAGCGGTGGCCAGAGTGGACAGTGAAGGGCAAATGTGTGGAGCAACATTTAGAGTTGATAAAATGAGTAGAATAAATAGTATTCGTAGAGTGGGAAGCTCTTGCAACTAGGCTAACCTTTATTCCTTTTCTAATTAACTGCTCCTGTACAATAATCTCCCTGGGGGTTCTTAACCCCTTTGTTTTAAGGACTGAAAACTTGATTGTGGACTGTTCCATCATATTTGCATTGTATATTCCAAATGTACAGAAAGGTTGGCTTTTGTGATGCTAAGAATGAGTTGCTTTACTAAATATTGTTTATTACAGATCTGCTCTTTCTTCTATATTTTGAGATGGTAAAATATTATTTAAGTGAAATATTTCACATGAATATTTATTAATATGTTTATAGATATGTGGTGTATTGCAAGTTTATGTTGTTTGAGCATTTTTAATGTTGTGCTTGAATTCTTAAACATTAAAATGACTTAAGATTATGATTAAACAATACTCTTGACATCTATATTCAAAAGAAAAAATAACTACTTGATTAAATTTAAGCTAGGAAATCTATTATCAATAGAAATATTGTATTTATTAGATTTATTAATATGCCTCTAATTTGTTATTAGATTGTGAAATCTTCATTGATATTGTTGAGAGAATTAATAAAGAATGTCTTTATTAATATTAATGTTCATTATAATAATTTTGAGATTTTATAATTTTTTTTAATTTGTGAAATAAATTTATTGAAAGCATAAATTAATCATAGCAATTGGCTCAAGTATGCTTAATTATACCATACAAAATATGATAAGAAATTGTGAAATAAATATTAGTAATACATTAAGAATATTGTCAAAGAATTTAAATGTATTTTATGTAACTATACTTTTTTAATAAAAGGTTAAAATAGATTACAATTATCCTAAATAATAGGTTGTCTTGTTATATAAAATGAAATAAATGATTAATAAGAAAATAGATGAACTTTTAGTCATCGTTTTGTATGCTAAGTTATAGCATGTATATATTTATGTAGTTTGACTTGAATGAAGCAAATTTTCCTCTTCCACTGATTTTAATAGAGTTCTAATTTTATTTATAATCTTATGAAAATGGAAACCTAATGGGATTGGCTAGGGTGGCTAGGGTGGGTAAATGATAGATCTCAACAAAACACAAAACTCTAAAAGAAAAGATATAATAATGAAATAAAGATAAGTCAGCATTTGAAATGACCCAATTCTAACCTTAACCATAATTCTAATTAATGTTAGAATTAGGGTTAGGGTTTAATTAGGGTTACATTTAGTGTTACTATTAGAGTTATATTTATAATTAGGTATATAATTAGGGTTTGAAGTATGGTTAGAATTAAAAGTAAGGTTATAATTAGGGTTAAAATTAAGGTGGATTACTATTAGAATTGGGGTAAGAATCAATTAGGGTTGCCGTAGGTATATAATTAGGATTTGAAGTATGGTTGGAATTAAAATTAGGGTTAGAGTTACAATTAGGATTAAGGTTAGGGTTAGGGTTACGGTTTGAATTATAGTCAGGCTTAGGGTTGGAGTTTTAAATTTTAAAAATTTAAATATATTAGTAAAATTAGAAAACCTAAGTGGTTTGTATTACACAAAAAAATTACTACCATGGTAGCAAAAAATGTTGTTGGCAATAATCTAACACAACAAAAGATATTTTTTTTGCAAAAAATAAGGATTTAATTGGGAAAAAGTTGGGTTAGGCTTAGGATTAGTTAAAAAAATTGGGTTAGAGTTAGGGTTAGGGAAACATTAGAAAAAATAGCCATAGAAATGAAAAAAGATCACGAATATTAATTTTTTTGACCAAATTTGAATTGCTTAGGGTTTAGGGTTGGAATTAGGATTAAGATTACAATCACAGTTAGGGTTAGAATTAGAGTTAGGGTTGGCATTACATTTAGGATTAGAGTTAGGACTTAAAATTAGGGTTAGCATTAGGGTAGTATTGATGCAAGAGTTAGGGTTAAAATTAGGATAATTGTTAGGGTTAGAATTAGAGCTAGGGTTAGCATTAGTATCAAGATTAAAGTTATGGTTAGGGTTAGGATTAAGGTTAAGATGATGGATAAAATTATGATTACAATTAAGTATAGGATTAAGTTAGGGGTTACAATTCAGGTTACAATTAGAGTTAGGGTTAGAGTTAGTATTGTGACGAGCATTAAGGTTACGATTAAGGTTAGGGTTAGAGATAGTATTAGGGTTATGATTACATTTAGGATTAGATTTAGGGTTACAATTAGGGTTATGGTTAGGGTTAGCATTGGGGTGAGGGTTAGGGTTAAAGTTAGTTTTAGGGACATAATTAGGGTTATGATTAGAGTTAGGGTTAGGATTAATGTTACAATTAAGGTTAGGATTAGGGTTACAAACTTGGATATTTGAAGATTTGAATTATAATTGGATTTAAGTTTAGGGTTACAATTACAGTTAGAATTAGGGTTAGGGTTAGGGTTAGGGCTTAGGTTAGAATTAGGGTTAAAACTATGATTACAATTAGGATTAGGGTTGGGATTATAATTAGGATTAGGATTAGCCTAAGTGTTAGAATTAGGGTTATAGTTACAGTAAAATGGAAGAAAGGTTATTTACGTTTATATCCATATATAGAACTATGGTTAGAGTTAAGGTTAGCATTAGGGTTGGAATTAGTAATAGAGTAAGGGTTAGGGTTAGAATTGGGGTTATGGATACAGTTAGAATCAGAGTTAGGGATAGTATTACTATCAAAATTAAGGTCAAGGTTATAGTAATAATTTGGGTTTGAATTAATAATAGAATTAGTACTGGGGTAAGAATTAGGGTTAGGGATAAAATCAAGATTAGAATTATAATTGGATTTAGGGTTAGCATTACAATTACCGTTAGAATTAGGGTTGGTTATAATTAGTGTTAGAATTAAGATTAGGGTTAGGATTTAGGATGGAATTAGGGTTAAAACCATAATTAGAATTAGGGTTAGGGTTGGGGTTAGAATTAGAGTTGGTATTAATAACTTATCATAATAATTATTATAACCCTAATTATTTGTACATTATTATAATAATAATTATGTTAGAGTTAGGATTAGGATTCCTATAACATTACACTTACCATTGTTTTGTAAGCCTCAAAACCCTCAACCTAATCGTATTTCAAAATCTATCCATGTTTAACATAAGTTTAACCTAGAATGTGCGCTTCTGGATTCGATTGTGTGTAGCTTTTTTAGATCTAAAAAAGCTACACATAGTCAAATCCAGAAGCACACATTCTAACTTATCATGGACTGTGGAAATATCATGTCTTTAATAATTTTAACCATAATTTTGGTTGTAACTCTAATAATAACACTAACCCTAATGCTAACCATAATCCCAACCCTAATTTGAACCCTAATTATATTTCTAAGGTACCTCAAGATGGATCCATCTCGGCGTATTTTAGATATATTTTTTAAATATAGCTATACTAGTTTTGTATGTTAAGACACCATTTTGTATGGTAAGCGGCCTCTTATGCTATTTTGTTGGGATCATATGAAATTACAAAAATAGGTTTTGGATGGTTGTTCATCCCCCTTAACCTCTCGGATGCAGACCTCTGGTTTTTTCTTTGGAGCAGGTAATATAGAAAGGGGAGAATAGTCGTAACCCTTTTTGTTGGCTTTTTTTTGTATGGTGATTTGTATAATATGATGTCGTTTTGTATGGTGATTTGTATGCTATGATATCTTAGGAATGTCATTTTGTAGGGTGATTTGTATGTTATGATTTGTATTCTTGAATAGTTATACGATAATGTACAACCCTAACCATTAAATCTTGAACCACGTTCCTTGATTCTTGAAATGTTAACAATGAACCTTTATATTAAACCATTTAAAATAACTACATTTGAAGATGCAATGATGAGTACTCAATATAGACTAGTAAATGTCAATGTTAAAGATGGAATGTCGAACCCTTAAAGCTAAAATTTGGACCTTCAATGTGATTTCTAAACCCTAAATAAAAAAAACACTCAAACCTCAAACCTACATATCTAACCCTCATTAAGTAATGGGCTTGAAACTGTAACACTTTAGTTCTATCTTGATATACTAGTGATTTATGTGCTTCAACAAAATCATTGACATACAAATGTTTCAATTCATCAAAAACAAGATTTTTAATTCTCATCTATGTCAATGAACTACATCTTCTACTCAATGGATCCGCTACTTTATTTGATTTTACACTTGTTTGTCTTGACACAAATGAATAGATTTGTAAAAATTCAGCCTGTTTAACACATCACATGTTAACTTATTTTGGTTGTTCAAATATTGTAGTAATGTTTGATGATCAATGTATGAAACTAGTTCTTTTGACAACAAATAATGGATCCATCCTTGAATTTGTTAGGAATTAGTGTTCACATGGTTATTTAGGTTGGCTTTATCAATATAAATAATAAGGTAGAGTTGTGTACGTTAATATTAAGTTGTTGAGAAACAACTTAATATTATATTATAGTAAATAGTTGTTTGTATTATAAGTTGTTTTAACAACTCATATTATTAGGAGTTTGTTTATTAGTAGTAATTATCTAAGGGAGTGGTTATAGGAGGTTTCCTATAAAATAGGATTATGAGAATCTTATCAATATGTAAATGTATTGAATGAAAATGATATAGAAGCTCGTATTATATTGTTTTATTATTATTGTGGCTTCCCTGTATCTCTGCCCCATTTTTCTGATATGGTATCAGAGCATAATTGATTCTGTGCCTATTTTTTTGCGATGAGGGAATATTGGAATATCAAGTGTTGCGATCTCCTTGGTTAGTATTTTTTCATTCTCTGAGGTCAGCCGGAGTGTTTATACTCGGTGAGCTCTTCATCGACAGAATCAACAGTTTTGTTTCTGGCCTTTGAAGATTGCTTCTTCATGATTCGCATTTTATAGGCCGACATTTAGTTTTACTTTCTCAGCCCAATATCATTGGCCTTGCTCGAGATCGAGTTGGTGGTCGTTTTGTTTAATCAGATCAGCGTCTTCACATTAGCTATATGCTCTTTGTCGAAGGGTACAATTTATGTTCGCATGTGAAGATTGTGCCGTTTACTGTGCAGGCCGTGAGAGGTGTTAGAGCTTACTGTCACAGGCCAACGATTTTCCATCGGTGCCATTGAATTTGTGCGAAGAGTGTGAGAATTCTTTGTAATCATGACTTCATTGGTAGTAAAGAGATTGTGAAGGGGTCGAGTTGGTATTTCCAATTGTTTTTTCATTCCTTTTCATAAAAAAAGTCAATAATCGACCCCAGCTAGAGTAGCACGATGGCATGAAGACACTCTGGCGGCATGAGAATAGAGAAAAGACCAGAAAGTAGCCCTCACTGTCTCCGCCTCATTCAACAGAAATACATCGACTCTAATCTGCATGCTATGACTTGGACAGGTTCGGTATCATTTTCAGGCCCAGCCCTAGACAGTCTGACTCTATGATTGTTGCTAGCACTCTCACCAACAAGATGGCACCTGCCCTTTGCATGGTTTCTGTGTTTGAGCAGATTGCAGAGACAAAGCTACCAAAGATGTCGACGTCATTTCAAGACTCATTGTGATGAGAATTATTAATGACCAATAGCGTCAACCATTGCTTAAATGGCATGGATAGAAAGACATCTTCTTTTGGTGAGAAGAGCATTTTGATCTTTGATCTTGGTGGCAGGATTTTTTGCATTATACTTGGTTTTGTCTATTGTCGTCTATTAGGTTAGTATTATCACTTTTATAGAATCATTTCGTTTGTCGCTCTTATCTAGGTTCAGAAAGAACACACCTATCATTATAGATTTTCCATTTGGTTTCATAAAGGATCCTCACTATGCTAGATTCATTCTTTGTGTTGTTAGTTCTCTTTATTGGGTACCTTGGCAATTTAGTTGCCTTTGTATAGTTGGATATTTTGTGTCGTAAAAATCAAGTTGTATCATTTTTAAATAGGGTCCATTTTAGTGATTTTTAATTGTAGTATCATAAAAAATAGTCTATCAAAATTCAAAAGTGTCAAAAAATTATTAAAAAAATAAAAATAAAAATTGCTCCAATTGTAATTGGACGCACTATTGTTTGTATGCGACGTCCATCTTGTGGGAGGACATTGTAACATTGAACTTCAAAGTCAAATTTGTTATGTAAGTAGCAAATCTACTAGAGGATGGAGGCACCAGAGGCTGGAGGATACTCAGCGACCTCTCGTCAGTCACTAGTGACGAGGTTGTGAATTTAATTAGCGACAAAACTATTTGTGCCAAAATGACTAAAGCCAAGATTAGTTTCCAAGTGGTAGTGGCAACTGTCTCATATCATTTGTGATCAGAGTGGCACTGATCTATAATGGTGGTTGCATACGTGACAACAAGGGGCTTGCTGTTCAAGCTTTTTATGTAAGTAATTGGATGTGTTTGTCCCCAATTACTATTGTTGGTTGTTAGTGAATGGATGTGTGTGTCCCCATTCACAAGATGATGTAAGTGATTGGAAATGTTTGTCCCCAGTCACACGAGATGGTGATTATGATTGAATGTATTTGTCCCCAATCATAATAGTTGTGAGCAGATGTGTTTGTCCCTGTTCATGATTGATGTTGGATAGATGTGTTTGTCCATATCCAAACCTGATATAAGACCTTGGATAGATGTGTTAGTCCCTATCCTCAGATCCATGGATAGATGTGTTAGTCCCTATCCTTGGATAAAGTTAAGAAGCATAGTGAGGCTAGTTCCACTATTGCTTGACATGAGTAGATGTGTATGTCCCTACTCTTATCTTATATTGTGTGGTGAGCTACTGTGTGTGGTCATTCAGTATTGTGATGTACTTTCACCCCATGTTCACACTAAGGGGGTGTTAGGAATTAGTGTTCACATGGTTATTTAGGTTGGCTTTATCAATATGATTAATAAGGTAGAGTTATGTACATTAATATTAAGTTGTTGAGAACCAACTTAATATTATGTTATAGTAAGTGGTTGTTTGTACTATGAGTTGTTTTAACAACTCATATTATTAGGAGTTTGTTTATTAGTCCAGTAATCATCTAAGGGAGTGGTTATAGGAGGTTTCCTATAAAATAGGATTACGAGAATCCTATAAATATGTAAATGTATTGAATGAAAATGATCTAGAAGCTCATATTATATTGTTTTATTATTATTGTGGCTTCCCTGTATCTCTGCTCCATTTTTCTGATAGAATTCTCACACAATTGCATAAAATTTCTCATCATAAACTAAATATTTTTTGAAAAATTCAAAATTTCACAAAATTAAGCTGTAGGTCTTCCTTGTTGACTTCTGACAACTTTGATTGCATTTCCATTTGTGTCACGTTTAATCTAGAATAAACTATCAAAATCTGGTGGTCGTAATTTAATAAATTTTTAGAAATAATCACTTTACTCTATCAACAACTTAAAAATCTCAAGATGCATTGTTGTATTTTCCATTCTTTCTTTTGTGGTATGTTATTTTTTAATATCAATAAAATAAATATTTTTTTCTTAACATTATATTAGAATTTCTTATCATTTACAAACATTATTCTTGCAATAACATTCATTCATTTGTTATCCTTATATATAATCGTAAAAGTACATGTTTCACTCCATCAGTTGTCAACCTATAAGTATTTTCCTTTCCATCATGTATAGTGTTCCTAGCAAAAAATCATCATCCAGCCACAAAAATATGAAAAACATCCATTGACAAAATATCTCAGACATCATAACACCATGCATCCCCATGCCCCATATGATAACATGATGATGCAGGATGAGATGACAACATCTATTCTCCCTAAAAAATGGCATGTCTTATACATCATAACACCATGCCTAACACATATAAGAGCTACAGAATAGGATCAAAAATTTATATACAAAAATGCAGTTGGAAAAACATAATGTGATTTGCAACCTAGATTTTTGTATACAAATTTGTGAAGCATTATGCCAGGTTTAGGCATACATAGCATGATAACATGATATCATAAGCATGCCGACCTTAATCATATGTGTTTGAAATAGGTTCAAAAATTTTTATACAGAAATGCAAGCTACATAACACAATATGTTTTACGACCTAGATTTTTGTTTCTCTACAACTTGTTCCTACTCAATTTTGTCAACTCCACACTTCCACTTCAATGGAAGAATAGAAAATATGATGGAGAAATCTAAGTGTTTGAAAGTCCCAATGAAGTTGAGTAATCGGCATGCAATTTGTATAAAGAAATGCAGTTCGACAAACACAATGTGTTTTGCAACTTGAATTTTTGTATACAAATTTGTGAAACATTATGCAAGTTTTAGGCATACGTAGCTCAATAACATGATATTGTAAGCATCTAGACCTTAATCATATGTGTCTAAAATAGGTTCACAAATTTTTATACAGAAATGCAGGTCATAAAACACAATGTGTTTTGCAACCTGGATTTTTGTTTCTCTACAACTCCTCCCTGCTTGATTTCATTGATTCCACCCTTCCACTTCAATGACAGAATAGAAAATATGATGGATAAAAGTAAGTGTTTGATAGTCCTAAGGAAGTTGAGTAATTGGCCTAACATTTGTATACATAAATTTAGTTGAAAACATGTAATGTGTTTTGCAACCTAGATTTTTGTATACAAATGTGTGAAACACTATGTTAGGTTTAGGAATACATAGCATGACAACATGACATTATTTGAGATAACCATTCATTTGATAAAGGTTTTGAAATCCAACCATTCATTTGAGATAACCTCAAATGAGCAGAAAAACACATCTTACAAACCATGAACTAAACTTGTGCAGGTTGAACAACACAATGTGTAATTCAACCAGTAAGTTTATTTATATAGTGAAATCATAACGGGCAAAACACAATGTGTTTTACAACCTAGATTTCCATATACAAATGTGTGAAACCTTATGCCAGGTTTAGGCATATGTAGCATAGCAACATGATATCGTAAGTATGCCAACTTTAATCATGCGTCTAAAATAGGTTCATAAAATTTTATATAGAAATGTAGTTACAAAACACAATGTATTTTGCAACCTGGACTTTTGCTTCTCTGTAACTCCCATCACAATAAAAAACTTGATGAAAATCACACGAGCAAAAATGTCCCATTAACGATGTTGCCATTGATATTCTGTCATCATGCTATCATATGGGCATGAGTGGGCATGGTGTTATGATGTCTTAGGCATGCCAATGAATGCCGTTTTGCTAGGAGAATAGCCACTTCCTAAGATGGGTTTATATTAAAATGACAACATCTATTTTGTGTTATGGTCTGGTTCCCTAGATTGTTGGGGAATTGTTGAAGGTGTCTAGTGTAATATGCAAATGAGTTCTTTTTCCAAAAATTTAGTAAGAAAAAACCTAGTTTGATGTCATTTTTGATGTATTTTTTTCTAAAAATTTAGTAATAGGAAACCCATTTTGATGCGGTTTTTTATGCATTTTTTTTTGTAAAAAATTAGTAATAGAAAAGCTAGTTTCATGCCATTTTTATTTGTTTTTGGGGGGTTTTGTTGAAGGCACAAGATAAATGAGAGGGGGGTGAATTAGTTGTATCAAAAACTTCAAACACTCATAAACATAATCACATCCACATCAGTTCATTTAGACTCTTTATCTGTTATGAAGTTTAAACATGAAAAGTAGATAACATATACTTAAACACATCAACACCATGCATAAGAGAACACTAGATTTTTACATGGAAAACCCTAAAAGGGAAAAACCATGGTGAGCATTATCTCACAAAATAATGTAGTAACAATACTGAATTACAAATGCTCATTGCCATAGAGATAATGCTCACTATAGGGGATTCACTATGTAAGTGGACTCACTGCCCACTGAGAAAGAAAGAAAGAAGAAGAGAATGACTCACTGCTAGACTTTGAACTGATATAGTTGCATCTAACCTATGTATGAAGTTTAGTTCCAATGAGGCTCATTATACACCATAACACACATAGTACCTTTGTAGCATCACCAAAAATTATAGACACTTTCTGCTCACTACATTTGGTAGCCTAACACATGAAAGCCCTTGCTACCCCTGATCAAATTAACATCACAACATAATATCCCCTAGTCACACACACACATCCATGAATCCTTGACACTTATTTATACCTTCATTACCCTTGAAACAATCTTCAAGGTCAGAAACACAATCTTCAATCCTTGAAACAATCTCCAAAGTCGACAAACACACAATATTTGAATTAGGTCTGGACCTAAACATTCCACATCCTAAAGAAATGAAGGAAAACCACTCTATGCCTTAGTTTGGACCCAAATCTATCCAGTCACTAAAAAACACTCACATAATCACCAAATCAACTCCTCAATCAATACAAGCATTCAAGGTCGCCAAAATAATGTATACATAAGGAATTCTTGATCACATGCTTCCACGATCAAAACCATAACTTGCAGACCATACACATGGCTTTAACACAATCTAGAAACATCCACAAACATCTTGAATTCACCTAGAAACCAGCAAATTCATTGACAAAAAAATTCACTTGAACACAACAACTTTTACCTGAACACAACTTTTACGTGAACACAACAACACTGTCAAACTCTGCCACACAATAAGTTACTTTCCAGAACACCAAATCATGAACCTTTTGGAAGGAAGATATGTAAGAACCTTATGAACACATATCTAGAACTACAGTACCTAAAACCTTTCTATGGAGGAATGTAGAGCAAAATACTTTCTCCGAGACACCTTTGCGCAACTCAAAAACATTGTCAAATACTATTCTCAAACTAGTGAACATAACTTTCACTATACAGCAATCTAGAGCACCAAATTCTAGATTTAGCATCTTCAAACACATCTTGACAACATATCCAAATCGTACACTCAAATCTCAAACACAAAAGAAATCCAGAGCAAAAAATCAAATAGTATTTTGTAAGCCAGAAGACTCTTCAACACATTATTTTCAATATTAATCAAATTTTCTCAAAAGCACTTGGAAAATCAGCAACAAGAACAATCTACTAACATCATCAGCACCTCTACAAGGCACTTAGATCACTTTAACACAACAACTTAATCAAACAACCAAAGCAATATCAGAAGACACAGTTGACACCAATGATAACACAAACATGTTGACATCAATGACAACACCGATTAGCACATACTTACAACAATCGCCCTCTTTGTCATTGATGTCAACATATGATGTGAAAAACCATCATGATACAACTCTACACCAATCTCACTCTCCCCCTTTCTTTTATACATCTTACTCTCTTTCTCTCCCTTTGTTTTTCACATGAACTCTTTCCCCCTTTGACATCAATGGAAAAGGGTGACACCTCTTTCTCAAGATTTCTCCCCATGATTATGATACTGCACATACTTGCACTATTCTCAATTACTTTGAATACTCCCCCTTAGGAGTACACATCAAATTGTATCAACTCTTA
Source organism: Cunninghamia lanceolata (assembly GCA_027924645.1). Lineage (NCBI taxonomy): Eukaryota > Viridiplantae > Streptophyta > Pinopsida > Cupressales > Cupressaceae > Cunninghamia > Cunninghamia lanceolata. The sequence goes on from BSBN01000547.1 coordinate 18,587,153, forward strand.
CTCCCCCTGACTATAGAAATCATCAACATCACTACCTACTGCCCCTGAGAGGTAGCCTCCAACTCAATTTTCAGAGGAAACATCTGCACCAGAAGCTAGTATTGATACATTCTTAGCCTCTATTACATCCTTCTTAATCTAAGTATTTATCATCTCCTTCTTAGTCTCTTCCAGATCAATTATTTGTACTGGTTTGTTCTTCTCTATCAGTATATCCTCCTTCAAGCTTCCGCTTCTGCAAAACTTTGAAATATGTCCAGGCTTACTACAATTTCAACACACACCATTCCTCTTTCCATTATTACTTCCATTCATTTTGGATCTGGATTGATTAGCTTTGTGCCCAAATCTATTACATGTATAACAGTTTCCATTAAAGGATTGAATCATTCTGTCATTGTTATAGCCATTCATTCTTTGATTTCTTCACTCACTAGCTTTATGACTAACTTTCTTGCATGTGAAACATTGACCAGAAAAAGTTGGAACATTTTAATTCATTTTGCTCCTACATTGTGTAGCCTTATGTCCAAATTTATTGCAAGAATGACAATAACCATTGAAATAAGGGTACCTTTGATCATTAGGTTGTCTGATCGGTGATTTTCTAACTCCTTTCTTTTGATTCTAGATCTACTTGCCATTGTTCTTCTTGTCTTTAGGTTTTGCTACTTGACCTGATTTTGAACTTTCATTCTTTTCAAACCCTAAGGCTTCTTTATCATTGGGATTTTTTTGACTTGCAATCATTTCATCAAGCCTTGTAGAACTTGTCTTGAATTTTTCTTCATAATTCGTTGCCTTCTCCAGATCTAATTTCAATTTCACAACTTCTTGCCCCATCCTTGTGCATTCTTCAGATTTTCCTTTCATCACTGAGTTCAAACATTCCTCGGTTCTTACCTTTTCTTCAGCTTGCACTTTCAGACCAACTATAGGTTCATTTTCTACTCTCAATTGTTCACTAACCTCCTTATGCCTTTTTTTGAATTTCTTGACTTGCTCTCTCATATTTCTGATACATTCATTTGTCTCTTTGACATTCTCTTTCAAGTCTATGATTTCTTTTTTAGTCCTCTCTAGGTCTTCAAGAGCAATCTTGAGTTCTTCACTATTAGTAGACATGCATTCATCTTCTGAAAATTCAATAGAAGGAATTTCTTTTTCTATTGTTTTGATCCGATGTTCATCCTTGCATGCTCCAATCATTGTTTTAGTTTCTACTTTAGAAATTAAACACAGATTTACCTATTCTTCCATAACTTTCTTTCTTGTTGATACCTTTTTGCTATTATCACCAATAATTAGGTCTTTAATGAGATGCCTCTGCACATACTTGGGAGTTTTAGGAATTCTTTCCAAAGAATCTTGTTCTTCAACCTGTACTTCCTTTTCAACATCATTTTCTTCTTCTCTAAAAGAGAACTCATCTGAATCTGATGCATATCGATTAACTTTAGAAATCTTTTGTATGTGTTCATCAACCTTGACATTCACACTCTTGAAAAAATTTCTTAGCCTTTTGTTATAAAACTAGTAAGTTTTTCTCTTATTAGAGTACCCAAGAAAAATACCTTCGTCATATCTTACATAAAATTTTCTTGGATCTTCATTTCTTTTGATATAATATTTGCTTCCAAAAATTTTGAAATATTTAACAATAGGAATCCTTCCATACCATAGTTCATAGGGAGTCTTTGATTCATTTTCTCTTACTTGTGCTCTATTCTGTATGTAGATGGCAGTCTGAATTGCTTCCCTCTAGTAGGCTTTCGGTAGGCTTGCTTCTTTTAACATAGTCCTTACAACTTCTTGAATTGTCATATTCCTCCTCTCAATTGCTCCATTTTGGTGAGAAATCCTAGAGGTAGATAATTGCCTCTTTATCCCATGATCCTCACAGAAGATGTTAAAATCATTTGAAGTAAGTTCTCCACTAGAGCTCATGTATTTGATTTTCATGTCTATTTCATTCTCCACCATACTTTTAAATGCATTGAACTTATCTAGGGTTTCTAATTTTTATTTAAGAAAAATAACCCATGTCATTCTGGAATAATCATTAGTTAATATCTCAAAATACCAATCACCTTGAACACTTCTTACTTTGGTAGGACCATAGAGTTTTATATTTACTAATTCCAATAGTCTGGTAGAGGATTGTTCTTTGTCTTTGAAACTTCTCCTCATTTTCTTTCCATATTGACATTCCTTGCAAATAGTATTAGTAGGTTTGATGATCTTTGGTAGGTCTTTCATAGCTTAAACTATACTTATCTTCACTACATTATAAAAAATGATGTGACACATCCTTCTATGCCATAGCAAACTTTCATTGATTTGAGACATAAAGAAATAACCATAACCTTCTTTGAGATGATAAAGATTTCCATCTATCCTTTTTCTAGTAGCTATCAGAGTTCTAGATTTCTTTCTAATCTCAAAGTCATCATCCTGAAACATAAGACTATATCCTTTACTACATAATTGTCCAACACTCAAGAGATTTTTCCTTAAGCCTTTGACACAAAGAACATCATTAGTAATATGCTTTCCATTAAGACTGATTGAGCCTCTTCCACATATTTCAGAGGTACAATCATCACCAAAGATAACTAGTCCTCCATCATATTTCTCAAATTTAACAAACTTGCTTTTATCACTAGTCATATGATTTGAGCAACTATTGTCAATAACCCAATAATTTTTTTCTTAACTGGTAAGAGGAGCATCTTTATTATCAAGACTTACCTCTAGGTAATTTTCTTCCATGCATCCTTTAGAGTCATCTGTAACAATGCCATCTTTCTTGTGCGCCATTCCAATTCTACCTCAAGCTGTTAGGCTTTCATTAAAGGAACCTTCCTCTGATACCAATTGTTGAAGGAACAAGATAACTGAGATGGGGGGTGAATCAGTTGTATCAAAAACTTCAAACCCTCATAAACATAATCACATCAACATTAGTTCATTTAGACCCTTTATTTGTTATGAAGTTTAAACATGCAAAGTAGATAATGAAAACTTAAACACATCAACACCATGCACAAGAGAACACCAATTTTTTACGTGGAAAACCCTAAAAGGGAAACACCATGGTGAGGAATAGCTCAAAATATAATGTAGTAACAATACTGAATTACAATGGCTCACTTCCATAGAGAGAATGCTCACTGCACAGGACTCACTGTCCAAGTGGACTCACTGCCCACTGAGAAAGAAAGAAAGAAGAAGAGAATGAATTGCTACCAAACTTTGAACTGATATAGTTACATCTGACCTATGCATGAATTTTAGTTCCAATGAGGCTCATTATACATTATAACATACACAATACCTTCGCAACATCACCGAAAATTGTAGGCACCTTGTGCTCACTGCATCTGGTAGCCTAACACATGAAATCCCTTGCCACCCCTGATCAAATTCACATCACAACATCATATCCCCCATTCACACACATACATACATGAATTCTTAACACTTATTTATACCATCATTACCCTTGAAACAATCTTCAAGGTCAGTAACACAATCTTCAATCCTTGAAACAATCTCCAAAGTCGACAAACGCATAATATTTGAATTAGGTCTGGACCTAAACATTCCATGGCACAAAGGAATGAAGGAAAACCACTCTATGCCTTAGCTTAGACCCAAATCCATCCAAGCACACTGTATAACACTCACATAATCACCAAATCAACTACTCAATTAGTGCAAACATAAGAGGTCTCCCAAATAATGTAAACATAAGGAATTCATGATCACATGCTTCCATGATCACAATCATAACTTGTAGACCATACACAAGGATCTAACACAATCTAGAAACATCCATGAATATCTTGAAGTCACCTGGAAACTAAAAAGTTCATCCACAACAACTTTCACTTGAACACAACAACTTTCACCTGAACACAACTTTCACTTGAACACAACAACACTGTCAAACTCTGCCACACAATAAGTTGCTTTATGGAGCACAAAATCATGAACATTTTGGAAGGAAGATAGATAAGACCCTTATGAACATATATCTAGAACTACAACACCTCAACCCTTTCTATGGAGGAATGTGGAGTAAAATACTTTCTCCTAGACACCTTTGCACAACTTAGAAACATTGTTAAACACTGTTCTTAAACTGGTGAGCATAACTTTCACCATACAACAATCCAAAGCACCAAATTCTAGATTTAGTATCTTCAAACACTTCTTGACAACATATCCAAACTACACACTTAGATCTCCAACATAGAAGAAACGCAAAACAAAAACTTGAACAATATTTTGTATGCTAGAAGATTCTTCAACATACTGTTTTTAGTATTAATCAAATTTTCTCAAAAGAACTTCGAAAATCAGCAACAAGAACAATTTACTAACATCATCAGCATGTCTACAAGGCACTTAGATCACTTTAATACAACAACTTAATCAAACAACAACAACAACATCAGAAGACACAGTTGACACCAATGACAACACAAACATGTTGACATCAATGAAAAAACCTAGTTTTATGCCATTTTTATTTGTTTTTGTAGAGAAGTGGAGGGGGTTTGTGGAGGATAACTTGTCAATAGTTAGAAAGGGTGGAAAAGCTATGTTTATAGATGAGTTTTGTCTTCCAATTGCCATTCTAGTTTGGAAGTATGAAGAGGGCAAGTCAAGGGTTTTGTTTGCAAACTAGATTTTTGTTTCTCTACAACTCCTCCCTGCTCGATTCCATTGTCTCCACTCTTTTTCTTTAATGGAAGAATAGAAAATATGACAAAGAAAAGTAAGTGTTTGAAATTCCTAGGGAAGTAGAGTAATTGGCTTGATATTTGCATATGTAAATGCAGTTGGAAAAACACAATGTGTTTTGCAACCTAGATTCTATATACAAATGTGTGAAACATTATGCCAGGTTTAGGCATACATAGCACACTGAACTTAATCATATGTGTCTAAAATAGTTCACAAATTTTTATACAGAAATGCAGGTTACAAAACACAATGTGTTTTGCAACCTAGATTTTTGTTTCACTACAACTCCCATCACAATCGGAAATGCAACCACAATCACATGAGCAAAAACTTCTCATTAATGACATTGTTGTTGATACTCCATCATCATGCTATCATATGGGGTATGGGGGCATGGTGTTATGATGTCTTAGGCATGAGGAGGTGTGCCATTTTGTCAGGAGAATAGCCGCTCCCTACCCACATAAAAATATTGATAACCTTTTTGTTTTATATTTGTATGCTCTTCTCCCTACAAAATGACATGTCTAAAACATCATAACACCATGCCTTCCCATTCCCCATATCATAGCATGATGATGGAGGAAGAGATGGCAGTGGCTATTCTCCCTACAAAATGGCATGTCTTAGACATCATAACACCATGCCTAACACATATAAAAGCTACATAGTAGAGTCACAAATTTGTATATAGAAATGTAGTTGGAAAAGTGTAATGTGTTTTGCAACCTAGATTTTTGTATACAAATTTGTGAAACATTATGGCAAGTTTAGGCATATGTAGCACAATAACATGATATCTTAAGCATGCTGACCTTAATCATACGTGTCTGAAATAGGTTCACAAATTTTTATATAGAAATGTATGTTACAAAACACAATATGCTTTGCAACCTAGATTTTTGTTTCTCTACAACTCCTCCCTACTCGATTCCATTGACTCCACCCTTCTGCTTCAACAATAGAGTAGAAAATACTATGGAAAAAACTAAATATTTGAAAGTCCCAAGGAAGTTGAGTAATTGGCCTAAAATTTGTATATAGAAATGTAGTTGGAAAAAACACAATGTGTTTTGTAACCTGGATTTCTATATACAAATGTGTGAAACATTATGCCAGGTTTAGTCATATGTAGCACGACGACATGATATCGTAAGCATGCCAACCTTAATCATATGTGTCTGAAATATGAGATGGTAGCGGCTATTCTCCCAATAAAATGGCATGCCTAAGACATCATAACACCATGGTCCCCCATGCACCATACATAGCATGATGATAGAGGATGAGATGGTGACGTCATTAACAAGACATTTTTGTCATCGCAATTTTGGTTGTGATGGAACCCCCCTCGGTACATTGGAAATTTCAAAACTTATGAACTATTAAACCCATTTTCCTTTATTCATCTCATGTATTTTTTTTTTTCTCATAACCATGAAAACAACAACTATTCCATTAGAAGCTGCAGTGACCCCAAGCCCAATGCAACAATGAGAAGCCAGCTGCACCAACGAAGCCAAGTGTCATCTATAGTTGGAAACACATGTAAGATGTGGGTTATATTAAAATGGAAAAAAATATTTTATGTTATGGTTTGGTTCCCTAGATTTTTGAGAAATGTTGACAGTGTTTGGTGTAATCTGCAAATGTTTTTTTTCCAAAAATTCAGTAACAGAAAACCCAGTTTGATGTCATTTTTGACTAAGGATATTCTCCCTACAAAACGACTTGTTGTAGACATAATAACACCATGCCTAACACATATAAGAACTATAGAATAGGGTCACAAATTTGTATACATAAATGTAGTTGGAAAAACATAATGTGTTTTGCAACTTGGATTTTTGTAAACAAATTTGTGAAACATTATGTCAAGTTTAGGCATATGGAGCATGGTAACATGATATCATAAGCATGCTGACCTTAATCATATGTGTCTAAAATACATTCACAAATTTTTATATAGAAATGCAGCTTGCAAAACATAATGAGTTTTGCAATGTGGATTTTTGTTTCATTACAATTCCTCCCTGTTTGATTCCATTGACTCAACCCTTACACTTGAACAATAGAATAGAAAATACAATGGAGAAAACTAGGTGTTTGAAAGTCCCGTGGAAGTTGAGTAATTGGCCCGACATTTGTATATAGAAATGTAGTTGGAAAAACACAATGTGTTTTGCAACCTAGGTTTTTATATACAAATTTGTGAAACATTATGCCATATTTAGGCATACATAGCACGATAACATGATATCATAAGCATGTGATGCAGGAGCATCGGGGTCCATGTGCAATCGTCATCATCCAAAAAGATTTGTTTGCTTTCTTGCTTGTTTTTTTGGCCTTTTGTTTTGCTGGAGGAGTTGATTGATCTATTTCTAGAGAATTTCCTAAGGATTTTGGCCAAGTGATGAACTAATATTGAAGAAGGCCCAAATGGGTATCTGTATCTCAAGTTTGGTGAAAATCTAATGAAAATTGAAGAAGCTATGCCTTGGCAGAGTTTTAGCTTGTCACAAGATCTACGATAAATTTGATGTTATGTGATGCTTGATTTCCTTGCTTGGTAGTTTTTGTGCTAATTTCTTATTGTATCAGATATATTTGGTGATGTCCCAAATTCCTACCTCCTCCAGTGAACTTCATTTTCCTATAGACTTCCAGAGAGGTCTTTGTGAGGATTTGTCACATCACCGAACATGTCTAGTGAACCCTCTGAACCCCGCCTATCCGGTGATACTAATTTTCTCTACTTTACCACTTTGCACTACTGTGAGCCTTTGCATAGATTTCATTCTACATAGGATATATCTTGTGAAGGCCAATTTGTTCAAAAACACCCAAAAATGACAAGGATCAATTTTAAATGTGTGGATGACCGATCCAAGAAAAATTTCAAGGGTGACACATGTCATATGCACATGATGAAGTCAGTGGCTACCTCAGGGGTCTATAAATATAGGGATTTTGTACTATGAAGAGAGATTCTCCTGGGTGGAAGTTTCCATAACAAGTTTTTGGAGTCGATTAGAAGATTTATCCAGATTGCTACTGGAAATTGAAGATCTATTTATCTAAATGTTGAATTGTTTGTAAGGATAAGGCCAATGCATGTGTAATGCCAATTGCACTATTGTTGTAATCCTTCTATTACATATGAATAAAGAATCATTTGTCTTACGGTTCATTTTTTTTTGTATTGTCATTTGTTGCTTGGTTTAGCCACCTGATAAGGCCCTTGAACCTTAACCTACATCAAGTAGTATCAGAGCTTAGGTTTGAAATTCCTTGAGGCTATGTGATTGTTGTGCAAGGGACCTTGAGGAGATTGTTGAAGGCAGAGTGAAAAGAAAGACCTGCAACTACAGAGGGTCTGCAGACATGGCACATTGAGCAAGAGGAAGAAGAGGAGATACTCCAAGAGCTAGAGATGCAACATTGGTAGATATGCTAAGAGGCATCACAGCTAGGCTAGATGCAATGGAAAGAACACAATGCAGAGGAGTACTTGTAGAGGATGTGAGTGATAATGAGGAAGAAGTCAGTGAAGAGGAAGATGAAGAAGGAGAAGATGGGTATGAAAGGATTGGCAATAAAACCATGTAGAGTTACCTAGTTATAGTGGTAGTCTGAAACCAGATGGGTTGATAGACTAGATTTCAAAAATGGAGAAGTATTTTGAATAGGAATCTATTGAATACCCTAAGAGGGTAAAACTTGCAGCTGCAAAGTTGAAGGGACATGCATCTTAGTGAATGAATTATTTATTATCTCATTCACTCAGGTCACTTTCAGAGCTACTATTTGGATTCAAATTTTTAGGTTCAAAATGGGAGGTGACAGGGTGAGAACTAAACCCTCATCATGCAAGGATATAAAAAACAATAAGGAATTATGGGAGGTCTTCTATCAATGTGGAATTAATCCCTATTTTGAATCCATGAAAGGGTTTAACCCTACGCTATCTATAAATATTGTGTAGTACTAGAAGGAAGGGAAAGTAGAAAATGGGGGTATCGACTTTGAGGTGATGAAGGAGCTAACTAGAGCAACCACAAGTTTATAGATTGATGGAAAAAAGGTTGAAAGGTTAAGCCAAAGTAAGGACAAGGAATTATTTAATTCCTTTTTGGAGGAGAATGAGTATCTTATTAAACACTAGAATGGATATAAAAGAGACGATACCTAACATATGGAACAAGGTAAGCCTACATCTCATCAAGTATTTTACATTGGAGGGTCATTTTAAATGTGTTTGACACTTACCACTTTCTCCTTCTTAACCATTTACACCATAATATTCATATAAGCTTCCCCTTCTTTCTGCTCTCATCTCTTGTCAACTCATTGAAAGAAATTTTTAATAACAATATTATTTTTACCCTACATCAAGGGTTGATTTATTATTTATATCACTTCTATGTAGATTACTCACCTTCCCATACTATCTATCATGTTAATGATAAATCTAACCCTGGTGTGGGTAAAAATAAAAGGCTACCACCCTTGCCCTATGTATCCTTGAGAAGTTCCCCATGGTTAACCCTATCCCTACTATTTTTCATGTTCATAAAGAGGTTATTCCTAGTGCTAAAAATAAAACCCATGCCCTAATGATTTCTGAAAAGTTACCTAATCAACCTCTAACAACCACCTCTAACATATCTCTTAGGAGAGCGGAGTTTGGAATTAGAGAAGATAAGAATGAAATTGGTGGCTGACAAGAATTTTGGGGCTATAAGGTCATCAAGAATCTTAGTCTAGAGATATAAATAAAATGCAACCCTCCTTGTAGAGGAAGAAAAAATAGTTCTTTCCAACGAACAAGGGGAGGAGTCAATTGATCATGGGAAGGAAAGTTTAGAGTTTAAGGGTATTGACTTAGCTATGGAGCTAAGTGATGACAACTAGATGTCCAAGTATCCAAAGGCTTCCTCAACTATCCATAAAAGAGAGAAGAAAAAATAGAGCAATAAGGGCAAGTTCTTAGTTTATAAGGAGAAAATTTTGAATAAGTGTAGACACCTAAAATCATCTCATCCCTATTCACTAGTAATTAGGACATCACTTAACCATTTATACTATAATTAATTATATAAATTCTTATTTATTTGAATAATTATCCAATTGCCCTTTTGTTAGTGAATAAATAATATTTTATTATAAAATTACTATTCATCACTTTTCATCCATACCTCTTCCTGGCATTAATTAAATTAATCATTTATCATCATTCATCTATAGTTCACCTTAGGTAAACAAATCCAATTATTTATTTACATAAGTCCCTCATCCTCATCCCAAAAATTAAATAAATATTTTCATATTTATTTATTTCCTATTTTGCTCACTTTTGTTTAAGTTGACTAAAATCAATTAATCAACTTACTCTCTCACTTGCATAATCCTAACCCATCATTAACCCATTCAAACCCCTCACATTCCTCAAAATGTACAAAGGAATGGGTCCTTTTTAGACACCATATGGGTCTCTTACAAAGGGATGGGAAAGTCCTTTGCACATCCCTCTAAAAAAAGTCTTTTTGTCCTACTTTGATCTCATCCATTCATTTTATCCAACACACCTTTCTACCTTGATCTTTCCTCAATCCAAGGACTCCACTTGTCCTCAAATCCCATCATGCCACTTGGTGGCCTCTCATCAACCCAATCCTTTAAAAAATCCTCAACCATTGATCTTTCAAATCAAATCTATCCCTCCAATCATCCATGATCCAAAAATTTATAAATCCAACCTCATGCAAGTCATTTGCAAGTCTCCAAGTTATGCAATATTATGCTACTAGTTTGCGGAGCAATCAACATATCAATATCAAAGAACACATCTAAAATAATCAAGGTTTGTATTTGTCGTTAACTAGTTAGCTTCATTTTATGTATGCATTCCTTTAGCTCTATGAGAGGTTTCTTAGATTATGAATAAAATAGGTTAATGCATTTTAGCTTGTTTCTTGTGTTCATTTCTTATGTAATACAAGAAGAAAGCTATTGGGGGGAGATACAATTGCTAATTGTATACACATAAAAATGACACGACTTTGTCCAAATAAATATTTTTAATATTTATTTAAGTCCAAATTCCTCTATCAATAAATAAACAAACAAATTTATTTATTTGATTCATATTCTTCCAATAATTAAATAAAATCAATTTATTTAATTAAATTTCTACATTCTTCTAATTCCTCCAAAAAATTAAATAAAACCAATTATTTAATTAGTTCCTCAAAAATCATTCTAAATTAAATAATTCTAGTTATTTAATTGTTTCTTCCAATAATATCTTCTCTAAATTTAAATAAATCAAATAGTTATTTAAGTTATCTATTTCTTCTAAATTGATTTATCTCTAAATATAATTCAATCCTTGTGCAGATTTAATTATATATTCCTAATATTTAATAAAACAAAATATTTTCTCATTCTCATGCAAATCCCATCTTCTTGTTTTAAATCACTTAATTGATTATTATATTCTTTTAATTGCTTTAACTCATTCTTCTATTTCTAACAAAACCTCTCATGCAAAAGAAAGGAGGACACATGTCCTCTTTCTATTCATGCACATTCCTCAACTGTTCTTAACCATTGTTCTTCTCATTCTTTCTATACTGTTGATCTTCATTCTCTCAAGTCTATAAAAGCAACCCTATTCCTCCATTTCATTCATCCAAGATTTAAGTAAACTTACTCTGCAGGAATCACAGCGTGCCTTTGGCACCAATTCCTTCATTGCTTGTGATCAACCCATTACCATACAATCATCATTGTTGTGAAGCTCATCTTCATGGCGAAACTATCATAGCCATTCTCAATTGACAATCTTGAAAGAAAGCAAAGAAGTGCACTCTCTGAGGGCCCTATTTTCATACATGCAAGATCGATTGTGATAGGTGACCAATGGAAGCTCCAAATTAAAGAGGTTTGCTTTATGTTGTTCATTGTTTGATTGAATCTCTTTTGTTCATTATTTCATTGAGTTATTTGGATTATTCAATATTATTGATTGATTGTTCCAATTTTCTAATAACATTTTTGGTGCCCACCGTGGGGCCTAGCCCCAATTTAACCCAAAAACTAAGTTTTTGTGTTTTAGAAAGTCGTACACAGGAGTAAATAATGCATTTGACACATCCTAACACGCATATACAGTCTATTCTAGTACATACATTAGTTTGGTGTATACAGTCTCTGATTCAGCTCATCTACTTCCTGTTCTGGCGTATACATTCTTTCGGCGCATACAGACTCTATTCTAGCGCATTTATCCTCTGTTACAATGCATATGTTAGTTCAACGCATATATACTATTTTCCCGCACTTTTGACCTCTGTCTTAGGGTAAGTGCAAGAAGATGGGCGGCCAAAAAGGGGTCTTAAGTGGCCACTTTTTTTTTTTGAAATTAGGAAATACTAGCCTTGGATGAGAAATTGAGCATAGTTACACTCAAAATTTGGAGATGCAACCAAAACAATGTTCATAGTGCTCTGAGTCTACTTTCTAAACTACTATTTTGTTTTGAAAATGGCATAGATTAAGGGGTTCAAAAGAGGGAGCCACATAAATTGGTGTTGTTTCTATCAAAAAAACATAACTTAAAAAATAGAATTTTGGCCGTGCTACCCCTATAAATTTTGAAAACTAATTGAAAATCATTTTTTTATTTTTTTTAATATTTGTAGAATGGAGTCTAGTTTCTAAATATGTAATTTTTTAAAAATTTGAATGAATAGTCAATTTACAATGAAAAAAAGACCAAACAATGGTTTTTGCCTAAAAATGGACACACAAACAAAAGAAATTAAAGATGAAAGGCTTAAGATTATTAAAATGTGAAAAAAATCATATCGTCAAATAGCTAAGAGAAAGCCTAACATTACCCAAGTGTTTGATTTGTTCGACCTTGAAAGACGTGCAAATCTTAGGGTTAGCACGAACGAAATTATGTGAAATTTTGAAGAATATACAAAAACACGTTTGTGACTGTTCATAAGGCACTCCAAGCCTTTGGATTGGAAATCCAAAGCAAATCCCAAGCCCAAGGCTTGGGATTCCCAAAGCAAGATATAACGCGCTCGCGTTATGTTTTGCTTTGCATTTTTCCTTTCCTGCAAGTCTGTTGTTTGTCATGTTTCACATAACGCGAGCGCGTTATAACGCGCTCGCATTATGTTCCCCTTAAATTTTTTTATGTTCAAGGCTATTAATCATGAGGGTTAAGGGATAAGGGATTAGCATTTAAGGTATAGTATCGAGCTCGTTGAGGGTCTAGGAATAGGGATAGTGTTTAAGGTTTAGGGATGAGGGATTAGAGTTGAGGGATGATAGATTAGGGTTGAGGATTTAGGGTTTAGGGTTTAGGGATAGGGTTGAGGGTCGAGGGATCAGAGTTAAGGGTTGAGGGATTAGGGTTTGACATTGAGGGTTGAGGGTTGAGGTTCAAGGGTCAAGGGTTTAGGGATAGGGTTTAGGGTCTAGGGATTAGAGTTAAAGTAGAGTGTGGAGGGTGTAAGGATTAGGGATAGGGTTGGAGGGTTTAGGGATAAGGGATTAGGGTTTAAGGTATAGTATCAAGTCTGTTAAGGGTTTAGGAATAGGGATAGCATTTAGGGTTTAGGGATGAGGGATTAGAGTTGAGGGATGATGGATTAGGGTTGAGGGATTAGGGTTTAGGGATAAGGTTTAGGGTTGAGGGTTGAGGGATTAGGGTTTAAGGTATAGTGTTGAGGGTTGAGGGTTTAGGATTAGGGTTCAGGGTTGATGGATTAGCATTTAATGTCGAGGTTAGGGTTAGAGTGTCAAGGGTAGAGGGATTAGGGATAGGGTTTAGGGTTGAAGGTTTAAGGATTGAGGGTTGAGGCTTTAGGGATGAGGGTTTAAGGCTTAAGATATAGTGTCAAGTGTTGAGGGTGTAGGGATAGGGTTTAAGTTTTAAGAGTTAAGGGTTGAGGGATAGGGATTAGGGTTTAAGGTATAGTGTTGAGGGTTGATGGTTTAGGGATAGGGTTTAGGTTTGACGGATTAGGGTTTAGGGTTGATGAATTAGGGTTTAATGTTGAGAGTTGAGGGTTGAGGGTTGAGGGTTGAGGTTGAGGGATAGGGTTAATGGTCAAGGGATTAGGGTTAAATAAGAGTGTCGAGGGTAGAGGGATTAGGGTTTAAGGTATAGTATCGAGCTTGTTGAGGGTCTAGGAATAGGATAGTGTTTAAGGTTTAGGGATGAGGGATTAGAGTTGAGGGATGACAGATGACGGATTAGGGTTGAGGGTTGAGGGATTAGGGTTGAGAGATTAGGGTTTAAAGTATAGTATTGAGGGTTTAGGGATAGGGTTTAGGGTTGAGGGATTAGAGTGAAGTGTTGAGGGATTAAAATTTGACATTGAGGGTTGAGGGTATAGGGATAGGGTTGAGGGTTGAGGGATCAGAGCTAAGGGTTGAGGGATTAGGGTTTGACATTGAGGGTTGAGGGTTGAGGTTCGAGGGTCAAGGGTTTAGGGATAGGGTTGAGAGTTGAGGAATTAGGGTTAAAGTAGAGTGTGAAGGGTATAAGGATTAGGGATAGGGTTGGAGGGTTTAGGGATAAGGGATTAGGGTTTAAAGTATAGTATCGAGTCTGTTGAGGGTGTAGGAATAGGGATAGCATTTAGGGTTTAGGGATGAGGGATTACAGTTGAGGGATGATGGATTAGGGTTGAGGGTTGAGGGATTAGGGTTTAGGGATAAGGTTTAGGGTTGAGGGCTAAGGGATTAGGGTTTAAGGTATAGTGTTGAGGGTTTAGGCATAGGGTTTAGGGTTGAGGGATTAGGATTTAATGTTGAGGGTTGAGGGTTTAGGGTTTAGGGTTAGGGTTGAGAGATGAGGGATCAGAGTTAAGGGTTGAGGGATTAGGGTTTGACGTCGAGGGTTGAGGGTTGAGGTTCGAGGGTCAAGGGTTTAGGGATAGAGTTGAGGTTCAAGGGATTAGGGTTAAAGTAGAGTGTGGAGGGTGTAAGGATTAGGGATAGGGTTGGAGGGTTTAGGGATAAGAGATTAGAGTTTAAGGTATAGTATCGAGTCTGTTGAGGGTTTAGGAATAGGGATAGCATTTAGGGTTTAGGGATGAGGAATTAGAGTTGAGGGATGATGGATTAGGGTTGAGGGTTGAGGGATTAGGGTTGAGGGATAAGGTTTAGGGTTGAGGGTTGAGGGATTAGGGTTTAAGGTATAGTGTTGAGGGTTGAGGGTTTAGGATTAGGGTTTAGGGTTGACGGATTAGTATTTAATGTCGAGGTTAGGGTTAGAGTGTCAAGGGTAGAGGGATTAGGGATAGGGTTTAGGGTTGAGGCTTTAGGGATGAGGGTTTAAGGCTTAAGATATAGTGTCAAGTGTTGAGGGTGTAGGGATAGGGTTTAAGTTTTAAGGGTTAAGGGTTGAGGGATAGGGATTAGGGTTTAAGGTATAGTATTGAGGGTTGATGGTTTAGGGATAGGGTTTAGGTTTGAGGGATTAGGGTTTAGGGTTGATGAATTAGGGTTTAATGTTGAGAGTTGAGGGTTGAGGGTTGAGGTTGAGGGATAGGGTTAATGGTCAAGGGATTAGGGTTAAATAAGAGTGTCGAGGGTAGAGGTATTAGGATTTAAGGTATAGTATCGAGCCTATTGAGGGTCTAGGAATAGGGATAGTGTTTAGGGTTTAGGGATGAGGGATTACAGCTGAGGGATGACGAATTAGGGTTGAGGGTTGAGGGTTGAGGGATTAGGGTTTAGGGATAAGGTTTAGGGTTAGGGTTGAGGGATTAGGGTTTAAGGTATAGTGTTGAGGGTTTAAGGATATGGTTTAGGGTTGAGGGATTAGAGTGAAGGGTTGAGGGATTAGAATTTGATGTTGAGGGTTGAGGGTTTAGGGTTGAGGGTTTAGGGATAGGGTTGAGGGTCGAGGGATCAGAGTTAAGGGTTGAGGGATTAGGGTTTGATGTTGAGGGTTGAGGGTTAAGGTTCGAGGGTCAAGGGTTTAGGGATAGGGTTGAGGGTCAAGGAATTAGGGTTAAAGTAGAGTGTGGAGGGTATAAGGATTAGGGATAGGGTTGGAGGGTTTAGGGATAAGGGATTAGGGTTTAAGGTATAGTATCCAGTCTGTTGAGGGTGTAGGAATAGGGATAGCATTTAGGGTTTAGGGATGAGGGATTAGAGTTGAGGTTTGACAGATTAGGGTTGATGGTTGAGGGATTAGGGTTTAGGGATAAGGTTTAGGGTCGAGGGTTGAGGGATTAGGGTTTAAGGTATAGTGTTGAGGGTTTAGGGATAGGGTTTAGGGTTGAGGGATTAGAGTGAAGGGTTGAGGGATTAGGATTTGACGTTGAGGGTTGAGGGTTTAGGGTTTAGGGTTTAGGGTTTAGGGTTAGGGTTGAGAGATTAGGGATTAGAGTTAAGGGTTGAGGGATTAGGGTTTGATGTCAAGGGTTGAGGGTTGAGGTTCGAGGGTCAAGGGTTTAGGGATAGGGTTGAGGTTCAAGGGATTAGGGTTAAAGTAGAGTGTGGAGGGTGTAAGGATTAGGGATAGGGTTGGAGGGTTTAGGGATAAAGGATTAGAGTTTAAGGTATAGTATCGAGTCTGTTGAGGGTTTAGGAATAGGGATAGCATTTAGGGTTTAGGGATGAGGGATTAGAGTTAAGGGATGATGGATTAGGGTTGAGGGTTGAGGGATTAGGGATAAGGTTTAGGGTTGAGGGTTGAGGGATTAGGGTTTAAGGTATAGTGTTGAGGGTTAAGGGTTTAGGATTAGGGTTTAGGGTTGACAGATTAGCATTTAATGTCAAGGTTAGGGTTAGAGTATCGAGGGTAAAGGGATTAAGGACAGGGTTTAGGGATGAAGGTTTAAGGATTGAGGGTTGAGGCTTTAGGGATGAGGGTTTAAGGCTTAAGATATAGTGTCAAGTGTTGAGGGTGTAGGGATACAGTTTAAGTTTTAAGGGTTAAGGGTTGAGGGATAGGGATTAGGGTTTAAGGTATAGTGTTGAGGGTTGATGGTTTAGGGATAGGGTTTAGGTTTGAGGGATTATGGTTTAGGGTTGATGAATTAGGGTTTAATGTTGAGAGTTGAGGGTTTAGGGTTGAGGGTTGAGTGTTGAGGTTGAGGGATAGGGTTAATGGTCAAGGGATTAGGGTTAAATAAGAGTGTCAAGGGTAGAGGGATTAGGGTTAAATAAGAGTGTCGAGGGTAGAGGGATTAGGGTTTAAGGTATAGTATCGATCCTATTGAGGGTCTAGGAATAGGGATAGCATTTAGGGTTTAGGGATGAGGGATTAGAGTTGAGGGATGACGGATGACAGATTAGGGTTGAGGGTTGAGGGATTAGGGTTTAGGGACAAGGTTTAGGGTTAGGGTTGAGGGATTAGGGTTTAAGGTATAGTGTTGAGGGTTTAGGGATAGGGTTTAGTGTTGAGGAACTAGAGTGAAGGGTTGAAGGATTAGAATTTGACGTTGAGGGTTGAGGGTTTAGGGTTGAGGGATTAGAGTGAAGGGTTGAGGGATTAGGATTTGATGTTGAGGGTTGAGGGTTAAGGGATAGGGTTGAGGGTTGAAGGATTAGGATTTGACGTTGAGGGTTGAGGGTCGAGGGATCAGAGTTAAGGGTTGAGGGATTAGTTTTTGACGTTGAGGGTTGAGGGCATTTTCTGTCAAGAACTTGATTATGAGGGCTTGCCCCTTCATTGTTATGCCTATCATATGGTAGAGCATCTAGCAAGCTCTTGCAGGAAAGAGATGTGATCAATGCAAAGGATGTGATGAATCTATAGCAAGATATAACGCGCTCGTGTTTTGTCTTTCTATTAAAACGGTAAAAAAGTGGTTACCCCCATGATCCAGGCCCACATGCTCTATTTTCTTACTGATTCTATGTGTGCTCTGACAAGAAAGAAGTGCTTTCATGCTATTGGGAAGTTCACATGCACATTTGACACATTGTACCACCTTTGCATGATCTTTCCACCACCTTTTCTACTTTACCAACTTGAGAAGAAGGAAATAAAATAGTTTTCACACCAAGTTTGCTATATATCTATTCAAGTTTCAATTTTTGTAGTGTTGCAATGTTAATTGTGATTCAATTTTAGGAATTTAACATTATAGATTGGTTAATAGTTTTGTTGTTAGTAATGATATTTGAGTGTTAATGAATTTAACATTGAAAAGGAAGCAAGTGGTGAAAAACTTAAATTGTTGAGGAGTTTGATGCAAGAAGATAAAAACACTACATAATTGGGTACTCTCTCCATTCAAATCTTCATTTTTTGGGTATGTCAAGTCTTTACATGCATGTTCTTTACATTTTCCTTATTTCGGATTGAATTACTTTATCATGCTTTATCATACATGTTTAAAATAGACACATTCCTAATCAAGAAAGCAGCCTACAATCTCACATGATGCCATGTATATTTTCTACACTTGGGCTCTTTAATAATTATGTGTAATAAACAAACCTTAACATACCATGATGTCAAACTATACAAGAATAAATCTTTACAACATTAAAAAAATACAATCCCACTATTATCTTGTATTCATTTCTTAGGAACTAATATTGGTCTCTTTATCATGCTACAGACAAATTCTCTGTCATGCCGAGGAAACAATCAAGAATTAAACCAACACAGGAAGAGATAGAAGCTAAGAATGCAAAGAAAGCAGTGGCTATGAGGGAACTTCGTGAGAAGAGGAAATTGGACACGATAAATGAAGACATACCAATTGAAGAGGAACCATAACCATCACAAAGAGATATGGTATTGGCGGCACAAAGAGAACGAATGCAAAAACTTCGTGGTACGAGAGATTTGAATACCATAGTTGGAGACATGTCCTCTACTGCAAGTCAACATGTAGGGACACCATCTACCACATCTCAAGTTGAGAGTACATCATCACTCACATGTGATGAAGGAGGTACGCCATCGTTCCCACCTCAACCTCAAGGTATGTCATCTATTCCATCTTTGATCAAAGGTATGCCATCTAACCCATCTCATTTAACTATTGATTAAATTCCTAATGTTGAGATGAATTTACCTAACTTGACACCACCTTGAATTTTGCATAGAAAGCCAATGTATTTGATTGATATTGATGAGAATATTTTGCAACCAATGGAAGGTAAGATTCCAAAATGCACTTGTAGAAGATATGCTAATAAGATTTGGAGATTGTTCTTTGAAAAGTTAAATGAGACTACAAGATGTCAACTATTCGTTGAAATGATGCGAAGTATAAAGTATAGGTCTATCATGAAGATTCTTGGGTTGAGAACATCAGAGGCTTCAAGAGAAAAATCTATTGTCAAGAATCTAATGAGTGCGTATGAGAGTGTGGGTAACACCTCAAGTACAGAAGATAGTAATGCAACACAGCATGTGATTACATCGACTATAGTAAGTAGTCAAACGAGGAAAGCTCATCTCATTAGAAAGACAAGTCAAGAATTGAGAATTAATAGGAAAACTTTATCAAGAGCCATTGGAAGATGCCAAAGAATTAAGGACACTAATGCCAATGAATCATGGACGTTCTCGGCGAGACTACCACGA
Source organism: Cunninghamia lanceolata (assembly GCA_027924645.1). Lineage (NCBI taxonomy): Eukaryota > Viridiplantae > Streptophyta > Pinopsida > Cupressales > Cupressaceae > Cunninghamia > Cunninghamia lanceolata. The sequence continues at coordinate 18,606,501 of BSBN01000547.1, forward strand.
AAAGATAAACCAATTGTTGAAGCATTGAGATCACTAATTGAAGACTTTTGGAAGAATTACACAAGGGTATCTCTGAATCAAAGGGATGTAGTAAGAAGGAGAATCGGTAGTCAGAATCGCAAGCCACATCCAAAGCATTTTTTGGATGAGACTCAAACACAGTTTTATGGTAAATTTCTAGAGAAGTATCCTCAAATTAAAATTTGTCAAAGATATTTTGAATTGCTAAAACCTTTTTATGTTAAGATAAATCACACACGCACTACTTGTTGTTGTAGATTACATATTGAATTTTCTAACCATTTTGATGCTTATAGGTCTATATGTTTAGATATGCATACTAACAATGATTTACAAGGTTGTGCCATATGTGCCCCACCAACATCTTCAAGAGACTTCATATCAAGAATTTTATGTGAAAGAGAGGAAGGTCAAATATTCTACAAGAAATTATGCTTGGATGGCACATGTCATCGTTGCGGTGGCTTACAACATTTACCAATATGTGAACATATGGAAATTACACATGCGGTTGGAAATGAACTAGTAGAGTTTGGCAAGTATAAAATAGTGGCATACAATACAAAAGATGGTAAAGAAGCAAAGATGTGTGAATTAGTTATTGAAAAGATTCTAGTGTATCACTTTATGCCTATATTTCGAGACAGCATAGTGTATGAGTATGCAAGACATGCCCACAGAGCTCGATGGTTGGACTTGCAATTTAAGTTATGCAAGGACACATTTCCAGTTGGTAGCATTGTTTCAGTCATCGACTTTGCAGAGAACTACAGTCTACAGCCACAGCGTGAGGTGCAATCACAATATTACAACTCCACACAGGTTTCTATATTTGTGCACATCGCATTCATTCATGTGAATGATAGTACAAAGGATGACAAAAAGATCATAAGGGAGTATAATTTCTATATTAGTGATGATCGCATGCATTCTACGGAGTTCATGCAAGGTTGCTTTCAGGTGTTCTACAATGATTTGGCTAGAAGGGGCATATCGTTCAGTCAGCATATCATATGGTCGGATAACTGTGCGTCACAATTCAAGAACTCGTGAATTTTCTATTAACTGAGTAGGAGGCATAATTTTACAGGTATTCAACATATGTGGAACTTTTGTGAGGCCGGGCATGGAAAGGGGGAGCATGATGGTGCTGGAGCATGTATCAAAAGAGTCATAGCACAAGAAGAGTTAAAGTATAAAGACAATGCAAAGTTGACAGATGCAAAATCGATTGTCGAGTGGTGTAATGCTTCCATGGGTCCAGGTAATGAAGGTAAGTCTTTAGTTCATAGATTTTTTTGGTTGATAGATGATACTAACATTGCACCATATGAGGATTGTTGTACACTGACAGGATCAAATGAGATGCACTCTTTCAGAAGCTCAATTGCAGGTTCATGGAGTATCCATACACGAAAGATGTCATGCTTTTGTTCTTGTACAATTCAAGTCTGGGATGAGTACGAGTCAAAGGAGTGGGTTGATGAATGGTAGTTAAATTATCTTAGCCCATTTGACACGTATCGACCCCCGACGACACTGGAACTAACACAGATGGAATCGTCAGTTGACTTTGACCACATATCAGATTTAGTTCAACCAGGTAATATAGGGCACGTATATGCATCTAATTCCATCTAGTTCAACTAGGTAATGTCATCTTACTTTGTAGTGTTTTTGTAATGTTGACTAATTTCATCTAATTTGCTACACATATCAATGTAGGGCATGTATATGCAGTTATTGCAGATGAAGATAATGAAGAGGGAACAGAGTATTACTTATGTCATTGTGTTGAGGCCAAAAAGAAATTGGAGGCCCCTATTACAGATGGAGAAAACATGGAATACCCTACAGGCTCAGTGGTTATTACTGGAACATGGCTTAGAAGGTACCCACATAAGAGTGTTAATATTTGGCTATTTCAGGACTTTGACACGCATCGGAAGATTCTTCATTACTCAAACCTTGTCGTGGCATCCAATGTTCATTTGATAAAGTATCAGGGTAGACCTTTGAACAAAATATTGTGGAAGGTGTGTGAGTCTGACCATGAAGCAATACTTGACACAATAAAGAGTAGAGCAGACCTGGATGGTTCATTGGATTAATTTGTAAGTATTCACATTGATTTTGTAAAGTTATGTTACATTGAGTTGTAAGTATGCACATTAATTTGTAAGGTTTGTCTTTTTTTTAATTTCCTCCTGCATTTTTACACATATGTACACATTTTTACATCATCATGTTATGCATTTTTGGTGTCTTGCTCCTGATGCGACCAAACTCATAACTCACCCTACTTCCTCTAGACACCATTTGATGATCTCTCCAACACTCTGGATCTAGGGTGCCCAATCATGATGATGACCTATATACTATTCTCCCAAGGTGCTCATAATGAATGAAAAGAAGACCAAGGGCACCCAAGCTTAATAGACTTATTTCTTTCAATTTTGATGATCCAAACTCTTGCAATATGACATCCACTTTCATGTCTTTAGATCTTCCTTCACATATAGGGCGCCAAATCAAGTTGAAAAATCTACATAAGGGCGCCAAACTGGATGAACGGAGACATGAAATGCGCCTTAGGACTCTCTGCTAAGGTTTGAGCCATTAAAGTCTCTTGATATTAGGCGCTCATGATGATGAAACTTAGAGCTTTTTCCTTTCCTATGCGCTCATCTAAGATATTTGAATGATAAGGAGCACCTCGACTTCTATAATATACATTGGGCACCAAAATCAAGGTGATTTTAAGTCACTTTGAGTCATTTGGGGTCAGTTTAAGTCTTTGAGTCATGTTGCAAAAAAGTGTTAATGTTGTCAAGTTGCATAAAGCAACTTTTGCATTTTTGGTGTCCTGCTCGTGATGTGACCAAACTCACTATTCCAATGCATCTGGATGGGTACATTTATGCAAGGAATTGTCCTATTTTTCACCCAAACATGTCGAAACAGTCTGAGCCACATTGTACCGACGATATCCCTGAAGAGTCGAAAGTGTAAAAAGGTAGCAATCTTTGACGAGATGTTACTCAAAAACTGTGTCACTTAGAAACATTCTGTCTAAGGCAACACAATCATGTAAAGTGCCTCTACAATAACCTCTCTCAATTTTTTATATCTCTCAGGCATTTGCCCGTGGTGAAAGGTTTTCTGCTACCCCAAAAATCATCAGAAGGAGGCAGTGTAAAGTTGCATAGGGGTGTAACTTTTGTCCTGCTCTTGATGCACCCAAACTAACTATTCCAACACATCCAAATGGGTACATTTATGCTAGGCATTATCCTTTTTTTCACCCAAACATGTCGAAATAGTCCGAGCTACATTGTACCCACGATATCCCTAAAGAGTCCAAAATGTAAAAAGGCAGCAGTCTTTGATGAGATGTTACTCAAAAACTGTGTCACTTACAAACATTCTGTCTAAGGAAAAATGATCACGTAGAGTGCCTCTACAATAACCTCTCTCAATTTTTTATATCTCTGAGGCATTTGCCCGTGGTGAAAGGTTTTTTGCTGCCCCAAAAATCATCAGAAGGAGGTAGTGTAAAGTTGCAAAGGGGTGTAACTTTCATCCTGCTCCTGATGCAACCAAATTGACTATTCCAACACGTCCGAATGGGTACATTTATGCTAGGCATGATCTTTTTTTTCACCCAAACATGTCGAAACGGTTTGAGCTACATTGTATCGATGATATCCCTAAAGAGTCTAAAGTGCAAAAAGGCAGCAATCTTTGATGAGATGTTACTTGAAAACTGTGTCACTTACAAATATTCTGTCTAAGGCAACGCGATCACTTAAAGTACCTCTACAATAACCTCTCTCAGTTTTTTATATTTCTGAGGCATTTGCCCGTGGTGAAAGGTTTTCTGCTGCCCCAAAAATCATCAGAAGGAGGCAGTGTAAAGTTGCAAAGGGGTGTAACTTTTTTCCTACTCCTGATGCAACCAAACTGACTATTCCAATGCATCTGGATGGGTACATTTATGCTAGGTATGGTCCTTTTTTTTACCCAAACATGTCAAAACAGTCTGAGCTACATTATACCCACGATATCCCTAAAGAGTCCAAAGTGTAAAAAGGCAGCAATCTTTGACGAGATGTTACTCAAAAATCATGTAACTTAAAAATATTCTGTTTAAGGCAACATGATCACGTAGAGTGCCTCTACAATAACCTCTCTCAATTTTTTATATCTCTGAGGCATTTGCCCGTGGTGAAAGGTTTTTTGCTGCCCCAAAAATCGTTAGGAGACAGTGTAAAGTTGCAAAGGGGTGTAACTTTCGTCCTGCTCCTGATGCAACCAAATTGACTATTCCAACGCATCTGAATGGGTACATTTACGCTAGGCATGGTCCTATTTTTCACCCAAACATGTTGAAACAGTTTGAGCTACATTGTATTGATGATATCCTTGAAGAGTCCAAAGTGCAAAAAGGTAGAAATCTTTGACGAGATGTTACTCAAAAATCATATCACTTGTAAACATTCTATCTAAGGCAATGCAATCACATAAAGTACCTCTACAATAACCTCTCTCAGTTTTTTATATCTCTGAGGCATTTGCCCGTGGTGAAAAATTTTCTGCTGCCCCAAAAATTGTCAGAAGGAGGCAGTGTAAAGTTGCAAAGGGGTGTAACTTTTGTCTTTCTCCTGATGCAACCAAAATGACTTTTCCAACACATCTGGATAGGTACATTTATGCTAGGCATGGTCCTTTTTTTCACCCAAACATGTCGAAACAGCCTGAGCTACATTGTACCCATGATATCCCTAAAGAGTCCAAAGTGTAAAAAGGCAGCAATCTTTGACAAGATGTTACTTAAAAACCATGTTAGTTACAAACATTCTGTTTGAGGCAACATGATTAGTAGAGTGCCTCTACAATAACCTCTCTCAATTTTTTATATCTTTGAGGTATTTGCCCATGGTGAAAGGTTTTCTGCTGCCCCAAAAATCGTCAGAAGGAGGCAGTGTAAAGTTGCAAAGGGGTGTAACTTTCATCCTGCTCCTGATGCGACTAAATTGACTATTCCAACGCATCTGAATGGGTACATTTACACTAGGTATGGTCCTATTTTTCACCTAAACATGTTGAAATAGTCTGAGCTACATTGTACCGACGATATCCCTGAAGAGTCCAAAGTGCAAAAAGGCAGCAATCTTTGACGAGATGTTACTCAAAAATAGTGTCACTTACAAACATTCCATCTGAGGCAACGTGATCACATAGAGTGCCTCTACAATAACCTCTCTCAATTTTTTATATCTCTAAGACATTTGCCCATGGTGAAAGGTTTTCTGCTGCCCCAAAAATTGTCAGAAGGAGGCAGTGTATTAAGTCAGGATGAAAGCCTATTCACTCTAGGTGCTTGTTGTGACCAAATCACACATCGCGCTGAAAAATCCCAAACATGCGCCTTGAACAAGTGATGCTACAAGTGGTGAACAAAATGGGCGCCTTGAAGAATTGAGCCCTCCAAGACATCTTGCAATTGCCTAAAAGTCTAAAATTTACATAAGTGAGTTAAGGCACCATTTTCCATCTCCAGAGCCTCCTTTGAGCGCCTTAACATGGAGTGAATGTTTTAGTCTATGAAAGATATCACCTAAAGAATATAACAACCCCTTGAGTCACTAGGATGAACTAAATTAACAAAATAAACTTCATTGAGGGAGGCACACTTGTGCATCTAGAGAACTCTAGTTTAGCGCCTGAGAAAAAGCATGTTTAGAGACACCCCTCGAATGAACCCTCTAGAACCAATAACCATAGCTCAAGATCCATAACCATCTAACATCTCTCCTAGAAGATCACATGCACCAATACAAACATCTTAGTCTCAAGAGAACTTGTATCATGCTAATACTCTAATCTAGAATCAAGAGTCCACCAAGACACACTACCAAACACCTCTAAACCAAGGATCAACATCTACAACCACATGAAGATAACCATCTCCTAAAAATAGTAGCCAAGATGTCAAAGCACTCTCACTACAAATAATCATCATAATCCAAGAGTTTGTCCATTACACCCAACCACTATATAAGATCATCCATCACTAGGTGATGAATACACATCACTATCAAGGCTCCCACTGAACCATGATATGAACTACACATGGCATTGTGATAACCATCTCCTAAATTAAGATCACCATGGTCCACACACACTCAACTATAATACTAATAACTCCAAAATAGAACCAAGATCTCCAATCTAAGAAGATAAACCATCATTACTGTTAAAAGCTCACATTAAACTATGCAACTAAGATATCCATGACATCATGATAAACATGCTACAAGTCCCAATAACCAACTATCCAATCATTCTCATCATCCATCCTCTCATCCCAATGCAACATACCAATGCGCAAATGAGCATAGACAAGGAAAAATAACAAAGTCTACATCAACACTGAATCAATCCCATGGATATAGGCAATATGCATTCAAGTCATCCCACTACAATCAATGAGGTGTGCATCCCAAAAAAATGCATAACTTGTAGATCCCAACCATTGAAAACATGCAAAATCATCATCACATTAGTAACTTCCAAACTGAGATATCAAATAATATAACTTATAGACTTCACCAAATCAATCATAGATTCAACTTTTTAAACAAGTTTACAAATGAGTAACCATAGTCAAGGAACTAATCAAGCATCTAAGAGATAAGAACAATGTGCTAAAAGTAAACCACAACACCACCTGTAATCATGAATCAAACATCATAACCCGTACCTATCAACTACAAACATGGTCAAGTCTTGCCAATGCTCAAATGTACCTACATATCCATGACACCATAATTATCATCATTGCTATACCTATGCTCAAATCCCACTGAAACAAGACTCCTAGTCTCACCATGTATCAACCATGTCCTCAAACCAGAATATTGCTGAGCCCATGGAGATTGATACACCCACTTCAATAGAATAGGCAATTAATGTACCTGATGTGTCTTCATTTAATAAATTAGTAAACATCATTTGCATCCATACTTAAACCAATCTTATTGTTGTGTTTGATGTGTCCTATTTCAAACAACCATTTAACAAAATTTGAGTCCAAACAATAAACATTTACAACCATAAACATCTCAAAGTCCAAAATCCAAACATTCTATCATCCTTAATCATTTCCATCATGGACCCTTGGTTTGAAAAAATCATTATGCAAGATAAAAACCCTATGCCTATTACCTTGTGCGAGGCTCATGCAAAACCCAAAATCACAATCAAAATAGGTCCTCAAACCATGGATCCTTTAAATGAGATCTTTTATCCAAATCAATCAAAAAATCCCTTTGACGACGACGATGATGATGATAGACTTGTAGATCAAGATGATATCAAGATGACAATAGCATTAACTATGAGATCATTACATGCAAACTTTCCATAAACCTTCATCTCCCACTCATGAACATGCAAGAATATTTCAAACAAGAAATGAATAGCACTAGCTATCATGCCAATCCTAAATACACATTTAATGGTCATCCTTATGGTACCTTTGGTAAGGGAAGAACCACTTTAGACCAAGGTCCTCATATTCAATTCATATCTCCAATCCCAACCGCATGTGAGAACTGTTTATCCTATGTATCCTATTCAAATCCTCCATCTCATAATCCTTACATTCCAACTTATCCCATCAATCCAAACCCACTACATCCAAATCATCCTTTTTAGATTTCCTCCAAGGACTTCTAGTGGAGGAAAAATCTCAAACTAGAAATCACAAATTCAATTAGTGTACCTCTCCCAAGCCTATCCAAAAGTCACATAGTACCATGCCTATCTATCAAACACCACAATGCAATCAAAATCCTAACAACATGCCCATGATCCAAGATCAAGTGCAATCATGCAAAGATATTATCAATCACAAGCCTATTAAGAATGAACTAGAGTCTTCTAGTACCATACTTTTCCATCAAACACCATCATGTAATCCATGGCCTATCAAACCTATCAAAGAAAATGCAAACATCCTATGTAATACAATCAGACTTTAAATATTTGAAGTAGCAATCTACAAATATCCATTCAAACGTGGATTTATAATGCAAGTATGGACACCATCAATAAAAAAGATTTGTATTAACCAAATATCCATATAGGCATACATCAATATCTGTCGATATAAGTATAACATATATAAAAAATAGCCATATAGGCTTACAAGAATGCCATATAGGCATACAATGTCAACTATGTACAATACAAAATATATGTCCACAAATGCCATATAGGCATACAACAAAGGAACACAATAAAAAGTCATTCCCCTCTGGCTGGTGAAGAGAATAAATCACGAGCAGCCTTTGATCTTCTGGGGGATGGAGACGCGCATGTGGATGGTCTACTATGAACCCAAGGGCTACTCCTATTTAGGTCTTCCTGCATCTTTACCTATTATAATAAAAAGTATAGACATTAATATATAGAAATTACATGTTATAAAAAATGAAACATTTAACAAAATAATCACTTACTGCTAACATATAATCTGTCTCCTCGCTTGCTTCAGTAGCAGGAATAGGCCCTGGAGATGCCATGTCCTATAGAAACCATCCAGATAGAAATTAAATTTCAAATCAATAATCTTTTGATTTTTCAAAAATAGACAACTATAACAATGAATGTAAATTGAAATTTACTAATCTGCCTCATACCCCTGTCAATGCCATGGAGCTATGAATCGCAGAGGCCACACCCTACTCCATTGCCCTATGAACATGGGGAGGTGTCTCCACAGCCTGCATCATCTGTAAATAAAAACAACATTATTCAATTACGAAAACTATAATAGTGATGCAAATCATGGCTCCTAACGTACACACACGTTCATCTAAACATGGAAGTACACACAATAAAGCACACAAATCAAATACAAAAATTTAGTAAGTACAATTCATTCATTAAACTATTTATTTTATTACCTTCGTAAAGCTTTGAAGTCCACCACCGCTGGTAGGTGTTGCCGTGAAATCTATAGTATTAACCTATTCAACATCCAAAATTAGATATTAGAATACCATTCATATAACGATGCTATTCACATGTAATATTTATAATTGTTTACTAGTTACATACCTCGACAGTAGATGATCTAGTGAAAAATGCAGGTGGAGAACCACTGAAAACTACATCGACGCTATGACCCTGAAATTTTATTAAAATCATCAATTTAAATTAGTTAATCTTGTATTTCAAAAATGAAATTTAATAAATTAAATTCAATAAACTTGCTAATATTTACCTGAGTATCAAGGCTGAAAGTCTCACTCAGGAGGGTATCTGTCATCACCATCTGCTCAGCTGCAGATGTAGCCTGTGCACCTACATCCTGACTGTCCATGAGGTCATAACCACAGGCTGACCCACAAGCCTGGCAAGTATGGGGTGGGACCCTACTCACACTATCTCCCAACCCACTCTATGTTGCAGGACCGACATGCTCTATGATGCTCTGGGTCAAGGCACTAATCGACTAAAGTGTATCGACCTCAACACTCTCCTTCACAATGGAAGGGATAGAAACATGCTTGTGGGCTGGTCTGTTGATTACTCGTCTCACTACCCGCTGTGGGTCAAGACATGCCCCTGGTCTATCTTGTGCTGACCCCCCACCTCTACCCTGGAAGTCCCACATATCAAAATAGTTTGGCACTTTATTGAGGACAAAATCGCAGTAGAGTTTCCTCAAAAAGTATTGCGGGACCTCATTATTATTGCATGGAGGATGGTCAAAAACCATCCACCACCTCTGCCCGAAATTGTCCCTTATTGCTTGATTGTTGCACCAATGGATAGGGAACCTCTTGCATGTAATGGGTGGAGGTTGATTTGTTTGTGGGTTTGTGAAAATTGAACACAAGTCTAATTTTGTAATTTGTAATTTTTTCACATCTTGGTATGACAACTTGTTTGCATAGTAATCTCTAAACTCTCTCTTTTTATCCGTCCAACTAGTTATTTGCTTGCTAATTGAATCTACATTTGATAACATAGACTCAAGAGATTCGACAAGCGTGGACCTATGCAAGGTTGAAGTGGAAGGATCTTTCAACCTTGCAATTATATCTTTAATTTCCTTTTTGTTGTTTTCAATTTGCCCCATTATATTTTCTTGTGTTCTAGGGGCATGTCAAGGAATGAATGGAGGAGGTTGTTGTTCTGCAGGTATTTCTTCCTCAGGATTTTATGGATTTTGAGGAGGAGGAGGAGGAGGTGCATTAACATTTCTTGACAATTAACGAAATATACATAATAAATCAATAAAAACCTACCTATTTAGAAACAAATTCAAACAAAAAAACAAATATAACTCACCCCTTTGGCATGCTCGACGTCGTGGCGGCATTTTGGTGACGAATCGATAAACTTTTTGTGTTGTATGGTGTTTTACAAAACGCGAGCGCGCTTTCAAGGGTTTGCAAGCCACAGGTTGAGAGGAGAAAATAGAAAGAAATGAAATTGGAAACCTTTTTTTATTTATTTATAGGAAGTCATAACGCGCTTGTTATGGCTTAATTTTTTTTAAAATTAATTTGGCCACTTTTTGGCCCCCCATCTTCTTGCACTTACCCCTTAGTGCATATGTACTGTGGCACTTCTGATCTCTGTTATGGCACATTCAATCTTTGAAGCTACGGATCTGATCTAAGCAGTGATTTTTAGGGTTTCCTTGAAGTTTTCACTAACGCTAACATCTTTTTGCAGGAACACTCTTGAACTGTTTGTAGGCTAGGTACTGGTTTAGAATCATATAGTTGCACTTGTTAACTCACACTTCAATTTCTAACGGGAAAGTAAATGGATGCTCATACAAATTTCACATAGTCTTAACTAGGAAAGCAGAAATTGAATCATTGCTATCTTGCATATCATTGAATCATTGCTATATTGCTATCCTTCAAAGTTAACAACTCATTGCTATCTTGGTAAAATTGGACCATTGCTATCTTGTTATCACTTCAAAGTTAACAAATCACTGCTATCTGGCTAAAATTGGACTATTGCTATCTTGTTATCACTTCAAAGTTAACAAATTTCTGTGCTTGCCCAAGTAGATAGCTCATCTAGTTTTTCTCATTTTAATTAGGGGAAAAAGAACCATTGTCTTCTACGTTTTGGGAATGATACCAGGCCTATGCTCTCCCCTATCTTGGGTGATCAAAATATCAGAAATATCATTTTTTGCATGTGTTTTTCCTTTAGAGGGGCCTGCTCTTATATACCGTTCATCTAAGTAGGAATGACCCTAAGTGGTAACAGGCTAGATGCCAAGCTCTACCAATCCACTATAAATAAATTGTGTTTGGAGTGAAAGCTTCAAACAATGAGTGCAGTTGTGTTATACTGACAGCCAACCTCCCTCAAAACCCTCCAAGGCGCAACCCTTGTAGGCTGGGAGACTCCATAACAAAGAGTAGTGTTGCTGCATGTATAACCACTCGAATGGTTGCCTTCATTAAACACCTTTGTTTTAGTGGCCAAAAACCCCTATAATCCGGTGCAGGGAAGGGCGATGATCACCTCCTAAAGATGCCCCACATAGAAATAGGGAGAATTCAGTTTTATATTGTGCTTTGAAAGCTAGGATTGTACTTGCTTTATTTTAGTCCAAAAAGAGTCAAAAAAATCACAAAAAAATTAAAAAACCATGAAAACATTCTTTGTGTTTGCTATTTCTTCTTGCCATAATTAGATAAAATCAAATCAAAAGAGACCTTTTGCAACCAAATATACCAAAAAATTGCAAAAAAAACACTGTGAAACTAGAGCTGTGCTTCTGTCACATTCTGTTGTGCATTTGATTCGACTTGCTACACATATGTACTGACTTGCTACGCATTTACAACATGTTACGGTGCATTTGATATTTACCAGTGCTATGCTTATACACTAACTTTCTGCATATTTACCAGTTTTTACGGCGCATTTGTTCCAGCATGCATAACAGTGAGTACTTCCACAGTCTTTAAGAGGAAAATTTTATCATTTTTAGATACCCATTTCAGTCTTGTTTAAGATTCAAAGATTATATTTCACCTTGCAGTCACTCTTTCCATCCACTCCTTAGCATACCCTCTCTCTTCGTCGGTCATCTTGTCCACCATCCACTAAGGTCTTCCTAGTCCAAAGTCAAAGTATCCCATATCAGATTAGCATAGGCCCCTTTTTCACATCATTTTGGATTCAAGTAACCCTAGTAAGTCACAAAACTTCGCTAGTGGTCTTGGTGCATGACTAGTCCCTACACAGTAAGATAGGTATCGAGTACCCTTACTAGTGGCTACCATCTTGTATCAGCCGTCTTACTTGGAATCACTGATCGAGAGAGTCCTTTGTCCAAGTCTTGTCATAAGTATCCTATTCATAGTAGTCTCCACCAGCATCTTGCCCAAATCTCTAGTCCCATCCCACTTCATCCTATGTCGCCTTGCATGGTTCTTACTAGATCTCAATACCAAAAACAACTTGAAATGGCTAGGTCATCTAACCGTATTGTCACTCCTCATGATAGTGATGAAGAATCTCCCATGAAGATTATCAAGGACACCTCCAAGATAGGAAATTCCAATGCTTGCTAGATAAAGTGCTCCATGAGGACCCTCACAAGTATTTTATTCATCTTGTAAATCTTGGACTTAAACTCCCCACTGATTTTGATCTCAACACACTCAAAGAAACCATAGAATATGGTCATGAACACCACAATGGTGAGGACAAAGGAAAGAAAGTCATAGACCCTAACACACCTATGGAACAAATGAGGAAACAAATTGAGGGTCTAACACAACAAATGATGGATCTCAAGATGGGTACAAACACTAAAACATATTGCTTGGAAGATATTGTACCGTACCCCTTTGATAAGAGTTTAAACATGATGCCATTCCCCTTTTGATTCGAAGTTCCCAAGTTTGACAAATACAAAGGGAAAGGGGACCCTAGAGATCACATTAGGGAATTCAATGCATCATGCATGGAAGTAGCTCACAATGAGACTTTCTTAATGAGACTATTCCCTAGATCTCTAGGTAGTCAAGCCATGGTGTGGTTCTCATGACTTCCACCAGGCATCAAAACTTTTGATGAGTTGGTCAACAAATTCATCACGCACTTCTCGTACAACATTGACAAGAAATCTCCATGCTTGACCTATGCAATACCAAGCAAAAGGGTGGCGAATCATTCACCTCCTTCCTACAAAGGTGGAGACAACTAGCAAGCAAATGCTCATATGATGTACCTGAGAAGCAATTAATGGAGATATTTGTCCACAACCTCAACTTCGATTTGAGCTATCAAATCCAAATCCAATGCCCTACTTCATTTTTGAAGGTCATTGAAATGGGATTGTTCATCAAGAAAGCTATGATTGCCAAGGGGCAAATCAAGTTATACAAAGACACACCTACCTCCAACTACACAACCAACAAATCAAAGTTTTGGACTAAAAATAAAAATGTCATCAATCATGGAGTGGTCGATGCCAAGGTGGCAGCTCCCAAACAACAACCCATATTCACTATCAAAGCAAAGGCAAGCAATACTACACCCAACAAAACATTCTCTCGGGAGCCAAGACCATGGTTCAACTCAAATCCAAGGTGAAAGTTCACACCACTGGGTGAGTCCCAAGAATCCACATTAAGGAAGCTATTGGCCAACAACGAAATCACTCTACCACCAATAAGGGATTATGAACCTCAAATTAAACCTCACTATTGGAAAGACACTGACTTTTGTGAGTATCATAGGGGAAGAGGACATACAACAACAATTGTATCCACCTCAAACATGTTATCCAAGACATTCTTGATCAAACTCAAGGAGGTTCTCAACAACATACTTCTAATGAGACACATGTGGCTTACAGAGATCCACTTCTCAATCATGACAGGCCATACAACAACAACAACAATGGAAACAACAATGGTAACAACAACAACCACAATAGATAAATTCAAAATAACGGGAATAGTAATGCCAAGTATGCAAATGTGCCATTCGATTATACCATCAATTGCATATCAGAGCATGTCCCACAAATCAATGTGGTTACGTCTACCCAACAATCAGAACCAAGTAAAACTGATTGTGGCATCATCACCTGCAGTGGTAGGGTCACGCTGAATACCCTCCCTCCAAGGTCATCACCTTCTCAGTCCAACCCCCATTAGTATAGTGTCGTAGACCAACTACGGAAGACCCCTACCCAGATTTCTATCCTAGAGTTGTTGCATCTATCTCCTTCCCATAGAGAGATCCTCGATAAAGCCTTAGTGGAAATGATAGTACCCAAGAACTTGGCCCAAGAGAAGTTCCAAGCCATGGTAGGAAATCTCACTTCCTCTAGTACCATATCATTCAATGAGAAAGATGACCTCTCAGTGTCTCAACCACATAACACCCCCTTGCATATCGTCGCATTCATCCATAAGCACCGCATCAAGAGGGTTCTCATTAATGGGGTTGCCAGTTTAAATATTTGCATGCTCAAGCTAGTCCTTACATTGGGGTTCTCTGAAAATGTAGTTGACCCATGGAAGAAGATTACTATCAAAGCCTATGATGAAGAGGAGAGAACTACCAAAGGAACAATGGTCTTACCCATACAGATTGGGCTAGTTATTAAGGACGTTGTTTGCTAAGTCCTTGACAGAGAGCTAGATTACAACATCCTTCTAGGCAGACCATGGATTCACGCTATGAAGGCTGTTCCCTCTAATTACCACCAATGCATAAAGTTCCCCCATAATGGCAAACAGGTCACCATCCAAGGTGACCCTGATCCCCTCCAACATTGTAATACCATCCGCTCCAAGCTTGATTACATCATCCCTAACAATAGAGCTTATACATCACCTATTCCATAGCATGACCATACCTCTGAAGCTTCCTCAACCAAGCTCAAAGAGCAGAAGATCATAAAGGGTTAGGAGTAGGGGAATACTCCATAGAGCACAGCCTCAATCTGACCACAATGCCCTTATCTCTAAAATCTTTCAACCAACCTAAACATTTTCCAAAGCCAACTGCTCCTCCTGCACCTCCCACAACTCCCTTTGTAAAATGGGGAACCCTATCCAATGAAACTGAGGAGAGAGATGTCCTATCCTGGCTATACACAGAAGAATTAGACACTCCACAGGAACCACCTAGGCTCCCAACTGAACTCTATGGGCGTGGTGAGACTATCTTGCATAGGATGGGCTATAAAGGACAAGGCCCTATCAGTATTAGAAAAGGAGGCATAGTGGAACCCATCCAACCCTCTTCATCCTTGCTAACAAGAAATATAAGAGGACAAGGCTTCTAAGACAAAGGCAAGGCTAAGACAGATGCTTGTTTTGTAGAACAAATTCATGCACTCCAAGATGATAGTGATACAAGTTCCAACAAGTATGAGTGGGAGGAACTCATAAAGCACTCCTACGAGGACAAGGGAGTCGATACCATTCAAACCTATAGCCCCTACCATGAGGGACAAACGCTGATGTAAATGCCATTAGAGTGTGATTCACCAATTCCTGAGAGAACGACCTTCGAGGAAGGTTCAAGTTCTATCGTGATAAACAATTTAGAGGAAAGTACCATCCTGAAATCTACCCCTACCAATACTCCTCACATATCCATTCAACATATCAATGAATCAGATTTATCCTCTGACTCCCTCCCCCTTGTGCATCCTGAGCTTATCGACTAGGATCTATGAGGCACCCCACAATTAGATATGTTCCAAAACGATGACGCCTGCATAGACTACATGGAACTTAGGGACCACCTACCCCAAGGAGATCATAAAGATGGCTTTGTCATTGAACTAAATATTGTGGCTTATTTCAGAGAGGGTACCAAGCCTTCTAGTCACAAAAATATCAAAATCAAAACTGGATCTGATGGTGAGAACCGCTTTGCGGCAGTATTAGATCCCAAAAAAGTAAAAAGAAAAGATGCATCTGAAGGTGAAAACCCAACTGTGGCACCTGATGATGGAAGGCTTGACACTCTCTCTGATGACATGCACCAGGAGAAGTCTTAAATTGTCGTGGAACCTACAGAGCCAGTCAACATTGGAACATAGGAACAGCCTAAGATTATCTACTTTGCAAAGTCTCTTACTCCACCAGAAAAGACCAAGTTTGTACCATTCTTCAATAAAAAGTGAGGAAACTTTGCTTGGTCATACACAGATATGCCTAGTCTAGATCCAAACTTGATCCTGCATCATCTTCCACTGGATTCGGGTGTGAAGCTAGTCAAACAAAAGCTTAGAAAGATGCATCTGCACATAGAACTATTGGTCAAAGAACTCAAGAAGCTATTGGATGTGGGGTTTATTCGAGCAATAGACTATCCAGAGTGGATATCCAACATTATACCAATGTCCAAACCTAATGGCAGAGTCCGATTATGCAATGATTTTAGAGATCTAAACAAAGCTTGCCGCAAGGATGACTTTCTATTGCCCAACATAGATATCACTGTTGACTTAACAACAGGGCATACCATGTTGTCTCTCATGGATGGCTTCTCCAGATACAATCAGATTAAGATAGCACCAGAAGACCAACACAAGACAACTTTCACTTGTCCATGGGGCACTTTTTGCTAGAATGTCATGCCATTTGGGCTAAAGAACGTTGGGGCAACATATCAATGAGCCATGACCATCATCTTCCATGATATGATGCAAGTCACAATGGAGGACTATGTGGATGATATCCTTGCAAAATCACTCACTAGAGAATCACACCTAGATATACTAGAGAAGGTCTTTCAGAGGCTAGAGAAATTCAAGGTCAGATTGAACCCAAAGAAGTGCGTGTTTGGAGTCACCTTAGGAAAACTCCTAGGTTTCATCGTCTTAGCTCATGGAATAGAGCTAGACCCTGCTAAGGTCAAGGCTATTGGAAATGCTGCCACCTAAGAATATCACTCAACTGAGATCCCTACAAGGTAAGATACAATCTATCAGACGGTTCATATCACAGCTAGTAGACAAGTGCCAACCTTTTAGCCATCTCTTACATAAGAACATTCCATTTCGATGGGATGAGAAGTGTGAGGTAGCATTCGACAAACTAAAGGAGTACCTTATAAATCCACCTATTCTCATGCCACCTATCCAAGGCAAGCCTCTATTACTCTACATATCTGCCACGCCAATAGCTCTTGGAGCCTTACTAGCACAACATAATTACGAAGGTATGGAAAGGGCCATATACTATATTAATCATACATTGGTAGGCTATGAACTACAATACTCCCAGATAGAACGATCGTGCCTTGCTGTGGTTTTTGTTTCCCAAAAACTATGACATTACATGTTGGTACATTCAGTTAAGCTTATAGAAAAGATTGATCCACTCAAGTATCTACTAAGCAAAGCAGCTCTTACAGGTTGCCTAGCTAAGTGGGTAATACTATTAAGTGAGTACGACATTGAGTATGTAGAAAGAAAAGCTATCAAAGGGAAGATCATTGCAGATCAACTAGTAGAGGCACCATTGCAGGACAACACACCGATGACATTGAAGTTCCCAGATGAATCCATTCTTAATATATCAGCATACTCATGGAAACTCTACTTTGACAGCTCCTACACAAATCATGGATTGGGGGCAGGGATCTTGTTAGTTACTCCTCATGGAGACACCATCCCAAAGTCTTATTGTCTGCTATTCCCATACACAAACAACATAGCAGAATATGAAGCCTTGGTCATTGGCCTCAAATTGGCGGCAGAATGGAATATAAAAGAGCTACATGTTTATGGTGATTCCCAACTAGTGATCAACCAAGTCAATGGTGATTATCAAACCAAAGATGAGAAGCTTATCCCATATAAGTGGATGGTCAATGAATTTAAGGAGTACTTTGTGATCATATCTTTTGAGCAGATACCTCGCATTGAGAACAAGGCAATAGATTCCATGGCAACCATCGCCTCAATCCTTGAGATCCCGAAGAATGAGTCACAATATGAGTTCTTGGTGGAGCCAATCCAGTAGCCAGCTTATGATCTTCTAGAAACCCATTCCATATGCCTACTAGTCAGATCTAATTCACCTTGGTACGGTAAGATTTACACTTACCTCAAGGACAACGCCCTCCCATCTAACTTATCCTCAAACCAATGTCAAACGTTTATCTGCCAAACCTCTCAATATACCATTATTGCCGATACCCTGTACCATCGAGGCATGGATGGTACTTTACTCCATTTCTTAGAATGAGAAGAATCTTAAAGCACCTTGCATGACATACACAAAGGGATTTGTGGAACACTCTAGCAGTCCTTCTTTAGCTAAGAGACTCATGCGTTTGGGATACTATTGGCCCAACATGGAAACTGATTCCTATCAGTTCATGAAAAAGTGCAAGCAGTGCCAAATACATGGGAACCTGATACATGCACTAGCTCAAGAGCTATGACCACTAACGACACCTTGGAACTTTTATCAATGGGGACTCGACCTTGTGGGCAAAATTTGCCCACCTTCATCCAATGGCCACAAATTCATAATAACTGCCACAGAGTACTTTACCAAGTGGATTGAAGCTGTTCCCCTCACCACTGTCACATGTAAACAAATTTCCTTGTTCATCCTCAATTACCTCATATGTAGATATGGAATTCCCTCATCCATTATCACGGATAATGGAAGACCTTTCAAAACCCAGGATGTGCAAGAACTTTGTGAAAAATTCCAAATCCAACACCATTTTTCTACTCCCTACTATCCACAAGGCAATGGCCAAGCGAAAGCATCCAACAAAACCATTCTAAAAATCCTCAAGAAAACAGTCAACGATGCTGGCCGTGATTGGCACATTCAACTGAATCCCACTCTGTGGGCCTATCAAACTAGTATACGCACTCCCATAGGTGCTACCCCTTACGCTCTTGTCTATGAATCTGAAGCTATTTTGCCCATTGACGTCAAGTTACCATCCCTAAAGGTGTCGTTAAAAGGTCTTATCATAGATGAAGACTATAGAGTTTCCAAACTCCAAGAACTAGAGCTGTTAGAAGAAAAGAGATAGAATGCGTTCAACCATCTCAAAGCATATCAACAAAGAATGTCTCAAAGCTACAATCATAGGGGCCATCCAAGGATATTCAATGTTGGTGATCTAGTTCTCAAAGAAAATCCCCGTAATCAGTAGGAGCGAGAAAAGAAAGGTAAGTTTGAGCCCAATTGGCTTGGTCCCTATGTCATCATTGTAGCCTATGGGTCAGGAGCATATTAGTTAGAAATATTTGAGGGAGAGCTGTTCGATGACCCCATCAACAGCATGCATCTTCACCGATTTTATACCTAAGAGAACCCCAATGCAAGGGGGGAAATATATCAGAAAAATACAAATTTTTTTTTTGAAAAATTAAAAATTAAAAAATTAGACAAATACAAAAAAAGTCATCCTTTGGTGAAAACTTGGCAAACAGGTGCCTTGGATAGGTATCATGATGAAAACCTGGCAAACAGGCTTCATGCGTACTTTATAGCTTTCGTGCAAATAAAAGCAAGTGGTGAAAACCTAGTAAATAGACGTCACTTGTGATAAACCTCTTCCTCCATCTTTGGGAAACCATTCACCTTGTGTCCATTCTTCCTTCACTCGGTCCTATTCGATCCATATCTGTTCCATAATAAAATCTTAATGATAAATTATCATGGCTTGATACTCTCTCTTTGATGCCTTGTCAACGGAGGTTTTATCTCATATCCTATCCATAGTGTCAGCCTTACATAGTGTCTGTTGTTAGTATCCACATGGTCCAAGTCCATGAACTATGTTGCCTCTACATCATCACATAGGTAAGGCAATGTTTCAATGCACTCCCGAGGCTCCACTCTCCCATCTGACAAGGTGTTGTTGAACCTCATCATTTAATCTATTTTCAGATGTAAAAAATCCAGGGGCTGTGTCCTCGGCTATCTACAACTAGGGATTCTACAGTTACCAATTTTCCTAGCTAATCTTAACAGCTTCTACTAATTTGAAAAGATTAATCTGTCTACTTACTGAAAGAATTTAAGGAATACTGAAACAGAATTAAATAGGAAATTTACTCAAAGTAATTCTTAAAAACATTAACATGCATCTATCTATCAAAATCAGTAAATACTTTTCATAACAGAAAGCTAAAGTAATAAAATAGTGGTACTAACCTCCTGCCTTGGTGGTGAAAGTGGGCCCATGCTCCACACCCTTAGGGCTGAAGGCTACAGTAGAAAATCAGCACAAGAGAAGATCACAACTAAATCCAGTCCAATTCATTCACTTTGCATTCATGAAAAATATTGCTATCACAAAACTGAGATTACTGAGAATCAGAATAATTCAATCATTGTATATTTCTTCTGCTATTTCTACAAGTATATATCAAAAAGAGTGATGACCTATCACTTATCTTCTCTAATAGTTCCTCTATGAGATGACATCCATCTCTTTATTGCACTAGCTATCTAATTATGGAAAATAATCATGCAAATAAAAGAAGACCGAGTGCAACAGAAGTCCACTAAGAATTCTAAGTTTGAGTCTTAATACATTTGGACAATGAGGCCCTGAAAATATGGGTATTGAATCAGTTCTATCCGTAACTCATGCAAAAACTTTATAAAGATAAAAACTCTAGCAGTTTAACTAAAGATGACCCTTCACCACTCAGTTGATGATTTGAGTGAAATGAGGGGTATTAAGATCACTACTGAGAGTGCCTGATCAACAACTTATGCTAGAAATATGCCCTGCTCTTAGGAGGTACCAGAGATATTTGTTCCTGTCTGTAGCTCCAGAGATATGTCTGTATCTCCAGAGATATTTGTAGCTTTCTCTATTTAGCTCCAGAGATGCTTTAGACTCCCGCAGAGCTCTGGAGAGGCTTTCCTCATTTCTTCAAAACTTCAGGTGTCATGGTACTTTGGTATTGTCTCCGAAGATCATTAAAGACTATCTCCGGAGATGCACAAAATTGTTGTTCCTGGTATCTACACCTATTGATTCAAAAAGAGATAAGTTTCTACATTTTTCCATCAATTCCATGCACATTAGTCACTCAATCATAAATTATAATCTTAAGTAATCTATCTCAATTAATCATTAACTAAAATGATCTTGCTAGCTTATTTGGGTGCAGACATTAGAAAAGATGGACTCAAGAATGAGAAAAAGATAGGTAAAAAGATGTATTTCATGGGTGCAACATGGAACTCATCATCCCCCCATACCTAAGGTTTGGCAGGTCCTCATTCTTCTCACATTCTAGATTTATTCTGGCAAAGCAGCTTGTCAGTCAAGCTATAATCCTATGCATAGGTGGTCCAAGTTGTGCGGTTGATATTACCATTGCCTTTGTATTCATCAACTTGCTTCATCCAGTCCTGCAATCTCTCATCTTCCATCTGTTATGCCAGATAGGGATGGTTCAATCATTAGAGGGGGCTTGAACCGTCCTCCTATCCATTCCCACTTATGGTTATCCATCATTTTGGATATCAACTTTGCTTTTCTCATGAATAATCTTAAGTTTGCAGGGGTGACCACCTCTCTCATTTTCTGCTCCAGGGTCAAAATATTCCATCTCTTCTTTGCTATGGCAAGTACTGGGTTTGCTGAATTGATCATGAAAAGACCAAAATTGATGGAACATTCTTGCAAACTTTTTAGGTATAATGGCAAAATTCTATTCTTATTATCAGGATGATAGATAAAGGCCCTGAATTGAATCTTGAAAGCATTGGGATTGGGACATTCCTTCCTGATGAAGAGATCTATTTTTAAATCTTTCTTGAGATGATCTTCCATCCTTTCATTCCAGATCTGATGATTCCTCATTAGGGACATGAATGCCTTAAGTTGGCATTCCCCCACAAAATGATTAAGAATGAAAGTTATATCATTAACACAGAACTCATGCAGGTATAATTCACATAGGAAGTTCTTGTCCTCATCGTTACTCCTTGTATATGGTGTCATGAATCCTTCTGTTGTCTCAGTATCCTCAACCAGGTTAGATAGAATTAAGGAGAATTTCCTTTGTAGGACTCTTTCTTGTAAGAACATAGAATAGCTGGCACTTGGAGGTCCACAGGATAGAATTTCTGAAAAAAGGAAGGCCATTTCAATGATTTTGCCTTCCAGAGTTGCTATTCTCTTTGTTTTGGCAATGACTGCCCTTTGTAACTGCAACATAGGCTTGGAAGCCTCATATTCTCTACACTTCTTCTCCCAATAGAATAGGGCTTTAGGAATGTCAATGGCGATTGGACCCACATAGGCATTTGTTTGTATTTCCTGCTCATTGGTTGCCCTTGGGCCAGCCAATTCTTGAATATATTCCTCCTGGTCATCTAGTCTATTATTGGCCCAAGTTAACTGTCTTTCCTAGCTTTGTAGTTTCTCAATCAATGCTGCCATTATTGTGAGGCTATTGTCTCTAGCCATGGTGAGCTCAGAAACACTCTGTGCTGCCTCTTTCTCTTTTTCTTCCAACAGTTTGGTTGCCTCAATTTTCTGTGCCTCCAACTCTGCCTCTTTCTCAATTCTCTGGGCCTCAGATTCTTCTTCTTTCTCAATTCTCTGGGCCTCTAATTTGGCCTCTTTCTCCTAGATTATCTTGTCTTTGCTTTGGAGTTTTGTTTGTAGATTTTCAATGATTTACTTTTGCTCCATTTCTACCTCTACTCTGACCTTCTTGAGGTTAGTAATAATAAGATTCTTCCCCCAGAGTAATCTCTTTAAGTTTTTAATTTCTTCCATCATTTGCTGTTCTTTTGAAATTTCCACATCCTCTTGATCAGAGGGATGAGAGAAAGTTTCTACTTCTTCTTCTGTTGCTGCTTCTATGGTTGTTGGCTGATAATCAGGGTTTTCCATGGCCATCTGCCATGTACTGTCAATTGTACCCATTTGCCCTGCTTCATCCTTTTCTTCAGGTTGCATGTCCTGAGGGTCCTCTTAGGGTTCCTCTGCTTCTGCTGGTACCGATGAAGGCCTAGCTTTATTTTCATATGTTCTAAAACCCAGGAGTACCTCAGCTAGGAGGGCAGTATCCTCCTCAGCCTGTGAGAGCTGTCTTTGCCTTTTACTTCTTTGTAGCAGAGGTGGGATAGGTGCCTCTGGAGCAGGTCTCTTTTCCTCAGAATATGAGGAAATAGTAAAATTTTGTATGTGTTCTGTCTCTGGAGCACATGATGGTTCTGAAATTGGACTCTCTAGAGCACATGATGGTGCTGGGGAAACTTCTCTTTGTTTTCTCTTCCTGACTAGAGGGATCTCATCTGAATCATGAGATGGTTCTTCAACCCACCAGGTTCCCTCTATTCTCTATCCTGACCTTCCATCTGTTAATTCCTTAGGGCAAGATTCCTCAGTTAGAGTCATTTTTCTCCTAACTGATCGAGTCATGTATGGGGTTTGTCTAGGAGCAGACTCTGTAATTGGTTTGCCTTTTCTCTTTTTATTAGGAACAGGGGCTACAAATGAAGATGCCTCCTGTGAGGGTTTCTTTCCTCTTTGAACAACTATGGAGGAGGCTGAAGGCTTAGTTTCTTCTTCTTAGTGAGTAGGAGAACTCTCACCTCCTGGTTGTGCCATTTCTAGTCCTCTATTCTGGGAAGTATGTTCAAGAAAGTTTTTCCATAATTCCTCCCCATTGGCCCGAGACAGAAAGTGGTGTTTAACTACTAGAAAGATGAGACCATGGTGTTTCATGGGGCTCTTATTCTGCTGATATTTCTCTGCAGTTGCCCTAATGGCAGAATATAGGAAATTGGGGATGTTTATACTAAACTCAGGGTGTCTATTTCCACGTCTAATAAAAATCAGCATTTTCATGATTGGCCCTAAAACTAGAGAGAATTGACCATCATAAGTAAAATATTTCATCAACCAGGTGGCAATAGATTGCCAAGGGTTTGGGAGTATGGACCTCAAAATTCCTTTTACTTCATTTTTATTTGAATGCATTTATATAACAGGTTCACCACGAATAGAGAAATTCTTAATTAAATAAGTGTATAAGGTTTTCAAGTGATAAAACCTCTCACCTTGTTCAGGAAGTCCAGAAATGTGGCTGATAGTGGCTGAGGAGAAATTGATTCAGACTCCTCTGATAGCTGTCTAATTGTCCCTTAAATTTCTGAGGAATTCATCCACAACATCTTCCTGAAACCCTTCAAATTTATCTAGGAAGTCTAACCATCCTATAGCTCTTAGAATGTTTGTTGTAGCTTCATCCTGTAGAAGACCCACAATAGTTTCTGGCTCAGACTTTTTCTTTACCCCCATTGCTAAATTAGTTCCACCTTCTATGCTTAATTCCTCACCTCCTCACTCTGTAATTTATCCCTTCCTCTTATCTCTGCAGCCTCCGGAAGACTGTTCAATTTGCTTTGTAGGTTCTGGAGGACTGTTCAATTTGCTCTGTAGGCTCCGCAGGACTATTTAGTTTGCTCTGTTCTTCAGGGTACCTCAAAGGTTCAAATGAGGAATGTTATGTTTCTCAGCTTAGGCTTATGCAGATTAGTTAGAGTACCGAGGCAGTCATAAATGTGATAGAATGACATGACACTTTGGAGGCAAGGTGGCAGTATAACATAGATGGCACCATTCATGAATGTAGAAAAGGAAATGATGGCTGGAGGACGTGTCATAGTGGTGGCACCCAAAACAAAAAGACAAGACAGTTTCTATTAATGATTAATTAAAGATAGAATTACCTAGATCATTTTTAATGATGAGGGCGATGTACACTACAGACATGCTACGTCATTGTTGGAGACTGCACGTGTCGTGGCACATGAGAAGCTTTTGGTGGCTAGAGATGATGTCCACTACTCTATTGGTACGTGACTTGCAATCATTTCGTTGAGTGGTTTAAGAATCCACGTTCCTTGGGTGATGTCAGCGCCGAATTTATGAATACCCCTTCAAATGATAGGCGTTGCATTTTAATTTATTCTTGTGGTAAAGTAGAGGATGAGTCATGATGACCTCATCATGTGATGTGTCCACTTTACTGCCTGGAGAGGTGGGTCCCCTCTCTTATTATTAAAATTGACTTCTTTATTGACAGAGTGCCCAAGGTGCTCCTAGTTTGGGAAGCACCGAAGGTGCTCCTGGTTTGACAGAGTGCTAGAGGTGAATTTGACTAACTCATGGCACCTGATCATCTCCAGAGCTCAAATGTTTCCAACTGTCCTGAAGAAGGGAACCACCATTTGCTGGTTTTCAACTCCCTTGGTTGAGAAAGATAGCCATTTTCTAGTTTTCCATCTTTCTTTTTTTTTAAGAAGGCAGCCATTTGTTGGTATTCAACCTTGTTTTTTTTAGAAGGCAGCCATTTGTTGGTTTTCAACCTTCCCTTTTTTTTTCTCTTTTTTTTTTCAATCCAACACTGTGACAAAGAGTTATCCCCTATATCAAAACACAAATCATTAAGAAATTCCTCTAGTAGATGGTCTTTTATAGAGCTTGATTCGATGACCATTTACTAGAAATGTGTTTGTGCTTCCATCAATAGGTTCCAATAATACAGTTCCATTTTCATTAACTTCCTTTGCTTGATAAGGACCCATCCAATGAGTTTGTAGTTTCCCCTTGAACTCTTTGAATTTAGAATCATAAAGAAGAACCCAATCACCTTGTTGAAATGTCCTCATTTTGATGTGTTGGTCATTCCATTGCTTCCATACTGAACTAGTTCTGTTTGCTGAATGACCTCTGTCTTAATTTCATCCACTCATTGAGTTGGAGAATTCTGTTATGTTGAGCTATAGACAATGGTAAACCAATAGCCAATGTAGTTTTAAGTGTCTTGAGTTCAAATTCTATAGACAAAATAGGCTTTTTCCCATAAACTAATTCATATGGTGAGAACTTTGTTGTGGACTTCCAAGTGGTGTTGTAAGCCCAAACTGCTTCAGGTAATCTGCTAGCTCAATCTTTTCTGTTCATTACTACTATCCTTGTTAGAATATTTTCAAGTTCCCTATTGGTTACTTCTACCTTCCCATTCGCATGAGGATGGTAAGGTGAACATTTTCTGTGTTTGACTTGATATAAATCTGTGAATGCTTTGATTACTTGTGAAGTAAATTGAGGTCCTTTGTCTGAAACTATTGATCTTGGGGCTCCAAATCTTAAGAAAATCTTATTGTAAAGAAAATCAATAACTTTTTCTTCTCTTGCAAATTGTAATACTTCAACCTCAGCCCATTTTGTAACATAGTCTGTGCATACTAGAATGTGCTCCTTACCTGATGATGGTGGAGAAATTGGTCCCACAAAGTCTAGACCCCACTTCTCAAATGGTTCCATCATAACTTGAGGATGCAGTAACATCTACTGGGTAAAGGTTGGCTATCCCATCCTTTGGCACTGGTCACATTGCTGCACATACTTCTTTGTATCTTTATGAAGAGAGGGCCAATAGTACCCAGCTTTGAGGATCTTGTGGACTGTCCTATGGAAAGAGTAATGGCCACTAGATAGTTCATCATGACATGCTCTCAACACATCAAAAATCTCATCATCTTTTAGACACCTACGTAGAATGAAATCAGGACCACATTTAAATAGTAAACCATTCAACCATTTGTAAGATAAACTTTCTTTAACCAAACATTTTCTTTTTTTGAGGTAAAATGGGATGGATACAAGCCTGTAGCTAAAAGATTAGCTATGTCAACAAACCAAGGTGTAGTGGAGGAGATAGAAAAAAAATGTTCATCTGGAAACTTGTCCTCCACTAGTTGGTTTTCCCCTCCTGTATGCAATCTTGAAAAAAATAAACAATTGAATTAAACCTTCCTGGATTATCAACTATGGTAATATCAAATTCCTGCAAAAACAATAACCACTTGATGATCCTTGCACCCACTACTAGTTTATTCATTAGGTACTTGATGGCTGCATGATCAGTGTGCACAAATCTTATATCCAGTGATGTAATGCCTGAATTTGTTTATAGCATAGATGACTACCAAGAATTTTTTTTAGTTGTGGTGTAATTTCTTTCTGCAGAGGTAGGGTTTTTGCTGATGTAATAAATGGCATGCATACTTTCTCCTTCCTCCTTTTGTCCTAAAACTACCCCAATGGACTCATTTGAAGCATCAGTTTGTATGTGAAATGACAAAGTCCAATTTGGTCCTCTTAAAATTGGTGTGAGAGTAAGCTTCTCTTTCAAGGTTTCAAATGCTGATTGACATTCTTCTGTCCATATAAATTCTATGTCTTTGTTAAGCAGGGTAAATAGGGGGGCTGCTATTCTACTGAAATTTTCTATGAATCTCCTATAGTAGCCTGCATGACCCAGAAAACTTCTAACATCTGTCTTATTTTTAGGTGAAGGTAGTTGTGTAATCACTTCTATCTTATTTTGATCCACTTTGATCCCCTTTGCTGAAATGTGGTGTCCTAAAACAATTCCTTCCTCTACATCATAAAGAACTTTTCATGGCTAAGGGATAATTGATTTTTCTGACAACATTTCAGTACTTTCTCAAGGTTTGTGAGAGCTTCTTCAAAATTATCCCCATACACAGTAAAGTCATCGATATATACAACTATGCATTCATTAGCTAGTTCAGCAAAAATAGCTAAAACAAGTCTCTGAAATCTAGCTGGGGCATTGCATAGTCCAAAGGGAAGAACTTTGTAAGAAAAAGGTCCCCAAGACTAGGTGAAGGTGGTTTTGTCTTGATCTTTAGGTGCTACTTGAATTTGATTATATCCACTGAATCCATCTAGAAAAGAAAAATACTTTCTCCCAGTAAGGTTGTCCAGTACTTGGTCAATGAATGGTAAGGGAAAGTAGTCTTTTTTTTGTGGCCTTGTTGAGTTCTCTATAATCAATACACACCCTCCATTTCCCATTCTTTTTAGGCACTATGACAAGGGGTGAGACCCATTGACTGTCTGAGATTGGATATATGAACCCTGCTTGAAGTAATTTTTCTATTTCAGTTTTGACAATGTCCTTTAAAGCAGGATTCAATCTTCTCTAGGGTTGTCTAACAGGTTTAATATCCTTAGTGTATATATGATGGGTACAGATCTCAGGAGGTATGCCTTTCATATCTTGGTATTCCCAAGCAAAAGATGCTAAATGGGAAATCAGAAGTTGGATGAGTTTTTCTTCCTGTTTGGCTATCAACTGAGTATTGATATTAAGTGTTTTTCCTGGTAGAATCATGACTTGTTTTGTGATTTGTTCCATATATGTAGTTAACTCACACATTGGAGTCATAGTATTGAGAGGACAAGAATGTGGAAGCAACATATGAAAAGTGGCTAAGTCTCTGTAAAAGGTTTCCCCACAAGGAATGATGTTGGCGAGGGTACAATGAGAAGAAGTAAGAAGTTCTCTCCTAGAGTCTTGGGCTAGTTCCATCACATCCTCATTGATTAGGATGTGAGTAATGTCTTCTATTGTATCATAGTATATTTCTTCTTCTAACTCCCCCAGATGTTCCTTGATGGTCACCATAGCTACTGAGGCACTGTTGTCATCATTCTTTGGCTCATCCACCCATACTCTTCCTGTATAATGTATTGATGGTTTAGCTAGAGGATACAAAGATATTTTCTTCAAATATAGCCCATTAGAAATGACCATATCTCCAGTTCGACAATTAGTAGATGCTACTGCTGTAGCCAGCCATGGTCCTCCTAAGATCAGTGGATAAGCATTTCTCTAGTTTCTAGGTTCTAATATCAGGAAATCCACTGGAAATTCCCATGAATCTATCACAACTGGTACATCAGTGATTACTCCTTTTGGAACAACTACTAACAGCTCAGCAAGTTGGAGAATTGTAGTTGTGGATTTGATACATGATAGAGCTAATTGGTTCATTGTGCAAACTGTCATCACATTAATTGCTGCTCCCAAATCAACCAGAACATTTGAAATTTCTACCTCTGAGATGAAAACAGTTATGATAGGATTTCCAGGGTCTCCATATTTTAGGAGGAGAATTTCTCCCATAAATAGATCTACTACTTTTCCTTCCACCTATATTGTGGAGGGAAAGTTTTTCTTCCTACCCTACATTTTGATACAATACTGTTTAATGAATTGATTTAGTTCTGGTACATCTCTGATTGCTTGGAGGAGAGGAATTTCAATGTTTAGTTGCTTGATTTCTTGTAAAAGTTCTGATTCCAGGTTGGTTTAGATTTATTTTTGTAAGAACTTTTTCTGGGGAACATTCTGTTTAAGCCGTTCTGGGTATGGTACTAGTTTTTCCATCTTCAGAGCATCTCTAGAGCTCTTGTAAGAATTATGTTCAGGAATGTTCTTCAGAGTCAGTCTTTTAAGAGCAACTCTAGAGTTGTCAAAGGATGATTTTTTTAGCACTTTTTCGTTAGTAATCTCCTCCGGGGGTTGAGTGGATGAATTTTCAGGTTCCTCATCATTGGTTACTTCAACTATAGTTGGAGGAGATGGTCTTGGGAATGCTTTCCCATAACGCAGCTGGAGATTATTTGAATACATAGCATTAATTCTAGCCAAATTTTCTTGCTCTATCATGTAAATAGCTGCTCCCTGTTTATTCCGTGGGTTTGGTATAGGCTGAGTTGGTAAAGGTGGTTGGCTAATTGGTTTATTTTGTGATTGACCTTGTGTGTTGGAGGGTCCAGTTAGTAAAGATTATTGTTGAGCTTGGAAGCATCTAGGTTGTCCCTGGTATTTTTGATTATATCCATGTTGAGAACCCCCTTAAGGTTGCATGTTTTGTGATCCAAACTGTGGTGGCCACTGTTGATTTCCCCAACGCTGATTTTGCCAATTTTGGTTTTGCCAATGTTGATTTGACCAATCCTGCTGTCCCCAAGGAGGATTATTTTGAGGTCCATGCCAAGTTGGATTCCACTAATTATTTCCCCAATTAGAAGGACCCCTGTAAGAAGGCTGGTTTGGATATTGATTATAAGGGAAATTCTCAGCTTGTTTTTGTCCCACATAGTTCAATTCCTCCTCTATTACAACATTTTTCTTACTCAATCTTTTTAAGGAAGTTGACTACATTGACTGGTAGGATGTTCCTTATCACAGATCTAACAACTCTCTGATTTGTCCAAAGGGCATTCTCTCAATAGATGTTTGTTTCGACACCTAGGACAATAGATGGAGAGTAGTTCAGTTGCTCTGTTTTGATCAGTTGTCCTAGTTTTTGCCTGATTCCCATCCAATGTGGTATTTAATTAGACCAGAATGTCTATTTTAGATTTACAATCTCTTCCATTAACTATCCTATTTCATTCATCCCTTTAAAAATTTTGGATAACCTCACTCCATCTTGGGTTCTAGAATAGTCCCTGAAGAGTTCTTCTATAGCAGGTATTTCCATTTTGTTGATATTCCCTTTTCCCATTAGATCCAGTGCCTGTTTTGATTCTTTATCCAATCCTTTTACAAATAGGGTCTTGGCCAAGGAGTAATCTACTACGTTGCCATACCTTCTCAAGGTGAAATTAAACCTATCCACATAGACCTCTAAGGTCTCTTCCTCCCATTGCCTAATTTTAAACAATTCTTTATTTTTATTACTGGATCTACAGTAATCCTGATATTTTTCCAAAAACTCTGTTTCCATCTGATCCCAAGAATGAATAGAATTCTGGGGTAAACCCATAAACCATCTCATCGCAGAATCTTTTAGAGTTGAAGGAAACAGTTTGAGTTTCTGGTTATCTGATCCATAATCATAAGGTTGGCAGACTACTTTGAATTTAAACAAGAACTGATCTGGATCCTCAGAAGAAAGTCCTCTAAAATTTGGCAAGTGTGCTGGTGAGATATTATTCATAGGAGCATTGTCTCTAGTAGCCAAAACAATAGGATAGGAGAAGGTTCTTGGAGCCTGATTTTCCTCTTCCTCATGATTATCATTTTCCATGTTTAGTACTAGTTCTTCTCCCTAAGGTTCTAGGAAATTAGGTTCTATTAAAGGATCTACCTGAAACTTTTGTTGTAATTCTTAGATATAATTGACAAGTGGAAGATTTGGAGGATATAAGGGATTATTATTCTAAGGTGTAGCTTCCAAAGTAGGTTCTAGGTTTCTCTCCTCAACAAGATCTTGTGCCACTCCACTGCTTTCCCCTATGGCTTGTTGTTGGGGTGTCTGCTTGATATATCTTCCTTTTAAATCTCTAACTCTAACCATACAGATCTATCCTAAAACTGTTTCAACTAAGTTTCCCTAATTAACACAATACATCCCTGGCAACGACGCCAAAAATGACAAGGTGTCATTGTACCTCATCATTTAATCTATTTTTAGATGTCAAAAATCCAGGGGCTGTGTGCTCGGTTGTCTACAACTAGGGATTCTACAGTTACCAGTTTTCCTAGCTAATCTTAACAGCTTCTACTAATTTGAAAAGATTAATCTGTCTACTTATTGAAAGAATTTAGGGAATGCTGAAAGAGAATTAAATAGGAAATTTACTCAAAGCAATTCTTAAAAATGGTAACATGCATCTATCTATCAAAATCAATAAATATTTTTCATAATAGAAAGCTGAAGTAATAAAACAGTGGTACTAGCCTCCTACCTTGCTGGTGAGAGTGGGCCCTTGCTCCACACCATTAGGGCTAAATGCTACAGTAGAAAATCAGCACGAGAAGATCACAACTAAATCCAGTCTAATTCATTCACTTTGCATTCATGAAAAATATTGCTATCACAAAACTAAGATTATTGAGAATTAGAATAATTCAATCATTGTATATTTCTTCTGTTGTTTCTACAAGTATATATCAAAAAGAGTGATGACCTATCACTTATCTTCTCTAACATTTCCTCTATGAGATGACATCCATCTCTTTATTGCACTAGCTGTCTAATTATGGAAAATAATCATGCAAATAAAAGAAGACTAAGTGGAACAGAAGTCCACTCATAATTCTAAGTTTGAGTCTTAAAACATTTGGGCAGCGAGGCCCTGAAAATATGGGTATTGAATCAGTTCTATCTGTAACTTGTGCAAAAATTTTATAAAGATAAAAACTCTAACAGTTTAACTAAAGATGACCCTTCACCACCTAAGTGATGATTTGAGTGAAATGAGGGGTATTAAGATCACTGCTGAGAGTCCCTGATCGATAGCTTATGCTAGAAATATGCCTTGCTCTTAGGGGGCACTGGAGATATCTGTTCTTGTCTGCAGCTTCAGAGATATGTCTGTAGCTCCATAGATATGTTTATAGCTCTAGAGATATGTCTGTAGCTCCAGAGATATCTGTAGCTTTCTCTGTTTAGCTCTGAAGATGCTGTAGACTCCTGCAGAGCTCTGGAGGGGCTTTCCTCATTTCTCCAAAACTTCAGGTGTCATGGTACTTTGGTATTGTCTCCAGAGATCATGGAAGAATATCTCTGGAGATGCACAAAATTGTTGTTCCTGGTATCTACACCTGTTGATTCAAAAAGAGAGAAGTTTCTGCATTTTTCCATCAATTCCATGCACATTAGTTACTCAATCAGAAATTATAATCTTAAGTAATCTATCTCAATTAATCATTAATTAGAATGATCTTGCTATCTTATTTGGGTGCAAACATTAGGAAAGATGGACTCATGAAGGAGAAAAATAGAGGTAAAATGATGTATTTCATGGGTTCAACTTCGAACTTATCATCCCGCCATACCTAAGGTTTGGCAGGTCCTCTTGCTTCTGACATTCAAGATTTATTCTGGTAAAGCAGCTTGTCATTCAAGCTATAATCCTGTGCATAGGTGGTCCAAGTTGTTTGGTTGATATTACCATTGCCTCTGTATTCATCAACCTGCTTCATCCAGTCCTACAATCTCCTATCTTCCATCTGTTCTGCCCAGACAGGGAGTGGTTCAATTATTAGAGGGGGCCTGAACCGTCCTCCTATCCATTCTTGCTTATTGTTATCCATCATTTTGGATATCAACTTTGCTTTTCTCATGAATAATCTTAAGTTTGCAGGGGTGACCACCTCTCTCATTTTCTGCTCCGGGGTCAAAACATTCCATCTCTTCTTTGCTATGGCAAGTGCTGGGTTTGTTGAATTGATCATGAAAAGACTAAAATCGATGGAGCATTCTTGCAAACTTTTTAGGTATAACGGCAAAATTCTGTTCTTATTATTAGGATGATAGATAAGGGCCCTGAATTGAATCTTGAAAGCATTGGGATTGGGACATTCCTTCCTGATGAAGAGATCCATTTTTAAATCTTTCTTAAGATGATCTTCCATCCTTTCATTCCAGATCTGATGATTCCTCATTAGGGACATAATTGCCTTAAGTTGGCATTCCCCCACAAAATGATTAAGAATGAAAGTTATATCATTAACATAGAACCCATGCAGGTATAATTCACATAGGAAGTTCTTGTCCTCATCATTACTCCTTGTATATGCTATCATGAATCCTTCTATTGTCTCAGTATCCTCAACCAGGTCAGATAGAATTAAGGAGAATTTCCTTTGCAGGACTCTTTCTTGTAAGAACATAGAATAGCTGGCACTTGGAGGTCCGCAGGATAGAATTTCTGAAGAAAGGGAGTCCATTTCAATGATTTTGGCTTCCAGAGTTGCTATTCTCTTTGTTTTGGCAGTGACTACCCTTTGTAACTGCAACATAGACTTGGAAGCCTCATATTCTCTATACTTCTTCTCCCAATGGAACAGGGCTTTAGGAATGTCAATGGGGATTGGACCCACATAGGCATCTATTTGTATTTCCTGCTCATTGGTTGCCCTTGGGCCAGCCAATTCTTGAATATATTCCTCCTGGTCATCTAGTCTGTTATTGGCCCAAGTTAATTGTCTTTCCTGGATTTGTAGTTTCTCAATCAATGATGCCATTATTGTGAGGCTATTGTCTTTAGCCATGGTGAGCTCAGAAACACTCTGTGCTGCCTCTTTCTCTTTTTCTTCCAACAGTTTGGCTACCTCAATTTTCTGTGCCTCTAACTCTGCCTCTTTCTCAATTCTCTGGGCCTCAAATTCTTCTTCTTTCTCAATTCTCTGGGCCTCTAATTCAGCCTCTTTTTCCTAGATTATCTTGTCTTTTCTTTGGAGTTATGTTTGTAGATTTTTAATGATTTGCTTTTGTTCCATTTCTACCTCTACTCTCACCTTCTTGAGGTCAGTAATAATCATATTCTTCCCTAGAGTAATCTCTTTAAGTTTTCAATTTATTCAATCATTTGCTGTTCTTTTGAAATTTCCACATCCTCTTGATCAGAGGGATGAGAGAAAGTTTCTGCTTCTTCTATGGCTGTTGGTTGATCATCACAGTTTTCCATGGCCATCTACCTTGCATTGTCAATTGTACCCATTTGCCCTGCTTCATCCTTTTCTTCAGGCTGCATGTCCTAAGGGTCCTCTTGGGGTTCCTCTGCTTCTGCTTGTACCGATGAAGGCCCAGCTTTATCCTCATATGTTCTAAAACCTAGGAGTACCTCAGCTAGGAGGGCAGTATCCTCCTCAGCCTGTGAGAGCTGTCTCTACCTTTTGCTTCTTCGTAGCAGAGGTGGGGTAGGTGCCTCCAGAGCAGGTCTCTATTCCTCAGAATATGAGGAAATAGTAAAAGTTTGTATGTGTTCTATCTTTGAAGCACATGATGGTGTTGGGGAAACTTCTCTTTGTTTTCTCTTCCTGACTAGAGGGATCTCATCTGAATCATGAGATGGTTCTTCAGCCCACCAGGTTCCCTCTATTATCTGTCCTAACCTTCCCTCTGTTAATTCCTTAGGTCAATATTCCTTAGTTAGAGTCATTTTTCTCCTAACTGATCAAGTCATGGATGGGGTTTGTCTAGGAGCAGACTCTGTAATTGCTTTTCCTTTCCTCTTTTTATCAGGAACAGGGGCTGCAGATGAAGATGCCTCCTATGAGGGTTTCTTTCCTCTTTGAACAACTATGGAGGAGGCTGAAGGCTTAGTTTCTTCTTCTTGGTGAGTAGGAGAACTCTCACCTCCTGGTTGTGCCATTTCTAGTCCTCTATTCTGGGAAGTCTGTTCAAGAAAGTTTTCCCATAATTCCTCCCCATTGGCCCGAGACAGGAAGTGGTGTTTAACTACTAGAAAGATGAGACCATGGTGTTTCATGGGGCACTTATTCTGCTAATATTTCTCTGCAATTGCCCTAATGGAAGAATACATGATATTGGGAATGTTTATGCTAAACTCAAGGTGTCTATTTCTATGTCTAAGAAAAATCAGCGTTTTCATGGTTGGCCCTAAACCTAGAGAGAATTAACCATCACAAGTAAAATATTTCATCAACCAAGTGGCAACAAATTGCCAAGGGTTTGGGATTATGGACCTTAGAATTCCTTTTACTTCATTTTTACTTGAATACATTTGTATAGCAGGTTCACCATGAACAGAGAAATTCTTAATTAAATCAGTGTATAAGGTTTTCAAGTGATAAAACCTCTCACCTTATTCAGGAAGTCCAGAAATGTGGCTGATAGTGGCTGAGGAGAAATTGATTCAGACTCCTCTGATAGCTGTCTGATTGTCCCTTAAATTTATGAGGAATTCATCCACAACATCTTCCTAAAACCCTTCAATTTTTTCTAGGAAGTCTAACCATCCTGTAGCTCTTAGAATGTTTGCAGTAGCTTCATCCTATAGAAGACCCGCAACACTTTCTGGCTTAGACTTTTCTTTACCCCGATTGTTAAATTAGTTCCACCTTCTGTGCTTAATTCCTCACCTCCTCAATATGTAGTTTATCCCTTCCTCTTATCTCTGCAGGCTCCAGAGGACTGTTCAATTTGTTTTGTAGGCTCTGGAGGACTGTTCAATTTGCTCTTTAGGCTCCGGAGGACTATTCAGTTTGCTCTGTTCCTCAAGGTACTTCGAAGGTTCAAATGAGGAATGTTATGTTTCTTAGCTTAGGCTTATGTAGATTAGTTAGAGTACCAAGGCAGTCATAAATGAGATAGAATGATAGGACACTCCGGAGGCAAGGTGGCAGTATAACATAGATGGTGCCATGCATGAATGTAGAAAAGGAATTGATGGTTGGAGGACATGTCATAGTGGCGGCACCCAAAACAAAAAGACAAGATAGTTGCTATTAATGATTAATTAAAGATAGAATTACCTAGACCATTTTTAATGATGAGGGCTATGTACACTGCAGAGATGCTGCATCATTGTTGGAGAATGCACGCGTCATGGCACATGAGAAGCTTTTGGTGGTTGGAGATGACGTCCACTGCTCCATTGGTATGTGACCTGTAATTATTTCGTTGAGTGGTTCAAGAATCCATGTTCCTTGGGTGATGTCAGTGACGGCTTTATGAATACCCCTTCAAATGATATGCATGCTAATTTAATTTATTTTTGTGGTAAAGTAGAGGATGAGTCATGATGACCTCATCATGTGATGTGTCCACTTTACCGCCTGGAGAGGTGGGTCCCCTGTCTTATTATTGAAATTGACTTCTTTATGGACAGAGTGCCGGAGGTGCTCCTAGTTTGGGAAGCGCCGAAGGTGCTCCTGGTTTGACAGAGTGCCAGTGGTGAATTTGACTAACTCCTGGCACCTGATCATCTCTGGAGCTCAAATGTTTCCAATTGTCCTGAAGAAGGGAACTACCATTTTCTAGTTTTCAACTCCCTTGGTCAAGAAAGACAACCATTTGTTCGTTTTCCATCTTTCTCTTTTTTTAAGAAGGCAGCCATTTGCTAGTTTTCAACCTTCCTTGTTTTTTTTTTAGAAGGCAACCATTTGCTAGTTTTCAACCTTCACTTTTTTTTTTCTTTTTTTTTTCAATCCAACACTGTGACAGAGGAGGTATCCCTTGTATCAAAACACAAATCATTAAGAAACTCATCTTTAGTAGATGGTCTTTTATAGACCCTGATTTGATGATCATTTATTAGAAATGTGTTTATGCTTCCATCAATAGGTTCCAATAATACAGTTCCATTTTCAAAAACTTCCTTTACTTGATAAGGACCCATCCAATAAGTTTGTAGTTTCCCCTTGAACTCTTTGAATTTAGAATCATAAAGAAGAACCCAATCACCTTGTTGAAATGTCCTCCTTTTGATGTGTTGGTCATGCCATTGCTTCCTCTGATACTGATCCAGTTTTTTTTGCTAAATAGCCTCTGTCTGAATTTCATCCAACTCATTGAGCTGAAGAATTCTATTATGTTGAGCTCTAGACAATGGTAAACCAATATCCAATGTAGTTTTAAGTGTCTAGAGTTGAAATTCTATAGATAAAATAGGTTTTTTCCCATAAACTAGTTCATATGGTGAGAACTTTGTTGTGGACTTCCAAGTGGTGTTGTAAGCCCAAACTGCTTCAGGTAATCTGGTAGCCCAATCTTTTCTGTTCATTGCTACTGTCCTTGTCAGAATATTTTCAAGTTCCCTATTGGTTACTTCTACCTACCCTTTCACTTGAGGATGGTAAGGTGAAGATTTTCTATGTTTGACTTGATATAAATCTGTGAATGCTTTGATTACTTGTGAAGTAAACTGAGGTCCTCTGTTTGAAACTATTGATCTTGGGGCTCCAAATCTTAAGAAAATCTTATTGTAAAGAAAATCAACAACTTTTTCTTCTCTTGCAAATTGTAATGCTTCAACATTAGCCCATTTTGTAACATAGTCTATGCATACTGGAATGTACTACTTGCCTGATGATGGCGGAGAAATTGGTCCCACAAAGTCTAGACCCCACTACTCAAATGGTTCCATCATGACTTGAGGATGCAGTAACATCTCCTGGGTAAAGGTTGACTGTCCCATCCTTTGGAACTGGTCACAGTGCTGCACATACTTCTTTGTATCTTTATGAAGAGAGGGCCAGTAGTACCCAGGTCTAAGGATCTTGTGGATTGTCCTATGGAAAGAGTAATGGCCACTAGATGGTTCATCATGACATGCTCTCAACACATCAAAAATCTCATCAGCTTTTGCACACTTGCGTAGAATGAAATCAGGACCACATTTAAATAGTAAACCATTCAACCATTTGTAAGATAAACTTTCTTTAACCAAACATTTTCTTTGTTTTGAGGTAAAATGGAATGGATACAAGCTTGTAGCTAAAAGATTAGCTATGTCAGCAAACCAAAGTGCAGTGGAGGAGATAGCAAAAAGATGTTCATTTGGGAACTTGTCCTCCACTAGTTGGTTTTCCCCTCCTGTATGCAATCTTGACCAAAAATTAGTAACCAAATTAAACTTTCCTGGATTATCAACTATGGTAATATCAAATTCCTGCAATAACAATAACCACCTGATGAT
The DNA here is from genome assembly GCA_027924645.1 of Cunninghamia lanceolata. Lineage (NCBI taxonomy): Eukaryota > Viridiplantae > Streptophyta > Pinopsida > Cupressales > Cupressaceae > Cunninghamia > Cunninghamia lanceolata. The sequence goes on from BSBN01000547.1 coordinate 18,644,856, forward strand.
CCTTGCACCCACTACTAGTTTATTCATTAGGTACTTGATGCTTGCATGATCAGTGTGTACAAATATCTTATATCTAGTGATGTAATACCTGAATTTGTTTATAGCATAGATGACTACTAAGAATTCTTTTTTAGTTGTGTAATTTCTTTCTGCAGAGGTAAGCTTTTTGTTGATGTAATAAATTGCATGCATACTTTCTCCTTCCTCCTTTTGTCCTAAAACTGCCCCAATGGACTCATTTGAAGCATCATTCTGTATGTGAAATGACAAAATTCAATTTGGTTCTCTTAAAATTGGTGTGACAGTAAGCTTCTCTTTCAAGGTTTCAAATGCTGATTAACATTCTTCTGTCCATAGAAATTTTGTGTCTTTGTTAAGCAGGGTAAACAGGGGGGCTGCTATTCTACTAAAATTTTCTATGAATTTCCTATAGTAGCCTGCATGACCCAGAAAACTTCTAACATCTGTCTAATTTTTAGGTGAAGGCAATTGTGTAATCACTTCTATCTTGTTTTGATCCACTTTGCTGAAATGTGGTGTCCTAAAACAATTCCTTCCTCTACCATCATAAAGTACTTTTCATGGCTAAGGGATAATTGATTTTTCTAACAGCATTTCAGTACTTTCTCAAGGTTTGTGAGAGCTTCTTCAAAATTATCCCCATACACAGTAAAGTCATTCATATATACCTCGATGCATTCACTAGCTAGTTCAGCGAAAATAGCTAAAACAAGTCTCTGAAATGTAGCTGGGGCATTGCATAGTCCAAAGGGAAGAACTTTGTAAGCAAAAGTTTCCCAAGAGTAGGTGAAGGTGGTTTTGTCCCGATCTTCAGGTGCTACTTGAATTTGATTATACCCACTGCATCCATCTAGAAAAGAAAAATACTTTCTCCCAACAATGTTTTCCAGTACTTGGTCAATGAATGGTAAGGGAAAGTAGTCCTTTTTTGTGGCCTTGTTGAGTTCTCTATAATCAATACGCACCCTCTATTTCCAATTCTTTTTAGGCACTATGACAAGGGGTGAGACCCATTGACTATCTGAGATTGGATATATGAACCATGATTGAAGTAATTTTTCTATTTTATCAATCTTCTCTGGGGTTGTCTGACAGGTTTAATATCCTTAGTGTATATATGATGGGTACAAATCTTAGGAGGTATGCCTTTCATATCTTGGTATTCCCAAGCAAAATATGTTGAATGGAAAATCAAAAGTTGGATGAGTTTGTCTTCCTGTTTGGCTGTTAACTGAGTATTGATATTAAGTATTTTTCTTGGTAGAATCATGAACTATTTTGTGATTTGTTCCATAGATGTAGTTAACTTGGACATTGGAGTCATAGTATTGAGAGGACAAGAATGTGGAAGCAACATATGAAAAGTGGCTAAGTCTCTATAAAAGGTTTCCCCACAAGGAATGATGTTGGTGAGGGTACAATAAGAAGAAGTAAGAAGTTCTCTCCTAGAGTCTTGGGCGAGTTCCATCACATCCTCATTGATTAGGATGTGAGTAATGTCTTCTGTTGTATCATAGTATATTTCTTCTTCTAACTCCCCCAGATGTTCCTTGATGGTTACCATAGCTATTGAGGCACTGTTGTCATTGTTCTCTAGCTCATCCACCCATACTCTTCCTGTATAATGTATTGATGGTTTAGCTGGAGGATACAAAGATATTTTCTTCAAATCTATCCCATTAGAAATGACCATATCTCCAGTTCAACAATCAATAGATGTTGCTATTGTAGCCATCCCTGGTCTTCCTAAGATTAGTGGATAAGCATTTCTCTGGTTTCTAGGTACTAATATCAAGAAATCCATTGGAAATTCCCATGAATCTATCACAACTGGTACATCAGTGATTACTCCTTTTGGAACAACTATTGATTGGTCAACAAGTTAGAGAATTGTAGTTGTGGATTGGATACCTGATAGAGCTAATTGGTTCATTATGTGAACTATCATCACATTAATTGTTGCTCCCAAATCAACTAGAACATTTGAAATTTCTACCCCTGAGATGAAAACAGTTATGACAGGATTTCTAGGGTCTCCATATTTTAGGAGGAGAATTTCTCCCATCAATAGATCAACTACTTTTCCTTCCACTTGTATTGTGGAGCGAAAGTTTTTCTTCCTACCCTGCATTTTGATACAATACTGTTTAATGAATTGATTTATTTCTGGTACATCTCTGATTGCTTGGAGGAGAGGAATTTCAATGTTTAGTTGCTTGATTTCTTGTAAAAGTTCTGATTCTAGGTTGGTTTTGATTTGTTTTTGTAAGATCTTTTTCTAGGGAACATTTTGTTTAAGCAGTTCTGGGTATGGTGCTAGTTTTTCCATCTCAGGAGCATCTCTGGAGCTCTTGTCAGAATTGTGTTCAGGAATGTTCTCCAGAGTCAGTCTTTTAGGAGCAACTCCAGAGTTGTCCAAGGATGATTCTGCTAGCACTTTTTCATTAGTAATCTCCTCTGTGGGTTGAGTGGATGAATTTTCAGGTTCCTCATCATTGGTTACTTCAACTATAGTTGGAGGAGATGGTCTTGGGAATGCTTTCCCAGAATGCAGCTAGAGATTATTTGAATATATAGCATTAATTCCAACCAGATTTTCTTGCTCTATCATGTAAACAGCTGCTCCCTGTTTATTTCATGGGTTTAGTATAGGCTGAGTTGGTAAAGGTGGTTGGCTAGCTGGTTCATTTCGTGATTAACCTTGTGTGTTGGAGGGTCCAGTTAGTAAAGATTGTTGTTGAGGTTGGAAACGTCTAGGTTGTCCCTGGTATTGTTGATTATATCCTTGTTGAGATCCCCATTGAGGTTGCATGTTTTGTGATCCAAACTGTGGCGGCCACTGTTGATTTCCCCAAGGCTGATTTTGCTAATTTTGATTTTTCCAATGTTGATTTGGCCAATCCTGCTATCCCCAAGGAGGATTATTTTAAGGTCCATGCCAAGTTGGATTCCACTAATTATTTCCCCAATTAGAAGGACCCCTATAAGAAGGTTGGTTTGGATACTAATTATAAGGGAAATTCCCAGCTTGTTTTTGTCCCACATAGTTCAATTCCTCCTCTATTACAACATTTTTCTTACTCAATCTTTTCAAGGATGGAAGTTGACTACATTGACTGGTAGGATGTTCCTTATCACAGATCTGACAAATCTCTGATTTGTCCAAAGGGCATTCTCTCAATAGATGTTTGTTTCTACACCTAGGACAATAGATAGAGAGTGGTTTAGTTGCTCTATTTTGATCAGTTGTTCTAGTTTTTTCCTGAATCCCATCCAATGTGGTATTTAATTGGACCAAAATGTCCATTTTTAGATTTGCAATCTCTTCCATTAACTGTTCTATTTCATTCTTCCCTTAAAAATTTTTAGATGACCTCACTCCATCTTGGGTTCTAGAATAGTTCTTGCAGTGTTCTTCTATAGCAGGTATTTCCATTTTGTTGATATTCCCTTTTCCCATTAGATCCAATGCCTGTTTTGATTCTTTATCCAATCATTTTACAAATATGGTCCTAGCCAAGGAGTGATCCACTGGGTTGCCATACCTTCTCAAGGTGAAATTAAACCTATCCACATAGTCCTCTAAGGTCTCTTCCTCCCCTTGCCTAATTTTAAACAATTCTTCATTTTTATTACTGGATCCACAGTAATCTTGGTATTTTTTCAAAAACTCCATTTCCATCTGATCCCAGGAATGAATAGAATTCTGGGGTAAACCCATAAACCATCTCATTACAAAATCTTTTAGAGTTGAAGGGAATAGTTTGAGTTTCTAGTTATCTGATCCATAATCATAAGTTTGGCAGACTACTTTGAATTCAAACAAGAGCTGATTTGGATCCTTAGAAGAAAGTCCTCTAATATTTGGCAAGTGTGCTAGTGAGATATTCTTCATAGGAGCATTGTCTCCAGCAGCCAAAACAATAGGATAGGATAAGGTTTTTGGAGCCTGATTTTTCTCTTCCTCATGATTATCATTTTCCATGTTAAGTATTGGTTCTTCTCCCTTATGTTCTAGGAAATTATGTTCTATTAAAGGATCTTCCTGAAACTTTTGTTGTAATTCTTGGATATAATCGGCAAGTGGAAGATTTGGAGGATCTAAGGGATTATTGTTCTGAGGTGTAGCTTCCAAAGTAGGTTCTAGGTTTCTCTCCTCAACAAGATCTTTTGTCACCCCACTACTTTCCCCTATGGCTTGTTGTTGGGGTGTCTGCTTGATATATCTTCCTTTTAAATCTCTAGCTCTAACCATACAGATCTATCCTAAAAATTGTTTTAACTAAGTTTCCCTAATTAACACAATACATCCTCGATAATGGCACCAAAAATGACAAGGTGTCATTGTACCTCATCATTTAGTCTATTTTTAGATGTCAAAAATCTAGGGGCTGTGTCCTCGACTGTCTGGAACTAGGGATTCTACAGTTACAGTTTTCCTAGCTAATCTTAACAACTTCTACTAATTTGAAAAGATTAATATGTCTACTTACTAAAACAATTTAGGGAATGCTGAAACAGAATTAAACAGGAAATTTACTCAAAGCAATTCTCAAAAATAGTAACATGCATCTATCTAACAAAATCAATAAATACTTTTCATAACAGAAAGCTGAAGTAATAAAACATTTGTACTGGCCTCCTGCCTTGGTGGTGAGAGTGGGCCCTTGCTCCACACCCTTAGGGTTGAAGGCTACAGTAAAAAATCAGCACAAGAGAAGATCACAACTAAATCAAGTCCAATTCATTCACTTTGCATTCATGAAAAATATTGCTATCACAAAACTAAGATTACTGAGAATCAGAATAATTCAATCATTGTATATTTCTTCTGTTGTTTCTACAAGTATATATCAAAAAGAGTGATAACCTATCACTTATCTTCTCTAACAGTTCCTCTATGAGATGACATCCATCTCTTTATTGTACTAGCTGTCTAATTATGGAAAATAATCATGCAAATAAAAGAAGACTGAGTGGAACATAAGTCCACTCAAATCTCTAAGTTTGAGTCTTAATACATTTAGATAGCGAGGTGCTGAAAATATGGGTATTGAATCAGTTCTATTTGTAACTCATGCAAAAACTTTATAAAGGTAAAAAATATAGTAGTTTAACTAAAGATGACCCTTCACCACTTAGGTGATGATTTGAGTGAAATGAGGGGTATTAAGATCACTACTGAGAGTGCCTAATCAGCAGCTTATGCTAGAAATATGCCCTACTCTCAGGACGCGCTAGAGATATCTGTTCCTGTCTGCAGTTCCAGAGATATGTCTGTAGCTCCAGAGATGTCTATAGCTCTAGAGATATGTCCGTAGCTCTGGAGATATCTGTAGCTTTCTCTGTTCAGCTCTGGAGATACTCTAGACTCGCGCAGAGCTCCGAAGAGGCTTTCCTCATTTCTTCAAAACTTTAGGGGTCATGGTACTTTGTTATTGTCTCCGGAGATCATTGAAGACTATCTCTAGAGATGTACAAAATTATTGTTCCTGGTATCTACACCTATTGATTCAAAAAGAGAGAAGTTTCTATATTTTTCCATCAATTCCATGCACATTAGTCACTCAATCAGAAATTATAATCTTAAGTAATCTATCTCAATTAATCATTAACTAGAATGATCTTGCTAGCTTATTTGGGTGGAGACATTAAGAAAGATGGACTCAGGAAGGAGAAAAAGAGAGGTAAAAAGATGTATTTCATGGGTGCAACTTGGCAGTCATCACCATCTGTCACATGTCTTGTCCTTCTATCTACCTGAGTCCGCACCACTTTCTATCGCCTAGGTCTTACGTCCATTAGGGTTTACCCCAAACTACGTTGCCTCTGCGTCATCACGTAGGTAAGGCCATTTAGCAATGAGCCCCCAAGGCACTAGGTCAGTCCCTTAGGGTCCATTTTACCAGGAAAACAAGCACGAACAAAGCCCACTCTTTTCATACAAAATCTTAACGCAAGACATTAACCTATCTAGAGAAAAGCAAGCAAACACCTAAGACCTTCTAAATGATTTTACCTAAGTTATGGTAAGAAACAAACACTTCTAAATGCAAATATGTTGTGTGGTTGAAATCATGGTTAAGTTATGGCATCTTGATTTCTATTATCATGTTTTTCTATGCTACTTGAGGATGCCAAAAAGCTAGAGATGCTATGATGAGGGCATGATTATTTTTTTGTTTGTTGTTTGTGGATTAAAATTTAGTAACGTGAAGCCTTGTCTAAGGACATGATCAACTCAATGATCATTGAGGACATCAAAGGTCTAACATGAACGAGGGTAATCCTTGTCTATTGATATGCAAGAAATACTTGGGTCATCTCAGTTCAATTATATCTCGATGCTTGTATTAACTTGCTAAATCAAAATCCATGTAAACAATACTTAGGTCATCTCCATTTAATTATATCTAGATGCTTGTATTAAATTCAAAAAAAATTGCCCAATGATGAAATAAGCACTTCAAAATACTTGCACCATCAAGATGTCAAAAAAGCAAAAACATCCACCATGCGTCCATCATACATCCATACATTCATATCCCATGCAATAAAAGATCCAAACAATGCAGAGTAACAATACAAATCAAAGCTTCTGAGTCTTTCTATCAAGTCATTCTTTCAATCAATCTTCTATCTATCATTGTGTCATTTCTGTGTCGATAAAGTACATTTGGACATCACAAAAACATTGCATATAGGTGCATATCATATCACATGAGATAGTCATTTACATGATTAAATCAGTTGCATTACATAAAAAAGTGCATTAGGTCATCCATATACATTCTGCAATCATCACATAGTGTCAACAAAAAAAAATCAAAAACACAGACAAGTGCATCACATAAACTACATAATCATATAGATACCATTTGCATTTGCACATTAGGGGCATATCAAATAAACACATCTAAAGTCTACATTAGGTCACATAGCATCACATAACATCATATAAAATTGCATCAGATAAACATCATATAGACATAGCCAAAATACGCATCACATGAGCACCATCATACAAAATAGAAATACATCCATGGCATATAGTATACATAACTACATCTAGAGATCATAAATAGCTGCATCATCATATAAATATCATAAACATGTCCAATTGTACAATATCAAAAGGTCCATCTCTGAGTTGGTGTCACATATAATGTATACATCTCAAAAATAGTGATAGGTGTCTCAAAATACAAAAATGGTATGTGTGCATCTAGCTATCTGAGCCATCAAAAGGTAGGTACATAGAAGCTAAAATTTGTGTAAGGTTTTGCTAACTCTATTGCTATGAACCACTGCTCCCTGTAGTACCCTCTGTGTCTCCTCCTCTACTGACCCCAGACTATTGTGGGCTCATCACTGAGGCTCTCGACCTCTATCCACCTGCTCTCTACGAAGCCATGGACTAGCTCCTGTAGCTCAGAGCCCTCTGGTTAACTAGAATAGGACCATGGTACAGCCCCTGATAGTACTATGTCTGGGCCTATGCTCTTGCAAGCTCACCCTGTGCCTGCGCTAAATGCCCATGCATCTATGCCAACTATGCCTATGCCTGTTGCACCTACCCAACCAAAAAAATGCTAGTCACATCCATCCTAAGGGCTACTATCACTGTATCCCTCTCTACTCAGATAGTTTGTATCCTCTCCTTTGCCATATCTTGCTCTCTAGTGAGCCCTGAGATAACCTCTGCATCTGTACCTTGTCGAGCCACAACCATCCTAAGCTATGCCTGCAGCTGTCAAACCTGTCCTCTCAACATGGCAATGGCTCTCTCTTGAACATCTGACTGTGCAAGATCCTAAGGGGCCTGTGCCTGTCTCTGCTCCTGTGGCTGGAGCACCTACTACTACACCACCTATACCTACTACGTAACATGTTGTGCAACTTGCAGCTAGGGTACCTACTGCTGCGCCACCTACTGAGGTGGCAACATTTGTGCCAGCTGTACAACTTGTTGTGCAACCTGTGGCTACACTACTTGTTAAGCATGGGAGGGTCCCTCCCCAGATCTCTACCTCTACCTAGGTCGGCCTCCATCATCTCCTCCACCATCTCCTCCCCATCCTCCTCTCCCTCTCCTCGCCCTCCTACCAACCTTGCCCTCCTCCTCTAAATCTATCTCGTCCATGCGAGGAACTAGTTCTTTGGGCCCAGAGTATCTCAGAAATGGATGCTCTGTGAACCACTCCTCATAGTTTGGCGTCATCCCTGCATCTGCCATGTCTCACCTCATAGACCAGGAAATGTAGGGAATCTGGCAGAACTCTGCCACTGCCTCCTCCTAGGATTCCACTGGCCCCCATTTGAACCTCTCTGCATGGGTGTGTGCAAACACCACCTGTCCCTGTGGTCGTCCTTGCCTCCTCCCAAACTACCTCTACACCCTACTGATAATCTGTCTCTCTAGGATGAATCTGGTCCTGCCTATTAGCCACCGAGTCTGAAAATAGTAGGGCAGCTCATCCGCCTCATCATCCCAAGGGTCACAGTCTAGATATGGTTGCTAGATGACCACATCTACTCCATATAGTGCGTGCCTCCAGTACTCTAGCTTCCCCAGTCTATGCTGGGAAATCACTCCTGCGTAGCTGTAACTGTAAGGCTCTCCCCTCTGTCTGTGAAAAACACATATCGATCTAGTAATGGCAATGTGCTCCCATAGCTAGAACTGCAATAGTGAAACTCCTGCTGATAAACTTGCCCCCCTATGGTATATCACCTGACGCATATCGTGGTATAAATGTGCAAAAATAAAGACATCCCAAGCATAGCGGGTGCCCTCTATGACCATCCTCTCCATGATCCATCCCCATCCAATCAGGAACCCATGCGATCTCCTATCGAGACATACAACGCCTTTGATCAATCCCACAACAATCCCAGGGAAGTAGTTGTAGTCATCATAGATGTCCTACCAATAGATAACTTGACAATCCAGCTCAGGGTAATCAAACACTCGCCTACACTCTACGAGTCTTGCATCCTGCTATGGATCATACTCAACGAGCTCTCCCTGAATCGGCACGTGTAGTATCCTATACACATCCTCCAAAGTCACCGTCATCTCACCAGTCAAGAAATGAAAAGTCCCATCCTCGCTGTGAAATTTCTCCATTGTTACAGTTAGTAATCCATGGTTCACTCGAACCTCAGGCATAAAGCATACATAATCTAGGCCCATTGCACTGAGTGCCTCTTGATCTATCTCTATCAGGATGTGACGCTGCAATAACGGCATATGGAACTACTCCCTTGACTGAAGTGTATCTTGTATGTCCCCCTACAAAAGCACGCAAAGAAAGGCATCAACCTAAAGCGGCAAGTACCATGCTTAACATATCTATAGAATCATATCAACTAACTTAACATATCAAATTGATCAAAACAACACATTACATCTCTTGACTAGATTCTTGCAATCTCAGAGATAGCTTATCGATTGACACATCAAACAGGATGTCAATCAAATCAATTCTGTTAAGTAAAACTGACTATCCTATGCATATGTGCCATAACAAAAGGTAAATGCACTATTTCTTAGCAAATGTGCCACTTCTGATACATGCACCACTACATTTCATGCATGCGCCACCCCATATCGTATATGCATTGTAGAATGATGCATGTGCCGACCTTACTTGTGCATGTGCAAATTTCATGCATGCGCTGTTCTATGTCCTATATGTGTCACAGAATGATAGATGCATAGTTTCGTGTGTCATATGTGCCAAACTACGATCTAGCGCATTTGTCTAGCCTAAGTTTGCCTATCATTTATTGCACTCAAAATTGACCCTACGTGAAATTTTTTAAGATACATACTGGGGGTCCTGCCTCTGTTAGCCGGTCGAATCATTGGACTCACTCAAAGTGATACTCCTCATGCGGAATATCCATCCTACTATTAACTGCTCTATGCTCTATGCTCTCCTCAACTCTCAAAGCTAATCAACAAAAGCCAAGTGTACAAATGACTTGTCTTGTGGACCTAGCTCCTATATTTAGCATGCAAACCCTAAACTAGCTATGTGGTGACTATGACTACTTCCCGCACCCACTTCTACCTATTTCTTCCAGTTTCTCTGAAACGCATCCTATTTTCTTCAAACCTAAACCAAGTTTTACCTTCATCTTTGTGAGATTGTCCGTCTCTCATCTTTCTACTTTCTTCTCGTCCAATCTCCCAAGGGGACATCCTATCGTCGTTAAGCCTGTACCAGGGGCAAACTAGGGCATGTATCATTGTCAGAAACTCATTCTTTGAAACAACATGATAAAACACATTGCTTCAAAGAGGGGCAAAATGTATACACCTAAAAATGACACGACTCTGTCTAAATAAATATTCTTAATATTTATTTAAGTCTAAATTCCTCTATCAATAAATAAACAAACAAATTTATTTATTTGATTCATATTCTTCCAATAATTAAATAAAATCAACTTATTTAATTAAATTTCTAAATTCTTCTAATTCCTCCAACAAATTAAATAAAATCAATTATTTAATTAGTTCCTCAAAAATCATTCTAAATTAAATAATTCCAATTATTTAATTGTTTCTTCCAATAATATCTTCTCTAAATTTAAATAAATCAAATATTTATTTAAGTTGTCTATTTCTTCTAAATTGAGTTATCTCTAAATATAATTCAATCCTTGTGCACATGCAATTAAATATTCCTAATATTTAATAAAGCAAAATATCTTCTCATTCTCATGCAAATCCCTTCTTGTTTTAAATCACTTAACTGATTATTATATTCTTTTAATTGCTTTAACTCATTCTTCTATTTCTAACAAAACCTCTCATACAAAAGAAAGCAGGACACATGTCCTCTTTCTATTCATGCACATTCCTCAACTATTCTTAACCATTGATCTTCATTCTCTCAAGTCTATAAAAGCAACCCTATTCCTCCATTTCATTCATCCAGGCTTTAAGTAAACTTACTCTGTAGGAATCACAGTGTGCCTTTGGCACCAATTCCTTCATTCCTTGTGATCAACCAATTACCATACAATCATCATTGTTGTGAAGCTCATCTTCATGGTGAAACTATCATAGCCGTTCTTAATTGACAATCTTGAAAGAAAGCAAAGAAGTGCACTCTCTGAGGGCCCTACATGCAAGATCGATTGTGATAGGCAATCAATGGAAGCTCTGAATTAAAGAGGTTTGCCTTGTCTTGTTCATTGTTTGATTGAATATCTTTTGTTCATTATTTCATTGAGTTATTTAGATTATTTGATATTATTGATTGATCATTTTGATTTTCCAATAACACCTATAAGAAAATGCCCATTTCTAACCCTTAGGTTGACAAGAATAAGGCAAAAGTGAGTGCTAAGAGTAAACATGGGAACCCTTGTAACATATGGCACATCAATGAAAAGAAGGTTGTTATCCTTTAGGAAAGCTTTCTTGGTTTGAAGAGAAAGTTTAGCAAAATGTAAGACATGGTTTGTAGCATGGTCAAATTGAGTAAGGAGAGCCTTAACTGTGGTATGTCTAGCCTCAAGCTTCTTAAGGAAGAGATAGATAGGAGAAATATAAAGAAAGGAAAAAACATTGCCAAGGAGTCTAGTGTTGACTCTAGCTCTCTGTCAATGAAGTTGCACCATATTTCTAAAGAGAGGGATGATGTTTCTAGCCTCCATGGTATGGGCCATTCTACTAAGCCCTAGGTTGTGGTTGTTGTCTTCAGGTGCTCTGCTCTTGTTCATGGGTCTTTCTATTTATTTTGATGTTTATCTTATTTCTTGTTTAAGTTGTTTGTCTTGTCTTTGGGTGATTTGCTCTTGTTCATGGATCTTTCTATTTATTTTGTTGTTTATCTTATTTCTTTGTTTGAAGTTGTTTGTCTTGATTCCTACTTTGGAGTCGAGTGTCCTTTGGGCTTTGAGCCTTTTGTAAGGGTGGGGACCCTTGTTATCCCCTTTAATGTTATAAAAAACACACACCACAAAACTAAAAAATTAACCAATCTACTCCTACCAAAAATCATATTCATGCATTTTACCATTCTCTAAATGAGTAGTTAACCTAAAAAGGGAATGGTCCTCTAGCCTCATGGTGGGTCCTCCTAGATCCATATTGACCCCTCCTAGATCATATCTTATGAATGTATCATGCAAAGCATTGAGAGCTCTAAAAATACGAGCATGGATAAGAGAAGCAAAGTTTTCATCTTGAAGGTGTCGGGTTCTGAAAATCCACATTCCTCCTATTGCTTATGAATTATGTTAAACTTGTAAATTATAATGTCCTCATTTCATTCCCACATCTAGTTTTTCAAAAATAAGGCTTCACAAACCCCACCTTATATCCCTTTTTCTCAACTAGATATTATCATATCCATCAAACCTTGACTTTTAAGAGATATTTGGAAAATAAATAACTATCTTAAAATAAATAAAAAATTCCCTTGCTTTTCACTGCTTGAGATTATTTTTAAAAACGTTAATAAAATCCATATAAATCTCCCATACAATCTCACACCATGATTTTGTTATAAATGATTTCTTGGTTTTTTTAAAAGTAATTTTTTTCACTTTAAAATATAACTTCATTTTTCCACCATTCTCTATGAAATTTAAATTCAGCCAACAATTAATTTTCCTCCAACATTTCAATCACAATGTTCAAAATATTTAATTTGACATTTCAATTTGGCATACCTTTGATGGTTTCACATATCAACAAACACGATTTAAATAGAAAAAATATTATCTCTAGCTATTTCTGGCTAAAAAAAATTCACTTTTCCACTTGTAAGGATATATAGTCTCTTTACCTATTTCTGGCTTCAAGACCAAACATGACAATGAAATCAAGAATTACATTTACAAATATTAATAGAACATTGAAACTATATTATACTTGGGTTTTATATATTATTACATTATTCAGTAACATTTATAAAGGTCTTCACTCTTATAACTTTACAACTTTTCTTATAGGAACCAAGGGTTAAATTTGATGCTAGGCCCGTCAAGCAATCTTTTAATGATGATTATCTATTCAAAGGTGCCATTAAAATACTATGATATACTTTAATATAAGTAAAATTACATATAAACTTAATATATATATCATCATAATTATATATAAATTTTGACAGTCTATCCAAAATCTCTCCTTTCATGTGATACGATCTTTTTTAAATTTTGATTATATTTTAGGATAAAAATGTCTAAATATGACCATATGGCCATCAAATTTAAGTCCTAATAGAAACCAACTATTAATTACCCAACACAAACTATAAATTATTAAATTAACAATATTAAGTAACTATAAACTATAAATTATTAAACTAACAACATTAAGTAACTATAAACTAACACTCTAGATAAAAGAATCTAACACTTTCTCTATGTTGAGAGCCACCAAATTAGAATAGAAAGTAGAGTGAGATTTTTGGCTCTCCAACCACAAATTCTTGTATTTTATTAAACTTCCTCTTCTAAAAAAACACACTATTGATTCGAGAAACATTCTACACTATACTATGAACTTATACTAATGAACTAGAAGCATTCTACATTATACAATGAACTTTTTATGAAACTTTCTCTTCTAAAAATACACACCATTGAATCCAAAAACATTCTACACTATATTATGAACTTTTTATTAAACTTCTGCTTATAAAAATATATACGAATTGAATTGAAAAACATTCTACACTATAATATGAACTTATACTAATGAACTAGAAACATTCTACACTATATTATGAATTTTTTATTAAACTTCCTCTTCTAAAAATAAGCACCATTAAATCCAGAAACATTGTACACTATACTATGAACTAGAAACATTCACACTATACTATGAACTTATACTAATGAATTGTGGAAAACTCATACCTACTATTATGTTTAAATCAAATTTAAATTAAATCATTCAACGGAGACGAAGAGAAGATGGTGTAAGAGGTCCATCTGGTGTTGAGGAAGGCAGGTGGAGACGAGGATGCTTTTTCCTCCATCTTTTGCACATGACAAAAACATGATTTCAATTTCGTTCATGGTTGCGATCTGCACGTTTGAAGGCTTCCCCCATCCATGATCCGTCTCGTACAATGGAAATCTTGGAGAACCTACTGCGTTAGTTCCGTAATTCCACCCGGCATCCATAAGTAAATTCATAAGATTTCTTCTGTGTCCAGATTCGGCCCAGTCAATCAGATAATTGATCTGCGCTTCCTCAGTGCAGGAATTGATGAGTTGCTGGATAACATCCGCAGCTAAGGAGATGTGGGCATTTTTGAGAATGTTGGCTGTAATCTGCGCCAAACCCACAGATAAGCAGTTTCCAAAATAAGTTGGAAGCAGGGGCGGCTTAACGCGTCCCCTGCAATCAGCCAGCACCGACAAAGAAACGGCTTCTTCCGGTGGCACCTCGCGAGCTCTTATTACACATCTCCAAAATTGTGCGGCCACTGCAACGAAAGAACTCGAAGCCCCGCTTCGTTGTTTCAGGTCTTGTATTATCTCTTCAGTAAAGCAGAACGTTGAGTATATCAATTCAATTTTCCTTTTGGGATCCACCCATTTCTGGATTGCCTCATTGCTACCAGATGTTTTTAAATGCTCTGAATCGTCTGTTACAAACTTGAAAATCTTGGCTCCTGTGATATCATTTCTTACTATCTCATGGGCTTTGTAAGAAATGGGCAGGGGGCTCTTGTTTTCTCGTTTGAAAACTGTTCTGGCGTGCTGAGGAGGTTTGGTAATCGGGAGGCCTCTGCTACACTCTGCCCACGATGTCATGAAATGACAAAACGAGATTCCATCTGCTATAACGTGATGAATGGTGGTTCCGATGCATATCCCGCCTCCCTCAAAAGCCGTAACCTAAAATACCCAACAAAATACCAACATTTTTAAGAGAAAAGAGAATGATAAAGGGTTTTGTCATTCTACTTAAACATCATTCATTTTAATGGTCAAACAATGGATAGGAATTTATACTTCATTCATATCAAAAAGTCGTAAATATTTATTTTTATATATATATATAATATTTCTACAGTCCATGATATAGGAATGTATAGAGCTTCTGAAAGAGACTTGTGTTGCTTTTTTGGATCTTTGTTTCAGATCGAAAAAAGAAGTAAGAGAAGCTCTACACATTCTAATATTTGTCATATTTTTATTAGCCAAAATTGATTGTACTTAAACATCATCCATTTCAATGGTCAAACAATGATAGAAATTTATACCTCATTCATATAAAAAAGGTTTAAATATTTGTCCTATGTTTATTAGTCAAAATTGACATTTGACATCTTAATAGATGATATTTAAGAACAGCCTTTGCAAGCAATCCAAAATAGAAAAAGTTGTTTAAATACCTGTATTAACAGAAGCGGTCTGCTGTAATTTTCATCCCCGGAAAGATGGACCTCGTGGACAGGCTTTGGGAAGAAGGGCTTACGCCGAAACCCATCTTTCTCCAAGTCGTGGAAGGGTGTGTCGATTGATGCCTCCCTGAATTCCACGCCTTGGTCATTGCAATCAACCTCCGTTCTGCCAGATTCTCCCTTCTTCAACTGACCAGCCAGAGGATAGAAATACACCAAAGCTGAGGAGAGGCTTTTCTTTAAGCCCTGTATTAATGAAGAGTATTCGATCAGAGGAGAATGTGGGTAGAAATAAAGGGTTTGAACGTTGTTGATTGGTAACCAAACAAGATCAAGATTGGAGAGGAACATCGTCTGCCTCGGGGTCGGCATGGCCGGTTTCACAACACACGTTGTCCTCACTTTAACAGGGACTTCTGCTGCTGCTTCTGCCATTACTCTAGTTGCGTCCGTTGCTCTAAGTTTTACAACAAGGTATATGTAAAATCTTCAGGAGCCATTCAATGGTTGTGGCTGTTCCAGTTGTGGTTGTAGTTAGGGCCGCGTCTATCCACAAGTGTAAATATCTCCAACATAACAATCTCTCTTTGACTGTACTTGCATTTAATACCTGAGCCTCGTTCCTGTACTTGCATTTAATACCGGTTCCTGCGTTTTTAGTACCTGCTATGGCATGGTGCGCCATTTAATATGCAACTAATTGCCACTACGTGTCTCTTGTTAATTTGGTCTTCCGTGAAGCAAAACATCAAGTATACCCCTTTTCCTTCTGTTTGTGATCCACCAATTTCTGCCATGACTACAGTTCGTCCATTGCTAATGAGATCTTGTGAAGACAAATCATAGGCGTGGGCTGGCAACATGTTTCGATATCTCCTTCAAACCTTAAGGAAGACAACATAGTTTATGTTTTTGTGGTTGAGTTGGTAATCTTAATTCTGTAAGGTATTAGTGTAAAGGAAAAATACCTTTGCTAATGTGTGCATTTTATTTAATTATTCACATTAGTAAAGGTTTTGGACATTTTCTTATTGGCATGCTAGTAGGAGAATTTGTACAACTTGACTTTTCCTTTATGCTTTCAGAGTTTGAAGGTTTTTCTTTGCTTTTGCTTAGCATCAGAGCATTAAGACCCACAGTTTTCTTAAAGGTAGCATTTGGCACAATTTTTCGGTAGCAGCGATTTTCCTAACAAAACAACATGCCTCGACATGTCTAAGACATCATAACACCATGTCCCCCCATGTCCCATATGATAACATGATGATGGAGGATGAGACGACGACATCGTAAACGAGACATTTTTTCCGTCACATTTTCGGTTGTCCCATCACCCCCTGTATGCTAGAAATTTCAAAACTTACGAGCTAAAAAACCCTTTTTCCTTCATTTGACGCATATATTATTTTTATTTTCTCACAGCCACAAAAACAACAACAATTCCCTTGGAAGTTGCAGTGACCCAAAGCCCGGTGCAATAAGGAGAAGCTAGTTGCACCAATGAAGCCATGTGCCGCCTGTAGCTAGAAACGGGTAAGATGCAGGTTATATGAAAACGATAATGTTTATTTACGTTATGGTCTGGTTTGAGGGATTGTTGAGAATTATCAACGATGTCTGGTGTAATCTGCAGAGGTTTTTTTTTTTTAAATTCAGTAACAAAAAACGTAGTTTGATGTTGTTTTTGAAGCGTTTTTTTCCCAAAAATTCAATAACAGGAAACCCAGTTTGATGCGGTTTTTGATGTGTTTTTTACAAAAAAACAGTAATAGAAAACTCAGTTTGATGTTGTTTTTTATGTGTTTTTGCATAGTTGTGGAGGGGGTTTGTGGAGGACAATTTCTCAACAGTCAGAAAGGATGGAAAAGGTACATATATCTACCAATTTTGTCTTCCAACTGCCATAATAGTCTGAAACTATGAAGAGGACAAGATAGGGGTTTTGTTGGGTCAAAAACACTATTTTATATATGTTTCTTGGAAAAAAAATCTTGCCCTTTTGTTGGTTGTGAGTCATAAGTGGAAATTTTGTTTAATTGTGGGGTTTTGAAAAAAGGGTTTTGTTTCAAATGGGTTTTGGATGAATCTTCAAAAGCATAGCTTCCCTAAAGCACCGAATGGGTGTTGTTTTGTATGGTGTTTTGTATGTTAAGATGCCATTTTGTATGGTAAGTGACCTCTTATGCCATTTTGTTGGGATCACAAGAAATTACAGAAATGGGTTTTGGACGGTTGTTCATCGCCCTTAACCTCTCAGATGCACACATCTTGTTTTTACTTTGGAGCAGGTAATACAGAAAAGGGAGAATAGCCGCAACCCTTTCTGTTGCCTTTTGTTTTTGTATGGTGATTTATGTGATATGATGTCGTCTTGTATGGTGATTTGTATGTTATGATGTCTTAGGCATGTCATTTTATATGGTGATTCATATGTTATGATTTATATTCTTGAATAGTTATACCATAAACACAACCCTAATCATTAAAGGTTGAACCATGTTCATTGATTCTTGAAATTTAATGGTGAATCTTTAAATTAAACCATCTAAAATAACTACATTTGAAGATCAAATGATGAGTACCTGTACACTCAAAAGCATGACTTGGTAGCCTAGGGTGGTTGAGTTAGCTTTGGCAAGCACATGGACCCCTCTCTTTGCCACAGGGTGAACCTCCACATCACTCTCGCTCTCATGGAAGTAGCCTGTCAAGAGGAGGTGAGACACGGGGGTAGTTTGGCTTACATGAGAGCTAGATTTCGTAGAGTGGTCAGCTGGTCCTAGGGCCTTTCTTGTGTGTTGATTCTGATTTGTTGTTCTGTGGTTGTTGTAGTTGAAATAACTATATGACCCAAAGGATCACTAGTGATTATTCTCTGGTTTGGATTCTGAAGATTCTAACATTGCATAGGTTGAGGATTGTTCTTATTAATACTTCTATTGAGTTGGAGTTATTCTTTTAATTTTTGGATGATGACTTGTGTTTGGAATATCCTCAACCTGTGTTGTTCTTGAATCATTTGTTGATCATGTGTGGTCTAGGGTGAATTTCCTGAATCTCTTCGAGGATTGCCCTCATCCACTCGGCTCTAAGCCTAGGGCACATTCATGAGCCCAAATTGAGAGAGAGTTGGTTGTAGTTAACCTCAATTTGGCCTAGGGTTTGACTTAGGGTTTTATGACCTAAGGTTTGACCTTGTGTTGGAATCTAGGTTTTGATTAATGCTGACCAAAGTTGACCTTGTGTTGAAACCAAGGGTTTGTAATCTTTTGTGATGCTAATGTTTGTGTTTTTTTAGATCTTTATGGAAAAAAGTGCTTTTTCTAATCTAGGAATTAAAATATGTATGCAATCTAGTATATAGTTAACTAATGCAATCTAATCTATGTTTTTGTTTGAATTTCTAGATTTTTGGAATATTACTCTAGAAAAACAAAATTGCTTTGAAAACAAACTAATCTAAGGAACTTTGAAAATGAACTAATCTAACAATGCAAATCCTATTTAGCCTATCAAGGAAATTACAATATTAAATTACTATTCTCAAGAGAAAATTTAGATTTTCTAATTACTATAAAAGAAAAACACTAAAGAACCTGGAATATGAGACGTGTGAACCTCCACTATCCTCAGAAATCCTTGTGTTAGCAACCTCTTTGTCCTCTTGCAGCAGCAAGGATATCCTCTTAGCAACAACAAGAAAGGGAACGCAAAAAGAGATTTTGAAAGCTTGAACGCGAGCTTAATGTGAGCTTGTGAGCACTATGGGTTGCGATTTGGGTAGTGTATTGACGTGATATGAAGCTTTTAGCATAGAGTAGATGAAATAACAATAAAAGAAAAAGGCTCGAATGTCCTGTATGAGCATATGGATGCTAGTTGGAGAGAAAAACCCTGCAAAGATTGGATGCACAAATGAAATTGTCTCCCTTTGTGCTTGAGGGAGGGTGTATTTATAGGCTGAAAGAGGCTAAGAGAGGTGGGAGAGGATGGAGAGTTAACTCCTTTGATTGGAGAGTTAACTCAAAGGACCAAGGAGTGATCTGGGCTAATTAGGGAGTGATCAAGCCAATAAATCTTATCACTAAAGAAGAAATGGAGTTAACAAAAATGCATGAGTTGACAAGTTGAGATAAAAGGAGCTAATTATGCATGCTTGGAGGCTTGGAATAACTAACTCTATGTTTAGACCAAAAACTCATGCAAATAGGAAGAAAAATAGGTCAAAATGGGGCTTTTTCGAGTCAAAAACTCAAGTTCTTTTGCAATTGGAAAAATGATAACCTATTGCCCATGGTTCGACCCTTTCACAAGTCCGGGTCACCTAGGTGCGACCCATGGGTGACCCACAAAGGGGAGGTCCTGGGTTGGAAAGCAGAATTGGAGATTGTTAGTTAGGGGAAAAGGAGGTGAACTACCTCTGGAAATTAGTTGAAAATGGATCAAAATCCAAATCTCCACTTGCAAAA
The DNA here is from genome assembly GCA_027924645.1 of Cunninghamia lanceolata. Lineage (NCBI taxonomy): Eukaryota > Viridiplantae > Streptophyta > Pinopsida > Cupressales > Cupressaceae > Cunninghamia > Cunninghamia lanceolata. The sequence continues at coordinate 18,664,735 of BSBN01000547.1, forward strand.
GTCAAATTTCCTAAGGGAGATCCTGAAATAATAGGGGGAGATTTGGAGTGGTTGACCAAAGCTAAAACTTGAAAGTTGGAGATGGCTTGGGAGGTCCTCTAAAGGGATCCTAGGGGTGGGAATGGATGAAAAACACTATGGAAAGGTTAAATAACAACAAGAAGAGAAATACAGGGGGTAAAAGTACAAAGTTCTATCACACTTTGGGATAATCACATAATTTTGGTAGAGTCAATTTTAGCTGACTATGTTTCGATTGAGTGGCATTCGACCAAATTGATGTGGTGCCTTTTTGGTAATGATGTGTTGCCTATGTGGCCACATACATTCTGTCGAGTGGGTATCAGCCGAGCACCTTTCAGCTGAATACATTAAATATAAAATTAAAAAAAATAGATGTTGCGGGTATTTTGCGTTTTTGGTCAAATTTGTTGCGTGTGGACAGTGCTCACCTGACAACTTAGCCTACATATTCATCCAACCTCTGGGTAAGAAATCTTTTGAAGCATTCTTGTTATTATTTCATTTTGCATCAAGTTTAAATTCAACATCTTTCATGATTTCATATGATATGTTTAAATGTTATATGTGTAGGTTATATTGTTTGAACTTGCTTTTGTTGTTTGTTTACATGAGAAGGTTGTTTTTGTGAAGCACTATGGATGCTTGTTCATGCTTATATTTGGTTGGGTAAACATATTTAATTTTTTATTAAATTTTTTTAAAACCCTAGCCACCATGATTAGGGCAAAGGAAATGGAACTCATAAACCCTAGCCACCATGATTAGGGCAAAAGAAATGGAACACAAACCCTAGCCTCCATTGTAAACATTTGACAGGATGCAGTTTGACCTCTGGCAGAGCACAAGAGTTCTAGCATAATCTGGAAGGGTATATGGAGGAGCAATTGAATTTTTGAAATTAAGCTTCATCATATTTGTGTTCATGCTCAAATTGTACTCACATCTTAGTTTTTATTTTTGAATGTTAATAAAATGTTAGAACCTCATCTAAAATAGAGACAATGTAAGCTCAACTTTTTTGTAGCACAGGACACCCTCAAACTATATTGTGTAGCTCTATTGTCTAACAACCATAGAGAACAAAAGAAGGAAATTAAATTAATGTCTTGAATGACCAAATTAGGTCAATTGTGAAATTGTGACTCAAACTTAGACAATGTTGTTGTGTATGCATGTTGAAATTCATTGCCACATATAAAGGGTAGGTTTTATATTCTTAGGGTCAAAATTTTTAGTGCCATTCTGATAAATCCACTTAATATTTGGTGCTGAAATAGATCGGCTTCCTTCCACTTGGATACAAATTTTTAGATCGAAATGATTGACTTTTCTCTGTGTTACGGGTGGATTTTTTCTATTTGTTGTGTTTAAGAATATTTTAGTAAGAGTTATAGAGTAGATTTTAGTTTTATTTATGTGATCTAGTGATTTTTCAAGAGTTGTGTTCTATGGTTATAAGTCAATGTTTAGGAGCAACAGACCATTTCATATAGTATTATGTAGAAACAATTGCTAACAATACAACATGACATTATGTGTTATGTTGCTTTTGAGACTCTAAAAGGTCACAAAGTGAGTCACTGTGGGAAAATAGGGAGATTTGAGAAATAATACATTGGGTGCCATTGTTTGGTGCTCTATTTCACATGTCTATTGTTATTTTTTGTTCTACATAAAAGTCATTTTAGGTCACTTGGTAAAATTCATCATTGTTTAGTTGGATGCATCATTTTAGGGAAGTGAGTCCAAATATGTGTCATGTCTCCCACAATCAAATCTAGTAACAATACACAAAATTACTTATCCTTGTCTTTAGGTGGATTTCAATGGTAGTAAATGAGATGGGTGTTTTTCTATCTATTTGTGTCACATGGCACTTGCTTTCTTTTTAGATGTTGGAGTTTCTTTCAGCAGTCATGGTTAGCATGTCCAAGACCTAGTGAATGAAGTATTGACTCTTGGAGGGATCTTTTGGTCTCATTTCAAGAGAGGAGGTGTCTTAAAACACCTTATAATGTTAATTAGCCATTTTTCCAACCAATAGATTAGCACTAGGAGGACCACCAAGCTGGAACTTAGGATCTAGTTCTCACATGGTCAAGGTCTTTTGAGAATCAACCTAAGATATTAGATCCTATCTAATCCTTTAAATAAACTTTCCTTAAGTTAATACAATTTCCTTTAATACTTGTAACCTATTTTTTTAAGCTACAAATCAATCCTCAATACCAATTTATTAATCCTTTCACTAGAACCATTAGCTTATTAACCCATTTTTTGTACTTTTGAACTAGCCTTCGAATTAATTCATAGTGCTTCAAATTCAACCCATGGAAACACCGCAACTTTGGTTAGAAAGAAAAACAATCCTTTTAATGTTTTAGGGCTTGGTCATGATTTTCCTAAGAATCCTTGAAAATTTATCCTAAAATTTTAGTATAAAAAAGTTTGCATAGCCAAAGAGCACATATATGCTTATAAGGATGCCTAATCTATGCCCAAATTCATCACGAGGATGTGGCATGCCAAATATTTCCATACACATTGGATGAATCCACTTATAATTGGTATCTTAGCTTGCCAACAAGATCAACACCTTTTGGGATGATTTATAAAATGTGTTCCTCAACCATTTCAATCTACCCATTAATTCTATTGTATATCATTAGTTCGCCACTTTTCATATAGAGAACCTAACAAGTCTATGAGCATATTTAATAGTTAGTTTTATAAACTATACACTAGGCTAGTTTCTACTTATAAAATAGTAGAGGCCATGACCATTTAGATGTACCTTAATGCTCTTGATTCATTGACATTTATGTTCATAAGGAGTGCTCTTGCATTGGCTACTTTATTTTAGGTGTACGATTAGGCCATGATGGTAGATAGATAATTGAGGCCCCAAGGATATGGTTTAGGACTATATATGTGTTAATATATGTGCCAAATTTTGAGAGGACATGTGACATGATGCTATATAGATGTTCACATAAAAATGTAATATTTTAAAAAAAATTAGTAGATGACATGCAGTCTACACGTACAAAATTAAATTGTTTGACATAGACAATTATGTGTTGAATTATACTTACAAAACCTTATTTATACCAAGCTATATTTGCATTAGGATGGACATGTTGAACCTATTCATGACTAATAGGTCTCACCAACATCAGTGATAACTAGTGGACCTACTTTGGAAGTTGTGGAACAACATCAACAATACACACCTACATCAGAGAAGAAATTGTATGTTGATAGGTGAGCAAAACACAACATCCCCATCTTCTCTAATGTAGGTGTGTATGTTGATACATTTACATTCCACAATCCAAAGTACACACTATCAATGATGTTGGTGAGACATATCAATCGTTAGGTGTAGAGAATTGGTTCAACATGGCCATCCTAATGCAACTATAGAGGTATAAATAAGGTTTTGTAAGTATAATTCAACATATGTACCAACAAAACCTTAGTAGCATTTGCTAGAAAATAATATAAAAATAAAACATAATTAAAATCTTTGCATTAATAAAGGTACCATTTAGCTTAGCCATTCATAAATTAAGTTTTTCCAATATCAAGAAAATTATTCCATCAATTAATTAGTTTGAAGACATGCCAATAATAATGTTTTTGGAATTGTCCCAAATTATCAGCAATAACATCATATTAGCTAATTATAGTCTGATCAAATCTTTCCCAAGAGGTGATGTTATAGGGTGATAGGATTCTTTCTAATGCTTGATCATTCACTTTTAATTTCTAAAGTTAGAGCTTCTATCCACTGCAATTTATCCTCGGCAAATGGATGCCATTTTCAGAACCTTTTACCTCAAAAGCTAAGTTCTTTAAAGCTATTTATAGTTGTCAGTTGTTAAACACAAATATTAATCCAAAAGTAGATACAATATTAGTTCTTGCTTAAAAGACACAACTCAATATTACATACCCTGTAAGATTTATTCTCGAGTGTGGTTGACTTTGGCATTAGAAAATGAATGAAACCAATAATCTAAGAGCACTAGAGTTGAGGTTATTGGTATTATTGTCGGTAAGAGACATCATTTTTCCATAGTCCATATTAGTGAATATGAGTTTTTTCATATTCAACTGTGTGAGAGTTCAACGTTTCAGATTCAATGGATCATGGAGTGTGATCCGATCATCTTGATGATGGATCATGGAGTGTGGTCTAAAACATTGATGTACGAAACTCTCACACAGGTAAATCCAAAAGCATTTGTATTCATTATTGTTGGTGTTTTGTGCTTTGAGTTCAGAATAATGTTAGACAGAGAAATAATGTTGGCCTTATCTTTCTGGGTGAAGAGTGGATATTGATTTTACTATATGATGAGATTTAATTTAGAAAAAATCAAAATTGACCATTTAATTAGTTTTGCAAGGTTACCATTGGAAGCATCTATATGAGGCAGGCGAAGATTTTAGAGGACACTTATAGCAATCAGGCTCAGGCTCCAGTGCCTCAAATTTAATATCCCTGTCTGGATTATGCTTGGTAAAGTTCTTTTATATGCAATTGTAGGTGCAAACTTATATATTACCTAAATAAAATGAAAAAAAAGTATATAATTGACTCTACATTTAGAGCCACAATAAACTTTGCATGAATGCTAGACACTGCTTTTTCTACCATGGAAACTAGTCACATAGCATGGGTGGCTGCTCAAACCTATTGATGCTATCATCTCTCTTGTATGCCAATTCCATAAATTTCCCATAAAATAAACATAATTGTTGGTAACTTCAAATTGCGAGCCACAAATAATCTTTGCATGTTAACCAGTCCCATTGAACAAGTGACTGCTTGGACTTATTGATGATGTTATCTCTTTTCGTATATCAATTCTAAAAGTAGCATATGGCTTGGCTATAACTAAACAAGCTTCCGTATGGAGGAGCAATTGAATTTTTGAAATTAAGCTTCATCATATTTGTGTTCATGCTTAGATTGTACTCACATCTTAGTTTTTATTTTTGAATATTAATAAAATGTTAGAATCTCATCTAGCATATAGACAATGTAAGCTCAACTTTTTTGTAGCACGAGACACCCTCAAACTATATTGTGTAGCTCTATTGTCTGACAACCATAGAGAAAGAAAGAAGGAAATTAAATTAATGTCTTGAATGACCAAATTAGGTCAATTGTGAAATTGTGACTCAAACATACTAAGACAATGATGTTGTATATGCATGTTGTTGAAATTCATTGCCACGTATAATGTAGGTTGAATAAGAATGAAATTTGGAAAAAATGATACTGTCTTCATGATAGTCCCTTCAATACCATCCAAACTTAATTTGAGCTTCTCCTGCAGTATTGTTCCTTAGGCAATATATTAATGTCAATCTCTTCAAATGCCCACCTCTTTTATATGTCTGTAATACTCAGGCAGAAACTCATATTGTTGAAAAAATCATATTCTGCCTAAAAATCATATTCTACAGGTTGCATTTTTATATTTTCGTATGCTTAAAAGAAAAATGCTTGTACATATTTAATATTTTTGGTTTTAATTAAATGCAGATCTCTTTACATATTTATATCTAGATATGGTTGATGATCAGGGTTCTCATCATTCCACGCAGTCTTAGCATGAAGCTGAGGCTAGGAATAATTTTTATAATGATAGCATTTCTAGATTAGAGAATGCCTTGAAATGTTTGGACCAAACTATACACAACTCCCCAAATTTGGCTAATAGAGATAGATTAGTCAATATTCAGTGTGAGATTAGACATATGATTGAGATGATAAAATCATACAATCCATATGATGATATTACCACTGAGGAGTTTTATATGTCACTTTCTAGGACTATTACTAGCACTGAGAATATCAAATCTATTTCTGATAGAGTTTCATTACATAATGTGCATAGTATGTTCCCTTTTTATACTGGGAAAGACAAAGTTAGAGGATATACTATTACCAAGTGTACAGATGCACTTGTTGGTCCATTTATATATCCCAAATTTTTGGTAGCCAATCATAGATGGCCTCATAATGATGAGTTGCCACTATATTTTTGCAAACAATTATATGCTGAGTTCCATTTAGGATTATCTGTGGATTACACATCTATGCCCACACATGTTGGACAAGGCAAGGGGAGGTTTTCTGATAAACCTCAATTTAGACGTCCAAATTTTCCACTGCCTAAAAATAAGAGGGCATTAGTTGGTCCAAACCTTTTGGTTCTTCCAAAATGTTTGGAACTAGTAGTAGGAGATGTAGTAGCTGCACCGACTAGATCTAGGCTTTTTGATAGTATGACCATGATTGCCACTCAGGTTGATCAGATGTCATCTAATCATGTAGGGAGATATTTATTACGTCCACAGATTAGCCTTCCTCCCACTGAGGCTACATCTACGAATTATGACCCCTACATTTGTGTGGATCTACCATCCACATTAGATTGCACCCATATGAGTGACACCATTGTACGTAATGTGTGTTCAACTTCCATTATTGATTTACTATCAGCATACCGGTATATCAGTGATGAGTATGGGATTTCTTTGGATGTTGTACCGAATCATATTAGTTTTTATTTTTGTGTTCATGCTCAGATTGTTCAATATCATTCACAAGTTTTTACACTAGTTTCCCAAATTCCTTTACCAATTTTTATTCAAAGTTCCCCCCTTCTCCTACACACCTTCCTTATACCTCCCTATTACATGATTTGGTAACTCCTCATAGATAGGGAGTTCTTCAAGAGATGATAACTGATTTACTGAATTCACCACTAATGACCAAAACCTTTTTGTTCCCACTCCTAATGAGCCATCATCTACTCCATCCTTAGAGAGAACTCTCTCTCTCTCTCTCTCTCTCTCTCTCTCTCAACTTGAGAATGTTTTTGTGCATGTACAGGAAGAAGAAAAAATAAATCAAAGTAAGGATTAGGTTGAACAAAATGAGAAGGATGTAAATTTAAATAGTGAATAAAAAATAAGTTAGGATAAGGAGTAGGAATTACAAAATGTGGAGGAGAATATGGAACAAGAAGGTGAACAAATGAAAGATTTTGAACAAATTATAGGGAGCACTGAGAAAATAATCCAAGGATGTTTAGGTCAAGGGGAAACTTCTTGTTAAGATGATTCCACTCTAGCTACAATTTCCACCTAGATAGATATTACAATTAAAAAGAGGAAAAGAGTCATGAAGCCTTTGTTTGATGAGTTTTATTCTATTTATTCAATGATTGATAAAACTCCTTCTTGGAAGAAACTTAGGATTGTTCTTCCATTTTTACATATGCACAAGGTTAAAGAATTACCAAGATTGTGACCCCTATAGTTGATATGGATGAAAGGGAACTACTATCCTCTAAATATTAAATCTTAAGGGTCAACCTAGGGGGAAAAACTAGAGATGTTGAAATTCATGATATATAGGTTTCTATCACCATTTTTGTTTGAAGAATGGACAAATATACAAAAGGAAAACAAGAGTTGAAAGAATAGCTGAAATATTTAGTATCATATATCAAACACTCTGTTAGACCCCTACAATCCTCTGGTAATCCCATGGCAACTCTAACCATAGTTTCTTAGGAAGATGCTTATGTTATAGAGGAGAGGACACATATCTCAAGTGATACCAAATATTAGTTGAATGACTTACTCTCATATGGATAAAAGAACAATTGATGAAGCCATGGGTTTACATGATAGATTAAAAGAAGATTCAGATCTCATTAACAATAGCATTTGAGAGTTGGCAACTCAAAGGAAAGAACTTGGTAAGGCCTACATATGAGAAATAAATGTTAGCTATCATTCATTGAGTTAAACAATGACACCAATATCTCATGGGAAGACACTTGAAATTCAAGATAGATCATGAGAGTTCAAAGTATTTTAGGAGCAATAATTATCTTTGGAGGGAAAAAGATAAATGGGTCGCCAAGATGCTAGGTTATGACTTCAAAATTATTTACAAAGAAAGGTAGGGATAATATTGCAACTAATGTCATTTCTTGACAAGAAGTAGACAATTCAATAATTTGGGTCATTTCTTTATTTCATCTTGAGTGGGTATAATAAAATGAGCTAACAAAGAAGTTCATTTAAAAAAATTAGTAGAACCCATCTACTTGAGATAAGTATGCTTGGAAATGAGATTCCTTACAATATTGATCTACGAGCATCTTAGGGGTCATGTAATCTTGTGTTACCCAAAAATATGTTTTGGTGTGTAGGTCTTGTTCACACACATTTTCTTTATTTTGTGCACAAGATCTTCCCTATGCATTTGGTTGCACTAATCATATAATTGCAAGATGGTTTGGGTACATTTGATCTTTAGAATTGTGTGCATATGTTCCTTGGTGTGCACAACTATTTTCCCATGCACACATATTTTGATGCCACAACTATTTTGATCCTATGTGCTTTAGCTAGTTCTATTCAATCTTTGTTTCTATGCATAATACTCACCTACTTGTTAAAGAGTCAATTGGTTGATAACTATTAGCTGATTGTTTAGTCAGTGCATGAAGATGAACATTTGCTAGGAAGGTAAATTGTTGCAAGGATCTTAAGCAATTGCTAGGTAGATGCACCATTCTTTTGGATTCAAATGGTTGAGGGAGGCTTTAAGAACACACATATATTGAGCCATCACTCTAATGTCTAGGGGAAGGTCATTCTAGGAATTAGCTCAAAATGTTGGCTATTTAATACCCTTTTGGAGGAGAATGAGTATCTCATTAAATACTAGAATGGATATAAAAGAGATGAGCTACCTAGCATATGGAATGAGGTTAAGCCTACATCTCATCAAGTATTTTACACTAGAGGGTCATTTTCAATGTGTTTTCACTTACCACTTTCTCCTTCTTAACCATTTGCACCATAATAATCATATAAGCTTCCCCTTCTTTTTTCTATCATCGCTTGTTAGCTCATTGAAAGAAGTTTTTAATAACAATGTTATTTTTCCCCTACATCAAGGGTTGATTTATTATTTATATCACTTTTATTTAAATAACTCACCTTCCCATATTGTCTATCATGCTAATGATAAATCTAACCCTCGTGTGGGTAAAAATAAAAAGGCTACCACCCCTTCCCTGTGTATCCCTGAGAAGTTCCCCATAGTTAACCCTACCCCTACTATTTTTCATGCTGATAAAGAGGTCATTCCTAGTGCTAAAAAGAAAACCCATACCCTAAGGATCTTTGAAAAGTTACCTAATCAACCTCTGACACCCACCTCTAATATATCTCTTAGGAGGGGGAGTTTGGAATTAAAGAAGATAAGAGTGAAATTGGTGGGTGACAATAATTTGGTGGCTAGAAGGTCCTCAATAATATTAGTCTATTAATCTAAAGAAATTGTGACCCCCTTGTAGAGGGAGAAAAAACAGTTCTTCCAGTGAGCAAGGGGAGGAGTTGGGTGACCATGGGAAGTAAAGTTTGGACTTTAAGGGTATCAACTTAGCTATGGAGATAAGTGAGGACAACTACATGTCCAAGTCTCCCAAGGCTTCCCCTACTATCCACAAAAGAGAGAAGAAAAAATAGAGAAATAAGGGCAAGTTCTTGGTCTATAAGGAGAAAAAGGTGAATAAGAAGCATATACACCTAAAATCGTCTCATCCCTATTCACCAGTAATTAGGAAATCACTTAACCATTTATTCTATAATTAATTAAACAAATTCTTATTTATTTGAATATTTATCCAATTCCCCTTTTGACAGTGATTAAATAATATTTTATTATAAAATTACTATTCATCACTTTTCATCCATACCTCTTCTTGGCATTAATTAAATTAATCATTTATCATCATTCTTCTATAGTTCACCTTAGGTAAATAAATCTAATTATTTATTTACATAAGTGCCTCACCCTCATCCCAAAAATTAAATAAATATTTTCATATTTGTTTATTTCCTATTTTGTTCACTTTTGATTAAGTTGACTAAAATTAATTAATCAACTTAATTTCTCACTTGCATAATCCTAATCCATAATTAACCCATTCAAACCGCTCACATTTCTCAAAATGTACAAAGGAATGGGTCCTTTTTACACACCACATGGGTCTCTTACAAAGGGATGGGCAAGTCCTTTGCATATCCCTCTAAAAAGAGTCGTTTTGTCCTACTTTGATCTCATCCATTCACTTTATCCAACACACCTCTCTACTTTGATCTTTCCTCAATCAAAGGACTCCACTTGTCCTCCAATCCCATCATGACACTTGGTGGCCTCTCACCAACCTAATCCCTTAAAAAATACTCAACTATTGATCTTTCAAATCAAATCTAGCCCTCCAATTGTCCATGATCCAAAAATTTATAAATCCAACCTCATTCAAGTCATTTGCAAGTCTCCAAGTTATGCAATATTATGTTACTAGTTTGAGGAGCAATCACCATATCAACATGCAAGAGCACATCCAAAACAATCAAGGTTTGTATTTGTAGTTAACTAGTTAGCTTCATTTTATGTATGCATTCCTTTAGTTCTATGCGAGGTTTCTTAGATTATGAATAAAACAAGTTAATGCATTTTAGCTTGTTTGTTGTGTTCATTTTCTATGTAATACAAGAAGAAAACTATTGGGGGAGATACAATTGCTAATAAGAATATCCCTATTTCTAACCCTTAGATTGACAAGAATAAGGTAGAAGTGAGTGCTAAGAGTAAACATGGGGACCCTTGTAACATATACTACATCAATGAAAAGAAGGTTGTTATCCTTTAGGAAGGATTTCTTGATTTGAAGAGAAAGTTTAGCAAAATGTAAGACATGGTTTGTACCATGGTCAATTTGAGTAAGGAGAGCCTTAACTATGCCATGTCTAGCCTCAAGCTTCTTAAAGAAGAGATAGATAGGGGAAATACAAAGAAAGAAAAAAACATTGCCAAGGAGTCTAGTGTTGACTCAAGCTCTTTGTCAGTGAAGTTGCACCATATTTCTAAAGAGAGGGATGATGTTTCTAGCCTCCATGGTCTGGGCCATCCTACTAAGCCCTAGGTTGTGGTTTTTGTCTTTGGGTACACTTCTCTTGTTCATGGATCTTGTTATTTGTTTTGTTGTTTAAGTTATTTTTCTTGATTCCTACTTTGGAGTCTAGTGTCCTTTTTCCTTTGAGCCTTTTGTATGGGTGGGGACCCTTGTTATCCCTATAAAAAACACACAGCACAAAACTAAAAAATAACCAATCTAATCCTACCAAAAATCATATTCATGCATTTTACCATTCTCTAAATGAGTAACTAAGCCTCATGGTGGGTCCTCCTATCCATATTGACCCCTTATAGATCTTATCTTATGAATGTATCATGCAAGGCATTGAGAACTCTAAAAATACAAGCATGGCTAATATAACCAAAGTTTTCATTTTGAAAGTTTCGGGTTCAACTAAATATGCACGTTGTTACAATGATACCTTATAACTCATATTACAATATATATATATATATATATATATATATATATATATATATATATATATATATATATATATATATATATATATATATATATATATATATATATATATATATATGGTCAAATTCCTATTTAAAAACTCATATTCATGAAAGATATGCATAAAAAAATGACATGATTAAGACATTATCTTTGTGGGTTCAAAACTTGTAAGCTCCAAATTCATACTCTTTCCTCTTGCCAAATATGCCATGCACTTATCTTAACTACTTTAGGTTCAGACTTTATTTATAAAAAGATCATTTCAAAACTAAGTTCTTGATAAAGACTATATAGCCTGAGATTTTACCCATTCATCTTTGAATAGTGGATAAAAATAGTAACTAATGTGGAGCCTTTCCGGTTTGAAAGACATTAAAACTAGACGAATTTATTTATCCACATTCCTCCTATGAATTCTTTTAAACATGTAAATTATAATGTCCTCATTTCATTCCCACATCTAGTTTTTCTAAAATAAGGCTTTACAAACCCCACCGTATATCCCTTTTTTTAACTAGATATTATCATATCCATCAAACCTTGACTTTCAAGAGATATTTGTGTTGGAGTAAATGGTTTTACCATTTACTATGCTTAAGTTTTATTTAGGTAAATATTATTATAGTTAGGTGCATGTAGTTTTGGGTAGTTGTTTTTCCTGTGCTGGGAAGTTACATACCTATTACCTGTTTTTCATGGCTTTAAAAGCCTGTACCATATGTAAATTATTCATCTCATTCTCAATGATTTTCTCTGGTGAAATATTTGTTTCTCTCATTTGTGAAGGTTTTCTAAAGTTGGCCATCCTGGGTGTATTGGTCTCACATGGTATCAGAGCCACCCAATCCGTGAATTCTTCCTAAGAGATTTCATCAGAGATTTATGGTGAGATCATCATTCATGGAATACATTTAGAAGAATGTTCATATTTATCAATTTTTGTTGTTTGTGCTAAGGAGAGATTGAAGGATATTTCTGGCAACTTTTTTTGGAATGTTTGGAGTATTGTACACCGTCCTGTATAATATTTCTGATTCCTGTTTAGCATATTCAGCCTAAAGGGCTGATTTTGTACTGGAGTGGAGGCACAAATTTAATCCATTATGTAAGGAAGATTGGAGGACGTTTTTGTCTCAAGTGTTGAAGGCATTTACCAGGCCACAAATTGGGTGATTTGCATTTTTTTGGAGAGGCACCCTATGATCATTGAAATCGCTGGCTACTTGGGCATAGAGCAAGCATGGAGGAGGCTGCTGGAGGCATTCAACAGGCCATTGATTGACCACTTAGACCAGTCCTTCTCACATGGCACTCAGTTATTGAAGTTTTCCCACTAGAAGATACATTTGAAGGCAAACCTTAGTACTTTATAAAGTCTTTTGAGAAATATTTGCTAGGGTTTGCTACAATGGGCCCGTCAATGGTCCTTTTGAGCATTTTGCATGGGACATTTATCCCACATTAGTCCCATGGAGAAGCTATTTTCACTTTATATTCACTAACACTTGGATTGTATGGTGAAGTTGTGGAAAGCTTGTGGTGAATGTTCTTGTGACTTGGAAAATTGCTTGGTGTCTTGTTGTTGGCTGTTTGGAAATAAGATCGATTTATCTTGGTGATTTAGAGTCCACTTGGCCCGAAAGGCCCCATTTTTTTGCCCTTATGCAGTAGGTGGTCATGTGGGTGACCAAGGGCTTAATCCATCCCTTCATTCATGCTTTGCACACCATATAGGTGACCTTTTTCTTCCACAAAGCATATCTTGGGCATCTGGAGTCTGATTTTCGCATTCTACATATCATCAAAAAGCTGACTTCACCAAGCTCGTAGTGGTATAGGTAACTCTGCCTAATTTTGCTGATTTGAAGGCTTTATTTGTAGTATTTGGGAGTTTCTAATTTTGTTGTTGAAGGTTAAAGTCTTTGTAATTTTAGAGATTTGTCATAGTTCATTATGGGGTTTTCAGTTCATCCTGCTATGATTATGTTGAAAAGGGGAAATTATAAACAATGGAGAGATGGTATGATAAAACATCTCAGATGGCTTCATTTGTTGCCACATTTGTATAATCTAATTCCCCTTCTTGGTACTGATAGTAAGAAATTTGCATGGAATTGCAAAAGGGATCATGTCCTAGGAGTTATTGCAATGAATATTGATGATGCCACTTTGAATGCTATTGATCATTTTGAGTGTCCTCATATGCTTTGGACTAAAATTTGGGAAATACATGGAGATCTAGATACTCAGTTATTCCCAGGTGATCCTATTTCAGATTGTCTTGTACCTCTTCATTTTTTAGATAGGATACCCTAAGATCATGCTATTATGCAGGAGTTTGAAGTTTTGGAAAACTTTGAATGTTTAGATGAGGATGATGAGGGTTCTTCAGATGCTCCTTCTTCTCCATTAGGGACAATTGATGTACCTTCACCTTCAGTGATTCATTGTGTAGAGTCATTGATTGAGGCTCCTATCATTCTTGTTCAACGGGACCATTCATCTTTTGGTGGTGATTCATTGAGCACATCCAGTGATTCATCACAACCGGTATCTCATTGTCTTCTTGATTGGGATTCATATTTGTTGGACATTAGTTCCTTGTTCATAGAATCTCATATTTCTGACTTGGAAGACACATTTGAGGGTATATCCCTCCTATTTGATGATAGTTGTGGTACAACTGTTGTCACTCCATCTTTGTCTTTGGAGAATATTCAAGATCAATTTCCAGTGGTACCTTGATTGTCACCTCCTATTGTGATTGGGCATGTTCCTGATTGGTTCATGGCATCATTTTCCAAGGTCTTGGTGACACATGAGTAGATCTCAGAGACATCTTCATTCTTCATCCTTCTTTCTTTCAATTCCTATTTGGAGTGGGAAGCATACCTACATTTGTACTTGGTTTTATTTCTTCCAAAAGGGAGAGAAGTTGTTTTTCGACATTGGATCATGTTTTGTCTTTAGGCACTTACCATTTTTGCAGGTGATTACACATGGTGGGGGGGATACATAGTCTCTCTCTTTCCCTCTTATGGGGGGCCATTGATTATATATACAGATGTATGTAGTACTTGGGGGGATGTGATTGAGTCCTCCATCCATGCATCATATTTTGTTTTCTTTTCTCTCTTTTGGAGAGGAGTTTTTTTCCACATGGATTTTTCTCCTTTTCTCTATTTCTGAGAGATTTCTTTTTTGCATTGTAAATGCGTACCTAAAAAGGTTGTGTAGTTGGGACCCATATTGCATCTTGATTTCACATAATAATTCTCCCTAGGTTGCACTTAAGGGGGGTGTTGGAGTAAATGGTTTTACCGTTTACTATGCTTAAGTTTTATTTAGGCAAATATTATTATAGTTAGGTGCATATAGTTTTGGGTAGTTGTTTTTCCCATGCTGGGAAGTTACATACTTGTTACCTATTTTTCACAGCTTTAAAAGCCTGTACCATATGTAAATTATTCATCTCATTTTCAATGATTTTCTCTAGTGAAATATTTGTTTCTCTCATTTGTGAAGGTTTTCTGTAGTTGGCCATCCTGGGTGTATTGCTCTCACAATTTAGAAATAAATAACAACTATCTTGAAATAAATAAAAAGTTCCCTTTCTTGAGATTATTTTAAAAAACGTTAATAAAATCCATATAAATATCCCATAAAATCTTACACCATAATTTTGTAATAAATGCTTTCTTGGTTCTTTTAAAAGTAATTTTTTTCACTTTAAAATATAACTTCATTTTTCCACCATTCTCTATGAAATTTAAATTCAATCAACAATTAATTTTCCTCCAACATTTCAATCACAATGTTTCAAAAATATTTATTTTGACATTTATATTTGGCATACCTTTCATGGTTTCACATATACACAAATAGAATTTAAACAAAAAAAAAATTATCTCTAGCTATTTCTGTAAAAAAAAAATCACTTTTCCACTTGCAAGGCTATAGAGTCTCTTTAGTTGCCTTTGGCTTCAAGAACAAAAATGAAAATGAAATTAAGAATTACATTTGCAAATATTAATAGAACATTGAAATTATATTATGTTTGGGTTTTCTATATTATTACATTATTGAGTAACCTTTATAAAGGTCTTCACTCTTTTAACTTTACAACTTTTCTTATAGGAACCAACTATTAATTACCCAACACAAACTATAAACTAACTCTTTTAGGGCGTGAGACAATTCCAACACTATAATGTTGGCAAGAGACACTATGTGGCTTAATAAGTGTTGTCATTGATGGCAACAAAGTCTATCCCACACATCTACAACACATAATATGCCTATACCAGAAGCTAGATTGAAGATTGTCTTGGTCCGGTGAACAAGAACAGAGTATGTAATAAGGTCCAACAATCAGGTCCAGATCTCTCAGATGGTGTAACTCAGAAAGTTGCAGATTTAGACAAGTCAAGAGGGATATCATGACTACTGTATTCTAGAGATTTAACCTCTAGTGATAAAGCATGAAAAAGATATGAGCATCTGAGTGTTGGGTTCCAGTCAGGTAGAGCAGACAGAGGAATAACTGACTAGCAGAGTATCAAACTTCAATCCGGATGAGTAAAAGGTGTTGATCAAGCAACTTGTGAGATTAAACATTATTGGCTGACATGATTAATGACTCTTGTGCCTATGTTTTTGGTACGCATCACAAATCAAGCATGGATTCAATTGACAAATCAATTACTTGCAAATATCTTGAGTATTTTGGTTGCCGACTAGAAAGTTGATAAAGATCCTTGATGCGGATATATATAATAGAGAGATTTTAGCATGTATATTGATGTGGTGAATGTGTGGTGGACTAAAGTGTGAAGAAAAGCATAAACTCACATCCGGATGTGATAGAGTAACAACATTAAAACAAGGGAAGAATGAAGTGCATCAGATCAGTGTATTGTGCCTAACCAGAACTGAACTCCTGCATTTGTAGATGCTTCTCATCAATTCAAACACTTGATTATCTTCTGTAAGTTCTGTAGATAGTGAGTCTCTTTTAGGCAGTGTGCCTCTTGTGAGCAGTGTGCTCAGGTAGTGAGCCCTAATTGGCAAGTTTCATTTTGTACTCCTTTATTCTTTTAATAGAGAATACAATCTTGGGTTAGTCACCCTGTGGTTTTTCCCCTAACAGGGTTTCCACGTAAAAATTCTTGTGTTATGTGTGTTGATTTATTTCTGCTCTAATGATTACATATTTATTCATGTTTTGAAGCTATACTGAAGATTAAAATAATGAAATAAAAGGTAAATTTTTTTTTGAGATAACTGATTCACCCCCCTCTCAGTTATCTACCTTGTATCCAACAATTGGTATCAGAGCTAAGTTTCTCTAAAAAGTCTAACAGCTTTAGGAAGATCTAGGAATCTCAATGGACAATTATGGTATGAAATAACAACTACATTCTACCCTAGATGATCTTGAGCAATCTTGCTCTGAGGTCAATAAATTGAAAGAGAAAATTAGGGAAGCTAATAAGTTCATAAATGAGCTGAAAGAGAAACTCAATATTTCTATGAAAAAGTGAAAGGAATTACTTCAGAAACTAGCAAATCAGAACGAAGCCAATAATACTAATGAGGATCTGAATGAAAAAATCAAGCTATGTGAAAAACTCTCAAAAGAAGTCATTATGATAAGACATGAAATTGAATCAGGAGCTATGAAATTCACCCAAGAGATTGAAGAAAAAAGAAAGATCAAAGATAATCTTAAATAATCCCTCAAAGAGAAAATAGAGGACTACTATAAAATGGATAGAATAATCAGTCATGTCTTGAATCTAAGCTTGAAGAAGCTAGAGACAATGAAGAATAGCTTGAGAATCAGATAGACATTCTTAAACAAGATCTTCAAACTGCTAATGAATACAAAGAAAAATTCAAGATAAGCTCAGTCCAACTTGAAGTTCTTCTTGAAAGCAAAAAGGGGGTAGATGATAAGCATGGCTTGGGATATGAGAAAGGTGAAAGCTCTGGATCTGGTCAGAAGAACTTTGGATCAGGAAATCAAAGAAACAGGCCTAGAACACCTCCGGTAAGGCAACCAAATGCCCAAAGATATCCATCCTTCAATGGATACTACTTCAACTGCAACAATTTTGGTCATAGAGCAACTCAGTGGAGGAGGAGAATGAATCAGAATAATCCATCCTTCTTCAGACAATGTTTCAACTGCAAAAGGTATGGTCACAAATACCATGAATGCAAAAATATGCAAATAAACAATTCATTCAATGTTAGATGCTTTGCATGCAATAGAATGGGACATATGGCTAATCAATATAGATCAAGAGGATATCAATCAAATAAGCAAAAAAATGTTATCTATTACAATTGTAATAGATCCAGCCATATTGCCAAGTTCTGCAGGAGCAAAAATCAGGACAGAAAAGGTTCGGTGCAACATAATCAGAAACAAGATAAGGGCAAAGGTGAAGTAAATGCGGATGAAGTTCAAAAGGAGATGAGCAAGATTTGGGTAAAGAAAAGTATAGAAAATGTTGGAGATGAATTTGCACTGGAATCTGGTGCTGATATTCCTTCCGAAAATTAAAAGGTGAGCTCTGGCTCAGGGGGAGTCACAGAGAAAAACAATTTTCCCTAGCCAGTCAGCTAGTGCCTAAATTTGACACATTAAGTAAACATTTGTTACTGCAGATTAAAGGGTTCTCAAAAAAACATCTAGATAACCTTAAGTCAAATTGTGGAAGATTCACATGAAGTTTTGAAAGATTCCTAACCACTCAAGTTAATCTAGTTTCGACAGCTATCCGGTAAAGCAAGACTTTCATAGACAGATCCGGTATGATTCAAAATTGAAATACTTTGATCTGCAGACCCATGGGATGATTGAAGAAAAGAAGATACAATGTCATTCCTCACTAAAAATGATTCTAAGTTCAGCACAATGATTCAAGAAAGATCTCTCTCAAAATAGGGCAACCGGATAACTTAAGTTGTACATTTATTACAAAAGGAAATTAGGGTTTGTGAAAGGACAAAAGGGTTCTTTCACTCATTATTTGCACACTTGCACTCACAAAGAAGAGCTCTACAACAAAGTTTCTACAATTCACTCAAGATCAACTAGAAAATTGAATTCAACCAGTGATTTACTCTGGCTCCTACTTGAAACCCTAAGGCGTAAAAAGGGATTCTCTTGTTGCAAATTCTCCCCACTTTTCTTTGCTAGAATGGCTACTCCAATGGTTGTTAATATCTCTGAAAGGATGAGACCAAAATTCAAGAAACACCCTTACAAGTCACTAGAAGTTGATCCCTTGGGTGCATTTTCTAGTATTCCGCATGGTATCTTACATGTAGAAGATATTAGGGTTTATATCCATGCAAACATTGAAGATTTTGGAGACTCAAAATTGATTGACATCTATCAAAAACAATTAATTGATGAGAATTTTGAACTTAGACCTGAATTCAAGAACCTAAGGCACAAACATTTCAAACATTGCATACATTTTCCATCCTTTGTAGAAGACGAATGGGTCCAGTATGTTCAAAGTAGGATGCATGATAATTTTATGTGGCTAATGAGGCCTTTCAAGATAACCAAAGATGCCATCAGGGTTGTGACCAGATTGCACTCAAATGGTGGGTTATCCACACTCAAATTTGTAAAGAACCAAACGGTAACTGAAGCCACTGGGTCAAAATTTGATAGGAGAGAAATGACTATAGATGACATCGTGGATCTGGATATCAAGTTTGCTTCAATGATAATTGGCTAGAAAATCTACCACTCAAGTAGGGAAAATTCTATCTGGTACTGCAATCTATGTTGCATATCAGATGCTGAAGGAGAATACAGATTATGATCTGTGTGAGCTTCTATTGAGTCAAGTAATGAAAAATTTGGAGAAGATCAAGAAAGATAAGAAAAACTCTTTCAAATATGGCAGTCTAATAGTGTGTCTATTTTTCAACTATATGAATGAGCTACCTGGATCAAAGGGTTAGGTGTGGAAAAATGATAAACTGGTTGCTATCTAGATTAGAGATTATATGTATGGACTTGGTGATGCTCAAGCTCAAAACACATCCCTCTGGGGTTACTTTAAAAACTTCTAAATCATGATGTAATCCAAAGAAAGAATACCTCAATCCATAGTTGAGAAATACAAGGACACAGTGTGCTTCATGGTTGACACTGATCAATGCCTAATGGAGGTAGTTAAACCAAGGACTATATGGATAATGCCTATGGGATATGAGGTCGATGGAAAAATCTTAGAGCTACATATTCAACACCTTCTGAGCTAGCCTAAGGACATTGAAGAAGAAAGGTTCGGTACCTTTGAAGAACTAAGTATAAAAATACATGTTGAGTTAAGACAACCAGAGATGAAGAAGAAAGTAAGAAGGGAAGTTGAAGAAATTGCTAAGAGATTTGGCCTATTAAAGGAGGTTGTAGATGCAAATAGAGAAAAAGTGGAGAAGGCTGAGAGAGAGAAACAAGAAGCAAAGAAAGCAAATGTTCTAGTGCAAGCCTCCTCTTGGACTAGATCATCTAAGAGCTTTGCACCTGCCACTTTTAAAATTTCAAAGGCTTCCAAACTGGAAGTCAAGACATCTAGAAAAGGAGAAAAGAGGACAAAGATCAAAGCTACAAGGTCATATACGAGCCTTAAAGATGATGAAGAAACATAGTCTGATGAGGAAATCAAGAAAATGAAGAAAAAGAAATTTGGAAAGTTCTCTGCCAGTAGAGATGAGGAAGAGAAGGCAGAGGAATTTGTTGAAAAACCCACTCTTTCCATTGACAATGTTATCAAGGCAGTCACTGTTGATGGGAATCTATAGCCAATAATAGAGTTCAATGACGAATACAATGATGTTGACAAAAGAATTCTGGAGGAAGCCACTGTAAGGTACTTGAATATCTATAACAAGGCATTCATTGAAATAATCTCTTTAATTCTCAAAATCCTAGAAGAAGTATTGGAACAAAGAAAGGAGAATGCAAAGGAGAAAGATTTTGAAATCCAGGAACAAATAATGATACAATTTTACCCATCTATCACTCCAAAACAAATGGACATGATCTTCAAAGACTGCAAGGATGAGTTCCGAAGCAAGGCAATAATGAATAAACTCATGCTTGGAGAGACTAACCAATTAGCAAATGAAACAAAAGATATCCTCCAGAATGGTTTGAAGAGATTCAATCTTCCCATTATAGAGGAAATAGATGAAGAGCCTTCTACCATGGATGTTGAAGGATTAAAAGTAATTAATGAGGAATTCTCTAACAAGGATGTCGACGGATTAAAGAAAATAGATGAAGAAAAGTCTGAGGACCTAGATTCCTCTGTTCCGGAATAGGAAGCTCATAAAGAAGAAAACACAGCTGACATCTCTCCTCTAGGTCTCACCACAGACATTCTAGGTTCTAAATATAAAGGAGAAGGTAGAAATGAGGAGAAAGTGAGTCAAGAAGAGGATGTTAAAGGAAAAGAAAAAGAACAAGCAGAAAAGACTAAATCACTGGTAAGAGACACTGCAGAGGTAGTGAAGAACTTTCTAAATAGTGAAATGATGGAGATAGATGAACTTGAGCTATTTCAAGGACCACTAAATTTTGTCTCTCTTTCTCCAGTTCAGACAATGAAAATAGCATCTTTTGCCCAAGCCAAAGAAAAAGAAAAACTCTTGAAATCTCATATGGAAGACTGTGACCTGTTGGAAACTACATCTGGGATGTTGAAAAAAATCATGCCATCCTTCCAAAAGGATCCTTCAGCCTCACCATCCGGTAACCTGAAATCTTTGGTAAATTTTGTTAGCACTCATTTTGAAACTCTAGAAAAATCAGCAAATGCTAAGGTCTGGAAGGAGTTTTTGGGAAAGAGATTCACTGAAGTGCAAGGACTCATTGCTAATGATAGAAGGACCCTTGACATTGGAATAAAGAGCCTTGAAAATGCTCTTAAAGATGGTGGTGATATATACAAATTTTTTTTATCTTGGCCCAAAGTAACAGAGGACATTGAGAAGAAAGTGAAAGCACAAGAAGGTAAATTGTTAAGTTTATCTCAGAATGTTGATCTCCTTACTACCTTTCTGATGAATCAAGAATGCCAATCCATTGTTATCATAAGTGAAATAAAGAGGCTGAACAAAGTAAAGAAAAACATAATTAGCAGAATGGGTGAACTCAGAGGGATAATTATCCCTAAGCTAGAGGCAATGCATGAGGCCTTGACTGAAGCTCAGACCACAACCCAAACTAGTGATCTGGCAGATTTAAGAAGGGCAGAAGCATATATGTTTTTGTTGAGTGGTCACATCTCCATTTTGGATAGGATGAAGTAGAGCTAGGCCATAGAGTTCATTCAGCTGCAGACTACTTATGCGGATATACTTAATAACATATGATTCATATATACTTAAGTGGACATGTATAGAATAATTCTTGCACAATTTTGGTGTGCAGATTCCACCCTTTTCCATTGATGTCAAAGGGGGAGTGAAGAGTAGTGAAAAATGTGGAATCCAGCTAAGGGGGAGTTTCGATATAACAGTGCAGAAGACAGAACATCAGCCAAGGTGGAGTCACTGTGACACTTAGCCATTTTTCACTAAGTGTTGCCATTATTGCCAAAGGGGGAGATTATTGGCAAGAGAAACTGTGTGGCTTCAGAAGTGTTGTTATTGATGGCAACAAAGTGTATCCCACACATCTGCAGCACATAATATGCCTATACCAGAAGCCAGATTGAAGATTGTTTTGGTCTGGTGAACAAGAACACAGTATGTAACAAGGTCTGAAAATGAGGTCCAAATCTCTTAGATGGTGTAACTCAGAAAGTTGTGGATTTGGACAAGTCAAGAGGGATATCATGACTACTGTATTCCAGAGATTTAGCCTCTGATAATAAAGCATGAAAAAGATATAAGCATTTGAGTGTTGGGTTCTAGTCAAGCAAAGCAGATAGAGGAAGAACTGACCGGCAAAGTATCAGACTTCAATCCGGATGAGTAAAAGGTGTTGATCAAGCAACTTGTGAGATTAAACATTGTTGGCTGACATGATTAATGACTCCTATGCCTATGTTTTTTGTATGCATCACAAATCAAGCATGGATTCAGCTAACAGATCAGTAACATGCAAATATCTTGAGTATTTTGGTTGTTGACTAGAAAGTTGATAAAGATCCTTGATGCGGATATATATAACAGAGAGATTTCAGCATGTATATTGATGTGGTGAATGTGTGGCAGAATAAAGTGCGAAGAAAAGCAAAAACTCATGTCCGGATGTGACAGAGCAACAACATTAAAACAAGGGAAGAATGAAGTGCATCAGATCAGTGTATTGTGCCTAACTGAATCTGAACTCCTGTATTTGTAGATGCTTCTCATCAGTTCAAACACTTGATTATCTTTTGTAAGTTTTGTAGATAGTGAGTCTCTTGTAGGCAGTGTGCCTCTTGTGAGCAGTGTGCTCGGGCTCAGTCCTTTATTCTTTTAATAGAGAATACAATCTTGGGTTAGTCATCTTGTGGTTTTTCCCTTAATAGGGTTTCCACGTAAAAATCCTTGTGTTATGTGTGTTGATTTATTTCTACTCTTATGATTACATATGCTTTCATGTTTTGAAGCTATACTGAAGATTAAAATAATGAAATAAAAGGTAAAAGAAATTTTGAGTTAACTGATTCACCCCCCCCTCTCAGTTATCTACCTTGTATCCAACATATAATGCTCACATAAAAAAGCCTATCGGCTAATTATTAAACTAACAACATTAAGTAACTATAAACTAATAGTCTAGATAAAAAAATCTAACACTTTCTCTCTGTTGAGAGCCACCAAATCGGAATAGAAAGTAGAGTCAGATTTTTGCCTCTCTAATCACAAATTCTTGTATTTTATTAAACTTCCTTGGCTATTCTTAAATATCATCCACTTCAAGAGTCAAAGGTTAATTTGGACCAATAAAAATAGAACAAATATTTACCAATTTTTGTTGTGAATGGAGTGTAAAATTACTATTGGGTGTTTGACCATTGAAGCGGATGATATTTAAGTAGATTGAACTTGCTCTTCTAAAAATACACACGATTGAATTGAGAAACATTATACACTGTACTATGAACTTATACTAATGCAAGGTAGAAACATTTTACACTATACTATGAACTTTTTATTAAACTTCCTCTTCTAAAAATACACACCATTGGATTATTGAATCCAGAAACATTCTACACTATACTATGAACTTATACTAATGAACTAGAAACATTCTACACTATACTATGAAAACTCATACCGACTATTATGTTTAAATCAAATTTAAATTAAATCATTCAACGGAGACGAAGAGAAGATGGTGTAAGAGGTCCATCTGGTGTTGAGGAAGGCAGGTGGAGACGAGGATGCTTTTTCCTCCATCTTTTGCACATGACAAAAACATGATTCCAATTTCGTTCATGGTTGCGATCTGCACGTTTGAAGGCTTCCCCCATCCATGATCCGTCTCGTACAATGGAAATCTTGGAGAACCTACTGCGTTAGTTCCGTAATTCCACCCGGCATCTATAAGTAAATTCATAAGATTTCTTCTGTGTCCAGATTCCGCCCAGTCAATCAGATAATTGATCTGCGCTTCCTCAGTGCAGGAATTGATGAGCTGCTGGATAACATCCGCAGCGAAGGAGATGTGGGCATTGATGAGAGTGTTGGCTGTAATCTGCGCCAAACCCACAGATAAGCAGTTTCCAAAATAAGTTGGAAGCAGGGGCGGCTTAACGCGTCCCCTGCAATCAGCCAGCACCGACAAAGAAACGGCTTCTTCCGGTGGCACCTCGCGAGCTCTTATTACACATCTCCAAAATTGTGCGGCCACTGCAACGAAAGAACTCGAAGCCCCGCTTCGTTGTTTCAGGTCTTGTATTATCTCTTCAGTAAAGCAGAACGTTGAGTATATCACTTCAATTTTCCTTTTGGGATCCACCCATTTCTGGATTGCCTCATTGCTACCAGATGTTTTTAAATGCTCTGAATCGTCTGTTACAAACTTGAAAATCTTGGCTCCTGTGATATCATCTCTTACTATCTCATGGGCTTTGTAAGAAATGGGCAGGGGGCTCTTGTTTTCTCGTTTGAAAACTGTTCTGGCGTGCTGAGGAGGTTTGCTAATCGGGAGGCCTCTGCTACACTCTGCCCACGATGTCATGAAATGACAAAACGAGATTCCATCTGCTATAACGTGATGAATGGTGGTTCCGATGCATATCCCGCCTCCCTCAAAAGCTGTAACCTAAAATACCCAACAAAATGATAAGGTTTAGCAAGCACTCTACTTAAACATCATTCATTTCAATGATCAAACAATTATCCATATTAAAAAGTGGTAAAATATCTGTCCTATTTTTATTTGAGAAAGTGATTGTACTTAAATATCATCCATTTCAATGGTCAAAAATAGATAGAGAAGTTATACCTCATCCATATTAAAAAAGATAAGATATTTGTCCTATTTTTATTAACTAAAATTGACATTTAAAAATTGAAGTGGATGATATATAAGAACAGCGAAGCTAGAAAATAAAGAAAGTTGTGTAAATACCTGTATTAACAGAAGCGGTCTATTGTAATTTTCATCCCCAGAAAGACGGACCTCGTGGACAAGCTTTGGGAAGAAGGGCTTACGCCGAAACCCATCTTTTTCCAAGTCGTGGAAGGGTGTGTTGATTGATGCCTCCCTGAATTCCACGCCTTGGTCATTGCAATCAACCTCCGTTCTGCCAGATTCTCCCTTCTTCAACTGACCAGCCAGAGGATAGAAACACACCAAAACTGAGGAGAGACTTTTCTTTAGGCCCTGTATTAATGAAGAGTATTCGATCAGAGGAGAATGTGGGTAGAAATAAAGGGTTTGAACGTTGTTGATTGGCAACCAAACAAGATCCAGATTGGAGAGGAACATCGTCTCCCTCGGGGTCGGCATGGCTGGTTTCACAACACACGTTGTCCTCACTTTAACAATGATTTCTGCTTCTGCCATTACTGTAGTTGCGTCCGTTGCTCTAAGTTTTAGAACAACAATGTATATGTAAAATCTTCAGGAACCATTCAATGGTTGTGGCTGTTCCAGTGAACATGTGGTTATAGTTAGAACAACAAGGTATATGTAAAATCTTCAGGAACCATTCAATGGTTGTGGTTGCTCCAGTGAACTAACAATCTCCAACCTAACAATCTCTCTTTGACTGTCCGGCGCCACGCGAGCCTCGTTCCTGTTCTTTCATGGTGCATTTAATATGCAATAATTGCCACTACGTGGCTCTTGTTAATTTTGTCTTCCGTGAAGCAAAACATCGAGTATATCGATCTCTTTTATTTTCTTCTGTTTGTGATCCACCAATTTCTGCCATGACTACAGTTCGTCCATTGCTAATGAGGTCTTGTGGAGACAATTCATAGGTGTGGGCTGCTCATGAACATGTGTTCATAGTCCAGGCTGCGTCAATCAACATGTTTCGATATCTCTTTCAAACCTTAACGAAGGCAACATAGGTAGTTTATGTTTTAAGCGGAAATTTTGGTTCATTGTGGGGTTTTGAAAAAAGGGTTTTGTTTCAAATGGTTTTTGTATGCCTCTTCAAAAGCATGCATTCCTCAAAGTACCAAATGGGTGTCGTTTTGTATGGTGTTTTGTATGCTAAGATGTCATTTTGTATGGTAAGCGGCATTTATGCCGTGTTTTTGGGATCATAGAAAATTGCATAAATGGGTTTTGGATAGTTGTTCATTCCCCTTAACCTCTCGGGTGTAGACATCTAGTTTTTGCTTTGGAGCATGTAATATAGAAAATAAAGAATAGCCACATCCCTTTCTATTGGCTTTTGTTTTTGTATGGTGATTTGTATGATATGATGCCATTTTGTATGGTGATTTGTATGTTACGATATCTTAGGGATGTTGTTTTGTATGGTGATTTGTATGTTATAATTTGTATTCTTGAATAGTTATACCATAAACACAACCCTAACCATTAAAGGTTTACCCATGTTCCTTGTTTCTTGAAATGTTAACAATAAACCTTTATATTAAACCATCTAAAATAACTACATTTGAAGATGAAATGATGAGTACTCAATATAGACAAGTATATGTCAATGTTAAAGGTGGAATGTCAAACCCTTAAAGCTAAAATTTGGACCTTCGATGTGATTTCTAAATGCTAAATCACAAAAGCACTAAACCCTCAAACCTACATATCTAACCCTCATTAAATAATAGGCCTCAAACTGTAACACTTTAGTTCTATCTTGACATACTAGTGATTTATGTGCTTCAGCAAAATCATTGACATACAAATGTCTCAATTCATCAAAATAAAGATTTATAATTCTTATCTATGTGAACAAACTATGCCTTCTTCTCAATGGATCCTCTACTTTATTTGATTTTACACTTGTTTGTCTTGACATAAATGAATAGATTTATAAAAATCAACCCATTTAACATGTCCCATGTTAACTTATTTTGGTTGTTCAAATATTGTAATGTTTGATGGTAAATGTATGAAACAAGTTCTTTTGACAACAAATAATGGATCCATTCCTTGAATTCTCACACAACTGCATGAAATTTCTCATCATAAACTGAATTTTTTTTTAACAATTCAAAATTTCATAAAATTAAGCAATAGGCGATCCTTGTTGACTTCTTACAACTTCGATTGCATTTCCATTTGCATCATGTTTAATCTAGAATAAACAATCAAAATCTGGTGGTTGTGATTTAAGAAATTTTTAGAAATAATCACTTTACTCTATCAACAACTTAAAAATCTCAAGATGCATTGCTCTATTTTCTATTTTTTTTGGTGGTATATTATTTTTTAATATCAAGAAAGCAAATATTTTTTTCTTAACATTGTATTAGAATTGATTATCATTTACAAAAATTATTCTTGCATTAACATTCATTAATTTGTTATCCTTATATAATCGTAAAGGTACAAGTTTCACTCCATCAGTTGTCAACCTATAAGTATTTTCCTTTCCATCATGTATAGTGTTCCTAGAAAACAGTCATCATCTAGATATAAAAATATGAAAAAACATCCATTGAAAGAATATCTCAGACATCATAATACCATGCCTCCCCACGCCCCATATGATAGCATGATGTCAGAGGATGAGATGATAGGGAATAGGTCTTCCTTGTTGACTTCTTATAACACCAATTGCATTTCCATTTTCATCATGTTTAATCTAGAATATGCTATCAAAATCCAGTGGTCATAATTTAAGAATTTTTGAGAAATAATCACTTTACTCTATCAATAATTTAAAAATGTCAAGATCCATTGTTGTATTTTCTATTCTTTCATTTGTGGTATGTTATTTTTTAATATAAAGTGTTGGATTAAATAAGTAAATACCATTTACCCATGCCTAAGTTTACTTAGGCATCCAACACAAATATTAAATTAGGTGCATATTAGATAATTAGTTGCATTTACCATTTGGGTAGTTTTTACCTACCGAATCCTGAACACACCTATATATTGTACATTTGTAAGTATGTTTTTGTATCTCATCTCATTTTTCTCAATATCAAATCATTGATATTTGGTGGAATAGTTTTTTGCTTCTCTCGTGCATCTGTGAGAGTGTTGTTTTGTAGGATGAGGATCCCAAGAAATAGTTGATCACTCCTACATGGTATCAACACTCCTCTTCCTGCTTACCTTACTAGAGAGTTTTTTCTGCATTGAGGAGATCCATGCATTTTTGCTTGCATTTGCTGGAGATTGTTTGGCATTGGAAATTTTTTAAATTTCTATTTCACCTTTTTCGATATATACTTCTAGTTTCTTGCTATTTGGCATGGCAGTGGTGGTTGCAGAGGGTTTTTTCTGTATTGAGGAGATCTAGGCATTTTTGCCTGCATTTGCTGGAGATTGTTTGGCATTGGAATTTTTTTAAATTTCTATTTCGCCTTTTTCGATATATACTTTTAGTTTCTTGCTATTTGGTGTGGTAGTGGTGGTTGCAGAGGAGGCATATACAGTGGGAATGAAATGCTATTGTCATTGATATTCTACATTGGGGATTGGTGTTTTTTGGTGATTCATTATGAGAAAGATGCTACTGGATATAGACACGGTGAATATTCACGTGTAGTTTCCCCACAGAGTAACGATTTTTCCTTATTTGCTTGAATTATGTGCTGTAATTTGTAACAAGAGTCAAGTAAGTGTTTTGGGGGATGAATGACAAGAAAGGGTTTTGGAGTAGATAAGGTAGGGAAAACAACTATTTCCCTCTAGCCATGTGTGAATTATTCTTCACTCTCAATGAATTTTGGGCCTACAGATAGAGCGTGAAGAAGAAGCTGCCATACAAATTCTTGGCAATCATTTTGGTTGTGTACAGATTTTAGTAGACTATTTCATTGCATCCACTCATGTGTGAGGCACAAAGACTTAATACATTCTAAGGTTCTTAACACTTCTATCAATGATAACTGCAGTTTTATTCTAGCAATCAAACTTTATACATTATAAAGTTTCATTGCAATATTTGTTAGGGTTTTAAATTTGTTGGAGTAGTGGAACTGTGGTGGGCCCGTGCTCATGTCTACTGGGAATTTGAATGAATATATATCCCACAGTGGGAATGTGGAGACCTCCTTTGGTGTTCTTATTGCTTGGTAGCCCTCAAAATAGTGTGAACAGAGACTCACGTGGAGTTGTCTTGTCTCTCTCGTGCATGTTGGTACATGTTTTATGATTGGAGACATATATGCTCAACTAGTGCTTGGTGCTCATGGTGACTTGGAAGCTTGTGTTGCAAGAACCCACCACCAATCGCCCCTCACAGGTTTACTCTTTGCCTCCATGCACTTTTCCTTAGGTACATTTTTTTTGCATCTTGAGATTTTTTGGATCTTGGAAAGGTGAAATTAGTTTTGAGAGGCTTCATTTGCTATTGACTTTGATATCTTGTAGGTTTTAGACCTGATTGTATCAGTTTGGTGTCTATTTTTCTTGCTTTTGGTGTATTTGTTGTCATGGCTACCCCTGATTCATTTGAGCTTTTAACTCCTCATAACTATCATACCTAGAAAATTAAAATGCATAGGTTGCTCCAATCTAAGGGTTTGTGGTCCACATTGCATGATAAACAACCCACTCTTACTAAGGAGTATGAGATATTTTCTCACAGGAACAAGTGTGATGAAGCTATGGGTTTAATGGATTTGCATGTTTCTAAAAGTTTTCTTTTCCACATTGAGGAGTGTAATACACCCAAGGAGGTATGGGATAAGCTCAATAGCTTGTTTGGTTAGATCAATGAGTTTTGTGCTTTTCAATTAGAGGCAAAATTAAATTCTCTTTCCCTAGATGTATTTGCTTCCATTGACGATTCTCTAGTCAAGTTCAAATCTATGAGGTCACAATTGGCTGGCTGTGGGATGGATAAAACTGATAAGGAGTCTATTTTCATGATTCTATCTAAGCTAAGAGGTCCATTTGTTGTTTTCCCTTCTACTTTTTACTGCACCATGGATGCTTTGGGTAATGCTTTCAAAATGCCTTCTTTTGAGACTGTTTTGATCATTTAACTAGGGAGCAAGCCGAACTTGCTCAGTTAGATGGGTCTTCTAGGATTCATGCATTAGTTGCACAAGCATCTTAGAGAAAAGGGAAGAAGAAACCTAAGGCTAAGATAGAGTCTAATGAGTCCTCTACCTCTTCCAAAGAGGATAAACCTAAGAAGGAGAAGTTTAGTTGTGTGTATTGCAAGAAGAAAGGTCATGATGTACACCACTGTTATACTAAGAAGATTGATGAACTTTCACACCTTCTTCAAAAGAACAACATTTAGCTACCCTCATCTGTGACCCCTTCCTCTTCTATATCTTCTCTATTTGCAACACCTTCATCTTCATCTAAACCTACATAGTCAGGGAATGTAGGATTTACAATGGGATGAAAGGTCAAGAAGACAACCTCAAATGACATGCATTGGTTACTTCTATAGTTCACTCAGGTTGTGATAGATGGGTTTTAGATTCAGGAGAATCACATCACATGAGTTTTTCTCCCTATCCTTTTTTTGGTCTTCATCCTACAGATACTTCTAAGATCTTGTTGGGGGATAGTGAGTTTTTGGATGTTGCAGGGATAGGCGATGTTGAGATTGGTGATGGTTGTTTTGGAGATGTACTTTGTATTTCTAATTTGTACACAAATATTCTTTCTATCTATTAGATTACTCATGGTGAGGTACCTAAGACTGTAGAGTTCACTACAGATTTTGTTTTCATTAGAGAGGCTGATACTGGCAAAGTCATTGTAGTTGGTGAAGCTGATCATGAGTCTCATCTCTATATTTTTTCTCATTTTGTTGAGGATGATGATTATGAGCCTCACACTCCACTTGCTGGTGTTGGTAGCAATTCCTTGGGAGACATTAGTCATTTGAACTTTGGAGTTCTTAAGATATATGTTGATTCTTCTCCTACTTCAGATCTTGTTGCTTTAGAGGTTGGTTCTTCAACACAATAGGATGTTCTTGATCCCTTAGATCTTTCTTTGTGGGATAGTCACTTGACAGGTCTTTTGAGGTTGTTTTATGAATATCTTTCATGCTGATTCTTCCTCTCCCTTCTCTTGTTTTAGAGTTGGAGTTTCTCTTGCATCAGTGGTTGGACTTGTTTCTCCCTGAAGGGAGACATGTTGTTTGCATACATTGGATATTGTTTTATCTTTAGACTTCCACGATCAGCATAGGAGTTTCTTCATCATGGGGGGATCTTCATCATTTCTATTCTTTACTATTGGGGGGGTACATAGTCTCTCTCCTTTTGTATTTTGCTAAGATTAGTGACAAAAGTTGTCCTTGGGGTCTTGTGGAGTCCTTCCTTTCACTTTTTCAGCTTTCTTCTCTCTTTAGGAGAGGAGCTTTTCCCACAGGGTTTTTCTCCTTTTCTCCAGTTGTGAGAGATTTCGTTGCATTGCATAGTAGTTGTAAATGGGTACCTAACATGGTTGTGTAGTCGAAACCCATATTGCATCTTGATATTGCATAATAATCTCCCTAAGTTGCACTTAAGGTGGGTGTTGGAGTAAATGAGTAAATATCATATACCCATGCTTAAGTTTACTTAGGCATCCAATGCAAATATTAAATTAGGCATATTAGATAATTAGTTGCATTTATGTTCAAGTAGTTTTTACCTACCAGCTCCCAGACACACCTATATATTGTACATTTGTAAATATTTTTATGCATCTCATCTCATTTTTTTCAATATCAAATCATTGATATTTGGTGGAAGAGCTTTTTACTTCTCTCATGCATCTGTGAGGGTGTTGTTTTGCAGGCTGAGGATCTTGGGAAGGAGTTGATTACTCCTACATCAAGAAAGTAAATAATTTTTTTTCTTAACATTGTATTAGAATTGCTTATCATTTACAATCATTATTCTTGCAATAACATTCATTCATTTTTTATCCTTATATTATCATAAAAGTACAAGTTTCACTCCATTAGTTGTTAACCTATAAGTATTTTCCTTTCTATCATGTATAGTGTTCCTAGCAAACAGGCATGGTCTAGCCAACAAAATATGAAAAACATCCATCAAGACACAATATCTGACATCATACTCACCATGCCTTCACATGCCCCATATATAGCATGATGAGGGAGGATGAGATAACTGATGAAGGGGGTAAATCATAAAACACACAACAACAGAAATTGCACATAGAAAATAAAACTTTCTTTATTTATTTGGACAACTTATTACATTACAGAAGCTTAAATACAATAAGAGGAATCAGCCCTCCACATGCTGCAACACATTATAGCTTCTTTTCACAAGACTCTAGAATCATCTGCCTTCTGTAAGCCCAAATCAACTAGGGTTTCTATTTTCCCACCTATTCTTGACTCTACACTTCCCCCTTAACTCTACTACTTGCCAGGGTTCCCAAAAATGGTTATTAATAGCCTTTTTGGTGGCCAACAACCTAATTTTGAAATTTGCTTCTCCCTCGAAAAATAGGTCAACTTCCGAGAGCCATAACATTTGATCCAAGTGTCTGATTGACGAACTGTTTTATGCATCAGAAAGGTCACAGAGTGCTCTACGTGCTAAGAACCCACTCTACCAGTTCTAGCCATTTTTAGGCTCGTACGGGGCTATTTAGTGCCTCAAACATAAGTTTGAATAATTTTCAGGCATTTTTTAGGAAATGAAAACTTTAATATCTTTTAGCTCGTAAATGATCTTTGCGTGATTCCTTTACCAAAGGTCTTATTTTTCAGTTATGAAGCTTCCTGTAAATTTTCACTTCATTCTGTGCTCAAATGCAAACTTTCTAAAAATAGCAGGTTGCTATTTTTAGTAGTTTGGAAAAACTAAAAGTTCTACATCATTATTCAAGCGATTATGGAAAGAGAACCATAAATTTTGAAAATAAATGGAAAGAACATCAACAATTTTGAAATACATCTTTTTTTGGGTGATGCAAGATTGCCCTTACACCACTGGATGCTCCTGCATCAGACACCCAAGGTAATTTAAGAAGTGACCCTATCATGTCTTAGCTGTTTGTGTGAGGAAAACCCAAATGGTCAATCTCTACCTTAGACAACCAAGAAGAATCTTCAACAGGCCTTCCTTTCCATTTCACCAAGTATTCTTCATATTGGCGGTTCCAAGTACTTCTTCCCACACGGCTATCCAAGACTCTTCTATCTCCTTTATTGAAGTAGATGCCAGAATACTCCACTATTCTTCTATTGGTCCATCCTCTATTCCACCTTCATGATATTCTGATAAATCAACAATGTTGAAAACATGGGAAATGTTGATCCCACTCGGTAGCTCTACCTCATATGCATTTTCTGAATCATGTTTCTTCAAAATTTTGCATGGTCCAAATTTCTTCATTTTTAGCTTAGTATATGTTCCAATTAGGAACCTTTTTTTCTCAAGTGAACCATGACTTCATCTCCTACTTGAAATTCCTTATATCTCCTCTTCTGATCTACCTTAGCCTTATACTGAATATTCATCTTATTAATATGCTTTTTCACCTTTTCATGCAAATTCTTCATGTGTTCTGCAAAGTCTTTAGCCTCGACACTTGTCTTTTCTCCATTGTCCAGATTCCTTAATTTTGAAGCATTTCTTGGACTATTCCCATATACAATCTGGAATGGTGATTTATCAGTACTCTTATTGACAAAATTGTTGTAAGAAAATTCTTCCTGTGGTAAAATCAAATGCCATCCCTTGGGCTTATCTCTTACTAAGCATTGTAGCAGGTTACCCAAACTCCTATTCACCACTTTTATCTGTCCATTAGTCTGTGGATGGTGTGCAGAACTGAACTTCAAATCTGTTTTCAACTTATTCCACAATGTCCTCCAGAAATAACCAACAAACTTGGTATCTCAATTTGAAACTATGCTCTTTGGTAGACCATGTAATCTCACCACCTCCCTGAAAAATAACTCTACAATATGAATAGCATCATTAGTCTTCTTGCAAGGAATAAAATGTGCCATCTTTGAGAACCTATCCACCACCACAGAAATGGAATCGTGTCCTCGATGTGTCCTTGGTAAACCAAGAACAAAATCCATACTAATATCATCCCATGGCTTCTCTGGTATAGGTAGTGGCTGATATAGACTTGTATTTTGACTTGCTCCTTTCGCCATCTGACATACTCTGCAACTCTGCACAAATTTCCTCACATCCTGCTGCAACTGTGGCTAATAGTAATTTTCACCAACAATAGCAATGGTTTTATCTCGACCAAAGTGTCCAGCCAATCCTCCACTATGCTTCTCCTTAATTAGGTTCTCTCTCATAGAACTCCTTGGAATGCACAACTGGCTTCCTCTAAACAACATGCCATCTTGGATTATGAAATTCAACCATTTTTTCCCTCCAAAGTAACAGGTTCCAAACAAGCTTTTTAGGCCTCTCCAAAATTTGGATCTTTAGGATACAAACTTTTGAGCTCATCGAACCCAACAACCTCTATTTTCATTTTTGTCAACAAATTTTGCTTTTTGCTCAAGGCATCTACAACTCTGTTGGACTTCCCACTCCTGTGCTTCAAACCAAAAGTATAGCTCTGTAGAAACTCAACCCATTTTAAGTTTGATTTAACTTTCCTTGACTATTAAGATACTGTAAATCTTGATGATTAGTATATAAAACAAACTCCTTTGGCAACAAATAATGTCTCCATCTCTTCAAAGCCTGAACTATTGCATAAAACTCCTGATCATAAACACAATACTTTTTCTTGGCATCATTAAGCTTCTCACTAAAATAGGCAATGGGCTTACCTTCTTGAGTCAAAACAACTCCTATACCACTACCACTAGCATCACAATCTACCTGAAATACCTTATTGAAATCTAGAAGTGCCAAAACAGGTTGTTCTACAACTTTCTACTTCAATGTATCAAAGATCTTGTCTGCTCCTTTAGTCCATCTAAACTCTTTTCTATCCCCTCTCACTGTCTCAATTAGGGGTGCACAAATGCTACTAAAATTCTTGATAAACTTTATGTAAAAACTTGCCAAACCATGAAAAGATCTTACCTCAGAAGCACTCCTCAGTGTAGGCCATTTAATGATAGCCCTCACCTTCTCTGGGTTCATCTTAAGACATTCTTCTGAGACAACAAATCATAGGTATACCAACTTCTTCTTTTCAAAAATACATTTCTTCAGATTAATTAACAAATTCTTCTCCCTTAGCTTCTCTAAAAATCTTTTGATATGCATCAGATGCTCATCCCAAGTCTTACTGAAAATCAAAATATCATCTAAATAAACAATAATATCTTGTTCATGAGCCGCATGAATGTGCTCAGTGCATTGGTTAGCCTAAATGGCATGACTAACCACTCATACAAACCTTCCTTTGTCTTGAAGGCTGTCTTCCACTCATCTCCTTCTCTAATATGGATCTGGTGATACTCACTCTTCAGGTCAATCTTTAAGAAGTACTTGGCTCCAGTCAAACAGTCCATTATGTTATCCATTCTGGGCAATGAAAATCTATACTCGATTGTGATCTTATTGATGGCTCAAGAGTCTGTACACATTCTCCACTCTCCATCTTTCTTTGGTGCTAGTACTGCAAGTACTTCACATGGACTTAGGCTCTCTCTTATCAATCCCTTCCTCAACAACTCCTAAAGTTATATGTTCAACTCTTCACTCTCTGCTGGAGTCATTCTATGGACTGCCTTATTTGACAAACTGGCTCCTAGTATCAAATCCATTTGATGACTTATCATCCTCACTGGTGGTAAACCCTCTGGTACATTATCAGAGATAATGTCCTAAAATTCTTCCAACATATCTGAAACTTCTGCTGGTACATCTTCACATTTCTCTTGACTAATCTTAGGAATCAGTGCAAAATAATGACACTCATGCTTCATACCCTCCAAAAATTTTCTACCATCTACCAAGCAAATTTTAGAAGTACTACATACCTTTTCTTCCACCTCTTTCAAGGGCTTCAATTTATGACGAACTCCATCTTTTGTTAAGGAATATGTGTTTGCATGGCCATCATGGACATCGCTCCTATCATACTGCCATGGCCTTCCCAACAACATATGACATGCGTCCATTAGTATGATATCACACAACACCTCATCATGGTAGTCTCCAATCTTGAACTTCACTAAACACTACTCATTGACCAAAGCTCTATGGTCCTTTTGCAACCATGCAATCTGATATGGATGTGGATGCTTTACTCTTTATCAACTTGTCAACCATTTCCTTTGAAACAAGATTATCAGTGCTTCCACTATCAATAATAATATCACAACACTTACCTTCACATTTGCACCTTGTGCAGAATAAACTCTTCTTCTGATTTGGTTCTTTCTCCTCATTCACTAAGGTTCTTCTGACCACTAGGGTTTCTCCCCTTTCAGCATCTTTGGAATGCTCAGACTGTGCATCTTCATCTATATGTACAACTCATGCATCACCTTCAGGTTTTCTATTCATCCTTCCTTGATGTTGTGGACACTCATATGCTTGATGCCCTTCTTCTCCACATTGAAAATAAGTTCCTCTAAAACCTCCTCTTCCATGTCCTTGCCCAGGTCAGCCTCTTCCTCTGCCTCTTTGCTCACTGTTGTTCTGGTCATGAGGGTGGTAAGTATTATCTCCTCTCTAATTTTGACTAGTGCTGGCTTCTTCACTTTTCTTTGAATCTTCATTTCTCCCCCCATAGGGTCTTCCACCAGTCCTTCCGCCTTGACCTCTTCCCCTTTTCTTGCTATGAAATCTTTTATTCAACTTCTCTTCCACCTTTAGGGAAAACTGGTATGCATCTTCTATGGTGGTCATTCTGACTAGGCTCAGCTCCTCTTTAATACTTGGCCTCAAACCATTAATGTAACGGGCTACCTTCTCCTTGTTGGGCTCTGCATGACCTATCCTAATAGTAATTTTATAAAACTTTCTGTATACTCCTTAATAGACTTGTTGCCTTGCTTCAATCCTTGCAGCTTCTTCAACAACTCCATCTCAAAGTCCACAGGAACAAATTGTTTCTTCAGTTTCTCTACCATCCGATCCCATCTGGTGATCTTTCCTTTTCCTCTTCTATTCCTCTCTAACTGGACCTCCTTCCACCAAATACTGGCATGGCCCTGCAAACTTGACTCGATCTGGGTCTTCCACATCTTCATACTCAAAATACTCATCTATGTCATTGATCCAATCAATAATCTGTTTTGGATTCAAATCTCTAGAATATGTAGAAATTTTGATCCTGGGCCTCTTTCTAATCTTAGAAATGGCCCTCAATAACCTAACTTTTGCAGGATCTCCTACAACTTCTTGTTCTTCCTTAGATAGCTCCTCTTTTGCTTCATCCTCACTTTCTTGTCTTGTTCTTCACTCAAACCCTCTTCGTAGCTCCTCTTGCAATGCATCGATTTGTCTTTGCAAAGCTCTAAAACCCTCTTCCATCAAAGCATTCCTCCCAATATGATTTCTTCATGGAGGCATCTTGATCTCCACAGCAAACCCACAACCTCAAGTCCTGGTGCAAACTGCCTCATGGTTGGTGATCTGTCTGCACACTCAGGAACCCTTGTTTTGATACCACTTGATGAAGGGGGTAAATCATAAAACACACAACAACATAAATTGCACACAGAAGATAGAACTTTATTTATTTATTTGGACAACTTATTACATTACAGAAGCTCAAATATAATCAGAGGAATCAACCCTCCACAGGCTGCAACATATTACAACTTCCTTTCACAAGACTCTAGAATCACCTGCCTTCTGTAACCCCAAATCAGCTAGGGTTTCTATCTTCCCACCTATTCTTGACTCTAAACTTCCCCCTTAACTCTACTACTACCCAAGGTTCCCAAAAATGGTTATTAATAGCCTTTTTGGCGGCCAACAACCTAATTTCAAAATTTGCTTCTCCCTTTAAAAATAGGTCAACTTCCAGGAGCCATAACTTTTGATCTGTGTGTCTGATTGATGAACTATTTTATGCGTCAGAAAGATCGCGAAGTGCTCTATGCGCTAACTACTAGTTCTAGCCATTTTCAGGCCTGTACAGGGCTGTTTAGTGCCACAAACTTTAGTTTCAATAATTTTTAAGCATTTTTTAGGAAATGAAAACTTTAATATCTTTCAGCTCGCAAATGATCTTCGCATGATTCCTTCGCTAAAGGTCTTATTTTTGAGTTATGAAGCTTCTTGTATATTTTCACTTCATTCCATGCCCAAATGCAAACTTTCTAAAAATAGTAGGTTGTTATTTTTAGCAGTTTGAAAAAACTGAAAGTTCTACATCATTATTCAAGCAATCATGGAAACAGAACCACAAATTTTGAAAAGAAATGAAAAAAACATCAACAATTTTGAAATACATCTTTTTTTGGGTGATGCAAGATTGCCCTTACACTACTAGATGCTCCTGCATCAATAACAGTGAATATTCTCACTAGAAAATGGCATGACTTAGACATCATAACACCATGCTTAACACATATAAGAGCTACAAAGTAGGGTCACAAATTTGTATACAGAAATGCAGTTGGAAAAACATAATGTGTTTTGCAACCTGGATTTTTTGTATACAAATTTGTGAAACATTATGCTAGGTTTAGGCATACGTAGCATGGTAACATGATATCTAAGCATGCCAACCTTAATCATATGTGTTTGTAATAGGTTCTTAAATTTTAATATAGAAATGCAAGTTACAAAATACAATGTGTCCAATAACATGGATTTTTGTTTCTCTACAAATTGTTCCTACTCAATTATGCCAACTCTACCCTTTTACTTCAACAGAAGAATAGAAAATATGATGGACAAATCTATGTATTTGAAAGTCTTGACAATGACAGCAATCCACAAACATACACTTTGATACAACTTTGATGAAAGCCTTGACAAAAAATGTTTACAAGAACTTGGATTCAAATGCAATGCAGTGACAATTCAAACAGAATAAAATATGATTAACGAAAACATTCAATAATCAAATGATCTAGAACTCTATCCAGGAGATTTTATTAACAAGAAATTTCTTTATTCTCTATTTGGCCACATTAGCTAGGCACACATTGAGAAATTATTATACGTCATAATCATTATAGAGTATACCTTTTACATGGTTTTAAATGCACTCAGCCAAGCCTTATTGTTGACACATAATTGATCTTCATTGTATAATCATTCCTTCTACAATGATTTTTCCCTCTCCTTTCACTCACTTGATTCCCCTCTTCCTATCTTCATGGGTTCTCATATCTTTTTCCCCCAATCATGGTCTTACATCTTCCCCTATCTCCTTACCTTCACCACTCGATAGTTTATAACTTCCTCACTTCCTACGAAATGATTTTCCCCGTCTCCTCCACTAAAGTGACATGAATTAAATTACCACTAATAAGTGTTTCTACCGATCCATCAAAGGTTAATATAGTTCATTTTGGAACCGAAATACCAGCCAACAAATTAACAAAACAAGAACAAAAAAAAAACTAAACAAAATTAATCAAAACCAAAATTTGACAATGCTCAACTTGAATTTGATGATTCTCTTGCATCAGACTCCCTAGGAGACAAAGGAAAGCATGTGCTCCTGTACATGATGTCAGCATTCAAATTATACCTCGTGGTTCCTCTTCTTTTGCTTCTTTCAACATCATTCTATAATAAGTATCATCCTTATCCAGCATCGCTACACACCTTCCATCTTTACATACATGGATATACAACTGTCATTTACCATCCTCCTCCAAGATCTTCGTGCCTAATCATTGATAGAAATTATTTTATGAAAATTAAAGATTTTCATCTTGAAATTTCTCACCTTCATCAGTCATCTTTTTCAGCCATTCTTCTTCGACAGCCAACAACAAATCCTCCTTGGTTTTACCATTCACATTATAACCCACAACATCTACAATAAAATCTACCTATACTCCTCCATACTTGTTCCCAGGCTTCTCAACATTTAACATAGCAAATGAAACTAAAACAATATCCATACTTAAGATCAATAAGTTTACCTCTTCCTTTTTCACTACAATAGTTTTTTTATCATCAGCTGCCCACTTCATCTTTGTATCCTTCACTATCCCATTTGTCTTCATACCTTCACTAGCAAGCTTCTCCATCCACTCCTATTCTATCGCTGAAAATTGTCCCCACAATTTTTCTACACTTGGTGCACCTTCTTCAGATTCCACCTCTATAACTTCTTCACCATGCATTTATTTGCCTTCCACTACTACTCTAACATCTTCTTTTCCTCTCCATTCTTTCTTGTGTTTCCTCATGTTCTCCTCAATGAGAACTTTCTTCACCTCTTCCATTGCACATTGCTCACTTGGCAACTCTATCTTATCCAAACCTAGACTGGGTGTGTGCAAAAAGTTGAGTCCACTTTTTGGCCAAAAAGTGGAAGTGTTTTCCCTGATTTTTAGAATTTGTCACATTTGACATTAAAAATTGAAGCACTTAGATATGGAATCTTGAAAAAAGTCACTAATCATAAAATGTAGTACTCTGAGTCTAGTTTCTAAATATATAATTTATTTGAATACCCAGATGATACAATTTGATTTTCAATAGACATTTCTAAAAACCACTATTTAAAGGTCACTTTTTTTTACTATACCAATGCACGTGTACGTCATCCGTATTTTGACCTAAACAATCATATTTTTCTAAATAATTTTGACAAAAGATTTGTAAATCACTGAAGCACGTTTTCCATTTTTTTGTAAAATTTTATTGAATATTTTTTTTGTTAATTTTTTATTGGCCATATTTGGTGTTTTAAAAAATTGTCATGTACGCCATGCATAAGATGACCTAAACTCATCATTTTTTTATTTTTTTTTAAATTGAAAAGAATTGTCTAAAGTATGTTTTCATACAATTCATTTTTCAAAAAAATATTTTAATAAAAGGTTATTAAAATACTAAAAGCC
The DNA here is from genome assembly GCA_027924645.1 of Cunninghamia lanceolata. Classification (NCBI taxonomy): domain Eukaryota; kingdom Viridiplantae; phylum Streptophyta; class Pinopsida; order Cupressales; family Cupressaceae; genus Cunninghamia; species Cunninghamia lanceolata. The sequence continues at coordinate 18,705,806 of BSBN01000547.1, forward strand.
CTGATAATTCAACTTTATGTACCTGTTTCATCAGAAATTAATCGAAAAATAGAAAAAATAATCCAATTGTAAAAAAATTACATATTTGGAATCTACACAGTCTCATCTATAATGGGTTTTAATTCATCAAAAAATTTTGCAAAAAAGGTCTTCAGACAAATGCTCAAAGTCACTATTTTGTTGTGACATTGACATGACCTTCAACTTGTAGGTCAAACGAGGTCCAAAGCCTAGGTTCGAGTTCCCAACTCCTTTCCCAAACTAGTTAAAAAAGAAAAAACTGGGCCCAAAATTCAAATTTTAAGAAACAAGATCTCATTTTGAAACGAGATCCTATTTTGAAATGTGATCCCATTTCAAAATAGGATCTCGTTTTGTTTTTCATATTTAATCCCTTTATGAAATAGGATCCCATTTTTAGAAAATAAGATCCCGCTTTTGGCTCAAGATCTCGAAGCAAAATGGGATCTTGTTTCATAAAAAGTAGGATCCTATTTCAATTTTCTCGATTTCAAGTTTTTGTCTAAGTCTAAAACTTCCACCTGGACTCAACTTTGTGCATTTAGCCCTCTTTAATCTTCTCTTTTCAAGGCAGCCATATTCCACCCTCTTCTTTTCTTAATGTTGATCTTCACATGCCACTTCAATTTCTTTTTCATTGGAAAATACCAACCATATGCTTGGCTTCTCACCTCAAGCCACTATTTACACTTCTCAAAATTTTTTCTCAATGCTACTATTTCTTTATCCCATTCTGCTTCTCCACCTTTAGTTTTATCTTGTCTTTCTTCTTGAGACTTTCTTTGATGACATACTGCTACATCTTGTTATCTTTCCTCTTGGCTTCTTGATACCTCACCTAGGGTTTCTCTCTTTTTCCTCTACCCAGTCTTTTGGTACCCAAGTTCATCTTCTTAGCCTATCAAAAGCTTAACACACATACTTGTCCAAAAATCCCATGAGCATAACCATTTTCCACTTCCTAGACCTTTTAGGCTTTGATACCAATTTGATGATAGAAATCCACAAGCATATGCTCTGATACCACGCTGATGGCAGCCTTGACAGAAAACATTTATAGGAACTTGGATTCAAACATAATGCAGTGACAATTCAAACATAATGAAATATGATTGCTGAAAACATGTAGTAATCAAATGATATGGAACTCTATTCAGGAGCTTTTATTAACAAGAAAATTCTATATTCTCTATTCGTCCACATCAACCAGACATACATTGAGAAATTCTCTAACGTCATAATCATTACAGAGTATACATTTTACATGGATTTAAATGCACTCAGCTGAGCCTCATTGCTAACACATAATCGATCTTCATTGTATAATCTTTCCTTTAGCAATGATTTCACCCTCTCCCTTCACTCACTCGATTCCCCTCTTCCTATCTTCGTGGATTCTAATATCTTTTTCCCTCGATCATGGTCTCACATCTTCCCTTGTCTCCTTCCCTTCACCACTCGACAGGTTATAATTTCCTCACCTTCCTGTGACGGGATTTTCCCCATCTACTTTGCTAAAGTGACATGAATTAAATTAGCACTGATAACTATTTTTACCGATCCATCAAAGGTTAATACAATTCATTTTGGAACTAAAACACTGACTAACAACTTAACAAAACAAGAACTAAAACAATAACTAATAGAAATTAATCAAGACCAAAATTTGACGATGCTCTTGCATCACCTGACGAAGTTGAGTATTCAGCATGAAATTTGTATATAGAAATGTAGTTGGAAAAACACAATGTGTTTTACAAGCTAGATTTTTACATAAAAATTTGTGAAATATTATGCCAGGTTTAGGCATGTGTAGCACGGTAACATGATATTGTAACCATGCAGACCTTAATCATATGTGTCTGAAATAGGTTCATGAATTTTTATACAAAAAAATAGGTTACAATACACAATTTGTTTTGCAACGTGGAGTTTTATTTCTCTACAACTCCTCCCTACTTGATTCTGTTGATTCCACCTTTCCGCTTGAAGGTTCTGGGGAAGTTGAGTAATTGGCTTGACATTTGTATACAAAAATACAATTGAAAAAATACAATGTGTTTTGCAACCTGGATTTCTAAATACAAATGTGTGAAACATTATGTCAGGTTTAGGCATACATAGCATGACAACATGATATTGTTTGAGATAACCATTCATTTAAGAAATGTTGTGAAATCCAACCATTCATTTGAGATAACCTCAAATGAGCAGAAAAACACATCTTAGGAACCATGAACTAAACTTGTGTAGGTTGAACAACACAATGTGTAGTTCAACTAGGAAGTTTATTTATATAGTTAAATCCTAAACTGCAAAACACAATGTGTTTTGTAACCTAGATATTTGTATACAAATGTGTGAAACATTATGTTAGGTTTAGGCATATATAGCACAACAACATGATATTATAAGCATGTGGACCTTAAGCCTATGTGTCTGAAATAGGTTCATATTCTTTTATACATAAATATAGGATACAAAACACAATATGCTTTGCAACCTAGATTTTCATTTCTCTATAAATAACTGAAAATGTGAGGGAAATTGACGAGCAAAAATGTCCCATTAATAACACCACCATTGATATTATGTCATCATGTATAGGGCATGAGGGGGCATGGTGTTATGATGTCTTAGGCATGCCAAGGCATGTTGTTTTGTCAGGAGAATAGCTCCTTCCTAAGATGTGGGTTATATTAAAATGATAATGTTTATTTTATGTTATGGTTTGGCTCCCCATATTGTTGAGAATTGTTGAGGGTGTCATGTAATCTGAAAGTGGTTTTTTTTCAAAAAAATTAGTAAAAAAACCTAGTTTGATGTTGTTTTTGATGCATTTTTTTTTCCAAAAATTCAGTAATAGGAAACCTAGTTTAATACGGTTTTTAGTGATTTTTTTTGTAAAAAATTAGTAATAGAAAATCCAATTTGATGCCATTTTTGATGTGTTTTTGTAAAGCAGTGGAGGGGGTTTGTGGAGGACAATTTCCCAATAGTCAGAAAGGGTGGAAAAGGTATGCATATCCATCAATTTTGTCTTCCAATTACCACTCTAGTTTGGAATTGAGAAGTGGGAAAGATAAGGGTTTCGTTTACAACCTGGATTTTTGTTTTTGTAAAACTCCTCTCTACTTGATTCTGTTATCTCCACCCTTCTGCTTCAATGGTAGAATAGAAAATATGATAGAAAAAAGTAAGTATTTGAAAGTCCTAGGGAAGTTGAGTAATTGGCATGACATTTGTATATAGAAATGTAGTTCGAAAAACACAATGTGTTTTGCAACCTAGATTTCTGTGTACAAATGTGTGAAAGATTATGCTAGGTTTAGGCATACGTAGCATAGAAACATGATATTGTAAGCATGCCAACCTTAATCATATATGTCTCAAATAGGCTCACAAATTTTTATATAGAAATGCAGGTTACAAAACATAATGTGTTTTGCAACCTAGATTTTTGTTTCTTGACAACTCCCATCATGATTGGAAATGCAACAGAAATCACACGAGAAAAAATATCTCATTAATGATACTGTTGTCAATATCCTATCATCATGGTATCATATGGGGCATGGGGGGCATGGTGATATGATGTATTAGGCATGCCAAGGCATACCATTTTGTCAGGAGAATAGTCGTTCGCTACCCACATAAAAATATTGATAACCTTTTTGTTTTATATTTGTATACTATTGTCCCTTTAGAATGACATGTCTCAGACAGCATAACACCATGCCTCCCCATGCCCCATAACATAGCATGATGAAAGAGGATGAGATGACATCGACTATTCTCCCTGCAAAATGGAATGTCATAAACATTATAACACCATGCCTAACACATATAAGAGTTATAGAATAGGGTCACAAATTTGTATACAGAAATGCAGTTGGAAAAGCAAACTATGTTTTGCGACTTGGACTGTTTTATACAAATTTGTGAAACATTATGATAGGTTTAGGCATACATAGCATGGTAACAAGATATTGTAAGCATACTGACATTAATCATATGTATCTGAAATTGTTTCACAAATTTTTATACAGAAATACAGGTTACAAAACACAATGTGTTTTGTAACTTAGATTTTTCTTTCTCTACAACTCCTTCCTACACGATTCTATTGATTCCACCCTTTCACTTCAATGGAAGAATAGAAAATATGATGGAGAAAAGTAAGTGTTTGAAAGTATCAGGGAAGTTGAGTAATTGGCCTAACATTTGTATATAGAAATGCAATTGAAAAAATAATGTATTTGTAACCTAGATTTTTGTATACAAATGTGTGAAACATTATGCTAGGTTTAAGCATACATATCACAACAACAAGATATCATTTGAGATAACCATTCATTTGAGAAAGATTGTGAAATCTAACCATTTGATTGAGATAACCTCAAATGAGTAGAAAAACACATCTTACAAACAATGAACTAAACTTGTGCATGTTGAACAACACAATGTGTAGTTCAACTAGGAAGTTTATTTATATAGTGAAATCCTAATGTGCTGAACATATTGTGTTTTGTAACCTGGATTTCTATATATAAATGTGTGGAACATTATGCAAGGTTTAGGCATATGTACCATGCCAACATGATATCATAAGCATGCCAAACTTAATCATATGTGTCTGAAATAGATTCATAAATTTTTATATAGAATTGTAGGTTACAAAACATAATGTGTTTTACAACTTGGATTTTTTCTCTACAACTCCCATCACAACCAAAAACGTGATAGAAATCACACAAGAAAAAATGTCCTATTAACAACACCATCGTTGATATTCTGTCATCATGCTATGATATGGGGCATGATGGAGCATGGTGTTATGATGTCTTAGGCATGCCAATGCATGTTGTTTTGTTGGGAGAATAGTTGCTTCCTAAGATGTGGGTTATATTAAAATGGAAATGTTTATTTTTTATTATGGTCTAGTTCCCTAGCTTGTTAAGAATTGTTGAGGGTCTTCGGTGTAATCTGAAAATGGTTTTTTTTAACAAAAATTTAGTAACAAGAAACCCAATTTAAGGTGGATTTTGATGTATTTTTTTTATAAAAGACCAATACTAGAAAACCCATTTGATGCCATTTTTGATGTGTTTTTGTAGAGCAGTGGAGGGGGTTTGTGGGGGACAATTTCCAAATAGTCAGAAAGGGTTGGAAAGGTATGTATATTTGTTAATCTTATCTTCTAATTGTCATTATAGTCTAGAACTATGAAGATGGAAAGACAAGGGTTTTGTTTGCAACCTAGATTTTTGTTTCTCTACAACTCCCTGCTTGATTCTATTGTCTCCACCCTTCTGCTTCAATGGAAGAATAGAAAATATGATGGAAAAAAGTAAGTGTTTGAAAGTCTCAGGGAAGTTGAGTAATTGGTTCGACATTTGTATATAGAAATACAGTTGGAAAAACACAATGTGTTTTGCAACCTAGATTTCAGTATAAAAATGTGTGAAACATTATGCTAGGTTTAGGCATACATAGCATGACAACATGATATCATAAGCATACAAACCTTAATAATATGTGTCTGAAATAGGTTCAAAATTTTTTATACAAAAATGCAGGTTACAAAACATAATGTGTTTTATAACATTGATTTTTTTCTCTACAACTCCCATCACAACTAGAGTTACGTAATGACAATCACATGAGAAAAAACATCCCATTAACACCACCACCATTGATATTCCATCATCATTCTATCATATGGGGTATGAGGGGCATGGTGTTATTATTTCTTAGGCATGCCATTTTGTCGAGAGAATGATTGCTCCCTACCCACATAAAAATATTGATAAGCTTTTTGTTTTATATTTGTATGCTATTCTCCCTACAAAATGGCATTTCTGAGACATCATAACACCATGCCTCCCCATGCCCCATGTCATAACATGATGATAGAGGATGAGACAACAAAGACTATTCTCCCTATAAAATGGCATGTCTTAGACATCATAACAACATGCCTAACATATATAAGAGCTATAAAATAGGGTCACAAATTTGTATAGAAAAATGCAGTTGGACAAGCACAATGTGTTTAGCAACCTAGATTTTTGTATACAAATTTGTGAGGTTTAGGCATACATAGCATGGTAACATGATATCATAAGCATGTTGACCTTTATCATATGTGTCTAATTTATAGGTTCACAATTTTTCATATAGAAATATAGGCTACAAAACACAATTTGCTTTGAAACTTGGATTCCACAACTCCTCCTTGCTTGATTCTGTGGACTTCACCCTTCCACTTCAATTGCAGAATAGAAAATATGATAGAAAAATGAAGTGTTTGAAAGTCCCAAGGAAGTTGAGTAATTGGCCTGATATTTGTATACAAAAATGTAGTTGGAAAAATGTACAATGTGTTGTAACTTGGATTTTTGTATACAATTGTGTAAAAAATTATGCTAGGTTTAGGCATATGTAGCATAGCAACATGATATCATAAGCATGCTGACCCTAACCATATGTGTTTGAAATATGAGACAACAATGACTCTTCTCCCAACAAAATGACATTCCTTGGCATGCTTAAGACATCATAACACCATGCTCCCCCATGCCTCATATGATAGCATGATGATGGAGGATGAGATGACGACATCATCAATGGGATGTTTTTGCCATCACATTTTTGGTTGTGATGGGACCTCCCATGAAATTTTAAAACTTATGAGCTAAAAACCCATTTTCTGGTGCAGGAGCACCTACCTGACAGCTGGCCTTCATGAGGCAGTTAGTTGTTTTAGGTCTTGTTTATGTTTTCAAGAAGGTCTGGTAAGACCAAATGCATGTAATAAGGTCACGCTGATCATGATAAGATCATGCTGACCATGCTTTTGCTATTTTTAGTTAGTTGGTTATAACAGCTGTCATGCGGTAGGGTCCGGTTGGATCTCCTAGCCGCCTAGAGAGTTCCCAGCCGCTTGGAGTCGGGTTAGTAGTACTCGTAGGATAATCTATTTAAGCATGAGATCGGTTGATATTGCATAGACAGAGAGATATCATCGATTGATAGTATAGTATTGTATTGCGCAGAGGAGCTTGAGTGTGCTGTGTGAGGAACATCATATTGTATTGCATCTTTGAAATCAATAAAGATCCTGTTTTCGGTTTCCTGTTTGGTCCCCTCTGTGTAATCGATTTGCTGGTTTGGGTGGCTTCATGGATTTACTGATCCATTCCACCGGTTGATCCGTCTGATCGGTGGAATGGCGATGTATAGTAGGTTAGGTTGTAGTTTGTTTGTTTGCATGCAGGTGTGCAGGATCGCGGTCGACAGATGTTGAAGACCCTAGCATGGGTATGTGCTAGGTCGAGTTGATAAGTTCGAGTTGGAAGATCACCCTGAGAGTGGATCGGGTTGTCCCTGGAGGATCGGCGAAGTGAAATTTCGCTAAGTGAAGAAGTTCGTGAAGACGGCATCATCAAGATATTTCTGCAAATATCCTGCAGTCGCGTTGGGCGTCGTCATCCAGACAAGTGGAGGAGAACATGATGTTGTCGATTGCATGAAGTGCAAGTGCGTCGGGGTGATCATCATCAGGAGGAGCCGAGGAGGAGTGTATCGGCATCAAGATCATCTCTCGGGAGAGCCCATCATCCGCGTATTGCTAGCAGATGCGGGAGTGAAAGTTCATTTTTTTTGAGTAAGTGTTGAAGAGGTCATCAGGATATTGGGTGACGTCATCGTCATCAGGATATGACGTCATCGTCATCAGGATATTGAGATATCCCCCTACGCAAGTTTATCCTACCGTCGTTAAGTACTTTGGTATCGGCAGAAGGTTGTATTAACATCATCAGGAGGTTTCGAGAGAACCAGATAAACCATATCATGATGCTGTTGCTTGTGTCGTCGGCTAGCGGAGCATCGAAGGGAAGGTGCTGAAGTGGTCGTCATCAGGATATTTGGAGCAACCAGATATTGGATATCCTGCTGACGAATAGAGTGTTGCATATCATGATGATGCCGATGGAGCTTGGCACCCGATGAACAGTGCAACAGGAGGATGTTTGCGCCCGTTGAGTATCATGATGATGATAGGCGACAGGCGGAGGAGGTGAACAGTAGTCGGCAGGAGGATAATTCTGCTCACCCGAAATATGATGATGCTACCGAACAGGATGATGCTGTCGATAATCGAGTAAGGTGATGCTGTTGACAGGCGAAAGTGCGAAGACTTGTCTGCAGGAGGATATCGGTCGGCAGGTGAAATATGATGATGATGCTGACAGTGAAGTCAAATATGATGATGATGAGGATGAATATGATGATGATGATGGGCTGCAGACATCCATGCTGTATGCGAAGGTTATAGTGTGGATGCCTCTGCATCATAGTGGTGTCAGAGCTCAGCAAAACATCTCGGCTGTTGTGTGTTGATTCTGTCACCGAAAGGGCAGAGGTAGAGTTGATTGTGTGTTGTGTGTTGATTGAGAGGTTGACAAAATGCCTCCGAAAGGTAGTGGTACTGCAAGGGAATTGCAGGAAATGAAGGAGAAACATGCTAGAGAGATGAGGAAGATGAAGGAGCTTGCTGAAGCACTTCAAGCCAGGCTGACAGCCCTGGAAAAGAACAAAAAGAGGGAAGTGGAAGACAGTGAGTCTGAAGAAGATGAAGATAATGTAGAAGAGTATGAAGAGGTAGCTGAAGATCTGAATGCTGAAGACCAGAGATTGGCAAAACTGTTAAAGGTAGTGCAGAGTGAAAAACCTAAGGTAAAGGTTGATGTTACCAAGTATACTGGAAGCTTGAATGAAGATGAGTTGTTGGATTGGATTGCTGCACTTGATAATCACTTTGAATGTGAAGATGTTGCTGAGGATCAGAAGGCAAAGATTGCAAAGACCAAGTTAGGAGGTCATGCTTTGGTATGGTGGGATTATGTACAATCTGAGAGAAGGAAACAAGGGAAGTCAAAGATCACTTCTTGGGATAAGATGGTAGCAAGGATCAAAGGTAAATTCTTGCCAAGGGATTATGAAATCCAGATGTTTAAGAAGCTGCAATTTTTAAAGTAGAAAGAAAGGGATGTGAAGGCATATACAGAAGAGTTTTATAAGTTGAGTATGAGATCTGGTCATCATGAGAATGAGGTAGAAAAGGTGGCTAGGTACTTGGCTGGTTTGAGATTTAACATACAGGATGAGTTAGTTTTAGCTAACCCTAAGAATGTGGAGGATTGTTATCAAATGGCAATTAGGATTGAAGAAAAGATGAATAGAGGACATGATAAGTCCATGAGAGGAAGAGGAAACCATAGGGGAAGAGGAGCAGCCCCTACACAAAAGCAAACCAATGAGGGTCAAGAAGACACTGGTAAAGGACAAGGACAGTCTGATTTCAGATGTGGATGGAAAGGTAATAGAGGAAGATTTGGAGGTGGTAGAGGTTCTACTACATTTTCAGGAAAATGTTACACCTGTGGTGAGTTTGGTCATCCATCTTTCAAGTGTCCAGAAAACAAAGGTTCATCATCCAGAAATGATAGAACTAGTGACAAGAGGGTACAACTTGTGCAAGAAGAGAAAGTAGAAGAAAGTGCACAGAGTTCAAACAGAGATCCTGATAATTATGGATATCCAGAGAGTGGAGAATCATTGATGCTAAGGAGAATTAGTTTGCAGGCATCAAAGGATCTGATGCAAAGAAGAGCTCTTTTCAAGACCACATGCAAGAGCAAAGGTAAAGTATGTAAGGTTGTCATTGACACTGGTTCAACAGACAACATGGTATCTCAGGAGATGGTGGATAAACTGAATTTGGAAAGGATTCCACATCCACACCCTTACAAGACATCTTGGGTGAGTGATAGTCAATCACTTTTTGTCTCTGAACAGGCATATGTGGATTTTCAGATTGGAGCATATCATGATAGAATTTTGTGTGACATATTGCCCATGGAATGTTGTCACCTACTGTTGGGTAGACCATGGCAATTTGATAGGAGGGTACTGTATGATGGGTATGCTAATACCTACACCATCAAGAAGGATGGGAAGATTATTAAGTTGATGCCATTGTAGGCAAATGCTTTAGTACAGAAGGCAGCCCAAATCATTTTAATGGGAAAGTAGGAGTTTGTGCAGATGCCTAGAGGAGCAGGCATAAAGGCAGTTAAGGACACTGCAGGGAAAGGAGTTGTTACAGACAACAAGCTGAAGACAGTTTCAGTTGTGACTGACAGAGGTCAGCAGCAGGTTCAGAAACAGGTTTGCACACAGCAACCAGTTGAGAAGAATGACAGGGATGTTGTCATAGTTGGGACTATTGCTTGTCCTATAAAGGTTGAAAGGAAGATAGAGTTGAACATTTCAGAAGTTCAAGAGGCAGTTCAGATAGAGGTTCTGGTCAGACAATCTGACAAACACAGAGACAACCTGAGAAGGGCCTACATCAACAGGCATGAGGATTTACTTGCAAGACAGCAAGTTACAGTTCAGAAGTCTGGGAGCAGCCAAGAGCCAGCAGAGGACAAAGCTGGAGCAGGTCAGACTATTGACAAGGCAAAGTGTAAAGGTGGAGGACTTCCACATACTAAACTCATGGGACATGAGTTCTTTTCTGTTGGGGAGTATGGTGCAGGAGCACCTACCTGACAGCTGGCCTTCATGAGGCAGTTAGTTGTTTTAGGTCTTGTTTATGTTTTCAAGAAGGTCTGGTAAGACCAAATGCATGTAATAAGGTCACGCTGATCATGATAAGATCATGCTGACCATGCTTTTGCTATTTTTAGTTAGTTGGTTATAACAGCTGTCATGCGATAGGGTCCGGTTGGATCTCCCAGCCGCCTGGAGAGTTCCTAGCCGCTTGGAGTCGGGTCAGTAGTACTCGTAGGATAATCTATTTAAGCATGAGATCGGTTGATATTGCATAGACAGAGAGATATCATCGATTGATAGTATAGTATTGTATTGCGCAGAGGAGCTTGAGTGTGCTGTGTGAGGAACATCATATTGTATTGCATCTTTGAAATCAATAAAGATCCTATTTTCAGTTTCCTGTTTGGTCCCCTCTGTGTAATCGATTTGCTGGTTTGGGTGGCTTCATGGATTTACTGATCCATTCCACCGGTTGATCCGTCTGATCGGTGGAATGGCGATGTATAGTAGGTTAGGTTGTAGTTTGTTTGTTTGCATGCAGGTGTGCAGGATCGCGGTCGACAGATGTTGAAGACCCTAGCATGGGTATGTGCTAGGTCGAGTTGATAAGTTCGAGTTGGAAGATCACCCTGAGAGTGGATCGGGTCGTCCCTGGAGGATCGGCGAAGTGAAATTTTGCTAAGTGAAGAAGTTCGTGAAGACGGCATCATCAGGATATTTCTGCAAATATCCTGCAGTCGCGTTGGGCGTCGTCATCCAGACAAGTGGAGGAGAACATGATGTTGTCGATTGCATGAAGTGCAAGTGCGTCGGGGTGATCATCATCAGGAGGAGCCGAGGAGGAGCGTATCGGCATCAGGATCATCTCTCGGGAGAGCCCATCATCCGCGTATCGCTAGCAGATGCTGGAGTGAAAGTTTGTTTTTTTTGACTAAGTGTTGAAGAGGTCATCAGGATATTGGGTGACATCATTGTCATCAGGATATGACGTCATCGTCATCAGGATATTGAGATATCCCCCTACGCGAGTTTATCTTGCCGTCGTTAAGTACTTTGGTATCGGCAGAAGGTTGTATTAACATCATCAAGAGGTTTCGAGAGAACCGGATAAACCATATCATGATGCTGTTGCTTGTGTCGTCGGCTAGCGGAGCATCGAAGGGAAGGTGCTGAAGTGGTCGTCATCAGGATATTTGGAGCAACCGGATATTGGATATCCTGCTGACGAATAGAGTGTTGCATATCATGATGATGCCGATGGAGCTTGGCGCCCAATGAACAGTGCAACAGGAGGATGTTTGCGCCCGTTGAGTATCATGATGATGATAGGCGACAGGCGGAGGAGGTGAATAGTAGTCGGCAGGAGGATAATTCTGCTCACCCGAAATATGATGATGCTGCCGAACAGGATGATGCTGTCGATAATCGAGTAAGGTGATGCTGTTGACAGGCGAAAGTGCGAAGACTTGTCTGCAGGAGGATATCGGTCGGCAGGTGAAATATGATGATGATGCTGACAGTGAAGTCAAATATGATGATGATGAGGATGAATATGATGATGATGATGGGCTGCAGACATCCATGCTGTATGCGAAGGTTATAGTGTGGATGCCTCTGCATCATTTTCCTTCATCTGTCACATGTATTATTTTTTTCTTGCAACCACAAAAATAACAATTTTTCCATGGGATGCTGCAGCAACCCCAAGTTCAGTCCTACAAGGAGAAGCCAATTGCACTGATGAAGCCAGGTGCTGTCTACAACTAGAAACATAGGTAAAATGTGGGTTATATTAAAATGACAACGTTTATTTTATGTTATGGTTTGGTTCCCTAGATATTTGAAAATTGTTGAGGGTGTTAGGCGTAATCTAGAAATGGGGTTTTTAAAAAAAAAATCAATAACAAAAAACCTAGTTTGATGTCATTTTTTATGCAACTATTCTCCCTAGAAATTGGCATGTCTTAGACATCATAAAACCATGCCTAATACATATAAGAGCTACAGAATAGGGTCATAATTTTTAATTACATAAATGCAATTGGAAAAACACAATGTGTTTTGCAACCTGGATTTTTGTATACAAATTTGTGAAACAAAATGCCAAGTTTAGGCATACATAACACAGTAACATGATATTGTAAGAATGCTGACCTTAACCATATGTGTCTAAAATAGGTTTGCAATTTTTAATATAGAAATGTAGGTTACAAAACATAATGTGTTTTGTAACTTGATTTTTGTTTCACTACAATTCCTCCCTGCTTGATTTTGTTGACTCCACCGATCCACTTCAATAGTAGAATAGAAAATACAATGGACAAAAACAAAGTGTTTGAAAGTCCTAAGGAAGTTGAGTAATTGGTCTGACATTTGTATACATAAATGCAGTTGGAAAAATACAATGTGTTTTACAACCTTTATTTTTTTATACAAATTTTTGAAACATTATGACAACTTTAAGCATACATAGAATGGTAACATGATATTGTAAGAAAATATTAAGCATACTGACCTTAATCATATGTGTCTAGAATAGGTTCAAAAGTTTCTATATGGAAATGTAGGTTACAAAACACAATGTGTTTTGCAACCTGAACTTTTGTTTCTCTACATCTCCTCCCTGCTCAATTCTATCTACTCCACCCTTCGGCTTCAATGGAAGAATAGAAACTATGATAGAGAAAACTAAGTGTTTGAAAGAATTAGGGAAGTTGATTAATTGGCCCAACATTTATATACAGAAATGCAGTTGGAGAAACACAATGTGTTTTGAAACCTAGATTTTTGTATACAAATTTGTGAAACATTATGCCAACTTTAAGCATATGTAGAATGGTAACATGATATCATAAGAAAATATTAAGCATGTTGACCTTAATCATATGTGTCTGGAATAGGTTCAAAAGTTTTTATTCAAAAATCCAAGTTACAATTTACACAATGTGTTTTGCAACCTGAACTTCTGTTTCTCTATATCTCCTCCCTACTCAATTCTATCGACTCCACCCTTCAGCTTCAATAGAGGAATAGAAAATATGATAGAGAAAAATAAGTGTTTGAAATTCCCAAGGAAGTTGATTAATTGTCCCAAAATTTGTATATAGAAATGCAGTTGAAAAAACATAATGTGTTTTGCAACCTAGATTTGTGTATACAAATTTGTGAAACATTATGCCACATTTAGGCATATGTAGTAGGCAACAACTATTCTCCATCCAAAATGATATGCCTAAGACATCATAACACCATGCCCCACAAGGCCCGTATGATAGCATGACGACATGGGATGAGACGATGACGTCATTAACAAGATGTTTTGGCTTGTGTGTCGGCCTTTTTGTCAGGGCATTTTCTATTCTTATCTTGAACTATGTGTGTAAAAAAATGTGAACCATTCTAAACTGGTAGTGACATGTTTAAGATATAATGTTATCATGCATGATGATGGAGGATGAGACGGTGGGGAAGCAACTATTGTCCATACAAAATGACCTACCTAAAACATCATTGGATGGAGGATGAGATGGTGGGGAAGTGGCTATTGTCCATATAAAATGGCATGCCTAAGATATCATAACATACAAATCACCATACAAAATGGAAACATATCATACAAATTGGCATACCAAAAATGAAGGATGGGACTTGCCACTGCCATTGCATTGCATATAGAATGGAACGATGGGATCCATGAGCACCATTTGTTTTAAAGGTAGGCATTCCCTTTTTTTGTGAGTTAGGCAAATGGATTTTGTACCAAATGTCAATGTTGATGGGACTTTTAAACTGAAGAAAGCATTTTTTTATCATATTTTCTCTGTCGTTGTTGTATATTTCATAGGGAAGGAGAAGGGAAAATAAGGTAGGGGAGGAGGGAAAAGTCACCATTGAAATGAAAGCGAGCAGTGGAGAAAATCCAAAGGGAGTAGTTAGGAGTTACAGGTGATGGGTGAGTAAGAATGTGACAAGTTCCATTTTTCTCCCTCATTATTGTTTGGGGTTTTAAAATAATTTTGGTTCAATTAAAAAGCATCTTCTTTGAAATAAGTTTGGTTCAATTAAGATGCCACTTAATTAACAGATTGTGTACAAATATTTACATCTTGTCTTAGGCTTGTGCATAAATATTTACATCTCATTTTTCACATTAGGATTTGACTGTATATATAGACTTCTTGGTTGAACTACACATTGTGTTGTTGAACCTGTACAAGTTTAGTTCATGGTTGATAAGATGTGTTTTTGTAGTCATTTGAGGTATCTCAAAGGAATGGTTAGATTTCATAACCCTTATCTTTACGTAATAAAGGTATGTGCACCCCAACAAAAGGGTATTCCTCATTTTATGTTGTAGGGTTGTGATAGGATTTCATTGTATATATGGAGTTACAGGTTGAACTACACATTGTGTTTATCAACCTGCACAAGTTTAGTTCATGGTTCGTAAGATGTGTTTATTTGCTTATTTGAGGTTATCTCATAGGAATGGTTGGATTTCACAACCTTTCTCTTTAGGTAATAGATGTATGTGCACCCAAACAAAACTATATTCCTCATGTTATGTTGTTGTAGGGTTGTGATAGGATTTTGTTGTATAGATGAAGTTATAGGTTGAACTACACATTGTGTTGCTCAACCTATACAAGTTTAGTTCAAATTTGTGCCTCTTAGTTGACTCAAATATTGATTGAAAATGTATTCAATAGATTGAAACAATTTGTTATTGATTTGACATTTGTGGTAGCAATGGAAGGACATAATTGGTCATTCGAGCTTGTCCGAAAGGTATAGGTGGTGTTGACATCTAAAAAAATTAGTCTCCAAAGTGGCCCATTTTTCCCTCATGTCACACTCTATGACTTTATTCTTGAACATGTGGCTTATAATTGATCTGAAGGAACTCTAGTAAAAGTTCATTGCTAAATCATTTCTAAGTCATTTCTAGTCAAATTATGCTATATCTTTAAGTCTTTCATCATTTATAAGCCAATACTGCATCACCGCAGATGTGTTTGATAAGCCCTTGCAGACTTACAGGAGCTAAAAGAGTAAAATAGTTGTTTACCACACTACCACGATCATAGATAGAAAGGTCTGTGGGCTTATGGGAGTTAAAGAAGTGGTCTGAACCACTTACCACAATACCATAGTAGTCTATATAAAGCATGTTAGGCCAGCGGTAAGGATCTAACCATTGTCGCATCCTTGCAATAGTTAAGGAAGAAGCCTTTGAGATCGCAATAAGAAGAAAAAAGTCACCGTACCCCCATGGTAGTTAGAAAAAATGTCTATGGGATGGCAGTAAGTGTTAATGATTACCATGCTACTGTAGTGGTCATAGGAAAGGATTACAGGCCTGAGGTATAAACCCAAGTGGCATGTAACATATCACCACAGTCCCACGGTAGATGGTGTGGATGACTGGTGATAGTGTGGTAAGAAGGAACTGAGGTATACTGGTCACCTCACCCCATAGCGGTTTGAAGTCAAGCTTGCGGTGGTGCAGTGTAAAGGATTTCAAGAGGTGTGGATAATGTTTACCATGCTACTGTAGCAGTTAAGAGAGAAGTCCATGGGTTAGCGGTGGATGGATAAGATGCTCCCCGCTATATTGCAGGGGGTCTTGGGGGACTGCGATGGCTCTGCGGTAAAGGAATAAATGAAGCAATATGTTTTCTGTTGTCTCACAGAGGTCAATGAGGATATATGTGGGCTGATAGTATGAAGTAAAATACAAAGTGTAGCCGCAGCCCTGCAAGCGTCTTCTCTTTGCTGAGCGGATTGGTGGTAAGGGGTAGATGTGATACAAAATGCACCTCGTAGCCCCACAATAGTTTTTGCATAGCATCAGATATGGTGTGCGGGATTGCGGTAAAGTCCTGGTTGGCATCAATACAAGTTTTTTCTAAATAGTAGGGATCATTGACTTCGACGTGGCAGTCCATGTGGCGCTTCAGGGAGCTCGATGGTATTTTATAGGAGCCAATTTTTAAAGGATTCAGAGTTGACAAAGACATAGAGATTCAAGGATCAATAAATCTATTGTGTGCATTAAAGTAGAAAATATCTTCCATTTGCCTCCAGGCCATAGATTTTTTTGCAGTCATTTTTGGTAGATAAACATCTCTTCTGGCCAAGATATTTTTATGAAATGGCCCTTAGGGGAGATTTTTTGTAACTGAATTAGGTCAATTAGAATCAAATACTATATATGCATGATTATAAGATGTAAAAAAGGTTGGCCTTTTGGGCATTTTTAGGTAGTGAAGTGCAAAGCTCTCTAGGGCTTCAAAAAGTAAAAAGTTCTAGTTCTCCAATAGTGAAGACATAGGTCATGAAAGGTTTTTCATATTGATTTCAACTATGACTTCTCCTTTTTCTTATGTAATCTCTCAAGGAAATCTTGAATATCTTTTAGGGTTTCCTCTTGCCACACTTCGTGGTATGACTGTAACCATTGATTAGATGAATGAATAGATTCTTAAAACATTACATGCTATGTGGTGATCTCTTTTATGGCTGTAGATGATTGATTGTATCTTGAGAAAGGATTACTAATCATATTCTCCATTGATTATTGTTCTTCTTGCATTTGAATATCAAGAAAGTGCATGTTTCATTTCTCTTGTTATTTTCTCCTTTTTGTTGAATTGTGGACTCCGCAACCCAATATATTAGGCACTAGTCTAAAAGTTTCATTGATCACCCACACTCTTAAAAATTAAAACAAATTCATTATGTGTGAAGTATGTAGTTAGTTTGTATGTCTTAAAAGAAAGCATACCTACACTTTTCATTGTCAATGGGAGTGTCTTTTCATCAACTATATAGGGGTTATTAGTGACAATCAATTGTTTTAGGTCCAGTGATAGCATTTGGGGCCTAAAAGATGAAATAGGTTTGGTTGTCCTTTTATTTTAGTTGTTCATCTGGTGCAGAAACCAATACCTATTAATGTCTACCCCTCAAAATATCCCTCCTAGGTTTAAGCTAAGCCTGAAGTACAGAGGAGTAAACCTACTCCTATTAGTTGGCCAAAGTTGCCTTGAACTTGTTGATGAATCTTCTCCTCTCACCCAGAACGACTATCCCTAGCCTAGGTGATTTAGGAATGTTTTAGGGTTTAGGGTTACAGATATTTTGGGTCCTAACATGTTGTGAGGGATTTGTTGTTTTTTGTGTGGATTTAGATTTGAAAACTTTTGCAACAGTCACTAAAAAAGAAGTTCTTCCCATCAAGGAAGTGGCGGTTCTATTAAGTAAGAAACCTAAAAAATTAGTTTTTAAATATTGAAATGGATAGAGGAAGAAACTAGGGACAACCTGGACATGGGGACTCCTCTACAAGTACAAGAAATAGAAGGGGTAGATATAGGGAAAGAAGACTTGGTATGGTACCCTTAAGGAATACCCAAGATAATGCATTTGTTGGCCTCAAAAGTTAATATCAGTATACTTTTGAGGACTCTACTGATAATATACTTAGAACAAGTAGGAGAATGAACATTAATGGATATGATGTCAAGAAAAATGAAAATGTTATTGGTAGGAGCAAGGATAGATCTAATGAGCCCTACTTCAGGATGTTTGGGATGCTCCCTGATAATGAAGAAGCATATCAAAATTTTAGGTATCCAACTTCTCCCACAAGGACAGTTGAAAGCCAGCATGATACTACATCCAATGGGGGTGATCAGAAGCAACCTGATCATGAGGAAAAAGAAAGGTGAATGCAAGATGAGTTGGAATTGCTTGATCATCTTAGAAATAGGCAAAGAGAGGTGTGGGCCTTACTTGACCAACAATAAGATCAACTTGCTCAACTAGGCCAACAAAACTTGAATGCCCAACAACAAGGAAATAATTTGCAGAGTAACCAGAATGATCAACAATAACAAAGACAACATCATCAACAATATAATCAGTAGGGACAACTTTTAGGCTAATCCTCAACAACAACAACAATAAATGGGATAGCAGGGTGTGAATAATGCCCATGCTTAAGATATGCAAAATCAGCCCCTACAAAATCAAATGAATTAATAGCATGTCAATATTCAAAATATTAGGCCTCCATTCAGAAGACAAGCACAAAGGTTTCTTCCACAAAGACAACCATTATGAGCTAAAAGGTATAGATAACTTGATTTTATTGGCATACCTGATTTTCCTAATCCCATTCCAGCTGAGATTAGAGGGAAAATTTCTAGGTTGGTGAGGAACACTTGAGACACTTCATCAATGTCACATATTAGTATGTGATTGAGGATGAAGATGTGATGATAAAGTTGTTTGTGCATTCATTAGAAGAAAGTGCTAAAGAATGGTACAAGGCACATCCTGATAATAGCATTGACTCATGGGAGGATTTCATGATAGTGTTTAGATTGCAATATGGGGATAGGATTGACCCCAAGTTTGCTATCCATGAGCTCACAACAATCAAGAAGAGAATCAATGAAACTATTGCTAACTTCAATGGCAGATTCATTATGAAAATGAGAAAAGTGCCACCTCAAATGAGACCTAATGAATCCACGTGTTTAGTTTTGTACTATGGTGTGTTTGATTCTAGGATTGGTTATTATTTAAGGGATAAGAGTCCTCAAACACTAAGGGAAGCTTATGATGTGGCCATAAATATTGAAAGTAACATGAGAGCCTCAGGTAAACATGTTAAGATATCTGATATAAAATTTTCTCAGCTAAATAGGGCAACTTCTAGCAAGCCCCTCACTACTGAAGATAAACTAGATAAACTCAGGGGAGTTATGAAAGACCTAGCTTACAAAGTTGCTTGAAATGACAAAGGGTTACCACCGC
Source organism: Cunninghamia lanceolata (assembly GCA_027924645.1). NCBI lineage: Eukaryota > Viridiplantae > Streptophyta > Pinopsida > Cupressales > Cupressaceae > Cunninghamia > Cunninghamia lanceolata. The sequence continues at coordinate 18,725,279 of BSBN01000547.1, forward strand.
AAGGTGCTGCAACACACTTCAATGAAGGTCAAAGACTACATAATAGACCTTATAATACAGATTGGTCTAAGAGACCAAAACAAAATAATAGGCAAGCTACTCCTAAGCATGTTAGTTTCAAACAGCGTGAAAGGAATACCCTGATCCATTGAGTAAGAATCAAACAAATTTTCAAGAAGAGAGTCTTTTGTGCCAAGGAATACACATAGAAGATAGATTAAAAAACCAAGGATGATCATGCTAATTTCTTTGATAAAGAAATTGATCACTTTATGGTATGTTGTAATGATGATAATCCTAATTTGGAGGCTTTACCTTCTAACCCTATTGCTTCCATTTGTGGTATAAATGATTTGTGGACTTTATATTTTGATGGTGCATATTAAAGGGAAGGTTCAAGTGTTGGTATTGTCCTGATAACACCTAATGGTGATCAGTTTGGCAAGTCTTTCAAACTTGATTTTCAATGCACCAACAATGTGGCTGAATATGAGGTACTATTGCTAGGCTTAAATATTGCTCATAAACATGGAATCACATGTTTGAGAATACTTGGTGATTTAGAATTGATTGTGCAGCAGATTAGAAAGATATTTGTTGCCAAAGAAAAAAGACTTAGAGGGTATCAGAATGCAATATGGGACACAATAGAATTGTTTGATGCCATTGGCATTAAATGGATTGAAAGAACAAAAAGTGAAGAAGTAGAGTCCCTTTATATCATTGGTTCAAAATTTGACCCTCAAATGAATTTTCCCCATGGCTAATATGTTGTGGAGGTACTCACAAGGTTAACAATTCCTAATAACATTTATAGTTGGTAGGTTTTCAATGAAACCAATTAAATTTTTAGTTTTATGAATTGCATGGATGAATTTGAAAATTAGTTGATTGATTGGAAGCCAATGATGGAAGTGATAGATGGTAAGGAAAATTTGTTTGGTACTAAGGTTGTGCAATTAAAGACAAACACTATTCCAAAAGGGCTGGTAGCATTAGAAAGAGTGTTTGATAATTCAGACTGATGGAAGAGTAAAAGTAAACCTATTATAGAGGATAATGTTGAAGGTGTAAACCTTGTAACTAGGGAGGTACCTGTAATGATAAGTCCATATTATTCTAAACCCCTTCAATTTTTTTCCTTTGCTTCTTTTTGTACTATTGCTATTGTTTTACTCCAAAAGAATGAAGATGGATTTGAACAACCTATTGGATTCTTTAGCAAGTCTTTATAGGCTACTAAATTGAATTATTCCATAATAGAAAAGTATACCCATGCATTGGTTAAGGCCATAAAGAATTTCAGATCTTGTTTTATAGGGGCCAAGATCATAGCATATGTCCCACACATAGCTATGAAGGATATCTTCACATAGTAGGAAGCTTCTAGGAGAAGGTGCAGATGGATCAATATGATCCAGGAATATGACATGGACATATAGGTCACAAAGCTAGTAAGAGACCAAGGATTATCTATGATGATGGCAAATTCCAACTTAGAGGTAGCTGGGATAGATGAGGTAAATGCTTCTCAATCTGCTAGTATATGTGCTTTGGTTGACAATCCATGGTACAAGGATGTTATATTTTATGTTGAAAAAATGAATTACCCACTATGTATGGATGAAAATAAAAAAAACACTTAGGCTAAAATCTCAAAGGTATGTCCTAATCTATAATGAGCTAATGTGGAGAAATCATGAAGGTGTATTGCTCAAATGTTTGGATCAAGAGCAAGCTGAAATTGTGAGGAATGAATGTCATAATGGTGTTTGTGGGGGGCATTTCAAGGCTAAACCACTACCCATAAGATTTTAAGAGCTGGATATTGGTGGCCGACCTTGTTCAAGGATGTGGCATAACAGATAAGGAATTGTGATGCTTGCCAAAGATTTTTTGGTAAACTAAACTTTGTTGGGGCATTACCTTTGTTACCCCTTGTTGTAGACGCATCTTTCCAGCAATGGGGAACTAACTTCATTGAAGAAATACAAGAAAGGTCTAGCAATGGTTTTAAGTGGATCCTTGTGGCCACTAATTACTTCACTAAGTGGGAAGAGGCAGTCCCCACTTGTATTGCAACTTCCAAGGTAGTCACTGACTTCATAGTAAGCAATATAATTACTAGGTTTAGAGTGCCAACTAGGATTTTGGCAGATAATGCAATGTGTTTTAGATCTCAAGAGATGTTGAACATGTGTTCTAAATTTGGCATAAACCTTATGCATTCATCTCCTTATCATCCCCAAAGTAATGGACAGGCTCATGAGTCAAGTAATAAAAGCCTGATGAAGATCATACGATGGACACTAGATCAGAACAAGAAGAGATGGTATGATAGTTTAAAGTATGCCCTTTGGGCTGATAGGATAACTTTCAAGAGATCTATTGGTAGAAGCCCATTTGAGTTGGTGTATGGAGTAGAGATGAAGATGCCCATTAATGTAGAATTACTAGTCCGCCAGCTACTACAAGAGATCAAAGGGGAGTAGCATGATGTAATGTCTCAAAGGATCTTGTAGCTAATTGAGATAGAAGAATAGAGAAAAGTTGCACATGACAAAATGTTGCACCAAAAGAAGAAAATGAAGCTCTTAATTGATAAGAATACTATGTCAAGAGAGTTTTAGGTTGGTAATTTAGTGCTTCTCTAGGATGTAAGATCTAAAGATAAAGGGAAAAATGGCAAATTCAGTCCCTTATGGCAAATTAGAGCTCAATGTCTACCATTTGATGACCCTGGAAGGAGAGTTGCTGAAGCTGCCTATTCACGGTCATCTTTTAAAGCATTAATTTTCATAAGTGATGTTTTCCATAAAATTTTGTGATGAAATCTTGCTATATCTAATTTTTTGACTTCAAGCAGTCATGACCACTATTGGTCTTGATGATGTTTTGTTTATATTCCTATGTATCATTTTTCAATGGTCTACCTAGAGATCTGGATTCTCGTTGTGCCATTGCTTGACACAAGTCCCCAACCAAAGCCACTATTGACACCTAAAAAAGTTAGTCTCCAAAGTAGCCCATTTTTCCCTCATGTTAGACTTTATGTATTCTTTCTTGAACATGTAGCTTATAACCAATCTGAAGGGACTCTAGTAAAAAACCATTGCTAAATATTTGCTGAGTCATTTCCAATCAAATTATGCTATATATTTGAGTTTTTCATCATTTATAAGCTAATACCACATCCCCACGAATGTGTTTGATAAGCCCTTGTGGGCTTGTAGGAGCTAAAAGAGTAGAATAGTTGTTTACCTCACTACTGTGGCCACCACTAGAAAGGTCTGTGGGCTTACGGGAGTTAAAGAAGTGGTCTGAACCACTTACTGCAATACCATAGCAGTCTATATAAAGCATGGCAGGCTGACGGTAAGGACCTAACCATCACTGCATCCCTGTGAAGAAGCCCACAAGATCATGACAAGAAGAAAAATGTCACTACGCACCTATAATGGTCAAGTGCAAAAATCTTTGCTGGATGGCGGTAAGTGTTAATGATTACCGCACTACTGTGGCAGTCACAGGAAAGGATTGTGAGCCTGTAGTATAAACTCAAGCCGGCATGTAATATGTCACCATGGTCTCATGGCAAGTGGTGTGGATGATTGGTGGTAGTGCAGCAAGAAGGAGCCGAGGTATAATGGTCATTTCGCCCCCACGGTGGTTTCAAGTGAAGCTTGCAATGGTGCGGTATGAAGGATTTCAAGCGATGTGGATAACATTTACCACACTACCATAGTAGTTAATAGAGAAGTCCACAGGTTAGCAGTGGAAGGATAAGATGCTTCCTGCTATACCACAGGGGGTGTTGGGAGACTGTGGTGGGTTTGCAGTAAGGAAATAAATGAAGAAGTATGTTCATTGCGGTCCTATAGAGGTCAATGAGGATATTTGTGGGTCGACAGTATGAAGTAAAATACAAAGTGTAGCTATAGCCCCACGAGCATCTTCTCTTTGCCATGTGGGTTGGTTGTAAGGGGTAGACATGATACAAAATGCAACCTAAAACCTCATGATGGTTTTTGCATAGCATCAGATATGGCATGCGGGACTACAGTAAATTCCTGGTTGGCATCAACACAAGTTTTTTTAAATAGCAGGGACCATTAACTTCGACGTGGAAGTCCATGTGGCACTTTAAGGAGCTCATTGGTGTTTTGCATGAGCTAATTTTCAAAGGATTCAGAGTCAATGAAGACACAGAGACTCAGGGATCAATAAAATGGTTGTGTGCATTAAAGAAGAAAATATCTTCCATCTGCCTCTAAGCCATAGATATTTTTGCAATTATTTCTCTTAGATAAACATCTCTTCTAGCCAAGATGTTTTTATGACATGGCTAGGGGTCGTCTATAGCTGGAAACATAGGTAGGATGTAGGTTATATGAAAATGACAATGTTTAATTTATGTTATGGTCTGATTTGAGGGGTTGTTGAAAATTGTTGACTGTGTTTGGTGTAATTTGCATAGGGTTTTTTTTCCAAAAAATTACTAATAGAAAATTTAGTTTGATATTTTTTTTGATGTGTTTTGTTTTTTCAAAAATTCAATAACAAGAAACCCAGTTTGATGTGTTTGTTTTGCAAAAAATTAGTGAAAAAAACCTAGTTTGATGTCATTTTTAATGTGTTTTTGTACATTTGTGGAGGGGCTTTGTGGAGGACAACTTCCCAACAGTTAGAAAGGGTGGAAAAGGTATGTATATCTATCAATTTTATCTTCCAATTGCCATTCTAATTTGGAAACATAAAGAGGGCAAGACAAGGGTTTTGTTGGGTCCCAAATACTATTTTATATACATTTCTTGGAAAAGAAACCTTTCCCTTTTGTTGGTTGTGAGTCTTAGATGGAAATTTTGGTTAATTGTCGGGTTTTGAAAAAAGGGTTTTATTTCAAATGGGTTTTGGATGCCTCTTCAAAAGCATGGCTTCCTCAAAGCACCAAATGGGTATCATTTTGTATGGTGTTTTGTATGCTAAGATGTCATTTTGTATGGTAAGTGACATTTATGCCATTTTTTTAGGATCATAGGAAATTGCAAAAATGGGTTTTGGATAGTTGTTCATCCCCCTTAACCTCTCAGATGCAGACATCTAGTTTTTTCTTTGGAGCAGGTAATATAGAAAATGAAGAATAGCCACAACACTTTCTATTGGATTTTGTTTTTGCATGGTGATTTGTATGTTATAATTTGTATTCTTGAATAGGTATACCATAAACACAACCCTAACCATTAAAGGTTGAACCATGTTCCTTGTTTCTTGAAATGTTAACAATAAACCTTTATATTAAACCATCTAAAATAACTACATTTGAAGATGAAATGATGAGTACTCAATATAGATCAGTAAATGTCAATGTTAAAGGTGGAATGTCAAACTCTTAAAGCTAAAATTTGGACCTTCGATGTGATTTCTAAACCCTAAATCACAAAAGCACTAAACCCTCAAACCTACATATCTAACCTTCATTAAGTAATGGGCCTCAAACTGTAACACTTTAGTTCTATCCTAACATACTAGTGATTTATCTAAGCTGCAATAGACAAACATTATTACCAATGATATATCTAGCTCTAATATGTATTGTAGAACTATTTGCGGTAAGCACATGCAGGAAGCTAACTGAAATGTTCATTTGTAACAATGCGCGCTATTATATTCATATAGGTAAAACATGGATTACAAAGCATAGCTGTATATATTTTCAGCTTGTTATTGACATTACAGGACTTTACCGACTTTACTTACTAAGACTAGACTCGATAAAACTTACAAACTTCAGAAATAAGACTAGACTTTCTTCTCTTTGAACTCTCTCTGCGTATGAACCGTTGCTAAATGCAGGCGGCCCTGGACTCTTTTATAGAGGCGGAGGGCAGATCTTTTTACCCCTATAGCATAATTCATTTCAGATCCGTCCACAAGAAGATGACACGAAGCAAACCTTATCCGGAGAGCATCCCAAAAGGTGGGACCCAATTACTCGTGAACGAGATAAGGCGGAACCGACCGACAAAGACAGGACATTCCTTTTACAACCAAGAGGAATAACTTGGCCTTTCAATGAGGTGGAAAGGTAACCCCTTTAGAACGTGGTAGGGTCCACGTCTTATCTTTAGTCACGCGGAGATAAGATTCCACGATAAGTGACATGCCCACTTATTAGCCTAGGACCCAGTACTATTCGAATCATCATCATCCTGTCGTCCCCATGCGCATGCTCCACAAAAAGCTTTACCGGGATGATGACAAGCTTGTCTCGGAGGAGGTGGAGGGACCCTTGGGTCGTCCTCTGAATGGTCTTCATAGTTGTAGCAGGTTTGTGTTGAGGCATGTGGGATACAACCTGTCATCAACTGGGGCGTTCCTTCTTTCCATATGATACTCATTACTTTCAGTTTGTATGGACCGTAGATGCCATGAGTCATTGAGAGGGGCGTAGCCTCGTTCATTCTGTATGTTTTCACATGTATCCAAATAGGAACTTGGTGAGCATAAAAATATCTTAATCTATTTTTTAGGGTCCAATGCTCAAAAATCGACTCTGGGCCACATGGTCCATAATGTTGAGCCAGATACCTATTCAATACAGTATCTTCTGCTGAATTAAAAGTAAGGCGGAAAATACAACCTGTATAAGCTGTTGTGTTTCCAAAGTTGAGGTTTTCCGCTGGAGGATAAGGTCCTGCAAACAGATCTCTAATGAGATCCTTACCTTCCTCGAAATTCAGCCACTCTTCAGGTTTTCCGATTGTTGGATTATTAAATTGAAGTGGTAGGCTGAAGTCCCCGCACCAATTATTCAGAACATGACCAACGTCTAGATCGACTGGTTCAGCTTCCGCACTGAAATGGAAGAAAGGGGTTTCAGACCACAAACCTGGAGAAGTGAGAAGCATCTTAGCTTTCAACATCTTGAAACGATCATAAAGGAAATCGTTTGCCATTCTGAAATTATGTAATTCCCTTCGAGGGAAGGGATTGGTACTCCACTCAGTCCTACTGAGTTCATGCCATCTATGTTCCCGAATCCTTATCTGCATGACTAGGATTCGTCCTTTAACCTGTCTGACCTTCTGTAGATCTGGTTCTTCTGCATTCTGCTCTGGTTCTTGATGTCCTTCTCGCGATACAAAGTCAGCTACAATATTTTCAGCTCCTGGAATGTGAAGACAGTCAAACTCATAAGTACACAAGAGCTGTGCCCACCTTAACAATCTTCCTCTAACTACCTTATTACGTGACTCCTTCTTGAAGAAACCACGAAGGTTCTGCAAGTCACTTTTTAATAAAAATCTCTTGTCAGCAATAAACATTTGAAAAGCCTGAAAGGTGTTTACTACTGCAAGGATTTCCTTGTGTGTACTGTGGTAGTCTTTTTCTGATCCTCTAAAGCTACCTGAGACAGTTCTAACAATTTTCCCTTTATCTTTTGGGTTATACTCCTTTGTAGCTTGTTCTCTAAGAACTCCAGCCCATGCAAGTTCACTAGCATCGGTCTCAATTATTTTATAACCAGGGCCTGGAAGCTTCAACTGAGGAAGTTTACCACATTTGTCCTTAATGTTTTGAATGAGTCTATCATGATAAGGACTCCACGGAGGTGGTTTTTTGCCTAAAAGCTTATTAAGCTCAAGGCGGTCTTCAGCTAACTTATAGTAAAAACCAGAGATATAATTGACCAACCCTAGAAAGCGCTGCAATTCTTTTACAGTTGTTACAGGCAAATTGCGAATGCGAGTCAAAATATGTTCCTGAACCTCCATCTCCCCCCCGGGAAGAAGCTTGATCCCGATAAAAACAAGTTCTGGGACAGCAATAACAGACTTACTTGGATTGACAGCAAGGCCATTATGTTGACAAACTGATAGGAAAACTTTGAGGTGATCAAGATGAGACTCCATATTTTGGCTGAACACAAGAATATCATCTATATAGGGTTGGATAAACTTGGCATGAGGCCTGAAGATGATATCCATTTTTTGTTGGAAAATAGAAGGTGCAGTCTTAATACCAAAAGGAAGGACAGTCCACTCATACAATCCTTGTGGAACAGAAAAGGCTGTTTTGTAAAAGTCAGTGGATTTTAAAGCTATCTGCCAGTATCCTTTTGTTAAATCAAATTTTGAATAGACATGACTGCCCTGAATAGCCTGCCATATATGATCTTTACTAGGGATAGGATGTTTATGATCTACTAAACAATCATTCAGTGGTTTATAATTTACCACTAATCTCTTTTCAGGTAACTCTCTTCCGTGTTCATCTACCTTGGGAACATACATTGCATGACAAGAGAAGGGAGAATCTGAGACCTGAATTAATCCTAAGGCTTCTAGTTCCTTAACTTCTTTAGCACATATTTCAACTTCAGAAGAGCTCATTAAAAAATAATTAGCTTTGCCTCGGGGAAGAATTTCCTTACCGTCCACATCACGTTTCAATGGCAAATTACAAACTAAGGATCTTTGAAACTTCTTTAAATCCTTGGTCATGACGGTCGTGGCAAAAAGCTCTTTGATCTGCTGGATCTCAGCTGTGCGTTCCTGGAACTGCTTGTGAAGCCAGACCTGGTTTACAGGTTTCTTCTTCTTTTCCTCCGATTCAATTCTGGAGAAGGAGGTGGGATGGTGGATCCTGGGCAACTGGTACAAGCCTTTAAATGTCAAGAAATCTTGATCTACTATGAAAGGCTGCCATTCACTAAGAGTATTGCTTCCTATAACACCATCATAATCTTCAACCTCATAATGAACAAATAGTGTTTGCTGAGGTTTTTCTTCAAATCCTAACTGAATAGGAGCAACACAGAATAAACTACTGAAAGATTTTTCATTATTCCCGAAGGTAATATCTGTTTTACCTTCTCTCCAGGCATCCTCTGGGAATGCATTCTTTCTAGCAATGTTAAGATCCGCTCCAGTATCTATCAAGAAAGATAAAGGATAAGCCTGAATACCTGGAAACTTGATTAAGAGTACAGCACCTGGACAATGAGTTGTTGCTTTGGAGGCACGAAGAAACGCCTTTTGTTTTCGCATTCCGCTGTACTTTCCTTTGCTGCTTTGGCCTTGGTATTCTGGTTGATCATCTTGGACTGGGATGACTTCCCTGATGGGACTACCTTCAAAGGCTTCAGTCTCAAGATATTGCATCGGATCTTCAGCATGCTCTTGCTTTATCTGAAGAGGAGTCTGAACTTCTCTTATTTGAAAACCCTTCTCAGAACACATGAGCATTTCTTCTGAGATGGTAGGTTTGACTTGAGGCAGAGGAGCAGCACTGGCTTGATTATATTTGTTGATGAAGAGCTGCAACTCCCGCTGGGATTCCTCCACATTTCTTTCTTCAATATCCTCAGTCATGAGGATCTCAACTTCCTCTTGTGCTTGCTTAAGCACCTTATCAAGAAATTCAAGACGATGGCGCCGCCATAGTCTTCTGGCCATACTCCCTGGACTAGGAGCTTCAAGAATACCCTTTTGCTCAATGGGTGTTGTAGCAGTAATAACTGAGTCTGTAGGACCGCTTTCTCTCAAAGAGGCCACAGAGCTACGCGGATTATTATACCATGGAGATGGTTGATAACCCGAGCTTTGCGGTGTTTGTGGCCTGGGAGGTCTTATTGGAATAAAACCTCTTCCTCTTGTCTGATAGGGCCGAGGAGACTGATAGAAGTAATGATCTTCTTCTTCTTCTTCTTCTGGCTGGATCTCCTGAGTCGCCGGCCTTTGTGTCTTGAAAGCTGGTTCCTTGGGCTTCATCAGATTATATTTTTTTGCCTTAAGATCAGTAAGACGGGCTTTCAGTTTCTTCCAAGTCTCTGGACCCATGTCCATGACTTTTAACCTCTGCTCGATATTCAGGATTTCTCCAATTACTTGATCTAGTTCCGAGACGGAACCCTTCATCATCCTGACAGAGCCTTTCATCTTTCTATAATAGAAAGATACTTCTGAATCGTCTGAAGCTTCCTGATCTGAAGACTTTTCTGAAAAATGATCTGATTCAACCTCGGGCTGAGATTTCATCAATTTTACTTTTGCCTGATCTTCTCGAGATGAGAAGTATTCTTCCTCCTCTGATTCTGAATCTTCTGGACTTGAAATCACTATGTCTTCAGAATCGGATGGATAGTCATATATATAATCATATTCATCTGCTGTGACGCTGACACTTCTAGCTGCCCGAACCTTAGCTTTACCCTTTTTCTTATCTTTCTTCGGACACTTGTTAGCTAGATGGTCACCTTTACAGATGTAACAGACTGGCTTGCGTCTGTAGCTACCTTTCCTGCTTTTGTCTTTCTTACGAAAGTATCCCTTTTTTCTCGGCTTTCGGCGATCCTTATCTTTTCTTTTGTCAGATTTCCTTTTATACTTTTTCTTGAACAGATCAACACCGACATATGCAATGAAGTAAAGGATCGGAAAGAGAAAAAGAAGATTCAGCCGATCTTATCTGCAGCCGTATGTTACCAGCTGGAAAAAGGTAATGATGACTGCAACTAGGTTTTAAATGCCTATTTTGAAAAGATGCTTGTCCTCATACAGATGGTATTCGAAACAAATTTTCAAACCCTTGAGAGGGCTGTAACTTCATACTAGAAGTTTTTGGTAATACAGATGGACCAGGTTGATTATAATTGAATGGAACGTCAGAAACTAAGTCTTTGGATTTCATAGAACTAGCAGGAAAACTGGAAGTCCTATTCGCCGGTCTGGCAGACCTCATATCTGATGTTCCAAACTTGATCACTGCCTGATCATCTATCTCTTCAAGTGAGAGACCTTGAAGTTGTGGATTTCTTTCTATCTCCCTTTCACCGATACTATCTTGTTCCCACAATTCAGTAACCCATTCTGCTGGCATCATAATATCTTTATGTTTAACAACTTTAGGAGCTGTTAATTTTGCGGTATTACTGGAGGAACTCCATACAGTTGACAGACCTTCTAATCCTCTTTCATTTGGATTTCTGGGATTTACCATCAAAGGAATAACCTTATCATACAATCTATAATGGACCAGAAAGGCTAGAAAATGGTCAACTGAGTCTTTTTTCATAAAAAGGTTCATGGTTTTAAACTTATATTCTAGGACATCCCTAAGATTACCATCTAACAGACTGACTGAATAGTCTAATAGACAGTCAACAAAGAAGGGACCTTTAGCCATAGAATCACAACCAGCACCAAGCAGAGAATGTGATAACTTATAAAACCTTGCATCCTTAAGCATCATCATTGCTATTATAGGCAGACCTTTACGGTAATGGCCGCAAATACCTATTCTGATATAAGACAGATGCATGAATTGGGGATTCTTTTTACTTTCGAGAGCTTTCCGTCTAAACTTCTTGACTAGCTCATCAGTGAAAATATTTAATTTTCCTTCGTTGCCTCCTTGGACAACATGTGAGAGTTCTGCTACATGACAGTTCTGAGAAGCCTTGTATCCAAACCAATCTCTTAAACCTATTGACTTATTATTAAACATATCTACTAATCCTTTAGGAACATCCTTGTAGATCTCATGAGGTGGGATTTTTGGAACTTTAAAGGGTTTCTCATCTACAGGAGCTACGGCATACTTATCCATATCATCTAAACAATTCTTAACTATGGACTCTTCACTAAAACAAGTTTCATTGTTTGCAAAGAAATTAGTAAACCTAACCTCAGAATTTCGCTCCGCTGTCATATCGGAACGGCTGTTGTCCTTCGCACTAGAAGTAGAAGTGGAAGAGGAAGCCATCTGTGCTCTAACCTCGCTCGAACCTGCGCTCGAAAGGATCAATTACTGCCCTTCTGCCCTGAAGCCTTCACACGGCGAAAACGGGACTTATATTCGGGACTTACAACTATCAAGGTTGTCCTGAGACCATACAGGGAGACTGTAAGGGAGCTTTACAGATATTGAGGGAAAAGGGGAGTTAACGTTAGACAACAACGTAAACAACATACAGCAATATCGTGACCTGAGGCTCTGATACCAAATCTAAGCTGCAATATGGGTTATATCAGTGTGAAGATTGTTCGTTTGTCTTCCCACCTGGTAATGCCAAAATCAGAATGATGACAACAAAAGAAATGTTTTCTGATTATGAAGTTGCCCTTCCTGATGCACCAGTTTCTGTAGTAGATTCCCAAGTAATTGCTAATCCCGGTGGTGCCAATACAATCCCAGGTAGGATACCTCCTTTCCATGATTTTCTCATGTTAGATACTTCAGGGAAATTCAAAGCACCATGTTGGCCTCTTCATGTTCTTCCAATAGGAAATAATGCCCCTACTCAAAGTTATTTAATTAACTAGGGAAATCTTTGTCATCGTAAGAATTTGCTGCTCCAAGAGGATAATCGCATAAGATTAGATCTTGAGTTTGTTAAGCATGAACAGCACTTCCAGAGTATTCATTCCAATGATCATACCATTATAGCTGAACTTCAAAAGCTTGAAGAAAGAATAAATCAAGAATGGGTTGATAAAGTTGGAAAAGGTTTAGATGAATTAAAAGAGCTTTATCAAGCTTTTACTGCCAAAGCAGAGATCTGGAAGATTGAAAGAGAAGCAGCTATGGAGCGACAAAGAGATTTAGTCTTGAAATTCAAAGAAGAAATGAAGGTAGATTTTGATGCAGTCAATGCTCAGTTGGGAACTACAAATGTCCAGATCAGACATACTGGACAAAGGTTGCAAGAAATATCTGAGGAGATTTCTTTTCTTACTACTTCTCAGTTAAAGATTGCAGATAACCTTAAGGTTGAGTCTCAGGAGACTCGTCAAGCAATTGCTTCAGAGGCTAATAATTTGCATTTGTCTCTTAATAGAATTAGGAGTCAGACTCATAAGCCTCCTCCATTTAAGAGTTTTCCCTCTAGTGCAAGTACTTACTTAGTGGCTCAGTATAGCGGTGGTCAACAATTAAAAGTTCATATTCCTCCTTCTAATGAACCACTCCGCTATGATCCGGCTAGTGGCCAAGTTTTACCCACACAGCCCCCTTCCGTGTCCGTAGAACCTCCTCCTGATCCAGTGTCTACTGCTCCTGTTCAGGGTACTGTGTTGATGGCCCGGGGGAATGGTCAATACCCGTTACCAGGAAGTGATCCATTCAAAAACATTCAGACTTTCAAAGCATACAAATGTTTCAATTCATCAAAATAAAGATTTTTAATTCTTATCTATGTGAACAAACTATGCCTTCTTCTCAATGGATCCTCTACTTTATTTAATTTTACACTTGTTTGTCTCGACATAAATGAATAGATTTGTTAAAATCAACCTATTTAACGTGTCCCATGTTAACTTATTTTGGTTGCTCAAATATTGTAATGTTTGATGGTCAGTGTATGAAACAAGTTCTTTTGACAACAAATAATGGATCCATTCCTTGAATTCTCACACAACTGCATAAAATTTCTCATCATAAACTAAATTTTTTCTAAACAATTCAAGATTTCACAAAATTAAGGAATAGGCCTTCCTTGTTGACTTCTTACAACTTCGATTGCATTTCCATTTGCATCATGTTTAATCTAGAATAAATAATCAAAATCTAGTGGTTGTGATTTAAGATTTTTTTAGAAATAATCACTTTACTTTATCAACAACTTAAAAATCTCAAGATGCATTGCTGTATTTTCTATTTTTTTGTGGTATATTATTTTTTAATATCAAGAAAGCAAATATTTTTTTCTTAACATTGTATTAGAATTGATTATCATTTACAAATATTATTATTGCATTAACATTCATTCATTTGTTATCCTTATATAACTGCAAAAGTACAAGTTTCACTCCATCAGTTGTCAACCTATAAGTATTTCCTTTCCATCATGTATAGTGTTCCTACAAAATAGTCATTGTCTAGCTAAAAAAATATGAAAACCATCCATTGAAATAATATCTTAGACATTATAACATCATGCCTCCCCATGCCCCATATGATATCATGATGTTGGAGGATGAGATGATAGGCAATGATAGGTCTTCCTTGTTAACTTCTTACAACTCCAATTGCATTTCCATTTTCATCATGTTTAATCTAGAATATGCTATCAAAATCCAATGGTCATAATTTAAGAATTTTTGAGGAATAATCACTTTACTCTATCAACAACTTAAAAATCTCAAGATGCATTATTGTATTTTCTATTCTTTCATTTGTGGTAGGTTATTTTTTAATATCAAGTGTTGGAGTAAATGAGTAAATACCATTTACCCATGCCTAAGTTTACTTAGGCATCCAATGCAAATGTTAAATTAGGTGCATATTAGATAATTAGTTGCATTTACCATTCAAGTAGTTTTTACCTACCGAATCCTGAACACACCTATATATTGTACATTTGTAAATATTTTTTTGTATCTCTTCTCCTTTTTCTCAATATCAAATCATTGATATTTGGTGGAAGAGCTTTTTGCTTCTCTCATTCATCTGTGAGAGTGTTGTTTTGCAGGATGAGGATCCTGAGAAGGAGTTGATCACTCCCACATGGTATCAGAGCTCCTCTTCCTGTTCACCTTCCTAGAGAGTTTTTTCTGCATTGAGGAGATCCAAGCATATTTGCCTACATTTTCTAGAGATTGTTTGGTGTTCAAAATTTTTTTAATTTCTATTTCGCCTTATTTGATATATACTTTTGGTTTCTTATGTTTTGGCGTGGTAGTGGCGGTTGCAGAGGAGGCATATACAGTGGGAATGAAAGCTTGTCATCAGTGACATTCTATATTGGGGATTGGTGTTTTTTGTTGATTCATTACGAGAAAGATGCTATTGGATATAGACACAGTGAATATTCATGTGTAGTTTCCCCATAGAGTAATGATTTTTCCCTGTTTGCTTGATTAATGTAATTTGTAACAAGAGTCAAGTAAGTGTTTTGGGGGATGAATGACAAGTGAGGGTTTTGGGGTAGATAAGGTAGGGAAAAAACTGTTTTCCTCTAGCTATGTGTCTTCACTCTTAATGAGTTTTGGGCCTACAGATAGAGTGTGAAGAGTAGCTGTCATGCAAATTCTTGGCAATCATTTTGGTTGTGTACAAATTTTAGCAGACAATTTCATTGCATCTGCTCATGCATGAGGCACATAGACTTAATACATTATAAGGTTCTTAACGCTTCTATCAATGACAACTGTGGTTTTATTCTGGCAATCAAACTTTATATATTATAAAGTTTCATTGCAATATTTGTTAGGGTTTTAAATTTGTTGGAGTAGTGGAAGTGTGGTGGGCCTGTGCTCATGTCTACTGGGAATTTGGAGGAATATATATCCACATTGGGAGTGTGGAGACTTGCTTTGGTCTTCTTATTGCTTGGCAGCCCTAAAAATATCTACAGTGTCTCTTGCAGTCATTACAGAGTCATCCTTTTGCTCATCTAATTTCTCAATATTTTCTTTAGGTGCTTCAACATTTGCATCATCTTCTTTTGTTTTGTCTTTCTTTCCTTTTTCTTCCTCTTTTTTTGTTTTATCTGTCATTTATGTATCCTTTTGATTGACTAGCTCCACTTTCGGAACAAAGGCTTCAAGCTTAGATTGCTGCTCAAGTAAGTTCTCTTTCAGAACATTTTCAACATTTAGATTTGATGAGTCAAGTCCAACATTCGACTCTTCTAGCATATCATACTGATCAGTATTTCCTTTCTCACTCTCTCTTCCTTCTTGCTTTGGCTCCAGAGCTTTGAAATTGGCTTCCTTGGTTTGTTCCTCAGAATTAACATAATATTTGTTTTTATCTAAATATTTTCTCAAAATTGCCTCTATCTCTTTTCCAATTTCCTCTGTTTCCCCAAGCATTAGCTTGTTTACTCTTTTTTTGCTCCTAAAATCATTTTTTACTTCATTCAATATTCCATCTATCTCCTTTTTAGATATTACGGGACACAGACTAGAAATAATATATTCTCTGATTTCAATGTATTTGATCTTAGCTACTTCCTTTCTCAATTCCAGAAACTTTCTTAGACTTGTAGGAAGTTCATCCAAGATTTCCAGTAGTACTCTATTGAATTTATTTAGATATACAATGATTGCATCCTCCAAAATTTTCTTGTCTACTTCATCAAGATTGTAATAATATTTTTTAACAAGCCTCAAATTTCCATGAGCAGTAATGGTTTCAACAATTTGATCTATTGTCATGCTAGCTTTACCAGCCTCTTGCTTATTGCTTGCCCTTCTACTTCTGGAAGGTTGGTCTTCAGGTGCCTTTGAAGACTTTGCTTTCTTTGACCTCATTTCCTTTACTTCTTCATTAGTTTCCATCTCTTCATCATCTTTGGTGCTTGTGTAAGTTCTTGTAGCTTCAGTTTTCTTTCTTGTTCCTCCTTCACCGAATGATTCTACTTTAGTCTTAGAAGGAATAGGGGCTGCAACAAAGCTTCTAGTTGTTCTTTTTTTGGTAAAGGTCTCTACTGGAGCACCTCCTTGATTCTTCTCTTATTTTTCTTTCTCAATTTTCTCTAACCTTTCCCTGTTTCTGTTTACTATTTCTTTGGTTATACCTATTCTTTCCACATATGCTTCAACCTGCTTGTTCACTTTTCTTTTTGTTTCAGGTTCCTTGAGCTCAATATGAGTCTTAATATTCTGTTCTTCAAACATACCAAATCTTTCTACTTTAGTATCCTTAGGTTGTTTTAGTAAATGTTGAGCATACAACTCCAATACATCCTCGTCAACCTCATATCCCATGGGCATGACCCACATAGTCCTTGGTTCTACTACTTCCTCAAACACTGATATGTGTCTACCATAAAACAGATTGTATCTTTATATTTCTCAACTATTATTTTGGGGATTTGTTCCCTAGAGTGCATCATGTTCTGAAAGTTCTTAAAGTAGCCCAAGAGTGCAGTTCTTTGGGCTTTTGCATCACCAATGTTGTACAAGTAATCTCTAATTTGTATTGCTACAGATTTGTCATTTATCCAGACTAAGCCTCTTGAATCTAGTAATTCATTCATAAAGTAGAAGAATAGGCATATAACCAATGTACCATATTTGAAGGAGTTCTTCTTATCTTTCTCAACTTTTTGTAGATTCTCCATTAGTTGGTTCAGCAACAACTCACACAAATTGCCATCTCCACCTTTTTCTACTAGAAATCCTTCCAACTGTTCTAGTTCCATTCAAGAGACCTTTTCATATTGTGCCAGATTTAGGCACACGTTTACTAGCCGAGCGAATTTTGATTTGCAATGCTGCTCCCCCTAAGCCAAGACTTCCAACTTAATTCCTGGAGGAACTGTCAACACAGGATTGTGGTGCGGATCTAATACTGTCATTCATAATGGTTTTCCTAACCCATATTTTGTTTGATTCATCCTGAGTCTCATTCGTATCAATTTTTCATTTGCCTTTGTCTTGTCTTTGTTCATCCAGTTTTCTAATTACTAGACCTCTTCTCCCATAGTCTTTACTTCTATAGAATCTTGCAATATGACCAGATTTATTGTAGTTAAAGAATACAACATTTCTTTTCTAATTTTCTCTTGATCTGCACTAATTAGCCATATGTCCAAACCCATTGCAAGCAAAGTAGTAACCATTGAAAGAATTGTTGATTCTTCTATTATTGGAATTATTCATTGTCATACTTTTACATTTATTTGAGCTATGACCATACCTATTACACTTGAAGCATTGACCAAAGAAGGATGGACCATTTTGATTTACTCTATTTCTACACTGAGTAGCTCTATGACCAAATTTGTTGTAGTTGACACAATTTCCACTGAATGATGGATATTTTTGAGCATTTGGCTATCTTACCAGAGTTTTTCTAGGTTTGCTTCTCCCATTCTTAGGTTGAGGATTTCTTTATCCAGATCCTGAGCTCTCACCTTTCTCATATCCAAGACCATGCTTGTCATTGGCCCTTTTCTATCCTTCAAGTAGTGCTTCAAGTTTAGCTGAACTTATCTTGAACTTCTCCTTGTATTCATTTGCAACATCTAGGTCATGTTTGAGAATGACTATTTGCCTTTCAAGTTCTCTCATTGCCTTTACTTTCTTGCAGATCAGACTCTAGATGGCTGGCTATTCCATCCAATCTACAACATTCTTCAGATCTTCTTCAATCTTCTTTCTATCTTGATTTTCTTTGGTTTGCCTCATCACCCCAGATTCCATTTCAATTTTTAGAACGACTTCTTTTGAGAGCTTTTCACATTCTTTTCTTTTTTCTTTTAAAGCTTCATTCAAATAATTTTCTTCAGGTAAACTAGATAGCTATAGAAGTAGCTCCTTTTTTCTTTGCAAACATTTCTTTAATTTATCTTTTAACATTTCAATGGTGTCACTAGCATCTTTAAGTTCATCTCTTAGATTACTAATTTTAGTTCTAGATTGAGCAAGTTCTTCTAGGGGTGATTGAAGATTTATTAGTGTACACATTTGAATCTTCTTCCAAGATCTTTTCCTTAAGTTGTTAGGCTTCTCTAAGGATCCTTGCTATGATACCAATTGTTGGATTAGGTCTAGACAACTGAGAGGGGGGGTGAATCAGTTGTCATACATTCTAAACTTTTTCTTTCTTTAATCTTCATTTACAACTTAAATTACTAAAATAAATATTTCAGTCATCACATAAGTATAAATGAAATAACACATTTGACACCAAGATTTTTGACGTGGAAACTGGGTTAAGGGAAAAACCATGGTGGGGGTTAACCCACAAGAATTTAATACCCTGTTAAAAGTATTGATACAAAATGGGAATGCACATGCATTCGGGTTCACTGCTCAAATGAAGGCTCACTAACTAAGACAATATTACAAATGAAAGACAAAGATATGAACTGATGATAGCATCTACTTATGTAGGAATTTTAGTTCTGGTTGAGTACAAAAACTGATCTTACACACTTCATCCTTGCTCTGTTCTTCTTACTATTCTGGTCCCATTTGCATCTTAGATTTCTGCTCTACTCACTTTCACTTTCTTCACATTCCACACACCTTAAACAAATGAATTCATTGACTATATATATCTGCAACAAGATCTATACTCATTCTACCAGTCGGCTTCAATAGTACTTAGAACATCTAAGAATGCTCTGCCCTATCAGCTAGATCTATACATAACTTGGAGTGCGGACCAAAACTTACTCTTGCAAATCATTACTCATGTTGGCCATAGTTATTGAATGCCACCATTTGTCCAACAAGCAACTTCCATTCATCTAGAAACAAGATTTCCGCAAGATCTACCTATTCTTCTTTTGTTTGCTCTGTCAGATTGGAACCCATACATAGATGCTAATAACATTTGATTCTTTCATCATTAGATGACAAAACTCTAGATTTAGAGTGTATTTGCAATGCTATCAACAACCTTGGATCCACAATATACCATGCCTTTCCACTGGAGAGATCTGGACCAAAATATTGGACTCTACTATATATTCTATTTTAGACTCTCAGACTTAGACATATTATCATTGTAACTTCGGTATGATTAGATACTATACTACGGATGTGGAGAATAATCTTAGTTGCCATCAATGACAACACCTATCAATGCTATGTAGTGTCTCTTACCAACAAGGTACACCCACCTAGGTCTGGCAGAGCCAAAGGAGAAGAGGGTCCTATCACATAAACCCTATCTTGTTGACCAGAAATGTATCAAGAGATTGGCAATCTCTTTGTGGCCAAAAATTTGTGATTTTGAGAACCAATAGGTTGGACTTATTTCTCCCTAAAGGGAGACATGTTGTTTGCAGACATTAGATATTCTTTTGTGTTTAGACTTCCATGATCGGCACAGGAGTTTCTTCATCATGGGGGGATCTTCAACATTTCTATTCTTTACTATTGGGGGCCTACACAGTCTCTCTCCCTTTGTATTTTGCTAAGATTAGTGACAAAAGTTGTCCTTGGGGGGTCTTGTGGAGTCCTCCTTTCTTTCACTTTTTCAGCTTTCTTCTCTCTTTTGGAGAGTAAATTTTTCCCACAGGATTTTTCTCCTTTCTCCAGTTGTGAGAGATTTCATTGCATCGCATAGTAGTTGTAAATGGGTACCTAACATGGTTGTGTAGTTGGGACCCATATTGCATCTTGATATTGCATAAAAATCTCCCTAAGTTGCATTAAGGAGGGGTGTTGGAGTAAATGGGTAAATACCATTTACCCATGCTTAAGTTTACTTAAGCATCCAACGCAAATATTAAATTTTGTGCATATTAGATAATTAGTTGTATTTACTGTTCAGGTAGTTTTTACCTACTGGCTCTCGAACACACCTATATATTATACATTTATAAATATTTTTATGCATCTTATCTCAGTTTTATTAATATCAAATCATTGATATTTGGTGGAAGAGCTTTTTTCTTCTCTCGTGCATCTGTGAGGGTGTCGTTTTGCAGGTTGAGGATCTCAGGAAGGAGTTGATCACTCCTACATCAAGAAAGAAAACAATTTTTTTCTTAACACTGTATGAGAATTGCTTATCATTTACAAACATTATTCTTTCAATAACATTCATTTGTTATCCTTATATTATCATAAAAGTACAAGTTTCACTCCATCATTTGTTAACCTATAAGTATTTTCCTTTCCATCATGTATTGAGTTCCTAGTAAGCAGGCATCGTCTAGCCAATAAAATATGAAAAACATCCATCAAGACACAATATCTAATATCATAATGCCATGCCTCCCCATGCCCCATATGTAGCATGATAAGGGAGGATGAGATAATAGTGACTATTCTCCCTAGAAAATAGCATGACTTAGACATCATAACAGCTTGCCTAACACATATAAGAGCTACAAAGTAGGGTCATAAATTTGTATACAAAAATGTAGTTGGAAAAACATAATGTGTTTTGCAACCTAGATTTTTTTGTATACAAATTTGTGAAACATTATGCCTGGTTTAGGCATACATAGCATGGTAACATGATATCTAAGCATACCAACCTTAATCATATGTGTCTGTAATAGGTTCACAAATTTTAATAGAGAAATGCAGTTTACAAAATATAATGTGTTTTGTAACATGGATTTTTGTTTCACTACAAATTGTTCCTACTCGATTATGTCAACTCCATCCTTCTACTTCAATGGAAGAATAGAAAATATGATGGAGAAATCTAAGTATTTGAAATTCCTAATGATGACAACAATCCACAAACATACGCTTTGCTACCACTCTGATGATAGCCTTGACAAAAAATGTTTACTGGAACTTGGATTCAAATGCAATGTAGTGAAAATTCAAACAGAATGAAATATGATTGATGAAAACATTTAGTAATCAAATGATCTAGAACTCTATTTAGGAGCTTTTATTAATAAGAAAATTATCTATTCTCGATTTGGCCTTTTTTAGATCTTCTGTTATGTCATAACTTACATCCAGTCAAGCATGAGCTTTTGTGAGGATTGGATCTGCCCTATCCTTTCATAGGACCTTTAGGTGATAGAGGGTTGCTACTAGCCTTGGGATTTGGGGTAGTTGGTCCATTACTAGGTTGTATTGAAGTTGTAAAAGGACCTTTACTTTTATTTCTCAGGAAGTAATTATTCTTGCTTGGTTGAAAAGCTTGGACATCACAAGTCTCTATGGTGGGCTCATCCTCCTCTTTGAAGGGGTGCACATAAGTGTCTAATACCATGGCAGTGCTTATAATATCTCCATGGTTAGTGGGAGGGTTGTGTGATGTTTTTGAGTCATCTTGAGTAATTCTAGCCATTTTTTCCATATGTGGGTAGTTTAATTCTAAATGTGTAGCAATGCCATGCAATCTACACTAGTTTATTATGGGATTCAGTTATGCCATGTTAATAGTATTGGATACATTGGAAGACCCTTGATTTTTCTCATTTTTCGCACTATTCATATTGGTAACTCCACCATTATTTTTTCTAGTGTTCCATTGTGTATTGAAAGGTCTTTGATTAGATCCTCTATTCTAGTTCTGGAACTTTCCCCAATTTTGATAATTATTTTGGTTTTGATTCTGGGGAGGGTTTATGCTCAATTGAGTAAGTTCATTGGTAACTTGAGATAGAGTCTTCTTTAAAGCTTCTATTTTAGAGGTGAGATGTGAAGTCTATCCCATATACGAATGATTCTCATTTGACTGATATGTTTGACCAATTGACTATACATTTACCTGAGGAGTTTGGATCACAAGTTTTCTTTCAAAGAATGAATTCCCATTAGATGTGGCAGATGGTGAAGTATTGTTCTAAACATGAGTAGGCCAAGTTATCATTGGTGTAGGATAAACTTGATTGATAGGTTGTTGCATAGTTAGAGGGGCATACATTCTAGGTATGGGATTTAGTAATATATTGTTCAACAATGTATGGTTCATTGTAGGGATTGGTCTTAGCATTTTAGGTTGTCCTAAATATGGTAAGGTAGTCATTAATCCACCTGGGGTGGGGTCAATCTCCTATTATAGCTTTATTGCCTCATTATAGGCTTTATACAACCTATCAAGATTAACTTGAGTTCTTCTAAAAAGTAAGCATGTCAGAGGATCTATGGCTCTTAAGTAAACATGTATAGAAAATTCTTCCATTACTTTATAAGGTGCCTTGAGCTTCTTGTACATCTTTTGAAATCTAGTATTAAACATGCTTATGGGCTCATTGGGCTCCTTTTTGCATGTAGCAAATTGATGGTACAAAGTTACAAGATCAACATACTAAACTAATTAATAAAAGCCTTTTCCAAGTGATCCCATTCTATAATTGATTCAAAGGGTAGACTTAAATACTATCTAAAGACAAAGTCTCCCAGGGAGTAGGGGAATAACCTACAAACCACATGTTGTATCTTGGATGTAATTGTAGCATCTTTAAATGCTTGGATATGTTCTTCTGCATCTTTTGTTTCTCCATAAATGAATTTGGGGAATAAATTTTTAGGGTTCTTAGGCATGTCACGAAGACCTCCCTGATTGGTAACCAATAGTGAGTTTGCAGCTAGGAAGAAAGCCATTAGTGATGGAATGGGTAAAATAATAGTAATGATAGGGATAACTGCTGGTTAGATATTTGGTATGGATGGAGAAGAGATAATTGATTTCTCTATGGATTTTCCTTTATCTCTTCTCATTTTAATAGGTTGACCCAACTCTAAAATTCTCCTTTGTATAATGAACCAAACTGAAAAATAACATTTCACATCAAGTCTGAAAATGAGTTTAAATATCTTCACCAATTTTGCATCAAATTCGACAAGACTAGCTAGATAGTCTTAAGAAGGATTAACACCCAAATTATGAAACTTCACCAAAATGTTTTTTCATTGATTTCTGATGTAAATAACATGTTATCAAGTCTGATATATTGATTTATAGCGGCAACAAATGATACAACTTCAAACAACAAGATTTGGGTCAAAACCCACAAAAACTGCCAACACTATCAATCACTAAAATACACCAAAAACACCCAAACTGATATTGTTTAATTTTCATATGTAAATTACATGAAATATGATATGATACCATTAAAATAATAGCATCAAACACCTAGATCACTAAGCAGCAAACTACACAAATAAATCTTCCCAACAAGCTGAAATACACATTGGGTATTCTGACCCACAAAGCCAAAAGCAACACAACACTACCCACAACGTCCAACACTGATCTTTGGTATTACAAAGGGAAAATCTATAGCTACTATACAAAAAACAAAAGGAAATAATAGTAGCAACTCTTTCCAGCACTTTTGGAACCACCACGACAACACAAGAAGACCTGCACACATAAATAATAGAAACTACCAGAAATTGCCAGAAACTACTGAATCCTTGAAGCTCTGTGCAACCTCTGGATGAAGCTACTCCTTGTGATCAAAGGGTTTTCATCTTGTGGCCACCTAAAACTCATGGGTTTTCGTCCACAAGCCTTTTTACTCCAATGGGGTTTAATCCATTGAAGCCACAATCTGCAAATCTGCAAGTTTGAGAGAAAATATCAAATCAACAATAGCCCCAAATGACCCAAATTACATATTTTGTATCCATATTTCATGGGAGAGAGGGAAACCCAAGATTCCCATGTTTTCCTTTGATTTCTTGCTATTTTGGGGTATGACAGTTGTCATAAATTCTCATACATTGTCATAAATTCCCCTGCCACTTGTGATTTACCAAGATTTTTGAAATCTTCTTGCAAATGGACACCTTACAAAATCCAATGCACCTTTTTGAGTCTCACAATAATTAATTTAATATTTAATTGTCCTCTTGGAATAGATATTACTTGGACAATATTAAATATTAAATATTTATTCTTCATATGCTTGCCCAATTAACCCACGGAAGAATAAAATGGGCTAATATTGACCATTAATTAATTATTTTAGAAAGGGGACATGACAAGTCCTCCCTCTTGGAAATTTCTTGTCCTCAAGCAATACAAGTCTGGATGGTTAAGAATTCTAGGTCCTTCCATGTTGCATCTTCCACTGGTAAATTCTTCCATTTGATCAAATATTCTGAAATGCTCATGTTCATCAATCTTTTTTCCCTTGTTTCCAAAATCTTTTCAGGAATTAGAATCAACTTTCCTTCATCATGTAAAGGTGGTAAATTAGATGAAGGCACAATCTACTGTCCAAGAACCTTCGTCAAAAAAGAAACATGAAATACATTATGTATCCTACTATTTGGAGGAAGCTTGAACTCATAAGCTACCTCGCCAATTTTCCTGATGATCCTGTAAGACCCAAAGAACTTAGGCTTAAGCTTTTCAGCCCCACTCTTCTTCAAGGAACTCTATTTATATGGCTGCAATCTAAGAAATGCCAAGTTTCCCACCTCAAAAGATCTTTCTGTTCTCTTTGTATCTGCATATATCTTTTGTTGGTTCTGTGCTTGCCTCAAATTATCTTTTAGGGACCTTATGATCTGTTGACTATGATTGATAAGATCACTTACTGTCTAAAAATATCAAATCAGCAAAAGAAAGTGCATCATAACCATAAAGAGCTTGAAATGGAGTTGACATGTGATGTGATGTATTGTAACAATACTCTCCCAAGTGTAACCATTTGACCCAAGTATTTTGTTGATCTGAAACAAAATTCCTCAAATACCCCTCTATCCACTTGTTAACAATTTTTGTTTGTCCATCTGTTTGTGGATGATAACTTGTGCTTGGTGTGAGCTCTATTCCTATCAAGTGAAAGAGTTCCTTCCAAAAAGAACTAAGGAACCTACTATCTTTGTCACTAATAATGTTCTTTGGCAAACCATGCAACTTATATATCTCTTTGCAAAACAACTTTGCTACTTGAGAAGCCTTAAATTCTGAAGTGATGGGAAAGAAATGAGCATACTTTGTTAATCTATCCACCACCACATATATACAATCCTTATCTTGTACCTTGGGAAGTCCTGTGATAAAGTCCATGGAAATTCTCTCCCATTTTTGTTTAGGAATTGGAAGCAGTTGTAGGAGACCTACAGGAAAAATCTGCTCACCTTTTTTCCTTTGGCAAGTCATACACTCTTTGATATTCTTGTAGACATCCTCTTTCAGCCCTTTCTAAGAAGATTTCTTATAGATCTGCCTGTATGTTTTGAAGTAACCTTGATGACCAACCAAGGGAGTGTCATGGAAAGCCCTTAAAATATTTTCCTTGATTTTTGATTCAGGAACAAGGAAAATTCAATTCTTGTAATAAATCAGCCCACCATTCACCATGTACCTATCATCTTCTACTAATTCATCTAGCACATTAGATGCAAAAGTATTTTTGACATATTTAGCAATGATAGAATCTTTCCACTCCGTAGAAATAGAAGATAATGAACAGAAAGTTGGTTTCCTAGAAAGTGCATCTGCTACCACATTTCTTTTACCCTTCATATATTCTATTTCAAAATCATATGCTTGCATCTTGCTTACCCATGTTTGTTGGTGATCATTCAAATCTTTTTGATCATGGAAATACTTCAAACTATTATGATTAGTTTTCGCAACAAACTTCCCACACACAAGATATTGTCTGTACTTCTCTAACTTGCATGCATAATTGGCAACATCTCCTTGTCATAAATATGATATGTTTTCTCCAAATTGTTAAGTTTCCTACTCTCAAAAGCAATTGGATGTCTCTTTTGAGTTAGGACAGCCCCAACACCTTCACCAGAGGCATCACATTCTACTACAAAGGGCAATGAAAAATCAGGAATAGCAAGCACAGGGCATGAACTCATTACCTCCTTAAACTTATCAAAAGTTTTCTAAGCTTCTTCAGACCATGAAAAGGCTCCCTTCTTAGTCAAATCTGTTAATGGAATAGCAAGCTAAGGAAAACATTTTACAAACCTCCTATAATAGCAACATAGCCCAAAGAATCCTTTCAACTGTGTAAGATTTGTAGGTGGAGGCCAATCAAGTATTGCTTGAATCTTTTGTTGATCTACTTGAACACCCTTAGAACTTATGACATATCCCAAGTAAAGAATTTTAGTTAATCCAAACTCACATTTGGACAACTTAGCATAGAAACATTGCTACTCCAAAATACCCAAAACTGTACCCAAATGTTCCAAGTGTTCCTTCCAAATTTTACTGTAGATCAATATATCATCAAAGAAAACCAAGACAAACTTCCTGAGTTGCTTGCTAAATACCTTGTTCATGCATGATTAGAAAGTTGCTGGTGCATTAGTGAGGCCAAAGGGCATGACCAAGAAATCAAAATGCCCATAGTGACACTGAAAAGCTATCTTTTCCACGTCTTTGTCTCTCATTTGAATATGGTGGTATCCTGATCTCAAATCAATCTTAGAAAAGTAAACAACTCCATGCAACTCATCAATAAGTTCATCTCTCCTTGGTATGGGATATCTATTCTTAATGGTTTTCTTATTCAAAGCTCTATAGTCGATGCACATATTTAAAGTGCCATTCGTCTTCTTCACAAGAACTATAGATGATGCAAAATGACTAGAACTTGGTCTAATGAATCCCATATCTAAGAGCTCTCTGATAGTCTTCTCTATCTCTTCCTTGTAACCCCTTGGATGTATGTATGGAGTAGTTATAACAGGTTTGGCATATTTTTCCAACTCTATAACATGTTGAAACCCTCTATCTGGAGGTAATCTTGGGGGTATATCACTGAAAACAATGCTATGCTTATCTAAAATTTCTTGAATTTCAAAATGAAATTTACCTTTTCCATTTGGAGAGCTTGAAGGTTGGATTAAGCAAGTGGCTGCCTAAGCAACTTGACCTCTTCTAAAATTCCTCTCCATCTTCTTTGATGTCACCACTCATGGAGCTCCATTTGAAATCCCTCTGAGTGTAATCTCCTTGCCTTTTGATTGAAACTTGAACTCCATAGTTTGATATTTCTTATAGTGTCCTCCAATAGAATGCAACCATTGAACACCCAAGACAACATTAGTTTCACCAATACCAACAACATAAAAATCATCACAAACCTTGTAGTCTCCCATAGTGATGCTCAATTGTTTGACCACTCTGGTGCACGACATAGTGAATCCGTCTACAACAGTCACATTGAAACCTTCAAATTCTTCAGTCTTCAATCCTCTCTTCATTACTAACCCTTCATCAATAAAATTATGGGTTTCCCCACTATCAATCAAAACAATCATTCACTACCATGTTAACACTCCATGAACCCTGAAAGGATTATATCTCGGTGCTCCTAAAAGTGCAGCTAATGAACCTTCTTTTTTAGTCTCCTCTTCAATCTCAGGTTCAGAATCCTCTACGTCATGAAACTCCTCATTGCCATCTGAGTCTAAATCCTTATCTAATACAACCTCTATGTAATGGACTTGTCCTTTTCCCGAACACCTATGTGCAGGAACCCAAGGCTCTCTGCAAGAAAAAAAAAGTTTCTTCCTCCTAAGCTCATTCCTTGTTTCTTCATCCATCTTCTTTGTAGTATTAGGAGTTGTATTTTTTTTGTACATGTGCAGTGCATGGAATGGTTTCTTCTGGAATCCCCCCTTAGGATGCCATGTGTTTGGTTTAGAGGAGTGTGGGAAATCATTCTTTGGAATTGATAGCTCAAGGGTTAGAGCCCTCTTGATAGCTTCTTGCAAAGTGAGAGGTGCGAAATATCTGACAAACCCCCTAAGAGGTGCAATGAGCCCTGTGATTAATAGATGTACTCTTCTTTTCTATGATATTTTAGGTACCATCACTGCAATCTTTTGAAAGTCTGCTATATACTCACTTACTAAGTTATTTTGCTTAATTTTAGACAACTGGATAAAATATTCTTCTTCCTCTTTCAGTTCATACCTATCAAGAATCCTTTGTTTGAAATCACCAAAGGTCTATACCTGATCATGTCCCAAAATAGTGCAACCATGGTACCACCATTCATAGGCTTCTCCTTCCAAATGAAAAGTGGTAAACTGAACTGCATCCTTCTCTGTCATGGGATTGAGCATAAAGTATGTCTCTATCTTCTGCAACCAAGCTCTAGCTGAAATCATTTCACTTCCATCTAAGAAAGCTGTAGTTAACTTACCCAACTTGTGTTTTAGTTCTTTATTTTTGCCTTTCCCTTCTTTTGAGATTCACCCCTTCTCAGGAACTCTACATATTCTCCCCAAGACATATCATTCTTGATCTCATTTGCCAATGCATTGTATTCTCCACGCCATTTGTTAAGGGTCTCTGCATTGAACAAACTAGTAGTTGCAGACTCAACTTATTTAGGTTCCTTTTTAGGTAGGAATAAGGGTTTGTTTACAGCCCTTAGATTTTGTGTCTGAATCTCCTTTCCCTTTTCATTGTTGCTATTGTTTGCACCTGAAACACTACCACCATTATTGTTATTGTTGTTATTGTTTCTGTTTTGAATCCATTGAAACATATGACTAGCATTTCAGCAAGCCTGGTTTGTACCTCAATCATTTTATTAAACTTCCTTTGAGTGTTGTCTTCTTCCACATTTCTTCTATCAGCCATGGTTTCATCCAACTACAATTTCTTTTGCTCTCTCCTCAAATATATAATTTCTCTATCACTCGGTATCATCAATCATCTAGTAACTTACAGGATAGAAATATCATACAATGATACCACTATAATGAGGCAAACTAAAAAATAACATTTCACATCAAGTCTGAAAATGAGTTTAAATATCTTCACCAATTTTACGTCAAATTCGACAAGACTAGCTAGATAGTCTTACGAAGGATTAACACCCAAAATATGAAACTTCACCAAAAAAAAATTTCATTGATTTCTAATGTAAATAACATGTTATCAGGTCTGATATGCTGATTTATAGAAGCAACAAATGATACAACTTCAAACAACAAGATTTGGGCAAAACCCACAAAAATTGCCAACATTGTCAATCACTAAAATACACCAAAAACACCCAAACTGATATTGTTTGATTTTCAAATGTAAAGTACATGAAATATGATTTGATACCATTAAAATAACAGCTGAAAACACCTAGATCACTTAGCAGCAAACTACACAAATAAATCTTCCCAACAAGCTGAAATACACATTGGGTATTCTGACCCACAAAGCCAAAATCAACACAACACTACCCACAACTTCCAACGCTGATCTCTGGCATTACAAAGGTAAAATCTATAGCTACTATATAGAAAACAAAATAAAATTACAATAGAATCTTTTTCCAGCACTTCTGGAACCACCACGACAACACAAGAAGACTTGCACACACAAATAATGGAAACTGTCAAAAACTGTCGAAAACTACTGAATCCTTGAAGCTCTGTGCAACCTCTGGATGAAGCTACTCCTTATGATCAAAGGGTTTGTGTCCTCTAGCTACCTAAAACTCATGGGTTTTCATCCACAAGCCTCTTTACTCCAATGGGTTTTCATCCATTGAAGCCACAATCTGCAAATCTACAAGTTTGAGAGAAAATATCAAATCAACAATAGCCCTAAATGACCCAAATTACATATTTTGTATCAATATTTTGTGGGAGGGAGGGAAACCCAAGATTCTCATGTTTTCCTTTGATTTCTTTCTATTTTGGGGTATGACAGTTGTCATAAGTTGTCATACATTGTCATAAATTCCCTCGCCACTTGTGATTTACCAAGATTTTTGAAATCTTCATGCAAATGGACACCTCACAAAATTCAATGCCCCTTTTTGAGTCTCAAAACAATTAATTTAATATTTAATTATCCTCTTGGAATAGATATTACTTGGACAATATTAAATATTAAATATTTATTCTTCCTATGCTTGCCCAATTAATCCACGAAAGAATAAAATGGAGTAATATTGACCATTAATTAATTATTTTAGAAAGGGGACATGACACTTTGTCTGGTGTAGATCTGTGTATTCTCCTAAATCTTTCTAAGAATGAATTTATACTCTCTAATTAAGTTGCTTATATATGGTACTCCTTCTAGCACCAGTTTTGTTGATGGCCAAATTGACACATGCAACATAGGTTGTTAGAAATAGTCCGGACAACTAAGAGGGGAGGGTGAATTGGTTGTCCCATAATTTTGACAATTTCTGCTTAAATTAATCTTCTTTAACAACTTTCAATTAGATAAACAATAAAGCATGAATCAATAACACAAGAGCAGAAATAAATTGAGCACACATGACACCAGAATTTTTATGTGGAAACTTGGTTAAGGGAAAACCACGGTGGGGGTTAACCCACAAGATTCATACCCTGTTAAAAGTACTTAGAAGAAAAGTGAAGGCACATGCCTTTGGGGTCACTACCCAGAGCTCACTACTTAAGAGATGCTCACTACCTACAGAATTTATGTTTAATACAAAAAGAATGAACTGTGAAATAGCATCTTCTTTATGCCTAGTTTAGTTCCTTTGAAAGCTTACAAAAATTCTGCTCTGCTCCAAATACTTCTTCTCTAGCTCTTCATCTAAACATATCTTTTTCTTCATCTTCTCCTCTCCTCTGCTCTACCTTTGATATTTTCTTTGGATTTATTGATTTCACACAAGGATGATTTTCCACAACTCATCAACAAGTATTTATACGCTTCATCAACATTGGAATGAACATCAAGGTCGGCACTACAAACATTTGACTTACTATGAATCACTAAGTTGTTAGCCAAACATAACTGGGACTCAAATCTTCCTTGATTAACACACATACTTCATAGAATTTCTCTTAGATCATCCACAACACACTTGAATCATCCCGTCGGCCAAGACCAAGAAGGAAATCTTCTTTAACAAGCTCAAACATCAATGTGGACCTCTAACATAGCAATAACACAATCCAGAGACTTCCACAAGCACATTGAATTCAACAAAAAACATCTGCACTCCTTCAAATCATCAGAATTACTTGCATCTTCCTCTAGAATCTCAAGAACACTGTCTGTCATGACTGTCACATTAGAAAGATTGCTTGTAGACCTCCAAACCATGAACCACTTGAATGGATGATGCACACTAATCTCCCAAACATGCCTCTAGATTTGTAGATCATCATTTGACACATCTGAAACAATCTAGATCTCTTTCTTGTTGCTCTATATCTTCTAGAAACTACAAAATTGGTCTTGCTCAGATGGCCATGGCTTCTTCAAAACTTCATACAAACCCTTCAAAACTTAACTGGAGGTTCTTCAAGCAGTCTTCTACTCAGGCATATGGTCCCCATACATTGATCCTCATTAATTTTCTCAATATCCTCAACAATCCGGTCTTCTATACAGGTAGCAAAATAGGATACAGTTGACACCAATTGCAACAAGGATATGTTGACATCAATGACAACACCACTTAGGTAGACAATAGTACTTACAACTTCTCTCCAATAAACTTGTGGAATATTTGTTTCCATCATCATGGTCCTAGAAGATTTTTTGAATGGTCCAATTCTTTCTTTCCACAACTCCATTTTGCTGAGGAGTCCCTAGGAGCAGATAACTATCTTTTATTCCATGCTTTTCACAGAATGTATCAAACTCAATGGAGATAAACTCTCCACCTCTATTGGATCTTAGACACTTTATCTTCACACCAATCTCATTTCCCACCATAACTTTGAATACTTTGAATTTGTCAAGATCTTCTGATTTTTCTTTTAAGAAAGTTATCCACATCATCTGGGAGTAATCATCAATCAGCAACATAAAATATCTATCTCCTTGCACACTCCTAATTCTAGCAGGACCACATAGATTAGTATGCACAAGTTCCAACTGCTCACTTGAAAACTATTCTTTACTTTTGAATGATGTTTTGTTCTGTTTACCCAATTGACATTCTCTACACATGCTATTAGGTTTCATAAGTCTTGGAAGATCTCTCACAGCTTGAGTAGAACTTATCTTGACAATATTGTCAAAATTCACATGACACATTCTCCTATGCCATAACCAACTCTGATATGTCTATGCAATCAAACAACTTTTACTAGAACTACTTAATTGAAAAATGTTACCTCTAGTTTGTATACTAGATGCAATTTCAGTTCTGAAACTTTCCAAGATTCTACATTTGAATTGGAGATCATAACCCTTGTCAACCAACTATCCAACACTGAGAAGATTATGCTTCAGCCCTTCCACAGACAAAACATCATTTGTGTTATTCTTACCATGAAAATAGATGAATCCTCTGCCATAGATTCTACCAGCTGAGTTGTCTACAAATTTCACAATTCCACCTTCATATTTTTCAAAGTTTATAAACTTACTTTTATTACTAGTCACATGATGAGAACATCCACTATCAATCACCCATTCATCCTTTTCAACAACCTAAGCAACCAAGGCAGTTTCCACATTTGCAAAGCTAGCAGATTCAGTAGACACTAGATCTACTTCTTTGCTAGCAATGAGCACCCAATCATCTTTAGTGGCACCTCCATGATCAAATTCATCATCTGTAACTCCTTCTCTAGCTTCTTGGACATAGTAACATTTCTTCTGAACTTTATATCTATTAGGGTTTTCCTTTGAAAATTTCTTTGGACATCTTGAAGCAAAATGACCAATCTTATTACAAGCAAAACATTTGAATGGCAACTTTCCTTCATACTTACCGGATCCTCTTGGAATTCTTCTAGAAATAAGAGCTTCAATTCTGTAGACTCAATTTCATCATTTTCAAGATCCTTCCTTGCCTTAGCAAATCTATTTGATCATGTAGAAGAGATTTCACCTGGATCATATCTTTGTTTTCCATATACACTAGCTTTAAAAACATATTCAGACTTAGGAAGAGAATCACTAAACTCACTTAATTCAAAAGCTAAAATTTTGGCAACCAGCTAATCTCTTGTAACTTTTGAGACAATCCTGATCTCTTTTATAGCAGTAACCTTATGTTTGTATGAATTAGGTAAATATTTGAGCACTTTTTCCACAATCTCTAATTCTTCCAAAGGTCCACCAGTACACCTGATACCACACACAAGTTCATTCATCTTTTGCATGTAGATTGTGATGTTTTCATCTTCACTCATCCTCATATTTTCAAATTTTCCACTCAGACTTTGTAGCTTGGCACATTTGACATGTTCATCGCCTTCATAAAGATTCTCCAACTTCTTCCATATTTCATGAGCAATTTTTAGTCCAAAGACATTTGTCATTTTTGAGTCAGTCGGGGCACTCAACAAGGCTTCTTTAGCTTGAAGGTTATTTTCAGAATCTTTGATTTGATTTGGAGTTGAAGGACTTTTCTCTAGAGGTTTATACTCATCATGGGTTGTCATCCAATAAGCATCACCCATGCATTACAAATGACACTCCATGTGACTCTTCCAAACAGAGTAATTTCTTCCATCAAATCTTAGACTATCCTTCATGTAGGTCAACATCCTAGATCTCCTCAGGCAGTTAAGCTTCTTTTAGAGGAACTTGGCTTTGATACCAATTGTTACAAATATTCTAGACACATGAGAGGGGGTGGGGGGGTGAATTAGTTGTCCCACAATTTTGACAATTTCTGCTTTTAATCTTCTTTAACAACTTTCAATTAGATAAACAATAAAGCATGAATCAATAACACAAGAGTAGAAATAAATTGAACACACATGACACTGGAATTTTTACATGGAAACCCAATTAAGGGAAAACCATGGTGGGGATTAACCCACAAGATTCATACCTTGTTAAAAGTACTTAGAAGAAAGAAGTCACATGCCTTCGAGCTCATTGCCCAAAGCTCACTGCTCAAGAGAGGCTCACTGCTTACAAAATTTATGTTTGATATAGAAAGAATGAACTATGAAATAGCATGTTCTTTATGCCTGGTTCAGTTCCTTTGAAAGCTTACAAAATTTCTACTCTACTCCAAGTACTTCTTCTCTAGCTCTTCATCTAAACATCACTTGTTCTTCTGTTTCTCCTCTGCTATGCTCTACCTTTGATCCTTTCTTTGGATTTTATTGGTTTTGCATAAGGATGATTTTCCATAACTCATCAACAAGTATTTATACACTTCATCAACCTTGGAATGAACATCAAGGTTAGCACTACAAACATCTGAATTAATGTGAATCACTAAGATGTCGGCCAAACATAACTAGGACTCAAATCTTCCTTGATCAACATGCCACGCTTCATAGAATTTCTCCTAGATCATCTGCAACATGCTTGAATCATCCAGTCAGCCAAGACCAAGAAGGAAATCTTCTTTGACAAGCTCAAACTTCAATGCAGACCTCCAACATAAACATGATCTAGAGACTTCCACAAGCACATTAAATTCAACAAAAACATCCACACACCTTCAAATCATCAGAATCACTTGCATCTTCCCCTAGAACCTCAAGAACACTGTCTGTCATGACTGTCACATTCGAAAGATTTCTTGCAAACCTCCAAATCATGAACCACTTGAATGAGTGATGCACACTAATTTCCCAAACATGCCTCCAAATCTGCAGATCATCATTTGACACATCTAGAACAAACCAGATCTCTTTCCTGTCACTCTGTCTCTTCTAGAAACTACAAAACTGGTCTTACTTAGATGGCCATGGCTTCTTCAAAACTTCATAAGAACCCTTCAAAACTTAACTGGAGCTTCTTTAGATAGTCCTCTACTCAGCCATATGGTTTGCATACATTGATCCTCATTAATTTTCTCAATATCCTCAACAATCCAGTCTTCTATACAAGCAGCAAAATAGGATACAATTGACACCAATAGCAACAAGGATATGTTGACATCAATGACAACACCACTTAGGCACATATTTGCAACATAGGTAAGGTAAAGATCACCTTACCCTTCCTAAAAAGATAATTTATTCCTTAAAATCAATCACTTCCAATGTCCTCGGGGTTGGGTCACAACTGTACTATGCAAACTAAGTTATCAATGTGGATTGTTTGTTCAAGGGGCTTGTGGTTTTAAGTTCTAATCAAACTGGTTTATGTTTTATCCCAAATCCTACTATGCTTTATGGTTAAAAAGGTCAAAATAGTTTTGGTGATGCAAGAAATAATGATATGAATTCTTTATATCTATCTCCAATCAATGATAACTGAAGAAATTAGATAATTGCAATGCTAAGATTAATATTTACTCTATCTTTCACAATCACATTGCAAGATTCTAAGGGAATTAAATGAATAGAAGAAATGTCATTTCACCACTATATTTCGCATGTAGGCTAAAATCCAAATCTAAAATTCACTTCTCTAAATTCATCAATTAAGCACAATATTTTCCTAAATAATCAACTAATTAAGAGACAAAAATTAGGCACTACACCACATATGCAAAGATCCATCTGAGAGAACTAAAACCATTGTATTGATTTTCAAAGTTGAAAATACATATATCCAACTAGAATTCTACACTGGATTCTTGATTTTGTTCTTCAAACTTCTCCTTCTAATCTAATAAATGTAAGAAATGAAAAGTAGAAAACTAAATTACAAGAAACTTAAACTAGTGGACCAGAGAACAAACTTCAACCTCTGGACCCATAGAATGAGATAGGGGTTCTCCTTTTATAGATCCCAAAGAAAATGAAAGAACAACTTTAAAACACATGCAATGCCATCTTTAACTTACATGCAAACACACCAAAAAGATTTCCTATTTTTAAACCAAAGGCATGTATATCCTAAGCACCATGTAAAATCTCATGCAAAAAAAATAGGGATCACTTTTTAACTACATAAAATCCATTTTTACATCATATAAAAGATGAATGGAGTCTTGAACTAATATCCCCTATGCCAAAAATAGAAATTTCAAATATTAGAGGTGCCCTTGGAGCTTTGTTCCTATTTATACACTACAAAATTAGTCAAGCATTGACTAACTCTATCTTCATTTGGGCCATCAAGCCAATCCAATCTAAATTTCAACTTCTCAAACCTCTTAGACACATAATCAATAATCTTCTTAAGCTTCTAAATATCATTCTTTATAAGCATAAAATTGGATCTTGTATCCATACACCTGGCTAAGATGTCTTGATAAAAAATTGAAGTAACTCTCCTTCCATTTTTCTTTTCAAGGCCTCTTTAGCTACATCCAAAGTATCTATCCTTTGTTCACTTTTCAAAAATAATTCAACACCTATATGAAATTCCTTATAAGTATTTCAAAATTAGAAGTGTACTCATATATGTCTTTCTATAGTATCAGGATCTCAAGCCTATACTCTATCATCTGATCAAGCATAAAATTAATTATATTTATAGACCTCTTGACAAAATTAGGTTCTTCATTGTGAATGATATTCACTTTCTTCATCTCAGCTAGGCTCATTATGTTAATATCCTTCAGGAGCTTCCAATCTTGTCCTAACTTAGCATGCTCTATTTTGAAGCTATCCATGAAAGAATCTATTTTTATTTCCAATTGGTAGGATTTCTCATAATGTTCATAACCTATATGCAAAGCCTTATTTTCCTCTACCAAAAATTTATAAATCCACTTGTTTATTGTGTTTGACTTTTCTTTCATCAACTATAGGGAAGATACCTCCTACTTAGTCATCAAAATTGGAGTTTCTAAAGGAGGAAAATGTTGAGAAATAGGATTAAGAAGCTCTTTTATAAATGTCTTCATTTGCTTTACCTGTAACTTTAATTCTTCCTTAGTTTATTTGTATTTATGCATCCTTAACACTACTGTGTCAACTACTAAACCTAATGAAGTTATTTCCTCTTCTCATGTCTTCTTACCTAGATTTATCCTTGTGATTTGGTAATCAGAGTTTGAAAGATCTCTATCATATTTGTCATGCATTGGGGTAGAAACCTCTATAATTATTTCTCCTCATTCATTTACGCTAATGGTAGAGAGGGTTTTTGGTCTTATTGATAGTTTACACTTCTCTATCTACACAACCATATATTAAAGGCTTAATGGTTTTACAATTACCTTTTGCCTCTTCTCCACATTGAGATTTAACCATGTAGCAGCTATAGAAGTTTCTTGTATTGTTTGATCAACTTATTTATCCTTGTTTTGTGCACCATGATATAGGGTTTTCCCTTCATTCTTCTCCACTTCTGGATTCTCTGTACATCTCCTTTTGAAATGTCCTTCTGAAGGTGAACTCTTTCTGCTTATTTACTTCTAAATCTTGGGCACAAATTTAGATGAAGAAGAATCAACAAACTTACTTTGGTTTTTGATGGTTTCTATCAATTTTTGTTGCTCTTCATTTGTGAAAAAAAGTTCTTCTCTCTCCTCTACCTCTATTTGACCTTATTGTTAAGGCTTCTATTCAAAAGTACACTTTGATGAATCATCTTAAGGGTCATCCTAATCCCCTGTCTTCTATGCATCTTCTTCATGAGGAATATCTTTACTTATAGTCACATCTTAAAGATGTTCTTGGTGTAAGGAGGTGTCTTTGAGATTTCGTACATCTATACCCATCTAATCACTCTCTTTTTCAGTAAATTGCTCCTCTTGTTGTGCCTTATGAGAAAATGAGACTTCTTCATCTTGTGGTCCTTGAGAGTTTTGTAGATTTTTTTGAGGAAATCCTCTTCATTTTGTTCATTCTACTCTTCAGGCTCATGATCATCAACTTTTGATGGTTCTATATGTGGCATGTTTTCTTGAGGGCTGTCTCATTTTTCTTCTTGAGAAGTCACCTCTTAGAATCATTGATCTTTCTTTTGGTATTGAGGAGAGGGAGTGGTATTTTTTTAAATGAATCTTTAGAAATATCAATAATAGGCCATTTGGGTGGTGATTTTCCATCATGAGTTTTCTTATCAGCTACCTCCTTAGATCTTTTAGTTTGGAATACCTCTATTCTTTGTGTAGAGGGAGGATAAAAAACTATATGGATTACAGTTTGGGACATTTCCTTTGTAGATTCTTGAGAAGCTTGTTGCTTTATTTCATGTGTGGATGAAGGAGGTGCAGTTGTAAAAGTATTCTATTGAGATGGAGCTTGTTGATCAGGCTCTTCTCCTTTTCCTGGGAATTGACCTAATGCTTCCTTTTTTAGGAGAACCTATACTATTGGATATACACCTAAACATGCAACTACCCCCACTTCTACAACCATGAATGTGATGCTTGTTTATCTTAATGCCTCTTTTACAATGACCACTATCTCTTGTGGAAAGGTATTGACAAGAGCTCCTCTAATTTTTGAGATATTGGAGTCTTTTTTATCCTTCTTGTATGTCCTTGTCTCGAAGGAAGATGGTTCTCCCAATTCCTTCCTTTTATCTTTCTTTCCTTTACCTTTAGATCTTCCTAACTAAAAAAATTTAGCATATAACTAGGAATTACTAAAATTCAACACTGGTGCACTGATGGAATCTAGAGACAAATCTTCTCATAATTACCAATTAATGTTGTCCAATGATTTATTATAAATCTTATTCAGGTCATAAGTGGTATTCAGTGTATGACCACCATCAGATAGTTCCTTAGGCACATCTTCCCTTGTTCCAAAATCTCTAAACTAGAAAGCAGTTAATCTATAGAAGCTTCTCTTTTTGACCTCAAAATCATCCTTTCAATCAGCCCAAAAGTCTTCCAAAGAATGCTTATGTTCAAAAGGCATTATAGGAAAGAGTTTCTTAAGTTTACCAAAAGGATCAAAACTTTTCCTAAGTAGATATGTTTCGAGGTTCAGTGACTCTAAATATTCATTTTCTACCTTTATAACATTGATGGAAGGACATGAATAAAATCCTAAATCAAATGGATATTTTACACCTACTTTATGTTTCCTTAATAGCTTAA
Source organism: Cunninghamia lanceolata (assembly GCA_027924645.1). Classification (NCBI taxonomy): domain Eukaryota; kingdom Viridiplantae; phylum Streptophyta; class Pinopsida; order Cupressales; family Cupressaceae; genus Cunninghamia; species Cunninghamia lanceolata. The sequence continues at coordinate 18,764,472 of BSBN01000547.1, forward strand.
GATGGAATTCACTTATTTACCTTGAAAATTCCATCAAGATTACCTTCTCACTATGTAATGTATTTGGAGGAGAAATGGAGCCTTATCAAATCCTGAAATTCTGATATAAGTTGATCTTGGAAACTAATTACACCATCATCCCCATGCTCTCTCCAATTCCCTAGCTTCTTTTGACATTATTTCCCCAATGTCCCCTATCAACTGGCTAATTATAGCATACAAGAAATCATCATTTACCCATTTAAAATGTTTCTAAGCCTCTTTAAGTTCCAACTAAGGGTAGACCTCCCAAATCTTGCTTTGTTCTAGGGCTTCTCCTCTTATCCCTTTGGTTGTTAACCCTGCGAAATTCCCTATTCTTGCAGCTAAATAAGCAATATAAGAAGTCATATATAATTTCTTGATATTACTGTGGTTAGCTGAGAATGAAGCTTGTAGATACAATTTGACCCCAGTCTAAGAAATTCTACCCTTTTAGTATAATATTAATGAATTGGAACATCCTTGTACTGTAGGGCTTACTATCTTCCTTACCCAAAGATCTATTCAGCAGGGTTACTATATCACCAACTTCTATTTGAAATTCCATAATTTTTAGCTTAGCCAGGATCTTAGTAATAGATTTTATTTCCACCTTAAGCCAATTTCTATTGAGATGGTTTCAAATCATCTGTGGTGTTATCCTCAAATCCTACTTTGGCTTGATCTTCTGTCATCTATTCCAATTGTCCATAGTGTAACATCCAAAACCAAATTAACGAGAAAAACTAGGTTTTCACAAAGGTAAATTTTTTTTTTACAAGGTAATCAAATACAAAATAAACTTATCTATAATCCAAAACAACATTTTTTAGTTTATCATAAACATGATCTCATTTTCATAAAACTGAAGAAATGATATACATTAAACACTTTGTTTTCTAACAATTGAAATTTTCTTGAAGCAAACAAATATTGGAAACATACCATTAACATGCATCTCGATTGTCGACCCATCACATTCAAGACTCAGCATTCCTTAGTATTTGGAAGAGAAAGTATATTCAAGGAGCTTAACCTCCAACCACAGACCGTCGATCTCCCGCACTCCTTCCTAACCGGAAGTGGCCCTACCCTACTCAAGAGGATAGACTTAGGATGACCATCGGTGTTTTCCATCTGAGCTCTGGTGTTGTAACTTACGTGTCTTGTTATCGTGCAGATCCCTAGATAGCCTCTAGTCATGCACGACTCTCCACAAGAAACGCCATCCAGTTAAAGTGAACATTCGATGCACTTGAGGATAGTACACCACCTTGGCCGAAGGATTTGTTTTTAATTAGCGTTCTAAGAATGCATAAACTTGGTTCACCCACCCTACTCGACTTGAACTGATTGAAATCCTACAGTTTCCTATTTGTATAATTTGAAATAATTCACGACCTTGATGACCTCAAGGGTTTAGGATTTCCTCCTGTAATAGCGCATGGTGCAACATTTACTCTAATCCTGAGTTCATAGTTTCATAAACTCATATTCATGTAAAAACATTGTTTAATAATGCCCACTCCTAAGTGGTTTCACACTTGTTTACTCGGTTCCCATGTTTGTACAAGATATTCCAGTATTTTAAACATTTTTCCCGTTATCCCAGAATTCAAGGGTTCTAGACTCTTAAGGTCTACAAAACGATACTAGAATCATCACATGCAACGTAATCTAGACTCACATGTAGGTTTTCCGCTCTAATTGTTCTTTTCAGAACCATGACGGTTTTCGATCATTACTACTTTAACCTCCTACTCCTCTTTCCGTGTCATTTAGTTTCACATGATTCATAAAGATGAGAGTCGTAAATAAAATATAAATGGTTTTGGAATCTTTCTTATGTCAATAAAGATGTAAGACGGATAAGACATCAGCTGTTTACAACTAAATTTTCTGGCTATCAAACATACTAAATTTTATGTCAAAACATGCTTAAAAACTATGGTTTTGACTCCTACATAGCATACACATGGAGCAACCTGTTTTCTCGCTGTGGAGCTATCGTTCAAAGGCTCCAAGGGTAGTTTTATGTTCATAATTCAGTCTTAAAGGAAACTCTTCTATCTTATGTCATTGCCGATCATTCACAGAAAGTAAATTACACCTTGCATCATGATGAGTTTGTTCCTAAATGTATATACGTTAGAGAACTGCGTTCTTTTATTATACAGTGTCATTTATGACAAGAATTGCTACAGTTTCTGAGTTCACAAATTCTAGAAGACAGCAATACTTCTATTTCTGAGTCTTTAAATCTCAAAACACAGTAATGATTTCATTTAATGATCAACTTCATACAGAACTCATAGTAGAGGACAATATCATCATATTTGATTGATTGAACGTATTTATTCATGCACAGCTGAGACACATTTACAGATCTACGCTGAGAAAAGGAAAGTATGGGAAACAAACCTGCCGAAGGACTGAAGTTTGCTGTGGCTAGTTCCACGTACTCCTCTAGAAAAATGTGCCTCCTCCGGTCTCCTAACACAATCTCCTATCCCAATCTCTACCTGACCACCACTCAAAGCGAAGACCAACTCCCACCATTTTCTTCTCTGTCGATTACTACTCAAGACAACGACAGCTCTCCTTTTTACTCTCATCTCACTCCTTCTATACTATGCGAAACTACTACCTCACTACCCCTTAGCAACCTCTAAACTCTCCTCTCGCAAACTCTCCCACGAAACTTCCCACACTTCTACGATGTAGGAGTAAGTAACTCCCTTTTTCTCTGTCGTGTCCCACTGTATTGCAACAGTGATGCCCACTAAACGCTCTCTCTTCACACAACGACTGGCTTCCTTCACTCTACTCTGCAAGACTCCCTCCTCTTCTCAATAGCGACCGACTTCCTTAACTATCTCCCCTCTCCATAGAGTCTCTCCCCTATTCCAACTACCTCCCACTGTCGCGTTTACTCTAACCTCACAGCTTCTAAATTGCCCCCATCGATCTCTCCATTCTGCCATCGAATATCTCCCTCTCTTTTCTACACGTCAGCGTCTCCACTAACTCACCCATCGTCACTTCTAACTACCTCCCTCTACGATCCATGCTCTCAAACATTCATCAACTGCCGTTTCTCCTCAACTCTAGCAACGACAGATCCTCCTTTTCCTCCACCTTGCGCAGGGATCTCTCCAACGGCTTCCCAAGTCACTCCACTTTCTTCCACAATGATGAAGCTCCTCGAACTGAGGTTTGTTAGCCTCATTCCAACAGCACACCTAAGATTTCACTCCCTGAACGATGAGACAGCATGGGCATTAAATTCAACGGTCATACTTCTATCACCATCGCTGAACTTTCTCTCTCTCGCTCACAATGAAGGAAATTAAGGCATTCTACAACTACCGATACTTGCCTAAACTCAGGGAGGTCGACTACTGATTTTAAACCTGACTTCCCACTTATCACGACCAAACAAAAAGGTGATGGCTCCTATAGCGACATGACTTTGCTAAAGGACATAACAATTCCGTCCTTACTTGAACATAATGGCATCTAACTTTCCAAGACCAATTAAAGATGAATTGTGGAGTTAAGCTCGACACGGCGGTGGTTAGGAAATGATTAGAGCATCATTTTGGTTGAAAAGGAAAAAGAGACAAAGACCATCTTATTAAGAAAACTCAAGGTCAGATTGGCAACAACTCGCAGTCAAAGCTAGAAGAAAAGACTCACGTTAAACGATGACTATAATAAATTATTTCATGCTATGGCTTCAAATCGACATTCGTCGATCTACAAGAAAGGAATAAATTCACAACACAAGTTTGACGCGTTTTACAACAATCACGATGGATTGATCGTAACGCAAACGAGTTCTTACATCGTTAGATGCACAAAGCCGACTTCTCGCATCTTTCGACTACGAGACATGATTTACAATTTCACCACACGATGGTTCATTAAATACTTATAAACAAAAATAATAAATGTCTAAATAATTCGACTTGCTATGATGGACTTACAACGACATCGACGACTCCAAGGTTCTATATGACGACTTTCGACTAGGATGTTATACTTTATCCTCTGACGTCGACATCTAGTTAACTAACCCAACCGACAACCAAGAGTAAAATGATGGTTCCAAGGTTTATCTACCTATTTGGTGTTCTCATTAACAAACACCTTTGGTTAATTTCCAGAGTCTATACTCTCTCTCAAAGATACTTTCTCTTCCCGTCGAACATGGTCCACCTGTTCCTGCAATGACAGACTCACATACAATTTTGTGGTCAAAGCACCTATGTTCCAAATGACATCATAATATATCCAAACATCATTTCACTTAACATAAAGGACATTTAGTCTACATATCACATTGATCGTAAACAATAGATTCCAAAATTTCATATAACAACTTTGTAAAATAAATTGTCAATTTTCATGTCGTCCACAACATATTAAATTACTGAAATTTGCAAGAAAGTAAATAGCATAATTGTTTCCAAAAAGAGGGATGTAACATATCCTTCCCCTTTAAAAATCATCGTCCCCGATGATTAAGTTTATCAAGCAAAATTTAAACTTAAAACAAACTTTTTATAAAGCAACATTAATGTCTTTGAAAAGTTTAGGAAATCTTTGGTAAATATCTTTATAATCTTCCCAAGTGGCGCTATCCTCGCCATATTGGTCCCACTATATTTTGCATTGCAAAACTTCTCAATTACGTAAACGAGGTTGACGCATTTCGAGCACCTTGAGTGGCTCGATCACAACCACCCCGGGTTCTTGCATCTGTAAGGAATTCTAGTTAAGGATGTGGTTATTACCTACAAAATATTTATTTAAATACGAAACATGAAAAACATTATGCATCTTAGACAAGGCTGGAGGTAGAGCAACTTTGTAGGCAACCGGATTGATAATCTCAAGAATTTCGAAAGGTCTGACATAACGAGGAGCCAATTTCAAAGATTTACCAAATTTTATAGAACTCTTTTGGGGTTTCACTTGCAAAAGCACTTTCTCGCCAACAGAGAAGTGTCTAGGCACTTGCTTGCGATCTGCATAACTCTTTTGCCTGTCATTGGCTTCTGTCAACCTCTTCCTAATCACTTTAACTTTTTCTTCTATATCAGCAAGCATTTCAGGTCCAATGCTTATCCTATCTTCCAGCTTATCCCAACTTATAGGAGTTCTGCATTTCCTTCCATATAATGCTTCAAATGGTGCCATCTTAATGGCAGAATGATAGGAGTTGTTATAGGCAAATTCGACAAGAGGTAGATATTCCTCCCATCTGTATTGCTGATCCATGCAATACATTCTCAAAAGGTCTTCTAATACCTGATTCACTCTTTCTATCTGTCCATCAGTTTTGGGATGATAAGCAGTACTTACATTTAGTTTAGTCCCTAATGCAGAAAATAAGGTTTGCCAAAACTGTGAAGTTATCCGAGCATCTCTATCAGATATTATCTTTTCAGGTACCCCATGCAATCTGAAAATTTCTTGCACAAATTTTCGAGCCAAGAGATGTGCTCCATTTGTCAAATTTCCCAGTATGAAATGTGCGACCTTGGTTAGTTTATCCACACCAACCAAAATTACATCATGCCTATTCTTAGACATCGGCAACCCCTAGACAAAATCCATACTAATAACTTGCCATTTCCACTCTGGAATATCATGTGGGTATAACAATCCAGCAGGATATTGGTGTTCTGCCTTAAATCTCTGACACTCCAAACAACTAGCTACAAACTTTGCAGCATCGCTTTTCATTCCCTTCCAGAAATATAGCGGCTTTACATCCACTAATAGTTTAGTTACACTAGGGTGTCCAGAGTAAGGAGCACAGTGAACTTCCTTCCACACAAGGTTTCTAAGTTCTACTGAATCAGGAACATATATTCTTCCCTTGAATCTCAGCAATCCATTGGATTCAAAACTGAATCCATCATATCTTGGGTCCTTAGGGTTTAGGTGCAGAGCCTGTTTCACTTGTTCATAATACTCATCCCCAGATAAGTTTTACAATACTAAGTCTTTAAAGTTAGCATGTATGGAAATTATAGAGGCTATGTGCCTTCTTCTACTTAAGGCATCTGCTACTCAGTTTTCCTTGCCTTTGATATAAGAAATTTCAAAATCATAATCTGCTATTAATTCCAACCATCTCCTTTGCCTTGCATTGAGATTAGGTTGTGTGAATATGTAGCGAAGGCTTTGGTGATCTGATTTAAAATAAAAGTCCTTACCAACAAATAATGTTGCCACATCTGAAGGGCGTGTACCACTGCTGCCATCTCTAGGTCATGAGGAGCGTAGTTCTGCTCATAATTTTTCAGCTTCCTTGACTCATAGGCTACCACCCTGCCATCTTGCATAAGCACACCTCCCAATCCTTCCCCCGAGGCATTAGTGATAACCTCAAACTCTCCCTCAGGATCAGGAACTTTCAAAATTGGAGCAGTTGTTAATTTTTCTTTTAACAAGTCAAAAGCCTTTTGACATTCATCTGTCCAAACAAACCTTTTTCCTTTTCTCTGCAAGGAGGTAATGGGGCTAGCAATGCTTGAGAAATTCAACACAAATTTCTTGTAATACCCTGCCAAACCCATGAAACTTCGTACCTCTGACACATTAGTAGGCTCAGGCCATTCCATAATAGCTTTTATTTTGGCTGGATCAACTGATATCCCATCGGCTGATATTATGTGCCCCAAATACTGTACTTCTTTCTGAAAGAAGGTGCACTTTGAGAGTTTCGCATACAATTTGTGTTCTCTTAATCGTTGCAAGACTATTTAAAGATGTCGTGCATGCTCCTCTTCATCTTTGGAATAGATCAGAATATCGTCAATGAAAACTAGCACAAACTTATCAAGACAATCTTTGAAAACACTATTCATGAGATTCATGAAAGCAGCATGTGCGTTGGTCAATCCAAACGGCAGCACCGTAAACTCATAATGACCATACCTCATTCTAAAAGCTGTCTTGGGAATGTCTTCATCTTTCAACCTTAACTGATGGTATCCAGATCTTAGATCTATCTTGGAAAAGACTGATGCGCCACGCATTTGGTCAAATAGATCATCAATTCGTGGCAAGGGATACTTGTTCTTTATAGTTGCCTTGTTAAGCATCCTATAGTTTATACACAGCTTGAGAGTTCCATCTTTCGTTTTGACAAAGATAAACGGGGCTCCCCATGGTGATACACTTGGCCTAATTAAATTCTTAGACAATAGCTCCTGCAACTAAGCTTTTAATTCCATAAGTTCAGTGGTAGTCATAAGATACAGAGCTTTAGAGATTGGCTCCGATCCTAGTTTAATGTCTATGCCAAAGTCAAATGTTCTCTTCAGAGGCAAGCCTGGTAACTCCTCAGGAAATACATCCCTAAAGTTGCATAGAAATGGATATCTTTCCTCAAATGATTGCTTCTCTGAGGTTTCCTCTACTAGGTCCATCTTGACCGCAAAAAAGTTGACATCCCTTTCATCTAGCCTGCTTTAGTTGTTTTGATGAAATGGATCTAACCCTTATTTCCCTTTGAATTCCTTGGAGATTCACTATTTTGCCCATCTCATCTAGACACTCAATGGTTTTATGAAAACAATCTACTTTGGCTCGATGTTTCCACAACCAGCTTATTCCTAGGATGACATCGTAGGACCCTAAAGGCGCTACGTATAAGTTTGCCTCAGTGGTGAAGTTAGAAACATCAATCCTAGCTTCAAACAAACATTGCTCTACCTGAGCCTTTGAGTTATTAGCATACTCTACTGTCCAAGGTTTTGACATAAAACCAGCTTTTCTAGAAAATTTACTTAGGACTCTAGGTGACACAAAATTTTCTGTTGCACCAGTATCAAATAGAATAGAAACAGGAACTCCAAATAAGGTACCTGTCATCTCAATAGGAGTGATCTGATACTCCGCTTGCTGATTGTCAAGAGCGGCATGAATCCTTTGCTGAAAGGCTTCCTGTTGTGAAGGAAGCTCCATGTTCCTAGGCCTCCCATTCAGCTTCTTGTTGGGACAACGGTTGGCATAATGATCCCCTCCACAAGAAAAGCATCCTCCTATATGTCCTTGCTTCTCTGATGGCCTACTTGCAGAATCACCATTCTTCTTAAAATTTACATTTCTCTTCAAATCTTCACCTCTTCGCTCATTACCAAATCCTCCTTGATTCTTTCGATTTCCCCTATCAAACCTCCTGTTTCCATATCCCTTCTCATTTTTCCTTTTATAAGACTGATCATTGTAGTTCTTATCAAACTTCTTGCATTTCTTGTCATGGTAAGTAGAGATAGATTTGATCTTATGCTCCTGTTTAATTGCCTTTTCATAAACTTGATCCATTGTGCTTGGACCATGCACCTCCACGTCACCGCCGATCTGAGGATTAAGTCCCATGATGAACTTTCTAATTCGGAACCTTTCATCCTTTTGGTATTGGGGAACATACTTCAGTAGCCTAGTGAATTTTTCTGCGTACTCGACTGCAGATAGTTCACCTTGTCTGAGGTTTTGGAAATCCGTTAACTTCTGATCAAAGTATAACTAAGGTAACCACCATTTTCAAAATAGTTCCACGAACTCATCCCATGTCACCTTCAAGGGACTTAATTCCATCTCCATTTTCTTATTCATCCACCAAGTGGATGCTTCCCTAGATAGCTGATAAGCTCCCCACACAGCTTTAGTAACCTTAGAATAATTTCTGATCTCAAAATATTTCTCCATCTCTGTCAACCATGCTTCTGCTGCATCTCTAGTTTTCGTTCCATCAAACTTTGGAGGCTTAACCTTCTTCATATCCTTAGATAACTCTAATGCAAGTTTATCCTTGGTTTTTCTTTGAACTTCATTGTCGTTAGGATGTTCACTTGATGTGCCATTATCCTAATGTTTACTCTTGCTTGTGTAATGTGAGTTCTCATTTCCACCCTCTGTGTTGCCAGTTTCATCCATTTTCTTCTCTAGTTTGTTCAACATTTCCTTGGTTTCAGTGAGCATGTTTAGAATCCTATCCAACTTGTCAGTGGAGTTTTCCCGAGAGTTATGACCTTCCTGATCCTCCCCCTCGTTAAACCCTGATTGGTCCATGCTAGTTTAGTTTCACACCTGTTTGAACATATACTAATCAGTTTTACGCTTATTATATTAAACATCATCAAAAGAACACAACATTTGATCATAATCATAATTGTTCTCAAACCAAAATTTTGTCTTTATTCATTTTGCAAAATTGTTTCAACATCATTAGAGATAGACAAATCTCATGTTTCTACTCAGTGTTATCTAGTGGAGTGTAACCTTCAGATTCATTGTCCGACACATAATCATGAGGTGTATACCCCTCAGACTCACTATCAGAAGATATCTCAATAATCTCAGCTCTAGGTACTACACGAGGATCTCTAGTGATCATGGGTATACTACTAGGTACACTCTCAGGTACATTAACAGGTACACTATCAGTTACAATCCAGGAGCAGTGGTTGATCATGATTTGAGCTGCCGTCGCTGTTCCCTCTAGGAGTTCTCTCCTCACTCACTTAAGTCATGATATTGCATTGGCTAAGGTTTCCACATCATCAAGCCAAATGTCATTTTCGTCATTAGTTTTCTCTATGGTCTTGATCATCGCAAGCCGTTTCTACTTAGCTTGCAGATAACGCTTCTTACCCGCAAAGGATTTTCTTGCAGTTTTCTTGGTGTATACCATCCTGGCACAATAAACCAAATCATTAGCTACCCACATAATGATGATTTCCTAATCAGGTTAGCAGACTCATCAGTCCTAGTGCTGAACCTGGTTAGCTCTGATACCATATGTAACATCCAAAACTGAATTAACGAGAAAAACTAGGTTTTCACAAAGGTAAATTTTTTTTTACAAGGTAATCAAATACAAAATAAACTTATATTTAATCCAAAACAACATTTTTCAATTTATCATAAACATGATCTCATTTTCATAAAACTGAAGAAATGATATACATTAAACACTTTGTTTTCTAACAATTGAAATTTTCTTGAAGCAAACAAATATTGGAAACATACCATTAACATGCATCTCGATTGTCGACCCATCACATTCAAGACTCGGCGTTCCTTAGTATTTGGAAGAGAAAGTATCTTCAAGGAGCTTAACCTCCAACCATAGACCGTCGGTCTCCCGCACTCCTTCCTAACCGGAAGTGGCCCTACCCTACTCAAGAGGATAGACTTAGGATGACCATCGGTGTTTGCCATCTGAGCTTTGGTGTTGTAACTTACGTGTCTTGTTATTGTGCAAATCCCTAGATACCCTCTAGTCATGCATGAATCTCCACAAGAAACGCCATCCAGTTACAGTGAACATTCGATGCACTTGAGGATAGTACACCACCTTGGCCAAAGGATTTGTTTTTAATTAGCGTTCTAAGAATGCATAAACTTGGTTCACCCACCCTACTTGACTTGAACTGATCGAATTCCTACAGTTTCCTATTTGTATAATTTGAAATAATTGACGACCTTGATGACCTCAAGGGTTTAGGATTTCCTCCTGTAATAGTGCATGGCGCAACATTTACTCTAATCCTGAGTTCATAGTTTCATAAACTCATATTCATGTAAAAACATTGTTTAATAACGCCCACTCCTAAGTGGTTTCACGCTTGTTTACTTGGTTCCCATGTTTGCACAAGATATTCCAGTATTTTAAACATTTTTCCCGTTATCCTAGAATTCAAGGGTTCTAGACTCTTAAGGTCTACAAAATGATACTAGAATCGTCACATGCAACGTAATCTAGACTCACATGCAGGTTTTTCGCTCTAATTGTTCTTTTCAGAACCATGACAGTTTTTGATCATTACTAATACTTTAACCTCCTACTCCTCTTTCCGTGTCATTTAGTTTCACATGATTCATAAAGATGAGAGTCGTAAATAAAATATAAATGGTTTTGGAATCTTTCTTATGTCAATAAAGATGTAAGACGGATAAGACATCAGTTGTTTACAACTACATTTTCCAGCTATCAAACATACTAAATTTTACATCAAAACATGCTTAAAAACTGTGGTTTTGACTCCTACACAGCATGCACATGGAGCAACCTATTTTCTCGCTGTGGAGCTATCATTCAAAGACTCCAAGGGCAGTTTTATGTTCATAATTCAGTCTTAAAGGAAACTCTTCTATCTTACATCATTGCCGATCGTTCACAGAAAGTAAATTACATCTTGCATCATGATGAGTTCGTTCCTAAATGTATATACGTTAGAGAACTACGTTCTTTTATTATACAGTGTCATTTATGACAAGAATTGCTACAGTTTCTGAGTTCACGAATTCTAGAAGACAGCAATACTTCTATTTCTGAGTCTTTAAATCTCAAAACACAGTAATGATTTCATTTAATGATCAACTTCATACAGAACTCATAGTAGAGGACAATATCATCATATTTGATTGATTGAACATATTTATTCATGCACAGCTGAGACACATTTATAGATCTACGCTGAGAAAAGGAAAGTATGGGAAACAAACTTGCCGAAGGACTGAAGTTTGCTATGGCTAGTTCCACGTACTCCTCTAGCAAAACATGCCTCCTCCGGTCTCCTAACACAATCTCCTATCCCAATCTTTGCCTAACCACCACTCAAAGTGAAGACCAGCTCCCACCGTTTTCTTCTCTACCAATTACTACTCAAGACAATGACAGCTCTCCTTTTTACTCTCGTCTCACTCCTTCTATACTGTGCGAAACTACTACCTCACTACCCCTTAGCAACCTCTAAACTCTCCTCTCTCAAACTCTCCCACGAAACTTCCCACACTTCTACGATGCAGGAGTAACTCCCTTTTTCTCTGCCATGTCCCACTGTATTGCAACAGCGATGCCCACTAAATGCTCTCTCTTCACACAGCGACTGGCTTCCTTCACTCTACTCTGCAAGACTCCCTCCTCTTCTCAATAGCGACCGACTTCCTTAACTATCTCCCCTCTCGATAGAGTCTCTTGCCCTATTCCAACTACCTCCCACTGTCGCCTTTTCTCTAACCTCGCAGCTTCTAAACTGCCCCCGTCGATCTCTCCATTCCGCCATCGAATATCTCCCTCTCTTTTCTACACGTCAGTATCTCCACTAACTCACCCATCGTCACTTCTAACTACCTCCCTCTACGATCCATGCTCTCAAACATTCATCAACTGCCGTTTCTCCTCAACTCCAGCAATGACAGATCCTCCTTTTCCTCCACCTCGCGCAGGGATCTCTCCAACAGCTTCCAAAGTCACTCCACTTTCTTCTGCGATAATGAAGCTCCTCAAACTAAGGTTTGTTAGCCTCATTCCAATAGCACACCTAAGATTTCACTCCCTCAACGATGAGACAGGATGGGCATTAAATTCAATGGTCATACTTCTATCACCATCACTAAACTTTCTCTCTCTTGCTCACGGTGAAGGAAATTAAGGCATTCTACAACTACCAATACTTGTCCAAACTCAGGGAGGTTGACATTACTAATTTTAAACCTGACTTCCCACTTATCATGACCAAACAAAAAGGTGATGGCTCCTATAGCGACATGACTTTGCTAAAGTACATAACAATTCCGTCCTTACTCGAACATAATGGCATCTAACTTTCCAAAACCAATTAAAGATGAATTGTGGAGTTAAGCTCGACACAGCGGTGGTTAGGAAATGATTAGAGCATTTTTTTGGTCGAAAAGAAAAAAGAGACAAAGACCTTCTTATTAAGAAAACTCAAGCTCAGATTGGCAACAACTCGCGGTCAAAGCTAGAAGAAAAGACTCACGTTAAACGACGACTATAATAAATTATTTCACGCTATGGCTTCAAATCGACATTCATCGATCTACAAGAAAGGAATAAATTCACAACACAAGTTTGATGCGTTTTACGACAATCACGATGGATTGATCGTAACGCAAATGAGTTCTTACATCGTTAGACGCACAAAGCTGACTTCTCGCATCTTTCGACTACGAGACATGATTTACAATTTCACCACAAGATGGTTCATTAAATACTTATAAAAAAAAATAATAAATGTCTAAATAAGTCAACTTGCTATGATGGACTTACAATGACATCGACGACTCCAAGATTCTATATGATGGCTTTTGACTAGGATGTTATACTTTATCCTCTGACGTCGACGTCTAGTTAACTAACCCAACCGACAACCAAGACTAAAATGATGGTTCCAAGGTTTATCTACCTATTTGGCGTTCTCATTAACAAACACCTTTGGTTAATTTCCAGACTCTATACTCTCTCTCAAAGATACTTTCTCTTCCCGTCGAACACGGTCCACCTGTTCCTGCAATGATAGACTCACATACAATTTTGTGGTCAAAGCAACTATGTTCCAAATCACATCATAAAATATCCAAACATCATTTCACTTAAAATAAAGGACATTTAGTCTACATATCACATTGATCGTAATCAATAGATTCCAAAATTTCATATAACAACTTTGTAAAATAAATTGTCAGTTTCCATGTCGTCCACAACATATTAAATTACTGAAATTTGCAAGAAAGTAAATAGCATAATTGTTTCCAAAAAGAGGGATGTAACACATAGGGTGACAAATAAAAATTTGTCTTGATCATGGCAAGGGTTATGTACAAGATTGTAGTGCCATATGCACCATAGCACTTCTATACACTTGGTGATAGAGCTGTGCAACTACAAAAATTAACTTGAAATAATGTACTAAATCTAGAAAATAGGCCACATGATCCAACCTTTAATTTGCAATATTCTTTTCCCTTGGAGTAGCCTCCTAGCTAAAGGTATCTTTCCTGAACTACTCTAGGTCTACATGACCTAACTCTGTATCAATGATGTTGATCAAGTTAGAAGTGAATTTGGAGGCCTTAGGCACTCTTTGATACTTGTCTTTCAATGTAAGAGGGAGCTTTTCAACCTTCTTATCTATCTTCTTAGGTATTTAAAGTTCTTGGAAAACTAAGAAAATGTATTATAAGCACCAATCTAGCAACAAAATCCTTTAAATTTGTCAAATTTTAAGTGTTTTAGCCTTTGGTGAGATTTCAAGTTTAGGGTAGATAAAGGAACTTAGAATCTTGGTGCTTGGGTTCTAAAGAAACTCAAGATTCTGACAAGTTTCCAATGTAAGTGAGGATAGGGTTCTCAAAAGGAACTTAAATATTATAAGTTTAGTTGAGAGTGCTGGTGGGTTTCAAAATCTCATAAGGTTCCTTTCTATGTGGTGGGGAAGTAGGAGTTTAGACAACTCAAGGATCCCTAGACTTCTAGACAAACTAGGCTTAATACTAAGGTTCCATCAAGACTTCAGGCTCTGAAGGAATATGAGGAACAAACGATCCAAACAATAGGAATTAGGAAAGCAAAGGGACTCTGAAGGAATATGAGGAACAAATGATCCAAACAACATGAATTAGGAAAGCAAAGGGACTAAGAACTTTGGAACCAAGTTCCAAGTTCTTCTAGAACTGGAAACCCTAAAACATATGATTTCAAAACTATGTTGATTCAAACCTTGGGAGATCCAAGAATAAAAGGGTTTCCTGACTAAAATTTTAGGTTATGTGGTTGACAAAAAGCCCAGACTTATCTAGTTTATTGAAAACAACTATGGTAGAAACTAATTCCAACTTATAAAACATGTAAAACCCTATTCTACCACTAAGCACTAAATGTAAAATAAAAAACCTAACCTAGAAACAAAGAAGAACCTCAAAACCCAATTCTAAATAGAATTGGGTCAGGAGAGACAAACAAAATAACAAACAAAACTAAAAAAAGGAAGAAAGAAAACACAAGAAAAACCAAAAAATGAAAAAAACACATAAAAAATGATTCACCAACTTGGACAAATAAAGGTTGGTGAAGAACAAAGCAATAGGGGAGGTTCCATGCTAAACTGTAAACACAGAATAAGAATTTCATAACACAAATCACCAATCTCTTTCACAAATTGATGTAATTGAAGTTTAAGGGGTGCCAGAGATCAATGCTCATTCAAAAAATCAATTTTTAGAATGCAAGTGCAAGAAAAATCAATCAAAACTCATTAAATACCTTAGCATTAAATTCAAATCATGTGTAATAAATGTTGACAACATGGTGGGAGTAGGACTTTAGGTGGGACTAGCACATGAGAACCTAGATCCAAGGGTCTCTAAGAACCTAAAATTTTGACACAAATCAAATGAAGAAACACGGGGTCAGGGATCTGGAACGAATTGCAACCTTAGAACTAAGTTCCAGAGTTTTGAATTTCTTTGAAAACCTAAACTTTCATGATAACACAAAAACAAAGAATGCCCATCAAGAACAGACACTGGTCCCAAGAAGAAAAGGCCTAAAACTCTAAGGAAAAAGGATATCAAAATAAGACTAAATAAAAATATCAAAGAAAACCAAGGAAACAAAGAAGAAAAGAAAATAAAGAAAAAGGGAGTCCCCAAATTACTCAAGTAAAAAGATGGGGTGTGTATGCAAGGCATAACAGGAATGTTGTGCATGCCTAAAGAACTTGTTTCTTATGGACATGATTCACACAATCAATTTTCATTATTCACTAGCTATATCTTTGTGCATAACACAAAGCTTCACAAGATTCAATTTTCCCCTATAGGTAGCTACCTTATCATTAAAAACACTACCAATGCCTTTAATCTCCTTTACTAGTACATGATGCCATTAACAATTAAACCACCCACACAACTATACCTTTATGCTATTCCTTTGGTGTCAAAAAAGCATTTCTCATGTAGCTATTCTTTTGAAAACATCATGGGTGCATTTTTCTTCATTAAACCTTTTGAATTCTAATTTGAGATCAATAGTGCACATTGATCACTTTAAGGTGAATTGTTGAGGCTTCAATGAAAAGCGTATAGTTGTGTGTGAGATTTTTAGCCATTATACAATTTATAATGGGAAACAAACATGTTTCCCATTCCAACACTACTATGAAGACTTAAAACATTTGGTGGCTTAGCTTAACAAGTCGATGAAACCCACCAAATTTGTCACTCTTTGACACTTTATTGTGTTCCATTTAGATGTACATTATCCACCTATCCACACTAGTAATATTTCCCTTCATGTGACAATGTAGTCATCCAAATATCCACGCAACACATATAAACCCTTGGACCTTTTAAATATAACTTGAGAGTGCATACACAAGCACACCCAAGCTTGACAATGTGGACCACATCAGCTCATTTGTTAGGTACATGGAAATGGGAGGCCAAAAAGGGGTCAAAATTGATCATTTTTTAAAAATTAAATAAAACTAAACCTTAAAAAGTAATTTGAGATGTCTATGTTCAAAATTTAATTATGTGATAAGTCTAAGAATACTAGTACTTGGAATCTAGTTTCTATGTAAATTGAGATGTCTATGCTCAAATTTAATATATAGAAAAGGGTATATAGAATTATACATGCATTAAAACAACTAAGAAGGGGTGTTTTTCCAAACTAAATTTAATTTCGCAAAGAAATTAGACCAAATATAAATATAAAAAGTGATGTCTCTAGAGTTAAAACATATCAAAGTAAAATTTAAACAAAGTTTTGAGAACTTTCATACTTACCCCAAATATAATTGAGATAAAACTAAATAAAATTGGCAACTCAAAAATTACACTAACCAAATATAGAAGATTATACAATCTTTCTCAAAGTTGTAGGGTCAATATGTTATTTATGAATTGTTTTTAATATGGGCTTGAAGATCAAACACATAAATAAAATCAAGAATTACATTTGCAAATAATAAATATTGAAGTTTTGTATATTGATTACATTATTCAGTGACCTTTATAAAGGTCTTCATTCTTTTAACTTTTACAATCACTTTTCCTATAGGAACCAATTGTTAACTAATCGACACAAAGTATAAATTATTAAACTAAAAACACTAAGTATAAATTAACACTTTGGATTATAAACCTAACAAACCCCCTTGATCCAAAGGGGATGAAAATATAATTTGGAGAATCAATCTATCTAACTCATCTAACTACTTTGTAAACACAATCTCATATCTCTTGGTAGTGGAACCCAATGTTGAAACTTGTATGCACCCTCCTAATGTTTAATCCTTTGCATCACATTCCTATCTAAGAAAAACCTACCAATTTTATACATCTAGTGCTCTATGCCATTGCCTTGTATAAATTGAAGATCCATTTCCTCTTCTTGACATGATCATACCTTTGACCATCTATACCACATGTAGTATGAGTAGGTTTCTTCATTACCCAGCTATAATGATGATTGTCCTTGTGATTCCTTGTACTTGTATCCCTTAGGTGCATCCTCGACCAACAAAAAACTTACTGACAACATATTAGTTGAATCCACATTGTATTTACTTGGACAAATAAAGGTTGGTGAAGAACAAAGCAATAGGGGAGGTTCCATGCTAAACTCTAAGCACAGACTAAGAATTTTAGAACACAAATCACCAATCTCTTTCACAAATCGATGTAATTGAAGTTTAAGGGGTGTTGAGATCAATGCTCATTCAAAAAACTAATTTTTAGAATGCAAGTGCAAGAAAAATCAATCAAAACTCATTACATACCTCAGCATTAAATTCAAATCACATGTAATAAATGTTGATAGCATGGTGGGAGCAGGACTTCAGGTGGGACTAGCACATGAGAACCTAGCTCCAAGGGTCTCTACGAACCTAAAATTTTGACACAAATCAAATGATGAAACATGGGGTCAGGGATCTAGAAGGAATAGCAATCTTAGAACTAAGTTCCAGAGTTCTAAATTTCTTTGAAAACCTAAACTTTCATGATAACACAAAAACAAAGAATGCCCATTAGGAACCGACGCTAGTCCCAAGAAGAAAAGGCCTAAAACTCTAAGGAAAAAGGATATCAAAATAAGACTAAAGAAAAATATCAAAGAAAACCAAGGAAACAAAGAAGAAAAGAAAACAA
This sequence comes from Cunninghamia lanceolata, assembly GCA_027924645.1. NCBI lineage: Eukaryota > Viridiplantae > Streptophyta > Pinopsida > Cupressales > Cupressaceae > Cunninghamia > Cunninghamia lanceolata. Next base: position 18,782,478 of record BSBN01000547.1, read on the forward strand.
AGAAAAAGGGAGTCCCCAAATTACTCAAGTAAAAAGATGGGGTGTGTATGCGAGGCATAACAGGAATGTTGTGCATGCCTAAAGAATTTGTTTCTTATGGACATCATTCGCACAATCAATTTTCATTATTCACTAGCTATATCTTTGTGCATAACACAAAGCTTCACAAGATTCAATTTACCCCTATAGGTAGCTACCTTATCATTAAAAACACTACCAATGCCTTTAATTTCCTTTACTAGTACATGATGCCATTAACAATTAAACCACCCACACAACTATACCTTTATGCTATTCCTTTGGTGTCAAAAAATCATATCTCATGTAGCTATTCTTTTGAAAACATCATGGGTGTACTTTTCTTCATTAAACCTTTTGAATTCTAATTTGAGATCAATAATGTACATTGATCACTTTAAGGTGAATTGTTGAGGCTTTAATGAAAAGGGTATAGTTGTGTATGAGACTTTTAGCCATTATACAATTTATAATGGGAAACAAACATGTTTCCCATTCCAACACTACTATGAAGACTTGAAACATTCGGTGGCTTAGCTTAATAGGTCGATGAAACCCACCACATTTGTCACTCATTGACACTTTATTGTGTTCCATTTAGATGTACATTATCCACCTATCCACACTAGTAATATTTCCCTTCATGTGACATTGTAGTCAACCAAATATCCATGCAACACATATAAACCCTTGGACCTTTTAAATATAACTTGAGAGTGCATACACAAGCACACCCAAGCTTGATGATGTTGACCACATCAGCTCATTTGTTAGGTGCATGGAAATGGGAGGCCAAAAAGGGGTCAAAATTGATCATTTTTTAAAAATTAAATAAAACTAAACCTTAAAAAGTAATTTGAGATGTCTATGTTCAAAATTTAATTATGTGATAAGTCTAAGAATACTAGTACTTGGAATCTATTTTCTATGTAATTTGAGATTTCTATGCTCAAATTTAATATATAGAAAAGGGTATATAGAATTCTACATGCATTAAAACAACTAAGAAGGGGTGTTTTTCCAAACTAAATTTAATTTCGCAAAGAAATTAGACCAAATATAAATATAAAAAGTGATGTCTCTAGAGTTAAAACATATCAAAGTAAAATTTAAACAAAGTTTTGAGAACTTTCATACTTACCCCAAATATAATTGAGATAAAACTAAATAAAATTGGCAACTCAAAAATTACACTAACCAAATATAGAAGATTATACAATCTTTCTCAAAGTTGTAGGGTCAATATGTTATTTTTGGATTATTTTTAATATGAGCATGAAGATCAAGCACATAAATAAAATCAAGAATTACATTTGCAAATAATAAAAACTACACAAAAGATATATTATATTGAAGTTTTGTATATTGATTACATTATTTAGTGACCTTTATAAAGGTCTTCATTCTTTTAACTTTTACAATCACTTTTCCTATAGGAACCAATTGTTAACTAACCAACACAAAGTATAAATTATTAAACTAAAAACACTATGTATAAATTAACACTTTGGATTATAAACCTAACAAACCCCCTTGATCCAAAGGGGATGAAAATATAATTTGGAGAATCAATCTATCTAACTCATCTAACTACTCTATAAACTCAATCTCATATCTCTTGGTAGTGGAACCCAATGTTGAAACTTATATGCACCCTTGTAATGTTCAATCCTTTACATCACATTCCTATCTAAGAAAAACCTACCAATTTGATACATCTAGTGCTCTATGCCTTTGCCTTTTATAATTTGAAGATCTATTTCCTCTTCTTGACATGATCATACCTTTGACCATCTATACCACATGTAGTATGAGTAGGTTTCTTCATTACCCAGATATAATGACAATTGTCCTTGTGATTCCTTGTACTTATATCCCTTAGGTGCATCCTCTACCAATAACAAACTTACTGACAACATATTAGTTGAATCCACATTGTATTTACTTATCTCATATAGGAAACACCTATCAGATGTATAAAATGACTCAAGTACTAATTGATCATGAAGACCTACTTCCCCCTATCAATCAAGAGGTGGAAATAAAATAACATAACTCTACTAGACCAATGCTTTGCATTAATTATCAACCCCCCCCAAAAAAACTAAACTCAAGACAACACACTACAATACTAAACAAGGACACACACAACAAAATGATGCCTTTAAAGCAGCCTAGTCTTGTTCCTTTCTATATTCAAGATTCTAAAATTCATGGCTAAGAAAATTGAATAAGTTCAAAAAATATTCTCTAGACAAGTCTGGAAAAGAAATGAAGAATGGCTTTGGTCCGTTGGGACATGTTTGTAAATCAAAAGGGAATGGAGGGTTAGAGATTAGTAAAATATAGAATGTCAATAAAACTTTGATGGCTAAATTTGGGTGGGGCTTCATGAGAGATAGTAAATATTAGGGGGAGATAATGAAAGCTAAGTATTTCCAAGACAATGACCCTAAACATTTTTCTCTTCTAATAGGGTCCCTAAGGGCTCACTCGTGTAGAACAATATGTGCAAAGTCAAGACTCTCTTAGATAAATGTATAAAGTGGAGAGTTGGTAAAGGCAATCATGTTCAATTCTGGGAGGACAATTAGTTAGAGTCAGGCTCCCTTGCTTCTCTTCCTCAACTCCATTAGCTCCAAGTGGCCCTAATTTGTAGAGTGTGGTGATATGTGAGTGGGTACTTGGTTAATGAAGGCTCTAAGGTTAGATGGAATTTTTTAGGAAGTTTATAATGTTGGCTTGGTTGTTGTTCTTTCTGAACTCTAGAACAACCTAGACCTATTTAGACTTCTAATTCTCTACCAAGAGGATGATATATTTTTGGCCCCTAACCCAAAGGATCTCTACATTGTTGCCTCTGATTACTCTAGATAGGTGGACTTCCAAAACTTTGACAAAAATGGAGAAGAATATGGAACAACAAGTCTATTCCCAAGATTAAATACTCCTAGTTGATTGCTACACATAATAAAATCTTCACCCAAGGGAACTTGTACTCTTAGGGATTCTCCTTTCCTAATAGGTGCATGTTATGCCTATCTCATATTGAAATGGTGGATCACTTATTCTTTCATTATGAATTCTCCATAAACATTTGGGAAGCACTTTTTAAAAGTTTTGACATCAACTAGGTGATGCCTAAGTCCTTGGATGATTTCAATGAAGGACATACTTCCCCATTTAAGCATTAAGTGGCTAAGGAACTATAGAATATATCCCCTTAGCATGTTGCTTGGAGGGTGTGGAAGGAAAGGAACAATCATATTTTTAGGATAAAAGGAAAAAATGACAAGTTTATCTTCCAAGATATTTACAAGGCCATTACTAAGAATAGTGAGTTTGATAAAATAACTAAACCTACTTGCAACCCTATTTCCCAAGAAGTGAGAATTTCTAGAATGTGGGGTTACTTGGGAACTACATAATTTAGACGTCAATAAGAAAAGGCTAAGACAGGAAATAAGATAGAGGAATCCGATTGAAGGTTGGTCAAACTAAACTTTGATGGGGCTTCAAAATGAAACCTAGGGATGGCCAATGGAGGAGGGATAATCATGAATGACAAGGGGGATTGCATAGTTGTGTATGCATGTAACAAGGAACTAAAAGAAATAATGAAGCTAAAGTAGCTACTACATGTTGGGGTCTTCATCTTGCTAACTCCTTGGGTTGTTGACATGTCTAGTTAGATGGATACTCTAAAGTCATAATTGACTTTGTAATTAGAAAGTCCAAACCAAGATGGAAACTAGAAAGTCATGCCTTTGATATTAAAAAATTGATAACAAATTCACTTTTTTTTTGCCAATTGTGTCTTCAAGGAAGGAAATAAGGTTATTGGACCTTAGCTAATGAGGCAATTAATACTGAAGAGTGGAAATGTTGGAGAATCTAGCTTGCATCCCATGCCATATATCAAATTCATAATCAATGATAATCCCTAACTTTGGAATAATGATACAAAGTTACTTTCCTTCAATTGATAGGAAGTGAGACTCTCCTTAGGATTGAATGCCATCATTAAGTTGGATGGTAAGAAAAGGGACTTGCACCTAATAAAAAGGAAACTCTTCACGAATTGTCCAATCATCAATTATGAATGGGATGCTAAGTGTTACAGTGGTAATGTTTGGAGCTTTTTGTGGGTGAATAAATTATTTATTATCTCATTTACTTAGGTCACTTTCAGAGCTCTACTATTTAGATTCAAATTTTTAGGTTCAAAATGGGAGGTGATAGAGTGAATTGAACCCTCATCATGAAAGGATCTAAAAAAATAAGGAATTATGGAAGATCTTCTATCAATGTGGAATTAATCCCTATTTTGAATCCATGAAAAGGTTTAACCCTATGCTATCTATAAATTTTGTATAGTTATAGAAGGAAGAAGGTAGAAATTGGGGTATCAACTTTGAGGTGATGGATGAGCTAACTAGATCAACTACAAGTTTACATATTGATGGAAAAAAAGTTGAAAGTCTAAGACAAATAAGTGACAAGGAATTCTTTAATGCCTTTTTGGAGGAGAATGAGTATCTCGTTAAACACTAGAATAGGTATAAAAGAGATGAGCTACCTAGTGTATGGAATGAGGTAAGCCTACATATCATAAAGTATTTTACATAGGAGGGTCATTTTCAATGTGTGTTCACTTACCACTTTCTCCTTTTTAACCATTTGCACCATAATATTCATATAAGCTTCCCCTCATTTTTTCTCTCATTGCTTGTTAGCTCATCGAAACATGTTTCTAATAACAATGTTATTTTTTCCATACATCAAGGGTTGATTTATTATTTATATTACTTCTATTTAAATAGCTCATCTTCCCATATTGTTTATCATGCTAATTATAAATCTAACCCTAGTGTGGGTAAAAATAAAAATGCTACCACCCTTTCCCTGTGTATCCCTAAGAAGTCCCCCAGGGTTAACCTACCCCTACTATTTCTCATGTTGATAAAGAGGTTATTCCTAGTGCTAAAGAAAACCCATGCCCTAAGGATCACTAAAAAGTTACCTAATCAACCTCTAACACTCACCTCTAACATATCTCTTAAGAGGGGGAGTTTGGAATTAAAGAAGATAAGAGTGAAATTGGTGGCTGAAAATAATTTAGGGGCTAGAAGGTCTTCAAGAATCTTAGTCTAGAAATCCAAAGAAAATGCGACCCCCCTTGTAAAGGAAGAAAAAATAGTTCTTTCTAGCAAGCAAAGGGAGGAGTAGAGTGATCATGGGAAACAAAGTTTGGACTTTAAGGGTATCGACTTAGATATGGAGCTAAGTGAGGACAAATACATGTCCAAGTCTCTGAAGGCTTCCCCTACTATCCACAAAAGAGAAGAAAAAATAGAGCAATAAGGTCAAGTTCCTGGTCTATAAGGAGAAAAAGGTGAATAAGAAGTGTAGACATCTAAAATTATCTCATCCATATTCACCAGTAATTAGGACATCGCTTAACCATTTATTCTATAATTAATTAAATAAATTCTTATTTATTTAAATAATTATCCAATTCTCCTTTTGATGGTGATTAAATAATATTTTATTATAAAATTACTTTTCATCACTTTTCATCCATACCTCTTCGTGGAATTAATTAAATTAATCATTTATCATCATTCTTCTATAGTTCACCTTAGGTAAATAAATACAATTATTTATTTACATAAGTCACTCGTCCTTATCCCAAAAATTAGATAAATATTTTCATATTTATTTATTTATTTCTTATTGTATTATTTTTTATTAAGTTTACTAAAATCAATTAATCAACTTAATCTCTCAATAGCATAATCCTAACCCATAATTAACCCATTCAAACCCCTCATATTCCTCAAAATGTACAAAGGAATGGGTCCTTTTTACACATCACATGGGTCTCTTACAAAGGGATGGGCAAGTCCTTTGCACATCCCTCTAAAATGAGTCCTTTTGTCATACTTTGATCTCATCCATTCACTTTATCCAACACACCTCTCTACCTTGACATTTCCTCAATCTAAGGACTCCACTTGTCCTCCAATCCCATCATGCCACTTGGTGACCTCTTACCAACCCAATCCCTTAAGAAATACTCAACGATTGATCTTTCAAATCAAGTCTAGCCCTCCAATTGCCCATGATCCAAAAATTTATATATCCAACCTCATGCAAGTTGTTTGCAATTCTCCAAGTTATGCAATATTGTGCTAATAGTTTGAGAAGAAATAACCATATCAACATCAAATAACACATCCAAAATAATCATGGTTTGTATTTGTAGTTAATTAGTTAGCTTTATTTTATGAATGCATTCTTTAGCTCTATGAGAGGTTTCTTAGATTATAAATAAAATAGGTTAATGCATTTTAGGTTGTTTCTTTTGTTCATTTTCTATGTAATACAAGAAGAAAGATATTGGGGGAGATATGGTTGCTAATAAGAATATCCCTATTTCTAACCCTTAGGTTGACAAAAATAAGGTAGAAGTGAGCACTAAGAGTAAACATGGGGACCCTTGTAACATATGCTACATCAATGGAAAAAAGGTCGTTATCCTTTATGAAGGATTGCTTGATTTGAAGAGAAAGTTTAGCAACATATACGACATGGTTTTGTTGGCAAGAGACACTACATAGAATTGATAGGAGTTGTCATTGATAGCAACTAAGACTGTCCCACACCTCTGTAGTGCAGTATCTGATCATACTAGAAGTCAAAACAATAGTCTATCTAAGTCTGGGAGCCTGAAATAGAGTATATAGCAGAGTCTAGTATTTTGGTCTGGATGACTCTGGTGAAAAGGCATGGTATGCTGTAGATCCAAGGTTATTGACAGCATTGCAAATACACTCTAAATCTAGAATTTTGTCATGTGGTGATGAAGGAATCAAAATTTATTAGCATTTGTGTATCGGGTTCTAATCTGACAGAGCAGACAAAAGAAGAACAGGTAAACCTTGTAGAAGATCTTGTTTCTGGCTGAATGGAAGTTGATTGTTGGATAAATGGTGGCATTCAGTAACTATAGCCAACATGAGTAATGATTTGCAAGAGTAAGTTTTGGTCCACACTCTAAGTTATGTATAGATCTAGCCGACAAGGCTGAGCATTCTTAGGTGTTCTAAGTACTATTGAAGTCAACTGGTAGAATGATTATAGATCTTGTTGTAGATATATATAGTTGATGAATTCAGTTGTTTAGAGTGTGGTATATATGCAAAGAAAGTGGATGTGAAGAGAGAAGGAATCTAAGGTGCAAATAAGAGTAGAACAGTGAAAAGAACAAAGCTAAGATGAAGTGTGTAAGATCAGTTTTTGCACTCAATCGGAACTAAAATTTCTACATAAGTAGATGCTATCATCAGTTCATATCTCTATCTTTCATTTGTAATATTATCTTCGGTAGTGAGCCTTCTTTTGAGCAGTGAGCTCTGGGCAGTGAGCCAAAATGCATGTGCATTCCCATTTTGCATCAATACTTTTAACATGGTATTAAATTCTTGTGGGTTAACCCCCATCATGGTTTTTCCCTTGACCGGGTTTCCATGTCAAAATCCTAGTGTCAAATGTCTCATTCATGTTTTCTGTTCATATGCTATTGTCTAATACTGGAATGTTTTTATCATTGATTTAATCTTAAGTTGTAAAAGGAATAACAGTAGAAAAAAGAAAAGTAAAGAGCAACAATTGATTCGCCCCCCTCTTAGTTGTCTAGACCTATTCCAACAATTGGTATTAGAGCTAGGATCCTTAAAGAAGCCTAATTGCTTAAGGAAAAGATCTTGGAAGAAGGTTCAATGGGTTCACTAAGAGATCTTCAATCAGCCCTAGAAGAACTTGCTCAATCTAGAACATAAATTAGTAATATGAGAGGTGAACTTAAAGAAGCTGATGACACCATTGAAATGTTAAAATATAAATTAAAGAAATTATTGCAAAGAAAAAAGGAGCTACTTTTGCAGCTATCCAACTTACGTGAAGAAAACAATTTGAATGAATCTTTGGAAGAAAAAACAAAAGAATGTGAAAAGCTCTAAAAAAAAGTTGTTGTTCTAAAAATTGAAATGGAATCTGGGGTGATGAGTTAAACCAAAGAAAGTGAAGATAGAAAGAAGATTGAAGAAGATCTAAAACATAAACTAAAAGAAAGATCTGAAGAATGTTGTAGATTGGATGGAATAGCCAGCCATCTAGAGTCTAATCTACAAGAAAGTAGAGACAATGAGAGAGAATTTGAAAGGCAAATAGTCATTCTCAGACATGACCTAGATATTGCAAATGAATACAAGGAGAAGTTCAAGATAAGTTCAGCTAAACTCGAAGCACTACTTGAAGGATAGAAAAGGGCTGATGACAAGCATGGTCTTGGATATGAGAAAGGTGAAAGCTCTAGATCTAGACAAAAAAATCCTCAACCTAAGAATGGGAGAATTAGAACTAGAAAACCTCTGATAAGACAACCAAATGCTCAAAATATCCATCATTCAATGGAAATTGCTTCAACTGCAACAAATTTGGTCATAGAGCTACTTAGTGCAGAAACAGAGTAAATCAAAATGGTCCATCCTTCTTTGGTCAATGCTTCAAGTGTAACAGGTATGGTCATAGATCAAATGAATGCAGAAGTATGACAATGAATAATTTCAATAATAGAAGAATTAACAATTCTTTCAATGGTTACTGCTTTCCTTGCAATGGGTTTAGACATATGGTTAATCAGTGCAGATCAAGAGAAAATTAGAAAAGAAATGTTGTATGCTTCAACTGCAATCAATTTGGTCATATTGCAAGATTCTACAGAAGTAAAGACTATGGAAGAAGAGGTCTGGTAAACAAAAAATAGGATGAACAAAGAAAAGACAAAGGAAAAGAAAAAATTGATGTGAATGAGAATCAGCATGAGTCAAACAAGATATGGGTTAGGAAAAACATTATGAACAATAGCAATGGATCCACACCATCATCCGGTGCTGATAATTCCCCTAGGAATTAAGTTGGAAGTTTTGGCTCAGGGGGGCAACCTTACAAATCAAATTACCCCAACTAGTAAGTTAGAGCCCAAATCTAGCATAGTAAGAAAAGAGATCTTAAATTGTCTTCAGATCATATGGAAGAAATTCTGAAAGATAAGAGATGGATATGGCAATATGCAGAATGATACATCAAGGGTTAATCAAAATAGGACAACCAGATGTGCTAGGGCAGAGCATTTATTACAAAGGCAAATTAGGTGATGCGAAGCTTAAAAGGGTCATTCACTCCTCATTTTAAACACTTTGCATCAAAAAGAAAGAAGTGGATAAGCCTAGACTGAGAATTCTCAAAAGTCAAAAGTGAGAAAAGGATTTCCAAGCAAAAACCCCAATTTGCGTGGCAAGGTATTTTCTATCTTCTGCAAAATCTTTTGAGTTTTTAATTTTTGCAAATGGCTACTCCTATAGTGGTAGATGTTATTGAAAGGACTCACCCCAAGTTCAAGAAGTATCCATTCAAATCTGTAGAGGTTGAGCCATTAGGTGCATTTCCTGGAGTTCCATACGGGGTTTTACATGTTGAAAATATTAGGGCTTACATTCACTATAATAGAGAGGAATTTGGAAATCTGAGATTACTGGATTTATTTGAAAACCACTTGAAGGATGACAATGATCAATTGAAGCTAGAATATAAAACCCTAGAAAATAAACACTTCATACAGGTTATTGAATTTCCATCCTTTGATGAAAGCGAATGGCTTAGGTATGTATTGAGTCGGATACATGATGAGTTTATGTGGTTGTTGAAGCTATTCAAGATTACAAAAGATATAATTAGAATTGTGACTGGACTGAATGCAACTGGTGGGCAACCCATGCTTAAGACTGTGAAAAATCAAATAGTAACTGATGCAACTGGAGCAAAATTTGACATAAGAGCTATGACTATCAATGACATCATTGATCCGGATGTCAAGTTTGCTTTGATGGTAGTTGGGTATAAGATCTACCACTCCAGTAGGGAGAACTCAGTCTCTAGAACAGCTATTTATGTTGTATATCAAATGATAAAAGAAAATGTGGATTATGACTTATGTGAGCTTCTACAAAGCCAACTACTACAAAACCTAAACAAAATCAAAATGGACAAGAAAAATTCATTCAAGTATGGTTCCATGGTGATATGTATCTTTTTATACTTCATGAATGAGGTTCCAGGAGTTCTGGGTATATAGTAGACATCTGACAGACCAGTGGCATGGCAAATTAGGGATCTTCCTCATAGTCTTGGTGATTCCCAGACACAAAAGCCTGCTATTAGGGGTTACTTCAAGAAATTCTAGAATTTGATGCATGCAAGGGAAATAATTCCTAGTTCAGTTGTTGAAAAGTATGAAAATGAAATATGTTTCATGGTAGACACAGATAAATGTTTGATGGAAGATGTAGAACCAAGGACAGTGTGGATAATACCCATGGGCTATGAAGTGGATGAGAAAATTCTGGACATGTATGCTCAACATCTCTTGAGCAAACCTAAAGACACCTCTATTGAAAAGTTTGGAATGTACAAGAAATTGAGCTTAAAGCTGCATGTCGAACTTAGACAGTTGGAAACAAAAAGAAAGGCACAAAAGCAAGTAGAGATGTATGCAAAAAGAATAGGGATTACAAAAGAAGCAGAGAAAGAAAACATACTAAGGATTGAAAAGTTAAAGAAGAACACTGAGCAGGCAAAAGGTGAACCCGAAATTCCCCCAAAAGCCCTAAGAAAGAGAAGGAGCTCTGCAAATCCTGTTGAGCCTCTCCAAGCCACTCACACTAAGAAGTTGAAAGCCACTCCATCTGGTGAAGGAGGGAAAAGGAAGAAAACCAAGGCAACAAGAATCCTCAAGAGCACACAAGATGATGTGGAGACTTAAACAAATGAAGAAGTGAAAGAGATAAGATCCAAAAAGGTCAAAACTTAAAAAATTTCTAAAGATCAACCATCCGGAAGCATGAGGGCCAGTAAAAAGCTAGTATCCAGTAAGGTTGCCATGACTATTGATGAAATTGTAAAACCAATCATTGTTCATGCAAACTTAAAACCTATCAAAATTTACTATGATAATCTTGATCAATTTAATAAGAAAACTTTACAAGATGTCATTATCATATATCTAAACAAGTTCAATAGAGCATTGTTGGAAATCCTGCAAGAACTTCCTAGTTTGAGGAAAGTAATTGAAATGAGAAAAGATGCAGCCAAAGAAAAAGATATAGAACTTAGAGAGTATGTCCTCTCCTCTATGTGCCCTGTAATAACTAGAAAAGAAGTAGATAGAATCCTTAGTGAAGTCAAAGACAAATTCAGAAGCAAAGTTTGGATGAACAAGCTAATGCTTGGTGAAACTAAATAAATTGCAAAGGAAACAGAGGAAATTCTGAGAAACACTGTAGACAAAAATAAGTACTACATTATCTCAGAAAAACAAGATGATGAAGATAATCCTATTGCTCTAGAAGAAAAAAAAATGACAAGAGAATCAATGATCAAAGTATCACTCTAGATCCTTCGGAACTTGATATTGAAGAAGTTCAGAAAGAGGAACAAGTCAATGAGGAAGACATGGAGATGATAAATAGAATAATTGATGAAGTGATATCTCCTCCACTTGATCACTCTAAGAAGAGAGAGAATACAGTAAGTGGTGAGCAAACAGAAATGAGTCTCTCAAAAGAGAACACAGAGAAGATTAATACAGAGAAAGTGAAGAAAAAAGGAAAGGAAGACAAAGAAGAAGAAGATGGTGCAAATGTTGAAGCACCTAATGCAGACAAAGTAGATGAATATGGAGCAAATGTTGAAACACCTAAAGCACCTAAATCAGATGATCAAAAAGATGATTCATTAAATGCAACAAGAGACACTATAGATGTAGTGAGAGATTCTCTTGAAAAGGAAGTGATTGAGCTTGATGAGCCTGAACTACTCCAAGGACTAACCAATCTGGATGCGCTCTCTCCATTTCAATTGATGAAAATAGCATCCTTCACTCAAGTAAAAGCTAGGGTAAAGATGATGAAATCTCACTTAGAGGACAATGAGCTACTAGGGTTAGCAATCGGAGTGTTGGAGAAATTAATGCCAACTTATCAGAAAAATCAAAATGATTCCCCCTCTAGCCATTTGAAAAATCTTGTAAGTTCAGTTGACTCACATTTTGAGTCTTTTGAAAAGTCTACAGATGCAAAGGTTCATAAAGAGTTTTTGAATAAGAAATTTAATCAAGTTAAGAATCTAATAAGGAGTGATAGAGTGGTACTAGACATTAGCATAAAGAGCATTCAAAATGCTCTAAGTGATGGAAGAGATATATATAAATTTTGTCTATCATGGATTAAGTCAGTAAGGATGTTGAGAAGAAGATAAAGGAACAAGAACAGAAAATATCAGTTCTATCCCAAAATTTTGATCCTCTAAATGCCTCTCCCATAAGTCTAGACTGTCAGATCATTAGCCTGACAGATGAAATAAAGAGACTTGAAAAAGAGAAAATCAATACTATCAAGAGGATGTGTGAACTCTAAGGATTGATTGCCCCCAAGTTTGAAGCCATGCATAATGCCTTATTCAAAGACCAAAATGCACTCCAAACAAGTGATCCTCCAGATCTGGCTAAGGTAGAAGCATATGCATTTTTGCTAAGTGGACACATCTCACTCTTGGATGGAATGAAGAACACTTGGGCCTTTGAACTTGTGCAATTAAAAACTAGTTTTGTAGACATTCTCAAGTTCATGTGAATAAGACTTGATGAATTGTTGTACATGCGTGACAGTATAAATAAACACTTTTTTGAGAATTTTGACTTGCACACCCCACCCATTTCCATTCATGTCAAAGGGGGAGTAAAGGGCAGTGAAAAATGAGGAGTTCAGAAAAGAGGGAGAATCAGAATAAGTGAAGAGCATGAATGCACAGACAAAGGGGGAGTTGCTCCAAGACACTTAGTCATTTTTCACTAAGTGTTACCATCAATGCCAAAGGGGGAGATTGTTGGCAAGAGACACTGCATAGCATTGGTAAGAGTTGTCATTGATGGTAACTAAGATTGTCCCACACCTCTACAGTGCAGTATCTGATCATATCGGAAGTCAGAACAATAATCTATCTAAGTATGGGAGCCTAAAACAGAGTATATAGCAGAGTTTGGTATTTTGGTCTGGATCTCTCCAGTGGAAAGACATGGTATGTTGTGAATCCAAGGTTGTTAACAACATTGCAAATACACTCCAAATCCAAAATTTTGTCATCCGGTGATGAAGGAATCAAATGTTATTAGCATCTGTGTATCAGGTTCTAGTCTGACAGAGCAGACAAAAGAAGAACAGGTAAACCTTGCAGAAGATCTTGTTTTCAGGTGAATGGAAGTTGATTGTTTGACAAATGGTGGCATTCAGTAACTATGGCTGACATGAGTAATGATTTGCAAGAGTAAGTTTTGGTCTGTACTCCAAGTTATGTATAGATCTAGCCAACAAGGCTAAGCATTTTTAGGTGTTCTAAGTACTGTTGAAACCAATTGGTAGAATGATTATAGATCTTGTTGCAACTATATATAATCAATGAATTTGGTTGTTTAGAGTGTGGTATGTATGCAAAGAAAGTGGATATGAATAGAGTAGGAATCTAAGGTGCAGATAAGAGTAGAACAGTGAGAAGAATAAAGCTAAGATGAAGTGTGTAAGTCAGTTTTTGCACTCAACCAAAACTGAAATTTATGCATAAGTAGATGTTATCATCAGTTCATATCTCTATCTTTCATTTGTAATATTGTCTTAGGCAATGAGCCTTCTTTTGAGTAGTGAGCTCTGGGCAGTGAGCCCAAATGCATGTGCATTCCCATTTTACATCAATACTTTTAACAGGGTATTAAATTTTTGTGGGCTAACCCCCACCATGGTTTTTCCCTTAACTAGGTTTCCACATCAATATCTTGGTGTCAAATGTGTCATTCATGTTTTCTACTCATATGTTATTGTCTAATACTAAAATGTTTTTATCATTGATTTAATCTTAATTTGCAAAAGGAATAACAGTAGAAAAAGAAAAGTAAAGAGAAACAACTAATTCACCCCCCCTCTTAGTTATCTGGACCTATTCCAACAGGTTTGTAGCATGGTCAATTTGAGTAAGGAGAGCATTAATTATGCCAAGCCCAACCTCAAGCTTCTTAAAGAAGAGATAGATAGGGGAAATACAAAGAAAGGAAAAAACATTGCCAATGAGTCTAGTGCCAGCAACTCTAGCTCTCTGTCAGTGATGTTTCACCATACTTCTGAAGAGAGGGATGATGTTTCTAGCCTCCATGGTCTGGGTCATTCTACTAAGCCCTAGGTTGTGGTTGTTGTCTTTAGGTGCTCTTCTCTTGTTCATGGATCTTGCTATTTATTTTGTTGTTTAAGCTATTTGTCTTGATTTCTACTTTGGAGTCTAGTGTCCTTTTTCCTTTGAGCCATTTGTAAGGGTGGGGACCCTTGTTATCCCCTTTAATGTTATAAAAAATAGACACCACCAAACTAAAAATTAACCAATCTACCCCTACCAAAAATTATATTCATGTATTCTACCATTTTCTAAATGGGTAGCTAACCTAAAAAGGGAATGATACTCTAGCCTCGTGGTGGGTCCTCCTATCCATATTGACCCCTCCAAGATCTTATCTTATAAATGTATCATGCAAAGCATTGAGAGCTCTATAAATACAAGCATTAGTAATAGAAGCAAAGTTTTCATTTTGAAGGTGTCAAGCACCTTGTTACAATGACACCTTATAACTCATATTACAATATATATTTTTAGGTTAAATGCCTATTTAAAAACTTATATTCATGAAAGATATGCATAAAAAATGACATGAACCTTGTTACAATGATACCTTATAACTCATATTACAATATATTTTTTGAGGTCAAATGCCTATTTAAAAACTCATATTAATGAAAGATATGCATAAAAAATGACATGATTAAAACATTATATTTGTGGGTTTAGAACTTGTAACCTCCAAATTCATACTCTTTCCTCTTGCCAAATACACCATGAACTTATCTTAACTACTTTAGGATCAAACTTTATTTATATAATATCACTTCAAAACTTTCTTGATAAAGAAAATATAGCCTAATCTTTTATGCATTCATCTAAATAGTGGATAAAAATAGTAACTAATGTGGAGCCTTTGCCATTTGAAAGACATTAAAACTAGAATAATTTATTTATCCACGTTCCTCCTATTCCTTATGAATTCTTTAAAACATGTAAATTATAATGTCCTCATTTCATTCCCACAGTCAAACTGTGACTTTTAAGAGATATTTGGAAAATAAATAACTATCTTGAAATAAATAAAAAATTCTCTTTCTTGAGATTATTATTTTTTATTTATATATACCCAGGTAAGGGACTTGAGACCCAACCAAAATCAAGGCATAGCCATCCAACTATCTAAGAGTGTCTTAGACAAAGCTAGAAATATACTATCTAACTAAGGAGGCAAATTATAAGGCAACCTCATAAAACATAAATGATATTAATAGTACCAAAAAAACTGCCCAACTAAACAAAACTATGCAATCCCCTATATCCCATCCTGACCTATGAGATCCATCAGATCAATTTCATCATTATAGTTACATCTATACTCTACTCTCTACTCATCCAGTATATGATTGATCATCTTATCCACCATCTTCTCCACCATCTTCCTAAGCTGGATTTGTCCATTGAATATATCAGGCAAATGGTCTAGCAGAAACTTCATGTTCAACTTTGTGTCCTTTGAAAACTATGCAATGGAAGTCATCATAGGGTAAGTGCAAGAAGATGGGGTGCCAAAAAGGGGTCTTAAGTGGCAACTTTTTTTCTGAAATTAGGATATGCTGGCCTTGAATGAGAAATTGAGCATAGTTACACTCAAAATTTGGAGATGCAACTAAAACAATGTTCGTAGTGCTCCAAGTCTACTTTCTAAACTACTAATGTTTTTTGAAAATGGTATAGATTAAGGGGTTCAAAAGAGGGAGCCACAGAAATTGGTGTTGTTTCTGTCAAAAAAACATAACATAGCATGTTTTGTGGCTCCCTCAAAAGGTTAACTTTTTTTTGGTATTTTTAAAATTGCTTCAGTGAGAAATTAGCTAACAACATGTAGTTTATGCCTATTTTTTTGATATTTTTTTGATGAATATTTGACTTTTATTAATTTTCAAAATGGACACATCCTAAAAAACAAAATTTTGGCCCTGCTACCCCTATAAATTTTGAAAACTAATTGAAAATCATTTTTTTTAATATCTGTAGAATGGAGTCTAGTTTCTAAACATGTAATTTTTTTGAAATTTCAATGAATGGTTAATTTACAATGAAAACAAAGACCAAACAGTGGTTTTTTCCCAAAACTAGACACGTAAACAAAAGAAATTAAACATGAAAGGCTTAACATTGTCAAAATGTGAAAAAATTACATCGTTAAATAGCTAAGAGAAAGCCTAACATTACCCAGGTGTTCAATTTGTTCAACCTAGAAACACGTGCAAATATGAGGGTTAACACAAACAAAATTATGTGAAATCTTGTAGAATTTGTAAAAACACATCTGTGGATGTTGAAAAGGCACTCCAAGCCTTTGGGTTGGAAATCCAAAGCAAATCCCAAGCCTAAGGCTTAGGATTCCCAAAACTCAATATAACATGAGCACGTTATGATGCACTCACGTTATGTTGTGCTTTTTTCCTTTTTTTGCATATTTTTTGGTGTTTTCCCAATTTGACATAACGCAAGCACGTTATAACGCACTTGCGTTCTGTCTTCCTTTGAATGAGTTATGTTCAAGTTTCATAAGTATGTTTCATGGATGTTTATATCTATGCTTGTATGTATGTACATGTATGCATGCTTGTATGTATGCATCTTTGTATGTATGTATGTATGTTTGTATGTATGCATGTATGTATGTATGTATGTAAGTGTTTTGGGTTTAGTGTATATAAGGACCTGAGCCTGTATAGTTTGGAGGGTTGAGGGTTGAGGGATTAGGGCTTAAGTAATAGGTAGAGGGTAGAGGGTAGAGATTAGAGGGTTGAGGGTTACAGTTGAGGGTTAATATTCAAGTTGTTGAGTGTATAAGATTAAGTGTGTAAAGTGTGGTGATTAGGGTTTAGTATATTGGGTTTAGGGTTTACGATATGGATTGAGGGCATATAAGGCATAGGGTGACTTGGGTTGAGAGCATGTATGGATTAGGTTTAAATTAAGTATAGGGTTGAGGCATAATATTTGAGGTTTAGGATATAAGGGTGAGGTTATATGGTCTAGGGATGAGGGTTTGAGGGTGTAGGCTTCAGGGTTTAAGGTATAGGGTTCATGATTGAGGGATTAGGGCTTAAGTATATTGTTGAGGGTATAGGGTTGAGGGTTTAGGGATAGGTTTTACAGTTTAAGGTTTAAGGGTTAAGGGTTGAGGTATAGGGTTTAAGGTTTAGGGGTAAGAGATTAGGGTTTAAGGTATAGTGTCTTGGGTTGAGGGTTTAGGAATAGGGATAGCATTTGGGGTTTAGGGATGAGGGATTAGGGTTGAGGGTTGAGGGTTGATGGATTAAGGTTTAAGGTATAACTTGCTCAGGGTTGAGTGTTTAAGGATAGGGTTTAGGGTTTAGGGTTGAGAGATTAGCGTTTAGAGTTGAGGGATTAAGGTTTAAGGAATAGTGTTGAGGGTTGAGGGTTTAGGGATAGGATTTAGGGTTGAGAAATTAGGGTTTAGGGTTGATGGATTAGGGTTTAAGAAATAGTGTTGAGGGTTGAGGGTTTAGGAATAGGGTTTAGGGTTAAGGGATTAGGGTTTAGGGTTGATAGATTAGGGTTTAATATTGAGAGTTAAGGGTTGAGGGTTTAGGGATAGGGTTGATGGTCAAGGGATTATGATTAAAGTAGAGTGTTGAGGGTAGAGGGATTAGGGATAGGGTTTAGGGTTGAAGGTTTAACAATTGAGGGTTGAGGCTTTAGTGTTGAGGATTAAGGGATTGGGGTTTAAGATAGAGTGTTGAGTGTCGAGGGTTTAGGGATAGGTTTTAGGGTTTAAGTTTTAAGGGTTAAGGGTTGAGAGATAGGGTTTAGGGTTTAGGGATAAGAGATTAGGGTTTAAGGTATAGTGTCAAGGGTTGAGGGTTTAGGAATAGGGATAGTGTTTAGGGTTTAGGGATGAGGGATTAGGGTTGAGGGTTGAGGGATTAGGGTTGAGGGTTGAGGGATTAGGGTTTAAGGTATAGTGTCGAGGGTTGAGGGTTTAGTGATAGGGTTTAGGATTGAGGGTTGAGGGATTAGGTTTTAGGGTTGATGGATTAGGGTTTAAGGTATAGTGTTGAGTGTTGGGGGTTTAGGGTTGATGGATTAGGGTTTAGGGTTGATGGATTAGTGTTTAATGTTAAGGTTAGGGTTAGAGTGTTGAGGGTAGAGGGATTAGGGATAGGGTTTAGGGTTTAAGGTTTAAGGATTGAGGGTTGAGGCTTTAGGGATGAGGGTTTAAGGCTTAAGATATAGTGTTGAGTGTTGAGGGTGTAGGAATAGGGTTTAAGTTTTAAGGGTTAAGGGTTGAGGGATAGGGATTAGGGTTTAAGGTATAGTGTTGAGGGTTGAGGGATTAGGGTTTAGGGTTGACAGATTAGGGTTTAATGTTGAGAGTTGAGGATTGAGGGTTGAGGGTTGAGGGTTTAGGGATAGGGTTAATGGTCAAGGGGTTAGGGTTAGAGGGTCAAGGGTAGAGGGATTAGGGATAGGGTTTAGGGTTGAAGGTTTAAGGATTGAGGGTTGAGGGTTTAGGGATAAGGGTTTAAGGTTTAAGATATCATGTCAAGTGTTGAGGGTGTAGGGATAGGGTTTAAGTTTTAAGGGTTAAGGGTTGTGGAATAGGGATTAGGGTTTAAGGTATAGTGTTGAGGGTTGAGGGTTTAGGGATAGGGTTTAGGTTTGAGGTATTAGGGTTTAGGGTTGACAGATTAGGGTTTAATGTTGAGGGTTAAGGGTTGAGGGTTTAGGGATAGGGTTAATGGTCAAGGGGTTAGGGTTAGAGTGTTGAGGGTAGAGGGATTAGGGATACGGTTTAGGGTTGATAGTTTAAGGATTGAGGGTTGAGGCTTTAGGGATGAGGGTTTAAGGCTTAAGATATAGTGTCAAGTGTTGAGGGTATAGGGATAGGGTTTAAGTTTTAAGGGTTAAGAGTTAAGGGATAGGGATTAGGGTTTAAGGTATAGTGTTGAGGGTTGAGATTTTAGGGATATGGTTTAGGTTTGAGGGATTAGGGTTTAGGGTTGATGGATTAGGGTTTAATGTTGAGAGTTAAGGGTTGAGGGTTGAGGGTTGAGTGTTTAGGGATAGGGTTGATGGTCAAGGGATTAAGGTTAAAGTAGAGTGTCAAGGGTAAATGGATTAGGGATAGGGTTTAGGGTTGAAGGTTTAAGGATTTAGTTTTGAGGCTTTAGGGATGAGGGTTAAGGGATTTGGGTTTAAGATATAGTGTCGAGTGTCGAGGGTGTAGGGATAGGTTTTAGGGTTTAATTTTTAAGGGTTAAGGGTTGACGGATAGTATTGAGCCCGTTGAGGGTTTAGGAATAGGGCTAGTGTTTAGGGTTTAGGGTTGAGGGATTAGGGTTGAGGTTGAGGGATTAGGGTTTAGGGATATGGTTTAGGGTTTGGGGTTGAGGGATTAGGGTTTAAGGTATAGTGTTGAGGGTTTAGGGATAAGGTTTAGGTTTGATGGATTAGAGTTAAGGGTTGAGGGATTAGGGTTTGACATTAAGGGTTGAGGTTTTAGGGTTGAGGGTTTACGGATAGGGTTGAGGGTCGAGGGATTAGAGTTAAGGGTTGAGGGATTAGGGTTTGATGTTGAGGGTTGAGGTTCGAGGGTTGAGGGTTTAAGGATAGGGTTAAGGGTCGAGGGATTAGGGTTAAAGTAGAGTGTTGAGGGTATACAGATTAGGGATAGGGTTGGAGGGTTTAGGGATAAGGGATTAGGGTTTAAGTTATAGTATCAAGCCAATTGAGGTTTAGGAATAGGGATAACATTTAGGGTTTAGGGATGAGGGATTAGGGTTGAGGGTTGAGGGTTGAGGGATTAGGATTTAGGGATAAGGTTTAAGGTTTAGGGTTGAGGGATTAGGGTTTAAGGTATAGTGTTGAGTGTTTAGGGTTGATAGATTAGAGTTAAGGTTTGAGGGATTAGGGTTTGATGTTGAGGGTTGAGGGTTGAGCTTTTAGGGTTGAGGGTTTAGGGATAGGGTTGAGGGTTGAGGGATTAGAATTAAGGGTTGAGGGATTAGGGTTTGACATTGAGGGTTGAGGTTTGAGGTTCAAGGATTGAGGGTTTAGGGATAGGGTTGAGGGTTGAGGGATTAGGGTTAAATTAGAGTGTCGAGGGTATAAGGATTAGGGATAGGGTTGGAGGGTTTAGGGATAAGGGATTAGGGCTTAAGGTATAGTATTGAGCTCGTTGAGGGTTTAGGAATAGGGATAGTATTTAGGGTTTAGGGATGAGGGATTAGGGTTGAGGGTTGAGGGATTAGGGTTGAGGGTTTAGGGATAAGTTTTAAGGTTTAGGGTTAAAGGATTAGGGTTAAGGTATAGTGTTGAGGGTTTAGGGATAGGGTTTAGGGTTGAGGGATTAGAGTTAAGGGTTGAGGGATTAGGGTTTGATGTTGAGGGTTAAGGGTTGAGGTTTTGGGGTTTAGCATTTAGGGAAAGGGTTGAGGGTCGAGGGATTAGAGTTAAGGGTTGAGGGATTAGGGTTTGACGTTGAAGGTTGAGGTTCGAGGGTTGAGGGTTTAGGGATAAGGTTGAGGGTTTAGGGATAAGGGTTAAAGTAGAGTGTCAAGGGCATAAGGATTAGGGATAGGGTTGGAGGGTTTAGGGATAAGGGATTAGGGTTTAAGGTATAGTATCAAGCCCATTGAGGGTTTAGGAATAGGGATAGATGGCTTTAGGGTTTAGGATTAAGTGAGACCTAGATGGCTAAGGATGGATGGAGAGGTAGATAAGGAGTGACTAAGAGACATAGAGAGGGGAGAGGTAGAGAGGTGAGGGGGAGAGATAAGTGAGATATAGAGAGGTGAGAGACAGAACATGAGCTAATGGAACTAGAGGTGAGATATTGTAAAGGTGCTATCGAAGGTGAGATAGGCACAAATATTTATGGATCAATCTATAGAAGGACAAAACGTGAGGGGCATATCATTCAGTTAGCATATCATATGGTTGGACAACTATGTGTCACAATTCAAGAACTTGCAAAATTTCTATTGGTTAAGTAGGAGGCATAATTTTACAAGTATTCAACATATGTAAAATTTTTGTGAGGTCGGGCATGGAAAGTGGGAGCATGATGGTGTAGGAGCATGTATCAAAAGAGCCATAGCATGAGAAGAGTTAAAGTATAAAGATAATGCAAAGTTGACAGATGCAAAATTGATCATCAAGTGGTGTAATGCTTCCATGGGTCTAGGTAATGAAGGTAAGTCTTCAGTTTGTAGATTTTTTTGGTTGATACATGATACTAACATTGCACCATATGAGGACTATTCTACACTGACAGGATCAAGTGAGATGCACTCTTTCAGAAACTCAATTGCAGGTTCATGGAGTATCCATATGCAAAAG
The DNA here is from genome assembly GCA_027924645.1 of Cunninghamia lanceolata. Classification (NCBI taxonomy): domain Eukaryota; kingdom Viridiplantae; phylum Streptophyta; class Pinopsida; order Cupressales; family Cupressaceae; genus Cunninghamia; species Cunninghamia lanceolata. The sequence continues at coordinate 18,804,150 of BSBN01000547.1, forward strand.
ATGTCATGATTTTGTTCTTCCTATACAATTCAAGCCTGGGATGAGTGCGAGTCAAAGGAGTGGGTTGATGAATGGTAGTTAAGTTATCTTAGCCCACTTGAATGGTAGCTAAGTTATCTTAGCCCACTAACATAGATGGAATCATCAGTTGACTTTGACCACATATCAGATCTAGTTCAACCAGGTAATATATCTATTTGCATAGTTTTTAAAATTCCTAATGTCATCTTACTTTGTAGTGTTTTTGTAATGTTGACTAATTTCATCTAATTTGCTACACATATCAATGTAGGGCATGTATATCCAGTTATTGCAGATGAAGATAACAAAGAGGGAATAGATTATTACTTGTGTCATTGTGTTGAGGCCAAAAAGAAATTGGAGGCCCCAGTTACAAATGGAGAAAACATCGAATATCCTACAGGCTAAGTGGTTATTACTGGAACATGGCTTAGAAGATACCCACATAAGAGTGTTAATGTTTGGCTATTTCAGGACTTTGACATGCATTGGAAGATTCTTCATTACTCAAACCTTGTCATGGCATCCAATGTTCATTTGATACAATATTGGGGTAGACCTTTGAACAAGACCTTGTGGAAGGTGCGTGAGTCTGACCATGAAGCAATACTTGACACAATAAAGAGTAGAGCAAACTCAGATGGTTCATTGGATTAATTTGTAAGTATTCACATTGATCTTGTAAAGTCATGTTACATTGAGTTGTAAATATGCACATTAATTTGTAAGGTTTGTCTTTTTTTATTTACTGCTGCATTTTTACACATACACATTTTTACATCATCATTTTATGCTTCATGGGGTTAGACCTAAGTGATGGATGAAGTTGATCCTAAGAATAATGTATAAAATCTAGGTAATGTATAAAATATAAGTGTCTCTAGGTGTCTTGGTTTCTAACTAGATAATAGGTGTCTCTAATTGTGTCTTAGGTATATACGATATGTCAACTAGGTAGATATAGACTAGAAAAATGGTATTTAATCTAATCTAGGTGTCTTAGGTAGATATTATATATCAATGACCTGTCTAGAGACTAGAATAAGGTATATTCTAGAATGATCTAGGTGTCTTCTATAATTTAATCTAGGTGTCTTAGGTAGGTACTATATGTCAACTAGGTCACCATAATAGGTGTCTTAAGTAGAACTATAATCTATGTGTCTAGTTGACGTAGGTCTAGACTACAATAAGGTATAAAGACTAGGTGTCTTAGGTCTACTATGTCTATCAAATCTAGATACAAACTATACAATAGGTGTCTTAGGCGTCCCACGTCTACTAGAATAAATGTGTTTTAGGTCTTAGGTGAGGTAACATGAGCTTCCACCTTCATGTAGTTGGCCTTGTCAGTATAGAATATTTATATTTCTTGAAGCTAAGGGAAGCTCTTTTTCTTAATAGGAAAACTTTTTCGACTTCAGTTGTACTAATGGTGCAGGGGCACCTAGGTTGTCATGCCTCCAAGAGGGGTCAAAAAATAAAATTTTGTTTTGATTGAGTCAATTGTATGTAATAAGGTCTTCTAACACCATTTCATATGTTTTTGAGTCAGTTTGAGTCATTTGGGGTTAGTTTGAGTCTTTGAGTCTTGTTGTAAAAAAATGTCAATGTTGTTAAGTTGCATAAAGCAACTTTTGCATTTTTGGTGTCCTACTCCTAATGTGAACAAATTGACAATTTCAATGCATCTAGATGGGTACGTTTAGGCTAGGCATGGTCCTATTTTTCACCCAAACATGCTGAAACAGTCTGAGCTACGTTGTACCAATGATATCCGTGAAGAGTCAAAAGTGTAAAAAGATAAATTTTTGATGAGTTGTTACTCAGAAACCATGTCACTTAGAAACATTCTAAGGCAACATGGTCATGTAGGCTTCCTCTACAATAACTTCTCTCAGTTTTTTATATCTCTGAGGCATTTTCCTATGGTGAAAGGTTTTCTGTTGCCCTAAAAATTGTCAAAAGGAGGTAGTGTAAATTTGCAAAGGGGTCACTTTCATCCTACTCCTGATGCGACCAAACTAACTATTCCAATGCATCCAGATGAGTACATTTACACTAGGCATGGTCCTATTTTTCACCCAAACATGTCGAAACAGTCTGAGCTACATTGTACCGCCAATATCCCTAAAGAGTCCAAAGTGCAAAAAGGTTGCAATCTTTGACGAGATGTTAATAAAAAATTGTGTCACTTAGAAATATTCCATCTAAGGCAACGTGATCATGTAGGGTTCCACTATAATAACCTCTCTCAGTATTTTATAGCTCTGAGGCGTTTGCTCGTGGTGAAAGGTGTTCTGCTACCCCAAAAATCATCAGAAGGAGGTAGTGTAAAGTTGCAAAGGGGTGTAACTTTTGTCCTACTCCTGATGCGACCAAACTAACTATTCCAACACATCTAGATGGTTACATTTACACTAGACATGGTGCTGGTTTTCACCCAAACATGCCTAAACAGTCTGAGCTACATTGTACTGACAATATCCCTGAAGAGTCTAAAGTGCAAAAAGGTAGCAATTTTTGACAAGATGTTACTCGAAAAACATGTCACTTAGAAACATTCCATTTGAAGAAATGCGATAATGTAGAGTCCCTCTATAATAACCTCTCTCAATTTTTTATATCTCTAAGGTGTTTGCCTGTGGTGAAAGGTTTTCTGTTGCCCCAAAAATTGTCAGAAGGAGGTAGTGTAAAATTACAAAGAGGTGTAACTTTCGTCCTGCTCCTAATGCAACCAAACTGACTATTCCAATGCATCCAAATGGGTACATTTATGCTAGGCATGGTCCTGGTTTTCACCCAAACATGTCAAAATAGTCTGAGCTACATTGTACCAATGATATCCCTACATTGTACCAGTGATATCCCTGAAGAGTCCAAAGTGCAAAAAGGCAACAATCTTTGACAAGATGTTACTTGAAAACCATGTCACTGAGAAGCATTCTTTCTAAGGCAACACGATCATGTAGAGTCCCTCTACAATAACCTTTCTCAGTTTTTTATATCTGAGGCGTTTGGCTATGGTGAAAGGTTTTCTTCTACCCCAAAAATCATCAGAAAGAGGCAGTGTAAAGTTGCAAAGGGGTGTAACTTTCATCCTACTCTTGATGTGACCAAAATGATAGTTCCAACACATCTAGATGGATATGTTTAGGCTAGGCATGGTTGTCTTTTGTACCCAAACATGATGAAACAGTCCGAGCTACATTGTACCGATAATATCCCTGAAGAGTCCAAAGTGCAAAAAGGTAACAATCTTTGATGAGTTGTTACTCAAAAATCGTATCACTTAGATACATTATGTATAAGGCAACATGATCATGCAGGGTCTCTCTACAATAACCTCTCTCAGTTTTTTATATCTTTGAGGTGTTTGCCCATGGTGAAAAGTTTTCTACTGCCTCAAAAATTATCAGAAGGAGGTAGTGTAAAGTTGCAAAGGGGTGTAACTTTTGTTTTCTCCTTGTGTAGCCAAACTGAAAGTTCCAACACATCGAGATGGGTACGTTTAGGGTACCCACAGTCCTGTTTTGCACCCAAACATGCCGAAACAGTCTGAGGTACATTGTACCAATGATATTCCTGAAGATTCCAAAGTTTAAAAAGGCAGCAATCTTTGACGAGTTGTTATTCAGAAACTATGTCACTTAGATATATTTTGTCTAAGTCAACATGATCATGTGGGGTCCCTCTATAATAACCTCTCTCAATTTTTTATATCTTTGAGGCATTTGCCCGTGGTGAAAGCTTTTCTGCCGCCCTAAAAATCATCAGAAGGAGGTAGTGTAAAGTTGCAAAGGGGTGTAACTTTTGTTCTTCTCCTCGTGTGGCCAAACTAACAGTTCCAATGCATTTGGATGGGTACGTTTAGGCTAGGCATGGTCCTTTTTTGCACCCAAACATGCCGATACAGTGCGAGCTACATTATACTAGCGATATCCCTGAAGAGTCTAAAGTGCAAAAGGTAGCAATCTTTGACGAGCTATTACTCCGAAACTGTGTCACTTAGACATATTTTGTCTAAGGCAACACGATCATGTAGGGTCCTTCTACAATAACCTCTCATAATTTTTTATATCTTTGATGTGTTTTCCCATGGTGAAAGGTTTTTTGTTACCCCAAAAATTGTCAAAAAGAGGCAGTGTAAAGTTGCAAAGGGGTGTAACTTTTGTTCTTCTCCTCGTGTAGCCAAACTGATAATTCCAATGTGTCTGGATGGATACGTTTAGGCTAGGCATGGTCCTATTTCACACCCAAACATGCCAAAACAGTCTGAGCTACAAACACTAACTAGTCTTCATTCTTCAAACACTACAAATACCATGATATCCTGCATAAAGCTATCTTTTAGCCTTTTATAAAGGCATGCCCATCAAATTCAACCACATAGAGATGATTGTTTGTATTCCAAATTCTTTTTAAATACTGACCTTCCAATCTTTTTTCCTGTCGTCTTATGAATTAAATATGACCTTCGATTATGATATGGCACTCAAGCTTATGAGAGTTTAGTAGAGACGTTGGTTGAGTTAGGTTGAAGGGCCGATGAACTAATGACTTAAAGACCCTTTAGTAGGTTGATTTAAGTGATATTAACTTGTGATTATAAGTCAATATTAAATTAAAACAAAAGTGCATTGTACACACTACATGAAATTGAGGGTTTTAAAGTCTTAAGAAAAGTAGCTTCTTTTAAAGGTTTAATACCCAATATGCAAGCCCTAACTATCAATAAGAAAGACTTAAACATTCTAACTTTCATCAAGAGATGTCTAGGACATTTCAAAGACCTCAAGGACATTAGAAGAAAGACATTAGAGTATGAAACTTATCATAGGCTTAGGGTTCTAAGACATGAACAACTTGACATTCGAATCAAACTCATGACTCCCCTTGATAAACATAACTCTCCTTGATGATGACATTGAATTATGATTATGAAAGCTTGTGTCTTCTCTAACTTCTTATTGCATGAACAAAACTACATCCACCATGAATATGAACCTTGCATCATATCAACCTTCCAAGATAGACCTTATCATGAAAACCATATTCACAACAAAACCTTGCATGAACAAAACCACATCCACCATGAACATGAACCTTGCATCATATGAACCATGTTTGTCTTGTGCAGCATCAACATGAATTGAGAGGCCTTATCATGAAAACCATATTCACAACATCATGCACCTCATGACCATCACCTACCTTAAATCACTGTATCACCTTAGCAACATCATGGATGACAAACAACCTTGACCCTTTGACTTCAATGACAACCTTGAACCTTGATTGTTGATGACTTATGGAAGCCTATAGCCCCAATGTTATGTTGCATACTAAAATTAGGTAAGACTACATGTACTCTCATAACCGCCTTATATGCAAGAGGAATTACATTTAATAACCACAATGGTCATCAAATGCTCATAAGCATATGATTTTGACTATCTTATTCAAAACATCAAACATACTATTTGCATCCCAATATGGTATAATAATAAGAAATTAAGAAATATTTTCAATTGACCAACTCATAAAGAATATGGATCAGCATACTCATTTGAATATTTTCAATTGAGCAACTCATAAAGAATATGAATATTTTATGTTCAACATGATGATTCATTTTTATTTTAAATACAACTTTTATATTTTAGTTCCAGAATGAGGTTTAGGTGATACTTGAATAACAATAGCTGGCTTATTGGATCAACATCCTATGTAATGTAATTGGACTTTAAATATTTGAAGTAATCATCTACAAATATCCATTCAAACATGGATTTATAATGCAAGTATGGATGCCATCAATAAAAAAGATTTGTATTAACCAAATATCCATATAGGCATACATCAATATCTATCGATATAAGTATAACATATATACAAAATAGCCATATAGGCTTACAAGAATGTCATATAGACATACAATGTCAACTATATGCAATACAAAATATATGTTCACAAATGCCATATAGGCATACAACAAAGGAACATAATAAAAAATCATTCCTCTCTAGGTGGTGAAGAGAATAGATCATGGGTAGCCTTTGATCTTCTAGGGGATGGAGACACCTATGTGGTGGTCTACTACGAACCTAAGGGATGCTCCTCCTATTTAGTTGTCCGTGCATCTATAGCTGTTACAATAAAAAGTATAGACATTAATATATAGAATTTACATGTTATAAAAATGAAACATTTAACAAAATAATCACTTACCGCTACCATATAATTTGTCTCCTCATTTGCTTTAGTAGTAGGATTAGGCTGTGGTGATGTCATGTCCTATAGAAACCATCCAAATAGAAATTAAACTTCAAATCAATAATTTTTTAATTTTTCAAAAATAAACAATTATAACAATGAATGGAAATTGAAATTTACTAATCTGCCTCATACCCCCATCAATGACATGGAGCTATGAATCGTAGAGGACACACCATGCTCTATTGCCCTATGAACATCGGGAGGTGTCTCCGCAACCTACATCATATGGAAATAAAACAACATTATTCAATTACGAAAACTATAATAGTGATGCAAATCATGGCTCCTAACATACACACATGTTCACCTAAACATGGAAGTACACACAATAAGGCACACAAGTCACATACAAAAATCTAGTAAGTACAATTCATTCATTAAACTATTTATTATATTACCTCCATGAAGCTTTGAAGTCCACCACCGTTGGTAGGTGTTGCCGTGAAATCTCTAATATTAACCTATTCAACATCCAAAATCAGATATTAGAATACCATTCATATAATGATGCTATTCACATGTAATATTTATAATTGTTTACTAGTTACATACCCCGACAGTAGATGATGTAGTGTAATATGCAAGTGGAGAACCACTAAAAACTGCATCAATGCTATGACCCTGAAATTTCATTAAAATCATCAAACTAAATTAGTTAATCTTGCATTTTAAAAATAAAATTTAATAAATTAAATTCAATGAACTTGCTAAGATTTACCTGAGTATCAAGCCCAAAAGTCTCACTCAGGAGGGCATCTGTCATCACCATCTGCTCAGCTGCAGATGTAGCCTGTGCACCTGCGTCATGACTATCCATGCGGTCATAACCACATGCTGACCCGCAAGTATGACAAGTATGGGTTGGAATCATACTCAACCTCTCCCTCAGCCCACGCTATGCTATAGGACTAGCATGCTGTAAGTGATAGGGTTAGCCGGCAGAAGATATCAATTAATGCAAATAAAGATTAAATAGAGGAATAGAAATACACAGAAATAATAACAGCGAGAGACAGGTTTTAACGTGGTTCACCCAAACTTGGGCTACATCCACCAAACAGAGAGTCCAATATTATTATCCAATAAATCAAACTGATTACAACCAACAATCCCTGCAACTCAATACTGATGTAAATGCTACAATACAATATCCACCAAAACCCTAACCCTTAGCCACTTTTATCAAGCCTTATGTCGGTTACAAAAATAGGGTTTTTTTATGTCAGTCAATAGAAAAATAACACCATATGCCTTTATAAAATAATAGGCAATTTTTTCTTTAGGGGCACTGCCCCTAGCAACTCCCGCTGCGGGCGTTGCCCTCAGACCCCCCCATGGGCCCCTACCCCCGTCGGGGGGATAAGCCCCTCGGGCCCTACAGGAGGGGCTCCATAAAATTGGGGAAAATTTAACCTCTGAGTCTGATTAGGCTCCATATAACAACAATCTCCCACTTGGAGACTGATCATAACACTGCTAACCCTATAGCTCCCATTAGAAATAAGCACCTTGGACTCTGCTATTCTATTTTTGTTATTTTCAGTCTAGAAGACCAACCAAAGCTGAAGAGGAGCTCAGCTTTTCCGTCATCACTGCCTTTGTAAACATATCTACTAGATTTTCATCTGTATGTATCATTTCCAGCCTTAACTATCCATTATTCAACACCGACCGAATAAAGTGATACCTCAACTGTATGTGTTTGGTATTTGAATGCAAGGCAGAATTCTTTGCAAGATGTATGGAACTCTAACTATCTATATACAAAGAACTGTTAGCCTGTTGTTTGCCCAATTCTTCCATGAAAGATTATAGCCATATCATCTCCTTGCTTGCCTCTATTGCAGCTACATACTCTACCTTTGTGGTGGATAAAGCAACTAACTTTTGCAACTGTGAGATCCAACTCACTGCTGTCCCACCTATAGTAAAGACATAACTTGTAGTACTCCACCTGGTATCAATATCCCCTGCCAAATCTGAGTCTACATAACCTGCTAAATTAGTATTAGAGCTCCTAAAACATAAGTGTTTATTGGATGTACCTCTCAAATATCTAAGAATCCATTTTATGGCATTCTAATGCTCCAATTCGGGATGACTCATATACCTGCTAACGACTCCTACAACATGTGTAATATCCAGTCTTGTGCATACCATGGCATACATAAAACTTCCTACAGCTGAAGCATATGGTACCTTAGAAATTTTCTCTTCCTCCTCTTGTGTCTTTGGACACATCTCCTTAGTCAATTTCAAATGACTAGGCAAAGGTGTGTTGACAACTTTTGCATTCTCCATATGGAATCTCTGCAACACCTTTTCAACATAAGCAGCCTGAGATAGAGTCAATTTTCTATTCTTGCTATCTCTACAAATTTTCATACCAAGGATTTGTTTTGCTACCCTCAAATCCTTCATAGAAAATGACTGTGCTAACTGTTGTTTTAACTCTCTTATCTGATCCATGTTAGACCCAGCTACAAGCATGTCATCAACATATAAATATAAAATAATGTAGCTATCATTATTCAACCTCTTAAAATAAACACAATGGTTAGAATTACACCGACTATAGCCTTGCTCAACCATAAAACTATCAAATTTCAAATACCATTGCCAAGGTGCTTGTTTTAGGCCATACAAACTCTTCTTCAATCTGTACACCAGTTTCTCCTTACTTGTGACCTCAAATCCTTGGGGTTGTTCCATATATATCTCCTCCTCCAAATCCTCATGGAGAAAGGCAGTTTTCACATCTAGCTGTTCCAAATGCAAATCTTCAGCAGCCACAATATTTAAAACAGTATGAATAGAAGTCATCTTGACAAATGGAGAAAATATCTCATCAAAATCAATGCCCTTTTTCTGTGCAAATCCTTTTACAACTAACCTAGATTTAAATCTTTTCTTACCTTCATCTTCCTCTTTCAGCCGATAAACCCATTTGTTTGGTAAAGCCTTTTTATCTGCAGACAACTTACAGAATTCCCAAGTCTAATTTTTCAGCAAGGAGTCCATTTCTTCTTTCATAGCAAGCTCCCATTGAACCTATGTATCCACCTACATAGCTTCATCATACCCTTCTGGTTCACTAGCATCTATTAACAAAATAGAATACAAAGAGGGAGAAAACCTTTCAGGAGGTCTACTTAGCCTTGTTGACCGTCTAACATTCACTAGAGTTTGTGGTATTTCTGGTTGATGTTATGAAGCATGAGAAACCACTGGAACTTTACTATTTGGAATATCATCCAGTACCACATAATCTTTTTCTTTCCTCTCATGCTGCTACAACTGATCTTTGTACAACACCTTCTTATTGAATATAACATCTCTGCTTCTCACAATTTTTTGATTTTCAAAATCCTAAAGCCTATAACCAAATTCATCAATGCCATATCCAACAAAGGTACACTTTTTTGATTTTACATCTAGCTTGGTTCTATTTTTAGAATCTATATGTGCAAATGCTTCACATCTGAAGATTTTGAGAAAAGAATAACTCACCTTCTTACCTGTCCATGCTTCCTTTGGAATACCACAACCCAAAGGAACCAAAGGACTTCTGTTAATTAAATATACAACAGTGTTGACAGCCTCTGCCCACATATTTAAAGGTAGCCCAGCATGCAATCTTATGGTCATTGCATGCTCCATTATTGTCCTATTCATGCATTCAGCCACTCCATTCTCCTGTGGAGTCCCTGGAAATATTTTCTACCTACGGATTCTGTTAAAGAAATAATAATCCTCAAATTCTTTACAACAATACTCACCACCATTATCAGATCAGAGACATTTTTATCATTTACTTGTCTCATTTTCAACCAAGCTTCTCCATTTCTTAAATGTTTCAAATACATCAGATTTAAGCCTAAGGAAATAAATCCATACCTTCCTAGTTGCATCATCTATGAATGTAACATAATATCAAGAGCCACCGAGAGAAGATACCTAAACTGGTCCCCATACATCTATATGCACAAGCTCCAACTTTTTATTTTTCTTTTGCTTCCCATCCTTGAGAAAACCGACTCTCTTTTATTTGCCATACACAACTTTCACAGAAAACCATATTAATACATTTCAGACCTGGTAAAACTTTTTTAGAATGAAGTACCTTCATACCTTTTTCACTCATATGCCCAAGTCTATTATGCCACAGTGTTGTCTCAGACCTGCAACAACTATTTCAGTCTCTTCCTGTGAACTCGCAGCAACTGTTCGTAAACCTATTTATTTTTTCTCTATAATAGCTAAAGTAGAAGGAATAGTATGACCTGTACAAAGATATAAGGTGCCTACTTTTACACCTTTTGCTACTATTAAGGCACCTTTTGAAACCTTCCAATTTTTATCAGTAAATGTAACAATGCAACCTTCTTCAGCTAGCTGCCTTGCTGAAATTAAATTCCTACTGAGCCTTAGAATGTGCCTTACCTCTTGTAGAAGCCAGTGATTCCCATTTTGCAACTTAATCTTGATTCTTCCCTTTCTAACAATCTGATAGGGTTCGTTATCTCCCAAATAAACCAGCCCAAAATCCTCTTGGACATAGTCAAGAAAATAACTTTTATGGGGTGTATCATGAAATGAGGCCCCTGAATCTAAAACCCATGAATCATCAACATTATCTAGGGAAAGAATCAAAACATCATCTTGAGATTTATTACTTACCACATTTGCCTCCTTATTGCCTTCTTGTTTGTCTCCTTCTTTATTCTTCCGAGACCAGCAATCTTTCTTTAGATGACCTAGTTTCCCATAGTACTAGCAATCCTTTTTTCCTCTAGGTTGGGATCTCTTGTCCTTTGATTTTCCTCGTGACTTCCCATGACCTCTAGAACCTTTTCCTCTCTCCTTTGATCTGCCCATTCTTTCTGCATTCAAAACACTGCCTGATGTGGATCCACCTGAGCTTTTCCTATGAATTTCCTCACTCAGAATAACACCAACGACATCATCAAATTTTAAGGTATTTGAACCAAAAACAGAGTTACTAACCGCCATTACCAAACTATTCTAGCTTTTAGGCAATGAACATAATATCAAGAGAGCTCTAACTTCATCAAATTTTACATTTACAGAAGTCAATTGACTGACAATCATATTAAATTTATTTAAATGATCTATCACAGATCCACCTTCAACCATTTTTAGATTAAACAAATGCTTCATGAGAAATACCTTATTTGAGGATGAGGGTTTTTCATACAATTTTGCAAAAGCTTTCATCAGACTATCTGTTGTCTTCGCTTTCGTTATATTGAATGCCACTAATGGTGCCAGGCACAATCGAATGGTTCCTAGTGCCTTTCTATCAAGAAGATTCCAATCCTCATCAGTCATTGTTATTGGTTTCTTGGCTACTCCTTCCAATGACATCCATAAATCCTTTTGATAGAGGTAATCATCCATCTGCATCTTTCATAACTGATAGTTCTACCTATTGAATTTATTGACCTTCAATTTACCCTCATCTGTCATTGGTCCCACTCAACCATCAGACTCCCACTCAACCATGAGACCTTCCTGTAGACGATAATCGAACACAACCTAGCTCTGATACCACTTGTTAGGGTTAGCTGACATAAGATATCAATTAAATGCAAATAAAGATTAAATAGAGGAATGGAAATACACAGAAATAATAATAGTGAGAAACAAGTTTTAATGTGGTTCACCCAAACTCGGGCTACATCCACCAAATAGAGAGTCCAATATTATTATCCAGTAAATCAAACTGATTACAACTAGCAATCCCTACAGCTCAATACTGTTACAAATGCAACAATACAATATCCACCAAAACCCTATCCCTTAGCTACTTTTATAAAGCCTTATGTCGGTTACAAAAATAGGGTTTTTTTATGTCGGTCAATAGAAAAATAACACCTGATGCCTTTATAAAATAATAGGCAATTTTTTCTTCGGGGGCACTGCCCCCGAGCCCCCAGCTGGGGACGTTACCCCTAGAAGCCCCTGCTGGGGGTGTTTCCCCCAAATCCCCATTGTGGGCTCTGCCCCTAGGCCCTGTAGGATGGGCTCCATATAAGTGGGGAAAATTTAACCTCTGAGTCTAATTAGGCTCCATATAACAACAGTAAGATGCTCTGGGTTGAGGCACTAATGGACTGAAGTGTCTTGATCTCAACACTCTCCTTCATAATGGAAGGGATAGAAACGTGCTCATGGGTCAGTCTGGTGAGTACTTGTCTCCCTGGCCGCTATGGATCAACACATGCCTTTGGTCTATCTTGTGCTAACCACCTACCTCTACCATGGAACTCCCGCATATCAAAATAATTTGGCACTTTATTTTTGACAAACTCGCAGTAGAGTTTCCTTAAAAAATATTGTGGGACCTCATTATTGTTGCATAGAGGATGGTCAAAAACCATCCACCACCTTTGCGCAAAATTATCCCTTATCGCTTGGTTGTTACACCAATGGATAGGGAAGCTCTTGCATGTAAGGGGCAGAGATTCATTTATTTGTGGGTCTGTGAAAATAGAACACAAGTAGAGTTTTTTAATTTGTTCCTTTTTCACTTGTTCATATGATAACTTATCAACATAATACTCACTAAATTCTCTCCTCTTTTCTATCCAACTAGTGAATTGCTTGCTTATCGAATCTATATTTGATAACATAGATTCAAGGGATTGAGCAAGCATGAATCTATGTAAGGTTGAAGTTGCACATTCTTTCAACCTTGCAATTATGTCCTCAATTTGTTTCTTATTATTTTTAATTTGCCCCATTATATTTTCTTGTGTTCTAGGGGCATATTCAAGAATAAAATGGAGGTGTTTGTGGTTGGGGTTCTTCTTCAGTAGGTATTTTTTGTTTAATTGCTAGAGGATTTTGTGGATTTTTAGGAGGAGAAGGAGGTGCATTATCAACTCCTGTAAATTTAATAAATTTACATCAAAAACTATTTTAACCTACCTATTTAGCAACAAATTCGTACAAGAAAGAAAATAAAACTTCTTTGATTTCCCCGACATCATGGTGGCATTTTGATGATGAATCAGTGAGAAATAGCTAACAATTGGACCTTAGATAATGCGAGCATGTTCCTTTCTTTCTTCAAGTCGCGGGTTTCTTGGAATTTGCTATGAAATAATGAAATAGAATGCTGCTTTTTTTATATATAACAACATATAATGCACTTGTGTTATAACTCAAGCATGTTATAACATGAGTATGTTATGTCTTAGTGTAGGCTCAATAACACCAAGCCATAATGTGAGTGTGTTATAACGTGCTTGCGTTATTTCTAATTTTTTTAAAAGTTGGCCACTTTTTGGCCCCCCAATGTTTTGCACCCACCCCATAGAAATGGTGAGGGATTGGGTGGCCCAAAAATGTTCCACCATCCATGCGAAGAGCCTAGGTCAAGCATGAAAGCAGACAGTGCCTCTCACAAATTGCCACCCTCTTCCCCATTCACATCCTTCACCATTTCAATAATCCTACCAACCCACTTCCTTAATAGTAGATGTTTGATCTCTCTATCTAAGATTTCTACCATATCTACTAGAATGCTCTTTCTAGACACCTTCGCCTTCCTTTTCTTAGGATAGTTTTGCTTCCTTATCTATCTCCCCACTGTCCTATTGCATACCTTCCTCTATAGTTATCTATGATGAGGTACAAGAGCTACATCCTTTGCCTTCTTCATTTTGACCCCAAACGCTGCCCCACCACAAGACTTAGACATCTTACAAAAATATATGCCTATCTCAGAAGAAGCCTCCATTATAGTTAGAAAGGAACACATAATTTTATTAGATATCCCAAGAAGACTTGAGAAGAACTTGAAGTCTCCCACAAGTGACATAATTGTAACTAGACACTCAATCTCATTAAGTGTGCTAGATTCTATATTTCACTCCCATTAATGATTTGTAGTCCTTGGGGATGTGATCATCCAGCTTTGACCTGCCACTTTAATCATGACTTGCCACCCTTACTTTTTCTGTCTGAGTCCTTTGACCATTTGGGACTATTCTGGAAGCCAAAAATTTTTCCTTGTCCTACTTCACTATCTGGAATTTACCACAGCCCCCTTATACTCTCCACATGTCCCCTCCTGACTACCTAATGTGCTAGCCCATTATTAGGTAGATGCTCCTTTATGTAATATTAGATTAATTTTAGAAGATCAACTGGGTAAGAGACCTTGAGCTTGAACCCTCAACCACCTGATTGCACTCTGATGCATCAATTCCTTGGTTGGCCACCCAATCTGCTGGCATATTGCCCTTCTTCTTAATATGAGACTTTTTATAACTAGTGAATTCTTTCAGCATCTCCCTTATTTCAATCATCACCTGCTCAAGTCTCTAGTTCCTTGAGCCTTCTTGGTCAAGAAGGTCGATTATCACCTTCGAGTCACCTTCTACCCATAGATTGGTCCATCATTTGTTTATGGCAATTCTAAGCCCTTCTCGAAGAGAACTGGCTTCAGCTATGTTGTTGGAGTCCTCACCTAAGAACACAAAGAAGTACCCCATTGGCTGCCCCTTCTTATCTTTGAACACTCCTCCACCACCTACATTTCTAGGATTTCCCCAAGCCACCCAGTCAAAATTGAGTTTAATCCAACCATCATCTAGGGGAATCCATCTGATCTCCTGCCCGCCTTGTTTGTTCTGACCAACCTCTTCCTTTGGACCCAACCATCTGAACCTTGGCCACTCATTTACCCACTCCATTTCCTTCTCTCCGACCTTCCAATCTTTGCCTTTCCAAATATCTCCTAACTCTCCCATAAGTCTTTCTATCTGATTCTATACAAGATCAACATTCTTTTCCTTGTCTCCAAGGACCCTTATATTTTTCTCTAGCCACACATTCCAAATCAATAGTGTTGGAAAAACATTCCAATCATCCTTACGCCTTTGCTTTTTATCTTGAGCTGCTAACCCTATAATAACATTTTCACATCTTTTGGAGTAACCCAACTGAGCTTCCACCGGCCTAGAAACCTACCCCACAACTCTTGTCCAAAAATGCACCATCGGAACATATGACAACCATCCTCACCTACATCCCTGCATAGAGGACACCATGAAGGCCCAATTTTTCTAAACTTCATAAGCCTGTCCTAGGTCAGATCTCTATTTTTCCAAGCTATCCAAAGGAAGGCCTTTGCCTTTGGCAGCCCTTGTTTGCACCAGATTTGGTCTAATGCCACAAGATCCGCTTTGGGTCCTTTATAGAAATATTTGTTGTAGACCTCCTTTATTGTCGCCTTACCTTCTCCACTGAACTACCATCTACACTTATCCTCCTCCTCCTAAAAAGGAATTTTTCTAATGAGAAAGAGGATAACTCTCCAAGTTTTTTGACAATCCCTTTCCAACCCTTCCGAGATCCTCCAGACCTATCTTTCGCTCACAAAATCCATATAGTCTCTCACTAAAAGTCCCATCTGAGTCTTGACTAGTGCAACCACTTTGGCGAACTCAGGGTTTGATATCAATAGCTTTCCTTCCACCCACGGGCCCCTCTAGAATCTGACTTTTGACCCCACACCAACCTACAGACTAAGTTGGGCTTGAGGATATTAGAACTAGTTCTTATGAAATTCTAAATATTTGACCCACCTGGGAGGATAGTGTTTTCTTCAAAAATATTTTCTACTTGATTATGTAAATATTTAGCTTGAATCACTCTACTCCATAACCTACCTCCTTCCTCATACACTCTCCATCCCAACTTCTTCCCTAGATCTCTGTTCATATCCCTAAGACTACGAAAGCCTAGGCCGCTAGCTCCCTTTGGTCTGCATGCTTCTTCCCATTTAACCAAGCTATATTAAAACTTTTCTTCTGAACCCCTCCAGAGAAAAATTCTTTGTGTTTTTTCTAAGATTTTGGCTATCTTGCTCAAAATTTTGAACACTGACATGGTATAAATAGGAACCACTGCTAGAGAGGCCTTAATCAAGATTATTGTGCTAGCTAGAGTCAACCACTTACCTTTCCAAAAGGCAATTTTTCCTTGAACCTTGTCCACCACCTTTTTCCATTCTTCCTCAGATGCTCTACTGCTTACCAAAGGCAATCCTAAGTAGTTACTAGGGAGAAGCCCCACTTCAAACCCTAATATTCTTTGAACTTCTAAAGCATTTTGGCAATTCTCTTTGAGAAAGTAGATACAAGATTTGTTTTAATTAACCTTCTAACCTGCCACCTTCTCATAGTCTAAGAGAATCCCCTTCAACATTGTGGATTTCTAAACCAAGACTTCTCCAAAGAGCAAGGTATCATCCACAAATTGTAAGTGGGTGAGGTTGGGATATCCACTTAAAACCTATAATCCCTTGATTGTACCTTCCTCCTTCACCTTCCTCAAGGAATAACTCAAGGTCTTTGCTACTATTAGGAAGAGGAAGGGTGAAAGGGGATCCCCCTAGCTTAGGCCTCTTTTTTCTAGAAAAAATTAGTTGCTCTACAATTGATCAAAACTGCAAATTGGACTAAGGAAATGTAGCTGAAGATCCAACTACACCAAGCCTCCCCACACCCCAATTGCTTCATAACTTTTATTAGAAAAGACCAAGAGACTCTATCATATGCTTTGTTCATATCCAATTTAATTCCCATACCTTCCTGTTTTTTGTTTTTATGGAATGAACTATTTCATGGGCTAGAACCACACCATCTAAGATCTGTCTACCTTTCAAGAATCCACCCTATTCCTCAATGATAAAGTTTTCCATGCACAATTTGAGCCTAGAAGCCATGGCCTTGGCTACGATTTTCTAAATTGAGTTGCAAAGAGAGATGGGCCTATACTCATCAAAGAATTTAGGATTTTTTACTTTGGGATGAGGGTGATATAAGTCAAGTTCTAGGCCCTCATCATTGATTTCTTCCTCCTACATTCCAAACATCTTCCTCCACAAGATCCCAAAACCTATGAAAGAAGCAAGCTTGAAACTCGTCAAGCCCAAGAGCCTTCATATCTCCCAAAGAGAAGGTTGTCGATTTAAATTCTTCCTTTGAGAATGACACTATCAACTTTTCATTCATTTCCTTGCTAACTAGAGTTGGGATGTTTGCCAAACATCTATTTTGAGCTTCCAAGTTCACTTCATCTGAATCGCCTAACATTCTCTGGAAGAATATCCTTCCTTCTTCCCTTATTGCTTCTATGTCTTCAATAGTCGAGCCGCCCAGCACCTCAATTTTTAGGATCTTGTTATGGTTCCTTTTGACAATGGTAGATAGGTGGAAGAACTTAGTATTATTGTCTCCTTCCTTTAGCTACTTGACCCTATAGTTTTGAAGCTAAAAAAGTTCCTCCATGCGCAACAACTTGTTCAGCTCATCCAATTTATCTTTCTCCTTTTCATTAGTGATGTCAGAGAAATTGGAGCTTAACAACTCTTGTTCAGCTATGGCCAAATCCTCTTCCACCTTTTTTTTGGTTGCGAATAGATTACCCTGCTTGAGATTATTTTTAAAAATGTTAATAAAATCCATATAAATCTCCCATACAATCTTACACCATAATTTTGTAATAAATGATTTCTTGGTTCTTTTAAAAGCAATTTTCTTCACTTTAAAAGATAACTTCATTTTTCCACCATTCTCTATCAAATTTAAATTCAACAAACAATTAATTTTTCAATTTTAGCTAGCAGTTAATTTTCCTCCAACATTTCAATCACAATGTTCAAAAATATTTAATTTGATATTTCAATTTGGCATACCTTTCATGGTTTCACATATCAATAAACATGATTTAAACAAAAAAAAATTATCTAAAAAAAATCACTTTTCCACTTGCAAGGCTATATAGTCTCTTTGCCTACCTTTGGCTTCAAGACCAAACACTAATATGAAATTAAGAATTACATTTACAAATATTAATAGGACATTGAAACTATATTATGTTTGTGTTTTCTATATTATTACATTATCTAGTAACCTTTATAAAGGTCTTCACTCTTTTAACTTTACAATTTTTCTTATAGGAACCAATTATTAATTACCCAACACAAACTATAAATTATTAAACTAACAACATTAAGTAACTATAAACTAATAGTCTAGATAAAAAAATCTCACTTTATCTATATTGAGAGCCACCAAATTAAAATAGAAAGTGGAGTTAGATTGTTTCCTCTCCAATAACAAATTATTGTATTTTATTAAACTCCCTCTTCTAAAAATACACATGAATCTAGAAACATTCTACACTATACCATGAACTTATAGTGATGAATTAGAAACATTCTACACTATACTATGAACTTTTTATTAAACTTCTTCTTCTAAAAATACACATCATTGAATCCAGAAATATTGTACACTATACTATGAACTTATACTAATAAACTAGAAACATTCTATGTTCTAATATTAACTTTTTTTATTAAACTTCCTCTTCTAAAAATACACACCATTTAATCTCAAAATATTCTACACTATACTATGAACTTATACTAATGAACTAGAAACATTCCACACTATACTATGAACTTATACTAATGAAATGTGGAATACTCATACCTACTATTATGTTTAAATCAAATTTAAATTAAATCAATCAAGTGAGATGAAGAGAAGATGGTGTAAGAGGTCCATTTGGATAACATCTAAGATGAAGATGGTGTAAGTGTAGGAATTGATAAGTTGCTAGATAACATCCATAGCAAAGGAGATGTGGGTATTGATAAGAGTGTTGGTAGTAATCTGGGCCAAACCCATAGATAAGCAGTTTCCAAAATAAGTTTGAAGCAAGGGTGGCTTAACATGTCCTTTGCAAACTTAAGAAAATATGATATGTGAATGTGACAGTTCAAACAAAATGATATTTTTATAGAATGTGAAACCAAAAAGTTTCTTTTAGGATCTTGGGACATGTCAAATTTTTCTAGGGGAGAGATAATCTATGATTAAAAATTATATATTACTATAGACCAATTATAAAAATTTGATTTTGAAAAGAGAAAGTAGTTCATGGCACAAAGACACATATTTTTTTAAGAATGTTTATATCTTCAACATGCTTCTTTTAAAAATAATTTTAGAGACTTTGAAGAAATGAAGACCAAATCTAGGTTGTTAAAGAATTATTAATATTTTTGACAAAAGAAAACTAAAAGTTTGAGTCAAACCAAATCAATTACACAAACATAGTCAAAGGTCAAAAGAATAAAAATACTTGAGCTCTTTATTGTAACTATGACCAAATCAACTTACACGTCATAAGTACATGGATATTTTAATGAATTCTTGTTAGATAATTGGAAAAGACAAGAAATTTATTCCCAAGACTAAGGTATAAGATGAATTTGTCCTAATAAAATAGTCATTGCAGTTACAAAATCAACAATTCAACTGTTACATACTTGCTACTGATTGTTTCTCATTATTGAATGTATACTTTGTTGTTGTAGACTTACAACTAGAATGGGTGGATTTTGGACATTTTAGTATGACATGTGTTTATATTGTATGGTTTAATCCATGATTGTAATTAGCATGCAATTTGAAGGCTCCAAGGGAGTAGACAAATTGGTAACCCATTTTAAGATCGAGTTTTAGATAATTATTTGGGACTTGGATTTGGATGGCCAACCCAAAGACCTTGAATTGAGATGATACCATCCATTTATTTTATAGGAGTAGACATAATTAGGTGGTTGAACAATCCATCTATGTGAGTAATGCCTTGTTTTTTCTAAATACCTTATAGGATTATGTTTACTACCTTTTATTTTATTGTGTTATGTTATTGTACTTGATAAACCCAATAACATTATGCATGTTCTTTGTGCAATATTGTATAAAGAGAGGATAGTCATGTAGTCCAAATGCATGATTATCATTTTGGAATATATGAGTATGTAAGTTATATAGTAGTGAATGGTGGGTGAATGCATAGTATGAGATATGTATGTTATTTATTAAGTAGTACATAAGTGACCAAATTGAAAAGTTATTAAGAGATCTAGTATATAGAATTGAATTAACTCATTGATTGCAAATTCACAATCTATTTCATGTAAAAGTATATATAGTTATGATTAGGTTATTGAATAGAAAATTTTCATGTTGAATCTCCTTGTGAATAAATTACATTAAAAATTATTAGAGAAAATAACAAAAAAAAATTGTGTGAAATATAATTATAGATGAAGTTAAGTGAAATGAATTCCTAGAATGATATTGAAAGTGCTACAACCACATTTATTTAACTAAATGATTTTGCATATTTTTTTATAGATTCTAAGTGAGCTACTAGGACATCAGCTAAACTAAGGGGGACAATCGTTATGTGACTTTTTCCCCGAGAAGTGAATTAAAGAAATAAAGTTTGTAAAAACTTTAGAGAGTAAAAATAAATATATATTAAAAAAAAGAATAGAAGAAAAGAAAAATGAACGTAAAAAAGAAAGTTACTTTTGAGTTAAAATAAAGGTTAAAGAACCTTATTTATAAGTACACTTGTATTGGAGTGTGTTTGGTGGAAAGTTACACTTAAAAGGTTATTTGTAATAATAATCAAGCACTGTACATTGCAGGAATAGGAGTGCTAGAATAGGATTCTAGGTTAGCAAGCTGTGAGCAAGATGGAGAAGGGGGCACATCTTATGTGTGTCCAACTTGGGGTAGAGAGGTGCACTCAGGGTAGTCTTGGCTAGGGTTTGGGTACTACACGGGTGTTAAGCATTGTTCTAGAGGAACCAACACTCGTGTAGAGTGGCAAGGTATGTTTATTTCTTCCAGATTGCTCATAGATAGAAGAAGTTGAATTATAGTCAATTCCAACAATCTTTGGATTCTTGCTAATTACATACAGATAATTATTATTGTTCAATTATACCAATTGTTGAGACTAAATTTATATATTTATTTGCATTGTTTAATATATTAATACAATTATTTGTCAAATTATTTATTTATAAGTTAAATTATATTGCATTTTAATCTTGACTTGATAAATGTATGTTCATTGTTTAGTTTTAAACACTTTATTACATTTAGGGCATAATTTGAATGTTAATGAATTTGCCATATAATTACCTATTTTAATAAATAAGAATTGATCTATTATGTTGTAAAATTTGAGGCATTACACTTTTAAACATGTAAATTATAATGTCCTCTTTTCATTCTTCTAAAATAAGGTTTCACAAACCCCTCCTTATATCCCTTTTTTTTAACTAAATATTATCATATACATCAAACCTTGACTTTTAAACTATATTTGGAAAATAAATAACATCTATCTTGAAATAAATAAAAAAATCCCTTGCTTGAGATTATTTTTTAAAATGTTAATAAAATCCATATAAATCTCCCATACAATCTTACACCATAATTTTGTAATAAATGATTTCTTGGTTCTTCTAAAAGTAATTTTTTTCACTTTAAAATTATAACTTCATTTTTCCACCATTCTCTATGAAATTTAAATTCAACCAATAATTAATTTTCCTCCAACATTTTAATTTTTCTCCAACATTTCAATCACAATGTTCAAAAATATTTAGTTTGACATTTCAGTTTGGCATAACTTTCATGGTTTCACATATCAACAAACATGATTTAAACCAAAAAAAAAATTTATCTCTAGCTATTTCTGGTTAAAAAAAATTTACTTTTCCACTTGCAAGGTTGTATAGTCTCTTTACCTACCTTTGGCTTCAAGACCAAACATGAAAATGAAATTAAGAATTACATTTGCAAATATTAATAGAACATTGAAAATATATTATGTTTGGGTTTTCTATATTATTATGTTATTCAGTAACCTTTATAAAGGTGTCCCCTCTTATAACATTACAAGTTTTCTTATAAGAAACAAGGCTTAAATTTGATGGTCCAACTAGACTGTCAAGCAATATTTTAATGACAGTTATCTAATCAAAGGGGCCCTTAAAATACTATTATATACTTTAGTATAAGTAATACTATATATAAACCAAATATATATCATCATAATTATATATAAATTTTGACAGTCTATCCAAAGTCTCTCTTTTCATGTGATACAATCTTTTTAAAATTTTGATCTAATAGGAACCAACCATTAATTACCCAACACAAACTATAAGTTATTAAACTAACAACATTAAGTAATTATAAACTAACATGGGGGTGGAGGGTTCTAAGGAGTCTAAATTTGTGGAAGATGCAGTGGAAGAAGGCGGGGAGGAAACACCTATGGATTCTATGTATGAGGTCGAGGGCACTAGTCACTTTCCCTCGATGAATGAAAGTAGTGCTAAAGGCCAGGAGGACCTTGCTAAGACTATTGTTGGGAAGGACACTATGGGCGAGGCCGTTGATCAAGTCAATAAGGGGAATTGTGCTTTGTGTGTCAAACATGTGGAGGATATCTAGAAGCTCTAGAAAAGAATGAATTCTATGCAAAAGAAATGGAAGGTCATGGTTGAATTTGCGACCAAAGCTTTGCATCGAGATGCTTCCATATTCGTTGTGGTGAAGGATCTAGATGACAAGGTTAAACAAATCGGCACCGATAGCTTGGGTGACTACAAGGAGATGGTGGAGTTCCTGGCCAAGTTTGGGACAACTAATAGCCCTTAGTGTCCCGTTTCTTCTATTTTCTGTTGTTTCCATCGTTTTGTTGGCTTTTGATTAGTTGTTTTGGTCTATTGTTTATGTGCTGTCAGTTTGCTATTTCTAGCATGTTAAAGGCCTAGTGCCCTGGGGGCTATTTTGTTAAATGGATCTGGACCCTCGTTTCCAGCTGAACTAATCAAAAACTATAAACTAACACTCTAGATACAAAATCTTACACTTTCTTGATGTTGACAACCGCCAAATCAGAATAGAAAGTAGACTCAGATTTTTGCCTCTCCAATCACAAATTCTTGTATTTTATTAAACTTTCTCTTCTAAAAATACACACCATTAAATCTAAAAATATTCTACACTATATTACCAACTTATACTAATGAACTAGAAACATTCTACACTATACAATGAACTTATACTAATGAACTAGAAACATTCTACACCATACTATGAACTTTTTATTAAACTTCCTCTTCTAAAATCCAAAAACATTCTACACTATACTATGAACTAGAAACATTCTACACTATACTATAAACTTATACTAATGAATTGTGGAAAACTAATTCAACTGAGAGGAAGAGAAGATGGTGTAAGAGGTCCATCTGGTGTTGAGGAAGGCAGGTGGAGACGAAGATGCTTTTTCCTCCATCTTTTGCACATGACAAAAACATGAATCGAATTTCGTTCATGGTTGCGATTTGCACATCCGAAGGCTTCCCCCATCCATGATCCGTCTCGTACAATGGAAATCTTGGAGAACCTACTGCGTTAGTTCTGTATTCCCACCTGACATCTATAAGTAAATTCAAAAGATTTCTTCTATGTCCAGATTCCACCCAGTCAATCAGATAATTGATCTGTGCTTCCTCAGTGCAGGAATTGATGAGTTGCTGGATAACATCCGTAGTGAAGGAGAGTGTTGGCTGTAATCTGTGCCAAACCCACAAATAAGCAGCTTCCAAAATAAGCAAGGGCAGCCACATCTCCAAAATTGTGTGGCCACTACAACGAAAGAACTCGAAGCCCTACCAGGGCTTAAATTTGACAGTTGTATAGTTGTATTTATGCATTTTAGCTGTAAAATACAATTGAAATTTTGAGAAGACTGTATCATATGAAAGGAGATATTTTCCACAAAATGTCAAAATTTATATAGGATTATGATATATATATATAATTTACTTATATGAAATTATGCCAAAGTATTTTACAGGTACCATTGAATAGATAACTGTCAATAAGTAGGAGGTATTTTTCGTAGCATGTCAAATTATCATATTTTATTTCAGGGTTTAACTACGTAGTTTTTGAGTCAAACACAACCCATATTTCATGAGTAGTGGTTCACATGAACCCATCTCTCATGTTAATGAATGGTCCACTTAGCACTCATTGCATCTAGGTGATGCAAATAAGGGTGAAGTATCAAGACTTCCCGAGAGGTCACCCATCCCAATACTACTCCAACTCAAGTGTGCTTAACCATGGAGTTTCCCCCAAGATCAAGCCCACTTAGCTTGCTACCACATTTGCAAAACCTTCAGAAAGTGTTGTACCTTATGAACCATTCATTATAGAGCCCCTTTATCTCATCAATTGATAAGTAGGAGGTATTTTTCGTAGCATGTCAAATTATGATATTTTATTTTAGGGTTTAACTGCGTAGTTTTTGAGTCAAACACATGACCCATATTTCATGAGTAGTGATTCACATAAACCCATCTCTCATGTTAATGAATGGTCCACTTAGCACTCATTGCATCTAGGTGATGCACACAGGGGTGAAGCATCAGGACTTCCCAAGAGGTCACCCATCCCAGTACTACTCCAACTCAAGCACACTTAACAATGGAGTTTCCCCCAAGATCAAGCCCACTTATCTTGCTACCCCATTTGCCAAACCTTCAACAAGTGTTGTGCCTTATGAACCATTCATTATAGGAGCCCCTTTAGCTCATCAATTGATAAGTAGGAGGTATTTTTTGTAGCATGTAAAATTATGATATTTTATTTCAGGGTTTAAAAATTAAAAAAGTAGATAACTATCATTAAAAGATTGCTTGACAGTCAAGATTGACTGTCAAATTTAAGCCCTGAGCCCCACTTCGTTGTTTCAGGTCTTGTATTATCTATTCAGTAAAGCAGAACATTGAGTATATCACTTCAATTTTTCTTTTGGGATCTACCATTTCTGGATTGCCTCATTGCTATTAGATGTTTTTAAATGCTCTAAATCGTCTGTTACAAACCTGAAAATCTTGGCCCCTATGATATCATTGCTTACTATCTCATGGGTTTTGTAAGAAATGCGTAGGGGATTTTTGTTTTCTCATTAAAAAACTATTTTGGCATGCTGAGGAGGTTTGGTAATCGGGAGGCCTCTACTACACTCTTCCCGCAATGTCATGAAATGACAATACAAAATTCTATCTGCTATAACATGATGAATGGTGGTTCTGATGCATATCCTGCCTCCCTCAAAAGATTTAACCTAAAATACCCAACATTTTTCATGAGAAAAGAAAGTGATAAAGGGTTTGGCAAGCCACTCTACTTAAACATCATCCATTTCAATGGTCAAACAATGTATAACGCTTTTATATCTCATTCATTTCTAATAGTGGTAAATATTTGTTCTATTTTTATTAGCGAAAACTGATTGTGCTTAAACATCATCTATTTCAATGGTCAAACAATCCATATGGAATTTATACCTCATTCATATCAAAAAGTAGTATTTATTTGTCCTATTTTTACTAACCAAAATTGATTGTCCTTAAACATCGTCCATTTCAATGGTAAAAAAATTTATACCTCATCCATATCAAAAAGTGGTAAATATTTGTCCTATTTTTATTAAACAAAATTGATTGTACTTAAACATTATTGATTTCAATGGTCAAAAGATGGTGAAGTTATACCTTATCCATATTAAAAATTGGTAAATATTTGTCCTATTTTTATTAGCCAAAATTGATTGTATTTATACATCATCCATTTCAATGGTCAAAAATTGATAGAAAAGTTATACCTCATCCATATCAAAAAGTGGTAAATATTTGTCCTACTTTTATTAGCCAAAATTGATTGTACTTAACATCATCCATCTCAATTGTCAAAAATGGATAGCCAATTTATACCTCATCCATATCAAAAAGTGGATATTTGTCCTATTTTTATTAGCCAAAATTTATTGTACTTTTACATCATCCATTTCAATGGTAAAAAATGGATAGCCAAGTTATAACTCATCCATAGCAAAAAGTGGTAAATATTTTCCTATTTTTATTAGCCAAAATTGATTGTACTTAAACATCATCCATTTCAATGGTAAAAAATGGATAGCTAAGTTATACCTCATCCATATCAAAAAGTGGTAAATATTTGTCCTATTTTTATTTGCCAAAATTGATTGTACTTAAACATCATCCATTTCAATTGTCAAAAATGGATAGAGAAGTTATACCTCATCGATATCAAAAAGTGGTAAATATTTGTCCTATTTTTATTAGTCAAAATTGACATTTGACAGTTGAAATGGATAATATTTAAGAACATCCTTCACAAATGATAGAAAATAGAAGAAGTTGTATAAATACCTGTATTAACAAAAGCGGTCTACTGTAATTTTTATCTGCAAAAAGATGGACCTCATGGACAAGATTTGGGAAGGTCTTATGCCGAAATCCATCTTTTTCCAAGTCGTGGAAGTGTGTGTTGATTGATGCCTCCCTAAATTCCATGCCTTGGTAATTACAATCAACCTCCATTCTACCAGATTCTCCCTTCAATTAACTAGCTAGAGGATATAAATACACCAAAACTGAGGAGAGGCTTTTCTTTAGTCCCTGTATTAATGAAGAGTATTCGATTAGAGGAGAATGTGGGTAGAAATAAAGGGTTTGAAGGTTGTTGACAGGTAACCAAACAAGATCAAGATTAGAGAGGAAGATCATCTACCTCAGGTTGGGCATGGTCGGTATCAGAACACACATTGTCCTCACTTTAACAATGACTTATGTTGCTGCTTCCGCCATTACATAGTTGTGTCCATTGCTCTAAGTTTTAGAACACCAAGGTATATGTAAAATCTTCAGGAACCATTCCATGGTTGATGAAGGGGGTAAATCATAAAACATGCGACAACAGAAATTGCACACAAAAAATAGAACTTTCTTTTATTGATTTGGACAACTTATTACATTATAGAAGCTCAAATACAATCAAAGGAATCAACCCTCCACAGGTTGCAACACATTACAGCTTCCTATCACCAGACTCTAGAATCATCTACCTTTTGTAACCCCAAATCAGCTAGAGTTTATGTTTTCCTACCTGTTCTTGACTCCACACTTGCTCCATTAACTCCACTACTGCCCAGGGTTCCCAAAATAGTCATAAATAACAGTTTTTGGTGGCCTCCAGCTAAATTTCAAAATTTGTAACTCCCTCCAAAAGTAGGTCAACTTTCGCGAAACATAACTTTTGATCTGGGTGTCTGATTGATGAACTATTTTAAGTGCCGAAAAGTTTGTGATGTGAAATATCATGCCAAAAATTCATAAATGGATTTCTGTCAACTTTTTGGAACATTATGGGATGTTTTAGTGCCTCATATCTCATTTCAAAAAATTTCGAGGGATTTTTAGAAAACAAAAACTTTAATATATTTTAGCTCACAAATGATCTTTGCTTGCTTCCTTTTCCAAAGGTTTTATATCTCCATTATGAAGCTTTCTATAAGTTTTCACTTTAATCCATTCCCAAATGCAAACTTTCCTAAAATGGCAGGTAAACTTTCCCAAATTGGCAATTTGCTATTTTTAGCAATTTTGGAAAAATTCAAAGTCCTACATCATTATTCAAGAGATTGTGGAACTAAAAATACTAATTATGGAAAGAAATGAAAACAAATGTAATGATTTTCAAGAAACATCTTTTTGGGTGATGTAAGATTACCCTTACACCACTGGATGCTCCTACATCAGACACCCAAGGTAATTTGAGAAGTGACCCTGTCATGTCTCAAGTGTTTGTTTGAGGAAAACCTAAATGGTCAACCTTTGCCTTAGACAACCAAGAAGAATCTTTAATAGGTTTTCCGTTCCATTTCACTAGATATTCTTCATATTACCTATTCTGAGTACTTCTTCCCACACGACTATCTAAGATCTCTTCTATCTCCTCCATTGAAGTAGATGCTAGAATACTCCATTGTTCTTCTATTGGTCCATCACCCTCATGATATTATGTTAAATCAACAATGTTGAACACAGGGGAAATATTGATTCCACTCGGCAGCTCTACCTCATATACATTTCCTAAATCGTGCTTCTTTAGGATTCTGCATGATCTAAATTTCTTCATTTTCAGCTTATTGTATGTTCCAATTGGGAACCTTTCTTTTCTCAAGTGAACCATGACTTCATCTCCCACCTAGAACTCATTATGTCTCCTCTTCTGATCTGCCTTGGCCTTATATTGAATATTCATCTTATTAATATGCTTTCTCACCTCTTCATGCAAAATCTTCAGGGGTTTTGCAAAGTCTTTGGCCTCGACACTTATCTTTTCCCCTTTATCTAGCTTCCTTAACTCTGAAACATTTCTTGGACTATTTCCATATAGTAAAAGCATAAATCTATGTCACACTTTCAGCCGACTTATCAGCATAAGTGAATTTAAGTATTTCTAACTACAAATCAATTTTGGTCAAACATATGATCTTGTAAGATTCATTCTAACTAAGTTAGATATGTCCACAACTTTTCCAACTAAAATTGTTAGCTAAATGCATATGTAGCACCACTATGAGGCCAATTTACCAAAAATATAAAATTATTTGAAAAACTTGTTATTTCAACAACTTCTAGTCATGTAAACAATATTTTTTAAAAATTATAAAAATACCCTTTTGTAGATCTATAAGTTTAGTTTTCAAATATATATATATATATTTTTTAATAGTTTAATTATTATTTATATTTTCCTTTCTATTTTTACTAAAAGTAGGTTATCAGCACAAAACATTAGGTCGATTACCATGTCAAGGAAAAATAGTAAAACTTATTAAAAAAATTGAATAAAATATGATGCACTAGATAAAAGAATCTATATCAAGATGGTATAATTTTTTTTCTATTATAGATAAATAGTCAATATGAAAGTTGACATCGAATGGAAACAACTATGTTTTAATACAAACATTTTATTATTTATTTAAAAATATATATTTATGAAAATTGGAAAAAAATATATCCATGCACTAAAGTTTCAAGTTATAAATACACACAAAAGAATTGAAGAAAAAAGTAAAATTTACTATATAAAGATTGACATATCATGTAACTTCATTTTTTTGCATTTTATCAACAACTAAATTATAGTGTCAATTTATTAAAAACTATATTCAAATAATTTTAAAAAAAATTTAAAAAAATACAAACATAAAATATACTAAAAAATAAATATTTTATTAGTTTACATCATTTCAGAATTTAGAACATATGTCACTTTTTAGTAATTAAAGTTTAAAAGTTGGATCAACATTGGTCATTTTTTGGAAAGGTGATTTACTAGTACTCCTATTGACAGAATTGTTGTAAGCAAATTCTGCCTGTGGTAAAATCAAATCCCATCCCTTGAGCTTATCTCCTACTAATGTAGCAGGTTACCCAAACTCCTATTCACCACTTCCGTCTGTCCATCAGTTTATGGATGGTGTGCAGAACTGAACTTCAAATCTGTCTTGAAATTCTTCCACAATGTCCTCCAGAAATAACCAACAAACTTGGTATCTATTGATGTGTGTTTTAGCACGTAGCAATGTAGGCGTGATTGATGGTTTCACACCTTTCTTGAAAAGTATCCTACCCTAGGTAAAGACTACTCCAAGGATAATACAACTAGGTCTTAGCTTGCTTGGAATCTCTCAATTGGTATGTTCTAGCTGTGCCTACAAGGGGTCTTACATGCAATCTATAGATCTTTGAGTTGGAATAACAAATACATATAAACCCTTCAAGATTTTAGCTGATAAACAATGTAAAATACTGCTGAAATTCCTAATCTAACCAAGGTTTTTTAAAGAAAATGCAAAAGGTATAGAGTTTTAGAGGAATCCTAAGTGACATTCACAATGCATAGATTTTACTTTAAGTAGACAAATGGTTTGAAACTTAACCAATTTTCTGAGTTACTAAACTAAAATGGGTGTTATAGTATTGCAAAAAATGATGCTATCTTCAATGGTAATCTAGAGATTTTTAGATTAGATTCATTCATTAAATACCCAATGACTGGCACAATTTAACTCATGAAATGCAATTGAACTAAGAACAACTGATAAGTCCATACTAACTTTACACAGCTATTTACCATCAGCAAATAACCAAAAGTATGGACTAGATCATTCATCAAATACTTTCAGCAAACTATAAACACTATAAAGCACAACTAAATATGGGAGAGCAAGAAGCGAACCATGAAAACCAAAATGAGCCAATACAAGATACAAATTCTTAAGATAATTACAGAAATTTTCTTTGTATTACTTCAAATGGTAGAGTGTCAAAAATTCGGTATCAAAATCTCTCTTACAAACAATGCCAATTGCAACCCTTTATATAGGAAAGTAGCATACCGAGTTTTCAAATGAACGGTGGAGATTAACTCAACACCGACGGTCTAGATTACATCAATAAATGCATTTGTAACAGCTCATATCAATTCTCAGATTATACTTTATCTTTTATGAAAAAGATGAAAACCAGCCTCCAGATACATTGAATCTAGTCAATTTGACTAGCCAACTCAATATGTTAATAGAAAAGAACATTTTTAAAGCATAGAAAAGATAAAATAGAGTCACATGGTGTGCTAAATATAGTAATTTACAATTATAGCAGGATAACATCCTTAGAATATTCAAAATAATATCAAGATTCTTCATCTAAATTAATTTTGTCTTCATTAGCCAGCTTATTGCGGAAGGTTAGCCATGCCTCGAGCACATAATTTATCTTCGAGGGATCTAGATTCTGTGAATGATTGATCCAATAATCGAATATCTCCAATTCCCAGCTAAATCTATTATATATCTTTTCTATCTCTTCCCCAGCCTTGTGGAATGCTTTGAGGTCACTTACCTTATCCAACCTATCTTCCATACTAAGCTTGGTACTTTTAAAAATTACCTTATGTAATTTGCTTTTGCACTTCTCGATATCATAAGGAGTGTAGTCATTATAGGATGTTTCTAGGCAATCCTTGAAAGAATCATTGATATCGTATATAATTGACTGCAACTCCTCATCTACTGGCTTATATGCTTCCTTTATGTTTTCAAAAGTTTCTTTCCTCAAAAGTAACTATTGATACCATTCAATGGCTGTCGATAGCTTGTCCCCAGTTAGAATATTTTCTACTACTAGAGTCTGGGTAGGCAAATCTCTAATGCTCTTTATCTGTGGAAATATATGACAGTAATATTCATCAAAGGAGCCACATTCTTCATCTAGATCTTTCCATTTTTATGAAGTTCAACTAGCTTCTTGTGTGCTTGAGTAGAGGCATCGAATGTCTCACATCCCATTTAAAAAACTCTAAACAACCAATTTTTAGTACCTTGGTACTTGGACCTTACCTCGCCTAGTCTTGCCATTTCATTAGTAGACAGGAAAGTGGACACTGTCTTTATATCTCCTCCCGCATCGACTGGCTTGACCAAAAACTGGAGACAAGTGCGGAGTTCTTCATTTTGTTGTTTTAACTCCTTCTTGGACATCTCATCTTTGTCTAATTGTTCCAAAATTAAAGTAACCGATCCTTTAAAGTCAACCACTCTTTGAGCATGAGTGGCAAGTCCCAAATCAACTATGGAAATTATGTAATCTTCTGCTCTAACTTGTTCTTTAGCTGCATCTATTGGTGGGACAACTATCTCTATAATTCTGGATCCTAATTCATCCTTATAGATTCTAGAATGTATCTTTGCCTTCTTTTGCTTTTTGGGCCTTTGGGCTTGTGACAAGATAGTGCTCAAATCTAGCTACATTATCTCTACTTGTGGCTCAGGATATGCCACTCTGCTTTGCAACCATTTGGGTGCTAAAGATTTGTTCAATTTAGTGGCTTTACCATCATTAGTTATAGCCAATTTTTCAAGTGGTTTTTTCTCTCTCTCTAGTTCTTCATCTTTATCTATACTCATCTCCTCTTCCTTATATCCTTCTTTGGCCATGTTTCTCCAATTTATCATTATATTTTCTTGGGCTACCTTGAAAACTTCCTCTGTTTGACCTTTCTCTATAGAGTCATCAGATATGTTAATAATTTCAACATTGACTATCTTAGTCAGAGGTTCATTTGGAACTTCTTTACTTACTTCCATCAGTGCATCTTCCTCTACCCCAGGTAATAATTCTGCTTCAGGCTCATGCAAACCCAATTCTACACATACTTTCTCAATACCGGGCAACAGAGGTACGACCAAAGAGGTTGAATATGCAGGCATTTGTGAAATAGGAACTGTAGAGGATATGGGTGGTGTAGGCACGTTGGTCTATGTTAGATGAGCTAATACTACTGACAAGGTAGAAGAGATGACAAGGGGCAAAGGAAAAGGTAGTGAAAGTAGAGGAAGAGACTGTGAAAGGATGGTGGAAATAGGAGGGAATGTTGCGAGGGTGGATAATTGAGTGGAAGAAGTAGAAAGTGAAGGTGTAGTAGTAGTAGAAGGACATGAAGTGGCAGCAGTGGAGGAAATAGGACTACTAGGGGCATTGGAAGATATTGCCAATGAGCAGGAAATAGTTGAAATGGTGGAGGTAAGAGAGGTGGTAGCAAGGTATGTTTCTTGGACAATGGCAGCTGAGGTCATGGGTGAAGTGGGTACAGCAGTAGTAGAAGTAGTAGAGGAAGAAACAGCAGTAGAAGCTACAGAGGTTGAGGCACTATGCTTACACTTGGAGTAGTAGGAGATGGGGAGGTTGGCAGATTAGTATCTTCTTGTGTTGCAGCATCCTCCTTAGTTACCTCCTTCACCCTAACTTTCTTGGTCTTAGAACCTTCCTAGGGTTACTTGGCATATCTCTTTTCTTCGAGGCCTTTGTCCTAGTGGAAGGAGGCTGGTCTTTCTTTGAAGAAGCCCTTACAGATGGCTTCTTAACTTTCTTTGCTTTTTCTGCCAAAGATATATGTTCTTCATTATCTAACTTTTGCTTCTCAACTGGCTCTGCCTCATTTGTGACATGCATTGGTTCATCCTCCTCACCTTTGGAGTCCTTATCTGATTCTAATGCAGTATAGGTAAGCTGTACTCCTTGTCTCTCCAAAGTAGCTACTTGACCTTGTACCCAGGCCTTGCTTAATCTGATTGGTTCTTTCATTATGGTATCTAAAGAGCTTTCCTTTGCATTAGCCCAATTTGGTAGTGGGATTGGTTTATGGTATTGGGTTTCCCAAGCTCCTCTGACCATAACATTATCATTATCTTCTAACTGATTTGGCACTACAATAATGTGGAACTTCCTGATGAAGGCTAGAGATAGCCTTTAATGAACCTTCTTCATAACTTCATAGTCATCCATGCAGTTGGCCCAAAAGTCTTCAGTATGTATCTTATGAAACAATTTCTTACTTACGAATCTTTCCATTACCTTATTCAGATCGAAATGATCCCTTGCATTGTAGAAATGGAAGTTGAGGAGTTGAAGTTCCTTGTTAGAATGTTCTATTGATGCCAAGGAAAGGCATGCATAATTCCCCTTACCAAACCTAATAGGAAACTAAACATTGGTTCTGTGTAAGTGCTTAAGTTGCTCAGCACAAGGTATCAACTGTCAAGTCAATTCTAGAAGCACTGTTTTGTCATAAGGATATCTAGGAAGTCTATAAGCCATCCCAGTGAAGCCTTGTACTCTTATATATGTGAACTTTTCAAATTGAATATACCATCTACCATATATGGTTACTTCATTCATTGCTTCAGTGGAAATCCTCAAGGCTGTAGTACCTTGCATCAATCTAGCTATATACATTGTAAAAGCATCATTCATCCTTTTAAAGTGTATCAGAGATTGAGACGAGGTTAGCTGCAGGTAACACTCATATACTTTTACTTGGGTTTGCTCATCATTTCCAACTTCTCCAATCCTAGACAACCCAACATAGTGATTTCTCCTTGCTAATGCATATACAACATAAAGATGTCCATCTAAAGTATCTCTTCTCTTTGAAGTTGATGAAGGCCTCATGAATGTTGTCACTAGGAATTTGGGACCAGTGAAATTTAGTCCCTTTCAGTATCTCAATTATGATAACGAATATCCACCCCTCAAAAGTGGAGGTTGTAGGTAATCCATATATTCTGCTTAGAAAGGTTACCAAATCACCAATCTCATCATGGAAATCACTTCTATATAGCACTTGGGGAAACTTGTTGAGGACAGACCTTCTACTTTTGGCCCAATGATCATTCATGTGTTTCCTACATCCATCCACATCTTTGTTGTAATTCTCCTCTGATGTTTGTTTGTCTGGCATGGTCATAATTGTGTGCCATGGAATATCAAAGGTCACAGTTAGAGAGGGTGGGCTTAAATCATCCAGGATATCCCCATTAGTAGTTTGGATTGTCCTTGTCATGATATCATATCTATCTGCACATGTTACCATCAATTCTGCACACTGCAATGATGTGGGGAAGGTAGCAGCCTGTGATATACCATTGTCTTTGAGTGTTTGGCCCTAGGAGTTGGATTTGGGCCAAAGATTCTCAATCTAAAGTCATCTAAGTCTATGTGAACCAGATCTGTGTCTCCTACATCACTCCACGTGGAATGAATCTTAGTCTCTAGAGGGATGCCCTTGAATTTGTATTTCATGGTTTGATCTCAGGCAGTCATCTAATCTATAGGACTGGACCTTATAAGTTTGATACCTTGAGAATATTCCATGAACACCTAAGTTCAAGATGAATTTAATGAATCTGTTAACACTACTAATATGCCCTCTTTAAAGAATCACAAATATAACAGTTATTATCATTGCACCTATTTCATAGCAATTCACCATTAATGCATGCAAAAAAACATTTAATGTTGCAAGACATCTCATTAGAAGCATGAAAAACATCATTATCTATGTTTACAACATTAACTACATCATTTCTGACATTTTCCCTTTGGAAATTCTTAAAACACAATCATTTTGCATCATTTGCACTAGTTTTAGGGTCAACTGGCCTGTAGGTAGAAAAGCGCTAAAATTGAGGTCCACCAACCTCAGCGGGAAAAATGGGCTTGTCCGACCTGAGGTTTTATTAGTGTTTATATGTTTTCTTGCTTTTGCGTGAGTTTTGGATGTTATGGACTTGCGTGACTTTTGAATGTCACTGACCTTTCTTTGGTTGTTTAGTTAGTCAGTCAAATTTTAGTGCAAGGCTATTGAGATCACAATTGCGTGGGATTTGACTTCGTTAGACCTGTGTGAGATTTGAGGTCAATCGACTGAGTCAATGAAAGCACGTTTTAGCACAAGGTCAGATGTGATTAATTTTGGTGTAGAGCCATTATTCTTGTTTCTGGTGGGACTTTCAATGGTTACTGACTAGTGGGATTTTCTCAATCATTTGACTAAGTCAGAGAGTAGGTCTTTTAGCGCAAAGTCGATGCTAAGTGTTTTTAGAGAAAAATGACTTTCGAAACCTTTCGAACAAATTGGTTTCATCATGGAGGTCAGAGGGTCAAGTTATGGCATGCAAATTTTGGGTCTTAGTGCAGGTTTAGGTGTCCGCTGATTGACTAGATAAGTCTTGGGTTTTTTAAGGTTGGTTGGACAAGGTTTTAATGCAGATGGCTTCAAGCTTGCTAAAAATTTTAAAATGTTTTTTCCATTTTACCAGTGGTGTCTAAAAGACTAAGTTTTTTGTTCTTCCTAGGGTTTCTAATTAGCAAACACAGTTTATCACAAAACCCTAGAATGTACTCAAATTTACTACTTAAAAACAAAAGAAACACTAAATAAACTAAAAACCCTAAGTGCAAGATCTGGCTTCTACCTGGTTGGACTAAGTTGGGTTGAACTTGAAATGTGCAGGCAGGAGGAGCGATCACTGATTCAGATATGTGGGCCTTCAGCAGCACAGGTCTTCACAAGCTCTCAAAAGGTATATGTCTAAAGTGAAATGAGCTTCAGAAGAGGGAAAATCCCCTTTATACTCTGGTTAAATCACCATTAATGCCAGAGCATACGAGTTGTCAGTTGAGTGCTACAGTGAGTTAAGGTTTGTGCAAATTTTGATTGCTTCCGACTTGGTGGGGAAATCAGGTGTGACGGACCTAGTTAGCGAATGGTAATTCTAACGTGATGACAACATACTCACTTTATGTCATTTGCAGGATTTTGAGGTGCTTCGGGCGTGCGGGGATTTTGCTGCTCTCTGACATAGTCAGTAATCAAGCAATGCAATGCAAGTCGGAGACACTAGATTTCAGCGCTAAGCCCATTGGGGGCAGAAACAATGCTAAAGTTGGTAACAAAGGTTTTTAGTGCAAAGTCGGTCAGGTGGCAATTTAGCATAATGGTTGGATAAGGGACTTTTTAGTGCAATGGTTGGTTAGGAAGCATTTAAGCACAAAGGGAAAATCAGACCTAGTGATGGTAATGCAAAGGACTTGACCTAGCAGAATTTTTTGAAATGATTTTCAACATCACCGTTCAAACATGGAAAAAATGCACCTTGACCACTTGACCACTTAGGAGGTGAAAAATCTACTTGACACTCTGTTGACATTCTTTGAATCAGCATTAGGATTTGCCACTTCTAATGCACAGGCAGATTTAGCCAACTGAATACAGGAGGCTGCGTGAGCTCCTCCCCTTCACTTCTGGTTCTGCCGCACCAAGGGGGGTATCCCTATAACTCAAGATGTAACCTTGACTAGCTCAAAGATAGAAGGATCTAACTTAACAACAACAGGCAGAATACTCTCATGTATGGACCAAGATCTGCATGATAGATCACAAGGTTGGCAACATTCTTGGACATGATGTCTGGTTGGGTATGAGAGCATGCAGGGGGTTCCTAATCCTACTCCTACAACTAACAGGTGGAAGTATGAAATGTTTTGATATGAATTTGGATGCAAAGCTGGACATGGTGTATAACACAAGAACACAGCATGATTGGTGCCTATCCAAGGCTTGGAGTCGGTAGACATACACCTGTGAATGATCAGCATGAATAGCTAAAACCAGATTTCAGGGGGATACACATGATATCTGCCTTACAGATATCTCCCAATGAAGAGTGTTAAGTTATCTCTACTTATGGCATCCCTACTGCAGTATACCCTTCCCAATGTTCAACCTGAAAATAGTTTAATCTGCCCCTTGAGCAGAAGTTAAAAGATCAGACATTCAACATAGGAATTCTATGCTCTAGAATCTAAACATTAAGCAAATATCCAGATCCAGAAGAAGAATACATGCAATACTGGAGACAGAATTAACACAACACATGCTAAGATAGCATTACTCATATAAGATCAACCATGAAATCAGTGGATTCATGCCAAGTCGTACAACAGGAGATACATAAACTCACAAGACAAACTGTACAGAGCAACCAGATCAGCTGGTTTTGGATTACAGAGCCAAAAATCCTCAACTTTCAACAACCTTGAATGAATAACACCCTCTGCACTATATAGCAGGAGGGTGTATTCAGCATTAACTACCAGGTTGACCAAAAATCCTGCCAGATACACAGTATCATAGAAATGGCGCTCAAACATTAATGCAGCAGGTAGGGGAGGAGACAGGAAGATTTTTTGAGCCCTGCGCCACTGCCTAGGGATCCAGATCTTCAACCGGGTACCAGATCAGCCCACGCCATCGCCCATACCTCTGCAACAATTGCCAATAATGGCGCACCAACCCGCGGCCTTGGGAAGAACATCAGGCAGTTAATCGCAACCATTTCCCGCCGAGACTCATCATCATGATATTTCGAATATGCAGGATAACATTATCCCACATGCACCCCACGATGACCTCTTTAACACTTTATATACTAAGTCATGAGCATATATCATGTCGGTGCTTTTGCTCCTGACGACACTAGTATAAGACTTCATCATCATCATCCTCCAGCAGCATGATATCTTGTTGCCCGAAATATCACCCTGACGTCAGCATCATATCGCAATACAACCGCATGATAATCGCCTTCATCGGCACAACCTGATCCATCGGAGAAACATCCTCCTGCTGAGCCTATACCAAAAGTCTGGCCGATGAACATCCTGATGACGTCATCATCATATCTGCCTACTGCGCACCTCCTCATATCTGGATGACATCATCATCATGTTTGCAAATATCGGGGGATCTCCACAAGATGATCAGTGTTAGAAATATGACACCCCCCCGGACCTTGATGACGTCATCACCATATCAACATCAGGATGATATTCGGAAGACAACCGGATATTTGGAAATATCATCCTGATGCACTAACATCATGTTGCACTGTAGCTCCTCTGTAAGATCGGGGCGATAGATGAATATGATGATGCTCGAAAAGATCACCCCCACTAGATAGCGCACGAAGCCGGCAGGCGGATATCTCCTTGTTATCAGCATCATCATGATGCTGGAACAAACACACACTCGAGTGATATGAAAATATCACCCCCTCCTTCGGAAATATCATGATGCAGATAGGCAGAAAGAAAGATATCACCCTGATATATGGATGATGTCAGCATCATCAGGATGACAAAACAATCGAACAAGAGGTGATACAACATCATCAGGATGATATTGACTAAGATCATCCTGACGTTCAAATATGATGACCCCAGTGAATATCGGGTCACACTTAGAACTCTTCAACAACATCATCAGGATGATCATAACCAAGATCACCCGATGATAAAAACATCACCCTGGCGAAATATCATGAAGGCAAAAAAATATGATGACCCTCGCAAGCAACACGGTGATAACTGGAAACATGATGATGATGATGACGACCCTTAAGAAAAAGCAAGTCAGGTCGAACAACTAAGAGAATAACCCCTTCAGAATATCAGGGCAACATCATCATCATGTTTGGGCAAGGTGATAAATGGAAGATCACCGGATACTCGAAAAATCACCTCCGCAAGCAAATCAGGGCGCACTGTAGCTCATCAGCATCATCAGGATAAAAACCAAACATCACCCGATAGTGAAATATGATGATGACGATGAGAAACCGGTCGATGGAGGACATGATGATGATGACCTTCATCGAAACAAACATGATGATGATGACCTCCTCCTTAAGAAAATATGATGATGCAGCTGAAAACTGCTGAGGAGGTCCAACACTTAGAACATTTTTTGGATACTTAGGGAGAGTGCCTGAATGAAAATTGCTCAAAAAACTACTAGTCAATTCAGGCACTAACACACTCTAGACCAAATTTGAAAGAGGGGGTCCCTATTTTTTAAAATGGGGTGTGTGTGTGAGGTACAACAAATGGCGACTCTGCTGGGAAATGTTCTCGAACATTTTGATGATAAACTTTCAGTTCGAACCCAAAATCTCTATGTTCCCCACATTAAACGAAAAAGTAGGATACCCTATGAAAGAATCCAAGATCACTAACCAGTGTAACCATCCACATCCTAAAAACCTGAGCATGTGTGATTGTATTCATTCCCATCATGGATAACTAAGTTCATCCAAAATCCTTTGCGACAAGCTAGGAAGTTGAGAGCATTCTACCACCAAGAAATGCTCAAATGTTTGAGATGTGATGAGCCTTGAGAAAAAATAAATGGCAGATCTTTCTATAGTACTTCTGATATAATGATAATTGATGATAATTATTTCTGGATAGTATCTTTTGTGAGAATTTTCAATTGGTATTCTCTTTTAAGTGCATTGTAACAAGTCTGGTGTTGAAAAACACCTTTTATTTTCACCCAATATAGGCTAGGGACACTTAGTGTCACCTACCTTCCTTCTCGATTGATAGTGCATGTGGTAGAACAAGGAGTCAACCTTTTCACTTGACACAAGATCACTCAGAATTGCTTAGCTACTTTAGGATCATTTAAAGTGTGAGAGATATATGGTTAGAAAATACTTCAGGTGCACCAACTAATGACTCATTTTCTATGAACAAGCATCATACCCCTTAACATAACAGCGGAAACCATGGTGGGATTTAGGCCGAACCTTGGCTTCTCAAAGAAAACTCAAGATTATTCGTCCAATGAAGAAGCATTTGCAGGTCCACACAACAGCCACCACTTTCTAAAACAAAGACCCCATGCAAAAGCAAGCGCAACAAGCAAAAGCGAAACCAAAAGGACAACTAACTTAAGCAAAGCATCTAACAACTATGAAAAGCAAAGGCAAGAAAGCAAGACTAAACTAAATGCAACCTATTCTAACTAAAGTGAACAAACCCCTAACTATGTACACTAAGATGAGGCATGACTGCCTCTCAGGCCTGGAAAGAGTGCTTTAGGAACTAGCCATTGATAGGCAATGGGAGCTCCTCACCAGTAAGGCTCTTGAGTCAATACGTGTTGTCTTCAAGGATCTCATAGATCTGATATGGACCTAACCAAAGTTTATCAAACTTACCATGTTCTCTTTTCTTCTCATGTGCCTTATCCCAATATAGGACCAAATTAGAAATGTAGAAGGCTTTGAACTTGGCTCTTTTATCGAACCATCATTTTACTACTCCCTAATGTTTAGCAAGGTTTTCTATAGTAACATCACATTACTCTTCAAGGTGCAGCAACTGGGCTAACCTGGAGGACAATTGATCATCAATTTCAAGGTAATCTTCCATGAATTGTAGTACGAGAATCCTCAAATGGATGGGAAAGATGGGCTCAACCCCATAGACTAGATGATAAGGCGATGTGCCCAAGGTAGCTTTGTGTCAGATTCTGTCAGCCCATAAGGTGAATTTAAGTTGAGTATGCCAATCTCTAGGATTTTTGTCTAACAATTTCTTAATGACTTCGAGCATATTTTTGTTCATTGATTCAGCTACTCCATTCCCTTGTGGATAGTAATTAGATGAGAACTTGAGAGTGATCCCATAATGAAATGCCTAGTTAGAAAAATGTAATGATGAAAGGTAGGGCCATTATCACAAACTAAAGAAAATGGACAACCGAATCTAGTGATAATATGTTTTTCAACAAATTCAATAACTACCTCTGTGGTGCATTGTTTACAAGCTATTGCTTTAGACCATCGGGTGCAGTAATTAGTAGCGGTCATAATATACCTATGGCTTGCAGAGGAAGGTGGATTGATCATACTGATAAAGTCAAGTCCCCACTGAGCAAATGGTCATCCTCCACTACTGGTTGCAAGGGCATGGTAGCGTGTCGCTCTCTGTGTGCAATGGTCTGGCATATATGACAAGTTCTTACATGTGAGTGTGCATCTTTGAACAAGGTAGGCCAATAATATCCAACATGAAGAATTTGATTAGCTATTGAGTGGGCTGATCTGTGGCCTGTCCCAAATTTCTCATGAAAAATGGTCAATACTTGATTTACTTCTGACTTGTCCAAACACCTCAGATAGATCC
This sequence comes from Cunninghamia lanceolata, assembly GCA_027924645.1. NCBI lineage: Eukaryota > Viridiplantae > Streptophyta > Pinopsida > Cupressales > Cupressaceae > Cunninghamia > Cunninghamia lanceolata. The sequence continues at coordinate 18,845,650 of BSBN01000547.1, forward strand.
CCTCGTGATTCTTCTTATAAAGAATTGATCCTTTTATCATATAGCTGCTACTTTTTAGTCTGAGTGCTCTCCTTTGAACCAATTTAGCTGTGGTGGATAGCATTGATTAAGTAGATAAAATATAATATCTCTGTACCATTCATCTTTTGAAACATCTTCTAAGAGGTACTGTTGGGATACTAAACCTGGTCCCACTTCAACCATTGTTCTAGTTAGAGATTGACCTCTTACCAATTTCATGGGTTGAATATCTATATCAAACTCTTGCAGGATGGTGACCCATTTCCATCTCCTTTCTCCTAATTCACTTTGCATCAATAAGGCTTTAACTACTGCATTTGGGACTATGGCAATTACGTGACTTCTTAAGATGTAGTGACAAAAATTCTTGACTACCTTTACTAGAGTGAATGCTTGTTTTTCCACATTTGGATACCTTAGTTCTGTGTCTTTTAATGGAGTACTCATAAAAGTTATAGACCTTTTATCATCAACTGATCTCTTTTGTGTCAACATTGTAGCACAAGTATGCTCAAAAGCAAACGAGTAAATTTGAAATGGCAAAGTGTAATCGAGACTTACCAAGATAGGTGCATTGGCTATAGCTTGTTTAATTTCTGCAAAGGCAGCCTTGTCTTCTAGAGTCCAATCCATTTTAGCATCCTTTTTCAACATGGCATTAAGAGGTTGAACAATCTCAGCAAAACCTGTGATAAATTTATGCACGAAGTTGATCTTACCAAAATATGACTTAAGCTCCTTCTTGTTGGCTTGGGGAGGTATTTTGAGTATTGCTTGGATTGGGTCTGGGTCTATAGATATTCCTTTCTTAAATATCACATGTCCCAGCAACTTCCCTTTAGTCACTCCAAAGATACACTTCTTGGGATTGAGTGATATACCATAATCTTTGCATTGTTGCAACACCTTCCTTAAATCTGCCACATGATCTTCTCACCTCTTTAAGAACACCGTGAAGTCGTCCATGTAGATAATAATACATCTTCCAACTAATCCCTTGAAAGAAACATCCATTGCACATTGCAAAGTGGCACCAGCATTTACTAAACCAAATGGCATGCGACAATATGCATAGATGCCCCATTTGCATGTGAAAGATGTCTTCAATTTGTCTTCATATTCTACAATTACTCGGTTATAACCAGAATACCCATCCAAGAAGGACATCATTTGGGATCCATTAATAATCTATAATACTTCGTCCAATGAAGGTAACAAGTAATTATCTTTTTCAGATGCTCTATTTAAGTTTCAAAAATCAACACAAAGCCTAATTTCTCTATTTTTCTTTCAGACTGGAACTAAATTTGTTACCCATGCAGAATGTCTGACAGGAAATATTATCCTTACTGATAATAGCTTCTGAACTTCTTTGAAATCAATGGTTCTAGTAAGGCATTCACTGGTCGTTGTCTTAGTCTAAATGGCTTTGCTCTTGGCTTCAACGGGATGGTGTGCGTGATGATCGAGGTATTGTATGTCTTTAGATCTTCATAGCTCCAAGCTATAACCTCATGGTAATCTCTTAATGCATGTATGATTCCTGTCTTTTCTTCTTCAGTACTAGCTTTCCCAATGAACACATTCTTAACATTTTCTTTTATTCCCAAGTTAAATGGGTCATACTTGCCCCTTGGAGATTCTCCTTCTTTCCTTTAGGTTCCTAAATTATCCGTATCAAACAATCTTTCCAATTCTACCATTCCTCGTGGAATCGTATTTGTTTTCAGGTTTAGTACCCCTTCTAAATCCATTTCAGCACATTCCATTTCTTCTTCATCTATTATCTAAGAAGTGAAAACATCATATGAGGTAAGGAAGTTAATTATGTGTTGATCATCTTTAAAGAATTGAAAATTTGTAACATTATCAAGTACAGACGGGGTAGCGACAAATTCAACAAAAAATTTATTTAACCCTATCATGGATGTTGGCTCTAATGTACTTGTTGTCTGATCTAGAACATCTGCGACAGGGTTCTGTCTCCTCATGATCAATTGGATGTTAAAACCATCAAAGCATTCTATTAAATCCCAGACTCTATTTCTATACCAATTCAACCTCTTATCATTACATGAGTACTGCTTTCTTACTTGTTTTACCACTATTTCAGAATCACTAAACACCTGGATAATTCTGACCTTCTTCTATAGTGCTAGCAGCAATCCTTGCACCAATGCTTGATACTCAGTTACATTGTTTGTGCATGGAAATTGTAGTCTATGCAATGCCAAATACAAGCTCCCAGTAGGACTGATTAGTTCAACCCCTGCTCCGGACCCTTGTCTGCATCTTGGTCCATCAAATCTTAAGGTCCATAGGTGAAAGTCTTTGCTGTTATCATTTTGTTTTATTGATTTCTTCTTATCAAGCAAAGGCTCTGGTTCCTCCTTTTCAACAACTGGTAGACTCTTTGAAAATATGGGGATTTTCAATTGTCTTTGCACTTGTTTTACTGCCTCTTGACACAGCTGGCAAGTAAACTCAAAATGTGATGTGTTGTATATGCGGCACCAATTGGGTTGTAATAGCTCCTCCATTTGAACCTACTTTCCAATAGTAGTTTGATCCTTTACGAATTTGGTTATGAAATCATGGAATCCTTCAAATATCCCAGGTTCGTCCTCTTCTGATAAGTCTCCTAATTATGATTGAACGTATGCTTCTATACTTTCTACTTTTTTTATAAGTGGAGGATTAGGGAATCTAAGGCAACTTAGCATAAGAATCTCCTCTGTCTGATTGACATGTGGAAGATAAACTCCCAAATCAACTCCCGAGAACAAAATCTCGTTGGGCTGGTTGTACTCTGTTATCATATGTTTCATCTTGGGTTCTCTTTCAATACATATTTGGTTGGCTAATCCTTTCCATGGTAGCCACATATGAGAAAAGTCAGTTGCCATGTAATTGTTGAAAGTTCGAAACTAGTCTCTACTCAAAAGCATACATTATTGATCTGGAATGTCCACTACTTGAATATCTATATATTACTGCACCCTTGGATCAGAAGCCAACTGCATGTGTATCCTATTCAACTCACCTACTATATTCACTTCAGTCTTATCTAATTATGTCACCTTTTTAGAAGACTTGGCTGGAGTGAGACCAAGTGCTTTATAGACTGATAATGGCATTACATTCATGGAAGCACCATAATCCACTAAACATTTATGAAGGTTTCTATTGAATATTCTGAGTGTCAAGAGGAAAGGAGGACTTTCCTTCTTCTCTTTATACAATGTCATCTTTTGTTTCACATCAGTCACATGTATTCTTTCTTTCCCTTTGTCAACATTATCCTTGGTGACATTTTCTTTTTGTACATAGTCAATTTTAGTTCAAGCACCTATATCTTGGAAGAAAGATGTCCTAACCTCAAGTATTTTAAGTAACTCATATACAAAAGACTAACCTTGATTTTCTTGAGTTCCTCAGCAACATACTACTTCATTTTTACTATGTCGGACCATTGAGAACCTTCAGTAGTAGCCCCCTGATATATTAGTTGATATGTGACTTTTGGGCATTCGAGGTTATTGGAAGCTTTTGGCTCTAGTAGAATCTGATAGCGATTTGGAGGGATGGAGGTGGTGAAAGGACCTTTAGGCTTGCTACTTCTCGGGTTGTAAGAAGTCTTATTATATTGTTGATAAGCATTGACTTCTTCAGACTCTTCTTCCTCATGCTGGTTATCATCTTGAAATGAAAATGTATAAATATCAAGTACTAGAGTAATGTCATACCTCTAAGAAGGAATGATTTTGTACCCTATTGGTGGGGTCTCCTGAGTTTCAGCATTCTGAATCTCCATCTGGAAGATACTGGATGCAATCTGAAATTCTGAGCAATCTAGTTCAAAGTGGGCATTCGTATTGTGTAGTCTACAAGAAGTAGACAAAGCTGCTTTGTTGCAAGTATGAGGTTATCCAGTGTTGTCATTGATGTCAACATACTCATATTGCATTGACAAGAAGGATTTGATGAGCTGTGTGCTGAGGATATTGAGAAAATTAGTCTCAGTCAGGAACAGTGAAGAACAGTGATGAGAAGAAGGTAAATGTACTGTATAGGATGAGAACCGGAGGATGCGGATTAAAGGGTTAGTAGATATGAGTCTTGAGATGCTACAGTTAAGATTTCAGAGGTCCGCATGAAGATCTGAAGGAGTTGTGGCTGCCGGTATAGAACCGGGTCCGGCAAGTATCCGGAGGTGACAGAGGATCACAAAAAGGTCCGGTGAGGTCCGGAATTGTATTATCCTAATCTGCGGATTGGAATGAGTGTTTGGGATGTCCTTGTGATGTATCATCCTGATTTTTGTATGATTTGGAGGTCCGGAAGTACCTCTTGCATTATGACAGTGGCGACAGACTGTGTTCTTAAAGTTCCGGATGAGGAAGACAAGAGATCCCAGTAAGCAGAGGAAGTGCGGATGTATCCGGACATTCAGACAGGCTTGTGAAAGTTCTTGGATCATGTTTAGGTTGTGTTGTTGGTCCGCATTGATGGTAGAGCCCGGAATTGAAGTTATTCTTCCGGATGAAGTTCTTGCTCTGTGTAGCCGACCGGATGAGTTGTTCATCCTGCGAATGTTCTTGTGATGGCCGACCGGATGTGTTATTCATCTTGCGGATACTCCTATGGTTGTTTGCCGACTTAGATGCTTGTTCTTAAGTCGATGTCTTGTATAAATAATGATTTGTGAGTTCATTTCAGTGTGTGGTGTGAGGATGAGTATGGTATAGCGAAGAAACGTGCGAAAGGCAGAGCAGAGATTGTTGCGCTTAATTGGAACTGATCCGGACATGGTAGAGATGTCATTCTCCAGTTCAAGACTGTGATTTTCATCACTTTGTAGACAGTGTGTCTCCTTGTAGGCAGTGGGCCTCTTTGTGAGCAGTGTGCTCGGGCAGTGAGCCCTTATTGGCATGTGCCATTCATTTTTTCTTTATTCTTCTAACAGAGAATAATTCTTGGGTTAATCACCCCGTGGTTTTTCCCTTAACCGGGTTTTCCATGTCAAAATCTTGGTGTTCAATGTGTTGATGCTTATCTGCTCTTGTGTTTATGCATTATGCTTCCATGGATGATTATTTGATATGCTGCTAACTAATAACAGTGAGTTAAGTGTTTGAATGACAAGAAGTTTTATACAACTGATTCACCCCCCCCCTCTCAGTTGTATGCCCTAGATCCAACAATTGGTATCAGAGCCAAGTTCCTCTGACAAGAGCTTAACCGCTTGAGGAGATCCAGGATGTCGTCATACAAGAAGGATTGTCCGAAGTTCGATGGAACCAACTTCACTCTCTGGAAAGGTCGCATGAAGTGTCACTTGGAATGCATGGGAAAAGCATACCTGGGTATGATTTCAAAACCATATGTACCTCCACAAGGTGGTCCGACAACTCTGAATGAAATCACAGAAGCTGAAAACAATCTGCGGACCAAGGAAGCTCTTCTAAGCGCATTGAATGACTCAGATCTCTCGAATGTCATTGACCTACCAACTGCATATGAGATCCTAACTAAACTGGAACTTCTGTATGAAGGAGATGAGTTTGTCAAAAGTGCAAGGTTGCAAAGTCTGAAAGGGAAATTTGAAAGATTGAAAATGAGAGAAGATGAGAACATCACTACCTTTATGCCAAGAGTAAATGAGCTGGTATGTGGAATCAGAAATGCTGGTGGAACTTTAGATGAAAATGAGATTGTCTGCAAAATCCTTAGATCCCTTCCTGCTGCCTACAAAATCAAAGTTGCTGCCATTGATGAATTCAGAGCCCACACAACTGTCACAAGAGAACAACTGGCTGGCAAACTAGCTGCATTTGAAATGACCGAGTTTGGAGATGATCCTCCCAAGACTGAATCTGCTTTCAAAGCCAGTGCCTATGTGAAAGGCAAACAGAGATTTGATCCGGGTGAAAACTCATCAAAGAAAATGTCATGGTATGATCAAGCAAGAAGAGACATGGAAGAAGAAGAAGCAGAAACAGCTCAACTTGAAGCCCTCATTGCAAAGAGACTACCAAGAGGATCCGGTAAGTATGAAGGAAAACTACCCTTTAAGTGTTTCAACTGCAATAAGATTGGTCATTTTGCCTCAAGATGTCCGGAGAGATCTGCAAGATCTAATACTCACAGACAAAGGTTTCAAAAGAATTGCTATTATGTTCATGAAGAAGATGACAATGAAGGAGTAACAGATGATGAATCAGAACCAGGAAGCAAATCCGGAAATGAGTGGGTGTTTATAGCCATCAAAGAAGAAGATCCCTTGCTCTCTGAATCTGTCAATCACAAAGTTGTTGAAAAAGCCTTGGCTGCTCAAGTGGAAGAAAAGGATGATTGGGTTATTGACAGTGGATGTTCTCACCATATGACTGGTGACAAGAATAAGTTCTTGGACTTGGAAAGATATGAAGGAGGAATGGTAAAGTTTGGTGACAATTCTGCTGGCAGAATCAGAGGTAGGGGAACTATTTCCTTTGATGGTAAGAGCAAAACAGGAAATGTACTGTATGTTGAAGGATTGAAGCACAATCTTCTCAGTGTTGGTCAGTTAGTGGACAAAGGCTATGATCTCCGGTTCAAGAATGGAAAATGCAGAATCTTTACAAGCTCCGGAACTGAAATTGCATCCGGTACTCAGACAAAAGGTAACATCTTTCATCTGGTTGGTTCAAATAAAAGTTGTTTGTTTGTTCAAATTGATCAGAGTTGGTTATGGCATAGAAGAATGTGTCATGTAAATTTTGATAACATCATCAAAATAAGCAATACTCAGGCTGTGAGAGATCTTCCAAAGTTGATAAAACCTACAAATAGTGTGTGTAAAGAATGTCAGTTAGGCAAACAAAGCAGAGTCTCTTTTAAAAGCAAAGATCAGTCTTCTACTGGATTATTGGAATTAGTACATACTGATCTATGTGGTCCGACAAGAATCAAGAGTCTGCAAGGTGATAGATATTTCATGTTGTTGATTGATGATCATTCCCGGATGATGTGGGTTACCTTTCTAAAAGAAAAATCAGAAGCTTTTGAGAAGTTCAAAATCTTCAAAGCTATGGTGGAGAATCAAACCGGATTGAAACTAAAGTGTCTAAGGTCTGATAGAGGTGGTGAATTTACATCTGGTGAATTCATTGACTTTTGTGAGAAACAGGGTATAAGGAGACAGTTGTCTGCTCCTAAGACTCCACAGCAGAATGGAGTAGTTGAGAGAAAGAACCGGACCATCCAGGAAGCTGCTAGGACAATGATGTTGGAAGCAAATGTTCCTCAAATGTTTTGGAAAGAAGCTATCAGCACTGCAGTCTACACTCTCAATCGAGTTCAAATCAGAAACAACACCGGTAAGACCCCCTATGAACTCTGGTTTGGCATCACTCCTACTGTGAAATATTTCAGAGTATTTGGTAGCAAGTGTTATATTAAAAGAGATGAAGATCTAGGAAAGTTTGATGCTAGAAGTGATGAAGGAATTTTCTTGGGCTACTCCACTCAAAGCAAAGCATACCGGTGTTACAATAAGAGATTGAGGAAGATGATAGAAAGCACCAATGTGAAGGTTGATGAAGGAATTGAGAAGCCTTCAAGATTTTATGAGTTTGATGAAGATGACCAAGACAGTGTTCAAGGACCTCAATCCTCTCCGGTGAGACAGAGTCAGCCTGATCCGGTAAATCAGGAAGAAGAGTTAGATTTGAATGAGGCTGATCAAGAAACAACAGTGCTGGATACTCCCAAAATTCCAAGGTATGTAAGACTGAATCACTCTGAAGATCAGATCATAGGTGACAGAAGCAAAGGTGTACAAACTAGAAGGAATATTGCTCAAGATCAGAATGAATGTTGTCTGATTTCAAAGATTGAACTTAAAACAATAAAGGAAGCCTGCAATGATGAAAACTGGACCAAAGCAATGGAAGATGAACTGATGCAAATTGAGAAAAATCATACTTGGGATCTTGTTCCCAGACCTAGAGACAGGAATGTAATTGGAACCAAGTGGGTCTTCCGGAACAAACTAAATGAAGCTGGTGAAGTAATCAGAAACAAAGCTAGATTGGTCTGCAAAGGCTACTCTCAAATAGAAGGAATTGACTTTGAAGAGACTTTTGCTCCGGTAGCAAGAATTGAAGCAGTCAGATTACTTCTTGCATTTGCTGCCTTCAAAGACTTCAAGGTATATCAGATGGATGTCAAGTCTGCCTTCCTAAATGGTGATCTGGAAGAAGAAGTCTACATTGAACAACCGGATGGATTTCAATTGTCTGATAATAATGATATGGTCTGCAAGTTGAAGAAAGCTTTGTATGGATTGAAGCAAGCCCCAAGAGCATGGTATGAAAGGTTGGATAAGCATCTTGTGCAGATTGGATTCAACAAAGGTACTGCTGATAGTAACTTATATTTCAAAATTGATCATGAAAACATTCTGATTGTTGAAGTGTTTGTGGATGATATCATTTTTGGAGGAAGAGATAGTATGTGCAAAACTTTTGCAAATCAGATGAAAAGTGAGTTTGAAATATCTATGCTTGGTGAAATGAATTTCTTCTTGGGTCTGCAAATTACTCAAACAAAAGAAGGGATCTTCATTTCTCAGACCAAATATGTGAAAGAATTGTTAAAGAAATTTGGTATGGAAGACTCAAAGCCTATGAACACTCCTATGGCAACCAGATGTAAGTTAAGCAAAGATGATGATTCTCCAAAGGCAGACCAGACAAAGTATAGATCAATGATTGGTGGATTGTTGTATCTCACTCAAACTAGACTAGATATAATGCAGGCTGTTGGTCTTGTGGCAAGATTCCAGGCTGATCCTAGAGAATCTCATGTTATGGCAATCAAAAGAATTTTTAGATACTTGAAAGGAACAGTTGAGTATGGTCTATGGTATCCTAGAGATCCGGATTTCTCTCTTCATGCTTACACAGATGCAGATTGGGTAGGAGATGTGGATGACCGGAAAAGCACTAGTGGTGGAGCATTCTTTTTGGGGAAGAGATTAGTTTCTTGGCTAAGTAAGAAACAAGATGCAATATCTCTGTCTACAACTGAAGCAGAATACATTGCTGCAGCAGGTAGTTGCACTCAAATCTTATGGATGAAGCAGATGCTAAGAGACATCAAAGTTGAATATGAGGAGCCTATCACAATCTTCTGTGATAATTCAAGTGCAATTAATATTTCCAAGAATCCGGTATTGCATTCTAAGACTAAGCACATATCTATCAAATTTCACTTTTTGAGAGAACAAGTAAACAAGGAAGAAGTCAGATTGGAGTATGTTCCCTCCAAGGATCAGATTGCAGATATCTTTACAAAACCTCTTCCCAAGGACTCTTTTGAATATCTCCGGGAGAAGTTAGGGGTCATGGCCCCTCCGGTGATGAACTAAGATGCACTGATGTGCATCAGTCCGGTGACTATCACAGTCATATCTTGTGATCCGGACTAATGGGGAGCTGCAACTAAGGGGGAGCAGCTGGTATGATTCTGATGCATGAGAATTGCAAGTATGAGCCCTTTGCCATTGATGTCAAAGGGGGAGAGAAGACATGTGAAAAACATGTGAAGAGTTGTTGTTGATAGGGGGAGCTGTGACAGAAAAGAGAAGTTCTTGTCTTGATGGTTTTTCACATCATATGTTGCCATCAATGACAAAGGGGGAGATTGTTGCAAGTATGAGGTTATCCAGTGTTGTCATTGATGTCAACATACTCATATTGCATTGACAAGAAGGATTTGATGAGCTGTGTGCTGAGGATATTGAGAAAATTAGTCTCAGTCAGGAACAGTGAAGAACAGTGATGAGAAGAAGGTAAATGTACTGTATAGGATGAGAACCGGAGGATGCGGATTAAAGGGTTAGTAGATATGAGTCTTGAGATGCTACAGTTAAGATTTCAGAGGTCCGCATGAAGATCTGAAGGAGTTGTGGCTGCCGGTATAGAACCGGGTCCGGCAAGTATCCGGAGGTGACAGAGGATCACAAAAAGGTCCGGTGAGGTCCGGAATTGTATTATCCTAATCTGCGGATTGGAATGAGTGTTTGGGATGTCCTTGTGATGTATCATCCTAATTTGTGTATGATTTGGAGGTCCGGAAGTACCTCTTGCATTATGACAGTGGCGACAGACTGTGTTCTTAAAGTTCCGGATGAGGAAGACAAGAGATCCCAGTAAGCAGAGGAAGTGCGGATGTATCCGGACATTCAGACAGGCTTGTGAAAGTTCTTGGATCATGTTTAGGTTGTGTTGTTGGTCCGCATTGATGGTAGAGCCCGGAATTGAAGTTATTCTTCCGGATGAAGTTCTTGCTCTGTGTAGCCGACCGGATGAGTTGTTCATCCTGCGAATGTTCTTGTGATGGCCGACCGGATGTGTTATTCATCTTGCGGATACTCCTATGGTTGTTTGCCGACTTAGATGCTTGTTCTTAAGTCGATGTCTTGTATAAATAATGATTTGTGAGTTCATTTCAGTGTGTGGTGTGAGGATGAGTATGGTATAGCGAAGAAACGTGCGAAAGGCAGAGCAGAGATTGTTGCGCTTAATTGGAACTGATCCGGACATGGTAGAGATGTCATTCTCTAGTTCAAGACTGTGATTTTCATCACTTTGTAGACAGTGTGTCTCCTTGTAGGCAGTGGGCCTCTTTGTGAGCAGTGTGCTCGGGCAGTGAGCCCTTATTGGCATGTGCCATTCATTTTTTCTTTATTCTTCTAACAGAGAATAATTCTTGGGTTAATCACCCCGTGGTTTTTCCCTTAACCGGGTTTTCCACGTCAAAATCTTGGTGTTCAATGTGTTGATGCTTATCTGCTCTTGTGTTTATGCATTATGCTTCCATGGATGATTATTTGATATGCTGCTAACTAATAACAGTGAGTTAAGTGTTTGAATGACAAGAAGTTTTATACAACTGATTCACCCCCCCCCTCTCAGTTGTATGCCCTAGATCCAACATGCTTCAGCTAACATCACATGACCAAGAGGTCTAGTATCATTGTTCTAGTTCTCCAAGGGTGATGGCACCCCTCTATTGTTAGATCTAGTGTTCCAGGATCGGTTTGATCGCTATTGAAAATTCTAGTTTTGGTACTAGTTCTGATTTTGAAACTGGGATTGATTTTGGTTCTGGAAATGTTGTTGATTCTATCCCCTTTGTTGTAGATAAGCATTTTGGGTTCCTGAGGTGGGTAACTTCAACAGTAAGTTTCTTCATCTACTCAACCAATTCTTTGATATCATCTCTATCCTCTTTTGCTTTGGATGCCCCTGAAGACTGTAAGAAAGGTATTTGTGCAAGAGGCATTTTAGATACTGGATTCCCTGGATGGATTACTAAAGCTGGTGTTGCAATTGGGTTTGGAATTGGATTCATCATAGGAGTATGATTGGCTAAGGCTTGATTTATCATAGGTATTTGATTGGGCATGGCTACAAGCCCCATATGGTTTAGTGGACCAAAGGCTGTCTGTCCTAGTTGGGTGCTTGTGGTGACAACTGCAGAATATGCTTGAGCCAAAGTAGTAGGGATAGGGTCAGCTCTCCTTGCAAACATGGAGGTAAGTTTGTCTAAGGTGGCATAGTAAATAGGCAAGGTAGCACCCTGTCCTACAACATAAGGATCTTGCAAATGATTGAAAGATTTCTAAAATCTGTTGTTAAAGGAACTTATCATCTATCCTTCACCTCAATGGATTTCTACAAAAGATTGGTAGAGATCAACTGGGGTAGTAGGCATTCAAAACCTATCCAGAAACACACTTTTCAAACCCCTCCATGAGTTTATGGATGTTGCAGGAAGGTTAGCAAACCAATAATATGCTTCATCTTCTAAGGAATAGGGAAATGACTGGCATATCACGTCTTTGTACTATACCTGTAGCATAAACATGTTACTTTCAAAGATTTTAATGTGCTCATCTGCAGTTCTGTCTGGGTCATTCACCTTGAACTTGCAATAGAACTTGTCAGGGTTCTTTAGCATGTCATGATAATCATTGAATCAGAATGGGGACTGATTGTTTCCTATGAAGAAGGCCATGATTGGGGGTGCAGTGGCATTCCTTGGGGCTGATTGAGCTCTTGGTGTCTTTGGTATCCCTTGATCCTTTCTTGCGCATCTGAATTCTATCAAAGACAATAGCTCTTCTCAAGCTGAGCTAGATCTAGTATACCTCTGTCTAGTCCCCAGACTTGCTGATTTTTTAACAGAGGGAAATAGTTCTTTGTCCGCCCTCCTTCTAGCACCAATTCTATTGATGTAAGACTACTCCAAGGATAAGACTACTAGGTCTTAGCTTGCTAGGAATCTCTCAATTGGTATGTTCTAGCTGTGCCTACAAGAGGTCTTACATGCAATCTATAGATCTTTGATTTGCAATAACAAATACATATAAACCCTTCAAGATTTCAACTGATAAACAATGTAAAATGCTGCTGAAATTCCTAATCTAACCAAGGGTTTTTAAAGAAAATACAAAAGGTATAGAGTTTTAGAGGAATCCTAATTGACATTCACAATGCATAGATTTTACATTAAGTAGACAAATGCTCTAAAACTTAACCAATTTTCTAAGTTACCAAACTAAAATGGGTGTTACAATATTGTAGAAAATGATGTTATCTTCAATGGTAATCTAGAGATTTTTAGATTACATTCATTCATTAAATACCCAATGACTGGCATAATTTAGCTCACAAAATGCAATTTAACTAAGAATAACTGATAAGCCCAGACTAACTTTACACAGCTATTTACCATCAACAAATAACTATAAGTATGGATAGGAGCATTCATCAAATACTTTCAGCAAACCATAAACATTATAAAGCACAACTAACTAAATATGGGAGAGCAAGAAGCGAACCATGAAAACCAAAATGAGCCAATACAAGATACAAATTCTCAAGATAATTACAAAAATTTACTTTGTATTACTTCAAATGGCAGAGTGTCAACAATTTGGTATCAAAATCTCTCTTACAAACAATGCCAATGGCAGCCCTTTATATAGAAAAGTAGCATACCGAGTTTTCAAATGAATGGTGAAGATTAACTCAACACCGACAGTCCAGATTACATCAATAAATGCATTTGTAACAGCTCATATCAATTCTCAGATTACACTTTGTCTTTTATAAAAAAGATGAAAAACAACCTCTAGATACATTGAATCTAGTCAATTTGACTAGACAACTCAATATGTTAATAGAAAAGAATATTTTTAAAGCATAGAAAAGATAAAATAGAGTCACATGCTGCCCCGAATACAACAATTTACAATTATAACGGGATTAAATCCTTAAAATATTCAAAATAATATCAAGATTCTTCATCTAAATTAATTTTGTCTTCATCAACCAGCTTATTGCAGTAGGTTAGCCATGCCTTGAGCATAGGATTGATCTCCGAGAAATCTGGATTATTCAAATAATTGATGTGATAATCGAACATCTCTAGTTCTTAGCTAAATCTATTGTATATCTTTTCTATCCCTGCCCCAGCCTTGTGGAATGCTTTGAATTTTGCTCTGAGGTCACTTACCTTTTCCAACCTGTCTTCCATACTAAGCTCGGTACTTTCAAAAATTACCTTATGTAATTTTCTTTTGCACTTCTCGATATCATAAGGGGCGTAGTCATTATAGGATGTTTCTAGGGAATCCTTCAAAGAATCATTGATATCATATATAATTGACTGCAGCTCCTCATCTGTTGGATTATATGCTTCCTTTATGTTTTCAAAAGTTTCTTTCCTTAAAAGTAGTTGTTGATACCATTCAATGGCTTTGGATAACTTGTCCCCAGTTAGAATATTTTCTACTACCAGAGTCTAGATAGGCAAATCCCTAATTCTCTTTATCCATGGAAATATATGAGAGTAATATTCATCGAAGGAGTCACATTCTTCACGCAGATATTTCCATTTTTATGAAGTTCAACCAGCTTCTTGTGCACTTGAGCAGAGACATCAATAGTCTCACATCCCATTTCAAAAACTTTGAACAACCAATTTTTAATACCTTGGGACTTGGACCTTACCTCGCCTAGTCTTGCCATTTCATCAGTAGACAGGAAAGTGGGCACTATCCTTATATCTCCTCCCACATCGACTGGCTTGACCAGAACCTGGAGACAAGTGCAGAGTTCTTCATTTTGCTATTTTAACTCCTTGTTAGACATCTCATCTTTGTCTAATTATTCCAAAATTAAAGTAACCAATCCTTTAAAGTCATCCACTCTTTGAGCATGAGTGGCGGGTCCCAAATCAACTATGGAAATTACATAATCTTCCTCTCTGACTTGTTCTTTAACTACATCTATTGGCGGGACAACTATCTTTGCAATTCTAGATCCTTATTCATCCTTATAGATTCTAGACTGTATCTTTGCCTTCTTTTGCTTCTTGGGCCTTTGGGCTTGTGACAAGATAGTGCTCAAATCCAACTACATTATCTCTACTTGTGGCTCAAGATATGCCACTCTGCTTTGTAACCATTCGGGTGTTGAAGATTTGTTCAATTCAGTGGCTTTACTTGTTGCAAGTATGAGGATAACCAGTGTTGTCATTGATGTCGACATACTCATGTTGCATTAATGAGAAGGATTGGATGAGCTGTGTGCTGAGGATATTGAGAAAATTAGCCTCAATCAGGAACAGTGAAGAATAGTGATGACATTAAGGTAAAAGTCCAAGATAAGATAAAGATCAGAGGATGCAGTTTAAAGGGTTTTCAGATATGAGTCTTGAGATGCTCAAGTCAAGATTTCAGAGGTTCGCATGAATATATGAAGAAGTTATGGTCTCTCTAGTAGAACCAGTTCTGGCAGATGTTTAGTGGTGACAGAGTGTCACAGATTGGTCCGGTGAGCTCCGAAATTGCATTATCTCATTCTGTGGATTAGAGGGAGTGTTGAAGAAGTCAGTATGAAGTGACAACTAGATTTGTTCATGGTTTGGAGGTCCAGAAGCACCTTTTTCAGTATGGCAGTGGCGATAGACTGTGTTCTTGAAGTTCCAGATGAAGAAGAGAAGAATTCCAGTAAGCTGATAAAGTGCGGATGTCATTGGTGACTCAGGAAAGGTTTTGGTGATCTTTGGATCGTGTACAATTCTTAGTAGTGGTCTGCATTGAAGTTGGAGTTTGTATTTGAAGAATTACCACTGGGTATTGGTGTTCTTCTTGAGACTGGCCGACCGGATGTGTTACACGTCTTGCGAATGATCTTATAGGTGTTTGCCGACTTAGATGATTGTTCCTAAGTCGATGCCTTGTATAAATAAGGGTTTGTGAATTCATTTTGTAATGTGTCTTGGAGTAGAGAAGTGGGGATAGCGAAGAGAAGTGTGAAAGGTAGAGTAGGAGCTTTTGGGCTTAAATGGAACTGATCCAGGCATGGTAAAGATGTCAATCTCCAGTTCAAGTTTGTAATACTTGTTACTTTGTAGACACTGTGTCTCCTATAGGTAGTGTGCCTCTTGTGAGCAGTGTGCTCAGGTAGTGAGCCCTAATTGGCATGTGCCATCTATTTTTCTTATTCTTCTAATAGAGAATAATCCTTGGGTTAATTACCCTGTGGTTTTTCCCTTGACCGGGTTTCCACATCAAAATCTTGGTGTCTCATGTGTTGATATGTATCTGCTCTGGTGTTTATGCTTTATGATTTCATGAATGATTAATTGATATACTATTAAATAACAAAGAGGATTTAAGTGTTTGAATTACAAGCAAGTTTTGGACAACTGATTTATCCCCCCCTCTCAGTTGGCTGTCTTGAATCCAACAATTGGTATTAGCGCCAAGTTCCTCTGAAGGAGCTTAACTGGTTGAGGTGATCCAGGATGTCATCATACAAGAAGGATAGTCTGAAGTTTGATGGAACCAACTTCTCTCTTTGGAAAGGTCGCATGAAATGTCACTTGGAGTGTATGGGAAAGGTGTACTTGTCCATGGTCACAAAAGCATATGTACCTCCACAGGGTGGTTTGACAACTCTAAATGAAATCATAGATGCTGAAAACAATCTGCGGACCAAAGAGGCTCTTCTAAGCACATTGACTGACTCAGAACTCTCAAATGTTATTGACCTACCAACTGCCTATGAGATCTAGATTAAACTGGAACTTCTGCATGAAGGAGATGAGTATGTTAAGAGTGCAAGGTTGCAGAGTCTCAAAGGGAAATTTGAAAGACTCAAGATGAGAGATGATGAAAATATTACTACCTTTATGCCAAGAGTAAATGAGCTGGTGTGTGGAATTAGGAATGCTGGTGGAGTTTTGGATGAAAATGAAATTGTTGGCAAAATTCTCAGATGCCTTCCTGATGTCTACAAAATCAAGGTTGTTGCCATTGATGAATTCAGAGCCCATACAACTATCACAAGAGAGCAATTGGCTAGCAAATTGGCTGCATTTGAAATGATTGAGTTTGGAGATGATCCCCCCAAAACTGAATCTGCATTCAAAGCCAGTGCCTTTGTGAAAGGTAAACAAAGATTTGATATGGAGAAAACTCTTCAAGGAAGCTATCATGGTATGATCAAGCAAGAAGAGACTTGGAAGAGGAAGAAGTAGAAACAACTCAACTTGAAGCCCTCGTTGCAAAGAGACTGCCAAGAGGATTCAGTAAGTATGAAGGAAAATTACCCTTGAAGTGCTTCAACTGCAATAAGATTCATCATTTTACTTCAAGATGTCTGGAAAGATCTGCAAGGTCAAATTCTAATAGACAAAGGTTCCAAAAGAATTGTTATTATGTTCATGAAGAAGATGATAATGAAGGAGTAACAGATGATGAATCAGAAATAGGAAACAAATCTGGAAATGAATGGGTGTTTATTGCCATCAAGGAAGAAGATCCAATATCCTCTGAATCTGTTAATCATAAGGTTGTAGAAAGAGCTTTGGCTGCCCAAGTTGAAGAAAAGGATGATTGGGTTATTGACAGTGGATGCTCTCACCATATGACTGGTGACAAAAACAAGTTCCTAGACTTGGAAAGGTATGAAGGAGGAATGGTAAAGTTTGGTGATAAATTTGTTGGTAGAATCAGAGGTAGAGGAACTATTTCTTTTGATGGAAAGAGCAAAACTGGTAATGTACTGTATGTTGAAGGATTGAAGCACAATCTTCTCAGTGTTGGATAGTTGGTAGACAAAGGTTATGATCTCCAGTTCAAAAATGGAAGATGCAGGATCTTTGAAAGCTCCGGAACTGAGATTGCATCTGGTACTCAAACAAAAGGTAATATCTTCCATCTAGTTGGTTCTAATAAAAGTTGTTTGTTTGTTCAAGTTGATCAGAGTTGGCTATGGCATAGAAGGATGTGTCATGTAAATTTTGATAACATCATCAAGATAAGCAATACTCAGGCTGTAAGAGATCTTCCAAAATTGGTGAAACCTACAAATAGCTTGTGCAGAGAATGTCTACTGGGTAAATAGAGTAGAGTCTCATTCAAAAGCAAGGATTAGTCCTCTATCAGATTATTGGAATTAATTCATACTGATCTATGTGGTTTGACAAGAATCAAGAGTATGCAAGGTGATAGATATTTCATGTTACTAATTGATGACCATTCCCGAATGATGTGGGTTACCTTTCTGAAAGAGAAATCAGAAGCTTTTGAGAAGTTCAAAATCTTCAAGGCTATGGTAGAAAATCAAACCAAACTGAAACTGAAATGTCTGAGGTCTAATAGAGGTGGTGAATTCACATCAGGTGAATTCACATCAGGTGAATTCATAGATTTTTATGAAAAGCATGGTATAAAGAGACAGTTATCTGCTTCTAGGACTCCACAGCAGAATGGAGTAGTAGAGAGAAAGAACCAAACCATCCAGGACAATGATGATGGAAGCAAATGTTCCCCAGATGTTTTGGAGAGAAGCTGTCAGCACTGCAGTCTACACTCTCAATTGAGTTTAAATCAGAAGCAATACCGATAAGACTCCTTATGAACTTTGGTTTGGTATCACTCCTACTGTGAGATATTTTAGAGTATTTGGTAGCAAATGTTACATTAAAAGAGATGAAGATCTAGGAAAGTTTGATGCTAGAAGTGATGAAGGAATTTTCTTGGGTTACTCCACTCAAAGCAAAGCATACTGGTGTTACAATAAGAGACGAAGAAAGATAATAGAAAGTACAAATGTGAAGGTTGATGAAGGAATTGAGAAGCCCTCAAGGTTTTATGAATATGATGAAGATGATCAGAATGGTTCTCTGGTTCAAGGAGCTCAATCCTCCTTTGAAAGCCAGATTCAGACTGATCTGGTAAATCAGGAAGAAGAGGTTTGTCTAAATGAGCCTAATCAAGAAACAGTAGTGCAAGAAACTCCCAAAGTTCTAAGGTATGTAACTCTAAACCACTCTGAAGATCATATCATAGGTGACAAAAGCAAAGGGGTATAAACAAGGAGAATTGCTCAAAATTCAGATGAATGTTGTCTGATTTCAAAGATTGAACCTAAGACAATAAATGAAGCCTGGAATGATGAAAACTAGACCAAAGCAATGGAGGAAGAGTTGATGCAAATTGAGAAAAATTACACTTGGGATCTTGTTCCTAGACTTAGAAACAAGAATGTGATTGGAACCAAATGGGTCTTCCAGAACAAACTAAATGAAGTTGTTGAAGTAATCAGAAACAAAGCCAGATTGGTCTGCAAAGGCTACTCTCAAATAGAAGGAATTGATTTTGAAGAAACCTTTGCTCCGGTGGCAAGAATTGAAGCTGTCAAATTATTTCTTACATTTGCTGCCTTCAAAGACTTCAAGGTATATCAGATGGATGTCAAGTCTGCCTTCCTAAATGGTGATTTGGAAGAAGAAGTATATATTGAGCAACCAGATGGATTTCAATTATCTGATCATAGTGATATGGTCTGCAAGTTGAAGAAAGCCCTGTATGGATTGAAGCAAGCCCCAAGGGCTTGGTATGAAAGGTTGGATAAGCATCTTGTGTAGATTGGTTTCAACAAAGGTACTGCTGACAGTAACTTATATTTTAAAATTGATCATGAAAACATCTTGATTGTTGAAGTATTTGTTGATGATATCATCTTTGGAGGAAAAGATTGCATGTGTAAAACTTTTTCAAATCAAATGAAAAGTGAGTTTGAGATGTCCATGCTTGGTGAAATAAATTTCTTCTTGGGTCTGCAAATTACTCAAACAAAGAAAGGGATCTTCATTTCTCAGACCAAATATGTGAAAGAATTGTTGAGAAAATTTGGTATGGAAGATTCAAAGCCAATGAATACTCCCATGGCAACCGGATGCAAGTTGAGCAAAGATGATGACTCTCCCAAGGTGGATCAGACAAAATATAGGTCAATGATTGGAGGACTGTTGTATCTCACTCAAACTAGACTAGATATTATGTAGGTTGTTGGTCTTGTTGCTAGATTCCAAGCTGATCCTAGAGAATCTCATGTTATGGCAATCAAGAGGATTTTTAGATATCTAAAGGGGACAATTGAGTATGGTCTATGGTACCCTAGAGATCATGATTTCTCTCTTCATGCATCTACAGATGCAGATTGGGTAGGAGATGTGGATGACCGGAAGAGCACCAGTGGTGGAGCTTTCTTTTTGGGAAAATAATTGGTTTCTTGGCTAAGCAAGAAACAAGAGGCAATATCTTTGTCTACAACTGAAGCAGAATACATTGCAGCAGCAGGTAGTTGCACTCAAATCTTATGGATGAAGCAGATGCTAAGAGACATTAAAGTAGAATATGAGGAGCCTATCACAATTTTCTATGATAATTCAAGTGCAATAAATATTTCTAAGAATCTGGTGTTGCATTCTAAGACCAAGCACATATCTATCAAGTTTCACTTTCTGAGAGAGCAAGTGAACAAGGATAAAGTCATATTGGAGTATGTGCCCTCCAAGGATCAGATTGCAGATATTTTTACTAAACCTCTTCCAAAGGACTCTTTTGAGTATCTCAGGGAGAAGTTAGGGGTCATTGCCCCTCCGGTGATGAACTAGGATGCACTGATGTGCATCAGTCCGGTGCATATCACAGTCATATCTTGTGATTCAGATTGGTGATGGGCAGCTGCTACTCAGGGGGAGCAGCTGGTATGATTCTGATATGTTAAAATTGCAAGTATGAGCCTTTGCCATTGATGTCAAAGGGGGAGAGAAGACATGTGAAAAACAAGTGGTTGTTGATCAAAGGGGGAGTAGTAAAGGAAGAGAAAGACATGTGAAAAGTTGTTGCTGATAAGGGGAGCTGTGACAGAAAGGAGAAGTTCTTGTCTTGATGGTTTTTCACATCATATGTTGCCATCAATGACAAAGGGGGAGATTGTTGCAAGTATGAGGATAACTAGTGTTGTCATTGATGTCAACATAGTCATATTGCATTAATGAGAAGGATTGGATGAGCTGTGTGCTGAGGATATTGAGAAAATTAGCCTCAATCAGGAACAGTGAAGAATAGTGATGACATTAAGGTAAAAGTCTAAGATAAAGTAAAGATCAGAGGATGCGGTTTAAAGGGTTTTTAGATATGAGTCTTGAGATGCTCAAGTCAAGATTTCAGAGGTCTGCATGAATATATGAAGAAGTTATGGTCACTCTAGTAGAACCAGTTCTAGCAAATGTTCAGTGGTGACAGAGTGTCACAGATTGGTCCGGTGAGCTTCAAAATTGCATTATCTCATTTTGCGGATTGGAGGGAGTGTTGAAGAAGTCAATATGAAGTGACAACTAGATTTGTTCATGGTTTGGAGGTCGAAAGTACCTTTTTCAGTATGACAGTGGCGATAGACTATGTTCTTGAAGTTCTGGATGAAAAAGAGAAGAATTCTAGTAAGTTGATAAAGTGCGGATGTTATTGGTGACTCAGGAAAGGTTTTGGTGATATTTGGATCATGTACAATTCTTATAGGTAGTCTGCATTGAAGTTGGAGTTTGTATTTGAAGAATTACCACTGGGTATTGGTGTTCTTCTTTAGACTGGCCAACCGGATGTGTTACATGTCTTGCAAATGACCTTATAGGTGTTTTCTGACTTAGATGATTGTTCCTAAGTCGATGCCTTGTATAAATAAAGGTTTGTGAATTCATTTTGTAATGTGTCTTGGAGCGGAGAAGTGGGGATAGCGAAGAGAAGTGCGAAAGGCAGAGCAAGAGCTTTTGGGCTTAAATGGAACTGATCCAAGCATGGTAAAGATGTCAATCTCTAGTTCAAGTTTGTAATACTTGTTACTTTGTAGACAGTGTGTCTCCTGTAGGTAGTGTGCCTCTTGTGAGTAGTGTGCTCGGGCAGTGAGCTCTAATTGCCATCTATTTTTCATATTCTTCTAATAGAGAATAATCCTTGGGTTAATCACCCCGTGGTTTTTCCCTTGACCAGGTTTCCACGTCAAAATCTTGGTGTCTCATGTGTTGATATGTATCTGCTCTGGTGTTTATGCTTTATGCTTTCATGAATGATTAATTGATATACTATTAAATAACAAAGAGGATTTAAGTGTTTGAATTACAAGCAAGTTTTGGACAACTGATTCACCCCCCCTCTCAGTTGTCTGTCCTGAATCCAACATTACCATCATTAGTTATAGCCAGTTCTTCAAGTGGTTCTTGCTCTTGCTCTAGTTCTACATCTTTATATGTACTCATCTCCTCTTCCTTCTCTCCTTCTTTGGCCAAGTTTCTCCAATTTATCATTATATTTTCTTGGGATGCCTTGAAAACTTCCTCTATTTGACCTTTCTCTGGAGGGCTGTCGGATATGTTAATGATTTCAACATTGACTATCTCAGTTAGAGGTTCATTTGGAACTTCATTACTTACTTCCATCAATACATCTTCCTCTACCCCAGGTAATAATTCTACTTCAGGCTCCTGCAAACCCAATTTTGCACATACTTTCTCAATTTCGGGAAGCAAAGGTACGAGCAAAGAGGTTGAATCTGTGGGTATTTGTGAAATAGGAATTACAGAGGATATGGGTGGTGTAGGCATGTTGGTCTACGTTAGATTAGTTAATATTGTTGACAAGGTAGAAGAGATCACAAGGGGTGAAGGAAAAGGTAGTGAAGGTAGAGGAAGAGAAGGTGAAAGGATGGTGGAAATAGGAGGTAATGCTATGGGTGTGGATAATTGAGTGGTAGAAGTAGAAAGTGAAGGTGTAGTAGTAGTAGAAGGATATGAAGTGGTAGCAGTGGAGGAAATAGGACTGCTAGGGGCATTGGAAGATATTTCCAATGAGTAGGAAATAGTTGAAATGGTGGAGGTAAGAGAGGTGGTAGCATGGGATGTTTCTTGGACAATGGCAGCTGAGGTCATGGGTGAAGTGGGTGCAGTAGTAGTAGAAGTAGTAGAGGAAGAAGTAGTAGTAGAAGCTACAGAGGTTGGGGCAGCTATGCTTACACTTGGAGTAGCAGGAGATGGGGAGGTTGGTAGATTAGTATCTTCTTGTGTTACAACATCCTCCTTAGTTACCTCCTTCGTGCACTAACTTTCTTGGTCTTAGAACCATCCCAGGGCCACTTGGCATATCTCTTTTCTTGGAGGCCCTTGTCCTGGTGGAAGGAGGCTGGTCTTTCTTTGAAGAAGGCCTTGCAGATGGCTTCTTAACTTTCCTTTCTTTTTCTACCAAAGATATATGTTCTTCATTATCTGACTTCTACTTCTCAATTGGCTCTGCCTCATCTGTGACATTCATTGGTTCATCCTCCTCACCTCTAGAGTCCTTGTTTGATTCTAATGCAGTATAGGTAAGTTGTACTCCTTGTCTCTCCAAAGCAACTATTTGACCTCTTACCTAGGCCTTGCTCAATCTAATTAGTTCTTTTATTATGGTATCTAATAAGCTTTCCTCTACATTAGCCCAATTTGGTAGTGGGATTGATTTATGGTATTGGGTTTCCCAAGCTCCTCTGACCATAACATTATCATCATCTTCTAACTGATATGGCACTGCAATAATGTGGAACTTCCTGATGAAGGCTAGAGATAGCCTTGAATGAGCCTTCTTCATAACTTCATAGTCATCCATGTAGTTGGCCCAAAAGTCTTCAGTATGTATCTTATGAAACAATTTCTTACTTACGAATCTTTCCATTACCTTATTCGGATCAAAATGATCCCTTGCATTGTAGAAATTGAAGTTGAGGAGTTGAAGTTCCTTGTCAAAATGTTCTACTGATGCCAAGGAAGGGCATACATAATTCACCTTGCCAAACCCGATAGGAAACTGAACATTGGTTTTTTGTAAGTGCTTAAGTTTCTCAGCACAAGTTTTCAACTGTCTAGTGAATTCTAGAAGCACTATTTTTTCATCAAGATAGTGGGAAGTCTATAAGCCATCCCAGTGAAGCATTGTACTCTTAGATATGTGAACTTTTCAAATTGAATATACCATCTACCATATATGGTTAATTCATTCATTGCTTCAGTGGAAATCCTCAAGGTTGTATTATGTTGCAACAATCTAGCTATATACATTGTAAAAGAATCATTCACCCTTTTAAAGTGTATCAGAGATTGAGATGAGGTTAGCCGCGGGTAACACTCATATACTTTTACTTGGGTTTTCTCGTCATTTCCAACTTCTCCAATCTTAGGATTTGGGACCAGTGAAACTTAGTTCCTTTCAATATCTCAATTATGATAACGAACATCCACCCCTCAAAAGTGGAGGATGTAGGTAATCCATATATTCTTCTTAGAAAGGTTATCAAATCACCAATCCCATCATGGAAATCACTTCTATATGGCACTTGGGGAAACTTGCTAAGGGCAGACCTTTTGCTTTTGGCCCAATGATCATTCATGTGTTTCTTGCATCCATCCACATCTTTGTTGTAAGTCTCCTCTGATGCTTGTTTGTCTGGCATGGTCATAACTATGTGCCATGGAATATCAAAGGTCTCAGCCAGAGAGGGTGGGCTTAAATTAGCCAGGATATCCCCATTAGTAGTTTGGATTGTCCTTGTCATGATATCATATCCATCTGCACATGTTACCATCAATTCTGCACACTGTATTGAGGTGGGGAAGGCAACAGCCTATGATATACCACTATCTTTGAGTGGTTTGGCCCTAGGAGTTGGATTTAGGCCAAATATTCTCATTTTGAAGTCATCTAAGTCTATGTGACCTAGATCTGTGTCTCCTATATCACTCCATCTGGAATGAATCTTAGTCTCTAGAGGGATACCTTTGAATTCATATTTCATGGTTTGAGCTCAAGCATGCATCTAATTTGCAGGACTGGACCTTATAAGTTTGATACCTTGAGAATATTCCATGAACTACTAAGTCTGAGATGAATTTAATGAATTTGCTAACACTACTGAAATGCCCTCTTTAAAGAATCACAAATCTAACAGTTATTATCATTGTACCTACTTCATAGGAATTCACCATTAATGCATGCAAAAATTTAATGTTAAAAGACATCTCATTGGAAGCATGAAATACATCATTATCTACGTTTACAACATTAACTACATCATTTTTGACATTTTCCCTTTGGAAATTCTTAAAACACAGTCATTGTTGAGTACTTGTGACTCAGATTACAAGCATCGACGAGAGCTGTGCTTTGTCTTAGCGATCACATTGTTCATATTAGGTTGTTCTGTGTATCAGCAAGACATGAACTATCGGTGTGATCTGAGAGACTATCACCAATGTGTTATGTTATTCCGATGGTTGGACATCAGCATGACAATCGTTATCGGCATAGTTTGCAAATGTCACTTCGATAGTGTTGGGTCACTCTGATGGAGTTTGAGCATCGGTGAGACATGTGACATCGGCGTGGTTGGAAGATGTCTCTCCGGTACTTCGTGTTACACCAACGAAGGTTTGACATCAGCGAGACATGCCACTTCGGCATGAGTCTCTCCAACACTTCGGGCTACTCTGATGAGGTCTTGATATCAGCAAGACATGGGACTTTGCTATGAATCTCTTCAATGGACCTCGTTACTCCGATGAACTGTTGAAGGCTAGAGTCGGCAAGACTTCTTTGATTGGTGCAGTGTTGAGACGTCACTCCAATGAGCTTGGTCTGTCCGATGGTTCGTTAATGTTTGACTGGCTGGGGTCGTCGATGGTAAAAGTGCCGATGATAGACTTACCACGTGTTCATGCATATATGTTGTTGCTATGTTTGTCAACTGATGCATGTGGTATTATTTAGTTCTCATGAATATGAACAGTTACGAATTGTTAAAAATGAACTATCAAACATTTGGAAGTTGTAACGGTCTGCGACGATTGTTCTATTTCTGTAATGTGAGATGCACGACAAAAAAAAGAGGAGAGAGTGTGTTCTGTGTGAACAGAGGAGTTAGAATAGAGTTCTGGTGAAGCATCTCTCTCGGTGATGTCTTGTACTGTATGTTGTTTGTGACATGATAATAGTATGAAGGACTAACCAGAGTGTTGTGATTAGAACTTTATGAAGGGTTATGCTACCAGTTATTCTTCTAGAGGAGCAAGATGCTAATCTCCATGAAAGGCTTAATGCTAGATATGTATTGTAACTATATTATCTGTTGCTAAATAATACATTGGCAATCTGGGCTTTTGGAGTGTGGGGTTTTTTTACCCGTAAGGGTTTTCCCCACTTAAATCTATGTTTTTTGTTCTATCTTTCATGTTTAATATTTCTGCTATTGAAATTGGTTAATGTTGCTTGTGCTTTCCTCTAAGGGTTAATGTTGGAAATGAACTATGTCTGATTCCGCTTTGTAGCATAGTTGTGCATGTTTTTTGGAGCGATTGAAAAGAACTTAAATCTGTCAAAGACACCACTGTTCTTAGAAATATGTTTTGAGATGCTCTCATTTCCTTACAAGTGCTATCAAGGCCTTCTTCTAGGATTTGCTTTGTTGCTCTTATATGTACATTTGTGTACTACATGTGTTTGCATGTAAGAGTTCTTGGTGTATAATGTCTAGGTATTCCTTCTGTGATGATTTCTTAGTGTGACAGGCTTGAGGGAATCTGAAGAAATCGTTTGATGTTTTGATCCTTTTTTTGAGTGAAGTTTGGCAGTTGATCTTGTTTTCCTATTTCAGTAGTGCTTGAAAGATAGTGAAGCTGAAGAGACTGGAGCTGGTCATGATGTGGCTTGAGGCTCTTAGTTGATAGTGAATAATCCTATTGCATGGGGTGGATTATGCTATGTGGTTATGTCTCTGTAATAAATTTCATATTGGGTGTCTGTGTGAGAGGCTTCCTTGTGATATGAAGAAGTTTATGTTGCTGCTCAGCCATGGAGAAGTGTGCTTATGCTGGGTGTTTTCACCTAGTATTGGAAAGCATTATTTCTGTTGCCCCAGTTGCATAAAGGCTATGGAGTTGATCATTGGAAGATCTGGATGCTTCTGTAATAGCTTGATTCTCTCGGATGTATGTACATGTTGGTGGTTAAGGAATTGGTCTACAAGTGGGCCTGAAGTTCTTGAACTACTATTTCCTTAAATGGATATTTTGTACTTGCATGACTCAAATTCATGTTTTTTTGGATTTGAGGGTTTTTATAGTTTTTTCCTTAAAATCTATGGTTATGCATATTCATGATGATCCATTATTTTGGTTTAACTATTATGGAATTAATGTTGCAGACTTTTGAGTCATCCAGATGTGAAGTGGAATGGATGTGCATGGGTGTTTTTCAAACACAGTGGTTTTGCAGGTTTTACACAGTCAAGAGAAAAACTTGTGGTTTTTTTAAGCTGCAGTTAAGCTATTTTCTAGACCCTATTTTTGGGGTGGTACTGGATGAGATAGTTGCAGTCTTGTGGGAGTGTTGGTATCTGATAAGTCACTCAGCATTTCTGCGGTGATGTTTTTTATGGATTCTTTGACTATGTTGCTCAGGTTGTGGACTGGTTTGGCAAATCAGATTGTAAGTAATCTGGTGTTTTTTGTCATGTTGTCCACATAGTTATTTGCCTCTTGAGATCTTAGTTTTGTAGTTTTTAGTGCGATAGTGAGTTTGTGTGATGCATTGATTGGATCTATGAGTTATGCAGTTTTGTGGGCTAGCCACCTATTAAGCTACAATGAGATGACTCAGATGTGGATTGTCTATATTCACAAGATCGTTCATTATTTATGTAGACTTGTTAGCTCGCCTTGTTTGTGGTCACTTATGCATTGGTGTGATTGCATTGGGATAAAAGGGTGGATAATATAAAGTACCTGAATAGTCAGTAATCTATAGCATGTGTATCATGATGTTATGTATAGCTTGGATACACAGTTCAGTGTAAGCTTTTGACAGTGATGTATTTTCTTGGTTTGGAGATCTTGGTGCCATTTGTTTTTATTGATGTGTTAATATGTGGACCTAGAATATTTTCAGATGAGAAGATGTTTGGTCATGTTGCTTGGAAAGCTCGGTTGCCATAGTTTAGTGGGAGCTTTAGCAATGATTGCAGTTTCATCACTTAGTGATGCATGATCTTCTTTAGTGTTGTAGATGTTACTAGGAGGAGCTCTTAGATCCTGTTGCTACAGAAGGGTTCCTTCACATTTACCGAGGCACTATTTGAGGATGTGTAACATGTTAGAGTCATGAAAGATTCATGAAATCCTTGGCTGAGGTGTTGGTGATGCTTGACAGGTGATGTTGGTTTAGAGTTTGGTTTATTTCATGTCATGGTATTTTCTTGAATTCTTCTTTTGAGTTTTGACATGATACATTGCTCATGAGACCATGGTTATGTTCATTCGAAGCATGGAATCTCCTAAGGGAGATGATAAGATCATGATGTCTTGATAACTTCCCTTTATAGCTCAGTGGAGCTTTGATAGTGGTCTAGAAACTTTTCTATGTTTGGGTACATTTATTATTTGCTTGATTACTTCATAGTGGTGTAGTGATGTAGTTGGAGTTTAGCATGAGGTGATTGTTTGTAGGTACTCATGGATACATGGAGAATAAGGTGAGACTATATATGTTGTGCTTATTTATATTTTGTAGCAGGAGGTTTAAGGAGTCTTTACCTTGATAGAATGTGAGTTCAACAAAAGATCTAGAGGAGATTGTTCTTGGAGAAAGTCATTGGGACTTGGATATCTTGGAAGAACATTCTCATTCCCCACTCTTGGTCTGCTCGGTAGTTTATTACTTGAGAGGTATTGCCCATTGTTTTCTCTCAGGTGTGTTGTGCTTTCTTTCATAGATATGAATCTTGAGCTGCTATTAGATGGTTCTGGAGGATTCATTGTGAGAGATTGATAGCATGATTATCTCCTTTTGCATTTAAGTTTAAAGATATCATTCATTGATGAGAATGTTAGGAGATGGCTTTATGGGTTGATTTCCTGAAATGGGAAATAGATTAGTTTGATCTTCTTTGGTTAGAGAGGCTTACATCCATATTAGTTGCATGATTACATATGTTGAATTTGATCTCTTGAGATTGAATGTCTATTTGGATTTTGTTATGTTGTTCTCTTTTGGGTGTTTTGAAGGAGATCATACTTGACACAGTTGGCATTCAGAAGTGTATGTAGAAGGATTGTCTATAGGTATATGATGTGTAGTGTTTCTCTTGCTCTCAGTTATTTTTCTAATGGCGTGTTTCACATTACATTGGTTTGAGGTTTTGTTTGAAGGTAAAGTGATCACTAGTTTGTGGTCATGTGATTTCACTTATGTTCTTGGGTGATAGCATGAAGGTTCTGTTATCTCTTTCATTGTTGGGTGTGAAGAACTTGAGAGTTTTCTAGACTGGTGGTGAGATGTACAGGGTATTGATTTACAGATTTTGCATATCATGGTAGATGTTCCTACAATGCTACATGATGTTTACACTTTCTATGTGATGCTATTGGTGGACTTTGTATACCATGATCTTTTTCAGATCTGCATTAACCATGTAGTGGGAGTTCTTGGATGTGTTTCGTCTTCTTCGATTGGTTGACACATGGAGCTTGTATTTGCAGTTGATGGGTGTATATGTAGGTGGCATGAGTCTGCTAATGAATACCTTCAAGGTATGGATGATTGGATGGACTAGAACTTGCTATGTGTGCTATTTTCAGTCACATGGGTTTTGTTCAAATTGGATGGGTGCAGTCAATTTTCTGATTGTTGTTCTAGCTAATGTTCTATCTTGTTTTTGGCAGATGGCTTCATGGTTGTGTTCAGGATGAATCTTTGAAGTTGATAATATTGTGCTTCTAGGTAGCTTGTGAGCATAGTGGAGTGGATGTAGTATTAACTTTGGTTCTGTGACTTGGAGCATTGATGGTTTCCTATAATTCCTTCATCAAGTGGGAGAATGTTGAGTACTTGTGACTCAGATTACAGGCATCGACGAGAGCTGTGCTTTGTCTCAGCAATCACATTGTTCATAGTGGGTTGTTCTGTGTATCAGCAAGACATGAACTATTGGTGTGATCTGAGAGACTATCACCAATGTGTTATGTTATTTTGATAGTTGGACATCTGCATGACAATCACCATTGGCACAATTTGTAAATGTCACTTTGACAGTGTTGGGTCACTTCGATGGAGGTTGAGCATTAGTGAGACATGTGACATCAGCGTGGTTGGAATATGTCTCTCTAGTACTTAGTGTTACATCAACGAAGGTTTGACATCGGTGAGACATGCCACTTTGATATGAGTCTCTCTGACACTTCAGGCTACTTCGATGAGGTCTTGATATCGGCAGGACATGGGACTTCGCTATGAATCTCTTTGATGGACCTCGTTACTCTAATGAACTATTGAAGGCTAGAGTCGGCAAGACTTCTTCGATCAGTGCAGTGTTGAGACGTCACTCTGATGAGCTTGGTCTGTTCGATGGTTTGTTAATGTTTGACCGGCTAGGGTCATCAGCGGCAAAAGCGCTGACGATAGACTTACCATGTGTTCATGCATATATGTTGTTGCTATGTTTGTCAACTAATGCATGTGGGATTATTTAGTTCTCATGAATACGAATGGTTGCGAATGGTGAAAAATGAATTGTCAAACATTTGGAAGTTGTAACGGTCTACAATGATTGTTCTATTTCTGTAATGTGAGATGTGACAAAAAAAAGGAGAGAGTGCATTTTGTGTGAATAGAGGAGTTAGAATAGAGTTCTGGTGAAGCATCTCTCTTGGTGATGTCCTGTACTGTATGCTGTTTGTGACATGATAACAGTATGAAGGACTAACCAGAGTGCTGTGATTAGAACTTTGTGAAGGGTTATGCTACCAATTATTCTTCCAGAGGAGCAAGATGCTAATCTCTATGAAAGGCTTAATGCCAGCTTTGTATTGTAACTGTATTTTCTATTGCTAAATAATACAATGGCAATCTGGGCTTTTGGAGTGTGTGGTTTTTTACCCGTAAGGGTTTTCCCCACGTAAATCTATGTTTTTTTTTCTATCTTTCATGTTTAATATTTCTACTATTGAAATTGGTTAATGTTGCTAGTACTTTCCTCTAAGGGTTAATGTTGGAAATGAACTATGTCTGATTCTGCTTTGTGGCATAGTTGTGCATGTTTTTTGGAGCAATTGAAAAGAATTTAAATCTGTCAAAGACACCACTATTCTTAGAAATACGTTCTGAGATGCTCTCATTTCCTTACAGTCATTTTGCATCATTTGCACTAGTTTTAGGGTTTACCGACCTGTAGGTAGAAAAGCGCTAAAATTAAGGTCCATCGAACTTAGTGGGAAAAATGGGCTCATCTGACCCAAGGTTCTATTAGTGTTTATATGTTTTCTTTCTTTTGCGTGGGTTTTCAACGTTACCGACTTGCGTGACTTTTGAAGGTCACTGACCTTTCATTGGTTGTTTAGTTAGTTGGTCAGATTTTAGCACAAGGATATTGGGATCACAATTGTACAGGATTTGGCTTCGTCAAACCTGTGTGAGATTTGAGGTCAATCGACTGAGTCAGTGAAGGCACATTTTAGCACAAGGTTAGATGGGATTAATTTTGGCGCAGATCCATTCTACTTGTTTCCAATGGGACTTTCAATGGTTACTGACTAGTAGAATTTTCTCGATCATCTGACTAAGTCAGAGAGAAAGTATTTTAGCCCAAAGTTGCTGCTGAGTTTTTTTAGAGCAAAATGACTTTCAGAACCTTCCAACCAAATTGGTTTCATTGTGGAGGTTGGAGGGTCGAGTTCTGGCACCAAGAAAAATTTGGGTCTTAGTGCTAGTTTAGACATCTGCCGACTGACTAGGTAAGTCTTAGGTTTTTTAAGGTTGGTTGGACAAGGTTTTAATGCAGAGGGCTTCAAGCTCACTAAAAATTTTAACATGTTTTCTCCATTTTACCAGTGGTGTCTAAAAGACTAAGTTTTTTGTTCTTCCTAGGGTTTCTAATTAGCAAACACAGTTTATCACAAAACCCTAGAATGTACTTAGATTTATGTGCTTAAGAATAAAAGAAACCCTAAATAAAATTGAAACCCTAAGTGCAAGATCTGGCTCCTACCTGGTTGGACTGGGTTGGGTTGAACTTGAAATGTGCAGGTAGGAGGAGCGATCACCGATTCGAATATGCGAGCCTTGAGCAGCATAGGTCTTCACAAGCTCTCAAAAGGTATATGTTTAAAGTGAAATGAGCTTTAGATGAGGGAAAATCTCCTTTATACCCCAGTTAAATTGCCATTAATGCTAGAGCGTACGTGTTGTCAGTTGAGTGCTCTGGCGAGTTAGGGTTTGAACAAATTTTGATTGCTTTTGACTTGGTGGGGAAATCAGGTGTGATGGACCTAGTTGGTGAATGGTCATTCTAATGTGATGACAACAGACTCACTTTATGTCATTTGTGGGATTTTGAGGTGCTTCAAGTGTGTGGGGATTTTGGTGCTCTCTGACTTAGTCTGTAATCAAGCAATGCAACGTAAGTCAGAGGCACTAGATTTCAGCGCTAAGCCCATCGGGGGTGGAAACAATGATAAAGTTGGTAACAAATGCTTTTAGCACAAAGTTGGTCAGGTAGAAATTTAGTGCAATGGTTGGATAAGGGACTTTTTAGTGCAATAGTCAGTTAGGAAGCATTTCAGCGTAAAGGGAAAATCAGACCTAGCAATGGTAATGTAAAGGACTTGACCTAGCAGATTTTTTTGAAATAATTTTCAACATCACTGTTCAAATATGGAAAAAATGCACCTTGACCACTTGACCACTTAGGAGGTGAAAAATCTACTAGACACTCTAGACCAAATTTGAAAGAGGGGGTCACTATTTTTTGAAATGGGGCATGTGTGTGAGGTACAACAGTATCTTGATCTAAAACTATGCTCTTTGGTAGACCGTGTAATCTCACCACCTCCCTGAAAATAACTCTACAATATGAATAGCATCATTATTCTTCTTGCAAGGAATAAAATGTGTACAAGTAATGGCTGATATACCCCTATATTCTAACTTGTTCCTTTTGCCATCTAACACACTCTGCAACTCTGCACAAATTTCCTCACATCCTACTGCAACTGTGGCCAATAATAATTTTTACCAACAATAGCAATGGTCTTATCTTGACGAAATTGTTTAGCCAATCCTCCACTATGCTTGTCCTTAATTAGGTTCTCTCTCATTGAACTCCTTGGAATGCACAACTGGCTTCGTCTAAACAACATGCCATCTTGGATTATGAAATCTAACCATTTTTTCCTGTCCAAAGTAATAGGTTCCAAACAAGCTTCCCAGGCCTCTGCAAAATCTAGATCTTTAGGATACAAACTTTTGAGCTCATTGAACCCAATAACCTCTATCTTCATTTCTGTCAACAAATTTTGCCTTTTGCTCAAGGCATCTACAACTCTGTTGGACTTCCCACTCCTATGCTTCAAAACAAAAGTATAGCTTTGCAAAAACTCAACCTATTTTAAGTGCCTTTGATTTGACTTTCCTTGACTATTAAGATACTGCAAAGCCTAATGATCAATATATAAAACAAACTCCTTTGGTAACAAATAATGTCTCCATTTCTTCAAAGCCTGAACTATTGCATAAAACTCCTAATCATAAACAAAATACTTTTTCTTGGCATCATTAAGCTTCTCACTAAAATAGGCAATGTGCTTACCTTCTTGGCTCAAAACAACTCCTATAGCACTACCACTAGCATCACAATCTACTTGAAATACCTTATTGAAATCTGGAAGTGCCAAAACAAGTTGCTCTATGACTTTCTGCTTCAATGTATCAAAGTTTTTATCTTCTCCTTTAGTCCATCTAAACTCTTTTATATCCCCTCCCATTGTCTCAATTAGGGGTGCACAAATGCTACTAAAATTTCTGATAACATTTTGTAAAAACTTGCCAAACCATGAAAAGATCTTACCTCGGAAGCACTCTTTGGTGTAGGCCATTCAATGATAGCCCTCACCTTCTCTAGATCCATCTTAAGACCTTCCTTTAAGACAAGAAATCCCAGGTATACCAACTCTTTCTTTGCAAAACTACTTTTCTTTAGATTAATCAATAACTTCTCTTCTCCTAACTTCTCTAAACTCTTCTGATATGCATCAGATACTCATCCCAAGTCTTACTAAAAATCAAAATATCATCCAAATAAACAATAACAAAACTTACCAAAAATTCTTTCAATACCTCGTTCATGAGCCACATGAATGTGCTCGGTGCATTGGTTAGCCCAAATGGCATGACTAACCACTCATACAAACCTTCTTTGGTTTTGAAGGTTGTCTTCCACTTGTCTCCTTCTCTGATATGGATTTGGTAATACCTACTCTTTAGGTCAATCTTTGTGAAGTACTTGGATCCACTCAAACAGTCCATTATGTTATCCATTCTAGGCAATGGAAATCTATACTTGATCATGATCTTATTGATGGCTCGAGATTCTGTACATATTCTCCACTCTCATCTTTCTTTGGTGCTAGTCTTGTAGGTACCCCACAGGGACTTAGGCTCTCTCTTATCAATCCCTTTCTCAACAACTCCTGAACTTGTTTGTTCAACTCTTCACTCTTGGCTAGAGTCATTCTATGGGCTGCCTATGGGGCAAGCTGGCTCTTGGTACCAAATCTATTTTATGACTTATCTTCCTTACTAGTGGTAAACCTTCTGGTACATTACCAGAGATAATATCTTGAAATTCTTCCAACATTTCTGAGACTTCTTTTGGTACATCTTCACATTTCTCTTGATTAATCTTAGGAATCAATGCAAAGTAATTATGGTCATGCTTCATTCCCTCCAAAAATTTTCTACCATCTACCAAGCAAATTTTATCAGTACTACATACCTTTTCTTCCACTTCCTTCAAGGGCTTCAACTTATGACGAACTCCATCCTTTGTTAGGGAATATGTGTTTGCATGATCATCATGGACAACAGTCCTATCATACTGCCACGGCCTCCCCAATAGCATATGACATGCATCCATCGGTATGATATCACACAACACCTCATCATGGTACTCCCCAATCTTGAACTTCCCTAAACACTACTCATTAACCAAATCTCTATGGTCCTTCTATAACCATGCAATCCGATATCGATGTGAATGCTTTCTTCTTGTCAACTTCAACTTATCAACCATCTCCTCTGAAACAAGATTGTCAGTGCTTCCATTATCAATAGTAATATCACAACAGTTACCTTCACATTTGTACCTTATGGAGAATTAACTCTTCCTTTGATTGGGTTCTTTCTCCTCATTCAAGAAAGTTCTTCTGACAACTAGGGTTTCTCCCCTTTCAGCATCTTCAGAACACTCAGACTACGCATCTTCATCTACATGTGCAACTCATGCATTACCTTCAGGTCTTCTATTTTTCTTCCTTGATGTTGCGAACACTCGTATGCTCGATGCCATTCTTCTCCACATTGGAAACAGGTTCCTTTGAAACCTCCTCTTCTAGGTCCTTGCCTAGGTCTGCCTCTTCCTCTTTGCTCACCATTGTTCTGGTCATGAGGGCAGTAGGCATTATCCCCTCTCTAATTTTGAGTGATGTTAGCTTCTTCACTTTTCTTTTGATATTCATTATGGCCTCCATATGGTCTTCCACCAGTTCTTCTACTTTGACCTTTTCCCCTTTGCTTGGTATCAAATCTTTTATTTAGCTTCTCTTCCACCTTTAGAGAAAATTGGTACGCATCTTCTATGGTGGTCATTCTGACCAAGCTCAGCTCCTCTTGAATACTCGGCCTCAACCCATTAATGTAACGGGCTACCTTCTCCTTGTTGGGATCTGCATGGCCTGTCCTGATAGTAATTTTATAAAACTCTTCTATATACTCCTTAATAGACTTGTTACCTTGCTTCAGTCATTGCAGCTTCTTTAGTAGCTCCATCTCATAGTCCACAGGAATGAATTGCTTCTTCAGTTTATCCACCATCTGACCCAATTTGGTGATCTTTCCTTTTCCTCTTATGTTCCTCTGTAATTGGACCTCTTTCCACCAAATACTGGCGTGGCCCGTCAACTTTATTTTTGCAAACTTGACCTGATTTGGGTCCTCCACATCTTCATACTTGAAATACTCCTTCATGTCATTGATCCAATCAATAAGTTGTTCTAGATTCAAATCTCTAGAATATGTAGAAACTTCAATCCTGGGTCTCTTTTCGATCTTCAAAATGGACCTCAACAACCTAACTTCTGCAGGATCTCCTATAGCTTCTTGTTCTTCCTCAGATAGCTCTTCTTCAGCTTCATCCTTACTTTCTTCTCTTGTTCTTAGATCAAACCCTCTTTGCAGCTCCTCTTGCAATATGATTTATTCATGGAGGCATGTTGATCTTTGCAGCAAACCCACAACCTCAGGTCCTGGTGCAAACGGCCTCATAGTCGGTGATCTGTCTACACACTCAAGAACCCTTGGTCTAATACCAATTGATGAATGGGTAAATCATAAAACATGTAACAACAAAAATTACACATAGAAAATAGAACTTTCTTTTATTGATTTGGACAACTTATTACATTATAGAAGCTCAAATACAATTAGAGGAATCAACCCTCCATAGGCTACAACACATTACAACTTCCTATCACAAGACTCTCGAATCATCTACCTTTTGTAACCCCAAATCAACTAGGGTTTCTATTTTCCTGCCTATTCTTGACTCCACACTTGTCCCCTTAACTCCACTACTAGCCAGGGTTCCCAAAATAGTCATAAATAGCACTTTTTGGTGGCCTCCAGCTAAATTTTGAAATTTGTAACTCCCTCCAAAAGTAGGTCAACTTTTGGGAAGCATAACTTTTGATTCAGGTGTCCGATTGACGAACCATTTTAAGCATCGGAAATCTCACGATGTGAAATATCATGTTGGAAATTCGTAAACAAATTTTTGTCAAATTTTTGGAACATTATGAGATGTTTTAGTGCCTCATATCTTATTTCAGAATATTTCAGGGGCGTTTTAGAAAATAAAAACTTTAATATCTTTTAGCTCACAAATGATCTTTGCCTGATTCCTTCGCCAAATGTCTTATATTAAAGTTATGAAGATTTTTGTAAGTTTTTACTTCAATCTGTGCCCAAATGCAAACTTTTCTCAAATGGCAGGTAAACTTTCCAAAACTGGCAGTTTGCTAATTTTAGCAGTTTTGGAAAAACTGAAAGTCCTACATCATTATTCAAGAGATTATGGAACTAAAAATACTAATTATGGAAAGAAATGAAAACAACTATAATGATTTTGAAGCAACATATTTTTGGGTGATACAAGATTGCCCTTACACCACTGGATGCTCCTGCATCAATGGTTGCGGCTGTTCCAGTGAACATGTGCTTATAGTTAGGGTTGGGTCTATCAAAAAGTGTAAATATCTCCTATTATTGAAAATGTGAACTACAGTAAGTAATACTAAAACATTCAATACCTCAATGGAAATAAGACAAATACAAATAAACAAATGTGGATGATTATGCAATGAGACTATAATGCAATAACTAAGATGAATGATGGAGATAATGATAAGCAACCATGGTTGATGATAATGAGATGAGGATAATGGGATTACAATGCAAATGAGTGGAGCCAAAGGCACGCTTGGGAGATATGGTGGATTTTATACATAATGTATATACTAAGCTCTTGTGAATGATCCAAAGGAGGGAGAGATACCTCCCTTTTATAGGCTTAGGAGAGGCCAAGTCCATGTGTCACAAGATCCATGGTTGGAGGAGTTTTCTGTGACATGTACAGTTGAGATGGAGTTGGTTGGGATGGGAAACTAAAGGTGGGGAATGTTCCTCCAATGATGACAAGGTGGAGAGAAAAGTGTGAGCATGAGGCCACTTGTCACAATGCTCTCAAAGACCTGTGAGTTAAAAGTGGAAGACTTTGAGAAGATTGTGTAAAGAGGACTCTTGGTTGTTGGAATGTGAGAGATAAAGAAGGATTTGAAAGACATGTGTCTTTGACCATGGAGATGATTGAGAAATAATAGGACACATGTGGAGAAGAAATAGGGATGGTTAGAGGATAAATAGGACATGTGGGTGAGGATAATTATATAATTAAATATTTAAAAATATTCAATTATGTGTGTAACATGGCGAGGTGTATAGTATGACATGGAGGAATGACATGGATTAGTGGCATGGAATTTAAACATAGGACTTTGACTAAGAGGATGCAATTAAATAATTTAGGATTATTTAATTGGATATGACATTAGAGGAATTAGGATACTTAATTAAATAAATTAATTTTTATTTAATTATTTGAAATAATGAACAATTAAATAAATTGGGATATTTATTCAATTGATAGATGAACAAGAATAAAACAAATATTAAAATATTTATTTAATTCCACACGAGCCATTTTTAGGTGTATACATTTTGCCCCTCTTTGATGCAATGTGTTTTATCATGGTGTTTCAAAAAATAAAAACTTGCTGACTATGATACATGCCTCAATTTACCCCTGATATAGGTTTACTGATAGTAGGATGCCCCCTCGAGAGATTGGTCAGGTTGGATGGTTTTAGAAAAAAGATGACAAATAATCTCACAATGAACAATAATGATAAATGATGGCTAAGAAAACAGAGGATGCAAGATAAGGGATGGATGAAAGAGTTGAATGACATGCTACGCAAGGTAAAATGATAACACACACAAGCAAGTAAGCAAGTATGCACAAACAATACAAGAACAAATGAGGTATTTCCCCTGTCAAGCTGTAAACCAATGATTAATTGATAATGATTGATGACAATAGTGTTGTCATTGCAGAGAACGATATACCCCTAGATCAACACAAAGATGTAGGAAAAACATATCCCACTAATGATGATGATTGATTGATTTGGTTTACAATAAGATTAGGATCAAGACCATTGATTGTGATTGGATAATTTAACAAGAATGATGACTGGTATGGATTAAGGATGAATTGCAATTGGATCATTTCTTGATTTGATTGAATGAATAGAAGAAGTGATTAAAGATTTGATTTGAATGAATTCGATTGATATGAATGAATGAAGAATTTATTAGAAGAAGTGATTTGAAAGATTGATGATGATTATTTGATTTTGATTGATTGATTTGAGGAATTAGGTGTTTATTGAAGAAATATGAGATGGATGAAGATGATTATTGATGAATATTAGAAGAATAAATTTGGACAAATGAAAGAAAAGATTTTGGATCTTAAGACACTTGGATAAATGGCATTTATGGAATGCTTATAATTGAAATGAAAATGCAACCCTAAAAATGCATCAATAAAGCTTTTTCATCTTGTATACAAGTATTTGAAGTACTTTTTCATCATTGAGCTTTTAACATGTTGTAAGAACATACAAGCATCTAGGTATGATTAAACCATGATGACCTGAGTATCTCTTAGATGGATTTTGATATAGCAAGTTAATACAAGCATCTAGTCAAAATTGAATCTAGATGACCTAAGTATTTCTTGCATGTATCAACAGACAAGGATTGCACTTTTTCATGCTTAGACCCATAATGTCCTTGATGATATTTTATTGATCATGTCATTAGGCAAGTCATCACATTACTAAAGATTGATCCACAAACAATAAACAAATGAAAATAATCATGCCCCCATCATAGCTCCTCTAGTTTTTGACATCCTCAAGTAGCATAGGAAACATGATAACAAAAATCAAAACCTAAGACATAAACTTATAACAAGCATACAATCTTCTTGCCACAGATATGTTTTCTTGTAAAGAAAACAGATATAATCATCATGATAGTTTAGGCACATTATTGTCTAATATAGGTCAATGTCTTGTGTCAAGTGTTTTGTTGAATGGGTGTGTTTGTAGTACTGCATGGTGTTTAGGGATAATATCACAATCCAGTTTGCTATCCTCTAAGATTTTGTAGCATTCAAGAATTCAATTCCTAACTAGGTCAGGGATTTTGCCCCCAGTCAAGTAAAAGGTTCTAATTATTATGAATGAAACATAGGGATGAACTGATGGTAGACTCAATGTAATGGGCCTTAAGGGATTGACCTAGTGCCTCAGGGGCTCATTGATGATGGCCTTGCTTACATGATGATGCAAAGGCAATGTAGTTCAAGGTGTGGACTATGTGGAACTAAGACCTAGGTGGTGGGAATTAGATGGAATTGGATGGAGAAAAAGATTGGTTGATAGGGGATGGAATGGATGGGAAGCCTCAGGGGCTCACCAATGATGGCCTTGCCTACGTGATAGCTCAGAGGCAACATAGTTCGACAATGATACTAATGATAGGGTCACAATGAATGACAAGATGGACGGACAACCTAATTTGATAAGGCAACGATGAGCAAACAATAAGCCATGGTAGGAATTGTTATGGATTCTGATGGATGTGGATGAAAAAGATAGATAAAGAAAAAAATCCTATAAGATGGAGGAAGCGATTTATCACAAATAGCACCTATTTCCAGGTTTTCACCATTTTCTTTTATTTGCAAGATATATTATTATTTTTCTTATATATATATATATGCTTTTGATTCCCTTGCATTGGGGTTGTTAGGTATAGAACTTGTGAAGATGCATATTATTGATGGGGTCATCAAACATCTCACCTTCTAATGTTGCTAGTTGATAGGCTCCTAATCCATAGGTGGCAATGATTACATAGGGGCCTAGCTAGTTGGGTTCAAATTTTCCTTTCTTTTCCCTATCTTGTTGATTTCTGGCATTCTCTTTAAGAATTAGGTCATGAACTTGAAACACCCTGGGTTTCACTATGTGGTTATAACTTCTTGACATCCTTCGTTGATAAACTTTCAGATGATTAAAGACATCTAGTCTCCTTTCTTCTAGTAGCTCTAACTCTTACAGTCTAGAAACTTGGTATTATTCATCATTTATTAGACCTTTTAATGATGCTCACAAAGATGGTAACTCAACTTCAATGGGCAAGATGGCTTCAGAGCCATAGACTAGGGAGTATGGTGTTGTACATGTGGGTGTGTAGATACTTGTATGGTAGGTCCACAGAGTGGGATTCAGTTGGATGTGCCAATCACGGTCAGCATCATTGATAGTCTTTTTCAGGATTTTCAAGATGGTTTTATTAGATGCCTCTTCCTAACCATTTCCTTAGGGGTAATACGGGGTGGAAAAGAGGTGTTGAATGTGGCATTTTTCACAAAGTTCTTTGACATCCTAGTTTTTGAATGGTCTTCTATTATCAATGATAACAAATAAAGGGATGCCATAGTGGCAAATGATGTAATTTAGGATGAATGAGGTGATTTGTTTACCTATGACATTGGCTAGGGGTATGGATTCGAATCACTTAGTAAAGTACTTAGTGGTGGTGATGATGAACTTATGGCCATTGGATGATGGGGGATGTATCTTTCCCACTAAGTTGAGTCCCCATTGATAGAAGGGCCAAGGAGTTGTTATAGGTTGTAGCTCCTATGCTGGTGCATGTATTAAGTTCCCATGACTTTGGCATTTCTTGCACCTCTTCACAAAATGATAGGAGTCATGTTCCATAGTTGCCCAATAGTATCCCATACACATGAGTTTCTCAGCCAAAGTAGGACCACTAGAGCGGGTTCTACATATACCTTCGTGAACTTCTCTTTGGGCAGTTTGATAGTCCTCACTATCAAGACACCGAAGGAGAGTACCATCTAGACCTTGACGATATAAGTGTTAGTGATTATGGTATAATTGGAAGCTTGGTGGATGAAGGTTCTCTTCTGGTTATTAGATAGATCGGGTGGTAGGGTAATCTCTTTCAGATAGGTATATACTTTTTCATACAACAGAGAATCAAATCCTACTATGTGGCATATGATGTTGGTTTCAGAGATGCCATAGGCAGGATGGGATACTGGCTCCACCAAGAACTCATAGCATGACTAATTTTTAGGTATATCAAGAAGAGGGGCAATGATTTCCATGGCATCTGCTGCTTTTTTCTCTAGTCTGGGTATTTGCTCAAAAGAAATCACAACAAAGTATTCTTTGAAGTGATCTACCATACACTTGTATGGTATTAACTTCTCATCCTTGGTTTGATAGTCATCATTCACCTGGTTGATAACAATTTGTGAATCTCCATACACATGAAGCTCTCAGACTTTCCATTCTGCAGTCATCTTAGGACCAATGATTAATGCTTCGTACTCTGCTACATTGTTGGTACATGGAAAGAGTAGTTTGTATGACTTTGGAATTGTGTTCACATGAGGTGTTCCCAACAAGATACCTACTCCAGACCCATGTTCAGTGTATGATCCATCAAAATAGAGTTTCCATGCTTGGGTTATGATGTTAAAGATGGACTTGTCTGGAAACACGAAGCTTAATGGATTCTCATCTATGAATGGTGCATCTGCCAACTGATATGCAATAACCCAACCTTTTATGGCTCATCTATCTACATACTCGATATCAAATTCACTAAGTATCATCACCCACTTGGATAACCTGCCTGTTAGAGTAACCTTGCTGAGTAAGTACTTCAATGGATCTATCTCAACTACCAATTTGATGGAATGAGTGAACATATAATACTGTAGCTTATGCAATGCAAAGACTATTGAAAGATATCTCATTCTATGGGTGTGTATTATATCTCATAGCCTACTAGTGTTCGACTGATCTAGTAAATAGCTTGCTCCTTTCCTTCATAGTTTTGTTGTGCTAGTAGACCTCCTAGAGTAGTTGACATAGCTAAAATATAAAGTAGAAGTGGTTTGCCCTAGATTGGCGGCATCAAGATCGGTGGATTCATCAGTTACTCTTTGAGGTGCTGAAAGGCTTGTTCACATGCATCATCCCATTTGAAAGGAATGTTTTTGTGCATGAGATGTGTGAACAGATGACATTTGTCAGTCAGTTGAGAGATAAACTACTAGATGGATTATATCTTGCCTTGTAATGACCTTAGTTGACTGAGATTCCTGGGTGGTGGCATGTCCATGATTGCTTTTACCTTGGTCACATCCACCTCAATTCCATTAGCTGACACTATATATCCTAGAAGTTTGTTGGATGTGACTTTGAAAACACACTTCTTTGGATTTAAGCATACTTTGAATTGCTCTAATCTCTGAAAGATTTTGTCTAGGACATGCAGGCATTCTTCTCTAGTAATTGATTTGCTTAGGATATCATCAACATAATCTTCCATGATGGTGTGCATCATGTCATGAAAGATTGTAGTCATGGCTCTTTGCTATGTTCTAGGGATGATATTCTTTAGTCATTAGCAATCATTTGTTTTATGATCCTTGCTTCCATTAAATTCACAAAAGTCTGAGTCTTTTCACCAAGAAGGCTTAAATTTAGGTTCATAATCTCACACTGTAGAAAGCATTATAAGGTTGTTTGATGAGCTTCCTTAAGGAAGATTCAATTGATTCCCCTAATGGTACAAACTTTCGATAAGGAGGAAAGTTTGTGGATCTTGGTTTATTGTTTTGAGGTTTGTCTGATGGTGTGTTATTTTGTGGATTTGATAGATTAAACATTGGTTGTTTTGGTACCGCATGTTTAGCATCAACAACACCATCATTCACAATGTTCTTGTTTTTGGTCCAAAACCTTGATTTCTCAGTGTTATTACTTGAACCAGTGACATCTTTGTAGAGCTTGATTTGTCCCTTAGTTATCAAGGCTTTCTCAATGAGTAACCCCATTTCAATGACCTTACTAAAGGAAGTTAGACATTGTATTTGTATTTGGTAGCTCTAGTCATTGTTTAGGTTCTAGACAAGCATCTCAATCATTTGTTTCTCCTGGATATGGTATGGACACTTGCTAGCATGTTGTCTCCATCTTTGTAAAAATGAGGCGAAGGATTCTCC
The DNA here is from genome assembly GCA_027924645.1 of Cunninghamia lanceolata. Classification (NCBI taxonomy): domain Eukaryota; kingdom Viridiplantae; phylum Streptophyta; class Pinopsida; order Cupressales; family Cupressaceae; genus Cunninghamia; species Cunninghamia lanceolata. Next base: position 18,888,954 of record BSBN01000547.1, read on the forward strand.
ACCCTTTTGTTTATTATTACAAAGATCGAACATTGAGATTTCATGCTTAATGTTATACGATAAATGGGTCACAAACTTATCCACTAGTTCGTTAAAAGTTTTGATGTCAAGAGGTAATTGGGAGAACCATTCCTTTGCTTGTCATCCTAGGCTATGGGGAAATAGTCGCATAAGGTATGTTTCATTGTGTGCGACTTCTAGGCATGCAACACTAAATTCCCTTATATGGTCATGCAGGTCACCTTTTCCTCTATATTTATCAAATTTTGGAATCTCAAATCTTGAGGGGAAAGGCACCATGACCAAGCTCTTGTCAAAAGGATATAGTGATATTTCCTCTAATGAGTAGTGTTTTGTGGAAGTCCTATTTGTATATCCACAAGTTGTTGTTGCAAGTCTTGGATTCGTTTAGTGAGTGTATCTAAAGGATTTGTCATATCCTTAGCCTTATCTTGCTTGGGGACTTCTTTTTCTATTTCTTTTTCATTTTTAGGATTTTCAGTTTTGTTGGATGTGTTTATTTCTCTCAATATTGAGATATCAAAATCAGGACCTGTAGCTTGGCTCCTTGTTGTGCTAGTAAGAGGAAGTATTTGTCAGGGTCCGTTGATATAACCTTATCCATCAAACTTTGAAATTTGGGATTTGGTAGGAATTTATCAAGTTCTTCTTGGTTGAATTCTTCCTCTCCATCACTAGAGGAGTGTTCACTAGTGTTTAGGTTATCCCTCTCCATTTCTTTTCCTCTTTGAACTTGAGATCCAATTTCAACCATGCAATGTTTTGGATGTGAATAGAGTTGGATGAAAAACTTGTGGATGCAAGTGATGCTTTTGGTGGAAGATTGGATTGGTTGAGGTATAGTTGATTGGATTTGGAAGCTTTTTGCAATAATATTTTCTAAGGTTTTCTCTTGATCTATTTGTTTCAAACAAAATGGTCTTGAGATATAATGGTATAGCTATCAAAGTGTTGATATAAAGGAAGTCAAATAGGCATAATTGGTAACTGTTATTGATGTAGACTAAACCTTTATCAAGATGCTCTAGTGTAGTTTCAAGGTAGAGGATGATTAACCCTGATAGGAAACTAACTAGGTTGTTTGATTTTAGAGGATCTTAATGATACCTTAGTGGAAATCTTAGTTTTGTTTGATTTTTGGATGGCTAGGTATGACAAGATAAATGAAGTGTTTTGGAAACATGTATGGAATGAGTTTTTATAGTTTCACTTATTTCACTAATTAATTCTAGGTAGAAATGGGTGTCTAAAACCAGTTTTGTATGCATGGAAAGAACTATCAAATGCACTGTGATATGTTTCAAATGCATAGTTCTATTTTTCAACAATTTTTTATCAATGCTTGTTTTGTTTTAAGCACATTTTTCTAAGCAACCTAGAAATGTTTTCTATGATGAATTTATTTCATTTTGTTGCAAGAAAACACAAGAAGAAGATTTCATGGTGTTGTACAAATTTTTGATAAACATTTTGCAAACAAGTACAATTCCTATGGTTGGCAAGGACAATATTTATTGAGTCCCAACTTGGACTTCTCCAGTCACTTAAATCAAGGTGGACAGTTAGCAACTTGGTAGCACTGGCTCCCCCTTGCATGGCACTCACTTCTCTAGCATACCAAGTTACAATTCCTTTAAAGAGTTGAACTTTCTATCTCTACACATGATTAGTGAATACATTGGGAGGCTTTAGAGGTCCGACCTCCTGCGTCAACAAATAGAAGGATTTTGTCCTCTAAAAATAGTTGGTTCTTAATAAGGGCATTCGTTCAGGTAATTATATGTGCAGTGATGCACTCCATTTTGGAGGCTTCCCAATCTGCAGAGGTTAAGCTCTACAGGTTTCAATGCACCATAAAGGTACTGAGGGAAACCTTCGTCGATATAACATAGTAACACCTGTTATTTATGACTTTTGTTAGAAACACATTTATTTATAGTGGCTTGAAAGTGGCTTGGCTTTAGCCTGTTACTGCTTGAGGTTGTCCCACTTGGAAGAAACACAATCCCAAGGGTAGGTCTCTTCTAAAGTTTAGACAAATGAAATGATGGGTTTGGCATTTTGATCACCCATGATGGGGAGATCATAGGCCTATCACCATTTTACAAACATAGTAGACAGTAGTTCATTCACCTTCTAGAGTTAATCTAAATATGATTTAATCTACCAAGTGCAAAAATGACAAGATAGCATAAACATGAAAAGATAGTTGATTTTAGCCTCCTAAACAAACTATGTGAAGATTGTTGTTGAAGATTTGGTGAAGTTACTTCCCCCTACTTATGCTAGATGTGGATTTGTAAATGCAAGATTTACTTGAAAGATTTATTCAATTTTAACCTCGTAGTTTGGGACTATATGAAATTTGTATGCAAAGATGTATGTTTACTCCTCCTAATTAAGAACTAGATGAAGATTTGTATGCAAGTTGCATGAAAAATGATTTTCTCCTCCTAATTAAAACTAGATGAAGATTTGTATGCAAGTTGCATGAACAATGATTTACTCCTCCTAATTAAAACTAGATGAAGATATGTATGCAAGTTGCATGAACAATGATCTTTAATCCTAATTAAAACCAGATGAATATTTGTATGCAAGTTACATGAACAATGATTTACTCCTAATTAAAAACTAAGTGAAGACTGTAATGCAAGATTGAATTATTTCCTCCTATTTTAAACTAGGTGATGATTTGTAATGCAAGATTGAAATGATGTTTAAAATAATCCTAAACCTGCAAAAGAAACCAATTGTTAGTAGTTTTGGAATACATTTCTATGACGATCCATGATACCTGCAATAAGATTTAGTACAAAACATTATCAAAAAGACATACTAAAACTAAGTAATTTCATATGTGTGGAAATAGACAATAGATGAGGACAGCTATTTTGGGCTTTTACCAAATGTCATGGTAAGGATCGTTCCTTGTGACCAGCCGAGAAGACACTTGGTGTTTATAGCAATGGTGAGTGGCCTGAATAGAGGCTGAACAAATGTTAGTTGTCACAAATATTAACATAAATGGCTAGCTGGACTGTTGGAAAAAATGTGTACCTTAGATGGTTGAAGAGTAGCCTAATTTAATGAGTCATGTATCAAGAGCATGTGGACTGATGTAAGCCCGTGTGCTAACCATTTCCTTGGGGGTAATATAGGGTGGAAAAGGGGTGATGAAATAATACTAAAACATTCAATACCTCAATGGAAATAAGACAAATACAAATAAACAAAAGATATACCTTTGCAAATAGATTTATCTCATGCCTACCATTGTTGCCTATCTTTCTTTGATCTTGTGTGATTATAGAGCTCTCAGAAGTTGTACTTCCTTGCTGTTAAGATGACAAAGATAGAATGGATATGTGGAGGATTATGCAATGAGACTACAATGCAATAACTAAGATGAAGGGTGGAGATAATGACATGCAGCCATGGTTGATGATAATGAGATGAGGATAATGGGATTACAATGCATATGAGTAGAGCCAAAGGCATGCTTGGGAGCTATGGTGGAATTTCTACAAAATATATGTACTAAGCTCTTGTGAATTATCCAAATGAGGGAGAGATACCTTCCTTTTATACACTTAGGAGAGGCCTAGGCCATGTGTCACAAGATCCATAATTGGAGTTGTCTGTGACATGTACGGTTGAGATGGAGTTGGTTGGGATGAGGGAAATAAAGGTGGTGAATGTTCCTCCAATGATGACAAGGTGGAGAGAAAGGTGTGAGCATGAGGCCACATCTAAGTTAAAAGTGGAAGACTTTGAGAAGATTGTGCAAGGAGGACTCTTGGTTGTTGGAATGTGAGAGATAAACTAGGATTTGAAAGACAAGTGTCTTTGACCATGCAGATGGTTGAGAAATAATAGGACACATGTGGAGAATAAATAGGGATGGTTAGAGGATAAATAGGACATGTGTGTGACGATAATTATATGATTAAATATTTAAAAATATTCAATTATGTGTGTAACATGGTGAGGTGTATAATATGACATGGAGGAATGACATGGATTAGTGACATGGAATTTAAACATAGGACTTTGACTAAGAGGATGCAATTAAATAATTTAGGATTATTTAATTGGATATGACATTAGAGGAATTAGGATACTTAATTAAATAAATTGATTTTCATTTAATTGTTTGAAACAATGAACCAATTATATAAATTAGGATATTTATTCAATAGATAGATGAACAAGAATAAAATAAATACTAAAATATTTATTTAATTCCACACAAGCTATTTTTAGGTGTATACATCTCCAACTTAACAATCTCTCTTGACTGTTAGGTGCCACATGAGCTCTCATTACACAACTTCAAATATATCAATTTTTTTTTTCTGTTTGTGATCCACCAATTTCTGCCATGACTATAGTTTGTCCATTGCTAATGAGATCTTGTGGAGACAATATGTTGAAGCAAAGAAATACACATAGTTTAATCCAAAAGTATTTCTATATGTATCTTGTTCAAACCTTAATGAAGACAACATAATTTATGTTTTTCTGGTTGAGTTGGTTATCTTATTTCTGTAAGGTATAAGTGTAAAGGAAAAATGCCTTTACTAATGTGTACATTTTATTTAATTATTCACATTAGTAAAGGTTTTGCACATTTCCTTATTGGCATGCTAGTAGGAGAATTCCCACAATCTGACTTTTCCTTTAAGCTTTTAGTGTTTGAAAATTTATCTTTGCTTTTACTTAGGATTAGAGCATTAAGACCTACAGTTTCCCAAAAGGTAGCATTTGGCATAGGTTTTTGGTAGCATCTATTCTCTCGACAAAACAACATGCCTAAGACATCATAACATCATGCCCCCATGCCCCATACGATAACATGATGATGGAAATTTCAAAACTTATGAATTAAAAAACCTTTTTTTCCTTCATTTGATGCATGTATTGTTTTTATTTTCATGAATTGTTTGGGATACCCATTTCCATGTTGTTTAACATATCTCAGGATGAGGATAGGTTGTTTCAAAATATATGTCTCAAAATTTGAACATACAGTCAGCAATAAGGGCTAATTAGGCCACCTAAATGAAGGATCTTGTAGAAAACTTGAGTTCCTTCCTCCCAAAAAACTTGGGGATCCTGAGGCATGTCCAATTTGACTCAAATTGGCCAACCACACCCTTAAAATTCACTTTTATCCTTTAAAATTTATGAATGTCTTCTTTAGAGGCCTAATACATGGGCTTCTTAGGCCAAAACTTGGTCAAATGTGGTCAAAGATCCATTCTTTGTCATAAAAATCATTTAAACATGTGTATCTACCCTAATGCAACTCATTTTATCAGTTTGGAGGTACTTAGGGGTGGATTTGGTCAAAAATCACACTCTAGCATTTCTAGAAAGACTAGTTCAAGGTTCATAACAGAATGGATGGTTCTCCCTCAAAAATGAATGAAAAAACCTCAAAAAAAATGAATTTGGAAGGTAGTTCACCCCTCTATTCAACCCAAGTTGTTTCAGGTCCTGGAAGTTCCATACAACCACATGGTACGGCTAGGAGTAGCACTTTTGCAGAAAAAATAGTTTTTGACAGTTTTCAGTAAATTCACTATATCTCCCTCAAATCTCCATGTTTAGACCTCCAAAAGGATGAAAAAGAAAGATTATTACTTCCCCCACCTGATTAAGGTGATTTAGAGATCTGAAAGGGCTGTACTTGCCCATGGTATGGACTGCAACAGTTAGTTTTTGCAGAAAAAATAGAGTATTATTTATATAAAATGTTTTTTTTCTTACAATCTCTATTCTTGTTTTAAATCTCAATGCTCATTCCCTCTAATGTGTGAAGGCTCTAATATACATGTTTGAACTTGTTTCCCATTGGTTGTGATTTCATTTTGAAGTCTATGACCTTTGGGAGCCTTTAATTACATGATTTGTTAACTTGACATAGTAAACTCTTCCTATTACTTACATTTTTAGACTTTATTTTTAACAACCTAAATTATTACTCTAAACACAAAATTTTCTCCTTTTAGACTTTATCACATGGATCTAAGACTAAATTGCTTCCTAAAAACTCTTTGGACATTCATATTTGACTAAGTATTAAACCAAGATTAGCTTGGGTGCTCCTGCACCAGATATGATGTCATTTTGTATGGTGATTTGTATGTTATGATGTCTTAGGCATGCAATTTTGTATGGTGATTTGTATGTTATGATTTGTATTCTTGAATAGTTATACCATAAACACAACCCTAACCATTAAAGGTTGAACCATGTTCCTTTATTCTTGAAATGTTAACAACGAACCTTTATATTAAACCATCTTAAATAACTACATTTGAAGATGAAATTTGATGAGTACTCAATATAGACCAGTAAATGTCAATGTTAAAGATGGAATGTCAAACCCTTAAAGCTAAAATTTGGACCTTTAATGTGATTCTTAAACCCTAAATTACAAAAAAACTAAACCCTCAAACCTACATATCTAACCCTCATTAAGTTATGGGCCTAAAACACTTTAATTCTATCCTGACATACTAGTGATTTATGTGCTTTAGCAAAATCATTGACATACAAATGTTTCAATTCATCAAAAACAAGATTTTTAATTCTCATCTATGTCAACAAACTACCTCTTCTGCTCAATGGATCCACTACTTTATTTGATTTTACACTTGTTTGTCTTGACACAAATGAATAGATTTGTAAAAATTCAACCTATTTAACACGTCACATGTTAATTTATTTTAGTTGTTCAAATATTGTAATGTTTGATGGTCAATGTATGAAACAATTTCTTTTGACAACAAATAATGGATCAATTCCTTAAATTATCACACAATTACATAAAATTTCTCATCATAAACTGAATTTTTTCTGAAAAATTCAAAATTTCACAAAATTAAGCAATAGCTCTTCCTTGTTGACTTCTTACAACTCTAATTGCATTTCAATTTGTGTCACATTTAATCTAGAATAAACTATCAAAACTAGGTGGTCGTAATTTAAGATTTTTTTAGAAATAATCACTTTACTCTATCAACAACTTAAAAATCTCAAGAGGCATTGTTGTATATTATGCTCTTTCTTTTGTGGTATGTTATTTTTTAATATCAAGAAAGAAAATTATTTTTTCTTAACATTGTATTAGAATTGCTTATCATTTACAAACATTATTCTTGCAATAACATTCATTCATTTGTTATCCTTGTATAATCATAAAAGTACATGTTTCACTCCATTAGTTGTCAACCTGTAAGTATTTAAATCCTTTCCATCATTTATAGTGTTCCTAGCAAACAATCATCATCTAGCCAATAAAATATGATAAACATCCATTGACATAATATCTTAGACATCATAACACCATGCCTCCCCATGCCCCATATGATAGCATGATGACAGAGGATGAGATGACAGGTAATATGTCTTCCTTGTTGACTTCTTACAACTCCAATTGCATTTCCATTTACATCATGTTTAATCTAGAATAAACTATCACAATATAGTGTTTGTAATTTAAGAATTTTAGAAATAATCACTTTACTCTATCAACAACTTGAAAATCTCAAGATGCATTGTTGTATTTTCCATTCTTTCTTTTGTGGTATGTTATTTTTTAATATCAACAAAGCAAATATTTTTTCTTAACATTGCATTAGAATTTATTATCATTTACAATCATTATTCTTCCAATAACATTCATTCATTTTTTATCTTTATATAATCATAAAAGTACATGTTTCACTCCATCAATTGTCAACCTATAAGTATTTTCCTTTCCATCATGTATAGTGTTCCTAGCAAACAATCGTTGTCTAGCCACAAAACTATGAAAAACATCCATTGACATAATATCTCAAACATCATAACACTATGTATCCCCATGCCCCATATGATAGCACATGATAACAGAGGATGAGATGACATCAGATATTCTCCCTAGAAAATGGCATGTCTTAGACATCATAAAACCATGCCTAACACATATAAGACATACATAATAGGATCACAAATTTGTATACATAAATGCAGTTGGAAAAACATAATGTGTTTTATAACCTATATTTTTGTATACAAATTTGTGAAACATTATGTTGGGTTTAGGCATATGTAGCATGGTAACATGATATCATAAGCATGCGGAACTTAATCATATGTGTCTGAAATAGGTTCACAAATTTTTATACACAAATGCAAGTTACATAAGACAATGTGTTTTGCAACTTGAATTTTTGTTTCTCTACAACTTGTTCCTACTCGATTCTGTAGACTCCACCCTTCCGCTTCAACAAAAGAATAGAAAATATGATGGATAAATCTGAGTGTTTGAAAGTCCTAATGAAGTTGAGTAATTGGCGTGAAACTTGTATATAGAAATGCAGTTCGAAAAACATAATGTGTTTTGCAACTTGTATTTTTGTATACAAATTTGTGAAACATTATGCAAAGTTTAGGCATACGTAGCATAGTAACATGATATTGTCAGCATGCTAACCTTAATCGTAAGTGTTTGAAATAGGTTTGCAAATTTTTATACAAAAATGTAGGTTACAAAACACAATGTGTTTTGCAACCTGGATTTTTGTTTCTCTACATCTACTCCCTACTCAATTCCATTGATTCCACCCTTCCCCTTTAATGGAAGAATAGAAAATATGATGGAGAAAAGTAAGTGTTTGAAAGTCTCGAGGAAGTTGACTAATTGGCCTGACATTTGTATATAGAAATGGAGTTGGAAAAATATAATGTGTATTGCAACTTGGATTTCTGTATAAAAATGTGTGAAACATTATTCTAGGTTTAGCCATACGTAGCATGACAACATGATATCATTTGAGATAACCATTCTTTTGAAAAAATTTTGTGAAATCCAACCATTCATTTGAGATAACTTCAAATTAGTAGAAAAACACATATGACGACCCATGAACTAAACTTGTGCAAGTTGAACAACACAATGTGTAGTTCAACCAGTAAGTTTATTCATATAATGAAATCCTAATGTGCAAAACATAATGTGTTTTGCAACCTAGATTTCTATATACAAATGTGTCAAACATTATGCCAGGTTTAGGCATACGTAGCACGACAACATGATGTTGTAAGTATGATGACCTTAATCATATGTCTGAAATAGGTTTATAAAATTTTATATAGAAATGCAGAACTACAAAACACAATGTGTTTTACATCCTAGATTTTTGTTTCTCTACAACTCCCATCACAATAAAAAGCATGACGAAAATCATATGAGAAAAAAATATCCCATTAACGAAACTGTCATTGATATTCCATCATCATGCTACCATACGAGGAATGAGGGGGCATGATGTTATGATGTCTCAGGCATGCCAAGGAATGTCATTTTGTTGGGAGAATAGTTTCTTCCTAAGATGTAGGTTATATTAAAACAAAACTGTTTATTTTATGTTATGGTCTAGTTCCCTGGATTGTTGGGAATTATTGAGGGTGTCTGGTGTAATATGCAAATGGGTTTTTTAATAAAAATTTAGTAATAGAAAACCTAGTTTGATGCCATTTTTGATGTGTTTTTTTTCTCCAAAAAATTAGCAACATGAAACCCATATTGATGGGGTTTTTTATGTGTTCTTTTTTGTAAAAAATTAGTAATAGAAAACCTAGTTTCATGCAATTTCTGATGTGTTTTTGTAGAGCAGTGGATAGGGTTTGTGGAGGACAACTACCCAATAGTCAAAAAGGGTGGAAAAAGTATGTTTATATATCAGTTTTGTCTTCCAATTGGCATTCTACTCTAGAACTATGAAGAGGGCAAGACAAGAGATTTGTTTGCAACCTTGATTTTATTTCTCTACAACTTCTCCAGGCTACTCGATTCCATTGTCTCCACCCTTTTTGTTCAATTGAAGAATAGAAAACACGAAAGAGAAAAGTAAGTGTTTGAAAGTCCTAGGGAAGTGGAGTGATTGCTCTGACATTTGTATACATAAATGCAGTTGGAAAAATACAATGTGTTTTGCAACCTAAATTTGTATATACAAATGTGTGAAACGTTATGCTAGGTTTAGGCATACATGGAATGACAACATGATATCATAAGCATGCTGACCTTAATCATATGTGTCTAAAATAGGTTCACAAATTTTTATACAGAAATGCAAGTTACAAAACACATGTTTTGGAACCTAGATTTTTGTTTCTCTACAACTCCCATCACAATTAGAAACACAACCAAAATCACATGAGAAAAAATGTCTCATTAATGACACTACCATCGATATTCCATCATCATGATATCATATGGGGCATGGAGGCATGGTGTTATGATTTCTTAGTCATGCTGAGGCATTACATTTTATCAAGAGAATAGCTGCTCCCTACCAACATAAAAATATTGAAAACCTTTTTGTTTTATATTTGTATGCTATTCTCCCTAAAAAATGAAATGTCTCAGACATCATAGCATCATTCCTCCCCATTCCCCATATCATAGCATGATGATGGAAGATGAGACACTAGTGGATATTCTCCCTACAAAATGGCATGTCTTAGACATCATAACACTATGCCTAACACATATAAGAGCTATAGAATAGGGTCAAAAATTTATATAAAGAAATGTAGTTAGAAAAGCACAATGTGTTTTGCAACCTAGATTTTTGTATACAAATTTGTGGAATATTATGTCAGGTTTAGGCATACATAGTATAGTAACATGATATTGTAAGCATGCCGGCCTTAATAATACGTGTCTAAAATAGGTTCATAATTTTTATACAGACATGTAGCTTGCAAAACACAATGTGTTTTGCAACCAGGAATTTTATTTCTCTACAACTCCCCCCCTACTCGATTTTGTTGACTCCACCCTTCTAATTCAACAACATAATAGAAAATATGACGGAAAAAACTAAATGTTTGAAAGTCCTGGGGAAGTTTCAAGTAATTGGCCCGACATTTGTATACAAAAATGCAGTTGGAAAAACACAATGTATTTTGCACCCTAGATTTCTATATACAAATGTGTGAAACATTATGCCAGGTTTAGGCATACGTAGCATGACAACATGATATTGTAAGCATGCCAACCTTAATCATATGTGTCTAAAATATAAGATGACATTAGCTAATCTCCCAACAAAGTGGCATGCCTTGGCATGCCTAAGACATCATAACACCATGGTCCCCCATGCCCCATACTATAGCATGATGACAAAGGATGAAATGATGACATCGTTAACAAGACATGCTTTTCTGTCGCATTGAAGGTTATGATGGGACCCCCCCCATATGCTACAAATTTCAAAACTTACAAGATAAAAAACCCAATTTTCTTGATTCGTCACATGTATTATTATTTTTTTGTAGCCACAAAAACAATAGCTACTCCATTGGAAGTTGAAGTGACTCCATGCACTGACAAATCAAAAGTCAGCTGCACTGACAAATCCAAGTGTCATCTACAATTGGAAACATAGGTAAGATACAGGTTATATTAAAAAAAGAAACATTTATTTTATGTTATGGTTTGGTTCCATGGATTTTTGAGAATTGTTGAGGGTGTTTGGTGTAATCCACAAACAGTTTTTTTCCCAAAAATTTAGTAATAGAAAACCTAGTTTGATGTCATTTTTTGATGTGGCTATTCTCCTAAAAAATGGCATGTCTTGGACATTATAATACCATGCCTAACACATATAAGAGCTATAGAATAGGGTCACAAATTTGTATACATAAATGCATTTGGAAAAACACAATGTGTTTTGCAACTTGGAATTTTTATACAAATTTGTGAAACACTATGTCAGGTTTAGGCATACATAGCACAATAACATGATATCATAAGCATGTCAAGCTTAATCATATGTTTTTGAAATAGGTTCACAAATTTTTATACAGAAATGCAAGTTGCAAAACAGAATGTGTTTTGCAACCTAGATTTTTGTTTCACTACAACTCCTTCCTTCTTGATTCTGTTGACTCCACCCTTCCGCTTCAACAATAGAATAGAAAATATAATGGAGAAAACTAGGTGTTTAAAAATCCCAGGGAAGTTTAGTAATTGGCCCAACATTTGTATACAAAAAATATAGTTAGAAAAACACAATGTGTTTTGCAGCCTAGATTTCTATATACAAATTTGTGAAACATTATACTAGATTAAGGCACATGTAGCACAGTAACATGATATTGTAAGCATGTTGACCTTAATCATATGTGTCTAGAATAGTTTAACAAGATTTTATTGGAAATGCAGGTTACCAAACACAATGTGTTTTGTAACCTATATTTTTGTTTCTCTACATCTCCTCCCTGCTCAATTCTGTCAACTCCACCCTTTTGCTTCAATGGAAGAATATAAAATATGATGGAGAAAACTAAGTGTTTGAAAGTACCAGGGAAGTTGAGTAATTAGCTTGACATTTGTATATAGAAATGTAGTTGAAAAAATACAATGTGTTTTGCAACCTAGATTTTTGTATACAAATTTGTGAAACATGGGTCAGTGCAAGAAGTTGGGTCCACTTTTTGGCCAAAAGGTGGAAGTGTTTTCCCTGATTTTTAGAATTTGTCACATTTGACCTAAACATTTGAGGTACTTAAAATTGAAGCTTAAAAAAAGTTAGTAATATGAAATGTAGTACTCAGAGTCTAGTTTCCAAATATGTAATTTATTTTAATACCCAGATGATACAAATTGATTTTCAATAGGCATTTCTAAAAACCATTGTTTAAAAGTTACCTTTTTTTAACCATACCATGCATGTGTATGACCAACATAATTTGACCTAAATAAAAGTATTTTTCTAAATCCTCCTAAAGAAAGATGTGTAGTACAATGAAGATTGATGAGGATATTTTCTTATAATTGTTTTCCAAATATTTTTTTAATTAATTTTTATTGGCCCTAATTGCTATTTTTGAAAACCTCTCATGTACGACCAACATAATTTGAGCAAAACTAATCATAGAATGATTTTTCTTTTTCATTGTGTAAAGAATGATGTGTAGATTGATGACATAATTTTAAAAAAAAAGCTTTAAAAAACAAAAGTTACTAAAAAATACAAAACCTGTCATTTCAAGTTTTTGGACTAGTTTGCTCATAAATTAAATAATAAATAGAAAAATAAGTCCAATAAAAAAAATTACATATTTGAAAATGATGAAGGGGGTAAATCATAAAACACACAATAATAGAAATTACACATGGAAAATAGAATGATATTTTATTAATATGGGAAAAAAATTACATTATAGAAGCTCAAATACAATTAGAGGATGAATCCCCTACAGGCTGCAACACATTACAGCTCCCTCTCTCAAAACTCTAGAATCTTCAGCCTTCTGTAATTCCCAAATCAACTAGGGTTTCTAATTTCCTGACTTTCTTGACTCTGTACCTTCCCCCTTAACTCTACTACCCTAAGGGTTCCCAAAATGGTTATATATAGCCCTTTTTGGCGACCACCAACTTAATTTTGAAATTTGCATCTCCCTCCAAAAATAGGTCAATTTCACAGGGCCATAACTTTTGATCTAACCATTAGATTTTCAATTATAATACCTTTTCAAAAATCTCTCAAAAAGAAGTAGTACCGATAGGTAGACTACTTGGGTTTCCCACCAAATTTCGGGCCCATCCGGAGCCTCTAAGTGCCTCAAATTTGACTTTGAATATTTCAATAGGATTTTTGGAATTTGAAATTTTAATATCTCACAAATGACAAATGATATTGAAGTGATTTCTTCACCATTAGCTTCAATTCACCATTCTATAGGTCTGTGTAAGATTTTGTATCCAACCGTGCACAAATGCAATGCAAACTTACTAAAAAAAATAGTAACCCTACCAAATTTAGCCCTTATTGAAAAGAAACAACATTTTTTTTTGGTTGATGCAAGATTGTTCTTACACCCTAGATGCTTCTGCATCAGAAAACTAGACATTGTCATCTGTAATGGGTTTTAATTTCGTAAAAAAATTGAGAAAAAAATATCGTCAGCCATATAGGTAAACTCAATCTTTTCTCTTGTTCTGTACTTAGAAAAACACTTGCAGGTCCAAGGCAAGGGGTTGGCTTACCATGCCTTTACTGAGCCTTAGCTTTTAGGAATGGGTACCCGTTCTCAAATAGGTACCCATTTTAAAATAGGTACCCATTCCTTTTGTGTGGGAAAAAAAAGCGCGCAGGGTTTTTTTTCAAATTCAAATATCTATATAGAAATGGGTACCCATTCCTAAACAGGTACCCCTTTAGGCTCAAGCACCCATTTCTAAATGGGTACCCATTCCTAAGAGGGTACAAGTTTAGGCTCAGGCACCTATTCCTAAACAGGTACCTGTTTCTTTTAAAACGGGTACCTATTTCTGTCGGGATTTTTTTTTGCTCGTGACTTCCCCTGTATGTGGACCCAACTTCTTGCACTTACCCACATTATGCCAGGTTTAGGCATACATTATAGGTAGCATCTATTCTCCATACAAAATGACATGCCTAAGACATCATAACACCATGCCCCACATGCCCCATATGATAGCATGATGATAGAGGATGAGACAACAACGTCATTAACAAGATGTTTTGGCTTGTATGTCTACCATTTTGTCTTGTCATTTAGTATTCTCATTTGGAACTATGAAGAAGGCAAGATAAAGGTTTTATTGTGTTAAAAATGTGAACCATTCCAAAATGGTAACTACAACTATATTTCCAAAAAAATGAGATGTTTGAGATATAATGTTAGCATGCCCCGTATGCCCCATACTGTAGCATGATGATGGAGGATGAGACGATGGGGAAGTTTTCCATACAAAATGGCATGTCTAAGACATCATAACATACAAATCACCATACAAAATGGCAACATATCATACAAATCGACATACCAAAAATGAACATGGAACCTACCAGTGTCATTGCATTACATACAGAAAGGAACGATGGGATGTATGAGGGTCATTCAGTGTAATGGCAACCATTTCCTTTTCCTATGAGTTAGCTGCACAAATTTTGCACCAGATGTCAGCATCACTGAGACTTTTAAAATAGAAGTGGGCATTCCTTTTTTGTCATATTTTCTCTATCGTTGTTGTTTATTTTGAAGGGAAGGAGAAGAGAAAATAAGGAAGGGAAGTCCAGGGAAAAGTTTCCATTGAAATGGAAGTGAGCAGTGGAGGGAATCCAATGGGAGGAGTTAGGAGTTGTAGGTGACAAGTGAATAATAATGTGAAAAATTCCATTTTTTTTCTTTCTCACTGTTGCTTGGGATTTTAAGATAATTTTGTTTGAATTAACAAGCAACTTCTTTAAAATAAGTTTGGTTCAATTAACAACCCACTTAATTAATAGGTTGTGCATGAATATTTACATCTTGTCTCAGGCTTGTGCATAAATATTTACATCTCATTTTGCACGTTAGGATTTGACTATATATATAAACTTCATGGTTGAACTACATGTTGGAAACAAGGTAGATAACTGAGAAGGGGGTGAATCAATTATCTCAAAACTTTTCTTACTTTTACTTTCTTTTCTTATCTCAATATTCAGTGATATATCAAAACATGAAAGCATAAGTAACCATAAGAATTGAAATAAATTTAACACATAACACAAGGATTTTTACGTGGAAACCCTGTTAAGGGAAAAACCATGGGGTGACTAACCCAAGATTGTATTCTTTGTTAAAAGAATAAAGAAGAATAAAATGGCACTTGCCAATTAGGGCTCACTGCCTGAGCACACTGCTCACAAGAGGCCCACTACCTACAGGAGACACACTGTCCACAAAAGAATATAAGTATTACATCCTTGAACTAGAGCTTAGCATTTTCACTATGCTTGAATCAGTTCCATTTAAGCTCAACACCTCTGCTCTCCTTTTCACTCCTCTTCACTACCACCTTCTCATCATAACCACACACACTTTTGAATGACTTCACAACTCTTATTTATACATGACATCGACTTTGGAATGATCATTAAAGTTAGCACAACATACACTTAATTTATTACAAATCAATTACAAAAAATACAACTTGACTTATTACAAAAACCTCATGCGCATCATTACACTATTGGCCATACATAGCTGGGACTTCAATCTTCTTTGAGGAACATGCCATGCTTTGCAAAACATCTTCATGATCAACTGCAACATGTGTAAAACATCTGGTTAGCCAAGACTAGGAAGAAAACTATTCTCGGAAGATAAATCTTCAATCACGAGTTCAATCTTTAATGCAGACTATCAACATGAATTGGACACAATCTAGAGACCCCCACAAGCTTGCTTGAATCACCAAGAACATCAGCACCACTTCTGCTTACTGTAATCATTCGCATCTTCATCTAGAACCTTAAGAACATAGTTGGTCATCACTGTCACCTTAGAAGGATTGCGTGTGGACCTCCAAACCATGAACCAATTGAGTTGTCAATTCACATTAGCCTCCCAAACATGCCACCAGATCCGCAGAACATGATATTGTATTTCCATATTTCACCAAACCTATTTGTGATAATCTGTCACCTTTGAACAGTTGCCAGAATCAGTTTCAGTGATTTTTTTAGTGGCTAATATTCTCCAATTGGCTAATAGTTGAAATTTGGGATTCAAAATTTGGCTAATAGTATAAGCTATAAGGTGACATGAATCACCACATTTTTACAAAATTTTATTTTAGTCCTAGTTAAATTGCCAGAACATTTATTTTATTAAACTTTTAAAATAAAAAATTTGCCACAATATTTGATACCTAATTAGATCAAATTCGCCTAAATTTTATAAGTTTTAGTAGAAAATAAAATTAATTCTCCAATAATATTATATAACTATTGGTTACTTTAGGGTCATATCACCAATTTTTAAGCACCATCGTTGATTTTATTTATAATCTAACCATTGCAATTGTATTCCATGGGTTAAAATGTACCCACGAAGATCCATGCCCATCAAGCCTAAAATTGTATTTAGACCATTACTTTCAATTTATAATCTAATAGTTGGGGTTAAATTCTATGGGCCAAAATGTATCCACATAGCTCCAATACCCATGAGGCCCAAATATAATTTTGGGCCCCATGTGCATTGGAGCTTCGCGAGTACATTTTAGTCCATGGAATAGAACCCAAACCATTAGATTATAAATAAAATCAATGGTGGTGAAAAAGAATTTAGGGCCAATTTAAAATATTCAATGTTTGATTTAAAGTATTAAGGAATTATAGACATGAGAACTACACCTTAAACTAGTCAATCATTGCCACCTTAAGCCTTTACTTTTCCATAGGAATTTAATTTATTTTTTAGGAAGGATTCACCATGGTAATTAATGCATTTTCCTATTTTTTGTCAAGATTCGCAAGGATTTTCTACAAATTTCTAATGATTTAAAAAAATTTGCCAATAAAATTAATATTTTTTTTCAAATAAAAGGAAAGATTTGCCAGTATAAATTAATACTTTTTTCCAAAAAAATGGAAGATTCACCAAGATTTTATATCTTTTTTTAGGATGGGTTTCCTAAAGTTATCATTGACCAGTTTTACTCTTATGGCCATAACTCCTTCACATTTTCATGTTGACCTCTCAAACCTTGACTGGATCATCTTTAGACACATATCTACAAACTCTTTGATGTGCAACTCTGATCTTCATCTAGCTGGGATCTTCACTTCATAGAGCTTCATTGTCTTCACTGTTCTTCTCTATTTCTGATAGGACTAATTTTCTCAATATCCTCAACACATAGCTTATCCAATCCTTGACATCAATGCAACAAAAGTATGTTGACATCAATGACAACACTGGTTAGGCCCATAATCTCCCCCTTTGTCATTGATGGCAACATAAGATGTGAAAAACTATTTTAACCATCAAGACAAGAACTTCTCCTTATTGACTAACATGACTCCCCCTGTCAACATCAACCATTCACATGTCTTCTCTTTCTTTACTGCTCCTTTGATCAACAACCACTTTTGTTTTTCACATGTCTTCTCTCCCCCTTTGACATCAATGGCAAAGGGCACATACTTGCAACCACTTCTCATACTTCAGAGTCATACTGACTGCTCCCCCTGAGTAGCAGCCTTCTAATCATCAATCTGGATCACAAGATATGATTGTGGGATCCACCAGATTGATGTACATAAGTGCACCTTAATTCTAAACTAGAGGCGTAATAACCCCTAACTTCTCCCTGAGATACTCAAAAGAGTCCTTAGGTAGAGGTTTAGTAAAAATGTTTGCAATCTAATCCTTTGAGGGCACAAACTCCAATCTCACTTCATTCTTGTTCACCTGCTCTCTTAAGAAATGGAACTTGATGGATATATGTTTTGTCTTTGAATGCAACATAGGATTTTTTGATATGTTTATTGCACTTGAATTATCACAGAAGATTTTGATAGGTTTTTCATACTCCACTCTGATATCTCTTAGCATTTGCTTCATCCATAATACTTGAGTGCAATTGCCTGTTGCTGCAATATATTCTACTTCTGCAGTGGATAGAGATATTGCCGCTTGTTTATTGCTTAGCCAAGAAACCAATCTTTTTCCCAAAAAGAACGAACCACCATTGGTACTCTTCCGGTCATCCACATCACCTACCCAATCAGCATCAGTATAAGCATGAAGAGAGAAATCATGATCCTTAGGATACCATAATCCATACTCAACTATTCCCTTCAGATATTTGAGAATTCTTTTGATTGCCATGACATGAGACTCTCTAGGATCAGCTTGAAATCTGGTAACAAGACCAAAAACATTCATAATGTCAGGTCTAGTTTGAGTAAGCTAAAGTAGTCATCCAATCATTGACCTATACTTTTTCTGATTAGCCTTAGGAGATTCATCATCTTTACTCAGCTTACATCCAGTTGCCATGGGAGTATTCATTGGCTTTGAATCTTCCATCCCAAAAATTTTCAGCAATTCTTTCACATATTTAGTCTGTGATATGAAGATTCCTTTCTTTGTTTGAGTGATTTGTAGACCCAAGAAGAAATTCATTTCCCCAAACATAGAAATATCAAATTCACTTTTGATTTGATTTGCAAAAGTTTTGCATATACTATCCTTTCCTCCAAAAATGATATCATCAACAAACACTTCAACAATCAAGATATTTTCATGATCAATCTTAAAATACAGATTACTGTTAGCAATACCTTTGTTGAAACCAATCTTCAGAAGATGTTTGTCCAATCTTTCATATCAGGCTCTTGGGGCTTGTTTGAGTCCATATAATGCCTTCTTCAATTTGCAGGCCATATCTCCATGATCAAACAATTGAAATCCATCAGGTTGCTCAATGTATACTTCTTCTTTGAAATCACCATTTAGGAAAGCAGACTTGACATCCATTTGATATACCTTGAAATCTTTGAAGGAAGCAAAGGCAAGAAATAATCTAACTGCTTCAATTCTTGCCACTAGAGCAAAAGTTTCTTCAAAGTCAACTCCTTCTACTTGAGAATAATCCTTATAGACTAATCTGGCTTTGTTTCTTACTACTTCATCATCTTCATTCAGTTTATTCTGAAAGACCCACTTAGTCCGAATCACATTTTTATCCTTAGGTCTAGAAACAAGATCCCAAGTGTGATTCTTTTCAATCTACATTAATTCTTCCTTCATTGCTTTAACCCAACTTTAATCATTGCATGCTTCACTTACTGTTTTTGGTTCAATATTTGAAATCATACAATACTTCACTGAATCTTGAGCAATTTTTCTTCTTGTTTGAACACATTTTCTTCTATCTCATATGATTTGATCTTCAGAATGATTTAGTCTTATATACCTAAGAGTTTTGGGATTCTCTTGAACTTCTAATTCTTGGACAAGTGCATCCAAACTTGTCTCTTCTTCTTGTATTTCTGGATTCTCTAGATCAGCCTGAATCTGAACTTGAGTTGGGACTTGTTCTCCTTGGATTGAGATATCATTCGGATCATTTGCTTCATACTCATAATACCTTGAGAAATTTTCCATGCCTTCACCAACCTTCACATTTGTACTTTCTACAATCTTTCTCATTCTCTTGTTATAACACTGGTATGCTTTGCTTTCAGTAGAATATCCCAAAAATATTCCTTCATCACTTCTAGCATCAAACTTGCTAGGTTCTTCATCTCTTTTGATATAGCATTTACTACCAAAGACTCTAAAATACTTCATAGTAGGAGTGATGCCAAACTAGAGTTCATAAGGGGTCTTACTAGTATTGCCTCTAATTTGTACCCGATTAAGAGTATAGACAACAATGCTTACAACTTCTCTCCAATAGATATGAGAAACATTTGCTTCCATCATCATGGTCCTAGATGGTTCTTGGATGGTCCAATTCTTTCTCTCCACTGCTCCATTCTGCTGTGGAGTCCTTGAAGTAGATAATTGTCTCTTTATCCCATGTTTCTCACAGAATTCTATGAAGTCTCTAGAGGTGAATTCACCACCTCTATTAGACGTGAGGCATTTTATGTTTATGCTAGTTTCATTCACTACCATAGCCTTGAATATTTTGAACTTCTCAAGTGCTTCAGATTTATCTTTCAGGAAAGTCACCCACATCATCTGGGAGTGGTCATCAATCAACAACATGAAATACATATATCCTTGCATACTCTTGATTCTTGCCGGACCATAGAGATTAGTTTGTACCAAGTCTAACAATCCGGTTGAAGATTGTTCCTTACTTTTGAATGAGACTCTATTATGCTTACCCAACTGATAATCTTTGCACAGACTATTAGCAAGTTTCACCAATCCTGGAAGATCTCTTACAGCCTGAGTGTTGCTTATCTTGATGATATTATCAAAATTCACATGACACATTCTCCTATGCCACAACCAAATTTTATCAATTTGAACAAATAAGCAACTTTTACCAGTACCAACCAAGTGAAAGATGTTACCTTTTGTCTGTGTACCGGATGCAATTTCAGTTCCCAAGCTTTCAAGATCTTGCATTTTCTATTTTTGAATCAAAGATCATAGCCTTTGTCCACCAACTATCCAACACTGAGAAGGTTATTCTTTAGACCTTCAACATATAGGACATCATTGGTTTTGTTCTTTCCATCAAAAGAAATGGTTCATCTGCCTCTAATTTTGCCAGCAGAATTATCTCCAAACTTTACAACTCCACCTTCATATCTTTCCAAGCTTATGAACTTGCTCTTATCACCAGTCATATGGCGAGAGCATCCACTGTCAATAATCCATTCATCATTTTCTTCAACTTGAGCAGCCAAAGCACTTTCTATCATCTTATGATTGGCAGATTTAGTAGGCATTGAATCTTCTTCTTTGATGGCAATAAACACCCAGTCACTTCCAGATTTGTTTCCTATCTTAGATTAATCATCTATTACTCCATCATCATCTTCTTGAACATAGTAACACTTCTTCTAAAACCTTGATCTATTAGAGTTTGGCCTTCAAAACCTTTCCAAGCACCTTGAGGTAAAATGACCAATCTTATTATAGGTAAAACATTTGAAAGGCAATTTTCCTTCATACTTACTAGATCCCCTTGGCACTCTTTTTGCAATAAGGGATTCAAGTTGTTCAACTTCTAACTCATCTTCTTCTAGTTCTTTTCTTACTTTTTCATACCATGTTGATTTCCTTGAGGAACTTTCTGCTGGATCATACCTCTGTTTCCCTTTTGTGGAGGCACTAGCTTTGAATGCAGATTTTGTCTTGGGAAGTGCATCACCAAACTCAGCCAACTCAAATGCAGATATCTTACCAACCAATTGATCCCTTGTAATAGTTGTTAAAGATCTGATTTGAACCTCAATAGCAGAGATCTGATTTCCTCAATAGCAGTAGCTTTGTGTTTGTAAGCAAGAGGTAGAGATCTGAGAACTTTGGCAACAATCTCATCTTCATCCAATGTTCCACCAACACATCTAATGCCATAGACAAGCTCATTTACTTTTGACATATAAGAAGTGATATTCTCATCTTCACTCATCTTCAAGTTTTCAAACTTTTCTTTCAGACTTTGCAGCTTAGCACACTTAACATATTTGTCTCCATAAAGATTTTCCAGCTTTGTCCAAATTTCATAAGAAGTTTTCAAATCCATAACATTTGTCAGCCCTGAATCAGTCAAGGCACTCAGTAGGGCTTTTTTAGCTTGAAGATTATTATCTGCATCTCTGACATCATCCATAGTTGTTGGACCATTCTTTGGGGGAACATATTTGGTTGTAGTTATGTTCCAATACTGATTTCCCATGCATTGTAAGTGATATTCCATGCGGCTCTTCCAAAGAGTGTAGTTTGTTCCATCAAACCTTGGACTGTCCTTCTTGTATTATGACATCCTAGATTTCCTCAAGCGGTTAAGCTTCTTCTAGAGGAACTTGGCTTAGATACCAATTGTTGTAAACAAGGCAAATAACTGAAAGGGGGGTGTGAATCAGTTATCTCAAAACTTTTCTTACTTTTACTTTCTTTTCTTATCTCAATATTCAGTGATATATCAAAACATGAAAGCATAAGACACCATAAGAATTGAAATAAAATTAACACACATAACACAAGGATTTTTACGTGGAAACCCTGTTAAGGGAAAAACCATGGGGTAACTAACCCAAGATTGTATTCTTTGTTAAAAGAATAAAGAAGAATAAAATGGCACTTGCCAATTAGGGCTCACTGCCCAAACACACTGCTCACAAGAGGCCCACTACCTATAGGAGACACACTATCTATAGAAGAATATAAGTATTACATACTTGAACTAGAGATTAGAATCTTCACTATGCCTGAATCAGTTCCATTTAAGCTCAACACCTCTTCTCTGCTTTTCACTCCTCTTCACTACCGCCTTCTCATCATGACCACACACACTTTTGAATGACTTCACAACTCTTATTTATACATGACATCGACTTTGAAATGATCATCAAAGTTGGCACAACATACACTTATTTTATTACAGAGCAATTACAAAAATACAAATTGACTTGTTACAAAAATTTCATGCGCATCATTACACTGTCAACCACAAATAGCTGGGACTTCAATCTTCTTCGAGGAACATGCCATGCTTCGCAAAACATCTTCAAGATCATCTACAACATGTGCAAAACATCCGGTTGGCCAAGACTAGGAAGAATGATATTCCCGAAAGATAAATCTTCAATCACGAGCTCAATCTTTAATGTAGACCATCAACATGAACTAGACACAATCTAGAGACCCCCACAAGCTTGTTTGAATCACCAAGAACATCTGCACCACTTCTACTTACTATAATAATTCACATCTTCATCCAGAACCTCAAGAACATAGTCGGTCATCATTGTCACCTTAGAAGGATTGCTTGTGGACCTCCAAACCATGAACCAATTGAGTTGTCAATTCACATTAACCTCTCGAACATGCCACTAGATCCGCAGAACATGATATTGTATTTCTGGATTTCACCGGACCTATTTGTGATACTTTGTCACCTCTAAACAGTTGCCAGAACTAGTTTTACTCTTATGGCTATAACTCCTTCACATTTTCATGCAGACCTCTTAAACCTTGACTGGATCATCTTCAAACACATATCTACAAACCCTTTAGTATGTATACTCTGATCTTCATCTAGCTGGGATCTTCACTTCATAGAGATTCAATGTCTTCATTGTTCTTCTCTATTTTTTATAGGACTATTTTTCTCAATATCCTTAGCACACAGCTTATCCAATCCTTGACATCAATGCAATAGAAGTATGTTGACATCAATGACAATACCGGTTAAGCCCATACTTGCAACACTACACATTGTGTTGTTGAACCTACACAACTTTAGTTTACCACACATATAATCTATGGTTAAGTAAGTTAGTGTTTCTAGTTTATTCCAATATTTTGAGCATTGTTTCAATATTTCTCAATGACTTCCTTCTTCTACAAAATTTTTGAGTTCTTTCAACAATTGGGCTTATTTTTTTGAAAAGCAAGCCTTGTTGTAGTCCTTTTTTTCTTTATTCTATAATAAGCATTTTAGTACCTTCATCTATTATGTCATTTTTTGATTTCATTATCAAATATTCTTCTTCTTCTAGCTCACCACCTGGTGATTTTCCTTTTGTGGTGTCAATCCCTCCTCTAGTACTACTGCAACTTTATTTTTCTTCCCATATTGCTTAAGGTCCTTTCTTTTCAATTCTTCCTTCTTCGTTAACTATTCTTTTTCAAATTGTTCTTCTTCTATGAGTGATATCTAGCCTCCTATGTCCTCCTCATCTAATTTTATTCTCATACATCTTCTAGCTACTTGAGCATTTTGCTTAGGTACGCTCAATGTGACCTTAAATCCTCTTATTGTGTTAGGTCTTGATAGTTCTTCACTTTTTGTGTGTGGTAGAGCATTTTTAAACCATAGTTGGGACATAGAACAAGTGAATAAGCCATGGCTAGGGTCACTACAAAAATTTCATAATTTTATTTTCTCTTCTTAGTACTCATTAGCATAGTGGTCCATCTATCCACATTTATAGCAAGTAGCATCCTTCAAATTTCTTCTATAAATTTATCCTCTTCCTTTACTACGTCCTCCTCTATAGTCATTATAGTAACCACTATTATCATTCTAAAAGTGATTCATAGGAGATTTTTTATTCATGATCTAGGGTGGTGTATTTTGTGCCACATATATATTGCATTTATCCTTCCATGTGGGATGTTTATAGCCATGATCATAGACCACTTTCTTGGAAAACCCTTTAGCCCTAGCCATTCCTTCTTGTATAGGGTTGTTGTCTTAACATGAATGATTACAACATGGTTTATGTTCATCATATTCCCTTAATCTAAATAGAAGAGAGGCAACAATTAGTTTCTTGGTCATCCCATTCACTACAAATTCCATAATATACACTATTTATATATTTCTAGGGGCTAGTTGTAAATCCAATCTAATCATTGCAACTCTCTTTTATCCTTTCATCTTAGGATATTCATTCCTCAAGTAATGTTTGTTGGAGCAATAGGTGCACCATATCTTCTTCCTTTAAATGGATGATGTCACCAAGCTATTTTCACCTTTTGCTAATAAATCCTACTTTATTTCTAGTTGCTCCAATTCTAACTTTAATTTTTTCCATTTCTTTATTTTATCTCTTTGTTCTTTCTTAACCATGGTTGGGATTATACCTTGCATGCCAATTGTACCACACCTGAATAGGTTTTGAATGTTCTATCATCCAGTGTAGTTCTAACCTCTGGTAGTAGTCTAGATAGCAACCATTCAATTCTTTGCTTTTTAGTACTTGGGGTTCCTCCATCTTCCTCACTACTTTGAATCTGCAGTCATACTCATTAATGGTTTCTCCTTCCTCTTGTATTGAATTTATCTCATCTTATAGACACTCTCAGATGGAACCTGAAGAGACTCAAAGTTAGAGATGAACTCTTCCTTTATTTCCTACCATTCCTTATCATGTTGAAGACACTTCCTCATATACCATTTCAAAGCATCATTTCTTAGTGTCCCTAAAAAATCATAAAGTTTAGCCTAGTTAGTCCGAGTCCCATTCCTTCTTCAAGTATATTCGAGCACAAATATGTATTCAGATCCTTTAGCAATATATTTTCCAAAGATATGTAGTTTCATACTATGTTCCATATTAAAAGTGTGTTATCTAGATCCGTTAGTGCTAGACAAGGGTTCTTCCTTACTTCTTGGTAGACTTCTATATCTTAATTTTGAATTGATGTACTTTTTTCCCTCAACTAATTTCTTATTGTAGTCTCCTTGTTTTACTAATTTCCTGCTCCTTCCCTTATCTCTTGCTAATTCAATTCAAATAAATCAACTCCCAATATCTCTACACTATCGCTTACAAATTCCTATTTTTGGTTTCCTCTAGTTTGGATAGAATCACTATATATACCTTCTAAAAGCACTCTTGTTGTCTTAATTGACATGGGAGGTGACTCATGGTTGGGGGGCTTCACCTCTTAATGTGATCATTTTAATTTAAGAGATGAATTTTTCATTAGTTAATACAATTTTACCAATTAATAAAGGGTTTCCCCAACCTTCATTAATTAGTCTTGATAGTGTCTAGGGCAAGGTCTTTAAACACATTTTCAACTTCTTAATCTTCTGCACTCTTTGTATTTCTTGTAAATTCAAATTACTCATCATTTTCTCCCTTTGTAATTGCACACTCTTACTAACCACACTATGCAAGTATTCCACACTAAAATCTAGAGGTTTCAATTTTCTTTTAAAGAGGTTAGTAATTCCTCAAATTCATCATTCATTGTGCTTTTTAGGTTAGACAAATCAAGTTCCAAATTAGGTGTATGACTCAAGAATTCAAATGGCAAAGAACCCCTACTTCCATAGACTTATTTTAATGACTCTCTAAATACCAAATTTATTCAACATGGTTTTCTAACCCTTCTAGGATCCCAATTTCTTTATCTAAATGGTTAATGACTTGCTCAAATGTGTCTCTATTATGGAGCAGTACAATTATCCCATGTTCCTCTATGTATGGAGTCAACATAGTCTTCATATAATTCTTGTGTTTAGTTACAACCCCCTTGACATGCTCACCTATGCTCAGTTCTTCTAATAGTGGTTTTTCCTTATCTCCCTTATCCTTCACAATTTCAACAACAA
The DNA here is from genome assembly GCA_027924645.1 of Cunninghamia lanceolata. Classification (NCBI taxonomy): domain Eukaryota; kingdom Viridiplantae; phylum Streptophyta; class Pinopsida; order Cupressales; family Cupressaceae; genus Cunninghamia; species Cunninghamia lanceolata. The sequence continues at coordinate 18,915,610 of BSBN01000547.1, forward strand.
CCCCACTAGTGTACTCTAAATATTTTTCTTCATTCCAAAAAATCTTAGTCTTCTATAGTAGAAACCCCTCTAGCATGCTCTAATTTGGCTTCTCTAGCCTTCTTTATTATTTTATGGTATCTTTCCTATCTCTCATGAATCTATTTTAGTTTCCTTTCTTCCATATTTAATTCTATCTACAATTTGATCTCTTCACTAATTTCTCTTTTCTTTTTGTTATCTCCTTTTATCATAGATTTTTATTAATTTGGTATTTCATTAATCCTTCTTTTCATCCCTAGTGGCTTATCACTGTCCTTCTTCTAGTGGTCACATATCTTTAGAGATCCCTTTAGGATCCCCCTTTCAAGTTATCATTCTCTAGGTACCTAACCTCTCTCTCACAAGGCTACAGCCTATAGGATTCTGCTACAAATCATAAAATATTGTTTCTCCTTAAATGTAATTGTTTCTTGTTCACTTCTTCTCTACCACAAATGATAAATCTATTATTTAGATCTCTCATTTATCATTCTACTAGGGTCCTAGAAATGGAACCAAAATGTTAGCTAGAATGGGCATAAATTAAGGCTTTGAGCCTAAGTTACTTGAATGTTGTATTTATACCCCAATATTAGAGATAATAGGAAGATCAAAGCTTAAGTGGTGAGTTACAATTGGTTGCGTTAGGAAATAATATATTTAAAATTGACAATATGCATCCATTAACATGAACATCATATATCATAACACATTATACATTAGTCAAACTAACTTGCGATATATTATATTCATCATATACAACTCTAATACAAAGATTTTTATACACTAGTCTTTTATCTCTCATTACATTTGATATTCTATCCTCTGCATTTCTCTATCTATCTTATATTATTTCATCTCATCTCTATATCATATCTTACATCTCACATATTTAAGCCTCACTTATACCTAAGTATAAGTATCTCAAGGAGTGTGTCTTTTGTATATATTATGTATTTTGGATGTGTTGTTGCTCAGCTAGATATGTTGTATATCTTGTGTGGTGGATGTAGCTTATTGTAAGGTCAGCTCTATCTTGCCAATAATTTCATTATCAATTTGTGTAATACTTTGTAGGTTGATGTTATTCTTTTGACTATATGACAAGCTCAATGGATGCCTCTTATCAAGGGTAAAGGGAGCTCATGGTCGATCCATATTTAGTCATAATCAACATTCTAAACAATTATATCCATTTCATGAATTCTTATTTCTTCCATTTTTATTTTTTGACATGCTTGCTCATATAGATTTGCACACACACTAATGTGGGGGAAATGTAAGGTATAAAGATGTATACCTTGTACTTTTACCCTTGTAAATGCATGGTCTTAGCACTTACTTTGGCTAATTTGGCACACTAAATAGGCTTAACCTTGGGCACATATCACTTGTAATTATTTTACCCATCACCTTAGCTAGGACTAATCCAAATCCATAATGGTTCTACCTCACAAACTAGGCCAAACTTGCAACCTATCACTAGCATAGGGTCATCTCATGGCCTAGTTCTACCAATTTGAATTTAAAATATCATTTCCTAAAGCAATTTATGAGAATATGACCATGATTTTGTTAACCCTAGTGGCAAAAGTTTTGAGTTATGTGTCTAGGACTTATTGTAAAAAATATTATCCTAGGTCATTTGATATCAATTAATTCTTATCACAAAGAATCTATGTTTAGATAATGTTAATCACATTTACATGAGCCCTAGTCTCATATTAGTCTTATTTGTATTATGATGTGCAATCTCTATTTTTTCTTATGTTTTATCTTTGTTCATTGGCAAGGAGGCTTGATTGCTATTAAAAAAGTCAATGTGAAGATATTGCTAATCTATGTGTTATGGGTAGCTTTTAGCTTTTTATTTCCATTTTCTTTGATTTGGTGTTGGATTAACCATCACACTTTTGGGAATTGATCTCATGGACTAACCACCACCCTGGGAACTTGGGACTAACAACCCACTCAAGGTGAAGATGTCAGATTTGGAAGTTCACTAACACATGCGGGTTTGGGTGTAATGAAAAAATCTACATGTGGTATCAAAGCCTTGACCTAGGTTCAATTCCCTTGAGTTATGTTGGATGGGTGTGTTAGACTAACTGCCACACGTTTGGGAATTAAACTTGTGGACTAACCGCCACTCTAGGAACCTAGGACTAGCCACTTACTCAAGGTGAAGATGATAGATTTAGAAGTTTACTAACACTTACGAGTTTTGATGTAATGACAAATCAATACAATGGTCTTCCCTCTTCCTATAATGGGTCCTTAAAGGTACTTTTGTATAAATACAAGTGCAAGAGAACAAGTCATATAAGTATCCATTAGAGAACAAAACTCCCCAAGTTAATCTATGCCCCATGGACAGCCTTGTCCTAGATCCAACTCATAGGTGCAGATCCTTTCTAAAACAACATAAATCTCAAAAGATCCCTAATACAATCCCCTGATCTTTGCTTAGATACCAAATCTTAGTTTTCAGTGAAGTCTGTCACAATATATCAAGCGGTCCAACAGGTCAAAGTCTACATCATGTCAAACACTAATTATCCTTATTCGTTTTCAGCTATATTTCACAATCTCAATCTTTTATTTCAATATAGTCATTAGATCAATATTTAACTTAACTCTAGAGTTGTACTTTAGATCTTAATCTAAGGTGTATTTATTTTCTATGTAAGCCCCAAAACATAACGCCACTCATATGTTCTATGCCAAAACTGCAATTTGACCTTCTTGGCCTCGCCCCTCTCATCTTGGACTTGTTTCTTCACATCCACGCTGACTCTTCCTGCTGAGGTTTTCTCTTTCTCAGTCTTCTCCCGCTTATTGTTCCTCCCTGGCTGTTTGCGTTCTCTCTGTACAAGCTTGTTCAAATGTATTTTTATTCTGAAAATAACAGTAAAAATCAATGAAGTTCGTGGCGACCTCATACATGGAGAAAAAGGGAGGGAAAGAAAAAAACAGATTCCAAAAGACACAAAATCAATTGTTGAAGTTGGAAGCTTTTTTTCGGTTCTATGGCAAAACAGTCAAGATCATTTACTGAGGAGAGAGATCGTGGTTAAGACAGACAAAATAATGGATATCCAATCTGAAGCTTTAGCGATCACAGGTGTTGGGCAGTGGTAAGCTTCGAACAAAACAAAAGTTTAAATAAATGCTAGCTCGAATCTTCTCACAGTCAAACAAAACAAAAGCTGGTTAAGACAAGCTCATTTACTGTTATGTGGTAAGCTAGCATTTATTTTAGCATTTGTTTTGTTTGACTGTCAGAAGATTCGCGCTAACATTTATTTAAGCTTTTGTTTTGTTTGCAAAATTAAGCTTTAGTTTTGTCAAACCTTACGCTAGTATTTAGTTAGGCTTTTGTTTTGTTCGAAGCTTACCACTGCCCAACACCTGTGATCGCTAAAGCTTCAGATTGGATATCCATTGTTTTGTCTGTCTTAACCAGGTACACCACGATCTCTCTCCTCAGGAAAAAAATCTTGACTGTTATTTATGCTATAGAAGTAGGTGAACCAGAGCCACGCTTGCCGACTATACATCTAATCGACATAACCTGAGGTTTAATGTAAATTTACAACATAGCACACAATTCGGGTTACTGCACAAACAAGTGTCAGGTTGACTCACCATGATTAGTAGAAAAAAGGTTTACAAGGTTGTATTTAAATTTTGAGATTTAACCGTTTGAATTTTAGATATATTCATGGAAATAACTCAAGTTAATTATGTATTTGTGAATCTGAATTAAAGTAGTGAATGGGATATCTAGGGATCAAAATTAATTCTTGGATAGGGACAAGTTAGGATAAGGTTGTGAGCAAAACTTAATGCAAGAATATGCCATTTGTAGACTTCTTATTACATAAAGGACAATCTAGTCAAAGTGGGTCCAAAACATAAGGGAAAAGGCAAGGGAATGTAATTTTCACTTTTACATTTTGCCCCCTGCTTTGATGTGCACATGAACTACTATAGGATGCACATCAATGTAATAAAAAATCAACATGGAAAGTAAATATTTCAAACACTCAAAGGATATGGACAAGGATAATGATTCTACCCTTTTAGTATAATATTGATGAATTGGAACATCCTTGTGCTATAGGGCTTACTATCTTCCTTGCCCAAAGATCTATTCAGTAGGGTTACTATATCACCAACTTCTATTTGAAATTCCACCCTTGTTAGCTTGGCAGGGATCTTAATAATAGATTTTATTTCCACCTTAAGCCAATGTCTATTCAGATGTTTCAAATGATCTATGGTGTTATCATCAAATGCTACTTTGGCTTGATCTTCTGTCATCTATTCTAACTGTCCATAGGGTGACAAATAAAAACTTGTCTTGATCATGGAAGAGGTTATGTACAAGATTGTAGTGCCATATGCATCATAACACTTCAATACACTTGGTGATAGTGTTGTGCAACTACAAGAATTAACTCGGGACACTGAAGTAAAACTAGAAAATAGGCCACATGATCCAACCTTTAATTTGCAATATTCTTTGCCCTTGGAGTAGCCTCCTAGCTAAATGTATCTTTCCTGAATTACTCTAGGTCTACATGACCCAACTCTATATTAATGATGTTCATCAATTCAGAAGTGAATTTGGAGGCCTTAGGCACTCTCTCAAACTTGTACTTCAATGTAAGAGGGAGGTTTTCAACCTTCTTATCTATCTTCTCAAACATTTAAAGTTTTTAGAAAAATAAGAAAATCTATTATAAGCACCAATCTAGCAACAAAATCCTTTAAATTTGTCAAATTTTAAGTGTTTTAGCTTTTGGTGAGATTTTAGGTTTTGGGCAGATAAAGGAACTTGGAACCTTGGTGCTTGGGTTCTAAAGAAACTGAGGATTTTGACAAGTTTTCAATGTAAGTGAGGATAGGGTTCTCAGAAGGAACTAGAATATTGGGACTTTGGTGGAGAGTGTTGGTGGGTTTCAAAATCCCGCAAGGTTCCTTTCTATGTGGTGGGGAATTAGAAGTTTAGAGAACTCAAGGATCCCTAGACTTCTAGACAAACTGTGCTTAATACTAAGGTTTTGTCAAGACTTCAGGCTCTGAAGGAATATGGGGAACAAATGATCTGAACAATAAGAATTGGGAAAGTAGAGGGACTAAGAACATTGGAACCAAGTTCCAAAGTTCTTCTGGAACTGGAAACCCTAAAATGTATGATTTCCAGACTGTGTTGATTCAAACCTTTGGAGATCCAGGAATAAAAAGGTTTCCTGACTCAAATTTTAGGTTTTGTGGTTGACAAAAAGCCCAAACTTGTCTAGTTTATTGAAAATAGCTAAGGCAAAAACTAAATCTAACTTATAAAACATGCAAAACCCTATTCTACCACTAAGTGCTATATGTAAAACAACAAACCTAACCTAGAAACAAATAAAAACTCAAAACCCAAATATAAATAGAATTGGGTTGGGAGAGAAAAATAAAACAACAAACAAAACCAAAAAAGGAAGAAAGAAAACACAAGACAAACAAAAAAATGAAAAAAAAACATAAAAAAATGATTCACCAACCTAGACAAATGAAGGTTGGTGAAGAACAAAGCAACATGGGAGGTTCCATGCTAAACTCTAAACATGGATTAAGAATTCCCGCACACAAATCACCAATCTCTTTCACAAATTGATGTAATTGAAGTTGAAGGGGTGCTAGGGATCGATGCTCATTTAAAAAACCAATTTTTAGAATGCAAGTGTGAGAAAAATCGATCAAAATGCATTAAATACCTTGGCATTAAATGTAAATCATGTGTAATAAATGTTGATAGTACAATGAGAGCAGGAATTTATGTGGGACTAGCACATGAGAACCTAGTTCTAGGGTTCCAAGGGTCTCTAGGACCTGAAATTTTGACACAAATCAAATGAAGAAACATAGGGTCAGGGATCTAGAAGGAATTGCAACCTTAGTACTAATGAAGGGGGTAAATCACAAAACACACAACAACAGAAATTGAACACAGAAAATAGAACTTTCTTTTATTGATCTGGGCAACTCATTACACTACAAAAGCTCAATTACAATTAGAGGAATCAATCCTCCATAGGCTGCAACACATTACAGCTTCCTATCCCAAGACTATGGAATCACCTGCCTTTTGTAACCCCAAATCAACTAGGGTTTCTGTTTTCCCACCTATTCTTGACTCTACACTCCCCCCCTTAACTCTACTATTGCCCAGGGTTCCCAAAAATGGTTATTAATAGCCTTTTTGGTGGCCAACAACCTAATTTCAAAATTTGCATCTCCCTCCAAAAATAGGTCAACTTCGGGGAGCCATAACTTTTGATCCAGGAGTCTGATTGATGAATTGTTTTATGTGTCGAAAAGCTCGCGGAGTGCTCTACGCATTGTGAACCTGCTTTTCTGGTTTCGGCCATTTTCAGGCTTGTACAGGGTCGTTTAGTGCCTCAAACCTGAATTTAAATAATTTTCAGGCATTTTTTAGGAAACAAAAACTTTAATATCTTTCAACTCGCAAATGATCTTCGCGTAATTCCTTCCCCAAAGGTCTTATATTTCTGTTATGTAACTTCCTGTAAATTTTGACTTCAATCTGTGCCCAAATGCAAACTTTCCAAAAATAGCAGGTTACTATTTTTAGCGGTTTGGAAAAACTAAAAGTTCTACATCATTATTCAGGTGATTATGGAACCAGAACCACAAATTTTGAAAAGAAATGGAAAGAACAACAACAATTTTGAAACACATCTTTTCTTTTTGGGTGATGCAAGATTGCCCTTACACCACTGGATGCTCTTGCATCAGACACCCAGGGTATATTGAGAAGTGACCCTGTCACGTCTCAGGTGTTTGTGTGAGGAAAACCCAAATGATCAACCTCTGCCTTAGACAACCAAGAAGAATCTTCAATAAGTCCTCCTTTCCATTTCACTAGATATTCTTCATATTGCCTATTTCAAGTACTTCTTCCCACACAGCTATCCAAGATCTCTTCTATCTCCTCCGTTGAAGTAGATGCCGGAATACTCCACTACTCTTCTATTGTTCCATCCTCTGTGCCACCCTCATGATATTCTGTTAAATCAGTAATGTTGAACATAGGGGAAATATTAATCCCACTTGGTAACTCTACCTCATATGCACTTCCTGAATCATGCTTCTTCAAGATTTTGCATGGTCCAAATTTCTTCATTTTCAACTTATTGTATGTTCCAATTGGGAACCTTTCTTTTCTCAAGTGAACCATGACTTCATCTCCTACCTAGAACTCCTTATACCTCCTCTTCTAATCTGGCTTAGCCTTGTACTAAATATTCATCTTATTAATGTGCTTTCTCACCTCTTCATGCAAATTCTTCAGATGTTCTACAAAGTCTTCAGCTTCAACACTTATCGTTTCTCCTTTGTCCAGCTTCCTTAACTAGAAGCATTTCTTAGGCTATTGCCATATACAATCTGGAATGGTGATTTACCAGTACTCCTATTGACAGAATTATTGTAAGCAAATTATGCCTGTGGTAAAATCAAATCCCATCCCTTGGGCTTATCTCCTACTAAGCATCGTAGCAGGTTACCCAAACTCCTATTTACCACTTCCGTCTGTCCATCAGTTTGTGGATGGTGTGCAGAACTAAACTTTAAATCTATCTTCAACTTCTTCCATAATGTCCTTTAGAAATAACCAACAAACTTGGTATCTCTATCTGAAACTATGCTCTTTGGTAGACCATGTACTCTCACCACCTCGAAAAATAATTCAGCAATATGAACAACATCATTAGTCTTCCTGGAAGGAATAATATGTGCCATCTTCGAGAATCGATCCACCACCACAAAAATGGAATCATGTCCTCTCTGTGTCATTTGTAAACCAAGAACAAAATCCATACTGATATCATCCCATGGCTTCTCTGGTACAAGTAATGGCTAATATAGACCTGTGTTCTGACTTGCTCCTTTTGCCATCTAACATACTCTGTAACTCTACACAAATTTTCTCACATCCTGCTACAATTGTGGCCAATAATAATTTTTACCAACAATAGCAAGGGTTTTATCTCGACCAAAGTGTCTGGCCAATCCTCCACTATGCTTCTCCTTAATCAGGTTCTCTCTCATGGAACTCCTTGGAATGCACAACTGGCTTCCTCTAAACAACATGCCATCTTGGATTATGAAATCCAACCATTTTGTCCTGTCCAAAGTAATAGGTTCCAAACAAGCTTTCTAGGCCTTTGCAAAATCTAGATCTTCAGGAAACAAACTTTTGAGCTCATTGAACCTGTTGGTGATTGTTTTGATGCAATCATAACAATTAGTTAAAATTCACATAAAATGAACTAAAACTGACTTGAAAGATATGAAGGAATTGGTTAAGATTCGTTTAATCCCAAGTTTAATATGGTCAGGTCTTGACCTGTTGGGCAAATTTAGTTGGTCGATGTGAAGCTATAATGTTCAAGGGGCCTTACGTAGTTTAGGGTTTCTTGATAATTAACTGGACTCAAACTATGCAAAAGATCATTAAATATCAGCATGTTGTTCATTCATTTTGCATAAAAGTGTTACTGTGCTGCAAAGCTTTAGATGATCTTTCTTGAATTATTGCAACTTTCTTCTCTTTATATTTATGAAAACTTGTCTACTTTCCACTCTGTTGTTCATGCCTCTTCAAATATGAGACAAATTTCTTTCAAATTTCTACGTTTTAAGCTAAGTATTTTCAGATGGGTTGGGAAAAATTAGAAAGATCTAATCTAAACTTCATTCACTCTATTCAAAGGATCTAATTGTTCTATTATACACTTTATAAATCATGCAGTAACTTGATCAAATCCACAGACAAAACCTTAAATGTATATTCTGAGCATTTTCACAAACATACATCTAAGATTGCAAGCCCTAAGAGAAAATGTTTCAAACACAATGAAGAGCAAGAAAACACTCAGAAGATAGATGTAGAATTCCAGATTCAATTGTATTAGAAACAGACAGTCATATAAGATTTACAATGTCTGAATGACTCTTAGCTTCATCGACCAAATTATAGAAAACTTACAAGCTTTACAGATATAGTAAGGAAGCTAGATGTCATGCATTCCTTATTGCAGACACAGGCAACCTCCTTCTTCTACTTCTAAACTCAAAGGTACCTCTATTCTAAAAAAATTCTGTGTGTAAAGTTTTACAGTGCATAGAGGCACAATATATAGACTTTGATTGTCCTCAATACAGCTCAAAAAACCTTAGTTTAAACCCTGGTTCAAACCTCTGGTTACAACAATAAATGCTGGTGAACCAGTCTCCCAAAATATCTCTGAGCATACATCAAATCTGGGTGAAATATTGCCCTTTTGGAACCCTAGCAGCTCGATAATAACTTCTGTGGTCTGCTACAGTAATGTCTCCAACTGCATTTTGTCCTCATCAATGAAGACCCTTCACTTCTTCACCCTTCATCCTTATCTTCCTCTGCTCTTGAGATCTGATTTCCTCCGTGATGTCACCGCCATTAAGTTTTAGCTCCCCTTCCTCAACTGTAAACCTCCAAAAATGAATAAGCAATAAGTATCACATTTAATAAACCTGCAGGAAGAAAAATAGCTGCCAAATCTAGTCATAACTGTGTGAACGCATCAATCAGGCCCTAAATCTATGAAAATTGCATCTAAAAATGCATATACAGTGTCTAAAATAGTCAGGTCAACCATCGTTGACCGAAAATATGCATTCGGGCTTCAAAAATAACTTCAAAATTTCGATCGCTCCAATTTTTTGCTTATTTTCCTTGTTTAAATCTTTGTATATCTGATATACAATCTGGACGTGACACTTGTGTTAAATCAGATTTCAATTTCCTTTTAATTCCAGCTTGTATGTGACAATGTATATCGGTTTGTATATCTCAATGTACAAGCCAGAAATATACAAGCAATTAATTCTATTTAAACCACTCTTCAATTCCACCCCATGTACATATGCATTGTATCCTCCGATATACAAGTCAGATGTGATACAAGCAATAAATCAAATTCTAACCTCTCTTTGATTCCGCGTTGTATGTATATGCTGTATGTTTTGTAACATACAAGCCATGGAATATTCAATGAATTAACCACAATTCATAACCCTTTTGGATTCCGGCGGATGTATATTCTGTAATGTATACTTGCTGCATATTGAGAAATGTATAAAACATTATACATTCTGGACGTAATATATCGGCTCAACTCGATTCGAGACACTTTGGATTCTGGCTTGTATATAACACTTGTATCCTCGAATATACAAAGCACGGAAACAATCAACCGCTAAACCATATTCCATAAACACTTCGGGTCTGCCATGTATAAAGTGTCTTGTATATTTCCTTGTATGTTGTGACCTGCCAAACATACAAACGTTAGGTATACGCGACGGAATTCAAACCCTTATTCACTTTTACTCTAAGAACTATTTCGGATCCATCCTATATGTATAAATAAAGCTTTTATTTAAAACGCATACAAGGTAAAAAGAATATATAATCGACCCAACTATGCAAATAACAATGTATATGAGCTCGACTGCAAAAAGCGATTGAGTATAAAAAGGACTTTGCACATACAATGGACTTTGTATATGCAAAGCGATATTCAAACCTGAATGTACATTTTACCAAAATGATCATAACTTGCAAAATATGGCGAATTTTAAGATGGTTAAAAAAGCAACCCTAGCCCATTTTTCACACTGAATCCAACCATAATATGCACCGGTACTGAAATGCATTTTTCTCTATTTTTATCAAAGTTTGTAATTTTATCCCCTCTTTTTCCTTTACCACCAAGCAAAATGACACACACAACAGCAAAAGCAACAACCATAGTAGGGGTCCTCATTTTGCTAAGGAGTAAAATGGGGCATGTTGTGAACATCACAACAACTAGCAACCAAACAAAACAATTAAATTCAAAGCATTTAAGAAACCTAAATGAAATGAATCCATAACTTCCAACTATCTTTCCTGTAAATTATTATTGAACTCAAGACCTAAGGTATTCAATAAGGGTGCATGAATTTTCATTTTTAGTTTAAGTATGTGCACATGATTAATTATCCTCATCTTGAAGATCGGTTGAACAAACCAGTGACTGACATTAGCCTACGTAGTTGAGGATATTCCTTCATAGCCAACCGGATAGAGCCTTGCTACCAGTGAGCGTCTATAGCCCCGGCAAGGTTATCGTTACAATTCTCCTAAGTAGAGCTCCACTGCCAGCGAGCGTCTATAGCCCCGGTAGAGTTACTTAGATGGCTTAATCTAGATTTTCAGTATAATCCGCTTTTTTTTATATATTTTATATTTTCTAATTTTAATGCTTGATAGGAATTTTACAAGATATAGCAATTTGTAACTTTATAATGCAAGGAATGAACACTTGCTAAAATTAAGCTGAGAATTGTAATGGTAGCAAGGGTGACCTCAGATTTTTCACCTAATATCTACATTGGTAAGTTCAACAAACCGAAGGATTTTAGGTGTGTCATTGTGAGAAACCTCTCTTGAATTCTCAATCACATTTATTGAATACAAAATTTCAGAAGGTAAACAACTCTCTACATTCATGATAGTCACAACAAGCTATGCATAAATTGAAAATAATTAACCTGAATATTCTAAATTTTATACTATTTTCAATGGTTGTTAGCTTGCCCCTTAATACTCTAAAGTAAGAAAAAGATCTCTGCTGAGGAGATAACAAACAAACCAACCAAACAGACTGTACAAGGAAAGACAAAAGAAAATAGAAAACAAAGCAAAGAAAAACTGTACAAGATCTACACTATATTACACAAAATGGACTGCCCTTTACCTCAGGCTTGGAAGTAGTGTTTCAAATTTTGGCCATTAACTGGTAATGGCACATCTTCCCCTGTCAAGGTCTTGAGTCTAAATGTGTTGTCCCCTATTATTTCTAAGACTTGTAATGGACCTAGCCATAGTTTATCAAAATTTCCATGGCTCCCCTTCTTTTCATATGCTTTGTCCCAGCACAGCACTAAGTCTGATATCCTGAATGTCTTGACTCTTGCCCTCTTATCAAACCACCTCTTAACTACTACTTGGTGTTTGGCAAATTTCTCGATGGCTTGACTTCTTTTCTCTTCTAGTTGTAGCATTTGTACTACCCTAGCTTCTCTATGATTATCAAAGCCTAAGTACTCATTGGTGAACTTCCAGATTGGTATTTTTAGATTTACTGGAAGTATGGGATCAGTCCCATAAACTAAATGGTAAGGTGCACTACCCAAAGCTGTCTTAAACTTGGTCCTATCTACCCATAATGCATATTTTAACAAGGTGTTCCACTTTCTAGGACTCTTTGCAATTAGTTTCTTGATTATGTCTAATAAGATTTTGTTCATAGACTCATCTAATCCATTGCCTTGAGGATAATAATTCGAAGAAAACTTTAAAACAATCCCATATTCAAATGCCCATTTAGAAAATTTCAAAGAAGAAAAGGCAGGGCCATTATCACATGCCAATGAATAGGGAGTTCCAAACCTGGTTATTATGTTTTCTTCAAGGAACTTGATAACTACCTCAGTTATGGAAAAATTGCAACATGCGGCCTCAATCCACCTTGTACAGTAGTTTGTCACTGTCAGTATGAACTTGTGTCCTACAGAAGATGGAGGATTGATGACTCCAATGAAATCCATACCCCATTGTGTAAATGGTCTTGATTCAATCATAGGCTGTAATGGATTGGCCTGATTTCTTCCCTTATCTGCTACAGTCTGACAGGTGTGGCAACTCCTAATGTGACTCTCTGTATCTTTGAACATCGTGGGCCAGTAGTAACTTGCTCTCAATATCTTGTGCATTATAGCTAGATGGGAACCATGACCAGTTCCATACTTGTCATGGAGTTCTGTTAACACCTTATCCGCCTCAACTCTATTTAAACATCTTAGATAAATTCCATCATGGTTCTTCCTGAATAGAAGACCTCTTTGCACCATATATTTTTGTGCTTTAATCTTCAAATCTCTCCTCTAAGAAGCTTTCATCCTACTTGGGTACTTTCTAGCTATTAGAAAAGTACTTAAATCACCATACCAGTCTGATGCATCATGGGAATTCAACACATACTACTGTTTCATCAAATCTGGGTATATGTTTGCTATTGTTTGCACCAACACCTGCCCTCTGACCAGCTTCGTTGGAATGATTTCCATGTCAAACTCTTGCAGCGTAGTGATCCACTTGGCTCTCTTTTCACCAGGCTTGTTCTACATCAGCAACATCTTCACTGCTGCATCTGGCAGTATGGCTTTGATCTGGCTATGCAGAATGTAATGTCTAAATTTTTTCACAGCTCTCATTAATGCAAATGCTTGTCTCTCAGTATCTAGATATCTTAATTGTGCATCCTTCAGAGGTGCACTCATGAATGCGATGGGCCTTTCTTCATTGTCTGCACCTTTCTATGTCAAGGCAGCTGTGACTCAATGAGAGGATGCAAAGGAGTAGATATAAAATGTTTTGGTGTAGTCTAGGCTTGTCAGTACAAGAGCATCAGAAATTGCCTCCTTGATATCTTCGAATGCAGCCCTAGCCACAGGCATCCACTCCATCTGCACATCTTTCTTCAACATGGCGTTTAGTGGCTGCACGATCTTTGCAAAACCCATGATAAACTTCCGAACAAAGTTAATCTTACCAAAAAATGATTTTAACTCTTTCCTATTGTTTGGTATTTGCAATTTTTTTATTGATTCTATTCTATCTGGGTCAATCAATATTCCATCTTCAGAGATGACATTCCCTAGTAATTTACCTTCAGTAACTCCAAATGAACATTTTTTAGGATTAAGGGAAATTCCATACCTTTCACATCGCTTGAGTATTTTCTTGAGATCTTTAGCATGGGTGGATGCATCCTTGGAATACACAGTTAGATCATCCATATACACAACAATGCACTTACCTAGTAACCCACGGAACGCAATGTCCATGGCTCTCTGGAAAGTGGCACCTGCATTGATCAGACCAAAAGCATTCTCCTATATGCATAATTTCCCCATTTACAAGTGAAGGTGGTTTTTAATCTGTCATCCCTATCTATTAAAACCTGGTTATAGCCTAAGAAACCATCTAAAAACAACATCATCTTTGCTCCGTTTACTACTTGCAGCACTTCGTCTACAGGAGGTAGAGAATAATTATCCTTTTCAGATGCTTTATTCAAATTTCTAAAATCTACGCATAATCTGATGTCCCTATTTTTCTTTCTTACTGGTACTAGGTTAGCTACCCAGACTGAATGTCTAACTGGAAAAATTATTCCAGCAGACAATAATTTTTTAACTTCCTCGAAGATTAAAGGCTCTAGAATGGCATTTACAGGCCTTTGTTTCTGCCTAAATGGTTTAACTTATGGTCTCAAAGGTATCACGTGAGTTATGATGGACATATCATATGTTTTCTAGTCTTCATACGTCCATGCTATGACATGTTTGTATTCTTTTAGGACACCTAAAACTTCTTTTCTTATTTTCTCAGAGCAAGCCTTTCCAATCAATACATTTTGTATGTTCTGCTCTGTCCCTAAGTTGTGTGGATCACACTTACCCCCTTTTGTTTTGGGTAAGTCCTTCTGTCTTATTACCCCATCAAAGTCAAAAATATGTTCTAGCTCAATTACTCCTTTGGGTAAAATGGTGCTCTTCAAGTTGATTATATCCTCTTCGTCCCATGTTACCTCAGGTACTTCCCGCTAATCAATCATTTGAGCCCCAAATACCTCATTACAAGTCAGAAAATCAATAATTTGCTGATCCCCTCCAAATACCTGAAAGTGTGTAACATTGTTTGGGATACTGGGAACATTAACTAACTCAATAGCAAATCGTCTCAATCCTGAAAGTGTCAAGGGTTCTAGTGTGCTAGCAGCAACTGCTAGTGCATCTGGCCTTTGGTTCAACTCTCTAGGGATATGCTCTATGTTGAAAGCATCAAATGAATCTATTAAATCCCATACTCTATGTCTGTAACAAATCATTTTCTTGTAGTTGCAAGCATATAGTTTCCTCACTTGTCTGACTACTAGTTCAGAGTCTAAAAATACCTTAATCATTTTCACCTTTTTCTTAATGATGATGACAAGTCCCAAAATTAAGGCTTCATATTTAGCAATATTGTTAGTACAGGAAAACTGCAGTCTATATGCTACCAGATGTGATTTACCCTGAGGATCTATAAGTTCAACACTTGCACCTGCGCCCTGTTTTGATTTGGACCCGTCACATTTTAACGTCCATATGCCATCTTTACTTTTCTAACCTTTTACCTTGGCATACTTTGTCTCTTTTATCACCTGTGGGGTGTTGGCCTATTTACTCATGGGTATTTCTGCTTGGTCAACTTGTATATGTGTATTTCTAGCTAGTAAATCAGAAAGACAACTACCCTTGTCCTTTATTTCTTCTCCTAAATCTGAAATCAAGGCATCAACACCACCCTGAAAGTACCTATGTGGTTGGTCAAGATTCACATTCTCCTCTTGTAACTCTATCCTCTTCATGCATTTTTTGTATTCATATTCAATGATGTCTTTGCACATTACACAACTCTCTTTAGAGTGTGGCCTATCATGAACTCTACATTTGTTTTTATACAAGTTATATTGGACTGGCAGATTTTGTTTAATGCACTCTTCTACCTCTTGTCTAATGGCATGACCAAATTTGCCTATTGCACTATTTTCTTCATCCGAAGAATTTCCATCAGACTCAATGAACAATGTTGTCTCCTTGCTTACACGTTTTTCTCTAATGTTTGACATCATGATCTCTTCAATTTGTAACCCATTGTTAGTAATTCTATAAACATCAGGTTCAACAACAGCATATAATATTTCATTCATTCGATTATACTCTATTATCATGTGTTTCATCCTGGGTTCTGCCTCTATTCTAATCTGGTTTGGGACGCCTCTCCAAGGTAGCCACATATGTGAAAAATTGATGGCCATATATCTGTTTAATGTCTTGGACCAATCCCTACTTAGCAACATTCCATAATTCATGGGTATATCCACTATTTGAATGTCAATGAATTGGCTTACCCTAGGATCTGAAGCTAATTGCATTTGAATGTTCATGAGTTCTCCTATCACATTAACTTCAGTTTTATCTAACTGCGTGACAACCTTGGCAGATTTGGTGGGAGTCAGGCCTAGAGTTTTACATATTCCTAAGGGCATAATGTTGGCTGATGCACCAAAATCTACCATGCAGTTGTGTATGTTCTTCCCACACAATCTAACAGTTAACAAGAAAGGAGGAGTATCCTTCGTATCAGCATACATTACTACATTTGTATTGGAAGGGTGCTCAACTTTCTTATTTTTCTCTTTAGGTGGTGTATCTCTATTGGGAACGTTCATATCAGTAGCAACCTCATCTGTCATGGATACATCCAGAGATTTTATAAAAGCATTTCTGATCCCTAGAATTTTCAATAATTCATTCAGGGGTATACTAACCTTAATTTTCTTTATTTCTTCTGACAAGTAACTCATTAACCTTGTTGTTTCTACTATTTTAGTTTTACTTGTTTGGGTCTTTTGTACTGCTGTTCCACTGTTTGCATGAGCCTTAAGTATGGCAAGATTGTTGCTAGCATTCTAATCTGGGGGTGTATTGAAGTTGTTGGGGGGGATGGAAGTGGTGAAAGGTCCTCCTGGCCTAGTGTTATTTCTTAAATTATAGGTGTGGTTTTTATTTGTCTGTTGAAAAGCCTGCACCTCTTCTGTCTCAGTCAATACTTCATTTTCTGTTTCAAAAGGAAACTGAAAAGCATTTAACACAAAGGCTGATTCAGGATAAAGATTTTCACAAAAGTATGGTTTATCCTCTAACACTTCATCTTCCTTCTCTACTGTAGTTGCAAAGGTAAAGGTTTCTAACACTAAAGCTGTATCATACCCTGAGGGTACTACCTCATTACCCTTGGGAATAAGAAACTCAAAAGTAGGAGGCTGCACCTCTATATTAAATATGCTCGCTGCTAAATGAAACTGTGGACAGTCAAGCTCAGCATGGGCATTGGTATTGTGAAATCTGCACCAGTTTTTTAGTGATGTATTGGCCATTTGGATGCCAGCTATTTGCTTTGTGTCATGATTATCTATATTCTCAAAAGGAGAAGCTAGAGTACCATTGTTTGGTCTAGTGTTCCATGTCTTGGATGGCCTGGGCTGATTTTGATTTTTGTTAATATTACCCCAAGCCCTATTATCTATCACTGGCCCTCTATTCTATATTGGTTGCCCTTGGTTATGACCTTGATGCTAATTATAGTTTTGGCTCTGGTTTGAACATTGGCCTTGGCTATTATTTTGGGTATGGCTCTGATTATAGTTCTGATTGTAATGTTAATTTTGATTTGAACTATAGTTTTGATTTTGGCCTTGGTTATAATTCTGATTTTGATTGTATCCCTGGTTACCTCTTCCATAAAGATTCTCATTTCTTAGTTGTGTCACTTCGGTTGTCAGTCTTTTCAAATGTGCGGTGATCTCTTTAATTTCTTCCCTTTCCTCCTATGCTTTTGCCACAGTTGTATCCCTAGGAGGTTGGAAGAAAGGCTGACCATTATTTTGACTATTATTAAAAGTGTTACTTGTGTAAGGAGCTATGGCTTGGATTGGGGTAGGACTATACACAGGTGTGTAAGAAGGAACCAGATTTAATAATAGAGTGTGATGCATAGGGACTCCATTCCATGGTTGTGCCTGATTCTACATCCCAAAATTTCCTCCATTAATAAATGGACTACAAGTTGTGTGCCTCATCTCTTGATTTATTGAGGTTGCCTCTTTATAGGCTTTGGATATTGAATCTATGTCAGGTTTTCTTTTGACAAACATGGTAGTTAAAGGATCTAAGGTTGCATAGTACATAGCCAACAAGGTATCATCATCCACGGTGTAAGGGGCTACTAGCCTAGAGTAGGCTTTTTGAAATCTGTCATTGAAATTATTAATCAACTCTCCCTCTCCCCTTTTTATGGTAGATAGTTTATGATACAAGACACAAGGATCAATGGGTCCTCTAAAGCTTGATAGAAACGCTTCTTCCATAAGGTCCCAGGAAGAAACATAGCCATTGGGTAAGTTTACATACTAGTTAGAGGCTCATTCATTGAAGGTATAGGGAAACAATCTACACACGACATCTTCATGTTCTAACATAGCCCTAAAACATGCCTCTTTGAATATTCTAATGTTGTCTTAAGGATCTTAGTGCAATTGGTATTTTGGGCATATCTTTTCAGGATTTTTAGGCATCTCATGATAATCAGTGAAGTGTATGGGAGACTTAACATTGAAGTAAGCCATTACAGGTACTTGTACTTGATCTAAACCTGCAATAATACCTGGATTTATTGGTGGGATAGGGTTTATAGGAGGATTAGGGCCTCTAGGAGTATCTGAACCAAGACTCAAAGATCTAAATGAAGGATGGTCAAGACTCACAATATTACGTATGTTAAAAGGTGACCCAGGAGGTGTTCCAGATGAACTTCCTGCTTGCGATATTTTAGGATTCCAAATCAAAGGGTTCTTACTTCACCTTGTATCAGGTAGTTGCACAAAAATATCTCCTGAACTGGGTCTAGAATTGGTCACTCTATCACTATTATTAGCTAGTTTTTTCTTGAAACAAACCCTAACTCAAGTCAGGCCCTCCTTCTAGCGCCAGAAAAAACTATTGGTGATTGTTTTGATGCAATCATAACAATTAGTTAAAATTCACATAAAATGAACCAAAACTGACTTGAAAGATATGAAGGAATCGGTTAAGATTCACTTAATCCCAAGTTTAATATGGTCAGGTCTTGACTTGTTAGGCAAATTCAGCTGGTTGATGTGAAGCTGTAATGTTCAAGGGGCCTTACGTAGTTTAGGGTTTCTTGATGATTAACTAGACTCAAACTATGCAAAAGATCATTAAATATCAGCATGTTGATCATTCCTTTTGCATAAAAGTGTTACTGTGCTGTAAAGCTTTAGATGATCTTTCTTGAATTATTGTAGCTTTCTTCTCTTTATATTTATGAAAACTTGTCTACTTTCTACTCTGTTGTTCATGCCTCTTTAAATATGAGACAAATTTCCTTCAAATTTCTACATTTTAAGCTAAGTATTTTCAGATGGGTTGGGAAAAGTTAGAAAGATCTAATCTAAACTTCATTCACTCTATTCGAAGGATCTAATTGTTCTATTATGTACTTTATAAATCATACAGTAACTTGATCAAATTCGTAGACAAAACCTTAAATGTATATTCTGAGCATTTTCACAAACATACATATAAGATTGCAAGCTCTAAGAGAAAATGTTTCAAACACAATAAAGAGCAAGAAAACACTCAGAAGATAGATGTAGAATTCTAGATTCAATTGTATTAGAAAGAGACAGTCATATAAGATTTACAATGTCTGAATGACTCTTACCTTCATCGACCAAATTACAGAAAACTTACAAGCTTTACAGATATAGTAAGGAAGCTATATGTTCCACGCATTCCTTATTACAGACACAGGCGACCTCCTTCTTCTACTTCTAAACTCAAAGGTCCCTCTATTCTAAAAAAAAATCCCTGTGTAAAGTTTTACAGTGCATAGAGGCACAATATATAGACTTTGATTGTCCTCAATACAGCTCAAAAAACTCTAGTTTAAACCCTGGTTCAAACCTCTAATTACAACAATAAATGCTGGTGAACCAGTCTTCCAAAATATCTCTGAGCATACATCACATTTGGGTGAAATATTGCAATTTTGGAACCCTAGCAGCTTGATAATAACTTCTATGGTCTGCTGCAGTAATGTCTCCAGTTGCATTTTGTCCTCATCAATGAAGACCCTTGACTTCTTCACCCTTCATCCTTATCTTCCTCTGCTCCTGAGATCTGATTTCCTTCGTGATGTCACCACCATTAAGTTTTAGCTCCCCTTCCTCAACTGCAAACCTGTAAAAATGAATAAGCAATAAATATCACATTTAATAAACCTGCAGGAAGAAAAACAACTGCCAAATCTAGTCGTGACTGTGTGAACACATCAATCGGGCCCTAAATCTATGAAAATTACATCTAAAAATGCATATACAGCGTCCAAAATAGTTAGGTCAACCATCGTTGACGGAAAATATGCATTCGGGCTTCAAAAATAACTTCAAAATTCCTGTTGCTCCAATTTCCTGCTTATTTTCCTTGTTTAAATCTTTGTATATCTGATATACAATACGGATGTGACGCTTCCATTAAATCAGATTTCAATTTCCTTTTAATTCCGGCTTGTATGTGACAATGTATATCGGTTCGTATATCTCAATGTACAAGTTGGAAATATACAAGCAATTAATTCTATTTAAACCACTCTTCAATTTTGCCCCATGTACATATGCATTGTATCCTCCGATATACAAGTCGGATGTGATACAAGCAATAAATCAGATTCTAACCTCTCTTTGATTCTGTGTTGTATGTATATGCTATATGTTTCATAACATACAAGCCACGGAATATTCAATGAATTAACCACAATTCATAACCCTTTTGGATTTAGGTGGATGTATATTTTGCAATGTATACTTGCCGCATATCGAGCAATGTATAAAACATTATACATTCTGGACGTAATCTATTGGCTCAACTCGATTCGAGACACTTTGGATTCCAGCTTGTATATAACACTTGTATCCTCTAATATACAAAGCATGGAAAAAATCAACCGCTAAACCATATTCCATAAACACTTCGGGTCCGCCATATATAAAGTGTCTTGTATATTTCCTTGTATGTTGCGACCTGCCAAACATACAAACGTTAGGTATACATGACATAATTCAAACCCTTATTCACTTTTACTCTAAGAATTGTTTCGGATCCATCCTATATGTATAAATAAAGCTTTTATTTAAAACGCATACAAGGTAAAAAGAATATACAATCGACCCAACTATGCAAATAACAATGTATATGAGCCCGACTGCAAAAAGCGATTGAGTATAAAAAGGACTTTGCACATACAAAGGACTTTGTATATTAGTGCAGGAGCTCCATAGTTTTATTATTTTTCCTAGTTAATTTTCATACCTCTAAGGCTTTGAAAGCCATTTTGTTGTGTTAAAATAAAAGACTTAGTCATTTTATTGACTAGTCTACTTTAGAGTTAATCTAGGCCTATTTTCTAAGAGTTATATTTTTGAAATTTGGAGTTTTCTTTAGAAACTCTAGTTCTCATTGATTTACTACCTTCTTGAGCAGTTGTATGGACATAAGAGGAAGTGCAAAGGATGGCAACTTCCTATAAAATTGGTTTTTATGTTAACATGCCAAATATGAATGGAGATAAGGAGTTTTTTTCAAGGAAAAAAGCTATTTTTTTGTGTTTTTATGAAAACAGTCCTCTTGTACGGCTGAGTACGGACTATAGGAGATCAATGGTCTGTGAATTATAGATATAGATCTAGTTACCTCTCATTTGCAGCTATTTGGAGCTCTTGAAACATTTTTATCGTCTTGTTTGATTTCATTGTTTGCAGATTGGTTTCTAACACTCCATAGCTAGGGTTTGTTGATAAAATGTTTAATTCTTCCTTTACCCTCTGATGGTGGTCACCCATTTCTAGGTGGGATGGAGGAAGATAAAGTAATTTTAATGTTTTCTTATGGTAGGAAGATGAACTCCTTATCTGCAGGGTGCAAGGCATGTATCTAGCTAGTATCATTAGTTACTAGTTGAGAAATTGAAGGTGGCTGCATTGTGACAGTAAAGACAGCGATTGGTTTTGATAGATTGGATGTGGAATTTGTGTTTGTTGGTGGGGATTGACCAATATAGGACTTGGTATATCTTGTGTAGGCATATTAGATGCATTTCCTTCTTCATTTCTTACAAGTTAGACCCTTATCATCAAGGAAAAGACAGTTTACTATCTTCAAGCACCTACAGTACGATACAGTACTACATGCATGGATGAAAGTACATATTTTGATGAGTATTTGAATGTGGATCTAGTGGTGTAGGACATGTGGAGTTATAAACATATAAGGTGTCTAAAATATCTCCTTGACTATAGAGTTAACCTTCTTGAAATGCTGTTTTCTTGTGACAGTCATAGACAGTCAAGGTTTTATGTCAAGATAAATGCAGGAGTACAGTATTGGTCAGTAATTTTATGACCTTGGGTAGGTGTATGCTCTGTTGTGTGGAGATCCTTGGTGTTAAGGAGTTGGTATTGATTTTGTTATTCATAAAGGCTAAAACTGTCATAGGACAGTCACCTAGCAAATTCCTGTCCTCTGCCTTTAAATACAGTGTGGGCCTACATGTGAGTAGATGGTTGGTCTTTCATATCTAGTGTTTAGTATGCATGTGGTATTGATGGTCCTTTGAAGTTTTAGATATGTTGAACCAATTCTATAAGAGTTAAACCTTATTCCAAACACTGTCTAAAACAGTCTTATTGCTGCCACTGTTCTTTGTCTAGAGAATGCAGGAAGTGATCTTTATGACAGGGGTCTCATGATTGTCATGACAAGTATGTGTGATTATTATTGGTAGAGGTGTGGTAACAGGTTGGGAGTCCTTAAAAAGGGTGTATTGTGCAAGTAGGTTGGATGGAGCAATGACTCTCCAAAATTGAGAAGTGGGTAGCCTAAGAGGAGGACACTTGATAGTGATCTAGGCTAGGTCAATCTTTATAATAGCCTTGGGTAGGCTTGGTCTTCACAAACACCATTGTTAACCTCTTGGAGGAAGTGATCTAAGTTCATTGAGTGAACTTCTACTACAATCTTACCTATACCTCTGCATCATATTGGTATTAGAGCCAATATTTTAATTGGAAGCAAGTGTATGTAAGAAGAGGAAATTGAAACAGAGGCTAGTACAATGCCTCCCAAGATAATGAGTCAAGATGCCATCAAGAATTTGGTGGAAGAGATGGTTGAAGCAAGACTGCAAGAAGTAAAATTGCAGGAAGAGAAGAAGTCTAAAGGCAAGACCAAAGAAGAAGGAAGTTCTTCAGACACAAATGAAGAAACAGAGGCAGAAGAGGATCCTTAGGAGCAGGATATGTCTGCAGATCAGAAAGCCTTCATGAATGCACTTAAGGGTGCTCATGGAGACAGTGGTGATCCCAAGATGGAGGTACCTACCTTCCATGGCAAGTTGGATGGAGATGTTCTCACCGACTCGATAGAAGCTATGTGTAACTTCTTTGATTACAAGGAGTTTAATGACAACAAAAAGGTCAAGTTTGCCAAGACAAGGCTAAGAGGTTCTACACTTGTATGGTGGAACTATATGCAAAGTGAGAGGGAGAACGTTGGAAAGAGTCCCATCACTAAATGGAGCAGAATGGTGGCTATGCTCAGAAGCAAGTTCATGCCACCTGACTATGAGATTCAAATCATGAGGAGATTTCAAAATTTGAGACAAAAAGACATGGATGTGGTTGCCTACTCAGAAGAATTTCATAGACTCAGTATGAGGGCCAATCATAATGAAGATGAAAAAGGGATGGTGGTTAGGTACCTGAATGGACTGAAATACAATCTGCAAGATGAGATAAGTTTGGTGTTACCAAAGACAGTGGATGAATGTTTCCTGTTGGCCTCCAGAGCTGAGGAAAAGCTGAGAAGGAAGGGTGATCAAAGTGCCAAAGGTAGAGGTGGCAGAAATCAAAGAGGTAGAGGCAATTTTGGCCGTGGACAGTTCAAAAAAACTAAAAATAACAGCCAACAAGAAACACAATCAGCAACAGAGCATAGAGGAGGTTTCAGAGGTGGTAGAACTCATAATGGCAGAGGCAGAAATGGTGGAGGTGGTAGAGGACCGGGAGTCTTCACTGGAAGATGTTATGGCTGCAACCAAGTTGGCCATACAATGAACAAATGTCCAGGGAAAGCCAACAGCTCTCATGACAATGGGAAGAGAAATCAGTTAGTGAAAGATGATGACTGTGGAAGTGTGAATTCACCAATGGGAAGTGCTGCACCTATTCTAGATGGAGAGAGTATGATGATAAAAAGGTCTATGTTGAAGATGCCATTGAAGCAAGAACCCCCTCAGAGAAAGAATCTTTTCAGAACCTAAGGCCTAGCCTATGGGAAACTCTACAAATCATAGTAGATTTAGGGTCTACTGAGAATGCGGTATCCACTGAGATGGTTGAGAAGTGCAAGTTGAAGAGGCTGCCTCATATCAGTCCTCACAAGATCTCTTGGTTGAACAAGAACCAAAGTTTCGTGGTGGAGGAACAAGCTTGGGTTGAATTTGCAATTGGTGACTACAAGGACAAAGTACTATGTGAAATCATCCCTATGGATGCATGTCACCTGCTTCTTGGTCGTCCATGGTAATATGATGTTAAAGCTCAGCACGATGGTGAGAAGAACACTTATGTCATCACCAAGAATGGAAGGCTATTCAAAATGGATCCTTTGTTGGAGTAGCCCAGGGGAAAGGAAAATAACAGCAGTGTCATGTTGGTGAGTGGAAATGAGTTCCTAAATATCTTGAAGGAGAATGACAACCAAGGGTATGCCTTGGTCATGAAGCCCAAGAGTGGATCAGATCAGCAAGATCAAAAACAGAAGGAGATTCCATTGGAAGTACAACAACTTCTGGATAAGTATCAAGACCTTGTGGTAGAGGAAGTTCCCAACTCCTTACCACCCATGAGGGATATTAGTCATCAAATTGACTTAATACCTGGTGCTACATTACCTAACAAGGCTGCATACAAGCTGACTCCACAACAAAATGAAGAGGTGGCAAGGCAAATTCAAGATCTCCTAGAGAAAGGGCTGATTAGGAAGAGTCTAAGTCCCTGTGTAGTTCCAAGTGTACTGGCTCCTAAGAAGGATGGAAAGTGGAGACTATGCACAGATTCCAGGGCCATAAACAAGATCACCATAAGATACAGATTTCCAAATCCAAGGATTGAAGATCTTTTAGATTACCTAGGAGGATCATGCTATTACTCAAAGATTGATTTGAAATCTGGATATTATCAAATCCGGATCAGACAGGAAGATGAATGGAAGACTGCTTTCAAGACCAATGAAGGTCTTTATGAATGGCTTGTTATGCCATTTGGTCTTAGCAATGCGCCAAGTACATTTATGCGCCTGATGAATGAGGTATTAGTTGAATTCATTGGTAAATTTGTTATTGTTTATCTTGATGACATATTAATCTTCAGTAGGACAAGGGAAGACCATGTGAAGCATGTTGGTCAGGTGTTGGAGAAGCTGCACGAGCACAAGTTGATGCTCAACTTAGACAAATGTGAGTTCATGAAAACTGAACTTGTATATCTGGGATTTGTCATTTCTAATGGCTGTTTGAAGATGGATCCCTCGAAGGTTGAGGCTATTCTCAGTTGGCCTACCCCAAAAACAGTGGGAGATGTGAGAAGTTTCCATGGATTGGTGACTTTCTATAGGAAGTTTATCAGAGGTTTCAGTCACATTAGTGCTCCCATCCTCAAAACCATCAAGGGTGGAGTCAAATGTAGATTCCAGTGGACAAAGGAAGCTGATGATAGTTTTGAGTTGTTGAAAACAAAGGTGGCTGAGTTACCTACCTTAGTACTCCCTGATTTTGATAAGGTGTTTGTTGTTGAGTGTGATGCAAGTCACCAAGCTATTGGTGCTATTCTTAGCCAAGAAGGACATCCAGTGGCATTCTTTTCAGAAAAGTTGAATGAAGCCAAGCAAAGGTATTCTACCTATGACTTAGAACTCTATGCAATGGTGCAAGCTCTTAAGAAATGGAGACATTATCTGCTACCCAAGGAATTTATTGTGTTTACTGACAATCATGCTTTAAACTTTCTAAACAGTCAAGAAAAATTGAACCATAGACATGTTAAATGGATGGAACAACTACAAGTGTATACTTTCACACTTAAGCACAAAAGAGGTGTCTCTAATAAGGTAGCTGATGCATTGAGTAGGAGATTGCTTCTTGTTCATGAAATTCAGTTAGAAAGCATGGGTATTGACTGTTTAAAAGAGCTGTATAAAGAAGATTCTGATTTCAAAGAGGCTTATGATGTTTGTGTGAACTTGGCTAACACATTCCATGGAGAGTATGCAAATTTTGTTTTGCAGGAAGGCCTCTTGTTTAAGGGCAATTTGTTGTGTGTCCCTAAGTACTCTATGCAGGACAACATCATCAAGGAGAAGCATAATGGTTCTTTAGGAGGATATTTTGGCTTGGATAAGACACTAGAACAAGTCACAAGGTTCTATTTTTGGCCAAAGGTGCAATCAGATGTGAGAAAATATGTAGCTAGTTGTGCAATCTGTCAAAGAGCCAAAGGTGTCTCTTTAAATGCAGGTCTATACCAGCCCCTTCCCATTCCCAATAGACCTTGGGAAAGTATTAGCATGGATTTTGTACTTGGGTTACCCAGGACAGCTAGAGGGGTGGATAGTGTGTTTGTCATTGTTGATAGGTTCAGCAAGATGGCTCATTTTGTGCCATGTAAATGCACAAATGATGCATCTCATGTTGCAGGTCTATTTTCAGAGAGGTAGCAAGAATACATGGTTTACCATTGTCCGTTGTAACTGACAGAGATTTTAAGTTTGTAGGTCACTTCTGGAGGACCTTGTGGAAGAAGTTGGGCACACAGTTGTCTTTTTCATCAGCCTACCATCCACAAACTGATGGTCAGACTAAGGTGGTTAACAGGTCTCTTGGAAACCTTCTAAGGTGCCTTACAAAGCAACATGGTTTGGCATGGGACTTGGTTATCAGTCAGGCTAAATATGCCTACAATGATTCAAGGAATAGGAGCACTGGTAAAAGTCCTTTTGAGATAGTTTATGGCTTTCATCCAAGAGGGCCACTTGAGCTGAAAGATCTCCAAGGTTGGGATAGAAGGAGTGCACTTGGTGAAGAGTTTGCTGCCTCCATGAAAATAGTTCATGATCAAGTCAAGTTGCAACTAGAAAAATTAGTCACAAAGTACAAAGAAAAGGCAGATTTGAAGAAAAGAGAAGTATAGGTCAAAGTTGGTGACTTAGTCATGGCATATCTGAGGAAAGAGAGGTTGCCAAAGGGTCAGCCAACTAAACTCCTGATGAAGAAGATTGGGCCATGCAGGATAGTGCACAAATTCGGTCCAAATGCATATGAGATTGAGCTACCAGATGGCCTGGGTATCTCTCCAATTTTCAATGTTTGTGATCTTTTTCCTTTCAGACCTCCATTGCCTGATGAAAGTGGATCAGATGTGGTGGCTGAAGATGTTGATTGGATCAAGGATTTGCCTCCAAGCAAACCTTTACAGTTGGAATGCATTCTGGATTCCAAAGTTATCAAGAAGACTCAGAGAGGTGTCTATAAGGACTACTTGGTGAAATGGAAGGATCTCCCTGACTCAGAGGCCACCTGGATGACTGAAGCAGATATTCTGAAGCATGGCATGACACTTCAACAATTGGCAACTCAAGGGACTTGAGTTTTTCCTACAGGGGGAGTATGGTGTAGGAGCTCCATAGTTTTATTGTTTTTCCTAGTTAATTTTCATACCTCTAAGGCTTTGAAAGCCATTTTGTTGTGTTAAAATAAAAGACTTAGTCATTTTATTGACTAGTCTACTTTAGAGTTAATCTAGGCCTATTTTCTAGGAGTTATATTTTTGAAATTTGGAGTTTTCTTTAGAAACTCTAGTTCTCATTGATTTACTGCCTTCTTGGGTAGTTGTACGGATAGAAGAGGAAGTGCAAAGGATGGCAACTTCCTATAAAATTGGTTTTTATGTTAACATGCCAAATATGAATGGAGATAAGGAGTTTTTTAAGGAAAAAAGTTGTTTTTTTGTATTTTTCTGAAAACAATCCTCTTGTATGGCTGAGTACGGACTATAGGAGATCAATGGTCTGTGAATTATAGATGTAGATCTAGTTACCTCTCATTTGCAGCTATTTGGAGCTCTTGAAACATTTTTATTGTCTTGTTTGATTTCATTGTTTGCAGATTGGTTTCTAACCCTCCATAGCTAGGGTTTGTTGATAAAATGTTTAATTCTTCCTCTGCCTTTTGATGGTGGTCACCCATTTCTAGGTGGGATGGAGGAAGATAAAGTAATTTTAATGTTTTCTTATGGTAGGCAGATGAACTCCTTATCTGCAGGGTGCAAGGCATGTATCTAGCTAGTATCATTAGTTACTAGTTGAGAAATTGAAGGTGGCTGCATTGTGACAGTAAAGACATCGATTGATTTTGATAGATTGGATGTGGAATTTGTGTTTGTTGGTGGAGATTGACCAGTATAGGACTTGGTATATCCTATGTAGGCATATTAGATGCATTTGTTTCTTCATTTCTTACAAGTTAGACCCTTATCATCAAGGAAAAGACAGTTTACTGTCTTCAAGCACCTACAGTACGGTACAATACTACATACATGGATGAAAGTACATATTTTGATGAGTATTTGAATGTGGATCTAGTGGTGTAGGACATGTGGAGTTATAAACATATAAGGTGTCTAAAATATCTCTTTGACTATAGAGTTAACCTTCTTGAAATGCTATTTTCTTGTGACAGTCATAGACAGTCAAGGTTTGATGTCAAGATAAATGCAGGAGTATGGTATTGGTCAGTAATTTTATGACCTTGGGTAGGTGTTGTTGGTGTGAACAGGGTTATTACCTATCTAGTTTAACCTTTGTTGTGTAGATAATTCATATTATTTAACTATTTATTAGTTAAATAATACTCACACACATGTTCACATCTTAAGTTGACTTAGGAAGCATTCTAGTTGTCTTCTAGATGTTTCTAGTTGTTGATAGTTGTAGTTGATAGTTGTCATCTTATCCTATAGTTGTCATATGTCATAGGATTGTGACACTTGTCAGATGACTACAACATCTTGTATCTCACCTTGGTCTTTATAACCAAGGCCTCATTGTACATTATGTAATCCAGTACATTGTTGTATCATGGCAATATAGCATTGTTTTTTCTTGTCTTTCTTATGTGGAAGGTTATTTGGTTTTGCAGATTTGATCCTGGTGGTTGATTGCTCCAACATGGTATCAGAGCTTTGATCCTGCAAGCCCCTTCTCATTTTTGTTGAGAGATTTTGCTGTCAATGTTTTGCTGGTGCATCCTAGCTGAAAATGGAGTTCACCGTTGAGTTCAGATCGCCCAAATCAGTAAGGATTGACTCTTAAGAATTTGATTTTTGATATAGTTGAATTTTCAACTTTTCTGGGCTTTATATGCATTTTTGCAGAAATTTTTTGTCCAAAAGGCAAAAATTTTTTGGCAGAGGGCCATTTTCCTCCTGCTGTTTCTGCATCATTTGTTGTGTATCAGATCAGATCAATATTTTTTGTTTGTTTGGAGTGTTTGGTCCCAGATCTGGTCTTAGCAGACTGTTTTTTCTGTCATAGTGGGACAAATTTTTTGTCGTGTAGGGTATTCTTTAGTTTTTACCCTGCTGTGGGTCAATTTATCTGTTGTTTCAGGGTAATTTTTGGCCTATTCGGCCTTTAGTCTGAGACAATTTTTTGGACTGAGACATCTTGCTCATCACGATCTTCTCTTAGCAAGGCCGATCTATTTCTATTGCATGTGAAGTTGGTTGATTGTCTAGTTGTTGATGATTTGGGCAGAATCGATCATAATGATCGACATTTCTTGCAATAGTTTTTTGGCCTTTTCAAATCGGCTGACGAAGCACACCGGGAGTCTTCACTGCATAATCAATAGTGGCCTTTAAAAATTTTAGCGGTCTCCATAAATCGCTAAGTATTTTTTCTAAAATCTGGCGGTCGGCATCTTCAATCTCAACTGGCATCAGGTGTCATCAGGTTGTTCTAGATCTGCACTTAGTGGTCTCTCTAGAGTCCTCATCCAAAACGACGTCTGTGATCTGTTGATTACACTTCAATAACAAGCTGCTAGGTGACATTTTTCAGCACCGGTAGCATCAGAAACTTTGTTAGCTCATCGGTTGTTCCTGTCAGCTTCCACTGGTCTTTGCTTCGTCTTTAGCGGATCTCATAAATTCCAGGTGGCTTCTGTTGATCCTACTACATATTTTCTGGTGGTTGGCGGTAGTCTTTGATCCGCCTTTGGCCCAGAGACTTCAAACTCTCTCAGCGATCATTCAAATGCTTCGGCTAGCAGTGGTGTCTGCAGTTGATATACAGTAGTTGAGGGTCATTTTTTTTCAGTGATCATTTAGTAGTTTCCTCAAAGCTCCCGTGGTCGGTGTTATTGCTAAAGTTGACAGATCCAGTGACTTTTATCCCAGCGACAGTCAACGTCTGTGGGCAGATCAGAGGATTCATGGTTGGTTATGTCCTCTGGTCTGTTTTAACCAGCAACCACACCCTTCCAACTGACGTCTGTCAAAGGAAACTCTTCACCAGTTGGCAGTTGTTCTCCAATCTAGGCAACATTTTTTTTGGCTTCTGCAGACCCGTCGACAGCATCCATTGCATTTTTTTGGCAATGACTATTATTTGACAGGCTTCGCCCAGCCAACAGCTCCTTGCTTTGATATAAAGTGGTCAATTGTGGTCATTTTGATTGCTTTGGTAGCTTCAGAGCTTTCCTCAGCATTTCTCCGGTAGGTTGATACAAGTCGACATAAGTCATTGTTAATCAGCAAATCAACAATTCACTCAGCGGATATACACTGGTGGTCTTCGCATCTTCACCGGTCAGCATCTTTAGCATATCAGTGGATTTGTATACACCACTCAACTGCATTCAGTGGCAGATTTACTCTTTTGGAGTCAGCAGTTTGGATGCCGACTCGAGAAGATCTCTGCATTTGAGATATTAAATCAGGTGAGGTCATCTCCATGATAGTTTTTTAGTAAAGGAGGCCACCTATTTTTTGTTTGTTCGTTATTCATTTGCCGAAGATGGAGATTGAGGTCCAGTTAGGTAGGTGGCCTACCCCCTCACAAACAAACTCCTCCACCTTACTTGCTGGTTCAATTGACTGATCATTTCGTTGATTTTGTCACATGCAAGCTAAGGACATTTTTTTTGCAAATTTCGACAAAGAGGAAGATTTTTCTTTTTACCATATCTTGCAAACCAGAAGGTGGATTTTCACATTCTTACAGTCATTGGAAAGGTGGTTCAGTAAATTTCATATTGTTCAGGTGATTTTTTCAGATTTTGTCATTTTTTGCCAGTTTTAGCAGCTTGAAGGTTCAGATTGTCTTTTTTTTGCAACTGGCATATCTTTTGCATACGACGACGAAATCTGGTGAATTTTTTTTTGAAATTGCTTAGAAAATCGCAAGGAATCTGATTTTAACTTTTCTTTTTTCCCTTGACAAGATTTTTTGCTCAAAAATTGTAAAAATCACCATGTGTTATAAACGGTTGATTTAAGCTTGTCAATTGTACAAATTCTTTCATTGTACTTTGTTGGGGGGGTTACAATCACATTGTTAATACATTTTGGGGGGGTGAAAGGCATGATTTAAGTGCCCTTGTGTCTTTGGTTCTTGGTGTTTTTCTACTACACATGGCGGAAAGTGTGTCTATAAAACCACTCACTCCACATAATTACCACACATGGAAGTTAAAAATGAAACAACTACTGCAATCGAAAGGACTTTGACAAATGCTAGAGGATAATCCACCTAGTTTCACTAAGGAGTTTGAAAGATTTGCTTATAAGAACAAATTAGATGAAGCTATGGGAATCATAGGATTGCATGTATCAGACAACTTGTTGTTTCATATTGCGGAGTGTAAAACACCTAAGCAAATTTGGGATAAGCTTGCCGAATTGTATGGTACTGTCAATGAATTCTGAATCTTGCAACTTGAGGCAGAATTGACATCACTCTCTCCAGACAGTTTTCCTACTATCCAAGATTTTCTAGAGAAATTCAAGATGATATTGTCACAATTGAAAGGATGCGGGCATGATAAAACTGAAAAGGAATGCATCTTCTTGATTTTGTCGAAGTTGAAGGGCCCATTTCAGGTGTTTTCATCTACCTTCTATTCTACTATGGATGCCTTTGGGAAAGACTTTAAGATGCCTAGCTTTGAGCTATTCTGTGAATGTCTTACTAGGGAGCAAACCAAGTTACTTCAAATGGATGCCCTTCCTAGTTCTAAGAGTCAAGCCTTGATGGCCTCAACTTCCAAGGGTAAAGGTAAGAATAAGAAGAAGCCCAAGATAGAATCTCCTTCAGGTAGTGAGTCCCCCTTCAAACCAAAGCTGAAGAATGATCAAAAGCCCACTCCTCCACCTAATCCTTCCAAATCTGGTGAGTCTTCCTCCAAGACAAAGAAGAAGAAAGGTGGCACTTGTTTATTTGTGGCATGACAGGTCATGATGAGTCTCATTGTTTCAAGAGGTTAGAGACTTTGGAGGAAGCTATGAAGAAGCACAAGATTTCTCTTCCCAAGCCCTCCTCTACAGGCAAAGGACATGCTCTTTCTGCACATGGCTTGCTTTCATCTTTAGATAGATGGATACTTGATTCAGGTGCTTCACATCATATGACCAATTCACTTGATCTACTTGAGACTCTTTCTGATACTAGCACTTCTCAGATTGCAGTGGGGAACTCTTCACAGATTTCAATCATGGGGGCAGGCACCATTCAATTGCAAGATGGTTGCATTGAGGATGTTCTTTTTGTTCCCAAGATTTCTGACAATCTTCTCTCCATATATCAGATTTGTCATTCTAGGGATGGAAAGAAAGTTGAGTTTACTCCTCACAATGTGGTTATTCGACAGCTATAGGATCCTGAGATAGTTGTTGCTACAGGGAAAGTGGATCATGGATCACGACTATATAGATTTGATGGATTTGAGTCTTCATCAGGATCATCTCTTATAGCACATGCCAATGCCTTGAGCAAGCTTTGGCATGAGAGTTTTGGACATCTGAATTATAGTTATCTTTAGCATATGAGCACAAAGAAGTTGGTTGTTGGTCTACCTAAGATTTCTTGTAGAGAGGGAGTTTGTCCGGGTTGTCTACTTGGCAACCATCATCAGGATCCCTTTCCTAAGGGTCAGGCTACACAAGCTTCGGCACCCTTGGAGTTGGTTCATAGTGATCTCATGTCTTTTCCAACTCCTTCATTTTCAGGGGCCAAGTATGTGCTCACTTTCATTGATGATTTCTCACGACGCACATGGGTGTACTTTCTTAAGTACAAAAGTGATGTTTTTGACACATTTAGGACATACAAGGTGTTTGTGGAGAAGCAGTCAGGTCTTTCTCTTCAACGGATATGCACAGATAATGGGGGGGAATATTTGAACCAAGCTTTTCAGGATTTCTGCAGTGAGCAAGGAATTCAGCATCAGTTTTCAGTTCCTTACACTCCTTAGTAGAATGGTGTGGCTGAGAGAAAGAATAGGACATTACGGGAGATGGCAAATTGCATGCTACAGTCTAGGTCTATGGATCCCGCCTTTTGGGCTAAAGTAGTCAATTGTGCCAACTATATTCAGAATCGTATGCCTCACAAGGTAGTGCAACATATGACTCCCGAGGAGGCTTGGTCCCATGTCAAGCCTAATGTATCCTTCTTCAAAGTATTCGGTAGTGAGGCTTGGGCATTCATTCTGAATGGTCGGCGTAAGGCTATGGAGAAGAAGAGTCAACCTTTGATTTTTGTTGGCTATGGTGAGGATGTGAAGGCTTACAGGTTATTTGATCCTGTCACTCAGGATGTCTACCTTCGTAGAGATGTCCATTTTGATGAGTCCTTCACACAAGTAGATTCCTCCTCCACTTCTTCTTCCTCACTACATACTCTGCCTACTTCATCATCCCTTGACGATGCTTTGCTTCTTCAAGATGATACTGATGAAGGTCCTGCCGCACCCCCTCCTCAAGCACCAATTTTGCCCCGATGGGCCCGCACTACTCTTGAGGAGGCTGGTCCTCTTGTTGGTGATCCCACAGATACTCACCGCACTCGTTCACAAACAACAGGTGTCAGTCTTTTGAGTCATGCCATTTCCATGGATCCTCAGAAGTTTTTAGATGCCACAGGTATTCCAGAGTGGGACAGTACAATGGTTGAGGAGTATTCTTCTTTAATGAAGAATCATACTTGGGATCTTGTTCCTCTTCCTAAGGGAAGAAAATTGGTTCAGTGCAAGTGGGTGTACCATACCAAATATGCAGCTGATGGTTCTATAGATAAATACAAGGCTCGTCTTGTTGCTAAGGGGTTTTCTCAAGTTGAGGGTATTGACTACTCTGAGACCTTTGCTCCTGTCGCCAAGATGGATTCCATTTGTCTTGTACTTTCTATTGCTGCATCTGAGGGATGGTCAGTGTATCAGATGGATGTGAAGAGTGCCTTCTTGCATGGTGATCTTCATGAGGAGATCTACATGGAGCAGCCTCCAGGTTTTGTGCAAGACTCTTCACTTGTTTGTAGGCTTCGTCGTTCATTATATGGTCTCAAACAAGCCCCTAGGGCTTGGTATGAGAAGATGGATAGTTTCTTGCTTTCTTCAAGTTTCATACGATGCCATTCTGATCCTACAGTTTACACTCAGAGACATGGAGATGATCTTTTGATCCTTGTGCTTTATGTGGATGATTTGATTCTCACAGGCAGTTCTACCTCCATGATCTAGAGTATTCAGCAAGCATTGATAGAGCGCTTTGATATGACAGATCTTGGTCTTCTGCACTACTTCCTTGGTCTTCAGGTTCACCAGACTACTGAGGGGATCTTCATTTTTCAGCAGAAGTATGCTCTTGATTTGCTTCAAAGATTTGGCATGGCTAATTGCAAGCCTACCCCTACACCATTTTAGTCAGGTGTTGTACTATCTTCCAGTTGCACTACTCCCACAGTTGATGCTACATTGTATCGGCAGTTGGTTGGTAGTCTTTTGTACTTGACACATAGTCATCCTGATATTTCCTTTGCGGTTGGTCTTGTCTCCCGGTTCTCTTAGGAGCCCCATGAGAGTCATTGGAAGGTAGCTAAATGTATCTTGAGATATATTCAAGGCACAACACACTTTGGCATTCATTACACATCTAGAGCTTCTTCGATTATGGGCTTCACTGACTCAGATTGGGCTGGTGATGTTAATGATCGGAAGTCCACTTCTGGCTTTGTTTTCTGCCTTGGTTCTGGTTTGATTACATGGTCTTGCAAGAAGTAGACAGCTATTGCATTATCATCTATAGAGGCTGAGTATCGAGGTGCAGTTTTGGCTAGCCAGGAGGTTCTTTGGCTTCGACAGTTGATGACTGAGTTTGGATTTCCTCCAGATCATCCCACTACTCTTTGGTGTGATAATCAAAGTGCCATTCATATTTCTCGCAACCCGGTGGAGCATCAGCGTACTAAGCACATCAAGATCCACATGCACTTCATCAGGCAGCTCATCCAGGATGGTGTTCTCAGCTTGGAGTACTTGCCTACTAAGGAGCAGGTTGCGGACATCTTCACTAAACCTTTAGCATCGCCTCATTATCTTCAGTTGTGATCGATGCTTGGGGTGAAGGAAGTTGTCCTTGGGGGGTCTTCCTGAGTCCTTCTTCCTTCACTTTTTCATGCTTTTTATTTACATGTTTCTCTCTTTTGGAGAGGAGTTTTTTTCCCATGAGGTTTTCTCCTTTTCTCCGCTTGTGAGAGATTGTTTGTACATGGGTACCTAACATGGCCTTGTTGTCGGGACCCATCTTTGCATTTGTTTGTTCCTCCCTAAGTTGCACTTAAGGAGGGGTGTTGGTGTGAACAGGGTTATTACCTATCTGGTTTAACCTTTGTTGTGTAGATAATTCATATTATTTAACTATTTATTACTTAAATAATACTCACACACATGTTCACATCTTAAGTTGACTTAGGAAGCATTCTAGTTGTCTTCTAGATGTTTCTAGTTGTTGATAGTTGTCATCTTATCCTATAGTTGTCATATGTCATAGGATTGTGACACTTGTCAGATGACTACAACATCTTGTATCTCACCTTGGTCTTTATAACCAAGGCCTCATTGTACATTATGTAATCCAGTACATTGTTGTATCATGGCAATATAGCATTGTTTTTTCTTGTCTCTCTTGTGTGGAAGGTTATTTGGTTTTGCAGATTTAATCCTGGTGGTTGATTGCTCCAACAAGTGTATGTTCTGTTGTGTGGAGATCCTTGGTGTTAAGGAGTTGGTATTGATTTTGTTATTCATAAAGGCTGAAACTGTCATAGGACAGTCACCTAGCAAATTGCTATCCTTTGCCTTTAAATACAGTGTGGGCCTACATGTGAGTAGATGGTTGGTCTTTCATAACTAGTGTTTAGTATACATGTGGTATTGATGGTCCTTTGAAGTTTTAGAGATGTTGAACCAATTCTATAAGAGTTAAACCTTATTCCAAACGCTGTCTAAAACAGTCTTATTACTGCCACTGTTCTTTGTCTAGAGAATGCAGGAAGTGATCTTTATGACAGAGGTCTCATGATTGTCATGACAAGTATGTGTGATTATTATTGGTAGAGGTGTGGTAACAGGTTGGGAGTCCTTAAAAAGGGTGTATTGTGCAAGTAGGTTGGATGGAGCAATGACTCTCCAAAATTGAGAAGTGGGTAGCCTGAGAGGAGGACACTTGATAGTGATCTAGGCTAGGTCAATCTCTATAATAGCCTTGGGTAGGCTTGGTCTTCACAAACACCGTTGTTAACCTCTTGGAGGAAGTGATCTAAGTTCATTGAGTGAACTTCTACTACAATCTTACCTATACCTCTGCATCATATATGCATAGCGATATACAAACCTGAATGTACATTTTACCAAAATGATCATAACTTGCAAAATATGGCAAATTTTAAGATGGTTCAAAAAGCAACCCTAGCCCATTTTTCACACTAAATCCAACAATAATATGCACTAGTACTGAAATGCATTTTTTCTCTATTTTTATCAAAGTTTTGTAATTTTAACCCCTCTTTTCCCTTTACCACCAAGCAAAATGACACACACAACAGCAAAAGCAACAGCCACAGCAGGGGTCCTCATTTTGCTAAGGAGTAAAATGGGGTGTGTTGTGAACATCACAACAGAACCCAGCAACCTCTATCTTCATTTTTGTCAACAAATTTTGCCTTCTGCTTAAGGCATCTGCAACTTTGGTTGACTTTCCACTCCTGTGCTTCAAAACAAAAGTATAGCTCTGCAAAAACTCAACCCATTTTAAGTGCCTTTGGTTCAACTTCCCTTGACTATTAAGATACTGGAAAGCCAGATCATCATTATATAAAACAAACTCTTTTGGCAACAAATAATGTCTCCATTTCTTCAAAGCCTAAACTATTGCATAAAATTCTTGATCATAAAATACTTTTTCTTGGCATCATTAAGCTTCTCACTAAAATAGGCAATGGGCTTACCTTCTTGGCTCAAAATAGCTCCTATACCACTACCACTAGCATCACAATCTACCTAAAATACCTTATTAAAATCTTTAAGTGCCAAAAATAGGTTGTTCTATGACTTTTTGCTTCAATGTATCAAAGCTCTTGTTTGCTCCTTTAGTCCATCTAAACTCTTTTCTATCCCCTCTCGTTGTCTCAGTTAGGGGTGCACAAATGCTACTAAAATTCCTGATAAACTTTCTAAAAAAACTTGCCAAACCATGAAAAGATCTTACCTCTATTGCACTCCTTGGTGTAGGCAATTCAATGATAGCCCTTACTTTTTCTAGGTCCATCTTAAGACTTTCCTCTGAGACAACAAATCCCAAGTATACCAACTCCTTTGCAAAACTACATTTCTTCAAAATAATCAGCAACTTCTCCTCCCTTAGCTTCTCTAGAATTCTTCTAATATGCATCAGATGCTCATCCCAAGTCTTACTCAAAATCAAAATATCATCCAAATAAACAATAACGAAACTTCCCAAAAATTCTTTCAGTACCT
The DNA here is from genome assembly GCA_027924645.1 of Cunninghamia lanceolata. NCBI lineage: Eukaryota > Viridiplantae > Streptophyta > Pinopsida > Cupressales > Cupressaceae > Cunninghamia > Cunninghamia lanceolata. The sequence continues at coordinate 18,953,633 of BSBN01000547.1, forward strand.
CGTTTATGAGCCGCATGAATGTGCTCGATGCATTGGTTAGCCCAAATGGCATGACTAACCACTCATACAAACCTTCCTTTGTCTTGAAGGCTGTCTTCCATTCTGATGTAGAGTGACCAGCACTACATTACAAATAGGGTGGAAACTCCATTAGAACCCACCAAATGGTTGTCACTACTTATATCAGCAAGATGCCCTTAATGTCTCCCCGAGACATGCATACACTTACCCATTAGTAAGATATTAACCATCGGCACATAGGAGAATAGTCACGCCGATCTCTACCTTACAGCAATAGATATCCTCCGCCTTATTGCCTATCGGTAGGATATTGCTCATCGGCCTTGTAAAACTGACTTACTCCGATAACCGATGTCACCCCGATGGTTACTTCGGTTGTGTGCCTATTGGCAAGGCTTTGCCTATCGGTCTGACTTAATATCACTCTCCTGATATCCACTATCTCCTTGATATACTTTCGCTTTGGTTAAGTTGCATATCGGCAACACTTGTGATGTCGGTCTAACCACGAAATGTTTGCCTGACACTTTATCTCACGCCGATGCCAAAACTTTCTATCGCCAAGACCTATTCCTTTGGCAAGACTTTTACCCCTATCTCTGACATCATATCTCACATTGATACCTATGCCAAAACACTTGTCGTTGGCAGGATAAACCTTTATTGGGTGATGTTTGGAATGTCCTGATGATGATGACATCACATGCACTATTACTTCCTCCAATACCTACGTCACCTGGATATAAGACTCATTTATATACTCCGTAGCAGGATATGAATTGTCGGGGTATAATGAAATATCCTGATGAAGATAAACTTCGACTACCTGATCCAGATCGCGATAGGTGCATAGATGCAAATGCGATATACCCAGATTGTAATATCGCATACAATACTGTATATCCGTCAAATGTATACAAACACGCATTTCACATAGAAAACATGTCGATCAGGTCGGATCATCTCCTGAGCAATTCAAGCTTAGAATTTATCCTCCTAAACCCTAGCACATGAGGATGCTAGGATAACTCACAGCATGCTACAAATTGATCCCACAAACATGAAATGCATAAACAGAAAAACAAAGATGCAACCTAAACTATTATACAGGTCCATTCCACTGATTCAGAGAATCAACCAGTGGAATGGTTAAATGAATCCATTTGCTTGCAACTGAAAGAATCAACACACAGATAGCTTGTAAACCAAACAAATGAAACCAATGGGATCTCTTACTTTCAAATTAGAATTGCATATAGATCTCACAGTCCCACTGTGTTACAATGTCACTACTTCTTCACAAAAACTAATAGTGATCAACTATTCGCTGTCTCCTATGAACTCCTCTATCTCTAAAACAAAAAGAACTAGGGTATAAATAGCTGTGTTTTATGAGTACTACCAACTTGATTCCCAGTGGTTGGGAGACTTCCAAGTGGCTGGGAGAAGACAGCTAAGACAGCTAGCATAACAAACTTCTAACTACCTACACATCCTCCTAGATCGATCTAAAACATATGCAGTGGTCCAATGGACCTTATTACATCAAGAAGTCAAATATAATTATGTTCTGTTGTGAAGGGGTGCTCTTGCACCATACTCCCCAGAAGAAGAAATCTCAAGTCCACTTGAGATGAGAGTATGTAGATCTGCACCATGTTTTTGGATCTGCTCTTCAGTCATCCAGACTGCTTCTGAATCAGGTTTTCCCTGCCAAGCCACTAAATATTCCAAATATTGTTTGTTCTGGGTCTTCTTGATCATTCTGATGTCTAAAATCTTCTGTAACTATGGTGGATCATGTGTTGGAATGTCATCAGCTACTGTATCCTGTAGGAGTTCCTATTCTGCATCTGGATTAGGCTTGTATGGAGTTAAATCACATACATTGAATATAGGTGATAATCCAAGATCTGGAGGGAGTTGGATCTCATAAGCATTCTGGCCATGTTTTTTCAAAATCTGACATGGTCCAATCTTCCTCTGCATGAGTTTGGTATATTTACCTTTAGGAAGTCTTTCCTTTTTCAAATGAACCCATACCAAATCTCCAACATCAAACTATACATCTGTCTTCTTTTTATCAGCATACTCCTTATACTTCAAAGTAGTTTGTTGGAGTTGGTGCTTGACCTGATCATGTACCTCTTTGATGGTTGCTGCAAAAGCTTCTCCATCTACACTAACAGAATCTTCTGTAGGTAAATTTCTCAATTCCAAAATACCTCTTGGGTGCATACCATACACTATCTGAAAAGGTGATTTCCCAGTATTCCTATTGACAATATCATTATAAGAAAATTCTGCTTGAGATAGGATATTATCCCACTTGTCCCCGTGTTGTCTTGTCAAACATCTGAGCAAATTCCCTAAGGAATGATTTACCATTTCAGTCTGTCCATCTGTTTGAGGATGATATGTGGATGAGAAAGATAAATTTGTTCCAAGTTTCTTCCAAAGAGTCCTCCAAAAATGACCAATGAATTTCACATCTCTATCTGACACTATGCTCAATGGCAATCCATGTATTCTGACTATTTATTTGAAAAACAAATCTCCAATATATGAAGCATCAGCAGTGGTTTTGCATGGCAAGAAATGTGCCATTTTGCTGAATCTATCCACTACAACAAAAACACTATCTTAGCCCTTTCTAGTTTTGGGTAAACCCAAAACAAAATCCATACTGATACTTTCCCATGGTCTGGAAGGGATGGGTAATGGCTGATATAAACCTGCATTAGTTGACCTCCCTTTTGCTTTTTGACATATCACACATGTCTCTACAAATTTTCTAACATCTGATTGTAACTTAGGCCAATAATAATGTCTTCTAACAATATCAAGAGTCTTATCCAAACCAAAATGTCCTACCATAGCTCTACAATGTTTCTCTTTTATGATGTTCAACCTCATGGAACACCTTGGAATACACAACTGTCCACCTTTGAACAGCAATCCATCCTAGATCAGGAATTCAAAGAATTCAGCATGATATTTATCTCCAAAAGAAGTACATACCTGATATATTTCTCCAAAATCTTCATCAGCATCATACATGGTCTTCAATGAATCAATGCCAACACTTTCCAATTGAATTTGGTTGACTGTTAGAGCTCTCCTGCTCAAGGCATCTGCCACCTTATTCTTGACTCCTTTCTTATGCTTCAGTGTGAAAGTAAAAGCTTGCAAAGTTTCTACCCACTTCATATGCCTGTGATTCATTTTTTCCTGGCTGTTTATGAAACTCAGAGCCTGATTATCTATGAATACTATGAATTATTTTGGCATCAAGTAATGCCTCCATTTCGTGATTGACTGGACTAAAGCATACATTTCCAAATCATATGAGGAATACCTCTTTTTAGCATCATTGAGCTTCTCATTGAAAAATGCAATTGGCCTACCTTCTTGGCTGAGTACTGCTCCAATTGCCATGTGACTTGCATCACATTCTACCTAAAAGATTTTATTAAAATCTGGAAGTGCAAGGACCAGCTGTTGTGCCACTCTCTTCTTCAATGTTTAAAAGGAATCATCTGCTTCCTGAGTCCAATAAAATCTGCACTTCTGTCCTCCTTTTATGGTATCAAGCATGGGTGCACAAATATGACTAAACCCTCTTATAAACTTTTTGTAGAAGGTTGCTAACCCATGGAAACTTCTGACATCATTCATAGTCCTAGGAGTTGGGCAAGACAATATGGCACTTACCTTCTCCTTATCCATTTGCAGCTTGCCTTGTGAAATGACAAAACCTAAATATGTGATCTCCTCCTGCATGAACAAACACTTGTCCAAATTTATCATCAGTTGTTCTTCATATAACCTCTTGAGGACCAAATCTATATGCTTGAGATGCTCTTCCCTTATGTTATTGAAAATCAAAATGTCATCTAGATAGACTATGACAAACTTTCCCATGAATTCTCTCAAAACCTCATTCATCAATCTCATAAAAGTACTAGCTACATTAGACAAACCAAAAGGTATAACTTTCCACTCATACAACCCTTCATTGGTTTTGAATGTTGTTTTCCATTCATCTCCTGGCCTAATTCTGATCTAATGATAACCACTCTTCAAATCTATTTTTGTAAAATACTTAGCACCTCCCAAACAGTCAAGTAAATCCTCTATCCTAGGTATTGGAAACCTATACCTGATTGTGATCTTATTAATAGCCCTGGAATCTGTGCAAAGCCTCCAAGTGCCTTCTTTCTTTGGTGCTAGTACAGCTGGTACTGCACATGGGCTTAAACTTTTACCAATCAAACCTGTGTCTAACAATTCCTCAATTTGCCTTGCTACTTCTGCATTCTGTTCTGGAGTAAGTTTATATGCTACTTTGTTTGGAAGTGTAGATCCTAGGATTAGATCTATGCAATGGCTAATATCCCTTACAGGTGGTAGGGATATTGGCATTCCATCAGAAATGATGCCTTTATATTTATCCAATAGCTCTTGGACAGTTGGGTCTATGAACCTTTGCTTCTTCTCTTTCTTGACTTCTTGCTGCTATTCTTTGTTCACTATGAGACATGGAATGAGTGCATATGCAACTGCACCTTCTGCTGCTACTTCTTTTATGAATTGTTTGCCTTCCATCAAGATTACCTTCACCTCTTTTTCCTTTGATTTCTCCTCTTTCTCTGTCAATGGTAGTAACTCTGTCACCTTACCATCCTTGGTGATTGTATAGGTGTTTCTTACACCATCATGGCATGCCTTCAAGTCATACTGCCATGGTCTACCAAATACAAGATTGCAAGCATCCATCTTGGTAATGTCAAACAACAACCTGTCTTTATATGCTCCAATTTGAAATTCTACCCAAGCTTGTTCTTCCACAACCGTCTGCTGACCTTGGGTGAGCCATGAGACCTTATATGGGGATGGGTGAGGCAATCTCCTAAGCTTAAGCTTTGTTACCATTTCATCAGATGCAAAATTTTCAGTAGAACCTGAATCAATTAAAACTTTGCATGCCTTACCTCTTGCTTTGCAAATGGTTCTGAAAAGAGACTTTCTTTGTGGGGGTTCTTTGTCAGGTACCTTCATGGTAGTCATTGTTCTCCTCATCATCAGAGATTCTCCACTCTCTAGATATCCACAATTATCAGGAGCATTCACACTCTGAAAAGCATTAGAGCCTGGTGCACTTTGACTATCAGGTTCTTGGATCATATTCGTTCTCCTTTCTCCTGTGGAACTTGTTGCCTTTTCTGGACATCTTCTGGCTATATGGCCTTCTTTATTATAGTTATAACATCTGATAGATCCTCTGCCTTGAGATCTTCCTCTGAATGGTCTTCTACCTCTGAAGTTTCCTTGCTGATTGTAGCTTCCTTTCTGGTTTTTATCGTTATCCCCTTTACTGTTATCATGACTGGATTCTCCCTGATATCCATAACCATGTCCTCTACCTATGAAAGGACCTCTTCCACCTCTTTGTTGTTTACCTCTTCCTCTATTGTTTTTCTCTTGTCTCCTCTTTAAATTCTCTTCCACCTTCAGTGCCAACTGAAAACATTTCTGAACTGTATCTGGATTATGCAGATTCAAATCTTCTTGAATGTTGAACCTCAATCCATTAAGGTATCTAGCTACCTTTTCTTCCTCACTCTCTTTTACCTTTGTCTTCACACAAAGTTTCATTAATTCCTCTGTATATGAGCTGATATCTAGCTCCTTCTGGTTCAGGTTTTGCTTCCTCTTGTGTAATTGGAAACTGTAATCCAATGGAACATAGGCTTCCTTCACTAAAGCCATCATCTTCTTCCATGTAGTAACTCTATGCTTTCCCTCTTGTACTATGTCATCTTGGACAAAATTCCACCATGTCAATGTAGCTTCTTTCATCTTTGATTGGGCTATCTTCACTCTCTGTTGTTCTGGTATCTCCTCTGTCTCAAAGAAATTGTTTAGGGAGTCTATCCACTCTATCACTGAATCAGGTTCCATCTTACCCATAAACACTGGTAAATCTAGTTTCACATCCATGGTTCTCCTCTCCATGGCTTTGAGGGTGTTCAACAGTGGTCTCTGGTCTGCAGGAACGACCTCCTCATTCCACCTAGGGATCTCTTCTTCTTCCCTATCTTCTTCTTTACCAGAACCTACTCTATCCCTCAACTTTTCGAATTCACCTCTCAATTCCTGATTCTAAGCCTTCACAGCCTTGCTCTTGGCAATCTGCTTCTTTACCAGAACTATCAACTCAGTGTTGGTCATTTTTGTCAGGAACTCTGATGTTCCTTCTTCATCTGACATCTTACTGTCTTAAATCTTCCCCAAAGATTCAACCTTTGCTCTGATACCACTATGATGCAGAGTGGCTAGCACTACATTACAAATAGGGTGAAAACTCCATTAGAACCCACCAAATGGTTGTCACTACTTATATCGGCAAGATGCCCTTAATGTCTCCCTGAGACATGCATACGCTTACCCATCGGTAAGATATTAACCATCGGCACATAGGAGAATAGTCACACTAATCTCTACCTTACACCGATAGATATCCTCCACCTTATTGCCTATCGGTAGGATATTGCTCATTGGCCTTGTAAAACTGACTTACTCCAACAACTGATGTCACCCCGATGGTTACTTCAGTTGTGTGCCTATCGGTAAGGCTTTGCCTATCGGTCTGACTTAATATCACTCTCCTAATATCCACTATCTCCCTGATATACTTTCACTTCGGTTAAGTTGCCTATCGGCAACACTTGTGATATCAGTCTAACTGCAAAATGTCTGCCTAACACTTTATCTCATGCCGACGCCAAAACTTTCTATCGCCAAGACCTATTCCTTTGGCAAGACTTTTACCCCTATCTCTGACATCATATCTCATACCGATACCTATGCCAAAACACTTGTCATCGGCAGGATAAACCTTTATTGGGTGATATTTGGAATGTCTTGATGATGATGACGTCACATGCACTATTACTTCCTTCGATGCCTACATCACCCGGATATAAGACTCATTTATGTACTCCACAGTAGGATATGAATTATCGGGGTATAATGAAATATCCTGATGAAGATAAACTTTGACTACCCTTTCCAGATCATGATAGGTGCATAGATGCAAATGTGATATACCCAGACTATAATATCACATACAATACTATATATCTGTCAAATGTATACAAACATGGATTTCACATAGAAAACATGTCAATCGGGTCAGATCATCTCCTGACCAATTCAAGCTTAGAATTTATCCTCCTAAACCCTAGCACATGAGGATGCTAGGATAACTCACAGCATGCTACAAATTGATCCCACAAACATGAAATGCATAAACAGAAAAACAAAGATGTAGCCTAAACTATTATACAGGTCCATTCCACCGATTCAGAGAATCAACTGGTGGAATGGTTGAATGAATCCATTTGCTTGCAACTAAAAGAATCAACACACAGATAGCTTGTAAACCAGACAAATGAAACCAATGGGATCTCTTACTTTCAAATTAGAATTGCATATAGATCTCACATTCCCACTGTGTTACAATGTCACTACTTCTTCACAAAAACTAATAGTGATCAACTATCCGTTGTCTCCTATGAACTCCTCTATCTCTAAAACAAAAAGAACTAGGGTATAAATAGCTGTGTTTTACGAGTACTAACAACTCGATTCCTAGTGGTTGGGAGACTTCCAAGCAGCTAGGAGAAGATAGCTAAGACAGCTGGCATAACAAACTTCTAACTACCTACACATCCTCCTAGATCGATCTAAAACATTCGCATTGGTCCAATGGACCTTATTACATCAAGAAGTCAAATAGACTTATGTTTTGTTGTGAAGGGGTGCTCCTGCACCACATTCATCTCCTTCTCTGATATGGATCTAATGATATTCACTCTTCAGGTCAATTTTTGTGAAGTACTTGGCTCCACTCAAACAATCCATGATGTCATCCATTCTTGGCAATGGAAATCTATACTTGATCGTTATCTTATTGATGGCTCGAGAGTCTATACACATCCTCCATTCTCCATCCTTCTTTGGTGCTAGTACTGTAGGTACCGCACATGGACTTAAGCTCTCCCTTATCAGTCCCTTCCTCAACAACTCCTAAACTTGTCTATTCAGCTCTTGATTCTCTGCAGGGGTCATTCTGTGGGCTGCCTTGTTTGGAAAATTGACTCCTAGTATCAAATCCATTTGATGACTTATCTTCCTTACTGGTGGTAAACCTTCTGGTACATTATCAGAGACAATATCTTGAAATTCTTCCAACATTTCTAAGACTTCTATTGGTACATCTTCACATTTCTCTTGACTAATCTTAGGAATCAATGCAAAGCACTAATGCTCATGCTTCATACCCTCCAAAAATTTCCTACCATCTACCAGGCAAATTCTGGCAGTACTACATACCTTTTCTTCCACCTCCTTCAAGGGCTTCAACTTGTGATGAACTCCATCCTTTGTTAGGGAATATGTTTTTGCATGGCATCATGGACAGCGCTCCTATCATACTGCCATGGCCTCCCCAACAACATATGACATGCATCCATCGGTATGATATCACACAACACCTCATCATGGTAGTCCCCAATCTTGAACTTCACTAAACATTGGTCATTGACCAAAGCTCTGTGGTCCTTCTGCAACCATGCAATCCGATATGGATGTGGATGCTTTCTTCTTGTCAACTTCAACTTGTCAACCATCTCCTCTGAAACAAGATTACCAGTGCTTCCACTGTCAATAATAATATCACAACACTTACCTTCACATTTGCACCTTGTGCAAAATAAACTCTTCCTCTGATTGCATTTTTTCTCCTCATTTAGCAAGGTTCTTTTGACATCTATGGTTTCTCCCCTTTCAACATCTTCAAAATGCTCAGAATGTGCATCTTCATCTACATGTGCAACTCGTGCATTGCCTTCAAGTCTTCTATTTGTCCTTCCTTGATGTTGTGGACACTCGTATGCTCGATGTCCTTCTTCTCCACATTGGAAACAAGTTCCTCTGAAACCTCCTCTTCTGAGTCCTTGCCCAGGTCTACCTCTTCCTCTTCCTCTTTGCTCACCATTGTTCTGGTCACAAGGGCGGTAGGCGTTATCCCCTCTCTAATTTTGACTGGTGCCACCCTCTTCAGTTTTCTTTTGATCTTCATTACGGCCTCCATAGGGCCTTCCACCAGTCCTTCCGCCTTGACCTCTTCCCCTTTGCTTACAGTCAAATCTTTTATTTAGCTTCTCTTCCACCTTTAGGAAAAATTGGTATGCATCTTCTATGGTGGTCATTTTGACTAGGCTCAGCTTCTCTTGAATACTCGGCCTCAACCCATTAATGTAATGGGCTACCTTCTCCTTGTTGGGCTCTACATGACTGGTTTTGATAGTAATCTTATAAAATTCTTCTGTATACTCCTTAACAGACTTATTACCTTGCTTCAGTCCTTGCAGCTTCTCCAACAACTACATCTCATAGTCCACAGGAATGAACTGCTTCTTTAGTTTCTCCACCATCTGATCCCATATGGTGATCTTTCCTTTTCCTCTTTTGTTCCTCTCTAACTAGACCTCCTTCCACCAAATGTTGGCATGGCCCTTCAATTTTATTTTTGCAAACTTGATCTGATCTGGGTCTTCTACATCTTCATACTCAAAGTATTCCTCCATGTCATTGATTCAATCAATAAGCTATTCTGGATTCAAATCTCTACATTATGTAGAAACTTTGATCCTAGGCCTCTTTCCAATCTTCGAAATGGCCCTCAACAACCTAACTTCTGCAGGATCTCCTGTAGCTTCTTGTTCTTCCTTGGATAGCTCTTCTTCAGCTTCATCCTCGCTTTCTTCTCTTGCTCTAGGATCAAACCCTCTTCGCAGCTCCTCTTGCAATGCATCGATCTGTGTTTGTAGGGCTCTAAAACCCTCTTCCATCAAAGCATTCCTCCCAACATGATTTCTTCATGGAGGCATCTTGGTCTCCGCAGCAAACCCACAACCTCAGGTGCTGGAGCAAACTACCTCACAGTCAGCGATCTGTCTACACACTCAAGAACCCTTGCTCTGATACCACTTGATCAAGGGGTAAATCACAAAACACACAACAGAAATTGAACACAGAAAATAGAACTTTCTTTTATTGATATGGTCAACTCATTACACTACAGAAGCTCAATTACAATTAGAAGAATCAATCCTCCACAGGCTGCAACACATTACAGCTTCCTATCCCAAGACTTTGGAATCACCTGCCTTCTGTAACCCCAAATTAGCTAGGGTTTCTATTTTCCTGCCTATTCTTGACTCTACGCTTTGCCCCCTTAACTCTACTATTGCCCAGGTTCCCAAAAATGGTTTTTAATAGCCTTTTTGGTGGCCAACAACCTAATTTCAAAATTTGCATCTCCCTCCAAAAATAGGTCAACTTCTGGGAGCCATAACTTTTGATCCGAGAGTTTGATTGATGAACCATTTTATGCGTCGGAAAGCTCGTGGAGTGCTCTACATGCTAAAAACTAGCTTTGCTAGTTTTGGCCATTATCGGGCCCTTACAGGGCCATTTAGTTCCTTAAACCTGAATTTGAATAATTTTCAGGCATTTTTAGGGAAACGAAAACTTTAATATCTTTCATCTCGCAAATGATTTTTGCATGATTCCTTTTCCAAAGGTCTTATATTTCTGTTATGTAACTTCTTGTAAATTTTGACTTCAATCTGTGCCCAAATGCAAACTTTCTAAAAATAGTAGGTTACTATTTTTAGCAGTTTGGAAAAACTAAAAGTTCTACATCATTATTTAGGTGATTATGGAACCAGAACCACAAATTTTGAAAATAAATGGAAAGAACAACAACAATTTTGAAACACATCTTTTTTTTTTGGGTGATGCAAGATTACCCATATACCACTGGATGCTCCTGCATAAAGAACTAAGTTCCAAAGTTTTGAATTTCTCTAAAAACCTAAACTTTCATGATAACACAAAACAAAGGCCACCCATTGGGAACTAATGTTAGTCCCAGCATCCCGAGAGTTTGAGAAACCCCAGAACCTAGAAGAAAAGGTTTAAAACTCTAAGGAAAAAGGATATAAAAACAAGACTAAGGAAAAACATGAAGAAAAACCAAGGAAACAAAGAAGAAAAGAAAACAAAGAAAAGGGGGTCCCCAAATTACTCAAGTAAAAAGATGGGGTGTGTATGTGAGGCATAGCAAGAATGTTGTGCATGCCTAATGAACTTGTTTCTTATGCACAACATTAGCACATTCAATTTTCATTATTCACTAGCTATATCTTTGTGTATAACACAAAGCTCCACAAGATTTAGTTTGCCCCTATAGGTAGCTACCTTATCATTAAGAAAACTACCATTGCCTTTAATCTCCTTTACTAGTACATGATAACATTAACAGTTTAACCACCCACACAACTATACCTTTATACTATTCCTTTGGTGTCAAAAAAGCATTTCTCATGTAGCTATTCTTTTGAAAACATCATGGGTGCACTTTATTTCATTAAACCTTTTGAATTCTAATTTGAGATCAATAGTACACATTGATCACTTTATGGTGAATTGTTGAGGCTTCAATGAAAAGGGTAGAGTTGTGTGTAAGCTCTTTAGCCATTATACAATTTATAACAGGAAACAAACATGTTGCCAATTCCAACACTACTATGAAGACTTGAAACATTCGGTGGCTTAGCTTAACAGGTCGATGAGACCCACCACATTTGTCACTCTTTGACACTTTACTGTGTTCCATTTAGATGTACATTATCCACCTATCCACACTAGTAATATTTCCCTTCATAAGACATTGTAGTCAACCAAATATCCATGCAATGCATATAAACCCTTGGACCTTTTAAATATAACTTGAGAGTGCATACACAAGCACACCCAAGATTGATGATGTGGACCATATCAGCTTATTTGTTAGGTGTATGGAAATGGGAGGCAAAAAAGGGGTCGAAATTGATCATTTTTTTAAAATTACATAAAACTAAACCTTAAAATGTAATTTGAGATGTCTATGTTCAAAATTTAATTATGTGATAAGACTAAGAATACTAGTACTTGGAATCTAGTTTCTATGTAATTTGAGATGTCTATGCTCAAAATTAATATATAGAAAAGTGTATAGAATTTTACATGCATTAAAACAACTAAGAAGGGTTTTTTTTTTCCAAACTAAATTTAATTTCACAAAGAAATTAGACCAAATAGAAATATAAAATGTGATGTCTCTAGAGTTATAACATATCAAAGTAAAATTTAAACAAAGTTTTGAGAACTTTCATACTAACCCCAAATATAATTGAGATAAAACTAAATAAAATTAGCAACTCAATGATTACACTAACCAAATATAGAAGATTATACAATCTTTCTCAAAGTTATAGGGTCAATATGTTATTTATGGATTCTTTTTAATATGCGCTTGAAGATCAAGCACATAAATAAAATCAAGAATTACATTTGCAAATAATAAAAACAACACAAAAGATATATTATATTAAAATTTTGTATATTGATTACATTATTCAGTGACCTCTATAAAAGTTTTCACTCTTTTAACTTTTACAATCACTTTTCCTATAGGAACCAATTGTTAACTAGCCAACACAACTTTTAGTATAAATTATTAAACTAAAAACACTAAGTATAAATTAACACTTTGGATTATAAACCTAGCAAACCCCCTTGATCCAAAGGGGATGAAAATATAATTTGGAGAATCAATCAACCTAACTCATCTAACTACTATGTAAACTCAATCTCATATCTCTTGGTACCGGAACCCAATGTTGAAACTTATATGCACCTTTCTAATGTTTAATCCTTTGCATCACATTCCTATCTAAGAAAAACCTACCAATATTATACATCTAGTGCTCTATGGCATTGCCTTTTATAATTTCAAGATCCAATTCCTCTTCTTGACATGATCATAAATTTGACCATATGTACCACCTGTAGTATGAGTAGGTTTCTTCATTACCTAGCTATAATGATCATTGTCCTTGTCATTATAAAATGACTCACTAATTGATCATGAAGACCCACTTCCCCCTATCAATCAAGAGGTGGAAATAAAATAAAATAACTCTACAAGACCAATGCTTTGCATTAATTATAAACCAAAAAAAAAAACTAAACACAAGACAACACACTACAATACTAAACAAGGACACACACCACAAAACAACCCCTTAAAGCATCCCAGTCTAGTTCCTTTCTATATTCAAGATTCTAAAATTCATCGCTAAGAAAATTGAAGAAATTCAAAAAATATTCTCTAGAAAAGTATGGAAAAGAAAATAAGAATGGCTTTGGTCCATTGGGACATGGTTTGTAAACCAAAAGGGAATGGAGGGTTAGAGATTAGTAAAATCTAGAATGTAAATAAAACTTTGATGGCTAAATTTGGATGGGGCTTCATGAGAGATAGTAAATATTAGGGGGAGATAATGAAAGCTAAGTATTTCCAATACAATGACCCCAAACATTTTTCTATTCTAATAGGGTCCCTAAGGGCTCACTCATCTAGAACAATATGTGCAAAGTCAAGACTCTCTCAGATAAATGTATAAAGTGGAGAGTGGGTAAAGGCAATCATGTTCAATTCTAGGAGGACAATTAGTTAGAGTCAGGCTCCCTTTCTTTTCTTCCTTGACTCCATTAACTCCATGTGGCCCTAATTTGTCAAGTGTGGTGATATGTGAGTGGGTACTTGGTTAGTGAAGGCTCTAAGGTTAGATGGAATTTTTTTTAGGAAGTTTGTAATGTTGGCTTGGTTGTTGTTCTTTCTAAACTCTAGAACAACCTAGACCTATTTAGACTTCTAATTCTCTACCAAGAGGTTGATATATATTTGGTCCCTAACCTAAAGGGTCTCTACATTGTTGCCTCTGATTACTCTATATAGGCAGACTTTCAAAACTTTGACAAAAATAGAGAAGAATATGGAACAACAAGTATATTCCCAAGATTAAATACTCCTAGTTAATTGATGTACACATAATAAAATCCTCACCTTGGGCAACTTGTAGTCTTAGGGATTCTCTTTTCCTAATAGGTGCATGTTATGCCTATCTCATATTGAAATGGTGGATCACTTATTCTTTCATTGTGAATTCTCCATAAACATTTGGGAAGCACTTTTTAAAATTTTTAAGATTAACTAGGTGATGCCTAAGTCCTAAGATGATTTCAATGAAGGATATACCTCCCCATTTAAACATCAAGTGGTTAAGGAACTATGTAATATATCCCCTTAGCATGTTGCTTTGAGGGTGTGGAAGGAAAGGAACAATCATATTTTTAGGAAAAAAAGAAAAAATGACAAGTTTGTCTTCCAAGATATTTACAAGGCCATTACTAAGAACATTGAGTTTGATAAAATAACTAAACCCACTTGCAACCCTATTTTCCAAGAAGAGAGAATTTCTAGAATGTGGGGTTACTTGGGAACTACATAATGTAGACGTCAATAAGCAAAGGCTAAGAAAGGCAATAAGATGGAGGAATCCGATTGAAGGTTGGTAAAACTCAACTTTGACGGGGCTTCAAAATGAAACCTAGGGATGGCCAATGGAGGAGGGATAATCATGAATGACAAGGGGGATTTCATAGTTGTGTATGCATATAACAAGGAATTAAAAGCAATAATGAAGCTGAAGTAGTTACTACGTGTTTGGGTCTTCATCTTGCTAACTCCTTGGGTTGTCAACATGTCTAGTTAGAGGGATACTCTAAAGTCACAATTGACTTTGTAATTGGAAAGTCCAAACCCAGATGGAAACTTGAAAGTTATGCCTTTGATATTAAAAATTTGATAACAAATTCACTCTTTTTTTGCCAATCATGTCTTCAAGGAAATAAGGTTATTGACACCTTAGCTAATGATGCAATTAATACTGAAGGGTGGAAATGTTGGAGGCATCTAGCTAGCATCCCATGCCATATATCAAAATTCATAATAATTGATAATCCCTAACTTTGGCATAATGATACAAAGTTACTTTCCTTCAAGTGAAAGGAAGTGGGACTCTCCTTAGGATCATGCCATCATTAAGTTGGATGGTAAGAAAAGAGACTTGCACCTAATGAAAAGGAAACTCTTCACAAATTGTCCAATCATCAATTATGAATGGGATGCTAAGTGCTACGGTGGTAATGTTTGGAGTTTTTTGTGGGTGAATGAATTACTTATTATCTCATTCACTCAGGTCACTTTTAGAGATAGTATTTAGATTCAAACTTTTAGGTTCAAAATGGGAGGTGACATGGTGGGAAATGAACCCTCATCATGCAAGGATCTCAAAAATAAAGGAATTATGGAAGATCTTCTATCAATGTGGAATTAATCCCTATTTTGAATCCATGAAAGGGTTTAACCCTATGCTATCTATAAATTTTGTATAGTTATAGAAGGAAGAGAAGGTAGAAATTGGGGGTATCAACTTTGAGGTGATGGAGGAGCTAACTAGATCAACCACAAGTTTACATGTTGATGGAAAAAAGGTTGAAAGGTTAAGCCAATGAAATGATAAGGAATTCTTTAATGCCTTTTAAGAGGAGAATGAGTATCTCATTAAACACTAGAATGGGTATAAAAGAGATGAGCTACCTAGCCTATGGAATGAGGTAAGCCTACATCTCATAAAGTATTTTACACAAGAGGGTCATTTTCAATGTGTGTTTTCTTACCACATTTTCCTTTTTCACCATTTGCACCATAATATTCATATAAGCTTCCCCTTATTTCTGCTCTCATCACTTGTCAGCTCATTGAAACAAGTTTTTAATAACAATGTTATTTTTTCCATACATCAAGGGTTGATTTATTATTTATATTACATCTATTTAAATAACTCACCTTCCCATATTGTCTATCATGCTAATGATAAATCTAACCCTAGTGTGGGTAAAAATAAAAAGACTAGCACCCCTATCCTGTGTATCCCTGAGAAGTCCCCCATAGTTAATCCTTACCCTACTATTTGTCATGTTGATAAAGAGGTTATTCCTAGTGCTAAAAGAAAACACATGCCCTAAGGATCTCTAAAAAGTCACCTAATCAACCTCTGACACTCACCTCTAACATATCTCTTAGGAGGGGGGAGTTTGGAATTAAATAAGATAAGAGTAAAATTGGTGGGTGAAAATAATTTGGGGGCTTGAAGGTCTTCAAGAAGCTTAGTCTATAAATCTAAAGAAAATGCAACCCCCCTTGTAGAGGAAGAAAAAATAGTTCTTTCTAGCAAGCAATGGGAGGAGTAGAGTGATCATGGGAAGGAAACTTTGGACCTCAAGGGTATCGACTTAGATATGGAGCTAAGTGAGGACAACTACATGTCCAAGTCTCCCAAGGCTTCCCCTACTATCCACAAAAGAGAAGAGAAAATAGAGCAATAAGGGCAAGTTCCTAGTCTATAAGGAGAAAAAGGTGAATAAGAAGAGTAGACACCTAAAATCATCTCATCCCTATTCACCAGTAATTAGGACACTGCTTAAGCATTTATTCTATAATTAATTAAATAAATTCTTATTTATTTAAATAATTATCCAATTCTCCTTTTGATAGTGATTAAATAATATTTTATTATAAAATTACTATTCATCACTTTTCATCCATACCTCTTCTTGGAATTATTTAGGGGGGAAAGAGGTGTTGTTGATTTTGTTGTTGTGTGGGGCGTTTAGTTTGAATCTTCCTTTCTACTAAACAATCCAAGGGTTTTTTCAACTGAGTTGCTTCTCCACTCGACAGGAGAGTCACCTATCAGGTTGGGTTGCCACAAGGGAAGTTAGAAAATTCAGAAGTTATCACACAATGTCTCTAATTAATGCTTTAATGCTCTTGAAACCCTAATTTAAGAAAAATAGTAAGTAAATCTACAAATTACAACAAACACTATTGAATTAAGATAAAGGGAAAGAACCTTAACTCACTGTCTTTCGCAGTTTAGAAAACATAAATGTTAGGGACAATGGTGAAGGTGCCCAAGTCCAAGGTGTAACTTTTTATGTATAATCCTAATCTTCTAACACTGATCTCCATGATACCTTCAATTTCTGGTAATTCAGATGCGGACACTGTTGATGGCACCCTAGTCCACTAAGGGATATTCTTCAGGATGTTAGAATCTCTGCAATCACTGATTATCACTGTTCAGTTTGTTTCTGTGGATCCAAATGTGGAGAACAATGTTGATGGCACCCATGTCCCAAAATGTCACATAGTGTCTGCGTCTTTTAAGATCCCAAATCTATACCATCCTCTAATCCTTCCTGCAACTCCACTTTCTCTAGATCTGATACTTGTAACTTGCAATCACAAAGAGAATGGGAGGGGGTTGTGGTGTTTAGAGGCTTGCCTCAGTCAAGCCCTGGATTGACATTCAAGTCTTCCGAACACCATTGTTAGATGAGAGTGCATATCCCTGTAGGATAGAGGCAAAAATCCAAATGATAATGATGATAAAACACAATTGATGTCACCTTGATGATGAAGCTCTCATGGAAACAAGATGCTCTTCAATGCCATGAGGAGAAGATGTAATCCAACCTGCAAAAACAAACACAATAATAATGCTTTGCTCTACAACATAATGAAAATCACAAGTAGGCCAATAGCTCACAATCATAATCTAACATAAACATATTCTAGTTTCTAAATGATAACCTACACATGCTTATATATGCAACTACAAAGATTCCTGCCAAGAATTTTGTTTAAATTAGAACTTATGATGTTAGCCTGGGACCCAAATAATAGTCACAAACCCAACATTTGAATTTAGAGAAGACCTAAAATAGGGATGGACCAGGGCGCTAGCACCCATGTCCACCCCTTGTCTTTGTTCTGGGATCATCCAAATAGTCCCCCTTAGGTCCCATTTGTCACAAGGCCTAAGGGTTTTCTCATCCGGAGTTTGAATTATCATGCAAGATGCTCTAAATGTAATCTAAAGACCCGAGAGCTAAACCTTAAGAGGAAAAGCCCCCAAGGGTACATTTTTCTGACATAACAGGAATTAATTAAATTAATCATCTATCATCATTAATTTATAGTTCACCTTAAGTAAATAAATCCAATTATTTATTTACATAAGTCCCTCATCCTTATCCCAAAAATTAAATAAATATTTTCATATTTATTTATTTCCTATTTTGTTCATTTTTTTATTAAGTTTACTAAATTCAATTAATCAACTTAATCTCTCACTTGCATAATCCTAACCCACAATTAACACATTCAAACCCCTCACATTCCTCAAAATGTAGAAAGGAATGGGTCCTTTTTACACACCACATGGGTCTCTTACAAAGGGATGGGCAAGTCCTTTACACATCCCTCTAAAAAGAGTCCTTTTGTCCTACTTTGATCTCATCCATTCACTTTATCCAACACACCACTCTACCTTGATCTTTCCTCAATCTAAGGACTCCACTTGTCCTCCAATCCCGTCATGCCACTTGGTGGCCTCTCATCAACCCAATCCCTTAAAAAATACTCAACCATTGATCTTTCAAATCAAATCTAGCCCTCCAATCGTCCATGATCCAAAATTTATAAATCCAACCTCATGCAAGTCATTTGCAATTCTCCAAGTTATACAAAAATTATGCTACTAGTTTGAGGAGAAATCAAAATATCAACATCAAAGAGCACATCTAAAACAATCAAAGGTTGTATTTGCAGTTAACTAGTTAGCTTCAGTTTATGTATGCATTCCTTTAGCTCTATGAGAGGTTTCTTAGATTATGAACAAAATAGGTTAATGCATTTTAGCTTGTTTCTTGTGTTCATTTTCTATGTAATACAAGAATAAAGCTATTGGGGGAGATACCGTTGCTAATAAGAATATCCCTATTTCTAACCCTTAGGTTGACAAGAATAAGGCAAAAGTGAGTGCTAAGAGTAAACATGGGGACCCTTGTAACATATGCTACAACAATGAAAAGAAGGTTGTTATCCTCTATGAAGGATTGCTTGATTTGAAGAGAAAGTTTAGCAAAATGTAAGACATGGTTTGTAGCATGGTCAATTTTAGTAAGGAGAGCCTTAACAATGTCATGTCTAGCCTCAAGCTTCTTATGGAGGAGATAGATAGGGGAAATACAAAGGAAAAAACATTGCCAAGGAGTCTAGTGTTGACTGTAGCTCTCTATCAATGAAGTTGTACCATATTTCTAAAGAGAAGGATGATGTTTCCAGCCTCCATGGTCTAGACCATTCTACTAATCCCTAGGTTGTGGTTGTTGTCTTCGAATGCTCTTCTCTTGTTCATGGATCTTTCTATTTATTCTATTGTTTATCTCATTCGTTGTTTAAGCTATTTGTCTTGATTCGTACTTTGGAGTCTAGTGTCCTTTTGCCTTTGATCCTTTTGTAAGGGTGGGGACCCTTGTTATCCCCTTTAATGTTATAAAAAACACACACCACAAAACTAAAAATTAACCAATCCACTCCTACCAAAAATCATATTCATGCATTTTACCATTGTCTAAATGAGTAGCTAACCTAAAAAGAGAGTGGTCCTCTAGCCTCATGGTGGGTCCTCCTATCTATATTGACCCCTCCTAGATCTTATCTTATGAATGTATCATGCAAAGCATTGATAGCTCTAAAAATACAAGCATAGGTAATAGAAGCAATATTTTCATTTTGAAGGTGTCAAGTTCAATGAAAATGCACAGGTTGTTACAATGATACCTTATAACTCATATTACAATATATATTTTTAGGTCAAATGCCTATTTAAAAACTCATAGTCATGAAATATATGCGTAAAAAATGGCATGAACCTTGGTATAATGATACCTTATAACTCATATTACAAATTTTTTTTTTAGGTCAAATGCCTATTTAAAAAGTCATATTCATGAAAGATATGCATAAAAAATGACATGATTAAAATATTATATTTGTGGGTTTAGAACTTGTAACCTCCAAATTCATACTCTTTCCTCCTGCCAAATATGCCATGCATTTATCTTAACTACTTTAGGCTCAAACTTTATTTATAAAAAGTCATTTCAAAACTTTCTTGATAAAGAAAATATAGCCTAATCTTTTACCCATTCATTTGAGTAGTGAAAAAAAATAGTAACTAATGTGGAGCCTTTGCCATTTGAAAGACATTAAAACTAGAAAAAATTATCTATCCACATTCCTCCTATTCCTTATGAATTCTTTTAAACATGTAAATTATAATGTCCTCATTTCATTTCGACATCTAGTTTTTCTAAAATAAGGCTTCACAAACCCCACCTTATATCTTTTTTTTTTAACTAGATATTAGCATATCCATCAAACCATGACTTTTAAGAGATATTTGGAAAATAAATAACAACTATCTTGAAATAAATAAAAAATTCATTGCTTGAGATTATTTTTAAAAACGTTAATAAAATCCATATAAATCTCCCATTCAATCTTACACCATAATTTTGTAATAAATGATTTCTTGGTTCTTTTAAAAGTAATTTTTTCACTTTAAAATATAACTTCTTTTTTCCACCATTCTCCATGAAATTTAAATTCAGCCAATAATTGATTTTCCTCCAACATTTCAATCACAATGTTAAAAAATATTTAATTTGACATTTCAATTTGGCATACCTTTCATGGTTTCACATATCAACACGATTTGAACAAAAAAAAAATTTTCTCTAGCTATTTCTCTTTTAAAAAAAAAATGATCTCTAGCTATTTCTCATAAAAAAAAACATCCACTTTTCCACTTGCAAGGCTATAGAGTCTTTTTACCCGACTTTGGCTTCAAGACCAAACACCAAAATGAAATTAAGAATTACGTTTACAAATATTAATTTTACAAAAATATTAATAGAATATTGAAACTATATTATTACATTATTTAGTGACCTTTATAAAGGTCTTCACTCAAATTTTAACTTTACAACTTTTCTTATAGGAACCAACTATTAATTACCCAACACAAACTATAAATTATTAAACTAACAACATTCAGTAATTATAATCTAACACTCTAGATAAAAAAATCTAACACTTTCTCTATGTTGAGTGTCACCAAATCAGAATAGAAAGTAGTCAGATTTTTGCCTCTCCAATTACAAATTCTTGTATTTTATTAAACTTCCTCTTCTAAAAATGAAATTAAAAATTACATTTACAAATATTAATAGAAAATGACACTATATTATGTTTGGGTTTTCTATATTATTACATTATTCAATGACCTTTATAAAAGTCTTCACTCTTAACTTTACAACTTTTTTTTATAAGAACCAACTATTAATTACCCAACACAAACTATAGATTATTAAACTAACAACATTAAGTAACTATAAATTAACACTCTAAATAAAAATATCTGACACTTTCTCTATGTTGAGAGCCACCAAATCAGAAGAGAAAGTAGAGTCAGATTTTTGCCTCTCCAATCACAAATTCTTGTATTTTATTAAACTTCCTCTTCTAAAAGTACACATGAATTGAGAAACATTTTACACTATACCATGAACTTATACTAATGAACTAGAAATATTCTACACTATACTATGAACATTTTATTAAACTTTCTCTTCAAAAAAACACACCATTGAATAGAGAAACATTATACACTATACTATGAACTTATAGTAAGGAACTACAAACATTCTACACTATACTAGGAATTTTTTATTAAACTTCTTCTTCCAAAAAAAACACACAATTGAATTCAGAAACATTCTACACTATACTATAAACTTTTTGTAAAACTTCCTCTTCTAAAAATACACACGATTAAATTTAGAAACATTCTATACTATAATATGAAC
This sequence comes from Cunninghamia lanceolata, assembly GCA_027924645.1. Taxonomy (NCBI): domain Eukaryota; kingdom Viridiplantae; phylum Streptophyta; class Pinopsida; order Cupressales; family Cupressaceae; genus Cunninghamia; species Cunninghamia lanceolata. The sequence continues at coordinate 18,975,458 of BSBN01000547.1, forward strand.
TTATACTAATGAACTAGAGACATTCTACACTATACTATGAACTAATACTAATACTGATACTGATACTGATACTGATACTAATGAATTGTGGAGAACTCATAAATCAAATTTAAATTAAATCATTCGACTGAGGCGAAGAGAAGATGGTGTAAGAGGTCCATCTGGTGTTGAGGAAGGCAGGTGGAGACGAGGATGCTTTTTCCTCCATCTTTTGCACATGACAAAAACATCATTCCAATTTCGTTCATGGTTGCGATCTGCACGTTTGAAGGCTTCCCCCATCCGTGATCCGTCTCGTACAACGGAAATCTTGGAGAACCTACTACATTAGTTCCGTATTCCCACCCGGCATCTATAATTAAATTCATAAGATTTCTTGTGTGTCCAGATTCCGCCCAGTCAATCAGATAATTGATCTGCGCTTCCTCAGTGCAGGAATTGATGAGCTGCTGGATAACATCTGCAGCGAAGGAGATGTGGGCATTGATGAGAGTGTTGGCTGTAATCTGCGCCAAACCCACAGATAAGCAGTTCCCAAAATAAGTTGGAAGTATGGGCGGCTTAACGCGTCCTCTGCAATCAGCCAGCACGAACAAAGAAACGGCTTCTTCCGGTAGCACCTCGCGAGCTCTTATTACACATCTCCAAAATTGTGCGGCCACTGCAACGAAAGAACTCGAAACCCCGCTTCGTTGTTTCAGGTCTTGTATTATCTCTTCAGTAAAGCAGAACGTTGAGTATATCACTTCAATTTTCCTTTTGGGATCCACCCATTTCTGGAATGCGTCATTGCTACAAGATGTTTTTAAATGCTCTGAATCGTCTGTTACAAACTTGAAAATCTTGGCCCCTGTGATATCATTGCTTACTATCTCATGGGCTTTGTAAGAAATGGGCAGGGGATTCTTGTTTTCTCGTTTGAAAACTGTTCTGGCGTGCTGAGGAGGTTTGGTAATGGGGAGGCCTCTGCTACACTCTGCCCACGATGTCATGAAATGACAATACGAAATTCCATCTGCTATAACATGATGAATGGTGGTTCCGATGCATATCCCGCCTCCCTCAAAAGCTGTAACCTAAAATACCCAACATTCTTTATCAGAAAACAAAGTGATAAGGATTTGGGAAGCCACTCTATTTAAACATTATTCATTTCAACGGTCAAACAATCCACAAGGAATTTATACTTCATTCATATCAAAAAGTGGTAAATATTTGTCCTATTTTTATTAACCAAAATTGATTGTAATTAAACATCATCCATTTCAATGGTCAAACAATGATAGTGATCATCCAAATCAAAAAGTGGTAAATAGTTGTTCTATTTTTATTAGCCAAAATTGATCGTACTTAAACATCATCCATTTCAATGGCAAACAATTGATAGCAAGTTATACCTCATCCATATCAAAAAGTGATAAATATTTGTTCCATTTTGATTAGTCAAAATTGATTGTACTTAAACATCATCCATCTCAATTGTCAAAAATGGATAGCTAAGTTATACCTCATCCATATCTAAAAGTGGTAATTAATATTTGTCCTATTTTAATAAATCAAAATTGATTGTACTTAAACATCATCCATTTCAATTGTCAAAAATGTATAGGGAAGTTATACCTCATTCATATCAAAAAGTGAGTATTTGTCGTTGTATTAATCAAAATTGACAAAATTTGAAGTAGATATTTGTCCTTGTATTAATCAAAATTGACAAAATTTGAAGTGGATGATATTTAAGAACAGACTTTCCAAAAGATAGAAATAGAAAAAATTCTCTAAATACCTGTATTAACAGAAGCGGTCTACTGTAATTTTCATCGGCAGAAAGATGGACCTCGTGCACAAGCTTTGGGAAGAAGGGCTTACGCCGAAACCCATCTTTTTCCAAGTCGCGGAAGGGTGTGTTGATTGATGCCTCCCTAAATTCCACGCCTTGGTCATTGCAATCAACCTCCGTTCTGCCAGATTCTCCCTTCTTCAACTGACCAGCCAGAGGATAGAAATACACCAAAACTGAGGAGAGGCTTTTCTTTAGGCCTTGTATTAATGAAGAGTATTCGATCAGAGGAGAATGTGGGTAGAAATAAAGGGTTTGAACGTTGTTGACAGGTAACCAAACAAGATCAAGATTGGAGAGGAACATCGTCTGCTTCGGGGTCGGCATGGCCGGTTTCACAACACACGTTGTCCTCACTTTAACAATGACTTCTGCTGCTGCTTCTGCCATTACCGTAGTTGCGTCCGTTGCTCTAAGTTTTAGAACAACAAGGTATATGTAAAATAACCTAAAACAACAAGGTATATGTAAAATCTTCAGGAACCATTCTATGTGTCCAAGTCCATGTGTCAAAAGATCCATGATTGGAGGAGTTGTCTGTGACATGTACAGTTGAGATGGAGTTAGTTGGGATGAGGGAAATAAAGGTGGGGAATGTTCCTCTAATGATGGCAAGGTGGAGAGAATGGTGTGAGCATGATGCCACTTGTCACAATGCTCTCAAAGACCTGTGAGTTAAATATGGAAGACTTTGAGAAGATTGTGGAAGGAGGACTCTTGTTGTTGGAATGTGAGAGATAAACTAGGATTTGAAAGACAAGTGTCTTTGACCATGGAGATGATTGAGAAATGATAGGACATGTAGAGAAGAAATAGGGATGGTTAGAAGATAAATAGGACATGTGGGTGAGGATAATTATAATTAAATATTTAAAAATATTCAATTATGTGTGCAACATGGTGAGGTGTATAGTATGACATGGATGAATGACATGGATTAGTGGCATGGAATTTAAACATATGACTTTTACTAAGAGGATGCAATTAAATAATTTAAGATTATTTAATTGGATAAGATATTAGAGGAATTAGGATATTTAGTTAAATAAATTAATTTTTATTTAATTATTTGAAATACTGAACCAATTAAATACATTAGGATATTTATTCAATTGATAGATGAACAAGAATAAAATAAATATTAAAATATTTATTTAATTCCACATGAGCCATTTTTAGGTGTATATGTTTTGCCCCTCTTTGATGCAATGTGTTTTATCACGTTGTTTCAAAAAAAAAAAAACTTTCTGACTATGATACATGCTCCAGTTTGCCCTTGATATAGGTTTAATGCCGGTAGGATTCCCCCTCGGGAGATTAGTCAGGTTGGATGGTTTTGGCAAAAAGATGATGAACAATCTCACGATGAACAAGAATGATAAACGATGGCTAACAAAATGGAGGATGCAAGATAAGGGATGGATGAAAGAGTTGAATGGCATGCTACACAAGGTAAAATGATAACACAAGCAAGCAAGTATGCACAAACGATATAAGAACAAACGAGGTATTGCCCCTGTCAAGTTGTAAACCAATAATTAATTCATAATGGGGGAATGATATATCCCTAGATCAACACAAAGATGCAGGAAAGACATATCCCATTGATGATGATTGATTGATTGATTTGGTTTATGAGAAGATTAGGATCAAGACCATTGATTGCGATTGTATAATTTGACAAGATTGATGATTGGTATGGATTAAGGAAGACTTGCATTTGGATCGTTTCTTGATTTGATTGAATAAGGATGAATGAAAGAAGTGATTAAAGATTTGATTTGAATGAATTTGATTGATATGAATGAATGAAGAATTGATTAGAAGTGATTTGAAAGATTGATGATGATGATTTGATTTTGCTTAATTGATTTGAGGAATTAGGTGTTTATTGAAGAAATATGAGATGGATGAAGATGATAATTGATGAAGATTAAAAAAATAAATTTGGACAAATGAAATAAAAGATTTTGGATCTTAAGAGGCTTAGATAAATGACATTTATGGAATGCTTATAAATGAAATGAAAATGCAAACTTAAAAATGCACAAATGAAGCTTTGTCATCTTGTATACAAGTATTTGAAGTACTTTTTCATCATTGAGCTTTTAAAATGTTGTAAGAACATATAAACATCTAGGTATAATTAAACCATGATGACCTGAGTATATCTTACATAGATTTTTTATATCAAGTTAATACAAGAATCTAATCAAAATTGATACTAGATGACTTGAGTATTTATTGCATGTATCAATAGACAAGGATTGCACTTTTTCATGCTTAGACCCGTAATGTCCTCAATGATCTTTTGCTGATCATGTCATTAGACAAGTCATCACATTACTAAAGATTGATCCACAAATAGAAAACAAATGAAAATAATCATGCCCCCATCATAGCTCCTCTAGTTTTTGACATCCTCAAGTAGCATAGGAAACATGAAAACAAAAATCAAAACCTAAGACTTAAACTTATAACAAGCATCAAATCTTCTTGCCACAAATATGTTTTCTTGCAATGATTTAACATATATAATCATCATGATATTTTAGGCACATTGTTGTCTAATATAGGTCAATGTCTTGTGTCAAGTGTTTTGTTGAATGGGTGTGTTTGTAGTGCTACATGTTGTCTAGAGATAATAGCGCGATCTGGTTTGTTATCCTTTGAGATTTTATAGCATTCAAGAATCCAATTCCTAACTAGGTCAAGGATTTTTCCCCCAGTCAAGTAAAAGGTTCCAGTTATTATGAATGAAACATAGGGATGAATTGATTGTAGATGCAATATAATGGGCCCTAAGGGACTAACCTAGTGCCTCAGGGGCTCATCGATGATGGCCTGGGCTATGTGACAATGCAAAGGCAACGTAGTTTAGGGTGCAAACTATGTGGACCTAAGACCTAGGTGGTGGGAATTAGATGGAATTGGATGGAGAAAAGGATGGGTGTTAGGGGATGGAATGGATGTGAAGCCTCGAGGGCTCATCAATGATAGCCTTGCCTATGCAATAGCTCAGGGGCGACATAGTTCGATAATGATACTAATGATAGGGTAACAATGAATGACAAGATGGATGGACAAGCTAATTTGATAAGGTGATGGTGAGTGAACAACAAGCCATGGTAGGAATCATTATGAATTCTGATAGATGTGAACAAAAAAGATAGATAAAGATGAAAATCCTACAAGATGGAGGAAGTAGTTTATCATAAATAGCATCTGTTTCTAGGTTTTCACCACTTGATTTTATTTGCATGATATACTTTTATATATATATGCTTTTGATTCCCTTGCATTGGGGTTGTTAGGTATAGAACTTGTGAAGATGCATACTATTGATGGGGTCATCAAATAACTCATCGTCTGATGTTGCTAATTGATAGGCTCCTGATCCATAGCCAACAATGATTACATAGGGACCTAGCTAGTTGGGTTCAAATTTGCTTTTCTTTTCCCTGTCTTGTTGATTTCTAGGATTTTCTTTAAGAACTAGGTCCCCAACTTGAAATACCCTAGGTTTCGCTCTGTGGTTATAACTTCTTGACATCCTTTATTGATAAGCTTTCTGAGATGATTAAAGGCATTTAGTCTTTTTTCTTCTAGTAGCTCTAACTCTTACAATCTAGAAACCTAGTATTCTTCATCATTTATTAGACCTTTTAACGATACTCACAAAGATGGTAACTCAACTTCAATGGGCAAGATGGCTTCAGAGCCATAGACTAGGGAGTATGGTGTTGCACTTGTGGGTGTGTAGATATTTGTATGGTAGGCTCATAGAGTGAGATTTAGTTGGATGTGCCAATCACAGCTAGCATCATTAGTAGTCTTTTTTAGGATTTTCAAGATGGTTTTATTAGATGCCTTTGCTTGACTGTTTCCTTGGGGCTAAGATGGGGTGGAAAAGTGGTGTTGAATGTGGAATTTGTCACAAAGTTCTTTGACATCCTAGTTTTTGAATGGTTTTCCATTATCAGTGATAATGGATAAAGGGATACCATAGTGGCAAATGATGTAATTCAAGATGAATGAAGTGATTTGTTTGCCTATGACATTAGCTAGGGGTATGGCTTCGATCCACTTAGTAAAGTACTCAGTGGAAGTGATGATAAACTTATGGTTGTTGGATGATGGGGGATGTATCTTGCCCACTAAGTCGAGTCCCTATTAACAAAAAGGCCAAGGAGTAGTTAAAAGTTGTAGCTCCTGTGCTGGTGCATGTATTAAGTTCCTATGAATTTGGCATTTCTTGCACCTCTTCACAAAATCATAGGAGTCCTGTTCCATAGTTGGCCAATAGTATCCCATACGCATAATTTTCTCAACCAAAGTAGGACCACTAGAGTGGGTTCTGCATATACCTTCATGAACTTTTCTTAGGGCAGTTTGATATTCCTCACTATCAAGACACCGAAGGAGAGTACCATCTAGACCTTGACGATATAAGGTGTTAGTGATTATGGTATAACAGGAAGCTTGGTGGATGAAGATTCTATTTTGGTTATTAGATTGATCAGGTGGTAGGGTATTCTCTTTCTGATAGGTATATACTTTTCCATACAAGAGAGAATCAGATCCTACTATGTGGTATATGATGTTGGTTTCGGGGATGTCGTAGGCAGGATGGGATACTAGCTCCACCAAGAACTTGTAGCATGATTAATTTTAGGTATATGAAAAAGAGAGACAATGGTTTCCATGGCATCTGTTGCTTTGTTCTCTAGTCTAGGTATCTACTCGAAAGAAATCACAACAAAGTATTCTTTGAAGTCATCTACCATATGCTTGTACGGTATTAACTTCTCGTCCTTGGTTTGATAGTCATCATTCACCTAGTTGATAACAATTTGTGAGTCTCCATACACATGAAGCTCTCAGACTTTCCATTCTGTAGCCATCTTAAGACCAATGACTAATGCTTTGTACTCTGCTACATTGTTGGTACATGGAAAGAGTAGTTTGTATGACTTTAGAATTGTGTCCCCATGAGGTGTGACAAACAAGATACCTACTCCAGACCCATGTTGAGTGTATGATCCATCAAAATAGAGTTTCCATGCTTGGGTTATGATGTTAAATATGGACTCATCTAGAAACTCAAAGTTTAATGGATTCTCTTCTATCAATGGTGTATCTACCAACTGATCTAGAATAACCTAACCTTTTATGGCTCATTTGTCTACATACTCGATGCCAAATTCACTGAGTATCATCAGCCACTTAGATAACCTACCTGTTAGAGTAGCCTTGCTAAGTAAGTACTTCAATGGATCTATCTCGACTACCAATTTGATGGAATGAGTGAGCATATAATACTATAGCTTCTGTGATGCAAAGACTATTGCAAGACATTCTCATTCTATGGGTGTGTATTATAGCTCATAGCCTACTAGTGTCTGACTAATGTAGTAAATAGATTGCTCCTTTCCTTCATAGTTCTGTTGTGTTAGTAGAGCTCCTAGAGTAGTTGGCGTGGCTGAAATATAAAGTAGAAGTGGTTTGCCACGGATTGGCAGCATCAAGATCAGTGGATTCATCAGGTACTCTTTGAGGTGTTGAAAGTCTTGTTCACATATTTTAAAGGAATGTTCTTGTGCATGAGATGTGTGAACGGATGACATTTGTCGGTCAGTTAGAGATAAATTGCCGGATGGATTGTAGCTTGCCTTGTAATGACCTTAGCTGACTGAGATTCTTGGGTGGTGGCATGTCCATGATTGCTTTTACCTTGGTTGGGTCCACCTCAATTCCATTAGTTGACACTATATATCCTAGAATTTTTTTTATGTGACTCTGAAAACACACTTCTTTAGATTTAAGCATACTTTGAACTGCTCTAATCTCTAAAAGATTTTGTCTAGGACATGCAGGTGTTCTTCGCTGGTAATTGATTTGCCTAGGATATCATCAACATAATCTTCCATGATGGTGTGCATCATGTCATGAAAGATTGTAGTCATGGCTCTTTGATATGTTACCCCCAATTTTTTTAGTCCAAATGGCATGATGCACCAACAATAGGTACCCCATGGAGATGTGAATTCAGTCTTGTGTTGATCATCTGGTGTTATTTTGATTTGGTTATAGCCAAAAAATCCATCCATTGGTGACAAAATAGTGTGCCTTGCTATTAGATCTGCAATGATGTTGATGTTGGGTAGAGGAAAGTCATCCTTGGGACAAGCCTTGTTCAAATCTCCAAAGTCATGACACACTATGATCCTTTTATCTAGTTTTGAGATAGGTACTATATTAGAAATCCATTCAGGATAATCAATAGCCTTCATAAACTCCACATCTAGCAGCTTCTTCAATTCTTCTTTGACTAATAATGCTATATGGGCATTCATCTTTCGTAGTTTCTATTTAATTGGTTTATCTCCTAGAGCTAATGATAAATGATGCATTATTAGATCTAGATCCAACCCTGGCATATTTGCATAGGACCAAGCAAAGTTTATCTATTTTTGTTTGAAGAAGTCAATGAACTCTACCTTTTCTTGTTTAGATAGAGATTTTGCTAAGTGGATTATCCTTGGGTTGTCTTATGTGCTAATGTTGATAGGTGTAGCTGGTTCAATCACAACTGATGATCTCTCTTAATGAGCAGGATAGGGGAGAGTATCAAGCCTTTCATCTTTTGGTGCCTCAGAGAGGTTTTCACCATTAGATACATCTTTTCTTTTATCTTTTTCTTGATCTAACACTACCGTAGAGTGGTTTTCACCATTAGATCTATTTTTTATTTTTATATTTTTATGACTGAAAGGATTGACACTCTCTCCAAAGTACGCCACATTGTTGAGCTGTATAGTGAAGCTAGATTTGTGATCCCCTGTGGGTAGCTGGTCCCTTAGTTCTAGATAATCTATGATAGCATCGTCATTTTGGAAAGTATCTAGCTCAGGAGCTTCTTGTAAATCCCAGTCTATAATTTTGGAGTGCACTAAGGGTAATGGGTCATTAGGTTGGTCCAGTTTGAGGCTACTGATGGTTAAGATGGAGGAGCTATCTAGGTTGGTGAAAGTATTGGCAATGTCTATGATGGATTCTCCTCAAGTTGATCTGTCGAGTGTGATATCATTCTATAATGTCAAAAAATATCCCCTTGGGGGATTTTCCCTCATAAGGTTTAGCTCATGGGTCTTTGGAGTGCATTTAGGATATTTTAGTTCATATTTTAGCACCCCAATGGAATGAGACCTAAGTCCCATAGTAAATAGGACCTAAGGGGGCCCCTTGAGCTGTACCCTACCTAAAATAGGAGGGAGGACTTGGGCGCCCATGGCCTAGTCCTGCCCTTGTTTGGGGCAGCCCCAATTTTTAGGTGTTGGTTAGTGATTGTTATTAGGTCCCTTTGCCGACATGGTAAGTTTGAATTTCAAATATCTTGGTGGGAGTGCTTGTAGATGCATATATAAGCATGTGTAGGCATTCATTTGAAAACTAGATTTTAATTAGATGATCATTGTGAACTTTTGGCATCCTAAGGTGATTTAAGGCTTTCTATTGTGTTGCAAGAGTAGACTTATATGTTTTATGTGTTGATGTTTGTAGATTTAAGCATCAATCTCCTCATGGCATGAAGAGCATCTTCCTCCATGAGAGCTTCACTACAAGGTGACATAATATTGTGCTTTTATTATTGTTTCCTTTGCTTTTTGGCCTCTACCTCATAAGGGCACACCCTCTCTATCTGATAATGGTGTTCAAAAACTTAAGTGTCCTCCAAGGTTTGACTGAGGCAAACCTCTAAACACCACAACCCTCAAACCAAGTCTTGTGATTGCAGGTTACAAGTGTTGCATTTGGGAAAAGTAGATTTGCAGGAAGGTTTGGAAGACCTCAAGGATTCAGGATCTGAAGAGAAGTTAGACAAAGGTGCACTTCTAGGACTAGGGCACCTGTAAAAGTGTCCTCCATAGATAGTTTCCATAAAATAGAAGTTATAGGGATGATCAGTGTCAGAAAGAGGTCAGATTCCCCAAAAAAGTAGGTACCTTGGACTTGGGCACCCGCACCAGTGTCCCTGACTGTTCCGCCTTGGAACCCCAAAAACAAGTTTTATGTGATTTGTCATTTTACCCTCGTCTACAAGAGCTTTTTCTATCTTTCGTCAATTTGTTTCCGTATTTGCATAATTGGGTTTTTAATGGTTAATTGGACATAAGAGAAGGAAAATTGATAATTAATTCCCTAATCTAAGTTTCCCTACATTTTCAAGTGACCTAGGGTATGATAGTGCTTTCCACTTGACCCTAGATCCTTCAATGTATAGTGGAGAGGTAGATTTAAACATCTAAAATCTAGAACATTGACAAATCCAAAATTCCATTAAACATTTTGGTGAACCCATGTTTTTAAACTTAAATTGCAACTTGGTGAGTGTTTGTCTATAGATTTGGTGTGATTTCATTCATTTATTTGTTCATTTAATTTATTGCATTGAGAAAAATTCAAAAAAATTGAAAAATTAGAAAAATACAAAAAATTGCATTGTTGGGCTTACTAAATTGTGTCAATTCTTCCTAAATTTTCCTAATTAATGATTTTTACATCAGATATGATATAAACTATAGAAAAATACAAAAATTGAAAGTCTTACTTTGCATTTTTCATCATTTAATTACTAGGGTTTTGTGGAGATTTTGTCAATTTTATATAACCTAGTAATTCCAAAATCTAGGGTTTGTAGGCAAAATCTTTTATCAGAATTTTCTACTGATTTTATAGGCTCATTAAAATTTTCATTTGGCTGTAGTCTTACATTTTAGTGTAAATTTACATTTATATTTAAATTATTTGCAATTTTGCATAGAAAATTTCAACAAAAACTAGCAATTTTGGTGCATTTTCATTAAATTTGCATGGAAATTTTGCATGATTAAGTTTGAAAATTATTTTCAGATCTAATATTGTGTAATTTCCATAAAAAATCAGACTTCAAACCATTTTTGTAGCATTTTGTTCCAAAATCTTAAACCTAGGGCTTCAAAAATGATAATTTTCACTAATTTCGGCCTTATCGACTCTCCAGACTTGCACCACAAGAGTGTTGTGAAAGATATTTTTGCATTAATTTTCTATTATTAGGGTAATAATTTTCTTCCCCTTATAAAAATCTTCACAACAGCCTTGTAACGAGCTCTTGTTGTGAAAATTTGACGAAAAACTACACATTTTGATAATTTTTGCCCTAGGGTTTGACTTAGTTTACACTCTAAGTATGTTGTGATCAATTTTATGGATTGAGGTGACTAATATAATTGATATTATTTATTTTCCCTCCTAAAATTTCTTACAACACCTCTTTTTCTAGGTCTTGGAGTTCAAAAACCGTGAAAAATAGCTTATTTTTGCTATATTTTCACTAGGGTTTGACCTTAATTGGTACTAAACGTGTGTTGTGTTGGGTATTTTGCCACCAAGTGGCTTTTATTACTGATATTATTTTCTATCCATCATCATTTTCCTCACAACACTGTTTGTTATGCTCTTTTGCATTGAATTTTGGTGAAAAAATGCCTATTTTGACATATTTTTGCTACATTTTGACTTGGCACTATCTTGGATTTGCATCAAGAGTGTGTTGAGAGTGATTATACTGCTGTTTTGGACTGATATAAGTCATATAACCTGCTTCCCTTAAATGAAATTCTCATAGCATCCTTGGTTTCATTCATTTGCATTGAAAAGAGTATCAAAAACTGCACATTTTGGTTGTCAATCACACCCTTCTCCTAGGATTTATTGTCTTCATTTGTGTAGTGTGTGTTGTATGCTTTGTATAACCTTTATGACATGCTGCCCTAGAAACAATATCCCTTTGAGAAGAAGTAAAAGATTAATGGGATCTAGCGCTCTTGAAGAAGTTGGTACTTTGGACACCTTCTTTACAAAGGGAGAAAATCAAATTGTGCAAGATATTACACATCCTCCAACCTCAAAGGAAGAACAAACTTTTCATGATGTTGTTGACACTGTTTGGGTGATAGGATATGTATCTGATGATCAAATAGAAAACTTAGATAAGGAGATAACTAAATATCAATCATTTATGGAAAATGAGAGAATAGCTAAAGAAGCCATTCTTGCAATTCATAATATAAGAGAATTGATAAAAGAAGGACAAGATGGTGTTAATGAAATTTGTGGTCTCATACATATTGTCCAAACAAATATCATGCCAATGACTGAATGTGCACAAACGATAAATAACACTTTATCACCATCTCATACTTAAGTATTCATACGTATACCATCTACGGGAATATTGACTTTTACACCAACGATCTTAACAACTGATGCAAATGTCTGTAGTAATGCTACCACTGGTATTGGAGTATCTAATGGCACTAATTACAAAGCTATGGGATTTAATTATCAGAATCTGATTCCTAAAGGGACATCTTCTATGAATAGTTGTTCTCAACCTCCTCTCTATTCCACTCATTTCTAACTACCTAACTCAACATATCAATATGGCCAACTACCATTAACATATTCTCAGCCTCCACCTATTGTATCTCAAGCTCAATCACCTCCTCTCCTTGGTTCTAATTCCTCACAACAAACCACATCTCCCAATTATGCCATCCTAAACCAACTTTTATAGGGCATGACTGCTTTGCAACAAAAGGTAACAAATTTGACAAATTCTTCGCAGCCTAGTCTACCAACATATCATGCCCGTAATCCATTATCCTATGTAATCTTGAGAACCCCTATGCCTGAGAGGTTTGAGACTCCTTGCTTTGAAAAATATGGTGGGAAAGGAGATCCTAATATCCGTGTGGCAGCATTCACAGTTATGTGTAGTGATTTTTATTTTTGAAGACGATTTGTTGGCAAAATGTTTCCCTCAATCTCTCAATGATACTATTTTAGAATGGTTTTTCTCATTGCCTTTGAATTTAATACACTCCTTTTCGTAGTTGATTGATCAATTTTTATAACTTTTTTAAGCAAATATTGGACCCCAAGTCACTCTTATTGACTTGGTTCAATGCAAACAAGGTCTGAAAGAAAAGTTGACTGAATTCATTAGTCGGTATCAAGGCATTTATGCTCAAATTTAATATCAGATGAAATATGAGGATGTTTAGAAGATATTCATTGCAAATCTACAACCTAATATTTGTGATAAGATTCTCTAGATGAAGTACAACTTCTTTCAACATTTATGCACCGCCCTTCATGATTATCAACTTTCATCTAGTCAGTATGAAAACCAAAACTCATCAACTCAAGTTGGACAATCCATGGGTGGATCATCACAAAACAACTTTAAAAGGAACAATAATAGGGGTTTCATCAAGATTAATGGACCAAATACAAATGTGTCTACTATAAACAATCCAAAGAAACAATCGTATCAACCAAGGAAGTTCACTTCGATATCTGAGACCTATCAGTCTATCATGAATCAAGTTGTGAGTAATAACATTCTAATTCTTCCCCCGATTAAGCCTATTGATCCTAGTAAACAAGGACCTTACTTTGATGCTAATGCCTTTTGTCATTATCATCGGATGCAAAGACATGACACTGAGTGATTTATGCATCTTAAACATGAGATATAGGACCTTATTAATTCAAATGTCATCCAGGTATCGGGTGTGAATGATAATGGAAATAAGTCAGTTGCTCCACCAAATCAAAACTTACAAATCTTCACTAATCCTTTCCTAAGCATACTAAAAATAATATGGTGGAACAAGATTTAGTGGAAGTAGACGAGGATGATTACTTGGACTATGATAGTATTGTGGTAATGATTGAAGTAGATAAGCAACAACTAGATAATGCACCTTGTCTATGAAGAAATGGAATTTACACTGAGGTTCCTCCTCTGTTATCCTTATATGGATCAGGAGATAATCAAAATAACTTTGAAAAGAAAGAACAACAGCCAATATAGATGAGCAATATGGTACAGGATGAATCCTGTAACTGCTCTAGAAAGATTTACCAACAAAAACTTGCCAAAAATCAGAAAAGAACAAGATGACAATCAATAGTTGGAAATAATAGTGGTTCTCCCCCTCATAAGCAACAAAAAGCCTCATTTAAACAAGGATTTAAAGAACAATCATCATATGATAACAAACAAGACTCTTATAAGAACCACTCAAATTTTGCATTAAACATGATCAAGTACCTCTCCAAGAGGTTTGACAGCTCCAAGATATAATATGAAGGCCCTATAGGTAAGTATCTCTAACCCTTTTTCTCTCTCATGATGTGCTTCCCCCGTGATGTGTTATGTGTTGTTTAGGCCTCCTAGGATGACCTCAGATTCTCTTGTAAGGTTTAGGATACCAGGAGACCACTTCTATTGTAACCTTCTTCTATTTGTATCATCATTCTTCTATATTGCCCCTCTTTGATTTCATTGTTGTGTGTTGTGTCTTACAAACATAGTGTCATGGTTGGTGAATTGGAGGCACCCTCCTATGTGACTATCCCTAAGACACTTGTTTTCTCCTCTCTTATTTATTGTTTCCCTTCCTCTAGTGTTTCCATCTAGTGGGTGGATGACAACAAACATTTATACTGATGCAGACCTAGTGTTCCTTTTGAGAGCAATAAAAAAATGGACTATAGTTCCTAATATGACAATGGGGTTGTATATTTTATCTGATGTTTGGCTAGTGGGAGCACTCATGCTTTCCACATAGTGAATGTTATGATGTTTCTATTGCATTTACAAACCTTAACAATACTACTGCTCCATGAACCTTTGTTTGCCTTTGAATCTAGCCTTGGCGGTACTTGATTCAGAGAGCTTCGTGATATAGTCACTGATTATCCTTGAACTCCAAATTTGTTGTATAACCTTGGCTCTTTGTGTGGTTAATAATAGGCATTGATGTTGTCGTTTATCATGATGTTGTAGACACTAACATATTTTTTTGCAAGGATGTGTTTGTGGGAACATTTGGCGATCGTAAAGTACATGTCACCTTTGGGGGGCATGGGCTTTGTAAAATTCAATGTTCCCTTGTGTGTTTTCTTCCTACCTTAACATGCTTCATGTTGATAATTGATATCAACCACCTTAAGGTGGGGGTATATAAGGTAAGCTATCTGTTATAGATGTTAGCAATGTGTTTGACTTCAGATGCATAGACTTGCACCCGAGTAGTGCATCGTGCATCTTGAGTTTGTTTGCAATCAATCAATCAATCATGTAAGCCCTCTGCAGAGATAGGATATCGAGTATATCCTTTTTCTTAAGCCCTCTGCAGAGGTGGGGATGGTGTATTTCTTGGAGCAGATTGCATCATCCTGTCATTTTCAAAAGTCCTCTGTGGAGGCAGGGAGTAGTTTTGTGACTAACTCAACCCTTAAGTGTGTCTTCGGCGATTGTTGTGGCGAAGCCCAATCATCAGTGTGTTCCTATAATGTGCCTGATATGGTGATGAGACTAGAAATAAGGAACACACCATCACTTTTCTGTCATGTTTTCTCTGTGTCTTCAAGTGTGTGTGTTTTGGTGTGCTTGTTTTGTATGGTGTGTTTGTTGCCCCATGTGTATAGACCAACACCTTCGAGTAGTGCTTCGTGCATTTTGGGAGGTTTTGCATGTATTGCATGTGTGTTGCCCCATATGCAGAGACTAACACCTTTGAGTAGCAGTTCCTACATTTTGGGAGGTTTGTTTACTTTCCAGTACTTGCATTTGCATTTCATATATATGAGAAAAAGAAAAGAAAAGATATCATTTATGTCTTCCATGCATTAATGTGTCTTCCATGTATTAACTATTTGCTCTGTGTTATGCGTGACTGTAACTGTCTTCTCCGTGTTTTGCATGTCTGTTATTGTCTTCTATGTGATTGGTGTGTTTGTTGTGTTTTTGACCTTACTTTAATGCATGTATGGGCCTCGTGTTCATACATACATTAAAGTGGAGGCTAAATGTAATGTTAGAAAATGTCTCCTTGGGGGCTTTTCCCTCATAAGGTTTAGCTCCCGGGTCTTTAGAGTGCATTTAGGACATTTTAGTTCATATTTTAGCACCCCGATGGAATGAGACCTAAGTCCCATGGCAAATAGGACCTAGGGGGACCCCTTGAGTTGTACCCTACCTAAAATGGGGGGGGAAGAATTGGGCGCCCGTGCCCAAGTCCTACCCTATTTTTGGGGTAGCCCCAATTTCTGGGTGTCGGTTAGTGACTGTTATTAGGTCCCTTTGCCGACACGATAAGTTTGAATTTTAAATATCTTAGCGGGAGTGCTTGTAGATGCATTTATAAGCATGTGTAGACATTCATTTGAAAACTAGATTTGAATTAGATGATCATTGTGAACTTTTGGCATCCTAAGATGATTCAAGGCTTTCTATTATGTTGCAAGAGAAGACTTGTATGTTTTATGTGTTGATATTTGTAGATTTGAGCATCAATCACCTCATGGCATGAAGAGCATCTTCCTCCATGAGAGCTTCACTACAAGGTGACATAATATTGTGCTTTTATTATTATTTCCTTTAGTTTTTAGCCTCTGCCTTACAAGGGCATGCCCTCTCTATCTGACAATGGTGTTCAGAGACTTAAGTGTCCTTCAGGGTTTGACTGAGGCAAACCTCTAAACACCACAACCCCCAAACCAAGTCTTGTGAATGCATGTTACAAGTGTCACATTTGGGAAAAGTGGAGTTGCAGGAAGGCTGGGAAGACCTCAAGGATTAAGGATTTGAAGAGAAGTTGGACAAAGGTGCACTTCCAGGACTAGGGCACCCACAAAAGTGTTCTCCACAAATAGTTTCCAGAAAATAGAAGTTACAAGGTTGATCAGTGTTGGAAGGAGGTCCAGATTCCCTAAAAAAGTAGGTACCTTGGACTTGGGTGTCCACACCAGTGTCCCTAACTATTCTACCTCAGAACCCCAAAAATAGGTATTCTGTGATTTGTCATTTTACCCCCATTTGCAAGAGCTTTTTCCATCTTTCATCAATTTGTTTCCGTATTTGCATAATTAGGGTTTTAATGGTTAATTGGACATAAGAGAAGGAAATTGATAATTAATTCCCTAATCCAAGTTTCCCTACATTTGCAAGTGACCCAGGGTATGATAGTGCTCGCCACTTGACCCTAGATCCTTCAATGTATAGTGGAGAGGTAGATTTAAACATCTAAAATATAGAACATTGACAAATCCAAATTTTCACTAAACACATTCCTTCCTTGTGAAGCTCTCTTTTGGTATTTTACAGATGTAACTCTAGCGGTCTAGACCTAGTGCTTTGTCCCTCATGAGTAGAATGGATAGAGCTATATTGTTGAACCTCAACAACACCTTTGTCTTCACAAGATAGTTTAGAAAGACTATCCCATTCATATTCATTTGAGTTTGTCTCACTCCCTTCTTGTAGTTGGTGAATCTGCTCTACTAAGTTAGTAGTAGATGTTTCCCTACCTTTTCCTTTATTCTTTTCTTTACCTTGGATCTTTTCTTTGCCTTTGTACCCTAGTCTTGTAGTGTCTTGGGCTATTAAAGAAGAAGGTTGTATAGGTTTGATGATACCTTCTTTTCTTAATCCTATGGGACCATGACCATCATATCCCATTCTTTGTAAGATAGAAAACCCTTGACCATATTGTTCGGTTTGCAATTGGCGCTGTTGGTCTTGTGGTTTAGATTCACTATTTTCATCTTTGTATAGCCATTGTAGAATATCCTTCTCATCACCTTCATATGATAGGTTTCCCCATTTGACAAAAGAACCTTTAGGAGTCTCCAATGATTTGTTTTTGTTCATGGATGGTTTTCCATTGGACTTGGGAGATATGGGTAGTTGTGCTAGGCAGAAGGTTTTCTCGATGGTATACTCTCCTACACCCTTGTCTTTGAGTCTGACTTTGAGTTTGGATGCGTCTTTGATGTAGAAGGTAGTGAGGTTGGGTCAACATTGGCTAAAGAGGAGGAAGCTGCACGGTTGGTGGGGATTACAACTTCAGGCTTGGATTGGATGAAATTGCAATATTGGAATGGATTAGGATCCCCTTGGATAGTGATTTCTTGGCCATTATGAGGGAATTTGATACACTGATGGTAGGTGGATGGTATGACCTTCATAGCATGTATCCAAGGTCAACCAAGAAGAATATTATATGTTAGGTCCATGCCTAGAACTTGACAAATTACATCTTTTTCCACTAGTCCCACTCTTATAGGCAAAACAACAGTTCCTTTTGATGTCCTCTCTTCTTCATCATAAGCTTTGATTGTTATTTTCTTCTTAGGATCAATGACATTCTCTAAAAACCCCAATGCAAGGATTAGTTTTAATGTGCAGATATTTAAACCTGCCCCTCCATCTTTTAGGACTTGCTTGATTCTACATTTATGGATGAGGACTTAAATATGTAGGGATGCATTGTGTTAGTGCCTGCATAAGCATTTAGGTTTTAAACATTTAAATTTGCAGGCACTTTCCAAAAAATAATATTCAATTGGCTTCAAAATGTGCAAAAATTAGTTGCATGCATCTTTGTATGCATATTGGGCTTGTATATGCATTTTTGGGTATACAAAGGTGGTTGTATATCACATATTCTAGGAAAGATTCCTTGCTTGTATGTAAAAAGGTTTGTATGTTTGCCTTGTAAATTCGACATACAAAGGAAATGTGCGAGGGTCTTATACATTTGCCACATGCAAGAAGATCATCGATAAAACAATATGCATCGGTAGACAAGCAAAGTGTTCCCCTGATGGCCAATGCACATACAAAGCAAAGCATACAAGGGTTTTGTCAGCGTGACAAGAGTTATCGGCAACTCGGCTAAAGGTTTCTCTAATGGGCCGATGATAAAACATATGCAAGGAAAAGATGCAAGGTGAAATGTATATCTGATATTCAAAGCAAATGTACATTGGCGGCAACATACAAAGGAAATATGCATTGTCAATGTGCAAAGACAGGACTTAAGGCCTGGGGCCCACCAGTTGTATGTTGTGTTTGTATATGCAACATACAAGCTGATATACAAAGGTAAGACATACAATCCGGACCCAAAGGAGAAATCAAATGCAATGGATAAGTGTCTGAGGTCCACGACTTGTATATGGTGCTTGTATATGCCGATATACAATGAAAGATACAAGCTAGATTTGAAAAGGATATACATTCTGATTTATAAATGTGCTAGAATCAACATTATATATATTGCATTTGTATAATGCGATATACAAGAAGTTATATACAAGTCGGACCCGAACTCAATTTCAAATTGTTCTATAAAAATTTGGGGTCTGTGCCTTGTATGCAGGGTGATTGTATGTGTATATAATCATATTGTGCAAAAGCAAAGGAGATACATTGGCATATCACCGAGATCGTATGCATCAACAAATACTTCTTGGGTTATTCTGATGGATGATGGATATGCATTTTCACAGAGATGGATAACCAATCAGAGGCTGCCACGTGTCCAGGCACTGTTGTATGCATATTCCTTTACATATACAAGGATTTAAAAGGCAATTAAGGTGGAAAAGGCAAAATGTATGTGGCGATGGGAAAAGTCAAAGGAGATATAGCGCCTACGTGGCACATTTCTATTGGCTGACGACTTTTCAACATAATTCAGGGTGAAGATCTCAGTGATAGAGGAAAATTGATGCCCCTACTTCTAATGATTCAAACGGAGGGTTCTCCACACTTCTACAGTGGCATTCTTGGTAGGAAAAGTTGCAAAGCACACAGTTTGTTGTGTTTCCAAGGCCACGAGTTGGTATACCATTAATGGTAGGATTGCAAAGAGGTATGGGTTGAGAGGACATGCTAACTACCAAATTGATGAAGAAAATATTTAGGGGGCTATATCACTCCCATTTTCAATGGCTCTTTCCCTCTCCCTCTCTCTGGTGCATTGAATGTTTTGGGCACCATTCTTATGGTGTGATGTATCTGCAGAATTTTGAAATGCCACATAATTAATTGCTAAGTACATGTTCTTGCTTTATAAGTGAACTATGTTACTCATTGTATGGTTGTTGAAGACTTGGGCAAAATTTTAGAGAAATAATGAAAACAAAGCCTTTCTTGGTTGTTTTATCTCTGTTGGAGTTTATGTTGCATTTTGAATGTAGGTTGTACATTTGTTCAGTTTCATTATTGTTTCATATGAAAAATGCTTTGTTGCATGTGTCTAGTTGTCTGTCTCCATTTTCTATATGCATAGCTTCTTTTGAATCTGGTTGCTAAGGGCTTCTCAGGTTCTAGGATATAGATTTCTATATTACATGCTTAGCTTTTGACCTCCATTCAAGGAGTGGATTAAATTGTTTTAGGTTAAGTATGAAGAAGAATGTATGTCAGCAGGGATATGTGTAAGTAGAGGCAGCTAAATACTCAGTCTTGGGTGGTGTTTGTAAGGCAAATACTAGTTTTGACGCCTTGAAACTTGAATCCCATTGTAAATCATTCACTTGCATATGTCTAGTTGACTTCCTTCCCTGAAATAGGCACCAGTCTGTTCCCTGTGTAGTAGTTATGATCCAAAACCCCTTGTCTTGCATCCAAAATATCAAAACAAATCATTTCATTATTCCAACCTATTAGTTTGTAGGAGCAGAAATAGGACCCCTGCATAGTCTCATCCTCAACCATTTAGATATGTTCAAGAATGTTGCTAGCCTTGTGATTTATCACGCATATCTTGGTCCACACATGAGAGTATTCTGCCTATTGCTATCAAGCTAAATCTTTCTATCATTGGGTGAGTCAAGGTTAAATATTTAGCTATAGGGATACCCCCTGGGTGCGGTAGAACCAGAAGTGAAGGGGAGGTAGCTCATGCAACCTCCTGTATTTGTTGGTCGAATATGACTGTGCATAGGAACTAGCAAACCCTCTGCTGATTCAGAAGAACTCCAATACATTGTGCGGTTGGGTGATAGACATGCCTTTTTTTGTGAAAGTCAAGAAATGGGGTGTAGTTAGATGTCCCACCATGGCCTGAAATTGCTCTTGGGCTAGATTGGTTGGCAAGGTAGTTTCCATGAGTGCTTTTTCGAGGATGGCTTTGTGAGATGGAGAGAGACATAAAAGCTCCAAAATGGATATATGTGCCGTTGTTTTATGGAGTTGGTCAAGGATGTTGGGAATTAAGGTGTCTCAACCTTTGTAAATTCCTAATGTTGTATTTATTTATCCCATGTTGAGTTGGCATAGTCAACACCTTGTGTATATGCAGTAGAGTAAATTTTGATGACTTTGGCAGCCGCAGTTTCCCCCTTGAACATGACATGTAAGAGGAATATGATATTTTTAGTCAATGTATGACAGATTCTCTTATAGTTGTAAGGTGCGTAAGAGCATCTGTCATAACCTATCTTGGGACCAAGCGCCCACTTCAGGATGGGATGTTGGACAAGTGTCCTTAGGCATGGGTTTTGGGGCATGAGTCCAAGATGGACGCCCATCTCTAGAAGGTTCCATATTTGCCTTGTAAACTCTATATAAACAGGTGCTTGGATGGGAGATAGATAACTTTGGTACAATTACTGTTATGCTGCCAGAATATCTCTAGATTTGACATTCGAAGACTCCTGAAAGAGCATCGGCTCTGAAACTATATTGTAACATGTTATTGTTTACTGTAATACATTTCAGCTATGTTTTGGAGTGTGGGGTTTTTCACCCGTAAGGGTTTTCCCCACGTATATCTTGTCTCTCTTCTTTTGTCTTCTTTATGGTTCTTGTGTTTTACTGCAATATCTCATGTTAATGGTTTAACATTGCTATAATAGTTAGGATAGTTTTGAATTTGCATAGCCCTCTCCTCATTAGATTAGTGTAGGAAGCGTATTCCGCACACCTAGCTTCCTTTCAAAGGACATTATACTGGTTAGACATGGAGGGTGGCTTGGATGGAGCCCCTTGGAGAGTAATATTTCCATGATGAGTGGTTACATTACAATTAGGCTTACTATTTATAGTGATCATGTTTATGTGTGAGTTACTTTATGAAATACGATTAATGGTGTAATCGTATGATAGATTTGAATAATTTGCTTTGTTTGCATCGTTATTGTTTTGATTGGAGGATCCTCCCTTCTTATAATTAGGGAGAAGATTTTTGAATGCCACATGCTCATCGTTGGAAGTATGTCCATCAATTGATATTACTTTTTGGTCAATCAAGTCTTGGATGGTATTGTTTAGTCATTCACAATAATTTGTTTTATGAACCTTACTTCTATGAAATTCGCAAAAGTATGAGTCTTTCCACCAAGAAGGTTTAAATTTAGGTTCATAATCTTGCACCATAGGAAGCGTTATAAGGTTGTTTGATATGAGCTTCCTTAGGGCAGATTCAATTGATTCCCCTAATAGTGTAAACTTTCGATGAGGAGGAAAGTTTGTGGATTTTGGATCATTGTTTTGAGGTTTGTTTGATGGTGTGTTATTTTGTGGATCTAATAGATTAAAGATTTGTTGTTTTTGTACCACATGTTTAGCATCAACAACACCATCATTCACAATGTTATTGTTTTTGGTCCAAAACCTTGATTTGTTAGTGTTATTACTTGAACTAGGGACATCTTTGTAGAGTTTGATTTGCCCCTTAGCTATCAAGGCTTTCTCAATGAGTAACCCCATTTCAATGACCTTACTAAAGGAAGTTGGACATTGTATTTGTATTTGATAGCTCAAGTCATTGTTTAGGTTGTGGACAAACAACTCAATCATTTGTTTCTTTGGGATATGGTATGGACACTTGCTAGCAAGTTTTCTCCATCTTTGTAAAAATGAGGTGAGGGACTCTCCACCCTTTTTTTATTATTACAAAGATCGAACATTAAGATTTCATGCTCAATGTTATAGGAGAAATGGGTCACAATCTTATCCACTAGTTCGTTAAAAGTTCAGATGCCAAGAGGAATCAGGAGAAGCATTCCATTGCTTGTCCTCCTATCCTACAAGGAAATAGTCACATAAGGTATGTTTTATTGTGTGTGACTTCTAGGCATGCAACACTAAATTCCCTTATATGGTCACGCGGGTCACCTTTTCCTCTATATATATCAAATTTTGGAACCTCAAATCTTGAGGGGAAAGGTACCATGACCAAGATCTTGTCAAAAGGATATGGTGATATGTCCTCTAATGAGTCGTGTTTTATGGAAGTGCCTGTTTGTATATCCAGAAGTTGTTGTAAGACTTCAAGGATTTCTTTTGTGAGTGTATCTAAAGGATTTGTCATATCCTTAGCAATAATGAAAGTGCTCTCTCTCACTTCATGTCTCTATATCTCCCTCTCCTTTCTTTCTTCCTCTCTCTCTTTCTCTCTCACACTATATCTCTCTTTTCCTCATTTTAAAATACCAACATCAAACATGTAATATTCAAAAGAGACATAAAGATAAATACATAAGGAGAGACAACATCTCTTCAAAAGAAAGGTGGCTTGTATCTCTTACTTTTTTATCAATAATTTGTAATATATGTAGATCATGTATATCCTAAACAAATATTACTTCTTCTAATACAATTTGTCAAGACTCCAATAAACTAGAATTAAGCATGCTAAAAACTATGAACATTTCATCTTAGTATAGAACATCTCAATTCTACCATTGCAAAATCATATTAGTATCAATCTCAAAAATGCATTGTAGTCCTGTAGGACCAAGACCTAGCATACTTTTTATACATTACAATAGCTCTCATATCCACAACTTTTGCACACATAATTCTTGTAGAGAAAAAGTAATATCCATTTTTTAATTTTTTAATTTTTTGGTTTGTGGAGTTAACTATTGAAATTTGCTAAAGTGAATTAAATTTGATCAGATATCAGATAATATGGCATTCAAGATATTACCGAGAGAGATAAAGAGAAATGGACAGATATATAGAGATAGAAAGATAGAGATGAAGAGAGATACATATAGGGATATAGAAAGATAAAGAGGGAGAGAAAGAGAGATGGTAAGAGAGAGAGAGAGAAGGGGAGATAGAGCTCGATGTATATAGAGGGGGAGGGAGATAGATAGAGGAATAGAGAAAGAGACATAAACTAGGAGAGAAAAAGACAAATGATATAGAGGGAAAGAGAGATAGAGAAAAGAGAGAAAGAGATACATGAAGAGATAGAGTGAGAGACGAGCGTAGGAAAGAGAAATATAGATGGATGGATATAGATATAGAGAGGAAGGGATATTGACACAGAGAGAGGAATAGAGAAAGAGACAGAGGGAGGGATATCTCTCTCTCCTTCTATGTCAATCTCCCTCTCTTAATATATCTCTATCTTTCTATCTCTCTTCCTCTTTCTCTCTTTCTCCTCTTCTCCATCTGAGCTCTCTACTTCTATCTTTCTATCTCTCTTCTCCTCTCCCCCCTCTCTCTCCCTATATATATCTTTCTCTATTCCTCTATCAATCTCCCTCCCTCTCTCTCCCCCCTCTCTCTCCCCTTCCCTTCTCTCGTTGTCTCTTTATATATCTCTATACCTTTATCTATCTTCCTCTTTCTCTCTTTCCCCTCTCCATTTGAGCTCTCTATTTGTATCTCTATCTCTCTTTCTCTTCTCTATCTATCTTCCCCTCTATATATAGATCTCTCTCTACTAATATCTCTTCCTCTATCACTTTATCTCTCTTGTGTAGATTTTTCTCCCTCCCTTTCTTTCTCCTTATATTTATCTCTCTCACCATATCTCTCTATCCCTCTCTATCTCCCTACCTCTATCTATATCTCAACCTCTCCCTCCCTCTCTATTCTCTTTATCTCTCTCTCTCTCTCTCTCTCTCTCTCTCTCTCTCTCTCTCTCTCTCTCTATGTTTCTGTCTCTTTTGATGGGTTTTGTAGTAATCATTTTCTACATCTAAGTGTTTTCTTCTATCAAATTTGACTTTTTGAACATCATCTATCCTTTCATTCAATCCTTTTAGGAAACCATCGTTATCATGACTAATCAACATAATAACCCTAGGATTATGGTTGGCAACATCCAAGCCTAAAATTAGTCCCATGTTGATTGTACAAATAAATTTGCTACATATAATCAAAATAATACTAATGTCCTTAATTTTCATTACTTGTTTTTAGTAGCATCTTCTATTTGGACAGGTACTTGGCTATGGAAAGCTGAATTTATAATCTATCAAATTCCAAATTAGTACAAAATGAAGGTTTCATTATTATGTCAAGTTACACTTCAATGCATTGCATGTCTTACATAATTTCAAATCCATGAAAATCATTATAAAATAGTGGAATGCTTCCCCTCTATCCCATCCCTTATGTTCCTATTGTTGCTTGTCAGGTTATTATAGGGGCTTCCACCTACTAACATATCAAAACCTTCAATTGAATTAATCATTTCATAAAGTCTTTCTTTCGTCAAATTCATTTCTAGAGAAGGGGAGAGATGAACATACATACATACATACATACATATATATATATATATATATATATATATATATATATATATATATATATATATATATATAGAGAGAGAGAGAGAGAGAGAGAGAGATGAACATACATACATACATACATATATATATATTCTTTTCTCATTTATAAGCAGTGTTTAGTGCACGGTAGCTTGATCCTTTCACCACATATTCACTTTATCTAAAATATGACAAAATAAATCAGATTGTCTTACAAATGTATCTATGCACAAAGGTAGCGACAATATTGAGTAAAAAGAATTTTAAAGAGAATTACGTAAATTTGTGTGAAGTTCAAAGTAACATACTTCATGATGTGCATTCAATGTCATGTTCCTTTTACAATATCTTTTCCAAAGTGAGATTGAACACAATGGGCTCCCATGACATAGAATGTACACCATTTTTGAGGTCAAAACTCAACCAACATGTTTATTTGATAGTTCCATAGCTTGTGAAAAAAATTTAAGTTCATTCGAGCTCAAATGTATACTTACTAAGAATAATAAGCCCAACTATTTTTAACCCCTTTTGGAAACATTGAAAATTTTATATCATTCTTCAAAATAAATGGTTGAGACACCTTTCGTAACAATTGAAAAGAATAGTAACCTTTTGTAGTTGCAAGGTTGAAACACCTTTCGTAACAAAAGTTAATATTAGTATTTTTACATGTCATTCACCACAAAAAATGGTAAATAATTGTCTTGTTTTTATTGGCCAAAATTGACTTTTAATTCTTGAAAAGGATGATGTTTAAGAATAGCCCTCAAAATTGTATAAATAAATAGCTATAAAGTCATAATTTTTTTGATACATGTAATTGTTATACATAGATTAAGAAAAGGAAAAAGATAAAGTTGTTTTCTAAATCATTGTTGTAAAGCCCAGCATTGCACGGAACCTTAGAGGAAAGTGTAGCTAAGTATTATGATTGGGCTGAACCTTAAAGGAAAGTGTAGCTAAGTATTATAATTGGGAAACTAACACTAAAAATATCCAAAATTTTATTTTTAAGAGAACATTTTGATCTGCAAACATTGTAGAAAGGTAAAATTTATATATATATTTTTTATAAAATGCTGGATAAACTCTTGAACAGGTCCTTCCAATGGTATAATATATAGAAGATCGCAAAACTATTTCCCAATTACTCAATTTCACAACTGCTCGCCATTTATTCAATTTTAACACAAGAAAGAAAAATCATCTCCCACAATTAATACTAGCTCAACGATGAAAGTTTATGAATCGACAAAGGTCCACAAACCGCTCTCCTTGGAAAGTAATCGTCCAGATCTTCAGCCGGGCAGCCTGGCAACACACTCCATTCCATGGAGCTCAAATTAAGGGTCATCAGGCTCACGCTTCCTGTAATCGTAAGCCAAATTTTATCTGATGCAGCAACCACAAAATCTGTTCCATGAGATGACTTGACTGTGTCTTCTAACAAATCCCGGGGAGTGATGGAAATGAGAGACCAACTCTCATTATTCTCTTCTCTTAAATCCAACTCCCATATCCCCACCAAAGTGTGATTGATGAAAGGGAAGCGACCGAGTATGGAGGACTCCCCCTTTTTTTTCTGTAACCTCCCCACAAAGAAAAGCTTTCCACTACACGCCACTAACGAAGGCAGAGAAGCAAAGTTGGGGTTCTTACGATAATCATCACAATCCATCTGCAGAGGCAACCCTCCTTTCATCTCCTTAAAGTGAAACTCTCCAGAGGCAATGTCATAACAACCCAGATGATGACCAAAGTTATTCGTAAAGTAGACAACGCCATTGTTTACTGCGCTCGTCCAACTGTGTGTTTCGGAGAAGCTGGTGATGGGAACGGCGTGGGTGGCAAGGATAGCCGTCCACTTATCTGTAGCAGAATTGTAGACCAGAGGACACCAATCTCTCGGGGCTTCCACGTGGAAGCCTAGAGTAATAGTTTTAAAGTGGCCAGACTGGGCAATCAGTTCCACGGCTCTTCCCATCATCAACGTATAGTTGGGCGGAACAGGCGGCAAAATTATTTTCTGTTTGGTTAGAGGATTAAATATCAAGTGGTTATGATAAATCGAAGAATCCCAATAACCATAGAGAAAAAATCCTGCCGCTGCAGAGTAGAGGTGAAGCTCGGTCTCATAGTGACTCTTCCACGGTAAAGGGATTCGAAACCAGCGGTCGAGTGCGGTACTGAAGAAGGCGATATCGTGGAAGCCGTGCACCATGTACTGCGTCACAAAATGATGAGTCTCATCATTGAAATTGAAAGTGTTGGCCGATATTGCCGTGTTCCAAGCTTTGCAAACGCTCTTGGCCCTCACTACTGAGGGCAAAGGAAGTCTTCTTAGAACCTCCTCCACTGCATCGTAATCCAGATCAGGACATGCCTTCTCAAGCGACATAGTGCTGCTGCAGTTGAGGAGGTGAAACTGGCGTGATTCTTCCATATCTCTTGTGGAAAGCCGTTGAAAAAGGAGAACTCGGGAGCCATCACCGACGGTTGAATTTCCTGTGGAATTTGAAGAGCATGTATACAACTATAGAACTCCGCAGAATACGAATAGTGTGCCGCCTCAACTTCTCCTCACTTTTTCTGGCTCAAACACTAATAGCGAATTCTACCAAATAACGAGTCCAAACAGGTGAGTCTATCTTTTAATTAAAAAAAATTATTTTAAAATTTGACTTCTAAGCTATTAATGTAAAAATAATTAAAAAAATTTATTTAAAGCCAATATTCATTATTATTTAAAGCCAAAAGCCAAATTTGAATTTAGGCGAGGTAGCAGATCAGATTTCAGAGGCCACTGGAGGCCAAAGCTTTCATGGACTTCTAAGCAAGACGGCACATTCTATAGCCCAAAGAACTCAGTGAAGAAAGGGTATTTTGTTAAAAGGTGGAAACGAGGCAAACAGTTAGCTTCACATCTGAGAACCCAAGGCAAGTCCTATTTCAACGAAAGCTTGAGGAACAAAACTCCTAGCTATAAGACAGCTTCCCCTAAAGACTCAGAGCTTAGAGGAGATGGTTGGAAGTAGGGTTAGTAATCTCAAGGAGTCAACACTGATTGGCCAATTTTGGAAGAACTCCTCTTCCAAAGACGTCTTTCTAGATTGGATTAATTCAAACTGGCCCAAGAGCTCGTACTTCTTGTTAGAGGAAGGTTTTTTTTGTTGTCATCTTCCAGAGTAGTGGGGATAGAGAGCTTGTTTTCTGGAGGCATGACTGGGCTTTAGAAGGATCAGGTTTGTATTTACAGCCTTGGCAACCAAATTTTGATCCTTTCAATGTGGGTATTTCCTTTGCTCCTTTTTGGATTAAATTAGGAAAACTGCCTTTAGAATATAGAGATGAAAAAATTATGAAGCTTATTGGTGAGTCCCTGGGAGTTTTCAAGTTTTAGATGGAGAGCAATTCCTTTCTGAAGAGGACATTAGGATTTGTATTCTCTTGGATGTCAAGAAAAGTTTCCCCAAACTTATAAGGCTTCAATATGTTGTGGGGGACTGGGTCTAAAAAATCTCCATAGAAAGCGCAGAATCTAAGTGCAGAATTAGCAGGGGTCCTGAACATCTCAAATGTATCCCTGATCACTCTGACAAGTCATTTCTCTCTGGGATCCCTCCGCACCCTCCCATAGTGTTGGAAGTGCTGCCCCTGGAGAAGAATCCTTCTAAAGAGCTGGAGGTTCCATAGAAAGGATTTTTTTGTTGAAGAAGGAGAATTCCCTCTAGAGAATCCTCTACATCCTACCATGGTGATGGAAGAGCCGCTCCCGGTTGAGAGTCCCCTCAAAGAGATGGAGTTCCCCGTGGAAGAAGTTTTTGTTGATGAAAGGGAGGAACGTTCTCAGGTTATTGGGACTCACCTAGCCACCCGGTCAAAAGATCCCTTAAAGGACTTAGTAGAGGAGGCTGACCATACCTTGTCAGCTGAGGATGGTTATGCAGGCTGTTTAAATAATGATATTAATGCTTTCTTGGAGGAAGTCATCCTTAAAATAAGCGAGGATATTTGCGAGGACAAAGCCAATTAAGTTTTACTAGAAGATTATGATCTTGATCTGAGGGTGATTTTGTTTTTCATCAAGCTTCCTTTGGGGTTGAAGGGGGATCGACCCTTCTGATCAAAACATCACTACTTTCAAGAATAGAGCTACTTTTCTAGTGGAAGAGATGCCTAAGGAGCTTCATTCATTTACTAGCCAAGATTTAGAAGGGGAAGAGTTGGATAATTTGATTTCTGGCAAAGGTTTTTCTCGGGGGTGGGATAGGATCCCTAGATTCAGGGTTAAGGGTCGTCTTGGAAGATGCCATCTTCAAAGATGATATTGCTTCTCTTGAGGATGTAAACCGCCTCCCAAAGTACCACTGAGATCACACTCACCACCTTGACCACTGAGGTGGTGGTCAATGTGGTGTTTGAGGGGTGTGGGGTGGTCTGGCAGGTGTTGTGGACGGTTGTGGGAGTGGCCTTAACAGTGTTGGGCATTGTTACATCCCTCGGTTTGTCTGCAGTTTTTTAAATCTTGGATGTGTGAAGTTTTTTAAATCTTGGTATTTATCAAGGACAATTCAATTTTGATTCATTTTCCTATCCTATCCTATTTCCATAATGAGAAGATCCTTGTCTGATTTGTACTCTTCTTTTATTTTCTGTCATTCTTGCTGATGAAGTGTTCGATGGCAGATTTCGTGAGGACTTTTTTTCAACGGTTCTATCCTATGGGCCTAGGGTATTCGGGGTGTGTTCGGACTTATGGGTTGAGGCTTTTGTCTCCCCTCTTATTTGTACTTCTTGCTCTTCTTTAATATAATTTTCCATGTGGGTGGTCTTCCACCTTTTCTAAAGAAAAAATAGATTTTCAAATAAAAACAAATCAACATTACAAATAAAATAAATATATTTTAAAATTTTGATGTCTTTATATTTTTAAAATAAATAATAACTTTTCTATTAAATAAAAATTAATTAATTCATATTGTTGAGAAAGTAAAATAAAAATCCATATTTGTTTTGTTTTATATTTAATTATGTTTGATTATATTTTAAAATTTACAATATTTGTTTTGTTTTATATTTAATCATTTTTTATTATATTTAAATTTTTAATTTTTAATTTTATATTTCTATTGTGTTTTGGTTTACATGCCATTAAGATGATTCTGGGTGACACTTTCATGGTCATATCCCCTAGACATCAGGTAAACACAGATATATCGTATATGTTTGTTGTAGTATTATTAGATTTGGGGGAAGAGAAAGTTGTGGTTAGGACGGCGATAGAAGCTCTAGTGAAACCAAAATGGTGGCTCGGTCTCAAAAATATTATGGATGATGTAGTTTTAGGACTTGGTTTTTGCCCAGATCATAGTAGATGGCCCTACATCAACCAAAGATATATTGGACCTTGGATTCCATTCATCATCTGGGTTGTGGGGGAGAATGAAGATGCTCTATGGTATACAACAAACTGAGGATTGGGATTTCTAAAAGTAGTCACTAGAGAAGCGATGGTTGATGAAGTTGAATGGTCCTTTGTGTTATAGGAGTCAGGCTTGGAGACTAAGGAGATAGAAGATGTTGTGGATGGCATGGCGGGAGATGCAGTGGACCTAGGAGACTAATACATGATGCATATAATATAGGTATTGGGGTTTAAAGCCTGTAGGTATATAATATATATAATATAATCATTATGTATAGGGGAATAGATTAGAATTAGGGTATGATAATAGACAATGAAATGTGCAATTCTATTTGTAAAGGTGATAGCACAAATGCACAATAAATGTGCATTTTTCAACCATAATATAAATAGGCCTTCTATTGGAGTAGTGAAGTAATAGATAAATTTTTTATTATTATACCTTTTGTAGACATAAAAAAATTGACCATTGATCAATTCCCTAAGTCCTCCCTTCACATGAAATTTAATTAATTAATTAATCAAATTTCCCTCACCCCTAATTATCCCTAAGTCTTCCCTTCACATGAAATTTAAATAATTTTAATTACTTGATTAAATTTCCCCTTTTAACATCCCTTTTCATAAATAATAAATTAAACTTGATAAATTTAATTTATTATTTACAAACCTAAAAACCTAAACCAAAACTTATTCATAAAAAATTAAAAATATTAAAAACCCTTCTTTTACCTACCTTACTATTGACCTAACTACCACCTTATTTAAACTATCCCACCAAACATTATGAAAACCCTACATTATTTCCCAATCAAGGGAGATACGAGGTCATTACATACAGTTTACTGAGGTCCTGGCATTATGTTGAAAATGGAGCAACCACATTTGAAAAATAGTGGGTAACATTTATTTGGTTTTTATTGTTATATCTGTAATCTTTTTCTATTGCATTTGATATAGATTTTAGGGTTTTAAGTTCAAAATCTTTTTTAATAAAATTTATATCTTGTGTAAACATTGGTGAACCCAACGTGAACATAGCTTATGATCATTTGTTTGCAAGTGTTTTAATTTGAAAACTTGTAGTATTTGGTGCAAGATCTGGATACACATTGTTGTTGCATTTGAAGTGGCAGGATATTGCGTTATTTGTTGCTCAGATATAACTTGGTACAAATCAATAATCAGTGTACTCCTTCACAGAAATACCTAGTAGAGGCAAAAGGTTTTTATGATAAAATATTTGTAACCTCATTCTACCTTCTAATGCATCGCTATAGGAAGACCAACTTTTTTTATTTGTAGCCTTTAGCCATTGCTCGCAATAGTTTCAATTCAAATCCATAGCATGCATTATGATCATTATGTCTTATGTGGCATTTAAAATAGTCTATACATAATTGTTGATGCTATAAATAGAGGCATTGGTGTCATTAGTGGGTTCTGAACGTGGTCATTTTTACTTTGGCGATATTGTTGTGTAGTTATAAATGCAAAAAGTGAGATGATTCTAAATCAAATCCTTGTCAAAAACTCACAAATCAAAGGGGTGCCAGTACTCAAACTCTTTCTTCATGCACTTTAGCAAGTATGAAAGAATATCTGAATGTGGGAACTGACCCCCATGAAATGTATAATTCCATCCATTCATATGATCTCTTTTGTTAGTCGTAGAATCACAACATTAGTAGTCTCAAAAATGAAATTGGCATTATCCATTCCATCACCTGCATCAGCCAAAGAAAATTGAGTGGCATCTATAGAGAAGTCCTCTATTGCTTGAGCATTCACCTCAAGAAACCCTAATTTGTGGTGTTGTAAATCGATAGGGACATTCCAAGATCACGAATCACCTATAATTGGAAAGCTTCCCACTCTCATGCAAACACCTGCACATTACTGCAAGCCCTAATATTTGATGCAAACCAAAAATCCATCATGGGACATTACCACCTTGCTATGGGAACAAAATCTTGAGTCCCTACCTATCCCATCCAACTATTCCATACAAAAAAAATTAAAATAGTAAAGACAAATGCTTTGTCCAATGGTCAAAACCATTTTTATGGTGCCTTGGATAAGTACCATGCTGAAAACCTGGCAAACAAGCATCATGTGTAAGTGATTATCTATGTGATTTACACTTGGGGGCATGTTGTCTCATCTATCCCATCTCACATCCTATCCTATCATTTTCCATACTATCTTTCCATCCTTACCCATCATATCTATCATACCTTCCTCATTGCACCATCCATCTTCCCTTCCTCCTTTTGATCTTGATGAGGGTAGGGGGAAAATGTTGAAAATTCTTTTGACACCTTTGTCATACTCCAAATTCCATCCATCTATTTCTAAGAATATCTTCCATACATCCATCTACTACTAAGTCCATTTATCCTTCCAAGCATTATCCCCACCATGCATCCTAATAAGCATCACCTCGCCAAATCCTAAGGCATAATATATAGGGTGGGGGCATGTTATTCCTATGTGACGTAGTCCTTGGATATCACATCCTAGTCTCCCTCCATCCATCTATCATATATTTTCCATCACTTTTTGTGTGTGTGAGTGTTTGAACTAACTTCGGCATTCACTTTATATCAGTGTGTTTGAAGTTTACCTTTCACTTAGATTTGCTTAATTTTTGGGATTGATTATTTTCAAACTAGGTGGTCAATCAATGAAAGTTCCTTATGAAATACACACATGAAGTAGTTCAAGAAATGGAATAGTAACAAATGTATTATAACAACTAAGAGGTAAAATTAAAACTGAAAGATGAGATGTCATGCAATGGATCTCTCTAAGAGTTATTTCAGTGACTGATAATTGTTGTCTTCTTTGACAATTAGCAGATACAGAGAAGTTACAAGTGCTTATTACTGAGGTGTTGCTAGGGCAATGTTGGTGTATGACATATCTAAGAAACATACATTTGATCATTTGGCTCTATGGCTTAAGGAGCTTAGAGGTCACGCTGACAATAATATTGTTATCATGCTCATAGGCAATAAATGCAACCTCAGTAATTTGTGAGAAGCTCCCACAGAGGATGCAAAAGAATTTGCTTAGAGAGAAGGTTTATTTTTTTTGGGAAACTTTGGCACTTGAGACAATTAATGTGGAGAATGTGTTTTATACTGTTTCGACTGAAATATATAGGATAATCAGTAAGAAAGCTCTCATTGCAAATGAAGATCAAGGGAGTGGAAATGCAACTTTATTAACTAATACAAAGCATGTTGTCCCAGAGGTAGATCAGGATGTTATTGTCAAGAAGAAAATTTATTGTTCTTCAGCATAAGTTTTCTTCATTTGCAATTTATGCTTCTTTTATTAGTCCAAGGCATTCATGATTTGTGGGTACAATATGGAATTGTGTTTTCCATTGCCTAGTAGCAAAGGCCACTGGCACTTTAGAACCATTGTTGGTCTTGCACAACTGCTGCCATGCCAGGTTGGTATCTGTCGAGTAGACTATATTTTCTTTTGTTTGTCAGCTAATACATTTTCTAGTTAGCTTCAATGAAGTTTTAAAATACATAATGGAAAAAAAGGTTTTGCAATAGTTGCTGGGTTTGCTGCTTCTATTTAGGAAACATTCTTTAATTAATCAATGCCAATATCTATGTAACTCTTGGTTTCAAATTTTTAAAATATTGATTTGTCTATACTATTGAGGAATTATGTTTAGTTTAAATTGAGGAATCAGTAAATTTAAAACTGCTAAGCTGTTAACATTTTATTTGGTTATCTAAAATGAAATAATGTGTCAATTTTTTTATATCTTAGAGATCTCATATGCATGCAATATGTTTTATAATTTACTTTTAGATATGTGTGTTGACCTCTATTTTAATAACTTTCAGACTTGTGACATTTTTGCATTAAATTTTTTATCGACTGCTACTTTTCAATTTGTTAATGTTTTGTAAAAAATAAATTTGCATATAGTTGTAAGCATTGTTTAATTACAAGGCAGTTTTAGGGGTCACAAGTTTGGACGGTATATTAGATTCATGATAACCTAGATCTTTTTATATAGTGGTGCTTTGAAAATTCAAAGGTTGTGATTATTTAGTGGATTTTTTTTTTAGTTCAAATTTATGCTTTGTGCTTTTTATCTTTTTATTTAAATTATGTCCAATTTTGGTGTATCTTGAACTTGTATTCTTGACTCATGGTTTGTTTCAACAATTTGTTATTTCAAAATCATAATATGGAATTTTGATATTTTTCACTGAGAATCTAAATCACCATCAATATTTTCCACCAAGATCTTAAATCTTGATCATAAATAAACATTATCAAAAGGATTGAGCTACCACTGCATTGGCCCTATGTAGTATTGATAGGTTGTAACAAATGATTACACCTTCTCTATTATCTTTTGAATGGACAAACTGCACTGTGTAGGTACCAAAATGGAAAAAACACACAAACTGCACTGTCTAGGTATTATATATGATACAACTTATTAAATAAAAATATAATATTATATATTTTTAATAAAGTACTATTTAAATTAATTGATAACAAATATAATAGTT
This sequence comes from Cunninghamia lanceolata, assembly GCA_027924645.1. Taxonomy (NCBI): domain Eukaryota; kingdom Viridiplantae; phylum Streptophyta; class Pinopsida; order Cupressales; family Cupressaceae; genus Cunninghamia; species Cunninghamia lanceolata. Next base: position 19,010,712 of record BSBN01000547.1, read on the forward strand.
TAACTCACTTTCTCAATCTTAATTGTCAAGGTGTTGAATAGATTGTCGATGCATGTCAATTAAAAATAATTCAATATTCCATTCAAACTATTACCATTGGTCTAGGAATTATCAAAGATATAGCACTCATTTCTCATTTATAAGAAATGTACCTTGCTCCTTTCACCACCTATTAACTCAATCTAAAATATGATGAAATAAATCAGATTGTCTCGCAAATGTATCTATGCATGAAGGGAGAACCAATATTGAGTAAAAAGACTTCTAAAAAGAATTGTGTAAATTCATGTGAAGTTTCCAGTAGCATACTTCATGATGTGCATTCCATGTCATGTTTCAGAAAATATAAAGACATGGGATACCCAAAATCTTGTAACCTCCATATGCCATATCAAGGGGCCATTGTAGAATGGTGACTATGACCTGGTGCAAGAATAGCAGGGGACAAGGCTTTTGTGTATCAATTGATGAGCCATCAGACCAATCAATGTGCAAGATTGACCTTAAGCCATAGTACTTTTGGAGGAAATAGGGCCATAAGGGCTTTGAGATCAATGGAACCAAGGTCCATTTTTGTTGGAATCTCACCTCTGCCAAATTCATTTATGGGTGTGAACCACAAGAAGACTACTATGTCACAGTTGTCAATGAAGAGGAGGTCATCTTGCTTTTGGCGGACATGAAGAAAGAAGTGTTCAAGAAGACCAAGCTCACACCAAATGGATGAGACACTAAATCAACCCCATGAAATCAATATCAGATGCAATACAACTAGATCCACAAACCTAGAAATAAGCATTGAGATTGATGGTCATGATGTTGTGGATGTGAAGCAATTTCTCTAGTAGTTTTGAGGCAATCAGACTATATGTGTAAGTGGTGTTCATGTTTAAGTTTTTTGGGATGTCCATGATTGGCAGTTCAATCCTAGTGTAGGTCATGCATTGTTGATCTTCAAGTTCATCTCTTCAACTCCTGAGAAATCAAATTTTATCTTATAGGATTCAAGCAACAACACATCAATGAATTTGGATACTTTTCCCAATGTAGAAGACAAGAATCTGAGTCCTTCAGACTATCACCTAATGCTCTATGTTTGGAAATTAGATTAACAGAACTAGAACTGCAAGGACCTCTAGTTTTGCTATGGTGGTAGCAACTTTGATCTGAGGATGGTTGTTCTATCATTTATTTTCAACATCTTTATGTTATTCATATGCCCTAGTATATGATTAGAACTGTTATTAGATTCATGATTACACTCTTCCACTCATTGGTTGTTCTCATGCTGGGAAAAAAGTGTCAGAAAAAGTCTCATGTCATTTAAATGTCCCCCACCAGATACTTTGGGATTTCTATGTCTAATGTCCAATTATATAAAGTAACCACTAATTACTTTTCTCTACATGTTATCTTGGCTTACTCAATGTACACTAAGGTTCCTGCTACATGGCAACTCAATCCAATTTATATAAATTCAAACTCGGCTACAAAGAGAGGAAAACAACAAAATTTCATTTTGTTTATGAAAATTGTTGTTGAAGAGTCTTGGATCAAAACAAAATTGGGTCATATGGACAATGAGATTCAGAACATTCACATAGACAACCAAGAAACTAAAAGTTTAAAATATGTCCAACTAAGATTACCTTGATCATCTCGCATCATTCTATGACAATGTCAATTTTTGATAATGAAAGTGCTCTCTCTCACTTCATGTCTCTATATCTCCCTCTCCTTTTTTTCTTCCTCTCTCTCTTTCTCTCTCACTCTATATCTCTCTTTTCCTCTCTTTTAAAATACCAACATTAAACACCCAATTTTCAAAAGAGACATAAAGATAAACGCATAAGGAGAGACAACATCTCTTCAAAAGAAAGGTGGCTTGTCTCTATTACTTTTTTATCAATAATTTGTAATATATGTAGATCATGTATATCCTAAACAAATAATACTTCTTCCAATACAATTTTTTAAGACTCCAATATACTAGAATTAAGCATGCTAAAAACTATGAACATTTCATCTTAGTAAAAAATGTCTCAATTCTACTATCACAAAATCATATTAGTATCAATCTCAAAAATGCATTGTAGTCCTGTAGGACTGAGACCTAGCATATTTTTTATACATTACAATAGCTCTCATATCCACAACTTTTGCACACATAATTCTTGTAGACCAAAAATAATATCCATTTTTTAATTTTCTGGTTTGTGGAGTGAACTATTGAAATTTGCTAAAGTGAATTAAATTTGATCAGATATCAGATAATATGCCATTCAGGATATTACCAAGAGAGATAAAGAGAAATGGACAAAAAGATAGAGATAGAAAGATAGAGATGAAGTGAAATATATATAGGGATATAGAGAGATAAAGAGGGAGAGAAAGAAAGAGAGATGGTAAGAGAGAAGGGGAGATAGAGCTCGACGTATATAGAGGGGGAGGGAGATTGATAGAGGAATAGAGAAAGAGACATAAAGTAGGAGAGAAAAAGATAAATGATATAGAGGGAAAGAGAGATAGAGAAAAGAGAGAGAGAGAGATACATGAAGAGATAGAGTGAGAAATGAGTGTAGGAAAAAGAAATATAGATGGATGGATATAGATATAGAGAGGGAGGGATATTGACATAGAGAGAGGATTAGAGAAAGAGACATGGAGGGAGGGATATCTCTCTCTCCTCTATATCAATCTCCCTCTCTTAATATATCTCTATCTTTCTATCTCTCTTCCTCTTTCTCTCTATTTCAATCTTTCTATCTTTCTATCTTTTTTCTCCTCTTCCCCCCTCTCTCTCCCTATATATATCTTTCTCTATTCGTCTATCAATCTCCATCCCTCTCTCTCCCCTTCCCTTCTCTCCTTGTCTCTTTATATATCTCTATACCTTTATCTATCTTCCTCTTTCTCTCTTTCCCCTCTCCATTTGAGCTCTCTATTTGTATCTCTATCTCTCTTTCTCTTCTTTATCTCTCTTCCCCTTTGTATATCAATCTCTCTCTACTAATCTCTCTTCCTCTATCACTTTATCTCTCTTATCTAGATTTTTCTCCCTCCCTCTCTTTCTCCATATATTTATCTCTCTCACCATATCTCTCTCTCTCTCTCTCTCTCTCTCTCTCTCTCTCTCTCTCTCTCTCTCTCTCTCTCTCTCTATGTTTCTGTCTCTTTTGATGGGTTTCGTAGTAATCATTTTCTACATCTAAGTGTTTTCTTCTATCAAATTTGATTTTTTTAACATCTTCTATTCTTTTATTCAATCCTTTTAGGAAACCATGGTTATCATGACTAATCAACATAATAACCCTAGGATTATGGTTGGCAACATCCAAGCCTAAAATTAGTCCCATGTTGATTGTACAAATAAATTTGCTACATATAATCAAAATTATACTAATGTCCTTAATTTTCATTACTTATTTTTAGTAGCGTCTTCTATTTGGACAGGTACTTGGCTATGAAAAATTGAATTTATAATCTATCAAATTCCAAATTAGTACAAAATGAAGGTTTCATTATTATGTCAAGTTACACTTCAATGCATTGCATGTCTTACATAATTCCAAATCCATGAAAATCATTATAAAATAGTGGAATGCTTCCCCTCTATCCCATCCCTTATGTTCCTCTTGTTGCTTGTCAGGTTATTATAGGGGCTTCCACCTATTAACATAAAGAAACCTCCAATTGAATTAATAATTTCATCAAGTCTTTCTTTCATCAAATTCATTTCTAGAGAAGGGGAGAGATGAACACACACACACACACACACATATATTCTTTTCTCATTTATAAGCAGTGTTTAGTGCATGGTAGCTTGCTCCTTTCACTGCATATTCACTTGATCTAAAATATGACAAAATAAATCAGATTGTCTTGCAAATGTATCTATGCACGAAGGTAGCAACAATATTGAGTAAAAATAATTTTAAAGAGAATTACGTAAATTTGTGTGAAGTTCAAAGTAACATACTTCATGATGTGCATTCAATGTCATGTTCCTTTTACAATTTCTTTTCCAAAGTGAGATTGAACACAATGGGCTCCCATGACATAGAATTCACACCATTTTTGAGGTCAAAACTTAGCCAAGATGTTTATTTGACAATTCCATAGCTTGTGAAAACATTTTAAGTTCATTCGAACTCAAATGTATACTTACTGAGAATAATAAGCCCAACTATTTTTAACCCCTTTTTGAAACATTAAAAATTTTAAATCATTCTTCAAAATAAATGGTTGAGAGACCTTTCGTAACAATTGAAAAGAATACTAACCTTTCATAGTTGCAAGGTTGAGACACCTTTCGTAACAAAAATTAATATTAGTATTTTTACATGTCAAACACCACAAAAAATGGTAAATACTTGTCTTGTTTTTATTGGCCAAAATTGACTTTTGACTCTTGAAAAGGATGATGTTTATGAATAGCCTTCAAAATTGTATAAATAAATAACTATAAAGTCATGAATTTTTTTGATATATGTAATTGTTATACATAGATTAAGAAAAGGAAAAAGATAAAATTGTTTTTTAAAAATCCAAATTTTTATTTTTAAGAGAACATTTTGATCTGCAAACATTGTAGAAAGGCGAAATAATTTTTTTTTTTAATAAAATGCTGGATAAACTCTTGAACAGGTCCTTACTCAATTTCACAACTGCTCGCCATTTATTCAATTTTAACACAAGAAAAAAAAAATCATCTCCCACAATTAATACTAGCTCAACAATGAAAGTTTATGAATCGACAAAGGTCCACAAACCGCTCTCCTTGGAAAGTAATCGTCCAGATCTTCAGCCTGGCAGCCTGGCAACACACTCCATTCCATGGAGCTCAAATTAAGGCTCATCAGGTTCACGCTTCCTGTAATCGTAAGCCAAATTTTATCTGATGCAGCAACCACAAAATCTGTTCCATGAGATGACTTGACTGTGTATTCTAACAAATCCCGGGGAGTGATGGAAATGAGAGACCAACGCTTATTATTCTCTTCTCTTAAATCCAACTCCCATATCCCCACCAAAGTGTGATTGATGAAAGGGAAGCGACCGCGTATGGAGGACTCCCCCTCTTTTTTCTGTAACCTCCCCACCAAAAAAAGCTTTCCACTACACGCCACTAACGAAGGCAGACAAGCAAAGTTGGGGTTCTTACGATAATCATCACAATCCATCTGCGGAGGCAACCCTCCTTTCATCTCCTTAAAGTGAAACTCTCCAGAGGCAATGTCATAACAACCCAGATGATGACCAAAGTTATTCGTAAAGTAGACAACGCCATTGTTTACTGCGCTCGTCCAACTGTGTGTTTCGGAGAAGCTGGTGATGGGAACGGCGTGGGTGGCAAGGATAGCCGTCCACTTATCTGTAGCAGAATTGTAGACCAGAGGACACCAATCTCTCGGGGCTTCCACGTGGAAGCCTAGAGTAATAGTTTTAAAGTGGCCAGACTGGGCAATCAGTTCCACGGCTCTCCCCATCATCAACGTATAGTTGGGCGGAACAGGCGGCAAAATTATTTTCTGTTTGGTTAGAGGATTAAATATTAAGTGGTTACGATAAATCGAAGAGTCCCAATAACCAAAGAGAAAAAACCCTGCCGCTGCAGAGTAGAGGTGAAGCTCGCTCTTATAGTGACTCTTCCACGGTAAAGGGATTCGAAACCAGCGGTTGAGTGCGGTACTGAAGAAGGCGGTTCCATGGAAGCTCTGCGTCACAAAATGATGAGTCTCATCATTGAAATTGAAAGTGTTGGCCGATATTGCTGTGTTCCAAGCTTTGCAAACGCTCTTGGCCCTCACTAATGAGGGCAAAGGAAGTCTTCTTAGAACCTCCTCCACTGCATCGTAATCCAGATCAGGACATGCCTTCTCAAGCGACATAGTGCTGCTGCAGTTGAGGAGGTGAAACTGGCGTGATTCTTCCATATCTCTTGTGGAAAGCCGTTGAAAAAGGAGAACTCGGGAGCCATCACCGACGGTTGAATTTCCTGTGGAATTTGAAGAGCATGTATACAACTTTAAAACTCCGCAGAATACGAATAGTGTGTCGTCTCAACTTCTCCTCACTTTTTCTGGCTCAAACACTAATAGCGAATCCTACCAAATAATCAGTCCAAATAGGGGAATCTATCTTTAAATAAAAATATATATATTTTAAAATTTGACTTCTAAGCTATTAATGTAAAAATAATTAAAAAAATTTATTTAAAGCCAACATTCATTATTATTTAAAGCCAAAAGCCAAATTTGAATCCTAGGCGAGGTAGCAGACCAGATTTCAGAGGCCACTGGAGGACAAAGCTTTCATGGACATCTAAGCAAGACGGCACATTCTATAGCCCAAACAACTCAGTGAAGAAAGGGTATTTTGCTAAAAGGTGGAAACGAGGCAAACAGTTAGCTTCACATGTGAGAACCCAAGGCTGTTAGAGATGCACAAGATAAAAACAAGAAAAAGACCTAGAACAGAGATACAAACACACTGGAGAAATCAGTATTCGAAGTTTTTTATTGATGCCTTTTTTAAACAGAGCTGCCAGTGATGCCCTCATTCATACATCAAAACAGAATATCAAAACCCCCTTTTTCATTTTCAAATCAGAGTGTCTTTTTCAGCGTTGAAAGAAGTTACTAGATACATGCCAAAATGAGAAGAGTCTGGATACATCGAAGAGAATAGAAGAAAGAAGAAGAGTGGAGTAAATGTGGTCATTGGAGTAGTTGTGCTACAGTTGCAGGGGAGATTACTGATGTAGCCCAGCTGGAGGTCCACGTCTGCCAACACTCCCCCTTAATCTTCACTGCCATATATTTCTGCTATTTCAATTCCTTCCCAGAGATGCTTGAAAACATTCTTTGCAAGTGGCTTTGTGAAAATGTCTGCTAGTTGTTCTTTGGACCTGCAAAACTCAAGATATATGTCACCATTGTTCACCAATTCTCGAATAAAATGATATCGAGTATCAATATGCTTGCTTCGTTTATGAAAGACATGATTTTTAGATAAAGCAATTGCAAAATTATTATCACAATGAATTTTTGTAGGTTCTTCTTGTGGATGCCTCAAATCTGAAAGTACTCTCCTCATCCATACTGCTTGGCAAGCTGCTGATGTAGCTGCAACATATTCCACTTCAGTTGATGAGAGTGTCACAATTGGTTGTTTCTTTGATGCCCAAGAGATAGCACCTGATTCTAGATGAAAGCTATACCTTGAAGTGCTTTTTCTATCATCCATGCTACCTCCCCAATCACTATCAGTATATCCAATCAGTTTGTAATCATCTGAAGATGTATACAAAATTCCAAAGCTCTTTGTTCTAGCTATATATCTTAAAACTCTTTTTCCAGCTTTCCAATGTGATTCCTTTGGTTTGTCCATGAATCTAGAAATGAGACTAACCCCATACATGATATCCAATCTTGTGGTGGTTAGATACATAAGGCTGCCAACTAATCTTTTGAATAAGGTTGCATCAACACTAGGACTTTTGTCATCCTTGCTGAGTCTTAAGCCCAATGCAATAGGTGTAGGAGCTGGATTCACATTTGTCATCTTAAATCTTTTCAACAAATCATTAGCATACTTGCTTTGACATATAAAAATACCTTAATCATTTTGACTTACCTCTATACCAAGAAAATATCTCATGAGCCCCAAATCAGTCATATCAAATTCTTTTTCCATGGCTGCCTTGAATGAGTCAATTGACATGTTACCTGTGAATATCAAATCATCTACATACAAACAAACTATCAAGACTTCTCCTTCATCATTCACTTTGACATACAAAGTTGGTTCATTGCCACATTTGCTAAACCCATTGTTCACAAAATAAGAATCTATCCTATTGTACCAAGCTCTAGGAGCTTGTTTCAAACCATATAGTGTCTTTTTTAGTTTGTATACTTCATGTTCTTCTCCCAAAATTTTATAACCGGGTGGCTGTTTTATATACACTTCTTCTTCTAAAATGCCATGCAAGAATGCTGATTTAACGTCCATTTGGTAAACCTTCCCATTGTTTTGAGCTGCTATAGATAAGACCATTCTAATGGTATACAATCTTGCCACGGGTACAAATGTTTCATTATAGTCTATGGCAGGCTATTGTGTAAAGCCTTTAGCTACAAGTGTTGCCTTGTGTTTCTCCACTTTTCCATCAGCATTATACTTTGTCTTGTAAACCCATTTAACTCCAATCACATCCCTGCCTTTAGGAAGCTCTACTAGATCCCAAGTTTGATTCTTTTCAATTGACTAAATTTCTTCATCCATGGCTGCAATCCATTTGTCATCTTTAATGGCATCCTCAAAATAAATTGGATCAGCTTGTGTTAAGAATGCAAAATTTGAGCATAAATCTTCATTTTCAGCCTCTTGTATTTCATCATAAATCTCTCTTAGACTACGTGTCTTCTTTGAAGTGTTTATTGACCTTGATCTTAGTGTTGCAAGTGTTGGATTAGAAGACTCACTGCTGTTATTACTTGTTGGAGTAGTAGGATTTGGAATGGTAGGAGCCCTAGAAGGTGTTGTAGGAACATTTGTTTGTGTAGTAGGATTCACAACTTGAGTTTCATTCTCTTCATTCTCTTGTGGAACACTAGCTGCAATTGTAGTTGTTTTGTCTATGTTGCCATCCCATGCTTCTTCTTCAACAAACTCAACATCACGACTTATTATCAGCTTCTTTGTGATAGGATTGTATAGCTTATATGCCTTGGATTGTTCACTATATCCCACAAATATGCACTTCTCTCCTCTATCATCTAGTTTCTTTCTCAACTCTTGAGGTATCAATGAGTATGGTACACATCCAAAGACTCTCAAATGTGCTATATTATGCTTCCTTTTGCTCCAAGCCTCTTCTGGTGTTTTATTTATCACTGCTTTTGTTGGACATCTATTTAAAATGTATACTGAACATGCAACCACTTCAACCCAATACTCATTTGGTAGATGTTTTGCTTTTATCATACTTCGTGCCATTTCCATGATTGTTCTATTCTTTCTCTTAGCTACTCCATTTTGTTGAGAAGTATACCTCGCTGTAAATTGTTTCCTTATGCCATTTTCTTAGCAAAAATTCTGAAAATCATTTGATATATATTCACCACCTTGATCGGTTCTCAATGTTTTAATATTGTATCCACTTTCTTTCTCAACTTTTTCTTTGAACTCCTTAAAAACAGCAAATGCATCTAATTTGTTTTTCAAGAAATAAACCCATACTTTCCTGCTGAAATCATCAATAAATGTCAAGAAATAAAGTCTTCCACTTATGGATGGTGTTTGCATAGGTCCACAAAGGTCTGAATGCACTATCTCAAGTGGATGCTTTGCCCTATAAGACTCCCCAATTGGAAATTTTTTCCTATGTTGCTTTGCCAATATGCAACTCTCACATGTTGTCTTAAGTGGCTCTATTGGTGGCAATCCATATACCATTCTTTTCTTGTATAATAGTTGTAACCCTTTGAAATTTAAATGCCCAAGTCTTAAATGCCATAGCCAAGATTCATTTTTGTATGAAGCTTTGAAAGCTAATTCAGCAACCTTTTGCAATCCTTTTGGCTCTAAGAATAGTTCACTTTGGATTCTAAGTGGAAACATCCCTTTTTTTTTCATTCCAACTTTTGCAATCAGTCTATTGCTTGGTTTCTTATCTAAAATCACACATTCATCATTTTCAAAGTATATTCTATATCCCTTTTGAACTAGTTGTCCAATGCTTATGAGATTGTGTTGCAATCCAGGAACATAATATACATCAGAAATATGCTTCTTCTCACCTTGTTTAGTTCTTATGTTGATTGACCCTTTTCCCATGACTGGAACTCGGTGATCATTCCCCAATTTTACTTCTGATTTTACCAATTCATCCATTGTTGCAAACATCTCTTTACTCCCACTCATGTGATTACTACAGCCACTATCTAAGAACCATACTTCTTTGGAACTCTCTTGTGCTACATTGCATGTTATCAATATGGTGTTTTGTTCACTAGTGTTGGGCTGGTTTTCATTTGTAAAATGTACCTTTTACTTATTCATGTCATATTGCCTTTTCCTACATTCTGATGCAAAATGCCCAAATTTATTGCAATAATGACATTGGATGTTGGATTTATCATACCTTTCTCCTTGAGGATGGCTATGAGAATGGCTGCTCCCCCTTCATCTTGTTGGTGTAAAATGAGCATGTGGACTTGATGTTGGTCTTCTGCAATCAATTTGTGTATTTTCTCTTCCTCCTCTTGGTGTAAGTCGTCCTCTACCTCTGTTGTGATTTGATCTCTCTCTTGTTCTGCCAAATGAAATCTGAGTCTTGAATGCATTCTCAAATGATGATGTCCTTGATTGATTTAATCTTTGCTCATGTGCCAAGAGTGATCCCATTAATTCATTTACTAATAGCTGAGTAAGATCTTTGGACTCCTCAATGGCTACTACAATTGGATCAAACTTTGTGGGTAAGCTTCTAAGTATTTTCTCTACAACTTTTTGATCCACAATGGTTTCTCCATATGATCTAATCTGATTTACTATTGCCATTGCATGAGTGAAGAATGAATCTATTGAATCTGAGTCCTTCATTTGTAAGTTTTCAAAATCCCTTCTAAGAATTTGTAATTTTGCTGTTTTTACCTTGCCTGTGCCTTGGTATGCTATTTGCAAACTTTCCCATGCCTGCTTTGATCTTGTGGCAGCTGCTCCTTTTGGAAAGATTGATTCCTCCATTGGCTACTGAATAAAAAATAATGCTTTGGCATCCTTCTTATTTTCTTTCAACAAATCCTTCTCAGCTTGTGAAAGAGCCTGATATGCTTGTTGGTTTGCTGGTTCAGGGAACCCATTTTCAACCAAGTCCCAAACATCTTGAGAACAAAACAAAGTTTTCATTTTTATGCTCCAAAAGTCATAATTTTTGCCATTAAAAATTGGAATCTGGCGTTGTTGAATACTTCCACTTGTTCCTGCCATGATTTTTCAAAATAAAAAATAAAAACTTTGCCTGTTTTAACAACGAACTCCTCTTAGCCTGGTTAGTTTTTGTCTAAGTGTCTTTTTCTTCTCTTGGCAACAATCTACTTTGTATGGTTGGTGCTCCCTTAACAAGATCTGCCTGGACGCCTTCCTTTAGATGTGACTCCTTGCTCTGGTGAACTCATCCTTGCCAAAACAGAAATCAATATATGCCAGCACTTGTTTGGTATCTTCTTCAGTCTTCTTCCAATCGATGACCCTTTCTTTCCACAATCTGCTAATTTGCAGCCACGTCAACACTCTTTAATTCCCCTGTGATTTAGTTCAGACTTTACTCTGGCTCTGATACCAATTTGTTAGAGATGCACAAGATAAAGACAAGAAAAACACATAGAACAAAGATACAAACACACTGGAGATATCAGTATTCGAAGTTTTTTATTAATGCCTTTTTAAAACAGAGCTGCCGGTGATGCCCTCATTCATACATCAAAACAGAGTATCAAAAACCCCTTTTTCATTTTCAAAAAAGAGTGCCTTTTTCAACATTGAAAGAAGTTACTAGATACATGCCAAAATGAGAAGAGTCTAGATACATCAAAGAGAATAGAAGAAAGAAGAAGAGTGGAGTAAATGTGGTCGTTGGAGTAGTTGTGCTACAGTGACAGGGGAGTGACAGGGGAGATTACTGATGTAGCCCAGCTGGAGGTCCACGTCTGCCAACAAAGGCAAGTCCCATTTCAATGAAAGCTTTAGGAATAAAACTCCTAGCTATAAGATAGCTTCCCCCAAAGGTTTAGAGTTTCAAATTATCATCCTAGAGGAGATGGTTGGAAGTAGGGTTAGTAATCTCAAGGAGTCAACACTGATTGGCAAATTTTGGAAGAACTCCTCTTCCAAAGACGTCTTTCTAGATTGGATTAATTCAAACTGGCCCAAGAGCTCCTACTTCTTGTTAGAGGAAGGTTTTTTTGTTGTCATCTTCTAGAGTAGTGGGGATAGAGAGCTTGTTTTCTGGAGGCATGACTGGGCTTTAGGAGGATCAGGTTTGTATTTACAGCCTTGGCAACCAAATTTTGATCCTTTCAATGTGGGTATTTCCTTTGCTCCTTTTTGGATTAAATTAGGAAAACTGCCTTTAGAATATAGAGATGAAAAAATTATGAAGCTTATTGGTGAGTCCCTGGGAGTTTTTCAAGTTTTAGATGGAGAGCAATTCCTTTCTGAAGAGGACGTTAGGATTTGTATTCTCTTGGATCTCAAGAAAAAGTTTCCCCAAACTTATCAGGCTTCAATCTATTGTGGTGCGCTGGGTCCAATAAATCTCCATAGAAGGCCCAGAATCTACGAGTAGAATTTGTGGGGGTCTTGGACATCTCAAATGTATCCCTGATCACTCTGACAAGTCATTTCTCTCTGGGATCCCTCCGCACCCTCCCATAGTGTTGGAAGTGCTGCCGCTTGAAAATAATCCTTCTAAAGAGCTCGAGGTTCCATAGAAAGGATTTTTTGTTGAAGGGGAATTCCCTCCAGAGAGTCCTCTACATCCTACCATGGTGATGGCAGAGCCGCTCGCAGTTGAGAGTCCCCTCAAAGAGATGGAGTTCTCAATGAAAGAAGTTTTTGTTGATGAAAGGGAGCAGCATTCTCACATTATCGAGACTCACCTAGCTGTCTGGTCAAAAGAGCCCTTAAAGGACTTACCTTGTCAGCTAAGGATGGTTATGCAGGCTGTTTAAACATTGATATTAGTGCTTTCTTGGAGGAAGTCATCCTTAAAATAAGCGAGGATATTTGTGAGGACATAGCCAATTAAGTTTTACTAGAAGATTTTGATCTTGATCCCAAGGTGAATTCTTTTTTCCATCAAGCTTTCTTTGGGGTTGAAGGGGGGATCAACCCTTCTGATCAGAACATCACTACTTGCAAGAATAGAACAAATTTTCTAGCGGAAGCCATGGATAAGGAGCTTCATTCATTTATTAGCCAAGATTTACAAGGGGAAGAGTTGGATAATTTGATTTCTAAAAAAGGTTTTTCTCCTGGGGGATAGGATCCTTAGATTCAGGGTTAAAGGTAGTCTTGGAAGATGCTATCTTCAAAGATGATGATGCTTCTCTTGAGGATGTAAACTAGGTTGAGTTAAATATGCACAACTCCCCTAAGCTGGGAATTTCCCAGACTAAAATGGTAAAAAAACCAGAAAACTCTTCGTCAGGCCTTGGCAGAAAAGGTCATAAATTAAGAAGTTGCAAGACTGAAACGGAGATTGTAGTAGGCATCCAAACCACAATTGAAAAGTCCGTAAGATCGAGTAGAGTGGAGTGCTCTCCCCAAGTGAAATAAGCTCTCTCATGTTGGTTTTATGAGGCGATTTGCCTCAGTTTTTGTTCTCTGACTGGCATGAAGTTTTCACCATGGTTTTGTTTGGTTTTTTTTGTTTTTTAATATTTGGGCATGGGGTAGTCCCAAGGCCTCTCTTCGTGGGTTTTGTTTTGGTTAGCCTTTCTCTTGGCATTCGGTGCCCTTTGCGATGGGCTTTCCCAGTCGCCCTTCCTCACATAATTATATCCAAGTCTTTCGTGAATGCGTGGAGGTACCAAAAGGATTCTTGGTCGATGTGCAAGTGTTTTGCATTGGAGGAGTTTTTTCAATCTCGGCATTTATCGGACGCTCCAATTTTGATTCATTTTACTGTCCTATCCTATTTCCATGAAGGGTAGATCCTTGTTCGGTTTGTAGTCTTCTTTTATTTTCTGCTATTTTTGCTGATGAAGTGGTCAATGGCAAATTTCTTGGGGACTTTTTTTCAACGATTCTATCATGTGGGCGTAGGGTACTAGGGGTGTGTTCGGGCTATGGGTTGAGGCTTTTGTCTCTCCTCTTATTTGTAATTCCCGCTCTTCTTTAATATGATTTTTCATATGGGTGGTCTTCCATCTTTAAAAAAAATCCTCAAATTAAAACAAATCAATAATATAAATAAAATATATATATTTTAAATTTTAATGTTTTTATATTTTAAAAATAAATAATAATTTTCTATTAAATAAAAAATAATTAATTCATATTGTTGAGAAAATTTAAAAAATACATATTTGTTAAATATTTTATATTTAATTATGTTTGATTATATTTTTAATTTTATATTTTATATTTTAAAAAATATATTTCTAATGTGTTTTGGTTTACATGTCAGTAAGATGATTCTGGGTGACACTTTCATGGTCATATCCCATAGACATCAGGTAAACACAGCTATATCGTATATGTTTGTTGTAGTATTATTAAATTTGGGGGAAGAGAAAGTGGTGGTTAGGATGGTGACAAAAGCTCTAGTGAAACCAAAATGGTGGCTCGGTCTCAAAAATATTATCAATGATGTAGTTTTAGGACTTGGTTTTTGCCCGATCATAGTAGATGTCCCTACATCAACCAAAGATATATTGGACCATGGATTCCATTCATCATCTAGGTTATGGGAGAGAATGAGGATGCTCTATGGTATACAACAAAATGGGGATTGGGATTTCTAAAAGTAGTCACTGGAGCAACGATGGTTGATGAAGTGATTGGTTCTTTACATTGGAGGAGTCAGGCTTGGAGACTGAGGAGATAGAGTATATTGTGGATGGCATGACAAGAGATGCAATGGACCTAGTAGACTAATAGATGATGCATATAAGATAGGTGTTGGGGTTTAAATCCCTATAAGTATATAATATATAATATAATGTTCTATATAGGGGAATAGATTAGAAATAACCAGGATAGAAAGGGTATGAGGTATGATAATGCACAGTGAAAGGTGCAATTGTATTTGTAAAGGTGATAGCATAAATGTGCAATTTTTTTACTATAATACGAATAGGCCTTCCATTGGGGCAACCAAGTAATAGATCAAACTTTTATTATTATATTTTTTATGGATGTGGCTCCTAAAAGCCATATTCAATGATAAAAAAATTAATTAATTTATATTGTGGAGAAACAAATCAACAATTTAAATAAAATAAATATATTTTAAATTTTTTTATGTCTTTATATTTAAAAATAAATAATAACTTTTCTATTAAATAAAAAATAATTAATTTATATTGTTGAGAAGCTAAAATAAAAATACATATTTGTTGTATTTTATATTTAATTATGTTTGATTATATTTTTTATTTTTTATTTTATATTGTTAAAAGTATATTTCCATATGCATATGTCATGACATGAGACTCCATACCTTACTAGTATTGTAGAATGCCTCTTAGCACAAATATCTTAAATACATCTATCTAAAATGTAAAGAGATATTAGTCTTTAGTTTTTTTATTTACTTAATAGTTATTATTCTACTTTATAACTATATACCAAAAATAATTAATCATAGTAGTTGAGAAATGAGTTTTTGTAATGTCCCATTTTCAATTAATTTATATTTGTGTACTAAACACTCATTCCAATATTTCTTGTAGCTAAAGAGAAATGCTAGAGAAATAATTATTGATTTTTGACTCCATTATTAATTATATTTTTGTATATTTGGAAAATATGTGAAATAAATATTAAAATATTATTTAATTGTGCAAATGAGGCATGGAAATTCATAAATAGAGCATATGATAACTCCCAAAGCAATTTGACATGTTTATATATGAAAGATTCTATGACAAGGTCATCGGCTCATAAATGAAGAGTTGCAGTTGACATTTAGTGGAGGAATTACAAAGAGTTATTTTTAGGTGAGCATCTTGAATAAATAAAATATTATTATTTTATATGCTAGGAGAATCTCATAATTATTTATGATAGTTGTAAGTGTATGGAAGAAGAGCATCTTCACTAGCCAAAAATAGATACGAATCAAAGAGGAATTATGAATCCTTTTAGGAGATTTAATTGGAGACATGTCATTCACAAAGAAATTAATATTGAAATATTTTATTACACCAAGAGGTGTTCTACAGTCATAGTGGAGTGGAAGAGAAGAGCATGAAGATTCTAGATTCTCCTATAAAGAAAATACCCAAAAATAGAAGTAAATATTCAAAAACTAAAATACTAACAGATATCAAAGAAATTTCCACCAAGAGTTTTTACAATTGAAACTGCCACTACCTCCTTAAATAATGAATTAGCTATTTTAATCCCTATTGACAACATTAAGGTGTATCAAATTGTTAGGCATTTTGAAAATGGTTGAGGGGAACTAACTAGAAATAAGTTTGCCACTCTATTTTTAAACAATTATTGCCACCAATAATAGATATGTTGGAACTAGAACATGGGTAGAAGCATTAGGTTTTTATTTAGCATGCAAGGCAGGCTATAACTGATATCTTCCTCTTTGGAATGCATAGTCACATTGGCATAGTGTTTATCTTCAACTTAAGAGGGCCTGCAAATATCAAAGAGTGAAGGAATGGATGAAGACCTACAAATATAACTCTCATCTACTATCCCATGGTGTGTATGCTAAATTTGTTTTGGTTTCGATGCCTTGTATCATTTTCCATATGTTCAATCTCATTCCCTCTATTGATGATCTATTTATTTTTAATTTTTAAAGTTTTAAAGTTACTATTATTAGTCCCTATCATAGGTAGGGTAAATATTGTTTCCACTAGTTAATATTAGTTAGGCATTAAAATGCATGCAATGACAAAAATCAATCTTTTGCCTATGGTGTTTTTTTTTTTGAATTTTGAAACAAAGATATTAGCTAAAACTATTTTTTTGATTGGCTCATTGATTTTCAACCCATTGGCATATATTTTTCCTATTCTTAAAATGGAAAATTTTGGGTTTTGCCTGCATGGTTCTTGTTTGAATTCTTAAAATATTTTGAATTTTGCCCAAATGAATAGATTTGTTGTGTTTCTAATGTTTTTCTCTGGTTCTTTTTAGGCACACACATGCCTCACATCCTTGAAAATGAGGCAAGATGACACTCTTCCTTGTTAGAGTGGTAAAGATACTAAGAGGGGGGTGAATCAGTATCTAGAAATCTTTTTACACTTAGTGAAGAATATTGCAGATTTGTATTCCACTTAAATATATTCAACTGAATTGATCAAATGCACAGAACCATAGAATAAACTAAATCAGAATGATAATATGTAAGTGTGAAAAACTAAAATATTCAACAACAGATTGAGAGCATACCACAAAAAATAAAGACACAGAGATTTGTCCTAAGTGGAAAGCCTCGGGCATAAAACCACTCAAAAAAGTGCCTCACTGGCTTAAAATCTCATTGATTACCATGCCTCACTGGCTTACAATCTCACTGAATACTGTACCTCACTAGCTTACAAGTTTCCTCACTGGCATACTGATAAAAAATTACAATTGTTTGAATAATTTTCATACAGAGGGATACTTTGTTTCACTTAAAATCATATACTATCAACAATGTATGAGCAGGATACACAGAAGCACATACATCATTCACACTATACCATTTTTATATACAACATTTTACATTCCATCCAAAAACATTTGGTGTTTCTGTAAACAGTTTCATAACTAGAAACTGAAAACCAACGACAGTTTACAATTGCATCTTTTCTCTTTTTTTTTATCAAAAGAATAATCTACATCTTGTTATCATGACGACTAAAGAGCAAAACTAAAAATAAACTATTTGAAATAGATTAAAGATGTAACTATTAACTCTTGATAGGGTTACAAAAATAAACTATCGGTTGCTTGAGTGAAACCCTAAGGTTACAAATCCACAACTCCTTCATAATGCCACACAAATATTTCACCCAAATATTAATTCTGGGACAGTTATAAATGTAAAAAAAATATTGCAAACCCATAATAAATCTTTGAGAATCCTTTTCAAAACACAGTCGAATAAAACTGCGTTGTAACCCCCTTTGTTTTTAAATGAATAAATAAATAGTTTCTGCATATGGGTTAAACCCTAACCCATGTTACCAAAAGGAGTAAAATATAAATGCTTCTTAAACCTAGTGGTAGACTTAATCATGAAGCCACAAACGACACGCAAAAATGCTCTGTTTCAAAACCCATCGAAGCCAAAACAAAAAGTACGTAGATTTCAAACCCAACAGTCAACTGTGTCTCTATTTCACAATCAGCTTTATGCATGATAATCTGTTTAAAGAGAATGAGAGATAGAAAGGATATCACCTAGTAAGTTGATGCTATATAATAAAGTCAAAAACTGCTACCAAAAGTAAGCTAATATAGTTAGCTTTGTCACATCTCTCAGATTCACAATCTTACAGAGATACTTGTTGTTCTTTCCACAATTTTTCATGATAACATCTGAAATAGTCAAACCCTAGCTCGAGAGGAGCTCAAAACCAAACTTTTTCTTTTACATAATGAAGACATAAACCAAAGTTTTTCTTTTTACCGATATCATCATAAACTTGTGCTTCCGGTGAGCCCTAGAATGGGCTGATAATAATGAATGGCTCCTTACCTGCTTTAAGTCATTCAAACCTATTTAGTAGGTTACTATCTTAAGACAAGTAGATATTGTGCCTTTTTGAAATATTTCAATCTTTAAACCAATTTTGCACAAGACCTTTCTCGAAACCCGTTCATATAGCAAAAAATAAAGTGAAGACCTTGTAACTTTATTTGAAGAACAGTGATAACTCGAATCAAATAACTAGGTCCTCAAACAAATAATAATATACTAGAGATGTGTCCAACAAATAGACATATGTCATCAACATATGAATATCAAGTATGAGATAAATGCCTTTGCCACCATTAATCATGCTACGAGAGCATGTCATCATTATACCAAACATACAAAACAAATATTGAATTGAACCATGGATCATTACGGAGCATATGAAGATCCACAACTGATGATGTATTGACCATACCATTAGCAAACTGTAGATGTCAAACCATGCCAAACTGCCCACATGAAAGATATCAAACAGTATAACATACATTAAGCAAATGTCATCATATTTGCCAGGAATATGCAAACACGTTATGAATATGCCAACATCAGACATGAGCATGAATATACCAGGATAACATGAAGTGTGAACCAATATAAGCAGTGTGAACCAATAAATATAAGCAGATCATCAAAGGTATCATAGAAGAGCAAGCAGCGTGCAAGTAGCATGTCATATACCCAAATTCATAGAGGTGTGGTTTTGGCATAGGATGCATAGGATTCCACAAAACCAAGTGTTTGAACATCAGGGACAACAACTAAGGAGAGGAAAGTAAGCCAACAATACTCCCCCTTTGTCCATGACGGGAAAACACAACAACGTCTCCTCCCCCTTTTGTCATTAGGGCAAAGGGAGGACATAACTGTGAATGGCTGCAATAGACAAAAAAATAGAAGTGAAGAACATATCAAACATTCCAAGACTGTCTCAGCACCAAGAAGTATCCAGAATATCTAAAACAAGAAAAAGGATATCAGTACCATAAAGAAATAATAGGAAGATGACAAGCAGAAATAGACAACAACTGAGGAGACTATCAATTAGAGATCAAGATGAATCTGAAAACTATCAGGGCATAGAAATATGCAAGAATCTCCCCCTGAGTCCAAGATTTGAGAAACATTAATGTAGAGAAGAAAAAGAGATAACCCCAAGCTTATCCCTGAGACCCTCAAAAACTGCTCTAGGAAGTGGCTTAGTAAATATATCAGCCACTTGATCAACTGAAGAAACATAGTCCAATATAACATCATTTAGGAGAACTTTATCATGAAGAAAATGATATTTGATATCAATATGCTTGGTACGAGAATGCATCACAGGATTTTTAGAGATATTGATTGCACTGACATTGTCACATAGAATTCTGATAGGCTTACACATAGTAACCTTGTAATAATTCAAAGTCTGAACCATCTAGAGGATCTAAGTGCAACAAGAGGTGGCTGTAATATATTCAGCCTCAGCTATAGATAAAGAAATAGAATCTTTCTTTTTGCTATGCCAAGCAACTAGCCTTCTACCAAGAAAGAAAGCACCACTTGAAGTGCTTTTTCTATCATCAAGACTGCCAACCTAATCAGCATTTGTGTATGCTGTCAGTGTGAAATTTGAATGTCTAGGATACCACAGTCCATAATCTAATGTTCCTTGAACATATTTAAGTATCCTTTTTATCGCATTTAAATGAGATTGTTTAGGTGCAGATTGAAATTTGGCTACCAGCCAGACAACATGCATTATATCAGGTCTAGTAGATGTCAAGTACAACAAATTGCCAATGATAGGCTTATAAAAAGTATGATCAATATCTGGTTTATCTACATCAACACTTAGTTTACAACCAGTTTCCATAGGTGTACTTACTAGATTACGTTCATCCATTTGAAAATGTTTTAACATGTCTTTGGCATATTTTTTCTGAGAAATGAAAATGTCATTTTTTAAATAAGAAACTTGTAAGCCAAGGAAGAAAGAAAGTTCACCCAGCATTGACATCTCAAATTTTGATGTCATGACTTGTGGAAAGTATGCACTTAGTTCATCATCATCACTTCCAAATATTATGTCATCAACATATACAACCACTATCAAGATGTGATCATTTTTAGTCATAAAATATAGATTACTATTAGTTCCCCCTCTAGTGAAGCCTTGTGATCATAAGTGTTTGTCTAATTTGGCATACCAAGCTCTAGGAGCTTGTTTAAGGCCATATAGTGCCTTTTTCAATCTGTACACATGATGTGGCTTATCTTTGCAAACAAAGCCTTTAGATTGGTCCATATAAACTTCCTCTTCTAAGTCCCCATTCAGAAATGTTGTTTTAACATCCATTTGATATACTTTGAAGTTTTTATAAACTGAAAATGCAAGGAATAATTTAATTGCTTCCAACCTTCTACTGGAGGAAAGGTCTGATCAAAGTCTATGCCTTCTATTTGAGAGTAACCTTTACAAACCAGTCTAACTTTCTTTGTAACAACAATTCCATTTTCATCAAGTTTATTCCTGAAAACCCATTTAGCCCCAATAATATTTTTATCGTTTGGTCTTGGGACAAGTTCTCAAGTGTTATTTTTCTCTATCTGGGCTAACTCATCTATCATAGCCTAAACCCATAAGTCATCTTGGCTAGCTTCAGCATAGGTTTTAGGTTCTAATTGAGACACTAGACAAATATGAATCTACTGATTTGATTGAGCAGTTTTTCTTCTAGTTTGTATGCCAGAGTCTAAGTCACCAATAACATGTTCATTTGGATGATTCTTTTGCAACAATCTTCTAGAAGGAGTATAAATAGAAGATTTAGAAGGAGTATTAGTTTTAGGACTTACTAATTGTCGTTGAGGCATTCCGAGATCTGATTCTTCTTCAGATTTCTCTAATTCTTCTCTTGTTGTTGGCTCTTCTTGAATGATTTCTTCAACTTGTTGAAACTGAGGTTGTTGTTCTTGCTGCAAATTCTCAACCACTTGACATTAGAGCTTTCAACTATTCTTCTTAATTCTCAACCAAGATTCAGTGACCAACAGAAAAATAAAAAGAAGCCCTTAAATAGAGCTGATAAAACAAAAGTTAGACAGAATAAATCCCCCTTATACAAGTGGATAGTAAATAACAATCTCTGATCACTGGATGTTGAAAAGGACTACTTACACCTCTTCCATGAACTTGTTAGAGTCTGGTGGAAAAGAGTTGAAACCACAAATAAATGAGGGGATGGATCCTTTTAGGGAGTTGCTGTCGAGCCAGATCAAAATCAAAATGGGCAAGAAAATGTCACATCTTCCAGCTTGAATGGCAAGGGATTTGACAAGGAGTATAAATGGAATCCCATCTTGTGATCACCATCTTGTTGTCATATCGGATGTTTGAAATCCATCCATTCTTCTTAAGGGCGATCGTAAATACATCTGAGGCTTGAAAATCAAACTATTTATCATTTAAGACAAAGAGGAAGTTGTTTGAAAATTAAACTAAATAGAGAATGGTAGCAGGCTGTGTTAAAGTCAAACCAAATGAATGCCTGGCACTTCTTCCATCTCATTTGTAAGGAGATTAGATAGATTTGTATGGTCTTTTTCTTTAGGTAGATATAGAACGGATGCATTCTCTTGTTCAACGGCTACATTAGCTAGTAGATCTACCACCTTATTGCCTTCCCTTAGAGTGTGGGAAATAAGATAATTATCCATTTTATTCAGGAGGGTGGCGCCTTGTTGGAGAATGTAATTGAGCTTCCAGTTATCCAGTCCTTTTCCTTTGATGCCATTAATGACTACTAGGGAGTCACCCTCTATCCAAACACTTTTAATTCCTTTATCGACTACTAGTGCTAACCCATGCACAAGAGCCCATGCCTCCGCCTCATTATTGGTTCCTCTGGGAAGTCTAGTCGATTTGGCTGCAATGAGAGAGCCATCCTCTTTTCTAATTACACTTCTAGTACCTGAAGGACCCAGATTGCCTCAACATGCTCCATCAAAGTTCAGCTTGAAGAAAGGGGGGATGGTGGAATCCATCTTACATGATCTCTTTTTAACACAGACTTGGCTGTCACTAAAAGGATGCCAAAACCTAACTTGATCACTAACGGCCAAAATAAAATAATTGCCGCATCCCATTTAGACCATACTAAATTCCTGATGTCAGTGCATCTAAGAAAAGAAATTAATTGATCTAAAATTGCCGCTTCTAACTTGTCACAGACCTGACTCACAGAATTAGCTTCCTTTCCTAAAAATACGGATGTTCCTTTCCCACCATAAATGCCAAATAACCATCGATGGGCCAATCTCCCACAAACAAGCCAAGTAAGAGTTGACCACTAGACGAGGCCAATTCATAAACATTTGAAACAAAGATTTGGATAATGGACTGGTCCAATTAAGCTTTCTGAAAAGCCAGAGCCAACATTATCTACTGAAGGGACACTGTACAAGAAGGCGATCTATGGACTCTTCCACACCTCCACATAACACACAAGGGAAATTTGGCCCTAGCCCTAGCCTTTTAATTCGATCTCCCATCAAGATCTTATTGTGAAGCACACACCACGCAAAGGCTCCTACTTTAGGGAGAAAAGCATCTCTTTAACAAAGATTTGAAGGCCATTCAGTAGAAACTTTGTGCATACAGACTTTATACCCCTCTCTGACTGAATAAAATCCTGATTTAGAACCTGTCCAAGCAACTTTATCTTCTGCATTGGAGACAATTACCAGCTTTTTCCTTAGAATTTGAGTAACACTTTCTGGCTCCTTGGAAAATTACAATTCTTAGTACTCTTCCACGCTACTGAGACTAGAGTCCCAATGCTTCTCACAAGCCAGTAGTCTTTGATTTTGGTACCCCAGCATGATTGGAGGAAGATTCTAGCATTAATAAGATCCCTCCTAGTGGCCAAAGCCAGCCCACTTCCCCAAGAATCAAACCAGAAGTCTACCTTTTCTCCATTGTGAATGATCCATGTCAAGTTAGGTTGTAGCATGTCTCTACTTCTGATGAGGAAATTCCATATTGTTGAGCCTTTAGAGGGGTTTTTTACTGTAAAGATTCTTTCATTATCAAAGGAGTCAAGGTATTTTGTTTTCATGAGTTTAACCCAAATAGCATTAGGTTTTGTGTATATATTCCATGCTAGTTTTCCTCCTAGGGCTTGATTTTGTATATCTATATTAAGGATTCCGGCCCCTCCATCTTATTTAGGTCTGCACACCTTATCCCAGGCCAATGGATGTATTTTCTTCTCTTGATGAGTACCTTGCCATAAGAACTTCCTTCATACCCCATCTATCTTTGAAATAATGCCTTTTGGAATGTGGAAGACTGACATCATGTAGACAGGCACCGCAGATAGGACTTCTTTTATCAAAACAATTCGGCCTGCCAGTGATAGATTTCGTCCTTTCCAACTGGACAATTTTGTATTCAGACTTGACTGAACTTTTTTCCATAATTCATTTTTGTACCTTCCATTAAAGAGAGGAAGAACTAGGTATCTTCCAGGCAAGGACTGACTAACAAGGTTAAGAATACCAAATATTTCATTCTATAGTTGAAGAGACACATTCTGGAAAAAAAAATTGACTTGTTAAAGTTAACTAGTTGTCCCGAGATTTGGCAATACAACTTGATTGTTTTCATCATGATTCTGGCTTCTTGAATAGAGGCTTGACCAAAGAGTATTGTTTTGTCTGCAAATAAGGCGTGGGAGAAGGGTTCTTGAATCCTGTCAATTTTAAGGCCTTTCCATTCTGACCTTCTCTTAGCTTCCTTTATCGCCCATGTGAGAGCTTCTGTCATAAGTATTAAAATGTAGGGGGGTAGAGGATCTCCTTGCCTCAGCACATGCATGGGTACAAAGGTTTCTAACTCCTTTCCATTAATAATAATTGAAACCCAGAATCCTGAGACACAAGAAAAAATTCATTTTACCACTTCTCTCGAGAACCCTAATTGCCGTAGAATAACAAGGAGGAAGCTCCATTCAACTCTATCATAAGCCTTGGACATATCTAATTTTACCACCATGGCTGCCTTTTTGTCTTTGTCAACAGAATCTAGTATCTCATGAGTTAAGATAGCACCCTCCAGAGTCTCTTTACCTGGGACAAAACCACCCTGCTCCGCTGAGATCAGTTCAGGCATGCAGTTAGACAACCTTTGTTCTAGGGCCTTGGAGATTATTTTGTAACTGAAATTGCATAGTGGGATAGGCCTGAAATCTTCAAAAGATTGAGGCAAATTTGATTTTGGAACAAGCATTAAGCATGTTGACTTAATTTCCTTAAGGACATTTCTATTTTTCCTTGATTCTTCAACTGCTAAGAAGACATCTCTACTTACCATGTCCCAACATTTTTGAAAAAAGATTCTGGTCCAACCATCTGGCCCTGAGGGTTTTTCACCCGCCAGAGAGAAGATGGCTATTTTGACTTCTTCTATAGAGAACTCTTTCAATAAATTGAGGTTGTGATTCTCCTTAACTAGTTTAGGTACAAAATTGCAGATGTTCTGGTTGCTTTGATTATCAGGAATCAATTTAGAGAGGAGGTTGCCAAAGAAGACTTTTGCAGTAGAAAGTATTTCTGAAGAGTCTGTACAAACCTGTCCATTTTGTAGCTAAATTGACTTGATGGAATTTGCACAATCACGTACCTTAGAAGAGTAGTGAAAAAAAGAAGTGTTTTTGTCTCCTTCTTTTAGCCATAATTCCTTCGATCTTTGCCTCCAATAAATTTCTTCTCTCTTTAGAATTTCTTCTAGCTCAACTTTGAGTTGCTTCTCCCACTGATAGGAGTAGGCATCCATGCTATTTTTTATTATACTATCTGCTAGAGATTTCAATTCTTTCTGTAATTTGAGTTTTTCTTTAAAGACGTTTAAAAACTGGGACTTGTTCCACTCCATTACCTTGTGTCTTAGAAGCTTTAATTTACTTATTAACTGGAACATGCAAGAGCCGTACACAAAAGGGATTTGAGCCCCCCAGTTTTTAACTTTTTCTTTTGTACTTTTTCAACAAAAGAGGCGTCTCTGAACCACATGGACTGGAATCTGAACCTCTTCTTTCTGGGTAAGGCTTCACCTCCTATTTTTTATTATGAGAGGAAAATGATCCGATCCCACCAGTAGTCGAATCTCTATCTCAAAGCTCACTGACAGATTAAAGCATTTTGGGAAAGGAGAAATCTGTCCAATCTTTCCGCAATTTTTAGAAAATCCCTTCTATTTGTCCAGGTAAATTTTCCATTTTTTGGGATACAGTCTAGTAGGAGATTCATGTTGACAAACTCTTTGAAGTCTCTTTGTGATCTTGCCGGAACTTACCAATTATGAAATTGTCATTCTTTTCCATCACTTCCAGGGGTTGAATATGCTTCCTCCACCCTATAGCAATTCCTCCTGAGATCTGCAAACATTGTAGAAAGGCGAAATAAATTTTTTATTTATAAAATGCTGGATAAACTCAAAGGTCTACAACAGCTCTCATTGTAAGGAGATCGACCTGATATTCAGCGGAGCTGGCAACATACTCCATTCCATGGAGCTCAAATTAAGGATCATCAGATTCACGCCTCCTTGTAGAGATATAGACCGGATCTTCAGCCGGGCAGCCCGGCAACGCTCTGCATTCCATGGAGCTTAAATTAAGGCTTCATCAGATTCACGCTTCCTGCAATCGTAAGCCAAATTTTATCTGATGCAGCAACCATAAAATCTGGTCCATCGAATGACTTGACTGTGTCTTCTAACAAATCCTGGGGAGTGACGGAAATGAGAGACCAACTCTAATTATTCTCTATTCTTGAATCCAACTCCCATATCCCCACCAAAGTGTTCTTGATGAAACGTAAGCGGCCGAGTATGGAGTCTTCCCCGACCTTCTTCTGTAACCTCCCCACCAAGAAAAGCTTTCCACTACACACCACTAATGAAGGAAGACAAGCGTGTTGGTTCGTATGATGATCATGATAATCCATCTGTGGAGGCCGCCCTCCTTCGATCTCCTTAAACTGAAACTCTCCAGAGGCAATGTCATAACAACCCAGATGATGACCATAGTTATTCGTAAAGTAGACAACGCCATTGTTTACTGCGCTCGTCCAAATGTGTCTTTCAGAGAAGCTGGTGATGGGAACACTGTGGGGAGTAGGGATAGCCATCCACTTATCTGTAGGAGAATTGTAAAGCAGAGGACACCAACCTAGGGGGGCTTCCATCTGTAAGGCTACAGTAATAATTTGGAAGTGGCCAAACTGTACAATCAGTTCCACGGCTCTTACCCCTATCAAACTATAGTTGGGCGGAACATCAGGTAAGATTCTTTTCTGTTTGGTTAGAGGATTAAATATCACGTGGTTACGATTCATGAAAGAATCATGCCAATTAACAAAGAGAAAAAGCCCTGCCGATGCAGCGCGGAGGTGAAACTCGGTCAATCTCCTTTCCTTCCATAGGTAAAGGGATTCGAAACCAACGGTTGAGTGCAGTACTGAAGAAGGCGATTCTGTGGAAGCCCTGCGTCACAAAATGATGGGTCTCATCATTGAAATTGAAAGTGCTGGCCCATATTGCCCTATTCCAAGCTTTGCAAACTCTCTTGGCCCTGATGAATGAGGGCAAAGGTGTTAGAATAATAAGGTTTACATAGTTAGATTAAATAATTTATGTTAGTAAATAAAACAAATGTTAGTTGTTTTGTAACTTACTTTCTAGTAAATTAGTTTGGTAAATAGGTTAGTAATAAATTAATTAGAAGTTAGTTTTTGGGGAGTTATTCCCTTAATAAGTTGGGGTAGTTTATTCACAGGAATTCATGGGAATGTATGGCTTTATAAGCCAATATAACATCATGTAAAAATCCTAAAATTATCAATATCTTATTTTACATTTTTGTGCATTCATGGTTTGATCATTTATTTTTGTATTTTCTCAACCATTTCAACATGGTATTAGAGCATAATATTCGATCCTGTGTAAAATGGTCTTGAAGAAAGTAGTTATGCCTGCGATGTCGACATAAGTGTCCGCTGTAGAGAGAAGTATTTGTGAAGAATTCGTGGTGGCAGAATAATTCATGGAAGCCGTGTGAGATGTTATGCAAGGCCGCTGATTAGAACATCTCAGTTGTGCATATTCAAATCTCAAATTGGTTGAACAGCGTGAGGAGAGACATTCCAGATATAAGACCTAAATTAGTCATGTGAAGGCTACAGATGTGAAGACTGCATATGGGAAGAGAAGAGGTTGTTGATTTTCTATTTTTATTTTTTATTTATTTATTTTTAAACAGAAAAAGGTGGAGACACCCATAGATTGAAGAAAGAGTAAAAAGTAGAGCAAAGTTTAAGGATCCTAAAGCCAGGAATCCTGCAAATATTACATGACAAGGCCCTTGATAGAGCAAAACATATAGCCAGTGGAGAAACAAAACAGACCTTAAGTCCTGATAAATCAAATAGAAACATAATAATAGAGATGGAAACAACCATCAGCAAAACCTTGCAAAGGAGCACATGAGCCCGCCACCTTGTCAAGCGCATCACGTCGCAAACACCACCCAAAACAAACACCACCACCAAGCCAACCATAGCACTGCCGTAGGGAAGCCCCCGAACAAAACAGACACCCATCCATGAAGAGCCCATGAGCAGAAAACAGAAACAGGAACAACGAAGCCACGGGACCACCCTCACAGAACAAAACGAAAAAAACCATAGACCAATGCCATCCTGACCACACGCACTGGGAGAAACAATAGGCCGCTGGCGGAGCAGCCGGCAGGTCCCTTGCCTCCAGATCCACTGTGGCCACTGACTGACCCCCTTCCTGTTGATATGTTTCAATGAAGAGGCGTTGATTTCCTGTGCAAAGGGCGTATGAAGATATGCTTTTAATAGTTTATTGAAGAAGGGAAGAACCAGATTTAAATAACAGAAGTTGCATAAATCTTGGTGAATGAAAGAAATATATCTGCATGTGAAGGAGAATACACTAGAATCGTGTGGGAGGTTGTGGAAATCTTGTTGTTGATGCTGTAAATGGTATATTTTATAAACTATTGAAATCTCTTTAACTCATTTGAATAAGGTATGGCTTTTAGAGAGAAGGATAAAACACGTGAAGTTTAAAAGTTTTGAACTTTATTTCAATTTTATTATTCTTTCTAAAACTCTGGTGAAGTTTTAAAAAAAAAGGAAAAAAGAGAGATTCTTTTATGTTTCAAAGGAATATTGCATAATTTAAAAAATGTGAAGAAAGAAATTTAAATTTTTGTAATTGGTGATATAAGGAGATATTGTGTCAATTTTTTGGAGTTGTATTGTAAGGAGTTGATTTTTTTGAGATATATTGGAGTGATAAGGTTGTATTTTGTTTGCACTAATTGTAAAAGGTGCATTTTTAGTGGAATCTGACGCCTTACATATATCAAATATTGCTTGTGCTCTTGGGACCATCTTTGTTACATCTGATGTGGTCTCCAAATACTTAGATGAGATATCAAATGGATAAAATGTAACAAGGTCAATTGGAGGTAGGAGGTTTTTCGTCATCCCGAGCTAGTTTCTTGCTCAGGGATGATTCATTGCATGAGGAGCACCCGTTTTTTTATGTGTCCCTTTATGGAGCAAAGGCGGGCTTGGTAGTTTGTGGAAGTTTGTGGATAGTATAATCTCTGAAACAGGTGGGATTAGTGTATTCACAGTGGCTTTGTATCGTAGAGGGGGGATTTTGACACACTCGGAGGAGATGTGAACTCTCAGAGGAGAGTTGTTCTCTCATGTATAGTACTGCAGTACTGTAGGAGACATTTTGACACAGTCGGAGGAGATGTGGACTTTCAGAGGAAAGTTGTTGTCTCATTGTGCAAAGAGGTTGGGAACACTTTATGTTCTCTCATGTTGTGCAGATGTTTGTAGGTTTTATAGTCAGGAGATCGATGGCGTTAGTCTGGTGTTTCCTGAGTGAGTGAGCAAGATTGGTGAAGGTGCTTCATTAATGTCTCCAAAAGGGATGCTATGTTTTGTCTGCAGTGTTCCATTCTTTGTTCAAGATAATGTAATAAAGGTGGGAATGTTGGTTTTATTACATGTAAACCTTAAGGGGGGTGTTAGAATAATAAGGTTTACATAGTTAGATTAAATAATTTATGTTAGTAAATAAAACAAATGTTAGTTGTTTTGTAAGTTACTTTCTCGTAAGTTAGTTTGGTAAATAGGTTAGTAACAAATTAATTAGAAGTTAGTTTTTGGGGAGTTATTCCCGTAATAAGTTGGGGTAGTTTATTCACAGGAATTCATAGGAATGTATGGCTTTATAAACCAATATAACATCATGCAAAAATCCTAAAATTATCAATATCTTATTTTATGTTTTTATGTATTCATGGTTTGATCAGTTATCTTTGTATTTCCTCAATCATTTCAACAAAAGGAAGTCTTCGCAGAACCTCCTCCACTACATCATCATCTAGATCAGGACATGCCTTGTGGAGCGACATAGTGCTACTGTAGTTGAGGAGGTGAAACTAGTGTGATTCTTCCATATATCTTGTGGAAGGCCATTAGCAATGTTAAAAAAGGAGAACTCGCGAGCCATCTAGAGCACCACTGATGGTTGAATTTCCCATGGAATTTGAAGTGCATGTATACAACTTTAAAATTCTATATAATACGAGTAGTGTGCCGCCTCAACTTCTTTTCCTCACTTTTTCTAGCTCAAACACTAATAGCGAATCCTAGCAAACTAGCACTTTCAACTTGAGGGGTGCAAGGGATTCCCAATAGGAAATTCAATGGAGTATTAAGAAGATTGGGTTTCCTTCGGTTTTGTTTTTTATTTAATAAAAGGAGCAATACTCAGTAGAAACACAAAATGCTTCTAAATACTAAATAGTAAAATTTGATTTGTAAGACAAAAAGTTTTGATCATAGAGTAATTTTATTATAAAATAGCTCTTTGTTAGTTAGGTCAATTATCTAATAACTCAAGTGGCCCCAATTTGGTTACACTTCACAAGGGAACACATGGATATCATAAGAAAAGCCAGTTGGCATTGCAAGTCTTCTCACAAATTAAATTTTGCATATCATCTGCCATATTCAACAATAACAACAAAAAGTAAAAAAGACTTACAAAATCTTAATTTTCCCTTCTCCAGTAGTTCCCTTAAATCCTTGTGTTGTATGATAGATTTTCTTGATTAGAAATTCTGTGATGAAAAAGAATAAGAAGAATAAGAAAAAAAAGTGATTTGAACACTAAAGAGGATGAAGTAAAACAAGAGGAATGTGAAGTTGCTACTGATAGAAAGCACAAAACATTAGATGGAGGCAGCAACATCACTGATAAACTTGAAAAGAAGAAAGTGAAAAAGGTGAAATTTTTTATTGAGTAGTTTGAAGGGGTGACTGTGAATGTTTCTAGAATAATGAGCAACGTATCATTTGACACGCTTAAGCTGTCGGGGCAAACTCTTAATGCCATAAGGTACATGGGGTTCGAGAACATGATAGAGGTATGTCTTTTTTTGGCCATTGTTGTCTTGTTGTGGAAAAGAAATACGAGAGTTTCAATGTTTAGCTGCTATGCAATTAACAAAACTGGACTGCAAACCCCAAACCTTAAACCCTAAACCCTATATGTAAAGTAGAAGCAATCGTGGGGTGACTGACCTCACCCATATGATAAGGAAAGGTTGTATGGGTAAAAACACAAAAAAAATAATGTCTAGCTGCTAGGCAATTACCAGAACTAAACTCTTAACCCCAAATCATAAATGCTCACCAGCAAACAATGGATTTGTGGAAATATAGAAAATTTAGAAAATAAAAAACCAAATAGAAAACTCTAATCTACTGCAATGCTACAAATTGTTATTCGTCCAACTCTTCTGCATTTGTTCTTGTCATTGTAGTCAACTGTATTTATATACACTCTCGGACGATGATCTAGGACTATGAGAGATATGAAATGAATGCATAATGCTTGCTAGTGGTAACAATGCATACCATCCCAAGATTGATATGTTTTAGAAGTGAATCAGATCCATTTCATAAGTAGGTATCGTATCATAAAAATCCAATTGTCGAAGGAGAATGGAGGCCAGGCATCCCAGAAATTAATGTGAATCAATATAAAAAAAAAGTCCCCAGATTTGATAACAAATCCGCTCACTTTTCTGGTGTTAATATGCGCTCCCTTCAGTTCACCTCAAATCTTGCAATTAGATATGCTCGCGTGAGTTATTTTCTTTCAACCCTTTTCCCTTTCCTTTTCCTTTGAAAAAAAAAATCTGGTGGGGGCAT
Organism: Cunninghamia lanceolata; assembly: GCA_027924645.1. Lineage (NCBI taxonomy): Eukaryota > Viridiplantae > Streptophyta > Pinopsida > Cupressales > Cupressaceae > Cunninghamia > Cunninghamia lanceolata. The sequence continues at coordinate 19,042,483 of BSBN01000547.1, forward strand.
TTAAACAACATAAGACTTTTTGTGGCATGATTTTTCCCGATGTGTAAACGAGTTTATAAAATTTATGGGCATCATATTTTTAATTGGCAGGAAAAAATGACGTGAGACAATTTTTCGAGCAGTACAATGCTCACATATAAACATCGAGTTTTGAGATTAGAAAATCTTCCATCCACTACCGGCATGAAGATTTTTATGACGTGAGACAATTCCGAGCACTATGATGATCACAACTAAAAGCCTATCAACTAATAACAAGTCCAAATAGGTGAGTCTATCTTTTAATAACAAAAAAATTATTTTAAACTTTGACTTCTAAGCTATTATTGTAAAAATAATTTAAAAAAAAATGATTTAAAGCTAACAATCATTATGGTGTAAGCTGTTAACGAAAATAAATAAATAAATAAATAAATTATCTTTAGAAAAATCTATGTAAAAGACAGGGATATATGGACATCTTTTACATAGAATTTTCTAAAGATAAGTATGCTAGTTTAAAAAAATTAAAACTATATAAAAAACCCTTAAGTAAATAAAAATAAAATAATTTTAAAATAGTTTTTAAATAGAGTAAAATAATTCTTGCTAAATTAAAAACTATAAAAAAACTCTTCCAAGAGCTTCTAGGTCACTAAAAGCCCATCTCCAACCCTCATGCAACTAGTGGCTAATAGCACAACACAACAAAAATGACGGTCTTTTAGTGATTCAGAAATGGTGGAGAAGGGAATCGAGCTTGGAATAAAGATTCGTAGATTTTGTTAACAACATCCAAAGAAAGGAGGCCCATCAGGATAGCATTTGTGGTAGCTAAAGATTTAGCTCCTATTGGTCAACAATGAGAACTTGGGACGAAGGTATCTGGAACAACCGTAGAGATCACTTTGATCTTCCTAAGCAAGGTAGTAGATTAGATTTCAGCGGCCAGTGGAGGCCAAAGCCTTCATGGACTTCTAAGCAAGATGACAAATTCTACAACCCAAAGAACTCAGGGGAGAAAGGGGTTTTCTTTAAAAGGTGGAACCAAGGCAAATGGTTAGCTTCACATCCAAGAACCCAAGGCAAGTCCCATTTCAATGAAATCTTGAGAAATGAAACTCCTAGCTATAAGACAACTTCCCCAAAGACTTAGAGCTTCAAATTATCATCCTAGGGGAGCTAGTTGGAAGTGTTGGTGTAATGTAAAGCCCAATCTGTTCATCAGATGTAACACTCCTGACAATTCTTTTGATTGTAATGTCCCATTTCTTTGTCCACTCACATTCCTCTCAGAGGTTCTTATTCTATTTGCTATTGTTAGACATTGAGAGAAGTTGAACAGATATGGCTGTAGGAAGAGGAGATATTTGAGTGTTAGGAATTGCATGTAGAAGATATCAATTAAATGCAAATAAAGATTAAATAGAGGAATGAAAATACACACAAATAATAAAAACAAGACAATTTTTAACATGGTTCACCCAAACTCAGGCTACATCCACCAACAGAGAGTCCAATATTATTATCCAATAAATTAGACCGATTACAACCAGTAATCATTGTAACTCAATACCGTTGCAAATGCTACAATACAATATCAAAATCCAACCCACAACATACATCCCAGCCACTTATAACAAGCTTTTTAGAAGCATCTAGAATTAGGGTTTTACAATGTCATTTTTCTTTTGTCAGTTAACAAAAAATTAACAACCGATCCGAACGGGCAAAAAAAAGAGAAAAAAATTAACAACCAACCCTGAACCTCAGCAAGGATACGTTACGATTATACAATACTTGCATGATCAGTTGCCACATACCAACAATCTCCCACTTGGAGACTGATCCTAGACGACACTGTTGCTTGTGCACCTCCCACTGGAAATAAGCACCCTAGACTCTGTTGTTTTGATTTTATTGTTTTCAATCTTGAAGGCCAACCGAAGCTAAAGAGGAGCTTAGCTTCTCCCTTGTCACCACCCTCATAAACATATCCAATGGATTTTCATCTATATATATCTTTTCTAGCCTTAATCGTCCATCCTCCAATACTGACTAGATGAAGTGATACTTTAGCTATATGTGTTTGGTCTTTGAATGCAAGGCATAATTCTTTGCAAGATGTATGGTACTCTGGCTGTCTATAAACAAATAACTGTTAGCCTATTGTTTGCCCAATTCTTCAATCAAAAATTTCAGCCATATCATCTCCTTGCTTACCTCTATTCCAGCTACATATTCTGCCTATATAGTGGATAAAGCAACCACCAAATTTGCAACTATGAGATCCAACTCACTATTGTCCCACCTATAGTAAAGACAACTTGTAGTACTCTACCAGGTGGTATCAATATCTCCTGCCAAATCTGAGTCCACATAGCCTACTAAATCAGTATTAGAGCCCCCAAAACATAAGTGTTTAGTGGATGTACCTCTCAAATACCTAAGAATCCATTTTACCGCATTCTAATGCTCCAATATGGGATTACTCATATACCTGCTTACAACTCCTACAACTTGTGTAATATCCGGTCTTGTGCATAGCATGGCATACATTAAACTTCCTATAGCTGACACATATGGTACCTTAGACATTTTTCTTCCTCCTCTTGTGTCTTAGGACACATCTCCTTAGTTAATTTCAATTGACTAGGCAAAGGTGTGCTAACAGCTTTTGCATTCCCCATATGGAATCTATACAACACCGTTCCAACATAATCAGCCTAAGATAGAGTCAATTTCCTATTCTTCCTATCTTTGTAAATTCTCATACGAAGAATTTTCTTTGTTGCCCCCAAATCCTTCATAGAAAATAATTTTGCTAACTGTTGTTTTATCTCACTTATGTGGTCCATGTTAGACCCTGCTACAAGCATGTCATCAACATATAAACATAAAATAATGTAGCTATCATTATCCAACCTCTTAAAATAAACACAATGGTATGACTTACACCAGTTGTAGCTTTTCTCAACCATAAAACTATCAAATTTCAAATGCCATTGCCGAGGTACTTGTTTCAATCCATACGAACTCTTCTTCAATCTACATCCCAGTTTCTTCTTACCGTTGACCTCAAATCCTTGGGGCTATTCCATATATATATCCTCCTCCAAATCACCATGGAGAAAGGCAGTTTTCACATCTAGTTATTCTAAATGCAAATCTTTAGCAGCCACAATACTTAAAACAGTACGAATAGAAGTCATCTTAACAATTGGAGAATTTTTTTATCAAAATCAATACCTTTTTCTATACAAATCCTTGTACAACTAACCTGGCTTTAAATATTTTCTTACCTCCATCTTCCTCTTTCAGCCTATAAACCCATTTGTTTGGTAAATCTTTTTTACATGCAGGGAACTTACATAATTCCCAAGTTTGATTTTTCAGTGAGGAGTCCATTTCTTCTTTCATTGCAAGCTCCCACTGAACCTTTGTCTTCACCTACATAGCTTCATCATACCATTCTAGCTCACCAACATCTATTAATAATTTATAGAATACAAAGGGGGAGAAAACCTTTCACGAGGTCTACTTAGCCTTATTGACCATCTAACATTCACTGGAGTTTGTGGTATTTATTGTTGTTGTTGTAGAGCATGATGAACCACTAGAACATCATTATTTGGAGTATCATCCAACACCACATAATCCTTTTCTTTCTTTTGATGCTACTGCAGCTAATCTATGTACAACACATTCTCATTGAATACAACATCCCTGCTTCTCACAATTTTTAGATTTTCAACATCCAAAAGCCTATAATCAAATTCATCAATACCATATCCAACGAAGATACACTTTTTTTATTTTGCATCCATCTTGGTTCTATTTTTAGAATCTACATGTACAAATGCTTCACATCTGAAGGTTTTGAGAAAAGAATAACTCACCTTCTTACCTATCCATGCTTCCTCTGGAATACCATAGCCCAAAAGAATTGAAGGATCTCTATTAATTAAATATACAACGGCATTGACAGCTTCTACCTACATGTTTAAAGGTAGCCCAACATGCAATCTCATGCTCCTTGCATGCTCCATTATTATCCTATTCATGTGCTCTGCCACTCCATTTTCTTGTGAAGTCCCTCGAACTATTTTCTACTTACGAATTTCATTAAATGAACAATAATCCTCAAATTCTTTACTGCAATACTCACCACCATTATCAAATCTGAGTCATTTTAATTTTTTACCCTTCTCATTCTCAACCAAGCTTCTCTATTTCTTAAATATTTCAAATACATCAAATTTCTACCTAAGAAAATAAATCCAAACCTTCCTAGTTGCATTATCTATGAATGTAACATAATACTGAGAGCCACTAAGAGAAGATACCTGAGTCGGTCCCCATACATCTATATGCACAAGCTCCAACTTGTCATCTTTCTTTTGCTTCTTATCCTTGAGAAAACTAACTCTCTTTTATTTGCCATTCACACAACTTTCATAGAAATCCATATTCATACATTTTAGACCTAGTAAAACTTTCTTAGAATAAAGTACCTTCATACCTTTTTCACTCATACGCCCAAGTCTATTATGTTATAGTGTTGTCTCAGAACCTACAACAACTGTTTTAGTCTCTTCTTGCGAACCCGTAGCAACTATTCCTAAACCTGTTTATTTTTTCTCTGCAACAACTAAAGTAGAAGGAACAGTATGACTTGTACAAAGATATAAGGTGCCTACTTTCACATATTTTGCTACTATTAAGGCACCTCTAGAAACCTTCCAATTTTTATTAGTAAATGTACATAACAATGCAACCTTCATCACCTAGCTGCCCTACTAAAATTAAATTCCTACTCAGTCTTGGAACGTGCCTTACCTCTTGTAGTAGCCAATGATTCTTATTCTGCAACTTAATCCTAATTCTTCCCTTTCCAACAATCTTACAGGATTCGTTATCTCCCAAATAAACCAGCTCAAAATCTTCTTTGACATAATCAAGAAAATAACTTCTATGGGACGTAGCATGAAATGAGGCCCCTGAATCTAAAACCCATGAATCATCAGCATTATCTAGGGAAAGAATCAAAGCATCATCTTCAGATTTATTACTTACCACATTTGCCTCCTTATTGTCTTCTTGTTTGTCTCATTCTTTATTCTTCCGAGACCAACAATCTTTCTTCAGATGACCTAGTTTCCCACAATACCAGCAATCCTTTTGTCCTCTGGATTGAGACCTCTTGTCCTTTGATTTTCCTCATGACTTCCCATGACCTCCAAAACCTTTTCCTCTCTCTTTTGATCTACCCCTACTTTCTGCATTCAAAACATTACCTAATGTGGACCCTCCTAAGCTTTTCCATAGCATTTCCTCGCTAAGAATAACATCCACAACATCATCAAATTTCAAAATATTTGAACTAGAGATAGAGTTAGTTACAACCATTACCCAGCTATTCCAACTTTCTGGCAAAGAACATAAAATGAAGAGAGCCCTCACTTCTTCATCAAATTTCACTTTTATAGAAGTTAACTGACTGGTAATGGTATTAAACTCATTTAAATGATCTATCACAGATCCACCTTCAATCATTTTTAGATTAAACAAATGCTTCATGAGAAATACCTTATTTGAGGCTGAGGGTTTTTCATACAATTTGGCCAAAGCTTTCATTAGCTCATTTGTTGTCTTTGCTTCTATTATATTGAATGCCACAGATGGTGTCAGGCACAACCGAATGGTTCCCAGTGCCTTTCTATCCTAAAGTTCCCAATCCTGATTAGTCATTGTTGTCAGTTTCTTAGCTATTCCTTCCAATGGCCTCCATAAATCCTTCTGATAGAGATAATCCTCCATCTGCATCTTCCATAACTGATAGTTCTGCCCATTGAATTTATCTACCTTCAATTTACTCTCGTCTGCCATTGATCCCACTTAACCGTGAGACTCTCACTCAACCATGAGACCTTCTTGTAGATGATAATCGAACACAACCCACTCTAATACCACTTGTTAGGAATTGCATGTAGAAGATATCAATTAAATGCAAATAAAGATTAAACAGAGGAATGAAAATACAAATAAATAATAACAGCGAGATAATTTTTAACATGGTTCACCCAAACTTGGGCTACATCCACCAATAGAGAGTCTAATATTATAATCTAGTAAATCAAACTAATTACAACCAGCAATCCTTGCAACTCAATACCGTTGCAAATGCTACAATACAATATCAAAATCCCACCTGCAACATACATCCCAGCTGCTTATAAAAAGCTTTTTGGAAGCTTCTAGAATTAGGATTTTACAATGTCATTTTTTCTTTTATTGGTTAACAAAAATTAACAACCGACTCCGAATAGGTACAAAAGAGGGAAAAGAAATTTTGGAGGCTACACCCACAAACCCCCGCTCGAGGCCTGGCCCGGCCCCAAACCCTAGTGATGATATATTACGAGTGTATAGTACTTGCATGATCAGTTGCCACATACCAACACTAAGTATGTTCTGTAACAGAGAATGTTGAAAGTTTAATAGAGTTTTCCCCTGTTGTTTGTGGATGTAGCCTTCATGGTGAACCACATTAAAATCATGTCCTTCTTTTTCATCTGTGTGTGTTAATTTATTGTTTGTATTTAGTTGCTTTTATCTCCTTTTATTCCTCAACAATTGGTATCGGAGCTTAGTGATGAAGCTGGTTGGAAATCTATGAAGAATTTCTAGGAAAATGGAGGAAGTAGATAAATGGAAAATCAAAAAGTCTTTGCGATAGAACTTTGTCTTGTGGAAGCTTCAGATTTGTCCTTTGCTGATTTAGAAAGATCTTGCTATTACACTACAAGGGAAGTCTAAGAAGCTGGAGAAGATGTCCGATGATGACTAGGATGTTTTGGACCAAAAAGTAGCCGCAACTATTATTCTTTCGCTATCTAGCAATGTTCTTTTCAATGTTTCCATGGAGACAATAGGTAAATTTTTTTGCGATAAGCTATGTGATATGTACGAAAGAGCTTCAACAACAAATTGAGTTTTCTTGTTGAAGAAACTAGTAAACTTGAAGATGAAAGAAGGTAACAACATATTGAACCATTTAAATGAATTTATTAGTCAATTACTTTCTGTCGATGTTAACTTTGAAGAAGAAATGAGAGCCATGTTGCTTTTGTGCTCTCTTCTTGATAGCTGGGATAGTGTGATAATGACCATAAGCAACTTGGTATCTAGAAAAAGTAGATCCCAAGAAGGGGAGGATAAGAAAAAATAATCCATGTTGAGGTATGATGATGTTGCTGCTACACTTCTCAATGAAGATATCAGAAGAGGGAAAAACAAAACAACCAATGATGCCTTGACTACTATTAGTAGGGGAAGGCCTCAAGATAAAGGCAAAAATAACAACAAAAGAAGGTCCAAATCTGTTAGAAGATCAAAGTCCAGAGGCAAAAGTGGTGAATGTTGTTTTTGTGGCAAAGTGGGTCACAAAAAAAAATTGTTGGTATTACAAAAAGGCACAAGAAAAGGTGAATAATAGTGAAACCAACATTGCATATGACAAAGAAGAAAGTGCTTTGGTTTTATCAGCAAGTGACACTTCTATGGATTCATGGGTGTTGGATTCTGATGCCTCTTTTCATGCAACTCCATGCTGGGAGGTTTTCACAAACTATCAGGGTTAGTTTGGTAGATATTTTCTTGGTGATAATAAAGCATGTGTGATATTTATGAAAGAGCTTCAGCAACAAATCAAGTTTTCTTATTGAAGAAACTGGTAAACTTGAAGATGAAAGAAGGTAATAGCATATCGAACCATTTAAATGAATTTAATGTTGTTATCAGTCAATTACTTTCTGTCGATGTCAACTTTGAAGAAGAAATGAGAGTCATGTTACTTTTGTGCTCTCTTCCCAATACCTGGGACAATGTGATAATGACCATAAGCAATTTGGTATCTAGAAAAAGTAGATCCCAAGAAGGGGAGGATAAGAGAAAACAATCCATGTTGAGGTATGATGATGTTGCTACTACACTTCTCAATGAAGATATGAGAAGAGGGAAAAGCAAAACAATCGGTGATGCCTGGACTATTGTTAGTAGGGGAATGCCTCAAGATAAAGGCAGAAATAACAACATAAGAAGGTCCAAATCTGCTAGAAGATCAAAGTCTAGGGGCAAAAATGGTGAATGTTGGTTTTGTGGCAAAGTGGGTCACAAAAAAAAGAATTGTTGGCATTACAAAAAGGCATAAGAAAAGGTGAATGACAACAAAGCCAACATTGCATATGACAAAGAAGAAGGTGTTCTAGTTTTATCAGCATGTGACACTTTTGTGGATTTGTGGGTGTTGGATTTCAATGCCTCTTTCCATGCTACTCCATGCCAGGAGGTTTTCATAAACTATCAAGAAGGTTAGTTTGGTAGAGTTTTTCTTAGTGATAATAAATCATGTGAAATAATAGGCAAAGGTGATATAATGCTACAACCGAAAAATGGAAACAAATGGATTTTTAGAGATGTAAGACATGTTCCCACATTGAAACACAATCTAATATCTGTAAGCCAGCTGTATACTCAAGGGTATAATATCAATTTCTCATTAGATTCTTGGAAGGTAACCAAGGCAGTCTTGGTGATTACCAAAGGAAACAAGTTAGGCAGTCTATACATGTTAGAGAATAAGGCTAAAGTGGGAGCTGCAATGCTAGTTGTGGATAGTGGTTCTGAACTATGGCATCAAAGGCTCAGACACATGAGCAAAAGAGGACTTGAAGTTATGTTAAGAAGGGATCAACTTCTTGGTTTGAAGTCCATTGATTTGGAGTTATGTGAGCATTGTCTCCATGTAAAACAAAGGCATATCAGCTTCTTGAAGACTGGTCATGACAAGCAGACAACACCTTTAGAGCTCATTCACTCCGATGTGTTTGGACGTATGGAGGTAACCTCTTTTGGACAAGAAAATTACTTAAATGTCTATTTTATTGATGATTATACTCGTAAGGTATGGGTTTACATGATGAATAGAAAATTAGAAGTTTTTGCTAAATTCAAAATTTTGAAAACCATGGTTGAGAATCAAACTAGGCATAAAATCAGATGTTTACAAACTGATAATGGCAGAGAGTTTTATTGTTTGGACTTGATAGTTTTTGTGTAGATAATGGTATTAGATGAATTAAAATAGTTCCTTTTACTCCTTAAGAAAATGGTTTAGCCGAGAGCATGAATAGGACAATTTTAGAGAGGGCTCAATGTATGTTGTCTAATGCAGGCCTAAGCAAGGAATTTTGGGCAGAGGCAGTTAACACAGTTGTATATTTAATTAATAGAAGTCCCTCATCCAGATTGGATTTTGATATTCCCAAAGAGAAATGGTTGGGCAAATGAATTTCTTACTCTCATCTACGGGTTTTTGGTTGTGAAGCGTTCACTGATGTCCCCAAGGAAAAGCGAACAAAGTTGGATTCTAAGTCTAGGCGATGCATATTTGTTGGCTATGGTGAAGAACAATATGGTTTTAGCTTGTGGGATCCTATTGACAAGAAGTTTGTTCACAGTCGAGATCTTGTTTTTAATGAAAAAGTGTTACCTGTTTTGCAAGAACAAAAGCAATCGGTAAAAGAATATATCATGATTGATGCTTTGGGAAATTCATCAAGTTTGGCTTCTAATATCAATATGTCATTCCCTGTTTCAACACTATCCATGCAAGTCATGAGAGGGTCGCTAGATGTACATCAGACGCCTCTTTCAAATGTTAACAGCACTGGCAATATTCACCAGTCCATCTTCAACGATCGAGTTTCTGTGACCACTACTAATATACCTGTCTCTATTTCAGATGAGACACATATGCCTACTCCTTTTAGAGGCTCTACGTAGGCTGTTAGAGACCCAACGCAGCCTGTTGAGGATCATTCACAGGTTCTTAGAAACCTCATGCAAGTAATAAACTCTTCAATGCTATCTTTTGACACGCAGTATGTTGACAAGTCATCGCTCTCTTCTCAAATTCAACCGTAGCATTTCCAGACTACTATGTTGCTAGAGATAAGTGATACGTAGTCATTAAGACTCCCCACATAGCTGTTTGAAGGCACTTTACACTCTATGATCTCAACACTACCTGTATACACTCTGTTAAGTCACACGCAGCCTCTGGTAACTCCCACATTGCCTACATGTGATGTTTAGAATGTGCCAAGTATGGCACCAGGTCATTTACAGATATAGGAGACTTTTCCAAAACAAGGCAATTTGCCTAATTAGAGTATTTTACCAGAACAGAGTAATTTCAGGGAGCAAGCACCTCAATTAAGGAGGTCTACCAGGTAGAAAAATCTTCCAACAAAGTTTGATGATTATGAGTTATTTCTCTCTGATCAGGCAAATCCAGCTAGTTTTCAGGATGCTTGCAATGACATCAAGTGTGACAAATGGATGGTGGCTATGCAAGAAGAAATGGCCTCTTTGTAGGCCAATGATACTTGGGAATTGATGAAACTCTCGCCTAATCAAAAACCATTAAAGAATAAATGGGTATATTGGCTGAAAGAGGAAGATGGAGGCAAACATCGCTACCAGGCTAGATTGGTAGTGAAAGGTTTTGATCAGAAAAAGGGGATTGATTTCAATGAAATATTCTCACTCGTTGTCAAAATGACAACAATTCATGCAGTCTTGGGTATGGAAGATGTGTGGGATCTTGAGCTTGAACAACTCGATGTCAAGACTGTCTTTCTACATGGAGATGTAAAAGAAGATTTGTATATGGAGTAGCCTGAAGGTTTTACAAAACAAGGGCAAGAGAACTTATTTTGCTAGTTGAAGCGTAGTTTATATGGGCTCAAGCAAGCCCCTAGACAATGATATCACAAGTTTGGTAGCTTCATGGATGAGCATAGATTCATTCTCAATGAATCTGATCCATGTCTTTATTTGAAGAGGCTTACAAATGGTGAGTTTGTCATACTTTTACTTTATGTTGTTGATATGTTGGTCACCGGTAACAGTACATGAGAGTTATTAAGGAATTGAAGCAACATTTAGCTCAAAGGTTTGCTATGAAAGATTTAGGGGCAGCCAAGAGGATTCTTGGCATGAAAATAATCAAGGATAGATAGAAGAGACAAATTAGATTGTCTCAAGAGAAGTATATTGCCAAAATCTTGGACAGGTTCAACATGAAGAATGCCAAGCATGTTAGTACTCCATTGGCTGATCACTTCCATTTGTCATCAACCATGTGTCCTCAAACTAAAGAAGATCAAAAACACATGAAGGGTGTTCCTCATTCATCTGCAGTTGGTAGTCTCATGTATGCCATGGTTTGTACCTATCTAGACATTGCCCATGCAGTGGGAGTTGTGAGAAGATTTATGAGCAATCAAGGTAAACCTCATTGGTAGGCGGTAAAGTGGATATTACGATATCTCAAATCTACTTCAGATCATGTTTTGTGTTTTGGAGGATAGGATACTCAGCTGCGAGGGTATGTTGACTTTGATATGGCCAGAGACTTGGACAAATAGAGGTCTACAACAGGTTATGTGTTTACATTTGTTGAGGCTGCAATTAGTTGGGTTTCATGTTTACAATAGGTGGTTGCACTCTCTTCAACTAAGGCTGAATATATTACTCTCACCAAAGGAACAAAGGAGATGATATGGTTACAATGGTTATTGGGAGAATTGCGGTGTAAGCAATTTGTTTCCACTTTGTTTTGTGATAGCAACAATGCTATTCACTTGGCAAAAAACTCTACTTTCCATAATCAAACCAAACATATAAAGTTACAATATCATTTTATTCGACATGTTCTTGAAGAGGGTAAGTTGTAGGTACAGAAGATTGACATGAAAGTGAATCCGGTGGATGCTTTGATGAAGATTGTTCCAAGGAAGAAGTTTGATTTCTATAGGACTTAGTAGAGGAGGTTGACTGCACCTTGTCAGCTGAGGATGGTTATGCATGATGTTTAAACAATGATATTAATGATTTCATGGAGGAAGTCATCCTTAAAATAAGTGAGGATATTTGTGAGGACATAGCCAATGAAGTTTTACTAGAAGATTTTGATCTTGATCTGAAGGCTAATTCTTTTTTCCATCAAGCTTCCTTTGGGGTTGAAGTGGGGATCAACCCTTCTGATCAAAACATCACTACTTTCAAGAATAGAGCAACTTTTCTAGCGGAAGAGATGGCTAAGGAGATTCATTCATTTATTAGCCAAGATTTAGAAGGGGAAGAGTGATAATTTGATTTCTGGCAAAGATTTTTCTCTAGGGGGATAGGATCCTTAGATTCAAGGTTAAGGGTCATCTTGGAAGATGATATCTTCAAAGATGATATTGCTTCTCTTAAGGATGTAAACTAGGTTGAGCTAAATATGTACAACTCCCCTAAGCTAGGAATTTCCTAGACTAGCATGGTAAAAAAGCCAGAAAACTCTTCATCAGGACTTGGAAGAAAGGGTCATAAATTAGGAAGTTGCAATATTGAAGCAAAGATTGTAGCATGAATCCAAACCACAATTGAAAAGTCCTTAAGATTGAGTAGAGTGGAGTGCTCTCCCCAAGAGAAATAAGCTCTCTCATGTTGGTTATTTTAGGTGACTTACATTAGTTTTTGTTCTATTGTCTGGGGTTGACTTGCATGAAGCTTTAATCATGGTTTTGTTTGGTTTGTCATTTTTTGTCTTTGGGCATGGGGTGGTCCCAAGGCCTCTTTTCGCAGGTTTTATCTTGGTTAGCCTTTCGCTTGGCATTTGGTACCCTTTGTGATGGGTTTTCCCAATCACCCCTTCCTCATAGTTATATCCAGGTCTTTCATGAATACGTAGAGGTGCCAAAATGAATCTTGGTGGATGTGTAGGTGTTTTGCATTGGAGGAGTTTCTGGTTGGGGCCCTAGCAGTGTAGCCGATGGAGGTTATGACTTTGGTGGAGGTGTTGTTGGGGGTTGTGGTCCTAGTATTGGTGATGGCATTGATTGTAGCATTGGTTGTGGGATTTGTTGCTGCCTAGTCAGAGTGGTGGTTTGGGTAGTGTTTCTTAGTTTTTTTAGTTTCAATTGAGGTTTCGATAGAAGTTTTGATGAACAAGTTGATATGCATTGGTTATGACTTTGGTGGAGGTTTTGTTGGGGGTTGTGGTCCTAGTACTGGTGATGGCATTGATCATGGCCTTGGTTGTGGGATTTGTTGCTGCCCAGTCAAAGTGGTGGCTTGGGTAGTGTTTCTCAGTTTTTTTTAGTTTCAATTGAGGTTTCGATAGAAGTTTTGATCAACAAGTTTCATGATGTCATCTCAATCCCTTGCTAGATTTTCTTGGGCTTCTCTTCCTATTGATGCTGATAGAGATAGCTGGCCCTTTTGATCTTTTAGCCATCTTATGCCTTTTTTTCTAAATCTTTCTTCTGCCATTCCCGAGCTCCCCTGTCTAAGTCTCACCTTTCTTTCTCAGCGACAGGATATCATGGTGGATACTCGTCTGAATCAAAGACTGTTCTTTCCAACCCTTGATTGGGAACCAGAGATTAGAGGTAGGGTTAAATCTACAGACCTGATAACACTTCTTGACTGGGACTGTACTCTCATGCAATTTACAGTCAGGAATATTTTTGGACATGCTTGGATAAGAGGATATGAGGGTTGCATTCTAAACTATTTAGATGTGGTCTCCCAGCTTCTATCCAACGTTATGGATCTAGTTATGGATGGTGAGTATGTGCATGCTCTAGCCTCAGGTCTATTTTATAAAAAACATCTATACTATTGACATGTGGGAAATGACGGTGGTTGCTTATAGTATGGAGCAAGGAGAGGCACTTATTGGTGGGCTTTTTATATCTCAGCAAGTAATCTACCGAGCCTTGTAATCCAGCCTTAAATCGTTGAGCAGTTATGAAATGGACAATGTTTTGTGTTCCTAAAGCTTTCTGATTTCTAAGAAAAAAGCCCAAAGGATTAAGGATCTCTTCACGGCTATTCAATTCCTAAGGGTTCATGCTCCCAACATAGTGCCACATATGCCCCATTATGCTCTACAGGATCGTGATGAAGGACCTCAACCAATCACAGTTGTGGACTTAGATGTGCAAAATCTTCCTGCAGCTCTTGCAGTAGCATGATGTAGAGGTGGTGGGATGTCTTTCCATTGTGTTTTAGTTGTTGGTGGAGGTCTAGATGTGCTTGGTTTTCTTCTAATGGTGGTTAGTCATGGTGGTTTTTTGTCTTTGTTTTGGACAGCGCCTCGTGATGAATGTTCCTCTTCCTGGCTGGTGTTCAATGGCATGGGCGGCGGGTGCTTTTGGTTGTTGGTCATGAAGTGTTCTTCTAGTTTCCTATTTGGATGTGTGGGGTTTGTGGTTCCCTTTTTTGTTGTCTTTCTATTGTTAGATTTAGCTGTCTCAGGGCCTTCTATTTTTATTTTGGCTATGTTTCAGTTCTGGACATTATGATACTTTATGTAAAAACTTTTTAATTTATCTATGGGTGCTCACCCACCTTTTTCTGCTTAAAAGAAAAACAAGTTGATATGCCAACTTGCCCACTATCTGTTGTCTATTGGTGGTTGTGTTGGAAAAGAAACTGGTGAATGATTGGAGGAGTTGTTATTGAAGGTTTTTGGTGGAGGTGTTGGAGGTGGCCCAGGTGATGGATGCGATGTTGGTGGTAGTTTGCGAGGCTGTTGCAGATTAGGTGGTGGTTAAGGTGGTGTTTGAGGGGTGTGGGGTGGTCTGGAAGGTGTGGTGGATAGTTGTGAGAGTGGCCTTAGCAGTGGTGTTGGCATGGGCATTGTTTCATCCCTCAGTTTGTGTGAAGTTTTTTTTAATCTTGGTATTTATCATGGACACTCCAATTTTGGTTCATTTTCCTGTCTTATCCTATTTCCATAATGGGCAGATCCTTGTCTGATTTGTACTCTTCTTTTATTTTCTTTCATTCTTTCTGATGAAGTGTTCAATGGCAAATTTCTTGAGGACTTTTTTCCAACGGTTCTATCCTATAGGCCTAGGGTATTGGGGGTGTGTTCAAGCTTATGGGTTGAGGCTTTTGTCTCCCCTCTTATTTGTACTTCCCACTCTTCTTTAATATAATTTTTCATATGGGTGGTCTTCCACCTCAAAACAAATAGATCTTCAAATAAAAACAAATCAACAATATAAATAATATATATATATATATATTAAAATTTTGATATCTTTATATTTTAAAAATAAATAATAATTTTTCTATTAAATAAAAATTAATTAATTCATATTGTTCAGAAAGTAAAATAAAAATACATATTTGTTAACTATTTTATATTTAATTATGTTTGATTATATTTTTAATTTTATAATATTTGTTTTCTTTTATATTTAGTTATGTTTGATTATATTTTTAATTTTATATTTTATATTTTTAAAAATATATTTCCACTGTGTTTTGGTTTACATGTCATTAGGATGATTCTAGGTGACACTATCATGGTCATAGCCCATAGACATCAAGTAAACACAAATATATCATCTATGTTTGTTATAGTATTATTAGAGTTGGGGGAAGAGAAAGTGGTGGTTAGTGCAGTGACAAAAGCTCTAGTGAAACCAAAATGGTGGATCAGTATCAAAAAGATTGTGGATGATGTAGTTTTAGGACTTGGTTTTCACCCATATCATAGTAGATGGCCCTATATCAACCCATGATATATTAGACCCTGGATTCCATTCATCATCCCAGTTGTGGGGGAGAATGACAATGCTCTATGGTATACAACAAAATGGGGATTGGGTTTCTAAAAGTGGTCACTAGAGCAACAATGGTTGATGAAATGGATTAGTCCTTTGCGATGGAGGAGTTGGCCTCAGAGACTAAGAAGATAGAGGATGTTGTGGATGGCATGGCGGGAGATGCAATGGACCCATGAGACTAATACATGATGCATATAAGATAGGTGCAATTCTATTTGTAAAGGTGATAGCACAAATGCACAATAAATGTGCAATT
The DNA here is from genome assembly GCA_027924645.1 of Cunninghamia lanceolata. NCBI lineage: Eukaryota > Viridiplantae > Streptophyta > Pinopsida > Cupressales > Cupressaceae > Cunninghamia > Cunninghamia lanceolata. Next base: position 19,058,416 of record BSBN01000547.1, read on the forward strand.
TTTTACTATAATGTGAATAGGCCTTCCATTAGAGGAGCCAAGTAATAGATCAAACTTTTATTATTATATTTTTTTATGGGTATGACTCCTTAAAGCCATATTCAATGATAAAAAAAATTAATTAATTTATATTGTTGAGAAACAAATCAACAATATAAATAAAATGTATATATTTAAAAATTTGTATGTCTTTATATTTAAAAAATAAATAATAACTTTTATATTAAATAGAAACTAATTAAATTATACTATTGAGAAAGTTTAAAATAAAAACACATATTTGTTTTATTTTATATTTAATTATGTTTGATTATATTTTTAATTTTTAATTACACCGAGAGGCGTCCTACAGTCATAGGAGAGCGCTGAAAGATTCATATTCCCATAAACATTCAGATTAGGTAAACAAAAATCATAAAATTCAAAAAATTAATCTTAAAAAAACAAATAATATTCCAATCTTAAAAAACTAAATAATAAATAAAAACTAGCAAATAAATATAGGTTGTAATGCATTGTAGGTGAGCTGGGATACACGTCCATACCTGGAAGGTGAAAGGAATGGGCATTTAGTGACTATAAGGAGGGCAGTTGTGCAAGTGAGCTAGGATGCGCATCCATACCTGGAAGGTGAAAGGAATGGGCATTTGGCAACTATAAGGACGGCAGTTGTGTAGGTCTTACATTTCTCTTCGTTTTATTTTATTTTCTGGAAGCACAGATCATTCAAATTCTCGCTTCATTTTCATAGCCCTTCTTAATTTGTCACCCTCTTCATCAGATGCCAAGATTTTTGAATTTCTTTCTGCCTATGATTGTTTGCAGATCTAGAATGAAGGGCGGTGGCTAAAGCATAGGAGAGCAAACACGAGTAAAGCAGGCAAACAAATAAATGATGTTTTTCCCCCTCCTATTGATATGTTTGGGACTATGTTTTAATGGAAAGGCGACGAGGGCTTGGATGGGTTACGGCCTTGCGGGCAGTCGCACCCCAACAAAGGTATGCCTCCAATATGTGCAAGCCGCAGCCAGCGTTGGGATATCCCTATCCCCCAAATTTCTTTTATTAATTTCTAAATTTTATTTATAGATTTCTCTTAATTTTTTTGGTACTATTCATTCATTAATTTTTTTCTTACAGGTATGGGTTCATCAAACCAACATAGGTATTTTATTAGATGTCATATTTGCCCTTGTTCTGGTAAATACATATGCAAAGAAATGTGGTTTTATTGATTATCCCGATTACAGGGTTTGCATAAAATGGCTTTTTTATTATCAATATATTTTAAATATTGATTTATTTATTTTTTAATTTTATTTTCCTCATAGAAAATACCATATGCAATGGTGTCACAGCCCTTTCAAATAAATCTAGGTAAATAAATCTGGGTAGAGAGATCAAGCGCTGGAAGGAAAAGGCAAAGCAACTCTATGCAGCAGCCAAGAAGAGAGGTTTATTTCCTCATTACAAACCCATCAACAATTTACATAGAAAAAATCTCATAGCAGCAGATGAGAGAATTTAAAAAGAATCTTCTTCTTTCTTCTATAGAATGATTGTATGCTCAATGAAGAATACATAGGAAATCAGAATGCATCAATGGAAGTTTGAATTTGCAACATGCCTTCAGGAAAACTTTAGATCTACAAATACATTAAAGAAATCTTAGGTTAGGGTTTTTGAAAAGATTAAAATAATTGCATCTAGAAAACATAATAAAAATGGGTGGTGAAGAAAGAGCATTTCATGATTTGTTTTCAAAAGCTTCTTCTTTCTAGCTTCTTAATTGGTGGATGTTGATGTGTCATTTAATTTAATTTATCATTTATATTTTATTTTAAATGTAAATGTAATTATTTAAAAGAGAAATGAAAATAAAATAAAATTGAAGAAGTGTTTTGAAAGAAAGAACAATTTAAAAGAATAGGAAAAACAATAGGATTTATATGCTATCTTTAAGGCTATTCAAAAAAATTACTTTCTTTATTTTATTAAGCAAGCATATCCTTATATTATAAGATCTATTTTTATTAGGGTAGTATTTATATTTTACTTTAAATGTAAATGTAATTATTTAAATTATAATGTATGTATTCAATTATTTAATATTTAATTTAAGTTTATATATATATACCCTAGTTAGGGACCACAGACACATCAAAAATAGGGTCGAGCCCATAAGTTTTTAACATCTATCCACAAACTAAGAGGAACTAAACAACAAGTCTAAAACTTCACACTAAGTCCAAGAAATGGGGCAAATTACAGTGGCCCTCACTCCAATACAATCCAAAAATATAAATAGAGATAGGTGACAAACATAACAACAAAAGCTAAAAACCTAACACCAGCCTATTTATCTTTGCCTCCACCCAAAACAACTATGCCTTCATCATCACACACATAGGTGTACAAAGGACGAGCCCACATAGGAACATGAACCTCTATCTTCTCTGCCAAGCCCTCAACCATCCTCCTAGTATCTAGCACATTCTAAAGAATGTTGTGCAAGTGACCCAAGGCTAATTCATGATTCTCCACAGTCTGCTAGGAAGATTCAATTAAGTCCTCATGTGTTAGAACATAAGCTACCACCACTGAAAGCATAGTCACGACCACCAAAGACTGGGCAGCACTAAAGGCATTCCATCTCCCTTTGGAAGTTCTAGGGTCCAAAAGCAAGTGAGCCATGGCTTCCCTCACATTCACACCATCCTAGTTGTCCATATCCTTCGCAACCTTCAGCAACCTGTAGAGCCATTCCCATAAGATGGGATTTCTAATTTCACTCTCAATATCCTTTAAAAACCCCGCCATGGCTTCCTCGGCTAGAATCTTCCTCAACTTTTTCTAAGGTGTATATTTCCTTTTCATGTGACCACCAACTGATTTGCTCAATCCAGGGTAGAGGATTTTCCATCGAGGGGGAGCAAACGAACACTTGCCTTACTCCCTAGCACTCAAACCCTCTGCTAAACCACCTTCCATTAGAGAAACCATAATTGTAATGAACGAAACTAGAAGGAAATGTGGAAATGGGAGCTAACTTAGATCCAAAAAGGAAAGTTGCCTTCAAAACCATGCCATCATAAGTAGTGATTGAATCTCTACCACCTTTCACTTCACACATGCCATCAAACAACCTACCACCTTTCTCCATTATGACAGTTTAATGTGCTATCCCATTATCAGGAGATTTAAGTTTTATTTAAATCCCTATAAATACCTAATTGATTTCTTGGTTTTATGGGGATTTAAAACTAGCATACCTATATTTAAAAAATATATCTAAAGTATGCCGAGAGATATCCTTCTCAAGGTACCTATTTTTTAATCACTAATCCTAATATTAGGTGTCTCTAGAAGGATATCTTTCAGCATACTTTAGATATATTTTTTAAATATAAGTATGCTAGTTTTATATTTTTAAAAATATATTTCCATATGCATATGTCATGACATGAGACTCCATGCCTTACTAGTATTGCAAAATGCCTGTTAGCATAGATATCTTAAATACATCTATCTAAAAAATGTTAAGAGATATTAGTCTTTAGTTATTTTATTTACTTAAGAGTTATTATTTTACTTTAGAACTATTTACCAAAAACAACTAATCATAGTATTTTCAGAAAAAAATGAGTTTTTGTAATGTCCCATTTTCAATTAATTTATATTTGTGTCCTAAAAACTCATTCCAATGTTTCTTGTAAGGGCAATGCTAGAGAAATAATTATTAATTTTTGGCCTCCTTTATTAACTATATTTTTGTATATTTAGAAAATAGGTGAAATAAAATATTAAAATATTATTTAATTGTCCAAATGGGGCATGTGAATTCATAAATACGGCATTTAATAACTCCCAAAGTAGTTTGACATGTTTATATATGAAAGATTCTATGACAAGGTCATCAACTCATAAATGAGGAGTTACAACTTTGACATTTAATGGAGCAATTACGAAGAGTTATTTTTGGGTGACCATATTGAATAAATAAAATAGTATTATTTTATATGTTGGAGGAGAATCTCGTAATCATTTATGATAGTTGTAAGTGTATAGAAGAAGAGCATCTTCACTAGCAAAAAATAGCCCGGAATCAAAGAGGAATTATGAATTGTTTTAGTAGCTTTAAGACAGAGTACTCACAAAGTGTTATGTAGGAAAAAGGGGAATTGTTGATGAGGTTGATTGTTTAATTAGATCCTCCTTTCACTACATACATTCAAGGACATTAAACTGAGTTGAATCACAACTTTTGCAAGAGAACTCAGCTATAGGTTTGGTGTCACTTGGAATGATAAGAAAATTTGGAATTTGTTGATTAATTTGTTAAACCCTAGTATGAATAAGCCACAAGCCCTAATTATGCAAAATCATAAACAAACGAATGAAACCTGACAAATGCTTGCACAAAAAGGCACTAAATGCATATTAGAAACATACCAGGATTTGAATTTCAGGAAGTAGAAAATTCGGGGATGAAAGAGCAAGTTCTAGTGTCCAATGTGGTACTTTTTCTGAGGGCTTGGAATCAAAATATACTTTAGACTATAACCTGTTCAGAGATTTCTGACAATGATAAGCTGAAGGATAAAAGAACAGACGCCCGTATCTAAACAGGGAGATTTTATGTTGTTTTCTTGAGATCTATAATCTTTATGCTCTGCTATGATCTCCTACAACTCCTCTCTAGAAGATCTGATACTTGTAACCTATAATCACAAGAGAGGGGTTGGGAGTTGTGTTGTTTAGGAGCTTGCCTCGATCAAGCCCTACAATAGAATTCAAGCCTTCCAACACCGTTGTTAGAGAGAGTACATGTCCTTGGTGGACAGTTACAAAAGAAAATGATAATATTGATTGATTGACACACAAAATAGATGTCACCTTGGAGGTGAAGCTCTCATGAGGAGATGAAGATCTTTCACGCCATGAGGATATGGATTGATGAAGACAAATATGCAACAAACAAACTTACAAACACAACAAAATACTACTCTGCAACACAATGAAAGCCTTGAATATCCTTAGCATAAGATCAAAAGTTTGCATTATCTAATTAGGTGTAAAATGAAGTCCTAAACATGTTTATATATGCATTCCTGCTAAACATTCGTAATTCAAATTGAATAGGCCAACAAAGGGAAACCTATTAACGGTTACTTTGCTGATATTTTAAATTTGGGTCCCAACAAAATAGGTCTAGACTAGGGCATGGGTGTCAAGGTCCTATTATGGGACTTGTTTAATCTTAGGAGTGGCCCATAAGTCCCATTTGACATGGGTTTATGAGAATTTTGCTCCAAGATTCATTTTTAACAAACATGATTAAATCTAAGGGACCCGGGAGCTAAACTTAGGAGGTAAAAGTCTTAGGGGGACATTTTATGACATAACACAAAGATATTAATATTGAAATATTTAATTACACCAAGAGATGTTCTACAGTCATAACGGGGTGGAAGAGAAGAGCATGAAGATTCTAAATTCCAGTGTAAAGAAAAACCAAAAAATAGAAGTAAATATTCAAAAACTAAAATAGTTTAACAAATATCAAAGAAATTGCCACTAGGAGTTTTTACAATTGAAACTTTTGCTACCTCCGTAAATAATGAATTAGCTATATTAATCCCTATTGACAACATTAAGGTGTATCAAAAGTTATTGGGCATTTTGAAAATAGTTGAGGGGCACCAATTGTAAATAAGCCTTCCTCTCCTTTTTTAAACAATTGTTGCCACCAATAATAGATATGTTGGAATCAAAATCATGGGTAGAAGCATCAATCTTTTATTTAGCATGTGCAAGGCAAGCTATAACAAATTTCTTCCTCTCTAAAAGTGATTAAAAAATAGGTACCTCAAGAAGGATATCTCTCAGCATACTTCTAAGCACCAAAATCACGCACAACCTCTATGAGGACCCCTACGATGAGTCATAATCCTTGTCACGTACATGTAAGTGTGAAATAACATTCTATTAGCAGCAATTCTCTTGGTGACATGTCTTTTCTTCCTCCTTGTGTTGTTTCCCCTTTGTCATTTTCTCTCTCTTTCTACTTTTGACACTTTTCAACACTTGTCGATTTGCATTTCTTGTACTTGTGACCCTATTTTGAAGCCTTGTATGCATCTTGTAGGTGATTTTTCACGTTTCTCTAGTGTTTTTCATCCATTCCCACCCCTAGAGGCCCTCTAAAGGTCCTCCCTAGCTATCTCCCACTTATGATTTTTAGTTTCACTCAACCAATCCAAATCTCCCTCTATTATTTCTAGATCTCCTTTGGGAGATCCTACTTTTGCAAGTGGAGATTTGGATTTTCACACATGACTGACTTGTTTCTAGAGGCAAACCCCCTCCTTTTCATCTCCTCTACCATCTCCCATCATGCACTTCCACCTAGGTGCCCTCCTCTAAGGGTCACCTATGCATCGCACTTGGACAACCTTGACTGGTGAAAGGGGTGACCCATGGATGACCCTGTCATGTTTTCAGCTGCGAAAAAACTCAAGTTTCTAACTCAAAAAAGCTCTATTTTTGCCCATTTTTCTTCTTGTTTGCATGGATTTTGTGTCAAATATAGAGTTAACTATTTCATGCACCCACACATGCATAATTATCTCTATTTCATCTTTAATTAACTACTCATGCATTCCCTTACATTCCCATGTACTCCTTCTTATTCACTTCTTCTTGAGTGATAATCTTTTACTAGGTAGATCACTCTTGAATCTTCTGAGTTAACTCTAATAAAATTGAGTTAAGTATTCTTCTTCTTCACCTCTCATCCCTTCTTCCAACCTATAAAAACCCCCCTCCCTCAAGCTCAAAGGGAGGCAATTTCATTTGTGCACACAACTCTTGTAGGTTATTGCTCTCCAAATCAAGCATTCTCATGCTCATATAGGACATAGGAGCCTTTTTATTTCATTTGTTATCTTGTTTAAGTTTTCTAAAATCTCGTTCATGTCCATACACTACTCACATCACAAGCCACAATGCTCATCAAGCTCTCATTGAGCTCTCTTTAAAGCTTCAAAGCTTATTTTGCTTCCATTTCCTTTTTGTCACAAAGAGGATCACCCTGTAGTAGATCACTCTTGAATCTTCTGAGTTAACTCTAATAAAATTGAGTTAACTATTCTTCTTCTTCACCTCTCATCCCTTCTTCCAACCTATAAAAACCCCCCTCCCTCAAGCTCAAAGGGAGGCAATTTCATTTGTGCACACAACTCTTGCAGGTTGTTGCTCTCCAAATCAAGCATTCTCATGCTCATATAGGACATAGGAGCCTTTTTATTTCATTTGTTATCTTGTTTAGGTTTTCTTAAATCTCATTCACATTCATACACTACTCACATCACAAGCCACAATGCACATCAAGCTCTCATTGAGCTCTCTTTAAAGCTTCAAAGATTATTTTGCTTCCATTTCCTTTTTGTCACAAACAGGATCACCTCGCTACTACAGAAGGATTTGAGGTTGCCATTAAAAGGATTTCTAAGGGTAGTGGAGGCTCGTGTGAATCCAAGTTCCTTTATGATTTATTTTTATTTCATAGTAATTAGATAATCAAAACTTTTCTCTTGGAAATACTAAAATACATGTTTTCTTTTTGCATTGTTAAATTAGTTTCCCTTTCCAAAGTTCATAGATTAAAAGCAATTTCCTTTCTTAGATTAATTGATCCATCTATTCAAAAAATGAAAAAAAACATAGGTTACATTACATTAGATAATTTCATCATAGCTTGCATATATTTTCTAATTCCTAGATTAAGAAAAAACACTTTTGATTTCCAAAAACATAAAAAAGCACAAAAAGAAGTTTTGCATTCATATAGGCTTGCATTCATAAAATCCAAAAAGAACAAAAACATTAGCAACTTAGAAGGTTTGTAAACCCTTGGTCCCAACACAAGGTCAACTATAGTCAAACATTGGTCAAAACCCTTGATTCCATCATAAGGTCAAACAAAGTCAACACATAGTCAAACCTTAGGTCTCACAAACCCTAAGTCAAGTCAAGGTTAGCTTAAACCACCTATCTCTTATCTCGACTCATGAATGTACCTTGGATTGAGAGGTGACTAGGTGAGGGCAATCCTCAATGAGATACAAGAGATCCACCCAAGACTGCAACAAGACCCACTAATCATTCAACAATAACAAGAGAGATTTAGACAACTCCTAGTACAACAAGCATTCATGCAACAACATGAACAATAGTTAAACATTAATGAGAACAAAAGATTACCCACACAATGGTGGAATATATTAAAAACCCCAATAGGAGAATGGTGACTAGTGACCCTTCAGGTCATATAGTTATCTCTACAACTATAATCACATAACACAACATCCACAGAAGCGTACTCCAACACAGGCCCTAAGACTAGATGACTCCTCTCCACAAAGTCTAGCTCTCCAACATGCCAGACCACCCTTGTGTCTCACCTCCTGTTGACTGGCTACTTCCATGAGAGTGAGAGTGACATGGCGATTCACCCTGTGGCAAGGAGAGAGGGTCTGTGTGCAAGCCAAAACTGACTCAACCACCCCCAAGGCCACCAAGTCATGATATTGAGCATACATATTTTGGTGAACTTGACGTGAATTGTAGAGCCTTTTGGTTATGTTGTTTGTGTTGGTAAGAGACACTATGTGGCTTCATGATTGTTGTCATTGATGGCAACAAAGTCTATCCCACACATCCGCAAAGCTTAGTATGCCTATACTAGAAGTCAAATTGAAGAAGTTCTAGTCTGGTGAACAAGAACAGAGCATGCAGCAAGGTCTGACAATTAGGTCTGGATCTCTCAGAGGGTGTAGCTCAGCAAAGTGCAGACTTGGGCAAGTTGAGAGGAGTATCATGTCTACTATATTCTAGAGATTGAGCCTTCGGTGATGAATGAGTGAAAAGATATGAGCATCTAAGTGTTGGGTTCCTGATAGGCAGAGTAGACTGAGGAAGAACTGACCAACAGAGCATCAGGTTTTAATCTAGATGAGAAATTGGTGGTAATCAAGCTATTTGAGGGATCATACATGGTTGGCCGACATGATTGATGACTTCTATGTCTATGTTTTTGATACGCATCACATTTTAAGCATGGACTTAGCTGACAGTATTTCTGTTGTTGACTAGAAAAATGTTGAAATCCTTGGTGCAAATATATATACCAGATTGATTTCGATATGAAGGTGTGTGTGTGTGTGTTGAAATAGTGTGTGAGGAAAGGTAGAGAGAAGTGTCGAACTAGAAATACAAGTCTGGTATGTGATAGAACATAAGCACTAAAGCAGAGGAAGAATGAAGTGCAGTAGATCAGTATATTGAGCCTAACTAGAACTAAACCTTAGCATATGTGGATGCCTCTCATCAATTCAAACACTTGGTTACCTTCCATAAACATTGTAGACAGTAAGTCTCTTGTAGGCAGTGTGCCTCTTGTGAGTAGTGTGGTCAGGCAGTGAGCCCTAATTGGCAAGTGCCATTTTGTACTTCTTATTCTTTTAATAGAGAATACAATCTTGGGTTAGTCACCCCATGGTTTTTCCCTTAAGAGGGTTTACCATGTAAAAATCCTTATGTTATGTGTTGATTTTATTTCTTCTCTCATGATTATATATGCTCTTATGTTTTGATGCTACACTAATATTAAAGAAGAAAAGAAAGTTAATATTTTTAAGATACCTAATTCACCCCCCTCTCAGTTATCTACCATGTTTCCAACAATTGGTATCAAAGCTAAGTTCCTCTAAACAGAGCCTAACAAATTGAGGAAGATCTAGGAATCTCAATGGATATGTATGGTATGAAGGAACAACTTCAGTCTACCCTAGATGATCTTGAGCAATCTCACTCTGAAGTTAATAACCTGAGAAAAAGACTCAAACAAGCTGATGATTTCATAAATGAGCTAAAAGAAAAACTAAGCATCTCTATGAAAAAGAGAAAGGAACTACTTCAACAATTAGCAAGTCAAAGTGAAGCCAATGTTACTAATGAAGATTTGAATGAGAAAAACAAGCTATATGAGAAGCTATCAAAAGAAGTCATTATGGTAAGGCATGAAATGGAATCAAGGGTTATGATATTCACCTAAGAAATTGAAGAGAAAAGAAAAATTGAAGATAATCTAAAACAATCTCTCAAGGAGAAGTTAGAGGACTGCCACAAAATGGATAGAATAATCAGGCATCTGGAATCTGATCTTGAAGAAGCTAGAGATAATGAAGAACAACTTGAGATTTAGATACACACTCTTAAACAAGATCTTCAAACAACAAATGAATACAAAGAAAAATTCAAGAGAAGTTCATCTCAACTTGAAGTTCTTGAAAGCCAAAAGAGGGTACATGACAAGCGTGGTTTGGGTTATGAGAAAGGTGAAAGCTCTAGATCCGGTCAGAAGAACTCAGGATCAAGAAATCAAAGAAACAGGCCTAGAAGACCTCTGGTAAGGCAACCAAATGTTCAAAGATATCCATCCTTCAATGGATACTGCTATAATTGCAACAACTCCATTCATAAAGCAACTCAGTGCAGAAGAAGAATGAATCAGAATAATTCATCCTTCTCCGAACAGTGTTTTAACTATAAAAGGTATGGTCACAAATCTCATGAATGTAGAAATATGCAAATAAACAATTCATTCAATGGTAGATGCTTTGCATGCAATAGAATGGGACATATGGCTAATCAATGCAGATCAAGAGGATATCAGACAAATATGCAAAGAAATGTTGTTTGCTACAATTGCAATAGATGTGGTCATATTGCCAAATTCTGTAGAAGTAAGATTCAGGATAAAAAGGGTCTGGTGCATCATAATCAAAATCAAGATAAAAGAAAAGGCAAAGTGAATGCGGATGAAGTTCAAAGGGAGATGAACAAGATTTGGGTGAAGAGGAATACATAAAATGTTGGGGATGGATCCGTACCACAATTTGGTGCTGATAATTCTTCTAAAAATTAAAACAGATGAGCTCTAGCTCAGTGGGAGTCACAAAGCAAAGTAAATTCCCCCAGCCAATCAATTGGTGCCTAAATTTGGCACATAGAATGATGCGGATTAAAGGGTTCTCAAAGAAATATCTAAATAACCCTCGGTAAAAATATGAAAGATCCGCATAGAGTTTTGAAGAGTTTAATCATCCAAGATTGATCTAGTTTGATAGCCATCTGATAAAAGCAGGATTCTCACAGCTAGATCTGGTATGATTCAAAATTAAAATATCTTGACTTGTAGATAAATGGCTTGATTGGAGGAGAGGAGAGACATTGTCAATTATCACTAAAATTGATTACAAGTGCACCTTAGTGATTTGGAAAGATCTCTCTCAGAACAAGGAAGAACAACGGAACCAGAATAACTTAAGTTGTGCATTTATTTCTATAGGAAATTAGGGTTTGCATAGAGATAAAAGGGGTTCTTTATTCATCATTTGCACATTTGCATTCAAGAAGAAGAAAGGAAGAGCTCTACATCAAGATTGTTTCAACCTTCTCAAAGATCAACCACAGAATCTGATCTTCTCGACTCATTTTGTGAACCCTAGAAGCGTAAAAAGGTATTTTCATTTTTGAATATCTCTCTCTGAATCTTTTGAAGATGGCTACTCCAAATGTTGTTAAGATCACTAATAGGCCGCACCCAAAGTTCAAGAAACACCCCTACAAATCCGTAGAAGTTGATCCCTTAGGTGCCTTCTCTAGCATTCCACATGGGGTTTTGCACGTAGAAGATGTTAGGGTGTACATACATTCCAATATTGAGGAATTTGGGAATCCAAGCTGATGGATATCTATCACAAACAATTAATAGATGAAATGTTTGAACTTAAACCTTAATACAAGGCCCTCCAGGACAAACATTTTGGACATTGCATCCACTTTCCCTATTTTGCAAAGATGAATGGGTCCGTATGTTCTTAGCAAAATACATGACAACTTCATGTGGTTGATAAGGCCAATCAAGATAACAAAAGATGTCATTAGGACAGTAACCGGATTGCACTCATCCGGTGGTTTGCCTACTCTCAAATCTGTCAAGAACCAGATAGTAAGTGAGGCTACTAGATCAAAGTTTGACAAGAGAGCAATGACAATAGAAGATATCACAGATCCAGATATCAAATTTGAATCTATGATAATTGGCTATAAAATATATCACTCCACCAGGAAGAATTCTATGTCCTGAACTACAATATACATTGCATATCAGATGCCAAGGGAAAATGCAGATTATGATCTATGCAACCTTCTCCTAAACCAACTGTTAGAAAACTTACAGAAGATAAAGAAGGATAAGAAGAACTCATTTAAGTATGGTGGCCTAATACTATGTCTCTTCTTTTACTATATGAATGAGCTACCTGGATCAAGTGGTTGGGTATGGCAAAATAATAGACTGGTTGCCATGCAAATCAGAGATTATATGTATGGGCTTGGTGATGCCAAGGCTCAAAGTACAGCACTCTGGGGATACTTCAAGAACTTCCAAAGTATGATGCAGGCTAGAGAAAGAATCCCCCAATCTCTAGTTGAAAAATACAAGGATACAATGTGTTTTATGGTAGACACTGATCAATGCCTAATGGAGGTAGTGGAGCCCAGAACAGTTTGGATTATGCCAATGGGATATGAGGTTGATGAGAAAATCTTGGAGTTGCATATTCAACATTTATTGAGTCAGTCTAAGGACCCTAAGGTAGAAAGGTTTGGAACCTTTGAAGAATTGAGTGTAAAGATTCATGTTGAACTAAGGCAACCTAAAATAAAAAGAAAAGTTAAAAAGGAAGTAGAGAAAATCACCAAGGGATATGGGATATCAAAAGAGGTAGTTGATGCAAATAGAGAGAAAGTAGAAAGAGTTGAGAAAGAGAGACAAGAAGTAGAAAAAGAAAGTGTTCTAGTGCAAGCCCCCTCCTGGACTAGATCCTCAAAGAGCTCTGCACCTGCCACCTCTAAGAGCCCAAAAGCCCCAAAACTGGAAGCCAAGACATTCGGAAAGGGAGAGAACAGAACAAAGACAAAGGCCACAAGGTCATACACAAGCCAAAAGGATGATGAAAAAATAGAGTCAGATGAGGAAGTTAAGAAAATGAGGAAGAAGAAGAAAACATCCAAGGAATCCTCTACCAGTACAAACAAAGAAGAAGAGGAAGAAGAATTTGTTGAAAGGCCTACTCTCTCTATTGATGATATCATCAAGGTAGTCACTATGGATGGGAACCTACAACCAGTCACAGAATTTTATGATGATTACAGTGATACTAACAAAAGAATTTTGGAGGAAGCCATAGTTAAGTACCTAAACATTTATAATAAAGCATTCATTGAAATCATTTCCCTAATTCCCAAAAGTCTAGAGAAGGTACTTGAACTCAGAAAGGAGAATGCCAAGGAAAAGGATTTAGAGATCTGAGAATAGATTGCAATTCATCTCTATCCTTCCATTACTCCAAAACAAATGACCATGATCTTTAAGGACTGCAAGGATGAGTTCTGGAGCAAAGCCAGAATGAACAAACTTATGCTTGGAGAGACTGATTAGGTGGCAAAAGAAACATAAAACATCCTCTGAAATGCATTCAAGAAATTCAATCTTCCTATTATAGAGGACATAGATGAAGAACCTTCTTCCATGGATGTCGAAGGATTAAGTGCATCAAAGAAAGAATCTACTGAGAAAATTATAGAAGGGAAAAAAGAGATGGATGAGAAGAAGACTAAGGACTTGGATTTCTCTGTCCTAGAAGAAGAAGTCCATGAAGAAGTTAACATTTCTCTTCTAGATCCCCCTATAGACTCTAGAATTGAAGGAGAAGGAAGAAAAGAGGAGAAATTGAGTCAAGTAGAGGAGGAAAAGGGATGAGAAGAAGAACACACAAAGAAGATCTCTGATGACAACTCTGAGGCTGCAAAAGGAAAGAAGACTCTGTCACCAACAAGAGACACTGCAAAAGCAGTGAAAAACTTCTTGACCAAAGAGATGATAGGAATAGATGAACTAGAACTCTTTCAAGGACCACTCAATTTTGATTCTCTCTCTTCGGTCCAAACCATGAAGATAGCATCCTTTGCCCAAGCTAAAGCAAAAGAAAAGCTTCTAAAGTCTCACATGGAAGACGGTGAACTAATAGAGATTGCATTTGGGATGCTGGAGAAGATCATGCCATCCTTCCAAAAGGATCCTTTGGCCTCTCCATCTGGTAACTTGAAATCTTTGGTTAACTCTGTTACCACCCACTTTGCTTCTTTAGAGAAATCGACTGAAGAGAAAGTCTGGAAAGAATTTTTGGGAAAGAGATTCACTAAAGTGCAGGGACTCATAACTAATGACAGGAGGACCCTGTATATTGGGATAAAGAGCCTAGAAAATGCTCTTAAAGATGGTAGAGAAATGTATAAATTTTTTCTATCTTGGTCCACAGTGAGAGAAGACATTGCAAAGATGGTGGAAGAACAAGAGAGTAAACTGTCAAGTTTATCTCGTAATTTTGATCCTCTCACCTCATCCATAATGAATCAAGAGTGCCAAGCTCTTGCCACTATAAATGAAATAAAAAGGCTTGAGAAGGAGAAGAAGAATAGAATAAGCAGGATAAGTGAACTAAGAGGGATAATTATCCCTAAGTTAGAGGCAATGCATGAGGCCTTAATTGATGCTCAGACCACAACCTGGACTAGTGATCTGGTAGACTTGAGAAGGGCATAAGCTTTTGCATTTTTGTTGAGTGGTCACATCTCAATTTTGGGCAGGATGAAGCAGAGTTGGACAATAAAATTTGTCTAGTTGAAGACCACTTTTGTGGATATACTTAAGTATATGTAAGTATAACATGTATATATACTTATGCAGCTATCTATAGGTTGATTTTTACAAATTTTGGTGTGTATATTCCACCCTTTTCCATTGATGTCAAAGGGGGAGTGAGAACTAGTGAAAAATGTGGAATCCAGCTAAGAGGAAGCTCTGGTAAAAATGTACATAAGACAGAGCATTAGCCAAAGGGGAGTTTGTTACGACACTTAGTCATTTTTCACTAAGCATTGCCATCAATGCCAGAGGAGGAGATTGTTGGCAAGAGACAATGTGTGGCTTCATGATTGTTGTCATTGATGGCAAAAAAGTTTATCCCACACATCCACAAAGCTTAGTATGCCTATACCGGAAGTCAGATTGAAGAAGTTCTAGTCCGGTGAACAAGAACAGAGCATGCAGTAAGGTTTGACAATCAGGTCTGGATCTCTCAGAGGGTGTAGCTCAGCAAAGTACAAATTTGGGCAAGTTGAGAGGAGTATCATGTCTACTATATTCTAGAGATTGAGCCTTTGGGGATGAATGAGTGAAAAGATATGAGCATCTAAGTGTTGGGTTCCTGACAGGCAGAGTAGACTGAGGAAGAACTGACCGACAGAGCATCAAACTTTAATCCAGATGAGAAATTGGTGGTGATCAAGCTATTTGAGGGATCATACATGGTTGGCCAACATGATTGATGACTTCTATGTCTATGTTTTTGATATGCATCACATTTTAAGCATGGATTTAGCTGACAGATCAGTATTTAGTAAATATCTTGAGTATTCCGGTTGCCGACTAGAAAAATGTTAAAATCCTTGGTGCCGATAAATATACCAGATTGATTTTGGTATGGTGTGTGAGGAAAGGTAGAGAGAATTGTGGAAGCAGCAATACAAGTCTGGAATGTGACAAAACATAAGTACTAAAGCAAAGGAAGAAGGAAGTGCAGTAGATCAGTATATTGAGCCTAACTGGTACTAAACCTCAGTATATGTGGATGCCTCTCATCAGTTCAAACACTTGGTTGCCTTCCATAAACATTGTAGATAGTAAGTCTCTTGTAGGCAATGTGCCTCTTGTGAGCAGTGTGCTCGGGCAGTGAACCCTAATTGGCAAGTGCCATTTTGTACTTATTCTTTTGATAGAGAATACAATCTTGGGTTAGTCACCCCATGGTTTTTCCCTTAACAGGGTTTCCCACGTAAAAATCCTTGTGTTATGTGTGTTGATTTTATTTCTGCTCTCATGATTATGTATGCTCTTATGTTTTGATGCTGCACTAATATTAAAGAAGAAAAGAAAGTTAAGATATTTAAGATAATTGATTCACCCCCCCTCTCAGTTATTTGCCTTATTTCCAACAGTCTGCGTTACCATTATTTAAACCTCATTGTCTCTAGATTTCAAAACATTTCCACTTTGTTCCTCATAGCAGCTTTCACTACTTCTGCTCTTGCTGTCTCCGCCTTCGCTCATTCCATTTATTCTGTGGTGTCTATGACACCCCTAAATATGACAAAACCAAACCTAAAATTAGGGAATATTCCCTGTACTTTCGACGGGTATGTGCCACCTCACCCAGATGCACCAATCATGAATTGCAATGACTATGAAGACTCTGACTATGAACAAGACCAAAGAGAACCTAGACATTCTCTATGTTTTAACAATCCTGCTTGGGAACATAACCCTGCCATACCAAATGTGCCTCACAAAGATAAGAGGATTCAACTAAGATCAGAAATCCATCGGCCGGATCAACTATCCATGAGTACCTCGAGTACTCATCTTGATGAGGAAGTAAAAATGTTAGAAAGACACTTACAAGAGGCAAGAGATGCTCAAGAAGCATTAATAGTTGCCCTACGGGAAGAACAAAGAGAAAATGTTGTGTGAGAAGAAGCACAGAATCATGACAACACTCGAAGGGAAAACCTTAGAAATGAGGAGATACCTAGAGGTCCCACTCCTGCAGACCTATTTATGACTCTAGTACAAAGAATTAGAACACTAGAAGCAAAGCAACCTACTCCATAAAGAAGATAGAAGCCGTATGACAATATCAAAATGGAACAAGACTAGGGGCATCTAAGAATCCCCCTATCTCAACTACTACTCAAGAAATACAAGCAATGACACATTTCTGAATGGGAACCCTCCTATTCAGAACAATCAAGCAATGCTAGGAATCCAAGCAAATTAGACAATGGGTTACCAAAACCCCCTATAGGATTAGTGCTATCGACTCCTCAATCATAAAGTGTCTTTTCAGGCACATACCTAGAGTACCTAAAAGAACCACTTGACTTAAACATAAGAAATATTTAGTTGCCTAGACCGTTACTTGATCTCCCAAAGTTCAAATGGGAGGGTGATCCAAATTCGCATATCAAATCTTATGCTACTGTGATAAGAGAACTCCCTTAGGATGGGGTTGTCACTAAGATCTTTCCAAAGACCCTAGAAGGAATAGCTCTAGATTGGTACTATCGCCTACCAAAAGATTCAATACACTCTTTCAAGCAATTAATTAGAGAGTTTGTCATGACTTTTGACATGAACAAACTTGTAAAAATAGGAATCGGGCAATTCTTAGCCATGAAATAAGAACCAAACGAATCAATAGCCCATTTTGTTACTTGATGGAGACAAGTGCTCTATTCTTCAACTAGTGCTCCAAACATGGACCATCGTGAGTTATGTAACCTTTTCTTGCATGCCTTAAACAAAGATATGAGAGAAGATGTTTAGAAGTTACCCTACAAGTCCTACGAAGAGGCCTTGCAAAGTACTTTAAGAATCAACCAAGAAACCATTGATAGTGGTAGAATGGTCTACGGGTCAAATGGAAAACTGCCGAGGGAGAACATAGGAAACAATGCCCCTGTTGTTAAGATTCTCAAAAACAATAGAAAAGCAACAACAGATGGGGTGACAGATCAACCCTCTATCAGGAAAGTACGAGATTATTATAATGAAAGAGACTATTACCCTCCCAATGTCAATGCAATTGATCATCCAAGAAAGAATTAATATTTTCCAAGGGACAATTATTAGAGTTGGAATCATAATCAAAATGGTAATGATAGAAGGTATGAAAGACCCCATATGAGTACAATCAATTTTGTTCTTTTCATAGAACTAGGGGGCATAGCACAGAATCCTATAGAGAATATAATAGATTCATAGCAAGACTACCAAAAGATCAATAATGGTTGTTGTTAGAGATGTTCTTGAACCCGCAAGAGGTCACACTGGATAACAAGGGCACAAGACAAACCCAAGGCCCGATAGCTCCATAGAATGCTAACATGAGAATATTTTAGGACCCATTTCCTATGCATAAGGATATAGAAGCAACAAATCAAAACAAAGTAGCCCAAGGTAACAACACCAATATACCACTACAGTTAGGACAAAAAGGAGAAGCTAGGATGTTGGGGTTGGTTGAAATACTACATAATGAAGAAGAGGAAGGAGATCTTGAGAATGAACAAAAGGAAATACATGAAAGCACCATCTCGGTGGTTGAGACGATACCATCACCAATTGGACCTTATGAACTCATCAAAGATTTAAAGAAAACCTATGGACACATATTATGTTCATTGTACTTCTTAGGAATTCCCCCTCACATCGCTCAACACTATTGAAATAAATAGGGTTGAAGTATCTCGATCAAATTACACCTCCACCTAGTGAGCAAATCAACCATACGGATTTTGACATAAGTGGTGGAGAGGCACCCACAGGTCTTCATGCTTTCAAGGGGTCATAAGTTAAATTTTGGTTTTGTTTTTGTGTTTTTCATATAATGAGGTCTTCTAAGACCATTTCATATATGTTGGAGTTGGGTTTGAGTCATTAGGAGTAAGTTGGAGTCTAAATGCCTTATAAGTGTCAATGTTGCACAATGTTGTCAAATTGCACGTTGGTGGAATATGAACATTTGTAATTTGAAAACTTGGTTGAAAACCATTGGAAAATGGTTGCACATGTTTAAAAAGGCCTTGCATGGTTGACACAAAGGTAGGGGGATTATAAAATGATGAAAAAAATTTAGGTATTTGAAGTTTTGATAAATAAAACCATTGTTTTCTATGCATTTTTTCTGGAACAGTCCTTTATTCTTTCACATGGTACGGATCTGTACATCCTTGGTATGACCTACATGTGGTATGGTTGGAAACATATTTGATTTACCTTTCTAATTATTATTTTTGGTTTATTTTGATCATGTTTTGTGAAAGTTATGATCAAATTAGTGATTGTCACTTCTAGATTTTTACTATTTTTTCAGCAAGAAACTTGTTTGGAATAGAATGGTATGACCTTGGAAAGCAAAGGGTAGGCATGTGGATGATAGATATATGAAATACAAAATGTTTCCTTTTTGTTTAGAGTCATTTCATCCAGTTTTACAAAAGTTATAGCATTTTTTGTGATAACAGTCCTAAATCCTGTCTAGGATTCCTAGTTTAGAACAACCTTGTTTTTCCCTCATACGTCTCAACAAATACATGGGTTGGATGCTAGGAAGAATGCATTATTGTTCGATTGAATGGCCCGACCATTGCCCATTACACCTGTTGATCCAACTGGTGTGCCAAGCATGTAGTCCGAGTGAGGAATGAGAGGACCTATAGATGCCTGCATATTCACGCACGTTCGATTGTTTGCAAGAAAGACCACTGAATCTGCTGATCAAGGGACAGATGCAGTGTATATAAACGTGTAAAACTTTCTCAATATGGTAAAACAGCTGAGTTTCTCCGGTGAGCAAACCTCCCCCCGTGATGAGAAGCTAGAACAACACGCTTCTCTTAATGCTTTATGGCAGCAAAACTAGTTCCTCTAGGCCGAGTGGGGGGAATGGTAGGGAGGTTGGGGTGGGGGCCCCTACCCCTCACTAAAACTTAGTTTCAACCACGGCCATTGGATAGATAGGGCTCAGTCTATCTCCCGAAGGCCCCCCGAGGGTTCTAGGTAAACCCTCAGGAGGAGATAGTCGAAGGTCTTTCCCATCATAGTCTAATAGTCTGTCATCTTCCAATGACAACGAAGGGTCCAAGGGAGTTGTGAGGCCGGCCTAGTTTCATCCCTACTATCTATAGGCCTCACCCCCCCCCCCACCCCGCTACTATAGTTATAGTTATAGTCATAGTCATAGTAGGGCCCTGTCATCAATCGAATGGCACCAAGGTTCGAAGGTCTCCAAGCATTTGATGGTTCGATGTGTCATGGTTCAGCTAGAGTCATGGTCTGGGGGAAGGAGCCCTACCATTCATAGGGCCCCTACCATTCATAGGGGTGGGAAGGCCTATACATCTATTACTATTAATACCCTATACACCTATTAATACCATACCCTCTATATTAATAGTATTCAGAATGGGGTACTCAAAATGGGTTTACTAAATACTTGTGCATTCGCTCCAGGTGCTAGAGAATAGGTTGCCCCCATATATCTGGCTCTGCTTTCCGATTGGCACTCTCAATCAATCTACTTCGCCCCTATATATATATGGCGATTATCCGGTTACTGTCGATTCGAGCTTGGGTAGCTACTGTCCCATGGTGCTATCCCCTATCTATATAATAGGGCACTCGTAGAGATATAGATAGGGCTATTGGGTGCTCGTCAACATCACTAGGGTGGAATAGCGGGGTAGTAGTTAGTCCCTCAAGGCACCTAATTACCAGTTAGGTTCCTCCCCTAGCCCCTTAAGGCAATTTAGGTTATTCAGGTTAGGTTTCTCCCAATGGCTACTTTCTAGATATGGCAGAATAGAGGGCTGCTTCGGAATAGTTCCCAATAGATATATTGTCGGATCCTTCATTCACTTGGCTAGAAGGAAGGATGTTGGATTGTTTGGTCCATCCTTCACCCCCAGTTACCCAGGTTACCTGGCCAGGCCAATGCAGAAGAAAGAGCCTAACAGGTTAAGTTACCTGGCCAGCCTCCCAACTATAGAAAACCAGGGTTGGGTGGGACAATTGAACCCCCCACCCATCCCCACACACACCCCGATTAATTGGATTGTTCAGAAGAGTTAAGATTGGTCGGTGCAACTATGGCAGGTTGGGAGGAGTTCTCACTCTTTCTCCCGAAAGTAATTGCTGCTCTAGAATTCAATTACTAAACTGTAGGATTGTCCAATGAGGTAGGATTGTCCTTCATTGTCATTGGATTGTTTGTCTCGCCCATCTCCTATTTGATTGGGGTTCACCCTCACAGAAAGAAAGTTAGGTAGTGGGGTTAACCCTCCGAAAAGAAGAACTAACTGGCTACTAGTTGGAAAGAGGGTAACTCCAATTAATAAGCCTGCTAAAATAAGCTAGAGTCACATTTGGGAACTATAGGGTTGGTTCCCAGTGTTTATCGATTCTATACGTAACATGCCAGAAAACTATTATTCCCTCCCACGTAAATGGCATCAGCCTACTTATGGCATCAGCCTGCTAGAAGAACGAATAAGGAACTAGAGGGCTAGATTAGATTTGCCAGATTCTATACGTAACATGCCCACAACTAATCTACCTCCAAGTTATTCTAGCAGGCTGATGCCATAAGGGGGGCCCCTACTATTTGAAAGAGCTAGCGAGCTGATGCCATTCACTTTTTTTATTGTAGGGCTATTCGGGGGCCCCTACTATTTGACCACCCACCCTGCCGAGTAGTTGGCATGTTACGTATAGAATCGAGAAAGGCTTAGGCTAGCCATAGAATAGTTATGACCGAAATACTCTATTTGCTGCCCCCATGTTTTAGGCTTTAAGGATTGAAGGCTTGTGAGGAAAAAACCACCAAATGATGCTTTAGGGTTTTAAAGATTAGTTGATTGAGGTTGTTTTAGAGTTGTCCACCCCTGCTCTGCATCAAATTGCCAACCACTTCTTGTTTTGCTCTCTCAAAAACCTGCTGCATCTCAAGTTCCATTCTTTTTTTCCATTTGTTCCAAGATTGGCTCAGCCTTGTTATCTCTTGTTGAATATTTATCTATTCTTCTTTCTCATTTTTCTTCTTCATCTCACTTTTCTCTTGTTTCTTTCTTGGCACCTCCTTACTCTACAAGTCTCCACAGACTAATTTTCTCAACATTTCCATTCTTATTTTTTAAGCAAGTCTCTTTCACCTTGCTTCTTCTCAATGCTTGTTGTCTCTATGATACCTCACCTTAGGCCCCTTTCTTTTCCCTTGGCCTAGTCTTTTGGCATCCAGGTTCTTCCTTCAACCTGAAAAAAGACAATACACAAATTCTAAAAAAAAATTATCTTGCCCAGGTCTTCGGGCTCTAATACCAATCTGATGCAGAACAAGGGTGGACAACTCTAAAAGAATCTCAATCAACTAATCTTTGAAACCCTAAAGCATCATTTGGTGGGTTTTTCCTCACAAGCCTTCAATCCTTAAAGCCTAAAACATGGGGACAACAAATTGAGTATTCCGATCATAAATTTCAATGCAAGCACGATATCAAAAATGTAAACACAGTTCTAGATACATTATTTAACATATCTCAAAATGGGCTAGGGCTGTTTTGTATAGATTAGGGAAAAACAAGGTTGTTCCAAACTAGGAACCCTAGGAAGGATGTAGGACTATTATCACCAAAAATGCTCTAACTTTTGCAAAACTCAATGAAATGACTCCAAACAAAAAGGAAAAGGAAATGTTTTTTTAGAAAGAAACTTGTTTGGCACAAATTTGTATGATGTTGGATGGAAAGGGGAAGGCATGCGGAATACATAACTTTTCCTTTTTGTTTGCAGTCATTTCATTGAGTTTTGCAAAAGTTAGAGCATTTTTTGTGATAACAGTCCTAAATCCTTCCTACGATTCCTAGTTTGGAACAACCTTGTTTTTCCCTAATCCGTACAAAACAACCCTAGTCCATTTTAAGATATGTTAAATAATGGCCAAATGGGTATCTAGAACAGTGTTTACATTTTTGATATCATGCTTGCATTGAAATTTATGACTGAAATACTCAATTTGTTGCCCCCATGTTTTAGGCTTTTAGGATTGAAGGATTGTGAGAAAAAAACCCACCAAATGATGCTTTAGGGTTTCAAATATTAGTTGATTGAGGTTTTTTTAGTGTTGTCCACCCCTGTTCTACATCAGATTGGCATCAGAGCCCGAAGATCTGGGCAAGATAAGTCTTTTTTTGGAGTTTGTGTATTATCTTTTTGTAGGTTGAAGGAAGAACCTAGATGCCAAAAGACTAGGCCAAGGGAAAAGAAAAGGGCCTAAGGTGAGGTATCACAAAGACAAGAAGCATTGAGAAGAAGAAAGGTGAAAGAGACTTGCTTGAGAAAGAAAAATGGAAATGTTGAGAAGATTAGTCCGTGGAGACTTGTAGAGTAAGGAGGTACCAAGAAAGAAACAAGAAAAAAGAAGAGAGAAAAGTGAGATGAAGAACAAAAATGAGAAAGAAGAACAGATAAAATTTCAACAAGAGATAACAAGGTTGAGCCAAGCCTTGGAACAAATGGAAAAAAGAATGGAACTTGAGATACAGTAACTTTTTGACAGAGAAAAACAAGAAAGTGGTTGGCAATCTGATGCAAAGTAGGGGTGGACAACTCTAAAACAACCTCAATCAACTAATCTTTGAAACCCTAAAGCATAATTTGGTGGGTTTTTCCTCACAAGCATTCAATCCTTAAAGCCTAAAACATGGGGGCAACAAATTAAGTATTTTGGTCATAACTTTTAATGTAGGCATGATATCAAAAATGTAAACATAGTTCTAGATACCCATTTGGCCATTATGTAACATATATTAAAATGGGCTAGGGTGTTTTTGTACAAATTAGGAAAAAACAAGGCTATTCCAAACTAGGAACCCTAGGCAGGATTTAGGACTATTATCACAAAAATGCTCTAACTCTTGCAAAACTTGATGAAATGACTCCAAACAAAAAGGAAAAGTTTTTTATTTCATATATATATATATATCATCCAAATGCCTTCCCTTTTCTTTCCAAGGTCATACAAATCTGTGCCAAACAAGTTTCTTGCTGAAAAATTAGTAAAAATCTAGAAGTGACAATCACTAATTTGATCATAACTTTCACAAAACATGACGAAAATCAACAAAACTAAAAGAATTAAAAAGGTAACTCAATTATATTTTCAGCCATACCACATGAAGGTCATACCAAGGCTATATAGATACATACCATGTGAAAGAATAGGATTCTTCTAGAAAAAATGCACAGAAAACAAGGATTTTATTTATCAAACTTCAAATACCCAATATTTTCTCATCCTTTTATCATCCCCCCTACCTTTTTGTCAACCATACAAGGCCTTTTTAAACATTTACAACTATTTTCCAATGGTTCTCAACCAACTTTTCAAATTACAACTATTTATATTCCACCAATGTACAATTTGACATCATTGTGCAACATTGACACTTATAAGACATTTAGACTCCAACTTACTCCTAATGACTCAAACCCAATTCCAACATATATGAAATGGTCTTAATACTTTATTACATGAAAAACACAAAAACAAAACCAAAAGCTAACTTCTGACCCCTTGAAAGCATGTAGACCTGTGGGTGCCTCTACACCAATAAGCCCACTAAATTCTGAGCTCAAAGACCTAGGTTTCCTCTTTGAGTTAAAACAAATGCCTTCCAAGGTAGAATTAACCAAGAAAAGAGACCCTATGATGTACCTACAAGTGTGGATCTATGATACTTATATCAAAAGAACACTAATTAACAATGGTGCAACAATAAACATAGTTCCATTCTCTCTTTTAGAGAGAATGGGTTATGGGCACACTAATACGACTGCTTCTTGAGACACTCTAAGTGGGTATGATAATTTAATAGCTGATACCATAGGAAAGATCACACTTGTTGTAATTCTAGGACCTAATATTGTCCCAACCACATTTTATGTCATCAACAAGGACACGAGATATAATCTACTTTCTGGGAGACCATGGATACAAAGGATGAAGGTTGTGCCATCTACGTTATTTTAGGAGGCTTGATTCCTACATTTAGTGAAAGTGTATGTTGTGAAAGGGGATCCAGAACCTTTTAGCATGATAAAATCAAACACATCAAACAAAAAGATAGGCACCCCCATAGATTATGAACTTCCTACAAACAATCTTTCAATTCCTAGTCCTACGCCACAATCAATATTCATCAAGAGGAAAGAGATCCTAGAAAAGACAATAAACAATGCAAGGATGAAAGCCTTAGAAAGCGAGGCATTACCAAAGCAAAAATAGGTTATTCCTAAAGAAATGGTAGTGAAAATCATTGAATGGATAGAGAATGATAGACCTCTCCAATTCCCTTTGGAAGTACTCATGATCAATGCACAACCGAGTTACAAACTCTTTCCTTGCATAGGGGAGAAGCCTCATAGAACTGAAGGACTAGTGTTCAAAACAACTATGTTAGATTTGAGATATGTAGACCCTCATCTTGTCTCAGATCTTGAAGAAGATGTGACAGAGAGTTATACTCCTCTATCACCCTTGAGTGAATCACGTGTCCCAGAAACACTAGAAGAAAGTGAGTCGTATGAACCTCTCACACCCACAGAAGAGTCATATAGACCATTAACACCAATGGAAGATGTACATTCTATTGACAATGAATCTACCAACATGATAGGAGTTCTCCCAAGGATGTTCATGGTATCTCAACCACAAGTGCAACCCACCACTTTTGGATCAGTGCAATCAAATGAGCTTGGTGAATGGGAAGCACCCTTAGTACAAATTGAAATGGTTTAGACACTTCTGGATGAAGATGAAGAGAGTGAGGGTACATTTCATAAATAATGGAAAATGCGAGTGTCAGTTGAAACTGATGATCCTGTCATCTTTGACTTGTCGAGAAGCTGCATTGGGTATACTATGGATTTGAGACCTGAGCCAAATAGGAGGATGAGCATAAGCTTTGTCCCTTCTGATGAGCAAAGGGAGCCTCAAACTCCCTTTGAACTATTCTAGTTTTTACAAAAAATTCAAGGTAGGCAAGACGTAAAGATTTACATTCAAGAGCAATTTGACATGCTAATGGAATTGCTAAGGTGCAATGGAGTCTTGTATTGGATCCCTTCCCATCAATAAGATTTATAAGATTTTCTCTGTCTCACGTAACCAAGAGGAACCACTAAGATAGAAATGATAGAATCAAACGATAAACCCTACACAATAGGAGAGCTTATCCAAAGAAGAGGTAGCTTGAAAAACAAAAAGAGAAGATGAAAGATAACATTTACAGAGCACTAGAAAGGTTCTTATATGGTTAAGAAGATGTTGGAAACAATTCCTATCTCTTGTGAACAATAGAAGGAGAGGAATTTGACAGAATAGTCAATGCCTTTTACCTCAAGAAATACTATCTTAAAATCATAAAATTCATAAAACATAAAAATACAAAAAAAAAAATCCTAAAAATTATAAAAAATTATAAAAATAAAAAAATGTCAAAAAGTGTTTATTTCTTGCAATTTAGTATCATTCTATTCACCTTGCATTATAGTGAATGATGTTGGGAATTAAGGTGTCTCAACCTTGGTAATTCTTTGCATTTGTAATGTTTGTATTTATTATTCATTGCCTCTATTGTAAATAATTGGAAATTCTACTTTGTCATATTGTGGGATGTGGCACGGTGATGTGTCAATCCTACATGGATTATGACAACTTGGTATTTTGTCCTCACATGACGAGATAGGCATCCCACTTAGTGGTAGCAATATTTTTCCATGTGTCAACATCCTCTATGTTGTGTAAGGAATGTTTGATTGAAACAGTTATGATGGATTCCTATGACGAATCTATGACATGTAAGAGTCAAGAATAGAAGCTTGTAAGACAGGTAATGACATGTGTCATGAATCATCTTTGAATGAGGCATATTTGGGTGTCCCAAGGTGGAATATGATGTGTTGTAAGAGAATATGCTATTTTTAGCATGTGTATGATAGATTCTCTTACAGCTGTAAGTTGTAACCGCTATGATAGATTCTATGACGGTTGTAAGTGTCATAAGAGCATCTGTCATAGCCCATTTTGGAAAGCGGTGACCTCTTTGGGATGGGAGTTATGGACAAGTGTCAGATACATTCTACAATGTTGACCAAGTGTCCCTAGGCATGGGTTTTGGTCCAAGATGCCATATTGGACGCCCATTCCAAGAAAGGTCCAAAATTACCTTGTATGTTCTATTTAAATAGGTGCTTGGAGATGGAGTTTGTATCACAGGTTTACAGGTATTGTTATGCTACCGAATTGACTCTAGATACAAGTGTCGTAGACCATTGAAGCTTGAATTGCAAGTGTATTGGAAACATTCTCTCAGATTTGTTAATACATTGTGCAGGTTTCTGAGTGTGGGGTTTTTCACCCGATAAGGGTTTTCCCCATTGTAAATCTCTATCTGTCTTCTTCTGTCTTCTTTCTGGCTCTTGTGTTTTGCTGCTATATCTCATGTTACTGGTTTAACATTACTATAATAGTTAGGATAAATTTGAATTTGCATAGCTCTCTCCTCAATAGATTAGTGTAGGAAGCATTTCTGCACACCTAGCTTCCTTTTAGTTGGTATCAAAGCTTGATCACCTTTGGTCCTAGTTGTTGGGTAGGGGTTTTTTGAGCTAATCTTAGGTTGAGTGGGAGTCTGTGTAGAGCATTCTATATCTTATTACAACAAGGAGATGGCAAGCACATCAAGAAGGATTGAAGTAGAGAAGTTCAACGGCAATAATTTCGAGCTATGGAAGCTCAAGATGGAAGACATGTTAGTTGACTGAGACCTTTGGGAAAATGTGAATAGAACTAAACTAGATACAATGTCACAAGATGACTAGGATCTCAAGGATCAGAAGGCTAAGGGTCTCATAAGACTTAGTCTTGTCGATTTTGTGTTGTTAAATGTCCATGAAGAGACCACTGCAACACTCCTTTAGAAGAAGTTGGGGGATGTGTATCAAGCCAAATCCCTTGTCAATAAACTTTTCCTGAGAAAGAAGTTGTATTCTCTTTGAATGGAGGACGAAGGATCTGTGGCTAAGCATATGAATGCCTTTAACATGCTAGTTTGACAATTGATATCTATTGGTGTAAAGATGGAGGAGGAGGATCGGTGTATGACCCTACTTTGTTCTCTGTCAGACTCATGGGATCATCTTTTCATGGAAATCGGAAGCACCACATCCACATTCAAAATGGAAGAGGTGATTTCTTCACTGTTATCTAAAGAGATGCTAAGAAAGTCTTCTAAGGTAGCCAAAGAAGCCCTTACAGTTCATGGAAGACCCAAGGAGAAAGGGAAGAAGGACAAGAAAGATGAGAAGGGTAAATCCAAATCCCATGGGAGATCCAAATCTCATGGAAAGTCCAAGGCTCTTTGTTGGAACTGTGGAAAGACCAGGCATTTCTGAAAGGAATGCAAAGAGGAGAAGAAGAAAAAGAAGAAAGCTCCTGATTCAGATTCTGACAAATCACAAGATGATGGTGATGCCTTCATTGCAGCCCTGGCAACCCATGCATCTGATGATGTGTGGCTAATTGACTCTGGTGCATCATTCCACATGACCTCACATTGAGACTGGTTCACTAAGTATGAGGTGTTCGATGGTGGAAAGGTGTATCTGGGTGACGACTCTCATCTGAAGATCATTGGTCATAGAAGAGTCTCTATCTGATTCCCTGATGGTCGAGTGAAGGGGATCTCTGGGGTTATGCACATCCCAAGCTTAGCATGTAACCTACTTTCTGTAAGTAGTTTGAATGATGCAAGTGTGCAGGTTGTCTTTTTGAAAGAAGGATGCAAGATGACTAGAGGATCTATGGTGCTTGCTAAGGGTACTTGGAGAGGTACTCTGTTTCAGCTGGAAGCCTACATTGCACAATGCAATAGTTCTTCTGACTCAAAGAAGAGGGCAACAGTCACTTCATCCCCACCATCTGAATGAGCAGTGAAGAAATCTGTTGTTTCTAGTCTTGATGGTTGTAATTGTGCATTGGAAGTTAAACTTCCTGCAGAAAAGACAATGTTATGGCATAAGAGATTTGGCCACATTGGTGAGAAGGGTCTGCATACCCTGAAAAATAAGAACCTCATTGAGGAGTTAGATGATTGTAATATTGAGTTCCACTTTTGTAAACATTTCATTTATGGAAAACAAAACCGTGTTCAGTTTTACTCGAGTTCTCGTAAGTCTTCTAGTGTGTTGGACCTCATTCATTCTGATGTGTTTGGTCTTGTTAATATTCCTTCATTATCAAAATCTGTATACTTTGTATCTTTTATAGATGATTACAGTAGAAGGACATGGATTTGTTTTCTTAGAAGCAAATCTGAAGTCTATAGCAAGTTTAAGAAGTTTAAAGCCTTTGCTGAAAATCAGACTGGTAAAAAGATTAAATGTTTAAGAACTGACAATAGTGGTGAGTTCTGTTATGTAGAATTCAATAAGTATTGCAAGGAACTTGGGATTGAAAGACATAAGACAACTCCATACACACCTCAGCAAAATGGAGTTATAGAGAGGATGAACAGCACACTGATGGAGAAGGCTAGGAGTATGCTTAGTGGAGTTGGTCTAGAACAAAAGTTTTGGGCTGAAGCTGTTGCCACTACTTGCTATCTGGTAAACAAATCTCCTACATCATCTCTTTTTGGAAAGACACCCATGGAGGTGTGGTCTAGTAGAAAGCCTTTAGTAAGGCATCTTCATGTTTTTGGTTGTGAGGCATATGCACATGTGCCTAGGGAGTAGCGGTCAAAGTTGGAGAACAAAGCTATTAAGTGTATCTTCATTGGCTATAGTGTTGGTGTGAAAGGATACAAGTTTTGGGACCTCGTGGCTGAAAAAGTGTTGTATAGAAGAAGTGTTATCTTCAGAGAGCTTACACCTTCTTCCACTATTTTGCTGCTAGAAGAAAAAGAAAAGAAAGAGGATGTTGTTTAGTTTCCTTTCACCCCTAAGAAGACTGAATAGAAAGACAATGTTGGACCTGATGATGAGGAGAGCTCTAGAAGCTCTGAAAGCTCAGAAGAAGAAGTTGAACCTCAACCTCAACTCTTGAGGAGGTCTACACGGATAAGGAAGCAACCTGAAAGGTTTGGTTTTACATTGCTTGATTCTAGTTGTGCTTATGCTTTGCTCACTAATAGTGATGAACCTAGAACTGTATCAGAGGCTTTGGATATGAAGGATGCAGGCTCCTGGAAGGAGACCATGGAGGAAGAAATGGTTTCTTTGGAAAAGAATCAAACTTGGGACTTGGTGTCTTTGCCTCCTGGATGGAAACCCGTTGGATACAAATGGGTGTTCATGAAGAAGATTGGTGCAGATGGCAGTATTGAGAAGTATAAGGCTAGATTAGTTATGAAGGGG
Organism: Cunninghamia lanceolata; assembly: GCA_027924645.1. Taxonomy (NCBI): domain Eukaryota; kingdom Viridiplantae; phylum Streptophyta; class Pinopsida; order Cupressales; family Cupressaceae; genus Cunninghamia; species Cunninghamia lanceolata. Next base: position 19,088,640 of record BSBN01000547.1, read on the forward strand.
TATTCACAAGTGGAGGGTATAGATTATGGTGAGCTCTTCTCTCCCAATGCAAAGCTGACATCCATTCGATTCCTGTTGTCTCTTGCAGCAGCTTATGACTTGGAGGTAAAACAGATGGATGTGAAGACAACTTTCCTTCACAGTGAGTTGGAGGAGGAAATCTACATGTCACAGCTAGAGCATTACATGGTAAAAGGTAAAGAAATTTTGGTTTGAAAACTTAAGAAGTCTTTGTATGGTTTGAAGTAATCCCCTAGGAGATGGTACTTGAAGTTTGATGCCTTTGTGTTGTCAATTGGATTTGTGAGATCAAAATCAGATCACTATGTTTATTATAAGTTTGATGGTGATCATATTCTCATTGTTGCACTATATGTTGATGATATGTTTCTCAAATTGGGAAGGGTAAGAATATGATTTATGATTTTAAATCTCAGTTGTCAGCTCAGTTTGAAATGAAAGATTTAGGGGCAGCCAGGTACATTCTAGGAATGGAAATTAGAAGAGACAGAACCAACATACAACTTTGGTTAAATCAGAGTAAGTATGTTAAGACCATGTTGGATAGATTCAACATGGGAGATTGTAGACCATTGTGTGTTCCCATTTCCTTGGGGACAAAGTTGTCTATTGAGGATTGTCCTAAATCTCCTAGTGAGGTGGAGAACATGAGCAGAGTACCTTATGCTAGTGATGTTGGTAGTTTGATGTATGCTATGGTCTGCCCAAGACCAGACATTGCCCAAGCAGTGGGAGTCCTTAGTCGATTTATGGCTAATCCTGGATGGGTTCATTGGGATGTAGTTAAGTGAGTGTTAAGATATCTGAGGGGTACTTCTGAGTATTCCATTTGTTGTCATGGTAATGTTTCAAGACCTCCACATTCTATTGATATTCGTGGATTTGTGGATTCAGATTGGGTAGGTTTCATTGATAGCAGGAGATCCACCAGTGCTTATGTTTTTACACTGTTTGGTGGTGCTATTAGTTGGATGAGTAAGCGACGACCTGTTGTTGCTTTGTCCATGACAAAAGCTGAGTATATGGCAGCAACTCATGCTTGTAAGGAAGCCATTTGGCTTAAGTGTTGCAAGTATGGGCCTAACCAGTGTTGTCATTGATGCCAACATACTCCTGTTGCATTAATGATAAGGATTGGATGAGCTGTGTGCTGAGCATATTGAGAAAATTAGTCTCTATCAGGAATAGAGAAGAACAGGGAAGACAGTAAGGTAAAAGTCTGTGATAGGATGAGGATCAGAGGATGTGGTTTAAAAGGTTTGTAGATATGTGTCTTAAGGTAGTCCAGTAGATATTTTAGAGGTATGCATGAAGATCTAAAGAAGTTGTGGCTGTTCAAGTAAAACCAGTTCCGGCAGGTATTCAGTGGTGACAGAGTGAGACAGATAGGACCGGTGAGATCCAAAATTGCATTATAATGTTCTACAAATTTGAGGGAGTGCTAAGGAAGTCTTTGTGGAGTGTCAACTATATTGGTTCATGGCTTGAAGGTCCACAAGCATCTATTCCTTTGTGACAGTAATGACAGACTATGTTCTTGAGGTTCCAGATGAAGGAGAGAAGGATTTAAGTAAGCAGATGAAGTATGGATGTTCTTGGTGATTTAGGCAAGCTTGTGGTGGTCTTTGGATCTTGTCTAGTTCATCTTGGTGGTCCACATTGAAGTTGGAGTTCACTTTTGAAGAACAACTTCTGGATGATGGTGTGCTTCCTAAAATAGGTCGATCAGATGAGTTATACATCTTGCAGATGTTATTGTGGATGTTTGCCAACTTAGATGATCATTCCTAAGTTGATGTCTTGTATAAATAAGGGATTGCGAAGTCATTTGAAAGGTGTCCTTGAGGAGATGAGTATGTGGTGGTGAGGAAGAGAGCAAAAGGCAGAGCAGAAGTATTGGGCCAAAATAGAACTAATTCAAGCATGGTGAAGATGCTATTCTCTAGTTCATGTATGTGATACTTATTTCTTTGTAGAGAGTGTGCCTCTTGTAGGCAGTGTGCTCGGGAAGTGAGCCCTAATTGGCATGTGCCATTTCTTCTTTCTATTCTTCTAACAGAGAATACATTCTTGGGTTAATCAACCTGTGGTTTTTTCCCTTAACCAGGTTTTCCATGTCAAAATCTTGGTGTCTCATGCATTGATATGTTTCTTCTCTTGATTTGTTACATTATGTTTCCATGATTGATTTATTGTCAAGCTTCTAAATTGCAAAGTGGAATTAAGTGTTTAAATAGAAAGAAAGTTTTGCACAACTGATTCACCTGCCCTCTCAGTTGTGTGCCCTAAGTCTAACAATTGGTATCAGATCTAAGTTCCTCTGAAAGGAGCTTAACTGCTTGAGGAGATCCAGGATGTCATCTTACAAGAAGGATAGCCCGAAGTTTGATGGAACCAATTTTAATCTCTAGAAAGGTCGCATGAAATGTCACTTGCAATGTATGGGAATGGCGTACTGGACCATGGCTACAGTATAGTATGTACCTCCACAGGGTCATCTGAAAACCCAAAATGAAATCAAAGATGATAAAAACAATTTGTGGACTATAGAGGCTCTTCTAAGTGCATTATCTAATTCAGAGCTCTCAAATGTTATCGAACTATCGACTGCTTATGAGATTTGGAAAAAACTGGAACTTCTGCATGAAGGAGATCAGTATGTTAAATGTGCAAGGTTACAGAGTCTAAAAGGGAAATTTGAAAATCTGAAGATGAGAGATGATGAAAATATTACTACTTTTATGCCAAGAGTGAATGAATTGGTTTGTGGAATTAGAAATGCTGGTGGAGTCTTGGATGAAAATGAGATTGTTGGCAAAATTCTCAGATCCCTACCTTCTTACAAAATCAAGGCTACTGCCATTGAAGAATTCAGAGCCCATACAACTATCACAAGAGATCAATTGGCTGGGAAATTGGTTGCATTTGAAATGACAGAGTTTGGAGATGAACCCCCCAAGACTGAATCTGCATTCAAAGCCAATGCCTCTGTGAAAGGTAAACAAAGGTTTGATCTGGGTGAGAACTCTTCAAGGAAACTTTCATGGTATGAAAATGCAAGAAAAGCCCTGGAAGAAGAAGAAGTAGAAACTACTCAACTTGAAGCCCTTATTGCAAAGAGACTACCAAGAGGATCCGGTAAGTATGAAGGGAAATTGCCTTTTAAGTGTTTTAACTGCAATAAGATTGGTCATTTTCCCTCAAGATGTCTGGAAAGATTTTCAAGGCCAAATCCTAACAAATCAAGGTTCCAAAAGAATTGTTACTATGTTCATGAAGAAGATGACAATGAAGGAGTAACAGATGATGAATTAGAGACATGAAACAAATCCAAAAATGAATGGGTGTTTATTGCCATCAAGGAAGAAGAACCAATATCGTCTGAATCTGTCAATCATAAAGTTGTAGAAAGAGCTCTAGCTGCCCAAGTTGAAGAAAAGGATGATTGGGTCATTGACAGTGGATGCTCTCGTCATATGACAAGTGACAAAAATAAGTTTGTAGATTTGGAAAGGTATCAAAGAGTAGTAAAGTTTGGTGATAATTCTGCTGGTAGAATAAGAGGTAGAGGAACTATTTCTTTTTATGGAAGAAACAAAACCAGTAATGTATTGTATGTTGAAGGATTGAAGCACAATCTTCTTAGTGTTGGACAGTTGGTGGACAAAGGCTATGATCTCTGGTTCAAGGATGGAAAATGCAAGATCTTTGAAAGCTCCAGAACTGAGATTGCATCTGGTACTCAAACTAAAGGTAATATCTTCCATTTGGCTGGTTCTGGTAAAAGTTACCTATTTGTTCAAGTTAATCAGAGTTGGTTATGGCATAGGAGGATGTGTCATGTAAATTTTGATAATATCATCAAGATAAGCAATACTCAGGCTGTAAGAGATCTTCCAAAATTGGTGAAACATACTAATAGCTTGTGCAAAGAATGTCAATTGGGTAAGCTAAGCAGAGTCTCATTCAAAAGCAAAGAACTGTCTTCTACCAAATTATTGGACTTAGTTCATATTGATCTTTGTGGTCCGGCAAGAATCAGGAATATGTAACGTGATAGATACTTCATGTTACTAATTGATGACTATTCCCGGATGATGTGGGTAACCTTTCTAAAAGAGAAATCAGAAGCCCTTCATAATATTCAAGTCTATGGTAGAGAATGAAACCAGATTAAAATTGAAATGTCTGAGGTTTGATAGAGGTGGAGAATTCACATCTGGTGAGTTCATAGAGTTCTGTGAGAAACATGGAATAAAGAGACATTTGTCTGCTCCTAGGACTCCACAGCAGAATGGAGTAGGGGAAAGAAAGAACCAGACCATCCAAGAAGCATCTAGGACCATGATGATGGAAGCAAATGTTCCTCAGATCTATTGGAGAGAAGCTATCAACACTGCAGTCTATACTCTCAATCGAGTTCAAATCAGATGCAATACCAGTAAGACTCCTTATGAACTTTGGTTTTGTATCACTCCCACTATAAGGTATTTTAGGGTCTTTGGTAGTAAATGTTACATTAAAAGAGATGAAGATCTAGGAAAGTTTGATGCTAGAAGTGATGAAGGAATATTCTTGGGATACTCTACTCAAAGTAAAGCCTACCGGTGTTACAACAAGAGATTGAGGAAGATGATAGAAAGTACAAATGTGAAGGTTGATAAGGGAATTGAAAAACCCTCAAGATTTTATGAATATGATGAAAATGATTAGAATGGTGTTCTGATTCAAGGAGCCCAAGCCTCTTCTGAAAGTCAGATTCAAACTGATCCGGTAAATCAGGAAGAAGAAATAAGTTTTAATGAGCCTGATCAAGAATCAGAAGTACAAGAAATTCCCAAAGTTCCTAGGTATGTAAGATTAAACCACTCTGAAGATCAGATCATAGGTGATAAAAGCAAAGGAGTACAAACAAGAAGGAGAATTGCTCAAGATTCAAAAGAGTTTTGTCTGATTTCAAAGATTGAACCTAAGATAGTGAATGAAGATTACAATGATAAAAACTGGACTAAAGCAATGGAGGAAGAGCTGGTGCAAATAGAGAAAAATCACACTTGGGATCTTGTTCCTAGACCTAGAAACAAGAATGTGATTGGAACAAAATGGGTCTTCCGGAACAAACTGAATGAAGTTGGTGAAGTAATCAGAAATAAAGCTAGATTGGTCTACAAGGGTTACTCTCAAATAGAAGGAATTAATTTTGAAGAAACCTTTGCTCCGGTGGCAAGAATTGAAGCAGTAAGATTATTTTTTGCATTTGTTACATTCAAAGATTTCAAAGTGTATCAGATGGATGTCAAGTCTGCCTTTCTGAATGGTGACTTGGAAGAAGAAGTGTACATTGAGCAATCGGATGGATTTCCATTGTCTAATCATGGTGATATGGTCTACAAGTTGAAGAAGGCATTGTATGGACTAAAACAAGCCCCAAGAGCCTAGTATGAAAGATTGGATAAGCATCTTTTAAAGATTAGTTTCAACAAAGGTACTGCTGACAGTAATTTGTATTTCAAAATTGATCATGAAACATCTTGATTGTTGAAGTGTTTGTTGATGATATCATTTTTAGAGGAAGAGATAGTATGTGTAAAACCTTTGCAAATCAAATGAAAAGTGAGTTTGAGATGTCCATGCTTGGTGATATGAATTTCTTCTTGGGTCTACAAATCACTCAAACAAAGAAAGAAATTTGGGATAGAAGACTCAAAACCAATGAATACTCCCATGGCAACTAGATGTAAATTGAGCAAAGATGATGATTCTCCTAAGGCTGATCAGACAAAGTATATGTCAATGATTGGAGGACTATTCTATCTCACTCAAACTAGACCAGACATTATGTAGGCTGTTGGTCTTGTTACTAGATTCCAGGATGATCCTAGAGAATCTCATGTCATGGCAATCAAGAGGATTTTTAGATATCTAAAATGAACAATTGAGTATGGTTTGTTGTATCCTAGAGATCATGATTTCTCTCTTCATGCATATACAAATGCAGATTGGGCAGGAGATGTTGATGACCGAAAGAGTACCAGTGGTGGAGCATTCTTTTTGGGGAAGAGATTGGTTTCTTTGCTAAGCAAGAAACAAGAGGCAATATCTCTGTCTACAACTAAAATAGAGTATATTGCAATAGCAGGTAGTTGCACTCAATTTTTGTGGATGAAGCAGATGCTAAGAGATATCAAAGTGGAATATAAGGAGCCTATCACAATTTTCTGTGCTAATTCAAGTGCAATTAACATATCCAAGAATCTGGTGTTGCATTCAAAGACTAAACATATATCCATTAAGTTTCATTTTTTAAGAGAGCAAGTGAACAAGAATGAAGTCAGATTGGAGTTTGTGCCCTCCAAGAATCATATTGTAGACATCTTTACTAAACCTCTTCCTAAGGACTCTTTTGAGTATCTCAGGGAGAAGTTAGGGGTTATTGCCTCTCTGGTGATGAACTGAGGTGCATTGAGGTGCATCAATCCAGTGGATATCACAGTCATATCTTGTGATCTAGATTGATGATAGGGAACTGCTACTCAGGGGGAGCAACAGTGATGATTCTAAAGTGTTTGAATTGCAAGCATGTGCCCTTTGCCATTGATGTCAAAGGGGAAGAAAAGACATGTGAAAAACAAGTGGTTGCTGATCAAAGGAGGAGCAGTAAAGGGAGAGAAGACACATGAATGGTTGTTGCTGATAGGGGGAGTTGTGACAGTAAGGAGAAGTTCTTGTCTTGATGGTTAAAACAGTTTTTCACATCATATGTTGCCATCAATGACAAAGGGGGAGATTGTTGCAAGTATGGGCCTAACTGGTCTTGTCATTGATGTCAACATACTCTTGTTGCATTAATGATAAGGATTGGATGAGTTGTGTGCTAAGGATATTCAGAAAATTGGTCTCAATTAGGAACAGAGAAGAACAGGGAAGATAGTAAGGTAAAAGTCCATGATAGGATGAGGATCAGAGGATGCAATTTAAAGGGTTTGTAGATATGTGTCTTAAGGTAGTCCAGTAGAGATTTTAGAGGTTCGCATGAAGATCTGAAGGAGTTGTGGTTGTTCAAGTAAAACCAGTTCTGGTAGGTGTTCATTGGTGACAAAGTGAGACAGATAGGTCCAGTGAGATCTGGAATTGCATTATAATGTTCTACGGATTTGAGGGAGTGCTAAGGAATTCTTTGTGGAGTGTAAACTAGAATGGTTCATGGCTTGAAGGTCCGCAAGCATCTATTCCTTTGTGACAGTGATGACAGACTATGTTCTTGAGGTTCTAGATGAAGGAGAGAAGGATTTAAGTAAGTAGATGAAGTATGGATGTTCTTGGCGATTCAGGAAAACTTATGGCAGTCTTTGGATCGTGTCTAGTTCAGGTTGGTGGTCTGCATTGAAGTTGAAGCTCACTTTTGAAGAACAACTTCCAGATGATGGTGTTCTTCCTAAAATAGGCTGACTGGATGAGTTATACATCTTGTGGATGTTATTGTGGATGTTTTCTGACTTAGATGATCATTCCTAAGTTGATGTCTTGTATAAATAAGGGATTGTGAAGTCATTTGAAAGGTGTCCTTGAGGAGATGAGTATGTGGTGGTGAATAAGAGAGCAAAAGGCAGAGTAGAAGTATTGGGCCAAAATGGAATTGATTCAAGCATGGTGAAGATGCTATTCTCTAATTCATGTTTGTGATACTTATTTCTTTGTAGAGAGTGTGTCTCTTGTAGGTAGTGAGCCTCTTGTGAGCAGTGTGCTCGGGCAGTGAGCCCTAATTGGCATGTGCCATTTCTTCTTTCTATTCTTCTAACAGAGAATACATTCTTGGGTTAATCACCCAGTGGTTTTTTCCCTTAACTGGGTTTTCCATGTCAAAATCTTGGTGTCTCATGCGTTGATATGTTTCTACTCTTGATTTGTTGCATTATGTTTCCATGATTGATTTATTTTTAAGCTACTGAATTGCAAAGTGGAATTAAGTGTTTAAATAGAAAGAAAGTATTGCACAACTAATTCACCTCCCCTCTTAGTTGTGTGCCCTAAGTCTAACATTAAGAGATTGTGTTCTGATATTGGTGTTGATGCAGGTCAGATCACGATCAGTTGTGACAGTCAGAGTGCAATTTGTCTTGCAAAGAATCCAACTTTCCATGCTAGAACCAAGCACATTGATGTTTAGTTTCACTTCGTGAGGGACATGGTTGAGGATGGAAAGGTAAATTCAGAGAAGGCAGATACTTTGAAGAATGTTGCAGATGCATTGACGAAGCTAGTGGGCACAGAGAAGTTCAGATGGTGTTCAGAGTCTATGGGCCTCTCGGCCTATAGCTGTTAAATCCTATTTTTCTATTGGCTCTTACAACGTGTTCGAAAAGTGGGAGAATGTTGGAAATTAAGGTGTCTCAACATTGGTAATTTTTTGCATTTGTAATGTTTGTATTTATTATTCATTGCTTATGTTGTAAATAATTGGAAATTCCACTTTGTCATATTGTGGGATGTGGCACAGTGATGTGTCAATCCTACAAGGATTATGACAACTTGGTATTTTGTCCTCACATGAGGAGATAGGCATCCCACTTAGTGGTATGAATATTCTGCTATGTGTCAGCATCCTCTATATTGTGTAAGGAATGTTTGACCGAAACAGTTATGACAGATTCCTATGATGAATCTATGACATGTAAGAGTCGAGAATAGAAGCTTGTAAGACAGGTAATAACATGTGTCATGAAGCATCTTTGAATGAGGCATAACTGGGTGTCCCAAGGTGGAATATGATGTGTTGTAATAGAATATGCTATTTTTAGCATTTGTATGATAGATTCTCTTACAACTGTAAGTTGTAACTGCTATGACAAATTCTATGACGGTCGTAAGTGTCGTAAGAGCATCTGTCATAGCCCATTTTGGAAAGTGGCGACCTCTTTGGGATGGGAGTTGTGGACAAGTGTAAGATACATTCTACAATGTTGACCAAGTGTCCCTAGGCATGGGTTTTGGTCCAAGATGCCATATTGGACGCCCATTCCAAGAAAGGTCCAAAGTTGCCTTGTATGTTCTATTTAAACAGGTGCTTGGAGATGGAGTTTGTATCACAGGTTTATAGGTACTGTTATACTACCGGATTGACTCTAGATATGAGTGTTGAAGACCATTGAAGCTTGCATTGTAAGTGTATTGTAAACATTCTCTTAGATTTGTTAATACATTGTGCAGATTTCTGAGTGTGGGGTTTTTCACCCGATAAGGGTTTTCCCCACCGTGAATCTCTGTCTCTCTTCTTCTGTCTTCTTTCTGGCTCTTGTGTTTTTCTTCTATATCTCATGTTAATGGTTTAACATTGCTGTAATAGTTAGGATAAATTTGAATTTGCATAGCCCTCTCCTCAATAGATTAGTGTAGGAAGTGTTTCTGCACACCTAGCTTCCTTTCAAATGACTTGCTCTTATATTATTTTCATTTCAGTAAGGAATCTAGGGTTGCCTAGGTATATGTGATCCGTTTAGCTCTTGAGATTCCCCATTTTCACAATCGCCATTTTCCCCCTATATTACTAGTGATTCTAATCAAAGCCTAGCTCTTAGCTTTACACTGATCCTGGTCTTAATAAGCTAGGATGTTAGGCCTAAGCAAATTCAGTATTCAAACCTACAGTGTTCAAAGGAAGCTTGCAAGTAGACCTTCCAAAATTCTTCCCTAGTAGAAAAGAAGTCCAATTGGACTATGAAAACTTTTGGTGGTGCTCAACCCCTTATCTTTCCTGGCCAAAAATGTCAAGGGGATTAAAACTTTGAAGGAAGAAATCTAAAATATGAGTGAATAAAAAATGAGTGATCAAAATAAGAGTGTTGAGAAAAGTGAGAATTGAGAGATCAAATTATTCCATATCAAAGTTTCAGAAGCATTCATTTTAGAAAAGTCAGAAATCCAAAAAAATGAGAAAATCACATGAGGCATTCTAGAAAATGCAAAAAAAAGAGAAAAAAAAGGAAAGTTACAAAAAAGGAGTGAAAGAGAGAAGATTAATAAATGTTCATACTCTTAGGTGGAGATCAATCTAAGCTCGAAGCTTCAAGGGTGACATTCTAACAGAGGAAATAAAAGAAAAAGGTACAAAGCACACACATGCACTAGCTGAGCAAAGCCAAGAATCTAGTAGTCTTTAGGATCATTTTCTATCTAGGGACCCTGGTTCTTTCCTAGTTATCCTTTACCCCAGGTCTATCTTCCTTGCCATCTATGATCTAAGTCTAGCAGACATCAATAAAATTTGTTACTTGTCTAAGTTGAAAGCTTGTCAAATTGTCTTATAAAGATAAGGATCAGTGTTTAGCCTTTAGCAAAGCCCAAATTTAGAAGCACTCCATTTTCACTCCTGCTCCCCACTTGGGTTTAGATTCCATATCTCACAAAATTGAATAGATCTCTTATATTAGAATCACCTGCAATCCCCTAGATTGAAAATCATATTAAAGAGCAGTCATATTGTTTGTTCCGCAATGCATTCACACCAAAATCAGAAAAGAGTTCCAAAGAAATAAAGTCAATGTCATAACTCATGACTTTCTATAGAAATAAAAGTTTCATTTTAGCATCCGTTGTGTTCTTGCATCTGCATATTGTGACCTGCATTTCATATATATTCTAAAAAATTACAAAAACATGTCATCATCATTATACTTGCATTCTTAAGGTTGAAGGTCAAAATATAATCAAAGAGTTATTAAACCTCCAAAGTGCACAAGATATGAGTACTCGTACAATAGAAAAACAATCATAAAAAAGATAAAATTTCATCGATATATCAAAAGTTTACATTCACGAAAGTACAAGAGCTAGGACAAAATGCTCTCAAAGCAAAGTGAGGATCCCAATGTAAGGGGGCATGGTTTCAAGAAAAGAAAATAGACTCAAGGGTGGTTCCCTCTAACAAAACCCTCAGGACTCCTACTCCTCTATTTGTGTGTACCACTTGTCACTCGATGAGACTTGTGCAAGCAAGGTGCCTTACTATGAGTATGAGAGTGTGAAGCTCCTGTAGTTCTAAGCTCATGCTGCTAAAACCCAAGGTGAGCCATCTCACGAAGCACCTGATTCTCAGCCCTAAAAATGCGATTCTCAGCCTTCAACCTAGCAGTCTCTTGGCATTCATGATAAGTAGGGGCAAAAATGTTAGTGTGTCGCCCAACCATAGGGGGCACACCAGGATCAACTAAAAGCATCTCTTGGGTCAATCTAGTGAAGGGGACAGCTAAACCAATGTTGATCTCATGAAGGAAACCTCTCCACTCCTTAGTGTTACTTGCAAAGCAAAGCAAAGACAAAAGATGTGATGACTCTTGATAAAAAGGAAAGAAAAGAAAGGGATAATGTGAGATTATAAAAATAGTAGAAGACTCACACGGGTCGCTAGGCTGCCAGGTGGCATCTAGTTTCCACATCACCTCATCAGAGTGAGAAGATCTAGGGATTATCAAGGAACCCTCAGGTATATCATCCTCATCAGAGTCCATATCATGTGCACCCCCTGTTTGTCCCTTATCAGATAAGCCATCCTCATTAGAAACTTAGTCCTCATTAGTAGAGTTGGAGTCATTCACCACAATGAGTCCTCGGGAAGGAGTTCCTCTCCCTCCCCTCTATCCACTTCTCTACATCCTAGAAGCTCTAGTAATCAAAACTCCAAGAGTCAAATAGGTCCAAGAAAAATTCCTCTGATCAATCTCATCCATCTCTTGGATGGATCTAGAACAAGTAGGCACTGGGGGCAACTCCTTAGGGAAGTCCTCACCAAACTGTTGTAAGTCACGCTCAATATAATGAGCCTTAATTAGACCATTACGATCTGAAAGCTCTGATACACTAAGATAGTGCTCCCTAATTTGATCATCATGCGACCATGCACCCTCTATATCTACGTAAGGGTTAGATATCATATATACATTTGTAAGAGTAGCCGTAGCACGTGAAGAAGTATCAAAGTGGCCCACATGAACCCACCTAGTTGTTCTTGGTAGTCACCTGTCAAGAAGAGGAATCTCCTTCTGATAAGGTCTGATATGCTCAAATATCTAGGTCATGTTCAGAGAAGAGTGGCTAAAACCAAGAATTCCCTACCATACAATATGATAGAAGTCCCTATAGACTATTGCCAGGATGTCTGGCCCCTAACCATAAACTCTACCCTACTCAATGCCCTATATAATTGGTGCCCAGCACCATCTCAAGTGAGCTGAGGCTTTGTCTCCTGACAGCCTCAATGCAATCAAACCAATTAGGAACTTCCTCAAGCGAGGAATGCAAAGTCATGGTATGCAGGTGAGCCAAACTCTAGTATGATCCTGAAGACAACTCACCCCCATAATCTATGCCCAAGAAGTCTTGTCCTCGAACAAATCACTAGCTACAAGAACAAGTGGATGTCCTCTCACAAGAACCCCTAGAATGCGATACACATCATAAAGAGTGATAGTCCACTCTCCTGAAACCTGAGGGAACCTAAACAAGTTCCTATCTACATCCCAATAAATTAGAATGTCACAACATATGCATGCCATAGGATGTACAACTAGCATGTGGCAAACTCTAACCAAGCCTGCTTTCCTCAAGACATAAAGCTCATTAGTAGACAATGAAGCATACATCTCTAAAAGCCACAACTACTCACGATTGGCATTCCAATGGATCTTCATATCTTGCCAATGAGAAAAGGACTTTAGATTAGATCTTGTCAACTCAGAAAATCCCTAAAAATCGTAAAACTTGTAGAAAATTTTACAAAAAAACATATAAACCATCTAAATTGCAATAAATAGATAGATTCAGTGTTTAAATTAGATCGAAATAGAGTGAAGCAAATGTCAAAAGACATCAAATTTCAGTCAAAATTGATCTATCAAGGCACCCCTTTCATCAGATTGGATCTCCCTTGGGTGACCCAGATGTTCAGCAGGATCTCACCCAGGTGACCCTATTGCACAAGTAGATCTCCCCTAGGCGACCTGCCTAGAAAAAGGGGCAACCCTACGTGACTATCTCCCGAACTAAAAAATCTCTAAAAACCTTGTTTCTTAGTCAATTTTAGTAAATTAAAAACCAATCTTACTCTAAACGACAAAACAAAGACAATGCAATAGAGAAAATCATGAAAAATAAAGAATTTCAAGAGATTTTTAACAAAATTCAAACTAGGGTTTAGAGAAGGGGTTTTCACTATTTGTGTACCTGATTCTTAGTGGAAGAAGAAGATGTGGCCATCTTTGTTATCTCCTCAGTGATATCTACCCAACAACTACTTGCACAATTGATTACGTCGCCGATTCACTCGAATTTCACTAATTTGCTCACTTTTTCTCTCCATTAGCTTTGTTTCCTTTATGCATTTGTTAAATTAGTGTTCGCTTTTATGCATCTCTCATGCATTCATTTTGTGTGCATTCATTCCTACATGTCTAACCAACAAAGTCAAACAAATACCTAAGCTCAAACGATCTACGGTATGTTCATCATTTTAGTTTTTATTGTTTGTTTTGGTATATCAGATGCTCGACTAATACTAGCTATTGGAGGTACAATTGTGGGAAAATCAACAAGTAAGGCCTAGTTTGGGAATGGTACCTACCTTTCATGTAGACTACCATCCTCAAGGGGGCAAATATGTAAGCACCAAAATCATGGACAACTTCCATGAGGACCCTATGATCAGTCATAATCCTTGTCACATACATGTAAGTGTGAAACAACATCCTATTAGCAGCAATTTTTTTGGTGATGTGTCATTTCTTCCTCCTTGTGTTGTTTCCCCTTTGTCATTTTCTCTCTCTTTCCACTTTTGACACTTTTCAACACTGTTTTGACACTTGTCGATTTGCATTTCCTATGCTTGTGACCCTATTCCTAAGCCTTGTATGCATCTTATAGGTGATTTTTCACCTTTTCTTGGTGTTTTTCATCCATTCCCACCTCTAGAGGCCTTCTAGAGGTCCTCCCTAGCCATATCCCACTTTCAATTTTTAGTTTCACTCAACCAATCCAAATCTCCCCCTATTATTTCCAGATCTCCTTCGAGAGATCCTACTTTTGCAAGTGGAGATTTAGATTTTCACACGACTGACTTGTTTCTGGAGGTAGATACCCTCCTTTTCATCTCCTCTACCATCTCCTATCATGCACTTCCACCTAGGTGCCCTCCTCTGAGGGTCGTCCATGGGTCGCCCCTAGGTGACCCTGATTGGTGAAAGGGGCAACCCATGGGCAACCCTATCATATTTTCAGCCGTGGAAAAACTTGAGTTTCTAATTTGAAAATGCTTTGTTTTCACCTGTTTTTCTTCCTAATTACATGTATTTTTGTGTAAAATATAGATTTAACTATTTCATTCACCCATAGATGCATAATTAGCTCTATTTCATCTTTAATTAACTACTCATGCATCCCCTTGCATTCCCATGCACTCCTTCTTCACTTCTTCTTGAGTGCTAAGATTTTACTGGGTAGATCACTCTAATTTTAGCCCGAATCACTCTTGAATCTTCTGAGTTAACTCTTCTTCTTCTTCACCTCTCATCCCTTCTTTCAACCTATAAATACCCCCTCCCTCAAGCACAAAGGGAGGGAATTTTATTTGTACACATAGCTCTTGCAGGTTATTGCTTTCCAAATCAAGCATTCTCATGCTCATACAGGACATAAGATCCTTTTTCTTTCATTTTTTATCTTGTTTACCTTTTCTAAAAGTTCGTTCACATCCATACACTACTCACATCACAAGCCATAGTCCTCATTAAGCTCTCATTGAGCTCTCTTGTAATGTCCCCTTTTAGGGTATCCTTGATTTGTTCAGCTACACACAGGAATAACTCCTAGAAAGAGACATTAGTACTTTTAAAGATCAATTCCATAATGAAATCAATATATTATAATTATAATCATTAACAACGTACATGAATTTAATGTTACATGTGCGTACATATATTCAATTCCTGCAATTAAAGACATTAACAACATTAGGGTTAGCAACATCATGCTTATAATCAATAATAATGAATAAGTACAATAGATCTAAATGTATTTCCTCATACTTATACTTTAACCAAGTTTAGGCCTCATGATATACTTCGGGAATGATGGTGCCTAATCACTAATCTAATCTAAACCTAGTGGAGGATAGGTATATGTTTATTAAGGTGTAGGATAATAATACCCAAGGGCTTCATTTCACACCCGACAATACTTCACCTCTTGGCTCAAGAGTTTCATTGCACACCTGGAAATACTTCACTACTTGAGGATCATGCCCCACTGTCATAGGCCAAAGGGCTTCATTGCACACCTAGCAATACTTCACCTCTTGGCTCAAGGGACTTCATTACACACCTGGTAATATTTCATCCTCTTGAGAGTCACCTACCGTGTAGGTCATCTGCATGGGTATAGGCCCAAGTGCTTCATTGCACACCCAACAATACTTAACTACTTGGCTCAAGGGATTTCATTACACATGACTTGAGAGTCACCTACCCTATTCAAGATTGATCATAATAATCCACACTTTCTTACTTAACCATCCTCCTAGGGGTAATAGATAAGATTAATGACGTGGCATGACTTGCTTATCCCTAGTACATTATGAGCAAGGTTAGAGAATTCATACCGATAAGGAACTCATCCTCTCGATCCAGTGATCTTGTGGATCACAAAGATAATACCTTCTTATGAATATTGTTCCTCTATGGGAACTAGAAAATACTTTCTTATGAGTAGTGTTCCTTTAATGGGAACTAGATATCATGCCATCACTATCGGATGGATAATGTATATATATGGCAATACTATGCCTCAGTAGATTTATCTCAATATAGTTATATGTATTCATTCATTGATTAGATTGAAATAAGGATCATATGATCATGTAAGTAATACTGATAGAATACCTTGTAATTTGTTGTGAAGGCTACTTGGAATAGATGATATAATGACTTGCCAATATCAATACCTTACAATAATGATATAATGGCTGCTCCTTGAAGAATATAGTTTGCTTGATTGATTATGTGTTGTTGATATATATATATACTTGGAATAGATGATATAATGATTTGCCAATATCAATACCTTGCAATAATGATATAATGGTTGCTCCTTGAAGAATATAGTCTGCTTGATTGATTATGTGTTGTTGATATATATATAAAATTCAGACTAGTTGATGCTTGGGAATGATCAATAATGATAGTATGTGATTTACTCCTTGTTGAGATGTGAATACTTGCATGAGATTCTTCCATAATGATATGATAGACTGAATTGTAGAAATATATCTATGTTAGACAGATAGATACTTGGATAGTCGATGGTTGATGATAGGATATATGCTGCTAATATATAAAATTGTATATATAACTCTTGATCAACTGATGTCATAATTAATGATGCTGATATCTTGAAGTGTGACCCTTGATGATGAGATATATATATATATAGTGTTGTATTGTTGATGAGATTAGATGTGGTTGATTTGTTGATATCATGCTGAGATGCTCCAATGATATGAGGTTATCAATGTTGAAATATATATGTAGCTTTTATTCCTCATTCTAGCTCTTGTCGTTGAAGGATTTGGTATATATATGAGAGTAGATGATATGCTATGCTAGATTATTCCCATGAAATCCCCTTGCTGATGAAATTTCGCTGATGTTTCTAAAGGTAATAAGAGTTTTGAGAGTATTCGATGATGCTTAGATTGCTCCATGATGAGATCATATTCGAATTCCTTGCTGAGTGCTTGATGCTTGGAATGAGTATTATGATTGTTGAGTTATAAATCTTCAAATCATATTACTGATTGTCATGAATGATGTTTGATTGCTGCCGATTGATGTAAGCTCATTGAATACTTCCTTGTTCTTTTATTATTTGATATATATATCCCAGAGTATATGTTCTTACTTGTTGATCAATGGTGGATTATATATGAGATGATCTCTGATTATGCTCTCTTATTTCCCTTTAGACAATTTGATGTATATATGGCAATGTATCAAATGATGAAATTGTTGAATGCCCTAATGACCACTGATGAGCTGAGATATATATATATATCCCAAGTGACATGTCTTTTCCTAGAATCAATGCCTTGTATTAGCGTTGTCTTAATCTTATCAATCACTGCCATATAAGATTTAATCGATGTCTATACTCCTGATTGCTCCATATTCGTTAAGCCTTGTCTTAGGTTCGCTGACTTTATTTAGGTGCTTCTTAGTATGGGTTCGTCCACAATTATTGTTGGCTATTTCATGGTCCTTTGACCATAATTGTAACAACCTCATGTTTGCATTTTGGTTGATTACTTTTCCTTGATGGATTCTGATACTATTATGATGTTGACATGATTAGTTATTATTCTAGATTACATGCTTATATGTTTATATACTGTTATCATTGCTATTGTATGATTATGGATAGGAAAGGGATGATGTCGTAACACTCATATCTGAGAGGCTTATGATGTCATGATCCTCTTCCTGATGCTTACTATTGCTTCGGCTATGATGTATGTTATATGCACATATGCTTTGACATGTGATCAGAGTGATGCAATTACTGGGTATCGACTCTGCTTGAATTCACAGGCTTGAGTGTACTCTTATTCCCCGATGGTGGTTACTAGAGTTAGTCATAGGCCAAACGTTCCCTAGCCTAGCCCACTATACCTAGTTAGTGCAGTGATTCTGTGATATGTGTTTACCTTCTGGTTACCCTGTGGTAACATCTGGATTGTCCATCTGGTCTTATGTGGTTTTCTAGTATTGGTTGTTGAGGTATCTCGTTATGGGTTGTCGGTATTTTATTATGGTTTTGCACTAATTTATTATGTGGTTTCTTTTGGTATGTCATATCGGTGATTTAAATGATTATATTGGCGTGGTTTTGTGAATGGGGTTTTATGTGATTTTAAATAAATCACTTTGAGAACTCTATTAAGTTAATTAGATTATTGGCATTTTAAGTATTTGTGCTAATTAGTATTTTATGTGTATTAAGGGAGCTTGATATATTTAGTAATTTTATTCAAAGATTTGGTGAAGTTTTGTAGTGGGTTTATACCCCATTTTCCTAGTGCTATATTTTATTATAGTTCATGAGATTGAAAGAGCCATATCTTTAAGGGTCACAGCTGCAAACGTATTTTAGCCACTTCCTATATACAAGACAAGATATATTGAAATAAGGGACAACATAAAGGGGGGTCATGGTATTGAGAGGTGTGTGGAAAAAGTCTTAGGCTGGGTCGCACAAAGCAATTTGGGCAGAGAAGTAAGCCATGGGTTTTTAGGGAATAGACACCCCTCCTTCGAGTCACCATTGCAAGATTAAGGCACAGTTGTTGTTGATTGTTCAACCCTAGCTAAGGGCGCTACCATTGAATGATAAGAGAATATCATAAGCAGATTGGGAGAGCATTATTATGGGGACGGTAATGAGAGTCTTGGTTGCGTGTGAGGAGAGGGAAACCCTCACATTAGAGGACTGAGCTAATTGGCGAGGAGTATTAGAGGATCCAAGATGAATTTGGTGGATAAACATTTGTGTTTTGCAGATTATCATTGCTTCTTGTTGTTTAACTTTCATTGCTGATTGTTCACGTGGACATAGCTTGTCTCTACTTCTAGTTTTGGACAAAGTTTAGAGGTAATCTTCAGTTATTCTTTGAAATGTTTGAGTCATTATCCATGTATGTGCTTAAATTGGTTGTGAATAATGGTTGTTCAGCACCTTCCTTACGATTAGATCTGCACTTGTATTTCTCTTTCACTTTCATGAATTTTATCAAAAAACTTGGGGGAAAGACATCTTTTCTTAAACCAAAATTGCAACCCTTTCACAAAAAAAAATTTTGACCTTAGTTTCTAACTAGGAATGGTAAAATCCAAACTGGGCCGAGCTCTAATTTTAAATCTAGGCACTTTCATTTTTGGTCAAAATTTGTGCCAGCCTGGTAAAACACACTTTTTAATCCATCACCTTAACCACCTATCACAAATGAAAAATAAAGTTTGATTCCATGTAGAAACATCCATATCTCAACTGGGTCAAAGTCAAAATTCAATTTTGGGCACTTTAATTTTTTGGGCAAAATCTACCTGCTAGGTACATTGTCGCCCCATATAATCTTTTTTTTCTCGAATTTCTTTAGCAATATATATAGCTAGTGGTTGAAATGAGTTTGGGATTTTTTTATTGTACTCTTTTTTATCTCCAATTTGGTTTTGGGTTCCTCTTTTCATCCTGGTAAAATTTATTTGTAATTTGGGGCAAAATAGAGCATTTCCTTACCAGCTTGAAAACCTGTCTTAAACTTAATTTTAAAAGTGGTATTCAACTAGAAACACCAAAATATGAACTAGGTTGTGGTCAAATTTAAGATCTGGGCACTTTTTATTCTGAGCATGTTTACGTTCTCAGAACCTTGTCATCATCATTGTTATTTATTAAGAGTTGTCATTTATATGCTTATGCGCTATTTTAGTGCCCTATAGGCAACGACAGGAAGATGAATCTCTTATTACAACACTGGAATAGTTTTAATAAATTTTAATGATGAAATATGGATTTTTTTAATTATTATTAAAAGATGGAATTTGTTCTTGCTTGGTTGATTTGAATATTTATCTTGCGGTTTTTATTTGACAGATTTAATTGATGTTATCATGGAATTGTGACCGGTTATTGAACTATTTTAATTTGGTTTTGTATAGCTCATTTGGTTAAATGAGATGAGCTTAGGTCTAGGTAATTAGAGTGGTCTTATGGAGTGGATCTCTATGGGGTTGTGGCCTGCAAGTGGCTATCGGGGGAACTAGTAACAGAGTTATAGTAAACAATTGATAACTAAATAAGAACAATGGGGTAAAACATTGATAAGATGATGAGTCCTCGTGCATGGCCTTGAGTGCTTGTAACGGCTAATGATGCACATGAGAAGGCCTATCTATCTGCGGGGCATTGATTCGATCATGATTGAGTCTCCTCGTATGTATGAGAGGTGCACTTGATTTCATGTGGTGCCATCCCTTCGAGCACGCATGATGACACTCGTTCTGATCTCAACTCTAGTATCCTGTACCTTATTACTAGTTGTGAGTAGTACCTGACATGTTATTAGATGAGCATCTCTATGTTGTGACATTGGCTTTATGCATTGTGTGTCGTGTGTGCTCCATGACTAATGTGAGTGTTGGCCATTGTATTCCTTACCCTTATTCTCATGTTTGGGCCTTGTGACTACCTTCGAGCATGGTGGGGTGGTCTTTTATGAGTCCACATGGTTGGGAGGTGTTGCCACCACCATTGGGGTCCGGTGTATAGGTTATTAGAGCACCAGATGGAGATGTTCTCTCTTGTACTTATTTTTTTTATGGCTATGCCATTGTACTTATGTATATTTTTTATATAATTTGTACTCTCTTGAGAGAGATGATGTAAATTATATTAATGAGAAGAAATGGGATGTTGTTTTATATTTGGCTTATAGTTTTTCGGTGTTGGTATTAGACCTGCTTGTACTATGATGATCATTATGGCTTTATGTTTATAAGTGGAAATGGGTATTAGGAACATTTGAATTTGGTGTTTAGGATGAATGTAGTTTTAGTGATGTTTGGAATGAGGATGATTTAGTCCTCTCCTTTGGGTTGTACATGTGGCCATACTTGGCCATGAATGTTGTCGATCTATCAAGTCAGCAACCGTATTATGTATATGTTTCACTTTATATTCAAAAAAAAATTATTGCCCTCTTTTGGCTCTTACTCTTCAAGGTTACGTAGTAGGATGTTACAGCTGGTATCAGAGATAGGTCACACACTAGGAGCTTTGGCATACTTCATCCTTCTATATTTCATTGTGTTTGACATGTGTGGCATACGCTTGTCATATTGTTTTTATAGTGTTGTTCTTATGATTGCATGCCTTAGCATGGCATTATTGGGTTAAGTTACAACCCCATGCTTAGAAATCGTGGAGGAAATAGCCTCCTTGGTCTTACCTTACTCAATGGGACTAGATTGTTGACCTTGGTTGAGAGTCTCCCACAGTTAAGAGTGATCACTCTCCCATGTTATAAGATGGGGGTAGGAATGTTCTACCTTGTGTGTTTGTGGGTTGAAGGTATCTTGGGTTGCCTAATTACCCTTGCTTGGATATGCTCTTCTTGTGTCTTCCTTTAAGTTGCTAGTGAACAAAATGACCCTAATCAGTCATGAATTGCTCTTGTAATTCTTTCTTGTATTATAGATGTGAAGGATGAAAGTGTGTAGATGTTTGCAGATGTGCATAGATTATAATGAATGTTGCATGCTTTCTTGTAAGTGATGTGTGGTTGCTGAAATTGGTGCGATGTGACCAAATTTTGCTTGTAACCTCTTGATGTGCTAGATTACTACATTTATCATTCTTTAGTTACAAATTGAAGTAATTGGTGGAATAATGGTGCCTTAAACTTCCCCTTAGCAGAATTTGCATGTTGTATGATGAATATTGGATGGAATGTAATGTCTTGACTTGAGATGAAATCTATCTTTCTCTCCTCTTCTTAGTTGTCAATAGTTGACAAGATGTTAGAATGATGGCATATGGATTTAATTAGTATGTTAAAATTGCAATGAGTAAAAGATTTAGTGAGATAGGAGTAAAGAAGACCTTATGCTTGTTATGGTTATATATTGAAAGTGATTATGTGTTAATTAGTTCCTCCTTGCTTAATGAGCTTGAATGAGGATGGTAATTTCTTAGTGGATATATCTTGTTGATGAAATTTGATCTCCTCAATTGCATTGTGGTTTTAATGAGATCATATAGGTGAATACTTGTACTTTAATGCAAACTGAATATAGTGAATGATAAGGTAATAAGAATGTTGCATATCTTTCTTTGAGTGAGCAATTGAATGCCATTGACATAGCCAAGGTTACTTATGCTTATATGTATGGATGTGAAAGTTGAGAAGTAACTAGGGTTCCTCAACCAAACTCATTTAATTGTGTTGCTAGGTCTCATTTTCTTGGGAATGAATGGTATTAATGTGACTTGTGATATGATATCACATTATGTGATGAGAGTGTAATGGGTGTAAAATGAGATGTATATCATTATGTGAATATATAAGTGAATGTAATGATGATTGTGAAGATGTTACTTATGTTTATGCACTAATGTAAAGATGGTAGTGATGATGCTATACATGTTCATGCACTATTACGTTATGTTGAAATCATTGCAAGTGAATCTATGATGTTATTGGAAAATGAGTTGCCCTTGTGAAAAGAGAAAATTGGTATGGATATTTCAGAATACCTATTATTGGGTAAAGTTGTATATTTTGCATCATGTTGCATAGTCATATGTGGTCTATGGTATTCCTTGGGTAAGTGAAAATGTGATTGTACTCCCCATGATTTAAACATCCAGTAATGCGCTCTTGCTGAGTGTTGT
This sequence comes from Cunninghamia lanceolata, assembly GCA_027924645.1. Taxonomy (NCBI): domain Eukaryota; kingdom Viridiplantae; phylum Streptophyta; class Pinopsida; order Cupressales; family Cupressaceae; genus Cunninghamia; species Cunninghamia lanceolata. The sequence continues at coordinate 19,111,149 of BSBN01000547.1, forward strand.
GAATAACCAGTGCTTGAGATGTGTGCCCATGAGATGGTGATATTGTGTAACCATCCATGGAGGGTATGTTTGCATTATGTCTATGGGAGAAAATCATACCACCTATGTGTTTTCTTGTTGTCACCCTATTGATTGCCAACCCAATGGTTATTGATAGGTCAATATGTGGAGGGGTAGTAGCAACAACAAAGTTCCTTGGGAGGGAATTACACAGCGTACGTATAATAGCGACGTGAAATGATGATGATTGTTTCAACCTCCCAGGGAAAGTACTCACTACTTCTCCTTATTAATGGACTAGATACTTGGTTCATACAGTCTTAGCATAATCTACACAGTTCTTAAGGATGACATTAGTTTATTGTATGTGTACCAGAGACAACTATGGTCTTACTTTGAATTAATTTGTATATGAGCCACAACATGTGTGGATGGATGTTATCCCATGCTATGAGGTATCCTGTATCACTCGTGTTCCAACATGATGCCTTAGATACGATGCCACACCCCATTGATGTTCCAACATGATGCCTTAGATACGATGCCACACCCTACTGATGTTCCAACATGATGCCTTAGATACGATGCCACACCCCACTGATGTTCCAACATAGTACTGGTGATGATGTCATGCCACTGATGGTAGTGAGCTGAGCTCAAGGACATGATGCCACATACATAGATATGTGAAGGTGCAATATATATACATGTTATGTTCCTACTTGTGCAGTGTGGAGTGAGTGCTAGCACAGAGTAGAGGGTTCACTCAGGATTGCCTCGATTATGATCAGGTGGCATGCGAGTGGAATCTAGCCATGTGTACCTCTAGCCTAGTGTGTAGCTGCACGTGCTTTCTCTATGGGTACACACTATGTGGGATGTTCCTATGAGTGGGACATTGCCATGCGGTATACAGCCATTGCGTGCTTTCTCTGCTTGGCATATACCATGTGCAGTCGCGCCGCATGAGGTATTGGACCTGGGAGTTCTGGCACAATACCTTTCCATGTGGGGGTTGCATGAGTTGGCCACACCCACATGAAGGACTGATGAGGCAATCACACTTGTTTCCCTCCTTCCTCTTGTGGTGACTAGCGATAGTCACATAGTGTTGTAATGTGTATATTTCAGAGTTTGTGAATCTTCTTTTCAGTTATTGATGACTTTTATTTTCCTTGTGTGGACCAACAATTTATTTTATCTTGCTTGTATTTGTTTATCCATGGATTATGATTTTCTTTGACACGTAACTCTTTTGGTTACATTCAATTTATTGTTGATACTATGCACATTTTTCTTATTTTATTTTTAGAACTGAGATTTATTTTTTGTTATTTATATTCTTGGTGGCTAAACTAATTGACTTTTTGGTTTTCGAATGTTGGTCTTGTGTTGTGATGTGATTCCTCATTGGGTATGGTGAGATCCACCCGTTTGAGTGTATACAAGGAAGCAGATGCATGGAAACCCTTAAGGATGGGGGTATGTGTGAGTTGTTCTAAGCTATAATTCATTACCTTCCTATTGTTTGACAATCTCTTGGAGGCTAAAATCCTTACACAAACAAGAGATATGTCATTGTGGCTTGTATGGAAGGGCTCACTAGGTGGGTCAATACCATCAAGACACATGGATATGGATATTAGACATGGTTATTGGTTATGGACTCATGGATATAATTGGATATGGATGGTACTATGACTTCCACATGAACTGCTAATGTAGCCTTGTGATGTGAATGAGTATGTTTGTATATGTAGGTTGTACAATTTATCATGTATGTAGTTGCATATTAAAATATAGAAGAGAACAAAAAACAATTGCATCGTTATGCCTTGAAAAGTGACAAATTATTGCATTATATGTAAAGGGATGTCATGTATGCTATGAAATCAAAGGGTGAAATTATGTATATGTGTGTTTGTGTGCTCCATTTTAGAGATGACTACATATAAAAGTTAGAGAATTAAAAGTTTTGTCTTGAAAGTGCAACTTCCTGCAAATTATGTGATTTATGCTAGCACAAATGTGAAAATTGGTGGTTGTGAGCAACTAATCGACTATTTGAGATAGTGATTCTTTGGGAAAATTGAATGTTATGGCATCATTATTTATTTTGATTGGAGAAAATTGTTATATGCTAATGTATATTTTACATGAAATTGAGTGCCTTACCTCTTCTTTACCTGGGTACTAGGACATATTGTACGTAATTGTGTATATTGGAATGAATGTGACACCCTGAATTTTATATTTATATTGAATTTCATGGACTAATGTGTGCTATGGCTGCATCTTAGCATTTGCAAGCTTCCAGGAGTAAGCCTAGTCCTAGGGGTAGAATGTAAAAACTCTGTGTTTGTATTTTGGTTGATTGCTTTTCCTTGATGGATTCTGATACTATTATGATGTTGACATGATTAGTTATTATGTTGGATTACATGCTTATATGTTTATATATTGTTATCATTACTATTGTATGATTATGGACAGGAAAGGGATGATGTCGTAACGCTCGTATCTGAGAGGCTTACGATGTCATGACCCTCTTCATGATGCTTATTGTTGCTTTGGCTATGATGTATGTTATATGCACATGTGCTTTGATGTGTGATCAGAGTGATGTAGGTACTGGGTATCGACTCTATCTGGATTCATAGGCCTAAGTGTACTCTTATTCCCTGATGATGGTTACTAGAGATAGTCATAGTCCAAACGTTCCCTAGCCTAGCCCACTACACTTGGTTAGTGTAGTGATTCCATGATATGTGTTTACCTTCCAATTACCCTATGGTAACGTTTGGATTACCCATTTGGTCTTATGTGGTTTTCTAGTATTGGTTGTTGAGGTATCCTATTATGGGTTGTAGGTATTTTATTATGGTTTTGCATTAATTTATTATGTGGTTTATTTTGGTATGTTATATCGTTGATTTAAATGATTATATTTGTGTGGTTTTGTAAATGGGGTTTTATGTGATTTTAAATAAATCAGTTTGAGAACTCTATTAAGTTAATTAGATTATTGGAATTTTAAGTATTTGTGCTAATTGGTATTTTATGTGTATTAAGGGAGCTTGATATATTTAGTACTTTTATTTGAAGATTTGGTGAAGTTTTGTAGTGGGTTTATACCACATTTTCCCAGTGCTATATTTTATTATAGTTGATGAGATTGAAGGAGCCATATCTTTTCGTAATATGAAAACTAATAGACTTGATCTGACTCAACCTGCCCTATAGATTGGTTGGGGACTTGTTGGGAGAGAGCACTCACCCTACTCAAACATGATGGATTTTTCACCACCGCGATTCGTTGGTACACAGGGGAGTCCGATTCTTAATTCTCTACTACTCCGTTAACAAATGTGTTTAAGGGTCACAGCTACAAATTTATTTTAACTACTTCCTATATACAAGATAAGATATATTGAATGAAGGGACATCATAAAGAGGGGTCGTGGTATTGAGAGGTGTGTGGAAAGTCTTAGGCTAGGTCGCATGAAGAAATTTAGGCAGAGAAGTAAGCTGTGGGTTTTTAGGGAATAGTCACCCATTCTTCGAGTCACCATTGCAAGATTAAGGCGTGGCTATTGTTGATTGTTTAGCCCTAGCTGAGAGCACTACCAGTGAATGAGAAGAGAATATCATAAGGAGATTGGGAGACCATTATTATGGGGATGGTAATGAGAGTCTTGGCTGTGTGTGAGGAGAGGGAAACCCTCACACTGGAGGACTTAACTAATTGGTGAGGAGTGTTGGAGGATCCAAGAATAATTTGGTGGACAAAGATTTATGTTTTGCAGATTATCATTTCCCCTTGCTGTTTAACTTTCATTGCTAATTGCTCACATGGATAGAGCTTGTCTCTAAGTTTCCAGTTTTGGACAAAGTTTAGCAGTAATCTCTGGTTATTATTTGAAATGTTTGAGTCATTGTTCATGTATGTGCTTAAACTAGCTATGAATAATGGTTGTTCTGCATCATATGATTAGATCTATACTTTTATTTCTCTTTCACTTTCATGAATTTCATCAAAAAACTCAGGGGAAAGACATCTTTTCTTAAACCAGCATTGCAATGCTTTCATAAACAAAAATTTTGACCTTGGTTTCCAACTAGAAATGACAAAATACAAATTGGGTCGAGCTTTGATTTTAAATCTAGGCACTTTCATTTTTGGTCAAAAATTGTACGAGCATGGTAAAACACATTTTTTAATCTAGCACCTTAACCACCTTCACAAATGCAAACTAAAGGTGGATTCCATGTAGAAACAACCATATCTCAACTGGGTTGAAGTCATAATTCAATTATGGGCACTTTGGTTTTTTGGGCAAAATCTGCCCAACCGGTACCGTGTTGCCCCATATAATCTCTTTTTGTTTAATTTCTTGAATTTATTGAGAAATCTATATAGAAACTAGTTGAAATTAGTTTGGGAGTTGTTTATTGCACTCTCTTTATCTCCAATTTGGTTTTGGGTTCCTCCTTTCAGCCTGGTAAAATTTATTTGAAATTTAGGGCAAAACATAGCATTTTCTTGCCAGCTTGAAAACCTGTGTCTTAAACTTAATTTTAAAAGTGATATTCAACTAGAAATGTCAAAATATGAACTAGGTTGTGATCAGATTTCAGATCTAGGCACTTTTTATTTTGAGCATATTTACGTTGTCGGAACCTTATCATCAACATTGTTATTTATTAAGAGCTATCGTTTATATGCATGTGTGCTATTTTAGTGCCATGTAGGCTATGATAGGAACATGAATCTCTTATTACAACAATGGAGTAGTTTTAATAAATTTTAATGATGAAATATGGATTGTTTTAATTATTATTAAAAGATGGAATATGTTCTTGCTTGGCTGATTTGAATATTTATGTAGCAATTTTTACTTGACAGATTTAATTGATGTTATCATGGAATTGTGACCGGTTATTGAATTGTTTTAATCTTGTTTTGTATACTTGTTTGGTTAAATGAGATGAGCTTAGGTCTAGGTAATTAGAGTTTTCTTATGGAGTGGCTCTCTATAGGCCCGGGGCTCGCAAGTGGCTACCGGGGGAACTAGTAATAGAGTTATAGTAAACAAGTGATAACTAAATAAGAACAATGGGGTGAAACACTGATAAGATGATGAGTCCTTGTGCATGGCCTTGAGTGCTTGTAAAGGCTAAGGATGCACATGAGAAGGCCTATCTATCTATGGGGCGTTGATTTGGGCATGATTGAGTCTCCTCGTCTGTATGAGAGGTGCACATGATTTCCTGTGATGCTATCCCTTCGAGCATGCAGGATGACCCTCCTTCTGATCTACACTCTAGTATCTAGTACCTTAGTAGTCATGAGTAGTACTCGACATGTTATTGGATGAGCATCTCTATGTTGTGACATTGGCTTTATCAACTGTCTACCGTGTCTACTCCGTGACTGATGTGAGTGTTGGCGATTCTATTCCTTGCCTTTATTCTCTTGTTTGGGCCTTGTGACTACCTCCGAGCATGGTGAGGTGGTCTCTGATGAGTCCACATGGTTCAAAGGCATTGCCACCACCATTGGGTCAAGTTTACAGGTTATTAGAGCACCAAATGGAGATGTTCTCACTTGTACTTATTTTTTCTGTTATTGTATCTTATCCATGGCTATGCCATTGTACTTATGTATGTTCTTTTAGGTAATTTGTACTCTCTTGAGAGAGATGATGTAAATTATATTAATGAGAAGAAATGAGATGTTATTTTATATTTGGCTTACGGTTTTCAAGTGTTGGTATTGGACCCGCTTGTACTATGATGATCATTATGGCTTTATGTTTAGAAGTCGAAATGGGTATTAGGAACATTTGAATTTGGTGTTTAAGATGAATTTAGTTTTAGCTCAATGTTTGCAAGGAGGGTGATTTAGTCCTCTCCTTTGGGTTGTACATTCGGCCATACTTGGCCATGAATGTTGCCGATCTATCAAGTCGGCAACCGTATTATGTGTATGTTTCACTTTATATTAAAAAATATATATTCTTGCCCTCTTTTGGCTCTTACCCTTCGGGGTTACATAGCGGGATGTTACAATAATATGAATCACAGCTTATATAAGTGCTGCCATATTTTAATATAATATTTGATTATAAATCAAAATATTTTCTTAGACTTTTTTCTTATAAAGACAATTGCTATCTCAAGGCTTTTGTCTTATATAAAGTCATGAGATATTTATTTATATATAATATTTAATAATAATTAATTTATAATAAGATTTATATTTATTATTATATAATAATATATATTATGATAGTATTTAATTATTTTATAATCCTATTTGATATTTATATTTAATATTTATTTTTATAAATATATATTTATAATTATAATAATATTGAAATATATATTTATATTATAATAATAGTTATTTATATTTAATAATATATATTATATATTATATATATAATATTGCTTAATATATTGAATTTATATTATTTAATCGATTACAATAATTGGAAGGAATGGTACGTAATCATTTTAATTAATATAGGGACATGATAGTCCTGCCCACTCAAGATTGCTCATCCTAAAGCAATTTTGGGATTTGATGATATTGAGATCATGTATCAATTCTATGGAAATGCGACTGATCTATAGTATTAACTTGGAAACATTTGGTATACAAGGTTTGTATTAACCATCAATATGAAGAATAAGGTAGCATAGCATTTAGCATAGATCATGATTGGATTAGGATTTACTTGTATGTGTTTGGCACCTATATAGTGAATTTTGAATAAGAGTGTAAAATTGAAACATAGTGACATGATGAATTGTGACATGAATATTTGAATGTAGAATACTAGAGTAATTGATATTGCTTGACATTTGTAAATCAAGGTTATACTTAATAAGACTAAGGGTAAATATATTACCATAAACTGGTTGAACAAAGTCCATTATAAGGGCATAGCATAGTGTTATATCTCTACATAATATGTTGGGAATTAAGGTGTCTCAACCTTGGTAATTCCTTGTATATATTATTTGTAATGTATTTATTTTATTAGCCTATGATGTAATTAAGTTGCACATCTTGTTTTGTCATTTAGTGTGAAGTAGCACGATGAGTTGTCACTCCACTTGTAAGGTGACTAGGATGGTCAACTCACTCCATGTGGATATAGGTGTCCCATATTGTGGTAGAGGTTTTTTTCCATTTGTTGGCATCTTGAGCAGTGTGTAAGGAATTATGACACGTAACGGTCATGATAGATTCCTATGACATATTCTATGATGTATAAGAGTTGTAAATAGAAGATCCTATGATAGGTGAGGACATGTGTCAAAGAGCATCTTTGAGAAATGCATCATTGGGTGGCCAAGGGAGGTTATGACATGTAAGAGGAATATGCTATTTTTAGTCAGTATATGACATTCTCTTACAACTGTAAGTGCTGTCAGTTATGACGGATTCTATGACATTTGTAAGGTGCGTAAGAGCACCTATCATAGCCTATCTTGGGAATAGGTGCTCACTTTGGGATGGGGTGATATGACAAGCATAAAATCCATGTTGTGATGATGGAAAAGTGTCCTTAGGCATGGGTTTTGGGCCATAAGGCCAAGATGGACTCCCATCTCAAGAAGGTTCCATTTTTGCCTTGTAAACTCTATTTAAATAGGTGCTTGGATGGGAGATGCATAATGTGATTGACATGTACTGTTATGCTACTGGAATATCTCTAGATACGAGTGTCGAAGACTCCTGTAAAGACTTGCAGTGCAAGTGTGTTGTAAAACATTCCATAGTTTTGATAATACATTATGCAAGTTTTGGAGTGTGGGGTTTTTCTCCCAAAAAGGTTTTCCCCACGTTATATCTTGTATCTCTCTCTTCTGTCTACATTCTGTGTGTATGTGTATTGCTGCAATATCTCTATTGTTGGGTTATTAACACTGTAATTGTACAGGTTAAAAAGAATTTGCATACAACTCTCCTCATTAGATTAGCATACGAAGCCTTTTTCGCACACCTTGCTTCCTTTCATAATAGTTACATTTTGCATGATGGTAGATTTGTGTGTGATGACTAAGTTCATAGTTAAAGGTAATTAAATACAAAATCTATCTAATTTAGTATTGATCATAAAGACAAATAATATCCAAGCATGAATACTAGTGTATTCTAATACGTTCTCAAATTTTAATAACTATGGAGTTTTTATTGTCATTTATAAGGGTAATATTATTGATACTTTATTTTGTGTTAGTGGTGGATGCCCTTGAAAATTGTGATCATGTTAGGTTTAGGTCATCACCTTATATCAATGAAAGATGGAAGTAATAGTAGTAAGGCAAAGTTGTGAACCTAGCACTTACATTTCAAAGTTAGGGCATAATGTTTTGATCATTGTAGGTAATAATAGCTAATATAGTGTATATATAGTGTTGTAAACTCATAATAGTCTTGAGAATGTTAACCATGATTGTGTTAATCAAAAAAGAATGATGAGAGAGAAAAATTATTTTTGTCTATATCATGATGAGTGAGGCTCCTTATTTTGACACTTCAATAGAAAACACCATCTGCAAAATGATAATACTAAGTTGAAGTTGGTGAACAACATGAATGATGAATTCATCTTGAAAATTTGGAAATAAATTTATAGAGAAGGTGAATTCAATCGTAGAAGTGTATAATAGATGATGATATGTTAGCATTGAAGCAATCAATGAGGGATAAGATTATCACTGAAGAGAAAATTTATGTTGAAGTATATGTTTAAGTTATAATATATAGAGTACACATAAGTAGTGGAAGTCCTTATCATTCACAAGATGGCAGGATGACTGCTCTGACACCACTTGTAATGTCCCCTTTTAGGGTATCCTTGATTTCTTCACCTATACACAAGAATAACTCCTAGAAAGAGCCATCAGTACTTTTAAAGATCAATTTCATAATGAAATCAATATATTATAATTATAATCATTAACAATGTACACAAATGTAATGTTACCTATGCGTGCATATATTCAATTCCTACAATCAAAGACATTAACAACATATACAAGTGTGTAAGTGTGTAAGTGTGTGTGTGTGTGTGTGTGTGTGTGTGTGTGTGTGTGTGTGTGTGTGTGTGTGTGTGTGTGTGTGTGTGTGTGTATTCATGATCATTAAGGTTAGCAACATCATGATTATAATCAATAATAATGAATAAGTACAATAGATCTAAATGTATTTCCTCATATGTATACTTTAACCAAGTTTAGGCCTCATGATATACTTCGGGAATGATGGTGCCTAGTCACTAATCTAATCTAGCCCTAGTGGAGGATAGGTATATATTTATTAAGTTGTGGGATAATAATACCCAAGGGATTCATTGCACACTCAGTAATACTTCACCTCTTGGCTCAAGAGCTTCATTCCACACCTGGCAATACTACACTACTTGAGGATAGTGCCCCACTATCATAGGCCCAAGGGCTTCATTGCACACCTGACAATGTTTCACCACTTGGCTCAATGGACTTCATTACACACCCGGTAATACTTCATCCTCTTGAGAGTCACCTACCGTGTAAGTCATCTCCATAGGCATACACCCAAGTGCTTTATTGCACACCTAACAATACTTCACTACTTGGCTCAAGGGACTTCATTACACACCCAGTAATACTTCATCCACTTGAGAGTCACCTACCCTATGCAAGATTGATCATAATAATCTGCACTTTCTTACTTAACCATCCTCCTAGGGGTAATAGATAAGATTAATGATGTGGCATGACTTTCTTATCCCTAGTACATTATGAGCAAGGTTAGAGAATTCATACCGATAAGGAGCTCGTCCTATCGATCCAGTGATCCTATGGATCACAAAGATCATACCTGCTTATGAATATTGTTCCTCTATGGGAACTAGAAATTACTTTCTTATGAGTATTGTTCCTTGAATGGGAACTAGATATCATGCCATCACTATCAGATGGATAATGTATATATATGGCAATACTATGCCTCAGTAGCTTTATCTCAATATAGTTATATATATTCACTCTTTGATTAGATTGAAATAAGGATCATATGATCATGTAAGTAATGTTGATAGAAAACCTTGTAAGTTGTTGTGAAGGCTTCTTGGAATAGCTGATATAATGACTTGCCGATATCAATACCTTGAAATAATGATATAATGGAAGCTCCTTGAAGAATATAGTCTCCTTGATTGATTATGTGTTGTTGATTTATAAGGATCTCTATATATATATAATTTAGACTGGTTGATGCTTGGGAATGATCGATAATTATAGTCTGTGATTGACTCCTTGCTAAGATGTGAATATTTGCATGAGATTCTTCCATAATGATATGATAGATTGAATTGTAGAAATATATCTATGTTAGACGGATAGATACTTGGATAGTTGATGGCTGATGATAGCATATATGGTGCTAATATATAAAACTATATATATAACTCTTGATCAACTGATGTGATAATCAATGATGCTGATATCTTGATGTGTGACCCATGATGATAAGAGATATATATTGTGTTGTATTGTTGATGAGATTAGATATGGCTGATTCGATGATATCATGCTAAGATGCTCCAATGATATGAGGTGATCAATGCTGAAATATATATGTAGCTTTTATTCCTTATTCTATCTCTTGCCATTGAAGGATCTAGTATATATATGATAGTAGATGATATGCTTTGCTAGATTATTTCCATGAGATCCCCTTGCTGATGAAATGTCGCTGATGTTTGTATAGGTAATAAGAGTTTTGAGAGTATTCGATGATGCTTAGATTTCTCCATGATGAGATCATATTCAAATTCCTTGCTGAGTGCTTGATGCTTGGAATGAGTATTATGATTGTTGAGTTATAAATCTTTAAATCATATTACTGATTGTCATGAATTAGGTCTGATTGCTACTGATTGAAAGATTTCTGAGTTTCTTCCTTGCTTTCTTATGAATGATCGCTGCTCTTGGTTAGAAGAAGATAAGACAATGTTTGCTTGATGTATGATTGTTGAATACCTACTTGTTCTTTAATTATTTGATATATATCTCAAGGTATATCTTCTTACTTGCTGATGGTGGATTATATATGAGATGATCTCTTATTATGCTCTCTTATTTCCCTTATACTATTTGATGTATATATGGCAGTGTATCAAATGATGAAATTGCTGAATGCCCTAATGACCACTGATGAGCTGAGATATATATATATATAGCACAAGTGACATGTCTTTTCCTGGAATCGTTGCCTTGTATTAGCGTTGTATTAATCTTCTCAATCGCTATCATATAATATTTAATCGCTGTCTATAATCCTGATTGCTCCATATTTGTATGGGTTCGTCCACAATTATTCTTGGCTATTTCATGGTCCTGTGACCATAATATGAATCGCAACTTATATAAGTCCTGCCATATTTTATTATAATATTTGATTATATATCAAAATATTTTCTTAGACTTTTTTCTTATAAAGACAATCGCTATCTCAAGGCTTTTGTCTTATATAAAGTCATGAGATATTTATTTATATATAATATTTAATAATAATTAATTTATAATAAGATTTATATTTATTATTATATAATAATATATATTATGATACTATTTAATTATTTTATATTCCTATTTGATATTTATATTTAATATTTATTTTTATAATTATGTATTTATAATTATAATAATATTGAAATATATATATTTATAATAATAGTTATTTATATTTAATAATTAATATATTATATATTATATTTATAATATTGCTTAATATATTGAATTTATATTATTTAATCGATTACAATAATAGGAAGGAATGGTACGTAATCAATTTAATTAATATAGGGATATGACATCTCTTCAAAGCTTCAAAGATTCTTTTGCTTCCATTTCCTTTTTGTCGCCAAGAGGATCAACCCACTGATATAGAAGGATTCAAGGTTGCCATTACAAGGATTTCTTAGGGTAGTGGAGGCTCATATGTCTCTAGGTTCCTTCATGCTTTATTTTCATTTCATAGTAATTAGATAATCAAAACCTTGCTCTTGGAAATAGTAGAATACATGTTTGCTTTTTCCTTAATAGGCTAAGTAGATTTGTATTGTTAAATTAGTTTCCCTTTCCAAAGTTCATAGATCAAAAGCAATTTCCCTTCTTACTTTAAATGACCCATCTATTTAGAAAACAAACAAAAACATAGGTTACATTACATTAGATAATTTCATCATAGCTTGAATACATTTTCTAATTCCTAGATTAAGAAAAAACACTTTTGATTTCTAAAAACATAAAGCAAAGAACAAAAAGAAGTTTTGCATTCATAAAATCCAAAAAGAACAAAAACATCACCAACTTAGAAGGTTCGCAAACCCTTGGTCCCAACAGAAGGTCAACTACAGTCAAACATTGGTCAAAACACTTGATTCCATCACAAGGTCAAACAAAGTCAACACATAGTCAAACCTTAGGTCTCATAAACCCTAAGTTGAAAACCTAGGTCAAGTGAAGGTTAGCTTAAACAACCTATCTCTTGTATCAGCTCACAAATGCACCTTTGATTGAGAGGTGAGTGGGTGAGGGCAATCCTCGACAAGATAGAGGAGATCCACCCTGCTTGGTAAGAAAAATGTTTAGGATTTAATTCTGATGTTTTATGTGGAATCCTCCTTTCACACCAAACATTCCAAGGGATTATCAACCAAGTTGAATCTCCACTTAGTGAGAGCAATCACCTATTAGGTTGGTCTGCCACTTGGGAAGCTGTGGATTCTTGGTGTGTCAAACAATGTCTCTATCTAATTCTCAATTGTACTTAGAAACCCTAAATATGCAAATCACTTAGAAAATTATCGAATTACGACAAATCCTTTCAGACTGAGGTAAAGGACAAAGATATTTAACTTACTATTTTTTGAAGTTCGGAAGGTAAAAAAGTCAGAGAGACAGGGACTAGCACCCAAGTCTAAGGTACCTATTTCTTTGAGGGATCCTGATCTTCCAACACTAATCTATAGTACAACTTCTGTTTTCAAGAATTCCACTATGGAGGACATGAGGACTAGTGCCTTAGTCTAGGAAAAGTACCAGTGTCCTGCTTCTTTCCAGATCCTAAATCCTTGATGTCTGCCATTCTTTCTTGCAACTCAACTCCATGGGACTCGATACCTATAACCTACAATCACAAGGAATGTGGGAGGGGTTGTGGTGTTTAGAGGCTTGCCTCAGTCAAGCCCTGGAGAGACATTCAAGTCTTCCAAACACCGTTGTTAGATGAGACTGCGTATCCTAGCAAGATAGAGGAAAAAATTCAAATGATAAATGATTGAAAACATAATTGATATCACCTTGTAGTGAAGATCTCATGGAAGGAAGATGCTCTTCATGCAATGAGGAGGTGGATGCCAAATCTACAAATACAAACATAATAACAATGCTATGCTTTGCAACACTATGAATATTTTGAATGCTATATGATCACAAGTATGCATAAAGTCCATCTAGTTTGCAAATGAAACCTAATCATGCTTATATATGTAACTACAAAGATTTCTGCTAAGAATTTCATAATTCAAACTTTAGATGTCAACATAGGACCCAAATAATGGTCACTAAACTAACATTTGAAATTAGGGTAGACCCAAAATAGGGCTTGACTAGGGTGCTAGTGCCCAAGTCCACCCTCCCATTATTGCTCAGGATTTATTAAAGTACAACCCCCTAGGTCCTATTTGTCACAAGACCCAAGGGTTTTCTCATCCATAGTTAGAAATAACATGCAAGATGCTCTAAATGCAATTATAGGACCCATGAGCTAAACCTTAATAGGAAAAAGCCCCAAAGGTTACTTTTTCTAACATAACATTTAGCCCCCACTTTAATGAATGTATAAATGCAAGGCCAATACATGCATTAAAGTATGGTCAACAAACACAACAAAAATGCCAGGCACAAAGAAGACACGACAAACACATTGAAGACAATAACAGGCATGCAAAACATAGAGAAGTCAATTATAGTCACACAAAACATGGAGAAGACAACATTGAAGACACACAAAACACAATGAATATAGTGAATGCAGTGAATATAGTGATGATTTTCATTTTCTTTTTCTCATATATGAAATGCAAAATGCAAGTACATGGAAAGTAAACATGCAACCCATAGTGCAGGAGGGACTCATCACCAGTGCATATGGGGAAACAAACATGCGAAACAAATCTCAGAGTGTAGGAGGGACTCATCTCCACCAGTCTTTAAGATTACACTTGAGAACAAACCTACCATATAAAACAAGCATGCCATACAAATCCCAAAGCATAGGAGGGAATCATCACCACTAGTCTTTAAGACTATGCTTGGGAATAAACACGCCATATACACACACATAGAAGACATGGAGAAAACACAACAGATAAGCAATGGAGTGTTCCTATTTCTAGGTTCATCACCATCTTAGGCACATTACAGGCACACACTGATGATTGGGCTTCACCACAACAATCGTTGAAGACACGCTTAAGGGTTAGGTTAGTCATAGAACCACTCCCCACCTACTCGGAGAACTTTTGAAAATGACAAGATTGTGCACTCTCCTCAAGAAATACACCATCCCCGCCTCACACAAAGGGCTTAAGATAAAAAAGGATACACATGATATACTACCTCTCTAGAGGGCTCAAGTGATTGTAATAGATTCAAGATTCACAAATACACATTGGTAGCATCTACAATAGATAGCTTACTTTATACATGCCCCCACCTTAAGGTGACTGATGTCATGTACCGATATCAAGCACATTAAGGGAGGAAGAAAACACACAAGGCAATATGAGCTCTCCCAAATCCCATGCCTCCCCAAAGGTGTCATGTACATTATGATCACCAAATGTTACCACAGACACATTCCTGTAAGAAAAGTGTTAGTGTCCATATAATCATGATAAACAACAATGCATATGATCAATCACATAGAGAACCGAGGAATACAAGATTCAAGATAGACAAAGTGCATGGAGCAGTAGTATTGTTATGTTTTGTAAGTGCAATAAGATATCATCAAGATCACATGGCGTGATTCTACTAGCCAAGCGTTGGATAATATATAACAACCCCATCATCATGTATGGACTAGGTCCATTTTTTGATTACTCGCTAAAGGGACACTAGGTTTGCATCAGTATAATATGTTTTTCGTCATCCACCCACTAGATAGAACCACTAGAGGAAGGGAAACAATAAATCAAGAGAGGAGAAACAAGTGCCTTAGGGATAGTCATGTAGGAGGGTGCCCCCAAGTCACCAACCACAATGCTATGTCTTCAAACACAACACACAACAATGAAAATAGAGGAGAAGCAATATAGAAGAATGGTCACAACAAAGGTGCTCTCTCAATATCCTTGACCTTATGAGAGTATCAAGGGTCATCCTAGGAGGTCTAAACAATATATAACACATCACAGGGGAAAACACATCATGGAGGTAAAGGGTTAGAAATACTTACCTTCTAGTACAATCATACTAAATTTTGGAACTTGCACTAGTACAAAAAGAGCAATATATTACTAAAAAAACTACTAAAAATTACATATATGTGACTAAGCTTGGTCACGTGACCATTAATAGTTTATTGCCATTCATTTATAACATGACCAAATTCATGCCTAAACCATTTTTATTAATTTATTGGTTGCTTTTATTGATCAATTTGGTAGTATATTTAGTCATTAATTTAGTCATTGATTGTTGTTAACTGGCCATTTATTTAGTCATGGTAGTCATTTATTTAGTCATGGTAGTCGTTTATTGATTCATGGTAGTCATTTATTTAGTCACTTTAGTCATTTATTTAGTCATGTTGGTCATTTATTTTAGTCATGGTAGTCATTTATTTAGTCATTGTAGTCATTTATTTAGTCATGGTAGTCATTTATTTAGCCATAGTTTAGTCATTTATTTTGGTGAATTAGTTATTCAAGTTACAAATCAAATTTAACTTAATTAATCCTCACAAATTTATGCATATAAAGTTCAAGTATCATAGATATTGAAATGTTGAGAGAAGCATCATGAAATGAACACTAAAATGCTTGAACAAATATGATTGATCACTCTAAAAATTTACTTCATTAAGCCTCATTGGCAAATCAAATGCATTCAATGTCTCACTAACAACTACCTCACTAGCAAAACAAAACCTCACTAGTTACAGCCTCACTGGCTAAATAAAAATCTCACTGATTTTAGCCTCACTGGAAAGTCAAAACATATAACTAATGTGTCTCACTAGTTGTTTTACATCATTTATTGAAGAATTGAAGAATTCAAAAAGGCATAAAAATAGAGAATCACTATGTATCAATGAATTTCTTTTCTTGAAAGTTTCATTTGGATTTGAAACTCAAGAACCTTTACTTCTGCACCTACAATCCAAGCTTGGAAAACATTTTCTATTCAATCCACCTACAAAATAAGTGTCTCACTTATTAGATTAATACCCAGAAATAATTCTCGCAAATGAATGGCAACAGATTTGAACCCAGATTCATTTCATTTACATTTGAAACTCAAGAACCTTTACTTCTGCACCTACAATCCAAGCCTACAAAACATTTTCTATTCAATCCACCTACAAAATAAGCATCTCACTTGTCAGATTAATACCAGAAATAATTCTAACAAATGAATGACAATAGATTTGAACCCAGATTCATAAAGCTCATAAGAAAGGAAGGCTAATCCAAAACCCTAGAACCTACATGTGGATATGATGCCCCATAGTGTATGGAGCCCAAGCATGATTCAACGTTTTAGTAGATGTTATATATGCAGCCATAGTAAAACCAATTCAAAATATCATGCGGTGGGGGTAACAATAAAAGCATACCTTTCTCATTTTTCTCATTTGGTTATAGTCCATGTGAAAAGGGTTGACATTGACTTAGCTAATCTATTGTTTGAAACAGTTACATCCAAGGAATTACAAATTCTAGGAGAGTTCGGTATAAAAAAAAAATTCCTAAGAGAAAGTATTGTAAAAAGTTTAATTTCAAAAACAGATTGGAATACAGTATAAAAGCAAGGATATTTCTGACAAAACTGGTCGCCAAGACTTAGCTCAAGAAGCATTTTAAATGTATCTGCAAGTGCACATATGTTGGGAGCTTTGGAATTGTAAATTACCCCCGTGTAGTTTTGAATGAAGTATCTTTAAAAGTACATATGTTACAAGGTTTGAATATGCAAATTTCCCGTGATGATAAATAAAATGACACACACATGAGTTCCTACATACAAGGCAGGATTAAGAATTGAGAATATAAAGCACCATAGAAGCAAAAAAAATCCTAAAAAATTGTAGTAAATCACGATTAATGGCAAAACTCAAGATTAGTTTTTTGGCTTGTCAACAAATTAAGAGCTTAATCTCACCCACCTGTTGCACTACGATGAAATTTTAAGCACCCCACTTTGCTCCAATCATTCACCACAAAAAAGAGAAGTCGGGACTGATAAGAGTAAGAAAATAAAAAGGAGATGAAACAAAATAGGTTAGGGTTTTGAGCCTTTCCGAGTTAGGGTTTACCTTTAGGGTTTCATCAAGAAGCAACCATATACTTGATCTCCATTCTCAGTTTACATCTCATGTCTCCCTGGCCCCTGCCTTAATGCTGTGATCAGAAGAAAGTGACTCGACTCTCGGGTAGGGATTGATCCTTCGTCTGGCTCATATGACTAGAAAATTGGGGGTGTGGGCAAGGAAGCTTAGGCAAATTCCCTACTAACCCAGGACAACCAAAGGGCAGTATGGGTATCTGCAACCCCGAAACCACAAATACAACAAGCGCTCCACTCTACTCCATTCATTCACAGCAAAAAAAGAAGCTAGGACTGATAAGAGTAAGAAAATAAAAAGGAGATGAAACAAAATAGGTTAGGGTTTTGAGCCTTTCTGAGTTAGGGTTTACTTTTAAGGTTTCAACGAGAAGCAACACATGGGTGCCAAAATGAAATGGAGGTGGGCACCAAAAGTGAAAGGTGAAATGAAATATGTATAATTTTGGCGCCCATATAGTTTATTGAAATGAAAATTTGGCACCCATATTATTAAATATATTATAATATTATACTATTATATAATATTAAATATATTATAATATAATATAATAATATTAATAATATAATATAATTTTATATAATTGTATAAATATTATATTATATTATTATATAATATAATATTATAATATATTATATAAATAATATAATATAATATATTATAATATTATATTATATTATATTATTATATAATATTATATAGTAATATATTATTATAATATTATATTATTTAGTATAACCCACTCCCTCAATTCAAAATATTTTTTTTAGTTATCGACTTTAATATCATATTGTCTAATTTTTATTTGTGTGATTAATTATTTAGTCATTTTTATTTGTGACTAATTATTTAGTTGTGTTTTTTACCCAATGATCAAATTAGTCATTTATTTAGTCATTTATAGTTGTGTTGCAAAAAATGAGTAGGATTTAGTCATTTTAGTAGTTGTGATGAAAAGTTTTAGTCACGTAGTCATTTATTTTGAAAAATTCTACTAGTGTTGTGAGCCTCTAAGAGAGATGCTCCATCAAGTTTTGTGCGAAGCTTGAGTGGTTCTTATGAGGGTCTTGTTTGATGTCAAGAATTCTATGCGATGCTTGTCTCTCATATCCTTGTGTATATGGAGTCTTTTGTTGCTTATGAGGAGGAGAACCACTATTATTTCCAACTGATGACAATCGTCTTGCTCTTTTTCTAATTTTTAGCTAGCTTTCTTTGTTGAGTTCATCTATCAATGTGACAAGGAATATCTTGTACTATCTTGATCATTTCATTTGTTAGAGTCTCTTGTTTCATTTGTCTTTCTAATGTATGTTGCATATCCCCTGATACCTAAAGGGATAGTGGAGGAGGAACTTCAAAATAAATACCATTCTTTCATGGATTAGGTGATACTTGAGTATTTTCCTTATCCACTTCTATTGTGGCAATAATCTCATCATAGTCCAAATAGTCATCCTTTACTTCTAATATATTTTGTTCCATCATATTATTATTAGTATGCTTAGGGAAAGTGGTGCAGTCACGATAGGAGGGTTCACAGAATGAACTATCTAGACCATGCAACAAGAGTAAACACAATGGAAACAACTCAAAGAAATAAGAACATATAGATCTAGTCATTCAGTATAGCATAGAATTTAAATACAATCGGGCCAACAACATGTGGGCTTGTAATTAGGGTTCACAGGCCTAATATCATACATGCACAAGATAAAGCTTTGAAGCTCCTTCACACAAAATCTAAACTATCAACTATCACTATGTTATGAACTTGATAACTACTTTCCTAAGGTTCTATTACATCAATATATATCTAATCTGGATCAATAGATTCCTCCGCGTCGGCCAAGGAAGATCACAAACTCCAAAGAAGAGGTGCAACATGTGAACATAGATAGGTTAGACCTAAATGCATAGAACACTTCCAGTAAATGAATGGAACGAAGTGCAGATCTCTGATGAAGGTCAGCCATGAACTAAAGATCATTGAATGATGTGTCATTAGGCTTCAAAAATCAGGAAATGCTTCCACAAGTTTTTTCTTCAGTTGGTTGCCAGTGAAGATCATGATGTTCTTCTCTGAGAAACTGCCAACTTTTGTTAGCAATATCTTTCCAGTAACTAATCTAAATGTTTTAAATCCTTGATATGATGTAGATGAATGAATGTGGATCTTGAGTCCAGATCCGCAAGATGTCAAATGCCAATACCGGACCACAAGTTGAAATTGCTTCTGAGTGAACTACTTAAACTAAACTAGGAAATGAAAAAGAAACAAACTAAACTGCAAATGAACTGGAATGCAAATGTTTCAGTTGATGCAAGATTGCTCTTGAACTAGGGATATTTCTGCATCAGACATCTGGGGTTATTGAAAAAGTGAGTCGCTTACTTTGTTGGGGCTAGGGGAGAACTAGGATGGTCCACCTCAGCCTAAGAAATCCATGATGAATCTTCTTATGGTCTACCTTTCCACTTCACAAAATATTCTTTGTATTGTCTTCCTCTAGTGCTGCGTCCAACTCTGTTGTCTAAAATATCTTCAATCTGCTCTGGTGCTTGTTGTGGTAGCTACTTCTTTAAGTCTTCTACCATACTATCACTGAATTCTATTTCATGATACTAGATAGAGGTTTGCAATGTTGAAAATAGGTGATATACCCAAGGTCTCTGGTAACTCCACTTCATATGCATTTCTTGAATCAAATTTTCTAAGTATCTTACAAGGTCCAAACTTCTTCATCTTCAACTTGTTATATGTCCCAACTGAAAATCTTTATTTTTTCAAGTACACCATGACTTCATTGCCAACTCCAAATTCCTTATCTCTTCTCTTCTCACCTACCTTTTCCTTATACTTATTGTTCATATCCTCCAAATGTTTCTTCACCTGATTATGCACTGTCTTCATATGATCTACAAATTCTTATGCTTTTGCACTCCTCTTTCTCCGTGCTAATATCTCTCAATTTTGCATCTCCTCTAGGATTCACTCCAATAACAATCTCAAAAGGTGTTCTTTTGGTACTCCTATTCATTGAATTGTTATATGCAAACTCTCCTTGTGAAATAATCAAGTCCCAACTTTTGGTCTTCTCTCCAACCAAACATCTCAACAAGTTTCCCAAACTCCTATTCACTACTTATGTCTGTCCATCTGTCTGTGGATGAAAAGTAAAACTAAACTTCAAATCTATCTTCATCTTCTTCCAAAGTGTTCTCCAAAATTATCCAACAAACTTTATATCTTTGTATGAAACTATGCTCTTAGGTAATCCATGCAACCTCACAATCTCCTTGAAAAATAGGACAACTACATGCACTGCATTAGTTGTCTTCTTACAAGGTATGAAATGAGCCATTTTTGAAAATCTGTCCACCACTACAAAGATTGAGTCATATCCTCTCTATGTCCTAGGCAATCCCATCACAAAATCCATGCTTATGTCTTCCCAAGGTCTCTTCGGTACTGTCAAAGGTTTATATAATCCAGTATTCTGACTACTCCCTTTTACAACTTGACAAACTCTACAACTCTACACAAATCTCTGAACATGCTTATGTATCTGAGGCTAAAAGTAACTTTCACTTACCAAAGCCACTATCTTATCAATGCCAAAATGTCCTACCAATCCACCACTATGCTAATCCACCTACTCAATGCATCAACAACTTTGTTTGATTTACCACTCCTATGCTTTAACACAAAAGTATAACTCTGCATGAACTCTACCCACCTCATATGTCTCTGATTCAATTTACCTTGACCATTCAAATATTACAAAGCTTGATGATCTATATACAACACAAATTCTTTAGGCAACAAGTAATGTCTCCACTTCTTCAAGGCTTGAATTATGGCATAGAACTCTTGATCATAAACTAAATATCTTCTCCTTGAATCATTCAACTTCTCACTGAAATATGCTACAAGTCTACCTTCTTGACTTAATACTACTCCAATTGCATTTCCACTTGCATCACAATCAACTTGAAATACCTTATTGAAATCCGGTAATGCCAAAACAAGTTGCTCTGTCACTTTCTACTTCAACAACTCAAAACTTTTATCTGCTCCAGATGTTCACTTAAAATCCTTTATGTCACCTCTCATTGTCTTTATCATAGGGTTACATACTGAACTGAAATTTCTTATGAACTTCTGGTAGAAACTAGCCAATCCATGAAATGATCTAACTTCTCCAATGCTCTCCAGTGTAAGTCATTCAATAATTGCTCTCACTTTCTCAGGGTCCATCTTCAATGCTTCCGCAAAAATCACAAATCCCAAATATACCAACTCTTCCTTCATGAAAATACACTTCTTAATGTTTATCAGCAATTTCTCTTCTCTGTCTCTGCAAAACTTGTCTAATGTGCCACAAATGTTCCTCTTTTGTCTTACTAAAAAATAGAATATCATCCAAGTATACAATAACAAACTTACCCAAGAATTTCTTCAAGACTTCATCATCAATCTCATGAAAGTACTTGGTGCATTTGTCAATCCAAAAGGCATCACTAACCACTCATACAATCCTTCATTTTTCTTAAAAGCAATCTTCCATTCATCACCTTATCTGATTATGATCTGATGGTATCCACTCTTCAAGTCTATTTTTGTAAAATATTTTGCTCCACTCAAACAATCCATGATATCATCCATCCTAGGTAAAGAAAATCTATACTTAACTGTGATCTTGTTTAATTCTCTAGAATGAGTACACATTCTTCATTCTCCATCCTTCTTTGGTGCTAACACAATAGGTACTGCACAAGGACTCAAGCTTTCTCTGATCAAACATTTCCTCAACAACTCTTGTATCTGTCTATTCAGTTCTTCATTCTCTGCCAGTGTCATCCGGTGTGTTTCTTTTTTAGGTAAACTTGCTCCAGGTATGAGATCCATGTGATGAATGATACTCCTTATAGGTGGCAATCCATCTAGTACATTATCTGATATGATGTCTTCATACTCTGTTAGCAATTCCTTTATCTCCTCTAGTTGTGATTCTTCACTTTCTTTCTTTAATGCTTCAGGCTTCTTAGGAATCAAGGTATAACACATATTCTCATGTCTCAAACCATCCAAAAATCTTCTTCCATCTACCAAACAGATTCTAGCATTCCCACATACCACATCTTTAGGATCATCCTCCAAAGGAATCAAAGTAATTCTCTTTCCATGTGTTGTTATAGTGTATGTATTGTTTCTCCCATCATATATAGCTTTTCTATCATACTGCCAAGGTCTACCTAGCAAGATATGACAAACATCCATAGGCATAATATCACACAAGACTTCATCATGATAAGATCCAATATGAAATTTCACCAAACATTATTCACTCACCAGTACCTTATGATCATCCTGAATCCATGCTATCTGATATGGTTTAAGGTGTTTCAATATTTCCAACTTCAGCTTAGTCACCATCTCCTTTGAAACTAAGTTATCTAAACTACCACTATCAATTACAACTTTACAACACTTACCTCCTGATTTGCATCTAGTTCTGAAAAAGCTCTTCCTCTGTGATGGTTCCTCATTTGTGTCTATTTGAAATAGTGGTCTCCTCATCACCAATGATTATCCTTTCTTAGTTTTACCAACAGAACATGGGTCATCTAGTTCAACAGGTTCTTCTTCAACATAGGTTGTTCTTCCACTATTTTTTGTCCTCTTATTTATACTACCCTGATTACATTCAAATGCTCTATGTCCTTTACCTCCACACTTGAAACAAGTACCTCTGAATGTTCTCTTATCAAATCCTCTTCCTTCTCTTTTCTATCCTTCATTCTAGTATGCACCAGGGTTTCCTTTCTGGTAAAAATTTATGTCGTCTCTCTAGTAAGCACTATTATCTCTGTCCTCCTTCTTGAATGGGCTAAAGCTTGTTCTACTTCGGATGTGATCTGTCTCCTCTAGGATAAGTCCTACCTCTCTAAAATTTACCTCCTCTGCCTCTCTGTCTCTAATCATGTCTCTTATTTAGCTTCTCTTTAACCTTCATGGCAAACTGGTATGCTTCTTCCAAAGATATCATTCTTACGAAACTTAGTTCCTATTGAATGTTCAATCTTAGTCCATTGATGTATCTATCCACTTTCTCCTTTCTTGCTTCACTATGTCCAGTCCTTCTGATCATCTTATGAAATTCTTCAGTGTACTCCTTCACAAATTTCTCCTTTTGTCTCAGGTTTTGCAATCTTTTCAACAGCTCCAAATCATAGTCAACAGGTATAAACTGAGTCTTCAACTTTGTCACCATCATGTCCCATTTTGCAATCTTTTTCTTTTCCTCTTCTATTTCTTTCCAACATATAGCAACATGTCCTTTCAATTTTGTCTTTGCAAATTTCACCTTCTCCCGATCTTCAATTTCTTCATATTCAAAGTATTATTCCATATCATTTTCCAATCAATCAATTCTTCATGTTTTAGATTACTAGTAGAGTTCAACACATCAACTCTAGGTCTCTTTCCAATCTTTGAAATAGCTTGCAGCATCTTTACCTGATCTGATTCTTCTTCTTCATCACCTCCTAAGGTTTCGCCAGTGTGTTCAACAAATTGAAATTCTTCCTCATCATCACTTTCAACATTAGGTCTCAATGTTAATCCTCTTTTCCTATCCTCTTCAACACATCTAAATGAATTCACATTGTTTTCATTATCCCCATCAACTCATCTATTCTACCAGCCATTGTACCAACAGCAGCAACTCTCCTCAGTGGCATTCTTCCTAGGATCAAGTGTAAACTGCCTCAATTCGGTGATCAAGATACAAGGTGACAACTGCCTCACAATCAGTGATTGGTTGTAACACAAGTAGCCTACCTCAATTCGAAGATCTGTCCACATCAAGATCTTATGGAATTCCTTTGCCAACTTTTCTCAATTCACTCTCCAAGATTCAAACTTTCACTTTGATACCACTTGGTGCAGTCACAGTAGGAGGGTTCATAGAATGAACTATCTAGACCATGCAGAAAGAGTAAACACAACAAAAATAACTCAAAGAAATAATAAAATGTAGATTCAGTCATTCAGTATAGCATAGATTTCAAATACAATTTGGTCAGCAACATGCGGTCTTTCAATTAGGGCTCACACGCCTGATTACATACATGCACAAGATAAATCTTTGAAGCTCCTTCACACAAAATTTAAACTATCAACTATCATTATGTTATGAACTTGATAACTACTTTCCTAAGGTTCTATTACATCAATATATATCTAAATCAGATCAATATATTCCTCCATGTCGGCCAAGGAAGATCACAAACTCCAAAGAAGAGGTGTAACGTGTGAACACATATAGGTTAGACCTAAATGCAAAGAACACTTTTGGTAAATGAATGGAATGAAGTGTAGATCTCCAAGGAAGGTTAGCCATGAACCAAAGATCATTGAATGATGTGTCATTGGGCTCCAAAGATAGGGAAATGCTTCTGCAAGTTTTTTTCTTCAGCCGGTTGCCAGTGAAGATTAGGATGCTCTGCTCTGAGAAATTGTGAACTTCTGTTAGCGATATCTTTCTGGTAATTGATCCAATCATTTTCAATTCTTGATATGATGTAGATGAATGAATGTGGATGTTGAGTCCAGATCCACAAGATGTGAAATGCCAATATTGAATCACAAGTTGTAACTGCTTCTAACTGACCTACTTGAACTGAACTGGGAAATGAAAAAGAAACAAACTAAACTACAAACAAAATTGAATGAAAATGTTTTGGTTGATGCAAGATTTCTCTTGAACCAGGGATGCTCTTGCATTAGAAAGGATTAGTGAAGATCTGTAAGTTCTAATTCAGCAAAGCAATCGACTTATTCCCATTATCATTCACACCAGATACCTGTATAACATTCGAGTTGATGCGGTCTTGTATTTCATGTTTAAGACGCATACATCATTCGGTATCATGCCCTTGTATCTGATGGTAACGACAAAAAGCATTAGCATCAAAATAATTTCCTTGTACTCTATTGCGATCTAAAGGTTTAATTGGGGGAAGCTTCATAAGATTATTACTCAGAGCTTGGTTCATGATAGAATGATAGGATTCAGATATCGGAGTAAACTTTCTTTGTTGATATGGTGCCTTCTTTGGATTAGTGATAGTTGTGAAAGTTTGTTTGAATTCGGTCCATTACCCTTGATGAAACTCCTATTATTCCTTTTGAAGTTATTTTGTGATGGTCCACCCATGGATTGATCAACTAGAGCTGATGAGTTCTAGTTTTCATACTAACTAGATGAAAGTTGATAGTCACAAAAGGCAATGCATAAATGTTGAAAGGAGTTATACTTCATCAAGAGAATCTTATCACAGATGTTAGGTTGTAGATTTGTAATAAACACCTTATAAACATCCTCATCCTTCATTTGATATTGAATTTGCACATAGAGAGATTGATGTC
This sequence comes from Cunninghamia lanceolata, assembly GCA_027924645.1. NCBI lineage: Eukaryota > Viridiplantae > Streptophyta > Pinopsida > Cupressales > Cupressaceae > Cunninghamia > Cunninghamia lanceolata. The sequence goes on from BSBN01000547.1 coordinate 19,137,227, forward strand.
GACTGATAAACTTAGTTAATTTCTCTTTTGGACCTTCCTTGCAATGAACTAAATCAATCAAGGAGACTTGAGGTCTAATATTTTCTTGAAAATGTCACAAAAATTGATCAACTAACTGTGAAAAAGAGTGTATTGAATTCAGAGGCAAAGAGCAAAACCATTCTAAGGCAGTATCTTTGAGCGATCATGGAAAAAGTTTTGCTAACAAATCCTCTTCAAAGTAGAAATCACTACACATAGCCGTGAATGCTGCCACTGAATATTATGATCACCTTTCCCATCGTATTTTTCAAAGCAAGGAGTCTCAAACCTCCTAGGCATAGGGGTTCTCAAGATTTAATAAGATAGGGGATTACGCACATGATAGGTGGGTATATTAGGTTGTGAAGAATTTGTCAAGTTTGTCACTTTTTATTGTAAAGAGGTCATGCCTTGCAAAAGTTGGTTTAAGATGGCATCATTAGGAGATGCGATTTGTTCTGAAGAATTAGAACCAAAGTGAGGAGGTGATTGAGCCTGAGTAGCGATGGGTGGAGGCTATAAATAGTTCAGTGATTGTTGGACATAGTAATAGGTGGAAGGTGGTTGTGAATAGTCGTATGTAATAGGTGGCTTAGAATAGGTGGGATGGAGAGGTAGTTGAGAGGAACTATTCATAGAAGAAGTCCCCTTAGATACCAAGTTTTGATAGTTAAATCCCACAACTTTGTAATTATGCAAATTTGTGCCATTATATACTCCAATGCCAGTGGTAGCATTATTATAAGCATTTGCATTAGTAGTTAAAATTGTTGATGTAAATGTAGATATTCCCATAGTTGGTATAGGTGCCGATACTTGTGTATGAGATGGTGACAACATGTTCTTAATGTCATTCACAAATTCAGTCATCATCATTACATTACTGTGCATTATATGCGTTAAGCCTCAAAACTAATTAATACCATCTTGTCCTTCTTTTATCAATTTTGTTATGTTGTGAAGCACAGGGACAACTTCTTCCGCTATCCTTTCATTTCCAACAAATGTTTGAAATTTGGCTAAGTCTTTATCAAGTTTATTTATTTTCTCATTAGGTACATGTGTGACAACCTCAATAGTGTCATCGACATCATGAAATATTTGATCTTCCATAGTGGTTGTAGGAGGTATAATATCTTGCAAAATTTGTCTCCTTTTGTAAAGAAGGTATCCAATGGATTTTCGGAGGTAGGAATGTTGAATTATTCAAAAGCACTAGATCCCATGAGTCTTCTACTTCTTCTTACAGGGATATTTCTATTAGGGAAGTGAGTACTCATGCAACATCATGCAACTATTAATGCACAAACTAATAGAACAAACCCTAGGAGCAAGATATGTTTAGGATCAAGAATGATTGATTTTTAAACTTTTTCCAATGCAAATCACTAGGAGAAAAGGTGTTGTGAAAATTTTCAAGAGGGACAGCAAATAATATGCCTAATAACAATCCAATGATGTAGAAATATCTTTCACAACATGCATTTGAAGCAACTCTAGAGTAATGACAAGTCAAAACCTAGTTAAAATATGCTAAAATGTGTAATTTTTCACCAAATCTCAATGCAAAAGAGTATGACAAAGGGTGTTGTGAGAAAAATGAAGATGGAAAGAAAATTATAATAGTAATAATAACAATCTAATGGTAAAAAATCCATCACAACACACTTATAGTGCCACTCAAGGTCAAACCTTTCAGACTTTGTAGCTTGGCACACTTAACATATTTGTCTCCTTCATATAGATTTTCAAGCTTTGTCCAAATTTCATAGGCAGTCTTCAAATCCATAACATTTGTCATCTCTAAATTAGACAAGGCACTCAGTAGGGCTTCTTTAGTTTGAAGATTATTTTCTACATCTCTGATTTCATTTAGAGTTGTAGGGCCATTTGTTAGTTTCAAGACATACAACTAAGAGGGGGGGTGAATGAGTTGTCCCAAAACTTTTCTTTCATTAACCACTTAAATCCTACTTGTAATTTAGCATCATAATAATATATCAATCATGGAAACACAATGTAATAATTCAAGAGTAGAAAAACATTAACACATATGACACCAAGATTTTAATGTGGAAAAGCTGGTTAAGGGAAAAACCACGGGGTGACTAACCCAAGATTGTATTCTCTGTTAAAAGAATAAAGGAACAAAATGGCACATGCCAATTAGGGCTCACTACCTGAGCACACTGTTCAAAAGAGCCCCACTACCTACAGAAGACACACTGTCTACAGAATAATAAATATTACATACTTGAATTGAAGAATAGCATCTTTGTCATGCTTGAGTCAGTTCCATTTAAGCTCAATACTTCTACTTTGCTTTTCGCTCTTCTCCTCTCTACCACACTCTCATCTTCACCAAGGATAGTTTTGAAATGATTTCACAACTCTTATTTATACAAGACATCAACTTTGAGATAATCATCAAAGTCGACACACTTTATTTTATTATAGAGCAAATACACAAATACAACTTGACTTATTACAAAAGACTTCATGCGAATTACCACTCTATTAGCCACACATATCTGGGACCTCAATATTCTTTGAGGAACATGCCATCCTTAGCAGAACATCTTTAAGATTATCTGCAAGATGTGTAAATCATTCAGTCGGCCAAGCTGAGGAAGAACGTCATCATCCGGAAGTAATTATTTAATTGCGAGCTCAATCTTCAATGTGGACCACCAACACAAACTGGACACAATCTAGAGACCCCCACAAGCTTGCCTGATTCACCAAGAATATCCACACTACTTCTAATAACTGAAATTATTCTCTTCTTCATCCAGAATCTTATGAACACAGTCTGTTATCACTGTCATATTGAAGTAGATGCTTGCGGACCTCCAGACCATGAGCCAATTGAGTTTTCAATTCACATTGACTTCCTAAACACTCCACCAAATCTACAGAACAAGATATTGCATTTCTGGATCTCACCGGACCTATTTGTGTCACTCTGTCACCTCTGAACATCTGCCAAAACTAGTTTTACTTATATGGCCATAACCTCTTTAAATCTTTATGCAGACCTCTCAAATATTTATTGGATCACCTTTAGACACATATCTACAAACCTTTTGATTCGCATCCTCTGATCTTCATCTTAGCTGGGATCTTCACTTCATAGGGCTTTACTGTCTTCATTGTTCTTTTTTTTTTCTGATAGGACTAATTTTCTCAATATCCTTAGCACAAAACTCATCCAATCCTTGACATCAATGCAAAAGGAGTATGTTGACATCAATGACAACACCAGTTAGGCCCATACTTGCAACAATCTCCACCTTTGTCATTGATAGCAACATATGATGTGAAAAACTATTTTAACCATCAAGACAAGGACATCTTCTTACTGACTGATATAGCTCCCCCTAACAACAACAACCATTCACATGTCTTCTCTTCCTTTACTGCTCCCCCTTTGATCAGCAACCACTTTTTGTTTTTCACATGTCTTCTCTCCCCCTTTGACATCAATGGCAAAGGGCACATACTTGCATCAATCTTCTGAATCATAGAGACTGCTCCCCCTGAGTAGCAGCTTCCTATCATCAATCTAGACCACAAGATATGACTGTGAGATCCACTAGACTAATGCACATCAGTGCACCTTAATTTATAACTAAAGGGGTAATAACCCCTAATTTCTCCCTGAGAAAGTAAAAAGAGACCTTAAGTAGATGTTTAGTAAAAATTTCTGCAATCTAATCCTTGGAGGGCACAAACTCCAATCTGACTTCATTCTTGTTCACCTACTCTCTCAAAAAGTGAAACTTGATGGATATATATTTTGTCATTGAATGTAACACCGGATTCTTTGAAATGTTTATTGCACTTGAGTTATCACAGAAGATTGTGATAGGTTCCTCACACTCCACTCTGATGTCTCTTAGCATTTGCTTCATCCACAATACTTGAGTGCAACTACCTATTGCTGCAATATACTCTACTTCTGTAGTGGATAGAGATATTGCCTCTCGTTTCTTCCTTAGCCAAGAAATCAATCTTTTCCCTAAAAAGAATGCACCACCATTGGTACTCTTTTGTTCATCCACATCTCCTGCCCAATCTACATCTATATATGCATGAAAAGAGAAATCATGATCCCTAGGATACCATAAACCATACTCAATTGTTCCCTTTAGATATCTAAAAATTCTCTTGATTTCCATGACATGAGATTCCCTAGGATCAGCTTGGAATCTGGCAACAAGACCAACAACATTCATAATGTTAGGTCTAGTTTGAGTAAGATACAGTAGTCCTCCAATCATTGACCTATACTTTTTCTGATCAGCCTTAGGAGAGTCATCATCTTTGCTCAGTTTACATCTGGTTGCCATGGGAGTATTCATTGGTTTTGAGTCTTCCATCCCAAATTTCTTCAACAATTCTTTCACATATTTGGTCTGAGATATGAAGATTCTTTTCTTTGTTTGAGTGATTTGTAGACCCAAGAAGAAATTCATTTCCCCAAACATAGACATCTCAAATTCACTTTTCATTTGATTTGCAAAAGTCTTGCACATACTATCTCTTCCTCCAAAAATAATATCATCAACAAATACTTCAACAATCAAGATATTTTCATGTTCAATCTTGAAGTACAAGTTATTGAAACCAATCTTCAAAAGATGCTTATCTAGTCTTTCATACCATTCTCTTTAGGCTTGTTTGAGTCCATATAGTGCTTTCTTCAACTTGCAGACCATATCACCATGATTAGACAATTGAAATCCATTAGGTTGCTCAATGTATACTTCTTCTTCCAAGTCACCATGCAAGAAGGTAGATTTGACATCCATCTGATATACTTTGAAATCCATGAAGGCAACAAAAGAAAGAAATAATCTGACTGCTTCAATTCTTGCCACTAGAGCAAAAATTTCTTCAAAATCAACTCCTTCTACTTGGGAATAACCCTTGCAGACCAATCTAGCTTTGTTTCTGACTACTTCACTATCTCCATTTAGTTTATTCTAGAAGACCCATTTGGTTCCAATCACATTGTTGTTTCTAGGTCTCGGAACAAGATTCCAAGTGTGATTTTTCTCAATCTGCATCAACTCTTCTTTCATTGCTTTAGTCCAGCTTTCATCATTGCATGGTTCACTTACTATTTTTGGCTCAAATTTTTAAATCAGACAATACTTTTCTGAGTCTTGAGCAATCTTTATTCTTGTTTGGACATCTTTGCTTTTAACACCTATGATCTGATCTTTAGAGTGATTCAGCCTTACATACCCAAGAGTTTTGGGAATTTCTTGCACTTCTATTTCTTGGACAGGTTCATTCAAACTTATCTCTTCTTCCTGATTCTCTGGATCAGTCTGGATCTAAATTTCAGAAGGAACTTGAAATTCTTGGGTCAAAACATTATTCTTATCATCTTCTTCATATTCATAAAACCTTGAGGGTTTTTCAATACCTTCATCAACCTTCACATTTGTACTTTCTATAATCTTTCTCAATCTCTTGTTATAACACCAATATGCTTTGCTTTGAGTAGAATAACCCAAGAATATTCCTTCATCACTTCTAGCATCAAATTTACCAAGGTCTCCATCTCTTTTAACGTAACATTTGCTACCAAAGACTCTAAAATACTTCATAGTGGGAGTGATGTCAAACCAAAGTTCATAAGAGGTCTTACTAGTATTGTTTTTGATTGGTACTTGATTAAGAGTATAGATAGTAGTGCTTACAACTTCTCTCCAGTAGATTTGAGGAGCATTTTCTTCCATCATCATGGTTCTAGATGCTTCTTAGATGGTTCAGATCTTTCTCTCCACTACTCCATTCTACTGTGGAGTCCTTGGAGTAGATAACTGCCTTTTTATCCCATGTTTCTCAAAGAATTTTATAAACTCTCCGAATGTGAATTCTCCACCTCTATTAGACCTGAGACATTTTATGTTTAATCTAGTTTCATTCTCTACCATAGCTTTGAATATTTTGAATTTCTCAAGAGCCTCATATGTTTCTTTCAAAAAAGTCACCCATATCATCTAGGAGTGGTCATCAATTAATAACATGAAGTATCTATCACCTTGCAAACTCCTGATTCTTGCCAATCCACATATATCAGTATGTACTAAATCCAACAATCCGGTAGAAGATTGTTCCTTACTTTTGAATGTGACTCTGCTCTGCTTACCCAACTGACATTCTTTACACAAACTATTAGTAGGTTTCACCAATTTTGGAAGATCTCTTACAACCTAAGTGTTGCTTATCTTGATGATATTATCAAAATTCACATGACACACTCTCCTATGCCACAACCAACTCTGATCAATTTGAACAAACAAATAATTTTTTCTAGTACCAACCAGGTGGAAGATGTTACCTTTTTTTGAGTACCAGATGCAATCTCTGTTCCAGAACTTTCAAAGATCTTACATTTTCTATTTTTGAATCAGATATCATAGCCTTTGTCCACCAATTGTCCAACACTGAGAAGATTTTACTTTAGACCTTCAACATACAACACATCACTAGTCATTCTTTCCATCAAAAGAAATAGTTCCTCTACCTCTGATTCTGCTAGCAGAATTATCACAAAATTTACAACTCCTTCATATCTTTCTAAATCTATGAACTTATTTTTGTCACCTGTCATATGGTGGGAGCATCCACTGTCAATGACCCAATCATCCTTTTCTTCAACCTGGGCAACTAGAGATCTTTCTATCATTTTATGATTGATAGATTCAGAGGGCATTGGATCTTCTTCCTTGATGGCAATAAACACCCAGTCAGTTCTAGATTTGTTTCCTGTCTCTGATTCATCATCTGTTACTCCTTCATTATCATCATCTTCATGAACATAGTAACACTTCTTTTGAAATCTTGATCTATTAGGGTTTGGCCTAGAAAATCTTTTCGGACATATTGAGGCAAAATGACCAATCTTGTTGCAGTTAAAACATTTGAAAGATAATTTTCCTTCATACTTACTAGATCCTCTTGGTAGTCTCTTTGAAATGAGGGCCTCAAGTTGGTCAGCTTGTAATTCATCCTCTTCTAGATCTTTACTTGTTTTCTCATACCAAGATGATTTTCTTGAGGAAATTTCTCCTGGATCATATCTCTGTTTGTCTTTTGTAGAGGCACTAGCTTTAAATGTAGATTTAGTCTTGGGAAGTGCATTACCAAACTCAGCTAAATCAAATGCAGATATCTCACCAACCAATTGATCCCTTGTGATAGTTGTTAAGGATCTAATTTCCTCAATAGCAGCCACTTTATGTTTATAAGCAGGAGGTAAGGATCTAAGAACTTTGGCAACAATTTCATCTTCATTCAGAACTCCACCAGCACATCTGATGCCACAAACAAGCTCATTCACTTTTGTCATGTAAGAAGTGATATTCTCATCTTCACCCATCTTTAAGTTTTCAAACTTTCCTTTCAGACATTGTAGCTTGGCACACTTAACATATTTGTCTCCTTCATATAGATTTTCAAGCTTTCTCCAAATTTCATAGGCAGTCTTCAAACCCATAACATTTGTCAGCTCTGAATGAGACAAGGCACTCAGTAAGGCTTCTTTAGCTTGAAGATTATTTTCTACATCTCTGATTTCATTCAAAGTTATAGGCACATTTGTTGGGGGAACATATTTAATTGAGGTTATGTTCCAATACTGATATCCCATGCATTGTATGTGACATTCCATGTGGCTTTTCAAGGCAGTGAAGTTTGAACCATCAAACCTTGGACTATCCTTCTTGTAGGTTGAGATTCTGGATCTCCTCAAGTAGTTAAGCTTCTTCTAGAGGAACTTAGCTCTTATACCAATTGTTAGTTTCAAGATAGACAACTAAGAGGGGGTGTGAATCAGTTGTCCCAAAACTTTTCTTTCATTAACCACTTAAATCCTTCTTGTAATTCAGGAGCATAATAATATATCAATCATGGAAACACAATGCAATAATTCAAGAGCATAAAAATATTAACACATAGGAAACCAAGATTTTAACGTGCAAACCTTGGTTAAGGAAAAAACCATGGGGTGACTAACCCAAGATTGTATTCTCTGTTAAAAGAACAAAAGGAACAAAATGTCACATGCCAATTAGGGCTCATGCCCGAGCACACTTCTCACAAGAGGCCCACTACCTACAGAAGACACACTATCTATAGAATAATAAATATTACATACTTGAACTGAAGAATAGCATCTTCACCATGCTTGATTCATTTCCATTTAAGCTCAATACTTCTGCTTTGCTTTTCGCTCTTCTCCTCTCTACCACACTCTCATCTTCACCAAGGATGATTTTGAAATGATTTCACAACTCTTATATAGACAAGACATCAACTTTGAGATAATCATCAAAGTCAGTACACTTTATTTTATTACAGAGAAAATACACAAATACATCTTGACTTATTACAAAAGACTTCATCCGAATTACCACTCTATCAGCCACACATATCTGGAACTTCAATCTTCTTTGAGGAACATGCCATCCTTCACAGAACATCTTCAAGATCATCTACAAGATGTGTAAATCATCCGGTCAGCCAAGCTGAGGAAGAACGTCATCATCTGGAAGTAATTCTTTAAATGAGAGCTCAATCTTCAATGTGGACCACCAACACAAACTGGACACAATCTAGAGACCCCCACAAGCTTGCTTGATTCACCAAGAACATCCACACTACTTCTGATAACTGAAATCATTCTCTTCTTCATCTAGAATCTTAAGAACACAGTCTGTCATTACTGTCATATTGAAATAGATGCTTGTGGACCTCCAAACCATGAACCAATTGAGTTGTCAATTCACATTGACTTCCTAAACAATCCATGAAATCTACAGAACAAGATATTGCATTTCTAGATCTCACTGAACCTATTTGTGTCACTCTGTCACCTCTCAACATCTGCTAGAATTGATTTTACTTATATGGCCATAACCTCTTTAAATCTTTATGCAGACCTCTCAAATATTTACTAGATCACCTTTAGACACATATCTACAAGTCCTTTGATTCACATCCTCTAATCTTCATCTTAGCTGGGATCTTCACTTCATAGGGCTTCACTTTCTTCACTATTCTTCCCTGTTTTTGATAGGACTAATTTTATCAATATCTTCAGGACACAACTCATCCAATCCTTAACATCAATGCAACAGGAGTATGTTGACATCAATGACAACACTAGTTAGGCCCATACTTGCAACAGTTAAAATGTGCTAAAATTTGTAATTTTTCACCAAATCTCAATGCAAAAGAGTATGACAAAGGGTGTTGTGAGAAAAATGAAGGTGGAAAGAAAATTATAATAGTAATAACAGCCATCTAATGCCAAAAAATCTATCACAACATACTTATAGTGCCACTCAAGGTCAAACCCTAGTAAAAGTATAGCTAAGATATGTAATTTTTCACAATTTTTCAATGCAAAGGCCTAGTAAAGAGGGTGTTGTAAGGAATATGAGGAAGGGAAGAAATTAATAACCCTAGTAAGAGCTAATTAATGCAGCAAAATCCCTTAGAACATGCTTGTGATGCAAATATAGAGAGATGATAAGGCCAAATTTAGTGAAAATGCAAGGTTTGCAAACCCTCGGCATGACATTTTGCAAAAAGACAACTATAATGCAACACTACTATTATAAATCAGTCCTAATGAGTTTTAAAATGGTAATAAAATCTTAAACAAGATTTTGACTACAAACCCTAGCTAATGCAAGACTAGGTTTTTATGAAGAATGCACAATTTTTTCAAATTTTCCCAAATTTTTCAATTTTTTTATAATTTTTCAAATGCAGTAAGTTGATTGGAGGCAAATTTATCAAACAACACTTAGTAAGGTGCCAAAAAATTCAAAAAGATGAGTTCACAAAAATGTTTGGTATGAAAAATGTTTAGGATTTGATTTTGATGGTTTATGTGGAATCCTCTTTTCACACCAAACATTCCAAGGGCTTATCAAGTGAGTTGAATCTCCAGTAAGTGAGAGCAATCACCTATTAGGTTGGTCTGCCACATGGGAAGCTATGGATTCTTGGATGTGTCAAACAAAATCTCTATCTAATGCTCAATTGTACTTAGAAACCCTAAATATGCAAATTAGTAAGCAAATTATCAAATTACAGCAAATCTTTTCAAATTGAGGCAAAGGATAGAGATATTTAACTTACAGTTTTTCAAAGTTTAGAAGGCAAAAAATTTGGGGACACGTGGACTAGCGCCCAAGTCCAAGGTACATGTTTCTTTGAGGGATCCTGATCTCCTTTCGACACTATTCTGCACTGCAACTTTTGTTTATGGGAATTCCACTGCAGAGGACATGGGGACTAGCACCCTAGTCTAGGAAAAGCACCAATGTGGTACTTCTTTCTAGATCCTAAATCCTTGATGTCTTCCACTCTTTCCTACAACTCCACTCCATAGGACTCTCCATTAGAATCTGAAAAAACTATTAACCCAGAAAACTAGTGCAAATGAATAGATATTTAAACTATGAATGCAAATGATATGAAATCAAAATAGCAACACAGAGTTGGTCTCCAAGAGAGTAATGCAAATGCTAGAAGCAAAATAGCATTAAGATGATGCAAAAATAAAAGATGCAAAATACAAACTAGGTAGCATGCTTATATAGACTAGGGAGAGGGAGGAGGTGGAAACACTGACCAATGAGGAGCAACCATCTATCAGACTAAAGATAGAAAAGTATCTTCCCAAGATAGCTAATGGATGCTCACATGTTGAAAGGTGACACCTCATAATCCTCTCACCTAATTAAGCATGCTTTATTAACCTAAGTGAGACTAATAGAAGTGTAGGAAAAACCTACGAATATGGGGAAAAGTAAATAACCCACTAGGAAATAAAAACATACACTTACACCCCCCATAAGAGAAGCTTAGGTGGATATAGAAATGGGTCCCGACAAATCAAGCCTGATGAGGTACCCATGTACATAAAATTCCCCCCTGAAAAAAATAAAGAGAGGAGACCCCCCCAAAACTAGAGAGAGTTCAGACTCTGAGTGAGAGGAAGAAGCCCCCATAGAAGATGAAGCATCCCACACCCCCTATAGAGCTTGCAAATGAAGGAACTTGCTCTCAATGAAGGGTTTGGTGAAGATATCAGCAACCTACTCAGAAGTTGGATAGTAGCAAAGGTCAATGACATGGCCATGGATGAGCTCTCGGATGTAGTGCATGTGGACCTCTATGTGTTTGGTCCGCTGATGATGGACTAGATTCTGTGAGATTTGAATGGCACTCTGGTTGTCACAAAATATGACTGATGGTCGTCTGATCTAGATACCAAACTCAGTGAGAATATTTTGAAGCCAAATGGCCTCAGCGGTGGCATTCTCAGTCCCCTCAATACTCAACTTCAGTAGAATATAGAGCAATAGCAGTCTACTTCTTGCTCGACCAACAAATAGGACTTGAACCAAGTGAGAAGTTGTAACCTGAAGTAATCTTGCGATCCTGAGAATCTCCTGCCTGATCTGAATCTGTGTAGCCCACCAAGTCAAGATCAATGCCCGTTGCATAGTGAATCCCAAAACTGTGAGTACCTTGAATGTAGTGAAGGATCTACTTGGCTACTTTCTAGTGCAACTCATGAGGCTCCTGCAAGAATCAAGAGACCATGCCTATAGCATATGAAATGTTGGGTCTCGTATGAGTCAGATAAATGAGACTCCCAACAAGCTGTCGGTACAAAGTGCCATTAATAAGTGGAGAAGAACACTAAGCCTCAAGTTTGACTCCAGAAAGGAAGGGAGTTAGAGCAGGCTTATAGTCAGCCATATGAAACCATGACATCAAATCTAGAGCATACTTGGACTATGTGATGGTGATACCGGAAGAAGACTGAAAGATCTCAATCCTGAGAAAGTAATGCAACAAGCCCAAGTCAGTCATTAAAAACCTATCATGAAGGGCAATTTTGACAACCCCAATGGTGGATGAAGAAATCCCTCTGATCAACAAGTCATCAACATACAGAACCAGAAATAGGAGTGAATCATCCTGCTATAGAATGTAGAAATTAGGATCCGAATGGCATCGAGTGAACCGAACTATCAGAAGGAAGGAGTCCATTTTGGCATAATAGGCACGAGGATCCTGTTTGAGTCCATAGAGAGACTTCTGAACATGGTACACAAGTGAAGAATCCTGAACGAACCTCTATGGCTACTCCATGTAAATCTCCTCCTAAAGGTCACCATGAAGAAAAGCACTCTTCACATCCATCTGGTGTACTTCCCAATGATTAGCTGCAACAATGGCAAGAACAAGTCAGATGGAATTCATTCAGGCAACTAGCACAAAAGTCTTAGAGTAGTCAATCCCAGGAACATGGGAGAATCCTTTGGTGACCAAGCGAGCCTTATGCTTGTCAACCGACCCATCTGCTGCAAATTTTGTCTAATAGATCCACTTACATCAAACAAGTTTTCTTCTCTTAGGAAGAGGGACAAGATCCCAAGTGTGGTTCCTCATCAAGAAACTATACTGCTCCTGCATAGCTATATCCCACTAAGGAATACCAGAAGCCCCATGAAAAGACTATGGATCTGAGGCAGTAGCAATGAAGACATGTGGAGCATCCTAGAACTATGAACGAGTCTACCTGGTGTATGATGGATCCCCAACCCAATCTCCTGTAGACTGCAGACTCCAAACTGCAAATCCTCCGGAAGAGGGAGAATCTAGAGGAGAATCATCAACCTCCGAATGATGACTAGGAGAGGAAGGAGGTGAGTCCTCTGAATCACTCTCTGTATCGGAAGTCTAGGTGGAAGACTTCTCAGGTGAATTTGACCCATCAGAAGATCTGTCATGTATCCCAAGTGACTCCAATGTCAAAGTAGAAGGAGTTGGAGAAGTGATATAAAGTGAGCTTGAAGAGCCCTCCTCAAACTAAACACTCCTCTCAATGGATAGCTCATGTGTAGTAGGGTGGAGCAATCGATAACCCTTCACACCATCAGGATAACCTACAAATATGCAAGGTCTGCTCTACAGATCCAAGGCCTTTCATTTCTCTGCAAGAATGTGGGCCCATGCAGGAGAACAAAAAACTCAAAAGTGCTTAACTGATGGTTTTCGATCACTCCAAGATTCAAAAGGAGTGACTCCCTTCAAGGCTCCTTAAGGAACATGGTTCTGGATGTAACAAGCACATTTAATGGCCTTTGTCCATTATTGTGGTGCAAGAGATCTGGAGTGAATCATGTAGTTCACCATTTCCTTCAAGGACCTATTCTTTCATTCTGCAACACCGTTGTGCCGAGGATTGTATGGAATTGAATGCTACAAATCAATCCCCTCTAAAGTGCAAAACCTCTCAAACTGATGGTTGACATACTCACCACCATTGTCAGTGTCTAATTTAACTTTGATGACTTTCCTAGATTGCTTCTCTACAAAAGTTTTGAAGTCCTAAAGATGATCAAATACCTCTGACTTCTGTTTGAGAAAGTACACCCAAGTATATCAAGAAAAGTCATCAATGAATGTGAGGACATATCGGACCCTGCTAAAAGAAGGATGTTGAAATGGACTAGTCAAATCACTGTGAACTAACTCCAGTATTTGTGAAGCTATCCATGCCTTAACTTTGTCAAACTTTTCCTTAGGATGCCTACCAAGAATGCAACCTTGGCAAACACCACCTGAAAACTGAATTGAAGGCAACCTTGTGACCATGCTCTGCTGGTTGAGCTGCTGTAAGTAGCGGAAGTTAAGATGGCCAAACTGCTCATGCCATAATCTACTCACATCATCAAAATGAGTGAGCAAAATAGTCGAAGGAGGATTAGGAACAAAGTGAGAAAATAGATAGAGTCATGGTTGATGATCTGTTCTCCCAACTACAACTGTAGAAGCACTGTGCAACTCATGAATCTCCACTAAATTAGGAGTGAACTCAACCTACTTTCTTGAACCTATGTGAGTGATCTAGTATACCGATAAGAGATTAGTTGATAATGAGGGCACACAAAGAACATCATAGAATGTGTGATCCCCCACATCAATAGACCCTCTCCAACACACCTCAACATGAGTGTCATCACCCATCAAAATAGAAGGCATAGTACACGGCTCCAAAGATGCAAGTTCTTCCATAGATGAAGCCATGTGGTGCGAAGCACCCAAATCAAGAACCCAAGTGGATGGTGAAGAAGAAACTATAACAAGGGCCTTGCCCTTTCCTTTCCCCTTGTTGTTTTCTTTTGCCTTATTAGACCCCTCATTAGAACTCTGTTTGATAGACTCAGGAACACTGATATTATTCTTCTCAAGAATGTGTGTCTAGTGATCAATTTGTTTCTTTAAACATTTATTCTCATCATGACCATGTCTTTTACAATAGGCACATTGGACCCTCTCTTTCTTATGCTTATTGCCCTTGGAAGATTGGGTCTCATTAGTTTCTTTTAAAGCAATTGGTATCTGATCCTTCTTCTCCTTGCTATTCTTATATTTCTTATCCTTACTATTGTTGTTACTACTTTGTCCTTTTTGTTCTTTTGTGTCTTGGTTGGCATCCAAGGCATGTGACTTAGAGGACTTAAGAGTGCCCATCTGGATTAGCTTGTCCTCTTCCTGAGTGAGATTGACAGCAAAACCATCTAAAGATGGCATGGTGAATTGAGTACCAAATTCACCCTTAGTAGCATAGAAGGTAGAAACAAACATAGAATATTCTAAACTTAGCTTAGAGAGAATACTAAGAATAAGTTGTTCATATTTCTTTTCAATTCCACATTGTTTTAACTGCAGCCAAGTAGTGATTTCAATTTAGTGAATAAATCCTGGATTGTGTTGAAATTGCTTGGACTTACACTAATTAGTTCATTTTCCAACATATGACCCCTCATTGAATCTTGTGTGCCAAATAGTTTTTCTAGCTTTGTCCAGATTTCATTTGGTGAATTCAAAGACTCAATGTGGAAGAGCAAATCAGGAGAAATAGACAAACATAATGTTCCATATCCCTCATCACATTTGTTAAACCACTTAGGCTTATCTTCATCTTTAGCAGGTTCAATTTCAAGTCCCATAGTTATCCTATTTAATCTAGCTTTCCTTAAGTGAATTGTCATGCGTGATTTCCACTCAAAGTAATTGTATGGAGTTAGGATGGGTACATTTGTTTGATCCATGATGAAGAAATGATGAAAAGAAGAGAACACAACCAAGACAACCCCCCTTTTCACTCAATCAAAGAATCCCCCAAGAAAATATGATTTGGTAGTTTATATTAGTGCTTTTACAACTGCCACTAGCAAGAAATACTAAGTGGTCTTGATTTGAATGCATTACAAACCCTTATGAAGAGCATACCTTGAAAATACAACTTTGGCACAATACCCATAGAAATAAACAACACCACTGCAATCTCCTCAAAAAATCATGCAGTTTCAACAAAAGAATCGCCTCGATACGAGGTCGTATGTAAAAGTTATGATCCTCTGAAGTTCCCAAAATAAGAACTGTGTAGTGTCACAACTAAGAATCTACAATTCCCAAATAATTTCAAAATCAAAATAAAAAAATGTCTGCATTAGTGCATAGAGAATGAAACAATAGCCAAAATCAAAAAATATTTCGTGGGAAATGGAGTCTGTATGAGCAAGAACGAAGCATTTGAAAACTGCCTTCAAAACTACAACTGCTAATGGAGAGGGGTCTTACTGTAGCTTTCTAAGTGTATTTCTACACAATATATAGACTACATGCAAAGACTAAAACATACCCAGATGGTTTTTCTATTCTGTAAACAAAACCCATAAGGCATTTTTCTTTCTAATGTACAAAAGATGTTGATCCAATGTAAAAAATGCCTTTAGCAACAAAAAATGACCCCAGCAACCAAAAAATGGCATGCAAAGGCTAAATCTACTACCTAAGACAAGAAAAGGCATGTTGGAACCTGCAATATTGATTGAAGACTCCAAATATGCAAGCTGGTTTTAAGATTTGAGCTTGAAACCTTGATTCCGAAATTGTGTCTAATGATCTCTGATTTCAGTGAAGTGAAAGCCAAATATGACTTTCCTGAGCCTCCTGGATACGTTGGAACAGCCAGAAATGTTGCCAGTATAACTAGAAATGTTGCAATCACCCAGATTTCATAAAACGCATGTGCAAACCCTAGAGATTAAAATCTTCCCGTCAAACTTTTCTGATTTTCTAGATCATCTGAAGATGCAAGAGAAGAGCATACTGGGTTTTTCATAAAACTACAATAAGATTAATTAGCCCCCCTAAATCTCTCAAATAAGAAAACTAAAATCTACTCTTGCACATAGCAAGCCTATGATACCATGTTAGAATTTGAAAAGATTATTAACCCAGAAAACTAGTGCAAATGAATAGATATTTAAACTATGAATGTAAATGATATGAAATCAAAATAGCAACACAGAGTTAGTCTCGAAGAGAGTAATGCAAATGCTAGAAGAAAAATAGCATTAAGAGGATGCAAAAACAAAAGATGCAAAATACAAGTCAAGTAGCATGCTTATATAGACCAGGGAGAGGGAGGAGGTGGCAACACCAACCAATAAGGAGCAACCATCTATCAGACTAAAGATAGAAAAGTATCTTCCCAATTTAGCTAATGGATGCTCACATGTACAAAGGTGACACCTCATAATCCTCTCACCTAATTAAGTATGCTTTATTAACCTAAGTGAGATTAATAGAAGTGTAGAAAAAACCTAGGAATATAGGGAAAAATAAATAACTCACTAGGAAAGAAAAACCTACACTAACACACTCAACACAAGTAACCTACAATCTCAAGGAGTGTGGGAGGGGGTTGTAGTGTTTAGAGGCTTGCCTTAGTCAAGCCCCAGAGAGACATTCAAGTCTTCTGAACACCATTATCAGATGAGAGTGTGTATCCCAATGGGATAGAGGCAAAAATTCAAATGATAAATGATTGAAAACACAATTGATATCACCTTGTAGTGAAGATCTCATGGAAGGAAGATGCTCTTCATGCCATGAGGAGACGGATGCCAAATCTGCAAATACAAACACAATAATAATGCTCTACTTTGCAACACAATGAATACTTTGAATTCTATATGATCACAAGTATGCATAAAGTCCATCTAGTTTGCAAATGAAACCTAATCATGCTTATATATGCAACTACAAAGATTCCCACTAAGAATTTCATAATTCAAACTTTAGATGTCGGCATAGGA
The DNA here is from genome assembly GCA_027924645.1 of Cunninghamia lanceolata. Classification (NCBI taxonomy): domain Eukaryota; kingdom Viridiplantae; phylum Streptophyta; class Pinopsida; order Cupressales; family Cupressaceae; genus Cunninghamia; species Cunninghamia lanceolata. Next base: position 19,154,470 of record BSBN01000547.1, read on the forward strand.
CCTAAATAACGGTCACTAAATTGACATTTGAAATTAGGGAAGACCCAAAATAGGGCTAGACTAGGGCGCTAGCACCCAAGTCCACCCTACCATTTTTGCTCAGGATTCATTAAAGTGCAGCCCCCTAGGTCCTATTTGTCACAAGACCCAAGGGTTTTCTCATTAGGTTAGTCAGAAATAACATGTAAGATGGTCTAAATGCAATTATAGGACCCCGGAGCTAAACCTTAATAGGAAAAAGCCCCCAAGGTTACTTTTTCTGACATAACATACCCAAGACCGCAAAGACCCACTCTAGAGTCATTCAACAGCAACAAGAGAGATTTAGATGACTCCTAGTACAACAAGCATTCATCCAACAACACGAATGACAATTAAACATCAACAAGAACAATAGCTTACCCACACAATGGTGGAATATTAGAAACCCCAATAGGAGAACGGTGACTAGTGACCCTTCAGATCATATAGTTATCTTTTCAAGTACTGTCATAGAACACCACATCCACACAAGTGCACTACAATACAGGCCCCAAGACTGGCTAACCCCTCTCCACAAAGTCCATCTCTCCAACGAGCTAGACCACCCCCATGTCTCACCTCCTCTTGACTGGCTACCTCCATGAGAGTGAAAGTGACATGGTGGTTCACCTCGTCGCAAGGAGAGGGGATTCATGTGTGCACCAAAACTGACTCAACCACCCCTGAGGTCACTGAGTGGTAATTTTGAGCGTACATTACTTTAGATATATTTTTTAAATATAGGTAGGCTAGTTTTAAATCCTTCCATTTAAAATTTACAATATAAATGCAAACCTATTTAACAAATAAATCTATTTAAGTTTACCTCGCTTAAAATGACCCATAAAACCAAGAAATCAATTAGGTATTTTATAGGGATTTAAATAAAACTTAAATTAAATATTAAATAATTGAATACATGCATTCTAATTTAAATAATTATATTTACATTTAAAATAAAATATAAATACTACTCTAATCAAAATAAATCTATTTTCTATAATATAAGGATATGGTTTCTTAATAAAATAAAATAAATAAAGTATTTTTTTTTAATAGCCCTAAAGATAGCATTTAAATCCTACTACTTTTCCTATTCTTTTAATTTGTTCTTTCTTTCAGCACACTTTTGCAATTTTATTTTATTTTTATTTCTCTTTTAAATAACTACATTTACATTTAAAATAAAATATAAATGATAAATTAAATTAAATAACACATCAACATCCACCAATTAAGAAGCTAGAAAGAAGAAGCCTTTGAAAACAAGTCATGAAATGTTCTTTCTTCACCACCCATTTCTATTATGTTTTCTAAATGCAATTATTTTAATCTTTTAAAAACCCTAACCTAAGCTTATGAATTTGTATATCTAAAGTTTTCCTAAAGGCATGTTGCAGATTCAAACTTCCATTGATGCCTTCAATTTTCCTATGTATTCTTCATTGAGCATACAATCATTCCATAGAAGAAAGAAGAAGATTCTTTTTATATTCTCTCATATGCTCCTATGAGATTTCTTCTATGTAAATGGTTGTTGGGTTTGAAATGAGGAAATAGACCTCTCTCCCTAGCTGTTGCATAGAGTTGCCTTGCCTTTTCCTTCCAACTCTTGATCTCTCTACAAAAATTTATTTACCCAAATTTATTTGAAAGGATTGTGACACCATTGCGTATGGTATTTTCTATGAGGAAAATAAAATTTAAAAATAAATAAATCAATATTTAAAATATATTGATAATAAAAAAAGTCATTTTATGCAAACCCTGTAATTAGGATAATCAATAAAACCACATTTCTTTGCATATGACAATAGCAAATATGACATCTAATAAAATACCTATGTTAGCTTGATGAACCCATACCTATAAGAAAAAAAATTAATTAATGAATAATACCAAAAAATTAAGAGAAATCTATAAACAAATTCTAAAAATTAATTAAATAAATTTGGGGGATGAGGATAACCCAACCCTGACTCCTACTTGCACATATTGGAGGCATGCCTTTGTTGGGGTGCAATTGCCCACAAGGCCATAACCCATCCAAGCCCTCGTCACCTTTCCATTAAAACATAGTCCCAAACATATCAATAGGAGGGGGAAAAATGTCATATATCTATTTGCCTGCTTTACTCATGTTTTCTCTCCTATGCTCTGGCTACTGCCCTTCATTCTGGATCTGCAAACAATCATAGGTGGAAATAAATTCAAAAATCTTGGCATCTAGTGAAGAGGGTGAGAAATTAAGAAGGGTTATGACAATGAAGAAAGAATTTGAATGATATGTGGTTTCTAGAAAATAAAATAAAATGAAAAGAAATGTAAGACCTGCAAAACTACCCTCCTTATAGTTGTCTAATTCCCATTCCTTTCACCTTCCAAGTACGGACACGCATCCTAACTCACCTGTAATGTGTTACAACTCATATTTATTTGCTATTTTTTATTTAATATTTGGTTTTTTAAGATTTGAATCTTATTTGTTCTTTTTTTAAGATTAATTTTTTGAATTTTATGAATTTTGTTTACTAGAATTTGAATGTTTAGGTGAATCTAAAAATCTAAATATTTCAACTCTTTTCTATGACTATAGGACACCTCTCAGTGTAATCAGATAAGTAATTGACTGCATCAAAAATATGATGAGGATAAAAATGGTATTTTGATCTTCTTCTATGTAATCTAAACTTTTGAAACATGAGGTTTAATATATGGATTTATCGAAGCTTCATCCAAAGTAAAGGTCTTAGGATTTGTTTCCCCAAAAAATATTATATAAAATTGAAACTCATATGAAATCCTTTATAGCTAAGGTTCTCTTGCAGCTGAAAGGAAGCTAGGTGTACATAAATTGCTTCCTACACTAATCTAATGAGGGGAGGAGACTGCAAATTCAATTTTATCTTTACAATTATAGATTATGTTAACCCACTAACAGAGATATTGCAGTAAACACATACATAAGAATGTAAGATAGAAGAAGAGAGACACAAGAAATACGCGGGGAAAAACCTTATCAGGTGAAAAAAACCACACTCCAAAACACAACTCAAATGTATTTTGTAAACAATGAAGACTACAATATAGTCACAGAGCCAATGCTCTTGTAGGAGTCTTTGACACTCTTATTTGGAGATGATTTGGTAGCATAATAGTACCTATCAATCACATAATGCATCACCTCTCCAAAGCACCTGTTTATAAAGAATATACAAGGCAAGAATGGCTCCACATTGAGATGGGCATCCAACATGGCCTCATGGACCAAAACCCATGCCTATGGACACTTGTCCAACACTGTAGGACATTCTTGACACTTGTCAAGTCACCCCATCCCAAGGAGGTCTCTATTTCTAAAATGGGAAATGACAGATGCTCTTATGACTCTTACAACCATCATAGAATCTGTCATAGCTATCATAAATTACAGCTGTAATAGAATCTGTCATACACAGGATATAAATAGCATATTCTCTTACAACATGTCATAGTCCACCTTGGGGTACCCAAAGATGCCTTTTTCAAAAATGCTTCTCGAGACATGTCCATACCTGTCATAGGATCTTCTATTTCTGACTCTTACATGTCATAACTTTGTCATAGGAATCAGTCATGACCATTTCGGTCAATATTCCGTTATACACATTCCAAGATGCCGACACATGGAAAAATATTCCTACCACTAAGTGGGATGCCTATCTCTTCATGTGAGGACAAATTTACATGTGGTCATATGCCATGTAGGATGACACATAACCATGCCAAGTCCCATAATATGACAACATAGGATTTGCATCCTAATTATACAATAGGCAATAAATAAATAAATATAATTAAATAATACATGGAATTACCAAGGTTGAGACACCTTAATTCCCAACATTCTCCCACTTGTCAAACAACTTGTAAGAGCCAATAGAAATAATAGGTTTTAACTACTATAGGCCGAGAGGTCCATAGACTCTGAACACCGTCTAAACTTCTCTGTGCCCACTAGCTTCGTCAATGCATCTACAACATTCTTCAAAGTATCTACCTTCTCCAAATTTACCTTCCCATCCTCTACCATGTCTCGCACGAAGTGAAACTATAAATCAATATGCTTTGTTTTGGCATGCAAAGTTGGATTCTTCGCAAGGCAAATCGCACTCTAACTGTCACAACAAATCATAATCTATCTTGCATCAACACCAATATCTGAACACAATCTCTTAAGCCAAATGGCTGCCTTGTAAGCATGAGTTGCTACCATGTACTCAACTTCTATCGTAGACAAAGAAACCACAGGTTGTTTCTTACTCATCCAACTAATTGTACCACCAAACATAGTGAACACATAGGCACTGGTGGATCTCCTATTGTCAATGTCACTTGCCTGATCAGAATCCACAAATCCATGAATATAAATTGAATGAGGAGGTCCTGTAACATTACCATGATAGCATATGGAATACTCAGAAGTACCCCTCAAATATTTGAACACTCGTTTAACTGCATCCCAATGTACCCATCCAGGATTAGCCATAAATCAACTAAGGACTCCCACTACTTGAGCAATGTCTAGTCTTGTGCAGACCATGACATACATCAAACTACCAATAGCACTAGCATAAGGTACTTTTCTCATGTCCTCCACCTCACTACGATATTTTGGAAAATCATTAACAGATAACTTTGTCCCCAATGAAACAAGAAGACATAATGGTCTACAATTTGCCATGCTAAACCTATCCAACATGGTGTTCACATACTTACTCTAGCTTAAGCAAAGTTTTCTATTTGCTCTATCTCTTCTAATTTCCATTCCTAGAATGTACCTGGCTGCCCCAAGCTCTTTCATCTCAATCTGTGCTGACAACTAAAACTTCAAATTAGAAATCATATTCTTACCATTCCCAATCAACAACATATCATCAGCATACAGTGCAATAATGAGAATGAGATCATTGTCAAATTTGTAATACACACAATGATCTGATTTCAATCTCAGATATCCAATCGACAACACAAAGGCATCAAACTTTAAGTACCACACCCTAGGGGACGGCCATACAAAGACTTCTCTAATTTGCAAACCAAATTTTCTTTACCTTTCTCTATGTAATGCTCTGGTTGTGACATGTAAATCTCTTCCTCAAAATCACCATGAAGGAATGTTGTCTTCACATCCATCTATTCTACCTCTAAGTCATAAGAAGTTGCAAGAGATAACATGAATTAAATGGATGTCATCTTTGCAACAGGAGAGAAAATTTTACCATAATCAATTCCCTCCACTTGTGAGTACTCCTTCACAACTAATCTAGCCTTGTATTTTTCAACACTGCCATCTGCACTGAATTTCTTCTTGAAAACCCATTTGCATCCAACGGGTTTTCATCCATCAGGAAAAGGCACCAAGTCCCATGTTTTATTCTTTTCCAAAGAAGCCATATCATCTTCCATGGCCTCCTTCTAGGAACCCGCATCTTTCATGCCCATAGCCTCTTTCATAGTTCTAGGCTCATCAGTGTTAGTAAGTAAAGAAAAATCACAACTAGAATCAAGTAATGAATAACCAAACCTATCAGGTTGCTTTCTCGTTCATGTAGACCTCCTCAATGGTTGAGGTTGAGGTTGAGGTTCTGCTTCTTCTTCTGAGATTTTGGAGCTTCTAGAGATCTCCTCATCATCAGGTCTCACAGGGTTTGTCTGTTCAGTCTTCTCAAGGGTAGAAGGAAACTTAACTGTATCCTCTTTCTTTTTTGTCTGTTGTAGCTGTAGAACAATGGAAGAAGGTGTTAGCTCTTTGAAGATAACACTTCTTCTATACAACACTTTTTTAGCCATAAGATCCCAAAGCTTGTATCCTTTCACACTGACACCATAGCCAATGAAAATACACTTAACAACCTTATTCTCCAATTTAGACTGTTTGTCCCTAGGTACATGTGCATATGCCTCATAACCAAAAACATGAAGATGTCTAACTAAAGGCATCTTACCAAATCCAACATCCATAGATGTCTTACCAACAAGAGCTGATGTAGGAGACCTGTTTACCAGGTAGCAAGCAATGGCAACAGCTTCAGCCCAAAACTTTTGTTCAAGGCTTGCTCCACTAAGCATACTCCTAGCCTTCTCCATCAGTGTCCTTTCCATCCTCTCTGCAACTCCATTTTGCTGCAGGTTGTATGGAGTTGTCTCATGTCTTTCAATCCCTTTCTCTTTACAGAAATTATCAAACTCTGTCAAACAAAACTCACCACCGTTGTCAGTTCTCAAACACTTAATCTTTTTACTAGTCTAATTTTCAGCAAAGGCTTAAAACTCCTTAAACTGACTAAAGACTTTAGTCTTGCTTTTGATAAAATAAACCCATATCTTTCTACTGTAATCATCTATGAAAAGATACAAAATATACAGATTTTGAAATCGAAGGACATTAACAGGACCAAACACATCATAATGAATAAGATCCAATACACCAGAAAACTTGTGAGAACTAGAGTAAAATTGAACACGGTTTTGCTTTCCATATACACAATGTTCACAAAAGTTGAACTCTAGATTACAATCATTTAACCCCTCAATGAGGTTTTTTTTTTCATGGTTCTAAGACCCTTCTCACCAATGTGGCCATATCTCAAATGCCAAAGCATGTCCACTACCATCATAACTAGTTACAATAGATTTCTTCACTGCTCATTCAGATGGTGGGGATGAAGTGACTGCAGCTCTTTTCTTCGAGTTAGAAGAACTATTGCACTATGAAGTGCATGCCTCCATATGAAACAGAGTACCTCTCTGTACCCTTTGCAAGAACCATAGATCCTCTAGTCATATTGCATCCATCCTTTGAAAAGACAACCTGCACACCTGTATCATTCAACATACTTACAGAAAGTAGGTTCCATGCTAGTCCTAGGATGTGCATAACCCCAGTGATCCCCTTCACTCTTCCATTAGGGAATCAGATTGAGACTCTTCCATGACCAACAATCCTTAGATGAGAATCATCACCCAGGTACACTCTTCCACCACCAAACTCTTCATATTTTGTAAACTAGTCTCAATGCGAGGTCATGTAGAATGATGCACCAAAATCAATCAACCACACATCATCAGATGCATAGGTGGCCAGGGCTACGATGAGGGCATCACCATCATCTTGTGACTTGTTAGAATCTGAATTAGAAGCATTCTTCATCTTCTTCTTTTTCTTCTCCTCTTTGCATTCCTTTTAGAAATGCCCAGTTTTCCCATAGTTCCAAGAAAGAGCCTTGGACTTTCTAGGAGATTTGGATCTTCCACGGGATTTGGATTTGTCCTTTTCACTTTTCTTGTCCTTCTTCTTCCCTTTCTCTTTGGGTCTTCCATGAACTGTATTAGCTTCTTTGGCCAACTTGCAAGTCTTCCTCCACTTTTATTTAGATAACAGTGAGGACACCACATCATCCATCTTGAAGGTGGTAGTGGTGCTTTTGATAGCCATGACAAGATGATCCCACAAATCTGGCAAAGAATAAAGTAGGGTCATACACTGATCCTCCTCCTCCATTTTCACACTCACAGATGTCAACTATGCAACAATCATGTTGAAATCATTGATATGGTCTGCAACAGATCCTCCATCTTCCATCTTTAGAGCAAACAACTTCTTTTTCAGGAAAAGGTTTGTTCACCAAGGACTTGGCCTAATAAACATCACCCAGCTTCTTCCAAAGGTCTTTTGTGCTCTTCTCCTCATGGACATTCAATAGGACAGAGTCAACTAGACAGAGTCTTATGAGACCCTTAGCCTTTCAATCTTTGAGGTCCCAATCAACTTGTGACATTGCTATAGGTTTTACACCAGATACAGTTTCCCATAGGCAATGATCAACAAGTAGGCCTTTCATCTTGAGTTTCCACAACTTGAAATTAGTGCCATTAAATTTCTCCACATCTAATCTTCCAGATGTGGTTGCCATCTCCTTCCTGCAACAAGATATAGAATACTATGTACAAACTCCCACTCAACCTAACATTAGCTCAAAAACCCCTACCCAGTAGCTAGAACCAAAATTAACTAGGCTTTGATACCAACTGAAAGGAAGCTAGGTGTGCAAAAATCGCTTCCTACACTAATCTAATGAGGGGATGAGAGTACAAATTTAATTTCAACTTTACAATTACATATTATGTTAATCCACTAATAGAGATATTGTAGCAAACACATAGACAAAAATGTAAGATAGAAGAAGAGAGACACAAGATATACGTGGGGAAAACCCTTACGGGTGAAAAACCTCACACTCCAAAACACAGCTTAAATGTATTCCGTAAATAATGAAGGTTACAATATAGTCACAGAGCCAATGTTCTTGCAGGAGTCTTCGACACTCATATTTGGAGATGATCCGGCAGTATAATAGTACCTGTCAATCACATAATGCATCACATCTCCAAAGCACCTATTTATAAAGAACATACAAGGTAAAAATGGCTCCACATTGAGATGGGCATCCAACATGGCCTCATGGCCCAAAACCCATGCCTATGGACACTTGTCCAACACTGTAGGATGTTCCTGACACTTGTCCTTTGTCACCCATCCCAAGGAGGTCACCTATTTCCAAAATAAGCAATGACAGATGCTCTTATGACTCTTACAACCATCATAGAATCTGTCATAGCTGTCATAACTTACAGCTGTAAGAGAATATGTCATACACATGCTATAAATAGTATATTCTCTTACATGTCATAGTCCACCTTGGGGTGCCCAAAGATGCCTTTTTCAAAGATGCTTCTCGACACATGTCCATACGTGTCATAGGATCTTTTATTTCTGACTCTTACATGTCATAACTTTGTCATAGGAATCTGTCATGACTGTTTCGGTAAATATTCCCTTACACACATTCTAAGATGCTGACACATGGCAAAATATTCCTACCACTAAGTGGGACACCTATCTCCTCATGTGAGGACAAATTTACATGTGGTCATATGCCATGTAGGATGACACATCACCATGCGAACTCCCACAATATGACAGCATAGGATTTGCATCCTAATTATACAATAGGCAATAAATAAATAAGGGTAAAAGCACAAAGCTATGTCACACTTTTATAAAGGAAACAACCAATGTTGATCTAACTTTTAAACTTGAATCACTAAAAAGTGACATATATGTTTTAATTTTGAAATGATGTAAACTAATAAAATATTTATTTTTTAGTATATTTTATGTTTGTATTTTTTGAAAAAATTTGAAAAATTATTTGAATATAGTTTTTAATAACTTGACATGATAATTTAGTTGTTGATAAATGCTAAAAAATGAAGTTACATGAGACATCAATCTTTATATAGTAATTTTTGTTCTTTAAATTTTTTGTGCATATTTATAACTTGAAACTTTAGTGCATGAATATTTTTTTTTCAATTTTCATAAATATATATTTTTAAATAAATAATAAAATGTGCATGTATTAAAATGTAGTTTTTTCCATTCGATGTTAACTTTCATATTAACTATTTATCTAAAATAGAAAAAAAATTATACCATCTTCATATGGATTCTTTTATCTAGTGCATTATATTTTTTTCAAATTTTTTTAATAAGTTTTACTATTTTTCCTTGACATGGTAATCAACCTAATGTTTTGTGCTAATAACCTACTTTTAGTAAAAATATAAAGGAAAATATAAATAATAATTAAACTATATATATATATTTGAAAACTAAACTTATAGATCTACAAAAGGGTATTTTTATTTTTTTTAAATATTATTTACATGAGTAGAAATTGTTGAAATATCAAGTTTTTCAAATATATATATTTTTTTAGTAAATTGGCCTCATAGTGGTGCTACATATGCATTTAGCCAATAATTTTAGTTGGAAAAGTTGTGGACATATCTAACTTAGCTAGAATGAATCTTACAAGATCATATGTTTGACCAAAATTGATTTTTAGTTAGAAATACTTAAATTCACTTGTGCAAATAGGTTGGCTAAAAGTGTAACACGGCTTTGTGCTTTTATCGATAGATACAATAAAATAATACAAGGAATTACCAAGGTTGAGACACCCTAATTTCCAACAGTAGCAAGATTTAAGCATTTTATATTAAGAGCATATATGAGGGTTATATAATTTTAATTACGCTGAGAGGCATTCCTACAATCATAGTAGGGGTGGAGAAGAGTTAAAAGATTCAAATTCTCGTAAACAAAATTCTAGTAAAAAAAATTGAAAAACTAATTTAAATCAAAATTTTAAAAAATAGACTAAAAAGAAATGGATTGGAATGTGGATGGTCAGATAAGATATATTATTTAATGCAAATAATAGAAATAGTAAACAATTTTTAGTGGTTACTATTGTTAGTGAGGCATTAGTTTAATTGCAAATACTTAAGTAATATAAACAAATTTTCCTTTCTTAATAATTGAGACAATTACTTTCAACATAGGTATGCTATTGTGGAGTATGTGGAGCCATTAATCTAAAATTTTTTTGTTAAAAATTTTCTACACATATACTCTTGTATTTTTTTTTGTTGCAAGGGGAAGGGAAAACCATTCAGAGCAAATAACTCAAGCGAGCATATTAGATTGCAAGATTTGAGGTGAGTTGAAGGGTAGCACAAGTAGAAAATAAAAGAATCACCTTTCCAAGAATCGATCTAAGACTGTGGAGGAATTTTTTTTCTTAAAAGGGTATTTGCATCAGTTATTTGTTTTTCTACCACAAAACTATTTTTTTTCTGCTACAATTTAATTTTAGTGGGGATTCTCTAATTCAAAGGAAAAGGAAAGGGAAAATAATTGAAAGAAAATAACTTGGGTGAGTATATTAAATTGTAAGATCTCAGGTGTTGAAGAGGAGTGTGAATAGAATATTGAAGACTCACCTTTAGAGGAATCTATCCAAAGTCGTGAAGTTTTTTTTTTTTTTAAAGTATTTGCATCAAGTTTTTTTTTTTCTAGCACAAAAACTAAAATTTGTTTGTTGCAATTTCATTAAGCACAGAAAAACTAAAACTCCATTAATACCTTTTAAAATGTTTAGCTATATCATAGAGTGGGAGCAGAAAAAAAAAGGAATTCTTTTTATTTTTGGGAAAGAATAGAACTTTTTCATGTTGACAATTCATTAACTTTAGAAGACTTCCATGTACGGTTGACCTTAAATTTTAGATTTGTGGCATGGAAGTTTTGCATCAAGAAAGAGAATAGAAATAGACAATAGATTAGGCATTTACAACTTGCATAATAACATTAAACAATGCATGTTTACTAGAGAATCTGTATACTTTTTACATGATGCCAAAGACTGCTATCGAGGATGCATGCTAGCCAAAGGGTTGCTGTCAAGAAGTATTTGAATTCAATTATCAATCTATAATGTAACTGATATATGTAAACAAAATAGAAAATAATTAAACTTCTATTAGTATTTACTTTCCACCATTTCAGTGATTGTGAGTAATTGCCCTTATTAAAAGATTTTAATTTCAATGATTGTGAGTGATTTTTTTTTGTTTTCTAAAAGGTAGGGGAAAGGGGCCAGTTGCCGCCCACACCCCAATAACCACTATGTTATTGTACACTTGACCCCCCAATTAATTTTTTAAAAAGAACCAATACATGTAAAATACCAACCTAATAAATTAACACAAATGCACCAATACATGTTCACAACTCCATGTATGGGGCGACATGTTGAAATGATACTTTTTTGACACATGTGCACAAAACACGTCCAAGTGAAATGAATAAGTGCCCAGAAGCTGAAAGAATAAATTTAAGCTCTTTGGTCATATACGGAGAAACCCAAAAAAATTTGTCAAAATCTGATATATCTAGTTATGATCTTGACAAACATGAGTAGTTACCGACACATCGTTGCGCATTTATGGGGCAACATGTTGAAATGACACTTTTTTGACCCATGTGCACATAACACATCCTAGATTGAAATGTATAAGTGCCCACAAGCTGAAACAATAGCTTTAAGCTCTTCGGTCAGATACAAAGAAACCCAAAAAAAATCATCGAAATCTGATATGTCTAGCTGTGAGCTTGACATGCACGAAGTTAGAGTGGGTGGCTACTAGCCCCTTTCCCCTATTTGCATTAGTTTTTAGTTTTTTTATTTTGAATACGATTATTAGATTTTGGCAAGGTTATATTTAGGAAGAAAGAAATTTATTTCTTAGCAAGTTTTAGTTTTCAGAATCATTATCTTTTAGCTATCTAAATTTGTTTAAGTAAACTTTCTATGTTCAATTTAATGTCATTCTTTAATGTTTTAAGATTATTATAATGTTAAAGTTCAACTCTCACTTTGATTTTATTTAATTCTAAATATATATTTATTTATCAATTTTATTATTATTGGTTTCTTTTAAAATTCCTTAATATTTATTTTATTACAACCTTTCATTTAAATTTTATGAAATTTTCATAATTAAAGTAGTGATTAAGGTATGGGTAAAATTTATTGATTTCTTATGGATGAAATTAACTTAGTGAATAGAATTAAATATTCATGCTAATTAACATTCATTTACTTTCCCTTTATACATTAAAAGAGTAGTAAATTAGTTTAGTGAGGAATCATTAAAAAAGATTACTCTTTCCTAAAAAATAGGGAATTGTTAAAGAATTATTTATTCCCTATTTCTGAGGAATTATTTAAAAAGATTAGTCTTTACTAAAAATAGGGAATTGTTAAAATACTTTATTCTTCCTTAAAAATGGGGAATTGTTTAAGAGTTTATTCCTCCCTAATACATAGGGGATTATTAGAAAAGATCAGTCTTCTACATAAGAAATTATTAAAGAAATTGAAACAATTAGAAAAAGAAAAAAGAACATTATAAAATTGTATCCACAATATTTATTTTTTATTTTTAAAAAAAATTTTAATAATTGGTTGGGATTTGTTTTAATGCTCTAATCTAATGTTAGTTTTATATTATTGGATTAATATTAGTGAACCTAACTTAATGTCATAGAATGCATATGTAGTCATTAAATATACATTGTATTTTCATCATTTTTATTTTAGTGTTAATTAATTTCATTATAGAGCTATTTTGAATTAAGAGTTTAATTTATTTTACAAATATGTTGTGCATTAGAAATTGATTAAATATATCTATCTTAATGGATATTTCTAACCCATTTACATTATGGCGTCAGGATCAGGTTGTTTCTACTAAAATGGTTCTAAGCTAAGGATAAAAGACAATGTGGAGCAAGTTCCTTTTTCAAGAAACCTTTTGACTTCCCATAGTGAAGAAGTACAAGAACAGGCACTTTAGACCTTAGTGATTCTTGCAGACCACACTTGTCGCTCCCACGACTTTGAAGTCATCCCTCATGATACTATTTTTGATTTGTTGCCTTTCTTCTATCATCTTAAAGGTCCTCTTAAGCTCTTTTGGCTTTCCCTAAAAGAAATCATATACATTGTTCATTACAAACCTAATGACATAGCTATTGATTTTACAATTGTCAAGGTGCTTCTTGAAATAAGGGAAGACCTTCAAGTGCTAAGGCTTAGTTGTGAGATAATTTTATATTTTTTTGAAGAATGTTACAGTCTTGAATTTATCATTAGAAATAATATTTTTCCATGCCTCATTCAACTTATCTTTCATGAATCTCCTCTTTTACTACTTTTTTTAATGGAATCTGTGGCCAACATTATAGAGTATGGGAATTGTAAAGAGATTGTAAATGATAGAGTACTCTTACGTATTGTGGCAATCATTTCCAATGGTGACAAGATAGATTTGAACATAATGAGGTAGCTTCATATGGAGATTTGTAGGTTCATTTCCAATATCACAACACTCACCCAAGATGATATTGAGCTTACAATAAAGATAGGGGTAATTTTTACACTTGTGGGACTCCTTGCAAAGGCAATAGATTGTATAAACGAAGGAGCAACTTATGCTATTGTTAGTGGTATTATAGGTGGTAGTGATGAGCAAGTGGAATACTTTGTCGATCTTGATTATATAAAGCTCCTAACTAATATGATTACACCTATCAACAAAGGCCTTACACAAACTCGCTTTAAAGGCCTAGAGAGAGGATGTTGAAGGTCACAAAAGAGAAAAACAAACACCCACATCTTTTCCAAACTACTAAGCTCAAAGATATCATTAGAAAACAAGCACAAAGCACTCTTTTCAATTATTTTGATCAATGGCTACATCCAGAGCACTATACTTTTGTATTTCCTCCTTCTAAGAAGCCTTGTACTCATTTGGCAATGCATCCAAGAGAATGAAGTTGAGATGAAAACTTTGAAATTATAAAGGCATAATATTTTTGGTTTTAGATTAGTGAATGTTGTTATTATAATTTAACATTGGGAGTTCCATCTTTGGAAGATATTAAATGCAAGATCCTCCAAAAAGTAAAATTTTCTAACTACTATACTAATTGTTCTATTTCCATCAACTCTTTATACATATAAAACATTCAATTGAATTATTTTATAAAACATCATACTAGGTAAAAAGAGCTTAGAATCATACAATTCTCCAATATTATAATTATGTCAATTGTTGGTATTCTATGTCACATTGATGCATGAAAGATTATCAAAGTGAAAAAATATGAAGAATAAACACCACTAAAAAGTGTTTAACAAGCTACATACCAAATTGTTTCAACAAGAACTAACATTTCTAAGGTTTAAATGAAAATATAAGTGTTAAGAAAATAGGATTTGGTTTGAAATTCAATTGTATTGTGAAAATTCACACATGATATAAACTAGATTACTAATTGGAAACAAATGCACCCAAATTATGGAAATATTTAGACTACAAGATTATTATAATAGTTACTAAAATTTTAATATATCAATTATTTTATCTTTTAAATAAGAAAAGTTAGAACCAAAAGAGTGTAATTTTGGGTTTAAAAAAGTAAGATTTTAAAACAAGGCTAAGATATCAAAACAAAACACGAGTGATTTGTGGAACTCAAATCAAACAACCATGATATGAATGATTTGTGTAATTTTTAAGGGTAAGAGTATTTGCAAAGAAATAGATAAGAATATTATGTGGACAAATACTATTCTTATGTGTACAAGTATTAGGGTGGAAATGTACATGCATTGGAATACTTCATATTATATGTTTATCTTATGATGTCAAATGATGTCTTTAAATAGTTACTCCATACCAAATGATTTTATCTATTAATATAAATTTGGGAATTCATATTGCACTAATGAAATCATTTGAAATGACCCAACCCTAACCCTAACCCTAACACTAACTCTAGTGTTAGAATTAGGGTTAGGGTTAGAATCAGGGTTACTTGGTTAGAATAGAATTATGTTTTGGTTAGAATAAATCCTAGAATTATGTTTTGGTTAGGTTTAGTGTTGGGTTAGAATTATGTTTTCGTTAGAATCAAGGTTAGAATTATGGTAAGTATTAGAGTTAGGGTTAGAAATATCCAATTAGAAGTATGTGTAGAATTAGGGTAGGGATATGGTTAGAATTAGGGATAGGGGTAGAATTGGTTTGGGTTTGGGTTAGGGTTAGAATAAGGATTAGTATTGGGGTGAGGGTTAAAATTAGAATTATGGTTAGGGATAAAATTTGTGTTATCATTAGTGTTAGGATTATGCTTAATATTAAAATTAGTGTTAGCATTAAAAGTAGGGTTAGGGTCAAAAATATGTTTACAGTTAAAGTTAGAATTAAAAGTTAGGGTTTGATTAGGGTTACGTTTAGTATTAGTATTAGAATTATATTCATAATTAGGTTTAGGATTAGGGTTGCAATTAGGTATATAATTAGGGTTGAGTCATCCCATAAACATGTCTCTAGAAGACAAAGAATATCCTGTTCAAATGAAGTGGATGAAGCTATGTCAATTCCAATCTTTGAAGAATTGGGAGAAGGAGGAAGCTCAAAACTAGTCTTAAGAACTGAAGTAGATGTAAGAACACCAAGGTTCAAGTGACCAAACTTCTCCTTAGAAACATGATTCACACTTGATGAATGAGTGTGAATATCAATCAATGGATGTACATCATCATCAAAAACAAAGTGGGAGAAAGTATACAAGTGAGATGAATGATCAACCATCCCAACAACAATGATATCTCTGCTCTCCAAATCCTATATTATCACAGAATTAGGAGTGAACTCAACTATCGTCCTTGCACCACAATGAGTAATTTGATAGGTGGAAAGGAGATTGGTTGTCAAGGAAGGTACACACAATACATTATTGAATGTACACTCACCAACATCAATAGTTCCTTTTTCAGTTGCATGCATGTATGTATTGTTAGCCATTAAAATAGGTGGTGAAATACATGACTGAAATGAAGAGAACATCCCTTGTGAAGATGCCATATGATGATAAGCTCTGGAATCAAGAAGGCATCTATCTAACTATAGACTTGTTGAAGCAAAGAGTTCTTGTCTTTTTCCCTTGTATGTCCCATTAGGAATGCCTGTTGTCCCTGTCTTTGGCAGTGTAGATGATGATGACATCAAAGAAGAAGGATTGGGTAAAACTAATGCTGATGAAGGATACTTAATACTATGTTTTTGAATAAGTTGTGACATCTCATCAAAAAAATTCATAACATTTAGTCTCATCATGACACAATTTCTTACAATAAGAACACTTTGGCTTCTTCTTCTTATTGGACTCCTCTTTGGAAGAAGAGTTGGGGATTTTATTTTATTGTTTCTCTTGCTCATCATACTTTGA
This sequence comes from Cunninghamia lanceolata, assembly GCA_027924645.1. NCBI lineage: Eukaryota > Viridiplantae > Streptophyta > Pinopsida > Cupressales > Cupressaceae > Cunninghamia > Cunninghamia lanceolata. Next base: position 19,171,244 of record BSBN01000547.1, read on the forward strand.
ATCCTTTTGTTTCTTTCCCTTATTAGTTGAATCCTTAGGATCTTTTGTACTTTGTGTTGCAACTAGATCCTGTGATCTAGGAGACTTCAATGTGCCATAGTAGCTTGGCTTGTTCTCTAGTGAGTTGTGAAGCAAACTCCTCAAGTGAAGGCATAGTAAACTTACTACCGAAAGCATCCATTGTAGCATAAAAGGTAGAAACATAAACTAAATAATGAGGACCCAATTTTGCAAGAATAGATACAATCAATTGTTCATCTTCTTTCTCAAGACCACACAGTTTGAGTTGCAACCTGAGAGACTTAAGCTTGGTGAAGAAATCTTTGATTTGATCAAAATATTGAGGATTAAGTGAAATTAGCTCATTCTCCATTTGAACCTTCTTATTTTATCTTGCTTGCCAAAGACACTGTCTAATGTTGTCCATATCTCATTTGGTGTTTTACAAGACTCAACATGAAATCTAAGATCTGGAGAAATAAAAAGACAAAGTGTGCCATAAACCTCATCTCTTCTATCTAACCATTTTCTTCTTTCAGTGGCACCTGTGGGTTATGGATCTGTGCCTAAAGTTATTCTATGTAACTTTTGTTTATACAATATAAACTCCATGTTTTTATTCCATTCATAATAATTATATGGAGTTAAAAGTGGAATTTGACGCACATCCATGATGAAAAAGAAAGACAACAATACAACAACACCCCTTTACTATGCAAGAGAGCCACCCCCCCCGCCCCCCCAATTTGTTGTGGCACTTTATACTTAGTGTGATTTATAATTATCCTCAAGGGAACAAAATTGGGAAAATAATCAAAATCTCTCAAAAAAGAGATCCGAGTGAGATTACAATCACTCACATTGATTTATTACAACAAATAAATCCCTTCAAAATACATTTCACCTCCTCAAGTCTCAAAATGCCCAAGTTATCACTCAAAACCCAAAAACCTAACAAATTGAATCAAATGAAACTAGAGCCGAATCTGAGAAAAGTGCATGGATGGCTTTAAAGATCTCCTAAATACCTTTCTGATTCTACAAGAATTACGAAAATTAGAGATTGTGGTAGAAAGTTATGGGCTTAGAAGCCAAAAAAGGAGATCTATCTTAAACCTGTAATAAATGCTGTCAAATAGAAAAATCAAGGAAAAATACTATCACCATTGTGAAGTGCTCTCTGTTAGCTTTCCATCGATATCACGTTTGCCCAATTTTAATACCATGAGAAATAGTTATGCAAAATAGGCCCCCTTGGTTGATGGAATATTCCCTCAATGAACAGAATATGATGTAGATGCTGAAAAACCACCAGTGAGAGGGGAAACCACCCTCTGAGGTAAAAACCAAAAATCATGTTGAAACCACTAATCAAAAGGTAAAAACTACCATTTTAAGTTTGGAAAACCACCTGTAAATTACCAAAACCACCTTGGACAAGAAAAAACCACCTGGTTGTAAGTGAGAAACCACTATCTTGGGGTGAAAACTACCTTTAGGTTGCAAAATCCACCTGACAGAGGGAAAAACCACCTAGTATTTCACTAAAACTATTGTTTTGAAAACCTCTGCAAGTTTTAAGGAAAAATTGCAGATTTCTTTCATTGACTATGAAATAAAAAAAAGTTTTTAGTGACCAAATCCAAGTATAGGGTCCTACAGGTGCAAACCCTTAGGGTACTGCGTGGGAGGATAGATCCCTCCATGTGGCCCAAAGAGGTCACAAGGGGCCTATTGGTATCCATAGGTACCTACTCTGTTAGCGATACGGGGGGACAAGAGAGCCTTAAGCCCTGTTGGTACCCTTTGTTACCATTTTTTTTTAATTTTTATTTTTGCCTTTTGCAAAAAAACATCTATAGATATATTAAAAAAATATTTGCTTTAAACAACGAACAAAAAAAAATTATACCCAACAGTGACTGATGACGCAGAAGAAGTTTGATGCAATGCCTATGTAGTATGATGATGCCAGTCATATTAATTTTTCTACAAACCCTAACCAAGGGGAAAAAAATCATCCAAAAGTTTTTTGATGTTTGATTTTGGTATTTGAATAGGTGATCTTTAGGTTTTGGTACCTCCTAATCACAATGGTGATGTCCATTTTTCTCCAAGATGAACCTAAGACGTTGCTCCCAATAAAACCTCTGCAATGAGGGAAGGAAATTGCAGATCCACGTCTGATACCATGTAAGAGTCAATGTGACTCAACAAGCTAGGATACTTGCAATCAAGACAACCTTTCACACAAAAATAAAAGAGAATATGCTAAAACAATGGAGCAATATTCAATACACAAAACTATATATGAAAATGTTATGACAGACAATGAGAGGGCCTTGCTTATAAAGTAAAGGATGACAATCAAGGAGTTGTAGTCATGTTACAAGTGTCACATTCCTATCACATGTGACAACTAGAGGATATGATGCCAACTAGAGCACATGTGTAGGATAAGACAACTCACTACAACTATCGACAACTAGAATCATCTAGAAGACTTACTAGGTCAACTTAACATGTGAATTATGTGTGATGTGTGATGTGTGAATATTATTTAACTAATAACTAGTTAAATAATATAAATTATCCACATAAGGGGAAATTAACTAAACTGGTTAGGAAAAACCCCTGATCAAACCAACACTTTGTATTTTCTTGATCCTCTTTTCATCTTTCTTACAAAGTTTACTTCTTCTTCCTTAGCTTCATTGCATATATCAAATGCTCCTTCATTATTCACAACATTGAAAGAAGCTTCTTTTTGGAATGGACCTATGACTTCATTTCTCATTTCATAGGTAGTGAGGGACCTAAACAGTTCTACCATGGTGAGTTTCTTCAAGTCTTTGGTTTCTTCTATTACAGAAACTTTTGAATCAAATCTGTGAGGGAGAGATCTCAAGACTTTCTTTACAACCAATGATTCAACTAAGTCTTCATCCATACTTCTGATTCCATTCACTACTTCATCTACCCAATGTAAGTAGCTAGCTATGTTCTCTTCTTCTTTCATCCTTAGATTCTCAATTACTATTTTGTAGGATTGTAATTTGGTTTTCTTTATAGTGTCATCTCCTTCATAGAGACCTTTGAGTTTCTCCCATAACTCCTTTTGTATCTTGCACCGCACAACCTTGACTAACTCTAAACTATTCAAGCCACTTAAGATTGCATTCTTAGCTTTGACATTATTTTCATGGGCCTTCTTTGCATATGAATCTCAAATGGGATGACTGGGTTCAACATAATTAGTCAGGATTTCTCTTTAAACACCATACCCTGGTAAGGTAAGATAGGCTTCCATTCTTATACTCCAGAAGTCATAGTTATTTCCATCAAACATCAGAGCTTTAGAAGAAGACTCTTTCTGAGCCATGTGTTCTATTCCAAGATCTACCTTCAACTACTATGTTGTGCCAAGGAACTTAACTCTAATACCAATTGTTAGAACACAAGGATATACTGAGAGGGGGGTGAATCAATATATATCAAAACTTATTCTAGTTTAACATTTTCAATCAAAATTTCTAACTGCTTTAATCAAAAGATCAAAAAATTAAAACAATTAAAGCACAACACATAAACACACAACCACAACACTAGATTTATGTGGAAAACCCAAGAAGGGAAAACCACGGTGAGCAAGTTTCTTGGATCTATTGTTCAAATCTAGCCTCACAAATGAAAATAGGATTACAATATTATTTATGGGCTACAACCCAAAGGAAGCTGCAACTCCCTGAAATACAATACAATAGCACTTACACAGTGAGGCTACAACCTATGAACATTACACCCAATAGATTTTATAGGGCAAAACACCTTTGCATCATCCACACACTTCACTTTGTCACAAAATTTCACTTTCTTTGTATAGAAAACACTGCTACCTTCGACACACCATCACAAACATACTCACATTTATTCACATATCTTTGTACATTCCCACACACTCACACTTTCCTCAAAAAATAAGATATTTCATTTAAACCTTCCACAAATTATAAAATCTTTCTCCCATGTCAGCCAAGATGAAATGTGTATTCATGAAACATGCAAGGCCACACCAAGTCAGCATCCAAAATATATAGAAGATCAATGTGGTTCAAGCCAAGTTATAGCTAGGTCCTATTCTTTATTAACACATTAGATTCCAAGCAGATGCACACTTCAAATCATCTGATGGGAACATCAAAACACATGAAGTCAGCCTAGCAAACACTTATTCTTCCACATAATAGCTTTAGACCTAAAGTAGAATTAGAGGGATCAATTAGTATCATGTGGATCATCACACAAGTAACATAAGACTTAAACGTTCTCAACCAATCCTTCCTCTAAAATATATGTTTTCTTTCTGGTGTAAACAATAAAAAACTAAGTGTGGTATCACAAACAAACACTAAACACATAGTCTTGAGATAGTGCATTGAAAAACCAACTTGCGATGCACTTTAGCACTTGAAACCTAAACTAGATCATCAAATTAAATATCTAAACTCATCCTCCAAACACCAAAGCCAAAATATGAACTACAATAAAATGTGGTGGCTTCTACTTTCTCCTCTAGACAACCCTAGTCAACAACAAAATGTGTCTTTGCTCTACTGACCCCCGAGAACCTATGCGGTACACCTTATATATTTAAATTTGTATATTACCATATTCTCATCTATAAATGATCATCCTTCAAACTACAGGACCTCAACTTCAAAAGCAGAGAAATGTAGAGCATTTCCTAGACGCATCCTGACTGCAACAGTTCTCTAAATAACTATCTTAACTCTACAAGCTCTAGAATCTTCTGCATTAACCTTCAAGCTCTAAAATCAAGAATATACAACATTCACATATATATTTAACAAACTCCCAAACTACAAGGTCGTACCTTCAAATGCAAAGGAATGCAGAGCATTCTCCCGAGCTTATTCTGTGTAAACTCCAGTGCCTTAGACAACTTGAATCTTTCTTTCAATACTAAAGTAATGTTTTTCCTTAGGAAACAATGAATACAATATTTACTACATTAGAGACTTCATTCTCAACTTCATACAACAAAAACAAACTCTTTTCTCAAAGAAAGATTCTTCATGTTACACAATCTTTGTCTATGAACTTCAGGAGAAAGGGTACAACTATGTACAAATGATACCGATCCAATTAGTATACATAGTATATGACATCCATCACCTTACCCTTCTCATCACAACTTCTTTGATCCATCTTCTTTATCTTCTTCTTTGATCGCATTGCCACAGACTTCCATTGATGTTGCCTCTTGTTCACTTTACTTCCAGCCTTCTTCATTGCAACACTACTGACAACACTCCTGAACCTCACATTGTTGACATCAATGATAACACAAATACAATAAATATATGAATAGACAAATTTTCAAACATAATCTTTCTTGATTTGATCATGAAAATCAATAATTAAGGTTCAAGAAGGTGCGATCCCCAAAGGGTAGTAGTCATGCAAGCTACTACAACAAACACTTGATTCTTAGCATAGATTGAAAAGAACTCACACATCTAGTTTGTGGATGTTCAGGTTGACCACACAAAGTCATTCACAATTAGAAAACAATTAGTGATATGAAACACATAACAAACTCATCAATATTCATGAACTAGATGCTGCAAAAGTAAGAAAAATCCACTTAGAGTTTGGAGAGAACCATGAGAAAATAAAGGACATTCAAAAAATTATGCTTTATTGCTTTCAAATACAAGTTCATAATAATTTCCAATTAGTTTCTAATGATTTTTCCCAACCTTTACAAAGTGTTTCAATTGTCCATATATATATATATCATCCTTTTCCATACTAAGTTTTTAGTTTTACATCAATGGCTAAGATCAATTTCATTCAATATGTAATGTCCCCTTTTGGGAGTGCCCTACATTTTTCCCTAGAATCACAAGTTTAATATAATTAGGTTTACATCTTACCAATTGAATTCCTTAAGCAAGATAATTCCTAGTTTAGGTCCTGCAATCAGGTTAGACAATATTGGAAATATAATTCATATGATCAAAACATATACAATCAATGTCTTATCTATTTAATACATAACTATTTCCATATTATATAAACTACACAATATCTATAATGCATAATGGAAGTTTTAATCATAGTAGGCTCGAAGCTATCCATGCTAAGCCCAAGAGCAAATATACCATCCCTCTTGGGCACAAGTGGCAGCCACAAAGAAAGCCCAATGGAGTAGCGAACTTAGTGGATACATTTGTATCTACTTTCCCTATCCATGTTGTCTTATCCATCGCTCTTATGAATGAAAACTCCGTGAATCCATCCCAACGACCAATCCATGTAGAGATTGAGGAAAGACACAATAGGAGGCCCGTATATTTTCCTTTCTAAGCCCAAGAGTATATATACTATCCCTCTTGGCCCCAAGTGGTAGCCACATATAAATCCCACATGCAATGGCATACTTAGAGAGTAATCTAGTATCTTCTCACCCTACTAATATTTCTCTGACTCTTCTTCATGATTTCTTGATGAGAATTACAAACACTAGATATATCCAAATTCATAGAGATTATACATTAATAAACAAATCATCATAGCATAATTAATAATGAGTTCAATGCATTTATTAACAAGCATGAAGTATACACATCATACATGAAGTAGACATATAATTATTTCAGGGTTCTTATATGGCTTCTTTCCAATGAAGATAGCTTCCTTGTTTGCTAATTGATATCTCAGATATTTGCTAATTGGATTGATTCAATAATAGAATTATAGAAGGATAGATAACAGAATAATAGAAGGATAGAATAATAGAAAGATAGAATGATAGAATTATAGAGTGATAGAAGAGTAGAAAGATAGAATGAAAGAATGATATTATAGAATGATGGAATAGAAGGATATAATGATCCAAGAATAGAATGAAGGATGAATAATAGAATGATATAATTATACAGGAATAGGACGAGAGATTGATATAATAATTAAATAATAGAATGATGGGATGGAGTTATAGCATGATAGAATAACTGTAATAAATATTTCTCTAGTGTTATCAATTATATATCAATTTTGATCTACGGATTTATCCATGCCAAACATGTATATTTATTTCTTCTTATTAATTCTGCCCCTACTCAAAGATAATTCATTCTATTCCTTATGTTCCTTGTATTTGATTTTCTTCTATATGAATTCATCTTCTTGTTGCTTATATATTTTTCGTGTTGGATAATTTATCTTGTTCTTTGCTTGATGCCTTTAGTGATTCCCCTTTCCACAAATCACAAACTTTATTTTTTATCTTCATTATCTGTATGAAGAGATACAACACTTCACAAAGATGCATTGATTTCCAAGGAAGGCACCCTTCCTTTACTAATCATTATCTTTCTTAGAATATAATTGGTACTTTTTAGACTTTAATCATTGCCTTTGTTATTCTCTTTAATCGCTGCCTTTGTTCTTTTTAATCACTCCTTTTTGTTATATCAATCACTCTTCCTATAACATATAAATCACTGCTCATGAGAATTGCTTTATCTTCATTACATATTTCACCTTTAACTTGGGCGATTAAATAAAAGATTTATATGTCTTTGTCTTTACTTGGCTGATAAAGATGGTTAGCCAAAAGATAATATTAATTTAAATTATATTTTAGACATGGTTGGCCATCATAGATGAATAAACTACTTCCTCCATTTTGGTGCTAACATAAAGAGGTCGGCCAACAGAGATCACGAAGTCAGCCAAATATAGGGAGTTGAGCTCAATTCTTTAGGGAGTCAGTTTTATCATAATTAAATTTATTTTATGGGACATTACAGTCTACCTCGCCCAAGATTTCTTGTCCTCAAGCAATCACAAAATAATTAGCATCCCAAATCAATCCTCATTGAATAATGGTTGTTAGCCTACTTGTCTCCATTCAGCCGCCAACATAACCTTTTCTAAAGTATGAGGATAATGTATTGTCCAATATCTTCTTGGTTCATATACTTGTATTTTCTCAATATCTCTCAATAATAAAACCAAGAGTTGGTAACGGGTAAGCTCCCTACCTTAAGACAAGTTTTCTCTCATTTTATCACCACAAGAATCCTAGGCAATGACACAAATTCCTTATTACCCCTTGTTGAAATCTACAATGATAGAAAAATGTTGCATCTTCTGTCAGAAGTGATGTGAATAACAAGACCGTTTACTACGGTTCGTACCCTTTTCCCTATCAACTGGGAGTAAGTATATTTTATTTCACCTAACAATTCAAACAGAGCTTGAGACAAAATTGAGGGTGTAATCAAAAATATCTTATACCTGTATTTGTAATACAGTCCAAACATTTTTCATCATATATCATCTTGTCATATACTCATTAATAAAATGTTATAACCTTATGAGTATATATTCCCCATGTTGATACTAGGATGATTTTCATACTTCCAAAAAGTATTGTTTTATTCCATCTAGTTCAACTATCTTAATTTTCCCAAAGTTCAAGATGTGAATATGATCCTGGGATTTGTGGGTTATGGGCCCTTAATGTAAGTTAAAATAGACTTATGTAACAAATTTGGTATACTTGATGTGTAAAATTTATCCAATGTACTTATGTGCCTAATATTTATGTCCTTGATCTTTAATCATGAATGAAGAGTTACTCTAATCAAGAAAAAGAACTTAGGAGAAGAAGACCCTTGGATGAAATGATCTACTCTAGCTATTACATATAGAAGTGAATTTGGTCCCTAGACAAAGTTCACTAGATCAATTTTATAGGTTACAAGGTAAATCATATGTGGTATGGACTGGATTGTATCACCATTATTTTAATGAGTGTGGGATAGATCACTTGATTGTACATTTGATCTTGTTCCAAAGGAATAGAACAATTTATTCTTAATTATGTTCCTCCATGAAGCTTGATGAATATATCTTATGATAGATTTCCAACATCCCTTTTATGATCTCTCAAGAGTCCCAATTTGAAGGTTCCTAAAGAATTCAGTTGTCTTTATTACATTCTCCCAAAATTTTTGTTTTGGTTTTTAAGAGATTGACCATTCTAGGTCAAGATGATACCTCAGTGTACCTAAATCTCAAAGTTTGAAAGATAATCTTAATCCATCTTAGTATCTTTAGTTATGCCTAAGTTTTCATGACAAATAGTGGTGGCAATGTGTGGATTTTCATTTGAGAATTAGAAGTCAAATTATATCATTAGATTCAATTATGTTGAGTGGTTATCATTGATTGTTCCTTCCTTGGGAAAACTTTAGATATTTTGATTTCTTGATTTCCGGATGAATAGATGAGTGATGATTGCTTATGTCAATGAATTGATTTATCCCTTATATCTATTTTTTCTAGTCACTACTCTTCTTGGCTACCTTTTTTTTTAGAATAATAACTTACCTTTCGAGTTTATTGTTAGATTTATTTCTTGGGTGTTGCCACAATAATGGGTTACACTTTTTGGGACATCTTAGATTTTGTTGAAATCACATATTTTTAGAGAATATAATGATTTAAGCCTTGAAAGGTTTCATTTAAAGAATTTTAATTGAAGAGGGTTTGATCAAACCCCCTTGGATAGAACCCCACTAGTTTTAAACCATACCTATAATGGAGTCTCCTCTACACCTATCAAAGTGTTGATAAAAAACCACTTTTGATTTACCTTTTGGGGGATCAAATGAATTCATTTATAATTTATGTTTTGTAAGTATGTAGTCCTTATTATAAGCTTCCCAAAAAGTATAATTTTAAATATATTTAATTTTATTATTATATTTATTTTTTATTTCTTGTGAATGTAGGTTTTTCAATGAACATCAAGGTCTATTTCACACATATGAAAAAATAGGAAAAAAGAGAAAAAAAAATCTAAAAATTACATGTCCTATAGGTATTGATGTCCTTATTCCAACAAAAAAAATTAAATTCTGATACATACAAAAAAGGTTATGTTGGACATAATACGCCTATGTCTAAATTATAATTGGTTTGACTTCAAAACTTAATTAAAAAAAATTACTCAAAAAAATATTATGAAACCAAATGCATCCTCTAGATATCAGTGTGACCAATTGAAATTCAAAAGAATCAGAATTTTATCCTTTGTAGAAAAAAGTTATGTGCGACAGAATACACATCACTTTAAAGAAATGTTGTTTAGTATTAAAAACTAGTTATCAAAGGAGACACAATTTTTTTTACAATTTAACTCCAAATTTTGTTTAAAATATATATTTAGAATCTATAGACAAAATCTCACAACTCACTAGTTCACATGATCTTCAAATTCCCAACGGTTTAGCGGCTATAGGTGTAAGAAAGTGAAGATTTAGTTCAAAATGTTGATTTCAATGTCAAGTTTGGCCAAAAAGTGTAACCCATTATTGTGGAATGGCCCTCCTATTGATGGATTCTTCACAAGGAAATGATTCCCCTTTTATATCTTATTATTAAGGAAGTCCTACAAATGAAGGGTCACACTTTTCGTATTTGGGGTTTCATCTTTCCTTGCATCATCATTATTCTTGAGAACCTAATTTAATTTACTTGAAAATTTACTTAAGGTTCTACTCTCAATTGAATTCTTCATGGATGTCTTTCTCAAATGAAATTCTCTCCCCAAATAAAGATGTGAACCATCCAAAGTCATTGTGTCCTATGTCATCTAATCTTAATTTCAACCATTACTAAAGCAACTTGACAAGAATCATTTCCAAGCATGCCAATATCCATCTTTGAAATACAAATTAGATAATATTCAGTTCATAGCATTATTCATATTAATTTCATCTATCATAGTATAATTCACTTTTAGTTCAATCCATAACATAATTCTGCTTGAGCCAATCACATATTGAATCTTCCCTGAGTGTTAGTAAGTAACAATATTGTCAAGAGAATCTAACATCTCCTGGTTCACCTCGAAGGCTGGCTATCCTCCTTGATCAATCTAAGGAGCACTTAGTCACCTCCCAGCCCACGAGTGTCTCACCTCGGGGTGGCGTACTTGATAAGATGTATGAATACCACTATTAACAAGCCCAAGAGCACTCATGAGCCTCCCAGCCCACAAGAAACTAACTCAGTGTGGCATGCTTCATGAAGGGGCCTATCAGTACTTCAGCATCTCATGAACCCTGAAAGTGTCATTATTCCTACTTACTAACCTCACCTTATTTCAATTGTATTGCTTCAGAATTGGTGTGATGGATATGTGTACCTCTTGATGGATTTTAAGTTCAGCTCAAGGATTGCAATATATCCTTCTTTAACACTTGTTGTATAGCCAATATATATATATATATATATATATATATATATATATATATATATATATATATATATATATATATATATATATATATATATATACATATATATATATATATATGTATATATATATATATGTATATATATGTCTATATATATATACATGTATATATATATGTCTATATATATATATATATACTTGATATATTCTCTTTCCAAAGCTCATTGAGCTCTTTGGCTTAATTGTATTAGCTATCTTTATCCCTAGGCTGGTAGGATCAAAGCTTTGATACCAATTGTAATGTCCCCTTTTGGGATTGCCCTAAATTTTGTCCTAGAATCAGAAGTTTAATATAATTAAGGTTATAACTTACCAATTGAATGTCTTAAGCAAGATAATTCATTGTTTAGGTCCTACAATCAGGTTAGACAATATTGGAAATATAATTTATATGATCAAAACACATATAATCAATGTCTTATCTATTTAATACATAACTATTTCCATATTATATAAACTACACAATATCTATAATGCATAATGGAAGTTTTAATCATAGTAGGATTTGGATGAGAAACATGATAGGTCCACCCGAAGCTATCCATGTTATACCCAAGAGCAAATATACCATCTCTCTTGGCCCCAAGTGGCAGCCACATAGAAAGCCCACACAGAGTGGTGTACTTAGTGGATACACTTGTGTCTACTTTTGCTATCCATGATGTCTTATCCATCCCTCTTATGACTAAAAACTCCTTGAATCCATCCCAACAACCAATCCATGCAGAGATTGAGGATCGTAGATTTTCCTTTCTAAGCCCAAGAGTAGATCTACCATCCCTCTTGGCCCCAAGTGGTAGCCACATAGAAAACCCACATGGAGTAGCATACTTAGAGAGTAATCTAATACCTTCTCACCCTACTGATATTTCTCCCACTCTTCCTCATTATTCCTTGATGAGAATTACAAACACTAGATATATCGATATTCATAGAGATTATACATTAAAATAAAAAAATCATCATAGCATAGTTAATAATGAGTTCAATGCATTTATTAACAAGCACGAAGAATACACATCATACATGAATCAAACATAATTATTTTAGGGTTCTTACATGGCTTCCTTCCAATGAAGATAGCTTCCTTGATTGCTAATTGATATCTCAGATATTTGTTGATTATATTGATTCAATAATAGAATTATAGAATGATAGGACAATATAATAATAGAAGGATAGAATTATCAGAAGTTAGAATGATAGAATTATAGAGTGACAAAAGAGTAGAAGGATAGAATGAAAGAATGATATAATAGAATGATGGAATAATAGAATTATGGAATAGAATGTTATAATAATAGAAGAATAGAATGAAGGAAGAATAATAGAATGATAGATTTATAGAATACAATGATATAATGATAGAGGAATAGAATGAGAGAATGATATAATAATTGAATAATGGAATAATGGGATGATGGAGTTATAGTATGATAGAATAACTATAATAAATATTTCTCTGTTGTTATCAATTATATATCACTGCTGATCTATAGATTTATCCATGCCAAACATGTATATTTATTTCTTCTTTCTTATTAATTCTATCCCTACTTAGAGATAATTCCTTCTATTCCTTTTGTTCCTTGCATTTTCTTTGTTGTTGTATGAAGTCCTCTTCTTGTTGCTTATATATTTTTCTTGCTGGCTGATTTATCATGTTCTCTGCTTGATGCCTTTAGTGATTCCCCTTTCCACAAATCACAAACTTTATTTTATATGTTCATTAGCTCTATGAAGAGATACAACACTTCACAAAGATGCATTAGTTTCCAAGGGAGGCACCCTTCCTTTACTAATCGTTGTCTTTTTTAGACTTTAATCATTGCCTTTGTTATTCTCTTTAATCACTGCCTTAGATCTTTTTAATCACTCCTTTTTGTTATATCAATCGCTCTTCCTATAACATATAAATCACTGCTCATGAGAGTTGCTTTATCTTCATTACACATTTCTCCTTTAACTTGGGTGATTAAATAAAAGATTTATATATGTCTTTGTCTTGACTTGGTTGACAAAGATGGTTGGCCAAAAGATAATATTAACTTAATGTATATTTTAGACATGGTCGACCACCATAGATAAATAAATTGTTTCCTCCATTTTGGTTCTAACACAAGGAGGTCGGCTAACAGAGATCATGAAGTCAGCCAAATATAGGAGGTCGGACTCAATTCTTTAGGGAGTTAGTTTTATCATAACTAGTAAAAGCACCAAAAGTGCTATCAAATGGTCGATAGGCACAAATATTTATAGGCCTATCACTTAATAGTTTATAATTTTATCTTTATGGAAAGTCATTACATGTAGTTTTTGGTATATAAGGCTATAAATACTATAAGAATATCAAAGAATATATATGAGGGAATATCAATAAGGACATAAATAAATAATGGAGTGGTATTAAATGAATAAGCACATGAAGTAAATCATGAATGAACTAAATAAATTCTAAGCAATCAAGAGATTAGGTGAACTGTTGTCACAACTCAATTAATTTTTGAAATCTAAATTTGAAAACTAAACATAAAATGTATATTCATTTAAAAATACAAATAATAAACAATTAACAATGGATTACACTTAAAAAATGGAGGATAAGATTTGTAAATCCACTAAAGAGTGGAGGATGCATTATCATTAAACAAAGAGAGTGGAGGATGCATTATCATTAAACTAAGAGAGTGGAGGATGCATTATCATTAAACAAAGAGAGTGGAGGATGAATTATCATTAAGAAAAGAGAGTGGAGGATGCATTATCATGAAAAAAAAAGAGATGGAGAATGGACTTTTCTATAAAATGCCTAGAATTGTGAGGAGGACGGACACTCACCTTTGGTTTGGGAATGCTAAAGAAATCTGTAAGAGTTCTCCTCTCCATTTGTTGTTCTTTTCTTTTGAAGATTTTGGTTCTATGTTAGTTCAATTTTAGTTTTGAATTCATTTTTGATGATATGTCTTAGGATAATTGAATCAATTATGAGAGAATTTGTAGTGGCATCGTAACTTTATTTTGTCTGATAAATATCTCCTTGCATACCTGAACATCCATGTTTGCCAATTTTATTCGTTTGAAAGTTTTTAAAGCCTTTTCATCAAATCCATTCTGTGCATATCCTGCATTCATTACTTTTCTTTGAGGGATTTTGTAAAATAATTCATGTGCCCTATCTAGACTTCTGCATTCTGCATACGTGCCTATCAGAATTTTTCCAACTATAATACCTACCATCATACATTGATTAAAGCCCATACCCTGCTTCTGAGTGCCATTTTGGCACAGACAAGAAGTACGCTGTCGAGGGATTCAGGAATTTGGCCTTACTTCTGCCAATTATATTCTTTAGTTGATAGATTCTATTTTTTTTAGTTGTTTAGTAAATCCATTTTGTGGCTATACTGTAGTCACTGCCATCCATAAGACCATAATTCTTTTATGCATCTTGTCAGACAGATTATGTACCTTAACTCCATGTTTTCTACATAGGCCTGCCAAGACACTTACTATTACAACATCTGATAAAAAGAATTCTCTTCCACTATGCTTTGATGGATGTTTGTGCTCTACTCCAAAACTCCCACACTGACTGGCAGAGAGGACGCTAGCAGAGGTTGTGAAATTTTGATTTACAGTTGACGATTGCATTTTCCTGAAAGTTTCTAAAGCCCTTTCAACGACTCCATTTTGTGTAAATCTGTGATCATGCATTACATGAGATGACTTCCATTTGAGGTATTCTATCAAACGGTTCACATGCCTAATCTATGCTTCCACTTTTGGCGCATATGTCTACCAGATAGTTTCCAACTATAACATATGACAAAAATTGCCCTTTCATTAAAAAAATGGACACTCTGCTCTAAAACTCCCACGTTTATAGACAGGGAGGACACTGGCAGAGGTTGTGGAATTTGGAAAACTCATTTTGTGCATATCCTGAAATCATTGCATTCCACAAGATGACATTTTGTCAACAGTTCACATACCTTGTCAATTCTTCCACGTTTTGTATACATTTCTTTGAGGGATTCTGTCAAACAGTGGACGTGCCTTGTCTATGTTTCTTCATTTTGCACATTTGTCTACCAGAGTATTTTCAATTATAATATCTGACAAAATTTCCCCTTCCGCTATGCTATGATAAAAGTCCATACCCTGTTCCTAAGTACCCATTTGGCACAGGCAGGGAGGATGTTGGCAAAGGTTAAGGATTTTGGCTTTACGCCTGCCAATTGCATTTTCCTGAAAGTTTCTAAAGCCCTTTCAACGATTCCATTATGTGCAATTTTGCGATCATGTATTCCATGAGATGACATCTATTTGGGCATTTTATCAAACAGTTCATGTGCCTTGGTCCACATTTCACATACGTGTTTACTAGACCATTTCCATTTATAATACCTAGCAAAAAATTGCCTTACCATTATTAATTTGCGCCAAATCTCCTAGTTCAACATTGGATACTAAAATCCGATTAAGCAATAATTTCTATATTTTGGCAATTTAACATCATATTCCTATAATTGAACCTTTCATTTAGCTTTTGATGCAATTATTACATGGATGCTATATTTTAGTGACCCTTCTTTAAACTAAGGCATCTCCTTGAAATCAGGTGAACCATGTTAATTCAAAACTAGACACCCAATGAATCTACACAAACAATAATATACAAGTATGGACAATTTACTTGAAAATTAACTTTTGACCATATATGACACAAATGGAATGACTTATGTTGACCTCTATGATTGAGTATCTAGGTGATTAAGTACCAAAATGTGAATTGCTTGTTCATTGGAAAGTTAGGGTAACTAATTATCAGTTTAGGATAACAAGAATTGTTGTTAAACAAGTTATATTCACAAGTGTATAAACAAAGGAAACCATTTCATAAATCCATCTGGAGAACTAAAGAAACCTCTTGTTGAGATATTTGTCATATTGTACAACTTTTATTAGGTCCTTAATTGGTAATATAAAGTATGATCATAATTGAATCATGAATGGAATCGAGAAGATCTTTGAAATAGTTGTTAAAGGCATAAAACCTTAGAACAACTAATTATCATTTCTTATGTATTAGGAAACATAGTTACCATTGATCGAGTATATACAAAAGTTTATTATTAATGGAAATTAATCAATTTTGTTGAAGTATAATTCTAATTATGGAATTTCAAGTGAACCTTTTGTGAAGACATCTATCTTATTTTACAAATTTTTATTAATCCTTACTAGTTTCAATTTGAAAGTGATCTTATAATGGTCATGCAAGAAAATGTCTCAATTATCCACTCTTGGAATAAAGTCTATTGATGTATGACAAAATAGGTTATCAATATTTCTTGTTTTTCCAAATCTGACCCTCTTTATATTGAGAATTGATAGAATGGATTAAATATTTTCTAAGCACAATTATCATGCATCTTTATGTTCCTTTATCAATTTTCTTAGTTAGTGATTATGCAAGTTTTTCTCTTTTCATCTAGATAAATAAACCTTGTAAATAAATGTCCAAACTCAAACATTCACAGTGTTCAGTATTTACGGTACCTCTGGGTCACATTTAAGGGTAATGCTGTCATGTTGAACCAAGTACCTAGCGCCTAACATAGCTGCAACAATGACATTTGGGCACCGTCCCTCTAAATCATCGGGGAGTAATAAAAAATATTTCTAAGTTAAATCCGCAGGAAGGGAAAATCTCCTTGGATACCTAACTAAAAAGATTAAGATAAAGAAAAAGGTGAGACTATCAAAAATTGTTGTAGGGCAATCAATGGGAAGACCTCATCAGGGAAACATGCGTGATAGGTAAATTATTCACACTTGAAAACTTAAACGCCAAACACTCTTGGGAGGTGTGTTTGCAATACTAGTTTCTTTGGAATTCCATCTCTGTATTACTTGAGGGAGTGGTCAGTCGGCGTAGAACTGTGTACCAACCATAGTTACATAAACATAGTGCAAGACAAAACTACATGTTCGCTTTCGTCGTGTAGATCGCATCCGTAGAGGGCCTTGATCCCGTGGATACAGGGCATGTAGGCAGTCTGGATGGCAAAGGATGCCCCCAGTACTCAGGTCTCTCGTATATAGGGTAACTCTTTAATAATCAACTTCATAATCTCGATCTTTAGTTTAATGGTTAACTAGGTAACCCCGGGGTGGATTACTTGTACCTGGCATTGCCGTAAACTGAGGTGAGTACAAGTTGATGTTATGTGTTCCCTGGTTGACATCCTTGGGTAGACTGTGGTCCCTAGGAAGTGACTCTTGAATCTATATTGGTTCCAAGGGAGTCAGAAGTCTCTGGCCATAGCATAATGATTCCTGTCCTATATAGCCCGGTTGGCTGTTGTGTATACTTATCTCGTATTGGATAGAGTATTGGTCCATTTGACCTGGTTCCGTATGAATCTATTTGTTTGTTCTACCTGAATCAGGTAGCGATAAGGTCTGTTTGACCTGGTTCCGTATGAACCTATTTGTCCAAAAGATAAAAGAGCCCGGGTTGGCTTAAGAATGTTCCATTTTGAACATATGGCCCATTTTGGCCGAAGTTTTTCCTGAGTACTCAATGGAAGTCTTGATATATCTCATAAGAACTTGTTAATAAAGTAAAATTTTTGAAAATTTGAGTTTGGATCAAGCGGGTCCTTACAACTGTGCAGTACCTTGTTGGTTAATAGTTTTTGTCACTACAAAAAACACTCTAATTTGCCCAACAAGCAACAACAAAAGCAACCAACAAATGGAGTAATCATTGTGATTGCAACAATTATCCTCTGCGTTTGAGAGGGGCAGCACCCTCGTATGATGGGGGTTTTTTAGATTTTTGAGTACCTTTAACCAGAAGGTACAAAAGATAACAAAAGAGAAAATGAGATGAGAAGAGAGGGAGGAATCTCCCTATGAGCATAGGCAAAACAACACAAACCCCTTGAAGAAAGATAAACTAAACTACAGAGGAAAAGCACAAAGTCTTCTGAAAGAGAGAGAGAATGAGCAACAAGGCACAAAGACCTTCTAAAATAACTGCACATCAAGAGTTGAGTAAAAGAGTTTATAATCCTGAAAGGAACTAATTAAACATAGGAATAATTAGTTCATGAGAAGAAAATTGCAGACATAAGAACAATAACTCTTCTATATTATTTCTAAATGAAAGAAGTACAAAGCCTCCTTATTACTCCATTACAAAACTCTCAACTCTATAGGAACATGAAATAATAAAACACCTTCCAGACTAATCGAGTCTCCCTTGTACACCAAAGTGCAAGGGGATCAGAAACCTGGCTGGCCCAAAAGATATAGAAAATAGAAATAGACATCTAATTACTACACTCCTACAGCTCTCATAGGAGATCCTGATGGAATAGCAAAAAGATCCCCCTAATCGATAGCAAAATGAGTTATATAGATCTATCTCGGGAGGGGAGACCAAAAGTCTCATTTCCCCAAAATTGACTCTTGAAAAACCCCCCTTTGTTATTTACAAATTCACTTTTAAAAGTGACTCCTCGAATACCCACAAGTCCAATGACAATTGCCTCTTCATTTTTCCTCATAATATCTGCATTGTCCCATATGCTCAAAATACCCTCTCGAGCTGCTTGTGCTGATGGCCATAATGGAAGTCTCAAATTAGGATCATATGAGAGAACATTACCAGCATCTATTATTTTCATTGCAGCAAGATGTGCTGACCTACATGGCTCTACAAGCAAACTTATAGACTCATAGTGGAGAAGTTTTGCCTATTTGATAAAATCTACTTTAAGCTCTGATTCAAGAAGTAGAATAACTGCACTAAGATTTCTATATAAAACATGAATTCCCATACACCATCAGCCCTTAAAGTGACAAATGCCAAAATTGTGCGAGCTCCAACATTAAAGCGCATGCCCTTCTTATTGTAATTATTTTTCTTCAAGATATCAGCAAGCATATATCTAAACTCACCTTCTTAAAAATCTTCATCCATATTTATGGTTGTAAAGATGTGTTTACAAACACCTGCATGTAACAAATTAAGTTTCCTAACGAAACCATTTAAAGACCACTGCATCAACCCATGTATCATCTCATACATCCATATCCTGTATATTCTCAGCTCGAGCATTTCCAACAATTAAATACGTTCAAGTTTCCATCATCTCAGAAGTAGTTCCTTGTTTGTCTCAGTCCACATGATACATGATACTTGCCTATGTGATCGCATGCTACGAAAGCATGGCTAAAGAATGAGGAAGTTGACAAGGGTCGCCAAATTCTTTGAAGCTAATTGCATTTTCTTCAAAAGATTTTTCAACCAATCCATTCTGTAAATATTCTGCGATCTTTATTTTGCAAAGGAATAACATTCCTTTTCACAACTGAACTGTGGCTTTTCTCTGTGATCCCACATTTCCAATGATAATATCTGACAAAAACAACTCCGTTTCACAGATCCGCGCAGGCAGGTGGAGGGAGTCAGCTGAGACTAGAAACTTCAGCATTACACTGCTATTTGCATTTGCATGAAAGTTTCTAAATCCAGTTCAACGGATCCGTGGTGCAGCTTTAGCTTGATCCTTTGTATTTTCAACCATAATATCGGCCAACTCACAAAATTTCTATTTTAAGCCTAATCTTCATTATTTCGCATGGTAGATAGAGAAAATATTGGCAATGATTGTGGCTTGTTGATGGTTTTAAATTATGCAAGGAAACAAGAATACATTCAACCATAATATCATTTGCATTTATGCAGAAGTTTCTAATGCCTTATCAACAAACCTATTTTTGTGCAAATCATGTTATCATTGCATACAAGGTGGTACTTCAATTCTAAAAATGCATTATCTATTTTTGAATAATTTTGCAGCTCTTCAATTATAATATCTGACAAGACTTTGCCTTATAACACCTCTGATTGCATTTGCTTGAAGTTTCTAAAGCTTTATTCAACAGAGCCATTTTGTGCCTATCCTGTGATTAAAGCAGTCCATTCTTTCTTTTTCCATCACCATCTACGACGCCTGATAAACCACGTGTCTTGATCTCTCTTCTACATTTTGCATGCAAGTTTTTATGAAGTCGCTTGGGGATATCCCATGATCATTGGAATCTTCTGCATTGGTGTTATCTCTATAAAAATAGCATGAATGCCACAGAGCATTTCTGACTATAATATCTAACAAAATTTCTTGCTTTTTACTTATTGCTTTCTTGTCTCATACAGGCTAGGATTGCGCTAGCAAGAGAAGATGTGGAAATTGACGTTACATCTGACAGAAAACTTCAAGCTCTTTCGACAA
The DNA here is from genome assembly GCA_027924645.1 of Cunninghamia lanceolata. Taxonomy (NCBI): domain Eukaryota; kingdom Viridiplantae; phylum Streptophyta; class Pinopsida; order Cupressales; family Cupressaceae; genus Cunninghamia; species Cunninghamia lanceolata. The sequence goes on from BSBN01000547.1 coordinate 19,191,917, forward strand.
ATCCATTTGTACATGTCATGCCTTCGCGCCATATAAGGTGGCACTAGAAATTTAAAACACTTTGTCTATTTTAGACAGGCCATGGCCTTTTTGTGTCTTCTCGCTTTCCATCTATAATATCTAGCAAAAATCTGCCATCTCAGTTTGATGCGGCCAAAGAAAAGACAACTGGCAAAGGTTTGTGAGATTTAGCATTACTCTTGACAATAGCATTTTATGCATACTCACCGACTCCAACACTTCTATTTTAGTTTGAACAAGAGGATGCTAGCGAAGATTGTGGAGGAGGCATTACTCTACCACTGAGCTACTAGCCCCTACCACTGAGTTACTGGCTCCTCTTGGACCAATTCATCATCAGTCTAACACCTCTTGTGTGATTGGAGCTCCTAGCCTGAACCTGGCTCTGATACCATGTTGAGACATAGACCAGTTAGGACTCAAACCTAGGACCTTCCATTCACTGCTAGAGTGCTCTACCACTGAGCTACTGGCCCCTCTAACACCAACAAATTCCACTACCATTTGGACTTATCTGGATGTTGGAGACTTTTCAATAAATCCATTTTGTAGAAAACCCACCATCATTTCACTTTATGCAGATATTTTTAATTTAAATAGTAGCTCCTTTCTTCCCATTGTCTGCAAGCAGAGAGGATGCTGGTAGAGGTGGAATTGGTTTTTCAGATGCCAACTACATTTGTATGCAATTCTCTAAAGCCACTTGAACAAATCCATCTTGTGCAAATCCTTGGAGACCCCACAGCATTGCAGGTTGCTCATTGAGCATGAGTGAAACTAAAATATCTGACAGAAGTTCTACTCCCATTATGGGTTTTCACCTTGGCATTGATTGATGTGAAGATAATGGAAGATGTGGCAATGCACAGAGGACATTTGGAACGTAGAACATTTGTTGTTGATAGAGCCATTGCTCAAATAATGGATTTTGTTCATTCCCAGCATGCAGTAGTGATAGGTGGTGCATTTGTTGTACAAGTTGATCCTGTGGCAGTTGATACTATAGACTTTTATTGATGCAGAGTGGCACAAGGGAAGCAACACACAAAGGTTTACTCTATTGTCCTTTACCCACTCACCCACTTCAACTAGCCTTCAACCAACCAACCAACCAAAGGCACATACAAGGCATATGAAGGATTTGATGTCCAGACTATTGTCCAACCCCTAAGGCTTCTCCAACACCTTAAGACAGATCAACAAACACCTTCTATGTAGTTGGTTTGATCTCCAACTTCCCAAAACTCTTCAACCTATACCTTGACTAGTAAGGCTACTAGCCCTCCAAACTAGGTTTTCTCAACAAAACTTGACAAAATCCCAAAGGTCTAGGCAAACAAATGATGGAATTGAACACCTTTCAGGGGACCCTAACAAACCTCCAAATCTCCTGCTCCAACTCTACTCCAGCAATCCAAAACGCCTACTAGGTCTCTAGGCCTAATTGATCAATTTAGGCTTGGTTACAAAGCAAGTGCTCAAAATTGGGTGCATAGGTCAGGGGCAGGAACTTGGAATGCTTCTACCATGTCCCTACAACACAAATCCATCATTTATTTGCTCACCCTAACAGGATTCTATCATCTACAACCTCAAATAGCATGAAATTGGCCAAATACAATGAAATACTTGACCTAGGGCATCACCTTAAAAATAGAAGACTGCATTTTCTAACAAAAATCTTTTGGAATTTTATTGTACATACCCCTAGCCTACATTTCACCAGTTTTTGTAAATTTTCAACGGTGGAAATGCATTCTAGGGCCGGATTTCTATGGCTGCCCTAGAAAACAGGGTTTCTGGACCTGTTTTGAAAGAAAAATATATAACTTTTGATCCCGACCACTTCAGGACCTCAAACTAGTTGCATTGGAACCCTGACTCCAAGAGATTTCAGAAAAATATCATTTGCACACGTGAAAAATCCGTACAGTCGGTACACAGCAAGAAAAACAGCGAAAAATAGTCAGTTTTCTTGATTTTTGTGCCCAAATTCCGTACAAAAACTTCCTCCTCCGTACTGGAGTCAGATATTCACCATATTAACCCATCCAAGTTAGTTTACAACTTCTACAAATAGTTTGAATAACCAAAATGAAGTTGCAACCGGTCAATGTGTCATTGACACCATTGACAACACTTGACACTATGGAGTTTTTGCATTTTCCAAAGGATGGCGATTTGTTTTTCTTGTCCAATGGAATCAAAACATCCTCCATACTCCCAAAACATGATAAAACACACAAACAATAAAAAAAAAAAAACTCAAAAACCAACCCTTATACCTTCTAGGCCTAAGTGGCATAACAAGGATCCAAGTGGACTAAGCATGATTGAGGTTTATATGGTTACCTCAATCATCTTGACCACACAAAAAGGACCATATACTCATGGGTAAAGCCTTATTACAATCAAAACCACAACTTTCAAAAAAAATGCAAACAAAGTGACTTTAGGAACCAAGGTGCTCCTAGGTGCCCTGCACCATACACCCACTGTCAAAGAGAACTCAAGTCTCTTGAGTTGGAATGCTGTCAAATGTGAAACCTGCCTTCTCAATGTCTGCCTTACTCATCCAAGTGGCATCCTCCCGAGGTTTGTTTAGCCACTTCACCAAATAGTCATGATAGGTGTGCCTTCTAGTTTGTTTTGCAATCCTCTTGTCCAAAATGCACTCAATCTGATTTGGAGATGAAGGAATGAGTTCTTGGAGTGTCTGATCAGTTTGATCTTCTTCAAAAATAGTCTGAGGATCAGATCCTTTATAGGGATAAAGGTCTGAAACATTAAAAATTGGAGACAAAGCAATGCCATCCAGAAGTCTGATTTTGTAGGCATTTTCTCCACATTTCTTGAGCACTTCACAAGGCCCAATCTTCTTCATGAGTAGCTTAGTGTGTTTACCTGCCGGGAGCCTCTCCTTCTTTAGATGAACCATTACTAAATCACCTTCCTTGAACTGCAAATCCCTTCTTTTTCTGTCAGCAAATTGTTTATATTTCTGAGAAGTGGACAGCAATTTCTGTTGTACTTGTTCATGGACATCTTTCATGACTTGAACGAAGTCTTCAGCCAAGGCACTGCTGTTTTCCAGTCCTTTAACCTCCCTTAGTTCCAAAATACCCCTTGGGTGAGTGCCATAAACAATTTGGAAAGGAGACAGGCCGGTGCTTCTATTGACAGTGTCATTGTATGAGAACTCTGCCTGAGCCAAAATTGAATCCCAACTAGCACCCTGCTCCTTGGTTAGGCATCTTAGGAGGTTGCCAAGTGACCTATTAATCACCTCTGTTTGTCCATCAGACTGAGGGTGATAGGCAGATGATAAGGACAAATTTGTACCTAGTCTCTTCCACAGTGTCCTCCAGAAGTGTCCTATGAACTTGGGGTCTCTATCTGAGATTATGGACAAAGGTAAACCATGTAACCTGACTATTTCTTTGAAGAAAAGACCTGCTATGTGTGAGGCATCATGTGTGGTTTTACATGGGATGAAGTGAGCCATTTTTGAGAACATATCTACAACCACAAAAATGCTGTCATGTCCATTCTTTGTCCTAGGCAAACCAAGTACAAAGTCCATACTTATGGAATCCCAAGGCTTTGAAGGAATAGGTAGAGGAGTGTATAAACCTACATTTGATGTATGCCCCTTTTCTCTTTGGCAAATTTGACAAGTTTCAACAAACTTCCTTACATCGGTTGGCAATTTTGGCCAAAAATAGTACCTCCTAACCAATTCTAGGGTCTTATCAATACCAAAGTGCCCTGACATGCTGCCACAATGCTTTTGCTTTATTATATTCTCTCTAATAGATCCTCTTGGGATACACAACATGCTACCCTTGAAAAGATATCCATCTTGCAACAAAAAATCAGAAAAATCAGTATTATACCTTCCTGTCATGGCCTTGCAAGAGAGGTATGGTTCTTTGAAGTCTTCATCTACTGTATACTGATCTTTAATGGCATGAATACCTGTACTTTCCAACTAAATAGTTTGCACAACAAGATTTCTCCTGCTTAAGGCATCGGCTACCTTATTGGCCACTCCTTTCTTATGTTTTATGGAGAAGGTGTATGCTTGGATGTACTCCATCCACTTGACATGTCTGTGATTCAGCTTTTGCTGCCTGTTCAAGAAGCTTAATGCATGGTTGTCAGTAAAAACTATAAATTCCTTTGGCAATAAGTAGTGTCTCCATTTCCTCAATGACTGAACCATGGCATATAACTCTAGATCATAGGTGGAGTAGTTTTGTTTTGCCTCATTTAACTTCTCACTAAAGAATGCTACAGGCCTCCCATCTTGACTTAGGACTCCTCCAACAGCCCTCTTACTTGCATCACACTCTACCACAAAGACCTTGTCAAAATTAGGTAGCACTAGGACTGGTTTTTCTGAAATTTTTTTCTTTAACAGTTTAAAGGCTTTGTTGGCCTCATTTGTCCATACAAACACACATTTCTTGCCTCCTTTTATGGTGTCAACAAGTGGAGCACAAATGCCACTAAACCCTCTAATGAACTTTCTATAAAAGCTGCATAAACCATGGAAACTCCTTACCTCCGAGGCTGTTGTAGGTGTTGGCCAATTAAGAATGGCTGCAACCTTACTTGGATCCATTTTTAGGCTGCCCTTGGAGATGACAAACCCCAAAAATATCAACTCTTCTTGTAGGAAGACACATTTGTCAAGATTGATTCTCAACTTCTCCTCTTGAAGCCTCCTGAGCACTTGATGGATATGCCTTATGTGGTCTTCCTTGCTGTCACTAAAAATCAGTATATCATCCAAATATACAACAATAAACTTGTTAAGGAAAGGTTTTAGCACTTCATTCATCAATCTCATGAAGGTGCTTGGTGCATTTGACAAGCCAAAAGGCATGACAACCCATTCAAATAGTCCTTCATTGGTTTTGAAGGCGGTTTTCCACTCATCCCCTTCCCTTATCCTGATTTGGTGATAACCACTTTTTAGATCTATCTTGGTAAAATACTTAGCCCTACCCAAGCAATCCATTAAATCTTCTATTCTAGGCATTGGAAATCTATACCTGATAGTAATCTTGTTGATGGCCCTGGAATCAGTGCATAGTCTCCATGTTCCTTCCTTCTTGGGTGCAAGTACTGTAGGTACTGCACATGGACTAATACTCCTCCTGATAAGTCCTCTATCCAACAAGTCTTGGATTTGTCTTGCCACTTCAGCATTTTGCTCTGGAGTCAACTTGTAGGCTGCTTGGTTTGGTAGGGTGGATCCAGGGATGAGATCAATGCAATGACTAATCTCCCTCTTTGGTGGAAGGGCATCCTTGCCTTCATCGGCTATCACATCCTGAAACTTCTCCAATAGTTCTTCCACTTCCTTTGGTCCAATCCTCCTAAGAGGTTGCTGCACTTTGACCTTCTTGGGATTCACATCTTTGGGCTTGATTACTACTGCAAAACATGGCACTTTCTCTTCCTTGAGGTTAGCCAAAAACTCTTTTTCACCTACCAACATAACTGAACTAGAAATGACTTTCTCTTTGCAATCATCAATCAAAGGAGTCATTGTAAACTTTTCACCATTCTTGGACAAATGAATTACATTGTTCTTACCATCATGTTGGGCACTTGTGTCATGTTGCCAAGGCCTTCCAAGAAGAAGGTGGCATGCATCCATATCCACTATCTCACAAAGAACCTTATCATGATATTCACCTATCTTGAATTCAACCCAACATTGCTCTTTCACCACAATTTGTTGTTCCTTGGTTAGCCAAAAGACTCTATAGGGGTTAGGATGAGGCATTCTTTCCAATCCTAACTTAGTCACCATTTCATTAGAAGCCAAATTTTCAGAAGAACCTGAATCAACTATTACCTTGCACACTTTTCCTTTCACCTTGCAAGTGGTTCTGAACAAGTTGTTTCTTTGGGGCTGCTCCTTAGTGGCTGGCATGATGAGTGACCTGTTGAACATGATGCATTCTCCACTCTCAGGTGCTGCAGACTTGGAAGAGGTTGTTTGGTAACTTGTGGTGCTTTGACAATCCTCTTCTTGAAGGAGTTGTACTCTTCTTTCTTTCTGATTTGCAGCAGTGTTTCCCATCTTCTCCGGGCACCTAAATGACTGATGTCCAATCTGATTGCAAGAGAAACACCTTCCAGTAAACACATTGGGACCTCTGCCCCCACTTCTTCCTCTGCCATTACCTCTGCCCCTAAACTGACCCTTATCAGCACTGTTTTTATCAGCCTGCCCTTGGCTGCCTTCTTGTGATCCACCACCTTGGAATCTAGAGAAATTATCTCTGTTTTGAAATCTGCCCCTGCCCCTAAAGTTCTGATTTCCTCTGCCTCTGCTGCTGCTCCCAAAATCTCCTTTTCTTCTCTGCTTATCCTCAATCCTTAGTGCCATTTGAAAGCACTTATGGACTATCTCCGGGTTAAAGAGAGTTAATTCATCTTGAATGGAGAACTTGAGGCCATTAAGATACCTTGCAAGCTTCTGTTTTTCATTCTCAGGCATCTTGGCTTTCAATGTCATCTTGTGAAACTCCTCTGTGTAGGTGCTCACATCCATGTCCTTTTGTCTCAAGTTGTGCAACTTCTTGTTCAAGTTGACCTCATAATCCTCAGGGACAAATTGCTTCTTGATTTCAAGTACCATCTTCCTCCATGTAGAGATAGGATTCCTATCATCTTCTATCCTTTCATTTTGAATAAAATTCCACCAACTCAAGGCTGGCCCTTTCATTCTTGATTTGGCAATCTTCGCTTTCTAATTTTCTGCCACTTCTTCACATTCAAAATAGTTCTCCATTGCCTCAATCCAATCAAGGCACTCCTCTGGATTCATCTTACCAGGAAACATAGGTAAGTCTGCCTTAGTGTCCTTCCTACTCAACTTTCCAAGTGCATCTAGGAATTGTCTCTCTGACATGCCTCCTTGTGGCTCTATAGGCACTTCTTCTTCCTCATCTTGATCCTCTTCATCTGAATCCAAGATGACTTCTAACTTCTTCTTCTTGTCTTTGTCTTTCTTCAACTTTTCTATCTCAGCCTCCATCCTTTTGTTCTTGGCTGCTTGCTCTCTCACTATCTTTTCCAATTCGGCATTTGTCACCTTTGAAGGAATTTCCTCCTCTTCTTCTCTATCTCCCATCTCTTTGATGGCTCTGATACCACCTGATGCAGAGTGGCACAAGGGAAGCAACACACAAAGGTTTACTCTATTGTCCTTTGCCCACTCACCCACTTCAACTAGCCTTCAACCAACCAACCAACCAAAGGCACATATAAGGCATATGAAGGATTTGATGTCCAGACTATTGTCCAACCCCTAAGGCTTCTCCAACACCTTAAGACAGATCAACAAACACCTTCTATGCAGTTGGTTTGATCTCCAACTTCCCAAAACTCTTCAACCTATACCTTGACTAGTAAGGCTACTAGCCCTCCAAACTAGGTTTTCTCAACAAAACTTGACAAAATCCCAAAGGTCTAGGCAAAAAAATGATGGAATTGAACACCTTTCAGGGGACCCTAACAAACCTCCAAATCTCCTGCTCCAACTCTACTCCAGCAATCCAAAACGCCTACTAGGTCTCTAGGCCTAATTGATCAATTTAGGCTAGGTTACAAAGCAAGTGCTCAAAATTGGGTGCATAGGTCAGGGGCAGGAACTTGGAATGCTTCTACCATGTCCCTACAACACAAATCCATCATTTATTTGCTCACCCTAACAGGATTCTATCATCTACAACCTCAAATAGCATGAAATTGGCCAAATACAATGAAATACTTGACCTAGGGCATCACCTTAAAAATAGAAGACTACATTTTCTGACAAAAATCTTTTGGAATCTTATTGTACATACCCCTAGCCTACATTTCACCAGTTTTTGCAAATTTTCAACGGTGGAAATGCATTCTAGGGCTGGATTTCTATGGCTGCCCTAGAAAACAAGGTTTCTGGACCTGTTTTGAAAGAAAAATATATAACTTTTGATCCCGACCACTTCAGGACCTCAAACTAGTTGCATTGGAACCCTGACTCCAAGAGATTTCAGAAAAATATCATTTGCACACGTGAAAAATCCGTACAGTCTGTACACAGCAAGAAAAATAGCAAAAAATAGTTAGTTTTCTTGATTTTTGTGCCCAAATTCCGTACAAAAACTTCCTCCTCTGTACTGGAGTCAGATATTCACCATATTAACCCATCCAAGTTGGTTTACAACTTCTACAAATAGTTTGAATAACCAAAATGAAGTTGCAACCGGTCAATGTGTCATTGACACCATTGACAACACTTGACACTATGGAGTTTTTGCATTTTCCAAAGGATGGCGATTTGTTTTTCTTGTCCAATGGAATCAAAACATCCTCCATACTCCCAAAACATGATAAAACAAACAAACAATAAAAAAAAAAAACCTCAAAAACCAACCCTTATACCTTCTAGGCCTAAGTGGCATAACAAGGATCCAAGTGGACTAAGCATGATTGAGGTTTATATGGTTACCTCAATCATCTTGACCACACAAAAAGGACCATATACTCATGCCTAAAGCCTTATTACAATCAAAACCACAACTTTCAAAAAAAATGCAAACAAAGTGACTTTAGGAACCAAGGTGCTCCTAGGTGCCCTGCACCATCTATCTTGTTGATGAAGAAAATGCTCCTACTAGATGGCATTCTCCTGCACCTGTGACTTCAATCTATTTGGAATCCCTCCAATGTCATAAGTTGCAACTGTGGAAACTGTAGTAGTTGTTTAGAGAACCCAACACTCATGTCGTGTGAGAGAGTAGCTACTGTTAAAGCTGAAGAAGTCCACAAATCCAAAGTGGGCTAGAAGTATCTCCCATGTAAAGAAAACAACAATCCTACAACTTCTGCAAGTTCTTTCATAAGAGTCCCCATAGTTTAAAATCTAAGTACGATTCTCAAAACTTGAAGTTCTCACAAGGTTACTATTGTCTTCTTATATTTGATGCTCAGATTAAAGAAATCTTTCTTCTAGTAGCTCCTATTTGTGAAGAGATGACCATTATAGAGACACAGATCAACACCATTATAGTTGTGAAAACCTCCCATTATAAAGTCATTTGCTGATATGCTAGAGGCTACATTTTCCATAAAGATCACGTAGACAGTCAAAGCATCAATGCTATTAATTATGACACAGATCTATAGTAGAATCTTTCCAAGTGCACTAGAACATTTCTCAGGAAAATCTACATATGAAGTAGATTTGTAGGCTCAACTCTCTTGTGTAACATTTAGGAGTTGATTCTTACTTATAGTTGGAACTGAATAAGTGGGAGTGATGATATGTGAAGGATAAAATATCTAGAAAAGTTTGAAATTTTCAAGGTTTAAAAATATGGACAACATAGGATAACAAAAATCCATGTTACTAATTTCTTATCAACCAAGCATTGCACAAAATAACTTATAAAAAACATATATGTATGAAGTGTGTGTTTGAATCAGCTATATGTGAAGTGATTGATTAGAAATACTTCTAAGCTTCCCCACCATGCGAACATGATGTGCACAAGGTACATACACAATTATAGATTGGAAGGACACATACACATTGCATATACATTTATTCTTCGACCAAGTCTTTCAAATTTAATAGTATAAAAAGATAAAATCGTGCCCCTCTATACAACAAATAAAGCTAAATTTGTTTGCAACAACAAACATCCATACCAAAATTCACCCAAACACTCTATTATCTGTGAAATAGAAAAGATCTAACCACCCAATTTAAGGGACCTATACACATTGCACATGTTAAGTCTCTCTAAACTAGCCAAAAACATTCAATGTCTTCACACTTTCTAAGTAACACTCAACACAAAAAATTATATTTAGACTCTAAAACATAGAAGTGCGACTTTTCCAAAACCTATCTCACAACATCAATCACCACAAAGCCAACAAATTTCTACCAGCTGCAAAGCTCAAAAATAATACAGTGAATGCATCCCATCCATCCAAACAAACCCATTCCAACTCAATTGAATCATCTTAGAGCACTTGAATCTTGCAGATCATGCAAACAAACATGTTATGCTATGTAAAATAAATCTAATATAACCATGAAATTGATCTCAACAAATCCTAATAACAAGTCCAGTGCAAAATTAAGGGCTCTGTCAACTGCCTGTAAGTATTGTATGTGAGAACAACAATAAGATTCAGATATCATATATAATTACCAGTCATACACTCCATATAGATGCAGAAATCAGACAACCTCAATATCATAAATTCATCAATACCAGTCATGGAATTTACACTCCTTCCCTTCAAACAGATATGCACCACTATATGACAGATTACGGGACGTAATAGCATTACAGACTTGCTACTGTATGACAGAAATCTCCAAAACAAGGATTGAACCAAGGCTGGAATAAAATGAACTACTACACACTCATTCTACTGGAGAATAGACTTACAAAAAGTACATATAAACTATTTTCTAATTACTAGACTCTGAGATCCATGAATCATTCTTAAGCTGCGACCCTCCATAACCACTTCAACTCTTTTTTTCTGCCTCCTCAAATTGCTCTAACTAGCATCTTATAGATCAATTAATCTCTATTTGTGTCTTGTGATAGGTGGTGACCGCCAAGGACAGACTTTTGTAACTGCTGATTTAAAATACAACACATCAGGTCTTATTTTAGACTCTACCAGACCACTAATCTGCCAATTACTAATTTTACATCTATGTATGCATCAAGCCATCTTTGGAGTAACAGATGCATATCTACTGCAGAAAGATCATATACACACCAGGGACACAAATGTGCAAACAATACAATATATATAAGGTGTACACTATTACACTAACTATTTAGACATCAAAATAATACAACATACTGCATTCACATCAGTCTCTCAAATAGGGGTCTCTTTCGTAAAAAAAATATTTACAGAGTTAGACCAATACATAAAACCACACCTTGTCACAATATATTACATTAAATTTGTTTGAAACGGCTAACAAATAGAGCTAGATTTCATACTGACCACCTGCCAACAATAACCAAAAAATATTCCATCAAATTAACCTGGAAAAACCGAGGAGATCAAACAAGAAAAACTAAGGAGATCAAGCAAAATGCATGATAATGTAGGCATGTAAATCTACTGAAGCTCCACAAGGCTTTTAAGCATAAATTCCTTTCTTTTTCAATGAAAAATCAAATTAAGACTCTAAAACACAAAAGCATACCATTGGAATAACAAAATGCACAAACCGAAACAAAATCTGACATAAATATGCACTCTAATTTCTGGTTAATCTGAGACATACATGCTCTGTATTTTCTTATTTTCTTTTTCCTTCTTGTTGATCTCGTTCCGCTGCATAAACATAATTTTAAATGCCTATTAATAAAAATTATCTGAAGCCTACCCATTACAAAGCCCAAAATTAGGGCACAAATCATGCAAAGGGTTGAATTTGTTGGATATGAAACCCAATGGTCACCTTGTCCTTTTGTGGTGACTCTTCATTGTTCAGCTCTTTCTCTTGGCAGATATTGTAATCTATATAAGCATAAGTATATGCTATTGTAAACACATCTGAGAACACATAAATATAAGAGTTTTCCCCTGCTTTGTGGACGTATCCATACATATGGTGAACCATGTTAAATATCTTTGAACTGTGTGATTGTTTACTGTTCTTTTCACTTTTCGTTGTTCCATTGTTTTAACAATTGGTATCAGAGCTCGAGTAAGAAGCTAGTTGAGAAATTCATGATGGATTTCGAAGAAATGGAAGAAGCGGACAAGTGGAGATTAGAGAAGTTTTTGGGGCAGAATTTTGGGCTTTAGAAGCTGCAAATTCGTGCCGTGCTAATTCAAAAAGATTTAGCTATTATGCTGAAAGGAAAAATAGCAAAACTAGAGAAGATGACAGATGACAAATGGGATGTGTTGGATCAAAAAGCAGCCTCTACAATTATCCTCTCATTGTCCAGCAACATCTTATTTAATGTTGCAACAGAAACTTTGGCAAAATAGATTTGGGACAAGCTTTGAGACATGTATGAAACAACATCCGCAACCAATAGGGTCTTCTTGCTAAAGAAGTTGTTCAACCTGAAAATGAAAGAGGGAAAAACATTTTCAAATCATTTGAATGAATTCAACATTGCAATCAACCAACTAGTTTCTGTAGAAATTAATTTTGATGATGAAATGAGGGCTATGCTACTCCTATGCTCGCTTCCTGATAGTTGGGATAATGTCGTGATGATGATCAGTAATTCAGCACCTGGGAGAAGAGGATCCAAAGACAAGGAAAAGAAAGCATTGTTAAGATTTGACGATGTCACTACCACCCTCCTCAATGAAGACATGAGGAGAGGACAAAATAAAATATCTAGTGAAGCCTTGGTTCTAGGCAATACGGGAAGAACCCAAGATCGAGGAAAACAAAACAGGAGAAGATCTAAATTAGTGAAGAGATCAAAGTCAAGACGATGGAAAGAAGGTTGTTGGTTTTGCGGGAAAGATGGACATGTCAAGAAGGATTGTTGGTGTTACAAGAAAGCCCAAAAACTACTGAAAGAAAATGAGATTAACACGTCTCTTGAAGATGATGGAGGAGCTCTTGTCTTGGTAGCAAGTGACGCTAAAGCTGACTCATGGATTTTAGACTCCGGTGCCTCCTTTCATGTAACTTCAAATCAGGATGCCTTCCAAACATTTATCTTGGAGACAATGAGCCGTGCGAGATAGTCGGCAAAGGTGACATATTGCTACAACTAAAAAATGGAAGCAAGTGGCTACTAAATGATGTCAGACATGTTCCTAAACCTAAGAGGAACTTGATTTCAGCTGGACAACTTGATGCGCAAGGCTGCAGCATCACTTTCTCTTCCAACATTTGGAAAGTAACTAAAGGTGCTTTAGTTGTTGCAAAAGGTAGTAAATCCGGATCTCTTTATGTGCTTGAATGTACCGCTGAAGTGGGAGCGGTGATGGCCGTAGTTGATAGTGGGATAGAATTGTGGCATAGGAGACTTGGCCACATGAGCAAGAAAGGAATGGAAGTATTGCTCAAAAGAAGCCAACTTTCTAGTTTACAATCAGCAGATCTAGAACTATGTGAGCATTGCATTTACGGGAAACAAAGGCGAGCTAGCTTCTCCAAAACTGGACACGACAAGAAGGCAAAACCCTTGGAACTCATGCATTCGGATGTCTTTGGTCCCACAGAGGTAACCTCCATTGGAGGAGAAAACTATTTTGTAACTTTTTTAGATGATTGCACCTGTAAACTTTGGGTCTATATGCTCAACAGAAAATTAGAAGTGTTTGCAAAATTCAAAATTTTTAATGCAGTTGCTGAAAATCAAATTGGGAGCAAAATTAAATGTCTTAAACCTGACAATGGGGGGGAGTTTTTCTCTTTAGATTTTGATGCTTTTTGTGTAGACAACGGCATTCAGCACATCAAGGTTGTGCCATTTACACCTCAGGAAAATGGTGCAGCTGAAAGGATGAATCGCATGATTCTAGAGAGGGCACGTAGCATGCTCTCTAATGTTGTTTTAAGTAAATAATTCTGGGCTGAGGCAGTTAACATGGCAGTTTATTTGATCAACCGAAGTCCTTCCACTAAACTAGACTTTGATATTCTAGAAGAAGAGTGGTTTGAAAGGAAGATCTCCTACAATCACCTCTGGGTCTTTGGCTACAAGGCGTTCACTCACATTCCAAAAGAAAAATGAACAAAATTGGATTTCAAATCCAAATGATGCATCTTCATCGGTTATGGGGAAGAGCAATACAGTTTTAGATTGTGGGATCCTGTTGCAAAACAAATCATTTGCAGCCGTGATGTGATCTTCAATGAAAAAGTGTTTCCTGCCCTGCAAGAACAGAGGGCATCTACAAAGGAATATATTTCATTAGATGATAGTTTCAGTGGGTGTGATTCACAGTCTCCACATCCGTCACTGGCAGCTGGAGGCAATTTTCAGTCATCAAATGAAGTGGGAGCTCTGCATCCCGCACAACATTCAAATGCCAGTATTGGCATAAATAATAGCGATGGAAGTGTAGGAAGGAATTTAGCCCCTTATCAACTACAGGATACACATCACCCACAGGCAGAGAGACAAAGCTCATCTGGTGAGCAATACTTAGTTCCCACACAGCCTAATTTGGATGAAGTTTTTCTACCGTCCACTAATAACAAAAGTGGTGCATAGAATATAGTGAGAAATACACTCCCACAGGCTGAGGATGGTGTTGGCGCACATGCCACACAAACTTTTTTAAAACTCCCATCCCCTATATATATCACGCATCCTATGCAGCCAGCGCATTTGGAATCTGCTAGATCACAAAGTCCAGTGACATGGAAGAGGAATTGTACATGCATCAGCCAGAAGGTTTTGTCAAGCAAGGGCATGAAAATCTATTTTGTAGATTAAGGAGGAGCTTGTATTGGCTGAAACAAGCCCCTAGGCAGTGGTACATCAAGTTTGATAACTTCATGATGGAAAATAAGTTCATATGTTCTGAATCTGATCCATGTCTATTCTACAAGGTCTTGCCAAGTGGTGAATTTGTTTTATTGCTACTCTATGTTGACGACATGCTCATTACCGGCACTAACATGAGAGTCATTGCTGATCTAAAGCAACTCTTGGGAAACAAATTTGCAATGAAGGACCTCGGGGCAGCGAAGAAGATTCTTGGCATGACCATCATTCCAGACAAAAAGAAGAAAGAAATCAGATTGTCTCAGCAAAAATATGTTGAAAAAGTTTTGGAAAGATTCAATATGAAAAGTGCTAAGCCAGTTAGCACTCCACTTGCCGATCATTTTCACTTGTCTTCAGCATTGTACCCCAAGACAAAAGAAGAACAAGGTTACATGAAGAACATTCCATATTCTTCAGCCATGGGAAGTCTTATGTATGCAATGATATGCACCCGTCCTGATATTTCTCAAGTAGTGGGAGTTGTGAGTCGGTTCATGAGTAATCCTGGAAAAACTCATTGGGAAGCTGTGAAGTGGATATTGAGGTATCTAAAAGGCACTTCAGATTATGCCTTATGCTTTGGTGGGAAAGTTACACAGCCACAAGGCTTCATTGACTCTGATATGGTAGGTGACTTGGATAAAAGAAGGTCTACTTCCGGCTATGTTTTCACTTTTGTCGAGGCAACTATCAACTGGGTCTCAAGATTGCAACAAGTAGTTGCTCTTTTTACTACTGAGGCTGAGTACATTGCCCTCACTGAAGGAGCAAAAGAAATGGTTTGGTTGCAGCGTTTGTTTACTGAATTGGGTTCCAAACAACAAACTTTCACACTCTTTTGTGATAGTAACAATTTGGCCAAGAATATGACATTCCACAACAGAACCAAACACATTGAGCTAAGGTATCATTTCATCTATAGCATGATTGAAGAAGGCAAGTTGCAAGTTCAAAAGATCAACACCAAGATCAATCCAGCTAATGCATTGACCAAGGTTGTACCTCGAGAGAAGTTTGAATTTTGCTGCGCTTCTCTCGGCATTGTCAAACTCTGACAATAGGCTTAAAGTAGGGGAATAGCTTTGAATGTTTACAATAGTCATTGGGTTTCAAGTGGGAGATTGTTGGATATGAAACCCAACGGTCACCTCGTCATTTTGTGGTGACTCTTCATTGTTCAGCTCTTTCTCTTGGCATATATTGTAATCTATATAAGCATAAGTATATGTTGTTGTAAACACATCTGAGAACACATAAATATAAGAGTTTTCCCTTGCTTTGTGGATGTAGCCATACATATGGTGAACCACATTAAATATCTTTGCACTGTGTGATTATTTACTGTTCTTTTCGCTTTTCACTATTCCATTGTTTTAACAGAATTAGGGCAACAGTCATGCAAAAAAGAGGTAAATATAGGGGTTAATGGAGGTGCTTCTCCATGGCGGCGGTAGATGAGATGCAATGGCCAATGCTGAGGGAAAATAGGGGATAATGGAGGTGCTTCTCCATGGCAGCGAGTCACTGCTGGGTGATTAGATACTTGGCCTCCATTTGGATGCCTTTCACAGGTTTGGAACCAAATACCAGATCCTTTTGCTATGCTCTGCCTATAGGTAGATGGTGCCGTAGGCCTGTGTGAGCCAGGTGAAGTCAGAGAAGAAGCGTCAACCTCTTTGAAGCAGGTTGTGCTAGCAGAGAGATAGATTTCACACAAATATCGACGCCTAGCCATGGATTTTGTGCAAACCAAGGCTCGGCCCCTATATTGTGCCTACTCGCGTAGAAGCTTTGGTCGTCTTCATGTAGGCTCGATGCCATACACCATTAAACTAGGCATTGGGGAGGGAAGACACCGTTTTTGTAGCCTAGGCAGGCCCGTCACATATCCCAAAAGGAAGGCAGATGGAGGTTGTGACCATACCACTCTTGATGGTGCCCAAAACCACGAAGGAGTAGGACATTCCGCTACACACGCCGTTCATACATTCTCCCTACACGCGGCCTTCATCTGCAGGTAGGAATGCCTTTCAATAGACAAACCTCTGATGTTTCAGGGCGATCTTTGCCTTCTGCCACAGAGAACTCAGGTTATAAAGGACCTCTATATCTTTGCCCTCAAATAAAAAATTATATATATTTTTTCATTTTATTTCCTCTGATTTTAGGGACAACAATTTTTTTTATTTTTTATTTTTAAAATTGTGGATGATGAAACTACCAAATTTTTGGCAGTTACAAAATGTGTGCACATATAGAATGGCCTATTAGCCAAATTAAATTTATTTTACAGGACATTACACAATGGCTCAAATTTAATACTACAACTTAAAGTCAATTTTGTTGGCATACACAATTTCTAATGTAATTTATTCTCATCCTCATTCTAGCTTCTTCAAAAAGTTTCTCTTAGTAAGAAAAAATACCTTCCATCCTCATTCTAGCATTAAATGTTTGTAAGAAATTTTCTATTTTTGGAAAGAAGACATCTCAAAAGGCCAAATAGTACTTATTAGAGGTGGCAGTAGTAATTTCAATGTAATTTCATCTTTTTCAAATAAATATTCATGAATAATCTTCCTCTCTATGTCTAGGAAGTGTTAATATAACTTGGAACTAGACTCTTCTCCTTCATTGGAATGCATGTGAACAGCTTAGGAATCTCCCCAAATGATAGGTTATGCAACTCATTCCTTAACACATTTACAAGACCATGCAACAACAACAGCTATTCATCATTTTTTCTAGCATAGTTTCATATGATCTTATTTTATAAACATACAAACCAAACATGAACTCATCAATCCATCTCCAAGGTAGATCACTTGTTAAAATGGCCTCTTATTTAATTTTATTTCATATTGATATGGATAAGAGAATAAATTAGGATCATCAAGGTTCCATGGTAACAATAATTAGGTTGCATTACTAGCATGTTCAACCATTTGTCTTCATTCATCCATTGCATCTTTCAAGCTTCTCCACCCCTTGATTTCCTCTTATTTCAACACTTACAGGTGCAACGGGGAACTAGGAGCATGGAGTCTCATGGAAACAATAGAAAACTTGTGGATTAGCATCAAGATCACTCCCCCTACAACCAAAAATTATCAAAGTATCAAATTTCTCACAAAACCTACATAATCAAACCCTAGCAAACAAAATCTTATCAAAATATAGGACATTTGTTTTGGAAATTTCCTATAAAGCATATGAAATTGAGTGTTGCTAAGGAAAACCCACCTAATTTATCTCCTCTATCTCCATCTATACATAGAAAATTCACTTTGTATTATAATTCAAGGTTTATGACAATAACATGAATGTCATTCTAGGAAATATTCTTCCATAGCACTCTTCTAAATAGAGCTCACATTGGCATATCTTCATAATCTAACAATATTTGCACACATCTTATGACATACCCTTCATTGTTTGAAAACAACATTCTTTGCATTTATTGACTACCTTTGGATACCAATAACTATCACACTACCCTCTTGACTATATTCTTTAGCCTTTCATTATTGTAACAAAATTTCAAAGGATGAACATCATTTAGCATGACTACTATGGCTATTTTCTTGGTATTCCTCATGTTGTATAATATCATTATTGGCATTAGTTTGTGTAATAAGACCTTGTAATTTACCTGAATGTTACTTTGACAACCATTTGGTTGAGAATATGATAGTTTTCTATCTATTTGTTGTCCATAATAGCTTATTCAAATCATATGATAGTCCTAATAATCATGAAAATAATTGACATGATTATCCCAAGTGTTTATGTCCTTAAAGAATTCTCTTATAGTGTGAATGATAAGATTAAGGATTTCATAGCAGTCATTTGTTTCCATGACAATATTCTTGATATAGTTGATGATGATTAGGATTATCTCAACCATGACTAAAATAACAATTCTCTTAACTTCCTTGAGCTTTCAATTCATTAGGAGAATCCTACACTTGTTGGATGATGACTCTACAACAACATGGGAAACTTGGTTTCTACCTATAACAATCACAAAAAATCAATACATATCCATCCTTGTCATCATGAGCAATCATTCATAGATTACTCTTCATGGTTGTTTGTTGTCAATGACCACCTAATAATATAAATATTGATTTAAGGATATCTATGACTATCCTGGAATGTCCATCACCAAACACAAACCATTTGTATTGTCAACATTCAAGGGGTCATGAGATGCTATTAAGAACTCTAATTTAAAGGTTGTCTTGATAGTCCATGATATTCTTGTAACAGTCTAACTTCTAATTTTCTCCCTATAATAGGACTATTGCGGATAATCATGATGGAGATATCATTGTTAATAATAAAATTGGGTTGAGACTTACTTGGACTTCAAGACTTCTCCATCCACATCATGACTATATGATTTTCATGTATCATAGAAGATTATTAGGGAAATAACAGTCCCTTGTTAGAGTGGTGATCCCCAACAACTATCCTAACTATATATTTTCATGCAAGTAATAGGACAATATTTGGTTTACTAATATAACAATAAACTATCCATGTTGACAATAGGGTTCTTATCAAGGTGACAATCATGAAATCCATGGATGATAACCTTTATTAACCTTAAGATGAGACTATTTGTCAAAATATGATAGTCTAGAGATACCTCTCTATAACAATCAAGAAAGGTTGTTTGCTAAAAGACAAATGGTCCTTCACCATGATTGAATATAATCCCTAATGAAATTTCATAGATTTCCTAAGGCAAACAAAGTTTTTACTGAGAATGAATTCTTATCCTTGAAATAGATCTATTCCCACTAGGTGAACCCATTTTTTGAGTAATATGATTCCATGGCCTCTTTTATGCTTCTCAAGTCCACACCTCCTTATTACTCATGTGTAAACCCTCCAAAATATCAATAATAAGAAAAGGCACAAGGAATGTTCTACACATTGATATCAATCTAGAAACTTTTAGAGCTCTCCACATTACTTCTATAAAACTATTTCAACTAAAGATCTAAGTTGTGTGTGATCAATTATATTTACAAACATGAGAGTCATCTTTGATAAAACCAAAAAGGTGACCACACACAAGATCGTATCATGAAAAAACAAGTGTTCTTTGAATGAAACAACCAATGCACCAACTATTCTTGTAATCAACATACCCCACCATAGACCCTTCAACCAACAAGAAAAAATCTACAAACATAGAAATAATAAATCAAATCAATGAATTAGAATCCTAAGACTAACAAATCAAATCAATTTTCATGCATATGAAAGGAGATAATAGTGAAAACCCTTAGCTCAGACCAACTTGATTATGGTTTCCCTCTAAATTTCATCATGAAGTTCATGCAAATAGTTTGAATGCTCAAGTATAGGTCTACCATGGTGTCTAGGCCTTTGTACAATAGAATGTCTTTAGAAAAAGACTAAACATTGAGTGCATACACTCACACATTAAATATTTTCTGAAACCCTTAATGGAATTAGGAGAAAAAAATAGAGTTTTCATATTAGTAATAGCTATTAATTCTAATGACATGTGAATAGGATAAAGGATGGGGTGTGTGGTCCTTGGAAATGAGGCTTTTACAACTATTTTAAATAAGAAAAATCCATGCAACAACTAGAAATGAACCTTCGACTATAAAATTAGGGTTTCAAAGCCTTAGTATGTTGTCAAACTTTACCCTTAATGATAATTCAAAAATAGATTTAAAAATCTCCTAACAAAAAGGATATCTTATGGTGAAGGTTTAAGGGCCCAAATCTAATGAATGAAATTCAAAATTATCATCTAAATACCCTATCCCTCCATGATTATTTTAAACATCTTCGTGCAAAAATCTATTTGGAATGCTTATGAAGGATTCAAGTTGGCAAGGAGGGTTTCAAACCCCATTTGAGGTCATATAAAGAATTTGCAAACATGACACTACCCCTATATGGTTCCCAACTGACCTAGATATCACCTATGGTCTGTGACCAAAGGATTTTCATAATGAAAGAAGGGATAAGACCTACAATCTCTTTATCAAAAATTAGTCTATCTCGTTAGCATAAGCAAAGATCAAAGGCCATAAACCAATGCTAATAAAGGAAAGAAGCCTACACCTAATTCAAATTAAAGGAAAGTATTAAAAGAAATTAAACATAATAGACTCCTTTGCAATTTTAAAATGCACTTTGAGCCAAGGGAAGTGTAACCAATCATGACATCCATCAACCTCACTCTGGACTTCTAGGAAAGATTATCAAACCACTCAGGATGAAAATAAGGACACCAAACCACCAAGCTAATAAGATGGTAGTAAGAGAATATAAACACATGAGCATCAATGTACCTATCAAGATAATCGTTTTGGTCAAGAAAAATCACACCCTATGATAGACAAGTTAAGGACAATAGGACTTGTCCCATGACAAACTATAAATTGAATAATAGTCAAGTTCAATTAAAGGTGTTGGAAACAAGGTGGATAACTGAGAGGGGGGATGAATCAGTTATCTTAATTATTTAACTTTCTTTGCTTCTTTAACATTTAGTGTAGTATCAAAACATATGAGCATACATGAACATGAGAGAAGAAGAGAAATCAACATACATAACAAAAGGATTTTTACGTGAAAAACCCTGTTAAGGGAAAAACCACAGGGTGACTAGCCTAAGATTGTATTCTCTGTTAAAAGAATAGAAGTACAAAATGGCACTTGCCAATTAGGGCTCATTGCTCGAGCACACTGCTCACAAGAGGCTCATTGCCTACAAGAGACTGACTGTCTACAAGGTATAAAGAAAGTAACCAGGTGTTTGAACTAATAAGAGGCATCTACATAAGCTGAGGTTCAGTTCCAGTTAGGCTCAATAAATTGATCTACTGCACTTCATTCTTCCTCTGCTTTAGTGTTGTTGTTATGTCACATACCGGACTTGTATTATCGCTTCCACACCTATCTCTGCCTTTCTTCACACATTATCACTCACCACACACACCTTCATACCGAAATCCATCTGGTATATATATCCGCATCAAGGATCTCACCATCTTTCTAGTCAACATCCGGAATACTCAAGATTTTCCCAACATACTGATCTGTCAGCTGAATCCATGCTTACTTTGTGATGCGTATGAAGGACATAAACATAAAATTCATCAATCATGTCAGCCAACCATGAATGATCCCTCAAGTAGCTTGATCACCACCAATTTCTTATCTAGATTAGAGTTTGATGCTTTATCGGTTGGTTCTTCCTCAGTCTGCTCTACTTGTTAGGAACCCAACACTTAGAAGCTCATATCTTTTCTCTCTTTCGTCACTAGAGGCTCAATCTCTAGAATGTAGCAGTCATGGTACTCCTACTGACTTCCCCAAGTCCGCACTTTGCTAAGATACTTCCTTTGAGAGATCCAGACTTAATTGTCAGACCTTGCTGCATGCTCTATTCTTGTTCACTAGACCAAAACACTCTTCACTCTAACTTTCGGTATAGACATACTATGTGTTATGGATGAGTGGGATGAACTTTCTTGTCATTAATGACAACACTCATGAAGCCACATAGTGTCTCTTGCCAACAATCTCCCCCTTTGGCATTGATGGAAACACTTAGTGAAAAATGACTAAGTGTTATAACAAACTCCCCCTTGGTTGATGCTCTATCTTATGTACACTTTTACTAGAGCTCCCCCTTAGTTGGATTCTACATTTTTCACTACTCCTCACTCCCGCTTTGACATCAATGGCAAAGGGTAGAATCTGCACACTAAAATTTCCAAAAATTAGCCTATACATAGCCGCATAAGTATATATACAAGTTATACTTACATATGCTTAAGTATATCCGCAAAAGAGGTTTTCAACTAGGCAAATTCTGTTGCCCAACTCTACTTCATCCTGTCCAAAATTGAAATGTGGCCACTCAACAAAAATGCAAAATCTTCTGCCCTTTTTAAGTCTATCAAATCACTAGTCTGGGCTATAGTCTGAGCATCAGTTAGAGCCTCATGCATTGCCTCTAACTTAGGGATAATTATCCCTCTTAGTTCACTCATTCTGCTTATTCTAGT
This sequence comes from Cunninghamia lanceolata, assembly GCA_027924645.1. Taxonomy (NCBI): domain Eukaryota; kingdom Viridiplantae; phylum Streptophyta; class Pinopsida; order Cupressales; family Cupressaceae; genus Cunninghamia; species Cunninghamia lanceolata. Next base: position 19,214,544 of record BSBN01000547.1, read on the forward strand.
TCTTCTTATCCTTCTAAAGCCTCTTTATCTCATTCATAGTGGCAATAGCCTGGCATTCTTGATTCATTATGGATGAGGTGAGAGGATCAAAATTTTGAGATAAACTTAACAGTTTACCCTCTTGTTCTTCCACCTTCTTGGCAATGTCTATTATCACTATGGACCAAGATAGATAAAATTTGTATATTTCTCCACCATCTTTAAGAGAATTTTCTAGGCTCTTTATCCCAATATCCAGATTTCTCCTATCGTTTGCTATGAGTCCCTATACTTCAAAGAATCTCTTACCCAAAAACTCTTTCTAGACTTTCTCTTCTGCTGATTTCTCCAAAGAATCAAAATGTGTGCTAACAAAATTAACAAGAGATTTTAGATTACCAGATGAAGAGGCCATAAGATCCTTCTGAAAGGATGACATGATCTTTTCTAGTACATCAGATGCAATCTTTATCAGCTCATAGTCTTCCATGTGAGACTTTAGAAGTTGTTCTTTTGCTTTACCTTGAGAAATAGATGCTATCTTCATGGTCTATACCGAAGAGAGAGAATCAAAATTGAGTGGTACTTGGAATAATTCTAGTTCATCTATCTCTAACATTTCTTTGGTCAAGAAGCTCTTTACTGCCTCAGTAGTGTCTCTTGCCAGAGACTGAATCTTCTTTCCTTTTGCCACCTCAGAACTATCATCTAGAATCTTCTCTATTTGATCTTCTTTTCTTCCCTTTACCTCTTCTTCTTGACTAAGTTTCTCCTCTTTTCTTCCTTCTCCTTCAATTCTAGAGTCTGCAGGGGGATCTAGAAGAGAGATGTTAACTTCTTCATGGGATTCCTCTTCTGAAACAGAGGAATCCAAGTCCTTAGTCTTTTCTTCATCCATCTCTTTTTGCCTTTCTACATTTTTCTCAGAAGTTTCTTCTTTCGAAGTACTTAATGCCTCAACGTTCATGGTAGAGGGTTCTTCATTTATGTCCTCTATAATAGGGATATTGAATCTCATGAAGGCATTCTGGAGGATGTCTTCAGTTTCATTTTCCACCCTATCAGTCTCTCTAAGCATAAGCTGGTTCATTCTGGCTTTGCTCCAGAACTCATCCTTGCAATCCTTGAAGATCATGTTCATTTGTTTTGGAGTGATGGAAGGATAGAGCTAAACAACTATTTGTTTTCGGATCTCTAGATCCTTTTGCCTTAGCATTGTCTTTTCTCATTTCAAGTTCCTTATCTAGCCTTTTGGGAATTAGAGATATGATTCAGTGAATGCTTTATTATAGATGTTTAGATATCTGACTATAGCATCTTGCAAGATCTTCTGGTCAGCTTCACTAAATTCATCATAAAATTTAGTCATTGGTTGCAGGTTCCCATCCATAGTGACTGATTTGATGACATCATCAATACAAAGAGTAGGCTTTTCAACAAATTCTTCTACCTTTTCTTCCTTCTTTTGACTAGTAGAGGATTCACCGAATGTTTTCTTCTTCTTCTTCATTTTCTTGACCTCCTCATCAGTCTCTATCTCTTCATCATCCTTTGACTTATGTATGACCTTGTGGCCTTTGTCTTTGTTCTCTTCTCTCCTTTTTTGGAGTCTTTGCTTCCAGTTTTGAGGCTTTTGGGCTCTTAGAAGTGGCAGGTGCAGAGCTCTTGGAGGATCTAGTCCGAGAGGGAGCTTGCACCGGATCACTTTCTTTTTCTGCTTCTTGTCTCTCTTTCTCTGCTCTTTCTATTTTCTCTTTGTTAGCATCAACTACCTCCTTTGATATCCCATATCTCTTGGCAACTGCATCTACTTCCCTTCTCACCTTTCTCTTAAACTTAGGCTATCTCAGTTCAACACAAATTTTTACACTCAACTCTTGAAAGGTTCCAAACCTTTCTGCCTCAGGGTCCTTGCGCTGGCTTAGCAAGTGTTGGACATGCAACTCTAGGATTTTCTCATCTACTTCATAGCCCATTGGCATAATCCAGACTATTCTCGGCTCTACTGCCTCCATTAGGCATTGATCAGTGTCTACCATAAAACACACTGTAGCTTTATATTTTTTAATTAATGTCTGAGGAATTCTTTCTCTGGCCTGCATCATACCTTGGAAATTCTTGAAATATCCCCAAAGAGTTGTGCTTTGAGCCTTGGCATTGCCAAGCCCATACATATAATCTCTAATTTGAATGGCAATAGGTCTGTCATTTTGCCATATCCAACCACTAGTTCCGGGTAGCTCATTCATATAGTAGAAGAATAGACATAGTATCAAGCCACTATACTTAAATGAATTCTTCTTATCCTTCTTTATTTTCTATAAATTCTCTAACAGTTAGTTTAGGAGAAGCTCACAAAGATCATAGTCAGGATTTTTCCTTAGCATTTCATATGTAGTATATATAGCAGTTTCAGATACTGAATTCTCCCTATTGGAGTGATAGATTTTGAAACCAATTATCATAGAGGCAAATTTGATATCCGGATCTATGCTGTCTTCTATTGTCATTGCTCTCTTGTCAAATTTTGATCCGGTAGCCTCACTTACAGTTTGGTTTTTGACTGATTTGAGAGTAGGCAACCCATCGGATGAGTGCAATCTGGTTACTATCCTAATGGCATCTTTTATGATCTTAAATGGCCTCATCAACCATATGAAGTTGTCATGCATTCCACATAGAACATATCGGACCCATTCATCTTCTACAAAATGGGGGAAATGGATGCAATGTCCAAAATGCTTATCTCTGATGGCCTTGTATTGGGGTTTAATTTCAAATGTTTCATCTATTAATTCCTTGTGATAGCTATCCATCATCTTGGATTCTCCAAATTCCTCAATGCTAGCGTGAATGTATACCCTAACATTTTCTACATGCAGAACCCCATGCGGAATGCTAGAGAATGTGCCTAGGGGATCAACTTCTAGGGATTTGTAAGGATGTTTCTTGAACTTAGGGCGCGGCCTATCAATGATCTTAACCACATTTGGAGTAGCCATTATTCAAAAGATTTAGAGAGAGATATTCAAGAGCAGAAATACCTTTTTACGCTTCTAGGGTTCATGATAAGAGCCAAAAAGATCGCTGGTTGAATCAAATTCTGTGGTTGATCCTTGATAGGGTTGAATCAATCTTGTTGCAAATCTCTTTATTTCTTCTTCTCGGATGTAAATGTGCAAATGTTGAACAAAAGAACCCTTTTATTTCTACGCAAACCCTAATTCCTTAATATAGTAAATGCACAACTTAAGTCATTCTGGTTGCCTTGTTCTCCTTGTTCTGAGAGAGATCCTTCTAGATCACTAAGATGCACTTAGAATGATATCTTACAATGTATCTCCCTTCCTTGAATCATCCTTTTTATCTACAAATCAAGGTATTCCAATTTTGAATCATACCAGATCTAACTGTGAGAATCTTGCTTTTACTAGATGACTGTCAAACTGGATCAATTTTGGGTGATTAGCCTCTTCAACCTTCTTGTAGATCTTTTGTATTCTTATCAAGGGTTATTTAGATATCTCTTTGAGAACTCTTCAATCCACTACACTCCATGTGCTAATTTAGGCACCAATTGACTAGCTGGGGCAAATTGTTTTCTTTTGTGACTCCTCCTGAGCCAGAGCTCATCTATTTAGTTTTCAGAAGGAATATCATCACCAGATTTTGGTACGGATCCATCCCCAACATTTTCTATACTTCTCTTCACCCAAATCTTGTTCATATCCCTTTGAACTTCATCTACATTGACTTTTCTTTTTCCTTTGTCTTAATTTTGATTATGATGCACCGGACCCCTTTTATCCTAATTCTTACTTCTACAGAATTTGGCAATATGACTAGATCTATTGCAATTGTAGCAAGATATATTTCTTTGCATATTTGACTGATATCCTCTTAATCTACATTGATTAGCCATATGTCCTATTCTATTGCATGCAAAGCATCTACCATTTAATGAATTGTTTATTTGGATATTTCTACATTCATGAGATTTGTGACCATACCTTTTGCAATTAAAATATTGTCTGGAGAAGGATGAATTAGTCTGATTCATTCTTCTTCTACATTGATTTGCTTTATGACCAAAGTTATTGCAATTTTGACAGTATCCATTGAAGGATGGATATCTTTGAGCATTTGGTTGTCTTACCGAAGGTCTTCTAGGCCTGTACCTTGGATTTCCTAATCCAGAGTTCTTCTAACCAGATCTGGAGCTTTCACCCTTCTCATATCCCAAGCCATGCTTGTCATCTACCCTCTTTTGGTTTTCAAGAAGAACTTCAAGTTGAGCAGAGCTTATCTTGAATTTTTATTTGTATTCATTTGTTGTTTGAAGATCCCTTTTAAGAGTGTCTATCTGATTTTTAAGTTGTTCTTCATTATCTCTAGCTTCTTCAAGATTAGATTCCAGATGCCTGATTATTTTATCCATTTTGTGGTAGTCTTCTGACTTCTCCTTGAGAGACTGTCTTCAATTATCTTCCATTTTTCTTTTCTCTTCAATTTCTTGGGTGAATTTCATAACCCCTGATTCCATTTCATATCTTACCATAATGACCTCTTTTGATAGCTTCTCATGTAACTTGTTTTTCTCATTCAAATCTTCATTAGTATCATTGGCTTCACTTTGACTTGCTAATTATTGAAGAAGTTCCTTTCTCTTTTTCACAGAGATTCTTAGTTTTTCTTTTAGTTCATTTATGAAGTCATCATCTTGTTTGAGTCTTTCCCTTAGGATATTGACTTCAGAGTGAGATTGCTCAAGATCATCTAGGGTAGACTAAAGTTGTTCCCTCATACCATACATATCCATTGAGATTCCCAGATCTTCCTCAAGCTGTTAGGCTTTGTTTAGAGGAACTTGGCTCTGATACCAATTGTTGGAAACAAGGTGGATAACTGAGAGGGGGGGTGAATAAGTTATCTTAATTATTTAACTTTCTTTTCTTCTTTGACAATTATTGCAGTATCAAAACATATGAGCATACATGACCATGAGAGAAGAACAGAAATCAACACACATAACACAAGGATTTTTATGTGGAAAACCTTGTTAAGTGAAAAACCACAGGGTGACTAACCCAAGATTGTATTCTCTATTAAAAGAATAGAAGTACAAAATGGCACTTGCCAATTAGGGCTCACTACCCAAGCACACTGCTCACAAGAGGCTCACTGCCTAGAAGAGACTCATTGTCTACAAGGTATAAAGAAGTAACTAGGTGTTTGAACTGATCAGAGGCATCCACATATGCTGAGGTTCAGTTCTGGTTAGGCTCAATAAACTAATCTACTGCACTTCATTCTTCCTCTGCTTTAGTGTTGTTGTTCTGTCACATACCGGACTTGTATTTTCTCTTTCACACCTATCTCTGCCTTTCTTTGCACATTATCACTCACCAAACACACCTTCATACCAAAATCCATCTAGTATATATATCCGCATCAAGGATCTCAACATCTTTCTAGTCGGCATCCGGAATACTCAAGATTTTCCCAACATACTAATCTATCGGCTAAATCCATTCTTACTTTGTGATGCGTATCAAGGACATAGACATAAAAGTCATCAATCATGTCAGCCAACCATGAATGATCCCTCAAGTAGCTTGATCACCACCAATTTCTCATCCGGATTAGAGTCTGATGCTCTACCGGAGTTTCCCACCCTCATGTATTCTTATTTTTACACTTAAGGGTTCCCTCTATGAGAGGGAAGGAGTTGACTTTTGAAATTGATGGTTAGAAATTTTTGAGAAGAAAGCAAGATTATTAAAATAATCTTGACCATTTATTTTCACCTTTTTTTGTTTTACTTGCATGTCATGATCAATTGGAAGGTGTGGATGACAGAAGAGATCGGCAATTATAAATAGAACCAATCAAACTAAGGAACAAGAGGGTTAAAGTGGCCATGAAGCCAACTTTGGTCATCAGCCCATAACACTATGCTAAACATTCATTTTTCAAAGTCAGGTGATTTTACATGTAGTTTCTTTTTAAAATTTCTTATAAAAAATCAATCTAAAAATAATTGAGCACACATATTAGGGTTTGTAAATCTTTTCTTTGTTTAAACAAATACCTAGCCTTGGACAATTTATCTTTAGTAAATAAATTGAAATTTTATTACATCAGAGTCAAACATTATATGACTTCCCATTCATAATGAGGATTCACAAAAGTAACTATACAGTATAATATGTTGGAAAGTATGTGGTTAGTTGTTGTCTCAAATTTTAATGAAGATGTCATTTTACATTTGTGTGCATAGATGGCAAAGAGTGTTGAATTCTAATGTACTTTCACTATCAAATCTTATTTATGTTTTAAACCTTTGTTCACACTACAACCATGTAATATTTTTTGAATATTAGTTTTTTAATGTCACACCATTCTAGTTGTTAGGGATAAATAAGTAATATGATTAATTTCTTGTGGCATCCCAAAAACACAGATTTTTTAGGTCTATGAGCACTCTTTTCTTTGACACTTGTCGGGGTTCTTAATATTGAAGTAATAAAGACAAAATTTCTTATCATAAATATAGAAAATTAAAAAAATTTAGATTTTTAATTTTAATTCAAAAATTTATAATAGAAACTTCAATTGTTTAACAAAATAAAAAGTATTAGTTTGTAATTATGAAAAGTAATAATAGTTGTGAAAATAATGAGGTTTACTAGGTATTATAACAATTTTAAAATTTCTAATTCAAAGTATTAGGCTGAAAATCTTTAACTTGATAAGTTCATATCATCCTTCTCTTAAGAAAATTCATCATTTTAAAGATGACTTAAATAATATGACAATGGTTGGAATTTAATTTAATGATGATAATTTGAACGTCCTTTACACCAAACTAATCTCTATGATATCTAAAATTGTACCATTAAGCTATATAATTGTATAATAGAGAATGAGATAGAGGGGAGGGGGAGGGGAGAAGGGGTTGTTGGAAAGGAGGGAGAGGGAGAGAGATAGGAAGAGGGAGGGAGCCGCAGAGAGAGAGAGAGAGAGAGAGAGAGAGAGAGAGAGAGAGAGAGAGAGAGAGAGAGAGAGAGAGAGAGAGAGAGAGAGAGTTGTTTCTTAAGGATATTGCTATTGAACTCAAATTTTTAGAACATACATGTTTACCTCATTTGTATGGCCTCCAAGGTTGGTGATTATTTATGAATTTTCTTAATAATTATGACTTGTAATATTCAATGTCTAAAGACATTCAAATCATTTGCTAAAAAAGGAATTTTACATATCACAATGTAGCCACAATCACCATGAAGGCAAATATGTCACCAATTTTTCTTCAATCAATTTACGCTTTTATATACTGACTTTTCCTTTATATACTGAGTTTCTTTTATGAAATTTTGTATTTAATATTTCAAACAACATGTGAAATTTATGTCAAAATCATTGAGCAAATCAACCTCATGCATTGCCTTGTTGTTTGTTGAAAAATGATAAACTTAAAGAATGCAATCATCCTTGGCGTACACATTGCACACCAAAGTGCGATTGCTAGTTTTTATTTACTTAAGGGTTGTTTTATTTTTATTTAAAAAAATTATTTTTTATTTACTTAACCATTTTTTATGTAGTTTTAATTTTTTTAAACTAGCATACTTATCTTTAGAAAAATTTATGTAAGAGTTGTTCATATATCTTTTGATTTTTCTATGTTAATTTAGTTTAATTTATTTTTGTTTTTATTAATAGCTCAGGTGATAATGAATGTTTAGCTTTAAATAATTTTTTTAAAATTATTCTTACATTTATAACTTAAAAGTCAATTTTTTTTATTTTTTATTTTTGGTTATTAAAAGATAGACTCACCTATTTGCCCTCGTTATTTGGTAGGATTCGCTATTACTGTTTGAGCCATAAAAAGTGAGGAGAGGAAGTTGAGGCGGCAGACTATTCGTATTCTGAGAGTTTTAAAGTTGTATACATGCACTTCAATTTCCACGGGAAATTCAACCGTCGGTGGCGCTCTAGATGGCTCGCGAGTTCTCCTTTTTTAACATTGCTACAACAGATATGGAAGATACACGCCAGTTTCACCTCCTCAACTGCAGCAACACTATGTCGCTTGAGAAGGCATGTCCTGATCTGGATGACGATGCAGTGGAGAAGGTTCTCAGAAGACTTCCTTTGCCCTCATTGATCAGGGCTAAGAGCGTTTGCAAAGCTTGGAACACGGCAATAATGGCCAGCACTTTCAATTTCAATGATGAGACTCATCATTTTGTGACGCAGGACTTCCATGGAATCGACTTCTTCAGTACTGCACTCAACCGTTGGTTTCGAATCCCTTTCCCGTGGAAGGAAAGGGCATTGACCGAGTTTCACCTCCGCGCTGCATCGGCAGGGCCTTTTCTCTATGTTAATTGGCATGATTCTTTCATAAATCGTAACAACGTGATATTTAATCCTTTAACCAAACAGAAAAGAATCTTGCCTCATGTTCCGCCCAACTATTGTTTTATAGGGGAAAGAGCCGTGGAACTGATTGTGCAGTTTGGCCACTTTAAAATTATTACTGTAGCCTTCCAGATGAAAGCACCCACAGGTTGGTGTCCTCTGCTTTACAATTCTGCTACAGATAAGTGGACGGCTATCCCTGCTCCCATCACACAGTTGGAGGAGCGCAGTAAACAATGGCGTTGTCTACTTTACGGATAACTATGGTCATCATCTGGGTTGTTATGACATTGCCTCTGGAGAGTTTGAGTTTAAGGAGATAGAAGGAGGGCTGCTTCCACAGATGGATTATCATGATCATGATCATCATACGAACCAATACCCTTGTCTGCCTTCGTTAGTGGCGTGTAGTGGAAGGCTTTTTTTGGTGGGGAGGTTACAGAAGAAGGCCGGGGAAGCCTCCATACTGGTCGGCTTAAGTTTCATCAAGCACACTTTGGTGGGGATATGGGAGTTGGATTCAAGAGCAGAGAATAATAAGAGTTGGTCTCTCATTTCCGTCACTCCCCAGGATTTGTTAGAAGACACAGTCAAGTCATCCAATGGAACAGATTTTATGGTTGCTGCATCAGATAAAAAAATTTGGCTTACGATTAAAGGAAGCGTGAATCTGATGATCCTTAATTTGAGCTCCATGGAATGGAGTCTGTTGCCGCTCGGCTGAATATCAGGTCGATCTCCTTACAATGAGAGCGGTTTGTGCACCTTTGAGTTTATCCAGCATTTTATAAATAAAAAATGTATTTCACCTTTCTACAATGTTTGCAGATCAAAATGTTGTGTTAAAAATAAAAAATTGGATATTTTTAGTGTTACGTTTGGCAATCATAATATTTAGCTACACTTTCCTCTAAAGTTGGGTTCAATGCTGGGCTTTACAAGAGTGATTTAAAAAATAACTTTATCTTTTCATTTTCTTAATTTATGTAAAACAATTACATATATCAAAAACAATTATATATATCAAAAAACTTCATGACTTTATAGCTATTCATTTATACAACTTTGATGGCTATTGTTAAACATTATCCATTTCAAGAGTCAAAAGTTAATTTTGGCCAATTAAAACAGAACAATTATGTACCACTTTTTTGTGGTGGATGAGGTGTAAAATTGCTATTATTTGTTTGACCATTGAAATGGATAATATTTAAGTAGAGTGAATTTTGACAACTTATTGTATTGAGCTATAATTTGTTTATCATGTTTTGTTTAATATCAATTTTAGTTAAATTGTGTGAAGAAACTATAAAAAAAATTAAATATATATTACACTAATAAAGAGAGTCCTCAGAGACTACTTAAAATATTTTTTTGGGATGGTAAAATGCCTATTTTTAGTGATTTTCAGTTGAGAGAGTTGTTCTTTAAAATGTTCCAATTGAATAGCGAAGTTTTTGTTTGTAGCCATGGCATCCTACATCAGGATGGATAGTGTATGCATCTAAAATTGAATGTAAGTCAAAAGCCATGGAATTATAGCTTCAGAGAAAAGATAATATTATATCTTTGATTTCAAAAATTGATATAGGAGCATCTGGGTCGTGCAATCATGGTACCCTCCACCCAATGTTGCATCATGGTGGGAGTTTTTCTCTTGACATGACATCGACTTTATTGTGGCATGCAACTTCTTATGTTAATATGTCTCCCTCTCAACAAGAGTTGTCTCGAGTGGAGGTGACAGTAGAGGACTCCCCTCTCCTCTCACCTCTCTCAAACGATTTTGATAATGATGTATCCTGGATGATTGTCCAAAGACGGAAGAGAGGTCTTCCCAAATCTATCACTAAATCCCATACTCAGATTAGGGGTGTGTGGATTGAGAGGTCAGGGTCTATCGTGTAGGTGTTGACCCTTTAGTATTTTGCTTACTTGTGTTTCTATTTTGATTACTATTGTGTTTTTCTACAATTGTGTTCTTTTTTTGACCATCTAATTTATTGTTTCTATCTAAAGGTTCTTCTCTTTTAGAACCAGCTTTTCTCCCCCTGTGTGGCACTGTTTGTAAAGGGTCAAGTCCCTTAACCCCTTTTACCATAATCAAAAACAAGGAATTTGACTAGTCATTTTAAGGGATTAGATAATTAGTTCTCACAATCCATAAACTTAAAATATCATAAGATCTCCATAATCAAATTCATTCCTTTATGGTTTCACGTATCAATAAGTTACATTCATTCTTAATATACATCTTCAAGCCTATGTCTATGAACAAGAACAAAATCTATTAAACTTAATAAAAAATTATAGAAAGTTAAAAATATAATTAGTACTTTGGCCCCTCCTAATCCTCTTCAACTCTTTTTTCTTCTTCCATTTCTCCATATTCTAAACAAACAAGTATGCATAAAAAATATAATGATTTTTCGAACACTATGTGTGAATATTTGAAGATAATCATAGATTCACTTTGCCCCTTCATCTCCATGTATTCCTCCATATTATTCAAAATAAGCAAACACATACAAACAATTTAAATATGGAAAGAAAGAAACCAAATTATTAATTCACCCTTGCTGTAATCCTCTTCAATTCATCCTCACCCCTATTTCTCCACATTCTAAGCAAACAAATATACACACTAATAGAAAAGTCTAATTATTTTTGTGTCATCACATCTAGAGATCTAAGAATAAGCATTGCATACAATTACATTGTTCCTTTCCCCTCCCCTCATCTATCTCCAAACAAAAGAATACATTCAAATATAGACAAATAAAGATAAAAATAATAGACAATTTAAACATAAACCCTAAGAGAATCTAATTATTTACTTCACCCATTGTTCTAAATTACCCCTTCCTCCACTTCATATTCCAATAAACATTCATACAAATGATAATAATAAAAATATAAGCAAACACAATATTAATTACTTTGCAATCACAATACACTAAAGGAACATATACTTCTTCCTTCTTATATTCCCTCTTATTCCTTCCCTCTCATTGTTCCTCCCCATGATTCCAAACAAATAAATATAAACAAACAAAAGTCTAATACATTTGTATTTACAATATTACTATAAAAATAACTCTAAAGTCATGTCTTCCAATATTTTTGAAAATAAATTGAAATAAATATTATATTAAATTTATGGGTCTAAATTTTCACATTAAAATATATATTTTGTTGGGCTGGCGGAGTTATAACACAACATTTTTTTTACTGTCACATGTTGCTTGAGAAATGTAGGCAAGCAAGAAGGGATTAACATTCACAATATAGTAAGGAGTTCAAAAATTACAGAACTAATTATAATCCTTTTATTTGCTTTCGGTAGCAAACATTACTCTAAAATTTTCCTAGCACCATGCTATAGAGCCAAAAGATTATCTTATCGTGAAACTTGTCCCAAACATCAATATTGAGTAGATCAATTTTACTTCCACCACAGGGTCTGCAGGTTGTTCTAGAATACATCAAGCTCAAATATCACAAAACTCCTGTGATTGTGTATGAAACACAGGCCACCTGCAACAACCACACGAAACCCATACAAGGAAATGTCCAAAACACTGGAATTTATAGCTGGCTGGAAGACTATTGAAGAGACAGCTTTTCAAACACATTAACCCTCCACGAAAAACTCAACTACTGAATGTCGGGCATTGAAATCTAACTTTCGAAAGAGAGAATTTTATTTAAAGATATTGACTTTCAAAACAAAGATTTTTATTTGTAGTCAACTAACATGCACGTATGAAATTACCCAAAATTGGTGAACATTCCTGAGCCTCTTTTTTTTAGCCTTTCAGAACCGCATTACTATTACAACGGCTATAGCAAGCATCGATTGTTGTAGAGGGAAGGTGATTATGCCCGGACCAACCAAAAAATCCTTTAAATGATGTCATCCAATTCAAACCTGCTGCAGTATGTGTTCTCACAACAACCATCCCCCTTTTTTGGGCAATCACTGCAATTGTATCATGTCAAAGGAATTATATCAAGCCAAAATAGAGTGACGCGGCTCCATTTCATTAACAAGAGACACATTGCATCATGTTCTTACCTCTATGTTTTGAATGTTGTTGTAAAGTTGAATGAAGGTAAAAAAAATGGAATAGTGAAGTGAGCTGGTCTAGAAAATCCATTTAAGCAATAACCTAATAACATGAGAACAGTTAGTGCAAGTAATGAATTCATATGTCCATTTTATTTGCAAATGATCAAATAGAGGATTATGAAGAATGATGCTCATATAACTGAAAAGTCAAAAGATATGCAATGCACAAAGCAAAATGCATAGAAAACTAACTAGTGGAACATGATGAAAAATGTGCAACAGAATCTTAGATACTTCCAGTTTACCCATCTGATTTCTTCAGTTTATATTCGATATAGAAGCCACTAGTAGAATTTTAAAAGCAGTAATGCATTTTAAATAGAATGAATGCACTCGTTCATATGCTTAACTAGGGGCAAATGTTCCTAACAGTACTTAAGAACACTTGAATACATGTAATTCTTAATACTTTAGGTCCCTGGTTATGAGGAAGAAAGACATTGTATACAAAAAGGCATTTTCTTATGGTATCACAATGAAATGAGCTACCAAACTAGAAAGTGCTTTACAAGTAAATTAGAGTGAGCTTGAACTCCCAAAATGTGCTTAAGTCCCAAGCAACTAATGGAACAACCAATTAAAATGTAGCAAAATCTTTTTTCATTATTATTCATTAGAAAATTGACATTTCCATATTTAAAGATGGAAAAAAAAAAATATAGGCACTGTAACCAATCCTGCAATAATAACCTACCTACCTGTCAACAAAGAAGTAATAAGTGACCCATTTGAGAAAATTAAGAGTTTTCCGTGATTTTACATTATTCAAATAACATGGAAGTAAATGTGATTTGTCAATTGAAAATATAGAATTTTGCTCAGTATTATGGAATTTAATTATTCAAAGCTGAGAAAACTCAGGAACTAAAAAATGATCTACCATTTGTTGTTATTTCATGTTAAAAACATAGTGCACACAAGAAAAAAAATAGATGTTAAACATTATAAACATGCTAATTGTAAAAAATTGCATAGGCCTTTTAAAAAATCTATTTTATTATCACCTGAGAGGGTTATGTAAAAACAAATGACTGGCCCTAAAATAGTATGTTGTTCTTCCATGAAGCATGACCTAAAAGTGATTTGTTTTTTACTTGAACCCTCATTAGAGTATAAATTAAAAGAAAAGCCCTCATTGTGATTTAAAATTTAACATATAAAAGAAATCTATTCAAAGTAGAAGAAATTTTAAATACCCTAACCCTAACCTTAAACCAAAAATTGTCAATTTGTATATATATATTCAAAGTAGAAGAAATTTTAAATACCCTAACCCTAACCTTAAACCAAACATTTTCAGTTTGTCTTTGCTCTATATTTTTCTGATATAAAATGAGCCAAAAAAGATATATATATTCAAAACCACTTCTTGAAAAATCTACTGAAATCATGCTCCAATTAATACAAACTCAAGTTATAGAAAATAGAAAATTGAAATAAGATGGAAGGAAACAATGTATTTATAGAACTTACAAGATTTTTTAGATGATCAGAGGGGGGATTAGATGTATTCTTCTGGTAGGTAGGCATTAGCTTTTCCAAAATCCCAGATGCAAGCCCCAGTAGCTCATAGTCTTGCATGTGGAATTTTAACATCTTTTCTCTGGCCTTTACTTGGGTGTAAAATGCTATTTTCATTAGTTGAATTGGAGAGAGAGTATCTAGATTGGCTAGGCCTTGGAGTAGTTCAGGTTCATCAAGTTCAATCACTTCTTTTCAAAGAAGACTTTTTACTGCATCTGCAGTGTCTCTTATAGCCATTTCAGAACTAAACTTTTGATCTCTTGATTTCTCCATCTCTATTGTATGTGCTTCAACATTTGCACCATCTTCTTCTGCTTTATCTTTCTTTTCTCTTTCTTCGTTTAACTCTGCTTTATCCTTTTTTGTGTTCTTTGCAGAGGAACTTTTTCTTGTTTGTTCATCACTTACTACCTAATTAGGAGGGCTCTGTAAAATAGTAATATTATCCTCTTTCCCTGATGTATCAGATGGATTGGAAGCATCTTCTGCATCAATTACTTTATCCAACATTTTTGTATCCTCCTGATTCGCTTGTTCTACTTCTAGAATTGAAGCTTCACCCAACTCAGATTGTTGCTCAATAATATTCTCTTCTTCATCATCTAGAACTTCTTTTGTGACTATGGGAAGATTGTTCTTTCTCAAGGCTTTCAAAAGAATCTCTTGATTTTCTTCAACAATTTCACTTGTTTCTCCAAGCATGGGTTTGTTCATTCTCCTCTTGCTTCTAAAGTCATCTTTGATTTCTTTGAGTATCATATCTATTTGATCAGGAGAAATTTGAGGACACAAATTTATTAGCTTATGTTCCCTGATCTCTATGTCCTTCCACTTGGCATTTTCTTTTCTCAACTCTAAGATATTTGCCAGACTTTGTGGTAACTCAGAAGTTATTTCATTCAGTGCCTTGTTCTAGATGTTGAGGTACCTGACCGTTGCTTCCTCCAACACCCTTTTATCCATGTCATTTTATTCATCGCAGAATTCAATCATGGGTTTTAGATTACCATCCATAGTGATTGATTTTATCACATCTTCTAGGGAGATTGTGGGCTTCTCAACATATTCCTCATAATCTTCTATCTTTTGAATTTTACTAGTCCTATTGCTTCCATAGGACCTTTCTTTGGTTAGTTTTGTAGCTTTTGTTTTGATGACTTTTAGTTCCTTGATTTCAATATCTGAGTCTGTATCTTCTTCTTCTTCTTCTCTTATGCTTACATAGGTTCGGGATCCTTTCGTTTTCCTCCTTTTCTCCCATCTTCTAGATGATTTTGCTTCCAATTTTACCATTTCAGAGGTAGTAGTAGAGCTTCTAGTAGTTCTTGAAGTGGAAGAGAGTTCCACCGGATCACCTGTTTGTTTCTTATCTTGTTTTTCTCTCTCATCCTTCTCTGTTCTTTCTCTGAATTTCTTCACAACTTCCTTAGGCCCAAATTTTTCAACTAGCTGCACAACTTCTTTTCTTACTCTCCTATTAGTTTCAGGTTCTCTGAGCTCAATGTCCAACTTTAAACTTAGCTCTTCATAAGTTCCAAATCTTTCAACCATTGTGTCTTTGGGCTTGTTTAGAAGGTGTTGAGCATATATGTCTAGGATCTTTTCATCTACTTCATACCCCATGGGCATGATCCAAATAGTTCTAGGTTCTACTTCTTCCATCAAACACTAATCAGTATCAACCATAAAGCATATTTCATTTTCATATTTGTCAACAATTGAACTAGGGATTCTTTCCCTTGAGTGCATCATACTCTGAAAGTTCTTAAAGTAACCCCATATTGCAATTTTCTAAGTTTTGAAATCACCAATACTGCCAAGATGATATCTGATCTAAATGGCAACTGGCTCATCCTTAGTCTAGTGCACACCTTTTACCCCAGGTACTTCATTCATAAAGTAAAAGAATAGACATAGAATCAGTGTACCAAACTTGAAAGTGTTTTTCTTATCTTTCTTGATTTTGTTCAAATTTTCAATTAGTTGACTCTGTAGTAGTTCACACAAGTCATAATCAATATTTTCTTTTAGCATTTTGTAAGCTAGTTCTTCCTCAGTCTTCTCTCCCTGTCAGGAACCCAACACTTAGAAGCTCATATCTTTTTTCTCTTTCATCACCGGAGGCTCAATCTCCAGAATGTAGCAGTCATGGTACTCCTATTGACTTCTCCAAGTCCGCACTTTGCTAAGATACTTCCTCTAAGAGATATAGACCTGATTGTTAGACCTTGTTGGATGATCTGTTCTTGTTCACCGGACTAAAACACTCTTCAATCTGACTTCCAATATAGACATACTATGTGCTGCGGATGAGTGGGATGGACTTTGTTTCCATCAACTATAACACTCATGAAGCCACATAGTGTCTCTTGCCAAGAAAAGGGATGTGTCTTTGCACCAAAATCATATCTAGGTCAATAAATACATAACTCCCCACTAGTAATCAATTAACCTTGCAATTTTAATAAAGGTTCTAGTGCTTCACATCATAGAAACTAGTCACAACACTCTAGAAGTACACCCATTCAACCAACCAGGACTCAAAGCTCAAATTTTACTCAAAAGGCAAACCAAAGGATCAAAGGAGATTGAGGAACTACTCTAAAGATCAAAGAAACAAATGGGTTCCACATTTTTCTTTGGAAAAATGGGGTGTGTGTGTGAGGCACATCAAATGGTGACTCTACTAGAGAACTACTTTTGAACATTTACGAATAAAAGAATCTATGAAACAGCCTAGAATTTCCAATAAAAACAACCACACCAAATTCATGAGTACATGATGAGTCAAAAGAAAATACTGATCATAGTATGAAATTAAATTCTAGAAATCCAAGTGTGTGCACATTTATTCAATATCTTTCTTGAAGCATGTTGAAACTTGTCATTACAAACCAAGCATTGAGCTACATAGAGTAATCTCACATCCTAATAATCAGGGGTCTCTTAGAATATGCAAAATATTTAAGAAGACATGATAGATGATCACTTGGACATTGCTCTGTTTCCAATCAGGTGTCCATAGCCTTGATAGAGATATCTCTAATCTTGATCAAGGTAGAGCTCTATGTTGGAACTAGACAACTAAGAGGGGGGGATGAATCAGTTGTCCTACAAAGACATTTCTCCTTTAACCTTCTTTATTATCTTACTATCAGATTAGTGATGTAAACATTAAAGCATTATCAATAGCATAAGAGTAGAAACATAATCAACACACTTGACACCAAGATTTTGAAGTAGAAACCTGGTAAAGGGAAAAACCACGGTGGGCGTTAACCCAGAAATGCGTATGGGCTGTTAAAAGTACTTAGTAAAATAGAAGGCACATGCCTTTGGGTGCACCTCCTAGAGCTCACTGCTCAAAAGAAAGGCTCACTACCTACAAAATTTATTTACAAAGAATTAACTGAGAAATAGCATCTACTTCAATCCTGATTCAATTTCAATGAATGCTCAAGAAATTTTTCTTTGCCTCAAACTCTTCTTCACATTCAACACTGCTCTCACTCCTTTTCTTCTCTTCTTTGCTCCTTATCCTTTCTTCAGATTTTATCTATTTTGCACAAGGATGATTTTAATACCTCTTCAACAAGCATTTATATACTTCATCAACCTTGGAATAATCAACAAGATCAGCTAAACTTGATGCAGATCATCACACTATCGACCAAACACAACTGAGACTTGAATCTACTTCTACAACCACTTCACACTTCATAAAATTTTTTTTAAGGCATCCGCAACAAGCTAGGAACATCCGGTTGGCCAAAACTGGGAAGAACATCAACCTCAAGAAGAAATCTTCAATCAACAAGTTCAAACCTCAATGTGGACCTCTAACATAGTAGCCATATGATCTAGAGACTTCCACAAGCACATTGAATTCACCAATAAGATCCATTCTAAACCAAATTATGAGAATCAATTGAATCTTCCTCCAGAACCTCAAGAACACTCTCTGCCATGACTATCAAACTAGAAGGATAGCTTGTGGACCTCCAAACCATGAACCAATAATGTTGGTGATACACATTGACTTCCCAAACATGCCTTGAGATCTGCAGATCACAATTTTCTATTACCGGAGCAATCCGGACCTCTTTCCTGTCACTATGTCTTTCCTGAGTATTGTAGGAACCAGTTCAACTCATATGGCCATAACTCCTTCAAATCTTCATGTGGACTTCTCAAATCTTAACTAGAGTAATCTCTAACAATCCTCTACATAGCCACATGATCTGCATGCATTGATTATCATTAATTTTCTCAATATCCTCATCAATCTGGTCTTCTATGCAGACAGCAAAATAGGATACAGTTGACACCAATGGCAACAAGGATATGTTGATATCAATGACAACCCACTTAGGCACATATTTGCAACAATATCCCCCTTTATCATTGATGGAAACATATGATGTGAAAAACTAAATCCAACCATTAAGACAAGAACTTCTCCCCCTTTCTCTTCTCACTTCTGCAACTACTTTCTTTACTGCTCCCCCTTACATCAACAACTAGTTTTTCACATGACTTCTCTCTTCCCCTTTGACATCAATGGCAAAGGGCACATATTTGCTATCTTTTCTCCCTTTTTGCTTCATATTGATCCCAAAATTTGCATATTGACTAGTCCCCCTTTGAGTAGTACCTCCTTAACATCAATCTGGATCACAAGATATGAATATGAATTCCACCATACAGATGCATCTTAGTGCATCTTAGTTATGCTTAGGAGGGGTAATAAACCCTAACTGCTCTCTAAGATACTCAAAAGTATCCTTGGGAAGAGGCTTAGTGAAGATGTCTGCAATCTAATCTTTGGAAGGCACAAACTCTAACTTGACTTCATTCTCATTTACTTTCTCTCTCAAGAAATGAAACTTGATAGATATATGCTTTTTCTTTGAATGCAATACCAGATTCTTTGATATGCTTATTGCACTACAATTATCACAAAAAATTGTGACTAGCTCCTCAAACACAATTCTGATGTCCTTCAACATTTGCTTCATCTACAAAACCTGAGTGTAATTATTTGCTACTGCTATGTACTCTACTTCTGTAATAAACAAAGATATTGCCTCTTGCTTTTTTCTTATCCAAGAGACCAATCTTCTCCCCAAGAATAATGTACCACCACTAGTACTTTTTCTATCATCCACATCTCTTGTCCAATCAGCATCTGTATATGCATGAAGAGTAAAGTTATTGGATACCACAGTCCATAATCAATTGTCCCCTTGAGATATCTAAAAATTCTTTTGACTGCCATAACATGGGATTCTTTTGGATCAACTTGAAATCTAGCAACAAGTCCAACTGCATTCATGATGTCAGGTCTAGTCTGGGTTAAATAAAGTAATCCTCTAATCATTGATCTATATCTTTTCTGATTTGCCTTGGGAGAGTCATCATCTTTGCTTAGCTTGCATCTAGTTACCATAGGTGTACCTACTAGCTTTGAGTCTTCCATTCCAAATTTATTTAGCAATTCTTTTACACACTTGGACTGAGAAATAAACATACCTTTATCTGATTGAAGAATTTACAGACCTAGAAAGAAATTCATCTCATCAAACATTGGCATTTCAAACTCACTTTTCATCTGATCAGCAAATGCTTTGCAAATGCATTCATTTCCACAAAAAATGATATCGTCAACAAAAACTTCAACAATTAGAATGTCCTCATGATCAATTTTGAAGTAGAGATTACTATCAGCAGTACCTTTGCTAAATCCTAGCTTAAGCAAATGCTTATCCAATCTAGCATACCAGGCTCTTGGAGCTTGTTTGAGTCCATACAAGGCTTTTCTCAGTCTACAAACCATATCTCCCTGATCAGAGAATTAAAATCCTTCTAGTTACTTAATGTAGACTTCTTCCTCCAAGTCTCCATTTAGAAATCCTGATTTTACATCCATTTGATATACTTTAAAATCTTTGAAAGCAGCAAATGCAAGAAATAATCTAACTACCTCTATCCTTGCCACCAGAGCAAAAGTTTCTTCAAAATCAATTCCTTCTACTTGAGAGTAGCCTTTACATACCAACCTTGCCTTATTCCTTACCACCTTACCATCTTCATTCAGTTTATTCCAGAAGACCCCTTTGGTTCCAATCACATTTTTGTCCTCAGGTCTAAGAAATAGATCCCATGTGTGATTCTTTCCAATTTGCATCAATTCCTCTTCCATTGCTTTGACCCAGTTTTCATCATTGCAAGCTTCACTTACTGATTTAGGTTCAATTCTTGAAATCAAACAAATCTCCTCTTGATCTTCAAACATTTTTCTCCTAGTTCAAACACCTTTACTCTTATCTCCTATGATCTGATCTTCAGGATGATTTAATCTTACATACCTGGGATTTTTGGAGATTGTTTGAGCTTCTGTTTCTTGAACTTGTTCCTCATCATCTGTGTTAACCTCTAGAGTCACTAGTTGAAATTAAATTTGGGTCTGAACTTGAACTTGCCTTCCTTGATTTTGACTTTTATCTTGATCATCTGAATCATATCTGGAGTACCTAGAATGCCCTTCCTTGTGTTCATCAACTTTAACATTCGCACTTTCAACAATCTTCTTCAATCTTTTATTGAAGCACCGGTAGGCCTTACATTGAGTTGAGTATCCCAAAAATATTCCTTCATCACTTCTTGCCTCAAACTTACCTAAGTCCTCACTCTTTTGCTATAACATTTACTACCAAAGACTCTAAAGTATTTCACAGTAGGAGGATGACCAAATCAAAGCTCATAAGGAGTCTTACCAGAATTTCCTTTGATCTATACCCGGTTAAGAGTGTAGATAGTAGTACTCATAGCTTCTCTCTAATAAACTTGAGGAAAAATTATTTCCATCATCATGGTTTTGACAACTTCTTAAATGGTATGGTTCTTCCTTTTTACAACTCCATTTTGCTGAGTCCTAGGAGCAGATACCTATCTTTTTATTCCATGCTTTTCACAGAAAGCATCAAACTCACCGAAGGTAAATTCTCCACCTCTATCAGATCTTAGACACTTTAGTTTCCCACCAATCTCATTTTCAACAATCATCTTGAACACCTTAAACTTGTCAAGGGCTTCTAATTTTTCTCTTAGAAAAGTTACCCACATCATCCAGGAGTAATCATCAATTAGCAACATGAAATATCTATCTCCTTGCACACTCCTAATTCTAGCAGGACCACAGAGATTAGTATGTACCAGTTCCAGTCTCTCACTTGAACCTTGTTCCTTACTCTTGAATGGAATTTTGTTCTATTTGCCCAATTAACATTCTCTAAATGTGTTATTAGGTTTCACAAGTCTTAGAAGATCTCTTATAGCTTGAGTGGAACTTATTTTGACAATGTTGTCAAAATTTACATGACACATCCTGCTATGCCATAGCCAACTTTGATCTGTCTAAGCAATTAAACAACTTTTTCTAGAACTACTTAAGTGAAAGATGTTAACTCTAGTTTGAGTACCCGATGCAATTTTAGTTTTGGAGCTTTCCAGGGTTCTGCATTTTCCATCCTTGAACCGAGGATCATAACCCTTGTCAACCAACTATCTAACACTGAGAAGATTATGTTTCAGTCCTTCCACATACAGAACATCATTGGTTCTATTCTTTCTATCAAAAGAGATGGATCCTCTACCACGGATTCTACCAGCTGAGTTGTCTTTAAATTTAACAAGTCCTCCTTCATAGATTTCAAAGTTCACAAACTTACTTTTGTCACCAGTCATGTGATGAGAACATCCACTATCAATCACCCATTCATCCTTTTCAGTAACCTGAGCAGCCAAGGCACTTTCCACATTTTTACAACTAGCAGATTCAGTAGACACCAAATCTTCTTCTTTGATAGCAATAAACACCCAATAATGTTTAGAGGAGCCTCCATGATCAGATTCATCATCTATTACCCCTTCTTCTCCATTTCTTGTACATAATAACATATTTTCTGACCTTTATACCTATTAGGGTTTGGTTTTGAAAACCTTTCTAGACATCTTGAGGCAAAATGACAAATCTTATTACAAGCAAAGCATTTGAGTGGTAATTTTCCTTCATACTTACTAGATCCTCTTGACATTCTTCTGGCAATAAGAGCTTCAAGATCTGCTATTTCAATTTCAACATCTTCAAGATCCTTTCTTGTCTTAACAAATCTGTTTGATCTTGTAGAAGAGATTTCACCTAGATCATATCTTTGTTTTCCATACACACTAGCCTTGAATGCAGATTCAGACTTGGGAAGAGAATCACCAAACTCACTTATTTCAAAACCTAAAATTTTGCCAACCAAATGATCTATTGTAACTCTTGAGACTATCCTAATCTCTTCTATAGATGCAACCTTATGTTTGTATGAATTTGGTAAAGATTTGAGTACTTTTGACACAATTTCTTATTCTTCCAAAGTTCCACCAGCACACCTAATGCCACACACAAGTTCATTTATCTTTTGCATGTAGATTGTGACATTTTCATATTTGCTCATCCTCATAGTTTCAAATTTTCCTTTCAGACTTTGTAGCTTTGCACATTTGACATATTTATCACCTTCATACAGATACTCCAGCTTTTTTTAGATTTCATAAGCAGTCTTTAGACCAAAGACATTTGTCATTTCTGAATCAGTCAGGGCACTCAACAAGGCTTCTTTAGCTTAAAGATTATTTTCAGCATCTTTGACTTGATCAAGAGTTGAATGACCTTTCTCTGGAGGTTTATACTCAACACTAGTTATTGCCCAATAGGCATCGTCCATGCATTGCAAATGGCACTCCATGCGATTTTTCCAAACAGAATAATTTGTTCCATCAAATCTTGGACTATCCATCTTGTAGGTCAACATCTTGGATCTCCTAAAGTGGTTAGGCTATTATGAGAGGATCTGGCTCTGATACCAATTGTTGGAACTAGACAACTGAGAGGGGGGGTGAATCAGTTGTCCCACAAAGAATTTTCTCCTTTAACCTTCTTTATTATCTTAATATCAAATTAGTGATGTAAACATTAAAGCATTAATCAACAACATAAGACTAGAAACATAATCAACACACTTGACACCAAGATTTTGATATGGAAACCCGGTTAAGAGAAAAACCACGGTGGGGGTTAACCCACAAAATGCATACCCTATTAAAAGTACTTAGTAAAATAGAAGGAACATGCCTTCGGGTGCACTACCCAGAGATCACTACTCAAAAGAGAGGCTCACTACCTACAAACAAAATTTATTTGGAAAGAATTAACTAAGAAATAGCATCTATTTCATGCCTGATTCAGTTTCAATGAATGCTCAAGAACTTTTATTTTGCCTCAAACTCTTCTTCACATTCAACACTACTCTTGCTCCTTTTCTTCTCTGCTCTTCTCTTTATCCTTTCTTCAGATTTTATCTGTTTTGCAGAAGGATGATTTCAATACCTCTTCAACAAGTATTTATATACTTCATCAACCTTGGAATGATCAACAAGGTCGGCTAAACTTGATGCGGATCATCACACTGTCGGCCAAACACAACTAAGACTTGAATTTGCTTCTACAAACACTCCATGCTTCATAAAAATGTTTTTAAGGCATCTGCAACAGGATGGGAACATTCGATCAGCCAAGACTGGGAAGAACATCAACCTT
This sequence comes from Cunninghamia lanceolata, assembly GCA_027924645.1. NCBI lineage: Eukaryota > Viridiplantae > Streptophyta > Pinopsida > Cupressales > Cupressaceae > Cunninghamia > Cunninghamia lanceolata. The sequence goes on from BSBN01000547.1 coordinate 19,238,255, forward strand.
AAGAAGAAATCTTCAATCAACAAGCTAAAACCTCAATGCAGACCTCTAACATAGTAGCCATATGATCTAGAGACCTCCACAAGCACATTGAATTCACCAATAACATCCATTCTAAACCAAATTATCAGAAGCAATTGAATCTTCCTTCGAAACCTCAAGAACACTCTCTGCCATGACTGTCAAACTAGAAGGATAGCTTGTGGACTTCCAAACCATGAACCATTGGTGTTTATGAGACACATTGACTTCTCAAACATGCCTTCAGATCCGTAGATCACAATTTTATATTACCAGAGCAATCTGGACCTCTTTCCTTTCACCCCGTCTTTCCTGAGTATTGCAGGAACTGATTCAACTTAGATGGCCATAACTCCTTCAAATCTTCATGCAAACTTCTCAAAATTTAACTGGAGCAATCTCTGACAATCCTCTACACAACCACATGATCCACATGCATTGATTATCATTAATTTTCTCAATATCCTCATCAGTCTAGTCTTCTATGCAGACAACAAAATAGGATATAGTTGACACCAATGGCAACAAGGATATGTTGACATCAATGATAACCCACTTACGCACATATTTGCAACTCTCTACTGATAGCTAGGTGTCCATAGCCCTGATAGAGGTTGATTAAATAAACTAGCTAGTTGAGTTTTTCTAATATTCTTTTCTTTTCTTTTTCTTTCTTTATTTCTTTTGATTTGATTTGATTTTTTCTTTTGATATTCTTTTCAGGCACTCTTACAAAGCTATCTTAATCCACAAGCAATGAACCTTGTTCCTAGGTTGGGGATCATAGTGGCAATCACAAACTTGAAGATCTTTGGATTTTTTTAGTTGATACTTAGCTACATCTAAAGAATTATAAATCATCTTAACTTTAGTTAGACTAGCAAACACACAATCTAATATAACTAATATAAATAGAAAAATGAGATAATAACTATTTTTTTTAAAGAAATGTCTAAAACCTCATCACCAACGACAGTCCCACTGTTAACACTCATAAACAACCCTATTACTATGAAGAAACAAATGCTTGATTAGTAAAAGAGGACTCCAAGACTAAGAACAAGAAAGAAAAATAATATAGTTCACTAAAAGTTGACTGCAAACACAAACCAAACAAACTAAAATAGAAAACTAAAAACTAACCAACCAACAAGCAAAAACAACAACTAGGAGCAAACTCAAAGAAAAACTAAGCAAACTAGACACATAGCCAACTAGGACTAGATAACACTATGTACAAAGGCTTAGGAAAATGGGTATCAATACTCTCTTGGTTGACTTCTCTTGTCAAGGTCCTAAGTTTGGCAAACATATTTTTGTATATTAAAATGTGTAAAGTAAGTAAATTAGGCTCATATTAAAAACACAAATCATGTAAAATTAGCAATTGGTGAAACTCATCATATTCATGACCAAATGCGTGTCTTATTACCCCAATCTCCATAGTCAAATTAATAAGCATCAAACTCAATGAGAAAGTGGAAGATTCAACCTAATTTGAAGCATCGTCAACTAAAAATATAAGCTCACCACCTATTGGTTTGTCATCCAATGCACTCTCACCTTTAGGAGGTTTTAAATCATGATGTATCATCTCCATGCATAATTTACATGAAAATCACAATCAAATTCATCTATTAGTAAATTGTTACAATAATTAGAAGTAGGTAAACCAATGGTATCAATGCAAGGTTCAACACTTTTCATCTCAAAAACATGAGATATCTCATCTTTCCTAAAGCCAACATGTGTCTCCTTGAGTGGATTATCAAAATCAATCATGAATTCATCCTTTAGAATACATCAGTTAGTATCATCTTCAATCAACTCATTTTCATTCTTAACTTCTAGAGAAACACACTTGTGATTAACTTTACCTACCAATGCAATCTCCCAAGCTAGTAAGAAATTGGAACAACTTACTTCAAGATGTGGATCAACAGGATGAATCCTACGTGAATCAAGTAAAGTAAGGTATAATATATGCATTGAATACCCAAGAAGAGACATGTATTCACTCATCTTTGATATTAGATCAATCATATTGTTGGTTTCATCAAGTGAAGAGAATCATAATCCATCTAGGTGGTCACTTTGCATGGTTCCTTGACCTTCATCCTCAAGGAGTAAACCATTGTTCTTATTCTCCTACTACATATCAGCATTAACCAAGTGAAAATCTTCATAATGAGAATAATTAGTAAGATTAGAATCATCAAAACATGATATAAATGAATATAGTTTCTTAAACCATCCACGCACAAAGAAGAAACATCATCAAAATCACACAAAAATATCCCTAATTTAAATTATTGTTTGTGTTTGAGTAATCCATGATCTTTGCCAACAAAAATAGGACATTCTAAATGTTCTTTCACTTTTACAATTTGGTCTATGTTGCTGATTTCTTCTTGTAGCAATGTTTTATCTTGATTTGCTTCAATGTACTCACCCATATCAGCTTTCAACTCACTCCAAGTGATACTATAGGTCTACTATAACTGATAAACATGAAGTAATTAGATTATATAGTCATGCAATTGGTCATTTATCCTTGAAAAATTAGTTTGTAACTTACTTATATTTCACTTGTGGTAAATTCCTTCTTTATTGTCTCACAATCTTATTCACTTGTAAGGATGATATCTTCTTGTTTTGCCATGAAATCAGATCTATTTAGTTGTTTTACACTATCCATTTTGTTCTTATCAACATCAAAAACACTAAGGCAATTTGTTTCCAATAACTCAATGATCACAATCAATCCAAAAATCAATCATATCATGAGCTTTTTCTCTATTGATTTGCATCCTCTTTTGGACTATCCATCTTTTAAATCTCATCATCAAACTTATGAAAGAATAAAATTTAGCCTTCACCACATCATCAGTGTATCCAAATACAAATTATCATCATTTTTTTCATCATCACGACGAGTGTACAAACTAGGCGGTAGGCTAATTTGAGTAAGAAAATTATCTTCATTTTGCATTTCAACAAATAGCACTGAATTACAAGTACCTTGTGCTCACAATTAGGAATTGGTGTGTCCTCATTACCAATATTTTCCTTTATATCCAATGATTTATAATTAGCTTTTTTAACTTCTAGAATAGTAGTACCTTCAACTAGATTGTCATGACAACCATCAAGTGGCTTGTTCATCATACTTTCAACTTCATTATCATGTTCATTTTGACAAATTTTAAGAAATTGCATCATTTCTTATGTGTTCATCACCTTGTTGACCTTGGTTGACAAAGAATTTCTTATTTGAAATATCTTCACACTTATCTTCATGGTTTGATCCAATTGATTTGTCTTCTCTAATGCTAGAATCATGATTATCATGGAATGGAAACATGTGTAATTTATCTTCATTAGGGCCTTCACATGGTTAAGAGGCTTTTCATTATTTTATTTCACACTTGTTATTGTGTGTAATTCATCATGTACATGTGTATCAACTTGTGTTGCATCTTTTTAAGCTTAATCCTGGATGTTCTCTTTCTCACATGTTTGAGTAGCTTCTTGATCAAATACCATCATAAGAGGAAGTGGTACTTTAAAAGAAAACTCCATCCTTGTAAGGTTAATAAATCAATCTCATGATGTTTAATTGTAGCATGTATTCTACATCCATTAGTGAAATCTGATAAAGAGGAGATCCCAGCTCTAACATGACTTTGTTTAATTTCTCTTGCATGAGTGGAATGCCTATTTGGAAGTTTTATCCAAAGTACAACTAATATGAAGACTTACTCTTATCATTTGAACCAAGTGTAGATGTTGGAGAGCCATTAGAATTATTTGATAAAAATGTGTAGACTTCTAAGCTCAAGGCTAATTTCCCATGACAACTAACTTGTGATAGCATTATACTTGTTGATAAATCCTTATTTTTTGCACTATCTTGACCATTCTTGCATATAATTCCACTAGCTCTTCTAGCTAGATAAGTATGAGGTCTTGTGTGATGATTCTCACCTTGTTTCTTTCAACCACTTTCTTTATTCTCAAGTCGCCAGATTGATCAGCACCCTTTCCACTTGATGGATAACAAAAATTTGATGAATATGTTATTATATAAGGATTGTAACTTGATGGTACAATTGTAGGAACTATATTAGAGAGTGAGCTACTTGCATACATGATTTTGACCATTTGAGCCCAAAAACTAACCTTGTAAGCGGCTAAACTGATTTGTAGAATATGTTGATTACATTTTTTTAGAATTATGGCTACCATAGTTGATTGAATGGGATGATCTTATTTGATTAGGACCATTGATGGAGCTGATAGATGAATGTCGATGCATGCTAGGATGATTAAAATTTTAACTTGGTCACTTGCCACTACTAATTTACTCTGAAATAACAACCCTCTTAAAAAAATCTTCCACATCTTTCAACCATGCTATTTTTCTAATTAATATATCATGGTAAGGGCCTAATGCTTGCAAATAAAAATCTAAAATCTCTTCATGTACATAAGGATCAATCATTCTTTAAACCTCCTTAGAAAACTTGCAAGTAAATTGCAAGATTTGTCTCATTAGGTCCCTTCTTCATTATCTTAAGTTGTCTCTTTGCCTCTTTGGGATAAATGTATTCTCCAAATTTCCTATGAAAATCAACTCTCAACTAAGCCCAAGAGTAAATTGACTGAGGAAGATATTTATACCATCGATCTACTTGTTCCATTTGTCGCATCGTTGTGGTAGGTCCACCTACATGGTGACTTTGAATGCACTATTGTACAACCCACATCTCAAAGTTTATCATGACATAAAGAAGAAGAAATTATTATGCAATCAGAAGAGGATATATAGGTCCATAGCTTTACATATGAAGAAAGTACCAAGGTATGGACACCATGAAAAAGAAGGGGAGTCACCTAAAATGTCATTGAAAATGAATGGTGCTACTTTCTATGAATTCATTAGTAGTGACATGGGTAGGTGTATGGTATGGACACCCATCAAAGCATTAATTATAGATGACTGATGGGGGTAAAGATGGATATATGGTTGAGTTGTCAATTCGCATGTTCTACAGATAGGGGAGAGAACCCAATTGTTGAGCATGTTCCAATAGCTATGATAAGATTTTTGTATTTTAGGCCCAATATTTTTAAAAGTTTAGCACCAGTAGTTGTGACTTTAAGATTGTTAGTGTTACTATAAGTAATTATACTTGAACAAAATGTGCTCATTAGATTTAAAAAGTAACCAATCATGTGATGCCACATCAGCACACCAACAAAATATGACTCAATGCACACCTATTGGTCCACCCCTTTTTTATGGGGAGCTATTTGATACCTCAATAAAAAGTGTGTTGATGTGGCACCATATTTGGTGATGTGGCCTTGAAACATTAATTATAAGTAGGGGCCTTGCCAAAAAAATTTCTGCAAAATTTTTGGAGTAATTTGAAATTGCCACGTATGATTTTGAGAGGCATGAAGTTAGGGTGCTCAACTATGGGGTCCTCTCCCATAGTCAATAAGGTGGTGAATGGTATGAAAACACTACCATTCACATCATAACAAATTCTTTTTATTATAACATGAACCTTTGTTAAAGATATACTTTCATTCATAATTTCATAGAGCAAGAGTCATTTTGGTAGCTAAAAGTTCCTAGGTCTAAATTTGTTCATCTGTTGAGAGGGTGATTATCTATTTATTAAGAATAGAAGAATTTCATATGAGTAGGAGGGAGGAGGAGGACATGTTGAGGGCATGAGAAGGCAAGGAAAGAAGATGCAAATGGGGATTACCTTGTTGGAGATAGAGTACTACTTTTTGTTGATGCATACATTAGAATCAGAGATGTGACAACAAAGAGGAGAGATGGGTCTTTTGTAAGGCTATTCAAGAAAGTATGGCATTCATTTCTTCCATGTAAAGAAGTCAAGTATAAAGGATAGAGTCTAATTAAGTGCAGTGTATGCTCATCCATGAAAGCATAAGGGAGATAGGAACTTTGTCAATTGAAAGAGAGAAGTTGATTTTGCCTTTCTAGGCAAGGCACTACATATTCAAAAGAAGTCATTTGACTAGTTTAGAGGGAATTATGGATGGAGAGAGAATATCCTAATTCTGAATAAATTGCTAATAGAACTTTTTATTTTCCAAAGGAGGTTCTTTTGTAGAGAATAAAGTACTATAGTTCTTTGATTACCACCGAGCATGTGCTTCAACTTGGTAAGTTGTTTATTCACCTACTAGTAGAGGAGTTACAAAATCTGTTTCTTTGGAAGTCCACTCATCACTACATTTTGTAAGACTTTTGGTATTATTCTCATCCCTATATGGATTCCTACTGAAACATGATCTCCACAAATGATTTTAAATGCTTGGTGATTTATCATTTATTTCTTACTTGAAACTCCAATAGTCATTAGAGTTCATGGATTGAATTATTACTCATTGGTTATGAGTATTATCTATTTCCCTGCAAAGGTTCTACAATTCTCTAAGTACACTCCTTCACCACTATGTGAACCTAGAATAATATTTAATTCTAAAATATTCACTTACATAGCTGAAATAAATGATCTAGGTACATACATGCTTTGCCTATCATTGAGGCCTATTGTGTAGCAATTCATGTGCTCTATCCTCACCTTTATTTTCATTAAGAAATTTGGTCAGATAGTTTAGTCTTTTCTTTTATGCATTATGTATACTTGGGAAACTTTTACTACTAGAAGCATTGGGATAAGTTTATTCCATTTGGTGTGATAATAACCTTTGATCCAGAATGTCATTGTCGAATGAGATGACTATGGAAGAATAACCTTGAAGTTTTCCCATGATTAGTAGTATGGATAATATTTTTAAATGATGTTTGTATTGAATTCAATTAAATATTCATATGTGTTGCACATATGTTACCTAAGGTTGTCACTGATGTGGTTGTGTGGTTGTCATTGATGTTAACACTTAGTTTGGCTTGTTTGATGTCAATGCTTAATTTGGATTATCATTGATGCTTATGTTTATGGTGTTCTAATGGTGATTTTGTTGATTTTCATGGTTGGATGTCATGCCTTGATTAATGTCAAGTGAAGTTGTATTCAAAGCATGTTTTTGGTCAGCAAAGATGATATCATTATGATATATTAAGATGGGAATTAGAAGCTATGATAAGGATGCAAAGATATTGTTGATGACCTCTAGCATGTTGTATGATCCTTTCTATTGTTTCTAAGGAAGTATGTGTTGAAACAAGAAGACTCTGGTCTCTAGATGTTAGTGAATGTTGCTATTGTAGGAAGTTGCCAAGACGAATGCTTAATAGAATGTTCTGCATTCCTCTACATTGGAGGATATGGTCATGTGGTTCAAAAGATAAGTTGGTTAAGGTGTGAAGGTGTTATATCCAATATTTCCAATCATTATACCTTCCACAGTGAGAGTTATAAGTGACAGAGTTTCAGTATGTGCTTTGGAAGAATAAAGTGATGATGAAGGCTGGTTGAAATGCTTCACATTCCTCTACAAGTAAAGATTTGTCCATACAGTTTTGTGGACATGTTCAAGGATGTTCAATACATGCTACTTTGCATTATCAAATGATGTCGAGGTCCGCATGATGTTTTTGGTCTCTCCTCAGTGGTGTGAAGATAAATAGTGCGCAATGTTGATATTGTTGAGGCCGACTTGGGAATGTTGATGATGTGCACCACAAATTTGTTGTTGTGTGGAGTTCAAGGAGTGTTCAGAGGTATTTTGTGGGTTATGTTGACTCATCTAGGAGAAGTGCAAGTAATGTTCAATCCTTCAAGAGTATCACCAAGTTGTAATGACCGATGTGCTACAAGTTTCATGTTTTCTTGCTTATGGGTGACCTAATTCAAATGTGCATGACTTGTGGATGTTATTCTTTGAAGATTGATGCTATGAAGGATGTTTAGGACTAAGTTAATCACATGTAGGGATCTTCAAGGCATGTTTATCTTCTTGGTGTTGTGTGTAGTTCATGTTAGGGATTTCCCTCTACATGTTTCATGTTATGTGATTTCTAGATGACTTGTAAATTGTAATATTCTTGTTGTATTGGCTAACTTGTAATGTAATCAATGTAATATCATGTATGTATTGTAAACCTAGTTGATCTAGGTGATGTATGATTGTTAATATGAATATGTGAAGAGCAAAATAGGAATATGATATGCATTATGATGTATGAAAGAAGGAGAAAGAGTAGAAGTGTTAGAATCTATTTAGATTCATCTTGAAGATATTTTGTTACAAAAGGAAAGTGAAGAGTGTGCCTAATTGATTCAATCATCAAAAAGGAGTGAAGACAAAGAAGTGCAATCATCAAAAGTTGTGAGCTTCAATGCCAGTTTTTAGACAGTAGGAGGATTGTCATGTTGTAATCTTTTCTTAGTTCATTCTCAGTTTAGGGAGTAGTTGCTTCCTTGGGTTGTAGCTCTAAAAAAAAGTCTGTAGGGAGTTGTAGCTTCCTTGGGAGTGACCCTAAAACCTTTCTTTGGGGAGTAGTAGCCTCCTTAGGTTGTATCCCTAAAATAAAGTCAGCATGGAGTAGTAGCTTCCTTGGGTTGTAACCTTAAAACAAAGTTGTAATCTTTTATTACAGTGAGCTTCATATATTGTGAGTTAATCCTCAACATGATTTTTCCCCCTTTAGGGTTTTCCACATATATCTGGTGTTATGTGTTGTTATGCATTGTGTTAATCTTTCATGTTTATGTTAATGTTGTAATGTTTAAGTTTTAATTTGCTCTGGAGGATTTGAAGTTTATTTTGATACTGATTCACCCCCACCCCTCTCAGTATCTAGGTGTTGGCAAGAGACACTGTGTGGCTTCATGAGTGTTGTCATTGATGGCAACAAAGTCTATCCCACACATCCACAGTACATAGTATGCCTATACCAAAAGTTAGATTGAAGATTGTTTTGGTCTGGTGAACAAGAATAGAATATGCAACAAGGTCTGACAATCAAGTCTGGATCTCTCAGATGGTGTAACTCAGCAAGTTATAGAATTGGATAAGTCAAGAGGAGTATCATGACTACTATATTATAGAGATTTAGCCTCCAGTAGTAAAGCATGGAAAAGATATGAGCATCTGAGCATTGGGTTCTAGTCAAGTAGAGCAGATAGAGGAAGAACTGACGAGCAGAGCATTAGACTTCAATCTGGATGAGTAAAATGTATTGATCAAACTATTTGGGGGATTATACATTGTTGGCTGACATGATTAATGACTTCTATGCCTATACTTTTGATATGCATCTCAAATCAATCATGGATTTAGCTCATAGATCAGTAACTTGTAAATATCTTGAGTGTTCTTTTTACCGACTAGAAAGTTAATGAAATCCTTGATGCGGATATTTATACCAGATGGATTTCAGTATGTAGGTGTGTGGAAAATAGAAGTGAAGTAATAAGTGTGAAGAAAAGCAGGGACAAGTGTGAAAGTTGTAGATCAAGTCCGGTATGCGACAGAGCAACAATATTAAAATAGAGGAAGAATGAAGTGCATCAAATTAGTGTATTATGTCTAACCAGAACTGAACTCTTCCATTTGTAGATGCTTCTCATTAGTTTAAACATTTGATTAACTTCTCTAAGTTCTTGTAGGTAGTGTACCTTTTGTGTGCAGTGTGCTCGAGTAGTGAGCCCTAATTGGAAAGTGACATTTTGTACTTCATATTCTTTTAATAAAGAATACATTCTTGGGTTAGTCACCCCATGGTTTTTCCCTTAACAGGGTTTTCCACCTAAACATTCTTGTGTTATGTGTGTTGACTTTATTTATGTTCTTATATGCTTATATGATTTGATGCTGCACTATTTATTGAGATAACAAAAGAAAAAGTTAAAGAAATTTTGAGATAACTAATTCACTCCCCCTCTCAGTTATCTGCCTTGTTTCCAACAATTGGTATTAGAGCTAAGTTCCTCTAAATAGATCCTAACAACTGGAGGAAGATCTGGGAATCTCAATGGATATATGGTTTGAAGGAACAACTTTAGTCTACCCTAGATTGAACAATCCCACTCTGAAGTCAATAACTTGAGAGAAAGACTCAAACAAGATGATTGATGCAGAGGCATCCACACTATAATCTTCGCATACAGCATGGATGTCTGCAAACCATCATCATCATCATATTCATCCTCATCATCATCATATTTCGCTTTACACTGTCAGCATCACCTTACTCGATTATCAGCAGCATCATCATGATGTTCAACGGGCGTAAATATCCTCCGGTTGCACTGTTCATCGGTTGCCAAACACTAGCGGCATCATCATGATATGCGACACCACCCTCGTCAGCAGGATATCCAAATATCCGGTTGCTCCAAATATCCTGATGGCGACCTTCAGCACCTTCCCTTCGATGCTCCGATAGTCGACGATACAAGCAACAGCATCATGATATTCAACATCATGATAATCAACAGGATAACGAACATCCGGTTCTTCCCATTTATCCTGCTGATGACAAAACCTTAACTCCTCGCACCGTAGCCTGGATGCTGACGTCACCCGATATCCTGATGATGTAGATCCTAATGACGATGATATCACCCGCAGCTTCTCAATATCCTACTGTTCCGAAATGTCCTGATGACGTATATCATGATGATGATGACGTCATATCCTGCTGTTGGCCAAACTTAGCTTTTTCGGCCCGCGATCAACCCGATCTTAACCTGATGCCAATGCACTCCTCGGCCCTCCTGATGATGATCACCCCCACGCTCCTTTACTTCATGCACTCGACTGCATCATGCCAATCTCCTCCACTCATCCGGATGACGATACTCAAACCGACTGCAGGATATTTGCAGAAATATCCTGATGATGCCGTTTCACCAAACTTCCAACCTTAGGCGGATTTTCACTGTTCTGATCCGCCGAACCTGCTGGGGTGACTCGATCCACTTCCAGGGTGATCTTCCACACTCTACCAGCTTGACCTAGCACATGAGGATGCTAGGCTTCTCAACACCTCTCGACCGCGATCCTGCACACCTGCATGCAAACAAACAAACTAACACCTACCCTACTGTACATCGCCATTCCACCGATCAGACGGATCAACCGGTGGAATGGATCAGTAAATCCATGAACCCACTCAAACCAGCAAATTGATTACACAAGGAGATCAACCAGGAAAATGAAAACAGGATCTTTATTGATTTCAAAGATGCAATACAATATGATCAGATTCTCTCTCTGCCTTACTCTCTGTAACCTAGCTCGATCGATGATATCTATCTGTATCTCCAATATCGACCGATCTCATGCTTAAATAGATTTGTCTTCGAGTACTACTGACCCGACTCCAAGCGGCTGGGAACTCTCCAAGCGGCTGGGAGATCCAACCGAACATAGATCATGACAACTGTCCTAACAAACTATCTAAAAATAGTAAAGCCTGGTCAGCATGATCTTATCATGATCAGCGTGACCTTATTACATGCATATGGTCTTAACAGACCTTCTTGGAAACATAAACAAGACCTAAAACTACTAACTGCCTTATCAAGACCAGCTGTCAGGTAGGTGCTCCTGCACCATACTCCCCAACAGAAAAGAACTCATGTCCCATGAGTTTAGTATGTGGAAGACTTCCACCTTGACACTTTGCCTTGTCAGTCTTCTGACCTGTTCCAGCCTTTGCTGCTGCTGTCTCTTGGCTTCTCCAAGACTGCGGAACTATAACCTGCTTTCTAGCAAGTGAATCCTCATGCCTGTTGATGTAGGCCTTTCTCAGGTTGTCTCTGTGTTTGTCAGGTTGCCTGACCAGAATCTCTTTCTGAACTGCCTCTTGAACGTCTTCAATGTTCAACTCTAGCTTCCTGTCAACTGTTATAGGACAAGCAATAGTCCCAACTATGACAACATCCTTGTCATTCCTCTGAACTGGTTGTTGTTGGCACCCCTGTTTCTGCACCTGCTGCTGACCTCTGTCAGTCACAACTGAAATTTTCTTCAGCTTGTTGTCTGTAACAACACCTTTCCCTGCAGTATCCTTCTCTGCCTTCATGCCTGCTCCTCTAGGCATCTGCACATACTCCTTCTTTCCTATTAAAATGACTTGGGCTGCCTTCTGTACTGCAGCTTTTGCCTGCAATGGCAGCAACTTAATAGTCTGCCCATCCTTCTTGATGGTGTAGGTATTAGCATACCCATCATACAGTACCCTTCTGTCAAATTGCCATGGTCTACCCAACAGTAGGTGACAACATTCCATGGGCAATATGTCACACAAAATTCTATCATGATATGCTCCAATCTGAAAATCCACATAGGCCTGTTCAGAGACAAAAAGTGATTGACTATCACTCACCCAAGATGCCTTGTAAGGGTGTGGATGTGGAATCCTTTCCAGCTTCAGTTTATCCACCATCTCCTGAGATACCATGTTGTCTGTTGAACCAGTATCAATGACAACCTTACATACCCTACCTTTGCTCTTGCATGTGGTCCTGAAAAGAGCTCTTCTTTGCATCGGATCCTTTGATGCCTGCAAACTAATTCTCCTTAACATCAATGATTCTCCACTCTCTGGATATGCATCTAGACAAGTGTTTGAACTTTCCTCTTCTTTCTCTTCTTGCACAAGTTGTACTCTCTTGTCACTAGTTCTATCATTTCTGGATGATGAACCTTTGTTTTCTGGACATTTGAAGGATGGATGACCAAACTCTCCACAGGTGTAACATTTTCCTGAAAATGAAGTAGAACCTCTACCACCTCCAAATCTTCCTCTATTACCTTTCCATCCACCTCTGAAATCAGACTGTCCCTGTCCTTTACCAGTGTCTTCTTGACCCTCATTGGTTTGCTTTTGTGCAGGGGCTGATCCTCTTCCCCTCTGGTTTCCTCTTCCTCTCATGGACTTATCATGTCCTCTATTCATCTTTTCTTCAATCCTGATTGCCATTTGATAACAATCCTCCACATTCTTAGGGTTGGCTAAAACTAACTCATCCTGTATGTTAAACCTCAAACCAGCCAAGTACCTAGCCACCTTTTCTACCTCATTCTCATGATGACCAGATCTCATACTCAACTTATAAAACTCCTCAGTATATGCCTTCACATCCCTTTCCTTCTGCTTTAAAAATTGCAGCTTCTTAAACATCTGGATTTCATAATCCCTTGGCAAGAATTTACCTTTGATCCTTGCTACCATCTTATCCCATGAAGTGATCTTTGACTTCCCTTGTTTCCTTCTCTCAGACTGTACATAATCCCACCATACCAAAGCATGACCTCCTAACTTGGTCTTTGCAATCTTCACCTTCTGATCCTCAGCAACATCTTCACACTCAAAGTGATTATCCAGTGCAGCAATCCAATCCAATAACTCATCTTCATTCAAGCTTCCAGTATATTTGGTAACATCAACCTTTACCTTAGGTTTATCACCCTGCACTGCCTTTAACAGTTTTACAAATTTCTGATCTTCAGCCTCCAGATCTTCAGCTACCTCTTCATATTCTTCAGTAGTATCTTCATCTTCTTCAGACTCACTGTCTGCCACTTCCCTCTTTTTGTTCTTTTCCAGGGCTGTCAGCCTGGCTTGAAGTGCTTCAGCAAGCTCCTTCATCTTCCTCATCTCTCTGGCATGTTTCTCCTTCATCTCCTGCAATTCCCTTGCAGTCCCACTACCTTTCGGAGGCATTTTGTCAACCTCTCAATCAACACACAACACACAATCAACTCTACCTCTGCCCTTTCGGTGACAGAATCAACACACAACAGCCCAGACCTTTTGCTGAGCTCTGATACCACTATGATGCAGAGGCATCCACACTATAATCTTCGCATACAGCATGGATGTCTGCAAACCATCATCATCATCATATTCATCCTCATCATCATCATATTTCGCTTTACACTGTCAGCATCACCTTACTCGATTATCGGCAGCATCATCATGATGTTCAACGGGCGTAAATATCCTCCGGTTGCACTGTTCATCGGTTGGCAAACACTAGCGGCATCATCATGATATGCGACACCACCCTCGTCAACAGGATATCCAAATATCCGGTTGCTCCAAATATCCTGATGGCGACCTTCAGCACCTTCCCTTCGATGCTCCGATAGCCGACGATACAAGCAACAGCATCATGATATTCAACATCATGATAATCAACAGGATAACGAACATCCGGTTCTTCCCATTTATCCTGCTGATGACAAAACCTTAACTCCTCGCACCGTAGCCTCGATGCTGACATCACCCGATATCCTGATGACGTAGATCCTGATGACGATGATGTCACCCGCAGCTTCTCAATATCCTGCTGTTCCGAAATGTCCTGATGACGTATATCATGATGATGATGATGTCATATCCTACTGTTTGCCAAACTTAGCTTTTTCGGCCCGCGATCAACCCGATCTTAACCTGATGCCGATGCACTCCTCGGCCCTCCTGATGATGATCACCCCCACGCTCCTTTACTTCATGCACTCGACTGCATCATGCCAATCTCCTCCACTCATCCGGATGACGATACTCAAACCGACTGCAGGATATTTGCAGAAATATCCTGATGATGCCGTTTCACCAAACTTCCAACCTTAGGCGGATTTTCACTGTTCTGATCCGCCGAACCTGCTGGGGTGACTCGATCCACTTCCAGGGTGATCTTCCACACTCTACCAGCTCGACCTAGCACATGAGGATGCTAGGCTTCTCAACACCTCTCGACCGCGATCCTGCACACCTGCATGCAAACAAACAAACTAACACCTACCCTATTGTACATCGCCATTCCACCGATCAGACGGATCAACCGGTGGAATGGATCAGTAAATCCATGAACCCACTCAAACCAGCAAATTGATTACACAAGGAGATCAACCAGGAAAATGAAAACAGGATCTTTATTGATTTCAAAGATGCAATACAATATGATCAGATTCTCTCTCTGCCTTACTCTCTGTAACCTAGCTCGATCGATGATATCTATCTGTATCTCCAATATCGACCGATCTCATGCTTAAATAGATTTGTCTTCGAGTACTACTGACCCGACTCCAAGCGGCTGGGAACTCTCCAGGCGGCTGGGAGATCCAACCGAACATAGATCATGACAACTGTCCTAACAAACTATCTAAAAATAGTAAAGCCTGGTCAGCATGATCTTATCATGATCAGCGTGACCTTATTACATGCATATGGTCTTAACAGACCTTCTTGGAAACATAAACAAGACCTAAAACTACTAACTACCTTATCAAGACCAGCTGTCAGGTAGGTGCTCCTGCACCAATGATGATTTCATAAATGAGCTAAAAGAAAAACTGAGCATCTCTGTGAAAAAGAGAAAGGAACTACTTCAAAAATTAGCAAATCCGAGTGAAGCCAATGATACTAATGAAGATCTGAATGAAAAAGGCAAGCTATGTGAGAAACTGTCAAAAGAAGTCATTATGGTAAGGCATGAAATGGAATCAAGGGTCATGAGATTTACCCAAGAAATTGAAGAAAAAAGGAAAATTGAAGATAATCTAAAACAATCCCTCAAGGAGAAAACAGAGGACTGTCACAAATGGATAGAATAATCAAGCATCTTCAATCAGATCTTGAAGAAGCTAGAGACAATGAAGAATAACTTGAGAATTAGATAGACACTCTTAAACAAGATCTTCAAATAGAAAATGAATACAAAGAGAAATTCAATATAAGCTTAGCCCAACTTGAAGTTCTTCTTGAAAGCCAAAAGAGGGTAGATGATAAGCGTGGCTTGGGATATGAGAAAGGTGAAAGCTCTAGATCCAGTCAGAAGAACTTTGGATCAGGAAATCAAAGAAACAAGCCTAGAAGACCTTCGGTTAGGCAACCAAATGCTCAAAGATATCCATCCTTCAATGGATACTACTTCATTTGCAACAATTTTGGTCATAAAGCAACTTAGTGCAGAAGGAGAATGAATCAGACTAATCCATCCTTCTCTGGACAATGTTTCAACTACAAAAGGTATGGTCACAAATCTCATGAATGTAGAAATATGCAAATAAACAATTCATTCAATGATAGATGCTTTGGATGCAATGGAATGGGACATATGGCTAATCAATGCAGATGAAAAGGATATCAATCAAATATGCAAAGAAATGTTGTTTGTTACAATTGCAATAGATCTGGTCATATTGTGACATTCTGCAGAAGTAAAAATCAGGATAAAAAGGGTCCGGTGCATCATAATCAAAAACAAGATAAGGGTAAAGGCAAAGTGAATGCGGATGAAGTTCAAAGGGAGATGAGAAAGATTTGCGTGAAGAAGAGTACAAAAAATATTGGGGATGGATCCGCACTGGAATCGGGTGCCGATATTCCTTCCAAAAACTAAATAGATGAACTTTGGCTCAAGGGGAGTCATAGAGAAAAATAAATTCCCCCACCCAGTCAATTAGTGCCTAAATTGGCACATGGAATGCTGCGTATTAAAGAGTTCTCAGAAAAATATCTAAATAACCCTTGGTAAAAATATGAAAGAACTGCATGGAGTTTTGCAAGATTTTAATCATTCAAGATTGATCCAATTTGATAGCCATCCGGTAAAGCAGGATTTTCACAGACATATCTGGTATGATTCAAAATTGAAATACTTTGATCTATGAATCCATGGCATGATTGAAGAAAAGAAGACACATTGTCAATCCTCACTGACAATGATTCTAAGTTTAACATAGTGATTCGAGAAGATCTCTCTCAAAATAGAGCAACCAGATAACTTATGTTGTGCATTTATTACAAAAGGAAATTAGGGTTTGTGCAAGGTTAAAAGGGCTCATTCACTCATTATTTGCAGATTTACATTCGAGAAGAAGAAAAGAAGAGCTCTGCATCAAAGTTTCTACAACTCACTCAAAGATCAACTGCAAAATCAAACTCAACCAGCGATTTGTTCCGGCTCCTATTTCAAAACCTAAAGCATAAAAAGGTACTTCTAATTTGAAAATCTCTCTTTGAATCTTTTGCAAGATGGTTACTCCAATGGTTGTTAAGATCACTGATAGGCCATGCCCTAAATTCAAGAAACATCCCTATAAATCTCTAGAAGTTGATCCTTTAAGCACATTTTCTAACATTCTGCATGGGGTATTGCATGTAGAAGATGTTAGGGTCTATATTCATGCCAACATTGAGGAATTTGGAGACTCTAAATTGATGGACATCTATCACAAACAGCTAATAGATGAGAGTTTTGAACTCAAACCTCAATACAAGGCCCTCCGAGATAAACACTTTAGACATTGCATACACTTCCCATGTTTTACAAAAGATGATTGGTTCTGATATGTCATAAGCATAATGCATGATAACTTCATGTGGTTAATGAGGCCCTTCAAGATAACAAAAGATGCCATCAGGGCAGTAACTGGGTTGCACTCATCTAGTGGGTTACCTGTACTTAAATCTATCAAAAACTAGACAGTAACTGAAGCCACCAGATCTATGTTTGACAAGAGAGCAATGAGCATAGATGACATCATAGATTTGGATGTCAAATTTGCCTCAATGATAATTGGGTATAAGATCTATCATTCTAGTAGGGAGAATTCTGTGTTTGGGACTGCAATATATGCAGCATATCAGATGTTGAGGGAAAATGCAGATTACGACCTATGTGATCTTCTTTGAAATCAACTATTAGAAAACCTACATAAGATCAAGAAGGATAAGAAGAACTCCTTTAAGTATGGTTGTTTAATATTGTGTCTATTCTTCTATTACATGAATGAGCTACCCGGATCAAGTGGTTGGGTTTGGAAAAATGACAAACCGGTTGCAATCCAAATTAGAGACTATATGTATGGACTTGGTGATGCTAAAGATTAAAGCACAACTCTCTGAGGTTACTTTAAGAACTTCCAAAGTAGGATGCAACCCAGAGAGAGGATACCTCAATCCATAGTTGAGAAATACAAGGATACAGTGTGCTTCATGGTTGACACTGATTAATGCCTAATGGAGGTAGTTGAGCCCAGAACAATGTGGATAATGCCAATGGGATACGAGGCCGATGAGAAAATATTGGAGCTACATATTCAACATCTATTGAGCCATCCCAAGGACCCTGAGGTAGAAAGGTTTGGAACCTTTCAAGAAATAAGTGTAAAAATACATGTTGAGCTAAGATAATTGGAGATAAAGAGGAAAGTTAGAAGGGAAGCTGAGGAAATTGCCAAAAGATTTGGCATATCAAAAGAGGTAGTAGATGCAAATAGAGAGAAAATGGAGAAGGCTGAGAAATAGAAACAAGGAGCAAAGAAAGGAAGTGTTCCAATACAAGCCTCCTCCTGGACTAGATCCTCCAAGATCTCTACACTTGCCACTCCTAAAATCTCAAGGGCCACCAAACTGGAAGTCAAGACATATGGAAAAGGAGAAAAGAGGACAAAGAACAAAGCCACAAGGTCATATACAAGCTTCAAAGGTGATGAAGAAACAGAATTTGATGGGGAAATCAAGAAAATGAAGAAGAAGAAAACATTCAGAGAATACTCTGCCAGTAAAAATAAGGAAGAAAAGGTAGAAGAATTTTTTGAAAAGCCTACTCTTTCCATTGATGACATCATCAAGATAGTCCATGTGGATGGGCATTTGGAACCAGTAATAGAGTTTTATGATGAATACAGTGACACAGACAAGAGGATTTTAGAAGAAGCTATTGTCAAGTACCTGAATATTTACAATAAAGCATTCATTGAAATTATATCATTAATTCCCAAAAGTCTAGAGAAGGTACTTGAACTTAGAAAATAGAATGCAAAGGTAAAAGACTTAGAGATCTGAGAAAAGATTGCAATTCAACTCTATCCTTCTATTACTCCAAAGAAAATGGATATGATCTTTAAGGACTGTAAGGATGAATTTCAGAGTAAAGAAAGAATCAATAAACTTATGCTTGGAGAAACTGACCAAGTAGCAAGAGAAACAAAAGACATCCTCTGGAATGCCTTCAAAAGATTCAATCTTCCTATTGTAGAGGAAACTGATGAAGAACCCTCTACCATGGATGTTGAAGGATTAAATGTAACCAATGAAGAATCTTCTGACAAAAATGTAGAAGGATCAAAAGAGATAGATGAAGAGAAGTCTAAGGACTTGGATTCCTCTATTCTGGAAGAGGAAGTTCATGAAGTAGTAAACACAAGTAACATCTCTCCTCTGGATCCCACTACAGATATTCTAGATTCAGGAGCTGAAGGAGAAGGAAGAAAAGAGGAGAAAGTGAGTCAAGAAGAGGAGGTCAAGGGAAAAGGTGAAGAACAAGTAGAGAAGACCTATGATGACAATTTTGATATCCAAAAGGAAAAGAAGACTCAATCTCTAGCAAGAGACACTGTAGAGGTAGTGAAGAATTTCTTCAATAAAGAAATGATGGAAATAGATTAACCTGAGCTATTTCAAGGACCACTAAATTTTGACTCTCTCTCTCCGGTCCAGACAATGAAAATAGCATCTTTTGCTCAAGCCAAAGCAAAAGAAAAACTTCTAAAATCTCACATGGAAGACTGTGAGCTATTGGAGATTACATCTGAGATGCTGGAGAAGATCATGTCATCATTTCAAAAGGAACCTTCGGCCTCTCCATCTAGTAACTTGAAATCTCTGGTAAATTCTGTTAGCACTCATTTTGAATCTTTAGAGAAATCGGCTCAAGCAAAGGTCCAGAAGGAGTTTTTAGGAAAAAGATTTACTAAAGTGCAAGGACTAATTACTAATGATTGGAGGACCCTAGACATTGGGATAAAGAGCCTTGAAAATACTCTTAAAGATGGTGGGGACATGTACAAATTTTATCTATCTTGGCCCAAAGTGACAGAGGATATTGAAAAGAAGGTGAAAGAACAAGAAGGTAAACTATCAAGTTTATCTCAAAATTTTGATCCCCTCACTACATCCTTAATGAATCAAGAATGCCAGGCCATTGTCATCATAAATGAAATAAAGGGGCTAAACAAAGAAAAGAAGGATATAATAAATAGAATGAGTGAACTCAGAGGGATAATTATCCCTAAGTTAGAGGCAATACATGAGGCCTTGATAGATGCTCAGACCAAAATCCAGACCAGTGATCCAGTAGATTTAGGAAGGGCAGAAGCATATGCATTTTTTTTGAGTGGTCACATCTCCATTTTGGACAGGATGAAGCAGAGTTGGGCCATATAATTTGTACAGTTGAAGGCCACTTTTGCAGATATACTTAAGTATATGTAAGTATAACATATATATATACTTATGCTGCTATGTATAGGTTAATTTTTGCAAATTTTGGTGTGTGGATTCCACCCTTTGCCATTGGAGGAGTGATGAGTAGTGAAAAATGTGGAATCTAACTAAGGGAGAGCTCTGATAAAATAGTGCAAAAGACAAAGCATCAACCAAGGGGGAGTTTTCTGTGACAGCCACTTTTCACTAACTATTGCTATCAATGCCAAAGGGGGAGATTGTTGGCAAGAGACAGTGTGTGGCTTCATGAGTGTTGTCATTGATGGTAACAAAGTCTATCCCACACATCCATAGTACATAGTATGCCTATACCAGAAGTTAGATTGAAGATTGTTTTGGTCCGGTGAACAAGAATAGAGTATGCAACAAGGTCTGACAATCAAGTCCAGATCTCTCAGATGGTGTAACTCAACAAGTTACAGACTTGGATAAGTCAAGAGGAGTATCATGACTACTATATTACAAAGATTTATCCTCTGGTAGTAAAGCATGGAAAAGATATGAGCATCTAAGCATTAGGTTCCAGTCAAGTAGAGCAGACAGAGGAAGAACTAATCGACAGAGCATCAGACTTCAATCCGGATGAGTAAAAGGTGTTGATCAAGCTATTTGGGGGATTATACATTGTTGGACAACATGATTAATGACTTCTATGTCTATGCTTTTGATACACATCTCAAATCAAGCATGGATTCAGCCGACAGATCAATAACTTGTAAATATCTTAAGTGTTCTTGTTGTCGACTAGAAAGTTGATGAAATCCTTGATGCAAATATTTATACTAGATGGATTCTAGTATGTAGGTTTGTTGAAAATAGAAGTGAAGTAATAAGTGTGAAGAAAAGCAGGGACAAGTGTGAAAGTTGTAGATCAAGTCCAGTATGTGACAGAGCAACAGTATTAAAGCAGAGGAAGAATGAAGTGCATCAAATCAGTGTATTATGTCTACCTAGAACTGAACTCTTGCATTTGTAGATTCTTCTCATCAGTTCAAACATCTAATTACCTTCTCTAATTTCTTGTAGGCAGTGTGCCTCTTGTGGGCAGTGTGCTCGGGCAGTGAGCCCTAATTAGCAAGTGTCATTTTGTACTTCATATTCTTTTAATAGAGAATACATTCTTGGGTTAGTCACCCCATGGTTTTTCCCTTAATAGGGTTTTCCATGTAAAAATCCTTGTGTTATGTGTGTTGACTTTATTTCTTTTCTTATATGCTTATATTATTTGATGATGCACTATTTATTGAGATAAAAAAATAAAAATTTAAAGAAATTTTGAGATAACTAATTCACCCCCCCCCTCTTAGTTATCTACCTTGTTTCCAACACTAGGTGTGTTCAATAATATGATGATTCAGAAAAATCACTATATGATACCTTGAATTATGATGGTAAACTATATGGTATCAAATGTTAATGTATGTTATTGCAGTGAGTGAAATCTTGAGTAGTTAACATATATCACAACTAACCTTGGTCATCATACAATATATGAACATGGAATTACATAATGTGGTTGTGCCTAACTTCTAGTTGAATATTAAAGTTGATATAGTATCCCCTAAAACCTTACTACTGACCATTAAGGTCATATTTAATATAAATGACAAGTGTAAATACTAACTAGACCATTATCTAGACTATCATAAGAATATTAGTTGCACCAAATGGTAATTGAAATTGAAAGGTTGAGAATATGATTATTATTATTAAAATTATCGAGTGAACATCTTTGATCTAATGATCATAGTGTTCCAACTCTCTTGAGTATGACTCAACTATTAATCTTTCTTAAGGCATGTGTCTATAATTATTGTTGTAAGCCTTCAAGATTTTAGATAATGATTGTATGAGTCCCTTGATAATGCATGTTAAGTTCTGTCAAGAATGAAATTATAGTATAATATAGTTATGACACTTGATATCATTGATTGCTATATAGCAAGACATCATTTAGGGCCATATAAAGGCTTTACATAAATATATCATTATGAAGATATGATGATTACTAATGTCTTGGGTTTGAATATGACTGGACTTCTTTTATGTTGATTATGAGGTTATACATACTTATGTGTATGAATTTGATTCCGACAATATTAGTAAGTGTAGGAATGGAATTGGGTAATAATCGAACTTGACCTTCATTTGATAACTTTGGATATATGTAGGAACTAGGGTTGGTTAGGTCAAATGTATAGACATAATCAACCCTAGTCTCTATCAGTGATAACATGGGGAGATAGATTATTAACTTATATGTTGGCATTCGTAAAGTAGCATTTTGTACCTAGTGGGAAATCTAAAAGGGGTTGCAAAGAACTAGTCTAAGTCAATTACTCTAGTAGCTTGGTACAAATACTTCAACTTTGTAAGTATAAAGAATTAGATGATAGTGTTCACAATATGACTGCTGCAAACAAAGAGAATTATAGGCTGGTAGGTAACCAACCTTGCCTCTATGTTAAGGAGATGAACATGCAAGGGTTCTAAAATGTTTATGCTAATTATGAATCATAATGGTGGAGAGGTCTAAATTGAGACCTTGGTTTCCTTTGTTAGAAATTCTTTAGTACATGTTTGCTAAAGTGTGAGGTTAGCTTATTGACTTTAGAGATCATGCTTTATATTGTTGTCTTGTTCATTGCTTGTTGGATGGATGATGTTGGATATTAAAGATGGGTGTAAACTTATATGTGACTTTGGTCTTACTAATGTAATTTATGTAATTGAATATTTTCATAGTGGAACATATGTCGTGATTGATCATGGGCATAGTACTATTGTTAAAACACTTTTAGTAGAGAAAAGATTAACTTTAAATAGTTGCTTTAGACAATTGAATAATCTAATTTCCTTTCCTTATTATAATTTTCATGGACACAATATGTTAAGTTGTGTTATGAATATGTAGCTCTCATCTAGTGAGCTTAATGAGGTCATCATAGAGTAGAACTGAATGTTATAATATTCCCCTAGTTATAAATAACACTATATACCATGTACAAGTAATCACAAGGAGATGTCTTCATGATTCATGTGGTAGGTGATAAATACATGTGAGATGTTATCATCAATGTCCCGAATGTTGCATGATATCCTTGATATATAATTATTAGGGAATGACTATCATGGATATGACTATGATATTGATATTATGGAATCCTATTATAGTAGGATGCCATTATGGAGCCATATTAGGAATTAGAATAATTATTGCATTATGAATACATTTGGTCTACTCTCATCCTATGCTTGGTTTCATTTATTTTATATTAATTATTTTGTTATGTATATTTCTATGTATGGAATTTATTATGGGAATATTAATAAGTGTTGGTATGAAATTTGGATGACAATGAAATCCTAAGGGTAGCAATCTATGGACATAAACCTTGAGAGTTAAGATGAGGAGAACTACATGTGACTTTGATCCCATTTGGAAGTGGGTATGTAGGTAGTTCTTAAGTGAAGGATGCCCTTGGACCTCAAGTTTGTAGGGGAAGGGTTTAAGGAACTGATCCAAGGCTTGGGGTGTTCCTAAACTTGAACAATCTTTCCTCTTCAATGCATTTTAGTTTGAGGCTAAAATTGCATCAGATGGATATGAAATAACCTTTTAATCAATAGGTCATCACTATATAGGACTAAGGTACAAAAGAGAATTCTATCAACACTAAGATCATCTACTCTAAGGTTGTGGGGTTAGGCTCCCTAAATCTGCTCCAACCTTGGATGAACTTTTAGAATTGTCATCTTCACAGTTTGTCTCTAATGTGAATGTATGAAGGTGACATGCAAATGTTAGGCACTTAGAAATAGAAGATTGTTTAACATTAGTATTGTGGGTTTGACTTATGTATACTGCATATTATGTTTCCAAGTAACAACTAAATGTATGGAATGTCCATTGATATTACTTTATGTTTTTATATGTGTACGTATATGTGACAAATATAATCTAGCTCATTTGGGCCCAATATGTTTATTTTACATTGACCAATAATTTAGACCCCTGGATGTATGAGACCCTATGTATTCATTTTTGGACCTCTATGTGACATGTAACCAAGGCAATTTGACTAGCATTTGTGAATCCTAGTGATTTCCTAATTGTGTGTATATGTCTATAAGATGATCCATGTGACAAAATTGAGTCTGATATAGGTGTGAATAGCTAGCTGTCACTAGTACTATGTAGGTGATGAATGCCAAGTGTTATTTGTCGTATCTTAGGATGAGCCAGTTGTTACCAGTAACACAGAGGTGACAGATACCAGGAGCCATCTAGGTTATGATATAGATGTGGTTTAGTAAGCTATCACTAGTACTGTGTAGGTGACAAATGTTAGGTGCTATCTATTGTATCTTAGGGTTAGTCATTTGTCACCATTAGCACAGAGGTGACATATGCCAGTAGGTACCTAGTGGTATGATAGGGCTTAGTTAGCATTCACCAGTGCCGTGCAGGTGATAGATGCCAAGAGCTACCCCATACCAGGTTTGACCAACTTTCGTGCTAGTGGCATGGAGGTGATATATGGCAAGATCCACTGACTCAAATGATTCAGCAAGCCATGGAAATCTTCTTAATAGAAAAATGTGATGTATGTTGAACTACACCTACTCCTTAGCCAGTGATGACAACAAGTAGTATATAATTCTTGCTTTTCATCACAGTTGGTTGTGAATATGTATGTTGTTACATCTACTCCTTAGCCAGTGATGACAACAAGTAGTATGGGATGTTTTCTTGTCATCACAATTGGTTGTGGATATGTCTATTGTTGCACTTAAGCCCATTGCTAGTGATGACCACAAGTAGTATGGTATGCTTGCTTGTCATCATAGTTGGCTAAAAATTAGAAATAAGGAATCCATGTTGTACCATTAGATACACCAACTTTCCTTTCTCTGGTTGGGATATATTTGAGGACTTATGGGCTAGTCAATTAGAAAAAGAGGAAGATGCTTACAATATGGTCGTAGCCATTCCTTTTGCTACATGTGTTGGGATAAGTTGACCTTAACTTGCAATCCTAACCAATTCATGTCTCTCCAAAGTTCTTGGAATGTGTTCCCCAACACATAAGAACTTTGAGAGGTAAATTAATATTTAATTATATCACTTGGCTTATTGTAACTAACTCCTAAATGGTAGGGTCATACTTAGGTGTCCACTTTTGGAGTGGGGTCCATGAAGACTTGTTGACAACTCCTTGAAGTCTATTTTGGATGTTTGAAAACACCTAGTGAGTGGGAGTTAACTTGGGCACTCACTTTGGAGGTATCTTATATTTAGACTGGAAGTTTGTTTTTTTATGTAGATGAGTGGATATTGTTGATACACTTTGCATGGATATGATGTGGGAATTATCTGGAGTGTTAGAGATGCATGATATTGGAATATTGCTTGCATCAATTCATAAATGCTTGCATGGACTTGCATGTTTTTGCATGTGGTTGCATGAGATCATAAAAGCTTGCATGTGCTTGCATGTCACTTGCATGTTGATTGCATGTCACTTGCATGTGATTGCATGTTGTTACATGTCACTTGCATGTGCTTGAATGTTGTTGCATTTGCTTCTATGACCTTGCATGTGCTTACATCTTCTTGCTTGTCGGTTATTTTGACTTGCATGTTCTTGCATGTCAGTTATACGGACTTGCATGTTATTGCATGTTAGTTATATGGACTTGCATGTTGTTGCATGTCAGTTATATGGACTTGCATGTTGTTGCATGCCAGTTATATGGACATGCATGTTGTTGTATGTCAGTTATATGGAGTTGCATGTTCTTGCATGTCATTTTTATGAGGTTTCTTGTAGAACACTCCAACTTAGAAAACTTGTAGGACACTCCATCTACCAGATTCAACTAATAGCTATCTCTTGCCTTGTGCTATAGGTCTTTTCATGTCACTTGCATGTATAGAATAGGTTAATTCAGAATAATATTGGGGACATCAATCATGCAGGTTGTTTGTATGAGATTGATGTGTGGTGATGCACTTCAGTTGACTAAAATAGATTGGGACAACTTGGGCATCCAATCTAGGTACTTTCAATTGTTGCTTTTATTTGGAAATGTTGTTTCTGTTGACTAAGTTTAAGTGGGACAACTTGGGCACCCATAATCAGGACTGGTAGTTAACATCTGATGCTTGGTATAGTTTGACTTTATTCTTCTCTATTTGGAGTGCTTGGGTTTTGCATGAGGACTTGAATTATGTTATCAATTACAATTTATTGTAATTTGAGTTTCAAGATTTTGAATCAAGAAGCTTTGAAGTTGTAATTTAAAAAAAAGCACAATGTATTTTTCAGAGAGCAAGTGTTAAATCTTTCTATATAGAGGCTTTGAAGTTGTAGGAAAAGCATGATTATAGGAATTACAACATAACAGGTTTAAGAAGATTGAAGAATCTTTGAGGTGTGCATCAGGATTCACAGAAGTTTTAGTATTGGATGTAATATTTCTTGAAGATATTTAATACAAGCATAAAGATCTTTGGGTGTAGATTTTTTTTCCCACAAGGGTTTCTCCACATAAATACTGTGTCTTCTTCTATCATGCTTTCTTCTTCTACTACACTGATTAAATTTGAGAAATACTATAACATTTAAATTGAAAGTAATTTTCAGATTTACACATGCTATTAAATTTCAGATTTGAAAACATTTTAAAGCTTCATACATGCAACATTACCTTGTTCTCTCTACCTTTTTCCAACATGTGGTATCAAAGCCATTGGTTGTAGGGGAAGTTCTATGTTAACATTGTTTTGTAGATCTGAGTTTCAAATCCATGGTATTTAATTCTCAGATGGATATTGTCAGAAGAATCTTTGTTGGGCACTTGAGGCTTAAGGTTATGGATTTTTATGGAGTTTATCTTGTGATAGTGATTTGGAGCTTCATTTTGACAATGTGTATATTCTCTTGTTTGGTGGTTTTATTCCTTTACCTTATGGTCATGTGCAGTGAAAGGGTGTTTATGTTGGATAGTTACTTCTGGTACCTTAATCACATGGAAAAACACTCACTTCTTGGACTACAGTTTGGAGTGCTTATGTTGGGTTCATGGTTGTAGTCCATGGTTACATGAAAGTACTAGATAATTTATCACTATCTATATGTAGGCTGTGGAGTTGGTATCTCTACGATATGGACACTCCTGAACAACCTAGTTTCTCCTTTTTCATATTCATGTTATTTTGAATATGTAGGTTTTCCAAAGTTTTCCTATTTCAAAAGATTGTGGGTTTGTAGATATGTGGTATTTCATTATTTTCATATGACATATTTGATGGTGTTCATTGGTGTGAATGTTTGGATGTTTAAGTGGTGTCAAGATTTACAGAGATATGGTTTTGTAGGTTTTACATGTTAACCAAAATATATGGTTTGTAGATCTGCAGAAAATTGTGTTCAGACACTTTCTCAATGTAAATAATTTCCGATTTGCAAGGCTACTTGTTGGGTTCTTATGATCTATGGTTTCTCCTATGTGGATTTATTTGGAAAATCAAAACTAGAGTTGATTTTGGTGTTTGAGTCTTGGAAATCTACATGTTATAACTTATTACATTTGTTCTACATGTTACTGATGTAGGGTTGAATCTATTTTTTCAATTATTAAAGGTTGAAGCACTGATCATGTTTTTTCTCCTATGAGATGTTGCATGTGTACAAATCTTGTGAATCAGCTGACATGGGTTATGTTTGGTAGGCCTCTTCTTAGTCACCTTGATTACATTGGTATTTTTTGTATTGAGACAAAAGGGTAGTTTGGAGTACCTAATTTAATTATTCAATGAAATCTATAATAGTAAAGTTATGTTGCATGAGAAGCTTTTTTCACTTTTAGTGGACTTTTGGTAATGATTTTGATCATGATATCATGCATAACTTGGTATCACTTTTAGTGGGAATTTTTTGTAGTTTCATAATGTATCGTATCTTCTTTGTTTCAAGATATTGGTTCTAAACTATTATTGTTGCAGTGTTGTGAGCCATACATAATCTTTTGATTAGAAGATGGATGACCTTTTGCAATGGTTGTTGGTGTCATAAGAAGCTCTTAGATTATGCCTTTAGTTTGCAGTAAGGGTTCACTAACATATTTGGTTCTATTGACAAAGAATGTTAGATCTTCATATTATTTGAAGAGGTGTTGACATCTTGGTTTTCCATGGAAGACTCTTGGAGTTTTTGGTAAGGTGTTGAGTTTATAACTTATCAGTTTTTGATATATTATCCTTGATTTAGAGGATGTTTAATATTATATCATGATGAACTCTTGATTATGAGTTGGAGTTTTTGGCATGATACAGGTGCTCTTGGGAGCAAGATATGTTCATTAGAGCATATGATCTTCTTTTAAGAAGATGTTAGATCATGATGTCATGATATCTTCCCGATTCTATAGTTAGAACTTTGACAATGGTTTGGTTAGTTCTCTTTGGTTTTGAAGAATTAATCATTTTCTTTGAGCTTCATGATTGTGCATTGTACATTTGAACTTGGCATGGATTGATTGCTAAAAAATCATGGATACTAGAGAGACTTGGGTGAGCCTTGATATCTCTTAAACTTAGAGATATGTGTTGGAAAGATTTCTCATTATGAGATGTCAACAAAAGGACCGAGAAGCCTACACTTGGAAATGGATGTGAGTCCATTATAGACCTTATGACAAGGTTGTCTTTATTATAATCTTTTATTTCTTGGTGTTATTTGCAAGGACAATCTTGTATCCCATTGTTGGTCTAGTCAGTAGTTAAATGATCTAATAGGTGTTGCCCACCTAATTATTATATGCATTCTTTATATGTATCTTGTCTTCTCTTTTACACTAGTCTTGAAAAGGATTGTTGAGAAGTAGATGCATGGGTTTATGGATTTCTATTGTTCTCATTATTATTTGATCTTGAGCTATGGAACTAGTTCTGAGGACTTGTTTTGGAGAGGCACATAAATAGTTTGTGGTTTTGGGCTTATTCCCTTTGTTGTGGGAATGTTTGGCTAGTTTGATCTACTTTCAATGAGAGGTTAACATCTATTTATGCCATGTTTACATCATAATTTGGATGTTATATGTTGATACCCTTTCATTTTGGGAGTGTTGAAAGATATCTTACTTTACACAATTTGGCGCAGGTTATTGTGGTATAAAGACATGACATGATTTTGTAGTTTCTCTCTTGTTTTGGTATATTGGTGCAGAAGCCCACAGGTTCATTATGCCTCCAAGAGTTGAAAAAGTTGGAATTTTGTTTTGGATTGTGTCATTTCATGTTAATAAGGTCATTTCCAGCCATTGTTGTCTATTTGGACCCATTTGTGAAAGTTTGGGGGTCAACTGGTTAATTCTTCTTAAAGTTGTCAAATGTTGTCATGACAACCCCTTGCATTTTGTTATCAAATTTCAAACGATTGTTCAAATGGTAGTTGGGGTTGGTTGAATGATAAAAATTGATTTTAATAACTTAAATAGGCCTTGTAAATATGATCCGAGGGGTTGGTGATTGAAAGTTTTGAAGTGGAAGTAATAAAAATAGTTTTGTTTCTGCATTTCAGAGATCTCTTTTTTGTTCCCTTGCTTAATACAGACTTGTAGAGACGTGTGAGGGTTTGAAACCAATTAGAGATGAAAGGGAATTGAATCTACTTTCCATACCTTTTTGTTGTATCAAATCTCATTCTATTTTGAGGGAGTTGTGCTAAATTTTGTTCAAACTGGTCCAAACCCTAGGTAGGGTAACCAGTGAATAAGAAAAATGCATATCTTTGCCTTCCATTGATAGAAATCCATGAAACTTGGTGGAATGGCCTGTGTATGTATGCATTTTGATATTCCAAACTTGTAGAGGTAGAGGTGTAGGTTTGCATATGTGAAAATGCTTTGACTGTATGATATCTCTATGTATCAGACCTAGAAGACACTAGAGGCTTAGAGATTGGTTGTAAAGGACTATTGCAAAATGATCCATGTGGTATGAATAGTTGTTTGAGATCATATGTGATGTGCTTGATGTGTTAGAACAAGAGTAAAGAACCCTTAGAGCCAAAAACTTAGTTTTGTCGTGCATAAATGCCTAATTAGCCCTAGTCAAGAAGGAGGACAGTCAAATTTTGAGCCTTTCCGTACAAATAAACCCTACCTCATTTATAGATATGTTTAATAATGGCCAAAAGGGTATCCTAAATGGGCCTCCTTTCCTAAATATCAGGTCTTCTCCAAAATTTATGCCCAAAAATGCCTTTTTGAAAGGCTACAAGGATTAAGGGCAGTTTGTGAAGGAAAGCCCATTGATTGATGGCTAAAGATTATTGTGAATGGTTTTTTGAGTGAATTTTCTCATTTTATACCCTTGATCTACATCAAATTGGTATCATATCCTAAGTTGGTTAGAAGAGAAAACAAATTTGAAGTGACGAGAAACAAGGATGCCTCCAAAAGGGAATACAGTTGCTAGAGAGGTGAGTGAATTAAAGGAGAAACATACTAGAGAGATGAGACAAATGAAGAAGTTGATAGAAATCCTTCAAGATAGGCTTACTGTAGTTGAGATAAGTCAAAAAAGAGGAGTGGTCATAGGAGATTTGAGTGACCGAGAAGAGGAAGAAGGGGTGGGAGAAAACTCCCAAGAAGGGTCCCAAGAAGAGTTGGATCCTGATGACTTGAAAATGGAAAAGCTATTGAAGGCATTCAAAGGAGAAGGTCCCAAGATAAGGATGGATCTACCAGTGTATGGATGAAACTTGGATAGTGAGGAAATCCTAGATTGGATAGGAGCACTAGATAACTATTTTAAATATCAAGAGGTACCAGAGGGACAAAGAGTGAAGTTGGCCAAGACAAAAGTGAAGGGCCATGCCTTAATTTGGTGGGACTATGTGCAAGATGAGAGGAGGAAGAAGGGAAAATCCAAAATTGGCTCTTGAGATAGGATGGTTGCCAAACTCAAAGGCCAATTCCTACCCGGTGACTATGCCATTCAATTACAATAACAACTTCAAAATTTGAAGCAAAAACATATGAATGCGAAGGCCTATACACAAGAGTTCTACAAACTAAGTATTAGGTCAGGTCACATGGAGAATGATGTGGACAAGATTTTAAGATACATCAATGGTCTCAAATACAACATACAAGATGAAATGAGTCTTACATGTCCTAGAACATTGGAGGAGTGCTATCAATATGCCATGAAGTTTGAAGATAAGTTGAGAAGGAGACAAGAAAAGTGAAGCATGGGTAGAGGAAGGAGTTTTAGAGGAAGAGGGACATTTTCTGGTAGTGGGTAGTCCCAAAGAACACAAGGTGAAACAAGCAGAAATCAAGAACAAAATTTAGTTTCAAGGGGCAGCTTTAGTGGAAGAAGAGCCAACAATAGGGGCAGATTTGCAGGTCAAAGGGGAGGATCAATGGATTCACTAGGAAATTCTATAAGTGTAATAAATTTGTAGGCCATCAAGCATGGCAATGTACTAAAAATAAGTCCACCACTTCATTTGGAGGAGAAACAAGAAATCAGATTGCACAAGTAGAAGATAGTGAAAGTCTAAACTCTCCATTACATGATACTGCTCTGAAAGTTGGAGAAACTCTCATGATGAGCAGAACCTTAATCAAAGTGCCTATGGAGAAGGAACCACCACAAAGGAAGTCACTCTTTAGGACTACATGCATTTATGCCAAGGTAAATGTTGTAAAGTTATTATTGATTCTAGTAGTACTGACAATTTAGTTTTTGTTGAAATGGTAGATAAGTTGAAGTTGAAAAGGATACCTCATGCCACTCCATACAAGGTCTCTTGGTTGAACAAGGGCTAGCAAGTGTTGGTGAATGAATAAACTTGGGTAGAGTTCCACATTGGGGGATATAAGGATAAAGTCTTGGGTGATATTGAAATCCCATGGATGTTTGCCATATGCTACTTGGTAGACCATGGTAGTATGATAGGAATGACCCTAAAACAAGTAATTGTCATATTGTAATCTTTTATAAGTGTGTTCTTAATTCAGGGAGTAGTAGCTTCTTCTGGAGTGACCCTAAAACAAAGTATTCAAGGAGTATTAGCTTCCTTGGGAGTGACCTTAAATCAAAGTTTTTAGGGAGTAGTAGCTTCCTTGGGTTGTATCCCTAAAACAGTCATTATTTGAGATTCATATATTGTGAGCTAATCCTCACCATGGTTTTTCCCTTCTAGGGTTTTCCATGTATATCTGGTGTTATGTGTTGATGTGCACTGTGTTAATATTTCATGTGTCATACTATGATGCTTAAGTTTTAATCTACTCTGAATAAGTTGAAATTGTTAGAATTGAAGTTTGTTATATACTGATTCACCCCCCCTCTCAGTATCTTGGTGTTTTCAACACTTCCTTCACTTTGTTGGCATATAAAAACATCTTTCATAGTCTTGTCAATGGATACAAAGATTAGATTTGGAAAAGTCTCATTAACGGTTGGGACCGTTGGAGCAAATCAAGGCCTTGAAGTGCCTCAAACCTAAGGTCAACTTTTTTTATAAGTTTCAAAAATAGAAACTTTAATATCTTGCAATCCAAATATGATCTTGGGTCGAAACTCATCTAATATGTTTAGTTGTAAATTTCATAGCTTGTAGAAAAATTTCAGGTCCATCTGAGCTCAAATGTGTACTTATGAAGAATAGTAAGCCCAACCATTTTTAGCCCCTTTTGGAAACTTTGAAAGTTTTAAACCATTCTTGAAAATAAAGGATATTCGAAAATACAACAATTGAAAAGAATAGTAACCTTTTGTAGGTGCAAGGTTGAGACACCTTTCCTAACAAAAGTTAATATTGCAGTAGTTCTAGCATGATTTCCAACACAATTCACTTTGAGGATGCAATTAAAGATGAAAATGGACACATACCATGGATGAAGAAATTGATTCTATAGAAAAAAAACATGCACGAGACTTAGTGAATCTTCTAGAAGGAAAGGATGTGATAGGAGTAAAGTGGATCTACGAGACCAAGTTAAGTGCAAAAGGTGATGCGCAAAAGCATAAGGCAAGCCTTGTAGCTAAGGGTTATTCACATCAGCCCTAAGTTGATTACAATGAGACATTTGCTCTTGTAGCCTGTTTGGACATGGTGAGAACAATACTAGCAATAGTAGCTCAAAACAAGTGTCTTGTCTATCAAATGCATGTAAAATCAACATTCCTAAATGGTTTCTTATAAGAAAAAGTATATGTAGAGCAGCCACTAGGATATGAGATCCTAGGCCATGAAGACAAAGTCTACAAACTCAAGAAAGCTCTCTATGGACTTAAGAAAGCTCCTAGAGCATGGTATAGTAAAATTGATTCTTATTTCCTATACAATGCCTTCAATAGGTGTAGTAGTGAGCCCACATTATACACAAAAATGAATGAACATGGTGAAATCATAATTGTATGTTTGTATGTTGAAGACTTGATATTTACATGTGACTTATCATTTGATTTGTTCAAAGGAACCATGAAGAAAGAATTTGAAATGATTGATTTAGGTTTCATGAAATATTTTCTTAGCATTGAGGTGAATCAAAATGAAATAGTATATTCATCTCTCAAGGTAAATATGCAAATGATATTTTTAAAAGGTTCAATATGTAAACTACAAATATGTACCAACACCAGTTGTGGCAGGATTGAAGCTAAGCAAGGATGGCAAGGGATCCAATGTTGATCCAACATTATATAAAAGACTTGTTGGTGGTCTCATGTACCTAATAGCCACAAGACTAGAGATAATGTATGCATTAAGTCTTATTTCAAGGTTCATGGAATCTCCAGAATATTCTCATTGGCAAGAAGGAAAAAGGAATCTTAAGATATGTGAGTGGAACAAGAAATTATGGAATTTGGTATTCAAGTTTAATTAAATTCAAATGCATATGATGCACAGCTAGTGATTGTACAAGTAGCATTGATGACAGGAAGGGCACATTTGGGTATGTCTTTCATTTTAGAAAAGG
Organism: Cunninghamia lanceolata; assembly: GCA_027924645.1. NCBI lineage: Eukaryota > Viridiplantae > Streptophyta > Pinopsida > Cupressales > Cupressaceae > Cunninghamia > Cunninghamia lanceolata. The sequence goes on from BSBN01000547.1 coordinate 19,272,546, forward strand.
TGCAGTATCATGGGCATCTAAGAAACAACCCATTGTCACTCTTTCATCTACTAAAGCAAAGTATGTAGTAGCAACAAGAGCATCATGTCAAGGAACTTGGATGAGAAGAGTGTTGAAGGATTTGAGACATGAATATCAATTCCCTAAGTCCTCCCTTCAGATGAAATTTAATTAATTAATTAATCAAATTCCCCTCACCCCTAATTATCCCTAAGTCTTCCCTTCACATGAAATTTAAATTATTTTAATTAGTTAATTAAATTTCCCCTTTTAACATCCCTTTTCGTAAATAATAAATTAAACTTGATAAATTTAATTTATTATTTACAAACCTAAAATCCTAAATCAAAACTTATTCATAAAAAATTAAAAATATTAAAAACCGTTCTTTTACCTACCTTACTGTTCACCTAACTACCATGTTATTTAAACTGTCCCACCAAACATTATAAAAACTCTACATTATTTCCCAATCAAGGGAGGTATGAGGACATTACATACAATTTACTGAGATCTTGGAGTTATGTTGAAAACGGAGCAACCACATTTGAAAAATAGTGGATAACATTTATCTGGTTTTTATTGTTATATCTGTAATCCTTTTAGGGTTTTAAGTTAAAAATATTTTTAATAAAATTTATATCTTGTGTAAACATTGGTGAACCCGACATGAACACAACTTATGAACATTTGTTTGCAAGTGTTTTAGTTTGAAAACTTGCAATATTTGGTGCAAGATCTGGATACACATTGTTGTTGCATTTGAAGCGGTAGGATATTGCGTTATTTGTTGCTCGAATATAACTTGGTACAAATCAATAATCAGTGTGCTCCTTCACAGAAATACCCAGTAGAGGCAAAAGGTTTTTATGATAAAATATTTGTAACCTCATTCTACCTTCTAATGCATCGATATAGGAAGACCAACTTTTTTTATTTGTAGCCTTTAGCCATTGCTCGCAACAGTTTCAATTCAAATCCATAACATGCATTATGATTGTTATGTCTTTTGTGGCATTTAAAATAGTCTATACATAATTGTTCATGTTATAAATAGAGGCATTGGTGTCATTATAGGGAACTCTAAACATGCTCATTTTTCCTCTGGTAATATTGTTGTGTAGTTATAAATGCAAAAAGTGAGATGATTATGAATCAAATCCTTGTAAGAAACTCACAAATCAAAGGGGTACCAGTACTCAAACTCTTTCTTCATGCACTTTTGAAAGTCTGAAGGAATATCTAAATGTGGGAAAGGACCCCCATGAAATGTATAATTCCATCCATTCATATGATCTCTTTTGGTAGTCGTAGAATCGCAGCATTGGCAGTCTCAAAAATGAAATTGGCATTGTCCATTCCATCACCTATGCCAGCCAAAGAAAATTGATTGGCATCTAAAGAGAAGTCCTCTATTGCCTAAGCATTCACCTCAAGAAACCCTAATTCATAGTGCTATAAATCGATAGGGACATTCCAAGATCATGAATGGCCTATAATTTGAAAGCTTCCCACTCTCATGCAAACACCTGCACATTATTGCAAACCCTAATATTTGATGCAAACCAAAAATCCATCATGGGACATTACCACCTTATTATGGGAAAAAAATATTGAGTCCCTACCTATTCCATCCAAATATCCTATATCAAAAAAAATCAAAATAGTAAAGACAAATGCTTCACCCAATGGTGAAAACCATTTTTATGGTGCCTTGGATAAGTACCATGCTGAAAACCTGGAAAACAAGCATCATGTGTAGGTGACTATCTATGTGATTTACACTTGGGGGCTTGTTGTCTCATCTATCCCATCCTATCTATCTCATGTCACATCTTATTCTATCATACCTTCCTCATTGCACCATCCATCTTCCCTTCCTCCTTTTGATCTTGATGAGGGTAGGGGGAAAATGTTGAAAATGCTTTTGACACCTTTGTCATACTCCAAATTACATCCATCTATTTCTAAGAATATCCTCCATACATCCATCTACTACTAAGTCCATTTATCCTTCCAAGCATTATCTCCATCATGCATCCTAATAAGCATCACCTCGCCAAATCCTAAGGCATAATATCTAGGGTGGGGGCATGTTATTCCTATGCAACGTAGTCCTTGGATATCACATCCTAGTCTCCCTCCATCCATCTATCATATATTTCCCATCACTTTTTGTGTGTGTGAGTGTTTGAGCTAACTTTGGCATTCACTTTATATAAGTGTGTTTGAAGTTTACCTTTCACTTAGATTTGCTTCATTTTTAGGATTGATTATTTTCAAACTAGGTGGTCAATCAATGAAAGTTCCTTGTAAAATACACACATGAACCAATTCAAGAAATAGAATAGTAACAAACATATTCTAACAACTAAGAGGTAAAATTAAAACTGAAATATGAGATGTCATGCAATGGATCTCTCTAAGAGTTGTTTCAATGACTAATAATTGTTGTCTTCTTTGACAATTAACAGATACAGAGTAGTTACAAGTGATTATTACCAAGGTGTTGTTGGGACAATGTTGGTATATGACATATCTAAGCAACATACATTTGATCATGTGGCTCTATGGCTTGAGGAGCTTAGAGGTCATGCTGGCAATAATATTGTTATCATGCTCATAGGCAATAAATGCCACCTCAATAATTTGTGAGAAGTTTCCAAAGAGGATGCAAAAGAATTTGCTTAGAGAGAAGGTTTATTTTTCTGGGAAACTTTGGCACTTGAGGCAATTAATGTGGAGACTGCATTTTATACTATTTTGACATAAATATACAGGATAATCAGTATGCAAGCCTGCATTGCAAATGAAGATCAAGAGAGTGGAAATGTGACTTTATTAACTAGTACAAATCTTGTTGTCCTAGAGGCAAATCAGGATGTTACTGTCAGGAAGAAAATTTATTGTTCTTCAGCATAACTTTTCTTCATTTGCAATTTATACTTCTTTTATTACTCTAAGGCATTCATGATTTGTGGGCACAATATGGAATTTTATTTTCTATTGGCTAGTAGCAAAGGCCACCAGCACTTTAGAGCCATTCTTGGTCTTGCATGATCAATGTCATGCTAGGTTGGTATCTGTCGAGAAGACTATATTTTCTTCTATTTGTCAGCTAATACATTTTCTAATTAGCTTCTGGTATGCCCTTACTTCTATAGTGTATATGGTTATGAATAGTCAACTTGTGGCTATCTTAACTCTTAATTAAGTCATATTATCATTATTATATTGTTATTTAGTTGTTTAGGTCAGCCTAAGGCTTCTATAGGGCTATCTAAGTCGGCCTGGGTGATATCCTAGGCATAAATAGGTTTATATAGGAGGTAGTGAGTCTCATTTCATATCATATTGTGTGTTGTGTTCTCATTGAAGACTGTTGGAAGTATCCCCCTCGAAGTGGCATATTATTATCAAGTATTTGCAGCATATTTACTATTATATTCCTTATTGTGCATGTTGTTTCATTACAACTTCAATGAGGTTTTAAAATACATAATGGAAAAAAGGTTTTGCAACAGTTGCTGGGTTTTTTGCTTCTATTTTGGAAACATTCTGTAATTAATCAGTACCAATATCTATGTAACTCTTGGTTTTAAATTTTTAAAATATTGATTTGTGTATATTATTGAAGAATTATGTTTAGTTTAAATTAAGGAATTGGTGAATTTAAAACTACTAAGCTGTTAACATTTTATTTGGTTATCTAAAATGAATAATGTGTCAATTTTTGTATATCTTAGAGATCTCATATGCATGCAATATGTTTAATAATTTACTTTCAGATATGTATGTTGACCTCTGTTTTAATAACTTTTAGACTTGTGACCTTTTTACATTAAATTTTTTATCGATTGCTACTTTTCAATTTGTTAATCTTTTGTAAAAAGAAAATTTGCATATAGTTGCAAGCATTGTTCAATTACAAGGTGGTTTTAGGGGTCATAAGTTTGGATGGTATATTAGATTCATGATAATCTAGATCTTTTTATATAGTGGTGCTTTGAAAATTCAAAGGTTTTGATTATTTAGTGGATTTTTTTCTTTAGTTCAGATTTATGCTTTGTGTTTTTTATCTTTTTATTTAAATTATGTCTAGTTTTGGTGTATCTTGAACTTGTATTCTTGATTCATGGTTTGTTTCAACAATTTGTTATTTCAAAATCATAAAATGGAATTTTGATATTTTTCACTAAGAATCTAAATGACCATCAATATTTTCCACCAAGATCCTAAATCTTGATCATAGATAAACATTATCAAAAGATACCACTACATTGGCCCTATGTAGTATGGATAGGTTGTAACAAATGACTGCACCTTCTCTATTGTCTTTTGAATGGACAAACTGCACTATCTAGGTACCAAAATGGAAAAAACACACAAGGCATGCAGACAAATCCTTAAAGGAGTTTAAGAATAAGTTGTGCCATATTCAGAATGAATGAAGAGCATTTACTAGAGACAAGCACAGAGTAATTATTATGGGGTACTTTTCATGATTTTAACCTTTCCATATTAGCATTTCTTTTGCAATATTAGAGAAAAATGGAGAGCAACAACTTCTGATGCAATAAAATTAGTAAAATTCATGTAGATTCCACAATTTACATCTGTAATATCGAAAGTTTAAATAACCCTATTTTCTAGTTTTTACCATGAAGTAAAATTCAAAGAGGTAAAGCTGATAATTTTTTTTCTTTTTCAAAAATTGAAGTTTAATCAATAACTTGATTAAGAAACAGGTTTGCATCATGTAACACAATTTGTCTATTCATTTCCCAAATGATTAACAACAAGTTATATTATACATAAGGAGAATTACATAAAATAACTTACCAAATGATCACTGCATCCCGATTGCCAACCTCCATATCTCAAGCCTCGGCAAGCCTCTGGTTGAAGAGAAAGAAAGCATCTTCGGAGAGCTTTACCTCCATCCACAGACCAACAGTCTCCCGCTCACCTTCACCTTCCTTTCTGGAAGTGGCCCTACCCTTCATGAAGAGTATAGACCTAGGATGAGCTATGGTATTTGCCATCTGAGTACTAGTGTTTGTGTCCTACGTAACTCTGTAATCGCGCACCCTAGATACCCTCTAGTCAAGTGGGATCATATCCACAGGTTATGTAATCTTGGACATAGTGAACTGAAAATGCACTAAAGGCAAGTGCATTACTTTGGCCAAAGTTTTTCAATATTAATAGCGTTGTAATCAATGCAGTCATTTTGTTCACCCACCCCAACTTGACTTGGATATTTTTGCAATCCTACAGTTGTTTGGTCATTGAGAGTTTTCTCAGTTTTCCCAGCATGACATAATTTATGTGAAAAATGGTTGTTTTATAATTACTCTGGGGCATGAATAGTCAAAACTAATTCATTAAGGCATTCTTGCCATTATGATACCAAGTTTTACATGTTCATCCGAGAGCAAAACTTTTCCTCCTCTAAACTATTAGGGTTTGTCCCTCTATCGAATTTCTTATCACTGAGAAAATAACATTTTATTATCCAACTCGTTCTTCTATTGGAATTAGCTAATTTTAATTTTCGAAGAATAAAGCAATTATTGACATGGGACTGATAAGTTTGTTTTCCTATGTTTTATCATAATCAACTTGGGTTAAGAAACCCTAATCATCAGTTGTGCTCCATAAACAATTATTCTCTAATCTAACTATTTTAGTTTTTGAACCTATTTCAATACCCATATGAGTTGATATAATGCATGTCAATAAAGTAATGTATATACTAGGCTAATGGTTTTACAAGACTCTAATTTAATCCAACAAGAATCTTTAGACAACCTTTATTCTATATAATATATACTCGATTGGTCTATATCCTACTATCATCCTTAAAAGGGTAAGTATGAAGGTCTATATTCTCCTCGGGTTGAAAGACCATCATTATAGTTAACTTCCTATTAACAAAAGACAATCTGTTTATATGTAAATAAAACCCTTACATTCAACCTTTATTATAATATTCTAATTATTATCTCCATAAGGTCGGCAGACTTGACTTCGACTATTTAACTTTACATTATCACACGGTAACTAGAATTAGTTTGGTACTCCATTGAAATAACAGTAAGGCTTGACTATTCTATAGGCCAATGCTATCCATACAGTTCCTAAGTGTATCATTATCAGGAAGTTTGGAAACTTGCAATGATTCAAACAGGTATATACCAAAATTTTATCGCTCAGAAAGTATTAAGCTCACCTGTTAGAAAGATACGCAAATTCTTTATAACAATAGTCTAGATATTAAACAAGAATTCATAAGTAAAAGATGTCCTTCGACTATGGCTTTACTTGTCATAATGATTAGAAGGCTAGGTTGCATTATCTACGTTCTATCTCATATTGCATAGAATAATTAATCAAGGTGGAATTCAGGCTTGAATTAAGCAGAGAGGAGTAATTAAATAATGTGGTATCATCTTTATCACACCAAAGCTATCATTAAATTCCCATGTTTTCTCTGTCAAGTGGTGAGGCAAAAAGGATGAAAGCTCCTAATAATTCCTACACTATCTTTCTTCACACGGTGATTAAAAGAAGATGTTTTAACTAAAAGAAAAGATGCATTGTGTTCACTATTTTTTTCAGCGGCATAAACTTTGCCCACATTCAACAAAACATAATTGTATTCTACTAAACAAAGCATGGCTATTGTTTATGCACAGCTGAGATATATATTGGCTTGCTATCTTACAGAGCTTAAATGTAATAGAGGCATGAGGATAATAAAGTAGAACCTATTGGGTTAACTTTAGTCGTCATGTTCCTTCAAGTCAAGAAGGTGACTCCCAACTCCAACGAGGATTAACTCCTTCACCCTGCACTTCCTATTGCTACCTACTTCACCTGAGACTCTTATTGTTGTGTTATGCTTACTCCCCTTAGCTTCTTGTCATCTTTTCTCTTATTGAGCTAGAAAGAAATGAAGAATAACTGTTTCTTGAATGGTAACCACCTCTCGGCTTCATCTAGAATACGTTGGTTATCACTTTCTTGTGACTTCTCATTTTGTATTATTGGTGATAAGGTAAGATTTGTTGAGGTACGCAGCTAAATAGTTGCGCCCTCATGGCATTAGTTAATGGGTGACATCAGCATCATATAGTAACCTTTTCAAATTGGTAAGACAACATACATTAAGTTATTGCAAGCCGCAGTCTATCATAAACTTTAACGATGGATTTTAATAAGCTAGCATCAGTAAAGTGAAATAAGCTGACTATAGTAGAGGGTTGATAAACCATAATAGTCTTAAAATGATAAACTATCATCGTGAGTCTTATAAATAATATCTGACTATCATCCATGTTCGATGACGCAAACTTTAATGATTATGACGTAAATGTTGAATGACAACATTCGTTGCGACAACAACGTTCAGACAAGGGACGTCGTTTCTTCACAACGAAATGAAGAAAGAGTGACCTATTCCAAAATACATCGACGATCCCGTCGAGACAACTTATATTGACCAAAATTAAAACTTACCTCGAGACAACTAAAGTCCACTGTCAGATAAACCATACCTAGTTGGCAAATACCCTTTAGTAATCCAGAGTCTATACTCTCCTTCCCCAAAGATACTTTCTCTCCCCTTTGCTTCTCAGAGAGTCAGATCCACTTGTTTCATGTCCAAGACTCTTACATGCAAATTGTGATCAGTGTATTGGTGTCCTGGTCAAATAATATCAAAATAATAACATTTCACTTTTTCCACATTGTAAAAGACATTGTAATTCTAATCATTGAATTAGTCATATTTAAGAAATAAAATTATTATTCCACAAAGTTAATATTTCTAACCATAACATTATTTTCCATATGTTTAACATTTGTTCATAGGTCTATTTCCATCCATGTAACAAGTAAAAGTAAATAGTAAAAATATTCCAAAAAGGGGGATGTAACATATCTCTCCCCTAAAGAATCATCATCCTCGATGATTTAGTGTATCAGATTATAGTCTTAATAGATAAATAAGTTTTATAATTTAATTATTAGTGGCATGAAAAATATAAGGGAACTTTTGATGAACCTCATTATAATCTTCCCATGTGGCGATGTCCTCCCCATATTGATCCCATTATACCTTGCACTGTAAAGCCTCCCGGTTACACAAGTGGAGCTTGCGTGTTTCAAACACCTTGAGAGGCTTGATCATAACCACTCCTAGTTCTTGCATCTATAAAGCATTCTAATTCAGAATGTGGTTATCTCCTACAAAGTATTTCTTTAAGTATAAGAGATGAAAAATATTATGCATTTTTTACAAGGCTGGGGGTAGAGCAATCTTCTATGCAACCAGATTGACAATCACAAGGACTTTGAAGGGTCCCACATAGCGATGAGCTAACTTTGAAGATTTCTATAATTTAATAGAGCTTTTATGAGGTTTAACCCGCAAAAGGATTTTCACTCCAACAGAGAATTATCTAGGTACTCGTTTGGGATCAGCATAACTCTTTTGTTTGTCATCGGCTCCTGCCAATCTTTTCCTAATCATCTTAACTTTTTCTTCCATATCTGCTAGCATATCTGGACCAATGCTAATCCTATCTTCCAGCTTGTCCCAGCTTATAGGAGTTTGGCATTTTCTTCCATATAATGCTTTGAATGGTGTCATCTTAATGGCAGAATGATAGGAATTATTATATGCAAATTCCACTAACTTGGTAAGTATTCTTCCCACTTGTATTGCTGATCCATGCAATATATTCTTAGTAGATCCTCTAAAACTTGATTGACTCTTTCAGTTTAACCATCAGTTTCAGGATGGTATGCAGTACTTACATTGAGTTTAGTTCCTAGTGCAAAAAATAAGGTTTGCCAAAACCTAGATGTTATATGAGCATCTCTATTTGAGATGATCTTATCAGGTACTCCATGTAATCTAAATACTTCCTAAACAAATTTTTAGGCCAACATAGGTAATCCATCAGTTAAATTCCCTGGAATGAAGTGTACGACCTTTATTAACTTATCACCTACAACTAAAATTGCATCATGCCTATTTCTAGACATTGGTAAGCCTTGCACAAAATCCATGCTGATAACCCACCATTTCCACTCTAGTATATCATGGGGGTACAATAATCCTACAGGATGTTGGTGTTCCACTTTTACTCTCTGACATTCCAAACAACTTGCCACAAATCTAGCAGTATCACCTTTCATTCCTTTCCAAAAGTATAGGGGTTTCACATCAGCTAGAAGTTTAGTTACCCTTGGATGTTCAGAATAGGGTGCACAATGGACTTCTTTCCACACAAGATTTCTTAGTTCATCTAAATTTAGAATGTAAATTCTTCCTTTGAATCTCAATAAACCATCAGGTTTGAAATGAAATCCATCATACCTTGGACCCTTGGGATTATTTTGAAAAGCTTGCTTAACTTGTTCATAATACACATCTCCTCACAATTTTTTGCAGTACTAAATCCTTAAAATTGGCATGAATAGAAACAATTGAAGCAATATGCCTTTTCCAGCATTGCAAGCCCAATTACCTAGACTTGAACCCATTTCCAAGGCCCCATACCATATGACAACTATAGAATTAATGGAATTGAAAGTACAATTGCAAGAATTATTAGCTAAGGGTTTGATTAGGTCGAGTGTCTCACCTTGGGGAGCCCTAGTTAGATTCATCAAGAAGGATGGAACCCTTAGGCTATGTATTGACTATCGTATGCTCAACAAGGCAACAATAAAGAACAAGTACCCTTTACCATGCATAGATGATATTTTTGATCAAATGCATGGATTTGCAGTGTTTTTGAAGATAGATTTGAGGTCAAGGTATCATTAGCTAAGAAATAAAGACTAGGAATTCTGGAAAAGAGAGTGAATGAGTCTGGTAATACAGAAGGAGATAACAAGTATTCTTATAATGAGAATAGGGGCAGACGACAAGAACATAATACAGAAAGTGAGAGCTTGGAAGATAGCGAATTTTAGAAAGAAACAAAAGATAAACTCACTCTCAAGTTGTCTAAAGATATGAAAAAGATTACCCCCCTAAATTTAATGGGACAAAAACTAGGGATGCAGCAGAAGCCTGGTTGATCGAGATGGAAAAGTACTTTAAAATCAAGAACTAGTCAAAGATCACTAAAGCCATTTGGGGGGCATACCAATTGTCCAGGGAAGCATCCACTTGGTGGATGAATAAAAAGATGGAACTAAATCTAAGTTCTTTGAAGGTGACATGGAATGAGTTTGTAGAACTTTTTCAGAAAAGGTGGTTGACACAACTCTATTTTGACCAAAAACTGACTGATTTCTAGAACCTCTATCAGGGAGAATTATCTGTGGTAGAATATGCAAAAGAGTTCACTCATCTTTTGAAATGTGTGCCTTAGTACCAGCAAGATGAGAGGTTTAGAATCAAAAAGTTTATTATGGGGTTGAATCCCCAAATTGGTGGAGAGGTGGATGTGCATGGTCCGATGATAATGGACCAAGTGTATGAAAAGGTGAATAAATAGGAGCAAAAGATAAAATCTATATCTACCTATCATGAAAGGAAACACAAAAGATTTACTAAGAACTCAACTGATTAGCCATCTAAGAGAAAGAATCATAACGGATATGAGAACAGAAGAAACAATAAAGGGATCTAAAAAACAAAAGTGGCCCTGGAAATCATAGAAAGAATGACGACTAAAGGAAGAATGATAATGTTAAGAGGAATGAAGATGCCGTAGGTAGATCATCAGAGAAGAAGGGTCCCCTAGGAGGTTGTTTTACTCGTGGAGGTGATCACTATGCAAACCATTGCCAAAATAAGAAACAAAATGGATAGGAAAGGAATACTGCTTTACCTTCTCAACAAGCATCATTTCAACAAAGAATAAATGCAACACTCGACAATCGGCAAGCTGAATATCAGATTACACCTATTGAGATGATATGTACCTTATTTGGAGTTCTTGTTTCCATTTTAATTGATACTGGAGCTACTGAAAACTTTATTTCACCTACAATGTTAAATAAATTTCCTAGGAGAGTTGGATATATGTCTAAACCTTGGACTGTAGAATATGCAGACCAAACCAAGGATCAAGTAGAGCAATGTTTATTTGAGGCCAAGGTTGTTTTGCCAAGTTTCTCAACCAAGGTGAACCTATACGTAGCACCCTTAGGTTCCTATGATGTCATTTTAGGAATGAACTAGCTATGGAAGCATAGGGCCAAAGTTGATTGCTTTTCAAAATCAATTGAGTGCTTAGATGGCATGGGGAATGAAGTTAGTTTTTAGGGTATTTAGAGGGAAGTCAAGATTAGACCTATTTCTTCAAAGCAGTTAAAGAGGGCTAGGCGTAAAGGTTGTCAATTTTTCATGGTTAAAGTGGATCAAGTTGAAGAGAGTGCTAAGAAACAAACTGAGTCTTTTGAGGAAAAGTATCCCTATCTCTGCGATTTTCAAGATGTTTTTCCTAAAGAACTTCTTGGTTTGCCTCCTAATTTGATTTTGCAATAGATACCAAACCTGGCTCTAATACCATATGTAATATCCAAAGTTTAAATAACCTTATTTTCCATTTTTTGCCCTGAAGTAAAATTCAAAGAGGTAAAGGTGATAATTTTTTTTTCTTTTTTAAAAAATTGAAGTTTAATCAATAACTTGATTAATAAATAGGTTTGCATCATGTAACACAATTTGTCTATTCATTTCCCAAATGATTAATAAAAAGTTATATTATACATAAGGAGAAATACATAAAATAACTTACCAAATGATCACTGCATCCCGATTGTCGACCTCCATATCTCAAGCCTTGGAAAGCCTTTGGTTGAAGAGAGAGAAAGCATCTTCGGAGAGCTTTACCTCCATCCATAGACTGATGGTCTCCCACTCACCTTCCTTTTCGAAAGTGGCCCTACCCTTCACGAAGAATATAGACCTAGGATGGCCTATGGTATTTTCCATCTGAATACTGGTGCTTGTGTCATATGTAACTCTGTATTCACGCACCCTAGATACCCTCTAGTCAAGTGTGATCATATCCATAGGTTACGTAATCATGGACATGGTGAACCGACAATGCGCTAGAGGTAAGTGCATTACTTTGGCCAAAGTTTTTCAATATTAATAGCATTGTAATCAATGCAGTCGTTCTGTTCACCCACCCCAACTCAACTTGGATATTGTTGCAATTCTACAGTTGTTTGGTGAACGAGAGTTTTCTCAGCTTTCACAGCTTGACATGATTTCTGTGCAAAATCGTTGTTTTATAATTACTTTGGGACATGAATAGTCAAAATTGATTCATTAAGGCATTCTTACCATTATGATACCAAGTTTTACAAGTTCATCTGAGAACAAAACTTTTCCTCCTCTACACTATTAGGGTTTGTCCCTCTATCGAGTTTCTTATCACTGAGAAAATAACATTATATTATCCTACTCATTCTTCTATTGGAATTAGCTAGTTTCAATTTTTGATTTATAATGCAATTATTGACATGAGACTAATAAGTTTGTTTTCCTATGTTTTGTCATAATCAACTAGGGTTAAGAAACCCTAATCATGAGTTGGGCTCTATAAACAATTACTCTCTAATCTAATTGTTTTAGTTTTCAAACCTATTTCAATACCCATATGAGTTGATATAATGCATGTCGATAAAGTAATGTATATACTAGGCTAACGGTTTTACAAGACTCTAATTTAATTCAACAATAATCTTTAGACAACCTTTTTTCTATATAATATATACTCGATTGGTCGATATACTACTATCATTCTTAAAAGGGTAAGTATGAAGGTCTATATTCTCCTCAGGTTGAAAGACCATCATTATAGTTAACTTCCTATTGATAAAAGACAATCTGTTTGTACTTAAAGAAAACCCTTACATTCAACCTTTATTATAATATTCTAATTATTATCTCCATAAGGTTGGTAGACTTGACTTTGACTATTTAACTTTCCATTATCACACGGTAACTAGAATTAGTTTGGTATTCCATCATTGAAATAGTAGTAAGGCTTGACTATTCTATAGGCCAATGCTATCCATACGGTTCCTGAGTGTATCATTATTGGGCAGTTTGGAAACTTGAAATGATTCGAATAGGTATATACCAAAATTTTATGTCTCAAAAAGTATTAATCTCGGGTCAGAAAGATACTCGAATTCTTTATAACAACAGTCTAAATATTAAGCAAGAATTCATAAGTAAAAGATGTCCTTCGACTATGGCTTTACTTGTCGTAATGATTAGAAGGCTAGGCTACATTATCTACATTTTATCTCATATTGCAGAGACTAATTAAACAAGGTGGAATTTGGGCTTGAATTAAGCACAGAGGAGTAATTAAACAATGTGGTATCATCTTTATCACAGAAAAAATGTCATTAAATTCCCATGTTTTCTCTATCAAGTGGTGAGGCAAAAAGGATGAAAGCTCCTAATAATTCCTACATTGTTTTTCTTCACACAGTGATTAAAAGAAGATGTTTTAACTAAAAGAAAAGATGCATTGTGTTCACTATTTTTCCAACGGCATAAACTTTGCCCACATTCAACAAAACATAATTATATTCTACTAAACAAAGCGTGGCTATCATTTATGCATAGCTAAGCTATATATTGGCTTGCTATCTTACATAGCTTAAATGTAATAGAGGCACAAGGATAATCTTGCTATTTTTTATCGACTGCTAATTTTCAATTTGTTAATCTTTTGTAAAAAGCAAATTTCAATATAGTTGTAAGCATTGTTTAATTACAAGGCATTTTTAGGGGACATAAGTTTGGACGGGATATTAGATTCATGATAATCTAGATCTTTTTATATAGTGGTGCTTTCAAAATTCAAAGGTTGTGATTATTTAGTGGATTTTTTTCTTTAGTTCAGATTTATGTTTTGTGTTTTTTATCTTTTTATTTAAATTATGTCTAGTTTTGGTGTATAGTGGTGCTTTGAAAATTCAAAGGTTGTGATTATTTAGTGGATTTTTTTCTTTAGTTCAGATTTATGCTTTGTGTTTTTTATCTTTTTATTTAAATTATGTCTAGTTTTGGTGTATCTTGAACTTGTATTCTTGACTCATGGTTTGTTTCAACAATTTGTTATTTCAAAATCATAATTTGGAATCTCGATATTTTTCAGTGAGAATCTAAATCACCATCAATATTTTCCACCAAGATCCTAAATCTTGATCATAGATAAACGTTATCAAAAGGATTGAGCTACCACTGCGTTGGCCCTATGTAGTATGGATAGGTTGTAACAAATGACTGCACCTTCTCTATTGTCTTTTGAATGGACAAACTGCACTATCTAGGTACCAAAATGGAAAAAAACACACAAGATATGCAGATAAATCCTTAAAGGAGTTTAAGAGTAAGCTATGCCATAGTCAGAATGAATGAAGAGCATATACTAGAGATAAGCAAAGAGCAATTATTATGGGGTACTTCTCATGATTTTAACGTTTCCATATTAGCACTTCTTTTGCAATATTAGAGAAAAACTGAGAGCAACAACTTATGATGCAATAAAATTAGTAAAATTCTTGTAGATTCCACAATTAAATCATATTACACATGCTATCTAGTCAAAGATTTAAATCTTGTGGCCACTTGAATTGGAGAAAAAACAAGTCAATGTGAGCTCTATGCTCTTTCCCCATGAATCCTTCTAGCGAGTTGAATATCCTTGGGCATAATAGTAACTCTTTTGGCATGGATAACACACAAGTTGGTATTCTCAAAGAGCCCCACCAGATATGCCTCTGTTGCCTCTTGCAATGCTAGAATAACATGGATTTGGAATCACAAATCAATCTACAAAAATTAAAATTGGCCAACATTAACCACGATATAGAACTACCAGCCATTAATGGACCTAAGAGCAACCTTAGAAACAAATCTGTAAAATCACAAACTGCAAGTCTAGCTAGAATTTGGAATTATAAGTAGAAATAGTAAGTAAAAGGACATACCTTAAAATCCTATACAGTTTCTTGAACCAGTCTCTGAAAAGGTAGTTTCTGGATTAGACATCCAGTGCTCTTCTGATACTTCCAAATTTCACCAATGCACACAAAAATCATGAAATCAGATTTGGAAATATGAATCAACAAAGTAAATTTCAAATTAGAAGGCCTACCATGTTTAGCAACTTAGTGTTTAGCAAAATAATAAAACAAATTCCTATAAAGATTACAAATTCAAACTCCTAAAAATAGGAGCCAGAGACAAATAAAAACACCATACCACAGAGCGACAGTTCCAGGATGATATCTGTGTGGCTTTTTCACATAGATTTGAGGATATATCAAGGCATGATTTATAGTGATTTGGGTGTCTGCGACACCTCTAGCAGCAGACAAAAGGATTTAGGCAAGATCAAGACAAGGGTCTATGTGTTATCAAGAACAATTTTAGGGTTCAAGAGCAGTATTACAGGGTTGATACCCACCACCAACATTTATCCTCATTGCCCCAAGTGATGGCTAAAGAATGTGTAGATGCCTTCAAGCATACTTTTCCCATCAATTGATCTAGCCAAACAATCTGTATTGTTTAGAAAAATGAAATAAATATCAATCGATTCAACACAAGGAAAAAATAGGAAAGAAAGATTAGATTGCTCATGCATATTACCTACTTACCCACTTCTATCTGAATTGAATTGCAAAGGGCGACATAGATTTCTTCCTTCAACATTCCTTAAAATTCCAATGCTGATGTCTTGGGTTCAAATCGCCTTCTGAATTACCAATGCAACTTTACAAAGGTAGTTTTGAATATGTAACTCTTCCACAATCATGTTATAGACTACACATCCACATCCACAAACATTAATGGGGATCTAGAAATCACAGAAAATGCCCTGATAAATGAGGTCACTTGACGCTCAAACTTCTAATTAAAGTGTAATGGTAGTTTAGTAAAAAAATCTAATTTTGATTGAAGCAAACATGGCAGTGTTTGTTTAAACTTTTTTTTTAATTTATTTATTGAGATGGCGATTTTTTTAAAATTTCAGGACAACCAGAAAATAATGGGACTACCAAATTTTTGGCAGTTACAAGATGTGTTCACATATAGAATGGCCTATCGGCCAAATTAATTCATATTGTTGAGAAAGTAAAATAAAAATACATATTTTTTTGTTTTATATTAATTATGTTTGATTATTTTTTTAATTTGTGTAAATATTATATTCAACATATTTTTTAAAATAAAGAAGTAAAAGAATACTTAAACACTACTAATTAATTAAGCTAGCATTTTTTTCTAAGCTTTTAAATAGAACACAAAACCTATAAACAAATTATAGCTCAGTACAATAAGTTGTCAAATTCACTTTACTTAAATATTTTTCTTTTTAATGGTCAAACAGATAATAGCAATTTTACATGTTATCCACCACAAAAACTAATAAATAATTATCTTAGGCAAGATTCTTTTCTGTTTAGTTAGAGGATTAAATATCACGTGGTTACAATTCAGCAAATAATCCCAATTAACAAAGAGAACAAGCCATGCCGTTGCAGAGTAGAGGTAAAACTCAGTGGATCTCCATTTCTTCCACGGTAAAGGGATTTGAAACCAATGGTTGAGTGCAGTACTGAAGAAGGCAATTCCATATGATGACTCTCATCATTAAAATTGATAGCGAATCCTACCAAATAACGAGTCCTAATAGGTGATTCTATCTTTTAATAACAAAAAATTATTTTAAAATTTGACTTCTAAGCTATAAATGTAAAAATTTGTATTCTCTTGGATCTCAAGAAATGTTTCCCCAAACTTTTCAGGCTTCAATATGTTGTGGGGGACTGGGTCCAAGAAATCTTTATAGAAGGCCCAGAATCTCAAATGTATCCCTGATCACTCTGACAAGTCATTTCTCTCAGGGATCCCTCCACAACCTCCCACAGTGTTGGAAGTGCCGCCCCTTGACAAGAATCCTTCTAAAGAGTTGGAGGTTCACTTGCCATAAAGATATATTTTATAATTTTAAATCAACAAATCAATAATATAAATAAAATAAATATATTTTAAAATTTTGATATCTTTATATTTTAAAAATAAACAATAACTTTTCTATTAAATAAAAATTAATTAATTCATATTGTTGTGAAAGTAAAATAAAAACACATATTTATTTTGTTTTGTATTTAATTATGTTTGATTACATTTTTAATTTTATAATATTTGTTTTGTTTTATATTTAATTATGTTTGATTATATTTTTTATTTTTTATTTTTTATTTTTAAAAATATATTTCCATTGTGTTTTGGTTCACATGCCATTAAGATGATTCTGGGTGGCACTTTCATGGTCATAGCCCATAGACATCAAGTAAACATACATATATCATCTATGTTTGTTGTAGTATTATTAGATTTGGGGGAAGAGAAAGCAGTGGTTAGGGCAATGACAAAATCTCTAGTGAAACTAAAATGGTGGCTTGGTCTCAAAAGATTGTGGATGATGTAGTTTTAAGACTTGTTTTCCACCCATATCATAGTAGATGGCCCAATATCAACCTAGGATTATATATTGAAGAAGAAGGATCATTATTTTTGTTATGGTGAGGAGTGTACATCTTTGTTTCAATCATCCCATGGGGATTGAAATCTAAAAAGGCCACTTCATTACCAAGACATGCATTATAATTAGATGATTTACTTGATTGAGATGATACTTTATCACAAAAGGCCACCATTCTTGTAGGGGAAGGTAGATCTTCATCTATTTAAAGCTTCCATCATCATTAAATTTAAGTTTAAACTTTGTAGGAGTATGAGATTGTGTTAAGGAAATTGCATTTACCTTTAAGGTCTTAGGGTGTGAGGGTGGGATTTTATATTCACCCACAAAGGAGGGTGTAAAATCTAACGAACCCCAATCATCACCAAAAAATGCATTCGAAGGAGCAACACTATCCTAACCAAGTCTATTGTTAGTAGCGGAGGGTAGTGTTAAAGAAGGGATCAATCTACTTAAAGGAGTTTGATGTCTTACTTCTATTTTCAAGCAACTATCTAGAGTCTGGTTAGCTTCAATTATATGTACTTTATTTTCAAAGATGAACTTTATAGAATGATGAAGGGTAGATGGAACTACTCCCATGGCATGAATCCATGGTCTACCGAGAAGAAGATTGTAAGAAAGAGAATTCAGCATGACATGGATTAAAATAGGCAATGTCTTAGGTCTAGCCTTACGAGGTAATGTAATAGTACTTAATGATTGTCTACCAAAATTATCAAAGCCACAAATGTTGAGTTTATCATCCGACTGAATTACAAATCTATCAATATTGAGTTTATGTAATAAATCTATTCCACAAACATTAAGACCTAATCCACCATCAATCATAGTGTGTCTTATCCTTTTTCTATTCAAGATCATGGATATGATAAGAGGCTCATTTTCTTGTTGAAATTATATGGGAGGTAATTCATATTGATGAAATGATATATCGAATGATGTCGCCTACATACAACTAAACAAAGATACTACATCATTCAGATGAACAACACGTGGAATACTCACCTTGTGTAGAGCCTCATGGACCATTTCATGGTATGTAGGATATGTTTGTATTAAATCCCATAGAGAGATCTTAACTGGACTAACACAAAGTTGCTTGACAAGATCATATTCTTTACCAAAATGTAGAGGAAGATGAGGTGTTTGAGGTAGGATAGGTTGAGAAGGTGGAAGGGAAATGAGCATAGGCGGTGCTTGCTTACTTATATTGTGGGTGTTATATGTGCAAGCAATCATGTGTTGCTGCAACACATCTTTAACACCTTGATTTCTTTGAGAAATTTTCTTTTCATAATTTAGAATGTAACCCGGGGGAAGAGGTGGTGTTGGATCACCTTGGACCATAATATTAGGTGCCTCATGGACAATGATTTTAGGAATATTAGTACACTTATTCACCATCCCCATGGTGGGTGGAATAAGTCTATTAATGATGATTGAATTGATATTTTTTTTCTGAGTAAGCTCAACATCCATCCTCAAGGGATTTAATGTGAGAGACCTCTCTTCATCCACTAATGCTTCATCTATTAAAGGGAGAGCATTAGAATGAAGGGAGGGTAAAGTGTTGTTAAGAAAGCTGTTGATGATTGTATCTTTAGTGATGTCCAAGCGGTTTGAACACATAACCAAAGGAGAACTATCCATGGTTTTTACATCCTTAATGATGTCTAAGATACTTGGAAATTTGACCAAAGAAGGAAAATCAAGAATCTTCACTTCCTTAGTGATATCGAAGATGCTTGCACATTCAACTAAAGGAGGAATATAAATAGAATGACTCATGGAATCATCATGTACTATGGTAGAAGTAGAAATAGTATGTGTTGATGATTGTTTTGATGCAATCATAACAATAAGTTAAAATTCACATATAATGAACTGAAACTATACTTGAAAGATAAGAAGGAATCATTTGAGATTCAACTAATCCCAAGTCTACAATGGTTCGGTTGGTCAAGTTCAGTTGGTCAATGTGAAGCTGTAATGTTCAAGGGGCCTTACGTAGTTTAGGTTTGTTTGGTGGCTTACTGGACTAAGAATATGCAAAAAGGTCATAGATTTCAACAAGTATTCTATTCATTTGCATAAAAGTGATATTGTGCTGCAAGTTTTCAGAGGGTTTTCTTGAATTTTTTGCAGCTTTCTTCTTTATCTATTTATGAAAACTGTCTACTTATGGCTCTGTTATGCATGCTTCTTCAAATTTGAGACAATTTCCTTTAGATTTCTACGTTTTTAGCTAAATATTTCAGATGGGTTGGGAAAAGTTAGAAAGATCTACTCTATACCTCATTTAATCTACCGAAGGATCTAATTGTTTCTGTTATGCACTATGTAAATACTACAGTAATTTGATCAAATCCACAGTAAAAACCCTAAATGTAAGTTCTGAGCATTTTCACAAACATACATTTAAAATTGCAAGCTCTCAAAGAAAATATTTCAAAACACAAAGAAGGGCAGGAGAACACTCAGAAGATAGATGCAGAACTCCAGATTCTATTGTATTAGAAACGAATAGTCATACATGATTTACAATGTAGGAATGACTCTTAGTTTCATTGATCATACTACAGAGAACTTACAAGCTTTACAGATACAGTAAGGCAGCCAGACATTCCACGCGCACCTTACTGCAGACAAACAGGCGACTTCCTTCTTCTACTTCTAAACTATGCTAACTTGCTGTATGCTTCTAAAAGAAAATATCTGTTGTAACCCTTGTTGCTTTCCTAAAATCCCTGTTGTAAAGTATTACAGTGTAGAGAGGCACAATATATAACATTCTGATTGTCCTCACTACAGCAAAAACCTAACTGAACCCCTGGTTCAAACCCCTGGTTACAGCAATAAATACAGGTGAACCAGCTCTCAAAAAAAAAAAAAATCTCTGAGCAGTGTCAAATCTGGGCGAAATATTGCCCCTTCTGAGAAGTTCCAGCAGCTGGGCAATAACTTCTGTTTGTCTGTTGCAGTAATACCTCCAGCTGCAATTCTGTCTTTCACTTGAATGGCCTTGACTTTTCGCACTTTATCCTTATCTTCTTGCTCCTGAGATTGGATTTCCTTCCTCCATGAGGTCACTGTGTTGACTTTCTAGCTGCTTCCTCAACTGCAAGCCTGCAAGACAAGACAAGCAATAAGTTTCACATTTATCACATAAACAGTAGGAAATTAAAATAAGCGTTTAAATCCAGGTGATCGCACAAGATTGTGGAAATCGGATCAGAAATCCTCTCAAACGCGTCAAAAATGCGTTCAGACTGCTCAAAGCTCACGGGTCAACCATCGCTGACCGAAAAATGCCAGAGGCGCCAAAAAAAACACTTTAAAACTCCATCGCCTCATTTCCTGCCCATCGGCATGATTATCGCCATCGGTGCGTCAAAAAAAACATGTTGGTCGATATTCACTTCATCATCATGATATTCTAGAAATATGATGCTCTCCCTCCTGAAGGTTCAGATGACGTCATCATGATATTTCGCTTCTGCATATCGGGGAAAAGAACAACATCATCATCATCATCATGTTGAAGAAGAAAAGGAGGATATGGAATATGATCATGTTGCCGAGGAAAGGAAAATGATGGTGACGTCATCATGATATTCGGGCTTCATTGAAATGCTAAGGATGACATCATCGTCATATTCGTTAAGATCAGGGGATAAATGCAATATCGGGTCACCTAAGGAGCATGATCAGGATGATGAATGTAATATGACCCCTTTGTGGCCAAGGCAACCCTCTCGAAAGATCAGGATGATGATGAGCATCGGGATATTTGCAGCTTTTGTCAAACTTAGAATAAGACGTCATCATCATATTTGTGAACCGGATCGTGCTTTGGAAAATATCCTGTTGAAGAAAAAATGTGATGCTGATGAGGATCATCAGGATATTTACACAAGGTCTTACTTCATCGGCAGGAGGACTTTACGAAATATCAGGTGGACAAACAAGATCATGATGATCTTGACAACAGGACAGGATAAAAAATATGATGATGATGATCCTCATCGATTTATCATGATGACGTAATCATCATATTTTGTTTTCGGAGCACAAGGATGAGTTGAGGTCATCATGATAAATTGCTAGGGTGATATTGTAAAAAATGATCATGCTGTTTAAGGAATGAAATATCACCCTCTTCTGAATAGATAGGGTGATCATCATGATATTGCAAAAAAGGCGATCAGGAGGATATGAAGTTGTCATTATCATATTTCGAACTTCAGCAAAATATCATGATGATGACCTTGCGATAGGATTATAACATGCACATGCAAATATGCCGAAGGTAGATTTTCTAAGGGTGATCAGCATGATATGATAAGATTAGGTAATGTTGAAATATCATGATGATGCTCGCTATACAAAGACCGCTCGACGGGGAAACTTACCTTGACTTAAAGTTGATATCATCATGATATTTGAACCTCAGGATATTATCAGGGGGGGTTCAAATATGATGATGATGTTGTTCTTCATGTAACCAAAACCGAGTTTATAACATATGACCCTCCTAAAAGAAATCATGATGCTGACAATGCGCCTAAGGCCATTTGACGGGTAAAGGGCACTACCACCTAAGATTGACGTCCGGATATTGCGACTGCATGATTTTTATCAGGTGATAGACCAAGATCATGATGATCTTGACAACATGATGTAGGATATATAAAAATATGATGATCCTCCTGCGAATATCAGGTTTGACCAAAACTTTGACCATGCATAACTTTCACATATGGAAGAATTTTCGAGTGAAGTAAAAGGCAAACCTGCAAGGAATTTCAAGCTCTTTCTAAATATGAGGTCATAGAAACAAAATATGAACTTTGACAAACTGACCTCATAATGATGACCTACCTTATCCAATATCATGATGATGATGCACCTGACCTTCATTTTTACCAAACCGCCAGAAAGCAGAAAAAACACAAGCAGAAGCAAAAAGCAAACATCAGCAGGGGTCCCCATTTTGCTAAGGAGCATAATGGGGCATGTTGTGAACATCACAACAACTAGCAACCAAAACAAAACAATTAAATTCAGAGTGTTAAAGGAAACTAGATGAAATGAACTCATAACTTCCAACTATCTTTTCCTGCAAATTACTATTCAGCTTGAGACTCAAAGTATTCAATAAAGATGCATGAATTTCCATTTTCAGTTTAGTTGTGTGCATGTGATTAATTATCCTCATCTTGAAGATCGGTTGAACAAACTAGTGACTGACATTAGCCTACGTAGGTGAGGATATTCCCTCATAGCCGACCGGATAGAGCCTTGCTGCCAGCGAGCGTCTATAGCCCCGGCAAGGTTTTCGTTACAATTCTCCTAAGTAGAGCCCCACTGCCAGCGAGCGTCCATAGCCCCGGTAGAGTTACTTAGATGGCTTAAACTAGATTTTCAGTATAATCCACTTTATTTATTTATTTTATTATATATTTTTTTATTTTCTAATTTTGAAAGATTTCATAAGATATAGCAATTTGTAACTTCATGATGCAAGGAGTGGACACTTGCTGAAATTAAGCTGAGAATTGTAATGGTAGCAAGGGTGACCTCTGATTTTTCACCTAATATCTACACTGGTATGTTCAACAAACCCAAGGATTTTAGGTGTGTCATCGTGAGAAACCTGCTTCGAATCCTCAATCACATTTATTGAATACAAAACTTCAGAAGATGAACAACTCTCTACATTCATGACAGTGACAGGTTATGTGTAAATTGCAAATGGTTAACCTGAATATCCTAAATTATATACTATTTTGAATGGTTGCTAGTTTTGCTCCTTAATACTCTACAGTAAAATAAAGATCCCTGCTGAGGAGACAACAAACAAACCAAACAAACAGGCTGTACAAACAGAAACAAAAAGCAAAAAACAAACAGAAGACAAGCTATACAAACAGCCAACCCAAAAGAAAACAGCAGAAGAAGAACTGTACATTATCTACAGCATTTTACATTAAGAGAGAAAGGACTGCCTCATCCTGACCTTCAAGCCTGGAAGTAGTGTTTCAAATGTTGGCCATTAACTGGTAATGGCATATCTTCTCCAGTCAAGGTCTTAAGTCTAAAGGTGTTATCTCCTATTATTTCTGAGACTTGTAATGGACCCAGCCATAATTTATCAAATTTTCCATGGCTTCCTTTCTTTTCATGTGCTTTGTCCCAGCACAACACTAAGTCTGATATCCTAAATGTCTTGACTCTTGCTCTTTTGTCAAACCACCTCTTAACAACTGCTTGGTGTTTGGCAAACTTCTCGAGGGCTTGACCTCTTTTCTCCTCTAGTTGTAACATTTGCACTATTCTGGCTTCCCTATGGTTATCAAAGCCTAGATATTCATTGGCCAACTTCCAGGTTGGTATTCTCAGATTAACTAGAAGTATGGGATCAGTCCCATAAACTAAGTGATAAGGTGTGCTACCTAAAGCTGTTTTGAACTTGGTCCTGTCTACCCATAATGCATATCTTAATAGGGTATTCCACTCTCTAGGACTTTTGGCAATTAACCTCTTGATGATGTCTAATAAAATTTTGTTTGTTGATTCAGCCAGTCCATTACCTTGAGGGTAATAATTCGAAGAAAACCTTAGAATAATCCCATATTCAAATGCCCATTTAGAAAATTTTAAAGAAGAGAAAGCAGGGCCGTTATCACATACCAATGAATAGGGTGTTCCAAACCTGGTGATGATGTTTTCTTCAAGGAACTTGATAACTACCTCAGTTGTGGAAAACTTGCAGCAGGTGGCCTCAGTCCACCTTGTACAATAGTCTGTTACCGTCAATATAAATTTGTGTCCTGCAGAAGATGGGGGATTGATAACTCCGATAAAATCCAAGCCCCACTGTGCAAACGGTCTGGACTCGATCACAGGCTGCAGTGGATTGGCCAGATTTCTCCCTTTGTCTGATGCAGTCTGACAGGTGTGGTAACCTCTGATGTGACTCTTAGTATCTTTGAATATAGTGGGCCAGTAATAGCCCGCTCTCAGTATTTTGTGTGTTGTAGCTAAATGGGAACCATGGCCGGTTCCGTACTTGTCATGTAGTTATGTCAACACTTTATCAGCTTCAGTTCTGTTTATGCATCTCAAATAAATTCCATCATGGTTCTTCCTGAATAGAAGACCTCCTTGCACCATATAATTTTGTGCCTTAATCTTCAAAGCTCTCCTCTGAGAAGCCTTCATCTTGCTTGGGTACTTTCCAGCTATCAGGAAGGTGCTTAAATCATCGTACCAGCCTGATGCGTCTTGGGAATTCAATACATATTGCTGTTTTATCAGATTTGGATCCATGTTTGCTATTGTCTGCACCAACGCCTGCCCTCTGACCAGCTTTGCGGGAATGATCTCCATGTCAAATTCTTGCAGTGTGGTGATCCATTTGGCTCTTTTTTCTCCAGGCTCGCTTTGCATCAGTAGCATCTTTACTGCTGCGTCTGGTACTATGGCTCTAATCTAACTGCGCAGAATATAGTGTCTAAATTTTTTCACAGCCTTTACTAATGCGAATGCCTATCTTTCGATATCTAGATATCTCAGCTGTGCATCCTTCAGAGGCGCACTCATAAATGCTATGGGCCTCTCTTCATTATTTTCACCTTTCTGTGTCAAGGCAGCCGCGACAGAATGAGAAGATGCAAAGGAGTAGACGTAAAAAGGGCTTGTGTAGTCTGGACTTGCCAACACAGGGGCATTAGAAATTGCCTCCTTGATATCTTCAAATGCAGCTTTGGCCACTGGCGTCCATTCCATCTGTGCATCTTTCTTCAACATGGCATTCAACGGCTGCACGATCTCTGTAAAACCTGTTATAAACTTCCGAACAAAGTTAATTTTACCAAAAAATGATTTCAACTCTTTCCTACTGTTTGGTATTTACAAATTTTTTATGGATTCTATTCTATCCGGATCAATTGAAATTCTATTTTCAGAAATGACATGGCCTAATAATTTTCCTTCAGTTACGCCAAATATACATTTCTTAGGATTAAGGGAAATCCCATACCTTTCACATCGCTGGAGTACTTTTCTGAGGTCCTCAACGTGGGTGGATGCATCCTTGGAATACATAGTTAAATCATCCATATACACAACAATGCATTTACCTGATAATCCACGAAAAGCAACATCCATGGCCCTCTGAAAAGTGGCACCTGCATTAATTAAACCAAAAGGCATTCTTCTATACGCATAATTTCCCCATTTGCAAGTGAAGGTGGTTTTTAGTCTATCTTCTCTGTCAATTAAAACCTGGTTATAACCTGAAAAACCATCTAAAAAAGACATCATCTTTGTGCCATTTACTGCTTGCAGTACTTCGTCTATTGGGGGCAAAGGATAATTATCCTTTTCAGAAGCCTTGTTCAAATTTCTAAAGTCTATGCACAACCTGATGTCTCCATTTTTCTTCCTCACTGGTACCAAGTTAGCTACCCAGACAGAATGTCTGACTGGGAAAATTATTCCAGCGGACAGTAGTTTTTTAACTTCCTCAAAGATTAAAGGCTCTAGAATGGCATTCACAGGCCTCTGTTTCTGCCTAAATGGTTTGACTTCTTTTCTTAAAGGTATTACGTGAGTTATGATGGACTCATCAAATGTTTTCAAGTCTTCATAAGCCCATGCTATGACATGTTTATATTCTTTCAGAACATCCAGAACCTCTTCTCTGATTTTCTCAGAGCAAGCTTTCCCAATTAGTACATTTTGCGGATTTAGCTCAGTCCCTAAGTTATGTAAATCATACTTTCCCCCTTCTGTTTTGGGTAAGTCTTTCTGTCTTATTATTCCATCGAAGTCAAAGATATGTTCTAATTCGATTACTCCTTTTGGTAAGAAGTTGCTCTTTAAGTTGATCATATCTTCTTCGTCCCATGTTACCTCAGGTCTTTCTTGTTCATCAATGATTTGGGCCTCAAATGCCTCATTACAAGTCAAAAAATTAATGATTTGCTGATCCTCTCCAAATACCTGAAAGTGTGTAATGTTGTCTGGTATACTGGGCACGTTAACTAGCTCAACAGCAAATCGTCTTAATCCTGACAGTGCCAATGGTTCTAATGTACTAGCAGCAACTGCTAACGCATCTGGCCTGTGGTTCAGTTCTCTAGGAATGTGCTCTATGTTAACAGCATCAAACGAATCCATTAAATTCCATACTCTATGTCTGTAACTGATCATTTTCTTATAATTGCAGGCATATAGTTTCCTCACTTGTCTGACTACTAATTCAGAGTCTAAAAATACTCTGATGGCTTTTACCCCTTTCCTGATGGCCATGACAAGTCCTAAAATTAGGGCCTCATATTCAGCAATATTGTTAGTGCAGGAAAATTGTAATCTATATGCTGCCAAATGAGATTTACCTTGAGGATCTATGAGTTCAATACCCGCACCTGCGCCCTGTTTTGATTTGGACCCATCACACTTTAACGTCCACATGCCATCTTTCTTTTTCTGATCTTTTACCTTGGCATACTTTGTCCCTTTTATTGCCTGTGGGGTGTTATCTTGTTTATTCATGGGTTTTTCCGTTTGGTTATCTTGCATATGTGTGTTTTTAGTTTGCAACTCAGGAAGATGACTACCCTTGTCCTCTATTTCTTTTCCTAAATCTGGGGTCAGGGCATCTATATTATCCTAAACATATCTCTGTGTTGGATCAGGATGCTCATTTTTCTCTTGTGACTCTACCTTCCCTATGCACTTCTTGTATTCATATTCAATGATGTCTTTGCATATTTCACAATTCTCCTCAGAATGCTGCCTATCATGGACTCTACACCTATTTTTATATAACTTGCATTGGACTAGGAGATTGTGTGTAACGCACTCTTCCACCTCTCGTCTAATGGCATGACCAAATTTGTCTATGGCATTGTTTTCCTCATCTGAAGAATTTCCGTCAGACTCAATGAATAGTGCCGTTCTATTGCTGACACACTTCTTTCTAATGTTTAACATCATGATCTCTTCAATCTGCATCCCATTGTTGGTAATTCTGTAGACCCCTGGTTCAACCGTGACATATAATATTTCATTAGTTTGATTATACTCTGTTATCATATGTCTCATTCTGGGCTCTGCCTCTATTCTGATCTGGTTTGGGATGCCTCTCCACGGTAACCACATGTGTGAAAAGTCAGTAGCCATATATCCGTTTAATGTCTTGGACCAATCCCTACTTAGCAACATTCCATAATTTACGGGTATATCCACTACTTGAATGTCAATGATTTGGCTTACCCTAGGGTCTGAAGCTAATTGCACTTGTATGTTCATGAGTTCTCCTATCACGCTAACCTCGGTCTTATCTAACTGCGTGACAACCTTGGCAGATTTGGTGGGAGTCAGCCCGAGAGTTTTACATATCCCTAAGGGCATTACGTTGGCTGAAGCACCAGAATCTACCATGCAATTGTGTATATTCTTCCCACACAACTTAACAGTTAACAAGAAAGGTTGAGTATCCCTCTTATCCGCATGTATTACCACATTTGTATTGGAAGGCTGCTCAACTTTCTTACCCTTTTCCTTAGGTGGTGAATCACTACCAGGAACAGTTATATCAGCAGACATCTTGTTTGTTATGGATGTATCCAGGGATTTTAAAAAAGCATTTCTGATCCCTGGGGTCTTCAATAATTCATTTAGAGGTATGCTGACCTTAATTTTCTTTATTTCCTCTGATAAGTAATTCACTAATCTTGTTGTCTCCATTGCTTCTATCTTACTTGTTTGATCCTTTTGTACTGTTGTTCCATTATTTGTGTGCTGACTAGCTTTAAGTATGGCAGGATTGTTGCTAGCATTCTGATCTGGGGGGGTATTGATGTTATTCAGAGGAGTGGAGGTGGTGAAAGGTCCTCCTGGCCTAGGGTTATTCCTCAAATTGTAGGTGTGGCCTTTATTTGTTTGTTGAAAGGCCTGTACCTCTTCTGTTTCATTTAATATCTCATTTTCAGATTCAAAAGGAAACTGAAAAGCATTTAACACAAAGGCTGATTCAGGATAAAGACTTTCACAACAGTATGGTTCATCCTCTAGCAATTCATCCTCTTTCTCTTCTGCAGTTGCAAAGGTAAACGTTTCTAAGACTAATGCTGTGTCATATTCTGAGGGTACTACCTCATTACCCTTAGGAATGAGAAATTCAGAGGTAGGAGGCTGTACATCTACGTTGAAAATACTAGCTGCCAAGTGGAACTGTGGACAGTCATGCTCAGCATGGGCATTGGTATTGTGAAACCTGCACCAATTTCTGGGTGCTGTATTGGCCATTTGTATGCTAGTTGTTTGTTTTACACCATGATTATCTGTATTCTCAAAAGGAGAAGCCAGAGTACCGTTGTTGGGCCCAGTGTTCCATGTCTTGGGTGGCCTAGGTTGATTCTGATTTTTGTTATTATTGCCCCAGGTCCTATTATCTATCACTGGCCCCCTATTTTGCATTGGTTGCCCCTGACTAGGGCCTTGATGCTGATTGTAGTTTTGGTTCTGATTGTACTGCTGATTTTGATTGAGACTATAATTTTGATTTTGGCCTTGGTTGTGATTTTGAGGTGGATTGTAGTTTTGGTTGCTTCTTCCATAGAGGTTCTCATTTCTTAGCTATGTCACTTCGGTTGTTAATCTTTTCAAATGTGCAATAATCTCTTTGATGTCTTCCCTATCCTCTTGTGCTTTTGCCACAGTTATATCCCTAGGAAGTTGGAAGAAAGGCGGACCATTATTTTGACTGTTATTGGAAGTACTAGCCGTGTAAGGAGTTATAGCCTGGATTGGAGTAGGATTATACACAGGTGTGTAAGAAGGAACCGAATTTACTAGTGGAGCATGCTGCACAGGGACCCCATTCCATGGGTGCGCCTGATTCTGCACCCCAAAATTTCCTCCATTGACAAATGGACTGTAAGTTGTATGTCTCATTTCTTGGTTCACTGAGGCTGCCTCTTTATAGGCTTTGGATATTGAATCTATGTCAGGTTTTCTTTTGACAAACATGGCGGTTAAAGGATCCAAGGCAGCATAGTACATAGCCAACAAGGGAGCATCATCTATGGTATAAGGGGCTACCAGCCTAGAATAGGCCTTTTGAAATCTGTCATTGAAATTATCAATTAGCTCTCCCTCACCTCGTTTTATAGCAGCCAATTTATGATACAAAGCGCAAGGGTCAATGGGTCCTCTAAATCTTGACAGAAATGCTTCTTCCATAAGTGCCCAGGAAGAAATGTAACCATTGGGTAAGTTTACGTACCAGCTAGAGGCCTGCTCATTAAAGGTGTAAGGAAACAATCTACACACAACATCCTCGTGCTCTAACATAGCCCTAAAACATGCTTCCTTAAATATTCTAATATGATCTTCTGGGTCCTGATGCAACTGGTATTTGGGACACATCTTTTCCAGATTTTTTGGCATCTCATGATAATCATTGAAGAATATGGGAGAATTGACATCGAAATAAGCCATTGCAGGTGTTTGAGCTTGACTTGAACTTGCAGAAATACCTGGATTGATTGGTGGATTAGGATTTAAAGGAGGATTGAGACCTCCAGGAGTGCCTGAACCAAGATTTAAAGATCTGAACAGTGATCTGTTAGGACTTACAATACTACGGATGTTAAAAGGTGGCCCAGGAGGCGTTCCAGATGAACTTCCTGCTTGCGATATTTTTGGATTCCAAATTAAAGGGCTTTTACTTCACCTTGTATCAGGTAGTTGCACAAATATATCTCCTGAACTGGACCTAGACCTAGTCACTCTATTACTGTCGTTAGCCAGTTTGAAATGAAACCTAACTCAGGAACGCCCTCCTTCTAGCGCCAGAAAACTGTTGATGACTGTTTTGATGCAATCATAACAATAAGTTAAAATTCACATATAATGAACTGAAACTATACTTGAAAGATAAGAAGGAATCATTTGAGATTCAACTAATCCCAAGTCTACAATGGTCCGGTTGGTCAAGTTCAGTTGGTCAATGTGAAGCTGTAATGTTCAAGGGGCCTTACGTAGTTTAGGTTTGTTTGGTGGCTTACTGGACTAAGAATATGCAAAAAGGTCATAGATTTCAACAAGTATTCTATTCATTTGCATAAAAGTGATATTGTGCTGCAAGTTTTCAGAGGGTTTTCTTGAATTTTTTGCAGCTTTCTTCTTTATCTATTTATGAAAACTGTCTACTTATGGCTCTGTTATGCATGCTTCTTCAAATTTGAGACAATTTCCTTTAGATTTCTACGTTTTCAGCTAAATATTTCAGATGGGTTGGGAAAAGTTAGAAAGATCTACTCTATACCTCATTTAATCTACCGAAGGATCTAATTGTTTCTGTTATGCACTATGTAAATACTACAGTAATTTGATCAAATCCACAGTAAAAACCCTAAATGTAAGTTCTGAGCATTTTCACAAACATACATTTAAAATTGCAAGCTCTCAAAGAAAATATTTCAAAACACAAAGAAGGGCAGGAGAACACTCAGAAGATAGATGCAGAACTCCAGATTCTATTGTATTAGAAACGAATAGTCATACATGATTTACAATGTAGGAATGACTCTTAGTTTCATTGATCATACTACAGAGAACTTACAAGCTTTACAGATACAGTAAGGCAGCCAGACATTCCACGCACACCTTACTGCAGACAAACAGGCGACTTCCTTCTTCTACTTCTAAACTATGCTAACTTGCTGTATGCTTCTAAAAGAAAATATCTGTTGTAACCCTTGTTGCTTTCCTAAAATCCCTGTTGTAAAGTATTACAGTGTAGAGAGGCACAATATATAACATTCTGATTGTCCTCACTACAGCAAAAACCTAACTGAACCCCTGGTTCAAACCCCTGGTTACAGCAATAAATACAGGTGAACCAGCTCTCAAAAAAAAAAAAAAAAATCTCTGAGCAGTGTCAAATCTGGGCGAAATATTGCCCCTTCTGAGAAGTTCTGGCAGCTGGGCAATAACTTCTGTTTGTCTGTTGCAGTAATACCTCCAGCTGCAACTCTGTCTTTCACTTGAATGGCCTTGACTTTTCGCACTTTATCCTTATCTTCTTGCTCCTGAGATTGGATTTCCTTCCTCCATGAGGTCACTGTGTTGACTTTCCAGCTGCTTCCTCAACTGCAAGCCTGCAAGACAAGACAAGCAATAAGTTTCACATTTATCACATAAACAGCAGGAAATTAAAATAAGCGTTTAAATCCAGGTGACCGCACAAGATTGTGGAAATCGGATCAGAAATCCTCTCAAACGCGTCAAAAATGCGTTCAGACTGCTCAAAGCTCACGGGTCAACCATCGCTGACTGAAAAATGCCAGAGGCGCCAAAAAAACACTTTAAAACTCCACCGCCTCATTTCTCGGCCATCGGCGCGTCAAAAAAAACATGTTGGTCGATATTCACTTCATCATCATGATATTCTGGAAATATGATGCTCTCCCTCCTGAAGGTCCAGATGACGTCATCATGATATTCGGGCTTCATTGAAATGCTAAGGATGACGTCATCATCATATTCGTTAAGATCAGGGGATAAATGCAATATCGGGTCACCTAAGGAGCATGATCAGGATGATGAATGTAATATAACCCCTTTGTGGCCAAGGCAACCCTCTCGAAAGATCAGGATGATGATGAGCATCGGGATATTTGCAGCTTTTGTCGAACTTAGAATAAGACGTCATCATCATATTTGTGAACCGGATCGTGCTTTGGAAAATATCCTGTTGAAGAAAAAATGTGATGCTGATGAGGATCATCAGGATATTTACACAAGGTCTTACTTCATCAGCAGGAGGACTTTACGAAATATCAGGTGGACAAACAAGATCATGATGATCTTGACAACAAGACAGGATAAAAAATATGATGATGATGATCCTCATCGATTTATCATGATGACGTAATCATCATATTTTGTTTTCGGAGCACAAGGATGAGTTGAGGTCATCATGATAAATTGCTAGGGTGATATTGTAAAAAATGATCATGCTGTTTAAGGAATGAAATATTGCCCTGTTCTGAATAGATAGGGTGATCATCATGATATTGCAAAAAAGGCAATCAGGAGGATATGAAGTTGTCATTATCATATTTCGAACTTCAGCAAAATATCATGATGATGACCTTGCGATAGGATTATAACATGCGCATGCAAATATGCCAAAGGTGGATTTTCTAAGGGTGATCAGCATGATATGATAAGATTAGGTAATGTTGAAATATCATGATGATGCTCGCTATACAAAGACCGCTCGACGGGGAAACTTACCTTGACTTAAAGTTGATATCATCATGATATTTGAACCTCAGGATATTATCAGGGGGGGTTCAAATATGATGATGATGTTGTTCTTCATGTAACCAAAACCGAGTTTATAACATATGACCCTCCTAAAAGAAATCATGATGCTGACAATGCGCCTAAGGCCATTTGACGGGTAAAGGGCACTACCACCTAAGATTGACGTCCGGATATTGCGACTGCATGATTTTTATCAGGTGATAGACCAAGATCATGATGATCTTGACAACATGACTTAGGATATATAAAAATATGATGATCCTCCTGCGAATATCAGGTTTGACCAAAACTTTGACCGTGCATAACTTTCACATATGGAAGAATTTTCGAGTGAAGTAAAAGGCAAACCTGCATGGAATTTCAAGCTCTTTCTAAATATGAGGTCATAGAAACAAAATATGAACTTTGACAAACTGACCTCATAATGATGACCTACCTTATCCAATATCATGATGATGATGCACCTGACCTTCATTTTTACCAAACCACCAGAAAGCAGAAAAAACACAAGCAGAAGCAAAAAGCAAACATCAGCAGGGGTCCCCATTTTGCTAAGGAGCATAATGGGGCGTGTTGTGAACATCACAATAGTATGTTCAAATTTATCTATGATCTCACCCTCTTTCACCAATATGTCTTCATCTTTGGAAGAGGGATCCAAAGCATAGGATGAAGTAGGAAAAGATAGGTCCTCATCATATGCTTTAGGGATTAGATCCAAGGCATTATCATGATTTGTAGTAGTGGAAAAGGATTTATCATCATCATGAGATATATCATGCATAGGCACTATGTTATCTAAAATGTGAGGATGCATAATAATGAATTTAGCAAAATTTTCAAAATCCATGATATGTGTATTTAAAGATTTCAAACAAGAAGAATCCATAATGAAATGTCTTGTTTACCAGGTACAACCAATATTGCAATAAGATTGCAATTAAAGACCTACAAGTGCAAGAGAAGTGGGGTCTTCCAAAAATTTTGATATACTTGGTAACCACAACAACTAAGTCTTGCAAATGTAAGATGTGTAGTATGTACAAAAGAAGTTCTTAAATGATGTATCTACTTGAATGCAATAATGATTTACAATACTATTCTTTGATAAAGATGCACTAAATGAAAGACTAGCTAGGGCTTTTTCTTTTGGATTGAAAATTGTGCACAAAATATATTCAACAAGGATAAAGATGTAGTACAACCTAGTGGCCAAGGAGGCCACTCGATCCCACTTACAACCTCTATAATCCAAAAACCCATGTCTATTACATACTAATCATCTTGTCAAAATAGGATCAAAATAAAAAGTATATAATAGAGTGTCTCAACATCCTACTATCAACTTTTATAAATAACAACATTATTTAAGCCCAAGTACAAAATATATGACTATCACATGTTATGTCTCTTAATCATGTTACATTGTTTCAACCTTGTTGTCTATTGCCTTGGCTTCTTCCCTATTCTTGTTCTCTTCCTCATCATCAATTTGCATTCCTAAACTTCTGATTTGTTGTTCTTGATTTCCCTCTGTGGCCTGCAAGTAGCCTCCAAAGTAGTAACCTTGGTTGCCATCTATTTATGTTCCCCAATCTTCTTCTATTTCCTTTGTGTTGTTCTTGTTTTCCTTCTGCTAATTGAGAAGGATATGATATTTTTGTGCCTTGATGTATTCTCTATTATCGTTGTCCTTAAATGAGTCTACTCCTTGAACTCTGCCACTAGGAAGGATAGCTCTCACCTGACCATTGTTAGCACTATAGTTCTAGAATGTAGTTTCAAGGTATCTGTGCATGTCCTCTCTCATTCTTTCAATTTGATGTTGTATGCAGTACTTAACTTGGAAGTCTTTGTGATCCATGTTAAACTTTTCCTCATACCCCCTCCAGTCATGTGTCCAATGAGGTATTTGTTGAATGTGTTCTTTGTATATCATTGCACCACCTTATATTATCTCATTGAGGTTATCCATTGTCACCTCCAAAGTAACCACCACTTATTCAGTCAATTTAAAATTTGTGAGTCTTTGGAAAGCCTCAGTGAGAACTCTCTTTTTTCCTTGGAATTTTTCCTCATTTCTAATTATTCATAGGAACCACAATATTTTAGTAGACAGGACAAGCCAAACATGTTATACTTTTCATTTAAACCTTCAACATAACCACATAAAATTTCCTTCCAATTGACAAACTTTTTAGGAGACCAGTTAGGAATGTTTCCTAGAAATATTGACCAGATGAATAGGGCATACTCACATTAAAAGAAAATATGAAAACAATTTTCAATAGTCTTACAAATAGAGCACAAATCATTGTCTAAACCTAAGTTAAGTTTATTTAAAATAAGGAGCCACCTAAAACCACTTTTCTTGGGCTCAATGTTTCTAGACAATGCTTTATGATCTAAAGTGTAATTCCAAATAGTGTTACCATGCTCAAATATCGCATGAGAATTAGTGCTCATCTTGTACATTTTTCTTAGATCAACATTCATGAGGCTTAGTACCATCTTTCCACACAAGCTTTTCTATGCACTCTTCCCCAAGAATAGACACTTCTTGAGCAAGCTTGCCTAAAAAGTCCTTAGAGAGAGTAAAGAATGTTCTTTTCTGAGTATCAACCAAATTGAACTCTTTTTTAAATTGTTCCCATGTTTTAGGAGTGTTTTTATCCACCAAGTTACTTAGTACTTCAAGTCCAGGCTATTTATTCCACTTCTTGGAAGAGCATCCCTGGAGGAGAGCAAGAGGTTTACCTTTATGTTGCACACTACACCAAATAGATCTATGACCAAAAACAATATTCCTATTAAAATCAAAAGATTCTCTATTTAGAATTATATTTTTAGATTATTTCTAGGCTTTCCATATACTAAGAAATATAGCAGATCCGAAA
This sequence comes from Cunninghamia lanceolata, assembly GCA_027924645.1. Taxonomy (NCBI): domain Eukaryota; kingdom Viridiplantae; phylum Streptophyta; class Pinopsida; order Cupressales; family Cupressaceae; genus Cunninghamia; species Cunninghamia lanceolata. The sequence continues at coordinate 19,308,355 of BSBN01000547.1, forward strand.
GGCTTGGCATGGAAGTTCCCAAATAGGATGTCATGAATGTGTAGGTTAACCCATCCTCTACTTTCAGTAGGAACTGTTATGTCATAAAATGTCTCCTTGGGGACTTCTCCCTCTTGAGGTTTAGCTCTCGAGTCCGTAGAATGCATTTAGAGCATCTTGTGTGTTAATTTTGAATCCCGATGAGAAAACAACAAATTCTTATGGAAAATAGAACCTAGGGGGTGCTACTGAGATGACTCATGCCTAAAATAGAGGTGAGGACTTGTGCGCTTGCACCCTAGTCCTACTCTATTTTGGGTCAGGCCCTAATTTGAAATGTCAGTTATATGACCATTGTTAGGTCTTATGCCAACACTAAAAGTTTGAATTATGAAATTCTTAGCGGGAATGTTTGTAGTTGCATATATAACCATGTTTAGGTTTTCATTAGTAAACTAGAAGATGATTGCAAACTTTAGCTATACTTGTGATTTTAGAGCATCCATGATATTCATTGTTGCAGAGAAGAGAATTGTTATTGTGTTTGTGATTGCAGATTTGACTTCATCTTCTCATGTGATTGAAGAGCCTTCATTTATGTGAGATCTACACTTCAATGTGACATCTATTGTGTTTTCTATTATTTATCATTTGGATTTTGCCTCTATCCCACAAGGATACACACTCTTATCTAACAATGTTGTTCGGAATACTTGAATGTCTCTCCAAGGCTTGACTGAAGCAAGCCTCTAAATACCACAACCTCCAACCACACTACTTTGTGATTTTCAATTATAGGTACCGAGTTTTGTGGAGTGGAGTTGTAGACAACAAGGATTCATAATCCAAAAGAAAGAAGTGAAATAGAACATTTTCAGGACATAGATGCCTAGGGCAATCTCATCTCGAGTTTCAGAGATGGGAATCAACGTTATAGGGACATTCTAATCAGCTTGGACTAGACTAGGGCGCCCATGGCAGTGTTCTTCATATTTCGGGTGACGTAAATAGATGGAACAATGATTATCAGTGTTGGAAGGAGTTATGCATTCCATGAAGAAAATAGTGCCTTGGACTTGGGTGCCTGGGGCATTGTCCTCGAACATTCCAAATTCCAAACTTCAAAAAATGGTCAGTTATTAATATCTGTCCTTTTCCTTAATCTGTAAACATTTATAAGAATTTACCGGTTTATTCACTATTTTGCATAATTAGGGTTTTAAAAATATTTAAGAATTCAATTAATACATTAATTGACAAACTCTAAATTTCCACATTGTTCCAAAAGACAGCCTAACCTGTAGATGAATCCTCTTACAAAAGTGTGATTCAACTCGGTTGATATGTCCTTGAATGTTTATAGTGAAAGGAGGATTTGACCCTTGTATCACTTTCTCCCTTTTTCATATAAAACATTTTGCTAAACCCATGTTTTTAAATTTTGTACCTTGCTGAGTGTTGTGTGATATATTTGCATTCATTCACTTTATTGCATTTGAAAAATTACAAAAAATATTGAAAAATTTGAAAAATTTGAAAAGATTGGCATCTTAGGCTTGTATTTTGGCATAACTGGAATTAATTGGAATTTAATTTCTTTTATTTTCATTAGATCTAATTTAAATTACTGAAATTTATCATTTACTATTCACTTGCATTGCATTTTCATGCTCAAATTGGCAAAAATTGGTTGAAATTATGCATTTTTCATAAAAAACTAGTTTTGCATTAGCTAGGGTTTGTAGTTAAAATCTTGTCTCAAATTTTAATACTATTTTAAACATTCATTTAAGTCTGATTTCTAATTTTAGTGTTGTATCATAGTGTCTTTCTTGCAAAGTTTCATGTCTAGGGTTTGAAAACCTTGCATTTTCACTAGATTTGGCCTTATCGTCTCTCTAGAATTGCATTATAGGCATGTTGTGAAGGATTTTTCTGCATTATTTGACTGATATCAGGGTTATAATCTTCTTCCCCTCCTCAAATTCCTTACAGCACCTCTCTATTAGGCTTCTACATTGAAAATTGGTGAAAAATTGCATATTTTAGGTGTATTTTCACTAGGCTTTGACTTGGCATCACTATAGAATTGCATTAAAGGCATGTTGTGAAAGATAATGTTACATCGCTGGATTGTTATTAGACATATTATTTTCTACCCTTCTTGAAATTCTTCATAACACCTCTTCTTTCGCTCATTTGCATTGAAAAAAGTTAAAATCCAAGCATTTTAGGTCATATTCATACATAGCTTTGCATTCATATACCATGGATTCTCCTTCTATTTCATCTTTGGAGGATTTATTTGAGTACATTATGAATTTTGATAACTTTTGCAAATTCACTAATAAATATCCTCAAGTCCTGCACCAAATAGCACACATATATGGTATTGACATGTCTGTAAGCACTACATGTGATCTTCTTCAAACAATAGCCTATTTTGAAAGATTTCTCACTATTGTCGATGTTTTTCCTTCAATCTTGGAGAATCTCACTATTTTCATTTCTAAAAATAACCATGGGGAAAGTAGTAGTGAAAACATCATTCCCTCTCTCCCTTTGTTCCACGACGACATAATGGACATTCTTTATCGGACATATGAGACCGATATAGCCCTGGGTGATTCATCTAATAAAGACACTTGTCCCAACATAACACCACTTGGTGAAGATATTTTGGCACAAGAAGAAGACAGCATTGACACATTCCTTAACACTACTCCGTCATCCCTTCCTACTCTCCCTGATCAGGATGAAGCATTGGATGATGCAGATTCCCTTTGTGAACATTTGCTTCAATCTGTTGAAACTAAAATTTTACCAAATAAATAGATCATGGACCTTTATCTAAAACCTCACATACCTTGGAAAATAATGAAAACTCACAAAACATGGAAGAACAAACTATTCCTCACAACCAAGGTATTCCAACACCTTATATATGGACTGAAATGGGCACTTTTTGGGTTAACCACACTCAACTGGAATGGGTATTATAAAATCTCCTACATCACCCCATTCAATTGACATAGAAAATCATGATATTCCCTCTCTACTATCATTAATAGATACCTTTCCTACAAGAATAACCCCACAAGCTCATGAAAATGTGGAAGAGAGAAGAAGAGATAAAGCTTTAACCATTAAAGTAAAGATCAAGATACATGATGACCACTAGCTCAGTTGTCCCTATAGGTAAGTATTTCTATCCATTTACCTCTATGTTGTGTTCTCCCCCAAGATGTGTTATGTGTTGTTTAGGCCTCCTAGGATGACCCTTGATTCTCTTGTAAGGTCAAGGATATCGGGTGACTGCCTCTATTGTGACCCTTCATCTATTTGTATCATCATTCTTTTGCATTGTCTCCCCTCTAATTTCATTGTCATGTGTTGTGTCCAAGGGGCATAGCATTTCGATTGGTGACCTGGGGGAACCTTCCTACGTGACAACCCTAGGACATTTGTTTCTCTTCTCTTGATTTATTGTTTACTTTCCTCTAGTGGTTCTATCTAGATGGTGAATGATGAAAAACAAATAATATTAATACGGACCCAGTGTCCCTTCAGTGAGAAATAAAAAAATGGACCTAGTCCATACATGATGACGAGGTTGATATATATTATCCGATACTTGACTAGTAGAAACACTCCATGTGACATTTTGATGTTGTCTTATCGCACTCACAAAACATAATAATACTACTACTCCATACACTTTGTTTATCTTGGATATCGGGGTTAGTGCAAGAAGTTGGGTCCACTTTTTGGCCAAAAATTGGAAGTGTTTTCCCCAATTTTCATAATTTGTCACATTTGACCTAAACATTTGAGGCACTTAAAGATTGAATCTTTAAAAAATTTAGTAATATGAAATGTAGTACTCGTAGTCTAGTTTCCAAATATGTAATTTATTTTAATACCCAGATGATACAAATTGATTTTCAATAGGCATTTCTAAAAACCATTGTTTAAAAGTCACTTTTTTTTCCATACCATGCACGTGTACAGCCAACACAATTTGACCTAAATAAAAGTATTTTTCTAAACCCTTTTGGGGAAAGATGTGTAGTACACTGAAGTTTGATGAGGATTTTTTTTATAATTTTTTTCTAAATAATTTTTTTTTTGTTAATTTTTTATTGGCCCTAATTTTTGTTTTCAAAAACCCTCATGTAAGACCAACATAATTTGAGCAAAACTAATCATAAAATGATTTTTTTTTATTGTGTAAATAATGATGTGTAGATTGATGACATATATTTTTTTTTTTAAAAACTTTAAAAATTAAAAGTTATTAAAAAAATACAAACACCTATCATTTCAAGTTTTTGGACTAGTTTGCTCATAAATTAAATAATAAATAGAAAAACAAGTCCAATAAAAAAAAATTACATATTTGAAAACTAGACACTGTCATCTGTAATGGGTTTTAATTTCATAAAAAAAATTAGAAAAAAATGTCGTCGGCCATATAGGTAAACTCAGTCTTTTCTCTTGTTCTGTACTTAGAAAAAAACTTGTAGGTCTAAAGCAAGGGGTTGGCTTACGCCTTTCCCAAGACTAATCTTTTAGGAATGGGTACTTGTTCTAAAATGGGTACCCGTTCCTTTTGTATGGGAAAAAAAAAACACAGGCTTTTTTTTCAAATTCAAATATCTTTATAGAAACGGGTACCCATTTAGGATCGGGCACCCATTCCTAAATGGGTACTCATTTCTAAGTGGGTACTCGTTTAGGCTTGGGCACCCATTCCTAAATGGGTACCCATTTCTTTTAAAATGGGTACACGTTTCTGTCGAGATTTGTTTTTGCCCGCGACTTCCCCTCTATGTGGACCCAACTTCATGTACTTACCCATCACCTTGCTTGACTCTTTATGTGAACGATTGCATGCATTGTTGTTTATCATGATTGTATGGTTGCTAACACCTTTTCTTGCAGGAAATTATGTGTTTGTGGGAACATTTGGCAATCGTAAAGTGCATGTCACCTTTGGGGGGCATGACTTTTGTGAGAGCTTGTGTTCCCTTGTGTGCTTTCTCTCTACCTTAATATTCTCGATATCAGTACATAATATCAACCACCATAAGGTGGGGGCATATATAAGGTAAGTTGTCTGATAATTTTGGTACTAACAAAGCGTGTTTGTAAGCCCTCTGCAGAGGCAAGATGTTGTATCTCTGAGTGAGCGCACATCTTTATTTTATATTGTAATCATTAAGCCCTCTATAGAGGCAAGATATCATCCATATACTTTTATTTTAAGCCCTCTATGAAGGCGGGGATGGTGTATTTCTTGAGGAGATTGCAAATCCTATCATTTTCTAAAAGTCCTCCGACCAGGCAGAGTTGGTGTATCCTCCCTTAAGTGTGTTTTTAGTGATTGTTGTGGTGAAGTCCAATCGTCAGTGTGTGCCTGTAATGTGCCTGAGATTGTAGCGAACCTAGCGATAGGTTTTTTCCATCACTTGTTTGTCATGTTTTCTTCATGTCTTCCATGTGTGTGTATGGTGTGTTTGTTTCCAAGCATAGTTTCAAGACTAGTGGTGATGACCTCCTCCCATGCTTTGGGATTTGTATGGCATGTTTGTTCTCAAGTGTAGTTTCAAGACCGATGAGCTCCTCCTACACTGAGATTTGTATTGCATGTCTATTGCCATTTATGCAATTTCAAGACTGGTGGCGATGAGCTCCTCCTGCATTTTGGGTTATGTGTTTACTTTCCATGTACTTGCATTTGCATTTCATTTATATGAAAAAAATGAAAAAAGAAATAATCACTATATTCACTGTATTCACTTTGTTTTGTGTGTCTTCAATATTGTATTCTTCATGTTTTGTGTGCATGTTACTGTCTTCAATGTGTTTGGCGTGTTTGTTGTGTTTGTTAACCGTACTTTAATGCATGTATGGGCCTTGTGTTCATGCATACATTAAAGTGAGGGCTAAATTTTATGTCAGAAAACATCCCCTTGGGGGCTTTTCCCTCTTAAGGTTTAGCTCCTGGGTCCTTAGAATGCATTTAGAGCATCTTGTGTGTTAATTTTGAATCTCAATGAGAAAACCCTAAAGTCTTATGGCAAATAGGACCTAGGCAGTGCTATTGAGATGACTCTTGCCTAAAATAGGGGGGAGGACTTGGGTGCTCGCGCCCTATCCTGCCCTATTTTGGGTCAAGCCCTTATTTGAAATGTCGGTTATATGACCGTTGTTAGGTCCTATGCCGACATCAAAAGTTTGAATTATGAAATTCTTAGCAGGAATGTTTGTAGTTGCATATATAAGCATGTTTAGGTTTTCATTTGTAACTAGAAGATGATTGTGAACTTTAGGTATACTTGTGTTTTTAGAGTATCCATGATATTCATTGTTGCAAAGAAAAGCATTGTTATTGTGTTTGTGATTGTAGATTTGACTTCATCTTCTCATGTGATTGAAGAGCCTTCATTTATGTGGGATCTACAGTTTAAAGTGACATCTATTGTATTTTCTATCATTTATCATTTGGATTTTGCCTCTATTTCGTAGGGATATGCACTCTTATCTGACAACGGTGTTTGGAAGACTTGAATGTCTCTCTAGGGCTTGACTAAGGCAAGCGTCTAAACACCACAACCCCCAACCACACTCTTTTGTGATTGCAGTTTACAGGTACCAAGTTTCATAGAGTGGAGTTGTAGAGGAAGGTTGCAGACAACAAGGATTTAGGACTTGAAAGAAAGAAGTGAAACAAAGCACTTTTGGGACACGGGTGCCTAGGGCAATGTCCTCTAGAGTTTTAGAGATGGGAATCAGAGTTACAGGGACATTCTACATCTCAAAAATTAACTTACACTGGACTAGGGTGCCCATGGCAGTGTCCTCCGTATTTTAGGTGAAAATAGACGGAACAATGATTATCAGTGCCGGAAGGAATTTTTCATTTTGTGAAGAAAACAGTGTCTTGGACTTGGGCACCTGGGGCATGTCCTTCAACATTCTAAATTCCAAACTTCAAAAAATGGTCAATACATTCTGTTGTTTTTCTTAATCTATACACATTTATAAGAATTTACCAGTTTATTCACTATTTTGCATATTTAGGCTTTTAAGAGTATTTGAGCATTAAATTAATATATTAATTGACAAACTCTAAATTTCCACATCGTTCCAAGTGACATCCTAACCTGTAGGTGAATCCTCTTGTAAAAGTGTGATTCAACTCGGTTGATATGTCCTTCAATGTTTGTAGTGAAAGGAGGATTTGACCCTTGTATCACTTTCCCCCTTTTTCATATAAAACAAGAACACCATACCTTATGTTATTTCTAACCAAGATTTTCAAAGGTTCATCTCCATCCAAGGACTTAATAATCCATTTCGTTGCCAAAGCAACACCCTGCACTTTCAAAATTTTAAGCCCCAAACCACCTTCACTTTTCTCTAAACAACACCATTCCCATATAAAAGAGTGCTTCTTCCTATTTCCTTTACCATTAGACAAAAGGAAGCACCTTATGACCTTTTGAATAAGATTAAATTAAAAGTTAGAAAATAATAATATTGAAGAGAAGTAAATTGAGTAAGCTGATAGTACTTTCTAAGAAACTTGAATTCTTCCTACAAGTGATAGGCATTGTCTATTCTAGCTATTCAATTTATTTTCAATCTTCACAAATAGCCACTCCCACATCTATTTCAAAGAGGGGCAGATAGCAAAGGGGATGCCCAGAAACCTAACTTGTTCATGTTGGCCTCCGTATTTCCACTTAGTCTCATTTAACTAGATAAGGACATCATCATCTCAACAGAGCAGGATTGATTTAGTAGGAGAGATTTTAGCACCAGAAGCAAGGCAAGAGATGTCTAATCTGGCTTCTAGATTTATGAATTCTTCTTTATCTAACTTGGGAAAAAGAGCAGTGTCATTAGCAAATTGAACATTTAGTAGCTTGTCTTGATTAGGTAGAGTGATACCTTTTACCTCTCCTTGAATACTCTCTATTCTTAGTAGGTAGTGCAGGGCCTCAGATGTAATGAAAAATAGGGCAGGGGAAAGAGGGTATCCCTTCCTTATAGATCTACCCATAGAGAAGGGTTTAGACAGAGATCCATTAAACTCTACTTGAGCGGAAGCATCTCTGAATAGCATGTTCGCCATATTGCAGTAATGCTTAGAAAAGCCAATGGCTTTGAGCATAATTAGGACAAAGGACCATTCCACCCTATCATAGGCTTTTTCAAAGTCTAATAATAAAATCCCTTCCTTTTGGTTTGTTTCTTTGGCCCAGTATAATGCTTCCCAACTAGTAATCAAGTTCTCTAGGATATACCTACCCTTAATAAACTCAATTTGTGTATTACTTATTATTCTAGGCAAAATATCCCTTAGTCTTAAAACCAATACTTTTGCAATGATTTTATAGGAAACATTCAATAATGTGATTGGTCTCCAATTTCTAATATTAGATTTATCCCCATCTTTGGGAAGAAGTTTTATAATGGCTTTGTTGATTTCCTTCCACAAGGAACCATGTTTAACAACTTCTTGATATAGTTCACCCAAGTCATCAACTACCCAACTTAGGTTAGATTTGTAAAAATCCACAAGGAATCCATCAGCCCCAGTAGATTTACCATTTTACATAGCCTTAATTGCATCTTCTATTTCTTTTTTGGATATCCTAGCATTAAGTGTTTTTCTCATTTCCGCATCTACCTTCTTTATACATATTCTCTTGCATAACTCTTGATCCTCCTTGCATCAATCTGCATCATCTTCATATTTGAACAACTTTTCATAAAAAGATCTAAGAATCTCTTCAATTTCCTCATCCTTGTGGTACCATTTTCCTTCTTCTAAGATAGGCCCTATTTTTTCCTTCAAATTTTTGTACTTAAGAATTTCAAAAAAATACTTTTTTCTCTTATCCCCTTCTCTCAGCTAGTTCAATTTGGCTCTTATCCTTGCACCTCAGGCCTTTCTTACTTGTAATTACATTAATCTATGCTTTATCTCCCCTACCTTTTTATCAGATCTTCCTCATTGTGTTTCTCTTGTAACTCATTTTCTAAGTCTAAGAACTCATTTTGCAGTTGGCATTCATCTCTCCTCCTGTCAAGTGAATAGTGTTTACCCACTATTTGGAATACAATATTAAATGAGTTAATTAGCTTATTCTAGTATTGAATGACACTAGAGTTTTTTGCACTAGCCTTACATAATCCTCTTAGGGTTTTAATTCCATCCATGCAGTCTACATCCATTAATAAAGAAGAATTAAGCATAAAGTTGCATTCCTTTTATGTTTTAACTTCTTTATCTTGGTTCTTAACTGTAATTGTTGATTTGATAGGGTGGTGGTCAGATAGTGCATTTGGGATGACCTGCACCAAGTTGTTATGATTATCATTCTGAAAATGAAAATTCTCTTTATTAGCACAAAAGCTATCCAATATAGAGTAGATTCTCCAATTCCATTTTTGACTATTACACAATGAACACCAAATCCCTTTACTATTCTTTTTCATTCCTTCCAGGGGATCACTTAGCTTCAACATTTTCTTAAAACTCTCCTAGAAAAATTTCTCATTCCCTTTCCATTCAAGTGAATTACCCCTTGTTTATCCTCCTTTTGTTCTATCATATTAAAATCACCTCCTAAAACCCATGGCACATTCAGCAATTCATTTTCCATCCAATTCCACAATTCAACTCTGTAATTATACTCATTAGGGGCATATATGGAACAAAGACCAATATTGGTCTCACCAATCTCAAGGATTACCCAGACACATCTGTTACAAGGAGATTGTCTTGATTGTTTGATATATTTCTCCCATCTTCTATTGAGAAGGATGGCATTGCCACCCTTACCCCTGTCATGATTGGAGGAGAAAGCAATTGCCTCCCTCCATATAAATCTCAGAGTATTTTCTAGCATGAATCCAACAACCTTCACTTCTTGAATAAACAAGATATCTATATTCTTGGTTTTATTACAAAAATCTCTAAAAACATATTGTTTATCAAGGGACTCTAGTCCCCTAACATTCCAGCTAAAGTAGTACAATTTTTTCATCTATCTGATTTAAGAAGACTGTTGTTTGTTCCCACTATTTTAAATCCTATCAAAGCTCTTAGGAATATGATCATTTTTACCTTTTTTCCCAGGCTCAGACAAACTATTAGTTCTTCTTACTACTTTCCTTTTTTTGTTCTCTTCTTATTTCTTATTAGTCTCATCAATGGGCATGGTATTACTTGCAATATTTTTATTTTTATCTTTTTCCTATCCAAGATCTCCACTTACATTCATCTCATTTATTTTAAGGACATCCAATGCCAATCTTTTAGGATTTGTTGTTTTCTTTCTTATAAATTCCTCTGTCAAAAGGTCTAGCTTTTCTCTTTGGGTAGTTATTTCTATAATTTTTTCTAAGGCCAACTCTTGAGCATTCTTTTTTTTCCAACCATTCTAGGATCCTCAATTTGATCACATGCTTGCACCAGGCCATTAGGTTCCTTCACTAGGACACCAATGAGGTATGAAGGAGACCTATCCTCTCTAATAACCACTGGGGGATCTGGTTGAGAATCCATCACTTGGGATTCAAAGTAGGGTAAGTGCAAAAAGATGGGGGGCCAAAAAGTGGCCAAACTAATTTGAAAAAAATAAAGGCATAACGCGAGCGCGTTATAACGCGCTCACGTTATGGCTTGGTAATGATAAGCCACAGGCTCGTCATTACCGAGCCATAACGCGAGCGCGTTATAACGCGCTCGCGTTATGTGCTTCTATAAATAAAAAAAAAGCAACTCAATTTCATTTCTCCCATTTTCTCCTCTGCCTGCGGCCTCCAAACCCTCAAAAACGCGCTCGCGTTCTGCAAAACGCCAATCAATGCAAAAATCTTGTCAATTCATCGCCAAAATGCTGCCGCGACGTCGAGCACGCCAAAGAGGTGAGTTATCTTTGTTTTTTTGTTTGAATTTCTTTCTATATAGGTAGGTTTTTGTTGATTTTTAATGTATATTTCGTTAATTGTCAGGAAATGTTAATGCACCTCCTCCTCCTCCTCCTCCTCCTTAAAATCCACAAAATCCTGAGGAGGAAATACCTGCAGAACAACAACCTCCTCCATTCATTCCTCGACATGCCCCTGGAACACAAGATAATATAATAGGGCAAATTGAAAACAACAAAAAACAAATTGAAGATATAATTGCAAGGTTGAAAGATCCTTCCACTTCAAGCTTGCATAGGTCCACGCTTGCCGAATCTCTTGAGTCTATGTTAACAAATGTAAATTCAATTAGCAAGCAAATAACTAGTTGGACCGATAAAAAGAGAGAGTTTAGAGATTACTATGCAGATAAATTATCATACCAAGATGTCAAAAAATTACAAATTACAAAAGTAGACTTGTGTTCAATTTTCACAAACCCACAAACAAATCAACCTCCACCCATTACATGCAAGAGGTTCCCTATCCATTGGTGCAACAACCAAGCGATAAGGGACAATTTCAGGCAGAGGTGGTGGATGGTTTTTGACCATCCTCCATGCAATAACAATGAGGTCCCGCAATACTTTTTGAGGAAACTCTACTCCGAGTTTGTCCTCAATAAAGTGCCAAACTATTTTGATATGCGGGACTTCCAGGGTAGAGGTGGGGGCTCAGCACAGGATAGACCAGGGGCACGTCTTGACCCACAGTGGGTAGTGAGATGAGTAATCAGCAGACCAGCCCACGAGCATGTTTCTATCCCTTCCATTGTGAAGGAGAGTGTTGAGGTCGATACACTGAGGTCGATTAGTGCCTTAACCCAGAGCATCATAGAGCATGCCGATCCTGTAACACAGAGTGGGTTGGGAGATAGTGCGAGGAGTAGGGTCCCACCGCATACTTGCCAGGCTTGCGGGTCAGCCTGTGGTTATGACCCCATGGACAGTCAGGACGCAGGTGCACAGGCTACATCTGCAGCTGAGCAGATGGCGATGACAGATACCCTCCTGAGTGAGACTTTCGGCCTTGATACTCAGGTAAATATTAGCAAGTTTATTGAATTTAATTTATTAAATTTTATTTTTGAAATACAAGATTAACTAATTTAAATTGATGATTTTAATGAAATTTCAGGGTCATAGCGTCGATGCAGTTTTCAGTGGTTTTCCACCTACATTTTTCACTAGATCATCTACTGTCAAGGTATGTAACTAGTAAACAATTATAAATATTACATGTGAATAGCATCGTTATATGAATGGTATTCTAATTTCTGATTTTGGATGTTGAATAGGTTAACACTGTAGATTTCATGGCAACACCTGCCAGCGGTGGTGGACTTCAAAGCTTTACGGAGGTAATAAAATAAATAGTTTAATGAATGAATTGTACTTACTAAATTTTTGTATGTGATTTGTGTGTTTTATTGTGTGTACTTCCATGTTTAGATGAGCGTGTGTGTATGTTAGGAGCCATGATTTGCATCACTATTATAGTTTTCGTAATTGAATAATGTTGTTTTATTTCCAGATGATGCAGGCTGCAGATACACCTCCCCATGTTCATAGGGCAATGGAGCAGGGTGTGGCCTCTGCGATTCATAGCTCTATGGCATTGATAGGGGTATGAGGCAGATTAGTAAATTTCAATTTACATTCATTGTTATAGTTGTCTATTTTTGAAAAATCAAAAGATTATTGATTTGAAGTTTAATTTCTATCTGGATGGTTTCTATAGGACATGACATCACCAGGGCCTTTTCCTGCTACTGAGGCAAGCGAGCAGACAGATTATATGTTAGCGGTAAGTGATTATTTTGTTAAATGTTTCATTTTTTTATAACATGTAATTTCTATATATTAATATCTATACTTTTTTTTGTAACAAGTAAAGGTGCAGGAAGAACTAAATAGGAGGAGTAGCCCTCAGGTTCGTAGTAGACCACCCACATGCATGTCTCCATCCCCTAGAAGATCAAAGGCTGCTCGTGATTTATTCTCTTCACCAGCTAGAGGGGAATGACTTTTTATTGTGTTCCTCTGTTGTATGCCTATATGGCATTTGTGGACATATATTTTGTATTGTACATAGTTGACATTGTATGCCTATATGGCATTCTTGTAAGCCTATATGGCTATTTTGTATATATGTTATACTTATATCGACAGATATTGATGTATGCATATATGGATATTTGGTTAATACAAATCTTTTTTATTGATGGCGTCCATACTTGCATTATAAATCCACTTTTGAATGGATATTTGTAGATGGCTACTTCAAATATTTAAAGTCTGATTGTATTACATAGGATGTTTGCATTTTCTTTGATAGGCTTGATAGGCCATGGATTACATGATGGTGTTTGATGGAAAAGTATGGTACTAGAAGACTCTAGTTCATTCTTAATAGGCTTGTGATTGATAATATCTTTGCATGATCGCACTTGATCTTGGATCATGGGCATGTTGTTAGGATTTTGATTGCATTGTGATGTTTGATGGATAGGCATGGTGTAAGTGTAAGATACCCAACTAGTTCTACGAAAAATTTTCCTTACTTAAACACTTTTACTTGCTAACAATTCATCAACTACTTCAATAACATAAAGATATACATCAAGATAACTATTTGAATGAAACAACATTAGAGTTGGGTACTTGTCTTGTTACTTGATTCAATCAACTTGCAATGTCTTATTACATGGAAAATGCTTTCAATAGCATGAAGTACAACTCATTCAATGGAAATACAAGGACAGGCCTTGAAGCCTTGATGTTACAATGTCTTCCTTACTTGAGCAACATTTGAAGATTTGGAATGTTCAACCCATCACCTCACAAGGTAGGCGCATATTTGAAGGATTTATAGGTTTTTCTGACTTGGGCGCCAAGTTGAGGTGACCTCCTCCTGAAGTTGCGCCTTGTCAACATTAGGTGCCAATTAGAGTTTATGGATGCTCTGGATTGTTTCCAAGAGTAGGCACCAAAACATCATCATTATGAAAGTGTTTTAAATGCTAGGCGCCCAAATAAGCCCTCTGGAGTCTAGGCGCTCCTTTCATGCATTCTGTGTTCTAGGCGCCAATTGAAAGGAGTGGAGAACAGGGCAAGCGCCTTCCAAACTAGGTGTTTCCTTGAGGTGACAAGGACTTAGAAAGTGCGCCTAAGGTGAGCGCCTTGAGTGAAAAGGTCTAACAAACATCTTTGAACCCCCTTTCAAGGTTAGGCGCATTCTGGAGGTGGAAACAAGTAGAAGGTGCGCCTTAGCTTCCTTTGTCAATTCTTGCAAGTCTTTGTTGATTAGGAAGGTGGAATGCTTCATTGTAGAATGAGCGCCTATCTTCTAATGTCCAAACTACTTCTTCTGGCTCACTCTGTGGCTAGGCGCCAGAGCTAAACTGTTCACACAAGGGAGTGCACCTAGACTCACTTGATGTTTTCTTACTACTTCAACCCCTGGAAGATGTTCCAAGGTGTTCCCTTTTACAAGCACCTGACCTCCCAATTTCCTTCATGTGCTATTCCTTGAAGGTGCCAAAACTGAGCTCCAGTGCCATGGGATTGTGCCTAACATCTTTGAAGAGTTTCTAAGCCTTTTGCAAGTTGATATCCCAAACTCATCTTCTAGGCGCAACAGGAGCTTTCCAAAGGAGTTTCCAAGTTTTAGACGCCAAGCGAGGTCATGGGTGAATGGAACTGCGCCTTAGGAGATGACTGGATCCTAAGCGTCAGTCTGGAGTTACAGTGGAATTGATATGCGCCTCAACTAGCTTAGGTGCCCATTTGAAGTGATTCCTTTAACACTTCTCTGTCAATCTCAACTGCAAGGATGATCTCCTAATCCAATTTTGATCCTCTGGAGATGCAAATAGCTTTACATTTCACTAGGCTCCATCAATGATGATCATCAACCAAAGCGCATTTCAAAGGTGAGATAGGCAAGTGAGGCGCCAAACTAGTCCTTAAGACTTATCTCCTTCTATCAAGTCAATTTCAACTATGTGAGAGAGTTCTATTCTAGGCGCAAAATGGAAATGTTTCATCAATTGGTGCATCTTACAAAGCTCCCAATTCTAGGCGCCAGAGCCAAAGAGTTTTTCCCAACACATGCACCTGGGCTAGGAATTCACCTAAGAGACATCACTTAGCTTTAAAAATTTCAATCTATAGCCATCTGGTCTAGGCACTCCAATGGAGGATCCTTGAACTCATGCATTGGCACCTTCTAGTTCTAGGCACCCATTTTGGATGATTCATCCTGATACTAGCGCCCAAAATGACTAGACTCTCTTCATTATCCAATTCACTTAGAAGACTCAAGTTGGAGACTTAGTTGTCTATCCATGATCTCCGGAAGATTCATTGTACCTCTATGCACTATCTCCTTCAAGGCGCTCCTTAAAATCATTGGAAGTGCTCAGGACTTACCTTAGTTCAAAGCGCCACAATCCATTCCTTAAAGCACAAAGAATTCTCAAAGGTGCCCCTATTTACCTCTAAGCACTCAAATATCATTTAGATTCAAGGTGCACATTTAGCTCCAAAACGCAAATTTCCATCATCAACCCATCAAGGTGCATCATCTTCCCTTTGTATCCCCTTCAAGGCGCAGACATTCACTTCTTCACACTCAAACTCACTCTCTGGCGCCAGAATAGGTGTATAACTTCAAATAAGGCGCTAATCTTAGGTTTCTAAGTACTTAGTTTGATCTTAAGGCTATCCTTCCTCTAAGCACTCTCTTCAACTCCCTCACTGAAGGCCCTCTGTAAGTTTGGGCGCATTTCATCCCAAGGCGCTTCAACATCATCCAAGGTGCAAAAAACCCTATCCTAAGGTGCTCAAATCTTGCTTCTAGACCTAGGTGCACAAACATGAGATTAAGGATCATTCTAGCCACCATCACTTCCCTAAAGGCACAAAATTGGTGTAGATACATTCCATTTATTAAGGATCATTCTGGCGCCCAAATCTTGTCAAAGCAAAGGATCAATAGGTTCTCTCTAAGGCGCACTCCAGGGTTTGATCTTGCAAGACTTCTCACGTCAAAATTTTGACCAAGACACTCAAGGCACTAGTCTTTATCATCTAACCCTACAGTGCACTTACTCATTATGATATACTCCTCAACTTTGTATTCAACCTTGCCCAAGGCGCATATTCACTATAAGGCATTCTCACGTTGTCAAGGCTCAGAGGGCTTCAACTTGCTAAAGGGTAGAGGTCTAGGCGCATATCTGACTTGAAGCTCAAGGCGCTCCAACCCTCTTGCTCTGGAATTCCTTCTAGGCACTAAGTGACTTCTCCAATTCCTTGAAAACATTTGAAGTGTTTTACCTTCTCAAGGTGCTCCTTCGAACTTGACTCCAAGGTGTTATAATCTCAAAGGTGCTGACATCATCTCAACCAAAGGCGCTCAATGATTCATCCCATATCTAGGCGCTAAAACACTTAATCAACCAAGTCATTCAAGGCGCCATTCAGTAAACTCATCTTCCATGATATTCCTATCAAGGTGCATATCACTTCTCTCATGGGCTTTAGGTGCTCAGTTGAGTGTTTCAATACTACTTAGGTGCCAAATTCATTTTAATGCACCAAACACAAAGAGCTTTCAAACACTGGGCACTCACAAAGAGTCTTCCAACCTTGGGCGCTAAATTAGGTCTTTGCAACTATCCAAGGCGCATATCTTCGTTTGAACAACTTATGGTGCCAAGACAACTTCTCATTAGGGCGCTCAAAACACTTGTGTTTACATTTGAAGTGCTTTACCTTCTTAAGGTGCTCCAGACTAACCTGACTCCAAGGCGCTCCATCATCATCCTTAAGGCGCTAAAAACATCATCTCCACTCTAGGCAAAAACATCATCCAACTCCTTAAGGTACTTCACTGTCAAAGTCTGAAGGCGCTCTACCTAGACCTTTCCCCTAGGCACCAAAACTCCTAAGCACTCACCAGATAACTCTCTTCTTCAAGGCGCCTTCCTATACTATGATTGCCTCTGAAACGCCGATTAACGTGATGTGAGGGTGCAAAGGCTACTCCAATCCTCAGTGAGCGCCTAGTTTAAACAAGGAGAAATAAAGCATTCAAAACTATCCAAACGATCATCCCCTTCCTAATGTCTTCACTGCTCCGAAAAACCTTGGCCAAAATGACACCTAACAACTCCTATGAGCGCCCTTATGCCCTAGGATCATCTAGTTTGTGCGTCTTGTAATGAGGAGTTCATGTAAGTTTGGAATGAGCGCCTTGAATAAGTGTAAACTAGCCTAGAGAAGGGTATGTGCGCCTTGAGCATTCCAGAGATAACTGTGCGCCTAGAACAATATGAGTGCTCATGATGATGATTAACACCCTGATGAGACTATGAGTGCCTTGTTCAGGAGATACCTTGTTTGATCATAAAATGCACCTTGAGTCTTGAAGGTTTTGAGCGCCTAGGTGATTTGGATGTTGGGATGTTGGTATGCGCCCAAGATTGAGGTAAGTGAGCGCTTGTAATGGAGGAGAGCAATGAGATGAGGTTTAGCACCTCCAAGTAAGGTCAGAGGTGAGGTTAGAGGTGAAATGTGCCTTTGGACCATTCTGGCACCTTGGATGAAGAACCTATATCTTGAGCCCAAGAGGTAAAATTTGTGCCTTAGTGGATTTGGAGAGTTACAGAGATTAGAGAAAAGCGCCTTGAAGACAGAGTTGTTCAAGGCGCATGTGTGATTTGGTCAAAAATAGGCGCCTAGAGTGAATAGGCTTTCATCCTGACTTAATACACAGCCTCCTTCTGACGATTTTTGGGGCAGCAGAAAACCTTTAACCACAGGTAAATGCCTCAGAGCTATAAAAAATTGAGAGAGGTTATTGTAGAGGCACTCTACGTGATCTCATTGCCTCAGACGAAATGTTTCTAAGTGACATGGTTTTCGAGTAACATCTCGTCAAAGATTGCTGCCTTTTTGCACTTTGGACTCTTCAGGGATATCGTCAGTACAATGTAGCTCCGACTGTTTCGACATGTTTGGGTGAGAAATAGGACCATGCCTAGCATAAATGTACCCATTCAGACGCGTTGGAACAGTCAGTTTGGTCGCATCAAGAGCAGGACGAAAGTTACACCCCTTTGCAACTTTACACTGCCTCCTTCTGATGATTTTTGGGGCAACAGAAAACCTTTCACCACGGGCAAATGCCTCAGAGCTATAAAAAACTGAGAGAGGTTATTGTAGAGGCACTCTACGTGATCCCGTTGCCTCAGACGGAATGTTTCGAAGTGACATGATTTTTGAGTAACATCTCGTCAAAGATTGTTGCCTTTTTGCACTTTGGACTCTTCAGGGATATCGTCGGTACAATGTAGCTCTGACTATTTCGACATGTTTGGGTGAGAAATAGGACCATGCCTAGCATAAATGTACCCATTTGGATGCGTTGGAATAGTCAGTTTGATCGCATCAGGAGCAGGACGAAAGTTACACCCCTTTGCAACTTTACACTGCCTCCTTCTGACGATTTTTGGGGCAACAGAAAACCTTTCACCACGGGCAAATGCCTAAGAGCTATAAAAAACTGAGAGAGGTTATTGTAGAGGCACTCTACGTGATCTCGTTGCCTCAGACGGAATGTTTCTAAATGACATGGTTTTCGAGTAACATCTCGTCAAAGATTGCTGCCTTTTTGCACTTTGGACTCTTCAGGGATATCGTCGGTACAATGTAGCTCCGACTATTTTGACATGTTTGGGTGAGAAATAGGACCATGCCTAGCATAAATGTACCCATTCGAACGCGTTGGAATAGTCAGTTTGGTCGCATCAGGAGTAGGATGAAAGTTACACCCCTTTGCAACTTTACACTGCCTCCTTCTGACGATTTTTGGGGCAACAGAAAACCTTTCACCACGGGCAAATGCCTCAGAGCTATAAAAAACTGAGAGAGGTTATTGTAGAGGCACTCTACGTGATCCCATTGCCTCAGACGGAATGTTTCTAAGTGACACAATTTTCGAGTAACATCTCGTCAAAGATTGCTGCCTTTTTGCACTTTGGACTCTTCAGGGATATCGTCGGTACAATGTAGCTCCGACTGTTTCGACATGTTTGGGTGAGAAATAGGACCATGCCTAGCATAAATGTACCCATTCGGACGCGTTGGAACAGTCAGTTTGGTCGCATCAGGAGCAGGACAAAAGTTACACCCCTTTGCAACTTTACACTGCCTCCTTCTGACGATTTTTGGGGCAACAGAAAACCTTTCAACACGGGCAAATGCCTCAGAGCTATAAAAAACCGAGAGAGGTTATTGTAGAGGCACTCTACGTGATCCTGTTGCCTCAGACAGAATGTTTCTAAGTGACACGATTTTTGAGTAACATCTCGTCAAAGATTGCTTCCTTTTTGCACTTTGGACTCTTCAGGGATATCGTCGGTACAATGTAGCTCCAACTGTTTCGACATGTTTGGGTGAGAAATAGGACCATGCCTAGCATAAATGTACCCATTCGGACGCGTTGGAACAGTCAGTTTGGTCACATCAGGAGCAGGACGAAAGTTACACCCCTTTGCAACTTTACACTGCCTCCTTCTGACGATTTTTGGGGCAACAGAAAATATTTCACCACGGGCAAATGCCTCAGAGCTATAAAAAACCAAGAGAGGTTATTGTAGAGGCACTCTACGTGATCCCGTTGCCTCAGACGGAATGTTTCTAAGTGACATGATTTTTGAGTAACATCTCGTCAAAGATTGTTGCCTTTTTGCACTTTGGACTCTTCAGGGATATCGTCGGTACAATGTAGCTCCGACTATTTCGACATGTTTGGGTGAGAAATAGGACCATGCCTAGCATAAATGTACCCATTTGGACGCGTTGGAACAGTCAGTTTGATCGCATCAGGAGCAGGACGAAAGTTACACCCCTTTGCAACTTTACACTGCCTCCTTCTGACGATTTTTGGGGCAACAGAAAACCTTTCACCACGGGCAAATGCCTAAGAGCTATAAAAAACCGAGAGAGTTTATTGTAGAGGCACTCTACGTGATCCCGTTGCCTTAGATAGAATATTTCTAAGTGACACAATTTTTAAGTAACATCTCGTCAAAGATTGCTGCCTTTTTGCACTTTGGACTCTTCAGGGATATCGTCGGTACAATGTAGCTCCGACTGTTTCGACATGTTTGGGTGAGAAATAGGACCATGCCTAGCATAAATGTACCCATTCGGATGCGTTAGAATATTCAGTTTGGTCACATCAGGAGCAGGACAAAAGTTACAGCCCTTTGCAACTTTACACTGCCTCCTTCTGACGATTTTTGGGGCAGCAGAAAACCTTTCACCATGGGTAAATGCCTCAGAGCTATAAAAAACTGAGAGAGGTTATTGTAGAGGAACTCTACGTGATAGCGTTGCCTCAGACGGAATATTTCTAAGTGACTCAGTTTTCAAGTAACATCTCATCAAAGATTGCAGCCCTTTTGCACTTTGGACTCTTCAGGGATATCGTTGGTACAATGTAGCTCAGACTGTTTCGACATGTTTGGGTGAAAAACAGGACCATGCCTAGCGTAAATGTACCCATCTGAATGCGTTGGAACAGTCAGTTTGGTCACATCACGAGCAAGACACCAAAAATGCAAAGGTTGCTTTGTGCAACTTGACAACATTGACACTTTTTTGCAACATGACTCAAAGACTCAAACTGACCCCAAATGACTCAAAGTGACTTAAAATCACCTTGATTATAGAGGTCAAGGTGCTCCTTATCATTCATTCATTATGAGCGCCTTGGGAGAATGGTATATAGGTCATCATCATGATTGGGCGCCCTGGATCCAGAGTGTTGGAGAGATCATCAAATGGTGTCTAGTAGGGTGAGTTATGAGTTTGGTCGCATCAGGAGCAGGACACCAAAAATGCATAACATGATGATGTAAAAATGTGTACAAATGTGTAAAAATGCAGGAGGAAATAAAAAAAGACAAACCTTACAAATTAATGTGCATACTTACAACTCAATGTAACATAACTTTACAAAATCAATGTGAATACTTACAAATTAATCCAATGAACCAGCTGGATCTGCTCTACTCTTTATTGTGTCAAGTATTGCTTCATGGTCAGACTCACGCACCTTCCACAATATTTTGTTCAAAGGTCTACCCCGATACTTTATCAAATGAACATTGGATGCCACGACAAGGTTCGAGTAATGAAGAATCTTTCGATGCATGTCAAAGTCCTGAAATAGCCAAATATTAACACTCTTATGTGGGTACCTTCTAAGCCATGTTCCAGTAATAACCACTGATCCTGTAGGGTATTCGATGTTTTCTCCATCTGTAACAGGGGCCTCCAATTTCTTTTTGGCCTCAACACAACGACATAAGTAATAATCTATTCCCTCTTCATTATCTTCATCTGCAATAACTGCATATACGTGTCCTACATTGATATGTGTAGCAAATTAGATGAAATTAGTCAACATTACAAAAACACTACAAAGTAAGATGACATTACCTGGTTGAACTAGATGAAATTAGATGCATATATGTGCCCTATATTACCTGGTTGAACTAAATCTGATATGTGGTCAAAGTCAACTGACGATTCCATCTGTGTTAGTTCCAGTGCCGTCGGGGGTCGATACGTGTCAAGTGGGCTAAGATAACTTAACTGCCATTCGTCAACCCACTCCTTTGACTCGCACTCATCCCAGACTTGAATTGTACAGGAAGAACAAAAGCATGACATCTTTCATGTATGGATACTCCATGAACCTGCAATTGAGCTTCTGAAAGAGTGCATCTCATTTGATCCTGTCAGTGTACAACAATCCTCATATGGTGCAATGTTAGTATCATCTATCAACCAAAAAAATCTACGAACTAAAGACTTACCTTCATTACCTGGACCCATGGAAGCATTACACCACTCGACAATCGATTTTGCATCTGTCAACTTTGCATTGTCTTTATACTTTAACTCTTCTCGTGCTATGGCTCTTTTGATACATGCTCCTGCACCATCATGCTCCCCCTTTCCATGCCCGGCCTCACAAAAGTTCCACATATGTTGAATACCTGTAAAATTATGCCTCCTACTCAGCCAATAGAAATTTCGCGAGTTCTTGAATTGTGATGCACAATTATTTGACCATATGATATGCTGACTGAACGATATGCCCCTTCTAGCCAAATCATTATAGAACACCTGAAAGCAACCTTGCACGAACTCCGTAGAATGCGTGCGATCATCACTAATATAGAAATGATACTCCCTTATGATCTTTCTGTCATCCTCTGTACTATCATTCGCATGAATGAATGCGATGTGCACAAATATAGAAACCTGTGTGGAGTTGTAATATTATGATTGCACCTCACGCTGTGGCTGTAGACTGTAGTTCTCTGCAAAGTTGACGACTGAAACAATGCTACCAACTGGAAATGTGTCCTTGCATAACTTGAATTGCAAGTCCAACCATCGAGCTCTATGGGCATGTCTTGCATACTCATACACTATGCTGTCACGAAATATAGGCATAAACTGATACACTGGAATCTTTTCAATAACTAATTCACACCTCTTTGCTTCTTTACCATCTTTTGTATTGTATGCCACTGTTTTATACTTGCCAAACTCTACTAGTTCATTTCCAACCGCATGTGTTATTTCCATATGTTCACATATTGGCAAATGTTGCAAGCCACCGCAACGATGACATGTGCCATCCAAGCATAATTTCTTGTAGAATATTTGACCTTCCTCTCTTTCACATAAAATTCTTGATGTGAAGTCTCTTGAAGATGTTGGTGGGGCACATATGGCACAACCCTGCAAATCATTGTTAGTATGCATATCTAAACATATAGACCTATAAGCATCAAAATGGTTAGAAAATTCAATATGTAATCTACAACAACAAGTAGTGCGTGTGTGATTTATCTTAACATAGAAAGGTTTTAGCATTTCAAAATATCTTTGACAAATTTTAATTTGAGGATACTTCTCTAGAAATTTACCATAAAACTGTGTTTGAGTCTCATCCAAAAAATGCTTTGGATGTGGCTCGCGGTTCTGACTACCAATTCTCCTTCTTACCACATCCCTTTGATTCAGAGATACCCTTGTGTAATTCTTCCAAAAGTCTTCAATTAGTGACCTCAATGCTTCAACAATTGGTTTATCTTTTCGTGGTAGTCTCCCCAAGAACGCCCATAATTCATTGGCATTAGTGTCCTCAATTCTTTGGCGTCTTCCAACGGCTCTTGATAAAGTTTTCCTATTAATTCTCAATTTTTGACTTGTCTTTCTAATAAGATGAGCTTTCCTCGTTTGACTACTTACTATAGTCGATGTAATCACACGCCGTGTTGCATTACTATCTTTTGTGCGTGAGGTGTTACCCACACTCTCATACGCACTCATTAGATTCTTGACAATAGATTTTTCACTTGAAGCCTCTGATGTTCTCAACCCAAGAATCTTCATGATAGACTTATACTTTATACTTCGCATCATTTCAACGAATAGTTGACATCTTGCAGTCTCATTTAACTTTTCAAAGAACAATCTCCAAATCTTATTAGCATATCTTCTACAAGTGCGTTTTGGAATCTTACCTTCCATTGGCTGCAAAATATTCTCATCAATATCAATCAAATACTTTGGCTTTCTATGCAAAATTCTAGGTGGTGTCAAGTTAGGTAAATTCATCTCAACATTAGGAATTTCATCAATATTTAAATGAGATGGGTTAGATGGCATACCTTCGATCGAAGATGGAATAGATGACATACCTTGAGGTTGAGGTGGGAATGATGGCGTACCTCCTTCATCACATGTGAGTGATGATGTACTCTCAACTTGAGATGTGGTAGATGGTGTCCCTACATGTTGTCTTGCAATAAAGGATGTGTCTCCAACTATGGTATTCAAATCTCTCGTACCACGAATTTTTTGCATTCATTCTCTTTGTGCCGCCAATACCATATCTCTTTGTGATGGTTGTGGTTCCTCTTCAATTGGTATGTCTTCATTTATCGTGTCCAATTTCCTCTTCTCACGAAGTTCCCTCATAGCCATTGCTTTCTTTGCATTCTTAGCTTCTATCTCTTCCTGTGTTGGTTTAATTCTTGATCGTTTCCTCGGCATGACAGAGAATTTGTCTGTAGCATGATAAAGAGACCAATATTAGTTCCTAAGAAATGAATACATGATAATAGTGGGATTGTATTTTTTTTATGTTGTAAGGATTTATTCTTGTATAGTTTGACATCATGGTATGAACTAAGGTTTGTTTATTACACATAATTATTAAATGGCCCAAGTGTAGAAAATATACATGGCATCATGTGAGATTGTAGGTTGCTTTCTTGATTGGAAATGTGTCTATTTTAAACATGTATGATAAAGCATGATAAAGTGATTCAATCCGAAATAAGGAAAATGTAAAGAACATGCATGTAAAGACTTGACATACCTAAAAAATGAAGAATTGAATGGAGAGAGTACCCAATTATGTAGTGTTTTTATCTTCTTGCATCAAACTCCTCAACAATTTGAGTTTTTCACCACTTGCTTCCTTTTCAATGTTAAATTCTTAAAATTGAATCAAAATTAACATTGCAATACTACAAAAATTGAAACTTGTATAGATATATATCAAATTTGGTTTGAAAACTATGTTATTTCCTCCTTCTCAAGTTGGCAAAGCAGAAAAGGTGGTGGAAAGATCATGCAAAGGTGGTACAATGTGTCAAATGTGCATGTGAACTTCCCAATAGCATGAAAGCACTTCTTTTTTGTCGGAGCACACGCAGAATCAGTAAGAAAACAGAGCATGTGGGCCTGGATCACGGGGGTAACCACTTTTTTACTATTTCAATAGAAATACAAAGCGCTCACTCGCGCTATAACACGCTCGCGTTTTGTCCTGCTATAGATCTCTAAACCCTAAACCCTCAACTCTGATCCCTTGACCCTCAACCCTCAATGTCAAATCCTAATCCCTCAACCCTATCCCTAAACCCTCAACCCTCAATGTCAAATCCTAATCCCTCAACCTCAACCTTGTCCCTAAACCCTAATCCCTTCAACCTCAACCCTATCCCTAAACCCTTGACCCTCGAACCTCAGCCCTCGACGTCAAACCCTAATCCCTTGATGCAGAGTGAAACCAGTTGAACATTAACACAGGTGAAAAAATCCTTGAAAGTCCACAAAATAACCTTTACAGTGTATATCGGCAAGACAATTTAAATGTCACACCGAAATGTACCTATTCTTGCCTATCGGCAAGACAATGGCTATCGGCAACCACCTTTCTCTCATCAACCGATGAGGTAACTCATGCCGACATATGTTACATTGGCCACACTTTCCCGTCGTCTTCCTGATCGGAGAGAACATAACTGTCGGGGAACTCTTTAAGTCTCCTGCTGATGCTATCGGTTACGCCGATAGACTTACCATCGACAAGACTTCTTGAATCTCACCCCAATCGGTGAGAGATCCTACCATTGGTCCAAACCAACTTTCTTATGCCGATGGCATTACTCACACCGATATACATTGCTTCTCTTTCGTCGGTCTGACTTAGACTATCGGCGTAACTTAATCCTCGTCGTCCGATATCAAACTTTACGCCGATGCACATCCTCCGCTTTACCTTTGTCGATGTGACTAAGACCATCGGTGGGACTCTTCGCCCATCTTCCGACAATACAACTCTTACCGATAACTCAACATAATGCTTCATCTTCGGTAAGACATTACCATTTGTCACCTCGACACAAACACGATCGGCAAGATTAATGTTATCGGTTCAATGCACCTTTGTCTACCCGATAGACATAGTCAATCCGATGACTTCTCCATACATTGCTCGACTTATTCTTCCGGTCCTCCTTACTGTTTCCACCGGTCATTTCTTGCATCGTTCAGAATGCTTATTCTAAAAACCTCACATACAACAATGATATTCAAATGGAAGATACAAACTCTCCTCACAAACATTCATTGTATACACATAAAGTGCTAATTCCTTCTCTGCACATTGTAACCAAACATAACACACAGAAACACTAAAACTACATAACAGAAATAAATCTAACTACATGGAGGTCATTCCACTGATTTCAAAGAAATCCACCAGTGGAATGACTCCAATCGGTATCACTGTAGTTTGACCAGAAAACACAGAATTTCTTTATTCCTTCTGCTTCAGAATAAAATACAATTTCTCTCTCTATTCGTTCACTCCCCTCTACATGAACAGAGACCAACAATATAAAGACTCTCAATTGACAGTTACACACGGTGGAAGGTGAATCACCTATAACCACCCTGCTAATCGGTTACAAACCTTTCAGACATTCAGTTCGGTTACAAATGGTAATGATACGTACACAAACTACTCAACATTATGCCGTTACTTGGCCAAATTCTAATCCCTCAACCCTTCACTCTAATCCCTCAACCCTAAACCCTATCCCTAAACCCTCAACACTATACCTTAAACCCTAATCCCTCAACCCTAACCCTAAACCTTGTCCCTAAACCCTAATCCCTTCAACCTCAACCCTATCCCTAAACCCTTGACCCTCGAACCTCAGCCCTCGACGTCAAACCCTAATCCCTCAACCCTTAACTCTAATCCCTCATCTCTCAACCCTAACCCTAAACCCTCAACCCTCAACATCAAACCCTAATCCCTCAACCCTCAACCCTAATCTGTCATCTGTCATCCCTCCACACTCTACTTTAACCCTAATTCCTCGACCCTCGACCCTCAAACCTCAACCCTCAACCCTCAACATCAAACCCTAATCCCTCAACCCTTAACTCTAATCCCTCAACCTTCAACCCTGATCCTAAACCCTAAACCCTCAACGCCAAATTCTAATCCCTCAACCCTTCACTCTAATCCCTAAACCCTAAACCCTATCCCTAAACCCTCAACACTATACCTTAAACCCTAATCCCTCAACCCTAACCCTAAACCTTGTCCCTAAACCCTAATCCCTTCAACCTCAACCCTATCCCTAAACCCTTGACCCTCGAACCTCAGCCCTCGACGTCAAACCCTAATCCCTCAACCCTTAACTCTGATCCCTCATCTCTCAACCCTAACCCTAAACCCTCAACCCTCAACATCAAACCCTAATCCCTCAACCCTCAACCCTAATCTATCATCCGTCATCCCTCCACACTCTACTTTAACCCTAATTCCTCGACCCTCAACCCTATCCCTAAACCCTTGACCCTCGAACCTCAACCCTCACCCTCAACATCAAACCCTAATCCCTCAACCCTTAACTCTAATCCCTCGACCTTCAACCCTGATCCTAAACCCTAAATCCTCAATGCCAAATTCTAATCCCTCAACCCTTCACTCTAATCCCTCAACCCTAAACCCTATCCCTAAACCCTCAACACTATACCTTAAACCCTAACCCTAAACCTTGTCCCTAAACCCTAATCCCTCAACCCTCAACCCTAATCTGTCATCCGTCATCCCTCAACTCTAATCCCTCATTCCTAAACCCTAAACGCTATCCCTATTCCTAGACCCTCAACAGGCTCGATACTATACCTTAAACCCTAATCCCTCTACCATCGACACTCTTATTTAACCCTAATCCCTTGACCATTAACCCTATCCCTCAACCTCAACCCTCAACCCTCAACTCTCAACATTAAACCCTAATTCATCAACCCTAAACCCTAATCCCTCAAACCTAAACCCTATCCCTAAACCATCAACCCTCAACACTATACGTTAAACCCCAATCCCTCAACCCTCAACCCTAAACCTTATCCCTAAACCCTAATCCCTCAACCCTCAACCCTAATCCCTCATCCCTCAACTCTAATCCCTCATCCCTAAACCCTAAATTCTATCCCTATTCCTAAACCCTCAACAGACTCGATACTATACCTTAAACTCTAATCCCTTATCCCTAAACCCTCCAACCCTATCCCTAATCCTTACACCCTCCACACTCTACTTTAACCCTAATCCCTTCAACCTCAACCCTATCCCTAAACCCTTGACCCTCGAACCTCAACCCTCAACCCTCGACGTTAAACCCTATTCCCTCAACCCTTAACTCTGATCCCTCATCTCTCAACCCTAACCCTAAACCCTAAACCCTCAACCCTCAACGTCAAATCCTAATCCCTCAACCCTAAACCCTATCCCTAAACCCTCAACACTATACCTTAAACCCTAATCCCTCATCCCTCAACCCTAAACCTTATCCCTAAACCCTAATCCCTCAACCCTCAACCCTAATCTGTCATCCCCCAACTCTAATCCTTCATCCCTAAACCCTAAATGCTATCCCTATTCCTACACCCTCAACAGAATCGATACTATACCTTAAACCCTAATACCTTATCCCTAAACCCTCCAACCCTATCCCTAATCCTTATACCCTCCACACTCTACTTTAACCCTAATTCCTCGACCCTCAACCCTATCCCTAAACCCTTGACCCTCGAACCTCAACCCTCAACCCTCAACGTCAAACCCTAATCCCTCAACCCTTAACTCTGATCCCTCGACCCTCAACACTATACCTTAAACCCTAATCCATATCCCTCAACCCTTAACCCTTAAAACTTAAACCCTATCCCTACACCCTCAACACTTGACACTATATCTTAAGCCTTAAACCCTCATCCCTAAAGCCTCAACCCTCAATCCTTAAACCTTAAACCCTAAACCCTATCCCTAATCCCTCTACCCTCAACACTCTAACCCTAACCTCGATATTAAATGCTAATCCGTCAACCCTAAACCCTAATCCTAAACCCTCAACCCTCAACCCTCAACACTATACCTTAAACCCTAATCCCTCAACCCTCAACCCTAAACCTTATCCCTAAACCCTAATCCCTAAACCCTCAATCCTAATCCATCATCCCTCAACTATAATCCCTCATCCCTAATCCCTAAATGCTATCCCTATTCCTAAACTCTCAACAGACTTGATACTATACCTTAAACCCTAATCCCTTATCCCTAAACCCTCCAACCCTATCCCTAATCCTTACACCCTCCACACTCTACTTTAACCCTAATCCCTCGACCCTAAACCCTATCCCTAAACCCTTGACCCTTGAACCTCAACCCTCAACCCTTAATGTCAAACCCTAATCCCTCAACCCTTAACTTTGATCCCTCGACCCTCAACCGTAATCTGTCATCCCTCATCCCTAAACCTTAAACGCTATCCCTATTCCTAGACCCTCAACGGGCTCGATACTATACCTTAAACGCTAATCCCTTATCCGTAAACCTTCCAACTCTATCCTTTATGCCTTAACCCTCATGATGAATAGCCTTGAATGTAAAAAAATTTGAGTGGGACATAATGCGAGCGCGTTATAACACGCTCGCGTTATGTCAAACATGGAAAAAGACAGACTTGCGGGAAAAAATGTAAGGCAAGAAATAACGCGAGCGCGTTATAACGCGCTCGCGTTATTTCTTGCTTTGGGAATCCCAAGCCTTGGGCTTGGGATTTGCTTTGGATTTCCAACCCAAAGGCTTGGAGTGCCTTATGAACAGTCACAGACGTGTTTTTCTGTATTCTTCAAAATTTCACATAATTTCGTTCGTGCTAACCCTCAGATTTGCACGTGTTTCAAGGTTGAACAAGTTGAACACATGGGTAATGTTAGGCTTTCTCTTAGCTATTTGACGATGTGATTTTTTTCACATTTTAACAATGTTAAGCCTTTCATCTTTAATTTCTTTTGTTTGTGTGTCCGTTTTTATGCAAAAACCACTGTTTGGTCTTTTTTTCATTGTAAAATAACTATTCATTCAAATTTCAAAAAAATTACATATTTAGAAACTAGACTCCATTCTACAAATATTAAAAAAATAAAAAATGATTTTCAATTAGTTTTCAAAATTTATAGGGGTAGCACGGCCAAAATTCTGTTTTTTAGGATGTGTCCACTTTAAAAATTAGTAAAAAATCAAATATTCATCAAAAAATTATTAGAAAAATCAGGCATAAACTACATGCTATTAGCTAATTTCTCACTAAAGCGATTTTAAAAATACCAAAAAAAAGTTGACCTTTTGAGGGAGCCACAAAACATGCTATGTTATGTTTTTTTGACAGAAATAACACCAATTTCTGTGGCTCCCTCTTTTGAACCCCTTAATCTATGCCATTTTCAAAACAAAATAGTAGTTTAGAAAGTAGACTCAGAGCACTACGAACATTATTTTGGTTGCATCTCTAAATTTTGAGTGTAACTATGCTCAATTTCTCATCCAAGGCCAGTATTTCCTGATTTCAGAAAAAAAGTGGCCACTTAAGACCCCTTTTTGGCCCCCCATCTTCTTGCACTTACCCAGTAGGGATTTTCAAATAAGATATTGTCACTATCCTTATGAACCACCTCTATACCTTCAGGGTTGTCTTCTTGAGTTTCACTTGAATCATGCATATCAGAGTACTTGAGGATTTCACTGACCTCTGCTACATCCTCTAACTCTACGGGAATATTTTTATCCAACTTATTATCAAACATCTCTGAGATGGTAGGTAACCCAGAATCTCCCTTACTTACCCTACCACCAGAGATAATGTTTCCAACAATTTTATCATCAAGATCATCAACACTTGGGGGCATAAATATAGGCCCAAAATTACAAAGTGGTTTCGGCATCGGGTTACTCCCCTCAACACTAGAGGTATTTAGGTTAGGGCTAGGCATTTCCTCATAGTTGTTATTCAAAACCCTAGTTTCCATATTTAGGTCAGCTATGTTTCTCCTTGAATTTAAAAAGGGGCAATCTTTTTTTCTGATGTCCATCCATTTTATATAAAAAACATGTGTTGAGGCAACCAAGCCCCACCACATCACAAACAACAATTTTGTTCTCCAATTGAATTTCCAGTATTCCAGGGACTTGAATCCGTATGTTTAAAGAAACTAATATTCTTGCATCCATGTGGGGCAATGTTGCCCTTGTTTGATCTATTTTAATGATTTTTTCAAAAGTTTTTACTACTTGAGGTAGGAAGCCCCACATTTGAATAGGGACATTCTTGATAACTATCCACCTCAGTATTGAACAAAACTAAATCTCTTGGTTTGTAGTTTTAGGGGCCTAGGGGAATGCCTTGAAAAGGGATTGGCCAATATTCTAGAAGTTACGTTCAACCACCCTCTTTTGCATATTGTGGTTTCTAATAAAAATGATAAACAAACAATGTTGAATCATTCTGCAAAAAGAAAATTGAATTCCAAGCTTTCTACCCCAAATGGACACTAGCCAATTATCGAAAAAATATCTTGAAGTCAATTTATCAATGTTAATACACGTAAAAGAAATAACCACTTTTTTCAATATCTTCTTTTCATTTTTAATGGCTTTCTGCATTTCATCGTTAGGGCACAAAATAACTTTTCTGTGCAATGAGAGAGTCATGTTTTTGGCTTTCTCTTCCCTCGTATCTGCGTTTCCTTTCACCAAAGACTCCATAGTCGATTCTAGGCAGTTGCTGGACCTCGAAACCAACATTTTCCCCTAGAGTTTTGGCATCATCTCTATTAACAACCTCCCTATAACTCTTGCTCTTCACCTCCTCTTTTTCATTACTTGTCTCTACTTTCTCCTCCATAAATTCTCCAACCATCACATTAATGATCATCCTATGGGGAGTTAATTTCCAAGCAATACCCGAGTATTTACCAGACTATAGTGACACCAGGTGGCACTAGAGGATGAGTGGGAAGAAGTTTCAAACTAACAATGACAATACTACTAATTTTTAACATATAACAAGAAAATTAAAAAATATATGCATTGATATAAACCCTATGTACTAGCTTTAGAACTCAAATACACCAAGAAATCCAATGACAACAAATGATAAATAAAGATCATCCAAGGCAAACAGAGAGCCCAACCAGGTTGTTCATGGAGGAGCAATCAAACCCTTGAACAACCTCTAGGCTCTTTTTTCTTTTTCTTTTTTTTTAGACTAGCTAGGGTTTACTATTAAACCCTAGATTTTAAATGCTCACCTCTAGACGAATTTTTTTTTATATAAGTCTTATTTTTTAACACAAATGAAATTTATGACATGATATAGCAATGAAAGATCAGATTTTAAATGTTTACAACAGCACAGAAATATGAAAAAAGCTTTTAATTACAAACCCTAGGTTTTGAATTTGACTACATTTGTCAAAAATGCAAGCTTTTGAAAAAAACCCTAGCAAATGAGAGCTTCAAATGCAAGATGAAACACCATGAAATGATTATCTACTGTAATTTAAATCATATCTGATGAAAAATCAGAAATTTAAATCTTTCTATGATTATTTACAACATATGCAATGAAAACAATGCATAAATATGCCTTTTTGCAAGCCTAAACTGCTTGATTTTTTACTTTTTTCAATGCAAGAAAATGCAAGAATGCATTAAGAAAGAAAGGATTACATGATATATCAACTTAAAACCCTTTCATCAATCCAATAATGTAACAATATTTAAAACAACACACTAATATACAAACCCTAGGTTGAAGATTCGCTAGATTTTTTAAAAGTGCAAGGTTTTTACAAACCCTAACAATGAAATTAAGCTATATAACCATGAAAAGTGATGAATGAATGAATTTTAATCAGATATAAGGAATAAAATAGCTCAGATCTGATGCAAGAAGGATTCCAAAGTGTAGGAAACAACACGTTCACCAAAATGTAGTGTAGAAAAGAGAGACTAGCTCAAAGGACCAAACTAGGTCAAACCCTCTTCTACAAAACATACGAGGCACAAATTAAGCTTGGATTATACCCAAGAAGAGGAGCCAAACTACAGGGGTTCTACCCTTTTGTTTGTATATAGAAGGAATTAATGAAATCCAATCAACCAAGCTAGAGTCAAGGCACAAAACCCTAGTTAACAAAGATCTGAGTACAACAGACTATCAAAAACTAAAACCCAACAATCAAATGGAAAATATAGATCAAAAAGTAATTCAAAACTTGATTCTTGAAGTCAAAAAGCCTAGGAAAAGGACACTTGGGCAACCTAGTCCCAAATTAGGGTTTCTAAAAAGTCTTTCTTATGTCAGTTCTATAACATCAACCTTAGTCTTCTTCCCAGACATCACCTTTTGGATCTTGTCTATCTGATCTGCACACATGAAAAGAGGGAAAATGTTAGGTGCTATTCAGGAGCTTGCCTCTGTCAAGCCCTGTGAATGGTGTTTCCACCTCCACGATAGCAAAGATGATAGATAAAGAGTGCATGCCCTAGGATGGCAGAGGCAAATCTGAAGTAGAACTGAATGCTAGTACAAAGCATGAAGGAAAGAAGTCACCATGAGCATGAAAACCCTTGCATTCTTGTAGACAATGTCACAACTTGACTCAATGAATTGGTTTAGCCTCCAAGATCTTCACAAAACCTACAATATGTTAGTATCACAACAATAATCCACCATAGAGAGCTATAGAGAGTAGCAGAGAGAAAGAGAGAGAGTGCAAGAATGCCAAGATTTTGCTAGAGAGAGTTAGATGTTCAACACACAAAATAACTTACTTTTATATGCATTTTCGTTGATTTCTGGAGAATTAAACCACGTGAGGTTGACCTTGGGAGTCATTTAAGGGGCCTAAGCTGACAAGGCCACAATTTAGGCCAGGGCTAAAGGAGGGCCCAAGGCACTTGGGTGCCCTGGTCCTTTGGCCACAAACTCCCAAAAGAGGGTACTTAAAGTTTTCCTAGCCCCACCTTATGATTATTTTTTGGGTTTCA
The DNA here is from genome assembly GCA_027924645.1 of Cunninghamia lanceolata. NCBI lineage: Eukaryota > Viridiplantae > Streptophyta > Pinopsida > Cupressales > Cupressaceae > Cunninghamia > Cunninghamia lanceolata. The sequence continues at coordinate 19,342,129 of BSBN01000547.1, forward strand.
TGCATCAGGATCGAGAACTACATGCTGAATGCTCAAAAATATATTAAATACATCCTAATAAATAGGTGTAAGTAGTTGAGGCCCATCTAGGAGCTAAACTAAGTGTAAAATGGTGGTGTACACATTTTACGATGTTACATGTGATTTTCATTTTCTATTTATATTTATTTGATATCTTCACATATTGTAATCTATCTTAACTCTAAATATTAACCATAATAAATCTCCTACAAAATAACTTTGAGGAAAAGTAGTGTTACATTTGGTATCAGAGCCTAATGGTCAAACCTTCATATCTAAAGTGTGTTATATGCTTTCAAATTTTATATTGACCAATTTTAATATACCCCTTGAGTATATCTAACAATGTACATTCACCCTAACCTATAAGACAAAAAACCCATTTTTACAAGTTCTAAGGACTTCACTATTGTCTATGACCCATCTACTTTATACAATCACAATCAACATACTTAGAAAATACAATAACAGTTGATAAATAAAAGTATAGCAATAAGATACAAAATTAAAACTATATTGAAATATGACAAGATAATATCCTAGACACATTGTGTTGATACCAATATTAGTTTTCTCTAACATTGCTAGATATACGGATTAAACTGTAACATGTTTTCAATCAATTATTTTTTTGGTTAAATAGCTGTTAGGGGCAGCACCCTTATATTAATGAGCAAAAATCATTACATTGTCAATTGAAGTTCTTCAAACCCATAATCACAACTATTACCACCTTCTTCTTCTAATATACTATCATCTATTTTCTTGACCCTGACCCTATTACAACTTGACTGCTACAAAATGCCCATTTCTAGGCCTCGACTCCTTTACTGATACTGGCCACTGCAATTTTTACATACAAAATTCATACAAACAAATTTCATTTGACTCTTTCTTATTCATCCTACTATTCCCCTTCCTCCTCCCTGGATTGCCTTGCCTCCATTGCAACACCCTGTATTATTTTCAAAAAGGAGTACATTGACACTTTTTCCAATACTCCACATTTTGAATGGAGCGAAGTTGCATGCTAAATTTCCCTTCATTCTTATTCTTTTTCCTCTATACCTTCATCCATCTCTCCTCTGACATGGCACTACCTTGACCTTCTTCAGCACCTCTAATTGCTTGGTTGTCCCCTGAAGGCATTATTCCCACATTACCACTGGCTTGATCCCTAAGGAGAGAATCTACTAAGACCACTAGATTTTGGGCCCAGTCTCCTTTCAATGTGACTGCACTAGAAGTTTTACCCTTTACTGAGGCCTCACTATCCTTGGTGTTATTTTCCTCTACAAAGGGATAAACCACTACCATTGGAGTGCATGCTGGAGCCAGCTCTGTGCCATCATTAGTTTTTGGTGTCTCATCTGGTGCCTCAACATCTTGGTCATCCTTTTCCACCTACTAGTGTTGCGGGGTAACCTCTTTCCACTAAGTAGCATGATTCCCATGCCTGCATTTTGAGCAATGTATGGCCATATGCCCTATGTCGAAACAGTGGCGAGACCGGAAGGGAAAGCCTTCATAATCAAGCAATTGACACCAATCTGTACCCTCATATTTCAAGAAGACATTTACCAAAAGGTCTTTGGTTATATTTATTTCCACTAAAATGCGAGCATATGTAGTGTGCAAGAAATTTGAGGAGCCCTCATCCACCCCCAGAAACTTCCCCAGTGAGCTACTAATAGCCTCAAAATAGGAATCACACCAAAATTGAAGAGGGTTATTCAGAAACCTTATCCAAATGGGAGCCACGTCAAAGGATTCTATAATAAGATTGAAGGAGGGATGCCAAGGTTTCAGCATCAATAAGTGTTGTGCCTTCCAACTCCATAGAGAATCACATAAAATTGTCTTATGATCCTTCACAGATTTGAAGACCACCACAAAGAATTCCCTTGCATTGGGGTAGATCTCTACATCCCCCTCCAAAAGGGGTTTCTAATTCTCTACAATCCACTCATGTAGCTCTGCAAGGCATGCCCAAAACCCCCTGAATCTACCAACCAACCCCTTCTCTACAAAATAACTTACATTTTCTGCCACTTCCTCATCAATGTCTCCCTCAAAGGAGATCATTGGGTTGGAGGACACACATCAAAAAACCCTAGGAATCTATCTCTCACCATGATCAACCACCCTCGCCTTCGAGCTCACCCCCCATCGATTGAGTGACCCCCAAATCTACTGTGGGTATGAATGCCGCTTAGTCTTATCGCCGTCCCATCCCCAACCTCCTAGTGAAGTCGCTAGACGACCAATATGGCCTGAATCTGATTATTTATGCCCTTTATCATGCCCTCACTTTGTCAACCCTGAGCCTTCGACCACCATCGAATATGATCAGACATGATCTACTACAGCCTGTGCACCATTGTTAGCCCTAATTTGCTTGAGCGAAATGGAAGACTGGCACTTAGTTTTAGGCCCTAAATCGACCTTAGATTTGCCATCCACTACCTGAAGGGTGCCATCGCTCATCAAGCCAGTGGAGAAAACCATAGTCCTTCCATCTCCCTTCACAGATGCCCTTAAGCTCAGTAGTACAAAAGATTTCGATAGCGATGCCATCAATAATATATTTATATTATTACATTATTATAATATTATATTTTTCCAATCAATTTTACTAAGGATATATAATCCCTAAACAAACAATATTGGACTTGTAAGAAGCTTTCCTTGACATAACAATTTGATTCTAATAGTTCACTTGTCTACAATATTGACACAATATTCTTCTTCCATCTCCATTCAAATTATTCAATCATTATCATGTGACCCCAAAAAGAAATCTTTCTTACACTATATAATTGGTTACCTTTTTGATATGTTTGTAAACTTTAGGCATTGCAGTATAGTATTTTTTGTAAGATCGTTTGTGTCACTCAAACTAAATGCCACTTCATTCCATTCAATCCTTTTTATGGTTTTGTGATAAAAGTTCCTGATTATTCTTCTTTTCAAGATGAGATTTATGAACCTCTTATTGTGTCGAGGAGTATTCTTATTGCCCCCTATTAATGCAAAGATTTTTCTAAGCAAGGAATGGCAACAAGCACAACTAGCAAAATCTTTTGTTTGACATAAAGGTGTTAGTATGCCAAATTAGATTCTCAACTTAGAGAGGTGATTGGAGAAGTGACCATAATTTATGTGAGTGCATCATTGATTCCTAGGTTAGCATCACTACTAGACTCCACAATTCTTGGCTTTCAATAGTGAGGAGCCTCTCGTAGATCAAACTCATGAGATCTCCATTGTAAATTGTCATTATAATTTAATAGATTTTACTCTACTAGGACTAGGAATACATGTCTGCTACCAAAACACCCTATTAAGAGGTATGCTACATATATTACCCTTTGAAATATATGTACCTATCTTGTAAAGACATTTTCATGGTCACTAATATCTAAGGTTTACTCTCATAATTTGGCATGATGTATAGTAGTTTCTTCTCCATTGTAGCACCATTTCAAAACCAAGAATTTTGCATAGAGGAAGGAATTGGGATTACCTACTATTGTAGTCTACTTCAATGCCTAACAAGAGATTGCCACTAGAAGATGTCAATATCTACACTAGATTGCATTACTAACAGACATTTACCTTTGTCGTATGCTCTTTTTTATGTACTATTCCATATGTATAAACTATTTCCATTCTTCTCAAGCATTGGTGACAAGAGGGCTCAAATTTATGTAGAGCATGGAGGATTTACTCAAACAAACACACTACAAACAAATAACTTTTCTCACAATCTTCCACTATGCTTTGATGAGAACATCAAATAAGGTAATTTTGACATAATTTTTAGAAGACAACTCAGACCCACGATCTAAAAACTGATTTGGATACCCATTAATACCTTATATAACATATATTGAAATGGGGTAGGGTTGCTTTGAAACAACAAGGCTAAAAATTGACTGTCCTAGTCTTTAGGCCTAATTGCCATGGGAGTAGGAAATTAAGTTTTTTGGCCATAACTTTCATTATAAACATGATATCCAAAATGCAAACATAGTTTCAAACACCCATGTGGACTTTATACAACATATCCTAGAATCAAGGTATGTTACTTTGTACGGAATCCTTCAAAAATTGATTTGTTTACTCATTATACCCTAACCAGGGTTTCAAACCTATTTGTAGTAAAATGGGAATAACTGTCTCAAAACACAATGAAATTGAGTGCAACAAAAAGAAATAGAAATTAGATTCAATTATCTTTCATTTCCAATTGGTCTTAATCCATGGAATGACCATACTATTCTGTATCAAACTTTGCAACAATAATTTCATGTTTAGCAATTACAGAAACAAGGATGTCTTTTATTGATTTCACTTCAAAATGTAACAACCCTCCTTGGTTTTGAAATCCCCAAGGCTATTTAAACATGTACCAACCATTTAAAACTGATTTTCTAACTACAACCATTCTAATTCCTTCATTTACAACTTATGACTCTTCACCTTCCCACTTTTTGCAACTTTACAATATGACTTTTACAAGATTTACAAAATTTGACAAACCACCACCTATAAAATTAATAATGATTCAAGACACCTTAAACACATTATAAATGGTCTTTAAGAACTTATGAAATGACTCAAACACAACATAGATCAAATATTTACAAAATGGCCTCATGGAGGCATAATTCCATTAGGTGCTCCTGCACCACCTATGTACTATTCCATATGTATAAACTATTTCCATTCCTCTGTACCCTGTCACAAAGATTATGTACTAAATAAATTAATAAATTCTTTCTCTCTTTGAACACTTGAATTTGATGTCATAAAAGTGAGCAATGAACTCTCAGATATATGCAACCATCTTGAGCCATGTGGTAGAAACAATCTAAGTTTTAACAATACATATATCTTGCTCTCTTGTTTCATTATCAATCCTTTAATTAATGGCATGCCTAAACAATTTTAACTAACCTTTCAAGTGACAAGAGGAATAAGATGGGAAAATAAGATTGGTGGTATACCATCAACATCCATTGGATGAAAAATTGTGGACCTTAGGAACGAAAATAGATTCAAAATGTTGTATCACTTTTCATTGTGACCAAAAAAATAATGGGATGACTTTTGGTTTAAAAAATAATACATATATTGGGACTGATAAGATACATGAGATGGTACAAAAACTATGTGTTCATAGAAAAGGAGAGACGGTTGGCATCTCCCTTGATAAGGACAGAAATAGTCTTTAGACTATTCCTTCACATCTTGTTAAGGCTTGTCACAAAATCAAGTTTCTCTGTGCTGTAAGTGGGAACAATTATGAAATCTCCATACACATGATTTGCTAGTTAGATGGTAAGGTTGCCCACAATAAATATGTCCTAACTTTTGTGAAAGCTAGTGGTTTTGAAGGCTTGTTGCACGGTCAGGAGAGTAAGAAACAAATTGGTGGCTTCTTGGCAGGATAAATTGCTTGGCTTAAATGCCACTAGATGCTCATTCCTGACTCTATACTAAGCTAGACTACCCACCTATTTATTGTTTCCCAATATGGAGTCTTGATTACCACTATAAACCTTGGCATAACCTCGACACTCTTGCTAAACTTGGATACCCCTCGCACATGTCATCATTTACGTATATATGTTTAGATTTCTATTTTGATTTCCTAACTTACGAGCCCCATGCTACATAGAAAACCACACCATACCTTTTCATGTCACCATTCATCATTTGTCAATTTTAGGGATTTGACCAATTTTCTCTATATCTGGAGGTAGATATTAGTCAAGGTTACATTGACCAGTCATGTTATATGTGTTAGGCTATGCCATTAATCTAACGGCTATTCTTAAATATCATCCACTTCAATAGTCAAAGGTCAATTTTGGCCAATAAAAATAGGACAAATATTTATGACTTTATTGTGAATGAGGTGTAAAATTATTATTGATTGTTTGACCATTGAAATGGATGATATTTAAGTAGAGTGTAATCTAACTTATCAACAATTACTTATTGGTGTCAGTTCTACATGTGAAAGCAGTTAGCTTTCATGGATTCTAAGATAGTGAAATCATTTGTTTGTTTTAGTTTCCCATCAACTTATTGATAAATTTATTTGAATTACTTGGTAGTATAAGAAAAGGTTATTAATCAATAGAATCATAAAAATGATTTGGTATTGATAAAGAGAAACTTTACTACCATGTTGTATGTTCATCAAGTTTTGTAAAATCCACATCAATATGAACATAAATATATATAGCAAGAGGGTAAACTCTTAATCCACTCATTACACCTTTGATTAGTTCATATAGTTTAATTAGAAAATGAAGTAGTGGTACTTGATGTGCGCTTATCCCTAAAACTTATTGAGTGTCTCGAAAGATTTGATAAATAAACATAAATTTATCTCCTTTTGGTCTCCTATTCATATTGAAATCTCTATTCTTCTTAAATGGCAAATCTTAGTTTTATCTTGGATCACTTCACTTAAACCCCTAAGTTTTATAAATTGATCATAAGTATGTCGCTAACATTGATTGACAACCTCTAGTATCATTAATTATGATTAACAAAGCTTGGCTAGTTGTAGATTATTTATTTTCATATTGGGTTGTTAACACCTCAACAAATTCTTCTTGTATGTTGTAACATAGGAAAATATCCCCTTGGGGGCTTTTCCCTCTTAAGGTTTAGCTCTCAGGTCTTTAATCTACATTTACGACATCTTGCATCATATTTTGGCATCCTGATGAGAAAACCCCTAAGTTTCATGATGAATGGGACCTAGGGGGATCCCTTGAGACAGACCCTACCCAAAATAGGGGGGATGACTTGGGCACCCATGCCCTAGTCCTACCCTATTTTGGTTCAAGCCCAAATTTTAAGTGTCGGTATATGAACGTTATTTGGTTCCTAGGCCGACACGGTAAGTTTGAATTACGAAATTCTTGGTGAGAATATTTGTAGTTGTATATATAAGCATGTTTAGGGATTCATTTGTAAACTAGATGGAAACTAGATGATCATTAGATGGTTATTGTGATCCTTATGCATTCTAAAGGTGATTCAAGGCATTCATTGTGTGGCAAGAATAGATTTTGTGTTGTTTATGTGTTTGTATTTGCAGATTTGAGCATCCATCTCCTCATGGTATGAAGAGATTCTTCCTTCCATGAGATCTTCACTACAAGGTGATATCATTTGTGTTTGTAAGCATTTATCATTTATTTTTTGCCTCTTTCCTCTAAGGACATGCACTCTCTCTCTAACAATGGTGTTTGGGAGACTTGAATGTCTCTCTGAGGCTTGACTAAGGCAAGCCTCTAAACACCACAATGCCCTCCACATTTTTCCATGATTGTAGGTTATAGGTTGAAGAAGAAAGAAAAGTGGAGCTGCATAGAAGGGTTGCAGAGTGTTAGAATTGCAGATCAGATTTGAAAATAGGGACCTAGACTCAGGTGCCTGCTCATTAGTCCTCTGGATCCTGCAATGGAAGAAGCTTTGAGACAACAAGAATAGGTTGCAGACAAAGTTCCTAGATCTTCAAAAAAATTAGGGCACTGGACTAGGGCACACGCTCATTAGTCCCTGACTATTCCACTTCCCAAACTTTGGAAACTGGTACACATTTCTCTATTATTTTACATCTTTCTGTAGCAGCATTTTTAGTAATTTGTCTGTTTGCTTTCATATTTGCATAATTAGGGTTTCGAACATAATTGGGCATAATCAAGCAATCAAATCACATGAATCTAATTTTCCCTACATTCTAAGTGATCAAGGGTCTGATGGTAGATTCCTACTCGACCCAAGGTCCTTGAATGTTTTAGGGTGAAAGGAGGATACACAAACTAATCAAAAACCCACTATCCAAATTTTACCCTAAACATTTTGGTGAACCCATATTTTTAATGAATTTGGCACCTTTCTAGGTGTTTGGCTTCAAATTTACATTGATTTCATTTATTCATATCATCATTCATATTATTGCATTGGAAAAATTACAAAAAAAATTAAAAAGTTTTGAAAATTTTGAAAAACAAATTGCACTATATGGTTTGCATTTTCATAAAATTTTCATCAATTAATTTGAATTTCATTAAATTTATGATGTTTGCATTACATCTGAGATAAATTGTATAAAATTACAAAAATTCAATCACTTGCATTGCATTTTCATCATAAAATTGCTAGGGTTTTGTTAGAAATTTTAAATTTTTCATATAACCTAGTAATTTCAAAAACCAGGGTTTGTAGGTAAAATATTGTTTCATATTTTTCTACTGATATTAGACACTCATTCAAATTTTCATTTGTCTATAGTGTTTCATTTTAGTGTAAATTTGAATTTAGATCTCAAAAAATTGCATTTATATATAGAAAATTTCAACAAAAACTAGCATTTTTCATTAGATTTGCACCTGCATTTTGCATTGTAGGGTTTGAAAATAATTTTCAGATGTGGAATTAATTTTCATCATAAATCAGATTTCAAGACATTCATATAGCATTTTGCATTAAGATCTCATACCTAGGGTTTGAAAACCTAGATTTTTCACTAGATTTGGCCTTATCGTCTCTCTAAATTCGCATCCTACGCACATTGTAAAGGATTTTTCTTCACTAATTGGCTGTTATTAGGGTTAGTATCTTCTAACCCTCCTAAAATTCTTTACGACACCTTTTTATTGGGCTCTTACAGTGGAAATTTGTTGAAAATTTGCATATTTTGGCTATATTTGACCTAGGGTTTGACCTATATTTGCACTCCAAGGATGTTGTGAAATATTTTATGGCCTCATGTGACTGATATAACTACTATAATATGTTTCACCTCCTAAAATTTCTTACAACACCCCTTTTACTTGGTCTTGGAATTGAAAAGTTGTGAGCAATTGCATATTTTAGTGCATTTTCACTAGGTTTTGACTTGTCATCATCCTAAGTTTGCATAAAAAGTGTGTTGTGAAGGATATTATTTCTTTATTAGACTGATATCAGACATATTATTGTCTTCCCCTGATCAATTTCCTTACAACACCCTTTCTTTCACTTACTTGCATTGAAAAAAGTTGAAAAAATCAAGCATTTTAGGTCATTTTCATACATAGTTTTGCACTTGTCTCTTGCATAGCTTTTGAAAAGCTTTTAAAATTTGATTTTACATTAATGTTACAAGACATTTTGTTATGGCATCTTCATCTCATCACTCTTTGGTATCTCTAAATGCATATATCAAAAACTTTGAGAGTTTCTACAAATTTCTTAACATGAATCCTCTTGTTCTCACTTATATAGAAGCTATGTACCACAAGAATATATTTAAATGCTCTTTATTTGAAATCCTTGACTATGTATCTAATTATGAAAACTTCATATCTCTCATGAATACATACCCTTAGGTAGTAGAAGATTTGACAAGACAGATTGAGAATGATGAGAGTGAAAGTTCTCTTAATGCTTTGGATTTAATAGCTCAAACATATGGTGATGATGATGATGATGATGATGATTCCTTAGATTATCCTACTTCTCCTACAATTGGATGTTCAAGAACCTTAGATGAGAAGACTACAAATAGCTCTATTAATGATACAACACCTTGCCTTCTTAACAATATAGTACCTTCCTCTCATCCCATTGCTCTCCCTAGCCAAAATGTAGCATTAGTGGATGAGAAAAGGTCTCTCACATTAAATCCTTTAGGGATGGAGGTTGGGTGCAATCAAGAGGGAAACAATGTTAATTTAATATTCATTAATAGACTTTGTAGCAATATTCCTAAGATAGTTTTGTGGGGAGCACCTAGTGCACCTTCTTGTTTAAAACCAGTGATTATAGTTCAAGGTGCTCAACAACCACCTAAACACCCTGATCACATCTACAAATATGCACAACAAATTTCTCAACCAAGTCAAGGTGTTCAAAATGTGCCGCAACATCCCATAATTGCTCACACATACAACACCCGTAATAACAAGCAAAGTAATCAAGCACTACATGTGCCTATCTCTCTTCCATGTTCTCAACCCATGCTCCCTCCACCACCTCGTCTTACTCATAAAAGTGGTCAAGAATATGATCTTGTTGAGCAACTTTGCGCTACTCCAACTAAGATCTCTCTTTGGGATTTAATACAAACATCACCTACATGCTATGGAGTTCTCCAAGAATCTTTACAAAAGGTGATTGTACCACCTATTGTTAAGCCGAATGATGTAGTAGATGTATTAGATAGTATGCATGCGACAAAAATGGATATTCTCTTTCAACCACATGAATTACCATCAATTGAGGTTCAAAACTAATATGATCCACTTAAAATCTTTGTCACAATAAATAAAACATTGGTAAAGTGTGTTATGATTGATAATGGATCAGCTTTGAATGTTTGTGGTATCGATTTGTTACATAAGATTAAGGCCAACACATATTTAATCAAACTAGATAAAATTAGCATTCATGGATTTGATAATGTTGGATGACAATCCATTGACTCTATAACTCTACCCATACAAGTAGGATCTATGATTGTGCCTACCTTGATTCATGTCATGCCTTGTTCTCTATCTTACAACATGATTCTTGGTAGACCTTGGATTCATGCATTAGGGGTAGTCCCCTCCACTCTACATCATTCAATCAAATTCATATTCAAAGGTAAACTTCATACTATTCATGTTGATCCTGAACTAGATAAATGTTTACATATTGAAATACAAAAACTAGTTTACAACCATATGAGCTTAAACAATTTGTGAGGTGATCCATCAATGCCTCTTGCCACAGATAATGTTGTACAAGACTCTAAACCATTGAATGCACTTGTTGGCGATGATTGGGGTTCATTAGATTTTACTCCTTCCTTTAATGGGGACTATAAACTTAATAACTGTAACACATCCAAAGTAGCATCGATCTCATCTAAGAAATCTTCTGAAGCACCTAAGAAAAACAAAGCCTCCTTGGTAGAAAACAAAGATAATACTCTCATTTACACTACAAATTATGATACCTATGAGGCTTTACCTTCTTCTAAAGAAATGGACTCTCTATATGGTCATAGATTTCAAATTTTGTACAAAAATAATGACTATGTAGGTAATGGTTGAAGTGTAAATCAACAGGGAATCCTGGAGTACCTTTACAAGTTGCTAGAATTAATTAAATAGCTAGTTTAGGATACCACTCTTTGAAGCCCACTAAAGCCTCTTGTCATCCTAAACTTAATGTTAATACAATATCAACAAGATGAAAACAACATGAGAGATATCCTAGATATGTATGCTCTTAAAATTGGGATGAAACCGATAATTATCTCTAACCCTTTATCTCTCATGATGTGTTTCCCCCATGATGTGTTATGTGTTGTTTAGGCCTCCTGGAATGACTCCTAATTCTCTTGTAAGGTCTGGGATACCAAGAGGTCACCTCTGTTGTGACCTTCTTCTATTTGTATCATCATTCTTCTATATTGCTTCTCCTCTAATTTCATTGTTGTGTGTTGTGTCTTACAAACATAGCATTGCGGTTGGTGAATTGGGGGCACCCTCCTATGTGATTGTTCCTAAGACACTTGTTTCTTCTCCCTTGCTTTATTGTTTCCCTTCCTCTAGTGTTTCTATCTAGTAGACAGATGAAAAAAATTTATACTGATGCTGACCTAGCATCCCTTTAACGAGAAATCAAAAATTGGACTTAGTTCCTAATATGACGATGGGGTTGTAATATATTATATGACACTTGGCTAGTAGAAGCACTCTATGCTTTTTGCGTAGTGATCTTGATGGTGTCTTATCTCACTTACAAAACATAACAATACTGTTGCTCCATGCACTTTGTCTATCTTGAATCTTGCATTCCTCAGATTTCATATACATTGTTGTTTATCACAATTATGTCGACACTAACATGTTTCTTGCAGGGATGTATTTGTAGGAACATTTGGTGATCGCAAAGTACATGTCACCTCCATGGGGCATGTGATTTGTGAGATTCTGTGTTCCCTTGTGTGTTTTCTTCCTACCTTAATGTGCTTGATATCGATACCTAATATCAACCACCTTAAGGTGGGGGCATATATAAGGTAAGCTATCTGTTGTAGATGTTAGCAATGTGCTTGTCCTTAGGTGTAGTCTTAAAGACTAGTGGCGAAGAGTCCCTCCTACACTCTAAGTTTTGTTTGGAATCAATCAATCAATCATCAATCATCTTAAGTCCTCTATGGAGGCGGGGATGGTGTATTTCTTGAAGAGTGTGCATCTCTTGTCATTTTCAAAAGTCCTCTGCGGAGGCAGGGAGCAGTTATGTGACTAACTCAACCCTTAAGCATGTCTTCGATGATTGTTGTGGCAAAGCCCAATCGTCAGTGTGTGCCTGTAATATGCATGAGATGGTGATGAACCTAGAAATAGGAACACTCCATCATTTATATGTCATATATTCAAAGTGTGTGTTTTTCGTGCTTGTTTTGTATGGCCTACTTGATTTGTTTGGCATGTCTATTGCCCCATATGCAATTTATAGACTAGTGTGATGAGTACTTCTTGCATTATGGGTAGTGTATTTACTTTCCTTGTACTTGCATCTGCATTCCATATATATAAGAAAAAGAAAAAGAAAAGAAATCATTCGTGTCTTCTATACATTCACTATCTTCTCTGCATTCAATGTTGTCTTCTCTATGTTTTGCGTGACTATAATTGTCTTCTCCATGTTTTACGTGCCTGTTATTGTCTTCTATGTGATTGGTGTGTCTTCTCCGTGCTTGGTGTGTTTGTTGACTATACTTTAATGCATGTATTGACCTTGTATTTATACATACATTAAAGTGGGGGCTAAATGTAACACTAGAAAATGTCCCCTTGGGGGCTTTTCCCTCTTAAGGTTTAGCTCCTGAGTCTTTAATCTACATTTAGGACATCTTGCATCATATTTTGGTATCCTGATGAGAAAACCCCTAAGTTTCATGATGAATGGGACCTAGGGGGATCCCTTGAGACAGACCCTACCCAAAATAGGGGGGAGGACTTGGGCGCCTGTGCCCTTGTCCTACCCTATTTTGGGTTAGGCCCCAATTTTAAGTGTCAGTTTATGACCGTTATTTGGTTCCTAGGCTGACACGGTAAGTTTGAATTACAAAATTCTTGGCGAGAATGTTTGTAGTTGCATATATAAGCATGTTTAGGCATTCATTTGCAAACTAGATGGAAAATAGATGATCATTAGATGGTTATTGTTATCCTTATGCAGTCTAAAGGTGATTCAAGGCATTCATTGTGTGGAAAGAGTAGATTTTGTGTTGTTTATGTGTTTGTATTTGTAGATTTGAGCATCCATCTTCTCATGGTATGAAGAGCTTCTTCCTTCCATGAGATCTTCACTACAAGGTGATATTGTTTGTGTTTTTAAGCATTTATCATTTGGTTTTTGCCTCTGTCCTCCAAGGACACACTCTCTCTTTGACAACGGTGTTCGAAAGACTTGAATGTCTCTCCAGGGCTTGACTGAGGTAAGCCTCTAAACACCACAACCCCCTCCCCATTTTCCCATGATTGTAGGTTACAGGTTGAAGAAGCAGGAAAAGTGGAGTTGTAGAGAAGGGTTGAAGAGTGTCAAAATTGCAGATCAAAGTTGAAAATAAGGACCTGGACTCAGGCACCCGCTCATTAGTCCTCTGGATACTACAACCGAAGAATCTCTGAGACAATAGGAACAGGTTCCAGACAAAGTTCCTAGATCCTGACAAAAATTAGAGCATTGGACTAGGGAACCCACTCATTAGTCCTTGACTGTTCCACTTCCTAAACTTCAGAAACTAATACACATTTGTCTATTATTTTACATCTTTCTATAGCATCATTTTCAGTAGTTTGTCCATTTTCTTCCGCATTTGCATAATTAGTGTTTTGAGCATAATTGATTATAATCAAGCAATCATATCACACACATCTAATTTTCCCTACATTCTAAGTGATCAAGGGTCTGATGGTAGATTCCTACTCGACCCAAGGTCCTTGAATGTTTTAGGATGAAAGGAGGATACACACAAACTAATAAAAAACCCACTATCCAAATTTTACCCTAAACATATGTAGGGATTTTATTCTAGTCTCTTGTGATACATCTATTTTTACAAATAATATAGTTTTGGCTCTTGACAAAATAAATCTGTTGTTACTTGAATGCCCTTATGGACTTGGAGGAGTGAAAAGTATTGATGTATTTGGAAAATCCATGATATTATTATCAAACTTTAGGAGATTATATCTATGAATTGAAATTGAATTTACATCCACTCTAAGAAGGTGATCTAAAAATATTGGTTGAGTGAAGAAGGTCTTGTGATAGGTTCAATTGTTGGAGTATGTTATGGGTATTAATGCCTCAATGACCTATCATTTCTTAAATCCAACATTTGATTCTTTCTTAAGCTATCTCATACTTAACTCCTTGAATCTTTTCTTGAGGACCCTAATAGGCTCATATTTACTTTGTTAGAAGGTCTAATTTTATAGCAATCATGTTACAATAATGTTGTCTCTAATCAATTTAAATTCTTTTTCAAAATCATTTCGTATTATTCTAAGATGTTACACTACTGAATTGGCATTCCTTATATATATAGTTGGAGATTTCTATGACTAATCAATCTTCAACCAGATGGTCTCTCTAAATAGTTGTTTTTTCTCACAATCATATCTTCTATGCACTCTCATATTGATATATCCTAAATAAATTTGTAAATTCCTTGGTTAACTTCTCCTATCTTTCCTCATTCTCTTTGATTGTCTCCTCAATTTGTTAGTTCATTATCTCGCAATGTATATATCCATTTTTTTGTGTCCTTGTTAATGTTTTTATCAACAAACTTTATAATTGAGATAACCTTATATAAACAATATCATCAAAAATCCTATAACAATAAAGGATCCAACAATAATCATGAAAGAAATAATAGACCAAACATTTGTTTAACGTAAGTTACATTGTGGGCCCATAACTCACAGGTCCCAGGATAATTTTGTCATGCCCACATTTCCCATGCATCCACAACACACAACACACGTGTCATGTCCACATTTGTCATATGGTCATTGACATGAAATATCCAAAACTTTTCTGCATGACCCTAGAAACCCCCTCGCATGCATCAGCGTGCTCTGTGGCAATACGCATAAGGCATAAACATGTCAATCAAATCTTGGGGAAGAGCATTTACATATGCAATCCCCTGCATTATGATAGCCAACTAGGGGGTTATGCAATGTGTGGAGCGTCGCTACTAGGGTTAGGATCGAATGGACCCGAACCCTAAGTTTCCTAAATGAGTGAACTGATTTCAACAGGAGTCAAAATCTAACCCTAATTCTAGAGCATAAAATAGATTAAAATATGCCATCATTAAAAATAATAATCACAACGCAAAAATAATTGCCAAGGAAATTCATTTAAAATAACTACCCTAATTCTCAAAAATTTTGGCAGCATAACGCGTTATTAACATTTGAAATAAATATGTTAAAAGGGTCTCCCTCTAAAATATTTTAGGAGAAAAAATTAAATAGAAAGATTAAATTAAATTTACCTAATTAACATTATAAAAGTTACCCACTCAATTAAATGTAAATCAATTTAAATAAAATCATAAAATAATTAATCCCAAAAATAATAAAGGTCTACGAATAAATATAATTCCAACAATTATATTTATTCAATAAAATCAAGGTCAAAATTAAAATCAATAACCTATGTTATAAAATATGCCCTCCATTTAAAAACTCATTAAATTAAATAGAATGATTAAGTAATTAATTACCCCTAAATAAAATATAATAATATACTCAACTAATAAAAAAAATAGCCCAACAATTAAATTTTGTCTAACAACTTAACTTACTAATACAATGATGTCAAAAAGCTTACATTTAATCTCACAACAATAAAAATAAAAATAAAATAAAATAAAATAAAGAATTAGAAAGATTTAATTAAATAAATTTTCCACATGATTTTTCCCACTTA
Organism: Cunninghamia lanceolata; assembly: GCA_027924645.1. Lineage (NCBI taxonomy): Eukaryota > Viridiplantae > Streptophyta > Pinopsida > Cupressales > Cupressaceae > Cunninghamia > Cunninghamia lanceolata. Next base: position 19,358,176 of record BSBN01000547.1, read on the forward strand.
ACCCAATAAAGCAAAAAAGACAATAAGATAAGAAATTAGAATATTTAAATTAAATAAATTATCCACCTATTTCCCACTTACTCAATAAATCAAAAGGCAATATCCTAAGTTTTAAAACAAATAAGCCTTCAACTTAATAAAATAAAGCATTAATTTAAAAGCTCAAAATCTAAGCTCAAATAAAAGCCACAAATCATATAATAAAATAATCCCTCCAATCAAGGAAAACAAAAAAAAAAAATGACAAGAGGGAATAAATATATTCCCATGCACACAAAATTCACTCAAATTAAATCCCCATTCTTTAATTTTACTCACATCAACCTTAAAATGCTTTTCTAATAATAAAATATTCCTCTCATCTCAAAAGCCCTAAAAACTCTCACATTAAAAAATAGTTTCCTTATGAGAACAAAAGAACCCTAACATTCCTTATCCCTATTCTATTCTTTTTTTTTTCCTCTATCATTTTGTATTCTCTCTTATTTCCATTTCTTTTATTTTGCAAGTTTCTGCATAGGGCAGCCATGGAAGTTTTAGAACAAAGTGTATACACAGAGGTATACCCTCTTCATTTTGTTTTCTTCTTCTCTTCAAATTTTGTTTTCAGGTCACAGAGATGGGTAGCCATGAAAATACAACCCATAAGTATATATATATCAGATTTGAAACCCCTATTCTCTTTTTTTTGTTATATATATATATATATATATATATATATATATATATATATATATCTATATATATATATATATATATATATATATATATAATGAAATTGCATATTGCAGATACTAAATGGCAGGCAGGAAATGACGAAATAAACTATAGGTTTTATTGGAGTTTAGAGGCTGTGTAATGGAGGGACAATGCTGTTAATGCCTACGTTGATTTAAATGAAGACTTGGGTGGGGGTGGTTCTCTCACCCACCCCCCACTATATAGTGGGAGGTGGGTGGGGGAATCGTTCCCCACCACCACCGTTCATTGCAGAGGGGTTTTGGGGGGCAGCGGCCATGCTGCCATCCCCCAAACTCAACTTTTTTTTTAATTTAAAACATAAACACAAACCCCGATGGGATTAGGGTTTGGCCCTGGGTTTCTCTTTCAGTTTTCTCTTTATTTTAAACTCAATAAAATATGCACTTTACAAAGTATTACTATATGATTTTTATTATATTTTTATAAGAACCATAAATTTGAAACCAACTATTTTCTTTTCCATCATAGCTTTTGCACAGCAATTATTCTAAACAGAAAATATCATTTAACATAGGGCAGCAAGGAAGATTTTATTTTAGCAAATAATAAATGCATTACAAATGGAAAAAATGACTTGCATACATAGGAATAAATTTCATTCCACCTTTTCAACATTAAGAGTACATTTTTTACAACTATATACAATAAGGTCACAAGGACCATGGCTCACAAACAACCAACATGATAATGAAAATAAGGCCACAATGGCGATTCTCCAAAGCTCCAAAACACCAATATAACCTGCAATAATAAAAATATAAGGAGGGGGAAGCCAAGCCACAAAAATTGCCCTCCTCCCTATCATAGACTCGCTAGTGGGTCACCCTTGAGCTGGGAGGTAGATCTCACACAGGTTTCTCACACTACAACAAAAATCACAAGCAACACAAAATCACCCATGGCATATGCACAATAGAAAACTCATAGAAATGAGTTTGGAGGGGTAGGGGAGTGGACCCCTCAACTCAAGAGGTCACTCCAAAACTCATAGTCTCAATATCACAAGGCCTCAAGATAAAAAATATATCTCCATGAATCACAAAATCACCATGGCACTCATGCCAACCAAAATAATCCCATACTCCAAAATCACCATGGCACTCATGCCAACCTAAATAATCCCATACTCCAAAATCACCATGGAACTCATGCCAACCAAAATAATTCCATACTCCAAATAATACCCTCAAGGCCATAAATAAACCAATACTAGGAGGTGACCTCGAGGAGGTTCACTCTCCCCCACCGCATACAAGTTGAGCATTTTCTCCAAATGGAGAGGCTCTTACCAACACCCAAAACCCACACAAAAGAAAATAACACCCAACACAAAAATTTCAAACACACAAGCAAAATGAAACAAAGATAAGGAATGGCTAATGTGATAGGGCTTACCTCAAGAGCCCAACAATGGATGAAAGTTGAAGAAACGCCCACAAGCTTTCTCCAAGCCTCCAATCCTCCAAGTTTCCTCCAAACTTCTTCCCCAAAAACCTCCAAAGATAGAAATATTTTCCAAAAAAAAAACAAGAACCCCCAACTCCTCTCTAAGAGGAGATAATAGAGGCCTCCAATCTAGGCCTTGAAGAATGAGAAGGTGACACTTGTCACCTTCTCCTTCCTCATCCCATGCCACTTGCAAAGGAGAAGAAATCTAAGGGTGACAAGTGTCACCCTCTTATCCATTCAAACCCTCACCCTCTCCACTTGTGCTCTCACACATGTGCGAGAGCCAAAGTGGAGAGGTGGCATCTCTCCTCATGGCTCCATGAGGATAAGGGATGACACATGTCATCCTCTTATCCTCCAAGAGAGCCCCCTCATTCCAAGATTCTCTCACACATGTGTGAGAGTCTTGGAGGAAGGTTCCACACACTTGGAGGTCTTGAAGACTCCCCAAGCCTTGGGAAGGGAGATGGGCATTTTCCAAGGCATGACTCATCTCCCATCCTTAGCCATTTTGAAATTTTGTCACTTTTACTAAACCCAAGTTTAGAGTGACTAGATGGGAGTTACCCTAGGGTTTAGTAAGTCCAAATGGACCCTAGACCCTAGGGGTACCACCTAGGGTTAGTTTGGAACTCTAATAAACACATAAGGAGGTGTAAAATCATATTAAATGGCCCATAAATAAAAAGAACACCAAATGGTGTAAATTAAAACACAAGTTTTACAACTCATAAATTAAATTAAATAAAAGGGGTGAACTAGGCCAATTATTAAAATCAAGCATTCATGAAAACATCATTCGATGAAACATGATCCTTATCCCTCTTGGGAATGGATCGACTTAACAAGGGAACATAGAAGTGTGAGATCGACCTCCGATTTTCTGTGGCCTGAAAAATCACCTATGCACTTGAACAAACAGTCAATCCAACATATATATATCATAGCCAAAGCAATATAATGTAATAATCATGTCATCGCATAATTCATAAACAACATTAAACAATTCACATCATAATTAAGATTTAAAATTGCATTTTCTATCTCATATCTCATAATCGAATCTAATAACAAATCCATATAATGAGCTCATAATCATCATCAATAATAATCATCAAATGTATCTCACATGTCTAGCATCATAAGAGCATCAAAATGGAATCTAATCAAATCACCACATAACTTTAATCAAAGCTAATCCAAAATTAGGAGATATAGTCTAAATCTGCATAATGGAAATCAATAGTCTCTAAATGTTTAAAATGTCTCCAACTATAATATGAAATGATCAAAATAGGGAAGTGAAATAAATGGGCCTCACAAATTTTCACATCTTAAACTTTGGAAAATATGGTGTTGTTTAGGTGAAATGAAGCAATTCTTTTATGAAATAAAAATGATTGTCTTAGCATTTGTCATGAGGACATGTTGGAATTTACAGGGGGAGAGCCAATCCCAAACTCAAGTCATTCTTAGATTAAAAACAAAACATTTTTGTGATATGCATGTTCCTAAAGAAGTTATTTGGAAAAGAGCTAGTTTCTGTAATGTTTAAATCTTCAACATGTTATATATTTTATAGAAAATTTTTGTGAATTTTCTTATGTTGTTGAACTTGTAGAAACACATCAAGGTTATTAAAATTCATATTGAGAATAAAATTCTTGAGCTCATTGTTGTGAGTAAAAATATAATTATCGTACACATCCTAGGCACATGGATATTTAATCAAAATTCCTATGAGCTTACTATATAATATCAAAATATAACCCTAAGGAAAGGCACAAAATGAAAAAAAAACTCATGATCATAGCTATGATAATTTAAAGACTCCAAGGGCATAGAAGTATTGGTAACCCATCTTCTAAACTATTGAGTTTTTAAACATTGTTTGGGCATTCGGGTTTGGAAAATCAATCAAAAGACCTTGAATTATGTCTTTAATTATTTTAGGAAGTCATAATTAGATGGTTGTGAGATCAATCAGGATGGAAAAGATGAATAAATATATTCAATTAACTTAATTACTTAAAGGAAATAGTAGACTTAGTGTTTCTATATGAAGTATTTTATGATGGCAATAGTTGTTGATGTTTTGTTGCTTAAGTTGCCTTGTAAGATTTTTTGTACCATCTTTGTTTTAATATACTTTGTTATTAGAATCGATCAACCCAATAACCTTGTACATGTTTTGTATAGGATTGATATCTAAGATAGGTATTATAAACACCTTGTTGACAATAAACATTTGAGTCCTTGTTAGATTTAGACTTGTCCCAAAAAACTCTATTTGAGTGACTAGGAAATTATATAAGCATTGATGTATTTGTTGCTATTCACTTATATTTAGTATATGAAAAGAGGATATTCATGTAGTCTGGAATGCATGACTATCATCTTTGAATGTATTTTGAGTATATTGTACTCAGTGATGAGTGACTACATAGTATGGGATATGCATGTCATTCACTAGGTAAGTACTATGTGATTACATGGTAATACTTTTGTATATTAAAGTGATACCTAAAAGATTGAAATATTTTTATTAAAGATAAGGTTACACATTAATAACCAAATTTAAAAGATTGTGTGATATGATATTTATCAAGTATACACTTGTATTATCTTCCCAAGTATAAATTCATGATCTATTTCATGTGAAAATGTGCTTATAATTCTAATCATGTTATTGATTAATAAAGTATATCTATGAGATTTAATTGTGATTTTAGTTAAAGCAAAAGAGTTGTGGAAAGATCTAAAATTTGAGAAATATGATTATAAATGAAGTAGATTCATTATGATATCGATAGTGTTACATCCACACTTACTTGACTAATTATTTTTGCTGAAATATGTTGTAGATTCAACTTGAACTACTAAGGACAACAACTGATTTATAGGGGGGGAAATGTTATGTGACTTTTTTCCAAAAATGGAAAAAAAAAGTTATTTATGAATAACCCTCTAAAATTATAAGAGGATAATGTTTATTTACCTTTTATAATTAAAAGTGAGATGGAAAACAAAGGATATTATAATCTTTTTGTTTAAAATAGAGATAAATAAAGAATAATTATGGAAACCACTTTAAAAGGGAGGATTTATTATGTTTATTAAACCATTATTAATGACAACCTTTGTGAAAGGGTGTGATGGTTTAGAAACCACCCCTTAAACGGTTATATAAGGCATTTGTATGAGACTTGGAATAGGCATGAAGCATCACTCAAAGGAAGAAGAAGGTGGAGAAAGGAGGGAAAAGAGAAGAAAAGGAAGTGTAGGAATCACGAAGGAGAATGATTATAGATTTGACCAGCAGTGAGCATTAGAGAAGGGGCACACAGAGTGTGTGTTGAGCATGTTTTCTTTAACATGGCTCTAGAGCACTTGTGTGTGTTTTCTAAAAATGAACTAAATTCTTGGGAAACACATGGTTAGTTTTGAATAAGAACTGGATTCCTCCTAGAAGTGCTCACTTTTTGAAAGGGGGTTGAATCTATAATCCAATTTTTGGAGTGATACTGGAAGAACTTTCTAGAACACCAAAAGATATGTATTTATTCCTTTCTATAATGGGAATTAATTAAGCACTAAACTTAATGCTAATAAAAGATACTAGAATCATGATCTATGTGGGTTTTGATGTTAATCTAACTATGGATTGTGTTAATCAATTTACTTTAGAGTTCTTATTAAAACATCACATGTTGTAATTTGCATTTTCTATTTATATTTATTTGATATCTTCACATATTCTAAACTATCTTAATTCTAAATATTACCCATAATAAATTTGTTGCAAAATAACTCTAGGAAAACTAGTGTTACAAGCCACAAGGTTAGATATAGTGTATGCAGTAAGTCTTATCTCAAGGTTCATGGAATCTCGAAAATATTCTCATTAGTAAGAAGGAAAAAAAATCTTAAGATATGTGAATGGAATAAGAAATTATGGAATTTGGTATTCAAGGTTAATTAAATTCAAACTCATAGGATACACATAGTGATTGTGCAAGTAGCATTGATGACAAGAAGAGCACATATGGGTATGTCTTTTATTTTGGAATAGGTGAAGTATCATGGGAATCTAAGAAACAACCCATTGTCACTCTTTCATCTACTAAAGTAGAGTATGTGTTTAGGGTAAAATTGGGATTTGTTAATTTAGTGTTGTTAGATGTTTGAATCCTCCTTTCACCCTATACATTCAAAGATCTAGAGGGTCGAGTGACAATTCACTATCATACCCTAGGTCACTGTGAGATGTAGGGAAACTTGGATTAGGGAATTTAATTATCAATTTTCCTTCTCTTATGCTCAATTAATCATTACAACCCTAATTTCACAAATATGACTATAAACAAAAGAATAACAAAAAAATCTCTTGTAGACAAAAGTAAAATATCAAATCACAGAGTACCTATTTTCAGGGTTCTGAGGTGAAAAAGTCAGGGACAAAAGAGCAGGTGCCCAAGTCCAATGCCCTGCTTTTTGTCTGAATCTGGGAACTCAGTCTATAACTCTTCTCTGTTGTCTCAGAGATTTTCCCATCATAGAAGTTGGAGGACTAATGAGTGGCGCCCAAGTCTAGGGTATTGTTTTTCCCTCTATTCTGCAATTCTGACACTTTAAGATGCCCTCCTGCAACTTCATTTTTTTCAGCTCTGTAATCTCTAACCTGCAATCATGAAAACTTTGGGAGGGGGTTGTGGTGTTTAGAGGCTTGCCTCAGTCAAGCCTCGGAGGACACTTAAGTCTCCAAACACTATTGTCAAATAGAGAGTGCATGCCCTTGTGAGGTAGAGGAAAAAACTAAAGGAAATGATGATGAAAACATAATATGATGTCACCTTGTAGTGAAGATATCATGGGAGTAAGATGCTCTTCATTGCATGATGAAATGGATGCTTAAATATACAAACACAAACACATAAACCACACAAATCTGCTCTTGCGACACAACGAAAGCCTTGTATCACCTTGAGAACACTTGAACATCATAATTGCCATCTAGTTTACGAATGAATGCTTAAACATGCTTATATATGCAACTACAAACACTCCTACCATGAATTTCATAATTTAAACTTATCGTGTCGGCATAGGACCCAAATAACGGTCATAAACTGACGCCCAAAAATTGGAGTTGTCCTAAAATAGGGTAGGACTAGGGCATGAGTGCCCAAGTCCTCCCCCCTTTTTCAGGCAGGGTAAAGCTCAAGGGGTCCTCCTAGGTCCCATTTGTCATGTTACCTAGGGTTCATTCCATCAGGATGCCAAATTATGAAGTAAGATGTCCTAAATACACACTAAAGACCTGGGAGCTAAACTTTAAGAGGGAAAAGCCCCCAAGGGGACATTTTTTGACATTACATTTAGCCCCCACTTTAATGTATGTATAAATGCGAGGCCAACACATGCATTAAAGTAAGGTCACAAACACATCAAACACATCAAGCACAAAGAAGACACACCAATCACATAGAAAGCAGTAATAGGCACTCAAAACACAAAGAAGATAGTTACAGTCATGCAGAACATGAAGAATACAGTAAATGCATAGAAGACACATTAATGCATGGAATACAAGCGCGATTCTTTTCTTTTCTTTTCTTTTTCTCTTATAAATGAAATTTAGATGCAAGTACTGGAAAGTAAACAAACCTCCCATAATGCATGATGCACTAATCATGCAGGTCTTTGTATATGGGGCAAAACACATGCAAAACCTCCCAAAATGCAAGAAGCACAACTTAAGGTGATGGTCTTTATACTGCATATGGGGCAACAAACATGCCAAACAAAGCAAGCATATCAAAACACACACACTTGAAGACATGGAGAAAACACATCAGACAAGCGATGGAGTGTACCTATTTCTAGGTCCAACACCATCTGAGGCACATTACAGGCACACACCCATGATTGGGATTCACCACAACAATTACTGAAGACATGTTTAAGGGTTGAGTTAGTCACAGAACCATTTCCCACCTATGTAGAGGACTTTTGAAAATGATAGGATGATGCAATCTGCTCTGAGCAATACACCATCCTCGCCTTTGCAGAGGGCTTAAGTAAAAGGATATGCTCGATATACTGCCTCCACAGAGGGCTTACATGATTCATTGATTGATTACAAACAAACTTAGGATGCATGATACAATCACCGTGTAGGTCTTTGCACTTGAGGACAAACACATTGCTAACATTTATAATAGACAGCTTACCTTATATATGCCCCCACCTTAAGGCGGTTGATATCAGTTATCAATATCAAACACGTTAAGGCAGGAATAAAACACACAAGGGAACATTGACTTTCACAAAGCCCATGCCCCCCGAAGGTGACATGTACTTTACAATTGCCAAATGTTCCCACAAACACATCCCTGCAAGAAACATGTTAGTGTCTACAAAATCAGGATAAACAACAACATCAATGCATATGATTAACTATACAAAGAGCCAAGGTTATACAATGAATTTAGAGTTCAAGGATAACCATGGGGCTATATCATGAAGCTCTTCGAATCGAGTACCACCAAGGCCAGATTCAAAAACAAACAAAGGTGCATAGAGCAACAGTATTGTTAAAGTTTGTAAATGCGATAGAAACATCATCAAATTCACTATGTGGAAAGCATGAGTGCTTCCATTAGCCAAGAGTTAGATAAGATATACAACCCCATCGTCATATTAGGAACTAAGTCCATTTTTTTATTGCTCTCGAAAGGGACACTAGGTCTGCATCGGTATAGATGTTTTTTCGTCATTAGCCCGCTAGATAGAAACACTAGAGGAAGGGAAACAATAAATAAGAGAGGAGAAATAAGTGTCTTCAGGATATTCATGTAGGAGGGTGCCCCCAAGTCACCAAATGCAACACTATGTCCGTAAGACACAACACACAATAATGAAATCAGAGAGAGGCAATATAGAAGAAGGATGATACAAATGGAAGAAGGTCACAACAGAGGTGGTCTCCTGGTATCCCAAACCTTACAAGAGAATTAGGGGTCATCCTAGGAGGCCTAAACAACACATAACACATCATGGGGGAAGCACATCATGAGAGAGAGATAAAGGGTTAGAGATACTTACCTGTATGGCCCCTACTGGGCTAGAGGTTGTCTATAAGCAAATAATCATCATCATCTTCCCACTCCCTAATGTTGGAGGAAAGTGGGACATAAGGTACCATAGCCAAATTCAAGTCTTGTTCATCATGTTGTTCATTGTTAGGATCATTATTGTTTGGTTGAATGTTGGGATCAATGTTTTCTTGTTGAGAGGCAAGGTTTATAGCATAAGCTTTTCTTCTTTTTCTTCTTTCTCTTCCTTTTCTATTTCATTTTCTTTTACCACTTATCTCTTGTAAGATAGGGCTATCCTCTTTTATAGGCTTATGCAATTTAGAAGATGAAAAATCAGGATCAAACCTCATTTGTCATGGTGGAACATTTTGTTGTTGACAATGACCTCCAATCCTTGTAAGGATTTTGGGGGAGGAACCTTAGCATAGGGACCTTGTCCTTTTGGTCTAAAGTTCTCTTCACATGCGGGTTGTTTCTCTTTTGTCATTTCTTGCATAGAAGGACTAGGTATTTCAGTTTTATCCCAAAAATAATTCAATTTGTAATGCTTTTTCTCAACCAAAGGTTTATATTTGTTGTGGGGGATGGTAATCACGCGTCCATCAAAAGGGAATTTTAGACAATGGTGTATTGTTGAAGGGATAGATTTCATTTCTTTTAGCCAAGGATGTCCCAATTTAATATGAAAGAGGTTAGAAATAGGGACAACATCAAACCATTGTTTGACATGTTTTCCAGATAGTGTTACCAACAATGATATCTTATCTAAAGGCTTGATAAAGGTTCCCTTATGTGTCTTAATCATCATGTTTGAGGGGTCATAAGAACCTTGCATTAATTGATGTGAAAAGAGGAAATATTTAGTGGCAACATTAGTCATGCAATTAGGATCAATAAGAGTTCCATCTATAGGGTTTCCTATTATTTCACAATGATGTAAAGAGGTACATCGAAGTCTCCAATTGCTATGTCATGAGGTGTAAACATAATTTCAGGTTCAGGAACCTTTCTTTTCATGTAAGGTCTAGGAAGGAACCTATTATTGTTGTTGTGATTAGAGGCCATGTTTTTATGCTCAAGTCAGATTTGAAATTTTTTCCAAAAAATATATCAAAGGCAAGTGCAAAGCGATATGCCCCAAAAGAGCCTCAAATGCTTGATTTTTGTACTTTTTCAATGCAAATAAGTGAAGGCAAAGGTGTTGTAAGGATTTTGATCAGGGGAAGGAAGTTATATGTCTGATATCAGTCCAAAACAGCAATAAGATCCTTCTCAACACACTCTTGATGCAAATCCAAGATAATGTCAAGTCAAACTATAGTGAAAATATGTCAAAATAGGCACTTTTTAAACCAAAACTCAATGCAAGAGAGCATAAAAAAGGGTGTTGTGAGGAAAATGATGATGGAAATAAAATAATATCAGTAATAAAATCCACTTGGTTCCAAAATACCCAACACAACACACATTTAGTGCCACTTAAGGTAAAACGCTAGTGAAAATATAGCAAAAATAAGCTATTTTTCACGATTTTTCAATTCCAAGACCTAGAAAAAGGGGTGTTGTAATAAATTTTAGGATGTGCATAAAGTAATACTAATTATATCAGTCAAATCAATCCATAAAATTGATCACAACATGCTTGGAGTGCAAACTAGGTCAAACCCTAGGGCAAAAATAATCAAAATATGTAGTTTTTCACCGAATTTTCAATACAAGAGCCCGTTAAGAGAGTGTTGTGAAGATTTTTAGGAGGCGTAGAAAATGATTACCCTGATAAAAGCCAATTAATGCAAAAATAATTTTCACAACACAACTATGGTGCAAGTTTATAGAGTTGATAAGGCCAATTTTAGTGAAAATCATTGTTTTTGAAGCCCTAGGTTTTAGATCTTGGGACAAAATGCTATGTGAATGTTTTGAAGTCTGATTTATGATGAAAATGAAATGCACTCAGATCTAAAAATTATTTTCAAGCTCTAATATGCAAAATGCTAATGCAAATCTAATGAAAATACATGAAAATTGCTAGTTTTTGTTGAAATTTTCTATGCAAAAGTGCAAATATTTTAAATCTAAATGCAAATTTACACTAAAATTGAAGACAATAGCCAAATAAAAATTTGAATGAGCCTCTAAAATAAGTAGAAAAAACTCAAATAATATTTTTCCTACTAACCCTAGATTTTGGAATTACTAGGTTTAATGAAAATTGTCAAAATTTCTACAAAAGCTTAGCAAATTAATCATGAAAATGCAATACAAATTATTTAATTTTTTAATTTCTATTTAATTTATATCAGATCTGATGCAAAAATCATGAATTAGGAAAATTTAGAAAGAATTGATGCAATTTAGTAAGCCAAACAATGCAATTTTTTTGAATTTTTCAAAATTTTCAATTTTTTTTTTGTAATTTTCTCAATGCAATAAGATGAAAGAATATATGAATGAATGAAATCAATCCAAATATGTAGACACACATTTAGCATGTTGTAATTTAAGTCCAAAAACATAGGTTCACCAAAATGTTTAGCGTAAAATTGGGGTTTCTTAATTTAGTGTTGTTAGATGTTTGAATCCTCCTTTCACTCTATACATTCAAGGATCTAGGGTCAATTGGAAATTCACTATCATACCCTAGGTCACTATGATATGTAGGGAAACTTGGATTAGGGAATTTAATTATCAATTTTCCTTCTCTTATGCTCAATTAATCATTAAAACCCTAAATTCGCAAATACAACTATAAACGAAAGAATAATGAAAAAAGAACTTGAAGAAGGAAATAAAATATCAAATCATAGAGTACCTATTTTTAGGGTTCCAAAGCGAAAAATTTGGGGACAAAACAACGGGTGCCCACATTCAATGCCCTGCTTTTTGTCTAGATCTAGGAACTCAGTCTACAACTCTTCCCTATTGTCCCAGAGATTTTCCTATCATGGAAGTTGGAGGACTAATGACTAGGTGCCCAAGTCCAGGGTGCTATTTTTTCTTCTGTTCTGCAATTCTGACACTTTAAGATGCCCTCCTGCAACTTCACTTTTTCTATCTCTACAACTGTAACTTACAGCCATGAAAACTTTGGGAGGGGGTTGTGGTGTTTAGAGGCTTGCATCAATCAAGCCTCGGAGGACACTTAAGTCTCTGAACACCATTGTCAGATAGAGAGTGCATACCCTTGTGATGTAGAGACAAAAACCAAAGGAAATGATGATGAAAACACAATATGATGTCACCTTGTAATGAAGACATCATGGGAGGAAGATGCTCTTCATTCCATGATAACAACTTAATATCTTTATAATATATGTATGTTTTTTCTTGTGTTTTCTCTATCCAAATAATTACTTATCTATGGTAAAGAGTTGAACCTCTTTTTTTAACTAAAGAATCTAGTAATATTTCCTCTACATTTTCCTTCATGTTAAACCACCATTAATTTAAGGAATAGGAATCCATGTCTAGCATGGAATAGATGCAAGTGCTAACATAAATTATCGAAAATGGGACACTCCACAATGTTCTTTAAGCTTATAGTTCTAACAACGGAACATCTAACAATGCATCCACTCCATGTGGGTCCTAGCTAACAATTTAGATATGTCTAATAAGAGTGGCATGTGGGTAGATGACTCTAGCTTAGTTCTAATGCCTAAAAACTCACACATACACAAAGCAAAATTGGATCTAAAACACACAAAAAAATCAAATCAAACACCAAAATTAGAATGATCATGTTTTTGGGTAAGCAAGATTGCATGATTCAGATGCTCCTATATCAATTTTGAAATCAAAGATATAATATTATCTTTTCTCTGAAACTATAATTCTATTGTTTTACATTGACATTCAATTTTAGATGCATATGTGCTATCCATCCTAATGCAAGATGTCATGGTTGCATACAAAAACTTCTCTATTCAATTGGATCATATTAAAGAACAACTCTCTCAATTGAAAATCACTAGAAAAAGGCATTTTACCATGCAAAAAAATTATCTTAAGTAGTCTTTGAGAACTCTGTCTTTATTAAATTGTAATTTATATTTGTTTTCTTTAACAATTTTTTCACACCATTTAACTAAAATTGATATTTATGTAAATATTATATTAAGCATATTTTTAAAAATAAAGAAGTAAAATAATACTTAAATACCACTAATTAACTAAGCTAGGATTTTTTTCTAAGATTTTAAATAGAACACAGAACCTCATAAACAAATTATAGCTCAATACAATAAGTTGTCATAATTCATTCTACTTAAATATTATCCATTTCAATGATCAAATAGATAATAGCAATTTTACACGTCATCCACCACAAAAAGTGATAAATATATAGCTATAAATTCATGAAGTGTTTTAGTATATGTAATTGTTATACATAGATTTAGAAAAGGAAAAAGATAAATTTATTTTTTAAATCACTGTCATAAAGCCCAACATTGGACTGAACTTTAGAGGAAAGTGTAGGTAAGTATTATGATTGTGAAACCTAACACTAAAAATATCCAAATTTTTATTTTTAACACCACATTTTGATCTGCAAACATTGTAGAAAGGGGAAATAATTTTTTTATTTATAAAATGTTGGATAAACTATTGGACAGGTCCTTCTAATGGTATAATATATTGAAGATTGCAAAACTCCTGGCCATTTATTCAATTTTAACACAAGAAAGAAAAATCATCTACCACAATCAACACTAGCTCAATAATGAAAGCTTATTAATTGAGAAAGGTCCACAAACAACTCTCCTTATAAATATATCGACCTAATCTTCAGTCAGGCAGCCCAACAACACACTCCATTTCATGGAGCTCAAATTAAGGGTCATCAAATTCATACTTCCTTTAATCATAAGCCAAATTTTACCTGATCCAGCAACCACAAAATTTTTTCCATCGGATGACTTGACTATGTCTTTTAACAAATCCTAGGGAGTGATGGAAATGAGAGACCAACTCTTATTATTCTCTACTCTTTAATCCAACTCCCATATCCCCACCAAAGTGTACATGATGAAAGGGATGTTGACAAGAGAAACTACTTCGCATTGATAGGTGTTGTCATTGATGGCAACTAAGATTATCCCAATCATCTACATAACACAATTTGTTCACACCAGAAGTTAGAATAAGAATTTGTCTAAGTTCGGGCAATCAGGAACAGAGCAGGTGACAAGGTCCAATATATTGGTCCAGATCTCTCTGACAGAAAGGCATGGTTTGTTGCAGATCTGAGATAGTTGTAAGCATTGTCAAGACGCTCTAAATCTAGAGTTTTGTCCTTGAGAGATGGAATCAAATCATATTATCTTTTGAGTATTAGGTTTCAGTTTGACAGAGAAAATAGAAGAAGAACAGGTGACCTTGTAAATGATCTTGGTTTCAGATGTATGGAAGTTATTGATTGCACAAGTAGTGATGACCAGTGATAGTGGTCGACTTGTTTGATGATTCGTGAGTGGAAGTTTTGGTCCACGTCTCAAGTTATGCATGGACCTAGCCGACAGAGCAGAGTATTCAATAAAGCTCCAAGTATTCTTGAAGTTGACTAGAAAGTGATCAAAGATCAGGATGCAGATATATATAGCCAATGGATACAGATGATTTTGGTGTGTGTGGTATTGTGACTATGGTGTAATTCCTAAAATAAGCAGAGATAAAAAGTTTAGATGTTAGCAAAGCAGTAAGAGGAGCAGAGTAAGGATGAAGTGTGTCAAGTCAGTTTTCTATGCTTAACTGGAACTGAACTCCAACATTGATAGATGCTAAATATCAGTTCAAATTTATTGTAATCTTCTTCCTGTAGGCAGTGAGCCTTGTTTTGAGCAGTGAGCTCTAGGCAGTGAGCCTGAATGCATGTGCATTCACCATTGTAATACTTTTAACAGAGTATAATCTTTGTGGGTTAACCCCCACCATGGTTTTTCCCCTAACTGGGTTTCCACATCAAAAAACTTGGTGTCAAGTGTGTTATTTATGTTTCTGTTCATGTGTTATTAATTGATGCTTAAATGTTTATATCATTAATTTGATTATAAGTTGTAAAGGAAGATTAAAGGTAGAAAAGATTAAAATGTGTGATAACTGATTCACCCCCCCTCTCAGTTGTCTAGACCTAAACCAACAATTGGTATTAGAGTGAGGTTCCTTTTAAAAAGTTTGACAGCTTAAGGAAGATCTGGGAAGTCAGTAAAAATGGATGAATATAACCTTAAGGGAAACTTAATCTCACCCTAGATGATCATGAGCAGTCCAAGGTAGAAGTCCAAGAGTTGCAAGATAACCTCAAAAAGGCTAAAAACTTCATTGGAGCAACCTCTTCAACTAGAAGACAAGGCCCTGAGAGAAGACAAAGGAATGTGAAAAATTAGCTAAAGAAGTTGTTGTCCTAAAATATTAGATGGAAACTAGGGTGATGAGACTAACCAAAGAAATTTAAGATAGGAAGATACCTGAAGAAGAAATGAAGCAAAATCTGAAAGAAAGAACTGAACAATGCTGCAGATTGGATAGAATAGCTGGTCTCCTAGAATCTAATCTACAAGAACGTAGAAACAATGAGAGAGAACTTGAGAGACAGATTATCACTCTCAGACATGACCTAGAAATTGCAAATGAGTATAAGGAGAAGTTCAAGATAAGCTCAGCTAAACTTCAAGCACTAATTGAAGAACAGAAAAGGGATGATGACAAGCATGATCTTAGATATGAGAAAGGTGAAAGCTCCAGATCTAGACAAAGAAATTTTCAACCAAGGAATAAAAGAAATAGAAAAAAAAACCTCTGATAAGACAGCCTAATGCTCAAAGATATCCATCATTTAATAGAAATTGTTTCAATTGCAATAAATTTGGTTATAGAGCTACTCAGTGTAGAAGCAGTGTAAATCAAAATGATCCATCCTTCTTCAGTCAATGCTTCAAGTGTAAGAGGTATGGTCATAGATCAAATGAATGCAAAAGTATGATAATGAATAATGCTAACAATAGAGGAATTAGCAATTAGGTTTCAATGGTTACTGTTTTGTTTGCAATGGGTTTGGATACATGGCTAATCAGTGCAGATCAAGAGGAAATCAAGTTTATAAGAAAATAAATGTTGTGTGCTTTAACTGCAATAAATCTGGTCATATTGCAAGACTCTACAGAAGTAGGAACATGGAAGAAGAGATCTGGTAAATAGAAAACTGGATGAGTAGAAACAAGACAAAGGCAAAAGAAAAATTGATGTGAATGAGATACGGAGTGAAATGAACAAGACTTGAGTAAAGAAAGATACAATAAACAATGGTGATGGGTCTGCACCGGAATCAGGTGCTGACAATTTCTCCAGGAATTAAGTTAGGAGCTCTGGCTTAGGGGGAGCTGCATTGAACATCAAATTCCCCCAGTCAGTAAGTGGGTACCTGAATCTAGCACAATAAAAGAGAATATTTTGAATTGGTTTAGAACCTTTGGAAGGATTTCTGGAAGAAAAGATGTTGATATGAAAACTTGCGGAGTGATTCATGAAGAACTGTCAAAAATAGAGTAACTAGATATAGTTAAGGCAACACATTTATTACAATGCCAAATTAGGTTTTGCAAAAGATAAAAGGTCACTTGGTCACTCATTTGAATCACTTTTCATTTTGAGGAAACAAGAAGAAGAGCATTCGAGCTGCAAATCCAGAGATTGAGGCATAAAGAGCGAATTCAACCGATAACTGATCAACCCTAACCCCATGAAAGAAAAAAATCAATGCTTGATGGAAGCTATAGAACCAAGGACAGTTTGGATAATGCCTATGGGTTATGAGGTGGATGGAAGGGTTTTGGATATGTATGCTCAACATCTTCTGAGTACACCTAAAGATACCTATGTGGAAAGGTTTGGAACTTACAAGGAACTGAGTCTAAAATTGCACGTGGAACTCAGACAGCCAGAGACCAAGAGGAAAGTACAAAGGCAAGTTGAAAAGTATGCCGAGAGCATTGGCCTAACCAAGGAAATAGTGAAGCAGAACAAAGAAAGAATTGAGAAAGCTAAAAAAGAAAAATAAGACAAGAAACAAGAAGATGCTCCAGTGGAACCATCCTCCACTTCAAGGACTACTAGAAGCTCTACTACTACTTCTATTCCTCCTAAACCTACAAAAGTAGAAGATAGACCATCCAGTGAAGAAAGTAAGAGAAAGAAAACAAAAGCCACAAGAATGAATATGGGCACAAAAGATGATGAGGAGACTAATGTTGGATTTGATTCATCAAATCTAAATGTTGGAGAAGTTCAGGAAAAGAACATCATTAAGCAGCAATCTGAGTTTGGTGAAGCTTTTGTTCTAGAAGAGGAACAAGTCAATCAGGAGGACATAGAAATGATAGACAAAATAGAAGATGCAGAAGAAACTCCTCCACCTGATCTTTCTAGAAAAGAAGAGGATATTGTTACTATATAGAGCCCTCCAGATCAGGTAGTGAGTGGTGAAGACAGAGAAAAGATTTCACCTGCAAGTGATACAAGAAATGATAAAGTAGAGAAGGAGAAGGAAGAAAACCAAGAAGACAAAGCAGAAGAAGATGGTGCAAATGTTGAAGCACCTAAAACAGATGCTGAGCAATTTTATGAACAAAAGGATGATTCAGAAAATGTTGCAAGAGACACTACAGGTGTAGTGAAAAGTCTTCTTGAAAAAGATGTGTTTGAGCTTGATGAGCCTAAACTACTCCAAGGTCTAACCAATCCAGATGCTCTCTCTCCAATTCAATTGATGAAAATAGCATCATTCACCCAAGTAAAGGATAGAGAAAAGTTGTTAAAGTCCCACATGGAGGACAATGAGCTACTGGGGTTTGCAACCAAGATTTTGGAGAAGTTAATGCCTTCCTACCAAAAGAGTCCATCTGATTCCCCCTCTGGACATCTGAAAAATCTTGTAAGTTCCATAAATACTAATTTTGAATCCTTTGAAAAATCTACAGAGGAAAAAGTCTGGAAAGAGTTTTTGGATAAGAAATTTAGTGAAGTAAAGAATCTAATAGGAAATGATAGGATGATACTCGGCATTAGCATAAAGAGTATTCAGAATGCTCTAAATGATGGAAGTGATTTGTACAAATTTTGTCTATCATGGCTCAAAGCTAGTGAAGATATTGAGAAGAAGATAAAGGAGCAAGAACTAAAATTGTCAAATCTTTCTCAAATTTTTGAGCCTATAACAATTTCACCTATAAGCCAAGAATGTCAAGTAACTAGCTTGACAGATGAGATAAAGAGGTTTGCTAAAAGAAAAAATAACATTATAAAGAGGATGTGTGAACTCTAAGAATTGATTGCCCCTAAGTTAGAGACAATGTATAATGCCCTATCTAAAGCTCAGATTGCAATTCAAACTAGTGTTCCATCAGATCTATCAAACGTAGAAGCATACACATTTGTGCTAAGTGGACACATATCAATTTTTGATGGAAAGAAGAGTACTTGGGCTTCCAAACTTGAGCAACTAAAAACTAGCTTTGCAGACATTCTCAAGTTCATGTAAATAGAACTTAATGATTAGTTGTACATATGCGATCCTATATACAAATTTTTGGACAATTTTGGCTTGAGAACCCCACCCTTTGCCATTGATGTCAAAGGGGGAGTGAAGAGTAGTGAAAAATGAGGAATCCAGCAAAGGGGGAGTACTGGAAAGCAGTGTGAACAACAATATGGAGCAAAAGAAAGGGGGGAGTTATTCTGACACTTAGTCATTTTCCACTAAGTGTTGCCATCAATGCCAAAGGGGGAGATTGTTAGCAATAGACACTACTTCACATTGATAGGTGTTGTCATTGATGGCAACTAAGATCATCCCAATCATCCGCATAACACAATTTGTTCACACCGGAAGTCAGAATTAGAATTTGTCTAAGTCCGAGCAGTTAGGAACAGAGCAGGTGATAGGTTCCGGTATCTTGGTCCGGATCTCTCTAGTGGAAAGGCATGGTTTTTTGCAGATCTGAGGTAGTTGTAAGCATTTTCATGACACTCTAAATCCAAATTTTTGTCCTTCAGAGATGAAGGACTCAAAAGATATTAGCTTCTAAGTATCATGTTTCAGTTTGACAGAGTAGACAGAAGAAGAACATGCAACCTTGTAAATGATCTTGGTTTCAGATGTATGGAAGTTGCTGATTGGGAAGTAGTGATGACCAGTGATAGTGACTGACTTGTTTGATGATTTGTGAGTGCAAGTTTTGGTTCACGTCTCAAGTTATGCATCGATCTAGCTGACTGAGTAGAGTATTCAATAAAGCTCCAAGTATTCTTGAAGCCATCTGGAAAGTGATCAAAGATCAAGATGTGGATATGAATGATTTTGGTGTGTGTGGTATTGCGACTATGGTGTAATTGCTAAAAATAGCACAGATAAAAAGTTTAGATGTTAGCAAAACAATAAGAGGAGCAGAGTAAGGATGAAGTGCATCAAGTTAGTTTTCTATGCTTAACTGGAACTAAACTCCATCATTAATAGATGCTAAATATCAGTTTAAATTTATTATAATCTTCTTCCTATAGGCAATGAGCCTTCTTTTGAGTAGTTAGCCCGAATACATGTGCATTCCCCATTGTAATACTTTTAACAAAGTGTAATCTTTGTGGGTTAACCCCCACCTTGGTTTTTCCCCTAACCAGGTTTCCACATCAAAACTCTTGGTGTAAAGTGTGTTATTTATATTTATGCTCATGTGTTATTGATTGATGCTAAAATGTTTATATCATTAATTTGATTATAAGTTGTAAAGGAAGATTAAAGGTAGAAAAGATTAAAATGTGTGACAACTAATTCACCCCACCCCCCACTTCCTCTAAGTTGTCCGAACCTAAACCAACAAGGGATGCAGCCAAGCATGGAGGCTTCCCTGGCCTCTTTTGTAACCTCCCCACCAAAAGAATCTTTCCACTACATGACACTAATGAAGGTAGACAAGTATAACTACAATTCTTAATATGATCATCAGAATCCATCTATGGAGGCAGCCCTCCTTCAATCTCCTTAAACTGATACTTTCCACAAGCAATGTCATAACTATTAAACAATAAAATGGTAGATAAAAATAAAACAAAGATTTAGAAATAAGAACATAACACAAATTTACAGTGGTTCACCATAAAAGCTACATCCACTGTCAAGTAGGGCAATATATTATTCACTATTTCTCCAATACATTACAATACATAGCAGCATGCTTTATACACCTTCAGCAGCTAACTCTCACTCTTAACCTCCATAAGACTCATCCTTGTTTTAACCCCAATGAGGGAATATCTAAGAATAACAACATCAGAGAATAGCAAAGAATTAGAGAATATCAGGGGCATTAGAGTCAGTAGCACAAGAGTGTTACACAAAGAAATGTTCGACAGAGGTGTTACACTAACTAATGGAGTGATTGGGCTTCATACGTTATGCCAACAATCTCCTAGTTGAAGTCCAATCACTGCTACTATGAACAATGATATCCTTCAGGTTTCCATTCCTATCGTCACTTTGAAAACAAGCCCACATTGCAAGATTTTAACCTCTGTAAAATCTATTCCTATCAATCACACATGGTGACTCCACAACACACTTAGGCACCACCACCTTCTCAACCTTTTCTCCCAATATCTCCTTTATGACTTTGCATAGGCTCTCTATAAAAGTGAAAATTCTAGTTTTGTTGAACCAATTCAGTCAAACCTAACTCCACATGATTCAAAGGCTCCTCCTGCCTCTTTTTCTAGGCTCTCCCAAAAAGGTAACCTGGCTGCACTCTGTGATCAATGATCTTATAGTCCAAACCGCTCTCAATCAATCTATCGTTTGTATAGAATGATTTAGGAATGCTCCCACTGTCATCCTGTGAATTACTTAGCTCCCTATTTTGATTATGATTATCCTAACAAAACACATCCTCCTCTTTCCCTATAATCTTGTCTCCATCCCCGTAAAAATAAGATATTGCACCTAAAATCACACAGCTCTCAAGCATGCTGCCAAATTCAACCTTCCATTGCAGGAGCACTCCATTCTCCATCCCAAGCTCCCTGCCAGGGAGCTCAATTATGAGGCTTTGGATCTCCTTGAAATTCTTCAGCACCTCTCCAAGGGAATGATGCGAGACCTCCACAATCACGACTCTTTTCGGCCCTAAGATCTGCTACAAGGCCTGCAAGGGCTACACTATACTCCCTATCACAAACTAAAAGAGATGGCCGAAAATACTCCTACTCCTACTACCCAAACCCCCAGTGCTATCCTTGCTCAAAATGACACAATCCACTTTCACCTAAGGCACCAGCCCGTTGAATCTCCTCGAAATGGCAGTGTAGCAACCAATCATCTTTATGTCCCCCAACTTGAAAACCCCATTAAGGGCTTCTGCCTCTATGCTATCGGCTTGGAATTTTTCCTCCTCCGCACCAACAGACTCCATGTCCATAGCTCCACCATTCTGGGTATTACTATTCTCAAACAAAGCGGTCTCTTCCATCGCCTTGCCAAGGCCAACATCATCAAACTTATCTTTACCACTATCCTGAAGCCCAATACCAATATTATCCAAAAAACTTCCATTGCCCATGTCAATAACCTTGCCATCAATTTCATCTTGCCCAGGTTCTTTGGCATCAATCTGCTCACAATCATCTAACTAATCCCCAAAACTTTCACTATCAAACATACTAAGAAAATCATTAATAACAGAATCAGTTCTAGCATCTAATTGATCCAAAAAACTTTTTTGGGCAATCCATATTTCACACAATGACAAATCATGGCCATTGAACCTTTCAATCTTTCCTTCTTCAATCAACATTTCTCCCACTCAAACTCGAATCTCTCCTACCAAACAATCAAGCACAACCAACTCTGATACCAATTGTTAAATAATAAAATGGCAGATAAAAATTAAAACAGAGATTCATAAATAAGAACACAACACAAATTTAAAGTGGTTCACCATAAAGGCTACATCCACTCTCAAGTAGGGCAATATATTATTCACTATTTCTCCAATACATTACAATACAGTGAAACATGCTTTATACACCTTCAGCAGCTAACTCTCACTGTTAACCTCCATAAGACTCATCTCTATTTTAATCCCAATGAGGGAATATCTAAGAATAACAATATCAGAGAATAGCAGAGAATCAAAGAATATTAGGGGCGTTAGAGTTAGAAGCACAGGAGCGTTACACCAACAAATGTCAGACAAAGGCATTACACTAACTGATGGAGTGATTGGGCTTCAGATGTTATGTCAACAATAACAACCTAGATGATGACCATAGTTACTCATAAAGTAGACAACGCCATTGTTTACTACGCTTGTCCAACGGTGTGTTTCAGGGAAGCTGGCAGGGATAGCCATCCACTTATCTGTAGCAGAATTATAGAGCAGAGGACACTAATTCGGGGCTCCCATTTGGAAGCCTAAAGTAATAATTTTAAAGTGGCAAAATTGGGCAATCAGTTCCATGCCTCTTCTCGCCATCAACCTATAGTTGGGCAGAACATGATGCAAGATTCTTAACTGTTTGGTTAGAGGATTAAATATCACGTGGTTACCATTCATCAAAGAATCCCAATTAATAAAGAGAAAAAGACCTGCCATTGCAGGGCAGAGGTAAAAGTCACAAAATAATGAGTCTCATCATTGAAATTGAAAGTGTTAGTCCAATATTTTCATGTTCCAAGCTTTGCAAACAGTCTTGGCCCTGATGAATGAGGGCAAAGGAAGTCTTCGCAGAACCTCCATCATAATTCAGATCACATGCCTTCTGGAGCGACATAGTGCTGCTACAGTTGAGGAGGTGAAACTAGCATGATTCCATATCTCTTGTGGAAGTGCATGTATACAACTTTAAATATCCGCAGAATACGAATAGTGTGCCGCCTCAACTTCTTCTTCTCCAAATGTTTTGTTTTCAAAGGAAGGAAGAGTAAAGGGAGAAGAATTAGACCATCTCTAAGGAAGGGATCTCATGGAGTGGAGCTTCCTAAATTATCTAGTTGTATGTAGGTTTTAAACTTTAAGTTCCAAAATTTATGGAAGATGGTGGTAGTTTTTAATTTAATGCTAATGATTTAAAGAGAACTTTTAGGACATCAAATAAAAAAATTAAAAATCATAAAATAAAAAATTCTCTCTCCAATATGAAATCTAAAAAGTGGTAGAAAATTCCTTAAACTAGTGGAGGAAAGTTTCAACCCCACCTCAAATGCACCCACTTAAAATCAACCACCTAAAAAATAAGTGGTCCTATTTTGGAGGAAAAGATTCTAATTTATGTTTTAGCAATTTTTTTGGGTTTCATGAGACCCTTTGCTCCACAAAACTAGTTCCTCTAATAGCTCCATGGGACCCCTTCCTAAGAGTGGTTGTTGAGGAAATATATATAAACTAATTCGATAGGTACAATTTAACAAGGTGGTACAAATGACACTATGGAAAAAAGAAATGCAATTTAAGGATGCAGTAATTTATTTTTGTGGAGTTGCAAGGTTATATAGATTTAATTTTGGATTTGAAATTTAAATTAAAATATATATATTTTATTTTATTTTATTTTGTAAATATAAAACATTGTAGAAGGCTTGTAACATTTAAGATATTGAAAAATCTAAAGTATTTATATGCTATGGTATATGCTTTCACACCTAAACTAATAAGAAGAGTTGGCAATTATAGACAAATTAGCTATAGGAAATCCATATATATAAATTTGACATTGCTCGAAACAATGAATAAAGAGATATATAAAAATGTTCCAATGAGTAATAATATAAATATTTAAACTAACCAATTTTATAGCTTAACCTTACTTATTCAATATAACAACATAGTAAAGATATATATCAAGGCAAATAGAATAGATATAGCTCAACCTTACTTATTCAATGACTAGAGGATTCATGCGCAACATTTCTTGAATAGTTTCCCATGGATGTAACAATCACAGTAAAATTGGCCAGAGATATGATCATATGCCAAGGAAACTGCCTAGTGTTTTTTTGCTCCTACCATGTTTTGGAAGGTCATGTCACACCATGACATGAAATGCAATATTCATTCAAAATTATAGTTTTCTTGTCGTTCTTAATTCATTGGGTGGGAAATGTAGATTCAAACTTAACTATGGTAGTTTTATTAACAATGAGTGTGATGGTTTCCCTGATTGTGACTGTGAAGAGTTGGTGACTTTGACTACGGAGAGTTAGAGGAGTACTAATGAAAAATAGAATGGAGATAGAAGACGAAAAGAGGCCCACGGTAGAGTGTGTTGTTTAAGCCCAGCCAATACAAGTGTGTCGCCTCAACTTTGCCTCCTCACTTTTTTGGGCTCAAACACTAATAGTGAATCCTATCAAACTAGCACTTGTACCCATAGGAGGTTCAAGGAATATGTCGATAGAAACAAACGATGAGTTTAGAAAATTTTTTGGTGTGAGACAATTCTGAGCACTATAATGCTCATATATAAAAGCCTATCTGCTAATAAGTCCAAATAAGTGAGTCTATCTTTTAATAATAAAAAAAATGTTTAAAGCCAACATTCATTATGACTTGAGTTGTTAACAAAAACAAGAAAACTAAAATAAATTAGTATACTTTCTTTAGAAAAATCTATGTTAAAGATGGGGATATATGGACATCTTTTACATAGATTTTTCCAAAGATAGGTATGCTAGTTTAAAAAATTAAAACTATATTGAAAAACCGTTTAAGTAAATAAAAATAAAATAACTCTTAAATAGTTTTAAAGTAAAGTAAAATAATTTTAACTAAATAAAAAACTATAAAAAACTCTCAAGTAAATAAAAAAGATCTTCAAATATATTCTACATTTTGTGAGGAGCTAGGTTGTCCAAGAGCTTCTAGGTCATTATAAGACCAACTCCAACCTGCATGCAACTAATGGCTAATACCACTTCACAACAAAACTGACAATCTTTTAGTGATTCAGAAATGGTGGAGAAGGGAATGGAGATTGGAACAGGGATCCCATAGATTTTGCTAACATCCAAAGAAAGGAGGTCCATCAAGATAGAATTTTTGGTAGCCAAAAAATTGAACCCTATTGGTCAACGACGAGAGCTTGGGATGAAGATATTTAGAATAGTCGTAGAGAAGATCGTATTGACCTTCCTAGGTGAGGTAGCAAACCAGATTTCAAAGGCCACTAGAGGCCAAAGCTTTCATGGACTTCTAAGCAAGACAACGAACCCAAGGTAAGTCCCATTTCAACGAAATATTGATGAACAAAACTCCTAGCTATAAGACAACTTCCCCCAAAGACTAAGAGCTTTAAATTCTCATCCTAGAGGAGTTGGTTGGAAGTAAGGTTAGTAATCTCAAGGACTCAGCACTGATTTGCAAATTTTGGAAGAACCTCTCTTCCAAAGACATCTTTCTAGATTGGATTAATTCAAATTGGCCCAAGAGCTCCTACTTCTTGTTAGAGGAAGGATTTTTGTTATCATCTCCCAGAGTAGTGGGGATAGAGAGGTTGTTTTCTCGAGGCATGACTGGGCTTTAGAAGGATCATGTTTGTATTTACAGCCTTGGCAACCAAATTTTGATCCTTTCAATGTGGCCCTTTCCTTTTTTCCTTTTTGGATTAAATTAGGAAAACTTCCATTAGAATATAGAGATGAAAAAATTATGAAGCTTATTGGTGACTCCCTAGGTGTTTTTCAAGTTTTAGATGGAGAGCAATCCCTTTTTGAAGAGGACATTAGGATTTGTATCCTCTTGGATCTCAAGAAGAGTTTCCCCAAATTTATCAAGCTTCAATCTGTTGTGGGGGACTGGGTCCAAGAAATCTCCATAGAAGGCCCAGAATCTAAGTACAGAACTTGTGAGGGTCTTGGACATCTCAAATGTATCCCTGATCACTTTGACAAGTAATTTCTCTTAGGGATCCCTATGTACCCTCCCATAGTGTTGGAAGTTTTGTCCATTGACAAGAATCCTTCTAAAGAGTTGGAGGTTCTAGAGAAAGGAGTTTTTTTAAGAAGGGGAGTTCCCTCCAGAGAATCCTCTACATCCTACCATGGTGATAGAAGAGCTGCTCCTGGTTGAAAGTCCCCTCAAAGAGATGGAGTTCCATGTGGAAGAAATTTTTGTTGATGAAAGGGAGGAGAGTTCCCACATTATCAAGACTCACCTAGCCGCCTTGACAAAAGAGCCCTTAAAGGACTTAGTAGAGGAGGTTGCTGCACCTTGTCAATTGAGGATGCTTATGTAGGGTTTTTAAACAATGATGTCAATGCTTTCTTGGAGGAAGTCATCCTTAAAATAAGAGAGAATATTTTTGAGGACATAACCAATGAATTTTTCCATCAAGTCTCCTTTGGGGTTGAAGGGGGCATCAACCCTTCTAATCAAAACATCACTACTTGCAAGAATAGAGAAGCTTTTCTAGTGGAAGAGATGGCTAAGGAGATTAATTCATTTATTAGCCAAGATTTAGAAGGGGAAGAGTTGGGTAATTTGATTTCTAGCTAAGGTTTTTCTCTGGGAGAATAGGATCCTTAGATTCAAGGTTAAGGGTCATCTTACTATCTTCAAAGATGATATTGCTTCTCTTGAGGATGTAAACTAGGTTGAGCTAAATATGCCCAACTCCCTTAAGCTAGGAATTTCCTAGACTAACATGGTAAAAAAAGCGAGAAAATTCTTTGTTGGGCCTTGGGAGAAAGGGTCATAAATTAAGAAGTTTTAAGATTGAAGCAAAGATTGTAGTAGGTATACAAACCACAATTGAAATGTCCTTAAGATCGAGTAGAGTGGAATGCTCTCCCAAAGTGGAATAACCTCTCTCCTGTTAGTTTTTTGAGGTGATTTGCCTTAGTTTTTGTTCTCTTGTTTGGGACTAATTGGCATGCAGTTTTGAGCATGGTTTTGTTTGGTTTGTCATTTTTGCCTTTCATCATGGGGTGGTCCCAGGGCCTCTCTTTGTGGGTTTTGTTTTGGTTAGCCTTTTGCTTGGCATTTGCTGCCCTTTGTGATGGGTTTCCTAGTTGCCCCTTTCTCATAATTATATCTAGGTCTTTCATGAATGTGTAGAGGTGCCAAAAGGATTCTTGGTGGATGTGCAGGTATTTGCATTGGAGGAGTTTCTATTTGGGGCCCTGGCGGTGTAGCTGACGGTGGTTTAAGTGGTGGTTGGGACTTTGGTGGAGGTGTTGTTGGGGGTTGTGGTCCTAATATTGGTGTCACGGTCTTAGCCTTGAAGTGAGGTTGTTGCAAAACCGAGTTGGAAGGTTGAGTGTGGGTTTCTCACATACCGGGTTGTGTGGTGATTTCCATGTCAGGTTGTGTGGTGATTTCCATACTGGGTTGTATGATGATTGTCATACCTAGTTGTGAGTTCATTACATTCTAGATTCTCACCCTTATGTGGTGATGCATTTAGACTTATGACTACTATGCAGGGGTAATACTAAAACGAGCATGGGTCCATCCCCTTAGAGACGAAGAAGAGTAGTCTCGATACTCATGCATGGTTAAGTTGTCTTGGATGCTGAATGAGTGTACTACATGGAACTTCAGGGGTGAATAAGAGTAATCTCATCATACCTTTTGGTATCTGAATCGGCACAGGGTTTGTCAGTTCCAATGCACAAACAG
The DNA here is from genome assembly GCA_027924645.1 of Cunninghamia lanceolata. Lineage (NCBI taxonomy): Eukaryota > Viridiplantae > Streptophyta > Pinopsida > Cupressales > Cupressaceae > Cunninghamia > Cunninghamia lanceolata. Next base: position 19,386,146 of record BSBN01000547.1, read on the forward strand.
ATTCGGCCAACTAATACAGGAGGTTGCATGGGCTACCTCCCCTTCACTTCTGGTTCTACCGCACCAAGGGGGTATCCCTATAGCTAAAGATTTAAACTTGACTTGCCCAATGACACAAAGATTTAGCTCTTTAGAATAGGCAGAATACTCTCATTTTAGGACCAAGATTTTTAGGATAAATCACAAGGCTGGCAATGTTCTTGGATGTATCTAACTGGTTGTGTATGAGAGTATGCAGGGCTCCTATTTCCACTCTTACAAATTAATAGGTTGGAATTAGAAATGATTTGTTTTAATTTTTGGATGCAAGACAGGGGGTTTTAGATCATAACTACTACACAAGGGCATATCGGTGCCTATCTCAGGGCAAGGAGTCAACTAGACGTATACAAGTGAATGGTTTGCACTGGCATTCAAGTTTCAAGGGGTTAGAACTGGTATTTTCCTTACAAACACCACCCAAGACTGAGTATTTAGTTGCCTCTACTTACAAATATCCTAGCTGACATACATTCTTCTCCATACTTAACCTAAAATAGTTTAATCCACCCCTTGAATGGAAGTTGAAAGATCAAGTATGCAATACATAAAGTCTATATTCTGGAATCTGAGAAACCCTTAGCAACCAGACTCAAAAGAAGGGATGCATACAAAAAATGGAGACAGACAACTAAACACATGCAAAGAAAGTATTTTTCATATAAAACAACAATGAAACTAAAAATATGTGCAATGTGCATTCAAAATGCAACTCATAAACTCCAACAGAGATAAACAGCCAAGAAATGCTCTATTTTTCATTATTTTTTCTAAAAAATGCCAAAGTCTTCAACAACCTCAAATGAGTAACACAGTCTACTTTTTATAGCAAAAATGTGCACTCAGCATTCAATACAATGGTCTTTTCAAAATTCTACCAGATACAATGCATCTTCAGAATGGTGCCAAGAACATTGAATGCAACTGAGAGAAACAAAGGAAAGAGTGGTTGAAAATGGGATATGCACCACCGCCTGAAGATTTTCCTCTTAAAAGTAGTAGCTGGCTTGTCAATCAGTTGACCATACCTCTACAATCTTTCCATTAATGTCCAACCTACCCACAGCAATGGTTCTCACATTCTTGAAGTTTTTCCCACCTGGAGAAGATGCAGAGAACACAGGAAATCCTTCCTTATTGAAAATTTAAAAGATGGTCATCAATTCTTTCTTACTGCTAAGATCTGCGGCTCCAAATTGCTTTGAAAAGTCATTGACCAATGAGATCGCACCACGTAGGCACCCTTTTTCTATCACTGACTTCTCCATCTTCCATTTTTCTTTTTTTGCCTTTAAACCTTTCTATATGCAAAAACATATACATGCAACCGCTTGCACATTTAAATCCTTGTATATGCAACCGCATATACATACAATAGCACCTTGAAAGGTGTCATCCCCTGACCAGTTCTCCATCACTGTGCATTTGCTTCTCCATTTGCTTTTGAGATTGTATGTGAGCTTGCATATACATGCAATCGCCCTGTATACAAGGTGGACCCCAAATCCTTATAAAACAAATTGAATTTGCATTCAGGTCTGGCTTGTAGCTTTATCCTTTGCATATCCCCTTGTATATTGCACATACAATGTGCAACATACATACAATCTATGAATTTTAGCTCATCTATCAATTAGATTGGAAAACCCTTTGAAATCTGGCCTGTATCTCTTCTTTTTGTATATCGGCATATACAAGCACTTAACATACAAGCCACAGACCCCACCACTAAATTTGCCAAATTTGACTTCCCATTCGAGTCCAGCTTGTATGTTTTCCCTTTGTATACCAGCCTTGTATATCGCATATACAATGTGAAAATATAAGCACGGCATACATTCAATTAGACTTCTGCCTTTTATGAACTAGAATGCAATATCCTTCAAGTTCGGGGCTTACATATTAGGAATGCACATTCCCCTGTATGTATGATTGCTTGTGCAAACATGCAATCGCACATAGACAATTGGTGGGCCCCAGTCTTTGTATCTCTTCTTTGCACATTGATAATGCATACTTCCTCTGTATGTTGCCACCAATGTACATTTGCTTTGTATATCTGATATACATTTCACCTTGCATCTTTTCCTTGTATGCCGCCGATTGATCTTTCCTTGCATTTTGCAAATGCATGTGCCCTTTGCATGTTTTCCATTATATATTGACATTGCATATTGTGAATGTATATTCGATCATACAAACAAAACATACATGCAATCCTTTACATACAAGCAGGGAATCTGCGATGGAATATGCCTACAATGTACATTCTCTTTTCACACCCGGCATTATATATGCAAGCCCGATATGCATACAAAGATGCATACAACTGATTTTTTCACTTTTTGAAAGGCCGATTGATCATTTCTTTGGGCTTGCCAATGTACAATCGCATTTGTACATTCAAATGTACATATAAATAACAAAGTATATACAAGGATACATGCATGAAACCTCAGAGGCCGAGGGACAGAAATTTTTGGATTTTTATGAAGGGGCCTGCATATTTAAATGTTTGAAACCTGAATGTTCATGCAAGCACCAACATTGGCTCTATCTAGGGATGCATGCCTCTTGCAAGCATGACAAGAACCATAGATCTCTGGGATACAGACCGGTCCCCTATCCATTGGGCAATAAAGTCAAACAATGCACCAACCTGCATCACAAATCACACCTTTTTTAGAATTTACTTGGTGGCCCAGGGACACCAAAAAGGAAAAACTAGAATTTCCTTTTGTCAAATATCTAATTTTCTTTTGATTTCTTCAAATGAAGCCTAAAAACATTTAACCATCTGCAACACCCTCCTTTGCAATTGGTTGCTACTACCCATTTATCTTTCTTTGACAAATCTACAACAAGCTTCCCCAGCATGCATTATCATCAGTTGTAGAATGTCATGATCATATGAGTCACTGATGTTTCTTGGAAAAATAACAGACTCACATGAAACAAATGAATCCACATTAGAATTTTTCCCTTCTTCAAAAAATAAGAGCTCCTTTGTATCAAACAAATAGTATTCAGGCACAAGCAACATCTCATAATCAGATTTATCTTTATAAACACTTAGATATCCATCATTATTGTGCTCATCAATTTTATCATTAAGGTCCACCTAGAATGCCTCAAGAGAAGGCATAAAAAGCTCAGAGTGCAGCCCTTCATTAAAAGTTTTGTAGTCACTCCTACAACCAACACTATCCCTAGTTGTATGAGCACACACATCTGCAACTTGTCCATCCACATCTGAATAGTGACCCTGATTTTCCTCTTCACCAATGTCCTGATGATCAAAAGCAAATTTTTCAACCTCTGCATTGTAGAGGTGGTCATATTCTTCAAGGAAGCACTCATACTCAACATCCATATATATTTCATCTAAAAGGCTTACACATGAGTCTGAATGCTGACAGTTACTAACATATTCACTGTAATCCCTTAAATCTACATCTTCTATATTTAGAGTGAAGCTCTACATATCCACCTCATATAATAAATCAGGAATAACTAGGATATGCCTATTGCTGTAGGATGCAACTTCATGTATATCTTTCATTTCATCATTTGAAATGCATTTTACATTTGCAGGCTTCTTTTCTAGAGGCTAACAACAATCTTCGTCTTCATCATCATAGGATGTGCCTACATTTTCTACAACATTTTCTTCATGTTTATGCATCACATCATGACTGCACCTATTGTTCTAAAATATATTTCCTTCTACAGAATCATCTCTCAATGAGCATACTGGAACAACAGAAATATATTCACTTTGAAAACTATTTTGAAAGCTTGTAGTCATGAAACCTACTCGCATTCCATATTTTTGATTATTTTCAATATCCATAGCAAATGTATAGGCTTGGTGAAGTGTAGCTAGTTCTTTATCTCTTAGTCTATAACTCATTTTCTTATCAAATGTAGCCAAATAAATTGCCAAGCACAATGCATCATTTGGTCTCATATATTCAAGAATCTTCTTGAGCAACTTAATAAATCTAAGATTAAAGGTTGGAACCAGTTCCTCATCTTCCTTTTGAATATTCATGAAATATATGATCAATGAGGCCAAATCAAATTTTTCACCAAACTGCTCTAGGAATGCAACTTCTAAATCTATCCATGAAGAAACTTAATACATAGGCAGGTCTGAAAACCAAACCCTAGCATCATCCTCTAATGACTGAACAAAGAGTCTACTAAATCTTTAGCCTCAACCTCATAATCTTCTATCAAATTACAAACATTTTGCAGATGTTTGTTTGCAGACTCAGAATTTAATCCACTACATTTTGGAAAACATTTTCTAATCTTATTGGGAATAACATTTGGGTAACCACTTATTCCTTTAAAATTTATGGGCTTATATCTATCAATATTGAAACTTCTTTGAGAGTACAACCAAGACTGTTGCTCTAAACTCATCATTTTGAGTAAAAAGATGGAATACCTAGAAATATGTTGCAACTTTGATAGGTTCAATCAACAGAGTCGCCACCTCTCATAGAGAGAATAGAATATCAACAAGGCACTTTTGTTTTCTAGATTCATCACACCAGCAAAACACCATATGGTCCTTCCTTGGTCTTGTTGCAACAACTTCGCTGGAAACTAAATTTTCCAGCCTTTAAATTATTCGATTCCCCAGTGGAGTTGCCATTTTGTTGTTGGTGACTCGGATGGGCCAAAAAAAATCTCTTAATTCAACTCCCCATTAGAGTCACCATTTTGTTGGCCAAATCTGCCTATGCATTGGAACTAGCAAACCCTTTGCCGATTTGGATACCAACAGTTCCTAGGAAAGGTGTGGTTTCGTGACGTGGACAAGGGGCTTTCTGTGACAAGTGTAGTCTTTGACAGACCATCAAGTAGGGTCTTGGTCAGGTCAGGTGAGGTTTCCATGGGGGTGACTAGGGGACAAGCTAGAAGTCTACCTAGGATTATCTTGAGGGTGTATGATGACAAGGGATGTAGGACCTCGAGTCCCATCATAAATAGGTGATGTGACTTTGTGGAGAGTGTCTCAGTGTTTGAACTAGGATGGTGTCCACTGAGACCCAGACTGCTCTAAGAGTCATGGGGCATGTCTAGATGGACAACGTGGTTCTAAGGTCAAGTGAAGAGATGGTCTCGAGGCAGGGCTTAATAGAGGACTATTGAGTTAGAGTGTGAGTCCAGTGTTCGAGGTGATAGGTTGAGGATGTAAACTAGTTGAGCTAAATATGTTTGTTCCATCAAACATAGGTGCCTTGTGAGATCCATTATGAGCCATCTCAGACCTTCCTCAAGTAGTTAAGCTTCTTTTGAGTAACTTGGCTCTAATGCCAATTGTTGAACACACTAGGATACTAAGAGGGGGGTGAATCAGTATCTAATCAAACTTTAAATCCTCTAAAGCAGATTAAAACTTAAACATTATAGCATTAACATAAACATGAAAGATCAACACAATGCACATTAACACATAACACTAGATATACGTAGAAAACCCCAAAAGGGGAAAAACTACGGTGAGGATTAACTCACAATATATGAAGCTCACTGCTATAAAATTACAACTTTGTTGTAGGGCTACAACCCAAGGAAGCTACTACTCCCTGCTGACTTTGTTTTAGGGCTACAACCCAAGGGAGCTACTACTCCTTGAAAACTTTGTTTTAGGGTCACTCCCAAGGAATCTACAACTCCCTATAGACTTTTTTTTAGGTCTACAACCCAAGGAAGCAAATACTTCTTGATCTGAGAACAAAATTAGAGATGATTATAGTATGATAGTCCTTTTACTACCTGAAAACTGACATTGAAGCTCACATCTTTGATGATTGCAATTATGTCTCTTCACTATTCTTTTGATGAGTGGATGAATTAGGCACACTCTTCACTTCCTTCCTATAAAAAAAATGTCTTCAAGATGAATCAAGACAACCCTTATTGTTTTTTCTCTTTCTCCTTCAGTTGCACATCATAATGTATATCATATTCATATTCTTCTTTTCACACACTCATATTCTCATTATCACAATCATACCTCACCTAGATCAACTAGGTTTACAATATATACATGAAATTACATTGATTTAATTACAAGTCAACCAATACAACAAGAATATTACAATTTACATGTTGGTCAAAAATTGCACAACATGAAGCATGCATAGGGAAAGCTCTAACATGAACTACACACTACTCCAAGTAGAGAAACATGCCTTGTGAACCCCAACACGTGATTATCTCAGTCCTAAACATTCTTCATAGTATCATCCTTCAAGGAACAACATCCACACAATTTAGAAATTTGAATTACATCACCCTTAAGAAAGAAAACATGAAGTTTGTAGCACATCAGTCTTCACAATCTTGGTAGTACTCATGAATGATTAAACATTACTTTTTCTTCTTCCAAATGAGTCATAAGGACCTATACACCATCTCTAAACACTCCTTGAACTCTGCACAACAAGAACTCTATGACACACATCACCAACATACCTTAGTTGGCATCAACAATAATAACTCTTCACATACTAACTTGAAAACTTTGTGTCATACTAGAAACTTGAAACATATACATGCCCTTCAATCCTAAAACACTATGAGACATGTAGAATGTCCACACAAAGTCATATGAGTGATCTGTATAATATTCTACTGGTGCAAGTACTCAAAGATATATCCTAAAAGCAATTAGGCATCCAGAACCATCTGTATCACTTCTTTCATTTAAAAATTGAACTTACAGACCTCTAAAACATCTGAAACTCATATGTATGTACTCATACATAGCTCTGAACACATCCTTAAAATTGCATAGCCATATTTATCACTATGCAGGGATGCAGACCATTTGAACCTGCCTTCATCATCACTTTACTCTACCAAAGCATAGACTAGAATTCTGTCACTTGTAACTTCCACTGCAGAGGAGCAAATGATCTAAAACTTTAGATTTATCACCTTTACAACATCCTTAACTTAACTTCTAAACCTCATGTCCATATCTTCAAATGCAGAGGAATGTGGAGCATTTTACTAAGTAGTCTTCCAGACAGCTTCTTGCAACAGAAACCTTCACCAACATCCGGAGGCCAGAATATTCTTATATCAACACATACTTCCTTAGGGACAATAGGAAGGATCATACAACATGCTACAGGTCATCAAAAACATCTTTTCATCCTCAACATAGCTTCTAATCCCTATCTTGATATATTAGCATTCATCTTGATGCTTCTAATTCCCATCTTAATATATCATCATGAAATTATCTTTGCTGACCACGAACATGCTTAATACAACTTTACTTGACATTAATCAAGGCATGACATCCAACCATGAACATCAGAAACCAACCATGAAAATCACTACATCTCTGAACATTACTACACTGATATATCATCAACATGAACATTCACATCAACCACATCGGACAACCACAAACTGAATGATGACATCACTCTGAGTGTTGACATTAATGACAACACATATTGTCAACATTATTATGTTTATTGAACCATTATTAATGACAAACTTTGTGAAAGGGTGTGATGGTTTAGAAACCACCCCTTAAAAGGTTATATAAGGTATTTGTGTGAGACTTGGAATAGGCATGAAGCATCACTCAGAGGAAGAAGAAGGTGGAGAAAAGAGGAAAAAAAGAAGAAAAGTACAGGAATCATGAAGGAGAAGGATTATAGATTTAATAGGTAGTGAGCATTGGAGAAGGGGCACACATAGTGTGTCCAACTTGGGGTACATAGTACACTCAAGATTCTCCTAGCCAGGGCTTGTGTGTGCACTTGTGTTGTGCATGTTTTGTTGAACATGACTTTGGAGCACTTGTGTGTGTATGTTTTTTGAAAAAGAGTTGAATGCTTGGGAAACACATGGTTAGTTTTGAATAAAAATTGGATTTCTCTTGGAAGTGTACACTTGCTGAAAGGGGGTAGAATCTGTAATCTATTTTCCATGGTGATATTGGAAAAACTTTCTAGAACACCAAAAGATATGTATTTATTATTTCCTATGATGGAAATTAATTAAGCACTAAGCTTAATGCTAATAAAAGATATTAGAATCATAATCTAGGTGGGTTTTGATGTTAATCTAACTATGGATCGTGTTAATTAATTGGCTAGATGTTAATTATTTACTTTAGAGTTCTTATTAAAACATTACATGTTATAATAATTTTCATTTGCTATTTATATTAATTTGATATCTTCACATATTCTAAACTATCTTAACTCTAAATATTAACCATAATAAATCTACAGCAAAATAACTCTGGGGAAAGGTAGTGTTACAAGCCACAAGGCTAGATATAATGTATGCAGTAAGTCTTATTTCAAAGTTCATGGAATCTCCAAAATATTCTCATTAGCAAGAAGGAAAAATAATCTTAAGATATGTGAGTGGAACAAGAAATTATGGGATTTAGTATTCAAGGTTAATTAAATTCAAACTCGTAGGATACACATATAGTGATTGTGCAAGTAGCATTGATGATAGGAAGAGCACATATGGGTATGTCTTTCATTTTGGAATAGGTACAATATCATGGGCATCTAAGAAAAAATGCATTGCCATTCTTTCATCTACTAAAGTAGAGTATGTAGCCACAACAAGAGCATCATACCAAGAAATTTGGATGAGAAGGGTGTTGAAGGATTTGAGGCATGAATGAGAAGAACAAACAAACATTTATTGTGAAAATAATCACTAATAGCACTATCCAAGAATCATGTATTTCACAAGAGGAGTAGGCATATTGACACTAGATATCATTTCATTGGAGAGTTGATCAACAAAGGAGAGATCCATTTGGAATATTGTAGGTTTAAAGATCAGTATGCAAATATCTTCACCAAACCATTGGGAAAAGAAAGATTTGAGTATCTAAGAGATTGTTTGGGAATCCAAGATGGTGGTAGTTTTGATTAAGGTGGAATGTTGGAAAAGTAATCCCAACCATTGCTTCATTTAATGAACATGACTCGTATTTTTTATCCATTTTTATTTTCTTCTGCCTCTGTCCTATTTTCATTCATTTCTACAGGAATGTCTTGAAAGTTTGGCATATCTTCTCTAGCATACGAAAAAAGGAAGGATTTTGTCTAATCAAAATACAATAAAGTCAATTATAGAAAAGTGTTGCTTATCTTGTGTGCTAGGTGTAGCAAACAAGAAGAAGTTTTGCTCTATTTTTTCTATTCTTTTTGTATGACTCAGCAGAAGCTTTGTTTTAAACAAGAATATGTATCCTATTTTTCTATGTAAAGTTATATTCTTATATATATGACAACAAATTAATATCTTTATAATATATGTATGTTTTTTCTTGTGTTTTCTCTATCCAAATAATTATTTGTCTATGGTAAAGAGTTGAAGCTCTATTTTTTACTAAAGAAGCTAGTAATATTTTCTCTGCCTTTTCCTTCAAGTTAAACAACCATGGATTTAAGGAATAGGAATCCATGTCTAGCATGGAAATAGATGCAAGTGCTAAAATAGATTATGGAAAATGGGACGCTCCACACTGTTCTTTAAGCTTACAATTCTAACAACGAAACATCTAACATTGCATCCATAGAACATGCATTTTCAGGATGTAGGATGAGGATTATTAATATTTTGGGCTTGGGGTGGGTGGTAGGGTGGAATGGTTGTGATTAGTTTTGCTTTTGTTGGGCTTTTTTCTTACCAACATGGAAAGGTTTGTTGATGCGGCAAATGATGCCAGGGGTTTCTTCTTGCGATTGTTTCTCTATTGGATTTCATTGCAAGAATTTGAGCATGGGTGGTAGAAGCGTTAAAGCCATTGTACACCTCTCCGCCTTGATGGCCTACTTGACCTAATGATTTAATCTATATGTACATTCACCATTAGGAATATTTATTAGGATTTTATAAAGTTATTTGCCTTGGCCTAGTTGATTATCCTATGTAAATTTTCAGCTTTGCTTTACATAATTGTTCTTCCTTCTTGTGATTTCCAGTTGTAGGTTAATGGCGCGGTGATCTCCAAATTTGTGTGTTTCTCCCATTGGTTAATGAAGAGCTTGTGTACCAAGGGGTGTTGGGTGGTGAAGCCCAATTGATTACTCTGCCACCGTTCCATTTTTATGATTCCTTTACTATTCTAGGCTAGGCGTTGGCTGAGTGGTGCCAGAATAATAATTGCAATAAACTACTGAAGGTGTATAAAAATATGGTGTTGTGTATTGTAATAGAAGGGAAGAATAATGAATAAGATATGCCCTGCTTGAGAGTGGATGTAGGCAATTGCCGAACCACTATAAAATCATGTCTCTTATTTTGTTCTTTAATTTTTTGTTTTTATTTCGTTTCTTTGCTAATTTTATAATCAACAATTGGTATCAGAGCCTGGTGGAGAAACTTGCTGAAGAAGCTTGGTAAAGAAGGTTGAGACATGGAAGAATTTTTCAGAGCTATGGACGAAGTAGATATGGAAGAAAGTCCCAACTGGGATGATTGGGTTTGAGCTCTCATGTCTTGTTCATGTGGCCATGAAGAGAGTCATGTTGAAGTTGGAGCTATTCATCAGATGTTTTTGGATGAATTAAATGATGAAACTGATTCTATTATTGACAAGTTTCTTGGTACGTTGGAACCTGGCAGTATCATGGAGCAAATGCAAGAAATAAAAAGTGGTGTGGCTGCTCAAAAAAGGGTTAGATTTGATTATACTCCTGTCTATTTGGATGCTGAGGAGTATACGGCTCTTTCCTATGAAAGATAGTTGATCGAGGCTTCTAAAGCGGTGGTAGTGGCCGGCGAGGGTTTGGATGCTGCTAGGGCTTCAGCGGAGGAAGGTAAAATTTTTTTGGAAGCTTCTAGGAAAAGTGATTCTCAGGCAGAGATCTGGGTTTGAGCATCAGATGAAAAAGTTGGCAAAGATGTTGTCATGGCGGAGGCCAAGCTGGAAGTTAATTTAAACAAAGCTAAAAATGAAGTGAAGAAGGGTCAAGAGGTGGAAAAGGATAAAGATGTGGACATGTAAAGTGCAAATGATAAGGAGGCTCTTGGGAGAGAGGCCAAGGCTTCTGATGTGGGGAAGTTCAAGTTCTAAATGGTTTTGGTGTGGAATGCTATCTGCTGGTAGCTCTTCTATTTTGAGATCTTTGGGGTCATCTTTTTAACTACTTCTCTATTCATTGGTATCATTATAGCTATTTTTATTCCTATGAATGAAGTGCTGGGAATGCTCATCTATGGCGAGAAATCCTCCCTGGAGAAAGGCATGGCTCTGGCTATGGCCTTGTGGGGATTCGCTTCTGATGAGGAGAAAAACAAAATATGAGATTCAAAAGTCTTTACTCATCAGCCAGAAAAACACCATCGATCTTCCTTGAATGAGTCACTCTGACCTCGCGCCTCTCACTGATGGGTGACTCCACGCTTCTTGCCTATCAGCAAGAAAAATGCTATCGATGGACTAAACTTTCCATTGGCCGATATGCCGATACAATTGTCTTCGATGAGACTCTACTCTATCGGTGAACTTTGGAAATGTTTTTCCGAACACTAGCTTTGTCTGATACCTCCTATCGGCGAGACTTACTTCTATTGACGGAAACTTGAACTTGTCTCCTGATGTGCCGATGGCATTATCTTCGGGGAGACTCTTCTCATCGGTGAATGCTTACAAATGCTGACCGATGTGCCGATGAACCAACACCCTCGGTGAGACTTGCTCTATCGGTGGGACTTACTCTGGAGCTGCCAATACGCCGATCACTTTGATGTCACCTTTGACCTTCTCTTGTCGGTATGGCAATTACTATCGGCCACACTAGGGTTTACTTCGCCAATATGTCGATGCACAGTTTACCTTCTCCCGAACCATAGAACATGGAGATGCTAGGTCAACCTACTGTGTAACACACACTGTCTGGATCCTCTGTTCCGTCGAACACCAGAAACAAAACAAGAAACAAAAAAAAATACTATACAACGAAGTCATTCCACTGATTTTGATAGAAATCTTACTAGTGAAATGCTTCACATTGACATGCTGCAATAAACTACTGAAAGGAGAATCTACTAAGCATAATTACAAAATCCTTGAATCTAAGAATAGGAAAACACAAAAGGTGATGGAACAGAGCTTTATTGTTCTTCAGAACAATTCATACATACTTCCAGAAATGAACACACCACAAGACACAGAATAGAAAACTCTCTCGGTTGCTCCTCTATGCTTTTATTAAGCCAAAGTTGGAAGATCAACGGTTGCTCAACGGTTAGGGAAGGCCAACTACCTTGAATCCCAACCGGTGCTTGTTGATCTTTTCAAATTCTACAAAGTGTGTCCATTATTTTCCAAATGGAAAATAAAGACTTCTAGGTTTTTAGAAAACAAAACATGAACAAAATGACATGGCCAAATAGGCCTTATTTCAACATAGTAGATTTTACTATGGTGCCCCTACACCATAGTCCCTAGAAGAAAAATGTCTCAAGTCTTCTTAGAGACCAAGTCTTGTATATCTCCTCCTTGCTTTAGAATGTCTTCCTCCAGTATCCATGTAGCTTTTGAATCTGGAATCCCTTGCCACTTAACCAAATGTTCAAAGTATGTTTTGTGCCTTGTTTTCCCGGCTTCTCTGCTATCCAAAATGTACTCCATTTTTGGTGGCTCCCTAGAAGGTAAGTGCTTCAGCTAGTCTTCCTTTTCCTAGACAGGATCTTCTGCATTCTCCCCTATAGTAGGACTTCTGTACAATGTCAAATCAGCAATGTTGAATATGGGTGAAATGGCAATATCACCAGGAAGCTCAATCTTGTAAGCATTTGGACCGTACTTCTCCAGAATCTGACAGGGTCCAATCTTCCGCATCATCAATTTGTTGTGGCCTCATTTTGGCAACCTGTTTTTGTTCAGATGAACCATGACCAAGTCACCTACTTGATACTACACATCCCTCCTCCTTGGATCCATTCGAGCCTTCATCTTCTAACTATTCTGGTGTAAAGTATCTCTGACCTGTTGGTGTATTTCTTTCATAGCTTCTGCAAATGCATCAACATGACCACTCCTTTTGTCCAACCCCTAGACGTCTCTCAATTCAAAAATGCCCCTGGGATGATTACCATAGACAATTTCAAAAGGACTTAAACCTGTGCTTCTATTTGTAGAATCATTATAGGCATACTCTACTTGTGGGAGTATCACATCCCAACTACTGCCATGTTCTTTTGTTAAGCATCTAAGGAGATTGCCCAAAGATATATTGACCACCTTGGTTTGCCCATTAGTCTAAGGATGGTAGGCTGAATTGAAAGACAAGTTTGTTCCCAATCTTTTCCACAAAGACCTCCAAAAATGTCCTACAATTTCACTATCCCTATCAGACCCAATGTTCAAGGGTAGCCCATGAATCCTGACAATTTCTTTAAAGAACAAACTTGCAATGTAACTAGCATCATTAGTGGTCCTGCAAGGAATGAAATGAGCCATCGTGCTTAATCAGTCTACCACTACAAACACACTGTCACTACCTGCTCTTGTTTTGGGTAACCCCATCACAAAATCCATACTCAAACATTCCCAAGGCTTGTTGGGTATTGCCAAAGGTTGATACAATCCTGCATTAGTCGAGACTCCTTTTGCTCTTTGGCATACTATGCAACTTTCAACAAATTTTCTGATGTCAGACTACATTCTTGGCAAGAAATAAAATCTCCTTACCAGATCTAAAGTCTTATTCAACCCAAAATGTCCTCCTAAACCACCACTATATTTTTCCTTCACAATATTATCCCTCATTGTGCATTTAGGGATACACAACTGACATCCTTTGAACAATAGTCCATTTTGCAATGTAAAATCTGAAAACTCACTATGAAAAGTATTAGCAAATTTATTGTATACCTTGTAGATTTCTCTGAAATCCTGATCTTCTCCATACAATTCCTTGAGTGACTCAACACCCATGCTTTGCAACTGCACTTCTTGGACTATCAACACCCTCCTGCTGAGAGCATCTGCCACCTTATTTGTGACTCCTTTCTTATGCTTAATGGTGAAAGTGTATGCTTATAGACTTTCCACCCATTTCATATGTCTATGGCTGAGTTTGTCCTGCCCGTTCAAAAAATTGAGAGCATGGTTATCTGTATACACAATAAATTCCTTGGGAAGCAGGTAATGACTCCACTTTTTCAGAGCTTGTACCATAGCATACAACTCTAAATCATAAGAGGAGTACTTCCTCTTAGCTTCATTCAATTTCTCACTAAAAAAGGCTACTGGTCTACCTTCTTGGCTCAACACTGTTCCAATGGCCAACCCACTTGAATCACATTCAATGGTAAAAACCTTATTGAAATCAGGAAGTACTAAGACATGGAATTTAACAACTTTCTATTTCAGACTCTCAAATCTCCTATTTGCTTCTCTCATCCACACAAACTTCACCTTGCAACCACCCTTAATGGTTTCCAATATAGGTTCACAGATGTCACTGTAGTTCTTAATGAATTTCCTATAGAATGTGGCCAAACCATGGAAACTCCTTACCTCCCCTGTTGTCTTAGGTGTGGGCCAATTTAGAATAGCCTCCACCTTTGAAGGATCCATCTTCAGATCACCTTTGGAAATGACAAAACCCAAGTAGATCAACTCTTGTTTCATGAAGTCACACTTTTCCAAGTTTATCAGTAACTTCTGATCTTGTAGCCTTTTCAAGACTATCTCCAAATGTTTCAAGTGTTCTTCCTCGCTCTTACTGAACACCAAGATATCATCAAGGTAGACTACCACAAATTTCCCTATGAACTCTTGCAACACCTCATTCATCAGCCTCATAAAAATGCTAGGGGCTTTTGAAAGACTAAAAGGCATCACAAGCCACTCATACAACCCTTCATTGGTTTTGAATGATGTCTTCCACTCATCCCCCTCTCTTATGCTTATCTGATGGTACCCACTCTTCAAGTCTATCTTAGAGAAATAGGTAGCACCCCCCAAATAGTCCATTAGGTCTTCAATTCTAGGAATAGGAAACATGTATCTGATGGTTATCCTATTTATTGCCCTAGAATCAGTACACAGTCTCCATTTCCCATCTTTCTTTGGTGTAAAATAGTGGGGACTGCACATGGACTCAAACTCTTTCTTATTAACCCCTTGTCTGAAAGTTCTTGAACCTGCCTGGCTATCTCCTTATTCTGCTGAGGGGTCATTGTAGAGGCTACCTTATTGGGAAGTACAGCTCCCGGTATGAGATCAATCTGATGGCTGATATCTCTGATAGGAGGTAGTGAGCCTGGTATATCTGTTACAATTACTTCCTTATAACTCTCAAGTAGTTCTCTGACCTCCCTAGGTCCTACCTCTTTCATATTTTCTCTTTTCTTCTCCTTAGGTTTCACAATCAAAGCAAAACCTACTCCACCTAATTCTTCTAGTGTTTCAAGGAACTCCTTTTCTCCTACTAGCATTACACTAGATCCTACAGACTGTGGATTTTCGTCAATCAATGATTGTATCCTATAGGTTACACCATCCTTTTGGAATGAATAAGCATTCTTTTCTCCATCATGATGATCCTTTCTTTCAAACTGCCATGGTCTGCCCAGCAGAAGATGGTAAGGATCCATTGGAAGGATGTCACACAAATTTTTGTCTCTATACCCCCCAATACTGAATTCTACCCATGCCTGTTCATTGATGACTATATGATGTCCCTTGTTTAACCAATTGACCCTATATGGACAACTATGGGGTATCTTTTCTAATTTCAATTTATCTACTGCTTCCAAAGATATAATATTGTCAGTAGAACCAGAGTCAATGATAACTTTACAAACCTTACCTTGGATCTTGCAGTTGACTCTGAATAAAGCTCTTCTTTGTGACGGTTTAGTCTGTACTGGTTCTTTGAGCAGCATCCTCTTGATCATCAGATTTTCTCCCATCTCTGATGTCAAATTCACTTCAGGAGATGTTACACTCCCTGCATCCTCTTGAGTCAAAGTGGTTCTCCTCTCATTACCATGAGAAGTTGAGGCCTTCTCTGGACACTTATATGTCAGGTGCCCTATCTGATTGTAGTTATAACATCTCATGTTGGAGAACTTCAATCCTCTACCCGATCCATTTGTCCCACCTCTTCCATTAGGCCTTCTTCCTCGATAGCCTCCTCGTCTACTTGAGTCCCCAACTTGCTCTCCTTGGCTAGACTCACCATTAGGCCTCTGGTTAGGACTTCTTCCTCCAAAACTTCCTATGCCTCTAAAATTTTTGCCACCTCTTCCTCTACCTTGCTGCTCACCTTTCCTCTATAGCTTCTCTTCAGCTCTTAATGCTACTTGAAAGCCTTTTTTTATGGTTTCAGGGGTCAATAAACTTATCTCATCTTGCATATTGAACCTCAGACCATTTAGATACCTTGCTACTTTGGGTTTTTCATCCTCCATGTACCCACAATGAAGAGTGTATTTGTGAAACTCCTCAGTGTAAGTAGCCACATCCATATCCTTTTGCTTAAGGTTCTGCATTTTCCTATAAATCTGTACCTCGTAGTCAGATGGAAGGAATTGGGACTTGATCTTCCAGCATTCTACTCCACGAAGAGATCATATTCTTCCCATTCTTTACCCTCTCTCCTTGGATGTAATTCCACCATGTAAGGGCAGCACCTTTGAGTTTAGTTTTTGCAAACTTAACTCTCTTACTTTCAGGAACTTCCTTGTACTCAAAATAGTTGTTTAGAGCCTCAATCCACTCCATGACTTCATCAGCATTCATCTTTCCACTGAACATGGGGATATCTATGCAAGCCTCTGAAGAGTCCTTGCCAATAGCCTTAATGGCTTCTAGGAAATGCTTTTGTTCAGCTGGTATATCTGTCTCTTCTTGTTCCTCTTCTTCTTCCGCGTTCTCTTCCTCTCCATCTGAACCTTCCTCTATCTTTTTTCCTATCTTTAATGCCTTCAATTCTGCTTGGAGTGCTTCCTTGACTCTAGTTTTGATCATCTCTTCCATCTCCTTAAATTTCTTGACCACTTCAGTGGTCATCCCCTTTGGAGGCATATTGCTAGCCTCTCCTTCGCTCTCCTTTGCTGACATATACCAGATCAACCACAAAACCTTTTATAGCTCTGATACCAATATGATGAGGAGCAAAACAAAATGTAAGATTCAATAGTCTTCACTCATCGGCCAGAAAAACACCATCGGTCTTCCTTGAACAAGTCAGTCCGACCTCGCGCCTCTCACTGATGGGTGACTCCGCGCTTCTTGCCTATCAGCAAGAAAAATGCTATCGGTGGACTAAACCTTCCATTGGCTGATATGCCGATACTATTGTCTTCAATGAGACTTTGCTCTATCGGTAAACTTTGGAAATGTTTTGCCGAACACTAGGTCTGTCCGATACCTCCTATCGATGAGACTTACTTCTATCGGTGGAAACTTGAACTTGTCTCTCGATGCGTCGATGGCATTATCTTCGGGGAGACTCTTCTCATTGGTAAATGCTTACAAATGTTGACCGATGCACCGATGAACCAACACCCTTGGCGAGACTTGCTCTGTCGGTGGGACTTACTCCAGAGCTGCTGATATGCCGATCACTCTGATGTCACCTTTGACCTTCTCTCGTCGGTATGACAATTACTATCAGCCACACTAGGGTTTACTTTGCTGATACACCGATGCACAGTTTACCTTCTCTTGAACCCTAGCACATGGAGATGCTAGGTCAACCTACTATGCAACACGCACTGCCTAGATCCTCTACATCGTCGAACACTAGAAACAAAACTAGAAAAAAAAACAAATACTGTACAACGAAGCTATTCCACTGATTTTGACAAAAATCTTACCAGTGGAATGCTTCACATCGACATGCTACAACAAACTACTGAAAGGAGAATCTACTAAGCACAATTACAAAATCCTTGAATCTAAGAATAGGAAAACACAAAAGGTGACAGAACAGAGCTTTATTGTTCTTCAGCACAATTCGTACATACTTCCAAAAATGAACACACCACAAGACACAAAATAGAACACTCTCTTGGTTTCTCCTTTGTGCTTTTATTAAGCCAGAGTTGGAAGATCAACGGTTGCTCAACGGTTAGGGAAGGCCAACTGCCCTAAATCCCAACTGACTCCTGTTGATCTTTTCAGATTCTACAAAATGTGTCCATTATTTGCCAAATGGAAAACAAAGACTTCTAGGTTTTTAGAAAACAAAACATGAACAAAATGACATGGCCAAATAGGCCTTATTTCAACATAGTAGATTTTACTATGGTGCCCCTGCACCAGCTTCATATTTGTATGGGAAGAATAAGGGCTACACTTTTGTGCGATATGCCACTGCTGCTGAAGCAAAGCGAGCTGTTAAGGAACTAACCAGTGTCAAGATTTGAGGCAAGAAGTGTGGAGTGTTATTGCTAGCCATGGTGGAAGCAGAGTATAGCATGGAAAGCTTGCCTTTGTTGACTGATGGAGCTTCTTCAGCAGAGGGAGAAGGTACTGATGAAGCTTCTTCAGTAGAGGGAGAAGGTACGAGTGATGGATGTTTGACTTATGATATGGAGGCAACCTGTAAATTGGAGAATGTGGAGGTGCTAAAGTTGCATCTCAGCGAGGAGAATGATCCCAACCATTACAGGACTCATTGGCGGCAAAAGAGGCATTGGAAGCCATGCCGGTGGTGAAGATTAGAGAGAAGCATGTTAATTCTGATTGGTCCTCCGAGTGCGCGGTGTGTAAGGAGGATTTTAGTTGCCCACAAATGGAGCCGTCGACAAGTAAGCTTGTGTCTAAAAGTGTAGTATATGAAGATGTTTTTGACTCTGATTTGATTTGGAGAAAACTCATTCAGAGTGTGCTGGAATAGAGTCTGGTAAAATTAAAATCTTCTCAAGGTCTGGTTGTGACCTAAGATTCAAAATGGAAGTGCAGGGAATGTCACGGTGCATGGCTATACTAGTTGGCCTTCAGGGGGGCGATTGTTGGGTGGTGAAGCCCAACCGATTACTCTGCCACCATTCCATTTTTATGATTCCTTTACTATTCTAGGCTAGGCGTTGGCTAAGTGGTGCCAGAATAATAATTGCAATAAACTGCTGAAGGTGTATAAAAATATGGTGTTATGTATTGTAATAGAAGGGAAGAATAATGAATAAGATATTCCCTGCTTGAGAGTGGATGTAGGCAATTGTGGAACCATTGTAAAATCGTGTCTCTTATTTTGTTCTTTATTTTTGTGTTTTTATTCCGTTTCTTTGCTAATTTTATAATCAACAAGGGGCAATTAACACTATGTTCTTGTGGCAGATTTTTGATGTTGAGTGTGATAGTGTTGAATTTGTTGTCAGGTGTGTGCTTGGTTACCACCTTTTTCAGCCAGAAGAATGGAGTGTTAAGGGGTCGAAGATCGCTTCTACATTTGTCTCAAACATTTTTGATCTCAAAAAGGATCAAGAATATACTCATTCTATAGGTTGTGGTCTAGTTCGTGAATCCTTTTTCAACATTGGGAACTGGTGATCAGCGCTTACGGTTTACGATTACCAGGAAGGCGATGCTCTTGGTCACGGGTGTCTTTGACAGATATTTGTTGCAGATTTCGCACCATGTTGCGTGTGTTTACACGGGGTTGCAGAGAGGGTTTTGGGTGAGCAAGATTGCAGGACCTGGATGCTTCTAATATCAATTTTTGAAATCAAAGATATAATATTATATTTTCTTTGAAACTATAACTCTATTGCTTTATACTAACATTCAATTTTAAGTGCATACACTATTCATCGTGATGCAGGATGTCACGGCTGCAAACAATAACTTCGTTATTCAATTGGACCATATTAAAGAACAATTCTCTAAACTGAAAATCACTAAAAATAGGCATTTTACCATGAAAAAAAATGTTTTAAGTAGTCTCTGAGGACTCTCTCTTAATTATTGTAATTTATATTTAATTTTTTTTATAGTTTTTTCACACCATTTAACTAAAACTGATATTTATGTAAATATTATATTCAACATACTTTTAAAAATAAAGAAGTAAAAGAATACTTAAACACTACTAATTAATTAAGCTAGCATTTTTTTCTAAGCTTCTAAATAGAACAAATTATAGCTCAATACAGTAAGTTGTCAGAATTCACTCTACTGAAATATTATCAATTTCAATGGTCAAACAGATAATAGCAATTTTACAGGTCATCCACCACAAAAAGTGGTAAATAATTGTCCTATTTTTTATTGGCCAAAATTGACTTTTGATTCTTGAAGTGGATGATGTTTAAAAATAGCCGTCAAAATTATATAAATAAATAGCTATATAATCTTCAAGTTTTTCCGTACATGTAATTGTTATACATAGATTGAGAAAAGGAAAAAAATAATATTATTTTTTAAATCACTGTCATAAAGCCCAGCATTGGAAAATGTAGCTAAGTATTATGATTGAGAAAAGTAACACTAAAAATATCTAATTTTTTATTTTTAACACAACATTTTGTTGATCTGCAAACATTGTAGAAAGGCTAAGTAAATTTTTTATTTATAAAATGTTGGATAAGCTCTTGGACAGGTCCTTCCAATGATATAATATATATAGAAGATTGCAAAACTGCTTCCCAATTAATCAATTTCACAACTGCTCCCCATTTATTCAATTTTAACACAAGAAAGAAAAATCATCTAACTCAACAATGAAAGCTTATGAATCGACAAAGGTCCACAAACCGCTCTCTGTCGAAAGCGATCGACCCGATCTTCAGTAGGGCAGCCCGGCAACACACTCCATTCCATGGAGCTCAAATTAAGGCTCATCAGATTCACGCTTCCTTTAATCGTAAGCCAAATTTTATCTGATGCAGCAACCATAAATTCTGTTCCATTGGATGACTTGACTGTGTCTTCTAACAAATCCCGGGGAGTGACGGCAATGAGAGACCAACTCTGATTATTCTCTGCATTTGAATCCAACTCCCATATCCCCACCAAAGTGTGCTTGATGAAAGGGACGCGGCCTAGTATGGAGGCTTCCCCGGCCTTCTTCAGTAACCTCCCCACCAAAAGAAGCTTTCCCCTACACGCCACTAACGAAGGCAGAGAAACGTTGAGGTTCCTATCTTGATCATGAATATCTATCTGTGGAGGCAGCCCTCCTTCGATCTCCTTAAACTGAAACTCTCCAGAGGCAATGTCATAACAACCCAGATGACGACCATAGTTATTCGTAAAGTAGACAACGCCATTGTTTAGCGCGCTCGTCCAAGGGTGTCTTTCTACAAAGCTGAGGATGAGAACGGCGTGGCTGACAGGGATAGGCGTCCACTTATCTGTAACAGAATTGTAGAGCAGAGGACAGGCGTCGGGGACTTCCATCTGTAAGGCTACAGTAATAATTTTAAAGTGGCCAAACTGCACAATCAGTTCCGCGGCTCTTCCGTCCAGGAACAGATAGTTGGGCGGAACATCAGGCACGATTCTCTTCTGTTTGGTTAGAGGATTAAATATCACGTGGTTTATACGATTCATCCGACTCCGACCAATCCAATTAACAAAGAGAAAAAACCCTGCCGATGCAGCGCAGAGGCGAAAGTGGCCTTGAAGCTCGGTCTCATAGTGACTCTTCCACGGTAAAGGGATTCCAAACCAGCCGTTGAGTGCGGTACTGAAGAAGGCGATTTCATGGAGGCCCTGCATCACAAAATGATGAGTCTCATCATAGAAATTGAAAGTGCTGGCCATTATTGTCCTGTTCCAAGCTTTGCAGACTCTCTTGGCCGTCATCAATGAGGGAAAAGGAAGTCTTCTTAGAACCTCCTCCACTGCATCGTCATCCAGATCAGGACATGCCTTCTCAAGCGACATAGTGTTGCTGCAGTTGAGGAGGTGAAACTGGCGTGTATCTTCCATATCTCTTGTTAAAAAAGGAGAACTCGCGAGCCATCTAGAGCGCCACCGACGGTTGAATTTCCCGTGGAATTTGAAGTGGATGTATACAACTTTAGAACTCCGCAGAACACGAATTGTGTGCCGCCTCAACTTCTTCTCCTCACTTTTTTCTGGCTCAAACACTAATAGCGAATACAATCCTACCTAATAATTAGCATACTTATCTAATAACTAGCATAGTTATCTTTCTTTAGGAAAATCTATGTTAAAAAAACTTATGTAAAAGGTATTCAAATAGGTGAGCCGCTCCTTTTAGAGAATCCTCTACATCCTACCACGGTGATGGAAGAGCCGCTCCTGGTTGAGAGTCCACTCGAAGAGATGGAGTTCTCTGTGGAAGAAGCATTTGTTGATGAAAGTGAGGAGCATTCTCACGTTATGAAGACTCACCTAGCCACCCGGTCAAAAGATCCCTTAAAGGACTTAGTAGAGGAGGCTGACCATACCTTGTCAGCTGAGGATGGTTATGCAGGCTCTTTAAATAATGATATTAATGCTTTCTTGGAGGAAGTCATCCTTAAAATAAGCGAGGATATTTGTGAGGACAAAGCCAATGAAGTTTTACGACAAGATTATGATCTTGATCTGAAGTTGATTTTTTTTCCATCAAGCTTCCTTTGGGGTTGAAGGGGGATCAACCCTTCTAATTAAAACATCACTACTTGCAAGAAGAGAGCAACTTTTCTAGCGGATGAGATGGCTAAGGAGCTTCATTCATTTATTAGCCAAGATTTAGAATGGGAAGAGTTGGATAATTTGATTTCTGGCAAAGGTTTTTCTATGGGGGAATATGATCCTTAGATTCAAGGTTAAGGGTCAGCTTGGAAGATGCTATCTTCAAAGATGATATTGTTTCTCTTGAGGATGTAAACTAGGTTGAGCTAAATATGCACAAATCCCCTAAGCTGGGAATTTCCCAGACTAACATGGTAAAACAGCCAGAAAACTCTTCGTCATGCCTTGGCAGAAAGGGTCATAAATTAAGAAGTTACAAGACTGAAGCGAACATTGTAGTAGGCATCCAAACCACAATTGAAAAGTCCTTAAGATCGAGTAGAGTGGAGTGCTCTCCCCAAGTGAAATAAGCTCTCTCATGTTCGTTTTTTCAGGCGATTTGCCTCAGTTTTTGTTCCCTTGTTTGGGGCTGACTGACATGATGTTTTGAGCATGGTTTTGTTTGGTTTGTCAATTTTTTAATCTTTGGGCGCGGGATGGTCCCAAGGCCTCTCTCTTCATGGGTTTTGTTTTGGTTAGCCTTTCGCTTGGCATTTGGCGCCCTTTGCGATGGGTTTTCCCAGTCGCCCCTTCCTCATAATTATATCCATGTCTTTCGTGAATGGGGTATTGGCGTTGGCGTTGGTCGTGGCCTTGGTTGTTGGATTGGTTGCTGCCCAGTTAGAGTGGTGGCTTGGGTAGTGTTTCTTAGTTTTTTTTTTTCGGTTTCAATTGAGGTTCTGATAGAATTATTCAGGGTTTAACTGTGTAAGGATTTAACTGTGTGTAAGTTTTTACTTTAATGTTTCCGATCACATTCCCTAATCCACTATCAGGAAAAACAGAGCTAAAAAATAATATGTCTTGATCAACAAGTTGATATGCCGACTTGCCCACTATCTAGTGTCTGTTGGTGGTTGTGTTGGCAGAGAAACTGGTGAATGATTGGAGGTTTTTGGCGGAGGTGTTGGAGGTAGCCCTGGTGATGGGTGTGATCTCAGTGGTAGTTTGGGAGGCGGTTATGGATTAGGTGGTGGTCAAGGTGGTGTTTGAGGGGTGTGGGGTGGTCTGGCAGGTGTTGTGGACGGTTGTGGGAGTGGCCTTAGCAGTGGTGTTGGCCTGGGCATTGTTTAATCCCTCGGTTTGTGTGAAGTTTTTTAAATCTTGGTATTTATTACGGACACTCCAATTTTGGTTCATTTTCCTATCCTATTCTATTTCCATAATGGGAAGATCCTTGTCTGATTTGTACTCTTCTTTTATTTTCTGCCATTCTTTCTTATGAAGTGTTCGATGGCAGATTTCTTCGGGACTTTTTTCAAAAGGTTATATCCTATGGGCCTAGGGTAGTGGGGTGTGTTTGGGCTTATGGGTTGAGGTTTTTGTCTCCCCTCTTATTTGTACTTCCCCTTCTTCTTTAATATAATTTTTCATATGGGTGGTTTTCCAAATTTTTTAAAAAGAGATCTTTAAGTAAAAATAAATCATCAAAATTTTAAAATATATTTTAAAATTTTGATGTCTTTATATTTTAAAAATAAATAATAATTTTTCTATTAAATAAAAAATAATTAATTCATATTGTTAAGAAAGTAAAATAAAAATGCATATTTGTTTTGTTTTATATTTAATTATGTTTGATTATATTTTTAAATTTATAATATTTGTTTTGTTTTATATTTAGTTATTTTTTATTATATTTTTAATTTTTAATTTTATATTTCCACTGTGTTTTGGTTTACATGCCATTAAGATGATTCTAGGTGACACTTTCATGGTCATATCCCATAGACATCGGGTAAACATAGATATATCATCTATCTTTGTTGTAGTAGTATTAGTAGATTTGGGGGAAGAGAAAGTGGTGGTTAGGATGGTGATAGAAGCTCTAGTGAAACCAAAATGGTGGCTTGGTCTCAAAAAAATGTGGATGATGTAGTTTTAGGACTTGGTTTTCGCCCAAATCATAGTAGATGGCCCTACATCAACCCAGGATATATTGGACCCTAGATTCCATTCATCATCTAAGTTGTCGGGGAGAATGAGGATGTTCTATGGTATACAACAAAATGGGGATTGGGATTTCTAAATGTGGTCACTAGAGCAATAATGGTTGATGAAGTGGATTGGTCCTTTGCATTGGAGGAGTCAAGCTCAAAGATTGAGGAGATAGAGGATGTCGTGGATGGCATGGTGGGAGATGCAGTGGACCCAAGAGACTTATACATGGTGCATATAAGATAGGTGTTGGGGTTTAAAGCCTTGTGGGTATATAATATATATTATAATGTTCTATATAGGGGAATAGATTAGAATCAACCAGGATAGAAAGGGTATGATAATGTACAGTGAAAGGTGCAATTATATTTGTAAAGGTGATAGCACAAATGCACAATAAATGTGCATTTTTTTTACTATAATGTGAATAGGCCTTCCATTGGAGCAACCAAGTAATAGATCAAACTTTTATTATTATAACTTTTTATCTGTATGACTCTCTAAAGCCATATTCAATGATAAAAAATTAATTAATTTATATTCTTGAGAAACAAATCAACAATATAACTAAAATAAATATATTTAAAATGTGTATGTATTTATATTTAAAAAATAATAACAACTTTTATATTAAATAAAAATTAATTAATTTATATTGTTGAGAAAGTAAAATAAAAATACATATTTGTTTTATTTTATATTTAATTATGCCACCAAAGTTCAAACCCCTGCTCAATGAGCTTACGGTTTACCAAACACATTATTTTAAAAATATATATATATTTTTAATTTTTAATTTTATATTTTTTAAAATATATTTCCATATGCATATGCCATGACATGAGACTCCATGCCTTACAAGTTACTAGTATTACAAAATGCTTCTTAGCATAGATATCTTAAATACATCTATCTAAAAAATGTCAAGAGATATTAGTCTTTAGTTATTTTATTTATTTAAGAGTTATTATTTTACTTTAGAACTATTTACTAAAAACAATTAATCATAGTATTTGAAAAATGAGTTTTTGTAATGTCCCATTTTCAATTAATTTATATTTGTGTACTTGAGAAATGAGTTTTTGTAATGTTTCTTGCAAGGGAAATGCTAGATGTATGGAAGAAAAGCATATTCACTAGCCAAAAATAGCTAGGAATCAAAGAGGAATTATGAATTTTTTTAGTAGATTTAATTGGAGACGGAGTATTCACAAAGAAATTAATATTAAAATATTTTATCCAAGAGGTGTTCTATAGTCATAGCGGGGTGGAAGAGAAAAGCGTGAAGATTCTAGATTCCCGTGTAAAGAAAAAGCCAAAAATAGAAGTAAATATTCAACAACTAAAATAGTAACAAATATGAAAGAAATTACCACCAGGAGTCCTTACAATTGAAACTACTGCTGCCTCTTAAATGATGAATTAGCTATTTTAATCCTTGTTCACAAAATTAAGGTGTATCAAACTATCAAACATTTTGAAAATAGTTGAGGGGCACTAGTTGGAAATGCACTCTACTTAAATATCATCCACTTCAATGGTCAAATAATCAATAGCAATTTTACACCTCATTCATAACAAAAAATAGTAAATATTTGTCCTATTTTTATTAGCCAAAATTGACCTTTAACTGTTGAAGTGAATAATATTTAAGAAGAACAGCTGGAAATAAGTCTTCTGCTCCATTTTTAAACAATTGTTGCCACCAATAATAGATATGTTGTAACCGAAATGGGTAGAAGCATCAGGTTTTTATTTAGCATGCAAGGCAGGCTATAACAGATATCTTCCTCTCTCGTGTTGCGCTTCAACTTAAGAGGGTCTGCCAATATCAAAGAGCAGAGGAATGGATGAGGGCCTGCAAATATCAATCTCCTCTGCTATCCCATGGTGTGTATGCTTTCCATATTGGTTTCGATGCCTTGTATCATTTTCCATATGTTCACACTCATTCGCTCTGTTGATGGTTTATTTATTTTTAGTTTTTAAAGTTTTAAAGTTACTATTATTCTATATTTGAGTACATGAAAATAATTTATGACGCGAAGCATATTACTAGATGGAGATTATCGCAGAGAACGGTGGGAAAGTTCTTTGTATGTCTCTGTTGGTTTGGACTGCTAGATTAGTTGAAGGTGCTCATAGGACAGGCAATTAAAAACCTAGGGTTTTCAACTTGTAATGCAGTTAATTTGAAGAATGAAGGTGTGCAAGTCAAATTTGAATCATCATGGAATTCTTTTTTCTTTAATCAGTTTACTCAAATATTATGCCCTTTCCTTGTCTTCACTTAAACTAACTGGAATCTTATAATCCTTATCTTCCTTATCTTCTAGGATATCTTTACTTATACTGATTTATAATTCTATTTTACAAATATATCCTTAAACTGATTGGAATATTATAATCCTTAAGCAAATGTAATCCTTAAACTGATTAAAAATAGATATTATATATAGTATTTAATATTTAAAATTTGTTTTACTGATTTAACCACTACAACCAAGTGACTTAACCACTACAACCAAGCGACTTAACCACCGAACCACGCCCTTAATGGCAGCCTTGGATCAGTCTTATGTTTTATTTGAATTCAATTTTTTTTGGCATTATTTTATTATAGAGAAGGAAGTGGTAGTCATGACTCAAACATTTCAATCTTCTAAAATAATTTGAACTCCACCCATGGATCCACTCCCAAGTACAACAACAATACCTAAAATTGCAATAGGATTAGCAATGTGTGGAAGAGCAAGGAAGGCATTGTAGTGCACATCTTTATCATATCATTTTCCATCCCGAATGGAATCATTCAAAAAGAATAAGTATGAACAGGATCACCACAACCCAAAACTTTATGGCCTAGCCTTTCTATTAAACATTCAACTCTACCTTGGAGATTCTTGTTTTCCTCAAATATCTTCTAGGATCACCACAACCCAAAACTTTAAAGCTTAGCCTTTCTATTAAACATTCAACTCTACCTTGGAGATTCTTGTTTTCCTCAAATATCTTCTAGTCTCCGACATAGAGGCCTATGAAGACCTTCCCTGTGTCACAATTGCATTTGTTGAAAGTAGTAGAGGAATATTCTTTTTCTTGGTTGAATTTTTACCCTATGAAATTCTATCTGGTGATGCTTTACCTTTTTCATATTTTCTTTCATTTTGTACAGTAGATGTAGCTAAAACAATACATTCCCTAATAAAACTTGTTAGTGTACTACATTAATCATCTAGGCATACACATAGGTGTTAAGCCTACTCAGGCAACTTGGCACATGTCTATTTGAAAGTGTCAAGGTTGTTAGAGTTGTTTTGAGATGTGTCAACTTACTTTGACACCTCACGCTGTGTTTGTGGGAGGTTGCCGCAACTTTATGATAGAGGAGTCTTATCCTCTTTTCATGGAGTTCAGGTTCCTCAACATCTCTTATTTATACTCGCCTAAGTGGTTTCAATACTACTGGTTGAATTCATCATCATTTGTGTGCTTGTTATCTATTTCATGATTCTAGAATTATACATAGTATTAGAGCATTTTGGAATGGTTTCTTGCCGCAATCAGAGCTCTCTCGTCGTCCCCACTCGACATTGGTCTCAATATTTGTGAGGCATTTGTTTTGCTTTGTTTGGTACTTATGTTTATTGTTGCCTATGAATATAGAAATTAGCCACAGGTTGAACGATTCAATGGAAGGACGTGAAGGGACTGTAAGGCGAAAGCTCTGTGTAGGGTGCATACCAACTCCCACATCATTACCATTCATACCCAGCAAGGGTCGAGGAGAAGGCATCGAGGGTCAAGGAGAAGGAAGGACATTCAAAATGCTTGCCCAAGGCAAATCGCCCTCTCACATGGTGGACCGAATCAGTGGATGAAGCCCTTATTCGGCATTTGTTTGTTGGTGCTCGTCCTTTGTTCGCTGGGGGTTCCTTGGTCGTGCATAGCCCAAGGAGGCTTAAAAATTCTCTCATTTTATGTTATTTTCTTCTCAAGCATTTAAGGAAAAAATTATTTTCTCACAATCTGAAATTTCTTTTGCAGTTAAAGCAATTTTTTTTGTAAAAGGTGAATACTTGCAAGCTTCATAACTTTTGCTCATTCACTCGAAATTGAGTGATTCTTTTTGCAAAAGTGCTTGTTTTTTCATCATGAGTCCAAAGAGCATAAAATTGCACTCATCTTATAAAGTGCCTATTTATGCCCCTTTTGGGTGACTTACAAAGCACTCATTCTATAAAGTGCCAAAATTGGGGGGAAATACATAACCAAAGGGGTTCTTGTGTGCTCATTTTTCACAAGGCACTAACTTTATAAAGTGCCACTTTATGGGGGGAAATTAATCAAAGAGTAATCACGCACTCAACTTATAAGTGCCACTTTACATAAAGTTCAATTAGGGATCTAATTTGTAAAATTGGGGATCACAACTTCAAGAGGGTAAAAAGATAATTCCACATGCATCTTCAAAATCAGAAGTCAACAAATGGATTCTTAGTTTATGTGCAATTGAACACATGTCACCTTACTCTGAGGTGTTTGTGACAATCAATCGATTCAACACCTTCAAAATATTGATTGATGATATCTATTATAATGTGTGTGGCAAGGGAACTATAAAATTAGGTAATAGATACGTACACAATGTGTTGTTAATTCCCAAATTATTAAGGATCATCTCTCCATGTATCAACTCATATGTTCCAATAAAATAGTTGAGTTCATGGCCACTATAGCCCTAATTTGAGAATCACAAAGTCGAAACATTGTCGAAGTAGCTTAGATTTGTCACTTCAATTGTAGCTTCATTTTTATGCACTTTACATCAGGTGAAGAGGACACTCCACTTGCAACTTTAGAGCCAAGTGTTACTTCTCATCTTAGCTCAGTTGGTTCTGTATAATGGGTTGTTAAACTCCAATATCATAAATGTTTGTAAATACACTCATAAAAGTGTCATATAATTGAATGTGTGTAACACATAAAAGGAAATTGAGAAAATTGTACTTACACTAATATATAGTGTAATGGGCTGTTGTAACAATCATATCAATGAATCTTTTAGATTCTCTTCTCATTCATATGTGTCATTAATGCACATCCTCTTTTTAGGATATTGTACATTTTCTGAACCAAATTCCTTGCACACTACAAATTTCAATTAGCTTGCTTATTTCTCTTAGCATTAAGGAGAGGCACTACAACAAATCCATGTGATTAGCTCCCTTTCTTGCTCCATTTTTTGCTTCCACCCACTGTTTTAATGTAATTTTCTCCATTCTTTTGAAAAAGTCGGCGCTATTTATCAGGATGGCACTATTTTTGGCATTTTTTGCACCAACCAGAACAAGTCGACACTAAATTAGGCACAAATTAGCACCTCAATTAGTGCCTAACTTAGCGCCTACTTTAGCTCCTACTGTAGCACCTAATTTAGCACCACATTTAATGCCTGGTTTAGCATCTGTTTTAGCGCATATTGTAGTGCCCGCGTTAACGCCTTATTTAGCGCCTTATGTAGCACCTAAATTTAGTGTCTGTTGTAGCACTTATTTTAGAGCCTAGTAATTAAGCACCTAATTTATGGTTACTTGGGTTTAGGAGTATTATTGAGGGTTTAGGGTTTATGGTTTTGGGATTAGGGGTTAAGGTTTAGAGGTTTAGGGTTTAGGGTTTTGAGAGAGATAGAGGACCAATAGGGAGATATAGAGGAGACCGAGGGGAGAGATAGGGAGATAGAGAGTGAAGAACATGGCCAAAGACATAAGGAGAGATATTGAGAGGTAGAGGGACAAAGGCGATATGGAAAGAGGGGAGAGATAAGGAGATATAAGTTTGGGGTTTAGGGGTTTAGGGTTTCTCATCGAGTTTACGAGTTAGGGCTTAGATTTTAGGGGCATTATTTAAGGTTTAGGGTTTATTGTTTAGGGGTTAGGGGTTCAGGTTTAGACTTTTAGGGTATAGGGTTTATAGAGAGAGGAATGATAGGGAGATATAGAGGAGACTATGGAGAGAGATAGGGAGATAGAGAGTGAGGCACATGCACATGGCCAGGGACATAGGGAGAGAGATTAAGAGGTAGAGGGATGATAGAGATAGGGAGATAGGGGATAGATCATAGGGAGATAGAGGTTTAGAGTTGCTTGGATTTAGGGTTTAAGGGTTTAGGGTTTAGGGTTGCTCAGGTTTGGAGATAGCTAGAGAGAGAGAGAGAGAAAGATTATAGGCTGAGGCATAGGGGAGAGATAGGGAGATAGACTACTAGAGTGAGTGAGATATATATCCTACAGAGAGATAGTGAGAAGGATTGAGAGCCAGTAGAGGGACAATATTAGAGATAGGGAGATATATAGGGGTTTAGGGTTTAGGGGTTAAGGTTTAGGAGCATTATTTAGGGCTTACGGTTTAGCATTTAGAGGTTTAGGGTTTAGTGTTTAGAGAGAGGACCAATAGCTAGGAGATATAGAGAGTGAGGTACATGGCCAGAGACATAGTCAGAAGAGATTATAGGGATATATATGGAGAGTGAGGGACATGGCCAGAGACATAGGGAGAGAGATTGAGAGGTAGAGGAATGATAGAGATAGAGAGATAGCTAGGGAGATAGAGGTTTAGGGTTTAGGGGTTTGGGGTTTAGGATTAATTAGGGGTTTAGGGTTTCTCAGGTTTAGGGTTTATGGGTTAGGGGTTAGGGACATTATTTAGGGTTTATATATGTTTTAGGAGTTAAGGGTTAGGGTTTATGGTTTAGGGGCATTATTTAGGGTTTATATATGTTTTAGGGGTTAGGGGTTAGGGTTTAGAGTTTAGGGGCATTATTTAAGGTTTAGAGGTTTAGGGTTATATATGGAGAGTGAGGGACATGGCTAGAGACATAGAGAGAGACAGAGATTGAGAGGTAGAGGAACGATAGAGATAGAGAGATAGCTAGGGAGATAGAGGTTTAGGGTTGCTTGGGTTTAGTGTTTAGGGTTTAGGGGTTTGGGGTTTAGGATTAATTAGGGGTTTAGGGTTTCTCAGGTTTAGGGTTTATGGGTTAGGGGCATTAGCTGGGGTTTATATATGTTTTAGGGGTTAGTGGTTAGGGTTTAGGGTTTAGGGGCATTATTTAGGGTTTATATATGTTTTAGGGGTTAGGGTTTAGAGTTTAGGGGCATTATTTAAGGTTTAGAGGTTTAGGGTTGCTCAAGTTTAGGGGCATTATTCAGGGTTTACGGTTGCATGTCAAAAGAAGTCTCTCTCTCTCTCTAAATCCCTCAACCCTAAATAATGCCCCTAATCCCTAACCCTTAACCCATAACCCCTAAACCCTAAACCTGAGCAACCCTAAAACTCTATCTCCCTATAATCTCTCCCTTATCTCCCTCTCTCTAGCTATCATCCCTCTACCTCTCAATCTCTCTCCCTATCTCTCTAGACATCTCACTCACTCTCTATCTCCCTATCTCTCACTCGACTATGATCTCCTCTATCTCTCCCAATCTATCTCCTCTCTCTCGACTCTATGTACCTATCTATCTCTCCCTATCTCTTGCCTTTCTCTCTATCTCCCTATCTCTCCCCTCTATCTCCTCTATATCTCCCTATGATGTCTCCTCTCTATCTCTCTCTACCTATCTATCTCTCCCTAGTTGTCTCTCTATCTCTTGCCTCTCTCAGCCCCCTATCATTCCTATATATATCATTAATGAACAAGCATGGAAAACTTATATGACTCTCTCTCTCACTTCGTCTTTGTCTCTATCTGTCTCCCTTATCAACAGAGGAAATGGAAACAAGAAAACTAGGACATGAAAAGAGGGATGAGGATATAAATTGGGAGCTGGATGAAATGGAAACAAGCTGATAAAACTAAAGTTCATTGAATGGGAAGATCGAATGATGAGAGGAGAGGTGGAAAATAGTAAAATAGGGAAAAATTGGTGCAGAGATCTAAAGGGAAATTGGAAAGGAAAAGGAAAACTAGGAAAGCTAGGAAAAGGATTTAACTAGCTAGGAGTTGGTAGATAATAAATAGGTCAGAGAGAGAGAGATAGAGATAGAGAGTTGCTTGGGGTTAGCGGTCAGGGTTTAGGGGCATTATTTAGTGTTTATGAGTTTAGCATTGCTCAAGTTTAGGTTTAGAGTTTACTAGGGTTTAAAGCTTATTTTTTAGGGGCATTATTTAGGGTACTTTAGGTTTATGGTTCAGGGGTTAAGGTTTAGAGGTTTAGGGTTTAGTGTTTAGAGAGAGAGGACTAATAGGGAGATATAGAGAGTGAAGGACATGGCCAGAGACATAGGGAGAGATATTGAGAGGTAGACGAATGATAGAGATAGGGCTAGATAGGGAGATAGGGAGATAGAGGTTTAGGGTTGCTTGGGTTTAGGAATGTTTAGGGTTTAGGGGTTTGTGGTTTAGGATTTAGGGGTTTAGGGTTTATGGTGGGTTAGGGCCGGGTTAGGGTTTATAAGGGGAATTATTTAGGGTTTATGGTTTAGGGTTTTTAGGGGCATTAATATTCAGGGTTTATAGATCTTCAATGATCTAGATAGTGTGGCTATACACATTGCTACACATCT
The DNA here is from genome assembly GCA_027924645.1 of Cunninghamia lanceolata. Taxonomy (NCBI): domain Eukaryota; kingdom Viridiplantae; phylum Streptophyta; class Pinopsida; order Cupressales; family Cupressaceae; genus Cunninghamia; species Cunninghamia lanceolata. Next base: position 19,419,420 of record BSBN01000547.1, read on the forward strand.
TGGTGGCTAGTTAGACACATGGAACATAAACAACCACATGTTATGCTTCCATACACATGTGCCACCTAATGACATTTGTACTGCAAAACATGATCATATAATTGGCATTGTATGCATCTGACACATGGTCATGATGTCCACGTGTTGGAAACAGAAATTTCATAAAAGTTCTGAGTGTTTTATTTGTGTATCCATGACTCCCACTCTTATTTTTCTATAATGAATCATGTTATTACCATTCTTAAAGTCATCTTTTCCTTTTATTATGATACCACTATCACAATGGCTAGCCTTCATAATACCCATATCATACCTCCTTGCCATAGAACATTCTCAAACAGCCCGCTGTATGATGGTAAGAAGAGTTAATACTATACACTACGCACTATACCGCTATACCTTAGGGGGCCAAAACCTAACCTACGGTAGTGCAATAATCAATCCATTGGGTTATTTAAATCATACCAATCACATCAAACATCAAAATATGAAGATTTAAGCTCAACATGAAGATTTGAATCGTGCAAATTTATGAGCCAGAAGTAAATGCGTCTTCATCTTGAAAATACATGAAACAAATTAAGATTTCTCATTCATAGTAGTGGAAGACAAATTACACAGGAGCTCAAACCATGGGAGTAAAGAGAATTCTTCAAGGTGATTTTTTCAGGTAAGCTCTACTCATCATTTCTTGTGAATTTCATAAAAATGGCACCTAAAAAGACTGAGGTAGGAACTAAGAAGAATGAAGCCAAAACCAGTAACTCTTCATTGCAATCCCCTCTACTTTCATTGTTGCCTGGCTCAATTGACAAATGTTCTAAAAAAGTTTTAAGAGACTTAGCTCAAGGATGTAGGGACCCATATATACCTCTGTCGGGATGGAATCTCTACTGGTACTTTTCTATAAAAAGGAATGATCAGGAACCAGTATCAAACCCATGGGCCCTAGATTTGGCTAAATTAATTGTTTCCAACATTTTTATTGATGTTGACCTGATTAAAGCCCTTGCCCACAGTTACCATGCCCCAACCAAAACTGTGAGGCTTCCAAATGGTGAGTGCTTAATGGATATCATTAGAGATGCCATTATCAAATGTTTCAACCTCAATAAACAAGTTGTAACAGAGGTGAACTTAGTGAAACTTGAGCAAGAATATAAGAGGTTGAGGAGAACATATCAAAGTGATGAGCTCCCTTTACACATGAAGAGGGCCGGTGATAACAAAAGGCTCTCTATTCCTTCTTCCAAAATGGAACATTTCCAAGTTTCTAAATTCCATGTTTATTTCAGGAATACCTATTATCAGTTGTGTCAAGTTTTAGGGATATATGCAGAGGAGAAAATGCAAGTAGGGTTGATGAGAATGCCTATGATAATTCAACATTCTGAGTCAAATGTAGAATTTGATTTTGCATCTATGATTGAAGAACAAATACATGAAGGTTTGCTACAAGTTAGGGAAGCCAAGGTCCCTATTACTTTCAAAAAACATTCTTTATTGTGTCACTTAATTATGTATCAGAATGAAATGAAGTGGACTACAAGGATACAATTGTGTACACAAGAAAGAGGAATTATACTCCCTGTGCAAAACTGGTGCTACATTTGGGATAGCAGGCGTACAAAAAGTGATTTTGTAGTGTTTCAAGATGATTTTGCTGTTAGATTGATTGTTTCTCTTGGTTACCCAACACTAAGAATGCCTGAGTTATTGATGAAGGTAATGAGGCCTATGCAATATGGGCCAGACCAAGGCTATACTCATAATTATGCTGATTGGTTTCTTATGCCACAACACACTATTATCAGAGTATACATGGGTGCAACCAAGCACCACACATTTTACCTAAGTTTGTACCTACAAGAGTGTGTTTCCTAGAGTTTATGTGGCAGATGCTTTGGATGGAACATGACTTGATGAGAAATCAGAGGAAAGGCACATTTTTTCCTAACTTGACTATGTTTGAAGAGCTGGCCATTGGGTTAGATATGTTCGAAGAAGTGTAAAGTTTTATAAGGGTCAATTATTCCCTCAAACCTGGAACAGAAAGAGTATGTGACCCAGAGGGTCACATCAATATGATTAGAAGAACCCTATTGACGAAGAAGGCTATTTCACATGAATTTCATTTTGGAGAGGATATTATAAGGAATTGGTGTATTTTACTGATGTAATGCAGGCCAAAAAAAGGTGGAATGCAATGATGAGGTGGGAAAATTAGAAGAAGGAAAAAGATAGAAGCTTCAAAGGCTTTTTTGCAAATGAACCCAACCTTCTAGAAAGAATGCAAATGATTTTGAGTAAATTTGATGAATTATACAAAATGGTCCAAGATGAGGGACTCATTCCATTGCCCACACCCCACCAACTACTACATGAAACATCCACATCTTAGATATCACCCCCATCACCTACACATCCATCCCCTCCATCTCCCACTCATGAGCCGTAGGCCAAAAAATATAAGATGGAGCCATTAGTGGAATATGATTCAAGTGATGAGGAAGAACAAGAAGCAGTATTGGCCTTGATTGAACTAAAAGAGGTAGTGAAACAACAAAAAAGTCAAAAACCTCATGATCCAAAGGTAAGGCTATCAGAGGAGGGAACCAATGAGATTCAGGAAGATGAGAGGGTAGTGGCCTCTCTGAGATTCATAGAGGATGATAATTTTATGCACAACAATGAGTTTAGAGATTTCTGGATCAAAATGAAAATGAAACAATTTGATGAAAAGTTGAAGATTAATCTTATAGGACCTGATGAGTCAAAATAGGCTGAGATCCAGGATTAGACATTTGCAGAATTGAATATTTGCAATATTAATGTCACTCCCTAGGATGCAAGAGAAATAGTGTTGAAAAGTGATATGTTGATTATACTAGGGATGTAGTTGTCCAAAATGTTTCTTTTGGATCATATCAAATCACAAGATGACTCCATGTTAGTTGTAGAATTTGATTCAGAGGAAGGTGTCTCAGGAGTAGGGTATAAACCTACTACCCAAACACTTTCCCTATGGACAAAGCAGAAGAACACAAGGAAGCCTCAGCTCCATGATGTAGTACAAGAAATGAGGGGGTCAGCCATGATTAGAACTATGAGAGACACAACTCCTACTAAAGCTGCCACCATAACCATGCATTCTGCAATGTTCACCAGAGATGTGGTAGAAAACATGGAAAACAAAATTAATGAATATGAGAAAAGGTTAAAGCTATCTAATGATGAGGTGAACATATTGTTCATTGAGAATAAAAAGATGAAACAATAGTAGCCACCACAGTAAGGGGAGATGAATTAATTTCCTATCACCCACCAGTCCATACAGAGGATCCCCATATCCAACAAATGAAAGAGGAAATTGATAAGCTAAAAAAGCATAATGAGGAAGATGTCAAAAATCACATCATAGAGATCCTGAGCAGGGTATTAAAGCATAAAGTTGATATATTGAAAGGCAAAATAAATGGGGTACATGAACAATTCAGCAATCTGATCAAAGCTCTGGAACAGATAGACACTAATTCTTCCATTCTTAAAAAGCTTCAAAAGAGATGGCAACCTACCTTCCACATACTAACTACTTTATGCAAAGCCACACATAGAGATCTAGATGCCCCATCAAGGCTCAAGCCTACACAAGAAATGGTGAAAAGCATAATTGAGGAGTATCAATATTTGGTAGATACAAAAAGGAAAGTGGAAGGTAAGAGGAGTATATTTGAATCCATCAAATGTCATTTCATCCCATCAATCCTCAAAGATGATAACCAATTGAAGGGTGTAGATGAATGGAGAGAAGAGTTTGATCAGATGATTCCTAAATGTTTGGCACATGTATAGAATGATGGGGAAATTAAACTCATGGAACTCCATACTCTGCTTGATGGAATTATCATGTTGGACAATGGATACACAAAGTTTGTGGTGGACATCAGGAACCTCTTCGACAACATATGGAAAAGACATCTTGTAAGCTTTGTAGCCGCACAGGAATTTAAGTGGCCTAGTGATATGAAGAAGATTGAATGTGAAGAGGAGACACCACATCAGAAAATAGAATGCTTTTCTCAAGCCTTGATTGATCACGGGTTTCTATTTGGTGAATAACAGATTGGTCTTTCTAATTAAAAATATTTTCTTAAAACATGTTAGTTTAAAAGTGTTTTCTTAATAGTTATGAACAGTTATGTCTTTTCTATTGTAATGGGTCTTAATCTTGTTTGCCTCTCCTATAAAAAGAGAGACCAAGACCCAATAAAAAAAGGGGGAGAAGGGAGTAGTGGTAGATAGTAGAAAAGTTCCATAATATTTACAAACTCAAAGACCATATTGCAAGCATAATTTTGAAGAAGTTAATGGAAAATATCTAATTTTGTGGTGCCATATTGGTATCAATTATTTGTTGAAGTTATTCAATTATTTAGTTGTCTCCATTTTAGTGCTTCCTTATTATTAAAATTGATATATCAAGTATATACTCAGTATATCAATCCACATTTGTTGTATTTGTGTGATATGATTAATTGGTTTCCTCAAAGGAATTAAATCCTTCTAGTCAATCATAGTAATCTGGGAGTATTAATTGGATCAGTAAGAAGAACTACTTAATTAGGGTTGGCATTCTGTCTCCAAGTTGATATCATCTACTATTCTTGTTTGATTTATTCAATTGGTTCCTCCAAGTAGGGATTAAAAATCCTTTTGATAAATTACAAGTAACCTGGTTGTGTCAATTGTGTAGGGTGCACACCAGCTCCCACGTCACTACCATTCATACCTAGTGAGGGTTGAGGAGAAGGCAAGGCATTCAAAATGCCTACCCAAGGCAAATTGCCCTCTCACATGGTGGACCATACCAGTGGATGAAGCACTTGTTTGACATTTGTTCATTTCTTGCTCATCCTTTGCTCACTGGAGGGAGGCAACTCCCACATCAGCCCTTTGATTGCATCTATCGGAGGCATCTTAATCACCCCCATTTTTGATGATATTTGGCCCCAAAATGATGGCCACAATTAGCCCTATTTGGCCTATGTGGGCAACAACAAACACAATCTGACAGGTGTCAATCTAATTGGCATGGAAGCTGCCACTATTCATGATCTCCTCATGCACAACCCAAGGGGGCTTAAAAATTCTCTCATTTTATGTTATTTTCTTCTCAATCATTTAAGGCAAAAATTATTTTCTCACAATCTAAAATTTATTTTGCAATGAAAGCAATTTTGTTCGTAAAATGTGAATACTTGCAAGCTTCATAACTTTTGTTCCTTCACTCAAAATTGAGTGATTCTTTTTGCAAAAGTGCCTTTTTTTGTCATGAATCTAAAGAGCATAAAATCACACTCATCTTATAAAGTGCCTATTTTTGCCTCTTTTGGGTGACTTACAAAGCACTCCTTTTATAAAGTGCCAAAATTGGTGGGGAAATACATAATCAAAGGGGGTCTTGTCTGTTCATTTTTCTCAAGGCACTAACTTTATAAAGTGCCACTTTATGGGGGGAAATTAAGAAAAGAGTAATCACACACTCAACTTATAAAGTGCCACTTTAAATAAAGTTCCACTTTACATAAAGTTCAATTAGGGATCTAATTTGCAAAATTGGGGATCACAACTTCAAGAGGGTAAAAATATAATTCCGTGGCACCTTCAAAATTAGAAGTCAACAAATGGATTCTTAGTTCATGTACAATTGAACACATGTCACCTTACTTTGAGGTGTTTGTGACAATCAATCGATTCAACACCTTCAAAATACTGATTGATGATATCTATTATAATGTTTGTGGCAAGGGAACTGTAAAATTAGGTAATGGATACGTACATAATGTGTTTTTCATTTTCAAATTATTAAGGATCATCTCTTCATGTATCAACTCACCTATTCCAATAAAATAGTTGAGTTCATGGCTACTACAGTCCTACTTCGAGAATCACAAAGTCAAAACATTGTCACAGTAGCGAAGATTTGTCACTTTGACTGCAGCTTCATTTTTATGCACTTTACATTAGGTGAAGAGGACACTCCATTTACAACTTTAGAGCAAAGTGTTACTTCTCATCTCAGCTCAGTTGGTTCTGTATAATGGGTTGTTGAACTCCAATATCATATATCTTTGTAAATACACTCATAAAAGTGTCATATAATTAAATGTGTGTAACAAATAAAGAGAAATTGGGAAAATTGTACTTACATTGATATATAAAGTGTAATGGGGGGTTGTAACAATCACAACAATGAATCTTTTAGATTCTCTTCTCATTCATATGTGTCATTAATGCACATCCTTTTTTAGGATATTGTACATTTTCTGAACCAAATTCCTTGCACACTAGCAAATTTCAATTAGCTTGCTTATTTCTCTTAGCATTAAGGAGAGGGTAGAATTTACAATTGTTTCATGCTCCAGGAGTTCTTCATCTACATCAGCATCAACATCATCTTTCGGGGGGGGGGGGGGGGGGGACTTTCTAGCCTTTCTTTCTCCTCTCTTTTTTGGAGGATAGTTTTTTCCCATTGGGTTTTCTATCTTTCTTCAATTTATGAGAGTATGCATTGTACTTGAGTACCTTATCAGGCTTCATAGTCAGGACTCATTTTTCTTTTGCATTGTACATGGGTACCTCACTAGGTTTTGTAGTTGGGATCCATTTTTCATGATACCACCTAAGTTATGCTTAAGGGCGGGTGTTAGTGTACTACCTTAATCATCTAGGCATACACATAGGCATTAAGCCTCCTTAGGTGACTTGGCACATGTCTATTTGAAAATGTCAAGGTTGTTAGAGTTGTTTTGAGATGTGTCAACTTACTTCAACACCTCATGCTATGTTTGTGGGAGGTTACTCACCACAACTCCATGATAGAGCCTTAGTCCTATCCTCTTTTCATGGAGTTTGGGTTTCTCAAATTCTCTTATTTATACTCGCCTGAGTGGCCAATACTACTGGTCGAATTCATCCTCATTTGTGTGCTTGTTATCTATTTCATGATTCTAGAATTCTACAAATTTGAAGCAATTCACCAAGAGCATGGTAACCTATCAAAGTTGTGCATAATTGGAGCATTCTTATGATTTCTCTATAAGGATCCATCAGGCCTTTTTCCATTCAATCAGTTGTCTATTCTAATTGAGTCTACAACAACTACCATTCTATTTTTGTCTGATCAGTTGCTTTATAAGATTGGAGACCTTAATAGGGTAGAATTTTTTTTATGTTGTACTAGCATCCATCCTGGTTAAGTTTCGTATGGACCACAATAATGACTAGACCATTAGATGTGACTGTCTTACTTAGAATTTTCTCTATTCTGATAAGCTTTGTTTGTACTCCATATCAAATAAGTAATTGAATTCATCAAAATAGGATGAGGATAAAAATGATATTTTAATCTTTTTGTGTGCAATCTGAACTTTCCAAACATGAGGTTTAATATATGGATTTATGGAAGCTTTGTTCAATGTAAAGATTTTAGCATTTGTTTTCCCAAAAAATGTTATATAAATTTGAAACTCATATGAAATCCTTTATAGCTAAGGTTCTCTTGCAGCAAGATTGAAGCTTTTTAAATTAAGAGTATATATGAGGGTTATAAAATTTTAATTACACCTAGAGGCATTCCTACAATAATAGCAAAGGTGGAGGAGAAGAGTTGAAGGATTCAGATTCTTGTAAACAAAATTCCAGTAAACAAAAATTGAAAAACTAATTTAAATCAAAATTCTATAAAATAGAATAAAAAGAAATGGACTAAAAGTGGATGGTCAAATAACAACTATTATTTAATGCAAATAATAAAAATAGTAAACAATGTTTAGTGGTTACTATTTGTTAGTGTAGGAATATTAACACTATTACTTATTATTTAATTAAGTAATTATGTGTATATTCCCCACATGGATTTAAGCCACCTTAGGTGGTTAGATGTCTACTTGGAGAGTCCAATACAACTCTCCAAGCCACTTGTCGACAATCATTTGCCACCACTCTTTGAGTGTTTGAGTCGACTCTTGAAGTGACTCAAACTCTCAACACTATATGTATAGCTCTTGTTCATTGTTAATCTATTGTAATTTACAATTGCTTTCACTTCAATTCATAATCTACACTTCACTTAGATAATTGTGGTTTCTAATATGGTATCAGAGCCAAACTAAGTCTTTGGCTGGTTCGTCTTGGAAGCATAAATCTAGTTTGTGTTTTGCAAAAATTGTGAGACCTATTTGTTTGCTCTTGTTTGTTCGTGTTGTTTGGGAGAAGCGGCATCCCTCTGTTTCTACCTACGCTCATGAGTGGCATCTAGAAGGCGTTCCATTTTGACGACCTGGCTATTTTTTGATCTCAGCTCTATGGCCCTCACTGTTCGGGCCGATCTTGGCATTTGGCATACTAGAGGTCAATCTAGTTGGAGGCATCACATTTATCTTATCACCTCTGTGGAGGGTTTGTTTTTACAGAGAGGGTTCATTGTCCAATGTCCAAACTCATCCAAACTCCCTCCCTTGGTCGCTGAGGCACCGTTGACTATTTAGAGGCACAGCCAGCACCTGGTCAGCATAGAAGAGGGCTGACTTGTGCCCTTGGCTGAACTCTAGCTCATGAGAGGTCGTTGTGGAAGTCTCCTGGCCTATGAGATCTGATTGTGGAAGATGCACAGAAGCCTGGTTCAGGTATCCTCTTAGGCACGTCAATTCCCTCTGGTTCAGGCTTACAGCTGTGGAAATTAGTAGAAAGCCCCTGTAGGGCATAGACATCAAGAGGAAGGTATTTTTTTCTCTGCCTATAGAGGATTTTTGGAAAGCTCGTGCCCCTGGTCTCATGCTCCACTCATGCTACAAGGGTTTCTCTCTACCTGCGCTAGTCAAAGGAGCCCGCGCCCTCTCATTTGGGCATGAAGGCGGAGACCAAGCCGTGAAGACCCCGTGGAGAGGCCATGACAACCAGCACCCTTGCAAGCATAAGTTCCCTTGCTTCTTATCAGCACCACCATGACCACCTTCATTCCCTCCAATTTCTTCCTTTTGATATTTTTTTGCCCTAAATCTTTCCTTCTACTAGGCGCCCATTTTGCCCTAAGTAGGGTTTTATCTATTATGATACCATTTTGTTTTTATTCTTTGCAAAGCATTTAAAATTATGCTTTTATGGTGCTAAATATAGGTGTTATTTGGAACTAAGCAATGTAAATACAAAATAGGTATCATAAACCTATATTGTTTGTGTTTTGCAGGCATAAATAGAGCTTGTGTTTTGCAGAAATTGTGAGACTTGTTTGTTTGCTCTTGTTTGTTCATGGTGTTTAGGAGAAGCAACATCCCTCTATTTCTACATGTGCTCATGTGTGACATCCAAAAGGTGTTCCATTTTGATGACATGGCTATTTTTTGATCTCGGCTCTGTGGCCCTCACCGTTCAGGATGATCTTTGTGTTTGGCATATATTAGAGGTCGATCTAGTTGGAGGAATCACCTTTATCTTATCACCTCTATAGAGGGTTTGTTTATAGAGAGAGGGTTTGTTGTCTAACATCCAAACTCATCCAAACTCCCTCCCCTATTTGCTAAGGCACCGTTTACTATCAAAAGGCATAGCCAGCACCTGGTCGACATAGAAGAGGGCCGACTTGTTCTCTTGGCTAAACTCTAGCCCATGAGGGGCCATTCTAGAAGGCTCTTGGCCTATGAGAGCTTGTTGTGGAAGATCGCCTAGCAACTCGCATTCACCAATACAAATCTACTTGAATTGAGCAGCACACAGAAGCCTGGTTCTGGTTGTAGCATGTACTTAATTGGTGTTGTCATTGATGTCAACGTATCTGTGTTGTCATTGGTGTCAAATATGCTCTTAGTTTATTGCTTGCTTGTAATGAGTGAGATGCTTTGTATTTACCTATGTAAATGATCCTGATCTTGAGAATATTGATAAAATTAGCTCCTTTGGTGGAAATAGTGTGTTGCAGTGGAAACAATGTATTGTATTCAGAAGAATAGCCCAGAAGTTTGCTCTGCATTTCTTGAAGATTGAATATCTTTGCCTGTAGTTTAGAAATTATTTAGAGCCATGTCTAAAGATGTTATGTTTTGAGTTTGAGCTCTCTACATGAAGATTTGGGTGAGTTGTGTTTACTAGATTAAAACCTAATTTTTCTATGTATTCAATTGTGATAAAAGGAAAGTATTCTACTCTGCATTGATGTTTTATAGTCTGCGGTTCTAGAATTAAGTTTGTAATGATGATAAGTGCCTTCAACTCTAATGGTTCATGGTTTGGTGGTCCATAAGCAATTTTTCCTTTATGACAGTTGATGATAGTTAAGCTTATGTGCTTTGATTGAAGAATCTCATGGATAAAGTGGTTAGCTTGGTTGTGTGGATGTTCCTGGTGATTACAGTGTACTTGTGGATGTCTCTTGATCATGTTCCTACCTTTGAATTGGTCTGCGAAGAGAAATCTGGATCGTGGTTGAAGACTGTTCCTAAAAGACTTAGTGTGAACACCAATCTTGGCCGACTTGGTTGTTTTCACTAATTGCGGAGATGCATTGAAGATTGTAGAAGTGTGTCATGGCATGAAGGATTGCATTTGAGTCCCAACTAAGGTGCAACATGATCTGCATACATATTTACATCTTTTCCTTAGCAAATTTTTGCATTAGGTCCAGACCTATTTTATGTATGTTTGTAATGCCAACCTTGGAGATTGTTCAAACGGTTGATAAATGTAATGCCAACCTTGATGTACATTCCAAGGTTGATGAATTGTATAAAGGCATGAAATGAAATTGTGAAAATGATATCCTTAGGTGAAATGTGAAGATAATTACGAAGTGTAAAGGCAGAGCAAAGCAGAGGAAATGTAAAATTGTGCATAAATGGAACTGACCCCTAGCATGGAGTAGATGCTATTATCTCAGTTCAAAAATCCTTTGCAGTGAGCCGATCTTTAGAATGAGCATTTTGAGTATTGAGCCCCGTAGGCAATGAGCCTCTATTTTTTGGTTTTGATATAAATTATATATTTCTGTGGGATAACACCCACCGTATTTTTTCCCTTTTAGGGTTTTCCACATAAAAATCTAGTGTCTACTATGTTGAATGTGTGATTGTGATCAAGTCTATGGTTTCATGCTTTCATGGTTAAATCTGATTATCAATAATTAAGTAGTTGATAGTTTGATATTCATATAAAGTTAAGTTTTTGTGTCAACTGATTCACCCCCCACCTTTTAGTTGTTCTATGTGTTTCAACAATTGGTATCAGAGCCAAGTTCCTGAGAAGAAAGCCTACCAGCTCGAGGAAGATCTAGGATGTCTTTTAAAAAGGAAGCTCCACATTTTGATGGGACAAATTATGCTCTTTGGAAGGTACAAAAGAAAAGACATCTCCTTTGTCTTGGTTATAAAATGTAGAAAGCCGCAGAATCAAAATATACCATGCCTCAAAATGGTTTGAAACCTGAAGATGAAATCAAAGAATATGAGTTGAATATAAAAGATAGAGATGTTGTTTTAAGTGCTTTGACTGACATTGAGTTGATAAAAGTCATGGACCTAGAATCTACAAATGAGGTTTCAGAAAAGTTGAAGAAATTATATGAAGGAGATGATTCTATAAAAGAAGCCAAACTACAAGGCCTAAAAGCAAAATATGAGAGTTTAAAGATGAATGAAGATGAAAACGTTACAACCTTCATGCAAAGGGTTAATGGACTTGTCAATGGAATAAAAGGAATGGGAGGAACCGTTTGTGATAAGGAAGTTGTGATGAAAATTCTTAGATCACTACCGAAGTCCTATATTCACAAGGTAGCTGCAATTGAAGAAGTAATGACTATGACAACTATGAACAAAGATAAATTACTTGGAATGCTTACAGCCTTTGAGATGAGAGAATTTGGTGATGCTCTACTAAAAGTTGAGACAACTTTTAAAGCTAGTACTTCAGAAAAGATCTCCAGAGCTGAGAAATATAAGGTGGAGCCTGATGATGACTTTGATGAGATTAAAGCTAACTTTGTTGATAGATTGCAAAGAGGTTCTGGTAAGTTCAAAGGAAAATTACCTTTCAAATATTTTTCATTTGGTAAAGTAGGTCATTATGCTTCCAGATGTCCTAAAAGAATTAAAAGGAATAGAAAAAGATTTGAGAACATGCCTAGAGCTCCAAAGAAATGCTACCATGTTAGAGATTTTGATGATGAAGGTGTGATTGATGATGAATCTAATGATGCTAGTACTAGTACAAATGAATGCTTGTTTATAGCTATTAAAGAAGAACCTATGTCTACTAATTCTGCTAGCTATGTGAATGAAGAAAAACCAGTGGAAGAAAGTGCTTTGGCTATTCAAGTTGAGAAAGATAAGGATGAATGGATCATTGATAGTGGATTCTAATAGCACATGACCGGTGAGAAAAGTAAGTTTGTGAGTTTGGAAAAATATGATGGAAGACTGGTTAGGTTTGGAGAAAATGCAGCTGGTAAGATTTGTGGAAAAGTATCTATTTCAATTAATGGGAAGTATAATACTAACAATGTCCTATATGTGTTTAGGGTTTGAAGCATAATCTTTTGAGTCTTGGTTAGATGTGTGACAAAGGTTATGATCTAAGATTCAAAGATAATGGGTGGAAGATCATGGAAATCTTTGAAACTGTGATTGCTACTGGTAAGAAGACCAAAGGTAACATCTATCAATTAAGAGGAACTACTTATTACTATTTGTTAGCCCAAGTAAATGAGAGTTGGTTGTGGCGTAGAAGGATGTGTCATATAAACTTTAATAATTTCATAAAGATAAGTTCAAGTCATACTGTGAGAGATTTAGAAAAACTTGTGAAACCCACCAATACAATTTTTAAGGAATGTCAGTTAGGGAAGTAGACAAGAACAAGTTTTAAGAGGAAAGAGCAATTTTTTGTTGGTTTGTTGGATCTAGTACATATAGGTATATGTGGTCCTCCAAGGATAAGAAGTCTACAAGGTGACAGGTACTTCATTATGTTTATTGATGATTATTCTAGGATGACTTGGGTTAATTTTCTAAGAGACAAATCTGAATCCCTAGAGAAGTTCAAATCCTTCAAGGCATTGGTTGAAAATGAAATAGAGCTGAAAATCAAATGCTTGATGTCTAATAGAGGAGGTGAGTTCACATCAAATGAATTCAACATTTTCTATGAAGAGCAAGGAATAAAAAGACAGTTGTTTGCACCTAGGACTCCTCAATAGAATGGAGTTGTAGAAAAAAAGAATAGGATAGTTCAAGAGGCTGCTAGAACAATGATGAAGGAAGGAGGTATGTCAAAAAAAATTTCGATAGAATCTATATATACTGATGTCTACATTCAAAATATAGTTCATGTGAAAGGAAATGGTACTAAAACTCCTTATGAATTGTGGTATGGAAGAACTCCTACAGTAAAATATTTCAAATTTTTTGGAAGCAAATGCTATATCAGAAGAGATGAAGATCTAGGCAAATTTGATGCAAGATGTGATGAAGGAATCTTCCTTGGATACTCTACCAAGAGTAAGGCCTACCGGTGCTACAAAAAAAGGCTGAAAAAGATTGTTGAGAGTACAAATGTGAAGGTAGATGAAGACAAAGGAAGAACATCAGATTAGTGTGGCTATGAATCAAATGAACCTGCTTCTATAACATATAAAGAAAAGGTTGTACAAGAAGATAGTCAAGATGAAGAAAAAAAGGCTCTAGAAAGTGTTGCTAAGACCCCTAGGTATGTAAGAATCAATCACTCTGAAGAACAAATTATTAGAGATAAAAACAAAGGAGTACTGACAAGGAAAAGAGCTGCAGAAGAACAAGTGAATTACTATTTTCTCTCTATAATTGAACCAAAAATTGTGAATGAATCCCACAGTGATGAAAATTGGGTAAAGGTAATGAATGAAGAACTAATGCAGATAGAGAAGAATGAAACTTGGGAAATAGTTCCTAGACCTGCTAACAAAAATATCATTGGGACCAAATGGGTTTTCAGGAATAAGCTGAATGAGAATGGAGAAGTTGTAAGGAATAAAGCAAAGCTTGTGTGCAAAGGCTATTCTCAAAATCGAAGGAATAGATTTTGAAGAGACTTTTGCTCTAGTAGCTTGGATTGAAGCAATTAAAATGTTTCTAGCATTTGTAGATCACAAAGATTTCAAAGTGTATTAGATGGATGTGAAGTCTGCATTTTTGAATGGTGAGTTGGAAGAGGAAGTCTACATTAAGCAACTAGAAGTATTCCAATTATCAGATCAAGGTGATATTATATGCAGGTTGAAGAAATCATTATATGGACTTAAGTAAGATCCTAGAGCCTAGTATGCAAGGTTAGCTAAGTACTTACTAAAGTTAGGGTTCAATAAAGGTACTACTGGTAGTAATCTCTATTTCAAGATTAATGGTGATCAAATTTTGATTGTTGAAGTCTTTGTTGATGATATCATCTTTGGAGGCAATGAAGGTATGTGTATGAAATTTGCTGGTGAAATGTAGAAAGAGTTTGAGATGTCTATGTTTGGTGAGATGAATTTCTTTCTAGGTTTGCAAATCAATCAATCAGATAAAGGAGTCTTCATATCTCAGTCTAAGTATGTGAAGGAGTTGTTGAAGAAGTTTGGGATGGAAGACTCTAATTAGGTATGTACTCCCATGGTGATTGGTTACAAGTTAAGCAAAACTGATGAATCACCCAAGACTAATCAGAAAAAGTACAGATCCATGATTGGAAAATTGCTTTATCTAACTCAAACCAGACTTGATATTATGCATGCAGTTTGTCTTGTTACAAGATTTCAAGTAGATATAAGAGAATCACATGTGATGGCAGTAAAGAGAATCTTGAGTATTTAAAAGGCACACCAGATCATGGCTTATGGTATCCAAAGAATAATGATTTCACTCTCAGTGCTTATACAGATGCTAATTGGGTTGGAGATGTTGATGACAGAAAAAGTACAAGTGGAGGTGCGTTCTTTTTGCGTAACAGATTAGTTTCATGGCTAAGCAAGAAACAAGACTCGATCTTTTTGTCAATTGCAAAAGCTAAATATATTGTAGCAACATGTTGTTGTACTCAAGTGTTATGGATGAAGAAGACTTTGAGGGACATAAGAGTTGTGTATGAAGATCCAGTTGCAATCTTCTGTGACAATACAAGTGCTATAAATATTTGAAAGAATCCAGTAATGCACTCAAGAACAAAGCATATATCTATAAGGTATCACTTTCTAAGAGAAAATGTGACAGAAAATGAAGTAAAGTTTGAATATGTGACCACAAAGAATCAGATTGAAGATATCTTCACAAAGCCTCTACCCAAGGATACTTTTGAGTATCTCAGAGAAAAGCTAGGGGTCATTACCTCTCCTGCCCTAAACTAAGATGCATGGAATTGCATCAATCTAGTGGTGCCCAAAGTCTCATTCTTTGATCTGGATTGATATTATGAGAGCTACCTCTCAAGGGGAGTAGCTAAATGTTACTGGTATAAGTTTCCAATAAAGAAAGTATTAATATCAGAGAGATTTTAGTTGAATCATAGCAGCAGGATGCAAGTATGTGTCCTTTGCCATTGACGTCAAAGGGAAGATAAATCATGTGAAAAAATTAGAAAAGAAAGGGTACAAACATGTATAGAGAAAGGGGAGAATCTTGTTTTGATAGTATTTATAGTTTTTCACATCATATCTTGCCATCAATGACAAAGGGTGATGCAGGGGCATCAAGCTTAATTAACATCTTGTGGGTCAAATTTTTATGTTGGTTGCATTTTGTGTCATTGAGTTGCTTCACAAAGATAGTAAGTTAGATAGTTAGTAATAAAGAATAATTATCTTAGCATTAGGAAATAATCAGTTAGAGGGAAGAAGGATGATGAATGGTCAGTTTAGATAAATTCAAATAATTGGAAGAGGAACAGTTGAAGAGTTAAGACAATAAGAGGAGTTACAAAACTGTCGGAAGAGAGAGAATGATAACCTGACACACAACTACTAGAAAGAACCTTTACTCTGCCATGAGAAAAAAAATACAGAAATATTATTTACATAGAGAAGATGGACGCCTAAAGAGAATGGCCAGGTAGAAGACAAAAAGATAGTCTTGTTGATAGGGTTGATGGTTACAGGAAGAAAGAGGCCGAATCTGGAAGAAGATTAAAAGACATATTCGTCTTGAAAAAGAGGCTGATGGTTATAGAAGGGGAGAGCCTAGTTGAAGAAGGAAGGAGGATGGGTAGAGAAAATAGGGTCCAGAAGGGTAGAAAGAATGGGTGGCTCATTGAGAGAGTCATGGGTTTAAGGAATAGAAGAAAGGAAGAGATTTTGAGAAGGTGGGATAGCGCCAGAAGGCTTGAGAATGTTGACAGAGAAGAGAGTAGATAACAACAAGAGAGGAATCTGGTTTGTGTAGGAAAAGCCTAGCATGTTATGTGTGTAAAGAATGTAATCCTAAGAATATATGACTACGTAATTTTGTAATCCTCTCCTATTTTGAATCTAAATAAATATTGTTGTTAACATAATTTTGTATCATATTTTAGTTGCCTGTAAGTGGTGATGTTCATATGGACTGTCATTTCATTGAGTTCCTATCTACAAAAGGTTCCTGTCATTCCTATCATTAAGGTTAATTTCATTGGGTTTGATGTCTCTAAATATATTCTAGAAAGTTTCTGAGTCTTCAAAAGTTTTGTTATGGAATTGTTAGCAAAGTTGTCCTAGCTCTTGTCGCTATTCCGACAGGAGGTCTGTAGATGTCCAAAGGATTGTCTAAAAGAATAGACTAAGATTTAAGAAACAAAGGGAATAATAAAGGGTGTACATGAGTCAGTGCTATAAGTACTTAGGTATCAGAGCATTTGAGATGGCCCAGTTCCATCAGGTGGTATCAGAGCCCAAAAGATCTGGACAGTGCAAATTAATTATGTTTATTGATATTTGGAAAAGTAAGTGTGTTGCAAATTGACAAGCTATTGAAGAAAACAGAAGATTGGGTAAATGATAGAGGAGGAAGCTCACTATCATGGTGAAAAGTATGTTGAAGAATAAGGTATGAGAAAGTTAAGAGAGTTGAGAAAGAGTTTTTTGTTGTTGCGAGCCTGAGAAAGGGCTTGTAACTACTATCCTCCAGCAAAGATAAACTGGGTAGAAGGTGTACAACTTCGTCCATGAAGAGAGAGTGGGTAGAGGGAGTTTTGAGAGTAGCATCTTCCATGGTCCTTGTTGGGTAGAGGGTAGTGTTGAAGGTGAGAGATTATGTTGCAGAAGTGGGCAAGATGGATTTGACAAAGAAAAGAAAGATTGTTTTGAAGAAGCTAGTTGTGTGGGAGGCTATGGAACAATATTGGGAAGAAAGACAAAATAGAAGATTCTATGAAGGGTTGAAGAAGATAGAAGCAAGATTGAATGCCCTTGAAAATGGGTTGAAAAGGAAATATGCAGATGAGAAAGAAAAGAATAAAGTAAAACAACAAATGGGTAAAGTTAAGCCTCATTATTACTTTTGTGATAAGAGGTTTGCTAATGATATTTTGTGTGCAGGAAGTGATGGTGGAAAAGTTCAGAAAATGAGCTTTGGAAAAGAGAGAGTTGAAGATGAAGATCTCCTATTGGAATGGGAGAAGAAAGTGTCTATAAATGAGGCACTTGAGGAGACAACTTGGTCTCATGATTTATTTATTGATGGTATGTTTGAGGATGTGCATGCAAGTAAGACAAAGGATGAGAATCAGGCCTTGATGATGATGAAAGAAGGGGCAAGGAAGGGACCCAGAGATGAGAAGAAGGAAAGACAAATTGCAGCAACACACTAGGAAGGAATAATGCAACATGATGAAATCAGGGTACATTGTAAACTACCTACAAATGAAGACAATAAAAGTATTGGAAGAGAAGAAGTTGAAGTTGCCTCATATGCATTGGGGAATGTTGTAAATGAAGGGCAAGGAGCCTACAAAATGGAAGAGTTGACAAGCCATGAAACCAAGAACAGAAGGAAATCAGGACAGCAAAGGATTGCACATGTGAATAGAGGTAAGGATGTTACTTTTAGTCCTATATGTGAAGGTAAGAATGTAGTTATGCAAGTTGATAAAGAAAAGAGGAATGAACATGGATATACAGCACCATGTTGGCAAAGGAAATCCATTAAGGAATAACATCAATTTAATTGTAAACAATGGAAGACTAATGGTGGAGTTTGGGACAGCAAACAAAAACAAAGAATGGAAGAAATACCTAAGTTTCAAGGTAGACAAGAAAGTAGGCCAAGAGCAGCAATAGACAAACTTCATCCCATGAAGATGGAAACTCAAGTGTGGGTAGTGAAAAATGGGACAACAGTAGAAGAAGATGGCAATGAAGGTCATGGTGATGAGAATACAAAACAAGAGGATAAGAAGGAAAAGCATACATCAAAGTTGGAGGAAGGGCAGCATGGCAGGTGTCAGGTAAGAGGTAGTCCATTTGATTTGTATGATGATGATTTTGAGGATTTAAATGAATCTGAGAGCAAGTTATAGATGATTATGGATGAAAAGGAAATGAGAAGAGAAAGCTACAAAAAGAAGGACAATGAAAGAAGGCAGATTGGAAAGTCTAATAATGAGTATGAAAGTGTTATGAAGAATGATATGGCTATGAGAAATGGGAACCAAGGATGGACAGCAGGAAAAGGCATGGGAAATGAGGAAGGAGCAGTAGACAACAAGGAAGAAGGAAAAGAAAATTCAGAAATTTTAGGAGCAAATGTTAATGATAGATCTATGATAGAGGTGGAATTATATGAAAGGGCAGCAAATATTAATGATGTAGATGGTTTGTGGACACCATTTTTTGAGTTTGAAAGGCAAAGGAAGAATGAGAGTGAATATGTGCATAAAAGAGAGATAGCAAACGCAGAAGAAAGGGTTGCAACCGAAAACAAAAGCGCTGATACAGCGGTGAAGTTAGAGGTAAATATGAAATCATTTTATGAGTATGTTGTTATGTATTCCTTTGATATGTTGATTCATGGAGAAGTAGAATAAAAGTCTGAAATAATGCAAGGCATTGGGGGTTATAAGAAGGAAGAAGGGATTAAAGGTAGCTTAATGCTATTTGGAAAAGAAGAATATGAAAGAATGAATGCAAATTTGTTTAAGATTGAGCATGACTGGGGTTGAGTAGATAGCTCGATGGGTAAAGTTGACTTGTTTGGGGAGGTAAAGGTTGAAATGTTTTGTTTTCATAAGGTTGGATGGATTGATAAATGTGTGAATGGTTTTCTTGAAGAGGTACAAATGATTGGGACAACAAGAAACTATAAAATCTTATTTACAAAGATGCTAGAATAGGTAAAGGATGGCATTGATTCAAATGTTTGCAAGGATGTTGGTAGTAGTAATGTGTCTTTTATAGTTCAAACTGTTTTGTTATTGAAATCTGATTTTACTCGCAAAATCCCACAAGTGAATGAGATGAATGAGTTGGAAGAAATGAAGTGTGTTATTTTTTTGGAATTGGGCTGTATTGTTGTATGTCAAGATGAATGGGTGAGAAGACTTTAGAGGAGGTTGTTATCTATTGGAAATAATTTGCAAAGAATAGAATAGAGTAGTAAACAATGGTGTTGGAAAGGCATGATGATAATTATAGAGCGATTGTGGAAGAAGAGAAAGAAGAGAACAACAGTAGATAACTTTGATTGTTAGCCTCATGTGCAGGAGCACATGCATTTTGTCCCCTGTGGAGTCTGATGTAGGGGGATCGAGCTTAATTGACATCTTGTGGGTCAAATTTTTATATTGGTTACATTTTGTGTCATTGAGTTGCTTCACGTAGATAATAAGTTAGATAGTTAGAAATAAAGAATAATTATCTTAAGATTAGGAAATAATCAGTTAGAGGAAAGAAGGATGATGAACGGTCAGTTTAGCTAAATTCAAATAATTGGAAGAGGAACAATTGAAGAGTTAAGAGAATAAGAGGAGTTACAAAACTGCTGGAAGAGAGAGAATGATAACCTGACAAACAACTACCAGAAAGAATCGTTACTCTGCCAGGAGAAAGAAAATGCAGAAAGATTATTTACATAGAGAAGATGGACACCTAAAAAGGATGGTCAAGCAGAAGACAAAAAGATAGTCTTGTTGATAGGGCCAACAGTTACAGGAAGAAAGAAGCTGAATCTAGAAGAATATTAAAAGATAGATTTGTCTTGAAAAAGAGGCTAACGGTTGCAGACGAGGAGAGTCTAGTTGAAGAAGGAAGGAGGACGGGTAGAGAAAATAGGATCCAGAAGGGTAGAAAGAATGGGAGGCTCATTGAGAGAGTCATGGGTTTAAGGAGAAGAAGAAAGGAAGAGATTCTGAGAAGGTGAGACAATGATAGAAGGCTTGAGAACGTTGGCAGGGAAGAGAGTAGATAATAGCAAGAGAGGAATCAGATTTATGTAGGAAAATCCTAGCATGTTATGTGTGTAAAGAATGTAAGCCTAAGAATATATGACTACGTAATTTTGTAATCCTCTCCTATTTTGAATCTAAATAAATATTGTTGTTAACACAGTTTTGTATCAGACTTTAGTTGCTTGTAAGTGGTGACGTTCTTATGGACTTTTATTTTATTGAGTTCCTATCTACAAAAGGTTCCTATCATTCCTATCATTAAGCTTAATTTAATTGGGTTTGATGTCTCTGAATATATTCTGGAAAGTTTTTGAATCTTCAAAAATTCTGTTATGGAATTATTAGCAAAGTTGTCCTGGCTCCTGTCGTTGTTCCGACAGGAGGTCTGTAGATGTCTGAACGATTCTCTAGAAGAATAGACTAAGTTTTAAGAAACAAATGGAATAATAAAGAGTGTAGATGAGTCAGTGCTATAAGTACTTA
This sequence comes from Cunninghamia lanceolata, assembly GCA_027924645.1. Classification (NCBI taxonomy): domain Eukaryota; kingdom Viridiplantae; phylum Streptophyta; class Pinopsida; order Cupressales; family Cupressaceae; genus Cunninghamia; species Cunninghamia lanceolata. The sequence continues at coordinate 19,440,315 of BSBN01000547.1, forward strand.
GGTATCAAAGCATTTGAGATAGCCTGGTTCCATCAAAGGGGGAGATTGTTGCAAGTATGTGCCTAATCGGTGTTGTCATTGATGTCAATATATCTGTGTTATCATTGGTGTCAACTATGCTCTTATTTTGTTTCTTTCTTGTAAGGAGTGAGATTCTTTGTATTTACTTATGTAAGTGATCCTAATCTTGAGGATATTGAGAAAATTAGCTCCTCTGATGGAAACAGTGTATTGTATTCAGAAGAACAATCTAGAAGTTTGCTCCACATTTATTCAAGATTGAATATCTTTGCTTGAGGTTCGGAAATTATTTAGAGCCATGTCTAAAGATGTTATGTTTCAATTTTTAGCTCTCTGAATGAAGATTTGGGTGAGTTGTGTTTACCAGAGTGAAACTTGCTTTTTCTGTGTATTTAGTTGTGACAAAAGGAAAGTATTTTGCTCTGTATTTCTCTGCATTGATATTTTACAGTCTGCGGTTCTAGAATTAATTTTGTAATCATGAGAAGTGCCTTCAACTCTAATGATTCATGGTTTGGTGATCTGCAAGAGATTTTTTCTTTATGACAGTTGATGATAGTTAAGCTTATGTGCTCCAGATTGAAGAATCTCATGGATTAAGTGGTTAGAGGTTTGTGGATATTCTTGGTGATTATAATGTGCTTGTGGATGTCTCTCAATCATGTTCCTACCTTTGAATTGGTCCGTGGAGAGAAATATGGATCATGGTTGAAGACTATTCCTAAAAGACTTAGTGTGAACACTAGTCTTCGCTGACTTGGTTGTTTTTACTAATTACAGAGATGCATTGAAGATTGTATAAGCATGTCATGGCGTGAAGGATTGCATTTGAGTCCTAGCTAAGGTACAACGTGATCGGCATACATCTTTATATCTTTTCCTTAGTAAATTTTTGTATTAGGTCTACACCTATTTTATGTATGTTTGTAATCCTGACCTTGAAGATTGTTCCAATGGTTGATGAATGTAATGCCAACCTTGATGTACATTACAAGGTTGATGAATTGTATAAAGACATTAAATGAAATTGTGAAAATGATATCCTTAGGCAAAATATGAAGATAAGTGTGAAGTGTAAAGGCAGAGCAGAGCAGAGGAAATGTATTGTGCTTAAATGGAACTAAACACTAGCATGGAGTAGATGCTATTATATCAGTTCAAAAATCCTTGGCAGTGAGCCACCCTTGGCAATGAGCTGATCTTTGTAGTGAGCATTTTGGGCAGTGAGCCTCTATTTTTCGGTATTGATATAACTTATATAATTCTATGGGCTAACACACACCATGGTTTTTCCCTTTTAAGGTTTTCCACGTAAAAATCTGGTGTCTATTGTGTTGAATTTGTGATTGTGATTAAGTCTATGGTTTCATTCTTTCATGGTTAAATATGATTATCAGTAATTAAGTAGTTGATGGTTTGATATTCATATGAAGTTAGGTTTTTGTGACAACTGATTCACCCCCCTCTTAGTTGTCCTATGTGTTTCAACTCTGGTATCTTCTAAGGCACATCGATTCCCTCTGGTTTAGGCTTAGAGCTGTGGAAAGTAGCAGAAGGCCCTTGTGGGGCATAGACATCAGGAGGAAGGAATTTTTTCTCTACCTATAGAGGATTCATGGGAGGCTCATGCCCCTGGTCTCATGCTCCACTAATGCTACAAGGGTTTCTCTCTACCTGTGCCAGTCAAAGGAGCCTGTACCCTCTGTTTTAGGCATGAAGGCATAGACCAAGCTGTGAAGACCTCATGAAGAGGCCATGACAACTAGTTCCCATGCAAGCATAAGTGCCCCAACTTCCTATGAGTGCCACCATGACCACCTCCATCCCCTACAATTTCTTCTTTTGGATATTGTTTTGCCCTAAATCTTTCCTTCTACTAGGTACCCATTTTGCCCTAAGTAGGGTTTTATTTATTATGATACCATATTGTTTTTTATTCTTTGCAAAGCATTTAAAATTATGCTTTTATGGTGCTAAATATAGGTTTTATTTGGCACTAAGTAATGTAAACTAAAATATATGGGGATTTAATATTTGGATAAAATTAAATTTAGAGAGTAATGGTTCTTTATAAAACCATAGTGCTAATTTGCATTTTTTTGGTAAAATAGCTAAGTATTAGGGTTTGATTGTATCAACCTACTTAGACCTATAGCACTAAAATATAAAGTGCCACAAAGTAGGGGGGAACAAAGTAAGGGGGTATCATCAAGTTAGTTTCTCTATTTTCTCTTTTTGTACTTCTAAGTTTACAATTACAACTCATCTACGTAGTTTTATATGTGTGATCGACTTCAACAAGAATCTTTCTTCACATTGTGACCTTGAAAACACCCAATGGGAAGGTCAATGAACAAAATAAGTCACCTCATAAGTATAAATCTAAATAATATAGAGGATTATGTCACCTAAATTAACTTACTGAGGTTGCAACTAAAAGAAGGTGGATTGAATGATCCTTGGTTGAGATACAAGTGAATTGAATGACTCTTCATTGAGAAACAAGTGGATTGAATGATCTTTCAAACATTTTTTGAGAGACTATGGTAAATGATCAATAATCTTGCAACAAATTCACATCGGTTCATATCTCACATCGAGAGCCTATGGTAAATGAACGTGAATCTTGCATCGGATCACATCTCAAATTTGGTTAATGTTCCTGAAAACTCATGATACTAGCATCTATGGATTCATCAGTCACAGTTGAAAGCATCGACATCAGTACACAAGAAGCTTCCAGATTCATGCATATTTTCTCTCTTTTTGGAGGATAGTTTTTTCCCACTAGGTTTTCTTTCTTACTCTATTTTTTGAGAGATTGCTTTGTACATGGGTACCTCACTAGGCTAGTAGCCAGGACCCATTTCTTTAGCTTGTACATGAGTACTGTTTACACCTGTTTAGGTTCCTAGGGTTTTAAATTTATTCCCTTTAAAGTTTTCTTAATTTTCCTTCAAAACCCTAAGACTTGTGGTCATATATCTATTATATCTTCTAATCTATTGTTGACTGTTTGTCCTAGGTTGTTGGTTGCATAAGTTATAACACCAGGCCTTCAAAACTGTGAAATGACTAGCCTTGCTTCTTAGTGCCCACCTTTTATTGCCCATTGAGATGTTTTACCCTTTGAAAAGTTTTAAATATTAAGTCTTTATTAGGCCTAAAAGTGCCACATGGTAGTATGTCGCATGCCAATAGACCATTGTAGGTGACATCATAATCCCTATTGTGTGGCTGCAAAGTAAAGACACCTGTAAAGTGTGTCATGGCCTTCTAGCCATATGATCATTGACTTGGTTGAATGATGCAGATCGTGACAAGTGTCATGGAATAAAGGAAGGAAGGGGGTCAATGAAACGATCCAATGGCTATGCAATGGTACAGAAAAATCTTGTCAGAAGGAAAGATTCAATGCACAGCTGTGAGATGATGCCACATGGTCGGTTCCCCAGATGAAAGAAAAAGGCCATGAAGAGGAGGGCCATGTGGAAGGCTTAACTCATTTCCAGGGAGCCAAAAAGAGAGTGGATCATTTGCTCCTGCTTGACCCTGGAATGGTTCCACGTGTCAAGGATGCTCAGGCCTATGGCCATAATATCTATGATTCTAAATTGACAAATAGAATGCTACCAAGTGTTAAGAAAACAAACGAAGTAGTGGGACTATACCCTATGAATATCTAACGATATCACGTAGTTCCAGAAGAATCTTGTAAGTGGTAGAGATCCCTTGCGCGGTTGCGAGATGCAACCACATGTCCAGTTCCCAAAGAGAATCAGAAGGCTTATATGTGAATAGATACGAGAAGGATTTTGCGCACTCACACAAAGGTAAAAAAGAGATGGCCCACCCTTTAGTGCGTGACTGTGATTTGTTACATGTGGTAGTCTTCGGTACCAATGTGTTTGTTGACTGTTGAGACCACTCGATTAGCACATTTTTATTTGCAAGTGGACTTTTCAATAGTGCCGACTAGATTTTCAAAGCTTTCTAAGCCATTAATCCTAAAGGTAATTTCATCTATAGCTCATATTCAAATGAAACTATTTGGCATTTTGATGGTGGGAAATGTGCAAGTTCAATCGGCAAAGGCATTCAAAGGTCAGATTTTGAAGATTTCCAACGGTGATGTGGCACAAAATCAAAGGGGACAATGATTTAATGTAAAAAGGAAATTTAGTGGGTAAATTTAAAAAGATTTGTGTCTAATCTGTTGTCACTAAAGAATTTAATCTTCTCAATTGCCTCCTTCCAGATATTTGTTTTGTTAGCTGCTCGCATTGAAGGAGGACAAATTATTCCCCATCTTCCTAGGTCTCCATATATTTTTTGTAGTTAATTCTTGTAGATAGTCGTCCCTTCTGGCCAAGATATTTTCTGACATGGCCCATAGGAGGAAATTTATTGTAACCTAGATTAGGTCAAGTGGAATCATGGCTATATATGCATGAATATAAGATGTAAACGGGGTTGGTCTATTGGGTATTTTTCAGGCAGTCAAGTGCAGAGCTCTCTAGTGTTTCAAAGAGCATAAAGGTTCTAGATTTCCAGTGGTGAAGACATAGATCATGAAATGTTTTTGTATTGATTTCAGCCATCAGTGTATGGAATTCTCCTTCTTCTTGTGTAATCTTTTAAGGAAATCTTGAATTTATTTTAGCATTTTCTCTTTCCACACTTAGTGGTATGACTGTAACCATTGATCAGTTGAATGAACAGATTCTTAAAACATTGCATGCTATATGATGATCTCTTTTATGGTTGTAGATGATTGATTGTATCTTGATGAAGGATTACTAAGCATATTCTCCATTGTTTTTGTTTCTTCTTGCATCTGAATATCCAGAAAGTGCATGTTTCATTTGTCTTGTTGTTCTCTTCATTATGTTGAACTGTGGACTCCATAACCCAATATATTAGGCACCAATCTAAAGTTTTCTATGATAACCCACACTCTTAAAAGATTAAAACAAATTTATCATGTGTGAAGAAAGTAATTAATTGGTATGTCTTGCAAACAAGCATACATGCACCTTCCATTGTCAATGGGAGTGCCCTCTTATCAGCTATATAGGGGTTATTAGTGACAACCAATCGATTTAGGTCTAGTGATAGTCTTTGGGTCCTAGAAGGCAGTTTGGGTTTGGTTGTCCTGTTATTTTTAATTGTTCATATGGTTTGAACCTAATACCTATTCAGGTATCCCCCTAGGAATATCCCTCCTAAGTCTAAGCTAAGATCAAAGTGTAGAGGAGTTAACCCACTTCTATAGGTTGACCAAAATCACCTTGAACTTGTTGATAAACCTCTTCCATTCATCTAGAATGACTATACCTGGCTTAGATGATTTGGGAATGTTTTAGGGTTTAAAGTTGTTATTTTGGGAGTCAACAGGTACCTCACCAGGCTAGTAGTCGAGACCCATTTCTCTTTAGTGTACATGGGTACCTCACCAAGACTTGTATTCAGGACCCATCTTTTTTGTGCCCACCTAAGTTGTGCTTAAGGGGGGTGCTAGTGTAGGAATATTAACACTATTACTTATTATTTAATTAAGTAATTATGTGTATATTCCCCACATGGCTTTAATCCACCTTAGGTGATTAGGTGTCTACTTGGAGATTCCAATACAACTCTCCAAGCCACTTATCGATACTCATTGCCACCACTCTTTGAGTGTTTGAGTTAACTCCTGAAGTGACTCAAACTCTCAACACTATATATACACCTCTTGTTCATTGTTTATCTATTGCAATTTCCAATTGCTTTCACTCCAATTCATAATCTACACTTTGCTTAGATGATCATGGTTTCTAATATGTTAGTGTAGGAATATTAACACTATTAATTATTATTTAATTAAGTAATTATGTTTATATTCCCCACATGGCTTTAAGCCACCTTAGGTGGTTAGGTGTCTACTTGGAGAATCCAATACAACTCTCCAAGACACTTGTCAGTACTCATTTGCCACCACTCTTTGAGTGTTTGAGTCAACTCTTGAAGTGACTCAAACTCTCAACACTATATGTACACCTCTTGTTCATTGTTTATCTATTGCAATTTCCAATTTCTTTCACTCCATGTTTGATATCAACATTTCACTTAGTTGATCATGGTTTCTTAGATGGTATCAGAGCCTCATTGAGTTCATTGATGGTTCATATTTTCATGGTTTCATGTTCTATTTTTTGTTTGTGAAAGACCAATTTGTTGGGAGAATCTATAAATTTGTGCTCTCTATGTTTTTGCTTCATCAAAAACACTCTATGGAAGGAAACATGGGGGTATTGCATCTCTGTGTGGAGAAGGAGAAAGAAAGGTAGACCAACCCATTAGATGGGGGAACTAAAAGAAAGGCCAAGTGGCATGTTTAAAGAGTTCTGCATCTTACTTCATTCAAGCCTCATGGCCTTCATATGCCAAGCCAGCGGCCATAAAAGGCCCATTGCCCTCTCTATGACATTTTTTCTCTGCCTATAATACTCAAGGCTAAGGCAGGTGAGAAATCCCTTGAAATTCCATGTAAGCATGTCTATCACTCTGATTGTATTCTTCCATGGCTCTCTCTACAAGTTTATGTCTTGTCTATTGCCATGCACTACCCATGGAGGGTCCCTGCGCTAATCACAAAGGAACCTGTAGCTCCATCCATTGGAAGACTTTATTCAGCCATGTCTTTGCTCTCATCAACCTGAAGATTGAAGGGAGACTACATTAAAGAGCTTGGCTAGGTTAATTTTGTGGAGGAGGTTGATTTATTGTGATTTGGTAGGCCACAAGATAGGGCAACCAAGGGGCTGCAAGCCAACACATTTACCTTGGCATTCACCCTGCTTGCGTTGTCACACTCAATAAGCCCTTGTTACATTGGACGAAGGCATTTTTGGAGCCTGGTTCAGCCCTCAACTTAGCATTTACGATCAGTTTTGGTTAATACATTAGTGATGTGGTAATCAAACACATAGTCAACACTAAAATACTAATATTTCATTGAGATCATGGTTTCCTCTTTTCTTGTGGCTTGATGCCTTCACCACCCAACACCTTTATGGACTACACAAAGGGCTTGAAGCCTACAACTTGCTTCCATCAAACTCCTACAAGCATGAATGAGCCTAGTTGTATCTTGGCATTCAAGGAGTGAATGTGGTGGTCACGGGGGCAAGCCTGAGAATCTTGGTGTTGCTGATGGTTGTGGTGCTAGGCCAAGCTTGTTGCATGTGCATCATCAACCACTTGAATGGGTGTTGTTGGTGTTTTACATGGTGGCCAATGTCATGATATCATATTACCTACGACCCCTGTCTCGGTGCCTAAACCTGTCTCTACAAGTTCATTGAAATAATGACTTGGAAGGAAATACATGGGCACGAGGAAGGGTGGATTAGGCTGGAGAGAGCAAAGTATGGGTTGATTCAGATCCAATTTGTCTGGGTTCTATTGAAAAGGTCATTTGAAGGGCTGATTTGTAGAAGGATCTGCCATTGTTCCTGCTTGGAAGCCTTTGTTTGACCTAACAGAAGGTGTTTTAGCCATGTTTTTTCCCACTCTGCCAATTGTTCCAGCCTCTATGCCCTCAATTTGGGCTATGGTTGTAGAGTTCTATTTAGGACTCTATTGGCCCCTTTACAAGTCTATTTTTTCATAATTGTTGCATGATCAAGTTAGTTAGTTAGCATTTATATCATTATTGTTAGCTTAACAATAACTATATGTTAACCTTTTTGTAACCATCAAAGGCGTCTTCATTTTTTTAGTGTTAGAAATAAGCAATTATTGTCTAATGCACTAAGAAATTTATAGAGTATCACAAATTTGGGGGTAATCAAGCAAAAGGGGTTAGACATGCACTAATTTATAAAGTGCCACAAAGTAGAGGGAACAAATTAAGGAGTGTATCATCAAGTTAGTTTCTCTATTGTCTCTTTCCGTACTTCTAAGTTTGCAATTACAACTCATCTACATAATTTTATATGTCTAATCGACTTCAACAAGAATCTTTGTTCCCATTATGACCTTGAAAACACCCAAGGGAAGGTCATCAAACAAAAGAAGTCACCTCATAAGTATAACTCTAAATACTATAGAGGATTATGTCACCTAAATTAACTTAATGAGGTTACAACTAAAAGAAGGTGGATCAAATGATTCTTAGTTGAGAAACAGGTGGATCGAATGATCTTTTATTGAGAAACAGGTGGATCAAATGATCCTCAAACATTTTTTGAGAGTCTATGGTAAATGATCCATAATCTTGCAATGGATTCACATCAGTTCATATCTCACAATCGATAGCCTATGTTTAATGAACCTGAATCTTGCATCGGATCACATTTCAAATTTGGTTAATGTTCCTAAATACTCATGATATAGTTAGTATTTAGTGGGAAAAGAGGGATTTTAAATTTCAATGGATATGTTGGTTAAATCCTCCTTTCTCAACAAACAGTCAAGGACATATCAACCAGGTTGAATAACACTTTTGCAAGAGGATTCACCTACAAGTTAAGCTGTCACTTGGAATGAGGTGGAAATTTAGAGATTATCAATCCATATATCAATTGAATGCTCAAATACCCTTAAAACCCTAATTATGAAAAATAGTAAATAAAGCAATGAATTATGACAAATGCTTGCAGACTAAGGTTATAGGTAGAGATTAATAACTAACCATTTTTCAAAGTTTGGTATGCGGAATGCTTAGGAACACTAGCATTAGCGCCCCTGTCCAAGGTGGTATTTTATTTGTGGAATCCTAATCTCCTTTTGATATTGATATTCACTGTACTTTATGTTTCTATCATGGGAGATGTTGGGGACACTGACACTCGATCCCGAGTCCAAGGCAGGGTGATTTTTTGGATGCTGGGAGGTCTTTACATGCTAATTGTCACTATCCAAATGATTTCTGCATTTTCAACCTCAGAGGATATTGGCATTGGTGCCCAATTCTGAGCTGTCCTTTTCTTCAGAGATCTAGAATCTGCACACTATCTTATTATTCCTTATAACTCCACTCCGTTGAGATGTGACACCTGTAACCTGCAATCACAAGGATAGTGGTTGGGGTTTGTGGTGTTTAGAGGCTTGCCTTAGTCAAGCCCTGGAGAGACATTAAAGTCTTCCGAACATCGTTGTCAGATAAAGAGTGTGTGTCCCTATGGGATAGAGGCAAAACAAATTAATAAATGATTGAAACACAAATAGATATCACCTTGAAGGTGTAGATCTCGTATAGATGAAGGCTCTTCAACACATGAGAAGATGAAACTAAATCTACAATCACAAACATAATAACAATGCTCTGCCCTGCAACAATGAATATCTTGAATGCTCAAAAATCATAAGTTGGCCAAAAGTTCACAATCATCTTCTATTTTACAAATGAAACACTAAACATGCTTATATATGCAACTAAACACATTCTTGCTAAAAATTTCATAATTCAAACTTAAGATGTCGGCCTGGGGCCTAATTAATGGTCACAAAATTGACATTCAAATTTGGGACCTATCTGAAATAGGACAGGACAAGGGTGATAGTGCCCATGTCCATAGGTCCTCTTTCAAGGTAGGATTAGATGCCATAGTGTCCTTCATGCCCCATGTGACATGGGTTTTAGGCCACCTTCTTTCAAGAGTCAGAATGAACATGCAAGATGCAAAACAAGGGACCCAGGAGCTAAACCTAGGAGGGAAAAGTCCAGGGAGACATTTTATGACATAACATTTAGCCCCCACTTTAATGTATGTATAAATGCAAGGCCCATGCATACATTAAAGTATGGTCAAAACATAGTAAACATGCCAAGCACTTGAAGCTAATGCATACGCAAAGCTTGAGGGACTATTCCTAGCCTCCAATCTTAGGTAGACATTAGATAAAACACATTACAGACACACCAAACATAGTGAAGACAGTAACAAGCACCTAAAACATGGAGAAGATAGTTACAATCACGTAAAACACAGGGAAGACAATATTGAAGATACACAAAACACAATGAATATAGTCAATGCAGTGATTATTTCTTTTATATTTTCCAATATATGAATGTAAATGCAAGTACATGGAAAGTAAACACACCACCCAAAATGTAGGAGGGACTCATCACTGGATGTCTTTAGACTGCATATGGGGCAACAAACATGCAATACAAATCAAGAACGCTGTAGTGTCTTTACTATGTCTAGTAAACTTGGTGGTAATCACACAATTCAAAGGAATAACCTACTAAACAGTCTACAAATACCCTTGAAAAGACCTTCATTGAATTATCAACTAGAGCTTGTGATGGCATTGGCACTATGTGCTTTCAAAGATTAAACTATCTAACTTATCTAGTAAAGTATCATAAATCAAACTACTTAATGGCAAAAGACAGTAATGTTACTACTTGCTACAGGTACTTACAATGTAAGACTATAAGAATGACTACATAAAGGAATGAAGCCTAAGAATTAGCTTGGTACTAATAACTTAGCCTATCCTTCAGAGTATCACAAGTGAAATGAACTAAAATAACTTAAGAATCTAATTGATCTTGCATTTACAAAATAACTGCTACAAAAATAATAACATGCAAGAAATAAAGTGAAGAACAGTTACTCTGAGTGGCCCTTTCTTAGGTGACTTCCTTAATGCTTTTAACTCAAATCTAGTTCTTTAGATCAACACAATCATCCTGATTCTAACATGCATTACACAATCTTTTCAAATCACATAAAATTTTGTTGAACTATAGTATTCATAACTCATAATCAAAATAACATTGTCTGCATAATCTAGAAAAGATTCAGATAGGTATATCTATGTTAGAGTAAAAACTATTCAAAATGAAACTTAACTAACTAACTTCTACCTCAACCACTAAGCCATACATATAAGCATGGGGGAGTTTACTAAAAGAGGTCTCTTAACTATAAGCATAAAACACCACTCTAGACATGAACCAGAGTGTAATGAATGCTAACAACAATAATTATGTGCAACAATGATATGGAAATGATTATTAGGTCTGTGTGCAACCATAAATCTTGTGTATATATCTCAGGTCTGTAAACCTGTGTTGACAAGATATTAATGTTTGAGTCCTATATAGTGGGCTATATTAAATGTGGTTTTAGAGGAAACCAATCTCTATGAGATACTTCTTGATATGACTGTGAAAGAAAAGCTAAGAAATAGTAACCTTTGTTTTTATATTGCACAAAGTGCATAATAAGTTCTGAATAGCAAGAAGGCCTAAATGGTCATTAACCCATGAATGGTTAAAGATTTGATGTGTTAGCTAATAGTATATTATTTGAATATTTCTTTTATTATAGTGGTAATGTTTTGGAAAAGAGCTATAGGGTGAAATAACCCTTCTTGAACATTTAGACTTTGTCTATTAAATACATAGTTCAACAATAATATTATCAAATATAATGGAAAGATGTTATATTCAATGTCAATTTATCAAGAATCTTTGGTCATAGAGCCTTAGACCAGAAAAGGTCTTAAGACATGAAACCATGAACTATTATATAATCATTTTGTGAAAGAATAGGAACAGAGTGGCATGGAGGTCACAGGTTCCTAGTTGCTTAAGTGACAAAATAATTTTTGAGAACACGCTCTTGGAAAATGTAGTTAGGAATCCAAGACAAGTGGATAAAGGGTGTATAGCACCAATCTTAACTGTGATCTAAAGGGGTCAAATTATAAATACTTTAGGATGAGAAAAATTCTAAGTTGAGTCGAGGTGTGTGAACATTTGACTATGTTCATTGTGAAACGTCTATGTATATAAATTTTTGGCCAAAGTAATGCATCCATCTCTGCATGCATTAGTCGGTTCACTATGCTCCAGATGGCATAATTCTTCCAGTAGTGTCATACGTAGTTAGAGTAGATCTATAGTTGTATGATCATGAAATATTATGAAGGACACAACACTAGATACTCAGATGGCAAACCTAATGGTTCCTTATATCTATTCCCTTCGTGAAGGGTAGGGCCACTACTAGTAAGGAAGTTGTGCAGGGGACCACCAGTTTATAGTTGGAGGAAAAGCACTCAGGTGATGCTCTCCTTCCCAAGAAGATGACAAGCCAAGACTTATGAAAATAGGTGTCAAAACTCTAGATCTAGTACATTCTTTCATATGACTTGATAGTCAAACATTTTGTGTAAACTTATCATTGATGCTACGGGAAAAACATTGTAAATGTATAGTGAAGGAATTCACTAGTATGTTATCTTTGGAATTTGTTGTAAATTTTAGTTTTGAAATTATCCAAAAAGATATGCATATTGATTTTTGTTAATGATATTGATTATTACTTTGCCTAATTATGATTATGTTAATCATGACCTTGTACTTACTAGTAATTAAGTTGATTAATTTTGGGTAATAAGAGGTGACATGTTACACCTTTCCTTTGCTCCTTTTTGGATTAAATTAGGAAAAATACCTTTAGAATATGTTGGGAATTAAGGTGTATCAATATTTGCAAGTTTCTAATGTTGTATTTATTTATTTTTGTCTACTATTGTAATTTTCTATGTAAATTTTGTCCTCATATGAGGAGGTAGGTGTCCCATGTTGACTTGGCGTAGTTTTGCCATGTGTCAGCATTTTGTGGTCATGTGTTATGAGTTATGACAGATTCTATGACATGTAAGAGATGAAATGATAGGTGTGACAAGTTGTTAGTATGTGGTGGTTGATCATGCTGTAGGGCTACACGTACATGCATCAAGGTAAATTTTGGTGACTTTGTCAGCCGTAGTTTCCTCCCAAAATAATTAATAGGGAGTTAATTTACTATTGGATGACATGGAAACACTGACATTGGATAACCACCAAAGAGGCTTGATAAATCAATGGTTGGAGAATGTGAAAGGTTATGGGATGCGAATCAAAATCGGCACTTTGTACTCCTAAAAGAGCTTGCATTGCAAGAGTGTTGTAATCATCTTTTGATTTGATAATACATTGTACAAGTTTTGGAGTGTGGGGTTTTTCACCTGAAAGGGTTTTCCCCATGTATATCTTATGTTGTGAGTTTTGTATTTGCATTTGGATGTTGTTATTACCTTTCTATTGATGTGCATCTTAATCTGTAATTGTAAAAGTTAAAATTTGTATAAATCTTTCATCAGTAGATTAGTGTAGGGAAGCATTTCCGCATACCTTGCTTCCTTTTAGAATATAGAGATGAAAAAATTATGCAGCTTATTGGTGACTTCCTAGGATTTTTTCAAGTTTTAGATGGAGAGCAATCCCTTTTTGAAGAGAACATTATGATCTGTATTCTCTTGGATCTCAAGAAAAGTTTCCCCAAACTTCTCAAACTTCAATCTGTTGTGGGGAACTGGGTCCAACAAATCTCCATAGAAGGCCTAGAATCTAAGTGTAGAATTTACGGGGGTCATGGACATCTCAAATGTATCCCTTATCACTTTGACAAGTCATTTATCTTAAGGATCCCTCCGTACCCTCTATAGTGTTGGAAGTGTTGCCCCTTGACAAGAATCCTTCTAAAGAGCTAGAGGTTCCAGAGAAAAGAGTTTTTGTTGAAGAAGGGTAATTCCCTTTAAAGAATCCTCTACATCCTACCATGGTGATGGAAGATCCACTCTCGGTTGAGAGTCCCCTCAAAGAGATGGAGTTCTCTGTGGAAGACATTTTGTTAATGGAAGTGTTAGAACACACAAATATACTAAGAGGGTGTGAATCAGTATATACCAATTTTTACTTCAAATCTATTGCAAGATCAAGATCTTTACTACATCAATCAAATTATGTAAGAACTATGCAAACATAATCATGTATCCACACAAGAGAACACAAGATTTATGTGGAAACCTAGAAGGGAAAAACCATGGCGAGAAAAGTTTCTTGGCTCTACTGCCCAAATTTAGTCACACAAAAAGAATCAATAAATTACAATATTTTGTAGGCACCAACGCATAGGAATTTCAACCTAAGAAAGATACCAATTCTTTCTACAGATTTGTAGGCACCAACCTACAAGAGACTCCAATCCCCTTATCAAGCTGAGCACAAACTTTGTCCTTGAGCACCAACTTAGAATATGAAGCACCAACTACGAGAAATAGATAGTTAGATCCATATCAATCCACACTGAGCACCAACCTAGCTATGAAGCACCAACTTCAACTAACTGAAATAGGATCAAGTTCATTCCAAATAGAGCATCAGCTCTACCATTGAGCACCAACTCAGATTCTAAAACATTAATTTTCACACACCTTCAAATATGTAGCATCACAAACTTCTTAACACTTCTCTTCTCCAAATAAAATAATATGCTTATACCAGTACTAACACAAACTGTACAAACTCTAGATCATTTTCTATTCATCTTCTTGGCACATATCTTGCAAAATTGCTCACCCACATAGCATGTACAGTCTAGTCCCACAAAAAAATTAAGTTTATGGATATATATAAACACACACACACACACACACACACACACACACACACACACACACACACACACACACACACACACACACACACACACACACATAATTCACAACTCTTTCAAATCATCTGCATTGGATACATGGTGGTGCAAAACTCTATGCAACATGAAACATGTAGTTATCCTTGCCTATACATGTGGGGATGAGATATTAAAATGTGGTTCATACCAGATGACCTCCTAGCCCCAAATTACCTTCTCACAAACTCCCATGCTAGTACACACATCTAGGATACTGGCACAAGCTCTCAAACATGCATACACTTGATCAAGTCTTGTATTATAGTAAAAATGTCTTCACACTAATACTTCCATATACCTTTGTGGTAACTCAAATCACTTGAAACTTTGACCAAACCAACATAATAGCCACTAAATCTACCTTCCAAATAGCAACACCATACAACTAAATATGGTAGAATGTGGTACAAAATGCAGTTCAAAAATAACAATAGACATAATACCACTTCAAAGCAACACACTTGAGATCTCCACCACAAACACTACCAAAGTTATGCAAACATAGTAATCATTCAGAAATAGTTGATTCTAGTAGGAATCCTTTCTCTTATGTTGCTTATGCACCAAATGATAACATTAACATTTCGCAATAGTGCATACACTTGCAACAAACTCTCTCAAACAATTTATCAGTTCATCTTAATATGAACACTTCAACTTGACATCAATGATGTAACATTTCTAACAATCTCCTTAACATCAATGACAACATTTCTAATAATTTCCTTGACATCAATGACAACATTTCCAATAATCTCCCCCTTTGTCATTGATGGAAACACAAACATAATTCTCTTCTTTTTTATTTCTGTCCCTTACAATATCTCTCCCCCTTTCTCTAACTCCCCCTATGACATCAATGGCAAAGGACTAGCAGTCTCTCAATGTATTCTAGGTATGCTCAAGCCAAAAAAATCAATTTTAACTCTATATTAAGAGGCACTGAAATGTAGAAATGTCTCCCCTTGTCTGTATTAAACTTGATTATATATGTTGTATTTTATCTACATGCTCCCCCTGAGAGGTAGTCATGTTCAAACAAGGGATAATGAATATGCCTTGAGTTGCTTCCCCTAGATAGATGTTTCAGTTGCACTACTACTTTTGGGAAGAGGAAGGAGCAATAACTATAAAATTTTTGCCTAAGATGTTCAAAAGTATCCTTAGGAAGTGGTTTTTTGAAAGTGTCTACAATCTGATCTTTTGTAATGACATACTTCACCTTTACCTCTTGATATGTGACCTTTTCTCTTAAAAGGTGATACTTAATAGATATATGCTTGGTTCTAGAATGCATCACTAGATTCTTTGATATGTTGATGGCAGTTGTATTACCACATAAAATAGGAATCCAAGTTCATCATATATTACCTTGATATCATTCAATGTCTACTTCATCCACAACACCTAAGTACAACAAGATATTGTGGCTATGTATATTGCTTCTACTATTGATAGAGAGATTGAATCTTGCTTCTTGCTTAACCATGAAACCAATCTATCACCTAGAAAGAAAGATCCACCACTTGTGCTTCTCCTATCATCATTGTTGCCAGCCCAATCTGCATCTATATATGCAGTCATAAAGAAGTCCTTTCTTTTTTATACCACAATCCATAGTCCAATGTGCTCTTCAAGTATCTAAAAATCCTTTTAATAGCCTTCACATGTGTCTCTTTTAGATCAGCTTGAAACCTAGCCACCATACAAATTGCTTGCATAATATCTGGCCTTGATGCAGTCAAGTATAATAAGCTTCCTATCATGGACCTATAAAAGAGTGTGACCAACTTTAAGTGACTCATCATCCTTGCTAAGATGCCAACCGATTACCGTAGCTATACTTACCAGTTTGCATTCAACATCTTCTTAACATACTTTACTTGTAAAATAGAGATACCCTTGTCTTGTTGAGCAATTTGAGGTCCAAGAAAGAATGAAAGTTCACCTATCATAGACATCTCAAACTCCTTCTGCATCTCTTTTGTAAACTCCTTGCACATCCAATCATTGCCACCAAAGATAATATCATCAACATATACTACTACTATCAACATGTACTTACCTTCTGTCTTGATGTAGAGATTATTGTCTACAATACCTTTCTTGAAGCCTTGTTGACATAAGTACTTGTCCAACCTTGCATACCATACCCTAGGGGCTTGCTTGAGACTATATAAATCCTTTTTAAGTCTACATACCAAATTTTGATCTTCTAATAGTTGAAATCCTTCATGTTACTCTGTGTAGACTTCTTCTTCTAGATCACTATTAAAGAAAGCACATTTGACATCCATTTGATACACTTTGAAGTCTTTGTGAACTCCAAATGCAAGAAACATCCTAATTGCTTCCAATCTCTCCACAGGAGCAAATGTCTCCTCAAAATCAATGCCTTCCACTTGTGAATAGCCCTTGCAGACCAACCCTGCTTTGTCTCTAACTACTTCTCCATCTTCATTCAACTTATTTCTAAATACCCACTTGGTGCCAATCACATTCTTATCCTTTGGCCTTAGAACAAGTTCCCATGTCTCATTTTTATCAATCTGATTTAGTTCTTCTTGCATGGAATGAATCCAACTCTCATCTTTGCTAGCTTCAGAGAAATTCTTTGGTTCTACCTTGGACAGTAGTGAGAAGTTTACTTGTTCTTTGATTTTTATCCTAGTAACAACTCCTTCATTCTTGTTGCCAATAATCTGATCTTTAGAGTGATTCTTTTGAACATACTTTGCAAGTGTCTTCATGATCTCCTTATATGTTTATTCTAATCAAATTCATCTTCTTCTTCTATGCATTCATATTCCTCTGAGTAATAGTTTTCTTGGTCATGTATGGATGGATGTAATTCTTCGTCAATTTTAACATTTACACTTTCAACAACCCTTTGTAACCTCTTGTTAAAACACTTGTATGTCTTGCTTCTCAATGAATAGCCAAGGAAGACTCCTTAATCAGATCTTGAGTCAAACTTACCCAAGTTGTCTTCATCTCTTCTAATATAACATTTGCTTCCAAAAATTCTGAAGTACTTGAGAGATGCGTGTCTGCCTTTCCAAATCTCATATGGTGTCTTAGTGTTGTTCACTCTTAGCTGTCCTCTATTGAGAATATAAACTGTAGTGTGTATTGCTTCCTTCCAGTACCTATTAGGAAGTTTTGCAACATTGAGCATAGTTCTTGCCATCTCTTGTACTGTCCTATTCTTCCTTTCAACAACTCCATTTTGTTGAGGAGTTCTTGCAGTAGAGAAATGCCTTATTATCCATGTTCTTCACAATATTCCTCAAGTTCATTCAATGTGAACTCACCACTTCCATCTGATCTTAAGCACATGATTCTAGCATTCATTTCATTCTCAACAATAGACTTGAAAATTTTGAATATATTAAAAGTTTCTTATTTATCTTTCAAAAAAGTAACACATGTCATTCTAGAGTAATTATCAATGAGCAACATAAAGTATCTTTCACCTTGGAGACTCCTTGTTGTGGTAGGACCACATAAGTTTGTATGAATCAGTTCCAATGGCTTAGTAGAATAGTACTCCTTGGTCTTGAACATGGTCCTTCTCTACTTCCAAATTTGACATTCTTTACAAAAGGTGCTTGTAGGCCTAGCAATCTTTGGCATGTCTCTAACTGCATGTTTAGAGCTAATCTTCACAAGACTGTCAAAGTTGATGTGTCCTATCCTCTTTTTCCACAACCAACATTTATTTGTCTATCCTATAAGATAGTTCCTTCCCTTGACTTCATTGAGGTTATACAAGTAATTCTTTGTCCAGTATGCTTTTTCCACCAGTTTACCAATACTTGCTCTTTCGATCTCACAACCTTGTATATGGAAGATAAGATTATATCCTTTGTTGCACATTTGACTTACACTGAGAAGATTGTGCTTGAGACCTTCTACATATAAGACATCTCATGTCCTAATCTTTCCATCAATACTTATTGTGCCTTTACCACATATTCTTACAGGGGTGTTGTCTCCAAACTTGACTGATCTACCATTCCATTTTACAAGGCTAATAAACTTGCTCTTATCTCTTGTCATGTGACTTGAGCATCCACTGTCTATAACCCAAGGATTTTCTTGCCCTTGTGCATAAAATGTAGTTTGGACAATCATTGAATTTTCATCTTCATGATTGGTCTTCTTGACTTTCCATTCCTTCTTCTAATCTATCTTTTATTTTTTAGGAATGTCATTTTTCTTACCGATGCCAATCCACTTCTACAATTTCTTGTTATGTGCCCAAGGTTGTTGCATGTATGACATATTATGTTGTAATCAACTAATGGAGAAAAAGTATTTCTACTGACAAAGCTACTTCTTTTCATCCTAGATCTGCACTCAATTGCTTTGTGACATACTGATTGCAAATAAAACAATAACCAGAGAAGGCATAGTTAAACCTATTTATGAATGTTTGTCTTGCAGGGATTGTTCTTATGAATTTTCTCTTTTAAGAGATGATAGGGATGAAGTCAACTTCTTCAATCTTCTTACTCTCCTTCTTCATTGGAATTTATTCATTTGGCACTTTCTTTGCTAAGTTAGTCTTCTTTGTAGGAGCAGAAGTTTGTGAGACTTTATCATCATATCCTAATCCTAACTTTATGAATAGAGGTCTCTGAAAAAGTGGTACAACAAGCTACAATAAAAAACAATAAATATATATTTAGATATGGATTTTCTTGCAAATAGTTATCATTGCCAACATTTGAAAATTCACACTCACACAAAAGTTATGAAAAATCACACCAAATAGATAACTATATTTATTTTCAAATACCACAACCACTGAATTGGAATATATTCTGACAAATCCCAAACCACCAAAGTCACTAGACTAGAAAACTTTAACATAGAAATATGAAAACCACAACACCTAAAACACCAAAACACCAAAACGAACTAGAATCATTCAACACCAAAGGTGACCCTTGAATGGAATCATTTGGACAGAGATGGGGGTTTTTGTACCCAAATCCAAAATTTATAGTGCACAAGTAATCCTTGGATGGAATTACTCAAATTTCTAGGAGGGTTTTCATCCTAGGGAAATGAAGAACTCTTGTTCATTCTCAGGGAATCAGAAATTGATAATAAGTTGCAATCCTTCTTCTATGCACAACTCCTCCTTTTACACACACTTTTGAGGATATAAAATATTATTTTCTATTTTTTCCTTTTTCCTCCAAAATATAAGTCAAAGTGACTTTAGAAATTATTAAAATAATATCACTTTGTATCCCCATGCCTAGTGACACTTTATAATGTCACTTTAGGCCTTCTTTTAAAAACATTTTATTATATTGGACCCCTTTTTTTTTAGATAAACTACCAGGCTTTAGGGGTAGTTCCCTTTGTATATATCAACAAAAATTTAACCAGTTTTCAATACAAGTCTCTGCTAAACATAGAGAAATCAAAAAACCAAGTCTATACAAAACCCTAGTGACTTCAAACCATAACATTCTAAGCCCTATTGCTAAAAAAAAACACCATTACATTAAATCTTCAACGGCCTAGGACCTATTACAGCCTATTACCAGCAACTATTTACATATATCATTCATGCTTATAGTATTTATTTATGAAGTCTTGCATCCATTCATAGCCTTCAATCATTCCCAGCATCTTCTTCAGAAACCCCACTCCCATTGCACCTCTTCTTCACCTCCCTTGCTCTCTATTCTCCCTCGACACCACCACAAATGATTACCACTTTACTAGCTCACCTTTGTCATTCAAATGATGGAAATCCATCAGAAAGGTAATGCCAATATTCAAACTTCCTCCAAACCCTTATAAAGTCCTTATTGGCAAAGGCCTCCACCATATCCATAATATCATCCTTATTTTCCTCAATATCCAGCAATGAGCAAACAAACATTGCAACAACATCTAAATTCACACGATATCAGTTTGTAGATCTCATGAATTCATCCCCAATAGCACACTCAATAGCATATCTCACTATCTCACTCTGTGTCTTGAAGATTTTTTGCATTCTCTGGTCTATTATTTCACTAAGGAATTCCATTTGGATTTTATCTCCCCTTAGAAGAATTGGAGTATCTATCGAA
Source organism: Cunninghamia lanceolata (assembly GCA_027924645.1). Taxonomy (NCBI): domain Eukaryota; kingdom Viridiplantae; phylum Streptophyta; class Pinopsida; order Cupressales; family Cupressaceae; genus Cunninghamia; species Cunninghamia lanceolata. The sequence goes on from BSBN01000547.1 coordinate 19,460,965, forward strand.
ATGTTTATCCTTCTCACCACGAAGGAAAAAACAAGAGCTAAAATATCTCTCACTAGCTTTAATCCTTCTCTCGAATCTTCCTTCCTCATCATAATTACTACCAATGTGCCAACTCCTCACACACTTGTCCTCAAGTAGTTTACGTCTAAATGATTAGAGCCATCATCTTGGTACTTCCACCATATAGAGTGTTTAAATGATCATTTCCCAACACAATTATGCTTCCCTTTCTATTGCTTCATTTGCCAACATGTCCACCTCTTTATTAATTTCTCTATAGATATGGTTGATTGTATATCCTTCCAAGTTTATTATATTCTGCAATGCCTCCTCTAATCAATCTAAGTTTCCAATTATGAATCTCCTGCTTCCTTATCGCATTCACCATAATCTGGGAGTCCCCTTCTATTTCTACTCTGCCAATGCCTAGTTTGAAACATAGTTGCAACCCTAAACATATAAAGCTCTTGGAACTCTGGTGAATTGTTTGTTCATGGCTTCAATCTCTTAGAGATCTCACCTAAGATTGCACCCCTCTGGAATCCCTAACAATACAACTAGTTACCTCTAGAGACCCCATCAAAATTTATCTTAAACCATCCTTCCCTCAACAGAGTCCATTTCACCTCCAATCTTATATTGGACCCTTTTTTACAAATCTTTTTAATAATATAACTTAAAGTTACTTTTTGGACAACTTAAGTTAAATTATTAAGTTATTTCCATAGCTCAAAAAGAGGACATGACACTCACCCTTACATTACTATTATAGATGCTCTAACACTTTTTGGATTCAATCTTCACACTCCATGGAGTGCCTCACTCTATTGTCAGTGATCATGATCCATCCTTCACTAACAAACTCTGACAAGAGTTGTTTAAGTTGCAAGGCACTATCTTGAACATGAGTTTAGCTTATTATCTTAAAACTAGTGGTCAAATAGAGATTGTCAACAAGTACCTTGAGGCTTATTTGTGTTGTTTTGTGTTTGAGCAATAGTGATAGTAGGCTAAGTGGCTATCCCTACCTGAGTGGTGGTATAATACCACTTATCATAGTGCTTCCAAATGACCCCTTATGAGGTCTTCTATGGTACTCTCCCACTCTCCTTGTGTACTTATGTTTTAGGTTTTTTGAAGGTTACAATAGTTAATATTTTGGCTAAGTCAGAAGAAATCTCCCGACTACTTAAGGCCAATCTGAGACTAACCTAAAATTGCATGAAACAATAGGTGGATCAACATAGGATAGAGCATAATTTTGACATTGGAGATTAGGTTTTTTCTACTTCTCTAGCCCTACAATCAACTTTCAATATGAGACAAGCATGGTCATAAGTTGGCTCTCAAATTTTATTGTCCTTTTTAGGTGATCTAGCACATAGGTGAGGTGGCATACAAGTTAGAAGTTCCACCTTCTTCTCAAATCCACCTAGTTTTTCATGTCTCATATCTCAAGAAAGTGATTGGAATTGCTACTTGGCCGTTGGTAGAGCTACCTGAGTTGGATGAGGAGGGCTCGATATTTTTAGAACTTGAGGCTATTTTCAAAAAATGCACCAAACACCTCTGCAATTGTCCAATTGAAGAGTTATTAGTCCAATGGAAGGGCTTGTGATCTAAAGATGCCACATGGGAGTTTTCTAGCATTCTCTCTAGGTTTCCTCATCTCAAGCTTTGAGGACAAAACTTTTTGAAAGGAGAGGCAATGTTATCTAGCCTTTTATGTTTTATGTTAGTTAGTATTAGTTAGGCACATATGATATCTAAGTCTCTCTTCAGTAGCATTATTAAAGGGATGCATATGCTTTATAAGTTATCACATTAGTTGTTAGAATAAAGTATTTATCCCACATGCATGGGATGGTAATAGTTGCCTTTGGCAAAACTCTACATATTGTAATGATTTATTAATTAAAAAACATCTTGCAATATTTGTAATTGGAGTATATGGGTCTATTTTAAGGTTGTCCCCTCAAAGTGGTGCTGCAAACATAATAAAAACATTTCTATATCTCATTTCTGTAATATTTCTGTTTCTATCTCTCATTTTTGCAATATTTCTGTGTGTTCAATGCATTTTGTCTTGTAGGCTCATTACAAATATTTATTAATGAAATGGAGCCGCGTCACTCTACTTTGGATTCATATAACTCCTTTGACATGATGCAATTGCAGTGATTGCCCAGAAAAGGGGGATGGTTGTTGTGAGAACACATACTGCAGCAGGTTTGAATTGGATGACATCATTTAAATGATTTTTTTGGTTGGTCCATTCATCTTAGAGAATGGGCATAATCACCTTCCCTCTACAACAATCAATGCTTGCTATAGCCGTTGTAATAGTAATGTGGTACTGAAAGGCTAAAAGAAAGAAGCTCAGGAATGTTCACCAATTTTGGATAATTTTATACGTGCATGTTAGTTGACTACAAATAAAAAATTTTGTTTTGAAAGTCAATATCTTTAAATAAAATTCTCTCTTTCGAAAGTTAGATTTCAATGCCCGACATTCAGTAGTTGAGTTTTTCGTGGAGGGTTAATGTGTTTGAAAAGCTGTGTCTCCAACAGTCTTCCAGCCAGCTATAAATTCCCGTGTTTTGGACATTTCCTTGTATGGGTTTCGTGTGGTTGCTGCAGGTGGCCTGTGTTTCATACACAATCATAGGAGTATTGTGATATTTGTGCTTGATGTATTCTAGAACAACCTGCAGACCCTGTGGTGGAAGTAAAATTGATCTAAAATTGATCTACTCAATATTGATGTTTGGGACAAGTTTCACGCTAAGATAATAGTTTGGCTCTATAGCATGGTGCTAGGAAAATTTTACAGTAATGTTTGCTACCGAAAGTAAATAAAAGGATTATTTTTAGTTCTGTAATTTTTGAACTCACTATATTGTGAATGTTAATCCCTTCTTGCTTGCCTACATTTCTCAAGCAACATGTAACAGTAAAAAAAATGTTGTGTTAACTCCTCCAGCCCAACAAAATATATATTTTAATGTGAAAATTAAGACCTATAAATTTAATATAATTTTTATTTCAATTTATTTTCAAAAATGTTGGAAGATATTACTTTAGAGTTATTTTTATAGTAATTACCCCTAGAGGCCTTTACAATGGCAGCATAAGGATGTGTGTACATTTTCATTCATGATAATTAATTTGACGTGTAGTGAACTGTCATGTTCAAACTAAAATAAATAAATAATTACATTACTCCCGAAATTGTTTGAAACTTAATACGCAGGAGGGCATCGTGGGAGGACAATACCGGCTTCGTGGGCAGTCATGGCAGGAGAATAGTGGCATCGTGGGTAGTTGAAGCTCTCAATGTGTTGAGCCCCATTCCTCTTAGGCTGCTGCATCGCATTGAAAGTTTGAGGGCATTAATGGTAAGGTAGGTGTGTGTAATGCTCTCTTGGGCAATCGACCGACATTTGCTCACATTTATGGCTAATCATGCAGACACTGTAAAATACATATTTACCTTGATGTTTGAAGTTAAGAATCTGTAGGCACACTGTTAATGGCGTTTAAGTCTTTCTACTATTTTAGATAAGGGAAAACATTTTTGGAACCACATAAATAATAAGTTGAAGTTGTCCTGCGCTTCACGTTATTTAGGCATTAAAGCACTGTCAAACAGTGGGGATTTGCTTTGTTTTTCTATGGCTTACAATAAAGCTGGGACCAGTAGAACCAAGGTTTGAGCTGTGCATAGGAGGAAGTGTATGTTTGAGGGAGGGTTTGTGGGCAAAGAGCTTAATAATGTGCAAAGGAGAGAAGAACTGTAAGGGAAACTAAGGGAAATGGGGCGTGATTTACCTGCAGGAGATTATCCTGCACCTAAGAGTTGTGTTTCATTTTCAGCAAAATCTTCAAGTGTGGCATCGTCACCAACATCAGCTGCAGCTTCTTCATCCAAGAAAGCAGGCGACACACATTGTTGTCGATTTTGTATCTGTTTTTATGTTCTGGGTGTCTAATTTCATTAAATGGAGTACAATATATGTTAAATTTGTTCTTTTAACATACTTTGGGTTTTTAGCTTTGTTTCTTCAGGCTGAGCCCGATACAGATGAGGTTTTTGCTCAAATTACTCTTCTTCCTGAGGCAGAGGTAAGTTCCTTGGTTCAGATTTTTTTTGGTGGATTCTGGGGTGCCCTCTTTCTTTCTTGCTGCAAGAAATCTATTAGGCATTTCTTTTTGACACATATCTTCTTGCACTTAGGGTTTTTCGTTCAATAAAGGATGTCTGCTACAGCACTAACTGACTTAAGACTCTTTTTTCCCATGGTTGGTCATTTGGGTTTTTGTTTCACAGCACTTGAGGATTATTCAATGCATTTTTTTTTTTTCATGTCTAAATTCTAATTAGATGTATGTTTCTCAGATTACTCAGGACTGATGTATTTTTCTCCTCAACCTATGTAGGATATGAGCCAGCAGCCTCCAGCACTAGAGTTGGTGGCAAAGGATCTTCATGGAAATGGTTTACTCAAATTGGTAAAGAATCTTTCCAACATGCATGAAATATGCCGTCAATCAACTTGGGGCGGCATTTGGGTATGGTTAGGTAGGTTTGAAGGATATGTCATGTGCCGATATTAAGGCATTCTTTAAATTATAGATTTAAAATGTCATGTTAAATATCCCCACCATAGTCCATTAATAAATATATAAATATTATATAATATTATCTATAAATATTTTAAATATAATATATTATATTTATAAATAATTTTAAATGTAAATATTAATAATTTAAATATTATTATAATCATTTATTATAATAATATAATAATATAAATATAATAATAAATGTATTTTAAATACAAATATTATATATTACTATTATTATATAATAATATAAATTATAATTATCAATATAAAAAGAAATATTAAATATTATCAATATTATATAATAATATAAATATTAGTGATTTAAATATTATTATAACCATATATAACTAATATTGTAAAGTGATATGTTTTGTTGCAAGTAACGAATGTCATAAGGTAAGTATATATATTATTTAGAGGCAACACTTGAGATTATAGGCAGCCCTACAGCAAATAATATGGAACACATTAATTAATATCCAATGAATAACAATTATGTTAGAAAAGGCAACAACAACAGCCATTGGAAAGGGTATATCCTTTTACCCATGGTAAAACCCTTGGAAGATATATAGAAGGGAAATAAGGAGATGATAAGAATGGGGAAAAAAAGTAAATAAAATATAAGGCAAAAATGGAAGGAAATAAAGTCTATCGAGCATCAAACAAGATATTTTCTGAATAATATTTATGAGTCAAGATATTTTCTGAATAATATTTATGAATTGAATACAATTTTGATATAAATATAACAAGAAGAAGAAAATAGATAAATATGATATAAGATCATAGAACACATTGAGAGATTTGAGGTAGACCTATTAGGAAGAAGCAACATTAATACCTTGAAATGTAGATAAGACCGGCGGTGGAATGGACCATGTTACATCATACTTAGGCAATGGATAAGACCTGCGGTGGAATGGACATATGCTACATCATATAAGGGCAATAAGTAAGACCTGCGGTGGAATGGGCATGTGTTACATCATACAAAGGCACTTAGTAAGACCTAAAGTGGAATGGACATGTGTTACATCATACAAAGGCACTACCCGTAGAGGATGATTCATGCAACCTAACAAGAGATAGTACCCCATCTCCACTAAGGTTTGAAAATGAATAAGATTAACATATAATAGATAACCCTAAGTATGAATCAACTTAAGGATTGGATAATAACATTATTGATATATGTTGATATTATAAGAAGAATTGATTACTAATGTTCTCTTTTACAAGTTCAAATTCTGTGCAAGATTAAGAAAATTTTGACTTGCAAAAAGGGGACATTACAGGATAGTCAATTTGTATAAATTTAATTGCAGTCTCAGTCAATTTGTATTTCCAAGCCACAATCTGAGATTTTTTTCCTTCAATTTGCAGGAGGGTTTTGGTTTATTTCCTTCTCGCTCAAATACACACCCTTTTATTTTATTGGCAAGAGATTTACATAGTTAGTTACAACTTCAGAGAATCAGCCAAAAGATGGCATTGGCTTTAAAGTTGAATTCCATGAGGCCCTTTTATTTTTAGATGTAATGGAAGTTAGAGACGAGCTTGGTAGAAAAACAGTTAGAATTGTTATTCGGTGCTCAAGAGACAATAGAAATCTGAATCTTCTTTTGAGATTTTAGGTGGATTTTACCTAAAAAGCATTAGTCTTTAATAGATTTTGAACCTTATCTCTGTAATTTAAGGGGCTTTAACTAGATAAGAATTGATTTGTAGAATTATTGTTATAGGTTCAGCGTTGGTCGGGAGCTAGCAGATTTGATTACTTCGTGCAGGATCCTGCACAAGGCCTGGGAAGAGATATGTAGCGTTTTGAAAAGTATTGTAGATACTTTCATCTGAAAGAAGATGAAGGTGTAGCATATGTGACCTTCCCTTCATTTTCTGTAGAGGACAGCGAATTTGGAGAGTGCACTATGGATGAGAAAATCTTTCCTGTCTGCTTCAAGGGTGATGATGATAAGATGGCAACTGTTCACAAGGGGGCTTTCAAATGATTCCTGCTTATTTTGAAAAGTGCAGATTTCAAAAAGGTAAATAGGCCCTTTATTTTTAACTAAAAAGTTGCTCTGTGATGTGGGATCCCTGTTATTGCATTCCTTAAATCTAATTCGCCTATAGCTACCAACTAAGATATTTCTAACCAGAAAATTAATGCAATTACAAGTTTTGTAATTTTACAGGGCATTTAGCACATGCATTAACTTAAGTTCTCTCTCGCCTAACCAACAATTACTTCTTCGTAATGAATTGGCCTATTTAAATACAACTGCAAGTGAAGCGAGTCAAATGTCACCGTGACTAGGCTATTAGACATGCATCATTATGTTTAAACCCTGCTGACAAGAGCCCACAATATTCGTATGCTCCAATAGCCCCATATTGTTGTGACCCAATGCTTGCATTTCAGTAGTATGTTGTTGTGCCTCCAATATTTGTAAATTTCAAGTTTCATATTCTTATGAATTAGGGAATATCAAGCAATATTTTGTTTTGGTTTAGTAAGGGAGGGTTTACATCAGATCCCTCAAAATTTTGATGGCAAGATTTGAAATGGATCTTCATCATAGTTATGCTCCAGCATTACAACTCAATCACACATGTTGCACCGATATTAAGCATTGTTGACAATCAGATATCCCTTAATTATTTAGTGTCATCATTGAAAAAACCTGTCTTACTTCATTTGGTAGAGATCCAAGTGGTGTAAATATAAGTAATGCAATTTATTTGTTTGTTTCATCAGATGCAAGATTTCAAGGTCATTATATTTGTGGGCCATTCCATGGGAGGTGCAGTTGCAATCCTGGCCACTCTCTGGTTTTTGCAAAAGAGGGTGAGAAACATATCTTATTTTTTCATTACATTTGGTTCTCCTTTGGTGGCAGATGCTATACTTGGCTCGGCTTGCTATAGTTCCTCCATTTTAGTTGTCCATCTCACTCTTTTTTAATATTTATCTTATTGGCATCAAAGATTGTCAAATTTAGTTCTTGCTATCAGAGATATTGCAGCTTGCATAATTCTGGCCAGTGGTCACTTTATAGTTTGTCTAGTTTAGTTGTCCAATTCCATTCTCTTGATATTCTTCTTATGAGTAGTAGGGACCCTTAAATTTAGTTCTTTCTATTAGTGTTGTACCCTGAATAGTTCTGGCCATTTTACAGTTTGTCCAATTTAGCTGTGCAGTTCCATCCTATTGATATTTCTCTCATCCACACTATAGATCCTTCAATCATAGCAAGTAATATAGTTAGAGTCCAGAAGTAATTTCTCATTTTAAAGTATTGGGTTTTTGTAGGTTGTATTACCACCAAGGAGCTTGCCACAGTAATTCGTTCCTTGGGACAGAATCCCACAGAAGCAGAATTGAGAGACATGATCAGTGAAGTAGATGCTGATGGCAATGGAACCATAGATTTTAGTGAGCTTTTGAATCTCATGGCAAGAAAAATGAAGGTATGTTAGTGGATAAATGTGTTTATATAATTGCATTGTTCTATGTCAGGAAAATGGATTGGCAATTTAGCAGTCATTAATGTATTTGATATGGGGCTTTTAGGAGACAGATACAGATGAAGAACTAAGAGAAGCATTCAAAGTGTTTGATAAGGACCAAAATGGCTTCATTTCAGCGTCTGAGGTCAGTTTCATGACTTACCATGTAGTGCCACTTTTATCAATGTCTCTTTGAGTACCATGTTGTGGGTCTGCATTGATTCTAATAAGTATTTATCTATGTTTAACTATATGAAGTCATACAAGTGTATATCTGTAAAATTTGATGTCACCACTAGAAGATTGTTGAATGCTATTTTTTTTTTTTGTTGTGTTGGGTGAATATTTTGTCATTAACTCACTAACGGCAAAATTGGTATATCAGCCACACCTATGATGAAACAAAGTCTCTCCTCTCAGCAAGGGGAGGTTCCCTCTGGTTGCTTGAGTTTTACAAACAAAACAACTTATAAAATTTATGTACACTAAAAACTATATTTGTGGTGGTTCCATTTCATCTCATTCTCTTTTTCAGAATAGATGTTTATACTTCAAACTATTGATAAAGGACTTATAAATTATCACAAAATCACAGAAACACAAAGTTTTCTGTTACCTCACTTACTAATTGCAAATAGAACTATTTGAAGTTAAATGCAGCCCAAAGTCTTCACTCCTCTTCAAGATGATAAAAGTAAATTGAATATAACAACTTGCAGTGCAAAGTATCCAAACTATTGTATTCTCACAAACATAAACATAATCCTCACAAATGATTTAATAACACAAAGTCTATCACAATCAAATTAAGAGCGCTCTTTAATCACTTGAAACAAACTCTGCACTTCAAGAATTACCAAAGAAGATTATGATAGCAAGATGTAAGAACAAAACTATCATGACACAAATAATCCCAAGCCAAAGATTGGAATTGAACTTGCTTTCTTGTATTGATAAATATTTGATAATTGATTTTCACAAAGAAGCACAAAGTCTTGATTTGCTTTTCAATTCACCAGAGTATTCTTGCAATAGACAAAAGATAATATTTACAAAAGAGGCCCTCTTTATTTATAGGGAGGAGCCTGGAGCAAAAATAAGAAATTTACAACTACTTTGACTTATTCAACAAAAGAGTCCTATTTGACTTGGGATTTCTTTTGTCTCACATGAAATTACATTTTAGAAAATTACATGTGAAAATGTCTGAAACAAAATTCAAATTACATATCATATACAGGAAAAATAAACTAAGGCACTAGTTCCCTCCGTCATTTTTCTTCAGAAAGTTTTGGTACATAGCTCGAATGGCTGCCAACTCACATGCATCTGGCTTTGCTGTGTTCTCTGAGATGGTGCGAGCTCGAAGAATTGAGTCTTTCACCGCCTTTATCACCTTTTCATGCTTGTCCACATTATCTTTCAGGTTCTCTAAAGTGGAATGTTGGTCGTATAGGTTATTAATTGAAAGTACTGAGGGTGCCTCTTCCTCAAATTCCTATGGACCATTTCTTCAAAAGAACTTACCACTTCCTATGCTAAGAGGAACTTGTGATCTTCCCCGGTTAGGGTGCATGGAAGTTCTTCTAACTGGTTAAGTTCTTCTAACTGGTGTAGAAGTGTGACATCACTATCTTCACTGGCTTCTCGAGCTTGGCACAGATCTTCAAGTAGACTCTTTATTATTTATATAAGATGAGCCAGAGTTTCTTTGGTCTTAAGATATGATTCCCTGTTGGTGATGACCCCAATGGTGATTAGATTCTTTATCTTGATCTTCTTCATATCTATCCACTCTTCTAGGCTCTCTTCTTGATCTTCTAGCTCTTGTGAGAGTAGATCTACCAGGTTGTCCAGCTCCGCCTTGGCTTTGTCCATTTTCTCCTTTCTTTCCATAGTAGTTTTTAGTAGGATTCATCCTTGAGCCAATAGGCATTCTACTACATCTCCTACTATTCTTCTCCTGGCTTGTGCTTTCTCAACCTTATGAATCAAGGGATCTTCTACTGTCACTGCCATGGGTTCCACTATCTCTGATGATTTTACTATCTTTTGAAGGACAGCAGCAAGTTGTTCTACTTTTACTTTATACTATTCCTTCTCCTTCTTTACTTCATCATATTTTTCTAGTAAAATGCTGGCAGTAGTTTGGAAGTCTGCCTTTATACCCTCATGAGTTACTTTGCCCAACTCAACCCTTGAGATGACATAATCGTTCATGTCAAAAGTGTCAATGGTGGCATCTTATGGTGGTTTGGCAATTTCAGCGTACCGGATTCCCTTCTCATTGACAAGCCTAGAGACAGTCGTAGACTTCTTCATCTGGTTCTTTGCTTTCACGAGCAGCAGATTTTCAATGTCGATCTCATCAGGTGAAATGGCTTGCTTCTTCCTCTTTGGAGTATATGCAGATAACCACAGAGGAAGAACAGAAGCACCAACAACCGGAGATGAATCTACTACTTGTTTGGCTAGCTCCATATTCACACCTGTGATAGTCACAATAAGACTGGTGTTGGTAAAAACCACACCTGTATCAGCAACTTTTCCTGAAGCATCCAGAAGATTCTTTAAAACAGTTTCTTCACCAATGTCGAAAGAGGGAGAAGACAAACTTTGAATAGAACCGAAAGAGTTAAAAATAGTTCCAAAACTAGTTTTCACATAAGGGGGAGTGTTATCAGAAGAGACAACAAAAATTGGCGAAAGAGGAACATTAGAAACCATTGATAAACTATCAGAAACTGGAATATGAGGAGGAGGTGTAGGAACTTGTGTCTCGGAGGGAAGATCTTTTATAGGAGTTTGAGGGGAACCATCAAGTTGTTCTACTTCTGCATCTTCATCTTTACCTTGTTCAGCCTCTTCTTCTTTATCAGATTCCTCTGATACTTTTACCCATTGATCATCCTTAGACTTTTGAACATTTTGTTCTTCAGCCTCAACATCTTCTGTTTCCATTTGATCAACATTTGACTTAGTGACGTCGGAAGTTTCTGCAGTTTCCTTCTTCTTTCCTCCTTTGGATACAAATTTGATCTTTGGTTTGCGTATCTTGGAAGAAGGGACATCACTTTTGTTTTTCATTCTGTTCTTGGCCTTCTTACCTGTCTGTTCCAGTGTCTCAACTTCAAACACTGTAAGCAACTCTTTCAATTTAATTCCTTTTCTTTCTAACCATATGTTGGTGTTAGCCAGTATTGGTTGGAACCTTTTCCTGATAGATGTCTCTTCCTTGACTGACCATTTCACCTCTGGAAGAGATGAAACCTCAACATTTTATGTGTCATATTTAGGATCTAGGACATCCCCATCATCCTCCATTCCATCTAGAATATCAGCGAGGCCTAGTTCTTCAATTTGACTCAGGTGGAGTCTGCAGAAATCCAACTTTCTGATCTCATTCTGAGTTCTGAGATCTACCCATATGTCTTCAAGCATTGGTATATGAAAAGTTGACTTCCTCTTGATTTTATCCTGAACCCTTCTAAAGTCAAAATGGTCTCTTTTCTTGTAGGTCTTCATGGTGACCAGTTGTAACTTAGAATCAATTATTTTTGCTTTATTGGCAGATTGAACCGAGTACCTCCCAATTTCAATGGGGAACTTTATCCCCGATTTCTTTAGCTCCATTTGTTTATTGTGCACCACAATTAGCTATCTGCATAGCTCCATAAGAACAATGCGGTCACTAGAATACTGTGGAAGCATATAAGGGTAACCCGGATAATACCCTACCCAAAGATATGTGAAAGTGGGAAATTGTAGGAATAAGCAACCAAAAAAATTCACAACCTGCCAAGCTTCATCAGAAACCCTTTTCTGAACCAGTTCACTATCCCATAAGCACATGAAAACCAAAAAGAATGCATCATTTACCCTTCGGAAATGATGGATCGATCCCTTCAGAGTGATTTGGGGGTAATATTCATACACTAGGATCAATCTCCTGTCTCCTACCTGAGTAAAACCTGGAAAGTTCCTCATACTTGCTGCAGCATAGACAAGATAAGAGGTCATATAAAATCTGAATCTGGTATTGACCTTTACCAGTTGCTCGTACAATGCATTGCTGATTTGCTCTCCCCAAAATATCCTTTGTGTTCCTCAGAGAATTACCTTGATGTAGGTGTACATCTAGTCTTAGAATTTAGAAGCAGAAGGGAGTCCTTTGATGCGACTCAAAAGAGTAATCAAATCACAAACCTCCTCTATGAAATCATTCCTATGAAGATCCTTTGGCCATCTGGTCAAATTATCTCTAGGAATCTTTAACCACTTGTTATTTATATACCTCCTGGCAGATTCCACATCATTATCATAATCTCGTTGACCCTGGGCAAAGTCAATCTATCCAATGTTTTCAATGGGTGGGCACATGAAGATTTTGTCAAGGAATTTTGCATCCAATCTCATGATTTTATTTCCCTAAGAATCTATCACAGCTCTGGTGTCTCTGTTGTAATGATTGGCCACTTGCAGAACAAATTCTGGATTGTATGCAGAGACTGGAAATGATGCAACCAAATGAATATTGTTGTCAATGATTTTCTACATAGGCTTAGAAGGATTTGTCTGCTTTGTTCTATCTACAAACTCCGCCATGTCCACATGCCCAATTTTAGTATCTCTGATTTCATCAATGTTTGATTGTACTGTTGTTACCAGAAAGACACCCTGGTACTTGTACTTCATGATTTTGGCCTTTGATGGAGACAGTTTTGTCATGAGCTCTGGAGAAAACTTTGAGTTTGAACTTCACCATGAACGCTAGTTGAGAACTGCAGAAAGCCATGATCTCACAGTCAGGGGAAAAAATTGGATAAACTGGGATAACTGCAATTTGATGATCATGGACAGCAAAACACGCGTTGAAGGGCTTGAGTATGCGTTGAAGGGCTTGAGTGCACGCAAATCAAGGTGAAGGTGAAAGTGGGCTAACAGGGCTCAGAAAAATGAATTTTTCTAGTGTTAAGGAAAAAATGTAGAAAAATATGTATGAGCGGTCAAAATGACTGGTCCTACATGAAGGAAGTGTTTTCATGTGTAAAGGCGGGTGTTTTCGCCACCGCTATAGGTAAGTTTGGAAAGATCATTCGTTAACATGCAAAGTCGGTGAAAAACACCGCTCCTACATGTTATCACTTGCAAGTGTAGGGGTTCGTGCATAGTCGGCGATTTCAGCCGCCGTTGCATATGATAGGAAAAAGTTTGCATGTTGGAGCAGTGAATTTCGTCGATGCTGCATTTGATTGAAATTCCAAGTGTTTTGTGTAAGGGTAGCGGATTTCGTCAACTATACATGGGGTAGGGTTGCTATGTTTTGGTGTAGGAGTGGCGGATATCACCGCTCATACACCTTGCTTTTGTTGAGTATTGTAAGGTTTGAGTAGCAAAAATTACCACCAATTGAGCCTTGGACAAAGATCTTCAAAAGGCAACATGCCGACACGGCTAACACAGTCGATGCCTTAATACATACAAGGGCATATGAAGTATGACTTGGTTTTTAGGTTTGACATGGCAAAAACCACCGACACCTATATAGGAATAACTTAGGGCACAAAGATTGATCCCTTTGAAAACATATACGGCGCTGAAAAATGAACTAAAATTAAGACAAATAGATCATAACAGATAGGAAAACAACTCTTGACAAAGGATTATAACCAAAATTAAACAAAGCCATGGAAACCCTAAGAAAGAAAATGAAAGTGGAAAATTACTTACTTGTCCAAACGATGAAAACCCTAAGTCCGTCGGTGGCGAATTTGCTAGAATCCTAAAAAGGCGCGATCAAATGGTGCTAGATGAGTCCAGCAAATAGCTAGGGAGAAAGAAATGAAATGGCAAAATAAACAATCAAAAGATATTTAATAACTCGAGAACAAGTGTTTAACGAGTGGCACAAGTGGCCATTAATGGCACTCGATGTTCAAGATCCCGAGAATCTTGCTCAAGCGGTAAAATCAGCCGACCGCACATGCATTAACAAATGTGCAAAGGTGGTGGATTCTACCAACAGAGCATAGAAACTTTTGAAGAAATAGGTAACGACAGTAAAAAGTGTTGCCTTTACATATGCAAAGAGTAACATATGCAAGAGCGCCAAAAAATGTCGTCGTTACATATCTAAAGAGTAACATATGTAAGAGCAGCAAAAAATGCCATTGTTGCATATGTAACACAACTTAAAAACATGTAAGAGAGGCAAAAAATGCCGCCATTACATATCAAAGCTCAAAAAATTTACTAACTCTTGAAAATGGCTTAAAATTGACATTTTAATCAATTTACGACTTAAACAATCTTCACGAATATCAAGAAACTAATTTGAGGAGATGTTGTAAACTAGTTTAGAATGTCAAAGGACTTCATACAGGATCAAGATGATCTTGTCTCAATTTGTGACCTTAGAGTGTAGATCATGAAATGGACAAGTTTCGTGGGGGTTGTCTACAAAAACGAGCGTAGCTGATTTTGAGAACAATAGCTGGCTCTAACTGGGGAACTTCCTTCGATCAAACTTTGAAACAATTGAAGGGAGTAGAATCTAGTCTCTAAGTGCCTTCATCTATGCCATTGGGCTATAGAGTCAAGCGAAAAAGAAAAAGACATGAAAGACTAAACAAAAACACAGAAATAAAAACACAACTATACAAATGTACAAATGAACTTATCTAATACTTCAAGGATTGAAGTACTTTAGATATTGCCCACTGTGAGGTAGCAAGAATGGCGTCCCATCTTGATACTCCAGCAAGAAGCTATTCTCACCACAGAATTGATGAATGGTGAATGGACCTCTCCACAAGGAATCAAATTTTCCATGCATTCCCTTTAGTTCTCTCCTCTTGTCCCACAACAAGACTTGGTCTCTAATCTGAAACTCACGAGCCTTTGCCTTCTTGTCAAAGAGTTTTTTTACCTGACTTTGGTGCTCAATGATACGATCCACTACCATAGTTCACTGCTCCTCAAGTTCAGTTAGATACATGATCCTTTTATCAATAGAACTATCAAAAGTTTTATCTTCCAATGCTTTTACCAACTTCAGTGCTAGCAATTCAAAGGCAATTGGTATCTCTGCATTCAGGCCATATAGAAGCTGAAATGGTGACATACCTATTGCCCTTTTGGGCATAATTCTATCTACCCATAAAGCATCAAAAAGCGCTTTATGCCAAATTCTCTGATTTTCATCCACCAGTTTCCTGATGATAGTAACTAGATTCTTATTGCTTGATTCTGCTTGACCATTCCCTTGTTGATAATAGTCTAAAGAATGGGAAAGAATGATCCCATGCTCGTAGCAAAATTTAGTAATTTCATGAGAAGAAAAACAAGTAGCATTGTCTACTACAATCTTGTTTGGAACTCCAAACCTGGAAATAATGTTTTCCTTAAGAAAACCGCAGGCCACTTTAGAAGTAGCATGTTTGACTGGAATGGCTTCCACCCACTTGGTAAAATAGTCCGTCACAGTGAGAACATAGTTATGTCTCGCACTTGATGGTGGATTCATAGCGCCAATGAAGTTGATGCTCCATTGTTGAAAAGGTTCTTCAATAACCACTGGTTTAAGAGGTAGGGCCGCCAACTTTGGTTTCCCAACAAACTGTTGACACAACTCACACCTATGTACCCAATTGTACGCATCTTGGAATAGTGTGGGCCAATAGTATCTAGCTCAAAGAATCTTGTGAGCCATTACAGGTGCAGAAAAATGCCCTCCACAAGCCAAATTGTGGAAAGACTCCAAAAGTCTACTTTGTTGCGCTTTATCCATGCAACGGAGAAATACCCTGTCAAGACTTCTTTTGTATAAACCATTGTCCCAAAGGACGTAGTTAGCAGCTTTCAACTTGACAGTTCTTTTCTCCTTATATGACAGATGAGAAGGACACTCACCATAGGTAAGGAAATGAGCAATATTTGAATACCACTCATCAGTTGTAGTAACAAAAAGAACAGTTGGTATATCTCCAACTTCTTCTTCTTCATCCTTTGTCTCCTTTGGAACGTTATTAGCAATCAATTGACACAAACCTTTACCACACACAAGCTTGGTAGGCTTGATATCTAGATAAAATTCTTGGATCTTAGCAATCCAATTACCTCTCTTTGTTCTGAACTCCTGTTGAGTTAGGATAGACTTGACTGTTGTATCAGGAACCAGAACAACAGTGTGTGAATTCAGAATATAGAACCTAAAATGTTTCACCACTTTGACCATGACATAAGCATGCTTCTCCATATTTGAATACTTCAATTCATGAGCTTTGAGAGGACAATTTATAAATGATATGGGGGATTCTACACCTTCATTTTTTTGAACTAAAATAGCTGAAAGTGTGTGTTCTGAAGCGTAGCTGTAAACTACGAAATCTTTGGTATAGTCAAGACAAACAAGAACTGGAGCATGAGCAATAGCTTTCTTGATATCCTCAAATGCCTCTTTCCCTTCCGCAGTCCAACGGAAGGTAGCTTTACCCTTCATCATGTCAACGATGTGATGGGTTTTCTTTGCAAATTCAAGAATGAACCTTCGTAGAAAATTCACCTTTCCAAAGAAAGAATGAACAACAGTCTTACTAGCAAGTAGAGTAAGACTTTGAATGGATTTGACTCTTTCAGGGTCAATTTTAGTGCCTTCTCGGGATACAATGTGTCCGAGAAGTTTACCTTATGTAACCCCAAAAACTGACTTCTTAGGGTTGAGAGAGATACCATTTTGCCAACAGCGTTCCAACACTTGTCGTAAATGATGCACAAGATCATGATGGTTTTTGGAGAAAATAGTCAAGTCATCGAGATACACCACAATAAACTTTCCCATCTCATCTTTTAAGGCAAGGTCCATTGCTCTTTGAAATGTGGCGCCAACATTAATTAGACCAAAAGGTATTCTACGATATGCAAATGTGCCCCAAGGTGTAGTGAAAGTAGTTTTGAACTGATCTGCTTCATTGACCTCCACTTGGTTATACCCTAAAAAACCATCTAACATAGACAACATTTCTGAACCAGTCACTGTTTGCAATACTTGATCCATGATGGGTAAAGGGTAATTATCTTTTAGGGAAGACTAGTTGAGATTTTTGAAATCAACATAGATACGGATTTCTCCGTTCTTCTTCCTTACAGGAACTATGTTTGTGATCCAGGTGGAATGATGAATTAGAAAAATTATCCTTGCATTCAATATCTTCTGAATCTTAGAAAGGATAGTACCTAAAATCTTGGGGTTGTATTGCCTCTGCTTCTGCTTGTGAGGCAATGATCTAGCTTTCAGGGGAATTTCATGTTGAACCTCCTTAGGTCTGAAGGACTTCAGATCATCATAGGAGTATGCCAAAACATCAATGTAATGGCAAAGGAGTGTAACGAATTTGAATTTTTCATCAGCAGTGCAACATTTTCCAATGTTGACCACCTTAGGATCTGCTTCCGAACTCAAATTTACCTGCTCAAATTCCATAGAGGAACTTGAATCCTGTTGTTGTTGCTACTTGATATACCTGTCATGTTTATCAAATAGCTCATGCTCATGCTAACTCCCCATCTACATCCTTGCAGAAATTACTTCCAAGCAAGATGTCATAAGAAGCTGGAACATCAGCTACTAGGACTGTCATTTTAATCCTCTTATCCAGAAAAGCCGCAAATGCAAATTGGGCATCTTTGATTTGACCCAAAAGTGGAACTTGCTTATTTTCCATAGAGAAACACCTCCCAAAAGTTTTGGTTAAGGTGAGGCCATGGGCGTCTACTACTTTAGCAGGCATAACATTGTCAGAGGCTCCAGAATCTATTACGCAATTGCTCAATTTATGACCATTTACTAATAGGGACACATAGAAAGGTTCAATTTTTCTAAAGGTTTCAAGGGGAGTAGTGACAAGATTATTTTGGGCAGTCCTGCTTTATTGGGAGTCATGAGCAACCTTTGGAAAATCTTGTCCTACAGGGATGGTCTTATTTTTGACGTATTTAGCTAATCTATCAAATTGCTCAGGATTAGCTTGTAAATACTCAACTTCAAACATTTGGATCTTAGTCTTCTTAGCATGATCTATTATATCAAATTGCTGAAATGAATTAGAAATGGAGGAAGAAAATCCATCATTCTAATTTTTGGTAGAGATATTACTGGTATGAGGAGCAGAAGTGGAAGGTACAAAGTCATTAGAAGCACTTACTTGTTTATTGCCCACCGAGTCTTTTGATTGGAAAGGCAGCGGAGTCCCCCATTTAGCGATTGAAATTACTGGTTGAGATTCTTCCCTTGCCTTTCCTTTATCAGCTTGTAGAGCTAGCTAATTTTGAGACCTAATGAAAACAGCGTATGCTCCTTCACAGACTTCTCCTCCTTTTTTAGATTCATCTTGGTAATTTAGAAAGCTGATAGTAGAGTCGCCAGCTAATTCTTCTTCTCCTTCTACGAAGAGATTAGCATCATTCTCATAATCCAACTCAGGTTGGAAAGAATGATCATTTTTAGCTTCATAATAGCCAACTGCTGAGTTGATCGGCACTACTTCAATGGCAAGCTTCCCCTATGTAGGAGGAAGACGATTGTGTTGTCCTTGATTTCTAGCAGCGTTGCCTTAATAGGAATTATTTGAAAATGTCCTTCTTGGTATATCCTGATAAGGAGGAGGAGCAGACATACTGTGTGACATTTGCCTCTTCAGAGCTAGCAATTCATTCGCTAACTTTTGCACCATAGGATCTGTGGTGCTTGTGGAAGAATTCTCAATAGAAGATGGGCCTTTATTTCTATTAGAATCCCTTCTTATCTTATCCGCAAGGATAGGATCATCTTCCACTTCAGTAGCCAAAATCTGAGCTGCAGCAAGATCTACAGGACCAACTCGCCTTAACAGAAAACTCACCTCAGGTAGTTGTGTATTGATAAAGAAACATTTAAGATTCTCTGCTGTTGGCTCAACAGTGGCGGGAATCCTATTCCTCAGCTTATTGAACTTGGCGATGAAGTCTCGCATGGGTTCATGAGGCTCTTTCTTCATTTGCGTCAGCTGCGCTAACAATGCATGTGCATCTTCTGCAGGTTTAAACCTAGCTTCAAACTTGGTTTTGAGAGTATTCCAATTTGTTATGGTCTAAGATCAAAGATGATAAAACTAGTCTACAGCAGCACCTTACAGTGTTTCTACAAAAAGTCTTATAGCTACATCTTCATGCTCAACACCTATCACACCATAAGCTATACAAAAAGCTGCAATGTGTTCATCATGGTGAACCTTCCCATCACCATAGAACTTGGGAAAATTCTTTCTTGAACTACGAGGTAGTTCATGCAATGGTGGGGTCAAATTCAGAGGACCAAAAGTATTACCCCAAGGGCCTTGCGCTGCCATGACGCGCTGATTGAAAGGCGGGATAACAAACCTTTGTGGAGAATGAACAGACAAAATTCTACTAGCACTAGAACTAGAAGCTTCACCTGGTATTGGAGACCTAGCGTTAGTAGGAGGAAAACTCCTGGTTGGTTGAAAATGAGGTCGTAGAGGCAAAAGACCAAAATTATTTTGCTGCATCAATTCAAACACATGATCAATAATACCTTGCGCTCTCTTGCTTCTCGTATACCGTGAGTCTACCAGAATGTAGTATACTTAACAAAATTTTGCAACAAATGGAAAAGAATAGAAAATGCTTCAACTCGGAGCGTGAGGCTTCAAGTTGTGTGTTTGATCCCCAATAGAGTCACCAAAAAACTGTTGGGTGAATATTTTGTTGTTAACTTGCTAACGGCAAAATGGGTATATCAGCCACAGCTATGATGAGACAAAGTCTCTCCTCTCAGCAAGGGGAGGTTCCCCCTAGTTGCTTGAGTTTTACAAACAAAAAAACTTATGAAATTTATGTACACTAAAAACTATATTTGTGGTGGTTCCATTTCATCTCATTCTCTTTTTCAAAATAGATGTTTATACTTCAAACGATTGAAAAAGCACTTATAAATTATCACGAAATCACAGAAACACAAAGTTTTATGTTACCTCACTTACTAATTGCAAATAGAACTATTTGAAGTTGAATGCAGCCCAAAGTCTTCACTCCTCTTCAAGATGATAAAAGTAAATTGAATATAACAACTTGCAACAAAAAGTCTCCAAACTATTGTATTCCCACAAACATAAACATAATCCTCACAAATGATTTGATAACACAAAGTCTATCACAATCAAATTAAGAGTGCTCTTTAATCACTTGAAACAAACTCCACACTTCAATAATTACCAAAGAAGATTATGATAGCAAGACGTAAGAACAATACTATTATGACACAAATAATCCCAAGACAAAGATTGGAATTGAACTTGCTTTCTTGTATTGATAAATATTTGATAATTGATTTTCACAAAGAAGCACAAAGTCTTGATTTGCTTTTCAATTTGCTAGAGTATTCTTGCAATAGACAAAAGATAATATTTACAAAAGAGGCCCTCTTTATTTATAGGGAGGAGCCTGGAGAAAAAATATGATGCAGAGCATCTAGGATAGCAGAAGCATGAATCAAAACTCCACATGCAACAACTCTCAAGTTCATTGGTTTCTTCTGACAGAGATCAAATTTCACATAAGGCAAGCTTCAACACCATATCCAACTTGTTCTTGACATGCAACATGAGGGACTTTAGGACACTTATCTTATAGTATCTAAGTCAAATCAAGACTCCATCTAACCACTATGCAGGGTTTGCAGGACAGTAGTCTTGCCAATGTCTTCAAAAGACAGTCATAATCTTCCTATTCCAATGGAATAACAGTCACCATATCCTTCTCATGGTGATCTCTATGAGGTCAATCTCAACCTCACACAACATGCCTAATTAACAACAGGCCAAGCATACCTAATGCATTCATTAACACTTCAACAACATGATAAACAAAACTTACTACCTCCTTGGTATTGACTGCTGTCCTCCACCAACTTTCAATACAAGACTTCTACAGGGTCATCTACATGACCATCTCAATTCAAACTGTCCTCCTGCCTCACCAAACCTTCACAAAACATTGTATCACCTAGTATACAACCCATTCCATTGATCAGTAACAGAAAGGATCAATGGAATGAGAAGATTACCATCGGGCTACTCAGGAAAAACCTAGGTCAAGGTTTCAACCTGCTCTCAGATCAAGGAGGAATACAGAGGTCTAGAGGAATATCAAGAGTCTAAATATCTTACAAATGCAAGGTAACTCTCCACCCTATCCAAACATCACTAGCACCATCCACTTCCAGGCCGTACAGGTACGGAATAATGCGGAAAATAGTGTATTTTGAAAGAAATAACAGAGTTTAAGACAGTCTGCAATAGAACAATGATTTCTTCCACCTAGAACATTGTCAAGACCCCAAACAAGATCCAAAACAAAGCTACCTCAGTCTTCTAACCATCCATTACAAACTTGGACAATGACAAATCTGTACAGTCATGGGTACGGTCTGGTAACAACAAAGAAAAATAGAAAAGGCAGAAAAAGGAGGAAAACAATGTCTTTTTATTATATTTTACAAATCTATTAAATGTCTCCCTTTACAATCAACTTGGTAGGCTTAAAATAAGCCTCAACATTTGCATGGAGTGGTTGGGGGGTCAATGCAACTGCCCCAACCATCGAGCTTCTTCAAGATTTGTAACTGCAGTCTTTGAAACTATTTTTAGAGACTGTCCAATCTTGGACTGCACTGACCATTTCATGTTTAGAAGATGTTTTCTTAACCTTTTGTTAACCTTGGACAATACCTCCTAACCTTTGACATGTCTCTAAAGGATTTTACAAACACTACAACTTAAATGACTATCCTATATGCCTCAACAAAGGCTTTACATAAAAGACTATTTCAAACTGCCTACTATAACATGATTGTCCTTCCTAGGACTACAACATAACAATAGTTTCTAGCTATTTGAACATAGTCCAATTACAATCATGGCTTTCAATCCACATAACAACATTTAATGGTCTCAAGGACCTTATTGAAACAACCAAAACAACTTGAAAATCAAACAAAACCCTGATGGCTTGGTGCTCCTGCACCAAAATAGGAAATTTACAACTACATTGACTTATTCAACAAAAGAGTCCTATTTGACTTGGGATTTCTTTTGTCTCACATGAAATTATATTATGGAAAATTACATCTGAAAATGTCTAAAACAAAATTCAAATTACATATCATATACAGGAAAAATAAACTAAGGTACTAGTTCCCTCCGTCATTTTTCTTTAGAAAGTTCTAGTACATAGCTCAAATGGCTGCCATCTCGCATGCATCTGGCTTTGCTGTGTTCTCTGAGATGGTACGGGATTGAAGAATTGAGTCTTTCACCACCTTTATCACCTTTTCATGCTTGTCCAGATTAACTTTCAGGTTTTCTAAAGTGGAATGTTGGTCGTATAGGTTATCCATTGAAAGTACTGAGGGTGCCTCTTCTTCAAATTTCCTATGGACCATTTCTTCAAAAGAACTTACCATTTCTTGTGCTAAGAGGAACTTGTGATCTTCCCCGGTTAGGGTGCATGGAAGTTCTTCTAGCTGGTGTAGAAGTGTGACATCACTATCTTCACTGGCTTCTCGAGCTTGGCACATATCTTCAAGTAGACTCTTTATTATGTATATACGATGAGCCAAAGTTTCTTTGGTCTTAAGATATGATTCCCTGTTGGTGATAACCCCAATAGTGATCAGATTCTTTATCTTAATCTTCTTCATATCTATCCACTCTTCTAGGCTCTCTTCTTGATCTTGCAGCTCTTCTGAGAGTAGATCTACCAGGTTGTCCAGCTCCGCCTTGGCTTTGTCCATTTTCTCCTTTCTTTCCACAGTAGTTTTTAGTAGGATTCGTTGTTGAGCCAATAGGCATTCTACTACATATCCTACTATTCTTCCCCTGGCTTGTGCTTTCTCAACCTTATGAATCAATGGATCTTCTACTGTTACTGCCATGGGTTCCACTATCTCTGATGATTTTACTATCTTTTGAAGGACAGCAGCAAGTTGTTCTACTTTTACTTTATACTGTTCCTTCTCCTTCTTTACTTCATCATATTTTTCCAGTAAAGTGCTAGCAGTAGTTTGGAAGTCTACCTTTATACCCTCATGAGTTACTTTACCCAACTCAACCCTTGAGATGACATAATCGTTCATGTCAAAAGTGTCAATGGTGGAATCTTCTGGTGTTTTGGCAATTTCAGCGTACCGGATTCCCTTTTCATTGACAAGCCTAGAGACAGTCTTAGGCTTCTTCTTCTGGTTCTTTGCTTTCATGGGTAGTAGCTTTTCAATGTCAATCTCATTAGGCGAAATGGCTTGCTTCTTCCTCTCTAGAGTATATGCAGATAACCACAGAGGAAGAACAGAAGCACCAACAACCGGAGATGAATCTACTACTTGTTTGGTTGGCTCCATATTCACACCTGTGATAGTCACAATAGGACTGGTGTTGGTAAAAACCACACCTGTATCAGCAACTTTTTCTGAAGCATCTAGAAGATTCTCTAAAACAGTTTGTTAACCAATGTCAAAAGAGGGAGAAGACAAACTTGGAATAGAACCAAAAGAGTCAAAAACATTTCCAAAACTGGTTTTCACAAAAGGGGGAGTGTTATCAGAAGAGACAACAAAAATTGGTGAAAGAGGAACATTAGAAACCACTGGTAAACTATCAGATCCTGGAATATGAGGAGGAGGTGTAGGAACTTGTGTCCCAGAGGGAAGATCTTTTATAGGAGTTTGAGGGGAACCATCAAGTTGTTCTACTTCTGCATCTTCATCTTTACCTTGTTCAGCCTCTTCTTCTTTATGAGATTCCTTAGATACTTTTGCCCGTTGATCATCCTTAGACTTTTGAACATTTTGTTCTTCAGCCACAACATCTTCTATTTCCATTTGATCAACATTTGTATCTTCAACATTTGACTCAGTGACATCGGATGTTTCTGCAGTTTCCTTCTTCTTTCCTCCTAGTGATACAAATTTGATCTTTGATTTGCGTATCTTGGAAGAAGAAGGGATGTCACTTTTGTTTTTGGTTCTATTCTTGGCCTTCTTACCTATCTGTTCCAGTGTCTCAACTTCAGACCCTGTAAGGAACTCTTTCAATTTAATTCCTTTGCTTTCTAACCATATGTTGGTGTTAGCCAGTATTGGTTGGAACCTTTTCCTGATAGATGTCTCTTCCTTGACTGACCATTTCACCTCTGGAAGAGGTGAAGCCTCAACACTTTCTGTGTCATATTTAGGATCTAGGACATCCCCATCATCCTCCATTCCATCTAGAATATCAGCAAGACCTAGTTCTTCAATTTGACTCAAGTGGAGTCTGCAGAAATCTAGCTTTCTGATCTCATTCTGAGTTCTGAGATCTGCCCATATGTCTTCAACCATTGGTATATGAAAAGTTGACTTCCTCTTGATTTTATCCTGAACCCTTCTGAAGTGAAAATGGTCTCTTTTCTTGTAGGTCTTCATGGTGACTAGTTGTAACTTGGAATCAATTATTTTTGCTTTATTGGCAGATTGAACCGAGTACCTCCCAATTTCAACAAGGAACTTTATTCCTGATTTCTTCAGCTCCATTTGTTTATTGTGCACCACAATTAGCTGTCTAGATAGCTCCATAAGAACAATGTGGTCACTAGGATACCGTGGAAGCATATAAGGGTAACCAGGATTATACCCTACCTGAAGATATGTGAAAGTGGGAAATTGCAGGAATAAGCAACCAAAACAATTCACAACCTACCAAGCTTCATCAGAAACCCTTTTCTGAACTAGTTCACTATCCCATAAGCACATGAAAACTGAAAAGAATGCATCATTGACCCTTCAGAAATGATGGATCGATCCCTTCAGATTGATTTGGGGGTAATATTCATACACTGGGATCAATCTCGTGTCTCCTACATGAGTTGAACCTAGAAAGTTCCTCATACTTGCAGCAACATAGACAAGATAAGAGGTCATATAAAATCTGAAGGTGGTATTGACCTTTACTAGTTGCTCGTGCAATGCATTGTGGATTTGCTCTCCCTAAAATATCTTTTATGTTCCTCAGAGAATTACCTTGATGTAGGTGTACATCCAATCTTGGAATTTAGAAGCAGAAGGGAGTCCTCTGATGCGACTCAAAAGAGTAATCAAATCACAAACCTCCTCTATGAAATCACTCCTATGAAGATCCTTTGGCCATCTGGTCAAATTACCTCTAGGAATCTTTAACCACTTGTTATTTATATTGTTGTTATATGGAGCCTAATCAGATTCGAAAGTTATATTTACCCCACTTTTATCAGCGCAGTTTCCCCCCAAATTCCTACGAGGTCAAGGGGCATCGCCGGGAGTTATTTTTTCATTGACCGACATAAGAAAACCCTATTTTTGTAACTGACAAAAAGCTTAATAAAAAGTGGCCAAGGGTTAGGGTTTTGGTATTGTATTGTAGCATTTTGTAGCAGTATTGAGTTGCAGGGATTGCTAATTGTAATCGGTTTGATTTACTAGATAATAATATTGGACTCTCTGGGATGTAGCTTGAGTTTGGGTGAACCACGTTAAAACTTTTCTCTCACTATTATTAATTTTGTGTATTTCCATTCCTCTATTTAATCTTTATTTGCATTTAATTGATATATTCTGTCGGCTAACCCTAACAAGTGGTATCAAAGCCAAGTTGTGTTTTGATTATTGTCTACAGGAAAGTCTCACGGTTGAGTGGGAGCAATAGCAGATGAGGGTAAATTGAAGGTCGATAAATTCAATGGGCAGAACTATCAGTTATGGAAGATGCAGATGGGGGATTACCTCTATCAAAAGGACTTATGGATGCCTTTGGAAGGAGTATCCAAGAAACCAGCAACAATGTCTGATGAAGATTAGAATCTTCTTGACAGAAAGGCATTGGGAACCATTCAGTTGTGCCTGGCACCAATGGTAGCATTCAATATAACGGAAGCAAAGACAACAGACAGTCTGATGAAAGCTTTGGCTAAATTGTATGAAAAATCCTCAGCCTCAAATAAGGTATTTCTTTTGAAGCGTTTATTTAATTTGAAAATGGTTGAAAGTGGATCTGTGACAGATTATTGAAATAAATTTAATATGATTGTCAGTCAATTGACTTTTGTAAATGTAAAATTTGATGAAGAAGTTAGAGCTCTCTTGATATTATGTTCATTGCCTGAAAGCTGAGATAGTTTGGTAATGGTGGTTAGAGACTCTATTTCTGCTTCAAATACTCTAAAATTTGATGATGTTGTTGGTGTTATTCTGAGTGAGAAAATTCATAGGAAAAGCTCAGGTGGATCCAAATCAGGTAGTGTTTTGAATGTAGAAAGCAGGGGCAGATCAAAGGAGAGAGGAAAAAGTTCTGGAGGTCATGGGAAGTCACATGGAAAATCAAAGGACAAAAGATCCCAAACCAGAGGATAGAAGGATTGCTGGTATTATGGAAAACTAGGTCATCTGAAGAAAGATTGCTGGTCTCGGAAGAACAAAGAAGGAGACAAACAAGAAGGCAATAAGGAAGCAAATGTGGTAAGTAATAAGTTTGAAGATGATGCTTTGATTCTTTCCCTAGATAATGCTGATGATTCATGGATTTTAGATTCAGGGGCCTCATTTCATGCTATGCCCCATACAAGTTATTTCCTTGATTACGTCCAAGGGGATTTTGGGCTGGTTTATTTGGGAGAGAACGAACCCTATCAGATTGTTGGAAAGGGAAGAATCAAGATTAAGTTGCAGAATGGAAATCATTGGCTACTACAAGAGGTAAGGCATGTTCCAAGGCTCAGTAGGAATTTAATTTCAGCAGGGCAGCTAACTAAACAAGGTTGCACTGTTACATTTACTGATAAAAATTAGAAGGTTTTGAAAGGTGCCTTAGTAGTAGTAAAAGGTGTGAAAGTAGGCACCTTATATCTTTGCACAGGTCATACTATTCCTTCTACTTTAGCTGTTATAAAGAAAAAATAAATAGGTTCAGGAACAGTTGCTGCAGGTTTGCAGGAAGAGACTGGAAAAGTTGCTGTAGGTTCTGAGACAACATTGTGGCATAACAAACTTAGGCATATGAGTGAAAAAGGTATGAAGGTATTTCATTCTAAGAAAGTTTTACCAGGTCTGAAATGTATTAATATGGATTTCTGTGAAAGTTGTGTGTATGGCAAACAAAAGAGAGTCAGTTTTCTCAAGGATGGGAAGCAAAAAAAAAATGAAAAATTGGAGCTTGTGCATACAAATGTATGGGGACCAGCTCAGGTATCTTCTCTCGATGGCTCTCGGTGTTATGTTACATTCATAGATGATGCAACTAGGAAGGTCAGGATTTATTTCCTTAGACAAAAATCAGATGTATTTGAAACATTTAAGAAATGGAGAAGCTTGGTTGAAAATGAGATAGGTAAAAGATTAAAATGTCTCAGATCTGATAATGGCGGTGAGTATTGCAGCAAAGAATTTGAAGATTATTGTTCCTTTAATGGAATTCGTAGGCAGAAAATGGTTCCAGGGACTCCACAGGAAAATAGAGTGGTTGAACGCATGAATAGGACAATAATGGAGCATGCAAGGACCATGAGATTGCATGCTGGACTGCCTTTAAACATGTGGGCAGAGGCTGTCAACACTGATGTATATTTAATTAACAGAGGTCCTTCAGTTCCTTTGGGTTGTGGTATTCTAGAGGAAGCATGGACAGGTAAGAAGGTGAGTTATTCTTTTCTAAAAACCTTTGGCTATGAAGCATTTACACATATAGATTCTTAAAATAGAACCAAGCTAGATGCAAAATTAAAAAAATATTCCTTCGTTGGATATGGCATTGATGAATTAGGTTATAGGCTTTGGGATTTTAAAAATTAGAAAATTTTGAGAAGTAGGGATGTTATATTCAATGAGAAGGTGTTGTACAAAGATCAGTTGCAGCAGCATGAGAAGAAAGAAAAGGATTATGTGGTGCTGAATGATACTCCAAATAGTGATGTTCCAGTGGCTCCTCATGCTCCGCAACAGCAACCAGAAATACCACAAACTCCAGTGAATGTTAGACGGTCAACAAAGATAAGTAGACCTCCTAAAAAGTTTTCTCCCTCTTTGTATTCTATTTTGTTAATAGATGCTAGTGAACCAGAAGGGTATGATGAAGCTATGCAGGTGGATACACAGGTTCAGTGGGAGCATGCCATGAAAGAAGAAATGGACTCCTTGCTAAAAAATTAGACTTAGAAATTATGTAAGTTACCTGCAGGTAAAAAAGCTTTACCAAATAAATAGGTTTATAGGTTGAAAGAGAAAGATGGAGGTAAGAAAAGATTTAAGGCTAGGTTAGTTGTAAAAGGATTTGCACAGAAAAAGGGAATTGATTTTGATGAGATATTTTCTCCGGTTGTCAATATGACTTCTATTCGTACTGTTTTAAGTATTGTGGCTACTGAAGATTTACATTTGGAACAGCTAGATGTTAAAACTGTCTTTCTCCATGGTGATTTGGAGGAGGAGATATATATGGAAGAGCCCCAAGGATTTAAGGTCAAAGGTAAGGAGAAATAGGTGTGCAGATTGAAGAAGAGTTTGTATGGCCTGAAACAAGCACCTCGGCAATGGTATTTGAAATTTGATAGTTTTATGGCTAAGCAAGGCTACAGTAGGTGTAATTCTGACCATTGTGTTTATTTTAAGAGGTTGGATAATGACAGCTACATTATTTTACGTTTATATGTTGAGGACATGCTTGTAGCTGGGTCTAACATGGATCACATATGAGAGTTAAAACAACAATTAGCACAGTCATTTGATATGAAGGATTTGGGGGTAGCAAAACAAATCCTTGGTATGAAAATTTGCAGAGATAGGAAGAACAGAAAATTGACTCTATCTCAAGCTGCTTATGTTGAAAAGGTGTTGCAGAGATTCCATATGGAGAATGCAAAAGTTGTCAGCACACCTTTGCCTAGTCATTTGAAATTGACTAAGGAGATGTGTCCTAAGACATAAGAGGAGGAAGAGAAAATGTCTAAGGTACCATATGCTTCAGCTGTAGGATGTTTAATGTATGCCATGGTATACACGAGACCGGATATTGCACATGCTGTAGGAGTCGTTAACAGGTATATGAGTTATCCCAGATTAGAGCATTGGAATGCGGTCAAATGGATTCTCAGATATTTGAGAGGTACGTCTAATAAACACTTATCTTTTGGGGGCTCTAATACCGATTTAGCAGGTTATGTAGACTTAGATTTGGCAGGGGATATTGATACCAGGCGGAGTACTACAGGTTATGTCTTTACTGTAGGTGGAACAGCGATGAGTTGGATTTCCAAGTTACAAAAGGTGGTTGTTTTATCCACCATAGAGGCAGAATATGTAGCTGCAACAGAGGAAAGCAAGGAGATGATATGGCTGTAATCTTTTATGAATGAATTGGGCACACAACAGGTTAATAGTTATTTGTTTCTGGATAGCCAGAGTGCCATACATCTTGCAAAGAATTTTGCCTTGCATTCAAAGACCAAACACATACAGATGAGGTATCACTTCATTTGGTCAGTGTTGGATGATGGATAGTTATAGCTGGCCAAGATACATACAGATGACAATCTAGTAGATATATTTACAAAGGCAGTGACAAGGGAGAAGGTGAGCTCCTCTTCAGCTTCGGTTGGTCTTCTAGACTGAAAACAACAAAAACAAAACAGCAGAGTCCAGGGTGTTTATTTCCAGTGGGAGCTACAGGGTCAGTGGTGTTATGATCAGTCTCCAAGTGGGAGAGGATATGGTGTGGAGTCTGATCAGTCTCCAAGTGGGAGATTGTTGTTATATGGAGCCTAATCAAACTCAAAGGTTATATTTTCCCCACTTTTATCAATGCGGTTTCAAATTGAAGGTCGATAAATTTAATGGGCAGAACTATCAGTTATGGAAGATGCAGATGGATTACCTCTATCAAAAGGACTTATGGATGCCATTGGAAGGAGTATCCAAGAAACCAGCAACAATGTCTAATGAGGATTGGAATCTTCTTGACAGAAAGGCATTGGGAACCATTCGGTTGTGCCAGGTACCAATGGTGGCATTTAATATAACGGAAGCAAAGACAACATACGGTCTGATGAAAACTTTGGCTAAATTGTATGAAAAACCCTCAGCCTTAAATAAGGTATTTCTTTTGAAGCATTTGTTTAATCTGATAATGGTTGAAGGTGGATCTGTGATAGATTATTGAAATGAATTTAATACGATTGTCAGTCAATTGACTTTTGTAAATGTAAAATTTGATGAAGAAGTTAGAGCTCTCTTGATATTATGTTCATTGCCTGAAAGGTGGGATCGTTTGGTAATGGCAGTTAGTAACTCTGTTTCTGGTTCAAATACTCTAAAATTTGATGATGTTGTTGGTGTTATTCTGAGTGAGGAAATTCGTAGGAAAAGCTCAGGTGGATCCAAATCAGGTAGTGTTTTGAATGCAGAAAGCAGGGGCAGATCAAAGGAGAGAGGAAAAGGTTTTGGAGCTCATGGGAAGTCACGAGGAAAATCAAAGGACAAAAGATCCCAAACCAGAGGATAGAAGGATTGCTGGTACTGTGTAAAACCAGGCCATCTGAAGAAAAATTGTTGGTCTCAGAAGAACAAAGAAGGAGAAAAACAAGAAGGCAATAAGGAAGCAAATGTGGTAAACAATAAATCTGAAGATGATACTTTGATTCTTTCCCTAGATAATGCTAATGATTCATGGGTTTTAGATTCAGGGGCCTCATTTCATGCTACACCCCATAAGAAGTTATTTCCTTGATTATGTCCAAGGGGATTTTGGGCTGGTTTATTTGGGAGATAATGAAACCTGTCAGATTGTTGGAAAGGGAAGAATCAAGATTAAGTTGTAGAATGGAAATCATTGGCTACTACAAGAGGTAAGGCATGTTCCAAGGCTCAGTAGGAATTTAATTTTCGCAGGGTAGCTAACTGAACAAGGTTGCACTGTTATATTTACTGATAAAAATTGGAAGGTTTCAAAAGGTGCCTTAGTAGTAGCAAAAGGTGTGAAAGTAGGCACCTTATATCTTTGTACAGGTCATACTGTTCCTTCTACTTTAGCTGTTACAGACAAAAAACAAACAGGTTTAGGAACAGTTGCTGCCGGTTTGTAGGAAGAGACTGGAAAAGTTGTTGCAGGTTCTGAGACAACACTGTGGCATAACAGACTTGGGCATATGAGTGAAAAAGGTATGAAGGTACTTCATTCTAAGAAAGTTTTACCAGGTCTGAAATGTATTAATATAGATTTTTGTGATAGCCATATGTATGGCAAATAAAAGAGAGTCAGTTTTCTCAAGGATGGGAAGCAAAAAAATAAAAAATTGGAGCTTGTGCATACAGATGTATGGGGACCAGCTTAGGTATCTTCTCTCAGTGGCTCTCGGTGTTATGTTACATTCATAGATGATGCAACTAGGAAGGTCTAGATTTATTTCCTTAGACAGAAATCTGATGTATTTTAAACATTTAAGAAATGAAGAAGCTTGGTTGAAAATGAGATAGGTAAAAGATTAAAATGTCTCAGATCTGATAATGGCGGTGAGTATTGCAGCAAAGAATTTAAAGATTATTATTCCTTTAATAGAATTCGTAGGCAGAAAATAGTTCCAGGGACTCCACAGGAAAATGGAGTGGCTGAACGCATGAATAGTACAATAATGGAGCATGCAAGGACCATGAGATTGCATGATGGACTGCCTTTAAACATGTGGGTAGAGGCTGTCAACACTGCTGTATATTTAATTAACAGAGGTCCTTCAGTTCCCTTGGGTTGTGGTATTCCAGAGGAAGCATGGACAGGTAAGAAGGTGAGTTATTCTTTTCTGAAAACCTTCAGCTGTGAAGCATTTGCACATATAGATTCTAAAAATAGAACCAAGCTGGATGCAAAATCAAAAAAGTGTACCTTCATTGGATATGGCATTGATAAATTTGGTTATAGGCTTTGAGATTTTAAATATTAGAAAATTGTGAGAAGTAGGGATGTTATATTCAATGAGAAGGTGTTGTACAAAGATCAATTGCAGCAACATGAGAAGAAAGAAAAGGATTATGTGGTGCTAGATGATACTCCAAATAGTGATGTTCTAGTGGCTCCTCATGCTCCGCAACAGCAACCAGAAATGCCACAAACTCCAGTGAATGTTAGACGATCAACAAGGATAAGTAGACCTCTTGAAAGGTTTTCTCCCTCTTTGTGTTCTATTTTGTTAACAGATGCTAGTGAACTAGAAGGGTATGATGAAGCTATGCAGGTGGATACACAGGTTCAATGGGAGCATGCCATGAAAGAAGAAATGGACTCCTTGCTAGAAAATCAGACTTGGGAATTATGTAAGTTGCCTGCAGGTAAAAAGGCTTTACCAAATAAATGGGTTTACAGGCTGAAAGAGGAAGATGGAGGTAAGAAAAGATTTAAGGCTAGGTTAGTTGTAAAAGGATTTGCACAAAAAAAGGGCATTGATTTTGATGAGATATTTTCTCCAGTTGTCAATATGACTTCTATTCGTACTGTTTTAAGTATTGTGGCTGCTAAAGATTTACATTTGGAATAGCTAGATATTAAAACTACCTTTCTCCATTGTGATTTGGAGGAGGAGATATATATGGAACAGCCCTAAGGATTTGAGGTCAAAGGTAAGGAGAAACAGGTGTGCAAATTGAAGAAGAGTTTGTATGGCCTGAAACAAGCACCTCGGCAATGGTATTTAAAATTTGACAGTTTTATGGCTGAGCAAGGCTACAGCAGGTGTAATTCTGACCATTGTATTTATTTTAAGAGGTTGGATAATGAAAGCTACATTATTTTATGTTTATATGTTGAGGACATGCTTGTAGCTGGGTCTAACATGGATCACATATGAGAGTTAAAACAACAGTTAGCACAGTCATTTGATATGAAGGATTTGGGGGCAACAAAATAAATCCTTGGTTGAAAATTTGCAGAGATAGGAAGAACAGAAAATTGACTCTATCTCAGGCTGCTTATGTTGAAAAGGTGTTGCAGAGATTCCATATGGAGAATGCAAAATTTATCAGCACACCTTTACCTAGTCATTTGAAATTGACTAAGGAGATGTGTCCTAAGACACAAGAGGAGGAAGAGAAAATGTCCAAGGTACCATATGCTTCGGCTGTAAGATGTTTAATGTATGCCATGGTATACACGAGACCGGATATTGCACATATTGTAGAAGTCGTTAGCAGGTATATGAGTCATCCCAGATTAGAGAATTGGAATGCGGTCAAATAGATTCTCAGATATTTGAGAGGTACATCTAATAAACACTTATATTTTGGGGGCTCTAATACTGATTTAGTAAGTTATGTAGACTCAAATTTGGTAGGGGATATTGATACCAGGCGG
Organism: Cunninghamia lanceolata; assembly: GCA_027924645.1. Lineage (NCBI taxonomy): Eukaryota > Viridiplantae > Streptophyta > Pinopsida > Cupressales > Cupressaceae > Cunninghamia > Cunninghamia lanceolata. The sequence continues at coordinate 19,494,552 of BSBN01000547.1, forward strand.
AGTACTACAGGTTATGTCTTTACTATAGGTGGAACAGTGGTGAGTTAGATTTCTAAGTTAAAAAAGGTGGTTGCTTTATCCACCACAGAGGCAGAATATGTAGCTGCAACAGAGGAAAGCAAGGAGATGATATGGCTGCAATCTTTCATAAATGAATTGGGCACACAACAAGTTAACAGTTATTTGTTTATAGACAGTCAGAGTGTCATACATCTTGCAAAGAATTTTGCCTTGCATTCAAAGACCAAACACATATAGTTGAGGTATCACTTCATTCGATTGGTGTTGGATGATGGATAGTTACAGCTAGACAAGAAACATACAGATGACAATCCAGCAGATATGTTTACAAAGGCAGTGACAAGGGAGAAGCTGAGCTCCTCTTCAGCTTTGGTTGGTCTTCTAGACTGAAAACAACAAAAATAAAATAGCAGAGTCCAGGGTGTTTATTTCCAGTGGGAGCTACAGGGTCAGTGGTGTTATGATTAGTCTCCAAGTGGGAGATGATATGGTGTGGAGTCTGATCAGTCTCTAAGTGGGAGATTGTTGTTATATGGAGCCTAATCGGACTTAGAGGTTATAATTACCCTACTTTTATCAACGCGGTTTCCCCCCAAATTCCTATGGGGTCAAAGGGCAGCGCCCCTTGTGGGGTTTTTTATTATTTTATAAAGCACCAGGAGTTATTTTTTCATTGACCGACATAAGAAAACCCTATTTTTGTAACTGACAAAAAGCTTAATAAAAAGCGGCCAAGGGTTAGGGTTTTGGTATTGTTTTGTAGCATTTTACAGCGGTATTGAGTTGTAGGGATTGCTAATTGTAATCAATTTGATTTAGTGGATAATAATATTAGACTCTCTATTTGGTGGATGTAGCCCGAGTTTGGGTGAACCACGTTAAAACTTGTCTCTTGCTGTTATTATTTCTATGTATTTCCATTCCTCTATTTAATATTTATTTGCATTTAATTGATATCTTCTGCTGTCTAACCCTAACATATATACCTCCTGGTAGATTCCACATCATTATCATAATCTCGTTGACCCTGGGCAAAGTCAATCTGTCCAATGTTTTCAATGGGTGGGCACATGAAGATTTTGTCAAAGAATTCTGCATCCAATCTCATGATTACATTTCCCTGAGAATCTATCACAGCTCTGGTGTCTCTATTGTAATGACTGGCCACTTGCAGAACAAATTCTGGATTGTGTGCAGAGACTGGAAATGATGCAACTAGATGAATATTGCTGTCAATGATTTTTTGCATAGCCTTAGAAGGATTTGTCTGCTTTGTTCTATCTACAAACTCTACCATGTCCACATGCCCAATTTCAGTAACTTTGATTTCATCAATGTTTGATTGTACTATTGTTACCGAAAAGACACCCTGGTACTTGTACTTCATGATTTAGGCCTTTGATGGAGACGGTTCTGTCATGAGCTCTAGAGAAAACTTTGAGTTTGAACTTCACCACGAATGCTGGTTGAGAACTGCAAAAAGCCATGATCTCACAGTCAGTGGAAAAAATTGGATAAACTGGGATAACTATGATTCGATGATCATGGATAGGAAAACACACGTTGAAGGGCTTGAGTGCACACAAAATCAAGGCAAAGGTGAAAGCGAGCTAACAGGCTTCAGAAAAATGAATTTTTTCAATGTTAAGGAAAAAATGTAGAAAAATATGTATGAGCGGTCAAAATGACCGCTCCTGCATGAAGCAAGTGTTTTCATGTGTAAAGGTGGGTGTTTTCGCTACCGCTACAGGTAAGTTTGGGAAGATCATTGGTTAACATGCAAAGTCGGTGAAAAACACTGCTACTGCATGTTATCACTTGCAAGTGTAGGGGTTCGTGCATAGTCGGTGATTTCAGCCGCTGTTGCATATGACAAGAAAAAGTTTGCATGTTGGAGCGACAAATTTCGCCGATGCTACATTTGATAGAAATTCCAAGTGTTTTGTGTAAGGGCGGCAGATTTCACCAACTATACACGGGGTAGGGTTGCTATGTTTTGGTGTAGGAGTGGTGGATATCACCTTTCATACACCTCACTTTTGTTGAGTATTATAAGGTTTGAGTAGCAGAAATTACCACCGATTGAGCCTTAAACGAAGATCTTCAAAAGGCAACATGCCGACGCAGCTAACACAGCTGATGCCTTAATACATACAAGGGCATACGAAGTATGACTTGGTTTTGAGGTTTGACATGGCAAAAACCACCGACACCTATATAGGAATAACTTAGGGCACAAAGATTGATCCCTTTGAAAACATATACGGCACCGAAAAATGAACTAAAATTAAGACAAAAAGATCATAACAGATAGGAAAACAACTCTCGACAAAGGCTTATAACCAAAATTAAACAAAACCATGGAAACCCTAAGAAAGAAAATGAAAGTGGCAAATTACTTACCTTTCCAAACGATGAAAACCCTAAGTCTGTCGGTGGTGAATTTACTAGAATCCTAAAAAGGCGCGATCAAATGGTGCTAGAGGAGTCCAGTGAATAGCTAGGGAGAAAGAAATGAAATGGTGAAATAAACAATCAAAAGATATTTAATAACTTGAGAACAAGTGTTTAACGAGTGGCACGAGTGGCCATTAATGGCACTCGGTGTTCAAGATCCCTCAGGCGGCAAAATCGACCGACCCCACATGCATTAACAAACATGCAAAGGTGGTGGATTCTACCAACAGAGCATAGAAACTTTTGAAGAAATAGGTAATGGCGGTAAAAAGTGCCGCCTTTACATATGCAAAGAGTAACATATGTAAGAGCGGCAAAAAACGTTGTCGTTACATATGTAAAGAGTAACATATGTAAGAGCGGCAAAAAACATCGTCGTTACATATGTAAAGAGTAACATATGTAAGAGTGGCAAAAAATGCCGTTGTTACATATGTAACACAACTTAAAAACATGTAAGAGTGGCAAAAAATGCTGCCATTACATATCAAAACTCAAAAAAATTACTAACTCTTGAAAATGGCTTAAAATTGACATTTTAATCAATTTATGACTTAAACAATCTTCATGAATATCAAGAAACTGATTCAAGGAGATGTCGCAAACTAGTTTAGAATGTCAAATGACTTCGTACAGGATCAAGATAATCTTGTCTCGATTTGCGACCTTAGAGTGTAGATCACAAAACGGACAAGTTTCATGGGGGTTGTCTACAAAAAGGAGCGTAGCTAATTTTGAGAACATGTTGTGTGTTTTTAAATAAATTAATAAATTAGTACTAAGTAGAGGTTTGTGGAATGATTTAAAGTTTTTGTTTTGTTTTCCTCAGATATTTACAAAGTCATGCATTTTGAAATAAATTTACACATCCATAGCAAAAACCTCAGACTTGCACTTTGTTATTGTAAATTTGGAATAAATTCACACAAGGATGTCAAATATAGTAACTAAGCACTCACTGAGGATCATAATAAATGTGATAAAATCACACTTCACATTCTTCCTCTTAAGCATATAATCGTACACCCCACATTTTTTTCTTTTCCAAGCAGATAAATGGAGCTTCTTTTGCATTTGTCTATATATGTTTGCACTACATGTATAGGCATTGATTTTGTTGGTGATTGTATCTATATATAAGATGTCATTTGGAAGTTGCAATGGATCTCTTTTGAGAATTTTCTTACTGGTTTAGTTGAGGCATGTAATGATCAACTTGGGAGAAAAATTGACAGACAAAGAAGTTCAGCAGATGATAAAGGAAGCAGATGTTGATGGAGATGGATAGGGTAACTATTAGGAGTTTGTGAGAATGATGATGACTTCCTAAATTATGTCCATCATTCTTTCCCATAAGAGGCTTTATTAGTCATTGAGTTATTAAGTTGTAAATGTACCATCACTCTTTAGTACTACAATCTTCACTAGCTTTAGGATGGACTTTAGACTTCTCATTTGTTAGGTTCTTGAATATTAATGTCCTTTGCATATGGATTTTGTACAGTAAATTAGGGTTCTTGACTGCAATATTTTCTATTGAAGTCAAGGTGAACAACTGAATTTAATGAAAAAATCCTTTTGAAAAAAAAATAATACTAATATATATGCTTTTTCTAAGACTTAAAAGGTTTTGGTGTGTGAAGTCACAAGAGAAAAGATTAGCAAAAGGATGAAATATTTGTAGGATTTGGTGCAAAATGCATTCCCTTTCAATGGGCCTATATATTAGTGTAATGCTTATAAAAAATATATCTATTGTCTGCATTTTTCCAGAACAATAAAGACTAATTAATTTATACACAGGGCATTTGGAAATTAATCACATGAAAATGGAATTGTAATTCCTTGTATTGAGATATTTATATGGGTGAGTGGGATGTGGGAGGCGAATTCCATATAAACCTATTCTATTTCAAAAATTTAGAGGTGTCAGATTCACCACATTCTTTCTAGGATTCTCATTTCTAGTTTTAAAGCACATTATCTATATTGTAAAGCTCAGTATTGTACAACTATAAATATTCCAATGTCATGCTAAGGTATGAACTATATTGAATATGTTGAATGATTAATAAAAATTCAATATTATGATTTATCTTAAGGATTCTAGGATTTATGTATATATTATTGTTTCCAAATGAACTTCAAATATTAAACTAAAAATTTAAAAAATACAAACAAAATAAAACTACTATTAAGTAATAGTGATAAAGTAGATTTTTATTTAAATTAAAGATTAAACAAAATGATAAAACTTTTAAGGAGAGATGTATACATTTTTATTAACCTTTGCATGAGATGTCTATAGAGAAGACACTAATTATATTTATATTAAAAGAATTTCATATTTCTATTGTATAATGTTTAAAAAGAAGAATATTTTAAGAAAATATTCAAATTATTATTAGTCCATTGAAAGTAATTAGATTTGTTATCATTTGGTTTGGTAGGTGCACAATGAGATTTAGTTCACTAAGAATAAGATGGGAGGTTGAGTTTGATACTAGATTTAAAAATAAAATAAAATATATCATTCAAATTGGTTGAATCTATAATTTTTTAACTTATGGTAATATGATGACAAAAGGATTTTAAGAGAATAAGCTTCAAAATAATTATCATTTTAATATGAAAAAATGAAGTAGCCAATATAAAATTAAAATGTAGACAAAAGTATATAGATAAAAACAAAAGCCATCTAAAAGACAAAGTAAAGTAAGTATAACAAATCTAAAATATTAAAAGATAAAAAATTATTGGAAATGACACATTAAAATCTCTTAAATATAAAACTCCACCACTCAACTATGTAGTAAAGAAAAATGTTTCTTTTATTTTACTATAAAGAAGATGTTAGCTTTACTTTTAGTAAATAAGGCAATTTAGTTGAATTGTTAAAATACAAATCAATTTACTAAAAGAATTGGATGTTTAACCTATCAACTTAAACTTCTATACTTCAAAAGTATATTTTAAATAAAATACTTTTATAATTTATTTTGTATCTTACACTTATTCATAATACTTAGAGGATAGACATGTAGCAATAGTCTTTTTCAATAAGTCAAAAAATAATAGAATTAGGGTTAGAATTATTATTAGAATTAGAGAGTTAGAGTCAACCTTACAAATAGAATAAGGGTAAGGATGACAATTATAGTTAGGGCTAGGATTAGAATTAGCATTATAGTTAGGTTTAGAATTAATGTAGGGTAAGAATTAAAATTAGGGTTAGGGTTAGAATTAGGGTTAGGATTTTTAGGGTTAGAATTATATATATATATATATCATATTTTAACTTTTTAATCCTTTTTACTAAAGATATTTATCTTCCCTTTTCTATTTTATAGAGCTGTGGTGCAGTCTATCTGTCATAAATTCAGTGATACTTACTTAGCTTATCAGACATGTAAATGCTGGATACAAAGTTTTCAAATTTCAATGTGATTGGAGATGTTATGGTCAAGTTTATCTGCTAAGATTGAAAATAATGGAAGAGAGAGATTTAGAATCTGTCTCTATACTTTGGTGTTCTCTAATTATGTTTGTTCAATTAGGAGTCATTTAGTGTTGTACACTTTCCATTGGCATCTATAAAATAAAATATAGTATTCAAATTGGTTGAATCTATAATTTTTGAACTTAAGATAATATGACGACAAAAGTATTACAGAGATTTTAAGAGAATAAGTTCCAAAATAATTATCATTTTAATATGAAAAAATGAAGTAGCAAACATAAAATAAAAATGTAGAAAAAAGTATATAATAAAAAAAATCCATCTAAAGGACAAAGTAAAGGAAGTATAATAAATATTAAAAGATAAAAACCTATTGGAAATGACACATTAAAATCTCTTAAATATAAAACTCCACCACTCAACTATGTGGTAAAGGAAAATGTTTGTTTGAATATACTATAAAGAAGATGTAAGCTTTAGTTTTAATAAATAAGGCAATTTAGTTGAATTGTTAAAATACTAATCAATTTACTATAAAAAAAAGGAAAATGGATATTTAACCTATCAACTAAACTTCTATACTTCAAAAGTATATTTTAAATATGATACTTGAATTATGATTAGAATTAGAGGGTTAGAATCAACCTTACAAATAGAATAAGAGTAAGGATGACAATTATACTTAGGGTTAGGATTAGAATTAGCATTACAAATATGTTTAGAATTAATGTAGGGTAAGAATTAGAATTAGGGTTAGGGTTAGAATTATGGTTAGGATTAAAATTAGTGTTACCATTTGAAGTAGGGTTAGGGTTAGAATTAGATTTAGGGTGAAGGTTAAATTTAGGGTTAGGATTAGGTTTAGAATTAGAGTTAGGATTAGAAGTACAATTAAAATAAGGGTTGGTGTTAAGCTTAGAATTAGGGTTATAGTTAGAATTACTCTTACAGTATTTGTTAAACCTTAAATGCTTTAATTATAATTAGGAAAATAATTATAATTATGATTAAAATTAAGGTTCAGGTTAGAATTAATTTAAACCCTAAATGCTTTAATTATAATTAGGATTAGAATTAAGATTAGGGATATAATTATAACTATGATTAAAATTAACATTAGGGTTACAATTAGGGTTAGGTTTAGGGTTAGGATTAGAATTAGAATTAGAATCAAAATCAATGTTAGGGATAGGGTTTGAATTGGGGTTAAGCTTAGGGCTACGATTAGGGATCGGTTTAGGTTTAGAATTAGAGTTAGGATTAGAAGTAGGATTAAAATTAGGGTTGGTGTTAAGATTAGAGTTAGGGTTAGGGTTAGAATTAGAATTATTGTTAGGGTTAGTGTTAGGGTTAGGGTTAGGGTTATAATTACAATAATGATTAAAATTGGGGTTAGGGATATAATAAGGATTAGCTTTACCATTAGGATTAAAATTAAGGTTAGGGTTAAAATTATAGTGATTAGAATTAGATATAAATATAATATAATATTATTTATAAATGTTATTCTAACTGTACTAATGCTCATACAGTTTTTTTTAATTTTAATTATCACACAATCATGTCATTAAATTCAAAAATTAAATATGTCATGAAACCTAAAAAAAATTTAATTTTTATTATCACTCAATCATGTCCTTAATTTTAGGAATTAATTATGTTAGGAAACTTTATAATAATTATTCTAATTTAAATTATTTATTGTAATTTAAAATATGAAATAATTATTCTAATTTAAATTGATTATTTTGATTTAAAATATGAAACTATTTGGCATAAAATAATAAACATTTATAATAAAATAATAATATAAATATATTATTATAATGCTTACTAATATTATACTACTTTATTATGATTTAAAATTATTAAAATATACAATAATTACAATTATAATTTAAAATAAATTGATTAGAAGACGCCTCCAGATAGATACTTCTCGGCATACTTTATAGTAATATTGTAAATACAAATGTATTAAACTTTTTCTTTATATTTATTTGTTTGGAATCATGGGGAGGAACGATGAGAGGGGAAGGAATAAGAGGGAATATAAGAAGGAAGTAGTATATGTTCCTTTAGTGTATTGTGATTGTAAAGTAATTAATATTTTGTTTGAGTATATTTTTATTATTACTATTTGTATGAATGCTTATTTGGAATACTTGTTTGGAATATGAAGTGGAGGAAGGAGTAATTTCGAATAATGGGTGAAGTAAATAATTGGATTCTCTTAGGGTTTATGTTTAAATTGTCTATTATTTTTATCTTTATTTATCTATATTTGAATGTATTCTTTTGTTTTGAGATGGATGAGGGGAGAAGGAAGGAACAATGTACTTGTATGCAATGCTTATTCTTAGATCTCTAGAAGTGGTGACACAAAAATAATTAGATTTTTCTGTTAGTGTGTATATTTCTTTGCTTATAATATGGAGAAATAAGGGTGAGGATGAATTGAAGAGGATTACAGCAAGGGTGAAGTAATAATTTGGTTTCTTTCTTTCCATATTTAAATTGTTTGTATGTGTTTGCCTATTTTGAATAATATGGAGGAATACATGGAGATGAAGGGGCAAAGTAAATTTATGCTTATCTTCAAATATTCACACATAGTGTTCTAAAAATCATTATATTTTTTATGCATTCTTGTTTGTTTAGAATATGGAGAAATGGAAGAAGAAAAAAGAGTTGAAGAGGGTTAGGAGGGGCCAAAGTAACAATTAGATTTTTAACTTTCTATATTTTTTAATTACGTTTGATAGATTTTGTTCTTGTTCATAGACATAGGCTTGAAGATGTATATTAATAATGAATGTAATTTATTGATATGTGAAACCATAAAGGAATGAATTTGATTATGGAGATCTTATGATATTTTAAGTTTATGTATTTTGAGAACTAATTATCTAATCCCTTAAAATGGCTAGTCAAATTCCTTATTTTTTATTATGGTAAAAGGGGTTAAGGGCCTTGACCCTTTATAAATAGTGTCACACAGGGGGAGAAAAGATGGTTCTAAAAGAGAAGAATCTCTAGATAGAAACAACAAACTAGATGGTCAACAAAAGAATACAATCGTAGAACAACACAATAGTAATCATGCTACCAAAACAAAAACAAAACCAAGAAAAAGACTGAAGGGTCAACACCTACACGATGGACCCTGACCTCTCAATCTGCACACCCCTAATCTGAGTATGGGATTCAGTGATAGATTTCGGAAGACCTCTCGTCCATCTTTGGACAATCATCCAGGATATATCATTATCAAAATCATTTGAGTGAGGTGAGTGCAGAGGGGAGTCCTCTACCATCACCTCCACTCGAGACAACTCTCATTGAGAGGGAAACATATTAACATAAGAAGTTACATACCACAATAAATTTGATGTCGTGTCAAGAGCAAAAATCGCACCATGATGCAACATTGGGTGGAGGGTACCATAGAGGAAGCAATCTACATTGAACCTAAAGAAAAGGTCTCAATAGGAGTCAAGGAAAACACTAGATCCACTCCAACCATTGGGGAATCCCCCTCAAGAACAAGATTGCATGACCCAGATGCTCCTATATCAATTTTTGAAATCAAACATATAATATTATCTTTTCTCTGAAACTATAAATACATTGCTTTACACTGACATTCAATTTTAGGTGCATACACTATCCATCCTCACGCACGATGCCATGGCTGCAAACAAAAACTTTGTTATTCAATTAGACCATATTTAAGAACAACTCTCTGAATTGAAAATCACTAAAAATAGGCATTTTACCATGAAAAAAAAGGTTTTAAGTAGTTTCTAAGGACTCTCTCTTTATTATTGTAATTTATATTTAATTTTTTTAATTGTTTCTTCACACAATTTAACTAAAACTAATATTACACAACACTTGATAAAGAAATTATAGCTCAATACAATAAGTTGTCAAAATTCACTCTACTTAAATATTATTTATTTCAATGGTCAAACAAATAAGAGCAATTTTATTTACTTAAAAGTGGTAAATAATTGTCCTATTTTTATTGGCACCAAAATTGACTTTTGACTCTTGAAATGGATGATGTTTAAGAATAATCATCAAAATTGTATAAACAAATAGCTATAAAGCCATGCAGTTTTTTGGTCTATGTAATTGTTATATATAAATTGAGAAAAGGAAAAAGATAAAGTGTCATAAAGCCCAGCATTGGACCGAACTTTACAGAAAGTATAGCTAAGTATTATGATTGGGAAACGTAACACTAAAAATATCCAAATTTATATTTTTAACATTTTGATCTGCAAACATTGTAGAAAGGCAAAATCAATTTTTTATTTATAAAATGCTGGATAAACTCTTGGACAGGTCCCTCCAATAGTTTAATATATATAAGATTGCAAAACGGCTTCCCAATTACTCAATTTCACAACTGCTGACCATTTATTCAATTTTAACACAAGAAAGAAAAATCATCTCCCACAATCAATACTAGCTCAACAATGAAAGCTTATGAATGGACAAAGGTCCACAAACCGCTCTCCTTGTAAAGATATCGATGGGATCTTCAGCCGGGCAGCCCAGCAACACACTCCATACCATGGACCTCAAATTAAGGCTCATGAGATTCACGCTTCCTTTAATAGTAAGCCAAATTTTATCTGATGCAGCAACCATAAAATCTGTTCCATCGGATGACTTGACTGTGTCTTCTAACAAATCCTGGGGAGTAACGGAAATGAGAGACCAACTCGTATTATTCTCTACTCTTGAATCCAACTCCCATATCCCCACCAAAGTGTGCTTGATGAAAGGGACGCGGCCTAGTATGGAGGCTTCCCCGGCCTTCTTCAGTAACCTCCCCACCAAAAGAAGCTTTCCCCTACACGCCACTAACGAAGGCAGACAAGCAGATGATGACCATGAATATCCATGATCATGAATATCCATCTGTGGAGGCAGCCCTCCTTCGATCTCCTTAAACTGAAACTCTCCACAGGCAATGTCATAACAACCCAGATGATGACCAGTTACTCATAAAGTAGACAACGCCATTGTTTATTGCACTCGTCGAAATGTGATGGGAACGGCGTGGGCGGAACGGATACCCGTCCACTTATCTGTAGCAGAATTGTAGAGCAGAGGACACCAATCTGTCTGGACTCCCACCTGGAAGCCTATGGTAATAATTTTAAAGTGGCCAAACTGGGCAGTCAGTTCCACGGCTCTTCCCTTCATCAACCTATAGTTGGGCGGAACATCAGGCAAGATTCTTAACTGTTTGGTTACAGGATTAAATATCACGTGGTTGCCGTTCATAAAAAAATCCCAATCAATAAAGAGAAAAAGACCTGCCGCTGCAGCGCAGAGGTGAAGCTCGGTCTTACACAGTAACTGAAGGAGAATTGGAGCGTTGGGTTTAAACAGCACACACTAAGCTTTGACTTGTTTAGGTGGCTGTTGGGCCTTTTCTCTTACTCTGTTTTGTTAATGTGTCAATAAGAGAGGGGCCCACCAACCACCTAAGCAAGTCAAAAGTTTAGTGTGTGCTGTTTAAGCCCAGCCGAATTGGAATTGCTGAACCAAAAGATAATTGTTAATGGAATGTTCCAAAAGGATTACTTAAAAGAAAAGACACTCCTTGCAGAACATGGTGAAATTTTGGCAAGAGAAGAGTGTTACTGTTGGATAACTGATGTGGCACAGCCACATGTGCAGTTTCCATTTTAGAATTTCTATTTTCTTAGTTAGTTTCAGTTAGTTGTTTTTAGGAATTTTCCTTTTTTTCTTTGTTGCATGTAAATCATGCTATCTTTGGTTTGTTATTTTCTGTTTTTTCTATTTAGATTCCTTTGTAGCAAAGATATATATAATGTAATAAAGAGCTGTAGCTCTCTAGTTTTTCAACAGCAATAAAAGTTTATTCTCTGTGTCTGCATCTATTCTTTTATGGTTTTTTGTTTGTCTGCTGTCATATTTGTTTGTTTAAAAAATCTTCATTTGGTATCAGAGCAGGTTAATTAGTTAGAAAATTTATCATGTCAAATTCTAACTCTTTGCCAATCCCAGAATTTAATGGATCTGATTATGATTATTGGTGCATCAAGATGACAACTTTTTTGATAGGAAAAGATTTATGGGAAATTGTAGAAATAGGATATGAAGAGCCAGCTGATTGGAATGTTCTTGCAGCCAATGATAGAACTGCTAAGAGGGAAGCTAAGAAGAAGAATGCACAGGCCTTATTTCACATCCAAATAGCTCTTGATAAGAGCCTATTTCCAAGAATTGCAGGTGCACAAACAGCTAAAGATGCCTGGAAGACTCTAAAAGAAGCTTACCAAGGTAGTGATCAAGTCAAAGTTGTGAAGTTGCAGACATTAAAAAAAGAATTTGAGAATTTGAAGATGCAAGAAAGTGAAAATGTGAGTGATTATTGTGTAAGAGTAAAAGATGTGGTTAATAAAATGGCTACTCTTGGAGAAACTATGGACAATAAAGTTGTGATCAAAAAGGTATTGAGGTCTCTAACACCAAGGTGGAACAATGTTGCCATCATCATTGAAGAAAGCAAGGATTTGACTGCTCTTCAGTTTGATCAGCTTGTTGGATCTCTCATGTCTCATGAAGAAAGATTGAGAGATTCATCTAGAGAAAGTAATGAGAAGGCTTTTGCTTCCAAAGTACAAATTACAAAGAATGAAAAAGCTAGCACAAGCACAAAAAATAATCAAGGCCAAGGTAGAGGTCAAAATCAGAATTCTTCAAGAGGAAACAGAGGACAAAGAGGTGGTCCAAGAGGAAGAGGCAGAAGCAGATTTGATAAAAGAAATGTTCAATGTTATCGCTGTAATAGGTATGGTCACTTTGAAAGGGAATGCAAATTAAAAGAAGGTAATAACAATAGAAGTGCTAATTTTGCTAATGAGAATGATGAGGCTTCTCCTGGTAATTTATTCTTATCATATGACAAAGCTAAAGATAGTTCTAAAGAAGTCTGGTATTTAGATTCAGGTTGTTCTAACCACATGTTAGGAAATGATAAGATTTTTTCTACAATGGATAAAAGTTTCAAATCTAAAATTAAGCTTGGTGATGACAAGTCCTTGGAGGTTGCAGCTAAAGGTGCTATGGAAGTGAATACAAAAGAAGGTAAGAAATGTGTGACTGATATTTATTACACTCCACAATTAAAACATAATTTATTGAGTGTTGGACAGTTGTGTGAGAAGAATTATAAGGTGGTATTTGAAAATAAAAAATGTACAATTTATGATAAAAATCAAGGCAATAGGGTGGTTACAGTAGTGCCTATGTCAAAGAATAGGATGTTCCCATTGAAGTTTGGTGAACATAGTAGCCATCTTGCCAATATGGCATATGAGGATAAGGGTTGGCTATGGCATCTCAGATATGGCCATTTGAATTTTCATAGTTTGATGTTTCTCACTTCAAAAGCTTTGGTTTATGGTTTGCCTAAGGTTCAGAAACACAAGGAAGTTTGTGAAGGTTGTGCTAAAGGAAAACATGCAAGAGAGTCATTTCCAAAAGGTAATGCATGGAGGGCCCATTACCCACTTCAATTGGTTCACTCAGATATTTGTGGTCCTATGCAGACAAAGAGTTTGGGTAAGTCATCATATTTCATTACTTTTATTGATGATTACTCACGTAAGTGTTGGGTTTATTTTTTGAAGGCCAAGGATGAAGCCTTTGATACATTCAAAAGGTTTAAAGCCTTTGTGGAAAATGAAAAAGGTTGTAAGATCAAATGCTTAAGGACAGATCGTGGAGGAGAATTTTGCTCAAGAGATTTTAGGAATTATTGTGATATGCATAGCATCAAAAGGCAACTCACCACTGCTTACACACCTCAACAAAATGGGGTAGCTGAAAGGAAAAATCGTACAGTGGTGGAAATGGCAAGGAGTATGCTACATACCAAAGGATTAGACAATTCTTTTTGGGGTGATGCAGTTGCTACAGTAGTGTACATTCTCAATCGGAGTCCTACTAGAGCACTTGACATGATGACTCCTTATGAAGCCTGGTATGAAAAAAAGCCTAATGTTAATCATTTTAGAGTTTTTGGTTGTTTAGCCTATGTTCATGTGGCTGATCAAAAGAGACAAAAATTAGATCCCAAAAGTGAGTTATGCATTTTTGTTGGATATAGTGAGAAAAGTAAGGCTTACAGGTTGTATAACCCTCGCACTAATAGTATTCTTGTTTCAAGAGATGTGATTTTTTTATGAAGGGGGAGTTTATGGTCATCAAAAAGACCATGTTGAGAAGTCTAAATCTGTTTTGAATGGTGGTATTATTGCTGATATTGATCATGAGCAGCTAGCTAATACTTCAATTCCAAGTTTTATACATCCACCAAATAGCCCCTCATCTACTTCTTCAGTTTCAAGTACAAGTCTAAATTTAAGTCCAAGTCCTACAAGGAAGGTAAGAAGCTTAAGTGATATCTATCAAAGAAGTACAATCCAAGCACATGAAGAGAATCCTATAGGTGAAACAATAAATTTTGCTTTATTTTCACAATCTATTTTTGAACCATCGTGTTATGAAGATGCATGTACTAATGAAGTTTGGGTGCAAGCAATGCAAGAAGAGATGGATGCTATTCATAGGAATGGTACTTGGGAGCTTACACAGCTTTCTCATGACAAGAAAAAGATTGGCACTAAATGGGTCTACAAGACTAAGTATCATAGTGATGGGAGTGTTGAAAGACACAAAGCAAGATTAGTTGCTAAAGGCTTCACACAGAGGTATGGCATTGATTATGAAGAAACATTTGCACCAGTAGCACGACAACAGACTATTAGAATGTTGATTTCTCTTGCAGCCCAAAAGAAATAGAGCATTCATCACATGGATGTGAAAAGTGCCTTCCTGAATGGGTACTTAGATGAGGAAATTTATGTGGAACAGCCACAAGGTTTTGAGGTGCAAGGAAAAGAACATCATGTCTACAAGCTGAAGAAGGCCTTGTATGGCCTCAAGCAAGCACCAAGAGCTTGGTATGCTAGGATTGATGGGTATTTTCAGAAAAATGGCTTCAAGAGAAGTAAGAGTGAGCCTACCCTCTACTACAAACAAGAAGGTAATGATATTCTTATTGTGAGTTTATATGTTGATGATTTGTTGTATATGGGCAGTAGTTCTAAGATGAAGGATGAATTCAAGCATGCTATGATGAATGAGTTTGAAATGAAAGATTTAGGTCTTATGCAATATTTTCTAGGCATGGAGGTTTATCAAAGTAAGGATGGAATTTTCCTTTGTCAAACAAAATATGCCAATGATATGTTGAAGAAGTTTGATATGGTTGATTGTAAATCAGCCTCCACTCCAATTTCTCATGGAGTTGTGTTGTGTAAAGAGGATGGTGCTAAAAGAGTTGATGGGACAGCTTATAGAAGTGTGGTTGGCAGTCTAATGTTTCTAACCCACACAAGGCCTGATATTGCTTATGCAGTTTCTCTTGTTTCAAGGTACATGACAGAACCTTCTGAATTACATATGCAGGCTGTTAAAAGAATTTTGAGGTATGTGAAAGGAACTCTTGCTTTTGGCATTCATTACTACAGTTCTAAAGGATTTAATCTAGTTGGTTTCAGTGATTCTGATTGGGGAGGTAGTGTGGATGACTGAAAGTCTACCTGTGGTAATTGTTTTACTTTTGGTTCTGGTTTGGTTTCTTGGAGTTCAAAAAAACAAAGCATAGTTTCTCTTTCTTCTACAGAGGCAGAATATGTTGCAGTCACCTCTGCAGGTATTCAAGCATTATGGCTCAGAAAAATTCTTGAAGAGATTGGAGAAAAACAAGTTCAACCTACAGTTCTTTTTTGTGATAATATGAGCACAATCAAATTGGCAAAAAATCCCATGCATCATAGTAGAACTAAACACTTTGATCTGAAATATCATTTTATCAGAGATTTGGTGCAAAAGAAAGAAGTAGAACTATATCAAGACTACAGAACAACTTGCAGACATTTTCACGAAGGCAGTTGCCAAGGTTCAGTTTTTTATGCTTCGAAATCATATTGTGACTCCTCTCCGCATCAAGGGGGAGTATGTTGGATAACTGATGTGGCACAGCCACATGTGTAGTTTCCATTTTAGAATTTCTATTTTCTTAGTTAGTTTTAGTTAGTTGTTTTTAGGAATTTTCCTTGTTTTCTTTGTTGCATGTAAATCATGCTATCCTTGGTTTGTTATTTTCTGTTTTTTCTATTTAGATTCCTTTGTAGCAAAGATATATATAATGTAATAAAGAGCTGTAGCTCTCTAGTTTTTCAACAGCAATAAAAGTTTATTCTCTGTGTCTACATCTATTCTTTTATGGTTTTTTGTTTGTCTGCTGTCATATTTGTTTGTTTAAAAAATCTTCAGTTACTGGCATTCCAAATCTAGAGAAATTTGGCTAGCTGAAGGAGATTTGAATACTAAATTCTTTCACAACTCAACAAAAATTAGAAGGAGCCAAAATAGGATCTCTCAGATTCTTGGTGTGGATGGGAATGTCAAGTCGAAAAGTGGAAAAATTCAAGAAGAAGGGGTTTGGTTCTTCCAAAGCTTGCTGGAAAACCAAGATGCAGAGCCCCTAATCAACAACTTTAGTGATTCCATCTCTCAGTTAATCACTGTAGAGGGTAATGAAATGGTAATTTCACCGGTCTAAGAAGTGGAGGTAATAGATGCCTTATTCCAACTTCATCCAAACAAGGCCCTTGGTCGAGATGGTTTTCTTGCCTTTTTCTTTCAAACTTGTTGGAACTTTAAGAAGAAAGATATATGTGAGATGGTGGAGGAATCACAAGAATTTGGAAAAATTCTGAAGGATTTAAATAACAAAAATATTGCCCTAATTCTTAAGAAAGAGGACTACAATACTTTTGTTGATTTTAGGCCGATTTCACTATGCAGCAAAAGCTACAAGATAATATCTAAAGTGATAGCAAACAGATTAAAGATGATCCTTCCCAAAATCATCTCGCAAGAGAAAAGTGGGTTCATGCCTAGGAGAAACATAACTGATGGAATAATCACAACCCATGAGGAGATTCACTCGATTAGAAGGAACAACATTAAGGCAATAATAGAAAAACTTGACATAAGCAAAGCCTATGATAGAGTCAGATGGAGATTTCTCATGAAAACAATGGAGAAGTTTGTATTTGGTTCCAAATGGTTGAAATGGGTATTTGCATACATTTCCTTTCCAAGATATTCTATACTCATAAATGGATCGCCATGTGGCTTTTTTAAGGAACAAAAGGCATCTGTCAAGGGGATCTGATATCTCCATTCTTATTCGTGATAATGGATGATGCTCTCAGTAGGAGGATTGCACAACTGGTAAACACAGACTTTTGCAATGGAATCAAAGTAGCAAATAACATCCTCAATGTATCCCATCAGCTCTTTACTGATGATATACTGCTCTTTGGTATCCCGACACTCAAAGAATCTGAAACCATCAAAGCAACTCTAAAAGAGCATTCACTATGCTCAAGGCAATATATTAACAATGACAAATCCAGAATTTTTTCTTCAATGTCAGAAAATCAACACAAAGGAGATTGGCAAATGCTTTAAGTTTCTCAATTGGGACACTACCGAGCTTATATTTAGGCATCCCTCTGTATGAAGGAATCACCCGATCCTCACATTGGAGTGAAATAGACACGAAATGTAACAAACAGGCAGAATCATGGCGGGATCGCTGATTGTCCCTAGCAAGCAAAATTACAATGATAAAATCATTAATCACCGCGATACCAATATTTATGCTTTCCTACGCGGGACACAGTCAAAAAAGAGAAAAACTCTAGGAGCACGGTAATCAAAGACACATTGTCATGTAACCCTTATTTCAATAATTAATTATGAAATTTAATTATTATTATTTAAATGAATGTGGACTGATTTCAACTTGTGTGTGTGTCAAGAATATTCTCCCTCTCTCGAGAGTATCATCAAGGTAGAGGGAGTTTAGCCGACTAACAGTGACTTGTGTTGAAGGGGCCTACGCACACACCACTTAGTAGAATTGTATTGCATTCATTTTATTTGCATTAATATATGTGTGCATGAAAAATACTAGCATTTATTTCTAACTTGCATTTAGAGTAATTATTCAATTATTACATTACAAATAAGATTTATTAGTGCAAATTGAAAATTGTCACATCCCTATAATCTCTATGTTTTGCTAAACAACTGAGGTCCCAATGTAATTTGGACTAAGGAAAAAAAAGCTTAATGTTTTGACTATAAACTTACTAAGATAACTAGTATATGTGTGTATGATGACTTAACTATGAACATTACAATTTACTAGCCTTGTTAATTAGTGATATTTGAGATGATTGTTGTTCCTTTGATTTTATTATGGATGTCATAGTTTAAATATTTTTAATTTCAAATGGGTTTCATGGTGTATTTATAATGGTGTTTAAGATTTGATACTAACCAAGTACTAATGTTTGTGTGTTATGTGAATGAGGGATTTGATTGAGTTTTGTAGGTACATGGGTGTAAATAATATAGGCTCAATGGTTAAGTCTTGTGACGGATTCGATACCAAACCCAACTCGCCATTGTGTCCTAGAATTGGATCAAACCTTGTTAAGGGTAGATAGTAGGCATCCTACCGAATATTGAGCTCATCACGAGGATTGAGGCTTGGCTAGTGAACCATGTGTGTCCATTTAACAGTTCCATTGAGATGATTTCATTTGAAGTGTCTTCGCGACTTACTAGGATTTCATTTTGGTCCAAATAATTGATCACTTTGTTTGTGCGAATTCCTAAACATAAGAATAAAACCTTTAGATCTAAATTTAGAATAATCATTAATGTTTATAAATATGGCAACTAGGGAAAATAAATTAAAAAAATACAAATAACCGAAGACACTTAAATTAAAATAAAGTCATTAAATTATAACTATCTCAAAAAGAAAGAAAAAACCAGCATTGTCAGGAAAAATAAATAATGAGGAAAAACCTTACAAATTAAATGTAAGTTGAGAGGCGGACGATGGAAGGATGGGAAGATGAAGGAAAAAAATTGAATGCTAGGAGATAGGTTAATGGCATTTACAGGTAGGGGAATGGCCGCGCCATTACTCTGGAATGGCATTCCCCTTCCTTGCCCCATTAATTCGTCCCAGTACACCTTGGAGTGTGAGCAAAGAAGGACAAAAGGCAAAAATGGGGAGGTCGTGGCAAGGTTTTTGCAGTGTAGAGAATTTGGGTGAAAGAAATCAATAGAGAAGGTGAAAGAAAATGAGTAGCAGGAAGGAGGTTAAAGGTAAATCTGCCCTTGCTAGTAATTATGTTGTAGTATGTTGTAGGGTTTACCATAAAATTTTCTATCATTTCCTACACAACAAATTGCTTCATGCCATAGCTGATGGGATGGAAATGTAACATTTTTCTTTTGGTAACTTATAGAAAAATGCAGAAGGGCATAAGGGTAAAAGCACAAAGTTGTGTCACACTTTTATAAAGGAAATGGCCAACACTGATCCAACTTTTAAACTTGAATCACTAAAAAGTGACATATATGTTTTGAATTTTGAAATGATGTAAACTAATAAAATATTTATTTTTTAGTATATTTTATGTTTGTATTTTTTGAAAAAATTAAAAAAATTATTTGAATATAGTTTTTAATAAATTGACACTATAATTTAGTTGCTGATAAAATGCTGAAAAATGAAGTTACATGAGATGTCAATCTTTATAACTTGAAACTTTAGTGCATGGATATATTTTTTTCTAATTTTGATAAATATATAGAAGAAAAATTATACCATCTTGATATAGATTCTTTTATCTAGTGCATCATATTTTTTTCAATCTTTTTTAATAAGTTTTACTATTTTTCCTTGACATGGTAATTGACCTAATGTTTTGTGCTGATAACCTACTTTTAGTAAAAATAGAAAGGAAAATATAAATAATAATTAAACTATTAAAATATATATTTTTGAAAACTAAACTTATAGATCTATGAAAGGGTTTTTTTATATTTAAAAAAATGTTATTTATAAGAGTAGAAGTTGTTGAAATATCATGTTTTTCAAATAATTTTATTTTTTTGGTAAATTGGCCTCATAGTGGTGCTATATATGCATTTAGCCAACAATTTTAGTTAGAAAAGTTGTGGACATATCTAACTTAGCTAGAATGAATCTTACAAGATCATATGTTTGTGAATCTTACAAGATCATATGTTTGACCAAAATTGTTTTTTGGTTAGAAATACTTAAATTCACTTTTTCTGATAAGTCAGTTGAAAGTGTGACACAACTTTGTGCTTTTACCCACAAGGGTTAGCTTCAAACGAATCACTACCTCATTATTTTTCTAAGAAATAAATAACTAGTTACCTTGTAAGGGAAGAGGGAACCTTTGGATAATGGAATAGAGAGATCCGGATAAATTTTCATTTTATTAGCTATAGATTTGTAAAAGAAAGTTTAGTTTAAATCCTCTTTCAAAAATCTGGTCACCTTCTTATTAATCTTTCACTTCTCTTATTTCCATTAACATTGTTGGTTTTATCTCCCAGGGTATAAAATTGCCAAAATAATGTAGAAATTTACCAAGGTGAGTTGTGGGTTTGAAGATTAGGAAAACACATACAAATAAAAAAGAAAATTTGGATTATGGTCTCATATTATATGCAAATACCCCTTTGCTGTCAAAATCTATATCTATTTCTGCCGCAGATTTTCACACTCAAAAGAAGTAGAAATAAATTCCATTGATAATAAAGTGGGTCACTGCTTTTGGGTAGCATAATAGGAAATAAAGAAGAGTTGATGTCTTAACAAAATTTGCCCATATTCTTATTATGTACAGTTGAGTTGCTGTTATAACTAAAAGAAACCTAGATTTTAGAATAACTATCTAAAATTATAAACATAGGGTCAGATCTCTTTTAAAACAAGACCGTCTATGGATTGCACTAAGTTTTAGTTGTCCTCTTATCACTACTATTAGACATGCTAATAGATGTATGGTGACAAACTTCTTCTAACTCTAAATATTGAAGAAACTAGTTTATAGGGCCTGGTTACTAGCTAAAAACCCTACATAAAAGTAGACACTTTGCCTTCATCTTAATCAGAAGCATTCCTCATAAAATGATGATGCCACAAGAGTAATACATCAGCTCAAATCATGTCCTTTTGGCTGCCATCGGTATCTACTCTTCCTAATCTGTAGCAACTCTATGAGATAGAATAAGATTACTAAGACTATGCTAAAGGTGTTGTTCTAAATAATAATAATAATAATAATAATAATAATAATAAAATGGTATGGACTGTCATTCTATTGTTTAAAAGGCTTTATGTTGTGAGTTTAATAGTTCTAAAAAGCAGGACTGAGATTTCAATGGATGATTTTACCTATGGTATTTTTCCTCTATGGTACAAGTCCCCAAAATACGTAGGTAAGAGTTTACCCTCCACCAACATTGGGTTAAAAACCAATTAGGAAGGTATCCAAATCTCATAACTATAATGGTGTTTTAATTCGGACCAGCATCTAAGGAGGAACTGTGTGCTAGCAATTAATACTATATGAAAATTTAAATACTAGGTGGCCTTCATCAAGTAATGAACCGGTACTAAAGGGAGTAGTGATTGAAACTTGTATTTGTAATTCATATGAATCTAAATCCTTCAGATAGCCATGGGTTAGCTAAAATTGGCTTCAAGCACACCATCATACTTCCCTTAATTAGCTTCCAACTAAGCAAAATACTTGTACCTTTGGTTCTTGGATACCAATTTCCTGGTAAAATAAGTTATAGCTATGAAACCGTTGGTTGAAGAAAGCCTTGAGTCACTATCCAATGATTTGGTAGATAGGAAACCACATGTTAGAACCGATTCCAGTACAAAAATGGTTAGCCGACTGTCACTAGTACCGTGCAGGTGATAGATGCTAGGTGCTAGTCATTGTACTTAAGGGTTAGTCGGCCTTCACTAGTAGCACGGAGGTGAAGAATGCTAGGGCTATCCATAGTATGATATAGGATTGGTTAGCTGACTGTCACCAGTACCGTGCAGGTGATGGATGCCAAGATCTATCCACCATATCCTTAGGAGTAGTAGGCAGTCATCAATAGCACAGAGGTGACATAGGCCTAGAGCTCCCTATGGTATGATAAGGTTAGCCGACCTTCACCGTTTCCATGTAGGTGATTAGGCCATGTGCTGACCCATACCTAGATGGTCAGACGTCACCAGTAGCATGGAGGAGATAGTTGTCTAGATCCATTGACTCACAAGGTTCAATGAACTGTGGTGTATCTCATTACCAATAGTGTTAAGATTATACCTTGGCTCTAGCTAGTGTTAGAAATAGGTATTATGGGATGCATGTTAGCCATCCTAGTTAGATGCCAATTGGATGAGGAGAGAACCTGGTGAGTACAGGATATACCATACCACTTTAACTTGTGGGGTAGTGTTAAAAGAAATATGTGGCAACGATACTAGTGGTTAGCACCTAGGATGCCTGAATTCCCTTGGCATCAGGTCATCATCATGGGCAAATAGGAGAGACTTGGTTGGGGTGGATAGGGCATTCTATTCACGTGGTTGGGATTATCTTACACCCCTCCTCCTTGGGAACTAATCAATGTGGAATCCGGACAACCTTGTTGCATGTACCATCTCCACTAGCTCCTCATGTGTTAAACCAGGTACTTTCATCTTCTCATTAATGTTCCCATTATTCAGGTTGTGTATTAAATGCTAGCTTGAGGTATTTGGGTGAGCTAATCTCTATAAACCAAGGGCTAATTTTTATGGTAAGAATATGATGGTTGATGTATGATGTAAGATATGCTATTTCATGTATGTAAATCTTGTAGGACTGAATGTATACATCAACAACATTAGTTGACTTGGCTTATACTTAAGGTATGAAAATGTTTAATTCCTACATGGATTATAAATACTATCTTAGAAGCCTCAATGCTGGTAAAGTTTTCCTTTGTTGAAGGACCCATGAGGGCAATAGAATGATTTAAGTATATGTTTTTAAAAGAATACTACTGCTGTCCTATTGTTACGAAAAGAAATGTTTGCTGTTGTAACAAACCATTATTACTTGCTATTGATTGTGAATTCAAGTATATTGATTAATTATTGTTCTCATAGATAAAAGTAAATGGGAATTATACTGATGAATTTTACAATCTATTATGTTCATAAAAAGTATTTTAATCTTGTGAGTGCATAAAATTTGTATAAGTGTAGAAAACTAGCAACTTATGAACATTGTGGTCTTGAAAAAAAATATTTGGTAAACATGGTTGTTATTACATTGGTATCAGAGCCCCAAGTTTGAACTCTGGACCAGGGTGCTAACAACTTCCATGTGTACTAAAATTCCCTTGTTCTTTTGCAGCCATGGGCCATGGAAAGAAAGGATAAAGAATGTCTTCAAAAAAATCTCTAGCAACACCCAAGACCTTGGACAAACCTAGGGAACTTGCAAAGACCCATCTTAAGGAGGAAATTGCAACCATATTTGACTCAGATCCTTTGGCTATGACTCTTAAATGACTAAAATTAGAGCGTAGAAAGGATGTTGGAAGTTCCTCTGCCACCCAGAAGCCAGTGAAAAGGGACCCTCAACTAATAACCAAGACAAAACCATTAGCTGTTTGAAATTTTCCTTTTGGCTGTGGGCGTAATGCCCCAATGCTGACCAAGGAGATCATTGCCAAGTATGAGTGTGGTCATTCAAATATGAGTGTAATTTGGGAAACCTCTGAGGAGGAAGATCCCACGGAAGGAGAAGAATGAGACTTGTGATGTAGATATATATATAAGTTAGAGAGAGGAAACTATGTAACTCGGATGATGATAGTATTAAATAAACATCATCACGTTGTAAACCATGTAAACATTAATGGAACAAGAATACCTATATATATATATAAACCATGTAAACATTAATGGAACAAGAATACCTATATATATATATATATATAAGCTTATGAGCATATTATCAAATCTTTCCTCGGCACTACTTGTGTTTCTAATGGGTTGACTTTGAGCTCATTATGATGAATCAATTTTATGACATGACAAAAAAATTTCATACAATTCGTAAGTAATTAATCTAGGCAATATTAAGAAGTAAAGTGTTTTAGAATGTCAAGATGACTAATGTTAAAATTTTCGTACTACAAAATTAGACATTGGGGAATCATGAGGAGATCAAATCGAAGAGGGACGAGTCCAAGCTTGGTGGAGATGCTTCGTGTAAGCCAAAAGAAAACCCAACCTATTGGGGTACTAGAAGAGCTTCAAGCAGAAACAAATGCTCTCTGGGCAAAAATACCATCTCAAGAGCAGCAAATTGAAGATATGATAAGACAAAGGGATCAAAGGACTAATCACAATATAGGGCTAGGTATCGAGGAATAGGACATGGGAACAAGTAATTCCTCTAATACTGTCCATGGGAACCATTCTAGAATGTGTTCTCGTAGTCCTTCTCCTAGGGCCAGACATAGAGATGGGAAAAAAGATCGGTTAATCTGAGAATTGAAGAAAATGCAATTGCCCAAATATGATGACTCAAGCAGAGTGACGTAGCAGAGGCTTGGTTGATTGGGATGAGCAAGTACTTTGGATTGACTGGCATGAATGGCAATACTAAGGCTCGACTGACCATCTACTAGTTGGAAGGTGAAGCATCCATATGGTGGGATCATTTGTAGGCCCTTAAGAGGTATGACATGTAGACAATAACATGGGACAAGTTTGAAAAACTATTTCGCAAAGAAAATTTGTCTGCACGTCATCGTGACTAGAAGATGATGAAATTCCATTCATTATAGCAGGGAGCGATGACATTAAGTGAGTATAAATCCAAATTTATGAACCTGCTACGCTATGTACATTATATGAAGGAAGAGGAGGATCGGGTGAATAAGTTTGTCCTCGGGTTGAACAAAGGTCTTATGTAGGCGACAAAGCTTACCCAACCCAAGAAATTTAGTCAGGCAGTAGAAGCGGCCACCATTGTTGAGGAGAAGAGGAAAAATAAACAGGAAAGAAACCAAAAACCTTTCTCCTTCTATAATGATAAGAAGGAGACCAGGAAGGATTTGAGGGTAAGAAAAGCACATGGGAAATTTAAGAAGAGTCAGAGCTTCAAAAAGAACTCTAGGTTAGCACCACACAAAGATAATGAAGGGAAATGGCTAAGGCCCACTTGAGGTCAGAAGCACAGGTAAACCATGCTAAGGGTAAGGAAATAAAAAGAATAGGGCCAGTGGTAAGATGTTGGATATGTGGGGGTGATCACTACAGGAGCGAGTGCCCAAAGAATGTGGATCAAAACTACAAGCAACTAGCTAGAATATATGTAGCAGTGGACAAGCGTGAAGCAGACAATCAGGCTTCACTCATTGAGCTTCAAGGTACTTTTCATGGTCAACCTATTTCTATCTTAGCAGATGCAGGAGCAACTGATGGTTTTATTTCCCCTAATGTGTTAAGAAAATGCAATGTGAAGTTTGATAATTTAAGTTGAGAAGAGATGGAGGTGGAGCTAGGGTCTAGTAAGACACAAAAGATAAGAGTTTAGTATGAAAGGAGTGAACATTGACTTAGGTAGCATTAAAACCAAGGTGAACCTATTGATCACCAAGCTACGATCCTATGATATGATCTTGGGGATGGATTGGCTCTGCAAGCATTGAGCCAAAATGGATTGCTATGATAAGAAAATTGAGTGTTTGGATGATGAAGGGAGACACATAATGCTCCAAGGGGTACAAAGGCCAATATTAACCTGTTCTATCACTGCCATGCAAGCTAAACGTGTAGTGAGAAAAGGGTGCAAACTTTTGTTGATCAATATTGAAGAGGGAGATGAGGATCGAATTTCAAATATATTAGATCATCCAATCATGCAAGAATTTCAAGATGTTTTTCCCAAAGAATTACCAGGCTTACCACCTAAGTGTCAGTTTGACTTTTCAATTGATTTGATTCTAGGAGCTGAACCTATTTCAAAGGCCCCATATCAGATTAACATAGCTGAATTACAGGAACTTAAAATGCAACTACAAGATTTAATGGAAAAAGGTTTGATTAGACCTAGTGTGCCTCCATGGGGAGCTCCGGTGCTATTCATCAAAAAGAAGGACTGAACCCTATAGTTGTGCATAGACTACCGGATGCTGAACAAGGTGACCATTAGGAATCGATATCCTCTTTCTCGAATAGATGATCTATTCAATTAAATGAAGGGATCTGCCATCTTCTCCAAAATAGATCTAAGATCAGGGTATCATCAATTAAGGATTAAGGAGGAAGATGTTCTTAAAACCACTTCTAGGACTCAGCACGGCCATTATGAATTTCTAGTGGTACCATTTGGGTTAACCAATGCTCCTTCTACTTTTATGAGTCTCATGAACAAAATTTTCCATGACTACTTAGATAAATTTGTGTTAGTATTTTTGGATGACATTCTCATATATTCCAAGAATCTACAAGAGCATGAAAAACATTTAAGGATAGTACTACAAAGACTAAGGGAGCATAAGATTTATGGGATATTGACCAAGTGCTCTTTCTTCTAACCCAAAATACATTATCTAGGGCACATTCTATCTACAGATGGAATTTTCATGGACCCGTCTAAAATTCAAGCCATAGTGGAGTGGCCTACCCCTAAAAATGTGTCAGAGGTAAGAAGTTTTATGGGATTGGTGGGATATTACCAAAGGTTTGTAAAGGATTTTTCAAAGGTTGCCAACCCCATAACATCTCTCCAATGAAAAGGAAAGAGGTTTGACTAGATAGAAAAATGTGAAGTGGCTTTCCGGCAATTGAAGGAAGCTCTCACCACTGCTCCTATTTTACAAGTACCTGACCCTGAGAAGGAATTTGTAGTTTGGACCGATGCCTCTTTAGAAGGTTTGGGAGGAATTTTAATGTAAGAGGGACATGTAATTGCCTTCGAGTCACGTAAGCTAAAGGACCATGAACTCAATTACCCAACTCATGATTTGGAACTTGCGGCAATCATGCATGCACTCAAAATTTGGAGGCACTATCTTGTGCGACAACCATTCAAGCTATTCACTAACCACAAGGGACTTCAATATTTATTCTCCCAACCTGAGCTAAATGCCCACCAAAGAAGATCGTTGGAGTCGTTGAGCAGCTAAGAGTTTGACATTTCTTATGTAAAAGGGAAGGAAAATCAGGTCGCTGATGCCCTCAGCCGTAGGGCAATCTTGGTAGTAGTCACTTGAGTAAGGTTTAAATTGCAAGAAACCATTAAACAAATGCAAGAAGTGAACCCCTTTTGTTAGCAAATGAAGTTAAGATTGAGTCAAGGGAAGAATAAGCCAGGCTATCACCTAGGAAATGATGGAATGCTTCGATTCCAAGGATGAGTTTTTGTTCCCAAAGAGGGTGATTTGAGAACAAGAATCCTAAATGAGGGCCATAATGTACCCTATCAAGCACATCTCAGAGTGACCAGGTTGTATGCAGACCTAAAATCCCTGTATTTTTGGCCAGGTATGAAGATGGAAGTGGCTAGTTTTGTAGCCAAATACCTTGAGTGCCAACGAGTCAAGGCAGAGCATTATCATCCAGCTGGGGTATTGTACCCACATGACATACCTAGTCACAAATAGTTAGTAGTTTTGATGGATTTTGTGGTGGGCTTTCCCACAACTCGCCTTAATCATGATAGTGTTCTAGTAGTTGTGGACAGGTTGACCAAGGTAACTTATTTTATACTCGACAATGTTAAAGATGATGCTCAAGTTGTGGCAAGAAAATTCATCAAGGAGGTAGTCAGATTGCACGGGGTGCAAGAGGTAATCATTTTGGATAGGGATAAATTATTTACCTCTAGGTTTTGGACCACCCTGATGATAGCACTTGGTACTAAGCTTAATTTCAACATGGCTTACCATCCAAACAGATGGCCAAACAGAAAGAGTCAATCAAATTATGGAGGATATGCTCTGAATGTATGTGATGGACCAACCAACAAAGTGGGAAGATTATTTTCCATTGGTGGAGTTTACGTACAACAAATCCTACCAATCCTCTATTCAGATGGCACCTTTCGAAGCATTATATGGTAGAAAGTGCAGAACACCAATTGGTTGGGAAGGGTTAGATAACCGAGTCAACATTGGTCCGGAGTTACTTCATGAGTATGACCAACAGGTAAAGATTATCAGGGAAAGGTTAAAGGAGTTTCTAGATCGGCAAAAAAGCTATGCAGATGCAAAAAGGACCCCAAGAGAATTTATAATTGGGGACAAGGTGTTTCTTTATGTCAAACCTCAGAAGAGTTCCATAAAATTTGGCAAGGCTGCCAAGTTATCCGCTCGATTTATTGGTCTATTTGATATTATATAGAAGATTAGTCATGTAGCTTATCAACTTGTTCTTCCACCATCTCTATCTCGCATACATAATGTATTTCATGTGTCATTGCTAAAACAATATGTAGCTGATCCCACACATATAATTAATTGGTAGGCCCTGCAGGTAGAAGAAACCTAAGAAATGCACCTAAATCCACTCGCAATTATAGACAGGCGCATCATACATCTATGCAATAGAACCATACAACAAGTTCAGGTACTTTGGGACTAGTATGGTGAGTGAGGATCCACCTGGGAAGATGAAAATATAATTATGCATGAATACCCTCACTCATTTGACTAAGCCAAGTCAACTTAGTCCTAAGGGGGGAAGAATGTCACATCCCTATAAACTCTATGTTTTGCTAAATGCCTAAGGTCCCGATGTAATTTGGACTAAGGCAAAAAAAACTTCATGTTTTGACTATAAACTTACTAAGATAACTGGTATATGTGTGTGTGATGAGTTAACTATGAACATTACAATTTAATAGCCTTGTTAATTAGCGATATTTGGGATGATTGTTGTTCCTTTGATTTTATTATGGATGTCATAGTTTAAATATTTTTAATTTCAAATGGGTTTCATGGTGTATTTATAATGGTGTCTAAGATTTGATACTAACCATGTACTAATGTTTGTGTGTTATGTGAATGAGGAATTTGATTGAGTTTTGTAGGTATAGTGGTGTAAATAATATAGGCTCAATGGTTCAGTCTTGTGACAGATTTGATGCCAAACCCAATTCGCCATTGTGTCCTAGAATTGGATCAAACCTTGTTAAGGGTAGATAGTAGGCATCTCGCTGAATATTGAGCTCATCATGAGGATTGAAGCTTGGCTAGTGAACCAGGTGTGTCCATTTAATAGCTCCATTGAGACGATTTCATTTGAAGTCTCTTCACCACTTACTAGGATTTCATTTTGGTCCAAATAATTGATCACTTTGTTTGTGCGAATTCCTAAACATAAGAATAAAACCTTTAGATATAAATTTAGAATAATCCATTAATGTTTATAAATATGGCAACTAGGGAAAATAAATTAAAAAAATACAAATAACCGAAGACTCTTAAATTAAAATAACATCATTAAATTTTAACTATCTCAAATATAAAGAAATGACCAACATTGTCGGGTAAAATAAATAATGAGGAAAAACCTTACAAATTAAATGTAAGTTGAGAGGCGAATGATGGAAGGATGGGAAGATGAAGGGAAAAAAATTAATGTCAAGAGACAAGTTAATGGCATTTATGAGTAGGGGAATGGCCACGCCATTACTTCGGAATGGCATTTCCCTTCCTTGCCCCATTAATTCATCCCAGTACACCTTGGAGTGTGAGCAAAGACGGATAAAAGCCGAAAATGGAGAGGTCATGGCAAGGTTTTTGCAATGCAGAGAATTTGGGTTAAAGAAATCAGCAGAGAAGGTGGAAGAAAAGGAGTAGCAGGAAGAAGGTTAAAGGTAAATCTGCCCTTGCTGGTAATTATGCTGTAGTATGTTGTAGGGGTTACCATAAATTTTTCTATCATTTCCTACACAAGAAATTGCTTCATGCCATAGCTGATGGGATGGAAATGTAACATTTTTCTTTTGGTAACTTGTAGGAAAATGCAGAAGGGCATAAGGTTTAGCTTCAAACGAATCATTACATCATTATTTTGCTGAGAAATAAATAACTAATTACCTTGGAAGGGAAGAGGGAACCTTTGGATAATGGAATAGAGAGATCCGGATAAATTTTCATTTATTAGCTATAGATTTGTAAAAGAAAGTTTAGTTTAAATCCTCTTTCAAAAATCTGGTCAACTTCTTATTAATGTTTCGCTTCCCTTATTTCCACTGACATTGCTGATTTTATCTCTAGGTATAAAATTGCCAAAATAATGTAGAAATTTACCAAGGTGAGTTGTGGGTTTAAAGTTTAGGAAAAAACATACCAAAAAAAAAAAGAGAATAGGGATTATGGTCTCATATTATATGCAAATACCCCTTTGTTGTCAAAATCTGTATCTATTTCTCCTGCAGATTTTCACACTCAAAAGAAGTAGAAATAAATTCCATAATAATAAAGTGGGTCACTGCTTTTGGGTAGCATAATAGGAAATAAAGAAGAGTTGATGTCTTAACAAAATTTGCCCATATTCTTATTATGTACAGTTGAGTTGCTGTTATAACTAAAAGAAACCTAGATTTTAGAATAACTATCTAAAATTATAAACATAGGGTCAGATCTCTTTTAAAACAAGACCGTCTATGGATTGCACTAAGTTTTAGTTGTCCTCTTATCACTACTATTAGACATGCTAATAGATGTATGGTGACAAACTTCTTCTAACTCTAAATATTGAAGAAACTAGTTTATATGGCTTGGTTACTAGCTAAAGACCCTACATAAAAGTAGAGACTTTGCCTTCATTTTAATCAGAAGCATTCCTCATAAAATGATGCTGCCACAAGAGTAATACAATAGCTCAAATCATGTCCTTTTGGCTAGCATCGGTATCTGCTCTTCCTAATATGTAGCAACTCTATGAGATAGAATGAGATTACTGAGACTATGCTAAAGGTGTTGTTCTATAATAATAATTATAATAATAATAATAATAATAATAAAATGGTATGGACTATCACTCTATTATTTAAAAGGCTTTATATTGTGAGTTTAATAGTTCTAAAAAGTAGGACTGAGATTTCAGTGGATGATTTTACCTATAATATTTTTCCTCTATGGTACAAGTCCTCGAAATATGTAGGTCAGAGTTTACCCTCCACTAATTTTGGGTTAAAAACCAATTAGGAAGGTATCCAAATCTCATAATTAAAATGATGTTTTAATTCAAACCAGCATCTAAGGAGGAACTATGCCCTAGCAGTTAATACTATATAAAAATTTAAATACTATGTGGTCTTCATCAAGTAATGAACTGGTACTAAAGGGAGTAGTGATTGAAACTTGTATTTGTAATTGATATGAATCTGAATCCTTCAGATAGGCATGGGTTAGCTAGAATCAACTTCAAGCACACCATCATACTTCCCTTAATTAGCTGCCAACTAAGCAGAATACTTGTACCTTTGGTTCTTGGATACCAATTTCCCAATAAAATAAGTTATCGCTAAGAAACCGTTGGTTGAAGAAAGCCTTGAGTCACTATCCAATGATTTGGTAGATAGGCAACCACATGTTAGAACTGAGTCCAATATAGGTATGGTTAGCCGACTATCACTAGTACCGTGCAGGTGATGGATGCCTAGTGCTAGTTGTTGTACTTAAGGATTAGTTGGCCTTCACCAGTAGCATGTAGGTGAAGAATGTTAGGGATATCCATAGTATGATATACGAGTGGTTAGCCGACTATCACCAATACCATGCAGGTGACAGATGCCAGGAGCTATCCACCATATCCTTAGGAGTAGAAGGCAGTCATCACTAGCATGGAGGTGACATTGGCCTAGAGCTCCCCACTGTATGATAAGGTCTAGTCGGCCTTCATCATTTCCATGTAGGTGATTAGGCCAGGTGCTGACCCATACCTAGATGGTCAGATGTTGCCAATAGCATGGAGGCGATAGTTGTCTAGATCCATTGACTCAAAAGGTTCAATAAACTGTGGTGTATCTCATTGCCAATAGTGTTAAGATTATACCTTGGTTCTAGCTAGTGTCGGCAATAGGTATTATAGGATGCCTAATAGACATCCTATTTAGATGTCAACTGGATGAGGAGAGAACCTGGGTAGTAGAGGATATATTGTACCACTTTAACTTGTGGCATAGTGCTAAAAGAAATATGTGGCAATGATACTAGTGGTTAGCAGCTAGGATCCCTGAATTTCCTTGGCACCGGGACATCTTCATGGGCAAATAGAAGAGCCTTGGTTGGGGTGGATAAGGCATTCTATTCATGTGGTTGGGATTATCTTACACCCCTCCCCCTTGGGAAATAATCAATGTGGAATCCAAACAGCCCTGTTGCATCTACCATCTCCACCAGCTCCTCATGTGTTAAACCAAGTACTTTCATCTTCTCATTCATGTTCCCATTATTCAGGTTGTGCATTAAATGCTAGGTTGAGGTATTTAGGTGAGCTAATCTCTATAAACCAAGGGCTAATTTTTATGCTAAGAATATGATGCCTGATGTATGATGTAAGATATGCTATTTCATGTATGTAAATCTTGCAGGACTGAATGTATGCAGCAACAACATTAGCTGACTTGGCTTATACTTAAGGTATGAAAATGTTTAACTCCTACATGGATTATAAATACTATCTTAGAAGTCTCACTACTGGTAAAGTTTTCCTTTGTTGAAGGACCCATGAGGGCAATAGAATGATTTAAGTATACGTTTTTAAAAGAATATTGCTGCTGTCCTATTGTTACGAAATGAAATGTTTGTTGCTATAACAAACCATTATTATTTTCTATTGATTGTGAATTCAAGTACATTGATTAATTGTTGTTCTCATAGATAAAAGTCAATTAGAATTATACTGATGGATTTTACAATCTATTATGTTCATAAAAAGTATTTTAATCTTGTGAGTGCATAAAATTTGTATCAGTGCAGAAAATCAGCAAGTTATGAACATTGTGATCTTAAAAAAAAATTGGTAAACATGGTTGTTATTACAAAAATTACAAATAAATGCATTTTCAATTTATATTGAGGAAAGATTCTTATGAATTCTTTTTAATTTGATTTTATCTATTTTTGGCCATTAAAAATAAAGTGGCAATGAGGGAATTAGGGAGATTTGATTTCTTTTCAGATGGGGAGACTAAAATTAGAATATTCCTGAGAGTGTGAAGTTAATGGGATTAATTTCACTTTCCTATTTTAATTTTGAATATGTGTTCTCGAAAGGATGCTCGGTAAGATTTTTGGGGTTCTTAAACATTAAGAACTAGGAGTGAATAGGGATCATTTTGAGGGGAAAAGAAAAAAAGTTTGGTGGAAAAACCAGAAAATTTGCAAAAGGCAGAAATAGGGACTGCAAAAAGGCTCTGATTGATTAGGTATGCAATTTGTTGAATAGTTTTACTAAATGCTATTGAAAGTGAATGAATTTAGAAAGGGATTTAGATCATAATTGTGTTTTGAGATTTATCATGTTTCCATTGTTATGGGTAGCTTTAGAAACTAGTCTGTGTTTTCAATTTGTGATTGAAATGAAATATTGGTCTTGTATATTATCTAGATGTAATAGTTCATATTTTATTTTGGTTTAATTGAGTGGTCTGTACATGTGGTATCAAAGCGTTTTGAGTTTAACACTTAGACCTCGAGTCTTCTATGCTTTAGGTTGTATTGTAGTAATACGAACCTGTTTGATGACCTAAAGTCATTTAGATGCATCAAGTGTTTTGAGGACCCTAGTTTTGGGTCGAAGATTCTATTAAAGAGTTGGGAGCTTGTCGATTCTTAGATGGTTTAGTTTGGAACTAAGTATAATTTTACAGTAAAAATACAAAAATACTGCCATACGGCCATCAAATTTAAGCCCTGGATCGAACTATACAAGAAAGTGTAGGTAAGTATTATGATAACACTAAAAATATCCAAATTTTTATTTTTAACACAACATTTTGATATGCAAACATTGTAGAAAGGCGAAATAATTTTTTTATTTATAAAATGCTGGATAAACTCTTGGACAGACCTTTATAATATATAGAAGATTGCAAATCTGCTTCCCAATTACTCAATTTCACTACTGCTTGCCATTTATTCAAGTTTAACACACTAAAGAAAAATCATCTCCCACAATCAATACTGGCTCAACAATGAAAGCTTATGAATCGACAAAGGTCCACAAACCGCTCTCCTTGTATAGATATCGACCGGATCTTCAGCCGGGCAGCCCGGCAACACACTCCATTCCATGGAGCTCAAATTAAAGCTCATCAGATTCACACTTCCTTTAATCGTAAGCCAAATTTTATCTGATGCAGCAACCATAAAATCTGTTCCATCGGATGACTTGACTGTGTCTTCTAACAAATCCTTTGGAGTGACGGAAATGAGAGACCAACTCTTATTATTCTCTGCTCTTGAATCCAACTCCCATATCCCCACCAAAGTGTGCTTGACCAAATTGCGCTTGATGAAAGGGACGCGGCCCAGTATGTAGGCTTCCCCGGCCTTCTTCTGTAACCTCCCCACCAAAAGAAGCTTTCCACTACACGCCACTAACGAAGGCAGACAAGCGTGGCGGTTCGTACTATGATCATCAGAATCCATCTGTGGAGGCATTTCGATCTCCTTAAACTGAAACTCTCCACAGGCAATGTCATAACAACCCAGATGATGACCATAGTTATTCGTAAAGTAGACAACGCCATTGTTTAGTACGCTCGTCCAAATGTGTCTTCTGGAGAAGCTGGTGATGGGAACGGCGTGGGTGGCAGTGATAGCCGTCCACTTATCTGTACCAGAATTGTACACCAGAGGACACCAATCTGTCGGTGCTTCCACCTGAAAGCCTACAGTAATAATTTCCAAGTGGCCAAACTGGGCAATCAGTTCCACGGCTGTTCCCGCCATCAACATATAGTTCGGCGGAACATTAGGCAATTTTCTTTTCTGTTTAGTTAGGGGATTAAATATCACGTGGTTACGATTCAGCAAATAATCCCAATTAACAAAGAGAAAAAGCCCTGCCGCTGTAGAGCAGAGGTAAAACTCGGTCGATCTCCATTTCTTCCACGGTAAAGGGATTCGAAACCAACGGTTGAGTGCAGTACTAAAGAAGGCGATTCCATGGAAGCCCTGCGTCACAAAATGATGACTCTCATCATTGAAATTGAAAGTATTGTCCAATATTGCCGTGTTCCAGGCTTTGCAAACGCTCTTGGCCGTCATCAATGAGGGCAAAGGAAGTCTTCGCAGAACCTCCTCCACTGCATCGTAATCCAGATCAGGACTATCGTCGTTATTATTATAAGGAAAATCACATGCCTTCTCGAGCGACATGGTGCTGCTGCAGTTGAGGAGGTGATTTCATATCTCTTGTGGAAGGCTATTAGCAAGGTTGAAAAAGGAGAACTCGCGAGCCACCTAGAGCGCCACCGACGGTTGAATTTTCCGTTGAAATTGAAGTTCATGTATACAACTTTGAAACTCCACAGAATACGAATAGTGTGCCGCCTCAACTTCTTCTCCTCAGCACAAACACTAATAGCGAATCCTACCAAATAACGAGTCCTAATAGGTGAGTCTATCTTTTAATAACAAAAAAAAATTATTTTAAAATTTGACTTCTAAGCTATAAATGTAAAAATTTGTATTCTCTTGGATCTCAAGAAAAGTTTCCCCAAACTTATCAGGCTTCAATATGTTGTGG
The DNA here is from genome assembly GCA_027924645.1 of Cunninghamia lanceolata. Taxonomy (NCBI): domain Eukaryota; kingdom Viridiplantae; phylum Streptophyta; class Pinopsida; order Cupressales; family Cupressaceae; genus Cunninghamia; species Cunninghamia lanceolata. Next base: position 19,530,305 of record BSBN01000547.1, read on the forward strand.
GGGACTGGGTCCAAGAAATCTCCATAGAAGGCCCAGAATCTAAGTGCAGAATTTGCAGGGGTCTTGGACATCTCAAATGTATCCCTGATCACTCTGACAAGTCATTTCTCTCAGGGATCCCTCCGCAACCTCCCACAGTGTTGGAAGTGCCGCCCCTTGACAAGAATCCTTCTAAAGAGTTGGAGGTTCGAGAGAAAGGAGTTTTTGTTGTTGGAGCGGAATTCCTTCTAGAGAATCCTCTGCATCCTACCACGATGATGGAAGAGCCGCTCTTGGTTGAGAGTCCCCTCAAAGAGATGGAGTTGTCTGTGGAAGAAGTTTTTGTTGATGAAAGGGAGGTGTGTTCTCACGTTATCGGGACTCACCTAGCCGCTCAGTCAAAAGAGCCCTTAAAGGACTTAGTAGAGGAGGCTGACCATACCTGGTCAGCTGAGGATGGTTATGCAGGCTATTTAAATAATGATATTAATGCTTTCTTGGAGGAAGTCATCCTTAAAATAAGCGAGGATATTTGTGAGGACATAGCCAATGAAGTTTTACTAGAAGATTCTGATCTTGATCTGAAGATGAATTCTTTTTTCCATCAAGCTTCCTTTGGGGTTGAAGGCTAATCAGAACATCACTACTTGCAAGAATAGAGCAGTTTTTCTAGCGGAAGAGATGGCTAATGAGCTTCATTCATTTATTAGCCAAGATATAGAAGGGGAAGAGTTGGATAATTTGATTTCTGGCAAAGGTTTTTCTCCGAGGGGATAGGATCCCTAGATTCATGGTTAAGGGTTGTTTTAGAAGATGCTATCTTCAAAGATGATATTGTTTTTCTTGAGGATGTAAATTAGGTTGAGGTAAATATGCACAACTCCCTTAAGCTAGGAATTTGAGGCATACATATCCTACCCAATTTTCTAGATCAACATTGTAAAAAAGTCAGAAAACGCTTCGTCGGGCCTTGGTAGAAGGGGTCATAAATTAAGAAGTTGCAAGACTGAAGCGGAGATTGTAGCAGGCATTCGAACCACAATTGAAAGTTCCTTAAGATCGAATACAGTGGACTGCTCTCCCCAAGTGAAATTGCACTCATGTTGGTTTTTTGAGGCGATTTGCCTCAGTTTTTGTTCTCTTGTTTGGCATTGATTGGCATGAAGTTTTGAGCATGGCTTTGTTTGGTTTGTCATTTTTTGTCTTTGGGCACAGGGTGGTGCCAAGGCCTCTCTTCACGGGTTTTGATTTGGTTAGCCTTTCGCTTGCCATTTGGTGCCCTTTGCGATGGGTTTTCACAGTCGCCCCTTCCTCATAATTATATTCAGGTCTATCATGAATGTGCGGAGGTGCCAAAAGGATTCTTGGTGGATGTGCAAGTGTTTTGCATTGGAGACGTTTCCGGTTGGGGCCCTGGCAGTTTCACTTTCAATTGATATGCTGACCTGCCCACTATCTGGTGTCTGTTGGTGGTTGTGTTGGCAAAGAAACTGGTGAATGATTGGAGGAGGCGTTGTTGGAGGTTTTTGGTGGAGGTGTTAGAGGTGGCCCGGGTGATGGGCGCGATCTCGGTGGTAGTTTGCGAGGCGGTTGCGGATTGGGTGGTGGTCAAGCTGGTGTTTGAGGCGTTTGGGGTGGTCCGGTGAGTGTGGTGGATAGTTGTGCGAGTGGCCTTAGCAGTGATGTTGGCATGGGTGTTGTTTCGTCCCCCGATTTGTGTGAAGTTTTTTAAATCTCAGCATTTATTGGACGCTCCAATTTTGATTCATTTTATTGTCCTATCCTATTTCCATAACGAGTAGATCCTTGTTAAGTTTGTAGTCTTCTTTTATTTTCTGCCGTTCTTGTTGATGGAAATGGAAATGGATCCTTTTATAGTCTACGATGTTGGGCGACATGTTTTTGGATTTATAGGTGGTTTTGGATCTACAAGTGGCTTATAACATATGAGGTAGTTGGCTTATAACATATGAGACTACCTCATACTCCCAGTATGTAGGAGGCATCTAACTGTGCTTCAAATATAAGGCATACATACACTATCCCCTATTTGGATCTACAGGTGGCTTATAACATATGAGATATGAGGCATACATACCCTACCCCCTTTTTGGATCTACAGGTATAACATATGAGACTACCTCATACTCCCAGTATGCAGGAGGCACCTAACTGTGCTTCAAATATGAGGCATACATACCTATCCCCTATTTGGATCTACATGTGGCTTATAACATATGAGATATGAGGCATACATACCCTACTCCCTTTTTGGATCTATAGGTATAACATATGAGACTACCTCATACTCCCAGTATGCAAGAGTCACCTAACTGTGCTTCAAATATGAGGCATACATACCCTACCCCCTTTTTGGATCTACAGGTGGCTTATAACATATGAGATATGAGGCATACATACCCTAACCCCTTTTTGGATCTACAAGTGGCTTATAACATATAAGACTACCTCATACTTCTAGTATATAGGAGGCACCTAACTGTGCTTCAAATATAAGGCATACATAGCAGGATTTGAACTTGTGACCTTTCTTTCAAGAGGGCAAGTTTTTCACCAACAGGCCAAGTCAAGTTGTATTTCAATGGCAAATTTATTGGGGACTTTTTTTCAACGATTCTATCATGTGGGCCTAGGGCACTAGAAGTGTGTTCGGGCTATGGGTTGAGGCTTTTGTCTCCCCTCTTATTTGTACTTCCCACTCTTTAATATAATTTTCCATATGGGTGGTCTTCCACATTTTTAAAGAAAAAAAAGATCTTCAAATAAAAACAAATCAACAATATAAATAAAATAAATATATTTTAAAATTTTGATATCTTTATATTTTAAAAATAAACAATAACTTTTCTATTAAATAAAATTTAATTAATTCATATTGTTGTGAAAGTAAAATAAAAATACATATTTATTTTGTTTTATATTTAATTATTTTTAATTATGTTTTTAATTTTATAATATTTGTTTTGCTTTATATTTAATTATGTTTGATTATATTTTTAATTTTATATTTTATATTTTAAAAAATACATTTCCATTGTGTTTTGGTTCACATGCCATTAAGATGATTCTGAGTGACACTTTCATGGTCATAGCCCATAGACATCAAGTAAACACAGATATATCATCTATGTTTGTTGTAGTATTATTAGATTTGGGGGAAGAGAAAGTAGTGGTTAGGGAAGTGACGAAAGCTCTAGTGAAACTAAAATGGTGGCTTGTTCTCAAAAAGATTGTGGATGATGTAGTTTTCCGATTTGTTTTCCACCCATATCACAGTAGATGACCCTATATCAACCTATGATATATTGGACCCTAGATTCCATTCATCATCCAAGTTGTGGGGGAAAACGAGGATGCTCTATGGTATACAATAAAATGGGGATTGGGCTTTCTAAAAGTGGTCACTTGAGCAACAATGATTGATGGAGTGGATTGGTCCTTTGCGCTGGAGGAGGCGGGCTCAGAAACTGAGGAGATAGAAGATGTTGTGGATGGCATGGTGGGAGATGCAGTGGCCTAGGAGACTAAATCATGATGCATATAAGATAGGTGTTATGGTTTAAAGCCTTGTAGGTATATAATATATAATATGATGTTCTATATAGGGGAATAGATTAGAATTGACCAGGATAGAAAGGGTATGATAATGCATAGTGAAAGGTGATATTCTATTTGTAAAGGTGATAGCACAAATGCATAATAAATGTGCAATTTTAGAGGAGGAAGAGTGATTAAGCCATCTTTGAATGATTATTTTGAATAGCACAAATGCACAACAAATGTGCAATAAATGGTGCAGTTTTGAATGATTATCTTGTTGAATCTTTTTGCGTTTTAGAGGAGGAAGAGTGATTAATCCATCTTTGAGTAGAATCAACAAAATACACACTAGTTGAGATGAAAGAGAAGATATAGGGGGAGTAAGAGGCAAAAATGTTTGTTAAGAACATGATGGCGAGAATGTAGGAGAAGGCCGCTCAAACCTACTTTACACAAGTGTGGGTTTGCTTCCACAAGCTCCTTAATTCCATGTTCTTTACATCCTAACACATTTCCATTATATCCTTGTTTTTAAAGAATTTTGAATCCATGCCCATACTGCTTCTCTAAGATCGAAGGATGAAGAGAGGTCATATAGCTAGTTTTGTTTTTAGAAGTATGATTATATGTTGAAGAAGAAGGATCATTATTTTTATTACGTTGAGGAGTGTCCATCTTTGTTTCAATCATCCCATGGGGATTGAAATCTAAAAAGGCCACTTCATTACCAAGACATGCATTATAATTAGATAATTCACTTGATCGAGATGATACTTTATCACAAAAGTCTACCATTCTTGTAGGGCAAGGCAGATCTTCATCTATTTTAAAGCTTCCATCATCATTAAATTTAAGTTTAAACTTTGTAGGAGTATGAGATTGTGTTGAGGAAATTGTATTTACCTTCGAGGTCTTAGGGTGTGAGGGTGGGATTTTATATTCACCAACAAAGGAGGGTATAAAATCTAACGAATCCCAATCATCACCAAAAAATACATTCGAAGGACCAACACTATCCTAACCAAGTCTGTTGTTAGTAGCAGAGTGTAGTGTTAAAGAAGGGATCAATCTACTTAAAGGAGTTTGATGTCTCGCTTCTATTTTCAAGCAACTATCTAGAGTCAGATTAGCTTCAATTGTATGTACTTTATTTTCAAAGATGAACTTTACAGAATGATGAAGGGTAGATGGAACTACCCTCATGGCATGAATCCATGGTCTACCAAGAAGAAGATTGTATGAAAGAGAATTCAGCATGACATTGATAAGGATAGGCAATGTCTTAGGTCTAGCCATACGAGGTAATGCAATAGTACCAAATAATTGTCTACCAAAATGATCAAAGCCACAAATGTTGAGTTTATCATCTGATTGAATTACAAATGTATCAATATCAAGTTTATGTAATAAATCTTTTCCACAAAAATTAAGACCTGATCCACCATCAATCATAGTGTGTCTTATCCTTTTTCTATTCAAGATCATGGATATCATAAGAGGCTCATTTTCTTGTTGAACTTATATAGGAGGTAATTTAAATTGTTGAAATGATATATCGAATGATGTCACCTACATACATCTAAACAAAGATGCTACATAATCTAGATGAACAACAGGTGGAACACTCACCTTTTGTAGAGCCTCATGGACCATTTCATGGTATGTAGGTGATGTTTGTATTAAATACCATAGAGAGATCTTAGCCAGAGTAACACAGAGTTGCTCAACAAGATCATATTCTTTGCCAAAATGCAGAGGAAGAGGAGGTGCTTGAGGTAGGATAGGTTGAGAAGGTGGAAGAGAAACAGGTGCATACGATGCTTGATTACTTTTATTGCACGTGTTATATGTGTGAGCAATCATGTGTTGCTGCGACACGTCTTGAACACCTTGATTTCTTTGAGTAATTTACTTTTCATAATTTAGAATGTAACCTGGGGGATGAGGTGGTGTTGGATCACCTTGGACCATAATATTAGGTGCCTCATGTACAATGATTTTAGGAACATTAGCACACTTATTCACCATCCCCATGGTGGGTGGAATAAGTCTATTAATGATGATTGAATTGACATTTTTTTTTATGAGTAAGCTCAACATCCATCCTCAAGGAATTTAATGTGAGAGACCTCTCTTCATCCACTAATGCTTCATCTCTTAAATGGAGAGCATTGGAATGAAGGGAGGGTAAAGTGTTGTTAAGAAAATTGTTGATGATTGTATCTTTGGTGATGTCCAAGGGGTTTGAACATGTAACCAAAGAAAAACTATCCATGTTTTTTGCATCCTTAATGATGTCTAAGATACTTGGACATTTGACCAAAGAAGGAAGATCAAGGGTCTTCACTTCCTTAGTGATATTCAAGATGCTTGCACATTCAACTAAAGGAGGAATATCAATAGGATGACTCATGGAATCATCATGTACTATGGTAGAAGTAGAAATAGTATGTTCAACTTTATCTACGATCTCACCCTCTTTCACCAAAATGTCTTCATCTTTGGAAGAGGGATCCAAAGCATAGGATGAAGTATGAAAAGATAGGTCATCATCATATCCTTTAGGGATCAAATCCAAGGCATTATCATGATTTGTAGTAGTGGAAGAGGATTTATCATCATCATGAGATATACCATGCATAGGCACTATGTTATCTAAAATGTGAGGATGCATATTAATGAATTTAGCAAAAATTTCAAAATCCATGATATGTGCATTTAAAGATTTCAAACAAGAAGAATCCATAATGAAATGTCTTGTTTACCAGGTACAACCAATATTGCAATAAGATTGCAATTAAAGACCTACAAGTGCAAGAGAAGTCAGGTCTTCCAAAAATTGTGGTATCCTTGGTAACCACAACAACTAAGTCTTGCAAATGTAAGATGTGTAGTATGTACAAAAGAAGTTCTTAAATGATGTATCTACTTGAATGCAATAATGATTTACAACACTATTCTTTGATAAAGATGCACTAAATGCAAGACTAGCTAGGGCTTTTTATTTTAGATTGAAGATTGTGCAGAAAATATATTCAAAAGGGTTAAAGATGTAGTACAACCTAGTAGCCAAGGAGGCCACTCCAAATATCCCACCTACAACCTATATAATCTAAAAACCCAAGTCTATTACATATTAATCATCTTGTCAAAATAGGATCAAAATAAAAAGTATATAATAGAGTGTCCCAACATCCTACTATCAACTTTTACAAATAACAACATTATAAGCTCAAGTACAAAATATATGACTATCACATGTTATGTCTCTTAATCTTGTTACATTGTTTCAACCTTGTTGTATGTTGCCTTGGCTTATTCCCTGTTCATGTTCTCTTCTTCATCATCAATTTGCATTCCTAAGCTTCTGATTTGTTGTTCTTGATTGCCCTCTATGCCCTACAAGTAGCCTCCAAAGTAGTAACCTTGACTGTCATCTATTTATGCTCCCCAATCTTCTTCTATTTCCTTTGTGTTGTTCTTGTTTTCCTTCTCCTGATTGATAAGGATGTGATATTTATGTGCCTTGATGTATTCTCTATTATCACTGTCCTTAAATGAGTCTACTCCTTGAACTCTACCACTAGGAAGGATAGCTCTCACCTAACCATTGTTAGCACTGTAGTTCTGGAATGTCGTTTCAAGGTATCTGTGAATGTCATCTCGCATTCTTTCAATTTGATGTTGTATGCAGTACTTAACTTGGAAGTCTTTGTGATCCATGTTAAACGTTTCCTCATACCTCCTCCAGTCATGTGTCCAATGAGGTATTTGTTGAATGTCTTCTTTGTATATCATTGCACCACCTTATACTATCTCATTGAGCTTATCCATTGTCACCTCCAAAGTAACCACCACCTGTTCAGTCAATTTAAAATTTTTGAGTCTTTGGAAAGCCTCAGTGAGAACTCTCTTTTTACCTTGGAATTTTTCCTCATTTCTCATTATCCATAGGAACCACAATATTTTAGTAGACAGGACAAGCCAAACATGTTAGACTTTTCACACTAGTAGAAAAATAGAAATAAATGACTAAATAAACTACCCAAAATTGGTCATGTGACCAGTAGTTTGGTCACGTGATCATTGGTAGTTTATTTCCAGTCATTTATCTCACTACCAAATTTATGACCAAACAAATTTTAGTCATTAATTTGGAAGAATATTTAGTCATCAATTTGGTAGTATATTTAGTCATCAATTTGGTAGTATATTTGGTAATTTGTTGTTAGGGTTAGCTAGCAAAAGATATCAATTAATGACTAAATTTGGTGCTACCCCTAGACCCCATAGGAATTTGGGGGGAAACAACACCAATAAAGTGGGATAAATTTAACCTCCGAGTCTGATTAGGCTCCATATAACAACATTTGGTAGTATATTTAGTCATGAATTTGGTGGTATATTTAGTCATTAATTTAGTCATTGATTGTTGTTAACTGGTCATTTATTTAGTCATTGTAATCATTAATTTGGTAGTATATTTAGTCATTAATTTCGTAGTATATTTAGTCATCAATTTGGTAGTATATTCAGTCATCAATTTGGTAATATATTTAGTAATTAATTTAGTCATTGATTGTTGTTAACTGGTCATTTATTTAGTCATGGTAGTCATTTTTATTTACTAGTTTCCATTAATTGGTAGTAAATTTAGTCATGATATGAATAATTTATTAAATGCCATAAATTTTATAATGCAAAAAAAACATATTATTAAATTTGAATTAAAACATAAAAGCAAATAAAAAAAATACATATACGAACAAGCTACAACATGCTAGAATTAAAAGATTGATTCAACATCATGATAAAGAAAGGTAATCTACAATAAAAAAAATATAGTGCAAATATATATATCAATTTATAAGATATCAAAATTGTCTAAGAGTATATATATAAATATAATAAAAAATGTCAAATTTGTCTAAGAGTTTCAAACTCTTTGAAATACACCATGAAAATTAAGATCCCTAAACAACACATTCAAAATACTCCATAAAGCAGTGGGCCAAGATGTCTAACAACTAGTACATGATAAACATCAACCATGCCATTTTTTGCAAATATTCTAGTGGCCACCATGTGAAGGTTCCTTCTTTCTCTTTTAGATGGACAGCTCCATCTATTTTGTCTTCATAAGCAAGGCGTATGTTACTCATGACCTTTAAAATATTTACATTTGTATCTCTTGTTCCTTTCAATTTGACTCCATTTATAATAGATAGTGAGTGAATCCACCCAATGCCCATAGGTACACCATCAAACGGATCTAACACCTTAACTTTATCCCCTTCTTGGAGTTTATCAATACATTTCTGCAAAAAACAAAAAAAATACACATTATATTGAAATACATAATAATTATTACAGAGGTAATGATTATCCTTATTTACATAATAAAACAACCATTACTTATGTTGGAACAAAATTTTAAAACCCTAAAACTTTGTTAATTCCCGCCATTATTCCAAATAAACTATTCTCACAATGTTATTTTAATTTTTCATTTGAAACAATAAATGTGATCGGCTTATATCCTAGCCTTAATAATCCCATGACATCCCACTGATACCCAAAAGGAATAAAATCATTAAAGTTAACCCAAAAAAATTCCTTAAATAAAAAGTCCATACAAAGGGATATCATTGGGAGAATGCTTTGTTGAGAGGACACAACGTAGTGTCTCTTCGATAGCTTGAAGTAGTAAATAAACCTCGTTTTGCATGTAAGGTTGATGTCAGAAAAATTAAAGAGAATAAAACATTTCGAGGAGACTAAAGGGTATTAGGATGACTTGATCGCATATCTCTTCAATATCCCAATAATACCAAACAAATCGATGGGACCAATGCATATCGATGTGACACCTAAATGTGTCACACTGATACAACGATATCTATCAATAAAAGCATATTGGGGGGACTCAAAGATATCAAAGTGAGATAATTTTAGGTCCTGCTGATACACCGATAATGCTTATTAAAGGGCATTTTGAAGGAAGTTGATAAATAAAAGGGGCCATATAACACAAAAGATATCGATATCCGAAGTCATTTCGATAACCTGAAGAATGATGAAAAAATGTCGAAGAAAGAAAAAGCGACCATCCTGATAAATCAGTGACATGACTATTTGACATGAATTAGACAGCTCATGTTTGAAATAATTAATTATTTTTGCATAAGATATTGAATTTGCCACGGATATGCCATCAATGAGCCAGAGCTGAAAGAAGTGATTTCTAAAAGATTTTTTAGGAGACGGAGAAAATTGGGGAGCTTAGAGATTGGAAATGGTAAAGTTGCAAATCAGGGGAAGGTTGTTCAAGTAAGTACTTCAAACCTAAATTTGAATTTATAGAGAATTGTGGAACTCATAAACACATAAAACTATGGAAATTAAGAATGAAAACCCTAAGAAAATGCAGAAAACTGAGGATACAACTTTAAACCAAGACCTAATAGAACAATGCCTGGGGTCTGGATAAAGGTCCAAAAGAAATGGTCAACTAAATCCACATGCTGAGAAATTGGAGGATGCTAATAGACATGTAGGGGATTCATGGACCCCTATAAGGTGATATGACCTGTTCACGTACCATTATAGGAAAATGCACAAACACAAACCAATCTCAAATCCTTGGAAGTTAAATTTGGGGAAATTAGTAGTCCCCAATGTGTTTCTAAATATAGAACTACTTAAAATGTTGGCAGATCATTCTAATCCACAAGCTCATATGATTGAGCTTAAAGATGGGTCTAGGTTTATTCCTATTGCCCAAGATTATATATCAATGGTCTTTCAATTAGATTCAAGCTTTGATATGGTATTCAGGATTAAGGACTTATTGAATGAGTATCAAAATCTGAGTAACACCTATAAAAGGTGGAGGCTACCATTTCATAGACCTAGGGATGAAAACAATTAGCTCAGAGTGTTCTTAGGGGTTGAGGATCCCCCTTATTTGGTTGAACTGTTTGAACCATATTTCAGATATAGTTATTACTTAGTCTGTCAGGTATTAGGTGTGGATGCCCCTAAGTTTATGGATATATCACCAATGGTTCTAGCTACAGATATACAAAGCCCTGATGCCAGAACATCTGATTATACTAAATATCTCTTGAATCATCTTCACAATGATTTAAAGGCTATAAAGAATAATAAGAAAGGCTTTAGATTTATGCATTATTCCTTATTTATGCATCTGGTTTTATATGAAGGTAAAAACATGGGCCTATGGGATGAATCTCTCAAGGTTAGACATCTAGATAAAAATTGAGACATTAAGCCAGTACAAATGTGGACTACCTTTTGGGATATCAGGTGTGATAGGTCACATTATTTGTATTTCGAAGAGTATTATGTAAAGCATTTATACGTTAAATTTGGTTATCCATGCAATTACAATTTGTCACCCAATATACAAAGATTTCTCAAGCCAAAGGATATGGATAAGAACAAAAAGATCAATCACAATTGGGGTGATTAGTACACATATATGGACTGCACAAATATCAGAATTTTTGGGTATGAAGGAGCACCATTTATACTCCCGAAGACTTGCCCTCATAGAATTGCATATCTGGAAATTGTTAGGCAATTATCTTCATCGAATTTCATGCATTTGAAGAGACACAATAAGAAATCCTTTATGCCAGGCAACCTGTGTTTTGGAGATTTTACTACTTTTTCTAAGAAAGGATATGAAGAAATTGAAAAGTGATTAGATTACTTTGGGATGCCTAAAGGAAATGCTAGGAAAAATTTTGACCCTGAGCATTTCATCAATCATGTCAGTACAAGTCAAAAGTTGAAAAGGTATCAACATGTACTATTCGTGGATGAGTATTTAATTAGAAATGGTGATGAAGCTTCTGCTATTGAGAGGAGAGAATGTTATCTAAGGCTTGGAGGGTAGCCCAAAACCCCAACTATAAGGGAGCTTTTCTAGAAATTATTGATCCCATAGACATATTGAACATGTTAGTTTTAAAGGCACCAGAATTGATTATGGATGTCCCACCTAAGATCTTTGAAAGAAGAGGCAGAAATATCAGGGAAACACAAGCTAGATATGAGGCTCCTCTGAGTCATCTTTCTCCTCAACCTGCACCTAATATTTGTCGTTCTATGGATACTAGCATTGCAGATGATGAGGAACTTGAGGGCGAGGATGAAAATGTACATGGTTTGAAACTTGTGATTGATAGCTATGAGCCACCTATGGATAGAGAAGCAAATGATATAGAATCCCCTGATGAACTATTAGAAGATATGAGACACCTAGCTAGCAAAAAGTTTGTCTCAAATAAAGACCTTATAAAAACCCTTGAGTTTAAAGCGTTTCTTTATGAATTCAAAGACAGACAGGCCAGAGAGAAGATGAAAGATATTTCCCCTAAGATACAAGATGAGAGATTACATCAACTTCAAATTGAAATTGATAAAGCAATGAATGACATGACTCTAGAAAAGGGAAGAAATCTACTAGAAGAAGCAAGGGTGATGATAGTCCCAATTTGGGATATGACCTCATCCATTGTTTTTGATACCTTCAAAAGACATCAAGATAAGAAGATGCAGTTAAGTATTGAAGCTTTGGATAAAATCTGGAAAGGTTCTAGGTATGACCCTGATAAGGCAACTCTACTGATATGGGCAATTTACCCCTCACATCAGAGGTGTCAAATCATTGATGATCCAAACAAAGCATTTGGTCATCTCGTAATATAGAGAGTTGAAGATACTAACCTAATGGATACAAATGACCTGAATATCATTGTTGGCAAATTTACAAAAGCCTAGATAGAGAAACTAGTCGGGAATAACAATGCATATATAGCAGAAAATGAAAAATGTATAAGGATAAAATATCATCATCCACTAATTGGTTGTCTTATCAAGAGCTAGATAAAGAGGTGATGGAAGCCATAACAAATAAAAATTATTGGAAAGTTAAAGTAGAAAAATTTCAAAAGAAAAGTGATAAACTGGAAAGTGACATAAAAGTTGTTAAGTATCAGATGGATTCTCAATTGATGAAAAGAAGATTTGAGGAGATAATGAAACACAGTGATCAAGTATGGGACTTACATAAAAGAACCCATAATTCTTATCAAGAACATAGAAGATTGCATCTCAAATTGCTTGAAAAGAAAGAAGAACTAAAAGCCAAAGAGCAAGCACTCAAGGAATGGAGTGGACTAATCATTGAACATGAAAGGTTTATTACAATATTGTCAGATGATATTGGTGATTTTGATCTACATGGGGATCTAGCATTTCCCAATTTCTTCAATAATGAGGGTAATATATGGGATAAATATCTATGGAAAGATGAGTTGGTCCAGTTATACCCATATCTTTGGAGAAAGCCAACAATGAAGACAAAGTGATAGAGAATGTTCATAAACAGGTGGACAAATTCAGGCTAGAATCTATCATGGAAGAAATAATTTCCATTGATACTTGTATATCTCAGGAATACATCAATCACATTGCCAAGGTAAACCTATTTATTGCTAGAACAGTGTGAAAAGAAGCATGGAAGATTGGTTCAACAACTATTCTTGGTTCAACAACTTCCATTAGACATTGATTTGTATCCACCATAAAATAGATTTCATTCTTGTATTTCTCAACCACAAATGCAGGAATTCTATCCCTTGACTACATCATGTTCTGAAAATTCTTGAAAATTTCCTAAAGAGCAGCCCTTTGAGCTTTGGAATCTCCAATGTTGTTCAAGTGATCTCTTATCTGTAAAGCAACAAGTTTATCATTGGTCCAACACATGCTTTTCTTTCCGGATAACTCATTCATGAAATAGAAGAATAGACACAAGACTAGTGTACCATATTTGAAAGTGTTCTTTTTATCCTTCTTGACTTTATTTAAATTTTCAATCAATTGTTTCTATAGCAACTCACACAAGTCATAATCAAGATTTTTTCTCAACATCTGATAGGTTGCATAAATAGTTATACCAGATATAGAATTTTCCCTGATGGAATGGTATATCTTATATCCAATCACCATTGAAGCAAATTTGACATCCGAATCAGTGATGTCATTTATAGTCATTTCCCTTTTGTCAAACCTTGAACCGGTAGCATCAGTTACAGTTTGATTATTTACTGATTTCAACATGGGCAATCCACCAAATGAGTTTAACCATGTCACGGCCTTGATGGTGTCCTTGGTGATATTGAAAGGTTTCATTAGCCACATAAATTCATCATGCATTTGGCTTAAGACATACTGGACCCATTCATCTTCATCAAAGGATGGAAACCCTATAATTTGAATAAAATGTTTATCATGCAGAGCCTTATATTCAGGTTCAAGACCATGAATTTCATCCCTTAGATGATTCTTGAACAAATCTACTAACTTTGAGTCTCCAAATTCATCTATGCTTGCATGAATATTAGGCCCTAATATCTTTTTCTTCACAGAATTAGGGTTAGCTGTCGAATTCATTCTTTGCCCTTCAAATCTCTAGAATTTTAGATCAGATGCTCTTCTCCTTGTTCTCTTCGAATGCAAAGTGATTCAAGTGGTTGAAGGAGTGTCATCATTGTAATAAATTCTCTGCCCTAATACATCTGGTTACTCTGTTTATGTATGTAGTCATTCTTCAATTGCTCCATAATTAATCACATTTGCTTCAAAAGATCTGCAATAGGCTTCTCTATCTTTTATTCATCGTGCTAGATTCAAGCACCCACTTACTGGCTAGGGGAATTTGATTTTTAATGTAGCTCCCCCTAAGCTATAGCTCCCATTTTAGTTCCCTAAGAAATTCTAAGCACCGGATTCCGGTGCGGATCCATCATCATCATTTCTTACACTTTTCTTCACCCATGTCTTGTTCATTTCATTCTGGATCTCAGTTACATCAACTTTGCCCTTGCCTTTGTCTTGTCTCTGCTCATCCGGTTTTCTTTTCACTGGACCTCTTTCATTATTCCTACTTCTATAGAATCTTGCAATATGATCGGATCGATTACAATTGAAGCACACAACATTTCTTTGCCCATTTGATTGATTTCCTCCTGATATGCACTAATTAGCCATATGTCCAAATCTGTTGCATGCAAAGCATTTGCCATTGAAAGAATTGCCATTTCCTTTATTGTTAGGGTTATTCATTATCATACTTCTGCATTTATTAGATTTATGACCATACCTCTTACACTTGGAGCATTGACCGAAGAAGGATGGACCACTTTGATTTACTCTACTTTTGCACTGAGTTGCTCTATGACCAAATTTATTGCTATTGAAACAATTTCCATTGAAAGATGGATACCTTTGAGCCTTGGGTTGTCTTACTGGAGGTCTTCTAGGTCTGTTTCTCCCATTCCTTGATTGAGAATTTCTATGTCCAGATCCAGAGTTTTCACCTTTGTCATATCCAAGACCAATTTTATCATTAACCTTCTTTTGACTCTCAAGAAGCACCTCAAGTTTATCTGAACTTATTTTGAACTTTTCTTTGTACTCATTTGTAGTTTCTAGGTCATGTCTGAGAATAACAATTTGTCTCTCAAGTTCTTGTTCATTTTCCCTGGATTCTTGTAGATTTGATTCTAAGTGGCCAATTATTCTGTCTAATCTACAACATTCTTCTATTCTTTCTTTCAAACTCTAATTTATGTTTTCTTCATTTTTCTTCCTTTCCTCAATTTCCTTGGTTAGCATCATTATTCCAGATTCCATTTCATGTTTTAGGACAACAATTTATTTTTCCAACTTCTCACATTCCTTGGTTTTCTCCTTTAGATTTTCATCCATGCCATTGTCTTCATTCCGATCTGCTAACTAGTGAAGTAGCTCCCTCCTTTTTTCATTGGATTTTCTCAGTTGACTTTTAAAGGTGTTATTGAAATCATCAGCATCTTTAAGGTTCTCTTTTAGTTCTTTGATTTTAGATCTGGACTGACTAAGATCTTCTACAGCAAGTTGAAGTTATTCATTGAGACCATTGGAATACTTGTATGAATCCATTGAAATACCTTCCCGGATCTTCCTCAAGATGTTCAACTTCTTCCAAGGAACCTTTCTTTGATACCAATTGTTCAAATTAGGGTAGACAATTGAGAGGGGGGTGAATCAGTTGTCTCAAAACTTTAACAATTTATGCTCTTAATCTTCTTTACCACTTATTAACAGATTAATGATGTAACCATGAAAGCATGAATCAACAACACATAAGAAAAAATAAAATCAATGCACATAACACCAGTATTTTTACGTGGAAACTCGATTAAGGGAAAAACCATGGTGGGGGTTAACCCACAAGAAATTATACTCTATTAAAAGTATTACAAATAAGGAAAGCACATGCCTTCAAGGCTCACTGCCTAGAGCTCACTGCTCAAAGAGGCTCATTTCCTATAGTAATGATTACAAGAGAATTACAGAATGTTTGAACTGATGAATAGCATCTACCAATGCAAAATTTTAGTTCTGGTTAAGCACAGAATACTGATCCTACACACTTCATCCTTACTCTGCCTTGTTTCACTCTTTGACCATAATCTGAGTTTAGATCTTTTCCTCCGCACTTCTTCCTGCCCTTTTTCACACTTACTCCATCATCATATCACTATCACACCAAAAATCACTCAAATCCATTGGCTATATATATCCGCATCAAGAAATTCAATCAACTGTAGTCGGCTTCAAGAAAACTTAGAACATTTATTAAGAACTCTGCCCTTTCGGCTGAATCCATGTACAAACAACAACGTGGACCAAAGACTTGTGTTCTCAAATCA
Organism: Cunninghamia lanceolata; assembly: GCA_027924645.1. Classification (NCBI taxonomy): domain Eukaryota; kingdom Viridiplantae; phylum Streptophyta; class Pinopsida; order Cupressales; family Cupressaceae; genus Cunninghamia; species Cunninghamia lanceolata. The sequence continues at coordinate 19,546,636 of BSBN01000547.1, forward strand.
TTAATCATGTCAGCCAATACCACTGATTATCACAAATCATTTAACCAACAAATTTTCTTCATCCAGACCAAGATCATATACTAGGTCAACCTGTTCTTCTTCTGACTGTACTGACTAACTGGAACCCGGTACTCAGATGCTTATAACTTTTGAATCCTTCATCACCAGAGGATAAATTTTTGGATTTAGATAATTCTGACAATCTTTATCACTCCCTCAAATCCACATCAAACTGTGTTTTACCACCTGAGAGATCGAGACCAAGATGCTAGACCCTGTCACATGCTTTGTTTCTGACTACCCGAACTTAGAAAAATCTTCACTCTAACTTCTAGTAAGATCTATTGATGTAAATGCGGATGTGTAAGATGTATTTAGTTGCCATCAATGACAACATCTGACATGCCTAGCAGTGTCTCTTGCCAATAGTTTTGACACGGAGAAGGAGAGGAATGATATTCTAGAGTTCGTGAAATGGGAGAATGGGAGGTTTTTGCTTCAATAGGACCTAGACACATTTTTCTACCTCAGATGTAGGAGCAAAAATTACTTTGTGTCCTCATGTTGATGACCTCCTCCAATTTTGCAAAAGAGATTGACACCAAGGAAGAATAAGGAAGGTTTAGGAGAAGAAACCTCTTGTTGAGCCTCCCAAAGCACCTAGGCTAGATAAAAATCCACCCCCCAGGGCCTCTACCCCATCTCCAATACAACCTTGCCTATAGATGAAAAAATTAAATTTCTGAATGGGTTGTGGTCCCATATTGGAATGGATGTTGCGAGCCCCCAAGTCAAATCAACCAATCTACTTCAAAATTGTTGAATCAAGGCACCAGGACCAAGGGGAATAAAAAAAGACCGAAAATTAGATAAGGAAAAAAGGGAGGAAGAAGCACTATGTGTAAAATAGATGTCCATCAAAACCTATTTGTTGAGATCCAAGGGAGGAGTCCCTTCCCTTGGAAAACAATGAAGATACTCACATGGAATTTAATGCCCCTAACAAAAGTCACTCGATCAAGTGTCATTTAAGCACACAGTTGATCGAATGTGTCTTGCTGCAAGAAATGAAGCTAAAAAATAATGAAGCAAATTTGTTCATCAAGCACTACAAAGCTTGATCAGATTTTTCACATAATGTCTTGGCACATCTAATGGGCTTGGCCTTATGTGGAAATCAATAAAAATCTATGTGGAGATCCCCCACTCAGCCACAAACTGGCAAATAGTGAAGGTGCAAAGTTTTAATTTTGATTTAAAATTCAACATTATTAATGTTTATGGTCCCTCTAAACTAGCAGATAAAAGGACTCTTTGGATTGAAATTGAAAATGAATTAAATAAATTAGATCACAAAAATGTTTTTATTGGTGGTGATTCTAATGCTATTCTACATAGCTTGAAGAAGCTAAGGCGATTGGTCGAGCTTCTCAATATCAAACAAATTTTACATACTTTTTTGTACATAATGGTCTAATAGATATAACTCTGATGAACAATCCTTTCACATGGTCAAACAAATGATCGAGTTTCACCAACATAGTGAAGCGACTAGACAGATTTATCCTCTCTCCTGATTGAAGACATCTTCCCTCATTACCAGTATCACAAATCTACCCTATATCTCTATCAAACCATTTTCTGATGATGCTAAATTTGCTGGAAGATTTCCCTCCAATATAAATTTAGTTTAGATTCGATAAAATGTGGTTGCGCAGCGAGGATATCATGGGTTTATTAGAGAGCTAGTGGAATGAATCTATAAATTGTGAATGTTCTAGAATGTTTATATTTTGTAAAAAACTGCAACATATTAAAGAAAGGCTCAAGACTTGGAATAAGGTTACATTCAAGAAAAAAGTTCAAGAGAAATAAAGAATTGAAGGAGAATTGGAGTTGTTGAACCAAAAGATAATTGTTTTTTATTAAGTTAAGTTGGGAAAGGGTCCCAGGCCCATACAAAATGCAGATTAGAAAAAAAAAGCATAGAACAACATAACACCTCCTTGATAATAACCCAACAAGGCCAGGGAGCCATCAGAAAAACAAAAAAAAAAGTCTTACTGTTTCATGAACAAGTACCCAAAAAACCACCCATAAGAGTATGCAGCACCATCCCTAATAATAACCCTTGAAGGACCAAGGATGCATAACCAAAACCCAAAATAAAAAGTACATCATCTAGTAGCATACAGTCTAAGGATCCTGATAATAACCTTAATGGCCAGGATATAGAGTAATAGAGTCAAACAGACTAAAAATAGCAACAGAATAGCTTGAAGATGTAAGCATAAACAAAAAGATAAACTAGAACTTATGATTACCCAAATCATCCTTCATTTTATGTAGTACCTCCTCCCAAGAAGTATGATCTCTATCAACGTTATAACTCTTATATTTTTCATTGTTCATATCATGTATGTGTTTTCTCTTTTCAAGCTAAGTCTTGGTTTTATTGACTTCCTCCATAGTAGAGTTCATAATGCTATTTTTCACCTTTACCAAGTCCTTCATACCTTTCTCTAGCTTATCTATCTTGAATTGGAACATGTTGCACATGCCATACATGTTTGTCCAGCTCTCATGGTACGTTGTGCAGTTGACCCTCTTGTTAAAAAATCCCTCTAATTTATCCATCCTTTCAGCCAGTTTCTATAGTTCCTCATTGCCATGGGTAATTTTGTTTTGATCAAGACTATTATTATGTACTGTAAAAGTTCCTATATCAGTTTGCAGATCCTCACCATAGGTACCCTCCATAGCATTAGTGTTTAAGTTTTCATTACAAATAAATTGTTCTTGGTTGTCAACCTCAAAGTTTGTCGTATTCCCTTACATCTCTCCCTATTCATCAGCCTCACCCTCCTCCCAATTAGCATCATCTAAACCCTCATAGCCATTATCTTGGTCCTCATCCCCTTCTATATTTTCCTCTCTATCAGTTTCCTCCTCTAGATCTTCTTCAAAATCAGACATAATTTCTTCTACATATGTTTCCTTAGAAGTGTTTTTACCAATTTTTTCTTTCACTTTGGCGAGTCTAGTAGACCTCCTTTTTGGGCCAACACTATCTATGCATTCTCCTAATGACAATGTAGCCTGTGCAAAAGCACTTAAGGAAAGGAAAACCTAAAACTGAAGTAAAGTAGAACAATATGTGCAAGACCTCATACCAACCTTAATGGTAAGGTTTGAGATGGATCCCATTAACTGAAATGGGTAGAATTTCACCGTCTAGCTTTAAAAGAATGAAGGCATTTGCTTGCTTGTTGTTGATGATGATGTAAGGCCCCCTCTAAAGTAGATCAAACTTGGTGTGGCCTCCAAGTTTGGCTCAATCTACATCCCATTTCAGGACAAGATCACCTTCCTTGAAGATCTAGACCTTGGCCTTTTTGTCAAAATATATTTTGGTCTACATCTGATGTTCTTCTAATGCGATCATGGCTGACTATCTTTGTTCTTCTAGTTCAATCAATTCAGCCATCCTAACAGACCTTGCATCCTCTCCTTTCAACTCCAATTGATGAGCCAAATCCAATACAAGAAGCTCTATGGATATAGGTAATCTAGCCTCTCTTCCATACATAAGAACAAAAGGAGAGTTCCCAATGGCTCTCTTGTATGTGATTCTATCAGCCCAAAGAGCTAATATGATCTTATTACATGTCATTGTCTCTAGTTTGTCTCCATGGTCCTCTTCAGAATCTTAATCAGGTTATTATTGGTGGATTCAGCTAACCCATTACCTTGAGGGTAATAATTGGATGAAGTCTTCAAGAACACATTGTACTTAAGAGCCCAATTAGTAATCCTAAAACTAGTGAATGCTTTTGCATTATCAAAAATAATAGTATGAGGAGCCTCAAACATTGTCATGATTTCTTCCAAGAAATCCATAATAGATGACTCGGTGGCTTCCTTGAGTGGGCTGCTTCAACCCCCCTAGTGAAGTAATCTGTTGCAGTCAAAACCCACTTATGACAAGCACTAGAAGAGGGATTTATCAGGTTGATGAAGTCTAATCCCCACTGTGAAAAGGGTTGATCAACTTAAATAGAGTGGAGTGGAAGTGTTGCTAATCTTTTCTTTCCAGCAAAGACAACACACTCTTTGCATCTTCTTACCCACACATGGGCATCATTGAATAATGTGGGCCAAAAGTAACATGCCCTCATTATTTTCATTGTTGCAACTCTAGCAGAGAAATGGCCACTAGCTGGGCCAGCATGAAACTCACCAAGGATTCTCTGAACTTGATCTTCTTCTATTCATCTTAGTAAGACTCCATCCAAGCTTCTCTTGAAGAGAACACCATCTACCAAAGCATAAGGGATAGACTGCAACCTGAAATGTCTTCTTTTGGTTTTATCTAATCCATAGGGGTACTTACCAGTGGATAGGAACCTATCCATATTTGTTGTCCAAGAACTCATAACCGATGGTTTAGCTATAGGTTCCTCCTCATTCAAATGGTAGGATGAATTCACCTCATCTACTGATATCTAAGCTAGTTTTTCACACAATCCTATGACTCTAATCAGCTTAGTAGCTTTGATGATCACATCATATTCTAGGATCTTAGTGACCCAACTGGCTTTCTTTTCACTAATCTCAATCCCCATTATGTAATCCCTCACACTAAGATGAGAAACCAAAACTTTGATATGGTTATTTTCCAGCATATATCTAAATTTTTTTAAAGCTCTAACAATGGCAAATACCTTCTTATCCATGGGGTTGTATCTGACCTCATAGTTCTTCAAGGTTTAACTGAAGAAAGTCAAAGGCTATTCCATTCCTTGTTCATTCTATTGCATCAAGACAGCGGCAATACTATTCTCTCCTCCATATGCATAAGGGACAAAATCCTTCTCATAATTTGGGTTCATGAGAGTAGGTGCATGGGCAATTTCTTCCTTGATCTTCTCAAAACCATCCTTCCTTCCTTAGTCCATCTGAAGACTACATCCTTCTTAAGAATAAGGGTCAGAGGCTTCACCAAGCTAGCGTAATTAGGAATAAACTTCCTAACAAAGTTGATTTTCCCTAGAAAAGATTGTAAGGCCCTTTTGTGAGTAGGCAGTGGAAGAGAAATTAGAGCAGACATCCTATCAGGGTCTATAGATATTCCATCCTCAAACACTATGTGGCCCAAAATCTTACCTTGGGAAATAGCAAAAATACATTTCTTAGGGTTCAAAGAGACCCCAAACTCTCTACATCTTTGGAACACTTACTCCAGATGCTCCATGTAATTTTCTCCCTTCCTGGAGGAGACAGTAATGTCATCCAAATAAATCAGGATGAACCTATTTATAAATCCTTTGAAGGCAATATCCAATTCCCCCTAAAACTTAGCACTAGCATTAGACAAATCAAATGGCATCTTTACATATGCCATGATTCCCCATTTGGTTGTAAATGTTGCCTTAAATCTTTCATCCTCCCTAACAAAGATCTGATTATAGCTAGAGAATCCATCCAATAATGAAAACCTCTCTGCCCCTACAACCATTTGTAAAATTTGATCCATAGATGGTAGAGGGTAGTGATCTTTTAGAGAAGCATGATTCAGGTCCTTGAAGTCAACACAGAGCCTAATTTCTCCATTTTTCTTTCTCACGGGAACTATATTAGCCACCCAAGTAGAATATTTGATGGGGAAGATAATCATCACCTGTATGAGATTGGCAAGCTCTTTTCTCCTAAGCGGCTTGATCTTTGGATTTATGGGCCGCTGCTTTTGGCAAATTGGCTTGCAGTTAGGATACAGATCAATGGCATATTGAGCCACATTTAGATCAAATCCTTTTAGATCTTCATATGTCCATGCCAAGACGTCACCATACTTCTGGGCAAGCTTTATGAACTCTTTCTCCTCTACATCACCACATACCTTTCCCAGTAGTAACTCTTTGTCCTGGGTGACGGTTACCTTTTGGTAATCTTCTTTCTTGAATTTCATGTTATTTTCCTCACCCCTAAACTCATCATCATGGCTAAAGATAGCCTCAAGGGTAACTAGCCCTTAGGTAGCTTGTTTGATTTGAGTTGGATGACCTAATCACCATAGAATTTCTACAGCCTAGGCTATGCTATGTAGGAAAACTCTGCTTCATTTTGGATGAAGCTCACAATCTACTCATTATTGTCAAAGACCTACCAATGGATATCATTGTCAGGAATAGATGGTCTGACAACAATCCTCACATGCTAATCTGGATCTTGAAACATGTCTATAGGTGGAGAGAATTGAACCCCCACTGTTGCCAATTGATCAGCATCAGTGTTTAATATTCTTGGGATTACCTAAAGGTTGAGAGCATCAAATCTCTCAAACAAGTCCCAAACTCTATATCTATAAGCTCTTAAAAGCTAGTTTTTTGTTGCACATCTCTCTCTGACTTGGTTGACCACTAGTTCAATGTCACCAAAGATCTCCATATACTTGATATTTTTCTTTTCTGCTATCAACAAGCCATGGACCAATGCCTCATACTCTGCAACATTATTTGTGCAAGAAAAATGCAACCTATGAACAAATTGCAACTTCTTACCAGTCGGAGAGACTAGCAAAACATCTGCACTTGCTCCATTTCTGCTCTTTGCACCATCAAAGGGCCCATCTTCCATGGGCCCTCAGAGTCATCATCTAGCTTGAGTACAGAAGGAGTTGAAGAATCCCCTTCATGAATCATGTAATTGCCCAAGTCATTCGCCTCAATGTTGTCATAAGGATCAAATCTTCATGATCCCTTGCCCACTCATCAAGAAATAGGTCCAAGATAGGAAGAGATGAGGGCTCTATCTCAATAGGTTCTAGATCCACTAGTAGAAAACAAAAATAAATGACTAAAAAAACTACCAAAAATTGGTCATATGACCATTGGTAGTTTTTTCCAGTCATTTATCTCGTAACCAAATTTATGACTAAACAAATTTTAGTAATTAATTTAGTCATTAATTTGGTAGTATATTTAGTCATCAATTTGGTAGTACATTTAGTCATTAATTTAGTCATTGATTGTTGTTAACTGGTCATTGATTACAAAAATAATAAATAACTAAAAAAACTACTAAAAATTGCAATCATTTATTTAGTCATGGTAGTCATTTATTTAGTCATTGTAGTCATTTATTTTAGTCATGCTAGTCATTTATTTAGTCATGGTTTAGTCATTTATTTGGGTGAATCAGTGATTCAAGTTACAAATCAAATCTAACTTAATTAATCCTCACAAATTTATGCATATAAACTTCAAGAACCATAGATATTCAAATGTTGAGAGAAGCATCATGAAATGAAGACTAAAATGCTTGAACAAATATTCTAAAATTTATTTCATTAAGTCTCATTGGTTACATTCAATGTCTCACTGGCAAAGCATAACCTCATTGGTTATAGCCTCACTGGCTAAACAGAAATCTCACTAATTTCAGCCTCACTGGCATCACTAGCAACTTGTCTCACTGACTGTCATACATCATTTATTGAGCATTCATCTCAGTTCATTTACATCATTTATTAAACATTTATAAAATGTGTTTTTCCTTATTCAAAAAAACATTATCTTAGCTCATGCACTATTAAACAGTGAATTTGTATCAGAGCATTTCACATTCAAGCTCTTCCTTGCTGGTATTTACCTTCACCTTCCAAGCTTCATCCTTTTGTGAATTTGGTACATTCTGTGTACCATCAAAAGCCTACAAATCAAAAAAAGGTGAAAAAATAATAACACCATTAGGTATTTTAATTTCATTAAACATGCACAAAAGTTTTGAACCTTTTTGCTAGGTCAAGTTTCAAACCCTTGACCACAAGACACAGAATTTAATGTATAGAGAGAAAAGACTGCAAAAAGATAAATGCCTTAGGGTCTAACTATAACAAAATAGAGAACAAAGCATATCTGTTTTAAAATTTACTGGTTTATCTTATATAATAGAAATTTATTTTAGCTTATTGGATGAATGTATAGCAAACTTTGAAATAGTATCCTTAGACATTACCCCTTTGTAGATACAAGTCTTATAAACCTCTAACTACACGTAATTTTCAAACACTTACAAATCTTTTACACTAAACTTTTTATTGAATCCAATTAGACAACTACTTGTATAATTTATTTATTTGAATTCCATATTTACTTTACTATATTATTCCAAATAATTTTAATCCCTCTCTTTAACTTGAAATAGTTACTATTTTATTACATTAATTAATTTTTATCATAAGAGTCTTAAAGCAATTTTTTTAATAAGAAGCTGACATATTTTTCTATCATTCATTAGCCAAACTTCTATTAAGTCACAACTCACATATTGTAGATCTTAACACATTGCATTAGACTTTTTCAATTTTGATATTATGGTACTTCCTAAAGACACTTACCTAGTTGTAGATGCACGTGAATGCAAGGACTTGGTTATGAGGAACTTTTCTTCTTTTCTTTACATTCTTTGGTCTATATGCAAAATCATGGCGATAATTGCCATTACACTGGAAATTTAGATAACACTAAATGTTTTGATAAAAGTAACTAGGAAGGGCCTAAACCCATATACAAAGGCCAAAAAGGCAAAAAAGGATGAGTTTTACAAGAGGTAAAACAATAGAACAATGACGACAACAAAAAAAGGACAGGCCAGTAGGACCAGCTGATAGGGAGCGCAAGGCGGATACCACAAATTGATGCCCTAATTTCTCATGATCGGCAAAACTTCATCTGTGAGCTACCAAAATTCTCATCGGCCAAGTCTCTCATCATTCCCCAATGCCTTGTTGGCATTCACTTTTGCAGGGACTCGTTCTGTCAGTGAACGCCCGTAACCCTTGGCTGAATCGTCAAAAATGTCGTCACGTGGTTTTTCCTCCTATGAACCCTAGCACATGAAGATGCTAGGTTGTCCTCACTACGCGAAACCCTCGATCTGAATCATTTGCACTATCGAACAGGAAAAACAAAACAAAGAACAAAACAAATATTGATACATTGAAGCCATTCCACTGATTTCGACAGAAATCTCACTAGTGGAATGCTTCACAGTGACATACGGCAATAATGGAATGTGCGTAATGAATGGAAATCTACAGTTGCGTGATCTACAGTTACAGGAAATAGAAAACTAATTGACAGAACTGAATTGCTTTATTTCTCCTAAGCACAGTCAAACATATTCGATCTGATTACAATTACAACGATCATTCAATTCATACTTCTGGGCATTTAACAACTTGCCCTGAGTAGTACCACACAAGCTCCAAGTGGCTAGGAGAACAATCCAAGCGGCTGGGAGACAATCGACCAAAACTACCCTACTACCTTATTTTGGCATTATTGCTATTTTTAGCATTATGCAATTACAACTTTGACGAATGTCCCCTAAGTCACTTGGGACCTACAAAATAGACCTAGCTACAAACTTAAATGATAATGCATTGGTCAACTAAACCTTATTACAAACAAAAACATGATTTTCGAGGTGCTCCTGCACCATACTCCCCGAGTGAAATTTGTCTCAAGTCCTCTTAGAGACTAACTGTTGCAAATCACCACCCTACTTTTTGATGTCTTCTTCCAACATCCATGTAGCTTTTGAGTTAGGAAGTCCTTGCCATTTGACTAAGTGCTCAAAATATGTCTGATTTCTGGTCTTCTTGGCTATCCTGCTATCCAAAATGTATTCCATTGTAAATGGTTCCTTAGATGGTAATTGTTGCACCCACTTGGCATTGGTTTGAACAGAATCAGCTGTAGCTTCACCTGTATCAGGATTCCTATATAATGTCAAATTAGCAACATTGAAGATAGGGGAAAGAGTAATATCTTCAGGGAGTTCAATCTTATAAGCATTAGAACCATATTTTTCCAGAATTTGACAAGGTCCAATTTTCTTCATCATTAACTTGCTGTGTTGTCCCTTGGGCAATTTGTTCTTATTGAGGTGGACCATGACCATATCACCGACTTGATACTGCACATCTCTTCTTCGTTGATCCACTCGAGCATTGATCTTCTTGTTGTTCTGGTGTAGAGTATCTCAAACTTGTTGGTGGATTTCTTTCATAGCCTCTGCAAATGAATCAGCATGTCCACTCCTTTTGTCCAATCCTGGAACATCTCTCAATTTAAAAATTCCTCTAGGATGACTACCATAAACAATTTCAAAAGGACTTAAACCTATACTTATGTTTGTAGAATCATTATAGGCATACTCAGCTTATGGGAGTATCACATCCCAACTACTGCCATGTTCTTTTCTCAAACATCTCAGCAGATTACCTAATGACCTATTCACAACCTCAGTTTGTCCATCAGTCTGAGGATGATAGGCTGAACTGAAAGACAAATTTGTGCCCAATCTTTTCCACAAAGTTCTCTAGAAATGTGCCACAAATTTGCTATCCCTGTCAGATACAATGCTCAAGGGCAATCCATGAATCTTGACAATTTCCTTAAAGAACAAACCTGCAATGTAACTGGCATCATTGGTTGTCTTGCAAGGAATAAAATGTGCCATTTTGCTGAATCTATCTACGACAACAAACACACTGTCATAGCTTGTCTTTGTCTTGGGCAATCCTATTATAAAATCCATACTCAGACTATCCCAAGGTCTGTTTGGTATGGGTAAAGGTTGATACAATCCTGCATTGGTTGAGACACCTTTTGCTCGCTGGCAAATCATACAACTCTCAACAAATTTTCTGATATCAAATTGCATTCTTGGCCAAAAGTAAAATCTTCTAACAAGATCTAAGGTCTTATTGAGCCTGAAATGTCCACCTAAACCACCATTATGTTTTTCCTTCATTATGTTATCCCTCATTGAACATTTAGGAATACATAGTTGATTACCTTTAAACAAAAGTCCATCCTACAATGTATAATCTGAAAACTCGCTGTGGAAAGTATTGGCAAACTCACTGCACACCCTATAAATTTCTTGGAAATCTCGATCCTCATCATACAATCCTTTGAGTGACTCAACACCCATACCTTGTAGCTACACTTCTTGCACAGTTAACACCCGTCTGCTTAAAGTATCAGCAACCTTATTTGTTATCCCCTTCTTATGTTTGATACTGAAAGTGTATGCTTGAAGATTCTCCACCCATTTCACGTGTCTATGATTGAGCTTTTCTTGTCCATTCAGAAAACTAAGAGCATGGTTATCTATATACACAATAAATTCCTCAGGAAGCAAATAGTGCCTCCACTTTTTTAGAGCTTGGACCATAGCATATAATTCTAAATCATAAGAGGAGTATTTCCTCTTGGCTTCATTTAACTTTTCACTGAAAAAGGCTACGGGTCTGCCTTCTTGGCTCAACACTGCTCCTATGGCCAACCCACTTGCATCACATTCAATTGTGAAAACCTTATTAAAATCAGGTAACACTAAAACAGGGAATTTAGCAACTTTCTGTTTCAGATTCTCAAAGCTTCTATCTGCCTCTTTTGTCCACACAAACTTCATCTTACCTCCACCTTTGATGGTCTCCAACATAGGTGCACAAATGTCACTATAATTCTTAATGAATTTCCTATAAAATGTGGCCAGCCCATAGAAACTTCTGACTTCTCCTGCTGTCCTGGGTGTAGGCCAATTCAAAATAGCCTCAACCTTGGAAGGATCCATTTTCAAATCACCTTTAGAGATGACAAAACCTAGGTACACCAATTCTTGTTTCATGAAGTCACACTTTTCCAGATTTATCAGTAATTTCTGATCCTGTAGCCTCTTCAAGACTATCTCCAGATGTTTCAAATGATCTTCCTTGCTCTTACTGAACACCAAAATATCATCAAGGTAGACTACCACAAACTTGCCTATGAAGTCCTGTAACACCTCATTCATTAGCCGCATAAAGGTACTAGGGGCGTTTGAAAGACCAAACGGCATCACAAGCCACTCATACAATCCTTCATTAGTTTTGAAAGTTGTCTTCCATTCATCCCCTTCTCTTATCCTTATCTGATGGTACCCACTCTTAAAATCTATTTTAGAGAAATAGGTAGCTCCTCCCAAACAACCCATAAGATCTTCACTTCTAGGAATAGGAACCCTGTATCTGACGGTTATCCTATTTATTGCCATAGAATCAATACACAATCTCCATTTCCCATCCTTCTTTTGTGCCAAAATGGTGGGGATTGCACATGGACTCAAACTCTTTCTTATTAGACCCTTATCTAAAAGTTCTTGAACCTGTCTCGCTATCTCCTCATTCTGTTGAGGGGTCATTTTTAATGCTGCCTTATTCGGAAGTACCGCTCCTGGTATTAGATCTATCTGATGGTTAATATCTCTGATTAGTGGTAGGGAATCTAGTATATCTTTTTCAACCACTCCTTTATAACTCTCAAGCAGATCTCTGACCTCCTTAGGTCCTACTTCTCTCATACTTGTTTTCTTTACCACCTTGGGCTTCACAATCAAAGCAAAGCCTACTCCATCACCTTTCTTTAGCATATCCATGAATTCCTTTTCTCCTACCAACATTACACTAGACCCTACATGTTGAGGATCCCCTTCTACCAGTGACTATATCCTATAAGTCACCCCATCCTTTTGGAATGAGTAAGCATTCTTTTCTCCATCATGATGAGCCTTTCTGTCAAACTGCCATGGTCTGCCTAATAAAAGATGATAGGCATCCATAGGGAGGATGTCACATAGAATCTTGTCTCTATACCCCCCAATACTGAATTCTACCCATGCTTGTTCATTGATGAGTATGTGCTGCCCCTTATTCAACCAACTAACTTTATATGGACTATTATGGGGTATCTTTTCTAGATTCAACTTATTTACTGCTTCCAAAGATATAATATTATCTGTAAAACTAGAATCAATAATAACTTTGCAAACCTTACCTTGGATCTTGCAATTGATTCTAACTAAAACCCTTCTTTGTGATGGTTTTGTCTGCACTGGTTCCTTGAGCAACGTCCTCTTGATCATCAAGTTTTTCCCACTTCTGATGGTAGATTAATTTCTGGAGATGTCAGACTCCTTACATCTTCTTGAGTCAAAGTGGTTCACTTCTCGCCACCATGAGAAGTTGAGGTCTTTTCTGGACATTTGTAAGCTGGGTGCCCTATCTAATTGTAGTTATAACATCTCATATTGGAGAATTTGGATCCTCTACCTAATCCACTTGTCCCACCTCTTCCATTAGGCCTTCTTCCTCAGTAGCCTCCTCTGCTACTTGAGTCCCCAACTTGCTCTTCTTGGATAGACTCACCACTAGGCTTCTGGTTAGGACTTCTTCCTCCAAAACTGCCTCTGCCTCTAAAATTCTTTCCACCTCTACCTCTTTGGTTCTGCTCACTCTTTCTCTTTATCTTTTCTTCATCCCTTAAGGCCATTTGGAAACACCTGTTCACTGATTCTAGTGCTAAGATACTGATCTCATCTTGGATGTTCATCCTTAGGCCATTCAAATACCTGGCCACCTTCTCTGACTCTTCTTCTTATCTTTTTGATCTGAGACTGAGTTTATGAAACTCTTGTGTATGCATTCACATCAAGATCTCTCTATCTGAGGTTCTGCAACTTCTTATACATCTGCACATCATAGTCCAGTGGTAAGAACTATGCTCTGAGTTTGGTCTTCATCCTTTCCTAGGAGGTTATCATATTTTTTCCCTCCTTGACTTGCTCTCCTTGTACATAATTCCACCATGCAAGAGCAGATCCCTGCAACCTTGCCTTTGCCAACTTGACCCTCTTATCATTAGGGACTTCTTTGTATTCGAAGTGATTGTTCAATGCCTCAATCTAGTCAATCACCTCCTCCGCTTCCATGCTTCCACTATACATAGGTAACCCATCGATGGTGTCCCTATTGACTGACTTCAATGCATTTAAAAATGCCCTCTGGTCTGTGGGTATCTCTTCTTCCTTTTTACTGGTTTCACCAGTTTCTATATTTCCCTCCTCGCTGTCACTTTCATCTTCCCTTTCTTTGCTTTTAGTCTGCTTAAATGCTCCCAGCTTGGATTCAAGTTCCTCAATCAACTTCTTGACGGCGTCCTGCGACATACTTTTGGGAGGCATCCTCTCCGCCTCTATCTCGCTTTCTTTCTTTGACATAAACATTCATAGACAAAATGCCAACAATCCTACAAGTCCTCAACTTGACTTGCTGTCCAAATCTTTTCGAGCTCTAATACCAATATGATAGGGAGTGCAGGGCGGATACCACAAATTAATGCCCTAATTTCTCACGATCGGCAAAACTTCATCTGTGAGCTACCAAAATTCTCATTGGCCAAGTCTCTCATCATTCCCCAATGCCCCATTGGCATTCACTTTTGCAGGGACGCGTTCCGTCAATGAATGCCTGTAACCCTTGGCTGAATCATCAAAAACGTCGTTGTGCGATTTTTCCTTCTGCGAACCCTAGCACATGAAGATGCTAGGTTGTCCTCACTACACGAAACCCTTGATCCGGATCATCTGCACTATCGAACAAGAAAAACAAAACAAAGAACAAAACAAATATTGATACATTGAAGCCATTCCACTGATTTCGACAGAAATCTCACTAGTGGAATGCTTCACGATGACATACGGCAACAATGGAATGCACACAATGAATGGAAATCTACAATTGTGTGATCTACAATTACAGGAAATAGAAAACTAATTTACAAAATAGAATTGCTTTATTTTTCCTGAGCATAGTCAAACATATTCGATCTGCTTACAATTACAACGATCATTTAGTTCATACTTCTGGACATTTAACAACTTGCCTTGAGTAGTACCACACAAGCTCCAAGCGGCTGGGAGAACAATCCAAGCGGTTGGGAGACAATCGACCAAAACTACCCTACTACCTTATTTTGGCATTATTGCTATTTTTAGCATTATGCAATTACAACTTTGATGAATGTCCCCTAAGTCACTTGGGACTTACAAAATAGACCTAGCTACAAACTAAAATGATAATGCATTGGTCAACTAGACCTTATTACAAACAAAAACATGATTTTTGAGGTGCTCCTGCACCACCAGCCAAACTGAAAAGACCAATAACCGACTAGCCTACTGCCTAGCCATAGACTTGAGGCTACTTATAGCTTGTCATTCTTTGTTTAAAATTTTTAGCTTCTCTAAGAAAGTGTTCTCCTCCTCCTCACAACCCTACCAGGTCTGGATCTCCTACTTGTCCTTCCCCTTGGTCTTAGTCTCATGGCTCTAAAGACTCCCCTATTTACCTTTGTTGCTGCTGTCCTTGTCTTTGTAGTTGCAAGTCTACCCTACCTTCTCCTATTTTTGAGCCTAATGCTTGTCCTTACTAGTAGTCTCCTAAGTCACAGCTTTCCTTTTTTAAAGTTCCTCTTTTAGCACATAGAGTGTTGTGGCAGAGTTCTTAACCGTCTCTCTGTTGTAATTGACCAGCTCAGAAACTTTCTTATCCAGATTGGCCTAAGTCTCTTTAATCTGCCCAATTTCTTCCTCCATCTTCTCCCATTTCTTGAACTTGGTGGCCATCCTCTCCACCTGTCTACTTAAAGACTACTTAAAGAATCCTTTCCACCTATTTTTAAGTAGTCTTTGAGGACTCTCTCTTTATTATTGGATCTAAAACACACAATAAAATCAAATCAAACACCAAAATCAAAATGATCATGTTTTTGGGTGAGCAAGATTGCATGACCCGGATGCTCCTATATCAATTTTTGAAGTCAAAGATATAATATTATCTTTTTTCTGAAACTATAATTCCAAATTGTTTTACATTGACATTCAATTTTAGGTGCATACGTGCTATCCATCCTAATGCAGGATGCCATGGCTGCAAACAAAAACTTCACTATTCAATTGTACCATATTAAAGAACAACTCTCTCAACTAAAAATCACTAAAAATAGGCATTTTACAATGTAAAAAAATTGTTTTAAGTAGTCTCTAAGGACTATCTCTTTATTATTGTAATTTATATTTAATTTGTTTTACAATTTCTTCACACCATTTAACTAAAACTGATATTTATGTAAATATTATATTCAACATATTTCTAAAAATAAAGAAGTAGAAGAATACTTAAGCACTACTAATTAATTAAGCTAGCATTTTTTCTAAGCTTTTAAATAGAACACAAAACCTATAACAAATTATAGATCAATACAATAAGTTGTCATAATTCACTCTACTTAAATATTATCCATTTCAATGGTCAAATAGATAATAGTAATTTTACAGGTCATCCACCACAAAAAGTGGTAAATAATTGTCCTATTTTTTATTGGTCAAAATTGACTTTTGACTCTTGAAATGGATGATGTTTAAGAATAGCCGTCAAAATTAAATAAATAAATAGCTATAAAATCATGAAGTTTTTCCGTATATATAATTGTTATACATAGATTGAGAAAAGGAAAAAGATAAGGTTATTTTTTAAATCACTGTCGTAAAGCCTAACATTGGACCGAACTTAGGAAAATGTAGCTAAGTATTATGATTGAGAAAAGTAACACTAAAAATATCCAATTTTTTATTTTTAACACAACATTTTGATCTGCAAACATTGTAGAAAAGCCAAATAAATTGTTTATTTATAAAATGCTAGATAAACTCTTGAACAGGTCCTTCCAATAGTTTAATATATAGAAGATTGCAAAACTGCTTCCCAATTACTCAATTTCACAACTGCTCCCCATTTATTCAATTTTAACACAAGAAAGAAAAATCATCTGACTCAACAATGAAAGCTTATTATTCGAGAAAGGTCCACAAACCGCTCTCCTCGTAGAGATATAGACCGGATCTTCAGCCGGGCAGCCCGGCAACACTCTCCATTCCATGGAGCTTAAATTAAGGCTTCATCAGATTCACGGTTCCTGCAATCGTAAGCCAAATTTTATCTGATGCAGCAACCATAAAATCTGTTCCATCGGATGACTTGACTATGTCTTCTAACAAATCCCGGGGAGTGACGGAAATGAGAGACCAACTCTTATTATTCTCTGCTCTTGAATCCAACTCCCATATCCCCACCAAAGTGTGCTTGATCAATTTGCGCTTGATGAAAGGGACGTGGCTCAGTATGGAGGCTTTCCACTACACGCCACTAACGAAGGCAGACAAGCGTGAAGTTTCTTATCTCCTTAAACTGAAACTCTCCTAGGCACCCGGTCAAAAGAGCCCTTAAAGGACTTAGTAGAGGAAGCTGGCCACATCTTGTCAGCTGAGGATGGTTATGCAGGCTTTTTAAATAATCATATTAACTCTTTCTTCGAGGAATTCATCCTTAAAATAAGCAATGATATTTGTGAGGACATAGCCAATGAAGTTTTACTAGAAGATTATGATCTTGATCTGAAAGTGAATTTATTTTTTTTCATCAAACTTCCTTTGGGGTTGAAGGGGGATCAACCCTCCTAACCAGAATATCACTACTTGCAAGAATAGAGCAACTTTTCTAGCGGAAGAGATGGCTAAGGAGCTTCATTCATTTATTAGCCAAGATTTAGAATGGGAAGAGTTGGATAATTTGATTTCTGGCAAAGGTTTTTCTCGGAGGGAGTGGGGGGATAGGATCCCTAGATTCAGGGTTAAGGGTCGTTTTGGAAGATGCTATCTTCAAAGATGATATTTATTCTCTTGAGGATGTAAACCGCCTCCCAAACTACCACTGAGATCACACCCATCACCGGGGCCACATCCAGTGTTAGGTATGGACAGTTGTGGGAGTGGCCTTAGCAGTGGTGTTGGCATGGGCATTGTTTCATCCCTCAGTTTGTGTGAAGTTTTTTAAATCTTGGTATTTATCAAGGACACTCCAATTTTGATTCATTTTCCTGTCCTATCATATTTCCATAATGGGCAGTTCCTTGTCTGATTTGTACTCTTCTCTTATTTTCTGCCATTCTTGCTGATGAAGTGTTCAATGGCAGATTTCTTGAGGACTTTTTTCCAACGGTTCTATCTTATGGGCCTAGCGTATTGGGGGTTGGGCTTAAATTTGACAGTTGTATAGTTGTAGTTAGACATTTTAGTTGTAAAATACAACTGAAATTTTCAAAAGGCTGTGTCATATCAAAGGAGAGATTTTGGACAAACTGTCAAAATTTATATAAAATTAGGATGATATATATATTTGGTTTTTGTACAATTTACTTATACTAAAATATGTCATAGCATTTTAAAGGCACTTTTGAATAGATAACTATCACAAAAAAATTGCTTAAAATTGCTTGACAGTCAAGGTTGACTGTCAAATTTAAGCTCTGATTGGGTGTGTTGGGGCTTATGGGTTGAGGCTTTTGTCTCCCGTCTTACTTGTACTTTCTGTTCTTCTTTAATATAATTTTCCATATGGGTGGTCTTCCACCTTTTTCTTGTTTTTTTTTTGAAAAAAATAGATCTTCAAATAAAAACAAATCAACAATATAAATAAAATAAATACATTTTAAAATTTTGATGTTTTTATATTTGAAAAATAAATAATAACTTTTCTATTAAATAAATATTAATTAATTCATATTGTTGAGAAAGCAAAATAGAAATACATTTTTTTTTTTTATATTTAATTATGTTTGATTATATTTTGAATTTTATTGTGTTTTCGTTTACATGCCATTAAGATGATTTTGGATGACACTTTCATGGTCATAGCCCATAGACATCAAGTAAAAGCAGATATATCGTCTATGTTTATTGTAGTATTATTAGATTTGGGGGAAGAGAAAGCGGTGGTTAGGACGGTGAGAGAAGCTCTAGTGAAACCAAAATGGTGGCTCGATCTCAAAAAGATTGTGGATGATGTAGTTTTAAGACTTGGTTTTCACCCATATCACAATAGATGGCCCTACATCAACCCAAGATATATTAGACCCTGGATTCCATTTATCATCCAGGTTCTGGGGGATAATGAGGATGCTCTATGGTATACAACAAAATGGGGATTGGGATTTCTAAAAGTGGTCACTGGAGCAACAATGGTTGATGAAGTGGATTGGTCCTTTGTGCTAGAGGAGTCGGGCTCAAAGATTGAGGAGATAGAGGATGTTGTGGATGGTGTGGCGAGAGATGCAGTGGACCCAGGAGACTAATACATGATGTGTATAAGATAGGTGTTGGGGTTTAAATCCCTGTAGGTATGTAATATATAATATAATGTTCTATATAGGGGAATATATTAGAATTAACCAGTATAGAAAGGGTATGATAAT
Organism: Cunninghamia lanceolata; assembly: GCA_027924645.1. NCBI lineage: Eukaryota > Viridiplantae > Streptophyta > Pinopsida > Cupressales > Cupressaceae > Cunninghamia > Cunninghamia lanceolata. The sequence continues at coordinate 19,565,835 of BSBN01000547.1, forward strand.
GCACAATGAAAGGTGCAATTCTATTTGTAAAGGTGATAGCACAAATGCATAATAAATGTGTATTTTTTACTATAATGTAAATAGGCCTTCCATTGGAGCAGCAAAGTAATAGATCAAACTTTTATTATTATATATTTTTATAGGTATGTCTCCCTAAATCCGTATTCAATGATAAAAAATAATTAATTAATTTATATTGTTGAGAAATTAAAATAAACATACATATTTATAAGAATATATGCATTTTGTATGGATTCTAGGATTCCTCTTGTTGTTCCTTGAGGATAATGCAAACTCTTATACATCCATTGGTAGGTTTTCATATTCTTGGCAGCTCTATGACTAGTGGATTTGTTGTTTCTATTGCCATGTGAATCATTTACATTCTTACAAACCCTTACCTCATATTTTTTTGGTAATTTTTCTATTATCTCAACTTGAACATGAAGTCCTTCCAAGTGCTCATTTAATTGCTTGAAGGATCACTATGTGGAATTTCATTGGTACATGTATCTTGTTTACTTCTCTTGTGTGTTCTATCTTTATTTCAATCTTGGCATAATTTTATAAATGCTTTCCTTCAACATTTATGGTGAGTTCTATCATGAAAATATTATTAATTTCATCAAAGGGAATAACTAATGTCCTTGAAGGAGAGTAGGTGTATATCGAATGAGCATCAAAAGGGAACCTATATGGCTCATCATTTTCCAATAGCTAGACTATTAATGTGGTAGTCTTTGTTCAGATAGTGGCAACTCCTCTCAAGTTTTTACCTTTTCAAACATAGATGGATCTTGATTTAACTATGTTCTTGGGTTCTTTGCCATTTCTAGTGAGGATGACTTATGAAGTGGGCTTGGGAATCATTATCTTGTTAGTAGGTAATCCATAATCAATCAATATTCTTGCCCTCTTCTTTTTTTGTTTCATTTTGACCATATAAAATGAATTTGGATCCCCTTTTTCTATATATATATTTCCCATGTGTAGGAATATGATTCCTAAATCAAACTAGAAAGTATGGTGTTCATCTTATGTATCCAAGGTCTTCCTAGTAGCATGTTGTAACTCGTGTCTTTGTCAATGACATAAAACATAGGGATAATTTTTGAAATAAGAGTGACTAGAAGAATTCCTTATTACTATGCCTTTTAAGTTTTAATACCCCTATAAGGTGTCTTTGTTGGACATAATATTTGTCTCACCATATCCCATTCTTTGCAAAAGAGAGAAGGTAATTGTGTTTACTATGGCTCCATCGTGAACTAGAGCTCTCTGAATGCATGTATTGTAAATCCAAATATGTAAGTGCTAGGAAATGACTCCTATTCTAGTCATTGCAGGCTCTAAATGAATCTACATAAGATCAAAGAAGAATCTTTGTTCTTGCAACTCAAAGTTTTTTGGGTTAAGATCTGGGTCCGCTTGATTCACTTGCTCTTCTGGAGGTGGGATATATGATTTAAGTATTTTAAGCTAATTGCTTCCAAGAGTGTAGCTCAATGAGGTGGAGATTTTTTGAAGAGATAAATGAAGGAGATTTCTATGAATTAATTCTTTAGATCTTCAATTAAATCATAGGGACCAATTGGGTGTAGAGTTGGTTGAACTAAATAAATTATGTGTTTATTATATCATGGTTTGTTAGTCTTTTAGACATCTTCATCTTAGACAAGTTCAACCAAACCCAACATCTTTCTTTACCCTTTTGTCCCTAATTGAGGTGGTAGGTTTGTGTCTTGGTGTTTGAAGTGGTTTTTGAATGACATTATGTTATGTTATTTTGTCCATGATCAAGAAAAGGATTCTAGTAAATACTCATGCTTGAGCCTTGCGGAGCAATGGGTTCTTAGTTGTTTTTATTGTTATGGATGTCTTGTGGATGGATGAATATATCTATAAATACATTGATAGTCATCAAGTGGCTTTGAAATGACTCTGTTATAGTCACAAGATGTCTAAGTGTCATGCCTCCTTGTCTTGTGAAAAGCACAAAACTTTTTAGGGTTAAAATCCCTAGGCTTGCATATGGATTGAATTAGTTTTCCTAAAAGGGGTGATTGTTGTGCAGTGATAACTTTAAGAAACCCCTCCTAAAAAAAGATATAAAATCTTGGCGAATCTTCCATTTTTTTGGAAAAAATATTAATTTCTATTGGCAAATCTTTACTTTTTTTGAAAAAATATTTAATTTTATTGGCAAATTTTTTAAATTACTAGAAACTTGTAGAAAATTCTAGCAAATCTTGACAAAAAATAGTAAAATGCATTAATTGCCATGGCAAGTCCTTCCTAAAAAATTAAATTCCTATGGAAAAGTAAAGGCCCGAAGGTGGCATTGATTGACTAGTTTAAGGTGTAGTTATTGTGTCTATAATTCCTTAATTCCTTAATATTTTAAATCAAACATTCAATATTTTAAATTGGCCCTAAATTATTTTTCACCACCATTGATTTTATTTATAATCTAATGATTTGGGTTCTATTCTGTGGACCAAAATGTACCCACGGAGCTCCAATGCCCATGGGGCCTGAAATTGCATTTGGGACATTGATCTTAATGGAGATCAACAACCCATATGCAATTTTGGGCCCCATGGACATTGGAGCTCCGTGGGTACATTTTGGCCCATGAAATTTAACCCTATCTATTAGATTATAAATTGAGATCAACAGCCCAAAAACAATTTGGGCTCAATGGGCATTGGAGCTCCATGGGTATATTTTAGCCCATGGAATACAACCATAGTTGATAGATTATAAATATAATCAATGATGGTGATTAAAAATTGATATGGCCCTAAAGTAACCAATAATTGTATAATATTATTTGTGAATTAATTTCATTTTCTACTAAAACTTATAAAATTTAGGCGAATCTGATCTAATTAGGTATCAAATATTGTGGCAAATTTTTGAGTTTAAAATTTTAATAAAATAAATATTATGGCTATTTAACTAGGACTAAAATAAAATTTTGTGAAAATGTGGTGATTCAGGTCACCTTACAGCTTGTACTATTAGCTAAATTTTGAATCCCCAATTTCAACTATTAGCCAATTGGTGAATATTAGCCACTAAAAAAATCACTATTGTTGTGAGCTCTCTTGTCTCTTTAGCAATAGTTGTTTCTTGGTTGATATTCAACATGGTTAGCTATCACATTAATTTGGTTTCCTTGATTTACATTATTATTGTTGCCATAGTTGTTGGTGATGTAGTTAGGATTATTGCCACCATTGTTATTTTTGATAGGTAAGTGTCTAAAACCCTTTTCATGGTTCCATTTATGCTTCTCTTTAAAATTTTGGGCATAAAGGGAAGTTATTGTTCCTTCTCGTGTTTTGGTTACTACTTTGGCCTTGAGTGATTAACCTTCCATTAGCTCCATATGTTCTTTTACCACTATTAATGGCTACCTGGTCTATTCTAAGAATTCTTTCTAAGGCTTCCTCATACAATTTATAAGGGTGCTTATATACTTCTTCTCGTGTATGCTTTCTTAGGGCATGCAAGAAGAGATCACAGAGTTCCTAGTGATCCATATGGGGAGTGCTTGTTAAGGAATACAAAAATTGTCTCCAATAGGTCAAGAAATAAATGATATATTCATTGGTCTTGTTTCATGTTTAGGAAATTCCTAAATCCAATCTTGACTATCTTGTTCATATTATATGTTTCTACAAACAATCTAATGAGTTGTTGCAAAGAATGAATTAAACCCTTAGTCAACTAGTAATACTAGTTGAGGGTGATTAATTCTAAAAATTTTAGAATGATTCAAGCAACTACTAGGTCCTAAGGCAGATGTTCTCAAAAAACTATTGCATAGGATTTGATGTGAGCATTTGGATCCACTTCTCCTTTGAATTTTGACAAGTCGGGGTGCTACCTAGGTAAAATAATGCTTTAGATTGCAAGGTTCAAAGGTTTCGTCAAATATTCTAGGTAAGTCCCATAAAAGGGGTTGTGAATGGAAGGTGATGGTCCTCCAAATGTAGATCCCTAAGGGAAGACATGATATCTTTGGTAATTTTTAAACCTCAAGTTCAATTACAAAAAACCATGTGGTATCATGTAATTTTGGTATCCAAGATTTACCTATTGAGATCAAAGAGTCATTGTGTAGTTTTTAGTTTAGTTTTGGGGCATCCCACCAAGTTGATAGGCATTTGTAGCAATGAATTGTGGTGGTGGGGCTGGAGGTAAGAAAGTCTTGTTAATTTTGTTCCAAGAATATAAGTTAAAATAGGAGGTTGTTGAATGGTCCCTTGGATTGGATCAATGAGAGTGGTGATGAAAGGGGTTGTACTAATGCAACATTCAAGAGATCTTGGTCTTGCATAATTATGCATGGAATTCTTTTGAGATTTTTTAGACCCTCCTCTTCTAATGTCTTGATTCTTTCCACACGAGTATCGATAAGATCCTCTAGGGTAGCTTGGTTAGGTTGGTTCACATTGTTAACATCACCACCTTGAGAGTGGTTTTATTGAACAATCTAGAGTTAGTAACCTTGTTAAGGATGAATCACCCTTTTTATTGTTTTAGGTAGTGCTTTTAGTTGTAGTTGTTGTGAGGAGGCTTGGTCATTTTAGTAATTTATATCAAGAGCACTACAGGTCTTAGACAAATCTCATTCTAATTGATCTACCTCATCTTCAAGGTGGGTGGCTTTTTCATGGAGAGGAATGGTTGGGAGAAATAACTTGGTCTATACCATTTCATTTTGTTTTGAGTATATTCCAACATGGGGTTTTCAAATGTTGTCATATCTTAGTTTGTTCTTAAGTTAACCTTGTTGTTGTGTTAGGTACTATCTAAATATGCATCTTCATAGTCATATTTCTTGGAAATAGGGGCAAGGGGATCCCTATGGGGCAGAAAGAGTGGAAGGTGAAAGATTTATGATGAGGATTTATCCTTCACGTTGGGTTCACTAAAATATGTATGATCTGAAATTAACTCACATAGGATGGATGAGATGACAACTCAGTATGGTTGAGGTGGTAGGAATTAGCTTAATGATTGTTTGATCATTTGACTTGATTAATTTAATTTCATTTTTCCATATATGGTGATTATTTTGGTTGTTAAAAGTGTTGATCAATTATTTTGATTTGATTGTTGAAAGTTTCTTTGTTGTTGATTTGCAAAGTGTTTATCACTGCAATAGTTTTGATCGGATTGAATGGTTTCGAAGTAAACATTTGATGTTTGATGTGTAAATATTTAAACACTTGTGAGAATTTGGAATGTTATTTGAGTATCAACGTTTTGTTTTTTTGTATATTTTAGATGTTTTGGTATTTTGAACATTTTTTTGAGTACAGGATGATATAAACCAATTTAATGTGTTTTTTGGGTTATTTGAATATTTTATGCAAACTAGATTAAATAATTCAAATATGCTAAAACTAAATAAACAAATCATTTTATATTTTCTATGTCTTTTTAAATGAACACAACTAGAATTAACAATCTAGATCTAATTGAAATAAATAGGCTAAAATGAAAAACAATTACTTTTTTCTTTTCAAGAATCATTTTCCTTTATAAAAACCATAATGTAACTAGCAAGGAAAGTTTTATTGATGTAAATAAAAATGAACTAATACTACTGTAACTTATTTTTCTTTTCTTAAAGGATAGAGGAATTTTGTCAGATGTTGTAGTACACTTCAACATCATATCATTATGGTACAGTTTATAATATGTTTTATGTTAATCATAAACATATAGGGAATGATATTTCTAAATAAGTCAAGCAACTTTTGCTCAAACCTTGACTTTAGACACATTAAGGACATCAACGGAATGACAACCAAAACTTGAAATGCTAAACTAATACTTACAATAGTTATAGAATAACATTCACACTAAATGACTCCGTTAAAGGATTAATAGAAAAAAATTGAAAGAATAAATAGCAAATGGAGCCTATCTAAGGAGGGAAATTTGAAGCTACATTTAAATGGGTTAGCTAGGGGAAATGCAAGGTTGGCATATACAAGTGTTGTTTGAGGGATGAGAATGAGATGTTTGTCAAGGGTGATTCCTTCTTAGGGAACAAGGAAAATAATGAAGCATGATATTTAGCTTTATTAGAAGGTACGTAGATGGCTAAAAGGTTGTGATGTAAGTGCTTAGAAGTAGGAGACTCATAGGTGGTTGTCAATGGTTGTATTAAAGGGCAAGTTAATGATTGAAAGTTAAATTGCATTCTAGAAGAAGTGAAAATGTTAAAGAATGAGATTCAGTTCTTAGCATTCAATTGCTTTAGGCAAAGTGATAAATTTGTAGATAAATTAGCAAATGAAGGGATAGAGTAGCTCCCATTCACAACCAAAGTTAGTGCAAATCCCACAAAATGGCACATTGATGAATGGCTCCTATATGAGTTTATCTAGCCTCCCTTACCTTTTAAGGCTGACTAAAAACACACTTTTGCTAATTAATGTCTAAGTGTTAGTATTTAAAGACATTTATCACTTCATTCTAACACTGGAATATCGAATAACTCATTGGCATATTAGTTGAATGTTCACACTTCAATTGAAGCTATAAAAGGAATTTAGGTCTACATACAAGCATATGCATTTTTGAATAGCCTTGTCACTATGAAGGGGTTGATTGAGACATAGTGCCCTCATAGCTTCAGTTGTACAACCACATGACATACATATTTATCAATACTGCCATGCCAACCTACAGATCTCAAAAGAAGGAAAGACAATTAATTTCCAAATCACACCAAAAAAAAAAAATGAAACATATCAGAAGTCAAGTTCACAGGTACATATCTAATTAACAGTCATGAATCTGACCTTAATCAGTAAAATTGACTTGAAGAAAAAAAAAAAAAAAATTACTAATACTAATCCATACATGCCATTTTCTAATTCTAAAATACACTCGTTTCTTTATTCATTCTTAGTCATAAAACTAGGAGTCATATCTTTCTTATTTCCATTTTTAAAACAATAAATATAAGTCCCTATATGTCTGATTCCATCTTTCTTATCCATTTTAAACATAAGACTGAATAGCACTGCACCATTTCCACGCTCCAATTACACTCTTAAAATGTCATTGCCATCCACTACTCATCTCAATATCACAGCATTATGTTGGAGGCCACGCTGCACATTCTGCTTACTACACACAATCCCCCTGAAGACTACTCTACATATCTTCAATTATTACAGACCAGTATTCTCAAGAACGCGCTTTCACAAGGGAAAAAAGTCCACTCTTTCATCGCGCACAGGCGATTTGCATTTGCTGCACGCACAACTTTTCATAACAAACTTCTTTACTTGTATGTCAAGTGCGGAGCTTTGGTGGATGCTCGAAAAGTCTTTGACCACATGAAAGAACGAGACAGCGTCTCATGGAATACGATTATTGCAGCGTACAGAAGACATGGGTATCCTCACGAGGCAGTCACACTGTTTCATCAAATGCAACAAACAGGTCTCCATCCGGATCAGTTCACATTTGCCAGCGTACTCCCAGCCTGTGCCAAAATGGGAGCTTTGGAACAGGGTATGGACATCCATCAAAGCATAATAGAAGGGCGATTTTTGTCAGATATCATAGTTGGAAATGCTCTGGTAGACATGTATGCAAAATGTGGAAGCATAGACAAGGCACGTCAACTGTTTGACAGAATGCCTCAAAGAAATGAGTTCTCATGGAATGCAATGATTGCAGGATATGCACAAAATGGACTTGTTGAAAAGGTTTTAGAAACTTTCAAGCAAATGCAATTGTCAGGTGTAAAGCCAAATTCCACAACCTTTGCGAGCATCCTCCCTGCCTGTGCCAAAATGGGAGATTTGGAACAGGGTATGAATATCCATCAAAGCATAAAGGATAGAGGAATTTTGTCAGATGTTGTAGTTGCAACGGCACTGGTAGATATGTATGCAAAATGTGGAAGCATAGATAAGGCACGTGAATTGTTTGACATGATGCCTCAAAGAAATGTGGTCTCATGGACTGCAATGATTGCAGGATATGCACAAAATGGATTTGTTGAGAAGGCTTTAGAAACTTTCAAGCAGATGCAATTGGCAGGTGTAAAGCCAAATTCCACAACTTTTGCCAGCGTCCTGTCTGCCTGTGCCAAGATTGGGGTTTTGGAACAGGGTATGAATATCCATCAAAGTATAAACGATAGAGAAATTTTGTCGGATGTTGTAGTTGCAACTGCCCTGGTAGACATGTATGCAAAATGTGGAAGCATAGACAAGGCATGTGAACTGTTTGAGAGAATGCCTCAAAGAAATGTGGTCTCATGGAATGCCATGATTGCAGGATATGCACAAAATGGAATTGCTGAAAAGTCTTTAGAAACTTTCAAGCAAATGCAATTGGCAGGTGTAAAGCCAAACTCCGCAACCTTTGCCAGCATCCTCCCTGTCTGTGCCAAAATGGGAGCTTTGGAATGGGGTACGGACATCCATCTAAGCATAAAGGATAGAGGAATTTTGTCGGATGTTGTAGTTACAACTGCCCTGGTAGACATGTATGCAAAATGTGGAAGCATAGACAAGGGACGTGAACTATTTGACAGAATGCCTCAAAGAGATACCATCTCATGGAATGCAATGATTGCAGGATATGTACAAAATGGTTTTGTTGAAAAGGCTTTAGAAACTTTCAAGCAAATGCGTTTGGCAGGTGTGAAGCCAAATTCCACAACCTTTGCCAGCATCCTCCCTGCTTGTGCCAAAATGGGAGCTTTGGAACAGGGTATGGACATCCATCAAAGCATAATTGAAGGGGGGTTTTTGCCCGATACTATAGTTGGAAATGCTCTGTTAGACATGTATGCAAAATGTGTAAGCATAGACAAGGCACGTGAACTGTTTGACAGAATGCCTCAATGGGATGTCATCTCATGGAATGCAATGATTGCAGGATATACACAAAATGGATTTGTTGAGAAGGCTTTGGAAACATTCAAGCAAATGCAATTGGCAGATGTAATACCAGATTCGACAACCTTTGCCAGCATCCTCCCTGCCTGTGCCAAAATGGGAGCTTTGGAACAGGGAATGGAGATCCATCAAAGCATAATGGAAGCGGGATTTTGGTTAGATATTATAGTCGGAAATGCTCTGGTAGACATGTATTCAAAATGTGGAAGCATAGACAGGGCACGTGATCTGTTTGACAGAATGCTTCAAAGAGATGTCATCTCATGGACTGCAATGATTGCAGGATATGCACAAAATGGATTTGTTGAAAAGGCTTTAGAAACTTTCAAGCAAATGCAATTGGCAGGTGTTAAGCCAAATTCCACAACCTTTGCCAGCATCCTCCCTGCTTGTGCCAAAATGGGAGCTTTAGAACAGGGTATGGACATCCATCAAAGCATAATGATTGGGGGATTTTCATCAGATATTATAGTTGGAAATGCTCTGGTAGACATGTATGCAAAATGTGGAAGCATAGACAAGGCACGTGAACTGTTTGACAGAATGCCTCAAAGAGATGTCATCTCATGGAATGCAATGATTGCAGGATATGCACAAAATGGATTTTGCGAGGATGCTCTCAAAATCTTTGAATTAATGAAGCACTCTGGAACATTTCCTGACATTGTAAGCTTTGCTTGTGTTCTATGTGCATGCAGTCATGCAGGTTTAGTGGATGAGGGCTGTACATACTTCAATCATACGAGCAATCCTTATTGCATTACACCTACGGTTGATCACTATGTGTGCATGGTTGACCTTCTTGCCCGTGCAGGCTATCTTGAGAACACCCTCAACTTTATCATTAAGATGCCAGTTCAACCTGTGGTGGTTGTGTGGATGTGTTTTCTTGGTGCCTGTAGATCACATATGAACATAGGCTTAGGAGTATTTACAGCAACTCTGCTTTTTGATTTGGATCCTAAAAATGCTGCGACTTATGTTCTTCTCTCAAACATCTATGCAGAAATGGGCAGGTGGGGTGAGGTTCAAATGATAAGGAGATTGATGAAAGACAGCAGAATTAAAAAGATTCCTGGATGTAGTTGGATTGAGGGCCATAAAATGGTACATGCTTTTTGTGTAGGAGACAGATCACATCCACAGACACAGGAGATCTACACAAAGTTGGAGAAATTGGCTTGGGAGATGAAGGCAGCAGGGTATTTTCCAGATTCGGGACATTTACTTTTTGATGTGGAAGAGGAGGAAAAAGAATTATTTATCTGCCACCATAGTGAAAAGTTGGCAATTACATTTGGTTTGTTAAACACGCCCTCTGGAACAACCATTAGAGTTGTTAAGAACCTTCGAGTATGTGTTGATTGCCACACTGCAACAAAATTTATCTCCAAAATTGTTGCAAGAGAAATTGTTGTGAGAGATGCGAACCGTTTCCATCATTTTAAACAGGGACAATGTTCTTGTGGAGATTATTGGTGATGCTAAATGAAGCAATCTAAAAAATAGACTTGCACTGTAATAATGTGCACAATAATGAAGGGGGACAAGGTTTTATTTTCAGTTTCTAGAAACTTTTTTTTTTAGTATTTGACAATCTACACCATGCTATTGGCTTTGTAAAATTAGATGCATAGAGTGCAAAGCAAATCTCTTATATACACTGTTGCAGTATCTGTCAAAGACCTGTTTTATGATAACATGGACATTTTATTGAATTGTTTTCACAAAACCTGCATATGTATGAAAGGAAAAGCTGGAGTAGGAGGTGGAGAATGGGGAAAACAATGTGAGGAACACTTAAAGTAAATGAAAACACTTGACCAGCAGGAAATGGGAGAGAGGACTCACAATTACCCTTGTCATTTTCTATAGTTCTTTTGTTTGGATTAATTGTATTATTTTTTGCCTATGTAGATTGACCATTTGAGATTAAATTACACATTCCAGATTCAGTATGTAATTTTGCATAAGTACACATAGGTTTTGTCTCATTTATGGTTAGATATTTCTAATGTTGCTTTGCATCCCTTTACTTGGTGAGATAGCTATTAGATTTGTGAATTCACAAATATTTTGTAATTTAGTTTGATTTTGATCGGGTTTGATTTTAATTAGAAATAAACTATTATAATTTATATTTAAAGAAGTAAAAAAAAATAACAATTGTCTTAATGTTGTAATTAGCAAATACGCATGGCACATGAAAAAATCGCATAATGAGGTTTATAGATTGATGTTAAAGAGAAAAGAATAACATTTGTATATGAAAAAAATAAAATCCCAATTTATATCGCATTGGAATCACACATTCATGGTTTACAAAATTGTACATGATGATATTTAAAATATGATACTAATGAGACGAGGGTTTGAAGGTGGCTAGGAGAGAGAAAAATAGGGCATTTCATAAGTGTTTGGAGTGACAATTGGTTTAAAAGGACCATGACTATAAGAATTTCAGAGAAACACAATGGGAGATGTCCATATGATTAAAAAGAATATTAGAATTATATTCATAATATGATTAAATTGACCAGTTTACTCACATGTGGCAATCCTAATAAATGGTAGTAAAGGCTAAATTCAATTTGATAATATAGGAATTGAATAAGTTTGCATTAGTTGCATACCTAGCAAATGTTATTGAAGACTAAATTCCATATGCCACATCTAATGTTTGTTTATAATCGTTAATCACAACTACATTAAGAATCTTGAATTGTGTACTTGTTTCATGTCAAAATTGTATAATAGGGGATTTAGTTCATAATGTCCAAAGACTTACATGTCATGTGGCTAACAATTTTTGTTTAATCAATTTAAAAATGTTGGTATGTTGTTATAAGCATACATGTTTGTAGATGAAGAAGATACAAAATATAGTTTTTTGGAAATAATCTAGAAAGATGAACTTGCATTCTTTATCTCATGCAAATGGATTTGACAAATTTATGGCTGTAAGGAAACATATGTTTCTAAAGTCAATATAAGTCTAAAAAGTGTTTATAATAGAAGAAGAGAATTTGTTATGAAGTACCTTCTATTCTTATAAATGCTAAATCACTTTGTAAATATCACCAATGATTTCTTCACTAGCTGGGTAGAAACAACTGCCCTAAAATCCACCAACATTGATGTTATCTACAATTTCTTTGTGGACCACATAATCTCTCTCTTCAAACTATTATTGGTATTAGTTTCTAATAATGGATCATCATTTAAGAATAAGGATGTGAAGAAGTTCCTTTCTTAATTTCACATTCATCATTATTTTTCCATGCCATATTATCCACAATCCAATGGTCAAGTTGAAGCCTCTAATAAAACTGTCGAGCAAACCTTGCAAAAGATTGTAGACAAGCATGGCAAAAATTGCCACTCCTAATTATCTCCAACTCTATGGGTGTACATACAAGTATTCATACCCCCATTGGTGCTACCTCATATTCTCTTGTATAGAACACTAAAGTTGTCATGCGTCTAGAACTTGAGATTCCTTCCTTCTGTGTCTCTCTTGAAGGGCTCATCAATAATAATGCATATTGAGAATGTCATCTACAAGAAATGGAAATGCTTGATAAGCACCATGTAAATGCTTTGGAACACTTTTAGGTTTATCATTCAACTTAGGCGGTCCTATAATTAGTGTGTTCTCCCTCAATCTTTTTAAATTGATGAACTTGTCCTTTGCAAAAATCAATGTAACATTAATGCAACTAAACTAGAAAAGAATAACTAAGAATGGGTTGTATTGTTGAGGGAAAGAAGACATTTGAGAGTCTACACTCTATAAGATAGCCAAGTCAATTAGACTCATCTAAATTGTGAATTGCTTTGTCATCGTTCTTATTGGTTTTGGTCTCACTTTGTTCCTCTAGGATTAGGCATCAATCCTTGTTGATCGCATCTAATTGAACACCTCAAACTTATAAATGATAAACATATGTAGAAGGTATAAGTTATCAGGGCTTGCTTGCCTTCATGGATCTTGAGGATGCAATAGAAAATTCTAAATACTTGTCAATTCATCGTCCCTTTGCTTTTTTGGAATGAAGATAAGTCAGATTTTATAAGTTATTTGTTCACAAAACTTGTAAAGGTACAAAGGATCATACCTACACATGTTGAATATTAAATTCTTTACTCATACATCAGTGAATTTGTCAATTATCTACATGTCTAGGGTCTTTAGCTACAAATTTGTATGAAACCAACACAATATGAGTTAATGACAAAAAAAATTGGCTTATACATTGTGCCAGTTGGACCTAGTTTTGTCTTTATAACAATCTCCATCAAAGATCTTTTTTATTCTTTAAGGCCCTCATTAGGATAACCCTCCTGAGTCTTGTAGAGCTCAAAGTATAGAAGACAGGGTCTAGTCTTGTCAAATTTGTCTTCTCTTATCCTTGGTTTAGTCATAGGGTTGTCATTTTACCTAGATTGACTTGATCCCTAGGTCTAGGCTTTGTGTCATCCCTTAGAAATGAAGGTTGTAAAAAAAATCCAAAAAGTTCATCTAGTTGAGGACCTTGAGAGGGATTGTGATATGATTACCCTCGTAGGAGGTGATCATGGAGGTCACAATGTTGTCAAATTTAAATATTCAGTTATAACCTATCACCTAAATCTTCTTATGCATCTCTCTCGCTTTATTTTTCTTCTTTTCCTGCTAAAGTTGCTATGTGAGTTGGCACAAGTTGGAGGAAAATAGGTAGATGTTGAGTAGGAAATCTATCCAACCTTATCTCTTACCCCTGTGAGTGTGTTAATTTGTGGGGGATGGGGTTTTGATGTATTTTTGTGTTAATTCTATGTTCCCTTAAAAATTGTAATTCTTTGGGAATTTAAATTGAAATGTAACAAACTCTTAATTGAATTATTTAAAATGGTAATAAATGCATGGTTGATTTATTTTTTTTAACAAATTCAAGTAGATGTTACTATTGTTGGAATATGAAATTTTGTAGAACTTGGGAAGTAAAAATTAAATGATATTATGTGCTCAAGAAAATAATTTAGTTAAAATGGATGGTTGATAGATTATAAGTGATAGAAAATGATTAAACAATGATTATGTGAATTGGACTAAAGTTGTGTCCTAATTTTGTCAAATTGTGATGTGGTTGTATGTGAAAGCCTCATGTGAAATTTAATCTCAACTAATGAAAGAATGGAATTAACTATGTAATTGGTGTAATATGATGAGAGTGTGTGATACATGAATGTGTATAATTCATTGTGTGTGATCTAGTTTGAAATATGTTGTATTTGCAAGTAACATGTTATGCATATGCTTGTAAATATTGTGACCATTTGTTGAGCTTGAAATATGGTGTGTATGTGTGTTAATAAAATGAAGTATTGTGAAAGTGACATGTAAACCAATTGTGCACCGCCAACTTGATGTTGTTGTTCCAAGTTAATTATTTGTGGTAGTGACCTCACACCAACAATTATTGCTAATGTACTCCCCATTTTGGATTCCCTCATTTTAGTTGACCATCTAAGAAGCAAATTACTGATAGATGATAGTCTCCTATTTTTAATAACTAATCTTGATCGTTCCACTTTGGTGAGATCATACTATTAACTATTGACGATGGTGAATCATCCTCCCACCAATAGTCAATAGAAGTTGTGTCGCTTATTCAGTTCATGTGGATTTGTTATGTAAAACTCCTTCATAAAATATATAAGAGGCAATAGTCATTACAAATAGGATGTATCATGACTGTCCTCAATGGTATTGTAAGCAAAGTAATGTATGATACTAGGGGTAAATGAATTGCATTTTACTATACATGCTCATTTATTATTAGAGTATTACATATTCCTAAGCTAGTTGTTGTTTGCTTGATATGTTTTCTTGATATGTGATAGAACAATAGTGTTGTATGGATGTGATGTCCTATTACTTGTGATGATATTGGCTATTGTTATTAATACTTCATTCTAGCACATTATATTGGCTCTTGGTACTAGATTCTAGCATAGAATCTCAGTGTGGAGTAGAAGCACAAGGTGCTAATCCTTAGGGGTATTATGATAGTTGAAGGATGTATAGGTATGTAGATGCATTCTTGGTGAGGGTTTATGTGTGTATTAGTGTCAGGAGTTTTGACTCCATCATTGTTACTACTCACAAAAAGTTTCAACTATATCATTGACTTTTATGTGCATATCAATGTGAGAAGTTTTGACTTCATCCCCATTTCACTTGTAGGGGATCAAACAATATTGCTTGAGGTAATGCAAAATGATTCTATTGAAGATAGAACCTACTTACTTTTACCCTCATCAAGCATTCTAGTAGTGGTATTGGTGGCATGGACCCTTGGATGTGACTCATGTGACATTCTTCCTACCTTGGGGAGGTAGTGTTCTACAATTGCATTTGAGTAGATGAGGGAGCTATGGGATTTTGGCTTTGATAATAATATATATTATGACATTTGATTGGTATTGCTTTTCCTTATAGAGGGATAATTATTTGTATAGATCTTGTTGGTATTGACATTTGGAATTTAGAGTGCAATTGTAGGACATGTGAGCATGTTTTTGTAGGGCATAATGGTTATCTCCTACAATCTTATATATATGGTTTCACGTGGTTAGAGGATCACGATTCCCCTCATCCCCTTCGCTGGCTTAATGCAATCCATGTGGTGTTGTAATATGTAAATTTGTAAATTGAGGTTCTTGATCATTAATTATTTATTTGCAATTTCTATTGTTGCAAACTGGTAGAATTTTGAATGCTATTACCTATTGAAGGCTTCTTAGCCTTTTTTTGGATTTATTACTTGAGTTCCTAGAAAACTCAGTTGAAATTCATTTTTTGGACTTTGAATCTTCACTTATGCTTTTCTTAGACTTTTGCACACAATTATCTTCTTATTAATGATTCTACTTGTATTAATTGAGGCTCATTATTGTTTTGATAATTCTTATTCTAAAATAATCTTAATATGAGATTTCATAATGTTTGTGTCTTTTGGGTTTGTTTGGAGTATTATGAAATGTGTAAAACTACCATATCCAAAGGGGGTCCTTGGCAGGACATATGGGGGAGTAGATGGCCTAGGGAATTTTAATGTGAGGATGGGGCTACAAATGGGACTAGTATGGGATGGTTGTAATCCATTCCCCCTATGTGTGTATTTGATTTACTTTTGCCTATCTATTGGAGGCTAAACCCCTTAAACAAATAGGAGAAAGGTGCTAGGAAATGTATGAAGGGGTCCTTAGGGAGGGCCTCAATACCATCTTTCCTATTGGCTCTATAGTTATTGATTAGAGGCACTTGGTTATTGGATTTTTGGATTCTTGGTTACTTGATTTTACTTTGGCACTTGGTGTCCCCATGATCTGATCCTGTGATCTCTATGACATGAGGACCTTGTGATGTGTACTTATTATTGTTTTGTGAATAATTTCATGAATTAAGTAATAAAAATAATAATACATAGATAAATGAGTTAAATGCAATAAATTAAATTGGATTGTGATGTTATATTATTTACAGTAGTTCGTATTATATAGTTTTAAGTATTAAAAGGAATGGTAAAATAAACTTGCTTCTACTTAACCATATTACACATGTTATTAACCATGTGATTGAAACCATGTATTTGTAAAATGAATGGAATTAAGTGGGGTTCTAATTAATCTAAGTAAGTGGTCCTTTGTAGCTCTTGTAACAGTCAGTGAGTTGTGATTCATTAAACTATATCCTTGTCTAGCTTCTCTTGGTTGTATGACCCTATCTTATTCAAGCTATACCCTTGACCTATTTGTCCTATCACCATGTTTTACACTCATGTGTTGTTGAGATATAACCTTGTGAGAACTCATATTCTATTGGAAACCACCTTGCAGGCATATGTGAGGATCTGTTGGACCTAGATAGAATCTAATCTTATCAACATGTCATGATCAAATGAGGAGTATGTGACTTTGTTTATTGTTGTTCCTACATTCCACCCTTAGTGACTTCTAGGAAGAAGTCTAATTTAAGGGGAGGGGGTGTAAGGCTCAACCATTTTGCAACTTTAATTGCTTTATATGTGCTTAATCATTGTAATGGCTTTAGCTACTTTGGGACAATCACGTCTTTCCTTAACCTTGGATTCTTAGGTATTACATTAAAATCATTATATATTATATTGTAGTAGATGGTTATCTAACTTAGCATATGAAGTTAGCTAGTTTATTTATGACTATTGTATCAATGTGGATAAAGTAACTTAAACTTATTAGAGAAAGTAATTTGATTTTAGTGCTTCTACTAAAAGTTAGTAGTATATTCTACTTTCTAGATGGATTATGCCTATGTGGTTACCTTCCTTGAGAATGAATTCCCTAGTTTTGTTTTGACCTGAATAATTTTGAGATGCTTGGAAAGTTTAACCAAGTAATGTTGATTTTAATGTGATGACAATTACTCTCTTAATTTTCAAAATTATTTAACTGTTAGTCATCCCTAGTACATATGAGAATTGTGTTGGAATTGAATTAACACTAAGTAATGGAAATATTAACCCTAGTGTAGGATGGACACTTGCTAAGTAAATTTATTCATATTAATAACTTTTCATTTAAGATCTTGACAATCATGAATTTCTCTCATAAAATTGTATAGTATGGGTGATGTTACTAACCTTAACTCTTATAGCATTGTTTGAATGCTTATTTTAGTTATATATTTTGTTGAGAATTAAGTAAGTAGGTGATAAAACATTAATTCAAAGGATAGATGAAATTTTGATACATTTTCACATAGTTATTGAAATTGTGGTTTTCAACGCGAGTACTAAATTATGAGGAATTGATATGGTTATATTAATATATATGAGTTATACACACACACATATTAAATTGAATTTGATAATCAAGATTAATGTGTGTATGAATGGTGAGTTTTATAAAATTGTCATGGACTAATGTTAAGAATTCAATGATGGATTTAAATTATTAAAATGTAATTGGGGCATGAATTAATAGGTGGATAATGATAGTGGTATCTGTTTGGAACCTTGTCATTTTAAATGAATATGTTTAATTTATTTGTACAATTCCTTCAACTATCTTGTGGGGCATGTTTGATGATCATTTCAAGCGTGCAGGTGAAGTATAGGCTGTCGATAGAAAATAATACAGGAGATCGTCTAAATCTTGATCATGTCTTCTCTTGGTTACACCTTGGCCTTAGTCCATGAGGGGACTAAGATCCCCCTTGTATTAAAATTTTGTAACTTTAGTGTATTGTTGATTTTTTTAATTAATTTTGAGCAATGTATTAGGTTGAGTCTATGAATAAGATGTGGGTGAGAGTCCCCTTAGAGTGCAAACCCAGATTTGCACTTCTAGTGGGTTTTAAAAAGTGCATTTAATTTTTTTTTCTTTATCTTATGTAGAAATAATTCCTTTGGGAAAGTACCTGGGGGATAGGTACCTTTTAAGGAAAGCATTTAGATTATAGAGTATAGGGTGAGTTTTATACCCACTCAGCTCCTTGGGAAGAATGTGCCATAAATGGGCATGTAAGAGAGGAGTGTAGACATGGTAGTGAAGCTTCTGTAACATCAAAAATTGAAATACCCTCACAATTTCTCACTACATTTCGACTCACTTTAGTGTTCACATCCATAGCATGTTTTTAGGGTCATTAAACCTAAACCTTGGTCTATTTTACTCTTCACCAAGGTTTGCCAAAATCTATATTAAGAATTTATTTATTTCACTCTCAAGAGAACATGTACAAAGTTTGAGTGAATATTCCTTGGATGCAAGCACTAGTCGTGGATGTCTCCGCAACACACGAATGCCTCCATAATGTGTTGGCATCTTAGATATTCCAAAATTTTAAAAAGTTAATTCTCTCACTTCCTCTTTCGAATCTGTCAATGGTAACACTCAAATAACACTAAAACAACCTATGTAGTGTACTCGACCCTTGGAGATTCCCTCTTGGCATGCAAAAATGCAAGATTAAGGAAAAGGGAAGAGCTTCTTCTTATTTTTTTGAAAGTTCTAGGGATCTCTTTAACTATTGAAGAAAATACATAGAAAACTATTTGTCGATTGTTGTTAAAGCTCTCACAAACAGACTTCGAAGATTTGGGTGCTCATTCACATTGTAGCATCTCTCATTGTTGATTTTGTGGGTTATTGACTAAACTTGGAGCTTGGAAGAGGCTCCCTTACACAAGGGTTTGAGCTATTCATCAATAAATTATGCCCTCAAGGAGCTTGCAACATCCTCTATAGCATCAAGATTGGGTAACATTGTTCCATTGTTGTAGAATAGTGTTATTCATGGTTTTCTTTCTTTGCATGTACAATATTATCTTATGTATTTTGGAAAGCTTGTGGTGTAGACCACCACCTTTGTTTTAATTCACACACTAGAGTACTTTTCTCCCCATAGACCAGGGATTGTACCTCTAGTTTATTTGTTTTAGTCATCGCTCTTCAATCTTCCTAGATGCACTTAGGATTAAGAGCACACACTTTTATTTTTCATTATTTTGAAGTGAGTGCCCATGGAGGTCGAAAGACTAAAATCGAGGCTTGACTTAGGGAAGCTCCCAAGCAGTCCCAACCCCAATTTGTGGCTTTGAGTTGTACAAGTTGACGGAGTAAATTTGAATGCATAAAAGTTTGCATATTTCTTCCCTCTTCCTTTGTTATTTAATTATCTTTATTATTTACATTTAAATACATTATTTCATTCATTTATTTGTATATTGTGTTGTTGGACATTCATTTTGGTCTTGTATGTAGACCAAATGAAGTTACATACCCAGACAGAGTCATACTATACTTGTTTTCATTATGTTGTTGTTGGAAGGACAAAAATGTGATGCATAGATGTCCTTGTGACATGCTAAAATCCTAGGCTAAGACCTCCTCCTTTGATGCCAAGTTCCACTTTCTCTTCTCTATGCTCCTGTACATTTATTTTTATAATCTTAGTTGTTGATTTTTAGAATTTACAATTCTTCCACTATTCCTTATAGTTCTAGCTTTGAAAATTAGTTTAATTTCCTAGTGTACAACTAAGTAGAATCTTGTTAAAGGCATTATGTTCTTCCAAAGTGGATAGAACTAGAATATTATCCTTTAAATTTTATGTTATCACATAGAATTGCACCCTGCTTGGAGACCTCCAAGCATTGTAATGCCAAAATGGGAATGATCTCAAGGTGTGGGACCTTGCAAGTTTGATATCAAGCCTCCAGAGAAGGTTGGTTCCTCATTCTGAGCTTAACCCTAGAGAAATAGACTAAACCTACACTAATGATCACCAGGGAAAAGGGGAAGAAGGAATACAAAAAGGGAAAGGGTAATGCACCAAGATTTAGTGTGTTTAGTTGGAATTGACATAACACGGTAATGATTTCTAAGGCTAAATAGACTAACACAGACTCATACAATCTCTAACAAAGGCCAAAACAAAATGCTAAAACTTATAGAGGGACCGTTTTATCCATAGAACAAATGAGCAACATTTAAATAGACACGGTGTAAGAGAAAATGAGAGGCAGAATCAGTTGCTTATATTAATCATAGAGGATAAATAGCCATTACAAAGATAGGAAAGCTAAATATAGATCAGGGAGACATAAAATGATATCTTTCCCCTCATATTTGAACTAAAACAAAGATAGAGAGGCCCATAAGAGGACACAATTGATCAGATTCGTGTAGCTCTTGGAAATATCATGAGGTCAAGATCAAGAATGAAGCGTTCTAGTCTGAATAAAGAGTCAATGACCAACTAACCAACATAAATACATCTGTTAAACATGCATATATAGATTTTCAAATCACACTGTAGTAGTTATGGAAGAAAGAAGAGTGGTTAAAAAGAAAGAAATGTCATCCATACTGCAATAACTTTCTTTTAGTGTCCTTGGAGCGCACCCACATGGCTCTGTCTAGGAAATATGTTGGAACAAGAGGTTCACCCATGTCATGAGTACAAGAAATTTAATGCAGATCAGGAACAGTGGCATGGGGAGGTGGGAAGTCCACTTCCCACATGAAATCAGGCTCTGAAGATGCATTAATGGTGACCAAGAGGGTCGTTGAGTAGTCCTGTCATGTTTTACACAGTGAAAAATGGCCATGGAAGGAAAAAAGGTTGAGATCTAACATATTGGACTTCGGAGCTCAGGCCTTCAACCTTATCACCTTCACAATCTAGAAGAGGAAGGAGAGAAACCCTGACTCTGCTAGTGTATAAGTTGGAATACTAAAATCGGCAAAGTTCATACTTTAGACCTTTCAGCCTTTGCCTTCGCAAAGAAAGGAGAAGAGAAGAAGTTCAAGCCCCGCAAGAATTTAGACTTAGCCACATTTTGAAAGTTTTAGTGGAGTTTGGGCCTCAGGCCTTCTACCTTTTGATGACGTCACTACCACATGGAAGCATTTTGCGGTTCTACAAACAGGCGAGGGGCCCACCAAAAGAGCTCAGTGGAATGGTGGAATGCCACAAGATCATGCCACGTGTCCATCGGGAGTCAGGGTTTAGGCTTTTCACCTTCCACCTTCCAAAAGGAAAGGGAGAGGGAAGGGGAAAAGGCCAAACTCTAATGTAAAAACACTTAGCTACTTTTACAAAGGAAAGGGTCAGAGTTCGGCCCTCGAGCCTTCTAGCCTTCTCCTTCCAAAGAAAGGAAGGGAGAAGAGGGAAGGTCTGAACTCCAACCTCTGGAAAACATTGAATACTTAGGCTATTTTGAAGGCAAAGGAGTGGAGTTCAGAGATGATAAGGATGGAACACTGAAGACCAAAACTTTGAACTCTGAAACTCTGACAACACTGAAAACACAAGGTGAACTCAGGATTTTTGGGACTTAGTCAATTTGGGTAGTTTTGCCTTGCATTGCAGAGGGTGAAAACAATAGGAGTTCATGGAGCCTTAGACTATTTGGACAAAAGGAAAAATAGGATAACATTTTGGTGACTTTGCAGGGGTGTTTGCCTGCTAAACACTAGGATCTAGAGGCCTATCCATCCATTGGGCATAGAGTCAAAGGGCACAGCAACAAGAATAGGGGTTGGCCAGACCAACACAAAACTAAACACTGCCTTCGAGAAACAAGACAAGGAAAAACAAACAAGGCAAGCATACTCCTAATGAGAATGCTGCAAAGTGCAAGGGCACTTATTGAAAGGAAACCTAAAATAGAAACAAAACTAACCTACACCTAAACTAACCAACCAAAACTGACCTTAAACAAAGCCATCAACTGGTTCTTGAAAGTAACTACCCTTTCTCAACAACTTACATTTTTTTTTATGCTCATGGGCAGTTAGGAAGAGATGGAGGAGTGTACATATGACAAATTAATGGAGCACTCCCCCAAGAATGGGGATAAACTCACCTATCCACCCGACCTGATTGTTATTGCTACCATCAAGAGGTGAATAAATGGGCTAATCCCACTCATTTTGATGTTCAACTTCATGCTTAGAGGTAAGCATGAAAAGTGGTGACTCTTCTTGATGTGTCTCTAGCTGGGCTAGATGCCTAATAGGGCATCCCCTAGAAATGACATGCAAATCAACAGATTTGATCTCATGCCTTTATTTTAATTTCTTCTCTTCTTGTTGGTCTGAATGATTTGATTGTTGGTGCTCAACTAGAAATATGGCTGCCTCCACCTTAGGATCAAGATGCCTATGATGTTCCTCCTCAGGGAATGTCAACTCAATGTCACATTTTGAGTAGAAAAGATCTACCTCATCCCTAAAGAGATCTTCTAGCTCTTCAAAGCACATAGGAATGAGAAGATTCACCCTAGCCTCCTTAATTTCTGCATTTTCTAGAATGAGGCTACGTACATGCTCCTTTTCATGAGCTGGAACCTCATTATTATGTTTGGCTTCACATCCCAGCAACCTATCATTAGTTTCATTGCCCCCATGTTGTTCCAGAACTACAACTAATATTGGCATCTACATGCCTTTTCCATTTTTAATGTAGTTGGACAGATCCTTTGCTTCAACTACTTCTTCCCTCAAATCAAGATTGCCCCCAGTGTTTGACTACAACTCCACATTATTCTACTTGATCTACCTCTACAAATGGAACTCTTCACCATGCTTCCTTTGCATTTGGATTTCATTCATCTTGTTCACAACATGGGAAAATTCCTCAAATGAGCCAAAATCTAGGGGACTCAACCCTGTGCCTGAATTAGCATTAATCTCATGCTCAACACACTACAGCTCCATCAGATTTGGTTTGATTTCTTCTAGCAGCAGGTCTAAGTTTTTTTTTTTTTTTTTTCAGTAGTGCATGGGAGTTCACTAACCGTTGGTTGCTTCACAACAACCTCAAATATTTTCTATTTTGGCTCATAAAACCTAGAATCTTGCTAAAAACCAACCTATCCTCTACTTTTGGACTAGTGCTAGGATAAGAGGGCTGACATGGAATGGAGACTAGAAGGATTTCCTAAGAGAGTTGTTCCTGAGGAATAATAGGCTAGATTTGTATAGGAATAGGCTCCCGTGAAGGATGGGCACCTCTAAAACTTGGGATTTTAAAATTGGAAAGTGATTTCAAAGGCCTATAGGGGTTCTCTTGCCTAAAGCCTGGGATCTTAAATTTGGGGGTTGCTTCTACAGTAGGATGAACTTGTGTAAAAGGGAGAGGCTATCTAAAATTGGGAATGGAGGGGACTGCCAGAGCCTCTCACCTCTCTATGTCAGTGAGCATTTGCCATAACTATTCCTCAAATAATGTTGTGAGATGCATCTTAGTTTGCTCATGGCAAGCCTCTTCTTCTGCCTCCATGTGCTATTGTTGAAGATGAACCTAATAAGCAAGCTCCTCTTGCTGTCTATTATACTCCATCATTCCCTAAATTTCATCCCACTCCTACTGGAAACCTCAGAGTATCTCCATTAGATCATCCACACTTCTGATATTAAAATTAAAGGGTTCCTGTGGCAAATCGTACCTCATGTTTCTTTTAATGTTGTCTAAATGTTCACTAAGCTCTAGCAGCTTAAGGTAGTCTTCTTGGGGTTGATAACATGCATTATTAGATTGATAAGAAGACTAAGAAGGGGTGAGTGGGAGGTAAGCATCATGAGGATGCAAATATTCTATTGTGGTAGGGCTGTACGACATAAAATCATAGGCATTTTGGGCCTGATATTGCTGATATGGGGGCCAATAGCCTAAATTTTGGTTGCGTAGGGGAAATAGCCATAACTCCCATAAAAAAATGACATTTTATAATAATCATAACAATGTTAGAATTAGAGTAAAACAGGTTTGCAACCAGAGAGAAACTAGATACATACCCAAAAGAGAGTCACTAGGTGATTTGAGATGCCTCTGAAAGCATAATAGAATAGGAAAACCATCGAAATCCTGATCCTTGGAGTTCTTTAAGTGCTTGGACTAGTTGCACTAGTAGATTTGTTCAGCAGAGTCACCATGGTGTTTGTGAAGACTACCCTAAATGGTAAGATGCATTGAAGAACACACCAGATCCTTCAATGGATGATAAATCTCATCAAGTTGGTCCCACTGGGTGTGCCATAAACTGTTATCACATAGAATTGCACCCTTCTTGGAGACCTCCAAGCATTTTAATGACACAATGGGAATGATCTCAAGGTGTGGGACCTTGCAAATTTGAGATCAAACCTCTAAAGAAGGCTGGTTCCTCATTCTGATATTAAGGCCCAGAGAAATAGATTAAACCTACACAAATGATCACCAAGGAAAAGGGGAAGAAGGAATACAAAAAGGGAAATGGTGATGCACCAAGATTTAGTGTGTTTAGTTGGATCTAACATAACACAGTAATGATTTCTAAGGCTAAATAGACTAACATAGACTCATACAATCTCTAACAAAGGCCAAAATAGAATGCTAAAACTTATAGAGGCACCGTTTTATTCATAGAAAAAATGAGCAACATTCAAACAGATACAGTGTAAAAGAAAATGAGAGAGGCAGAATCAATTGTTTATATTAATCATAGAGGATAAATAGCCATAACAAAGATAGGAAAGCTAAATATAGATCAGGGAGACACAAAATGATAGCTTTATCCTCATAGTTGAACTTAAACAAAGACAGAGAGGCTGAGAAGAGGACATAGTCGATCAGATTTGTGTAGCTCTAGGATATATCATGAGGTCAAGATCAAGCATGAAGCATTCCATTCTAAATAAAAACCCAATAGCCAATTAACTAATAGAAATACATTTGTTAAGCATGCATATATATCTTTTCAAATCACACTATAGCTATCATGGAAGAAAGAAGAGTGGTCAACAAGAAAGAATTGTTGCCCATAGTACAATAACTTTGTTTCAGTGTCCTTGGAGCACGCCCACATGGATCTGCCTAAGAAATTCATTGGAATAGGAGCTTCACCCATGTCATGAGTATAATAAATTCAATGCAGATGAGGAATAGTGGCATGGGAAGGTGGGAAGTCCATTTCCCACATGAAATCAAGCTCTAAAGATGCATTAATGGTGACCAGGAGGGTCGCTTAGCAGTCCCATCACATTTTGCACAGTGAAAAATGGCCTCAAAAGGCCAAAAGGTTGAGCTCCTACATATCAAACTTCAGAACTCAGGCCTTCCACCTTATCACCTTCACAATCTCGAAGAGGAAGGAGAGAAACCCCAACTCCGCTAGTGTATACCTTGGAATACTGAAATCGACAGAGTTCAGACTTTAGGCCTTTTGGCTTTCACCTTCGTAGAGAAAGGAGAAAAGAAGAAGACTAAGCCTCAGAAGAATTAAGACTTAGCTTCATTTTGAAAGTTTCAGTGGAGTTTAGGCCTTGAGCCTTCCACCGTCTAATGATGTCACTACAATGTGGCAGCATTCCATAGTTCTACAAAGGGGCGGGGGACTCACCAAAAGAGCTCGATAGAATGGCAGAATACCACAAGATCATGCCATGTGTCCATCAAGAGTTAGGTTTCAAGATTTTCACCTTCTGCCTTCCAAAAGGAAAGGAAGAGGGAAGGGGGAAAGGCCAAACTTTGACACAAAAACACTTAGCCACTTTTACAAAGGAAAGGGTTAGAGTTCGGCCCTTGGGCCTTCTGGCCTTCTTCTTCCAAAGAAAGGAAGGGAGAAGAGGAAGGTTTGAACTCTGACCTTTGAAAAACATTGAATACTTAGGTGATTTTGAAGGCAAATGAGTGCAGTTCAGAGACGATAAGGATGGAACACTAAAGATCAGAACTCTGAACTTTGAAACTTCGACAACACTGAAATCACAAGGCAAACTCAAGATTTTTGGGACTTAGTCAATTTGGGTAATTTTGCCTTGCATTCTAGAGGGTGAAAACAATAGGATTTCATGGATCCTTAGGCTATTTGGCCAAAAGGAAAAAAAGGACAATAGTTAACTTGATCCTCGTGTAAGAGTATAAAGTTTGTTTCTAGCTAGATTATTTGAATAGATCTTAGATTAGATTCAAATTTTTAACATCTTCCATCTCTCATTTCAAGGGCAATGTCTAAGAAGAGTGTACTCCACAATCTACTCCCCCATACCTTGTCCACATGGGTGCACATGGAATGGTATGGGGCACATTTATTTCTTGAAAGGTGTGGGAAGAGAGTGCTATGTGGAGTTCATGTGTCCTTGTCCTAATGGATGAGGATGGATGACATGGCATCCTCTATATAAGCCACCCTCATGGATTTTGAAAGGGATCTTTTTTGTTGTTGTTCATTTTGTTTAGAGACTTGGAGAGTTGGAGAGTGAGTTTTCAAAGTTGGTTGTGAGGAGATTTAGAAGGGAAGGAGTTCACTTGGGAGAGGATTCAACAAAAGAGAGTTTCATCTCCCACTTGGAAGCTATTTGGAGGTAGGCCTCCATCTTTTATTCTACAAAAATGATTTCTTTATTTTGTTTCAAGCATAAGGAAATATATGATTATAGTTATTTGTGAAATGAAATCCCTTCTTTTGAATTTGTGTGCATGTATGTTGTTCTTTTGTTATGTTCAGTTAGGATGAATCCCATTTTAGCTTCCCAAGTGAGTAGATTTCCCCTCTACTCCCCTTTTTGATGAATCATTCTATGATATAAGAGTGTTAAACCAATCCTATGTGTGGCTGTGTGTGTAATGGTCTTTTAATCTTCTTGTGTGGTGTTTTATTAGCTTTAGAGGACCTCCTAGCTTAAGGGTAGATTCATTTTCAAATTCTATGGTTGGGAAAAGTGAGCACCTGGAATCCATGGATTTATGGAAAGAAAACTTGTAGGTTTTATTTTGATGGTTAAGATTGAAGACTACTACATGTGTTTCATTTTTTTTAATTGTTCTTCTTATCATAAAGCTACTTAGTGTAATTTCAAGAGTTGTATCAGAAGCCTTCTTGGTTGTACTAGGGGTATAATTCCATCTATATAGTTGCATATTTTTTTAAAAATGTAAAGATTTAGTTATTATGTGGGTGTATCTCCATGGTTATATACATTAGTTATTCTTGTACCTTTACATTATTGTATTCATTAAACCATCTCAAGGGTAAGGGCATATTAGGAGAATGCAAATCATAGTCATTCTATGCTTTGCATTATTTTATTCATTAAACCATCTCAAGGGTAAGGGAATACTAGGATATTGGAAATGATAGTTATATTTAGAACTAACTCCAGGGTAAAGAATATCAAGAGATTTGAAAACATTAGTTATTGTATTATTGGTTATACTATCTACCTTGGGAGGCAAGACCATCTCAGGATAAGAAATACAAGGAGATTGGAGCTCGATGGTTCTATACCAATCTAAGACCATATTTTATAGAAAAAAGGCTAGTAGGACCATCCCATGATAGGGTATACCAGGAGATTGGTATTCAAAGGATAATTTATGTTTTAGCATATACTTGTATTTTACTAGTTATTAGTTGTTGGAAGAGTCAAGAAAGAGATAGTAGTGTCGTGAATGAATGAACCACATTTATGTGATTAAAAATTGAATGCTTTGGCCAAAGTGATGCAATAGTTGTGAGCATCGTCAATTCACTATACCTGTAGATTTCATGTTAATTGAAAATCATGGTAGCTAGAGGGTATCTAAGGATTGCCTAGTTGATTGTATGAAAAATGTATTCATATTTGCACTTGGTTCTTAGATTTGGTTTTACTATAGGCATCCCCATCTATTACTCTCGTTGAAGGGTCAGGCCTCTTCTAGTGGGAAGATTAGTAGGGGACCATTAGGTCTATGGTTGGAGGTAAAGTGCTCAAATGATGCTCTCCCTCCTACAACTGGACTGACGGTCAACCAAATTTTTAATGAAAAGTCAAAATAAGTGATGTACTAAGGTGGATTAGAAGGATAATAATCCTAATCCAGATATGTATCTTATTATTCTTTTATTTGTAAACTTGTATCATGGAAATCTATGTAATGATGTAATATTGACATCTTTATTTGAAATGTGGAATCTATATGTTTTTGAAAAAAAAAAAGGAAATTCAAAATTGTAGCATTTGTGAGTTATTCAATTTGTAATTATTCATTAATTTGTTTTGTTATTTGGGTGGCTCATTACAAATTTAAATCTAGAATTCTATACATTAGAATATTGTTTTAATATTTGGGTGGCTTGTTAAAAATTTAAATCTAGAATTCTATACGTTGGATTATTATTCAATCATGTTTGAATTGTCATCTAGCCTTTGAGCACACACTTATATTTATACTCCTAATATTATATAGTCAAATTTTATAAATTTGTAATTATTCATTAATTTATTTTGTTATTTGGGTGACTTGTTACAAATTTAAATCTAGAATCTATACATTGGATTATTATCCAATCATTTTTGAATTGTTAGCTAACCTTTGAACACTCACTTATATTTATACTCCTAATATTGTATAGTCATAATTCATAAACAACCTTAGAAATTAGAATTCACAAATAAATTAGAAATCAAAATTCACAATACTAGTTTAAGTCACTCATACAAGTCTTTAGTTTAGATCAAATGCATAATCACAGTTAGATAAAGATCTTGATTTAGATTGAATACTTAGTCCATAAGATTATAAATGATTGAACATAGTAAATTTTAAAGTTTCATGACTTAGGAATATCTCATGCCTTGTTATCAAACTACTTTAAGGGTTGTTGGCCATTGGGTTGTTACATAAACAATATGTTGGAATATGAAGTATTATAAAATACACTAAGCAAGATCAAACATTCTTTATTCTAGCTTGATTTCATCTTCAACTTATAAGTTGGACTTCTCCATATTTGAAGACAATGTATGACCATCTATGCATGTTTTGACTTATAAATTTTATATTAACTAGGGGAAGGTAGAAATTATCATTTTACTAATTTTTCCAATGTTTTAGGTTGAAAGACCATTATGTGTTTTATATGCCCATTCACAATTCCAACATCAAACATCCAAATGGCCTTAGAGTCTTAACACTTGCAAGATTTAATCTAGAACTACTTGAGTTCTATGGATAGACACATGAACTATGACCAAGGTGTCTCCTTATGGCCTCACTTCTCTATGCAATAGTATGGTAAAGAGGCGAACACAATAGGTCTAGAAGCCACCATTATCATGTAGGATGGTGTTATGTCAAAACTTGTCCTCCTGCATGGAACAGTACAATTTCTCATATAGTTTAGCTCCTCTCTTTTGGTGACCTTTCAACCTAGTTTATTTTAGACCTTCCTAAACCCTGATTGACCTATGTCTAACTAGAAGAATGTCATGTTTTAGGATAACTGAAGACTGAGAGTGAAAAAAAAGTTTGGATTTGAGATTCTAGGACCCCCTTAAAGCAGACCTGATCAGGAAATCAGGGCTTGGACTTGGGCGCTCGCACCCTTGTCCTGCCCTATTTCTTGAGGTTTTGAATTTTGGCAGCATGTCGACTCCTGCCGTACATCCCAGGATTTGATTTTCAAATTTTCATTTTTCACACGATGTTGACATCTTATTTCAAAATTTGAAATTCCTAAGGTTAGTTATTTAAAGACATTTGAAACTTATTTTATTACACACAATCTTGATGCAAGATTTATGCCAAAACTCTGCCAAAATTGCCATTGAAGATCAGTGATTTGTTGAAGCTCTTGAAGTTATTTGAATTTGCTATCATGGAGACAATGGATGGAGATTAGGAATCAAGATATTGAGACTATCTTGCTCTTCTTAGGGTTTGTACACCTTTTGCATGATCAGGAGAAGGGTTGAAGCTTCCAACATTAAGCTTTGAATCCTTTGCAGATACGGCTACCTCACCTTCTTGTTCATGCAAGTCTTCATTGCTTTCATCTCCTTGAGGTGAAGTTGTGTTTGTTCATTGAGTGAAGCAAATAGTTGATCTTTCCTTGAGGCTTGAGTCATCTAGGGTTTTTATGTTTATGCATGCACATTTATTAGATGAACACACACATCTACAAATATTTATCTTTGGCTATTGTTGAGGTAGGAATACTGAAAATGGGGCTTGACTAAGGCAAGCTCCTATATAGTCACAACCATCTTTCTCCTCCTTTTGCATGTATAGGTTGAATTTGTCAAGATTCAATGGAAATGAGCAACAAGAAAATAAATATTATAGACACAGTCATCATAGAGTTTTAGATTTTGAGATTGCGAGACTTTCAGGACACTGGCACTAATGCCCTAGTCCAACTAGGTGATTTCTTTAGGATCTAGAAGCCTCTGGAGCTTGTAAGATAGTTGTTGCAGAAAATCTGAATATTTAGAAACTTCCAAGACACTGGCATTGGCACCCTAGTCCATCAGGTCCTCTATTTTTGGTTGCACTATCTTTGTATTGTTTCCTCTGCATTTCTATAATCCTTTTATTCATATCTATATCAGAAATTAAGTTATTACAATTTGATTGGTAATTTAGGGTTTCACATGCTTAGTGAGAGATACTAGCTTGTAAAAACCTGATTGAAATAGTCACCCATACATAATTAGCAGGAAAAGGGAACATTATAAATCAGTAGTTTATCCCTAAACTTATTCCTTGTTTCCCTAATGCTTTAGTGTGAGAAAGTGTGGGACTTGAAATCTTCCATCTTACTTCCCCATTTTCACCACTAAACATTTTGGTGAACACGTGCTCTAAGGAATTAGCTCATCCTTTTTACATTAGATCTAAGTTAGTTTGTTGTCCTAAAACATATTTAGATTGCAAATCCTCTTTTGTGAAAGTACATATATTGAAACTTGAATGATTTCCTTTATCCTTTCATTAAAAGAGTTTAAAATTACAACTTTGTGTGTTGCATAGTGTTATTATATTATATTTTCACAAAGTTTATGCTATATCATTTTACATTTAAGTCTTGAGTTAGTTTGAGCATGTTATAATGTCAAATTACTTTTTGTAAGACTTTCATGCATATGATGAGCTATTTAGTTGTGATGACTTCAATAAATTAGATGAAGCCCTCGAGGACTTTATCTTGATTGAACATTCCACTACGACCCCCAAACTGTCATTATTTCAAAGATTAGTAAATGCAATTTATGTTCCTAAAACTCAAGAAGAACTTGTGAAACTAAAAATAGTGATCACTTTGTGTTCAGATGTGGTCCAACCTTCTTCTAAATTGGTGCTCACTGTTAGAGGTCTTCCACCTCTCGACCTCTCGATTACATTTATAACTATGCTAAACAAATAACACATCTAAATTCACAACAACCTAGTCATACTGTGGTTGCTCATACATACAATACTCGAAATAACAAACAAAACAAACAACAATCAAGTATTCTGATATCTTTACCATCTTCTCAACCTATGCTTCCTCAAGCACCTCATTTAACACATAAAGTTGGCCAAGGTTATGATCTTGTTGAGCAGCTTCGTGCTACTCCTAGTGAAATATCTCTTTGGAAACTTATACAAACTTCGCCTACATACCATGGAATGCTCTAAGAAGCTTTACAAAAGGTCCACCTACTATCAAACCTAATGATGTAGCAGCTCTTTTAGATTGTATGCATGCAACAAAAAAAACATTCTATTTCAACACCATGAGTTGCCATCTCTTGAAGTTCAAAATTAGTATGATCCTTTGATTATATTCATTACAATAAACAAGAAACTAATTAAATGAGTTATGATTGATAATGGATCAGCTCTTAATGTTTGTGGCATTAATTTATTACATAAGATTAAAGTCGATACATCTCTTATTAAGCCGGATAAGATAAGTATCTGTGGCTTTGATAATGTTGGAAGACAATTTGTAGGCACTATAACTTTACCTATACAAGTTGGGCATGTGACTTTATCTACCCTGATTCATGTCACGTCTGGTTCTTTATCTAACAACATGATTCTTGGTAGACCTTAGATTCATGCATTGGGAGTAGTTCCTTCTACCCTTCATTGTCCAATAAAGTTTGTTCATCAAGATAAACTTCATATTAATCATGCCAATCCTAAACCAGATAACTATTTACAAATCAAATCACAAAAGTGAGTTGTTAATCATAAAATCTTAAATAACTTGAAGGTTGACTCGTCAACTCTTGCTATAGACAATGTTGTGCAAGAGTCTAAACAATCGAATGCATTTCTTGGTGACGATTGGAGTTCACTAGATTTTGCATACCTCTCTACAGGTGAATATAAATTAACAACTCCACTCCTGAAACATCAAGTGTTGAATTGATCTCATCTAAATGTTCAAATACTAAAGTCACTTTGCTAACAAATACGGATAATACTTTCACTTACACTATAGATTATGAGACTTATGAAGCCCCACTTTCTTCCAAGGAAATGGCTTCTCTCTATGGTCGAGGATTTTAGATCCTTTTTAAGAATTGTGACTATGTAGGTAATGGTTGTGGTATTAATCAACAAGGGATTTGTGTACTTGTAGAATTTGCTTTGCGACATTACTTAAGTGGTATTGGATATAACCTTTTTCAGGACTCTAAAGTCCATAGATGTCCTACCCTTAATGTGAATACAATATCTACACTTAACTTGGTCTTTTCTAAGATGATTGACACTAATTGTCCTCCAAGAGAGATTCCCTTAGATGTCTTTTCAACAGATGAAGCGATAATTGAATTCTTGGGTGCTTACGACAATATTCCCTATTACCATCATAAACGTGCATTACCTTATTGTTTGAACAGTGCTGCATATTTTGGAAAGTCCATTAGCATGATAAATACTACTTTGAAATATGAGGAAGAATCTAAAGAGTTACCACAATCACCTGATATCCTAGACCACAGTACTCTACTTAATGGAAAGACTGTTGATGTTTTCATGGACAAAGATAACACTAAAAAAGTTATCCCTATAGGTGATTGTTTAAGTGAAGAAGAAAAAGACGATATGACCAAGTTGTTACATGAATTTTTTTGAATTGTTTGCTTGGAATTATTTAGATATGTCTGGTATTGATACTCATATTGTAAAACATAATATTGTATTGAAACCAGATGCTAAGCCATTTAAACAAAAGATTCATAAGATGAATCCTAAGATTGTGTTACTCATGAAGGTTAAGATAGAAAAGATCTTGCAAGCTGGCTTTATCCGCCCTATTGACTATTCACCTTGGATTTCGAATATAGTGGTTGTTGCTTAACCTAATGGCCGTATTTGAATGTGTACCAATTTTAGATACTTAAATCTTGCATCTTTAAAATATGATTTCCCTCTTCTGAACATTGATATGATTGTTGATTCAATAGCCAGCCATGAATTTCTTTCCTTCATGGATGGATTTTTAGGATATAATCACTTTTTTATAAACCCTCATGATCAATATAAAACAACTTTTATAATGTCGTGGGGAACATTTTATTGGGTAGTCATGTTTTTTGGACTTAAGAATGCTAGAGAAACTACCAGCATGGTATGACTCTTATATTTCATGATTACATGCATAGTATTTTAGAAGACTATGTTGATGGCATCTTGGTGAAGTCTATTAATCTCCAAGATCATACTATGACTCTGTGACAAATCTTTGAGCGAATAAAGAAATACAACATGCGATTAAATCCCTGTAAGTGCGTATTTGGTGTAGACAGTGGAAAACTATTGGGATTTATAGTTTTGAATCATGGTATTGAAGTAGATACGAAAAAGATTGATGCGATTGTTAATATGCTAGCACCTAAAAACATATCTCAACTTTGTAATTTACAAGGGAAGATACAAGCCATCCACTGATTTGTCTCACAACTTGTAGATAGGACTCACCTTTTACTCAAATACTGAAGAAGGATTCAAAATTTTAATGGAATTCAGAATGTCAGAAGGCTTTTGAGGACTTAAAAAGTTATCTCGCTAAACCTCTTGTTTTACAAGGTCTGTTGTTTATGATAAACCTTTAATACTTTACATCTCATCATCTAATAATGCTCTCACAACTTTATTAGCACAACATGATACTAAAGGCAAGGAACATATTGTATACTACATCAGCTGAACATTGTTCGATTATGAAGTGCGATATACTATTATTGAGAAATAATGCTTAGCTCGTGTCTTCACAACACAAAAGCTTCGGCATTATCTTTTAAATGCTGAGATACATGTAATCGTAAAATTTGATTCTTTGAAACATTTATTTGCTAAAACAGATCTTTACAGTCACCTTGCTAAATGGGTTATGTTGTTAACTAAATTTGATCTCAAATTTATATCTCAAAAAGCAATTAAAGGACAAGCATTAACTAACCATTTAGCTAAAGCACCCTCCTTTTCTATACAAAATCAAGAGACATTTCCTGATGATCAAATCTTAGCTATTGATAAGGATGATAAATGTGAATTGTATTTTGATGGATCAAGATGTCAAATTGGCTCTGGTGCTGGTGTTATACTAGTACCCCTACAGGTAAGTTGATTCTTATGTCTTATCGCCTAAACTTCTCAATGTGCACAAACAACATTGTTGAATACAAAGCTCTTATTGCAGGACTTTATGCTGCTTTGGCTCTAGACATCAAAAACCTCACTATATATTGTGATTCACAAC
Source organism: Cunninghamia lanceolata (assembly GCA_027924645.1). Classification (NCBI taxonomy): domain Eukaryota; kingdom Viridiplantae; phylum Streptophyta; class Pinopsida; order Cupressales; family Cupressaceae; genus Cunninghamia; species Cunninghamia lanceolata. The sequence continues at coordinate 19,600,828 of BSBN01000547.1, forward strand.
TAATTGGAAGACAAATAAATGGATCATATCAAGCTAAACAAAACAAATTATCTCAATATCATGATCTCGCTTTGTCTCTGTTAAAACAATTTACATCCTTTTCAATTGATACTAATCTAAGGAAGGACAATCGACATGTGGATGCAATGGCAAGTGCAACTTCCCTTATATCTCTTGATGATTCTCTTGATGAGTTTACCTTTATTATTCATAATCTTAAAACACCAGTCGTAGAAGATCCTGTAGTTGCAAGTACTAATCTCTATTGTGATATAAGCTCTTAATAATGGTTCTCCCAAATATTCAACTATTTGCATGATGGAACCATCCCTAATTCAACATCTAAAAATGCTCGAGTTTTCCTATGTAAATTTGCAGCATGCTATATCATTCTATCTAATGTCTTATACATACGAAGCTATAATGGTGTTCTCCTTTGATGTCTTAGTAATTTAGCGATTTCGATAGCTTTAGAAGAAGCTCACTCTGGTGCTTGTGGAGGACATTTTGGAGGAAAATCATTGGTACAAAAACTAATACATATGGGGTATTATTGGCAACATATGGAACAAGATTCCTTCACTTATGTCAAGAAGTGCCCACAATGTCAACAACATCAACATTTAATCTGAGCACCTACCTAGGAATTTCATGCCCAAGTGTCACCTTGGCCATTTTCTATTTGGGGCTTAGATCTAATTGGTAAAATTTCTCCACCTTCTTCTCAAGGACATACCTTTATAATTACCTCTACTGATTACTTCATGAAGTGGGTTGAAGCTATACCTTTACGATCCATGACTGTTGAAGTAATTTGTCATTTTATACAAGATAACATAATCTCTCAATTTGGTATTCCTTCCTCCTTGGTTTCTGACAATGGCACACCATTTAAGAACAAGGATGTGAAGAAATTTCTTGAAAAGTATAATATTCAACATTGCTTCTCTAGCCTTATTATCCTCAATCGAATGCCTAAGCAAAAGCTTCAAATAAGGTTATTGGACAAATTTTATGAAAAATTGTTAACAAACATCAGAAAGATTAGCATACTCAATTATCCTACATGTTATGGACTTATAGAGAAAGCATTCACATGGCTACTAGAACTACCCCGTATAATCTTGTTTATGGCATTGATGCGGTAATGCCCTTGGAACTTGAAATTCCTTCATTGAGAGTCTCCTTGAGAAATATTATTGATGATGACATGGAAAGAGAAAAGAGATTACAACTTGAGATGCTAGATGAATAGCATATTAACACTTGAGCATCTTAAAGCCCATCAGAAGAATATACAATGATCATACAATGAGCATGTCATACATCATTCATTTGACGTTGGAGACTTGGTATTTTATGAGAATCAACGCAATGTGAATGCACCTCCTGGAGAAAAAAGAAAGTTCAACCCTAATGGGCTTGGATTGTACGTCGTTACTAGAGCCTTTGGATCAGGAGCGTATAAGCTAGCTAACAAACAAGGTATGCCGCTTAAAGAGCCTATTAATGTCGTGCACCTCAAGAAATTTATGCTTAAGATCATATGTTAGATGTTACTTTAAAAAGAAAAACTTATTAGTTAGTTTAGCTTCAATTTTGACAAGATATGATTATTTTGTCTTAATTCATTTAACATAGCATCTTTTTTAGTTAATCATTGTTACATTTTGTTTAAACATGTTTTATTGGAGACAACCTTTGTATTAACTGAGTTAAGCATAAAATAATGGTTATGTGTGAAATTCATTAATCATTGTGCTTTTTACTTTATATTCTGCAAAGAATTGTTTAAGTATCATGTTAGTATTAATCACATTTCCACATAAGCATTTAAAATTTATCACTAGTTGCATTTTACACAATAATAGGAAAGCATCATATATATATATATATATATATATATATATATATATATATATATATCATCAGTTTACATATACATCAGAATCAACTATCTCATACATCAAAATGGGATGTCATAGTACCTAATATACATCACATAACTAAACCTTAGTCACCTATGCCCTCGGGACCTCATGGTGTGCATGTGATAGAGGCCTGACCATGTGTGGCTATGGATCGTGAATGACTCCTAGATACACTCCATGATCATAACCCCTTGATCTCTCCTATTAGTCCTAGCACCTTGTCATGTGACTCCTGATACATCTGTTGATATTGATCCCTCTCAGATGTCGCTCTCTCTAACTCCGCTAGAAGCCTGTCCCTATCAACTCTCACCTGGCATAACTCAAGAAATAAGATCTCACTCATGATAGGATCTCTCTCAGGTGAGGATACTACTGCTGCTTGATCTCGTAGCGTCTGGAGCTCTATCTCCACATGCTTGGCTCTTTGAAGTAAATCCTCTAGATCTCTCCCATGAAGAGCAATCTAGAATAGACTCTATTGATAACTTGTATCTCACAAAAGGCATAAAAATCTCTGCATGCCACCTTGTGGATGGCTATGGTGAGTATCCCATCTACACCTATTGCTCGGCCACATTGACATGAACTATCTTTGCTATGACGCGACTCACTAGGTCACGCCATGTGTCTGTCCCAACTACAAAAAGGAAACAAAATAGATATCAATACCTCATATAGACATCATAAACAAATAATCACACATAAGTGCATCTATAAAAAAATCATCCTACCTAGATCTCCATCTCACCAAGATGGATCTCGGATAGCTGATGGTGTGACAATCTTTGTAGCTAACTTTGTAGCTGGAGGCATACGACTATTGATCTCCTCTCTCTTGTGATGGGTTGATCTCCTTACATCTGCAAGGGCTGAACCACAAGCTCTCGATTGTGACTGGGTCTCGACCTCCTCGTCAATGTCTACCTCTTGTTGATCTCGTCTCGATCTCACCCTAAAGACATACCATGATGGGACCTCCTCCTCCTCCTCATCACCACCCTCATCATTGTCTAGATAATAGTATCCAGAGAAGTCACTAATGTCATCCTCTACCCCTGTGTCACTCGCGTGATCGACCCAAGGCCAAGAATCACCTGTATAGTGATCGAGCAGATAGATAGGAGAGGGGCGCATTGTCTTCCACCAAATCTGGTATGCTTGAGTAACTCTGATGTCATTTACATCAGATATCATCTTTACATCCTCTATACCATCATCATCACTAACTGATACATCTGGTATTGTTGTCTGTTGGGTGCTATTCGCCCTAACTGCGCTACGTACAATGCATGCATATCTCAGATCCATCATGGGGACATCCTACCGGCATTTGAACTATCGTGTCACCCTATTATTGAAGTAAAACCATACCACAATGTGATTGAGGTGACCGGCCATCAGTCGATCCCTCTGCATCCTTGCTAACTATCTCCACTGACCTGGCCAAGCTATATAGCCATGATATGGTCTCTAGATGATATCACTGTGCTACACTCTATCAAATATCACTCTCAAATATAGTAGATCAACATGTCTCCAGCATCTGACAAGAGGATAGATGTGGACTTATGGATAATTAAATGCTGGCTCTATGGGAAAACCTATAGGCTGCATGCATCTGATATGCTCAAAGGCCCAGCCCTGTAGTAATGTACAACACATCAAGCCATATGCCTCATAATGAACATACCATCCCAACTCACGATAGAGGTGCACAAGCATACTATGCCCCCACACGTAGACTATCCCCTGCTCCTCCATCACTCTAATAGTGTGAACAAGGCCCCCATGAAGGTAAGTGCCTTGTTCATCTAGTGCAACTACTAATGCCATTGTAAGAATCATAATCCTCTGAATAAGAGGGATGTCAGCACATCCCTTCTCTAGTAACTGCTGAATGTGCCCATGCTCTACCCAAGTGATTATGTGGCCTATACAGTATATCTAGCTCTCTCATGTATACTCTGCTGAGCAACATTCTATGATCTTCACTATCTCTCCATGTATAGGTAGGTGTAAGATCTGGTAGACATCCTCTAGCATGATAGTCATCTCCCCTATGGGCAGATGGAATGTAGAAGTATCTGCATTCCACCTCTCCATCAGTGCCATCAACATACTGCAAAGAAATCTAATTGTGGGCATATCAAACACCCACTAGAGACCTACTAACTATAAGTGGCCTCTCTTCATAGTGGTCATGGTATTGACGTGATCTTGAAGAAGAAAAATTAGGCGACCACCTGTATGCTCTCGTATCCTAGGAATAACCTACACGATAAATAGTAAGAAGTTGAATCAATATACAACATAAAATCATCACTTAGTATCTACAATAGCAATCAGTGCCCTATCCTTGGGGCCCTCATCCTTTCTAGACTTGGGCACCCCAAGAGAACTTGGGTGGCTTGAGTGGACTTGGGCGCCCTTGTTGGGGACCCTTGTCTAGAATGTCCTATATGGAATGGAAAACAACAAAAATTAAAGACTAAAGAAAGAATGGTAGCACAAGCAAGGATTAGGACTCTACCTCGGCCTCAAAATCTCTCTCTACCACTTGGGCTCGGAGCATCTCTAGTCGCGAAAGTTGGTATGGACGTCGGGTCAGCATTGTCAATCTCTTCCTCCTTCTCATTCTCTCCTCTACACAATGACAAGTAAGAATGAATAGTGAAAAATGAAAACTCCCTTTACATATAGTAAGTGGATGAGAATTCCTATCACTATCTAGGTGCAAAATTGAATAGTTTCACTCTTAAGCCTCTATCTTGAGCTATCGAACTCGGATTCTCTCACTGTCTGTTGCATTGGAATCCTAGTTTTGCTCTCTAACCTACCTAATGTGTTGTGCTTGGGTTTTTTTGTCCAAAAAACCCTCACAACACATTTTTTATCAAGATTCCTCAAAATCGACACGTATAGATATATCCTTGTTTCTCCTTTCAAACTAAGCAAGCAAAAACAAGGGGGGCATATATCTCCCTTAATTTCCTCCCTCATCATGTCTCATCAATCAACCCTCTTAGAGTTTATGGACTGACTTATTGGTGGTGGTTGTAGGTTGATTTGATTTTGATTCTCTTACAAGTGTTCCTCTGTAGGTTGTGATTCCTAACTTTGTGGTCTTGCAGGATTACAGACTTGGGGGCTTCTTCCTCATTTATGACAACACTTCAACATCCTCTATAGTATCATTTTGGGTATCCTTTTCATGATTGATGTATTTACTTTCCATTACTTGCATATGCACGTAGTGTCATATGGCGACTAAAGTGGGGGCTAAAGTTTATGTCAAAAATTATCCTCCTACATGGAATGGTATAATTTCTCATAGTTTAGCTCCTCTCTTTTGGTGACCTTTCAACCTAGTTTATTTCAGACCTTCCTAAACCCTAATTGACCTATGTCTAAATGGAAGAATGTTGTGTTTCGAGATAACTGAAGACTGAGAGTGAAAAAGAAAGTTTTGATTTGGGATTCTAGGACCCCCTTAAGGTAGACCTAATCGAGAAATCAAGGCTTGGACTTGGGCTCTCGCACCCTTGTCCTGCCCTATTTCCTAGGGTTTTGAATTTTGGCAAGATGTCAGCTCTTACCATACATTCTGAGATTTCGTTTTCAAATTTTCATTTTTCATGCGATGTCGACATCTTATTTCAAAATTTGAAATTCCTAAGATTAGATATTTAATGAAATTTGAAAATCAATTTATTACACACAATCTTGATGCAAGCTTTATGCCAAAACTCTGCTAAAATTGCCATTGAAGATCAGTGATTTGTTGAAGCTCTTGAAGTTATTTGAATTTGCTATCATGCAGACAATGGATGGAGATTAGGAATCAATATCTTGAGACTATCTTTCTCTTCCTAGGGTTTGTACACCTTTTGCATGATCGGGAGAAGGGTTGAAGCTGAGCCAACATTGTACTTGGAATCCTCCACAAATACAACTGCCTCACCTTCTTGTTCATAAAAATCATCATTGCTTTCATCTCTTTGAGGTGAAGTTGTGTTTGTTCATTGAGTGAAGTAAATTGTTGATCTTTCCTTTATGCTTGAGTCATCTAGGGTTTTTATGTTTATGCATGCACATTTGTTAGATGAACACACACATCTACAAATCTTTATCTTTGGCTATTGTTAAGGTAGGAATACGACAAATTGGGCTTGACTGAGGCAAGCTCCTATATAGCCACAACCATCTTTCTCCTTTTGCATGTACAGGTTGAATTCGTTGAGATCTGACGAAAAGGAGTGACAGGAAGATGGATATTACAGACAATCATCACAGAGTTTTAGATTTTGAGATTTCGAGACTTTCAAGACATTGGCACTAATGCCCTAGTCCTACTAGGTGATTTCTTTGGGATTTAGAAGCCTCTAGAGCTTGTAAGATAGTTGTTGCAAAAAATCCCAACATTTGGAAACTTCTGGGACACTGGCATTGGCTCCCTAGTCCATCAGATCTTCTATTTCTGGGTACACTGTCTCTGTACTATATCCTCTACATTTCTGTAATCCTTTTATTCATATCTATGTCAAAAATTAAGTTATTATAGTTTGATTGGTAATTTAGGGTTATGTGCTTAGTGAGAGATAATAGCTTGTAAAAACCTGATTGAAACAATCACACAGACAATTAGCAAGAAAAGGGAACATTGAAAATCATTAGTTTATCCCTAAACTTATTCCTTGCTTCCCTAATGCTTTAGTGTGAGAAAGTGTGGGACTTGAAATCTTCCATCTTGCTTCCCCATTTTTACCACTAAATAGATGGTTTCCTTGCAAATGGTCCCCCCTGGATCCAATAAGCAAAGTGGTGTGGTACCTAAGGGCAATCATCAATACCAAATTCTCATATTAATTTATAGAGTTTCATATTAGGACACCGAACCTGAGCATGGATAGATTAAAGTAGAGGCACTAGGAACCCATGCCATTGGATGGGATTAATCCCCAAATACTATTCCTATAAGGTCTCAAGGAAAAGATGCATATGACAATCTCCCATTATGAACTTCTTAAGACAACTCTAATTAAGTTTTGTGATGTTTATATGACTCTTACATTCGTGATTTACAATGGGAGATTGTCATATGCATCTTTTCCTATATGACTCTTACATTCATGATTTACAATATGAGTGCTTGGTAGGAATTTTCACATGTTTGTGACATTAGCATTTTATGACCTAAATATTGACCTATCTTGTAGCCTAGAATTTTGTTGATTTCTTAATAATAAATTTTGTTGTTGGTAACATATATATCCTATGATTTGAAGAACCACTACCATATTGCCCATTTTTGTAATGTAGTCTATGGTATTTATTTAAAAAAAATATTACTAATGACAATGGAGTTGCTTCCTTTCAAATGTTTCATACTATTATCATGCATACATAAAATAATCTTATAAATTTAGATATACCTTGGGATCTTAGGTGTGATACTATTAGTTATAGTTACAAAGTGATTTATTTTTAATAAGAATAAAAGGTATTTCATAAGATATTCCCTTTTTTAATTCTAAACATTGAATACACTCATTATCAAGACTTATAATGACGTAGAAATGTATGTTTCCTTAAAAGCATAAAGTTGTCAAATGCATTTGCATGAGATAAAGAATTAAAGTTCCACTCTAGATTATTTTTAAAATTATTTATCGTCCTTCCATATATACAAACATGTATGCTTGTGATAACATTCCAACATTTTTAAATTGAATAAACAAAAAATGTTAGCGACATGGCTCATAAGTTTTTAGACATTATGAATTGAATCCCCTGTTATAAAATCTTGACATGAAACAAGTCAAAAAATTCAAGATTCTTAATGTAGTGATTAAGGGATGTAAACAAACATTAGATGTGGCATATGGAATTTAGTCTTCGCTTGCATTTGTTAGGTATGGAACTAATGCAAAATTATTCAATTCATATCTTATCAAATAGATTTAACCTTTACTACATTTTGTTAGGATTCTCATACTTGAATAAAGTAGTCAATTTGACTATATTATGAATATAATTGTAATATATTTTTTAACTGTATGGATATCTCCCATTGTGTTTCTCTAACATTCTTATAGCCCTGATTCTTTTAAGTTCCTCTTATTTTAAGCCTATTGTCACTCTAAACACTAATGAAATGATCTACTTAGCTCTCTCCCAACCACTTCAAAACCCTCATCTCATTAGTATCAATTAATAAATCTCATCATGCATAATTTTGTAATAACATGAATATGCCATTATAATGCAATATAAATTGTGGTTTTATTTTTACATATACAAATGCTATTCTCTTCTCTTTATTGTAAATTGTGAGTTTTCTTTTACATATATAAATGCTATTCTCTTCTTTTTGACATCAATCTATAAACATCATTATGTGAGTTTTTCAAGTGCAATGCATATTTGCTAATCACAACATAAACACATTTTTACTTCTTGTATAAATTATAATATTTCATTTCTAATTAAAACCAAACAGATTGAAATCAAATTAAACTATTTTTTTTTTGTGAATTCACAAATCTATTAGCTATTTCACCAAGCAAAGGGTTGGGAAGCAACACTAGAAATATCTAACCATAAATGAGACAAAATCTGCATGCACTTACATAGAATTACATACCAAATCTGGAATGTGTAATTTAATCTCAAATGGTCGACTTGACATAGGCAAAAGATAATACAAATAATCCAAACAAAAAAACTATACAACATGGCAAGGTAATTGTGAGCCCTCCTCTCCCATTTCCTGTTGGTCAAGCATATTCCTATTTACTTAAAGTGTTCCTCATCTTTTCTTTTTTCCCCATTCTCCACCTCCTCCTCTAGTGTTTCATTTCATACATATGCAGGTTTTGTGAAAACAATTCAATGAAATGTCTATGTTATCATAAAATAGGTCTTTGACAGATAGCCCAACAGTGTATATAGGCATAGATCTACATTGCACATATGTATCTAATTTTATGAAGCCAACAACATGGTCTAGATTGCCTAATACTCAAAACAAAAACAAAAAACAAAATAAAGCCTTTCTAGAAACTTAAAAAATAAAACCTTGTCCCTTCATTATTACTGCAGGTCTGACATAGTGCACATTATTATAGTACAAGCCTATTTTTCAGATTGCTTCATTTAGCATCACCAATAATCTCCGCAAGAACATTGTCCCTGATTAAAATGATGGAATCGGTTTGCATCTCTCACAACAATTTCTCTTGCAACAATCCTGGAGATAAATTTTGTTGCAGTGTGGCAATCAGCACATACTCGAAGGTTCTTAACAACTCTAATAGTTGTTCCAGGGGGTGTGTTTAACAAACCGAATGCGATTGCCAACTTTTCACTGTGATGGCAGAGAAATAATTCTTTTTCCTCCTCTTCCACATCATTAAGTAAATGTCCCGAATCTGGAAAATACCCTGCTGCTTTCATCTCCAAAGCCAATTTCTCCAACTTTGCATAGATCTCTTGTGTCTGTGGATGGGATCTGTCTCCTACACAAAAAGCATGTACCATTTTATGGTCTTCAATCCAAGTACATCCAGGGATCTTTTTAATTCCTCTATCTTTCATCAACCTTCTTACAATTTGAACCTCACTCCACCTGCCCACTTCTGCATAGATGTTTGAGAGAAGAACATAAGTCGCAGCATTTTTAGGATCCAAATCAAAAAGCAGCATTGCTGTGAATACTCCTAAGCCTATATTCATATGTAATCTACAGGCACCAAGAAAACACATCCACACAACCACCACAGGTTTAACTGGCATCTTAATGGTAAATTTTAGGGTGTCCTCAAGATAGCCAGCACGGGCAAGAAGGTCAACCATGCACACGTAGTGATCAACCGTAGGTGTAATGCAATAAGAGTTGCTGATATGATTAAAGTATGTACAGCCCTCATCTACTAAACCTGCATGGCTGCATGCACATAGAACACAAGCAAAGCTTACAATGTCAGGATATGTTCCAGAGTGCTTCATTAATTCAAAGATTTTGAGAGCATCCTTGCAAAATCCATTTTGTGCATATCCTGCAATCATTGCATTCCATGAGATAACATCTCTTTGAGGCATTCTTTCAAATAATTCACGTGCCTTGTCTATGCTTCCACATTTTGCATACATGTCTACCAGAGCATTTCCAACAATAATATCTGATGAACATCCCCCTTCCATTACGCTTTGATGGATGTCCACACCCTGTTCCAAAGCTCCCATTTTGGCACAGGCAGGGAGGATGCTGGCAAAGGTTATGGAATTTGGCTTTACACCTGCCAATTGCATTTGCTTGAAAGTTTCTAAAGCCTTTTCAACAAATCCATTTTGGGCATATCCTGCAATCATAGCATTCCATGACACCACATTTCTTTGAGGCATTTGGTCGAACAGGTCATGTGCCTTGTCTATGCTTCCACATTTTGCATACATGTCTACTAGGGCAGTTGCAACTATAACATCTGACAAAATTTCTCTATTCTTAATGCTGTGATGGATGTCCATACCCTGTTCCAAAGCTCCCATTTTGGCACAGGCAGAGAGGATGCTGGCAAAGGTTGTGGAATTTGGCTTTACACCTGCCAATTGCATTTGCCTAAAAGTTTCTAAAGCCTTTTCAGAAAATCCATTCTGTTCATATCCTGCAATCATTGCAGTCCATGAGACCACATTTCTTTGAGGCATTTTGTCAAACAGTTCACGTGCCTTGTCTACGCTTCCACATTTTGCATACATGTCTACCAGGGCAGTTGCAACTACAACATTTGACAAAATTCCTCTATCCTTTATGCTTTGATGGATGTCCATACCTTGTTTCAAAGCTTCCATTTTGGCACAGGCGTGAAGAATGCAAGCAAAGGTTGTGGAATCTGGCTTTACACCTGCCAATTGCATTTGCTTGAATGTTTCTAAAGCCTTTTGAACAAATCCATTTTGAGCATATCCTGAAATCATTGCAGTCCACGAGAACACATTTCTTTGAGGCATTCTGTCAAACAATTCACGTGCCTTGTGTATTCTTCCACATTTTGCATACATGTCTACCAGAGTATTTCCAACTATAATATCCGACAAAAACCCCCCTTCCATTATGCTTTGATGGATATCCATACCCTGTTCCAAAGCTCCCATTTTGGCACAGGCAGGGAGGATGCTGGCAAAGGTTGTGGAATTTGGCTTTACACCTGCCAATTGCATATGCTTGAAAATTTCTAAAGCCTTTTCAACAAATCCATTTTGTGCATATCCTGCAATCATGGCATTCCATGAAACCACATTTCTTTGAGGCATTCCGTCAAACAACTCACGTGCGTTAACTATGCTTCCACATTTTGCATACATGTCTACCAGGGCACTTGCAACTACAACATCTGACAAAATTCTTCTATCCTTAATGCTTTGATGAATGTCCATACCCTGTTCCAAAGCTCCCATTTTGGCACAGGCTGGGAGTACGCTGGCAAATGTAAACTGATCGGGTTGGAAACCTCTTTGTTGCATTTGGTGAAATAGTGTGACTGCCTCGTGAGGATACCCATGTCTTCTGTACGCTGTAATAATCGTATTCCATGAGAGACTGTCTTGTTCTTTCACGTTGTCAAAGACTCTTCGAGCATCCACTAAACTTCCGCACTTAACATACATGTAAATAAGCTTATTATGAAAAGTTGTGCGTGTAGCAAATGCAAATCGCCAGTGAGCGATGAAAGAGTGGATTTTTTTCCCTTTCGAAAGCGCGTTCTTGAGAATACAGGTCTGCAATAATTGAAGATATGTAGAGTAGTCTTCAGGGGGTTTGTGTGTAGTAAGCAGATTGTGTAGTTCATCCAACATAATGCTGTGAGATTGTGAGTAGTGGGTAGCAATGGCATTTTATGATTGTGGAAAATGTGCAGTGTTATTCAGTCTACGTCTACCCCAAGGTCATTGTCAGGGGTAAGCCTGGGAGCATTTTCAGTTCAAGCGAAAATGACAGCAGACAATCAAGTTACAAGCAATTTTCCAAAAGGCAACCATTTTCTCATACGATATGTAGACGCCTATCAACGTATATTTGAAAAGGGAAAGAAACAATTCTTATCTTTATTTGAAGTTAATTCAATGTAATGCGCATACATTAGCACATATTAACATGGACTAATTATTTAATTGAGTTGAGACTCATGATGGATATTATTAGTTCCTGCCTTCGGCAGGTATAACTACTGCATCGACTAGATGCAATTTCTCAAATTATTCGTCCAATCATGTGAAAGAACTAAAAATTTGCAACCACAATGCTATAGTTCATTTTTTTTTTTTTAATTTAATCATTTAAAAAATACCATTTATCTATTGTCTGATTGGTCTATGGTGTGAACAGTAAGGGTAAAAAATGAAATAATGATTTAAAAAATTATTGAATTTTCGAATGATGCCAATAAACAAAACAGTTAAGTACAGGTCGTGCAAAGTGACGGCAGGAACTAACAAATACAGTTAAGTACAGGTCGTGCAAAGTGACGGCGCCGCTGAGCTTGTTGAATTTATTTCGTTTGCAATGTTAATTAATGATTTTTATTTCATTTGCAATGTTAATAATGATTTTTAATCATCCTTACAAGATGACAGGTCATGTCTTGATCGGAGGTTTTCAATTTGTATGCGCTTTGGATTGTTGTTTCTCAATTTGTTTGCACTCAGAGAGTAGTGAAGGTGGGCATCCGAAGGCCTGTGAAGCTGCATCTGTGGTAAGCCTCTATATGGACTTCTATTTCGTAATCCGTGTAGAAAACCAGTGCTACTGTTCACAGAAATTTCAAGATTTCAGATATTATATGAGTTTTAGATTGTAGAGCACTCTCAGTTATAGAAATTTTACAGTTTTCTCAAATTTCTGTTAGAGTTCAGATATCTCTTTCTAGAACTTAAGTTTTCTATTTTAGAAACTCGGATATCAATTATAGAATTCCCAGACATTCAGGTATGAATTGCCAAGTTTCAATATATTGACAAATTCATGATTTGGGAACATAAAAGTAGCTATGCAACTGTGTCACTAAATAACAAAGAAGGTTGCAGGAAGAACTAACTATACAAGTGCTCATGCTATATGCAGTATTACTTGTTTCATTTCCAGATACATTGTATATATTCAAGCTGTAAAGCATCTACTTATATTCTGTTGCAACTTTCTACTCTGCAATTTCTATGGTACAACTTACAGTTGCTTTTAAGTGATTTCATGCATGTGTTCACTGTTTAATTTACGTTTGAATGATTGAGGCTCGGAGTTCGCTCAGTACCCATCATATAATATGCTGGAATTTTATGGCGACGGTGCTATAGACCTTACTTATACATAGCAAGGGTGTGAATTTCATACCTTGAAGCAGAGAGTATTAACGAATTTAGGTAATTTGCTAGTGATCCCAATTTGGAACAGAGGCTCGCCCTCTTGTTTGGTCCTCTACCAAATATTCTGTTTTGAAAGAAAGAATAAGGATATGTTATCGTGTCCCTATAATGTTTAATGGTAGAGATTATGGTCAGACAAGGAAAATACGCAGAAAAAAAGTGTTCCAATCTTGTGAAGGAAAATGCAAATTTATATGTGAAAGAGAATTCATGACAGAACAACATTAGTTGGTACCCTTCTCGACACATTGGAATACTATTTTGTGAAATTCTGTAGAAGAGGTTAATGCTGGACATGAAGAGTTAAAATAAAATAGACTGTTTCCATCTGAATATCTAAACAACAATACCCAAATATATTCCAAATATATTTGCATGCGCATGTTATAATCCTATCGCAAGGTCATCATCATGATATTTGCTGAAGTTCGAAATATGATGATGACAACTTCATATCCTCCTGATCTCCTTTTGCATAATTATGATCATCATCCTGATCTTTCACGAGGGTCATTCGCTAAAATTCGCTAAGTGATGGAGACATCGTCATCATAAATGGATAAAGGTAGCTTTTATAAACTTTCTGTACTTTGAGCGCAGCTGCTTCCTCTTTAAACCTGTCTCATCTCAATGAGGAAGTCTAAAAATCCATTTTCTTAGAACTGTTTGATCTCAACGATGCCAATTCCAAATCACTAGCTCTGGGACTAATTATTTCCTGGGTAGGAGTTAATAAATCTTGGCCTTTAAAACTGATGCACCTCTCTGAAGCTGTTTCTATGTGGTTGCATTTGAAGATCGTCTGAAAGCTACTAACCTCCGTTCCACATTTGAGAACCTTAAAAGATGCATGTGTTGATAAAATTGTTAGGGCTACAGCTGTGCACCTCTGAGACAGGTGGCAATTGTGTTTGCAGGTGGCGATTGCATTTGCTTTTGTCACGATTTAGATTTTAGGCCAGTTTAATTTTAGTTTCAAGGGTAAAGGAACCGTGGCATTATTGTTTTCCTATGCACTGACTTTTTAGTTTATTTTAAAATTTAAAAGACAATTTCAGATACATAAACTCCTTTTCTAAAAGGGAATTCAAAAGATTATTTAGAGATTCACATTTAAATTTATGTGGGCAATTTTGTTTCTATGACCTCATATTTAGAAAGAGCTTGAAATTCCATGCAGGTTTGCCTTTTACTTCACTCGAAAATTCTTCCATATGTGAAAGTTATGCACGGTCAAAGTTTTGGTCAAACCTGATATTCGCAGGAGGGTCATCATATTTTTATATCCTAAGTCATGTTGTCAAGATCATCATGATCTTGGTCTATCACCCGATAAAAATCATGCAGTCACAATATCCGGACGTCAATCTTAGGTGGTAGTGCCCTTTACCCGTCAAATGGCCTTAGGCGCATTGTCAGCATCATGATTTCTTTTGGGAGGGTCATATGTTATAAACTCGGTTTTGGTTACATGAAGATGATCATCATCATCATATTTGAACCCCCGCCCGATAATATCCTGAGGTTCAAATATCATGATGGTATCAACTTTACGTCACGGTAAGTTTGCCCGTCGAGCGGTCTTTGTATAGCGAGCATCATCATGATATTTCAACATTACCTAATCTTATCATATCATGCTGATCACCCTTAGAAAATCCACCTTCGGCATATTTGCATGCACATGTTATAATCCTATCGCAAGGTCATCATCATGATATTTGCTGAAGTTCGAAATATGATGATGACAACTTCATATCCTCCTGATCTCCTTTTGCATAATTATGATCATCATCCTGAAGAAGATTGCAGGAAGAACTAACTGTACAAGTGCTCATGCTATATGCAGAATTGCTTGTTTCATTTCCAGATACATTGTATATATTCAAGCTATAAAGCATCTACTTATATTCTGTTGCAACTTTCTACTCTGCAATTTCTTTGGTACAACTTACAGTTCCTTTTAAGTGATTTCATGCATGTGTTCACTGTTTAATTTACATTTGAATGATTGAGGCTCGGAGTTCGCTCAATACCCATCATATAATATGCTGGAATTTTATGCCGACGGTGCTATAGACCTTACTGATACATAGCAAGGGTGTGAATTTCATACCTTGAAGCAGAGAGTATTAACGAATTTAGGTAATTTGCTAGTAATCCCAATTTGGAACACAGGCTCGCCCTCTTGTTTGCTCCTCTACCAAATATTCTGTTTTGAAAGAAAGAATAAGGATATGTTATCGTGTCCCTATAATGTTTAATGGCACAGATTATGGTCACACAAGGAAAATACCCACAAAAAAAGTGCTCCAATCTTGTGAAGGAAAATGCAAATTTATATGTGAAAGAGAATTTATGACAGAACAACATTAGTTGGTACCCTTCTCCACACATTGGAATACTATTTTGTGAAATTCTGTAGAAGAGGTTAATGCTGGACATGAAGAGTTAAAATAAAATAGACTGTTTTCATCTGAATATCTAAACAGCAATACCCAAATATATTCCAAATGAGGGCCGTTGCTACAAAATTAAATTATAAGCAAGAAAACACTGAGGTAAAATTGGGGAAAGAAGGGAGAGGTCAATGTAGGTTAATAACAAAGACAGTTCTGCTAATCAGAACAAAAAATTGCCAATTTTTGTTTGCAAGACACAAATTAAATAAAAACGAATCTTAACAACTGGCATTAGCAAAATCATTAGAAAGGAGGTGAAGACGGCAAGCCCATGCAACCAATTAGTTGGATCTCGACTTGCAAAAGTGAAAAAAAAAGGGCATGGCACAGTATAGAACCAGAGTTCCTCAATGTAGACATGAATGTACCGAGCACAATCTGCAAGATTCCATCTTCTATGCTAGCTTTTATAAACTTTCTGTACTTTGAGCGCAGCTGCTTCCTCTTTAAACCTGTCTCATCTCAATGAGGAAGTCTAAAAATGCATTTTCTTAGAACTGTTTGATCTCAACGATGCCAATTCCAGATCACCAGCTCTGGGACTAATTATTTCCTGGGTAGGAGTTAATAAATCTTGGCCTTTAAAACTGATGCGCCTCTCTGGACCTGTTTGTATGTGGTTGCATTTGAAGATCGTCTGAAAGCTACTAGCCTCCGTTCCACATTTGAGAACCTTAAAAGATGCATGTGTTGATAAAATTGTTAGGGCTACAGCTGTCCACCTCTGAGACAGGTGGCGATTGTGTTTGCATGTGGCGATTGCATTTGCTTTTGTCACGATTTAGATTTTAGGCCAGTTTAATTTTAGTTTCAAGGGTAAAGGAACCGTGGCATTATTGTTTTGCTATGCACTGACTTTTTAGTTTATTTTAAAATTTAAAAGACAATTTCAGATATATAAACTCCTTTTCTAAAAGAGAATTCAAAAGATTATTTAGACATTCACATTTAAATTTATGTGGGCGATTTTGTTTCTATGACCTCATATTTAGAAAGAGCTTGAAATTCCATGCAGGTTTGCCTTTTACTTCACTCAAAAATTCTTCCATATGTGAAAGTTATGCACGGTCAAAGTTTTGGTCAAACCTGATATTCGCAGGAGGATCATCATATTTTTATATCCTAAGGTTTGACATTCGCAGGAGGATCATCATATTTTTATATCCTAAGTCATGTTGTCAAGATCATCATGATCTTGGTCTATCACCCGATAAAAATCATGCAGTCCCAATATCCGGACGTCAATCTTAGGTAGTAGTGCCCTTTACCCGTCAAATGGCCTTAGGCGCATTGTCAGCATCATGATTTCTTTTAGGAGGGTCATATGTTATAAACTCGGTTTGGTTACATGAAGATGATCATCATCATCATATTTGAACCCCCCCCGATAATATCCTGAGGTTCAAATATCATGATGATATCAACTTTAGGTCAGGGTAAGTTTCCCCGTCGAGCGGTCTTTGTATAGCGAGCATCATCATGATATTTCAACATTACCTAATCTTATCATATCATGCTGATCACCCTTAGAAAATCCACCTTCGGCATATTTGCATGCGCATGTTATAATCCTGTCGCAAGGTCATCATCATGATATTTGCTGAAGTTCGAAATATGATGATGACGACTTCATATCCTCCTTATCTCCTTTTGCATAATTATGATCATCATCCTGATCTTTCACGAGGGTCATTCGCTGAAATTCGCTAAGTGATCAAGACATCATCATCATAAATGGATAAAGCGGATCATCATCTTCATATCCTCCTGATCGCCTTTTTTGCAATATCATGATGATCACCCTATCTATTCAGAAGAAGGCGATATTTCATTCCTTAAACAGCATGATCATTTTTTTACAATATCACCCTGGCGCAATATCATAATGACCTCAACTCATCCTTGTGCTTCGACGACAAAATATCATGATGGCGTCATCATGATAATTCGATGAGGAGGGTCATCATCATATTGTTTTATCCTGTCATGTTGTCAAGATCATCATGATCTTGTTTGTTCACCCGATGTTTCATAAAGTCCTCCTGCCAATGAAATACAACCTTTTGAAAATATCTTGATGGTCATCATCGTCACATTTTCCCTTCGGCAGGATATTTCCCAAACATGATCCCGTTGGCGAAATATCATGATGTCGTCATGTTCTAAGTTTAACAAAGGCTCCGAATATCATGATGACGTCATCCCGATCTAATAAACGAAGAAGCAAATATCCTGATCATCATCATCATCACATTTTTCCTTCAACAGGATATTTTTCAAGCACGATCTGGTTCGCGAAATATGATGATGACGTCTTGTTCAAAGTTCGACGAAGAAGCAAATATCCCGATGCTCATAATCATCCTGATCTTTCGAGAGGGTTGCCTTGGCCGCAAAGGGGTCATATTACATTCATCATCCTGATCATGCTCCTTAGGTGACCTGATATTACATTTATCCCCTGATCTTAATGAAAATGACGATGACGTCATCCTTAGCATTTCAGTGAAGCCCGAATGTCATGATGACGTTACCATCATTTTCCTTTCCTCGGCAACATGATCATATTCCATATCCTCCTTTTCTTCTTCAACAATATGATGATGATGATGTTGTTCTTTTCCCTAATATGCAGAAGCGAAATATCATGATGATGAAGTAAATATTGACCAACACGTTTTTTTTGACACGCCGATGGCGATGATCATGCCGATGGGCAACAAATGAAGCGGTGGAATTTTAAAGTGTTTTTTTTTTTAGAATAACAAATGATTGCAACATGAAATCATCATAAATAGATGCAGCCATCTCTTCGATGTTCTAGAAAACTATGTAAATTGTAATAACAGTGATGTGGGCAGTTATTTGCAATTTGTGAAAAACACTGTACACTTTTGCATGTCACTTATATTTTATGCATTGGTGTTACTGTACTTCTTTGGTGCTAGTTAGCTATTATTGAGTATGAATGCAAACACATATAACAATAGTAAATTGTAAAAATTGCTTCTAATAGTTTTCAATATTTTTTTGTCTAGATTTCTATAAGACTTGATAACAAGAAAACTAATATTGGAATTATATTCCCGTGATAGTTATATGATTTGCAAGATTCAACAACTAGTTATAATATCTTTTTTTGTGTATAGGCCAGCATTGAAGAAATCTTGATGTTACATGTTTGGTGTCCTAGCTTTGGATCTTGTTACAGTCTATCCATGTCTACTGTATTTGTTATTTTTACGTGTTATAGTTAAATTCAATATCAAAATATAAATAGATAACGCAGTTTGCAAGTTGTAAGTAGCAAAATTCTATTAATGATTATATAAGTGACAAAACCACTTGAAGGCATATACTGTTTAATAATGCACAATACCTTTTCACTTTGTAAAGAAATTAACACAATCCCATCAATATAATATTGCAATTGCAACTAGTTTACAATCCTTTAGACTTTTGTAGATCAATCTAATCCTTCACCTGCATCTACAATCCAAGCACAAGCTTATCAAAATGTTATTGTCATCTATTCAAGTTCATTTGCTCCTTCATATCTCTTGTTTGTTTGTTTCTTCCATTGTTTAATTTATATGTTCAATATATTGTTCATATATGCAAATTGCTAATTATTTAAAGCCTATGGCTCAGAGAATATGTGATGTCATTAGAGTTGTCCAAGGATTGTTCCTACACTATTTACACAACTACATAACAATTATTTTTGCAATATTTAAACAATGGCTTGGCTATTTAGTATTTAAACACTGTATTTATTTATTTTTAAATGTAAACCTCTGATTTCAAATATCAAAACCGAGTACAAAATGAATTTCAAAGTCACAGGTCTACACTGTTTTCAAATCAAAACTTGGTTCTTATTTTGAATTTTAATAAACCTTTTGTGGCTATCAATGATCAAAACTATCTACCAAATGGTGATTTCTATTTCTTTATTTTCTGAAGAAAATAATGCAAGTGAATGAATCTGACATTGCCATTGCCACTAGTTTTAAATCCTTCAAAATTCTCTTCTTCATTACAATGCCTTATTTTCTTGTACAATCCAAAAATAACGATTATTTTCATTGCATTTAAACAATGCCTTGACTACTTAGAATTTTAGCATTGAATTTATTTGTGATTTGAAATAAGGAAACCAAATACTAAATGCATTTCAAAATTGCATATCAACATTGCTTTTAGGAAACAGCCTGCTTCTAATTTCCATTTGTAATATGCCTTTTGTAATTATCAATCATCAAAACTATCTAACCAATGGTTATGAATATATTACAGGTGCACCATTTTTTTGATATTCTGGGATCAACGAAATTGTCCTTGTTTGCAAAAAAAATGAAGAGAACAAGAGTGCCAATAGTTGATAAACAAAAACAGATCATAGATGTAGAGAAATACAAATTAGCAATTCAGACTGAAATTCTAAACATTGACTATGCATTGAGAAATGAAGGATTGTGTAGAATTCAAGTATTTAAATACAATGTAGGGGATTGCTTATTTGACTCATTGGAGTTACTTCTTCATTCTCAATACACATCAAGTCAATTACGGAATGGAGCTATAGACCATTTCTTGAGTTGCCTCACACAAGGTGATCCAGAAGCAATCACCTCATATAATTATGAACTGGATAGTCGTACATTGCATGAATTACACGGTGTACAAAATGTTGAAGAGTACTTGCGTAGAATGTGTATTTCTGCAATGCATTCTACAAATAATAATGAAGTTGGCCTATGGGGTGACTTGTTTTGCATCCGTTGGTTGTTAAAGTGGCTAGACATACAAATATGCCTTTGGTCAACTACTTCAGGAAAAAAATACTTGCACTTCAATCCGTCATCCCAAGGACAATCGTATTCTATCTTATTTCATGATGCAAATCCCATCCAAGCACATTTTGAGCCGCTTGTGCCTTATCTAGTACAAGCAAACAATGCTAGCCCATGTATCACATCTAGACAAGTAAAACAATTTCAAAGCAGTAATCAACAACATCATGATGGTGATTTTATTAGGAAACAAAAAATTGCAAATAGCAACACTACATCACTTCGCAAGATCAAACAACAAATACGTGCTAATAATCAAATGGAAAATACAACCAACAAAACTAGACACTCAGCATCACCAATAGAATTATTTCAAAAAAAAATTCAAGATACACCGATACATACTTGTGCAATTTGTCAGACATTGCATTTTAAGAAAAACATTATGGCTTTTAGAGAGAAAGAAAAGCAAACATATTATAAATTGACAAATCAAAATAACAATGTATTGATGAATTGTATTTGTCGCATATGCCATGAAACATTGAAACAATGCAAGCTTCCAAAATATGCAACACCACACCGTATTCAAATGAATATAGCTTTACAATATGTAAAAATGCTTACGCAACTAGAAGAGCGCCTTGTTTCACTGAGAATTGCATTCGCACAAATATGGGAATTAGGTTACAAAAGACCCCAAATTGGATTGACTGGGTCTATAATTAATGTCCCGGTCAACATGAACATTGTACAAAATGCATTGCCACGCTCTGCCGATGAAACATACACTATTGCAGTTGCGCTAAAAAGACGGCTACAATATAAAAATGCATATCAGAAGGGGATGGTGCGATCGACTATTATAATGAAAGCTTTGAACCAATTGAGCGAAACAACTCTATACAAAAATGAGAAATTCTAACTAAATAAGCACTGGAGACAATCTCTTGAAATAGATGATGAAAGTGGCATAGTAGACGACCCTTGCACAAATGAAACAGGTTCAGAGTCTGATACAGATGAGCAAAATCCTTGCGAGACCTTGGTGCATGGATACACAGAATCTAAATGTATACATGAAATGCAAGACAAAATCATAGAAATTGCACCAGCAGAAAACCATTATCCTATTGGAATCTTTAAAGACAAATATGCAGAAGAAATGAACTTTCCCACACTATTCTTTGGAAACCCACGTAATGACGACATTGTCAAGAATTTTTCCTATCAAAAAATTGCACAATGGGAACTACTTCATTCCAATAGACAATTTGCATATCATACAACTAATCTATTTTTCAAAACAGTCAAGATATTGATACATCAAGTCTTATCTACAATGTGGATAAGAGTACGAAAAGATCAGTTAAAAGGAAGAAAACTAATAGCAAAAGATGTCAAATGCAAACCTAACCTAGAGAAGATTCTCAAATCAGACATTGGATATGTTGACTTTAAAAGAATAAGAATATCTCCGGATTATTTACATCAATTAAAAAAAAATGTCTTTGCAATGATTCGGCAACTTGGACCGCCTACATTTTTCCTTACATTTACTAGTGCTGAACAAAATTGGGAACACCTTTCAAAAGCACTTGAAGCCTTGCATAATACATATTGTGCATCTTCACAACAAAAATACGACATACAAAATGAGAAAAATATTTTCTATCTCATAAAAAAAGATCCTGTAACATGTGTACGCTATTATAAACATAGAATCAATGCACTAAAACAATTGATATTTACAGATAGCTCTTTCTTCGGAGAGCTCTTGGATTATTTCTCTGTAACTGAATTCCAAAATCGTGGCAATGAACATGACCACTTTCTTTTATGGATTAAAGATGCTCCAATTTATGGAAAAGATGAACTTGCAAATATTGAACAATTTATTGACAAATACATCACTTGTAACACTGATGATTTGACTCCTCAAATAGCTATCCTGCATAGGCACCATCATACAAAACGATGCAGAAAATCAAAACAGCACTGTTGTAAATACAATTTCCCATTTCCACCAATGAAAAAAACTATGATTCTCGAACCGCTGAAAGACAATAATGAAATTATTGTTTCAATGGCAACAAAAATCTTTTCCGTATTACAACAATCTAATTATGACCAATTATTCTCCTTTCAAATGTTTCTAGAAGACATCAACTTGAATGAGCATGATTACATCACAGCTATAAAATCAACAATCCATAGGCCTACAATTTTCTTAAAACGAAACCCTTCGCAGATATGGAATAACAGCTTTTCAAAAAAAATACCAGAGCTATGGAAAGCAAATACAGATGCATAATTTGTGCTTAATGCATATGCTGCAGCAATGTATTGCAGCTCATACATGACAAAAGTGGATAAAACAATGACAAATGCATTTAAAAGAATTCGTAGGGACCATCAACAAAATAATATCGATGCTATAAAAATGATAAGTAGACTTGGAAATGCATTGCTAAATCTGCAACAAATGTCTACACAACAGGCTGTTCACATCGTACTATCACTTCCACTAAACTATAGTTCAAGAAAGTGTATATTCATTGATACAAGAGCTGATAGTGATCGAACTTTTGTTCTAAAGTCAGCAAAACAATTGAATAGTGAACCAGATGAATCAGAAAATGTGGCCTGTAGATCTTTAATAGATTACTATTTAGCACGACCTGAAACACTCACACATATTTGCCTTGCACAATTCGTATCAGAATATAGAAAAGATGGGAAACCAATGCACCGCAAAGCTAAACCAAATATTATACGTTTTACCAATTTTAACAAACATGTTGACTTGGAAAATTATTGCAGAGAGAATTTATTGCTTTATATACCCTTCACAATAAATGAAAAAACATTGAACCATGGTTTCCATTCATGGCATCATGCTTATTCATATCATGAAAACACAATTAATACTAATCGTATCAAATACAATTACCACATAAACTCTAAATGGGGCGATATTGACAAAGCTATAGATGAAATCTATTCTGAAAATAATCACATACCAAATGAATTGATCATTTCAAATCAAAATCCACAGAAAGAAACATACAACATAGAAGACGATATTCAAACACTAAAGCATAACAAATCAAAAACTCAATTCTCTAATGCATTTGAAATTGGAAAACATCCACATATTATGGAGAATTTTGAATACTTCAATTTGAGACGAATGTTAAACAGTGAACAACAAGCAATTGTAAAGGACATTGTGTTGAAGAAATTAAAAAATATTAAAACTCCACTACACTTGTTTCTAACAGGTGGAGCAGGCACTGGCAAAACCTTTACTGCAAAAGCAATATTTCAATCTCTCCTTCGCATATATAATAACTCCATTGATAGTGATCCGGACAAACCAAAAGGCCTAGTAGTTGCTTATACAGGAAAAGCAGCTTACAATATAGGTGGAGTAACATTACACTCAGCATTTCGAATACCTTTCAACAAATCAGAATTCGTTCCATTGAATACTGAAATCTTAGATACAATGTCAAAGCATTATCAGCAGCTGCGTGTGCTATTAGTAGACGAGATTTCATTGGTAGGTGCAACATTTTTACGTTACATCGATAAGCGATTAAGAGATATAATGCAAATGCCAAACACATACTTTGGAAATCTTGATACAATTTTTTGTGGTGATTTATATCAAGCACAACCTATACTAGATTCAGTTGTATTTGATAATACACCAACACTGACTGAATTAATGCCATACAACTTTTGGAAACACAACATAAAATACTATGAGCTACAATCAACAATGCGGCAAACAGATGAGAAGTTTATTGCAATACTCAATAGAATACGTGTAGGTTCACAAACAGATAATGATATACAGTACTTGAATCAGACTTGTTTACGCTCACCACCCATTGACCCAACATTCCCCTATCTATTTTACAGAAGGAAAGATGTTAATGCACATAATCAAAATATGTTGTCAATAGTTCCAGGAGAGCTAATTGTACTGAGTGCAATTGATGAAAATGACGAAAACTACAATGAAATACATCTGTACAATCACACAATGTCTTTACCATCTCAAATACTTTTGAAACCAGACATGCTTGTAGAAATTTATGCTGGTAATTATGATACGCAAGACGGTCTAGTCAATGGATCAGATGGAACATTTAAAGCATATACCATATCCAATGCTTTTGACATTGTTTGGATAGAATTCAATGACCCAAACATTGGCCACCATCAACGTGTTAAATTAACACAATGTTATAACAATGACATTCATAAACAATGGACACCTATACTTCGCACCACAAGGCCAATGCAAAAAATCTCAAACAAAAAGAAAATAACTATTAGAAAACAATTTCCAATTCAACTTGCTTGTGCTAGAACAATACATAGATCTCAAGGACTCACAATGCAAGGCTTGGCATTTGATCCTACAGCCATAAGGCAACATGGATTAACATATACAGCACTTTCGCGGACAAAAACAATCCAGACATTATTCTTGTTAAAGCCTCTTACCAAGCAAAATTTCAAAATAAAAGAAAAAATAGTTCTTGAAATGTCTCGTCTAAAATCAACAGCACACTGGCAATTTGAAAATGGAGATATCAAACAAAAGACTAATTCAGAACTACTATTGTGCACATTAAACACTCGCAATCTACACCTACATATTGAAGACATGATTAATGACACTGATATCATGGCATCTCATATCTTATGCCTTCAAGAAACATATATCCAAGACTACCATACAAATAATCTTTTCAAAGATTTCAATTGTTACTCAACATACCATATACACGGACTAATGTCTATAACCAAGAAAAACATATTAGTCTCTAAAACAATGCAACATTCAACATCATATATAGAAGCAATAACATTAACAATAAGCTCTATGAACAATCAAATTAGCATATGTAACTTATATGCCAAACCCAATGCTCCATTTGCAGATATTATAGCAATCACGAAGCAAGTATTCTCATGTATTGATGGAAATAAAACCTTGTACCTAGTCGGAGATTTCAACATTGACATGTGTACAGAAAACTACAAAAAAAAACAGCTCCTGAATCATATGCAAAACCACAATATGCATTTCTTATTAAGTAGGTGTCATGCTCTATCTAGACCATTGATCGATCATCTATGGACCAATGCACTAACAAAAAAAATTGAAGTTTACAAATCGGAAGCATATTGGAGTGACCATCTTGCTACTTTTTTAAGATTTCAACCCTCTCAGAACGCTCAATGTTCTTAAATATCTCAACTATTTTTGTTCAATAACATCCAAATCAACAAAAAACATATTTTGACAAATCCAATCTATGTACAAACTACTGTTCAATTATGTATCATCCAATTTACTAATACAAAAAATCCAAATTTACAAATAAAAAGCGTATTACAGCAACAACCTCACTGATTTTCCCTAATTTTAATCCTTTCAAAAAACTAAATATTCTTAAATATGCCATTTGTTTTAGTTCAAAAGCATCTAAACCAACACCATCAAAATCTTGTCAATCAAATTAATAAATAAAACAATCCCTAATGTCCACGAAGAAAACACATATGTATTACATAGCTTCATCATTTCAATACAATTTCATTTTCTTCTATCTACAAATTGTCTTATTCTTTTATTCCATAGTACCAATTCTACATATTCTGATATAACATTAGAACAACAACATATTTTCATTTTGCCTGCAGAAATTTATGCAAATGACAAATTGATAAACAAATACAGGTTACAATGGACAATGCCAAAAGAACAGAAGAACAAATGGACACTATTAACCAACAACAATTGAAAAGGTAAACAATATTCTTTGGTTACATGTACACTGTACCTTGTCAAGATTCTAGATTTCAACTAATTTTGTTTTGTTTTTTCCAGATCAAAAGTAAAGAGTCAAAATCAAGTTTCAATTGAAGACTTGAATGCACGTAAAGCAGGCAACATTTTCCAAGGCGATGTCATTGTGAAGTATAAAGC
Source organism: Cunninghamia lanceolata (assembly GCA_027924645.1). NCBI lineage: Eukaryota > Viridiplantae > Streptophyta > Pinopsida > Cupressales > Cupressaceae > Cunninghamia > Cunninghamia lanceolata. Next base: position 19,627,451 of record BSBN01000547.1, read on the forward strand.
TATATTGGATAAGACAAACAAGACACGTGAAGTACTACGCGCAGACCTCACAGACACAAAAGGTGAAATAACTATTACGCTAAATGCAACTGCTGATCTCGTTGCTCACTATGAAGACAAAATAATTCCAGGTTCGGGACTATCCATATCCAACTTCTAGATTGCACCTAGAACAGATTATGATCGTGGAGATTGCGACTGCATACTGGTTCTAACAAAGTCCTCAATAGTGGAAATCATTCCACGAGTTTGTATTGACTATAAATTCATCCCTAGCACAGCCATAAAACAATTGTTGGCAAGTACCGAACAATATGCTACAGGCACCATAGGTGTATTGGTCACAAGAGCAAAAAAAATAGGTCTCCAATATATTGTTGATGTGCAAGATGGAGATTCAGAGTTCGACAAAGCCCAGGTACACTTTTCAAGGTTCCACATACTAGTTTTAACTTTAAATCATTTTGAAAATTTTATTTTATATGGTAACTGCACTACATTTTAACATGCTTATCTCTTCCAACTCTTTATCATATCTTCCCAGCTTGAACAAAACAATGTTTCAGTTAACTTGAGACCACAACCCCTCATGATCCACTGTATAAGTTCTCTCAAAACTCTGCCTGCATGCTACACTGTAATAATATTCATTTTTCTCCTCTCATTATTTGCAAACAATGGTTATCTTAAGTTAAACTTTAAGCCCTTTTAGGTTGTTGTAATTTCTTGCTTGGGATTTGCATTGTTATAGAATTTGATTTTCAAAGGTTATGTGACTGTTGACATATCTGTATACATGGTTATTTTTATAATTGCAATCAGTGTCCTTTTCGCTTTTTGTTGCCATTCAATCAATCAAACCTGCACCATCCAATCATAATAAAGTATTGATTTCCCCAGTGGAAGGGATCATAGTTGTGTAACTCGCCAACTGAGTCACAAAATACATGAGTCTGAGAAGCAAGCAACCCTAATGTGCAAAATGGATCAAATTGTAAAGACTCTCCAAGTCTGAGCATGAGACTTTGATTATTAAAAAATAGAGAAATAGAGCCCTCATTTGCAGGTCAACTACCCCATTTTAGAGTGGCCGGGTATATTGCTACATTCTTGGGAAAACAATTGCCTGCACTAAGTTATTTTGGTGCACCCATCTTGTGGAGTCCAGACCTCTCTAGTACAAAAGAAATTGTAATGACTTCTGCAGTGATTTCATGCTGAGATGACATTTCCAGCCATTTTGGCACCAATGCTCACACTAAAGCCTATCGGCTAATTAAAAAAGTTTACACACTAATAAAGCTTGTTTCCTGACAACGATTTCTTGTTTCAAGTTCACTTATAAAAGCCTTTTGCCTAATTAACATCATCTTTTAGTTAACGAGATGACATAAAACAATGCTTAATAAAGATTGCGGCCAACTATGATATGCAGCCCATTCTAATTGATGTTCGGCAAATCGCTGTCGCATTTTCTTAGCTTGAAAATAGATAGATCCCTAAATTATTACAGCATCTAGAACTACTTCACTACAGAGACAGGTACAGTTTTTTCATCGTTAAAAATATGTTTCAGACTACAATAATGGAATTTACACATAGGCTCACGCAAACACATGTAATTATCCTCCATAACTAATCCTATTCCTTCATCTATCTTATCAATAACAATTCCTAACGTCTTCTATGAAGATTCCACCAACTAAATAGAGGTTTTGACATGAAAACTCCAACTAGTTACGAGTTGGAGAAAACCCCTGTGGCAGCTCATCTAGAACATCCAAGTTTCGAACTCAGACTGCTAATAAGCGAACACTTGTCTTTCAACCTTAAGCCTCACCAGTTCAAAATTAAGCATCCAGATTCAGTCCCATTGCTATTAGATTACTGTTTGATCATTATTGATTAAAGACTCAAGTAAGTATTATTTTAATCTGCTTTCCATGTGGAATACAGTTTGCCCCTCTTTTGCTTAGATACTTGGTCTGGACTCTGCAGTGATTCAGATTTCAGGAGCAATACAGGGAAAAAAAGTAAACACTAAATCACTTGATCTAAAGTGTTATAAACAAGTATGAATCTACTCACAGCAATGACAGTACACAAAGGAAATGTAAAACCAATCACATACACAACAATAAAACAATATTGACAATAAGAACTGACACTACAAATGCTCATCCTTCATCAGATACAAACCCTAGCATTGACAATCACTAATCTAGCTGTATCTCAAAGGCCAAAAAAAAATGCATATAAGCCACAAAAAACAGCAACTAAATTCACAGAAATGCATTCAAGCGTCAACACAGAGCTGGTATCTGCAGGAATGAACAACGGTCTGATGTCACGTCTCTAAGTAAAATTCTAAACATTTGATAACACCGATTAATTGCACATAAGTCAACAATTCACTCAGTTCCATACTTTTTAGAACATAGACTAATGTATGTCTTCATAAATAGGCGACTACTTCAAATCGATTTTTTCATCAAATACAAATGCAAAAATAAAAGCTCTTTGTCTCGGTAAAGCTTCAAAATAAAGCAAAAATTAGGAATTTAAAGTGGACAACATGTTCCAAATGCAAGAGGTACATGTACTTGTTTATGCTTCGACTGTCTCCTTTCTTGTTTAAATTGTTTCTAGTTCTTGAACCTACTTTTCAATTAACATACATTACTCTTTTGCAGTTTCATTTCTTACTTACACTATTTACACCTACAGCTGCAGATGCACCAGAATTTTGAGGACCATTTTGTAAAAATCGAACAACAGCTCCGAAGCAATGAATTTCCACTTATCCTTTTCAAAAATATTGTCAAACGGATCAATGCAAAAGACAACATGCTTCACACTTGCCAGTCAACATATATCGATGTATTAAATGACAAAAGGACCCTGGATCACTTAAACAGTTTGCTGCACTCAACATTTGAGGTAACAACTCTTGAAATCTCCAATCTTCTCCCTGGCAAATCTAAAACAAAATTAACAAAAAAAAAATCTTCCTAACCAAACAATACTTTCATATGTATTGCAGGTACAAGGAACATTGAAAATAGCTAATGCATTTTCCAGTCCTTTCCACGCATTTTGCTCAAAATGCGATTATAAATTTGATGCCTATGGATCACTTGACAATGAAACTGCCCAGTGTGATAGATGCAAGGAACAGGTCACCTATATCTACTCGCACTATCTCAAGACTATTTTGACAACAGACAACAAACAGACAATACATTGCTCATGCGCCAACAATATCATCCAAATGCTACTGCCAGACCTGCAACAAATCAGCTATGACGAATACCTCAAGGATAAATCAGCAGTCATCTTTATGTTACGAGACTTCAGCAGAAAAGGACAATTTACATTGAATAAGTCCAATGTCATCATTGATGCATGTTGTCCTGAAGAATGAACACAAAGCATACGAAACTACATTTTTGTTACATATATCTTATACACGATACCTCTTTAATACTCTCTTTACTCTCTGAACTACACATTACTTTATCATTTTACCTAATATTATATGTAATTGGTATTTTTGAGTACAAAATCAAATCCCTTAATCAAATATGTCTTAAATTTTCTTTTCGTTATAAGCAAATATTGCAAAGCTTCTTAAATTCTCTCAACCAAAATAAGAATGCTGTAAACCTCTCTCTCATTGTGCATACTATGATAATCTGCACTAAAATCATCTTCAACTTTCTTGCTTCATTGATTTACCTCACGAAGGCGTCAACTTTTGTGTCTGGTTTTGCATGATCTTACTGGTAGTGGCACTTGTATATATATGATGACACATTCTTAAAAAATATTCATTTCTCTCTCCGGTGTCTATGAAATCTAATTCTATATATGCAACTGTCTAAACACTATAAAGCATTCATTCTATTTAAGCAACAGCTATTTAGTCGTGGAGAAGAATCCATTCACGTGTCAACCAACCGTGTACTAAACTGTCAAAGAGAACGACTACTCACATTTCGCCAAGTTGTCTCAACTTTTATACACTTCTAAAAGTGTGAATAGCTGTTATCATACATATGGTTTATGTTGTCTGTTTTCTAGACATAAATTTTCAAATTTTTTTTGTTGTGATGGTTTTAAGATTCATGGTGCACCTGACTTCTAAAATTGATACATATTAACATAGACATGGTACAAATTTTATAAAAGTTTAACAATGGTTTTAGGATTCTAAAGTGTTTTTTATTTTTTTACAAGTTTAGGCATTTGCATCTGGAACAGGACACCATTAAATGGAACACAACACTCCATAAATGGAACCGTTGCTGTTCCATGGCCACTGCATTACCATTCAAAATGAAAAAACATATTTTCCATCTACAGCAGTTGTTCAGCATTGCAGATCGGTTGTCTAATAAAAGGCAAAAAGTAGGGAGTTGGTTGCAACTGTTTATGACAAAATGGCCATCGTATGGTATGATTTTGGGTCTGAAGAAGTGCACTAGAGTAAATTCAATAGAAAACTAATTAAGTACAACTGAGGGCCAGTCAAACACTTCATAGTGTTGTAAAAAGTCTCTTAGATATATTAAGAACTGAAAAATAGTCATAAGTCCAATCTGTTTCGGTTGCTGGAGTGTTAAAAGCCATATTTTTCTCCCGGTTGTCAAAATTGTTAAACAATCAGCATCTTTTAGTTATGGACTTTATTATACCTTGATTTAATAAATACTCTACTACCAATATTGTTTAGTAGTCACGCTATGTTATTAACTGTTTTTTAAGTCATAGTCGCACTCTATCAAATTAACTTCAAAAAGTAGGGAGTTCATTGCATTTCTTGCGACATAGCATTGTTGTCAATTGACTAGGTATTAATGTTGCAAACCTAATGACCAAATCAACACATCCACTCAAGATATCTTGCACATGAATGTAAATGTTGCACATAGAATTTTACCCTACCTAACTGAAGTCTTTTCCTTACCTTACCTCTTTCAGGACCTTAGCATTTTGATGTATCATATTCTCTATACCTTTCACTGACTGGACCTATACATGACACAATGCTAGACATGATTACAACCAGTGTATCTTTCATTTTCTTCTCAAAATAAAAGAGTTCTTCTCAGACCTCCAATGGGCCGTAGCTTCACAAAAATCCCAATTGAACTGTTTATGACAAAATGGCCATCGTGCGGTATAATTTTGGGTCTGAAGAAGTGCACTACAGTAAATTCAATAGAAAACTAATTAAGTGCAACTGAGGGCCAGTCAAACACTTCATAGTGTTGTAAAAAGTCTCTTAGATATATTAAGAACTGAAAAATAGTCATAAGTCCAATCTGTTTTAGTTGCTGGAGTGTTAAAAGCCATATTTTTCTCCCAGTTGTCAAAATTGTTAAACAATCAGCATCTTTTAGTTATGCACTTTATTATACCTTGATTTAGTAAATACTCTACTACCAATACTGTTTAGTAGTCACACTATGTTATTAACTATTTTTTAAGTCATAGCCGCAGTCTATCAAATTAACTGTTTTTTAAGTAATTTGATAGACTGTGACTGTCCATGCACATTTTGGCTGTGAATATGTAACCTGTAGCTTTGATCCAATATGTATATAGAAAAGCACTATGACTGTGCATGCACATTTTGACTATATATTATAGATGGCATGATCATTGGCATCAGCGTGTCAAAAAAAACCTGTTGGTAAATACTTACTTCATCATAATGATATCTCACTTCTACATATTAGCGAAAAGAACAACATCATCATCATCATATTGTTGAAGAAGAAAAGTAGGATATGGAATATGATCATGTTGCCAGGGAAAGGAAAATGATGGTGACGTCACCATGATATTCGGGCTTCATTGAAATGCTAAGCATGGCGTCATCGTCATTTTCGTTAACATAAGTGGATAAATGTAATATCGGGTCACCTAGGGAGGATGATCAGGATGATGAATGTAACATGACCCCTTTGCAGCCAAGGCAACCCTCTCGAAAGATCAGGATGATGATGAACATCGGCATATTTGCTTCTTCATCGAACTTAGAATAGGACGTCATCATCATATTTCACGAACCAGATCGTGCTTGAAAAATATCCTGTTGAGCCAAAAATGTGATGATGATGATGATCAGGATATTTGCTTCTTCGTATATTAGATCGGGATGACGTCATCATGATATTCCGAGCCTTTGTTAAACTTAGAACATGACGCCATCATGATATTTCGCCAACCGGATCATGTTTGGCAAATATCCTGCCGAAGCGAAAATGTGACGATAATGATCATCAGGATATTTTCAAAAGGCTGTATCTCATCCGCAGGAGGACTTTACGAAATATCAAGTGAACAAACAAGATCATGATGATCTTCACAACATAACAAGATAAAACAATATGATGATGACCCTCCTCATCGAATTATCATGATGGCGTCATCATGATATTTTGTCTTCGAAGCACAACGATGAGTTGAGGTCATCATGATATTGCGCTAGGGTGATACTGTAAAAAAATGATCATACTGTTTAAGGAATGAAATATCGCCTTCTTCTGAATACAAACGATGATCATCATGACATTGCAAAAAAGGTGATCACGACGATATGGAGATGATGATCCCCTTTATCGATTTATGATAATGATGACTCCATCACTGAGCGAATTTCAGCGAATGACCCTCGTGAAAGATCAGGATGATGATCATGATTATGCAAAAGGAGATCAGGAGGATATGAAGTTGTCATCATCATATTTCAAACTTCAGCAAATATCATGATGATGACCTTGCGATAAGATTATAACATGCGCATGCAAATGTGCCAAAGGTGGATTTTCTAAGGGTGATCCGCATGATATAATAAGATTAGGTGATGTTGAAATATCATGATGATGCTCGCTATACAAAGACCGCTCCACGGGGAAACTTACCCTGACCTAAAGTTGATATCATCATGATATTTGAACCTCACGATATTATAAAAAAAAAACGTGTTCGTCAATATTTACTTCATCATCATGATATTTCGCTTCTGCATATTGCACAAAAGAACAACATCATCATCACCATATTGTTGAACAAGAAAACGACGATATGCAACATGATCATGTTGCCGAGGAAAGGAAAATGATGGTAACGTCATCATGATATTCGGGCTTCATTGAAATGCTAAGGATGACATCATCATCATCTTCATTAAGATCAGCGGATAAATGTAATATCGGATCACCTAAGGAACATGATCAGGATGGTGAATGTAATATGACCCCTCTCCAGCCAAGGCAACGCTCTCGAAAGATCACAATGATAATGAGCATCAGGATATTTTCTTCTTCATCGAACTTAGAATAAAACGTCATCATCATATTTCGCGAACCAGATCATGCTTGAAAAATATCCTGTTGAAGCAAAAATGTGATGATGATGATGATCAGGATATTTGCTTCTTCGTTTACTAGATCGCGATGACGTCATCATGATATTCGCAGCCTTTGTTAAACTTAGAACATGACGCCATCATGATATTTTGCCAGCCGGATCATGTTTGGGAAATATCCTTCCGAAGGGAAAATGTGACGATGATGAACATCAGGATATTTTCAAAAGGTTGTATTTCATCGGCAGGAGGACTTTACGAAATATCGGCTGAACAAACAAGATCATGATGATCTTGACAACATGACAGGATAAAACAATATGATGATGACCCTCCTCATCGAATTATCATGATGGCGTCGTCATGATATTTTGTCTTCGAAGCACAGCGATGAGTTGAGGTCATCATGATATTGCGCTAGGGTGATATTGTAAAAAAATGATCATGCTGTTTAAGAAATCAAATATCGCCTTCTTCTGAATAGATAAGCTGATCATCATGATATTGCAAAAAAGGCGATCAGCAGGATATGAACATGATAAACCCCTTTATCGATTTATGATGATAATATCTCCATCACTTAGCGAATTTCAGCGAATGACCATCGTGAAAGATCAGGATGATGATAATAATTATGCAAAAGGAGATCAGGAGGATATGAACTTGTCATCATCATATTTCGAACTTCAGCAAATATCATGATAATGACCTATCATCATGATATTGCAAAAAAGGCGATCAGGAGGATATGAAGATGATGATCCCCTTTATCGATTTATAATGATGATGTCTCCATCACTTAGCGAATTTCAGCCAATGACCCTCGTGAAAGATCAGGATGATGATCATAATTATGCAAAAGGAGATCACGAGGATATGAAGTTGTCATCATCATATTTCAAACTTCAGCAAATATCATGATGATGACCTATCATCATGATATTGCAAAAAAGGCGATCAGGAGGATATGAAGATAATGATCCCCTTTATCGATTTATAATGATGATGTCTCCATCACTCAGCGAATTTCAGCCAATGACCCTCATCAAAGATCAGGATGATGATCATAATTATGCAAAAGGAGATCAGGAGGATATGAAGTTGTCATCATCATATTTCGAACTTCAGCAAATATCATGATGATGACCTTGCGATAGGATTATAACATGCGCATGCAAATATGCCGACGGTGGACTTTCTAAGGGCAATCAGCATGATATGATAAGATTAGGTGATGTTGAAATATCATGATGATGCTCCCTATACAAAGACCACTCGACAGGGAAACTTACCCTGACCTAAAGTTGATATCATCATGATATTTGAACCTCAGGATATTATCGGGGGGGTTCAAATATGATGATAATGATCATCTACATCTAACCAAAACCAAGTGTATAACATATGACCCTCCTAGAAGAAATCATAATGTTGACAATGCACCTAAGGCCATTTAACGGGTAAAGCGCACTACAACCTAAGATTGACGTCCAAATATTGCGACTACATGATTTTTATCGAGTGATAGACCAAGATCATAATGATCTTGACAACATGACTTAGCATATAAAAACATAATGATACTCCTACGAATATCAGGTTTGACAAAAACTTTGACCATGCATAACTTTCACATATGGAAGAATTTTCAAGTAAAGTAAAAGGCAAACCTACATGGAATTTCAAGCTCTTTCTAAATATGATGTCATAGAAACAAAATATGAACTTTGACAAACTGACCTCATGATAATGACCTACCTTATCCAATATCATGATGATAATGCACCTAGCCTTCATTTTTACCAAACCGCCAGAAAACAAAAAAACACAAGCAAAAGCAAAAACCAAACACCAACAGGGGTCCCCATTTTGCTAAGGAGCATAACGGGGCGTCTTGTGAACATCACAACAGCTTCTTAACATATACTTGACCAATATATGTGTACTTTCAGCAAAAATTGATTTTAAAAAATTGGAATTAAAGGCGCAATATATACATTTATTTTACAATAATCATCAGTACTGCTATAGCAATCCTAAACAATTTCCATTGCTTTAATTATCAAGACAGACTGTACACACAAAGTATTTAGAAAAAAGAACTATGGTCCATAATACATAATGAAATAATCTGTTCAGACTATCTTGTATCCAAGATTTCATTGCACACTTTTCATCTAATGCTTTTTCCTCTGTTCTCAATCTTCTATTTGATGATCTCAAGACTAAATTTGACATATAAAATCATTACTCACATGACCTACTCTCATCCCATCAAGTTTTCGTTTCTCACAATATACTACACCAACATTAAATGCATAAAGGCAGGAACATGACGCATTGCGTCTCTTGTTATTTATTATTTTTAAGAAAGGAAATAGGGAAGATAGGAAGTTTAATTCTATGATCAAAGAATAAATATTAAATGGACAACATTTTAAAATCAATGTGTTTTAGAATTAAAAAATGGTTGTGATAGTAGTTTGTATGAATTAGAGTCATAATATTCTTCTTTTTTAATTTTATTTCCAACCAACTTTTTTTATTAGGATCAAGTTTGCAACTGCTAACTGTCATGTACCTGCGAATTTAACCTTTGATATCTTTTTTTGGATTGAAGATCGTGCACAATTATATTCAAAAAGAAAAGTAGTTACATCATAGTGATCAAGGAGGCCACTTCAAAGTTCACTAACTACATATATCAATCCAAAATCCATATCCTATTACATACTACTTATTTTGTCAAAACAAGATCAAAATAAAAGAGTACATAATAGAGTATCAGTTATATCATGTATCATCATCTCCTATATGTGGTATCAATTATAATCACAGTTATAAAATTCAGAATTGGCTTTATAAGCATTCCTAATGTTACTGCTCCATATCTTCATATATGTCCACTGCTCCACATCTTCATATCTGTCCTCTGCTACTTTTGTTCAACCTCTGATCTAGTTATCCATGTTTTCTTCTTCATTGTTGTCTCTTTGTATTCATGGGCATCTGTTTGGTACTACGTGTATGTCTTCTATTCCCTGTAATTTCTCCTCATAGTAGTTGTCCTGATTGTCATCAAGATCAGTTCCCCAATATTCACCATCTGCTTTTGGTTCATCTTTCATTTTTCTTGTTGTTTATCAAGATGCTATTCCTCATGTGCTTTTATGTAATCCTCGTTGTCACTGTCCTTGAATGAGTCTATAACTTGGAATCTACCAATGGGAGGGGGAATCTACCAATGGGAGGGGATACTCTCAACTGACCACTACTAACACTGTAATTTTGGAATGTGGTTTCAAGGTACCTGTCTCACTCTCTCAATTTGATGGTGCTTTCAATATAGATTTTGAAAGTCTATATATTCATTGTTAAACTTTTCATCAGTTTTCCTCAAATCTTGTGGCCATAAATCAACATTCTTTAAATCTTCCCTGTAAATCATAGCACCACCTTCCATGATTTCCTTGAATTTATCCACAGTTGACTCCATAGTGATAACAACCTATTCAATCAGTTTACAATTTATGAGTCTTTGAGAAGCCTTAGTGAGAACTCTCCTTTTACCATGGAATATTTCCTCATTTCTCATCTTACACAAAAACCATAGGACTTTAGTAGAAAAAACCATCCAAAATTTATTAGTTTTTTCATTTAACCCATCAACTTATCCACACAGAATGTCCTTCCAATTTACACTACTTTTAGGACACCAATTTGGAATGTTACCCATGACAACGGACCAAATATAAATAGCATACTCACACTCAAAAAGGACATGATGACAAGTTTCATCAACCCCACATATAGAACACAGTTTTTTGTCTACACCTATATTCAATCTATTTAGAATAAGGAGCCATCTGAAGCAACTTTTTTTGGTTCAATGTTTTTGGACCATATCAATTTAAAGGTTTTAGACAAAACTCTTTGTTCTAATGCCCCTTTCCACACTGCTTTATATGCTCGAATACCACCTGAGAGTTAGTGAGCATCTTATAAATCTTTTTTGAATCTACATCCAACAACTTAGAGCCATCCTTACAAATAGCATTCACTATGCACTCCTCCCCAAGAACAATAATTTCTTGAGCAAGCTTGCATATGAGTGTCTTATGAAGAGTAAAAAAGGTTCTTTTATGAGTTTTAGATAACTTAAACTCTTCTTTAATGAGTGCTCAGGGTTTAGGTTTATCCTTTTTTACCAGATCTTTTAGCACAGACAGCCCCAACTTGGTCCATTTCTTCACAAAGCAGCCCTGAAGTAGAGCTAATGGTTTACCTTTGTGCTTAACATTCCACTAGATGGACCTATGACCAATAATCATGTTTTTATCCAAATTAAATGCTTCCCTATTCATGGCAATCTTTTTTACTTATTTCTAGGCTTTCCATATACTAAGAAAGATAGTACATGCCAAAGGCTTGGAAGTCCTCAAATAAGATACCATGGATATGCATATTTGCCGCAATCCCTACTTTTGGTTGGGACAACCCTCAGTAAATTATTTTTAACCAATATTTTCCATGGTTCATTACCATCCAAGGCTTTGACAATCCACTTTGTAGCTAATGCTACACCTTGAACTTTCAAATCCTTATGACCAAGTCCTTCCTGACTTTTACTCACATAGCACCATTCCCAACACACATAGTGTTTTTTCTTATTTCCCTTACCATCAGACCAAAGGAATTGTCTTATAACCTTTTGAATGCTATCAAACTAATAATTAGAGAAGAGCCACATAGAGGCATAGTATATTGAATAAGCAGACAAGATCTTCTAACAGCCCTGAACCCTTTTGGCTAAGGAGAGAAATGTCTATTCCAGCCTTTGAATTTCCTCTCTACCTTAGCATATAACCATTCCCACACCCCTTTTAAAGAAGGACAAATGGCAAAAGGGATACCTAGAAACCCATTCAGTTTTTGTGAGTCTCCCCAATTCTATTTCCTATCATTTATCCAACTCAGGGTATTGTCATCCCAACAGAACAACATAGATTTGGAGGGGGATACTTTAGCACTTGGGGCAAGGCAGAATATGTCTAGTCTAGTTTCCAAATTACTGAGTTCCTCCTTATCAATCCTTGGGAATAGTGTTGTATAATTAGTGAATTGGATATTTAATAGTTTATCATCATTAGGTAGAGTAATGCCTTTTACCTTTCCTTCAATTGTCTTTGTTCTCAGCAAATAATGAAGAGCTTCTGAGGTAATGACAAATAAGGTAGGGGCCAAAGGGCAACCTTGCCTTATAGACCTTCCCATGGAGAAAGGCTTAGATAATGATCCATTTACCTCCACTTGAGCAGAAGCATCTCTAAATAACATCTTAACCATATTGCAATAGTGTTTAGGAAAATGAATGGCATTGAGCATCATTAATACAAATGACCATTCCACTCTATCATAAGCTTTTTCAAAGTCTAGCAATGGAATCCCAACCTTTTGATTAGTTTCCTTTGCCCAGTGTAATGCTTCCCAACTGGTGATCAAATTCTCTGGTATATACCTACCTTTAATAAATCAAGTTTGTGTATGATTTATAATTTTAGGTAAAATATCTCTCAAACTCATTGCTAACACTTTGGCAATTATCTTGTAAGAAACATTCAATAAATTTATAGGCCTCCAATTTCTAGTGTTAGATTTCTCACCATCTTTAGGGAGCAATTTGATGATGTCTCTATTAATTTCATTTCCCAAGGTTCTATTTTTCACCACCTCTTGGTACAAGTCAAATAGTTCATCAACTACCCAACTCATGTTGGCTTTGTAGAATTCTACTGGTAGCCCATCAGTCCCAAGTGATTTGCCATTTTCCATTGATTTAATAGAATCCTCTATCTCTTTCTTAGAGATCTCTGCATTGAGTTTTTTTCATCTCTTCATCAGGTTTCTCTTTACAAACTCTCCTGCACAATTCTTGGGCTTCCTTACATCCATTTTTATCATCTTGAGATTTAAATAGATTCTCATAGAATCTTCTATATATCTCTTTGATATCTTCATCATTATGAACCCAATTACCTTCTTCTAGATTAGGTCCAATTTTATCCTTCAAGTTTTTCTATTTTAGAAACTCAAAGCAGTACTTCATTTCTTTGTCACCATCCTTCAGGCAATTCAGTTTGGCCCTAATCCTTTCACCCTAAGCCTTTTTGACCTGTAGTTTCCTTAGTTTATGTTTTATATCTGCTAATTTTTCTAGTAAGTCTTCCATGTAAGGCATATTTTGGATCATCTCTATGGTTTTTAAAAAACCCCCTTGCAACTGATATTCTTCCCTTCTTCTGTCTAGGGAGTATTTCTTCCCAACTCTTTGGAACACTATCTTACAAAATTTGATAAGATCATTCTAGTAATTAGTAGCATTACTTTTTCTAGACAAAGCTTTTCCAAAACCCCTTAGGGTTTTGATTCCATTCATACATTCTTCATCCAACAATAGATCACAATTAAGTTTGAAAATGCATTCATTATTGGACCTATATGTTTTATCCTAAGTTTTTACTGTTATTACTATTTTAATTGGGTGGTGGTCTGCTGGAGAGTATTTGGGATTACTTGGACCATATTATCATTATTTACATTTTGAAATTATAGGATTTTCCTGTCTCCATAAAACCTGTCAAGTCTATAATAGATTCTTCTATTTCCTTTCTAGCTATTGCACCAAGAAAACTAGATGCCTTTGTGTTATTTTTTCTTTTACCTTCCAAGGGATCACTTAGTTTTAGCATCTTCTTCAATCTTTCCCAAAAGAATTTTTCATTACCTTTCCATTCATGGGAGTTACCCCCTTGCTTTCCCTCCTTCTGTTCTATCATGTTGAAGTCACCTCCTATGACCCATGGCACTCTTGGAAGCTCCTTTGCTATCCAATCCCATAGCTCAGCTCTATTACCATATCCATTTGGGTCATAAATGGAACAAAACCAACTTTATACTCACTAGATTTTATAACAATACACACACATCTATTGCATGGTGAATATCCCTTTTGTTTGATAGCCTTCTCCCATTTTCTACTTAAGAGAATGGCATCGCCACCTCTACCTTTTTCATGTTTAGAGGTAAAAGCAATTGAATCCCTCTAAATAAATTTCAAGCTATTTTCCATTAGGAATCCCACTACCTTCACCTCTTAAATAAACATGATGTCCATGTTTTTATTTTTGTTATAGAAATCTCTTACTATATATTTCCTTTTAGGGGATTCCAATCCCCTAACATTCCAACTATAGCAATGAAATTCTTTCATCTGATCTGATGGTTGGGTAGAATTAGGTTTGTTCCGATTATATAATCTATCAAAACATTTGGGAATCTAGTCCTTTTTACCTTTCTTGCCAGGCTTAATGGTGTTGTTGGACCTACTTACATTTTTCCTTTTCTTGATTTCTTCATCTTTCCTATCTGCCTCATCCCTACTTTTTCCATCACATGTTTCATTGTCTTTATCTGTTTTACAATTCCCCATGTCATCATTTGTCTTCTTTTCCCTTATTGTGAGGACATCTAGGGCCACTCTTTTGGGATTTGTTGTTTTCTTTTTTAGAAACTCCTCTTTTAGAAAATCCAACTTTTTCCTTTGATCTGCAATCATTCTAATTTTGTCATGCCAATTCTTGGGAATTTTTCTTTTTTCCCACAATAATGAAATCCTCAATGGTGTCAAATTTTTTCTTTACACCTATCTCAATGTTTTCTTGAGCTTCACTATTAAGTGGAGGCCCTCTAACTCCATCAATCATGTTAGGGGATTCTATCTAAGAGTCTTACACTTGAGATTCAAAATAGGAGTTTTCAAAGATTAGGTTATCCATCCCCTTAAAGTCCTTTGTATTAATCTCAGGGAGTTCATCCTGAGTTTCATCTAAGCTATTGGTTTCCATTTCTACTGATTCTTCTCATACATATGTCTTTCCTTCAATAATAGAGGGAACCACTTTATCCCATGATCTTGTGGAAGCCCCTTTACTAGAGCATAAATTAACACCTCCATCACATTCCCCAACAACATTATTATCCCCCCTGAAGTGTTATTAGAATTGGGAGGAGCTCCCTCAGAGTTAAGCCTTCTTGCAACTGAGGACTCGAGGCAAGGTTTAGAGTTACTCACTCCTTCATCTACCATTTCAAAAATTAAATTATCTTTGTTATTCCTTCTATTTAATACCAAACAATCCTTTTTCTGATGGCCATCCATCTTGCACAAGAAGCAAGAGTTTAGGCCCCCCATCCCTGTGACATCACAAACAACTATTTTATTGTCCCATTGTATTTCAAGAGTCTCTGGGATTTGTATCCCAGCATTCAAAGTAATCAGTAGTCGGGCATCCATGTGGGGAAAAGTTGCTCTTGTCTCATCTATTCTTATTATTTTCCCAAAAGTTTTAACAACTTGAGGCAAGAAGCCCCAATGTTGCACAGGGACGTTTTTAATGATGAACCAACTTGGAATCGAATAAAACATAATTTCTTGGTGTGTTATTTCTGGGGCCCAGGGAAATTCCTTAAATAAGGATTGTCCAATATTCCAAAAACCTCTATCCACAACCCTTCTTTGCATATTATGATTCCTCAAAAATATAACAAACAATCCATTATGAATCATTCTACAGAATGAGACATGAATCCAAGTTTTCTACCCCATACAACGCCTAGTCAATTATGAAAGAACTTTCTTGAGGGAAATTTATCAATATTAATGCAAGTAAAAAAAATTCCACATTTTTTAACCTATTCTCTTCATTTTTTTTTTTTTTAGATGCATTTCCTCTTTAGGGCACAAGGTAACTTTCCTAAGCAAAAGGAAGTTCTCATCTTTTTGGTTTTCTCATCCCTTTCTCCTATCCTTCTCTCCACTGGTGACTCCATTGTCGACTCTGAGTGTATGCTAAATCTCGAAGCCAGCATTTTCTAGTGGTGTTTTAATATTTTCCCTGATCACAACTTTCTTGTAGGTTTTGTTTTTCCCATCTTCCCTCTGTGTTTCCATTAAACCACTTAAATCCAATCAATAGATGCTATGGCCCACGGGGAGTAACTTCTTAGGCTGTACCCAAGAATAAGAACTGAGGTTGATACCAGGGTGATGACAATGAAATGGGCAAGAATAACATTCAAATAAAAAACTTTTTCAAACCAATACACAATACACATCACCAAGAATGATAAAAACAAAATATCAGTCAATAGATCAGTCAAACCATATACACCAAATGTAACAGATGATAAATGAATGGATTCCAAGGTAAAAGGAGAGCCTTACCTAGTTACACATAGAGGATTTTGTAATCCTCGAACAACCCCCACTCACCTTTGATATCTTTCAATTTTTGTCCTATGTGATTTGGGAATGAACTATTTTTCCTTCTTTTGAGACCTACGAGTTAGTGGTATTGATAATACTTTTGCTAGGTTGTTTTGCAACTAGATCCACAAGGGCACAATGCCTCAATCAACCCTTTAATAGTTGCAAAGGTCACACAACTAGCAAGAAGTGGACACAAATAGTGATGGAGACTTCTTAGTTACCAAAACTTAGCGAAATTACAAGACTTATACAAGAGAGAAAATCTTTGATTTCTAAGATTGCACTAGATGCAAGGAAAGCACATACTCTTCTTTCTTAGACTTTAGATTCTATATTACTTCAAACTCAAATGCCAAATGAGCCTCGAGAGTCCTTATTTATAAATGCAATATGACCAATGGGGTTGGTAATGAAGAATCTACCCTAGAAACCTAAGTAACTAGTAAGTTGAAAGTGAAGTATATCAAAATATATTGCCGACATTGACTGTCACATACAACTTTTACAAAGTTACTTTATTAAAGGACTAGAGGGTCTAACATGTCTTATACTTCACTCCATAGATCATCTCCATTGGTAGGTCAAAACATACACGTAATATGAAAATATGTCAAATTGTCCAATCTATATTGTTATAATTTCTTTGAAGATTGATATGAAAATGTGATTCCCATGATAATCTTATTTTGATTATGATATTAACAACTAACTCAGTATGGGTTTGACTCTCAAATCTCCCTCTTGAGTTTTGGGAGGATTCTTGCTATGAGGCCATTGGCAACACTATAAGTTTCTTCTTCAAGGTTAACTCTACAACCTCAGATTTAGGGCATACAATAGTTGCTCACATATTAGTGGATATTGACATGTCCAAACCCCTCTATAGATCTATGTAGTTTGGATGGTTGGGGATAGGCCAGGGATGCAACTATTGGACTATGAGGGTCTCCTTTTTAGATGCAAGAGATGTTTCTCTATTGGTCACTTGGCCTCTGGTTTCCCTCACTCTCATCACAAGGGTGTGGCAACTTGGTGGAAGAATGCACTCACTGATCATTTGATTATTTGTGCTTCCTCGATGGATGGTTCTCCCAAGAGGGTGAGAATTCCCTAGAGGGTGATTCTTCCCAAGAGAACGATCTTTCCCAAGAATCTTTGTTGCCCACTCCCCCTATGGAGCTTATGGCAAATAAGACTTTTGTTGCTAATCATGTCAAGTCTCCACCTTCGGCTCTTGCCTGACCCTCATCGTCGTCAACTAACTCTGTTAGGCCTTTGGCTTCCTTGTTGGCCCCATCCATAGTGGATTAGATTACTGCTTTGTCTATCCCTGCTTCATCTTCTATGTTGTCAACTTCTGACTTAGCGTGGGAATTCTCTTTGGGTGCTGTGTCTATTGAGAGTCCCCTCCTCTCACCTCACTCAGAGGATTTAGGCTCAGATTTTTCTTGCATAATTGTTTAGAGAAAGAAGAAAGGACTCCCCAAATATGTCATTGTTTCCTGACTAAGGGTTAAGGGAGTTAGATTTACACCCTTAGGATCTAGTGTTGTTTAGGTCCCTTGTTTTGGCTTGTAGCTAGGCTATTATTTTATTGTTATTTATGTGTTGTTTCTAGCCTATTTGTGGCCTATTTTGCTCTGCCCTGGGGGCATTTGTGTAAAGAGATCAGCACCCTACTTTGTTTCTCATCTTAATAAAAAACAACTAACTTAGTAGAAGCATACATAACACATAAAAATAAGTTGAAATGGTGAAGAGTGAGAAAATAGGGCCAAAGGGGACTTTGTGCTAGGAACATGCAGGAAGCAAGAAGGGTAATGAAGATGGAAGTAATGAGGATGTTGAAGATGTCAAAGAAGATTCAAAGGCCAGTTTTGGCTATGTGGATGAGTCGATAGGATTGTATGATGATGAAGAGGATGTTTTCCTTCTAGATATCTGGTTAGATGCTTGTAGGAGTGTGAGATCTTCTCACCATGTTCACTCTCATGTGGATCTCAAGGAGGTGTCATTAGAGTTTCGAGATGAAGCTAATGGGTGTCTCTCTTTGGGTAACTTTAGTCAAGGGCTACACAAGGGCTTCCTACTCTCCCTTGGCAAGCCCAATGGGCTTGGAGGGTCCAATGTGTTTGAATGATTTGCTAGACATGGTGTTGGGCCTTCCACCTTCAATGCAATGTGTTTGGAGAAGGTAGGACTGGTGATGGAGGGCACCTTGCCCCTAGCCAATAATGAAGCCTCTGTTGGGGCGGTCATTACTCTCACTAGTAGAATTTTGGCAAATAAATGACTATGTGACTAAAAATTTTAGTCACAACAACTAAAAATGATTAAATTCTAGTCATGTTTTGTAACATAGCTATAAATGACTAATTTGATGGTGGGTAAAAAACACAGCTATAAATGACTAAATAATTAGTCACACAATAAAAATTAGAAAGAGAGGGAAATTAAAAAAATATTTCAAATTGGAAAGAGGGAAATTTAGAGAGGAAAATTTTTTCCATGAAAAATAATTCAAACAAATGAAATCTAACCGCCTCTACACTCAAGACATTGTTCATGCATTGGACGCACTATACAGGGGTTGAATTCATGCTTAAAAACATGTAAGGCTCATTGATGTTCCTCCTTTTGCATTGATGAATTGGAACACAATTGCTTGAAGATGTTAATTTTATTGTATTTTGTTAAATTCTGTATTAGGCAAACCCATTTTAGGGGTATTTCCTAGAAGTGATAAAAGAGTTTATGGAGAAGGGCATGGCCATATGCATTGCATTCAATCCCTAAGGAACCTTACTAGTAGGTCTAGTATTCATGCATTTTTTAAACTATAATTTTTTGTTGTGTTTGATACTCTGTTTTAGTTATGCCCATTTGCCAGATGGTATAAATACAGACACCGAAATCTAATTCAATTTGTTGACTGTTAATACTCAAACAATACCCCACTCTTATTAGGGATCAGGGTTTCAAAGCTCAGTTGTGAAGGATCAGGGTTTCACCTAATTGTAGAAGAATTGCCTCAACCTTGAAAACTTTTTTAAAAGAAAACAACAAATAATCTTATATTTCTTAATACCCATTTTAGTTTCTGCCAGCCCTATCATAGTTTAGTCCCCTGAATAGTCATTATTATGTTGAAGTATTGGTTACTAGTGTTGGTGTGTTCTAAAGAGTATTCAATATGCTCCATTGTTAAAATAGGGTTTGATTTTTCTTAATTAGGGTCATCTTAGGTGGTTCAACTTGGCTTAAAATGCCCAAGTGATGAGCTTGTAGATCAATCTAGGGTTTATAGCTTTTTTTCTGGGATATGGAAGTCACCCTTTCAGATGTTTCTCTCCCTGATGATCGTCTAACTAAAATGTCCTTTTAGCATGATGATTACTAATTTTTTTTAAATAGAAAGTTCATAGTTTATAATACTAAGAAATCATCAATATTTTTGCCATTTTTATGATCTGAAAGCAAATAACAAGCACTCAAGAAAGAATCAAAAATAACAAAGTCAATTAATATGGCAACCTAAAATAAGCCTCAAAAAATACAAGGAAACAAGGATGACAACCTAGTTTGAAGTCTTTCCTAAAATTTTGAATCAAGAGTAAACCACTAATGATAAGAAACAATAATAGGAAACATGGTTTACAACTCAGTCCCCATAAATTGTTGACACAAAGCAACCTAAAGAAAAAAGAAACTAAAAGATGACATTTTGAAATAATCAGAGCTCCATAATTGTTTAATTATGATTAAGTACGTGTGCATGCTAAGCCTTCTCTATACGATGCGCAGTACTGGCATGCCCAATCTGTTGATGATTACCACCACCATGAGGATGCTCAACAAGATTCATTGCTACACCACGAACCTTAGGCCAACAATTTCTTTTAACCCTATATTTGTGATATGCATTGCCAACTTTGAGCATTGGCTTTTCTGTCCTTCCACCACTAGTAACCTGACCAATCATGGCTCTGCAACTACTTGGCACAATATTCTTAGCTCCAAACGGAAGCTTTACCCTATAAATTGAAACCAATTTCCAAGATTTGTCAAACAAGGCTATTAAAAATCTATACAATAAAAAATTACACAAATTTGAACATTAAGAGAGAACTTAGGTAATTGTTCCAAAATTATTTCCACTACCTTTGGAATAATTGCATTTATTAGCTCACTATAACCTTGGAAATAAATTAAGCATATAAATATGCCATAAGTCTCCACCAGGTGTACACCTAGAACTTAAAATAGTTTGAAAATAATTTGGAAAATACCACCATCAATAGTGCATCACAACAGATGCATCACATGTTTGTTGCTAGCCAAAAAGAAAGATGATAAAAAAAAAATGATAATGAGTCAAGGGGAACATCAAGAAGCAGTACATTCAAATTAAATTTCAACCAGTTGCTAAATGAGCACAACCCACTTTGACTTGTCATAAGTTCAAAATATTAAAATAGGTACATTTTTATGTCTATAAAGGTAACAACAATCCAACAATAGATCAAACATTTTAGATTAAAATACAGTAGAAATGCATTGCAAATGACAACAATCAAATTTGAAATTACTCAGCTCATAAAAGAATAGTGGAGAAAAGGCAAAAAAAATGTTCTTTGATTTGATCAGGCCAATGAGAAATATTGTCTCAAAAATTCAACTATATCACCATGTCTTTGGCAACTTCATTACCAATACCTTGGCCAACATTATTACACAAATGAAGAGCATTATGGGAAAAAATAAAAACTGATTTGAGGCTTCACTAAGATAGCTTGACAAAGAGAAATGATATATCTTACTAAGACAAGCATATGACCCCGGAGATGGGATAATACCAAAAGCTAAAATAGATCATACATCTAGACACAATCCACAAAATGCTATTAATGGTGATATCATCTAGGATACCAATAGGCATTGAAAAAATGAGATTAGTAGTGATTGTTTGTTGTTTTGACTTATTTTAACAAATGAGTTTCCAATGTGAAGTGTCAACCAAGGATTTTATTACCATTCTATTGACTATCATTTTCGAAGTCATGACTATCAATTTTGAACGAAATGAGGCCTTCCAATGTTTTGGCTTTGGGGGCTCATGATTTTATCAATTGCCTATGATGGAGTTACCTATTGTGTTTGCTTTTATGACTCTAAGGAACACACAAAATCAACAATAGAAACAAGATAGGATGGCAACTATTGGAGCCAACGGGCCATAGATGCAAAATTAAAGTGAATGTCTAAGCATGGTTAATGATCTTTTATTCTGTTGCTTCTAAATTTATATTTGTTCAGTTGTCAAGGGGGTGTAAGTCATGGCATAGCTTTGTATCTCTTTATTTCCTTAAGGTAGATCCTCACATGATTCTTATCTTGGTAGCATGGGTATCTCAACACCAAAAGTTATTTAGAATCCCACTTCTTCATGAAATGTAATGACTGCAAACTACTATCCCTTGACTTATCTCTACCATAAAGACCACTCTATGGAACATGTAGAGGGTGTAAGTCATGGCTTGGTTGTGTCTAAGAAAGTTCATAGTTTGTTCTATCTCCATTTCAGAAATATTGTCTCAAAAATTCAACTATATCACCATGACTTGTTCCCTTCCACAGTACCACAAACTCTTTCTTTGACCATCACAGGACCGCAGTATACTAAACATCACTTGAAGCCTTTCACCGTACTATCACACTCCTTCATTGAAATTGTTGGGGGGGTGCAGTATTCAACACTTACATAACTTAAAATCCTTATACCTCCATACTGCAAGCCTTACTTGAGACTGTTCAGGAGCGCGGTGTACTATTTTCCTCTGCTCCTTCTTACCGCCATACCACAAGACTCACTTGAGCCACTACAGGGGTGTGATGTAACTATTTTTCTCTGCTCCTTCTTACATCCATATAACAAGCCTCACTTGAGGTCACCGCGGGGGCATGGTGTACTATTTTCCTCTACTCCTTCTTACCGCATTACCACCAGTTATTCTCTTGATTACCATGAGACCACGGTGAAGTATCATATGCCACTTAAATTTATACCGCTAGCCCGCCACTTCATTTTAATACCACTGTAGGGCTGCAATAATCGATCTCTACATCCCACAATGCTGCAAGTGCAATCTCTTCATGCTGCGGGATAGAGATAATTGCTCCCTTGTTATCCTTGGTTCCCACAAACCTACCAAGACCTTTTGAGTGACCTGTGGGACTATAGTGAGAGACAAAAACAGATCAATGGTCAAAAATACAAATATCTTTCACATGGACTTGGTATGGGGTGCTTATGAATGACTCTTGGAATAATTTTTAAAAAAAAATGGATCCCTAAGATCGATTTATGGAAAGAAATTTGCATGGATTTATGGATTTATGGATTTATCAAATGTTCTTTTATCAAATGTATGAAGGTATCTTTATTGTAGGTTATTTTCCCTATATTATTTATTCTTGGTTTGAACTCCTTGATTTTGTGGTTTTTTCTTAGGACCCAAAGCTTTCATATGCAGAACCACCTACAAGGCACCAAAGGAGTCATCTAGATCATGACTTAGGAGCTAGTTAGTAATCATTAAGTGGTATAATGGTGGTTGAACTATCCTGGTCTATACAACTAAGAGATGTAGTTGTGTGCTTTGTAGTTTGTTTGTTTATTTTTTTTATGCTTAGAAAAACATCATAAATATATAGGATGATATTTTTTGTAATTTATTCCTTCAATCACTTGTCATAGGTCCAATTGGAGGTAGCAAAGCTGATGGAATAGAGGGTGTACCTTATCTGCCTATTTATTCAAGCATAAATGTTGCAAGTTCCACTTTGGATCTCCAAAGCCTTCACAAAAACATCTAGATAGAATTCAATAATGAAGAATTTATGCACAAATTCTCTTTTGAATGATGCACAAAGCCTCCACCGCAACACCGCATTGTTGTTGGGCCTTGTGGTGATGTGGGTGATTCTTGTATCACCACAAGGCCCAATAATAAATTGTGTAGTGTTGTGGTGGAGGCTTTGTGCATAAATTCTTCATTATTGAATTTTGTGTAGAAATTTTTGTGAAGGCTTTAGTGATCCAAAGTGGAACTTGCAACTACAATATCTGAAAAAAATCTACTTCCAAATATGCTTTTGATGGATGTTCATATCCTCATCCAAAGCTCCAATTCACACATAGGCA
Source organism: Cunninghamia lanceolata (assembly GCA_027924645.1). Lineage (NCBI taxonomy): Eukaryota > Viridiplantae > Streptophyta > Pinopsida > Cupressales > Cupressaceae > Cunninghamia > Cunninghamia lanceolata. The sequence goes on from BSBN01000547.1 coordinate 19,651,361, forward strand.
GGAAGGATGCTTTCAAAGGTTGAAGAGTTGGGATTTACACCCACTGGTTGCATTTTCTTAAAATTTTAGAAGGACTTTTCAGAAAAACCCATTTTAAACATATCTTTTAATCATGGCATTCCATGATATAATCACATTTCTTTGAGGCATTTTTGAAATAGTTCACTTGCCTTGTCTATGCTTCCACATTTTCATGTATGTCTAGCAAGGCTTGTAACTACAAAATATGACAAAACAAATCCCTGTTGTTATGCTTTGATGGATGTCCCTTCATTATTAATGGATATCTAATGCAGTGCACATTATTATAGTGCAAGCTTATTTTTTAGATTGTTTCATTTAGCATCACCATTATTCTCCACAAGAACATTGTCCCTATTTAAAATGATGGAAATGGTTCACATCTCTCAGAACAATTTCTCTTGCAACAATCTTGGAGATGAATTTAGATGTAGTGTGAAAATCAGAACATACTCAAAGGTTCTTAACAACTCTAATGATTGTACCAGGGTCCATGTTTAACAAACCAAATGCAATTGCTAACTTTTCACTATGGTGGCAGATAAATGATTCTTTTTTCCTTCTATTTTAAAACATTAAGTAAAAGTCTTAAAACTGGAAATACCCTATTGCCTTCATTTGCCAAGCCAATTTCTCCAATTTTGCATAGCTCTCTCATGTTTGTGGATGTGATCTATCTCCTACACAAAAAAGCATATACCATTTTATGCCCTTCAATCCAACTACATGTAGGCATCTTTTTAATTCCTCTATCTTTCATCAATCTCCTTACTATTTGAACCTCACCACACCTGCTCGCTTCTGCACAGATGTTTTAGAGAAGAACATAAGTTGCAGCATTTTTAGGATCCAACTAAAAAAGCAGTATTGCTCGAATACTCAGCCTATTCTAAATTCTAGGAAATTATATATAGTAAATAGATTGATGGTAGTTTAGATAGTGAAATTATTAGCTTTCTTAGAAATTAACTTAAATATCTTGTGTTGAAATATCTAGAAGGATTATTTTAATTAAAGAGGATTTTGTGGTTATTTTTGTAACAATGATTTTACAGTGTAGATAGCTTGCTATTTTCATTCAAGATACAAGTCATCGAAGTCAAGAACATACCAAGAAGATGGTACTCTACTTCAAACCCTCAACCTCACTTAGTTTAGTATGCTTACATGGGGATATAAAGGAAGTTGCTAAACAATTAATATATATCATTTGTTGTTTGTGAAGGAGAATCTTGTGAGATCCTATATGGCAATGGATCAATATCTGGTTTCTTAAGTAAAGATGATATCACAATTGGGAAACTTGTTGTGAAACATTAGGTTAGTAATTTTTGGATGTTAAGGCTTCCTAGTTAGATATCAAAGATTGTTTCTCATCAACTTAATTTGGAATTTATGTATAATTAAGACAACACATGAACCAGGGATGACATTTTTTTTGAATCGATAAGGATGCTTAGAGCATCATAATATATTAATATTAATAAAAACATTTTTTATAGATTACAAAAAAGGCCCTTCCTGGCCAAAAAGATAACATAACAGAGCATTTTAACTAAGAGCCCTGAATAGAGCTACAAATCTAAAAGGCCCTTTCTGGCCAAAAAGGAAACCAAAGTTACAACAAAGACAAAAAATTAAAACAAAAAGAGTGGTTCACATGCTATCCATATTTAAATCTGCAACCCTAAAGCCAAGAACCCCTAGTTGGATTCTCTTAAGAAAAGATTGTGTCATCATTGGTGGAGGGAACTATCGGTGGTTGGAAATTTGACAAGAAGCTCCATGAATTGAATACTTCCTCTATCCTTTCCCTCTTGGACCTTCCAAATGTAGATTTGTGAACCCTCAATGAATTAGCAAAGAGCTCTCTATTACCTGATTGCAAACTTGAAATCATCGCTTGATAAACACAGTTAAAAATGGGTTTACTAATGATGTCTTCATGGAGGAAGAGTCCCCCTACCAAGGCTGAGCCATCATGGAGATTATAAGTAGCAAAAAATTCAAATAGATTGACATATGGGACTAGATAGACATGAACAAACATTGATGCTATCCTTTTAACCTTATCCACCTGATGAAATAAGTCCATCGCATTTGAGAGAAAATGAGATACTAGATGCGAAGCATAACATACCCTGGATTGCAGAAAAAAATCTCTATCACATACATCTATCAAAGCATCCTCCACTAGCTCTTCATCTAGTAGTTTGAAGGCCCTAGCTATGAAATCTGAGTTGATGCTTCCGTGCTGGTTGTTCCCATGATTGAACAGGAAAATGAAGTCGACAATGTAGGAATCAAGGGCAACACTAAGAGGGGGGGTGAATCAGTGTTGTGTGAATTTTCAAACCTTTTTGCAAACTTTAACTTTCAAGACACACAGAGAGAAGAATATCATTCATTTGTCAAACATATAAGCACATGACTGAGAATGAAGAAAGAGAATAAAAACTCTTGAGCAAAGTATTAACATACACACATATAGATAAAAGCAATACGAGACATAACACAAATTTGCACGAGTGGAAAACCATCCTGGGGTAGAAAAACCACTCCAAAATTGCCTCACTGGCTTAACCTTGAAAATATCTTTACAAGCCTCATTGGCTGATGTAAGTGTCTCACTGACAAATGGTCTTACTGACCTACAAGCCTTACTGGCATACTATTGTGCCTCACTGGCATTTCTCAATCAATCTGAACTCAAAATCTCATGTGCAAGAAGTGATTGCTTCTCAATCTGATTTGCACCATTCAAATCAACTCATCATTTCAATCTTCTGATGTTTTATCCTTGAATTATCTAATTCACCTGATCAAGAAAACATCTCTCTTTCATTACAAATTGGTTTTTCATATTTTATACATTCATCTGTATTAACAAATTATTTCATCATTGATCTGCACACTCATTCCATTCAAAAATAATTCAACATCCGGATACACTCAACAATTCTTGATTCTGATCCAACCAACAACCCTAAATATCAATCTTGTATTCTATTCCATTCAACAACACTGCATATCAATCCTGTATTCTAATCAATTCAACAACACTACTTTACTCTGTATGTTTCATCTCTGTCTTACAAGTTTCAATGTCTTGATCAATCAAATTCATGATTCATGCACCTGATTGTCATTACAATTGCATATTGTCTTTCTAATCACCTTGTCAATCTCTGTATATGTATTTGATCCCTGTCAGTTCATCATCGATCTGCACAACATCACTCACTTCCTCTTGTTAATCCACATAACTCCTTAATCAAAGCAACTGTAATGTAATTAAAATAAAATCTGAATATTTTCACAACACATCACAATGCACTTTTAAAAAACCCTTCATATTCTCTTCTCTATTTAAAACAAAATATCTTCCCGTCAATTCTATGCATTAAAAAATCTTTTGATCTTCCTTTTGCTTTGCAGAATAAAATCAATTTCTTTATAAAAAATCTTTCCATTTTCCATTTTGATTTTCTCTGAAATTATTTGTAAAAGTCTTTTCACATTTTTATCTTCCATAAAAAATAAATCTCCTTCTCTGCAAACAAACTTTTTGTCTTCTTAAGAAAATCAATCTTCAATAAAATCTAATAAAATTTCTGAGAACTAAACCCTTCATTTCTTTTCAACAAGACTTCAAGAATCATTTTCTTTTGCATTGAATGTCTTTTTGAGATCTTCAACTTTTTTTTTCTTTTATCTGCAACATATCTGTAAGACTCTCCAAGAAAATCATTTGAGTCTTTTCAAAAATCTCTCCTTAAAAAATAAATCATATTAAAGCTCCTAGTCCTATTAGAAAGGAGACTCATTAGACTTGGAAAGAAAAAAAAATCTCCCCAAAAAAATCTATAAACTAGGTGAAGAAAAGTTTCTAAAAAGAAAACTAGTTCTCCATTTTTATAAAGCATATTTATTGCCAAAAATACCGATGCCTTTTCTTTTAAAGCATAAAACATATTTATGAAAATACCGATGCCTTTTCTTTAATCAAGCGACCATTAGCATTTCAAATTTATAAACTTTCCCATAAGAAATCATTTGATGGCATTTTTCCCATTCGGGCCGCTCCATTGACTATGTTAATTGGATTTTGGCGCTTAGCAATTTTAAACAAGACCACCGATGATATCTAACTTAAAATAAGACTTGCATTAGAACACAAGATGTGTGTGGAGACCGCTTCACTCGGTGAGATAAGGAGAGGGTCGGTCAAGGGATGTATACCAATCCCTTCAAAAGGTAAAAATTAAGTAATACACCTGCTATTCCAGGTCATCATTAAAATATAAAGACAATAGGAATATTGAGTAGAGTTTGAGAGGAGATGACCTATATTTGTTTAGATCTTTAAGAGCAAAGATGTTTATTAGGATAACAATATTGACAGGGGAAAACCATTAGAAGCTTGAAACCCACTTTATACCTTTGCACTTGTCACAACCTTGTCTTGTGGACACTTGAGTGTGAAAGCAACTTGATAAAACCAACTTATCTCCTTGCTGTGAAAACTTGAGGTGAAAGAAACTAGATGATATAGTTTTCTATCATGATAAGTTGAACACCTGCTAGGTATTATGAAGTCCTGATTCAACAACTAGTAAGACAAGAACATGATCAACCTGTGTCAACATTGCTTGAATATGAACATGCATGTAAACCGTTTGAACTCCTATAATGATCAACATCTGAAGCACATGACTATCCTCAAATGTTAATTCAAACACAACCCACTATCACTGACCTCAACTGATCTTGAAGCAACCTCTCTCAGATCAATGCACAACAAGAACATACTGCAAACAATCTTTCATGACATCACTTACCAAAGAACATATGAAGACATCATTGGAGGCCAAACCTGATCAAACAAGTCATGTGATTAATCATAAACCAACACCAAACATCAAGTGTATTCATGTGATCCTGTAAGCACTTGAAACACCAATATAATGAGCCTGATTGGTACATGAATGTTATCAAACACTTGTAATATTATCATCCATTTATCAAGTCAATCCCACTGACAACATCCTTCAACACTATGTGAACAACTGTGAAGTGCATGATCATGAACAACTTTCTCAATACCTTTTGACATCAATGACAAACTATCACCATCAATCTCCCCCTTTGTCATTGATGGCAAAACCACCTAATACAATTTTTCTTTCTCCCCCTTTTTGACATCTGATGACAAAGTCTTATAACTATTTTCTCCCCCTGTGTTGAATACCACTAGCAACACTGGCAATTACTAGCAAGAATAATCAACACAAACCATTGTAGTTTCCAACTCAAAATGACATAATGACCACTATTGATAAGTCCTTTTCAAATCTCCCAAGATAGTAACAACTCAATCCTCTGATTAACTCCCCCTGAGAACAATTCATACTCCACAGAAAAATTGTTATAGCATGATCATAACAATTATAATCACATTAAATTATGAGCACTTTGAAGGCATAAATTCATGTTAACCTTTTAACATATGACCAACTTTGCTGAACATTATCACTTGCTACTACTGATTCAAGACATACCTTTAACTTCCTCTGAAGAAATACAAGATATCACCATCAATATCATAGCTTGAAGAACACTGTCTAAAACAAATTAGAGAGGAAGATCATCAATGAAACATTAGAAACTCCTTAATATATCTAGTTTATCATCTTCTTTTGATATTATCTTCAAACCACCTGAAAGCTCCAAGACACATGTCATAACTCAACAAAGTAATAGATATAACCATCAAATTATCATCCTGCAACCAAACTATTCTGAGACCTTTTCTGTCATGGCAAAGAATGAAGACCATCTGAACTAACCTCCTGTTCTACACAAGACACTTGTCAATTCTGATACAAAACCACATCTGATGAGAGTTCCTTGAGAACACCTTTACTGAAGCAACATGACAACTCAACCATGTAAGTATGATATGAACAATATACAAAATAGGATCAAGTCACAACATCACCAAACTCTTTGAGGCAAAAATCATGAAGACTCCTTATGACACAGTTCTCAACACAAGATGCCAAGAAGACCATTTTTTATAAGACTTTTACTTGCCTCTGATACAAGATTCACCATCAATGTCATAAGAAACTCTTGATTGTCATAACTTGAAGCTCATACCTGAAACCACCACACACTTTGAACAAACCTTTCTAAACCATATTAATGAAGAAGAACATGTCAAATTATTATACCAATGATCACTTCTAAATGAACATTCATTCTGCAACCAAGAATTATTGCACATCCTTTTTGACATGAAAAGAATGAAGACCATCCTGCTGATCCTGCACATCTCTTTACAACACACTATTAAATCTGATGAAACATACTGCAATCAACAAGAACTCTTGCCTCTTGACTTTATCATTCAAAACAAGATATTATTGCAATAACACTTTCCAAAACACTTTGGATTGCAATACCATGACAATTCAATCTTTGTAATCAGGATCATTTGTCTAACAATTTGTGCATTTGAACTCCTGAAACACTTTTTCAATATCTTGAAAGCATAATAAGTCAATGATTACCTGTATCACTGTCAAACATTATCAAAGATGATTTCAACAAAAACAAGATCATCAAATTGATAAACATCAAATGATCTTCTTCCTGAGACCCTTTGGGGATACTTGATAGAACAAGAATAACTCCCCCTCACTTCATGCTATCTATTATGCAACTGATGAAGTGACTTGTGCAGGTTGCACAAGCTTAAATTCTGGCTTCTCTTTACTTTCTTTCTGCTTCCAAATTTTAACAGGCTCTTTCTTCCTCCAAACCTTTTCTGTTTCTTTCCATTTCAAATCAGATGATGCAATTCCTTCAAACATTCTGCAACTGTAAGCTTTGTGACCAAGAGAGTTGCAATTGTAACACACTATATTACAATTATAATCAGATGACTGATAGTACCTTTGAGAACTCATGTTAAACTTCCATGCAGAATCATATCTTTCACAATTACTTTGTATATGTCCAACATTATTGCACTTGTAACAAATAATGTCAGTATTCCTTCTGCAAACAATTGCTTTGTGACCAAATTGATTACAAGCATAACAATAACCATTAAAAGAATAATTATACCTGTACATGTATGCTTGTCTAACAGGGGCATTTCTTCTGAAATTCCTTCTTTGATTGTACACAAATTCATTTCTGGTTTTCTATTCAGCTTCACTCTTCCTTTTACCTTCTGTGGCAGCTAAATCAATTTTCCTTCTAGGAGTTTCTCTAACTTTGGAACATTCCCCTTCTTCAGTACTCTTTTCAAACATCAGATTCTTGTGCAACTTAGAGGAAGCCTTTTCTAACTCCTTTCTTAAAGAGACTATTTCTGATTCAAGTTTTAGATTCTCAATTCTTCTAACTTCAAGATCAGATATTGAGACATCCGCTATCCTCTTAGCTTCTTCAATTTCTGTCTTCAATCTAGCAATTAGTTTGTCAGAATCATCAATATATGTCTTTAAACTAATAATTTGACATCTGGCCTCTTCAAGATCTGTAGATACAATTTCAAGTTCTGAATGTACATTATCTTTAGATTCTCTTTCTTGTTGTAGCAACAAATTTAGTTTCTGATTCTCTCTCTTATACTTCTTGAGCTCACTCAAAGCATATATAAGCTCTCCTTCCATATCAATTTCACATTCTTGTTCTTCATCACTAATAATCTGATCTTCTTCAAAATCTGATTGAGTCTCATCTTCTTCATGTGAAAGATTTTCATCATTGTCACTCTTCTCAGATAATGAGTTGTTTTCTTCTTCAGGTGTACTACCTTGATAAATTTTTATCAATCTCCTCCACATGTCCTAAGCTGTAACACAATCCATAACTTTACAAGTAATATCATTAGATAGAGCAGACAATATGGCCTTCTTTGCAATCTGATTACATTCAAGGACTTCTTTGTTATTTGCAGAGTTAGAATATCCATTCTCAATAGACATTAAAACATCATATCCTAAAGAGGATAAAAACACTTGCATTCTAACATACCAAATTGAAAAATTTGAACCATTAAACTGAGAACTCCTGAAATTTTTTGTTCTAATACAATATCAGGATCAACATGAAGAACATCATTATTAACTAACTTTGGATTTGATATGGATGATGTCTTTTGATCAGAATGAATCTTAGCATTTCTCATGTTCTTATTTCTCCTGCACTTACCCATTGAACTCCACACACAGGACCTACCCAAGCTGATTAAGCTTCAAAAGGGGAACCTTGGCTCTGATACCAATTGTAGGAATCAAGGGCAACACTGAGAGGGGGGGTGAATCAGTGTTGTGTGAATTTTCAAACCTTTTTGCAAACTTTAACTTTCAAGACACACAGAGAGAAGAATATCATTGATTTGTCAAACATATAAGCACATGACTGAGAATGAAGAAAGAGAATAAAAACTCTTGAGCAAAGTATTAACATACACACATATAGATAAAAGCAATACGAGACATAACACAAATTTGCACAAGTGGAAAACCATCCTGGGGTAGAAAGACCACTCCAAAATTGCCTCACTGGCTTAACCTTGAAAATATCTTTACAAGCCTCACTGGCTGATGTAAGTGTCTCACTGACAAATGGTCTTACTGACCTACAAGCCTTACTGGCATACTATTGTGCCTCACTGGCATTTCTCAATCAATCTGAACTCAAAATCTCATGTGCAAGAAGTGATTGCTTCTCAATCTGATTTGCACCATTCAAATCAACTCATCATTTCAATCTTCTGATGTTTTATCCTTGAATTATCTAATTCACCTGATCAAGAAAACATCTCTCTTTCATTACAAATTGGTTTTTCATATTTTATACATTCATCTGTATTAACAAATTATTTCATCATTGATCTGCACACTCATTCCATTCAAAAATAATTCAACATCCGGATACACTCAACAATTCTTGATTCTGATCCAACCAACAACCCTGCATATCAATCTTGTATTCTATTCCATTCAACAACACTGCATATCAATCCTGTATTCTAATCAATTCAACAACACTACTTTACTCTGTATGTTTCATCTCTGTCTTACAAGTTTCAATGTCTTGATCAATCAAATTCATGATTCATGCACCTGATTGTCATTACAATTGCATATTATCTTTCTAATCACCTTGTCAATCTCTGTATATGTATTTGATCCCTGTTAGTTCATCATCGATCTGCACAACATCACTCACTTCCTCTTGTTAATCCACATAACTCCTTAATCAAAGCAACTGTAATGTAATTAAAATAAAATCTGAATATTTTCACAACACATCACAATGCACTTTTAAAAAACCCTTCATATTCTCTTCTCTATTTAAAACAAAATATCTTCCCGTCAATTCTATGCATTAAAAAATCTTTTGATCTTCCTTTTGCTTTGCAGAATAAAATCAATTTCTTTATAAAAAATCTTTCCATTTTCCATTTTGATTTTCTCTGAAATTATTTGTAAAAGTCTTTTCACATTTTTATCTTCCATAAAAAATAAATCTCCTTCTCTGCAAACAAACTTTTTGTCTTCTTAAGAAAATCAATCTTCAATAAAATCTAATAAAATTTCTGAGAACTAAACCCTTCATTTCTTTTCAACAAGACTTCAAGAATCATTTTTCTTTTGCATTGAATGTCTTTTTGAGATCTTCAACTTTTTTTTTCTTTTATCTGCAACATATCTGTAAGACTCTCCAAGAAAATCATTTGAGTCTTTTCAAAAATCTCTCCTTAAAAAATAAATCATATTAAAGCTCCTAGTCCTATTAGAAAGGAGACTCATTAGACTTGGAAAGAAAAAAAAATCTCCCAAAAAAAATCTATAAACTAGGTGAAGAAAAGTTTCTAAAAAGAAAACTAGTTCTCCATTTTTATAAAGCATATTTATTGCCAAAAATACCGATGCCTTTTCTTTTAAAGCATAAAACATATTTATGAAAATACCGATGCCTTTTCTTTAATCAAGCGACCATTAGCATTTCAAATTTATAAACTTTCCCATAAGAAATCATTTGATGGTCTTTTTCCCATTCGGGCCGCTCCATTGACTATGTTAATTGGATTTTGGCGCTTAGCAATTTTAAACAAGACCACCGATGATATCTAACTTAAAATAAGACTTGCATTAGAACACAAGATGTGTGTGGAGACCGCTTCACTCGGTGAGATAAGGAGAGGGTCGGTCAAGGGATGTATACCAATCCCTTCAAAAGGTAAAAATTAAGTAATACACCTGCTATTCCAGGTCATCATTAAAATATAAAGACAATAGGAATATTGAGTAGAGTTTGAGAGGAGATGACCTATATTTGTTTAGATCTTTAAGAGCAAAGATGTTTATTAGGATAACAATATTGACAGGGGAAAACCATTAGAAGCTTGAAACCCACTTTATACCTTTGCACTTGTCACAACCTTGTCTTGTGGACACTTGAGTGTGAAAGCAACTTGATAAAACCAACTTATCTCCTTGCTGTGAAAACTTGAGGTGAAATAAACTAGATGATATAGTTTTCTATCATGATAAGTTGAACACCTGCTAGGTATTATGAAGTCCTGATTCAACAACTAGTAAGACAAGAACATGATCAACTTGTGTCAACATTGCTTGAATATGAACATGCATGTAAACCGTTTGAACTCCTATAATGATCAACATCTGAAGCACATGACTATCCTCAAATGTTAATTCAAACACAACCCACTATCACTGACCTCAACTGATCTTGAAGCAACCTCTCTCAGATCAATGCACAACAAGAACATACTGCAAACAATCTTTCATGACATCACTTACCAAAGAACATATGAAGACATCATTGGAGGCCAAACCTGATCAAACAAGTCATGTGATTAATCATAAACCAACACCAAACATCAAGTGTATTCATGTGATCCTGTAAGCACTTGAAACACCAATATAATGAGCCTGATTGGTACATGAATGTTATCAAACACTTGTAATATTATCATCCATTTATCAAGTCAATCCCACTGACAACATCCTTCAACACTATGTGAACAACTGTGAAGTGCATGATCATGAACAACTTTCTCAATACCTTTTGACATCAATGACAAACTATCACCATCAGACAATTACGGGGATAGATAGACATTATAGATACATAGCAAGAGCAAAATGAAGAGGCAAGAACAAAATAAGTAATGACATAGATACCATCATCTCTTGCATAAAAAGACGATTGCACGAACCAACATAATGAATTGAAATCATTCAAGATGGCGGGGAAATAAAACCAAGGCAGATGAGATCCAAATGTGGATTATATTGCTCAGCTCGCAACACTCCTCTTATAGAGCATTCAATGAATAAAATCAAAGAGACATGTGCAAAGTGAATAATTAATGCTAGATGGAAATCTACATAGATTGCAAGCTTCAAAATGACTAAATATACTACTAATTGATGTGAATTAATAATTCAATTGACTATATATATTACCAATTGACGAAAATTAGTAAATAGTGAATAAATATGACTAAATATATGACCAGTGTTAAATCAGTGAATAAAAATGACTAAATATACTACCAAATTCATAAAATGATGATTAAAATTAATGACTAAATACACTACCAATGGATAGAAATCAATGAATAAAAATAACTAAATAAGTGACCAGTTAACAACAATCAATGACTAAATATATCAGTGAAAAAATGACTAAATAAATGACCAGATTACAATAATCAATGACTAAATCAACAACTAAATATACTACCAAATCGATCAATCAAAACAACCAATAAATGACTAAAAATGGTTTATTCATCAATTTGGTCATGTTATAAATGACTGGCAATAAACTACTAATGGTCACGTGACCATGTTTGGTCATTTATAAGCAGTTTTTAGTTGTTTTTTTAGTAATATATTTCTCTTTTTGTACTAGTGTCTTGTGGCCCAAGCCACTCATGGTATCCCCTACTTTGTAACACTAGAAGCAATGGGCAAGATAAGGGTTTTTTAGATCCTTGATGCTTTTATGGATAGATCTTTGTCCAAGATGAAACATGCCTTAATCGATAAATTTCTAGGATCTAGGCCCAATGTGGATTATTTTCAAAATTGGGCTAAGAGGAAGTGGGTTCTTCAAGGCACTATGGCAATCTCAGTGCTTCTAAGGGGCTTCTTTTTAATTAACTTTTCCCTTCACAAAGATTCTGCTCAAATTCTTGAAGGGGGACCATGGTTTTTTGGCAAATCTTGTCTATTCATTAAGAGGTGGAATACAAGCTTTGACCTTGAGAAAGAAATAATCAAGGTTGTTCTAGTTTTGGTGAGGCTTCTTGGGCTATCATTGGAATACTGGGATGAAGAGATTTGGGAAGTCATTGCCAATGCCCTTGGCTAACTCATTGATGTGGATAATGTGACCAAAAGTAGAAAATGACTTCTATACTCAAGGTTATGCATTAATGTGGAAGTTGATAAAGTGCTCCCTTTTTCAATCACCTTATCCTCTAAACTAGGTGACTAGGTTCAGGAGATTAAATATGAGGATTTCATGGTTTTCTATAATTATTGCCTCATGCTTGGCCATGCTTCACATGGATGTAGGGTTGCCAAAGGTAAACAACTTCACATAGAGGACTGGCTTGCTTCTTTGGCTATGGATTTGGTTCCTTTTGGTGGTGAGGTAGATGGACCCCTTCCAGACAAGACTAATGTTGATAATTTATTGACATTAATCACACTTTCTTTGAGGAAAGAATCTCACAAGAGCTTGGAAAGGGGAAATCAACTATTGGAGAAAATATTGTTAGGGTCTCTTACCCCAACCCAGCTATCAAAAGGTAATGCACTAAAACTTCCAACAAGGAAAATTGGAGGGAGAATTAGAGTTTGGAGTGGGCCTCCTCTCTCCTCTCAAACCCACATTCGGCTTCTAAATATAGAATTAAAGCTAAGGATAAGGCTACTATTTAGAGCTCTTTGATGAAGTTTGGACTCAAGCTGCCTTGAGCGATGGGCTTGTTAGTTATTTTTGGGCCTTGACCCAGTCATGTTTTTTTGTCCTAGCTAATTGGGTGTTGTTGGTTTGTTGTTGTTCTCCTAATGCTTTGTCGTTCGCTTCTTACTAGGTTTTGTTGCCATTTTATTGACTTGTTTGATCTGTTGTGGCCTGGTATTATACAAGGATGGGGCATTTTCAAAACCCCTTATTCTAATTCACAACAATGGTAAAAAGAGTTTACTTATATAAAAAAACAACTAAATCAATGGAAAAAAATTATTCTTTCATGTATGATTGGATGATTGACACCCTTTATATAAAAAACAACTAACTCTTGATAGAAAAATTTTCTTCTTCATGTATGATTGGAGGATCGACATCCTTTACAAATCTGTATAGGAATTCATTATGAATATGTGATTAATCTTAACAACCCATGTCTAGTTAGGTCTTCAAATTAGATCAAAATATTTTGCCAACTGGAGGTGATTGTTAAGATAATTGATAATAATTTCTCCATAATTCTAGACATTAATGGTAGAGATTTCTATTGTACCATTTTGCACATCATGGAGGCTTCTCTTAAAAATCTTGTATATCTTGGGACAACGCCTTCTTGCAAAATTTGAAATTACACAAGATGGTTTAATCTATTAAAATTACTATTTTTAATCTTGATACTATTGAGACCAAGTGTAGGTCAATACATCATAGTAGTACATGGTTTTCTTAACTAATCAACTACAATAATTTTCTTTCTTGCAACATGTTCTACTATGTATTTAAATCTATTAAAATAATCCTACCAACAAACATACTTACCTCTGCCATCCTTTCTATCATGGTCTTTATATTTGAAAGTAAAGAACTTGGTGCAATCTATGTGGATAATAAAGTATTTAAGATGCATCAGTTTGAGAGAAAATTTATTGAGGTATTTTTTAACTGAATAGATCTATTTATCAGATGATATCTATTTTTCCACATCTTCAGTAAACACTCCACTAGATGTTAGCATATCACATTATTTACGGTATATAGTTACTCAACTACTCAATTGTTCTCATAGTTTCTCAACCTCTTAGCCACTTCCTCCTTCCTATCTATAAATACAGATGTAATATCGAATAATAGTGAATGAAAGTTTTATGCATTTTGCATAACAACTAGTTTCAGAGTGCAGTTGAAGGATCTATGGAAGGTGTCTTGTGTGAGAGAAGGGGTCTACTAAAGGTGCCAAAGTTTGAAAACCCCATGTTCATCGCATAGGAAGATAAGAGCTACACAAGAAGCCACCACATAGGAAGAATAGATTTGTGCAGGAAGAGAAGAGCAGAGCGGTAATAAGAAACTATGATGATGTTGCATCTACTCATTGCCATGTAAGCCTTGATTCCTGTGGCATCGTAAGTTTTTTGAAGTTTGGTGATTTAGAAGTTGTTCATTGCTAAGTCCACTGGAATAAGTTTAAGGTACAAATTTGTTTCATTTTATGCTCTTGTAATCTCCATAGAGAAGGCCTATCATGAGCAGCTTTCTATTGCCTTTGAGTTTTCTTCAATGATGGAAATGTGGTCTTTGTCATAAAAAGTTCATGGTTTGTTGTCTCATGTACAGAGGAGATGTTGTACCCAAGGATGTGAATTTTTTTGCTTCTATTAATATTAAGAGGGTAATTTATTTTGTGGGCTAGTGTCTTGCTTGGTTTAAGTATGGTATCAATTATCAACCCCCAACTATGGTTCGTAGAGGGGATCTTGCCAAGGTTCATTGGGTAGTTAGTATAATATCTACCTCCACAAGTGTTGTTGAGGTCTTCTTTCACATTGATCACAAGTTTAATCTCATGTATGTCAAGCACGCTTTTGTGAACTGGTATGTTGATGAGGGTATGGAACAAGGAGAGTTATCAAGAGGCAAAGAAGATGAGGATTCATCAGATGATGAAGCTTTTATTAATGACTCTTCCAGTGGTGTTAATAATGCATTAGTACTATAAGCCTTCACTTTATTGGAGGCTGGTGGCATCACAGAATGGAGGAATTTCTATCATCTCAAGTTAGCTTCTCGCTTTGAGATGATGCTTTGCATGAGAAGCATTTTTGGCTTTAGTTTTTTCTTTTCCTTGTTGTTGCTAACATATTTGAAGAAACATGTTTTGTGAAGTTTGTTTTTGGAGATAGGTAAGGGGTTTGGTGTAGAGCACAATATGGATGGTTGTCCAGCAAGCACTCAAGGTTGTGATCCGAATTATACCTTTATGAGGGTCACCAGACAACTTGATGGAGCCATGTGTTTGGAGAGCTCAATATGGATTATTGTCGAATAATTCAGGAATCTGTGATTCGGGAGTTCATTGGAGGAAGAAGAACTTGAGAATTTGGCTAGGGGCTACACCTTTATGAAGGTTAAGAGATAGCTTGATGGAGCTCCACTTGATTCAAGATTTGTTTTCTTCAACAAAGATCTTCACAAAGATGTATAACCATTTTATAATCAGCAAGTTTTGTTTAAGGGGGGGTCTTTTAAAAGATGAATTGTAAGGTTTTAGGAATACATTTGTAGGAACAATGTGATAAGGGGGGAATGTTAGCATATCACATTGTTTACGGTATACAATTACTCAACTACTCAACTATTCTCACAGTTTCTCAACTACTCAACCACTTCCTCCTTCCTATCTATAAATACAAATGTAATATCGAATAATAATGAATGGAAGTTTTATGCATTTTTCATAACACTAGCATATTCAAAAATATATTCCTTTTCATATTTTATGAAGCACAAGATTCTTCCCCATGCATGGTTAGAAGCATCAATATACAAAACAAAATTATCATAGATGGCACAAAAGAAATAGGCATATTATTAACCTTTCCTTTTATTTTCTGCACAATAGTAGTGTGATAGTCTTGCCAATTAAAACCCCTTTTCTTCAATAATTCCTATAATAGAAACCTATCATTCCTTGAATTAGAATATAAACTATTAACCTAATTAAGGATTCCAAGGAATACTTTTAGCTATTTTTTATCAAGGATGTCCATAAATTGCAAAATATTTTCTTTAATATGCAATTGAACTTCAAGTTTACCCATTGTTACTTTCATGCCAAGGAAGTTGTAACTTTGTAGGCATAGCTATATTTTTGACATAGAAAGTACAATTCTAGCATCTTTTGCAATTTGATAAAAAAATTCTAAATGAACTACGTGGCCTTATAATTTTTTAATAAAAACTAAAACATCATCAATATATACACATAGAAAATCATAAGTGCCTTTAAATATCTAATCAATGTGAGACTAAAAGTATGTTGGAGCATTCATCAGTCCAAATGACATTACAATCCATTCATCGTGTCCAAAGGCTAGCTAATGATAGTTTTCCACTGATCTTCTTTTTTAAATCTATTCTAATAAAATTCAAACTTGCAATCAAACTGTGAGAAATATTTACAAGAAGCAACTTTCTGCAACAAATAAGATTTATCAGGACTGGGATAAGGATATAGTTTAGTAACAACATTCAAGGGCTTGTAGTTTAGTACCATCCTCCCATTCCCCACTTTTGTTCAGATTATGTATTTACCATGAATGCATAATAGAAAAAAGAAGTAGACAAGTATGATTAAACCAACTTCTTCTAATTCTCTGATAGCCTTTTCCATGTCCTCATAATCATTAGTAGAGATGGGAATTTTATCCCTATCTTTATATTTTTCCCCTCTTTTATTTTGGTTTCCATCTTAGGCATTTTCTTGCTCTAGAATTTGAGGGGATCTTCTGAACAAATTTCTTCTTTGATTTTTTCTCCTATTTGTGCTATCTTATTCCTTATATTATGCCTAGGATGCTAAATGATTGTGTTGGGAGATTGTTCTATTACATAAGTCAATCTTGGAGCTCTAATTCTTTCTTCACCTCTAGTGAAAAGTACAGGTTTCAAAGTGCTTCCATAAGGAGAGTATGAATCAATAAATGATCCTCCTAAAAGGATATCTATTGGCATTTTTTTATTATATAAAACTAGTTTTTGAGTCTAGGAACCCATCCAAAAAAGGGTCAGAGGTCAATAGTAGCAACACCACCAAAAACCAAATCCACCAAACCCACAGCAGACTTTCATTACTAGAGATCCCAACCCAAAACAAATCAAATCTAAATAGTAAACCACCAAAAAAAACTTAGTTATCCCATCCCAACCCCAGAGTTTATCATCCCACAACTAGGGCAAATTATGTAGGCCCATATAAGCTGCAAACAAAATACATACTGATAAAATAGAGTGCCTTAACTAGTGTCTTCATCGAACATCTCCACCAAGTCATTATCAGAGTCACAATTACAAGATCATGAAGGATGCTCATGAACATGAACCACCACCCCCATCTTACCAGTGATATCATCCACCACCTTTCAAATTTCTAGCACCCGTAACCCCACATCATGCATATGCCCCACCACCTTCTCCATATTTTCCTTGTCCTACTTCATAATCTCAATCAAATCTTCATGTAGTAAAATGGATGACATTTCCATGGATAACACAAATGCTATCATGAGGGACTACATGTCGCCAAAAATATTCCACCGCCTGCGGGTACTTGCCGGATCCAACAACAAGTGCACCAATGCCTCTTAGACATGTTCCCCCTCCTTTTCATGCACTTCCTTTGCAACCCTTAGAAACTGACCTAATGACTCATGTAGGATAGAGTTTTTTATCTCTACCTCCAACCACTGATAAAGCCTACCATTGCTTCCTCCCTCATAATTTTCCTTAGGTGTTTCCTTTGTGCATATCTTCTCACCTTTTTCTCTCCCTAAACCAACTTACCACCACCATCGAGCTTTCTCCCTTCCTCCTCAAAATCCTCCTTAGAACACCACCTATCACCTTTTTTCCTTAGCTACCTTTGAATTCTCCATTTTACCCTGTACACCTTCTTCGCCACCATCGAAAACTATACGCCTTGACAACCACACACCTAGAGGAGAGCAAAACCACATGTTACCAAACCCAAACATCGAAACATATCTGTCAAGATCTCGCTCTGCCATCATAAACAATGAGTGGAGGCTGACACTTCACACACACCACTAGTCCCTTCCGCATAGTCCAACCATTATTACCAATTGTTGCCCTAAAATTTAAACTGAAAATTTTTCAAATTTTTGTGCATTCTCTTACACGCCCTTGACCCTGCCAAAAATGTGAAAACAATTAATTTTCAAAATCTGTGCGAGTTGGTGCAAATTCACCCTATAGGCCTAATTCTATTTCCATTCCACCCAATTCTACCCAATTTTTGAGCCAAAATGTCTCATCGTTTGCGAGATTTTCAGCTTCACATTTTCTCGCCCTTGATTTGCAAATGTATCCAAATTCTGAGTTTCTGGTTGCTGGAGGTCTAATTTTTTCTAGATTTTGCTCCATGATGTCCAATAAAATTGCTGTCTAAATTTCACAAGAAATCGAGTTGTTATGCAGTAGATATTGAAGTTTCTGTCATTCAGCGAAAATATGGTTCCAGGGGAAATGGGTAAAGGTGTTGTTGGGAAATTATTTCACATTACAAATTGTTTTCCTTTTTGATTAATTCTGGTCTGACTATGGTGGATTTCATATTCCCAAGGTCCTAAAGTTTAATTGTCATATGCTTTTAAAGAGGAGGAATAACTTTATTAAAGACAAATATTTTTATGCTTCAGTAAAGTCATTATGTGAAGTTTATTAACTTTACAAAATTAGGCCCTTTATGGTTGGGGGTTTTCACAATGTTAGAACTCTTTATAAAGGTTTAAAAGTTCTTACTTGCTCTTGCCCCTCGACGCCTCTTTATTGTCGGGAGTTGGACGAGTGCTTGAACTTAATATATCTCCGATGCAAGTTCCAAAGTTCTCATGATTCTCGATCTGCCGACTACCTGAAGTTTGGCTTATCTTAAACACCTCATTTCCGCTCCAAGCCGAGGCAGGGATGATACAGAGGAGATTGCCAGAATGGAGGAGGAGCCTAATCAGAGATCACTTCTCCTGCCTGCGATGCAGAAAGAATCTGGAGAAATATATTGCTTTTGTCACGAAAGCAACTCTGCAATGTATGTGAAGCACAGTTTAGGAAGATCAAAGATCATGTCACAAAACATTGAAAGAGAATTACAGTTGCTTGTTGATACATCCATTTTTTTTATATGAATGGCGTAGAAGATAGAAGATTGGGTTCAAAGCACATGCTGCGTAAGAATTTTGCAATAAACTGAAAGGACACGAGGTAAACAACGATTTGTATAGACGGGCGGAATGACTCGCAAAAAGCATTTTAAGGAATGGGCATCAATCGTATGGTAAAGGATATAGGAATGTTCCCATATGTTGTAGTTGCAATCACCCCATAAACAATGTATACAAAATGTAGAAGCATACGCAATGTGCATAAGAACCGCGGCCCATTTGCAAGAGCAAAGTATTCAGACGCTCTCCTTACCAGTTTTCCTCCTTGCCTGCGTCATATAAGCATAGTTAAAAGCAGATTCTATCGTTGGAAATGCTCTGGCAGTCATGTAGGTAGAAGCTAGAAGCGTATTCAAGGAAATGGACGCCCAACAAAGCATAATGAAAATCGATTTTCATCAGAAATTATAGTTGGAAGTCCTCCGGCAAGAATGTATACATATATGGACGTATAGACAAGGCACGTGAGCCGTGTGACAAAGTGCTTCATAGAAGTATGAAATGCCTCAAGAAAACCAGTCTCATGGAATGGATGATTTATGAAATGCCTCAAGAAAACCAGTTTCATGGAATGGATGATTGCAGGATACACACATTATGAATTTGTTGAAAAGGCTTTAGAAACTTTCATGGCAGATGAGGTCGCCGAGAACTGAAGGTTGATGAGATTGCTGATGGACTTAAACAACTTGACATGGACTGATATCCCTCTGCAGTCCCAAACAACTGTAATGGTTGCAGGATATTCAAACGAAACGTTTTCATTGAATTGGGCCTTGATCAAGTAATGATACAAGCATTCGTGAACTACATGCAAAGTATCAAATCATATGCAAAGCACCAAACTACAACGGGAAGAGTATTTCTCTCAGCTGTAGTGACCTCACCGGAACAATTCTTCACAACGAGTTAATGGGAGTTAAAGAGGATTTGTGGCTAAGTACCTCATCTTGCAAGATGTGAGGTGAGCACTGAAAGTAAGCCAGAAAGCATGAAATCAAAGAGAACGTTGCTTGATAATCCGAATAATTATCTGACAAATTTTTAGTGGAAGTTGAATTGGATCCATGCCACTTGCCAGTTACTGAGGGGGTAAATTGTCTTATATGATTGGTTTATTGAGTTGGCAAAGGGAAGCATGTTTGGATAAACAAATAGACATTGTCATGTAAATACAGGAGAAGCCGGGGGCTGTTCTAATGGTACTCAGTATTGGCAGCATAGTTCTGTTTACAAGCTTGCATTTGGGCCAAAGTCATTGTTGGTTGTTTCAGATCCAATGGTTACTCGATACATCCTCCAAACACCTCAATGAAATTATAGCCTCATGGATTGCAGTGATCGCAGGGTCTGCATAAAATGAATTATTGAAAGAGCATTAAAAACTAGCGAGCAAATGTAATGGGCGCATTCCACTTCGCCGGCATATCCTCAGTTTGCGCCATGGTGTGTATAAAATGTGGCGCATAGCCAGTGCTCATGAATTGTTTGATAAGATGCCCAAAGGAATGCTGTTTAGTGAATGCATAGATAGCAGGATAGGTACATAATAGATTTGTTGTAGCTAGCTGGTGGAAAAATTGAGAGTTTTCGTGGAGGGTATAGACATCTATCTAGAATGGTGTTGAAAGCGTGCCATTATCGCGCCTCATAAAGGATGCTGACTTGGTAATTGAAGGATTGTGCACAAAGAGAGTGTTGGTCTTTACAATTGAACATCATTCAATACAATCTCATAGTTTTGTTTGGTTGAAAACGCCGTCTCCTTGACTCTCAATTGTTGCTCTAGACAAAGTTGGGGTTGCCGAACTTGTTGAAACATCTATAGTTGGAAGATGCAAGGTGAAGTTAAACTGGAGAAGCTCGCTAAGAGAATGAAATAAAGATCCCATTTCCAATCAAAATGGCGAGGCCGGCTCTCAACAGAAGCTTTGAAAGGACTGGTTTCAGGCAGGATGGAAAGTAATACATTGAATAGCCAGATGAAATCATTCAAGCTTTTCAAGATTATGATTTTGGACTGCAGTATGCAATTATGGGACCTCCGTATTAATGCTCAATAGGGATTGTTGTTACTATGATATAAAAGGTCTTTGCAAATCCATGGTTAGAAGATAAATATCTGTAGTGATGAAGTGGTTGCCAGTAGTTCTCAAATTGAAAAGGCATTTGTCACCTGTTGGGAAGTTCTTGATTGTGCTCGAGGAGGTTTAAAATCTGAAATTATATATGGGTGTTTCAGTTGAATACATTCAAATACATGGCCAAGAAGAGTTTTGAATCGTTTGCAAATAGAGGTAGGCTTCAAATTGTGATTCAAAGCATTATCTACCAGCAGCTCCAGTACACGTGTGGTTGAAAGATTTGTTTGCTATCTTAAGGTTTATAATTTCTGACAAGTTAATATTCTGTGACTGTCCGAGATTCTTCCCAGTTTATAGATAATTTCTTTCCTTCCTATTAAAATGATAAGGGAAACCTTCTTTAGAAAGAAAAATGGTAAATTGAAACAAGTGGCGAGGTTTCCCAAGAAATAGTTACAAAAGAGAGAGTTTTCACTTTTCATTTACCTACGTTTCCAAGAGGCAGTTATGGAAACTAAAAGGCTTTGGGGTATAAATATGCAACCGTGAAGTATAAGGGGGATCTTTTTTTTTTTATCTTTTCCAGCTTGGGGAATGGGGGGAGAAGCAGGGGTAGTTTATTTTCTTTTCACACAGGTTTGTTGTATAGACAGGAGATTTTGAATTCATGTGGGCATTGGAGAAATAAAGGAAATATTTTGAATCTATGTATTTATCAATATTTTCTTTTGATTGCAAAAGAATTATTTTCTTTGTAATTAAATTTCAATGTTTATCTATTATATCAAATTGTGTATGTGCTTATTTCTGGAACTTTGAATTCAGACCAAGTCATCTGTTGAGGGGGAATTTGCTGTCCATTCCTTTCTTGTTTCTTATTCGTGGGTGTTGAGTAAATGGACTTTGCATCATTTATTTGCATTCACTTAATTATGAAACTTTGAATTCAGACTAAGTCATCTGTTGAGGGGGAATTTGCTGTCCATTCCTTTCTTGTTTCTTATTCGTGGGTGTTGAGTAAATGGACTTTGCATCATTTATTTGCATTCACTTAATTATGAAATCAATCATGCACATCTATTTCATGGTAATGGGTAGATGTTAATAAGCCTTTTTTGCTTTCTGGTCAAAAGCACACCCTATTTTAATTCATCGCATATCTGTCGAAGGTAGTTGCACCTTGTAAAACAAGCAGAGAGCACTTGCAACTATCATTGCAAGTGACTCAACTATTGGTCATGTTGTCTTTCATGTGGGCAGAAGAGTATAAACTTGAAGGGACAAATCTATTAACCAACACCAATTAAGGAATCAACTTATAGTTCCAGCCCCTTATCAAGTAGGTGAGCTTTGATGTCTTCATGCATAAGATTAATTACCTCACAAGAATAATCTTCCCACTACCTAAAATCTGAACCATCCTCCCTATAACTTTATTTGAACCATTCCTCTTTACATGTGTAAATTTGATATTCTTGAAGCCCCATGACAATATTTTATTATCATGATCAACCCATCCTATCTAATCCCATCTAGGATCCCCTCCCATATCATGATCAACCCATCCCATCTAATCCCATCCATGATCCCACAATTACTCATGATCAAGAAACCCAAACTAGCCCTATCCATGACCCCACTAGTCCCATCCATTATCCATCAACTTCCCTTGAGGAGACACTTGGTCCCCAAGAAAACATAGATAATCAAACAAATGACTTGGATCCTATTACACCACATCCTAATGAGCATAATTATAATAAAGACCCAAGCATCCCAAGTCATCCCTTTTACGATCCCACACCATCATTGCCTATTGATCCCCTATAATCCCCCATTGATCATTCACCATCCCCTATCAACCCTATCCCAAATCCATCATCCTATCCTCTTGGTCCCGCTACCTTCATTTATGGTGGTTCTCTCACAAGAGAGGAACAACTTCTATCCACCACCCCACCTTCCCCATCTAATAACGGACTCATGTCTTCTTTCTAAAGAAATAAGTTACATCACATCGTACATCGCATGCTCCAAAACATGAACTGTCAAGGAAAAGGCTTAGGCCTTCTTCAACAAGGTATCTCGGAGCCCATCCATGTCCAAATCCATCCACAATCACATGGCCTTGGCTATACATCCCAAGGAGAACAATCTAAAAATGTTGGTACCACCCACACACCTCACATGGTATCTTCTTCCAATCCCAAACCAGTGCACCTCATCACACCTCCAAATCATATGTCGCTATCCCTCCATCGTCATACGATTCTCAAAAGCATTTGACCATACATCTCCCTCCATCCACTCTACCTCCCCTCCTCCCAACTCTGAATATCCCCATCCTTAAATCCCCTAATCCGAGTGTGTGCAGAAAGATAGGGGACCAAAAAGTGGCCAAAACCACATTTTGGTCCAAACAAGCCATAAAGTGAGCGCGTTATAATGTTCTCGTGTTATAACGTGCTCACATTATGGTTCAGTAACTTGGTAACTACCAATCTATAACATGAGCATTTTATAACACGCTCATGCTTTGAAGTAGTTAAAATGGGAATCCTTGAAGTTCCTTCAATCTAGGAAGAGAACAAGGGTATATACATAAAATAAATATTTAAGTATAAGATATACTTTAAAAGTTATATTTTATTATATACTGGCAGGATGTTTGAGAGTGGTTTTAGATCCATATGAATTAAATTGTAGATTCTAGAATTTGGAGGATCCCTCAGATTTCAGACTTAGTCAAATTTTTAGGGTTTTAGGGTTTCAGACTTAGCTAAATTCAGAGGTTCAACAACATGCATTAGGGTAAAGGCACAAGGACCCCTTATGTCTCTCTATCTCTCCCTCTATCTCTCTATCTCTTTATCTATCTATCCTCTCTCTCTATCTCTGTCTCTATCTCTCTCTACCCCACTTTCTATATTTTCCATCCCTCCCAAGCTATCTCTTTCTATCTCTCCCTCTTCCTCTCCCTCTCTATGTCTCCCTCTCTATCACTTTATGTACCCCTCTCTCTATCTCTCTATGTCTCCCCCCCTCTCTCTCTCTCTATATATATATAGTTCTCTCTTGAACTATCTCTTTATATATCTCCCTCTTCCTCTATCCCTCCCTTTCTATCTTTCTCTCAATCTCTCAATCTCCCTCCCCCCCCCCCTCTCTCTCTCTATATATATATATGTTTCTCTCACTATCTCTATATGTCTCTCTCTCCCTCCATATATATCCCCTTGTCTCTATATCTCTCCCTCTCTATCTCTCTATCTCTCCTCCCTCCCTCTCTCTAACTCAATCTTTATATTTCTCCCTCCCAATCTATCTATGTCCCCCTCTTTCTATCTCTATCTCTATAGAGAGGGAGAGGGGGAGAGATATAGAAACAAGGGGATAGAGATTCAAAGAGATAGAGGGAGAGATAGAGAGATAGCATTAGAGAGTGGGAAAGATATAGAGAGATAGAGATAGAGATATAGAGTTAGAGAGAGGGAGACATAGAAAGAGGTAGGGGGAGAGGGAGAGATAGAAAGAGATAGAGAGGAAGAGGAAGAGGGAGAGGGAGAGAGAGGGGGGAGAGATAGAAAGAGATAGAGGGAGAGATGGAGAGAGAGTTAGAGACAAGGAAAATATAGAAAGTGGGGTAGATAGAAAGATAGAGAGGGAGAGGGATATATATAGAGAGAGAGAGGGAGACATAAAGGGGAGAGGGAGATAGAGACAGAGGGAGAAGGAGAGGGAGAGGGAGAGAGGGGGAAGAGATAGAAAGAGATACCTTGGGAGAGATGGAAAATATAGAAAGTGGGGAAGAGAGAGAGAGGGTGGGTCCCCGTGCCTTTACCCTGATGCATGTTGTTGAACCCCTGAATTTGGCTAAGTCTAAAACCCTAAAAATTTGACTAAGTCTGAAATCTGAGGGATCCTCCAAATTCTAGAATCTACAATTTAATTTGTATGGATATGAAACAACTCTTAAACATCTTGCTAGTATATACATAAAATATAACTTAAAGTATAAAAAGGCAAATACCAACTTATACTTAAATGTTTATTTCATGTATATACCCCTGGTCTCTTTCTAGAGTGAAGGAACTTCAAAGATTCACATTTTAACTACTTTAAAACATGAGCACATCATAATGTACTCATTTAATAATGCACTTGCATTATGGCTTGGTAACTAACGTGCTCGTGTTATGTGAATACATGCACATAACGTGAGCATGTTATAACACACTCATGTTATTGTTTGCTTGGTAATTTCAAGCCTTTGGCTTGGATTTGCCTTGGTCTTCCAACCCAAAGGCTTGGACTAGGCTTTGAATGTCCAAAGACATGTTTTTGTAGATTGTAAAAAAAAATTACATAATCTTGAGCATGCTCCCCATCAAGTTTGCACTTGTTTCAATGACAAGTCAAAAAAATACCACGATAATGTTAAGCTCTCTCTTAGATTTCTAATCACATAATTTTTTTCACGTTTTGACTATGTTAAGGTTTTCATCTTTAATTTATTTTGTTAGTGTATCTATTTTTTGTCAAAAACCAGTATGTGGTATTTTTGACTTTATTTTTTAACCATTCATCAAAATTTCAAATAAATTACACTTTTAGAAACTAGAGTCTATTCTACGTGCATATTAAAAAAAAGGATTTTTTATTAGTTTTCAAGAATTTTAGGGGGAAAATGCTCAATTTTTTATATTTCAAGATGTGTCCACTTTGAAAATTAGTAAAAAATCAATTATTCATGAAAAAATTATCAGAAAAATTAGGGATAAACTACACGGTGTTAGCTAATTTCTCACCGAAGTGATTTTGAAATACTAAAAAAGAGTTAACATTTTAGGGGGGCCACACTATATGATATGTTATTTTTAAAAAAAAAATAGGACCAATTTGTGTGGCCCACCTTTTTGAACTCCTTAATCTAAACCATTTAAAAAAATAGTAGTTTAGAAACTAGATTTGGAGCACTATGACTCTTTTTTTTGTTGCATCTCAAATTTTGTTTGTAACTATCTTCAATTTCTCATCCAACATTAGTCTTTCCTGATTTCAAAAAAAAAAGTGGGCACTTAAACCCCCTTTTGGTCCCCCATCTTTGTGCACTTACCGATCCATCCATCCATACATCTCGCTCCCCTAAATCCCCTAAAATTCCTAATCAATATCAACGAATGCACACATCACCCAAACATGAAGCTATCACCAACCCAAAGGGATTCAAGAATATAAATTTGGATGCCTGCTTACATAAAGCACATAATCCACAAAAGCCTCAAGATTATCATGTTGAAGGGCATTGAGACACAAAATATAAGCATAATCAAGAATCCAAAAGGATAGAAATGTCAACACCCCCCAAAAAACAAAAATAAAAATGGTGTGGGTCCCCAAGAACAAAGAAATCAATTCAAACGAAGCATCCAAATTCACAGATTTATCTTGGAATTTGGGTGTTGAATTTCTAAATAAAGAATGGGCACCACATTTTGAGTGGTTTTAGATCACGGTTTCCTAACTACCATTTTATGGTTTCATGTATTGTATCTCTTTTTTATTGGGTGCTTGAGATGGAAGTTTGATTGGGTTTTATAGGTATTGTTAGAATTTCTTCATATCTCTCGTTGGCGATACTCCTATGAAGGCTTGCTCTGCAAGTGTATTGTAACTATATTATTTACTAAATAATACATTGAGCTACTTTGGAGTGGGGGGTTTTCCTCTTGAAATATTTTTCTTCACATACATTTATGTTATGGTATATACTATTTATTTTATGTTTATATGTGTTTCCACTTTATGTAATTCTTAAAAGATTAAAATTTGCACAACACTGTCCTCAAAAGTTTAGTATAGTAAGGATTTATGTTCAAATTAGATTTGCAATAATTTTTTGGTACAAACAAATGAACCTTGAGTTAACCAACAAATTTCTTTAAATTTTTTGTATCTTACCTAAAGCTTTGTCTCTTAAATAGTCAAGAGTATATAAGCATTAAGTGTCATCTTCAACTCATTTTTTTCATGAAAGGGGGTCTCTTGATTTCCTTGTTTGAACTAAATATCAAAAATCCAATTTCAAGGATAAATTGAGCCAAAGTTCCTTTAACATTTTGTTAATAACTTTAGATATCTCTTCAAAGATCAAATAATCTACTTTGCACAACCAATATTGCTATTTTAATTAATTTTCATAGAAGTTAATGTTTCAATTTCAAAAATTCAAATTTGAAATATATAATTTGCCTCATCAAAGTTGCAAGTTATATGGATACATTTCAAATTTTTTAGATATTTTTGTTTTTGTGTATAAAATTGAAATCTTTCTTGAACATGTATGGAAACAAAATCTTATAATCATTACACCTTTTGAGTTATTTCTTTCCTATAAAATTAGTGAGTCTCTTACTTTATCACATCGTCAAATTCATCAAAACTAATAACATCACATAAAAGTATTATC
Source organism: Cunninghamia lanceolata (assembly GCA_027924645.1). NCBI lineage: Eukaryota > Viridiplantae > Streptophyta > Pinopsida > Cupressales > Cupressaceae > Cunninghamia > Cunninghamia lanceolata. The sequence goes on from BSBN01000547.1 coordinate 19,679,209, forward strand.
CATATCTACCATTTGATAGCACCTCTAAATGTTGTTATTAATCATAATATGTAAAAATAATCATAACACAATTTTTTTAATAAAGAGGAAGAATCAACACTAACTAGGACCCCATTTGTGAGTTCTAGCCTCATATCTACTTGATCCCTAGTGAGCTCATTCAAAACCATTCAACTTCACCCACATACCAAAGACCTATCAACATAAAGTCAAGTAAAACATAAAAAAATGTATAAATACAATTTAGAATATATTTCAATGGTTTGTAATGTATAACTAATCTAAAGAAATAACACAATTACTAAACATATTAAAATTAATAATAATGCTTGGAAATATTATTGAATAATCTCTAATAATAAAAATAAAATAGAAAGATAGTATTTTTATATCATTCTTTCTTCATCTATTCCATTACCATGGTACAATTTCTTACCAATCTTCATTAAATATTATTGTCATTATACCTATAAAAAATTTAATAAGCTAATACCACTACATTCTATCACAACACTTTTCAAAAAGATTACAGATAGTTTAAAAACATATTTTAGTATTTAAAATTTTCAAACAAATTAAACAAACACAAATAAAAAGTGTTATGAAACAAGAAATGTTTGTTCTATTAGTAATCTTACTCTTAGATGGTTAATTATTTTTGTGTTAGGCTATTAAATAGGAGAGACATGTTGATATAAGTTCTTTGATTATTTGAAATGGAACATTGGATGTCACTTGAAAAGAGGTGATAAAAGATAAGATGGGAAGCAAGGTGGGCCCGTGGCTATTTAAAAGGAAAGGCATTTTAAAATGATTATATCTTAGAAGAGGTGTTGGAAATAAAGGTGGGGTCCATGAGTAATAAGTAAGAAATATATTTTATCACATTTCTTTTAAAAGCCCACATGATAATAAAGTGAACAACTTTATTAATAAATCATGGTCAAGCAATGTTATGGCATGCAAACTACAACAAATGAACACTGAGTGGTGGATAATATGCAATGGAGAACAAAATATTTTGAATGGAAGAAGGATTAGAAAGAGGAATGAAAGGTGGAAGGTTGAGTTAATGGAGCACTTGACTATACAGGCATTCATCATGCAATGTGAGGGCAGATTGGGGTGAGGATTTTCCATTTTTCCTTCTCTTTCTCTTCTCTTTATTATGATTATCCTATAGATAATATTATCATTCATTCATTAGCATGATTTTCAGTAGGAATGGAGAAGAATTTTGTAATAGACTTAGGGTCTTTTTTAGCACTTCCAAGAATTGATTAAATGACTGAATAATTGTGCTTGTGGCCTTTTATGTGATCTATTCTTAGTTCAACTATGAATGGAAAATTGTCATTTTATGCCTAAAATTTGTCTCTATTGGATCTCTTAGTCTTGTTTTAATATTTAGCCTTGGTTTGTCTGTTGAATGATGATTAGTTATTGGTTAATAATTGTGCATACTAGTGCCCTTTATTTCTATAATTTGTTACCATAATTCGAACAGTCATTACATCTTGTGCAATTTTTGTTGGTGTAATTATTTAATTGCACCTTATATTAAGTAAACTTAATATAAGGTGTAGTTAAATAATTACACCAATACCTCCACTTAAGTGCAACTTAGGGAGAAATGTGAAATGAGTCTCGACAACTAGGCCCGATCGAGTACCCATGTATAATAAAAACTCTCACAAAATAGAAAAAAAAAGGAGAAAACCCACTGGGAAAAACTCTTCTCCAAAAGAGAAAAATATGAATGAATCTAGAAGTTGCTTGTGTACCTCAATGTCGATGCTGAAATATGACTAAAAATGATCCATAGGAGCAAGTACCATGAAGATTCAGGAATATTAACCATAATTAACAACTCTCAATTTAAGATGTGATCCAATGTGAGTCAGATGCAAGATTTAAGATAATTTACCATAGGCTCGCAATTTGAGATGTGAACCGATGTGAATCAAGATGTATCAAGTCATAAGCATGATATGGCGAAGAGGGAACTAGTGAATCCAGATGCAACTCAATGTGAGCTTTCATCAAGATGGAGGTGGGGTCACAATGCATGACATTCAAATACACTCACGTCCCTTATTATGTCATATCTATGTGGAAACACTAGAAGCCTATGCATGAAGCCCCCCAAGATGGAACTTTATTATAGTTCATGATTTACAAAATATCCATGTGTAAGCTCCCCAAAAGACAAGTACAAGATATGATGGCACTTTATAAATTGAATGTATTTACATAAATACCCCCAAAAGAGCTCAATTTAGAAACCCTTATCATATTACAATGATTTGCACTTTATAGATGAGTGTAATTACAAAATATATCTGATTTTCTAGAGTTTTACAATGTCTAATATGGATGAAATCTAAAAGTATAGTCAATTAATAACATAATAACACATAGATGACATCATGATGTAGTGCTTGGAAAAATATCCACTTTCAAAAAAATGGGACTCAAATCCAAGTCCGTTTGTGAAAGTTATGCACCTTGAAAATCCAAAAAATTGATTGTGCAACAAATTTTGAGATAAAACCTGTTTTATAAAAAATATAGGAACCTTGAGTAGACATTGATTACATCAATGTAGGTAGGATGGAAAAATAGCCCATTTCAAAAAAAATGAGCTGAAAAATGTCTTCGTATGACCAAGATATGGCCTATCGAAGTTCAACATAAAATTTGAAAATTGCATTGAGAGGGGGTCTATCCCTGGTGGTGCTCTGGGTGGTGAATGAGCCTAGATGTTGGCGGAGGTGGCTTCTAGGTGGTAGGATTTTGATTTGATGTTTTTTTTATGCAAAAAAAAACTCTTTAAAAAAATTTATTATTTTTTATTGTAAAAAACATTTTTTAAAAAATATTGGTGTGGGGCAAGGCCCAAGGCAACCTATCATTGCCTTATATAGATCCATTACTAAAAAATCCACCAAAGGCTAGGCATTGAGGTTAAGGTAGGGAATCTTCAAAGTACATATGGCATAGAGATTTTGGGCATGTTTCATTTTAATTAAAAAAATATTAAAACATTATTGAAAGTGCATGATTTTCTATGTACTTCACTCTGGTGCCATCAGTTTCCTCTCTTTCTATTATATAATTGTATTTTTAGCATGTGGTGTTTTTTGAACAAGTTTTTAAGTTCTTGAGGGTCCAAGTAGAACCTTTGCACCTAGTTCCAAAGTCCATGCATTCCCCAATTCCCTGAAACCTTGATTTCTCGTCGTTCCTTGTTCATAGGTCCCTACATTCCTCAGTTCTTCAAAATTCCATTTCCTGTTATTCCTTATTCCTAGGTTCCCAAGTTCCCTAGAATCTCATGTTCCTTGTTCTCTCATCCTTGTTGCCTCCTGATTCCTAATTCTTGACCCCCTTTATTCTTCTAACTCCTAACAAGTTTCTAAACCTTTCCAAAACCTCAAACTTGGATCTAGGTTCTAAAATTCCAAGGTTCCCTAGAACCTAGAAACCCCACAAAAGTTTGAAAATGCCAGAAATATGACGAGACGTGCTAGCAACCTCCAGATTCACCATTAGTGATATGATTTGCCCCTACAACTCCTCAAAGACATTTTTTCCACCCAAATGCACTCACTTAGTCCTGGGTGTGATTCCATATGCATTTCTCAGGCAATGGTAGGTGAAACTCACATGTTTCATGGGTTTTCTTCTTCCCTACATTTATGGTAGTTGGTAAGTTTAAAGTTCCTAATGCTCATTGAATTCCTACCTATGGATTATGGCACTAGTCTAGAATGCTATAAAGGCTAGTTCTCTTCTCATTGCATGGGTTGGTCATTTCTTATTTATCAAGTGTTCAAAGGTGTAGAATCTCTCTAGGGTTCCAAAACTAATGTGTATAGTTCTTCAAGAAAGTAATGAGTTCGTGGTATGTATGAGAATTAAAATCTTGTAAACTGGTATCAATGTTTGAACTTCTCCATGATTGTATGTATTTTCTAGGAAATCCCTAAGTTGTAGCTAGGGTTTCCTCTTACCATGCTTAGTGGTATGAATGTAATTATAGATTTGATGCATTTGACAATATCTTAAAATATTGGAAGTTTTGTAATGATCATTTCCATGTTATGTGTAGATTAGTGCAATATGATAATGGATCATTAAGTATATTCAACTATTTGATACCTCATCTTTGATGCATCTGTACATTCAAAATTGTTCTCATATGTTTCACTATTGTTGTTTTCCTTTGATAAACTAGAGAATTTATGGCCCATTGGATAAGCATCAATCTTGGAAGCATTGATCACCCACATTCCTTCAACCAAACAATATCTTTCACCAATAGTGTAGAATTAGGTTTTAATTTGTATGCATCTCTATGCTTCAACATTATAACTAGTGAATATCTTTAACAAACCTATCAAGTTTCCATCCTAATGAATCAAATGTGCATACCTATTAGAACACTCTAATATACTGAGAGTGGGGTGAATCAGTATATGCCACAATTTAACCTAATTCAACTTTATCAACCAAATATTTCTACTATCTTAAACAGATAATGAAGCAAACAATGGAATTCAAAACACAATCACACAACCACACAACAAAGATGATTCAAATGATTCTTCTCAAAACAAACTGCTTCAACCTCAAGCTTCTACTGACCTTTCCAAACTCTGCACTACTATCTTCTTGTCATTTACTTTTGTACAATCACTATACCAAGCTCTGCAATATCAGAATTCCTTCAAGTACCTCTTCTCTTTCATCACAACTTCCTCAATTTGCAGCAACATCTCTTATGTACTACCTTACCTGAATTGATCTTTTCCACATTTCATCATCAAACTACCTCTTATTCACACATTATCATTGCTAACACATTACACACACTTATCTCTTCTTGCAACAATCTTAATCTTTCATTTATATGCTCTACAAGTCTTCAAAACTTCACCATCGTCGGCCTAGAAGAAACATGTAACATGAAATGTGCAATGGCCTTGTTTGTCAACTCCCAAGTCATCTGTGGTAATGTAGGATTTAAATCCCAATATGCAGTTCATACCAAGTGATCACTAGGACCTATTTTACCTTAGCACACATCTATATGCTAGCACACACTTCCAAACACATGGCACAATCACCAAAACACACCAAGTCGACTCAGCAAACACTTATCCTTTCATGCATTAGCTTTAGACCTAAAGCAGTACTGGAGAGACAAAATAACATCATGCAGATCATGTCATGAACATTTTATGGCTTACAAAACATTCTCATACACTCCTTTTACCAATTCATGTTACTTCATGCTGGCGGAAACAATCAAACACTGATGTTGGTATCCCTAACACAATTTGGTCACCCTATCTTGATATAGAACATTGAGAAGCATACATGTAGTGAAAAAAAAACATTTGAAACTTGAACAGATCATACATACTGACCATTTGAGCTTATATTACAATCAACAAAGCTAAATATAAAGATGCGGTGAAATGTGGTGGCTTTTACTTTCTCCCTGTTAGTGTAGGTTTTTTATTTTTCTTAGGGAATATTTATTTTTCCTACACATATATTATTAAGCTTGCTTAGGTTATATAAGACATGGTTAATATGAGGACATGTGGCATAATCCATCAGTTATATGTGTCGCTCTTATCTACCTTTGGGTAGTTGAGCTTCACACCCTCTTTTGGACTTACCTGCCACCTCTCATAACTATTTTTTGTCTTTATCGGAGTAGGTATATCCATGTAATCTAGCATTATCCAAGTAGGTATAACTCATGCCTATTTTGGGTAGTTGGGAGTTATTACCTCTCTTGGCTTTATTTGCCCTCAGTTTTACTATATAAACAACACTCACCTCTCCCTTTGCTAATGAGCTATTGAAGAAGTTTAGTGCAAGGGAGTGTTGATTTCATTCATATCTAGGTTTATATTCTTGCTTTCTCTCAGTCATTTTGGTTGTGAGTTGTGGGTTAGCAGTATTTTAGGAAATCTAGGTTCTATTCATTCTTGAACGAAACGTATGCTCTTCTTTTGGATCTAATGATGATCTAGAGAATCAGAAATGCTTGATAGAAATTTTAGTTTCTAGGGGGTTCTATGTCTAACCTTGACATTTGTAGGTATTTTGGAGATTCCTGGAGACATTCTGAGCTCACCATTCAGTTCAGAGCAGTCGAAAAAGTCAAACCAGGCTTTTATTTTGTCCAAATCAAACATGTTGGCAAGAGACACTACTAGGGATGTCAGGTGTTGTCATTGATGGCAACTGAATCTATCTTACACATCCACATTACATCTTTTGTTCATACCAGAATTCAAAATGCAGATTTGTCTAAGTCTGGATAGATAGGAATAGGGCATTTGACAAGGCTCAGCACTTTGGTCCGCATTTCTCCACAGGTAATCATATTGTGCTGTGGATCTGAGGGAATGTTAAGGGATGTCAGGACTATCTAAATCTAAGTTTTTAGCCTCCGGTGATGAAGGGATTGAAAGTTACAAGCATTTGAGTATCAGGTTTTGGTTAGACAGTTCAGTTCGGTGAAGAACACACCGACTTAGTGTCTGATCCTTGTGCGGATTAGGAGAAGTTTTTAGTTGAGTAATTTATGAGATCTAGTGGTATTGGTTGATATGTTAGGTAACTTGAATACATAGGTTTTGGTCCACATTGATTTTTGTGCATGGATTAAGCTAACAAAACAGTGATCTTGAAAAGTTTGTAAGTTTTCTTGAGGCCGACTGCAGTTGATGAAATCAGATGTTGCAGATATATATAGTCAATGGATTTGAGCATTCTTGATGTGTGGATGTGTGAATATGGTGTGAGAGGTGCGAAGTGTGGCAGTAACAAGTGTAAAGCAAGAGATTAATGCATCAGATCATGGTAGATCAGTGAGACAGGGAAGAAAGAGATGAAGTGTGTGAAATCAATGTATTGAGCCTAACCAGAACTGTAATCATGCATTATTAGATGCTATTCTTCAATTTAGATAATTTAGTGAACTCTTAGTAATCAATTTTGTAGGCAGTGAGCCTCCTTTGAGTAGTGAGCTTTGGGCAGTGTACCCAAAGGCATGTGCCTTCCCCTTTTGTAATACTTTTAACAAAATATAAATTCTTGTGGGTTAACCCCCACTGTGGTTTTTCCCTTAACCGGGTTTCCACGTAATAATTATGGTATTCATGTGTAATGATCTTGTCATTACTGCTCTTATGTTCTTATGTTCTTACTTCTTTCATTTGAATGTATGTGGTAAATTTATAAAGGAACATAATAATAAGTTTTGCAGAACATTGAATCACCCACCCTCTCACTGTTCCTTAATTTCAACAATTAGTATCAGAGCTTGGTTCCTTGGAAGAAGTTTAACAACTTGAGGAAGATCTAGGAAGGTATTTCAATGGGTTCATTCAAGTATTATGATGGCATCAATGAAAAACTTCAAGTTTCTTTAGAAGATTTTGATCAGTCTAGAGCATAAATCAAAGAACTGAAAGAGAACCTTAAAGATGCTAAGGATTTTATTCAAACCTTAAAAGGGCAACTGAGCAAATCTATGGAAAAGAGAAATCAACGGATAATAAACCAGAATGAAGAAAATGACATGGATGAGGCTCTAAAGGAGAAGACAAGGGAATGTGAGAAGCTAGTAAAAGAAGTTGTCCTAAAACATGAGATGGAATCTGGGTTGATGAGGCTAACCAAGGAAATTGAGGAAAGGAAGAAGACTAAAGAAAACTTTAATCAATCTCTAAAAGAAAGAATAGAAGAATGTTGCAGATTGGACAAAATAATTGGCCATCTAGAGTCTGATTCTCAAGAAACTAGAGATAATGAGGAACAACTTGAAAGGCAAATTGTCATTCTTAAACATGACCTGGAAGCGGCAAATGAATACAAAGAGAAGTTCAAGATAAGCTCAACCAAACTTGAGGTGCTCCTTGATAGTCAAAAGAGGGCATATGATAAGCATGGTCTGGGATATGAGAAAGGTGAAATCTCTGGATCCAGGAATTAGAGAAACAAACCTAGAAGACCTCCGATCAGATAGCCTAATGCTCAAAGTTATCCATCTTTTAATGGAAATTGTTTTAAGTGCAATAAATTTGGTCATAGAGCTACTCAATGCAGAAGTAGAGTGAATCAAAGAGATCCATCCTTCTCTGGTCAATGCTTCAATTGCAAAAGGTATGGTCATAGATCTAATGAATGCAGAAGTATGATGATGAACTACTCTAACAACAAAAGAAATGTCAATTCTTTCAATGGCAACTATTTTGCATGTAATAGATTTGGACACATGGCTAATCAGTACAGATCAAGAGGTAATCAAATAAATGGGCAAAGAAATGTTGTATGCTCTAATTGCAACAGATCTGGTCATATTGCAAGATTCTGTAGAAGCAGGAATGATGATAGAAAAGGTTCAGTAAACAGAAACTAAAACATGTTGAGATAAGATAAAGGCAAGGGTAAAGTAGATGTAAATAAGATCTAGAATGAAATGAACAAAATATGGGTGAAGAAAGGTGAAATGAATAATGATGATGGGTCTGCATTAGAATCTGGTGTTAATAATTCCTCTGAGAATTGAAATAGGAGCTCTAGCTTAGGGGGAGATGCATTGAAAATCTAATCTCCCTGCCAGTAATTGGGTGTCTAAATCTAGCACAATATTGTAGATCACTTAAAGGGATTTCTAGAAGAAAAGAAGTTGATATGGCAATTTGCGGAGCAATCTATGAGAAACTATATCAAGAAAGAGGGTATCCAGAAGAGTTAGGGCAAACAACATTTATTACACCAAAAAGTAAGTGTGTAGAGGATAAAAATAAGCTCAAGTGACTTCAAAATCACTATGCATTCAAAGAGAAAGAAGAAAGGTGAGCTATGTGAGAAGATTTCCAAGAGATCGAAGCATGAAGAAGATTTCTAAATGAAAACCCTAAAAGGTATTCTCTGTAAAGCTTTCTAAATTTGCTATCTTCGAAAATGGCTACTCCATTGGTTGTTGATATCACTGAAAGGCCCCGATCCAAATTCAAGAAGCATCCATACAAATCTGTATAGGTTGATCCATTAGGTGCATTTTCTAATGTCCCGCATGGTGTACTGCACTTTGAAGATATTAGGGCTTATATTCATTCTAGCATAGATGAGTTTGGAAACCTAAAGTTGCTGGATCTATTTGAGAATCACCTGAGGGATGAAAACTATGATCTTAAACCAGAGTGCAAATCCCTAGAAAACAAACACTTTATTCAGGTTATAGAGTTTCTGTCCTTCGATGAGGACGAGTGGGTTCGGTATGTTTTAAGCCGAATGCATGATGAGTTTATGTGGTTAATGAAACCCTTCAAGATCACCAAGAATGCCATCAAGGCCATGACAAGGCTGAACTCATCTGGTGGACTGCCAATGTTGAATTCAATAAAGAATCAAACTGTAACTAATGCTACCGATTCAAGGTTTGACAAAAGGGCAATGACAATAAATGACATCACTAATTTGGATGTCAAATTTGTATCAATGGTGATTGGATACAAGATATATCACTCTAGTAGGGAGAATTCTATATACGATACAACTATCTATGTAGCTTATCAGATGTTGAGAGAGAATGCTGACTATGACCTGTGTGAGCTTCTGAAGAACTAGCTAATGGAAAACTTAAACAAGATCAAAAGGGATAAGAAGAACACATTCAAGTATGGTACATTGGTCTTATGTTTATTCTTTTATTTCATGAATGAGTTGCTTGGAATGAATAGTCTATGTTGGACCAGTGATAAACCTGTTGCCATCCAAATAAGAGACCACCTACACAATATTGGTGACTCCAATGCCCAAAGGATTGTTCTTTGGGGATACTTCAAAAATGTCCTGTGTATGATGCAATCAAGGGAAAGAATCCCTAGGTTAGTGGTAGAAAAGTACAAAGACACAATTTGTTTCATGGTGGAAATAAACCAATGCTTGATGGAAGTAGATGAACCAAGAACTGTGTGGATCATGCCCATGGGGTATGAAGTAGATGAAAGGATACTAGATATGTATGCTCAACACCTTTTGAGCAAACCAAAAGACACATCAGTTGAAAAATTTGGCACATATGATGAGCTCAATTTGAAACTGCATGTTGAGCTTCGGAGACATGAATCCAAGAGAAAGGTCCAAAGGCAAGAGGAAATGTATGCAAAAACTATTGGAATAACAAAAGAAGTTGTGAGACTAAATAGTGAGAGGATAGAGAAAGCTGAGAAGGAGAAGCATGATAGAGAACAGAGAAGTGATCCGGTAGAATCCCCCTCCAAATCAAGAACTACAATAAGTTCTGGTACAACATCTAGTGCATCACCTTCTTCTATTGCAGAGGGCATTGGGATAACCAAAGAGGCTGTGAGAGAAGCTAGGAAGAAAGATGAGCAAGCTAAAGAAGAACAACCCAGTGCTCCAAAAATCTCCACCAGCCAACCAAGAAAAATAAGAAGTTCTGTAGCTGCCCCTGTTCACACAAAATCTATCAGAATAGAGAAACTAGAAAACAAACCATCTAGTAAAGATGGAAAAAGAATGAAGACTAAAGCATCTAGAACATATGTGAGAATTAAAGATGATAAGGAAACAGAATTAGATGAAGCAGTAAAGGAAATAAAGACAAAGAAAGTAGAAGCATCAAGCGTTGTAAAAGATAAACCTTTCGGAACTATGAAGATAAGTAAAAAATAAAAGACTAAAACCCATGCTAGAAAATCCACTTTGTCTATAGAAGAAATTGTGAATGTTGTGACAATTCATGGGAATCTGAAACCTATACTAGAATACTATGACACTTTTGATGATGCAAACAAGAAAATTTTGGAGGATGCTATTGTAAAATACTTGAATACATTCAATAGAACTCTTGTGGAAATTTTGTCTAAAATCCCTAAGAGTCTGAGTAACATTTTGGAAATGAGGAAAGAAGAAGAAAAAGATAAAGATTTAGAGCTAAGAGAATATGTGTTATCCACACTATGCCCTATAATATCTAGAAAAGAAGAAGATTAAATTTTCAAAGAAGTCAAAAAGGAATTCAGAAGCAAAATCTGAATGAACAAGCTGATGATTGGAGAACTAGATGAGGTAGTCAAAGAAACAGAGCAAATTTTGAAGGAAGCTCTGGACAAAAATAAATTCTATGTTGTCACAGAAGAACCAGTTGACACTAATGATGCATCTATTCCAAATGTTGAGGAGTTGAAAGAAAGTGAACAACAAGCTGACATCTTTGTTTTGGAAGATGAAATGCTAAATAAAGGAGATGAAGAGATGGTGGAGGAAGTTAATATTGATGGTGCAGAGGACACTCAAATTCCTCCAAAGATGAATATAGAAGTAGATGCTCCTGTTGAAGATGATTCTGTGAAGGATAAAGAGCAAGAAGCAGAAGAGGTTAAGGACAAGGATGAACAAGAAGGAGAAACAATAGAGAATATTGAAGAGCAAAAGCAAGATGGAAATACTAGCAAGGATATAAAAGATGGAGCTGCATCTTTGGCAAGAGACACTGCAGATGCAGTAAAGAAATTACTAGAAAGACAAGCTTGAGTTTGATGAATCAGAGTTGATTCAAGGACCTATCAATTTTGACACTCTTTCCCCTCTACAAAAGATGAAGTTAGCATCTATGGCACAAGAAAAAGCAAGAGAGGAGATTTTGAAGACTCACATTGAGGACAGTGAATTGCTTGGTCTTGCCTCCAGAATTCTAGAAAATATTATGCCAACCTTTCAAAAAGATTCATCCGATTCTCCCTCTAGTCAGTTGAAGAGTCTGATAAACTCTATAAGTACTCATTTTGAAACTTTTGAAAAGTCAGCAGAAGTTAAAGTCAGAAATGAATATAATGAGAAGAGATTTGCTAAAATAAGGAAAATAATTAGCTATGATAGATTAGTGCTTGACACTAGTGTAAAGAGTATTCAAAATGCCCTCTCTGAAGGTGCAGAGATTTATAAGTTTTTCCTAAATTGGTCTAAAGTTGTTGAAGATATTGAGAAGAAGATTAAGGACTTAGAGCTTAAATTGTCCAACATCTCTCAGTCTTATAGTCCTTTAATTGAGTCTGTAACTACTAAAGAATGTCAAGTAGTGGGTTTGCGAAATGAATTGAGTGATTTGGAAAAGGAAAAGGTTAAAGTTTTGGGCAGATTGGATGAGCTCCAGGGACTAATTTCCCCTAAGTTAGAAACTATGTATGATCTATTGATAGAATCCCAGTCTGTTGCTACTACTTGTGATTCTACTGATCTTCAAAAGCCAGAATCACAGGCATTTTTATTCAGTGGGCATATATCTATTTTGGGCAGCATAAAGAAGAATTGGGACAATGAAATGACATGGTTGAAAAACATTTTTGGTGATATCTTTTTGCTAATGAACAAGGCTTAGTGATTGTGTCTTCATATGCGAAAGTATATACTTGAGTTTTGACCCATGTACATAAATTTTTTGCATGAATCTTGATATGTGGATCCCAGTCTTTGCCATTGATGTCAAAGACGGAGAGGAAAAGCAGTGAAAAATGAGGAATTCATCTAAGGGGGAACATTGTAAATCACAAGTGTACATAGTAAGGGGAAGTTGTTATAACACTTAGTCATTTTTCACTAAGTGTTGCCATGAATGCCAAAGGGAGAGATTGTTGGCAAGAGATACTGCTAGGGATGTTAGGTGTTGTCATTGATGGCAACTAACTCTATTTTACACATCCGCATTACATCTTTTGTTCATACCAGAATTCAGAGTGTAGATTTGTCTAAGTCTAGATAGACAAGAATAGGGCATTTGACAGGGCTCAGCACTTTGGTCTGTATTTCTCCATAGGTAATCATATTGTGTTGCAGATCTAAGGGAATGTTAAGGGATGTTAGGACTACCTAAATCCAATTTTTTAGCCTCCAATGATGAAGGGATTGAAAGTTACAAGCATCTGAGTATCAGGTTTTGGTTAGACAATTCAGTCTGGAGAAGAACAGGCCAACTTAGTGTTTGATCCTTGTGTGGATTACGAGAGGTTGTTAGTTGAGTAATTTATGAGATCTAGTGGTATTGGTTGATATGTTAGGTAATTTGAATACACACGTTTTGGTCCTCACTGATGTTTGTGCATGGATTTAGCTGATAGAATAGTGATCTTGAAAAGTTTGTAAGTTTTCTTAAGGCCGACTACAATTGATGAAATCTCATGTTGCAGATATATATAGTCAATGGATTTGAGCATTCTTGAGGTGTGGATGTGTGAATATGATGTGAAAGGTGCAAATTGTGGCAGTAACAATTGCAAATCAAGAGATTAAGGCATTGGATCATGGCAGATCAGTGAGACAAGGCATAAAGAGATGAAGTGTGTGAAATCAGTGTATTGAACCTAACCGGAACTGTAATCCTACATTGTTAGATGCTATTCTTCAGTTTAGATAATTCAGTTAACTCTTAGTAATCAATTTTGTAGGTAGTGAGCCTCCTTTGAGCAATGAGCTCTGTGTAGTGTGCCTGAAGGCATGTGCCTTCCCCTTTTGTAATACTTTTAACAAAGTATAAATTCTTGTGGGCTAACCCCCACCATGGTTTTTCCCTTAACTGGGTTTCCACATAAAAATTTTGGTGTTCATGTGTAATGATCTTGTTGTTACTGCTCTTATGTCCTTACTTCTTTCTTTTGAATGTATGTGGTAAATTTATAAAGTAACATAATAATAAGTTTTGCAGAACACTGATTCACCCCCCCTCTCAGTGTTCCTTAATTTCAACATAACATCGGAGGTGAGATCCGTGAAGGGTTGAATAACATAGGTCTTCTGTGAAGATCTGGCAAGATGCTCAAAATTGGGGTACTTTGAGGCAAAACAGAATGTACCATTGCGTCCAGAAGGCCCAGAAACCCTATTTTCATAATTTGTCAAATTTAGACAAAGTTGAACTTGGAACAAAACAATTTCCTAGACTAAGTCGTATGGCCCTGCCTACACAGAGTATGACATGAACTTCGAAAGAAAAAAATAATATGTTTTTTCTTATGATTTAAATTTATTTGTTTATCAAAAATCATTCCCAGTTTTATTTAATTGTAAAGGTTTTTTTTAAAATCAAAATCAAATAATTTTTTTTTAAAGATACTTAGGGTACCTGCGCACATACTATGCAGGTCCCGTACTAGGGCATAGGGCTCGTAGGATCCCTTTGGTAGGCCCCACAACTCATTAAGAGACTGCAGCCCTTAGAAGGGTTTGCGGACCCCTTTAGGGGTGGGGTGTGGCCCACGTGGCCCCCCAACTCTGCCTTTAAGGCCTTTCAAAACAATTTTTTTATTAAAAAAGTTCAAAATTAAAAAAAACCCTATGCCTCTGTACTGTACTTGCCTTGGCCTTCATGCTAGATTTGACCTCTACCAACAATTTGTCAAGTCCTACCATATTTGGCAGTTTATTTGGTGATTTTTCAAATTTAGCAGGCCTCTAAATTCATCTAGCAAAGATTATTTTTGGTGAACCTCTAAACTGACTAGAGGTTCTCCACGTTTGGTTCTTCCACCAAATTTAGAGCTTGTTCCACCAAATTTGGCAGGAGTTGATTTTTTGAAAATTTTGACTGAAGTTTTGTCTTTTGCACTGCAACTTTGAAAGGCGATATCTTGGCCATACGGAGGCATTTTTCAGTCAAATGTTTTTTGAAAAGAGGTAGAATTTCATGTTCTTCATAGCGGTGGAATTGGTTAAATTTTCTCAAATGATCCTATTTTTCCATAAATTCAAATTTCTCATCAGATCTAAAGGACAATTCTTATTTTTTTGAACTTCAAACACTTGTAACTTTCACATGTACAACCTCAGCTCAAGGTGATTCTTTTTTTAAAAGTGGATATTTTTTTGAGCACTACATATTGGTGCAAGTTTGAAGTTATGATTCTAAGATATTTTTGTACTTTAAATATTTGGGTCCATTTTGGACATTTGTTAAACTCTGGAAAGCAACTCCAACATTGTAAACAAACTAATCTAAAAAGTGCCAAATCATATTTTGTTGGGGGGATTCTTTATTGAGTGAAAAAGGGGGGTCTCTTGTGTGTTTTGATCTATTTGCTTATGCTCATCTTTTCTTGCACATATGGCTCATTTCAAGGTTCCTTTACTAACACCTTATAATTATGCAACTTGGCATCAGCATGCATGGAATTCCTTAATACAACTTGGGTATACTCCATATGTTGAACAAAAGGTGGCTGAACCTACAGATGATAAGAAAAAGATAAAATAGATAATTGAACATACAAAAGATCTTGGATGTCTTTGTAGCTTTGTTTCCCTTGATCTTTTGTTTCAAATTGAAGCATGTACAAATTCACATGATGCTTGGGAAAAGTTAAAATCTTTGTATGGAAAAATAGATGAAGTCAAAGGCTATCATATTGACAATGAATTGATGAGCCTTGATCCTAAGAACTTTGGAAACATCTAGGATTATATAACTAAGGTTAGTGATCTAAGAGCACAAGTGCGGTATTGAGAAAAAGGACATTTAGTTAATCTATAATGTATTGAACAAAGTTGGTCCTAAATATGTTGCTTTTGTTTCTAGCTATCATACTCACAAACTAACAATGGCATCTGCATATACTATGCCTTCATTTGCATATTTTTTTGAGATGTTAATGCATGAACAACATAAGCTTCTTTCTATGGGTCTCATAAAGCCATCATAGACTCAGGCTTTGTGGGTTGCTCAACCTAAGGGTTAGAAAGAGTCAGGACAATCTGACAAGAAAAGAAGAAATCAAAGAAAAATACACACACAAATCAAGCACAAAACAAATCCTTTTCAAAGAGGACTCATCTAAGAAGGAGAAGCCTACTTGTGCAATATTGCAAAAGGACTAGACATGAAGAACATTCTTGTTATAAGAAGGATATTGATGAACTAAAAGATCTTCTTAAGAAGAACAATACTAGTCTACCTTCTAGAATGTCTGAGCCATCTTCTTCTTCTTCCAATTCTAAACAGTCAGGATCTAATAAGGAAAAAGGTCATGTAGGTTTTACTTCTGAGTCACATAAAAATAAAGGTAAAGCTCTGTGTGCTTCTACAGGTCTTGGATTAGGGGGATGGCTTCTTGATTTTGGAGCTTCTCATCATATGGCTTCTACATAGTCTATGTTCTCTTCTTTTGAGCCTTGTGTTATGCCACCTATTATAATGGGAAACAACACTTACATGAATGTAATTGGGAAGGGATCTATTGATATTGGGGATGGTACTTTCAATGATGTCTTGTGTGTACCTCATTTGTCAAACAATCTTCTTTCCATCTATCAGATCACCCACGGTGGAGAAGGGATGACTATGGAATTCACACCTGATTTAGTTATCATCAAAGACTTGGAGAGCAGAGAGATAATTGCTACTGGGGTGGTTGATCATGCATCTCGCTTGTACACCTTTTCATACTTTGCACCTAATGATGGTTCTAATCATTTTGCTATTGATCACACTCCTAGTGTGAACTTTGATTTTGAGGAGAATTTTGGTTACTTGAACCTGAGTATCCCCACATCTGATCTAGTTCTTAAGCCATGTATTTCTCCTACTCCTGCTTGTTCTGAGCTCAACACTTCAGTGACACAGGAGGTTCATATTGGTCTTCTAGAGATAGTTTCTTGGGACACATTCCTAACAGACATCTCATCTTTGTTTGTAGAGTGCCACATTTCATATTTGGGAGACACTATTTATTGCATTCATCTTCTCTTTGATAAAGTTGAATCTTCTTCAGATGCTTTGAGGGCACATTCAAACCCTTATGTTCTTTCTTTGCCTACATCAGCTTCTACAGTGATAGTTTCTGCAGACATTCATGAGTCCACATCTCTGACTCAGTCATTATTCATGTTGACACCTTCTGCAAAAGTACCTGAATCTTTCATGGTACCTGATTCATCTTATTAGTATTTGTCACAGTTTGACAAAGGCTTGGAGATCATTGAGCAACATTTGGAGGAAGCATCTTTGTCTTCAAAGGAGATATCTTCATCTTTGGATCCTATTCTACTTCAATTTCCACTTGGTTCTGGATTGTCACTTTCATCAATTAGGTGAATGCATAAAGATGGGGGACCAAAAAGTCACCACCATGATCCAAAACAAGGAAAAACACAAGCGTGTTATAATGTGCTCACATTTTTTCTAACATAAAAAGTGGAAATCAATGTCATTTCTACCCTTCACCACGAGAAATCTATTTTGTGTGCCAAAAACCTAAGAAAAAAGCATGATCACGTCCAAGGAAAGCCTAACCAACCACGTGCAAGAGAGAAAACATCATTTTCATGATGCCACCTTACTGGCAAAGACGTCGTGCAAAAAATTTGGAGGGTCTAGCAACTGAAGAAGGTAGGGTTTGATCAATTTTTGTTAGTTTTAGAAGAATTTTTGGATTTTGCATTATTTGATTAGTTTTTATATTGCATTTATAGTTTTTGAGGCAAGAAAAAACCCAAATCTAGCTGATGAGGGTGAAAACAACCTCCAAAACCCTCCAAACCCTCAAAACCCACCTTCACATCCTCATAATGTAAGGTATAGTCAAGAAAACTACCTACAAATAATAGAAGAAAAAAAGAAACATCTTCAAACTACTATTCAAATGCTAAACAATCCAAGTAGAACCACCAACTATAGGAGGACGCTTGCAAAGTCACTAGAGGATATTGTTTCCCACACCGATTCGGTGACAAAACAAATCACTGAATTCCAAGACTATAGGGAGAGGTGTCGGCATTATTATGCTGACAAGTTGTCATATAAACAAGTCAAGAATGAAAAAATTACAAAATCTCAATTAGATTAGAAGATACTTGCAAATGTTTTCCTATTCATTGGTGTAGGAATGAAGAAATATCCCAAAACTTTTGGGATAGATAGTACATGGTCTTCGATGAGCGCCCATGCAACAATGATGAGGTACCACAATATTTCTTGAGGAAACTCCATTGCGAGTTTGTCCTCAACAAGATTCCTAATTATTTTGACATTTGTGAGTTCTAGGGTAGAGGTGGTGGCTCTACCCAAGATAGACCTAGGGCTCAGCAAAATGAAAACCTCGTGCCTGTACCCTTGTTGAGGCTAGAACGTAGGTCACTCCATTTGACTTTGAAGGAGAGTGTTGAGGTGGAGACATTGCATTCATTGACTACTCTTACCCAAACTCTATCACAACATGCCAATGATCTTACCCAGGCTGATGAGGGTGAGAGCATAGGCGTCATGTGTCCCCACATTTGTCTAGTTCATGTGGGAACCTGTGTGATTATGGGACGCAGGACGCATGGTAGGACTCTCGGCAAGATGTTGAGATGCAAGATGCATGGTAGGACTCTCGGTAGGCTACTACAATGCAGGAGTAACATCCAATGATGGAGACATCCATATTGGATCATATTGTTCTCATCGATGATCTCTTATAGACTACATTTGGTATTGACTCTCAGGTAATTTGATACAAGTTTCATCTTGATTTAATATATTGTTATTTGAAATTTATAATTAATTTTATATGATTATCTATATTATAAGTCAAAAATAACATGTATGTAATTGTTTGCACAATGAAATTCTAGGGTCAGAGTCTTCATCCTGCCTCCTTTCACTATCCATTTGCAGGTTATGAGAGGAAGTCAAGTCAGCAAGTATGTAATTTATCACATGATCATAATTATTGTAGATATGTCAATGGCAATATTATTTTGTGACAATTTGATGATTTCAATAGTCACGAACACCTCCATGGTTTCCTTGGTCCTTGGACACAAATCAACCACTTTTGCAGAGATAAATTTAACCATTTCTAATCACTATGCATTTTTAAAATAATGTTATGTATTTATTTTGTTTGAATAATCTTGAACTTGATTTTCAGATGCTGAATATAGTGGATACTCCTCCTCATCTTCATGAGTCAGTGCACATAGGCATCACTGCAGCCATGATGTCTTCAAATCCTTTGACCGAGGTATGAGCCAATAACATGAAAACATCATAATTTTGTATTTCTTGTTTTATCTCATGTCATTTGATGTACATAAATGATATTTATGTTAAGTCAATTTTTCTTTTTGATGCTTCTCACAGGAGGTCACAACTCTAGCCTATCCAACTACGAACAAAGATGCTAGAGACAAGATGATGGAGAGTAATCATCAGATGGTGGTAAGTGATCGATTACATATGTGATGTTATATATTTCATGTACATTTTCTATAGTAATGTGCATATTATTTGATTGTATTAATAGGTGGAGCTGCATGAACTTGAATGGTCGAAGAGGTCTACTCGACGGCAGAGAGAGGATGAGTCACGGATTGGCTCTCCATCTTCACGGTCAAGCAAGGGCTGCCGATTATTCATAAAAGTCCATAGGAAACTAGTTTTTGGGACATTTTTTGTATGCCTAGATGGATTTGTATGTACATACTTTTGTATGTTACTAATGTATATTTTCATATATATGCCTGTATGGCTTTGTTTGGACATGCCTATATGGCTTTGTATATAAACTAGATGTTATGGTCATGACATTATGTATATGATAGTTTATATTAAATAGTTAATGTGATGATCAATTATCATTACAAGAATTTGGTTTTACACGTGCCAATTGCATTTGCTTGAAAGTAACTTATAAATCATTTTCAAATAATCCATTTTGTGCATATCTTGCAATCATTGCATTACGTGGGACTGTGCATTTCTTTGAGGCATCATTTCAAACAATTCACACACCTTGCCTATGTTGGCAAGAGACACTGTGTGGCTTCATGAGTGTTGTCATTGATGGCAACAAAGTCCATCCCACACATCTGCAACACATAGTATGTCTATACTGAAAGACAGACTAAAGAGTGTTTTGGTCCGATGAGCAAGAACAGAGCATGCAGCAAGGTCCGACAATCATGTTCGGATCTCTCAGATGGTGTAACTCAGAAAGTTACAGACTTGGAAAAGTCAAGAGGAGTACCATGACTACTACATTCTAGAGATTGAGCCTCTGGTGATGAATGAGTGAAAATATATGAGCATCTAAGTGTTGGGTTCCTGACAAGCAGAGTAGACTGAGGAAGAACTAATTGGCAGAGCATCAGACTTTAATCCGGATGAGAAACTAATGGTGATCAAGCCTTTTAAGGAATCATTCATGGTTGTCTGACATGATTGATGACTTCCAAGTCTATGTCTTTGATACGCATCACATATTAAGCATGGATTTAGCCGACTGATTAGTGTTTGGAAAATATCTTGAGTATTCCAGTTACCGACTAGAAAGAGGTTGAAATCCTTGATGCGGATATGTATACCAAATGGATTTCGATATGAAGGTGAGTGTGGAAGTAAGTAGAGTGCAAGGAAAGGTAGAGATAAGTGTGGAAGCAGCAATACAAGTCCGGTATGTGACAGAACAATAGCACTAAAGTAGAGGAAGAATGAAGTGCAATAGATCAGTATATTGAGCCTAACCAGAACTAAACCTCAGCATATGTGGATGCCTCTCATCAGTTCAAATACCTAGTTACCTTCTATAAATATTGTAGACAATAAGTCTCTTGTAGGCAATGTGCCTCTTGTGAGCATTGTGCTCGGGCAGTGAGCCCTAATTGGCAAGTGTCATTTTGTACTTCTTATTCTTTCAACAAAGAATACAATCTTGGGTTAGTCACCCAATGGTTTTTCCCTTAACAGGGTTTTCCACGTAAAAACCCTTGTGTTATGTGTGTTGATTTTATTTCTGCTCTCATGATTATGTATGCTCTTATGTTTTGATGCTGCATTAATATTAAAGAAGAAAAGAAAGTTAAGATATTTAAGATAATTGATTCACCCCCCTCTCAATTATCTGCCTTGTTTCCAACAATTGGTATTAGAGCTAAGTTCCTCTAAATAGAGCCTAATAGCTTGAGGAAGATCTGGGAATCTCAATGGATATGTATGGTATGAAGGAACAACTTCAATCTACCTTAGATGATCTTGAGCAATCTCACTCTAAAGTCAACAACTTGAGAGAAAGACTCAAACAAGCTGATGATTTCATAATTGAGCTAAAAGAAAAACTGAGTATCTCTGTGAAAAAGAGAAAGGAACTACTTCAACAATTAGCAAGTCAAAGTGAAGCCAATGATACTAATGAAGATCTGAATGAGAAAAACAAGCTATGTGAGAAGCTATCAAAAGAGGTCATTATGGTTAGACATGAAATGGACTCAAGGGTTATGAGATTCACCCAAGAAATTGAAGAGAAAAGGAAAATTGAAGATAATCTAAAAAAATCTCTCAAGGAGAAGTCAGAGGACTGCCACAAAATGGATAGAATAATCAGGCATCTGGAATCTGATCTTGAAGAAGCTAGAGATAATGAAGAACAACTTGAGAATCAGATAGACACTCTTAAAAGGGATCTTCAAATAGCAAATGAATACAAAGAGAAATTCAAGATAAGCTCTGCTCAACTTGAAGTTCTTCTTGAAAGCCAAAAGAAGGTAGATGACAAGCATGGCTTGGGATATGAGAAAGGTGAAAGCTTCGGATCCAGTCAAAAAAATTTTGGATCAGAATAGGCCTAGAAGACCTCTGATAAGGCAACCAAATGCTCAAAGATATCCATCCTTCAATGGATACTACTACAATTGCAACAATTTCAGTCATAAAGCAACTTAGTGCAGAAGAAGAATGGATCAGACTAATTCATCCTTCTCCAGACAATGTTTCAACTGCAAAAGGTATGGTCACAAATCTCATGAATGTAGAAATATGCAAATAAACAATTCATTCAATGGTAGATGCTTTGCATGCAATAGAATGGGACATATGGCTAATCAATGCAGATCAAGAGGATATCAGTCAAATATGCAAAGAAATGTGGTTTGCTACAATTGCAATAGATCTAGTCATATTGCCAAATTCTGCAGAAGTAAGAATCAAGATAAAAAGGGTCCGGTGCATTATAATCAAAATCAAGACAAAGGAAAAGGCAAAGTGAATGCGGATGAAGTTCAAAGGGAGATGAACAAGATTTGGGTAAAGAGGAATACAGAAAATGTTGGGGATAGATCTGCACCAGAATTTGGTGCTGATATTCCTTCCAGAAACTAAATAGATGAGCTCTGGCTCTAAGGGAGTCACCAGGAAAAATAAATTCCCCCAGCCAATCAATTGGTGCCTAAATTTGGCACATGGAATGTTGTGGATTGAAGGGTTCTCAGATAAATAACTATATAACCCTCAGTAAAAATATGAAAGATCCACAAGGAGTTTTGAAGGGTTTAATCATCCAAGATTGATCCGGTTTGACAGTCATCCGGTAAAAGCAAGATTTTCACAGTTAAGATCTGGTATGATTCAAAATTGAAATATCTTGATCTGCAGATAAATGGCATGATTGGAGGAAAGGAAATACATTGTCAATTTTCACTAAAAATAATTCTAAGTGCATCTCAGTGATTCAGAAAGATCTCTCTCAGAACAAGGAAGAACAAGGCAACTGGAATAACTTAAGTTGTGCATTTATTAGGGTTTACGTAGAGATAAAAAGGTTCTTTTATTCATCATTTGCACATTTGCATTCAAGAAAAAGAAAGGAAGAGCTCTACATCAAGATTGTCTCAACCCTCTCAGAGATCAGCCACAGAATCTGATTCAACCAATGATCTTTTCCGGCTCATATTTTGAACCCTAGCATAAAAAGGTATTTTCATTTTTTTTAATATCTCTCTCTGAATCTTTTGCAAAGATGGCTACTCCAAATGTTGTTAAGATCACTGATAGGCTGCACTTAAATTTCAAGAAACACCCCTACAAATCCCTAGAAGTTAATCCCTTAGGTGCCTTCTCTAGCATTCCGTATGGGGTTCTGCACATAGAAGATGTTAGGGTGTACATTCATGCCAATATTGAGGAATTTGGGGAATCCAAGTTGATGGATATCTATCACAAACAATTAATAGATGAAACATTTGAACTTAAACCTTAATATAAGGCCCTCCGAAACAAACATTTTGGACATTGTATCCACTTTCCATGTTTTACAGAAGATGAATGGGTCCGGTATGTTCTTAGCAGAATACATGACAAACTTCATGTGGTTGATGAGGCCATTCAAGATAAAAAAGGATGCCATTAGGGCAGTAACCAGATTACACTCATCCGGTGGGTTGCTTGCTCTTAAATCTGTCAAGAACCAGACAGTAAGTGAGGCTACAGAATCAAAGTTTGACAAAAAAGCAATGAAAATAGAAGATATCACATATCCAGATATCAAATTTGCCTCTATGATAATTGGCTATAAAATATATCACTCTAGCAGGGAGAATTCTGTGTCTAGAACTGTAATATACACTACATATCAGATGCTAAGGGAAAATGTAGATTATGATCTATGCGACCTTCTCCTGAACTAGCTGTTAGAAAACTTGTAGAAGATAAAGAAGGCTAAGAAGAACTCATTTAAGTATGGTGGCCTAATACTATGTCTCTTCTTTTACTATATGAATGAGCTACCCGGATCAAGTGGTTAGGTATGGCAAAATGATAGATCGGTTGCCATACAAATCAGAGATTATATGTATGGGCTTGGTTATGCCAAAGCTCAAAGTATAGCACTCTAGGGATACTTCAAGAACTTCCAAAATATGATGCAGGCCAGAGAAAGAATCCCTCAATATATAGTTGAAAAATACAAGGATACAGTGTGTTTCATGGTAGACACTGATCAATGCCTAATGGAGGCAGTGGAGCATAGAACAGTCTGGATTATGCCAATGGGCTATGAGGTAGATGAGAAAATCCTAGAGTTGCATGTCCAACACCTGCTAAGTCAGCCTAAGGACCCTGAGGCAGAAAGGTTTGGAACCTATCAAGACTTAAGTGTAAAGATACATGTTGAACTGAGGCAACCAGAGATGAAAAGAAAAGTGAGAAGGGAAGTAGAGGAAATTGCCAAGAAATATGGCATATCAAAGGAGCCAGTTGATGTAAACAGAGAGAAAGTAGAAAGAGCAAAGAAAGAGAGACAAGAAGCAGAAAAAGAAAGTGTTCCGGTGCAAGCCCCCTCCCGGACTAGATCCTTAAAGAGTTCTGCACCTACCACCTCTAAGAGTTCAAAATCCTCCAAACTAGAAGCCAAGACATCCAGAAAGGGAGAAAAGAGAACAAAAACCAAGGCTACAAGATCCTACATAAGCCAAAAGGATGATGAAAAGATAGAGACTGATGAGGAAGTTAAGAAAATGAAGAAGAAGAAGAAGAAAACTTTCGGGGAATCCTCTGCTGGTAAAAACAAGGAAGAAGAGGCAGAAAAATTTGTTGAAAGGCCTACTCTCTCTATTGATGATATCATCAAGGTAGTCATACTGGATGGGAACCTGCAACCAATCACTAAATTTTATGATGAATATAGTGATACTGACAAGAAGATTTTGGAAGATGCCACAGTCAGGTATCTAAACATTTATAATAAAGCATTCATTGAAGTCATCTCTCTAATTCCCAAAAGTCTAGAGAAAGTGCTTGAATTGAGAAAGGAGAATGCTAAGGCAAAGGACCTAGAGATCCAAGAACAAATTGCAATTCAGCTCTATCCTTCCATTACTCCAAAACAAATGACCATGATCTTTAAGGACTACAAGGATGAGTTCCGGAGCAAAGAAAGAATGAACAAACTTATGCTTGGAGAGACTGATCAGGTGGCAAAAGAAATAGAAGACATCCTTTGGAATGCCTTCATGAGATTCAATCTTCTTATTATAGAGGAAATAGGTGAAGAACCTTCTACCATGGATGTCAAAGGATTAAGTGCATCGAAAGAAGAATCTACTCAAAAAAATGTAGAAGAGTCCAAAGAGATGGATGAAGAAAAGACTAAGGAATTGGATTCCTCTGTTCCGAAAGAGGAAATTCATGAAGACATTAACATCTCTCCTCTGGATGCCACTGTAGATTCAGGAACTGAAGGAGAAGGAAGAAAAGAGGAGAAAGTAAGTCAAGAAGAGAAGGAAAAGGGAAGAGAAGAAGAACAAACAGAGAAGATCTCTGATCATAGTTCTGAGGCTACAAAAGGAAAGAAGGCTCTAGAAAGAGACACTGCAGAAGCAGTGAAGAATTTCTTGACCAAAGAAATGATGGAGATAGATGAACCGAAACTATTCCAAGTACCACTCAATTTTGATTCCCTCTCTCCAATACAGACAATGAAGATAGCATCCTTTTCTCAAGATAAAGAAAAAGAAAAACTTTTGAAGTCTCACATGGAAGACTGTGAGCTGATAGAGATTGCATCTGGTGTACTAGAAAAGATCATGCCATCCTTCCAAAAGGATCTTTTGGCCTCTCCATCTGATAACTTGAAATCTCTTATTAATTCTGTCAGCACCCATTTTGATTCTTTTGAGAAATCAGTAGAAGAGAAAGTCTGGAATGAGTTTTTGGGAAAGAGATTCTCTGAAGTATAGGGACTCATAGCTAATGATAGGAGGACCTTAGATATTGGAATAAGGAGCCTAGAAAATGCTCTTAAAGATGGTGGAGAAATGTATAAATTTTGTCTATGCTGGTCTAAAGTGACAGAGGATATTGAAAAGAAGATGAAAGAACAAGAAGGTAAACTGTCAAGTTTATCTTAGAATTTTGATCCTCTCACCACATCCATAATAAATCAAGAGTGCCAGGCTATTGCCACTATAAATGAAATAAAGAGGCTTGAAAAGGAGAAGAAGAATATAATAACTAGGATGAGTGAACTTAGAGGGATAATTGTCCCTAAGTTAGAGGCCATGTATGAGGCCTTAACTGATGCTCAGACCACAACCCGGACCAGTGATCTGGCAAACTTAAGAAGGGGAGAATCTTTTGCATTTTTGTTGAGTGGCCACATTTCAATTTTGGATAGGATGAAGCAGAGTTGGGTGACACAAGTTGTACAGTTGAAGACTACCTTTGCGGATATACTTAAGTATATGTAAGTATGAGATGTATATATACTTATGCGGCTATGTATAGGTTGATTTTTACAAATATTGGTGTGCAGATTCAACCCTTTTCTGTTGATGTCAAAGGGGGAGTGAAAAGTAGTGAAAAATATGGAATCTAGCTAAGGGGGAGCTCCGGTAAAAGTATACATAAGACAGAGCATCAGCCAAGGGGGAGTTTTGTTACTACACTTAGTCATTTTTCACTAAATGTTGCCATCAATGCCAAAGGGGGAGATTGTTGGCAAGAGACACTGTGTGGCTTCATGAGTGTTGTCATTGATGGCAACAAAGTCCATCCCACACATCCGCAGCACATAGTATGTCTATACCGAAAGATAGACTAAAGAGTGTTTTGGTCTGGTGAGCAAGAACAGAGCATGCAGCAACGTCTGCCAATCAGGTATGGATCTCTCAGATGGTGTAACTCAAAAATTTGCAAACTTGGAAAAGTCAAGAGGAGTACCATGACTACTACATTCTAGAGATTGAGCCTCCGATGATGAATGAGTGAAAAGATATGAGCATCTAAGTGTTGAGTTCCTGATAGGCAGAGTAGACTGAGGAAGAACTAACCGGTAGAGCATCAGACTTTAATCCAGATGAGAAACTGATGGTGATCAAGCTTTTTGAGGAATCATTCATGGTTGGCCAACATAATTGATGACTTCCAAGTCTACGTCTTTGATATGCATCACATATTAAGCATGGATTCAGCCGATTGATTAGTGTTTGGAAAATATCTTGAGTATTCTAGTTGCCGACTAGAAAGAGGTTGAAATCCTTGATGCAAATATATATACCAGATGGATTTCGGTATGAAGGTGAGTGTGGAAGTAAGTAGAGTGTGAGGAAAGGAAGAGATAAGTGTGGAAGCAGCAATACAAGTCTGGTATATGACAAAATAGCAGTAATAAAGTAGAGGAAGAATGAAGTGCAGTAGATCAGTATATTGAGCCTAACCAGAACTAAACCTTAGCATATGTGGATGCCTCTCATCAGTTCAAATACCTAGTTACCTTCTATAAACATTCTAGACAGTAAGTCTCTTGTAGGCAGTGTGCCTCTTGTGAGCAGTGTGCTCAGGCAGTGAGCCCTAATTGGCAAGTGCCATTTTTGTACTTCTTATTCTTTTAACAGAGAATACAATCTTGGGTTAGTCACATCGTGGTTTTTCCCTTAACATGGTTTTCCAGGTAAAAATCCTTGTGTTATGTGTGTTGATTTTATTTATGCTCTCATGATTATGTATGCTCTTATGTTTTGATGTTGCATTAATATTAAAGAAGAAAAGAAAGCTAAGATATTTAAGATAACAGATTCACCCCCCCTCTCAGTTATCTTCCTTGTTTCCAACAGCCTATGCTTCCACACTTTCCATACATGTCTACAAGGGCAATTGCAAATACAATACATGTGACAAAATTCCTATATCGTTTATGCTTTGATGGTTGTCCACACCATGTTCCCTAGATCCCATTCTGGCATAGGCAAGGAGGAAGTTGGATAAGGTTGTGCAATTTGGTTTTAGATGTGCCAAAATTTGTGTTTGGTTGAAATTTACTTTTGTGCATTTGCTTGAGAGTTTTTAAAGCCTTATGAAAAATCCATTTCATGCATATCTTGCAATCATTGCATTCCATGAGACAACATTTCTTTGAGGCATCGTGTTAAATAGTTCGCGTTTATTGTATATGCTTCCACACTTTGTATACATGTCTTGTAGGGTACTTACAACTACAAAATTTGACAAAATTCCTATATCCTTTATACTTTGATGGATGTCTATACCGTGTTCCAAAGATACCACTTCTAAGGTTTTCAAAATTTTGATTTATGTGCTTGCCAATTGAATTTTCTTGAAATTTTCTAAAGGCTTATCACCAAATCCATTAAATATTCATATCTTGAAATCATTGCATTCCATGAGGTGACATTTCTTTAAGGTGTCATGCCAAATAGTTCACGTGTCTTGTCTATGCTTCCACACTTTGCATACATGTCTCTGAGGGTAGTTGCAACTACAACATCTAACAAAATTCCCATATGTTTTATCCTTTGATGGATGTCTATTTTGGCATAGGCAAGGAGGATACTGGATAAGGTTGTGGAATTTTTCTTTACACCCACCAATCACATTTACTTCTAAAGCTTTATCAAAAAATCTATTTTGTTCATATCTTGCAACCATTCCATTCAATGAGGCGACATTTCTTTGGGGCATCATGCCAAATAGTTCACACACCTTGTCTATTCTTCCACACTTTGCATACATGTCTACAAGGGTAGATATAAAATTATAGCATGTGATAAATTTCCTATATCCTTTATGCTTTGATGGTTGTCCATACACTGTTCCAAACAATCTATTTTGGTGGATGTCCATACCTTATTCCAAAGATCCCATTTTGGCATTTACACCTGTCAATTGCTTTTTCTTGTATGTTTCTAAAGCCTTATCAAAAAATCCATTTTATGCATATCCTGCAATCATGGCATTCCATGAGACCACATTTATTTGAGGCATCATGTCAAACAATTTAATTGTCTTATCTATGCTTCCACATTTTACATATGTCTTCTAGGGTAGTTGCAACTACAACATCTATCAAAATTCCCATATCCTTTATTCCTTATCAACAATACCATTTTGTGCATATCCTACAATCATGACATTCCATGAGATTCTATTTCTTTAAGGCATCATGTCAAACAATCCAGTTGCCTTTTTCTATGCTTTCACATTTTGCAAACATGTCTCCTACAACAGTTGCAACTACAACATCTTACAAAATTCCAATATCCTTTATGATTTGATGGATGTCCATGTACTGTGTTCCAAAGATCTTAGTTTGGCACTAGTAGAGAGGATGTAGTCAAAGGTTGTGGATTTTAGCTTTACACCCACCAATTGGTTCTACTTGAAAGTTTCTAAATTCCATGAGACCACATTTCTTTGAGGCATCATGTCAAACAATTCACTCACCTTCTCTATGCTTCCACATTTTGCATACATGTCTTCTAGGGCAGTTGCAACTACAACATTTTTCAAAATTCCAATAGACCACATTTTTTTGAGGCATCATTCAATGCAACTATGACATTTGATAAAATTCCCATATGCATTTTGTAAGAATACATGAGATACTATATATTTCTATATGATTACCCTAATTAGTAAGAATTAATAAGAAAGAAGCATAATGGCGTAAGGATTTCTAATGAAGACCTAGGGTTTGGGTGCCAATGGCAACTCACCAAACCCTTGGATAAATCATTATAAATGAAGATATTTTATGATTTAGACTAATACAAATGCTTAGGTATCTCATTATCATATTGAGATCTAATCATTGCTTTGTTTCTTGTAGGGTTTGTTTCCATGCTTCTATTCATAATAATCAATGTTATGGGACAACAAGGTTATGGAAATGCTCTTCCATTATTTACATATCCTACAACCATACCATTCAATGAGACCACATTTCTTTGAGGCATCATGTCAAATAGTTCACTCACCTTCTCTATGCTTCCGCATTTTGCATACATGTCTTCTAGGGCAGTTGCAACTACAACATTTTTCAAAATTCCAATAGACCATATTTTTTTGAGGCATCATTCAATGCAACTACAACATTTGATAAAATTCCCATATGCATTTTGTAAAAATACATGCAATACTATATATTTCTATATGATTACCCTAATTAGTAAGAATTAATAAGAAAGAAGCATAATGGCAATAATTAGCATTCAATGATTTCTAATGAAGACCTAGGATTTGGGTGCCAATGGAAACTCACCAAACCCTCAGCTCAATCTTTATAAATAAAGAGATTTTATGATTTAGACTAATACATATGCTTGGGTATCTCATGATCATATTGAGATCTAATCATTGCTTTGTTTCTTGTAGGGTTTGTTTCCATGCTTCTAATCATAATAATCAAGGTTATGGGACAACAAGGTTATGGAATAGCTCTTCTCATGTCATATGAGGAGATCATGGTCACAATACCATCAAGATATTGTGAATTTCAACAAAAAATTTCCATCTTTCCAAACCCTACCATTGTACATAGTCAAGAAGGCACAAAACAATCAAAAGCATGGACAGTCAAGGGACTATCATGAAATCATAAGGTTGTTATCCATAGGGGGATTGCCTTGAAAGATGTATGACCATGCTAAATTGCTTCTTATCAAGGCCATGATGTGTCAAAAAGGTGAAGTTACTGGGTGAATGTGAGAAGTCAGTTTCAAAGAAGGTTTCAAAAGAGTATCTACTACTGTCACAGTCATGAAAGACTATCATTATGCCATCTTAGAAACCATATGACTCAATAAATCGCCATGAAAATGAGATTGAGGACACTTGGCACACAAAATGAGACCTTCCCTAATATTTACCCACCCATCCCAACATGTTGGTGCAATCTATTCAGCCTCACAACAAACATATCAAAAAATAAGGCAGCTGGCAAGGTTGTGCTACATGAAACTAAAGCATTTTGTAAGAATGCATTTGATTTCAGCATAGTCAAATGGATTGGAGTTGACCAAAACTAAGAGAGGTTATTATGGATGGACCCCACATGCACCTGTAGGTCCAAACGAATCATTCCCAGCTGCCATGAATTCTAAGAACTGCTCTGTCAAAGTTTGGCAATTTTTCATCTTATGGATCTTAAGGGACTTTGTTAGTAGCCTGCTTCCCTGAATGACTAGGGCACTTGGCACATGAAATGAGACCTCCCCTGGCATTTACCCACCCACACCAACACATTGGTGAAGTTTGTTTGGCCCCAAGAGCTATAGAATGCAACAACCAAACATTAACACTCTTATGTGGGTACCTTCTAAGCCATGTTCCAGTAACAACCACTGAGCCTGTAGGGCATTCGATATTTTCTCCATCTGTAATTGGGGCCTCTAATTTCTTTTTGGCCTCAACACAATGACACAAGTAATAATATGTTCCCTCTTTGTTATCTTCATATACAATAACTGCATAAACATGCCCTACAATGATATGTGCAACAGATTAGATGAAATTAGTCAAAATTACAAAAATACTACAAAGTAAGATAACATTAGGAATTTCAAAAACTGTGCAATTAGATATATTACCTAGTTGAACTAGATCTGATATGTGGTCAAAGTCAACTGATGATTCCATCTCTGTCAGTTCCAGTGTCATCGAGGGTCGATATGTGTCAAGTGGGCTAAGGTAACTTAACCGCCATTTGTCAACCCTCTCCTTTGACTCAGACTCATTCCAGGCTTGAATTGTACATGAAGAACAAAAGCATGCCATCTTTTGTGTATGGATACTCCATGAACCTACAATTGAGCTTCTGAAAGAGTATATCTCACTTGATCTTGTCAGTGTACAATAGTCCTCATATGGTGCAATGTTAATATCATCTATCAACCATAAAAATCTATGAACTAAAGACTTACCTTCATTACCTAGACCCATCAAAGTATTACACCACTCGATGATTGATTTTGCATCTGTCAACTTTACATTGCCTTTATACTTTAACTCTTCTCATGCTATGGCTCTTTTGATACATGCTCTTGTACCATCATGCTCCCCCTTTCCATGCCTAGCCTCACAAAAGTTCCACATATGTTGAACACCTGTAATATTATGCCTCTTACTTAGAAAATAGAAATTCTGTAAGTTCTTGAATTGTGATGCATAGTTATTTGACCATATGATATGTTGACTGAATGATATGCCCCTTTTATCCAAATCATTATATAACACCTAAAAGCAACCTTGCATGAACTTTGTGGAATGCGCACGATCATCTCTTATATAAAAATGATACTCCCTCATGATCTTTATGTCATCCTCTGTACTATCATTCACATGAATGAATGCGATGTGCACAAATATAGAAACCTATGTCAAGTTGTAATATTGGGATTACACCTCACGTTGTGGTTGCAGACTATAGTTCTTTACAAATTTGATGACTGAAACAATGCTACCAACTAGAAATGTGTCCTTGCATAACTTGAATTGCAAGTCCAACCATCAAGCTATATGGTCATGTCTTACATACTCATACACTATACTATCACGAAATATAGACATAAACTGATACACTGGAATCTTTTGAATAACATATTCACACCTCTTTGCTTCTTTACCATCTTTTGCATTATATGCCATTGTTTTACTTGCCAAACTCTACTAGTTCGTTTCCAACCACATGTGTTCTTTCCATATGTTCACATATTGGCATACATTGCAAGCCACTGCAATGCTGACATGTGCCATCCAAGTATAATTTCTTGTAGAATATTTGATCTTCCTCTCTATCACATAAAAGTATTGATATGAAGTCTCTTGAAGTAGTTGGTGGGGCATGTATGCCACAATCCTGCAAAACATTGTTAGTATGCAAATCTAAACATATAGACCGATAAACATCAAAATGGTTAGAAAACTTAACATGTAATCTACAACAAGTAGTGCATGTGTGATTTATTTTGACAAAGAAAGGTTTTAGCATTTCAAAATATCTTTGAGAAATTTTAATTTAAGGATACATCTCTAGAAACTTACCAAACAACTGTGTTTGAGTCATATCCAAAAAATGCTTTGGATGTCGCTCATGATTTCGACTACCAATTCTCCTTCTTACCACATCCCTTTGATTCATAGATACCCTTGTGTAATTCTTCCAAAAGTCTTTAATTAGTGATCTCAAAGCTTCAACAACAACTTTGTCTTTTCATGGGAGTCTCCCAGAGAATGCCCACAATTCATTAGTGTTTAGGTCCTCAACTCTTTGGCATCTTCCAATAGCTCTCATTAGAGTTTTCTACTTATTTTTAATGCTTGACTTGTCTTTCTAATGAGGCACGCTTTTTTTGTTTATTGGCTTACTATTATTGATGTAATGACACATCATGTGATATTACTATCCTTGGTGCATGAGGTGGAACCCACACTCTCATATGCACTCATTAGATTCTTAATAATTGATTTTTCACTTGAGGCATTTGATGTTCTTAGGCCAAGAATATTCATAGTGGGCCTAAATTTTAGATTTCTCATCAATTCAATAAAGTGTTGAAATCTTTTGGTTTCATTTAAATTCTCAAAGAATAATTTCCATATCTTATTCACATATCTTTGGCAAGTGTGCATGGGAATCTTATCCTACATGGGCTTCAATACATTCTCATTAATATCAACTAGAAACTTAGGCTTCCTATGCAAAATTCTAGGAGGCATTTTAATTGGTAAAGTAGACTCAACATTAGGAATTTCTTCAATATTTACTTGAGATGGGATAGATGGCATACCTTCAATTGGAGGTGAAAAAGATGAAAATGGCATAACTTCAACTTGAGGTGTGAATAATGGTGTGCCACCAACTTGAGAATAAAATGCAAATGTACCTTCTACTTCACTTGTGAAAGATGGAGTGTCTCTAATTCGAGAAGATAATGATGGTGTTCCTTCAACTTGACCTGTGGACGATGGAGTGCCTCCAACTTGGAGATTAACTTTCCTCATTGCACGGAGGTTTTGCATTCATTCCCTTTATGCTGCCAATTCCATCTCTCTCTTAGCTTCATTAGATGTGTCATGTTCCTCTTCAATTGGCAATGGTGGAATGTCTTCTTGTATGGTTGACAATTTTCTACTTTCCTAAATTTGCCTCATTCTTTCTCTTTTCCTCTCATTCTCAGCTTCATGCTCTTCTGGTGTTAGAGTCTTTGCTCATTTCATTGGCATGATGATGATTTTTACAAGCATGATGAATAAGAAAATGATAATTAGAACCTTTATAACAACAATGAATAATGGTCACAATGAAAAAATACAAAATAAGTTATCATGTTTGGTGATTTGCATCACTTTAGGAGCTCCAATTTTATAAAATTCATCGATGTCCTTGTTTATTAAGATATGATAAACCATGATCAAAGTTGAATCGGACAAAAATCATTAAAAGATATGATAGACCAAAAAATTGCCCCAAAAAGCACTCAAATTCCTTGAATTGACAACATCAAGATCATGAGAAAGCCCCCCTAATTCTTGTTTATGTTCATGTGTGAGCATTTCTTGGGCTAAGGTAGTATCATGGAGGTATCTAAAATGCTTTTGAACTCATCCAAATGCACAAATATCATGCACCTCCCCTTGTGGTGAAAGACTAGCTTGATTTATACCCATTTTCTCAACCAAATCAACAACTTGTTCTTCATGTTCATGGCTATTGTAGGTTTGATAAAAAGTCATTTTTATGATGCACAGGTTGTCCTAGTCATGCATAAGGTTTGTAACTTCTGAAAAATCATTCTTTTGTTCATTTTCTTGACTCATTAAAAAAGTTATAACCGTTGTCCCAAAGTCTAGAGGAAGACATGTGAAGACAAAAATCATGACTTGAATGAATCCCTTTGCAAGTAGTTTCAAATGGGGCATGGGTAATTAATTAAACCCTAACTGTGAAGAATATCATTATGAATAAAAGAGGAATGTGGATCTGGGAGGTCATCAAGATGTTGTCTTAGTAAGGATAATCTGGTGCAGGAGCACCCTCTTGGTCAAAATGTTCAAACTTTGGGTTTTGTCTTATTTTGTGTTGCTTCATGTGAATAAGGTCATTTTGGGCCATGGATGATCATTTGCAGTCATTTTGGAAAGTTTGGAGTCAATTGGTTAAAAGATATAAAACTTGCTATTTGTTGTCAATGACAACTTTTCTATGTAATGAACCAATTTGTAAAGTTGTTTCAAAAGTTAGTTGGGGCTAGTTGAATGGTGATATGTGTTGTAGTGGCCAAAAGGGTATCTCAAACTGGTCTCACTTTCTAAATGTCAAGTCTGCTCCAAAAGTTATGTCTAAAAAGGCCTTGCTGAAAGGCTACAAGGATTAATGGTAGTTTGAGAAAGAAAGCCAATAGATAATGACTAAGGGTTCTTGTGAGTGGTTGTTTGATTGTGTTTATCATTTTATACCCCTGCTCTACATCATAATCATTATGAGGACTAAATATATTGCATGTTATTAAAGTATTTGTTTAATCTCTAAAATGAGAACCACTATACAAGGCTCGTGGGACTATCAACAAATCTACTATGAATGTCATCCTATAAACCTCTAATCCTATTACAAAATGAAGATGGGGATTGTATTTAGTGTTTAATAGACTATTATGATGTGATAAAAAAACTCACACATGTTATCATTAGGATGCCAGTCATAATCATTACACTTGGTAGGTATTTATGTGATCATGTTACAATAAAGAATTACCAACAGCCATAGGATAGTCCCTAGATGATTGTCATTAACCCTCATGATTGTCATTATCCACAAGACTGATGTTGCCCACTATGCACATGATAACTATTCACCAACATTGTCAATCAAAAGATAATCCAATCTACATTGAAGTCTCTTGTCTATATGAAGTCTCTTGTCTATATGGGATTGCCAAAACAATGGCAATATTGTGTATATTTTGCACCCTAATTTCCATTTCGAGTAAATAAGAAGTTAGTTTTTAGTATAGGAGAGGGCTGCATATAGGGTATTTAGAAGAAAACCATAGCCTCAATCTCAAATTTGATTGTGAAAGGCAACCTATCAAAATTCCATGTTTGGACTATCCTAAGCAACATTTTGAAATTGTTTAGCAAATTGTCAATACCCTATCTATGAATAAATCTCTCCACACCTCAAGATTATTCTAGTGAAGTATGGATCAAGTGACTCATTAGATCCTACAAGCTTTTCAAATAAGGAAGAAGACTATCTTAATTAAGAAGAAATGCCATTCAGCTACTCCCTAGTCATGCCTTAATTGTCACAACAATGGAAAAAAGGAAGATAGTCTCATGAAATATATTGTGAATAGTAGTGACAAAATTATGCTTTGGATTAGTGTAGAGGGTGAAGAAGGGATATCAAGAGACAATTATTGAAGTCAAGGCTCATTAATATGGCAATGCCAAACTCAAGTAGATAATCATGTGCATAAGCTAAATTGCCATAAAGGCCACTATGAAGAAGGAGACAATCTGCTGTCATAACCAACACAAGTAGGATAATCATGAATAGGTACAAATGCCTTTCTCGGGAGTGTTGTTGATCTTTGCAATGACAGTGAAGGTGAGGATGGGTGTTGCAGAGAGATATCCTAGACAAGTTCATCACATGGAGACATGACTGTCATATTTAGATGCAAATAAGACTGTCACAGCTATGAGGGCAATCATAACAGTCCTAACTATCTAAGACTATCACAGCTAGTTCTATAGACAACCATTATTGTTGATCACTTCATGCACATGATAATAACTTTATTCATAAGGTTTTAAGAGGATTGTTTTAGAGATTTTTTAATACAAACAAAAGGTGAAAGTTTGAAGAAGATTGACCAAGTGCTCATTAAGAATTGTCATGTGATAACTGATTTATTCAAAAGGATAGTCATATTCATGAAAATTGGATTGAGTTTGATTTCATTTGAGGTGGTGTGATGGAATTTAATAATGTTCAATAAGTTTCACATATGACTATCCTAACACTACAAGCCATTGAAACACACATGAAGGAAATTTAAATTGCTGAAATACATAGTGTGCAATTCACAAAGTAGTCCTAGGGATAGCCATTTAGGGTTATTGTGATTAGATAATTATGGTATGATGAAGACACTATGACATGATGAATTATACAAATCATGAAGACAATGATGGAGATCCATGGAGAAAACCAAGAAGTACAAGATAAGACACGAAATTTGTGAAGTTGCCAATGGCAACAAATTTACCACCTAGCTATCCTTAACTAATCCATGATTGCAAATGGATGTATTTTGGCTTCTATTGACTAAAAGTGAATTATTTATGATGAATATAATGCTCAGAATTGTTTCTTGTAGGTCTAAGAAGTTCCAGAAACAAGCACAGACATTAGCTAGAGCTATCTTGGAAAAACAAATATTTGGAGACATACCTAGGACTGTCATAAAAATCATTAAACTAATCTCTATAATTTAGGGTATTGAAAGGTATATAATTGATCAAGGTAACCACCATCATGTTCTAACAAAGGACAATTAAGAAATTTTGAAATATTGTTGTGTCATGTGCATACAAATCATCATGAATAGGTGCATAAGGAATGTCCTAGCCCAAGACACTAAAGAGGTCTCCACATCCTCCAACCTTCTCCAAGAGAATTCATACTATGAAACATGCGTGGAGAAGTTATGAAAAGGACACCTAACAATTATGTCTAAATGATCAATAGAGACAAGTGCCTAGATTGTCATAATAGGGGGCATAGGATAGTCTAAGATTCAATCCATTGCATGGTTCTATTGAATGAATTGAATAATGCATATTAAAGAATAAATGGACTTCTATATCATCCTAGGGAAAAAATTAAGAGTCTTCCAAAATCAATTTTGGCTCCATTGATCATGAATATGAGTATGAAAAACAATTGTCCACTAAAATTATTTTATGAAGTATTTGATATTGTTTTTCTCTTGTATAGCTGAAAATAGGTGAAATGAAGGCATGAAGGGCCAAAACAAGGTGGAAACATGAGCAATTTGCAGTCTCTTTGACTGAACTAACTGATATACCTAGACACATATATATCTTAGAACATAAAGACATAAAGACATAAAGAACATAAGAACATATATATGTGAATTAAAATGGACATAAGTTGAGCATGCCTTAGAATTTGATATTACAGTTGACCAATTCTCCAAAATATGGCTTCAAAATCCTCAAATTCTTCTTTTTCACAAGTTTAATTATGAATTCTATATAATTCTAGAATAGGATTAGTGAAATTTACGGGAAAAACAAACATATATCATCAAATTCAATCTATATACCAATGGTAATTAGCTTTGAAACAATATCACACATGAAACATGAAACTTTCAGTTTAAATAATCAAATTTTATCCAAAAACATGTAAAATTAGTTCTTCTACATTGAAAAAACAAAAAAGGTGGTGGATTGATATAAAAATGATTCTCAATAAGTCAAACAACATAAAAAGTGTTTTCTTGTCCGATATACTACATGAAAAGCAGGAATAATAGTCAATGGATCCCACATGCTTTTTTACCATTTTTCATGCTTCCTAGAATGCGCTCGCATCTTTTTTACCATTTTTCATGCTTCCTAGAATGTGCTCGCGTTTTAATGTGAGTGCGTTCTGGGAAGCATGAAGACATAAAGGTTCATGCATGTAAAAGTCATAACCTTCTCAATGTTGGTGTCAAAATCATGGTCTAGGATGTCATGCTCTCACATAAAGAAAGGGAAATACACAGAGAGAGAGGTAGAGGGATATATTAAGAGATAGAGTTATGCAGATAGATAGAGATAGGGAAAGAGATGGAGAGATGTCTAGAGACATAGGGAGAGATATTTCAAGAGGTAGAGAGATGGGGAGAGAGAAAGAGAGGAGGAGAGAGAGGTAGCGAGGGATAGATTAAGAGATAGGGATGCATATGACCAAAGAGATAGAGATAGGGAAAGAGATCAAGAGATACAACTTCTAGAGACATAGAGAGATAGATTTGAGAGAGGGATTGGGAGAGTGATAAGAGAGGGGGAGTGATATAGTGAGGGAGGGAGAGATAGAAAGGTAGAGTTAGAGAGAGGGGATCGAAAGAGAGAAAGATAGAGAGACAGGGAGAGAGAGATAGAGAGGTAGGTATAGTTAGAGAGAGGGATAGAGGAGACAGAGATATCTCTCCCAAGCTTGATCTTCTCTATATCTCCCTATTCTCCTCTCTACCTAAACCTCTAAACCTTAACCCCTAACCCCTAAACCCTAATCCCTAAACCCTAAACCCTAAAAATGAGCAACCCTAAACCTCTATCTCCCTATCTCTCCTAATCTCTATTGGTCCCCTCGTTCTATCTCTCTCTAAACCCTAAACCCTAACCCCTAAACTTGAGCAACCCTAAACCCCTAACCCCTAAACTTGAGCAAACCTAAACCCCTAAACCCTAAACCCTAAACTCGAGCATCCATAAACCCCTAAAGCCTAAATAATTCCCCTAAACCCTAAACCTTATTTACTTGAGCAATCCTAAACTCATGTAAACCTCAAATAATGCCCCTAGCCTCTAAACCCTAAACTTGAGCAACTAGGATAAACATCTAAACATATAGTTTGATAGGAGATGATGGAGGATCAATGGGAAATGGATGTAGAATTCTTGGATCTTGATTAAATCATTATACTCATTGGGATGTGATTTGATAGGATTCAAGTTATTTGTTTGATTGTCTATCTTTTCTTGGGGACCAAGTATCTCATCATGGGATATTGATGGATAATGAATAGGACTAGCACGAGATGATGGATAGGGCTAATGGGATGATGGATAGGAGTGATGTGGGTTACTTGCTCATGGATAAGATCTTGATCATAGATAATATCTTGATCACAGGGAGGATAAGCATAGATAGTGCAATATTAGATATGGATAGGGTAAGTGGGGATGCATTGATATTCATTAGATTGGGGAGTAAGAGTGTTGGAGTATGAGAGACACTGAGAGGGGGGGTGAATCAGTGTCTCATAAAACAAACTTGTTTTTGGCAACAATTAATAAACTTTACCAACCATAAACTTCAACCCTTGTAGGATGAAAACAAAACATTCATTTATGAACTATAGTGCATTAATAGATCAACTTGTGAAAATGAATGAACAAAACAAGTGACCATCACATAGAGATTTGACGAGTTGAAAACCCTCTAGGGATGAAAAACCACTCCAGAAAATGCCTCGCTGGCTTTATGTGCCTCACTGGATTTTTGTGCCTCACTAGCTTTTTGTGTCTCACTGACATTTTATCACTACCTCACTGGCTTTACACAACTTTGCCTCACTAGTTTTTTAACCTACCTCACTAGCACATCTTAAATACAATGATACAATGAACAATTTGAGTCATTACGAAGGATTACTCTATTTCACTAAAGCTCTGCTCTTGAATATCTCATTGAATGTTTGAGACTTCAAGAATTACATCAACTTGTGCACCTATACAACTGATTACAGAATTATATTCAATTATAGTCTATTGCTCTTGTTTGATATTACAATAACTGCAAAAATCAACCAAACTCAATAGAGTATACTCTCTTTTATACTTTCTTAGAATTGAATTTCTTTCTTTCACAGTATAGTTTAAACAAGTAACTATAATTATGCAACTATTTGAGACAGTTTACAACTACCAAGCAAACTGTCATGGTTGAGGTCGAACCTTCAATAAGACCTCTAATCACAGTAAATGAACCATGTAATGTTTTGAGTAGCCAAGATTATGCAATCAATTGTTTATGCAAAGCAAGGTTTTAATCACAACTGAATGAAAACCTTTAAAACTGTCCTTGACCAAAACAAACCAACACCATATAACCACAATTTAAGAAAAGGCTATACAAACTATTCCACATCTTAACACAAAATGTTTATGGGTAAACAAGAGTTCGACTGTCGTTTACAGAATGAAAGCAAATAACAAACTATCATAATCCTCTTGTAAACCCTTAACTATTTTATCATTAGTATAATTGCAAATGACTGCCGTGATCAAAGAGCTTATCTCAAAAACTTCATAAAGTATTTTGGTAACAACCCTAATAGAAAGAATGTTATGGTTATAATGGCCATAAACAAAAAACTTCACAACCAACCCAATCTGTAAAGCAACTTATAAACTTCAAGAAATAACAAAAACAAAGAATAATATCACTTGAAACAACAGTTAATAGAGTTACTTGAACATGAATCTTAACTACCAACCCTCCTCAAGCTCCAACTTTGTTAAATCACTATGATTTTCCTTCAAAACCATGAGGATTCCATAAGATTTATGTATCTTCCATGATTTTTCATGATGACCATTAAAATGTCAAACCCTAGCTCAGAGAGAGCTCATAACCTAAGTTCCACTTTACAAAATGATTCATTCTCTATGCTTTTTGCCAATGATAACATAGTAACCTATGATTTCAGTGTGCCTTAAGTGGCCCAGTGAAAAATAATAACACATAAACCCTTTTTACCTGCTGTATATGTCGAAACCTGTCCAGCGAGTTAATACACATTATGTGCCTGATAGAATGAAGTTTTGACAAGAGTTTTCTTTTATTATTTACACAATATAATACTTTTCAATGATGATAATTGAAACCCATTCAAGACTTAGCAACATAGGCATATAGTTTCATATGGAAACTTTAAGACAATCATTATGTCTTTCATCCACCTTCACAAAATCTTAACACCTCTTGACAATATGAAACCTCCTTAGAGTATGAGAAATGTTAAGGACTGATTTATAAAAAAAAAATATAACCTTATACTCTTGGTGACATTTAAAACCATTTGATTTGCCTCTTTCCATATTGCTTATGATATGAAATTCAATTCAACTATATAGAATAGAGCAAGTATGAGCATATCATCAAATAGGAATTGTCATATACCAAGAGCATTTCAACTACATAGAGCATATCAACTGCATATCAATATCAACTGCCATAGAGCATTTAGAAGATCATGAGAACATCATGAGAACTTGTGCCAAGCTTGTGTTAACTGTAAGAGAGAACCATGAGAGTATGAACTATGTGTCAACTATTAACATAGTATCACGTCAACTGTCCTGTCATCATAGAATGAAAAACATAGCACGTATAGCATGTGCCAATTTCTATACCAAGAACCATGAAATGCAAGTCATCAAGATCACCATGAGCCAAAGCCAACTGACTGTTACCTCAACATTATATCATCTTACCAAACCAATACAGCCATATCACCACTGTCATACCAAGTATGCAAAACCAAATGTCAACTATCATGATGCAACTATCAATGTACCACAAATCTGAGAGTTTATGTTTTTGTCATCAAGGACAACTGAGAGGACAATAAAGAGGTGGTGATGGGGGTTCACTAGGAGATGTTGGAGGATTAATGATGGGTTCGATGTATAGAGGGGTTGACCATGAGATGGTAAGGGAATTGAGATGGGATTAGATGGGATGTCTAGATCCGATTAGGATGGGTGGTTGGTGTTTCCACATTCTTTGGACTACGCTCTTAATGTATAGCTATTGGGTTTCTTAGATGGATGTGATGGGTTCTTGGATCTAGGATTAATAATCTTTGGATGTAAATGACAACATGGCTACATGATGGGGTTTGACTTGGACTTATGGTAGGAGACTCTTCAATGAATGGATAGACATAGGAGTGGATGATGGTGTTGGAGTGGTATACATGTTATTAGGAGGTTCTTTGTTAGGCTCAAGGATAGGAATTTGAGTACATGATGTTCTTAGATTCCTTGCTAATAGTCCTTGGGTCACATCCTGCATGGCTTCATGGGTTGATGGACTAGGATATGCATATAGTTGATGGATAATTATGGAAGATGTTGTGGAGTTAGGATTA
Organism: Cunninghamia lanceolata; assembly: GCA_027924645.1. Classification (NCBI taxonomy): domain Eukaryota; kingdom Viridiplantae; phylum Streptophyta; class Pinopsida; order Cupressales; family Cupressaceae; genus Cunninghamia; species Cunninghamia lanceolata. The sequence continues at coordinate 19,721,767 of BSBN01000547.1, forward strand.
GGATCGAGTGAATGGGTATAGGAGGCTTGGATGGATTAGGATTGGGAGTGTTAGAGGGGGATGAAATTGGATCAGTGGATTTGGATGGCTCCATATCTTTGCTTTTATTTTTGGATTTTGTAAAGACTCTTTGGAGAAAATTTTTCAAGCATTCATGGGTTGATGTATTAGAGCTTAGAATGTTTGATGGTGGATTTGATAGTGAGTTATATGGTGGATGGATGATAGGGATTGATGGATTAGGAGATGGATGGACTAATGCATTAGGATTAGGAGGATTGGAGGGAGATTATAAAATAATTCCCCTTTAATCCTAACCTCTAAATCATAAACTTGAGCAACCCTAGAAACTCATAAACCCTAAATAATTTACCCCTAAAGGTTTAAGCAACCCTAAAATCATAAACCCTAAATATTCCCCTAAACCTCTCTCTCTCCCAAAACCCCTAAACCCTAAATAATACCCCTAAAATCTAACCCCTAAACCCCAAATAATTCCACTAAATCCTAAACTTAAGCAACCCTAAACTCATAAACCTAACTAACCCTACATCTCCATCCTCTCTCCCTCTTCCTCTCTCTCCTCTTGCATGTCGACAAAGAATATGGAAATAAGAAACCTAGGACATGCAAAGAGGGATGAGAATATAAATTGGGATGATGAAATGGAAACAAGATAATTTATGAAATTTCATTAGATGGGAAGAATGATGAGGAGAGGTAGAGAGGGGAGGGAAGTAGAGAGTGAGAGAGAGGATATGAGGTAAAGACACGATAGAAGTAGAGAGTGGGAGAGGACTGTAGGAGGTAGACAGGGGAAGGAAGAAGAGAGAGAGGGTAGGAGGTAGATAGGGGAGAGAAGTAGAGATTAAGAGAGAGGGTAGGAGGTAGACAGGGGAGGGAAGTAGAAAGTGAGAGAGAGGGTAAGAGGTAGAGAGTGGGGGGAGAAAAGAGTGAGAGAGAAGGTAGGAGGTAGAGAGATGAGGGAAGCAAAGACTCAGAAAGAGGGAAGGAGGTAGATAGGGGAGGGAAGTAGAGAGTGAGGGAGAGGGTAGAAGGTAGAGAGGGGAGGGAAGAAGAGAGTGAGAGAGAAGGTAGGAGGTAGAGAGGGGAGGGAAGAAGAGACTTAGAGAGAGGGTAGGACGTAGAGAGGGGAGGGAAGTAGAGAGTGAGAGACGATAGTGTAGTTGGCCTTGTAGACATGTATGTAAAGTGTGGAAGCATAGACAAGGCATGTCAATTGTATTGTTGGTTTTAGGACAGACAACTGAGAGGTAGGGTTAATCAGTTGTCACCAAAATTATGTTCCTTAATCACTTAAAATCTTCTTATATTTTAGCAGCATAACAAAGATTCAATCATGGAAGCATAATACAATAACTCAAGAGCAGAAACACATTCAACACATCTAACACCAAGATTTTTAAAGTGGAAAACCTGGTTAAGGGAAAAACCACAGGGTGACTAACCCAAGATTGTATTCTATGTTAAAAGAATAAGAAGAATAAAATGGCACTTGCCAATTAGGGCTCACTGCCTGAGCACACTGCTCACAAGAGGCCCACTGCCTATAGGAGACACATTGTCTATAGAAGAATATAAATATTACATACTTGAACTGGAGATTAGCATCTTCACCATGCTTGAGATAGTTCCATTTAAGTTCAACACCTCTGCTCTGCTTTTTGCTCCTCTTCTCTACTACTTTCTCATCACTACAACAGATGCTTTTAAATGACTTCACAAATCTTATTTATACATGACATCAACTTTGAAATGATCATCAAAGTCGGCACAACACATACTTTATTTTATTATAGAGCAATTACAAAAGTACAACTTCACTTATTACAAAAAAAAAACTTCATGTGCATCACTATACTGTCAGCCACACATAACTAGGACTTCAATCTTCTTCGAGGAGCACGCCATGCTTCGTAATACATCTTCAAAATCATCCGCAACATGAGTAAAACATCCAGTCAGCCAAGACTAGGAAGAACACTTTTCCTGAAAGATAAATCTTCAATTTCGAGCTCAATCTTCAATGCAGATCGTCAACACAAACTGGACACAGTCTAGAGACCCCCACAAGATTGCTTGAACCACCAAGAACATGTGCACCACTTCTACTTATTGAAATCATTCGCATCTTCATCCGGAACCTCAAGAACACAGTCGGTCATCACTATCACATTAGAAGGATTTCTTGTGGACCTCCAAACCACAAACTAATTGAGTTGTCAATTCACATTAGCTTCCCAAATATGTCACCAGATCTGCAGAACAAGATATTGTATTTCTGAATCTCATCAGACCTATTTGTGCCACTCTGTCACCTCTAAACAGCCGCCAGAACCAGTTTTACTCATATGGCCATAACTTCTCCAAATCTTCATGTGGATCTCTGAAATCTTTGCTGGAACATCTTCAGACGTATATCTACAAACCCTTTGATGCACATACTCTGATCTTCAACTGAATGGGATTTTTGCTTCATAGAACTTCATTGTCTTCACTGTCCTTCTCTATTTTTGATAGGACTAATTTCCTCAATATCCTTAGCACACAACTTATTCAATCTTTGACATGAATGCAATAGGAGTATGTTGACATTAATGACAACACCAGTTAGGCCCATACTTGCAACAATCTCCCCCTTTGTCATTGATGGCAACATATGATGTGAAAAATTATTTTAACCATCAAGACAAGAACTTCTCCTCACTGACTGACATAGCTCCCCCTATCAATAGCAATCATTCATATGTTTTCTCTTCCTTTACTGCTCCCCCTTTGATTAGCAACCACTTTTTATTTTTCACATGTCTTCTCTCCCCCTTTGACATCAATGGAAAAGGGTACATACTTGCAACCACTTCTGATACTTCAGAATCATGCTAACTTCTCCCCCTGAGTAGCAACTTCCTAACACCAATCTAGATCACAAGATATGACTTGTGGGATCCACCGGATTGATGCATATTAGTGCACCTTAATTCAGAATTGGAGGGGTAATAACCCCTAACTTCTCTGAGATACTCAAAAGAGTCCTTAGGTAGAGGTTTAGTAAAAATATCTACAATCTGATCCTTTGAGGGCACAAACTCCAGTCTGACTTCATTCTTGTTCACTTGTTCTCTCAAAAAGTGAAACTTGATGGATATATGTTTTGTCTTTGAATGCAACACTAGATTTTTTGATATGTTTATTGCACTTGAATTATCACAGAAGATTGTGATAGGTTCTTCATACTCCACTCTGATGTCTCTTAGCATTTGCTTCATCCATAATACTTGAGTGCAACTACCTGCTGCTGCAATATACTCTGCTTCTACAGTGGATAGAAATATTGCCTCTTATTTCTTGCTTAGCCAAGAAACCAATCTTTTCCCTAAAAAGAATGCACCATCACTGGTACTCTTCCAGTCATCCACATCTCCTGCCTAATTAGCATCTGTATATGCATGAAGAGAGAAATCATGATCCTTAGGATACCATAAACTATACTCAACTGTTCCCTTTAGATATCTAAGAATTCTCTTGATTGACATGGCATGAGACTCTCTACGATCAGCTTGGAATCTGGAAACAAGACCAACAACATTCATAATGTCAAGTCTAGTTTGGGTAAGATAGAGTAGTCCTCCAATCATTGACCTGTACTTTTTCTGATCAACCTTAGGAGATTCATCATCTTTACTCAACTTACATATGGTTGCCATGGGAGTATTCATTGGCTTTGAATCTTCCATCCCAAATTTCTTCAACAATTCTTTCACATATTTGGTCTGTGATATGAAGATTCCTTTCTTTGTTTGAGTGATTTGTAGACCCAAGAAGAAATTCATTTCCCCAAACATAGACATCTCAAATTCACTTTTCATTTGATTTTTAAAAGTCTTGCACATACTATCTTTTCCTCCAAAAATGATATCATCAACAAATACTTCAACAATCAAGATATTTTCATGATCAATATTGAAATACAGATTACTATCAGCAGTACCTTTGTTGAAACCAATCTTCAAAAGATGTTTGTCCAATCCTTCATACTAGGCTCTTGGGGCTTGTTTGAGTCCATACAATGCCTTCTTCAACTTGCAGACCATATCTTCATGATCAAATAATTGAAATCCATCTGGTTGCTCAATGTATACTTCTTCTTCCAGATCACCATTTAGGAAAGCAGACTTGACATCCATCTGATATACCTTGAAATCTTTGAAGGCAGCAAAGGCAAGAAATAATCTGACTGCTTCAATCCTTGCTACTGGAGTAAAAGTTTCTTCAAATTCAACTCCTACTTGAGAATAACCCTTACAGACCAATCTGGCTTTGTTTCTTATTACTTCACCATCTTCATTTAGTTTATTCTAGAAGACCCATTTAGTTCCAATCACATTTTTATCCTTAGGTCTGGGAACAAGATCCCAAGTGTGATTCTTTTCATTTTGCATCAATTCCTCCTTCATTGCGTTAATCCAACTTTCATCATTGCATGCTTCACTTACTATTTTTGGTTCAATCTTTGAAATCAGACAATACTTTACTAAGTCTTGAGCAATATTTCTTCTTGTTTGAACACCTTTGCTTTTATCTCCTATGATTTGGTCTTCAGAATGATTCAGTCTTACATACCTGGGAGTTTTGAAATTCTCTTGCACTTCTAATTCTTGGACATGTTCATTCAAGCCAATCTCTTCTTCTTGTATTTCTAGATTCTCCAGATCAGTCTGAGTTTGAACTGGAGTTTGGACTTGTTCTCCTTGATCTAAAATATCATTTTCGTCATCTACTTCATACTCATATAATCTTGAGGGATTTTCCATACCTTCATCAACCTTCACATTTGTACTTTCTACAATCTTTCTTAATCTTTTGTTATAACACTGGTAAGCTTTGCTTTGAGTAGAATAACCCAATAATATTCCTTCATCACTCCTAGTATCAAAATTGCCAAGGTCTTCATCTCTTTTGATGTAGCATTTGCTAGCAAAGACTCTGAAATACTTCCCAGTAGGAGTGATGCCAAACCAGAGTTCATAAGGGGTCTTACTAGTATTACCTCTGATTTGTACCCGATTGAGAGTATAGATAGCAGTGTTACAGCTTCTCTCCAATAGATCTAAGGAACATTTGCTTCCATCATCATGGTCCTAGATGCTTCCTGGATGGTCCGGTTCTCTCTCCACTATTCCATTCTATTGAGGAGTCCTTGGAGCAGATAACTGTCTCTTTATACTATGATTCTCACATAATGTTATGAACTCTCCGGATGTGAATTCTCCACCTCTATCAAACCTAAGGCACTTAATGTTTATGCTAGTTTCATTATCTACCATAGCCTTGAATATTTTGAATCTCTCAAGTGCTTCAAATTTCTCTTTTAAGAAGGTTACCCACATCATCCGAGAGTAGTCATCAATCAGCAACATGAAATAACCTATCTCCTTGGAGACTTTTGATTCTTGCCAAACCACAGAGATTAGTGTGTACTAAGTCTAATAATCGGGTTGAAGATTATTCCTTACTTTTGAATGAGACTCTGTCCTGCTTACCCAACTGACATTCTTTGCACAAATTGTTAGTAGGTTTCACCAGTCTTGGAAGATCTCTTATAGCATGAGTGTTGCTTATCTTGATGATATTATCAAATTTTACATGACACATTCTCCTATGCCACAACCAACTCTGATCAATTTGAACAAATAAACAACTTTTGCTAGTACCAACCAAGTGGAAGATGTTACCTTTTGTTTGTGTACCGGATGCAATCTCAGTTCCAGAGCTTTCAAAGATCTTGCATTTTCTATTTTTGAATCAGAGATCATAGCTTTTGTCCACCATCTGTCCAACACTGAGAAGATTATGCTTTAGACCCTCAACATACAGAGCATCACTGGTTTTGTTCTTTCCATCAAAGGAAATGGTTCCTCTGCCTCTAATTTTACTAGCAAAATTATCTCCAAACTTTACAACTCCACCTTCATATCTTTCCAAGCTTAAGAACTTGCTCTTGTCACTGGTCATTTGGTGAGAGAAACCACTATCAATAACCCATTCATCTTTTTCTTCAACCTAAGCAGCCAGAGCACTTTCTATCATCTTATGATTGGCAGATTCAATAGGCATTGGATCTTCTTCCTTGGTGGCAATAAACACCCAGTCACTTCTGGATTTGTTTCCTATCTCAAATTCATCATCAGTTACTCCTTCATCATCATCTTCTTGAACATAGTAATACTTTTTCTGAAACCATGATCTATTAGGGTTTGGCCTTGAAAACCTTTCCAGACATCTTGAAGCAAAATGACCAATCTTATTGTAGGTAAAGCATTTAAAAGGTAAGTTTCCTTCATACTTACTGAATCCTCTTGGTAGTCTTTTTGTAATGAGAGCTTCAAGTTGTTTAGCTTCTAATTCATCCTCTTCCAGATCTTTTCTTGCATTCTCATACCAAGATGATTTTCTTGAGGAGATTTCCCCTGGATCATATCTCTGTTTGCCTTTAGCAGAAGCACTAGCTTTGAAAGCAGATTCAGTCTTGGGAAGTGCATCACCAAACTCAACCAACTCAAATGCAAATATCTTACCAACTAATTGATCCCTTGTGATAGTTGTTAAAGATCTGATTTCCTCAATAGCAGCGACCTTGTGTTTATATGTAGGAGGTAAAGATCTGAGAACTTTAGCAACAATTTCATCTTCATCCAGTACTCCACCAGCATATCTGATGCCACATAGAAGCTCATTACTTTTTCCATATATAAAGTGATGTTCTCATCTTCACTCATCCTTAGGTTTTCAAACTTTCCCTTCAGACTTTGCAGCTTGGCACACTTAACATACTTGTCTCCTTCATATAGATTTTCAAGCTTTGTCCAAATTTCATAAGCAAGCTTTAATCCCATAACATTTGTCAACTCTATATCAGGCAAGGCACTCAGTAGGGCTTCTTTAGCTTGAAGATTATTTTTTGCATCTCTGACTTCATCTATAGTTGTTGGCCCATTCCTTGGAGGAACATATTTAGTTGAGGTTATGTTCCAATACTGATATCCCATGCATTGTAAGTGACATTTCATGCGGTTCTTCCAGGCAGTGAAGTTTTTTCCATCAAACCTTGGACTATCCTTCTTGCAAGTTGACATCCTAGATCTCCTCAAGTGATTAAGCTTTTTCTAGAGGAACTTGGCTCTGATACCAATTGTTGGTTTTAGGACAGACAACTAAGAGGGGGGTGAATCAGTTGTCACCAAAATTCTATTCCTTAATCACTTAAAACGTTCTTATATTTCAGCAGCATAACAACTTGATTCAATCATGGAAGCATAATGCAATAACTCAAGAGTAGAAACACATTCAACGCATATAACACCAAGATTTTAAACGTGGAAAACCCGGTTAAGGGAAAAACCACGGGGTGACTAACCCAAAATTGTATCCTCTGTTAAAAGAATAAGAAGAATAAAATGGCACTTGCCAATTAGGGCTTACTACCTGAGCACACTACTCACAAGAGGCCCACTGCCTACAGGAGACACACTATCAATAGAAGAATATAAATATTACATACTTGAACTGGAGATTAGCATCTTCACCATGCTTGAGATAGTTCCATTTAAGCTCAACACCTCTGCTCTACTTTTTGATCCTCTTCTCTACTACTTTCTCATCACTATAGTAGATGCTTTTAAATGACTTCACAAATCTTATTTATACATTACATTGACTTTGAAATGATCATCAAAGTTGGCACAACACATACTTTATTTTATTACAGAGCAATTACAAAAATACAACTTCACTTATTACAAAAAGAAACTTCATGCGCATCACTATATTGTCAGCCACACATAACTGGGACTTCAATCTTCTTTGAAGAGCATGCTATGCTTCACAATACATCTTCAAAGTCATCCGCAACATGAGTAAAACATTCAGTCAGCCAAGACTAGGAAGAATGCTTTTCCTAGAAGATAAATCTTCAATTTCGAGCTCAATCTTCAATACGAACTGTCAACACAAACTAGACACAGTCTAGAGACCCCCACAAGCTTGCTTGAATCACCAAGAACATCCATACCACTTTGGCTTACTGAAATCATTTGCATCTTCATCTAGAACCTCGAGAACACAGTCAGTCATCACTGTCACATTAGAAGGATTGCTTGTGGACCTCCAAACCATAAACCAATTGAGTTGCCAATTCACATTAGCTTCCCAAACATGCCACCAGATCCGCAGAACAAGATATTGCATTTTCGTATCTCATCGGACCTATTTGTGCCACTCTATCACCTTTGAATAGCTATCAAAACTAGTTTTATTCATATGGCCATAACTTCTCCAAATCTTCATGCGGATCTCTGAAATCTTTGTTGGAGCACCTTCAGACACATATCTACAAACCCTTTGATGCACATACTCTAATCTTCAACTAACTGGGATTTTTGCTTCATAGAACTTCATTGTCTTTTCAACAATGTCCTTCTCTATTTCTGATAGGGCTAATTTTCTCAATAGCCTCAATACACAGCTTATCCAATCCTTGACATCAATGCAATAGGAGTATGTTGACATCAATGAGAACACCGGTTAGGCCCATACTTGCAACAATGACATAGGAGTGGATGATGGTGTTGGAGTGGTATACATGTTATTAGGAGATTATTTGTTAGGCTCAAGGATAGGAATTTGAGTACATGATGTTCTTAGATTCCTTGCTAATAGTCCTTGGGTCACATCCTTCATGGCTTCATGGGTTGATGGACTAGGATATGCATATAGTTGATGGATAACTATGGAAGATGTTATGGAGTTAGGATTAGGATCGAGTGAATGGATATAGGAGGCTCGAATGGATTAGGATTGGGAGTGTTAGAGGGGGATGAAATTGGATCAATGGATTTGGATGGCTCCATATCTTTGCTTTTATTTTTGGATTTTATAAAGACGTTTTGGAGAAAAAATTTCAAGCATTCATGGGTTGATGGATTAGAGCTTAGAATGTTTGATGGTGGATTAGATAGTGAGTTATATGGTGGATGGATGATAAGAATTGATGGATTAGGAGATGGGTGGACTAATGCATTAGGATTAGGAGGATTGGAGGAAATTTATAAAATAATTCCCCTTTAACCCTAACCCCTAAACCCTAAACTTGAGCAACCCTAGAAACTCATAAACCCTAAATAATTTACCTTTAAAGGTCTGAGCAACCCTAAACTCATAAACCCTAAATATGCCCCTAAACCTGAGCAACCCTAAACCTCTCTCTCTCCCAAAACCCCTAAACCCTAAATAATACCCCTAAAATCTAACCCCTAAACCCTAAATAATTCCACTAAACCCTAAACTTAAGCAACCCTAAACTTATAAACTCGAACAACCCTCTCTCTCTCCAAAACAAGAAAACTAGAACTCTCTCTCTCCTTATCACCCTATCTCTCCCCTCTCTCTCCCATACATCTCCATCATCTCTCCCTCTTCCTCTCTCTCCTCTCGCATGTCGGCAAAGAATATGGAAATAAGAAAACTAGGACATGCAAAGAGGGATGAGAATATAAATTGGGATGATGAAATGGAAACAAGATAATTTATGAAATTTCATTAGATGGGAAGAATGATGAGGAGAGGTAGAGAGGGGAGGGAAGTAGAGAGTGAGAGAGAGGATAGACGGTAAAGTCACAAGGGAAGTAGAGAGTGGGAAAGGACCATAGGAGGTAGACAAGGGAAGGAAGAAGAGAGAGAGGGTAGGAGGTAGATAGGGGAGAGAAGTAGAGACTGAGAGAGAGGGTAGGACATAGATAGGGGAGGGAAGTAGAAAGTGAGAGAGAGGGTAAGAGGTAGAGAGTGGGGGCGAGAAGAAAGTGAGAGAGAAGGTAGGAGGTAGAGAGGCGAGGGAAGCAAAGACTCAGAAAGAGGGTAGGAGGTAGATAGGGGAGGGAAGTAGAGAGTGAGAGAGAGGGTAGAAGGTAGAGAGGGGAGGGAAGAAGAGGTTGAGAGAGAAGGTAGGAGGTAGAGAGGGGAAGAAAGAAGAGACTCAGAGAGAGGGTAGGACGTAGAGAGGGAAGGGAAGTAGAGAGTGAGAGAGATGATAGGAAGTACAGCTGGCCTTCTAGACATGTATGTAAAGTGTGGAAGCATAGACAGGGCATGTTAATTGTATGACGTAACACCTCAAGAGATGTTCTATAATGGAACGCAATGATTGCAAGATATGCAAAAAATGGATTTGTTGAAAAGGCTTTAGAGACTTTCAATCAAATGCAATTGGCATGTGTATTTCCAGTTATGCTCAGCTTTCTTTGACGTGTTTTTATCAGTTTTAAGCAAAATCTAGAGATAATCTGGAGCATGCTCCCCATTAGGATGGCACTTTTTTCAATGAAAACTCAAAAAAATACCACTATAATTTATGCTCTCTATTAGCTATCTAACCATATAATTTTTTTCACGTTTTGAGTACGTTAAGGGTTTCATCTTGAATATCTTTTGTTAGTGTGTCCATTTTTTGCAAAAACTAGTGTCTAGTATTTTTGACTTTTTTTTAACCATTCATTGAAATTTGAAATAAGTTACACTTTTAGAAACTAGACTCCATTCTACAGGTATTCAAAAAAATTTGATTTTCAATTAGTTTTCAAACATTTTGGGGGGAGCACGCTCAAATTTCTATTTTTCAGGATGTGTCCACTTTAAAAATTACTAAAAAAATAATTATTCGTTAAAAAATTATCAGAAAAATTAGGGATAAACTACATGGTGTTAGATAATTTCTCACTGGAGTGATTATTGAAATACTAAAAAAAAGTTAACATTTTAGGGGGAGCACACAAGATGCTATGTTATGTTATTTTGAGAAAAGCAGGACCAATTTGTGTGCTCCCCCTTTTTGAACCCCTTAATCTCGACCATTTTTGGAAAAAAATAGTAGTTTAGAAACTAGATTTGGAGCACTACAACTCTTTTTTTTGTTCCATCTTCAAATTTTGAGTGTAGCTATCTTCAATTTCTTATCCAACATCAATGTTTCCTGATTTCATAAAAAAAGTGGCAACTTAAGACCCCATTATGGTCCCTCATCTTTGTGTACTTACCCAGTTAGGCCTGAGACTCCTGATTTGGTCGTGATATCTTTTGGCATTGACATGAAGACACATGATCAGTTTTCAGAGACATCATACATTTTGAGCTTTCTTCCTTCATATTCCTTTCAGGAATGGGAAGACATTCTGCATTCACCTTTGGTTTTGTTTCTTCCTAAGGGGAGGAATGTTGTTCGAGGATTGTGGACCATCTTCTACATCCAATTTCGAGCATCAACCATTGGCACAGTTAACTACTTAAGAGGAGGCTACTTAGTCTCTCTTCTCCTCTCTATTCTGGAGGGGACTTTGTCCTTGAATGGGATTCTTTCTTGTGTGGAGGAACTTATTTCTTTTTCTCTCTTTTGACAAGGAGTTTGTCCCACATGGTTTTGTCCTTTTCTCCATTTGTGAGAGAGTTTGTTTGTACATGGGTACCTAACATGGCCTTGTAGCCAGGACCCATCTTTTCATATTTGCATCTTTTCACCCACCTAAGCTATGCTTAAGAGGGGTGTTAGTGTAGGTTTTTTTATTTTCCTTATGTTAGGGAATATTTATTTTTCCTACACATTTATTATTAATCTTGCTTAAAGGTTATATAAGACATGGTTAATATGAGGACACGTGGCATAATCCATCATTTACATGTGTCACTCTTATCCACCTTTGGGTAGTTGAGCTTCACACTCTCTTTTGGACTTATTTGCCACCTCTCATAACCAGTTTTTGTCTTTACCCGAGTAGGTATAACCATGTAATTTGGCATTATCCAAGTAGGTATAACTCACAACCATTTTGGGTAGTTGGGAGTTATTACCTCTCTTGGCTTTATTTGCCCTCATTTTTGCTATATAAGCATCACTCACCTCTCCCTTTGCTAATGAGCTATTGAAGAAGTTCTATGCAAGGGAGTGTTGATTTCGTTCATATCTAGGTTTCTATTCTTACTTTCTCTCATTCATTTTGATCTTGGGTGGCTTCATAGACAAATCTAACACTCCCTTTGATAACCTTAAATAACATCATGACTTGTCCTTACCCAGCTGACTCTGAGAATCACTGCAGTACATTGTTGTTGAACACACCAAGATACCAAGAGGGGGGATGAATCAGTATCTAATCAATTTTCAATTTTTACTACTTCAACTTATTCGGAGCAGAATTAAGCCTTAAGCATCACAGTATTAACATGAACATGAAAGATAAACACAATACACATCAACACATAACACTAGATATATGTGGAAAACCCTAGAAAGGAAAAACCATGGTGAGGATTAACTCACAATATATGAAGCTCAAAAATAACTTTGTTTTAGGGGCTATAACCTAAGGAAGCTACTACTCCCTAAGTAATTTTGATTTAGGGTCACTCCCAAGGAAGCTTCTACTCCTTAAAGAATTTGTTTTAGGGTCACTCCCAAGGAAGCTACTACTTTCTAAAATGAGAACACAATTACAAAAGATTACAGTATGACAATCTTTCTACTATCCGAAAACTGACATTGAAAATCACACTTTTGATGATTGAACTTTTGTCTCCACACACTTCCTTCTGAGGATTTGATCAGTTAGGCACACTCTATACTTAATCACTGTCACAAATATGTCTTCAAGATGGATCTAGACAACATCAACAACTTCTGCTCTTTCTCCTTCATTTGCACATCAATAATGCATTTATTCTACCTTTTATGTGCTTGCAAACTTTTCAATCATTTTGCAATCACATTTCTCACTCAATTTTATTCACTATTTATACATGATATTACTTTGATTACATTTCTTGTTAGCTAGATACAACATGAAAAATATATTTACAAGTCAGACAGACAACACACAATATAACATGTGTAGAAGATAGGTCCTAAGTGAAGCCACATGTTACACTAGTAGAAGATCCAAGCCTTGTGGACACCAACACTTGCTTAACTAGGTCCAAAACATCCTTCATAGTTCAAACACCAAGGAATTACATCCATACACTCCCTTCATTTGGAAATAGGACAGCTTTATGGAAAACCCATGAAGACTTGAAGTGTAATGACCACATCAACTTGAAAACCTTGTGCGATACTAGAAACAAGAAAGATCTTCATAAAACTTTTCTATATGAGTCCACATGACTCATAAAACATCCCCAAACACACCTATGCCACCGTACATCAAAGAATTGTGCCACATAGCTTCATTCATTAACTCTGAGAACACTCCTTCATTCAGAACATACTGCACCATGCTGTCATTTGAAAAACTAAGCTGCAGAACCCCATGAACCTTGAAATTGCAAGGAAGCATGTAATACACATCTACAAACAAGTCCTCAAAATTGTAAGGAAAAATATTCATTTGCGAAGGAATGTGGAGCATTCCATCAGGCTTTCATCACTAGCTTACTCCGCCAGAACACATGTTGGTACTCTATCATGCATAACTTTCATAGTGGAAGGAAAAATGATCTAAAAACTTGGAATTATTACCTTCATTGCATCCTAAACACAATTCCTAAACTGCATGGCCATATCTACACATGCAGAGGAATGTGGACCATTCCATTGTCTTGCACAGAACATCTTCACAGAAATGACACTGTCTTCAAACAATCAATCAACAAAAGACTCTTCCGATAATGCAATCATCATGAAACATGGGACAAACATACTAAAGGCCATTAGTAGCATCAACAACACATTTTATCATCTTTGTGCTTCTAATTCTCATCTTAAATGGACTATATCTTCTCCCTTCTCTTGTTGGATGGGACATGAAATCCAACCATGAAATGTATCTTCTTCTCTTGATCTTCTTCTCACTATGTCTTCTTCTCTTTCTCTTCTTCTCTCTAAATCTTCTTCTATTGTTGGATGGGGCATGACATCCGACCATGAACACCATCACATCACCATGATAGTGTTGACATCAATGACAACCAAGTGACAGTGTTGACATCAATGAAAACCCTATGAACCATATGTGTAACAATTGTAACATTTGAAACTTGAGTATATAATACCTCTTATTTGTATCTAACTATCCTCTAAGACACAAGATCATATCTTCTATGGCAGAGAAATGTGAAGCATTATGTTGTACCTTTGAAAATGTAATGGCATTGTACCACTGTCTTCACTCTGCTAGCTTTGGAATGCTTTGTAGTAATTATGTTATGAAACTTGAAATATGCATACCTCTTGTCAATCTTTAGCTATCCTCTTGTTTGGTATGAAAAAGGAGAATGACAATAACTAGCACACAAACTAGATCAAACCCTTTTCCATATAACATTCAAGGACAAGACCGAGCCAAATCACTACCAAATGAAGGAGGACTTGGCTACTAATCTTGTACTCTTGTGTGTTATTGATGGATAAGATTTAACTTAGTCTTTTCCTCAAACCCTAGGTTAACAATGCATGAAAACCTTAGTTTTACAATGATTTTCTTATAATGGAGAAAATACAATAGAAACCTAGAAACTAATTGCACATGGATAATCAGGGGAATGATAGAACCTATCTCTAGAAAGTAGATGTGTTAGAGGACCTCGGTGGTACCGGCCAGGTCCTGATTGAAGGAATCAGGTGAAGGTGTGAACTAGAAAGTTGTCTCAGATGTTGTCCTAATGCCAGATCCAAACATAAAAAAGGTAGGAGGATGAAGACAGTTTCACCCAGGTCCTTGATGAAGGATTATTTCATAATTGTTTTCATATCTTGAAACCTTGTTTTGCACTCAGTCTTCCTGTAGCTCTATATTTTCCAGATCTCACCCTGTAACCTGCACACAAGAAGATAAAAGAGGGTTTGGGGGGTTATGGTGTTTAGGGACTCGCCTCAGTCAAATCTTGGGATATCATTCAAGCTTCCCAATATTGTTGATTGATAAAGAGTGTGTGCCCTCATGGGGCAGAGGATGAAAACAACGATAATAATGATTCAAATGATGAGAAACAAACAATGATATCACCTATGTGATGAACCCTTAGAATGACGAAGATCTTAATTCAACTCCTAAGGAAGGATAGATGATAGCTCCATATCTGCAACAACACACAAATCTACTCTAGAATCATAATGAATGCTTCTGGTTGCATAAACTTCAAGGTCTCAAGTTAGCTATATCCATCTGGCTTAATAATGAACTCAAAAACACACTTATATATGCTTTCCCACTTACAATAGGCAAATTAAACCCAAAGAGCCGACAAAGTGAAACCTCTAGAGAGGTGTAAGGCCGACATAAACTTGAATTGACCCCGACCAAAAGGGAGGGACCTAGGTGGTACTCCCCAGGTTCTTTAGCCTCCTTTGGGTCTGGGGTAAGCTAAAGTAAGGGGACCATATTCCAATTTCATATCGATGTCGAGCAATTTTGTATCAGGAGAAACATTTTGATGATAAATGCAATTATGGGACCTAAGAGCTAAGAAAGGAGGTAAAAAGACATGTGGACAATTTTTACTCCTTAACACCTCCAAACTGAATGTCATCTCTTCAAGTGCGATAGAATGTGATACAATCTTCTGAGCTCCAATAGTATAATTCCATGTGCCTTTGACAATTGAAACCTTATACACTTTCCTTCATATCTCATACAAATCTTTTCATCAAGAGGCAATGAATGCAACATTCACAATACCATAGACAAAAAACATAACTATTTTCATAAAAAAACAAGAGGTCACAATTTCTTCATGTCAGCATATCCTACAACTTGATAACTTTCCCTTGTCCATGAACTTTAGAATATAAGGTACAACTGTGTACAGATGATATTGATCCAACAACATGCTCATGACTTTCAACACCATATCCTTCACCTCACAACTCCTCTGATCATCACTCCCTTGTCTGCTCCTTTGATCATCACTCCTTTGTCTTCTCCTCTGATCATCACTCTTTGACTGCTCCTCTGACCATTCTTCTGGCATCAATGATTACCAGTCTTTTGACATCATTGATCATCATTCTTTTGATGTCAATGACAACATATGCAACAATACCTACGTCTTTCCTCCTTATAAAAATGCATTTATTGGCTAATAAGAGTTCTTTAATGTAGCTGGTTAGCCTCTGACTTAGTGAGAATCTTTGGGGTCAAGCCACGTCAGATAAATTAGCAATGCTTTGTCTCATTAAATCTTTCATTATCCCAAAGCCCTACTAATTAACACCTCTAGGAATACCCTCTTGAGTTTAGCTGAATTCTAAAGTGAAGGGGAGATTATCCACACCTCTAGGAATAACCTCCTGAGTTTAGCTAAATTCTAAAGTGAAGGGGGGATTATCCACACCTCTAGGAATACACTCCCAAGTTTAGCTGAATTCTAAAGTGAAGGGGAGATTATCCACTCCCAATAATTGGCCTTTAACCTTCCTTTATCTATTGATGAGCCTCTTTTTCACCTTCTTGATGACACCCCTAGCCTAGAAGGCGAAAGAATGCTTTAGGATTGTGGACTTGTTTTGGGACCCAACAGGACCTATGTATACTTGCTACATAAGAACTATGTGTGTATGTTTTAATATGTAATGCCTTCATTTACCTTCTTGTGTCTTAAGGTCATAACATAAATTATAAAGGTCTTGGTGATGAGTTGCATTTTAGGTTAATTTATAATGTCATGTTAGACATTGCTTTAGGCAATATAGTCAATACTTTGGGAAGGCCATGATCTCATGCATATCACCTTCAACTTTATTTCCTTTTGATCTCACCTCAGTTGCAAACTTTCCTTTTTTCAAAGGATTTTTATCTTCATATTTGCTATCCTTGGCAACAACAAAACCTTCTAATTGGGCATTATTTATTGATTCTAGCATTGAAAGTGCTATTTTTGGATGACTCGTTACTACCTTCCACAACCTTTCATCTCAATTGTCTCTAGCTATAGAGAATGTTCTACATTTCAAAAACTATTATTTTGAAGTTGGGCATTTTCTTGGTCTCTCTCTCTTCTATGTGGGTTTTTATCCTTTTTGCTTGGTCATTCAATTGATGATGAATTGTCTCCATTTATGGGGTCACATGAGGATGTTCTTCATGCTAGCAGCTAAAACTACAAGGCATACCAAGATTTTGCTTGGTTGTGTGTTGATTCATGAAGATTCTTTGCTACAAAAATTGAAAATGTCTTCATAGTTGAACCAACAATGAGTCTTGGGATCTTATTCTTTTTTTTAAAAGAAAGGATGAGAGGTCATGAGTTGGGGACTATAAAAAAGGAGAACAAATAGAGAAGGGGAAGTGGGACTCCTAGGGTGAATTAGTGGTTTTGATTGGCTATTACAAGAAGAACATATGAACAAGGGTGGAATTAGCCTATTAACTCTAGAAAGGGGGTTTTAGTTGGAGAGCTACCATGTTAGATAATAGTTCAAGTTATAAGAAGTGTTAATAAGATTCTATAGAATTATTAAAATCTGTAAACAATTTGTTTAGAGCTGTAGGAATTTAATAAACTTACTGTCACTTGACATTGTTGTTTCCATATTGCATGTGAATGAGTTGTGTACTTTGTGGGCTACTAGATTAGGCTATTTTAGATCAAATCCCCTAGTCTAGGTTGCATCACTTCATTGATAAGGTGTTTAGAAATTTCTTGGAACCCTTGGTACATGTTCATCCACCATTGTTCCCTACTCTTGGTGTTTGTGCGAGTGTTCAAAGTTCAAACCAAGAATACAACCTCCTATTGGTGTTGGGAGTGTGTTTGAATAGGCATGGAAGACTCTCAAGCTCTTCTACCAATAATTTGATCCAAGGAGGTTCAATGGACAAAACTTACAAGTTAGTAGATAACCTAAAAGAATTATAAAGAATCATAGGAAAGAATCTAAATGTACATTTAGAAAAGGAAAGATTGAAAGATTTATATTGTGTGAAAGAAGATTTGTACAACATTGTGTACACAACTATGCTAGTGATATGAACTTCTATATCTGTATCTGGTATAGGATAGGTATTTATACAAGAAGTATTCAATTGAGCCTCAAATAAAGGGCTAATAGATGTCCTATGCATATGGTGCGCTCTTCATGTGTACAAGAGCATGGCAGGGGTCACGCTTGTATGGTGCCAAATGGTTGACATGATCATGTGGTATGGATGTGGTCATGTGTCAAACACATATGGTGCTTAACTAAACTTAGTTGAGTGAAGATGGGGATGCCCATGTGTAAGGTCACACAACTATGTACAAGAAATGCATATAAAGAGTCACACATAAGATTGTGCAAAGTTGCACTACATAGAACTATGGTTTATTGTAGTGCATTTTGAGTGGAGATGAGTGTATAGGCTATGCAAATGTATCAGGTAGTGGTGTTAAGCTTAGATCATTAGTTGTCAAGGAAAAGATGCAAACCACAATCTCTCATTTTGAACTTCTTAAGACCACTTTAATTCAAATTTGTGATGTTTATGTGGCTCATACTTTTTTGTGATTTGCAATGTGAGTACTTGGTGAACATTTCCACATATTTGCAAAATTAACAACTTTTATGGCCTAAATATTGACCTATCTTATAGCCTAGAATTGTGTTGATTTTTTTAATAATAATTTTTATTGGTGGTGGCACATATATCCTATGATTTAAAGAAGCACTACCATATTGTATACTTTTGTAATGTAATCTATGTGATTATTTTATAATTATTTTTATTATTAATGACAATGGAGTTGCTTCCATTCAAATGTGTCATATACTATTATAATGCATACATAAAATATTCATTTATAATTTTAGATATAACTTGGGACTTTGTGTGTGATACTATTAAAGATAATTACAAAGTGATTTAGTTTTTATACGAATAGAACGTACTACCTAACAAATTCCTTTATTCTATTATAAACATTGAAACACTTATTATGAATACTTATAATGACTTAGAAATGTGTATTTCCTTATAACCATAAAGTTGTCAAATGTATTCGCATGACATGAAGAATTAAAGTATATTTTTCTAAAAAAAATTTCCAAAAGCTATTTTTCCTACCTTGGTTGTATACAAGCATGCATGCTAATTATAAACATTCCAACATTTTAAATGCCATAAACAAAAAATGTTAGCCACATGACTAATAAGTCTCTGAACATTACGAAGTGAATCCCCTATTATAAATTTTTGACATGAAACAAGTACAAAAATTCAAGATTCTTAATGTAGTTGTGATTTAAGGATTGTAAACAAATATTGTAATGGAATATGGAATTTGGTCTTCACTAGCATTTGCTAGGTATGCAACTAATGCAAAATAATCAATTCCTATCTTACCAAATGAAATTTGACTTTTACTACCATTTGTTAGGTTGCCACATGAATAAAGTAGTCAATTTGACCATATTATGAATATAATTGTAATATTATTTTTAATCTTATATGTGTCTCCCATTGTGTTTCTTGAAATTCTTATAGGCCTATCCTTTTGAGTTCCTCTTGTTTTAAACCTCTTGTCACTTCAAACACTTATGAAATGTCCTATTTAGCTCTCTCTCAACCAATGTCAAAACCTTGTCTCATTAGTATCAATTTATAAATCTCATCATGCACAATTTTGTGATACCATGAATGTGCGATCACAATGCAATACAAATTGTAATTGTATTTTTAAATATACAAATGTTAATCTCTTCTCTCTAACATCAATCTATAAACCTCATTATGTAAGTTTTTCTAGTGTCGTGCATATCTACTAATTACAACATAAACACTATTGTAATATTTTTAACTTCTTGGTATATAAATTATAATAGTTTATTTCTAAATAAATCCAAAAAGATTGAAACCAAATTAAATTAAAAAACATTTGTGAATTCAAAAATCCCTTAGCTATCTCAGCAAGCAAAGTGATGTGAAGCAACATTAGAAATATCTAACCATAAATAAGACAAAATATACATGCACTTATATAAAATTATGTACCTAATCTGGAATGTGTACTTTAATCTCAAATAGTTGACCTATAGACAAAAGATATTACAATTTCTATACAAAATGGCAAGGATAATTATGAGCCCTCTTCTCCCATTTCCTATTGGTCAAGCATCTCTCCATTTACTTGAAGCATTCTTCACCTTCTCTTTTTACCCCATTCTCCACCTCCTCCTCCAGCTTTTCATTTCATATATATGCAACTTTTGTTAAAACAATTCAACGAAATCTCCATATTATCATAAAACAAGTCTCTGATAGATAACTAAATAGTGTATATAAGCAGTGATCTGCATTGCACTCTATTCATCTAATTTTACAAAGCCAACAACATAGCCTAGATTGCCAAATACTCAAAACAAAACAAAACAAAAATAAATAATTCTAGAACCTCAATATAAAACCTTGTGCCTTCATTATTACTGCAGCTCTGGCATGGTGCACTTTATTATAGTGCAAGCTTATTTTTCAGATAGCTTCATTTAGCATCACGAATAATCTCTACAAGAGCATTGTCCCTGTTTAAAGTGATGAAAACAGTTTGCATCTCTCACAACAATTTCTCTCGCAACAATCTTGGAGATAAATTCTGTTGCAGTGTGGCAATCAGCACATACTTGAAGGTTCTTAACAACTCTAATAGTTGTTCTACGGGGAGTGTTTAACAAACCAAATGCAATTGCCAACTTTTCACTACGGTGGCAGAAAAATAGTTCTTTTTCCTTCTCTTCCACATCATTAAGTAAACGTTTTGAATCTGGAAAAAACCCTGCTGCCTTCATCTCCCAAGCCAATTTCTCCAACTTTGCATAGATTTCCTATGTCTATGGATGTGATCTGTCTCCTACATGAAAAGCATGTACTATTTTATGGTCTTCAATCCAACTACATCCAGGGATCTTTTTAATTCTTCTTTCTTTCATCAATCTCCTTATCATTTGAACCTCACCCCAACTGCCCACTTCTGCGTAGATGTTTGAGAGAAGAATATAAGTCGCAGCATTTTTAGAATCCAAATCAAAAAGCAGCATTGCTGTAAATACTCCTAAGCCTATATTCATATGTGATCTACAGGCACCCAGAAAACACATCCACACAACCACCACAGGTTTAACTGGCATCTTAATGATGAAGTTTAGGGTATCCTCAAGATAGCCAGCACGGGCAAGGAGGTCAACCATGCACACATAATGATCAACTGTAGGTGTAATGCAATAAGGGTTACTCATGTGGTTGAAGTACATACAGCCCTCATCCACTAAACCTGCATGGCTACATGCATATAGAACACAAGCAAAGCTTACAATGTCAGGATATGTTCCAGAGTGCTTCATTAATTCAAATATTTTGAGGGCATCCTTGCAAAATCCATGTTGTGCATATCCTGCAATCATTGCATTCCATGAGATGACATCTCTTTGAGGCATTCTGTCAAACAGTTCACGTGCCTTGTCTATGCTTCCACATTTTGCATACATGTCTACCAGGGCAGTTGCAACTTCAACATCTGACAAAATTCCCCCAACCATTATGCTTTGATGGATGTCCATACCCTGTTTCAAAGCTCCCATTTTGGCACAGGCAGGGAGGACGCTGGCAAAGGTTGTGGAATTTGGCTTTACACCTGCCAATTGCATTTGCTTGAAAGTTTCTAAAGCCTTTTCAACAAATCCATTTTGTGCATATCCTCCAATCATTGCAGTCCATGAGACGACATCTCTTTGAGGCATTCTGTTAAACAGTTCACATGCCTTTTCTATGCTTCCACATTTTACATACATGTCTACCAGAGCATTTCCAACTATAATATCTGAGAAAAAATCCCCTTCCATCAATCTTCGATGGATGTCCCTACCCTGTTCTAAAGCTCCAATTTTGGCACAGGCAGGGAGAATGTTGGCAAAGGTTGTGGAATTTGGCTTAACACCTGCCAATTGCATTTGCTTGAAAGTTTCTAAAGCCTTTTCAACAAATCCATTTTGTACATATCCTGCAATCATTGCATTCCATGAAATGACATCTCTTTCAGGCATTCTGTCAAACAGTTCACGTGCCTTGTCTATGCTTCCACATTTTGCATACATGTCTACCAGGGAAGTTGCAACTACAACATCTGACAAAATTCCTCTATCCTTTATGCTTTGATGGATGTCCATACCTTGTTCCAAAGCTCCAAAATTGGCACAGGCAGGGAGGATGCTGGCAAAGGTTGTGGAATTTGGCTCAACACCTGCCAATTGCATTCGCTTGAAAGTTTCTAAACCCTTTTCAACAAATCCATTGTGTGCATACCCTGCAATCATTGCATTCCATGAGATGACATCTCTTTGAGGCATTTTGTCAAACACTTCATGTGCCTTTTCTATGCTTCCACATTTTGCATACATGTCTACCAGAGCAGTTGCAACTACAACATCTGACAAAATTCCTCTATCCTTTATGCTTTGATGGATGTCCATACCCTGTTCCAAAGCTCCCATTTTGGCACAGGCAGGAAGGATGCTGGCAAATGTTGTGGAATTTGGCCTTACACCTGCCAATTGCATTTGCTTGAAAGTTTCTAAAGCCTTTTGAACAAATCCATTTTGTGCATATCCTGCAATCATTGCAGTCCATGAGATGACATCTCTTTGAGGCATTTTATCAAACAGTTCACGTGCCTTGTCTATGCTTCCACATTTTGCATACATGTCTACCAACGCATTTCCAACTATTATATCTAAGAAAAAACCCCCTTCCATTATGCTTCGATGGATGTCAATACCCTGTTCCAAAGCTCCCATTTTGGCACAGGCAGGAAGGATGCTGACAAAGGTTGTGGAATTTGGCTTTACACCTGTAAATTGCATTTTCTTGAAAGTTTCTAAAGCCTTTTTAACAAATCCATTTTGTGCATATCCTGCAATCATGGCATTCCATGAGACAACATTTCTTTGAGGCATTTTTTCAAACAGTTCACGTGCCTTGTTTATGCTTCCACATTTTGCATACATGTCTACCAGGGCACTTGCAACCATCACATCTGACAAAATTCCTCTATCCTTTATGCTTTGATGGATGCCCATACCCTGTTCCAAATCTCCCATTTTGGCACAGGCAGAGAGGATGCTGACAAAGGTTTTGGAATTTGGATTTACACTTGCCAATTGCATTTGCCTGAAAGTTTCTAAAGCCTTTTTAACAAATCCATTTTGTGCATATCCTGCAATCATTGCATTCCAAGAGATGACATCTCTTTGAGGCATTCTCTCAAATACTTCACGTGCCTTGTTTATGCTTCCACATTTTGCATACATGTCTACCAGGGCAGTTGCAACTACAACATCTGACAAAATCCCTCTATCCTTTATGCTTTGATGGATGTCCACACCCTCTTCCAAAGCTCCCAAACTGGCACAGGAAGGGAGGACGCTGGCAAAGGTCGTGGAATTTGGCTGTACACCTGCCAATTGCATTTGTTTGAAAGTTTCTAAAGCCTTTTCAACAACTCCATTTTGTGCATATCCTGCAATCATTGCATTCCATGAGATGACATCTCTTTGAGGCATTCTGTCAAACAGTTCATGTGCCTTGTCTATATTTCCACATTTTGCATACATGTCTACCAGGGCAGTTGCAACTACAACATCTGACAAAATTCCTCTATTCTTTATGCTTTGATGGATGTCCGTACCCTGTTCCAAAGCTCCTATTTTGGCACAGACAGGGAGGATGCTGGCAAAGGTTGTGGAATTTGGCTTTACACCTTCCAATTGCATTTGCTTAAAAGTTTCTAAAGCCTTTTCAGAAAATCCATTTTGTGCATATCCTGCAATCATTGCAGTCCATGAGACCACATTTCTTTGAGGCATTCTGTTAAACAGTTTACATGCCTTGTCTATGCTTCCACATTTTGCATACATGTCTACCAGAGCAGTTGCAACTATAACATCTGACAAAATTCCAATGTCCTTTATGCTTTGATGGATGTCCATACCCTGTTTCAAATCTCCCATTTTGGCACAGGCGGGGAGGATGCTAGCAAAGGTTGTGGAGTTTGGCTTTACCCCTACCAATTGCATTTGCTTGAAAGCTTCTAAAGCCTTTTCAACAAATCCATTCTGTGCATACCCTGCAATCATTGCATTCCATGAGAAAACATTTCTTTGAGGCATTCTGTCAAACAGTTCACTTGCCTTGTCTATGCTTCCACATTTTGCATACATGTCAACCAGGGCAGTTGCGACTACAACATCTGACAAAATTCCTCTATCCTTTATGCTTTGATGGATGTCCATACCCTCTTCCAAAGCTCCCATTTTGGCACAGGCAGGGAAGATGCTGGCAAAAGTGAACTGATCGGGTTGGAAACCTGTTTGTTGCATTTGGTGAAAGAGTGTGATTGCCTCGTGAGGATACCCATGTCTTCTGTACGCTGCAATAATCGTATTCCATGAGACGGTGTCTCGTTCTTTCATGTGGTCAAAGATTTTTCGAGCATCCACTAAACTTCCGCACTTGACATACATGGAAATAAGCTTATTACGAAATGTTGTGTGTGTAGCAAATGCAAATCGCCTCTGAGCGATGAAAGAGTGGACTTCTTTCCCTTGTAAAAGCGCGTTCTTGAGATTACAGGTTTGCAGTAATTGAAGATATGTGGAGTAGTCTTCGGGGGGATTGTGTGTAGTAAGCAGAATGTGCAGCGCCTCCTTCGACATAATGCTGTGAGATTGAGATTAGTAGTGGATGACAATAGCATTTTATGATTGTAATTGGAGAGTGGAAAATGTTCAGTGTTATTCTGTCTACGTCTACCACAGAGATGATGACATTGCCAGTGGTAAGCCTGGGAGAATTTTCACTTACAGGTTTTTAATCCCTTTGAAAGTAAGTTTCAATGCCAATTTTCTCAATAATGTAGATTGTATGTACACGCCTATCTACATTATATCAAAATTAAAAATGAAGTATATAGATATTTGAAAAGAGAGGAATGATCTTCATGTTTAATTCAAGTTAATTCAATGTAATGAATGTACAAAAGTAAATATTAACCTAGATAATCAATTAATGGAGTGGAGTTAAATAGATTATTCACATTTGCATTTGTTATGTTTAGAAAGGAAATAAAAAAGATAGGATGTTTAGTTTTATGATTGAAGAATGAATGTCAAATGGATAAGATTCTAAAGTCAATGTGCACCCCAATTTAGAAATGTTTGTGATGGTATTATGTATGCATCGAAATCAGAATATTCTTATTTTCTTTGCTTTAGGTCAACTTCACCAATCAAAGTTAGGTTCACAGCTACCAACTAGACCTATACTTGCAAACTTGACCTTTGATATCTTTTAATTTGTATCCTTTGTGTGATTTGGGAATTAATTAGAGCTTTCCTTGTAAGACCTATGGGTTGGCAATGTTGACAAATACCTTTGCTAAATTGTTATATGACTAAAGCTGTGAGGGTATTGTGTCTCAATCAACCCGTTAATAGCACCAAGATCAAACATAACACTCTTCATATATGCATATGCTTGTGTGCAAACCTAGATTCCTTTTAGAGATCTAATTGAAGTGTGAACATTCAACTAATATGTTATATAGTTCTTCAATATTCCATAGTTTTGGAATGAATGCAATAAATATCTTTAAATACTAGCACATGACATCAATTCGCAAAATGTGTGTTAGTTGGCCTTGGGGGGAAAGGTAAAGGGGGTCGGATAAATTCACATCATAGCAATTCATCAATCTAGTCATTATGTGGGATCCACACTAACTTTGGTTGTAAATGGGAACTACTATATCCTTTCATTCACTAACTTATCTACAAATTTATCGCTTTCCCTAAAGCAATGTTTAGTTGGTAGGAATTGAAACTCATTCTTTAACATCATCACTTCTTCTAGAATGTAGTTTAACTTCCAATTATTAACTTACCCTTTAATATAGCCGTTGATAACTCCCTATGAGCCTCCTTTTTACTTCTAAGCACTTATAACCAACCCTTTAGCCGTCTCCATATATTCTAATAAAGCTAAAAATCACGCTTCATTATTTGTCTTGTTCCCTAAAAAAAAGGAACCACCCTTGATAAACTTCCCATTCTCATCTATCAATACCACACCTACACTTGCCAACCTAGGATTCCCCCTAGCTTCTCCATCAAAATTTAGTTTCAAATTGCCCTCCTTAGGTGGTCTCCATGTGCTATTTGTTATTTCATTTTTTTCTATTAACCCTTTAGTGGGGACATTTAGTATAAGTGTTATTCCATAACTAATCTAAGTATTAGTTTAGTATTTCAAGTTTTAGTTGCCATTCCATTGATGTCCTCAATGTGTCTAATTTCAAGATTTGAGCAACATTTTATTGATTCATTTAAAAGTATCATTCTCTCTATGTTGATCATTAAGGAAAAACATATTATAAACTACCATAAGAATTCTGATATTAAAGTGTATTATAAATTAAACTTGTTTAGATTTAAATTATGTCCATTGTAATTTTAGTCACATAATAAAACTATCATTTCTTATCCTTAGAATTTATCCTACTAATACCTAACATCATTGTTGTAAATTTTATTTTTCCATGTTCTACTTCAACAATATTTCAAGTCAATTCAACAATATAGAAGCTATATACAAACTTATTTTTCCAAGGTAAGTATGAAATAGTATTTACATACATCATTTAGAACTCGAGTTCTTGTCCAACACCATAATTTAAATATTACATGCTTAAAAAGGAGAACAAATTTAACAAGATCTCCATGTGTGAATCATAACAATATGAGTCTTCATACTCCACCTAGAAAATCTAGATGATAGATAGGAGTGGGTAAGATGAGCCCATCCATGGTGGCCCTATCAACCCCATGAATCAACAAGAAGGTAGAATGATGACATTATAGTGAACTAAATGTGAGGATGGAAATAGGTTAACACAAACATATAAACCACAATCGTATACAATAATTACAAAACACATAAGGCTTATAAAGAACCAATCATATCCAAACACTTAAGATATAATTACATACAACCTTACATTAAAGTGGCATCCAAGTTATTGTGGTGTACTCATTACATGTTATCATATACACCTATGTCCAGCATGCAACCAAAACTCAATACAACACAACTTGATTACAACATTGAAATAAAGTAAGGTATGTGGAAACACTTCCTACACTAAACTTCTAAGGAGAGTGTTGTGCAAATTCTAATCTTTTATCAATTATAGAAAGTAGAAACACATATGAACATAAAATAAACAATATACCAAACACAGGTATATGTGGGAAAAAGCCCTTTTGGGAGAAAAAACCCACACTCCAAAGTAGCTCAATGTATTATTCAGTAAACAACATAGTTACAATACACTTGCAAAAAAAGCCTTCACAAGACTACAATACCTACAAAACTCACACTATCTAACATCCATCTCAAGCACCCAATAAATAGGAGATACAATACATAAAATTGTCAAATGGTAATATAAAACCATGAACTAAAACCACCCAAAATAGTGGCACCCAAATCCTTAGATAGAAATCCAACACCCAAATTCCAAGATGAGTTCACAAGCTAAAAATAACACATTCCTTCCACCTGTCATAACCTCATTATAATTCACTCACCAAATTGGGTAGTCTATTTTGGTTCTATTATCCCCATCCAAAGATGCCTTATGGCATGCTTGTCAACAAGTGTAACTCCCCTCTACAACTCTTTTATCTATTGATATTTTTAAAATTTCAAATGTAGGAGGCACAACTTCTGAAGGCCATAACTTTTGATTTGGGAGGTCGATTGGGCCCTTTTTTTTCAAATTGTAGATCTCAAGGAGATCCACATGACAGGTGTGTATGCTAGAAATAGGAAAGCAAATAAGAAACATAGTGATCCTATTCCAATGCCTACATAACTCAAGAAATAATCAAAGTGCACAATAATCAAATTCAAAGCGAACAATAATAAAAGTTACCACGCAACGATGTATATTCCTTGTTGTGTTGATATGTGGATTGTTCAAAAGACTAAAGCATAACCTTGATTGCAATGGCGTGGATGGAAGCTCAATTCAATGGCATAAATTTGCATAAATTGAAGTCCCCTTATTTGGTTTGGAGAAAGCTTTATTTATAGATTTTTGATGATGGAGAGATAAGGATTTGATTTTTCTTTATTTGATTATGTGAGTTAAAAAGAGGAAATAAATCAAGAAAAAGATAAGATTTCAAAGTAGAGAAGGATTCAATTTTTGTTTTAAAAGGAAATAAATCAAGAAGAAGATAAGATGAGATATGAGAGGATAATTGATAATATTATCTAATTAATTTAATTAATTATTTGCACATGAGTTAGAAATGGAAAGGAATCAAGAAGATAAGATGTAAATTTATTAGTTATATAAATATTTGATTTATTTAATTAATGTTGGAATGTGATTTAATTACTTAATTAATTATAAATTATTTAATTAACATTAGAAAAATGAAAGGATTAGTTAAATAATTGTAAATTATTTAATTAATACTAGGAAGTGGAAAATTTAACTTAATTAAATAATTAGGTATTATTTAATTAATGTGAAAGTATAGAAAATGAATACTTAAGTTGGGAAGTGAGGTGAATTTTAGATGTCTACATTTTGCCCCTCTTTGAGATGGTGTTGTGAAATAACATCATTTCAAAGAAGTTTAAAACATAGTGTTGTGTTGGATAGAAGAAGACCTTGGTTTAAAAGAATATGTGTTAGCAAGAAATGTAGAGGAGATACCGGTCTAGATATCTGGTCCCCAGTGAAGTCTTTGTAGTCAGTTTATACCCCGGTCAAGTAGCTAGAGATTGATAGCAAAACATGAAGAATAATAAAACAAAGATCACATACACATTAAAGTAAGACAACACAGAATTACCTAGTACTGGCAACTCTCCATATATATATATAGTCATCAAATACATACATCATTTATCCATCCTCTGGTAGGTCTAAGTCTCTACCTCAACAGTTACAATCACGACTTCTATGTCATTAGTACATCACATATATCCTCTATCATACTTCTATTCTCCTCTATCTTATCATCTTATTCTATATCTATATATACACTATATGTATTACATATAGGGATGTGTTTCCAGTCGGCTCCGACCTCCGCATAGTGTGTAGTCTCCTCCGGTCAGCTCTCCTTTATGATATGTACCCTACTAACATAAGACATGTTATTACTCTCTGCCAAGTTTGTGTACCATGTTTCATCTTCTTCATTAGCAAATTCTCTTTCCCTCTAGAATTTATGTGAAAGAGAGTCTGGTGTTTCATGGTCATCCCATTCTCTGCATAATCCACAATATACTGAATTAATTTTTTTTGTTGTTTTTTTATATCTGATTTTATTATGGCAACTTGTCTTTCACCTTTCATCCTAGGATGTTCATTTCTCAAGTGTCCTTATCTTGTACAGTATGAGCACCAAATATTGGGTCTTTGCTTCTATGTATTCTCTTCCTGCTTAGCCAAGATCTCTTGCCTCAGCTTTAACTACTCCAATTCTAGGTTTTCTTTCATCTTCTCTTGTCTACACCAAGATTGAGACTCTATTTGATAGGCTTGTGTCACTACTTATGCATATGTCTCAAATATTCTTCCATCCAGGGCTGACCTTATTTCAGGGCTTATTCTAGAAATAAAGCATTCTATCTTTTGCTTCTCAATCAGTGGTTCCTCCAACTTTTTGGTTGTCTCCTTGAATCTTCTATCAAAGTCCTTTATTGATTCCTTATCTAACTGCATCAAATCTCTCATCTTAGTTACCCCTTTTGTCAGAATACTGGAACTCCAAAATTCTCCAAAAATAGCTTCTTGATCTCATCCCAATCCTTGTCATTGTTCATACATGTCTTCCTATACCACTTCAATGCTTCATTCTGCAAGGTGCCTATGAAGTCAAACAACTTGATTTCATCTCTTATTACTCCCTTCTAGTTCTGAATAAACTCCAAAACAAAAATGTGCTCTGCTACTTCAGTAGTGTCCTTCCCAAAGATTGGTAACTTGATAGAGATATCCATGATTGGTTTTCTCAATGTCTCTAATACTCTGCGGTAGTTTTCCTCTAGTTAGGCTATCTTCTATCAACTCACTTTCCTTCTCTTCCCTTATCTCTCTGTAATCGGATATCAAAGTACTCTTCTCCTAAAACCTCTACGAAATACTCCAGATCTCTTTTATCCTCTACTTCCTTATTTGCTTGACTATCTTCCTTCTCAACTAAAATTTTCTTGAATTTATATGGCACTTAGGGTGACTCATGGTCCAGGGGTTGTGTCTCTTCATAAGGTCTCTTCAAATTAGGGGATTCTCTTTTCTTTGTGAACGACACCATGTCGGCATCCAATGATGATTCAAATAACCTTCCAAAACCCTCAAAACTCCTCTCATTGTTTACCTCATCTTCTCCTCCTTCTCTTATCTCCTTTATGCTTTAGCAAATTAGCTCCTCCATATATTC
Organism: Cunninghamia lanceolata; assembly: GCA_027924645.1. Classification (NCBI taxonomy): domain Eukaryota; kingdom Viridiplantae; phylum Streptophyta; class Pinopsida; order Cupressales; family Cupressaceae; genus Cunninghamia; species Cunninghamia lanceolata. Next base: position 19,752,308 of record BSBN01000547.1, read on the forward strand.
CTCATCCATCTTCAAAATCTCCAATTTTAACTCATATGTTCTGGTAGTCTATGACATAAACCCTAGTTTACCTATTTCTTCTCTTTCCCTTTTGCATTCTTCTCTGGCAACACCCACCATGGCATGCTCTGCGACATTCCCATTCCACACTCTATCTCTTCTCCTTATGACCTCCTTTCTTTGGCAGCACTCATATTGTCTCACTCAGTAGCATCCTCCATGACACACTTGTATTTTTCTTCCCTTCCGGTAGCAACCTCCATGGCGTGCTCCTTGAGTTCTTCCTCTTTTTCTTCCACAACTTCTATTTTCTTTCCTTTCTCTATCTCTTTTACCCTTTCCATCCTTCTGTAGTAACATTCTTGTCATTCTTGAGTTTTCTTCAATCTCTCCTCTATGATTATCTCCATACTGATTTTGATTTCTGTGTCGATCTCTCTTTTCCTCTGCTTCTTCCCTTTTGCCATGGGTTTTATTGATTTGGTGTTTCATTAGTCCTCTCATATCCCATGGAATCCTTATTTGAAGAGTCAAATCATTTGAAATATCTTTACAGATCCTACCCCTTTCCACTTGCCATCCCCTTAAGTGTTTGCCCCCTCTCACAGAGGTAGAAACTTAAGGAGATTTGAATTTCTTTGCAACTTGAAAATTTTCTCTGCCAACCTTGCCTTCTCTCCTTTGCGGAACTCTATGCTAATTCTTAGATGTTGAGCCCTTCCAATATTTAACTACCTTCTTCCAGGGTCCCGGCAACATAACCAAATGTTAGCAAGAAATGTAGAGGAGATACTAGTCTAGAGATCCAGTCCCTAGTCAAGTCTTTGTAGTTAGTTTATACCCCAGTCAAGTAGCTAGAGATTGATAGCAAAACATGAACAATAACAAAACAAAGCATCACATACACATTAAAGTAAGGCAACACAGAATTACCCAGTACAAGCAACTCTCCATATATATATATATATTAACAATCATCAAATCAAATGCATACATCATCTATCCATCCTCTAGTAGGTCTAAGTCTCTGCCTCAATAGTTACAATCATGACTTCTATGTCATTCTTACATCAGAATATATCATCTATCATACTCCTATTCTCCTCTATCTTATCATCCTATTATATATATATATATATATATATATATATATATATATATATATATGTATTACATATAGGGATGTGTTTCCAATCGGCTCTAGCCTCCACATAGTGTGTAGTCTCCTCCAATCGGCCCTCCTTTATGCTTTGTACCCTGCTAACAATATGATTGGATTAGAGATGGTGATGCCCTAGTCACTCGAAGCGAGGGTGACAAGGAAAGATAATGGTAATTTAATGAATAAGATGAATGATGTTGATGCCCCCTCGAGAGGACAGGTGTGTTTAAGGAATATAAGTGTGCTCTCAGAATGAAAGGAGAGGAATTTGTTAAGAGAGAGATTTAGAATAAGATGAAAAATTTAGATGAAAGATGGAAAAATGTTGGAAATGGATGCAGTGATGTAGTATGATAGAAGAAGCTATGTAGGATGTAGAAGAATAGAATAATTGATCAAACTGTGAAAGCTATATATATTTATTAGGATGTATGGGTGAGATGGATGGGATGATTTGCTTTAGGTTATTCTTGAAAAATATAAAGAGCAATCCTTATTTTGATATAGCAATGGATGTTATGCACCAGGGTATATAAGACAAAGGTGACGAGGCATCCAATGCATAGGACAAACACAAAAAAAGATAAAGGTCACAAACAACCCTATACCAGATAGCACCATGATATTGAAGACCATGATACTGTTGTGGTAGGTAGGTTACAAGGACCAATGCAGATGCAAGAAAAAATATGCATGATAAAACATGGCAAGATAAAAGATAATGCTAATAAATGATAAGACAAATGCAAGATAAATTGATAACACACACAAGCCAGCAAGCATGCATGCACAAATGATTCAAAAACAAATAAGGTGATTGCCCCTACCAAGTTGAAAACCAAGGATTGATTAGATTGATTGAGGATAATGTTGTCATTGTCGGAAACGATATATCCTTAGAACAACACAAAGATGTGGGAACAATATATCACATTGATAATAATTGGATAAGGATAGTGTTGTCATTGCAGGGAACAATATATCCCTAGAACAACACAAGGATGCAGGAATGATATATCCCAAGATGATGATTGGATAAATGATCGATCGGTTGGTTTGACAACAAGGTTGGGAACAAAAATAAAAGAATGCTTTTTGGTGATTGGCTAGATTACTCAACTAGATTGATATGGATTCAAGATGACTTGCATTTAGATTTATTTCTTGGATTTTCATAATGTTACATTTTTTGGGGGATTTTTTGGATGTTTTGATTTTTTTGGATTTGTTGGATGTTTGAATTTTTTTGGATTTGTTGGATGTTTTGATTTTTTGGATTTTTAGAATGTTTTGATATTTTTGGATGTTTTGGATGTTTGGATGTTTTTTGGATTTTTTGGTGATATTGGATGACAGTTAGATAGCCTTAGTGCTAGATACCAATGACAAGGGAACATCATGGATAAGTAGGATGGGTCATAATGGATAATGTAGGAGTACAATTAACACTAAGAGGGGGGGTGAATCAGTGTTAATATAATAATTCAATTTTCTCACCTTTTACAAATTGTCAATGAATTTTATTATGAACAAAGATCAAATATTAACTTCATAATCATCAAATTGTTAAACATCAATCATTAATGTAGAGAAACAACACAAGAAGTTTAACTCAAAGATATACCGAGTGGAAAAGCCTCCAGGGGTAGAAAAACCACTCAAACTGCCTCACTGGCTTAAATGAAAAACATCAAGTTTACAAATGTCTCACTGACATATACAGAGGTCTCACTGACCACAAGCCTCACTGGCATAATAAGGTTTCACTGCACTGGTATATGAAGGTCTCACTGACCACAAGCCTCACTGGCATATGAAGGTCTCACTGACCACAAGCCTCATTGGTAGAAACAATTACCATCATCAAAACATCAAACTTTGTGTGCAAGACATGATTGCCATACAATCTAATTTGCACCATTTCAAACATGTCTTCTCAATCCAATCTAAATGTCAATCTCATGATCTCTACACAATCAAATCATCTATGTCTTCATACTTGGTGTGATTCAACTTGTAAATTCTCTACATAATATCTTCATCCTTGTTTGAAAAATAATCTCATATATCTCTCAAATTATGATTCATCTATTTCTTCACAAAAATCATTGTGCAACGTTAGTTCACACATACATTCATCTATGTTTTCTTTTTAAGAAAATATTCATAAAATTATCTTCATCATTGCATGTTGATTTGCAATTCAACTTAACCATCAATCCACCTATGAAGCCAATAAATATGAGATGACTTTCCAAATTTTGTATAATCATTTTCATCTTCTCTTAATGAAGAACCTGCAAACAAAAAAACTTTTCACCTTCTCTCTACAATTTTTCTTCTAAAAAAAAATCAAAAACCTTTCATCTGCAAGAAAATCATATCATTTCATCTTCCTCAGTCTGATTCATTTTTACCAAAAAAAACTTTTCAATATCAATAAATCATCTTCAATAAAAATAATTCATCTGCCTTTGTAATAAAATCTCTTTCAAAAAAAATGGATCCTCTTCTCAAAAAAAAATCTTCAATCAAAATTCTCTTAATGCTTCTGCCCTCTCATCCTCTTCTTACAAAAGCTTATCACAAAAAAGCTTCTTACATAGAAACTCCTTAGACACAATTAAAACTCCTCTTTACATAGAAATTTCCTTATTAAAAAAAACTTCCTTCATAATAGCTCCTCGATCACTGAAGCATCCTTTAAAATAGAAGGGAATCTCCTTAAAAATTGCTTTTAAAAATTCTTCAAAAAAACAAGCTCCAAATATACATTGAACTCCTTATAAAGCGTTTGATATTCAACGTTCTTTTATTAAGACATTCGAATGTATATAACCTATGATGCCTTTTTCAATTTATAAAAACAAGGTCTCCATAAAAGCATTCGATGGCCCCACAAAGCATTCAATGCTTTTCTTAACAAATCAAGACCTTCACCTTTTTTTTTCGAGCTGCATAAGACTTCAAAAAAGGATATTCGATGGCTTTGAAAAACAATTAAAGAACTTAAAAGAAAACTATTGGTGCCTATAAGACCGCTCACCAAACCACCGATAAAGTAGGTTGAAGATATAAAGAGGGTCGATTACATATGATTTCACAACCCTTCAACCGGTCACTTTAAGTGACTTAACCTGCTATAAGAAGTCAACAAACTATTATAACATAAAGTGCACATTATATTCAATGGTCTAGGAAAAGAAATAAACTCTTAGGTTTCAAAGCATAATTAGGATTAAGTAGATGAATTTAGAGATTTAAGACCCTGATCTTATGACTTCTAACATCTGCATCATGAACCTACATCTGCATATGCATTTGATCAAAAACACCTGTATCAGAATTGTGAAAAATGCTGATATAGATATCATATCATCCTCTCTGTCATGCATTTGAAACCCCTTTGTAAAATCCAAACATCATGAACACCTATCAAAGCTTACTCAACTCAACCATGAACAAGGCATAAATGATGAACAAGTCTGATAAGGTATGATAAAGCATGAATGTTATGATGAGGCATGAATACCCTTCACATTATCATGTAAGATCAACCTGAGATAACCAAGAAGCTAACTATGAAGAGTAAGATAACAACCTGATTGTCATGAACATCAAGAACATCTATACCAATGTCAACACCCACATGAAGAACACAATGCAAATCTGTTAATCATAAATGATACCTTTTATGCATTTGCAAGACATCAAATCATGAATATGTTCAACCATCGATTCAACCAAAATTTCAAATCTATTTTTTTCTCTCTGTTTTGATGGACAACCTATGAACAATATGGCTACATAAAACACACCTTGTTAATCAATCTTGCATAAAAAGACACATTCATTGGTTGCATTAACATTGATTTACAAATGTTCTTGTTCAACCTTCATGGAGATGAGTATGTATCACTAGATGAATCAAAACCATGACACCCTGATGAGATAAAGATCAATATATATCATGCAATATGTTCCAACACTTCAACCAATACACCACATCATACTCAACTTGTCAACAATGTCAAATCATAACATTTCATAATACCTCCTCCTGATTGTAACTTTGTCATGCTGTGAAGATCAAGAATATAAGTCCAACATAAACAAGTCCTCTTGTGAGCACAAAAACATAACACATTGCACCATGACATCATCCTGCAAACAATATCAAGACATCTTAATCAAGCACATTCTTGATGAACCTTTTTGACATCAATGACAACCTGTTTCATCAATCTTCCCCTTTGTCATTGATGGCAAAACTCCATAAAGCATTCTTTCTTTCTCCCCCTTTCTGAAATCTGATAACAAAGACTTAAATCTATTTGCTTCCCCTGTGTTGAAGTACACAAACAAACCACTGCACAAAAATATCACTAGCAATCACTGACAAGAATAACCATCACTAACCATTGTCCTGATAGAATGAAACATGTATGTCAACAAAATACCACTTCTTGAAACAACACCAAGATGAAAAATTGACATATCTCTGCTACCAAATACTAACTTCTTGAACATTATGCAAAGAAATCATAAACACATCAATACTCTTGATGAATAATATTGCAGGCAAAAAATCATGAAGACTCCTCAACACACAGTTCCCAACACAAGATGACATGATGACCACTTTTGATAAGACCTTTTCAAATCTTCCATGATAGTGATAACTCAATCCTCTGATTAACTCATGAACTTGAAGAAAAACAAGGCACCACCATCAATTTCATAAGCATCTCTAGATGTCATAGCTTGAAACACATACCTAATACCACTTCAAAACTAGAATCACACAATTTGAACATACCTCCCTAAAACATATTAATGATGAGAACCATCAAAGAAACATGTCAGATTATCACATCAAGAACACTTCCATATAAGCATAACTTGACATCCCTAAGCACACTCAAACCAATCTTCATTAACAAGTTCTTCCTGTAACAACACTTTTCACAAATCAAATGCAGAGATAAGTGCTATGAATTGAATTTTTCATTTTCAGCCACCTTAGCCAACACATGCTAATATCAGATAAGAGCTTTTTGGAAACATCTTAATCTCTTTGGCATGACAACAAATACTTCACAATATCAAGATCCCATTGAACTGTAACATTATACCAACTCAACCAAGTTATTCAATATCATCAAACTCTTTGAGCATTGAACTTCTGAACATTATTTCAACATCTTGTTTGCATACAGAACCAAAGATCACATGTATCACTAAAAAAGCACTAAAGATCAACATAGTTAGCAATACCATCATAAATTTTATTTCAAGAATCAACATGACAAGATCACCATCTCCTCCTAAAACTTCTTGGGGATAAATGATAAGACAAGAACAACTCCCCCTTACATCATGCTATCTATTATTCAACTGATGATGTAACTTGTGCAAGATGTACAAGTTTAGGATTTGTATTCTTGTGACTTTGTTTCTGCTTCCACACTTTTACAATTTCTTTCTTTCTCCAAACCTTTATACCTTCTTTTATTTTCAACATTTTCAAATCATGTGATGCTTTCTTACAACTGTGTGCTTTATGACCAAGAGAGTTGCAATTATAACAAATTATGTTACAATTATAATCAAGTGACTGATAGTACCTTTTTGACATTCCTTGAGCATTTATGTTATGCTTCCATGCAGGATCATACCTTCCATTTATTTTGTAGTTTCTTTGTATGTGACCAATATTATTGCACTTGTAACAAACAATATCAGTATTCCTTCTACAATCAATTGCTTTGTGTCCAAAATGATTACAAGTATAACAATAACCATTAAATGAATTGTTATACCTGTACATGTATGCTTGTTTTACTAGAGCAGTTCTTCTAAAATTTCTTCTTCTTTGATTATACATTTTGCCTTTAGGAGCAGCAGTATGATAATTCAAATCAATTTTCTTTTTGGGAGTCTCTTTGACTTTAGAACACTCTCCTTCTTCAAAACCAAGTCCAGTAGTGTCTCCATATAGTTTTTGTTTACCAAGCATCTCATGTAGCTTGCTTGTACTTTCTTCAAACTCCTTATACATCTTAGATAAAGCCTTGAAATCATCATACTCTTTTCTCATATTGATAATATCACCTTCTAATTTCATATTTTCAATCCTTCTAACTTCAAGGTCAGATTTTGAAACATCTACTATCCTCTTAGCTTCCTCAACGTCTATCTTCACACTGATAATCAAATTGTCTGAGTTATCAATTTGTGTTCTTAAATTTGCAATCTGAAAACTTGCCTCTTGAAGATTAGAGAGTGCTTTGTCTTTGAAGTCTCTTTAATGTTGTAGCTGCAACATTAATTTTTGGTTCTCCTTCTTATAATTCTTGAGTTCACTCAGAGCATATATGAGCTCTCCTTCCATATCAATCTCACAATCTTGTTCATCATATTCATTATCATCATCACTTGTGATGTGAGCTTCTTCTGAAAGAGATTGGACCACAAATCCTTCAAGTGAATGTCTTCTATCACAACTACTTTCTTCACACACTAGGCTATCCTCTTCTTTATCACCACCTTGATAAATTCTTCTTAATTCTTTCTAGACATCCTGAGCTGTTACACAGTGCATAACCTTACAAGAAATGTCATTAGATAGAGTAGATAATATGGCCTTCTTTGCAACATGATTACATTCAAGAGCTTATTTGTCATTTGTAGTAACACAATACCCATTCTCAACTAACATCAAAACATCATATCCTAAAGAGGATAAATAAATCCGCATTCTTATACACCAAACTAAAAAATCTGAACCATCAAAAAGAGGAACTCCTGAAAACTCTTTCTCTATTTTAATAACTGATTCAAATTGTAAATCTTCTTTATCAACTGATTGAACATCAACATCTAAATTTGATATGGATGATGTCTTTTGTGTCTTTTGACCAAAATGAAGCTTGACATTTCTCATGCTCTTATTTCTTCTGTACTTACCCATTGAACTCCACACACAGGACCTACCCAAGCCAATTAAGCTTCAAAAGGGAACCTATGCTCTGATACCAATTGTAGGAGTACAATTAACACTGAGATGGGGGGTGAATCGGTGTTAAAATAATAATTCAATTTTCTCACCTTTTACAAATTGTCAATGAAATTTATTATGAACAGAGATCAAATATTAACTTCACAATCATCAAATTGTTAAACATCAATCATTAATGTAGAGAAACAACACAAGAAGTTTAACTCAAAGATATAACGAGTGGAAAACCCTCCAATGGTAGAAAAACCACTCAAACTGCCTCACTGGCTTAAATGAAAAACATCAAGTTTACAAATGTCTCACTGACATATATAAAGGTCTCACTGACCACAAGCCTCACTGGCATAATAAGGTCTCACTACACTGGTATATGAAGGTCTCACTAACCCCAAGCTTCACTGGAATATGAAGGTCTCACTGACCACAAGCCTCATTGGTAGAAACAATTACCATCATCAAAACATCAAACTTTGTGTGCAAGACATGATTGCCATACAATCTAATTTGCACCATTTCAAACATGTCTTCTCAATCCAATCTGAATATCAATCTCATGATCTCTACACAATCAAATCATCTGTGTCTTCATACTTGGTGTGATTCAACTTGTAAATTCTCTGCATAATATCTTCATCCTTGTTTGAAAAATAATCTCATATATCTCTCAAATTATGATTCATCTATTTCTTCACAAAAATCATTGCATGTTAGTTCACACATACATTCATCTATGTTTTCTTTTTAAGAAAATTTTCATAAAATTATCTTCATCATTGCATGTTGATTTGCAATTCAACTTAACCATCAATCCACCTGTGAAGCCAATTAATATGAGATGACTTTCCACATTTTGTATAATCATTTTCATCTTCTCTTAATGAAGAACCTACAAACAAAAAAACTTTTCACCTTCTCTCTACAATTTTTCTTCTTCTAAAAAAAAATCAAAAACCTTTCATCTGCAAGAAAATCATATCATTTCATCTTCCTCAATCTGATTCATTTTTACCAAAAAAAACTTTTCAATATCAATAAATCATCTTCAATAAAAATAATTCATCTGCCTTTGTAATAAAATCTCTTTCAAAAAAAATGGATCCTCTTCTCAAAAAAAAATCTTCAATCAAAATTCTCTTAATGCTTCTGCCCTCTCATCCTCTTCTTACAAAAGCTTATCACAAAAAAGCTTTTTACATAGAAACTCCTTAGACACAATTAAAACTCCTCTTTACATAGAAATTTCCTTATTAAAAAAAACTTCCTTCATAATAGCTCCTCGATCACTGAAGCATCCTTTAAAATAGAAGGGAATCTCCTTAAAAATTGCTTTAAAAAATTCTTCAAAAAAACAAGCTCCAAATATACATTGAACTCCTTATAAAGCGTTTGATATTCAACATTCTTTTATTAAGACATTCGAATGTATATAACCTATGATGCCTTTTTCAATTTATAAAAACAAGGTCTCCATAAAAGCATTCGATGGCCCCACAAAGCATTCAATGCTTTTCTTAACAAATCAAGACCTTCACCTTTTTTTTTCGAGCTGCATAAGACTTCAAAAAAGGATATTCGATGGCTTTGAAAAACAATTAAAGAACTTAAAAGAAAACTATTGGCACCTATAAGACTGCTCACCAAACCACCGACAGAGTAGGTTGAAGATATAAAGAGGGCCAATTACATATGATTTCACAACGCTTCAATCAGTCACTTTAAGTGACTTAACCTGCTATAAGAAGTCAACAACCTGTTATAACATAAAGTGCACATTTTATTCAATGGTCTAGGAAAAGAAATAAACTCTTAGGTTTCAAAGCATAATTAGGATTAAGTAGATGAATTTAGAGATTTAAGACCCTGATCTTATGACTTCTAACATCTGCATCATGAACCTACATCTGCATCTGCATTTGATCAAAAGCACCTGTATCGGAATTGTGAAAAATGTTGATAGAGATATCATATCATCCTCTCTGTCTTGCATTTGAAACCCCTTTGTAAACTCCAAACATCATGAACACCTATCAAAGCTTACTCAACTCAACCATGAACAAGTCATAAATGATGAACAAGTCTGATAAGGTATGATAAAGCATGAATGTTATGATGAGGCATGAATACCCTTCACATTATCATGTAAGATCAACCTGAGATAACCAAGAAGCTAACTCTGAAGAGTAAGATAACAAAAACTTGATTGTCATGAACATCAAGAACATCTATACCAATGTCAACACCCACATGAAGAATACAATGCAAATCTGTTAATCATAAATGATACCTTTTATGCATTTGCAAGACATCAAATCATCAATATGTTCAACCATCGATTCAACCAAAATTTCAAATCTACTTTCTTCTCTCTGTTTTGATGGACAACCTGTGAACAATATGGCTACATAAAACAAACCTTGTTAATCAATCTTGCATAACAAGACACATTCATTGGCTGCATTATCATTGATTTACAAATGTTCTAGTTCAACCTTCATGGAGATGAGTATGTATCACTAGATGAATCAAAACCATGACACCCTAATGAGATAAAGATCAATATATATCACGCAAGATGTTCCAACACTTCAACCAATACACCACATCATACTCAACCTGTCAACAATGTCAAATCATAACATTTCATCAGACCTCCTGGTGGTGCCTGCATAAAGATTCAGGTTTCAGACTTTCATTTGTAGGCACCTTTCATAAAAATCCAAAACTTCTAAGTCCCTCGACCTCATTTTATGCATATCGGGCTTTGAAAAGTGCAAAAAATAGTTGTATGCATGCATCTTTGTATATATAAGGCCATTTGTATATACATGCGGGTTCAAATGTACATTCAGACATACAAGGTAGTTTGTATGTTCAATCGGCCTTCCAAAATGGTGAAAAATCAGTTATATGCATTCTTGTATGCATATCAAGCTTAAAAAGGGTGCATATACATTGAGGAATCTATCATAGATTCTAGGAATATTCCCTGCTTGTATATCGGGTTGCATGTATATTTTGTGTTGTATGTTTGACATACAACGACTAGATGCAAAGGAAAACATGCAAAGAAGATATACATTGGCGGCATACAAGCGAAACATACAAGGGTCAATGTACATCGAGACAGATGCAATGGTGAATGTATGTCTGACATACATTGGGAATGTACATTGCAGATATACAAAGGGAGCGCATATACATTTGCTACAGTGCAAATTTACAAGGGGCCTTGTATATTCGGCAACATATAAGGTAGCAGAGATACATGTGGTGGGGTCTGCCTCACATACAAGGCGGAATGTATATGCAGTATACATTCTCTATATGCAAAGAAGAAATGTGCAAGGGTCGACATGCAAAGTCGAATGTATGTCTGATATACAAGAGGAAATATACAAATGAACAGATGCAAGCCGAACCTAACTTAAAAGTCAAATATGGCAAATTCAGTGCTGGCATCCGCGGCTTGCATGTATATTGTGTATTGTATATGCCGATATACAATTTGAAGTGCAATGAGTTAGGTAAAATCTAGACCCGATGGAGATTTCAAGCTGCTTCACAAACATTTGAGGTCTGTAGCTTGCATGTATATGACGTTTGTATATGCCGATGTACAAAGGGATGAGATACAAGGCCCAGATTTGAAAACTGGCCCAATCTGTTTCATAAAATTTGAAATCCGTGGCATGTATATTGCATTGTATGTATGTAATATACAAAATGGAAAGATGCAAAAGGAGATACAAGCCGAACTCGAGTAGAATTTTGATTTGTTCTATACAGATTTGGGGTCCGCCTTGTATGTTAAATAGTTGTATGTATATGCATTGGCATATACAAAGGATTTGAAAGGCAGGAAAGTGGGCAGTTGTATATGCATTTGAATATGCATATACAAGGCGAAAAGGGGCAAAAGTAGCAGAATAGGCAAAATGAGGGTCAGCGATGGGAAGAGCCAGTGAAGCAAAAGGCATCTGCATGGCATATTTCCATTGGTTGATGACTAGTCAACATGATTTTGAGCCGTAGATCTCAGTGGAAGGAGGGAAAATTGACGGCCCTGATTCAAATTTTCAACAGGGGTAGAATTTCTGTATGTTGTAGCTGCATTTCAAGTAGAAGGAACTTTAGGGACACACTACTACAAATTTTGAGGGGAGACTACGGGCTGCTGATCCATTAATGATGATTTGCAGAGGCATAGGTCAAGGATTGACAGGCTACCTACTAGATTTATGAGGAAAATCTGCGAGCGGTGGCACATCTCCCGAACTCACCTGTTTCTCCTTCCTGTTCTACCTGCGCTTTTAATGATTTGAGCACCATTCTGTGGTGCACTATATTTGGTAGGAATTTTGAAAATGCCTTGTAATTATTGTTGAGTACATAGTCTTTCTATAAAATGCAAACTGTGTTACTCATTGGAGGTTGTTGAAGACTTGGGCATTTTTGGGGGAAAAATAATGAAAGACAGAGCATTTTCCTAGGCTGTTTTATCTCTATTGGAGTTTATGAGTTGCATTTGAGTGCACCATGCATATATGTTCAGTTTCTTGTCATTTTATATGAAAAATGCATTATTACATGTGTTTATCTGTCTATCTCCATGTGTTGTATGCATTCTCTTCTTTTGAATCTAGTTGCTAAAGGTCTCTCAGATTCTAGGGTATGGATTTCTATATCACATGCTTAATCTTTAACTTCCATTCATAGAGTGGATTAAATTGTTTTAGGTTGAGTATGGAGAAGATTGTATGTCAGCTGGGATGTATGTAAGTAGAGACAGTTAAATACTTATCCTTGGGTGGTGTTTGTAAGGCAAACACCAGTCCTAACCCCTTAAAACTTGAATGCCAGTTGCAAGCCACTCTCTTGTATACGTCTAGTTGACTCCTTGCCCTGAGATAGGCACTGGTCTACCCCTAGATTAGTAGTTATGATCCAAAACCCCCCTGTCTTGCATCCAAACATTAAAACAAACCATTTCATAATTCTAGCCTATTAGTTGTAGGAATAGAAATAGAATCCCTGCATACTCTCATCCTCAACTAGTTAGATATGTCCAAGAGCAGTGCCAACCTTGTGATTTATCACCCAAATCTTGGTCCATACATGAGAGTATTCTACCTATTATTGTAAAGCTCAATCTTTTTGTCATTGGGCGAGTCAAGGTCAAATCTTTAGCTATAGGGATACCCTCCTTGGTGTGGCAGAACCAGAAGTGAAGGGGAGGTAGCTCACGCAACCTCCCATATCTGTTGGCCGAATCTGCGTGTGCATTGGAAATGGTAAATCCTCTACCGATTCAGACACTAACAGATTTGGCGACTCCACTAGGGAAGAGTCAAGTGTTTTAAAGGCTGGAAGACCCAGTTTCCAGTAAAGTTGTTGCAGCAATACCAAATAAAGACCGTGTGGTGCTCTGTTGGGGTGATGAATCCAAAAAACAAAAGTGCCTTGTTGATATTCTGTCATCTCTGTGAGAGGTGGCAACTCTATTGATTGAACCTATCCAAAGCTGCAACATATTTCTACGTATTCCATCTCTTCATTCAAAATGATGAGTTTGGAGCAGCAGTCCTGGTTATGCTCTCAAAGAAGACCATTTTTTATTGAAAGATATAAAGCCCTAAATTTTAAAGGAATTTGTGGTTACCCAAATGTTATTCCAAATAAGATTAGAAAATGTTTGCCAAAATATAGTGGATCAAATTCTAAATCTACAAATAAACATCTGTAATTTTTTTGTAATTTGATGGAAGATTATGAGGTAGACGCTGAAGATGTAGTAATGAGACTCTTTGTTTAGTCATTAGAGGATGATGCTAGGGTCTAGTTTTCAGACTTGCCTGTGTGTTCAGTTTCTTCATGGGTAGATTTAGAAATTGCATTCCTAGAGCAGTTTAGTGAAGGATTTGATTTAGCCTCATTGATCATACACTTCATGAATATTCAAAAGGAAGATGAGGAACTGGTTCCAGCCTTTAATCTTAGATTTATTAAGTTGCTCAAGCAGATTCCTAAATATATGAGACCCAATAATGCACTGTGCTTGACAATTTATTTGGCTGCATTTGATAAGAAAATGAGTTATTTATTGACAGATAAAGAACCAGTCACACTTCACCAGGCTTTCAGATTTGCTATGGATATTAAAAATAATTAGAAATATGGAATGCCAGTAGGTTTCATGGCTACAAGTTGTCAAAACAATTATCAAAGTGAATATATTTCAGTTCTCCCAGTGTGTTCATTGAAAGATGATTTTGTAGAGGGAAATATATTTCAGAACAGTATGTGTAGTCATGGTGTGATGCATAAACATGAAGAAAATGTTGTAGAAAATGTGGGCACATCCTATAATGATGAAGACAAAGATTGTTATTAGCCTCTAGAAAAGAAGCATGCAAGTGCAAAATGCATCTCAAATGATGAAATGAAAGATATACACGAGGTTGTTTCCTACAACAATAAGCATGTCCCAATTATTCTTGATCATTTATATGAGGTGGGTATGTAGAGCTTCAATTTGAATATAGAAAACATTGATTCAAGGGATGGCAGTGAATATGCTAGTGATTGCCAGCATTCAGATGCATGTGTGAGCTTTTCAAAGGATGAAATATATATGGATGTTGAGTATGAGTGCTTCCTTGAAGATTATGACCACCTCTACAATGCAGAGGTTGAAAAAATTACTATTGATTATCATTGCATTGGTGAAGAGGAAAATCAGGGTCGCTATTCAGATGTGAATGGACAAGTTGCAGAGGTGTACGCTTGTACAGTCGGGGATAATGTTGGTTGCAGGGGTGACTACAAAGCTTTCAGTAAAGGGTTGCATTCTGACTTCTTTGTGCCTTCTCTTGAGACATTCCAGGTGGATCTTAATGATAAAATTGTTGAGCATAATGATGATGGATATCTGAATGTTTATAAAAATAAATATGATTATGAGATGTTGCTTGTGCCTGAATATTGCTTTTTTGATACAGAGGAGCTCTTACTTTTTAAAGAAGGGCAAAATTCTGATGTGGATTCATTTTTTTCATATGAGTCTATTATTCTTCCAAGTAACATCAGTGATTCATATGATGATGACATTCTACAACTGATGATAAGGTATACTAATGAAGCTAGTTGTAGATTTGTTAAAGAAAAAGAAATGGGTAGTAGCACAAATAATTGCAAAGAGGGTTGCTGCAGGCAGTTAAATGCTTTTAGGCTTCATTTGAAGAAATCAAAAGAAAATTATATATTTGACAAAGGGAAATTCTAGTTTTTCCTTTTTGGTGGCCCTGGGCCACCAAGTAAAATTTGAAAAATGTATTTCTGATGCAGGTTGGTGCAGTGTTTGACTTTGTAGCCCAATGGACAAGCGACTGGTCTACACCCAGAGATCTATGGTTCTCGCCATGCCTGCAAGAGGCATGCGTCCCTAGACAGTGCTGGTGGTGTTGCCTACATAAACATTCAGGTTTCAAACTTTCATCTACAAGGACCTTTCTTAAGAATCCAAACATTCTAAGTCTCTCGGCCTCATTTTATGCATATCGGGCTTTGAAAAGTGCAAAAAATAGTTGTATGCATGCATCTTTGTATATACAAGGCCATTTGTATATACATGCAGGTTCAACTGTACATTCGGACATACAAGGTAGTTTGTATGTTCAATTGACCTTCAAAAATTGTGAAAAATTAGTTATATGCATTCTTGTATGCATATCGGGCTTAAAAAGGGTGCATATACATTGAATAATCTATCGTAGATTCTGGGAATATTCCATGCTTGTATATCGGGTTGCATGTATATTTTTTGTATGTTTGACATACAACGACTAGATGCAAATGAAAACATGCAAAGAAGATATTCATTGGCGGCATACAAGCGAAACATACAAGCGTCAATGTACATCGAGACAGATGCAATGGTGAATGTATGTCTGACATACATTGGGAATGTACATTGCAGATATACAAAGGGAGCGCATATACATTTGCTACAGTGCAAATATACAAGGGGCCTTATATATTCAGCAACATACAAAGTAGTAGAGATACATGTGGTGGGGTCCACCTCACATACAAGGCAGAATGCATATGTAGTATGCATTCGCTATATGCAAAGAAGAAATGTGCAAGGGTCGATATGCAAAGTCGAATGTATGTCTAATATACAAGAGGAAATATACAAATGAACAGATGCAAGCCGGACTTGACTTAAAAGTCAAATATGGCAAATTCAGCATTGGCGTCCATGGCTTGCATGTATATTGTGCATTGTATATGCCGATATGCAATTTGAAGTGCAATGAGTTAGGTAAAATCTAGATCCGATGGAGATTTCAAGCTGCTTCACAAACATTTGAGGTCCGCAGCTTGCATGTATATGACGTTTGTATATGCCAATGTACAAAGGGATGAGATACAAGGCCCAGATTTGAAAACTAGCCCAATCTGTTTCATAAAATTTGAAATCCCCAGCATGTATATTGCATTGTATGTATGTAATATACAAAATGGAAAGATGCAAAAGGTGATACAAGCCGGACCCGAGTAGAATTTTGATTTGTTCTATATAGATTTGGGGTCCGCCTTGTATGTTAAATAGTTGTATGTATATGCATTGGCATATACAAAGGATTTGAAAGGCAGGAAAGCGGGCAGTTGTATATGCATATACAAGGCGAAAAGGGGCAAAAGTGACAGAATAGGCAAAATGAGGGTCAGCAATGGGAAGAGTCAGTGAAGCAAAAGGCATCTGTGTGGCATATTTCCATTGGTTGATGACTAGTCAACATGATTTTGAGCCATAGATCTCAGTGGAAGGAGGGAAAATTGACAGCCCCGATTCAAATTTTCAGTAGGGGCAAAATTTCTGTATGTTACAGCTGCATTTCAAGCAGAAGGAACTTCAGGGACACGCTACTACAAATTTTGAGGGGAGACTACGGGCTGCTGAGCCATTAATGATGATTTGCAGAGGCATGGGTCGAGGATTGACAGGCTACCTACTAGATTTATGAGGAAAATCTACGAGCGGCGGCACATCTCCCGAACTCACCTGTTTCTCCTTCTTGTTCTGCCTACGCTTTTAATGATTTGAGCACCATTCTGTGGTGCACTATATTTGGCAGGAATTTTGAAAATGCCTTGTAATTATTGCTAAGTACACAGTCTTGTTGTAAAATGCAAACTGTGTTACTCATTGGAGGTTGTTGAAGACTTGGGCATTTTTGGGGGAAAAATAACGAAAGACAGCGTTTTCCTAGCTGTTTTATCTATGTTGGAGTTTATGAGTTGCATTTGAGTGCACCTTGCACATATGTTCAATTTCTTGTCATTTTATATGAAAAATGCATTATTGCATGTGTTTATCTGTCTATCTCCATGTGTTGTATGCATTCTCTTCTTTTGAATTTGGTTGCTAAGGGTCTCTCAGATTCTAGGGTATGGATTTCTGTATCACATGCTTAATCTTTAACTTCCATTCAAGGAGTGGATTAAATTGTTTTAGGTTGAGTATGGAGAAGATTGTATGTCAGCTGGGATGTATGTAAGTAGAGACAGTTAAATACTTATCCTTGGGTGGTGTTTGTAAGGCAAATACCAGTCTTAACCCCTTGAAACTTGAATGCCAGTTGCAAGCCACTCTCTTGTATACATCTAGTTGATTCCTTGCCCTGAGATAGGCACCGGTCTGCCCCTGGATTAGCAGTTATGATCCAAAACTGCCCTTTCTTGCATCCAAACATTAAAACAAACCATTTCATAATTCCAGCCTATTAGTTGTAGGAATAGAAATAGGATCCCTGCATACTCTCATCCTCAACCAGTTAGATATGTCCAAGAGCAGTGCCAACCTTGTGATTTATCACCCAAATCTTGGTCCATACATGAGATTATTCTGCCTATTATTGTAAAGCTCAATCTTTTTGTTATTGGGCGAGTCAAGGTCAAATATTTAGCTATAGGGATACCCCCCTTGGTGTGGCAGAACTAGAAGTGAAGGGGAGGCAGCTCGCGCAACTTCCTATATTTGTTGGCCGAATCTGCCTATGCATTGGAAATGGCAAACCCTCTACTGATTCAGTTACTAACACCTCCTCCTAATTGTAACTTTGTCATGCTGTGAAGATCAAGAATATAAGTCCAACACAAACAAGTCCTCTTGTGAACACAAAAACATAACACTTTGCACCATGACATCATCCTGCAAACAATATCAAGACATCTTAATCAAGCACATTCTTGATGAACCTTTTTCACATCAATGACAACCTGTTTCATCAGATAATAGGAAGGATAGGAAGTGTAAGATGGATGGATATGTAGAAGGATGGGTGATATTGGATAATGGATGGGAAATGCATGAAGGATAGATGGACAGAAGAATTCAAGATGTGATCTTCAAGGACTATGTCGCATAGGAATAATATGTCCTATTCTAGGTATTAGACCTAGGATATGGTGTGAAAATGCTTACAACTATAAGATGGTAGGATATGTTGGGAAGTATTAGATACATCAAGAGTTGTCCAAAGCATGTTTCAACATTTTTCCCCTATCTTAAAATCAAGATGAAAAGGAGGAAAGGAGGATGGATTGGATCAAGAGGATAATTATACAGATATAATGGATAAGGAAGATAGGATGAGAAATGATAGGTAGAATGAATAATAGGATGGAAAATGATAGGTAGAAGGAATGATAGGATGGGTAGATGAGACAACATGCCCCCAAGTGTAAGGTGCATAGACAATCGATCTACACATGATGCTTGTTTGCTAGGTTTTCATCATGGTACTTATCCAAGGTGCATGTTTGCCAAGTTTTTACCATTACATGAATGATTTCTCTTTACTTTTTTTCTTTCATTTTTTTTGGACTATTTGGATAGGATGGAGGATGGGGACTTAAGTGTCTGTTTCCAATACCAAGATAGTATGTTAGAATTATGCTAATGGATGTTGGTAGATGCAGGAAGATGGAAATGGAATGGATGGTGGATTATGATATTGATGATGGATGGATAAATGGGCGATGGAGCAAAAACATGGACCATAGGGGTATGATGGTGGGAATATGTTGGATAATGGATATAATATGGGGGGTGTAGGTATGTGGAGATGTTATGGAATTATGGGAAACCAAGACCAACAATTGTACACATCACGATATATTTTGAAGCCTTTGACTTTGATGGGGAGTGGGGAGTAATGGGAATCAAGATAGGGGATTTAGGAACCCAAATAGACTTAGAATTTTCAAGATTTTTTAAAAGAGAATGAGATTTTTGGGATTTGGGGATGGATTGAGATGTGGATGCTTCATTTGTATTAATTTCTTTTTTCTTGAGTACACACATGTTGGAATTAGTCTGGACAACTGAGAGGGGGGGTTGGATCAGTTGTTATACAATTCAACCTTTTCTGCTTTTAATCTTCTTTTACAACTTATAATCAAATTAATAATATAAACATTTTAGCATCAATTAACAACACATGAGTAGAAACATAAATAAAACACTTGACACCAAGATTTTGACGTGGAAACCCAGTTAAGGGAAAAACCATAGTGGGGGTTAACCCACAAAGATTATACTTAGTTAAAAGTATTACAAAGGGGAATGCACGTGCATTTGGGCTCACTGCCCAGAGCTCACTGCTCAAAAGAAGGCTTACAGCCTACAAAAGGCTCACTACCTATAGAAAGAAGGTTACAATGAAATTAAACTAATAATTAGCATCTATCAATGCAAGGATTCAGTTCCAGTTAAGCACAAAATACTGACTTGATACACTTCTCTTTACTCTGCCCTTTTTACTGTTCTACTAACATCTAAATCTTGGATCTCTACTCTTTTCGCACTTATTCCATATTCTCATCACACACCAAATTCATTAGGTATATATATCTACATCTTGATCTTCAGTCACTTTTCAGTCAGCTTCAAGAACACTTAGAACTTTATTGAATACTCTACTCTGTCAGCTAGATCCATGCATAACTTGAGACACAGACCAAAACTTGCACTCACAAATCATCAATCAGGTTAGCCACTATCACTAGTCATCACTAATTGCCCAATCAACAACTTCCATACATCTAAAACTAAGATCATTTACAAGGTCAGCCTGTTCTTCTTCTGTCTACTCTGTCAAACTGTTAACCCAATACTTAGAAGCTAATAACTTTTGAATCGTTTATCACCAGAGGCCAAAACTCTAGATTTAGATTGTCTTGATAGTGCTTATGACTACCTTAGATCTGCAGCAAATTAAGACTTTCCACCAGAGAGATCTAGACCAAGATACTGGACCCTATCGTCTGCTCTGTTCCTGACTACCCAGACTTAGATAAATCTTCAATCTGATTTCTGATATGAGTAAATTATGAAATGCGGATGTGTAGTAGAGATTTAGTTGCCATCAATGACAACACTTATCATACCTAGCAGTGTCTCTTGCCAACAATCTCCCCCTTTAGCATTGATGGCAACATTTAGTGAAAAATGACTAAGTGTCAGAATTACTCCCCCTTTGCTTGTGCTCCATATTGTTGTTCACAATGCTTTCCAGTGCTCCACCTTTGTTGGATTCCTCATTTTTCACTGTTGTTCACTCCTCCTTTGACATCAATAGAAAAGGGTGGGATCCACAATCACTAATGATGCAAAAACTCTGTATATATGACTGCATATGTACAAACAGTCCATATGTTATATTTACATATATTTAAGGATATCTACAAAAGTACTTTTTAACTGTACAAATTTGGTGGCCCAACTTCTTATCATACCATCCAAAATTGAAATGTGTCCACTCAATAGAAATGCATATGCTTCTGCTTTCCTTTGATCTGAGGGATCACTTGTCCGGGTAGTACTTTGGGCCTCTGACAAGGTATTAAACATTGTTTCCAACTTAGGGGTAATTAGTCCCCAGAGCTCACCCATTCTTTCCATAATGTTCTTCTTTGCCTTGATAAGTTTCTTTATTTCATTTGTCAGGCTAATTGCTTAACATTCTTGGCTCACCGAAGATACTGTTAAAGGATCAAAACTTTGGGATAGGTCTAGCAGCTTTTTCTCCTGCTCCTTTATCTTTTTCGCAATATCTATTACTATTTTGGGCCATGATAAACAAAACTTATATACGTCACCACCATCCTTAAGAGCATTTTCAATAGTCTTTATACCAATGTCGAGTGTTTTTCTATCATTATCTATAAGGCCTTTTAGTTCACTAAACTTCTTATCCAAAAATTCTTTCCAGACCTTTACTTCGGCTGACTTCTCAAAGGACTCAAAATTTGTATTTACAGAATGCACAAGATTTTTCAAATTACCAAAAGGAGAATCAGATGTATTTTTTTGATATGTGGGCACGATCTTCTCTAGTGTTTCGGATGCTAGGCTTATCAACTCACTGTCTTCTATGTGAGACTTTAGTAATTTCTCCCTTGCCTTAGCCTATGTGAATGATGATATCTTCAGCATTTGATCCAGAGAGAGTTTCATATTTGATTGGTCCTTGTATCAGTTCTAGCTCATCTAACTCTAGCATCTCCTTGCTGAGAAAAATTTGCACTGCATTCGCAGTGTCCCTTGCCACACTTGATATTTCAGTTTTCTTCCCTTGTGCTTTGTCAAAGACAGCAACCAGACTGTCTTGCTTTGGTGCATTAGCACCATCCCCTTCTACTAGTTCTTCTTTTCCATTTTCATCTTCCTCTTCCTTCTCTTTCTCTTTTTCTTCTTCTTTCTCTTTGTCCTTTCCAGAGTCATCAGTAGCAGGAGAATTTGAAGGATCATGGCCAACATTTGCTTCTTCTATCAATACTTCCTCTTCTGGAATAGAGAAGTCTAGAGTTTCAATCTATTGCTTATTTTCTTTTAATCCTTCAACATCCACGTCTGAGGACTCAATCTCTACATTTATCTCCTCTACAATAGGAAGATTGTGCTTTTTCAAAGCACACCGAAGAAGCTCTTTGGTTTCCTCTGCAATCTTGTCTGTCTCCCCTAGCATAAGCTTATTCATTCATTTTTTACTTCAGAACTCATCCTTGGCTTCTTTGAATATCAAATTCATTTTCTTTAAAGTAATTTGGGGGCATAATTGTATTAATATTTGTTCTCGAATATCAAGATCCTTACTTTTTGCATTGTCTTTTCTCAATTCCCAAATTTTAAAAAGGATTTTTGGAATTAATGAACATATCTCAATAAGAGCCTTGTTGTAGATATTCAAATATCTTACCATTGCTTCCTCAAGTACTCTTTTGTCAGCATCACTATAGTCATCATAGAATTCTGTCATTGGAGCCAAGTTTCCATCCACAATAACTAATTTAATGATGTCATCTACTGAAATGGTAGGCTTCTCTACATATTCCTCTATCTTTTGCCTCTTGCTTTCCCTTTTGCTTCTAGAGGGCATCTCCTTGGATATCTTGGCCGCTTTTGTGCTTGTGGCTTTTAGTTCTTTGATCTCAATGTCAGAATCTGTATCTTCTTCTTCTTCTCTTGCACTTTCATAGGTCCAAGATGCTTTTGTTTTCTTCCTTTTCTCGCTTTTTCCAAATGATTTTGCTTCCAATTTTGTAGTCTTAGGAGGAACAGGGGCAGCAACAGAGCTCCTACTAGTTCTTGAAGTGGAAGAGGGTTCCACCAAAGCACTGGTTTGTTTCTTATCTTGTTTCTCTTTCTCATCCTTTGCAGTTCTTTCTCTGAATTTCCTCATAGCTTCCTTAGTTAGGCCCAAATTTTCAACCAACTGCTCAACTTCTTTTCTTACTTTCCTATTGGTTTCATGTTCTCTGAGCTCAGTATGCAGTTTTAAACTTAGTTCCTCATATGTTATAAATCTTTCAACTATTGTGTCCTTGGGCTTTCTTAGAAAATGTTGAGCATACATATTCAAGATTTTTCCATCTACTTCATACCCCATGGGCATGATCCAAACAGTTATGGGTTCCACTACTTCCATTAGACATTGGTCAGTGTCAACCATGAAGCATATTTCATTTTTGTACTTCTCAACAATTGATTTAGGGATTCTTTCCCTTGAATGCATCATACTCTAAAAATTATTGAAGTATCCCCATATTGCAGTTTTCTAAGCTTTGAAGTCACCAACGCTGCGAAGATGATCTCTGATCTGAATGGCAACTGGCTCATTATTTGTCCAGTGAACACCCCTTACTCCAGGCACTTCATTCATATAGTAGAAAAATAAGCATAGAACCAATGTACCATATTTAAAAGTGTTTTTCTTATCCCTTTTGATTCTGTTCAAGTTTTCAATTAGCTAGTTCTGTAACAACTCACAAAGGTCATAATCTACATTCTCC
The DNA here is from genome assembly GCA_027924645.1 of Cunninghamia lanceolata. Taxonomy (NCBI): domain Eukaryota; kingdom Viridiplantae; phylum Streptophyta; class Pinopsida; order Cupressales; family Cupressaceae; genus Cunninghamia; species Cunninghamia lanceolata. Next base: position 19,775,851 of record BSBN01000547.1, read on the forward strand.
TTTAACATTTGATATGCTACATATATGGCAATTCTAAAGACAAAATTCTCCCTACTGGAGTGATATATCTTGTAGCCAATCACCATGGAAGAAAACTTCACATCCGGTTCTATAATTTCATTTATAGTCATAGCCCTCCTATCGAATTTAGCACTAGTTGCATCAGTAACAGTTTGATTTTTCATAGATTTTAACATGGGCAACCCACCAATTGAGTTTAACCCAGTCACAATTCTGATAACATCTTTGGTAATCTTGAATAGTTTTAATAGCCAAATGAATTCATCATGCATCCGACTCAAAACATATCAGACCCATTCATCTTCATCAAATATTGGAAACCCCATAATCTGAATAAAGTGTTTATCATGCAATGCCTTATACTCAGGTTTAAGATCATGATTTTCATCCCCAAGATGACTCTCAAACAAGTCTACATACCTTGAATCACCAAATTCATCTATGTTTGCATGAATATAAACCCTAATATCTTTAACATGCAGCACAGCATACGAAACATTTGAAAAAGCACCTAACAGGTTGACTTCTATTGCTTTGTGAGGATGCTTCTTAAATTTGGGTTAAGGCCTTTCAGTAATATCAACAACATGAGGAGAATCCATCTCAACAAATTTTAGGTTCAAAGCTTTATAGAGAAGTACCTTTTTCTTTTGTGAGTTTAGGGTTGATCAATTTCTGGTTGAATTCACTCTTTGTTCTTCAATCTCTGGATTTGCAGCTTAGAAGCTCTTCTATTTGTTTCCTTCGAAATGCAAAGTGGTTCAAATGCATGATTAAGTGACCTTTTATCCTTTGAAAAACCTAATTTCACATTGTAATAAATGCTCTACCCTAACTTCATCCGGTTACTCTGTTTCTTGAACTATTTTTTATGAATCACTCTGCAAATTTCTATATTAACATCTTTTCTTCCGAAAATCCTTCCAAAAGTTCTAAAACAATTCAAAATATGTTTTCTCATTATGCCATATCTAGGCACCCACTTAATGACTGGGGGAATTTGATGTTCAATGCAACTCCCCCTGAGCGAGAACTCCTAATTTAATTCCCAGAGGAATTGTCAGCGCTGGATTCCGGTGCGGACCCATCACCATTGTTCATTGTATCTTTCTTCACCCAAATCTTGTTCATTTCACTCTATATCTCATTCAAATCTATTTTTCTTTTTCCTTTGTCTGGTCTCTGCTCATCTAGTTTTCTATTTACCAAATGTCTTCTTCCATTGTATTGATAATATGAACCACCATCAAACATAAAAATTTGGAATTTGCAGAATCTTGTAATATGACCAGTTTTATTGCAATTAAATCACACAACATTTCCTTGCTTATAAACTTGATTTCCTCTTTATCTGCACTGATTAGCATGTGTCCAAACCCATTGCAAGAAAAATAGTAACCATTGAAAGAATTGCCAATTCTTCTATTGTTAGAACTATTCATTATCATACTTCTGCATTCATTTGATCTATGACCATACTTATTACACTTGAAGCATTGACTGGAGAAGTATGGACCATTTTGATTTACTCTACTTCTACACTATGTAGCTCTATGACCAAATTTATTGCAGTTAAAATAATTTCCATTGAATGATGGATATCTTTGAGCATTAGGCTATCTTACCGGAGGTTTTCTAGTTATGTTTCTCCCATTCCTTGGTTGAAAATTTCTTTGTCTAGATCCAGAGCTTTCACCTTTCTCATATCCAAGATCATGCTTGTCATCATCCTTTTTCTATCCTTCAATCAGTGCTTCAAGTTTACCTGAGCTTATCTTGAAATTCTCCTTATATTCATTTGCAACTTCTAGGTCATGTCTGAGAGTGACAATTTGTCTCTCAAGTTCTCTCTCATTTTCTCTGCTTTCTTGTAGATTAGATTCTAGGAGACCAGCTATTCCATCCAATCTACAGCATTCTTCAGATCTCTCTTTTAGATTTTGATTCATCTCTTCTTCAGTTTTCTTCCTCTCTTCAATTTCCTTGGTTAGTTTCATCACCCAAGAGTCCATCTCATGTTTTAGGATAACAAATTCTTTAGCTAACTTTTCACATTCCTTTGTCTTCTCTTTCAAGGCCTTGTCTTCATAATGATTTCCCAATTGAGGAGGTTGCTCCTTCCCTTTTTCATTGGACTTACTCAATTTTATTTTTAAAATCTCAATGAAGTCTTCAGCTTTTTTGAGGTTTTCTTGCAGCTCTTGGACTTTTGCTCTGGACTTCTCAAGATCTTCTAGGGTGAGATTAAGTTGCCCTTGAAGGTTATATTCATCTATTTTACTACCTTCCCAGATCTTCCTCAATTTGTTAAACTTTTTCAAAGGAACCTTTCTCTGATACCAATTGTTGGAATTAGTTTGGACAATTGAGAGGGGGGGTGAATCAGTTGTTACACAATTCAACCTTTTATGCTTTTAATCTTCTTTTACAACTTATAATCAAATTAATAATATAAACATTTCAGCATCAATTAACAACACATGATCATAAACATAAATAACACACTTGACACCAAGATTTTGACGTGGAAACCTAGTTAAGGGAAAAACCATGGTGGGGGTTAACCCACAAAGATTATACTCTATTAAAAGTATTACAAAGGGGAATGCACATGCATTCGGGCTCATTGCCCAGAGCTCACTGTACAAAAGAAGGCTTATAGCCTACAGAAGGCTCACTACCTATAGAAAGAAGGTTACAATGAAATTGAACTGATAATTAGCATCTATCAATGCAAGGATTCAGTTCTAGTTAAGCACAAAATATTGACATGATACAATTCATCTTTACTCTGCCCTTTTTACTATTCTACTAACATCTAAATCTTGGATCTTTGCTCTTTTCGCAATTATTCCATATTCGCATCACACACCAAATTCATTCAAATCCATCAGGTATATATATGTGCATCCTGATCTTCAATCACTTTTTAGTCAACTTCAAGAACACTTAGAACTTTATTGAATACTCTACTATGTCAGCTAGATCCATGCATAACTTGAGACGCAAACCAAAACTTGCACTCACAAATCATCAATTAGGTCAGCCGATATCACTGGTCATCACTAATTACCCAATCAACAACTTCCATACATCTGAAACTAAGATCTTTTACAAGGTCGGCCTGTTCTTCTTCTGTCTGCTCTGTCAAACTGTTAACCTGATACTTAGAAGCTAATAACTTTTGAATTGTTTATCACCAGAGCCCAAACCCTAGATTTAAATTGTCTTGATAGTGCTTATGACTAGCTCAGATCTGCAGCAAATTAGGACTTTTCATCAGAGAGATCTGGAACAAGATACTGGACCCTGTCATTTGCTCTACTCTTGACTACCTAGACTTAGGTAAATATTTAATCTGATTTCCAGTATGAGCAAATTATGAAATGCGGATGTGTAGTAGAGATTTAGTTGCCATCAATGACAACACTTATCATGCCTAGTAGTGTCTCTTGCCAACAACACAACATTTTTGTTTTTGTTTTTAGGAGTGTGGGTGTATGCAACTTTTGAGATGGATTTGGCTTTGAATTTGTGTATTGATGCCCTATGACATGATATTCTTGAGGCTTTTGTAGATATTTTTTTGTATGTGTGGAAGCATCCAAATTTTTATTTTTGAATCTCATTGGGTTGGGGATAGATTCATATTTGGTCAATGATAGGAATTACCAAATTACCTTGTATGTATTATCAAACATAAATATTTGGTGGTAGATATTTTTTTGTATGTATTACAATCATTGGTCATGACTTGGAATTAGAAGGGATGTAAGGAAAGAAGATGTGTGGATAAAGGGATGAGTGTATTGATGGATGAAGGGATTAGGGGATTTAAGGATAGGAATATGAGGAGTTGGAAGGAGTGGAGGAAAAGTGGATGGAGGGAGATGTATGGTCACATGCTTAAGCAAAATGGTATGATGATGGAGGAGGGATGGAAACATATGACATGGAGGTTTGATGAGGTACACTAGGTTTTGGATTCAAATAAGTGGCTTTAGGAGGCATGGAGGTGGTACCAACATGTTTGGATTGTTTTTCTTGGGATGTAAAACCAAGGCCATGCAATCGTAGATAGGTTATGACATGGATAGGCTCCAAGATGCCTTGTTCATGAAGGCCTAAACCTTTGCCTTGATATTTCATGTTTTGGAACATATGATATGCAATGGAGTGTTTGTTGTTTTGGAAACAAGATGCGAGTCCATTATTAGATAGAGAAGGTGGGGTAGTGGATGAATTTTGCTCCTCTTTGACAAGAGAACCACCATGGATAAAAGTAGTAGGACCAAGGGGATAGGATAATGGATTTGGAATGGGGTCAATAGGAGATGGTGAATGATCAATACAGGTTGATGGAGGATCAATAGGAGATAATGTAGGATCAGGTAAGGGATGACCTGGGATGCTTGGATCTTGAATAACATTATTTTTAGTAAGATTGGGGATGATATGATCCAATTTACTTATTTGATTGCCAATTTTTTCTTGGGGATCAAGTGTCTCATCCTGGGAAGGGGGTGTTGTGGATGGATGTATATGAGTAATTTGGATATATTGCTCATGGATGATTGTGGGATTATGGATGGGTGAAGTGATAATCTCTAGCTCATGTAATGCATAAAGTGAGTTGAGAGGATCATCATGACTTTTGTGATCATAGATAGGATCTTGATCATAGAGGGGAGCTTGATCATAAATGGGAGATTGATCATAAATGGGAGATTGATCATAGATGGGAGCTTGATCATAAATGGGAGCTTGATTATGAGTAGGACCTTGATCATAAATGGGAGCTTGATCATAAATAGGCTTAACGTAGATAGTGTGATATTGGTTATGAATAGGATGAACTGGGGTGTTTTGATCTTGATTAGGATAAGGAGTTGGTGTTTCCACATGCTTTGAACTAGACTCATGACACAACTCTTGGGTTTCGATGGAAGTGGAAGGTTCTTAGATAGACTTAAGAGGCTCAAGATGGTTGACAACATGGTTATATGATGGGTCTTGATTTGCATTGATGGAAGGGGACTCTTCAATAGGATGGTTATGCATAGGAGTGGGTGATGGTGTTGGAGTGGTATACATGCTATTAAGATATTCTTTATTAGGCTTATAGATAGACATTTGAGTGCACAATAGTTTTTTCTTCCTTGCTATGAGTCCTTGGGTCAAATCCTTCATGAATTCTGGAGTAAGATAGGTATATCATGGATGCACAATGATGGCAGATGTTGTGGGATTAGGATTAGGATCGAGTGGAGGGATAATAGGAGTAGATATGGTGGGATTAGGAGTGGATATAGATGGATGGATAAGATAATTTGATGGTGGATTATATAGTGGACTAGGTGATGGATTATATGGTAGATTGGGTGAAGGATTATATTGTGTGGATGGTAGAATATAGGATGAATTAGAAGGTATGTGGACAAATGGATTAGGATTAGGAGTGGAAAGATCCCATGGTGGAGGGATAAAAGGGGTTAATGGACTTAAATTAGAGGAACAATGAGATGGAGGAATTGCATATGAAAATGGTTGTTGGGAAATGGATGGTGGTGAATGTGTAGATAGGGGATGACCTTTATTTCCCTTGTCATAGGGTATACAATTAGGTATAAGGTTGTAACTTGTGCTAGCCAATGTTTGATTGTAAGGGGTTTGTCTATGGATTCATGATTTGATGATTTGGAGTTTGCATGGACGTGTAAGATGATGATGTTGATGTGATAGCATTAGGAGGATCTCTAGTAATGAGATGTGCTAAGTGTTGGGAATTAAGGTGTCTCAACCTTTGCAAGTTTCTGGCATTTATTATTTAATTGTATTTATATTTTGCCTATTATTGTAATTTGGATGCAAATCCTATTTCATCACTTTGTGGGAGTTGGCACGGTGATGTGTCATCCTACATGGAAGGTAACCACATGTAATTTTTGTCCTCATATGAGGAGACAGGCATTCTACCTTGTGGTAGAAGAGTTTTGCCATGTGTCGGCATCTTTCGGGTGTTGTAAGAGGTTTATGACACGTAAGAGTTATGACAGAATCTATGACATGTAAGGGCCAGAAATGGAAGATTATATGACAGGTGAAGACAAGTGTCTGAAAGCATTTTGCATGGGGAAGTATGCACCCAAGTTTGACTATGACAAGGTTGTAAGAGAATCTGCTATTAATAGACAGTTATGACAGATTCTCTTACAGCTGTAAGAGTTGTCATTTATGATGGATTTTATGACATTGTAAGAGCATCTGTCATACCTTAATTGGGTAAATTTGGGGTACCCAAGTTGGGGGGTTGTAAGGGATGAAAGAGAATCACTTACAAGTGTCATACGCATGTTTTATGGCCTTGGAAATTGGGCCACATGGATTTGGACGAATTCCTTGTGTGACTTGCTCTAGAAGCTACCTCCATTGTACTACTTCTCTATATATACAGGTGTTTGGAGATGGAGTTTGTATCACAGGTTTACAGGTATTGTTATGCTGCCGGATTGACTCCAGACATGAGTGTCGAAGACCATTGAAAATTGCATTGCAAGTGTATTGTAAACATTCTTTCAGATTTGTTAATACATTGTGCAGGTTTCTGAGTGTGGGGTTTTTCACCCGATAAGGGTTTTCCCCACCGTAAATCTTTGTCTCTCTTCTTCTATCTTCTTTCCGGCTCTTGTGTTTTGCTGCAATATCTCATGTTAATGCTTTAACATTGCTGTAATAGTTAGGATAGTTTTGAATTTACATAGCCCTCTCCTCATTAGATTAGTGTAGGAAGCATTTTCCGCACACCTAGCTTTCTTTCAGTTGGTATCAAAGCTTGATCACCTTTGGTCCTAGTTGTTGGGTAGGGGTTTTTTGAGCTAATCTTAGGTTGAGTGGGAGTCTATGCAGAGCATTCTGTATCTTATTGCAGCAAGGAGATGGCAAGCACATCAGGAAGGTTTGAAGTAGAGAAGTTCAACGGCAGTAATTTCGAGTTGTGGAAGCTCAAGATGGAAGACTTGTTAGTTGATCGAGACCTTTGGGATAGTGTGAATAGAACTAAACCAGTTGCAATGTCACAAGCTGACTGGGATCAAAAGGATCAGAAGGCTAAGGGTCTCATAAGACTTAGTCTTGCCGATTCTGTGTTGTTAAATGTCCATGAAGAGACCACTGCAAAACTCCTTTGGAAAAAATTGGGGGATGTGTATCAAGCCAAATCCCTTGTCAATAAACTTTTCCTAAGAAAGAAGTTGTATTCTCTTCGAATGGAGGACGGAGGATCTATGGCTGAACATATGAATGCCTTTAACATGCTGGTTGCACAATTGACATCTATTGGTCTAAAGATGGAGGAGAAGGATCGATGTATGACCCTGCTTTGTTCTCTACTTGACTCATGGGATCATCTTGTCATGGCAATCAGAAGCACCACATCCACATTCAAAATGGAAGAGGTGGTTTCTTCACTGTTATCTAAAGAGATGTGGAGAAAGTCTTCTGAGGCAGCCAAAGAAGCCCTTGCAGTTAGTGGAAGATCCAAGGAGAAAGGGAAGAAGAAGGACAAGAAAGCTGAAAAGGGTAGATCCAAATCCCGTGGGAGATCCAAATCTCCTGGAAAGTCCAAGGCTCTTTGTTGGAACTGTGGAAAGACTGGGCATTTCTAAAAGAAATGCAAAGAGGAGAAGAAGGAAAAGAAGAAAGCTCCTGATTCAGATTCTGACAAATCACAAGATGACGGTGATGCTTTCATCGCAGCCTTGGCAACCCATGCATCTAATGATGTGTGGTTAATTGACTCTGGTGCATCATTCCACATGACCTCGCATCGAGACTGGTTCACTAAGTATGAGGAGTTCGATGGTGGAAAGGTGTATCTGGGTGACGACTCTCATCTAAAGATCGTTGGTCATGGAAGAGTCTCTATCTGATTCCCTGATGGTTGAGTGAAGGGGATCTCTAGGGTTATGCACATCCCAGGCTTAGCACGGAACCTGCTTTCTGTAAGTAGTTTGAATGATGCAGGTGTGCAGGTTGTCTTTTTGAAAGAAGGATGCAAGATGACTAGAGGATCTATGGTGCTTGCTAAGGGTACTCGGAGAGGTACTCTATTTTAGCTGGAAGCATGCATTGCACAATGCAATAGTTCTTCTGACTCAAGGAAGAGGACAGCAGTCACTTCATCCCCACCATCTGAATGAGCAGTGAAGAAATCTGTTGTTTCTAGTCCTGATGGTTGTAATCGTGCATTGGAAGTTAAACTTCCTACAGAAAAGACAATGTTATGGCATAAGAGATTTGGCCACATTGGTGAGAAGGCTCTGCGTACCCTAAAAACTAAGAACCTCGTTGAGGGGTTAGATGATTATAATCTTGAGTTTGACTTTTGCAAACATTGCATTTATGAAAAACAAAACCATGTTCAGTTTTACTCGAGTTCTCATAAGTCTTTTGGTGTGTTGGACCTCATTCATTATGATGTGTTTGGTCCTGTTAATGTTCCTTCGTTATCAAAATCTATATACTTTGTATCTTTTATAGATGATTACAGTAGAAGGACATGGATTTATTTTCTTAAAAGCAAATCTGAAGTCTATAGCAAGTTTAAGGAGTTTAAAGCCTTTGCTGAAAATCAGACTGGTAAAAAGATTAAATGTTTGAGAACTAACAATGGTGGTGAGTTCTGTTCTATAGAATTCGATAAGTATTGCAAGGAACTTGGGATTGAAAGACATAAGACAACTCCATACACACTGCAGCAAAATGGAGTTGTAGAGAGGATGAACAAGACACTGATGGAGAAGGCTAGGAGTATGCTTAGTGGAGCTGGTCTAGAACAAAAGTTTTGGGCTAAAGCTATTACCACTGCCTGCTATCTGGTAAATAGATCTCCTACATCAACTCTTGTTGGAAAGACACCCATGGAGGTGTGGTCTAGTAGAAAGCCTTCAGTAAGGCATCTTCATGTTTTTGGTTGTGAGGCATATGCACATGTGCCTAGGGAGAAGCGGTCAAAGTGGGAGAACAAAGCTGTTAAGTGTATCTTCATTGGCTATGGTGTTGGTGTGAAAGGATACAAGCTTTGGGATCCCGTGGCTGAAAAAGTGTTGTATAGTAGAAGTGTCATCTTCAGAGAGCTTACACCTTCTTCCACTATTTTGCAGCCAGGAGAAAAAGAAAAGAAAGAGGATGTTGTTCAGTTTCCTCTCACCCCTGAGAAGACTGAATAGAAAGACAATGTTGGACCTGATGATGAGGAGAGCTCTAGTAGCTTTGAAAGCTTAGAAGAGGAAGAAGCTGAACCTCAACCTCAGCTCTTAAGGAGGTCTACACGGATAAGGAAGCAACCTGAAAGGTTTGGTTTTACATTGCTTGATTCTAGTTGTGCTTATGCTTTAATCACTAACAGTGATGAACCAAGAACTATATCAAAGGCTTTGGATATGAAGGATGCAGGTTCCTGGAAGGAGGCCATGGAGAAAGAAGTGGCTTCTTTGGAAAAGAATCAAACTTGGGACTTGGTGCCTTTGCCTCCTGGATGGAAACCCGTTGGATGCAAATGGGTGTTTAAGAAGAAGATTGGTGTAGATGGCAGTGTTGAGAAGTATAAGGCTAGATTGGTTGTGAAGGGGTATTCACAAGTGGAGGGTATAGATTATGGTGAGATCTTCTCTCCCATTGCAAAGCTGACATCCATTCAATTCCTGTTGTCACTCGTAGCAGCTTATGACTTGGAGGTAGAACAGATGGATGTGAAGACAACTTTCCTTCACGATGACTTGGAGGAGGAAATCTACATGTCACAACCAGAGCATTACATGGTAAAAGGTAAAGAAAATTTGGTTTACAAACTTAAGAAGTCTTTGTATGGTTTGAAGCAATCCCCTAGGAGATGGTACATGAAGTTTGATGCCTTTGTGTTGTCAATTAGATTTGTGAGATCGAAATCAGATCACTATGTTTATTATAAGTTTGATGGTGATCGTATTCTCATTGTTGCACTGTATGTTGATGATATGTTGCTCATTGGGAAGGGTAAGAATATGATTTCTGATTTTAAATCTCAGTTGTCAGCTCAGTTTGAAATGAAAGATTTAGGGGCAGCCAGGTACATTCTAGGAATGGAAATTAGAAGAGACAGAGCCAACAGAAAACTTTGGTTAAGTTAGAGTAAGTATGTTAAGACCGTGTTGGACAGATTCGGCATGGGAGATTGTAGACCATTGTGTGTTCCTGTTTCCTTGGGGACAAAGTTGTCTATTGAGGATTGTCCAAAATCTCCTAGTGAGGTGGAGGACATGAGCAAAGTACCTTATGCTAGTGCTATTGGCAGTTTGATGTATGCTATGGTCTGTACAAGACCAGACATTACCCAAGCAGTGGGAGTCCTTAGTCAATTTATGGCTAATCCTGGATGGGTTCATTGGGATGCAGTTAAGTGAGTGTTCAGATATCTAAGGGGTACTTCTGAGTATTCCATTTGTTATCATGGTAATGTTTTAGGACCTCTGCATTCTATTGATATTCATGGATTTGTGGATTCAGATTGGGCAAGTGACATTGACAGCAGGAGATCCACCAGTGCTTATGTTTTTACATTGTTTGGTGGTGCTATTAGTTGGATGAGTAAGCGACAACTTGTTGTTGCTTTGTCCACGACAGAAGCTGAGTATATGGCAGCAACTCATGCTTGTAAGGAATCCATTTGGCTTAAGAGATTGTGTTCAGATATTGGTGTTGATGCAAGTCAGATCACGATCAGTTGTGACAGTTAGAGTGCAATTTGCCTTGCAAAGAATCCAACTTTCCATGCTAGAACCAAGCACATTGATGTTCAATTTCACTTCGTGAGGGACATGGTTGAGGATGGAAAGGTAAATTTGGAGAAGGTAGATACTTTGAAGAATGTTACAAATGCATTAATGAAACCAGTGAGCATAGAGAAGTTTAGATGGTGTTTCGAGTCTATGGGCCTCTCGGCCTATAGCAGTTAAACCTTGTTATTTCCATTGGCTCTTGAAAGGTGTTCGACAAGTGGGAGAATGTTGGGAATTAAGGTGTCTCAACCTTTGCAAGTTTCTAGCATTTATTATTTAATTGTATTTGTTTTTTGCCTATTATTGTAATTTGGATGCAAATCCTATTTCGTCACTTTGTGGGAGTTGGCACGGTGATGTGTCATCCTACATGGAAGGTGACCACATGTAATTTTTGTCCTCATATGAGGAGATAGGCGTTCTACCTTGTGGTAGAAGAATTTTTCCATGTGTCAGCATCTTTCGGGTGTTGTAAGAGGTTTATGACACGTAAGAGTTATGACAGATTCCTATGACATAATCTATGACATGTAAGGGCCAGAAATGGAAGATTATATGATAGGTGAAGACAAGTGTCCAAAAGCATCTTGCATGGGGAAGTATGTACCCAAGTTTGACTATGACAAGGTTGTAAGAGAATCTGCTATTAATAGACAGTTATGATAGATTCTCTTACAGCTGTAAGAGTTGTCATATATGACAGATTTTATGACATTGTAAGAGCATCTGTCATACTTTAATTGGGTAAATTTGGGGTGCCCAAGTTGGGGGGTTGTAAGGGATGAAAGAGAATCACTTACAAGTGTCATATGCATGTTTTATGGCCTTAGAAATTGGGCCACATGGATTTGGACGAATTCCTTGTGTGACTTGCTCTAGAAGCTACCTCCATTGTACTACTTCTCTATATATACAGGTGTTTGGAGATGGAGTTTGTATCACAGGTTTACAGGTACTGTTATGCTACCAGATTGACTCCAGACACAAGTGTCAAAGACCATTGAAGCTTGCATTGCAAGTGTATTGTAAACATTCTTTCAGATTTGTTAATACATTGTGCAGGTTTCTGAGTGTGGGGTTTTTCACCCGATAAGGGTTTTCCCCACCGTAAATCTTTGTCTCTCTTCTTCTATCTTCTTTCTAGCTCTTGTGTTTTGCTGCAATATCTCATGTTAATGATTTAACATTGCTATAATAGTTAGGATAGTTTTGAATTTGCATAGCCCTCTCCTCATTAGATTAGTGTAGGAAGCGTTTTCCGCACACCTAGCTTCCTTTCACTAAGGGCATTTGGAGCACTTTGAATTTTTCCTTTCCGATAGAATCCAATCGATCTCATAGTCATGTTTATTTTTTTGTATCCATGCCTTAGGAGTACCAAAAGATGTGCCTGAGGGAGGCTAGTATGATAGTGATGTGTGATGGATTGAAGATATAGTTTGGGGATGGGATCCATAGAGGCGTTGAAGTTCTTCTATTTCTACATCATTTGCATATGATGAGGATATTTATTGAATTAGAGATGGAGGGGGATGGATGTAGGTCTATTGATTATTAGGACCATTTTGATGAGGATTCTTGATGATGTGACTAAATTTTGATTCATTGAAGCGTAGGTCTGATTATGGTTAGACTAGTGATGTTTCAAAGGATGATGTTTGATTAAGGATAGGGGTTTGATGTTTGATTAAAATGGATATATAGATAATGGATGATTGATTTTGGGGATTAGGATAAGTGGATTAGATTAGTGGATTAGGGGAGTGGATTATGATACAAATTATAGGTGATAATGGATGAAGAATTATGGGCTAAGGATTGGAAATGGATTAGGTAGATAGAATGGATTAGGGTTAGGACTGTGATGGGATTAGGATAACTTGATGAAGATTAGGGTCCTAGATGATAGATTTATGCATGGATTAGGGATAGGTTGGGATGAAATGAATAGGATGATTATGGGTGATTAGGGTGATGAGGATAGGATGATGAGGATAATTGTGATAAGGTGATAAGATGATTAGGATAATTAGGATAGGATGAAGTGGATAAGAGGGATGATCAGAATAATCATATGGATGATGAAGATGATTACAACATGATATGATTTGGATAAAATGGATGATTATGATAGGTGATTAGGATGATAAGGATGAAGATTAGGATGAACTTGAATTGGATTAGATGAAAATGGATGATTAGAGAGTGGTTGGGAATGGTTCGTAGCTTGACTTAGGCAAAGTTTTGACAAGAGATACAAACAAAAAACATAATGGTGTTGGCTCTTAATGGAATTGGGTGCAAAAGGCTATTAACCTCCATAGATAAAAAATGGTGTATATTGGTAGATCACATTAAAACATGTCAAATACTCTTGTACAATCCTATATTATTCAATCAAGGAGTGTCATATCATGTGGACTCACTTAGGTGCAGTCTCAATCCCCATTATTAGATAATGGTGACTTCAACCCCCTTGATACCATTTACCTTGTTATGGATAGATAGGGAATGCAAGGTCATGTACCACCTTACACCCCTTACCTTGGAGAATATTGTCATGCCCAAAGTAGACTCTATCTCAAAAAATGGTGGTAATAGTGTGAGCTCTTCTCCTCCTACGATAGCAATGCATTGTAGGATATGATAGCTAAAAGATCTTATCTAGGATATCAAGGTGTCTAGGGAGCCCCCAATATACACTAGGTACGATGGGGTCCAAGTCTATGAACACTAGTTTGTTGAAGGCATGTGACATAATGGATTAAGAAAACATCACTCACCTTGTGTCTGGAATCACCCAAGGCCCTAAGGTTGTGCCAATAACTATGTGACTAGATTGAGGTATAGCTTTCGCTCTCCCCCTTTATATGCCTCACCAGAACACGTGGTTGAGGTCATCCTTAAGGGTGATGAAATCCCTTAACATGCCTCCTAGAGAGGATACCAAGTACTTTTGATTCTCAAGATTATCTTTTGACGTGAGAGAAGAGCATGTGTATTGATCTTGGGTCCCTAGGAATAAAAGTAAAGAAAGTGAGTAAACAAATTTACTAGTGCTTTTAATCTCCAAGATCACCTTTTAGTGCGAGGAGAGAGCATACACAGAAAATTCAAGACATATCAAACAATTTTCAATTACTATCCCCTAGATTAAACTAAGTGCCTATATTAGTGATTAAAAGAGGTCTTTGACATGTGAATCTACAAAAAATTGTCAATAGTTTCAAAGATTTCTTCTTTGGCTAGTGAAAGCTATGAAATTAGGATTAGACCAAAATGATGGAATTTTGGAAAAATTAGAAGAATAATGGATTGATACAACATAATAGATTAGATGAGAATATTCTACACAAAATTCTAAGCACTTTCAAAAAAAATATCGTGAGATTTCATTAAATTTTGCAAAATTTATGAGCAAACAAAGTTTGAAAAGAAAGGTTGACTTTGACTTATTATACCTGATATTCTATGCTAAATCTACTAATGAGAGCTATACCACTATGAAGTTGGGTGAATTAACTTTCTAACACTTGTAAAAATTTAAAAAACTGACATGATATGCAAAAGTTATAGCATTTTTAAAAAGAAAACTATTTTAAGCCTTAAAAATACTATTCACAGCATGAAAACACTGTTCACTGCCAAAAACATTGTTCACCCCTGGAAACATTATTCACCACTAGAAGTATTGTTCACCATCGAAAAGCATTGTTCACCACCAGAAAGCACTGTTCATCGCCCTACAAACATTTTCTTAAAATTCATCTGCACCAAAAATGGTCAAATTATATGTTTTTCTTCACCTCTTGGCCCTTATGGATGCAACCAAGAGGTCCATTTTGTGCTACAAGGTTCTCTGTGAAAGTGTACCCTTACATTTTACCTAAAAAGAGCATAAACTTGCAACAAAAACTAACAAAGCTTGCAAAAAGTAAGATAGATCAAGGGATGGGGGTCCCATTGGGTGTGCCAAAATGTGTATGCTAGAAATTGGAAAGCAAATAAGAAACATAGTGATCCTATTCCAATGCCTACATAACTCAAGAAATAATCAAATTTAAAGTGAACAATAATAAAAGTTACCACACAACGATGTCTATTCCTTGGTGTATTGATATGTGGATTGTTCAAAAGACTAAAGCATAACCTTGATTGCAATGGCGTGGATGGAAGCTCAATTCAACAACATAAGTTCAAATGCATAAATGAAAGTCCCCTTATTTGCTTTGGAGAAGGCTTTATTTATAGATTTTTTATGATGAAGAGATAAAGATTTGATTTTGGAGATAAGGATTTGTTTTGTTCTTTTTAATTATGTGAGTTAAAAAGAAGAAATAAGTCAAGAAAAAAATAAGATTTCAAAGTAGAGAATGATTTGATTTTTGTTTTAAAAGGAAATAAATCAAGAAGATAAGATGAGATATGAGAGGATTATTGATAAGACTATCTAAATAATTTAATTAATTAGACACACGAGTTAAAATGGAAAGTGATCAAGAAGAAGATAATATGTAGATTTATTAATTAAATAAATATTTGATTTATTTAATTAATGTTAGAATATGATTTAATTAATTAAATAATTATAAATTATTTAATTAACATTAGAAAAATGAAAGGATTAATTATATAATTGTAAATTATTTAATTAATACTAGGAAGTGGGAAAATTAACTTAATTAAATAATTAGACATTATTTAATTAATGTGAAAGTATAGAAAATGAATAATGAAGCTGGGAAGTGAAGTGAATTTTAGATGTCTACAACAGGTACCAAGAAACCAGTGTTGAACAACCCATAATTTTTATTTTGGCCAAAAATCAATTCTATAGCCTAGAAATTAAGTTTTTTCTATTTTCAACCTAAAAATCATATTTTTGTAATCTTAACATTAGGTGCAAGGTTGGGACACCTTTCCTAACAAACATTACTCCAAGGTACATGAATGCCTAGTATTCCTTAAGTGTGTAATCACAAAGAATAAATAACACTCTAGTAGTTTAAAATGGATTTTTACAATGTAGATTAGAACCCACAATAAAAAATACTCTTTTAATTTAAGTGATAAACAAACTTATTACCTCCATCACTAGAAATATCAACCAACCAATGTATGCTTGAGTGGTAAGGAAAAGGGGATGGAATTCCATATTTAAATCAAGTCAAATGAAAATAAGTGAAGATCTTGTAATCAACAACAATAGTGACTCTAATGTCAAAATCCTATAATTATTATCACACTAACCTAAATTTAATAATTGCTTACAAGGATGTGTTACATGTGAATACAAATATAGTCCTCAAGGAAGACCTTTGAATTTTAGTAATAGACTTTCTCATCCATCCTACAATCCTTATAGTCAATACTACACCCATCATATTCACTAGGTTATCACAAAATTCCCAAGGTTACCATCATAGACAATAACTTAATCATAGTCACCAATGCCTATAGTATTACCATTGACTAATTCTGGTATCAAATTCAACAAATTATAAATGTTTATAACTTTAATTAGATAACGTCAAACCTTCTAAATTCTACAACTCCTACTAAACTATTTAATCTCAACCTTAAAATCATGAGTATTATTCCATAAACCATAATGAAAAAGGAAACTTCCCACAAATCCTTTAATGTCCTCAACAATATGACTCAACCCAAATTGTCAAATAATAACTTGTCACTAACAACAACCACACTCCCAATCTCATTTCTTATCCTCATAAACAGTAATAAATTACCACAAGCTTCCATAAGCCCTCCTGACTGTTAACAAAATCAACATCAAAGTCAATAAAAATCCTATCTATTTAATCATAGTCCTAGAATAGTTTACAAAGTCAGCCCCAACTCATCACAAGCTTCTCAATGATATATCTAAATTGATCCCCTTTACAATTTCTATATAGCATTAGAATCTCAATGTCAAATCAAGGCATAGGAAATCTAGTCTCACTGCCCATGCTTTACTACACATATTTAAACCTTTGTGGACAAGCCATGGCAAGGGCCTAGCCTTCCATGGCCACCATACAAAAGATCTAGCTTCTTAAATTGAATGGATTTATTGATGCCAATCACTACATAAAATAAATTAGTTTATAAACTTATTTCTCACATCGCACAACCAAAAATGTTTTCACAACATTTAAATGAATGAAACACATTGAAATCAAGCATAAACCATCACAACCAAAGAAAATATTTCTAAAAACCCTTGACAAGCACTAATGTCAAAGGCAAAGATCAATAATAATCAAGGTGAAAATACAAGATACCCTCGAGGAAATAATGAGGAGAACTCATATCAAGGTATAGTTCTAACTATAGATAATGAGGACAAAGTAGAGGTTGTGATAACTCAAGAGGAAAAGGTAGACTTAATGTAGGAAGGAAAAAAATACAATTCTATTATTGTAATAAGTTTGGTCATATGGAGAGAGACTATGGATTTAAGAGTTAAAATGAAGGAAGAAGAGAAAACTATGTACAAGAGTAAACATGGAATCCAAATGAAGGTCAATGACAAGAGAAAGATAAAGATCCACCACATTTCTCTCCTTCATGCAATGAATTTGAAAACAAAACTAATGAGGTATGGTTTCTAGATTTGGGTTGTTCTAATCATATCTTAGGTTTTAGGATAGCATTTACAAGGATTGATGAAAATTTCAAAAGTGATGTAAGGTTGGGTAATAATAAAGTGATCGAAGTTTATGGAAAAGGAAAGATGGGCATCGAAACTAGACAAGGAAAAGAAAAAAAAATTTATATATAAAACTCACCATAGCTATGGCGCAATCTAATGAGTGTTGGATAGCTCATTGAAAAGGGGCTAAAACTAGTATTTGATGATAAAGTGTTTAAAATCTATGATAGGATACATGGAGGAAAGTTGATTGCTATTGTAGAAATGACAAAGAATTAAATTGTTCCATTGAGAATCATGGCAAGTGAATCAAATATTTTTTATGATACTATTGAGGATACAAGTTGGTTATGGCACCAAAGGTATGGGCATCTTAATTTTTAGGGATTGCATATGTTGTATCAAAGAAACATGGTATATGGGTTACCAAAGATTTAAGCAAGAGGAAAGGAAGTGTACAAGGGTTGTGCACTTGGAAAACACCATAGGGATAGGTTCCTTGAAGTGCATGGAAAGATAGCTAGCCATTAGAGCTTATTCATTCAAATTTGTGCGGTCCCATGTCTAAGGAAAACATAGGTATGAAACACTACATGGTTACATTTATTGATGACTTTACTAGATATGTATGGGTCTATTTTTTGAAGAATACGAGTGATGCTTTTAAAGCTTTGAAGATGTTTAAGGATATGGTAGAAAAAGAAAGTGGAAGATGCACAAAGTTTCTAAAAACAAATAGATGAGGTGAGTTTTGTTTAGTAGAATTTAATGAATTTTGTGCAAGAAATGAAGTCAAAAGATAGTTAATAACACCTTATACTATAATGAAATAATTGGCACAATAGAATAATATAGTAAGAAATATGCTACAAATACTTGACAATAATAAGCCACCTCAAGGGGGCAAACATCCAAATGTCTCTAAGAAGAACACAATTTGTAATATGATAATCAAATAACACTCACTGCCTCCTATATATACCCTACTTAAGCCTTGGATATCACCTAGGCTAACTTAGATAACAAAATATAACACCTAGGATGACCTAATTATCTAAATAAGAATATAATAATTATCATATAACTTAATTAAGAGTGAAGGTTTCCACAAGCCAACTACTCGTAACCCAATACACACTATAGGATTAAGAGCATAGCATGCCCCCCTCTTTAGAGAAATATTATCCTCAATGTTGGTCAACTATGGATGCTTTTTCATAAAATCTTCATCTTCCCACATGGCATCTTCAACTAGTAAATTCTTCCACTCAATGAGATACTCGGTGATTTTTTTGGATTAGGTCCGGACAACTAAGAGGGGGGGTGAATCAGTTGTCACTCAATTTAAACTTTTCTACTATTATTCTTCTTTGACAACTTAAAATTAAATCAATGATATAAATATTTCAGCATTAAATGATAGCATATGAGTAGAAACATGAATGACACATTTGACACCAAGATTTTTGACATGGAAACCCAGTTAAGGGAAAAACCATGGTGGGGATTAACCCACAAAATTAATACCCTATTAAAAGTATTTTACAAGTGAGAATGCACATGCATTTAGGCTCACTGCTTAAATGGAGGCTCACTACCTAGGAAAATATTACAATAAAATAACAGAGATCTAAATTGATTAATAGCATCTGCCTATGCAAGAGTTTAAGTTCTAATTAAGCACAAAAATTGATCTTACACATTTCATCTTTGCTTTGCTCTTCTTACTGTTCTATCTTCATTCGTACTTTGGATTTCTGCTCTTCTCACATACACCTTCTTCGCATATACACACACACTAAATCATTCAATTTTATTGGCTATATATCCACAACATGATCTATAATCATTCTATTAGTCAGCTTCATCAACACTTAGAACTTTTATGAATGCTCTACTCTACCGGCTAGATCTATGCAAAACATGAGGTGTGGACCAAAACTTGCTCTTGGAAATCATCATTCATGTCAGCCACTATCACTATACATCACCATTTGTCCAACAAACAACTTCCATACTTCCAGAATCAAGATCTTTTGCAAGGCGGCTTGTTTTTCTTCTATCTGCTCTGACAAACTCAAACCGGTACTTCGAGGCTAATATCTTTTGAATCCTTTATCATCAAAGGAAAAAAATCTGGATTTAGATTGTCTTGACAATGCATATAACTCCCTTAGATCCATAGCTAATCATGACTTTCCACCGGAGAGATCTGGACCAAAATATTGGACCCTGTCACTTGTTTTGTTCCTGACTGCCCAGACTTAACACATTCTGAATCTGACTTCCGGTGTGAATAGATTGTGTTATGTAGATGATTAGGATGATCTTAGTTGCCATCAATGACAACATCTATCATGCCTAGCAGTGTCTCTTGCCAACAGATTTTCCTAATCCTCAACTTCTTTGTGTGTTCTTGGAGATTTAACTTTAGATCCAAGATGATTCATCACCATAGGAGAGAAGTAAGCACTTTGGATATGCCTAATAATACCTACCTCTAGCATCTCCTCAACCATATTCTCATTCTCACTTTTTTGAATATATGGGTATCTATAAGGCTTGATGTTCGATGGCTGGATCCCTTGTACTAGCTAAATGGCATGATCCTAATCCCTTTTTGGAGCTAATCCTTTAGGCATATCTCCAAAAACCATTGAATGACGATCTAGAATTGCTTGTAGATCTATTTGGATAGAAACATAATTTGGTTGATAGGCTTCTAATGAAAAAATTTGGCCACAAATCCATCAGCCCCTTTGTTAAGAATCTTTTGTATGTGATGACAACTTACCATTTATGGGGACTTTACATGCAACCATCTTAGTTCAACTATCCTTCCCTTTGAGTGAAATCTCATGAATAGCTACTAGAATTTCATCTCAATTTTCCCAAATGTAGTGAGCCACTCTACTCCCAACACAATATCTACTACACCCATGGGAATAGCAAACATTGGAAAATTAAGTCAATATGCTCCCATGGTCAATTTAATTCTATGGCATTTTATATTTGAGCAACTGATAGTACCCCCATCTGTAATTTGGACCTAAATTTTGGAGCATGATATATAAATGAATTCAAAATAGTAGCTATCTTCTTGTTGATGAAGTTGTGAGTGCTTCTTGAGTCTATCAACACCATTACTTTCTCTTTCTTCAAGAAACCCACCACCTTGAGAGTTTGTGGGGTGCTAACTCTAGCGAGGGCATGACAAGAAATGATCGGTTGAGTATCTCTTGATTCCTCATCTAACTCATTGTCACCCTCTAATATTTCTTCCACCTCCTCTTCTTCCTCACTCAACCCTTCAATATAAAATAGTTTATCTTCAACGCATTTATGTCCTTAGCTATTTTTTCTATCAGAGTTAAATCATAACCCTTTTGCTCTCTTCTCTTCAATTTGTTTTGGCATCAATCTAGTAGGATGAAGAAGTGATTATGTAGGAGTGCTTCTATCTCTCATGTTTAAAAAACCTTGCCTTTATTAGCCACAAATTTCTTCTCTACCTACCTTTCCATAATCATTACTTGGGACATAGAAGTTGGATGAAACATGTGTACCTCATATTTGATGTGATCCTTTATACCTCCAAGGAATAATTCCATAAAATTTTCTACTACCACATTTTCCACTCTTAAAGACAAAGTTTGGAATTGATTAATATAATCCTTGATCTACTTCTTTGCTTTAATTTGGTAATCTAGCTAAACTAGCTATCCATAAGATTGTTAACATAATGTGTAGTGAGTTCCTCTTGGAAAATAGACCAAGTGATAACACATCCTTTGTTTTTATTTTCTTCACATAATCAATGATACCAAATGCATTGTGTTATATACGTAAGGATATGATACTTTAATGTATTTAGGTGGATGGAGATGCTGACATGTGGCACACATCCTTTAAGTTAGTTATATTGGGTCATATCGACAACTTGTACAATTAATTACATCAGGTGTTGAGTAGGCCTTCAATAGGATGACCCTTCCATTATATTATTAAGAGGAGGTATATATAAAGGAGGTGATTATCATTGTAAGGATATGCGTTGAGTATGATATTGTATTTGGAGATCTCTTGGAGATATAGTGTGGAGTGGCTTCTTCCTTAAGGAGTGTTGTATGGTGTTACCCTACCTTAAGGGTTTATTCTATTTCTACATATATCAGATATTAGGGCATATTGGCCCACAATCATCTCTTGTGTTGTGTGAGATCTATCTTATGTATTATATTATTTCCATTATTATATGTGTGGATCTTATGAAGTGGTATCAGAGCTATGATTTGGACAAATGTGGACAAAACCCTAATTTTAAAATATTCACCTATATCTTTCAAATGGATGTGATTTCTACAATATTTTACTGAAGGTACCAGTGGATCATCTAAGGATTCAATACAGCCCAAAAATTAGGTTTCTATCATCAATATTGAGTGAGTTATAGCAATTTTATGATTTATCATAAATCCACTTTCTAGGTTGCAAATCAGGGAATTTTTCTAAGATTTTTATATTTTTGTAAAGATTATCAAATTTTATTAGGGGTATATTATTTGTATTTTTATTTTTGAGGCCAAAACAATTACAAAATAATTCAATCAATGTTGGGTGTGTTGTACAAATTTAGAATGTAATATCCCAACGAGATAATGCCCAAATTGATCCGATTCTCACACTTTCTTTCCTTTGGAATTTTGTCAAACAATTTGCATGTATGTTCTGGTTTTTGGAGTCTATTATAGTTTATGAATCATCTGCTGAGTGTTTCACCTTGATTTTACCATAAATAACATGAACCAAAGCATGGAAATGAAAGATACAATAACAAACAAACATACCACATGAATTACCACTTCAATGATGCATTTATTTATTCATTATCAGGTTTGATACAAGTTAAAATAGATCTGATATAATGTTTATCAGACTGGCTTCAGCATATACATTTGTCTCTTAATAGCATATACTCAATATGACATACCCTATTTGATAATGCAAGAGATAGATGAAGTGATTGCTAATGTAGAGCACCTAGAATATCCAATTATGTTTACAATAGAAAGGAAGGAAGACCTATAGGTCTGAAATTCTATGGTGATAGTCCAATGATGGTTGTAGCTAACTTTGACTCTCCAACTTCTAAATCATCTTCCCCAAATGCATATTTTGCATCTTTTTCCATTTCTGAGTTTGCTGCTACAAATTTTGAGTTGGCAAGAGAGGAAGATCGATAATTTCTAGAATCATACAATGAAATGAAGAATATCCAGAAGTGCATATATTATTCCAACGTCATGACAGCCACTTTGCATCAATACCCATATGCCAAAATTGATTTCTATGAGCACCCATGTCAAACCCTAGCTGGAACTAAAAATTGCAGCAACACCCAATAGCTCAAATCTACAAAAATCAAATACCTAGATGGATTATTTGCAACACAACCACAAAATCCATCACTCCTCAAACATGCACACCAAAATATCAACATGCAAGCCAAAAATCTCCAATAAAACCTCATTGTCATAAACCTGCAAATTGAACATTTCAAACTCTAGCAACATCAAACTCAATCTTTGAAGCTCTATGACAAAATCTTCTTGACTTCATCCATCTATATGGTGTGGGAGTATCACCACAACCTGTAATTCCAAGGGAGCATCATTGTGGAAGTCAAGAATAAGCATTTCCAGATAAAAGAGATCATTCTCAACATATATCTATTGGCAACATAGTCAAGAGACACTACTGATATGATCTTGTCATTGATGGAAACAACCTAACATGTTTAGAGACAACTCCTGAGATAAAAATGTATATAGTGTTTTGGTCTGGTAAGATTAACTTAGCCAAATTAACTAAGTATTGACAACACATTGAAACAATGATAGTAATTCAGTTTGTACTCCTCTGCAATTGAAGATCAAGGTATACAGTTCTGACCTACATTGTAATCAACCCCTTGGTGATGTCATGTTCCAGTGTTCAAGTTCTAATTCCCTCTAGAAATCATATGGTGAAATGCCTAAGTCTAAGTGAACAGAGTTAAGCCATAAACAATGAAGAACACCTAAATATTTCGATCCGCATTCCTCCGGTATTGATTTTTTTGATGTGTGGTTTGGAGGTGTTGTAAACACATATGAGAAGTATCTAATTCTAGATTTTTAGATTCTGAAGTTCACCAGAAGATCATCTGCAAGCTTCCAAGTATCGACATTCAGTTTGACAGTGTTTCACAAAGACAAAGTCATCAGTTCAGAGATCCGCATCTTGTCACATAAGAATATTATGATTTGCACTTATAGAGGTATGATTGGTGATGTCTAATGAATGATTGATATGAATTTTGGAGTCTAGTTTGGTTTGCATTACAAGTTATGTTATGACAATCAACAAGGTTAGGAGTATACTCAAGAATGAAGCCGACACTCAGTTGGATCGTTGTGCGGTAAAGATATACTACTTGAATCATTATTCTAAGTGGTTCTAAAATAGGTCCACACCTATATGAAGATTCTTGAAGGTTTACATTGGTCTGCATAACTTCGTGTAAAGGATTCAAGCCGACAGAGCATAGCTTCTTGTGTACACATTTCATCACTAGCAAGCTAACCTAGTTTTGAGTTAAATCTTGTTACGAATATATATGCTCAATAGATTTTGGCATTGTTGTGAAAAAAGTAGTGCAAATTCAAAGTATGTGCAATCTGCGATAGTCTTGTGACCAGAAAGGAATAGTAAGGGTAGAGAAATAGAGTATATGTGAAACAGAGCAAAAAAGCAAGGCAGACATTATGAAGACATTTGAATCTGTATATTAAGCCATAATTGGAACTGCACTTCAACATTCTGTAGATGCACTTGTAGCAGTCTTCTCTTGGCAGTGAGCCAATCCTTCCACCTTCTCATCTCTTTCTTCAAGCAGTGAGCCTTTTGTGAGTAGTGACCTCAGGGCAATGAGCCCTAAGGTAGTGAGCCTCTTGTAATTTAGTATTACTATCAGTAATAAATTTCTATGGGTTAACCCCCACCATGGTTTTTCCCTTTTTGGGTTTTCCACGTAAAAATACTAGTGTTCATGTGTTATGGCTTTGTGGTTTCTCTTCTTATGCTTACTTTACTTTCATGTTATTGAAGTTGGTAAATGGATTAATTAATGTGTGATAGAAAAGTCTTACAGAATACTAATTCACCCCCCCTCTCAATATTCTTTGTATTCAACAATTGGTATCAGAGAAAGGTTCCTTGGAAGAAGCCTAACAACTTGAGGAAGATCTGGGAAGGTTCACCAATGGTAGCACAAAGTTATCTCACTTATCCTGAAGCATACCCTCCTAGTAACATTAATATTGGCAATCAAGTATATGTCAATAATGAACAATTTGAAGTAGATCTAGAAGATCTTGACAACTCCAAGGTTGATATCAAGGGTTTAGAGGAGAGTATCAAAGAAACTGATGATTGCATTCTAAAATTAAAAGAGCAGATTAGTAAATCTCACAAAAGAAGGAAAGAATTGTGTGAGCAACTAAAACAAGCAAGTGAATCCATAGAGAGTCTTCTCAGAGTGATTGAAGAAAAGACCAAGAATGAGGAATATTTGAATCAAGTTGTGAAGGACAAGTCAGAGGAATGTGAAAACCTAGGAAAATAAGTTTTGCTCTTAAAATTTAATTTGGAAGCAACGAAGAGCTATGAAGAAAAGTTTAAGCTAAGTTTTGCAAAGCTTGATGAAATGATTGCTAGCCAAAAGAGTATTGATGACAAGCAAGGTTTGGGATTTGAAAAGGGAGCAAGTTCAAAATCCAATCAAGCAAATTATGAGGTAAAGCAAAATAGGGGAAACCAATTCAAAAATCAAAGAAGAAGACCTAGAAGACCCCCAATCAGGCAGCCAAATGCTCAAAGGTTCTCATCTTTCAATGGTCATTTCTTTAATTGCAATAAGTATGGTCATAGGGCTACTTAGTGTAGAAGTAGAATGAATCAAAATGTTCCATCTTTCTCTGTCAATGCTCCAATTGCAAGAAGATTGGTTATAAAGCAAATGAGTGCAAAAGTGTGTCAAGAAATATGCCAAACTATTCAAGGAATGGTCAATCCTTCGATGGGAAGTGTTTTTCATGTAATATATTTGGACATATGGCTAATTAGTGTAGATCAAGGCCAAATTCAAATGTCAGGAGAAATCAAGGTCAAAGAAATATTGTATGCTTCAATTGCAACAAGTCCGGACACTTTGCTAGATTATGTAGAACCAAAAATGTGAAGAGAAACTACAATATTGAATATAGGAAAATAGAGCAAAAGAATGACAAAGGGAAGGAAAAGGTTAATCCGGTTGAAACCAAGAAAGAAATGAGAAAAATTTGGATCAAGAAAGATGTGATTGAAGTCAAGGATGAATCCGTACCATCATCTGGTGCAGATACTTCCTTTGAGAAGTAAATTGAGAGCTCTAGCTCAAGGGGAGTAGTGTTAAAATCTAAATCCCCTAGCCAAAAAGTTGGTGCTGAAATCTAGCACGAAGATATGTGGTAGAATCCGACATGACAGATCCTTTGAAAGAAATTCTGAAAGAAAAAGTTCTAATGCAGAGCAATCCTAAACGACTGTATTCTACAGTAAAGATTTTGACAACTTTTTGAACAATCATTTATGACGACTTAGGTTTTCACAACAAAGATTAAAAAGGAGCTCATTCGACATACAATTCACTTTGCATTCAAGTCATCAAGTGTCTAAGAGAAACTGAAAGTGAATTCCAAGTGATTTCAACAATCTCCAAAAATTCAAAGCGATACAAAGTGATTCAAGTAAACCCTAGCTTGACAAAAAGAGGTATTTTCAGTCGAAACCCTATTTTGAATTTGTTTAAATCTTTGCAAAAGTGGTAACCCCACAAGTTGTTGATATCATTGAGCGAGCTCAGCTAAAATTCAAGAAACACCCCTACAAATCAATAGAAGTTGATCTAATGGGTGCCTTTTCAGGTATACCACACAATGTGATGCACGTAGAGGATGTTAGGGCTTACATTCATGTTGCCCTAGAAGAACATGGTGACAGTACAATCACAAATTTATACCTAAATCATCTAAGTGGTGACCAATTTGAGTTGAAGCAAGAATATAAGGAGTTGGAAGTGAAGAAATTCATTCAGTACAAAGATTTCCCTACATTTGCGGAAGATGAATGGGTTTGATATGTGTTGAGTAGGATCCATGATGAATTCATATGGCTCAAAAGACCCTTCAAGATCACCAAGGATGTGATTAGGCCTATGACAGGATTAAACTCTACTGATAGTGTGCTCCTGTTAAAAGCTGTGAAGAACAACACTATGACGGAAGCAACTGGAGCCCAATTTGACAAAAGGACATTAACAGTAAATGATATTATAGATCATGCAGTAAGATTTGCATCATTGGCTATAGGATATAAGGTCTATTTCTCTAGTCGGGAGAACTCTGTCTCTGGTACTACTATCTACACCGCCTATCAGATGATTAAGGAGAATGCAGACTATGACCTCTATGAATTACTACGACAACAACCAATGGAAAACGTGAAGAAGACAAAGGAAAGAAAATACCCCTTCAAATTTGGTAAGTTGATCATCTGCCTATTCTTCTACTTCATGCAAGAATTACCCGGAATGAAAAACTTGTTCTGGTTAAACAATCAACTAGTGGCAGTGCAAATTAAGAATCATTTAAGTAGTATAGGAAGCCATGAGGATCAAACCACAACCCTATGGGGCTATTTCAATAATTTTCAAAGAATTATGCAGTCTAGGGAAAGGATTCCTAAGGGAATTGTTGACAAATACAAAAATAACATTTGCTTTATTGTAACTAAAGACTAGTGCATGATGGAGGCCATTGAGCCCAAGATAGTTTGGATCATGCCCATGGGATATGAAGTGGATGGTCAAGTATTGGATAACTATGCCAAACACATGCTGAGTAAACCTAGGGACTCTAAAGAAGAGAGATTTGGAACCTATGAGGAATTGTCAACAAAAGTCTTTATTGAGCAGAGAACGTCAGAAATATCAAAGAAAGCCAAGAAGATGGCAGAAGATTATGCCCTAAAGAAAGGTTTTTCCAAAGAACAAATCAGAGAAACAAGGGCAAGAGTAGAAGCAAAAAGGATAGCTAGAGAAAAACAAGAAGAACCTATGAAGGCTCCAAAAGAGCCTGAGATGAAATCAAAAGAGCCTACAGTTACTAAGAAGAGAACAAGAGCTTCTACTTCACAAACTACATCTGGTACTACACCTAAATCCTCTAGTCCCACACCTTCTGCAAGTGTGGAAGCCCCCACAACAAGTCACAAAATAATGAAGACAAAAGAAAAAAGAATGCATGTAAGTATAGGAGTTGATGAAGAAGCAACATAATCAGATGAAGATGTCAAGAAAATGAAAGGTGAGACTATCAAAGCCTCTGAAAGTAGCAAGAAGAAGCCCTTTGAAAGGAAGAAACCCAGCAAAAGATAGAAGGTAGATGAGCCTCAAGCCACATTAACGTTTAAAGATGTATATTAAAATCTATCACTGTTGATGGAAATCTGAACCCTATGGCTGAATTTTATGATGATTACAATGATGTTGATAAAAGGATTTTGGAAGAAGCCACCATAAAGTATCTGAACACATACAATAGAGCTCTCATTGAGATCATTGGTGATCTCCCAGACACCTTGGGAAGTATTATGTCAACTAGGAAGGAAGTTGCTATGGCTAAATACGTAGAACTCAAAGAACATTCATTGATAAAATTATGTTCAGATATTACTCTAGAGGAAAAGGCCAAAATCTCTAAAGCAATCAACAATGAGTTCAGATCAAAGAAAATAATGAACACACTAATGATAGGAGAAATTGATAAATTGGTGAAGGAAACAGAGGAGATCATTTTGGAGACACTAAAGAAGTACAATATCCCTACCATCTATGACAATGAAGAAACAAGTGTTGGAGATGGCACATCTATTCCAGAAGTAAGCATGGATCAAGGATTGGAGCAAACTGATACAAATCCTCTGATAAAAGATAAAGTAACAAAAGAGCAAAAGAAAGAATCTGATCAAACCCCTGCTGCTACTGATCAAGACACAGCTGAAAAGGATCAAACTGAAACAAGTCTTCCTCTAGGACAACAAACTAATGATCTAGAAAACAAGTAGAAAATTGATGAGTAGATCAAAGTTGATAATCAAGAACTTGATCAAGTTAAGGACAGCCTTACACCGAAGCAAAATATTGGTCAACAAGATAATATGGACAGGGAACCTCCAGAACAAAATCAAGAAGTGTCTGAAGAAGTGACAAGAGACATTGTTGCTGCCCTAGTTGATTCTACCAGAGAACTTTTGGAGAGACAACAAGATTTGGATGAGTCTGAGCACCTATAAGGACCAATAAATTTGGCCTCAATGTCTCCTATGCAAAAAATCAAACTTGTGTCAATTGTTCAAGCAAAGGCACACAAAGAGATACTAAGGTCACACATGCAGGACAATGAACTCATTGGTGAAGCATCCAATATCCTAGAGAAGTTAATGCTTTCATACCAAAAGGACACATCTCTACCACCAATGGATTAGCTCAAAAGCCTAATCAAATCTATAAGTTCTCATTTTGAGTCATTCAAAAAGTCTACAGAAATAAAAGTTAGAAAAGAATATAATGAGAAAAGGTTAGCTGAATTGAAGACTATGGTGGATAACGATAAAGTTTTGCTAGACATTGGAATCAAAAATATAGAGAAGGCTATTAGGGAATAACACGATATATACAAATTTTGCTTATCATGACCAGATGTTACTAAGGAGTTAGACGAAAAAATCAAGGATCTAGAACTCAAATTGTCAAATATTTCTAAGACATATGATCCAACAGCTGAATCAATAAATAGTAAAGAGATACAAGTGGTAAATATCCACAATGATTTGAGCAATCTGATGAAAAAGAGGGAAGAAGTTAAAAATAGTTTGTGTCATTTGAGAGGGCTAATAAGTCCCAAAATAGATTCAATGACCCATCTTGCAGAAGTAGCCTTGAAGACGAAAGCAATAATTGATACACCCTCAGATCTACAGAAGGTAGAGAAATTAGTCTTTTTGATAAATGGTCACATTCAAATTTTAGAAAGTGCAAAGAGAAGATGGGATGGAGCGTTAGCTCTGCTAATGACCATTTATAGTGATATTCTACTTCCTACAACTAACTAATCAAGCTAAAGATTGTACCTGTACATATGCGGCAGAATATGACAGTTTTGAAGTTTTGACACAATTTTGCTACCTTTATATACACCTTTACCATTGATGTCAAAGGGGGAGAAGAAGATCTAGTGAAAAATGGCTGAACATATCAAGGGAAGAAGAAAAACAGAGTTTATATAGTAAGGGGGAGTAGATAAAATTTTTTCACTAAGTGTGGCCATCAATGACAAAGGGGGAGATTGTTGGCAACATAGTCAAGAGACACTGCTGATATGATGTTGTCATTGATGGCAACAACCTAACATGTTTAGAGACAACTCCTGAGATAAAGATGTATACAATGTTTTGGTCTGGTAATATTAACTTAGCCAAATTAACTAAGTAATGACAACACATGGAAATAGTGATAGTAATTTAGTTTGTACTCCTCTACAGTTGAAGATCAAGGTATGCGGTTCTGGTATGTTGTAATCAACCCCTTGGTGATGTCATGTTCCAGTGTTCAAGTTCTAACTCCCTCTGGAAATCATATGGTGAAATGCCTAAGTCCAAGTGAACAGAGTTAAGCCATAAACAGTGAAGAACACACGAATATTTTGGTCTGCATTCCTCTGGTATTGATTATTTTGATGTGCAGTTTAGAGGTGTTGTAAACACATATGAGAAGTATCTAATTCTAGATTTTTAGATTCTGAAGTTCACTAGAAGATCATCTGCAAGCTTCCAATTATTGGCATTCAATTTGACAATGTTTCACAAAGACAAAGTCATCAGTTTAGAGATCTGCATCTTGTCACATAAGAATATTATGATCTATGGTTATAGAGGTATGATTGGTGATGTCTAATGAATGATTTATATAAATTTTGGAGTCTAGTTTGGTCTGCATTACAAGTTATGTTATGACAGTCAACAAGGTTAAGAGTATACTCAAGAATGAAGCCAACACTTAGTTGGATCGTTGTGTGGTAAAGATATACTACTTGAATCATTATTATAAGTGATTCTAAAATAGGTCCACACCTATATGAAGATTCTTGAAGGTTTGCATTGGTCCACATAACTTCATGCAAAGGATTCAAGCCGACAAAGCATAGCTTCCTGTGTACACGTTTCATCACTGTCAAGATGACCTGGTTTTGAGTTAAATCTTGTTACGAATATATACTCGATAGATTTCAGCATTGGTGTGAAAAAAAGTAGTGCAAATTTGAAGTATGTGCAATCTGAGACAATCTTTTTACCAGAAAGGAATAGTAAGGGCAGAGAAATAGAGTATATGTGAAACAGAGCAGAAAAGTTGGGCAGACATTATGAAGACATTTGAATATGTATATTAAGCCATAATTGGAATTGCACTTCAACATTTTGTAGATGCACTTGTAGTAGTCTTCTCCTGGCAATGAACCAGTCCTTCCACCTTCTCATCTATTTCTTCAGGTAGTGAGCCTTTTGTGAGCAGTGAGCCCTGAGGCAGTGAGCCCTGAGGCAGTGAGCCTCTTGTAATTTAGTATTACTATCACTAATAAATTTATGTGGGTTAACCCCCACCGTGGTTTTTCCCTTTTTGGGTTTTCCACATAAAAATACTGGTGTTAATGTGTTATGACTTTGTGGTTGCTCTTCTTATGCTTACTTTACTTTCATGTTATTGAAGTTGGTAAATAGATTAATGAATGTGTGATAGAAAAGTTTTGCAGAATACTGATTCACCCCCCCCTCAGTATTCTTTGTACTCAACAATATCAGCAAAATAGAAGATAGCATATCCCAAAAGAAGATCTTTTCCTCTTTTTATAACACTCCAAGAGGCATTGCCTTCTTTTGAGGGGAATATTATATTTTTGAATTACTTTATTTTCCTGTTGGGATGGGCACCCAATTCCTAAGTGACTCTTTTAATATTTATTTCTATAAAGTCACTTTACTTCAATATTTCTAAAGTCCAAATTAAAATAATTAATTTACTTTCAGACTTAAAATGAAGGCCAAGATGATGTCAGAATCTGTAGTTCTATAGCTCGTTGGAAAGGGCTCGATGAGACGCTTGCACTCCCAGTCTGAAAATCTCAAAATGGCACCATTCTCAAATTTACTAAAAATAGCATTTTCGGCACCGAGCACCTCAACCATCACTAACAGAGCCAACTGTCACAACTGAACCCAAACCAACATCCCACAACTGAGTAATGCATCCAAAGCACAGCCATCCCTAGTTCCCTAACCACATTAGTCAGTATACATGAACAAATAATAGATTAACTCCTCAACTGCCTACTTGGGCTAAAAAAGGGACATTACATAGAACCCCTAGTTTCAATGGGATTTCTTTATTTTGATGGAAGTGGAAATGCATTAGAATGGTGGAACTAATTTAAAAGATATTATGGTCAAGAAAAAGTATGGAAATAATATTTTAATATACATTTAATGGGTGAAGCTCACAAATGGTATTTACCATTGCATAAGGATATTTCTTCTTTTGATGAACTAGAACAAGCTTTCTTAGATAGATGGACTCATGAAGAAGATGAAGGACAAGAACAAGAAGATGAAGAACATTAAGATGAAGAAGAAAAATGAGAGGAAGAAGGAGAATAAGAAGAAGTAGAAAGAGAAGAAGGAAAATAGGATAATGAAGAGAATATGATAGATATAGGTACATGCACTTTAGATCCAAGGAAGGAAGATGCAATCCTTCAATTTCATGGATGTATTCAAAAGGAAAAGGTTATTGTTTCTATAAACTATGTAGTAGAAATAATAACCTTATCAACATGGAATTAGCCAAGAAGCTACAAGTATAGTCAAAGAACATCAAGAACATTCACATATTAGGTAAGGATATTCAGTTTTTTGAAGATTTGAGGCTCTCAATGGATAAATATGTTTTGCATTCAAACTTTCTTTCTTGGGATATGGATGGGTTGGATATTGTTTTTGGTTATCCTTGGTTAGAATCCTTTGGAAAAATAAACATCAATGTGCAAAATAAGTTCATGAAGCTTTGATATAGGAGGAAAAAAAATTCACACTACATGATATTACACATAATGAATTCCAAAGGAAAGTCAAGGAAGATAAAGTTGAAGAATCTACTAGAGATTGCACCAATGAATTATAGGGCATACAAGAGGAGAAAGAAGTAGAGAAAAAATAAGAGATGATAAATTCTATTCATGAGCCGACAAGACAAGAGGAAAAAAAAAGATGAAGAATCAAAGAAGGTTCCAATTATAGCAAATGGTGCAATATATAGGAATCCACATCATTGTGAGAGACAAGAATCACAAAGGAAACCATCATGGAATGATAATACATGGAAAAAAAAAATCCTTGATCACTATGGACCTACATGGAATCAAAGGAACAACTACAACAACCCATGGTACCATAGAAGTAAGGGTTATTCATGGTAGCAAAGGAGGACTTACTTTGATAAGGAATGGAATCAAATGGATGCAACAAAATATGGATCAAGGATGGGATTAAGGTATCATCAAGCTCAAAACACTATGAAGATAAACTATGCTTGGTTGGATTATTGGTCATGGTGGTACATTTGTAACAACTTGCAATAGTCTTACTATCTAGCTTCTTCTTATGTTTTGGGGACGAAACATGTCAAGGAGGGATGGAATGTTATGTACCTAAGGATATGATATTATAATGTATTTAGGTGGATGGAGACGCTAACATGTGGCACACATCCCTTAATTTAGTTATATTGGGTCATGTGGATAACTTGTATAATTAATTACATCAAGTGTTGAGTAGGCCTGAAGTCATTAGGATTACCATTCCATTATGTTATTAAGAGGAGGTATATATAAAGGAGGTGATTATCATTGTAAGGATATGTGTTGAGTATGATATTATATTTGGAGATCTCTTGGAGGTCTATAGCATGGAGTGGCTTCTTCCTTAAGAAGTGTTGTACGGTGTTACCCTAGCTTAAGGGTTTATTCTATTTATGCATATATTGGATATTAGGGCATATTAGCCCACAAACATCTCTTGTATTGTGTGAGATAAATCTTTTGTAGTATATTATTTCCATTATAATATGTGTGGATCTTATCAAATTGGTCAGGTTCCAAGTATAAGGAATCTATTTCCACCTTTTGTTGACAAGGAACATGGTGAATGTCAAACAATTTCTCCATTTGATATAGACAATTGGTAGGATCTTTTTCATCAAAATTTTGCATATCTAGTTTTGTTATGAAATACCTAGCCATAGAATTATTTAGATGATCCATATTTAGGTATGATCCAAACCTAAAAGCACCCTTGCCCTTAGGATAATCCTATTTCTCCCAAGCCTTGTTGTGTGACTCTATATGTTTGGAATCTCTAGAACCTTGGCCATAAACCATTTTCTCCATCATTTCTCAATATCACCTGCCTTAGCCACCCCTTGCATTTTCTCTATCATAATTGACAATATTTCATTTTTCATCTTGTTGGTTTCTTTTTGAATGTGTTCCATTATAGATTTGTTATATTTAAACCCAATCTCCTCACTTACCACATCCTCATTTCCTAGGGATTTTCTAGGTGTAACGACATTCTTTTTGCCTATTGTTATAGGCACCACCACGATGGGGAAAAATAATTTTGTAGTAAATCATACAAAACAAATAAAACTAATCTAAAAATATTTACTGTAACTTACCAGGGCCTAGATCTCTCTTCCCATAAAAAATATCAAAGAAATTTGTTGATTTGTAGCCTTGGGAATGAATTTTGTGGAAACCGTAATTTCATAATAACTCCTTAAATTATGCTCCCAATAACCTCCAATTTGGATTGTATTAGGCTCAATATATTCTTGAAAAACCCTCCAAAAATCTTGAAAAGATTCACCAAAATGAGAAAGATATGCACATCCCAAAATGTAGCAAAGGGTATGGACAAGATGTTTTGGGATGAAGTAGTTAAATACTACTATTTACATCACTAGTAGAATCAACAAGAAGCATGCTGGTAGCAAAGGGTATGGGCGGGATGTTTTGGGATTAAGCAATTAATACTATTGTTTAGATTACTAGTAGAATCCCAACTATTGAAATTAGAGATAGGACACTGCATGAAGCATGGTATGCAAGAAATCCTAAAGTGGCATACTTGAAAGTATTTTTTTGTTTAGCACGTGTTCACATAAGTGACAAGAAAAGGTAGAAATTGGATTAAAAGAGTAAAACATGTATATTTACAGGTTATGGTGCAAAAAGAAAAGCCTACAAGTTATATTCCCCTCAAGGAAGGAGACACACTATTTAATGAGATGCAATATTTGTTGAAGGAGTATGAAGATCACCTAAAGAAAGAGAAAGAATCAATAAATAAAAAAATAATTTGGGATCAAGAAGAAAAAGATGAAAGTTCAAAACCTACATCAAGTTCAAGTAATGTTGTTACAACAAGTAATAAGGTAGTGCAAACTCATTCTTGAAATCAAATGTTAGATCATAATTTTCAAATAATATTAACAAGAAGACAAGCTAGAGAAAGTAATGATGCTAATGAATTAGTTAATTATGCATTTTACTCAAACATTGAGATGGAACCTACTAAATTTGAAGAAGCAATTGAAAAGAAAAAATGAATTATAGTAATGGAAGATATTAGATTGATGCTATTGAAAGAAGTAAAGCTTGGGGGCTTGTAGCTTAGCTACCCAATAGCGATAGGAACTAAATGGGTCTACATGGTAAGTATAAAAGTGATGGAGTGGTTGGAAGCTAAAAAGCTATATTGGTTGCAAAAGGGTATGCTCAAAGGTATGGTATAGACTATGAAGATACTTATGCACCTATTGCAAGCCATGACACTATAATATTGATGTTATCATTAGCAACACAAAAATGATGGAAAGGACATTAGTTAGATGTGAAAAAAGCATTTTTGAACGGATACATTGAAGAGGAAGTATATGGGGAACAACCACAAGGATTTGAAGAAGAAGGCAAAGAAGGATATTTTTGTAAGTTGAATAAAGAACTCTATGGTTTGAAACAAGCACCAAGAGCATGGTATTCATGAATTGGTACATGGTTCTTAGCAAATAGATATGTGAGAAGAAATAATGAGCCCACAATATATTTCAAGAAGGGAGATAATGAAATATTTTATGTTTGTTTATACATTGATGATCTAATCTATGCAAGGAGCTCAAATAAACTGAAGAAAGAATACAAAAAGGCAATGATGAGAGAGTTTGAAATAATGAATTTAGGGTTGATGCAATATTTTATTGGCATGGAGATATGCCAATCTCATGGTAAGATCTTTA
The DNA here is from genome assembly GCA_027924645.1 of Cunninghamia lanceolata. Lineage (NCBI taxonomy): Eukaryota > Viridiplantae > Streptophyta > Pinopsida > Cupressales > Cupressaceae > Cunninghamia > Cunninghamia lanceolata. Next base: position 19,811,888 of record BSBN01000547.1, read on the forward strand.
TTTGTCAAGCTAAGTATGTGAAAATATGTTGAAGAAGTTTATTGTGATAGATTATAAAGGAGTTGATGCACCAATTGAATGTGGGGAAAATTAATGAAAGAAGATGGGTCACCAAAGGTAGATGAAAGAAAATACCAAAGTATTGTTGGTAGACTAATGCATTTGATAGCTTCTACAAGGCTAGAAATTATGTTTGCAGTATCATTAGTTTCAAGATATATGAGTGGACTGACAAATAGAGATTTACAAGCAACAAAGAGAATACTTAGGTATGTTGAAAGGAATAAAGGATCATGGAATCATTATTATTCAGTTGGAGATTTAAAGTTTTTTGGTTACTCATATGCATATTATATAGGATTAACAAATGATAAAAAAAAGTTACATTAGGGCATTGTTTTACCCTAGGAACTAGAGTGATAACATGGAGTTCAAAGAAGACAAATATAATGGAATTATCAAGTACATAAGAAAAATATGTTGCATTAATTGTAGCATGTACACCAATAGTTTGGTTGAGAAGAGTTTTGGAATATTTAGAATAAGAACTTGAAAAAATCCTATAGTGATATTTTTTGACAATGGTGGAGCAATACAGTTGAGTAAAAATCCAGTATTTCATGCAAGGACAAAACACATAGAACTAAAACTTCATAACATGAGAAAGTTGGTACAAGAGAATAAATTTGAAATTTAGTTTTTTAGGTTAGAGGAACAATTGACAAATATATTGACTAAAGGGATAGGAAAGATAGTACATTTAGGGTCAAAGACAAAGTTGGAGATACAAGGATTTGACATCAAGGGTATATTAGAGGAAATTTTGATGTCAACAAGAAAAATGTTGATTAAGTTATGTTGGCAAAGTTTATTAATGTTGATGAAGTTGAATTACTATTGTTATTGAATATATTTCAATTGATATTAAAGATGATAGTTATTTGATGCTAAAGATCCCAATTAATTGCCAACGAAGATGATAGGTTGTTGTTGAAGATGGGTTTATGTTTTCTAAGCTTGCTAGAATCTTGGACTAAGTCAAAACTAGTTAGCAACCACACACTCCTGCTACAATCCAAATCTATCACAAAAGATTTTTAAAAATTAGTGACCAATATAGTAGCTAGAACCAAGACAAGCTTGAGTGCCCCCATTATAAACTATTAATAAATAACTCCATATAGAAATACCAAAAACCTTCAAGTAATGGTCTTATAATGGAATTGGGAGATGAATACAACATTATCAATTTGTATGCTATTTCTCTCCTAAATTTTTGGTAGGGTTTGCCTAATCCATGGTGGCAATAATCCACAATCAAAGTCTAAAAATAATAAAAATAAGTGTTACGTAGAGAATAGTCCCTATTGTTGCAAGATGTTTGAAAGTATAATTGATAATAACTAATTAAGAGGAATAGAAAATATTGATTGCTATAGTTAGTCTACTATGACAAGGAATAATAATTCTTATCCTAAACTAAAAGTATATGATATATTTATTCATGTAATTATAAGACTTTAGTTTTGAGAATTATCAAATTATTCATATTTATATTACATATTAAACTTATACAAAAAATTCAAATATTATCTAATTATTGTGATATATATCACAAATACATTAGATTTATAATTATAATATTATTAATATGTATTATAAATATTATGAAATATAGTATATATAATTGTTGAAGGATGTTGACAATGACATTAAACATTAAATGATGCAGGAGCACCTGGATCGTCCCGGCTTTGCTGCTTGGTGAATGAAGCAGCGAATTGGTGTGACAGAGAGGTCGATTTAGCAAATTGGACGATCCATTAGATAGTTTCTGATACTTATGGCATATAAAAGGCAAACAAAATAGAGTATTGGAGGTTTGCTGTTGTGCAGAGAATGAAAGAGGGCAGATTGGATGCCATTCGTCATAAAGAAGATTGATGGGAGAGAGAGAAAATACAAACTGTTGTAGATGAAAATCCATGAGAACCTTCATGTAATCTGATTGCATATTTTGTAGTTGTATGTAAACTTTTGCCAATAAAAGTTTTTTTTTTTTTTTTTAAAGGTGGTAAACATCAGAATATATTGAAAATGCAAAATGAACATAGAAACATAGATACGAAGTTTAACTAGGAATGGGTCATCTGGTTGTAAGAAAATAGAGTAAAGATAAAAGTCTTTAGAACGACGACAAGAAAGTCACAAGAAATCAAAAAAGAACATAGTCTTTTCCATCCTGCTCACAGCACTACTAGATCCTACCATCTTCAGGAGCAACCGACTTTAAACCAACCTACGAGGATCTTGAAAAAGATTTTAAACCAACAAAAAACGCCACCTGACTTTGACAGAGAGTCTTAAACACCTCGCTCCCCATATGGCCATCATAAATGGCTGTCCAATCAAAAGTAGCCGTTGTGAGGATGTCGATCATGAAGTATAGTTGGACGCTCTAGTTGGCATGTGTTTATTTTCATTACTATGTGGATGTGAGCTTTGTGTGAGTTGAGTGTGTGCTATAACAATGAAGAGAGATTTGGTTGCAATCTGGTAAATGTATTGAGGCAGAGCATTGCTTCTGTAGTGTATTTTTGAGATTTAGAGTTGTGTGTTTTGAGAGTAGCTGGGCAAGAGAGGGAAGTTTTGTCTTCATTGTTAAATCAATATAAAAACAATAGAAAAAGTAGACTACTAATAAATGTTTTATCACTTTTTATCATGTCTTGTAAAAATAATATTTAACATCTTGATTTACATGGTAGTAATAAGAACCCAATTTTTTAATCTTTTAAACTATGTCAACATTATTAAAAAAAATTGCATAAATTATAAATGTTTCTTATTGGAGTGAAGGTAGAATTTATGATAACTAATAAAAATTGTTCTTACTAATTAAGGCCATTATTATATTCTTACACATGATTAAGGCATACGTTAATAGATATAGGAACCTAACTTTCTTGTAAGAGATTAAAGATGAGGAGAGTTGTTGGAGCCCTAATTCCTACCTAAATAACTAATTGTTCTAATCACAACACACTACTTATTTAAAACAACCACCATATGGGCAGCATTTTTAATTATCAATTAGGAAGTAATTAACATTTATAAAGATTTCAAAGGATTTTGAAGTGTAGTCATGGGAAATATTTACAATAATTATAACAACAAACAAAAATTACAAATATTTTAAGATTTATCTATTAGCTTCACATTATAGGGAACAAAGTAAATATCCACCCTTGATTCCACACAATCCAAAAATTTATGACACTATATTGAGAGCTTTTCCCACCTCTGTACTAATTGAATATAGGCCATAGTATAGTGTTGATGATTGTGAAATGATTGAGCATATTACAAAGGTGTGAAGGTTGGACATAATATAAAACAAAATTAATCTTGCCTATAGTTTAGTGTAGGGTGAAAAAAACTATAGAAATGGACTGGTCAAGTTTTACAATGAAATATTAAGCATAGGATGTAGATTTAGGACTAAGATTGATGTATGCACACCTCAAGACAAATTGAGTGTAAGGGCACTATATTTATCAAATGACCAAAAATGAATGTAAAACAAGATAATAAAAGGACAAGGTATTCACTTTTGTTCTCTCGAATATGAATACATGGACAATGTATTTTAATAACAAGTGATAAGCAATTTTTTTAAAAATGTTTAAGATTTGATTTATGCATATGTTATCTCAATATGACCTTTATAGATAGTTATTACATTAATAAATTTTAATATAAATTAACTCAGTAGTCACAACTTACATCCACTCAAAACACACAAATAACTTAATAAAGGAGAAACAAATTTATTTGTAATGCCCCAAGCTTTCACACAAGACATTAACTGAACAAACATTAGATGAACATTTTTTTGTGTTACAAGTGTGACATTTACATGCCACATTGCACATTAACACACGCACATGGTGTCATGACAAACACAATGGCACACAAGACAACCATCACCACCAAGAATGGTGACACAAGCAGAGGAAGATTTCACATGGTTTGGGATAAGTCACTAGGATGAACATATGAGAGGATAGAGCTTTCTCCACTATTGAGATTGGACACTAATCCATGATCTTGTTCTCTTATGAACACGAAGAGTAGGATGAGAGTGAGACCCACTTCATCCACATTCCAAGACAAATAAAATGACACTCAAACACCTAGGAAAATTCTACATAAGAGGTAGGTCAAGTAGGAGGTACAAGGCCTCGACCAATTGAATCAATGGCTAGTTGATTTCACTAAGAATTCCCAATGTGAAAGAGGGAATAATATGCAAGTTTTGACATATTTCAACAAAATAAGATGATAGGACTTGACTAAGTAGGCCAAGAGGAACAACTTCCATTTAGGATTTTTCTTCAAAAAAGGCTAGGAAGTGCCTATTATCTGACAACAAAGGACAATAATGAACAAATTGGACACTAGTGCATACCTAGACACTAGCACAAATACTAGACACTAATGTGCCTATACTATAGTCCTAGAATTGTGATGTAGTCCCATTTCTACATTGTAGTCTTGCAAAAGTGTCTAGGACATGAATTCTTTAGGACTAACTACTTAGGACCATTTTTCAGACTTCACTAAGATTTTTCCTACAACTATCTTAGTTCTTCAACAAGGTAAACACTTATAATTAGTTGGATTGTAAGACATGTGATTCTAAACAAAATGATTCCAACTTGTACAAGACTTAATCAATCACATTAGAAAATGGGGATAGGGTGAATAAGGTATTCACAATACTTCATCAAGTCTTAAAACCCACAAACATCTATTATGTGCATGAATGGAGACACACATGCAACATGATAGTAGGAATGATAAGGGTCTAATCACTCCAAGTATGCCATTTCAATTACAATAGGATACATTCCAATTACATCCATTAAACAAAGCATATGATTCATCTACAATAGTTTGCATAACCATTTTACCAAAATATGAAGCTAGGTGTTCTAATCATTTTCCCCACCACATAAAAACATGATAAAAGCAATACAAGATACTACATGCACATTTGTCACTTATGTTCAATCGTACCAAACTCAAGGATGCAGCCATCACCACTTTTGTGGGTGGAATAATATCCAACACAAATAACATCAGAATCATCATTACAACCTTACAACATCTGAGGTAGAACATGCATACATATTTTGATTTTAAAACATAACAAATCATGCCAACACCCTCTCAAGATGAGGTGTGTCCGAACATCTAATATGATGTCATAAGATTTTAACAATTACATGGTCTCATCCCAAACATGGATGGATCGATACAAAGATAAAAGAGTTGATTAGTACATGAATAATCACTTATTATAATGGTCACAAGAACCCAACTAATCATGTTTCCAAGAATCCAACAAGAAATAGCTATAAGAACATGATTCCATGAGAGTCCTACATGCCCTCCAATTAACATCCTTTGATTTTGTTTGGCCCCAATGTTGGTTCAACACTACCCAACCATATAGAACCCTTAGGCCCACCCCTCAAAACTAGGAGATGGTTGAATTGGGTACCAATCACACTCATGTAAAACAAGGAATATATATGGTGACACACATGCCGATAAACTCATAAAGAGGATACTAAACAAACATACATGCATATGGGTTCTTCATGCTATCGATACACATAAAAGGAATACCAAGAAACATGTATAATAAATACCAAACAATCATGAAAGTGCAAGGGCTCAACATGTCATTAACACACATGCAAGTGGTCTCAAAACATATCAGGTATAAAATCTGATGAAAATATAGGAAGAGGGTCCTAGACATAAGCCAACGATTGTCAGTACAATAGTACAATGTCCATGTAGAATGTTGAGTAGTATTCCTACCTAGAAAAGTTTTACTCAATGATATGCATCAATCTTAATGAGTTGTGACATGTCCTTTACAACCAAGCCTATGATCCTCCTAGGCATTGGGGCATGGTGTAGTTAATCTTACTTATGTGAATAGTTTATTTTATTCCCATTCATTTTATGATTTAACTTGTTTAAAATCCCACTTGGTTCTATCCATGAGTTCCCTTTGAACCCAGGCAAGTGGTGAGAGGCCACTCCTACTTTACTCTACACCTCAATCCTAAGTACCCAACATGCCCAAAATTACAATTTGGTCATGGAATGGAAATCAATGCAAAAGTCATGGTACTTGGCCCAATGACGCATAGTCACAAATAAAAAGGGAGAATAAACAAGACACAAAATAAATCAAGCAAATAATCAATTAATTTCAAGTTTCATTTTTTAGAAAAATGTTTAAGAACCATAAAAATCCAAATTCACCATTAAAGTCATCATGAAACCTTCAAATTCAAACTTTAAAAGTACATAAAACCTTCAAATTTAAAGCATAACCTTAGATGACAAAAATGCACAACAACAAGCTTTTTAACTCATAAATATTCTAAGAAAATGTTTCCATAACCTTGGCTCTTTTTTGTATTTTTCAGAACTTAAATAAACAATGCAAATTTAAACTACTAAATTCACTCATTAATTCCTATGAAAGGAAGCTATATGCATCCACCTATTGTGGGAATAGAAAATAGAGTAATTTCATTTAAATACATAATTAAACAAGAAACTTACCTTTCCACTACAAGATTTTAACAATGAAGGAGAGACTCTTGTGAAGAACACACAACAAGAAAATCCTTTTCTACTCACAAGCAATTCCAATCCAAGCTAATCCCACTTCAAAGAAATTCCAAATCCAAGCCAAATCCAATTCATTTCTTTTCAAAATGCAAGAAATATCCTCCCAAAGAGGAGAAAAATGAGAGAGGGTTTCAAGCAAAATACTAAGTGTTTTTAAAAATATGCCTATCATTTCCTTTTCATAATTCCCTAAACCTTTTTCCATATTTTCCCTCCTTTCACATTGAACTCGATATTTCAAAACAAAGATTTTTCAATCAATTATATATTTCAAAGATATTTTCCAATGAAAATAATTCAATAAGGCTAACAATACAAATAACTTATATTTGATATTTTTTCAATAACCATTGCAATTAAATTAAATTAAATTTCCAACTATAGTAATTCTATTTCCTTATGTAAAATATTTATTTTTAAGGAGAAATTAATCCACTTTAATTTTATTTTTTTTTAAACCCAGAGGTATCCCCTAGCCCTGCCCCCCGAGAGAGATAAGAGCGTTGTGACTCTGCCCAGCATTGCCCACTACGCCTTGCCTCAGGCTTACATTTGTGCCGAGTTGGGGCTAATAACAGCGGGATGAGCGAAGGCGAGACTAATCCTTAGGGGACTGTTGAAGGGGCCCGCACACCCTGAATAACCATTGGAAATCTAGGTGGAGAGAATCAACCTCGGGACCTATATGGGACAAGCCCAAAGCCCTTAGCCAACTATGCCACCCGTGCAGGCTTAATCCACTTTAATTTTATTTTCACAAATAACAAATAATGCAATAAACCTTTCTCAACAAAGCACAACTAATTATCTTTCTAACTCAAAGCATATTAAATATTCTCAAACATGACAAACACACATTTTGAAATAAATTAAAATGCAATATGAAAAGATAAAATAACCACATACAAAGGGACCAATCACATTATGAGTGTAAACACAACATATAGATTCTAGAATCACCACCAATTCAAATCTAAATTTCATAGTGATTCACAAGACTCGTCTCATACTTGAATCAAGTGAGATAGAGGTTAAGAAAACATGTTTTTACCCAAGATGACACTCTTTAATTAATCACCCTTTATGAAACCTATACCTACACACTCAGGTGAAACATCAAGCATACATGTAACATATAAGAATAGCTAAAGCACATCATACAACACCCAATGTGATATAACTCATAACATAATATCAAATCATCAAATCTAACTGTAAAACATCTATGACAAGCATGATTCAGATAACAAGATGCATAATCAACAATAAACCACAAAGAGCATGATTCAGATGAAAGACTATGAGGAGTTGTATCAATTCCTCACTGAAGACTGGGGCCAATTATTTAACTAGCCCTTGGTGTTTTTCTCTCTGTTGTTTTTAGTGGTTTTGTTTGTTGTCCATCGATTGTCAGTCTATTATAAAACAGGTATATGACAGATACCCAACAGAGTATATAAGCAGAGATCTGCATTGCACTCTATGCATCCAATTTTATGAAACCAACATCATTATTTAGATTGCCCAGTACTCGAAACAAGAAACCTTGTCCCTTCACTATTACTGCAGGTCTGATACAGTGCACAATATTATAGTGCAAGCCTATTTTTCATATTGCTTCATTTAGCATCACCAATAATCTCCACAAGAACATTGTCCCTGTTTAAAATGATGAAACGGTTTGCATCTCTCACAACAATTTCTTTTGCAACAATCTTGGAGATAAATTTTGTTGCAGTGTGGCAATCAGCACATACTTAAAGGTTCTTAATAACTCTAATAGTTGTTCTAGGAGACATGTTTAACAAACCAAATGCATTTGCCAACTTTTCACTATGGTGGCAGAGAAATTATTATTTTTCCTCCTCTTCCACATCATTAGTAAATGTCTTGAATCTGGAAAATATCCTGCTGCCTTCATCTCCCAAGCCAATTTCTCCAACTTTGCATCAATCTCCTATGTCTGTGGAAGTGATCTGTCTCCTGCACAAAAAGCATGTACCATTTTATGGCCTTCAATCCAACTACATCCAGGGGTCTTTTTAATTCCCCTATCTTTCATCAATCTCCTTACCATTTGAGCCTCACCCCACCTGCCCACTTCTGCATATATGTTTGAGAGAAGAACATAAGTCACAGAGTTTTTTGGTTCCAAATCAAAAAGTAGTGTCGCTGTAAATACTCCTAAGCCTATATTCATATGTGATCTACAGCCACCAAGAAAACACATCCACACAACCACCACAGGTTTAACTGGCATCTTAATGATGAAGTTTAGGGTATCCTCAAGATATCCAGCACGGGCAAGAAGGTCAACCATGCACACATAATGATCAATGGTAGGCGTAATGCAATAAGGGTTACTTATGTGATTGAAGTATGTACAGCCCTCATCCACTAAACCTGCATGGCTGCATGCATTTAGAACACAAGCAAAGCTTACAATGTCGGGATACATTCCAAAGTGCTTCATTAATTGAAAGATCTTGAGAGCATACTTGCAAAAGCCATTTTGTGCATACCCTGCAATCAATGCATTCCATGAGATGACATCTTTTTGAGGCATTCTGTCAAACAGTTTATGTGCCTTGTCAATGCTTCCACATTTTGCATACATGTCTACCAGAGCATTTCCAATGATAGTATCTGACAGAAATCCCCTAACCATTATGCTTTGATGGATGTCCATACCCTGTTCCAAGGCTCCCATTTTGGCACAGGCAGGGAGGATACTGGCAAAGGTTGTGGAATTCGGCTTTACACCTGCCAATCGCATTTGCTTGAAAGTTTCTAAAGCTTTTTCAACAAATCCATTTTGTGCATATCCTGCAATCATTGCAGTCCATGAAATGACATCTCTTTGGGGCATTCTGTCAAACAGTTCACGTGCCTTGTCTATGCTTCCACATTTTGCATACATGTCTACCAGAGCATTTCCAACTATAATATCTGACAAAATTCCCCCTTCCGTTATGCTTTGATGGATGTCCATACCCTGTTCCAAAGCTCCCAATTTGGCACAGGCAGGGAGGATGCTGGCAAAGGTTGTGGAATTTGGTTTTACACCTGCCAGTTGAATTTGCTTGAAAGTTTCTAAAGCCTTTTCAACAAATCCATTTTGTGCATATCCTGCAATCATTGCATTCCATGAGATGACATCGCTTTCAGACATGCTGTCAAACAGTTGACGTGCCTTGTCTATTCTTCCACATTTTGCATACATGTCTACCAGAGCATTTCCAACAATAATATCTGACAAAAATCCCCCTTCCATTATGCTTTGATGGATATCCATACCCTGTTCCAAAGCTCCCATTTTGGCACAGGCAGGGAGGATGTTGGCAAAGGTTGTGGAGTCTGGTTTTACACCTGCCAATTGCATTTGCTTGAAAGTTTCTAAAGCCTTTTCAACAAATCCATTTTGTGCATATCCTGCAATCATTGCAGTCCATGAGACCACATCTCTTTGAGGCATTCTGTCAAACAATTCACGTGCCTTGTCCATGCTTCCACATTTTGCATACATGTCAACCAGGGCAGTTGCAACTACAACATCTGATAAAATTTCTCTATCCTCTATGCTTTGATAGATGTCCGTAACCTGTTCCAAAGCTCCCATTTTCGCACAGGCAGGGAGTACGCTGCAAAAGGTTGTGGAATTTGGCTTTACACCTGCCAATTGCATTTGCTTGAAAGTTTCGAAAGCCTTCTCAACAAATCCATTTTGCGCATATCCTGCAATCATTGCAGTCCATGAGACCACATTTTTTTGAGGCATTCTGTCAAACAGTTCCCGGGCCTTGTCTATACGTCCACATTTTGCATACATGTCTACCAGGGCCGTCGCAATTACAACATCTAACAAAATTCCTCTATCCTTTATACTTTGATGGATGTCTATACCCTGTTCCAAAGCTCCCATTTTGGCACAGGCAGGGAGGATGCTGGCAAAGGTTGTGGAATTTGGCTTTACACCTGCCCATTGTATTTGCTTGAAAGTTTCTAAAGCCTTGTCAACAAATCCATTTTGTGCATATCCTGCAATCATTGCATTCCATGAGATGACATCTCTTTGAGGCATTCTGTCAAACAGTTCACGTGCCTTGTCTATGCTTCCACATTTTGCATACATGTCTACCAAAGCATTTCCAACTGTAATATCAGACAAAAACCCCGCTTCCATTATGCTTTTATGGATGTCTATACCCAGTTCCAAAGCTCCCAGTTTGGCACAAGCTGGGAGTACGCTGGCAAATGTGAAGTGATCGGGTTGGAGACCTGTTTGTTGCATCTGGTGAAAGAGTATGACTGCTTCTTTAGGACACCCATGTCTTCTGTACGCTGAAATAATTGTATTCCATGAGACGCTGTCTCGTTCTTTAATGTGGTCAAAGACTTTTCGACCATTCTCCAAACTTCCGCACTTGACATACATGTCAATAAGCTTATTATGTAAAGCTGTGCGTGTAACAAAGGCATATCGCCTGTGAGCGATGAAAGAGTGGACTTTTCTCCCTTGTGAAAGCGCGCTCTTGAGAATACAGACCTGCAATAATTGAAGATATGTAGAGCAGTCTTCAGGGGGGTTGTGTGTGGTAAGCAGAATGTGCAGCGCGTCCATGAACATAATACTGTGAGATTGAGATGATTAGTGAATGGCAATGACATTTTACGATTGTAATTGGAGCGTTGGAAAATGTGCAGTGTTATTCAGTTTCCAGAAGGATGATAACGTTTCAATATTATCAGTCTACAGAAGGATGATAATGGCAATTCATAAATGATGCTCGTAGTCGGGTTCGTTTCTCTTATTTTTATTGTATCTTTTTAAAAATGCAATAGAATCAAGCATTTTGAGTACTCAAACCACAATAAAACTCACCAATACAGGGCTAAATTCACTTTGATACGCAAACGGGCTGAGCTAAACAAAAAGCATTTTTCCACGCCTTCTAAAACTCCAAGAGGCCTTGATAGCAATTTTCAGTATGTGAAATCGACTTAATGCTACCTATCACCACATATATTGCAAGTGCACAAGGTGTCTCAGACTTCTCAAATCATTGGAAGCAAGAGTTCCTGATAGCATCTTGAAATCGAAAATGGATAGATTGACTTATATTTCTATATCTATTGTAAATTTAAAACTGAAACTAAAAATTGAATGATTGATCATATGCATTCAATGTTCATGAAATTATAATGATTAATACACTAAATTGTTTAGTGTCTAGCTAACCTCGATGCCAACTACAACCATTTAGTATTGAATAGTTAATTAAAATGACTAAACCCTCAAATAAGAAAGAGAAGCAATGAAACATAAACCTTAAATCATTCATAGTTAGCCCTGGCTAAAGAGAACATAATGAACATTAGTTTGTGACAAAGGATATCTTGAAATAGATTGTGAAAGGAGGGGTGTAAATGTTTTTTCATTAACAATCATATATGGAGTAATTCTAAGGATAGATTTAGGTGGCTTGGAAATATAATGGGGTTTACACAATTAGAGAGGGGTACAGGAAAGTAGTCATTTTTATGGTGACTTGTACCAAGTCCTTCCCATAGAGAAATATGTGGTCACTTAAGGCATGGCCAAAGGTTAAAAAATTTCTTTGGTGAGTCTATCATGCCAAGATTCTAACTTGGAAGTAGCTTAAAACAAAGGATCATGTGGCCCTAGCAGATGTCCCCTCCATCTTTCTTAGGAAGAAGAGGCCAATCACATTAGTCCTCATTGGGATTAATCTAGAGGAATCTAGGATCAATTCTTAGCAAGTTTCAATATTAGCTAGATGGTGACATGATCTTTAATTGAGCATTTTGAATCATGGAAGTGCCATGTCTTTTTGAATATTATTTAGGACCTCTAATATGTGGCCTTGGGAATGACCCTTTGGAAATTTTGGTTGGAATAGAATACTAGGATATTTAATGGAAAGGAGAAAATTTAGGATCAACTATGGGAGATGTGAAAGATGCTTACTTGTCAGTGTCTTTCCCTTTAGCACCCTCCCAGAAACAAGCAAGTCTGAAAGGAAGCAAGGTGTGTGGAAATTGCTTCCTACACTAATCTAATGAGGGAAGTAGAGTATAAATTCTTTTTTTAACCTTTACAGTTACAGTGTTATTAACCCAACAATAGAGATATCGCAGCAATACACATACACACAGTATATAGACAAAAGAAAGAGAGAGAGAGAGATAAGATATAATGTGGGGAAAACCCTTTCAGGAAAAAAACCCCACACTCCAAAACTTGCACAATGTATTATCAAAACTATAATGGTTTACAATACACTTGCAATGCAAGCTCTCAAGAGTCTTTGACACTTGTATTTAGAGATATTCTGGCAGCATAACAATACCTGTCAATCACATAATACATCTCCTCTCAAAGCACCTGTTTAAATAGAAGTTTACAAGGCAAAAATGTACTTTCCTTGAGATGGGCATCCAACTTGGCCTCATGGCCCAAAACCCATGCCTAGGGACACTTGTCCAACAATGCAGTATAGTCATGACACTTATCACATCACCTCATCCCAATGTGGTCACCTATTCCCAAGTTGGGCAATGACAGATGATCTTACGCATCTTACGATTGTCATAGAATCTGTCATAACTGACAGCTCTTATAGCTGTAAGAGAATCTATCATACACTGACTAAAAATAGCATATTCTCTTACAACATGTCATAACCTTCCTTGGGGCACCCAAAGATGCCTTCTTCCAAGATGCCTTGCGACACATGTCTTCACCTATCATAGAACCTTCCATTTACAACTCTTACGTGTCATAGATTCTGTCATAGGAATTTGTCATAACCATTTCGGTCAAAATTTCCTTACACACTAGTCAAGATGCTGACACATGGCAAAATATCTCTACCACTAAGTGGGACGCCTATCTCTGTTGCAAGTATGGGCCTAACCGGTGTTGTCATTGATGTCAACATACTCCTGTTGCATTAATGATAAGGTTTGGATGAATTGATTGTTGAAGATATTGAGAAAATTGGTCATATCAGGAACAGTGAAGACAAGAAGGTAAAAGTCCAAGATAAGATGAGGATCAGAGGATGCAGTTTAAAGGGTTTGTAGATATGTGTCTCAAGGTGATCTAGTAGAGATTTTAGAGGTCCACATGAAGATCTGAAGAAGTTGTGGCAGCTCAAGTAAAACTGGTTATGACAGGTGTTCAGAGGTGACAGAGTGATACAGATAGGTTCGGTGAGATCCGAAAATGCATTATCCTATTCTGTGGATTTGATGGAGTGTTTAGGAAGTCTTTGTGATGTACCAAATCAATTGGTTCATGGTTTGGAGGTCCGCAAGCATCTATTCCTTTGTGACAGTGATGTCAAACTGTGTTCTTGAGGTTCCAGATGGAGGAGAGAAAGATTTCAGTAAGCAGATGAAGTGTGGATGTTCTTGGTGATTCAGGAAAGCTTGTGGAGGTCTTTGGATCATGTCCAGTTCATATTAGTGGTCCGCATTAGAGTTTAAGCTCGCATTTGAAGAATTACTTCCGGATGAAGGTGTTCTTCCTTAGACTGGCCAACTGGATGAGTTACTCATCCTGTGGATGTTTTTGTAGATGTTTGTTGACTTAGATGATCATTCCTAAGTCGATGTCTTGTATAAATAAGGAATTGTGAAGTCATTTCAAAGTGTGTATGATGGAGATGAGTGTGTGGTAGTGAGGAAGAAAGTGAAAGATAGAGTAGAAGTATTGGGCTTAAATGGAATTGATTCAAGCATAGTAAAGATGCTATTCTCTAGTTCATGTATGTGATACTTATTATTTTGTAGACAGTGTGTCTCTTGTAGGCAGTGAGCCTCTTGTGAGTAGTGTGCTCAGGCAGTGAGCCCTAATTAGCGTGTGCCATTTTGTTCTTTCTATTCTTCTAACAGAGAATACAATCTTGGGTTAATCACCCTGTGGTTTTTCCCTTAACCAAGTTTTCCACGTCAAAATCTTGGTGTTTTGTGTGTTAATGTGTTTTTGTTCTTGATTTAATTCATTACATTTTCATAATTGATTTATCATTATGCTGCTGGATTACAAAGTGGATTTAATTGTTTAATTGGAAGAAATTTTTGGACAACTGATTCACCCCCCCTCTCAGTTGTCTGCCCTAAGACTAACAATTGGTATCAGAGCCAAGTTCCTCTAAAAGGAGCTTAACCGCTTGAGGAGATCCAAGATGTCATCCTATAAGAAGGATAGTCTGAAGTTTGATGGAACCAATTTTAATCTTTGGAAAAGTTGCATGAAATGTCACTTGCAATGTATGGGAATGCAGTACTGGAACATGGCTTCAACAAAGTATACTCCTCCACAGGGTGGCCTGAAAACCCAAAATGAAATCACAGATGTTGAAAATAATCTGCAGACTATAGAGGCTCTTCTAAGTGCATTATCTGATTTAGAGCTTTCAAATGTTGTTGATCTACCAACTGCTTTTGTGATTTGGGAAAAAATGGAACTTCTGCATGAAGGAGACAAGTATGTTAAATGTGCAAGGTTACAGAATTTGAAAGGGAAATTTGAAAATCTGAAGATGAGAGAAGATGATAATATCACCACTTTTATGCCAAGAGTAAATGAGATTGTCTGTGGCATTAGATGTGCTGGTGGAGTCTTGGATGAAGATGAGATTGTTGGCAAAGTTTGAAGATCCCTTCCTGCTTCTTATAAAATCAAAGCTGCTGCCATTGAAAAATTTAGAGCCCATACAATTGTCACAAGAGATCAATTGGTTGGTAAACTGGCTGCATTTGAAATGACCAAGTTTAGAGATGCCCCCCCAAAGACTGAATCAACATTCAAAGCCAGTGCCTCTGTAAAAGGTAAACAAAGGTTTGATCCGGGAGAGAACTCTTCAAGGAAACTATCATGGTATGAAAAAGCAAGAAAAGACTTGGAAGAAGAAGAAGATGAAACTGCACAACTTGAAGCTCTTAT
Organism: Cunninghamia lanceolata; assembly: GCA_027924645.1. Lineage (NCBI taxonomy): Eukaryota > Viridiplantae > Streptophyta > Pinopsida > Cupressales > Cupressaceae > Cunninghamia > Cunninghamia lanceolata. The sequence continues at coordinate 19,827,585 of BSBN01000547.1, forward strand.
TGCAAAAAGACTGCCAAGAGGATCCGGTAAGTATAAAGGAAAATTGTCTTTTAAGTGTTTTAACTGCAATAAGATTGGTCATTTTGCCTCAAGGTGTCCGGATAGATTTTCAAGGCCAAATCCTATCAAGCCAAGGTTCCAAAAGAATTGTTACTACGTTCATGAAGATGATGATAATGAAGGAATAATAGATGATGAATCAGAGATAGGAAACAAATCCAAAAATGACTGGGTGTTCATTGCCATCAAGGAAGAAGATCCAATGTCCTCTGTATCTGTTAATCATAAGACTGTGGAAAGAGCTATGGTTGCCCAATTTAAAGAAAAGGATGATTGGGTCATTGACAATGGATGCTCTCACCATATGACAGGTGATAAAAATAAGTTCATAGATTTGGAAAGGTATGAAGGAGGAGTGGTAAATTTTGGTGATAATTCTACTGCTAGAATCAGAGGTAGAGGAACTATTTCTTTTGATGGAAGGAACAAAACTAGTAATGTACTGTATGTTGAAGGATTGAAGCACAATCTTCTCAGTGTTGGATAGTTGGTGGACAAAGGCTATGATCTTAGATTCAAGAATGGAAAATGCAAGATTTTTGAGAGTTCCAAAACAAAGATTGCATCCGGTACCCAAACAAAAGGTAACATCTTCCATTTAGTTGGTACTAGTAAAAGTTGTCTATTTGTGCAAATTGATCAGAGTTGGTTATGGCATAGGAGGATGTGTCATGTGAATTTTGATAATATTATCAAGATAAGAAATACTCAAGCAATAAGAGATCTTCCAAAGTTGGTGAAACCTACAAATAGTTTGTGCAAGGAATGTCAAATGGGTAAACAAAGCAAAGTCTCATTCAAAAGCAAGGAACAATCTTCTACCAGATTATTAGACTTAGTTCATACTGATTTATGTGGTCCGGCAAGAATCAAAAGTGTGCAAGGTGATAGATACTTCATGTTACTAATTGATGACTATTCCCGGATGATGTGGGTAACCTTTCTGAAAGAGAAATCAGAAGCTCTTGAGAAATTCAAAATATTCAAGGTTATGGTAGAAAATGAAACCGGATTAAAATTGAAATGTTTGAGGTCTAATAGAGGTGGAGAATTCACATCCGGTGAGTTCATAGATTTCTGTGAGAAACATCGAATAAAGAGATAGTTGTCTGCTTCGAGGACTCCATAGCAGAATGGAGTAGTTGAGAGAAAGAACCGGACCATCCAGGAAGCATCTAGGACAATGATGATGGAAGCAAATGTTCTTCAGATCTATTGGAGAGAAGCTATCAGCACTGTAGTCTATACTCTCAATCGAGTACAAATCAGAAGCAATACTAGTAGGACTCCTTATGAACTTTGGTTTGGCATCACTCCTACTGTGAGGTATTTCAGAGTCTTTGGTAGCAAGTGTTACATTAAAAGAGATGAAGATCTAGGCAAGTTTGATGCTAGAAGTGATGAAGGAATATTTTTGGATTACTCTACTCAAAGAAAAGGTTGATGAAGGAATTGAAAAACCCTCAAGGTTTTATGAATATGATGAAGATGATCAAAATGGTGTTCTGATTCAAGGAGCCCAAGCCCCTTCTAAAATTTAGATTCAAACTGATCCAGTAAATCAGGAAGAAGAGATGAGTTTTAATGAGCCTGATCAAGAATCAGAAGTGCAAGAAACTCCCAAAGTTCCCAGGTATGTAAGACTGAACCACTCTAAAGATCAGATCATAGGTGATAAAAGCAAAGGTGTACAAACAAGAAGAAGGATTGCTCAAGATTTAGAAGAGTATTGTCTGATTTCAAAGATTGAACCTAAGATAGTGAATGAAGCTTGTAATGATGAAAACTGGACTAAAGTAATGGAGGAAGAACTGATGCAAATTGAGAAAAATCACACTTGGGATCTTGTTCCTAGACCTAGAAACAAGAATGTGATTGGAACCAAATGGGTCTTTTGAAATAAATTGAATGAAGTTGGTGAAGTAATTAGGAATAAAGCCAGATTGGTCTGCAAGGGCTATTCTCAAATAGAAGGAGTTGATTTTGAAGAAACTTTTGCTCCGGTGGCAAGAATTGAAGTAGTTAGATTATTGCTTGCATTTGCTACCTTCAAGGATTTCAAAGTCTATCAGATGGATGTCAAATCTGCCTTCCTGAATGGTGACTTGGAAGAAGAAGTTTACATTGAGCAACCAGATTGATTTCAATTGTCTAATCATGGTGATATGGTCTACAAATTGAAGAAAGCATTGTATGGACTGAAGCAAGCCCCAAGAGCCTGATATGAAAGATTGGATAAGCATCTTTTGAATATTGGTTTCAACAAAGGTACTGTTGACAGTAATTTGTATTTCAAAATTAATCATGAAAATATCTTGATTGTTGAAGTGTTTGTTGATGATATCATTTTTGGAGGAAGAGATAGTATGTGCAAAACTTTTGCAAATCAAATGAAAAGTGAATTTGAGATGTCCATGCTTGGGGAAATAAATTTCTTTTTGGGTCTACAAATCACTCAAACAAATAAAAGAATCTTCATTTCTCAGTCCAAATATGTGAAAGAATTGCTGAAGAAATTTGGGATGGAAGACTCAAAGCCAATGAATACTCCCATGGCAACTAGATGTAAGTTGAGCAAAGATGATGACTCTCCCAAGGACGATCATAAAAAGTATAGGTCAATGATTGGAGGATTGTTGTATCTCACTCAAACTAGACCTGACATTATGAATGTTGTTGGTCTTGTCGCTAGATTTCAAGTTGATCCTAGAGAATCTCATGTCATGGCAATCAAGAGGATTTTTAGAAATTTAAAAGGGATAGTTGAGTATGGATTGTGGTATCCCAGAGATCATGATTTCTCTCTTCATGCATATACAGATGCTGATTGGGCAGGAGATGTGGATGACCGGAAGAGTACTAGTGGTGGAGCATTCTTTTTGGGGAAAAGATTAGTTTCTTGGATAAGCAAGAAACAAGAGGCAATATCTCTGTCCACTACAGAAGTAGAATATATTGCAGCAGCAGGTAGTTGTACTCAAGTTTTGTGGATGAAGCAAATGTTAAGAGACATAAGAGTGGAATATGAGGAGCCTATCACAATCTTCTGTGATAATTCAAGTGCAATAAATATATCTAAGAATTTGGTGTTGCATTCAAAGACTAAACATATATCCATCAAGTTTCACTTTTTGAGAGAGCAAGTGAACAAGAATGAAGTCAGATTGGAGTTTGTGCCTTCCAAGGATCAGATTGCAGATATCTTTACTAAACCTCTACCTAAGGACTCTTTTGAGTATCTCAGGGAGAAGTTAGGGGTTATTACCCCTCTGGTGATGAACTAAGGTGCACTGATGTGCATCAATCCGGTGGATATCATAGTCATATCTTATGGTCCGGATTGATGATGGGGAGCTGCTACTAAGGAGGAGCAGCTAGTATGGTTCTGAAATGATGGAATTGCAAGTATGTGCCCTTTGCCATTGATGTCAAAGGAGGAGAGAAGACATGTGAAAAATAAGTGGTTGTTGATCAAAGGGGGAGTAGGAAAAGAAAAGAAGACATGTGAATGGTTGTTGCTGATAGGGGGAGTTGTGACAGTAAGGAGAAGTTCTTGTCTTGATGGTCAAAATAATTTTTCACATCATATGTTGCCATCAATGACAAAGGGGGAGATTGTTGCAAGTATGGACCTAACCGGTGTTGTCATTGATGTCAACATACTCCTTTTGCATTAATGATAAGGTTTGGATGAACTGATTGCTGAGGATATTGAGAAAATTGGTCATATTAGGAATAGTGAAGACAACAAGGTAAAAGTCCAAGATAAGATGAGGATCAAAGGATGCGGTTTAAAGGGTTTGTAGATATGTGTCTCAAGGTGATCAAGTAGAGATTTTAGAGGTCTGCATGAAGATCTAAAGAAGTTGTGGCAGCTCAAGTAAAACTGGTTCCGACAGGTGTTCAGAGGTGACAAAGTAATAGAGATAGGTCTGGTGAGATCCGAAAATGCATTATCCTGTTCTGCAGATTTGATGGAGTGTTTAGGAAGTCTTTGTGATGTGCCAAATCGATTGGTTCGTGGTTTGGAGGTCCGCAAGCATCTATTCCTTTGTGACAGTGATGTCAGACTATGTTCTTGAGGTTCTAGATGGAGGAGAGAAAGATTTCATTAAACAAATGAAGTGTGGATGTTCTTGGTGATTCAGGAAAGCTTATGGAGGTCTTTGGATTGTGTCCAGTTCGTGTTGGTGATCCGCATTGGAGTTTAAGCTCGCATTTGAAGAATTGCTTCCGGATGAAGGTGTTCTTCCTTAGACTGGCCAATTGGATGAGTTACTCATCTTGCGGATGTTTTTGTACATGTTTTCGACTTAGATGATTATTCCTAAGTCGATGTCTTGTATAAATAAGGAATTGTGAAGTCATTTCAAAGTGCATCCAATGGAGATGAGTGTGTGGTAGCAAGGAGGAAAGCAAAAGGTAGAGCAAAAGTATTGGGCTTAAATGGAATTGATTCAAGCATAGTAAAGATGCTATTCTCCAGTTCATGTATGTGATACTTATTATTTTGTAGACAGTGTGTCTCTTGTAGGCAGTGAGCCTCTTGTGAGCAGTGTGCTCGGGTAGTGAGCCCTAATTGGCATGTGCCATTTTGTTCTTTCTATTCTTCTAATAGAGAATACAATCTTGGGTTAATCACCCCGTGATTTTTCCCTTAACCGGGTTTTCCACATCAAAATCTTGGTGTTTTGTGTGTTAATGTGTTTCTGCTCTTGATTTAACGCATTATGTTTTCATTGATTTATCATTATGCTACTGGATTACAAAGTGGATTTAATTGTTTAAAGAAAGTTTTGGACAACTGATTCACCCCCCCTCTTAGTTATCTGCCCTAAGACTAACAATCTCCTCATGTGAGGACAAAATTACATGTGGTCACCTTCCACGTAGGATGACACATCACCGTGCCAACTCCCACAAGATGACGAAACATGAATTACATCCAAAAAACATTAATAGGCAATAAATAAATATATACAATTAATTAATACAAGGAATTACCAAGGTTGAGACACCTTAATTCCCAACAAAGTCAACCCTAGGGAGCTAGCTATCCTTTAAAACTAGCTAGATATAAGGAAAGATTTTGATTTGAGACTCCCCAAAGATTTTTGGAAAAAGATTTCTCATTCATGAAGTCTACCTAACGAGAGTTAGACATAACATTTTTTATGATGTTGCAAAAATAATCCAAGGATCTTACATGTAGAAGGGATTCTCAAAAAAACATAAAAGAGATGTCCTCTCCTTTGGTACCATGTTTACAGACCTATAAAATTGAAAGGAAGCTGATAGTGGAAATAGTTCCTACACTAATCAATAATGAGAGAAATTCATAGAAAATACAATTAAATAGTTTCAAGAAAGTATACACAATAAAATCATTCATCACATAACATAGTGTTTACCCTAGGAAAATCCTTTCAAAAAAACCTAACCTCCAAATCTCAAATCTATATATTCATAGTACTAATCTAGTTAAAATACATAAATAGGGTCAAGCCTTCACATAAGTCTAGAGAAATTTTGATAGCATAACCCCTTGCAAAATTACATCATCCTACATCTCCATCCTAAGCACCAATATATAGGATAAATAAATTAGGAAACCACAAATGGTAAACCACAAACCATGGGCCAAAACCATGACCAAATATGGTACCCAAACTAAGGAATCAAATTCTAATGCCAATGCCATGAGGAGTCAAGAGGCTATTTTTAAAAGACCTCCTTATGCTATCATAATTTGTCATAACTTTTTTTTAACTGACTCACAAATTTAGGTGCTCTGTTTTGGCTTCATTATCTCCATTCAAAGATGTCTTATGACACATCACACTTATATGTCATAAGTTGGTGAATAATTAAAGTCCACTATGTAACCTCCCTCTTGCATGCTCTTATGCATCACAAAATCATCATAATATCTCTTATATATCTTATAATGTCATAAGATCACAACATCGAATGGGATAAAACTAAAGATGAATTTATAGAATTCAATACATTGGATTAAACCAAACTATCTAGACATTTTTGAATCATTAACTAACCTTCAAACACACACTTATATTCCTACTCCTAATATTCCACACTCAAAATTCACAATCCTAGTTAGATAAATATCTTGATTTAGATTGAATACTTAGTTCATACTCTGATAAATGCTTCAAGCATAGTATTTTAAAGTTTCATAACTTAGGCAATTATAAAGCCTTTCCTCTAAACTAATTAGAGAAAGGGGTGTTAGGATTTGGGTTGTCACATAGACTATAGATTAGAATATGAAGTTTTATAAAAAAAAATAAAGGGGATCAAGCATTCTTTACTCTAACTCAATTTCATCTTCAATTTATAAGTTGTGCTTCTCCATATTTTGAAGACAACTTATTACCATACATACATGTTTTGATACAAAGAATTTATATTAACTAAGGAAATTCGAAATTTACCATCTTACTAATTTTTCAATGAATGTTCTTGTTTTAGGTTGAAACACTATTATGTGATTTCATATGCCCATTCACAATTTTAACATGAAACATCTAAGATGGTCTTAGAGTCTTAACACATGCTAGATCTCTAGACCTACTTGAATGCTAGGGCTAGGCATATGAACTATGACCAAGGTGCTTCCTTATGGCCTTCCTTCTACATGCAAGAGATATGATAATAGAGGCAAACACTATAGGTCTAGAAGCCACCATCATCATGTAGGATGCTTTCACTATAAATGGTCCCCCCTTGTTCCAATATGCAAAGTTGTGTGATATCTAGAAGGACAATCATCAATACCAAATTCCCATATTCATTGGTAGAAGCTCTTCGTATTAGGACACTAAGACTAATCATGAGGAGATTAAAGTAGAGGCACTAAGTAGACATGACATTAGATGGGATCATTTCTTAAATACTCTTCCTATTAGGTGTCAAGGAAAAGATACAAACCACAATCTCCCATTTTGAACTTCTTATGACAACTCTAATTAAATTTTGTGATCCATTTATGTGGCTCATACTTTTTAATTTACAATGTGAGTAATTGGTAGATATTTCCACATATTTACAACATTAGCATTTTTTATGAATTAAATATTAACCTATATTGTAGCTTATAATTTTGTTGATTTTATTAATAACTAAATTTTTTTGGTGGTGGCACATATGTCCTATAATTTAAAGAACCAATACCATATCGCCCACTTTTGTAATGTAATCTATGAGATTATTTTATAACTTTTTTATTATTAATAACAATGGAGTTGCTTCATTCAATTGTTCCGTACTATTATAATGCACACATTATAATTATTCCTTTATAATTTTAGATGTAGCTTGAGACCTTAGGTGTGATAACTATTAGTGATAGTTACAAAATGATTTGGCTTTTATAAGAATAGAAGGTACTTCATAACAAATTCCCTTCTATTGCAAAAATTGAGTATACTCATTATAAAGACTTATAATGACTTAGAGATGTATGTTCCCTACTAACTATAAAGTTCTCAAATGCATTTACATGAGATGAAGAATTAAAGTTCATCATTCTAGATTCTTTCCAAAAACTACTTTTTCTACTTCATTATATACAAACATGTATGCTTATGATAACATTCCAACATTTTAAAATCATTTGAACAAGAATTGTTAGCCACATGATGCATAACCCTTTGGACATTACGAATTGAATTACCTATTGTAAAATTTTGACATTAAACAACTACAAATTTCAAGATTCTTAATGCACTTGGGACCAAGAATTGATTGTAAACAAATGTTAGATGTGGCATATGGAATTTAGTTTTCACCACCATTTGCTACGTATACAATTAATACAAAATTATTCAATTCCTATCTTACCAAATGAAATTTGACCTTCATTGATATTTGTTGGGTTTGCCGCACATGAATAAAGTAGTCAATTTGACCATATTGTGAATATAATTGTAATATTCATTTTAATCTTATTGATGTCTCCCACTGTGTTTCTCTAAATTCTTATAGCCTTGATCCTTTTGAGTTCCTCTTGTTTTAAACCTATTGTCACCCCCAAACACTTATGAAGTGTCATATTTAGCTCTCCCCAATCATGTTTAACCCTCATATTAGTAGTATCAATTTATAAATCTCATCATGAACAATTTTGTAATACCATGAATGTGTGATTACAATGCAATATAAATTGTGATTTTATTTTTACGTATACAAATGTTATTCCCTTCTCTCAAACATCTATCTATAAACCTCCTTATGCAAGCTTTTCAAGTGTCATGCATATCTACTAATTAAAACATAGACAAAATTGTAATTTTTTAACTTCATATATAAATTAAAATAGTTTATTTCTAATTAGAACCAAATAGATTGAAATCAAATCAAATTAAAAAATATCTGTGAATTCACAAATCCATTAGCTATCTCACCAAGCAAAGGGATGTGAAGCAACATTTGAACTATCTAACCATAATCCAAACAAAATTTACACGCCCCTATATAAAATTATATCGCAAATTTGGAATGTACAATTTAATTTCAAATGGTTGACCTAACATAGGCAAAAGACACTACAGTTAATCCAAACAAAACAATCATACAAAATGGTAAGGGTCATTGTGAGGCCTCCTCTCACATTTCCTGCTGGTCAAACATCTTTCAATTTACTTGGAGTGTTCCTCACCTTCTGTTTTTTCCCCATTCTCCACCTCCTCCAGCTTTTAATTTCATACATATGCAAGTTTTGTGAAAACAATGAAACGTCCATGTTATCATAATAGAGGTCTTTGACAGATACCACAATAGTGTTATAAGTAGTGATCTGTATTGCACTCTATGCATCTAATTTTACAAAGCCAACAACACGGTCTAGATTGCACAATTCTCAAAACAAAAACTAAAAACATTCTAGAAACTGAAAATAAAACCTTGTCCCTTCATTATTACTGCAGGTCTGACACAGTGCACAGTATTATAGTGCAAGTCTATTTTTCAGATTGCTTCATTTAGCATCACCAATAGTCTCTGCAAGAACATTGTCCTTGTTTAAAATGATGGAAACGGTTTGCGTCTCTCACAATGATTTCTCTTGCAACAATCTTGGAAATAAATTTTGTTGCAGTGTGGCAATCAGCACATACTCGAAGGTTCTTAACAACTCTAATAGTTGTTCCAGGGGGCGTGTTTAACAAACCAAATGCAATTGCTAACTTTTCACTATGGTGGCAGAGAAATAATTCTTTTTCCTCCTCTTCCACATCATTAAGTAAATGTTTTGAATCTGGAAAATATCCTGCTGCCTTCATCTCCCAAGCCAATTTCTCCAACTTTGCATAGATCTCATGTGTTTGTGGATGTGATCTGTCTCCTACACAAAAAACATGTACCATTTTGTGGCATTCAATCCAACTACATCCAGGGACCTTTTTAATTCCTTTATCTTTCATCAATCTCCTTACCATTTGAACCTCACCCCACATGCCCACTTCTGCATATATGTTTGAGAGAAGTACATAAGTCGCTGCATTATTAGGATCCAAATCAAAAAGCAGTGTCGATGTAAATACTCCTAAGCCTATATTCATATGTGATCTACAAGCACCAAGAAAACACATCCACACAACCACCACAGGTTTAACTGGCATCTTACTGATAAAATTTAGGGTGTTCTCAAGATAGCCAGCACGGGCAAGTAGGTCAACCATGCACACATAATGATCAACTGTAGGTGTAATACAATAAGAGTTACTCATGTGGTTGAAGTGTGTACAGCCCTCATTCACTAAACCTGCATGGCTACATGCATATAGAACACAAGCAAAGCTTACGGTGTCAGGACATGTTTCAGAGCGCTTCATTAATTCAAAGATTTTGAGAGCATCCTTGCAAAATCCATTTTGTGCATATCCTGCAATCATTGCAGTCCATGAGATGACATCTCTTTGAGGCATTCTGTCAAACAGTTCACGTGCTTTGTCTATGCTTCCACATTTTGCATACATGTCTACCAGAGCATTTCCAACTTTAATATCTGATAAAAATCCCCCTTCCGTTATGTTTTGATGGATGTCCATACCCTGTTCCAAAGCTCCCATTTGGGCACAGCCAGGGAGGATGCTGGCAAAGGTTGTGGAGTCTGGCTTTACACCTGCCATTTGCATTTGCTTGAAAGTTTCTAAAGCCTTTTCAACAAATCCATTTTGTGCATATCCTGCAATCATTGCATTCCATGAGATGACATCTCTTTGAGGCATTTTGTCAAGCAGTTCACGTGCCTTGTCTATGCTTCCACATTTTGCATACATGTCTACCAGAGCATTTCCAACTATAATATCTGACAAAAACCCCCCTTCCATTATCCTTTGATGGATGTCCATACCCTGTTCCAAAGCTCCCATTTTGGCACAGACAGGGAGAATGCTGGCAAAGGTTGTGGAATTTGACTTTGCACCTGCCAATTGCATTTGCTTGAAGATTTGTAAAGCCTTTTCAACCAATCCATTTTGTGCATATCCTGCAATCATTGCATTCCATGAGATGACATCTCTTTGAGGCATTTTGTCAAACAGTTCACGTGCCTTGTCTATGCTTCCACATTTTGCATACATGTCTACCAGAGCATTTCCAATTGTAATATCTGACAAAAATTCCCCTTCCCTTACACTTTGGTGGATATCCATACCCTCTTCCAAAGCTCCCATTTTGGCACAGGCAGGGAGGATGCTGGCAAAGGTTGTGGAATTTGGCTTTACACCTGCCAATTGCATTTGCTTGAAAGTTTCTAAAGCCTTTTCAACAAATCCATTTTGTGCATATCCTGCAATCATGGCATTCCATGAGACTGCATTTCTTTGAGGCATTCTGTCAAACAGTTCACGTGCCTTGTCTATGCTTCCACATTTTGCATACATGTCTACTAGGGCTGTTGCAACTACAACATCTGACAAAATTCCTCTATCCTTTATGCTTTGATGAATGTCCACACCCTCTTTCAAAGCTCCCATTTTCGCAAAAGCAGGAAGGATGCTGGCAAAGGTTGTGGAATTTGGCTTTACACCTGCCAATTGCATTTGCTTGAAAGTTTCTAAAGCCTTTTCAACAAATCCATTTTGTGCATATCCTGCAATCATTGCCGTCCATGAGACCACATTTCTTTGAGGCATTCTGTCAAACAGTTCACCTGCCTTGTCTATGCTTCCACATTTTGCATACATATCTACCAGGGCAGTTGCAACTACAACATCTGACAAAATTCCTCTATCTTTTATGCTTTGATGGATGTTCATACCCTGTTCCAAAGCTCCCATTTTGGCACAGGCAGGGAGGATGCTGGCAAATGTTGTAGCATTTGGCTTTACACCTGCCAACTGCATTTGCTTGAAAGTTTCTAAAGCCTTTTCAACAAATCCATTTTGTGCATATCCTGCAACCATTGCAGTCCACGAAAACACATTTCTTTGACGCATTCTGTCAAACAATTCACGTGCCTTGTCTATGCTTCCACATTTTGCATACATGTCTACCAGGGCAGTTGCAACTACAACATCTGATAAAATTCCTCGATCCTTTATGCTCTGATGGATGTCCATACCCTGTTCCAAAGCTCCTATTTTGGCACAGGCTGGGAGTACGCTGGCAAATGTGAACTGATCGGGCTGGAAACCTGTTTGTTGCATTTGATGAAACAGTGTGACTGCCTCGTGAGGATACCCATGTCTTCTGTACGCTGCAATAATCGTATTCCATGAGACGCTGTCTCGTTTTTTAATGTGGTCAAAGACTTTTCGAGCATCCACCAAACTTCCGCACTTGACATACATGTAAATAAGCTTATTATGAAAACTTGTACGTGTAGCAAATGCAAATCGCCTGTGCGCGATGAAAGAGTGGACATTTTTCCCTTCTAGAAGAACGTTCTTAAGAATGCAGGTCTGCAATAATTGAAGATATGTGGAGTAGTCTTCAGGGGGATTGTGTGTAATAAGCAGATTGTGCAGCGCCTCCTTCAACATAATGCTGTGAGATTGAGATGAGTAGCGGATAGCAATGACATTTTATGATTGTAATTGTAGAGTGGAAAATTGCAATTCTGTCTACGTCTACCACAACGACATTGCCACTGCTAAGCACTATGGACACCATTTTTCTTCCGATCCAAGCTGGACCTCGCACATTGAAACACTATTTTATGTGATGCGCGGAAAATTAAATTATAATATCTTTTCTTGGGCATTCTTGGTTGCATGTCATGAATATAGTATTTTATATGGTGACAATTGGGGTTCTATAGATTTTAGGTTTTGTAGTGTTGGTATGTGTAAATTCTAAATAATTAAACAAATATTTAGATAAATTTATGGTCTTTCATACAAATGAAAAATTGTGGATGTTGAGTACCACTCTAGGTAAACATAAACATGAATATAAAAATTTTATTCACTTAGAGAAGCTAAGAGATGACATAATGGATGGGTGAATGTAGATGAAAGATAAAGAACTTCACATTGAGAACATAGATCCTAACGAGGCTTCATATTCATTTGTTAGTTGTGATGTTGATTATGATATTCATTATGGTCTATTACTTGCATTATCTTGATAGAAGTACATTTAATTCTTTGAGTTCATTAATCAAATCATTGTTTACATGTGACATTATATTCATGATTTATTTTACATTCATACACCCATATACATGAACTCAAGAAAACAATACACATAGCATAAAGAGATATAATCAATACATTTTTCATTTATTTATCATTTGTCATTTGGTTTTTCCTTTGTCTTAGCTTGCTTTTCAATATCTACTTTGTCCTTTAGGATCCCAATAATTTTTTTATGTCTTTTCTCTCACTTGGGGGGCATGTGTGCTTTGTTTGATATTTATGTTTAATTCGTATTCATTTACTTTACTTGGGGCATGTTTGATTTCTTGTATCACTTGATTATCTCTAAAAGAAATGAAAAAGAGATGGTTTAGAGTTGTTCCTTCTTTATAGAGTGTATGTTAAAATAGTGTAAATTCAAGCTTTTAGACCAAACTAGTAGCCTAATTTGCAACTAATCAACCTACACAAGAGTTAAAATTGATAGCATGACACTTAAGAGGTAAACACTTAGAAACAAAAATTAGATGGAAACAAGCAATTATAAACTATGGCTAAGAAATAGAAAACAATAAAATGGAGAACTCAAATGCACTTGGAAGCATATTGAAAGTGATGCCATAGGCTTGGAATGCAACATAGAATGTAAGAGTCACCAATGGACTCAAGCTCCTAGGATTACCTACAAAATTAGAAATAACCTTCTACAAGAGAGTAGCAAAAGGATGAATTTCTTGATTATGGATGCAAAATGATATTATGATATATAAAGTACATGAGGGACCTTTCTTATATAGGCAAGGTAATGAGATAGGAAAATATAAGATTATGACAAGTGTCTTAATCATATGACATGAGATACAAAGAAGGTAAATAACTAAAGATGCCCTATGTAAACTTAAGTAAACTAGTGTGAATAGGACCTAATAGGGAAACCGGTTACGTAATATACCTCGTTCACACCAACACTCCCCTTAAGTGCAACTTAGGAAGAATGAAAAAATATGCAAATGATGCAAAGATGCAATGATAGATGGGTCCCAACTACAAATCCATGTTAGGTACCCATGTACAAAAAATTTCTCACAAATAGAGATTTTGGGTGAAAGTTATAAGCTCGGAAGCTAAAAAGGTAATTTAAATTTAAATTGGCAATATCAAACACTTGTAGTGAAATATGAAAAAATGACATGTACCACTATGTAGTACTCAAAACTAGCTTTTCAACTACTATAAGCGGTCAAAAGTCTGATACCCTAGAAAAAAGTTATGGCTCCTAGAAAAACTACCTAATTAGGACATGAAATGGGGCTAAGGCCTCTACTTGAGTGGTTGGCTAGTGGCACCACTAGTTTGGCTAGCTAGTGTTGTTAGAATTGGGTGGTGGACAATCAAATAACCTAGGTGTCAACGACGCTTAGGTTGGGTGGCGCGGAGGGGATAAGCCCCCCGACTAGATGTGTTCAAGGCTTGCACCCTCCACATGAGCATGGCCTCAGTCCCTTTTAAAAACTTGGCACCTTTTTTGTAGCCCTTGGTCTTCAATGTGACTGCAACTAATTCAAAAACCCTCTACGCAAACCTACCCCATGATAATGTCATCTGACAAAAACATATACGACGTTGATAGACTGTTGGAATTGGATGACATAGATTGTACCCTACATGCACCATGGATGATGTCGGCCTAGATAATAACTACCAAAAAATGTCTTTGACCATTGGGTAAAGACTTTTAGCCCCTAGATAAAAATAGAATATTCCATCGAATATGTTGAGAATCTACAAATTTTCTATTGACTGTACATCATTTTCTAACAACTATAGTTTTATGGTTATCATACAATATGGAGTCATATGATTGTATGGATTCTATATAGATTGTATGAAATTTTGGTAGTGAAAAATCTGTGCACCTAAAAAATGGAAAAAAAAATTCTCCAAAAAATAGTGTCTTATATGAAAATAGAGTATTTTGGGCTTCTAAACTCAATGGTGGGATCTTTTTTTCCTAGAAATGTACCCAAAAAAATCTCCTTTCTAAATCACTCATAGATTTAAGAAGGGACTTGTAGATTTGAAGCTCTAATACCATATAAGAGTCACTAATGGACTCAAGTTCCCAAGATCACCTACAAAACTAGAAATAACCTTCCACAAGAGAGTAGCAATAAGATGAATTACTTGATTATGGATACAAAATGATATTATGATACATAAAGTACATGAGAGACCTTGCTTATATAGGCAAGGTAATGAGATAGAACAACATTGGATTATGAAAAGTGTCTCAATGATATGACATGAGACACCAAAAGTAAATAACCTAAAGATGCCCTAAATAAAATTAAGTAAACTAGTGTGAATAGGACCTAATAGAGAAACTAGTTAGGTAATATACCCATTCACACTAACATAGAAGCTCAAGTCTAAATCTAGAATCAACCAAAGATATGGTCAAATTTGCCCCTTAACACAAATGACCTTGAGGTCAAACATGTCCCCTTGTCATAAATGACCTCAAAATAACTTGAAATTTTTAGAGGTGTATTTTTAGGTGTATAGGATATACAATTGAAATAAGCCACCTATAACATGTAAAAATAAATTAATTAATGTAAAACTTGATGTCCTATGCTTATGGAAAGACAGAAAAATAGACAAAAATAAATGCTTCCACTAGATAAAACCAATGAAATGAATTGTGCAGGGTGTAGAAGACTAGAGGAAGCTTTGTGTGAAATTTGGGACCTACATGAGTTGTTTTGTGGAAAGGGGGCACTAACAATGACACAAATGACCTGGTCAAATGTGCTAAAGTTGGAGAAGGTTCTAGCACTAGCAAGTTTGACCTAGTGGTGGGTTTGACCTATGCTCAAAATAATTTGAAAATTGAAGGGCAACTCTATTTTGACCTTTTGATCACTGTTGTTTTATGCTCTAACAACCATAAATACATAGATTCTTTTGTATTCAACTTGAAAACAAACATTTATGATGAAAAACTTACAAAATAGAAATCTTAAAGGGGGGACTACCTTAGTTAGCCCTCTTGTGGGTATTGTAACAAAATCCACATGCATATAATATGTGACAAATGTATAGTCATATCCATGGCAAAAGGATATGACAATAATGATGGCTAAAATGGGAAAACCCTAGGAGTTGCAAAAGGACAACAAAGGGGAAACGAGAGAGATAGAGGAAATGAAAGGAAATAGAAAAAGTGGATCACAAAGACACAAAAGAGAATAACAAGGGTTTGGACAAGAAAACGGATGTGGGGATAAGATGTATGTGAAAAATGGATAAGGGAAACCTAATGGATATGGGAGAAATAAAATGGATAGAATGATGGAAAGAGGGGAGAAATAAATGAAGTCGTTCAAGGGCTAGGGTAAAGATTTAGAGGAGTCCAAATTAAGGCTCCAAAGAAAAAATCCAACAATACTCCAAAGCTCCAAAACTCTAAGATCACAAGATGATAGAAAGACAATAACAAGTAAATAAGAAGCTTGATTGTGATGAATGATGGATTAAAATGAGAGATGAGGGCTCTATTTATAGATTTTTAGGAGGAATTCACGCAAGGCCAGGGTAGAAACATAGTAGGTGGTCATTAATGGGTCTCATATTAAACTTTGGTGGTAAAATAAGCAAAGATCAAACCTGCTAGCCTAGGGGACATGTTTCTCTTTTTGTCCAAGGAGGCTAAGATTTTTAGGGAAGGTTAAGAGGATTAAGGAGAAATGGATGGTGGTGATTTCATTTCTATGTGATCCATGAGGTGTAAGATATTAGGGAAACAATGGTAAGGGTTCACTTACTCATAGAATGTGACACACAAACATTAAATGGTGGGTGGAAAGAGATAAATATCACATGGAAAATGTAAACAATGCTTATACAAGAGGTAAGAACACATAAGAAAGGGGAAACACATGCACATAGAGGTAAAAAAAGGAACACAAGGCTAAACTAGATATGAATATGGACTAAATAAGGAGTAGAAATGCATGCTAAAGGGAACACCTAAAATGAGTGCAAAACATAGTCTTGAAGAAGTTGTAGGGTATGCAATTTCTCTTATTACATTTGCCTCCACTTTAGCAAGATGATGACACATGAAGGTAAAAGAAGCATGCTAAAGTAAGAGTATAGTAAAACATACATAATCATTTAAATATAAAAGATACAATACTACAGGAGAGATAATTGTCTTTAGATTTGTTCTTGATCTTCATTGATGTGCATGTATCTAGTCCTATAATGCATTCAAAGAGGGTAGTTAATGTATGCATACAAGAGAAATACTAAATAACACATATACATAGAAAATAGAAACATGACAATACACTAAGAATGGAAATTTACATAAACATACAAGCATACACAATAGAATTAAACAAGCACAAGGAGAACACATCACCTAAGTATAAATAAGAAAACACATTGCCATAACAAGAATGCAACTAGATCTATTGGAAGATAACATAAGGGTTAAATTAGGGAAATAATTTTTAAATTACAAATATGGATCTATGGAGATCCATACATGAAAGAAGAGTGGTTAGATCTATGAAGAGGTACCTTGGAAAATGTGAATAAAAAATGGAAGCTAAAAACTAGATATTGGGTAAAGGAAACTAGAAACTAGATAATGGTCATGGTGATAAGGGTTGTAAGGTAGCCAACCAAGATAAGGCCATCACAATTCAAAAGTAAAAAGTATTGATGATAATGATCAACAAAAAAAGAAAAATGGTAAATAGTAAATGGTAAAAATGACATTAAGGTTGTCACTCTTGGCTTTGCAGTTGCCACCCCTGGCTTTGTGATTCTCACCTTGGCTTTGAGGTATCCACCCTAAAAGTAAAAGGTAAGAAGATAAAAGTGATGATGTTGTCTATAGCTAGGTTTTAACCACCCAATTATATAAGAGGTTGGGAAAGGCATAAGCTATGAATGGTTAAGCTATTCTCATGGTTATATGTAAGAGTGAGAATGAGAGGTATAGAATGTATTCCCCTCCCTAAATTGATTGGAAAAAAGAGTGAAACGTTAAATAGATAATCAATTTAAGACAAAGAAATTAAGGGGGGAAAGGAAATATTGCTAAGGATTTTGACAATAGGATAAAGGAAAAGTAAAAGATGGAAAAGGGAAACATTTAGGTCATGCCCCTAGATGATGATGATGATGATGGAAGAAAGGATCACTAGGGGAACAAGTGAGTTCTGACCATAAGTGATCAAGGGAAAGTGATAATGAGAAAAACAAAAGAGGGGGACATCTAGGTCATGCTCCCAAATTAGAGGAAAATGAACACAAGGGAACATCTAGATCATGCCTCTAAGTGAGTGAGAGAAATAAGGTAGAAAATGGTATGATTCCCCTTGGGCGGGGAAAATGGGGAAAAAGATGGATAAGAGAAGAGACATGAGAGTGAGATAGGAGAACAAAAAGTAGATGTAGGATGAGAAAATATAAGGAGGGATCAAAAGAGAAGGAGATGGAAAGAGGAGATGCTAACAACAAGTGAGTTATTCTAAGTTAAAGAAGAAGATGAAGGTAAAGGAAATAAGAAAGAAGTAACATAGATAAAGTATGTAAGAGTTGGTATAGAAAGCTCTATACCATACAAAATTTGGCTATGGAGGTAACCATCCAAAATCTAGGAGCTTCAATGAAAGAAAAATATAAACCCAATGTGAAAGAATAATTCTATTCTATCAAAGATGCAAATATGCATACAATATGTACATCTTGATATGATAAAATTACAATGAGAAGTCCTTGGTTATATAGGCCAAGATGAAACATAGGACAACATAAGATTATGGCAAGTGTCATAATCATATGACATGAGACATGGAAAGATAACTATCCTAAGTATGTCCTAAGTAAACTTAACTAGACAAGTGTGAATAGGACCTAATGTGGAACTAGTTAGGTAATATAGCATGTTCACACCAACACCCCTCTTAATTGTAACTTAGGGAGAACAAAACAAATGCAAAGATGCATAGATGGGTCCTACTGATGTTTTTATCTGTATCTAAAAATTGCACCCACATACAAACCAACACCAACAATGGGAAATCTTACAAGCGTGAGATTTGAATCATAAGATAACCTCCAAGATTTTTAAAGCTAGCTCTTTGTATGATTCTCAAAGAATTCTTTTAACTTTGTGGAAAAAAGAGAGAAGAATTTTTTTTCAGAAAATAACACTATCCTAAGGCGATATGTCAGATGATGAAAAGTTATACTTATACTAAATTTGCACAATATTCACCGTTCAAATCACAATAATTTATTATGGCAGAAAAGAACATAAAAATGCATGATTTTAAACCATTCACAGATATCATTCATTGAATTAGATAAATATAGGCGAAGTATCAATATGTAACTATTAGGAAGAAACCTTAAAAGAGCATAATTTCAGAGAGAGACATAAGATTTCTTCGATGCTTTTGGAAGACAATTTGGAAGAAGATGAAGATAGATTTGAAGTTTAGTTCAGCATTTCACCCATAGACCGATGGACAGACAGAGGTAGTGAATAGGAGTTTTGGAAACTTTTTGAAATGTTTGGTTGGAGAGAAGGTAGGAAGTTTGGATTTGATTCTTTCACAAGAAGAGTTTGCATATAATAATTTAGTGAATAGGAGTATCGGAAGAACACCTTTTGAGATTGTTATTGAAGTAACCCCTAGAGGAGTAGCAGAGTTGAGAGACATCAGTATGGAAGAAAAGAGAAGTGCAAAAGTAGAAGAATTTGCAGGACATATAAAGACAATGCATAATCAGGTGAAGAAACATTTAGAAGAGGTGAACAATAAATATAAAGAACAAGCAGACAAGAAGAGGAGACATAAAGAATTTGTAGTTGGTGATGAAGTAATGGTATACTTGAGAAAAGAAAGATTTCCAGTTGGGACATATAACAAGTTGAAGATGAAGAAGTTTGAACCATGTAAGATACTCAGAAACTTTGATTCAGGAAATGCATATGAAGTAGTTACTGGAGACATTGAGCATATCACCTATTTTCAACATTGCAGACCTTTATCATTATCAAGAAGTAGAGTTCAGTGATAGCATGGAAGAAGACTTGAAGAAGCAATTAGCACAACAAGCACTAGAGAAGATTGAAGACATTTTGGATAACAAAGTTGGACGCAACACTAGAGGAAGACAATACAAAGAATATCTTGTGAAGCAGAAAAGTAGACCAGAAGAAGATTCATCATGGATTTCTTAGGCTGAGGTGGACTGTCTTGGTTTTCCTCTAGCCCAACAAAGTGAGGGACTCACTTTTGTAGTAACCCTAGATGTCTGATGCAGGAGCATCCCTGGTTCAAGAGCAATCTTGCATCAAACAAAAATATTTACATTTCAGTTTGTTTGCATTGCAGTATGTTTCTTTTCATTTTCTAGTTTAGTTTAAATAGTTCAGATAGTTCAGTCAGTAGAAGTTTCTGTATTTTGGTCAGCATTCTACCACAGTTGTATTTTAGATTTGTGGAGCTAGACATAGCATTTATATTCATTCATACACATCATATCCAAAATTCTGAGCATTTGGGTCAGGTACCAGAAAATTATCGCTATCAGAAGATCAATTGTTTTCTTAGAACACAACATCCTGAAGGTCTCAAACAATCAGCTGAAGGAGAAGACTTGTGGAGCATTCCACAACTCGTGGAGCTAAATTACACAATATTCAATGTTGTTTGGTTCATGGTCAACCTTCCCTAAGATCTGCATGCAATTCTATTCATTTGTGAAGGAATTCTAAACATTTAGGTCCGACCTATCCATGTACACATGTTACAGCTCTTCATTGGAGTTTGTGATCTTCCTTGGCTGACGTGGAGGAATCTTATATTCCAGAGATGATATAAAATGATGTAATAGATGCCTAGGAAAGCAGTTAGATAGAGATTGATAGTTCTAATTTTGATAGTTTGGGTTTTGTGTGAAGGAGCTTCAAAGCCATATCTTGTGTATATTTTGTAATCAGGCATGTGAGCCAAATTGTAAGCTGGCATGTTTCCAGCCAATTTATATTTGAATTCTATGATATAATGAATGATTGAATCTGCATTTGCTTTATATCTTTGAGTTGTTTCCATTGTTTTTACTCTAGCTACACAGTCTGGATAGTTCAGTTTGTGGACCCTCCTAATCATGACTGCACCAAATGATCACTCCTCGTCATCATGTCATATCAATTTAGTTCAAATAGTACCATGGTAGACCAGTCATAAATGGAAAAAATGTACTAATTTGCTAGCACGGCTAAAAAAGGAAAAGGAGGTAGCATCTTGCACTATGTCTATCTCTGCAACATGGACCTATTAATTCCTGCAATGAAAACACCAACCCTAGCACCTCAATCATAGTGCATTTCAACCATTTTAAAGGACCAAATTCATTCTATCTTCTGCTATGAAGTGAGAGGAAGATCTCCCCAGGTTTGGATGTAGATCCCCAAAGGTTGGTCAGTATGCCACCAATCCCTTGCAAGCATATCTTCATAGTAGTGGCGGCAAGGAAGGTTATTCACATGTTCAAAAGACATCCCAATGCATTAGTTTCTTGACCCATATGCACCACCACCCTGTACCTCCCTTCTAGTTTGAAACATGGTCATTGATGATCTAATTTTGAAATGAGATTGACGACCATCGCATATCGCCAGTTAGTTGGATGAATCTTCATCATAAAATGCAATATGTAGGATCCCTGTGATGTGCCCCAACATTGCCATATGTCCACACTTTATTTTTATCCATCCTGTCACATTTAACTTAGAATTCAGTAATCTTAGATTACAAGATGAAGAAAAACTATGATGGTTTGGTCCAGTTGACACCTGGTAGGAAATATACTTATCAATACCCGTCGTAGGCTCATCGCATATCACGGTTCCTAAACAAGATTCCCCAAAGTTTTAGCAATACAAGGGCTCCATGTGATGAACTAGGATGTGGACATGCGAAAAGGATCTAATTTGCCAATGCACATCATGGATAGCCTCCACCTTTGAGCATACCAGATAGTGATGTGAATAACCCACACGATGCAACATGAAGTAGACACTTATAAAGGAAGAGCATCACACATCGCACCTTTGACATGAAGTACTAGAAGCACAAATGTGATGTAAAGGAATTGTGCAATGGGGGAACCTAGGTTGCAAAATATGTGCACATGCTCAAAAGATGTTCTTAAAGAGGGGGCCATACTAGGTAACACGGATGTAGGGGACTTAAATCATTTAGAGGTGCATAAACATTCCAACTTAGGGAAAACATTTTACCATGATGTGATAGGGATTCTTTAGTGTTTTTTAAATGGACCAATTGGTGACATTACAAATGAGGGATCCATTAGAAGATAAAATATTGACATAAATTATTACTTATCCAATCAGGAAACGGGCTCACAATGGCCAAAGGCCAGGGTTTCAACATGGCATATAAGTTTTAACAAACCCTCAAATATTGTTTAGCAGGAGCCCCTACCCTCAAAGACCAAGCAAGGATACATAAGTGGGAAATTTCATATGGAAAACCATAAGATTTTACAAGTACTACCAGTGGCTCTTATTTGGGGACACTTATTTAGGAGAATAATGTGAGATCGTAGAAGATCTCTCAATGAAGTAGACCAGACACAATGAAAAAGACCACTATAAAGAACAAAATCGATCAACAGGATGGTCGCAGACCATCCAAAAATAGAGAAAGGGGTCTGCCTCTATCAAAGATCATATTTTCTAATGATTGCACCAAGTCAAGTCTAAAAATACTACCATAAACCACCCACAAACTAACCCTGTCACTGACATGATTAACCATATCACTGTATTTTCCCATACCAACACTAATTCCATCATATTGTATCTTACAATCAAGTACAAATTGAAAAATACCATCACCATGTGACAAACATCCATCATATTCCTTTAATGATACATGTTCATACATAATGCAACAATCAACATTGCCTATTTCATCATCATGTTTCACTGAAGCTTTTCCCAAATAGACTAAAAATTTGAAATGCTCATATGTTGCTTCATAGTATCACAAGCCTCCAATATATGGAAAGAGAAACATTCATATACTGGCCCACATTGTAACTGTAATTCAACATTTTAGTGAGAGTAATCATCAAGAAATCATGACTCATCAACATGCTTGCTTACTTCATTATCATCTGAGAAAGATATATCAGTACCTTCAACACCCCATGCATCAATAAACATTTCCATCTCAAATTCATACATAATGTCAAACTCATTCTTCAGACCATCATAAAATTCCATGTGAAATGTTTCAATCAAGGGCTCAAAAATTTCAAGACCAAATCTCAAGCCAGAAATTTCATACTTCTTTGTAACATACTACTACAATTGCTAGCTGATAGTAAAGCATATGACCTAGATTCAGTAGATCCACCATAGCATGGCTCTTGTTTACCAATAAGTGAGCATGTGTCCTCATCAAATTTTACACTATTGTACCCCTCATTGAATGAAAACATGTCCATTTCTACAAAGAAACAAGCATATTCCATCTCACCATTAATTTCATGAGCTAGTGGCTTCAGATATAGACCCGAATCAACACATTTCCCAATGTTATGCACATCAGCATCTTTTTTATGTATAACTGACATTTCCATCTTTGTTTCATATAAACAATCACGAGTAGCAAGAACACGATCATGTTCATAGATCCCATAGTCAACATCATCAACATCCTTATCATTTCTAAGACCGTGCTTAGGATTAGGAAACTGAACACGTAAGTTTTTATCTTCAATGTCATCATTATTCGTAGAGTTAGTATGCTCCATTGATAGCAAACCTGAACTACATTCTAGGTATTTATCAAATGAAAATTATTCATTTACTTGTGAACAAGTGTCTTCATCAACATTCAAATCACGGCATCCTTTATGTGAAGAAAACACCTCTAGATCATTCTCATAGAAGCATTCATAATCCATAGAAAAATAATCAAGTTCATTGTCATCATGATTCTTATCACAAGAAAATTCATCACTACATAAAATATGCTCATAATCTTTAGAAGGAATGCTTAAACTTTCATTTTCAAAATCATGATCACTGGTTTGCAATGAAATATTTGCAACACTGGCATTGTTGTTGTAGACACCCAAAATTGACCCATTTCATTATTTGTGCATCAAACTCATAGCATCACCAAATCATACCTGACCTTGTAAAACATCTTGTAATATTTATCCTAGGTCATTACATTGTCCCATTTATCCCAGTTACATTATCCCACTTGATCACCTTTCCAATTAATTAAATAAAGCTCTTTATTTAATTAATTCCCTCCTCACATGTCTCAAAATAATTCAAATTTAATATTTGAATTAATCCCTCATCCATGTGTCACATGACTACAAACATGCACAAATAATTTAAATAATTTTATTATTTAAATTATGAGATTCCCCTCACATCCTATTTTTAGCCCCACTTATTTGTGTGTCATAGGCATCTTTTCCTCCAAAATAAATAAAAGAACCCCACTTATTCCTTCACATCCTATTTTGAGCCTCATGTCATAACCCACTAAATGTGTGTCATAAAGCATAAAATCAACTTCTAATCCTAGCCCTACACATCATCCATTTGACTTTTAATCTTAGCCATCAAATCCCATCAGGCTTTGCCTATAAATTTAGCCTCACATAGGCCATTGGGGGGGGATCTTCTTCTAGTATCCTCACTCTACCAAATTTTTTTTAATCCTCTCATCTATCTATCTATCTATTTTCCTCTATCATTTTCATCTTATCATTATGCTGCAACTATGAGCAATCAACAACCCTTCGACATCATGCATTCTCATGCAAGATTGAGAAGAGCCATGGAGATCAATCAAGTCTAGCATGGATTCGGTTTGCATTTGATTTTCTTTGTTTTTATTTTCATGCTAGTTTGTCCTTCATGGTGCATAGTTAGGGTTTAGTTAGTTTGTTGTTTTTAACACTAAATCTGATTTTCCCTAGCTACATTTTGGTGAACTCGACATTAATCCTTTGATGGAGCTTTCTTTTTGTAGGTTTTATTAATTTTTTGTTGCAAGTTTGTCATTTTTGGACAAAACCCTAGGTTTTAAAGATTTCATCATATCTTTCAAACTGCTACGAATTTTTCTACAAGATTTTCATAGAAGCTTATGCATCATCTCAAGAGGCTACGATAGAAAAATTGTATGTTTATTGTTGTTTTTGTAGGAGTTATCATGTTTTTATGTTTTTTCATAAAATCATGTTTCTAGACGCAAATCAGAGAATTTTTTAGAAATTTTTGCATTACTAGAAATCTCTTGAAATTCTAATTGGGGTCTTTTCTTTACAAATTTAATTTTAAGTTTATATAATGTGTGAAAAAATCAAATCTTTGTTCGATGTAGGTTTTTCATAAATCCGCATTTCTAGGTGTAAAATAGGGATTTTTTTTGTCTTCTTTACATTTCTAGAAAGCTCTCATAAAATTAGTATGGGTCTCTTCTTTGATTTTTTAGTTTCTAGATAAAAAATGTCTTCAAATAATCGAATCTAATTCGACTATGTATTTGAAATTACAATTTTCCTTGTTTGATGAGCTTTTTTTATGGCTGCATTATAATATCATTTTCTAATTTTGGAGGTGAATCTAAAGAGATGGAGCAGCATTTGGATTAGTCACTACAGCAACTTGGAAAACAAAAAACAATCAGGTGCACACATTCCATCTTTCATCTCTAATCGTTGTTTGTCAAAACATTTCAATTTGGGCTCTTAAAATCAATCTTGTTTGTTATCACACATAAAAAATTAGGTCTAAAATTAACCATTGTCTTCTTACACATTTTGGCATTGGGGATTAAAAAGAACAAGTGTTTGAATTGTTTGCCACACATTTCATCTCTAAGGGTCAAGTAACAACTATGAGTGTGAATCAAGTGACAGTTCACTTAGTTTGCTTTTGTTTACCTTATCTTAGGAGGCCTGCTTGGAGACACACCACTCGAAGGGATGACCTCAACCGAGGTTGAATTGAAATACACCCTCATTGGAAGTTGTAAATCTTATCACTCTTGGCTAAACCCCAAAGAACTTTATACCTTTAGGAAATGAAGGTGAAGAGTGGGTTACCCCTTTCTCCCAGGTGTGTGGCAAGATTTTGCTTTCAATTCACTTCCTTAGTCAACCTTGTGCAGCCTAGCTTAAGATGTCATTGGCCATACCCTACTTGACTAATTCTAGGGCTTGTTGATGTGTCTTCCACATGTTCTTGCTTAATTATCACAACATTTCATTGTCAAATTCAAATTTGCTTGTGTCTTGGTGAGTGATTCATGTGTACACATGTGTGATCATTTGTTTGATCATTGCCACATCAAGCTATAAACACCAAACACATAAACAAATCATTCTAAACACAAACATCATTGTCATATCCCATTAATTTCATCCTAATCACTCAATGCCATCATTCCACATCATCATCTTAATCCTAGTCAATACTTGTCAAAATGGTCATAATCCTAAGCAAGCCTAATCCTAATCCAAAGCCCAAGGTCAAACTTTGAGAAGCCCCTCCTCCTAATCATGAAGACAATCCAAAACCTTACATACTCCAAGGTGACCCAAAATTTGTTTCTAATGATGATGAGGATCTTGTAGATTTTGAGGCATACTTGGAGGAACAAACCGAAATCCAAAAACTTCAATCTATGTGTAACTCCATCCCAACACAAGAGCAAATTAGCATAGCACAAGAAATCCAAGACCTCATTCAAACACTTCACCAAATAGGACAACCCCTAAACCAACAAATCATACAAAGACTCCAAGCCCTCATTCAAAAATTTCAACAAAACTAATTACCACAAATACGACACCTCTTAGTTGAAGCCCAACAATTCATAGCCACTTGTCAAATCCAACCAAATCCACCCACCTATCAAGTCAATGCCACATCAACCTATCCCACTTCTTTCCATGCTAACCAATATTCATATCCATCTACATCACAACAAGCACATGTGAACCTAAGTTGAAACAAGATCAAATGTCCTCAAGCTCTAATGATACTCTTGACAAGGGAAATACCACCTTAAGTTTGGAATCATACACCACTCCATCTACTAGTCCTCCATCATCATCCAAGAGAATGCCTATATCAAATCCTATTAGTCCTACAGCAACATCATCATCAAACATTTCAAGCTCTAATCGATCAACCAATAAATCCTCAAATGATTTTCTCAAAATATTCTTTACAAAATCTAAAAGCAAAAGAAAAGCTATGGAGTTATCCAAATCCACCAATCCATTTAATCCCTCTAGCCCTCCATTTAATCAAAGTCAAAGCCCTAAGTCTAATCCATCCAATATCCCTCTTGTCCTTCAATCATGGGATCTAACTATTCCTAGTCCTAATCCACCTAATCCAATTAGCCTTCCACCTAATCCCAATCATGAGCCTTTAGCTTCCATCACCCATTCACCTATAAAGAATGTGATCCAAGGCCACTAGCAAGGAATAAACCATCCCCATGTCAAGCACTCATTGATGAAACTACCAAAGAACCTTTGAATGACATGTCCGCTTCTTCAACCCCATCATGTGGTCCACAACCCCTCAAGCCTATTGAAAATTTTCTCACCATGAGTCCAAGTCAAGAGCCATTGTACCCTCATGTTGGTGATTGTCAAGAGCTTATCAAGCCCATCCAAGAGTCATCTGCTTCCATTCAAGAAAACCAAGAGCTGTGTCAAGATTTTAATCCTAAGCATGTGGAAACATCAAGCCCTAGTCCTACTCAAGATCAAATCACTTTCATCCAATCTATCCATAACCTATTAATTTCTATGATCAAGATATTACCCATGAAGAATGATCCATGAGCAACTTGATCCTGTACCTATCCATGAGCAGGATATCCCAAATACACCTCCGCCTAGTCCTATCCATGATCCACCAAAATCCACTTGTCATGATGAGACACATGCCTCCCAAGAACAAATAAGCATAGAAGATCAAACAAATACCTTGGATCTTAATGAGCATGATCAAGATTCTAATGATCCTTCCACATCTATTATCAACCATATTCCAAACCCACCATCACATCCTATTGGTCTATGCACCTTTATTCATGAAATGTTCCTCCCTAGGAACATAGCAACCATTGTCTACCACTTCACTTTCTCCACCCACTGATGAACTCATGTCTAATGTTCAAACTACACCTAGTCCCATAGTCCACCGCAAACTCCAAAACATGAACTATCAGGGCAAAGGCTTAGACCTTCATGAACAAGGTGTTTTTGAGCCCATCCATGTCAAAGTTCATCCATGCTCATATTGCCTTGGATACACACAACAATTTAAACAATCTAAAGATGTTGGTACTTCTTCCATTCCTCCTAAGTCCACCACTTTCCATCATAAAACCTATCATACCCCTAAGACATATGTTGCCATTCCACCTCCATCATCCTACAAATGTCAAAAGCATGTGACTGTACACCTTCCTCCATCCAATTTACCTCCACTTCTTCCAACTCCTAATATCCCTCCATCTACTTTACCACCACTTCTCCAAATGCCAAATCCATCTATTTACACATTCCCTCACATTCCTAATCATGACCAATCAATGCACACATTGTCTAAACATAAATCTTCCACTCATTCCACCATGCCCATGGGATTCAAAAGTAAAAATTTGGATGCCTCCTTCCATAAAGTCAAAAATCATAAATATCCTAATGCCTTAGGGCACAAATGCAAAAAGTCAAAGTAAAATACATTCAAAAGGATACCCAAGCCCATACCTTCCCAAGCAAAGTCCAAAACTAAAATGGTATGGGTACCTAAGCAAAAAGAAAGCAAGTCAAATGAGGCATCCACCTCTCAAAAATCCCATTCATCCCCTTCCATTCAAAATTCCCACTCTATTCAAAAGTTTCAAATTCCTAAATCCCACAAGCAAAACAAAAATCATAAAAATACTAAGTCTATGTGGGTACCTAAAGCACTTCATCATCCATCCCCTAAGCAAACATCTCCATTGCTTCCTTTGCCACCTCCCAATCAAAAGCTTAAATGTTTATCATGGTGTGTGCAACCGTTGGTCATGGTTCCCTTCCATTCCACAACTCCACATACCTACATCTCCCCATCATTCACCTATTATCCTACATATCTTCACCATCACTTTCCTATGGTACATGCTTTTGGATAAGTCTTTCATCCATCCTTTTGCATAAGCCTTTCATTCCCTAGATAATCCCCATCATAATCCATCCATGCATGATCCACATCATTATCCACTTTTCCCCATCCATTATCCTTCCTTTCATAATCCATCTACCTCTTTCATGTCATCCCTTACCAACATCTATGAGTACACTTGACATGGTCCATGCGATGACATCATCCATCTAGCAGGACTATCACCTTTCATGGAACTAGACACTTGAGTCCCTCCTATCCTTCTCCTATAAAAATAAAAATAAAAAAAATAGTAAAGAGGAATCCCTTAATCCAATGGTGAAAACCTGGTAAACAGGCACCTTGGATAAGTACCATGATGAAAACCTAGCAAACAGGCATCATGTGTAGGTTGATCTTCTATGTCACTTACACTTGGGGGCACATTGCCTCATCCAACCTATCATTTTCCTATCATACCATTTCGTATCCTATCATTTTCCTATCCTACCATACTTATCTCATTGAATCCATCGAATGAAAGCTCAAAGCTGTGTCACACTTTGGGCCAACAAAATAGTTCATAGCACGTCGTTTTCGTGCGAATCAATCTGGGGGCAAGATGGTTTCACCCAAAAAAACATAGCCATTGTGTGGCACATATGTAGCAAGCTATTTTTAGGCGAGTCAATTTGGGGGCGAGATAGTTTCGCCCAAAATCATCTAATTAAAAAAAAAAAAAGGAAATGAAATCATGTAGTTAAAAACAAAAAAAAAAGATTTTTCCCCCAAATGATTTCACCCCCAAATACTTTCGCCCAAAACTGTCTATGTGGCATCTTACTTGGTAGCCACCTCCTCATTTTCTAGGGTTTTCTAAAATTCTCAACTTAAACTGAATATTTCTTCAATCAAAATGGATTATTTCAAAAATAAAAAAATACCCTTTTGTAGAGCTTTGAGTCTAGAATCCATATATATATATTTTTTAATATTTTGATTAGTTTTAATATGTTTTTTTAAATTTATTGCAAGTAGGTTGTTAAAATTAGAGATGACACTGATTAGAAATTTTTTAAAAAATATCAAAACACATCCAAATTTTTTTAAAATTATATGGTGCACTAGAGGAAAGAGTCCTCTCCAAAAGGGTATAATTGGTTTTGTGAAAATAATAAAAAAAATACAAAAGTTGACATAGAATGGAAACTATCAGATTCTATAAAGTTTGACTTTAAAACAATATTACAAAGAAAATATGCATTTAAAACTATTTTTTTTTCCCTCCATGCACTAGATATTGAACTCCTCTATTTGGAAAAAAGAATTAGGGAAAAATAAGATTGTTTGCTCTTTTTTTTTGTGACGTGGACTTAAAGTCACTTTTCCCTAAAATTTTCAACAATTCAAAATTTTCTCTTAAATTTATAAAAAAATGTCAAAATAATTTTTTAAAATTTTTTAAAAATTACAACCATAAAATTCATCAAGAGATCTACATTTCATTAGTTTACATCATTTGAAATTCAAAACATAAATGCCACTTTTATGAGGTCGAAGTTTAGAATTTTTTTGCTGTTGGTTGATTCCTTTATAAAGTGTGACACAGGTTTGTGCTTTTACCCCATCCATCCTCCTTCCTCTTTTGATCTTAATAAAGATTAGGGGCAAAATGTTGAAACTTGCTTTGGATATCTCTTGATATACTTCATCATTTTCATATCCTTTCCAAACCAATCCTATCATAACCTTATTCATGTGAAATTCTAGCATCCTATTTTCATAAGCTTTCTCATGAAAGATCCTAAATATTCCACCTAGATTGGGGCATATTATTCCTATGCGACATAGTCCTTGGAGATCACATCCTTCCTCCTTTATGATGCATCTACCCCATTCACTATTGCTTGTCCTTTTATCCATCCCCTTATCATGAGCTTTTACCCACCCTTTTATCTCCTATCCATTCATCCTACATTATCCTTCTACAAAGGCTTGGTTTTCCCTTGTCATTGGTATCTAGCACAAAGGCTACCCGAATCGTCATACAATACCATTCCCCAAAACATTTCAAAAACCCCAAAAAATCAAAACATTTCAAAAATCTAAAAAAATCAAAACATTTAAAAATTCAAAAAAATCAAATATTTTTAAAAACACAAAAAAATCAAAACATTTCAAAATCCAAAAAAATTAAAACATGTCAAAAACAAAAAGAAAAATCAAATATTCAACATTCCAAAAATCCAAGTAATAAAATCAATTATCAAATCATCATTCAAACAAATTCTTCCAATCATCATCATTCAAATCATTCCTACAAATCGAATTAATCAATTCTTCCTTTCAAATCACTTCTTCTAATCAACTCAATCCAATCAATTCAAATCAAAATCATCCAATCATTCTAAGAAATAAACTTAAATGCAAATCATCTTTAACCCATACCAATCAAGTTAATCAATCCTGCTAAATTATCCAATTGCATCCTTAGTTTTGTTGCAATCTTACTGTCAACCAAATCAATCAATCATTATCATCATCAATGGGATTTATCATCCTCAATCCTAGTGTTGTTCTCAGGATATATCATTCCCATATCAACAACATAATCCTCATGTTGTTCTCGGGATAAATCATTTCCACATCAACAACGTTATCTATCATCAATCAATCAAACACTTAATCATTGTTTTACAACTTGACAGGGGCAATGCTGTGTTTGTTTTTGACTCATTTGTGCATGCTTGCTTTCTTCTTGTGTGTGTTATCATTTTTTGCTTGCATTTGTATCACTCCCAACTAATATTTATATCTTGTATCTGGACAAGGTTGTATTATGCTAGGGCACGAGACACATCGTCACCTTGGTCCTTCTACCTTGGTGCATAACGTCTAGTGCTATATCAAACATCATGGTTGCTCACCTTCATTGTAGCATAACACATCTTTCCCTTTCTTCTATCCATTCCCTTATCTTTCTTGACCAGTCCCTTTCATTTCAAGAGCCTACCCATGTTTGTCCAATCCGCCTATCCTCTTGAGGGGGCATCATCACCCTATATTTCCATCATCATCCTATCTTTTTTCTTCTATCCATACCTTAGCTTCTTTGAAATGATATTACTCGACATAAATCTCATCATCTCGAACATCATTTCAAAAAGGGGCAAAATGTAGACACCCAAAATTGACCCATTTCATTATTTGTGCATCAAACTCATAGCATCACCTAATCATACATGACCTTGTAAAACATCTTGTAATATTTATCCTAGGTCATTACATTATCCCATTTATCTTAGTTACATTATCCCACTTGATCACCTTTCCAATTAATTAAATAAACCTCTTTATTTAATTAATTCCCTCCTCATGTCTCAAAATAATTCAAATTTAATATTTGAATTAATCCCTCATCCATGTGTCACATGACTACAAACATGCACAAATAATTTAAATAATTTTATTATTTAAATTATGAGATTCCCCTCACATCCTATTTTTAGCCCCACTTATTTGTGCGTCATAGGCATCTTTTCCTCCAAAATAAATAAAAGAATCCCACTTATTCCTTCACATCCTATTTTGAGCCTCATGTCATAACCCACTAAATGTGCGTCATAAAGCATAAAATCAACTTTTAATCCTAGCCCTACACATCATCCATTTGACTTTTAATCTTAGCCATCGAATCCCATCAGCCATTGCCTATAAATTTAACCTCACACAGGCCATTTGGGGGGGGATCTTCTTCTAGTATCCTCACTCTGCCAAAAAATTTTCAATCCTCTCATCTATCTATCTATTTTCCTCTATCATTTTCATCTTATTGTTATGCTACAACTATGAGCAATCAACAACCCTTTAACATCATGCATTCTCATGCAAGATTGAGAAGAGCCATGGAGATCAATCAAGTCTAGTGTGGATTTGGTTTGCATTTGATTTTCTTTGCTTTTATTTTCATGCTAGTTTGTCATTCATGGTGCATAGTTAGGGTTTAGTTAGTTTGTTTTTTTTAACACTAAATCTAATTTTCCCTAGCTATAGTTATCACTAATCAAAACATAACATCAAAGGACATCTTACATCTCTTTACTTCTTCATCATCCAAGATATTGTAGGGAGAGATTTCATGTATATCTATTTTTTCATCATGCCATGTATCTTTATCTTCATCATTGATATATTGATCTACATATATGTTTCTTGTGGGCTGATTACAATCACTATCCTCATTTATACAAGATGGATCTTCATTTTTTGATATACTCTTTTTAGTTATGTGCAACATGTTCTAATTTTTTTTAGTAGGGCAACTGCTATCTTCATTTTGAGACACCACACATCTTGTATAATCACATTGGGCCCCTTCAACAATCTTTATCCAATCAAGTACTTGATCAAAACCATGAGGTTTCAATTCTTTTGGCAAGGTACCCAGACCTGACTCATAGATTTCACAAAACAAACCAAAGCACACTGGATCATCAGGTCTAAAATTTTTGGGGGTCTTCAACAAGGCGTCCAAAAACTCACAAACAAATCATATGGGGACTCTCCCATGTGCCTCTTCATGTCATATAATTCTTGAACAAAAGATATAGGATCAACACTTCTCAAATTTTGTTCATGCTCAGCTTGGAGTTCACTGTGATTTGCATGTTGTAATGATGGACAAATCAAAACAACAGAGATATAACTATCTTGACAATAGTTTCCATCTTCTTCCTTGGATTGGATGTATGTGTAAGGTGTTCTAGGACAACCAACACTTGTTGACATATGTCCTCTCATCATTGAATACTTTGAGTTGTTTTCAATATCCATGGCAATTTGATATGCCTGATGAAGTGTTGTAGGCTCTTTATCCCTTAAGAGGTAGCTCATTTCTTCATCAAATGCACCTAGGTATACAAACAAGCATAATGTATCATTTGGTATTATACTTTCTAGAATATCCTTCATTGCCTTTAAAAATTTGAGGTTGAATGCAGGAACCAACTCATCTTCCTCTTTCTAGATGTTCATAACTTTTTGTATCACTGAACTTGGGTCAATTCTCTCACCAAACTGTTCTATAAATGTTGTCATAAATTCACTCCATGAAGATATATAATACATTAGAAAATATAAAAACCAATCTTTGGCATCTTCCTTAAAAAATTGAACAAAGAGCTTCATGAAAACATGTTCATGTCATAATCTCCCATCAAGTTCATGAATTTTTACAAATGTCTACATGTTGATTCTGAGATGTGCTCTTTGAATTCTGGCAAGTGTTCCCTAACTTCATTAGGAATAGGGTTTGGGAAACCTTGAATACCACCAAAATTTATGGCTCTATATCTTTCAATGGAGAAATTTTTTTGATGACATGACACGGGCTGCACACTCTGCATGTTTACATCTGACACCCTACATGAATATACAAGTGGATAATACATTTTATTACACCTTTTGAAAACTTACCACATCAACTCTATAGTTAATCATTCATTGCCCTATTTTTCTTTTCATTATTACATTAAAATATTGCAATGCATAACCCAAATGCATCTATACCTAAGGTCTCCTTAGTGGGCATATTCAAGAACAAGCATACTTCTTCAACACAATATACATGCTACAAATTATAACTCAAAAATATGTAGAAGCATCAATACTATTTCCCTTTCTTAGTGCTTAGTTTCACTCAATAGGGACCCAAATTATTTTAAGACTTTCAAATATGGTTTTCATACACAAGCTTATCCTTCTTGAAAACCAAAATATGAAAAATACCTGGATATGCTGTAGCTGCTACAAGTTTTCCTCCCTAACAGGAAATCTTTATAGATCTGAAATATTCTTCACATCTTCATTAGGTTCTTTGACAGAGTTGCTACCTCTCTTCATAGAGGACCTATCATCAAATAGTACAAAGTTCTTTCAAAGATAAATTTTTATTTGGGTCTCCTCCAATAGCAAAGATGCATACACATTCTCACATACAACAAACTTTCCTTTTGATTAAATAGTTCAACTATAAATAGAGTCACCGCCCACTAAAGGGAATGATAATACCTTGTTCATATACAAACTCTAAATACCCATGACAAACTACTGGACCAACTCTTTGACATTTTCAATATATCCCTAGTAGATTCACCATTTTTGTTGGTTGGTTTTAAATCCCAACCTTGTCTCACAGAATAACCTATGACTTAGCCACTGTCAATGTTTAACTATTATGAGGGGTTGACCAACACATAGATGAAAGTTCTGGAAGAACCTTCCCTTTGTGCTTCAAGATCTGCAAAACCTGGGAGGATGTTCCCATTACAGTAGTTATTCATCTCTTAAATCAATTTACTTCAAGAATTGGAAAAGTAGATATGTTCTATACTAAACTGTTTGAGCAAATCAAAAGATGAAGACCTGGGTCCAAATCATTCAAACCTTTGACGCACCTCAAATCATAGAATGAGGTAAAAATATTACACTAAACACAACAAAGATTGATTTTAAAATATTAGGTGTTAGGTCTGCCAGACCTTAGTGCTGAAGAACACGCACATAACAAAGGAAATCAGTGCCATATCCTAAGGGTACAGAGTCAAAGTGAATGCAATTAAAAATTACAGCCAGTTTTAACCTGAGCATCTTTAAAGCTTTGCAATATTTCCTTACAATATCACATCAAACATATTCTAAGAAACAGTTATACTTGGTTACCCTCACACATATTCATACAAGTCAATGCTTTTGTTAAGGCAATTTAACCGATTATTTGAACAATAGCCATTCACAAAAAAATACATTCATAAGAAACTATTATAGAGACAAATTGAACCATCTTTGATATATTCAGTTCATAACTTGCATAAACCATACATTAGGAGACAACTATTCTCAAAAATTCATCATATACATCTCATATAGATACTGATACTGACTAACAACTAACATAAAACATATGACTTAAAACTCTGTACACTTGAGAATAAGTAGGATCTCTACTTCACTATAGTTCTACCAATATTTTACCAAGAGCCCAAACAAAAACCCACCACCCCAAAATAGCCTTGAAATGCCTTTTATAACACAAGGGAGCAACAAGCAATGAGCTATTTTGGACATGACACGTGTCACATTTTCATTTGACAATCAGAAAACAACAAAGTGCCAAAATAACTGCCTCTAATCCATTTGTTGGGACTGAAATTCCCAAGCTACTTTTTGGCAAATATTAAATTTCAATCATCCAAAGATTTTAGTATGTAAGCATTTATGGAAAGATCCACAATTGTTTTCAAGTAAAGATTAACAATTGAGTTGATAGAAATCTTTGGATTTGATCTACTCTGATCCCTAAAGACTTAATATAACATGGTTGAAGTGGTCATTAAAGATGAACCATAAACAAGGAAGTGAAAAGTTACAAACCCTGTTGAAAATAAAGGAAAAATGGCATTAAGTTCCATAGCTAAATATGGGTGAATTCCTCGTCGAAAATGAATAAGGGATGCTTTTCGAACCATCTTAAAATTCCCTGTATTTTGCAAGTTATGTGTGTTTTTAGTAAAATGCATTTTGGTATGGGGTTTGTATGCTTGTATATACAAAGTCGTTTGTATATACAAAGTCTCTTATATACAAAGTGGTTTGTATGTTGTGTCATTGTATGATGCATATGCAAAGTCCCTTGTATATCGAATCGTGGTATGGTTAGATAAAGGAGTCATTGGGTTGATGCATTGTTCTAACATTTTATTATTTACAAGGTGGACCCAATGAGATTAAAAGTTGAAATGTCTTTTATGTCGAGTCCGTTGCTTGTATGTTATGTTTGACAGAATGCAACATACATTGCGATACATACAAGGTGATATGCATTTCCTGGAACCGAAACAATTATGAATTAACGTTAAGTCTTTGCATGTTTGCACTTTGTATGTATGTTGTGGTATACATACATTGCGGTATATACAAGACATGACTTATTATCACTAGTCCTCTTTACCATTTCTACTAGTCACCCTTTGCATCTGGTGAAAGATACATTCTCGACATACATTCTAAAAGATGCATTCTCGATATGCTTTTGTGATGTACATATGCAATGTACATTTGACAAAATAATATAAAACTCATGCCGATACACAATAATATACAATGCGGAACTTAGGCGAGAATTAAATTGGGTTAAAGAGATGCATCAAGACTTTATGTATATCAGAGGATGCATATACAAATCAGATTCAAAAATAAATAAACCATGGTTCATAATAACAAGGAATCTGGAAAGGAGTTACAATTGAAATCGGGCACTGTATATGAAGGATGGATACAGGTAGTGGGTCGCGCCGCTTGCACATTGGGCTTGTATAATAACAATGTATATCTTCGAAATACAAGCCAATATGCAAGCGAAGATACATTCTAAATATACAAGCCATGGAACCCAAGGTTTATTAAAGTTGAAACATTCATTGTATATGTCTGACATACATTGCTGATATACAATGCATTACATGCAAGCCGTGGATCCAATGGAGTTAAAAGGAGAAATGAATAAAAGCAATAAGTCTATTGGATGTATATTGGGCTTTGCATATTTAAGATACAAAGGATAAACATGCGAAGTAAATATACAAGGCTAATATACATACCGTGGAACTGAAACAATTATGAATTAACGTTAAATCCTTGTATGTTTGCGCTTTGTATGTATGTTGCGGTATACATACATTGCGTTACATACAAGGCGATATACATAACGCGGAACTAAAAGATTATTAAATGAGATATGATTGTTGTATATTTCGTGCTTGGTTTGTATATTTGGGGTTTGCATGTATGAATATACAAGAGAAACATACATTTTGATATACAAAGACCATATGCAAGCCAAACCTAAAAAGTCTGTGAAATAAGGAAAATTCGTTGAATGTTTGTGCTTTGTATGTATCTGACATACATTGCCGATATACAATGCATTACATACAAGCTGCGGAACCAAAGTTTTGTTAAAAAGAGTTAAATGCTTGTATATTCTGTGCTTTGTATGTATGTTTTGAACAAACATTGCATTTGATACATACAAGCCAGAATTCAGAGAAATTTAAATCTAGTATATACAATGTATCACACCGGGATTTTATGTATATCGCCAATGCATATACAAGTTTATATAAGCCCGGATTTGAATGATATATTAAATATTGTGAATTTTAGCTTGGTCCTACGCTGTATATGAAAGAAATGTATTCGATATACAAGGGAGATATCATCGATAAGAGAGATGAATCGGGACAGAGCCTACGAGTCTCGCCGACACGATAGTCACAACAATTTCAGGGACATGTTGTGAAAGGTCTTGCCGATACAGAAACCCTAAAATGACATTAAAATCCAAATGGTTAAGATATTTTTTTGATAGTTGAGATATTAGTTTTTTGCAGGATATACACGACTGGGATCAAGTTACATAAACACCCATGAAAGGATCTTGAGGAGCTGAATAAAATATCGATAAGGGAAGCAATTACTTAAGTAAATACATATGTTTAAACAAATTTGTTCTGATTAATTGATCAAAAATTAATTTGTGTTTTATCTAGTCTTTTTAGGATAATCAAGAAA
Source organism: Cunninghamia lanceolata (assembly GCA_027924645.1). Taxonomy (NCBI): domain Eukaryota; kingdom Viridiplantae; phylum Streptophyta; class Pinopsida; order Cupressales; family Cupressaceae; genus Cunninghamia; species Cunninghamia lanceolata. Next base: position 19,866,150 of record BSBN01000547.1, read on the forward strand.
TCCTCGAAGGAAATTAAGGGGAACTACAGTTAAAGAGCTTTGTTCAACCCTGAAATGATTATCCATTTGATGATTAAAGATGAGTATTAATTTTCCTGAATTTGTTTTATTAGAACAAATACTGTTGTTCGGTTATCAACCTTCACAACTATTGTAACTGGTCTGAAGCTTGTATGCTGCTCTTTATAAGAGATAACCAAGACTAGAAAAGGATATAGGATAGAATAGATAGATAGATAGAACAGGAGGAGATTACAAAATAGAACAGGGGATACTATAGATTAGATTTGAGTAGCAATGCTAGTTCATTTTTAATATATTTTATTTTTGGTAGACCATGTGCAAGCATTCTTTGATGAAGTCAAGTCTATAAGCATGAAGCAGTGACTGCAAATTTTGGTATCAACTATCTGTTAAATTTATTCAATTATATGACTGTCTCCTTTCAAAGTTTTCTTTGTTATTCAATTTGAGTTATCAAGTATATCTTCAAGTTGTCTATACACATTTTCTATTATAGTGTGATAAGATTAATTGGTTTATGCTTTCAGAATTAAATCCTTTAAATCTGTCACAGTAACTCTGAGGACATTGTCATGGATCTGTAAGAAGAGTCATATAGTTAGGGTTTGTATTATGTCTCTAGTTTTTGATAAATCTATTACAACTGTAGTATTATTCTAATAGGATCCTTCAAAGAGGGATTAAATCCTTTTAGATGAATGCGGGTGATTTGATTTTATCAATTGGATATATATAAGTATGGAATATTAACTATTTCCTTGTAGGGTTGTACAAGTTACATACCTATTCTCTCATGCTAGATAGTTTGAGTTTTTACCAAACAAACAGTCATTTATTTCATGATCATACTGACTCTATATTCAATAAGGCACTGGTCTAGTATTTTCATTATCACTTGTACAAAATCATTTTAGATTTAGTTAGTTAGATTGTATTATTGTTTTAGCATTACAATTTAGATCATTTAGAATTAACTTGTCTTTTTATTTGTTTTATAATTTGTGCCATTATCAATAGTTAGATTAATTCTGATCAAAGTAGTGATCATCTCTTTATTTGCTTTATTAATTAGAGGTTTACCTGCCTAGCTTCGACAGAGACTGAAGTGAAGAGGGTTTAGCCATATCTACCTCGTGCCAGTTAGCCAAAAACATCAAGAGAGCCTAGCAACCTCTTAGGGTTAACGACCTGCATTTTTGAGACCTAACACCATTGAAGCATGCTCTCTACAACAAATCTTTCCTTAAGTAGAGTGGAGTAGCTAATTTTGTCTTGCATGTTTTCATGTTGTTGATGTGGAGATAAGCCATGTTTTTGAAGGAAAAATGGGGATTACAAGGTGTTCTAATAACTCAGGCCCTCCTCACATGAGAACATTTATTTCCCATGTGAGGACCCTTCACCAAACATCACCAACCATGAGAGAAGACAAGGGAGTGCTTGCAAGGATCAATAGAGAAAGGGAGCACTAGAAGCTCAAGTCCCATCTATTATGACCACTCATAGGTACATGCAGGTTAATCCTCTTTTATAATTGGGAAGTTCCAAATTAACTCACCTAATGACGAACCAGAGGATGCCACTCATAGCTGGGTCTCACTGCACCAAACCTCCAGGAAAGCAGGGAATAATAGCAATCTTAGTTTCCTCCAAGATCCCCACTTGCTCCATCTAGAGAGACAAAACACCTCCCACTATGACCCATGCTAAGCCAGGACCCACAATGCTGAGGGAAAAGGAGGGAGAGCAATGATGTCACTCCTCTTCAAAGCCCAAGTTGAAGTCATGCAGAAGCAAGGAACAATGGGAGTGTAGAGACTGGAGTACAAAACCATCATCCAGATGAAAACAAGGGGAAAAGAAGGAGCTGCAATGGTTCAACGGATGCTACTAAACTTCCCCAATTTTTCCAGAACCACCCATCCCTTAGAAAAGCCACTCTAAACTCTTAATTTTGTATGGAAATGTCATTAGCCATGAGAATAGAGAAGAAAATCCTAAGGAATAGGATGATGAGGAAATCACACATAAAAGATAAAGCTCCATAATTGCTGCACCAGGAGGACAATGCCCAAAGTAGCAGCAGAGACCTCTATTTATAGCCCAATCCATAGAAGTTTTTCATGCCAATCATGATCACTCCTCGCCATCATGCCATATCAATTCAGTTCAAATAGTACCATGGTAGACCAGTCATAAATGGAAAACTTCTACTAACTTGCCAGCATGGTTAAAAAAGGAAAAGGAGGTAGCATCTTGCACTATGTTTATCTCCACAACATAAACCTGTCAGTTCCTACAATGAAAACACCAACTCTAGCACCTCGATCATAGTGCATTTCAACCATTTTAAATGACCACATCCATTCTATCTTCTACTGTGAAGCGAGATGAAGATCTTCCCAAGTCTAGATGTAGATCTCCAAAGGTCAGTCAATGTGCCACCAATCCCCTGTAAGCATATCTTCATAGGAGTGGTGGCAAGGTAGGTCCTTCAGACATTCGAAAGACATCCCATTGCATTAGTTTCTTGACCCATACACACCACAACCCTGTACCTCCTGTCTAGTTTGAAACATGACTATTGATCATCTAATTTTAAAATGAGATCGATGACCATCACATAACACTAGTTAGCTGGATGAATCTTCATCATGAAATGTGATATGTAGGATCCCTGCAATGTGCCCCAACACTACCATATATCCTCACTTGCTTTTTATCCATCCCATCACATTTAACATAGAATTTAGTAATCTCATTAATACCCATCGCAGACACCTAGTAGGAAATATACTCATTAATACCCATCGCAGACTCATCACATATCACAGTTCCTAAATAGGATTCCCCAAAGTTTTAACAATATAAGGGCTCCATGCAATGAACTAGGATGTGGACATGCTACAAGGATCTAATTTGTCAGTGCATATCATGGATAGCCTCCACCTTTGAGCATACAACATAGTGATGTGAACAACCCACGCGAGGATGAGTCACTAATTAGCTCTCCATCTTCACGATCAAGCAAGGGATGTCGATTATTTCATAAAAGTCCATAGGAAACTAGTTTTTGGGACTTTTTTTGTATGCCTAGATGGCTTTGAATACATACTTCTGTATGTTACCAATGTATATTTTTGTATATGCCTGTATGTCTTTGTTTGGACATTCCTATATGGATTTATATATAAACTAGATGTTATGTTTATGATATTATGTATATGATAGTTTATATTAAATATTTAATAAATGATGATAAATTATCATTATAGGAATTTGGTTTTACACATGCCAATTGCATTTGCTTGAAAGTTTATAAATCATTTTCAAATATCCATTTTGTGCATATCTTGCAATCATCGCATTCCATGAGATTGTGCATTTTTTTGAGACATCATGTCAAATAGTTCATGTGTCTATGCTTCCATACTTTCCATACATGTCTACAAGGGTAGCTGCAAATACAATATGTGACAAAATTCCTATATCCTTTATGCTTTGATGGTTGTCCACACCATGTTTCCTAGATCCCATTTTGGCATAGACAAGGAGGATGTTGGATAAGGTTGTGCAATTTAGTTTTAGACTTGCCAATTGCATTTGGTTGAAATTTTCTTTTGTGCATTTGTGAAAGTGTGCGTTATGAAAACTCCATTTCATGCATATCTTGCAATCATTACATTCCATGAAACAACATTTCTTTGAGGCATCATGTCAAATACTTCATGTTCCTTTTATATGCTTCCACACTTTGCATACATGTCTACAAGGGCATATGCAATTACAACATCTGACAAAATTCCTATATCCTTTATGCTTTGATGGTTGTCCATACATTGTTCCAAAGATCCTATTTTGGTAGAGATAGGGAGGATGCTGGAAAAGGTTGTAGAATTTGGATTTACACGTGCCAATTGCATTTACTTGAAGGTTTCTAAAGTCTTTTCAAAAAATCCATTTTTTGCATATCTTGCAATCATTGCATCCCATGAGAGGACATCTCTTTGTGGTGTTGTATCAAACAGCCCGCGTGCCTTTTCTATGCTTCCACACTTTGCATACATGTCTACAAGGGCAACTACATTTACAACATGTAACAAAATTCCTATATCCTTTATGCTTTAATGGCTGTCCATACACCATTCTAAAGATCCTATTTTGGTACGGATAGGGAGGATGCTGGAAAAGGTTGTCGAATTTGGCTTTACATGTGCCAATTGCATTTGCTTGGAAGTTTCTAAAGTCTTTTCAATAAATCTATTTTTTAGATATCTTGCAATCATTGCATCCCATGAGAGGACATCTCTTTGTGGTATTCGATCAAACAATCCACGTGCTTTGTCTATTCTTCTACACTTTACATACATGTCTACAAGGACAACAACAATTACAACATGTGACAAAATTCCTATATCCTTTATGCTTTGATGGTTGTCCATATGTTGTTCCAAAAATCCTATTTGACACTTGAGTTCTTTTCATGCAATGATGATAACCTCCCAAGTCTAAGTGACAATTTCATACAACATTATGATCAAGTGGGTCACTTCTGATAAAATAAAGTATAAGGTGACTAATCCTAACCTTCACTATCTTGACCAACATGAATTACTAGACAACAATCTTAGAAATTGTATTTATGACCTTGGATGCCTAAATCTTGATAATATCTATGTCCTAACCCTCAACATGATAACATGGATCCATGGAAATATCCTAATAAAAAAGATTGTGATAGGATAGACCTTCCACATAATGTTGTTCCTCTTAATGATAAAATTGCCCTTCACCCTAGACCCATGACAACATTATATAGAAAGACACTACTTGGGATGTCCAAATAGTCAAGTTTAAAACAAAGAATTAGGTGGCAACAACTGACAACCCCATCAAGTCAAGCATGTGGTAATCAGAGAGTAGAAATTCTAAATTAAGTTGGGAAGACAACCTTATTAGAAAAGACTATATTGTTTTGTATCTTAGACCAAGGGTATGTACAAAGGAATGCTACAAGTTTACATTAGTAATGTACTATCAAAACATATTAGGAGAGTATTGTCCCACATATTAGGATAGTGTTGTCCCAACAAAATAGAGAAGGGTGTTATAAAGATCTTAAAACACTCATTTTATAAATGTACAGTTATATGCAAATGGTAGCAGTCATATGTCAAGTTAGAATGGTCATATCAACCTAAGGACTAGATTAAATCCTCAGGGCAATGATAACACCATATATAATTCTATTGTTCCATTATGGTTTTAGTTATCTGACAAAATGTCCAACCCAGAACACTTCTAAGGCTTCATTAAATGGTCTAATATCTATAAAAAGATATGCATGAGAAATGGTGATGGAAAATAAGGAACCAGTATAATTAGATTTCAAATCTTCAAATCAAATGCATTCTTGCAAAATGTTTCATTTCCATGCAGTGGAAAGGTGCTAGGAGTGACATTTTGCATTCCATAGATTGTGGGGCCAAAAGTTTTTTTCCAACGCATCAGGGTGGGTGGGTAAATGCCATGGGAGGTCTCATTTCATGTGCCAAGTGCCCCAGTCATTTGGGGCCGCAGGCTACCGGCAAAGTCCCTTAAGATCCCTAAGACCAAAAACTTGCCTAACTTTGTTGGAGTAGATCTCAAAATTTGGGGTAGATGGGAACATTCTCTTTAGACCTATAGGTGCATGTGGGGTCCATTCACAATAACCTCTCTCAATTTTGGTCAACTCTAGTTCATTTGACCATGTCGAAATCAAATGCATTCTTACAAAATGCTTCAGTTCCATGCAGTGGAAAGGTGCTAGGAGTGACATTTTGCATTACATAGCTCGTGGGGACAAATGGACTTCGCCAAAGCATCGGGGTGTGAAGGTAAATGCTAGGGGAGATCTTTTTTTGTGTGCCAAGGGTCCCAATCGTTCAGGGCAACAGGCTACCTGCAAAGTCCCTTAAGATCCTAAGACCAAAAACTGCCAAACTTTGATGGAGCAGTTCTCAGAATTTGTGGTAGCTGGGAATGTTCTGTTTGGACCTAACGGTGCATATGGGTTCTATCCACAATAAACTCTCTTGGTTTTGGTCAAATCAAATCCATTTGACCATGTCAAAATCAAATGCATTCTTACAAAATGCTTTAGTTTCATGCAGCACAACCTTGCTAGGTGTTATATTATTTTATCTACTCATCGTGAGGCTGAACCAACTATGCCAATGCATTGGGGTGGGTGAGTAAATGTTAGGGGAGGTCTTTTTTTGTGTGCCAAGCACCCCAATCATTCAGAGCAGTAGGCTACAGGCAAAGTCCCTTAAGATCCCTAAGACCAAAAAGCTGCCAAGCTTTGACAGAGTAGTTCTCAGAATTGAAGATAGCTGAGATGTTTTGTTTGGACCTACAAGTGCACTTGGGGTCCATCCACAATAACCTCTTTAATTTTTGGTCAACTCCAATTAGTTTGACCATGCTGAAATCAAATGCATTCTTGCAAAATGCTTCAATTCCACGTAGTGGAAAGGTGCTAGGGGTGACATTTTGCATTCCATAGCTCGTGGAGTTCTACAAACTTCACCAACATGTTAAGGTGGGTAGGTAAATACTAGGGGAGGTCTCTTTTCATGTGCCAAGGATCTCAATCGTTCGGGGTAGCACGCTACCGACAAAGTCACTTAAGATCCTAAGACCAAAAACTGCCAAACTTTGATGGAGCAGTTCTCAGAATTCAGGGTAGCTAGGAATATTCCATTTGAACCTACAGGTGCATGTGGGTTCCATCCACAATAATCTCTCTTGATTTTGGTCAACTCAAATCCATTTGACTTTGGCAAAATCAAATGGATTCTTGCAAAATGCTTCAGTTTCATGCAACACACCCTTTCCAAGTGCTATATTTTTTATTTTCTCGTCATGAGGCTGAACCAACTGTGCCAAAATATCAGGGTGACCAAGTAAATGTTAGGGGAGGTCTTGTTTCATGTGTCAAGTGTCCTAGTCATTATGGCCTGCAAGCTACCAACAAAGTGACTTTGTTGATAGCTTACAACCCAGAACAAATGGAACCCTTGGCACATAAAATGAGACCTCCCTTGGCATTTACCCACCCACCCCAATGCATTAGCGAAATCCATTCAGCCCCATGACCTATGGAATGCAAAATGTCACTCCTAGCACCTTTCAACTTTACTGGTAGCTTGTAGCCTAGAATGACTGAGACACTTGGCACACAAAATGAGACCTCCCTTAGCATTTACCCACCCACCTCGATATGTCGACATAGTTGGTTCAACCTCATGAGCTATGGAATGCAAAATTTTAGTCTTAGAAACTTTCTACTTTGTCAGTAGCTTACAACCTGGAACGACTGGGACCCTTGGCACATGAAACAAGACCTTTGGCATTTACCCGCCTACCTCAATGTGTTGGCAAAGTCCGTTCAACCCCACAAGCTATGGAATGCAAAAATGTCACTCCTAGCACCTTTTGACTTTACTGATAGCTTGCAGCTCAGAATGACTGAGACACTTGGCACATGAAACTAGACCTCCCCTAGCATTTACCTACCCACCCAAACATGTTGGCATAGTCAGTTTGATCCCATGAGCTATGGAATACAAAATGTCACCTCTAGCACCTTTCCACTACATGAAACTGAAGCATTTTGCAAGAATACATTTGATTTCAACATGGTCAAATAGACTAGAGTTGTGATGTAGGAGCATCCCTGGTTCAAGAGCAATCTTGCATCAACCAAAAAAAAACATTTTGCATTTCAGTTTGTTTGCATTTCATTTCTTTCATTTTCCAGTTCAGTTCAGGTAGGTTAGTCAGTAGCAGTTCTTAGTTTGTGGTCCGATTTTGGCAATCCACACCTTGTGGATCTGGACTTAACATCTATATCATACCTAGAATTCAGAGCATTTGGATTAGTTACTGAAAAGTTATCGCTATCAAAAAATCATCTATTTTCTCAGAGTAGAGCATCTAACAGTTCCTGATAACCAGCTGAAGGAGAAGGGTTGCAGATCATTCCTTAACTTGCAAATCTCAATGACACATCATTCAATGTCCTGTGACTCATGGCTAACCTTTCCCAAGGGTCCGCACATTGTTCCTTTCTTTTGAGGAGGTGTTCTATGCATTTAGGTCTGACCTATCTGTAAACATGTTACCACTCTTTATTGGAGTTTGTGACCCTCCTTGGCCAACGTGGAGGAATCTATTGGTCTGGAGATGATATATAAAGATGTAATAGATCCTTAGGGAATTAGTTAGCAATTGAATTATATTCTATAGTTTATATTTTGTTGGAAGGAGCTTCAAAGCTTTATCTTGCGCATGTATGTAATTAGGCCTTTGAGCCCTAGTTGTAAGCCCACATGTTGCCGACCAATTTGTATTTGAATTCTATGATCTATTGAATGACTAAATCTGCATTTGTTCCCTATTCTTGAGTTGTTTCCATTGTGTTTACTCTCACTGCATGGTCTGGACAGTTCATTCTATGAATCCTCCTACCGTGACTGCACCAAGTGGTATCAGAGCAAAAGTTTAAATCTTGGAGAGTGAAAGTTTGATTCTTTGGAGCAAATTGGTGAAGGGGATTCCATAATATCTTGTTGTGAGCATATCTCCAATCCAAGATAAGTTACTTGTGCACAACTAATCACCAATTAAGAGGCAGTTGTCACTTATATCCCGATCACCGAACCTGAGGTAATTTACACTTGATCCTAGGAAGATGCTGTCACGAAGAGTTCCTCCTATTGGTAGAATGGTTAATAGAATGGATGAGATGATAGAATTGATGAGAACAATGTGAATTTGATTGGATGCTATTGAGGAAGATAGGCAAAGAGGATTGACACCGAGACCTAATGTTGAAAGTGATGATGAGGAAGAATTTCAATCTGCTGAACAAACTAGCGAAACCCTAGAAGGTAATGAAGAAGAAGAATCAGATTAGGTAAAGATGTTGTGAACTATTTCAAAGATTGGAAAGAGACCTAGAGTTGATGTGTTGAATTATGCTAGTAATTTGAATCTAGAAGAGTTGATTGATTAGATAAATGATATGGAAGAATAATTTGAATATGAAGAGATGAAAGATCCGAAGAGAGTGAAATTTGCAAAGACAAAGTTGAAAGGACATGCTTCTATATGGTGGAAAGAAGTTCAGTTGGAAAGAAATAGAAGAGGAAAAGAAAAGATTACAAAGTGGGACTAGATGGTGACAAAGTTGAAGAATCAGTTTATACCTGCTGGCTATGAGTTGGAACTATTGAAGAGTTTGCAAAACTTGAGACAAAAGGAGAAATCTGTGAAGGAGTACACTAAAGAATTTCATAAGATGATCATAAGGATAGGACATAGTGAAGCAAGCAAGGAGAAAGTGGCTAGATACATCAATAGACTGAGATTGAACATTCAAGAAGAACTGAGTTTGGTGAGGATGACATCTTTGGAGGAAGCATATCAGTTTGCCCTAAAAGTTGAAGAGAAGCTGAATAAGAAGCATGATCAAAGATAGAGAGGTAGAGGAGGTAAATTTTAGAGAGGAAGAACATTTTCTAGATATGATAGATCATTTGTGGAGTAGAACAAGTTTGACACTCCATTGAAGAAGGATGACAGAGATAACAATGCTTATCGGAGAGATGACAAAAATTTTTACCAGAGAGGAAACCCTAATGCATACCAGAATGAAGGATATAGAAGAGAAGGAAGAGGAATTGATAAGAGAACATTCAGAGGTACTTGTTTCAAGTGTGGAAATGAAGGACACAGATCATTTGAATGTAATCAGGGTAGCACAAGCAAGAAAGTATAAAATAGTGGAAGAGCAGCCTATGTTGAAGAAGAACCTATTGAATCATCTAGTTCAGTTGGCAATCCAGAGAAAGGAGAATCACTAGTGATGAGAAGAGCACTATTTCAAGTAGAGACACATGAGGAACTATCACAGAGGAAAATTTTGTTCAGAACTAGATGCAAATCTGGAGGTAAGTGTTGTAAAGTTGTAATTGATAATGGTAGTTTAGATAACCTAGTTTCAGAGGAGATGGTGACTAAGCTGAAGTTGGAAATATTGAAATACCCTAAGCCCTATCAGATAGCATGGATTCAGGATGATCATAAGATACTAGTGAGTGAGCAATGTTTGGTGAAATTTTATATTGGATCCTATCATGATGAAGTCTTGTGTGATATTATACCTATGGATGTTTGTCATATCTTGTTGGGTAGACCTTGGCAGTATGATAGAAAAGCTATGCATGATGGGAGAAAGAATAAATATACTATAATAGCAAATGGGAAAAGATCTACTTTGATTCCTTTAGAAGATGATCCTAAAGATGTAGTATGTGGGAATGCTAGAATCTATTTGGTAGATGGAAGAAATTTTTTGGATGGTTTGAAATAGGGAAGTCTGTGTTATGCCTTGATTCCTAAGAAGCCTGAAGAGGTGAAGAAAGGGACTGAACCGGATGAGATAAGGGAGTTACTAATAGAGTATGAAGACATTATATCAGATAATGTACCTAAAGGATTACCACCTATAAGGAGTATCAGTCACCACATGGATCTTATACTAGGAGCAAGTTTGCCTAACAAAGCAGCAAATAGAATGACACTAGCAGAGAATGAAGAATTGAATAGATAGATACAAGAATTGTTGAGGAAAGGTTTGATCAGAGAAAGTTTCAGTCCTTGTGCAGTACCTACAATGCTAGCATTGAAGAAGGATGGAGAATGGAGAATGTGTACTGATTCCAGAGCAATAAACAAGATCACAGTTAAGTATATATTTCCTTTCCCTAGGATGGATGATATCATGGATTGTTTGAGTGGAGAAAGATATTTCACAAAGATAGATTTGAAGAGTGGATACTATCAGATTAGAATCAGAGAAGGTGACGAATGGAAGACTACTTTTAAGATAGATGAATGATTGTATGAGTGGTTAGTGATGCCTTTTGGATTGGCAAATACACCAAGTACTTCCATGAGATTGATGAATGAAGTCTTGAAAAAATTATTGGGTAAGTTTGTGATTGTATACCTAGATGATATTCTAATTTTTAGTAAGACAAAAGAAAAACATTTGTTGCATATTAGACAAATTTTGCAGAGGTTGAGAGAAGAGAAATTGTTGATAAACATCAAGAAGTGTAGTTTCATGAAGGAAGAATTGGTATATTTGGAATTTGTGATATTTGCAGAAGGATTGAAGATGGACCCAAAGAAAGTGAAAGCAATTATTGAATGACCTCAATCGGAGAGCATTGGAGAAGTTAGATCATTTCATGGATTGGCCAGTTTCTACCGGAAGTTCATTAGAAATTTCAGTTCAGTTTATAACCCTATGATAGAGACAATGAGAGGTGACAGAAAATATTTCAAGTGGACATTTGGAGCAGATAAAAGTTTTGAGTTGTTGAAGCAGCAAGTGATGGAGCAACCTGTTTTGGCATTACCAGATTTCAATAAGGTATTTCAAGTTGATTGTGATGCTAGTGGAAATGCAATTAGAGTAGTGTTAAGTCAAGAAGGTAGACTTGTAGCTTATTTCAGTGAGAAGTTGAATGATGCAAGGAAAATATATTCTATTTATGATCAAGAGTTCTATGCCATAATTGAAGCCTTGAAGAAGTGGAGACATTACTTGTTGCCTAAGGAGTTTGTGTTGTATACAGATCATCAAGCTTTGCAATATTTGAATAGTCAAGGTAAGTTGAATCAGAGACATATGAGATGGATAGAGTTTATGCAGAGCTATACTTTTGTGTTGAAGCATAGGAGTGGTAAATCAAACAAAGTTGTTGATGCCTTGAGTAGAAGAAGAAACTTGTTGACAGAGATGAAAATTGAAGTGTTGGTTTTGATGAAATGAAGAGCATGTATGAGGGAGACACTGATTTTGTAGAACCTTGGAAAGCATGTAAAGAACCTGTTGTGATAGAAAGAAGTAAGTGGTTAGACTATTTCATTCAAGAAGATATGTTGTTCAAAGGAAGTCAGTTGTGCATACCTAAAAATTCAATGAGAGATAATTTGATCAAGGAGAAGCATAGTGGAGGATTGGCAAGACATTTTGGCATTGATAAGACAGTGGCTTTGGTAAGTGAACATTACTTTTGGCCTCAGATACATAAGGATGTTCAGAGATTTGTGTAAAGTTTTAGAGTTTGTCAAGTAGCAAAAGGGAGTAGTCAGAACATTGGATTGTATAAACCTTTGATAGTATCGAAGAGACCTTGGGAAGACATAAGCATGGATTTTGTAATGGGATTACCTAAGACACATAGAGGACATGATTCAATATTTTAGTGGTTGATAAATTTTCAAAGATGGCTATAAGAAGACAAATGATGCAGTGCATGTAGCTAACATATTTTTCAAGGAGATTGTGAGATTGCATGGATTACCTAAGAGTATATTTTCAGATAGAGATACAAAGTTTGTTGGATACTTTTGGAGGACACTTTGGAAGAAGATGAAGATAGATTAGAAGTTCAGTTATACTTTTCATCCACAGACAGATGGATAGACAGAGGTAGTGAATAGGAGTTTGAGAAACTTATTGAGATGTTTGGTTGGAGAGAAAGCTGGAAGTTGGGACTTGATTCGTTCACAAGCAGAGTTTCCATATAACAATTCAGTAAATAGAAGTATCGGAAGAACACCTTTTGAGATTGTGGCCGGAGTGAATCCTAGAGGAGTTGCAGAACTGAGAGATATTAGTACAGAGGAAAAGAGTCATACAGAAGCAGAAAAATTTGCAGATCATATGAACACAGTGCATAATCAGGTGAAGAAACATTTGGAAGATATGAACAATAAGTACAAAGAGAAGGCTGATGAGAAGAGAAGACATAAGGAATTTGAAGTTGGAGATGAAGTGATGGTGTATTTGAGAAAATAAAGATTTCTAGTTGGGAATTATAACAAGTTGAAGATGAAGAAGTTTGGACCTTGTAAGATACTCAGAAATTTTTATTCAGGAAATACATATGAAGTGGAATTACTGGAGACATTGGGTATTTCATAGATTTTCAACATTACAGATCTTTATCAGTACCATGAAGCAGAGTTCAGTGACAGCATGGAAGAAGACCTAAAGAAGCAGTTACCACAGAAAGCACTAGAGCAGATAGAAGACATTTTGGATAGCATAGTTGGCTACAGCACTAGAGGCAGACAATAGAAAGAATATCTTGTGAAGTGGAAAGGTAGACCGAAAGAAGACTCATCTTTGATTTCTTAGGCTGAGGTGGACTGTCTTGGTTCTTCCCTAGCCCTAGAAAAGTGAGGGACTCACTTTTTGAATAACCCCAGATGTCTGATGTAGGAGCATCCATGGTTCAAGAGTAATCGTGCATCAACCAAAAAAAAACATTTTGCATTTCAGTTCTTTCATTTTCTAGTTCAGTTCAAGCAATTTAGTTAGTAGCAGTTCTTAGTTTTTGCTTTAGTTTTGGCAATTCACACCTTGCGAATCTAGACTTAGCATCTACATTCATTCATCTACATCATATCAAGAATTTAGAGCATTTGGATCAATTACTAGAAAGTTATCGCTATCAGAAGATCATCTATTTTCTCATAGCAGAGCATCTAACAGTTCCTGATAACTAGCTGAAGGAGAAGGCTTGCAGATAATTCCTTGACTTGCAGATCTCAATGACACATCATTCAATGTCTTGTGGCTTGTGGCCAACCTTTCCCAAGGGTCCACACATTGTTCCTTTCTTTTGAGGAGGTGTTCTATGCATTTTGGTTTGACCTATCTGTGAACACGTTACCACTCTTTATTGGAGTTTGTGACCCTCCTTGGCTGACACAGAGGAATCTATTTGTCTAGACATGATATATAGATATGTAATAGATCCTTAGGAAAGCAGTTAGCAATTGAATTATATTCTATAGTAGATTTTGTTGCGAAGGAGCTTTAAAGCTATATCTTACACATGTATCTAATCAGGCCTTTAAGCCCTAGTTGTAAGCCTGTATGTTGCCGACCAGTTTGTATTTGAATTCTATGATCTATTGAATGACTGAATCTACATTTGTTCCCTATTCTTGAGTTGTTTCTATTGTGTTTACTCTCACTGCACGGTCCAGATAGTTCATTCTGTGAACCCTCCTACCGTGACTGCACCAAGTTGACCAAAATTGAGAGAGGTTATTGTGGATGGACCCCATGTACACCTATAGGTCCAAATGGAACATTCCCAGCAATCCCAAATTTTGAGAATTACTTTGTCAAAGTTTGGCAGTTTTTTAGTCTTAGGGATCTTAAGGGACTTTATCAGTAGCCTGTTACCCTGAACGAATGGTGTGCTTGGCACATGAAACAAGACCTCCTTTGGCATTTACCCACCCTCCTTAATGTGTTGGCAAAGTCTGTTCGGCCCCACGAGCTATGGAATGCAAAATGTCACTCCTAGCACCTTTCAACTTTGCCAATAGCTTACAACCCAGAATGACTGAGATACTTGGCACACAAAATGAGATCTCCCCTAGAAAATTTACCTACCCACCTGGACATGTTGGTGCAATCAATTTGACCCCATGAGCTATGGAATGCAAAATATCACTCCTAGCACCTTTCTACTGCATGAAATTGAAGCATTTTGCAAGAATGCATTTGATTTCGGTACGGTCAAATAGACTGAAGTTTACCAAAACTGAGAGAGGTTATTGTGGATGGACCCCAAGTGCACCTATAGGTCCAAATGAAACATTCCCAACTACCTCAGATTCTGAGAACTGCTCCATCAAAGTTTGGCAATTTTTTGGTCTTAGGGATCTTAAGGGACTTTGTTGGTAGCCTGCTACCCCGAACAACTGGAGCACTTGGCACACAAAATGAGACCTCCCTTGGAATTTACCCACCCATCCTAAGGCATTGGCAAAGTTTGTTTGGCCCCAGGAGCTATGGAATGCAAAATGTCACTCCTAGCACCTTTCCACTGCATGGAAATGAAGCATTTTGGAATAATGTGTTCCTTGCCACCATAGGCAAATGAAATTGATTTGGCAAAAATTGAGGTAGGTGTTTGTAGGTGGACCTAACATCCACCTATACATGCAAAGAAGATGTTCCTAGGTGTCATAGTTTGATGGAACAATCGATCTAAAGTTTGTCACTTTTTTTCTTAGGGCTCTTGAGAAATTGTCTACGTCTGATATAGCCAAGAATGACCATGAGTCTTTTCCACCAAAAAGACATCCCTCCTAGCATTTACCCACCCAACCATATACATTGGCACCATATGTTTGGCCCCAAGAGATGTCAAATGTAAAAATTCGATCATAATACCTTTCTGGTAGATGAACATTCAGTACTATAAAGTTGTTCTCACTTGATCTAATGTCTTGTAGGGCATCAATTGAGGCTATCCTTACAACTGCTATCAATTGTTTGTCATTAAAACTCATTAAGACTCATTTTGAAATAGTAACATCATTAAAACAAATTAGAACTCATAGTAACATCGTTAAAACTCATTAAAACTCATTATGAAATAGAAAGTAAAGGACATATCATCATGAAATAATCATGAAAACCTACCTTACTTTCCTTCCAAAGGCAACTTCATAAGGATTATGCCTACCTCCATCATACTAAAATCCTACATGCAAATGCAATCACACTATTTAGCTAAAATGAGTAGTTAAAATACAAGGTGAAATCAGTATAGCAAAGAAAAATAACATACCTTTCTGTCATTCCACTAATTCAATCCAATGAACCATCAGGCCCTACTCTACTCTTTATTGTGTCAAGTATTGCCTCATGATCAGACTCACATACCTTCCACAAGGTCCTGTTCAATGGTCTACCCCCATATTTGATTAAATGAACATTTAAAGCCACAACAAGGTTAGAATAATGAAGAATCTTCCTATGTGGCTCAAAATCCTTGAGCACCCACACATCAAACTTCTTTAGTGGGTACCTTGTAAGCCATGTTCTAGTAACAACCACTAGTCCTATAGGGTACTCAATGTCTTCTCCATCTCTAACATGGGAATCTAATTTGTTTTTTTGCCTCAACACAACAACACATAATAATCCATTCCTTCTTCATTGTCTTCAGCTACAATAACTGCATAAACATGCCCTGCATTGATATGTGCATTTAGTTTGATTAATATAGTCAACAATTCAAGGAAAAATAGAAAATACAATGGATGATAATACTTGGTTGAACTAGATCTGAAACATGGTCAAAATCAACCAATGATTCAATCTCTATCATTTGTAGTGCTTTTGGTAGTCAATAATGGTCAATCGGGCATAGGCCTCTTCTACACCAATCATCAACCCACTCCTTTGATTCACAATCATACCAAACTTCATATGTACATGAAGAATAAAAGCATGCCATATGTCATGTATGAATACTCCATGGACCTACATTAGAGCTTCTAAACGAGTGTAGCTCACTCAATCTTGTCAATGTACAATAGTCCTCATATTTTGCAATGTTAGTATCATCAACCAACCAAAAATATCTACAAGCTGTAGACTTACCTTCATTACCTAGACCCATTGTAGTGTTACACCATTCGACAATAGATCTCACATCTGTCAACTTTGCATTGTCTTTGTACTTAAACTCTTCTCATGCCAATGCTCTTTTGATACATGCTCCTGCATCATCATGCTCCCCCTTTCCATGTCCAGCCTCACAAAAATTTCACATATGTTGAACACCATTCACCATATGCATCCTGCTGAACCAAAAGAACATCTGCACATTCTTGAATTATGATGCATAATTATCTGACCATATGATATGCTGACAAAATGATATGTTCTTGCTGGCCAAATCACGGTAGAACATTTGAAAGCAACCTTGCACAAAATTTGTAGAATGCATGTGATCATCACTAATATAAAAATGATATTCCCTCAAGATCTTCTTGTCATCCTCTATACTATCTTTTGCATGAATGAATGCTATTTGCACAAATATAGCAACCTGTGTAGAGTTATAATACTATGATTGCACCTCATTTTGTGGCTATACTGTATAGTTCTCTGCAAAGTCAAGAACTGAAATGATGGTACTGAGTGGAAACATGTCCTTGCATAACTTGAATTGCAAGTCCAACCATCAAGCTTTATGGGTATGCCTTGCATATTCGTACACTAGACTATAACAAAATGTAGACATAAACTAATACACTAGAATATTTTGAATAACCAAATCACACCTCTTTGCTTCTTTACCATATTTTGTATTGTAGACCACTGTTTTATACTTGTTGAACTCTACTAGTTCATTTCCAACCGCATGTGTGCTACAAAGGATGGAAGAAAATGATAGTTGAGTAGATATTGGTAGCAAAACAATTAACTACAAAGGATGAAGGTAGGAATTTAATGCCTATTATGAGTGGTAGGTAGTGGTGGATTCAAAGAGGTTGTAGATTGCATATACTATATTAAATACAAAGGTATTGGCACTTTGGGAGAAGACAATCATAGTTTGTAAGTTGAACAAATGCACACTATCAATAACAGTCATGTTTCAAGTTTTTCTCATTTCATATTGTTTATTATGTATCATGAAAAGATAAACCTATGAATAAATCCCTCATAGATTGTATCAAATCCTAAGATTTGTGGATTGTTCACTTGATCTTGTTGAAGAGTTTGATTTTCAGCAGAGTTAGGGTTAGGGCAGAATAACAAGGTACAGAAATTCGGGGCAGAGTTTTGTTTCATGATGATAAGTTGTTCTAAACTATAATATTTTGAGTATATCCCATATGTGAACATTATCATATACAATGATAGACAAATTGCTAAGTATGGAGGTGATGTTGAGGGAAAAGACTATCAAATTGCGCTATGACTATTACAAACAACCACATAGACTGTCACCTCATAAATATAGAAGACTATGATGAAACTCATGATCACTATTAAGGTTAGATATTCAAAAAATACAATACTCTCACTATCCTATTCACAAGGTAAGAGATGACAACATGATGAAAATGACTAATCTTATATATAGATTAGAATTGTCAAGAACCTTAAATGGACTATCAACACAACTAAGACTATCACGATAGTCAATAGGAATATCAAACTAGGTATGAAGATAATTTGATATCTTGTCAAGGTGTAAAGGAGGAGTTTTCTAGGAATCATAAATGTATAGGAAAGTCATTGTAACCTTAGGAATATCACATGACATTGTTCAAATAGTAGTCCAAAATAAGAATGATCAAACCCTAGGAGTTTCATCAGTAAATTAGTGCATTACAACTTGGAAATCACAAGATCATTGAAGGATAAATGGTGAGATAGGTTATTAAAGAAAAATATAATAATGAGAAGATGAGAAGGAAGAAGAATATAATGATGAGATAGGTTGGACATTGTGCTATGGCATGGAGATTTATTACAACCAATAGTTTCTATGGTAGCAATTTCAAGACTCTTGGTGAAGAACTTGCTATTGCATCATGAGCTAAGTGAGTTGCAAGAGCATGTATGGTAGTGCAAGGGCACATGTGGTAGTGTTGGAGTGCATGTAATGGCAATTGAGAACATGTATATATTTTTAAGAGAATGTTTTGAGGTATCAAAGTGATAAGAAGCAATTGCTTGAGTTTGTCTTTGTTATCGCAAGCCATAGTTTGATTTTGGTTGCAGTATATGAAGACATACATACACAGTTCATGTGTTTTGGTCAACAACTTTTGACTAAGTATGAAAAAATATTTAAAGAACATATATTAAAACATAAAGAACATAAGAACATATATAAGTGAATTAAAATGGACATAAAGAACATACCTTAGAATTCGATATTGGAGTTGACCAATTCTCCAAAATTTGGCTTTAAAATCCTCAAATTCTTCTTTTTCGCAAGTTCAATTATGAATTCTATATAAGTCTAGAATAGGATTAGTGAAATTTATGGAAAAAAAAAAACATATATCATCAAATTCAATCTATATATCAATGGTAATTATCTTTGAAACAATATCACACACAAAACATGAAACTTTAGGTTTAAATAATCAAAATTTCTTTAAAAACATGTAAAATTAGTTCTTCTATGTTAAAAAAACAAAAAGGGTGGTGGATTGATCTAAAAATGATTCTTAATATGTCAAACAACATGAAAAAGCATTTTCTTGTCCAATATACTACATGAAAATAGGAATAACACTCATGTGGGTGTTGCAAGTATGTGCCTAATCGGTGTTGTCATTGATGTCAACATATCTATGTTGTCATTGGTGTCAACTGTGCTCTTATTTTGTTGCTTTCTTGTAAGGAGTGAGATGCTTTGTATTTACTTATGTAAGTTATCTTGATGTTGAGGATATTGAGAAAATTAGCTCCTCCAGTGGAAACAGTGTGTTGCAGTGGAAACAATGTATTGTATTCAGAAGAACAGTCCAGAAATCTGCTTCGCATTTCTTGAAGAATGAATATATTTGCCTATGGTTTGGAAGTTATTTAAAGTCATGTTTGAAGATGTTATGTTTTGAGTTTGAGCTCTCCACATGAATATTTGGGTAAGATATGTTCATCAGAGTAAAAGTTGCTTTTTCTGGGTATTCTCTAGTGATAAGGAGAATGTATTATGCTTTGCATTTCTCTGCATTGATGTTCTATAGTTTGCGGCTCTAGAATTAGATTTGTAATGATGATAAGTGCCTTCAACTCTAATGGTTCATGGTTTGGTGGTTTGCAAGCAATTTTTCTCTTATGGAAGTTGATGACAGTTGAGCTCATGTGCTCCGAATTGAAGAATCTCATGGATAAAGTGGTTAGAGGTTGTGTGGATGTTCCTGGTGATTACAATGTGCTTGTGGATGTCTCTTGATCATGTTCCTACCTTCGGATTGGTCTGCAGAGAGAAATATGGAATGTGGTTGAAGATTGGTCCTAAAAGACTTAGTGTGAACACTAGTCTTGGCTAACTTGGTTGTTTGCACTAATTGTGGAGATGCATTGAAGAGTGTAGAAGCATGTCATGGCATGGAGGATTGCATTTGATTCCCAGCTAAGGTGTAATGAGATCCACATGCATATTTACATCTTTCCCTTAGCACATTTTTGTATTAGGCCCAAACCTATTTCTATGAATGTTTTTGTAATGTCGACCTTGGAGATTGTTCGAAGGGTTGATGAATGTATTGCCGACCTTGATGTACATTCCAAGGTTGATGGCTTGTATAAAGACTTGTAATGTAATTGTGGAAATAGTGTGGAATGGGGAAATGAAGAGATAAGTGCAAAGGTGTAAAAGAGTAGAGTAGAGAAGTTATACTGTGCTTCAATGGAACTAAACCCAGGCATGGTGTAGATGCTACCAAATCAGTTCACCATCTTTTGGCAGTGAGCTGCCTTTTGGTAGTGAGCCACCTTTTGGCAGTGAGCCATCTTTTGGAAGTGAGCCACCATTTGGTAGTGAGCCATTCTTTGCAATGAGCAATTTGGGTAGTGAGCCTTGTAGGTAGTGAGATTCTATTTTTTGGTATTGTTATAACTCATATTTTTGTGGGCAAACACCTACCATGGTTTTTCCCTTTTAGGGGTTTCCATGTAAAAATTTGGTGTCTACTATGTTAAATGTGTGATTGTGATTAAGTCTATGGTTTCATGCTTTCATGATTAAATCTGATTATCAGAAGTTAAGTAGTTGATGGATTGATATTCATATGAAGTTGAGTTTTTGTGACAACTAATTCACCTCCCCTCTCAGTTGTCCTATGTATTTCAACAGTGGGGTCTGAATCACAGAGCCCACATGGTTTTTCCTATTTTTTTTTCTTCCCATAATGCTAGTACAGTCTGGGAAGTGTGAAAACATTAAGTTTCATGCATACAAAAATCATAACCTTCTCAATGTTGGTGACAAAATCCTGGTCTAGGATGTCATGCTCTCACATAAAATATATTGTAACTATGCATGTAGTGCATCAAATAGGTAATCAAGTGACATTCCAAGAGTATCCCTAGACTCAAATATCCATGTAGTTCATGAAATAGAACTTGTCTATACTAGGAGGGACAAATGTAACCTTGATATCTACATGGGAGAGTCTCTCTCTCTCTCTCTATTTATCTACCCTCCCTCTCTACAACTCTATCTGCCTCTCTTTCTCTATATATCTCTCCCTCTCTCTATCGACCCCTTGGAATGTGAGGGAGAGATATATAGAGATAGAGAGGTAGATATATTTAGATAGAGGGAGGATAGATAAATAAAGAGATAAAGGGATCAGAATAGATAGAAAGGGATGTATATAGAGAGGGAGGGAGATATAGGAATGGGGAAGGGGAGAGGGATAAATAGAGAGATATAGAGAGGGAGACATGGGGAGATAGAGAGGGACATGGATATGGATAGGGAGAGAGCCTGATGACATGGAAAGAGATGGAGAGATAGAGATAGAGTTAGAGAAAGGAAAAATTATAGAAAGAGGGGCAAATAGAGAGATAGAGAGGGATAGGTGGAGATAGAGATGGGGAGAGGGAGAGAGGGGGATTGAGATAGACAAATGGGTCTATAGAGGGAGAAAGATAGATAAAGAGGGAGATAGAGATAGATATATAGAGAGGGGAGATATAGGGAGATAGAGAGCGAGGGAGAGATAGATAGGGAAATACATAGAGAGGTAGAGAGGGATATATTAAGAGATAGGGTTATGGGGAGAGATAGAGATAGGGAAAGAGATGGAGAGATGTCTAGAGACATAGGGAGAGAGGTTTCAAGAGGTAGAAGGATGGGGAGAGAGATAGAGAGGAGGAGAGAGATAGAGAGGGAGGGAGAGAGAGGTAGACAGGGATAGATTAAGAGATAGGGATATGTGGAGAGATAGATATAGGGAAAGAGATCAAGAGTTGTCCATATACATAGTTAGATAGATTTGAGGTAGATGGATTGGGAGAGTGATAGAGGGGGGAGTGAGATACTAAGGGAGAGAGAGATAGAAAGGTAGACTTAGAGAGAGGGGATCGATAGAGAGAGCAAGATAGAGAGAGAGGGAGAGAGATATATATAGAGGTAGATATAGTTAGAGAGAGGGATAGAGGATATGGAGAAATCTCTCCCCTTGGTCTCCTCTATATCTCTCTATTAATACTCTCTCTCTAAACCCTAACCTAAACCTCTAAACCTTAAGCCCTAACCCCTAAACGCTAAAAATGAGCAACCCTAAACCCCTAAACCCCTAACCCCTAAACCATAAACCCTAGAAGCAAACCTAAACCTCTATGTCCCTATCTCTCCCAATCTCTATCAATCCCCCCAATCTATCTCTCTCTAAACCCTAAACCCTAACCCATAAACTCAAGTAACAGGTTAACCCCTAAACCCTAAACCCTAACCCCTAAACCCTAAACCCAAGCAACCCTAAACCCTAAAGTCAAGCATCCCTAAACCCCTAAAGCCTAAATAATTCCCCTAAACTCTAACCCCTAAACTCCAAACCCTAAACTTGAGCAACCCTAAACTCATAAACTACAAATAATGCCCCTGACCCCTAAACCCTAAACTCGAGCAACTAGGCTAAACCCCTAAACATATAGTTTGATAGGGGATGATGGAGGATCAATGGGAAATGGATGTAGAATTATTAGATTTTGATTATCATTATCCTCATTGGGATGTGATTTGATAAGATCCAAGTTATTTGTTTGATTATCTATGTTTTCTTGGGGACCAAGTGTCTCATCATGGGATATTGATGGATAATGAATAGGACTAGTGGGATGATGGATAGGGCTAATGGGATGATGGATAGGAGTGATGTGGGTTACTTGCTCATGGATAAGATCTTGATCATAGATAATATCTTGATCATAGGGAGGATAAGCATGGATAGAGCGATATTAGATATGGATAGGGTAAGTGGGGATGCGTTTATATTCATTGGATTTTGGAGTAAGAGGTGGTGATGGGGGTTCACTAGGATATGTTGGAGGTGTTGTAAGTATGAGCAATAAGTGTTGTCATTGATGTCAACACCTAAGGAAGTTATTTGAATAAGTCTAAACAAGTATTTAAGGAATTAGTACAAGTGCATAATTGCTTTATCTATTAGAACAGTGCAGTGTTTTGCTCTGCATTTCTTGTAGATTGAATATCTTTGTCCATGGATTGGAAGTAATGTTAAGGGATGTCTATAGAAGTTGTGTTTCAAGTTTGAGCCTCCGGTGTGAAGATTTGAGCAAGTTTTGTTCACCAGAGTAAAAATTATTTTTCTATTTATTTAATGGTGATAGGGAGAATGTATTCTGCTTTGCATTTCTATGCATTTAAGTTTCATAGTCTATGGTTTTGGAATTAAGTTTATGATGATGTTATGTGCCTTTAGTTCAAATGGTTCATGATTTGATGCTCCACAAGAAATCTTTCCTTTATGATAGTGGCCGACAGTAATGTTCAACTACACCAGTTTGAAGAAACTTATGGATAAAGTGCTTAGAGGTTGTGTGGATGTTCCTGGTGATTGTAACATGCTTGTGGAAGTCTCTAGATTGTGTTCCTACCTTTTTATTGGTTTGCAAAGTATAATCTGGATCATGCATGAAGCATGTTCCTAAAAGTCTTTATGTTAACTCTAGTCTTAGCCGACCTGGTTGTTCTCACTATTGGCCCATGATTGTTGTTAAACCAAAAGGTTGACCTATCAATTTCTGATACAGGCACCAGAGTTAATAAATCCATGATGTTACAAATCCCATGGGGTGTGCTGACCATTTGCCAATAAACTCCCCCCAGCATTACCCAGGGGATTCAAACCTGTGACCTTTCGCTCTGATACCAATTGATGAATACAATGAAGACTGGGAGGGGGGTGAATCAGTGTTCTACAAAACCTTTTATGCACTTGATCTTTTATCCATTTACCAAATTCAATTATATAAAAGCAAATTAAACAAATGAACAACCACAAAGACATAACACATGAACACCAGGATTTTTATGTGGAAAACCTAAAGAGGGAAAAACCACGGAGAGTGTTAGCTCTCAAAATATTATTATAGCATAATACCGAATTACAAAAGGCTCACTAGCAATTAGAATAAAAAATAAGAAGGGTGGCTCACTACCAAAGATGAACTACTATGATTGCATCTACATATACATGGTTACAGTTCCAATTAAGCTTATAAACATTAATTCAGAACTCTTCATTTAATTCTACCCCTGTTTCTCTACTCTGCTCTTACATATGCTCAAGGTCTCTCTTCATTTGCTGCGGCCATTCTATCTTCACATATTTCCCATCCACTTGCATCACATCACTCACAACTACTACCAAACACTAAAATCCATCCTCTATTTATATCCACAACTAAATCTTTCTCATGATCAGGTCGACAAGCAAACTGTGAAATGTGTATACCAAATGTTATATCCTGTTGGCTTGTTCTTCTGTTAAATCTTTAATGCATATCCAAACCATCATGTACATGTCTTCATATAGGCCAGCTCTAATCATGTAACCACTTATACTTATCATCTAGTTCATATTTCTTCTCCACATAAGGATTTAACCTGCATGTTAGCTTGTTCCTTAATAACATATATGATTGGTTCCTCTGTCACATCACAACTTACATTAAGAACCAAATGGGACCTCACAAATCATATCCAATGCTGGTTACTAACCTCTTAGCATACCTTTTGAACTGTGGAGCAAAATACTTCTGCATGTCAAAATGTGGTTCATGAAACTATTGCTCTGTCACAGAGAAATACTGTTGAACTGTAACCTGATATTGGACAGCTTGTAGAATGTGTTGTACTAAACTTTAGAGGTTGTAATTCTAGATTTAGGTAGTTATGATGTATCCCTTGCTTGCCTCAGAACTGCAAAGAAGATTATACACTTGTAGAGGAATGCGGAGTATGATATTGTTCCCTATTTACTGTCTTTGACATACCTCTGTTTGTCTGGATTTAGCCATTTTTGCCTTCCAAACTTGTACCTTGTTCCCAATCACAAATGAACTTCTGGAGTTATGTCTTCCTATCATGTTGATGTGTTCTCCTTATCTTTTTTCCATCAATGACAACACTCAGCTTATCTTCATAGTAGCGTTTCCTACTAAACCTCACTACTTACAGTTGTGCTTCAAAGTTTGTAAAGATGTTGCGTGGAAAATTGCATTTGAGTCCCAGCTAAGGCTTGACATGGTCCGCATTCATTTCTCCTCTCCCTTAATCCATTTAAGTCCAGACCTAATTTGAATATTGTCTAAATATGTATGTATGCTGACCTTAGAGATTGTTCCAAAGGTTGATGATTGTCATGTCGACCTTGATGTTCATTCCAAGGTTGATGAATTATATAAAAACATGAAATGAAGTTGTGAATTAGTGTGAGGATGTGAAAATGAAAAGATAATTACGAAGTAAAAAGGAAGAGAAGAGTAGATGATATTCATTATGCTTCAATGGAACTAAACTTTGGCATAATGTAGATGCTACTATCTTAGTTCACCAACTTTGGCAGTGGGCCACCCCATTGGCAATGAGTTGTTTCTTTTGTAGTGAGCATTCTTGGTAGTGAGCCTTGTTGTAAATTTTGATATATCTTTTATATTGTGATTTAACACTCACCATGGTTTTTCCCTTATAGGGTTTTCCACATAAAAATCTAGTGTCTCACGTGTCTCATAAGTGAATGTGTTTAAGCTTTGATTTCATGCTTTCATGGTTAAATTACAATAACAGTGATTAAGTGGTTGATATGTTGATGGTTTTAAAGTTTTGGTTACAACTGATTCACTCCCCTCTTAGTTGTATTGTGCATTTCACCAATTAGTTTCAGAGCGTGGGTTCCTCGATAAACAACCTAACATCTTGAGGTAGATCTAGGATGGCACATAGAAAGGAATCTTTGCAGTTTGAAGGAACGGATTATGCTCTCTGGAAGGTACAAATGAAAAGTCATCTCATTTCTCTTGGTTATAATGTTTGGAAGATGGTAGATACAAAGTATACTATTCCTAAAAATGGTCCATCATCTGAAGATGAAGTCAAATAGTATGAGCTAAATGAAAAAGTTAGAGATGCTCTATTAAGTGCCTTATCTAATACTAAGTTAGTGAAAGTTATGGATTTGGAGACTACTCATGAGATTTGGGATAGGTTGAAAATTTTATATGAAGGAGATGATTCTGTAAAAAGTGCTAAATTGTAGAACTTGAAGGTGAGGTATGAAGCCCTAAAGATGAGTGAAGATGAGAACATAACAATCTACATGCAAAAAGTTGATGAAATTGTCAATGGAATCAAAGGTCTTGGAGGAACTATTAATGAGGATGAGGTTGTGATGAAGATTCTTAGATCATTACCTAAATCCTATAGTCACAAGGTGGCAGCAATTGAAGAGGTTATAAGTGTGAAAAATATTTCAAAGGATCAATTACTTTTGAAGCTTACAAATTTTTAGATGGGGGAGTTTGGTGATGCTCTGTTGAAGACTGAGACTATTTTTAAAGATAGCACTTTAGAAAAGATTTCAAGAGCCCAAAAGCATGCCATGGAGTTAGATGATGACCTTGATGAGGTTGAAGCCAACTTTGTAGATAGAATGCAAAGAGGTACCAGTAAGTTTAAAGGCAAATTATCATTCAAATTCTTTTCTTGTGGTAAAATTGGTCACTATGCCTCTAGATGTCCGGAGAGAATTGAAAGAGGTAAGAAGAAATTTAAAAGTAGACCTAGAATTGTCAAGAAATGCTATTATGTTAGAGATCTTGATGATGATGGTGTAACAAATGACGAGTCTGATGATAATAGTACTAGTGCAAATGAATGGTTATTTATTGCTATTAGAGAAGAACTTGTGTCTACTAATCCTGCTAGTTGTGTGAAGGAAGAAAAACTAGCGGAAGAAAGTGCTTTGTCTGTCTAGGTTGAGAAAGATAAGGATGAATGGATTATTAATAGTGGATGTTCACATCACATGACTGGTGATAAAAGAAAGTTTGTAAGTCTAGAAAAGTATGATGGAGGATTGGTTATGTTTGGGGATAATGCAGCTGGTAAGATTTGTGGAAGAGGATCTATTTCTTTTGATGGTAAGCATAACACAGATGATGTTCTATATGTGAAGGGTTTAAAGCATAATATTTTAAGTGTTGGTTAGATGTGTGAAAAAGGGTATGATTTGAGATTCAAGGATAATGGATGCAAGATCATGGAAAGCTCGGGAACAATGATTGCAACTGGTAAGAAGACTAAAGGTAATGTTTATCACTTAAGGGGAACTGATAATTGTTGTTTGTTGGCTCAAACATATGAGAGTTGGTTGTGGCATAGATGGATGTTTCATATCAATTTTGACAACTTGGTGAAGAGGAGATTAGTACAAGTTATGAGAGATATGCCTAAGCTTGTAAAGCCTGCTAATACTATTTACAAGGAATGTCAACTGGGCAAAAAGATAAGGACAAGTTTCAAGAGAAAAGAACAATTTCCTACTGGATTGCTTGAGCTAATGCATATATATCTATGTGGTCCTACAAGAACAAGAAGTCTGCAAGGAGATAGGTACTTTATGTTGCTTATTGATGATTATTCTAGAATGACATAGGTCACTTTTTTAAAAGACAAATCAGAAGCCCTAGGCAAGTTCAAAGTTTTCAAGGAAATGGTTGAGAATGAATTAGAATTGAGGATCAAATGCCTAAGATTGTATAGAGGAGGTGAGTTTACATCAAATGAATTCAATGTCTTCTATGAAGAACATGGGATAAAGAGACAGTTATCTGCACCTAGAACTCCTCAATAGAATGGAGTTGTTGAAAGAAAAAATAGGACAATTCAAGAGGTTCCTAGGTCAATCATGTTAGAAGTAAACCTACTGGAAGTATATTGGAGAGAAGCTATACATATTGATGTCTACATTCAGAACAAAATTCATGTCAAAGGTAATGACACTAAAACTCCTTATGAATTATGGTATGGAAGAGTTCCTATAGCAAAATATTTCAAAGTTTTTGGAAGCAAATGTTTTATCAGAAGAGAAGAAGAGCTAGGTAAGTTTGATGCTAGATGTGATGAAGGAATTTTCCTTGGGTACTCTACTAAGAGTAAGGCCTACCAGTGCTACAATAAGAGATTGAGAAAGATTATCTAGAGTGCTAATGTGAAGGTTGATGAAAATAGGGAAAGAATATCTAACCTAAGTGGTTATGAATCAGATGAACCTGCTGCTACAAAAAAAGTTGAACAACAAGATAGTGAAGAAGAAGAAAAATATCTGGAAAGTGCTACTAAGACTCCTAGGTATGTAAGGATTAATCATTCTGAAGATCATATTATTGATAAAATCAAAGGAGTATTGGCAAGGAAAAGAGCTGCATAAGAATAGGTGAACTACTATTTACTGTCACAGATTGAACCTAAAATTGTAAGTGAAGCCTACAAAGATGAAAGTTGGGTAAAAGCTATGTAAGAAGAGCTAATGTAGATAGAAAAGAACCAAACTTGGGAATTGGTTCCTAGAACTGCTGGCAAGAATGTGATTGGAACCAAATGGGTCTTTAGAAACAAGATGAATGAAAATGGTAAAGTGGTAAGAAACAAAGCAAGACTGGTATGCAAAGAATATTCTTAAGTTGAAGGCATAGATTTTGAGGAGACTTTTTCTCCTATGGAAAGGATTGAAGCTATAAGAATATTCTTGGCTTTTACAAGACACAAATATTTCAAGGTGTACCAGATGGATGTGAAGTCTACTTTCTTGAATGGAGAGCTAGAAGAAGAAGTTTACATTGAACAATAAGAAGGATTCTAGTTATCAGACCAAGGTGACATGGTGTGTAGATTGAAGAAATCCCTGTATGGACTCAAGCAAGCTCCTAGAGCCTGGTATGCAAGGTTGGACAAGTATTTGATGCAATTAGGGTTTAGTAAATGTACTACAGATAGAAATCTCTATTTCAAAAGCAATGATGACCAAATTCTAATTGTTGTAGGCTTTGTTGATGATATTATATTTGGATGCAATGAAGGTATGTGTAAGAAATTTGTAGAGGAAATGCAAAAGGAATTTGAAATGTTTATGTTTGGTGAAATGAATTTCTTTTTAGGACTGTAGATTACTCAATTAGAAAAAAGAATTTTTATTTCTCAGTCTAAGTATGTGAAAGAATTATTGAAGAAGTTTGGAATGGAGGATTCTAAAACTATATGTACTCCTATGGTAACTGGTTGCAAGCTAAGCAAGAATGATGAATCACCTAAGTCTAATAAAAAAAAGTATAGGTCTATGATTGGAGGACTACTTTGTCTAACCCATAACAGACCTAACATAATGCATGCAGTTTGTCTTGTGGTAAGATTTCAAGAAGATCCCAAAGAGTCACATGTGATGGCAGTCAAGAGGATCATGAGGTATTTAAAAGCAACTTCAAACTATGGATTGTGGTATCCCAAAAATATTGATTTCACTCTCAGTGCTTATACAGATGCAGGTTGGGTTGGAGATGTTGATGATAGAAAAAGTACAAGCAGAGGTGCTTTCCTCTTGGGTAATAGATTGGTCTCATGGATAAGCAAGAAACAAGAATCAGTTTCTTTGTCTACTATAGAAGTAGAATATATTGCTACAACATGTTGTTGCACTCAAGTTCTTTGGATGAAGCAAACATTGAAGGACATAAGAGTTGTGTATGAGGAACCAATTTCAATCTTTTGTGACAATACAAGTGCCATAAACATTTCAAGGAATCTAGTAATGCATTCAAGGACAAAGCATATATCAATAAGGTATCACTTTCTGAGAGAAAAGGTAACATAGAATGAAGTAATGATGGAGTATGTGTCTACAAAGGATCAGATTGTAGATATTTTCACTAAGCCTCTACCTAAGGATACTTTGAGTACCTTAGGGAAAAGTTAGGGGTTATTACCCCTCCTACTCTAAACTAAGATGCAAGGGAAATGCATCAATCCAATAGTGCTCAAAGTCTCATTCTCTGATCTGGATTGATGTTTTGTAGGCTACCTCTTAGGGGGAGCTGGTAAATGTTGTTGATACAAGTTTTTTAATCAAGAGTAGTAAGTGTTGTGGTGTTGATGACAGGGGGAGTTGTGCAGTAAAGAGAAAGAAAAGGTCTAGAACCCTTTGCCATTGATGTCAAAGGGGGAGAGAAGTTCATGTGAAAAAACTAATAAGAAAGTTGCAATCAGAGAAAGCATCAAGTAAGGGGGAGAAAAGAAGCAAAGGAAGTTTGTATATCTTTATGGTTTTTCACATCATGTGTTGCCATCAATGACAAAGGGGGAGATTGTTGCAAGTATTAGCAGCAAGTGTTGCCATTGATGTCAACACCTAAGAAAGTTATTTGAATAAGTCTAAACAAGTATTTGAGGAATTAGTACAAGTGCAAAATTGCTTTATCTATTAGAATAGTATAGTGTTTTGCTCCACATTTCTTGTAGATTGAATATCTTTGTCTGCGAATTGGAAGTAATGTTAAGGGATGTCTGTAGATGCTATGTTTCAAGTTTGAGCCTCTAGTGTGAAGATTTGAGAAAGTTATGTTCACTAGAGTAAAAACTATTTTTGTGTATTTAATGGTGACAAGGAGAATGTATTCTGCTCCATATTTCTCCGCATTTAAGTTTAACAATCTGCTATTCTGGAGTTAAGTTTGTAATGATGTTATGTGCCTTCATCTCAAATAGTTCATGATTTTTTGTTTATGATAGTGGCCGATAGTAATGTTCAAGTGCTCCAGTTTGAAGAATCTTATGGATAAAGTGTTTAGAGGTTGTGTGGATGTTCTTGGTGATTGTAATATTCTTGTGGAAGTCTCTAGATCATGCTCCTACCTTTTGATTGGTCTGCAAAGTATAATCTAGATCGTGCATGAAGCATGTTCTTAAAAGTCTTAGTTTTAACTCCAGTCTTGGCCAACCTGGTTGTTCTCATTACTTGGGGTTGTGCTTTGAAGTTTGTAAAGCATGTTGTTTCATGGAAAATTGCATTTGAGTCCTAACTAAGGATTGGCATGGTCTGCATTCATTTCTCCTCTCCCTTAATCTGTTTAAGTCTAGACCTAATTTGAATATTGACTAAATATGTATGTATGTCAACCTTGGAGATTGTTCCAAAGGTTGATGATTGTAATGCCGACCTTGATGTTCATTCCAAGGTTGATGAATTGTATAAAAACATGAAACAAAGTAATGAATTAGTGTGAGGATGCGAAAATGAAAAGATAATTGTGAGATTAAAAGGAAGAGAGGAGCAGCGGATATTCATTATGCTTCAATGAAACTAAACTTTGGCATAATGTAGATGCTACTATCTTAGTTCACGAACTCTAGTAGTGAGCCACCCCATTGGCAGTGAGCTACTTCTTTTGTAGTGAACATTCTTGGTTGTGAACCCCATTGGTAGTGAGCCTCTGACAGTGAGCCTTGTTGTAAATTTTGATATATCTTTTATATTGTGAGCTAACGCTCACCGTGGTTTTTCCCTTGTAGGGTTTTCCACATAAAAATTTGGTGTCTCATGTGTTGAATGTGTGAATGTGTTTAAGTTCTGATTTCATGCTTTCATGGTTAAATTACAATAACAGTAATTAAGTGGTTGATGTGTTGATGGTTTTAAGCTTTTGGTTACAACTGATTCACCCCCCTCTTAGTTGTATTATGCATTTCAACAAGAGGATCAATGATGGGATTGATGTAGATGGGTTGACCATGAGATGGTAAGGGATCAAGGATGGGATTAGATGGGATGTTTGGATTTTGATTCTAGATTGGGTGGTTGGTGTTTCCACATGCTTTGGACTAGGCTCTTAACATAGCTATTGGGTTTCTTAGATGGATGTGATGGGTTCTTGGATGGGATCAATAATCTTTAGATGTTTGACAACATGACTACATGATGGGTTTTGACCTGGACTTATGGTAGGAGACTCTTCAATGAAATGGATAGACATAGGAGTGGATGATGGTGTTGGAGTTTTAGACACCCAAAATTGACCCATGTTATCATCTAAGCATTTGCATCGTATTGTCGCATTTTCATATCGCATACATTATTTTGTCTAGCACACTTGTGAGTGAACCCTACCTATTTCTCCTATTCATTTTAGTCATTTCCATCACAATTAATCAAATAAATTATATTTTGTTTGATTGATTGCCCTTGTATCATTCCACCTTCTTCATTTCCATCTATTCATCCTTTATTAATAATTAAATAATTTTAATTATTATCTTCTATTTCTTCTAAACAAATAAATAAAATTTATATATTTTTTTATCATACCATACCATATGAATGAATGAATTAATTCATATTTCCCAACCTCTCAAAAGGTGAATTAAATAAATTAATTTAATTCATTTTCCACACTCACCTTCCAAAATTCCTCCACCGTTGATCGCATGCATATCCCATCCACCGTCGATCCAAAACCTTACAAAATCACTCACCCTCCCTCATATAAAACTCCTAAATCCACTCATTTGTAACTCTTGGTCATTGCATTTGGGAAGTGGAGTGGATTATTTGCTTTTGTAGTTTCATGTATTTCACAATGGCTAGGGACTTGAATCTTTATCACATTTTCATGAGATCTTCATTGCATGTTTAATCTTCTTCTTGGATTTTGGTCATATTACCCTACAACTTCAATGGATTTTGGTTGCATAGAGAAGCAACCCACATTTCAACAAGGAATCTTCAAACCCTAGGTGAAATCATTTTGGATTTGCATGCTTGCTTTTTATTTTTATCTTTTGGGGTTTTGATTTCTTGGGTTTGGGTTGGATCTTGGTTTGCATTTTGTTGTGATCTTAGTCAAATTCTACCCAACACAAAATGGCATGCCCAGTGGGATGCAATCATCTAGTTTTTGTTTTTTATTATTGAAAAATTTGGTTTTTCTGAGTATAGGTTCGGGGCAAAGTCGCATTTGGTGAGAAAAGTCACATCTGACATGCACAAATGCACATTTGAATGATCATAGGTCGCATATGGTCAATGCAAGCTCACCTTTGGTTGTTCCCAAGGTGCATTTGATGTGCAGAAAATCACATCTGGTTGATTGCTCGCTTTTGGTTTAGATTCATCATTTTCATGGCTGACTGTGGTTTTCTTGCAGGTTATATCATTAAGGGTTTTTGCATGTAAGTGCATGTCATGTTAGATTAAATCTTAGGCCTTTTGAGTCCTAAGTAGTTTTTCTTAAGGATATGTAACATGTAGTTCACATAATTCACAATCTGTGTTGTTTTCTACAAAATCATGACATGGGTATGCTGAAATCTCTCTTTTTAGGGGTCCTAGGACATCATATCTTACATGCAGAGACATACAATATCTTTTCCTATTAGATTTTCATAACCCTACAGGTGGAATGCACGTTTGAACAATAGAGAATCACATATGAGCAATAGTACGTCGCATTTGGTAGATGGCAACTCGCAGTTGCACAACAGGTAATCCCATATGGTAAGTTTCTATGTGCATTTGATACATAGAAAGTTGTTTCTAGTCATTTCATACGCATTTGGTTTTTCAGCTTCATAGGCTTAGGGTTTTTGGAAGATTGATGATTTCTCAATGCAGCTTGACTAAAATCGTGTATCTAAGAATGGTGGCAAGCAACTACTGATATGTTTTATGTAGATACGAGCGGTCAAAGAAATTGTTAATCACTAAAAATAGGCACATTTGGTTTTGGGTATTAAAATGAACCTTGTCTTCATCATGCCTATTTTTCATTTCCTTAGTTTGCTTGTCTGAGTGTGTTTGTTACCCGATTTGGCAATGAGAGTATCCTCTCCCCCCGCCTAACCAATGGATCTGGGGTGCACAAGAAATCATTGTCAACTCTAGATGGGCCTGCCTTCCCAATGTGAGAAGGGGATGATCCTGGTGAAAATAGGTCAAAGCTAGACCATTCCAATCCGCTTGATAAATAATGTGTTTTCACCGAAAGTCGCAAATGACGGGTGCTAATTAGCTATGCCGATGAATGTTTCCCCCAAAACCACATAGAGTGTAACCTCTTTGGGCTGGAAAGCCTCCATTAATAGAGCAAATCACTGCATGCATAGCCACCTGAATGAAAACCTAAACTAAAAACTGTGTTTTAGTGGCCAAAAACCCTTATCTGTTAGTATAAGAGGATAGAAGATTAGTACTCTAATAGCCATCCCACATTTTTGCAGCTTATGGCAAAGATAGCAAGGTACCTCAGGATCTGCACATCTTAGGACTTAGAACTTGGTGTGCCTGAGAAGTGAGTGCACTATAAGGGGGAGCCCGTGCCCCAAGTTCCTGGAGCTATACACCATAAGTAAGCACAGTTGGGTAAAACCAAGTGGGAACCCAACAGGTACTGTCCTTACCTAGCCTAGGGTGTAAAGTTTGAGCATGGTTTACATATGATTGTTTGCCATTATGTTTTTCTTTGCCAAAATTACCAAAAAACCATGCCTAAAACCAAAATCTGCAACAAAATTTGCCTTGTAACAATGCAAAATCACTTCTAAATAGTAGAAAACTACCTCTAATCAATAGAAAATCGCATATGAGCCCCTGCAAATTACCTCTGGTACTTAGAAAACCACTTCTGATCAACATAAAATCACATTTGAGCCCCTAAAAATTGCCTCTGGTCTTCAAACAACCGCTTTTGGTTAATACCCAGTTGCTTATGAGCCTCTGCAAGTCACCTTTGGTTGTTAGGGAATTGCCTTGGTTATCTATCTTTGCTACAAAATCTACCTCTGGTCCCTAAGAAGTTGCATTTGAACCTCAATAACTCACATATGCATCATTCCCAGTCACTTTTGGCCTATTACTAGTCACTTGTGCATTGTAACCTATCACTTATGAACTGTAGAAAGTTACTTTTTGCCTATCCTTAGTTGCCTCTGTACTATTTCTAGTCACATCTAAAACATAGAAAGTTGCATATGGTCTTTCATAGCCTGCAAGTTATCTTCCTAGTCAAAATCATATTCAGTCAACTCACCATAGCAAACTTGATCTTTTACAGCCACCATAGCATCTTAGTTAGCTATCCAACAACAGTCAACCCAAACAAACATCAATCAATCACCTCCTTTTGGCCTTGGTCAACCTATGCTTAAGCAATCCTTTTCATTCATCAATCAATCTTCCAAATTGATGCAGAGGTGTCAAGTCTTAGAGATAATTTAACAAGAACAAAAGATTTCAATCTAGTGTGGGCTTCAATCAATAAGACTTCACTAGTCTTCTCTTTTCCTTAAACTCCACCAAAGGGCTCAAATTTGGATTCCAACTTCTCAGATGAAATATTGTACCTTCTAGTGTCTCAACCTACCCCAACCAACAAGGTTCAATAGGTTTCATACTCCATTTTGCTTGGTTCTTGACAATTCCACTTGACTAGGCTTAATCCTAGTAGCCCTGTTCAGTGACTAATTTGCATTTTTCTCTCAACTTTCCCAAAGCACTCTCAAAAACAATGACTGATTTGGATACCCTCTATTGAGTTCTAAAACATATCCCAAACTCAGGTATTTTTGTTTTGGACCAACCTTGACTGTCCTAACACTCTGTTGTCTTCCTACAAGGCCTAATCTGCCCACTTTACAAAGGAACCCTATTAAATACTTGTCCCACTCACTCCAAACCTTGAAACAGTCTCAAGAGAGGTTCCAAAACTAAGGATTTTCTAGGTTTTAGACAATGATTTGCTCATTCAAGTGTTTAAACACCAAACCCCCATTTCTAGGCCCCAAAACCTAGGGCTTGCTAGATCTCCCACTTCCAATCACTTCCAGACCTCATTCAAATGTCTAACACCATGTCCTTGACCATATTAAACAACAGTAAACATAAAACCATCACCTTATTAAGGCCGATCTCCTGCTGCTATAACTGAGCCACCATTTCAATGCTCTTTCCACATGTAATCTTTGACTTCCAACGGTGATCACCTCTCCATTTGCACTCCTCCTACTTTGTCAAAGTTAGGAATCATATTATACATGTTACTAAGGACCTATTCCATGAGAATCAGGATCTTACATCCATGGAAAGGTCCTATGATGCATTGTAACCACTTAAGAACTCACAGAACAGTCTGCTGTTCCTTGTAGCAGTCAGATGAACAGCAATAAAACTACCTAAAGAAACCTTCTCAGAGCATTGAAACAAGGTCCACTATGGTTAGATGAGACTCAATACATTTTCCAAACACCAACAATCAAAGGATCAACAGAAATGATAAGGAAAATGCAAGAAAATCTAAGTTTTTATTGTTCTTTCCAATCTGTCGTACAACCCAGGCCTCAAAATGACTCTTCCCTCACATCTCACACCTTGAATAGGCTTATATAACCTCTCCCTAACTTCTACAACCAATTCCCATCAGTTAGGGATGGTTAAACTTTCAAAAACTAATCAAAAAGGCTTTTCCCGCCTAAATGCATAATTCAGAAATTTGAATTTAAAACTTTGGTTAAAAGGATTTCTACCTTATTTAATGAACTCCTACCTTATTAATTCACCATGTATGATCTTCTTAGGTTCATTATACTTTCTTACTAGTCTTAGACACCTCTATTTGACTCTAGGGGCACTATTGGCCCAACTTACATCATTTTTGGTCCTAGGGTCCTTACCAGGACCCTCAGGGCATTTAACTATTACATCATTTTGAATATTGCAACATGCCATAATTGGTTGTAAGGTGTCCCAATTGACTTGATTTGTTCCATAGGTTCCTTCCATGGTCATTTTTGTCTTCTTGCTCCAAGGTATTTTTTTAGGTGCTCCTGCACCATACTCCCCAGCATGATAAAAACTCTTGTCCCAAGAGGCATGTGATCTGCTCCAAACCTCCTGTAGTCTCTTTGAAATGTTCCTCTGATTTGTGACATGAAACATGAACTGTCCAAGGGTCATCCTTCTCCTTCTCCCACCTGCATGACTCTTACAAACAATGTTAGCATCATAAAACATGTTTTGGTGTCCTTGCCTAGGACCTTGCTGCTGTGGTGTTTCTACCTTCTCCATCATGAGATTTGGATCTATTTTTCCTTGTTGTTTGCCTTCCCTTTCCTGCTTCCCAATAGGGAAATCAATGTAGCCAACCTTGATGCAATTTAAGTCCCAAATTTGCTGCTCTTTAGGACTGTTATAAACCTCCTTCTGCTGCAACTGTTCCTGCTGTCTAACCTGCACATCCAACTTCAATTTCTCTCCAAAACAGATAGTAACATGTTCCTTCTTGTCTCCACAAGGTAAAGGGATTAGTCTAAACTATTTGCCATCTTTGTGCACCAAATAGTTATTAGTATAACCATCATGAATTGTCCTCCTTAAATGTTGCCATGGTCTACCCAAGATTACATGCCCACATGTCATTGAAATGACATCACACAAAACATAATCCTAATATAGACCAATTGAAAAATCAACATATGCCCTCTGACTAAGCCTTACTTGCTGCTCTTGACTTACCCAAGTGACATTGTAAGGATTAGGATGATCAAATGTCTTCAATCCTAGTTTGTGTACCATATCCCAAGAAACTAGATTATCATGTGAACCTGAATCTATAATCAACTTACACATTTTTCCATGGCTTAAACAATTAGTTTTAAAAATGGATACCTGTGGTGCTTGCTGCATTTTACCTTTTTCTACCAAGAGCAATTCTCCATCTGTTACTGGATAGGCTGGTGCTAGTTCTTGGTCTTCTTTCTTTTCCTCTTCTTGTGCCAAATGAACTCTTCTCTCCTTGCTCTTATCAACATCATCCCTCTTAGGACATTTGAAAGATGTGTGTCCCACTTCATTGCAATGATAACATCTACCTGTGAATACTCCTCTACCTCATCCAAACCTACCTCCACCTCTATATCCACCTCTTTGATCTGTAGAAAACTCTTTACCTTTCTCATTGCTGCTCTGTCCTTCATTAGTAGGTCTACCCCTACCTCTATATCCTCTACCACTACCTCCTTGTCTTTCTTGCTTCATTTTCACCCTCTCTTCAACCCTTATGGCTAACTGAAAACATTCTCCAAGTGATTTTGGTATGGTCAAACCAGTCTCATCTTGCAAGTTATACCTAAGCCCATTAAGGTATCTTGCCACTTTCTCTTCTTCATCTTCCAATCCTTCTCTAAATACTAAGCTTATGAAATTGCTCAGTATAGGACATAACATCCATGTCCTTTTGTTTCAAATTCTGCCTCATCCTCTTTGTTTGAATGGAGTAATTAGATGGAAGAAACTAATCCTTCATCATATCCTTCATCCTACCCCAAGAAGTGATTCTTGTTACACCTCTAGCCACTCTTTCTGTTTGCACACTACTCCACCATGTAAGTGTTGTCCCTCTCAACTTTGTTTTTGCAAATTTAATCTTCTTCTCATCACTCATCTCCTCATACTCAAATTTTTTTTCAAGGGCATCTATCCACCCTAATAGCTCTTCACTAACCATCTTCCATTGATAGATAGGTAACTCTATGTTTGCCTTTGTTCCACTTCCTTGAACTACCTTAAGTAATCTCACAAATTTCCTTTCTTCAGCATCCAACTCATCCTCAGGAGTGTTCTCATCTACCTTCTCATGTCCTCCATCATCTCCTTCTTGGTCATCTTGTTCATCCCCTCTAGGATTCTTCTCCAATGCTTCCAACCTTGCCAAGATTGATGCATTCTCCCTTCTTACTTGTCTTAACTCTCTTTCCCTTACAACGTCGTGTTCTCTTCTATCCCTCAACTCTTTTCCTCTAGCTTCTAAGGCTTCCCTCAATTCATTATTCTCCCTAGCCATCTGATTCTTAGGAGGCATCTTTACAACTCTCACCAACCCTTAACTTTTTCACAAGATCCTACTACTCCTTCAAGGACCTACTTGCTGCTCTGATACCACTATGATGCAAAGTTGTCAAGTCTTAGAGATAATTTAACAAGAACAAAATATTTCAATCTAGTGTGGGCTTCAATCAATAAGACTTCACTAGTCTTCTCTTTGCCTTAAACTCCACCAAAGGGCTCAAATTTGGATTCCAACTTCTCAGATGAAATATTGTACCTTCTAGGGTCTCAACCTACCCCAACCAACAAGGTTCAATAGGTTTCATACTCCATTTTGCTTGGTTCTTGACAATTCCACTTGACTAGGCCTAATCCTAGTAGCCCTGTTCAGTGACTAATTTGTATTTTTCTCTAAAATTTCCCAAAGCACTCTCAAAACAAATGACTAATTTGGATACCCTCTATTTAGTTCTAAAACATATCCCAAACTCAGGTATTGTTGTTTTGGACCAACCTTGACTATCCTGACACTATGCTGTCTTCCTACAAGGCCTAATCCGCCCACTTTACAAAGGAACCCTATTAAATACTTGTCCCACTCACTCCAAACCTTGAAAAAGTCTTAAGAGAGGTTCCAAAACTAAGGATTTTCCAGGTTTTAGACAATGATTTTCTCATTCAAGTGTTTAAACACCAAACCCCCATTTCTAGGCCCCAAAACCTAGGGCTTGCTAGATCTCCCACTTCCAATCACTTCCAGACCTCATTCAAATGTATGACACCATGTCCTTGACCATATTAAACAACAGTAAACATAAAACCATTACCTTATTAAGGCCGATCTCCTGCTGCTATAACTGAGCCACCATTTCAATGCTCTTTCCACATGCAATCTTTGACTTCCAACGGTGATCACCTCTCCATTTGCACTCCTCCTGCTTTGTCAAAGTTAGGAATCATATTATACATGTTACTAAGGACCTATTCCATGAGAATTAGGATCTTACATCCATGGAAAGGTCCTATGATGCATTGTAACCACTCAGGAACTCACAGAACAGTCTGTTGTTCCTTGTAGTAGTCAGATGAATAGAAATAAAAGTACCTAAAGAAACCTTCTTAGAGAATGAAAACAAGGTCCACTATGGTTAGATGAGACTCAATACATTTTCCAAACACCAACAATCAAAGGATCAACAAAAATGATAAGGAAAATGCAAGAAAAATTGAATTTTTATTGTTCTTTCCAATCTGCCGTACAACCCAGGCCTCAAAATGATTCTTCCCTCACATCTCACACCTTTAATAGGCTTATATAACCTCTCCCTAACTTCTACAACCAATTCCCATCAGTTAGGGATGTTAAAGTTTCAAAAATTAATCAAAAAGGCTTTTCCCGCCTAAATGCATAATTCAGAAATTTGAATTTAAAACTTTGGTTTAAAGGATTTCTACCTTATTTAATGAACTCCTACCTTATTAATTCACCATGTATGATCTTCTTAGGTTCATTATACTTTCTTACTGGTCTTAGACACCTCTATTTGACTCTAGGGGCACTATTGGCCCAACTTACATCATTTTTGGTCCTAGGGTCCTTACCAGGACCCTCAGGACATTTAACTACTACATCATTTTGAATATTGCAACATGCCATAATTGGTTGTAAGGTGTCCCAATTGACTTGATTTGTTCCATAGGTTCCTTCCATGGTCAATTTTGTCTTCTTGCTCCAAGGTATTCTTTTAGGTGCTCCTGCACCATAAATCAATCAATCACATGCATAAAAAATTAGAACAACCAATCAAACCAAATCAAAATCAGCCATCAAATCAAATTAGTCAATCACCAAAATCTGATCCAACTACCCCAATCAATCAAACCAAAAATCCAACTATCCATGCCTCAAACTAGGAGCCAGTATAAAGTAGCTATGGAAGCCAACCTTAAAGATTTCCAATCCACTCCCCTCAAGGATGCTACCAAATTCACAACCGATATGCCACCTGATATGTTCTTGCCTAAGGGTTACACCATTGGACAATTATCTTCATCAAACTTCCCTCAACAAGAATAATTTGAGCCCTCATCCTCTACAACAGTGTTACAGCCTTTACTTGTCTATGATGACTCATCAGATGAGGACTTACAAGACCCCAAGGCCTTGCAACATGCAAACAAAATAATAAAAGCTAACCAAGAACAAATCCTTTTACAATTGATCCAAGCCAGAGTTAAACTACCTATCGACTTTGATGTATCCAAAATCTGTAAATAAAGCCCCACCAATGTCACCACAAACCATCCTACTACTATTGTCACAATGTCTACCAAGTCCACTATACCCTCCACACCACCCTTATCCAACCAACCCACTCATATACCCCAAACATCATCTACACCTATGAGACCTAGTGTGTCACATGTTGCTACACCTATGGAGCCAATATTGCCCCCACCTTATGCTATGACTTCCATGACCTCTCATATGGGTGGACCCTCTATTCACATGTTAGCTCCCATGCCATCTGCTTCCATACACACTATTACCACCCATGTCACTCAATCCCCACCTATGTCCAACCTAAATGTATCGCATGTTGGGTCATCCCAAGTACCTACTACCTCCTTACACATCCCCGCACCACCTAGTCAACCAATCCAAACCTCTCACATCCCTGCACCACCTAGCCAACCAATCCAAAAATTACATATCCATATATTCCCTAGTCAACCTATTCAAACCCCACATGTGGCATATAATCCAAACATGACCTTCATAGATCAACCTACCGTATTAAACACATCTTCTAATATCTCATATGTTGATCAATTACTTTCCCTTGGACATCAACCACCTCATGTCACTCTGCTACCCATCTCCCAAGGTCCATTGATCTCGCCACAACCCTCATCTTACACCAACACTACCTTTGGCTCACATGCGATACCAACCTATATCATCAACCCCACACCAAACTCATACACATCACCCCCACTTGGTAGTCATATTCAAAACACCTTTGTCCAACCTCAAGACGCATATGGTCCATCGTACGATTTATCACAACAACATCCATCGAATCAACAATCAACCTATCATATCCCTCTGCCAAATCAGCAAGATCCTATGCAACAACAACAATCAATTTTATCCCAACATGAACAACGACTCCACCAAATGGAACAAAAGATGACAGACATGAGCATGGGCCAAAATTAAAAAAAACATTTTCTTTTTAAGATGTCTACCAATACCCCTTTGACAAATTGTTACAAATGATACCATTCCTCCCTCACTTTGAAGTACCACAATTCGATAAATATAAGGGGAAAGGAGACCCAAACGATCATCTTCATACTTTCTATGTCGTTTGTCTTGATGTGGCCTATAATGACATATCTTTTATGACTCTTCCATCGAAGTCTAGGGGGATAGGCCATGGAATGGTTTTCTCACTTTCCTCTAGGCATTAAAACCTTTAAAGAATTGGCACACAAGTTTGTATCTCACTTTGCATTTAACATAGAACGTGAAGTCACCATGAACGATCTTGTTAATAATAAACAACACGATAGAAAAACATTTTCATCCTTTCTACAATGATGGAGAAACATGGCCAGTAAACTTTCTTGGCCTATGCTAGAAAAACAAGTGGACATCTTCATTCAAAACCTCCATCCTGAGCTATCATTTCAACTAAAAATGCATAGTACAACCTCCTTTGATGAGATTATATCCAAAGGGTCCAACATCGATAAGGCATTAATTTCCAAAGGCCTTATCAAAATGTTCAAAGAAAACAAGGATAATCCACGGTCCTTTAATGACAAATATCGCTTTTGGAATAAGAATAAAAATGTTGTAAATGATGGGTTTGTAGACACAAAGAACATACAAGTAGTACAAGCACCTGTCCAGGTCCAATAAGCACCTTGTGCATCACCTTTTCTTCCTCGTGACAAAATGAACACAAAACCAAGATGCAAATTTACTTCCTTGGGAGAACCAGCTGAAGTTATCCTTAGAAAGCTAGTACACACTAGAAATATCACCCTACCTAAACTCAAATCAAATGAAGAACCATAGTTTAAACCTCCTTGATACAAGGACAATGAGTATTGTGAATATCACAGGGTAAAAGGGCATGACACCACTGGTTGCATGAAACTCAAATATTTGATTCAAAAACTCATCAACCAGAGACTTGTTAAT
The DNA here is from genome assembly GCA_027924645.1 of Cunninghamia lanceolata. NCBI lineage: Eukaryota > Viridiplantae > Streptophyta > Pinopsida > Cupressales > Cupressaceae > Cunninghamia > Cunninghamia lanceolata. Next base: position 19,909,201 of record BSBN01000547.1, read on the forward strand.
GTCACAATACCAACACAGACATCTAATTATGATATCGATGCTTATAAGAATCCCCTTCCTTCCCATGAAAAAGTAAGTATCCCCAATGCTGGGAAAAAATTTTAATTACACTTATGAGTCCACCATTGGCCGTATTGAGTAGTCCCGAATATCCACTATCACAATAAGAGGGAAAGCACCTGACTGCATTGTCACCACTCATCACGGTTACATAACCATTCAAGGAGTACCTCCACCTACCGTTTGTCCAAACCTTGACTATAATTTCCTTGACCATCTAGGTAGGACCCCTGCTCATATCTCTATCCTAGAGCTCTTACGTATATCTCCCACTCATAAGGCCATCCTCGATAAAGCTTTGCAAGAGTACATGGTACCAAATGATATAGATGCAACACAATTCAAAGCTATGATGGCAAGTATCACATCCCCTCATCACTTGACCTTCTCTGATCAAGACCTCACATCCTCTAATCCATCCCACCATGATGCCCTCCATATCGAAGTGTTCATTAACCAATGCCATGTTAAATGGATCCTAGTAGATGGTGGAGCTGGACTAAACATATGTTCCTTGAAGTTAGTGAGATTGTTGGGATACATTGAAGGTTGTATTGATGCCACCAAAAGAATAACAATTAAAACTTATGATGATGTAGAAGAGATTCAAAAGGGATCATCTTTCTCCCTATAAGAGTGAGTTGAGTTGCCTTATAATATCATCCTTGGCCATCCTTGGATACATACTTTGAAGGTAGTCCCATCTACATATCATCAATGTCTAAAATTCCCTTATGAGGGTGTGGAAATTACAATCCCTGCAGATCCCAATGCCTTTGAGTATTGCTGAGCCTTTCAAGCAACCTATTAAAATCCTAATCACATACCCAACAATATTGAGGCCCATCCATCATCATCTTATGTTGATCCATTTGATTTAACCAAGCCATCCACTAGCAAGGTTATTCCCAAGATTGAAATAAAAGAATGAGGACTTGGTGAGTATAGCTTACAGGAATCTTGTTGTGTAGGAGCCATGCCTCTGTCTCCCAAATCATATGGCAAATTACCTGTCTCCAAACTAGGTTCATCTAAAACCACTATCACTGTCCCCCCAACTATATTTATCTAGTTAGATTTACTTGATGATGAAAATGTGGATGGTGATATTTCGTCTTGGGTTTTCTATGATGAAATGACCAAGTTTCTTTAGAAGTGGAAATGTATAACAATGGATTCAGGATCATTAAAAATATGGGTTATAAAGACAAGGGGGGACTAGGGTTGCAAGAACAAGGCCCCATGGAACCTATTATAATAACTACAAAGTCTAATAAACTGGGTCTAGGATATGAAAAGGAGGTCTTGCCTTCCACAAACATTAAGTTTATCCTTGACGAAGTAGCCAAAACCTTTCCTACTGAAGAGGCAGCTAGTCAGGATACTATTGAAGACTCTTCTTTCTATAGCACTAAACTATTCCAAGAAGCCTCCATTTTCATGCTATCCTCTGCTTCATCATCCACACCCCCAGACCTTCAACTTGTTTACCCTAACTTGATTGATTGGGACCAATAGGGGGCACCTGTCTTGGACACTTTCCATAATGACGAGGCCATAGCAGAGTTCATGGGTTTAAGGCAAGGATTACCTTTGGGGGATCATAAAGTCAAATTCATGATCGACCTTCCTTAGCTGGCATAGTTTGGGGGAAGTGTCAAATCCTTTGGTCACAAAAGTGAAATAATTAAAATAAAAAAGGAAAGGTCACTAGGTGAGAACTGTAATGTGCCTTTTGACTGTGAAAAAATAAAAATAAAGGACATATCCAAGGTTGAAAACCTCTTTGAGGCACCTAAGGATGGAGGATTTGACCTTCCATTGATCAACACACATTAAGAGTGCTCATCTTTGTTGGTAGAGGATTCTAAGGAAGTAAATATGGGCACAACACAGAACCTAAAAATCACCTTTTTAGCATCATCACTGTCAAATGAGGAAAATGCCAACTTCACGTCAGTCTTTATGAAGAGAGCCATTAATTTTGCATGGACTTAGGCAGACATGCCTGGTCTAGACCCCTCATTGGTAGTCCACCATTTGGCAGTATCTCTGAATGCCAAGCTGATTAAACAAAAGATGTGAAAAATGCACCCTTAGATAGCTCTTCTAGTCAAGGCTGAGATTCAAAATCCTTTAGATGTAAAGTTTAATAAACCCAAATTGACTATCTTGAGTGGGTGTGCAATCTTGTGCCAATTTCCAAAATAGATGGATAAATCTGATGTTGTAATGACTTTAGAGATCTCAACAGGGCTTGCCCTAAAAATGACTTTCCATTACCAAGCATCGATACAATTGTCGACCTCACAATTGGTCATGAAATGCTTTCATTGATGGATGGTTTCTCTGGGTATAATTAGATTAGAATTGCAGAAGAGGACCAACATAAAACTTCTTTTATCTATCTATGGGGTACCTACTATTGGGTGGTCATGTCGTTTGACCTCAAGAATGTAGGTACAACTTATTAATGAGCTATGACCATTATTTTTCATGACCTCTTCCATACCATCATGGAAGACTATGTGAATCACATCTTAGGAAAGTCTAAAATGAGAGAAGGCTGCTTACAGGTGTTGGAACAAATTTTTGACAGGTTGGAGAAATATCAAATCAGACTAAATCCAAAAAAGTGTATCTTTGGCATAACCTCTGGGAAATTATTGGGCTACATCGTCTCTAGGAGAGTCATTGAATTTGATCCTGCCAAAGTAAAATCTATAGTCACCATGCCTCCCCCAACAAACTTGAAATAATTGCGTAGCCTACAAGGTCACCTGCAAGCCATTCGAAGATTCATTACATAGCTCGCAGATAAATGCCATCCTTTTTAACACTTGCTCCGGAAAGGCGAGACCTTCAAATGGGATGACAAATGCCAGCAAGCTTTTGACCAGATCAAAGAATACCTAGCAACATCACCTATGTTAGTACCATCTATCTCTGATTGGCCTTTGCTTCTGTATACTTCTTCAACGACAGTAGCCTTGGGTGCTCTATTAGCTCAGAATGATGACATAAGAAAAGAACGTGCTATTTATTACATAAGTAGAACCCTTGTGGGTTATGAGCTAAATTATACAATTATCACAAAAGCATGTTTGGTTGTAGTGTTAACCTCTCAAAAATTGTGACACTACATGCTAAATCAAACAACAAAGCTCATATCTAAGTTTGACCCACTCAAATATCTCCTTGCAAAAGCAACACTTACTGGAAGGACAACAAAATGGGTAATTATCCTTAGCGAATTTGACATCCAATATGTTGATCAAAAAGTATTAAGGGACAAGTCATAGCCGATCAATTGGTAGATGCACCGATAACAGATACCCAACCTATCCATTCCACTTTTTCTGATGAAAGATTCAGTGTCTCCTCTTCTGAAATGTGGCAGTTGTACTTTGATGGTTCCTACACTCAACATGGATCAAGAGTTGGAATCTTGTTTATCACCCCCAAGGCAATTGTATCCCAAAGTCCTATAGGATTGCTTTTCCTTGCACTAATAACAAAGCAGAATATGAGGCCCTAATTATAGGCTTATGCATGGCCATTCAGTGGGATATCAAAGAGCATCAAGTATTTGGGGATTCTCAGCTTGTAATTAAGTAGGTCCAAGATGAATACCAGTCAAAAGACAAGAAGCTCCTTCCTTATAATCTAATCATTGATAATTTTAGAAAATATTTCTCTAAGATAGCATTTGAGCAGATCCCTAGGATTAATAATAAGGTAGTTGATGCTATGGGAACCAATGGTTCTCTTCTCGACATGCCCACCAATACTCAGCGATGTGAATTCTTCGTAGAGCAGCTCCTAATTCCAGCCTTTGAAGTGCCTCAGTCAGAGCTTATCTATGAAATAGTCGGTCCCAATTCCCCCTAGTACCAAGACATTTATGAATACCTTCCCTAGCCAACTTTCCAACACCCAGCACAAAACCTTCACTCGATGAGCCTCCTGCTACACTATACTTGCTAAGACCCTATATCATAAGAGTCTTGATGGTATCCTCCTTAGGTGTGTCAACTCGGTAGAGGTTGAAGTTGCTTTACAAGAGATACATTAGGGTGTTTGTGGATTGCATTCCACCAGTCCTAGTCTTGTTAAAAAACTTCTAAGAGCAGGTTATTATTGGCCCACCATGGAGCAAGATGCTCAGCAGGTTGCTAGAAGATGCCTTCAATGTCAAAAACATGGGGATCTGATACATGCCCCAGCACAAGAGGTCCAGCCTCTCCTGCTCCTTGGTCATATTCGCAATGGGGACTCGACCTCATAGGTAAGATCAATCCACCCTCCTCTAACGGCCATAAATTCATTATAACTGCTATTGAATATTTTACCAAATGGGTGGAAGCCATTCCCATGACCTACATCATCGGCAAACAAATTTCTAAATTTATTCTCCATTACATCATTTTCCATTATGGTGTCTGACAAGCTATCATCATTGACAACAACTACCCATCTAAGAACTAGGAGGTCCGTGACCTATGTAACAAGTTTCATATTCAACACAGATTTTCCACACCATATTACCATCAAAGAAACGACCAAGCTAAAGCCTCAAACAAGACCATTATAAAAATTCTCAAAAAGACGGTCAATGAGGCTGGCCATGATTGGCACCTCCAATTGAACCCTGCATTGTGGGCCTATCGTACAAGTGTCAGAACTCCTACTAGCACAACTCCTTATTCCCTTGTCTATGGTGTAGACACCATTCTTCCTATTGAGTTTGAGATCCCCTCATTGCGAGTCTTGTTCCAACATGCTATCTCTAGTGAAGAATATCAAACAACCCGTCTCAATGAATTAGAGCTATTGGATGAAAGATGAATCACAACCCTAAATCATCTATAGGTGTACCAAAATCATCTTCACCATAGCTATAACAAGAAGCTAAAAGAGAGAAAGTTCCAGGTGGGCAACCTAGTCCTTAAGGAGAATCAGAGAAACCTACAGTAACGAGAAAAATAGGCCAAATTTGAGCCAAATTGGCTAGGGCCCTTTGTCATTACATCTGTGTTTGGGTCAGGAGCTTACACTCTTGCAACCCCTGAAGGCATCTCCCTAGATGAACCGCTTAACATCGTTCATCTCAAAAAAAATTATCCTTGAATCATTGTATCCTTTATTGTCAAAAAAGTACCAAAAAATTAAAAAAATTAAAAAATTAAAAAATATCAAAAAAAAATCCAATAGTGAAAACCACTTTGGTGGCACTTTGGGTTAGTGTCCAATGGTGAAAACTTGGCAAACAATTGCCTTGGATAAGTACCATAGTGAAAACTCGGCAAACAGGTGCTATGGTAGAGCCAACTCTCACCATCTACTTTGTTGCCTGTTTAACCCCATCGTGCCATACCACTTTATTTATTCCTCGTTCACCTCATCCATCCACATTCTAAATCGTTCATCTCATTTTATCATCCCAATGCCTTACTGCTATCATGGCTTGGAAATTCTTGACGTTAATATATCGTTTGTAGCTACAGGCTCCTATACGAGTCAAATATGACCATCCCAGTCCATATCAAATTTCCACATCCTTTGTACATAACCAACATTGTTCCCACACTGGGGCACTTGCTTATGCTTTGATGTTGGGTAAATGCTTAATGAGCATCATGGTCCATCGTTAAAAGTGCTGAAAAAATCCCTAAAAATCATAAAAAGTCCTAATTCCTAAAAATCATGAAAAGTCCTGAAAAAATCATAAAAAGTCTTGAAAAAATCATAAAGCCTTGAAAAAATCCCAAAAAACCATAAAAAGTCTTAAAAAAATCCCAAAAAATAAAAAAAAGTCTTGAAAAAATCCCTTAAAAATCATAAAAAGTCCTGAAAAAATCCCTAAAAAATAAAAAAAAGTCCTAAAAAAATTCTCAAAAAATCAAAAGAAGTCTTGAAAAAATCCTAAAAAATCATAAAAAGTCCTAAAAAAATCCCAAAAAATCAATAAAAGTCCTAAAAAATCCCAACAAATCATAAAAAGTCCTTAAAAAATCCCAAAAAATCTTAAATAGTCCTAAAAAATACAAAAAAAAATTGAAAAGTGTCCTGGAGAAATACAAAAAAAAAAATTCAAATAACCAATAAAAATTCCAAGCAATAAATTCACTCTATCGAATCACCCTTTCAATCCAAACATCACCGCATCAAATCACATCGATCCTCCCAATCATTCAACCATTCCATAATAAACAAGAACTACATAACATCTCTATCATTAAGTGCCTTGATCCTATGGACACAGGTATGTAGACAGTCTGGTGTATGAAGGAAATACCTAGATTTAAGCACAAGGTGATACCCCTCTTCTATCTTCCATCTTTCCTCTACTCATATCCCTCATCAGTCATCTCATTTTCTTCTATTCTTCATCTCCCACATCATCAATAGATACCTAGAACTACATATTCATCGTGTCTTGTCATCATTGTGTGGTGCTTTGATCCCGTGGATATGGGTATGTAGGTAGTCTAGAATACGAAGGAAGTATCTAGTACGCAAGTACCAACAATTCATTCTCCCACCCATTCATCATCTTTTCTTTCTTCCATCTTCTTCTCTTTGACTGACGCAAGCAGAAACAAACTATGCAACTAGCGATAGCTCAAGCCCTTATCAAATCAGGGTTTAATCGAGGTCTCTTGTTCACGTGTCTTAAGCCAATATATGCTATATCAACCTAATCATCTTAGCCTTCAACAAGATATATATTTCCTTTTAACAAGGTGCTATCTATCCAATCTATCCAAGAGCAACCTAAATTTGGCAAGAGAACATGATGGCAAGGCCCTTTGTTTTTCTTTTGATTTATCTTTTGTCCCTTTCTAATACCTAGTCAAGACTGGCTTGATCTATCATATCTTGGTACGTTGCGATGAAGTATAGGCTAGGGCATGGTAATTTGCTTTCGTATGTTGTGTTTGTGGGATGATCTTATTCTCTATTGTGCCTACTGGTATCTTGTACGTGTTGGGAGTAGCATCTTGTATATCAATATCTTTTTCATCTAAGAAGCTAAACAGTATCTTATGCACTAAGACTATTCTATGCTAAGACTATTTTCCATACATGTAACCAACAAGGTTTATTATGTCTAGTGGAAATAAGCTCAAACCCTTTTATTTCAGAGTCAAAGTCCATCCCAAACGGCTAGTACTCATATCTTGTATTTTGACAAGGTTGTATTAGCCTATCCTGCATTGGACAATCGACACCTTAGTCTTTGTACCATGGTGCATAATATCTGGTGCTATATCAAACATAAGGATTGCAATTCTCTGATGTTTTACGCAACCATCTGAAGCTGCCTTTCATCATCCGTCATTGCATTTCATATCTTGATCAATGGTTTCATCATCATCTTTCTTCTTATTGTCTTTCTTTTGCTCCTCATCTTCTTCGCCTTCTTCATCATCCTCTTCTTCTTGCAAAACAAGTGTGTTAGACATAATAATATCATCCATTATATCATAGTAACATACATCATTATCATTATTATCTATACCATATATAAGCATTTACCATCTATCATCTAAACATCTATGCATCTATCCATGCATCTATAGTTACATTCATTACATCTATTATAAGCATTACAACATCATAGCATCATCATAGTTACATCATGAATAGAAGCAAGTAATCATTATAAGCATTGCATAATCATATTTACATCATAATCGCACCATACATATAAGCATTAGATCATCTATGCATATAACATCCATTGCATAAAAACATATAAAAAATCATAAAAATAATAGTGCATATCCATAACCCATGTGCATGTAGAACCATCTCATCATATATATATATATATCATCCATGAACATGGGTCAATATACAAGTGTCTATCATATCCAAGATATATACAATCTGGCACACAGGCCTCAAAAATGATTTACAAATATGTACACATCTGTCTATCCCTGCTGTCTCGAGAGGCTGCTCTCGAGGAGTCCTCGCCCAAAGCTCTACCTCCTCCACCTACCCCAACTATATCTCTTTGTCAATGAGGTCCCATGACAGATGCTACTGATCTAGAGACCCTTGTCCATCTTGAAGCTGTAGCTCCTGATCGACTCATGTAACTGGGTTGCCTTTGATTTGCTGGAACTGCCCTATGATACAGTCCCCTGTAATACTTCGCCTCACTCTAGGCTCTAGTGACCTCACCCTGTAAATGACTCATCTCTATCACCATGTAAAGGGTGGCCTGATCTGTACCCATGGCAGCTACTGCAGCATCCCTCTTAGAAACCAATCACTGAGTCCTCTGTACTGCTACATCTCTCTATGCAGTGAGGGCATGTACCCTCTATAAAGCTATGTCCCTCTCCGCTATGACCCTTGCTAGGGCCCCATCATCTAGTGCAACTTGTGTTGCCTACTATCTCTCTACCCATAACTATGTAACCTGGGCCTAATATGTCTCCACCTGTCCTTGGGCATGTTGCATCGCCACTACTGCCATGTCCCTGTCAGCTGCAATGTGTCTAAGCCAAGCCCATAGCCATGCTACCCAAGCCATCTGTCGGTATAGTTGCCTCCTGTATCTAGTAGCTGCATCATCATCTCCTCCTCCCCCAGTAATCTACCCTAGTTGGGGTGGCATATGCACCTGTCTAGGGACCTACCCTAGTATCTGCCTCTAGCCCCCTGGTGCTACTACTGCAATGGGCCCTGCCACAAATCCTACCCACGGTGCCCGTCTCTGTCCTCTGACTCCACCCCTCCTCGGAGCATGAACAACTACCTCCCCCTGATCCCCTAGTATAGTCAATTTGGTAGGTCTCTGAAGTATCCAGTAAGAATCATACTTGGGTGTCATCCCTAGATCTGCTGGCCCCCATATCCAATCCCATACAACTAGCCGTAATCCATCCAAGTTTGCCAAAGCAACATCCACAATGATCTCGGGGTCCCAATCTAGAATCTCTTGCCGTATCCTCCCAAAGATGGCATCTCTGACTAGCTCACCTTGTTGCAATCCAAACTGTCTCAACACCCTCTCCGGCACGTATCTCTCAATGGTGTATATACTCCGACCAAATAGATATCTCGGCTACCAAGCATATAGTAACTTTAGAACATCATTGTCCCAGCTCTCACAGTGGTGCCATGGTCTCCAGATGAACTGATCCATGTCATCAAAAACCCTCCTCCAATAGACTAAACCATGGAGCTATTTGTATGTGGTAGCCCCTCCATATATGTGTGCATATGGCCACCCAGGTGCTTGTTGTCTCAGCCCCATCAGCCTCGTAACTGCTATGTGCTCAAAAGCCCACACATGTGATAGAGTCACTCCTGCCAACATGCTAGACCCTGACATATAAGCATAGTCATGTAAATATCTATATAGCTGCCCTAGTACGCAGGGACCCCATGCATATCTGGTCCCATACTCAAACATGCTCTTAAGCACAGTACCCCATCCTACTAGAAATTCCCACGCTCTCTGATCTGGCACCAAGAATCTGATAACTACCACCACAACCCTCTGTAGCCAATCACATAATCTCCTCATAGTCTACATGGGTACCTCAGGATCCTCACCTCTATCTCATCGGTCCTGAGTAACTGATGCAATGCAGCTAGCCTATGATCAAGATCATAGTCCACCTGATCACCCTCTATAGGAACTCACATGATACACCGCACATCCTCTAATGTGATAGTGGCCTCGCCTATAGGAAACATAAATGAATTGTGCTCGCTGCACCATCTCTCTACCAATGCAGGAACTAGACACATGTCTGAAGGATGTACCTCATGTGATAGCAATGGTCATAGTACAACCTACACCCATAAGCATTAACTTAGCCTTATTTATATTTTACACACAAAAAAACAATCAAACTAACAAAAACATGCTAAGCTTAACCATAAGTGACCATTTTTAACCATAGGTGACTTTGCATTATGCATATGCGATGCCTATTACCTCATTTGCACATCATTTGACCACATGCGATTTCCTACTATTCACATGTGACTTTTTAAACCAAATGTGCATTACGCCCTACACATTCTTACTTTTTCACCAAATGCGCATGACATTTTTCAAAAGTGATCATCTGCCATTCAAATGCGATGCTCTTTTACACATACAATGAGCTATCAGTCACTTGTGACTTTTTTACCAGATGCACATCTTGCAGACCTAAAACTTATCAGATGACCATATGTGTATCCAATCAACCATATGGACAAAACCATGTGCAAATGCGACTAAATTTTCCATATGTGACGTTCTATTGCACATATGCGTATACCCTAAACCTAATGCGCCTTTGGTAGCATGTATCTATTTATGGCAATTTTACTCAAAATAAATGTGCACTTAGAGAATGTTTTGACATATACCAGTAGGGGAGCTCCTGTTGGTCATCCATAGGTCTTCACCTTCTCAGCCCAATGATCTGCATGTGGAATCGACATCCTGGAAGCTCAAATTGGCTCTCACACACTTACAGAGGCTCAGAGCACAAATGAATTGCAATTGACCATTGGAAACTATTTATAGGGTCCTAACCCTAATTGAGAATTTTAAACCTAGCTTTCACTCCTTGCCATCTGAAACTACCAATTTCATCTCTTAAGCCTTTCTACCATTTTCTGGTCGCGAGTCAACCCAGCCTTTGCCCTGCAGCTTGGATTTCCTCTCGAGGGGGCATCATCCGCTAGTTTTACTGGGGCATAACATATTTATCCAAAGTATCATATTTTCTTTGAAACAATGCCCTAACGGACATTGTCTCAAAGAGGGGCAAAATGTAGACACCTAAAATTGACCCATGTTATCATCTAGGCATTTGCATCATATTGTTGCATTTTTCGTTGCATTTTCATATTGCATACATTTTTTAATCTAGCACACTTGTGAGTGAACCCTAGCCAGTTCTCCTATTCATTTTAGTCATTTCCATCATGATAAATCAAATAAATTATATTTTGTTTGATTGATCGCCCTTGTATCATTCTACCTTCTTCGTTTCCATCTATTCATTCCTTATTAATAATTAAATAATTTTAATTATTTAATTATTAACTTCTATTTCTTCCAAACAAATAAATAAAATTTATATTTTATTTTTTTTTATCATACCATACCATATGAATTAATTAAGTTAATTCATATTTCCCAACCTCTCACCAGGTGAATTAAATAAATAAATTTAATTCATTTTCTACACTCACCTTCCAAATTTCCTCCATCGTTGATCGCATGCATATCCCATCCACTGTCAATCCAAAACCTTCTAAAATCACTCACCCTCCCTCATATAAAACTCCTAAATCCACTCATTTGCAACTCTTGGTCACTGCATTTGGGAAGTGGAGTGGATTATTTGCTTTTGTAGTTTCATGCATTTCATGACAATGGCCAGGGACTTGAATCTTTATCACATTTTTATGAAATCTTCATTGCATGTTTAATCTTCTTCTTACATTTTGGTCATATTACCCTACAAATTCAATGGATTTTGGTTGCATGGAGAAGCAACCCACATTTCAACAACGAATCTTCAAACCCCAGGTGAAATCATTTTGGATTTGCATGCTTGCTTTTTATTTTTATCTTTTGGGGTTTTGATTTCTTGGGTTTGGGTTGGATCTTGGCTTGCATTTCATTGTGATCTTAGTCAAATTCTACCCAACACAGGAGTGGTAGACATGTTATTAGGAGGTTCTTTGTTAGGCTCAAGGATAGGAATTTGAGTACATGATGTTTTTAGATTCCTTGCTAATAGTCCTTGGGTCACATCCTTCATGGCTTCATGGGTTGATGGACTAGGATATGCATATAGTTGATGGATAATGATGGAAGATGTTGTGGAGTTAGGATTAGGATCAAGTGAATGTATATAGGAGGGCATGGATTAGGATTGGGAGTGTTAGAGGAGGATGAAATTGGATCAGTGGATTTGGATGGTTCCATATCTTTTCTTTTATTTTTGGATTTTGTAAAGAGTCTTTGGAGAAATTTTTTCAAGGGTTCATGGGTTGATGGATTAGAACTTAGAATGTTTGATGGTGGATTATATAGTGAGTTATATGGTGGATGTATGATATGGATTGATGGATTAGAAGATGGGTGGACTAATGGGTTAGGATTAGGAGGATTATAGGGAAATTATAAAATAATTCCCCTTTAACCCTAAACTTGAGCAACCCTAGAAACTCATAAACCCTAAATAATGCCCCTAAAGGTATGAGCAACCCTAAACTCATAAACCCACTTTCTAAGACTGGGTTATATACAGAGTCAGAGGAATCCACTAAGAGTGATTCCTAGGAGAAAAGTATGGCCAATGATGCAAGTGGTATTAGGTAGTGCAAAAGGAAAAGGGAGGAGACTCCTAGGTAGAGGAAGATGGAGCCTCTCGATAAGAGTGTAGGTAGAGCCCAAGAATTATAAAGGAATACTAAAGCCCCAAGAATACTTGATAAAGGGAAAACACCTTCCTTCTCAGATGCTACTATAGGGGAACCCTTCCCTAAAATTCAACATCATTTTTTCTTATTTCCCAAGGAATTCATTCTTCCTTTCCCTAACCCCACTTCCCTATAGGAGCTATTAGATGACCTGAGTCTAGTAAGCCTAGAATGTGGTTACTCTCCATTAGACCTTTGAAGAATGACACAATCTCATTAAATGATTCTATGTAGAGAGTAACATGATTAATATTAATATGGAAATCATGATCAAGAAGCAGAGGGGGGAAGCCCAATTGTCTATTGGGGAGGATTTGAGGATATTTAAAAATTTGGAAGTTATTCCAAATGTGAATAAAATGATAGAGGATATTGCTAACCAGAAGGAAAGGGTTTCTATCATGGAGGAGGAAGTTCTAAAAAGCTAGGAGAACTAGGATGCAATACTAATAGACTTGGAGCAAGACATGGCTAAGGTGAAGGAAATCATAAACAAGGTGATCAAAAATAGTGGGATGGAGTTAAAGAGCCTTAATGACAATGTGAAAACAATGACTATAGGTACTAGTCCAACAGGGATAGCTAAATAGGATGCATTTATGAGTACCATAACTTGGAGCACTAGAAAGAAGAGTGATGAGGGGGTAAGAAACAACCTCAAGAATATCAAGAACTTGATGATAAATTATTTTTAGTTGTTCATTAGAAGTTGTAGATACCCTCAAAAAAATGTATCCTATGTTCTATTATTCCTTTCTATTGGTAGTGTTTTCTATTTTGTTACTTTTTGTTGTCATTCTATTGTGGGTTAGTTTCTCCTTTACTAATATTTTACATATTGTTAAGGGTTTCAAGGCCCCTTCAAAACTTATTATTTACCCCTTTTATTAAAAAAATACCTAATTTTCATCAAATTAATTTGAAATTATTCAAAAAAATACTATTTCATAAATTACATTCAATTTTATACAACTGTCAATACTACCTTTTTTCCACATTTTATAGATAAGCCCTTTATTTAGTTACATGAAGTTACCAAAATCTATTTTTTAGCATTTATATTTCAACTTAAGTTTTTTGTTTAGCCCATCATGATCTTACACTCACATTGACCTACACCTACAATGATTCCTTCTGTTGGGATAGGAAAATTTGAAAATTTTCTTGTATTCTTACTCACCCATTTCCGACCAAACCAAAAAATATTTCACCCAAAATCAGAATAAACAACTAATATATCCCATGACTCTTATCACAAATAATGTAAAGGGCCTCAATTTCCTAACATCGGCAAGACCTTCCTTTTGTTATACCGATCCATACTCTATGAGAAACTAGTTGAAGTGGCTATCGGCATGATAATAAGGATCAGGGAGAATGTTTTGGAAGATACCGATGGAGAAATTGGCACTGATGACCTTTCATCAGGGAGAAAATGCATGGTCACGCCGATCGAAGAATACTCTACAAGCCCTCCCGATAGTATAAGTCATGCTGATGGTGGAGTTCGGTAGGATTCTCACCGAAGCATCCTATGGAACGAAGAGAACTAGAAGTCATCAATAGGAGATTATCATCAGAAAGAAAAATCAAGGAGTTTCCAATACTCTAAAGTCTCACCGATTGAAGAAAAGTGCTTTGGCATGGCTTACATCAATATGCATGAAGATCCAGACCTAATGACTTTTCATAGAACTGGACCCAACAGAGTTAAGAGTTTAAATAAATAATTGGTCAAGTCCATTTGAAGTATTTTGAGTTTGTATGTTTGGCAAAGGGAAACATACAAAATGATATACAAAGCTATATGCATGTTGCAGAATCAAAAAGATTATGAAATGAGGTTTTATTGTTGTATGTTTCATGCATTGTATGTATGTTTTAGGTTATACATTTCAATATACATACAATGCGGAGCTCAAGAAAGGTTGAAATTTGGTTAAAATGATGCATCATGACTTAAAGTATATCAAAAGATGCATTGCACTTTATATACATCGCGGAGCCGAAAAGTAAGTAAACTATGGTTTATAAATATGATAAGTCTGAAGAGATGATACAAAGGAGTTTGTATGTATTCGGCTTTGTATCTAAATATTGGATACAAGTATTGTTGCATTTCGGAAGATACAATCAGAAAAGTGACGTGGGCTCCACCGTTTACATATCGGGCTTGTATAAATAATAATGTATATCTTCAATGTACAAGCCAATATACAAGTTGTAAGGTTGCAAATAAGAGATACTGGATGCGAAAGAAAGTTAAATACTGAAAAGTCTTTGTATGTTCGGGGTGCTTGTATGTTTACAATATACGTACTTGATATACAAAGGAATAAAAAGCATCATTGGGGATGAAAGGTAAAGAGAGGGTTTGTATAAGATGCTTTGTATGTGCACTTATACAAGATAACATACAAACAACAATATACAAAGAAAATATACAAGAGAATAATATACAAAACCTGACATAATTGGAGATTTGAACATTATATACTTTGGGTGGGGACCACATATGTATGTTGGAGATATATGTATATGATATGCAAGAAAGTAATACAACAGGATATATACAAAGGAGGATCTGAAGATAATTTCAATTTATTTCATATACCCAATAAAGTTCGTGCTTGTATATGAAAGATATGTATTCAATATACAAGAAGGTGATGAAAAACCGAACTTGAAGGTAATTCAGAAGGCTATTTTATAAAATTGATGGGGTCTGCATTTGTATATATGTTCCAAATTCATATGATATACAATATACAAATGTAAAGATTGAAAGGAAGGAAATTTCAACACAATATAGAGGCCAACCACATATGCATATGTATATGAGATATAGAATGATAAAACTTGCATATACAAGTCCCATAGTTAGCTGAAAATGAATCCGATATTAAAGGGCAATTGTCCCATGTTCTTAAAATCCAACCTGGTGGTGTATTTACTGAAAAAGTGAAATAGACATATACAAATGCATCCGGTGCAAATTCATAATACTGTTATCCTCAAATAGAGATTACAGAACATTTCAAAGACAAAGAAGGTTAAAATTAAAATGTTTTAATCTGTTGAAGATAATTAATTAAGTGAAGAGTTGCATTGAGTGGTTGTCTCATGGGTCACAACCCTTGAAAGTGCAATGTATATATGAAAGATGAAATCATCAGTAGAAGGAATACATACAGTTTACAATGTTTTCAAAAGACCATGTTGCAAGTGTGTTATTGAAGAAGTAAATTGGAGTTCTCTGATCTTATGCTTTTATTCTGGCATCAATTGTTTGTTAAAGTTACTCAATTGTGTGGTTGTCTCCAGTTCTGTATTTCCTTGTTATTCAGATTAATATATCAAGTACATATTAAATTTGTCAATACACATTTGTTGTAGTTGTGTGATTTGATTAATTGGTTTCCATAAAAGGAATTAAAATCCTTCTGATCAGTCACAGTAACCTGGAAGTGTTAGTTTGGATTGCTAAGAAGAGCCATATAATTAGGATTGCCATTCTGTCTCCAAATTAATATTATCTATTATTCTTGCATATTTCATTCAATTGGTTCCTTCAAGAAATGATTAAATTGCCTTTTGGTGAATAACAAGAAATCTGATTATATTGGTTGGATTATTAAGAAGAGTTTTCCAATCATCTCCTTGCACGTTTATACAAGTTATAAACTAAAATTGTGCCAAACAGTTAGAATTACCACCCACTATAAGCCACTAGTCTTAAGTCCTCCATTTGACTCTGTTTACCCAACAAGGCACTGGTCTTATTTCAATTCATTATTTAGAATCCTTTATTTAATTAAGCACATCCATAAAATTCACCTTGATATTGCTTATACAATTTATATCAACCATTCATTAGATACTAGAATTATTCAACAAGCTCTCATCTAGTCTACACCATTTGCCATTGTAGGTAGATCAATTTACTTAGTCAAAATAGTTGCATTCAAGTTGCTTTAATTTCCAAGGTTTACCCACCTAGGTGTAGTAGGACCTAAAGTGTAGGAAATCATCAAACCTTGAAGGTTGATTTCGTCAAGTTAGTTAAAAAAATGTTGTGAATCTAAGCATAGAGCCTGGCATCCTCTTAAGATTAGCAACCTGCATTTTAGAGACCTAACACCTTCCATGAGCTCTACATGAAGTTGAAAATAATCAATTTAGAATAGCATAGAATCCTCAAGAATTATTTATACATGCATCAATCCACTCAACCCGAACTAAAGGTAGTCAAATTTAATATGATGGAAGAAGCCGATTATTGTGCAACTAGTACTAAGGAGGATTCAAAATTATATATCAAACAAGACAAGTCCCCTATGCTAAATAAAACACTTCCTTGAAAAACAAACCATCCAATGCAACTTGCCGATGAAAAAAATAAATCCATCAAAATTCTAACTTTGACCACCATTTGTATAAGAACATGCTCACATGTAGAACCATGGGTTCACATGAGCCAAAAGTGGTAGAGATATAATTTTTAGGCAATTGTCTCAACACAATAGAAACAAAATCTATACAATATGTTAAATCATGACCTCCTATTCCATTCATATATATGGATGCAAGGGAAGCCAATGGAATTATTCATTAATGGTAGAAACACAAAGAATCTAATCTTTGAATCTACTATCAGCTAACTTAGTTTTCCAACCATGCCTCATCCATAGCTTTACAATTTGATATGGATTAGTTCTTAAAACACCAAATGTATACATATCATACATCCATGTCACTTCTCATATGTCATTTATCCTTTTTAGGAGTTAGTTTTTTATGTAGCACCAATTGATTATTGTGCCATGTTCTCTAGGAACCCATATATGCATCATCAACAAGGTGTATGTAAACATTAAATCCTTAGAGCATCACCACATTAGTGGGTAATAAGAGATGGGTATGTGCATGGAAATGGGGGACCAAAAGGGGGTCAAAAGTAACCACATTTTTATTAAAATCAGCAAAAAATAATCTTTGATGAGAAATTCAAGATACCATATTCAAAATTTTGAGAAGTGAGAAGAATAGGATTAATAGTGCTTAGGATCTAGTTTCTAAACTACTAATTTTAAAAAAAAAATGGTGGAGATGAAGAGAATCAAATCAGGTGAGCACACAAAGTGATCCTATTTTTATTATAAAAATATAAAATAGCATTAGGTGTATTCCCCCTAAAATTTTGAATTTTAAAAGTATCTCACAAATCCCTTTAGTGAAAAGTTAGCTAACATCTGTAGTTTATGCTAGATATTTTTGCTAATTTTTTAATGAATATATGATTTTTTTACTAATTTTCAAAGGGGACACATCTTGAAAAATAGAAAATTGAGCATGATCCTTAATTTTTAGAAAAATAATTGAAAATCATATTTTTAATGTGTATAGAATGGATTCTAGAATGTAATAAAGTATTTTTTAAATTTTTGAATGAGTAGATAAAAATGACACCAAAAATCTATACATATGTTTTCAAAGAAAAATACACTAGCAAAAAGAAACCAAGGGTTAAAACCTTCATGTATTAAAAATTTAGAAAATCACATGGCTAGAATGGTAATAGACATCTTGATGTTATTGTGAAATTTTTTCAAAATAATGTCTTAAAATGCACAAACCTGATGGGGAGTATGCCTGAATTTTTTTTCACGTTTTATGCAAAACACATCTTTCACCACCTTAGATGTAGAACCAACCCTTTGTCTTAGCTATTGAAGTGTAAGGGTTGGATTCCAAATAAACTTTACATGAATTGTGTGTGCATTATAACATGCACACATGGTCAACTATTTGTGTTTCCAAAGAAAATATAAGATGAGTGTATTATAAACTACTCAAATTATGGCTCAAGAATTCCAAGCCATCCTGGGCCATAATACAAGTATGTTACAACATTCTCATGTTATTCTATATTTTTCTTCAATAAGGGTCTTGGCCACTTTTTGGTCCATCATCTTGGTGCACATGCCTAGATACCAAAAAGTTGAAGTGATTCCACACTCTACACATGGTACATAAAGTCCCATGCATTATATTATAGAAGATTTTATTAAGGAAATTAAGATGAATTCTCTAAAACAAGGGATAAAAGGTTTACATACTAGTGCATAGGCCTATGTTCTAGCCTTGTTCACTCTCATAATAATATACAAACTTTTGTATAGCTCTTGGGATCATGTTCCTATCACACAACATCATGAACCATGTCACACCACTATGCACATCTCCTTACTTCATATGCCACCTATATTTAATATGAGAAATTGGATTCTAGCTAAAATGCTCTTGCTTTCTAACTAAACTATTTTAAATAGTATCACATTAGAACTTAGCTAGCTTCAATGGATGTGTATATTTTTGTTGTCCAAATAGGAAGCATGAAACAACTCTATAAAAATCCTATGTATGATTTGAACTTAGAAATAAGTAAACTTAAATAAGCTAAATCATAAAGGAAATGGTAAAATGATTATTTTCTAGAAAATAAAATATAGATTTACAAAGAGAGTTGCAAAGCTAAAAATAGGGTGAAAAGAGGAACTTGGCACCAAAGACTAGAGAGAATTTTCAAGGACTCTAGTGCATCATGTGGACATCTACACATCATGTTGTCATCTATACAGCTGAAATACAAATGAACTTCTAGAAATATTTTTATTTTAGTCCAATGCATCTCATAGTCTACACAACAAGTGACTAGAAGATACCAGTAGCATTCCAAATGGTGAAAATAATGAGTAAATAAATTTAAGAGACTATATTTTAATGATCAAAAGAAAGAGTAGAAGAGAACAATGAAAGGAGAAAACCCAACAACCCTATATGTGACTAGATATCTACAAAACACCTACAATTACAACATAAAGGATAAATGGTTGGGGCTATTTGGGACCTTTCGTTCAAGTTAAGACCCTATGTTGGTCTTTCAACTTCCATGAACAACCAATATTGAAAAAGAATGTATAAAAGTGTATACTCCTACTTCCTAAGTGCATCTAAGAAAATAACAAAAACAATAATAAGAAAAATTTATGAGTATCAACCGTACTCTACAAGGAAGAATACCCTACAGCATGTAAAAGGATAACAAGTTTGTGAGCTACACTAAAGATTTTCCAAATAGATAATGGAAGATGCAATATGGATTGCAACAATTCTATTCAAAAAAATAAAAACAATGTTACCAAGTTTATAATGTAGGAGAGAGGCTACAAGACCTTGGAAGATTCAATCAATGTACAACCAATGTGATCCCTTTGTGAGATCCTCAACAATACCCAAGTTACAATAGTGTGTTTGATAAAATATAAGAAAGAAGGATGCTTCAACCAAGAGAGAGTGTCCAAGACTAGAAATGGATATCCAAGAAGTATTAGAGGACCAAAAAGTAAGTAGAAGAAGATGTTGAAAGGAAGCAAGGTATGCAAAAATGTTTCCTACATTGATCTACTAAGGAAAGATTTATGAAAATTTTTACTTTTACAGTTATTGTTGAAATTAAGGAACACTTGTCTTTTACAGTTATTGTTAAAATTTATACTTTTACACTTACTATGTACACTTGTGATTTCCAATGCTCCCCCTTAGATGAAATCCTCATTTTTCACTGCTTTCCACTCCCCCTTTGACATCAATGACAAAGGCTATGATCCACATATCAAAATTCTCACAAAAATTCTATGTACACGAGCGTATATATACAAGCAATCCTTATGTCTTATCTACATGAACTTAAACACATCACCAAAAATGTTTCTCAACAGTGCCAATTCACTGTCCCAACTTGTCTTCATGCTATTCAAAACTGAAATATGACCACTAAATAAGAATGCCTATGATTCTTCCTTCTATAGATCAGTGGGGTCACTTGTCAGAGCAGCAACTGAGCTTCTATCAATGCATTGAACATTGTTTCTAACTTAGGGGAAATCAGTCCCCAGAGTTCACACATCCTTGCCACAATGTTTTCTTTTTCTTTCACCAATTTCTTTATTTCATCAATCAAGTTAATTACTTGACATTCTTGACTTGCCACAGATACTGTTGAAGGATCAAAGGATTGAGATACATGTGACAATTTTTTCTTGGACTCCTTTATTTTCTTCTCAATATCCTCTACAACTTTAGGCCAAGATAAACAAAATTTGTATCTCCTCCTTTAGTGAGGGCATTTTGAATACTCTTTACACTAGTATCCAACAAAATAATTCTATCATACACAATTATTCCTTTTAGTTCACTAAGTCTTTTATTATTAAATTCATTCTAGACTTTGACTTCTGTTGACTTCTCAAAAGTTTACTTACAGAGTTTATCAGACTCTTCAACTAACCAGAGGGGGATGCTAATGAATTCTTCTGAAATGTAGGCATGATTTTCTCCAAAATCTCAGATGCAAGACCAAGCAACTCATTGTCTTCTATACGGGACTTCAAGATTTCCTCTCTAGTCTTAGCTTGTGCAAAAGAGGCTAACTTTATCTTCTGTACTGGTGAGAGAGTGTCCAAATTGATTGGACCTTGTATTATATCCAGATCTTCTGCAACTTGTTTATCTTTCTCCAAAATTTCTTTCACAACTTCTGCAGTGTCTCTTGCCGAATATGGTGTTTTAGTTTTATGCTCTTTAGGGCCTGCATCTTCTCCCTTTCCAGAGTCAACCTCATTGTCTTGCTTATCATTTTCATTCTTTTTCTCTGCTTCTGCTTTCTCTGCATCATCAGTAGAGGCATCCTTCTCTTTATCTTTATTAGAAATTTCTTCTGCATTCTTTTCTAGATGATTTTGTGTATCCTCAACAATAGCATTATCAAACCCCTCAACATTTAGAATGAAGGAATCAATTCCACCATCAGTTTCTTTTTCTTGATCTTCCTTGTCCTTAACTTCTACTTTCTGCTCTTTATTCTTCTCAGAATCACCTTCAGTAGGATCATTTATTTCCATATTCATTTCTATATTGCCTCACCAGATTGGTCTAGAGGAATTTGAGTATCCTCTACACCATCAACATTATCTTCCTTGACCATCTCTTCGTCTCCTTTATTTGATATTTCCTCTTTTGAAATAGAGAAGTCATCTACCTCAACTTGATGCTCATTTTCCTTCAACTCTTCTTCATTTAGAAGGGGTGTATCATCAGCATCAGGTTCCTTAGTGACCATATAAAACTTATTTTTGTCCAGGACTTTCTTTAGAATTTATTCTATTTCTTTGACAACTTCATCAATGTCTCCAGTCATTAGCTTATTCATCCTAAGTTTGCTTTTGAATTCATTTTTAACTTCTTTGAAAAATTTATTTGCTTCCTTTCTGGAGATGACCGGACACAAACTAGACAACACATGTTCCCTTAACTCCAAATCCTTTGCTTTAATAGCTTCTTTTCTCATCTCCAAGATGTCACTTAGACTCTTAGGGATATCTGACAAAATTTCCATAAGTGCTCTTTTGAGTGTATTTAGGTACTTAATAGTAGCATCCTCCAAGATTTTCTTGTTAGCATCATCAAAGCTATCATAATATTCTATTATGGGCTTCAAATTTTCATGAATAGTTACTGCATTCACAATGTCTTCAATTGACAAGGTAGATTTTTTAACATGGGTTTTAGTCTTGTCTTTTTCTCACCTTTACACTTCTAGAGGACTTATCTTGGGTAGTCCTTGATGCTTCTTCTTTCTTTGACTTTATGCTTCCAAAGGGCTTTTCCTTTTATACTTTAGAAGCCTTGGTGTATGAGGCCTTCAACTCTTTAACCTCATCATCTGAATCAGTCTTTTCTTCATCCTCCTTCTCCACACTAACATATGACCTTTTGGCCATTAATTTTGTTCTTTTTCCTTCCTTACTAGTAGTTTTTTCTTTGAATTTCTCTGCAATAGGAGAAGGTGATGCACCAGAGGTTGTACCAGCACTCCTAGTAATCCTTGATTTAGAAGAGGATTCTACTGAAACACTTTCTTGTTCCCTGTCCTATTTCTGCTTCTGCTTCTCAGCTTTCTCTATCCTTTCCCTATTTTATCTCACAACTTCTTTGGTTATTCCAATACTTTCTACATACATTTCAACTTGCCTTTGTATCTTTCTCTTAGATTCAGGTCTCTGAAGCTCAACATGCAGTTTCAAATTGAGCTCATCATATGTACCAAATCTCTCAACTGAGGTGTCTTTTGGTTTGCTCAAAAGGTGTTGAGCATACATATCTAGTATTCGTTCATCAACTTCATACCCCATGGGCACAATCCATACTATCCTTGGTTCAACTACTTCCATCAAGCATTGATTTGTTTCTATCATGAAGCAAATTGTATCCTTGTACTTTTCCACCATAAACTTAGGGATTCTTTCCCTTGATTGCATTATATTTTGAAAATTCTTGAAATATCCCCAAAGAGCAGTCCTTTGGGCATTGGAGTCACCAATATTGTGCAAGTGCTCTCTTATTTGTATGTCAACAATCTTGTCACTAGTCCAACATAGGCTTTTCATTCCGGACAACTCATTCATGAAATAAAAGAATAGGCACAAGACTAATGTACTGTTGGGATAAGGTGCCATTAACCTTGTAAATCCCAATATTGTATTTATTCCATTTATTATTTGTAATTTTTAATTACTCATAAGGGATGTACAAGTTTCACCAGCAGTGGTAAAAATTATTTACTATCCACAGTAATTACGAAGTTACTGTACGGTAAGTCTCAGAGTTATCAGCGGTAGTTACAGGATGTCATTTACTATGTTAAATCTTAATTGGTCAAAGTGGGATGCACATGTGGAGGAATAATCTTTTTTTAGTGTTATGATGCACGTCATAGATGCTGTAAGAGGGTGTAAGAGATTCTATGACAACTGTAAGTTGTCATAAGAATCTATGACACTAATAATAGCATATGATGTGTCATAAGATACTGTAAGTGGCTAATTTTGGCCCCAAGTCATTCAAGTTTGCATGGGAACATTTTTCCAAGTGTAGGATGCATGTATGACAACATTTATGACCCCGTAAGAGCCTACTCTTGACCATGGACGCCCAAGGTTGTGTTGTTGACTCTTGACAAGTGTTATGGGCTTGTAAGAAGTCATTTAATGTCTTGAGGTTGTGTAAATTCTATAAAAACCATAGCATAGTAGATGAGAGGCATATAATAGTTTACAGGTACCCAGGTTCTGCCAGAGTGAAGGTTGGAGGACAGAGGAAGTGAATGTATTTGTAATCTCCTTTTATGAAGATAATACAACTTAGCCTCTTTTCTTGGTGGAGTTTTTTACCCGAAAGTGTTTTCTCCACGATAAACACTTGTGTTATGTGCTTCATTCTTCTTTTGGTATATTTCTATATTGTGGGTTTATGTTTTTGTTACAATCTCCATTGTTAACGCACACTTAAAAGATTGCTGAAATTTATTCGAATCATATTTCCATTGAAGTAGTGTTGCTTTCATTTCTAACATTTGGTATCAAAGCCTAGCCAGCTTTGACTATTGGGTGGTAGTGTGGAAGCTGTAGCTGCAGTAGGAGATTTGGTTGCATTTGTTTTGTAGATCTTGTGTTGTTATTATGGCTGCATCCACCATTGCATCAACCTCTCGAATGGACATTGAGAATTTCAACGGAACGGGGTATGAGTTGTGGAAGCTAAAAATGGAAGATTTGTTGGAAGAAAGAAACCAATGGTTGGTTATCCAAAAAGAGAAGAAACCTGACGATGTCTCTCAAGAGGAGTGGGATAGACTAGATAAGAAGGCACGGGGAACCATCCGGTTGTGTCTTTCAGACTCTGTCCTATTGAATGTCGTAAAGGAAGAGACTGCATATAAGTTGTGGAAATGGTTAGGTGAGATCTATCAAGCCAAGAGTATGGTAAATAAACTTTATTTAAAAAGAAAATTATTTTCCATGAAACTGCGAGAAGGTGAATCAGTTGTAGAGCATTTAAATTCTTTTAATTTGTTAGTGAGTCAGCTTGATTCAGTAGATGTTGAGGTTAGTGAGGAAGATAAATGTATCTTACTTCTTTGTTCTTTACCTAAGTCTTGGGAAAATGTTATCCTTGCTATCACTGCTAACCTCATGGATCCAAAGTTGGATGCTCTTGTTTCAGTGCTACTATCACAAGAATTGAGGAAGAAGAGTTTAGATAGTTCAGAGGATGCTCTCAGTGTCAGGGGAAGGTCTAAGGAAAGAGGACCTAAGGGAGATCAAAAAGGGGCTAAGGACAAGTCCAAGGGCCAGTCTAAGACTCCTAGTAAAAAGAACAGAGTTAAGTGTTGGAACTGTGGTAAAAGGGGACATGTGAAGGAGTGCAGAAATTGCAAGAAACAATGGGAGAGTGCTTCAAATAAGTCCTCGAATGCAAGTGAAGAAGTTTTACTTTCTGTATGTAATCTTGTTTCTAATGATCACTAGTTGGTTGACTCAGGATGCTAATTTCATATGACCCCACATAAGGAATGGTTCTCCTCATATGAAGAATATGATGGAGGTAATATCTACCTTGGTGACAACTCTACATATCCGATTGTCGGGAAAGGAAAGGTATTGATGTGTTTTAGTGATGGGAGGATTAAAACCCTCCGTGGTGTTTTACACATTCCTAGATTAGCTAGAAATTTGATTTCAGTTTCAAAGTTGAAAGATTTGGGAATGCATGTGACATTTGACAAGCATGGATGCAAATTGGTGAGAGGGAACTTGGTGGTAGTGAAAGGGAAGAGATTTGGGAACTTGTTTAAGCTTGAAGCCACTACAGCTTCTAATGCCTCCTATGTATCTGAGGCCATTACTAAAAATACATGTATGTTGTGGCACTGTAGATTGAGTCACACAAGCAATAATGTATTGAAAAGTATTAAGAATAAAAATTTGTTAGACGGTTTCTCTTATTCTGATGAGCACTTTGATTTCTGTGAGCATTGTGTGTTTGGTAAACAAAACAGAACATCATTTCCTTCAAGAACCAATAGAGCAAAAGAGAAGTTAGAAATTATTCATAAAGATGTGTTTGGACCCGTGGATAATTAATCTATTGGAAAATCTTGTTATTTTGTAACCTTCATTGATGATGTATCTAGATTTACATAGATTTATTTTATGAAGCATAAATCTGAAGCTTTCACTAATTTTAAGGAATTCAAAGTCTTAGTAGAGAACCAATCAGGTTTAAAGATAAAAAATATTAAGATTTGACAATGGAGGGGAATATTGCTCTAAGAAATTTGATGAGTTTCGAAAGCATGCAGGTATAATCAGACAAAAGACAACTCCATATACACTAGAATAGAATGGTGTTGTAGAAAGGATGAACCAAACAATTATGGAAAGGGCCAGAAGTATGCTTAGTGATGCATAATTAGATAAATGCTTTTGGGCAAACGCTGTGTGTATTGCTTGCTACTTGATAAACAAATCTCCTTGTAAGGCTCTTGATTTGACACCTTATGAAGTGTGGGCAGGTAAGAAACCTTCTGTTTCACATTTAAGGGTTTTTGGCTATGAGGCTTTTGTTCATGTGCCTAAGGAAAAGTGATCTAAGTTGGATCCAAAGGCTGAAAAGTATACATTCATTGGATATGGTGATAATGTCAAAGGTTATAAGCTTTGGAATCCACTAACCCGCAAGATTATCTTTTCTAGAGATGTTATTTTCAGGGAACTTAGAGCTATTTTTGAACTTGAGAAACCAAAAGAAAAAGATGAAAAGGTAAAGAAGGTGCACTTTGATTTAGAGCAGCAAGATGCACCTCAGGAAGAACAGAATGATGGATTGGGGGGTGAAGAAGAAGAAGGAGATTCAAGTAGTTTTGATGAAGATGAATCTGTTGTGACAGAAGAAGTTGGTGCAGATGATCATGAAGAAGAACAAGTAGAGATTCATACTCCACCTTTGAGGAGATCCACAAGACAACAGAATCTAGTTGAAAAGTATAGTCCACCAAATTTCTATTGTGTATATGCTTTATTAAGTACTAACGATGAACCTAGATCCTACAGGGAAGCTATTTCTGCAGATGATAGTGAGTCTTGGCAGCTAGCCATACAGGAGGAGATGATAGCTTTGGACTCAAATAACACCTCGGATCTTGTTCATTTACCCAAAGGAAGAAAGGCCATAGGATGTAAGTGGGTCTTCAAGAAGAAGTTTGGAGTAGATGGGTCACTAGAGAAGTACAAGGCTAGACTGGTAGCTAAGGGCTACTCCCAGAGAGAGGGAGTTGATTTTGGTGAGATATTCTCTCATATTGCTAAATTGACTTCTATTAGATTTCTCTTATCCATTGTTGTAGCTTATGATTGGGAGATTGAGAAAATGGATGTTAAGACTACGTTCTTGCATGGAGATCTTGAAGAAGAAATTTATATGCAACAACCTACAGGTTTTGAGGTAAAAGGAAAAGAACATTGGGTTTGTAGGTTAAAGAGGTCTCTTTATGGTCTGAAACAGTCCCCCAAAATGTGGTATCAAAAGTTTGATTCATTTGTTTTGAAATTGGGTTTTGTTAGAAGCGAGGAGGATCATTGTGTTTACATTCATTGTGTTGATGATTCTATATTGGTTATTGCTTTATATGTTGATGACATGTTGTTTTTCAGCAATACTAAGGGAATGGTCAGTAAGCTTAAAGCCCAACTTTTATGTGCATTTGAGATGAAGGTTCTTGGTGCTGCCAGGTATATTTTGGGAATGGAGATCAAGAGGGACAGAGTTAATAGAAATCTTTGGTTGTCACAAGTAAGTATGTGGATACTATTTTGTAGAGGTTTAGTTTGCAAGACTGTAACCCAGTTAGAGTTCCTTTACCCATTGGTACTAAACTTTCATTAGATATGTGTCCAAAGATTGAGGATGATCTTGAGGATATGTCTAATGTGTCATATGCTAGTGTTGTAGGGAGTTTGATGTATGCAATGGTTTGCACTAGACTAGATATTGCCCAAGCAATGGGAGATTTGAGCAAATTTATGTCTAACCCTAGTAGACAACATTGGAACTATGCGAAGATGGTGTTTAAATATCTTACAGGTACTCCTGATCATTGTTTGGTTTATTCTGGTACTGATAGTGCTAATAAATCTTTGGACATACAAGGTTTTGTTGATGCAGATTGGGCAGGTGACTTGGATAGTCGAAGGTCCACTAGTGGCTATGTGTTTACTCTGTTTGGAGGTGCAGTAAGTTGGATGAGTAAGAGGCAACCCACAGTTGCTTTGTCCACCACAGAAGCAGAGTATATGGCTACAACTCCTATCTCTAAGGAGGTAGTTTGGTTGAGGAGACTATGTACAGGTATTGGTTTTGATTGGAGGAATATTCAGATTGGTTGTGATAGCCAGAGTGCTATTTGTTTGGCTAAGAATCCCATGTATCATGCTCAAACTAAGCATGTTGATGTTCAGTATCACTTTGTTCAAGAGTTGGTTGCAAATGGAAAGATTAAGCTGAAGAAGATAGACACTCATGATAATGTTGTAGAATCATTGACCAAGCCTATGAGCACAGAGAAGTTCGTGTGGTGCAGAGAGGCCACGGGCCTTGTTTCTAGTGCCTGATTATTTTTCATTTGATTTCCTATGGGTTGATTTACAATGTATAATGTCAAGTGGGAGAATGTTAGGATAAGGTGCCATTAACCTTGTAAGTCCCAATATTGTATTTATTCCCTTTATTACTTGTAATTTGTAATTACTCATAAGGGATGTACAAGTTTCACCGGTAGTGGTAAAAATTATTTACTTTCCATGGTAATTATGGAGTTACTGTACAGTAAGTCTCAGAGTTACCGGCAGTAGTTACAGGATGTCATTTACTATGGTAAATGGTAATTAGTCAAAGTGGGGTGCACATGTGGAGGAATAATCTATTTTTAGTGTTATGACGCACGTCATAGATGCTGTAAGAGGGTGTAAGAGATTCTATGACAATTGTAAGTTGTCATAAGATTCTATGACACTAATAATAGCATATGATGCATCATAAGATGCTGTAAGTGGCTAATTTTGGCTGCAAGTTGTTCAAGCTTGCATGGGAACATTTTTCCAAGTGTAGGATACATGTATGACAGCATTTATGACCCTGTAAGAGCCTATTCTTGGCCATGGATGCCCAAGGTTGTGTTGTTGACTCTTGACAAGTTTTATGGGCTTGTAAGAAGTCATTTAATGTCTTGAGGTTGTGTAAATTCTATAAAAACCATAGCGTAGTAGATGAGAGGCATATAACAATTTACAGGTACCCAGGTTCTACCAGAGTGAAGGTTGGAGGAGAGAGGAAGTGAATGTATTTGTAATCTCCTTTTGTGAAGATAATACAACTTGGCCTCTTTTCGTGGTGGAGTTTTTTACCCGAAAGGGTTTTCTCCACGTTAAACACTTGTGTTATGTGCTTCATTCTGCTTCTAGTATATTTTTGTATTGTGGGTTTATGTTTTTGTTACAATCTCCATTATTAATGCACACTTAAAAGATTGCTGAAATTTATTCGAATCAGATTTCCATTGTAGTGTTGCTTTCATTTCTAACATGTACCATACTTGAATGTGTTCTTATCCTTCTTGATCTTGTACAATTTCTCCATTAGCTAGTTTTTTAGAAGCTCACACAAGTCATAGTTAGCATTTTCTCTGAACATATGATAAGTAGCATAAATGGTTGTACCGAACACTGAGTTTTCCCTGCTGGAGTGGTATATCTTATACCCAATCACCATAGATGCAAATTTGACATCCGGATCAATTATATCATCTATTGTCATTGCCCTCTTATCAAAATTTGAACTAGTAGTTTTAGTTACAGTTTGGTTCTTTTTTTATTTTATCATCGACAATCCACCAGATGAGTTCAATCCTGTTATGGCCTTGATGGCATCCTTTATGATCTTAAAAGATTTCTTCAACCACATAAATTCATCATGCATCTGACTCAATACATACCAGACCCACTCATCCTCATCAAAGGATGGAAACCCTATAATTTGAATGAAATGTTTGTCTTGCAATCCCTTATACTCAAGTTTAAGACTATAAATCTCAACCCTCAGGGGATTCTTAAACAAATCTAGTAACTTTGAATCCCCAAACTCATCTATGCTAGCATGAATGTAAACCCTAATATCTTCTATGTGCAATACTCTATGTGGAACATTAGATAAAGAACCTAATAGATCGACCTCTATAGATTTGTGTGGATGCTTTTTAAATTTAAGTCAGGGGCTTTTAGTGATATCGACAACCAACGGAGTAGCCATATTCAGAAATTGTAGATTCAGAAAGCTTTACAGAGAATACCTTGTTTCACCGGTTAGGGTTTTTCCTTAGAAATCATGCAAAGTGATTTTGAAGTCACTTGAGTTTCCTTTTAACCTCCACACACCTACTTTTTGATGTAATAAATGCTTTTGCCCTAACTCTTCCAGATACCCTATTTCTTGATACAGTTTCTCATAGATTGCTCCACAATTTGCCACATCAACCTTTTTTCTTTCAAAATTTCCTTCAGAGGATCTATAATAGGCCATTCTACCTTCTCTGATCATGCCAAATTCAAGCACCCACTTACTGGTAGGGGGAATTAGATTTTCAGTGTAGTTCCCCCTGTGCCAGAGCTCCAATTTCAATTCCCAGAGGAATTATCAACACTGAATTTCAGTGCAGACCCATCACCATTATTCATTACACCTTTCTTCACCCATGTCTTGTTCATTTCATTCTGGATCTCATTCACATTTACTTTTCCCTTGCCTTTATCTTGTCTCTACATATTCTATTTTCTGTTTACTAGACCTTTTCTATCATCATTCCTACTTCTGTAGAATCTTGCAATATGACCGAATCTATTGCAATTAAAGCCCACAACATTTCTTTGCCCATTTACTTGATTTCCTCTTGATCTGCATTGATTAGCTATGTGTTCAAATCTATTGCATGCAAAACATTTGCCATTCAAAGAATTGACATTCCATCTATTGTTAGAGTTATTCATTATTCATTATCATACTTATGCATTCATTGGATCTATGACCATACCTTTTACAATTGAAACATTGACTGGAGAAGGATGGGCCACTTTGATTCACTCTACTTCTACACTAAGTAGCTCTATGACCAAATTTATTGCAATTGAAACAATTTCCATTGAAGGATGGATACCTTTAAGCATTAGGTTATCTAATCGGAGGTCTTCTAGGTATGTTTCTCTGAGTCCTTGATTCATAATTTATTTGACTAGATCCAGAGCTTTTGGTTTTCTCATATCCCAAACCATACTTATCATCTGCCTTCTTCTAACTATCAAGCAGCACCTCAAGTTTAGCTGAGCTTATCTTCAACTTTTCTTTGTATTCATTTGCAGCTTCTAGGTCATGTTTGAGAATGACAATTTGCCTTTCAAGTTGATCCTCATTATACATGGTTTCTTGTAGATCAGACTCTAGATGGCCAATTATTATGTCCAATCTACAGCACTCTTCTGGTCTTTCTTTCAAAGACTAATTTAGGTTTTCTTTAGTCTTCTTCCTTTCCTCTATTTCCTTGGTTAGCCTCATCACTCTGGATTCCATCTCATGTTTTAGTACAACAACTTATTTTGCCATCTTCTTGCATTCCTTTGTCTTCTCCTTCAAAGCCTCATCCATGTCATTGTCTTCATTCTAATTTGCTAACCACTGAAGTAGCTCCTTCCTCTTTTCCATAGATTTTCTCAGTTGTCCTTTTAAAGTCTGAATGAAATCCTCAGCATCTTTAAGGTTCTCTTTTAGTTCTTTGACTTCTACTCTGGGTTGATCAAGATCTTCTAAAGCAACTTGAAGTTGTTCATTGATGCCATCAGAATACCTAAATGAACCCATTGAAATACCTTCCCAGATCTTCCTCAAGCTATTAAACTTCTTCCAAGGAACCAGGCTCTAATACCCATTGTTGAAATTAAGGAACACTGAGAGAGGGGGTGAATCAATGTTCTGCAAAACTTATTATTATGTTCCTTTATAAATTTACCACATACATTCAAAATAAAGAACAAAAGAACAGCAACAACAAGATCATCACACATGAACACTAGGATTTTTATATGGAAACCCAGTTAAGGGAAAAACCATGGTGGGGGTTAACCCACAAGATTTTATACTATGTTAAAAGTATTACAAATGGGAAGGCACATGCCTTCAGGCACACTACCCAAAGCTCACTTCTCAAAGGAGGCTCACTACCTACAAGATCAATTACAAGAGTTCACTGAAATATTTGAACTGAAGAATAGCATCTAACAATGCAAGATTACAGTTTCGGTTAGGCTCAATATACTGAATTCACACACTTCATCTCTCACTTCCCTATTTCATTGTTCTACCATGATCCAAACCTTAGATCTCTTTGCTTTGCACTTGTTACTACCACGCTTCACACTTCACACATCATATTCACACATTCACACCACAAAATGCTTGAACCCATCGACTATATATATCTACAACATGAGATTTCATCAACTACAGTTGACCTCAAGAAAACTTACAAACATTTTTAGGATCATTGTTCTATCAACTGAATCCATGCACAAACATCAATGCGGACCAAAACTTGTGTATTCAAGTCACCAAACATGTCAGCCATTACCAATGGATCTCACAAATTACTCAACCAATAACTTCTCCTAATCCGCACAAGGATCAAACACCAAGTCGACATGTTCTTCACTGGACTGAACTGTCTAACCAAAACTTGATACTTAGATGCTTGTAACTTCCAATCCCTTCATCACCAGAGGCTAAAAATTTGGATTTAGGTAGCCCTAACATCCATTAACATTCCCTCTAATCTGAAACACAATATGATTACCTGTGGAGAAATGTGGACCAAAGTGTTGAACCTTGTCAAATGCTCTATTCCTGTCTATTCAGACTTAGACAAATCTGCACTCTGACTTCCGGTATGATCAAATGATGCAATGTGGATGTGTAAGATAGATTTAGTTGCCATAAATGACAATACTTGACAGCATGGTAGTATCTCTTTCCAACAATTATAGATTAAGATGCACATTAACAAAAAGATAATAACAACTTCCAAATGCAAACACAAAACTCACAACACAAGATATACGTGGGGAAAACCCTTTCAGTTATAAAACCCCACACTCCAAAGCTGCCCAATGTATTATTTAGGAATCAAGAAGATTAAAATATACTTGAAGAGAAATCTTTTACGGGAGTATATCCAACCAAACATCCAGGAGGTAACTTGACATCTATAAGATTCTTACACACAACCTCCATCTCTAGCTTCTGATATATATGAGATACAATTTAGTAAACCATTACCAGTAATTACAAAACCATGAGCCAAAACCACCCAAAAGTGGCACCCAAATTATCTCCAATCAAAGATGCCTTGTGATGTGCCAAAACACACACCAACACATGTAACTCTCCCCTTTACAACTCTTTTATGTTTCTAGCATGTTTTTACATTTCCCAAAAATAAGAGGTCCAACTTCTGGAGGTCATAACTTTTGATCTAGGTGTCTGATTGATGCATCGTTTGATGTGTCAAAAATCTCCTAAAGAGATCTATCACCCTATAACCCACTTTGTTAGTTACAACAATTTTTGAAGCATTTAGGGGCCTCTAAGTGCCTCAAAATTGAGTTCAAAACTTTTTCGACAGTTTTAAAAAATAAAAACTTTAATATCTCGCAATCCACGTATGTTCTTGAGTTAAAACTCACCTGAGATGTTTACTTAGCTGTTCCGCACCTTTTGGGAAAATTTCAGATTAATCCAAGGTCAAATATAAATTTACTAAAAATAGTAAGTCCCACTATTTTTAGCCCTTTT
Organism: Cunninghamia lanceolata; assembly: GCA_027924645.1. Lineage (NCBI taxonomy): Eukaryota > Viridiplantae > Streptophyta > Pinopsida > Cupressales > Cupressaceae > Cunninghamia > Cunninghamia lanceolata. The sequence continues at coordinate 19,942,570 of BSBN01000547.1, forward strand.
AGAAACTTTGAAAATTCTAGATTCTTCAAGATAAAGGGTATTCGAAAAGACTAAAACTAGGAAAAATAGTAAACATTCAAAGTTGCAAGGTTGAGACACTTTTCTTAATAGATGCAAAGGTTTCAAATTTAAATTTTATAATGAAGAAGAAGAAAATGAAAGGTTGGGTATGCTTACAATAGTCATTTCTCTATTTTAAAAGAATTACCGCCAACAAGAGTGGGCAACTAGGTGGGAAAACAATGGTTTAAATTTTAAAAACTTCCAAGACACTAGGATGTTGCATGGACATTAGCATGTCACATAGACATCTATGCATCATTCTTGCATCCTGAGGGGATTTTTAAGAATTTAACATGTGTTCCTAAAATAGAAGGAGAAATAAGAATGTGATATGGAAATTAGGCCAACCTTGGTGAGGGAAAGTAGGCCAAGATTAGGCTCAAGTGGACCTAGAAATGTGCTACAAGAGCAAACAGCAAAGCGGGTCCAAAAACAATGTTTGTGTGGGTATATAATTTTTGACATTACATTTTTCCCCACTTTAACAAGTCAGTGAAACTAAATGATAAGCTACACTAAAGTACAAAAATGAAATATTGAAAGCAATAGTAATCATGTAAATTATTCTAAAAAGTGTACTATAGAGAACAAAAAAATTCTCCAAGTACAAGGATGATGCCTCCAAACTGAGAACCTACAAAACTACCATGTTAGAAAACATATGATCTTGAAAGACTAAGATGTGTCAGTCTAAAGTCAAAGCAATAAATAGAGGAACTCAAAAATAATGAGAAGAATTATATGATAAGAAAATGGATTGGAAATAAATAAGAGTGAATATATTCCCCCTCATGTTTTCATTTGATAGTTTAAGATGAAAAACTAGGAAGGAGAATTCACCACTTTTGAGTTTCAAGAGAAAATTCATTGAAAACACCCTCCACAAGGTTATTTCATAAAATAACACCTCAACAAAAAACATATCACAACAAATAGGGTGGGGCCAAGATTCATATAAGAGAAATGACATGCAAATCTAAGCTTGTAGCGAAGTAATGGAAATATTCATCTAAGAGGTGCTATAGAAAATTTGAAAATTTACTATAAATAGTAAAAAAATCAGATTTACTATCTAATTGAATTGTCCAATTTAATAAATTTTGAGTATCCAAACCACTCAGAGAGTCAAAATATTGTCCAAACAAGACTTCTAGCTTCCCATATTGGACCAATTGATGTAGCGCATTGAGCAAGGTCTCGGCATGTAGGAGGTATGTAAAAATATTTAATTTTTGTGTCAATTTTTCTTAATTTTCATTTTGAAAAGGCCCCATGTCGTGCTAGGGTCTTGTTGGTGTATTAGTGTTCCTTAGGCACACTAGCATCCTTTAGGCATGGTAGAATATGTTGGGCATGGTAGTATCCTTTAGGCATGCTAGCATCTAAGGGCATAGGCATCCCTTAAAGACTTTAATTTTTTTTTAGTTTTTATCATTACCATTTGATTTTTTATGATATGGAATTAATGTAATCTTATTTTCATGTTTTGTAGTACCCACCTACTATGCAAGAGCATATTAGAGGGAGCATTCTTGCATTGATATGAGGCTGCCTCGATACATTTTCATAGGAGGATATTCTGTTTCTTTTTTGGGTGAGTGTATATTAGGTATACATGATGCCAAAGATGTGATTTCACAATTGCATGCTTATAAATTTGATGGAGAGGTGGGACCTAGATGCCTATATATTCCATATGCACACACATAAAATTGTCTGCTCATTCTTATCACTATGCAACCCCAATCAAAATATCATTAAACCACATTCTTTTAAAATTAATTGAATAAACACATGTTTAAATAGTTATTCAATCAAAATACCCTTTCCAATAGTGATTAAATAATATGTTTTATTAAATCACTATTCATTACAATTCATCCGTACCATCTCCTAGCATTAATTGAATAAATTTATTCATTTATTCAATTAATCAATCATTTTCCATAGTTAAACATTAGATAAATAATAATTTATCCAATATCCCTATCCTCATCCAAAAAATAAATAAATATTTTCATTTATTTAATCCCTATTTTGTGCACTTTTGATTAAGTTGACTAATCAACTTAATCACATGCTTGCACATTCCAAATCCTTGATCAACCCATTCAAACTCCTCACATCTTCCAAACATGTACAAAGGTATGGGCTTTTGTACAAGACCACATGGGTCTCTTACAAAGGCATAGGCAAGTCCTTTGTACAAAAGGTCCTTTTGTCCTCCTTCTATCCTCTCCATTCACTTTATTCAAGGCCATCCTCCACCATTGATCTCTCCTTGATCCAAGGACCATATTTATCCTCTAATCCTATCATACCACTTAGTGGCCTCTCATCAACCCAATCCTCTCAACAATCCTCAACCATTGATCTTCCAAATCAATCCTATCCATCTAATCCCTCCTCCAAAAATATACAAATTCAACATCAACCAAGCCATTTTCAAGCCTCCATTTTATGCAAAGTTATGCTATCATTTTGAGGAGCAATCATATCCAACATCAAGAAGAACATCCATACATAAAGGTTTACATTTGGGGTTAACTAGATAGCTTCATTTTGTATGCATGCATTCCTTTAGCTCAATCATGAGGTTTCATTAGTTAATGAATGAAATAAGCTAGTATCATTCTATCTTGTTTCTTATTCTCATTTTTTATATGTACACATTTTAGCATGCTTGGTGGGACCATTGGGCCTATTCTAATCATTTCTTTGGTGTTTCTAGCCTCTTTCTAGCTTGTAGGTCTTGGATGCATATTTCTGTGGAGGATGAGAACCTTCGTGACTTTTCTGAGCATCTTCATTCATGTTTGAGCACCTCTATAATCCTTGAGCATATCCGTATCAAACTAGGGCATTTCTATATTGACTTGGGTGTCCGACACCAAAATTTTTCAATCTTTCAACTTGGGCTTAAAAATCATGATTTTTGGGGTCTAACAAGTGATTTTTGTAGGATTTTATAATACTAGCATGTTTATCATGATCCTAACCCTTGATTTTGACCAATAATAGTTGTTTATGCAACCCAAAATCATGTTTTTTCAACCCTACTCATGGATGAGAATTTCTATAAAAGTGAAGCATTTCCATATGATGGATGCGTGCCTCTATATATGAGGGGTATAAGTCTCATTTTTACTACTTTTCCATCATCTAAAATTTGGGTTTTTGATAGGGATGACTTTTACAGGGGTATACTATGTCAAAATTTCTAAAAATCAAGTTTTAACCTTCACTTTTCATCAAAAATCACATATTTTTGGCTTATTTTCCTACTTTAGTGCCTTGTATCATACTCGAACATCTCTATATGTGGATGAGCACCTTTGTAACTAGTGAAAAAAATTTCTATTTATCTTGCAATTAAAACTTTATAACCTTTGAATTTGGTCATCTTATGCATGTGCCTAATTTCCTAACAATATTTTGTGTAGCTATCATTGGTCCAAGACAAGAAAATCCAACTATTATGCGGCTATATTTTGAAGCATGCTTATCCAATGACTTATTATTTTCAACTAATCTTTAGGCACATTTCAATTCTAAGGGGTTAATGAACTTTGTATGCTTTGTTTGGATCAAGTCATAAGTGTATGCTTTCTCCTTGTGCCATTTAGAAACCTTGGAGATCAAAATATTTGGCTTGATGGGTATACGCACAAAGATGAGGGACCAAAAAGTCACCACATGGACTTTTTGGTCCCATACATTCAATAACATGAGCATGTTATAATGCACTCACAATTTAGGCTCAGTATTATTTGGCTTGATGGGTATATGCACAAAGTGTTGGAATTAGACTAGACAACTAAGAGGGGGGTGAATCAATTGTCACACAATTTGAACTTTTTCTGCTTTTAACCTTCTTTATTATCTTACTAGCAGATTAGTGATGTAAACAATAAAGCATAGATCAACAACATAAGAGCATAAACATAATCAACACACTTGACACCAAGATTTGAAATGGAAACCTGGTTAAGGGAAAAACCACGGTGAGGGTTAACCCACAAAGATTTGTATCATGTTAAAAGTACTTTAGAAAAATAGAACACACATGCCTTCAAGCACATTGCCTAGAGCTCACTACTCAAAAGAGGAGGCTCACTACCTACAAAATTAATTTAGAACAGAATGAATTAATTGAAAAATAGCATCTGCTTCATGCCTGGTTCAATTTCAATGAATGCTCAAATACTTCTACTTTTCCCCAAATTCTTCTTTACTAACTTCACACTCTATATTTCTCTCACTCCTTTTCTTCTCTGCTCTACTTTTGATCCTTTATTTAGATTTAATCTGTTTTGTACAAGGATGATGTTTGACAACTCTTCAACAAGTATTTATACACTTCATCCATCTTGGAATGATCAACAAGGTTGGCCAAACTTAATGTGGATCTTTACACTGTCAGCCAATCATAGTTGAGACTTGAATCTTCTTTTATTAACATGCCATGCTTCATAAAATGATCTTTAGATCATCTACAACATGCTAAGAACATCTGGTTAGCCAAGAATAGGAAGAACAATAGCAACTAAGAGGAAACCTTCAATCATGATCTCCTTTGTCAATGCGGACCACCAACACAATAGCCCCACAATTTAGAGACCACCACAAGCACAATTAAATCAACAGGAACAACCACACCTCTTCGCATTACTAGAATCACTCGCATCTTCACACTAAACCTCAAGAACACACACTGCCATAGCTGTCATACTAGAAATATTGCTTCTGGATCTCCAAACCATGAGCCACTCGAGTTGAAGGAACACACCAATATCCTAGACAAGTCTCTAGATCCATAGATCACAATATTCTCATACCGGACCAATCCGGACCAACCTCTTGCCACACTATCATCACAAAACAACTGTAGAAACCTGTTCTACTTAGAGGGACATAATTTCACCAAATTTTCATGTGGACCTCTCAAATCTCAACTGGAGAAACAATAGACAACCCTATACAAACCCTTTAATCTGCAAACTTTGATCTTCACCTTACTGGAAATAATGATCATTCCTCTACATTGTCTTCATTGTTTATGACAGAAGGATATGTTGACATCAATGACAACACATCAGGCACATATTTGCAACACAAAGATGAGGGACCAAAAAGTCACCACATGGACCTTTTGGTCCCATACATTCAATAACGTGAGCACGTTATAACGCACTCGCATTTTAGGCTTGGTATTATTTGGCTTGATGGGTATATGCACAAAGATGAGGGACCAAAAATTCACCACATGGACTTTTTGGTCCCATACATTCAATAACGTGAGCACATTATAACGTGCTTGCATTATGGATCGGTATTACCGAGCCTAAAATGCAAGCGCATTATAACATGCTCATGTTTTTCTTTTGTAAAGTCAAAATAAAAAGGCCACAAACAATAACCTATAGCTCATTTGGAGATTTCAGCCGCAAGTTTCATCTTTAATAGTGCGAGCGTGTTATAAGAAGAAGGCAATCAACAATTTCTAAGTGCAATAAACAATTTCACCATGCCACCTCACCAATCCCACTCCTGAGGACATTTTGAACAAAGCGTAGAGGGTGTAGCAGCTTAACAAGGTAGGGTTTGATTTTTTTTGTGAATTGAGAAGAAATTTTTAGTCTTTTAATGTTTTGATTGGATTTTTATGTTGAATTTTTAGTCAATGAGCCACCACAAAACCCTAATCCAACAGAGGAGGCTCAAAACAACATCCAAAACCCTCAAAACCCCCCACCTTCATGTCCTCACCATGAAAGAGACACACAAGAAAACTATTTAGGGAAAATTGAAGAAAACAAAAAACATCTTGAAACCCTAATTGAAACATTTAATAGTCCAAATACAAGCATCGATCATAGAAGAGCCCTTGCCAAGTCATTAGAGGTCATTGTTTCTCATATTGAATCGATGACAAACCAAATCACTGAATGGAATGACTATAGGGAGAGGAGTCGACAATGCTGATAAATTGTCTTACAAATAAGTTAAGGACAAAAAAATTATAAAATCTCAATTATGTTAACATTTTATCAATCCTAAAACTAGCCAAACACTAGAAGAGACTTGCAAATGGTTCCCAATTTATTGGTGTGTAGCGAAGATATATCCCAAAACTTTTTGGATAGATGGTACATGGTCTTTGATGAGTGTCCTTGTAATAAAAATGAGGTGCTGAAATATTTCTTGAGGAAACTCTATTGTGAGTTCATCCTCAAGGAGATTCCTAATTACTTAAACATTCAAGAGTTCCAAGGTAGAGGTGGTGGTTCTACCCAAGAGAGACAAGGGGGCACACCAAGACCAAAACCATGTACCTAGGCCCCTCATGAGGCTAGCACATATCTCACTCCCTTTAGCTTTGAAGGAGAGACTTGAGGTAGAGACATTGCATTCATTGAGTTCTCCACCTAGTCTTTATCATAGCATGGTGATGATCTTACCCAGACTGATGAGGGTGAGAGTAGTAGGCATCGTTTGTCCCCACATCTTTGCAGTCCATGTGGGAACTTGTACGATTATGGGACCTAGGACTCTCGCCAGGATACTACAATGCAAGGGTAGCAACCAGTGATGGACACATGCATATTGGATAATATTGTTCTCACAGATGACCTCTTACAACATATGTTTAGTATTGACTCCTAGGTAATTTTTTACAAGGTTCATCTTGATTTAATATATTTGTATTTGAAATTTCTAATTAATTATATGAATATCTATATTATAATTCAAAATTAATGTATGTAATTGTCTACACTATGAAAATCCAGGATCAAAGTATTCATCCTACATCTGTTAATTGTCCAATGAAAGGTTATGAGAGGAGGTCGAGTCAACATGTATGTAATTTATCACATGATCATAAATATAGTACATATATCAATGGTAATCTTATTTAGTGACAATTTGATAATGAAGAGGAAGCTTCACCACCACCACCACAATTTCCTTGGTACCCTGGACATAGAAGTACTTTCACTTAGGTAAATTTTACCATTTGTAATCATTATGCATTTAAATAATGTTATGTATCTATTTTGGTCAAATAACCTTGAACTCTATTTTTAGATGTTGAATATGGAGACTCTTCATCTTCATCAGTTGGCAGAGGTGGGCATTGCCATATCTATTTTGTCTACAAATACTTTGACCGAGGTATGAGCGAGTAACATGTAAATGTCATTTTATATTTATTTTTTTATCTCATATCATTTAATGTACATAAATGATATTCATGTTTACTCAATTTTGCTTCTTAATGCTTCTCACAGGAGGTCACAACTCCAACCCATCCAACTACAGATGAAGAGAGATAAAAATGATTGAGAGGGATCATCAGCTAGTGGTAAGTGATTGATTACATATGTCATGTTATATATTTCATTTTTTCTATATTAATGTGGATATTGTTTGATTTTATTAACAGGTAGAGCTTTAAAAATCTTTGTCGAGGAGGTCTAGTCAACAAAAGAAAGAGAGGATGAGTCACTAATTGTCTCTCCATCTTCACAGCCAAGCAAGGGTCATCAATTATTTGATAGCAATTCATAGGAAATTTTATTTTGGGACATTTTTTTGTATGCTTAGATGAGTTTGTATACATACTTTTGTGTGTTACTGATGTATATCTTTGTATATGCTTGTATGGCTTTGTTTGTACATGCCTATATGGCTTTATATGTAGACTATATGTTATGTTCATGACATTATGTATATGATAGTTTACATTAAATATAATATGATGATCAATTATGGTTATAGAAATTTGGTTTTACATGTGCCAATTTCATTTACTTAAAAGTTTATAAATCCTTTTTAAAAAATCCATTTTGTGCATATCTTGCAATCATTGCATTCCATGAGACTGTGCATTTATTTGAGGCATCATGTCAAATAGTTCACATGCCTTGTCTATGCTTCCACACCTTGCATACATGTATACAAGGGCAGCTACAAATACAACATGTGACAAAATTTCTATATCCTTTATGTTTGATGGTTGTCCACACCCTATTCCGAAGATCCTATTTTGGCATAGGCAAGAAGGATGTTTGATAATGTTGTGGAATTTGGTTTTACATGTACCAATTGCATTTTCTTGAAAGTTTCTAAAGCTGTTTTGAAAAAATCCATTTTGGGCATATCTTGCAATCATTGCATTCCATGGGACAACATTTCTTTGAGGCATCATGTCAAATAGTTCATGTGCCCTGTCTATGTGTTCACACTTTGCATACATCTCTCCTAGGGTAGTTGCAACTTTAACATATGTCAAAATTCCCATATCCTTTATGCTTCAATGGATGTCCATACCCTAGTTTGAAGATCCCATTTGGGCATAAAATAGGAGGATCCTAGCTAAGGTTGTGCAATTTGGATTTACACCCACTAATTACATTTTCTTGAAAGTTTCCAAAGCCTTATCAAAAAAATCATTTTGTGCATATCTTGCAATCATTGTATTCCATGAGATAACATTTCCTTGAGGCATCATTGCATTCCATGAGTGAGAGAGATAGAGAGAGAGACTCATTTTGACATGCAACCCTAAACCACTAAACCTAAAATAATGCATGTAAACCCTAAACTTGAGCAACCCTAAAACTCTAAACCCTAAATAATTCCCCTAAACCCTAAACCCAAGCAATCCTAAACCTCTATCTCCCTATATCTAGCATCCCTCTACCTCTCAATCTCTCTCCCTATGTCTCTAGCCATGTACTTCACTCTCTATCTCCCTATCTCTCCCCTTGGTCTCCTCTATATCTCCCTATTGGTCCTCTCTCTCTCAACCCTAAACCATAAACCTCTAAACCTTAACCCCTAAACCATAAACCCTAAACCCTAATAATGCCCCTAAACCCAAAAACCCCTAAACTCCAAACCCCTAAACCCTAAACCCAAGCAAACCTAAACCTCTATCTCCCTATCTCTATCATCCCTCTACCTCACAAAATCTCTCCCTATGTCTCTGGACATGTCCCTCACTCTTTATCTCCCTATCTCTCCCCTCTATCTCCTCTATCTCTCCCAATCTCTATCAATCCCCTCTCTTTATCTCTCTCACTAAACCCTAAAGCCTAAACCTGAGCAACCCTAAACCCCAAAAACCTAAATAATTTCCCTAAACCCCAACCCCTAAACTCACAAACCCTAAATAATGGTCCTAAACCCTAACCGCTAACCTCTCTCTCTCTCTCAACCCCTAAACCCTAAATAATTCCTCTAAACCCTAACCCCTAAACCTTGATCTCCCTATCTCTATCATCTTTATACCTCTCAATCTCTCTCCCTATCTACCTATCTCTTTCCTCTCTCTCCCATATCATTCCTCTATCTCCCTATATCTTCCTTCTATCTCTCCCTGTCCCTTATCAATGAAGGAAATGGAAACAAGAAAACTAGGACATGCAAAGAGGGATGAGGATATAAATTGGGAGGATGAAATGGAAACAATATAAAATGAAAGTTAATTGGATGGGAAGAATGATGAAAGGAGAGGTGGAAAATAGTAAAATAGGGAACAATTGATAGGATCTAAAGGGAAATTGGAAAGGAAAAGGAAAATTAGGAAAGATAGGAAAAGGAAAACTAGGAGGTAGAGAGAGAGAGGAGGTAAGTAGAGAGTGAGAGAGAGGGTAAGAGGTAAAGAGGTGAGAGAGAGAGAGGGTAGGAGGTAGAGTGGTGAGAGAGAGAGAGAGAGGGTAGGAGGTAGAGAGGTGAGAGAGAGTTAGAGGGTAGGAGGTAGAGAGGGGAGGGAAGTAGAGAGTGAGAGAAAGGGTAGGAGGTAGAGAGGGGAGAGAAGTAGAGAGTTAGAGAGAGAGGGGAGGAGGTAGAGAGGGGAGGGAAGTAGAGAGTGAGAGAGAAGGTAGGAGGTAAAGAGGTGAGATAGAGAGAAGGGGAGGGAGAGACCTAAAGAGGGGAGGGAGAAAGAGAATAATAGAGAGAGAGAAGGATTGATAGAGTTCAACAGAGAGAGAGAGAAGGTAAGGGTAAGATTTTGTTTCACAATAACGTGAGCACATTATAGTGTACTCATGTTATTGTTTTCTTTGGTAATTTCCAAGCCTTTGGCATGGATTTTCCTTGGGCTTCCAACCCAAAGGATTGGACTGAGTTTTGAATGTCCAAAGACATGTTTTTGCAGATTGTAAAAAAAATTACATAATCTAGAGCATGCTCCCCATTAGGTTTGCACTTGTTTCAATGACAAGTCAAAAAATACCATGATAAACTTAAGCTCTCTTAGCTTTCTAACCATATTTTTTTTTCATTTTTTGAGAATGTTAAGGTTTTCATCTTTAATTTATTTTGTTAGTGTATCTATTTTTTGTCAAAAACCAGTGTGTGGTATTTTTCACTTTTTTTAAACCATTCATGGAAATTTCAAATAAATTACATTTTTAGAAACTAGACTCCATTCTACATGTATTAAAAAAAAGGATTTTTTATTAGTTTTCAAAAAATTTAGACGGGAGTACGCTCAATTTTCCATTTTTCAAGATGTGTTCCCTTTGAAAATTAGTAAAAAAATCAATTATTCATGAAAAAATTATCAGAAAAATTGGGGATAAACAACATGGTGTTAGCTAATTTCTCACTGAAGCAATTTTTGAAATACTAAAAAAAAGTTAACAATTTAGGTGGGCCATACTAGACAATATTTTATGTTTTCTGAAAAAAATAGGACCAATTTGTGTGGTCCCTCTTTTTGAACCCCTTAATCTCAACCATTTTTTTTAAATAGTAGTTTATAAACTAGATTCGTAGCACTACGACTCTTGTTTTTGTTGCATCTTCAATTTTTGAGTGTAACTATCTTCAATTTCTCATCCAACTTTAGTCTTTTCTAATTTCAGAAAAAAAAAATGGCATCTTTAAGACCCCCTTTTGGTCCCCCATCTTTGTGCACTTACCCTGATCAATCTTTTTATCATTATTAATCCCAAGAACCTAGTGTGTGTATGCTCTCCCTTCACATTGAAAGGTGATCCTAGGGATCAAAAGCATCTATGCTTCTTCCCTCTAACATTCCTATCTTGGACTTCATCACCAAGGGGACAACCTGAACCAACATGTTTTGGCGGGGTATACAAAACTGGGAGAGAATCAAAGACTCTCCCATTGGGGGACATTTGTCATTTTTGGCTAATCTCGCAAGAACGTTTTACCTTGCAAAGTGAAGGAGGAGAGTAAGTTATCCTATGGTACCATTCCTTAGACATATCCCTCATCACATAGGCTTTGGGCCCATGTACCTTACATATATCAGGGACATCCTTAGAATTCTTCTACATCCTAGTATAAGACCATTCAACCATCTTCCTTGTGGTGCATCATAATCCATTTATGCCTAAGAAGTTACTCACACTGTACTTTCATAGTGGGGAGATAGAACACACTTTGGGAAAGTATTTGGCCTCCAAGGTAAGGGGTACATAGGTGGTACATGACCATGCATTCCATATCTATCCATCAGTTGATAAATAGTATATTATGGGCCCACAAGGATTGATACTCCCACTTGACTAATCTAGGGTGCTATTGTGCTAGGTGTGTCTTCATCATTGAAACCCTATACTCTGTAAATCCAAAATCCAAAATCCTTTGCAAACTTGTGCATGTCATGTGAAATTTATTATTTTCAATTGCCCAAGATCAAGCATCCATCAACGTAGCCATCTAATCCCATTTATCCATCTTCATCCAAATCCAAATTTTCCCCCTTATCTTAATCATCCAATCCAATCCAAATTCCTCCCAATTATCTCCTAATCATCCTAATTACCCTATCCACATCATCCCAATCTATCTTAATCCAATCCTTAATCCATTATGATATGTTCTTAAATGTCTTCTTCTATGACTCTTTCCTATTCTTGGTTGTTCTTAAATGTCTTGATGGGAATAGTCTTGAATTGTTGTGAGACAGTTATAGAGCTTCTTGTTTTCCTTAAAGAGCTAGGTGGGACTTCTGGAGCAGCTGCTGGCCCACTTTCTATCCTTTCTTTTGAAGGTTGCTTAGCTCTTCTATTCATCTCCTCAATCCTTTCTCTATTCTTTCTCAATGCTTCTTTTGTTATCCCAATGCTTTCTACATACATCTCTACTTGCTTCAGTACTTTTCTTTTTGTTTCTGGCTGACTAAGTTCCATATGCAACTTCATACTAAGTTCCTTATAAGTTCCAAACCTTTCCATAGAGGTGTCTTTAGGTTTTCTCAGAATATGCTGAGCATACATGTCCATAACTCTTTCATCCACCTCATAAACCATTGGCATTATCCATATTGTTCTTGGTTCTATAGCTTCCATCAAACATTGATCTATGTCGACCATAAAAAAATCTCATTCTCATACTTTTCTACAACTGAATTAAGGATTCTCTCCCTTGCATGCATCAAACTCTGAAAGTTTTTGAAATACCCCCAAATTGTAGTCTTTTGAGTAATTGAATCTCCAAGGCTATATAAATGATCTCTTAAATGGATTGCCACAGGCCTATCATTTGTCCAGTACAGACTTTGCACTCCAGGCACTTCATTAATAAAATTAAAAAATAGGCATATGACAAAAAAACCATATTTGAAAGAATTTTTCTTGACCCTTTTGATTTTGCTCAGATTCTCTATTAGATGATTCTGTAGTAATTCACACAAATCATATCAACATTCTCCTTTAACATCTTATAAGCTGCATATATTGCAGTCCTAGAAACTAAATTCTCCCTGTTGGAGTGATAGATCTTATAGCCAATGATCATAGAAGAAAATTTGACATCTGGTTCTATGATGTTATTTATTGTCATTGCTCTTTTGTCATACTTTGCTCAGGTTGCATTAGTAACAGTTTGATTCTTCATAGCTTTCAAAGCAGGTAATCCACCAATTGCATTCAACCCAGTCACAATTCTGATAACATCTTTAGTGATCTTAAATGGTTTTAGTAGCCAAATAAATTCATCGTGCATCCAGCTCAACACATACTGAACCCATTTGCTTTCATCAAAAGATAGAAATTCAATCATTTGCAGAAAATGTTTTCTTTCAAGGGCTTCAAATTCGGGTTTCAGTTGGTAATTGTCATCTTTTAGATGGCTCTTAAACAACTCTAGTAGTTTTAGATTCCCAAATTCTTCTATATTGCAATGAATGTATTCCCTAATGTCTTCAACATGTAAAACCCCATATGGAACACTAGAAAAAGCACCTAGCAACTCGACTTCAACAGATTTGTAAGGATGCTTCTTAAATTTGGGACAGAGCCTTTCAGTGATATCGACAACTAAAGGTGTAGTCATTTGTAGAGATTGAGAATTCAAGAGGTTTCACAGAAAATAGAAATAGCTTGTTCCGTAGATTAGGGTTTTGCTTGGAGATCCTCTTTACACTTCAATTCTTGAGAATTCTCAGCTCTGAACTTGTTCACTTTTCCTCTTCTTGCTTTCTCCTGATGCAAAGTGGTCTAAGTGAGGAATGAATGACCTTTTTATGCTCCACAACACCTAATTTGTCTTTGTAATAAATGCTTTGCCCTAATACATTCGATTACTCTATTTGTTGAACAGTTTCTCATAAATAACTCTGTAATTTGCCATATCTACCTCTTTTCTTCTAGAAATCCTTCCAAATGATCTGAGATAATCCAAGATCTCTTTTCTCAGTGTGCCAAATTTAGGCACTTACTAGCTGGGGGAATTTGATTCACAATGTTTCTCCCCCTGAGCCAAGGCTCCCAAATCAATTCCTAAAGGAATTTTCAGCATTAGATTCTGGTGTGGATCCATTACTGTCATTCATAATTGTTTTCTTGACCCATGTTTTGTTTATTTCATTTTGAGTCTCATTCGGATCATATTTTCCTTTGCCTTTGTCTTATCTCTGCTCATCCAATTTTCTATTTACCAAACCTCTTCTTCCATTGTTTCTATTTCTACAGAATCTTGCAATATGACCAGATTTATTACAATTAAAGCACAAAACATTTCCTTTCTTATAAACTTGATTTCCTCTTGATCTACACTGATTATCCATGTGTCCAAACCCATTGCAAGAAAAATAGTAACCATTGAAGGAATTGCCAATTCCTCTATTGTTAGCATTATTCATTATCATACTTCTGCATTCATTTGATCTATGACCATACCCCTTACACTTGAAGCAATGACTAGAGAAGGATGGATCATTTTGATTTGCTCTGCTTCTGCATTAAGTAGCTCTATGATCAAATTTATTGCAATTGAAATAATTTCCATTGAAAGATGGATATCTTTGAGCTTTAGGCTGTCTTACCGGAGGTTTTCTAGTTCTATTTCTCTCATTCCTAGGTTGAACATTTCTCTATCTAGATCTAGATCTTTCACCTTTCTCATATCCAAGACCATGCTTGTCATCAGCCTTTTTCTGTCCTTCGAATAGTGCGTCAAGTTTTGTTGAGCTTATCTTGAACTTCTCCTTATATTCATTTGCAACTTCTAGGTCATGTCTAAGAATGACAATTTGCCTTTCAAGCTCTCTCTCATTGTCTCTACTTTCTTGTAGATTAGACTCTAGATGGCCAGCTATTCTATCCAATTTGCAACATTCTTCAGTTCTTTCTTTAGTTTTTGATTTAGATCTTCTTCAATTTTCTTTCTATCTTCATTTTCTTTGGTTTGCCTCATTACCCCAAATTCCATTTCAATTTTCAGAACAACAACTTCTTTTGACAGCTTCTCACATTCCTTTGTCTTGTCTTCCAAAACTTCATTCATGCCATTTTCTTTAGGTAAATTAGATAGCTGCAGAAGTAGCTCCTTTTTCCTTTGTAGAGATTTCTTTAATTTATCTTTTAACATTTCAATGGCATCATCAGCATCTTTAAGTTCACCTCTCAGATTACTATTTTTTGTTTTAGACTGAACAAGCTCTTCTAGGGCCAACTGAAGTTGATCTTTGAGTGAACCCATTTAAAAACTTCTTCCAAGATCTTTTCCTCAAGTTGTTAGGCTTCTCAAAGGAACCTCGCTCTGATACTAATTGTTGGAAATAGGACAAACAACTAAGAGGGGTGGTGAATCAGTTGTCTCAAAACTTTAGAACTTATTGCAGTTAATTCTTTCTTTTACAACTTAATAACAATTCAACAACTTAACCATGAAAGTAGCAATCATAAGTGTAAGAGTAGAAACATAAAAACACACTTAACACTAAGATTTTGACGTGGAAACCCAGTTAAGGGAAAAACCACGGTGGGGGTTAACCCACAAAAATTAATACCATGTTAAAAGTATTTTTACAAATGGGAATGCACATACATTCAGTCTCATTGCCCAGAGCTCACTGCTCAAATGGAGGCTCACTGCCTATAGAAAGATTGCAAGAGAATAGCATAGATTTTGAACTGATAAAAAGAATCTACCCATGCAAGAATTTTAGTTCTGGTTAAGTGTAAAAATTGATCTTACACATTTCATCTTTGCTTTGCTCTTCTTACTGTTTTGCCTTCATTTGCACCTTAGATTTCTACTCTTCTCACATTTACACCTTATTCGCACACACAAAATCATGCAATTCCATCGGCTATATATATTCACAACATGATCTACAATCATTTTACCAGTCGGCTTCAAGAACATTTATAACTTTGTTGAGTACTCTATTCTGTCAGCTATATCCATACATAATATGAGATTCGGACCAAAACTTGCACTTGCAAATCATCAATCATGTTGGCTACTATCATTGATCATCACCAATTACCCAATAAATGACTTCTATACATCCAGAATTAAGATCATTCACAAGGTCGGCCTATTCTTCTTCTGTCTATTCTGTCAAACTGAAACTCGATACTCAGAAGCTAATAAATTTTGAGTCCTTCATCACCGGAGAACAAAACTCTAGATTTAGAGTGTCTTGACAATGCTTACAACTACCTTAGATCTACAATAAACCATGCCTTTCCACCGGAGAGATCCAGACCAAGATACCAGACCCTATCACCTGCTTTGTTCCTGACTGCCTAGACTTAGACAAATTCTGATTCTAATTTCTAGTGAAAACAAATTGTGTTATGCGGATGATTGGGATGATCTTAGTTGCCATGAATGACAACACCTATCAATGCGAAGCAGTGTCTCTTGCCAACAATCTCCCCCTTTGGCATTGATGGCAACACTTAGTGAAAATGACTAAGTGTCAGAATAACTCCTCCTTTGCTTGTGCTGCATACTGTTGTTCATACTTCTTTCCATTGCTCCCCCTTTGTTGGATTCCTCATTTTTCACTACTCTTCACTCCCCCTTTGACATCAATGGCAAAGGGTGGGGTCCGCAAGCTAAAATTCTCCAAAAATTCTGTGTATAATGCCGCATATGTACAAGTAATCATTAAGTTCTATTCACATGAACTTGGAGAATGTCTGCAGAACTATTTTTCAATTGCACAAGTTTAGACGCCCAATTTCCTTTCATTCCATCCAAAATTGAGATGTGTCCACTCAGCAAAAATGCATATGCTTTTGCCTTTGTCAAATCCAGAGGATTACTTGTCTGAAGTGTAGTCTGAGCTTCTAATAGGGCATTAAACATGGCTTCTAACTTGGGGGCAATAAATCCCCAGAGCTCACACATTCTCTTCATAATGTTAATTTTTATTTAACAAGCCTCTTTATCTCATCTGTCAAGTTGATTACTTGACATTCTTGACTTATAGGCAAAATTGTTAGAGGATTAAACTTTTGAGAAAGATTTGACAATTTCTATTCTTTCTCCTTTATCTTTTTCTCAATATCCTCATTAACTTTGGGCCATGACAAACATAATTTGTACATATCACTTCCATCATTTAGAACATTTTAAATACTCTTTATGCTAATACCAAGCATTGTTTTATCATTTCCTATCAGGTTCTTTATTTCACAAAATTTCTTATCCAAGAATTATTTCTAAACTTTTGCCTCCACAGACTTCTCAAAGGACTCAAAATGAGTATTTACAGAACTTACAAGATTTTTCAGATGTCCAGAGGAGGAATCAGATGGACTCTTCTAGTAGGAAGGCATTAACTTTTCCAAAATCTTGGTTGCAAGCCCCAATAACTCATTGTCCTCCATGTGGAACTTTAACATCTTTTCTCTAGCCATTACTTGAGTGAATGATGTTATTTTCATCAATTGAATTGGAGAGAGAGCATCTGGATTGGCTAGACCTTGGAGTAGTTCAGGCTCATCAAGCTTAATCATCTCTTTTTCAAGAAGACTTTTTACTGCATCTGCAGTGTCTCTTGCAACATTTTCTGAACCATCCTTTTGTTTATCAAATTTCTCAGTATCTGCTTTAGGTGCTTCAACATTTGCACCATCTTCTTCTATTTTATCTTTCTTTCCTTTTTCTTCCTCTTTCTCTACTTTACCTTTTTCTATATTATCTCCAGAAGGAATCTTCTCCATGTCTTCACCACTTGTAGTCTGATCAGGAGGGATTTGTGTAGTGGCAACCTCATCTTCTTTTCCAAATTGATTAGGTGGAGTAGTAATATCTCTTATAGCATCTACTTTATTTATCATCTCTATGTCTTTCTAATTTGTTTGCTCTTTAGGATTAGAAGAGTCATCAAATTTGGTTTGTTACTCACTGATGTTTACTTCCAGTATCTAGAATTGATGAATCAATTCCATCATTTGTCTCCTCATAGGTTTTCTCCAGATGATCTAATTAACACCTTGGTCATAAATTCCCTTGTTAATCTCTTCTTCTGGTGCTTCTAGTTCTGGAACTAGAGGATTGTCTTCTTCATCTTGTTTGTCTGAAATAATATAATATTTATCCTTGTCTAAGGCCTTTCTCAAAATTTCCTCTGTTTCTTTTGCAATTTCCTCAGTTCCACCAAGCATTAGCTTGTTCATTTGGACCTTGCTTCTAAATTTTTCCTTAACTTCTCTAAGGATTTTATCTGCTTCTTTTCTAGTCATTACAGGACACAAAGTGGAGAGGACATACTCTCTGAGTTCTAAATCTTTAGCCTTAGTTGCTTCTTTCCTCATTTCCAGTATTTTCCTTAAACTTTTAGGAAGCTCTTGTAAAATTTCTAATAGGAATCTATTGAATTTATTCAAATACAAGATGGTGGTATCTTCTAAAATTTTCTTATTTGCTTGATCAAAATTGTCATAGTAAACTCTGATAGGCTTCAAATTTCCATGAACAGTGATTTTTTTACAATTTCATCAATAGTCATAGCGACCTTACCAGTTACTTGCTTTTAACTAGCCTTATTTCTCCCGAAAGGCTGGTTCTCAGAGGCCTTTGAAGTCTTGGCTTTCTTTGATCTTATCTCTTTAACTTCATCTATTTTTGTTTCCTCATCATCTTTTGTGCTTTTGAAGGCTCTTGTGGCCTTGGTTTTCTTCCTCTTTCCTCCTTCACTAGATGGTGTAGCTTCCGATGTCTTGATGGGAATAGTCTTGAATTGTTGTGAGACAGTTACAGAGCTTCTTGTTTTCCTTAAAGAGCTAGGTGGAACTTCTAGAGCAGCTGTTGGCCCACTTTTTGTCCTTTCTTTTGAAGCTTGCTCAGCTCTTCTATTCATCTCCTCAATCCTTTCTCTATTCTTTCTCACTACTTCTTTTGTAATCCCAATGCTTTCTGCATACATCTCTACTTGCTTCAGTACTTTTCTTTTGTTTCTGGCTGACTAAGTTCCATATGCAACTTCATATTTAGTTCCTTATAAGTTCCAAACCTTTCCACAAAGGTGTCTTTAGGTTTACTCAAAAGTTGTTGAGCATGCATGTCCAAAACTCTTTCATCCACCTCATAACCCATTGGCATTATCCATACTATTCTTGGTTCTACAGCTTCCATCAGACATTGATCTGTGTTGATCATAAAACATATCTCATTCTCATACTTTTCTACAACTGAATTAGGGATTCTCTCCCTTGCATGCATCAAACTCTAAAAGTTTTTGAAATAACCCCAAATTGCAGTCTTTTGAGTACTTGAATCTCCAAGGCTATATAAATGATCTCTTATCTTGTTTGCCACAAGCCTGTCATTTGTCCAATGCACACTTTGCACTCTAGGTACTTCATTCATAAAATAGAAAAATAGGCATATGACCAAAGAACCATATTTGAAAGAATTTTTTTTGTCCCATTTGATTTTTCTCAAATTCTCTATTAGCTGATTCTGTAGTAATTCACATAGATCGTAGTCAACATTCTCCTTAAACATCTTATAAGATGCATATATTGCAGCCCTGGAAACTAAATTCTCCTTGCCGGACTGATAGATCTTATAGCCAATGATCATAGAAGCAAATTTGGCATCCATTTCTATGATGTTACTTATTGGCATTGCTCTTTTGTCATACTTTGCTCCAGTTGCATCAGTAATAGTTTGATTCTTCATAGCTTTCAAAGCAGGTAATCCACTAGTTGCATTCATCCCAGTCACAATTTTGATAACATCTTTAGTGATCTTAAATGGTTTTAGTAGCCAAATAAATTAATTATGCATCTGGCTCAACACATACTGAACCCATTCACTTTCATCAAAAGATGGAAATTCAATCATTTGCAGAAAATGTTTTCTTTCAAGGGCTTCAAATTCAGGTTTTAGTTGGTAATTGTCATCTTTTAGATGGCTCTTAAACAACTCCAGTAGTTTCAAATTCCCAAATTCTTCCATATTGCAACGAATGTATGCCCTAATGTCTTCAACATGTAAAATCCCATATGGAACACTAAAAAAAGCACCTAGCGGCTCGACTTCAACAAATTTGTAAGGATGCTTCTTAAATTTAGGACAGGACCTTTCAGTGATATTGACAACTAAAGGTGTAGTCATTTGTAGAGATTGAGAATTCAAGAGGTTTCACAGAAAATAGAAATAGATTGTTCTATGTTTTTCTTGGAGATCCTCTTCGCGCTTCAATTCTTGAGAATTCTCAACTCTAAACTCGTTCACTTTCCTCTTCTTTCTTTCTTCTGATGCAAAGTGATCAAGGTGAGGAATGAATGACCTTTTTATGCTCTGTAGCACCTAATTTGTCTTTGTAATAAATGCTCTACCCTAATATATCTGGTTACTCTGTTTGTTGAATAGTTTCTCATAAATAACTTCGTAATTTGCCATATCCACTCTTTTCTTCTGGAAATCCTTCCAAATGATCTGAGACAATCCAAGATCTCTTTTCTCACTATGCCAGATTTAGGCACTTACTAGCTAGGGGAATTTGATTCGCAATGTTGCTCCCCCTGAGCCAAGGCTCCCAAATCAATTCTTGAAGGAATTTTTAGCACCAGATTCTAGTACGGATCCATTACTGTCATTCATAATTGTTTTCTTGACCCATGTTTTATTTATTTCATTTTGAGTCTCATTCGCATCAATTTTTTCTTTGCCTTTGTCTTGTCTCTACTCATCCAGTTTTTTGTTTACCGGACCTCTTCTTCCATTGTTCCTATTTCTACATAATCTTGCAATATGACCAGATTTATTACAATTAAAGAACACAACATTTCCTTTCTTATAAACTGGATTTCCTCTTGATCTACACTGATTAGCCATGTGTCCAAAATGGCAAGTAAAACAGTAACCATTGAAGGAATTGCCAATTTCTGTATTGTTAGAATTATTCATTATCATACTTTTGCATTCATTTGATCTATGAGCATACCTCTTACACTTGAAGCAATGACTGAAGAAGGATGGATCATTTTGATTTGTTCTGGTTCTGCATTGAGTAGCTCTATGACCAAATTTATTGCAATTGAAACAATTTCCATTGAAAGATGGATATCTTTGAGCATTAGGCTGTCTTACCAGAGGTTTTCTAGTTCTATTTCTCTCATTCCTAGGTTGAAAATTTCTCTATCCAGATCCAGAGGTTTCACCTTTCTCATATCCAAGACCATGCTTGTCATCAGCCTTTTTCTGTCCTTCAAGCAGTGCTTCAAGTTTTGCTAAGCTTATCTTGAACTTCTCCTTATATTCATTTGCAACTTCTAGGTCATGTCTAAGAATGACAATTTGCCTTTCAAGTTCTCTCTCATTGTCTCTACTTTCTTGTAGATTAGACTCTAGATGGCCATCTATTCTATCTAATTTGCAACATTCTTCAGTTCTTTCTTTTAGTTTTTGATTTAGATCTTCTTCAATTTTATTTCTATCTTCATTTTCTTTGGTTTGCCTCATTACCCCAGATTCCATTTTAATTTATAGAACAACTTCTTTTAACAGCTTCTCACATTCCTTTGTCTTTTCTTCCAAAGCTTCATTCATGTCATTTTCTTTAGGTAAACTAGATAGCTACAGAAGTAGCTCCTTTTTCCTTTGCAAAGATTTCTTTAATTTATCTTTTAACATTTCAATGGCATCATTAGCATCTTTAAGTTCACCTCTCAGATTGCTAATTTCTGTTTTAGACTGAACAAGCTCTTCTAGGGCCAACTGAAGTTGATCTTTGAGTGAACCCATTTAAAAACTTCTTCCAAGATCTTTTCCTCAAGTTGTTAGGCTTCTCAAAGGAACCTTGCTTTGATACCAATTGTTGGAAATAGGACAGACAACTGAGAGGGGGGTGAATCATTTGTCTCAAAACTTTAGAACTTATTGTAGATAATTCTTTCTTTTACCACTTAATAATAATTCAATAACTTAACCATGAAAGTAGCAATCATAAGTGTAAGAGAAGAAACACAAAAACACACTTGACACCAAGATTTTGATGTGGAAACCCAGTTAAGGGAAAAAACACGATGGGGGTTAACCCACAAAAATTAATACCCTGTTAAAATTATTTTTACAAATGGGAATGCACATGCATTCGGGCTCACTGCTCAAATGGAGGCTCATTGCCTACAAAAAGATTGCAAGAGAATAACACAGATTTTAAACTGATAAAAAGCATCTACCCATGCAAGAATTTCAATTCCAGTTAAGTGCAAAAATTGATCTTATAGATTTCAACTTTGCTCTGCTCTTCTTACTATTTTGCCTTCATTTGCACCTTAGATTTATGCTCTTCTCACATTTACACCTTATTTGCACACACAAAATCATCCAATTCCATTGGCTATATATATTCACAACATGATATACAATCATTTTACCAGTCAGCTTCAAGAACATTTAGAACTTTGTTGAGTACTTTGCTTTGTCAGCTATATCCATACATAATATGAGATGCAGACCAAAAGTTGCACTTGCAAATCATCAATCATGTCGGCTACCATCACTGATCATCACCAATTTCCCAATAAAAAACTTCTATACATCCGGAATTAAGATCATTCACAAGGTCAGCCTATTCTTCTTATGTTTGTTCTATCAAACTGAAACCTGATACTTAGAAGCTAATAACTTTTGAGTCCTTCATCACTGGAGAACAAAACTCTAGATTTAGAGTGTCTTGATAATGCTTACAACTACCTTAGATCCATAGAAAACCATGCCTTTCCATTGGAGAGATCCAGACCAAGATACTGGACCCTATCACCTGCTCTGTTCCTGATTGCCCAGACTTAGACAAATTCTTAAAATTGTGTTATGTAGATGATTGGGATGATCTTAGTTGCCATCAATGACAACATATATCAATGCGAAGCAGTGTCTCTTGCCAACATAGAGGACATAGCTCCCTACCCCTTTGATAAAAGCTTGGTTATGATACCTTTTCCTACCAATTTCAAAGTACCCAAATTTCACAAATATAGGGGAAAAGGTTATCCTCATGACCATATTAGAGAATTTAGTGCTGAATGTTTAGAAGTTTCTCGCAATGATACATATCTAATGCAACTCTTTCCATGTAGCTTAGGAGGTCAACCCATGGAATGGTTCTCGTGTCTACCTCCTAGAATTCATACATTTAATGAACTAGTAGAAAAATTTGTAGCTCACTTCTCCTATAACATTGAACACGATATAACAATGTTAGATCTTTTCAACAATAAACAAAAGAGTGGAGAATCCTTCACTACTTTCTTGCAAAGATGGAGATATCTTGCAAGTAAATGTCCATATCACATCCCTGAAAAATAAATGATAGAAATGTTTGTCCACAATTTAAACACAAAATTAAGCTATCAACTTCAAATCCAATGTTCCACTTCTTTTAGTAAGGTTATTGAGATAGGATTACTCATAGAAAAAGTAGTGATATCCAAAGGATAAATTAAGATCTATAAGGATGTTACTAGTTCAAACAACAACACTGACAAATCTAGGTTTTGGACCAAGAATAAGAACATTGTGAATGATGGGGTTGTATATGCCAAACATGTTAAACCAACACAACCCATCTTAGATTTATCAAGTCCATAAAACAATGCTTCTTCAAACAAACCAACCAATAATGAACCTAAACCAACAAACTTCAATCCTCCTCGCAGAAGATTTACACCATTGGGAGAATCCATTGAATCTTCCTTAAGGAAACTTATTGCAAATAATCTCATAAAGCTTCCTATAGCAAGAGACTATGAACCCAAATTTAAACCCTCATGGTGGAAAGATTCTAATTATTGTGAATTTCATAGAAGCAAAGGTCACAAAAAAAATGATTGTCAAAGATTAAAAAACACAATTCAAGACTTAATAGATAAAGGAGATATATTGATTGATGATCATAAATCTAATGAAGAAAATGTGGAATTTAAGAATCCACTTCCTAACTATGAGAAAGGAAGTTCCTCAAAAACAAGCAATAACAGTGGTAATAATAATGCTAATTACATGAAAGTATCTTATGAGTACACCGTTAATCACATATATGAATGTGACTCACATATCAATGTGATTACCATTAACAACAAGCCTAATTGTAATATTACTACCCGTCAAGGAAAGATTACTCTTCAAGGGGTTTCACCCAAACCATCTTCCATAATAAATCAATACAATGTCTTAGACCAACTCAAAAAGACACCCATACACATATCCATATTAGATCTTTTGCATCTTTCGCCATCTCACAAAGCTATCTTAGAAAAGGCTTTATTGGAAACTACCGTACCCACAAATCTAGACCAAGAACAGTTTCAAGCCATGGTGGGACATTTCACCATGCCTCATTTCCTATCTTTCAATGAAAAAGATGATATGGCTATTAACCAACCACATAATGCATCTCTCCACATTGAGGTACTTATTCACAAGCATAGAATCAAACGAGTCCTTATAGATGGAGAAGCTAGTCTAAATACATGTACCTTAAAATTAATCCTTTCATTGGGGTTTTCTAAAAATGTTGTAGATACGAAGAAGAAAATCACTTTCAAAGCATATGATAAAGAGGAAAGAGCCTCTAAAGGAACTATTGTCTTACCCATAAGAATTGGACCAGTTGAAAAAGATGTGGTTTGTCAAGTCCTTGACATGGAGTTAGCCTATAATATTCTCCTTGGACACCCTTGGATTCATTCAATGAAATCCATACCATCTACTTATCATCAATGCATAAAATTTTCATACAATAATCAAGAGATTACAATCCAAGGTGATCCCGATCCCTTTCAATATTGCAATACCATAAAACCTAAACTTGACGTCATCATACCCACTAATTGTGCAGCCTCATCATCTACATCCCATGTTGATATAATCTCATTGGCCTCTACATCCAAATCTACTGAAATTAAAGTCAAGCTCAAGGACAAAGGTGTTGGAGAGTATTCTATTGAACAATTCTTTTGTATCACATAATTACCCCTTTCACCCAAATCCTATGGCAAACCATCCATGTCCAGACAACAGTCATTAAAGCATCTTGAAGGCCCTTTTATCAAATGGGGTAATATATTAGAAGAAAGTGAAGAGAAAGACATCCTCCAATGGTTATAAAAGGAAGAAGAAAGTGAACTCAAGTCACAAGAACAAAAACCACAATTACCAACTGAACAATATGGCACGAGTTTCACTATTATGTAGAGAATGGGATATGATGGTCACAATCCCATAGGCTTAAGAAAAGAAGTAATTATTGAACACATACAACCTTCTTCATTATCTACCTAAGACACTAAAGGACTAGGTTATAAAGGAGATGTCATAGAAAAGGCTACTATAAATCTAGTGGAGCAAATCCATAAATTCCAAGAGGGAAGTGAAACAGATTCTAATGAATGGGAATGGGAAAGTCTTTCTGAGCTATCTTATGAAGATAAACATCTTGATGTAGTTCAATCATATAGCTCCAACAATACATACCATTAGGGACAAAGTTTGAGGTCGAGACCAATGGAGTTAGATTCATAGAATATCAAGAGTGATTCCCATGAGGAAGGTTAGATATCCCACATCATAGATAATCTTAAGGAGAGTAGCTTTTTGGACCTTGGAGATACCACCATAAACCTATAGAACGTTTTTGTCCTAACCATTATTGCCCTTGATCCAGACCAACCAAATGATCCTCTTCCACTAATACATCCTAAACTTATAGATTGGGAACAACAAGAGGCCCCTAAACTTGATACCTTTCACAATGATGATGCTATTATCGATTATCTGGGTCTTAGGGATCATCTATCTCCAAGAGATCATAAGGAAAGTTTCACTATAGAACTTAATAATGTAGCTTATTTTGGAGAGAGTGTCAAGCCTTTTAGTTGCAAAAATATAACAATAAAATGGATCTAATAGTGAAAACTACTCTACGGTAGTATTAGATCATGAAAAAAATAAAATAAAGGATGTATTTGATGGTAAAAACCTCTCCTAAGCACCAAAGGATGAAACACTTGACACTCTCCCCAACCCTATACATTAGGAGAGGTCTCCAATCTTAGTAGAACCAATAGAACTAGTAGACATTGGTATAGAAGATAGCCCAAAGATAATTCATCTAGCAACATCTTTATTAGAACAAGAAAAGAAAGAATTCATCAAATTCTTTAAAAATAGACAGATTAATTTTGCTTGGTCCTATGTAGATATGCCTGGCCTTGATCTAGATATCATCATGCATCATTTATCAATAGATTCAAGAGTTAAACTAGTGAAACAAAAATTAAGAAAGATGCATTAGCATATAACACTTTTAGTCAAAGAAGAGTTGAAGAAATTGTTGGATGTAGGTTTTATCAAATCAATTGATTATCTTGAATGGATCTCCAACATTGTTCCTATTTCTAAACCAGACAAGAGAATTAGACATTGTACAAATTTTAGAGATTTGAATAAAGTATGCCCCAAGGATGATTTTCCTTTACCCAATATAGACATCATTGTAGATTTGACAACAGGACATACTATGTTATCTCTAATGGATGAATTTTTTGGGTATAATCAAATCAAAATAGCACCAGAATATCAACACAAAAATACCTTTACATGTCTGTGGGGTACATATTGTTGGAATGTGATGCCATTGGGGTTGAAACATGCAAGAGCTACCTATCATAGAGCAATGACCACCATTTTCCATGATATGATGCACACTATTATGGAAGATTATGTGAATCACATTCTAGGAAAATCACTCACACGAGAATAACATATGCATGTATTAGACAAGATTTTTTAGTGACTGGAGAAATTCAATGTTCATTTGAATCCAAAGAAGTGTGTGTTTAGAGTCATATCCGACAAGCTTTTAGGATACATAGTTTCGGCAAATGGAATTGAGGTGGATCTTGCAAAGGTGAAATCTATAATGGAAATGCCACCTCCTAAAACTATTAATTAATTGAGATGATTACAAGGAGAGTTACAGTCTATCCATTAGTCTATCTCACAGTTAGTTGACAAAAGTCATCGCTTCACTCATCTTCTTCACAAGAGTGTTCCTTTCAGATGGGATGAGATGTGTGAATAGACTTTTCAACTCTTGAAAGAATATTTGATGAACCCACCAATATTGATTCCATTGAAAAGTTGGTATTTAAGTCCTAATTGGCAACCCCTGTTGAACTCTCTCCACACCTCCCCTCATTAAACCTATTTCTTCTCATCCTTCTCCTTTTTCTGACATGGCCTTCCCTATACCCTCTTCCTCTTTTCACCACCCTTCCATCCCTCCCCTTCCACTCCTCTTCCTCTTTTGCATCTCTCCACTTTCTCCATTGTGTTTGTGTCATTGGCTTTCTTTTATGTTCATGGGCGTAGATCCTCATGGTACATAGTCTTTGGACTAACCTAATCTTTCCTTCTCGGTTTCTTTACTTTCTTAATCTTTGTGGCTAGGTCTTTCATCCTATTTTTTATGATTTTATTTAGGACTTTCCTTTGCTTTCTCCATTTATTGCCTTGTTTATATTATGTGATTCCCATTGTCTTTCTTCCTACTTTTTTGGCTTCATTTTTTGTTCATAGTGTTGTCCTTTCCTATGGATTTTCTTTAATTTCTTTTATTTATTATATATATTGACTTACTTTCTTTTTGTTTTACTTTATAAATATCACAGTTAATATTTTTGTTCTACTTTCTAGGTTTTGCTTGTTTAGGACGTTAAGCACTTTCAATTTGATTTACTTTTGTTTCTTACACATTTACTTGTTATTAATTTTTTTGGTCTTACTTTCGTGTTTCTTTCACTTCACCTTTTTGGGCTATTTATTATGTGTTTTGATTTATTATATTTTTTGATTTATTATATATTGCATGATATATTACATATTTACTTGTTGTGTGTGATTTATTATATTTTTTGATTTATTATATATTCCATGATTTATAATATTTTTTGTGATTTGTTTTTGTTTATAAATATTATAGTTAACATCTTTGTTCTACTTTCTAGGTTTGCTTGTTTACTACACTTGGGGGACATTATGCTCTTTTAATTTGATTTACTTTTGTTTCTTTCACATTTACTTGTTATTTATTTATTTTGTCTTACTTTCATGTTTCTTTCGCTTAACCTTATTGGGCTATTTTTTATGTGTTTTGATTTATTATATAGTGCATGATATATTACATATATTGCTTTATTTAGATTTATTATATATATTACTTTATTTAGATTTATTATATATTGCATGAAATACTACATATTTAGCTTTAATATATATTAAATATTGCATGATATAGTACATACATTGCTTTATTTAGATTTATTATATTTTTTGATTTATTATATATTGCATGAT
The DNA here is from genome assembly GCA_027924645.1 of Cunninghamia lanceolata. Lineage (NCBI taxonomy): Eukaryota > Viridiplantae > Streptophyta > Pinopsida > Cupressales > Cupressaceae > Cunninghamia > Cunninghamia lanceolata. The sequence continues at coordinate 19,970,731 of BSBN01000547.1, forward strand.
ATATTACATATCTACGTTATTTACACTGTTACATATTATAACATAATACTATATATTCATGTCCTCCTAACTTTGTTCCTTTGTTTTACATTTTATATTTTTATCTCTTTGGTCTTTAATTTATGAGGTGGATTCCATTCAACCTTGTCAACCCTTTATTGGCATTTTGTTGATATATTCTTTTTGATACTTACTTAAACCTTTATTATTATATTTATTTCCTCTCTTTCATTTTGATCTGCTTTTGTTTCATGCATATTAACTTGTTATTATTTTTGTTTTATACTCTTGCTTCTTTCGTAATAAGTTTTTGGACTAATTACTAATGTGTATTGTTTTTTACATAATTTGATTTATTATATATTGTATGATATATTATATATATTAGTTTACTTATATTTTTACATATTATAACATAATACTATATTTTTGCTCTCCTAACTTTGTTCCTTGGTGTTATATTTTATATTTTTATTAAGGAGGTGAAATTTCATTTAACCTCTTCAACCCTAATCCCTCTCTCTTCCCTTTTTATAAGGCAAATTTTTGTAATCCTACTCATTTGTATCCTCTTCCTAATGATGAATCACTGAGTGTGATCTGAAACATTGAGACAAAAACACACACGGTGAAATCCAAAAGCAATTATTTCTTAAATTATGTGGACTATGGAAAGTTCATGCCTAATATTGATGCCACCAATCCAAGGCAAACCATTGTTGTTTTATATTTTAGCTACAACAACCTCTCTAGGAGCTCTACTGGCATAGCAGGATTATGAAGGAAAAAAATGAGCTATATGTTACATCAGTCAGACCTTAGTAGGCTATGAGCTACAGTATACACCTATTGAGTGAGCATGTCTTGTTGTAGTCTTTGCATCTCAAAAGCTAAGATATTATATGCTAACTCATTCAATCAAGTTAGTAGCCAAAATAGATCCATTGAAATATTTACTTAGTAAGGAAAATCTGACAGGCAAATTGGCAAAGTGGGTCATGATCTTAAGCAAATTTGACATTGGCTTGTGGATAGAAAAGCAATAAAAGGACAAGTAATTGTAGATTAGCTAGTAGATGCACCACTTAATGATGAAAATCCATTAAGTTTTGAATTTCCAGATAAATCCATCTTTTATATAACAACTCAAACATGGAAGATTTATTTTGATGGCACACAACATGGTTAGGGAGTAGGAATTTTTTTGGTTACACCACAAGGAGATACCATACCAAAATCAAATAGAATATTATTCCCTTGCACCAACAACATGGCAAAATATGAAGCATTGGTCATCTCAAGATGGTTGTAGAGTGGAAAGTTCAAGAGTTGCATGTTTATGGAGATTCACAACTAGTCATCAATCAAGTAAATGATTATTATCAGACTAAGGATGATAAGTTAATACCTTACAAGCACATGGTAGATGACTTTAAAGAGTACTTTGTCATGATTTCATTTGAACAAATACCTAGACTGGATAATAAAGCTACAAATGCCATGTCAACTATTTCATCACTCCTAGATATAACATAAAATTAGTCGCATTATGAGTTCTTAGTGGAGAAATTATCTAATTTTATGTATGATAATACTGAAACATGGATTATATGTCAAATAGTAGGATCTAATTCCCCTTTGTATGGAAACATTTATACCTACCTAAAAGAAAACACATTACCACTAACCCTATCAAATAATCCATGTAGAACCTTTACCTGTCAAGTCAATTGTTATACCATAGTTGCCAATACCCTTTATCAACAAGGTCTTGATGGTACTCTCCTTAGGTGTCTAGAGCGTGAGGAATATCAAACTGCCTTAAAGGAAGTTCATGAAGGTATTTGTGGAATGCACTTTAATGTTCCCACCTTAGCAAAGAAACTTATGCGTATGGGATATTACTAGCCAATTGTGGAAATAGATTCTTATCATTTTGTCAAAAAGTGCAAGAAATATTAACAGATCCATGGAAATATCATACATGCACCGACACAAGAAATACAAGCCTTGACTACTCCTTGGCCTTTTTGTCAATGGGGACTCAACCTTGTGAGCAATATTCATCCCTCTTTATCCAATGGCCACAAATTCATAATAACTGCCACTAAGTATTTCACTAAGTGGATTGAAGTCATACTTTTAATCAATATCACAAGCAAGAAAATTGCCACATTTATCTTGAACTATATCATTTGTCATTATCAAATTTCTTTATCGATTATTACTAATAATGGAAGACCTTTCAAAAATCAGGACGTCCAAGAGCTTTGTGACAACTTTAATATCCAATACCATTTCTCCACACCATACTTGTTGCAAGTATGTGCCTAATTAGTGTTGTCATTGATGTCAACATATCTATGTTGTCATTGGTGTCAATTGTGCCCTTATTTTGTTACTTGATTATAGATGTTGAGGATATTGAGAAAATTAGCTCATCTAGTAAAAATAGTGAATTGCAGTAGAAACAATACATTACATGTAGAAGAACAATCCAGAAGAATACTCTGCATTTCCTGTAGAATAAATACCTTTGCCTATGGATTAGAAGTTATTTAGAAGCCTATCTGAAAATGTTATATTCCAAGGTTGAGCCTTCAGATTGAAGATTTGAGTAAGTTATGTTCACCAGTATGGAAACTACTTTTTCTATATGTTTGGTGGTGATAGGGAGAAAGTGTTTTGCTTCGCGTTCCTCCACATTAAAGCATTTTGGTTTGCGGTTCTTGAATCAAGTCTTTGATGATGTTAAGTGCCTTCAACTACAATAGTTCGTGATTTGGTGGTCTGCAAGCTATCTTTTACTTATGACAGTGGCTATTAGTGTTGTTCTTGTGCTCTGGTTTGAAGAATCTTCTTGACAAAGTTGTTAGAGATTGTGTGATTGTTCCTAGTGATTACAATGTTCTTGTGGATGTCTCTTGATCATGTTCCTACCTTTAGATTGGTCGGCAAAGAGAAAATTGGATCGTGAATGAAGAATTTTCTTGGCAGACCTAGTGCTATCATTAGTCTTGGTTGACCTGGTTGAATTCATCATTTGCGGAGATGCATCAAAGATTGTAGAAGCATTTCTTGGCATGGATGATCTTTTTTGACTCCTAGCTAAGGCGTGGCATGATCCCCATACATTCTTACATCTTTTCCTTAGCTAAATTTGTATTAGGTCCAGACCTATTTTATGTATGTTTGTAATGCTGACCTTGGAGATTGATCCAACAATTGATGAATGTAATGTCGACTTTGATGTACATTCTAAGGTTGATGAATTGTATAAAAGTGTATAATGAAGTTGATAAAGAGTGTGTGTGTTGCGAATATGAAGAGATAGGTGCAAGAGTGTGAAAGAGAAGAGAAGAGGAGTCATATTGTTCTTCAATGGAACTGAACCCTGGCATGGAGTAGATGCTATTCAATTAGTTCACCATCTTGGCAGTGAGCCACCCTTCGGTAGTGAGTCATTCTTTGTAGTGAGCATTTTGGGTAGTGATCCCTATAGGCAATGAGCCTCTATTTTTTGGTATTGCTATAACTTATATATTTTTGTGGGCTAACACCCACTGTGGTTTTTCCCTTTTAGGGTTTTCCACATAAAAATTTGGTGTCTACTATGTTGAATGTGTGATTGTGATTAAGTTAATGGTTGATTTAATTATGAATAATTAAGTTGTTGATGGTTTGATATGCATGTGAAGCTAAGTTTTTGTGACAACTGATTCACCCCCCTCTTAGTTGTCCAGTGTATTTCAACAATTGGTATCAGAGCAAGGTTCCTCTAAAGAAAGTCTAACAGTTTGAGGAAGATCCAGGATATCTTACAAGAAGGAATCTCTATAGTTTGATGGGACAAACTATGCTCTTTGGAAGGTATGAATGAAAATCCATCTTCTTTGTCTTGGTTATAAAGTATGGAAGGCTGCACAAACACAATATACCATGCTTCAAAATGGTTTGATGACTAACGATGAAATCAAAGTGAAGGATGCTTTGTTAAGTTCCTTAAGTGACTCAGTGTTGACAAAAGTTATAGACCTTGAATCTACAAATGAGATATGGGTGAAGCTAAAAAATTTGTATGAAGGAGATGATTATGTAAGAGAAGCTAAGCCATAGAGCCTGCAAGTGAAATATGAGGGTTTTACGATGAATGAAGATGAAAATATAATAGCCTTTATGCAAAGAATTGATGAACTTGTCACTAGAATAAAGGGTATGGGAGGAACTCTCACTGATAAGGAAGTTGTGATGAAAATTCTCATATCACTACCAAAGTCATATAGTCACAAGGTAGCTGCTATTGAAGAATTAGTGACTGTGAAAACTATTGACAGAGATCAATTACTTAGAATATTACAACCTTTGAGATGAGAGAATTTAGTGATACACTGCCAAAAGTTGAATCAGCTTTTAAAGCCAATAATTCAGAAAAGATCTCCAGAGCTGAGAAATACAAAGTGGATAATAACTTTGATGAGCTTGAAGATAACTTTGTTGATAGGCTACAAAGAGGCTCTAGTAAGTTCAAACGTAAATTACCTTTCAAATGTTTCTCTTGTGGTAAAGTAGGTCATTATGCTTCTAGATGTCCTGAAAGAATTGAAAGAAATAAGAACAAATATGAGAGCAGGCCTAGAGTTCCAAAGAAAATGCTACTATGTCAAAGATTTTGATAATGAAGGTGTGACTGATGATGAATCTAATGATGCTAGTACTGGTGCAAATGAATTCTTGTTTATTTCTATCAAAGAAGATCATGTGTCTACTAATTCTGCTAGCTGTGTGAAGGAAGAAAAACCAGTGGAAGAAAGTGCTTTGGTGGTTCAGGTTGAGAAAGATAAGGATGAATGGATCATTGATAGTGGATGCTCACATCACATGACCAGTGACAAAATTAAGTTTGTAAGTTTGGATCTAAGTATGATAGGGGACTAGTTAGGTTTGGAGATAATGCAACTAGTAAGATTTGTGGAAAAGGATCTATTTCATTTGATGGTAAGCATAATACTGACAATGTTCTATATGTGAAGGGTTTGAAGCATAATCTTTTGAGTGTTGGTCAGATGTGTGACAAAGGATATGATCTGAGATTCAAAGACAATGGGTGCAAGATCATGGAAAGCTCCGGAACTATGATTACTACCAATAAGAAGACAAAAGGTAACATCTATCAATTAAGAGGAACTAATGACTATTGTTTACTAGCCCAAGTAGATGAAAGTTGGCTATGGCATAGAAGGATGTTGCAAGTATGTGCCTAATCGATGTTGTCCTTGATGTCAACATATCTTTGTTGCCATTGATGTCAACTATGCCTTTATTTTGATTACTTGCTTGAAGATGTTGAGGATATTGAGAAAATTAGATCATCCAATAAAAATAGTGAATTGCAATTAAAACAATGCAGAAGAATAGTCTAGAAGAATGCTCCATATTTTATGTAGGATGAAAATATTTACCTACAGATTGGAAGTTATTTAGAAGCCTATTTGAAGATGTTATATTCTGAGTTTGAGCCTTTGGCATGAAGATTTGAGTGAGTTGTGTTAACTAGAGTAAAACCTACTTTTTATGTCTATCTAGTTAAGATAGGAAGGAAGTATTTTGCTCTACATTTCTCTGCATTGAAGTATTTTGGTCTGTGTTTCTGGAATCAAGTCTACAATGATGATAGGAGCCTTCAAATGCAATGGTTTATGATTTGGTGGTCTACAAGCTATCTTTTGCTTATGACAGTGGTCGGTAGTGGTGTTCTTGTGCTTCAATTTGAATAATATTCTTGACAAAGTTGTTAGAGATTGTGCGGTTGTTCCTAGTGATTTCAATGTGCTTGTGGATGTCTCTTAATCATGTTCCTACATTTGGATTGGTCCACAAAGAGAAAATTCAATCATGAATGAAGATTGTTCTTGTAGACCCAGTGTTGTCATTAGTCTTGGCTGACTTGGTTGGATTCATCATTTGCATATAAGTATTGAAGATTATAGAAGCGTGGCGTGGCGTGGAAGATCATTTTTGAGTCCCAGTTAAGGCATGGCATGATTTACATACATTCTTACATCTTTTCCTTAGCCAAATTTGTATTTGGTCCAAACCTATTTTATGGATGTTTTTAATGTTGACCTTGGAGATTGATCCAATAGTTGATGAATGTAATGCTGACCTTGATGAACATTCCAAGGTTGATGAGTTGTATAAAAGTGTGTAATAAAGTTTTGAAAAAGGGTATATGTTGCGAATTTGAAGAGATAAGTGTGAAAGTTCGAAAGAGCAGAGTAGATGAGTCATTTGTGCTTCAATGGAAATGAACCCTAGCATGGAGTAGATATTATTCAATCAGTTCACCTTCTTTGGTAGTGAGCCATTTTTGTAGTGAGCATTTGGGTAGTGAGCCTTGTAGCCAATGAGCCTCTATTTTTTGGTATTGTCCTATAACATATATATTTTGTGGGCTAACACCCACTGTGGTTTTTCCCTTTTAGGGTTTTCCACATAAAAAATTTGGTGTCTCATATGTTGATTATGTTAATGTGTTTATCTTCTCATTTGATGTTTTCATGGTTATAAGCAATTGATAATTTGATGTTTATAATTGATTAAAGTTTTAGGATAATTGATTCACCCCCCCTCTCAATTGTTCGGTGTAGTTCAACAAAGGAAGTGTCATATAAACTTTGATAATTTGGTAAAGATAAGTCCAGACAAACTGTGAGAGATTTACCAAAACTTGTGAAACCCTCCAATGCAATTTGTAAGGAATGTCAGTTGTGAAAGCAAACAAGGACAAGTTTCAAGAGCAAAGAACAATTCTTTTCTAGTTTGTTGGATCTATTGCATACAAATCTCTGTGGTCCTATAAGGGTGAGAAGTCTACAAGGTGACAGGTACTTCATGTTGCTTATTGATGATTATTCTAGAATGACTTGGGTTATTTTTCTAAGAGATAAATCAGAATCCCTAGAGAAGTTCAAATCTTTCAAGGCAATGGTTGAGAATGAAATAGAGTTGAAGATCAAATGCTTGAGGTCTGATAGAGGAGATGAGTTCACATCAAATGAATTCAACATTTTCTATGAAGAACATGGGATAAAGAGACAGTTGTCTGCACCTAAAACTCCTTGGCAGAATGGAGTTGTGGAAAGGAAAAATAGGACAGATCAAGAGGCTACTAGGACTATGATAAAGGAAGTAGATCTACCAGAAGTATTTTGGAAAAAGGCTATTCATACTGCAGTCTACATCCAAAACAGAGTTCAAGTGAAAGGTAATGGTACTCAAACTCCTTATGAATTATGGTATGGAAAAATTCCTACAGTTAAATATTTCAAAGTCTTTGGTTGCAAGTGCTATATCAAGAGAGATGAAGATCTAGGAAAGTTTGATGCAAGGTGTGATGAAGGAATCTTCCTTGGATACTCTACCAAGAGTAAAGATTACCGATGCTATAATAAAAGACTCAAAAAGATTGTTGAGAGTGCAAATGTAAAGGTATATGAAGGCAAGGAAAGAATATCAGACCTAAGTTGTTATGAACCAGATGAACCTGTGACTATAGTAAATGAAGAGTGTAGACACCCAAATTTGTCCCAACTTTGTTCATGTCTAGCAACACCTAGTCAAAAACATCACTTAGAGATCATGTAGCATTTTGTCCTAAATCCCACTCTCAATCCCATTTATCCATTAGCTAATTAATTAAATAAATTTTATTTATTTAATTAATATCCCAACCATATCCTAATCCCACTTAGCCAATTAATTAAATAAATTTATTTATTTAATTAATTTCACATTCATAATCCCACTTTCCAATTAATTAAATAAATTTTATTTATTTAATTAATTTCCACATCATATCCTAATCCCACTATCCAATTAATTAAATAAATTTTATTTATTTAATTAATATTGAACTCATATCCCAACTAATTCAAATATTTTATTTGAATTAAGTTCTCATCATAAGCTGACTTTCCAATTAATTAAATAAATTTTATTTATTTAATTAATTTATCTTATCATTTAGCCGACATGTGTGCCTCTTTCATTTAAAAAAGATAAGTGGTACTACAGCCTTTTATTTAATATCTTTTATATGTAGTACTTTTTATGTACACAAGCACACATGAGCCCTATCCTCCTTGACACTTGTCAAATGACTACAACTCCCTTGAAGAGTGGGAATACCTAATCAATCCTAGCCATCCACATCAATCAATTAGCTTTTTAATCTCAACCATCCATTTGAACCAAGCCTTTCCTATAAATCAAACCCCTCACAAGCCATTAGCAATGCATTGAGCTTCAAGTAACATTATTCTGCCAAATTATCATTAGCATGCATTGATCCTCAAATATCCACATGCTGTTGAAATATCATTAGAGCCTTTGCATCCTTCAACTATCATCCTCATATCATCTTCATCTTAATGTTATGCTGCAGAAGTGAGCATCCAACATTCCTCCAACAATAATCCTTCAAAATCTTGCATGCTCATGCGAGGTGGAGAAGAGCAATGGAGATAAATCAAGCATAGTGTGGAGATTGGTTTGCATTTACATTTGTTATTTTGATTTTCATGTTGTCTTGTGCTTCATTGTGCATTGCTAGGGTTTTATCATTGTTGATTCTTCATTTATCCTATTTGCAATTTTACCCTAACTACATTTGGCAAGCCCGATGGGACTCACGTCCTTGATTCCTCTCTTTTTTGAGTTATTTTTATGAAGTTTAGATCTCTTGGAGTGCCAATCTTTCATTTTTGCAAGCTTTTGTAGCAAAAATTTGCATTTTTCTAACCCTAGTTTGCAAAGATTTGGCTAAAAATGTATGTAGATGATCTCTTAGCCCAAATCTAACCTCACCATTGCGTCCGGGATGCCATTTCCATAAACTTTGAGTACAAATTTGCCTAAATTTGATGAAAAATGGAGCGTTTGGTGAAGAAAACAACAACCAGACTGCAACAATGTGCTTTTGGTAATTCAGGTCGCTTCTGATCAAACAGCAGTCGCCTGGGCTAAATCAGCTCGCCTTTGGGCAAACAGCAGTCGCTTATGGTCAAATTTGGTCCGCTTTTGAACAAACAGTGCTCGCTTTTGAACAAAAAGAGACCGCATATGGTAAAATTGGTTGCTTATGGTTAACATTTGCATTCCGTCTCCTGAAACTCTCCAGATCGCTTTTGGGTTATTATGCATCACTTTTGGTCTTTTGTTGGTCACATATGAACTATTATTTGGCACTTTTATCCATTTTTGCATCACTTTTGAGCAAAAATTAGCCGCTTTCTGTATCTTTGCGTCGCTTCTACATTGAAATCGACCGCCTACAGTGTTTTGTGGATCGCTTTTGTAATAACAGTGGTCACCTCTAACCCTATGTGCATCGCTTATGAACTGAAAATAGCCACTTTTAATCTGATATGCATCACTTCTGAACTGACAGAGCTCGCCTTTGCAGAATAGGGTTTTTTTTGTTGCAACTGTCATTTTGCAGGTACAAGTCGCCTATAGGCTGAAATCGATTACTTAAGGGTTTATCCGGATCGCCTATAACCCTACAAGAGTCACATTTGGTGTTTTTGCATCACATTTAATATGCAAGGGCTTGCATGTTGCTAAAAGGAGATCGCTTATGATTAACAGTAAATTGCCTCTGCACTTTTCTTAACCGCCAAGGTTCACCCGTACCCCCTGCATGCCAAAGGAAGCTATTTTTTTCAAACTTGCATAACTTTCACATACGGTGGCCAAATCGCACAAACGAGGACTCATTGGAAAGATGGGAGGACAAGCTTCACAACTGTACCACTTTTATCAGGTGAATGTACTATTTTTCAGGCTTTTTTATCAGTCAAAGTTCAGCTTCATTGCAAACTTCATTTGAGCATAACTTGAGCAATTTTGATCGTTTTTCAGTGAAACATTTTTTCAAATTGCTTAGAATCTCCTAAACTTTCTGTTTAGGTAATCTATTTGTCTGTATTAGATTATTTTCATTAGATTTTATCAGATTTCATCTTTTCCATGTAATCATCTTCTTTGCAAGTTTACTTGTTTCTTTTTGGAATTGGTGACTTGTAAGGGCATCTAAGGAGCTGGAGCAGCATTGACATCAACATCTATAGCAAATTGGAAAGCGATTGTATCAGGTGCACTCATTCTAATCTTTCATCTCTTAATCTTGTTTGATCACACATTTGGACTTTGGGACTAAAACAAACATTGTTTGCTATCACACTATTGAAAAAATTGGGCTAAACGAACAAGTGTCTTTCATCACATTTGAATTTGGATCTAAAATGAACAAGTGCTTGAACTGTTTGATCCCACATTGAACTTCTAAGGTTAATGAACCCCATGCGAGTGTAACCAAGTAAATGTGTATGCTCTCTCCTCGCGTCCCAACACGAACTTGGAGATCAAAAACATTTACTTGTGTTGCTTTTGTTTAGCCTTAGAGAGGCCTGCCTTGGTATCCACCCCAAGGGAATGACCTCAAGTGGTACTTTCATCCGGTCCGCTATAAAAATCAGAGGATAAGGCGAAAGCCAAGTCTAACCGGTATTAGCGCTCACCATACAGTGCTAACTCGAAAGGAGGTGTACCTGTGTGTATATTAAAACTCCTAGTAGGGTTAGTTAAAGTCTTAAGTGGCTTGCTGGATGCTCGTGGGGTGCCGGTCCCCCGGATTTTTATTAGAACCTCCTTGTGATAGTGGCCTTGCCTTAACTAGGATTTGTTGAAGTGTCTTCATGTGCTTGCTTAACCATCATCACATTATTCCAAACAACAACTTGCTTATGTGTCTTATGTGAGTGATTCATGTGTGTATATGCATAATCATTTGTTTGAACATTGCCAAATCAAGCTATAAACACCAAACACATAAACACATCAATCTAAACATTCATCCTAGTCAACACACATCATCTAAACATTCCACATCATCATCCAAATCCCTAAGCAAGCACTTGCTAAAAGGACTTAAGACAAACACTTGGTGACAACATGTCTACACTAGAGGACCTAGAAATCAAATTCCAAAGATTCCTCCAAAATCTTTATCAAGGATTACAACCCCTAAACCAAGACGCCATTGAAATATTACAATTCTTCATCCAAAAAGCTCAACCCCACGCAAGCCAATCACCTCAACTACAACACTCCATAGCCCAAGTCCAACACCTTTTAGCCACTAGTCAAGTTCGACAAGTACAACAATCCTTAGCCACTCCATACCAACCTAATCCACTTCATAGCCACATGTCATATCCATCCACTTCCTATCAACTTAATCCACCTATCCACCAAATCAATGCCACATCAACCTATGAACATCCACCTCAAGTTTATCCAATCCCTCATGCCACCGTTCCAATGCACTACCAAGCCCATCCACAAAGCAATCAAGTGATATTACAAGAATCATATCCAGATCCCAATGGCCCCTTGTACATAAATCAAAAAAGCCCAAGTTATCCTATGCAAGATCTAATAACCTTTGATAAGGGAGATACCAATCTAGAGTGGCCTCCACCATCCAATCACATGCCATCACATGAGCCAACTAAGCCTATCCCAAAACCACCATGTGATCCTATTCCTAGTCCATTGATCCCCTCCAAACCACCAAGCCCTTCATTACCTTCATCACCTTGTCATTCTAATTGTTCACCAAAGGATGCGGCTGAGAGAGTTTTACAAAGGATGCTTGAAGCAAAACTCATTGAACTTCCTAAAGTCAAACCATGTGAAGAAAGTCCATATGATGAACATGATTATTGTGCATACCATAGGACCAAAGGTCATAATACAAACCAATGCCCAATATTTCTCTCAATTATTTACAAGGTGTACCCACCTATAATGGGAAATCATGCCACATCACCCCCATCTAGTCTGAATCCTAATCCACCCAATCCAATTAGCTCTCAACCTAATCCTCGTCCTAATCCTAATCCAACGCCATCTACCATTATCATCCATCCATTATATTTCCCATCCACCCATACACTTGCAAAGGATGTGATCCATTGGCTACTAGCTAGGAATAGACTACCCCCATGTCAAACACCAATTCATGAGCCTACCAATGAACTTCCAAAGGTCATGTCCAATCCTATAATCTCATCATGTGGTTCACATATCCTTGAGCCTCTTCAAGAGCCTTCCATTAACATACCTAGCCCTTTAAGCCCATCATGTGACCTACAAGCCAACAAGTCTATTCAAGAGTCTTCAACCACAAGCCTAAGTCAAGAGCCATCATGCCTTCATGTTGATAACTATCAAGAGCCTATCAAGTCCACTCAAGAACCTTCCACTTCCATCCAAAGTCAAGAGGTATGTCAAGAGCATAATCTTAAACATGTGGAAATATTGAACCTTAATCTTAATCAAGATCAAAGCACCCCTAAGTTCCACCTATCCATGACCTACTTATGGGTTGCCCTCAAGCTATTAGCCATCACCATGACCTCATTCATGAGCAAATTTATCCCTTTTATAGCCCACTTAATCCTATTTTTGCTCATAGTTATGATCAAGGTTCTAGCTAAGATCATGAAAACCATGATGATCCATTTGGCAAAACTTTATCTATCTCATGATCAATATGATATCTATGATGAAGAACCTATTAAAAAGTACCTTGATCCTATCCATAATCCCATAACCATCCATGAGCGAGATATCCAAATTGCTCCTAGTCATCCGCCATCTAGCCCTATCCATAATGAGCAAACATCCACTTGTCATAATGAGACATGTGCCTCTCAAGAACACATAAGCATAGAAGATCAAACAAATAACTTGGATCTTAGTGAACAAAATGCTAATGATCCTCCCTCCACATCTACCATTGATCCCATTTCAAGTCCACCATCATGTCCTAGTGGTCTTACCACCTTCCTCCAAGAATGTTCTTCCTTAGGACAACAACAACCTTTGTCCTCCATTCATCTTCTCCATCTAATAAAGAACTCAAGTCTAGTTCCCAAAACACATCTAGTCCCATAGTCAATCGCATCCTCCAAAACATGAACTACAAAGACAAAGGTCTAGGCCTTTATAAACAAGGTATTTTGGAGCCAAACCATGTCAAGATTCCTTCATGCTCATATGGCTTTGAATACACACCCCAAGGTAAACAAGGCCAAGATGTTGGCAATCTCTTCATGCATCCTAAACCTATCACTTTCCATCACACCCCCCATCTACCCAAAACATATGTTGTCATTCTAACTCCATCATCCTATAAATGTCAAAAGCATGTGACCATACACCTTCCACCATCCACTTTGCCTCCACTTTTACTAACTCCAAATATCCCTCCATCCACCTTGCCACCATTACTTCCAACACCTAACATACCTATCATTCATAAGTATCCTTACAATCCTAATCATGGCCAACAAATGCACACATCGTTTAAGCATAAAGCTTCCAATCATTCCATCCACTCCACCCACCCCATGGGATTCCAAAATAAACATTTGGATGCCTTTATCTATCAAGTCAAAAATCCAACTAAAACTCCTAAGGACCCTCATGCCTTAGGCCATCAATGTGAAAAGTCTCTAAATCATCCATCTTCTAAGCAAAGTACATTCACAAAGCTATCCAAGCCCATACCTCCAAAAGTAAAGCCCAAAAGTAAAATGGTTTGGGTTCCTAAGCAAATAGCTAGCAAAGCGAATGAGGCATCCTCATCCACATCTCAAGAATCCCAATCACCTATATCCATCCAAGAGCCTACTTCCATCCAAAACTTCCATTCCATTCACAAATCCCACAAGAAAAACAAAATCATTAAAAATACTAAATCTATGTGGGTTCCTAAATCACTTCATCAACCATCTCGTAAGCAAACAACCCCATTACTTCCTACACCACCATCTCACCAAAAGCTTCAATGTTTATCACGGTGTGTGCAACCATTGGTCATGATTCCCTTCCACTCCACAGCACCTCCACATAACTACTTCTCCCCATCTTCCATCCATTATCGTACATATCTCCACCATGCTATCCCTATGGTCCATACTCTGGCATAAACTTTTCATCCATCTTCATTCTATAAGCCTATGTAAATCCACACCATAAGCCACTAGCCTACCCTACAATAATTCCACACCATAATCCACTATCTACCTAATCCATCTCCCATCCATGCAATCCCTTATCAACATCTATGAGCACACTTGACATGGTCCATGCGAAGACATCATCCATCTCTAAAGGGACACTACCAACCTTCATAGCACTAGCCACTTGAGTCCCTCCTATCCATTACCATGGTAAAAACCTAGCAAACAGGCGCCATGTGTAATTGTCATTCCATTAAAAAAAAAATCAAAATAGTAAAGAGAAATACCTTCGTCCAATGGTGAAAACCTGGTAAACAGGTGCCTTGGATAAGTGCCATGATGAAAACCTGGCAAACAGGCGTCATGTGTAGGTTGATCTTCTGTCACATACACTTGGGGGCACATTGTCTCATCCAACCTATCCATTTCCCAACTATCTATCTGATTATATCATACCAACCTATCTTATCCTATCTTGTCATCCTACCATCTTTAGCCATTACATAAACATGCCTATCTTATTGAATCCATTTATCCATCCTCCTGCCTTTTGATTTTGATGAAGACATAGGGGCAAAATGTTGAAACATGTTTGGATATTTCTTGGCATACCTTCTTTCCAAACCAAGTCCTATCCATTGACCATTTATCCATCCCATTCAAACCAATCCATCATGTCATCCCTTGGTCATGAACTTTGTCATGTAAAATCCTAAGCATTACCACCTAGAATGGGGCAAGTTTTTCCTATGCAACATAGCCTTTGGAGATCACATCCTAGCTCCCTTATGATCCATCCACTATGGCGTATCCTTATCACGAGCTTTACATCTATCATGAGCTTTCTACTATAGCCTACCTATCCATTTTTCATGAGGTATGCATCCATCCCTTATATGGCCTATCCTCTTATCTATCCATCTATCATGAGCCTTTCATCCCATTTACTATGAGTCCATCCTTTTATCCATCCATCCTACATCCATCCTTGCACCTAGACTTAGTTTTCTCCCTTGTCATTGGTATCAAGCTCAAGGCTACACAAATGGTAAATCCATTGACATTTCCCAAAACATTCAAAAAATCCAAAAAAAATCAAAACATTCAAAAACACAAAAAAAACAAAATATCCCAAAAAATATAAAAAAAAATCAAAATATTCCAAAAATCCAAAAAAATCAACTATCCAATGAAAAATCCAAGCAATAAAACCAATCACATCATCTAAAACAATCCACTCCATCAACATTCAATCAAAATCAAATCATCATCATCATCAATTCTTCCTATCAATAACATTCAATCATCCATTTGAATCAATCACTTCTTCCAATCATATCAATCAAATCAATCTAAGCAATGATCTTAAATCCATGTCACATTAATCCATATCAAGCAAGCCAATCAATCAAGGAACATTATCCAATCAAATCAACATGTTTTGATCCTAATCTTGTCATGAACCAAATCAAACAATCATCAATCATTATCAATGGGATATATCGTTCCCACAACATCCTTGTGTTAATCTAGGGATATAGCTTTCCCTACAATGACAACACTATCCTCATCATCAAACAAACAATCAATCATTGGTTTATGACTTGACAAGGGCAATACCTTGTTTATTTTACATCCTTTGAGCATACTGAGAACACTTGCTTATGCTTAGACTGAATCGACACTCTAATCATCACACCATCATTATCATCATTCAAAACAATCCAATCATCAAAACAATCAACCCAGCAATAGAAAACATTAACACCAAAGCAAATCAACTCAATCACATCAACTCCAATCAAAATAAATCCAATCACTTCAGCAAATCAAAAGTAGCTCAATCCACCACAACTCATCCATCCTTCATCAAATCAATCTAATCAGCATTTCATCATCTTCCAAATCATTCGAAGCAATGATCCAAATGCAAGTCAATCCTTAACGCTATACCAAGCAAGTTAATCAATCAAGCCAAATTATCCAAACACAATCCATGGTCTTGATCCTAGCCTTGTTGTAAGCCAAATCAATCAACCAACCAGCCAACCAACTCAGCAAACAACCTTGTGTTGATCTAGGGATATAGCTTTCCCCACCATGACAACACTCTCAACTATTATCAATCAAACAATTAATCATTGGTTTACAGCTTGACAGGGGCAATACCTTGTTTTTTTTTTAATCATTTGTGCATGATTGTTTGCTTGCTTGTGTGTGTTATCATTTTATCTTGCATTTGCATCATATCGGTATCAATCTAGCTAATATTCATATCTTGTATTCAGATAAGGTTGTATTACGCTGGGGCATAAGACACATCGTCACCTTGGTCCTCATACCTTGGTGCATAATGTCTGGTGCTATATCAAACATTATGGTTGCTCACCTTCATTGCAGCATAACGCATCATCCTTTTATCTATCTACCCCCTTATCTTTCTTTTGTAGCCAAGCCATTTCTTTTCGAGAGCATACCCATGTTTGTCCAACCCACCTCTCCTCTCGAGGGGGCATCATTATCCCATTTCATCCTTACATCATCATCACTATCCTATCCTCTATCCATACCATAGCTTCTTTGAAATGATGTTACTCAACATAAAGCTTATCATCTTGAACATCATCTCAAAGAGGGGCAAAATGTAGACACCCAAATTTGTCCCAACTTTGTTCATGTCTAGCAACACCTAGTCAAAAACATCACTTAGAGATCATGTAGCATTTTGTCCTAAATCCCACTCTCAATCCCATTTATCCATTAGCTAATTAATTAAATAAATTTTATTTATTTAATTAATATCCCAATCATATCCTAATCCCACTTAGCCAATTAATTAAATAAATTTATTTATTTAATTAATTTCACATTCATAATCCCACTTTCCAATCAATTAAATAAATTTTATTTATTTAATTAATTTCCACATCATATCCTAATCCCACTATCCAATTAATTAAATAAATTTTATTTATTTAATTAATATCCAACTCATATCCCAACTAATTCAAATATTTTATTTGAATTAAGTTCTCATCATAAGCTGACTTTCCAATTAATTAAATAAATTTTATTTATTTAATTAATTTATCTTATCATTTAGCCGACATGTGTGCCTCTTTCATTTAAAAAAGATAAGTGGTACTACAGCCTTTTATTTAATATCTTTTATATGTAGTACTTTTTATGTACACAAGCACACATGAGCCCTATCCTCCTTGACACTTGTCAAATGACTACAACTCCCTTGAAGAGTGGGAATACCTAATCAATCCTAGCCATCCACATCAATCAATTAGCTTTTTAATCTCAACCATCCATTTGAACCAAGCCTTTCCTATAAATCAAACCTCTCACAAGCCATTAGCAATGCATTGAGCTTCAAGTAACATTATTCTGCCAAATTATCATTAGCATGCATTGATCCTCAAATATCCACATGCTGTTGAAATATCATTAGAGCCTTTGCATCCTTCAACTATCATCCTCATATCATCTTCATCTTAATGTTATGCTGCAGAAGTGAGCATCCAACATTCCTCCAACAATAATCCTTCAAAATCTTGCATGCTCATGCGAGGTGGAGAAGAGCAATGGAGATAAATCAAGCATAGTGTGGAGATCGGTTTGCATTTACATTTGTTATTTTGATTTTCATGTTTTCTTGTGCTTCATTGTGCATTGCTAGGGTTTTATCATTGTTGATTCTTCATTTATCCTATTTGCAATTTTACCCTAACTACAAAGAGAAAGATAAGCAAGAAGACAGTCAAGATGAAGAAGACGCTCCGAAGAGTGTTTTCAAGACTCCTAGTTATGTAAGGATCAATCATTTTGAAGATCAAATTATAGGTGACAAGAATAAAGGTGTGTTGACAAGAAAAATGCTAGAGAAGAACAAGTGAATTACTATCTGCTTTCAAAGGTTGAACCAAAGACTGCAAATGAAGCATGTAATGATACTTGGGAACTAGTTCCCAAACCTACTGAAAAAAATGTTATTAGAACCAAATGGGTTTTCAGGAATAAGCTGAATGAGAATGGAGAAGTTGTAAGGAATAAGGCAAGGCTTGTATGCAAGGGATATGCTTAGATTGAAGGAATAGATTTTGAAGAGACTTTTTCTCCAGTAGCCTGGATTGAAGCAATTAGAATATTTTTGGCATTTGTAGCCCACAAAGATTTTAGAGTGTATCCTAGATGGATGTAAAGTCTACATTCCTAAATGGTGAGTTGGAAGAGGAAGTCTGTATTGAGTAACTAGAAGGATTTAAGTTACCAGACCAAGGAGATGTGTGCAGATTGAAGAAAGACTTGTATGGACTCAAGCAAGCTCCTAGAGCATGGTATGCAAGTTTGGATAAGTACTTACTGTAGTTAGGGTCAATAAAGGTACTGTTAATAGTAATCTTTATTTCAAGATTAATGGAGATCAAATACTAATTGTTGAAGACTTTATTGATGATATCATTTTTGGAGGCAATGAAGGTATGTGTATCAAATCTGCTGGTGAAATGCAAAAAGAGTTTGAGATGTCCATGTTTGCTAAGATGAATTTCTTTCTAGGTTTGCAAATAAATTGATCAGATAAAGAAATCTTCATATCTCAGTCTAAGTATGTGAAAGAGTTGTTGAAGAAGTTTGGGATGGAAGACTCTGAACCAGTGTGTACTCCCATGTTGACTAGCTGCAAGTTGAGCAAAACTAATGAATCACCTAAGGCTGATCAGAAAAAATACAGATCCATGATTGGAGGATTGCTTTATCCAACTCAAACCAGACCTGATATTATGCATGCAGTCTATCTTGTTGCAAAGTTTCAAGCTAATCTAAGAGAATCACATGTGATGGCAGTCAAGAGAATCTTGAGGTACTTAAAAGGCACTCTAGATCATGGTTTATGGTATCCAAAGGACAATGACTTCACTCTTAGTGCTTATACAGATGTAGATTGGGACAGAGATGTTGATGAAAGAAAGAGCACAAGTGGAGGTGCCTTATTCTTGGGTAATAGATTAGTTTCATGGCTGAGAAAGAAACAAGATTCAATCTCTTTGTCAACTACAGAAGCAGAGTATATTGCAGCAGCATGTTGTTGCACTCAAGTATTATGGATGAAGTAGACATTGAAGAATATTAGAGTTGTATATGAAGATCCAATTGCAATCTTTTGTGACAATACAAGTTCCATAAACATTTCAAAAAATCTAGTGATGCATTTAAGAACAAAGCACACATCAATAAGGTATCACTTTTTGAGAGAGAAGGTGACAGCGAATGAAGTAAAGTTGGAATATGTGTCCACAAAGGATCAGATTACAGACATCTTCACTAAGCCTTTGCCTAAAGATACCTTTGAGTATCTCAAAGAAAATTTAGGACTCATTACCTCTCCTTCCTTGAACTAAGATGCATAGGAATGCATCAATCCATTGGAGCTCAAAGTATCATTCCTTGATCTGGATTGATGTCTGGAAGGCTACCCTCAGGGGGAGTATCTAGATGTTTCTAATAAAGTAAGTGGATCAAAGAAGTAGCATACAAGTATGTGCCCTTTTCCATTGATGTCAAAGGGGGAGAGAAATCATGTAAAAAAATTAGGGAGAGAAATCATGTAAAAAACTTAGGGGGAGAAATAATGCAGATGTGTAAAGAGAAAGGGGGAGAATCTTGTCTTGATGGTCTTTTCAGTTTTTCACATCATATGTTTCCATCAATGACAAAGGGGGAGATTGTTGCAAGTATGTGCCTAATCAGTGTTGTCATTGATGTCAACATATCTAT
Organism: Cunninghamia lanceolata; assembly: GCA_027924645.1. Lineage (NCBI taxonomy): Eukaryota > Viridiplantae > Streptophyta > Pinopsida > Cupressales > Cupressaceae > Cunninghamia > Cunninghamia lanceolata. The sequence goes on from BSBN01000547.1 coordinate 19,990,608, forward strand.
GTTGTCATTGGTGTCAACTGTGCCCTTATTTTGTTACTTTCTTATAGATGTTGAGGATATTGAGAAAATTAGCTCATTCGGTAAAAACAGTGAATTGCAGTAGGAACAATAGATTACATGCAGAAGAATGATCCAAAAGAATGCTCCGCATTTCCCGTAGAATAAATGTCTTTTACTATGGATTGGAAGTTATTTAGAAGCCTATCTAAAGATGTTATATTCCAATGTTGAGCCTCCAAAATGAAGATTTGAGTAAGTTATGTTCACCAGTATGAAAATTGTTTTGTTTATATGTTTGGTGGTGACAGGGAGAAAGTGTTTTGCTCTGCGTTCCTCCGTATTAAAGCATTTTGGTCTGTGGTTCTAGAATCAATTATGTGATGATGTTAAGTGCCTTCAAATGCAATGGTTCATGATTTGGTGGTCCACAATCTATCTTTTACTTGTGACAGTGGTTGTTAGTGTTGTTCTTGTGCTCCAATTTGAAGAATCTTCTTGACAAAGTTGTTAGAGATTATGTAGTTGTTCTTGATGATTACAATGTGCTTGTGGATGTCTCTTGATAATGTTCCTACCTTTGGATTGGTCTACAAAGATAAAATTGGATCATGAATGAAGAATGTTCTTGGCAGACCCAGTGCTATCATCAGTCTTGGCCAACCTAGTTGAATTCATCATTTGCAGAGATGCATCAAATATTGTAGAAGCATTTCATAGCATGGATGATCATGTTTGTGTCCCAGCTAAGGTATGGTGTGATCTACGTACATTCTTACATATTTTCCTTAGATAAATTTGTATTAGGTCCAGACTTATTTTATGTATGTTTGTAATGCTAACCTTGGAGATTGATCCAACGATTAATGAATGTAATGTCGACCTTGATGTACATTTCAAGGTTGATGAATTGTATAAAAGTGTGTAATGAAGTTATGAAAGAGTGTGTGTGTTGTGAATATGAAGAGATAGGTGTGAGAGTGTGAAAGGGCAGAGCAGAGGAGTCATATTATGCTTTAATGGAACTAAACCCTACCATGGAGTAGATACTATTCAATCAATTCACCATCTTGGCAGTGAGCTAGCCTTCAGTAGTGATCCATTCTTAGGTAGTATGCCATTCTTTGCAGTGAGCATTTTGGGCAGTGAGCCCTGTAGGCAATGAGACTCTATTTTTTGGTATTTCTATAACTTATATATTTTTGTGGGCTAACACCCACCTTGTTTTTTTCCTTTTAGGGTTTTCCACGTAAAAATATGGTGTCTACTGTGTTGAATGTGTGATTGTGATTAAGTTAATGGTTTGATGCTTTCATGGTTAAATCTGATTATGAATAATTAAGTTGTTGATGGTTTGATATGCAAGTGAAGCTAAGTATTTGTGACAATTGATTCACCCCCCTCTCAGTTGTTTGATGTATTTCAACAATGCTATCCCCAAGGAAATGGTTAGGTAGAGGCTTCTAATAAAACAATTTTGAAAATCTTAAAGAAGACAGTCAATGATGCCGATCGTGATTGGCATGTACATTTGAATCCCACTTTATGGGCCTACCATACTAGTATCCGCACACCCATAGGTGTAACACCCTATGCCCTTATCTATGGCTCAGAAGTAATCTTTCCTATCGAGGTCGAGTTACCCTCTCTAAGAGTATCATTGAAGGGTTTAATAACTGATGAAGAGTATCAAGTTTCCACGCTTCAAGAGTTAGAGTTGTTGGAGGAAATATGACAAAATGCTTTTAATAACCTCAAGGTCTATCAGCAACGTATGTCAAGAAGCTACAATCATTGAGTGAAGCCTAAATTTTTTTAAGTTGGTGATCTAGTTTTGAAAGGAAAACCCAAAAAATCAATAGGATAGAGTAAAGAAGGGTAAGTTTGAACCAAATTGGCTTGATCCTTATGTAATCATTGTTGCTTATGGATCAGGAGCATATCAGTTGGCAACATCAGAAGGTGAGCTGTTGGATGCTCCCATCAATAGTATGCATCTTCAAAAATTTTACACTTAGCTTTTTAGAAAAAACCATGATGAAAGGGAACAAAAAAAAAAAAAAAAAAAAACAAATGGTGCAATAAAAGCAAATGGTGAAAACCTAGAAACAGACACTATTTGTGATAAACTAGTCTTCTCCATCTTTTAGGATTTTAGTTTTCATGTATAATGATCTTTTCTCCTACATCCATATACGCATAAAGATACTTATCATGGCTTGTTGCTCACTTGCTTTTACCACCTTGCCAAAAAAACTATATCTACCATATCTATTAATAAAGTTCTCCATCCAATCCTTCATCCATCATCAGTGTTAGTCTACATGGTTGAACTACATCACCTCTGAGATTTCATGTAGTCAAGGCCATCTTTGATGATCCCTCAAGGCTTCCCACCCCTAGGTCTTAGGTCACACAAAGTCTCCATGGTCGAACTACATTGCCTCTATGACTTTACGTAGGTAAGGTCAGCATCGATGAGCCCCTAAGGCACTAGGTCAATCCCTTAGGGCTTGTCACATCAAAGCTTTCATCCATACCTCTCATCTTACTATAATCTATTACACTCCATAAATGGTCAAACTACATTGCCTCTGTGACTTCACATAGGCAAGGCCATCATCGATGAGCCCCTGAGGCACTAGGTTAGTCTCTTAGGGCCCATTGCATCAAGTCTCTCATCAGTTCATCCATAATAAGTAGGTCCTTTACTTGATTAGGGGCAAAAATCCTTGACCTATTTGTAGAATTAGATTCTTAAATGCCATAATCTAGAGGATAACAATCCAGATCATGATACTATCTTTAGACTATAAACAACATAACAGTAAGCTTTTAAACAGAATATTGACATAAGATATTAACCTATACCAGACAACAACAACTTGCCTAAACTATCAGGATGATTATATCTATTATGACAAGAAACCAATATCTATGGCAAGAAGATTTAATGGCTATTATAAGTGTAAGTCTTATGTCTCAATTTTTCGTTATCATGTTTCCTATTCTACTCAAGGATGTCCAGGACTAGAGGAGCTATGATGGGGCATGATTATTTCATTTGTTTGTTTTTTGTGGGTTAATCTTTAGTAATGTGAATACTTGTCTAACGACATGATTAGCACAAGATCATTGAGGACGTTATGGGTCTTAGCATGAAAGAGTACAATCCTTGTCTGTTGATACATGCAAGCAATACTTAGGTCATCTCAGTTCAATTATATCTAGATGCTTGTATTAACTTGCTAAATCAAAATCCATGTAAGTGATACTCAGGTCAACTCGATTTAATTATACCTAGATGCTTGTATTCCCTTACAACATTTTAAAATCTCAATGATGAAAAATCACTTCAAACATATATGCAAGATGACTAGGTCTCATTTGTGCATATTAAGTTTGCATTTCATTTCATTTATAAGCATTTCATAGTTATCATTTTCCAAGTGGCTTAAGATCCAAGTCCTTTCTTTATCTACATCTCTATCTACTCACCCTTTTCTCTCTGTTCATTTCGAGACTACACCCATTTTCTTTGAACCCAACTGTCCTCTTGAGGGGCCATCATTATCATCATTCATCTTATCTATGTGCCTCATCCTTTCCATACCAATCTATCTAATAAATCTAGCCAAATTATCTAATCATATCTGTTGTTCTTGATCCTATCTTGTCCTAAATCAATCAATCAATCATCAATCCATCATCAATTGGATATATCGTTCCCACATCCTTGTGTTGATCTAGGAATATATTGTTCCCCACAATGACAACACTATCCTTATCAATCATCATCAATTAATCGTTGGTTTACAACTTGATAGGGGTTGTGTATGTAGGAAAATTCCATTGTCAAATTAAACATAAAACAACAAACCTATGATACTTTCAAGAAATCTAAACTAGAATGCAAATAAAACAAAACAAGAACAATATCACCTAGTTTAATTGATTCCTTGATTCCATTGTAGATTGATCCTCAAAATTATATAACTACAAAATAAAACGCTACTATGAGTGCTCAAGATGATATGAAAATGAAGATAAGTTTGATGCTAGAATCATTAAGGATTTGAAATGAGAGAGAAAGGGGGTATTTATAGACAAGGATGAAATATGATCAACAGTGTAGAAAGAAAGGAAGAATAGATGGATGAGAATGAATGAGAGAAGAGGATGAACGTGCACATGCCAAGTGTCCATAAAAAGGCACATTTTTTAGAAAGATTAGGTGGGTCTGTTGACAAAGATAAGATTCCATTTCAAAATGGAATGATGCTTCTATTTTGAGAGTTAGATGACAAAAATAATTGATTTTTCTAATTTATTGAACATTCCCACATTTTTTTATTTTTGCTATTTTATGGACAAATAGGGAGCCCACTTGCACGATTTTAGAAGAAAATGAAAAAGATAAGAGAGGTTAAATGAAATTTATTTAATTTATGTGTGTGATGGGAAATAAATAAAATGTTTAATTTTATTTATTTATGGATGAAGATGAAATGAGAATGATTAAATAATTAAAATTATTTAATCATAGATAGGAAAATAGAAGAAAAGAGATAATTAATTAAATAAAAATAATTTATTTAATTAATAGAAGATATAATGAAGTGATTAAATAATTAAAAGTTATTTAACCACATAAAAGGAAGAATAAGAATAACACAAATTAATTAAATAAATAAAATTAATTTAATTAATTAAGAAGAAAGATGATTTTATTAATGATCAATATGTCAGATATAAGTGATGTATGTAATGCAATATAAGTTTAATGCCTAGAGAATGAAATGGGTCAATTTTTAGTGTCTACATTTTGCCCCTCTTTGAGACAATGTCTGTTAGGGTGTTGTTTCAAAGAAGATATGATACATTAGATAACAAGCGTTGCCCTAGTGAAACTAGCAGATGATGCCCCCTCGAGAGGCAAACCAAGTTGACACAGGAGACCGGGTTGACTTACGACAAGAAAAGGGTAGAATGGGGCAATGAGGAGAAGGGAAAGATGCAGGAAGGTATGAGAAACCCTAGGTTTTAGGCCTATAAATAACACCTCTTATTGCAAATTGTATTCATTTGAAACATTTTCTTTTGTTGTTTTCTTTTGTGCTTTTTGCATTTTTGAGGAGTTTCCAGAGCTTTGAGGATGCCGATTCTACGCCATCATCATCATGCTGAGAGGATGAGGATGTTTGAGTGACCAGCAGAAGCAGGTGCACTAGTAAGTACCAAAAAAATTCCATTTGCACAATTAATTTCACCTAAGGCACCATAAATATGCTCGTGTGGCCAAATGCGCATGTAAAGCTCTACATGCGTAATTGGTCAATTTTAGATCGCATTTAGTTTTTTAGCTCACAATTGGGCACGGGATGATCATGTATGGATTAATCATGCACATATAGTCACCACTATAGGCTAGGTTTGGGTGTGTATGCACCTTTGGCATTTCTAGTCACTTTTGGTCAATCATACGTCATAGTTGATTTTTTGCATCACAGGTGCGCACACGCTGGTCGCCTTTGATAAATACATGTGCTTTTGGTTGTTGGGTTAGGGCTAGGTCTAGGGTTTATGCACCTTTAGCATTTCACATCCCAGTTGAAAAATAGTGAGTCGTGTTTGGGTTTTCCATGCACATATGGTCAAAAACAAGTCACTTATGGTTTTTCAAGTTGCATATGGGAGACAGTGAGTCGTAGTTGTTAAGTCTAGGTGCATTTGGCAAAGGGCAAGCCCGCACTTGGTCTAGCAAGTCGCATATCACCAAATTAGGTCAAATGATAGGATTTTGGTAGGGGAAACTTGCTGATAAGGACTTGGTTGATTTATGCAGGAGGTGTTGTCCATTACTATCGCGAGAGCCTCACCCCTCAGACTTATGACTGGTTCGATAGTTAGATGCTGATGAGTTGTTTCTAGAGATTATCATATTCGAGCACATGGTACACATGGAGCCTATTTGCGCACACACAGCAATGATGACATCCTTGGTGGAGAGATGGCTCAGCAAGCATAGTTCATTCTTGCACAGGGTCGATTATGATCTACATCACAGGCGTGACACTTTCAGGAGATTATTTGGTACACTAGATATTAGAGATGAGGATCATGAGATCCCGATGGCATGGATGTGAGAGCTATGTGACCAAGCACAGAGAGTGGTTATAGTGGTGATCAGATTCCTAGTTCTAGACAGGTAGGCTTAGGGCTTCCCTACGAGGTGGGGCACAGTTTTGGAGAGCATGTTTATTTATGGTATGAGATATGCATGGGCTCCTTGCATCTTGGGGCAGTTATACCATTACTTGCATGATTACGCATATCTGTTTAGCTCAAGCATGTCTACGGGTGTTACAATGTTACATGTATGGGAGACAGAGGTTACTGAGGTAGCCCTATGCACACATTTCTAGAGGTACCCTAAGCTACAAGAAGTTGAGGCATCTGGGATACTGGCATCACACCTTAGATGAGCTAGATATTTTTACATGGCATCCATGGTTGGGTTGTGAGGCTTGGGATGGGGATGTAGAGGAACTTGCATATGCACAGCAAGCACAGTACTTGTTTGGCCAAGGTATATATATTATTGAGCGATATTTACCGAGAGGGTTCTACAGCAGTTCAGTGTAGCACATGGATTACCAGTTGGTGATGCCATTTTTGGTCAGACTCACCAGGAGGTTGGAGATTGGGGTCCTGAGGTGGTCATTGAGGTTACACTAGTAGAGGTTGAGGGACTACAACCTATGGTTCAGGGTTGGGTTCAGGGGCCGGCAAATTGTAGCACTTTACTAGATTATGATGCTTACTGGGTTACAGAGTGACCTACTCGTTTATCTGTACTGGGAGAGGTTGATGAGGTGGCTATTCACGTACCTTGGAGGGGAGGTGTTGGAGCACAAAGGAGAGCCCCTAGGGTTTAGGTGTTAGTGGCTCTAGTGGTGGAAGTGGGGTCAGTAGGGATAGCAGTTGGGCACGGACAGGATTGGGGACAGGTTCCTCGACATGTGGCTATGACACCACCACCACAAGAGGTAGGAGGAGATGGGAATGTTGTAGTTAGGTGCCTCAAACAGAGACTACAGGGGGAGATTGCCAGGAGAGTATGATACCAGGCCCACCTGATGAGGACCGAGGTAGAAAGACATGGGGTAGTTGTAGCCATGAGGCAAGCACAGGGCAGTCCCAGGCATATCAGGGACAGGTTTCCCAGCTACAGGTACAAGTTCAGACACTGTAGGGATAGGTGTAGGCTCTGCAGATGTAGATTGCGTAAGCAGCATAGGCATAGGCTCAAGTTGTGCTAGATGATGGCACTATTGGCCAATTGGCATCAAAGAGGGATACAACGATGTAGAGAGTGCAGAGGGTCATATCAGAGACAGATGTAGCTATAGCCGCCCTCAAGATAGATCAAACTGGCTTGTACCTAGCTTAGGAGCTCACCTGAGAATGGGGAGAGATAGGCTCAGCTCAGAAAGAGGCGGAGTACTACAGAGTATTATATTATGGTGTAGTGCCTACATAGTAGCACTAACTGAGTTATAGGAGCTGATCTGAGGCTTCCAGATCTAGGACAGGTGGTTCTTGGTTAGTTGCCTCGGTGATGGGACCACCTCTCTAGAGAGGTGCAGGGCCAGGGAGAGGCCTCATTAGGGAGCTCTTTGCTGAGACACTAGGGCTAGCTTGTGTTGTATATTATTGTATCATATTTGAGGCCTAGGAGCTTGTTGTATATACATTTTTTAGGGCACTTAAATAGCCATTTTGTACATTTATTTTGTATATAGACACTTGTATATTGACCTATGATGCATATATATATATATATATATATATATATATATATATATATATATATATATATATATATATATATATATATATATATATATGATCCTACATTTTGATGCGAGATGCACTTATATGGAAATGCATTTATTTTTGTATTTTCTTATGTTTTTTATGAAATGCAGATGATGTGGTTATGAGATGCATATGCTATGGATACCTTATGATGAGATGTTCTATGTATATGGTTAGATGCTTATGATTATTGCATAATGCTTACAATGATGATATGTTTTATGGATGCATTTAATGATTACATGATAAATGGTAAGTGCTATGGATAAATGATTTATGATGATGAACTTACTATGTGGTAATGATGATTTTTCTTATATGTCTGACACACTTGTGTATTGTAGGAAAAGAAAGAATGCTGATGAAGGATAAGAAGATGCAAATGGTGAAGACTGAAGATGATGATAATGATGAGAGCAACCTTAATAGTTGCATACTATATTTGAGATTTACAATCTTTATGTTGATATAGCATGTGGATATTATGCACTAGGGTATAGAGGACCAAGGTGGCGTGTATCCAATGTGCAACAAGCTAATACAACCTTGTCAAGGTACAAGATATGAATATTAGCCGCTCTGAGATGGACTTTGACTCAACAAGCGATGGTTTGAACTTATTTCCCCCAAACATAATGAATCTTGTTGGTTATATGTATGAGAAATAGTCTTATCATAGAATAGCCTTAGTGCATAAGAGACTGTTTAGCTCCTTAAATACAAAAGGTATTCATATGCAAGATGCTAATCCCAACACTTACAAGATAACATTAAGCCCAATAGAAGAATAAGATCATCCCGCAAACACAACATACAAAAGCAAATGACCATGCCCCGGTCCAAACTTCATCGCAACATACCAAGATATGAAAGATCAAGGCAGTCTTGATTAGGTAGTAGAATGGACAAAAGATAAATCAAAAGATCAACAAAAGAAACTGCCATCATGTTCTCTTGCCAAAGTAGGTGCTCATGGATAGATTGGATAGCACCTTGTTGAAAGGAAAGATATATCATGTTGAAGGCTAAGATGGTTGTTAGGTTGACGTACCAAATGTTGGCTTAAGATATGCGGACAAGTGCTTTAGCTATCAAAAGATGCACAATTTGCTTTGCTTTAGTTAGTCAAAGAGAAGATGGCAGAAGAGAAGAATAAAGGGGGATGGAAGAATGAATTGTTGGTACTTACATACTGGATACTTTGTATTCCAGACTGCCTACATACCCGTATCCACAGGATCAAAGCACCACATGATGATGGCGAGACAAGATGAATATGTAGTTCTAGGTGTTAATTGATGATGTGAGTGATGAACGATAGAAGAAGAAAATGATGAATGAAAAGAAAGAATGATCAGAGGAATGATGAAAGGTGAAAGAGATGAGGAGTTTTATCATCTTGTGCCTGAATCTAGGTATTTCCTTCATACACCAGAATGCCTACATACCTATGTCCACGGGATCAAGGCACTTAACGATAGATAAGATATGTAGTTCTTGCTATGTTTATTGATGAAGATGAAAGATGATGAGGGATATGATTGATTTGGTTTGATGTGATTTGATATAGTGATGATTAAATTAGATCGAATTGATATGAATGTATGTGATGAAGTGATGGTTTAATGTTTTTGTATACTTTTTTCAAGATATTTTCTAATTTTTATGGATTTTTTGAGGACATTTTATAGTTTTTATGGATTTTTTTAGGACATTTTCTAGTTTTTAGGGATTTTTTCAGAACATTTTCTAATTTTTATGGATTTTTTTAGGACATTTTATAGTTTGTAGGGATTTTTTCAGGACATTCTTGAGTAGTTGACCATGATGCTTTAAAGTGTCCACCTAATATCAAAGTATAAGCAAGTGCCCCTAGTGTGGGAAGAATTTATTGCAGATAGGCAGATGGAAGGCTTTTCATGGGATATGGTGGCTAGGAATGACTCAGTTACAGCTAGGTGATATGCACAAATGATAAGTCTACCTCAACAAGTTCCAAGCCATGATAACAATAAGGCAATGGGACAATAAAAGGGATGAATAAGTCAGCTATGGTTATCAGAGGATAAATAAAGTGACACAACACATTGGAGATTAAATAGATAGCGAAGTGGATGGTGAGAGTTGTTTGCCAAGTTTTCGCCATTGAACGCTAACCCAAAGCACCACCGAAGTGGTTTTCACTATTGGATTGATTTTTTGATTTTTTTTAATTTTTTTGCAAGATAAGCTACTTACAAAAGATCATGGATAGAATTTTTTGAGATGAACGCTATTGATCAGTTCATCTAGGGAGACACCATCAGGGGTAGCCAAAGCATGGGCTCCATAGTCATAGACAGATGTGACCACAAACGGGCCGAGCTAGTTGGGTTCAAATTTGCCTTGTTTTTCTCTGCTCTGCTAATTCTTCTAATTCTCTTTCAAAACAAGGTCACCAACTTGGAACCTTCTTTCTTTGATTTTCTTATTATAGCTTTGGCGGAGGAAATTTTGGTACACTTGCAAGTGGTTAAGAGTCATGATGCACCTTTCATCCAATAGTTCCAATTGATTGAGCCTAGATTTTCTATATTCTTCATCAGATATGATGTGTTGAAGTGACACACGCAATGAATAGATTTTGACCTTAATAGGAAGTATGGCTTTGGTACTGTAGACTAAGGCATATGGAGTTGTACTAATGGGGGTTCAGATGCTTGTACGATAAGCCCATAAGGTGGGATTCAATTAAAGATGCCAATCTCAACCAGCTTCATTGACCATTTTCTTTAGGATTTTTATAATGGTCTTGTTTGAGGCCTCAGCTTGGTCATTGCTTTGAGGATAATAGGGCATAGAAAATCTATGCTAGATATGAAACTTTTGACATAGTTCATGGATTTCTTGGTTCTTGAAAGGATGCCCATTATCAGTTACAATGGTCTAAGGGATACCATATCGACATATAATATAATGCAGTATAAACTTGGAGATTTGTTTCCCAGTGATATATGTCATAGGGATTGCTTCCACCCATTTGGTGAAATACTCTATGGCAGTAATTATGAACTTATGACCATTTGAAGAGGATGGGTGGATTTTTCCTATGAGGTCTAATCCCCATTGCGAGAATGGCCAAGGAGCTGTGAGCGGTTGTAGTTCCTATGCTGGTGCGTGTATCAAATCTCCATGTATATAACACTGCATGCATCTTTTGTTGGATCTAGGGCATACAACTGAGAGGGGGGGTGATTCAGTTGTATAAAACTTCTTCTTCTTTCAAACACTTGATTCTTCGTTGTTAGTTAGCAGCATATCAATTAATCATCCATGAAAGCATAATACATAAACACAGGAGCAAATAAACATCAACACATTGAACACGAAGATTTTGACGTGGAAAACCCGGTTAAGGGAAAAACCACGGGGTGATTAACCCAAGAATTATTCTCTGTTAGAAGAATAAAGAAGAATGAATGGCACATGCCAATTAGGGCTCACTGCCCGAGCACACTTCTCACAAAGAGGCCCACTGCCTACAAGGAGACACACTATCTACAAAGTGATAAAAATCACAGTCTTGAACTGGAGAATGACATCTCTACCATGTCCGGATCAGTTCAATTTAAGCCCAAAAACCTCTGCTCTGCCTTTCGCACTTCTCTTCACTATGCCACACTCATCCACACAATTCACACACCGAAATGAACTCACAAACCGTTATTTATACAAGACATCGACTTAGGAACAAACATCTAAGTCGGCAAATAATCATAAGAGTATCCACAAGATGAATAACACATCCGGTCGGCCACCACAAGAACATTCGCAGGATGAACAACTCATCTGGTCGGCTAAACAGAGCAAGAACTTCATCCGGAAGAATAACTTCAATTCCAGGCTCTACCATCAATGCGGACCAACAACACAACCTCAACATGATCCAAGAACCTTCACAAGCCTGCCTGAATGACCGGATACATCCGCACTTCCTCTACTTACTGGAATCTCTTGTCTTCCTCATCTGGAACTTCAAGAACACAGTCTGTCGCCACTGTCATAATGCAAAAGGTACTTCCGGACCTCCAAATCATACACAAATCAGGATGACACATCACGAGGACATCCCAAACACTCCTTCCAATCCGCAGATTAGGATAATACAATTCTGGACCTCACCAGACCTTTTTGTGATCCTCTGTCACCTCTGGATACTTGCCGGAACTAGTTCTACACCGACAGCCACAACTCCTTCAGATCTTCATGCGGACCTCTGAAATCTTAACTAAAGCATCTCAAGACTCATATCTACAAACCCTTTAATCCGCATCCTCTGGTTCTCAACCTATACAATACATTTGCCTTCTTCTCATCACTGTTCTTCACTGTTCCTGACTGAGGCTAATTTTCTCAATATCCTCAGCACACAGCTCATCCAATCCTTCTTGTCAATGCAATATGAGTATGTTGACATCAATGACAACACTGGTTCACCTCATACTTGCAACAATCTCCCCCTTTGTCATTGATGGCAACATATGATGTGAAAAACCATCAAGACAAGAACTTCTCCTTTCTGTCACAGCTACCCCTATCAACAACAACTTTTCACATGTCTTCTCTTCCTTTACTGCTCCCCCTTTGATCATCAACCACTTGTTTTTCACATGTCTTATCTCCCCCTTTGACATCAATGGCAAAGGGCTCATACTTGCAATTCTAATACATCAGAATCATACCAGCTGCTCCCCCTTAGTAGCAGCTCCCCATCATCAATCCGGATCACAAGATATGACTGTGATATCCACCGGACTGATGCACATCAGTGCATCCTAGTTCATCACCGGAGGGGCCATGACCCCTAACTTCTCCCGGAGATATTCAAAAGAGTCCTTGGGAAGAGGTTTAGTAAAGATATCTGCAATCTGATCCTTGGAGGGAACATACTCCAATCTGACTTCTTCCTTGTTTACTTGTTCTCTCAAAAAGTGAAACTTGATAGATATGTGCTTAGTCTTAGAATGCAATACCGGATTCTTAGAAATATTAATTGCACTTGAATTATCACAGAAAATTGTGATAGGCTCCTCATATTCAACTTTAATGTCTCTTAGCATCTGCTTCATCCATAAGATTTGAGTGCAACTACCTGCTGCTGCAATGTATTCTGCTTCAGTTGTAGACAGAGATATTGCATCTTGTTTCTTGCTTAACCAAGAAACCAATCTCTTCCCCAAAAAGAATGCTCCACCACTAGTGCTCTTCCGGTCATCCACATCTCCTGCCCAATCTGCATCTGTGTACGCATGAAGAGAGAAATCCAGATCTCTAGGGTACCATAGACCATACTCAACTGTTCTTTTCAAGTACCTAAAAATTCTTTTGATTGCCATAACATGAGATTCTCTAGGATCAGCCTGGAATCTTGCCACAAGACCAACAGCCTGCATTATATCTGGTCTAGTTTGAGTGAGATACAACAATCCACCAATCATTGATCTATACTTTGTCTGATCTGCCTTTGGAGAATCATCATCTTTGCTTAACTTACATCCGGTTGCCATAGGAGTGTTCATTGGCTTTGAGTCTTCCATACCAAATTTTCTTAACAATTCTTTCACATATTTGGTCTGAGAAATGAAGATCCCTTCTTTTGTTTGAGTAATTTGCAGACCCAAGAAGAAATTCATTTCACCAAGCATAAACATTGCAAACTCACTTTTCATCTGATTTGCAAAAGTTTTGCACATACTATCTCTTCCTCCAAAAATAATATCATCCACAAACACTTCAACAATCAAAATGTTTTCATGATCAATTTTGAAATATAAGTTACTGTCAGCAGTACCTTTGTTGAATCCAATTTGCACAAGATGCTTATCCAACCTTTCATACCATGCTCTTGGGGCTTGCTTCAATCCATACAAAGCTTTCTTCAACTTGCAGACCATATCATCATTATCAGACAATTGAAATCCATCCGGTTGTTCAATGTAGACTTCTTCTTCCAGATCACCATTTAGGAAGGCAGACTTGACATCCATCTGATATACCTTGAAGTCTTTGAAGACAGCATATGCAAGAAGTAATCTGACTGCTTCAATTCTTGCCACCAAAGCAAAAGTCTCTTCAAAGTCAATTCCTTCTATTTGAGAGTACCCTTTGTAGACCAATCTAGCTTTGTTTCTGATTACTTCACCAGCTTCATTTAGTTTGTTCCGGAAGACCCACTTGGTTCCAATTACATTCCTGTCTCTAGGTCTGGGAACAAGATCCCAAGTATGATTTTTCTCAATTTGCATCAATTCATCTTCCATTGCTTTGGTCTAGTTTTCATCATTGCAGGCTTCATTTATTGTTTTAGGTTTGATCTTTGAAATCAGACAACATTCATCCTAATTTTGAGCAACATTCCTTCTAGTTTGTACACCTTTGCTTCTGTCACCTATGATCTGATCTTCAGAGTGGTTCAGTCTTACATACCTTGGAATTTTGGGAGTATTCTGCACTGCTGCTTCTTGATCAGGCTCATTTAAACCTATCTCTTCTTCCTGATTTATCGGATCAGGCTGACTCTGTCTCACCGGAGAGGATTGAGTTCCTTGAACACTGTCTTGGTCATCTTCATCAAACTCATAAAATCTTGAAGGCTTCTCAATTCTTTCATCAACTTTCACATTGGTGCTTTCTATCATCTTCCTTAATCTCTTATTGTAGCACCGGTATGCTTTGCTTTGAGTGGAGTAGCCCAAGAAAATTCCTTCATCACTTCTAGCATCAAACTTTCCTAGATCTTCATCTCTTTTAATATAACACTTGCTACCAAATACTCTGAAATATTTCACAGTAGGAGTGATGCCAAACCAGAGTTCATAGGGGGTCTTACCGGTGTTGTTTCTGATTTGAACTCGATTGAGAGTGTAGACTGCAGTGCTGATAGCTTCTTTCCAAAACATTTGAGGAACATTTGCTTCCAACATCATTGTCCTGGCAGCTTCCTAGATGGTCCGGTTCTTTCTCTCAACTACTCCATTCTGCTGTGGAGTCCTAGGAGCAGACAACTGTCTCCTTATACCCTGCTTCTCACAAAAGTCAATGAACTCACCAGATGTAAATTCACCACCTCTATCAGATCTTAGACACTTTAGTTTCAATCCGGTTTGATTCTCTACCATAGCTTTGAAGATTTTGAACTTCTCAAATGCTTCTGATTTTTCTTTTAGAAAGGTAACCCACATCATCCGGGAATGATCATCAATTAACAACATGAAATATCTATCACCTTGCAGACTCTTGATTCTTGTCGGACCACAGAGATCAGTATGTACTAATTCCAACAATCCGGTAGAGGACTGATCTTGGCTTTTGAAAGAGACTCTGCTTTGTTTACCTAGCTGACATTCTTTGCACAAACTATTTGTAGGTTTCATCAATTTTGGAAGATCTCTTACAGCCTGAGTATTGCTTATCTTGATGATGTTATCAAAATTTACATGACACATTCTTCTATGCCATAACCAGCTCTGATCAATTTGAACAAACAAACAACTTTTATTTGAACCAACCAGATGAAAGATATTACCTTTTGTCTAAGTACCGGATGCAATTTCAGTTCCGGAGCTTGTAAAGATTCTGCATTTTCCATTCTTGAACCGGAGATCATAGCCTTTGTCCACTAACTGACCAACACTGAGAAGATTGTGCTTCAATCCTTCAACATATAGTACGTTACCTGTTTTGCTCTTTCCATCAAAGGAAATAGTTCCCCTGCCTCTGATTCTGCCAGCAGAATTGTCACCAAACTTTACCATTCCTCCTTCATACCTTTCCAAATTCAAGAACTTATTCTTGTCACCAGTCATATGGTGAGAACATCCACTGTCAATAACCCAATCATCCTTTTCTTCCACTTGAGCAGCCAAAGCTTTTTCAACAACTTTGTGATTGACAGATTCAGAGAGTATTGAATCTTCTTCCTTGATGGCAATAAACACCCACTCATTTCCGGATTTGCTTCCTAGTTCTGATTCATCATCTGTTACTCCTTCATTGTCATCTTCTTCATGAACATAATAGCAATTCTTTTGAAACCTTTGTCTATTAGTATTAGACCTTACAGATCTTTCCGGACATCTTGAAGCAAAATGACCAATCTTATTGCAGTTGAAACACTTAAAGGGTAGTTTTCCTTCATACTTACCGGATCCTCTTGGCAGTCTCTTTGCAATGAGGGATTCAAGTTGAGCTGTTTCTGCTTCTTCTTCTTCCATGTCTCTTCTTGCTTGATCATACCATGACATTTTCCTTGATGAGTTTTCTCCCGGATCAAATCTCTGTTTGCCTTTCACATAGGTACTGGCTTTGAAAGCAGATTCAGTCTTGGGAGGATCATCTCCAAACTCGGTCATTTCAAATGTAGCTAGTTTGCCAGCCAGTTGTTCTCTTGTGACAGTTGTGTGGGCTCTGAATTCATCAATGGCAGCAACCTTGATTTTGTAGGCAGCAGGAAGGGATCTTAGGATTTTGCAGACAATCTCATTTTCATCTAGAGTTCCACCAGCATTTCTGATTCCACATACCAGCTCATTCACTCTTGGCATAAAGGTAGTGATGTTTTCATCATCTCTCATCTTCAATCTTTCAAATTTCCCTTTCAGACTTTGCAACCTTGCACTTTTGACAAACTCATCTCCTTCATACAGAAGTTCCAGTTTAGTCAGGATCTCATATGCAGTTGGTAGGTCAATAACATTCGAGAGATCTGAGTCATTCAATGCACTTAGAAGAGCTTCCTTGGTCCGCAGATTGTCTTCAGCTTCTGTGATTTCATTCAGAGTTGTCGGACCACCTTGTGGAGGTACATATGGTTTTGAAACCATAGCCAAGTATGCTTTTCCCATACATTCCAAGTGACACTTCATGCGACCTTTCCAGAGAGTGAAGTTGGTTCCATCGAACTTCGGACTATCCTTCTTGTATGACAACATCCTGGATCTCCTCAAGCGGTTAAGCTCCTTTCAGAGGAACTTGGCTCTGATACCAATTGTTGGATCTAGGGCATACAACTGAGAGGGGGGGGTGAATCAGTTGTATAAAACTTCTTCTTCTTTCAAACACTTGATTCTTCGTTGTTAGTTAGCAGCATATCAATTAATCATCCATGAAAGCATAATACATAAACACAGGAGCAGATAAACATCAACACATTGAACACCAAGATTTTGACGTGGAAAACCCAGTTAAGGGAAAAACCACGGGGTGATTAACCCAAGAATTATTCTCTATTAGAAGAATAAAGAAGAATGAATGGCACATGCCAATTAGGGCTCACTGCCCGAGCACACTGCTCACAAAGAGGCCCACTGCCTACAAGGAGACACACTGTCTACAAAGTGATAAAAATCACAGTCTTGAACTGGAGAATGACATCTCTACCATGTCCGGATCAGTTCCATTTAAGCCCAAAAACCTCTGCTCTGCCTTTCGCACTTCTCTTCACTATGCCACACTCATCCACACAATTCACACACCGAAATGAACTCACAAACTGTTATTTATACAAGACATCGACTTAGGAACAAACATCTAAGTCGGCAAATAATCATAAGAGTATCCGCAAGATGAATAACACATCCGGTCGGCCACCACAAGAACATTCGCAGGATGAACAACTCATCCGGTCAGCTAAACAGAGCAAGAACTTCATCCGGAAGAATAACTTCAATTCCGGGCTCTACCATCAATGCGGACCAACAACACAACCTCAACATGATCCAAGAACCTTCACAAGCCTGCCTAAATGACCGGATACATCCACACTTCCTCTACTTACTGGAATCTCTTGTCTTCCTCATCTAGAACTTCAAGAACACAGTCTGTTGCCACTGTCATAATGCAAAAGGTACTTCCAGACCTCCAAATCATACACAAATCAGGATGACACATCATGAGGACATCCCAAACACTCCTTCCAATCCGCAGATTAGGATAATACAATTCCAGACCTCACCGGACCTTTTTGTGATCCTCTGTCACCTCTGGATACTTGCCGGAACCGGTTCTACACCAACAGCCACAACTCCTTCAGATCTTCATGTGGACCTCTGAAATCTTAACTGAAGCATCTCAAGACTCATATCTACAAACCCTTTAATCTGCATCCTCCGGTTCTCAACCTATACAATACATTTGCCTTCTTCTCATCACTGTTCTTCACTGTTCCTGACTGAGGCTAATTTTCTCAATATCCTCAGCACACAGCTCATCCAATCCTTCTTGTCAATGCAATATGAGTATGTTGACATCAATGACAACACTGGTTCACCTCATACTTGCAACATCTTTTTGAGAATTGATGTGCATATCGCTCCATAGTAGGCCAATAATAACCAGCTCTAAGAAGCTTTTTGACAAGACTAGGACTAGCAGAATATGATCCACAGACACCCTCGTGTATTTCTCGTAAAGCCATGTTGGCTCGAGACACCTAAGTAAGATACCATTGAGACTCTTGCAGTATAAGGTTTTGCCAAGGATAATGTAGCGAGAGGCTTGGCAGATGAAAGATTTGTGTTGGTAGTTGGAGAATTAGAAAGGGAAAGTTCCATTGACAAGGTATTCATGAATATCTTCATACCAAGGAGACATGGGACAATTAACTTCTCAAATGAGTTCTAATTGGGGTACTTCAAATGCTAGAATTAAAATTTGTTCCACTAAGAATTCACACCATTGTGCATTAGCAGGCATATCTAGGAGAGAACCAATGGTTGCCATAGCATCAGTTACTTTGTTGTTAATTCTGGAAATTTATTCAAATGTGATTTGAGAGAAATATTTCTTAAAGTCGTCAACCATTAGTTTATATGGAAGGAGCTTTTCATACTTTGTTTGGTACTCATCTTGAACTTGTTTAATTACCAACTGTGAGTCTCTAAATACTTGAAGCTCTCTAATGTCCCATTGGATAGCCATACGTAACCCAGTGATCAGATCCTTGTATTCTGCTATGTTATTCGTACAAAGAAAGGCGATGCGGTAGAATTTCATAATACAGTCCCCCTGGGGGGTGATGAATAGGACCCCTACTCCGAATCCATGGTGGGTGTAAGAGCCATCAAATTATAGTTGCCAGGTTTCAGAAGGAGACAGTGAAAAGTTCCTTATCAGGTAGCTTAGGATCAAAAGGATTACTGTCAATCATTGGAGCTTCAGCAAGTTGATTCGTGATGACTTGTCCTTTTATTGCTTTGCAGTCAACATATTTGATATCAAATTCACTCAGGATCATCACCCATTTAGCCACTCTACCAATAAGGACTACTTTAGCCAAAAGATATTCCAATGGATCAAACTTGGAGATGAGATTTGTTGTTTGATTTAACATGTAGTGGCGTAGCTTTTGGGATGCAAATACTACTACCAAGCATGCTTTTTCCACTATTGTGTACTTGAGCTCATATCCTACCAAAGTCCTACTGATATAGTAAATGGCTTGTTCTTTTCCTATATCGTCATGCTGAGCTAGAAGGGCACCAAGTGCAACTGTTGTAGATGAAATACATAGAAGCAAGGGTCGATCTCTGACAGGTGGTACAAGCACAGGAGGTGCTAAAAGATATTATTTTATTTGATTAAAAGCCTATTGACATTTGTCATCCCACTTAAAATTTTCTCCCTTCCTAAGCAAGTGTTGGAAAGGATGGCACTTATGTACCAGCTGAGCTATGAACCGACGAATAGACTGTAACTAACCTTGTAGACCACGCAACTATTTCAAATTAGATGGAGGAGGCATGTTAATTATGGCTTTTACTTTATCTGGATCCACTTCAATGCCTCTTCGAGAGACTATGTAGCCTAGCAGCTTCCCAGAAGTTACTCCAAAGACACATTTTTTTGGATTCAATCTGACTTTGTACTTTTCAAGCCTATGGAAGATTTGTTCTAAGACTTGGAGGTGGTCTTCTCTTGTTTTGGACTTGCCTAAGATGTCATTAACATAGTCCTCCATTATTGTGTGGAAAAGGTCATGAAAAATAACAGTCATAGCCCTTTGGTAAGTTGCTCCAGCATTTTTAAGTCCAAAAGGCATGACGACCCAGCAATATGTTCCCCATGGGTAGATAAATGAATTTTTATGCTAGTCCTCCTCTGCAATTCTAATCTGATTGTATCCAGAGAACCCATCCATTAATGAAAGCATCTCATGTCCTACGGTGAGGTCTACAATTGTGTCAATGCTTTGGTAGAGGAAAGTCATCTTTAGGACATGCTCTATTAAGTTCTCTGAAGTCATTACAGTAACGGATCCTACCATAAGGTTTAGCAATAGGCACTAGATTACATACCCACTCTAGATAATTAATGGGTTTAATAAACTTTACATCCAAAAGTTTTTGGATTTCTTCTTTGACTAACAACGCTATCTGTGGATGCATTTTCCTTATCTTTTGTCGAACTGGTTTGGCATTTGGAGAGACATTCAAATGATGCACTACTAAGGAGGGGTCTAGACCCAACATATCTGTGTATGTCCATGCAAAGTTAATAGCTCTTTTCATGAAGAATCCAGTGAAATTGATTTTCTCTGTATCTGATAAAGAGGCTGCTAGAAATGTGAGTTTAGGAGGCTGTTCGGTGCCCAAGTTGATTTCTTGTGATTTCTCGATCAACAAGGGCGATCTTTCTTGATATGTAGAAGTTACAGGAAGGTCATATCTTCCATCCTTGGTCACCTCAGGGAGCTTTTCACCCTCGAATATGTCCTTTATTTTTATTTTTTCTTGGTCAAGAGGCACCTTGCAATTTTCACCTAATGACCTTTCATTTTTTATTTTCTTGTTTTCACTTTTGCGACTAGAAGATTTGACACTTCCACCAAAGTACACCAACAGTGGTAGATTCATAGAAAATCCTACCTTATGGTCTCCAAGAGGCAAGCCTTTCCTTGTTCCCATGAATTCAACAATGGCCTCATCATTTTGAAATGTATCTAGGGCAGGTACCCCAAGTTGATCCCAGTCAATTAGGTTAGGATAGACAAGTGGAAGGTCATGGGAAGTGGAGGATATCATGAAGACAGAGGTTTCTTGGAAGAGTTTAGTGAGATGAAAGGTAGAGTCTTTGATGGTATCTATATTAGGGGTATTTTTTGCTGGAAAGGCTTTATCAACTTCATCAAGGATAAACTAGATCCCTGAGGAAGGCGGACCCTCCTTTTAGTACCCTAGACCCTATCAATTATACTTCTTTGACACAATGATTGGCTCTAAGGGGCCTTGTTCCTGTAGACCCAATCCACCTTTTCCTTTGTAGCCCATATTTTTAATGATTCTGAAACCATTATTATATCATTCCACTTCTAAGGATACTTATCGTTTTCATCGCAAAAGATCCAGGAAGAAATGTCGTCAAAGACATCCTCATCATCAAGTAACCCTAATTGTATGAACACTGTTGGGGGCATGGTGACAATTGCTTTAGAGTCAGGAGCTTTTGAAATGGTTTTCTTACCATATGATTTGGGTGATAAGGGCATGACACCCACACAACATGACTCTTTGAGGCTATACTCACCAAGTCCTTTTTCTTCATACTTGATTTGGATGCTAGAGGTGGACTTACTAGTAGAAGGTTTATTGAGATCGTCTGGGTCAACAAATGAAGTAGACAGATAGGCTTCAGCATTGATAGGGATACGGTTAGGATTTTGATAAGTGGCTTGAAATGCACAACAATATTGAAAGGGCTTGGGATCTACGAGGATGGTGATTTCTACACCCTCATATGGAAACTTTAGGCATTGGTGATACGTGGATGGGATTGCTTTTAAGGAATGGATCCAAGGATGGCCCAGAATGATATTGTAGGGTAGATCAGCATCTAGGACTTGGCATTTGGTGTCCATGATAACAGGACCAACCCTTATAGATAGAGTGATAATACCTTCTGAATTTTGTTCTCCATCATCATATGCCTTGATGGTTATTCTTTTAGTTGTGTCGATATGGTCCTCAAAATAGCCCAATTGCTTTATTAACTTTAGAGAACAAATATTAAGGCTAGCTCTGCCATCCACTAGGATCTGCTTAATACATTGTTTATCAATGAATACCTTTGTGTGGAGTGCATCATGGTTAGATGGGTCAATGGATACAAGATCTTGATCAGAAAAAGTTAAATGATGGGGGGATGAGATGCTTTCCATCATAGCTTAAAATTGTGTGGTATCAATATCATTTGACATAGATGAAATTCTCTTAAGGCTTTATCTAAAATAGCTCTATGCACAAGAGATATACACAATAGCTCTAGTATAGATATGTGAGTAGGGGTTTTTCCAAGGTGTTCAAGAACATTGTACTCATAATTTGGTTGAATTACAGGAGCTGGGATTCTAAGAGCGGCCGGTGGTGGTGCTCCTTGAATAGTACGAGTTCGACAGGTAGTGACAGTATAGTAAGGGGCTTTCCCTCAAATGGTGATGGTGGAGATTTGTGATTGCTCAATATGGCCAACAGTAGACTCATAGGTGTAGCTGACATTCTATCCTGTGTTGGAAGCACTTGCTTTATCATGCAAAGGGAGGGGATTTTTATAGGCATCAAGGTCATAGTTGTTCGTTGGTTGTGTTGGTGAGACCCTAATGAACCCTTGATCAATGAGGTTTTGAATTGTGTGTTTCAATTTCATACAACAAGCATTGTTATGCCTTTTAACCCTATGGTATTCATAGTATTCATTATCCTTGTACCAAGGAGGTTTAAACTGTGGCTCATCATTTAGTCTGACTTCAAGCAAGGTAATGTTTCCCAATTGCACTAGTTTTTTAAGAATGACCTCGACTAGTTCTCCCAACATCAGGGTGAATTTATGTTTTGGTGTTGGTTTTGTATTCATTTGATCATGGGGTAAGAAAGGTGTGGCACTAGGTGTTGTTTAAGCTCGAGCAGGTGCTTGTATAGTTTTCACGTTTTTAGCATCAACAACACCATCGTTTACAACATTTTTATTTTTGTTCCAAAATTTTGATTTGTCATTTGATGTTTGTGGATTTCCATATTGTTTCCTTTAGAGATGACTTCATCAAATGAAGTAGCGCTATGCATTTATAATTGGAAGGCTAACTCCAAATGGAGGTTTTGTACGAAGATGTCGACTTGTTTTTCGGGCATATGCCACAAATGTTTACTCGCCATCTTTCTCCATCATTGAACAAAAGATGAAAATGTCTCTCCAGTTCTTTGTTTATTATTAACTAAGTCATTCATGGTGACCTCATTTTCTATATTATAAGCAAAGTGGGATACAAATTTGCCAGCTAATTCTTTAAAAGATTTGATGCTAGGCAGCAGGTGAGAGAACCATTCCATTGCCTATCCACTAAGGCTATGAGGGAAAACTCACAGAAGATATGTGTCGTTATAAGTGACGTCAAGACAAGTAACATAGCATGTTCGTAGATGATCATTAGGGTCCCCCCTTCCCTTGTATTTATCAAATTGTGGAATTTCAAAGTGCAGGGGGAAAGGTATCATTGGTAATGATTTGTCAAAAGGATAGGGACACACATCCTCAAAGGAGAATGATTTCTTGTTTTGACCCATGTTCATGTCTTCAACTTTCTATTTTAATTGATCCATTTCCTACTGCATATCAGATGTAGGGTCTTGTTGCTGTTGTACAATTTTTTTATGATTAGGCAGGGGGATTGGATATATCAATTGTTGCTTAGAAGAATATTGTTGTGACATGTCATATTGTGGCATAGATGTATTTTGAATTTGGCTAATAGTGTGTTGATTTGGGTTGATAATGTTATGATGTTGGTTACGAGTGGCTGAGGTATATATGATCTAAATGATGGGTTAACCATATGTTGGGTAACGGGTGGCTGAGGTATATATGATCCAGATGATGGATTAACAAAATGTTGGGTAACGGGTGGCTGAGGTATATATGATCCTAATGATGGATTAACCATATGTTGGGTACCAAGTGGCTGAGGTATATATGATTTGGATGATGGATTAACAATATATTGGGAAACAGGTGGCTGAGGTATGTATAATCTTGATGATAGATTAACAATATGTGCTTGTGTCGCATGCGAGCTATACGGAGGGATGACATAGGACGTGTTTTGAGTACAAATTAGTGGAGGTTGGGAGACGTTAGGCAGAGTCACATAAGATGTTTTAACATTGGAGGGTTGTGATCTGAAAGAATTAAGATTAGTGTACGACGTGTTGGAATGATTATTTGATGCTATAGGCTAATCAATGAGATTTTTGGTAGGATTGGATGTGACATGGGACACTTGAATGGGTTGAGAAGAGAATGGTCCAACCTGTGACACAATAGGATTGGAATGTGATGATGTTTGGGTAACTTGTGAAGGAATCGTATTCATAGAAGCGGAGGGAACGATAGTTGACACATGAAAAGGAGGTACATGCAAATTAGCAAGGGTCAGATCGAGTGCATAAGATGGTGTGATTAATGGTTCCATAGACATAGTGACATTAGATTGATTTGGTCCCATTGGTGCCACAAATGTTTGAGGTGTATGTGTGTTTTGATTGGGCATAGGTGGTGCCAAGGGTATGGTAGATCTAGTGGACATAGTAACAACAGTCGTAGGGATTTTAGCAGTAGCACTAGGAGGATCCTCTTTGTAGATTGTTGACACATCAAAGTCACTAGGTAGTTTGATTCCCTCTTGGATTAATTACAGTAGGATGTGTTCTCGATTAGCCTTTATGATTTTTTTGGCATGTTCCATGGCTTTAGGATCTTGAAGGTCTTCATGATTAGATGATGAGTCACTAGGGGCGTATGGAGATGGTGGCACCAACACAATGTATGTGGGTTCAAAAGGATATTGTTGTATTAGAGTTGAAGAGGACTGTCCAAGGGTATAATCTTCAGGTAGAAACTCATGAGGTTTCATTCATGTTGTAAATTGAGACGCATCCTTGAGGGGAGTGGACTCAAATTCCTTAAGGTTGGACTCCATAGCTTTCTTGTATTGACTTCTGGTTATGGGAATGATGATCAAGATTGAATTGGAAGATGATTTGGTTGATTGAAATTAGCTTCATCTAGATTGAAAAGATTACAGTTGATTAATTTGATTGATTGATTTAGGGATTGGTTTACCAAATCCAAATGATGATCTTTGATAAAGAGACTACTAAAAAATATAGCTGACCAAGTTTCAAATTGATTGCTATGATTCAGATTAGATGTTTGGATTGATGAAAAAGACACCAACTAAATAGCAAACTGCAAATGACTAGATGTGACACAGGATTACTCACAGGTGACTAAAGATAGCTCATATGTGATTTACGATAGCCCAAAGGTGATTTTCTGTAGCAGGATAATATAAAGAGACATTAACCAGAGGCAATTGGCTGATGCTCAGAGGTGACACAATGTTGATCAATTGCAAGTCAACATGATTCAAAGGCAAGTTTTGTAACTAAGCAAGATAAAAAAGAGGCTAACAATAGGTGATTTAATTTTTTTCAAAAGTGAGTTACTGATGTTCAATTGTCATTTGACCTGGTTCAAAGGCGAGTTTTTGTGGTAGAGGTTGTGTTTTCAACATGGTTTTTGGATTTTTTTTTCTTTTTTTTTTGACAAGAGAAGACACAATGGCAATCACTCATACACAATCCATGCTCAAACTTTACAACCTATGGCTAAGCAAGGACTATACCTATTGGGTTCCCACTTGGTTTTACCCAGTCGTACCTACTTATGTTGTATAGCTCCAGGAACTTAGGGCATGGGCTCCCCCTTTCAGTGCACTTTCTTCTCAGGCACACCAAGTTCCATGTACTCAAGATGCACAAATCTTGAGATACCTTGCTATCTCTGCCATAAGCTGCAAAAAAGTGGGATGACTTTCAGAGGCCTCATCTTTTGTCCTCTTGTACTAATAGATAGGGGTTTTTGGCTACTAAAACACAGCTTGTAGTTAGGATTCCCATTTAGGTGGCTACATGTGAGGCAATTCGCTCTGTTAATGGAGGCTTCCCAGCTTGCCAAGGTTACGCTTAGTAGGATTTTGGGGGAAACATTTGTCGGTGTAGCACAACAGCACCCGTCGTTTGCAACTTTTGGCACAAATGCCTTATTTTATATAGCAGCTAGGGATGTTTTGGATTTCCATAGGTGATCCACTGTGGCTCAAACATGACCTACAAGACACCAAACGTGATTTTTTATGTTTCCAAACGTGATTCAACAGAACCAAAGGTGATCAAAATCTTTGCAACTATGCCTTGCAAGTTACCAAATGCACTTCTTGTATCTAAAACTTCAAAAAAAAGAATTTTAGTAATGAAAAACTAAAATCCTAATCAAGTAGGTGGTCCCACTAGGCGTGCTATAATGTATACATAGGAAAATTCCATTGTCAGATTAAATATAAAACAACAAACCTACAATACTTTCAAGAAATCTAAACTAGAATGCAAATAAAACAAAACAAGAATGATATCACCTAGTTTAATTGATTCCTTGATTCCATTGTAGATTGATCCTCAAAAGTATGTAACTACAAAATAAAAGGCTGATATGAGTGCTCAAGATGATATGAAAATGAAGATAAGTTCAATGCTAGAATGATTGAGGATTTGAAATGAGAGAGAAAGGGGGTATTTATAGACAAGGATGAAATATGATCAATGGTGTAGAAAGAAAGGAAGAATCGATGGATGAGAATGAATGAGAGAAGAGGATGAACGTGCACATGCCAAGTGTCCATAAAAAGGCGTATTTTTTAGACAGATTAGGTGGGTCTGTTGATAAAGATAAGATTCCTTTTCAAAATGGAATGATGTTTCTATTTTGAGAGTTAGATGACAAAAATAATTGATTTTTCTAATTTATTGAACATTCCCACATTTTTTTATTTTTGCTATTTTATGGACAAACATGGAGCCCACTTGCACGATTTTAGAAGAAAATGAAAAAGATAAAAGAGGATAAATAGAAATTAAATAAATAAAATTTATTTAATTTATGTGTGTGATGGGAAATAAATAAAATATTTAACTTTATTTATTTATGGATGAAGATGAAATGAGAATGATTAAATAATTAAAATTATTTAATCATAGATAGGAAAATAGAAGAAATAAAGATAATTAATTAAATAAAAATAATTTATTTAATTAATAGAAGATATAACGAAGTGATTAAATAATTAAAAGTTATTTAACCATATAAAAGGAAGAATAA
Source organism: Cunninghamia lanceolata (assembly GCA_027924645.1). Lineage (NCBI taxonomy): Eukaryota > Viridiplantae > Streptophyta > Pinopsida > Cupressales > Cupressaceae > Cunninghamia > Cunninghamia lanceolata. Next base: position 20,017,725 of record BSBN01000547.1, read on the forward strand.
GAATAAAGCAAATTAATTAAATAAATAAAATTCATTTAATTAATTAAGAAGAAAGATGATTTTATTAATGTATGTAATGCAATATAAGTTTAATGCCTAGAGAATGAAATGGGTCAATTTTTAGTGTCTACAGGGCAATCCCTTGTTTGTTTTTGAATCATCATTCATCTTATTCATTAACTTACCATTATCTTTCCTTGTCACCCTCACTCTTCAGGGACTTGGGCATCACCATCTCCAATCCAATTGTTTTCTTCCAATCATTTTCTTCTAAATCAATTTTCTTCTATCAAATCAAACACTATGTTTTAAATTTCTTTGAAATGATGTTACTTCACAACATCATCTCAAAGAGGGGCAAAATGTATACACCTAAAAATGGCTCGAGATAAATTAAATAAATATTTTATATTTATTTTATTCTTATTTCCTCTATCAATAAATAAATATAATAATTTATTTATTTGGTTCATATTTATCCTCTTCTTCCAATAATTAAATAAAATTTAATTTATTTAATTAAATATCTTAATTCTTATAAATTCATCTCTAATTAAATAATCCTAATTATTTAATTATTCTTCTAAGACAAAGTCATATTCCTAAAATCCACATCATTCATCCACATCACCCTACACATCATATGACACCTCACCTCCTGTTGCACCATAAATTAAATATTAATAATATTAATTAAACATTTATCCTCAATACATGTCCTATTTTCTCTCAACCATCCCTACTTTGTAGAAGTTGGTTTCTTCACATCATCATGGTCAGAGTTAACTATGAGACACTTGTCTCATGAGTCCTATATTCCCTCCAACATCCCAACAAACTATTTAGGAGGAAAAAGAGGGGTTTTCAATTTCAAGGGTAAATCATCCTTTCACAACATTCAAGGACATAAATCAAGTGAAGCCACAATCTCTTGCAAGAGGGCTCTGCTACAAATTTAGTGTCCTGTAGAACAAAAAGGAAACTTGGAATTTGCTAATTAATTAATCAATTAAAGTCCAATTATGATTAAAACCCTAATTTCATAAAAGCATAAACAAATGGATAGATCATGACAAATGTTCACACACAAAGATATCAAATGACAATTAGATACATACCAAATTTTGGGATTTTAGATGCGAAATAGTTGGGGACTAATGAGTGGGTGCCTAAGTCCAAGGTACGAGTTTTTGTCAGGATCTCTAAAGAATGTTTGCAACCTATTTCTAGTGTTCCAAAGATTTTACTATTTCAAGACCTAGAGGACTAATGAGTAGGCGCCCTAGTCTAGGTCCTAATTTTCTGCTTTCCTCTACACTTCTAACACTCTGTTCTGCTTCCTTGTAACTCCACTTCTTCCACTTCCACAACCTATAACTTGCAATCACAGATAAAGGGATTAGGGGTTGTGTTGTTTAGAGGCTTGCCTCGGTCAAGCCCCAGAGAGACATTCAAGTCTTCCAAACACCATTATCAGATAAAGAGTGTGTATCCCTACGGGATAGAGGCAAAATCCAAATGATAAATGGTTGAAAACACAAGTAAATGTCACCTTGGAGGTGTAACTCACATATAGATGATAATCCTTCACATCATGAGAAGATGAAGCCAAATTTGCATAACAACACAATAACACTTGACAAGTCTTCTCTGCAACAATGAATACTCTAAATGCTCTAGAATCAAAAGTGTGCCAAAAGTTCATAGTCATCTTCTAGTTTACAAATGAATCCCTAAACATGCTTATATATCCAACTAAACACATTCCTGCTAAGAATTTTGCAATTCAAACTTAAGGTGTCAGCATAGTACCTAATTGACAGTCACATAACCAACACTTAAATTTAGGTCCTACCTAAAATAGGGTAGGACTAGGGCACGGGTGCCCAAGTCCTCCCTCCCTATTTTAGTCAAGACTTGTCATAATAGCACCCCGTAGGTCCTAGTCATGGAACTTAGGGGTTTTCTCCTCGAGAGTTAACATGAATATGCAAGATGATAAAAATGCTTTCTAAAGGACCCGGGAGATAAACATAGGAGGGAAAAGTCCCAAGGGGACATTTTCTAATGTAACATTTAGCACCCACTTTAATGTATGCATGAACACGAGGCCCATACATGCATTAAAGTACGGTCAACAAACACACCAGGCACTTAGAGCTAATGCATACACAAAGATTGAGAACTATTTCTAGCCCCTAGTCTTAGGTAGACATTAGAGAAGACATGCCATAGACACACCAAACACAATGAAGATAGTGGTAGCCACACAAAACATGGAGAAGTCAGCATTCAAGACACGCAAAACACAGTGAATGTAGTGATTATTTTATTTTTAATTTTCTCATATATGAATGCAAATACAAATACGTGGAAATTAAAAATGCAACACACCACCCAAGATGTAGGAGGGGCATTTCACCATGCTCTTTGGACTACATATGGGGCAACAAACACACAATACAAATCTCAAAGTGCAAGAGGGGCATTTTGCCATGCTCTTTGGACTACACTTCAAAAAAAACACACCATACAACTCCCAAAGCATACGAGGGGCATTTCACCATGCTCTTTGGACTATGCTTGGGAACAAACACGCCATACACACACACATGGAAGACATAGAGAAAACATGGTAAACATGTAATGGAAGGAACCTATTTCTAGGTTCACCACCATCTCACGCACATTACAAGCATACCTAATAGTTGTGCTTCACCACAACAACCGCCAAAGACATGCTTAAGGGAGAATACACTAACCTTGCCTGCTCAGAAGAATTTTAGAATAAAAAGGATGTGCACTAGCTCAAGAGATACACCATCCCTGCCTCCGTAGAGGGCTTAAAATAAAAGGATATGCATGATATCTAGCCTCCACAAAGGGCTTAATGATTGCAATGTAAAATAAAGATGTGCACTCGCGTAGAGATACAACATCCTGCCTCCGTAGAGAGCTTACAAACATGCTTTGTCAATATCATCAAATAGCTTACCTTACATATGCCCCCACCTTAAGGTGGTTGATATCATGTACAGGTATTGAGCACTTTAAGGTATAGAGAAAACACACGTGGGAACACAAGCTCTTGCAAAGCCCATGCCCCCAAATGTGACATGTACTTTATGATTGCCAAATATTCCCACAAACACACAATTTCCTACAAGAAAACATGTTAGAAACCACATAATCATGATAATAAATAATGCATGTAATATTCACATAAAGAGTCGAGGTTATACTATGGGTCCAAGATCCAAGTATAACCATGGGGCTATAGCGTAGAAATCTCAAAATTGAGTGTAACCAAGGCAAGATTCAAAGATAAAAAAAGTGTACAAAGTAGATGTATTGTTATGGTTTGTTAGTACAATAAGACAACATCAAAATATCACATGGAGTGATTCTACTAGCTAAGCGTCAAATAATATATATCAACCTCATCATCATGTATGGACTAGGTCCATTTTTGCTTACTCATTGAAGGGACACATGGTCCTTATCATTATTATTTGTTTTTCTTCATCTGCCAACTAGATAGAACCACTAGAGGAAGGTAAACAATAAATCAAGAGAGGAGAAACAAGTGCCTTAGGGTCATCATGTAGGAAGGTGCCCCCAAGTCACCAACTACAATGCTATGCCCCTAGGACACAACACACAACAATGAAAATAGAGGAGAGGCAATATAGAATAATAATGATACAAATAGAAGAAGGGTCACAATAGAGGTGGTCTCTCAGTATCCTTGACCTTGCAAGCGTATCAAGGGTCATCCTAGGAGGCCTAAACAACACATAACACATCACGGGGGAAACATAACACATAGGTAAAGGGTTAGAAATACTTACCTTTTAGTACAACCATACAAAAATTTGGAACTTGCGAGTATCTTAGAGAGATGATCCATCAAGTTTTGTGTGAAGGTTGAGTACTTCTTATTATATTGTTCTATGTTCTTAGAATGTCCATTCGGTACTTGTTTCTCAAGTCCTTGTGTATGTAAGATCTTTTGTTGCTTGTGAGGTGGAGAACCGCTGTTATTTCCTACTAATGATAACTGTCTCATTCTTTTCTAATCCTTCTATTTATTATTTTGTTGAATCCTTATTGTTTTTATATGGAGCCTAATCAGACTCAGAAGTTAAATTTTTCCCACTTTTATCGACTCAGTTTCCCCCCCCAAATTATTTAATGGGGCTTTGGGGGCAGTGCCCCTTTCAAGGTCTAGGGGTAGCACCCCTAGCATCCTCCCTATAGCAATTCAAGGCGGGGTCGAGAGGTAGCACCCCTGAAACCTCAAATAATTTTTAATTATTTTATAAAGGTGTCAGGAGTTATTTTTCTATTGGCTGACGTAAAAAAAAACCCTATTTTGTAACTAACATAAGTCTTGATAAAAATGGCTAAGGGTTAGGGTTTTTGGGGATATTGGATTGTAGCATTTGTAGCGGTATTGAGTTGCATGGATTGCTAGTTGTAATCAGTTTGATTTGCTGGATAATAATATTGGACTCTCTATTGGTGGATGTAGCCCGAGTTTGGGTGAACCACATTAAAAATTATCTCTCGATGTTATTATTTCTGTGTATTTTCATTCCTTATTTAATCTTTATTTGTATTTAATTGATATCCTCTACATGCAATTCCTAACAAGTGGTATCAGAGCGGGTTGTGTTCAATTATTGTCTGCAAGAAGGTCTCATAGTTGAGTGGGAGTCTCACAATTAAGTGTGAGCAATGGAGGACAAGGGTAAATTGAAGGTAGATAAATTTAATGGGCAAAAGTATCAATTATGGAAGATGCAGATGGAGGATTATCTCTATTAGAAGGATTTTGGAAGGAATAGCCAAGAAACTGGCAACAATGACTGATGGGGATTGGGAACTTCTGGACAACAAGGCATTGGGAACCATTCAGGTGTGTCTGGCACCATCTGTGGCATTCAATATAACATAAGTGAAGACAACAAATGAACTGATGAAAGCTTTGGCTAAATTGTATGAAAAACCCTTAGCCTAAAATAAGGTTGTTTAATCTAAAAATGATTGAAGGTGGATCTGTGATAGATCATTTAAATGAGTTTAATATGATTACCAGTCAGTTAACTTCTATAAAAGTGAAATTTGATGAAGAGGTGGGGGCTCTCTTAGTTTTATGTTCCTTTCTAGAAGGATGTAATAACTTAGTAATGGTTGTAAGTAACTCTGTCTCTGGTTCAAATACTTTGAAATTTGATGATGTTGTTGGTGTTATCCTTTGCAAGGAAATATGACAAAAAAGTTCATGAGGGTCCACATCAGGTAGTGTTTTGAATGCAAAAAGTAGGGGCAAATCAAAGGAGAGAGGAAAAGATTCTGGAGGTCATGGGAAGTCATGAGGAAAATCAAAGGACAAGAGGTCCCAATCCAGAGGATAGAAGGATTGCCGGTACTGTAGGAAACTAGGTCATCTGAAGAAAGATTGCTAGTCTCAGGACAATAAAGGAGACAAACAAGAAGGTAATAAGGAGGCAAATGTGGTAAGTAATAAAACTGAAGATGATGCTTTGATTCTTTCCCTAGATAATATTGATGATTCATGGGTTTTAGATTTAGGGGCCTCATTTCATGCTATGTCCCATAGAAGTTATTTTCTTGACTATGTCCTAGGGGATTTTGAGATGGTTTATTTGGGAGATAACAAACCCCGTCAAATTGTTGGAAAGGGAAGAATTAAGATTAAGTTGTAGAATGGGAATCATTGGCTACTACAAGAGGTAAGGCATGTTCCAAGGCTAAGTAGGAATTTAATTTCAACAGGGTAGCTAGGTGATGAAAGTTGCATAGTTACTTTTAATGATAAAAATTGGAAGGTTTCAAGAGGTGCCTTAATAGTAGCAAAAGGTGTGAAAGTAGGCAACTTATATCTTTGTACAAGTCATATTGTTCCTTCTACTTTAGTTGTTGTAGAGAAAAAATAAATAGGTTCAGAAATAGTTATTACAGGTTCGCAGGAAGAGACTGAAATAGTTGTTGCAGGTTCTGAGACAACACTATGGCATAACAGACTTAGGCATATGAGTGAAAAAGGTATGAAGGTACTTCATTCTAAGAAAGTTTTACCAGGTCTGAAATATATTAATATGGATTTCTATGAAAGTTGTGTGTATAAAAAACAAAAGAGAGTTTTCTCAAGGATGGGAAGCAAAAGAACGATAAAAAGTTGGAGATTATGCATACAGATGTATGGGGACTAGCTCAAGTATCTTCTCTCGGTGGCTCTCAGTATTATGTTGCATTCATAGATGATGCAACTAGGAAGGTTTGGACTTATTTCCTTAGGTAAAAATTTGATGTATTTGACACATTTAAGAAATGAAGAAGCTTGGTTGAGAATGAGATAGGTAAAAGATTAAAATGTCTCAGATCTGATAATGGTGGTGAGTATTGCAACAAAGAATTTGAGGATTATTGTTCCTTTCATGGAAATTGTAGGCAGAAAATAGTTCCAAGGAGTCCACAAGAAAATGGAGTGGCTGAGCACATGAATAGGACAATAATGGAGTGTGCAAGGAGCATGAGATTACATGTTGGGCTGCCTTTAAACATGTGGGCAGAGGCTGTCAATTCTGCTAAATATTTAATTAATAGAGGTCCTTCAGTTCCTTTGGGTTGTAGTATTATAGAGGAAGCATGGACAAGTAAGAAGGTGAGTTATTCTTTTCTCAAAACCTTCATATGTGAAGCATTTGCATATGTAGACTCTGAAAATAGAACCAAGCTGGATGCAAAATTTAAAAAAATGTATCTTCATTGGATGTGGCATTGATGAATTTGGTTATAGGCTTTGGGATGTTGAAAATCTAAAAATTGTGAGAAGTGGGGATGTTGTATCCAATGAGAAGGTGTTGTACAAAGATCAGCTGCAGCAACATGAGAAGAAAGAAAAGGATTATATGGTGTTGGATGATACTCGAGATAATGATGTTCCAGTGGTTCCTCATGCTTTGCAATAGCAACAAGAAATACCACAAACTCTAGTAAATGCTAGATGGTCAACAAGGCTAAGTAGACCTCCTAAAAGGTATTCTCCCTCTTTGTATTCTATTTTGTTAACAGATGCTGGTGAATCGGAAGGGTATGATGAAGCTATGCAGGTGGATACAAAGGTTCAGTGGGAGCTTGCAATGAAAGAAGAAATGGATTCCTTACTAAAAAATTAGACTTGGGAATTATGTAAGTTGCCTCGAGGTAAAAAGGCTTTACCAAAAAAATGTGTTTATAGGCTAAAAGTGGAAGATGGAGGTAAGAAAATATTTAAAGCCAGGTTAGTTATAAAAAGGATTTGCATAGAAAAAAAGGTCTTGATTTTGATGAGATTTTTTCTCTGGTTGTTAAGATGACTTCCATTCATACTATTTTAAGTATTGTGGCTATTGAAGATTTGCATTTGGAATAGCTAGATATGAAAATTGCCTTTCTCCATGGTGATTTGGAGGAGGAGATATATATGGAACAACCATAGGGATTTGATGTTAAAGGTAAGGATAAATTGGTGTGCAGATTGAAGAAGAGTTTATATGGCTTGAAACAAGCACCTCAGCAATGGTATTTGAAATATGATAGTTTTGTGGCTCAGCAAGGCTACAGTCCGTTTAATTCTAACCATTGTGTTTATTTTAAGAGGTTAGATAATGATAGCTACATTATTTTATGTTTATATGTTGATGACATGCTTGTAGCAGGGTTTAACATGGATCACATAAGAGAGTTAAAACAACAGTTAGCACAATCATTTGCTATGAAGGATTTGGGGGCAATAAAACAAATCCTTGGTATGAAAATTTGTAGAGATAGGAAGAACAAAAAATTGACTCTATCTCAGGTTGATTATGTTACAAAGGTGTTGCAGAGATTCCATATGGAGAATGGAAAAGTTGTTAGCACACTTTTGCCTACTCATTTGAAATTGACTAAGGAGATGTGTCCTAAGACAAAGAGAAGGAAGAAAAAATGTCCAAGGTACCATATGCTTCAACTATAGGAAGTTTAATGTACACCATGGTATGCACGAGACCAAATATTGCACATGCTATAGGAGTCGTAAGTAGATATATGAGTAATCCCAGATTGGAGCATTGGAATGTAGTAAAATGGATTCTCAAATATTTGAAAGGTACATCAAATAACAATTTATGTTTTGGGGGCTCTAATATTGATTTAGCAGGCCATGTAGACTCAGATTTGGAAGGGGATATTGATACCAGGCGGAGTACTACATGTTATGTCTTTACTGTAGGTGGGACAGCGATGAGTTGGATCTCCAGGTTGCAAAAAGTGGTTGCTTTATGCACCACAGAGGCCGAGTATGTAGCTACAATAGAGGCAAGTAGGGGATGCTATGTTGTGGAGTCTGATCAGTTTGAGCCAAGTGGGATATTGTTTTTAAATGGAGCCTAATTAGACACAAAGATTAAATTTTTCCCCACTTTTATCGACGTGGTTTCCCCCCCAAAATTACTTAACGAGGGTTTGGGGGCAATGCCCCTTGCGAGGTCCAAGGGCAGCACCCTTGAAACCTCAAACAATTTTTTATTATTTTATAAAGGCGTCGGGAGTTATTTTTCTATTGGCCGACATAAAAAAACCCTATTTTGTAACTGACATAAGTCTTGATAAAAACAACTAAGGGTTAGGGTTTTCAGGGATATTGGATTGTAGCATTTACAGTGGTATTGAGTTGTAGGGATTGTTGGTTGTAATCAGTTTGATTTGCTGGATGATAATATTTGACTCTCTGTTGGTAGATGTAGCCCAAGTTTGGGTGAACCAAATTAAAAATTGTCTCTTGTTATTATTTCTGTGAATTTTCATTCCTCTGTTTAATCTTTCTTTGCATTTTAATTGATATCTTATGCATGCAATTCCTAACACTTCTATCATAGGGAGAAGGATTATCTTGCACCATAACATTCTTTTCTTTAATCATAATCTCTTGTTTCAGTTGTTCTATTGGTCTTTCCAATGTATTTCAGTTATCTCCTGATCCTTGGAGGGATAACGGAGGAGGAACCTCAGCATAAATACCATTTCTTCGTGGATGAGGTGTGTTATCAAGGTTTTCCTTATCCACTTCTATCATACCCACTATTTCATCATAATTCAAATAGTCATCTTCTACTTCGACTGTATTTTGTTCCATCATGTTGTTATAAGTATGCTTAGGAAATGGATTAGTAAATATTTGTAAATTTTGACTTAGAGGAGCAATCGACTTATTTTCATTGTCATTCACACTAGATACCTGTATAACATTTGAGTCGATGAGGTCTTATATTTCATGTTTAAGATGCATACATCATTCAGTTTCATGTCCTTATTGTTGATGATAATGACAAAAAGCATTAGCATCGAAATAAGATCCTTGCATTCTACTAAGATCCAATGTTTAATTGGAGGAAGCTTCAAGAGTTTGTTGCTCACAGCCTAATTCATGATAGAATGATAGGATTCAGATATCGAAGTAAACTATCATTGGTGTTGTCTATTCTGAAATGGTATCCTCTTCAGATTAGTGATAACGGACACTTGTGCAAAGTTGTTTGAATTCTATCCATTAACCTTGATGAAAGTCTTATTATTCCTCTTAAAGTTATTTTGTCAAGGTCCACCCATGGATTGACTAGCTTGAACTGATGAGTTTTGGTTTTCATACTGACTAGATGAAAGTTGGTAATAATGAAGGGTTGTGCATAAATGTTGAAAAGAGTTATACTTCATCAAGAGAATCTTATCACTGATGTTGGGTTGTAGATTTGTAATAAATACCTTCTAAACATCCTCATCCTTCATCTGATATTGAATATGTGCATAAATAGATTGACACCAACTAATAAACTCAGTTAGCTTCTCTTTCAGACCTTGCTTGCAGTGAACTAGATCAATCAATGAAACTTGAGGTCCAATGTTTGCTTGAAAATGTTGTAAAAATTGATCGACTAGCTGCGAAAAAGAGTATTAAATTTGGAGGTAAAGAGAAAAACCATTATAAAGTAGTGTCTTTGAGAGATCGTGGGAAAATGTTTGCTAACAAGTCCTCTTCAAAGTAGAAATCACTACACATAGTTGTGAATGCTGCCACATAAGTATTAGGATAACCTTTTCCACCATATTTTTCAAAGTGAGGAGTTTTAAACCTCTCAAGCGTAGGAGTTCTCGAGATTGCATAAGATAGGGAATTACTGGCATGATAAGTTGGTATATTAGGTTGTGAAGAATTTTTCAAGCTTGTCACCTTTTGTTGAAGAGAAGTCATGCCTTGTAAAAGTTGGTTTAAGAGGGCATCATTAGGAGATGTGGTTTGAGAATGTGAAGCCATGTGCATAACATTTTGAGGAGATTGAATATAAGTGGAAACAAAAGGTGGTTGAGATTAATTATAGGTGGAAGGTGGTTGTGAATAGTAATATCCTTCACAACACACCTATAATACAATTCTAGAGAGATGATAAGGCCAAATCTAGTGAAAATGCAATGTTTTCAAACCCTAGACATGAAATTTTACAAGAAAGACACTATGATGAAATACTATAGTTAGAAATTGGTCCTAAATGAGTGTTTAAAATAGTAGTAAAATCTAAAACAAGATTTTAACTACAAACCCTAGCTAATGCAAAACTAGGGTTTTATGAAAAATACACAATTTCAAGCAATTTTTAACAATTTAAGCATGAAAATGCAATGCAAATGAACAATAAATGATGAATTTATGTAATTTAAATCAGATCTAATGAAAATAATAGAAATTAAATGGAATTAATGTAAATTAATTCAAATTATTTGAAAATGCAAGCCAAAATGCCAAATTTTTTCAAATTTTTTCAAAATTTTCAAATTTTTTGTAATTTTTCAAATGCAATAAGATGAAAATTAAATGAATGAATGAAATGAATGCAAATTTGAAGTACAAAACTTGGCAAGGTGCAAAATTCATTAAAAACATGGGTTCACCAAAATGTTAGGAGGAAAAAGAGGGGTTTTCAATTTCAAGGGTAAATCCTTCTTTCACTCCAACATTCAAGGACATAAATCAAGTGAAGCCACAATATCTTGCAAGAGGGATTTGCTACAGATTTAGTGTCCCTTAGAACAAAGAGGAAACTTGGAATTTGTTGATTAATTAATCAATTAAATTCCAATTATGCTTAAAACCCTAATTTCATAAAATCATAAACAAATGGATAGATCTCAACAAATGTTCACACACAAAGATATCAAATGACAATTAGATACATACCAAATTTTAGGATTTCAGATGTGGAATAGTCAGGGACTAATGAACGGGCACCCAAGTCCAAGGTACCAGTTTTTCTCATGACCTTTGAAGAATATCTGCAACCTATTTCTAATGTTCTAGAGATTTTACTATTTCAAGATCTAGAGGACTTATGAACAAGTACCCTAGTTCAAGTCCTAATTTTCCACTTTCCTTTGCACTTCTGACACTCTGTTCTATTTCCCTGCAACTCCACTTCTTCCACTTCTGCAACTTGTAACCTGTAATCATAGAAAAAGGGGTTGGGGGTTCTACGTTTAGAGGCTTGCCTTGGTTAAGGCTTAGAGAGACATTCAAGTCTTCCAAACATTGTTGTCAGATAAAGAGTGAATATTCCTATGGGATAGAGGCAAAATCTAAATGATAAATGATTGAAAATATAAGTAAATGTCACCTCGGAGATGTAGCTCACATATAGATGATAATCCTTCATATCATGAGAAGATGAAGCCAAATCTGCATAACATAATAACAAGACAAGTCTGCTCTGCAATAACGAATACTTTGAATTCTCTAGAATCACAAGTGTGCCAAAAGTTTATAATCATCTTCTAGTTTATAAATGAATCCCTAAACATGCTTATATATGCAGCTAAATACATTCTCTCTAAGAATTTTGTAATTCAAACTTAAGGTATCAGCATAGGACCTAATTAATGGTCAAATAACTGACACTAAAATTTAGGTCCTACCTAAAATAGGGTAGGACTAGGGCATGGGATCCCAAGTCCTCCCTCCCTATTTCAGTCAGGACTTGTCACAATAGCACGCCCTAGGTCCTATATGCCATGAAACTTAAGGTTCTCATCGAGAGTCAACATGAATATACAAGATTATAAAAATGCTTGACTCGGGAGCTAAAAATAGGAGGGAAAAAGTCCTAGGGGAACATTTTTTGATGTAACACAAACATAGACTCCTTCCATCTTTCTCTCATGGTCTTCCATCTTTCTCTCATGGTCTTTGTGATCATCTCGCCATGTGGCTCCTTATCCCACATATCTCTCCATCTTGTCAATGTAGTAGGAACATCCTCCTTCTATATCTCCCCTCATCCAACCAAATCAATCTTGACCCTCCATGTCATAAGACCAATTCCTCAACCATTGATCTTTTTCCACTTGGATCTAAGCCATCCTTTGCTTATAAAAGGAAGCCTCTCATCCTCATTTTGGTTACAACACAAGAGATCATACTTTCATGATGCAGAAAATCATATCAAATATCAAACATGTGCCTTTGGCTTTTATTTGCATAGCACTATCAATTAGCAATCTCCATTAGCATATCATTAGCATTAGCCATATGCATTGTTGCATTGTATTAGCTTCATACAAATCATTATCATAGTTTAGCATTGTAGAATCATTCACTTTGCATAAAATCCATCACAAGTCCATTCATCTTAGAGTCATCTTGAAACAAAGAAGTGCATTCTGAGAGAATAATTACCATCAGCAAAATCAAGATCTCAAGAAGATGGGACACAATGGGACATGAACGAGAAATCTAAGTTTGAAGGTATAAATCAAGATTGTTTCAAATTATGTGTTTTTCTATTAGTTTCATTAGTGATTTTGGTTTGAGTAGAAATTTAGAATTTTGTGGTAGCTTAATAAGTTTTTATTGTTTTTCTCCAAATTATCATCACACATACTTATCCCAAAAAATGTACAAATCCCTTTGTGTGTTCATGGTCATGACTTTTATTCTCTTCATGTGACATTGATTTGTTGAAATACAATGGATCACTAAGAGGGGGGTGAATCAGTGATCTGATAAAACTAATTAATTCATCATCCCAATAATATAAATGCAATTAACATCAACAAGCTAAATACATAGAGAGCAACAGAATCTTCAAACATGAAACCATGACACAAGTGTTTAAAGTGGAAAACCCTATCCAGGGAAAAACCACTATCCAACCTCACCAAAATCTATATTGGGTATCACTGACCAAAATCTCACTCATTACATTCATGCCTCACTGGCAAGGATCTCACTGGTCACCTCCTAATAGGAACATTGATCCCTACATCAAGAACACCAACTCTGCACAAACTAGGAGCACCAACTTCAAACACAAAACATGAGGATATACAGAGTACTAGTTGTTTACAATAATAACAAAGGTTATAGATGAGTTATATATCTCTTACTTAATCACCTTATCTCTCCTGAATCAACATCTCAATTGTATCTTTCTTTTACAAAGTGATAAAACTAAATACTATCCTGATTACAATGCCATCATGAACTACAATACTCAAGACACATTTACATCCATACCAAAGATCTTGTTCTTTACATGACACATCATGTATCTGTCACAAACAAGCTAATATAACACGTTAGACTATCATCAAAAGCAATAATGGGCATGTGATCTGAATACCTTCTTGTTCTCTCTGTTTACATCATGACTCATAGTCATTGCCTACAAAATACCCTGCTATATACTTCAATATCCAAACCCTGCAAACACAACAGGTCTTTTTCACAAATATTTGTCACCTAAAAACACACATATCTTCCTATTGGAAACAAGGTAGATAACTGAGAGGGGGGGTGAATCAGTTATCTTAAATATTTTAACTTTTTGTTCTTCTTTAACAATTAGTGCAGCATCAAAACATATAAGCAAACATAACCATGAGAGTACAAATAAAATCAATACACATAACACAATGATTTTGATGTGGAAAACCCTATTAAGGGAAAATCCACGGGGTGACTAACCCAAGATTGTATTCTATGTTAAAAGAATAAGAAGTACAAGTGGCACTTGCCAATTAGGGCTCACTGCCCGAGCACACTGCTCACAAGAGGCACACTGCCTACAAGAGACTCATTACCTACAAGGATATAGAAGGTAACCAAATGTTTGAATTGAAGAGAGGCATCCACATATGTTGAGGTTCAGTTCCAGTTAGGTTTAATATACTGATCTACTGCACTTCATACTTCCTCTATTTTAGTGTTGTTGTTCTATCACATACCGAACTTGTATTGCTGCTTCCACACTTCTCTCTACCCTTTTTCCACACTTTCTCATTCACCACACCCCTTCATACCAAAATCCATCTGGTATATATATCCGCACCAAGGATTTCAACATCTTTCTAGTCGGCAACCAGAATACTCAAGATATTTACTAAATACTAGTCTGTTGGCTAAATCCATGCTTAATATGTGATGCGTATCAAAAATATAGACATAGAAGTCATCAATTATGTCAGCCAACCATGAATGATCCCTCAAGAAGCTTGATCACCATCAATTTCTCATCCGGATTAAAGTTTGATGCTCTGTCAGTTAGTTCTTCCTCAATCTACTCTGCCTATCAGAAACCCAACACTTAGATGCTCATATCTTTTCACTCTTTCATTACAGGAGGCTCAACCTCTGGAATGTAGTAGTCATGGTACTCCTCTTGACTTCCTGAAGTCCATACTTTAATGAGATACATCCTCTGAGAGATCAGACCTAATTGTTGGACCTTGTTGCATGCTCTGTTCTTGCTCACCAGACCACAACACTCTTCAAACTGACTTCCAGTAAAGACATACTATGTGCTATGGATGTGTGGGATAAACTTTGTTGCCATCAATGACAACAATAATGAAGCCACACAGTGTCTCTTGCCAACAATCTCCCCTTTGGCATTGATAGCAACACTTAGTGAAAAATGACTAAGTGTCATAGCAAACTCCCCTTTAGCTGATGCTCTATCTTATGTACATTTTACCAGAGCTCCCCCTTTGCTGGATTCCACATTTTTCACTACTTCTCACTCCCCCTTTGACATCAATGGAAAAGGGTGAAATCCGCACACCAAAAGTTGCAAAAATCAACCTATACATAGCCACATAAGTATATATACATGTTATACTTACATATACTTAAGTATATCCTCAAAAGTGGTTTTCAACTGGAAAAATTTTGCTGCCCAACTCTACTTCATCCTGTCTAAAATTGAGATGTGACCACTTAACAAAAATGCAAAAGCTTCAGCCCTGTTTAAGTATGTCAAATCACTGGTCCGGGCTGTAGTCTGAGCATCAGTTAGGGCCTCATGCATTGCCTCTAACTTAGGGATAATTATCCCTCTTAGTTCACTCATTCTTCTTATTATATTCTTCTTCTCCTTCTCAAGCCTCTTTATCTCATTTATAGTGGCAATAGCCTGGCACTCTTGATTCATTATGGATGAGGTGAGTGGATCAAAATTCTGAGATAAACTTGAAAGTTTACCCTCTTGTTCTTCCACCTTTGCAATGTCTGTTGTCACTGTGGACCAAGATAAACAAAATTTGTATAATTCTCTGCCATCTTTAAGAGCATTTTCTAGGATCTTTATCCCAATATCTAGATTTCTCCTATCATTTGCTATGAGTCCCTGTACTTCAGAAAATCCCTTACCCAAAAACTCTTTCTGGACTTTCTATTCTATTGATTTCTCTAGTGAATCAAAATGAGTGTTGACAGAGTTTATCAAATATTTGAGGTTACCAGATGGAGAGGCTGAAGGATCCTTTTGGGAGGATGGCATGATCTTCTCCAGCATTCTTGATGCAATTTCTATTAGCTCACAATCTTCCATGTGAGACTTCAGAAGCTTCTCTTTTGTTTTGGCTTGGGCAAAGGATGCAATCTTCATTGTCTGGACTAGAAAGAGAGAATCAAAATTGAGTGGTACTTGGAATAGTTATGGTTCATCTATCTCCATCAATTCCTTGGTCAATAAATTCTTCACTGCTTCTACAGTGTCTCTTACTGGAGACTTCTTTCCTTTTGCAGCCTCAGAGCTGTCAGCAGAGATCTTCTATGTTTGTTCTTCTTCTCTTCCCTTTTTCTCCTCTTCTTGACTTACTTTCTCCTCTTTTCTTGCTTCTTCAATTCTGAATTCTACAAGGGGATCCCAAAGAGAGATATTTTCTTCTTCATGGACTTCCTCTTTCAGAATAGAGGAATCCAAGTTCTTAGTCCTCTCCTCACCTATCTCCTTTGACTATTCTACAATTTTCTTAGTAGAATCTTCCTTCGATGCACTTAATCCTTCGACATCCATGGTAGAAGGTTCATCACTTATGTCCTCTATAATAGGAAGATTGAATCTTTTCAAAAGCATTCCAGAGGATGTCTCCAGTCTCTTTAGCCACCTGATCAGTCTCTCCGAGCATAAGTTTGTTCATTCTTGCTTTTCTCCGGAACTCATCCTTGCAGTCCTTGAAGATCATGGTCATTTGTTTTGGAGTAATGGAAGGATAGAGCTGAATTGCAATCTATTCCTGGATCTCCAAATCCTTTTCCTTGGCATTGTCTTTTATGATTTCAAGTACATTCTCTAAACTCTTGGGGATTAGAGAGATGATTTCAATGAATGATTTATTATATATGTTTAAGTACTTAACTGTAGCTTCTTCCAAGATCCTTTTGTCTGTGTCACTATACTCATCATAGAATTCTGTCATTGGTTGCAAATTCCCATCCACAGTGACTACCTTGATGACATCATCAATGGAGAGAGTAGGCATTTCAACAAATTATTCTTCTTCTTCTTTGTTTGCACCAACAGAGGATTCACCTGATGATTTCTTCTTCCTCCTCATTTTCTTAATTTCCTCATTGGTCTCTATTTCTTCATCATCCTTCTGACTTGTATAGGACCTTATGTACTTGGTTTTTGTTCTCTTTTCTCCCTTACCAGATGTCTTGTCTTCCGGTTTGGAGGATCTTGAGCTCTTAGAAGTGGCAAGTGCAGAGCTCTTGGAGGATCTAGTCTGGGAGGAGGCTTGCACTGGAACACTTTATTTTTTTCTTCTTGTCTCTCCTTCTCTGCTCTTTCTACTTTCTCTCTATTTGCATCAACTGCCTCTTTTGAAATGCCATATCTTTTGACAACTTCCTCTACTTCCCTTCTCACTTTTCTTTTCATCTCCAGTTGTCTTAGCTCAACATGAAGTTTTACACTCAATTCTTGAAAGGTTCCAAACCTTTCTGCCTTAGGGTCCTTAGGCTGACTTAGCAAGTGTTGGATATGTAGCTCCAAGATTTTCTCATCTACCTCATAGCCCATTGGCATAATCCAGACTGGTTTGGGCTCTACTGCCTCCATTAGGCATTGATCAGTGTCTACCATAAAACACACGGTATCCTTATATTTTTTGACCATTGACTAAGGAATTATTTCTCTGGACTGCATCATACCTTCAAAGTTCTTGAAATATCCCCAGAGTGATGTGCTTTGAGCCTTGGCATCACCAAGCCCATACATATAATCTCTGATTTGTATGGCAACCGGTCTGTCATTTTGCCATACCCAGCCACTTGATCCAGGTAGCTCACTCATAAAGTAAAAGAATAAACACAATATTAGCCCACCATACTTGAATGAGTTCTTCTTGTCCTTCTTGATCTTTTGCAAGTTTTCTAGTAGTTGGCTCTGGAGAAGCTCGCATAGATCATAGTCTGCATTTTCCCTTAGCATATGATATGCAATATATATAGCAGTTCCAGACACTAAATTTTCCCTGTTGGAGTGATATATTTTGTAGCCAATTATCATAGAGGTAAATTTGATATCCATATCTATGATATCTTCTATTGTCATTGCTCTCTTGTCAAACTTTGATTTGGTAGCCTCACTTACTGTTTGGTTCTTGACCGATTTGAGAGCAGGCAACCCATCGGATGAGTGCAAACTGGTTACTACCCTAATGACATCTTTTGTTATCTTGAATGGCCTCATCAACCACATGAAGTTGTCATGTATTCTACTAAGAACATACCAGACCCATTCATCCTCTGCAAAATAGGGAAAGTGGATGCAATGTCCAAAATGCTTATCTCAGATGGCCTTGTATTGAGGTTTGAGTTAAAATGTTTCATCTACTAATTGCTTGTGATAGATATCCATCAGCTTGGATTCCCCAAATTCATTAATATTGGCGTGTATGTGTTGGATTTAAGGCATACAACTGAGAGGGGGGGGTGAATCAGTTGTATAAAACTTCTTGTTCTTTCAAACACTTGATTCTTCATTGTTAGTTAACAGCATATCAATTAATCATCCATGAAAGCATAATACATAAACACAAGAGCAGATAAACATCAACACATTGAACACCAAGATTTTGACGTGGAAAACCCAGTTAAGGGAAAAACCACGGGGTGATTAACCCAAGGATTATTCTCTGTTAGAAGAATAAGAAAAAGAATGGCACTTGCCAATTAGGGCTCACTGCCCGAGCACACTGCTCACAAAGAGGCCCACTGCCTACAAGGAGAGACACTATCTACAAAGTGATAAGAATCACAATCTTGAACTGGAGAATGACATCTCTACCATGTCTGGATCAGTTCCATTTAAGCCCAAAAACCTCTGCTCTGCCTTTCGCACTTCTCTTCGCTATGCCACACTCATCCACACAATCCACACTTCGAAATGAACTCACAAACCGTTATTTATAAAAGACATCGACTTAGGAACAAACATCTAAGTCAGCAAACAACCATAAGAGTATCCGCAAGATGAATAACACATCCGGTCAGCCACCACAAGAACATTCGCAGGATGAACAACTCATCCGGTCGGCTAAACAGAGCAAGAACTTCATCCGGAAGAATATCTTCAATTCTGGGCTCTACTATCAATGCGGACCAACAACACAACCTCAACATGATCCAAGAACCTTCACAAGCCTGCCTGAATGACCAAGTACATCCGCATTTCCTTTACTTACTGAAATCTCTTATCCTCCTTATCCGGAACTTCAAGAACACTGTCTGTCGCCACTGTCATAATGCAGGAGGTACTTCCGGACCTCCAAATTATACACAACTCGAGATGGCACATCACAAGGACATCCCAAAGACTCCTTCCAATCCGCAGATTAGGATTATACAGTTCTGGACCTCACCGGACCTTTTTGTGATCCTCTGTCACCTTTGAATACTTGTCGGAACCGGTTCTACACCGACAGCCACAACTCCTTCAGATCTTCATGCGAACCTCTGAAATCTTAATGGAAGCATCTCAAGACTCATATCTACAAACCCTTTAATCCGCATCCTCCGGTTCGCATCCTATACAGTACATTTGCCTTCTTCTCATCACTATTCTTTACTGTTCCTGACTGAGGCTAATTTTCTCAATATCCTCAGCACACTGCTCATTGAATCCTTCTTGTCAAAGCAATATGAGTATGCTGACATCAATGACAACACTGATTTACCTCATACTTGCAACAATCTCCCCCTTTGTCATTGATGGCAACATATGATGTGAAAAACCATCAAGACAAGAAACTTCTCCTTTCTGTCACTTCTCCCCCTATCAGCAACATGTCTTCTCCTCATTTACTGCTCCCCTTTTGATCATCAGCTACTTGTTTTTCACATGTCTTCTCTCCCCCTTTGACATCAATGGCAAAGGGCTCATACTTGCAATTTTAACACATCAGAATCATACCAGCTGCTCCCCCTTAGTAGCAGCTCCCTATCATCAATCCGGATCACAAGATATGACTGTGATATCCACCGGACTGATGCACATCAGTGCATCCTAGTTCATCACCGGAGGGGCCATGACCCCTAACTTCTCCCGGAGATATTCAAAAGAGTCCTTGGGAAGAGGTTTAGTAAAGATATCTGCAATCTGATCCTTTGAGGGAACATACTCCAATCTGACTTCTTCCTTGTTCACTTGTTCTCTCAAAAAGTGAAACTTGATAGATATGTGCTTAGTCTTAGAATGCAATACCGGATTCTTAGAAATATTAATTGCACTTGAATTATCACAGAAAATTGTGATAGGCTCCTTATATTCAACTTTAATGTCTCTTAGCATCTGCTTCATCCATAAGATTTGAGTGCAACTACCTGCTGCTGCAATGTATTCTGCTTCAGTTGTAGACAGAGATATTGCATCTTGTTTCTTGCTTAGCCAAGAAAACAATCTCTTCCCCAAAAAGAATGCTCCACCACTAGTGCTCTTCCGGTCATCCACATCTCCTGCCCAATCTGCATCTGTGTAAGCATGAAGAGAGAAATCTGGATCTCTAGGGTACCATAGACCATACTCAACTGTTCCTTTCAGGTACCTAAAAATTCTTTTGATTGCCATAACATGAGATTCTCTAGGATCATCCTGGAATCTTGCCACAAGACCAACAGCCTGCATTATATCTGGTCTAGTCTGAGTGAGATACAACAATCCACCAATCATTGATCTATACTTTGTCTGATCTGCCTTTGGGGAGTCATCATCTTTGCTCAACTTACATCCGGTTGCCATGGGAGTGTTCATTGGCTTTGCATCTTCCATACCAAATTTCCTCAACAATTCTTTCACATATTTGGTCTGAGAGATGAAGATTCCTTTCTTTGTTTGAGTAATTTGCAGACCCAAGAAGAAATTCATTTCACCAAGCATAGACATTTCAAACTCACTTTTCATCTGATTTGCAAAAGTTTTGCACATACTATCTCTTCCTCCAAAAATGATATCATCCACAAACACTTCAACAATCAAAATATTTTCATGAACAATTTTGAAATATAAGTTACTGTCAGCAGTACCTTTGTTGAATCCAATCTGTACAAGATGCTTATCCAACCTTTCATACCATGCTCTTGGGGCTTGCTTTAGTCCATACAATGCTTTCTTCAACTTGCAGACCATATCATCATTATCAGACAATTGAAATCAATCCGGTTGTTCAATGTAAACTTCTTCTTCCAGATCACCATTTAGGAAAGCAGACTTGACATCCATCTGATATACCTTGAAGTCTTTGAAGGCAGCAAATGCAAGAAATAATCTGACTGCTTCAATTCTTGCCACCGGAGCAAAGGTCTCTTCAAAATCAATTCCTTCTATTTGAGAGTAGCCTTTGCAGACCAATCTAGCTTTGTTTCTGATAACTTCACCAGCTTCATTCAGTTTGTTCCAGAAGACCCATTTGGTTCCAATCACATTCCTGTCTCTAGGTCTGGGAACAAGATCCCAAGTATGATTTTTCTCAATTTGCATTAATTCATCTTTCATTGCTTTAGTCCAGTTTTCATCATTGCAGGCTTCATTTACTGTTTTAGGTTCAATCTTTGAAATCAGACAACATTCATCCTGATTTTGAGCAATATTCCTTCTAGTTTGCACACCTTTGCTTCTGTCACCTATGATCTGATCTTCAGAGTGGTTTAGTGTCACATACCTAGGGATTTTGGGAGTATCCTGCACTGCTGCTTCTTCATCAGACTCATTCAAACCTATCTCTTCTTCCTGATTTACCGGATCAGGCTGACTCTGTCTTACCGGAGAGGATTGAGTTCCTTGAATCTGAACACCGTCTTGGTCATCTTCATCAAATTCATAAAATCTTGAGGGCTTCTCAATTCCTTCATCAACTTTCACATTAGTGCTTTCTATCATCTTCCTCAGTCTCTTATTGTAACACCGGTATGCTTTGCTTTGAGTGGAGTAACCCAAGAAAATTCCTTCATCACTTCTAGCATCAAACTTTCCTAGATCTTCATCTCTTTTGATATAACACTTGCTACCAAATACTCTGAAATATTTCACAGTAGGAGTGATGCCAAACCAAAGTTCGTAGGAGGTCTTACCGGTATTGTTTCTGATTTGAACTCGATTTAGAGTGTAGACTGCAGTGCTGATAGCTTCTTTCCAGAACACCTGAGGAACATTTGCTTCCAACATCATTGTCCTGGCAGCTTCCTGGATGGTCCGGTTCTTTCTTTCAACTACTCCATTCTGCTGTGGAGTCCTAGGAGCAGACAATTGTCTCCTTATACCCTGCTTCTCACAAAAGTCAATGAACTCACCAGATGTAAATTCACCACCTCTATCAGACCTTAGACACTTTAGTTTCAATCCGGTTTGATTCTCTACCATAGCTTTGAAGATTTTGAACTTCTCAAATGCTTCTGATTTTTCTTTTAGAAAGGTAACCCACATCATCTGGGAATGGTCATCAATTAACAACATGAAATATCTATCACCTAGCAGACTCTTGATTCTTGTCGGACCACAGAGATCAGTATGTACTAATTCCAACAATCCGGTAGAAGACTAATCTTTGCTTTTGAAAGAGACTCTACTTTGTTTACCTAACTGACATTCTTTGCACACACTATTTGTAGGTTTCATCAATTTTGGAAGATCTCTTACAGCCTGAGTATTGCTTATCTTGATGATGTTATCAAAATTTACATGACACATTCTTCTATGCCATAACCAACTCTGATCAATTTGAACAAACAAACAACTTTTATTTGAACCAACCAGATGAAAGATATTACCTTTTGTCTGAGTACCGGATGCAATTTCAGTTCTGGAGCTTGTAAAGATTCTGCATTTTCCATTCTTAAACCGAAGATCATAGCCTTTGTCTACTAACTGACCAACACTGAGAAGATTGTGCTTCAATCCTTCAACATATAGTACATTACCTATTTTGCTCTTTCCATCAAAGGAAATAGTTCCCCTGCCTCTGATTCTGCCAGCAGAATTGTCACCAAACTTTGCCATTCCTCCTTCATACCTTTCCAAATTCAAGAACTTATTCTTGTCACCAGTCATATGGTGAGAACATCCACTGTTAATGACCCAATCATCCTTTTCTTCCACTTGAGCAGCCAAAGCTTTTTCAACAACTTTGTGATTGACAGATTCAGAGAGTATTGAATCTTCTTCCTTGATGGCAATGAACACCCACTCATTTTCGGATTTGCTTCCTAGTTCTGATTCATCATCTGTTACTCCTTCATTGTCATCTTCTTCATGAACATAATAGCAATTCTTTTGAAACCTTTGTCTGTTAGTATTAGACCTTGCAGATCTTTCCAGACATCTTGAAGCAAAATGACCAATCTTATTGCAGTTGAAGCACTTAAAGGGTAGTTTTCCTTCATACTTACCGGATCCTCTTGGTAGTCTTTTTGCAATGAGGGCTTCAAGTTGAGCTGTTTCTGCTTCTTCTTCTTCCATGTCTCTTCTTGCTTGATCATACCATGTCATCTTCCTTGAAGAGTTTTCTCCCGGATCAATTCTCTGTTTGCCTTTCACATAGGCACTGGCTTTGAAAGCAGATTCAGTCTTGGGAAGATCATCTCCAAAAACGGTCATTTCAAATGCAGCTAGCTTGCCAGCCAATTGTTCTCTTGTGACAGTTGTGTGGGCTCTGAATTCATCAATTGCAGCAACCTTGATTTTGTACGCAGCAGGAAGGGATCTAAGGATTTTGCAAATGATCTCATTTTCATCCAGAGTTCCACCAGTATTTCTAATTCCACACACTAGATCATTCACTCTTGGCATAAAAGTAGTGATGTTTTCATCATCTCTCATCTTCAATCTTTCAAATTTCCCTTTTAGACTTTGCAACCTTGCACTTTTGACAAACTCATCTCCTTCATACAGAAGTTCCAGTTTAGTTAGGATCTCATATGCAGTTGGTAGGTCAATAACATTTGAGAGATCTGAGCCATTTAATGCGCTTAGAAGAGCTTCCTTGGTCCGCAGATTGTTTTCAGCTTCTGTGATTTCATTCAGAGTTGTTGGACCACCTTGTGGAGGTACATATGGTTTTGAAACCATGGCCAAGTAAGCTTTTCCCATACATTCCAGGTGACATTTCATGCGACCCTTCTAGAGAGTAAAATTGGTTCCATCGAACTTCGGACTATCCTTTTTGTATGATGACATCCTAGATCTCCTCAAGTAGTTAAGCTTCTTTCAGAGGAACTTGGCTCTGATACCAATTGTTGGATTTAAGGCATACAACTGAGAGGGGGGGGTGAATCAGTTGTATAAAACTTCTTGTTCTTTCAAACACTTGATTCTTCGTTGTTAGTTAACAGCATATCAATTAATCATCCATGAAAGCATAATACATAAACACAAGAGCAAATAAACATCAACACATTGAACACCAAGATTTTGACGTGGAAAACCCGGTTAAGGGAAAAACTACGGGGTGATTAACCCAAGGATTATTCTCTGTTAGAAGAATAAGAAAAAGAATGGCACTTGCCAATTAGGGCTCACTACCTGAGCACACTGCTCACAAAGAGGCCCACTGCCTACAAGGAGACACACTGTCTACAAAGTGATAAGAATCACAATCTTGAACTGGAGAATGACATCTCTACCATGTCCGGATCAGTTCCATTTAAGCCCAAAAACCTCTGCTCTGTCTTTCGCACTTCTCTTCGCTATGCCACACTCATCCACACAATCCACACTTCGAAATGAACTCACAAACCATTATTTATACAAGACATCGACTTAGGAACAAACATCTAAGTCGACAAACAACCATAAGAGTATCCGCAAGATGAATAACACATCCGGTCGGCCACCACAAGAACATTCACAGGATGAACAACTCATCCGGTCGGCTAAACAGAGCAAGAACTTCATCCGGAAGAATATCTTCAATTTCGGGCTCTACTATCAATGCGGACCAACAACACAACCTCAACATGATCCAAGAACCTTCACAAGCCTGCCTGAATGACCAGGTACGTCCACATTTCCTTTACTTACTGAAATCTCTTATCCTCCTTATCCGGAACTTCAAGAACACTGTCTGTCGCCACTGTCATAATGCAGGAGGTACTTCCGGACCTCCAAATTATACACAACTCGAGATGGCACATCACAAGGACATCCCAAAGACTCCTTCCAATCCGCAGATTAGGATTATACAGTTCCGGACCTCACTGGACCTTTTTGTGATCCTCTGTCACCTCTGAATACTTGCCGGAACTGGTTCTACACCGATAGCCACAACTCCTTCAGATCTTCATGCGGACCTCTGAAATCTTAACTGAAGCATCTCAAGACTCATATCTACAAACCCTTTAATCCGCATCCTCCGGTTCGCATCCTATACAGTACATTTGCCTTCTTCTCATCACTGTTCTTTACTGTTCCTGACTGAGGCTAATTTTCTCAATATCCTCAGCACACTGCTCATTGAATCCTTCTTGTCAAAACAATATGAGTATGTTGACATCAATGACAACACTGGTTTACCTCATACTTGCAATAGTATGTATACCCTAACATCTTCTACATGTAGAACCCCATGCAGAATGCTAGAGAATGCACCTAAGGGATCAACTTCTAGGGATTTGTAAGGATGTTTCTTCAACTTAGGGCATGGCCTATCAATGATCTTAACAACATTTGGAGTAGCCATCTTGCAAAAGATTTAGAGAGAGATATTCAAGAACAGAAATACCTTTTTACGCTTCTAGGGTTCATGATATGAGTCGGAAAAGATCGCTAGTTGAATCAGATTCTGCAGTTGATCTTTGAGAGGGTTGAAGCAATCTTGTCTGCAAAGCCTTTTCTTTCTTCTTCTTGAGTGCAAATGTGCAAATGATGAATAAAAGAACCCTTATATCTCTGCGCAAACCCTAATTTCTTATTGCAATAAATGCACACCTTAAGTCATTCTAGTTCCTTTGTTTTGACCTTGTTCTAAGAGAGATCCTTCTGAATCACTGAGATGCACTTAGAATTATTCTTGGTGATAATTGATAATGTATCTCCCTTTCTCCAATCATTCCATTTATCCGCAGATCCAAATATTTCAATTTTGAATCATACTGGATCTAACTATGAAAATCCTGCTTTTGCCAGATGACTATCAAACCAGATTAATCTTGGATGATTAACCTCTTCAAACTCCTTGTGGATCTTTCATATTTTTACCAAGGGTTATTTAGATGTTTATCTGAGAACCCTTTAATCCACGACTTTCCATGTGCCAATTTCAGGCACTGATTAACTCGCTGGGGGAATTTATTTTCCTTTGTGACTCCCCCTGAGCCAGAGCTTATCTAATTTAGTTTCTAGAAGGAATATCAGCACCAAATTCTGGTGCGGATCCATCCCCAACATTTTCTATATTTCTCTTCATCCAAATCTTGTTCATCTCCCTTTGAACTTCATCTGCATTCACTTTTCCTTTTCCTTTGTCTTGATTTTGATTATGATGCACCGAACCCTTTTTATCCTAATTCTTACTTCTACAGAATTTGGCAATATGGCCGGATCTATTGCAATTGTAGCAAACAACATTTCTTTGCAAATTTGACTGATATCCTCTTGATCTGCATTAATTAGCCATATGTCCCATTCTATTGCATGCAAAGCATCTACCATTGAATGAATTGTTTATTTGCATATTTCTACATTCATGAGATTTGTGACCATACCTTTTGCAGTTAAAACATTGTCCAGAGAAGGATGAATTAGTCTGATTCATTCTTCTTCTGCACTGATTTACTTTATGACCAAAGTTATTGCAATTGTGGCAGCATCCATTAAAGGATGGATATCTTTGAGCATTTGGTTGCCTTACCGGAGGTCTTCTAGGCCTGTTCCTTGGATTTCCTGATCCAGAGTTCTTCTGATTGGATCTGGAACTTTCACCTTTCTCTTACCCCAAGCCATGCTTGTCATCTACCCTCTTTTGACTTTCAAGAAGAACTTCAAGTTGAGCGTAGCTTATCTTGAATTTCTCTTTGTATTCATTTGTTGTTTGAAGATCCCTTTTAAGAGTGTCTATCTGATTCTCAAGTTGTTCTTCATTATCTCTAGCTTCTTCAAGATCAAATTCCAGATGCCTGATTATTCTATCTATTTTGTGACAGTCTTCTAACTTCTCCTTGAGAGATTGTTTTAGATTATCTTCAATTTTTCTTTTCTCTTCAATTTCTTGGGTGAATTTCATAACCCTTGATTCCATTTCATGTCTTACCATAATGACCTCTTTTGATAGCTTCTCACATAACTTATGTTTCTCATTCAAATCTTCATTTGTATTATTGGCTTCACTTTGACTTGCTAATTGTTAAAGTAGTTCCTTTCTCTTTTTCACAGAGATACTCAATTTTTCTTTGAGTTCATTTATGAAATCATCAGCTTGTTCAAGTCTTTCCCTCAGGTTATTGACTTCAGAGTGAGATTGCTCAAGATCATCTAGGGTAGACTAAATTTGTTCCCTCATACCATACATATCCATTGAGATTCCCAGATCTTCCTCAAGCTGTTAGGCTCTATTTAGAGGAACTTAGCCTTAATACCAATTGTTGGAAACAAGGTTGATAAATGAGAGTGGGGTGAATCAGTTATCTTAAATATTTTAACTTTCTGTTCATCTTTAACAATTAGTGCAGCATCAAAACATATAAGCAAACATAACCATGAGAGTAGAAATAAAATCAATACACATAACACAATGATTTTGATGTGGAAAACCCTATTAAGGGAAAAACTATGGGGTGACTAATCCAAGATTGTATTCTCTATTAAAAGAATAAAAAGTACAAGTGGCACTTGCCAATTAGGGCTCACTGCCCGAGCACACTACTCATAAGAGGTACACTGCCTACAAGAGACTCATTGTCTACAAGGATATAGAAGGTAACCAAATGTTTGAACTGAAGAGAGGCATCCACATATGTTGAGGTTTAGTTCTGGTTAGGCTCAATATACTGATCTACTGCACTCATACTTCCTCTGTTTTAGTGCTGCTATTATGTCACATATCAGACTTGTATTGCTGCTTCCACACTTCTCTCTGCCCTTTTTCCACACACTTTCTCATTCACCACACCCCTTCATACTAAAATCCATCTGGTATATATATCCGCACCAAGCATTTCAACATCTTTCTAGTCAACAACTAGAATACTCAAGATATTTACTAAATACTGGTCTGTCGGTTAAATCCATGCTTAATATGTGATGCGTATCAAAAATATAGACATAGAATTCATAAATCATGTCGGCCAACCATGAATGATCCCTCAAGAAGCTTGATCACCATCAATTTCTCATCCGGATTAAAGTCTGATGCTCTGTTGGTCAAAAACCCAACACTTAGATGCTCATATCTTTTCACTCTTTCATCACCAGAGGCTCAACCTCTAGAATGTGGCAGTCATGGTACTCCTCTTGACTTCCCCAAGTCCATACTTTGATGAGATACATCCTCTGAGAGATCAGACCTGATTGTTGGACCTTGCTGCATGCTCTGTTCTTGCTCACTAGATGAAAACACTCTTCAAACTGACTTCCGGTAAAGACATACTATGTGCTACGGATGTGTGGAATAAACTTTGTTGCCATCAATGACAACAATAATGAAGCCACAAAGTGTCTCTTGCCAAGACTTCCTTATACATTTTTGTACAAGATGTATATCTTTATGAAATATTTCATAACAGATGACCCAAATATCAATCTTCCTTCAAAACAAAAAAAAATAGACCTCTGCAAGTTGTATCATTCTGCAACATTAATAATGCCTTCACTATTCAATCATACATGAATGTCACTATGTAAAAATGATCCAAGATCACAACCCTAATCCTCTGTTCATTTGATTTATACAGCAATAGTGCATATCATTTGTATTGTCCTCCATCATACCTTAAAAGTGCTGACCTCACAACAACACGCTCTCATACATTTCAAACTAAGAAATATACATGAATAAATCTACTCTTATTACCAGTAGAAACTTCATATCAAAACAAATTTGATTACATGATCCAAAAGCTCACAGACATGCCTTGTCTTACTTGACATTCTCACATTACATTCTTGAAACCTTCATTCCATTCTAGCTAACACTGTAACATAATTATGTGATAGATTCCTTATTCAAAAACTAATTACATGCTCAATACCTCACAAATTACACACTATCTTTTCTCTGCCATCAAGGATATCTCTATGCAAATTGGTTTCCATCATTCAAACATGTGCATCAAGAAAAACAATTATCTAAACTGATTATAACCTCCTTCTATAGTTATACGGTCATAAGACTATTGAAGTCTGAGCACAAGGGAAGGATTTTGATGTTTGAATTCTGACCATAGATGATGATCTACGCACCCTTGATCACTTTAAATAGAGACCATTGATTGTTTTTTGGCACCCAAGTATAAAATTTTCACCGGATTGAATCGGTTCCATTAGATAGAAAGGTCTGGTCACTTCATGATCTCAAACCCTTAAGTTGTAACTTAAGTGGTTTTCTTACCTAGAGAGCCCATCAATTGAGAAATAAAACATAAAGTGTAACTGTCACTAAGTCTTAAGACTTAATAGCTTATAGTCTAGGGTGTAACTTATTGAATCTTAGGGTTTTTAGAAGTGTAGATTACACATAGGGTTTTAGGCATATAGATCACACTAAGATAGTTAGATTATTTACAAACCCTAATTTAAAAATTTCCCACTGTCATGAAATAATACAAAGAAACACCTTTCACAAGACAAAACCCTAACTCTTTATCACATGATACAGAACTATCTTTGACACTTTTGTATCAATATTAACACCATGAACTGAGAAGGAACATGAACCTTTGCCTTTGGAGGTGTCAAGCCATCAACCTAGTAGCTTATCAAGAAGGACAATACTGTCATACCTTATCATGGAGCACTTTTTGGATGTAGCAATCATCATGAAATGAATGAATCCTTGAAATCAACATCGACAAACCATTGCAATCTTTGTCATAAGATCATTGCAATTCTTTGCATTTTGCATCAATGGCAAACTTCATACCTTAGTCTGACATCAATAACAAACCTAACAAGCATCATAGCATCATGAGATGATCATCAACATCAAGTAAACTCCTAAAGCATGATCATGGACCATAAAGGGACCAACATATGGACATTTGACATCAATGAAATGTTGGGTTTAGACTGGACAACTGAGAGGGGGGTGAATCAGTTGTCACACAATTTAATCTTTTTCTGCTTTTAACCTTCTTTATTATCTTACTACCAGATTAGTGATGTAACCATTAAAGAAAAGATCAACAATATAAGAGCAGAAACACAATCAACACACTTGACACCAAGATTTTGACATGGAAACCTAGTTAAGGGAAAAACCACGGTGCGGGTTAACCCACAAAGATCTGTACCCTATTAAAAGTACTTTAGAAAAATAGAAGGCACATGCCTTCGGGCTCACTTCCCAAAGCTCACTACTCAAAAGAGGAGGCTCACTGCCTACAAAATTCATTTAGAACAAAATGAATTAACTGAGAAATAGCATTTACTTCATGCCTAGTTCAGTTTCAATAAATGCTCAAAGACTTCTTATTTGCCCCAGATTCTTTTTTACTATCTTCACACTCTATACCACTCTCGCTTCTTTTCTTCTCTCCTCTGCTTCTGATCCTTTATTTGAATTTAATCTATTTTACACAAGGATGGTGTTTGACAACTCTTCAACAAGTATTAATATACTTCATCCATCTTGGAATGATCAACAAGGTCAGCCAAACTTAATGCAGATCTTTACTCTATCGGCCAATCATAGTTGAGACTTCAATTAACACGCCATGCTTCATAAAATGATTTTTAGATCATTACAACACGCTAGGAACATCTGGTTGGCCAAGACTAGGAAAAACATCAACAACCAAGAGGAAACCTTCAATCATGAGCTTCTTTGTCAATGCAGACCACCAACACAATAGCCACATGATCCAGAGACCACCACAAGCACAATTAAGTCAATAGGAATAACCACACCACTTCGCATCACTAGAATCACTCGCATCTTCATACTGAACCTCAAGAACATACACTGCCATGATTGTCAAACTAGAAAGATTGCTTTTAGATCTCCAAACTGATGTAGAAATGTCAAGACTCCAATGGTAATCTAACAAGATCAAAAGATTCAAATAACTTGTGGCTTCAACCAATAAGACTTCTCTAGTCTTCTCCTTGCCTTAAACTCCACCAAAGGGCTCAAATTTGGATTCCAACTTCTCAGATGAATTCTTGTACCTTCTAGGGTCTCAACCTACCCCAACCAACAAGGTTCAAAAGGTTTCACAAACCAATTTGATAGAGTCTAGACAATTCCCCTTAAACAGGCCTAATCCTTGTAGCCTTGTTTAGTGACTAATTTGCACTTTTCTCCAAACTTTCCCAAAGCACTCCCAAAACTAATGACTGATTTGAGTACCCTCTATTGAGTTCTTTAACATATCCCAAACTCACCTACTATTGTTTTGGACGAAATATGATTGTTCTGACACTATGTTGTCTTCCTGCAAGGCCTAATCCACCCACTTTACAAAGGAACCCTATTAAATACTTATCCCCCTCACTCCAAACCTAAAAAAATTCTTATTAAAGGATTAAAAACAAAGGATTTTCAAGGTTTCAACTAGTGGTTTTCTCATTTGCATGTTTAAATACAAAACCCCCCTTTCTAGGCCTCAAAACCTAGGGCTTGCTAGATCTCCCACTTCCAATCACTTCCAAACCTCATTCAAAGGTCTAACACCATGTCCTTGACCATATTAAACCTTAGAAAACATAAAACCATCACCTTATTAAGGTCAATCTCCTGCTGCTATAACTAAGCCACCATTTCAATGCTCTTTCCACATGCAATCTCTGACTTTCAACCGTGATCACCTCTCCATTTGCATTCCTCCTGCTCTGTAAAAGTTAGGAAACATATTGTACATGTTATCTAGGACCTACTCCATGAGAAATAGGATCTTACATTCATGGAAAGGTCCTATGATGCATTGTAACCACTCAAGAACTCACAGGACAGTCTGTTGTTCCTTGTAACAGTCAGATGGACAGCAACAAAACTCACTTTTAGAACCTCCTCAAAGCATGGAAAAGAATTTATTAATGTTAACTGAGGTCCTAATACATTTTCCAACACTCATAAATCAAAAAGATCAACAAAAACAAGAAGGAGATGCAAGATAAAACTGAATTTTATTGCTATTTGCAGCCTGTTGTACAACCTAGGCTTCCAATGGATTCCTCTCTACCATCTAATGCCTTGGGAAGGTTTTTATAACATTTGTCCTAACTCCCACAACCAATTCCCAAAGGTTGGATTTGGTTAAACTTCCAAAACCATTCATTCTTGATTTTCCCACCTAAATGCATTGTTCAAAAATTTGAATATTAAACTTTGTTTTAAGTGACTTTTACTCTACCAAAACATCATGGTTGATCTTCTTAGGATCATTATACCTTATTCCTAGCCTTAGACACCTCTAATTGACTCTTATTTGACTCTAGAGGCACTATTGGCCCACTTACATCATTTTTTGGTCCTAGGGTCCTTACCAGGACCCTCAGGACATTTGATCATTACATCATTTTGCCCATTACAATATGCCATAATTGGTTCTAGGATGTTCCATTTGATTTGATTTGATCCATGGGCTCCTCCTTTGATCATTTGTGTCTTCTTGCTCCAAGGTGTTCTCTTAGGTGCTCCTGCACCATACTCCCCAGCATGATAAAAACTCTTGTCCCAAGAGTCATGTGATCTACTCCAAACCTCTTGCATTCTTTTTGAAATGTTCCTTTGAGTTGTGATAGGAAACATGAATTCTCCAAGGGTTATCCTTCTCCTTCTACCTGCATGACTCTTACAAAAAATGTTAGCATCATAAAACATGGTTTGATGTCCTTGCCTAGGACCTTGTTGTTGTGGTGTTTCTGCCTTCTCCATCTTGAGATTTTGATCTATTTTTCCTTGTTGTTTGCCTTCTCTTTCCTGCCTTCCTATATGGAAATCAATGTCCCCAATCTTGATACAACTCAAGTCCCAAATTTGCTGCTCTTTAGGACTATCATAAACCTTTCTCTACTGCAACTGTTCCTGCTGTTCAACCTGCACATTCAACTGCAATTTCTCTCCAAAATAGACAATAGCATGTTCCTTCTTATCTTCACACGGTAAAGGCATTAGTTTATACTTTTTACCATCTTTGTCCACCAAATGACTATTTTTATAACCATCATGAACTGTCCTTCTCAAACACTGCCATGGTCTTCCCAAAATTATATGCCCACATGTCATTGAAATAACATCACATAAAATAGAATCATGATATGGACCAATTGAAAAATCAACATATGCCCTCTGATTAACCCTTACTTGATGTTCTTGACTTACCCAAGTGGCATTGTAAGGACTAGGATGATCAAATGTTTTCAATCCCAATTTATGCACTATATCCCAAGAGACTAAATTATCATGTGAACCTGAATCTATAATCAACTTGCATATTTTCCCATGGCTTAAACAATTAGTTTTAAAAATGGATACCTGTGGTGTTTGCTACATTTTGCCTTTTTCCACCATGAGCATTTCTCCAACCATTACTGGAGAGGCTAATGACATTTCCTGTTCTTCTTTCTTTTCCTCTTCTTGTGCCAAATGAACTCATCTATCCTTTCTCTTATCAGCATCATCCTTCTTAGGACATTTGAAAGATGTGTGTCCCACTTCATTGCAATGATAACATCTGCCTATGAATACTCCTCTACTTGATCCAAATCTACCTCCACCTCTATATCCACCTCTTTGATCTATAGAAAACTCTTTGCCTTTCTCATTGTTGCTCTGTCCTTCATTAATAGATCTACCCCTACCTCTATATCCTCTACCATTACCTCCTTGTCTTTCTTGCTTCCTCTTTACCCTCTCTTCAGCCCTGATGGCTAACTGTAAACATTCTCCAATTGATTTTGGTATGGTCAAACCAATCTCATCTTGCAAGTTATACCTAAGCCCATTAAGGTATCTTGCCACTTTCTCTTCTTCATCTTCCAATCCTCCTCTAATACTAAGCTTATGAAAGTGCTCAGTATAGGACATAACATCCATGTCCTTTTGTTTCAAATTCTACCTCATCCTCTTTATTTGAATGGAGTAATCGGATGGAAGAAATTGATCCTTCATCATATCCTTCATCCTACCCCAAGAAGTGATTCTTGTTCCACCTCTGGCCACTCTTTCTGTTTGCACACTACTCCACCATGTAAGTGTTGTCCCTCTCAACTTTGTTTTTGCAAATTTAATCTTCTTCTCATCACTCATCTCCTCATACTCAAAAAAAATTTCAAGGGCATCTATCCACCCTAATAGCTCTTCACTATCCATCTTCCCCTGATAGATAGGTAACTCTATGTTTGCCTTTGTTCCACTACCTTGAACTACTTTCAGCAATCTCACAAATTTCTTTTCTTCAGGATCTAATTCATCCTCAGGAGGATTCTCATCTGCCTCCTCATCTCCTTCTGAATCATTTTGTTCATCCCTTCTAGGATTCTTCTTCAATGCTTCCAACCTTGCCAAGATTGATGCATTCTCCCTTCTCACTTGTCTTAACTCTCTTTCTCTTGCAGCATCCTGTTCTCTTCTCTCCCTCAACTCTTTTTCTCTAGCCTCTAAGGCTTCCCTCAATTCATTATTCTCTCTAGCCATCTGGTTCTTAGGGGGCATCTTCACAACTTTCACCAACCCTTACTCTTTCACAAGAACTTACTACTCCCTCAAGGACCTACTTGCTGCTCTGATGCCAATATGATGCAAAGATGTCAGGACTCCAATGGTAGTCTAACAAGATCAAAAGATTCAAATAACTTGTGGCTTCAACCAATAAGACTTCTCTAGTCTTCTCCTTGCCTTAAACTCCACCAAAGGGCTCAAATTTGGATTCCAACTTCTTAGATGAATTCTTGTACCTTCTAGGGTCTCAACCTACCCCAACCAACAAGGTTCAAAAG
The DNA here is from genome assembly GCA_027924645.1 of Cunninghamia lanceolata. Classification (NCBI taxonomy): domain Eukaryota; kingdom Viridiplantae; phylum Streptophyta; class Pinopsida; order Cupressales; family Cupressaceae; genus Cunninghamia; species Cunninghamia lanceolata. The sequence goes on from BSBN01000547.1 coordinate 20,052,686, forward strand.
GTTTCACAAACCAATTTGATAGATTCTAGACAATTCCCCTTAAACAGGCCTAATCCTTGTAGCCTTGTTCAGCGACTAATTTGCACTTTTCTCCAAACTTTCCCAAAGCACTCCCAAAACTAATGACTGATCTGAGTACCCTCTATTGAGTTCTTTAACATATCCCAAACTCACCTACTTCTATTTTGGAAGAAATATGACTGTTCTGACACTCTGTTGTCTTCCTGTAGGGCCTAATCCACCCACTTTACAAAGGAACCCTATTAAATACTTATCCCCCTCACTCCAAACCTAAAAACAGTCTTACAAAAGGATTAAAAATAAAGGATTTTCAAGGTTTCAACCAGTCGTTTGCTCATTTGCATGTTTAAATACAAAACCCCCCCTTTCTAGGCCTCGAAACCTCTCCCACTTCCAATCACTTCTAGACCTCATTCAAAGGTCTAACACCATGTCCTTGACCATATTAAACCTTAGCAAACATAAAACCATCACCTGATTAAGGCCGATCTCCTGCTGTTATAACTAAGCCACCATTTCAATGCTCTTTCCACATGCAATCTCTGACTTTCAGCGGTGATCACCTCTCCATTTGCATTCCTCCTACTCTGTAAAGGTTAGGAAACATATTGTACATGTTATCTAGGACCTACTCCATGAGAAACAAGATCTTACATTCATGGAAAGGTCCTATGATGCATTGTAACCACTCAAGAACTCACAGGACAGTCTATTGTTTCTTGTAACAGTCAGATGGACAGCAACAAAACTCACTTTCAGAACCTCCTCAAAGCATGGAAAAAATCTATTAATGTTAACTGAGGTCCTAATACATTTTTAAACACTCAATAATCAAAAATATCAACAAAATCAAGAAGGAGATGCAAGATAAAACTGAATTTTATTGCTATTTGCATCCTACCGTACAACCTAGGCTTCCAATGGATTCCCCTCTACCATCTAATGCCTTGGGAAGGTTTTTATAACATTTGTCCTAACTCCCACAACCAATCCCAAAGGTTGGAGATGGTTAAACTTCCAAAACCATTCATTCTTGATTTTCCCACCTAAATGCATTATTCAAAAATTTGAATATTAAACTTTGTTTTAAGTGACTTTTACTCTACCAAAACATCATGGTTGATCTTCTTAGGATCATTATACCTTATTCCTAGCCTTAGACACCTCTAATTGACTCTTATTTGACTCTAGAGGCACTATTGGCCCACTTACATCATTTTTTGGTCCTAGGGTCCTTACCAGGACCCTCAGGACATTTGATCATTACATCATTTTGCCCATTACAATATGCCATAATTGGTTCTAGGATGTTCCATTTGATTTGATTTGATCCATGGGCTCCTCCTTTGATCATTTGTGTCTTCTTGCTCCAGGGTGTTCTCTTAGGTGCTCCTGCACCACAAACCATCAACCACTTGAGTTGAGGGAACACACCAACATCCCCAACATGTCTCTAGATCCACAGATCACAATATTCTCATACCAAACCAATCTGGATCAACTTCTTGCCACTCTGTCACAACAGAACAACTGCAGAAACCTATTCTACTCAGAGGGCCATAACTTCGTCAAATCTTCATGCGGACCTTTCAAATCTGAACTGGAGCAATACTAGGCAACCCTATACAAACTCTTTAATCCGGGAACTCTGATCTTCACCTTACTAGAAATATTGATCACTCCTCTGCATTGTCTTCACTATTTATGACAGAAGGATATGTTGACATCAATGACAACACATCAAGCATATATTTGGAACAATCTCCCTCTTTGTCATTGATGGCAACATATGATGTGAAAAATGGATTTAGCCATCAAGACAAGAACTTCTCCCTCTTTCTCTTGCCACACCTGCAACCACTTGTTTTCACTACTCCCCCTTTCACCAACGACTAGTTACTTCGAATTTTTTCACATGACTTCTCTCCCCCTTTGACATCAATGGCAAAGGGCACATATTTGCAATCATCTCTTCCCCTTTTTATTTTAGACTGATCTCCAATGTTTACATATTGACTACTCCCTACAGTAGTATTCTCTCAACATCAATCTAGATCTCAAGATATGACTGAGAATTCCACCGGATTAATGCACCTTAGTGCATTTTAGTTCTGATTTATAGGGGTAATGACCCCTAACTTCTCTCTGAGATATTCAAAGGTATCCTTGGGAAGAGGCTTAGTGAAGATATATGCAATTTGATCTTTAGATGACACAAACTCCAACTTGACTTCATTCTCATTTACCTTCTCTCTCAAGAAGTGAAATTTGATAGATATATGCTTTGTCTTTGAATGCAACACTGGATTCTTTGAGATACTTATTGCACTAGAATTATCACAAAAGATTGTGATTGGTTCCTCAAACACAACTCTGTTGTCCTTCAACATTTGCTTCATCCATAGAACCTGAGTACAATTGTTTATTGCTGCTATATATTCTGCTTCTCCAGTAGACAGAGATATTGCCTCTTGATTTTTGCTCATCCAAGAGACCAATCTTCCCAAGAAAAAGGTACCACCACTAGTACTTTTTTTGTCATCCACATCTCCTACACAATCAGCATCTGTGTATGCATGAAGAGTAAAGTCATTGTCTTTTAGATACCACAATCCATAATCTATTGTCCCCTTGAGATATCTAAAGATTCTTTTGACTACCACAACATGGGATTCTTTTGGATCAGATTGAAATCTAGCAACAAGTCCAATGGCATTCATGATGTCAAGTCTGGTCTAGGTCAAATAGAGCATTCCTCCAATCATTGATCTATACCTTTTCTAATTTTCCTTGGGTGAATCATCATCTTTACTTAACTTGCATCTAGTTTCCATAGGTGTGCCTACTGGCTTTAAATCTTCCATTCCAAATTTCTTTAGTAATTTTTTCACATACTTGGACTGGGATATAAAGATACCTTTGTCTGACTGAACAATTTGTAGACCTAGGAAGAAATTCATTTCTCCAAACATAGACATTTCAAATTCACTTTTCATTTGGTTAGCAAATGTTTTTCACATGCATTCATTTCCACCAAAAATGATATCATCAACAAAGACTTCAACAATCAGGATGTCCTCATGACTAATCTTGAAGTAAAGATTACTATCAGTAGTACCTTTTCTAAAACCTATCTTGACCAAATATTTATCCAATCTTTCATACCAGGCTCTTGGAGCTTTCTTGAGTCCATACAATGCTTTCTCAGTCTACAAGCCATGTCACCCTTATCAGATGACTGAAATCCTTCTAGTTGCTCAATGTAGACTTCTTCCTCCAAATCTCTATTGAGGAATGTTGATTTGACATCCATCTAATACACTTTAAAATCTTTGAAGGTAGCAAATGCAAGAAACAATCTAACTACCTCTATTCTTGCCACTGGAGCAAAAGTTTCTTCAAAATCAATTCCTTCTACTTGAGAATAGCCTTTGCATACTAACCTCGCTTTGTTTCTTACAACTTCACCATCTTTATTTAGTTTATTCCAGAAGACCCATTTGGTTCCAATTACATTTTTGTCCTCTCGCCTAAGAACAAGATCCCAAGTGTGGTTCTTGTCAATTTGCATTAATTTTTCTTCCATTGCTTTTACCCAATTTTCATCAGTGTAGGCTTCATCAACTGATTTAGGTTCAATTCTTGAAATCAAACAAATCTCTTCTTGATCTTCAACAACTCTTCTCCTAGTTCAAACACCTTTGTTTCTAGCCCCTATGATTTGATCTTTAGGACAATTCATTCTTACATACCTAGGGGTTTTGGGAATTGCTTGAACTTCTGTTTCTTGAGCTTGTTCCTCAATATTTCTATTAATTCCTTGAGTCTCTGGAATTTCTGAATCAGTCTGCATCAAAGTTTAAACTGACCTTGCTTGATTTTGACTCTCATTTTGATCATCTGAATCATATCTGTAGAACCTAGAATGTCCTTTCTTGTTCTCATCAACTCTAACATTAGCACTTTCAACAATCTTTTTCAACCTCTTGTTAAAGCATCGGTAAGCTTTACTTTGAGTAGAGTATCCCAAAAATATTCCCTCATCACTTCTTGTATCAAATTTGCCTAAATCCTTGTCTCTTTTGATATAGCATTTACTACCAAAAACTCTAAAATATCTCACAGTAGGAGGATGACCAAACCATAGTTCATAAGGGGTCTTACTAGAATTACCTCTGATCTGCACCTGTTAAGAGAGTAGATAGTAGTACTTATAGCTTCTCTCCAATAATCTTGAGGAACATTTGTTTCCATAATCATGGTCCTGGTAGCTTCTTGAATGGTCTGGTTCTTTCTTTCCACAACTCCATTTTGTTGGGGAGTCCTAGGAGCAGATAACTATCTTTTTACACCATGCTTTTCACAGAAAGCATCAAACTCATGGGAAGTAAATTCTCCACCTTTGTCAGATCTCAGACATTTCAATTTTTCACCAATTTCATTTTCCACCATCACTTTAAACACCTTAAATTTTTCAAGAGCTTCTAATTTTTCTTTTAGGAAGGATACCCATATCATCCTGGAGTAGTCATCTATCAGCAACATGAAATATTTATCTCCTTGTACACTCCTAATTCTAGCAGGACCACAGAGATCAGTATGTACCAGTTCCAATCATCCATTTGAGACTTGTTCCTTACTTTTGAATGAAATCTTGCTCTATTTCCCCAATTGAGATTCTCTACACATGCTATTAGGATTCACAAGTTTTGGAAGATCTCTCATAGCCTAAGTGGTACTTCTTTTGACAATATTATCAAAATTCACATGGCACATCCTCCTATGCCATAACCAACTTTGATCTATCAAAGCAACCAAATAGTTTTTTCCAGAGCTACTTAAATAAAAAATGTTACCTCTGGTTTAAGTACCGGATGCAATTTTAGTTCCAAAACTTTCCAAGATTCTGCACTTTTCATCTTTGAATCGAAGATCATAACCTTTATCAACCAGCTATCCAACACTAAGAAGATTATGTTTTAGTCCTTCCACATACAGAACATCATTTGTGTTATTCTTACCATCAAAAGAGATGGATCCTCTGCCACAAATTCTACTAGCTGAGTTATCTCCAAATTTCACAAGCCCACCTTCATAATTTTCAAAATTCACAAACTTACTCTTGTCTCTAGTCATATGATGAGAAGATCCACTATCAATCACCCATTCATCTTTCTCAACAACTTGAGCAGCCAAGGCACTTTCCATATTTGCATAGCTAGCAGATTCAGTAGACACTAGATCTTCTTCTTTAATGGCAATGAATAGCCAAACATTTTCAGGGGAACCTCCATGATCAGATTCATCATCTATGACTCCTTCTTCACCATATTCTCAGAGAGTAACATTTATTCTAATTTTGATATCTGTTAGGGTTTGGTTTTGAAAACCTCTCCAAACATCTTGAGGCAAAATGACCAATCTTATTACAAGCAAAACATTTGAGTGGCAATTTTCCTTCATACTTACCAGATCCTCTTGGTAATCTTTTGGCGAGAAGAGCTTCAAGATCAGTAGTTTCAAATTCAATATCTTCAAGATCCTTCCTTGTCTTCAGTAATCTGTTTGATCTTGTAGAAAATCTTTCACCCAAATCATGTCTTTGTTTTCCATATACACTGGCCTTAAATGCAGATTCAGATTTGGGAAGAGAATCACCAAACTCACTTAATTCAAAAGCTAAAAATTTTCCAACCAGATGATCTCTTGTAGCATCGGAGACAGTCCTGTTTCCTCTATAGTAGCAACCTTATGTTTGTAAGAATCTAGTAAAGATCTTAGTACTTTTGATACAATCTCTGATTCTTCCAAAGTTTTGCTAGCACACCTGATACCACACACAAGTTCATTTATCTTTTACATGTAGATTGTGATGTTTTCATCTTTATAGTTTCAAATTTTCCTCGCAGACTTTGCAGCCTCACACATTTGACATACTTATCACCTTCATATAGATATTCCAACTTTTTCCAAATTTCATAAGCAGTTTTTAGACTAAAGACATTTGTCATCTCGGAATCAGTCAGGGCACTAAACAAGGCTTCTTTAGCTCAAAGATTATTTCCAGTGTCTTTGACTTGATCTGGAGTTAAAGGACCTTTCTCCAGAGATTTATATTCAACACTGGTTATCGCCCAATAGGCATCGCCCATGTATTGTAAATGGCACTCCATGCGATTCTTCTAAATAGAATAATTTGTTCCATCAAATCTCAGACTATCCTTCTTGTAGGTCGACATCGTGGATCTCCTCAAGTGGTCAGGCTTTTAAAAGAGGATCTGGCTCTAATACCAATTTTTGGGATTAGACCAGACAACTAAGAGGGGGGTGAATCAGTTGTCACACAATTTAATCTTTTTCTACTTTTAACCTTCTTTATTATCTTACTACCAGATTAGTGATGTAACCATTAAAGCATAGATCAACAATATAAGAGAAGAAACGCAATCAACACACTTGACACCAAGATTTTGACGTGGAAACCCGGTTAAGGGAAAAACCATGATGGGGGTTAACCCGCAAAGATCTATACCCTGTTAAAAGTACTTTAGAAAAATAGAAGGTACATGCCTTCGGGCTCACTACCCGGAGCTCACTACTCAAAAGAGGAGGCTCACAACCTATAAAATTAATTTAGAATAGAGTGAATTAACTGAGAAATAGCATCTACTTCATGCCCGGTTTAGTTTCAATGAATGCTCAAAAACTTCTTGTTTGCCCCAGATTCTTCTTTGCTAGCTTCACACTCTATACTACTCTAGCTTCTTTTCTTCTCTACTTTGCTTCTAATCCTTTATTCAAATTTAGTCTATTTTACACAAGGATGATGTTTGACAACTCTTCAACAAGTATTAATATACTTTATCCATCTTGGAATGATCAACAAGGTCAGCCAAACTTAACGCAGATCTTTACATTGTTGGCCAATCATATCTAAGACTTGAATTAACACACCATGCTTCATAAAATGATTTTTATATCATTTACAACATGCTAGGAACATCTGGTCGTCCAAGACTGGGACGAACAACAACAACCAAGAGGAAACGTTCAATCATGAGCTCCTTTGTCAATGCGGACCACCAACACAACAGCCACATTATCCAGAGACCACCACAAGCACAATTAAGTCAACAGGAATAACCACACCACTTTGCATCACCAGAATCACTCTCATCTTCATACTGAACCTCAAGAACATACACTGCCATGACTGTCAAACTAGAAAGATTGCTTCTGGATCTCCAAACCATGAACCACTTGAGTTGAGGGAACACACCAAGATCCCTGACATGCCTCTAGATCCACAGATCACAATATTCTCATACTGGACCAATCTGGACCAACTTCTTGCCACTCTGTCACAAAAAAATAGCTATAGAAACCTATTCTACTCAGAGGGCCATAACTTCATCAAATCTTCATACGGACCTTTCAAATCTTAATTAGAGCAATACTAGGCAACCATAGACAAACCCTTTAATCTGCAAACTCTGATCTTCACCTTACTGGAAATATTGATTACTCCTCTACATTTTCTTCACTATTTCTGACAGAAGGATATGTTGATATCAATGACAACACATCAGGTACATATTTGCAACATGAAAAACATCAACAAACTCCCTTTTGACATCACATCAACAAACTTCCTTTTGACATCAATGACAAACATCAACAAACTCCCCCTTTGTCATTGATGGCCCAAAACATGATCATCTCACTCAATCTCTCCCCCTTTGACATCAAGGACAAAGGATCCATATAATCTACACATTGAGCACTAGCACTGTTACTATGAACATAATACAACAAGCAATCTAAAAGGAATAAAGACCACTGTATACTGTCAACACTAACCTAGCACTAAAGCAAAGGCCACAATACCACTAGAAATTTTCACATTGAATGCCAAACCTATCCCTTATATAAACTGCGTACAAATACTTAACAAACCAATACCACTGTTGTAAGAATAAGTAGTCCAAAAGTGACCAAGTTCATTGGAAAACTATAACTCATAAACACATGTTTGTGATCACTAGAAAGAATACCATTGTTATATACCTACAAGTTGTCATCTACTTCTTCTTGGAAAAATAGAAACTATCACTTGGCATGAATATCACTGTCACAAATAAGAGTATACATAGAAGATAAGGTTTGCAAAAGTGAAGTGAAATCAATGATAAAGAGACTACTCACTGCCCCTGCATAGGGTATAGGTATAGTACTATAACATTTTCAAAATCCATATCACACTATCAGATGCAAATAGAAAACAAGGACTATCAGCAACTTCTGAGACAAAGAACAACACCATATCACAATACTACTATCACAGCATATAGAAACAATCAAGCCACTCCCCCTTGGAATGATAATCTTTGACAACAAAGTGTGTTCAATCACCTTTGGGATATCAATGCCAAGGCCTTGATATGCATGATAACCATTGATCTGATGATAACCTAATTCACAATTACATAATGGAAACAAAAAGGCTCATAATTGAGCATGACACCCCAGTGATGTGCACTTTCAGTGTTTAAACTTCATCATTTGTAGACCACATCACTGTTAAATACTATTGAATGGCACTATCACTGTACTATCTAAGCAAAAGAATCATGATTTCACACATTACATTTGATCATACCTTGCATATTGTATACATACCTTTGAATTTACAATATCATTATTATACTATCCTATTATCATTGTTAGATTATCCTTGCACTTTTTTATTAGATTGTCCTTGTTCTGTCTACATTGTTTATCCTACATGATACATTTAGCATTATCATCATTATTGAGACTGTCTCTGTACCTTGTACTATCTACACTATGCATCATTATTATGCATTGCATTTAGCATTACCCCTATATTTCTACACTGTGTATTATCATCCTTGTTCTAGATGCATTTATACTTATACATTTGCTTAGAAGTTTTCATGGTCTTTTTGATAAACCCTTGTCATTCCATTTGACTACATTTCTTTGAGGCATTTTAACAAAAATTACATGTGCCTTGTCTATTCTTCTACATTTTACATATATGTCTATTAGGGTACTTTGCAACTACAACACTTGACAGATACTTTAATACATGCCATACCCTGTTCCAAAGATTTCTATGTTGATACAGGCTTCAAAAGTGTCGGCAAGTTTACAAAGACTGATTTTACACCTGCCAACTGCATTTTCTTGAATAATTCTAAAACATATGAAGCATATGAAGTCTTTGAAGTAGATCTTTATCCAAAGATGGAGCTATTCTCACAAGATGACCATATGATGTTTGATACGATAATTTGATGCAAAGTAAATGATGCAAATGACTGTACAAGTGACTATCACACATTACTATCTTTCTCTAACTAAGCATTGTTATTTTCGTTAGATAGATTTGATCAGATTATGCAGATCTTCTTGTCCCTTATTATAACTATCCTTCATTTTATCTTAGTCAGGGTTTCTCAATGATACTAAACCACCAAACATAATAATAATGCAGAGAAAGTACTTTTCTAATGTATAATTGCCCATATTGTCTTATCAGTACTACACATAGTAACACCAAAAGATGCATCTGATCTATGAAGATACCATTGTTTTGAGATATAAGAATTTACAGTATGATTCATATGCTAATAGGGATTAACACAATCATTGACACTGCTCACTAGTGTACCTGATCTTTGATGGAAGAAACACTTGATTGCTCACTATGCTGATATATCTCCACTTGCTCCTTGACTGCTACAACCTCCTTATTTTCACCTTGGGGGTAAAAAAAATATAACATTTAACATCTCCCCCTGACCTCATGCTACTCTTTAAGAAACTAGTGACGCCTCATGTGCAATATGCACAAGTTTAGAATCATCCTTTTCTTAGTCTTGTTTTCTTCTCCACACTTTCATAGGTGTTTTATTCTGCTTGGTCAGAGTATCTATCATCTTGATATGTCTAGATGATTGCATCAACCTGCTTCTACAAAACCTTGCTATATGACTAGGATTATTGCATTTATAACAAATTACATTTATGTCCCTTAGAGAAACAAAAACATTTCCTCCAATAGGGTTTGTAAATCTTCTAGTAGTTATTCTACAATTGGCAATCTTATGACCAAAATTGTTACAATTGTAAGACACTAGATCCATGTTCCTTATTGAGGCAAAAGAGTTCCTACTCATAAATTTAGACCTTCTCCTATGAGAAACTCTACAAATTTCAGCCTTATGACCATAGCCATTACATGAATAACAATAACCAGGAAAGGAATAATTATACCTTATTGATTGATTTTGCCTGGTATGTTGAGATCATGTGGACTTGGTGGTTCTTCTTCTTCCTCCACTATTGATGATCTTGAAAAATCCATTATCAGCACTCTTATATTCTACCTTCTTGTCTTTAGTCTCAGGAGTAGCAGAATGATAGTTAAGATCTATTTTTTGTCTAGGAGCATTTCTGACCTTAGAACTCTATCCTTTTTCATAACCTAATCCAGTAGTATCCTTGTGACATTTTTGCTTGTCCAACATCTCATACAACTTGCTGGTTCTATCCTCAAACTTCTAATTTTTCTTTGACTGGATCTTGAGATTTTCAAGATCCTTTCTTAGAGTGACTATCTTTGCCTCTAGTTTTAGGCATTCCATTATTTTGACTTCAAAATCAGATTTTGTCACATTTGCTATCCATTTGGCCTCTTCAATCTTTCTTTAGGCTTATGATTGACTTGTCTGATTCTTCAAGGGCTGAAAATTCTTTGGCCTTTAATTCTTTCTCTTCTTGAAGTTGCACCTTTAGTCTCGAGTTTTCCTCTTTTAGTTTTTCAACCACCTTGTAGGCATAGAATAATTCTTCTTCAAGATCCACTTCTTCATCTTCTAGATCAGATTGGACTTCATCTTCTTCATGTGAATGTCTTCTTTCATTGTCACCATCCTCAGTTGCTCAGTTGTCCTCTCTTTCAAACACATCATCTTGATAGATGCTTATCAATTCCTTCACAATGCATAACTTTACAAGAAACATCATTAGACAACCCAGAAAGAATAGCCTTCTTTGCCTTATCATTACATTCATAAGCCTCTTTATCACTTGCAGTAGTAGGTGATTTAGAAGATATAGAATACCCATCCTCTATTGGCATCCACACCTCAAATCCTAAAAAGATAAATAAGATTGCATTCTAAAAATCCAAATAGAGAAATTTGAACCATCAAAGAAAGGTGCTCCAAAAAATTCTTCCTCTAACTTTGTACCTGATTCAACTTGTGATCCACTTCTGTCAACTAATTTTACATCACCATTTGTGTTTGGTATTGATAGTACCTTTTTATTAGCATGTTTCTTAGCATTTCTTATTCCCTTAATTCTTTTACTCTTTGCCATAATATTCCACCTCCAAGATCAACCTGAGTCTATTAGACTTCTCCAAGGAACCTACAACTCTAATACCAATTGATGGAATACAATGGATCACTGAGAGGGGGAGTGAATCAATGATTTGATAAAACTAATTCACTCATCAGCCCAATAATATAAATGTAATTAACATCAACAAGCTAAAGACATAGAGAGCAACAGAATCTTCAAACATGAAACCATGACACAAGTGTTTAAAGTGGAAAACCCACTATCCAACCTCACCAAAATATTTATTAGGTTTCACTGACCAAAATCTTACTGATTACATTCATGCCTCACTGGCAAGGATCTCACTAATCACCACCTGATAGGAACACCAATCCCTACATCAAGAACACCAACTCTACACAAACTAGGAGCACCAACTCCAAACACAAAACATGAGGATATACAGAGTACTACTTTGTTTACAATAATAACAAAGGTTATAGATGAGTTCTATAACTCTTACTCAATCACCTTATCTCTCCTAAATCAACATCTCAATTGCATCTTTCTTTTACAAAGTGATAAAACAAAATACTATCCTGATTACAATGCCATCATGAACTACAATACTCAAGACACATTTACATCCATACCAAAGATTTTGTTCTTTACATGACACATTATGTTTCTATCACAAACAAGCAAATATAACATATTAGACTATCATCAAAAGCAATAATGGACACCTAATATGAATACTTTCTTGCTCTCTTTGTTTACATCATGACTCACAGTCATTGCCTACAAAATACACTGCTATACACTTCAATATCCAAACCCTGCAAACTCAGCCTTCTTCACAAATCTTTGTCACCTAAATACACGCATATCTTCCTTATACATTTTTGCACATGATGTATATCTTTATGAAATCTTTCATAACAGATGACCCAAATATCAATCTACCTTCAACATAAAACAAATAGACATCTGCAAGTTGTATCATTCTATAACATTAATAATGCCTTCACTATTCAATCACACATGAATGTCATTCTGTAAAAATGATCCAAGATCACAACCCTAATCCCCTGTTCATCTAATTTATATAGCAACAGTCTATATCATCTGTATTGTCCTCCATCATACCTTAAAAGTGTTTACCTCACAATAGCATGCTCTCATACATTTCAGACTAACAAATATACATGAAAAGATCTACTCTTATTACTAGTAGAAACTTCATATCAGAACAAATTTGATTAGATGATCCAAAAGCTCACAGACATACCTTGTCTTACTTGACATTCTCACATTACCTCCTTGAAACATTCATTCCATTCGAGCTGACACTGCAACATAATTCTGTGATAAATGTTGGCAAGAGAAACTATGTGGCTTCATGAATGTTGTCATTGATGGCAACAAAGTCCATCCCACACATCCGTAGGACATGGTATGTCTATACTAGAAGTCAGATTGAAGAGTATTTTGGTTCGGTAACCAAGAACAGAGCATGTAACAAGGTCCGACAATTAGGTTTGGATCTCTCAGAGGAAGTATCTCAGCAAAGTACAGACTTGGGGAAGTCAAGAGGTGTACCATGACTGATACATTCCAGAGATTGACCCTCTAGTGATGAAAGAGTGAAGAGATATGAGCAACTAAGTGTTGGGTTCCTGTTTGGTAGAGTAGACTGAGGAAGAACTGACCGGTAGAGCATCATACCTTAATCCAGATGAGAAATTGATGGTGATCAAGTTTCTTGAGGGATCATTCATGGTTAGCTAACATGATTGATAACTTCTATAAGTATCTCTTTGATACGCATCACTTAGTATGCAAGGATTCAACCGACAGATCAAAGTTTGGGAAAATATTGAGTATTCCAGATGCCGACTAGAAAGATGTTGAAATCCTTGGTGCGGATATATATACCAGATGGATTTAGATGTGAAGGTGAGTGTGGTGTGTTGTGTTGTGTGAAGAAAAGTAGAGAATAGTTTGAAAGCAGCAATACAGTTCTGGTATGTGACAGGATAATACCAACAAAGAAGAGGAAGAATGAAGTGTAGTAGATCAGTGTATTGAGCTTAACTGGAACTGAACCTTAGCATATGTGGATGCTTCTCATTAGTTTAATCACCTGGTTACTTTCTTTATACCTTGTAGACAGTGAGTCTCTTGTAGGCAGTGAGCCTCTTGTGAGCAATGTGCTCGAGTAGTGAGCCCTAATTGGTAAGTGCCATTTTGTACTTCTATTCTTTTAATAGAGAATATAATCTTGGGTTAGTCACCCCGTGGTTTTTCCCTTAATAGGGTTTTCCACGTCAAAATCATTGTGTTATGTCTAATGATTTTATTTCTTCTTTCATGGTTATGCATGCTTATATGATTTGATGCTGCACTAGTTGTTAAAGAAGAATAGAAAGTTAAAATAATTAAGATAACTAATTCACCCCCCCTCTCAGTTATCAACAATTGGTATCAGAGCTAAGTTCCTCCAAACAGAACATAACAGCTTGAGGAAGATCTAGGAATCTCAATGGATATGTATGGTTTGAGGTAAAAACTTTAGTCTGCCTTAGATGATCTTGAGCAGTCTCACTCTAAAGTCAATGACTTAAAGGAAAGACTCAAACAAGCTGATGATTTCATAAATGAACTAAAAGAGAAACTGAGTATCTCTATGAAAAAGAGAAAGGAACTACTTCAACAACTAGCAAGTCAAAGTGAAGCCAATAATACTAATGAAGATTTGAATGAGAAGAACAAGTTATGTGAGAAGCTATCAAAAGAGGTCATTATGGTAAGACATGAAATGGAATCAAGGGTTATGAAATTCACCCAAGAAATTGAAGAGAAAATAAAAATTGAAGATAATCTAAGACAATCTCTCAAGGAGAAGTCAGAAAACTACCACAAAATGGATGGAATAATTAGGCATCTAGAATCTGATCTTGAAGAAGCTAGAGATAATGAAGAACAACTTGAGAATTAGATTGACACTCTTAAAAGGGATCTTCAAATAGCAAATGAATACAAAGAGAAATTCAAGATAAGCTCTGCTCAACTTGAAGCTCTTCTTGAAAGCCAAAAGAGGGTAGATGACAAGCAAGGCTTGGGGTATGAGAAAGGTGAAAGCTCAGGATTCGGTCAGAAGAACTCTAGATCAGGAAATCCAAGGAACGGGCCTAAAAGACCTCTGGTAAGGCAACCAAATGCTCAAAGATATCCATCCTTCAATGGATACTGTCACAATTGCAATAACTTTGGTCATAAATCAAATCAGTATAGAAGAAGAATGAATCAGACTAATTCATCCTTCTCCGGACGGTGTTTTAACTGCAAAAGGTATAGTCACAAATCTCATGAGTGTAGAAATATGCAAATAAACAATTCATTCAATGGTAGATGCTTTGCATGCAATAGAATGGGACATATGTCTAATCAATGTAGATCTAGAGGTTATTAGTCAAATATGCAAAGAAATATTGTTTGCTACAATTGCAATAGATCTGATCATATTGCCAAATTCTACAGAAGTAAGAATCAGGACAAAAAGGGTCCGGTGCATCATAATCAAAACCAAGACAAGGGAAAAGGAAATGTGAATGCGGATGAAATTCAAAGGGAGATGAACAAGATTTGGGTAAAGAGAAGTACAAAAAATGTTGGGGATGGATCCACACTAGAATCTAGTGTTGATATTCCTTCTGGAAACTAAATAGATGAGCTCTGGCTCAGGGGGAGTCACAAAAGAAAACAATTTCCCCTAGCCAGTCAATTGGTGCCTGAAATTGGCACATGGAAAGTTGTGAATTAAAACAGCTCTTAGAGAAACATCTAAATAACCCTTAGTAAAGATATGAAAGATCTGCAAGGAGTTTGAAAAGGTTAAGCATCCAAGATTAATCCGGTTTGACAGTCATCCGGCAAAAGCAAGACTTTCACAGTTAGATCTGGTATAATTCAAAATTGAAATATTTGGATTTGCAGTTAGATGGAATGATTGGAGAAAGGGAGATACTTTGTAAGTTATCATTCTAGATGCATCTCAGTGATCCAAAAAGATCTCTCTCAGAAATAAAGAAAACAAGGCAACCGGAATAACCTAAGTTGTGCATTTATTGAAAAATGGAATTAGGGTTTGCGTAGAAATAAAAGGGTTCTTTTGTTCATGATTTGTACATTTGCATTTGAGAAGAAGAGAAAAAGGAGCTCTGCAACTAAATTGTCTCAAGTCTCTCAAAGATCAACCGCAGAAGTCGATTCTTCCAGCAATCCGATCCGGCTCATATCATGAACCCTAGAAGCGTAAAAGGTATTTTCCGCTCTTGAAAACCTCTCTCTGAATCCTTTGAAAGATGGCTAGTTTGAATGTTGTGAAGATCACTGATAGGCCGTGACCTAAATTCTAGAAACATCCCTACAAATCCCTAGAAGTTGATCCCCTAAGCGCATTTTCTAGCATTCTGCATGGGGTTTTGCATGTAGAAGATGTTAGGGCATACATTCATGTGAACATTGAAGAATTTGAGGAATCCGAGCTGATGGATATCTACCACAAGTAGTTAATAGATGAATCATTTGAACTCAAACCTTAGTACAAAGCCATCCGAGATAAGCATTTCGGACATTGCATCCATTTCCCCTATTTTGCAGAAGATGAATGCGTCCGGTATGTTCTGAGTAGAATGCATGACAACTTTATGTGGTTGATGAGGCCATTCAAGATAACCAAGGATGCAATTAGGGTGATAACCGGATTACACTCATCCGGTGGGTTGCCTGCTCTCAAATTAGTCAAAAACCAAACTGTGAGAGAGGCTACTAGATCAAAATTTGACAAGAGAGCAATGACTATAGAAGATATCACTGATCCAGATATCAAGTTCGCATCTATGATAATTGGCTATAAGATATATCACTCCAGTAGGGAGAATTCTATATCCAAGACTGCAATCTATGTTGCTTATTAGATGTTAAGGGAGAATGAAAATTATGATCTTTGTGAGCTTCTTCTGAGCCAATTGTTGGAAAACCTACAAAAGATCAAAAAGGACAAGAAGAACTCATTCAAGTATGGTGGGCTAATACTGTCTTTGCTCTTTTACTTCATGAATGACCTACCTAGATCCAGTGGTTGGATATGGCAAAATGACAGACTAGTAGCTATACAAATCAGAGATTATATGCATGGGCTTGGTGATGCCAAGGCATAGAATATAGCACTCTACAGCTATTTCAAGAACTTTCAAAGTATGATGCAAGCCAGAGAAAGAATCCCCCAATCATTGGCTGAGAAGTACAAGGATACAATGTACTTTATGGTAGACATTGATCAATGCCTGATGGAGGCAATGGAACCTAGAATAGTATGGATCATGCCAATGGGGTATGAGGTTGATGAGAAAATCCGAGAGCTTCACATCCAACACCTGTTGAGTCAGCCCAAGGACCCTAAGGCAGAAAGGTTTGGGACCTTCCAAGAGTTAAGTGTAAAAGTTCATGTTGAACTGAGACAACCTGAGATCAAGAGAAAAGTAAGAAGGGAAGTAGAAGAATTCACCAAGAGGCATGGAATATCAAAGGAGGCAGTTGATGCCAACAGAGAGAAGATGGAAAGAGCAAAGAAAGAAACGCAAGAAATAGAAAAGGAAAGTGCTCCGGTGCAAGCCCCCTCCCAGACCAGATCCTCCAAAAGCTCAGCACTAGCCACTTCTAAGAGTCAAAAAGCCTCAAAACTAGAAGCCAGGACATCTGGAAAGGGAGAGAAGAGAACTAAGACAAAGGCCACAAGGTCTTACACCAGCCAAAAGGATGATGAAGAGACAGAATCTAATGAGGAGATCAAGAAAATGAAGAAGAAGAAAACATCCAGTGAACCCTCTACCAGTCATAGCAAGGAAGAAAAGGCAGAAGAGTTTGTTGAAAGGCCTACTCTATCCATTGATGATGTAGTCAAGGCAGTTACTATGGATGGGAATCTACAACCAATGACAGAATTCTATGATAAGTATAATGATGCAGATAAAAGGATATTGGAAGAAGCCATAGTTAAGTACCTAAACATATATAATAAGGCATTCATTGAAATCATTTCTCTAATCCCCAAGAGTTTAGAGAAAGTACTTGAACTCAGAAAAGATAATGCCAAGGAAAAAGATATGGAGATCTAGGAACAAATAGCCATTCAGCTTTATCGCACCATCACTCCAAAGCACATGAGCATGATCTTCAAAGATTGCAAGGATGAGTTATGGAGCAAAGCCAGAATGAATAAGCTTATGCTTGAAGAGATTGATTAGGTGGCTAAAGAGACTGAAGTCATCCTCTGGAATGCCTATAAAAGATTCAATATTCCTATTATAGAGGACTTAGGTGATGAACCCTCTGTCATGGATGATGAAGGACTCAGTACATCAAAGGAAGATCCTACAAACAAAAATGTAGAAGAATCAAAAGAGATGGATAAAGAGAAGACTAAGGTCTTAGATTCCTCTGTTCCAGAAGAGGAAGTCCATGGAGAAGTAGACACCTCTCTTCTGGATCCCCCAACAGACTCCAAAATTGAAGGAAAAGAAAGAAAAGAAGAGAGAATCAATCAAGAAGAAGTGAAGGGAAGAGAAGAAGGTCAAATAGAGAAGACCACAAGTGATAGTGCTGAGGCTGCAGAAGGGAAGAAAACTCTATCTCTAGCAAGAGACACTGCAAAAGCAGTCAAAGACTTCCTAACAAAAGAAATGATGGAATTAGATGAACCGGAGCTACTTCAAGGACCATTCAATTTTGATTCTCTCTCTCTGGTCCAGACAATGAAGGTAGCATATTTTGCTCAAGCCAAAGCAAAAGAAAATCTTCTGAAGTCTCACATGGAAGACTGTGAGCTAATAGAGATTGCATCTGGTGTGCTGGAGAAAATCATGTCATCCTTCCAAAAGGATCCTTCGGCCTCCACATCCGGTAATCTAAAGTCTCTTGTTAATTCTGTTAATACACATTTTGACACTTTAGAGAAAGCAGCAGAAGAGAAAGTCCAGAAAGAATTTTTGGGTAAGAGATTCTCCAAAGTACAAGGACTAATAACAAATGATAGGAGAACTATGGATATTGGGATAAAGAGCTTAGAAAATGCTCTTAAAGATGGTGGAGAAATATATACATTTTGTTTATCCTGGTCTAAAGTGACAAAGGATATTGAGAAGAAAGTGAAAGAGCAAGAGGATAAAACTGTCAAGTGTATCTCAAAATTTTGATCCTCTCACCACATCCATAATAAACCAGGAATGTCAGACTATTTCCATTCTAAATGAACTAAAGAAACTTGAAAAGGAAAGGAAGAATATAATAAGTAGGATGGGTGAACTTAGAGGGATAATTATCCCTAAATTAGAGGCCATGCATGAGGCCCTAACAGATGCTCAGACCACAGCTCGAACCAGTGATCCAACGAATCTAAAGAGGGCAGAAGCTTTTGCATTCCTGTTGAGTGGTCACATCTCAATTTTGGACAGGATGAAGCAGAGTTGGGCAACATAATTTGTCCAGTTGAAGACATCTTTTGTAGATATACTTCAGTATATGTAAGTATAACATGTATATATACTTATGCGGCTAAGTATAGTTGTATTTTTGGGATTTTGGTGTGCAGATTCTACCCTTTTCCATTGATGTCAAAGGGGGAGTGAGGAGCAGTGAAAAATGTGGAATCTAGCTAAGGGGGAGCTCCATAAAAGTGTACTTTAGAACAAAGCATCAGCCAAGGGGGAGTGTAGTGTGACACTTAGTCATTTTCACTAAGTGTTGCCATCAATGCCAAAGGGGGAGATTGTTGGCAAGAGACACTGTGTGGCTTCATGAATGTTGTCATTGATGGAAACAAAGTCCATCCCACACATCCACAGGACATAGTATGTCTATACCGGAAGTTAGATTGAAGAGTATTTTGGTCCAGTAACCAAAAACAGAGCATGTAGCAAGGTCTGACAATCAGGTCTGGATCTCTCAGAGGAAGTATCTCAGCAAAGTGTGGACTTGGGGAAGTCAAGAGGTGTACCATGACTAACACATTCCAGAGATTGAGCCTCCGATGATGAAAGAGTGAAGAGATATGAGCAACTTAGTGTTGGGTTCCTGTTTGGCAAAGTAGACTGAGGAAGAACTGACTGGTAGAGCATCAGACCTTAATCCAGATGGGAAATTGATGGTCATCAAGTTTCTTGAGGGATCATTCATGGTTAGCTGACATGATTGATAACTTCTATAACTATCTCTTTGATATGCATCACTTAGTATGCAAGGATTCAGCCGACAGATCAGAGTTTGGGAAAATATTGAGTATTCCGGATGCCGACTAGAAAGATGTTGAAATCCTTGGTGCGGATATATATACCAGATGGATTTAGATGTGAAGGTGAGTGTGGTGTGTTGTGTTGTGCAAAGAAAAGTAGAGAATAGTCTGGAAGCAGCAATACAGGTCTAGTATGTGACAGGACAACAGCAACAAAGAAGAGGAAGAATGAAGTGCAGTAGATCAGTGTATTGAGCTTAACTGGAACTGAACCTCAGCATATGTCGATGCTTCTCATCAGTTCAATCACCTGGTTACTTTCTTTATACCTTGTAGACAATGAGTCTCTTGTAGGCAATGAGCCTCTTGTGAGCAGTGTGCTCGGGCAGTGAGCCCTAATTAGCAAGTGCCATTTTGTACTTCTATTCTTTTAACAGAGAATACAATCTTGGGCTAGTCACCCCGTGGTTTTTCCCTTAACAAGATTTTCCACATCAAAATCATTGTGTTATGTGTAATGATTTTATTTTTGCTTTCATGGTTATGCATGCTTAGATGATTTGATGTTGCACTAGTTGTTAAAGAAGAACAGAAAGTTCAAATAATTAAGATAACTGATTCACCCCCCCTCTCAGTTATCATCAATAAATTCCTTATTCAAAAACCAATTACTTACTCAATACCTCACAACTTACACACTGACATTTCTCTGTCATCAAGGATATCTTAATGCAAATTTGTTTCCATCATTCAAACATGTGCATCAAGAAAAAAAATTATCTAAACTAATTATAACCTCCTTCTGTAGTTATATGGTCATAAGACCATCAAAGTTAGAGCACAAGGGAAGGCTTTTGATGTTTGAATACTGATAATAGATGATGATTTGTGCGCCCTTGATCACTTGAAATAGAGACTGTTGATTGTCTTTTGGCACCCAAGTATAAAATTTTCACCTGATTGAATCAGTTCCATTAGATAGAAAAGGTTGGTCACTTCATAATCTCAAACCCCTAAGTTGTAACTTAAGTGGTTTGCTTACCTAGAGAGCTCGTCAACTGAGAAATAAAACATAAAGTGCAACTGTCACTAAGTATTAAGACTTAATAGCTTATAGTCTAGGGTGTAACTTATTAAATCTTAGGGTTTTTAGAAGTGTAGATTACACTTAGGGTTTTAGGCATATAGATCACACTTAGATATTCTGTTCATTTACAAACCCTAATTTCAAAATTGCCCACTGTCATGAAATAATACAAAGCAACAGTTTTCACAAGACAAAACCCTAACTCTTTATCACGTGATACTGAACTATCTTTGACACTTTTGTATCAACA
Organism: Cunninghamia lanceolata; assembly: GCA_027924645.1. Classification (NCBI taxonomy): domain Eukaryota; kingdom Viridiplantae; phylum Streptophyta; class Pinopsida; order Cupressales; family Cupressaceae; genus Cunninghamia; species Cunninghamia lanceolata. Next base: position 20,073,713 of record BSBN01000547.1, read on the forward strand.
TTAACACCATGAACTGAGAAGGAACATGAACCTTTACCTTTGGAGGCCTAAAGCCATCAACCCAGTACCTTATCAAGAAGTACAATATTGTCATACCTTATCATGGAGCACTTTTTGGATGCAACAATCATCATGAAATGAATAAATCCTTGAAATCAACATCAACAAACTACTACAATCTTTGTCATAACACCGCTGCAACTCTTTGCATTTTGCATCAATGGCAAACTTCATACCTTAGTCTGACATCAATAACAAACCTAACAAGCATCATGGCATCATGAGATGATCAACACCATCAACATCATCAAGGATGAAACACTATCAAGTCAACTCTTGAAGCATGAGCATGGACCATCAAGGGACCAACATATTGACATTTGACATCAATGACAAACATCAACATGATTTTCCCCTCTCTATGTCATCCAATGGGAACAACTTCAAGTGCATTATTCTTCTATAGTAACATCTCCTTTGCCCACCTATATTCTCTAGAGGAAAATATAGTTCTTGGCCCCTAGAGGCAACTCTTTGAGCTCTTTCATGCTCTTTCACCTATAGTACATCCTTTTTCTATATACCTATATAACTTAGGTAATGAAAACAAATTGTTTATTCTTTTTTGGCCTCCAACACATCCCTTATCTCTTTTCCAATGTTATGCCAATATTCATATTATTTTCATTAGCATAACCATTGATTGCACCTTTTTTATCCCACTTCACCCCACCCTCATCCATGTGCATTATTTTCATTAGCATAATCATTGATTGCACCTCTATTACCCCATTTCACCCTTCTTCTTCTTCCATTTGTATTCGTTTCATTAATATAATCATTTATTGTGCTTCTCTTGCCTCTCTTAATTCATCCTTCATTAGCATCATCCTTTCCAATCTTCCTAAATTTGAGAGCAAGGAATTTGATTGATTATTTCTTTATAACCATTTTCTACACAATCTTCTCCTAAACACTCCTTTTTGGAACTCCTTTGTAATGCACATTGCCTTCCTCTCTACCTATTTTGGGTAATTCCCTCTTCAACATAACTCCTCTTTCCTCCTTAAAATGTTTGCTTCTTTCCTCTTACACAATCATTTTAAGGTGGTAATAACCTCTATAATCTTATTTTCAAAATCAGCATTCACATGGCTCCTAAGCTACATCACTTTTTATTATTGTGCTTGAACCATATTACAACATTTTGGCCCTTAAGAGAAAACAATTATATTTTGGCCCCTAAGCCACCTTTTTCAAAATCACCTAGCAATAGAGTAATGCTAGCCTAAGTGATTTGAATCTTGTTTATGATTCCTAGCAATGGAGTATGCTAGCCCAAGAATCATACATCTCTCTTCTAGTTGTGACCCCCTTCTTGGACACAATTTTCTTATCTCAATATGGATATATTGTATCCTCACTTATGGAGATCTTCCTTTCTCTATGTGTATGTTTATAATTATAGCTTCTAGTATTTTTTTAGCATATATATACATGTTATTGTATTACGATTATGATGTGTTGGCACATGTTTTATAATTTATATTTTTGAATAGAGAACTGTTTTGCATAATACATTTTTCCTAACATATATTTTGCAAATCCAAGACAAACAAAGATGTAGCATATCATTTTTCTATATAAAAAACATTTACATTTATGCAAGATATCTATAGTAATTTTCCATTTATATATCTTAGCGTAGCTTCTACTCATAGTGACATAAGCTATTTAAAGTGAGATAGAATGTAATTTCATAAATTGCATACTCTATGAAACATCCACACTATATCTTGCACATGCTCAAGTTTCCACTCCCATATCATGTCTTAGGTCACATTCAACCCATTGCATTAGCCTTTGATGCAGAGCCAACTACACAAAGACCACTAAGGGGTCATAAAAAACTACATAGGAGGAAGAGGATACAAGGAATGGTAGGGCAAACAACTCCTTTTAGGTCCTAGTGGACCAAGCTGCAACACATGACTCTAAACATGACATGATTGTCCACTCATTCCCCATTGTTTCAACACAATTACACTATTTTTAGGTTCATATACACGGGAACCTTTCCAAACTTTCTAGGGACCCTAGACCAAATATGGTTGACTGTCCCAAGCTTACAAAACCATCAAAATGCACTGAAGGTACCTTCTTGTACCATTTCCTTCATAGGCTGACCTATCTCCTTATAGCCCTGTCAATGAGGTTTTTGAAGCATAACTTTCAAAAGACACGAAAATCCCACAAAAAAATTACCTTTTAAAGTACCCATTATGGAGTTACATAACATACTGAACATGCAGGTTGGGGTCTTTTGGAACACAAGCCCCTAATTTTGATTGTTCTTGTTGTCCTAGAGGGCAATTAGCCCACTTTTACAAAGGAAGTGTCCTCTAAATTTGTTCCTAACTCAAAAATCCTATTCCAAAGGGTTCATTAGGGTAAAAATAGATAGATTTCACCACTTTTTAGGATCTAAGATCATCTCAACTCATTTCCATGATCAAATCTTCCTTCTACCAACACTAGTTTGCCTTAAACATGATACAAAGAGGCTCAATGGTTCAAATCTTCACCTTTTTCTTGTCCCCTACTCCTGCATGCAAAATCCATTATAAAAAATACCATTATAAACTCACTCCACCATTTTGGGGTTCTAACACAACAATATGGAGTGGGAAAACAAAAAAACTCTCTAAAACCCCCAAATCAAGGGTTTGCTGGAATGACATAGGCAGTTTTAGAAAAAAAGCAATATCTCCTTCTATAAATTGAATCAAGACCTCAAACCAAAACCATTAGAAAGGTATCTCAACCCTCTTTCCATAAATATATGGATTTTCCCTATATCTTTCCATATAGAGGTGTGCAATGGCTGGGAACAGGACTGTTGCAGTAAAAAAGATAGGGTTTTGGACAGTTTTTAGCAAAAACGTGATAACTTTTACAAAAATGAATGAAAAGACATAAAACTAATGGCATTGGATAGTTATCTCACCCCTATATCACATCCAATTAGTTTCATGGCATAACTATGCCATACAAATTTGTGGTACGGTCTGCAACAAATACAGAAAAACAGTCAAGTGGGACAGCAAAACAATATTTTTTCTCATTTCTTTCTTTCAACTTCATCAAAAACCACCACCATTCAACCACACTCTCTCCTCCAATGGATTTCACTTATGTTTATAACCTTATCTCTCATTTACAAAGATTCCCAATGTGGCAAAAGGCTAACAATAGCCAAACTAACTGCTTTTTCTAAAAAAGGACTATTTTTTTCTAATAATAGACTATCACAATTTTAAAAGGACTGTAGACCACTAAAGATAATTTCCTATTTTCAACCTCCACTTATAACCTCATTCCTCTCAAGGATTTAATACATTAATTTATAACTCCATTTTTCCTTTAACAACCAAAATTACAAAAATTTGACTTAATGATAATTCTAGGTGCACTGCACCATACACCCTAACTTGTAACTTTTCCAAGTCCCTTGGAAATAATCTTGCAAATTGTCCTTCATTGTTTGTCTTTGTCCTCCATGTTTGTCTTCATCAAGTTATTTTGGCTTTGATCCTTTACTATCTATGGCATGCTTGCCAACATTACTTGCTTCTTGACCATATGCATTCTTTGTAGACTATCCCACTCTTGGTCCTTTGACCTTGTCACCTTCATCCCTTGGTGTTATGCTTACCTGAGCATCAGCATCCATACTTGTCTTCTTAGCTTCTTGCTTATGCCACTGTCTCATGTTCCTCTTGTCTCTACTCCTTTCACTGTCCATTGTCAGACCTACAAATAGTTTGTTCACTGTCCTAGGAACTATTGTATCAACTTCACTTAACTACCTCTTTATAGGACACTTGACTATCCCGACCATGATTACTTCACTCACTTCTTTCCTTTCCACAGGCTCTACACTCTTACACTTCACATTTTCACTCACCTCCTTCTTCCACATGAAGACACTCCTCTTTACAACTGGCTACAAATCAGCTCCACACTTGTTCTTTGTTGTTTCAACAACTTTATGCCTTGAAACAGCTGCACACTCCTTGTTTTCACTCTCCTCAAATATCACTGGTTCCTTCTTGACAAACATAATCATCTTTTTTGTCCTTGACTGCTCCTCTAATGACAGTAGTACAAAAGTCATCTCATCCTTCGTAATAGTGAAGGTATTGATTCTTCCATCAAAAACTACAAACCTATCAAATTGTCAGGGTCTTCCAAGTATCGCATGACAACAATCCATAGGTAGGATATCACAAAGTACCCTATCCTCATATTCTCCAATCTTAAACTCAACTAATGCTTGCTCAGTCTCTAAAATGGACTGATGATCACTCACCCAAGAAACTTTGTAGGGTATTTCCCTAGGTACTCTCTTTAATTTTAGTTTGTCTACCATCTCACTAGACACCATATTATCAGTACAACCAGAATCTACTATCACTTTACATACCTTGTCCTTGCACTTGAAAGTTGTCATAAACAGTGCTTTCCTCTGAATCAGCTCCTTCTCCTTGGAGGTCTTCAATAGTGTTCTTTCTCTCAGCATCAATGTTTCTCCTATCTCAGCATCACACTTTGTGGAACTAGAACCACATTCTTCTTCTTGGACTAATTGAGTCCTTTCACTCTTCATTTCACCATCACTTAAAAAATTTTGCTTCTCAGGACACTTATATGCTGGGTGCCCAAACTCTTGACAATTGTAACACTTACCCATAAAAGTGTTTGCACTCCTTCCACCACCAAGTCTGCCCCTAGAACCTTTGCCTCTGAAATCGGCACTTTGTCCTTGTGCCTTGTTCATCTCCTCTTGCCTCTCACTGACTTGTTTTGTGTTTTGAAAGGATCCTCTATCTCTAGAGGTGCTGCCTCTACCTCTGGATAGCTTATCTTGTCTCCTTTTCAGCTTCTCTTCTACTCTAACTACCATCTGATAACATTCTTCAACATTCCTTGGATTCCCCAACACTAGTTCATCCTGCATGTTAAACCTTAAACCACCAATATACTTAGCAACTTTTTGCACTTCACTTTGATTTTGACCAAACCTTATACTCAGCTTATAAAACTCTTCAGTGTATGTCTTAAGATCCATTCCCTTCTATTTTAAACCTTGAAGCCTTTTAAACATTTGAACTTCATAATCTTTAGGCAAGAATTTACCTTTGATTTTTTCTACCATCTTGTCCCATGAAACAATTTTTACTTTTCCTTGCTTTCTCCTCTTTGTTTGTTGATAATACCACCACAACAAAGCATGACCTATCAGATTGGTCTTTGCAATCTTCACTTTCTGATCCTCAGGAACTTCTTCACACTCAAAATGATTGTCTAATGCTACAATCCAGTCTAACAACTCTTCATCATTTAGGCTTCCTCCATACTTTGGCACATCTATCTTTATCTTGTGCTTGTCTTCTTTTCTTGCCCTCAGCAACTTTACCATCCTCTAATCCTTAAGGTCCAACTCTTCTTCCACATCTTCATACTCAACTTCCTCTTCTTCCTCAGACTCAATCTCATCACCTAGAGCCAATCTTCTCTGATTTTGTTCTAAGGTAGCCATTCTTTCTTTTAGCTCCCTCAACTCTCTGGCATGCTTCTCCTTCAGCTCATTCATCTCTTGAGCCATGTTTCTCACTCTTGGAGGCATCTTGACAAACTTCCTCTTCAACTTGACACTTCATAGACCTACTAATTGTGCTCTGATACTAATTTGATGTAGAGCCAACTACACAAAGACCACTAAGGGGTCACAACCAATTACACAGGAGGAAGAGGATACAGGGAATAGTAGGGCAAATGACTCCTTTTAGGTCCTAGTGGACAAAGATGCAAGACTTGACTCTAAACAGGACATGACTGTCCACTCATTCTCCATTGTTTCAACACAATACAATAACACCATTTTTAGGTTCATATAAATGGGAACCTTTCCAAACTTTCTAAGGACCCTAGACCAACTATGGTTGACTGTCCCAAGCTTACAAAACCATCAAAAGGCACTAAAGGTATCTTCTTGTACCATTTCCTTCATAGGCTGACCTATCTCCTTATAGCCCTGTCAGCACGGTTTTTGGAGCATAAATTTCAAAAGACATGACAAACCCACAAACAAATTACCTTTTCAAGTACCCATTATGGAGCTACATAACATACTAAGCATGTAGGTTGGGGTCTTTTGGACAACAAGCCCCTAATTTTTACTGTTCTTGCTGTCCTAGAGGTTAATTAGCCCACTTTTACAAAGGAAGTGTCCTCTAAATTTGTTCCTAACTCAAAAATCCTATTCCAAAGGGTCCATTAGGGTAAAAATAGATATATTTCACCACTTTTTAGGATCTAATATAATCTCAACTCATTCCATGATCAAATCTTCCTTCTACCAACACTAGTTTACCTTAAACATGATACAAAGAGGCTCAATGGTTCAAATCTTCACCTTTTTCTTGTCCCTTGCTCCTGCATACAAAACCCATTAGAAAACATACCATTATAAACTCACCCCACCCATTTTGGGGTTCTAACACAACAATATGGAGTGGGAAAACAAAAAAACTCTTTAAGATCCCCAAATCAAGGGTTTGTTGGAATGACACAGGTAGATTTAGAAAAAAACAATATCTCCTCGAAATTGAATCAAGACCTCAGACTAGAACCATTAGAAAGGTATCTCAACCCTTTTTCTAGAAATATATGGTTTTCCCCTATATCTGTCCGTACAGAGGCGTGCAATGGCTGGGAACAGGACTGTTGCAGTCAAAAAGACAAGGTTTTGGATAGTTTTTAGTAAAAACGTGATAACTTTCACAAAAATGAATGAAATGACCTCAAACCAATGGCATTGGATATTTAGCTTACCCCTATATCACATCCAATTGGTTTCATGGAATAACTATGTCGTACAAATTCATGGTACGGTGTGCAACAACAAAATACAAAAAAACAGTCAAGTGGGACAGCAAAACAATATCTTTTCTCATTTCTTTCTTTCAACTTCATCAAAAATCACCTTCATTCAACCACACTCTCTCCTCCAATGCATTTCACTTATGTTTATAACCTTATCTCTCATTTACAAAGATTCCCAACATGGGAAAAGGCTAACAATAGCCAAACTGACTACTTTTTCTAAAAAAAGACTATTTTTTTCTAATAATAGACTGTCACAATTTTAAAAGGACTGCAAAGCACTAAAGATAATTGCTTGTTTTCAACCTCAACTTGCAACCTCATGCCTCTCAAGGCTTTAAAACATTAATTTATAACTCCATTTTGCCTTTAACAACCAAAATTACAAAAAATTGACTTAATGATCATTCTAGGTGCACTGCACCAGCCTTGCACCTAATAGAAAAGTGTCAAATTGTGTTAAACCTTATGATTTTTTCAAATATTATGTTCTTTTAAACATATTTCTTCATATCCTTACATTTCAACCATAGCTTCTAAAATCTTAACTCTAGGACTCTAGTGTGCTCATGTTGGCATCAGGGTGACTATACAAACATTCCTAGATAAGACAAAAAAAGGATAGAAAATGAGTCACAACAACATAGTCTAACGACCTTTAAACTATTCATTAAGCATGATTCAATATTGTGACTTCATAATGCAATTTCTCATTATCTCTATTGGTAGATAAGGAACTAAAAATAGGACATACTTATAGTCACCACAAGGTCATTGTAGTGACATTTGATGTTGTGAGGTGCCTTTTGTAGAATGATGAGGCACAAAGACATGAAGAAGGATAAATCTTTACATGGCTAGAAGCTATATGATAATTGTACTACCAGAAATGTGGTTAGATCAATAAAGTATTAAACAACAAAGTACAATGTAATCGACTACAAATCTAATGTACCAATAGAGCGAGATAACAAAAACTATCTACAATCAAACTGGAACAGCTCTATTGTTAAATTTCATGATCCTCATGATGATGGCTCTCAAAAATGCATAATGTAACAGCTTGGATGATAGAGTGCTTCGAGTGCTTGGATGAATGATCAAATGATTGAAAAATGCCTCAAGAATTCGAAAGTTAAAACAACATAAGTTTGCAATTCAGGAGTGATGTTAAAATAGCTTAGATTGCACATTCTTATATAGTTTTTATAGAAAATAATGAATTGTCAAGATCAAAAGGAACTCAAAATACAATTAACGGCTGAAAATGAATGAGACAACAAGATGGAGAAAATTAAGGAATCATATCCACGAATTGAGGGATTTGAATGAGTTCACTCAAGAGTTGATTTTGAAATTTAAGGAAATTGATTTGAGATGGCTAAGTTAAGTTCAAAATTAGAAAGATTTGATTTTGAGTTCCATTTGAAAATTGTGGAGATTGTTTTGGGAACTCAAAGTCAGATTTGGAGTGGTGGAGAAGAAATAGACATGTGTCGAAATAATAATATTTTATTATTATTATTTGTTCATTCAAATACATGTGAGAAATAAGATATTTAGAGAAAATAAAAAAGGATATTTAAATTGATTTCAAAAAGCAACGTGAAGATTTGAGATTGAACAAATTTGAGATATTTATTTTGATTTGACTTGAGAAATTAAATAAATTTTTGATTTATTTAATTTGACTTGAGAAGATTTTTAGATTAAATCATTTTAATTATTTAATAATGAGAGGAAATAATTGAGAGAGATAATAAATATTATTTATTTAATTATGAAGATGATAGAGAAAATAAATAAATATTATTTATTTGATGATGGATGAAATAGAGATAAATAATTAAATATTATTTAATTATTTCAAGAAATAGTTTAATAATTAAATAATTAATATTATTTAATTATTTAATCAAAAAACAAAAATTGAGTGAATACAAAAGGCGATCAACAAGGCAAAATAAGTGTCTTATGTTATTTTTGGTTGTCTACAATAACCTAACCTCATTGCAAGATAAGAGAGCAAAGAGAGAAAGTGGCAAAGAAATGAAGAAAAAGCAAAATAGAATAATAAAAAAGTGATGTAATAGATGATACCCAAGCATATGTGATGTTATATCTATGCTTGTAGTACATAATTTATGTTGTACAAAGAATATATAATATGAATATATAAACATATTGATCTTATGGTGCATATGAGTGTTTAACATTTGTTTTCTCTATATGCAAATGTTAACTACCAATCTCTTTTGATTATTGCATCACTCTAGGGTTAATTTCTCTAACATAAATAACCTAGAACTTAGGCCTATATTTTATTATCAATAGGTCCTTTGTTGGCACCAATTTCTCTCTAATCATCCTCCTTTAATTCATTGAATTTTTCTCCTCTTCCTCTTTAAGTCAAGAAATTAGATTCTATCAAAGGGTTGTTAGTTCCAAAATTTTCAACAATCCTTTCTATTTTGTTGCTTACTAAGTTTTCAAGAATAGTTGCTAATCTCACTCTACCTCTTATTCTCTCTAAAAATTATCTCATGTTCTCTTGGTGATAATTTTTCATAGATCATATTCACAACACCTTGAGCTCTATTTTTTTGTGACAATTTGTGGAGATTTGATCTCAAACTATTGGTTTTTCACCAGTACAACTAGTAAGCATTCTGGGTTTCTCACATTGGGAACAAATCCTCTTTTTCAAAATAACCCATTTGAGGATTTCATTGGCAAATGCTTTCCTTAATATTATTTTTTATTTTCATTGTTCATAGATTAGTATTCTTATAGATTTTATCAAGGAATATATTGAAGCATTCTCTTTCTTCACATTCAAATAAGATTTGTATTATTAAATATAATCATAAAATCTTATTATTATTTCTTTGAGATAAACAAGTAGAGTTGAAGCTCCTCTCTTGAGCTCGCTCCTTCATTTTCCCTTTTTTCTATCCTTCTTCTATCTAATACACTTGGATTTCCATCCCCTTGAGTCAAGTTTGACTCAAGGAATATTTCCTTTGTGCAAACTTGGTTTTATTTTTAAGAACATATTTAAAAACTCCCTTTGTAGTCCCATCTCGACTCAAGGTATTTTCTTCCTTTCTATTATTTTTCATCCTTTTATTTTATAATACCTAACATAAAACATTTCTCACATTTGGCACTATATCTAGATTATCCACCTCCTTAGATTGCTCGAGTGTTTAGCATAATCAGATATATTTTTATTTACTAACCATAGTCACATTTTTTAAGTGAACACATTTTATACTACTGATTGACATTGAGATGAAAGGTTAAAACTATATTTTGACCATCTTGGCAAGCTCCCAAGTAGTCTTAACAATTTTTCTACCTTGTGGGACTCTACATTTTAATAGGAATCTCCTCTTTAAAGACCTAATGATTTACTATTCATACCCCTTTTCCTTTGTATTTTTGTTATCTCTTTACAAAGAAATCTGTATTGTAATTTTATTTGCCATTTTTTCTAGATTTTTAGCACGTTTCTATTCACTATTATCTGTACTATCCACTTTTTATTTTCTACATGTTGGAAAAGCATAGCTACAATGATGTCCCACATAAACAAATTTAGATAAAGTTCATTATTTAGATTGAATACTTAGTTCATATTCTAATAAATACATTGAGCTTAGTAAATTTTAAAGTTCCATGACTTAGGCAATTTTCAAGCCTTCCTATCAAACTACCATGAGTAAGGAGTGGTCGGCTTTGGGTTGTTACATAGGCAATAGGTTCAATAGGTTAGAATAAAAAATATTACAAATATATTAAAGAGGATCAAAAAAAAATATTCTTACTCAATTTCATCTTCAACTTATAAGTTGGACTTCTCCATGTTTTGAAGACAACTTATTGCTATCCATGCATGTTTTGACATTTAAATTTTATATTAACTATAGAAAAGTAGAAAGATTATCATTTAACTAATTTTTCCAATAATATGTTCTCATTTTAGGTTGAAAGACAATTACGTAATTTCATATGCTCATTCACAATTTCAATATCAAACATCCAAATGGGCTTACAATCCTAACACTTGCAAGATCTCTAGACACTTAGCATGAGCATGGTGAGATTAAAGTAGAGGCACTAGGCTCACATGGCATTGGATGTGATTAGTCCCCAAATACTCTTCCTATTAGGTGTCAAGGAAAAATGCAAACCACAATCTCCCATTTTGAACTTTCTAAAACAACTCTAATTAAGTTTTGTGATGCTTACATGGCTCATATTTTTTTTGTGATCTATGATGTGAGTGTTTGGTAGACATTTCCACCTATCATGTAGCCTAAAATTTTGTTGATTTTCTATATAGTAAATTTTGTTAGTAGTGGCACATATATTCTATGATTTAAAGAGCCACTACCATATTGCTCACTTTTGTAATGTAATCTTTCAGATGATTTTTTAATTAATGACAATAAAGTTGATTTCATTCAAATGTTTCATACTATCATAAAGCCCTTAGGACCTAAGGTGTGATATTATTAGTGATAGTTACAAAATGATTTAACTTTTATAAAAATAGAAGGTACTACATAACAAATTCCCTTCTTATATTGTAAACATTGAGTACACTCAGTATAAAGACTTTTAATGGCTTAGAAATGTATGTTTCCTTATAACCATAAAGTTAGCAAATATATTTGTATGAGATGAATTAAAATTCATCATTCTAGATTCTTTCTAAAAACTATTTTTCCTACCTTTGTTGTATACAAAGATACATATGCTTATGATAAGATTCCAACATTTTTATATTGACTAAACAAAAATGTTAGCCAAGTGACTCATAAGTCTTCCAACATTATGAATTGAATCCCCTATAATAAAATTTTGACATAAAACAAATATTAGATGTGGCACATGGAATCTAGTCCTCACTAGCATTTGCTTGGTATGCAACTAATACAAAATTATTCAAGATTCTTAATGTAGTTATGATTGAGAATTGTAACCAAGCATTAGATGTGGTACATGGGATTTTGTCTTTACTAGCATTTGCTAGGTATGCAATTAATGCAAAATTATTAAATTCCTATCTTATCAAATGGAACTTAACATTCAATACCATTTGTTAGGTTTGCCACATGTGAATAAAGTAGTCAATTTGAACATATTATGAATATAATTGTAATATACTTTTTAATCCTATAGATGTCTCCCATTATGTTTCTTATAACCTTAATCCTTTTGACTTCCTCTTGTTTTAAACCTATTGTCATTCTAAACACTTATAAAATACCCTATTAATCTCTCTCCCAACCACCTTCAAATCCTCATCTTATTAGCATCAATCTTTAAATCTCATCACAAACAATTTTGTAATACCATGTATGATTACAATGCAATATAAATTGTGATTTTATTTTCATCTATACAAATGTTATTCTCTTCTCTCTAACGTCAATCTATAAACCTCCTTGTGCAAGTTTTTCAAGTGCCATGCATATCGACTAATTACATTATAAACACAATGTAATTTTTTTGACTTCATATATAAATTATAATAGTTTATTTCTAGTTAAAACCGAACAGATTGAAATCAAATTAAATCAAACCATATCTGTGAATTCGCAAATCTATTATCTATCTCCCCAAGCAAAGGGATGTGAGGCAACATTAGAAATATCCGACCACAAATAAGACAAAATCTACATGCACTTTTATAAAATTACATACCAAATCTGGAATGTATAATTTATTCTCAAATGGTCTACTTGACATAGGCAAAAGATAATACAATCAATCTAAACGAAAGAACTATATAAAATGGCAAGGGTAATTGTGAGGTCTCATCTTCCATTTCCTTTTGGTCAAGCATCTTTCCATTTACTTGAAGTGTTCTCACCTTTTGTTTTTTCCCCATTCTCCACCTTCCTCCTCCAACTTTTCATTTCATATACATGCAGGTTTTGTGAAAACAATTTGATGAAAAATCCATGATATCGTAAACAGGTATTTGACATATACCCCAACACTGTATACAAACAGTGATCTGCATTGGACTTGACGCTATAATTTTATGGAGCCAACACCATGGTCTACACAGCCAAATACTCCAAACAAAAAAAAAAGAAAAAAAACTTTCTAGAAACTGAGAATAAAACCTTGTCCTTCATTATTACTACAGGTATGAAAAGGTGCACATTATTATAGTGCAAGCCTATTTTTCAGATTGCTTCATTTAGCATCACCAATAATCTCCACAAGAACATTGTCCCTGTTTAAAATGATGGAAACGGTTTGCATCTCTCACAACAATTTCTCTCGCAACGATCTTGGAGATAAATTTCGTTGCAGTGTGGCAATCAGCACACACTCGAAGATTCTTAACAACTCTAATAGTTGTTCTAGGCGGCGTGTTTAACAAACCAAATGCAATTGCCAGCTTTTCACTATGGTGGCAGAGAAATAATTCTTTTTCTTCCTCTTCCACATCATTAAGTAAATGTCTTGAATCTGGAAAATACCCTGCTGCCTTCATCTCCCAAGCCAATTTCTCCAACTTTGCATAAATCCCCTGTGTCTGTGGATGTGATCTATCTCCTACACAAAAGACATGTAACATTTTATGGCCTTCAATCCAACTACATCCAGGGATTTTTTTAATTCCTCTATCTTTCATAAATCTCCTTACTATTTGAACATCACCCCACCTGCCCACTTCTGCATAGATGTTTGAGAGAAGAACATAAGGGGCAGCATTTTTAGGATCCAAATCAAAGAGCAGCATCGCTGTAAATACTCCTAAGCCTATATTCATATGTGATCTACAGGCACCAAGAAAACACATCCACACAACCACTACAGCTTTAACTGGCATCTTAATGATAAAGTTTAGCGTCTCCTCAAGATAGCCAGCACGGGCAAGAAGGTCAACCATGCAGACATAATGATCAACTGTGGGTGTAATGCAATAAGGATTACTCATCTGATTGAAGTATGTACAGCCCTCATCCACTAAACCTGCATGGCTGCATGCACATAGAACACAAGCAAAGCTTACAATGTCAGGATATGCTCCAGAGTGCTTCATTAGCTCAAAGATTTTGAGAGCATCCTTGCAAAATCCATTTTGTGCATATCCTGCGATCATTGCATTCCATGAGATGACATCTCTTTGAGGCATTCTGTCAAACAGTTCACGTGCCTTGTCTATGCTTCCACATTTTGCATACATGTCTACTAGAGCATTTCCAACTATAATATCTGACAAAAATCCCCCAACCATTATTCTTTGATGGATGTCCATACCCTGTTCCAAAGCTCCCATTTTGGCACAGGCAGGGAGGATGCTGGCAAAGGTTGTAGAATTGGGCTTTACACCTGCCAATTGCATTCGCTTCAAAGTTTCTAAAGCCTTTTCAACAAATCCATTTTGTGCATATCCTGCAATCATTGCATTCCATGAGATGACACCTCTTTGAGGCATTCTGTCAAACAGTTCACATGCCTTGTCTATGCTTCCACATTTTGCATACATGTCTACCAGAGCATTTCCAACTACAATATCTGACAGAAATCCCCCTTCCAGTATGTTTTGATGGATGTCCATACCCTGTTCCAAAGCTCCCATTTTGGCACAGGCAGGGAGAATGCTTGCAAAGGTTGTGGAATTTGGCTTTACACCTGCCAATTGCATTTGCTTCAAATTTTCTAAAGCCTTTTCAGCAAATCCATTTTGTGCATATCCTGCAATCATTGCATTCCATGAGATAGCATTTCTTTGAGGCATTCTGTCAAATAATTCACGTGCCTTGTCTATTCTTCCACATTTTGCATACAAATCTACTAGGGCATTTCCAACTATAACATCTGACAAAAATCCCCATTCCATTATGCTTTGATGGATGTCCATACCCTGTTCCAAAGCTCCCATTTTTGCACAGGCAGAAAGGATGCAGGCACAGGTTGTGGAGTCTGGCTTTACACCTGCCAATTGCATCTGGTTCAAAGTTTCTAAAGCCTTTTCAACAAATCCATTTTGTGCATATCCTGCAATCATTGCATTCCATGAGATGACATTTCTTTGAGGCATCCTGTCAAACAGTTCACGTGCCTTGTCTATGCCTCCACATTTTGCATACATGTCTACTAGAGCATTTCCAACTATAATATCTGACAAAAAAACCCCTTCCACTATGCTTTGATGTATGTCCATACCCTGTTCCAAAGCTCCTATTTTGGCACAGGCGGGAATAATGCTGGCAAAGGTTGTGGAGTCTGGCTTTACACCTGCCAATTGCATTTGCTTGAAAGTTTCTAAAGCCTTTTCAACAAATCCATTTGATGCATATCCTGCAATCATTGAATTCCATGAGATGCCATCTCTTTGAGGCATTCTGTCAAATAGTTTGCGTGCCTTGTCTATGCTTCCACATTTTGCATACATGTCCACCAGAGCATTTCCAACAATAATATCTGAAAAATATCCCCCTTCCATTATGCTTTGTTGGATGTCCAT
The DNA here is from genome assembly GCA_027924645.1 of Cunninghamia lanceolata. Lineage (NCBI taxonomy): Eukaryota > Viridiplantae > Streptophyta > Pinopsida > Cupressales > Cupressaceae > Cunninghamia > Cunninghamia lanceolata. The sequence goes on from BSBN01000547.1 coordinate 20,089,161, forward strand.
ACCCAGCTCCAAAGCTTCCATTTTGGCACAGGCAGGGAGGATGCTGGCAAAGGTTGTGGAGTCTGGCTTTACACCTGCCAATTGCATTTGCTTGAAAGTTTCTAAAGCCTTTTCAACAAATCCATTTTGTGCATATCCTGCAATCATTGTAGTCCATGAGATGGCATCTCTTTCAGGCATTCTGTCAAACAGTTCACGTGCCTTGTCTATGTTTCCACATTTTGCATGCATGTCCACCAGAGCATTTCCAACTATAATATCTAATGAAAATTCCCCTTCCATTATGCTTTGATGGATGTCCATACTCTGTTCCAAAGCTCCCATTTTCGCACAGGCAGGGAGGATGTTGGCAAAGGTTGTGGAGTCTGGCCTTACACCTACCAATTGCATTTGCTTGAAAGTTTCTAAAGCCTTTTCAACTAATCCATTTTGTACATATCCTGCAATCATTGAATTCCATGAGATAACATCTCTTTGAGGCATTCTGTCAAACAGTTCACGTGCCTTGTCTATGCTTCCACATTTTGCATACATGTTTACCAGAGCATTCCCAACTATAACATCTGACAAAAATCCCCCTTCCATTATGCTCTGATGGATCTCTGCACCCTGTTCCAAAGCTCCCATTTTGGCACAGGCTGGGAGGATACTGCAAAATGTTGTGGAATTTGGCTTTACACCTGCCAATTGCATTTGCTTGAAGGTTTCTAAAGCCTTCTCAAAAAATCCATTTTGTGCATATCCTGCAATCATTGAATTCCATGAGATGACATCCCTTTGAACCATTCCGTCAAACAGTCCACGTGCCTTCTCTACGCTTCCACATTTTGCATACATGTCTACCAGAGCATTTCCAACTATAATATCTGACAAAAAATCCCCTTCCATTATGCTTTGATGGATGTCTATGCCCTGTTCCAAAGCTCCCATTTTGGCACAGGCAGGGAGGATGCTGGCAAAGGTTGTGGAATTTGGCTTTACACCTGCCAATTGCATTTGCTTGAAAGTTTCTGAAGCCTTTTCAACAAATCCATTTTGTGCATATCCTGCAATCATGGCATTCCATGAGACCACATTTCTTTGAGGCATTTTGTCAAACAGTTCAAGTGCCTTGTCTATGCTTCCACATTTTGCATACATGTCTACCAGGGCAGTTGCAACAACTACATCTGACAAAATTCCTCTATCCATTATGCTTTGATGGATGTCCATTCCCTGTTCCAAAGCTCCCATTTTGGCACAGGCAGGGAGGATGCTAGCAAAGGTTGTGGTATTTGGCTTTACACCTGCCAATTGCATTTGCTTGAAAGTTTCTATAGCCTTTTCATGAAATCCACTTTGTGTATATCCTGCAATCATTGCAGTCCATGAGACCACATTTCTTTGAGGCATTCTGTCAAACAGTTCACGTGCCCGGTCTATGCTTCCACATTTTGCATACATGTCTACCAGGGCAGTTGCAACTACAACGTCTGACAAAATTCCTCTATCCTTTATGCTTTGATGGATATCCATACCCTGTTCCAAATCTCCCATTTTGGCACAGGCAGGGAGGATACTGGCAAAAGTTGTGGAATTTGGCTTTACACCTGCCAATTGCATTTGCTTGAAAGTTTCTAAAGCCTTCTCAACAAATCCATTTTGTGCATATCCTGCAATCATTGTAGTCCACGAGAACACATTTCTTTGCGGCATTCTGTCAAACAATTCACGGGCTTTGTCTATGCTTCCACATTTTGCATACATGTCTATCAGAGCACTTGCAACTACAACCTCTGACAAAATTCTTCTATCCTTTATGCTTTCATGGATGTCCATACCCTGTTCCAAAGCTCCCATTTTGGCACAGGCTGAGAGTACGCTGGCAAATGTGAACTGATCCGGATGGAGACCTGTTTGTTGCATTTGGTGAAACAGTGTGACTGCCTCGTGAGGACACCCATGTCTTCTGTACGCTGTAATAATCGTATTCCATGAGACGATGTCTCGTTCTTTCATGTGATCAAAGACTTTTCGAGCATCAACCAAACTTCCACATTTGACATACATGAAAATAAGCTTATTATGAAAAGTTGTGCGTGTAGCAAATGTAAATCGCCTGTGAGAAATGAAAGAGTGGACTTTTTTCCCTTGTGAAAGCACATTCTTGAGAATGCAGGTCTGCAATAATTGAAGATATGTAGAATAATCTTCAGTGGGGTTGTGTGTAGTAAGCAGAATGTGCAGCGCCTCCTCCAACATAACTCTGTGAGATTGGGATGAATAGTGGATGACAATGGCATTTTATGATTGTGGAAAACGTGCAGTGTTGTTCAGTTTAAGTTTACCACAATGAAATTGCCTGTGGCAGGCAATTGGAGCAATTGCACTTGAAGCGGAGATGATAGCAGGCAATCAAGTTGCAAGCAATATTCAAAGGCCGAATTTGGATTACAAGCAAGCAAGTTTACAGATAGCAGAAAAATGCACCCAGGTGATTTTTCCTTTTTAGTTTTGTGCCTATTTGAGAAGATGTTTTTGTTACTTGGAAACAGAGCCTAAATTTGATGGCCGTATGGCTGTATTTAGACATTTTTTTCATAAAATACAATAAATTTTTTAAAAAGATTGTATCACATGAAAGTAAAGATTTGGATAGACTGTCAAATTTTATATAGAATTATTATGATGTATAAATTTGATTGATATATAATTTTACTTATACTCAGATATATCATAATATTCGAAAGGTACCTTTGAGTAGATAATTGTCATTAAAAAATTGTTTGACACTCAAGGTTGACCATCAAACTTAAGCCTTGCTTGTAAATGATTATTGGCGCACTCTTGGGTAAATTGGGGCTGTTTTACTTAGCTATATTTGCTCATTATTTCATGCTTCTTGCTTTATTCTAGTCATATGTCTGCACATTTCTACACATTCAATTTATCTATCTTGATTGTTTTGATTATCCCAATCCACATCCCTAAAATTTGTTGTCTGATATAAGCTTGAATGTCTTTCTTGTTCTAGGTTGGATTCACATGCGTGAGGTCACCCTCAAAAGCACAAATTTGACCAACCTAAATTCAAAATTCAAATTTTAGTCCATTTGTCCCTTTTACACGTTGGACTCAAGCCAACTTTGTACATGTTTTCATGAATTATTGTCATGTGCTTGTATAAATAGACATTTGTTTGCATTTATTAGGACATCATCAAAATATATCATAAATCAATCAATGAATAGCATGGAATATGTGTGATTTCTCATTTGAAAGCAATCATTCTAGCACATTTAGAAAGGGAATCAAATATCATTGAATGCTAATCATTTATCCATATCAAAAATCATTGCAAATCTTTCTAGCATGCATTTGCATATTTGAAGATTATTGCCTACCAAGGTATTTATTAATACTACCAATTTGGCAATCAACCTTTTGAAAAATACAAAGGGCAAAATTTAGACATTTATAGAGGTCACATTCATTGAGTCTAGATGAATTTGTAGGTGTGAATTAGTCAAGAAACAACAAACCCAACCTATAGAAAATAGAGATAAAGATTCTAATTAAGATCTATACATGTGACTTATCAAGGGCATATATAATCCCAAGGTACAAAGTTTCATAGAGTTTAATCACTTGGCATTCATTCTTCAATTATTGAGCTAAGTGTCAAATCCTATTATTTATTTCCAATTATAGCAATTACAATACCCCATAGTTTTCCATTTTGCTAAGACAAGTGTTAGGGCATAAGCCCTAAGAGTTTCGTGATAAGGACCCAAATAATTAAGAAATTTTGATCAATTACCTAGATAATGTGGTTAGTATTAATCAAGTTTGATAAATTATAGTTTTGACTTGAATATACTACATGTTCTAATTTAATAATGATTATTAATGTGATTACTATTTTGTGATGTCAATTGCCCATGGAACCTACTAGTGCGTCTTCATCAAAGCTACTTGTATCTACAACATGGATCTTTTGGCTAGCTACATATTAATTAGAAGTGTAGGTCTAAGTGACCAAGTTTTGAGGGAAAGTATTTTTGATATCTCAGAAGTGTTTGAGCATTATTGTGTGTCCAAGTTACTAGGATTTGTTTTTTCAATTTTCTTTTCGGAGTTCTTTAGGACTATTGTCACTACTTATGTGGTTAAATTAGGACTAAGACTACCTTTTGTTGATGCATGATCTCATTGGTTTTGTATTTGAAATCTAAAAATTTTAAATAAACTTAGTGTTCACTTTTCATTGAATTGCTTTCAATAAATTTGTTATTTAACTTTAGTCTATGGTGTTTGGAGTATGTTGGTTTTCCCCAACCTGCTCTAGTTATTGTGCTAAGTGGTATCAAAGCTCATTGAGGTGTTTGGGATGGCCCATAAAAATGGATGAACAGATGTACCTATTTGAGGTGGAAGAGGCATACCTATTAGGGGTGGAAGAGCCAGCCCTAGAAATGTTAAAAATATAGAGTTATTGGAAGCCATCATAGGCTTATAGGATGTTGATTAATAGGGCTTCTGACATAATAAAAATATTACCAAAATAGTGATTTAACCCAATTAAGCATGTGATTAAGCCAATAAAATTAATGTACCAATGAAAAGAAAATATAAAAGATGCAAACCATATGAACACCACATATATATAGAGAAACCCTTGTAGAAAAACTCTACCAGCAAAGAGACCCAAGGTTGTATTAATCACAATCAAATGTCTACACCAATACAACCACTTATATGTCTGACAATAATCTAGTAGCATAAGAGTACTTGCAAAAGACCATACAATTCTACCTCCAATATATAGAAAAGTCAAAAAGTAGAAACAACCAAGTGGTATCCAAAACAATGAGTCAAAACCATTAGACATAGTGAAAATCTAATGCCCCCATAGTCAAATAACCTTGAATATTAAGTAATTTCTTTTACACATTTTACGATGGTCAAGTTGACTACTTTCCCAAATCTAGGCAATCTATGAGGGTATTTAATGCATTTGTCATAACCACAAAATTGGGAAGATGCTCTATAACTTCCCATTTTGACCTTTCCAATGTAACTTCCCTATTCAATCCCTTCTTACTCAATATTCTAAATATCCTAAAGAATAAATAATAAATAATGTCCCCACCTTTGCGTAAGCATCCCATTTTCCTACTTCATGATTCTTGGAGATCATACATTATTTATCATCTACATAATTAAATACAATTTACAAGACTTCAAATTTGCAATGTGAATGACATCTAATCCCAGAATTCTCCCACTTGACATTTACATTGCAAAGACAAAGGGATGCTAAAAATAAATTAAATGCTAGCAGAGGCAAGGCCTATGGCCTCTTTGCACTAACTAAATTTCTTCATGCTCACTAGCTTAGTGAAAGAATCTGCAACACTAACTAAAGTGTTAACCTTTTGTATCATGACACTGCCACCCTCAATGGTGCATTCATGGATGGAGGGTCCTGAAACAAGATTGTCTTAATGCACAACCTTAGAGTAAACACAATGGAAAACACAAAGAATGGAATAACAAATGGAAATATATTGATTCAATATCATAATAGTTACAATATTCATATGCTAGCAATATGCAAACTACAATGGGCTCATAGGCTTGTCCTCTGACTTGTTACAAATTACATGAAAGATATAGCTTTGAAGTGCTACTCCACAATCCACTATCCTTACTTCTTTAGATCATCTCCACTCAATCAATTCCTCTAACGACATCTAGTGAATGATTATATAGCAATTTTGGTTTCAAGGAATGATCTGCATCGATCTTAAGGGATTTCAAAACCTAATGCTTGTTGAATTGTGTAGGTCAACCAAAAATCATATGGTGATGCTCTGTGTGTTGAGAAAACATGTTTCAGTTTTGAATGATGGTGTCTTTGGCCTCATACTACCTTGTGTGATGCTTCATTTGGTGATGCACATCATAGGAAGGTGCTGCAACTCCATGTGTTATGCTGAATGTTGAATGTTCTAAATAATGAATTCAAATGAAGCCTACTGACATCGATAACTTTTGATAGATGATTGCAAACTTCCTAAATTCCAGCTATGATGTGTATGAACTATTGTGGAGTCTTAATCTTGTGCCATAAACTAGGAAGTGATCATGCAATAGAATGCGACCTGCAATCCTCTGAGACTGAACTGATTGAGAATACAAGAAAGAAAAGAAACTAAATGTTTTTGGTTGATGCAAGATTGCCTTTCAACCTAGGATGCTCCTACATTAGACACCTAGGGTTGTTTGAAAAGTGAGACCCTCACTTTCCTAGGGCTAGATAAAAATCAATGCGGTCTAGCTCAACATGAGAAAATCCATGATGAATCTTCCTTTGGTCTTCCTTTCCACTTAACCAGGGATTCCTTGTACTGCTTGTCTTTGGTGTTGCACCCAACTTTGCTATCCAAAATATGTTATATTTGCTCATGTTGATGTGGTATATAATCCTTCAAACCAACTTTAGTAGTGATGTCACTTGATTCTCCCTCATGGTATTGATATAGATTTGTGCAAACTCTACTTGAGGTAGAAATATATCCCAATTTCCTGCCTTATCTCAAATCAAACATCTCAACAAGTTGTCCAAACTCTTATTTACTATTTTTGTTTGTCCATATGTCTCTGGGTGAAATGTTGAACTAACCTTTAGGTCTATCTTCATCTTCTTCCACAATGTCCTCCAAAAATACCTTATGAACTTTGTATCCCTATCTGAAACTATACTCTTTGGCAATCCATGCAATCTCACCTTCTCCCTAAAAAATAGGTCAGCAATATTCATAGCACCATGTGTCTTCTTACAAGGAATGAAATGTGTCATCTTTGAAAATCTATCCACTACTACCAATATTGAATCATGTCCCCTTTGTGTTCTCGGTAACCCTAATTTGAAATCCATTCTTATATCTTCCCAAGGTCTTTCTGGCACTGTCAAAGGTGTATACAATCTAGTATTCTGACTACTCCCTTTTGCAACTTGAAAAACAACCTTGAACAAACTTCTTTACATCCTTATATATTTGAGGCTAAAAATGATGTTCATTCACTAAAGCTACTATTTTATCAATACTAAAATGTCATGCAAATCCACCACTATGCTTCTCTTTGATCAAATTCTTTCTCATGATGTTTTGCAGAATACACAACTGATTCGCTTTGAACAACATATCCTCCTAAATAAAATAGTCCAACCACTATCTATCACAATAGGTTCCCTACATTCTTTCCATGCTTCCACAAAATCCAAATCAGCTTCATACAAGTGTTTCAACTCCTCAAATCCCATTACTTCTATTTGCATTTTAGTTAACAAGTTCCTCCTTCTGCTTAATGCATCTGCAACTTTGTTTGACTTTCCACTCTAGTGTTTCAACACAAATGTATAGCTCTACATGAATTCTAACCATCTCATGTGTCTTTGATTCAACTTACCCTAACTGTTCAAATACTGCAAAGCTTGATGGTCAGTGTACAACACAAATTCTTTTGGCAACAAATAATGTCTCCACTTCTTCAAGGACTAAATTATGGCATAGAACTCCTGATCATAAAATGAATATATTCTCCTTGCATCATTCAACTTCTCACTGAAAATATGCTACTGATCTCCCTTCTTGACTTAACATTGCTCCTATTGCATTTCCATTAGCATCACAGTCAACTTGAAATACTTCGTCAAAATTTGGTAATGCTAACATTGGTTGCTCTATCACCTTTTGCTTTAACAATTCAAAACTCTTATGCGATCCTGATGTCCACTTAAAATCCTTTTGATCTCCTCTCATTGTCTTTGTCATTGGAGTGCATATGGTACTAAAATTTCTAATGAACTTCTGGTAGAAACTCTTCAATCCATGAAAAGATCTTACCTCCCCAATATTCATAGGTGTTGGCCATTCAACAATTGCTCTTTCTCTGGGTCCATCTTCAATCCTTCCACAGAAATCACAAAACCCAAATATACTAGTTCTCTCTTCATGAAACTACATTTCTTGATGTTAATCAACAATTTCTCTTTTCTCAACTTTTGAAATACTTGTCTAATGTGCCACAAATGTTCTTCCTTAGTTCTACTAAAAATCATAATATCATCCAAGTAGACAATAACAAACTTACCCAAGAATATCTTCAATACTTTATTCATCAACCTCATGGAAGTACTTGGTGCATTAGTTAATCCAAAAGGCATGACTTTCCACTCATACAATCCCTCATTTGTCTTGAATGTAGTCTTCCATTTATCTCCTTCTCTAATTTTAATCTGGTGGTATCCACTCTTTAGGTCTTTGTGAAATATTTTTCTCTGCTCAAACAGTCCATGAGGTCATTCGTCCTTGGTAATGGGAATCTATACTTGACTGTGATATTATTGATTGCTCTTGAATCTGTGCACATCTTCCATTCTCCATCCTTCTTTGGTGCTAACATTGTTGGTACCACACATGGGCTTAAACTTTCTCTAATCAATCCTTTCCTCAACAGCTCCTGTATCTGTTTACTTAGCTCTCCATTTTTTGCTGGTGTCATCCTATGCATTGCTTTGTTTGGAAAACTAGCTCCAGATATGAGATCCGTATGATGATTGATACTCTAGATTGGTGGCAATCCTTCTGGCACATTCCTTGATACAATTTCTTGGTATTCTACCAATAATCTTGCTACTTCCTTCTGTGGTCATTCTTCTCCTTTTGTGGCAGTGGTTTCTGCAATTTGGGTACCACACTTCTTTGGAATCAATTCAAAACACATGTTCTCATGTCTCAATCCATCCAAAAATTTCCTTCCATCCACTAGACAGATTCTCTAGCATTGTTGCATACTTCACTTTTGTGCTCTTCTTCCAAAGGTATCAAGATATGTCTTTTCCCATTTGATGTCATAGTGTAGGTTTTCCCAAAACATATGTCATACATCCATTTGCATAATATCACACAATACTTCATCATTATACAATCCTATATGAAATTTTTGTTAGTATGCATAGGACAAACAAGAGGGGGGTGAATCAGTTGTACATTAAAACATTAAACCCTCAATACATTTCAATCTTCAAACTCTTATTATGCATTAGCAGAATGTAAACATATGAAGCATTAATGCAAACACATCCAAACACATAAGAACACCATATTTACATGGAAAACCCAAGAAGGGAAAAACCACGGTGAGGATTAACTCACATATATATGAATAACAACACCAAAAACTGTTAGAGTTAGCCGGCAGAAGATATCAATTAAATGCAAATAAAGATTAAACAAAGGAATGAAAAATACACAGAAATAATAACAACGAGAGACAAGTTTTAACGTGGTTCACCCAAACTAGGGCTACATCCACCAACAGAGAGTCCAATATTATTATCCAGTAAATCAAACGGATTACAACCAGCAATCCCTACAACTCAATACCACTGCAAATGCTACAGTACAATATTGAAATCCCACCCACTTATAGCAAACTTTTTGGAAGCTTCTAGAATTAGGGTTTTATAATGTTGTGTTTCTTTTGTCGGTGAACAAAATTAACAACTGACTCCAAACAGGCATGATCAGTCGCCACCTACCAACAAAAATAAGTAGGCTCACTACCTAGAAGAAAGACTCACTACCCAAAAGGACTCACTATCTAGAAGAGAGAAGAATAGAAGAGTATTTTTATAGAGAGATTCACTATCTCAAAGAAAAAAGAGAGATCCACCACTGCAACTTCTTGCCATCCACAACCTTTGGCTCACTGCCTCCAATAACTTCAAGCACACTAAAAATATAGACACCTTCTATTCACTACATTCAAGAGTCATAAGCATTTAATCTCACACTCAATTCACCACCCTTGATTAACATTTGCATCTTCTTCTCTATCTTGCTCCACTCAACCTTATCTTGCATTTATACCATCCATGACATAAAACAATCTCAATTAGGTCAGCCTTAGTGAAACGTGTGCATTTCAAATGTGAAACACAAAGATAAGTCGGCACCAAACACTTCCATGGTGGAAAGAAGTGAAAGTGGACTGCGTCAATGGTTAACTAGGACTCAAATATGTATCACCATGTTGCTCATCAAATACACAATCCAAGAGGTACCTCTACAAATAGCACTAACAAGCCAGGTTGGCCAAACCTGAATAAACACTACAAGTAACCTCATACTCCAACACAAGAACTAAGTTTGCAAAGCAACCCAACACCAAAAACTTTTACGAAAAGTAGTTATAGACAATATAAGCACATTCCTAGATCCGCAAGACAAGATATCTCAATGCGGAGAAATGCAAAGCAATCTCATTTCTCCCAGACAATCTTCTACATAGGAAAACACTCTGTCAAACACATCTTCCACTGCCGGACAATCCAGAACCTGAAACTCTAGATATAACACCTCTAAACACCTATGCTCATTACTTCCAAACTGTATAAGCATATCTTCAACCATAAAGAAATGTGGATCAAAACACTGAGCACACCTCTGTCACACTACACACCTTTTTATTCAAATTTTCTCAAAAGCACTTGGAAACCAAGTGAACCACCTGCTAGAGGTTGACATTAATGACAAACTCCAACAATCTCCTCCTTTATCATTCATGGAAACACCAACTTTCTAAAAAACCATCAAGACCTAAAGCAATCAATAAATAGCTTAATCGTACTCCCCTTGACTAGAGAAACTCTTACTCTTCACATGCTTTTTTGTACAATCTTTCTTGCATAATGGTTTTTCAGTCACTTCAAATCTCTCCCCCTTTGACATCAATGGCAAAGGGCAACACTTGCAACACAAACAAGTACTTACTCTCATTCCACTATTTTACTTTTCTGCACTCTCCCCCATAGGGTCATAAGATATGCTCCATCTGACTCCACCAACCAAAAGTATCACTACTTACTCCCCTTAAGAGGCAGCTTTCAACATCAGTCCAAGACTAAGAATGTATCTTGAAATGCTTCCTAGATAGATGCACACACTTATGCATCTAATTAAAAGGAGGGACAATAATGCCTAACTTCTCCCAGAGATACTCAAAAGTATCTTTAGGAAGAGCCTATGTAAATATATCTGTAACTTGATCCTTGGTAGGCACATACTCCAATTTCACCTCATTTTTTGCAACCTTCTCTCTTAGAAAGTGATACAGGATTGAAATATGCTTTGTTCTTGAATGCATTACTGGATTCTTTGAAATGTTGATAGCACTTGTATTATCACATAAGATAGGAATAGGTTCATCATATGATACTTTGATATCCTTCAATATCTGCCTCATCCACAACCCCTGTGTGAAGTAAGATGCTGCTACAATGTACTCTGCCTCTTAGTAGATAATGACACTAAATCTTGCTTCTTACTCAACCATGAGACTAGTCTACTTCCAAGAAAGAAAGCACCACCACTTGTACTTCTTCTATCATTTGTACATCTTGCAGCATGTCCAAAGGATCATAAAAGCCTTGCATCAATCCATGTGAATAGAGGAACTCTTACTTTGCCACATTAGTCATGCAATTAAGATCAATAAGGGTTCCATCCACAGGATTTCCCATTATTTTCACAGTGATATAAAGAGGTCCTTTAGTGTCTCCAGTTGTTCTATCATGAGGTGTAAACACAATTTCAAGTTCAGGGGGAGAGAACCTATTGTTGTTGATGTGATTAGAATCCATGTGTATATCTATTCAAATCAATGTGAAATCAGATTTTAAAAGCTTTTCAAAATGTATGCAAAAGACAAGTGCAAAACTATGTGTGAAAATGACCTAAAATACTTGATTTTTTCAACTTTTTCCAATGCAAATAAATGAAAACAAGGGTGTTGTAAGGAAATTGATCAGGGGTAGAAAATAATATGTCTTATATTAGTCCAATAAATCAATAATATTCTTCACAACACACTTTTGATGCAAATCTAGAATGACGACAAGTCAAAACCCAATGAAAATTCACTAAAATATGCAATGTTTTACAACTTTTCAATGCAAAGACCTAATAAAAGAAGTGTTGTAAAGAATTTTAGGAGGTTTAGCAGATTATATCAGTAATATCAGTCACTTAAAGCCATAAAATCCATCACAACATGCTTGGAGTGCAAACCTAAGTCAAACCCTAAGGCAAATATAGTCAAAATATGTAATTTTTTACCAAATTTCAATGCAAAGGCCCAATAAAAAGGGTGTTGTAAAGAATTTGAGGAGGGGCAGAAAATAATAACCCCGATAATAGCCAATTAGTGCATAAAAATCCTTTACAACACGCCTATGGTGCAAATCTAGAGAGACGATAAGGCCAAAATCTAGTGAAAAAGCAAGGTTTTCAAACCCTAGGCATGAAATTTTGCAAGCAAATAACTATGATGAAACACTACAGTTAGAAATAAGTCCTAATGAGTGTTTTAAAAGGGTAGTAAAATCTGAAACAAGATTTTGACTACAAACCCTAGCTAATGCAAAACTAGGTTATACAGAAAAATGCACAATTTCAAGCAATTTTTATCAATTTAAGCATGAAAATGCAATCTAAATGAATAATGAATAAAACATTTATGTATTTTAAATCAGATCTGATGATAACAAAAGAAATTTATTGAACTTAAATGTCAATTAATCTAAATTACTCAAAAATGCAAGCTAAAAATGCTTTTTTTTTTTAAAATTTTTCAATTTTTTTGTAATTTTTCAAATGTAATAAGATCAACAATGATATGAATGAATGAAATGAATGTAAATCTGAAGCACAAAACTCAGAAAGGTGCAAAATTCTTTAAACACACAGGTTCACCAAAATGTTTAATATGAAAAATGAAGATTAGTTTAGGGTTGATTATGATAGTTTGTGTTAATCCTCCTTTCACCACTAAACATTCAAGGACTTTCAGTCAAGTAGAGGAACCTACTACAGGCCTTCTGTCACTTGGAACATAGGGGAAGATTGGAATTGTGTGATTTAGTTGTTTAATTAAGCCCAACTATGCTCAAAACCCTAATTATGCAAATTCATGAACAAATAGACAAATTACGGAAAATGATTGCACACAAAGATATCAAATGACAACCAAATGCGTACCAGATTTCAAAGTTTAGAAAATAGAAAAGTCAGGGACTAATGAATGAGTGTCCTATTCTAGTGCCATAGTTTTTGTTGTGATCTAGGAACCTTGTTTGCAACCTGTTCTTGTTGTTCCAGAGATTTTCTTGTTGCAGGATTTGGAGGACTAATGAGCGAGAGTCTAGGTCCCTATTTTCTTTTATGATCTAAAATTCCAACAATCTGCACTACTCTCTTACAACCTGTAACCTGCAATCACAAAAAAATGGGTTGGGGGTTGTGGTGTTTAGAGGCTTGCCTCAGTCAAGCCCCGAAGAGACATTCAAGTCTTCTGAACACCGTTGTTAGATAAAGACTGTGTATCCCTATGGGATAGAAGCAAAATCTAAATGATAAATGATAGAAAACACAATTTATGTCACCTTGTAGTGAAGATCTCATGGAGGGAAGATGCTCTTCATGCCATGGGGAGATGGATGCCAAATCTACAAATACAAACACAAGAACAACAAAGTACTTCTCTGCAACACAATGTTAGCTTTGAATCACTTTCACAAAATCACAATGCTCATGAAAATTCCCATCTAGTTTATAAATGAATCACTAATCATGTTTATATATGCAACTACAAATATTCACACTAAGAATTTTGTAATTCAAACTTAGCATGTCGGCATAGGACCTAAATAATGGTCATAAATCAACACTTTAAAATTGGTCCTGACCTAAAATAGGTTAGGACTAGGGCGTGGGTGCTCAAGTCCTCCCCCCTATTTCAGGAAGGATTTATGTTAAGTGCATCCCCTGAGTCCTATTTGCCATGAAACTTTAGGGTTTTCTCATCAGGAGTCATCAAAATCATGCAAGATGCTCTAAATGCATTCTAAAGACTTAGGAGCTAAACCTTAATAGGAAAAAGCCCCCAAGGTTACTTTTTTCGACATAACAAACTATATTTGGAAGTTGTCCATTGGTTCTGACACTTTGGAGGAGTTACAAGTCCATTTGAAAACAAGATATTCATTGAAATAAAAAATAGAGAGGGTCTATGCCCCTAAATGTCACATGAATTTTGTCAGATAGGTAATTCTCACTAGAGCTAGGGTATCTCCTTCAGATGTGGAGACATTATCTTCTAGGTAAGCCCTTTGAGTTAAAGACATATCATTTAGAGCTCAAGTATATATTTACTCAACCTAACCTTAATGCACAACAGGGAAGGTGGTTAGAATTCCTTAGTGAGTATGACTTTGGAATTGAGTATATGAAAGGAAAGGAGAGTAGAGTAGAAGATGCTCTTAGCAGAAGAAGATATCTAGTTGCCATGGTTACAACAAGATCCAATTTGAAGCAGAAAGCAATTCAGAATCTTCAAGGGGGTGAGCATTATGAAAGAGTGAAGCAAGCTTTGGAAGTAGACCACTTAGATCATAGGTTTGATGGTTATGTGATTGAGTCAGATGGAATTTTGAGATATTAGGGAAGGATGTATATTCCTAACTTAGGATAGTTGAGGAAGTTAGTGCTTGAAGTGATCCACAATGCACCTTATTTTGGGCACCCTGGAGTGACCAAGATGGTCAAAGGTTTGAGACCTTTATACTTTTGGCCTAGACTTAAGAAGGATGTGACGGAATTTGTGGCTCGATGTTTGGAGTGCCAATGAGTCAAAGCTGAGCATGCACATCCAGCAAGATTATTATACCCACACAATGTTCTTGAGCATAAGTGGCAAGTGATAAGTCTGGATTTTATTCAAGGGTTCCCCATGTCTAAGAATCGACATGATGTAATCTTAGTGGTTATGGACAAGTTGACAAAGTTAGCACTGTTGTCTCTCAGATTTGCACCCTTGCTGAGTTGTAGAACTTGGCAATCTGGAGAAACATGGGATCTTTCCAGGTCTGTGGGTCACCTGTGATGGAAAGAACCTCCAGAGAAGGCTGGCTTCCTGCTGATACTCCACCTAAACTACTTATACTAAGGTCTTTGCAGAGAAAAGAGTAAGAAAGATTACATGAAAATGAAACCTACTGTCTAAGGTGATGCACCAAAAGATCATCAGGAAAACACACATGAAATGACACACTTCAGAACCAGTAATAATAAGAACCCTCACACAACCTAGCAAAATTCATAACCCTTGCATCAATGTTTTGTAAGAAGACTAAATAACAGTAGTCTTGTAATGGAGGAAGAGGTTTTCTCACTACCCACAAGCTGATTGTTATCCTTTGCACATCTCACAACCTGCAAAAAATTATAAAAGAAACCCCTGCATAAAGGCACCAACATGAAAGACAGCTTCAAGGATAGAGAAACATCACCAGAATCTGTACTAACACTGAGGACACACAATATCAGAAGAAATAGGAAGGTATGAACTGCTTATTACTGCCAAAAGAGTGTTACAACACTGTATATCTCTGAAAAATGTGTTACAAAACTGTTCACCTTTGCAAAAGAACTCTGAAAATTACAATATACAGGGTAGTGAATAGCAAGAACCACTAAAAAATGAATAAGGAAGAAGGATCTATACTTCCTAAACAGCTGCAAATAGATAGACATCCACCACCTCCATTCCCGTGCATCTCATAAATGCCCACAAAATATCTCCCTAAAATCCTCCAAAAAGGCTTCCTAAGGCATAAATGGTCAAGGGATGTCATCTGCAATCATAAAGGCACCTAAAAATGTCATAAAATGCCTTTAAATGCCCTCTGCAGTTTCCTGACATACGTCAGATCTGTGTCATAAGTCCTACAGTATCATAAATAACTGAAAAATATCTCAATAAAAGACATAATTACTCATTTTCTGCATCTAATAAACATTTAACTAAGAGGTTTATAACTCTACCACCTTAGTAAATGTTTTTACAATTTATAATCAAGACCTATGCAGAAAATGGCACTATGACATAACAAGGATGTCCATACCTCCTAGAAAAAATAACACGACACATCACATCATCTCGCATCATGCCTATACATGGTTTGAAGCAATACATTTTTATCATTGGTCGGTGCCGATGTTACAAAACAAACTTCACCACCTTATATCTCCGAGCACCAAGTCTTAAATACACCACTGAAATCTACCTTATCACTCCTAGCCAACATGTATGTTTATTCACCTTGGCAAAAGGAAACAAAAGGCATTAAGATGCCACGACCACTCCTTACATTTGCAAAGTTTGAACACATGAAACTTCCCCACGTCCCCAAGGATGTAAAAGTTTGGTGCAAATAAAATAAATAAAAATTGTAAGCTTAGGTTTCACTCAAACCAAAAGAGAGAAAACCTAAAACACTTCATTTTGCCTTTGTCTCTATTGTTCGCATTTGGCCGCCGCTGTCATGAGGGTTTGCAGAAAAACGTCACAAAACTGGGCCGAGTTCTGAGAGTTTGGTCACTTTCTTGGTCGATGTCTGAGGGAAATGGCATTTTTTGCTGTTGGAACTCCATTTTGTGGTCGTCTTTGGGCATTCCTGGCCACGTTTGGCATGCAAACTGATGGATTTTCGCTGTTATTTGTGGCGTTTCTGATGGCCAACCTTCATGTTTGTTTGCTGGCTATGTTTGGGGCGTTTCTGGACAATTGAAAGAGCAAAACTATGTGCTTTAGACACAGCAAAAGGGGAAAACCCAGAGGTAAGTCTTTCAACTGTCGAACTTTCTCCATTGTCTGAGTTTTCGCTGCCATTTTTCTGTATTTGCAATGAGTAAAAACAAAAAACAAACAAACTTCAAGTTTCTTTCCTTTTTGCTGTATCTAAAGCTTTAAACTTTTAAAAACACTGCATTTTTCTTTCACTCTGCTTGGCCACCGCTGATGGGGTCGCGATTTTTGACACCATGTCTTCATTTTCTATGAGTTTTTCTGCTGTTCTCTGTGTGCTTCTTATGGCCGACCTTCATGGAGGCTTTTTTGATGTTGAGGCCATTCGAATGTGTACAAAAACCTGCATTTCTTTTGATTCTTGCCACGAACTGAGGTTGAATGAAGAAATCCATTGGGTTTTCACACAGCAACAAGGCAATAAACCTGACGTAACTCCATTTTCCTCCATTTTCTGAGTTTCTACTGTCTATTCGCTGCTATGAAACACGATTTTTTGAGAATTTGCTGAGCATCTTTCAATAAAATGAGTTACAACTTCTGTGCTTTTCCTATCTTCTGTTCAAATGTGAAAAGAAACCTTGTCTCTGCCTGTGCATGGCTTCTAGAGCATTCGACCTTAGAAAATTGCCTTTTAATGGCTGTTTGCTGCCAGAAGACACAACTTTGCCTATTTTTTCTGAGTAGTAATGCTTGCTGTTGTTGAAACTCTGTCATTTCCTCTTCAATCTGCGTTTTCTGTTCATGTTAGAGCTCAAACCTCTAGTTTCTGTTATGGGCAAAGTCTGTGGCATTCGAAACATTTGCAATGAGTTTTAAAAGCTTACTGTTTCCTTTGAAAATGAACTCCATCTTATGACAAAACCGGCAAAGAATGATATACTGCCTTACTGCTGTTTACAATCTGTATTTGCTGTCGAATATGAATGAAACGTAAGATTTTCTCTTGTTGACTGCTGTATATACTTGCTGTAACTAAAAGACACTGTACTTTCTTCATAAATTTGCAATTTCTTAACTGTTAGTAAGCTCTCTGCTGACCAAAACTGGAAAACACTAAAATAACCTTGCTGCTGTTAAAACCGTACTTCTGTCAGCTCTGAATATGGATGTTTTGCTGTTCTTCTTTGCAAATTGCTGCCAAAACTAAAAAGACCTTCATTTTTCTGTGCCGTTGCTCAATGTTGAAAAGAAAGTCTTGAAAGAAAATGACATTTCTGAATTTTGCAACCTAAAAACTGTATTTTCTATGTGCTAAACTTGCTGTTCTAAAAGGCATTTCGAGCATTTCTGAGGTTTTTTAGCAGCTTGCAATGAGTAAAATAGAAAAACCTTCGATTTTTTTTTTACTATAGTGTGAGACTGAACTTGAGAAAGAAAGTTGCATTTTTTCTTGGCTGTTTGCATTCCTTCAGCTGTTTTCTCTTTAAAATGATCAGCTTCAGACTTTGCAAGCTCTTCCCTCAAATGATTGACTTTTTCATGTAATTTATCTGAATCTGCAAGCTTCGTTTCAAGACTATGTGCATTCTGAACTGCTCATGAATAACAGACCTTATGCTGTTCTCTCTTCGCCATTATAGGCTGTCCAAACCTGTTACATGATTGCTGTCTTGTCGTGCCTGTTGGCTGTTCTTTATGATCTTTAGCTGTTCTGATGATCTTAACTGGCATTCTTTACCTTGCTGTCCTGTTTTTGACTTTTGACTGTTGGCTGTCCTCTGTGGTTTGTTGTCCTGCATTTTACTGTTAGCTCTTGACAGTTGTATCTATTTTTCTGAGTTGTTACTGAGCTGGGCTCGATCCTTGTGGGAGCCACATTTCTTTCACTCATAACGTAACTGAATGAGTCAAATAGAACATAATGACATCTGTCTCTGCACATGAAACAAACTGTTAGAAAATAAAACGCAGGCTTGCAGTCGATATTCTTGATTTTTCTCAAAAGCTTTTGTGATGCTAATTGGTTCAGTGCATTTGAAAACACAAATTGTACGTTTATGTGTGCATATCATGTGATGTATGATGCCCCGCCATTACTCTAACATCATTTTTTCAAAATTTTATGCAGATGACGGGGTAGCAAGGAGATAGCGGCTGGATGGGAGGGCAAGCCGACGATCTAGGACAACACAAGACGCGGCAACAGTTTGAAGGCTCGTCATTCAGGCAATAACGAGTCACCCTACCTCACATGCTATTTGGTTTTTGGTCTTTCATAAATGTACAGTTTGTCCTTTTCATTATGCAATTGAATCAGTTAGTCTCACGGCTTGTGTGAGAACCTATGCACTTATTTCTTCAATATATATTGTTGGTTTTTTTTTTTTAAAAGATTTGTACAATCTCTTAAGCTCTGAAATATATCTGAATGCAACAATACAACTTCATATCAATTTGCATCAAATGTGCTTGGGTTTAACACAGCAGCAATAAAAGTACTTTCTTTTCCTCTAAAAAAACTGGAAAGCTCTGCTTGATTTAGCTAGTAGTGAAAACTAGGTAACAAGCACATTTAATTCCAAGGAATCTTTTAGATGGTTCTTTGGTATTAGCTAAGAAGTTTGTTTAGGAAATTTTTTGATTGCATGGAGTACCTAAGATGATCATTTCAGGTCGCGACACTCACATGACATCCAGATTTTGGACAACTCTTAATGTAGCTTTGGGAACCAAGTTGAATTTCAGTTCAACATATCATCCTAAAACGGATGGTCAGATGGAAAGAGTCAATCAAGTTGTAGAAGGCCTTATAAGGATGTATTGTATGGACCAATAGTATAAATGGGAGGAGTATCTTCCATTGGTGGAATTCGCATCTAACAATTCATACCGTGCATATTTGGCAATGGCACCATTCGAATCTTTTTATGGGCGTAGGTGTCAGACACCTATTAGTTGGGATAAGGTGGAGGATAGAATAGTGATTGGTCCTGATATGTTAAGGGAAATGGATGATCAAATGAGGTTGATCAAAGAGAAATTAAAGCAAACTTTAGATCATCAAAAGAGCTATGAAAATAGGAATAGGATGCCTAGACAGTTCTCAGTTGGTGACAAAGTCTTCTTGAGGGTCAAACCTCAGAAGAGTTTAGTTTCGTTTGGCAAAGCATCCAAACTTGCTCCTTGTTTTGTAGGACTGTTTTGTTGATGAATGTTTTTACACATGCACAATAGAGTTATAATTCACAAAGGAACCTTGACTGTCTTGAAAGATATGAAGAATTCACTGAGAATTCTTAATCTCAAGTTTCTGTATGGTCATCTCTGGAGAATTTTACAGGCTTCCCTAGCTCTGTTAAGCTTTAGTCTCATTTTGGTAGTATTTTTGGGAACATCTCGACAGTCAAGACAAATCTCAGATGACCCCTTTTTTATTCCTTTTGTAAAATGCAAATAGGGTACAATCCCTTATACTTGTATATGTTACTTATCAAAAAAACAAAGTATGATGAATGACAGGGGCGAAATTCCCCTAACTGTAAATTCTTCAAATATACTGAATACAATTACCTACTCAGAGATTTACCGATCCAGACAATACCGTGTTTAAATTTGTGTATGCACCTTTCATTTTTGTATTTTCAGTACATGCATTCATATATACAAATGCAGACTCAATGTATATTTAATTTCACTTAACTTTTCAAATCGCGTTCGCTTTTGTATACGTATATAAGATACAATATGGTTAAACATACAAGAACACATGCATTTACTTTATTTCATAATTTGATTTAAATTTACCCTCGGGTCCAGAGGTGTATCAAAAAAATATGTGAGAAACCATGTATCTAACATACAAACGAACTGTTCCCGACTTTATACACCACTTTAAATTTATTTTGGCATCTACTCATGCATATTTTGCATTTGTATTTCCCATACAAGAGTTGTAATATACAAAATGCAACTACAGATTTCCCTATGTTTATACATTTCACCGTAAAACACCATCAGGGCCGGTTTTGTATATTTTTTATGTATATATGAGTAAAACCGATGGATAAAATTACCCAACTAACTTAATGCATAATGTCTACATGCAAAAAATAATGTATATCAGATACACATTGACCACCATGAATCCAGTGTTGACATTTCACAGAAACAAGCATAACTCTCAAAATATGCAAAATTTTCAAAAGGCAACCTTAACTTATTTTTCATGTAGATTCTAATGATGATGACCATTTGCATCCTAGCACTGTGCAACTCACATTTCAAGCATCCCTGTCATTTTACCTATACTACCAAGCAAGCAGACACACAAGCAAAAAGCAAAAGCCACAGCAGGGGTCCTCATTTTGCTAAAGGTTAAAATGGGGCGTGTTGTGAGCATCACAACAACTAGCAACCAAATAAAACAACTAAATTCAACAAACTTAGAGAACCAAATGAAATAAATCTTAAATTTCCAAGTTTTTTATGCAAGATGTTGCTTATTCTTAGAATGAATATATTCACTAACCTCAAAAAACTTTTCCATAGAAATTTAATTGTGTACAATTGATTTATTCCCATTCCTTAGACTATATTCAAATAACAGCGACCATTTGCATTAACCTACATAGATGGATTTAACCTTCTAAGCCAACCTAGATAGAGCCTTGTTGCTAGCAGACGTCCATAGCCCCGGCAAGTTTATCACCTATAATCTCCCCAAATAGAGCCCCATTGCCAGCAAGCACCCATAGCCCCGATGGAGTTATCTGGTAGCCCTCGTATGTTTTCAAATGATTTCTTTTTTATCATTCATTTTGTATTAATCATTAATAGGTTTTGATATTGCAATAAAGCTCATTTTTAACACATAATAAAAGCTTGTTCATGATATGCAGTGTGGAGATTATAGTGGTAGCAAAGGCAAACCTTTAGATTTTTCACTTAATGTAAATATCCACTATTCTCCAAACCTAATCCTAGAATCTTAAAGATATGTATTTATATGATTCTCTGAACAATCTGATTTGCTGAAGGTGAATAAAATCCTTAGAGGACCAAACAAACAACTACATCTAAAAAAAGTCACAACTTATGTATAAATTTCAAATGATTTTCTTAGCTTTATAAATTTCATCATTTTCTAATGTTATAGCCTTCTCCTATTTATCCAACATCAAAATGAGGATTCCTCAAAGCAACACACACCAAAACAAAAACACAAAACAACAGACAAGTAAACCAACAAACCAAACAAAAAACTATACAATATTCACAATATGATACATAGTGATGTTTAGATTCACATTCTAAGCTTGAAATTAATGTTTGAGATGTTGACCATTAATAGGTAATGGTAAGTCCTCACCAATTAGAGTTTTGAGCCTGAATGCATTATCTCCTATGATTTCTGAGATTTGTAGTGGACCTAACCACAATTTGTTAAACTTCCCATGATTCCCTTTCTTTTCATGGGCTTTGTCCCAGCATAAAACCAAGTTTGATATTTTAAATGCCTTAACCTTTGCTCTCTTATCAAACCACCTCTTGACCACGGCTTGATATTTTGCAAATTTATCAATAGCCCGATCTCTCTTCTCATCTAACTGCAATAATTGAACCAACCTAGCCTCTCTGTGGTCATCAAAACCTAGGTACTCATTTGCAAACTTCCATGTAGGGATTCTCAGGTTGATTAGGAGTATGGGGTCAGTACCATACACTAAATTATAAGGAGCATTGCCTAATGTTACCTTGACCTTTGTTCTATCTACCCATAACGTGTACTTTAACAGTGTGTTCCATTCCTTAGGGTTTTTAGCAATTAACTTTTTAATGATATCTAACAAAATTTTATTGGTTGATTCTGATAATCCATTACCCTGAGGATAATAATTTGATGAAAATTTAAGAACAATATCGTATTCAAATGCCTAATTAGAAAACTTTAAAGAAGAAAAAACAAAACTATTGTCACATACCAGAGAATATGGCACTCCAAACCTGGTGATAATGTTCTCCTTCAAAAACTTGATAACAACTTCATTAGTAGAGAATTTGCAAAATGTTGCCTCTGTCCATCTTGTACAGTAGTCAGTCACTATCAATATGAATTTATGTCCAACTGATGATGGGGGTTTAATAAATCCAATAAAGTCAAGTTCCCATTGTGTAAATGGTCTGGATTCTATAACAGGTTGTAATGGATGTGTCTGATATCTTCCTCTATCTACTATAGTCTAGCATGTATGATAGCTCCTGATGTGTTTTTTAGTATCTTTGAATATGGTGAGCCAATAATAACCCACCCTCAATATCTTATGTGTAGTTTCTAGGTGGGAACCATGTGTTGTCCCATACTTATCATGTAGCTCTAGCAACACCTTGTCTGCTTCATCTCTATTCAGACATCTCAAGTATATTCCCTCGAGGTTTTTCTTGAATAGAAGACCTTCTTGTATCATGTATCTTTGGGTTTTAATTTTCAAATCTCTTCTTTGAGAAGACTTCATCTATTTAGGATAACTTCCTAATATAAGAAATGTCGTAAGATCATCATACCACCCTGGTGTATTGCTTGTGTTCACTACATACTGTTGTTTCACTAGATTAGGGTCCGTATTGGCTATGGTTTGTACCAAGGCCTGACCTATGACTAACTTCATGGGAATGATTTCCATGTCAAATTCTTGTTGATCTGTTATCCATTTTGCCCTTTTCTCCCCTGTCTCATTCTGCATTTGCAGCATCTTCACTTCTGCATCAGGCACTATAGCTTTTATTTGACTTCTCAGAATATAGTGTCTGAACTTCTTTGTTGCTTTTACCAATGTGAAGGCTTGTCTCTCAGTATCCAGGTATTTCAACTGTGCATCCTTCAATGGAGCACTCATGAAAGCAATAGGTTTTTCTTCATTTTCTTCCCCTTTCTATGTTAGAGTGGCTGCACATAAATGTTCTGATACAAAAAAATAAATATAAAAAGGTTTGGTGTAATCTAGACTGGCCAATACTGGAGCATCAAAGATAGCTTCCTCAATATCTTCAAATGTTGTTCTAGCGACCGGTGTCCATTCTATCTTGGCATCCTTTTTTAACATTGCATTCAGTGGTTGTACAATTTTAGCAAATCCAATAATGAATTTCCTAACAAAATTAATTTTTCCAAAGAATGACTTTAACTCTTTCTTACTACTTAGCAATTGTAACTTATTGATTTCTTCCACTCTATCTGGGTCAATAGAGATTCCATTTTCAAAAATGATATGTCCCAATAGCTTACCCTCAGTTACTCCAAATACACACTTCTTTGGGTTTAATGAAATCCCATATCTCTCACATATTTTTAATACTTTTCTCAAGTCATCTGCATGAGTAGACACATCCTTGGAAAACATAGTTAAATTATCCATATAAATCACAATCCACTTACCTACTAACCCACAAAAAGCGATATCCATGGCTCTTTGGAATGTAGCACCTACATTGATTAGACCAAATGGAATTCTTCTATATGCATAATTATCCAATTTATATGTGAATGTGGTCTTTAACCTATCTTCCTTATCTACCAAAACTTGATTATAACCAAAAAAATCCATCAAAAAAAGGCATCATCTTAGCACCATTTACTGCCTGCAATACTTCATCTAAAGGAGGCAAAGGATAATTGTCTTTCTCAGACACTTTATTAATATTCCTAAAGTCAACACATAGCCTAATGTCTCCATTCTTCTTTCTTACAGGTACTAAGTTAGCCACCCAAGTAGAATGTCTTACTGGAAAAATTATCCTTGCAGATAATAATTTCTTAACCTCCTCAAAGATCAAGGGTTCTAGTATGGCGTTTACTAGTCCTTGTTTATGTCTAAATGGCTTCACTCCCAGTCTCAATGGAATCACATGTGTTATGATGGATGTATCATATGTTTTGAGATCTTCATATGTTCAGGCTATAACATGTTTGTACTCTTTCAATACTTCTGTGATCTCTTACCTTAATCTCTCAGAGAAAGCTTTTCCCATCAATACATTTTGAGGATTTTGTTCCGTTCCCAAGTTAAAAGAACCACACTTAGCCCCCTTTGTTTTAGGAAGATCCTTTTGTCTAACAACTCCATCAAATTCAAAGATCTTTTCTAACTCTATCACTCCCTTGGGTAGGAAGTTACTTTTCAGGTCAATTATATCTTCTTCATCCCAGGATATCTCTGGTCTTTCTTTCTCATCAATAATTTGGGCCTCAAAAATACCCTAGTTAGTCACAAAATCCAAAATATGTTGGTCACTTCCAAATACCTAAAAATCAGTTACATTGTCTGGTATACTGGGCACATTTACCAACTCTATGGCAAATCATTTTAAACCTAACAAAGTTAGGGGTTCCAAGGAGCTAGTATAAACTACTAAGGCATCTGGTCATTGATTCAATTCTCTGGGAATATGTTCAATATTGAAAGCATTTAAAGATTCAATCAGGTCCCATACCCTATGCATGTAACTAACCATTTTTTTGAAATTACATGCATACAACTTCCTAACTTGTCTGACTACCAGTTCAGAGTTAGAAAATACCTTAAGCATTTTCACCTTTTTCTTTATGGCTATTACTAATTCGTAGATTAGAGCCTCATACTCTGCTACGTTATTTGTGCAAGGAAACTGGAGTCTATATGCCGCCAAAAATGATTTACCATCAGGATCAATAATCTCTATTCCTGCTCCTACTCCCTATTTGGATTTGGATCCATCACATTTTAAAATCCACATGTTATTCTTGTTCTTTACTGGATTTTTGATCTTTACAAGAAGCACTTCTTTTACCTCAATCTTTGCAGAAGCATACATATTCAAATGTGTTTTGGTTTGCACTATAGGTATTGTAGTGTTTTCTACATGTTTAGATGAGGTTTGATGTTTATCAATTGTAAACCTTATCCCATTATTTGAATACTTTGGTATGGCACCAAAGTTCTTATGCCACAATTATTTATGAACATAAGCAATACGTTCACTCTCTTGATTCTCCCTTTTTACTATGTACTTTCTATATTGACACTCAATTATGTCTATACATATCTCACAACTTTCTTTAGAATGTGTAGTTTTATGAACTCTGCACCATCCTTTACATAAAACATCCCAGATACAAGTTATGTGCTGAATGCATTTTTGAATTTTCTCATTCATGATTCAATTGAACATACTAATAGTATTTCCTTCTTCATCCGAAGAATCATGATTAGACTCCACCGGCACATTGGTCCCTTTACTAACAAACTTCTCTTCAAAATTGAAAGCTAGGATTTCCTCTATCTGTCCTCCTCGATTGGAAACTCTATACACACCTAGTTCTACTGCAGCATACAATATTTCATTTGTTCTATTGTATTCAGTTATCATATGTTTCATCTTTGGTTCAGCCTCTATCCTAATCTAGTTAGGAATACCCCTCCAGGGCAACCACATATGTGAGAAGTCTGTCGCCATATATCCATTTAGTGTTTTAGACCAAACTCTGCTCAACAACATACCATAGTTAACTGGAATGTCTACAAATTGAATGTCACTGTATTGATTCACCCTAGGATCGAAAGCTAATTGAATTTGAATATGCATCAATTCCCCTACTACATTAACCTTAGATTTATCCAATTGAGTAACAACCTTGGCTGATTGTGTAGGTGTGAGTCTTAAAGTCTTACATATTCCTAGTGGCATGACATTAGCCGAAGCTCCTAAATCTACCATGCAATTATGTAAATTCTTTTCAAAAATTCTCAAGGTTAACAAAAAAGGAGGAGATTCCTTCTTCTCTGCATACATTACTACATTAGTACTTGTAGGCTATTCAACATTCTTGCTCTTATCTTTAGTTCGTATATCTTTGCAATGATTATCCAAACCTACTGAATTCTCTCTGGGACCAGACTCATCTAATGATTTCATGAATGCAGTTCTTACTCCTAGACTCTTCAATAATTCATACAAAGGAACATTGACTTTTATCTTTTTAATCTCTTCCAACAAGTAATTCATCAATTTTGAAGCTTCATTAGGCTCTATTTTTCCTATTTGAACCTTTGGTGATGCTGAAGTACTAGCACCTTGATAATTGGCTTTAGGAGGCACAAGATTATTACTTGCATGTTGATCAGGTGGTGTATTGAGGTCATTTGGAGGTGTGGAAGTAGTAAAAGGACCTCCAGGTTTGCTATTGTTTCTCAAATTGTAGGTATGATTCCTGTTAGACTGTTGGAATACTTGAACCTCATCTAACTCACACAACACTTCATTCTCAATTTCAAAGGGAAACTAGAACATTTCTAACACTAGAGCTGATTCAGGATATAAACTTTTACAACAATATGGCTCATCCTCTTCTATCTAATTTTCTTCTTTTGTTGTTGAGAAAGTAAAACTTTCTAAGACCATGGTTGACTCGTATCTTGAAGGCACTATCTCATTTCCCTTAGGAATCAAGAACTCAGATGTGGGAGTATGTACTTCTACATTAAAGATGCTAGCTACCAAGTGAAACTGTGGACAATCAAGTGAAACTGTGGACAATCAAGTTCAACATGCGCACTAGTATTATGAATTCTACACCAATTCTTAAGTGCTACATCTGCCATTTGTACCCTAGCATGTTGTTTAGACTCTTGATTATCTGGATTCTCAAATGGAGAAGCCAGAGTACCGTTATTTGGTCTTGTGATCCACATTCTAGGGGGTCTAGGCTAATTTGCATTCTTATTATCATTTCCATAGGATTTATTGTCTCCATTATGGCCTCTACTCTAGAATCCCTGTCCTTGGTTTTGAATCTAATTTTGGTTATGGCTCTCATTCTAGCTCTGATGTTGAGGATTTCTTCCATAAAAATTATCATTCCTTAATTGATTCATTTCATTTGTTAACCTTGTCAAGTGATCAGTAATTTCTCTTAACTCACTTTTATCTTCTTAAGCCTTAGCTACATATGCATCCTGAGGAGGTTAGAAAAAGGATTGGCCATTAACCTAGTTGTTATTGGCAACACCGCCTGTGTATGGAACTATAACACGAGTAGGGATAAGGTTATACACTGGTGCTTGAGTGGGTACTGAATTGAACATTGGAGTATGGTTCATTAAAGTACTATTCATTTGTTGCATTTGGTTAGGAACTACAATATTTCCTAAACTCATTAAGGGACCATGAGTTGTTTGTCTCATTTCCTAATTAATTTTTACTGCTTCTTTATAAGCCTTTGACACGGTATCTACAACAGGTAGTTGTCTCTTGACAAACATAGCAGTTAGTGGATCTAAAGCAACATAATAGATTGCTAGTATTGCCTCATCCATTATGGTATAAGGATCTACTAACCTTGAATAGGCTTTCTAGAACTGGTCATTAAAGTTGTTTATAAGTTCCCCTTCACCTCTCTTGATTTTTGCTAGCTTATGATACAAAGATGATGGCTCTACTGGACCTCTAAACCTGGATAAAAATGCTTCCTCCATAAGTGCTCAAATTGTAATGTGATTGTTAGGTAAATTCACATACTAGTTGTAAGCTTGTTCATTGAAAGTAAAAGGAAACAACCTACAAACTACATCTAACCTTGCTCTAAAGCAAATTTCTTTGAAAATCCTGATGTGATCCTCTGGATCCTGATGCAACTGATATTTAGAACAAATTTTGTCAAGATTCTTTGGCATATCATGATATGCAACAAAGAATATCAGTGAATCAACATTAAAGTATGCCATAGTAGGACCTCTAGGTGGGATTGAACCTAAATTTGGCTGATTCAGAGGATTCAAACCAAAATTCAACGGTCTAAATGTAGAACCGTCAAGACTTACTATGTTAGGTATAATCAAAGGTGATCTTGGAGGAGTACTTGACAAACCTCCTATTTGAACTATTCTAGGACTCAAGATTAAGGGATTCTTTATACCTTTCTGTCATTTGGTAGGCAATTGTGTGAAAATGTCCCCTGGATTTGACCTAGACCTAGTCGTTTGACCAGTATTGTTAGCCAGTTTGCACAAAGCTTACCTTAAATCTTATCAGGCCCTCCTTCTAGTGCTAAATAACTATTGATGAATGTTTTTACACATGCACAACAGAGTTAAAATTCACAAAGGAACCTTAGTTGTCTTGAAAGATATGAAGAATTCACTAAGAATTCTTAATCTCAAGTTTTTGTATGGTTGGGTCTAGAGACTTTACAGGCTTCCCTAGCTCTGGTAATCTTTAGTCTCATTTTGGTAGTATTTTTGGGAACATCTTGATATTCGAAACAAATCTCAGATGGCCCCTTTTTTTATTCCTTTTGTAAAATTCAAACAAGGTACAATCCCTTATACCTATATATGTTACTTATCAGAAAAACATAGTATGTTGGATGACAGGGGTGAAATTCCCTTAACTATAAATTCTTCGAATATAATGAATACAATTACCTACTCAGAGATTTACCGATCCAGACAATACCATGTTTAAGTCTATGTATGCACCTTTCATTTTTGTATTTTCAGTACATGCATTCATATATACAAACGCGGACTCAATGTATATTTCATTTCACTTAAATTTTCAAATCGCGTTCGCTTCTATATATATATATAAGATACAATATGGTTAAACATACAAGAACACATGCATTTACTTTATTTCATAATTTGATTTAACTTTACCCTCGGGTCCGGAGGTGTATCAAAAAAACATGCGAGAAACCATGTATCTAACATACAAACGAACTATTCCCAACTTTATACACCGCTTTAAATTTATTTTGATATCTTCTCATGCATATTTTACATTTGTATTTCCCATACAAGAGTTGTAATATACAAAATGCAACTGCAGATTTCCCTGCATTTATACATTTCACTGTAAAACACCATCGGGTCTGGTTTTGTATACTTTTGATGTATATATGAGTAAAACCGATGGATAAAATTACCCAACTGACTTAATGCATAATGGATACATGCAAAAAATAATGTATATCAGATACACATTGACCACCATGAATCTAGCGTTGACTTTTCACAGAAACAAGAATAACTCTCAAAATATGCAGAATTTTCAAAAGGCAACCTTAGCTTATTGTTCATGTGAATTCTAATGATGACAACCATTTACATCCCAGCACTATGCAACTCGCATTTCAAGCATCCCTGTCATTTTACCTATACCGCCAAGCAAGGAGACACACAAGCAAAAAGTAAAAGCCACAGTAGGGGTCCTCATTTTGCTAAAGGTTAAAATGGGGTGTGTTGTGAGCATCACAACACATTCGATGTCTTGGAAGTGATCAATCCTATAGCTTATAGACTTGCTCTACTACCTACACTTGCCAGAATCCATAATGTTTTTCATGTCCTTACTTAAGGTTTATCATCCTGATGTGTCACACATTCTTGATTGGAGTGCTTTACAGGTTCAGGATCCAGGAGTAGTGCTGGTGGAGCCCACTCAAATTTTGGAGAGACGGAACGTTAAGTTGCGTAGCAGGGATGTGGTACAGTATAAGGTCCAATGGGACCAATATTCAGAGGGCAGTGCCACATGGGAGGATGCGGAGGAGATTGATAGATCTTTTCCTCATTTGAGGATATAGCATAGATTTCTTATTCATGCATGGATTATGATACTTTGAGTCATTGTTATTTGTTTTCATGATACTTTGGATACATTGATAGTGGTAGATTGAAACATTATTATTTTGTTGTGTAATAAGACATCAGGACGATGTCTCTTCCTAGTGGGGAAGGATGTCACATCTCATTTTATGGACTATATTTTTATTCTAGATTAGTAAACATTTGCTATGATTGTTTTACTTTGAGTAAATTCCACGTGTGTGAAGGTAAATATTGTGATGTTATATTTGCGTGATTTGGAAAGTTGATTTGAAATTAAATATTATTGATGTGATTATAATATTTTGCTTCGGCTATGTTTTGGGGAACTAACCTATTGACGTAGAGTTGAGTGCGAATGAATGCAGGTACTCATCGAAGATGAGAACATGGTTGAGATAGAGATTTTCTAGCCACTCGGCAAGAACTGTTTGGGATGGATAACCTTGATGCACTCACACACTCACATAGTCTCATATCATATTGCATTTTATGGCTTTAATATTTGCATTGTTGTATGAATAATGAATGTGATTTATGTTTAAATACTTAGAAAAATAATAATTTTTAATTGTCCTTTTCGAATGCATGATTTAGTTATAAATATTAAAGTTCTTTCATTTATATTCAAAATGGTGTATTTTTATATTATTTAATAATAAGTGTTTTCCTTGTATTATTTGAAAAACAAATATCTAATTCAGATTTAAAAACAATTATGTTTAAATAGATAAATATATATTATTATTATTATTATTATTGTAATTACTTCTTGAGTTGATTTAAGTATTGTGTTTTATTAAAATTAGATAAATTATATTAATGATATCAAGATTATATTTAGAATCTAATTAAATCAATTAAAAGAATTTACTGTCATGCAAATGACAGAAATATATTTAGTCATTGTCATGCAAGTGACAGAAATATAATTAAGTTATTTTATTCTAATTTAAATAGAAATTTGAGAGCCTTTTAATTGGAAATATCATGCAAATGTATGTAGAACTTCAGTTATCAAAAATCAAGAAAACCTAAAAATAATTGGACGCCAAGATTTGGAGAGATTTTTAATAAAAACAAAAGGGGTTAGCAGAAAGGAGACACCATCTTCAAGTGACCAATATCTCTAGATCTGGGAGTGACAGGAAGCAGGGAAAGGTGGCGATTGGAAAGGCAGAAGTAGTGAGCAACCAAGGTAGAATCGATCTTCTTCTTCAGCACAGAAGTCGGGTATTGCTCTTGTTTAATTTGCAATGAATTATGGTGGTTTATGTCTATTAAAAACATAGCAAATCTGGTCTGTGTTAAACCTATGGGCGGCCATTCTTTTTATGTTTCTTTGTTTATGATTAAAACACCTGCCATCAGCTATCTTTCCTTGTGATCAGACTAGAATCGACCTTATGTTTCTTCTATTTCCCTCTGCTTTGCCTTGTGATCAGACTACTATACTTAGCTTACATAACAAATCTCTAAACTTATATCTTTTAAACCACTAAAATTTATTTATACCCAAGCCTACATTCTTTTCCTTCTCACTGTTGAGGGAATCAACCTCTGTTGATAGGCATTTATGCCTCTTTTGTTTGCTCGACTTGCCTTAGATAGTTGTCCCTGTCACCAATTGCCTTAAAACCATGGCGTTGGGAGGTTAGTTCGGCTTGCCAAGCATGACCAACTGTCATCTTACCACCTATGGTTATCATCCTGCTACGTATGCAAAAGTATTTTTGTTGTTGTTCATTGTTTTTCTAGTTTTATGCCAAGTGAATCGCCCTCTTTTCTTGATCTTGACTCAATCATTGAAACCATAGTTACCAGTTTTCTAATTGTTGATAATTTGTTCACTGGCAAACTTAAAAGTTGTTATATTCTTGTTTTTGTTGTTAGAAATCAGTCTTTTATTAGAAATCAATCTTTACTTATTGATCGAACTATGTGAAATTAACTCTTAATTTTAGGCAACAGTATTAGAACCCTGTAGCAACCTTGTGTAATGTATCAGAGGTTTCTTGTAAGCTATCTTTTTATTTATTTAATATTGTTTCAAACCTATTTTAGTTGCTGTTGTCTGTGTGACAATAAGCCTATTGTGAACTCTATTTCTCTTATTTTTAACTCATTGTCACAGTTCCTATCGTAGTTGTGACAGTAAGACTGTTGTTTTCTTATTTTAACTTTCTGTCATAGTTGTGACAGTAAGGTTGTGTAAATGATTTAGAAAACTTATTGCATTATGTATATTGAATGAAATAGTTCCTATCATAGTTATGACAATAAGATTGTTGAATGACTTAGAACACTTATCATGTTATGAATTATTGAATAAAATATCAGCCTGTAAATTAAATCAATTTAGTAGTTTTATAAAGGCAAATTGTGTGATCAAATGATAAATTCTTGCTTGAAAAGTGTGTTTTTCATGATTGATGTTTTGGAAAGGGAGTTAGAGAGGGTTTATAGCTGAATATGGGTTTTTATTTATGTTGAAAAGATAATATATTTTTAGGTATGAGTGTTTTGGGTTACTTTTGGGCTAGGATGTCGAATTTGGATTATTAGAGATGGCTTTTCCTCTTTTTCAAGAATTGAACCAGTAACTATTTTTCAAATGTTTGGATCTAAACAAGTAGTCATTGAAAAAGATGAATATTTTATCTAGCAAACTTTATTGATATATATCTCTGCCACATCCTGTTGTGAGACAATCTGCATTTCATTATTTAGAATTGCACATTAAACATCAGGTTGCATCAGGTGTTCCCTCCTGCCAGTTGTTTCCAGTTAGCTAGACATTTCGTGTAGGGTTAGGTTTCCTTCGTGTCATGAAGGGATCCAAGGAAGTGTAATTACATCATGGTTGGGTGGTGTTGGGTGAATATTTTGTCGTTAACTCAATAACGACAAAATGGGTATATCAACCACAGCTATGATGAGAAAAAGTCTCTCCTCTCAGTAAGGGGAGGTTCCTTCTGGTTGCTTAATTATTACAAACAAATAACTTGTGAAATTTATGTACACTAAAACTATATTTGTGGTGGTTCCATCTCATCTCATTCTCTTTTTTCATAATAGATGCTTATACTTCCAAACAATAATAGAGAGTGTATAAACTATCACCAAACTACAGAAACACAAAGTTTTCTGTTACCTCACTAATTGCAAATAGAACTATTTCAAGTTGAATGCAGCCCAAAGTCTTCACTCTTCTCCAAGATGATAAAAGTAAATTGAATATAACGATTTGCAGCACAAAGTCTTCAAACTATTATATCCTCACGAACATAAACATAATCCTCACAAATGATTTGATAACACAAAGTCTATCAGAATCAAATTAAGAACGCTCTTTAATCACTTGAAACAATCTCCACACTTCAATTATTCACCAAAGAAGATTATGATAGTAAGACGTAAGAAAAATGCTATCATAATACAATTAATCCCAAGACAAAGATTGGAATTGAACTTGCTTTCTTGTATTGATAAATATTTGATAATTGATTTTCACAAAGAAGCACAAAGTCTTGATTTGCTTTTCAATTCACCAGAGTATTCTAGCAATAGACAAAAGATAATATTTACAAAAGAGGCCCTCTTTATTTATAGGGAGGAGCCTGGAGCGAAAATAGGAAATTTACAACTACTTTGACTTATTCAACAAAAAGAGTCCTATTTGACTTGAGACTTCTCTTGTTTCACATGTAATTTCATTTTGAAAAATTACATATGAGAATGTCCAAAACAAAATTCAAATTACATATTATATATAGGAAAAATAAACTAAGGCACTAGTTTCCTCCATCATTTTTCTTCAAAAAATTCTGGTACATAGCTTGGACAGCCGCCATCTTGCATGCATCTGGTTTTGTTGTGTTCTCTGAGATGGTGCGGGCTCAAAGATTTGCATCTTTCACTGCTTTTATTGCCTTTTCATGCTTGTCCAGATTATCTTTTAGGTTCTCTAAAGTAGAATGTTGGTCATATAGGTTATCCATTGAAAGCACTGAGGGTGCCTCCTCTTCAAACTTCCTTTGGACCATTTGTTCAAAAGAACTTACCATTTCCTGTGCCGAAAGAAATTTGTGATCTTTCCCCGTCAAGGTACATGGAAGTTCTTCTAGCCGGTGTAGAAGTGTGACACCACTATCTTCACTGGCTTCTCGAGCTTGGCATAGATCTTCAAGTATACTCTTTATTATGTATATACGATGAGCCAGAGTTTCTTTGGTCTTAAGATATGATTCCCTGTTGATGATGACCCCAATGGTGATCATATTCTTTATCTTGATCTTCTTCATATCTATCCACTCTTCTAGGCTCTCTTCTTGATCTAACAGCTCTTGTGAGAGTAGATCTACTAGGTTGTCCAGCTCCGCCTTAGCTTTGTCCATTTTCTCCTTTCTTTCTACAATGGTTTTTAGCAGGATTTGCCCTTGAGCCAATAGGCGTTCCACTATATCTCCCACTACTCTTTCCCTTGCTTGAGCTTTCTCAACCTTTTGAATCAGGGGATCTTCCACTGTCACTACCATGGGTTCTACCATCTCTGATGACTTTACTATTTTTTGAAGGACAACGGCAAGTTGTTCTACTTTTGCTTTATACTGTTCCTTCTCCTTCTTGGCTTCATCATATTTTTCAAGTAAAGTACTGGCAGTAGTCTGGAAATCTATATTTACACCCTCATGAGTCAGCTTGCCCAACTCAACCCTTGAGATGACATAATCATTCATGTCAAAAGTGTCGACGGTGGCATCTTCTGGTGGTTTGGTGATTTCTACATTTCTGATCCCCTTTTCGTTGACCAGCCTAGAAACAGTTTTAGGCTTCTTCTTCTGATTCTTTGCTTTTACAGGTAACAACTTTTCAATATCAATCTCGTCAGGTGAGATAGCTTGCTTCTTCCTCTTTGGAGTATACGTAGATAACCATGGAGGAAGTGTAGAAGCACCAACAACTGAGATGAATCTACTACTTGTTTTTCTGGCTCCATGTTTGTCCCTGTGATAGTCACAATAGGACTTGTGTTGGTAAACACCACACCTATATCAACAACCTTTTGTGAAGCATCCAGAAGGTTCTCTAAAACAGTTTGTTCCCCAATGTCAAAAGATGGGGAAGATAAGCTTGGAATGGAACCAGAAGAATCAAAAACAGTTCTAAAACTAGTTTTCATAGAAGGAGTATTGTCGGAAGAAAGAACAAAAATTGGCGAAAGAGGAACATTTGAAACTGTAGACACCTAAAATTGGACTGCTTTGCAAACCAATTGTCCATACCTTTGCACTCATCTACTCCCCTAATCTGCATATCCCTAGTGATCAATTAATTCACCTAATTGATCCATTTAACCTTACAACCCTATCCTATCAATTAAATGAATATTCCTAATATTCATGATTTGTCCATTTTCCTAATCCCTGATTAATTAGATAAATCCTGATTATCTAATTAATCTAAGCTTAAGTTAATTAAGAAAACACTTAATTAACCTTGTCTCCCACTCATCCACCAAACTAAATTTAAAATTCACTTGTCCCCCACTCTCATCCACTCACTAAATTTAATATTCAGTTGTCCTCCACTCTCATCCACTAAACTGAATTTAATATTCAGTTGTCCCCCATTATCCTTCACTCTCCCCAAAGATGAATTATTTATTCATCCACTCCTCCACTCTTCCCAAAATGGGAATTTTTAATTCATCCACTAGGGAATAAAAGAATCACTTTTATTCCTAGCCCTTGATCTTGTCAACTGAATCTTGACCTTCCATTCTCATCTCCAAAATCCTATAAATAGGACCCCTCTCTAAGCCATTAGGGAGACCACTTCAGGTACCAAACCTCTGTCCAAATCTCTCCAAAGGGAGACCACTTGAATGTATCAGAACTCTGTCAAAATCACTATCCAATCTCCTAATCCTATCAAACCTCTGCTAAAATCTTGTCTCAATCCTATGCAATCCATCATCTAATCTCATCTACATTGTGTTGTGAGCATTTGAGCAATCGACATTTACACACTAATCAGGGAAACATCTGAGGAGCTCTATTGGGTGCAAGCTCCTTCCCGCATGGATTTGTGAGGTCTTCATGAAGGTATAATCATTTGTTTATGCATTAGATTAGTTATTATCTTCAGTTGATTTCATTGATCACAGAAACCACTGGCAAACTATCAGAAACCGGAACATGAGGAGGAGGTGTAGGAACTTGTGTCTTGGAGGGAAGATCTTTCACAGGAGTTTGAGGGGAACCATCAAGTTGTTCTACCTCTTCTTCATCTTTACTTTGTTCGGCTTCCTCTTCCTTATCATATTCATCAAATACCTTTGTCTTAGACTTTTGAACATTTTATTCTTCAGCAACAATATCTTCAATTTCCATCTGATCAACATTAGTATCTTCAGCATTTGACTCAGTGACGTCATAAATTTCTGCAGTTTCCTTCTTCTTTCCCCCTTTAGATACAAATTTGATCTTTGGTTTATGTATCTTGGAAGAAGAAGAGATGTCACTCTTGTTTTTAGTTATGTTCTCAGCCTTCTTACCTGTTTGCTCCTATGTTTCAACTTCAGATCCTATAAGAAACTCTTTCAATTTAATTCTTTGACTTTCTAACCATATATTGGTGTTAGCCAGTATTGGTTGGAACCTTTTCCTAATAGATGTTTCTTCCTTGACTGACCATTTCACCTCTGGAAGAGGTGAAGCCTCAACATTTTCTGTGTTATATTTAGGATCTAGGACATCCCCATCATCCTCCATTCCATCTGGAATATCAGCGAGGCCTAGTTCTTCAATTTGACTCAGGTGGAGTCTGCAGAAATCTAGTTTTCTGATCTCATTCTGGGTTCTGAGATCTACCCATATGTCTTCAACCATTGGTATATGAAAAGTTGACTTCCTCTTGATTTTATCTTGAACTCTTCTGAAGTCAAAATGGTTTC
This sequence comes from Cunninghamia lanceolata, assembly GCA_027924645.1. Taxonomy (NCBI): domain Eukaryota; kingdom Viridiplantae; phylum Streptophyta; class Pinopsida; order Cupressales; family Cupressaceae; genus Cunninghamia; species Cunninghamia lanceolata. The sequence goes on from BSBN01000547.1 coordinate 20,126,397, forward strand.
TTTTCTTGTAGGTATTCATGGTGACCAATTGTAACTCAGAGTCAATTATTTTTTCTTTATTGGCGGATTGAACTGAGTACCTCCCAATTTCAATGGGGAACTTTATCCCTGATTTCTTCAGTTCCATCTATTTGTTATGCACCACAATCAGTTGTCTGCATAGCTCCATAAGAAAAATGTGGTCACTAGGATTGGAAGCATATGAGGGTAACTAGGATAATACCCTACCCAAAGATATGTGAAGGTGGGAAATTGCAAGAATAAGCAACCAAAAGAATTCACAACCTGCCAAGCTTCATCAGAAACCCTTTTTTGAACTAGTTCACCGTCCCATAAGCACATGAAAATTGAAAAGAACGCATCATTGACTCTTCGAAAATGATGAATTGACCCTTTCAGAGTGATTTGGGGGTAATATTCATACACTGGGATCAATCTCCTGTCTCCTACTTGAGTTAAACCTAGAAAGTTTCTCATGCTTGCAGTAGCATAGACAAAATAAGAGGTCATATAAAATTTGAAGGTGGTATTGACCCTTACCAGTTGCTCGTGCAATGCATTGCTGAGCTGTTCCCCCCAGAATATCTTTTGTGTTCCTCGAAGAATCACCTTGATGTAGGTGTACATCCATTCTTGAAATTTGGAGGCAGAAGGGAGTCCTCTGATGCGACTCAAAAGAGTAATCAGATCGCACACTTCCTCTACAAAATCACTCCTGTGAAGATCCTTTGGCCATCTGGTCAAATTACCTCTAGGAATCTTTAACCACTTGTTATTTATATACCTCCTGGTAGATTCCACATCATTATCATAATCTTGTTGATCCTGGGCAAAGTCAATCTGTCCAACATTTTCAATGGGTGGACACATGAAGATTTTATCAAGGAATTCTGCATCCAATTTCATGATTACATTTCCCTGAGAATTTGTCACAGCTTTGGTGTCTCTATTGTAATGACTGGCCACTTGTAGAACAAATTCAGGATTGTGTGTAGAGACTGGAAATGATGCAACCAAATGGATATTGTTGTCAATGATTTTTTGCATAGGCTTAGAAGGATTTGTCTATTTTGTCCTAACTATAAATTATGCCATGTCCACGTGCCCAATTTCTGTGTCTCTAATTTCATCAATGTTTGATTGCACTACTGTCACCGGAAAGACACCCTGGTACTTGTACTTCATGATTTTGGCCTTTGATGGATATGGTTCTGACATGAGCTCCTAAAGAAACTTTGAGTTTGAAATTCACCACGAACGTTGGTTGAGAACTGCAAAAAGGCCATGATCTCGCAGTTAGGGGAAAAAATTAGATAAACTGGGACAACTGCGATTCAATGATCATGGACAGGAAAGCACGCATTTAAAGGGCTTGAGTGCGCGCAAATCAAGGTGAAGGCGAAAGCGGGCTAAAAGTCTTTTGAAAAATGAATTTTTCAGTGTTAGGAAAAACTATAGGAAAACATGCATGAGCGGTCAAAATGACCGCTCCTACATGAAGGAAGGGTTCTCATGTGTAAAGGCGGGTGTTTTCACCGTTGTTGCATGTAATAAGGAGGTTTATTGGTTAACATGCATAAGCGGTGAAAAACATCACTATTACATGTTATCATCTAAATAATGTGTCAGAGTGGGGAATTTCACCGCCATTGCAAGTAATAAGGAGGTTGAAACTTCAGATGCTCAGGCGGGTGAAAACGCTGACATGGCAAATAGAAACGGTTAAGACTTCAACTGTCAAGGTGGGTGAAAAAGCCGCTCAGACACAGCAAGGATACCTCAATCTATGCAAGGCGGCGGGAAACACCGCTCATGCACCTTGTGTTTGGACGAACCTTTGAAGGGTTCAAAAAGCAGTAAAAAACATTGGCCTTGCATATCAACAACCTAGGCATCATACCAAGTGGAGACTTAGTAAAGCGGCGAAAAATGTCGACGTCACATGTCAGTGACCAGGGTTCACTGGGGTTTAAATGTTCGGCGTGATTAACCGATGTTCACACACAAATGAAAACACAAGTGGGATGACACAAAAACCCTAGGTTAGACAACAGCAAGGGAACAAGAAAACTTAAACCAAAACCTAGCAATTGATACATAAATTAAAAACCTAGCTAGGGTTTGAGTAAAATTTAGGACTTCGTAATCGAGAATACAAAAACGAATGAAGGAACTCAAAGCAATGAAATAAAGACAAGCCTACCAGGAGGAAGAAGCATCAATGATGAATCCAAAATGCAATGATTTCCTTCAGACTCACCTCCATGGTGTTGGCTCAAGCACAAATGATAGCAGAAGAATAACAAACAAAAAGGTCAAAAATGGCTTAAAAACCTCCTCACATACAAAATCTAAGTATGCATTTATTGCACACAAGTTAACTGACGTGAGTTAAAAGATGTACTAGCAGGTGTTTTAGCCACCCTGACACATGGGGTAGTATGCACGGGCGGGTGTTTTAGCCGCCTTAACACTAGGCTTCGATCACCACAAACATGTATGAGCAGTTGAAAACACCGCTTGTACATGCCAGAACAAAAAGACTTCCAATATGTAATAGCGACGAAAAACACCGCTCTTACATGTCAACACAAAACCTTTAACATGTAATAGCATTTGAAAACACCGCTTTTACATGTCAAAACTCAAAAGTTTTCTAACACCTGAAATTGACTAAAAATTGACAATCCTCATCAGTTTACAACTTAACCGATCTACACAAACATCGAAGAGTCGATTTGAGGATGGATTGCAGACAGAATTAGGACATCAAATGACTTCGCACGGGATCAAGATACACTTGTCTCAATTTGAGAACTTAGAGTGTAGATCATGAAACAGACAAGTTTCATGGGGGTTGTCTACAAAAACAAGCGCAACTTATTTTGAGAACAACAGGTGGAAAAGTGCCTGAGCCATGTTCCTGTCTGTCCTCTCGTAGGAGAACCATGTGGGTTCGTGGCAACTCGAGAGTTGTTTGATTTATCATTATATTTGATGTACATATTTATTGTAACTTGTAATTGGATGACTTATGGAATGAAAGCCAATGGACTTTCTAAATTATTTATAGTGCTATCACCTAGATTAAGCACGTGATGTTTTGTAAGATTTAATGACTTTTATTGATTCATATTTATGATATTTATCTTTTACTTGGGATGTTGTAATTAAGTGGACTATTTACTTCATGTATCTTTTGTGATGGAATGAGTACTTTACAGATTGTGAAGAAGGTTCTTAGATCTCTTCTGAAATCTTACAGTCATTTAAGGTATCTTCTATTGAGGAGAATGCAAACTTGGATACATTCACTGTGGACAAATTGTTTGGTTCCCTTACTACCTTTGAAATAAGAGAGTTTGGCACTGATGTTCCAAAGAAAGAAGTTGCTTTCAAAGAATATAGTATGAGACAAAGGATGAAGTTGGTAATGAAGATGAGAGATCTGATGAAGTTGATGCAAATTTTGTAAGACTAAAGAAAGGCATTGGCAAATACAAAGGTAAGTTACCCTTTAAATGTTTCAATTGTGGAAAGGTTGGATACTTTGCTTCTAAATGTCCTTTTAAAGAATCAAGGGGTAGTAATAAGAGATACAAGTTCAAGAGAAGTTTGTATTCCATAGATTGAGCCTTGTATTCCTTTTAAATGTTTCATGGCCTTGAGTGTTGGTGATAAAAAGGATGATATTGGAAAATGTGAGAAGACCGATACCTTGCAAACAAATTAAAACAATGAAAGATCAATGATTGTATGGTTTGTCTCTCATGCAAGAGAAAAATCCAAGGCTTGGGTAATTGATAGTGAATGCTCAAACCATATGACTAGTGACAAGGAGAAGTTCATCAACTTTGAGAAGTGGGATGGTGGTGCTGTCAATTTTGGTGGTGATGAGTCAGCACAAATCTGTGGAAAAGGTGCTATAACTATTGATGGGAAGAATAGGACTAAGGATGTCCTCTCTATCAAAGGGATAAAACACAATCTTCTCAGTGTCAGTCAAATGTGTAGCAAGGGTTACAATCTCACCTTTCATGCCAAAGGACGTGAAATTTGGAAGGCAGGGTCCAGAAAACTAGTTGCAGAAGGCATCAGGACATATGGTGATATCTATCATCTGAAGGAGGTAAATGAAAGAACATGTTTGTTGGCTTAATCTAGTGAGTGTTGGTTGTGGCACAAGAGAATATGACACACCAATTTTGATAATATGATAAGGATAAGTTATACTCATGCAGTGAGAGACATGCCTAAGATAATCAAGCCTACAAACACAATATGCAGGGAATTTCAAATGGGAAAGCAGACAAAGACAAGTTTCAAAAGAAAGGAGTACTCTTCTTCAAAACCATTGGATTTGATTCACATTGATCTATGTGGCCCTACAAGAGTAAAGAGTCAACAAGGTGAGAGGTATTTTATGTTGCTTATTGATGGTTATTCTAGAATGACTTGGGTTACTTTCTTAAGAGAAAAATCATATGCCCTTGATAAATTTAAGGTGTTCAAAGATTTGGTTGAGAATGAAGTAGATGCTAAGGTCAAATGCTTGAAGTCTGATAGAGGAGGTAAGTTTACTTCAAATGAATTTAAAATATTTTTTGAAGATCATGGTATTAGGAGACATCTGTTAGCTCCTAGGACCCCTCAACAAAATGGGGTAGTGGAAAGGAAGAATAGGACTATGCAAGAGATGTCTAGGGCAATGATGAAATATGAAGATCTGCCTGATATGTACTAGAAGGAAATAGTTCACACTGCTGTCTATCTAGTTAACAAAGTGCAACTAAGGGTCAACAACACTAAGACCCCTTATGAGCTTTGGTATGGAAGAGCTCCCACTATCAAATACTTCAGGATCTTTGGCAGCAAATGTTATATCAGAAGAGATGAAGAAGATAGGAAAGTTTGATTCAAGAAGTGATGAAGAAAATTTTCTTGGTTACTCAACCATAAGTAAGGCCTATAGATGCTACAACAAGAGGTAGAGAAAGATGATTGAAAGCACAAATGTCAAGGTAGATGAAGACCTATATTAGATCTCACAAGAATCAGAGGTCTCAGAATCTGATATCTTTCCATGCATTGAAGATGAAGAAGTAAAAGAAGAAAAGGAACAAGAACTTGAGCAAATGTCTAAGACTCCAATAAAATATGTTTAGAAGAATCACTCAGTAGATTAGATCATTGGAGATAAAGATGAAGGGGTGTAGACAAGGAGAAGGTTTGCTAAAACACATGATCAAGTAAATTTATGTTTGTTATCAAAAGTTGAACCTAAAACATTTGTTGATGTTAGCAAAGATGATGGATGGATAAAGGCAATGGAAGAAGAATTGGATTGGATTGAGAAGAATTAGACATGGGAATTGGTTCCCAGACCAACCAATAAGAATATTATAGGAACAAAGTGGGTGTTGCAAAACAAGTTGAATGAAGAAGGTGAAGTTGTAAGGAACAAAGAAAGATTGGTATGCAAAGGATACACACAAGTTGAAGGCATTGACTTTGAGGAGACTTTAGCTCTGGTAGCTAGGATAGAGGCAATTAGAATGTTCCTTGCTCTTGCTGCACATAAGAATTTCAATGTATATCAAATGGATGTTAAGTCACCATTTTTGAATGGTGATCTTAGAGGAAGAGGTTTATATTAAACAACCAGATGGTTTCTAGATATCAGAAGATCCAAACATGGTATGCAGACTCAAAAAGGTTTTTTATAGTCTCAAGCAAGCACTTGGGGATTGGTATGTTAAGTTAGACAAGTACTTCAGTAGGACTTCAAGAAAGGTACTACAGATAGCAATCTTTACATCAAGGAAGAAGGAGACATGATTTTGATGGTTGCAGTATATGTTAATGACATCATCTTTGGTGGAGATGATGATATGTGTAAGAGGTTTACAGAGGAGATGCAAAAAGAGTTTGAGATGTCTATGATTGCTGAGATGTCTTTCTTACTTGGACTTCAAATTTCTTGGCTAGAAGGTGGTATCTTTATTTCTCAAGCTAAGTATGTAAAAGAGTTGTTGAATAAGTTTGGTATGGAGGATTTAAAACCAGTGAGTACTCCCATGGTCACTAGATGTCACTTGAGAAAAGATGATGAGTCTTTGGATGTGGATCATGTTATGTTAGAAAAATGTACCCTTGGGGGCTTTTTCCTAAAGGTTTAGCTCCTAGATCTTTAGATTTGCATTTAGAGCATTTTACATGCTAATTCAGACTCTCGATGAGAAAACCCATGGGTCTTGTGACAAATAGGACCTAGGGGGCTGCACTTTATTGAAATTTGAGAAAAGTTAGGGGGTGAACAAGGTTACTAGCTCCCTAGTCCAACCCTATTTTGGGTCTGCCCTAATTTGAAATGTCAGTTTTGTGACCGTTATTTGGTCTCTAGGCCGACATCATAAGTTTCAAATATGAAATTCTTGGCGGGAATCTTCGTGGTTGCATATATAAGCATGTTTAGGTTATCATTTAGAAACTAGAAGATCATTAGCAAGCTTTATGATTGTGAACTATTGGCATACTTGTGATTATCATTGTGTTGCAGAGCATAGCATTGTTATTATGTTTGTTTGCAAGTTGGATTACATCTTCTCCTCATGGCATTGAAGAGCTTCTTCCTTCCATGAGAGCTTCATCATCAAGGTATCATTTATTGTGCTTTATCAATCACTTTCATTTGGTTTTTGCAGCTGCCTCCCAAGGGCATGCACTCTCTCTGACAACGGTGTTTAAAAGACTTGAATGTCTCTCTAGGGCTTGACTGAGGAAAGCCTCTAAACACCACAACGCCCTCCCACACTCCTTGTGATTGCAAGTTACAGGTGTCAGATTTGGAGGAAGTGGAGTTGCAGAGTAGGAAGGCAAACATTGGAGATTCTGGATCTAAAAGGCAGCAGACAGTGTTCAACATTTTAGGACAAGGGTGCCATCAACCTTGTCCTCCATTTTTATATCATGGGAAATAGATGACATAGCAAAGATTAGTGCCAGAAGGGGATTGAGACTATGCGGAAAAAGTGGCACATTGTACTAGGGCACCATCATTATTGTCCAAGATTTTTCTAGTTTCCATCTGTGAAAAACAGTGAGTTAAGGTTCTCTACCCTCTGTCTATTTCCTATAGCATTTGTCATAATTCATAGATTTGATTACTGTTTTGCTTAAATTGGGATTTTAAGGGCATAAAAGCATTAATTGGCAAACTTGTGTGATCACATCTGAACTTCCCAGTAGAAAACCAAGTGGCAACTCAAATCTGATAGTTGACACTCCTCTTGATAGGAGAAGCACTCAGTTGAAAAGCCCTTGGAATGTTTTGTGGAAAGGAGGATTCAAACTAAAACAACAAACCCCATCAAACTCATCATCCTCATTTTCCTACCCAAAATAGATCTGATTGTCTATAGATCTATTATTGGAGGATTGTTGTACCTAACTACCTCTAGACCTGATATTATGCATGTAGTATGTGTGGTTACCAGATATCAAGTTAATGTCAAGCAAACACATGAGAAGGCAATGAAAAGGATTTTTAGATACTTGAAAGGAACTCTGAATTATGGCCTATGGTATCCAAGAGGTAATGAATTTGATTTAAATGCCTATACTGATGTTGATTGGGCTGGTTGTGTTGGTGATAGAAGAAGTATAAGTGGTGGTGCTTTCTGCTTAGGAAGTAGATTGGTTTCATGGTAAAGCAAGAAGCAAGATTCAGTGTCCTTATCTACTGCAGAGGTAGAGTACATTACAACAGCAGCCTGTTGTACACAAGTGTTGTGGATGAAGCAAACCCTAAAGGACATCAAGGTATTGTATGATGAGCCTATTCCTATTTTGTGTGACAATACAAGTGTTATCAATATTTCCAATAATCTAGTCATGCATTCTAGAACCAAGCATATAGAAATTAGGTATCCCTTTTTAAGAGAGAAGGTGGCAGAAAAGGAAGTGAGGTTGGAATATGTTCCAACAAAGGATTAGATTGTAGATATTTTCACAAAGGCTCTTGCAAAGGACACCTTTGAGGATCTCTGGGAGAGGTTAGAGGTAATTGCCCCTCCTTGCTAGATGCATAGTGGAACATCTATCTAGGGGGAGTTCTTATTATATCTTTTTTCCTAGATTGATGGTGGCTACCTCTCAGGAGGAACAGGTAGTGGTTGCTGATGATAGGGGAGTTTGTTTGCTGCAAGAATAAATTATGCCCTAAGAAGAGAAGAAGTTGCCCTTTGTCCTTGATGTCAAAGGGGGAGAAATGTGCAGGTATGTGTTGTCATCAATGCCAAAGGGGGAGATTGTTACACATATGGTTCTCAAGGTTGTCATTGATGTCAAAATTGTCATAAAGTTATCATTGATGTTAGCACTATCTTGAATGTGTTATGGTGTTCATGGTTGGATGTCATGTCCTATCCAATAGAGAAGATATAGTTCTGTTGCAAGTATGGGCCTAACTGATGTTGTCATTGATGTCAAGATACTCATGTTGCATTGATGTCAAGGATTGGATGAGCTATGTGGTGAGGATATTAAAAAAATTAGTCCTATCAGAAATAGAGAAGAACAATGAAGACAGTGAAGCTCTATGAAGTGAAGATTTTAGCTAAGATGAAGATCAGAGAATGCGCATCAAAGGGTTTGTAGATATGTGTCTAAAGATGATCCAGTCAAGATTTGAGAGGTCTGTATGAAGTTTTGGAGAAGTTATCGCCATATGAATAAAACTAGTTCTGAGGTGATAGAGTGACACAAATAGGTCCGGTGAGATCCGAAAATGCAATATTTTGTTCTGTGGATTTGGAGGAATGTTTAGGAAGCCAATCTGAATTGACAACTCAATTGGTTCATGGTCTGGAGGTCTGCAAGCATTTATTCTAATGTGATAGTGATGAAAAACTGTGTTCTTGAGGTTCTGGATGAAGATGCAAATGATTTCAGTCACCAGAAATGGTGTGGATGTTCTTGGTGATTCAGGCAAGTTTGTGGGGGTCTCTAGATTGTGTCTAGTTCATGTTGGTGGTCCGCAATGAAGATTGAGCTCGTAATTGAAGATTTACTTCCGGGTGATGATGTTCTTCCTAATCATGGCCAATTGGATGTGTTACACATCTGGGGGATGATCTTGAAGATGTTCTGCGAAGCATGGCATGTTCCTCAAAGAAGATTGAAGTCCTAGATATGTGTGGCTAATAGTATGGTGATACGTATGAAGTTCTTGTAACAAATCAAGTTGTATTTGTATATTTGCTCTATAGTAAGATAAAGTATGTATTTTGCCGACTTTGATGATTATCCTAAAGTCAATGTCTTGTATAAATAAGAGTTGTGAAGTCATTTCAAAGGATGGGTGTGGAGATGAGAAAGTGATAGAGAGGGGAAGAGCGAAAATTAGAGCAGAAGTGTTGAGATTAAATGGAACTGACTCAAGCATGGTGAAGATGCTAATCTCTAGTTCAAGTCTGTAATATTTATTATTCTATATATAGTGTGTCTCCTGTAGGTAGTGGGCCTCTTGTGAGCAGTGTGCTAGAGCAGTGAGCCCTAATTGGCATGTGCCATTTTGTTTTTCTTATTCTTTTAACAGAGAATACAATCTTGGGTTAGTCACCCCATGGTTTTTCCCTTAACCAGGGTTTCCACGTTAAAATCTTGGTGTCATATATGTTAATGTGTTTCTGCTCTTGAATTATTGCATTGTGCTTCCATGATTGAATTATTAGTATGTTGTTGAAATACAAGAAGGATTTAAGTGTTTAAAGAAAAGAAAGTTTTGTGACAATTGATTCACCCCCCCATTAGTTGTCTGTCTTAAATCAACAATTGGTATCACAGCTAAGTTCCTCTAAAAGAGTTTAATCACTTGAGGAAATTTGGGATGTCTTCCTACAAGAAGGATAGTCTGAGGTTTGATGGAACTAATTACACTCTTTGGAAAAGCCACATGGAATGTCACTTGCAATGTATGGGAATGCAATATTGGACCATAACTTCAAAGAAGTATGTTCCTCCAAAGAATGGTTTGACAAATGTAGATGAAATCAGAGATGCTGAAGATAATCTTCAAGCTAAAGAAGCCTTACTAAGTGCCTTATCTGATTCAGAGCTGACAAATGTTATAGATTTAAAAATAGCATATGAGATTTGGAAAAAACTGGAACTTCTGCATGAAGGAGACAAATATGTTAAATGTGCCAAGCTACAAAGTTTGAAAGGAAAATTCAAAAACCTGAAGATGAATGAAGATGAGAATATCACTACATTTATGCCAAAAGTAAATGAGCTTGTTTGTGGCATTAGGTGTGCTGGTGGAATCTTGGATGAAGATGAGATTGTTGCCAAAGTTCTCAGATCCCTACCTCCTGCTTACAAACACAAGGTTGTTGCTATTAAAGAATTTAGATCTTTATCAAATACAACAAGAGATCAGTTGGTTGGAAAATTAGCTGCATTTGAATTGGTCAAGTTTGGAGATACACCCCCCAAGACTGAATCTGCATTCAAAGCTAGTGCCTCTGTAAAAGACAAACAAAGGTGTGATCTAGAAGAGAACTCCTCAAAGAAACTATCATGGTATGAAAAATCAAGAAAAGATCTGGAAGAAGATGAAGCAAAAGTTGTTCAACTTGAAGCCCTAATTGCAAAAAGACTGACAAGAGGATCTAGTAAGTATGAAGGAAAATTGCCCTTTAAATGTTTCAACTACAACAAGATTGGTCATTTGGCCTCAAGGTGTCCGAAAAGATTTTCAATGACTAATCCTAATAGATCAAGCTTTCAAAAGAAATGTTACTATGTTCATGAAGATGATGATGATGAAGGAGTAACAAATGATGAATCAGAGACACGAAACAAATCTAGAATTGACTGGCTGTTTATTTCCATCAAGGAAGAAGATCCAATGCCCATTGAATCTATTAATCATAAAATGGTAGAAAAAGCTCTGGCTGCCCAAGTTGAAGAAAAGGATGATTGGGTCATTGATAGTGGATGCTCCCATCATATGACTAGTGACAAAAATAAATTCATAGATCTGGAAAGATATGAAGGAGGAGTTATAAAATTTGGTGATAATTCTACTGGCAGAATCAGAGGTAGAGGAACTATTTCTTTTGATGGAAAGAACAAAACCAGTGATGTACTATATGTTGAAGGTCTGAAGCACAATCTTCTCGATGTTGGGCAGTTGGTGGACAAAGGCTATGATCTTCGATTTAAGAATGGAAAATGTAAGATCTTTGAAAGTTCTGGAACAAAGGTTGCATTCGGTACTCAAACAAAAGGTAACATCTTCCACTTGGTTGGTACTGGCAAAAGTTGTTTATTTGTTCAAATTGATCAAAGTTGGTTGTGGCATAAGAGAACGTGTCATGTGAAATTTGATAATATCATCAAGATAAGAAACACTCAGGTTGTAAGAGATCTTCCAAGACTGGTAAAACCTACTAATAGTTTGTGCAAAGAATGTCAGTTGGGTAAGAAGAGCAGAGTCACATTCAAAAGTAAGGAACAATCTTCTACCGAATTGTTGGACTTAGTACATATCTATGTGAACCGGTAAGAATCAAGAGTTTGCAAGGTGATAGATATTTCATGTTACTAATTGATGATCATTCCCGGATGATGTGGGTGACCTTCCTAAAAGAGAAATCTGAAGCTCTCGAGAAATTCAAAATATTCAAGGCTATGGTAGAAAATGAAACTAGGTTAAACATAAAGTGTCTTAGCTCTGATAGAGGTGGAGAATTCACATCTGGAGAGTTCATAGAATTCTATGAGAAACATGGGATAAAAATACAGTTATCTGCTCCAAGGACTCCACAGCAGAATAGAGTAGTGGAGAGAAAGAACCGAACCATCCAGGAAGCATCTAGAACCATGATGATGGAAGCAAATGTTCCTCAGATCTACTAGAGAGAAGTTGTAAGCACTGCTGTCTATACTCTTAATCGAGTACAAATCAGAAGCAATATTGGTAAGACCCCTTATGAACTATAGTTTGGCATCACTCCCACTGTAAAGTATTTCAAAGTCTTTGGTAGTAAATGCTACATTAAAAGAGATGACGACCTTGGCAAATTTGATGCGAGAAGTGATGAAGGAATATTCTTGGGTTATTCTACTCAAAGCAAAGCATACCGGTGTTATAACAAGAGATTGAGAAAGATTATAGAAAGTACAAATGTGAAGGTTGATGAAGGCATTGAAAAACCCTAAAGGTTTTATGAATACGAAGAAGATGATCAGAATGATGTTTTGGTCCAAGAAGTTCAAGCCCCTTCTGAAATTTAGATCCAGATTGATCCAGAGAATCCTAAAATACAGGAAGAAGAGATAAGTTTGAATGAACCTAACCATGAAATAGATGTGCAAGAAATTCCCAAAACTCCTAGATATGTAAGACTAAATCATTGTAAAGACCAGATCATAGGTGATAAAAGCAAAGGTGTTCAAACAAGAAGAAAGATTGCTCAAGACTCAGAAAAGTATTGTCTGATTTCAAAGATTGAACCAAAAATAGTAAGTGAAGCATGCAATGATGAAAGCTGGACTAAAGCAATGAAGGAAGAGTTGATGCAGATTGAGAAAAATCACACTTGGGATCTTGTTCCCAAACCTAGAAACAAAAATGTGATTGGGACCAAATGGGTCTTCCAGAATAAACTGAATGAAGATGGTGAAGTAGTCAGAAACAAAGCCAGATTGGTCTGCAAGGGTTATTCTCAAGTAGGAGTTGATTTTGAAGAAAATTTTGCTCCGGTGGCAAGAATTGAAGCAATCAGATTATTTCTTGCCTTTGTTGCCTTCAGGGATTTCAAAGTATATCATATGGATGTCAAGTCTGCCTTCTTGAATGGTGACTTGGAAGAAGAAGTATACATTGAGCAACCAGATGGATTTCAATTGTCTGATCATGGTGATATGGTCTACAAGTTGAAAAAAGCACTGTATGGACTCAAACAAGACACAAGAGCCTGATATGAAAGACTGGATAAACATCTTTTGAATAAACTGAATGAAGATGGTGAAGTAGTCAGAAACAAAGCCAGATTGGTCTACAAGGGTTATTCTCAAGTAGGAGTTAATTTTGAAGAAAATTTTGTTCCGGTGGCAAGAATTGAAGGAATCAGATTATTTCTTGCCTTTGCTGCCTTCAGGGATTTCAAAGTATATCATATGGATGTCAAGTCTGCCTTCCTAAATGGTGACTTGGAAGAAGTATACATTGAGCAACCAGATGGATTTCAATTGTCTGATCATGGTGATATGGTTTGCAAGTTGAAGAAAGCACTGTATGGACTCAAACAAGCCACAAGAGCCTGGTATGAAAGACTGGATGAACATCTTTTGAATATTGGTTTTAACAAAGGTACTGCTGACAGTAACTTGTACTTCAAAATTGATCATGAAAATATCTTGATTGTTGAAGTATTTGTTAATGATATCATTTTTTGGAGGAAGAGATAGTATGTGCAAAACTTTTACAAATCAAATGAAAAGTGAATTTGAGATGTCCATGTTTGGGGAAATGAATTTATTCTTGGGTATGCAAATCACTCAAACAAAGAAAGGAATCTTCATATCACAGATCAAATATGTGGAAGAATTGTTGAAAAAATTTGGGATGGAAGATTCAAAACCAATGAATACTCCGATGGCAACTAGATGTAAACTGAGCAAAGATGATGAATCTCCTAAGGCTGATAAAAAAAAGTACATGTCAATGATTGGAGGACTACTGTATCTTACTCAAACTAGACCTAACATTATGAATGTTGTTGGTCTTGTTGCCAGATTCCAAGCTGATCCTAGAGAATCTCATGTCATGGCAATCAAGAGAATTCTTAGATATCTAAAGGGAATAGTTGAATATGGCTTATGGTATCCTAGGGATCATGATTTCTCCTTTCATGCATATATAGATACATATTGGGCAGGAGATGTGGATGACCGGAAGAGTACTAGTGGTGGTGCATTCTTTTTGGGGAAAAGATTGGTTTCTTGGCTGAGCAAGAAACAAGTGGCAATATCTCTATCCACTGCAGAAGCAGAATATATTACAGCAGTAGGTAATTACACTCAAGTATTGAGGATGAAACAAATGCTAAGAGACATCAGAGTGGAGTATGAGGAACCTATCACAATCTTCTGTGATAACTCAAGTGCAATAAATATATCAAAAAATCTAGTGTTGCATTCAAAGACAAAATATATATCCATTAAGTTTCACTTTTTGAGAGAGCAGATGAACAAAAATGAAGTCAGATTGGAGTTTGTGCCCTCTAAGGATCAGATTACGGACATCTTTACTAAACCTCTACCTAAGGACTCTTTTGAGTATCTCAGGGAGAAGTTAGGGGTTATTACCCCTCCAGTTTTGAATTAAGGTGCATTGATGTGCATCAATCCGTTGGATCTCACAGTCATATCTTGTGATTCGGATTGATAATAGGAAGCTGCTACTCAAGGGGAGCAATCTGTATGATTCTGATTGATGCAAGTATGTTCCCTTTGCCATTGATGTCAAAGGGGGGAGAGAATACATGTGAAAAATTGGTTGCTGATCAAAGGGGGAGTAGTAAAGGAAGAGAAGACATATGAATGATTGTTGTTGATAGGGGGAGCTATGTCAGTTAGTGAGGAAAAGTTCTTGTCTTGATGGTTAAAACAGTTTTTCACATCATATGTTGTCATCAATGACAAAGGGGGAGATTGTTGCAAGTATGGGCCTAACCGGTGTTGTCATTGATGTCAACATACTCCTGTTGCATTGATGTCAAGGATTGGATGAGCTGTGCATTGAGGATATTGAGAAAATTAGTCCTATCAGAAATAGAGAAGAACACTGAAGACAGTGAAACTCCATGAAGTGAAGATCCCAGCTAAGATCAAGCTCAGAGAATGCACATCAAAGGGTTTGTAGATATGTGTCTAAAGATGATCCAGTCAAGATTTGAGAGGTCCGCATGAAGTTTTGGAGAAGTTATCACCATATGAGTAAAACAGGTTCTGAGGTGACAGAGTGACACAAATAGGTCCGGTGAGATCCAGAAATGCAATATCTTGTTTTGCAGATTTGGAGGAATGTTTAGGAAGCCAATATGAATTGACAACTCAATTAATTTGTGTTCTGGAGGTCCACAAGCATTTATTCTAATGTGACAGTGATGACAGACTGTGTTCTTGAGGTTCCGGATGAAGATACAAATGATTTCAGTAAGCAAAAGTGGTGTGGATGTTCTTGGTGATTCAGGCAAGCTTGTGGGGGTCTCTAGATTGTGTCCAGTTCATGTTGGTGGTCCGCATTGAAGATTGAGCTCATAATTGAATATTTACTTCTGGGTGATGATGTTCTTCCTAATCATGGCCGACCGAATGTGTTACACATCTTGTAGATGATCTTGAAGATGTTTTGCAAAGCATGGCATGTTCCTCAAAGAAGATTAAAGTCCTAGATATGTGTGGCCAATAGTCTGGTGATACTCATGAAGTTCTTGTAACAAATCAAGTTGTATTTGTATATTTGCTCTGTAATAAGATAAAGTATGTATTGTGCTGACGTTGATGATTATCCCAAAGTCAATGTCTTGTATAAATAACAGTTGTGAAGTCATTTCAAAGGATGGGTGTGGAGATGAGAAAGTGATAGAGAGGAAAAGAGCGAAAATTAAAGCAGAAGTGTTGATCTTAAATGGAACTGACTCAAGCATGGTGAAGATGCTAATCTCCAGTTCAAGTATGTAATATTTATTATTATGTAGACAGTGTGTCTCCTGTAGGCAGTGGGCCTCTTGTGAGCAGTGTGCTCGGGCAGTGAGCCCTAATTGGCATGTGCCATTTTGTTCTTCTTATTCTTTTAACAGAGAATACAATCTTGGGTTAATCACCCCATAGTTTTTCCCTTAATCAGGTTTTCCACATTAAAATCTTGGTGTCATATGTGTTAATGTGTTTCTGCTCTTGAATTATTGCATTGTGCTTCCATGATTGAATTATTATTATGTTGTTGAAATACAAGAAGGATTTAAGTGTTTAAAGAAAAGAAAGTTTTGTGGCAACTGATTCACCCCCCCTCTCAGTTGTCTGTCTTAAATCAACAAGTTCATGGTTGGATGTCAATTATGAATATAATGTGGTTACTAAAGTTCATGGTTGGATGTCAATTATGAATATAATATGGCTACTAAAGTTCATGGTTGGATGTCATGCCTTGATCAATGCAGAGTTGAGTATGAAGTTATATTAATATGGGAATTAGAAGCACTAAGATGATCATATGTTACTGATGGACTTATTCAATTTTCATAATGATTGGATTACCATAAGAGTGTTTTGCATTTTGAAGACATTGTTGAAGACAATTACTATACGTCAATGGAATGCTCTACATTCCTCCACATTAGAAGTTATGGCTATGTGGTTTGGGAAATGTGTTTAGGGTTCAGTGAAGGTGATAATTCCAAAATTTCAGATCATTTGTTCTTCCGTTGTGAAAGTAAGGCATGATTAAGTATAGGCATGTGTTCTGGCAGAATGAGGCATTGTTGAAGGCCTATTGGAATGCTCTACATTCCTCCAAATGTGAATGTTTTCCTTTGTGGTTTTGTGGACATGTTTATGGATGTACATTACATGCTTCCTTGCAGTTTCAAGTTTCTTGGTGGTCCGCTAGATTAGGTTTTCAATGATAGTATGTTGCAGTGTGTTCTAAATGACTAGTTGTTCTCAAAGTTCATGGTTGAAGATATACGACACAAATCTTTGATGTGTGGAGGTATAGGAGTGTTTGGAAATGTTGTATGAGTCATGTAGACTTATCTAGAAGAGTTTCATGAAGATCCTTCTTGTTTCTAGTACTGCACAAGGTTTTCAAGTTGCTATGGTTGTTATGCTTCAAGTTTCATATGTTTTTGCTTAAAGTTGTCCTATATCCAAATGAGCAGAGTGTGCGGATGTAATTCCTTAGTGTTTGAAGTTGTGAAGGATGTTTTGGACCTGGTTAAGCAAGTGTTGGTGTCCGCAAGGCATGGGTCTTCTGTTGGTGTAGTGTGTAGTCTTGTTTAGGACTTATCTTCTACATGTTTCTTATTGTATGGTATATAGCCAACTTGTAAATGTATTTTTCATATCGTCTCTGGCTGACAAGCAATGTAATCAATGTAATATCGTGTATAAATTATAAATCAAATTGAGTTAGGCTGCAAAGTGATTGATAGGGCTTGCATACAAGATAAGGAGTAGAATAAATGCATTATGATGTGCGACTAAAGGAGAAAGAGCAAAAAATGTTGATGTTATCCTGATTCATCCCTGAAGACATTTCTATGATAGTGATCAAACATAAAGTGTGCCTAACTGATCAGATCATCAAAAGGAAGTGTGAAGAGGCATAATTGCAATCATCAAAGGTGTGAGTTTCAATGTTAGTTTTTAGACAGTAGGATTGTCATATTGTAATCTTTTGTAAGTGTATTCTCAATTCAGAGAGTAGCAGCTTCCTTGGGAGTGACCCTAAAACAAAGTCTTCAGGGAGTAGTAGCTTCCTTGGGAGTGACCCTAAAACAAATTTTTCAGGGAGTTGTAGCTTCCTTGGGTTGTAGCCCTAAAACAAAGTTATTATTTTGAGCTTCATATATTGTGAGTTAATCCTCATTGTGGTTTTTCCCTTCTTGGGTTTTCCATGTATATTCGGTGTTATGTGTTGATGTGCATTGTGTTAATCTTTCATATTTTTAATGATGTTGTAATGCTTAAGTTTTAATTTGCTTCAAAGAAGTTGAAGTTTGTTTAGATACTGATTCACCCCCCCTCTCAGTATCCTAGTGTGTCCAACATGAAAAGGGAAGAAAGGATGTTCATTGTTAAAAGTTATAAAAAAGAATTTTTTTTATTGTATTTTCTTTTATAAGAATTGGTAAATTGAATTTTTAGTTAAAAAATAAATAAAAGGACCTTTTGGAGGATAAAAGGAAAATTAGAACTCTATTTTGAATTATTCATTATTTTTCTCTCTCAAACCCTCTTCTTGCTTTATTTAAAAAGAAATTGAGAAAGGATTGAAAGGAAGTATTCTTGATTATTTGATTTGGAAATTGAATTGGTGGATGCTTAGTGACTGCTTGGTAGAGGTTTGGGTGTGCATAGCAAAAGATTGCCTTCAAGAACTCCTTCATTTTCTTTGTTTCAAAGCTTTCTTTGAAGGTATTTCTCCTCCTTTACCATTGTTTAAGTTTTTAAATTTCTCGATTGCCATGCCACAATATGTGGTTTGATCATCGATTCCTTGATGAAGGAAATGTATTGTTGTAGGTTATATGTTATTTGCTTGTGTTTATGCTGTTGTTTTTTAAATTTAAAATTATACAAAAAAAGCCAAAACCATGGCAAAATTTATTTGAAAATCTCTTTTCCAATTTTGAATGGAGATAATGATTGTTGTACATTATTGTGATAAAGGGGTAAAATTAGATATTGATATTTTCTTTGTTTTAGAAATTGAAAAAAAAATTAAGGTTGCAAACTACCCCATTAATGGCCAATTTAGGGGTTTATGGTTATTTTTGTATTTGAAAGAAATGAAAAATTTACATTTTAGGCCAACTTTGAATGATTTGAATTGTGTGATGAATAGTCTCCCTTATGATTTGAAATGTTGCATCTTTTGGCATTGTGTTGTAAAATTTGTCACATTGTTTTTTGTGCCATGCCTAAATTGTAAATTTGGAGTATGGATGTATAGGATGAGGTATAGGGTAAGAAAGGAGTGGTTTCCCACTGCATGCCATGATACAAAGTGATCATTGGAAATAGTGAGTGGAGAGTTTTAAACAACTTAAACCATGATCACATTGGCAAAAATTAAAACATATAATTAAGGTATCTACATCAAAACAGGGATGCTATCCAAGGTCCAATTTTGGTCATAAAGGACATATCACAACTCTTAGAGTTGGGGAATGTCAAGAGTGTCCTCTCATAAGGTAACTCATCTACTCGAAATCTACATGGTTGTTAAGCCATTGTAATGACACTCTTTGTCTTACTACTATGAAACTCTTCCTTCCCTACCATCAAAAACTAGTGTGTTGTGATCTCTGATGATTATTTATGCATTTGTGATGCCTAATTCATGCTTGTAAAAAATGGTGTATTGTGTATACATTTGATTGGCATCTGTGAAGCCTTCTCTCTCTTGTATGGCGTGAGTGTGTACTCTACCTATGCAACTATCTCCTAGGATAGTGGGGTGGGCTTGAGGGTACCACATGATTGGATGGCATTGAACCAATGTTGGGGACTTGTAGTTCCTTTGGAGTAGCTTGGATTCATGTGCAAGGCATGGATCTCTCCTCATGTGCAATTTATTTTTTATGTTGATTTGAGAAAAATATATAATTAAGGATGTTGGTGTCCTTTTTTCTAATCTTATATCATTTATTAAACATCTTTGATTGAGGAATTATAATATGCACACATAAGTGGTGATGGACCTATTATTAGTTTAAGTACGATTCAACATTGGTATCGAACGTGCATGGCATTTTAAATGTCTTTTATCATTTTGGATGTATAATGATTAAAAAGAATTAGTGCACTTAATTTGTCATTTAGATAAAATTATTGTGCTTTCTTAGTGAATCGTACATCATTTAATTGTTGGTAAAATGAATTAATTCCATTTTTGCTTGATGGACTCTAAAAATGGCTATCGCAAGTCAATTTCACCCTTGTAGTGTTAGGAGTTTGGTTTTGGTTTGATTTTGGAGTGTGTTTAGTCCTCGTACTTTTCTCCTCTCATTTTGATTCTTGTGTAAAGTTCCCTTGTAATCATTTCACTTTGATGGAACAAGCATTCATCAAGTGCGAGTGGTTGTGATTATGTGAGTTGGAGAGGCTCGTATCAATCATTTTTAGCCTTTTAGAACTTTTCAAGTATTCCTAACTATCCCTAGGATGTTTAAATTTGTATTGGAGTCCTTTCCCAACCTTTAAGAAAAATCCTACTAGAAAAGTGCAAAATTTTCACTTTCGAACACCTGAAAAGGACAACACTCAATGGGACTACAATGCCCAAATTGGACTAAAGCACCTAGGTGGGACTATAGCGAATAGGTTAGACACCTAAGGAAATGCATTGGTGTCCAAGTTTGGTGTTGGAGTCCACTCTTGGTGCTAAAGTCCTCTCTAGCTTTGTGGTCTTCTCCCATGTGGACATCTAAGGTTTGTCACATAGCGAGCACTTCACAGCCTTTTTTAGAGAAACTTTGTATACGAAAGTTGGTCCCCTTGGCCTCCTAAGTCTTCCCATATGTTCACTTTTTTGGTACGAGATACTAATTGGGATCTATTTCCACCTTTGTGTTAGGAAGCATGTTGGAGCCCCAAGGGACTTAGTCAATCTTCCACTAGCACCATCACACATGGTGCATAGGTGGTGATGTCTAGTGTGTGTCGTAACTTTTGAATGTGACACCTTGTTATTGTGTTGTGTGCAGTAAGCTTATTTTTTTATAAAGTCATCTGGAAACAAGGGTCTAGATCCATATACAAAATAGCCTAGAGGGTAGAGCAAAAGCCACACATAGGCCAAAAACAACGCACTACCAACAGACAAACAACAAGAATCAAAATAGAACTAAACAACCCCTTAACAAGAGCAAGCAAATCTAACTACCTTGATCCTAGGGCATAAAGAAGCCACAGATTTGGGTAGCCCTTTCTTACAACATTGAACCACAGTGTGCAGTAAGCTTATGTTGCCTCTTTAAAAAAAATGGTTTGTCTTTTGTTTTTTTTAAGCTAATGCCTTGGGTGAAAGCTTGAGCACTACAATGTGTCTCAAAACCATGAGAGTGCAAAGCCATTGACCCCCGAAATTAAATATTTCTCATAAATATTAAATAGTTGTCCTATGTCTCCCACACATAAAATATTTAGCTAATATCCAATATAACTTTACAAGTGGACATAGATAAATATTAATTTGGCTAAACACATCTCTAAAGATTCACTACAAATAAATATTTATTTTAGATAATTAAATGAATTCTTTCTTGTGCAAGGTGTAAAAAATGGCACCTTTTTCCAACAATCATCTCTATCCATATGTTTATGTGTCATATATATATATATATATATATATATATATATATATATATATATATATATATATATATATATATATATATATATATATATATATGCTTGTGTGCCTAGTGAAACTCCAAATTGTTGGCTTGACTATGTGATGGAAAAAGATTTGTATATGTCTTCAAATTTTGATTAGGAATATCCACATAAGGATTCCCCCCATCATTAGCACCTTTGTGTATTACTATTAGCAATCAAATCATATACCTTATGTTTAAAAGCCATGCAATTATGTGTATGGTGTCCATTACTCTATGATAATTATAAAATACATTTTCATTATATCCCATAGAGGGGCCTCTACATGGATTTAATGGGTGAATAGGAGGAAGAGTAATCATATTAGCATGAAGCAAACTTTGAAGATCACTATCCAAGGGCTCACTCAATTTTGTAAACTTTCTAGAATTTTGAATCTTAAAAAGTAATAGCATTAGAAGCATTAGCCACATGATTGATACTAATCTTATTCTCTTATCACTACCCTTTTGACAAAAAAACTTTGCTTTTGAGTCTTTGAAGGATAAGAAAGCAGGAAAAAGCATATGAGAAGAACCATGTTTCAATACATGGGAAGCAAACAACTTTAATTCCACCTTTTAACATGAGCACACAAATCCATAAACGAAGAATAATTGTGCAAATATATTATCCTTAATTGGCAACAAGAATCCCTAAACAACCCAATCACCAAGAAGGTGATGCCTCATCTTAGCATATAAAGACTAAAATCTAATCACATAATCATTAATCATCTAATTAGGTTTTTGTGCACATTCAACCAAATCTAAAACAATAGTCTTTATGTCCACATTCACATAGAAGTTATTAAGAAAAGCCTTGGCCAACTCAAAAAAGGAAAGACTGAACCTATAAGATATATAATAGAATCATTGTATAGCATAGTCTCCTAACATACTTATAAATAATTTGGCCAACAATTTATCTTCATGCACACAATCTAGACATGTAGCTTGAAAAGATTGCAAATGTGTACTTGGATCATCCTTTCCATTATACATCTCAAATTGTAGTGCCACAAAATCAATTGATAATGGATAAGTCACTATCTTAAAAGCAAGAAGGGTGTGTTGTGCCACAACATAATAATATGCACCATGTATACTAGGTATGGCATCAACCTTATGCTCTATTCTATCAAGTTTTTACAATAGTACATCAAGGGTGGCAATAGGAATGGTAGTGGTCAGAACTTGAGAAATAATGGCTAGGGTAAAAATGCGATGAGGGATGGGAGGCAAAGATATGGTACTAGAAGGGGGAATGGTAGTAATGCTATAAGAAAATGAATTAAGGCATGGCAATAGGATGAGACAAAGGGATAGCACTAGTATGATGAGCTGAAGGGATGACACTAATAGGATGATAAGTAGGTAGAGCACAAGTGGGGGAAGACCTAGTCATGGCACTAGAAGAGTAACATGAGAGACAATAGAGGTGGGATGAATGAAGGAACATGGTGTATCATACCGAGTGGGCTTATGGTGGAAAGTAGGAATAATAAGGTGCTCTATCTCACAAGTGGAGGGTGGAGGAACAATGCAAGAATTAGGTGGGTTGGTGAGTGTGTAGATGCACCATGCAAATAGCCTAAATAGATAACCCTAGAACCAATTATTTGTAGAATCTTTGAACCAAAAGGTGAATTATTAAATAAATTGTGAAGAGCCTTAACCAACTATGTAGGACAAGTAGCACTAGCAAGCTCTTGAGAAAGTAATTGTGTAGTGAGAGAAAGATCTTGTTTAACCATATGTACCTCATGATCAATATCACTACCTCATTATGATTCTTATCCATCAAACTAAGGAATTTCTTATCGGCTTGATAGAAAACAAAAATAGGATTGAGACAAATGCTTCTTCTCAAAAGGAAAGTTGGATGATGGTGAGACTATCATAAACTCAATACACAAATTCTATAAGGATAAATAATATGAAACAAGAGAAAGAGTGTGCGTATATGTGTGCGCGCGCGTGTGTGTGTGTATACATATATATCAAAAAAGTAGAAAGTTTCAAATCTGAAAAAATAAATCAAAAATAAAACCTTGAGGCCAAGATCTAAGGGTGTGTTGGATGGGATGAATGACCAATAAAATGTATATGAAAATAACACACCACATAAATAAACTAGGATATTGCAATAAATCACACAATAATAAGAAATAACCCTAGTTTAAAGAATTGGGATTGATAATGCTATAGAAATAAATTTTCAAATTTAAATAAATGAAACAAACGATACTTGGATCTAAGCTCAATAAAGATTCCCTACAATAGATTTTGATAATTGATTCACTAATTTATCAATGCTCTATAAATGATTAGATGAATGTCTCTATATCATTGAATTTATTGTCTATTGTTTTGGTTCACTTTCATGCCTCTCAAATAAATCTCCATGCTCGTGCATTTGAAACTTGCTCATGTATTTAAACCCAGAACACAAATCTAAGCTATGTTGAAATTGATTTCAAAAATTTAATCGCTTTGATGTTTGTGCCCTACATCTAAGAGGGTGGTGCCAATAGGATTTATTTATGAGTTTCTAGGCAAGGAAGGTTCTCCTTTGGTCAAACCCTAATATTGATTCAACAATTTGGTACAAATGATCGATGATAAACAAACATCCAA
Source organism: Cunninghamia lanceolata (assembly GCA_027924645.1). Lineage (NCBI taxonomy): Eukaryota > Viridiplantae > Streptophyta > Pinopsida > Cupressales > Cupressaceae > Cunninghamia > Cunninghamia lanceolata. The sequence continues at coordinate 20,150,216 of BSBN01000547.1, forward strand.
TGATGCCTATGACAATAGTGTAAGCTAATAATGCAAAATTGATGCTCATGATGCTATAAATGTATCTTGATTGATCATGCCCAAATGCATCCAATGGTCGAAGGATGGGTGCAAATGAATTAAAGGTTTATCTTTAAATACAACACCCCAACGCACATGTTGAAGAAAACTCTCTCAAGTCATCTCATAATATGGCTAATTAGAGGGAGTTGGCTTGGGCCCAATATTTAAATATGAATTAGCAAGACCATATTGACACTCGCAAAATTGACTTAGATCAATTTCACACCCACAAATTTGACATAGGATAATGAATGGATAAAGTACAGATCAAAACTTGTCCTTCAGAAAGGTGCAAATGGAATCAAGTAGGGCTCATGGTATTTGACACCTTTTACACTAAAATATGCCACTTATGCGTGCCTAGAATGCTAGTGTAAGCTAATAATGCAATATTGATGCTGAATGAGCTATAAATGTATCTTGATTGCTTATGCTTGAATGTATCTAATGGTCCTAGAATTGATGCAAATGAATTAAGGTTTGCCTTTACATACAACACCCCAACACAAAGTTTTAAAACACTCACTATCAAGTCCTCTCATAATTGCTAATTGGAGTAAGTTGGATTGGACCTAACATTTAAATTTGATTTTCCAAGTTCTATGACCATTTTCACGCCCACAGAATTGACTTTGATCAATTCTACACCTGCAAATTTGAGGAAGGATAATGAATGGGTAAGTATAGATCAAGACTTGTCCCGATGAAGGGTGCATACAAAATTACGTAGGGCTCATGGTATTTGCCAATTTTTACACTAAAATATGCCACTTATACACTATTCATTGCACTAAGGATAACCTGGTCAAAATGAATCCAAAGCATATTTCTATATGGTGCAATGAACTCTCAATGGTCTGAATCAAGTTTTGGACCTTGTTTTGCAATATATAGGAAACTGGTGAACTGATTTAAAAAATTGAATTGAAATTTAGCTCTGAGGCAAAAGATACTGATTCTTAAATGAGCAACCACGATTAAGAAAACCAAAGCAGTATGGAGGGTGAGACTGCTAGGCCTAGTTAGTTCCCTTTTTTCCATAGTGGCATTGTAATAGAAAATGAAATAGTAATGAAAGAGTTATTGCCTCACCAAGTTGTCCCTTTAGAACTATCTTTGGATAGCATTCCCAACTCAACTCAGACACATAGGCATGGTGTTGACATAGGCGTGCATATAAAACTAGTTTAGTAGATCTGCAACACCCCCTCATGGTTGTAAACAACATGATGCAAACATGCTTCAAATTTCCTATAGCAGTCAGCATGTGCCATTGTTTTTGTTTCGATAGAAGAATTCAAAATATCTGACTCTTTATTGCAAAAGAGCTGAGTTATTGGCACTCCAACTGCTTACAAAGCAAGGGAAACCTTAGCCCTTATCAATTCCTACTCCACCATTAAAATACAAAAAAGTCTCCAAATAAATAATTCACCAAGAGAAAGGACTGACAACCAACATCAAATACAAAATAAATGTATTAAGGTGCAACTTCATGCCCAACACCGGATATTCAACAAAGCATACTGTAATTGAAGTCAACATCCAGAAATAAGACAATAATAAAGGGGTTGGGGTTATATATTGTCATCAGGCTGCCTATTGGCAGACAAGTGCATGGATGGCACCAAGCAACCATGAACTAAACATGGGCAGCTTGCTGCACATGATGGGCAATAAATAAGCATTCATCTAACAAAGGATTGACAACAATCCTTACTACCATACAAAAATTCAAAGTGCAAACAGCGGTCATGCACAAAAATATTGTCGTGGGACTGTGAATGCAGTACACATTGTGCTTCTTCACATTCCTATCTCCATTATTTTTTAGAGTTATAGCCTAACTCTAATTCATATAATTGCCCGGTCATGTCCCCTCGCCTCATCAAATTAATATTATTATTATAACTAAATAATAGTGTTTTTCAATACTACATAAATACTAATAAAATAATAAATTATAAATATTAATAAAAAATAATGATATTAAAGATTAAATTTGAAAAAAAATTTGAGTGCCACCTTTGGGTCCCTTGGGACCAAAAAGGAAGAAGGTTTAAATCCTAGTTCCACGGGGATGCGTCCCCCCCAAAAAATCAGCCGTCCCCCCAGGGGGGACGTCCCAGGGACGGGGGGGTGCCGCCCCCCCGCCCCTCCGCCACCCCCCAAACGTCTCCCATCAGGGAGACTTCTTGACGTCCCCCAAAATTAATTTTTTAATCATTTTTTTTATCATCAAAAATAAAAACCTAACTTTATCATATGCATTTTTAACATTTCATTTCAAGTTTTGTGGCTTGTGCATATCGGATATCCTAGGACTCTTGAGTCTTTGTCGATGAGACTAGACAATGAGACATGTATGCAAAATGTGGAAGCATAGACAACTTACAAGGCACGTTGTGAAGTGTGAACTGTTTGACAAAATGCCTCAATCGGAATGTTTGAAAAAAATTAGAATGCATTTCAACTTTCAAGTGAGCTTAACACTTGTTTGCATAAAGCCTCTCAAGCAAAACATTTCAGAAAATTTGATATGTCAAGACTCAATTTCTATGCATCAGTTTAACCACAAAAGTGCCTCTACAACACAAACAGGCCAAAATCTTGTAAGAAACTTGTATGGGAGACATATTTCTCTGAGGCATTCTGTCAAATAGTTCACGTGCCTTGTCTATGCATCTATAGTTATACATCTTTTTATAACTAATTTTTCAAGTATTATATGTATTTCAGCGCATCACTCCCCCACCACCCCCCCGCCGCCGTCTGCCCGCCATCCCCCACCGTCCCCAAATTTAGGCCCCCCACCCCCCCGTCTTGGAAACGCGTCCCCCCCTGTCCCCCCGTCCCCATCCCCGAAACTCCGTAGAACTATGGTTTAAATACGAGCGCTGGAGCTCATTTGAATCATCTAATTTTGCATTTTATCTCTAATTTATTTCAGTATTTTACACCAAAGATGGAAACCTTGTTGCACACCTTAATGTTAGGACGAAACCCCTAATCCTTATAAAATAAAAATTTACCTTTTTACACAAATTCATTTTAAAGCATACCCTGCTGAATCTTCATGACATTCAAGTACTTGTTGGGCAATAAATCCTTTATTATGTCACTTGCCACAGTAAACTCCAAAATCGCACAGCAAGACATTAACACAACCAAGCATTTAACCAGTAATATTCTATGAGCCTCTTCATAGAATCCTCCTTGGTCAATTCGCCATTCACTATGGTAAAAAAAAATTTAACGTCTCTGTCAATTGCATGTCTCACTCTTCATATTCTGGAAAGGAATGTCACTTAATTCCATCCAATGGCAGATCTCCTACAACTGCATCTCTTCACACCATCAATCTGCTCTTCTCACAATTATACTCTCCTTCCCTGGTTTATAAATAGGGGCAGCAGAGAACAAGTTTGGATTTCATGTGTGGTGATATCTGGAAAATGATAGAAAAAGGAAATAAAAATGGCATTGAAGGCCACATTGTGAAGAGGAAGAGGCTGGAATGCAGGCAATTACGAACCAATTCTAGAATCTCATACCAATACTTGCTACACCCTCCTCATAGCAGTGTGCCATAAAAACTTTCAAACAAATACAACTGGTAGGTTTAAAAAATGTTTTTAACAAACTTTTCTAGCATCCTTTGTCCTCCTAATGAAGTTTGAATTCTTATAATGATAAGCTCCCTAATGGATGCGACTCCGTAAACGACAACTTCACCGATACTCAGCGCCTCCCTTGAGAGCTACAGCTGGCAACAAGTGAAATTTCACCATCTTCTTTCAATCACAGGCACACAGATACTATTCATGCTCTGAAACCATCTTGCAATGGTGAGCAAACAGATTTCTGTAAAATCTAAATCATGACTGCAAGTTTGCAACAATAAAAAATATAATAATAATTGATTCAGGATTTCATTATATACAATCTAGTTGGTTTTTACATTGACTCCAGTGGGCTTATAAAGCCACTAGTTTCCCGTACAAACTACGGAAACAACCAATGGGAATAACTTCCCAAAAACTAACGTTTATTTTATTTACTAATTATCATTTTTTTGTTTTTTTATTCATTAATAAAACTCCAACACCATACATGTATTTTCCTAAGAAAAACAGACCCATAGCCTTTCCTTCCAAGGACAAAGTCCTTAACCCGGCGGCAATATCCTGGTTCAGCGCATTCTTTTGCTGCTAGTTCTTGTGTCTTTGGTTCAATATAGTTGTCAGAACGTCGAAGTTTGGACAACAGTGCTCCAATGTCTGCACCATGCTTGTAAACAATAGCAGCTTCACCAGCTCTGTGGCCCGAGAATGATATATAACCATTTCCTGTCATTATGCTCCTCACTAGAACCATTCTGTCTGGGCTATGATTTTACAAGATCATCAACTAGCTTTGAGGACAACAAATTATTCTGAATGTTTGTATCCTCCACACCACGTAGACAATTTTTTTTACTGAAATGTTTCAATCAGAATTTCCATTCTCCTTTAATAGCATTGTATGATATAAATTCTGCCCCCAGCTTTTCAGTTCTTCTTTTCAGCCTTCTCTCAAATCTGTCCACTTCCACACCCTCTGTACAATGCTGACCTGTCTTCTTGTCAACAAATTTAAAATTTAACAAGGCTATGTCTGCTGGTTTGTTAAGGCTCTGTCCTGGATATGGATATTTACTTTGATCCACATATTCAACTTCCCACTTATTAAATTGAATAATACTCTCTAGATCAAGTTGCCTAACATCAGTTTCTCCAAAAAACTTAACAAATCCATAGCCTTTCCTCCAAGGACAAAGTCCTTAACACGGCGGCAATAACGTGTTTCAGCTTTTGCTGCTAGTTCTTGTATCTTTGGTTCAGTATAGTAGTCAGAATATCGAAGTTTGGGCATTAGTGCTTCACCATGCTCGTAAACAATATCAACTTCACTAGCTCTATGGCCAACAGAATGATATATAACCACTTCCTCTATCATTATGCTCCTCACTAGAACCATTCTGTTCGGAAGATGATTTTACAGGACCATCAACTAGCTTTGAGGATTGCAAATTGGTTTGAATGTTTGCATCCTCCATACCACCTGGACAATTTTTTTTACTGAAATGTTTCAATCGGAATTTCCATTCTCCTTTAATGGCATTGTATGACATAAATTCTGCCCCCAACATTTCAGTTCTTCTTTTCAGCCTTCTCAAATCTGTCCACTTCCACACCCTCTGTACAATGCTGACCTGTCTTCTTGTCAACACATTTAAAATTTAACAAGGCTATCTCTGCCGGTTTGTTGAGGCTTTGTCCTGGATATGGATATTTACTTTCATCCACATATTCGACTTCCCACTTATTAAATTGAATAATACTCTCTAGATCCAACCGCGTAACATCAGTTTCTCCAAAAAAACTCAACAAATACATAGCCTTTCCTTCCAAGGACAAACCTTAACACGACGGTAGTAACCTGGATCAACACGTTCTTTTGCTGCTAGTTCTTGTATCTTTGGTTCAGTATAGTAGTCAGAATGTCGAAGTTTAGGCAATAGTGCTTCACCATGCTCGTAAACAATATCAGCTTCACTAGCTCTATGGCCAGAGAATGATTTATAACCACTTCCTCTGCCATTATGCTCCTCACTAGAACCATTATGTCTGGAAAATGATTTTACAGGGCCATCAACTAGCTTCCAGGACAGCAAATTTTTCTGAATGTTTACATCCTCCACACCACCTGGACAATTTTTTTGACATCTCGAAAACAACCAATCCCAAAAGATTAAAACACTACCAAATAATAACAACAATCAAAATTCTTGCTAAATACCTTTGTCGCCCAATTGATAGTCCTCCCATCTTAGTTTCTTCTATCTCTACTCCTTGTATTTTGGCATAGAAAGGAGTTTTTTAGGAGTAGATTCAACTACTAAGCAATGAATACTGAGAGAAAACAATGAGAAATTATACAATGAGTTATAACAATGTCCAAAAGCCCTGAATTAGAAATGTAAATGAGCTAACATTTGGCACTACATTAATACAATATATAAGAATTGTAGATGCTATAGATCCAACTAATTAGATAAAAAGGAAAAAAACATTTACACAAGTGAATCATTCTAAGATCAATACATATATATTGAATTACAACAGAGAGGAGCACACAAAAACCATGCTTACCAAATGTTGAACTCGAGCATCAAAAGGAGATGCAGTACTTCCAAATGATGGGCTGCTCCCAAAAGCTGGAGTAGAGGCTGAGCCAAAAACAGAAGTTGATTGACCAAAATCAGGAATGCTATCAAATCCAAATGAGAGAGCACTAGAACTCATGCAAATTAGTCCCCAAGCTGCCCTAATTTTGCTCAAAAAACTAAAATGGGATTGGAAGAATCGAGATACATACCATTGGATCCACACATTGTTAAATATCCTGCGGACACATAAAGCAACTGCACACTCAAAATATCCAAGTGCCTCATCATATTGAAATCTCACATACCTGTTGCATGTGGCTGACCAAAAGCAGTTTTTTGTCTACATAAAACAACTGCACACTCAAATATCTAAGTGCCTCATCATATTGGAATCTCACATACCTGTTGCATGTGGCTGACCAATAGCAGATTCTGTCTACATAAACAACTGCACACTCAAAATATCTGAGTGCCTCATCATAGTGAAATCTCGCATACCTGTTGCATGTGGCTGACCAAAAGTTGTTTCTGTCTGCCTTTTTTGTCAGCCAAGACAATGTAGCTTCTTTGGTCAGGCAACACCGTCCTGCTGCCTGTGGCTGACCAAAAGCAATTTCTGACCAAAGAAGCTAGATTGTGTTGGCTGAGAAAAAAGACCACCTGCAGGTTGTTGACTTGCAAGATTCGATCCACCTGCATTATTCAAATCATTAGTTTAAGAGTGGCAAATTTTCTTAATTAGAAATTATGTGACCAAATTTCAATGCACGAACACAGATCCATGTATCCAAAAGGTATTTTAGTGCCCTAACATTCTTAAATTCAAAGACATACGGTTTCCACAAGGTTGGCGATTTAGCAGAAAATGACCAAAACAAAAGGCCACTAAATTTTCTTAAGAAGAGTTGCAATGAAAATCTCTTCAGACAAGTTATCGTATAACAAAAGGGTTCCATGCGACTTAGATCTCTTCAATCTCTATCATTGCATCCTAGTTTTTTGTATGGCTGCCCTCGTTATATTCTCTGTAAGATTGAACCCTCGTTTCACCTAAAAATTATAAATCAAAAACCGCATGATCTTAAAACCCTTTTATGTAAAGAATTAAGGGAATATTTATGCTTGTTAGAAAAATTTAAGGAAAGAGGCAATGTAAATAGTTTGCATTGAAATAAATTTTAGCATACATTTAAAAAGCCAGGCGTTTTAGTGGTTAATGATATTGCAGCAAACAAATTTCAGTTTTTGTGGTAGAAAAACAAAGAACTAATGCAAATACCTTTTTTTTTAAAAATGATTTCCTCCACGGTGCTCCCTCACCTCAAATCTTGCAATTGGATATGCTCGCCTGTCAGAACAACCGACGAGTTTAGAAAAATTTCCCGCGTGAATTTTTTGAAAAATTTCCCGCGTGAATTTTTTATGGCGTGAGACAACATTTCCAGCCATTTTGGCACAAAAGTTCAGGGAATACGTTGATAGGAACAACTGACCTTCAAAAAAATTTCTAACGTGAATTTTTTCACGGTATGAGACAATTCTGAGGACTATAATGCTCACATATAAAAGCCTATTGCTTAAATATGCACAAGTACGGCCTACAACCATCAAATTTAGCTCCATCCCTCATTTCCAGTATGGCGGAGAAGATCCCACGATAATTATGCCGAGAGGCATTTACAATGACATAAGGGTGGAGATGAGAGCATTGTAAATATATAGTAAAAAAAATAAATATAAAAAACAAAAAAGAAATTGGAAAAAATATAAAAATAAAAAACCAAAAAAGAAATTGAAGAAAATTAAAATTAAAATTTTAAAAAAATGGAAAAAAAAAAAATTGGAAACAATTGAAAAAAAGTGGAGAAAATACAAGAAGTATGGAAAACACAAATAGTAAGTACATAACCTCTAAAAGATATGTCTCGCATACTATAGATATATATTTTTAAATATATATATATATATATATATATATATATATATATATATATATATATATATATATATATATATATATATATTAATTATGTCAACAGGGTGGAGATGAGATCACTCATTTTTTCTCGCCAAAAAAGGAAAAAATAAAAAATAAAAACCAAAAAAAAATTGGAAATAGAGAAAATCACAAAAATTATGAAAAAAAAAAAATTTGGACAAAATAAAAGAAATGGAAAAAATCACAAAATCCATAGAAAATGCAAAAAGCACTGACAAAACCTTGAGAAAATATCTCTAGAGATATTGTAGATATATTTTTTTAAATATAAATATACTAGTTATTTTTCGAAGACATAAGAGGAAGTTTATGCATTTTAATAAAAGGGTCATAAATGATAAAACTATTCAGTTCTTTTACTTATCTAAAAAACAACAACCTGTTCCTTCATTACAATGAAGAAAAAACTGAACACGCCTTTCAAAAATGTAGGCAAAGTTTATCAAATATTGTAAATTGTCAGTTCTTTTCGATGCAAATAGGGAATGGCGACTTTTAAAGTGCCATTGGACGCGATTGTAAGATAAATCGTATTTTCCCAAAGCTTTTAAGGATTTTGAAAGAAATGCCTCCACCAGATGCCATGCCATGGTTGCAGGATATGTACAAAATGAGTTTGCTAAGGAGTCTTTAAAAACATTTAACCAAATGAAATTCGCAGGTTTAACCCCTGCCAACAATGCCAAAATGGAGTCTACAACTAGTATTGATGTGTGCATCGGTATGGTTGCTTTACGAAAATGCGAACAGATAGGGTAAGATGAATTTATTTAAACACTAAAAAGCTTCATAGCCTAAGCAAGGACTCAAATATATCCTTACCTCCACTCACATGCTTCGTACCACCCAACTCTCATTGAACTGAAAAACGAAAAAACCCTAAAATTAAGAAAATGAAACCCTTACTTATGTTTTAAAAGGAAAGGAAAATAAGAAGTAAACTATGGGTTTTGGAAGTAATACCACGGCCAGTGGTGACGGCATGCATTTCTGACTAATCCATAGCTGAGTGAGGAAGAGGATGGAGGGTTAAGATTAATATACCATTATGGACAATCCACAGCGAAACAAGGAAAAGAGAGAAAAAAGTTAATTCAAAATGAGTTTCTCCACTATATATACCGACTTTCACAGAGCTACAAATCTCTTCCATTTAAACTTGCATGTCATTCATAGGATTCCATGTGAACTTGGGCTAAAGCGCGGACATGGGCACTAGTTGAAAAGATAATGAGGTGGCAAATGAAAAGCTAAGGGCATGTTGAGTACAATGCATTGGTTAATAAGGACAATGAAAAGTTGGCAAAGTAGCACCATCATTTTGAATGAATGAATGTATTTTAATGACGTCCATGAGGCCAATCAACCTAAGGGACCAAGAGCCGCAATCCTAAGACACTTTCAAAATCTTCTCGATGTCGACTCTCCTACTATGCATCTTGACCAAGAAGCCGACCGTAATGTGGAGCTTTACTTCCTCAAATATCTCGCTAAAACTTCTCCCCTTAAGATTGTTCCCATAATGAATGTGGATCTTCATAGGCAGCACACTCAAAGATGAAGTGCCACTCCGTTTCAACCACTCTTTTGCTGTGGAAAGTGCATAACCTATCTTCCCAAATTTCCTTGGGGACCATCCATCTACCAGTTTCACATCTTAAATAATGAGAACTAGTCATTAACTGCACAATTAAAAGTCTTGCCTTGCCCTTAATAGCAGTATGCAAGTAATCTTTTTCCCCATGTTCCCACATGGGATTGAACTCTTTGTGAAGTGCCCTCTCTAAGTCAATAATCATCGTCTCCAAATGTGGATTGATTGTGGTATTTACTAGCACTTGTACCTCAAGCAATACGCCGATGGGAACAACCGATGAGTTTAGAAAATTTTCCAAGGTGAATTTTTTATGGTGTGAGACAATTCCAAGCACTATAACGCTTTTATCAGCTAATTATAATTTAAATATAATTGGTTACAATGGTAGATTGACTTATAAATAATTGGTCCCTTCACTCTTTAACTCTTTTGAACTCTGGTAGTGTCTTAAAAAATTGAAAGGGATTGTGGCTTCCTTTTGTTTATTATCTCCATGAATTTCAAGTTCAAGCAAAGCATTTGGAGATGATGCCACAAAAGTTAAAAAATAATGAAAATCTTCAAATTGTGCAAGTCAACAATTACATTGGAGAAAAGAGAAGATAGATGTTTTACAAAACTGTAGCATGAAATTTGGATGTTTTAAGCAAAGATGGTGTCACTTTCGCAAGTTTTCAAAATTTAAAAGGAAATTGACGAATGGCTGATGAGAGCTTTGGAGGTGGTTAGAATATTGAACAAAATCAGGTGATCGAACATTGGGAAAAAATGTTTCAATAGGTTGTTTCTCCTACAAATAGCCTATCGGCTAATTATTTAGCTTAACGCATCATTATTGTTCATTTTTTACAAGATATAAAGCAATAAAACCTTTATATTTTAAAAGAATTGGAAATGGAATCTTTTTATAGTCCATTTTATATGGTATCCCTGTTACAAGAGGCATATGGAACTACCTCGTACTTCCATTGGTATTCAAAGAGGCACTTAATTATGTTTCAATACAAGGCATACATATCCTACCCCTTTGTAATCTCTCTTTCAAGAGGACAAGTTTTTCACTGACAAGCCAACTCAAATTGTAATTATTGGTTTTCTTTCATTCACAAGATTTTTAGATTAAACTATTCATAAGCAAATTGACTTGGGTGGTTCAGTGCTTAGTAAAATGGAAAGGAAATTGGGATTCCATGTTATAAGGATACCATACCCAGTCCCAGGCAAACATATTATACAAGCATGTCTCTATTCTTTTATTGTTACTAGGAGTTTGCCATAATTTATTGTTAGAGCTCCATGTGAAAGTGAGAGCGAACTCAACACCAAATTACAGTAAATGGTGGAAATAAGATTTATTTGAGTCAAATTTTCTTTTCACCGACATGCATGTTATTTGAGTTGTTTATGATTGTTTTTTATATGCTTGATTACAAGGTTATATTCTTGTTTTTTAGGTCAGTATCTAACTTTGTTTATTTGGTGCATGAACAACTAGTCTCTCTATTATATTTGCCCACATGCTTTATTGTATTGGGTTAAAATTGGGTACACAAATTAGCCTTGATGCTTTTTCTCTACCAAATTTGTGTCTAGAAAGATTTGATCCTTGATTTTTTTTGTGAGTCAAACAATTTTCCTTAAATTTATTATGAGTAAACACTATCCCAACTATAATTGGGAACTAAGTCTTTACCAAATCTTCTTTGTACAAATTTAATATTTGGTAAACGTCATCAAAAACAACAAATCATTTTAAATCATCCTAGAGTTTTTTATGTTAGGGCTTTGACTTTTATTGGATTTTTTTGTTTATTAGCTTTGCTAGGGTTTTTGTATTGTTTTTTAGTTCTCATATTTTTAATGATTGCTTGTGGAGTGTGGTTAGAAATTTCTCCAAAAAAATCATATTATTATATAATACTAGTAATTGGATCCATAGGTGCAATGGGCATGCTGATAATCTTTCACAAGCAAGCAACACAAAAAACTTTGGCCTACTTAAAAGGTACCTACAAGGCAACTAATTTAATCTTATTTTTGGAGTTGTGTGTGAAGCTCTCTCCTTGGTCCCATTAACTTAAAAGGACCTAATGTGGGGCAACAAGGGTAAGTGGCATGAGCTTAGGGGTTTTGTCAGTTGCATGGCCAAACATGTGACCATGGTCTCCTAATGTAATCTCTTCAAGGTGCTAGTAGTGAAATGGCCACAAACACCTTGTTTAATGTCAAGACTGTTCAATGTTGACACCAGTCATTATCTAGACCCATAACTATACAAATGACTACATCAAAAAATCAAATGGTGAGTAATGTGAATGTATGAAATAAATAACGAAAGTAGGTCAACTATTTATTTTCTTACATTGAGAGTGATGAAAGGAGATAGCTAATGAGCATCTATTGAGAAATCCCCCAAGAGGAATTTGTAATTGACTTTCTTCTCATGAATGGAGGCCAACACATTTGTTGTGCATGGGAGTTTGGGATAACCCTATACTTTGATTGTGCAATTACAGGTTACTCTGCTTTCTAGATGAGATAAAGAGATTATAGAGGAGATTAAGGAGAATTTTTGTTTCAATTATTTTGGCAAGACATCAATTTATAGTCCTCAAGTTTAGAAGGCCAACCAAACACAAAATCTAAACATTCCCTTAGTGAGGAGCACCCAAATTAAAAGGTCTACCATGAGGTTTTTCTCTTTGATGTTGTATGATACTTAACAACCGAAAGTTACAAGCAACCTAACGCGCGACCCTACTCCTTCACAGGGTTGTCTATTTTGTTAAGGTTGTTGACCTCTTCTTTCTCTATAGGGGTTTGTGGGAGGTGGAGGAGAGGGTAAGCCCTCTCAAACCTATGTGTCTAAGTTTCTTTTGTGCTTTTTTGGTGTTGCTTGCATGACAAGCATTAGGGGTCCCGGGGACCCCCCAAACTTGACATTTAAAGATGCACTCACTAGGGATGAGCCTTCTTCGTCTGGACATGCTCATGCAATTGATTTTCTTTTGCATGCAATGGAGGAGTCCAAAATTGTTCAATCATCAGGGTTACGTCTAATATCTAACGATTGTTTGAAGAAATGCAAATATCGCCCAATTGTGGTGATCAATCTTGAGACCATAGTCAATGAAGTGTTGTATTTATCAGAGCATGCATTAATTTGCAACTTCATGGGTATCTGAATCACTATAGATTTTTTGGAATCATGGGTCAGGAAAAATTAGAACCCTGAAGGTGATATGGAGATCGTCTTAGCTGCTAATGTATATTTCTTAATGCTGTTCTCTTGGATGGTAGATCGCAATATGATTTTTTAAGGAGGCCCTTATTTTCACAATCAAATAAGGTTATTCATCAAACGCTAACATGTAAGGTTTGACCCAAATGAGAAGCTCCCGTCCAAAATACATGTTTGGGTTTGTCTCCCCATGCTTCCAATTAGAGTTTTGTCGACAAGACATTCTTCATGATATAGTGATGGTCATTGGGAAGCCCCTAGATCCTTCGCACCAAACACTCAACAAGAAGTTTGTCACTTTTGCTCGTCTTTGTGTTCAGATCAATTTGAATAATCAACTCCCAGACTTGGTGGAAATTAGATTGGGCAACTTGAATTGGGTCCAACAAATTGATTATGAAGCTCTTCCCTTTTGTTGCCATGCATGTCATGAATATGGCCATCTTCAGAGAAATTGCCTAAAATTGAGCCCTAAACCTCTTGAGCCCCCTTGTTCAATGCATGTAGCCAATCTCAAAGCAAAAGGCAATTCCCCTCTTTAGAATGATGTGCTTGATTTGAATGGATTCATTCTTATTAAATCTTGATCCAACGTGAAGACCACAAATCGTCAGAATAAAGTGACTTCCTGAGCAATTTCTAGCAACAGGTTTGATGTACTTGAAAGTTATGAGGATTTGGATTCAATGGAGCATGATGTCAATATGGATGGACAAGATATAGTTCTCTCTCATTCTAGTATGTCCAATGCTGTTGCCCCTGATCTAGTTTTAAAGATGTCAACGGATTTAGATGAAGTGGGTAGCTCTATAGGGTTAAAGGCTAGTCCTCATGAGGCTTTAGAGATACCTTTAGAAGAGGTTGTCACTGTTTTAGTACCAGAAATACAAATGGAGGTGATTGATGGCCATGTTGTGTCAACTCTTGGACAATCTTTGGGAGCAAAAGAGGATGGAAAATGGAGGGCCCCTTCACTATTAGGTTTACAACAAAAAATCCTCAAAAAGGAGACATTGAGAAGGTAGTAAAGGTAGGAAGGAAGAAGGATAGAGAGAAAGTGAAATTGGTAGGGGAATCATTGGTGGAATCAGGGTCATCAAGACACTTAATACTCACTTCTCTTTCCCCCCAAAATGATTGTGATATCTTGGAATTGGTTGGATGGGAGGATTGGTAGTTTGGTTTGTAGTGAACTTTTAAGTTGAGATGGTCTTGTAGATGGCCCCTCTGGATTCTTCTTTTATTGTATGTCTTGATGGTTTTTGTCATTTCGAAGTCCAGTGGATGAATTTGTAAATAATTTTCTTGGAATAAAGTTTAATTTTTGCCCCTTAAAAAAAGACTACCATGAAATAGATCTTGGCCATTGATTTTCCAAACAATACCATAAATGATAAAAAAACAAATAAATAAAATTGTTCACTTTCAATTTATTTTTTAAAACAATGTTATATTTATACTAATAAACTAAAAAAAACTTTTCAACTTGCATTTACTATTATTTTCCTTTATTATTGTCTTATTTTGACTAATTGAAAATAAATTGCTAATAATGTATATGTTCTCAACAATTTTTAACCATAAATATAGTAAAATGATTTTTATTAATTATCAAATCTAAATTTTGATTTCTTTACTATGAGACAGTGTACATGCACTCCAACTCTCTCTCATGCACTCTAAATTCCCTTGAATGAATATACACCTTATACATCTATGTTACATGAAATGATTTACACCTTACAAGCGCAACCAAATCAAATTTTGATATGATTGTAAAGAGATTTATTTTGATAGATAAATATCTATATCAAATTAGATTGTGATCAAAACAAAATATAAATAGATTTTGATCCCAAGTATGCAATGAGATTGAGTGAAAAAAACTTATAAAAGTTAAACAAAACATTTCAATCAACATCTAGATGTAGTTGAAATATATAATATAGCATAATTCAATTGTGATCCAAGTTTCATCAAATGTCTAAAAGAAATAAAACAAACAAAAAATGGACACAATTAAACTATAAACTGAGTCACATACCAAGTTAGTTTTGGAGAGATATTAGAAAGGAATAAAAGTAAAAAAAACTCTATGATCTCTATTCTTGTACAACTTTATTATGAAATCTAGCTTAAAAACAAATGGTAGTAAATGGAAAAGAGGCACTTGTGGGATCCAATGATTGAGTGGTCAACAAATCAGAGAAAATTAGTAGAACAATCTATTAAATGCTAATGATATGAAATCAAAAGTTGATGCTTAATATCAAAATTAGTCTATAAATATTTCAAATCATTTTCAAGTATAGCAAGTTAGATTTTGGGTTGAGATAAATTAATATCAATTACATTATACATATAGTGGTTAGGTAATACTAATATTTAGGACAAGGCATGACAAAGAGTAGTAATCACTAATACTGACCATAGGGATTACAAATGTGATACATGCAATTGTAGCTACTTTCACCCTTGCTTTCACTCCATCTGTATATAAATATCTATCAATATCCATATTCATCAAACAAAAAAGACTCACCCTAATTTTCTAAGAGTTGCCTAGTTTACAATGCCTTTAACACAAATTTAGCCTAATGGTATTTTGATTTTTTTTAAAGTGGAATTGTAGAAGAAAATTATGAGTGTTATGATCACCACGTGAGCATTCCTTTGTTATGATTTGAGTGGTAGAATTAGGCGTAGTGAGAGGAAAAGACATAGAATCCATGGACATGTCATGTCTCTTAATTGCCTACCAATCACGTGCATTAATTACAATACCCATAACTAAAAATGAGGTTACATCTAGCTTAATCCTCTATTATGTTCTACCAAATTTATAAATAACTTAAACATGCTCAGTTGCAGAGATAATGAAGAATCTAGGTATATGTTGAAGTTTGTAGGAGTATATTAGTTGTAGATGAGATTGAATATAAACCAGGGTCCACTGCGAAAAGCATCATGTCTTTCCAAACACGTGCCTCATTAATATTTAATTCTTTATATTTTCTCTTTCGAGCAAGCCCTTACATTTCTCTAATAGAAAGTCTAGAAGTCTATGTGACTCTTCAAAAAATTAAAGAGAAACTTTAGAACCAAAAGGAAGTTTTTCATATTCCATTGTAGCTTATAGAACTCCTTTTTTAAAACCATGCAAATTTGATCCTTGTATTTATTAAGATCATCAAGGAGGCTTATTTAATTGGCATGTAGATCAATATTGCACTCGTCTGTGAAGGTCAACAATTCTCATGCTTCATGACAATATTTCATAACTTTCCTTAGTTCATCTTGTAAAACTAAAAACATTTTTAAGATTAGTCTCTTTAATATGGGATACAATCTTTTTTTATAGGTAAATTGTGGTCAAGGGGACCATTCCCATTTATAAAAAGAAAACAACAAATATAATGGTGCATCAGACACATAAACAGGCATGAATTAAATAAACAAAAGGATCCTATAAAATAGAGGGATCTCAATGAACAAAAGATCTACACTTGAAACAACCTAGATTATGATAAGGTGTTGACACCCATTTTTGGAGTGAGACTGCAAGTGCATTTTGTTGTGGGCCTCCTCTCTTTTGGAGACACCCTTCTTCCCTTTTATGCACTACATGCCATTCTTTGACACCTCCACCTTCATTTAGATCCTCCAAGAGATGGGAAGGTTGAGATAAAATTAGAGTTGAGGTGCACTCATCCCCGAAGAATTGGGAACCGTTAATGGACTCTAAGGTTTTTGAAGTATGCATATCCTTAGGGCCCATGATAGCTTTCTAGAGTGGCTCCTAATGTGAGTCATTACTAATAGTTGGTGTGCCCTTGGTGTCCAAGGCTACATTTTGACAAGGTGGGTGACCTAGCTTTGAATATGAGGACTTCTTGACTTCCTGCTACTCTTTCTTGTTCCTTGTGGCTACTTTTAGAGACAATTCTTGCCTTCCATCAAGACTATCAACAATGTAATGTTGAGGGTTGACATATTTCCACCACGTGGCTTCACTACCAAATTTCTAGTGCCTTGGTTTGTTGGTGGCAAAGTCAAGACCTAATATCAAGTGCAAACATAATTATGTTAGCTATTCATACTTTTTTTGGGGGGAATTGGTGTAATACATAATTTTACTTGAATGTTCAAATTGTCTCCATTGATTCACCTCTTGATTTAGGATATGTTTCTAGATACACATTTTGTGTATTCATGTTAGTGTCATGTCAGTTAGCATTCAAGAAATGTTATAAAAAAATTTGTTAAGATTTTGTCTTAATAGGATATCTTTTTGACTTAACATATGGAGTAACAAGTGTAAATAATTGATTACTAAGCAGAATCTAAATATTTTCAGTAAAATGCCACCCAAAACTTAATTCATGTAAGACAATACCTAGTTAATTAGGTTGCTTAAAATAGTGTTGAATGTGTCAATGGTTTGCTATTTTCTAGTTGTTATTTGACTATGTGCACAAGAATAGGCACTGATCTAAGTGCTTTCTAACCACTTACTACATTTTATAAATGAAAATCTAATGAGAGTAAGTTATTTAAATTATTCTCCACATTGCACATAATGGTGTAGAAGGTTGTATTTTTCTTTGCACCTTTCATTTTCTACTTATGAACCTATGGGTCCATATTTTTGCATTTTGAAATCCTCTCATTATCTTGTTGGTGGTTGTTGGCAAGAAATGGGGAGGAACTAGTCCAGAGATCTGGTCCTTAGTCAGATCTCTAAAGTTAGTTTATACCCCGGGCATACAGTGAGAGAATCCTAAAGAAACAGTAAGAAACAATGACATGCAGTACACATAGATCACATATAAGCATTCATAATATACACATAAACATAGTAGAACCCTTATATCTCCATTATATATATGTATTCATCAGGTAATCATATACATCTGATAGGACTTAGTCTCTACCCTTTTACACACTCTTATATTTCCTTACACTCTCTTTTCACTCTCCTACATTTCCATGTACATATTATATCCTATCTATATTTTACATAGGGATGTGTCTTTTCCCAAAATGCCTCTTTGTATGTTAGCTCTATCCTTCACATACCACCTGCGGTGACCAGTGGTACAATCTAATGGTAGCCTTATCTTCCACCAACATCATTCTCCCTTTTAAAAATATATCTTGCCCTCAAGACAGGCTCTATTCGACTTGAAGGTAGGATGTTCTTATAAATTACTCTGATCTGAGCCAAAGTTGTGTCCCATTACTTCTTGGCTAATGTCAAAATTTGACTTTGCCCCTCTATCTGTATATGTGTGTCTTCTACATCACCCAGAGTAGTAGGGTTTTGTATGTTTTGTGTTGTTTTCTTTGCATCTGTTAGTATGCTAGCTAACAATGATAGTCTTGAGATTACATCCTCTCTCAACTACTTTATTTGTGTCTTAATTTGTTCCCTTTGCTCTCGCAGTTGTTGTAGTTGGCCATGTATTGTCTCAACTTGTGCCCTTATTGATTCATTGACATCCTTCATGGGATCATATGTTGTGGCTACTTGTGTTATGTGTGCCTCTAGTGCATCCATTTGATCCTTAATAGTTTTTGTGGTGGTGGGCCATTATAGACAAAACTGATATAATACCTTTGCTTCCTCCTTGCCCCGTTGGATACTTCTTATTTGTGTTTCCAGTTTAGTATGGGCCTTGGCATATTTATTTGATGCTTCTGCTAATCTTCTTTTATTCACTTATTCGGTTATTTATCCTTCTTCCTTGCTTTCTAAGTAGCTAGAATGTGCCTTGAAGCTCTACATTAATTGTTTCAGTTGATGTGTGAGAGGTAGGGTTGTGTCCCTTTGTGCCTCCGACATCTCATTTTGGATTACATTGACTACTTCCTATAGCAATTCACTACCTTCAATATGTTGTAAAATCTCTTCCCTCACCGTGGAGTGGAAGATATCACCAAGCTATAGCTTCTGGATAGGTGTTATCCTAGATAAGTTTACATGTGGTCCTACCAATGGTAACTATAGTATCTGAGTAGTTACTATAGGTTCTATTTGCTTTTGTTGTGCCAAAAACTCTTTAATGGATTGAATAGGTGATGTAGAGGAAGATGCATCATGATTCTTTGATCTCTATTCCTCTTCCTCTTGATGTGTATTATTTGTATTTTGCTGAGGAGAGCTTATTTGTTGATCCTCCTATTCTCCTTGTTGTGTATCTATGTTGTGGGGAGGGGATATCCTCTATTCTTCTTCTTCCTCTCTCTACTCTTCTTGTTGTGTATTATGTAGAGATGATATCTCTTGTTGTTCTGCATTTTTCTCACTCTCCTTATAGTATCATATATCTTCTTTTTAATCTCTTCAATTTATTTTTGTATTTTGTCCTTATCTTCATTTTCCATGTTCATTAGGGTGTCAACCCTCTGCTTTGTCCTCAATTCCTTAGCCTATAATTGAGCTAACTTATCTTTTTCCTTTGTGGATATAGAAATATCTACACCATCAATGGCTTGTTGTATCAGTTCTTCCTCTAACTGTAAGGCTTTCTCCCTCTTTTGTCTTAGGGATTCTATTAAACCCTCTGGTAACCCT
This sequence comes from Cunninghamia lanceolata, assembly GCA_027924645.1. Classification (NCBI taxonomy): domain Eukaryota; kingdom Viridiplantae; phylum Streptophyta; class Pinopsida; order Cupressales; family Cupressaceae; genus Cunninghamia; species Cunninghamia lanceolata. The sequence continues at coordinate 20,169,904 of BSBN01000547.1, forward strand.
TCTAAAATCTCATCCAATATTTTGTCTGCTCTCCTCATATATTTTATTATTGTTTTTTGTATTATTTCCTTGTTCTCTCCAGAGACTTCATCATATAATGCTGTTATTTCTTGTAACAAGCCATGGCATTCCATTGCATTTACTATTGCATCAATATTCAATGGCTCTTGTGGTGTTGATGGTTCTTCTGTAATTTCTGTTTGTTTTTTGTTTTTCTTCAATTTTGATAGTTCATCCCCTTCTTCTTCAATTTCTTCTATAGAAGTTTTAATTTTCTTCCTTTTAGCCTATTGTTTTTTTTAGGTGCTTTCTTCTTTTTTTCCACACTTAGTTATACTAAGGTTTCTGATGCCACCCTTCTTCCTGTTGAAATTGTTTGTGTTGAGGATTCAGGTCAAGGTGTCATTTGTGCATTGGTTGTTGCTGTTGTACTTCTCCCTATTCTCCTTAGATTTTGTGTGGAAGTAACCTCTTGTAGAGTTGAGGAAGTGGTTTGTAGAGCTTCCGCAGTGGCTTGTGATGTTGATATTGTGGGATGCGGTGTAGATGTGCTTGTTTGGGGTGGTATCCCCCATTGCTTATGTAGTTTATCTTTATTTTTCTTCAAGTTTTCTTTCGTATGTTTCTTATGTTGCTTGTTCATTACCTCTTGATATGTCCCAAAATCTCTTTATAGAGGTATCATTGGGATTACTTAACAAATTTTCTGCATAAGCATTTACTTTTGTTGCGGTGATCTCATATGGTGCCCTGGGAATCCAAAATGTTCTAAGCTCTAATGTTTCCATATATGTATTGTCTTTATCCACCATGAAAGTAATTGTGTTTGTATATTGTTTTACTACCTCATAGGGAATTCTCTCCCTAGCTTGCATCTCTGTTTGTAGGGATTTGAAGAAACCCCAATAAATGGCACTGAATGTCTTTGTATCCTTAAATTTTCTTATATGTTGTTTGATTTGTTTTACTACTATTAAAATGTGGTTGCGATACCTTACCCTTAAACTCTGGTAGCTCATTTAAAAAGTAAAATACTAAGAAAATGATTAGGGTTCCATACTAGAAGTTATAATTGGACTCCTTGGCTCTCTGCAAATTATCCAGCAATTGTTCTCTCATTACTTCACAGAGATCAAAATCTTTTCCTTTCTTCACCATCTGGTAGCCAATGTGGATTGTGGTAGCAGTGGTGGATCCTTCTCTATTTGCGTAGTAGATTTTGTATGCTATCCCCATTGTCCTGTACCTAACCATTGGGTCTATTATTTCTTTTATGCTTAGGCTACGACATTTGGTGTTACCCCCATGAGCTCTGCTAATTTTTCATTCTTAAAAATATTTCATTGCAGGCACCAATCCAGTTGAGCTAAGCCATGTTACTACCTGAATTGCATCCTTGGTAATACAGTAGGGTTTGTTGAATTATATGAATTCATCATGAATTGTGCTAAGGAAAATTATAACCCATTCATGTGTGTCATTAAAGTTGGGTAGTCTTTCCAAATATCTAGCTTCTTACTTACAATATTTTGATATTCTAGTAAATACCTTGTATCATCCAGCAATTTGTCCTTCAATTCTTTGAACTTCATGTGATCTATTTTGGATATTGTAGAATGAATGTACTTCCTCACATCTTCTGTATATACTATTGTTATGGAGTAAAAAGTAACCCTATGTGTTTTTACCTCCTAGTTCAGCTCCTAGGTCCCCTTATTTAAATTATGCAAGTTTAATACTTCTCCCAAAGCAATTTCCCCCAAAATCCATGTCAAATGGGACTTAGGGGCCAATTCTAAATGCTTAACCAAGACCTAAAGTGGTCTTGGGACTTGGGTACCCATGCCCAAGTCTGGCTTGATTTTTTGAGGTTAAAACAATTGCATGTTAGATTGGGCCCTGTCAAAAGTTTTCCCTCTATCAGCCTATTCAATTTAAATTACGAATGCTAGCAGGAATGCATATTTAAGTGAGTTTATGATTTCATTTTACACCTAGATGGAAAATGCAAACTTGTGACATTGAGCTAAGGGGTTTCAAGGCTTTCATTATGTTGCAGAGAAAAATTGTGTTGTTATTGTGTTTGTTTGTTGTAGATTTGGCTTCATTAATCCATCTCCTCATGATTTGAAGGATCTTCATCTTCGTGAGGGCTTCACCTCTAAGGTGACATCTATTTGTGTTTCAATCATTCTATTTCATGATTGGATTTGGCCTCTACCCTCCTTGGGTACACAATCTATCTAACAACAGTGTTGGAAGACTTGAATGTCATTCCAAGGCTTGACCAAGGCAAGCTCCTAAATACCACAACCCCCAAACCCCTCTCTTTGTGATTGCAGGTTACAGGTGTGGGATTTGGAAAAGTGTAGGTACAAAGAAGCAATTCAAAGGATAAAGATTCAAGATCTAAAAAAAAGTCACTAATATTCACACCTACTGGACTAGGGTGCTCACCCCATAGTCCTCCCGACAAGATTTTCCCCAAACTCAGGAACATGTTAGAGTCCAACACTGCTCACTACTTTGGATCTATAGAAAAATTGCCCTATCAAACTTGGGCACCTACCCCGTAGTCTGCAAAGTCTTCAATTCTGGAAATCCAAATCCTGGTATGTTTCTAATCCTTCCCGAGTGTCTTCCTATCTAATTTTCTATAGCATTTTGTCTGTTTGTATATGATTTCATTATAATTAGGGACATTTGAGGCTTATTCAATCTAGGGTTTGACAAATCTCTCAATCTAATCCATATTTCCATATCATTCCTGAGTAGACAAACCTGTAGCTGAGTCCTCATCCATCTTCTAGTGACTTGGCTTGATTTTGTCATCAAATGTTATTGTGAAAGGAGGGTTTGATTTGATACTCTTTAACACTATCTACCATCTTCCCACCTTTTCATACATAATATTTTGGTGAACCTATGTTTTTACTGAACTTGCATCTTGCTAAGTGTTGTAATTAGTCATTGCATTCATTCATATCATATTAATCATCTTGGATTGAAAAGTCTAGCATACATTTGAAAAATTTGAAAAAAATAAGCATTCTAGGCTTGCATTAAGGCATAGTTTTACAAAATTTGTGTTGCATATCATAAAAGATTTAATTTTCTGATATTTGTGTCAGATCTAATCCTTATTATAGTACTTAATCATTTCTTCATATCAAACCTTGCATTTAAAAGCTTCATTTGCTAGGGTTTTGCTAAAAAAGTTGCATTTTTATATAGCTTAGTCCTTGCAAAAACTAGGGTTTGTAGTCAAAATTTCATTTTCAGATTTTGCTACTCCTTTTTAACATTCATTCAAATCTGATTTTTAAGTGTAGTGTTGGATCATATTGCATACTTTTGCATCCTATCTTTGAAACTTTCATCCTTTGTAATTACACATTGTGTATTTCAACATTAAGAGTTATATACACTTTCTTCAAACTTCTTCAAGCAAACTTTTAAATCATTCATCCTGCCTTGTTGTGTAGCACTATTTCCATCATACTTATTTGGTTTGTTGTGAAATTTGTGTATTTTCCCCTTAAAAACTCGATTTCCTCAATCTATTCATCATGGATGCATCTTGTTATTCATCCTTGGAAGCTTTGTTTGCATACACCATAGATGTTGATAATTTCTAAAAATTCACTAATAAGTATCCTCACACCCTATGACAAATAGCATACATATATGATATTGACATTTACATGAGTTCCACATATGAAATTCTATGTTAGATATCTTATTTTTAAAGCTTCACAACTCTCATGGGTATATACCCTTTGATCTTGGAAAATCTCACTAATTTCATCTCCATGAAAGACCATGAAGAAGGTAATGATGAAGACATTCCCCCTTCTCTTCCTACATTTCATGATGATATAATGGACATAATCTCTAAGACATATGAGGTTGACATCACCTTGTGTGACTCATCTAATGATTTGGAGCCTTCTCCTAACACAAACTCACCTTGTGAGGATATTTTGGCGCAAGAAGAAGAAATCATTAAAACATTCCTTAACACTATTATGTCGTCTCTTCTTACCAATTCTCTCCCTGACCAAGATGAAGCATTGGATGACGAAGACTATCTTTATGAACAACTCTTTCAACCTATTGATACCAGAAATTCACCTACTGATCTTAGAACTCTTCTTGACTACATCTTAAATAAAGAAACATATCACCTACCCTTACTCGAACACTTTCATACCTTGGAAACCTCTATTCCTAAGGACCAAGGTACTCCAACACCACCTAAACTGGTTGAAATGGGTATTTTCCTGGCTCCTTCATCAGCCACTCGACTGAAATGGGAATATATGAGGCTCCTTCTCTACCATCCTTGCATATTGCAAGAGAAAACCTTTAAGACAATGTGGATAACATAATTCAATGAGAAGGAAGAACAAGGGACAAAACCTTAACAATAAATGTAAACATCAAAATCAATGATAACATGTAAGTATTTCTAACCCTTTTTAGCCATCTTTATCGTAGAATACTTTTGCTCACTTATGGGGCCTTCTCTTATGTGTTGTGTTCCCCCCGTGTTGTGTTATATGTTGTTTAGGTCTCTTTGGATGACCCTTGATACTCTTGTAAGGTCAAAGATACAAGGGGACTGCCTCTGTCATGACCATTCTTCTATTTGTTTCTACATTTTTCTACTCTTCTCCCCTCTATTTTATTGTTGTGTGTTGTGCCTTGGGGGCATCCTCCTACATGGTGTCCCGAAGGCACTTGGTTCTCCTCTCTCATTTTTATTGTTTACATTCTTTAGTGATTCTACCTAGTTGATGGATGACAAAGCAAACAAATATTGATAAGGATTGTGTGTCACTTCATCGAGAAAGCAAAAATGGACCTAGTCCTTATATGAAGATGGGGTCAAGATATATATATCTGACACTTGACTAGTAAAATCACTCCATGTGATGTATCATGTTGTGCTATCTCTTGTAACAAACATTTTACAATACTCTCAATTTGCTTCGTGCACTTTGGATGGTTTTGTATCTCACCTTGTTGTTACACTCAGTTCTGAGATACCTACAGTACAACCCAATGACTATACTCAGTTCTGAACCCGTAAGTGTAGCCTTGGTCTTTGATGGGATCTATTATATGATTTATGTGTAGCTTCTATAAATTGATTTGGTTGTTACCTTAGAGTAAGATTTTATAACCAAAGCTTATATCTTGTTGATTATCTTAGCAAACTTAATATCAATGTGTTTGTGGGAACGTTCTCTTATAGCTGTAAGAGCTGTCATGTGTGACGGATCCTATGATAGTTGTAAGGTGCATATGAGCATTTGCCATAGCCTATCTTTGGATGGAGCATTCCAAATTGGGAATTCAAACCTGCATGTTATGACGGTTGTAAGAGAGGTGTATGCATGTTGGACAAGTTTCCTTGGGTGTGGGAAATGGGCCATGAGGCCAAGTTGGATGCCCACCTCTAGAAGCTTCTCATTTATGCCTTGTAACTCTATATATTCAAGTGCTTAGAGTAGTATGTGTATGGTTCATTTGCAAGTATCATTATGCTATTAGAATTACTCTAGATTTGACATCTTGACAACTCCTGGAAGAACTTGCATTGCAAGTGTGTTGTAATCCTTTACAGATTTGATAATACATTGTGTAGGTTTTAGAGTGTGGTGTTTTTCACCTGAAAGGCTTTTCCCCACATATATCTTGTGTCATTACATTTATACCTGCTTGTGAATGTGTGTTAGTCTCTCTGTTAATGTGTATCATAACTGTATCAGGAAAGATCTAAAGAAAATTTGCATAACTATCCCTCATTAGATTGGTGTAGGAAGTTATTTCTGCTTACCTTGTTTCCTTTCAAATATGTCATATATGACACCACTTACAACTATAAGAGAATCTATCATAACTGACTATAAATAAATGATTCTCTTACAACTTGTCATAGTCAAACTTGGGCGCCTACCTTCTCCATGCAAAGATGCTTCTTGACACTTGTCACACATGTCATAAAATCTCTATTTCTAGCTCTTACATGTCATAGAATCTATCATATGTCATAACCTCTTACACAAACCACAAGATGCCGACACATGGCAAATTAATGCCACCTCAAAATCAGATGCCTATATTTTCAAATGTTGACTTGACTATCCAAGTCACCTTCCAAGTGGGATGACATGTCAACATGCTAGCTCACAGTAAGTGACAAAACTAGATGACCAATATTAAATATAATATAGGCAATTAAATAAATATACAATCAAATAATAAATGCTAGGAAATTGCAAAGGTTGAGACACCTTAATTCCCAATAGTTTAGATCCTCTGGGAGATGGGAAGGCTAAGATAAAATTAGAGTTGAGGCACACTCATCCCTGAAGAATTGTGAACTGTTAACAAAGACCAATTGCCACTACACCAAAATCCTAAGCTGTTAGTGAGGGCACAACTGAAGAGGTTAAGGGGGTACCAACAGAGGGTTGAGGGTCCCATCATGACAACAATTTATTCCCCAAGTTGAGAGGTTCTTTACTGGAGACAATCAACCACGAGGCGAGAAAGCCTACTGAGGGCGGGAGTTGAACCCTCCCTAGTAGAGTCACCATTTTTGTTAACACAGACTGACTGCTACTACACCAAAATCCTAAGATGTCAATAAGGGAGCCACTGGAGAGGTTAAGGGGGTACCAACGAAGGGTTGAGGGTCCCAACATGACAACAGGAACCATTAATGGTCTCTAAGGTTTTTGGAGTATGCATAGACTTAGGGCCTATGATAGCTTTTTAGAATGGCTCCTGATGTGAGTCATTACTAATAGTTGGTGTGCCCTTGGTGTCCAAGGTTGCATTTTGACATGGTTCATGACCTAGCTTTGAATCTGAGGACTTCTTGACTTCATGCTACTCTTTCTTGTTCCATGTGGCTACTTTTAGAGAGAGTTCTTGCCTTACATCAAGACTATCAACAATGTAATGTTGAGGGGCAACATCTTTCCACCATGTGGCTTCACTAATAAAAATGCTAGTGCCTTGGTTTGTTGGTGACAAATTCAAGACCTAATATCAAGTTCTTGCAACATAATTGTGTTAGCTATTCATACTTTTTTGGGGGAATTTGGTGTAAGACATAATTTTACTTGAATGTTCAAATTGTCTCCATTGCTTCACCTCTTGATTTAGGGCATGTTTATAGATACACATTTGTTGTATTCATGTTAGTGTCATGTTAGTTTGCATTCAAGAAATGTTATAAAAAATTTGTTAAGAGTTTGTCTTAATAGGAAATATTTTTGACTTAACATATGGAGTAACAAGTGTAAACAAAGGATTACTAAGTAGATTCTAAATCTTGTCAGTAAAATGTCACCCAAAACTTAAGTCATGTAAGACAAGACCTAGTTAATTAGTTTCCTCAAAATATTGTTAAATGTGTGAATGGTTTACTTCTAGTTGATATTTGACTATGTACACAAGAATAGGCACCGATCTAAGTGTTTTCTAACCACTTATAAGTTATTTAAATTATTCTCCACATTGCACATAATGGTGTAGAAGGTTTTATTTTTCTTTGCATCTTTCATTTTCTATTCATGAACCTATGGATCCATATTTTTGCATTTTGAAATCCCCTTATTATCTTGTTGGTGGCTAACTCAAGATAGACTAGTGACATTTAAATTGGGTTTGTAATTGTGCCTAAAAGGCTGAGCTTAATTGGTAGATAGTTTCAGAAGAATTGATGATAAATTGACTAAACATTAGTGATGCATATCTTTTTGAAGAAGTTTTGTTCATCGAATGTTGTTTGTGGGATCTAAAAGGAAATAATCCTTTGATCTTGGCAAGACTCAAAGAAGGAGAGATTATCCATCTTTCATAAGTTGTCCATATTTTTATTCTATTTTATCATAGAAGCTTGTATTTTCTACCTTTATACTTGACATACCCTAGAGGTTATTTTACATGAAACTTCTTATAATGGATTAAAGGTATAGGAAAAAAAACCCAATAGATGGGTCCTCTAATGATGCCCTACTTGTAAGGGGTAGGTCTAAGGATAGAAGGGGTAAGAAGGGTAATTGAGATAAGAAATCAAAGAAGAAGTTCAAGTCTAAGTCTCTTGCAAAACCTAAGGTAAAGTGTTGGAATTGTGGCAAGAGAGGTCACATAAGGAAGGTAATCTATCCTAGCATCCAAAACATCAACCATCAAACCATAGATACCCTTCTTCACCTCCTTTGTATTTCTTGCAATTTATTTCCATAATCTATTCAAATATATTAAATATAATTTCCTTTTTACAAAAACCTAGATATAGTGTCTAATTAAATTAATTGAACTTGTTAGTTTAATCAGTACACATTAGAAAGATTAAATTAACTTTCACCTTTAACAATAAGGTAGCCAATAATTTATCTTTCAAATAATCAACTAGTTTTAAATGTGCCAGATCTAAAACTAGGTCCTCAGTACTTTGTCTTTGTGTTTGGCTTCTACACTAATTGGCTTGTTGGTGGAGCTCAATGGAAAATACCTCCTTTTGATTCATTTTTAACCATCTCACTTAAGAAAATTTGATTCAGACGGGTCTCCTGTAGTCTTTAAAGTCACATGCATTGGTGGAAAATCAAGCTAAGAGTTCAATTCGTGCCAGAGAGAAGAAAACCTAATCTTATTTGACCTAAGGAGATTCTCCAAAGAAGGATAATCTCACCTATGTTTGTTGCATAAAGATTGTTCTTGATGAACACCAATGTCATTAGAAGTAGATTGATGAGCTAAAACATCTTCACTAGAAGCATCATATCAATCTTCTTGATATTTTGTATAGAGTTTATCAACTTCTTCAAAACTAGCTAAGGGGAAAGGGAAAGCACTTGTTGTTGTAGTAGCATCTTCCAAAATATGGACACTTAACTCTGGTTCTTTGCACCACATGAGTTCTAACAAAGGATATTTCTCAACTCTAGAGACTTGTTCATTACCTCACATTCTCATGAGTGACGATACAATAGTGCAAGTTATTGGGTGATGGATCATTCAATGATGCCCTTTGCTTACTTGATTTGTTCATTAATCTTCCTTCCATATACAAAACACTCACATTAGGAACAACAAAAAGGTTGAGTTCACTCATTATTCAATTGAGATATGTGAGCTTAAGGATGATGCTTTGATTATAGTTGGGAAGGTGGATAATCAATCTCACTTGTACTCTTTCTCCCACTTTATACCTAATTCTTAATTAACAACATTACTTGCTCTAACATGGTGAGTAAACTATGGCACGATTGGTTTAGCCATCTCAACTACTATTATCTTCAACAAATAAATTAATAGGATATGGTCACAAGAATTCCACACGTTAGATTTTTAGATAGGGTGTGCCTTGGTCGTGCCATGGGAAAGCATCCTAAGGATAAAGTTGGAAAAGGTACATTTTTCCAAGCTTCCCAAGTCCTTGAGTTGGTTCATAGTGTGCTAGTAGGTCCCCTTCCATCCTTGTATTTTAGCAAGACTTGCTATGTACTCACTTTTATTAATGATATTTCTATTTTCACTTGGGTTAAATTTATTTTTCAAAAAGGTGAAGTCTTTGATCATTTTAAAAAGACTTCAAAGCTCTTGTTGAAAAATAATTTAGAAGTTCTATCAATATTCTTTGCATGAATAATGGTTGAGAATATGTAAACCATATATTTGAGTAGTTTTTCTCTCTTCAAGGGATTGATCTTCAACATTTTGGTCCATACACTCCATACTAAAATGGTGTTACAACAAAGCATAAGAATTAATCTGTAAAGGAGATAGCTAGTTGCATGATTGATGCTTGATCTATCACTCTATAGTTTTGAGCTAAGGCCATCAATTGTGTTACATACATTCAAATCCAGATTCATCACAAAGCCTCAAAAGGTGTCACTCCTTTCAAAGCTTGGAATGCTAGAAAACTAGTAGTATGACATTTTAGAGGGCACATATTCCTATAAAGAAACACAAGGTCTTGGAATCTCAAATTTAACTTTGCCTCTTTGTTGGATATCCTAATGGTGTTAATGGATATTGACTATTGGATGTTGAGAATGAGGAGCTCATCATTGTGAGTGGTGTATAGTTTGAAGAAAGTTCTCCAAGATAATCTTCCAACACTTCTCCATCTTCTTTCATAGTGGATTAAATGATGATAGTGATTCAAATGATGATTCTCTAGCTTCACTAAATCACAAAGTTACTCTTGAGGATTCACCTCCTTCATCTTTGAGTCATCATTCTAAAGTTGAGGAATCTCCTCCACCAACTCCTTCTTCAATTCATTTTTGGGCTTATCAAACACTTTATGTTGTAGGAACTTTAGAACTATGGATCCTATCAACACTTGACATACACGATCACATTATTAAGATCTTCCACACATGTCTGTATTGCCTCTACTTCTGATTCACAATCCTTTCAAGAAGCATCGGGTATTACTAAGTGACACTCATCAATGGGCGAAGAGCATAATTCCTTAATGACAAATCACACATGGGACCTTGTCCCCCTTCCAAAGAGAAGGAAACTTGTTCGATGCAAGTGGATCTATCAAACCAAACATGTTGCAGATATAATTGTTGATAAGTTTAAAATTCCACTTATGGCCGATGGTTTCTCACAATTAGTTAGTATTGATTATGCAAATACTTTTGTCCCTGCTACTAAGATGAATTCCATTTTATTAACCTTTTCTATTGTTGCTTCTCAAGGCTTGTTAGTGCATCAAATGGATGTGAATAACTTGTCTCTCTTCATGGGGATCTTCAAGAGGATATATACATGGAGTAGCCACAAGGTTTCATTGAGGTTCTTCCTTGGTTTACAGGTTATAGAAGTCTCTCTATGGCCTCAAACAAGCCCCTCAGTTGGTATGCCAAGATGGACTCCTTTCTTCTCTCGACCAAATTCTCAAGATGTCACTCAAGTCCAAATGTTTACATATTGAAACAAGATGATTCTCTAATGTTTCTAGTTCTTTATGTTGATGATCTCATCATTACACATAGTACTAAATCCATCATTGCTAGTCATTTTTTCTCTACAAGACATGTTTACCATGATAGAATTAGGTTTGTTGCATTAATTTCTTGGGATTGAGACCGCACAATCTTCTTTTGAGATGAGTCTTACATAACCTAAGTATTCCCTTGATCTTGTTGTGGGTTTTCACATTGCTAAGTGTAAGCTTGCATTGACTCCCTTTCTATCTAGATTCAATCTTGAGTCTAACTATTCCACTCCATTGGTTGATGCCACAATGTAAATTATTAGCTTATCACTAGTCTCATCTACTTGAATAACATTCACTTGGATATCTCATATGTGGTTGGCATGGTTTCTTGCTTTATGCATGAGGCTCATGAGCTTCATTAGAAAGTTTTGCAACACATTCTTCATTATGTTCAAGGCACACATAGGTTTGGGATTCATTATATTGTAGCTATAAATTTAGACTTGGTTGGATACATAAATTTAGATTGGCCAGATGATCTTAAAGATTACAAGTCTACTTTTGGCTACAAATTTCATCTTGGTTCTAGTCTCACTTGTTGGAAGATTAAGACGCAACATGCTATTGCTTTTTCTTCTACTAAGGTTGAGTATTGATGGGTAGGCAATGCCACCACTAAGTCTATTTGAATTCAGAAGATTCTTACTGAGTTTGACATTCCTTTTCAAAATCCATCATCCATTTTATGTAACAACTAGACTCTACCATCAAGATCTTAAAGAATTCGGTCCATCATCAATAGAGCAAAGACATCAAGATCTATATGTACTATATCAAGGAACTCATTCATGAGTAGGTGATTAACTTGTAGTATTATTCTAATTTAGAGCAAATCATATACATGTTCACCAAACCTTTAAAAGCAATCAAGTTTCATCATCTACAAGCTTTGTTGGGGAGTATGAGGATATTCCATCATTAAGCAAGGGCATCGAGCCCTTCTCTCTTCTCTCTCATTGGGGAGTTGGGGGCATGAGGGGAGTTTTCTCTTTCTCTTCATTTTGTGGGGGGGGGTGAGAAAATTTGGTACTTCTCTTATTTTAGGGGAGGGATCATTTTGTACATGGGTACAAAACATGACTTAGACAAATTTTTATGACCCATCTCTACCTTCTTAAGTTTCACTTATGGCCTAGGTGTTAGTGTAATATTCGTACTTTACCTTGCATAATACTTTATCTTAAGTGTAGTATTGCACCTATTCAGTATGTTTACTTAGGATATTAGAAATATTTATTTTCCTTCACCTATGTAACTAATAATGATATGTGTCACCCTTAATTTGAGGTTATTAAGTGCCATCACTTCCTCATCAATTCTTAATTGATAGAAGTCAAGTGCCACCTTGTCTTAGTTAGACTAAGTTAACTCAACTCCTAATTAGGAGTCATTAATATTTGATTAATGACCTCTTAGACATGTTACCTTCTTGACTCATGTATCCAAGAGGTCTATATATTTGTACTCCATCTATTGTTTCACATTTTTTTCATTCTCTATATTAGATCATCATTGTATAGTGTTTGAGATATTTGCTATTGTAACTTGCTTTTGGCATCTACATTGAGGCTTGTATTGATTTACAATATGTACAAATCCTACAATATTCAATGATATTTGATTCCCTTTCTACACTTGTTAGAATGATTGATGTCAACTGAGAGATCATGCATATTTAGTGATATTCTTTGATTGATTTATGATGTACTTTGATGAAGTTTTAATATACGTAAATGAATGTCAATTTATACAAGGACGTGACAATAATTCATGAGAACATGTACAAATTTAGATTGGGACCAAAGTGTAAAAGGGGGCTAATCTTTTGGAATTTGAATTTAGGTAGGTCAAATCTATGCTTGCCATGGAGACCTAACACATGCAAATTAAACCCAAGACAAAAAAAAACAATAAACCTGATGCTAGACAACAGATTCTAGGGATGTGTACACAAGTAGTCAAATAAATTGAGGCAGATAAGCTAAATGTGTGGAAATGCATAAACAAATGACTAAGATAAAACAATAAGCATGGAATGGCATATAGATGGAAGTAGATAAAAAAACCTAAGTTTGCATGAAATGTGCCAATAGTCAATCATATACAAGCAACAAGACATCTCAAAATAAATAGAAAAAAATAATAGAATACATTTTTCACCATTACAATAATTTATATGATAAAATGATCTTTATAATAATTTTATAATCTTCAATTTAAATCATACTTCCATTAATAACATTCAAACAATTTACAACAACATTTATATTAAACTTTTATAACAAATTTAATAGCGTCAAAGTATTTCCTTGTCAAAGGGCCCTTGGTCTATTGGTGAAGTTGAAAGGTTCATACCCTAAGGGATGATGTTAGGATCGTGCCCTAGATGAGTTTGGCACAATGGATATCCCTCAGTTCTTGGCTCTTAGTGGAAGAGGGACTAATTTGGCGGAATGGATACCCCTCAATCCTTGGCTTTCAGTGGAAGAGGTTCAACCTAAGGTTCGTGCTCTCGAATCGTAACAAAACGAATTTCTTGATGACCTCCATCATAAAATAAAATATTTTCCTTAAATATTACATTTATTATCATAATTTTCCTTAATAAATGTGGCAATGTAAAAACTAGAGAAAGGTATTACGGCAACACAAATAATTACACGCGGATACAAACGCAGAACACACAGATCAAAGAGTATTTGTGCTAGAATTTGAGATTGCCTTGATATTCGATTAGAATGGTTTATGTTCTCGTACGACGCGATTCTTGTAACCTGATTGTCTGCCATCATCTCTTGCGAATACTGAAAACTCTGCATTTTTATGGCAGGAGAAATTTTTTCTTGGTCCATCACGGTGAGCATGAATTGCAGCAATAGTTTTTAAGAGGACTGTGGAGTTTTGAGAATACTGAAAATGTTATCATCCTTCTGCAAATGTTTTTTTTTTTTGAAATCTGGCACTCACCGACAGATTACCTTCGAACGTTTTCATTATTTCGAAACTCACTTTCGAAAGGGCTTTACCACTGGCAATGTCATTGTGGTAGACGTAGACTGATAAACACTGCACATTTTCCATACAACGACCACAATTATAAAATGCCATTGCCATCCCCTACTCATCCCAATCATTATGTTTACTACACACAACCCTCCTGAAGACTACTCTACAAATCCTCAATTATTGCAGACCTGTATTCTCAAGAATGCGCTTTCACATGGGAAAAAAGTCCACTCTTTCATCGCTCACAGGCGATTTGCATTTGCTACACGCACTTTTCATAATAAGCTTATTTACATGTATGTCAAGTGCGGAAGTTTGGTAGACGCCCGTAAAGTGTTTGACCACATGAAAGAACGAGACAGCGTCTCATGGAATACGATTATTGCAGCGTACAGAAGACATGGGTATCCTCACGAGGCAATCACACTTTTTCACCAAATGCAACAAACAGGTTGCCAAACCGATCAGTTCACTTTTGCCAGCATCTTCCCTGCCTGTGCCAAAATGGGAGCTTTGGAAGAGGGTATGGACATCCATAAAAGCATAAAGGATAGAGGAATTTTGTCGGATGTTGTAGTTGCAACTGCCCTGGTAGACATGTATGCAAAATGTGGAAGCACAGACAAGGCACGTGAACTGTTTGACAAAATGCCTCAAAGAAATGTGGTCTCATGGAATGCCATGATTGCAGGATACGCACAAAATGGATTTGTTGAAAAGGCTTTAGAAACTTTCAAGCAAATGCAATTGGCAGGTGTAAAGCCAGACTCTGCAACCTTTGCCAGCATCCTCCCCGCCTGCGCCAAAATGGGAGCTTTGGAACAGGGTATAGACATCCATCAAAGCATAAAGGATAGGGGAATTTTGTCAGATGTTGTAGTTGCAACCGCCCTGCTAGACATGTATGCAAAATGTGGAAGCATAGACCAGGCATGTGAACTATTTGACAAAATGCCTCAAAGAAATGTGGTCTCATGGAATGCCATGATTGCAGGATATGCACAAAATGGATTTGTTGAAAAGGCTATAGAAACTTTAAAACAAATGCAGTTGGCAGGTGTAAAGCCAGAATCTGCAACCTTTACCAGCATCCTCCCTGCCTGTGCCAAAATGGGAGCTTTGGAACAGGGTATGGACATCCACCAAAGGATAAAGGATATAGGAATCTTGTCAGATGTTGTAGTTGCAACTGCCCTGCTTGACATGTATGCAAAATGTGGAAGCATAGACAAGGCACGTGAACTGTTTGACAGAATGCCTCAAAGAGATGTAATCTCATGGAATGCCATGATTGCAGGATATGCAAAAGGTGGAAGCATAGACAAGGCACATGAACTGTTTGACAGAATGCCTCAAAGAAATGTGTTCTCATGGAATGCCATGATTGCAGGGTATGCACAGAATGGGTTTGGTGAAAAAGCTTTAGAAACTTTCCAGCAAATGCAATTGGCAGGTGTAAAGCCAGACTCTGCAACCTATGCCAGCATCCTCCCAGCCTGTGGCAAAATGGGAGCATTGGAACAGGGTATAGACATCCATAAAAGCATAACAGATAGAGGAATGTCGGATGTTGTTGTTGCAACTGCCCTGGTAGACATGTACGCAAAATGTGGAAGCATAGGCAAGGCACATGAATTGTTTGACAGAATGCCTCAAAGAAATGTGTTCTTGTGGACTGCAATGATTGCAGGATATGCACAAAATGGTTTTGTTGAAAGGGCTTTAGAAACTTTCAAGCAAATGCAATTGGAGGGTGTAAAGCCAGACTCAACAACTTTTGCCAGCATCCTCCCTGCCTGTGCCAAAATGGGAGCTTTGGAACAGGGTATGGAGATTCATCAAAGCATAAAGGATAGAAGAATTTTGTCAGATGTTGTAGTTGCAACTGCCCTGGTAGACATGTATGCAAAATGTGGAAACATAGACAAGGCACGAGAAATATTTGACAAAATGCCTCAAAGAAATGTGGTCTCATGGAATGCCATGATTGCAGGATATGCACAAAATGGATTTGTTGAAAAGGCTTTAGAAACTTTCAAGCAAATGCAATTGACAGTTATAAAGCCAGACTCTGCAACCTTTGCCAGCATCCTCCCTGCCTGTGCCAAAATGGGAGCTTTGGAGCAGGGTATGGACATCCATCAAAGGATAAAGGATAGAGGAATTTTGTCAGATGTTGTAGTTGCAACTGCCCTGGTAGACATGTATGCAAAATGCGGAAGCATAGACAAGGCACGTGAACTGTTTGACAGAATGCCTCAAAGAGATGTCATCTCATGGAATGCAATGATTGCAGGATATGCACAAAATGGATTTTGCAAGGATGCTCGCAAAATCTTTGAATTAATGAAGCCTTCTGGAACATATCCTGACATTATAAGCTTTGCTTGTGTTCTATGTGCATGCAGCCATGGAGGTTTAGTGGATGAGGGATGTACATACTTCAATCACATGAGTAACGCTTACTGCATTACACCTACAATTGATCATTATGTGTGCATGGTTGATCTACTTGGCCGTGCTGGCTATCTTGAGGACACCTTAAACTTTATCATTAAGATGCCAGTTAAACCTGTGGTGGTTGTGTGGATGTGTTTTCTTGGTGCCTGTAGATCACATATGAATCTAGGCTTAGGAGTATTTACAGCGATGCTGCTTTTGGATTTGGATCCTAAAAATGCTGCGACTTATGTTCTTCTCTCAAACATCTATGCGGGAGTGGGCAGGTGGGGTGAGGTTAAAATGGTTAGGAGTTTGATGGAAGATAAAGGAATCAAAAAGATCCCTGGATGTAGTTGGATTGAAGACCCTAAAATGGTACATGCTTTTTGTGTAGCGGACAAATCACATCCACAGACACAGGAGATCTATGCAATGTTGGAGAAATTGGCTTGGGAGATGAAGGCAGCGGGGTATAGTCCAGATTCAAGACAATTACTCAGTGATGTGGAAAAGGAGGAAAAAGAATTATTTCTCGGCCTCCATAGTGAAAAGTTGGCAATTGCATTTGGTTTGTTAAACACACCCCCCAGAACAACTATTAGAGTTGTTAAGAACCTTCGAGTATGTGCTGATTGCCACATTGCAACAAAATTTATTTCCAAGATTGTTGCAAGAGAAATTGTTGTGAGAGATGCGAATCGTTTCCATCATTTTAAACAAGGAGAATGTTCTTGTGGAGATTATTGGTGATGCTAAATGAAGCAATCTGAAAAATAGGCTTGCACTATAATAGTGTGCACCATGTTAACCTACAGTAATAAGGAACAGGCAAGGTTTTATTTTCAGTTTCCAGGAAGTGGTTTTTTTTTGGTTTTGAGTGTTTGGCAATCTAGACTACACTCCTGGCTTTGTAAAATCAGATGCATAGAGTGCAATGCAGATCACTGTTTATATACACAATTGGGGTATCTGCCAAAGACCTGTTATATGATAACATGGATGTTTCATTGAATTGTTATCACGAAACCTGATTATGTATGAAATAAAAAGCTGGAGGAGGAGGCAAAGAAAAGGTGTTAAGAAAAAGGGGATGAGGAACACTTCAAGTAAATGGAAAGATGCTTGACCAGCAGCAAATGGGAGAGGAGGGCTCAAGTTTACCCTTGCTATTTTGTATAGTTCTTTTGTTTGAGTTAAATTACACATTCCTATATATGAAAAAGTAAAAAAAAAATTACAATTGTGTTTATGTTGTAATTAGTGGTTATGCATGGCACTCGAAAAACTCGTATAATGAGGTTTATAGATTGATGTTAGAGAGAAGAGAATACCATTTGTATATGTAAAAATAAAATCATAATTTATATTGCATTGTAATTGCACATTCATGGTATTACAAAATTGTGCAAGATGAGATTTATAAATTAATACTAATGAGATGAGGGTTTGAAGGTGGTTAGGAGAGAGCTACATAGGGCATTTCTCTAGTGTTTGGAGTGACAATAGGTTTAAAACAAGAGGAACTCAAAAGGATCAGGGGAATTTTAAGGACATCTATAGGTTTGAAAAGAATATTATAATTATATTCATAATATGGTCAAATTGTCTACTTTATTCACTTGTGGCGAACCTAACAAATGATAGTAAATTTAAATTCCATTTGATAAGACTGGAATTGAATATTTTTACATTAATTGCATATGTAGCAAATGCTAGTGAAGACTAAATTCCATATGCCACATCTAATGTTTGTTTACAATCCTTAATCACAACTACATTAAGAATCTTGAATTTTCATACTCGATTCATGTTAAAAATTTATAATAGGGGATTCAATTCATAATGTCCAAAGGCTTATGAGTCATGTGGCTAACAATATTTGTTTAGTTGATTAAAAAATGTTGGAATGATATCATAAGCATACATGTTTGTATACAACGAAGGCACAAAAATAGTTTTTTGGAAAGAATCTAGGATGATGAACTTTAATTCTTCATCTCATGCAAATGCATTTGAAAAATTTATGGTTATAAGGAAACATACATTTCTAAGTTATTATGTCTTTATAATGAGTGTATTTTAATGTTTAAAATAGAAGAAGGGAATGTGTTAGGAAGTACCTTCCATTCTTATAAAAGCCAAATCACTTTGTAACAATCACTAATAGTCTCAGACTTGAGGTCCCAAGGTACATCTAAAATTATAAATGGATATTTTTATGTATGAATTATAACAGGGGACATTTGAATGGAAGAAATTCCTTTGTCATTAATAATAACAATAAATATAAAATAATCTTATATATTACATTACAAAAGTGGGCAATATAGTAGTGGTTCTTTAAATGAAATGATATATGTGCCATCATCAACAAAATTTATTATTAAGAAAATCTACAAAATTCTAGGCTACAAGATATGTCGGTATTTATGCCATAAAAAATGCTAATGTTGCAAGTATGTGGAAATTTCTACCACGTGATCACATTGTATATCACAAAAAGTATGAGCCACATAAACATCACCAAAGCTTAACTAGAGTTGTCTTAAGAAGTTGAAATGGTATATTGCGGTTTGCGTCTTTCCCTTTGTTGGGAAATGAGGTGTCTCAACCTTACATATTTCTCATAATAGTTATTTTTATTTAATATTTTCCTACAATTGTTACATATTGTCGATGCCTTGAAAATTGGTTTATTAGGTGTCAAAATATGCCCACATGATAGTATATTATGGAAGGCCTATTTTTAGGCATATTATGACAGATTCTATGACATTTGTAAGAGTCAAAAATAGGGGTTTTCATTTTGGATGTGAGAGCTTATTTTTAGATTGGAATCTTGGCTGAGAAGCTTCGCACATAGTTTTGTAAAACCACAGATGGTTTCTTGTATAGCTAGAAGTCTATAAATTGGAGGCTTGAGGAGTAGTTTGCATTGTGTGAGTTTGTAGGTATTGTTATGCTGTCAGAATGCTACCGGAATTCTTTTAGAGTTGTTTACTGGTGATACTCCTGTAATAAACTTGCTCTGCAAGTCTATTAGATCAGATCTAAAGTTTTGCATATTGTCTCTCCTCAAGATTGGCGTAGGAAGTTGTTTCCGCTACTTTAACTTCCTTACAAGTGGTATCAGAGCCTGATCACCTTTGGTTTCAGTTGTGGGTTGTTGGGTTTTTTATGCTAATGAAGGTTTGAGTGGGAGCTTGTGCAAAGGATACTTTGTGATCTTGTTGCAGGCTTTTTCAGATGGCGAGCACATTTGGGAGAATGGAGGTTGAAAAATTTTCTGGCACAAACTTTGAAATGTGGAAGTTGAAGATGGAAGATCTGTTAATTGATCAGGAACTATGGGATGCGGTGGATGAAAATGTCCAGAGGCCTATGGATCCAGCTTTGGCTACAAAATATGATATAATGGACAGAAAAGCTAAAGGTCTCATAAGACTGTGTCTTGCAAACTTGATTTTGATAAAGGTCCACGAAGAATCCACTTCGAAGAAGCTTTGGAAGAAGTTGGGTGAGATATACCAAGCTAAATCTTTAGTAAATAAAATTTTCTTGAGGAAGAAGTTGTATTCCTTGAGAATGGAAGATGGTGGATGAATTTCTGAGCATCTGGAAACATTCAATATGTTGGTGACTCAATTGACCTTAGTTGGGGTGAAAATGGATGAAGAAGAAAGGTGTCAAACTTTGCTGTGTTCGTTGCCAAACTCATGGGACAGCCTAGTCATGGCCATTGGGAGCACTTCAGTCACTCTGAAGATGGAGGATGTTGTTGGTTCTCTACTCTCTGAAGAGATGAGAAGGAAGGCCTCCTTGAATGCCAAAGAGGCTTTGAGTGTTCAAGGAAGACCAAAAGAATGAGGCAAAGATGAGAAGCAGCGTGGCCGTTCTAAGTCCAAGAATAAGGGGAGATCAAAATCTCCTGGTAAGTCCAAGGCAACATGTTGGAACTGTGGCAAATCCAGACACTTCCGAAAGGAATGTAAAGAAGAGAAGAAAAAGAAGAAGAAGCAAGATTCTGATTCTGAGTCTGAGAAAGAAGATGGAGATGCCTTTATTGTAGCCTTGGCCACTTGTGCAGGTGATAATGCATGGTTGATAGACTCAGGTGCATCTTTCCACATGACTCCTAACAGAAACTGGTTTAGTAAGTATGAAAACTATGATGGTGGTAAGGTGTGTTTGGGTGATAATTCTTTTCTTGACATTGTTGGCCGTGGTAGTATTCATGTGAAATTTTCTGATGGTAGTGTTACCTAAATTTCACTACGGCTCATTCAGGTAGAGTTTTGATTTAAAAAAAAACTTGTAGGGTACATCTCATCTGGTCCTTCATACATTGCATTCAAGTGCATAAATGAAATAATTCAGGAGATTATGTTTATTAGTTTACTGCATTTATCCAAGTGCATGTAACATAAGAAGGGTTTATCCAAAATCCTTTCCAAAAAATAAATAATCTTTATTGAATGTAAAATGTTCATCATCTCACACAAGCCGTGAGGTTAACTGCCTTATTCAATGAAATAGAAGAACAATCTATACATGAATAAGTAAATAAAGTAATGTGCATGTAGGGTCAGAGGCCAGTTATTGCCTAAGAATGACTTGTTCTAGTTATGGCATGTTGTCCTGTCGCCTCGAGCCGTCTTTGTCCTTCCTAGCTTCATGTCGTCCTTGGTTCCTGCATTTGGCAACAACAACGGTGTTAGAGCAATGCTCTAAGCAATGAATGGTCCCAAATCATACATGAACAAGATACCATACATGTATAAACTGTTCCTCAATTGCATTAAACAAGAAATGTATACCTTGGATGTCCTAGAGAACAATCAGTCATCAAACACATCTAAAACATGCATTTATTTTCTAACAAGTTTGCTTCATGTGCAGATACAGATGTAATTATATTTTTGTTTGATTCATCAGTTACATTATGAGTGGAGGAAATGTGGCTCCCACAAGGGTTGAGCCCAGCTCATAGACCTTACAGAACATTTCAGATCATAGCTGTCTAGAGCAATAATAGTCAACAGGAAGGCAATCACAGGGGCAGCCATGATAAAGACAGTCATGAAGGAAAAAAGAGAGGATGGAGTAACGACTACACATCAGCAAGCACGCTGCCCAATTAAATGAAGAGATGAACAACAATAAGTGCTATCATAGCATATAATGGAACAATAGACTGTCATAATAAATGGACAACAATCATGTAGGACAAAGGAGCAACAAAATCCATGTGGACCATGACATGCAAGGTGGTGATAGTCAAGCAACATCAAGGAACATGCATGATAAGAAATGAATGAATGGGATAGTCAAGTTGCAAAGAACAGTCATCTTCACTCACCTCTGTCAAATTATTGTCACCTATGATATCAAGAGCAGTCACCAGCATGAAGACAACATGAGGGTATTGTTTGGTGCATAAAATAATGTGAGAGAAATACAGAGGTCAGATTTGCAAACTAATACAAGGTTCATAGTCATCAAACCCTATGAAATGCAAGAGTATCATGACACTCCGAAGAAGAAGATGCTCAAATAGTTTGTGGGATTGCTAATTTAAGGATAGCTGAAAAGAACTCGGACTTTGTACAATTTACTCACTAACACTTCTTTAATCAGAGAAACACTGAAGGCAAGCAATAGGATACTATACAACAAATTCCCATACAAGATGTGATATCTCTTACCACCAATTGTTTTATGATTATCCTCAAAATATTTTGTTTAAGACTACGTCTTCTGATTGTCTCAAGAAGGTGAAGCTCTATAATGGTCAAAATGCTATTGTGGTTGTCAATGTTCACTATGGATATAACCAAGAAGACTCTCTAGTTTTAAACCATGCCTTAATAGATCAAGGGCTGTTTTGAACCATGCATTTTCATACATTCATATCAGAGACAGACCATGATGACAGTGAATCTAAAAGTTCATCAAAGATCAGAGTAGATTTTGGAAAGCCAAACACAGAAGACCGTGAAAGGTAGAATAAAGTCCATTATATCATATAAACAAATCACATAACTATGAAAATCAATTTTTCATTAAGTAGAGAGTATAGGAGCAACCACCACAGGGGTAACTTTGTCAGCAGGTCTAATAATGTTTGCAACAAGTCAAGAATAGGTGCACCAGTCATAAGGCAAAAGGGGTCATCATGTCTTAGAGCTTCCAAAAGCTGAGGGAATAGCCCAAGAGACTATATTAGCGTGAAAGTAGAGTGCTACAGTCATTGTGTTCAGAATATTTGCAAGCACAAGGTGGTTTAAAGGTGCTCGAGTTAGCAATAGAGGAAATTAAAAAAAAAAAGGCACTTGATGTCCCTCAAGAGGAGCATAAAAAAATTGTGCAAGAGCTTGAAAATGACTTCATACAGATAAAGATAGAAGCTTATAGAAGGGCAGAAGTTTATGGAGAAAGAGTAAGGAAATCTCTTGACATATAGTGTGAAGACATGATGGTTTTCTCTCCATCATGAAGGTTTTCATATCTTTTTAAGGACTGATCCACAATGATAGAGCCCGTCAAAGCATATCAAAGTCTGACTGAGTTCAAGAAGAATTTACATGTTGAATAGGAGGAGTCATGTAGGACAGTGATACATTGACATGCTAGACTGTAAGTGATAAGTTTATATTTGCACCAAGGTGTAGGGCTACACAGTTACATATGTAGAAGTTTTGATGATTTAAGAGGGAGAAAAAGAGTTGTGTAGGCCTATTAGTAGGCTTTCTAGGTTTATAGAGAACTATAACAGTCAATTATGGATAGTGCTGGGAGTACATGATTACAGTTTCATTTTATACCATACAAACCAGATGTTCCCACTATGCCAAAAAACATAGATCAAAGTTCTTTATAAAATCAGGAAGTCACAAACATCAAAAATAAAGGGACTGTCATATGGAAGTACCAGAGATGCTGCTGCAGAGTTGAATCAAATGATAGGGGAGTAATTAATACAATTTCATTCAAAAGAATATTACATGCTTATATATTATACAGAAGTCTTCGTGAAAAGCTACAGATATAACTGGTGCAGTTGATGTACAATAGCAAAACAAAGAAATAATCAATAGTCATTTGTGAGTATGGAGCAACAGTCTTATCAGGAGACATGTGAATGATGAAGGCATTGTCAAGTAAGACAACATGACAGTTAAGAGATTATGCAAAAAGACAGAAAGCAAAGTAAATAGAGTTAGAATCAGTCTCTATGATTGTTTTAAGGGCACACCACCATACAAGATAACAGTCATATTGGCAAAATGAAGAAACAAAACACACAAAAGGTGAAGATAGTCCTAATGAATGTAACAAACTGAATGAAAAAACAATCACTATAAAGTGGAGCATCATTAGTCATGAGAAGGTATGAATGAATATTGATGTAGAGACTCATGAATAGAGTCCAGTGCAAGCATGAGATTAACAAGAATTTTCAAGGTCAACAGACCTATAAGGTATGAAAGTCATTATTGTTGAATGGTATGTAAGACAACCATGCCACAAAAAGAGTGGAAGGAACAGTTCTAAGGAGTAGTTTGGAAAGAGTCTTGCAAGCTTTTGTTAAACAGCCAATGAGATCAACATAAGAGGTAGTCATTGTGATAAAGGACAAAGACTTGTAAGAGATTTTTGTACACATTCTACCAACGAGGTCAGCAGAAGGGTAGCAAAGAGCTGATGATCAATAGAGTCCAGTGAACAATAGAAAGCTGTGACAGGAAAAAGCTCTCTGATAATATGAGAAATGAAAAACACTATGTTTTTTGTCATGAACAACAGAGAACAGATGTAGATTTATACGGAGGAAAATGAAGGTTTTTAACTCACATAACAGCAAATACTCAGATTTTCTCAAAATCGTGACCCAAGGGAGCAGATTACACAACAAAAAAACCTAGAAAATGAAGAAAGATCAACAATCAAAGTGACTTACCTCTTTTTTCTGCTGATTACTATGTCAAAATCACGGTTTTCCTCAAGGTGACTTCCAATGGCGGCCAAAAAACATAGCAAATGCAATACAAAAGATATATGTCAAAAACCAAAGAAATACATCAAAAAGTAGTCAACAAGTGTGGCATTATCCATGCCAAATCAACTAGAAGGAGTCAAAATATCTGTGAAAAGCAAAATACCTTGCATTTCACGTCTAAAAATCGGCCACATCGACCCAAAATCGACCAGGAATGGAGTTTTTTCTCTACAAACCCTAGCAGAGGTCGCGGTTGGGCAGAGAGCCTTTTCCCTAGCAAAGTTGAAAATGCAAATGATGCTTAGGGTTTTGAAAACCCTTCTTTTTGCTAAAACCTCAAATGAGCATTTCATTCTTTTACCTTTTGACTTCGTTTTTTCTTGTTAAATCGTTGATATCTATTGTGCCTGTGGTCAAGACTTATGAAAGTCTTAAAACCTAGTAATCACATTACACATGGGGCCGTGAGATATTTTATGCCTTTTTAAGTCAAAGAAAAACATTATGGTAGCATTATAATATTTGAGGAGGTTGAGTGCCTTGTAGTTTGCTAAGGCATGTTGGTGTTGGGAGCTATAAGGAATGGCTAGGGGTTGTGAGATGTTTTGTTATAATGCTATGAGATGCTAGATATGATGCAAGTGCGGAGTCATGTTTGTTTTGCCTAGGAGCTGAGGATGTTTGCTTTGTCAT
Organism: Cunninghamia lanceolata; assembly: GCA_027924645.1. Taxonomy (NCBI): domain Eukaryota; kingdom Viridiplantae; phylum Streptophyta; class Pinopsida; order Cupressales; family Cupressaceae; genus Cunninghamia; species Cunninghamia lanceolata. The sequence goes on from BSBN01000547.1 coordinate 20,195,091, forward strand.
TTTTGCATGATCTAGGATAGATTAAATGTTGTAAATGAACGATAAAGTAATGAATTATGAATTACTTTATCGTTTGTAATTAAAATGCAAAGAGGCAATATTAGGCAGATTTATCACAAATGACGAAGCAAGTCTCATTGATTACTTTGTCGTCTTTGCACAACATTTAATTGGTCTCTAAACTATGCAAAATTAGGAAATTAAATGTTGTCCTAAATGCCATTTTTCTGCATAGGTTTGTATAAATTTGGGTTGTAAAACATTAACTAATTGGTGTAATTATAAACCTCTTAGTCAAATGTTAATTAAATGCAGAAATAATGTGTATTTATGTCATTTATTGGGAAAATATCAGACATTTATGATGCTGCAAGGTGGAGTTGACAAACAGGGGCAGGAGTTATTGCACAGATTTGACTTATTTCAGTGGCCTTAAAGATCATTTAAAGGCATTCAAAGACATTTTTAGGTGCTTTTATGATTAGTGATGGAATGCCTTGACTTTTTTGCATTGTGAGCCCACTTTGGAGGACTTTGGGCAGATATTTTGGGCACATTTATGAGGTACATGAAAATGGAGGTGGCTCATGCTTATCTCATGGCAGTTGTTTGGGAAGTATATAGTCTTCTTCCTTGTTCATTATTCAAAAGGTTCTTGCTATTCACTACTCTGTATATTGTAATTTTTTGAGTTCTTTTGCAGAAGTGAACAGTCTTGTAACCCATTTTCAGAGATATACAACCTTGTAACACCCTTTTTAGCAGTAATAAGCAGTTTATACCTTCCCATTTTCTTCTGATATTGTGTGTCCTTAGTGTTAGTACAGATCTTTGTGATGTTCTTTGTCCTTGGAGCTGTATTTCATGTTGGTGCCTTTATGCAGGGATACATACGTTTTTGCAGGTTGTGGGATGTGCAAGGAATAACAATCATTTTTGAGTGGTGAGAAACTAATTTTTTCTCCTTTACAAAACTGTTGTTATTTAGCCTCCTTACAAATTAATTATGCAAAGATTATGATTTGTTGGGTTGTGTAGGAGAGCCTTATTATTACTGGTTCTGTAGTCTGTCAGTTCTGTGTAGTCTCAGATGATCTTTTGGTGCATTACCTTAGACAGTAGGTTTCATTTTAATGCAATCCTTCTTACCCTTTTCTCTGCAAAGACTTTAGTACAAGAAGTATAGGTGGAGTATCAATAGGAAGCTGGCCTTCTCCGGAGGTTCTTTCCATCACAGGTGACCCATAGACCTGGAAAGATCCCATGTTTCTCTAGATTGCCAAGTTTTACAACTCAACAAGGGTGCAAATCTTAGAGACAATAGGTAGAGTTAGAAGATTTGATGGTGTCTTGCATATCCTAGGACTAGCAAGAAATTTATTATCTGTTAGCAAGCTAATAGATGCGGATGTGCATGTACAGTTTTCTGAAGTAGGTGTGAAAATGGTGAGAGGTACTATGGTGATAGCAAGAGGAAGTAGATTGGGTACATTATACCAGCTCGATGCATGCACGGTTGAGTGCAATAGCACTTCTGATAAAATCAAGCCAGAAACTAGAGTTTGATTTCTGTGAACACTGTATTTATGGCAAATAGAACCGCATTCAGTTTTACTCATCTTCTCATACATCTTCATGTATTTTGGATCTAATCCATTCGGATGTATTTGGTCCTGTTGATGTTGCTTCTATTGGTAAATCAATTTATTATGTTACTTTCATTGATGATTTCAGTAGGAGAACATGGCTATATTTTTTAAAGAGTAAATCTAAAGTTTTCAGTCATTTTAAGGAGTTTAAGGCTATGGTAGAAACTTAGACTAGAAAGAAAATTAAATGTTTGAGGACTGACAATGGCGGTGAGTACTGTTCTGTAGATTTTGACAGATTCTATACAGATTGTGGGATTAAAAGACAAAAGACAACTCCGTATTCTCCTCAGTAGAATGGAGTTGTAGAAAGAATGAGCAGAACGTTGATGGAGAAGGCTAGGAGCATATTGAGTGGAGCTGGTCTAGAACAAAAGTTTTGGGCTGAAGTTGTTGCCACTGCTTGTTATTTGATAAATAGATCTCCTACATCAACGCTTGTTGATAAAATGCCTATGGAGGCATGGTTGGGAAAAAGCCTTCACTTAGACATCTGAGAGTTTTTGGTTGTGAGGCATATGCACATGTGCCTCAAGAGAAGAGAACAAAGTTGGATTTTGAGGCTGTCAAATGTATCTTCATCAGCTACAACTATGGTGTGAAAGGATACAAGCTTTGGGACCTTGTTGCACATAAGGTAATTCATTCCAGAAGTGTTATTTTTAGAGAAACTAAATCTTCTCCTGTTATTTTTCAGCCAGAACAACATAAAGAAATTGAACAGAAAAAAGATGTGATTCAACTTCCTTCTATGCCTAAGGAAGATGAATCAAGGCCCCAAGATAGACAAGAAGTTGAGGAGAGCTCATCAAGCTCTGAATCTTCAGAAGAGGGTGAAGAGGAGGAAGAAGTGGAAGAACCTCCACCTCAGCTTGTTCAAAGGTCTACAAGGCATAGGCAACCACCTAAAAGGTATGGGTATTCACCTGATGATTGGAAGTGTATATTTGCTTTGAATACTAACATTGATGAATCAAGATCTGTGCAAGAGGCTTTGGGTATGAATGATGTAGAGTCCTAGAAAGTTGCCATGGATGAAGAGATGGCAGTCCTTGAAAGAAATGATACATGGGATCTTGTACCTTTGCCTGAAGGACGTAAACCTATTGGATGTAAATGGGTCTTTAAGAAAAAGTTTGGTTCAGATGGAAATGTTGAAAAGTATAAGGCACGGTTGGTTGCGAAGGGATACTCTCAAGTTGAGGGTATTGATTATGGTGAGATCTTTTCTCCTATTGCTAAAATGACATCCATTCAATTTTTATTATCTTTTACAGCAGCTTATGACCTAGAGGTCAAACAAATGGATTTGAAAACTGCTTTCCTTCATGGAAATTTGGAGGAAGAAATCTATATGACACAACCAGAGCACTACGTGGTAAAAGGTAAAAGCAAGTTGGTTTGTAAGTTAAAGAAATCTCTGTATGGCCTTAAACAAAGTCCTAGGATGTGGTACCAGAAATTTGATACTTATGTGTTGAGTTTGGGATTTGTGCGGTCTAAATCTGATCACTGTGTATATTTTAAATCTAATGGTGATAGTTTCCTGGTAATTGTTTTATATGTTGATGACATGTTGTTTATTGGGAAAGGCAAAGGTTTGATTGTAGAATTGAAATCTCAGCTCTCTATGAAATTTGAAATGAAAGATCTTGGTGCAGCAAAACACATACTTGGGATGGAGATCAGAAGAGATCGTGAGAACAGAAAGCTATGGCTTAGCTAGAGTAAGTATGTTTTGTTTAGTTTTGCAAAGGTTTAACATGCAGGATTGTAAACCACTTTGTGTTCCTATTACATTGGGAACAAAGCTCTCTATTTCACAATGTCCTACATCCCCATCAAAGATGGAAGACATGAGCAGAGTGCCTTACCAGAGTGCAGTTGGAAGCTTAATGTATGCTATGGTCTGTACAAGACCAGACATTTCCCAAGTAGTGTGAGTTCTTTCTCGTTATATGTCTAATCCTGGAAGAGTGCATTGGGATGTAGTTAAGAGGGTCTTCAAATATTTGTGAGGTACAACAGAGTACTCTATTTGTTTTCATGGTACAGGAGATCAACATTCCCTGAGTATTCATGGTTTTGTGGATTCAAATTGGGCTGGTAATGTCGATAGCAAAAGATCCACCAGTGCATATGTGTTTACTCTTAATGGTGGTGGAATCAGTTGGATGAGCAAGCAACAGGCTGTGGTCGCTTTGTCCACTCTGAGGTAGAGTACATGGCAGCTACTCATGCCTATAAAGAAGCCATTTGGCTGAAGCATTTGTGTTCAAATATTGGATTGAAATAGGGTGCAGTTACAGTGTATTGTGACAGTCAGAGTGCAATCTGCCTTGCGCAGAACCTAACTTTTCATGCCAGGACCAAACACATTGATGTTTAGTATTGCTTCATGAGAGGTATGGTCGAGGATGGTAGGGTGAAGCTGGAAAAGGTAGAGACTGTGGCAAATGTTGCGGATGCATTAACTAAGCCCGTGAGCACAACAAAATTTAGGTGGTGTTCTGAGTCTATGGGCCTCTTGGCCCTTAGCAGTTGATCCATTATGGTGTTATTCCCTTGGCTCTTGCAAGGTATTCGATAAGTGGAAGAATGTTGGGAAATGAGGTGTCTCAACCTTGCATATTTCCCATAATAGTTATTTTTATTTAATATTTTCCTACAGCTGTTACACATTGTCAGTGCCTTGAAAATTGGTTTATTAGGTGTCAAAATATGCCCACATGATAGTATATTATGGAAGGCCTATTTTTAGGCATATTATGACAGATTCTATGACATCTGTAAGGGTCAAAAATAGGGGTTTTCATTTTGGATGTGAGAGCTTATTTTTAGACTGGAATCTTGGTTGAGAAGCTTCATACATGGTTTTGTAAAACCAAAGATGGTTTCTTCTATAGCTAGAATTCTATAAATTGGAGGCTTGAGGAGTAGTTTGCATAGTGTGAGTTTGCAGGTATTGTTATGCTATCGGAATGCTATCGAAATTCTTCCAGAGTTGTTTACTGGAGATACTCCTGTAATAAACTTGCTCTACAAGTCTGTTAGATCATATTTAAAGTTTTACATATTGTCTCTCCTCAATATTGGTGTAGGAAGTTGTTTCCGCTACTTTAACTTCCTTACACCCTTGACTCTTAATTGGAAGACTATTTGGGGATTGATCTACAACATACCCCAAAAAGTGGCTAGAAAGTTTTAGTTACTTCAACAATATTTTCAAACATATCCCATAACTAGGAATGTAAATATACACAAGTATTCATAAATTGAATTTCATTAATAAGACAATTCCACAAGTATACAAGGTAGTAAAAACTAATGAATAGTACATTGTTCCATATTCCATAATACATTGGGTCAAGTATTACAATCCACAATAATAGTTACAATAAGTACAATAAGTATAATTAGGCCAATGAACCAATTTTCCACATACACAAAAGTGATCTTACTCAAAATACAATATACATATGAAATATTTAACTCAAACTACAAGCTACTCCCTCCAAGCTCTAGCTATCAATGGGGAAGCCATTTGAACCCACACATGTAAGAAATATCTTTCCTCCTCAAGCATCAGTCTAGAAATGAATTATTCCAAATAGGTAGTCCATCAATGGGAAGAACAAACAAGGTCTACTGATTATATTTTTAGTTCATTTCATATTTACATTTGCATAGATATATAGTCAAATCTATAGTCTAAATAACTTATCCAAGATGATCCACTTTTACAACACATGTATGTTCGTTCTCCAACTTGCTTTCAACAATTCGTAAGGAGTTGAGAATTCCTATGCTCAAAACTACTGAGAGGACGAGCCAACTAGCAAGAGATAAATAAATCTCTTCTGCACTTTAGGCACTGCAAGACCTAGGGGTGGCCCTATCAACATTCACTAGATTCTATATGAAAGTATAACAGGTTTATCACATTGGTAAGCAAATAACATGCTCAAGGTGGTACAACAAGGACTCTTGGAATAATTCACATTCATATGTGCCCCTTATGCACTTAGTGCTCATACTTGAACATAATAATTTATAGATAACTTATGGTTCAAAAGATTTTCACAATTTGATTCCATTTGGTTGGGAGAAATTATGGGAAATGATCGGTGTCTATTTCCTTGGGATCGCAGAGTGACCTAGATGTTGCTATGACTTGACATTGGCAAATTATGACTTTAAAGGTTTACTAGATATCACTACTTTGTAGTGATACTTGACCTATGCATGTAATTTACTTTAGATGTAACCATTCTTAATTATCCTTTATAAGATTGTTAATCTCATTACTTACTAAGAAAGACTTCTTACACTCCTTGAATGTATGCTAACTAAGACAAATAATACATACAACAAATGTGAATGCAAAAATAAATAATCCTTAACAATATATCTTTGAGAATAACAACCCAATGAAGGAGGCAGTAATAGACAATAAATCCTCTCATATATTTTATTTCAAGAAAATATTACTAATACAAAGTTTCAAACAACACTGTAAGCTTCCTTTTATTTCTCAAGAGAACAAAATTACAATCAATTCCAGAATTATTTCTTCATTTCCCCCACCCCCCTTTACAATGAAGATACAATCCCATTCTATAAGGGAATGTAAGGCCAATTAGAAAATATATGAGTCACACTTGTTCATACATGAGTGAAGCTAAAACTACCAGTAGTTGAGACTCACGTGAAGGCTCCATGAATGTTTTAGGCTAGTACAAGCATTCCATATAAGAGAGTAGGATACATGCTCCCAAAATCCATAGTGCTAAAGGTCACAGCTAGATATTTGTCCCCACACCTCATGATGACACAGTTGTTGGAGCCAGTGGTGTATAATAGGAAGTTGACTGCTTAGATAGAGAAAGTGATAGGCAATGTGTAGCTGGATTGGGACACCTTAAATGCATAGGTTCTTGTTTCTTCTCACGAAGCCTAAAGATCATTTGCCACCCACCCAACATTGGTTTGGAGACACTTAGAGAGACATCACAAGAGAAAGATTAGTGTACTACTCTTTCTTGGAAAATACAAATCAATGGTAAGTTGAAAGGGCTTGAACCCAATAGATCTTCTCATCTATTACATTCCACTAACTTATTGATAGCTCCATTATGGCCACTAACTACCATGAATTTGTAAGGAAGTTAGGTAGTGGAATAATTCCCTACACTAATCTTGAGAGGAGAGTTATGCAAAACTTGTTATATCTTTACAAAAATTTTACAAAAATAAACATAAATAGAAATCATACCACAACACAATGATTTACGTGGGAAAAACCCTTTCAGGAGAAAAACCCACACTCCAAAAGTAGTTCAATATATTATTTGAAAATATCAACAAGATTACAATATATTTGCAGAGAAAACTTTCACAAGAGTATCACCAACTAGAGATCTAGAGGCAACTCAACATCTATGACTCTTTCACACAATTTCCATCTCAAGCGCCTAATACATAGGGGATACAATACATGACCCCATCAAATGGTAATTACAAAACCATGAGATAAAACCACCTAAAAGTGGCACCCAAATTCTTAAAGTTCCATTATATCCAATCAAAGATGCTTATGATGTGTCATAACACGCATCGAAACGTACATGACTCCCCCTTACAACTCTATTATGTGTCCAACACATTTTTATATTTTCCAATACAAGAGGCCCAACTTCTAGAGGTTGTAACTTTTGATTCAAGAGGCTGATTGGGCCCCTTTTTTTAAATTGAAGAGATCAAAGAGATCTATGCACTGAACACCATTGATGGTGGTACAAATGACCCAAAATTTTTATTTTTGGCCAAAAACCAACTTTATAGCTCAGAAATTAGGTTTATTTATTTATTTATCATTGATAAATCACACTTTTTATAATTGCAAGGTTGAGACACCTTTCCTAACATTCTTCCACTTGTCAAAAACCTTACAAGAAGAAAGAGAGTATTAACACCATGATTTAATTACTAGGGGCTAAGAGGCCCATAGACTTCGAACACCATCTAAACTACTTTGTGCTCACAAGCTTAGTTAATGAATCTGCAACATTCATCAAAGTCTCTACCTTTACCAGCTTTACCCTACCATCCTTGACAAAACAATACTATGCATCAATGTGCTTGGTCTTGGCATGAAATGTTGGGTTCTTATCTAGGTAGATCGTACTTTGATTATCACAATAAACTGTCACTACACCTTGTTTTATTCCAATATCTAAACACAGTCTCTTAAGCCAAATGAATTATTTACAAGCATGATTACCTACCATATACTCAACCTCAGTAGCAGACAAAGAAACTTCAACCTATTGCTTACTCATCCAACTAATTGCACCACCAAATGAAGTAAACATATAAGCAATGCTATATCTTTTGCTATCAACATCAATTGCCTAGTTTGAATCCACATAACCATGAATATCAAGGGAATGTGTATCTCCTATAAAATTACCATGATAATGCAAGGAATACTCTGAGGTAGCTTGTAAATATTTGAAGACTCTTTTAACTACATCCCAATGAACTCTACTAGGATTAGACATATATCTAGAATGAACTCCCACTACTTCGGTAATGTCTAGTCTAGTGCAAACCATAACATACATCAAACTTCCAACTACACTCTAGTAAGGCACTCTACTTATGTCTTCCATCTCTGATGGGAATGATAGACATTGTGAAGTGGATAAATTTGTTCCAACTATAAGAGGAACACACAATGGTCTAAATTCTGCATGTTAAACCTCTATAAAACTAGATTGACATACTTACTCTGGTCAAGTCATATTTTTTGTTCACTCTATCTCTTCTAATTTTCATCCCAATAATGTGTTTAGCTGCACCAAGATTCTGCACCAAGATTCTTCATTTCAAATTTAGCTGCAAGTTGAGACTTTAGTCCTAAAATCATTCCTTTCCCTTTACCAATAAATAACATATCATCAACATATAATGCAATAAATAGGAAAAAATCACCATCAGATTTATAATAAACATAATGATCTGATTTTAAATGCTCAAATCCCAAACTCAACACATATGTATCAATTTTTTGGTACCACATCCTAGGACTTTGTTTGAGGCCATACAAAGATTTCTTCAATTTATAGACCAAATTACTTTTACCTTTGTGCTCTGGTTGTGTCATATAAATATCCTCCTCCAAATCACCATGAAGGAATGTTGTTTTCACATCCATTTGTTCAACCTCTAGATCATAAGCAATAGAAATAGAAAGCAAGAATCTAATGGACTCCATTTTTATAACAGGAGAAAATATCTCATTGTAATCAACGCCCTCAACCTGAGAGTAACCTTTCGCAACCAACTGTGCTTTGTACTTCTCAATACCTCCATTTGAACCAATCATTTTCTTGAACATCCATTTGCAACCAACAAGTTTTTGTCCTTCAAGCAATGGTACTAAATCCCATGTATCATTCTTTTTCAAAGCTACCATTTATTCATCCATGGCAATCTTCAGGATTCTACATCTTTCATACCCAATGCCTCTTCTACAGATCCTGGTCCATCCATGTTAGTATTCAAAGAAAAAATACATCTCCAGTCATTAGGTGAATAACTTTCAGGTCTATCTATGCCTTGTAGACCTTCGAACAAGTTGAGTTGAAGGCTCTTCCTTCTCTTCTAAAGATCTAGAGCTAGATGAGCTCTCCTCAACTTCTTGTCTATCTAGGGGCCTCAATTCAACTCCCTTAGATGTAGAAGGAAGTTGAATCACATCTTTTTGTTCACTTTGTTATGGCTGTAATGTAACAGAAGAAAGCTTAGTTTCTCTAAAAATCACACTTCTACTATATATTTGTGAGGATCCTAATATGATATAATCCTAATTATAATAATTTGAGAACTTGTGGCATGCTCAACCTTAATATATTCATTTATTAGTCTTAGTTATTCCTTAAGTTAACTTAGTTAGGATGAAGAGGTGTGTCCCTACATAGTTATGCATATAAATAAGGAAGAGAGAGACTCTCCCAAACCATCTTATCATCGAATATTGAATACACATATTATTTTCTGATTATTGGAGGTCACCCCCTCAAAGTGGTTTGTTATTTTCCTTATTTTTACATTTATTTACAAGAAATATCATAACAAACAGTATCAGAGCTACGATTTGGGCCAATATTTTTGTTTCTACCATAACCTTCAAATCATTGCGAATTTGGACCTAATTTTTTCTAGGTTTTCAGGTATTTGGGAGGTAAGGTTCCATGTAAGATTTAAGAGTTTTATCATAAGTTTTACACAAGTTATTGTAATTTCATTCTTTCATTAATTAGCTCTACATGCCACAAATTTTGGAATTTTTTAAAAACATTTATATTTTTGGAGATCTTATGAAAAATTAGGTAGGGTTAATTCTTTGGAATTTATTATTATAGATAAAATATAGTCCGTAATTTAGTGGTCAAAGTTAAGTCAACATATTTTATTATTCTGCTCTATAGGCAACAATTTTTGAAATTTTTAGAATTTTTTTATATTTTTGGAAAGATATTGGAAAACTAGAGTTTAAAATACATACACATAAAAATCCATGTCATCTTTAGGATTCAAATACTTTTCTAAAAAAATTGTATCCAATGACCTTTATTCTCCACCACCTAAAATTGAAGGTAAAATTCCTCCAAGATGTGAAACAATGGTACATTTTATTAAGGATAATTTGATTGACCCATTTGAATCATCTTTCAATAAATGTTTAGATAGGTTTAAACAAGAATTATTACATGAATTGAAGTACCAATAAAACCACCTAGGCAGGTACAACCCTAATAGACAAAATCAAGGGATAAAACAACCTTTTCAAGATCCAAAATTGAACCTACCCAAAATAAATATCCCTAAGTTTGATGGTATTGATGTAACTTCATGGATAAGTCTCATGGAAGAATACTTTAAGATTCATAATATGATAGACAATGTAATGGTTGACATAGCCTCACGACATTTAGAATATGAACCTTATTAATGGTACCAATGGATGATAAGTAAAAAGCAAGGGCAAATGATTAGTTGGAAAGAATTTAGAAATGACTTATTTGCTCATTATGAGCAACCAAGGAATGGAAGCTATTTTGCCCAACTAAAAAATTTAAAATAAATAGGGTCTATAGCTGAATATAATGCTAAGCATATGAGATTAGCAAGTTGAACTCAAGATGTGGCACCTTATCAAAGGCTACAACTCTACATCAATGGACTTAATGACCAAATTAAACATGATGTTCGTTTGTTGGAACCTTGGACAGTTAGGAAAGCTATGTAACAAGAATTTCATATTGAGAAACATAAATCCACCACTAAAAGTACTGCACAAGGTCAAACCACAGGATTGGAAGATAAAAATATGACTAATCTTATTGATAAAAATGAGGACAACTTAATCTTAGAAAAAATAGAAAAAGATCTATGCTCAAATTGTGATATCAAATGGTTTGGGGGTCATAACTATGCCAATAGTGATAAAATACTAACAATTATCAAGAATGAGGTTGAAGAAGAGAGAGAAGTAACTACAAAAGAACCAAATTTGGAACTTGAGCAACAAAACTCCATCAGTAGAAGTTACACTCAAGGTCAAACAATGGGATTAAAAGAAAAAATAATTCTATTGAAAGAAATGGAGATAACTTATTTAACCCAAGACAAATTAGTAATCTCTCTACCTCTTCTTGGAATGGTGGTAGAAAATGGCCTGGAATTCATAAGTGTACTAATAGTGAGAAAACACTAATGACTATAAAAAATGAGGTTGAACAAGAGAAAGAAGTAACTACAAAAGGACCAAATGTGGAGCTTGGCCATGAGAATTCTAAGGAAGTAGACTGTACTACTATCTCCTTACATGCATTAAATGGTACAAGCGCACCACAAACACTTAAAGTAATTGGTTATATCAAAAGGCAAAAGGTGATAGTGTTGGTTGATTTAGGTAGTACACACAACTTTATTGATAGAATATTAGCTAATGAGGTCAACTGTTTTGTGTATCCAATATCTAATTTTTAGGTCATGATAGCTGGTCGAAAACAACTCTCTTGTGGTAAATGCCATCATATAAAAATCTTGATGGAAAATTATCAAATAGATTCTGAAATGTTCTCTATCACAATTGGGGGAGTAGATGTAGTTTTGGGTGTACAATGGCTTAAACAGTTAGGAACAATGACTCTCAATTTTCAAGACTTTCCATGGTTTTTAGTGCACGTGGGAAAAACTATAAACTTAGAGGGATACAATCACCACCAAGTCAAATTATTAGATCCCATAGGATGAAGAAACTAATTAAGAAAGGTTCTTATAGCACAAGGGTAAAACTACATTTTGTACAAGCACAAGATGTGAAAATTCAAGACCAACCAAAGATTTAAGAGATCATTCAACACCATCAACATGCATTTCAAAAACCTAAGGGTTTACCCACACAAAGATCATGATTGTGCCATTGAATTAATACCAAGAAGTATTGTTCATCCAAATAAAAGTGTCTATTCATCCCCAATGGTTATGGTTAACAAGAAGGATGATTCATGGAGAATATGCCCACATTATAGGGAGCTCAACAGGTTCACTTTAATGACAAGTTTCATATTCCTAGTATTGATGAATTGGTAGATGAATCTAATAATCTAGTTTTATTTACTAGGTTAGATTTGCATTTAGATTATCATCAAATTCAACTAAAGGAAGATAATATAAATAAGACTACATGTAGAACACATGAGGGTAATTATGAATTATTATTTATGTCATTTGGTGTCATTAAAACCTAATCAAAATTTCAAAGCCTCATAAATTCAATGTTCCACCCATTTTTCCAAAATAATGTGTTTGTATTCTTTGAGGACATCTTCATCTATAGTAAGATATGGAATGATGAAAAATGCATAGGAAAGATTCTAGAGTTGCAAAAGCATTGAGGACAATGCTTATTTGAAGGGGCTAGGAATGTGATAATATGATATAGTTCTAATTATAATAAATAAGGAAGAGAGAAACTCTCCCAAACCATCTTATCATCTAATATCGAATTCACATATTATTTTTTGATTATTATAAGTCACCCCCTCGAAGTGGTCTGCTATTTTCCTAATTTTTAGATTTATTTCCAAGAAATATCATAACAATATTACCTTCTATGCAATAGGATCCCAAATCTTGTGTCCTTTCACACCATAATTGTAACTAATGAAGATACACTTCACAACCTTATTCTCCAACTTTGTTCTATTCTCCTTTGACACATGTGCATATGCCTCACAACCAAAACCTGTAAGATGTCTCAATGAATGCTTATGACCTGACCATGCCTCCATAAGAATTTTATCAACAAGAGCTGATGTACGAGACCTGTTAATCAAGTAGCAAGCAGTGGCAAGAACTTTAGCCCAAAACCTTTGTTCTAGACCAGCACCACTAAGCATACTCCTAGCCTTCTTCATCAGTGTCATGTTCATTCCTTCTACAACTCCATTCTATTGTGGAGAATACAAAGTTGTCTTTTCTCTTTGAATGCCACAATATTTATAGAATCTATCAAAATCATTAGAGTAAAATTCACCACCATTGTCAGTTCTCAAATATTTTATTTTTTTCCAGTCTAGAACTCAACCATTGCTTGAAATTTTTTAAATCGACTAAAAACTTTAGATTTACTCTTTACAAAATATCTCCTGTACTTTTACTATAATCATCAATAAATGAAACACAATATGTGGATTTTCCAATGGAAGGAACATCTACAGGACCAAACACATCAGAATGAATAAGATCCAATACACCACAAGATTTATGAGAACTTGAGTAAAACTAAATGTGGTTTTGTTTACCATAAATACAATGCTCACATAAATCGAAATCAAGATTAAAATCAGTCAACGCTTCAACAAGGTTTTTATTTTTCAAGATCCTTAGACCCTTTTCTCTAATATGACCTATTCTCTAGTGCCATAACACAATCTTCTCCATAGGTAATTTTGATTCAAAATAAAGAACATGCTTAGGTACCTAGAAACCACAACTATTCGTTGAAGAGGAAACCCTCACTTTTTCCAATGAAGTAGTCACATACTTGCTTTTCACAGAAGTACTATTGCATTCAACAGTGCATGCATCAATCTTATACAACATGCCAAATCTAACACCTCTAGTGATCAACATACCTCTAACCATCTTACATCATGCATCAGAAGAGACTACTTGCGCACCCACATCTATTAGTTTGCTCATAGATAATAAATTTTGTGCTAACCCGGGGATATATGCAACACACCATTAATCTTTTTCACTCTACCATCGGGAAATCTAATTTTAACTTTACCATGGACAACAATATTTAAATAAGAATCATCACCCAAGTACACCTTGCCTTCGTCAATTTCTTCATATTCAAAAAAGTAATCTCTATTAAGGGTCATATGGAAAGATGCACCTGAGTCAATTAACCATGCATCATTACCTGCATGAGTGGCTAAAGCTGCAATGAACGTAACCATCTTCCTTCTCAGATTTGGAATCAGAATCAAATTTCTTCTTTTTCTTCTTTTTTTCTTCTTTGCACTCCTTATAGAAGTGTCCAAGCTTACCACAATTCTAGCAAATAACTTTAGACTTTTCAAGAGATGTGTATCTCCCCTTGGACTTGGATTTTTCAAGGCCTCTTTGGAACTAGTGGATACCTTCCTCCTCATCTATTTAGAAAGAAAAGAACCCACAATATCTTTAAATTTCAAGACAATAGAAGTAACCCCAATAGCCATAACAAGAGAATCCCATCAATTAGGCAAAGAGCAAAGCATGTTTGTACATCTCCCCTCCTTATCCATTTTTACACCAATTGATTCTAATTGAGCCACCAACATATTGAACACTTAAAAGTGGTCTACAATTTGTCCACCCTCTTCCATTCTCAAGGAATATAACTTCTTCCTCGAGAAAATGTTGTTCACTAAAGATTTGGCTTGATATATCTCACCAAGTTTCTTCCATAGTTTCTTAGCATATGACTTTCATGGACATTGATTAAAATAGAGTGTCAAGCATATAATTCGATCCTTGGCTTTACGGTCCATAACATCATATTGAGTAGCCAAAGTAGCATCTATATGCCTTGAAGCATGCTCACCAACAACATCCCACATATCTCAATTAATGATATTGTGTTGCATTCAACCTATGGAATTAGAGGTTTGAAGTGTATTAAATGCTTTTATTGTATTTGAGTTATGATTTCAATGCTTATGCATGGTAAGATGATTTTGGTAAAAAAATGAATTTGTGGAACTCGTAAATGTTAAATATGGTTAATTGAGCTTCAGGCATATTAGAAATGACTGGTTCAAACCATTTTTGAATAACACTTGAATTGAGAAAGTTATTCCTTGTTTAGTGTAGATTGTTTAAGTCATGCTTATGCCTAGCCCTTCACTTATTTCAATTCTTGTGACCTTATTACTTGTCTTGTGAGGTTGTAATGTGGTTTTGAGTGTTATTTATGTTAGTAGGCTCTTTCTTGTAGTGGATCCCTTGGATAACCTTGGTGTCAAATTTCAAGCCTCTCAGAACCCGATAGTGCATTTTTGGGCTTGTACATTGTCCAAAATTGCCTATCTTGTAGAGGGATGATTTGTACCATGGGTGATTATAGGATAGCCTAAGTGATTCACTAATATCTTGGGCAATTTGTGCTAATAATAAGGGTGATTTGGACCTAAGAGGAGCAATTTGAACTGGTAATACAAGTGATTCAAAAACTTTTTTAGAAAAATTTTCTAAATTAAAGTTGGTCCCTAGTGTTTACCTTATCAAATTATCATCTTGGTTTGGAGATTTTTGAAGTTTATTGTAATTTATTCATTTTTTTTGTGTTGACATATGTTCCTTTGTGTGAAAATAACTAGTTGGAAATTTGGCTAGGTGAGGTCTTGGATTTCATGATTGTCGAGTGCTATCAATTCCCAACAAACTTGATGTAGCTAAGGCTTGCATGCAACTCAATGGATATTATTATCCCATATCAAGTAGCCTATTGAGTTAATGTACACTACATTTATCTTATCAACCCAAAGCCATATCGTCTTAGTATGGCTACAGTATTGTATGT
The DNA here is from genome assembly GCA_027924645.1 of Cunninghamia lanceolata. Taxonomy (NCBI): domain Eukaryota; kingdom Viridiplantae; phylum Streptophyta; class Pinopsida; order Cupressales; family Cupressaceae; genus Cunninghamia; species Cunninghamia lanceolata. The sequence goes on from BSBN01000547.1 coordinate 20,210,892, forward strand.
ACAATTGTAGATTTCTAGGGATTGGAATACTAGAGTTGTGTATAGTAAGGATATTCTACTCTTTGCAAAATAAGAAAAGGAATGTAATGCTGAAACATGAAATCTATCTTATAAAACTCTAATTACTCAAAAATTATATAGTAGTTTCTACAGGTGTACATTCGATGCTACATATTAATTGAATTGACTCATTAATTGTAACGAATTAATAACAAACAAATCTAACTATGGTTTCAAGAATCTAAACTAACATGATAAAGGTTTAGTTGCAATCCACCTCAAGTGGGCCCTTGCTTGAATTAATTGCGCTCTTCTCTTCTCCTCTATTAACTATTAACCAAATCAACACATCATTTTATTCATAACATTGAAAGAATGAAGTAAACTAGTATGATAGAAAACTTTGTCTTCAAATTATATGCTCAAATATTGTACGTGTATCAAGAATATCTTATGTGTTCCTAGATATGTTGGATTACACAATATATATGCATCTAGCACTACTTCAACATTTATTGATACCTATGACTAGTCAATCACTTCCCATAATATGAGTGAATGACTCTTAATTTTAGAAAGAGAAATGAAACTAGGAAACTAAGTTCAAAACAATTAAAAAAGAACACTTCTGCTAGGACTTTCCAATTTGTTCATAGAAAAAATAAGTTATTCATAAAACATGAAGATGAATAACTAGGTCCATTTAATTCTTCCACAATCCTTGTTGAGTAATAGGCATTATGTCATCTATTGAACATCCTTTCTTGTTGTTAGTGAGATATGTCCTTATTTGCAGAGAAGAGATTATTGTTGCTCGACAGCTGTAGATAACCATAGGGTTGGGTTGCATGTATTTGTTAGGAAAGGTGTCTCAACCTTGCAACTACAAAAGGTTACTATTCTTTTCATTTTTGGTCTTTTTGAATACCCTTTATCTTGAAGAATGGTTTAAAACTTTCAAAGTTTCTAAAAGGGGATAAAAATGGCAAGGCTTACTATTTTTAGTAAGTATACATTTAAGATCAAATGGACCTAAAATTTTCCCAAAAGCTATAGAACTGCCAAATAAACATCCTAGATGAGTTTCAACCCAAGATCATACCTGGATTGCAAGATATTAAAGTTTTACATTTTTGAAACTTCTAGAAAAGTTTTAAACTCATGTTTGAGGCACTTAGAGGCCATAATTTGCCCTGAAAGTTGTTGTAATAGGTGAATCTAGTTATAACTTGATATATGTCTTCATGAGCTTTCTAATGCATCAAACGGTTCATCAATGGGACACCTAGATCAAAAGTTATGGCCTCTGGAAGTTGGGCCTCCCATTTTGGGAAATGTAAAAATGTGTTGGATGCTTAAAAGGGCTATAAAGGAGAGAGTTACACATGTTGGTATGTGATTTGGAACATCACAAGGAATCTTTTATTGGAGATAATTTGGGTGCCACTTTTGGGTGGTTTTGGCTCATGGTTTTATAATTACTGTTAACGATTTACTATATTGTATCTCATATATATTAGGAGCTTGAGATGGAGGTTGTGTGTGAGAATCATATAGCTATTGGGTTGCCTCCAGATCTTTGGTTGGTTATACTCCTATGAAAGATTGATCTACAAATATATTGTAATCTTGTTGATTTATGAATAATATATTGGGTGGCTTTTGGAGTGTCAACTTTTTCTCCCAAAAGGGTTTCCCCACAAATTATAGTGTTGTGGTATGATTGTTAGTTATGTTTATTTCTATATAAATTATGTAAATATTGTAAAGATTTGAAAAGTTTTACATATCCCTCCTCTCAACATTAGTGTAGGAAGTTGTTCTACTATCTTAGCTTCCTTATAAGTGGTATCAGACCTTGATCACCTTTGGTTTCAGTTGTGGGTTGTTGGGTTTTTTGAACTAATCCAGTTTTGAGTGGGAGCTTGTGTAGAAGATACTTTTTGATCATGTTGCAATAATTTTAGATGGTGACCACATTAGGGAGGATAGAGGTAGATAAGTTTTCTGGTAAAATTTTTTAGATGTGGAAGCTGAAAATAGAGGATCTCTTAATTGATCAAGATATGTGGGATGCTATTGATGAAAATGTTTCAAGGCCTACAAATGCTACTTTGGTTGCTCAATATGATGTTATGGACTGTAAAGCCAAGGGTCTAATCAGATTGTGCTTGTCAAACTCTGTTTTAATCAATGTCCATGAAGAATCCTCTATGAAGAAACTATGGAAGAAACTTGGTGAGATATATCAAGCCAAATCTTTAGTGAACAAAATTTTCTTGAGGAAAAAGATGTATTCCTTGAGAATGGAAGAGGGTGGAAAAATTACAAACCACCTAGAAGCATTCAAAATGCTGGTGGCTCAATTGACATCAGTTGGTGTAAAAATGGATGAGGAGGAGAGATGTCAGATCCTGCTTTGTTTTTTGCCCGATTCATGGGATTCTCTTGTTATGGCTATTGAGAGTACTTTTGTTGTCTTGAAAGTTGAAGATATTGTGGGTTCTTTACTTTCTAAAGAGATGAGGAGGAAGGTATCCATCAGTGTCAAAGAATCCCTAAATGTTCATGGAGGACCTAAAGAAAAAGGAAAGAAGAGCGAGAAGCGTGACAAATCCAAGTCCAAGGGGAGATCCAAATCTCCTAGAAAGTCCAAATTTATTTGTTGGAACTACCGAAAGCTTGGACACCTTCGTAAGGAGTGCAAAGAAGTAAAGATGAATTTTAAGAAAAAAATGATTTTGGTACTAAGTCCAAGAAGGAAGATGGTGATGTGTTCATTGCATTTCTGGCCACTCATGTAGGTAATGGTGCATGGTTAATTGACTCAAGTGCATTTTTCCATATAACCCCTAATAGAAATTGGTTTTCTAAATATGAAGAAGAATTTGATGGAGGTAAGGTGTACTTGGGTGATGATTCTTATTTAAATATTGTTGGTTGTGGTAAAGTTAAAATTAGTTTTCCTGATGGTAGAGTAAAAAGGATTAATGATGTGTTGCAGATCCCTGGATTAGCATGAAATTTATTATATGTGAGCAGACTAATAGATGCGGGTGTGTAGGTAGTATTTTCTAATATAGGATGCAAGATGGTTAGAGGTACTATGATGATCACTAGAGGTGTCAGATTTGGCACATTGTATAAGCTTGATGCATGCATTGTTGAGTGCAATGGTACTTCCGTGAAAAAAAAATGTGACTACTTCATTGGAAAAGAAGAGGGTTTCATTTTCAGTGGATGGTCATGGCTTTTGGGTACCTAAGGGTTCTCTTTCTCCTGAATCAAAATTGCTTGTAGAAAAGACTGTGTTATGGCACCAGATATTAGACCACATTGGAGAAAAGGGTCTAATGACCTTGAAAAATAAAAACCTTGTTGAAGGGTTGACTGGTCGTAATCTTGATTTCAATTTATGTGAGAATTGCATTTATGGTAAATAAAACCGTTTTGTGTTTTACTCGAGTTCTCATACATCTTGTGCTGTATTGGATCTTATTCATTCTGATGTGTTTGGTCTTGTAGATGTTCCTTCCACTGTAAAATCTACATATTATGTTTCATGTATTGACAATTATAGCAAGACATAGGTATATTTTCTAAAGAGTAAATTTGAAGTTTTTAGTCAATTTAAAAAAGTTAAAGTAATGGTTGAGTTACAGACTGGAAATAAAATAAAATACTTGAGGACTGACAATGGCGGTGAATTTTTCTCTAATGATTTTGATAGATTCTATAAAGATTGTGGAATTCAGAGCCAAAAGACAACTCTGTATTCTCCATAACAGAATGGAGTTGCAGAAAGAATGAATAGGACACTAATGGAGAAGGCTAGGTGTATGCTTAGTGGTGGTGGTCTAGAGCAAAGCTTTTAGGTTGAAACTATTGCTATTGCTTGGTACCTGATTAACAAGTCTCTTACATCAACTCTTGTTGATAAAACGCCTATGGAGGCATGGTCGGGGCATAAGCCTTCACTGAGACATCTTAGAATTTTTGGTTACAAAGCATATGCACATGTTCCAAAGGAGCAGTGAACAAAGTTGGAGAACAAGACTGTGAAATGTATCTTCATCAAGTACAGTTATGGTGTGAAAGGATACAAGCTTTGGGACCCTAATGTAAAGAAGGTAATATATAGTAGAAGTGTTATTTTTAGAGAAACTAAGTCTTCTTCCATTTCATTGCAGCTAGAACAAGGTGAATAGAAAGATGTGATTCAAATCCCTTCTATGCTTAAGAAAGTTGAATCGAGGCCCCTAGATAGACAAGAAGTTGAGGAGAGCTCATCTAGCTCTGAATCTTCAGAAGAGGAGGAAGAACCTCCAACTCAGCTTGTTTGAAGGTCTACAAGGCATAGACAACCACCTGAAAGTTATTCACCTGATGACTGGAGATGTATCTTTACTTTGAATACTAACATAGATGAACCCAGATATGTAGAAAGGTATTAGGTATGAATGATGCAGAGTCTTGGAAGATTGCTATGGATGAAGAAATGACAATTTTGAAAAAGAATGATACATGGGACCTAGTACCATTGCTCGAAGGATGAAAACCTATTGGTTGCAAATGGGTGTTCAAGAAAAAGATTCGTTTAGATGGAGGTATTGAGAAATACAAAGTACATTTTTTGTGAAAGGTTACTCTCAGTTTGAGGGTGTTGATTATGGTGAGATATTTTCTCCTATTACAAAAATGACATCCATTAGATTCTTGATTTCTATTATTGTTGATTATGATCTAGAGGTTGAGAAAATGGATGTGAAAATGACATTCCTTCATGGTGATTTGGAGAAGGATATTTATATGACATAGCTAGAGCACTACGTGGTGAAAGGTAAAAGAAATTTGGTTTGTAAATTGAAGAAATCTTTGTATGGCCTCAAACAAAATCCTAAGATGTGGTACCAAAAATTTGATACATATGTTTTGAGTTTGGGATTTGAGCATCCTAAATCTAATCACTATGTTTATTATAAAACTGATGGTGATCATTTCCTGTTTATTGCATTATATGTTGATGATATGTTATTTATTGGTAAAGGGAAAGGAATGTTTTTCATAACTAAAGTCTCAACTTGTAGCTAAATTTTGTTAGAATTAAGGTGCCATCAACCTTGTAAATCCTATGTATTTAATTACTCCTAATATTTTTGTAAATAATTCATAAGGGATGAAATATTCACCTAGTAGCGATCTTGTTTCAACCACACTTTGGATCCTTATACTTGATGGGGGGTATGGGGGGGCTTTCCCCCCCACTACTGTAAAATATTGTAATTTTGTAGTCAATCTGGATCATTCATCATTAGGTTGCAGATCTGACAGTGGAGGTTATGTTATGGCTTTTTTCCATAGAAGGAAACACTCTTTTAAGAGGATACTATATTATAGCCATGGATGTGTATTACAAGTGCTGCATGATTGAAGACTGAAGAGTAGATTGTGAGTGTCGTATTGTAAACTCTATTGAAGTTAATACAAACTGGTCCATCTCTCCTTGTGTGGAGTTTTTTACTGAAAGGGTTTCTCCATCTAAATACTATGTTATGTGTTTGATATTCTATTCTGTTATTTCTTTGTGTTGATTTCATACCATATCCATTTTTGTTCTCCACAATTAAATATCTATATAACAGTTGTAATTAGTTTTCCATTGATAGTTGTTTACCTTCATTTCTAACAAATTTGAAATGCAAGATCTTGGTGTAGCTAAACACATTCTTAGGATGGAAATAAGAAGAGATAGAGTGAACAAAAAACTATGGCTTGGCCAGAGTAAGTATATCAATTTAGTTTTACATAGGTTTAATATGTAGGATTGTAGACCATTATGTGTTCCTTTTACAACTGGAACAAAGTTATTTGCTTTACAATGTCCAAAACCCCCATCGAAGATGGAAGACATGAGCAGAGTACCCTACTAGAGTGCAATCAGAAGTTTGTTGTATGTTATGGTCTCTACTAGACCAGACATTGCTCAAGCAGTGGGAGTTCTTTTTAGATATGTCTAATCTTAGTAGAGTTCATTAGGATGCAATTAAAAGAGTCTTTAGATATTTTTAGGGTACCATAGGGTATTTGTTGTTCTATCATGGTAATTTGACAGGAGGCATGCATTCCCTTGATATTTATGGACCTCATGTGGATTCAGACTAGGTAGTTGATGTTGATAGTATATGATGCATGAGTGCTTTTTTGTTTATTTTATTTAGTGGTGCAATTATTTAGATGAGTAAGTGACAGGTTGTGGTTGTTTTGTCCACTATTGAAGTTGAGTATATGGTAGCTATGCATGCTTGTAAAGAAGCCATTTGGCTTAAGAGACTGTGTTCAGATATCAAAATAAAATAAGGTGCAGTGATAGTTTATTATGATAGCCAGAGTGCGATCTACCTAGCTAAGAACCTGACATTTCATGCCAGGTTCAAGCACATTGATGTACAATATCATTTTATTAAAGATATGGTCAAGGATGGCAGGGTGAAGCTAGTTAAGGTAGAGACTTTAATGAATGTTGCAAATTCATTAACTGAACCTATGAGCACGAAGAAGTTAAGATGGTGTTTTAAGTCTATGGGCCTCTTGCCCCCTAGCAATTCAATCATGTTGTTGATACTCCCTTTGCTCGTGCAAGGTGTTCGACAAGTGGGAGAATGTTAGGAAAGGTGTCTCAACCTTGCAACTACAAAAGGTTACTATTCTTTTAAATTTTGCTCTTTTCAAATACCCTTTATCTTGAAGAATGGTTTAAACTTTCAAAGTTTCTAAAAGGGGCTAAAAATGATAGGTCTTACTATGTTTAGTACTTGTCTAAATTTGAGCTCGAATGGACTTAAATTTTTTCCAAAAGCTATGGAACTACCAAATAAACATCTTGGGTGAGTTTTGACCCAAGATCATACCTAGATTGCAAGATATTAAAATTCACTTTTTGAAACTTTTGGAAAAGTTTCAAACTCAAGTTTGAGACATTTAGAGGCCTTGATTTGCCCCAAAAGTTTTCAGAATTAGTGAATCTAGTTATAGATTGATAGATATCTTCATGAGATTTCTAAAACATTAAACGGTTCGTCAATCGGACACATAGATCAAAAGTTATGGCCTCTAAAAGTTGGGCCTCCTGTTTTGGGAAATGTTTAAACATGTCAGACACTTAAAAGAGTTGTTAAGGGGAGAGTTACACATGTTGGTGTGTGATTTGGAACATCACAAGGCATCTTTACTGGAGATAATTTGGGCACCACTTTTGGGTGGTTTTGGATCATGGTTTTATAGTTACCATTGACGGTTTACTATATTGTGTCTCCTATATATCATGAGCTCGAGATGGAGGTTGTGTGTGAGTCATATAGATGTTGTTTGCCTTTGGATCTATGGTTGGTTATACTTCTGTGAAATCTTTCTCTACAAGTATATTGTATTCTTTTTGATTTTTGAATAATATATTGGGTAGCTTTTGGAGTGTGGGTTTTTTCTCTCGAAAGGGTTTCCCCACGTAATTACTATATTGTGGTATGATTGTTATTTATATTTATTTCTATATAATTTTTGTAACTGTTGTAAATATCTAAAAAAATTTGCATATCCCTCCTCTCAAGATTAGTGTAGGAATTTGTTCCACTACCTTAGCTTCCTTACAATATTTGGGTCTTCGGCTATAGGTAATTGGACCTTTGGTTGTAAGCGCCTTGGCTATGGGTTCTCACTCTTAGTTGTTGCAAGCAAAAGTTAGTTCCACAGAAAATCCCTACTTCAAGATCATTATAAACATAATAACATGCCACATTATATTGAAATTAACTATTTTAACACACAACCATTCATTAAAACATTTTACAACTAACATAGTACTTTATCCAAATATTAATTAAAATTATTGGTGTTAAAGGTAGGAATGTCTATGGAAATGTACTTTTAAACAAGAAACATAAGGATCATAGGAGACAACTATGAAACCCATCACACCCTCCAGCTTAGCAGGTTGCTTATCCTGAAGCAACTAAGGTCTCTCATTATACATGAGAGCTATACTCCTAAAATCATATGGTTTAGTTTATCCCTTACACTACTTTAGATAGAATCCTCTTTGACCATCTATCTACCCCATCTAGCATCTTCTTCTTGTGGAACAAAAATCCTGTTTCCACACCAATGTGGAATAGGAAACCATAGGAGTGAAGGCTGGTATGTAAGTAGAAGCCAGACAAGTGCATTTTCTCAAGCTAGGTTGATGTAGCGATGTGCTCTACTAACTGCTACATGGTAGTTGTGTACTGAATGTGGCTCTTTTTTGTGTAACTCTACTATTAGCTTCTACCATCTAGCCTTGTGGAATTTAAAGGATTCCTTCCCAATTTTTGTGACTACTGTCCTGAACATGGAAAGATCAACTTGTTGGTCTTGTCAATTCATTTCCTAGCTAGTGAGGACATATTTGTCAAGAATATCCAATTTTCTATTACTCCATTAGGGTCCTTGGATTCTCCTCTAATCCACAAAGAAATAAATTTTTCATGCTCCATGTACCTTTGCATTTGAATTCCTCTATTTCTGTTATTTCTTATGGAGGCTAATGCTTTAAGTTGAACATCACCTATGTATGGAATTGCATTCCACTCTATGTTCCATGGAACAACCAAATAGTGAAGATAAAATTCACACAACTGACATTGAAGTTCAATAGTGGATGCTTGATATATCTTAAAGAAGGATCTAACTGTGTCTATTTTACATGAAATATCTTAATAAATCTGCATAAACTAGAAACTATGAAATTATTCTTTGAGGAACATGGCATAAACCTTGGCAAGGGGATGATATTGTATAATTTGTGTTGTCAATCCTACCATTTGTTCAATTTTCTTTTTCAGCCTATCAATTTCAACATTATTCTCCTCTATTTCTTCAAAAAATCTTTGTTCCATTTATTTCTTCTCCTTTGCCCATGTTTTCTTTATAAACTAAATTTCTTCATCCCTTTTCCATAGAAACAATTTAAGGAATGGTCCATCTGTTTGTGTAGCCATTGATTGAAATTCTTTAAAAATACCTGAAGCAAAACAAAGATTCTGTTCTGTGGGATGGGTACTCATACATGCCTATTGTTCATACCTTCTATATTTCCTATCAATCTCCTATGTAGCCAATTGAGATAATTTATCCATCCCACTTTCTTCCTGCTCATGTGCCCTGAGTTGTATTTCTAATTATTCAATTCTTTGTAGAGCAATCTATAACTCATCATTTGCCTTTGTCTCCATAGGAATTGATTCTTCTTCAAGATTCAAATCAACAGACTTGGAGGGCATAGATTCTTTTTCTAGGTCAAAGCCAAGGATTCTAGTAGTATCAAAATGCTTGCCTCCTTTTGAGAAAATAATTTTTAATGCTCCCTATTGACAAATAATTCTTTCCTCTCAGAATTAGTATTTTTTCAAGGAAGACTACTCGAGAAGCTGATGCAGCGATATTTGTTTTTACCCCTTTCTTTTTGATGTGTTGTGAATGCCTTAGGCAAGCCTGGGTTGGAATTGGGGAAACTTTTTGCCTCTTTTTAGATGGCTTAGAGGGAGGAGTTATATTTTGTTTCCTTTTGGGGTTGGATGAAGGGATAGCGACAATTATAAGTTGTTTTCATGTAGTGACATATTAAGGGGAGAGTACTTCATGTACAAGGGAAGACATTGCATGACTAGGAAATGTTGCAAGTCCATGTGAAGATGTTAAATGTAAATGATAACAAATGTTGCATGTTAAATAATCATTAATCAAAATAAAGAGTAGGTAATTTGTGTACGAAGCCTTATAAGTGGGTGAGAGAGGTGAATGGTTGGTATGGAATGATATTTATGGAAAGAGTTACATTAATTGTACTAGAGGCATGAGCGAGTTGAGACAACATATTAATGAGGTAGAGGATGAAGGATCATCATTGGATGCAATAGGATCTTTTATTGTTGTAGGAGCTTTGATTGACAGTGGTTGTAGGAAGCTTCATTATAGAGGTTGCATGAAATCTTGATGTTGAGGAGGCTACAAGAAATTGAGGCTGTAAGCAGTTCCATTGTAGAGGTTGTAGGAAGCCCAGATGGAGAAGTTGTAGGAAACCCTACAATTGGTGAAACTGAAAATAGTGAAATGCTATAGGTATTGGCCTACAATATTAGTGTTGTGGTGAAGTAGCTTGGTGAGGCTATAGAGGTTGGTATCCAAATGTGGTGAAGAGAGATTAGCCAACAATGCTTGAAACACTTTTCATTGTTGGTAATTTTTATTACTTTTTTTGATAGAGATGGAAATCATACCTAATGTAGGATAGTGTCTGAGCTATTAGGCTCCTCCATTGCCATCACTACACTATAATTTTTTGTTAGTGACCAATAATTTTTTTTAGCTATGCTATGTCCCTTGGTTTGTATCAAATGTTGAAAAAATGTTATCTTGTTCAGGGGTCTCTTATAAAGATTAAGGTGATGACCATTGACCATTAGGGAAAACCTGATAGGATCGATAGTCATTAACTTGAATACACCATTGGGGAATACTTCCTCAATTTCATAGGGCCCTAGCCATATGGATTGGAAATTTCCCTTGTGATCCTTGTATCTTAAGTCATATAGAAATGTCCACTCACCCTTTTGGAATTCTTTTTTTTATAAACTAGTCATGCAATTTTATTCTCTATTTCTGCACAATTTCTATATGATGGACAACTTCTTTCGTTTAATTAATCTAATGCATTAAGTTGAGTTATTCATTCTTTTTTGCATAAGATAAGTCTATTCCCAGTTGAAGTGTTTTCCTTAAGGCCTTATGCTCAAATTCAACAGGAAGTATAACCTTCTTACCATACACTAGCTCCTAGGGTGTGAACCCTATGGTTGTCTTCCATGTGGTTTTGTAGGCCCAAATTGATTTAGGAAGGCATGCTGCCTAATCTCGGTGGTGAAGAGCTATGGTTTTGGTAAGAATATCTTCCATCTCTTTGTTGGTGAATTCTACTTGGCCATTTGACTAAGGTGGTAGGGAGTAGACTTTATGTGTTTGAGTTCATATTTTTTTACAAGGGTTGCAATCAATTGTGATGTAAATTGCAGTCCCTAGTAAGTAACAATTTCCTTAGGCACTCTATAACAGGTGGAGATCTCCTCATACATGAAGTCTGCTACTTTTTTATCACATGCATGTTGTAGGGCCTTTACCTCTACCCATTTTGTGAGGTAGTCTGTGCATACCAATATATACTCCTTCCTATTTGATGGAGGATCAATTGGGCCTATGAAGTCTAGACACTATTTATCAAAGGGTTCTTGCACTAGTTGTGGTTGCAAGGGCATTTCATCAGATTTGATTGGGTGACCCATCTATTGACATCAGTGTCACTTGCATGTATATAGAACTGCATCTTTATACAATGTTGGCCAGTAATATCTAGTTGTTAGTATTTTGAATTCTATTCATTTGGCTGCAAAATGTCCACCACAAGGTTCATCATGGTAGACCCACAAATTATCAAATACCTCATTTTTTTGAATACATCAATGCATAATATTGTCAAGGCTAGTGTAGAAGAGATAGCCAGAGATCCAAGAGAATGGAAGGCTCTTTTCCACTAGATTGCATTTTTCCCTTGGTGAAAAATATGGAGGGGTTCTTCCTGCAACCAAATAATTAGCAATGTTTGCATACCATGGAGTATGCACTGTTAGGACAAAAAAATATTCATCTGGAAATGAGTCATCAACAATGGGATGATCTATAGCAAGGGTTAGTCTAGAAAGAAAGTCTTTTACCACATTGGCGTTACTAGGTTTATCCATAATGGTGATCAAATTCTTGTAGCAATAGAAACCATCTTACCAACTAGCCACTAACTACAGGTTTATTCATTAACTTATTGGTGCATGGTCAGTATGAACAAATATAATGTATCTAGTTATGTAATGGTGAAAATTATTGATGGCATAAACCATAACGAGGATTTCCTTTTCAATAATAGTGTATTTTAGATCTGTTACTTGGAGATTTTTATTGATGAAGTCTATAGCATATTCTAACAAACCATGTTTTTGGCCCAAGACAACCCCTACAACAAAGTTAGATGTGTCTATATGGATATGAAAGGGGATTATCCAACTTGGTCCTTGCAACATAGGTGTTGTAGTGAAGGAATCTTTTAGGGATTGAAAGGCTTCTTGACATGTAGCTATCCAAGTAAAATCAACATCTTTGGTAAGTAGAACAAATAGAGGTGCAGTTGTTTTACTAAAGTCTTTAATGAATCTATGGTAATAGCTAGCATGGCCAAGAAAACTCAGGACATCCTTTTGTTTATGGGGTATTGGCATATTTGTTATAACTTCAATCTTAGTAGGATCTACCCAAATTCCTACCTGTGAAACATAATGTCCTAAAATTATACCTTCCTCCATCATCACATAGCACTTTTCATTACTAAGGGGTAGATTATGGTCTTGACATCTTTGTAGTAATTTTTCCAGATTGGTTATGGCTTCCTTAAAGTGTTCCAATAAGTTGTGAAGTCATCCATGTAAACTTCTAAACAATCATGATTAAGATTAGAAAAAAGACTCACCATAGCCCTTTGGAAAGTGGCAGGGGCATTGCTCAAACCAAGTGGAAGGACTTCATAAGCATATGTTCCCTAGGGACAAGTGAAGGTTGTTTTATCTTGGTCTTCAATTAAAATCCTAACTTGGTTATAGACACTAAATCTATCCAAAAAGGAAAAAATACTTTTTACCTGCTAAAGAATCCAAAACTCAGTTGATAAATGGAAGAGGAAAGTGATCTTACCATGTTGCAACATTGAGTTCTCTATAATAAATACAAACACACCATTTACCACCTTTTTATGGAAGTATCACCAAAGGAGAAACCCATAGACTACTTGATAAGAGATAAATGAAGCTAGCATCTAGAAGTTTATTTAATTCATCCTTGACAATATCCTAGACTGTAGGATTCATTCTCTTTCAAGGTTGTCTCACATGTTTACAATCATCCTTAATGTATATGTCATGTGTGTAGAGGTTTGGATCAAGACCTTTCATGTCATGGTAGTGTCATGTAAAGGTTGTTTTATGAGACTTCAACATGGTAATTAGTTCATTCTATTGTTGCATGGTCAATCAATTTTTGATGTTTAGTGACCTTCCAGGAGAAATTTCAACTTGATTTATTAAGGATGTAATTGAAGCAATGTTTAGACATGATGTATTAAGATGACAACTGTGAGGCAATAGGTGATGAAATATGTGGATATCAGATGTATAGTTTGGTGAGTGTGTTGTAGGAAAGTGTAGTGGACATGACACACATGTTAAACAATTATTCAGCTATGGATCCATTCCATAGTTATTTTGTACGATGTTGGAGAGCACAGTATCCTCATCCTTGGTTTCTATCAAAGGGTTTTTTCTTATGGTCATCAATGTTTGAATCAAGTATTGGTCATTATCTTCAAGATCTAGCCATACTGGATGTTATAGGTTAGCAAAAGTTTGTGTTGGGAGATACAAAACCAACTTCTTAGTTACATTCCCATTGGAAATTATCATATTTACTGATCTACAACCAATAAATGCATCAATTTTTGCCAACCATGGTCTTCCTAGTATTAGTGGGTATCCTCCTAGGTTGGCCTTCGGCTGTAAGACCATGAAGCTAGATGGATAGTCCCAGGAGTCTAGTGTAATGACTGAGTCCTCAATAACTTCTTCTGGTTTAATAGTTGAATGATCTGCTAATTACAGTACTATGGGGGTAGGACAAAGATCAACAAGTTGTAAAGTTTTCATTGTCTCTTTGGTCATTACAGTAATGGTGACACCTAAATCAATCGAAGTCTTAGGTATAAGAATGCCATTAATGTGAACATTCACAACTGGGCTACCAAGGTTTGTATATTTTGGAATGACTATATTTCTAAGCATAATGTCTGCAAGCTTTCCAATGACTTGGATAGTTTGTGGGTCTTTATGCTTTCACTTAAGTTTCTTTAGACACAATTCTCTAATGGTCTTGGTGTAAATTGGCACATCCTTAATTGATTGAAATAGAGGAATTTTGATACAAACATTTTTTAGTTGTCACAAAAAGTCAATGGTTTAGGTTCTTATTTTGTTATGGTCAACTTGTCTAGAAATGGGGGATTATGGTTCATGATTTCTACCTTTAATGGACTTGGCTCAAGATTTGGCATTTTATTGTTTTCTTGGGGTTAGTGTCTATGGTTGGATTCTCCATGGGCATTTCCATGATGATTGGAATAGTTGGTCTAGGAAGTAACTTCCTTGAGCATAGTTGTACATCACTTAATTTGACTACATAGGTCAGGTATTGAAACACTTTGAGTGTATGTTAGTTGAGTTGACTTATTGTTGGGGTTAGGTGTAGGTTATGTAGGTAATTGAGTGGATCTTGGTGGTGTAGGAGTAGCATTTCTTGGCATGATTTTTGGTTGTTGAGGTAGGGGTTGTGGCTATTGTTGGAAGCCAACATTGGGGTTAGACCAATTCTAGTGTCCTCACCATTGCTTCTGGTGGTTGCCATTGTTGATTTTGGACTTGTGACTAGTATGGCTTTTGTTTCCATCCCCTTGTTGACATGTCCATTTAGGTGGTATTGAGTTTTTCAAAGTTGGAGGAGGCATGTTGTTCCATGGAGTATTATACTAGTTGGAAGCAATTGAAAATGAACTAGGAAATGAAGTAATGACAAAGGGTCTTGAAACATACCTTGTCATTGTGGCTATGATTTACACTTTCTACATAGAAAACTTGTCCATCTTCACCTTCCAGAAGATTGAATTCTTATCTCTCATGCCTATCTTCAACTATGCTAGCTACTTGCTTACATTTAAAATCAATCTTCTTTCATCAACAATGAGGGTAGTACTCAACCAAAGCTACTACTACTTCCTTCTACTTCTTCACATGCAATGTTTCTAATTGAGTTGCTAGGTGGATTATGATATCTTGTTTCATTTCCTTAATAAGATTACTAAGTTCTACTTTGGAAACTCTTGCAATAGTGTTTGTAGAAGACAAAGCCCTGAGGCTACAGGTCTTTTTTATTGTGGAGCTTGAGTAGTTTCTATAGATCTTACAAATATTGTTAAATGGTACCTGGGAAATATCACCACCCCAATCATGTCCAGAGCATTCATACACTCTTCATTAGCTCCCCTTAGGAATACAAGCTTAAGTGATTCTAGGGACATCCTACTTTGACGTGACTTTTGTAGGCAGAACATAAACCTTTCTACATAGTCCTCAAGGGGTTCATCTTCTTTCTGAGTCATTCTAATTATATCATCTCCTCTCATGTCCCTACCTCTGCAGTAATGTTGATATTTTTGTAGAAACTTTTCCTTCATGGTCCACCAATCTGCCACTGCATCTCTGCCTAATCCCATAAACCACCTCAAGGCATCATCTTTGTGGGTAGCTAGAAAAAGCTTCGATATATGTGCATCTGTGGTATAGTCGTAGCTTCGACATAAGATGTCAAATTTGAACAAAAATGTGTCTAGGTGCTCTGTGATTAGACATGAAAATTTGATAAAGAAGAGGGGAAATATTCTTCATGGATGCTCCTCACTCTTGATCAGAGATAGGGAACTAAAAGGTAATAAGGTCAACAAGATTTTCTACTTCTTTGTTAACCATTGTGACTTGACCTAAAATAACTCTTGGGTGTGTTTGTTGAGAGATTGAGTGGAATCATTCTTCTTATATGATAGGTTCACTTGTTTGCCTTGCTACTTTGACTATCTTCTTGGTCTGTAGCATCTTCTGCTACTGCAGGTACCTCATCTTGGGCAGCTATTGCTTGAATATCTCTATTGTTCGGAAGGAATCTTCCAAAGGGCTTCAAGCAAATTCACCGCCAACAATTCATTGCCGAAAAATTCACTGCCAACAATTCACCGCCATGACAAATTCACCTCAAGGAAATTTCACCACCAACAATTCACCGCCACGAAAAATTAATCGCATTATCATAAATCAAATTTCCTAATTGTATATGCGATGAATTTTCCACGACGGTGAATTGCTAGTGGTGAATTTTCCTTGAGGTGAATTTGTCATGGCGGTGAATTGTTCGCGGTGAATTTTTTGGTGGTGAATTGTTGACAGTGAATTTTCCTCGAGCCAAAATGGAAGATAGTGGTCATCATGCCAACCATGCAAATTAAAGAAAAAATAATACAAACTATGCCCATTCAAATTGCGCCATACACCTCATGCATATCCAAGATAACATGATACAAATTATAAACATCTAGAACAATAATCCAATCCAAACACATATGAGATTTAAAGATTTCATAACCCATGCTAGTGATATCCCCATGGTTTATAACCTCCTCAAGTGCGTGAAAAACAAAATAAGAAGTTCCAAAAATATACCTTCTTTGGAATTGGATCTACATAAAGAAAATAACTCTCATGTAAGTCAAATTAGAACACTTCAAACTTGGGCATGCCCTCAAGTTGGGCTACACCATGTTGATTTTTAGGTTCATCTAAGCATTGTAGGTCACTTATTTCCTCACAATCATCAAAGTTTTAATTGAAAGACTCAAACTTAGTTGTAGGAAGGTCTTCCCCAATAATGAAAACATAACCTTCATTAAATTGGAACACCTAACACTCAACTACACCCTCATCAAAATCATGAATGGTTGGTGGCCTACATGCATTCTCACTACAAGTTCTCATATACCCCTCCATATTTGAACCATTTGCAAAATCCAAATCTAAACCATTAACACAAAGATAAAAAATTTGAGGCACTTCAAGAGAAACAAGTTCTTCAAACTACCTCTCTATCTCACATTCTTCAGAGCAAGCTGCTGAGAAATAATTACTACTGTAAAGGATATCATTTATAATCTCTTCCTATTTTTCCTCTTACAAACTTGTATTTACTTGTGCTTCCTTCACTTGGAGCTTCTTTGTAGCATAGTCAACATGGGAAAGGTGACATGCCTCACCAAAGAAATAGGTTCTCATATGCGTCTACATGATCGCCCACACCATTATCTTCAAGGGAATGTTCATCAAGAAAAAAATCTAAATCTACACCATCACTTTTATTAGCATATCCATCATGAAGTGGAGACCTATCCACTTCATTCCCTTGTGAGCAAACACACATAGCAAAGCCACTGTTAGTAACATCATCCTCAAAGGAAACGAAGCAAGGGAGTTCATTAAATAGAAAACTATCTTCACATTCCACACTTTAAACATTTGCATGCCCATCTTTAGCACCATCATTATTAAAAACAATGTCATTGGGTTGAAATATTGAGCATACTTTTTTTTGCTTCATCCACATAGCTACCATGAGATGTAGAACCACATATCTTAGCTTCCATAGAGCAACCCTCTTACAACATGGTTTTTAAGAAGACCATCAACATGAGATTTACCCTCAAGATAATCATTTGAGATTACTAACTTATCAACATTTGAAGGCCTCTTAAAACTTTCATATGATTCTTGTCTTATTTCCTTAATAAGATTAGCCCACCCATAGGCCTTGTCAAGGATTTTAGGCTTCATCTCATCTGGTATCCAACTTGCACTAGACTCTAAGGCCTCACAAAACATGTCGATGCAAACTAATACTCAGGCCCATAATGCTTCTAGATGCAAGAAAACATAGCTACAAACCTTTGGTTAAAATCATTAACTAACTCTCCCACTTGCCTTTGATGCTAAAAATAAGATCGTTCCAAGAAGAAAAATGACTATTAGGAAAACTACCTAACCATCCCAATGCATCCTCACACAATTACTTGACAAAGGATTTCATCTACATGTCTTCATCTTCTATCTCATAACCCTCCATCAAATCTACAAATGCTTGCACATGTGAATCCTCTTGTGAATTTTCAAGCCCATCAAACATGGGCAGTTGGTTGTAGATTTATCTTGGCATGTGATTAATACTTTTGGGTACCCAAGATAACTCTAACTATTTATACTCATTAAAAACAAGGTGGGACTAGAGGGTTTAACCTTTTGACTCTTTGTAGAAAAAAGCTAAATCTTGGATTGCATAACATTATTTTCCAACAAATTGATTTTTTGTACAAGGTCATACAACTCGCAAGTAGATAAACAAGCTTACCCCTTTGGGTATTTGTGGTAGCTAGTTGGGGCCTAGTCTCTGAGATATCAAGCTCAAGTATTTGTATATGACTTCTAAGTTTTGCAAGCTCTTGCATTGACACCTCTAGGCTTTGGCATCAGTTTGGGGAGGATCCATAACTACTTGAACAACAAGAGAATGTGTTAGTGCAATAATCAGATTGGTAGTCCTCATAATAGCTAGGTCTAGAAGTATAGTATGAAGTATATAGAGAAGCAAACCTAGGATCCATATCTTACAAATTCATATCATGCTAACACTAAACACTTGCATTCATAAAAACATGTGTTACTTTATGAAAGAAACATTATCTCTCATAGAAGGAAGAATTTCATGTACCTTAAAATATCTTCCTATTGAACCAATTTGAAATGTGCCTTTAAATCATTGCAATATTTTGAATAGCAACGTGAACGTGATTTTCAGAAAGCAAAGTTGCCACCTCTTTACAATTGTAATACCTTCATAGTATAACTGCATAATAGAATTTTGTAATACCATGAATGTGCAATTATAATGCAATATAAATTGTGACTTTATTTTTACATACAAATATTTTTGTACGATTAATAGTTGAGGTTTCTATTAGGTCCCACCCTTGAAATTGTGAGAATTTGTTCATGGGACCCACATCCCATACAATTTCTTTGTGGGGATACTCCTTTAACTAATGCTCTACCAGTGGGAATTGTAGACACCTAAAAATGTCTCGACCACCAAACTGACTCCCGACATCCCTAAACATACCAATTTCCTTTCCAACCAATTAATTAAATTTCTATTTAATTAATTACCCCTTTCATCATCTAAATCCACACCATTTTATCCCCAAATTTGAATTAATTTTATTAATTCAATAGTCCAAACCTTAGCCAATTGATTTAATAAATATGCAAAATTTATTAAATCAATTCCCCCATTTTCCCTAAATCCAATTAATTAGTTAAAACCATGTTAACTAATTAATCCAACCTACTAATTAGCCTAGCCCTACCCTAGACAATTAAATAGCTATTTTTTAATTGCCTACTCTAGCCTACCTCATCCTAGCCTTAGGATTAATTAATTAAATCACTAATTAATTAATCTTATCCCCCCTCTAATCCCTCTACTAATTTATTCCAGCCACATTAATTAGGTTAATCACCCTAATTAAGTGAGTCAAACCCTCATTAGCACTTCTCTCCACATCCCCCAAATTTAAAATTCAAATAAATCACACATCACATTTACTCCTCTTACACATGTCATAACTAATAAATATCCACTCTTCCCCAAATGAAATTTTAATTCATTTTACCCTTCCCCATGTGAATTTTTAATTCACAAATAATCCATCTCACCCAACCTCATTTAGTCACTCCTTTCCCAAAAATGAATAAAAGATTTACTTTTATTCCTAGCCCTCCATCTTCCAAGATCAAATCTAGGCCCTCCACATCACTTCCATCCTCCACCATTGATCTCTCCATTCAATCTCCACCCTTGGATCAAAATCTCTCCAAAAAGTCTATAAATACCACATCTCACAAGTCATTTTCATCATCCAATTCCATGCAAAGTTACCATGCCAAAATCACCTTTGAGTAGTTAGTGAGTTGCACAATTGAAGAGCATTTCACATTTGAATCCATAGTCTAGGGATCATCTTGGTCTTGGGAGCTTCTTTTGGGTGCAAAGGCTCCTTCTTCCCTTGATGGGAATAGGTTTTGCATGTGAGGTATAATCTTATGTTTTACTTGCATTTGATTTAGTATTTTGCCTTATTGCATTTACCTAATCTACATTGGCACGCCCGGTGGGACCCACAAGGTCCAATCTAATCCTTGTTTGTGAGTTTTTGGTGTTAGTATCTGACTTTTTGCAGGTTCAGCGCTATTCAACTGTCGCAGCGGCGCCATCACTACCGTATTTCAGCGCTATTCCTCTTTTAGCGCTATCTCTGCGCGATTTTCTTTTATATACTAACCATACTCATGTGTCATGTTTTTGCTTTTCGTGTTGTTTTCTATCTTGTCTGTTCTCTATTTTGCAGGAAAACCAGGAATTACAGGGGGAGGTTATGGCAAATTTTTGAAAGAAACGACAAAGCAGCATCAATTCCCTGTTTTGACGCCATCCTTCAGATTAGCGCCATCCGTGTCTTCCCCCGAATTCAGAAACACCGCGCAGTGGCACTTTCACTACTACAGATCGTCGCTATCCTCTGTTTTAATGCTTAACTTAGGATTTATTAGTGCTAAATATTGTATCAACGCCATTATCTTAATTAGCGCTATCATATAGTTTAATTAGCGCCATAAAATATTTTAGCGCCTTCTTTCATAAGTCAGGTTGTTCTGCCCGCAGTGGCGCCTGTACAGGTCTATTTTAGCGCTATTTCGGTAATTTCTTTTTCTGTCTGTTGCAGGTACTGCAGATACTGACACAACTCTTTTTGCAGGATGGTTTGTTGATTAGTTAGATAACATTTTGATTGTGGAAACTAAAATGAACCCTCTTTGCATGTTAGGTCTTAAACAACATTTCAATTTGGTGTTCTAAAAAATCAATCCCAACAACTCCTTGTGTGAAGTGTGTGTGACTATAACATTTATTTTGGTGCTCTAAAATATACCTCTTTTGTGTGCCAACAAACAAACAATCAAAACACTTCAATTTGGGCTATAAAAAGAACAACAAATTGCATACTTCATTGGATAAAAAGAACAACAAACTTGCATTTCCATGCATCTAATCAAGACAATCTAATACTTGTGTGAAGTGTCTTCATGATTGTGTCAAGTAGAGTGAGAAGTGTATGCTCTTCCCTCGCACCCTTTGGTGATCTTGGGAATCAAAAACTTCTCACAACACTTTGCATTAATCACCCCCCATCTAATCCAAAGATCTAAAATTGAACCATGTTGAGTGTGATATAATCATAGGGAACACGTATGCTCTCCCCTCGCATCTTTATATGAACTTAGGGATCAAAAGTATTTTTTGTGATTGTATTGCTTTTGTAATCCTTAAAGGGCCTGCCACCCCGCTTCAAAAGGTGGGAACGACCCAAGCGGCATCAAGCTAAAGCCAAGCTCTTCCAAGCCGCTATATAAAATAAGGCGTTTGGGATGAAAGTCTCAAGCGACAGGTGTTGTTTTGTTATACCGACAACCAACCTCCCCATAAACCCTCCAAGGCGCAACCCTTGGAGGCTGGGAGACTCCATAACGGAGAGTAGCGCTGCCGCACGTATAACCACCTGAACGGATGCCCTTACTAAGAGCCATTGTTGTAGTAAGCCAAAATCCTTCTATTTGTTGACGCAGAGGGCAAAACCCTTGAAGCGGCCCCGATTCATGCGGTTCTTAGCCGAGGTAGCAGGGATAATCTAAAGGTTTGGAGAGGGTCAAGCCTTATAAGAAACCCGGATCTTGGTATGCGTGAGAAGTGTGTGTAATTGTAAGGAGGAGCCAGTGCTACCAAGATCTTGGAGCTACCCACTTTGAATAGGCGCAGCTAGGGGATTCAACAAATATTGTCACATTCTCGCCTTAGGTTGTAAAAATGTGCTTGTTCTAAACAAAGTCATGTCATTTCACAAAGAAAAATCATTGCTTGTTTTGCATTCAAATGTGTGTTAAAGTGCTTTGATTTTTTCACAAACAACTTGCCCAAGAGACAAAACAAATCAGTTGATCACATTCCAAACAGATAAATCTAAAATTTTGCCTACAGAAATCTGTGTAACCTGTTTCAACACCATATCTGTCTTATTGTAGCGCTTTTTCACTCGTGGATTGGCGCTATTTTTAGATTGACGTGCCTGAGACAAAACACATCAGTTTGTCACATCCCAAACAGACAAATCCAAAATTCTGCCGTCAGAAATCCAAAAATTTGCCATCAGAAATTTGTCAAACCCTGTTTTAGCGCCATATCTATCTGATTGTAGCGCCTTTTCACCCGTGGATTGGCGCTATTTTGAGATTGACGTGCCTGAGACAGAACAAATCAGTTTGTCACATCCCAAACAGACAAATTCAAAATTCTGCCGTCAGAAATCCAAAAATTTGCCATCAGAAATCTGTCAAACCCTGTTTCAGCACCATATCTATCTGATTGTAACGCCTTTTCACCTGTGGATTGGCGCTATTTTGAGATTGATGTGCCTGATATAGAACAAATCAATTAGTCACATCCCAAACAGACAAATCCAAAATTCTGCCGTCAGAAATCCAAAATTTTGCCATCAAAAATCTGTGTAACCTGTTTCAACGCCATATCTGTCTGATTGTAGCGCCTTTTCACATGTGGATTGGCGCTATTGTTAGATTGACTAGCCTGAAGCAAAGACCCATTTTGTTGTGATCTACACCTTCTGTTCTGCCATAATCCGTATCCATCTCATAGAAATCCGCCAACAATCCAACCATTTTCTTCTAAAGTTTTCCAAATTTACACATTCTCTTTAACCTTAGAGGATCAATCACCACCATTGTTGGACCCCCTTTTGATACGTCATAATCAGCCCAAATACATATCTATCTATCCCCATTCAGTCCTTTTGCATACCTCCTTGGACCAATATAAAATCATTTCAAAAATCCACATCCAAATCAAAACCCCATCAACAAATCACCAATCAAATCTTGTCACCCTTTTGAGCCAAAGTTAGATCTAGATCTTATCTTTAACATCACATTTTCCTTGAAAAGTCATTAGTCCACCTTTCAAGAAAAAAAATCACCTCTCTTTGCGTAAGGTCATTAGTCTACCCCAAACAAAGAAAATCGTCATCCTTTTTTGTGCCAAATCAAAAATCTAGATCTTATCCAAAAGCTCTATTCAAAAAACATCAAGAACATCATCCTCATCATCCAAAAAAAAATCAAAAAAATCAAAACGTCAAATCCTTTTTCACATCCATCTTTGATCCAAAATTTGTGCAAAAAAATCAATATCACCCATTCATATCACCCTTAGGATAAAACCTTTGGAAAAACATATCGATCTCCACCATACCCTTCTACTCCATCTCACTACCACATCCATCTTTGGGCCCAACAAAATCAATTCGATTCTCTAAGGTCGCCACCTCATCCCACATCTAGAAATCAAATCCATACGCGTATGCCCACCACTAGATCACAACACAAAATGAATCTAGAAATGGCATAACAATGGCAACTTGGCCCACCTAACACCAATAGTGGCAACATACCCTTTTATCAAACATACAATCCACCTACATATTCCTTCATCCCCCCATTTGGCGCCAACAACCCTTTTCACTTCTTACCACAAGCACCAACATTACCACCACCACCACCACAAAATGTCCCCACCATATCCCAAGATGACCAAGATGTCTTGAGCTTCACGCAAGATGCCGATAATATGGACCTACTTGATAAAGTCCTAAGATCGGACCCAAAGAGATATCTTGACCATCTTCTCAAACTTGGTGCTCAACTTCCCCCCATTACGACATCATCACAACCATCCACTTCTACAACCATCCCTAACACATCAAACACCCAAGCATCTACATCACATGCCCAACCCACCGTCTCTCAAATGTCAACACCTAACGTATCTACCACATCCACAACCTCAACCGCTACCACATCTACTACCTCCACATCCACTGCTAACATCTCTTAACCCATCATCACCTCTACTACCACAACTACTGTCAACCCTTCCGCTTCAAACACAATGGGCATACAAGGCAACATCACACAAGTAAGTACCTCCACAAGTGTGCCCCCACCAAATCCTCACACCCTTGCTTACCTACGACAACTATTCTGACAACAAACCCACAACACATCTAACCAATCTAACGTCCACATACCCAATGTCAATCCCACAGGTCAACATAATCAAATACCCCCACCTATTCTCCAACAACTCTATGCGCACCAACAATCCCACAACATCTCTAACCAATCCAACATCCACATACCCAACGTCAATCCCATAGGTCAACATAATCCCAATTCCCAAATACCCCCACATATTCTCCAACAACTCTACACGCACCAACAACAGCAGGCACTAATCAATCCAAACCCCAATCCGCAACACCAACATCTTAATCAAACCAATCTCCAACATCAAATCCCACCCCACCTCCAATATCTAACCAACCAACAACCCTACACATTCCAACCGCAACAACCACAGGATCTCAACATCGTCCTACAAGGCTTAATTCAAAAGGTGGACGATCTACAAACTGGGGGCAAATGCAAATACTATTCCTTCGAGGATATTTGCCCCTACCCATTTGACCGCACCTTATACATGCCCCCTTTCCCTAAAAACTTTGAAACGCCAAAATTTGACAAATACAAGGGAAAGGGAGACCCTAGAGACCACCTAAGGGAATTCTACATTGCTTGCCTCAAAGTCTCTCACAACGACACATATCTTATGAGACTCTTCCCAAGAAGTCTTGGCAGCCAAGCCGCTGAATGGTTTGCCCACCTTCCACCTGGAATTCGAACATTTCCTGAGCTTGCGGAGAAGTTTGTCAACCACTTCTCCTACAACTTTGAACATGAGGTGTCTATGACTGACCTTTGTAACACGAAACAAAAGAACGGTGAAGCTTTCGCTTCTTTCCTACAAAGGTGGAGGGGCCTAGCAAGCAAGCTCCCATGGCCTATTCCTGAAAAACAACTTGTCACCATATTCGTGGCCAATCTCAATCAGGAATTAGGGTTTCACTTACAGATTCTTTGCGCATCTACCTTTGAAGAGGTTATCGACAAAGGCACCACTGTTGAACAAGCTCTCATTGCCAAGGGTTCTATCAAACTTTACGGTCCCAAATCCAACAACAACCACAAAACCAATCACAACGCCCCCAATACCAACAACAATACCAACACGCAATCTAATGATAAATCACGTTATTGGGGGAAGAACAAGAATAATCTGAACGACGGCATCACCGATGTGAAGGCCGTCCAACACATCCAAAACCACACACTGGCACATACGTATGCAGCAAACACAAATAACCAAAGAGGACCAAATAAACCCCGCAAACCTCACTGAAATTTCACACCGTTAGCAGAACCTATTGAGGAGATCCTCGATAGATGTCTCAAGCAAGGAGAAATCACACTCCCGCTTGTTAGACCATGCCAAGACAATGACCTCAAGGCAGCATGGTATAATGAAAATGACTATTACGAATACCACTGCGTGGCAGGCCATAAGACAGCTGATTGTATGCAATTAAAACACTGCATCCAAGACCTAATAGATCAAAATCTCGTCAACCTCGAGTACAGTGCACAGCCATCACCAAACGCCAATCTTGGAGCTTACAAGGATCCTTTGCCCAACCATAACAAAGCTTCATCATCCAATCAAGCGTACAATGTCACTCCACCACCCGCCCACTACGACTCCATTGTCGGCCGCATCGAACCATCATCCCACTCTGTCAACACAATCACCATTCGGGCACAAGCACCCGATTGCGCCGTAACAACCCGTCGAGGCCGTGTCTTAATCCGCACTGCCCTTCCCACTGAACCAACACCCCCATCCACATCTGATCCCCTCCCCCCTCGTCCAAACGCCCGTCCATCACCCACCACTCGATATAACCTCCTAGACCATCTAGGAAAGACACCTGCGCAAATCTCCATCCTTGAGCTACTTCGCACATCACCTCGCCACAAGGACATTCTCGACAAGGCCCTTTTAGAAACACAAGTCCCTGTAAACTTGGATGTCAATCAATTTCAAGCCATGGTCGGCCATATTGCTACACCACACCATATCACGTTTTCTGAAAAAGATCTCCCTGCTTCCGAACACCTACATGATGATGCACTACACATTGAGGTCCGCATTCACAAACACACCATTAAAAGGGTCCTAATAGATGGTGGTTCCGGCCTAAATATATGCACTCTAAAATTGTTAAAACACTTGGGGTACTCAGATGTGGTTGTGGATGCTAGCGAGTGCATAACAATCAAAGGATATGATGACACCGAGAGACTATCCGAGGGCACCATAAAGCTCCCTATTCAAGTGGGACAGAAAATCCTCGAAACCAAATGTCAGGTTCTGGATCTTGACCTCCCCTATAACATTCTCCTCGGCCGCCCATGGATCCATGCCATGCAAGCTGTCCCCTCCACTTTCCATCAATGTCTCAAATTCCCCCACAATGGCACTGAAGTCACTATTTATGCCGATCCTCGTCCCTTCCAATACTGCAGTTTTCTGGAAGGACACAACCAAACCTTCTGTCAATATAATAAAGCCACCACCCAAATCACCCCAACAGCTTCCACCTCATACATGGACCCCACCAACATCGCCACCACTTCATCCCAAACACCTCCACCACCTGAGGTCAAGATCAAGCTCAGCGACCAAGGCTGTGGGGAATACAACCTTCACGGCACCTTTTGTGTGGGCTTATTACCCACCCCTAAGACATTTGGCACTCCGAACACAGAGGCAGCTGACACAGTCATCATCAAATGCAAACCCTCGCCCATCTTTGAGAAAAAACACCTTCTGGATCAGGACATACTTGAAGATATTTCATCCTGGCTTTACAAGGACGAGGAAATAGAACAAGACATCCCCACCATCCCAACAAACAGTTACGGCAAAGGTTCTGAGATAGTCAAAAGTATGGGTTACAAAGGACAAGGCGGCATTGGCCTTCATGAATAGGGGATTGTAGAACCACTGCAAGCAACACGAAACCCCTATACTCAAGGCTTAGGGTATGGTCAACCACAGCGCATCCTTAATACCGGCGAATGTATCTTAGCCGAGTTTGCTCCAGTTTCTCTAGACGTCGACAATATTAACGAAATGGACCTACAAGACTCCTTTAGCGACTTTGCCGAGTTCTTCGCCTCCTCCATTTGCACCATCTACTCCGTCACTACTATCGCCTCATCATCCAATGACCTACCATTAGTGTACCCTGACCTCATCGACTGGGACCAACGAGGACCCCCTATTTTTGATATCACACCTAATGACGAAGCCATTGCTGAAATGATGGGAGTAAGAGACAACTTCCCCTTGGGAGATCACAGAGCTGGATACATCATGGAACTCAATCCGACTGCCTATTTTGGGGAGACAACCCCTGCTTCTAGTCGCAAAAATACAAAAACAAAAAATGGATCTGATGGTGAAAACCGTTCCACGGTAGTATCAGATCCTAAAAAAGTAAAAATAAAGGACGTATCTCCTGGTGAAAACCTCCATGAGGCGCCAGGGGATGGAAGCATAGGCCTCCTTGAAATAGATAAAGTATATCCTGACAGATCACCCATCTTGGTTGAACCAGCACAGGAAATGAATCTAGGGACAGAGGAAGAGCCGAAAATCACATATAGAGCAGAATCTCTTAGCCTGTTCGAACAGGAAGACTTCTTGGCATTCTTCACACGTAGAAATCACAACTTTGTGTGGACCTACGCAGACATGCCAGGGCTAGATCCTGCCTTGGTTGTACATCATCTTGCAGTACATCCTGATGCCAAACCAGTCAAATAGAAGCTCCAAAAGATGAATCCTCAGGTGGCCCTTCTTGTCAAAGCAGAGCTCAAAAAGTTACTAGATGTGGGGTTCATACGTCCAATTGATTATCCTGAATGGGTTTCGAATCTAGTACCTGTTGCTATACCAGATGGCAGAATCCGTTGTTGCACTGACTTTAGAGACCTCAACAAGGCCTGCCCAAAAGATGACTTCCCCCTTCCCAACATTGATATGATCATGGATCTTACCGCAGGGCATGAGATGCTATCTCTCATGGATGGCTTTTCAGGATACAATCAAATCAAAATTGCCGAAGAAGATCAGCACAAAACATCCTTTATATGCCCATGGGGGACATACTGCTGGGTAGTAATGCCATTCGGCCTAAAGAATGCAGGAGCTACTTATCAACGAGCAATGACTGTCATCTTCCACGACCTCTTTCACCACATCATGGAGGACTATGTTGATGACTTACTCGGCAAATCAAAGACTAGAGAAGAACACTTAGACGTGCTAGCCAAGATCTTTGATAGGCTAGAGCAATATAATGTTCGTCTAAATCCAAAAAAGTGTGTCTTTGGCATCACTTCAGGCAAATTGTTGGGATACATAGTCTCCAGACGAGGAATCGAGGTGGACCCGGTGAAAGTCAAAGCTATTACTGAAATGCCACCTCCTAAAACCTTGAAACAACTGAGAAGCCTGCAGGGTAAATTATAGTCTATTCGCCGATTTATTGCTCAACTTGCTGACAAATGCCAACCATTCCAGCATCTCCTCAGGAAAGATACGGCTTTCGCATGGACTACTCAGTGTCAGGACGCCTTCGACCAACTAAAAGCATATCTGGCTAATCCCCCTATTCTATCTCCACCAAGACAAGGAGAGCCCCTCCTCTTGTATATTTCCACAACCGACACAGCAATTGGGGCTTTGTTAGCACAACACGATGAGCAGGGGAAGGAAAGAGCCATCTACTACATCAGCCGCACCTTGATTTCCTATGAGCTTAACTACACACAAATTGAACGAGCATGCCTTGCCCTGGTCTTCACATCACAAAAGTTAAGACATTATATGCTTAATCACAAAACTAAGCTCATTGCTAAGATCGACCCACTCAAATATTTGCTAAACAGAGCAGCTCTCATTGGAAGAATGGCAAAATGGGTCATGATTCTCACTGAATTTGACATAGAATACACAGAGAGGAAGGCAATCAAAGGACAAGTCATAGCAGATCAGCTGGCTGAGGCACCTATTCAGGCAGAACATCCTACAATAGCATAATTTCCAGACGAGGCCATCTTGACAATCACACCAGCCATAGATACATGGAAGATGTATTTTGATGGATCCTACACTCATAGAGGCTCAGGGGCAGGTGTCCTATTTGTTACCCCTCAAGGTGACACGATCCCTAAATCATTCAAAATCACATTTTCATGCACCAATAATGTAGTAGAATATGAGGCCCTAATCACAGGTCTCCGAATGGCCATCCAATGGAAAATAGAAAAACTAACTGTGTATGGTGACTCTCAACTAGTCATCAAGCAAGTCAATAATGAATACAAAACCAAGGACGATAAGCTCCTTCCTTATAAGAAGAGGGTCGATGACTTTAAAGATTATTTCGGTGACATCCACTTTGAGCAGATCCCAAGGTTAAACAACAAAGCGGCAGATGCCATGGCCACCATCAGATCTCTGGTTGGCATGAAGCAAGGTAGCAAGAAATGCGAATTCCTGATCGAAGAGCTCCCAATCCCAGCATATGACGTTCCCCAATTTGAACTAGTGTGTGAAATCGTTGGTCCTTTATCCCCCTGGTATCAGGAAATGTACCTCTACCTTCATGATAACATCCTCCCCAACAACCTATCACCATCACAGAAAAAATCCTTCATCCGTCGTGCCTCCCGTTTCATCCTTGTAGGTGACACCCTCTACAAAAGGAGTCTTGATGGGACGCTTCTACGATGTTTAGACTCTAGGGAAGCCAATGCAGCTTTGGAAGAGGTACACGTAGGTATTTGTGGGGCACATTCAAGTGGACCAGCTCTTTCTAAGAAGATCCTGAGGACTGGCTATTATTGGCCCACCCTGGACAAAGATGCACATCAGTTTATCAGAAAATGCCTCCCATGTCAACAGCATGGTGATCTCATCCACGCCCCAGCACATGAGTTGCAACCAATCACAACACCATGGCCTTTCTCATAGTGGGGACTCGACCTCGTAGGGAAAATCCATCCTCCATCTTCCAACGGCCATAAATTCATAATCATTGCTACTGAATATTTCACAAAGTGGGTGGAAGCAATACCACTCACCTTCACCACAGGCATCCAAATCTCCAAGTTCATTCTCCACTACATCATCTGCCGCTATGGTATCCCCCATTCCATTGTCACTGATAATGGGAAGCCATTCAAAAACCAAGAAGTTCACACTTTGTGTGAAAAGTTCGACATCAAACACTGATTCTCCACGCCATATTACCCCCAAGGAAACGGTCAAGCAGAGGCTTCTAATAAAACCATCCTCCGCATCTTAAAAAAGACAGTTAATGAAGTTGGCCACGATTGGCACCTCCAACTCAACCCCGCCCTATGGGCTTACCGCACCAGCATCCGTACTCCTACCGGAGCCACTCCATACTCACTAGTATTTGGATCAGAAGCCATTTTACCTATAGAGGTCGAGCTCCCATCCCTCCGAGTATCATTGCAAAACATCATATCTAATGAAGACTATCGTGTCGCAAGGTTGCATCAACTTGAATTGTTGGATGAGAAACGCCTGAATGCATTGAATCACTTACAGGCATACCAAAACCGCCTCAGAAGAAGCTACAACAAAAAGATCAGAACCAGAAAGTTTGAGGTAGGTGACCTGGTCCTAATGGAAAATCAAAAGAACCTGCAAGAGCATCTGAAGCAAGGAAAATTCGAACCTAATTGGCTCAGACCTTATGTTGTCACTGCCGACTATGGGTCAGGAGCTTATCAGCTTGCAACACCTGAGGGGCAGCCTCTAGATGAGCCAATGAACATCTTGCATCTCAAGCAATTCTATGCATAACCCATCTGGTACCACAAGTCAAAAAATCAAAAAAATACAAAAAATTAATCAAACACCAAAAAAATCAAAAAATCAAGAAAAAATCAAAGTGCAATAAAAACTTCCAATGGTGAAAATCACCTCGGTGACGCCTTGGATAAGTACCATGGTGAAAACCTGTTTCAGGTGCCATGCGTAGTGGCCGGTTCTACCATCTAATAAGTCCTCTTTCCATCATAACACTACATACCCACACATCCCATGGCTTGAAATTCTGAAACATCAAGTTTGTTCGCCCATTCCGCACTACCTCACCCACCCACAACCCCATCCATGGAACAAGGATCCTTGTAAGCTCTCCTTTGTACAGTTCATAAAATCAGAAAATCCAAAAACATCATAAAATCAGAAAATCCAAAAACATCATAAAATTAGAAAATCCAAAAACATCATAAAATCAGAAAATCCAAAAACATCATAAAAAATAGAAAATCCAAAAACAATCCCCCCTTGCATCAATCTCATATCCCATCACGATCATCTACACACACATCAACCCTCATCACATCCCATCGCAAACCATTCCCACATCATCAAGTCTTGCCAGAACTACATATTCATTTCACCCACATCTTAAAAGTACATTGATCCCGTGGACACAGGGTATGTAGGCAGTCTGGAATACGAAGGATGTTTCCAGTACTCAGGTATCTAAGATGCACCCATTCCACCCATTGGGATGGTTCCCATTCACTGAGCTTTCCAGATTTAAGAAACAATACACATGCTACGTATATCATTGAAACATGGTCCCTCGCACAAAAATCATCAAGCAATATACCAACTGTAATCGTCCATTTGGCCCGAATGTTCTTTTGTCCATCTTCCATAACTCTCCAATCAAAACAGATCTGCATCCTAGGATATGTCTTTCCTACAATGGACAAAAGTCTATCATTCTATCATCCTGTCTCTTGGCAAGAGCACACAAAGGCTATTTGTATCTTTCGTTGGTCTTTTTGCTTATTGATTTTTATCTTTTGGTCTCGCTCCAAGTAATCTCCAAAGCTACCTTGATCTCATTATATCATGGTACGTAGCGGATAGCCCTTGGGGTAGACATAGTCATTGTTTCGGTATGCTGTGCTTGTGGGTTGGTTTCATTACTCCAAGAATAGTATTCATATCTTGAAGTCCAAGTCGGTTCTAGCATGATGTGTCCTATTTGCATATACAGGTATCAACACCTTATATGCATTATTCACACTCACTGCTATGAGTCCCCTTCCTCTACTAGACAAGATTATACTACCTTGGGCATGCATGAAACCAACCTATTGTTTGTGGGTCTAGTCCATGCAATCGTCGGATATACATCATCACCTAGGTCATTTCATACCTTCGTGAACTGTATCCTACATTGCTACATTAAACTAAGAAATGCTCTCAATTAATTTTGTGCAACTACTATTACTAGCTCATAATCATCTTCCTAATCACTCAGTCACCTATCCCATATCGGCCTAGATTTGATAATCACTTCCCCACCTCCCCCCCAATCTAACTCCCGCACTAACCCCATCTTCCCACCCTATCTCCACTTAACACATCTTGAACCAAACCAAACCCTCCCCTCAATGACGTGGTATCTTATGACCTAACCATCCTCCAATCTCCCTACCGCCATCCCCTAGACGCTCCCCATCCCTATCATCCTCACATCCTAACACGCTCTCCCACAGTCTCACCACTCAGGGTCAACACAAGGAACATCATGTGTGTATCAGGATTAGGCCATCTCACCTATCACCTAAATTGCATACCATCTCTCACCTAAATTGCATCTAAGCATATCATTAGGTTTCACGTCACGATCCATTTTTACATATCATCTTAGGTTCATTTTAATCCGTTTTTGCACATCATTGTAGGTTCATTAATCCATTTTGCATATCATGTTAGGTTCCTTTTAAATCCATTTTTACATATCATTTTAGGTTCATTTTAAATCCATTTTTGCATCTCATTTTAGGTTCATTTTAAATCCATTTTTGCATCTCATTTTAGGTTCATTTTAATCCATTTTACATAACATATAGGTTCATTTTAATCTATTTTCCATCTTAATCCATTTAAGTTTGCATAAAACAAAAAAAAATAGATTCATTTTAGCTGCATAACATTAAAACATCATATCACACTCATTTACCACATAGGCGCATGATAAAATTAATATCATCACATTGCATCCCATACATATAGACATCTCATAAACAATTAGTGCATTACAAACATCACATTTGAAACATCTAAATCATCTAGTGGCATATACATTTCCATCCATCATAAATGATCATTAGTCCGCATAATTAGTTACATCATATAGTAAACTCACAACACCATATATATATCACTAACACATCCATGCATCCATCAAATCACACACATCATTTGCAAACAACGAAACACATCCACAACATATAAAATATAACATGTGCATCCATCATATAAGCATCATCACAATAGAACATCATAAACCATCAGAAGTATCGCATCATATATAATCACCGCAAAAATAATGTACATCGCTCATATCATCAAAAAATAAAGTGTCCTGATACAATGCCTCTAAGGGCTAACATGGTATAACTATCACATCGAGGATCCTCTCTCTGAGGGAGTAGGAGACGCTGACCCTGGTCGAGCCTGTGATCCTGGCGGCAGCTGTGGCTGTGGCACTACTGGTACCTGAGGACCCTGCTAGGGCACATGAGAGGGAGGAGGCATCGTCTGCTGTACTGACTGCACAGATCTCGATCTATGTGACCTCGATGCCCCAGATCTGCTGACCTGACTATAACTCGGTGCTCGCTGCGCTGTAGGCACGGCTACATAGTACAATCCCCGATAATACTCCGTCCGTACTCTGGCCTCTGCTAGCTCTCCCTGTACCCGGGATACCTGTCCCTGTGCCTGGCTCAACTGCCCTCGTATCTGATGCGCATGTGTCTACGCCTGAGCCAGCTGAGTCTGCATCCCTGCCAAAATCGGGGCAAGTCCCCCACCCGCAGGCTGTACACTGCTCAACGCAGTCTCTACCTGATGTGCTCTCACAAGCGCTGCATCCCACTCTATCCTCAAATCCTCCATGTCCTCCCGAGCCTGAGCTAACTGAGCCTCTAGCACTGCCATCTGCCCATCTACTCCCTGTAGCTGTCCCAACTCGGCCTCTCGGCGCCCCAACGCCTCCTCTAAACTGGGCACCTGAGCACGTAGTGTCTCTACCTCCTCCATCTCCTCCCGTGACTGTCGCCGAGGTGTCAGCCTCTCAACCTCTGCCTCCATCCCTGCCGCTGAACTCCCTGCCCCGGTATCCTGCCTACCGGCTCGCAGCTGCTCCACCCGCGATGGGGATAGATCACCCTACTCTGTCCTCGGCTATCCACCACGCCGTCGCGGTGCTCTACCCTGTCGTCCGCCCCTCACCTGGGCCTGCTGTGCTGGAACCTCCTGCCCCACTGGTCCCTGTCCCGCTACCACTGCTGCCACCTCATCCACACGCTGACCATCTCTCGCAATCACCCTCTCCTCCCCATCATCCATCACCTCTACAATATAGTCCTCCACAATAACTCCCTCACCATCCCCATCCGGATCGTCTCCACCCCCATCTCCCTCATCCTCTGATATCTCCCCCATCGGATCTGTCAGTCGAGTGGGTCGATGCGTCTGCCACCATGCCTCATAAGCAGGCATAGTACCTGCATCCATCACTGTGCTCCTCCAATCCCACTGAACTGGCTGAAGTGCTGCCCAATCATTCAGCGCAACCTGTGGCTGTAATGGTGCGGGCCAGTGAGCTGTATCCCGCGGCGTCCGCGCATATATCGCCATTTGCTGAGGCATATCCTGTACCAGTGCAAACTGATGCATAACCCGAGAGGGTAAGTACATCTCTATGGTACGGTCCGCACGACCCATAAGAAATCTCTGCTGAAATGTGTACGGGAGATGGATCACATCATCAGGCCACTCCTCGCAACCAATATATGCCCGCCATACCACGCTAATCACATCATCCAGTATCCTCCGCCAGTGGCGCACCTGTCCAGTGTATGTATACTCTGCATCCCGATACAAGAACACAAACACCTCAAACGGCCGCCGATAATAACCGCATGTCGGCCGAGTCACAGGGATGTGCTCCCAAAGCCATACGTGTAGCAGCGTCACCCCAGCAGATAAAGCCCTGTCATGAAGATAAGCGACCGTGTGCATCTCGTGAAGCAGCTGTGCTAGCATCATCGGTCCCCATGCGTAGACAATATCATGGCGCACCATCCCCTCTATCATCCCACCCCAGCCCACAGGAAAACCTCTGCCTCGCCTATCCGGCAGCACCACACCTCCAATCAGCGCACACAAAAATAAGGCAAAGGGATCTACACCCGCCGCCAGCGTCTTATCATAATCCATCTCCCTCCCATCTGTCGAAAGCACCAAGTGCTCCGCTCTGAACAATCTGGTCAATGCAGCTCGCCCCCTCCTCGTGTCATACCTCACGCGTCGACCAAAGATCGGCAGCTTGAGGATGCGATAAACATCCTCAAGTGTGATAGTCATCTCCCCTGTCGGCAGCAGAAAGCTGGAAGTCTCGCTGCGGTATCACTCCACTGCGGCCGTCATCAGAGCTCTATGAGCTCGCAGCACTGGCATCGCTACCACCGTCCAAAGCCCCAGCCTCGCCAGTCGAGGCCGCCACTCCTCATCAAACAGTGCCATCACGGATCACACTCGTCACTCTCGCGATTGTAGTATAAACCGCTCTGTATCCTGCAGCCACCACTTCTTCGTTAGATACTAACTTATTTCCCCCCACACTTTTTTTTCTTCTGAATGTCTCACAGGGCCAAATCATGTGGCCCCACACAGACAGTCCCTAGTGCTATTTTTAAAAATAGCGCTACTTTTACCTACCCATCGCGCCAATATAGACAATGGCGCCACTGCGCGCCCTGTATCGCGCCAATACAGACATTGGCGCCACTGCGCGCCCTGTATCGCGCCAATCCAGACGATGGCGCAGCACTCCATTTTTGCGTCAATTAAAATTTTAGCGCTAAAACTTAAAATAGCGCTATTCCCCAGTATGGCGCCAATCTAGACAATGGCGCCGCTCTAACCATAATATGGCGCCAAAATGCCATATTTCTTTCTTCCTAAGCTTCTGGCGCTAATCCAGACGATGGCGCCAAAATTCCCCCTAAATGGCGACAAAACTGCCTTAACCTACCCTGGCGGATAGCGCTAATCCGCAGGATTGCGCTAATTCGCCTTATCTTTGGCGCCATGCGCTCTTGACCCATATCCCAAAACCCAAAAAAATGTACGTAAAGTAAAAAATCACAAAGTTCGGGTTAGGCCCTACCTGGGGTCCAGCCTCGGGTGACTGCCCGACCTCTCGGAATCGCTTCGAAATGTGATGAAGTCACAGGAACTGCGGGTTGTGCTCGCCCATCTCTCCTTTGTCTTTTCTTCTACAAAGTCAAAAGTGTGCCAATGTGGCACTCTTTGGGCCCACTTTGCCTAATATAGTGGGCCATGTCATCCCTCCATCTCTTCTTTTTTCTTCCAGGGTGCAGATCTCAGCCTTTTTCCTCCGTTTTTCCTCCTACCATCTTCTTTTTCCAGCACCTCTCCAACTTTCACTTCTGTCACATCCTTTCGAGAGTTTACCTGCAAAATTGTTATTTTTCCC
Organism: Cunninghamia lanceolata; assembly: GCA_027924645.1. Classification (NCBI taxonomy): domain Eukaryota; kingdom Viridiplantae; phylum Streptophyta; class Pinopsida; order Cupressales; family Cupressaceae; genus Cunninghamia; species Cunninghamia lanceolata. The sequence goes on from BSBN01000547.1 coordinate 20,247,442, forward strand.
GCCAACCTCTCGAGGGGGCATCCCCTATCCACCTCATTCCTTCCCGGCAACTGGGGCATACTTTTCTTCGACCTGACGCCACTTCCCTCCTAGGTCCTGACGCCACGTCAAAGAGGGGCAAATGTAGACACCTAAAAATGTCTCGACCACCAAACTGACTCCCGACATCCCTAAACATACCAATTTCCTTTCCAACCAATTAATTAAATTTCTATTTAATTAATTACCCCTTTCATCATCTAAATCCACACCATTTTATCCCCAAATTTGAATTAATTTTATTAATTCAATAGTCCAAACCTTAGCTAATTGATTTAATAAATATGTAAAATTTATTAAATCAATTCCCCCATTTTCCCTAAATCCAATTAATTAGTTAAAACCATGTTAACTAATTAATCCAGCCTACTAATTAGCCTATCCCTACCCTAGACAATTAAATAGCTATTTTTTAATTGCCTACTTTAGCCTACCTCATCCTAGCCTTAGGATTAATTAATTAAATCACTAATTAATTAATCTTATCCCCCCTCTAATCCCTCTACTAATTTATTCCAGCCACATTAATTAGGTTAATCACCCTAATTAAGTGAGTCAAACCCTCATTAGCACTTCTCTCCACATCCCCCAAATTTAAAATTTAAATAAATCACACATCACATTTACTCCTCTTACACATGTCATAACTAATAAATATCCACTCTTCCCCAAATGAATTTAATTCATTTTACCCTTCCCCATGTGAATTTTTAATTCACAAATAATCCATCTCACCCAACCTCATTTATTCACCCTTTTCCCAAAAATGAATAAAAGATTTACTTTTATTCCTAGCCCTCCATCTTCCAAGATCAAATCTAGGCCCTCCACATCACTTCCATCCTCCACCATTGATCTCTCCATTCAATCTCCACCCTTGGATCAAAATCTCTCCAAAAAGTCTATAAATACCACCTCTCACAAGTCATTTTCATCATCCAATTCCATGCAAAGTTACCAAGCCAAAATCACCTTTGAGTAATTAGTGAGTTGCACAATTGAAGAGCATTTCACATTTGAATCCATAGTCTAGGGATCATCTTGCTCTTGGGAGCTTCTTTTGGGTGCAAAGGCTCCTTCTTCCCTTGATGGGATTAGGTTTTGCATGTGAGGTATAATCTTATGTTTTACTTGCATTTGATTTAGTATTTTGCCTTATTGCATTTACCTAATCTACAGGAATATTGCTTTAACTAATGCTCTACTAGTAGAGAATAACACTACAATTACAATTCAATATGCAGTGATACCACTCTAAATATTGATCTTTGCCTTATAATTCTATTAGCACGGATACCACTTTCTTACAATTCAACCTGTGCTCCTCTGACTTGAACATACCTCCTACTTTACACCTCCTACATGCCTCCTACTTTTCACCCCATGCTTTGTTTTAACCCCATTCTTCAGCTCCTCCTCTAGCTTTTCGGTTCATAAATATGCAGGTTTCTTTAAAACAATTCAATGAAACATCCATGTTTATAAAACAGGTCTTTGATAGATACCCCAACAGTGTATATAAGCAGTGATCTGCATTGCTCTCTATGCATCTAATTTTACAAAGCCAACAGCATGGTCTAGATTGCCAAATGCTCAAAACAAAACAAAAAATAACTTTCTAGAAACTAAACATAAAACCTTGTCTCTTCATTATTACTACAGGTCTGACATGGTGCAGATTAATATAGTGAAAGCCTATATTTCAGATTGCTTCATTTAGCATCACGAATAATCTCCACATGAACATTGCCCCTGTTAAAAATAATGCAAATGGTTTGCATCTCTCACAACAATTTGCCGTAGATTTCCAAATGCTCAAAACAAAACAAAACAAAACAAAAAAACTTTCTAGAAACTGAAAATAAAACCTTGTCCCTTCGTTATCACTGCAGGTATGACATGGTGCACATTATTATAGTGAAAGCCTTTTTTTAGATTGGTTCATTTAGCAAGCCTATTTTTTAGATTGCTTCACTTAGCATCACCAATAATCTCCACATGAACATTGTCCCTGTTTAAAATGATGGAAACGGTTCACATCTCTCACAACAATTTCTCTTGTAACAATCTTGGAGATAAATTTTGTTGCAGTGTGGCAATCAGTACATACTCGAAGGTTCTTAACAACTCTAATAGTTGTTCCAGGAGGCGTGTTTAACAAACCAAATGCAATTGCCAACTTTTCACTATGGTGGCAGAGAAATAGCTCTTTTTCCTCCTCTTCTACATCATTCAGTAAATGTCTTGAATCTGGAAAATACCCTGCTGCCTTCATCTCCCAAGCCAATTTCTCCAACTTTGCATAAATCTCCTGTGTCTGCGGATGTGATCTGTCTCCTACACAAAAAGCATGTACCATTTTATGGCTTTCAATCCAACTACATCCAGGAATCTTTTTAATTCCTCTATCTTTCATCAATCTCCTTACCATTTGAACCTCAACCCACCTGCCCAGTTCTGCATAGATGTTTGAGAGAAGAACATAAGTCGCGGCATTTTTAGGATCCAAATCAAAAAGCAGTATCGCTGTAAATATTCCTAAGCTAATATTCATATGTGATCTGCAGACACCAAGAAAACACATCCACACAACCACCACAGGTTTAACTGGCATCTTAACGATAAAGTACAAGGTGTCCTCAAGATATCCAGCACGGGCAAGAAGGTCAACCATGCACACATAATGATCAACTGTAGGTGTAATGCCATAAGGGTTATTCATGTGAGTGAAGTATGTACAGCCCTCATCCACTAAACCTGCATGGCTGCATGCACACAGAACACAAGCAAAGCTTACAATGTCAGGATATGTTCCAGAGTGTTTCATTAATTCAAAGACTTTGAGAGCATCCTTGAAAAATCCATTTTGTGCATATCCTGCAATCATTGCATTCCATGAGATGGCATCTCTTTGAGGCATTCTGTCAAACAGTTTGCGTGCCTTTTCTATGCTTCCACATTTTGCATACATGTCTACTAGAGCATTTCCAACTATAATATCTGAATCAAATCCCCCAACCATTATGCTTTGATGGATATCCACACCCTGTTCCAAAGCTCCCATTTTGCCACAGGCAGGGAGGATGCTGGCAAAGGTTGTGGAATTTGGCTTTACACCTGCCAATTGCATTTGCTTGAAAGTATCTAAAGCCTTTTCAACAAATCCATTTTGTGCATATCCTGCAATCATTGCAGTCCAGGAGACCACATTTCTTTGAGGCATTCTGTCAAACAATTCAAGTGCCTTGTCTATGCTTCCACATTTTGCATACATGTCTACCAGGGCAGTTGCAACTACAACATCTGACAAAGTTCCTCTATCCTTTATGCTTTGATGAATGTCCATGCCCTGTTCCAAAGCTCCCATTTTGGCACAGGCATGGAGGATGGTGGCAAAGGTTGTGGAATTTGGCTTTACACCTGCCAATTGCATTTGCTTGAAAGTTTCTAAAGCCATTTCAACAAATCCATTTTGTGCATATCCTGCAATCATGGCATTCCATGAGACCACATTTCTTTGAGGCATTTTGTCAAACAGTTCATGTGCCTTGTCTATGCTTCCACATTTTGCATACATGTCAACCAGGGCAGTTGCGACTACAACATCTGACAAAATTCCTCTATCGTTTATGCTTTGATGGATGTCCATACCCTGTTCTAAAGCTCCCATTTTGGCACAGGCAGGGAGGACGCTGGCAAAGGTTGTGGAATTTGGCTTTACACCTGCCAATTGCATTTGCTTGAAAGTTTCTAAGGCCTTTTCAACAAATCCAGTTTGTATATATCCTGCAATCATGACATTCCATGAGATCACATTCCTTTGAGGCATTCTGTCAAACAGTTCACTTGCCTTGTCTATGCTTCCACATTTTGCATACATGTCTACTAGGGCAGTTGCAACTACAACATCTGACAAAATTCCTCTATCCTTTATGCTTTGATGGATGTCCATACCGTGTTCCAAAGCTCCCATTTTGGCACAGGCAGGGAGGATGCTGGCAAAGGTTGTGGAATTTGACTTTACACCTGCCAATTGCATTTGCTTGAAAGTTTCTAAAGCCTTTTCAGCAAATCCATTTTGTGCGTATCCTGCAATCATGGCATTCCATGACACCACATTTCTTTGAGGCATTCTGTAAAACAGTTCATGTGCCTTGTCAATGCTTCCACATTTTGCATACATGTCTAGCAGGGCAGTTGCAACTACAACATCTGACAATATTTTTCTATCCTTTATGCTTTTATGAATGTCCACACCATGTTCTAAAGCTCCCAATTTGGCACAGGCAGAGAGGACGCTGGCAAAGGTCGTGGAATTTGGCTTTACACCTGCCAATGGCATTTGCTTGAAAGTTTCTATAGCCTTTTCAACAAACCCATTTTGTGCATATCCTGCAATCATAACATTCCATGAAACCACATTTCTTTTAGGCATTTTGTCAAACAGTTCACGTGCCTTGTCTATGCTTCCACATTTTGCATACATGTCTATCAAGGCAGTTGCAACTATTACATCTGACAACATTCTTCTATCCTTTATGCTTTGATGGATGTCCATGCCCTGTTCCAAATCTCCCATTTTGGCACAGGCAGGGAGGATGCTGGCAAAGGTTGTGGAATTTGGCTTTACACTTGCCAATTGCATTTGCCTGAAAGTTTCTAAAGCCTTTTCAACAAACCCATTTTGTGCATATCCTGCAATCATCGCTGTCCATGAGAACACATCTCTTTGAGGCATTCTGTCAAACAGTTGACGTGCCTTTCCTATGCTTCCAAATTTTGCATACATGTCTACCAGAGCATTTCCAACTATAATATCTGACAAAAATCCGCCTTCCATTATGCTTTGATGGATGCTCATACCCTGTTCCACGACTCCCATTTTGGCACAGGCCGGGAGTACGCTGGCAAATGTGAACTGATCGGGTTGAATGCCTGTTTGTTGCATCCGGTGAAACAGTGTGACTGCCTCGTGAGGATACCCATGTCTTCTGTTCGCTGCAATTATCGTATTCCATGAGAGACTGTCTCGTTCTTTCATGTGATCAAAGAGTTTTCGAGCATCTTCCAAACTTCTGCACTTAACATACATGTAAATAAGCTTATTATGAAAAGTTGTGTGTGTAGTAAATGCAAATCGCCTGTGAGCGATGAAAGAGTGGACATTTTTCCCTTGTGAAAATGCGTTCTTGAGAATGCGCAGCGTCTCCAACATAATGCTGTGAGATTGAGATGAGTAGCGGATGGCAATGACATTTTATGATTGTGGAAAATATGCAGTGTTATTCAGTCTACCGCAATGACATTGCCTGGGAGTATTTTCCGAAGGACTCTGTCCGAGAGTGGGAGCTTTCAAAACCAAACAAACATTAACAGTATGATAACGTTTCAATATTCCACCTTCTTGATAAAGATTAAGAGTTTATGACATACACACAGAAGGAAACCACTTTGGTGAAATCATTACATCTTTAGTTATTCTTATCTTAAAGTGTTTGTTTTTATTTTTTATTTTTTATTTTCTCAATTTTCTCAATTGTAAATTTTAATTTTGAGAATAGAATATTTAGAAAGAAATATTTTATTTTAACTATAAAGTAGTTTATTTCATCAATTATTTATACATATAGCAAGTTTTTGTAATGAAACTTAAGGGGAGGGTTAACAATTTCAATCACATATTTGAAGAAATATCATATTAGCTTAGCAAAGAAAATTTACCATTATTCAATTAGCTTTTAAAAGTTTTGCTAAACTTAAAGGATCCAATAATTTGTTAGGCATCATATTTGTAGATGAGTATAATGAAAACAAGAATAAACCATAACATAACACATGCTAGAATATCCTACCTACCAACTTGCATCTACAAGCGTCTATCACAAGGGAACAACCATAAGACTTGGCAATCTTGTTTCTATATGGGGATCGAATTTTGGAGCATTTAGGGGATACAAGGGAGGAATTCTCTCCTCCACCCTGAGACTGTTGTTTGTAGATCCTCATCATAATCATGTGTCAAATATTGCTCAATGTCTATTGGCCTACCACCTCTCCCCATTGAAATGAAGACTTGGTGTGTTGTCTGTAGTGTAAAGGCTCAAGGGCCACACCTTGTAGATTAAGTCATACATAGAATCGATACATGGAGAAAGAGATTATAGAAGTTCACATATATGAAAAGCTCATAATCTCATTCATATATGATTCAACAATGTATAATAGTACATATAAATATACAGAGGTGGCATAACCACCTTTTAACCACCAATATTTAATCACCCATAAATGGTGTGATTGAATTATATAATCAAGAGAATGTTATAAAATATAGGAGAAAAATATAATATAAACCAAGTGAGCATATATCTAAGAAACCCCCCTATAATCCAAAGTGAAAGTAAACTAAGAATTAGTAGCAAGATATGTGAACATTCCAAGAATCCCCCTATAGACTGAAGTCTCTAATGAGTGACTAGTCTTTGTAACAACTATGATGTTGATTCTGTGCTCAAATCTTTGAAAACCACAAATCATGATGAAAACACTACATGTGATCCATCTCAAATCTTGTAAGGAATCACACCCACTCATAGCATGTGTCCCAACGAACCATGTGCCAAAAAGCAAAATTGGATAACTCATGCTAATGCTCATGAACAATCCAAAACCCTAAAAAATTATGCTCCAACTACATTATTTAACAATGTGAACCCATTCTAGTCCTAGAAGCTCTCAACTCAATAATAAAGACACATATCAACACTAAAAAAGTGCTTCTCTAGCAAAAAAAATGTCTAGATCCTTAAATATGATGACTCAAGTTCTATCATTGGCCATCTCCAAAAAAGGTGAATCTGCACTCTTAATCATCGATGTTGTCACTCTATAATCAATAATGATTGGTATAAGATTGACCATTGATGAATCACTCTCATCATTGGTTCTAACTCCAAATCATGATGAACTAACTCCATGCATAGTCATCAAAAACTCATACTCAAGTCTCTCATATCTATAGTGTTGAAATCTATAACCTATAATCTCTAAAATCTCATATATAACTAAAGTATTAGCTACAAATTTGAACATTTCTCACTTAAACTATATATTAAACATCTTGGGTCTTGACACATGCCCCATCCTCAATGCTACACTAATTAGGACCAAACATTATCTAAAACCATCATAAGTTATAATATTGTACTAAAAAATGACCAATCCTTAATGGTCAATATGAGTAGTCTCTAGGTACCACATCTGGGATAACTCCTCAAAAAAATTAAAATCACTCAAACTTAATGCAAGTACAAGCCCATACATTATCTCTTTATATTGCAAGTAGTGTGAAAAAGCTACAAAGGCAACATGCATGTTAGTCACAAAAAATCTAATTAGAAAACATCTAGGTGCATTGACAATCATCAAATATGGAGCAAAAAGATACACAAGCAAGAACAAATAGGTACTTTGACATTTACAAATAATGTGCAAGAAATCCATCAAGTGCACAAATAGACATATCAACATTTAGAAAAAATTAATAAATCAAACAAGCATCAATAGTTCTATGATTCAAATCTACAATAAATTAGGTACTCAAGTATTGAAGAATCAATAATACTCAAAATATTATCGACAAAAACTTGAAATTTGACCTCTGATGTTCCCCCAATGTAAGATGAGAGTGAAGAACTATTGCATAGAATCACCCTAAAAGGGAACCACATTAAATCAACAACTCTAATCATCATGGATATCTGTATAAATAGATGCACAACTGACACCCTTTTGGTTTTCATCATTGAGTCTCCATTAAGCTATCTTTTCAAGTTTTCAACTTAATGGGAAGAGTGTGTAAGGCACCCTTTTAGGTTTAGAACTTACAAATTAGGTACACAAAATGTGGGCCTAAACTGCCCTACCAAATCAACAAGAGGAAACATCACAATCTCCATAGCTTCAAATAATGTGAATACGTCAATAAGGACCATCATTGTCATCATATGCATATCCAAAGTTCTAAGTAGAAAAATAATCATGCCACTCAACAACATCTAAAAACTCTCATGTCAAGAATCATCACCATTAATATGCTAATCAAAATATGAAATCTCAGGAACTGGATCAACATCACCATAAGAAGTAGTGGATATAAAATCCTCCTCTATGGGAATTAGGTTCAATTTTGTAGTCGTCTCAGCAAGTGATTTCTTATCAAATAGACCAAGAGATATCTTAGAAACATCAACATTGAAGCTAGGCAACTTAGGCTTAGCAAGATATACAAGACTAAGCCCATTACCATCAAAAGAATCATGGCTAACATTAACATCACCATCACGAGTAGACAGATTATCACCATCAATAGTAGAGTGAACTCTATAATAAGATTTGACCAATAAATGGACTTCAAGTCTCCATTAGGGGTAATATATCCAACCAAAATACACAAGCCTCATAGACTTCGTAGGTAGATCTCATAAATAACAGTGTTCAACAAAATGAGTATGTTGACCATAGGATATATAAGGATGTAGGTTAAAGAAATTGATAGAGGTATGACCTTGACATCCACAATGAGAATAAGTTTAGACAAATTCTTGGAAGTAGAACTAACTGCTTTTGGCCAATTTGACAACTCAAATATCTTAAATTCATAAGAAGTCAAAAATTTATTCAATCAATTTTTAAGCATTGATGTCTTGAGTGTAAGATTGGGGAATTACATTTGGTATTAGAGCTCATGTTACAACATTGGGAGCTTTAGTTTATGTGCTTTCTTATATGTTTGTTTAAGTGCATATGGGTGTATGCCTGTTTTATATTTCCTTACTCCTCGCATGCCATAACTTGGTTTTGTAAATTACCATGTATGTGCTAACCCATTCAACGTATTGTTAAAGAAATATGCCTCCCAAGGCTATTAAACTTGATGGGGAAAAATGTAAACCCTGATCAAGAGTCACTAAAAATTCAAAGTGAACATTCCCCAATGCAAGGTTGGCCCCTCGTCAAGAGGGGATGCATTCTAGTAGTTCTCACCCTTCTTAGGAAAGGGAAAAGGTTTCACACAGAGGTGGTGAAAGGGAACACTCTAGGAGCCCACACTAGTCTAGAGTGGAGGAAATTGTTGCTTTTTGTCAAAATTTGGCCTTACTAGATACAATGGAATTCATGCAAAAAGGGTAATTCAAAACCGTGCATTATACTCTCAGGAACTCTTTTCCAGAATAACTTCAAAGAGCTTTTCAACACATTGTATCTGGTAAGGCCAAATTTTGTCAATTGCTGCATGGGTAAAAACTTGAAGCTATCCTCGACACCTAGTAAAGTTATGGCTAACAACAGGATCTACATGCTGAGGAAGTTTTTCATGGATGAAATTGGGAATAAAATTTATAATGGAAAAGAGAGTGGAAAAATAGAATTTGATGAAACTCTTGCAAAGTTTAGGTTAATGACTGATGCTTTTGTTCATTGTTATGATGGGAAGATTCTGAACAGTCTTCCCAGAATAAAGGATTTTACTATGATTTTGAGAGCATCTTCTATACAACAGGTTGTCTTAGACCAAATAAATGAAGCAACCAATTGTGAAAGAACCAACAATTTTGAATTTGAAACAGTGGTGTCTTATTTATAGACTCCCCTTGTGATTTGCTCCTAGAATAAGGTATAGCAATTTTGAATTAGAAACAATGGTAAATGAACAACTATTTAGCCTTTATGTTATGCTACAACAATTAACTACATGTTAGAACATATCCATATTAGCATAAAATAGCAGGTGTAATTCACCTCAAACTCTATTGTGGTAATTGCTTTGTAAGGAAGTTTACACTCCATGAATATTCTATGTGCACATAGCCAAACATTTAAAGTTCTTAACCAAAGCTCCAAAAATGAGTATCTTGTCATTGCATGACTCCTACTTTTTCTCTGAGTATGACAATACCTGAGCTTCTGGTGTTTCTAGACGAAACCTATAGTGGAAAAGTGTAGTCTCCATCTAAAGGAACCATCTTCAGAGCTCTTCCCTAAAATGAGGGTTGAAAACATTAGAAGAAAAGCAATACCATAATTATAAAGTAGCAAGTTGTATCAAGATAAATGTCAGAAAGTATAATTAAAAAGACAAATCCTTAATTGGACCTCAAATTGGACCAAGCAGATTTATGATTTTATCTTTAGAATGTAGGAACTTTCTCTATCGGAGCTTCACGACCTCAAATTGGATCTCAAATTGGACCAGCAGATTTACAATTTTATCTTTAGAATGTAGGGACTTTCTCTATCCGATATTCACGACCTCAAATTGGATCCAAAATTGGACCAACAGATTTATGATTTTCTCTGTCCACCGACGTTTGTATTCCTATACTCAAGTTCTGCTTCTGAGTGAAAACACCTGGAAGTGTTTCAGACCGGCTCAAGGTACTCTCCAACCTAGTTATGTCATTGATACCAATCCAAGTTTGCCTGAACCATCCATACCTAAATGTTGCATCACAATCTATTCTTCCTGCACATAAAAATGCCACATATTAACCCCTTCTAAATAAAACATTTGATCATCATAAAACCATAATTAATAAATCATTTCAATTTTAGAAAGAATTTGATGTCATTTACTATCAAAACAGAAGTTGATAAATCACAAAAAATCCATGAAGCCTCCTAAATGTATCTTAAAGCAAGTTTACAGGATGGGTTTCAACATAAGAAGCTTTCTACTATAGCTCTCAATGAATGTATTATAAGCAGAAAATAAAATTCTTCACACTCGAAGTAATGCAGTCAAACATTTTATTCCAAAAGTATGTTAGCAGGAGTTAACTAAAAACAAAATGATTTTTTGCTTGATTTCTTTTATCAATATGTCACGTGGAAATGGAATAATCACTAAGAAACCCTAACAATAAAAAATGAAGTAAAGGTTCAAGAAAGGTAATTCCAATGTACTACTGTGTAATGGTGATGAAGGCACTTATATGAGCATGACCTGCATACAAATCCCTGCCATTGAATTGTCATCCATCCAAAGAGAAAATAAGCAATGTAAGGATTTGAGCAATATAAGTCCAAAGGGTTATGTTGTAACGGTAATGGAATCACCATAAGAGCATAGTCGAGGAACAAATTCTTGTGACTGTAATTATGTGATCCATAACTCTATTGGTCATGTGGCAAATTTGTGCTATAACAAATACAGGATGCATTCATGTGTGATCCAAGTTTAATTTGGCTATGTTGTGATAGAAATGGAGGCACTCATATGAGCACAATTCATATACAAATTAATCACTGTCATCACAATTAGGTGTCAATCATCATTGGGTGCATTCATGTTGACTCAAGTTTAACACGTTACAATGTAATGATAGCATGATCCAAGTGCGACTACCTCTTGTTGCAATAAAGAGCCTATAACTCTAGTTGATATGTAGAGTGGTTGTGTTATATCAATTATGTAGTGCATTCAAGCACTACCCATGTTCAATGGGCTATTCTAGAGAGTGATTAGGATTTTCTAAACCTTATGAATGCTACTTAAAAGTGTACACCTTAAACTATGGACCAAGTTAGTTACATACTTGAATGCAATCTTGGGTTACCACAAACTATAATAATGTGATCTGCTAATAACCATTATGTGAAGTATTAAAGAAAGACCCATGTTATATAGGATACACTTCCCTGATCAGGTTTACATACCTTAATGATCAAACACAAGCTTCCCAACACTCTAGGATACAATCCAAGATCATACCACACCCTGTCAAGACAACTAATTTTCTGACCCAAGGTTTAAGGTTGTTTTTTAATACCAACAAAAGCATTGGTAAGAGCATGACTAGGGTACAAACCCTAGGTCTCCATAGAAACATAAACCATAACTCTAGTAGATTAGTGAGGTTACAATACCAGAAAGATTGAGACATTGTAGCGAATAACAAAATCTTGCAATCTAAAGATTGTAGCCAATAACAAGGACACTATGTACCTCAGTGACATTTATAAATGCAATCTATGGTAAGAAGAATGACAGTCACTTGAGGTGTGACAGTCAAAAAGAGGCTAAGAAGTGACAAGATAATAAAGCTCAAACCTTGCATAGTAAAGTGGATATTTTAACAGTGAGTTTCCTTACCCCCTTGCTGAACTTAAGGGTTTTTCAAATGCTATTGACAGTGTTAGATAAGGCAAATGCAATCAGGGAATGACTGTCCAAATGAAGTAACAGTGGTAATCACAGGTTCAATGTTTCTTCTTAGCCATTTGTATAATGGAGGTAGTGGATTGCATGTTTGAGCAGTGTTTTGAGACTCATCAAAGATGGGAGAATAGTGAATAATACCTTGTGGACTGTGAAGTAGTGACAATAAGGTTGAAGGATCTTAAGACCCACAATACCATGAAATAATGAGTCCCCTGTAGTAAGTAGGCAATCTATAGGGCATGGTTTGATTATATAGAAGGATGCTCATGAAAGGAATCTTCAAGTGACAGTGAGTGAGTTGTTTGAGATTGCAGCTAAGGGTACAATATCCAGTCTTAAAGGCAGTTAGCAAAGCAATAAATATGCAAGAAAATCAAACCCTACACAACAAAAAATTCACAATGTTATCTTGCATAATGCCTTGAGTTTGAAGACAAAAATCTCATTGGATCTTGATGAAAGTAGTGACCTTAATGGTCAATCACTGGCAACCATGTGCTTATGGAGGCAGCATTTTAAGCAGGGCAGTGAGTGGTGGTTTGGAACAATGGTAGGTATGAAGGACTTGCTCTATATGCATACTATGCAGTCTAGCTTAAGACAATGTTCTTAGAAGAGATTGAAGGTGGATTATGGAACTTAGGGGTTACCATGATAAAGATTAAAGCAAAGACTGGGATCTATTTAAAAGCCACTGCCATGAAGATATTAAAGATGTCACATGCAAAACCCTAGCAGCTAGAGTAATGTATATAGTGCCAAAGAGGACAGTGAGCTGGGGCAAATTTAGGAGATCTCCACATTATCTAATCACAAGCAAATACATCATTTATTTATTTTTTTAAATTAAAAGAAATCATTCTGAACCCTATATAGGATACATTCTAAACCCTATATAGGATACATTAATACTTCAAATGCATCTGAATTAGGAATTTGAAATTATGCAAATATATGTCAATTAAATACCTGGATTAAAAATAGTAGTGTGAACAATGTAAGCCTTGTTGAGTAGGGCAGGAATGAGATAAAGCAGCAATGAATCCTATGCCTCTGGTCACGCACATCTCTTTACCATTCTTTACTGAAACACTTCTCCATTTTGGCAGGCTACGCCTGAAAATAAGGTTTTGACAAAGGTTTTAGAGTATGTTTATTAAAATGAAAACTCCATTTTGGCGGGCTACGCTTGAAAATAAGATTTCGACGAAAGTTTTAGAGTATGTTTATTAAAGTTTTAGAGTATTTTGGCAGGCTATTAATTTTTGATTCCTTAAATGATTTATTCAAATAGATTGTGATAAATAAATGACTAACTATTTAGTCATTTTTATTTGTGTGACTAAATAATTTTTTAGTCAACGACCAAATTAGTCATTTATTTACTCATTTATAGCTGAGTTGCAAAAAATTAGTAGAATTTAGTCATTTTTAGTTGGTGTGACTAAAAGTTTTAGTCACTTAGTCATTTATTTGCCAAAATTCTACTAGTGTTGATTTTGTTGCTAGGTGCCTTGAGTGTCCAAGAGTAAAGACAAAACATCAACACCTAGTAGGTCTCTTGTAGCCGCATGATGTTCCTATATGGAAATGGGACAAGATTTTGGTTTTCCTATTCCTTCTCATCATCATGACGCTATCATGGTGATAGTAGACAAGTTGACCAAGGTTTCCCATTTCTCACCCATGAAGGCATCCTATAGTGTTGTATCTATGGCATGTGCCTTTATGGAGGAAATTGTACACTTGCATGGAGTGCCTTGTAGGATCATTTTAGACTATGATCCCATTTTCATGTCCTTGTTGTGGACATCCTTGTAGCATGCATTGGGTCCTTAACTTAAGTTTAGCTCTACTTACCACCCCAAATAGAATGTCAGATGGAAAGGGTGAATTGGATGTTAGAGGATATACTTCATATGTACATGATGGACTAGTAGTCCCAATGGGAGGAATATTTGTACCTACTTGAGTTTTCCTACAATAATGGGTAACATAGTTCTCTTAGTATGGAACCATTCTAGGATTTGTATGGATGTCCATGTCATACTCCTTTGAGTTGGGATAGACTTGAGGATCAGGTTATTCTTGGCCCCAAATGCTTTTAGATATGGAGAAAGTGGTAATTTGAATCAAATAGGGTAAAAGCACAAACATGTGTCACACTTTATAAAGGAATCGACCAACAACAAAAAAAATTTTAAACTTCGACCTCATAAAAGTGGTATTATGTTTTGAATTTCAAAATGATGTAAAGTAATGCAATGTAGATCTCTTGATGAATTTTATGCTTGTAATTTTTTAAAAAATTAAAAAAATTATTTTGACATTTTTTTATAACTTTAAAAGCAAATTTTGAATTGCTGAAAATTTCAAGAAAAAGTGACTTTGAGTCCATGTCAAAAAAAAAGAGCAAACAATCTTATTTTTCCCTAATTTTTTTTCCTAAATAGATGAGTTCAATATCTAGTGAATGGAGAAAAAAAAATAGTTTTCAATACATATTTTCTTCGTAATATCATTTTAAAGTCAAACTTTACATAATCTGATTGTTTTCATTTCACGTCAACTTTTGTATAATTTTTTTATTATTTTCACAAAACCAATTATACCCTTTTGGAGAGGACTCTTTCCTCTAGTGATCCATATAATTTTGAAAAAAAATGTATGTGTTTTGATATATTTTTTTAATTTCTAATAAGTGTCATCTCTGATTTTAACAACCTACTTGCAATAATTTAAAAAAAACATATTAAAACTAATCAATATATTAAAAAAAAACATATTAAAACTAATCAATATATTAAAAAAAAACATATTTCGATTCAAGACTCAGAGCTCTACAAAAGGGTTTTTTTTTTTTTTGAAATAATTCATTTTGATTGAAGAAATATTCAATTGAAGTTGAGAATTTTAGAAAACCAGAAAAAATGATGAGGTCGCTGCCAAGTGGACTGCCACATAGATAGTTTCAGGCGAAATGATTTCGCTCCCAAATTATTTGGGGGTGAAATCATCTCGCCCGAAATTAAAAAATCTGGCAACCACCACCGATTGGCGACATTTTTTTTTTTGAATTTTTAAAACTTAATTATATATAGGGCTTTATTTTTTGTGTTTTTATTCAATTCAAGCATCAAGGAGAAAATAGAAGCAGAATTTTTCACAATAAAGGCTAAAAATAATTTTTTCAATTTTTTTCAATTCAAGTATTTGGAGAAACCACACAAAAGGAGTTTTTTTGGCAATAAAGGCTACAAATTTTCAAGTATGTAACATGATTCCCAACTTATTTACTCATTTTACCATGTAGAAATTGAACTTCATGTGTTATTTATTAGGATGTATATGTGTGTGTAGGTGAATTAAAATAAGCAATTTGTAATGGGGAATAAAAGAACTAGATTAAGGTTGTATGACCAAAAAAGAGTTGAAAAAACCGTAGGAACATCTAGTCAAGAACAACCCATTGAAATTATTGATGAACAAGTTGAAGGACGTGTTAATGAACAAGTACAAGATGAAATTGGTAGTAGTGATAAACATTTTTTGCATGGAATGGAAAATCTTACGGAGATGGATGAGGATGCTCTTTTCAAAAACATTTCACCTGAACATATGTTACCTGAAAGCACACTAAAATTACACTTTAAAAGAATTTGGGACGAGTTTTTTGAAGATAAATTTCTAATTGGAAGAGCTCAATTATGTGCAAAGTTATTTAGGTGAAAGGAAATGACCCCCATTTTGGAGTTGTTAGGAGTTGATAACAAGAAAAAATCTTCAAATTTAGTAAATCAGACAGTAATTGAAAACTTGCAAACAACATTGGATTCTATTCAAACCAAGAGTCAAAGTTTTGATTTAAGTGTTGCACGTAGAGCATTGACGACTGTAATTTCTAGTAAGAAATTATCACATAGAAGACAAGTTAAAGCAATTGCTTGATTAGTAAATGTATCTAGGAGAACTTTTCAAGGATATATCAATAAGAGAAATAGATTAGATGAAAAAATTAAAAATAATTGGGTAAATATTTGTAGAGTCCCTCGGAGAGATAGAATTTTAGATGTAAAAGAAAAAGTAATTGGATATTGGACCGACAACTCTCGTGTTTCTTCCAATAGAAGGGAAACTATACAAACAAAAGACAAGGATGGTAAAAAAATTTCTCATCCAAAGCATTTTATAGATACAACACAGAGTGAATTTTTTGAATCATTCAAGCAAGAATTTTCAGAAGTGAAGATTTCTCAAAGGATGTTTGAGAATTTATGAGCATGTTTTGTACGTATAAATAAAGTATGTGAAACTTGTTGCTGTCGAAATCATGTTGAATTTGATCTATACCTACAGTTATATAAAAAATTTATGGCAATAGTTAATCCAAATGTAGTCATCCCTGGAAGTACAACATAATTTGTGAAGTCTATCTTATGTGAAAAATCAGAAGATTTAGATGAATTCAATGTACAGTGTATAAGAAATATATGTATAGATTGTGGAAATTTGATGAAATTTTTACCATTTGAGAATATTGATCATTCAATGTTAGTTGTTTGGAAGATATTTGAATATGAGAAATACTCAACGAAGTCAGGAGTTGAATCTAGAAAAATTGTTTTGAGAGAGTGAATTGCCCTGCAACAAGTTTATGAACAAATTTCATAACATTGTATACCCACATATCCAACATCGTCATGGCGCAAGATGGCAGGCTAAGCAATTTTGTGACTCAAAGAATTGTTTTCCATTGGGTTGTATTCTCTCTATTGTAGATTTTTATAAAAATTATACATTTAGTCCTCAAACTAAAATTCAAAGTCAATATTATCATTCAGAGCAAGACGCAATCTTTGTACAAGTTTGCTATAGACATGCTGAGTTATTTGTAGATGAGATAGAGACTACCGAAGATGAATGAATTATCATCAAGGAGGTTCACTTTTATATTAGTGATGATACAGGTCATGATAGAAGCTATGTAGCACATTGATTTCAAATATTTTTTGAAGATTTGGGACAACGTGGCATTGCTGCATCACAACACTAGATTTGGTCTAATGGATGTGTTGGTAAGTGTTGATTTTATTATTATTTTTTAATTTTTAATTTTTAATTTAAAAATTTATATTTAATTTTAAGACTTGAATTTTTAACTAATTTTTGGTTTTCAAATTGTTGTTTATATATAACTATTTATACATGACAATTTAAGTTTGCAAAAGCATTTAATTGGTTAATGCAACAACATGCTAAATTTGGCATAAAGTTTTTGTGGAATTTTTTTGAGAGTGGACATGGAAAAGGAGAGCATGATGGAGCAGGATCATGTATAAAACGTGCACTTCACCAATATGAACTTGCAGGTAATATATACTAGATACAATTTATTTACAAAATAATTTAAAATTGTTGAATACTTCTACAATGATTTATGTAATTGATCTATGTATGTGTATTGTAATAGTTGGATGTACATGTGAACTTTTTTAAATTCTTAAACCTCTTACCTGGGCATTGAACACAAATATGAAATTGCAGGTAACACCATACGAAATGCAAGTCAAATTGTTGAATGGTGCAAAAGCCATTTTGCTACCTGTGACTCAATATACAAAAAATGCTATTTTTGGGAAGTTAAAGGTATGTTAATTGAATTTATGTTATTTGAAAACTTTAATATTTAAATTTAAGTATGTGTGCATGTGATTTAATTTCAAATTTAAATAGTTTTAATTGAGACATGCTCAAGAATTTGTTCATACGTGCAGATATTGATCGATCGAATCCATATAATTGTCAAGCTATTAATGGTGTTAGAAGTTTGCATCAAGTCATGACTATAGGACATAGCAAGCCTCTTGCTATTCAAGTGATAGAAAAATCTTGTTTTTATGTTGATTGCATTAAGAACAATGCAAATATTCTACAATGTCCAAATGTAAGGGATGGATATGTTTCACAATAGGAAATGAAACAAATAGTATCAAGTCATCCTTTTGAAGATAGTGACATTGTAGATATATATGATCCTATATATTTAGCTGATTACGAACGTGTATTAGATTTAGTTGTTATAGGTAAGTTATAGAATTGATTTATATTCGACATTGTAATAAAGTTATGAACATTTGATTTACATTGTTCAACTCAAATGTACATTTACATGTTTACTTGTGGTGTGTACAAGAGATATTTTTGTTATGGTTGCAAATCCTAACAATACAGAAGGTGTAGATTACTATCTACTAAGATGTACACAAGTAAAATCAAAATTGTTAGAATCAATGACAGATGGTGACGGACAATCATATCCCATTGCATCTATTGTTGTTGAAGGCACCTTTTATCAACAAGTAAAGATAGATAAAAATGGTATTATATTTATTGAATATATGCCAGGACAAAAGGTTCTACACTACAGTCACTTAGTTTTACCAACAAGATTAAGTTTGGAAACATTACAAAAAAGAGGACGTGGCCAACAAAAGTGGAGGTTGTCTATTGAAGATCATGAAAAGATTTTAGAGATAATAAAAGATAGAGAAGATCTAGATTATATATACCAAGAGCTCTAACTACATTATTGAAGAGCGAGTTGAAGCAATCGATACATCCAGTATGAAGGTATATATGTACTTGAATTATCTATATTTATCTATTGATTTATTTTAAAATGTACATGAATTTCTTAGGTGTCTTAGGTGTCTACCTGTGTCTTAAGTATCGTAGGTGTTTTAGGTGTCTTAGGTGTCTACCTATGTCTTAAGTGTCTTAGGTGTTTTAGGTGTCTTAAATGTCTTAGGTGTCTTAGGTGTCTAGGTGTCTTAGGTGGCCAGGTGTCTTAAATTTCTTAGGTGTCTTAAAGATCTAGGTCTTAAGTGTCTTAGGTGTTTTAGGTGTCTAGGTGTCTTAAATGTCTTAGGTGTCTAGGTGTCTTAGGTGTCTTAAATTTCTTAGGTGTCTTAAAGACCTAGGTCTTAAGTGTCTTAGGTGTTTTAGGTGTCTAGGTGTCTTGAATGTATTACATGTGTCTTAGGTGTCTAGGTGTCTAGCCCGTGTCTTAAGTTTCTTAGGTGTCTTAAAGATCTAGGTCTTAATTCTTAGGTGTTTTAGAGGTGTATAGGTGTCTTATAGGTCTTAGGTTGAACTTAGGTGTTTTAAGACCTAGGTGTCTAGGTGTCTTAAATGTGTCAAGTACCTGTATGTCTTCTAGGTCTTAGTTGTGTTCTAGGTCTTAGGTCTTAGGTTTTAGGTACATGTTAGACCGTCTTAGGTGTCTTAGGTCTTAGGTGAGGCCACTGAGCTTCCACCTTCACGTGGTTGGCCTTGTCAGTACAGAATAAATATTTCTCGAAGCTAAGGGAACCTCTTTTTTTTGTATTCTTATCATGTAGGGGTCTCAAACTTAACAAATAGGTACATTAGATAGATCTATCTAGTTCATAATTTGTACATGTTCAATTCTCTTCAACTTGATATGACCTCAAGACTAAAAGGAGTTCACATCAAGTAATAATACCACCTATGCTCATCTGTACCTTAGATTTACTCTTCCAAATAGTTTGAATAAATGTACATGTGGGTAAGTGCAGGAAGATGGGGGGCCAAAAAGGGGTCTTAAGTGGCCACTTTTTTTCTGAAATCAAGAAATACTGGCCTTGGATGAGAAATTGAGCATAGTTACACTCAAAATTTGGAGATGCAACCAAAACAATGTTCGTAGTGCTCCGAGTCTACTTTCTAAACTACTATTTTGTTTTAAAAATGGCATAGATTAAGGGGTTCAAAAGAGGGAGCCACAGAAATTGGTGTTGTTTCTGTCAAAAAAACATAACATAACATGTTTTGTGGCTCCCTCAAAAGGTCAACTTTTTTTTGGTATTTTTAAAATTGCTTCAGTGAGAAATTAGCTAATAGCATGTAGTTTATGCCCAATTTTTCTGATAATTTTTTGATGAATATTTGATTTTTTACTAATTTTCAAAGTGGACACATCCTAAAAAATAGAATTTTGGCCGTGCTACCCCTATAAATTTTGAAAACTAATTAAAAATCATTTGTTTATTTTTTTAATATTTGTAGAATGGAGTCTAGTTTCTAAATATGTAATTTTTTTGAAATTTGAATGAATAGTTATTTTACAATGAAAAAAAGACCAAACAGTGGTTTTTGCCTAAAAATGGACACACAAACAAAAGAAATTAAAGATAAAAGGCTCAACATTGTTGAAATGTGAAAAAAATCACATCGTCAAATAGCTAAGAGAAAGCCTAACATTACCCATGTGTTTGATTTGTTTGACCTTGAAACACGTGCAAATCTGAGGGTTAGCACGAATGAAATTATGTGAAATTTTGAAGAATATAGAAAAACACATCTGTGACTGTTCATAAGGCACTCCAAGCCTTTGGGTTGGAAATCCAAAGCAAATCCCAAGCCCAAGGCTTGGGATTCCCAAAGCAAGACATAACGCGAGCGTGTTATAACGCGCTCGCGTTATGTTTTGCTTTGCATTTTTCTTTCCCGCAAGTCTGTTGTTTGTCATGTTTGACATAACACGAGCGCATTATAATGCGCTCGCGTTATGTTCCCCTTAAATTTTTTTATGTTCAAAGCTATTAATCATGAGGGTTAAGGGATAAGGGATAGGGTTGGAGGGTTTAGGGATAAGGGATTAGTGTTTAAGGTATAGTATTGAGCCCGTTGAGGGTCTAGGAATAGGGATAGTGTTTAGGGTTTAGGGATGAGGGATTAGAGTTGAGGGATGACAGATTAGGGTTGAGGATTTAGGGTTTAGGGTTTAGGGATAGGGTTGAGGGTCGAGGGATCAGAGTTAAGGGTTGAGGGATTAGGGTTTGACATTGAGGGTTGAGGGTTGAGGTTCAAGGGTCAAGGGTTTAGGGATAGGGTTTAGGGTCGAGGGATTAGGGTTAAAATATAGTGTGGAGGGTGTAAGAATTAGGGATAGGGTTGGAGGGTTTAGGGATAAGGGATTAGGGTTTAAGGTATAGTATCGAGTCTGTTAAGGGTTTAGGATTAGGGATAGTATTTAGGGTTTAGGGATGAGGGATTAAAGTTGAGGGATGATGGATTAGGGTTGAGGGTTGAGGGATTAGGGTTTAGGGATAAGGTTTAGGGTTGAGGGTTGAGGGATTAGGGTTTAAGGTATAGTGTTGAGGGTTGATGGTTTAGGGTTGACGGATTAGCATTTAATGTAGAGGTTAGGGTTAGAGTGTCGAGGGTAGAGGGATTAGGGATATGGTTTAGGGTTGAAGGTTTAAGGATTGAGGGTTGAGGCTTTAGGGATGAGGGTTTAAGGCTTAAGATATAGTGTCAAGTGTTGAGGGTGTAGGGATAGGGTTTAAGTTTTAAGGGTTAAGGGTTGAGGGATAGGGATTAGGGTTTAAGGTATAGTGTTGAGGGTCGAGGGATCAGAGTTAAGGGTTGAGGGATTAGGGTTTGACGTTGAGGGTTGAGGTTCGAGGGTCAAGGGTTTAGGGATAGGGTTGATGGTCGAGGAATTAGGGTTAAAGTAGAGTGTGGAGGGTATAAGGATTAGGGATAGGGTTGGAGGGTTTAGGGATAAGGGATTAGGGTTTAAGGTATAGTATCGATTCTGTTGAGGGTGTAGGAATAGGGATAGCATTTAGGGTTTAGGGATGAGGGATTAGAGTTGAGGGATGATGGATTAGGGTTGAGGGTTGAGGGATTAGGGTTTAGGGATAAGGTTTAGGGTTGAGGGCTGAGGGATTAGGGTTTAAGGTATAACTTGTTGAGGGTTTAGGGATAGGGTTTAGGGTTGAGGGATTAGAGTGAAGGGTTGAGGGATTAGGATTTGACGTTGAGGGTTGAGGGTTTAGGGTTAGGGTTGAGAGATGAGGGATCAGAGTTAAGGGTTGAGGGATTAGGGTTTGACGCCGAGGGTTGAGGGTTGAGGTTTGAGGGTCAAAGGTTTAGGGATAGGGTTGAGGTTCAAGGGATTAGGGTTAAAGTAGAGTGTGGAGGGTGTAAGGATTAGGGATAGGGTTGGAGGGTTTAGGGATAAGGGATTAGGGTTTAAGGTATAGTATCAATTCTATTGAGGGTGTAGGAATAGGGATAGCATTTAGGGTTTAGGGATGAGGGATTAGAGTTGAGGAATGACGGATTAGGGTTGAGGGTTTAGGGATTAGGGTTTAGGGATAAGGTTTAGGGTTGAGGGATGAGGGATTAGGGTTTAAGGTATAGTGTTGAGGGTTTAGGGATAGGGTTTAGGGTTGAGGGATTAGAGTGAAGGGTTGAGGGATTAGGATTTGACATTGAGGGTTGAGGGTTTAGGGTTTAGGGTTTAGGGTTAGGGTTGAGAGATGAGGGATCAGAGTTAAGGGTTGAGGGATTAGGGTTTGACATCGAGGGTTGAGGGTTGAGGTTCGAGGGTCAAAGTTTTAGGGATAGGGTTGAGGTTCAAGGGATTAGGGTTAAAGTAGAGTGTGGAGGGTGTAAGGATTAGGGATAGGGTTGGAGGGTTTAGGGATAAGGGATTAGAGTTTAAGGTATAGTATCAAGTCTGTTGAGGGTTTAGGAATAGGGATAGCATTTAGGGTTTAGGGATGAGGGATTAGAGTTGAGGGATGATGGATTAGGGTTGAGGGTTGAGGGATTAGGGTTTAGGGATAAGGTTTAGGGTTGAGGGTTGAGGGATTAGGGTTTAAGGTATAGTGTTGAGGGTTGAGGGTTTAGGATTAGGGTTTAGGGTTGACGGATTAGCATTTAATGTCGAGGTTAGGGTTAGAGTGTCAAGGATAGAGGGATTAGGGATAGGGTTTAGGGTTGAAGGTTTAAGGATTGAGGGTTGAGGCTTTAGGGATGAGGGTTTAAGGCTTAAGATATAGTGTCAAGTGTTGACGGTGTAGGGATAGGGTTTAAGTTTTAAGGGTTAAGGGTTGAGGGATAGGGATTAGGGTTTAAGGTATAGTGTTGAGGGTTCATGGTTTAGGGATAGGGTTTAGGTTTGAGGGATTAGGGTTTAGGGTTGATGAATTAGGGTTTAATGTTGAGAGTTGAGGGTTGAGGGTTGAGGGTTGAGGATTGAGGTTGAGGGATAGGGTTAATGGTCAAGGGATTAGGGTTAAATAAGAGTGTCGAGGGTAGAGGGATTAGGGTTTAAGATATAGTATCAAGCCTATTGAGGGTCTAAGAATAGGGATAGCGTTTAGGGTTTAGGGATGAGGGATTAGAGTTGAGGGATGACGGATGACAGATTAGGGTTGAGGGTTGAGGGATTAGGGTTTAGGGACAAGGTTTAGGGTTAGGGTTGAGGGATTAGGGTTTAAGGTATAGTGTTGAGGGTTTAGGGATAGGGTTTAGGGTTGAGGGATTAGAATTTGACATTGAGGGTTGAGGGTTTAGGGATAGGGTTGAGGGTCAAGGGATCAGAGTTAAGGGTTGAGGGATTAGGGTTTGACTTTGAGGGTTGAGGTTCGAGGGTCAAGGGTTTAGGGATAGGGTTGAGGGTCGAGGAATTAGGGTTAAAGTAGAGTGTGGAGGGTATAAGGATTAGGGATAGGGTTGGAGGGTTTACGAATAAGGGATTAGAGTTTAAGGTATAGTATCGAGTCTGTTGAGGGTTTAGGAATAGGGATAGCATTTAGGGTTTAGGGATGAGGGATTAGAGTTGAGGGATGATGGATTAGGGTTGAGGGTTGAGGGATTAGGGTTTAGGGATAAGGTTTAGGGTTGAGGTTGAGGGATCAGGGTTTAAGGTATAGTGTTGAGGGTTGAGGGTTTAGGATTAGGGTTTAGGGTTGACGGATTAGCATTTAATGTCGAGGTTAGGGTTAAAGTGTCGAGGGTAGAGGGATTAGGGATAGGGTTTAGGGTTGAAGGTTTAAGGAATGAGGGTTGAGGCTTTGGGAATGAGGGTTTAAGGCTTAAGATATAGTGTCAAGTGTTGAGGGTGTAGGGATAGGGTTTAAGTTTTAAGGGTTAAGGGTTGAGGGATAGGGATTAGGGTTTAAGGTTAGTGTTGAGGGTTGAGGGATCAGAGTTAAGGGTTGAGGGATTAGGGTTTGACGTTGAGGGTTGAGGTTCGAGGGTCAAGGGTTTAGGGATAGGGTTGAGGGTCGAGGAATTAGGGTTAAAGTAGAGTGTGGAGGGTATAAGGATTAGGGATAGGGTTGGAGGGTTTAGGGATAAGGGATTAGGGTTTAAGGTATAGTATCGAGTCTGTTGAGGGTGCAGGAATAGGGATAGCATTTAGGGTTTAGGGATGAGGGATTAGAGTTGAGGGATGACAGATTAGGGTTGAGGGATTAGGATTTGACATTGAGGGTTGAGGGTTTAGGGATAGGGTTGAGGGTTGAGGGATTAGAGTGAAGGGTTGAGGGATTAGGATTTGACATTGAGGGTTGAGGGTCAAGGGATCAGAGTTAAGGGTTGAGGGATTAGGGTTTGACGTTGAGGGTTGAGGGCATTTTCTATCAAGAACTTGATTATGAGGGCTTGCCCCTTCATTGTTATGCCTATCATATGGCGGAGCATCTGGCAAGCTCTTACAGGAAAGAGATGTGATTAATGCAAAGGATGTGATGAATCTATAGCAGGACAAAATGCGAGCACGTTATAGCACGAGCGCATTATAACGTGCTCGCGTTTTGTCTTTCTATTGAAACAGTAAAAAAGTGGTTACCCCCGTGATCCAGGCCCACATGCTCTGTTTTCTTACTGATTCTACGTGTGCTCTGACAAAAAAGAAGTGCTTTCATGCTGTTGGGAAGTTCACATGCACATTTGACGCATTGTACCACCTTTGCATGATCTTTCCACCACCTTTTTTGCTTTGCCAACTTGAGAAGGAGGAAATAACATAGTTTTCACACCAAGTTTGATATACATCTATTCAAGTTTCAATTTTTGTAGTGTTGCAATGTTAATTGTGATTCAATTTTAGGAATTTAACATTATAGATTGGTTAATAGTATTGTTGTTAGTAATGATATTTGAGTGTTATTCAATTTAACATTGAAAAGGAAGCAAGTGGTGAAAAACTCAAATTGTTGAGGAGTTTGATGCAAGAAGATAAAAAAAACTACATAATTGGGTACTCTCTCCATTCAAATCTTCATTTTTTAGGTATATCAAGTCTTTACATGCATGTTCTTTACATTTTCCTTATTTCGGATTGAATTACTTTATCATGCTTTATCATACATGTTTAAAATAGACACATTCCCAATCAAGAAAGCAGCCTACAATCTCACATGATGCCATGTATATTTTCTACACTTGGGCTCTTTAATAATTATATGTAATAAACAAACCTTAACATACCATGATGTCAAACTATACAAGAATAAATCCTTACAACATAAAAAAAATACAATCCCACTATTATTCATTTCTTAGGAACTAATATTGGTCTCTTTATCATGCTATAGACAAATTCTCCGTCATGCCGAGGAAACGATCAAGAATTAAACCAACACAGGAAGAGATTGAAGCTAAGAATGCAAAGAAAGCAGTGGCTATGAGGGAACTTCGTGAGAAGAGGAAATTGGACATGATAAATAAAGACATACCAATTGAAAAGGAACGACAACCATCACAAAGAGATATGGTATTTGCGGCACAAAGAGAACGAATGCAAAAACTTCGTGGTACGAGAGATTTGAATACCATAGTTGGAGACACATCATTTACCTCAAGTCAACATGTAGGGACACCCTCTACCACATCTCAAGTTGAGAGTACATCATCACTCACATGTGATGAAGGAGGTACGCCATCGTTCCCACCTCAACCTCAAGGTATGTCATCTATTCCATCTTCGATCGAAGGTATGCTATCTAACCCATCTCATTTAAATATTGATGAAATTCCTAATGTTGAGATGAATTTACCTAACTTGACACCACCTAGAATTTTGCATAGAAAGCCAAAGTATTTGATTGATATTGATGAGAATATTTTGCAGCCAATGGAAGGTAAGATTCCAAAATGCACTTGTAGAAGATATGCTAATAAGATTTGGAGATTGTTCTTTGAAAAGTTAAATGAGACTGCAAGATGTCAACTATTCGTTGAAATGATGCGAAGTATAAAGTATAGGTCTATCATGAAGATTCTTGGGTTGAGAACAGCAGAGGCTTCAAGTGACAAATCTATTGTCAAGAATCTAATGAGTGCGTATGAGAGTGTGGGTAACACCTCACGCACAAAAGATAGTAATGCAACACGGCGTGTGATTACATCGACTATAGTAAGTAGTCAAATGAGGAAAGCTCGTCTCATTAGAAAGACAATTCAAGAATTGAGAATTAATAGGAAAACTTTATCAAGAGCCATTGGAAGATGCCAAAGAATTGAGGACACTAATGCCAATGAATTATGGGCATTCTCGGGGAGACTACCATGAAAAGATAAACCAATTGTTGAAGCATTGAGATCACTAATTGAAGACTTTTGGAAGAATTACACAAGGGTATCTCCGAATCAAAGGGATGTGGTAAGAAGGGGAATTGGTAGTCAGAACCGCGAGCCACATCCAAAGCATTTTTTGGATGAGACTCAAACACAGTTTTATGGTAAATTTCTAGAGAAGTATCCTCAAATTAAAATTTGTCAAAGATATTTTGAATTGCTAAAACCTTTCTATGTTAAGATAAATCACACACGCACTACTTGTTGTTGTAGATTACATATTGAATTTTCTAACCATTTTGATGCTTATAGGTCTATATGTTTAGATATGCATACTAACAATGATTTGCAGGGTTGTGCCATATGTGCCCCACCAACATCTTCAAGAGACTTCATATCAAGAATTTCATGTGAAAGAGAGGAAGGTCAAATATTCTACAAGAAATTATGCTTGGATGGCACATGTCATCGTTGCGGTGGCTTGCAACATTTGCCAATATGTGAACATATGGAAATAACACATGCGGTTGGAAATGAACTAGTAGAGTTTGGCAAGTATAAAATAGTGGCATACAATACAAAAGATGGTAAAGAAGCAAAGAGGTGTGAATTAGTTATTGAAAAGATTCCAGTGTATCAGTTTATGCCTATATTTCGTGACAGCATAGTGTATGAGTATGCAAGACATGCCCATAGAGCTCGATGGTTGGACTTGCAATTCAAGTTATGCAAGGACACATTTCTGGTTGGTAGCATTGTTTCAGTCGTTGACTTTGCAGAGAACTACAGTCTATGCCACAGCGTGAGGTGCAATCACAATATTACAACTCCACACAGGTTTCTATATTTGTGCACATCGCATTCATTCATGCGAATGATAGTACAGAGGATGACAGAAAGATCATAAGGGAGTATAATTTCTATATTAGTGATGATCGCACACATTCTACAGAGTTCGTGCAAGGTTGCTTTCAGGTGTTCTACAATGATTTGGCTAGAAGGGGCATATCGTTCAATCAACATATCATATGGTCAGATAACTGTGTGTCACAATTCAAGAACTCGCAGAATTTCTATTGGCTGAGTAGGAGGCATAATTTTACAGGTATTCAACATATGTGGAACTTTTGTGAGGTCAGGCATGGAAAGGGGGAGCATGATGGTGCAGGAGCATGTATCAAAAGAGCCATAGCACGAGAAGAGTTAAAGTATAAAGACAATGCAAAGTTGACAGATGCAAAATTGATTGTTGAGTAGTGTAATGCTTCCATGGGTCTAGGTAATGAAGGTAAGTCTTTAGTTCGTAGATTTTTTTGGTTGATAGATGATACTAACATTGCACCATATGAGGATTGTTGTACACTGACAGGATCAAATGAGATGCACTCTTTCAGAAGCTCAATTGCAGGTTCATAGAGTATCTATACATGAAAGATGTCATGCTTTTATTCTTCCTATACAATTCAAGTCTGGGATGAGTGCGAGTCAAAGGAGTGGGTTAACAGATGGCAGTTAAGTTATCTTAGCCCACTTGACACGTATCGACCCCCGACGGCACTAGAACTAACACAGATGGAATCATCAGTTGACTTTGACCACATATCAGATTTAGTTCAACCAGGTAATATAGGGCATGTATATGCATTTAGTTTCATCTAGTTCAACCAGGTAATGTCATCTTACTTTGTAGTGTTTTTGTAATGTTGACTAATTTCATCTAATTTGCTACACATATCAATGTAGGGCATGTATATGCAGTTATTGCAGATGAAGATAATGAAGAGGGAACATATTATTACTTATGTCATTGTGTTGAGGCCAAAAAGAAATTGGAGGCCCCTGTTACAGATGGAGAAAACATCGAATACCCTACAGGATCAGTGGTTATTACTGGAACATGGCTTAGAAGGTACCCACATAAGACTGTTAATATTTGGCTATTTTAGGACTTTGACACGCATCGGAAGATTCTTCATTACTCGAACCTTGTCGTGGCATCCAATGTTCATTTGATAAAGTATCAGGGTAGACCTTTGAACAAAATATTGTGGAAGGTGTGTGAGTCTAACCATGAAGCAATACTTGACACAATAAAGAGTAGAGCAGACCCGGATGGTTCATTGGATTAATTTGTAAGTATTCACATTGATTTTGTAAAGTTATGTTACATTGAGTTGTAAGTATGCACATTAATTTGTAAGGTTTGTCTTTTTTTTATTTCTTCCTACATTTTTACACATATGTACATATTTTTACATCATCATGTTATGCATTTTTGGTGTCCTGCTCCTGATGCAACCAAACTCATAACTCACCCTACTTCCTCTAGACACCATTTGATGATCTCTCCAACACTCTGGATCCAAGGTGCCCAATCATGATGATGACCTATATACCATTCTCCCAAGGCGCTCATAATGAATGAAAAGAAGACCAAGGGTGCCCAAGCTTAATAGACTTATTTCTTCCAATTTTGATGATCCAAACTCTTGCAATATGACATCCACTTTCATGCCTTTAGATCTTCCTTCACATATAGTGCGCCAAATCAAGTTGAAAAATCTACATAAGGGCGCCAAACTAGATGAAAGGAGACATGAAATGCACCTTGGAACTCCATGCTAAGGTTTGAGCTATTAAAGTCTCTTGATATTAGGCGCTCATGATGATGGAACTTAGAGCTTTTTCCTTTCCTATGCGCTCATCTAAGATGTTTGAATGATAAGGAGCACCTCGACCTCTATAATGTACATTGGGCACCAAAATCAAGGTGATTTTAAGTCACTTTGAGTCATTTGGGGTCAGTTTGAGTCTTTGAGTCATGTTGCAAAAAAGTGTCAATGTTGTCAAGTTACACAAAGCAACTTTTGTATTTTTGGTATTCTACTCGTGATGTGACCAAACTGACTATTCTAACGCGTCCGGATGGGTACATTTACGCTAGGCATGGTCCTATTTTTCACCCAAACATGTCGAAGCAGTCTGAGCTACATTGTACCGACGATATCCTTGAAGAGTCTAAAGTGCAAAAAGGCAGTAATCTTTGACGAGATGTTACTCGAAAACTGTGTCACTTAGAAACATTCCGTCTAAGGCAACGTGATCACGTAAAGTGCCTCTACAATAACCTCTCTTGGTTTTTTGTATCTCTGAGGCATTTGTCCATGGTGAAAGGTTTTTTGCTTCCCCAAAAATCATCAGGAGGCAGTGTAAAGTTGCAAAGTGGTGTAACTTTTGTCCTTCTCCTGATGCGACCAATCTGACTATTTCAACACGTCTAGATGGTACATTTATGCTAGGTATTGTCCTATTTTTCACCCAAACATGTCGAAACAGTCCGAGCTACATTGTACCCACGATATCCCTAAAGAGTCCAAAGTGCAAAAAGGTAGCAATCTTTGACGAGATGTTACTCGAAAACTGTGTCACTTAAAAATATTCTGTCTAAGGCAACACTATCACGTAGAGTGCCTCTACAATAACCTCTCTTAGTTTTTTATATCTCTAAGGCATTTGCCCGTGGTGAAAGGTTTTCTGCTGCCCCAAAAATCGTCAGAAGGAGGCAGTGTAAAGTTGCAAAGGGGTGTAACTTTTGTCCTGCTCCTGATGCAACCAAACTGACTGTTCCAATGCATCCGAATGGGTACATTTACGCTAGGTATGGTCTTGTTTTTCACCCAAACATGTCGAAACAGTCTGAGCTACATTGTACTGACGATATCCCTAAAGAGTCCAAAGTGTAAAAAGGCAGCAATCTTTGACGAGATGTTACTTGAAAACCGTGTCACTTACAAACATTCCATCTGAGGCAACGTGATCATGTAGAGTGCCTCTACAATAACCTCTCTCAGTTTTTATATCTCTGAGGCATTTGCCTGTGGTGAAAGGTTTTCTACTGCCCCAAAAATTGTCAGAAGGAGGCAGTGTAAAGTTGCAAAGGGGTGTAACTTTTGTCCTGCTCCTGATGCAATGAAACTGACTATTCCAACGCGTCTAGATGGGTACATTTACGCTAGGCATTGTCCTTTTTTCACCCAAACATGTCGAAACAGTCCGAGCTACATTGTACCCACGATATCCCTAAAGAGTCCAAAGTGCAAAAAGGCAGCAATCTTTGACGAGATGTTACTCAAAAACTATGTCACTTAGAAACATTCTGTCTGAGGTAACACGATCATGTAGAGTGCCTCTACAATAACCTCTCTCAGTTTTTTATATCTCTGAGGTATTTGCCCGTGGTGAAAGGTTTTCTGCTGCCCCAAAAATTGTCAGAAGGAGGCAGTGTAAAGTTGCAAAGGGGTGTAACTTTTGTCCTGCTCTTGATGCAACCAAACTGATTATTTCAACGCGTCTGGATGGGTACATTTACGCTAGGCATTATCCTTTTTTTCACCCAAACATGTCGAAACAGTCCAAGCTACATTGTACCCACAATATCCCTAAAGAGTCCAAAGTGCAAAAAGGCAGCAATCTTTGACGAGATGTTACTCAAAAATTGTGTCACTTAGAAACATTTTGTCTAAGGCAACATGATCATGTAGAGTGCCTCTACAATAACCTCTCTCAATTTTTTATATCTCTGAGGCATTTGCCCGTGGTGAAAGGTTTTCTGCTGCCCCAAAAATCGTCAGAAGGAGGCAGTGTAAAGTTGCAAAGGGGTGTAACTTTTGTCCTGCTTCTGATGTGACCAAACTGACTGTTCCATCGCGTCTAAATAGGTACATTTACACTAGGCATGGTCCTATTTTTCACCCAAACATGTCGAAATAGTCTGAGCTACATTGTACCAACGATATCCCTGAAGAGTCCAAAGTGCAAAAAGGTAGAAATCTTTGACGAGATGTTACTTGAAAATCGTGTCACTTACAAACATTTCATCTGAGGTAACGCGATCACGTAGAGTGCCTCTACAATAACCTCTCTCAGTTTTTTATATCTCTGAGACATTTGCCCGTGGTGAAAGGTTTTCTACTGCCCCAAAAATCGTCAGAAGAAGGTAGTGTATTAAGTCAGGATGAAAGCCTATTCACTCTAGGCACCTGTTGTGACCAAATCACACATCGCATCGGAGAATCCCAAACATGCGCCTTGAACAAGTGATGCTACAAGTGGTGAACAAAATGGGCGCCTTGAAGAATTGAGCCCTCCAAGACATCTTGCAATTGCCTAAAAGTCCAAATTTTACATAAGTGAGTTAAGGCATCATTTTCCATCTCCAGAGCCTCCTTTGAGCGCCTTAACATGGAGTGAATGTTTTAGTCTATGAAAGATTGCGCCTAAAGAGTATAACAACCCCTTGAGTCACTAGGATGAATTAAGTTAACAAAATGAACTTCATTGAGGGAGGTGCACTTGTGCATCTAGACAACTCCAGTTTAGTACCTGAGAAAAAGCATGTTTAGAGACACCCCTCGAATGAACCCTCTAGAACCAATAACCATAGCTCAAGATCCATAACCATGAGAAGATAAAGCATTAAAAAAATTCATCTAAAGGATGGGAAATACCTTTGAGATGATAGTCTGCCGAGTAGACCAAGAGTGGGGAATGAGAATGCTCCTTGAAGATACACCAAGCCACAATGACTCTCTCCAATAAGAATCTTCTCTAGGTCCATAATTAACTCACGCCCATATCCAAGTGAAAGTCTCCTTGGTCTTCCTACTAAAACCTCTAAAGGGTAACCATCTCAACAAGTGTCTCTAATCCCAAGAAAACTCTAGCCTCACCCAAGTCTCAAAGTATGTATGAGAACCTACAACCAATCAATCCATGTTAAGCTCCAAATGCAACACTACATTATCATGAAGCTCCCAAGCACATGACCAATGTACTCAATACCAAGAGAACCAACAAGACCATTGTCAAAACTCCAACTACAAAATTAGGTATCCAAACATGACATCATGATCTAACATCTCCTCCTAGAAGATCACATGCACCAATACAAACATCCTAGTCTCAAGAGAACTTGTATCATGCTAATACTCTAATCTAGAATCAAGAGTCCACCAAGACACACTACCAAACACCTCTAAACCAAGGATCAACATCTACAACCACATGAAGATAACCATCTCCTAAAAATAGTAGCCAAGAAGTCAAAGCACTCTCACTACAAATAATAATCATAATCCAAGAGTTTGTCCATTACACACAACCACTATATAAGATCATCCATCACTAGATGATGAATACAGATCACTATCAAAGCTCCCACTGAACCATGATATGAACTACACATGGCATTGTGATAACCATCTCCGAAATGAAGATCACCATGGTCCACACACACTCAACTATAATACTAATAACTCCAAAGTAGAACCAAGATCTCCAATCTAAGAAGATAAACCATCATTACTGTCAAAAGCTCACACTAAACTATGCAACTAAGATATCCATGACATCATGATAAACGTGCTACAAGTCCCAATAACCAACTATCCAATCATTCTCATCATCCATCCTCTCATCCCAATGCAACATACCAATGCGCAAATGAGCATAGACAAGGAAAAATAACAAAGTCTACATCAACACTGCATCAATCCCATGGATATAGGCAATATGCATTCAAGTCATCCCACTACAATCAATGAGGTGTGCATTCGAAAAAAATGCATAACTTGTAGATCCCAACCATTGAAAACATGCAAAATCATCATCACATTAGTAACTTCCAAACTGAGATATCAAATAATATAACTTATAGACTTCGCCAAATCAATCATAGATTCAACTTTCCAAACAAGTTTACAAATGAGTAACCATAGTCAAGGAACTAATCAAGCATCTAAGAGATAAGAACAATGTGCTAAAAGTAAACCACAACACCACCTATAATCATGAATCAAACATCATAACCCATACCTATCAACTACAAACGTGGTCAAGTCTTGCCAATGCTCAAATGTACCTACATATCCATGACACCATAATTATCATCATTGCTATACCTATGCTCAAATCCCACTGAAACAAGACTCCTAGTCTCACCATGTATCAACCATGTCCTCAAACCAGAATATTGCTAAGCCCATGGAGATTGATACACCCACTTCAATAGAATAGGCAATTAATGTACCTGATGTGTCTTCATTTAATAAACTAGTAAACATCATTTGCATCCATACTTAAACCAATCTTATTGTTGTGTTTGATGTGTCCTCTTTCAAACAACCATTTAACAAAATTTGAGTCCAAATAATAAACATTTACAACCATAAACATCTCAAAGTCCAAAATCCAAACATTCTATCATCCTTAATCATTTCCATCATAGACCCTTGGTTTGAAAAAATCATTATGTAAGATAAAAACCCTATGCCTATTACCTTGTGCGAGGCTCATGCAAAACCCAAAATCACAATCAAAATAGGCCCTCAAACCATGCATCCTTTAAATGAGATCTTTTATCCAAATCAATCAAAAAATCCCTTTGACAATGATGATGATAGTCTTGTAGATCAAGATGATATCAAGATGACAATAGCATTAACTATGAGATCATTACATGCAAACTTTCCATAAACCTTCATCTCCCACTCATGAACATGCAAGAATATTTCAAACAAGAAATGACTAGCACTAGCTACCATGCCAATCCTAAATACACATCTAATGGTCATCCTTATGGTACCTTTGGTAAGGGAAGAACCACTTTAGACCAAGGTCCTCATATTCAATTCATATCTCTAATCCCAACCGCATGTGAGAACTATTTATCCTATGTATCCTATTCAAATCCTCCATCTCATAATCCTTACATTCCAACTTATCCTATCAATCCAAACCCACTACATCCAAATCATCCTTTTTAGATTTCCTCCAAGGACTTCTAGTGGAGGAAAAATCTCAAACTAGAAATCACAAATTCAATTAGTGTACCTCTCCCAAGCCTATCCAAAAGTCACATAGTACCATGCCTATCCATCAAACACCACAATGCAATCAAAATCCTAACAACATGCCCATGATCCAAGATCAAGTGCAATCATGCAAAGATATTATCAATCACAAGCCTATTAAGAATGAACTAGAGTCTTCTAGTACCATACTTTTCCATCAAACACCATCATTTAATCCATGGCCTATCAAGCCTATCAAAGAAAATGCAAACATCCTATGTAATACAATCGGACTTTAAATATTTGAAGTAGCCATCTACAAATATCCATTCAAACATGGATTTATAATGCAAGTATGGACACCATCAATAAAAAAGATTTGTATTAACCAAATATCCATATAGGCATACATCAATATCTGTCGATATAAGTATAACATATATACAAAATAGCCATATAGGCTTACAAGAATGCCATATAGGCATACAATGTCAACTATGTATAATACAAAATATATGTCCACAAATGCCATATAGGCATACAACAAAGGAACACAATAAAAAGTCGTTCCCCTCTGGCTGGTGAAGAGAATAAATCATGAGTAGCCTTTGATCTTCTAGGGGATGGAGACGCGCATGTGGGTGGTCTACTACGAACCCGAGGGCTACTCCTCCTATTTAGGTCTTCCTGCATCTTTACCTATTACAATAAAAAGTATAGACATTAATATATAGAAATTACATGCTATAAAAAATGAAACATTTAACAAAATAATCACTTACCGCTAACATATAATCTGTCTCCTCGCTTGCCTCAGTAGCAGGAATAGGCCCTGGTGATGTCATGTCCTATAGAAACCATCCAGATAGAAATTAAACTTCAAATCAATAATCTTTTGATTTTTCAAAAATAGACAACTATAACAATGAATGTAAATTGAAATTTACTAATCTACCTCATACCACTGTCAATGCCATGGAGCTATGAATCGTAAAGGCCACACCCTACTCCATTGCCCTATGAACATGGGGAGGTGTCTTCGCAGCCTGCATCATCTGGAAATGAAACAACATTATTCAATTACGAAAACTATAATAGTGATGCAAATCATGGCTCCTAACATACACACATGTTCATCTAAACATGGAAGTACACACAATAAAGCACACAAATCACATACATAAATTTAGTAAGTACAATTCATTCATTAAACTATTTATTTTATTACCTCCATAAAGCTTTGAAGTCCACCACCACTGGTAGGTGTTGCCATGAAATCTACAGTATTAACCTATTCAACATCCAAAATCAGAAATTAGAATACCATTCATATAACAATGCTATTCACATATAATATTTATAATTGTTTACTAGTTACATACCTCGACAGTAGATGATCTAGTGAAAAATGTAGGTGGAGAACCACTGAAAACTGCATCGACGCTATGACCCTGAAATTTCATTAAAATCATCAATTTAAATTAGTTAATCTTGTATTTCAAAAATGAAATTTAATAAATTAAATTCAATAAACTTGTTAATATTTACCTGAGTATCAAGGCCGAAAGTCTCACTCAGGAGGGTATCTGTCATCACCATCTGCTCAGCTACAGATGTAGCCTGTGCACCTGCGTCTTGACTGTCCATGGGGTCATAACCACAGGCTGACCCGCAAGCCTAGTAAGTATGTGGTGGGACCCTACTCCTCGCACTATCTCCCAACCCACTCTGTGTTGCAGGACCGGCATGCTCTATGATGCTCTGGGTCAAGGCACTAATCGACTGAAGTGTATCGACCTCAACACTCTCCTTCACAATGGAAGGGATAGAAACATGCTCGTGGGCTGGTCTACTGATTACTTGTCTCACTACCCGCTGTGGATCAAGACGTGCCCCTGGTCTATCTTGTGCTGACCCCCCACCTCTACCCTGGAAGTCCCGCATATCAAAATAGTTTGGCACTTTATTGAGGACAAACTCGCAGTAGAGTTTCCTCAAAAAGTATTGTGGGACCTCATCATTATTGCATGGAGGATGGTGAAAAACCATCCACCACCTCTGCCCGAAATTGTCCCTTATCGCTTGGTTGTTGCACCAATGGATAGGGAACCTCTTGCATGTAATGGGTGGAGGTTGATTTGTTTGTGGGTTTGTAAAAATTGAACACAAGTCTAATTTTGTAATTTGTAATTTTTTGACATCCTGGTATGACAACTTGTCTGCATAGTAATCTCTAAACTCTCTCTTTTTATCTGTCCAACTAGTTATTTGCTTGCTAATTGAATCTACATTTGATAACATAGACTCAAGAGATTCGGCAAGTGTGGACCTATGCAAGGTTGAAGTGGAAGGATCTTTCAACCTTGCAATTATATCTTCAATTTCTTTTTTGTTGTTTTCAATTTGCCCCATTATATTTTCTTGTGTTCCAGGGGCATGTCGAGGAATGAATGGAGGAGGTTGTTGTTCTGCAGGTATTTCCTCCTCAGGATTTTGTGGATTTTGAGGAGGAGGAGGAGGAGGAGGTGCATTATCATTTCCTAACAATTAATGAAATATACATCAAAAATCAACAAAAACCTACCTATTTAGAAACAAATTCAAACAAAAAAACAAATATAACTCACCCCTTTGGCGTGCTCGACGTCGTGGCGGCATTTTGGCGACGAATTGATAAACTTTTTGTGTTGAATAGTGTTTTACAAAATGCGAGCGCGCTTTCGAGGGTTTCCACGCCGCGGGTTGAGAGGAGAAAACAGAAAAAAATGAGATTGGAAACCTTTTTATTTATTTATAGAAAGTTATAATGCGAGCGCGTTATAACGCGCTCGCGTTATGACTTAATTTTTTTGAAATTAATTTGGCCTTTTTTTGGCCCCCCATCTTCTTGCACTTACCCATGTCATAATTAATAACTTCTCTATCCTTGATCTAAAATAGGGACTAAATCAAAATAGATCATAATTAATAACTTTAGTGCAATTAGAGTCACTAGATCATAATTAATTTAACTTTAGAGCAATTGGAATGTTAGAGCAATTAGAGTCACTAGATCATAATTAATTTAACTTTAGAGCAATTGGAATGTTAGAGCAATTAGAGTCACTAGATCTTTCAAATAATAAACTACATGGAGAGATTCCAATTGAACTACTAAAACTCTCATTTATGAGTGTTTTCATTATATCTAACAACATGTTTTGTGGAAGAATCCCACCAGGGGGTCAATTTGCAACATTCTACCCTACCTATTTCTCTGCCCAAACCTTGGTCTTTGTGGATTTTGGACAATTAATTTAATAGATCATGTAAATGTGGACAAAAGGAAAAATTTGATATGAAATCCCCTCAAGAATCTAAGAGGTTGAAGAGGGAGGAGAAACTCTGTGGCATTGACCTATGTTGAGTGGATGGCAAGTTTTGCTACTGGATTTTGGGGGGTTTTTGGAATCTTGATTGTTAAAAGGTATTGGAGAATTTATTGATGAACATAGATTCATCAAGATAAATATGCAAGAGCTAGAGTCACTTGGATTTATAAAT
The DNA here is from genome assembly GCA_027924645.1 of Cunninghamia lanceolata. NCBI lineage: Eukaryota > Viridiplantae > Streptophyta > Pinopsida > Cupressales > Cupressaceae > Cunninghamia > Cunninghamia lanceolata. Next base: position 20,285,500 of record BSBN01000547.1, read on the forward strand.
AGATTTATCAACATAAATAGATGAACATATATTCATAAATAGATTTATTGATGAACATAGATTCATAGTCTTAAGGTGTTTCATGTGACCAAGAGCTAGAGTCACTTGGATGCTAGTGCTTAGCATGTGAAATTTCATGCATCACACTAGCATCTTGCATCTATGTGGCACTAATTGACTATTTCTTTGCATTTTTTATCACCATCAATGATGTTGTAGATGCTTCATGTAATGCCTCTATACCTCTCAAAATAGCATTCTTTGACCTATCTCCCTCATTTTGCCTCTATTCTTACATTTTTAAGTCCTATCTCTTTTCCAAAAGAAATCTATGGAATTCTTTAGCTCTCTTTTCTACAAATTCATGATATTTTGTGAACCATTGCTCTTATTATGCTCGTTTGTAGCATTATTTTTGGCATTCCAAGCAAGGATTATCCCTGGTTGTGTTCTTATTTAGTTGGCCAGTTTGCACCTTCATTAACTAGGTGATTAGGTTTCATTTACCCTCTTTTTATTTCTCTTCGCTAGTGTAATCCATTATTTTCTTAATTGCATTAGTTGTGGGTTACTTCCCCTTCCTTTCTATATTTCAATCTATCACGTTAGTTTGCTATTTGGATTGAGTAGATTAGTCTCACTTTTGCAAATATATTGTCATTGTTGCTATTCCATTCTATTCACACATTGAAGTCAAATTTTATATCTTCAAGAAAATTAGCTTTTAACATTTGATCCATTTTACCACTTCCAAAATTATCTTTGACCATTTGACCATTGAACCCCATTCAATAGAGTTATCTTCAATAAACTTTGGAATAAATATAAAGAGTTAAAACTAAAAATCATTTCACTAGTTCTAAAATTAGCATTAAAGTTTTGTCTCCTTTACCACTTTCAAAATTGCCAGATAATGGTTTAACCATTAAATCCACCATCAAACAACTTTTTACATATACAATAGAAATATACTTTAGTACAAAAAATCATGACATTCTCAAGGAGATGTTATATATAAAATTATAACATTGTCAATGGAAAGATAATCTTGTCATTTAAAAAATATATATTCTAGAATGAATTGTATAAAAATTATTAACTAACTATAGATCTTACATTCATATTGGAAACATCTAGATTTAGTTGTACTCTCATAAGGAACACCAAAAAATATTCTATTAGATTGCTAGATTGATAACCATATTCTATTTTATGAAATATTAAAATAATATTGTTAGCATCCATCTAGGAGGCTTTAAATAAAAATTTATGATAAAAAAATGTTAATTCAATTTTTTTCACATTAATTTTAAATTTATCATTACAAGATTTTTAAGTTTGTATTTTTTTTAAAATTAAAATAAACAAAGGTGAATAATAACACATGGACATTGAATAAACCCATAAAGTGACAAAATTTTCTAAGTTTATTCATTTATAAAAATGTAATATTATTTTAAATTCAATCTTTATAAAGCATAACACTAACACTAAAGCATGTAACTTAATTAGAATCATAAGAATATGAAATTTCATCATAAAAGGAATACTAAGAAATATAAAGATAAAATACCAAACTCTAAGGTGTACCAAGATAATTAATCCAAATGTCCAAATAATTAGGTTGCAACTACAACATCTATCAAAATTCCTCTCTTTTATGCTTTGATTTTTAGTGTATATTTAGTTAGTTCTTGTTTTTGTTGTGCAAGTGGCAAGGTGTACCAAAATAATTAATCCAAATGTCTAAATAATTAGGTTGCAACTACAACATCTATCAAAATTTCTCTCTTTTATGCTTTGATTTTTAGTGTATATTTAGTTAGTTCTTGTTTCTGTTGTGCAGGTGGCAAGGTGTACCAAAATAATTAATCCAAATGTCCAAATAATTAGGTTGCAATTACAAAATCTATCAAAATTCCTCTCTTTTATGCTTTGATTTTCAGTGTATATTTAGTTAGTTCTTGTTTCTGCTATGCAGGTGGCGAGGTGTACCAAAATAATTAATCCAAATGTCTACATAATTAGGTTGCAACTACAACATCTATCAAAATTCCTCTCTTTTATGCTTTGATTTTTAGTGTATATTTAGTTAGTTCTTGTTTCTGTTGTGCAGGTGGCAAGGTGTACCAAAATAATTAATCCAAGTGTCCAAATAATTAATATAAAGCATGTAACTCATAATATAAATTTTGAAATGTAAATATAAAGCATGTGACTCATAATAAGAACATCTCTAAGATATAAAACATAAGTACATACATATAATGTCCAAATATAAAACATGTGACTCAAATATGTCTAGATAAAATATAATATAACATGTAAGTCATGTAATGTACTGTAAATATATAAAACATCTAAGAATCATAATAACAACTCATAAATGTCTTGCCCTATGAGTGGATTGAGCCTCGTTGTGTCTTGAGCTGTGTCTCGAGCTATGACATCCCGATCCCTGATTGGAGCCATCGACTGATCCGTGACCTGAGCGTTGTGCTGAGTTGTGGGTTTGGGTCTGCACATGAAACACCATAAATTTTTCAAATTCTATATATATATATATATATATATATATATATGTACAAATATAATAAATGTTTTAATTTTAAATAAATAAATAATACTTGAAAAATCTAAATTATTACCTGACATACACGGTCTACATCATGTAGAGGAGTCTCAATAGAAGCATGACCGAATCCTGCAACCTATATATATGACATGTGTTGAATACAATATATAAGCATATGTGTATTTAGTTAGAAAACTTGTACACTTGATTTTTGTATGTAGAAAGTTAACTTGATATATGTGTGTGTGTGTGTACACTTAAATCAAACTTATATGTACATGTGATATATAGACCTAGTTTTTAAATACCTCATGATGATGACTAGGATTGCCAGCATGATGCAAATCTCCATATCCAGGTTGTAAAATAGTAGCAAAAGTCTAATACACATGTACATTTAAGATTGCAATAAAGAGTCAGAGCTTCTTTCAATGTATGTGATTTTATTTAAAATTAAACCTATAATTTTTAAATATATATATTATGAATTTAGATTATTTAATTTTTAAATAAATTGTACCTCAGCTGCACCAGCAAAGGCCCTCCCAATCCCACTGATGTCAGAATCATGGAGATGTAATGATACACGTGTAGATGGTGTACCCTTAGTGTCGAAAAGAAGCCTACTATACTCACCTCCCATAACATGTGCAGTAACCTCAATCTACGGACCAATTGGAACATTTAGAGGGGCGAAGCCTGTAGGACCAACTGGAACATCCTGGTGTCCCCCCAAACCCTGTGAACCTGACTCACCATGCCTCCTCTGTCTACCAAAATATCGCTCGAGATGTGAGGATACAACATCAAGTGGGATCACATGCTAATCATTGATGAACTGGTATGAATCTAATAAATCACTGGCAAGGCATCTAATCATATTCCACAAAGCACTCTCTCCACTAATCTGTGCCACATCATGTGGTGATGGTATATCAGCACGAATGTAACGATTTGAACTGTTGGTCAATGTGGCCTTAATGGATGGAATGTCAATCCTCAGGCATAACAAATACCTGCCAACACGATCAGATGAAAAATGATCAACCTCAGTGGAAATAGTCGCCATGCTCTCAAAAAATGTGCATCTCGAGGGGGTCAATGATGGTTGGGCAACATTTGCTAGTTCCACATGTTTTGGAAGAACCAAAAGTTTTGGGCCAACTAAGGACCTCTTGTTTTGAAGAGGTGGCGCATCTTGTCTTCTATACTCAGGGCTCTCTGTAAACCTCCCTTTCCCCTAACCAGCATGTTTAGGGAAAGATGTATAATTGACAGATAAATCTAAATGGAACTCTGCATATAATTGTTTGCAAAAATACGACAAGTCATCATTATTTGGCCATTGGTGATGAGCTGCGAAAAACCTAGGATAGATGAAAGGATCGACAACTGCATCCACACACTTGGTGGGAGAATAGCCTCTCACTCTCACTTTTCCCCTATAAGAAGGGAACATGCTGAGAACATTATCTACTGAAACCAACTTAGAAATAGATTGCCATTTCTCCACGTCGACAACACTCTAAGAAAGCGATGCATAAAACTTGTCAACACTAATGTCATCATAGGGATTGTATGATCAAACAACTTGGATCATACGTGTTATCTCATCCCTAATCCTAACCAACCTGTCTCTACCTGACAGGTTTGGTGTATTGTGAATAGTACTATTTAGTTCATCCAAAGCTCTTAGGAACCTCTGAATGGCCTCATCATATAATGTAGAATTATCACCATCGTCAGGTTGACTTGACTGATGTGATTGATGTGAAGATTCGTCAACCATGTGGACCTAAATTTATCTGCAGTATGATAACTAAATTATCTGTCAAACATATTGTATGTCACAATGTAAATAAATCTGCATATAAATTTTCCAACTACTACATACATATTTAAAAAATCCATGATATAAATGCACACGTGCTTCTCAAATAAACCTACACCTTAGATGCTTGCAAATACATAAATAATATGCATATCAACCAAATCTGAATCAACTATAAAACACAGAACTAGGAATGCATGTAGAAAATCCAAATTTAAAGTCACGTGTAGAATGTACAGCATATTGACATGACAGCCATAGACCTGAATTTATAATAAATCAGATTTTATCCTATAGTAGTTGGAGTCAGGGCTTAAATTTGACAGTCAACCTTGCCTGTCAAGTAATTTTTTAATGACATAACTATCTATTCAATAGTGCCTTTAAAATAGTATGACCTATTTTAGTATAAGTAAATTATTTAAAAATAAAATATATATATCATCATAATCCTATATATAAATTTTGATAGTTTGGCCAAAATCACTCCTTTCATATGATAGTCTTTTCAAAATTTCAGTTGTATTTTACAGCTAAAATGTTTAAATACAGCTATAAAACTATCAAATTTAAGCCCTGGTTGGAGTCATATATATATCTAGTGTATGTTGAACTTCCTTCTTTAACCATGTTATTCCCTAGCATTTGATGGACAAATTTGAATGGATAACCTTACAAGGGATAAAAGTGCATGTCCTGCATTGCTGTAGCACTTGATTTGACCTATTTTATGTGTGAACTGATTCCCACCCAATGCTAGGAAACAACATAACTGTAAAGATGTATTTAAACATTTTAGCTGTAAAATACAACAAAAATTTGACAGTTGTATAGCTGTATTGAAACATTTTAGCTATAAAATACAACTAAAATTTTGAAAAGACTGTATCATATGAAAGGATAGATTTTGAAAAGACTAAAATTAGTTTTGGATCTATTGACAATATCAAATAAGGAAGGACTGTGTGTTCAATTAGGACAATGTATTGTAGATACAAAGATATAGAGAGTCTTCCTTGGAGTCCTCATTGCTCTCTCACATAGCAGGTATGGTCCTTATAACTTGATGCTTATCAAAGTTGTCAAAGATGACGGAGAAGTTGTAGTGGTAATTGTATTAATGTTGATATTTTCTCATTCATATCATCACATGGTATTGATGCAAAATGCAAGGGTGTGGACACAAGGCAACCAAAGGACAATGAGAAAGTCATTTGAATTTCAGATGTCCTAAGGACAACTTGACAATTTTCCTTGAAGTTTACCAACCATAAAATAGAGGCATATAGTGTTTAGAGACAGTAAGGGATTCATAGACAGAGTCAATCATAAATGCATGAAGAGGAGTCTTGCAAGATGACAATGGACTATTTGTTTATACTAAAAATCTGAGTAGAGATAGTGTGCTATTTTAAGATAGTTCTAAGACCATAGAAAACCTTGTAAGGACTGTCAAAATTGTTTAAACTTTGCATAACAGTGAAGAAAAAATGCATGAGTTAAGAAAGTGACAAAAGAAAAAAACAATGTATACCTTGCCATCATAGGATGCAGTCATTATGTGTTGTTATGGAGCCAAACAAACTTGAGTGATATAATCATCAATACCTTTTGTTTAATTGATGAAGCTAAGAAAGTAGAGATAAAGTTTAAGGCATTCAAATCTAGCAATGACCTGAAGGAGTTTGTATGTGCTTTAGAAGATTTCATGATGTTTGAAATGGATCCTTGGAACTGTTGGCCTCGTTTTCAACTGCCCAAAATTTAAACTTTTCGCACATCAAAACCTTCCGTCAAGTTGTCCTTTTGGTTGTAATTAGTCAATGTCATGCTTCCTATGTCAATCATGTCAATAACTTGTTAACGAGATGTCATACTTTGTCTTGTTCATTCTATCTCTCTCCATTGAGGCTTTGTATAGCAATATTATCCCAGGTCAAAATTTACGTCGAAACGGCTTAGCAATATTATTCTTTGTGTCCACTTTCATTTCACACTAAGCTCGCATCAACTTTTATTTTTCATAAAGTTCGCGTTGGTTTTCATTTTCCGCAAACCTTGCGCCAACTTTTGTTTTCCACTAAGTTTGCATTAACTTTCAAGTTTGGCTAAGTTTGCACGCATTTTGGCTTTTTGCTAAATAAAACCAAATAAATTATTCCAAATCACTTCCTTTATATCACATGGGATATAAACATGCAGTAGCCGGTAGTTAAAAAGTGATTTTTACGATAAAAGGGGGCATATTTCTCTCCTTCGAACAATGCCATGCATTTGGAAAAGAAGCAGAAATGTGAATTTTATAATGACATTAAAGCACACATGAGTCACGTGAATGGTTTCAAGCTCGTTATTAACTAAGGTGAAAAGCTTGTTGCATTTTCCCATAGCCATGAAAATCTCCCACAATCTAGGAAATCACCTCAAGTTAGTTTCTTTCTCTCGCATGCAATATGAAGAAGTAATAATTGTCAGTTAAAAAGTTGTTCGTATGGTTGAAAGAGTAGTTTTCTTCTCGTTAGATCATGTCATGTAGGAAATGGGCAAAGAGGTGGATTTAAAATAGTTATAAACAAATAGAAATGATATAGAAACATCCATAAGTCGCATGAACTATTTTCAATAGGCATCAAATGCCTTCTTACGTCATTGTTGCATATCACACTTCGTGATAAGGGATTTCTGAAACATGGTGCATTCACATCACCATGGTATACATGCATGCGGTCTAGTATAATGCAATGAAGGAAGGATATACAGGAAACACATTTCTTTTGAAAAGGTTTTAGAAACTTTAAATGTAGATGTACTTCGTTGGCTCAAAGCCAAACTCCATGACTTTGCAAGCATCCTCCTTACTCTGGGACAACGTATGGACTTCAATCAAAGCATGATTGGAAATGGGTTTTTGTTAGTCACAATAGCTGTGGTCACCTTGGTGCAAGGCCAAATTCTATAGCCATTGCATAATGTGAAATCATAGACAAAGCTTGTCAACTATTTGATAGAATGTTTCAATGAATGTGGTCTCATTGAATGCAATAACTGCAAGATATATCACAGATGAATTCGTTGACAAGGCCGTAGAAACTTTTTAGCAAATACAATCTTCAATCGCACCTCCAATTTCCACAACCTTTGTCAGCATCTTCCCAGCCCATGCCACAATGGAAGCTTTTAAAACAGGTTATGAATCTCCATCAAAACAACGTGCCTCAAAGACTTGCAGTCTTGTGGTATGAACAAATGGTTTTTATTGAAAACGCTTTTGAAACTTCAATCAAGCTAAAGGTTTTGGCAAATTCTCCATTGGTGGTTTGCATGGATCTCTCTACCATGTTACTTCTTTAGCTGATAGTGGCCCTGGAACACTTCGTGAAGGCTACAAATAGAAAGAACATGTGTGGATTGTTTTTGAAGTGTCAGGAACAATTGAACTTTTGTCTTATTTGAGAAGTTTCCTCCTACAAGACAATTGATGGACGTGGCCATCGAATAAAGTTGGTGGGCAAGGGCTTGTAGTTAAAAGAGTGTGAACATATCATTATAAACAATTTGGAATTTGAAGGTGGCCGAGGGCATGACGTTGATGGAATTCAAATAAAGCCAAATTCACAGCATATATGGATAGATCACTGTAGCCTTTGTGATTATGATGATGGACTTATTGATATCACACGTCAAAGTACTGATATTACTATCTCAAGATGTCACTTTTTCAACCATGACAAGACAATGCTTATTGGAGCAGACCCTAGTCATGTTGGTGATTGATGTATTAGGGTGACAATACATCATTGCTTTTTTCTATGGGATTGTTCAGTGACATCCTCGGGTTCGGTCTGGAATAGTCCATCTGTATAACAACTACATTAGGAATTGGGGAATCTATGTTGTTTGTGCAAGTGTGGAATCACAGATATTATCCGAATGCAATATATATGAAGTAGGGAATAAAAAAAACTAGCTTTCAAGTACTTGACTGAAAAGCTAGCAGATAAAGAGGAACCAACATCTGGTCACTTACGTTCAGAGGGTGATTTGTTTCTAAATGGTGCCCAAGATGTGCACAAGATGTATCTGTTGAAAAGACTTTAGAAACTTTCAAGAAACTCTAGTTCGTGGTTGCAAGTGCCCCAGTAGATATGGATGCAAAATGTGGAAGCTTAGACGAAGCCTGCGAACCATTTGACAAAATGTCTCAGAGAAATGTGGTTTCATGAAGTGCATGATATGCACAAAATGGCTTTTTTGAAAGGATTGCAGATACATTTAAGCAAATTTACTTCGCAGATATAATGCTAAACTCACGACTTTTATCAACATCCTCGCAACCGCTGTCAAAATGACAATTTTGGAACAAGGGTTTGATTGTAGTTGGAAGTTTGCTAGTAGACATGCATTAACAATAAAGGTGGAAGCATACAAAAAGCACATTAGCTGTTGGACAAAACGTCTCAAAGATTATTGCAAACCTACATTCTCAAATCAAGCATTTTCAAGGTCCGTGAATTATTTGACAATCTGCCTCAAAGAAATATTCTTGCCCGAGTGCTATGACAACATGATACATTGAACAAAATCGGTTCATTGCAAGTGCACAGATAAACATTTATGCTAAAATTGCAAGCATCGATAAGAAAGTGTAGCATATGCAAGGCACGTGAATCATCTAATAAAACACTTCAAAGAAATGTGGTCTCATGGAATGCAACGGATGGCAGGATACATAGAAAATGTGTTTGTTAATAGAAAACATTAGAATCTTTAAAAGAAAATGCATTTGGCTGGAGTAAAGCCAAATTCCACAACCTTGGCCAAAATCCTTGTGGCCTGTAACAAATGGGAGTTTTAGAGAAGGGTATGGCTGTCCCTCAAAACATAATGAAATGGAGATTCCTGCCAGATATTGTAGTTTGAAATGCTCAAGCAAACATGTTTTCAAAATGTTGAAGCATATTCAACACCATGAACTTTGACCGAAAGCCTCAAGGTGGGTTTATTGAATGTAATGATTGTTGGATATGGAATGCATAGAAATATCAAAATGAGTCGAAAACATTGGGTGGTATGGAAGTTAAAATCACTGAGGAAATGGGATGAATAATGATACAACCACAAAAGTTTAAGTGCAATTTCAAGCAAAAGATGGAGCTAAAATATGCATCTTTACCTACAATTGTAGTCATCATGGTTTGGATGATAAGCATTGTAAATCATGGTTACATCAAGCTAGTCCTTACTTATATTGAGGTTTTCATGAAAAGCCATCAAGATGTTTTTGTGGTTGATGGCACTAGGACAAACAACAATGCACCATCTTTCAAGAATGACATTGGTGAAAAAGGCAATAGAAATGTTAAGTCGAGTTGAAGGCATACATGATTACGACACCAAGAAGAATATGGTTGTAATTGAGAATACTCTCGAGGTATTTCACAAAGGCGGGCATGCGATGCGATAGTTGCGGAATGAACCCTATAATTAATCTGAACGATACAAGTCCAGTCAAAACATGAATATGATCTATGCCATGCCTACTTGTGTGAAAGTTAGAAGCACATAATGACAAGTTATTGAAACCACGAGGACTATGAATTCAAATTGCATGTTTGCTACCATCTATGAGGATAAACTGTGCATCAGATTAAAGATACTTTTGGAGACATTTTCTCTGTTATGACTATGTAGTCATCAAGACAAGGTGATGTTTGAGGTACAAAAAGACATGAAAATTGGGAATGCACTAAATCAAAAGAAGACATGGATAGAGGAGGATTTGATTTGGAAGTTGGCAATATCGTGCTTTTGTGTGCAAAATGTGTATGATCACCCTTGACCATGAAAGTGCAGAGAGGCGATTGGTAACATAGGAAAGATACAATTTTGCAGAGCATTGTTTTCAAGTTCAGCTTATCTTATAAATCTCCAATCTTATGTTCATATGCAGTGCTTTATCACTCTGAGAGATAGCATCATTATGAGGAAAACTTTAGATTATTCTCAGTGTTAGAAACATCTTCATGAAGCATTTTCATCAATTCAATAGGTTATCAAAATTGCAAATAAGGTGGTTTTATAGCATAGAATACACAGTTTGGTGATTGACCACCAACATCGATCTAATCAAATAGAAATAGGGTATGATGTAAGAAAAAAATGCAATATCTCCTTCAAATAGCTCTCTCTGCATAATGATTTGAGATTGAAATGAGAAATTGATGGGAATGGAATTCTATAGCTATGATCAGAGCGGGGAAATGTGCAACTGTTCTCTTCATCCAAGCTTTGTATGTGCGAACACATGAGTCTAAGATTCAGGTATTCTGAGAATCAGAGGGTTTGTCAAGATCCAGCAAGGTTTAATTGTAAAAAATGAGCAGATGAAGATAGAAAGGACTTAACGAAGTTCACAACTCACAATTTGCAAGTGTTAGCTTACCTTTTTGGAAAAGTGACTTTTGTCACTTATTGTAATTCACAAGTTAGAAAATGAACTTTATTTCCAAAAAAGTGGTGTAAAATATAACCAAAACTAAGGTTCATTATATTATTGTATTTCAAAAAGGTAGTTATTAAGTAGTTGTGAGGTAGTTACAAAGTGGTTATTAGGTGGTTATGGGAAAAAGCCTATAAATATGAGGTGATTTCAAATGTAAAGGGGGACTTTTTCAATAGACTTTTATAGGGGAACTTATGGAGAAGCTTTAGAGACCTCTGACCTTATACTTTGTACATGAAGGCTTTTGAAATTGTATAATTTTACAAAGATAATAAAGAGAGCATTTGGTTCGTGTGTTCCATCGTACCTCTGAGTTATTATTACTGATTTCTCGTATGTTAAATGAGTAATACCTCTATGTCATTGTGTGAATTATTGGTCATCTTTTGAAGCATATATAAACAGTGCAATTGATGTAATGAAACACAATCATATCTTGGTATCTTGATTTGAATGTGCTGGAGAAACCTGTCTCTTCGTATGTTGAGATCCATCATCTTTTTTTTATTATCATTGCATATTAAACTTATTGTTATGCAATCCTTCATATAGGTTCAGGAACATAGTTTCTAATTTCTGTGCTGAAATCCCTTCATAACGTGTCCTCAGTTTGTGAAATCTGAACCAGTATTTGTATGTCTACTGTTAGGGTTTCTATTAATCATCTTTATTGTTAGTTTTCCTTTTCCTGCTTTCTGTACTTTCAGGTTAAAAGTACACAAAAACCACAAATACCCCCATCATACGAGGGAGCTGCCCCTTTCAAACGCAGAGGAAGATCGTTGCTTTGTCACAATCTCTCCAACTATGGGGACAATTTAGTCACCGCTCAAAGGGCAATGGGTCATTTTCAAAGGTTATTTCGCGGTGACAAATCTGTTTACCAACAGAAACCTATACAAAAATTGAAGGTAGAGAGAGACAATACCAAGAGCTCTCACATGCAGAAGAGATCAAGACCTAAAACTAAATGTAGATGCAATAAAACATGGTGTTAGTCAGCATGTGAGGAAAGCGGTGTAGTCATAAAAGAAAAGACAAACAAAGTTCTACATGCTAGACCCTTAGTGAGCACAGTTGGGTACATATATACTATGAACACCTATAAGAGCTTCAAAAGACCTGATATGAACAAGCAGAGATCCCCCAAAAGAGGTTCACAATTTGAAAAGGGACAGTGATAGTGATAAAGGGTAGATGGTGTCAGAGAAGATATAATTTGGGACATTGGTCTTAAGTTTACATCATTAGTGTATGTCGTTTCCTTCTTTAACCATGTTATTCCCTAGCATTTGATGGGCAAATTTGAATAGATAACCTTACAAGGGATAAAAGTGCATGTCCTACATTGCTGTAGCACTTGATTTGAAAAAGACTGTATCATATGAAAGGAGAGATTTTGGACAAACTATCAAAATTTATATGGGACAAATTGTAACAACTATAGGAATACATAGACGAAGAGAGATGGCTATTTCAAATGATCATGGTTATAGCCATCAGCCACTTGCTACTTCTGATCACCACAACCTTTCCAATAACTTATGCACAAATTCTTTCTTGAATGGTTTCAAATTGTGATTAATTTTTAAAAACTTATGCACAAAATATAGTAAAGAAGAATTTCAATCATATAAGGTGCATGATTATTTCAATTGTGCCATACATCGTGCCATATAAAATCTTTGATAGAAAATACCAAGGTGAAGATATATACATGGTGCCATACAAAATGTTTGACAGAAAATTTGCATGCCAAGGTGAAGATGGCATACCTGGTGACGAGACTGTTGCAAAAGGTGGCGGGGAAGCGCTTCTCGCGAAAGACCTTCAAACCCTACCATGCTGTCGCTGTTGGAGAAACAGGCGCTGTGAAATGTGGCAATTTCCTTTTTTTTTGTTTTTAACAGTATGATTTCGGGCGAAATTATCTCACCCCCAGATAGTCTCACCCGAAAATAGCTTGCCACATATGCGCCACGTAGCGGCTACGTGGATTCGAGCAAAATTATTTGGGGGCGAAATTGACTCGCCGGAAATTATTTTGTTGGCCGAAAGTGTGACACATCTTTGTGCTTTTACCCAAGAGCAATTGTTGACTACCCAAGTTAGACAAAAGAAGTAGGTTGATGCCAAAAGATTGGATTGTCACTTATTAGTTGGTAATTGTGTGTTTCTGAGAGTGCAATCACACACGATCCCAATCCATTACGGAAAAAAGGTTCTAAGCTCACGTAGCATTTTATTGGGCCTTTGAGATCCTTGAGAGGATTGGTCTAGACACTTATCAACTTGCTTTGCTGCCCGATCTCTTATGCATCCATGATGTATTTCATGTTTCAGATCTTAGAAAATATATTATAAATGTGACACATGCGCTTTATTAGGGTGCCTTGTGGGTTGAGAAGGGTGGACAACTTTCTTTAGAGCCCATCCATATATTGTAGAATTAGAGGCTAGCACTTTGGGGTCAAGACTTGGATCAGGGAAGAGTCCAATGGGACCCTCTAGATGATTCTATAGCTACTTGGGAGGATGCCTCATAGTTGAGGGTCCTCTATCCTCATCTTTTTGAAGGATTCCAAGAGCAAGCCTAGTTCTAGGGGAAAAGGATGTAATGTCTTTGACACTTGTGCCTTGTCATTTGTTGACTTTTGTACTAGATCTACTATTGTTATTAGTAATGATGTTTTATTGTGCCATTGATGTGTTTCTAATGGGGTTTTGTATTGGCATCTAAGCATTGGCCTATGAATATATATGTTATGACCTTATATGTTGGACTTTATAGTGTTACTATTTCACTATTGTTGATATATATATATATATATATATATATATATATATATATATATATATATATATATATATATATATATATATATATATATATATATATAGTACAATTGTGTTTATTATATTTGGATCAGTACTCTAGATTATTGGTAGTTATTGTATCTTTATGTTCATGGTTAATGATTCATGTTAGATGTGATGTTTATTTGATTTATATGATATAATTCCATGTTGGGTGTTTATTCTTTGCTTAGGCTATTATATATGGTGTAGGTATCCCTGATAATTGACTTGAGTACACAAGTACATGGTTATTCCGCAATGGTGGCTATATAGGGGATATTCGTATTGGGTAAAACTTGTTATTAACCGTTATATCACTTGATTCAAGTATGAGATGGATCCTATGTATCCTTGTGTAAACTTGGATCCAAATTGGTGGAGATTCTAGAATCTGCATGTTGTGGAAACCCGTAAATTGTTTTCAAGTGCAATGCATATCTACAATTACAACATAAACATGAATGTGATTTTCTTGACTTCTTCATATATTAATTATAATAGTTTATTGCTAATTAAAACCAAACAAATTGAAATCAAATTAAATTAAAAAAATATTTGTGAATTCACAGATCTATTAGCTATCTCACCAAGCAAAGGGATGTGAAGCAACATTAGATATATCTAACCACGAATGAGACAAAATATATATGCACTTACATAAAATTATATACCAAATCTAGAAATGTGTAATTTAATCTCAAATGGTCAACAATTAATCCAAACAAAAGAACTATACAAAATGGCAAGAAAACAATTCAATGAAACACCTATGCTATCATAGAGCAAGTCCTTGACAGATACCCAACAGTATATATAAACAGTGATCTGTATTGCACTCTATGCATCTAATTTTATGAAGCCAACAGCATGTTCTAGATTGCCAAAAACTTGAGACAAAAATAAAAAGGAAATAAATAATTTAAAATTTTAAAATTTCAACAAAAAACTTTCTAGAAACGGAAAATAAAACCTCGTCCCTTCATTATTACTGCAGGGCTGACACAGTGCACATTATTATAGTGTAATCCTATTTTCAGATTGCTTCATTTAGCATCACCAATAATCTCTGCAAGAACATTGTCCCAGTTTAAAATGATGGGAACGGTTCACAACTCTCACAACAATTTCTCGTGCAACAGTCTTGCAGATAAATTTCGTTACAAGAACATTGTCCCTGTTTAAAATGATGAAAATGGTTCACAACTGTCCCAACAATTTCTCTTGCAACAATCCTGGAGATAAATTTCGTTGCAGTGTGACAATCAACATATATTCGAAGATTCTTAACAACTCTAATAGTTGTTATAGGAGGCGTGTTTAACAAACCAAATGCAATTGCCAACTTTTCACCATGGTGCCGAGAAATAATTCCTTTCCCCCTCTTCCACATCATTGTGTAAATGTCTTGAATCTGGAAAATACCCTACTGCCTTCATCTCCCAAGTCAATTTCTCCAACTTTGCATAGATCTCCTGTATCTTTGGATGTGATTTGTCTCCTACACAAAAGGCATTACGATTTTGTGGCCTTCAATCCAACTACACCCTGGGATCTTTTTAATTCCTCTATCTTTCATCAATTTCCTTATCATTTGAACCTCGCCCCAGCTGCCCACATCTGCATAGATATTTGAGAGAAGAACATAAGTCGCAGCATTTTTAGGATCCAAATCAAAAAGCAGCATCGCTGTAAATTCCCCTAAGCTTATATTCATATGTAATCTACAGGCACCAAGAAAACACATCCACACAACCAGCACAGGTTTAACTGGCATCTTAATGATAAAGTTTAGGGTGTCCTCAAGATAGCCAGCACGGGCAAGAAGGTCAACCATGCACACATAATGATCAACTGTCGGTGTAATGCAATAAGGGTTACTCATGTGATTGAAGTATGTACAGCCCTCATCCACTAAACCTGCATGGCTGCATGCACATAGAACACAAGCAAAGCTTACAATGTCAGGATATGTTCCAGAGTGCTTCATTAATTCAAAGATTTTAAGAGCATCCTTGCAAAATCCATTTTGTGCATATCCTGCAATCATGGCATTCCATGAGACCACATTTCTTTGAGGCATTCTGTCAAACAGTTCACGTGCTTTGTCTATGCTTCCACATTTTGCATACATGTCTACCAGGGCAGTTGCAACTACAACATCTGACAGAATTTCTCTATCCTTTATGCTTTGATGGATGTCCATACCCTGTTCAAAAGCACACGTTTTGGCACAGGCAGGAAGAATGCTGGCAAAGGTTGTGGAATCCGGCTTTACTTCTGCCAATTGCATTTGCTTGAAAGTTTCTAAAGCCTTTTCAACAAATCCATTTTGTGCATATCCTGCAATCATTGCATTCCATGAGATGACATCTCTTTTAGGCATTCTGTCAAACAGTTCACATGCCTTGTCTATGCTTCCGCATTTTGCATACATGTCTATCAGAGCATTTCCAACTATAATATCTGATAAAATGCCCCCTTCCATTATGCTTTGATGGATGTCTATACCCTGTTCCAAAGCTCCCATTTTGGCACAGGCAGGGAGGATGCTGGCAAAGGTTGTGGAATTTGGCTTAACACCTGCCAATTGCATTTGCTTGAAAGTTTCTAAAGCCTTTACACTAAATCCATTTTGTGTATATCCTGCAATCATTGCAGTCCATGAGACCACATCTCTTTGAGACATTCTGTCAAACACTTCACGGGCCTTGTCTATGCTTCCACATTTTGCATACATGTCTACCATGGCACTTGCAACTACAACATCTGACATAATTCCTGTATCCTTTATGCTTTGATGGATGTCCACACCCTGTTCCAAAGCTCCCATTTTGGCACAGGCAGGGAGGATGCTGACAAAGGTTGTGGAATTTGGCTTTACACCTGCCAATTGCATTTGCTTGAAAGTTTCTAAAGCCTTCTGAACAAATCCATTTTGTGCATATCCTGCAATCATGGCATTCCATGAGACCACATTTCTTTGAGGCATTCTGTCAAACATTTCACGTGCCCTGTCTATGCTTCCACATTTTGCATACATGTCTATCAGAGCAGTTGCAACTACAACATCTGTCAAAATTCCTCTATCCTTTATGCTTTGATGGATGTCCATACCCAGTTCCAAAGCTCCCATTTTGGCACACGCAGGGAGGATGCTGGCAAAGGTTGTGCAATTTGGATTTACACCTGCCAATTGCATTTGTTTGAATGTTTCTAACGCTTTGTCAACAAATCCATTTTGTGCATACCCTGCAATCATTGCATTCCATGAGATGACATCTCTTTGAGGCATTCTATTAAACAGTTCGCGTGCCTTGTCTATGCTACCACATTTTGCATACATGTCTACTAGAGCATTTTGAACTACAATATCTGAAAAAAATCCCCCTTCCATTATGCTTTGATGGATATCCATTCCCTGTTCCAAAGCTCCCATTTTGGCACAGGCTGGTATTACGCTGGCAAATGTGAACTGATCCGGTTGGAAGCCTGTTTGTTGCATATGGTGAAACAGTGTGACTGCCTCGTGAGGATACCCATGTCTTCTGTACGCTGTAATAATCGTATTCCATGAGACGCTCTCTCGTTCTTTCATGTGATCAAAGACTTTTCGAGCATCCGCCAAACTTCCGCACTTGACATACATGTAAATAAGCTTATTATGAAAAGTTGTGCGTATAGCAAATGTGAATTGCCTGTGAGCGATGAAAGAGTGCACTGTTTTCCCTTGTGAAAGCTTCTTCTTGAGAATGCAGGTCTGCAATAAGTGAAGAATGTGCAGTGCCTCCTTGAACATAATCCTGTGAGATTGAGATGAGTAGTGGATGGCAATGGCATTTTATGATTGTAATTGAAGCATGGAAAATGTGGTGTCTACATCTAGCATAATGGCATTGCCAATGGTAAGGCTGAGAGCATTTTCACTTGAAGGTTTTAAATACCGAATGACAAACTCCCAACGTGGAGTGCCAGCTTTCAAAACCAAACAAACATTAATAGTTGAAAACACCATAGCCCTCTTAATACAAGATACTGGCTGTTTGTCTGTTTGTCTGACTTTTATTATACCACACCTGCACCTGCTGATACTCTGTATTCCCTATTTGTTTCATTAAAATTTAGTTTCAGATTGTTTTCTTTAGTTTGGCTCTATTTGTTATTTATTCTTTAAGTTTTTTCTATTATGATGTTGAGGTGTATTTTAAATTATTAGGTTTAGATTTAAATTATGTCTATAGTAATTTTAGCCATATAATAAATTTACTATTTCTTATTCTTAAAATTTAGTCTATTAATACTAAAATTATAGTTGTAAACTTTATTTTTCCCTAATCTAGTTTTACAATATTCCAAATTAATTTAGTGATTTAGAAACTAGGGTAAATTTGAAATAGCATTGACATACATCATCTATAACTCAAGTTTTTGTTCAACACCATAATTTACATAATATTACAAGTTTAAAAAGGAGTACAAAAGGAATAAAATTTCTATATATGAATCATGACAATATAAGTCTTCATCCTCCTCCAACTAGAAAAGCTAGATGTTGGGTAGGAGTGAATACAATGAGCTCATCATCCATGGTGGTCCTATCCACCCCATGGATTGGCAAGAAGGTTGATTGATGACATCAAAGTGAACCAATGCAAGGGTGGAAACATGTTAACACAACCACATACACTACAAACTTATACAATATTCACAAAACACATAAAACTTCTAAAGAACTAATCATATCTAGATACTTGATATATAATTGCATATGACATTACATTAGAGTGGCATCCAAGTTACTGTGGTGTACTCATGACATGTTATCATATATACTTGAGATATAATTGCATACAACATTACATTAGAGTGGCATCCAAGTTATTGTGGTGTACTCATTACATGTTATCATATATACCTATGTCCAACATGCAACCAGAACTTGGTACATCACAAGTTGATTACAAATTTACTACAAGATACAATGAACATGTACACCCAATATTCCTTAAGTATGTGTTTTATATGAAAAGGGGAATGAGGGAATTTGTAATGGTAATGGTGGGTTTTAGTTTGAATCCTCCTTTCCACAAAACATTCCAAGGGCTTTTCAACCAAGTGCTTCTCCTATCGAGAGGAGAGTCATCTATCAGATTGGGTTGCCACTTGGTTTTCTGCTAGGAAATTCAGAAGTTATCACACAATGTTGCTAATTAATGTTTTAATGCTCTTGAAACCCTAATTTAAGCAAAACAGTAAGTAAATATGTGAATTACGACAAATGCTACTAGAATTAGACAAAGGGCAGAGAACCTTAACTCACTGTTTTTTGCAGTTCGGAAAACGAAAATGTCGGGGATAATGGTGATGGCGCCCTAGTCTACGGTACAATTTTTTCTGTGGATTCCTGAACTCCTGACACTGATTTCTGTCGTCTCTTCAGTTTCCAGTGATTTGACAGTGGAGGACAATGGTTATGGCGCCCTAGTCCACTGAGGGAGATTCTTCTGGATGTTGGAAGCGAGATGCAAACCCTGATGATCACTGTCCAATCTGTTTCTGTAGCTTCAGATGTGGAGGACAAGGTTGATGGCGCCCTAGTCCAATCAGGCTCCTCCTTCGGGATCTGAAATCTCTGTAGTGTCCTTCTGCTCCTTGCAACTCCACTTCTTCCGCTTTTGCAACCTATAACCTGCAATCACAAGGAGTGTGGGAGGGGGTTGTGGTGTTTAGAGGCGTGCCTCAGTCAAGCCCCAAAGAGACATTCAAGTCTTCCGAACACCATTGTCAGAGAGAGAGTGCATATCCTTGTGGGATAGAAGCAAAAAATCTAAATGATAATGATGATAAAACACAATAGATGTCACCTTGACGATGAAGCTCTCATGGAAGGAAGATGCTCTTCAATGCCATGAGAAGAAGATGTAATCCAACCTACAAAAACAAACACAATAACAATGCTATGCTCTGCCACACAATGATATCATAAGTATGCCAATAGCTTTTGAAACATAAACATCCTCTAGTTTCTAAATGATAGCCTAAACATGCTTATATATGCAACTACAAAGATTCCCACCAAGAATTTCACCTTTGAAACTTATGATGTTGGCCTGGGAACCAAATAACGGTCACAAACCCGACATTTGAATTTACGACAGACCCAAAATAGGGCTGGACTAGGGCACTAGTGCCCATGTCCACCCCCTGTCTTTGTTCTAGGATCATTAAATTAGCACTGCCCATGTCCACCCCCTGTCTTTGTTCTAGGATCATTAAATTAACACCCCCAAGGTCCTATTTGTCACAAGACCCAAGGGTTTTCTCATCGAGAGTCTGAATTATTATGCAAGATGCTCTAAATGCAATCTAAAGACCTGGGAGCTAAACCTTAATAGGAAAAAGCACCCAAGGGTGCATTTTTCTGACATAACATTTAGCCCCCACTTTAATGTATGTATCAATGCAAGGCCAATACATGCATTAAAATAAGGTCAACAAACACAACAAACATGCCAGGCACGGAGAAGACACGCCAAACACATTGAAGACAATAACAAGCACACAAAACATGGAGAAGATAGTTACAGGCATGCAAAACATGGAGAATACAACATTGAAAATATGTAGAGCACAAAGAATACAATGAATGCATTGATTATTTTCTTTTTGATTTTCCCATATGAAATGCAAAATGCAAGTGCAAGGAAAGTAAACAAACAAATCCCAAAAAGTGTAGAGGAGCTATTCACCACTGGTCTTGCACTTTCTGAGAACAGACACGCCATACAAAATCCCAAGGTGTAGAGGAGCTCATCGCTACCGATCTTGCACCTTGAGAACAAACACACCAAAAAAATCCCAAAGTGTAGAGGAGCTCATCGCCACCGGTCTTGCAATTTGAGAACAAGCACACCATACACACACACACATGGAAGACATAGAGAAAACACGACAGACAAGCGATGGAGTGAAACTATTGCTAGGTTCATCACCATCTCAAGCACATTACAGGCACACATCGATGATTGGGCTTCACCACAACAACCGCCGAAAACATGTTTAAGGGTTGAGTTAGTCACAGAACCGCTCCCCGCCTCCCGATGAGGACTTTTGAAAATGACAGGATAATGCAATCTCTCTGAGAAATACACCATCCTCGCCTCGCAATGAGGGCTTAGGATAAAAGAATATGCTCGATATCCCGCCTCTGCAGAGGGCTTAAATGATTGTGATTGATTTTCAGATTGTTCAAACACACTTTACTATCATCTAAAGTAGACAACTTACCTTATATATGCCCCCACCTTAAGGTGGTTGATGTTGCGTACCGATATCAAGCACGTTAAGGTAGGAAGAAAACACACAAGGGAACACGAGCTCTTGCAAAGCCCATGCCCCCAAAGGTGACACGTACTTTACGATCACCGAATGTTCCCACAAACACATCCCTGCAAGAAAAGTGTTAGTGTCCACATAATCATGATAAACAATAATGCATATGATCAACTACATGAAAGAGCCAAGCAAGGCAATATTCATGATAAACAAAGTGCACAGAGCAATAGCATTGTCAAAGTGTTGTTAGCAAGATAAGATAACATCGACATCAACATCAACATCAAGATAGAGAAATCACACGAAGTGATTCCAGTAGCCAAGCATCGGATAGTATGTAACAACCCCATCATCATGTATGGACTAGGTCCATTTTTTGATTACTTGCTAAAGGGACACTAGGTCCGCATCAGTATAATATGTTTTTCATCATTCGCCAGATAGATGGAAACATTAGAGGAAGGTAAACAATAAATCAAAGAGGAGAACAAGTGCCTTAGGGACAGTTACATAGGAGGGTGCCCCCAAATCAAAAACTGCGACGCTATGTCCGTAAGACACAACACACAATAATGAAATCAGAGGAGAGGCAATATAGAAGAATGATGATACAAATAGAAGAAGGTCACAATAGAGGCGGTCTCCCAGTATCCTTGACCTTACAAGAGAATCAAGGGTCATCCTAGGAGGCCTAACAACACATAACACATCACGGGGGAAGCACATTACGGAGGTAAAGGGTTAGAGATACTTACTTGGTAGTACTTTCGTACTAAATTTTAGAACTTGCGAACCTCTTGGAGAGGTACTTGATCAAGTTGTATGAGAATCTTGAGTGGTTCTTATTAGGCTGTTGCTTTTTATCAGAGAGTCCATGCGGTAAGTTTTCTCAACACTTCCTCGTTTATGTGAAATGTTTTCTTGCTTGTGAGGAGGAGAATCACTATTTTTTCCAACTGATGATAATCATCTTGCTCATTTCCAATTTCTATTTCTCTTGTTCTGTTGGTTCTGTCTATCGCAACGACAAGGACTAACTTGTACTATCTCAACCTTTTCTATTGTCATAATCTCTTACTTCAGATTTTTCATTTGTCTCTTTGGTATATGTTGATTTTCTCCCGATCCCTAAAGGGATAACGGAGGGAAAACTTCAGAGTAGATACCTTTTCCTCGTGGATGGGGTGATACTTGAGTATCTTCCTTATCCACTTCAATTGTAGCAATTATCTCATCATAACATAAATAATCCTCTTCTATCTCTAATGTGTTTTGTTCCATCAAATTGCTATCGGTATGCTTAGGGAATGGCTTAGAGAAGATCTATAAATTCCGATTTGGTGGAGCAACTGACTTATTCCCATTATCATTCACACCAGATACCTGTATAATATTCGAGTCGATGAGGTCTTGTATTTCATGTTTAAGACGCATACATCATTCAGTATAATGTCCTTGTGTCCAATGATAGTGACAAAAGGCATTAGCATCGAAATAAGGTCCTTGCATTTTGTTAGGATCCACTGGTTTAATCGGGGGAAGCTTTAAGAGATTATTACTCAGAGCTTGGTTCATGATAGAATGATAGGACTTAGATATCAGAGTGAACTTTCTTTGCTAATACGATGCCTTCTTCGGATAAGTGATAGTAGACACTTGAGAAAAGTTATTCAGTCCATTAACCTTGATGAAACTCTTATTATTCCTCTTAAAGGTGTTTTGTGATGACCCACCCTTGGATTGACCAACTTGAGCTGACGAGTTTTGATTTTCATACTGACTAGAAGAAAGTTGATATTCACGAAGGGCAGTACATAGGTGTTGAAAAGAGTTATACTTCATCAAGAGGATCTTATCACGGATGTTAG
This sequence comes from Cunninghamia lanceolata, assembly GCA_027924645.1. Classification (NCBI taxonomy): domain Eukaryota; kingdom Viridiplantae; phylum Streptophyta; class Pinopsida; order Cupressales; family Cupressaceae; genus Cunninghamia; species Cunninghamia lanceolata. The sequence continues at coordinate 20,308,467 of BSBN01000547.1, forward strand.
GCTACAAATTTGTTATAAATATCTTCTGAACATCATCATCTTTCATCTAATATTAAATTTGTGCATAAAGTCCTTGATAGCGGCTAATAAATTCAATCAACTTCTCTTTCGGACCTTGCTTGCAATGAACCAAATCAATTAGAGACTTGGGGTCCGATGTTTGCTTGAAAATGGTGTAGAACTTAATCAATTAACTGCAAAAAAGAATGTATTGAATTCGGAGGTAAAGAGCAAAACCATTTTAAAGTAGTATCTTTGAGAGATCATGGGAAAAGCTTTTCTAACAAGTCTTCTTCAAAGTAGAAATCACTACACATAGCTGTGAACGCTGCCACATGAGTATTGGGATCACCGTTTCCACCATATTTTCAAAGCAAGGAGTTTCAAACTTCTCAGGCATAGGAGTTCTCAAGATTGCATAGGATAAGGGATTATGAGCATGGTAAGTCAGTATATTAGGTTGTGAAGCATTTGACAAGCTTGTCACTTTTTGTTGTAGAGAGGTCATGTCTTGCAAAAGTTGATTTAGGATGGCGTCATTACGAGATGAAGTTTGTGATGAGGAATTGCAACCAAAGTGTGGAGGAGATTGAGCATGGGTAGTGATAAGTGGAGGTTGCGAATAATTGAGCGGTGGTTGATAAGTGGAAAATGGTTAAGAATAAGTGGACTGAATTGGTGGTTGAGAGTGACACGAAGACACCCTAGGGGCAAGGTTTTGATAGTTGAATCTGACAACTCTATAATTTTGTGAATTAGTGCCATTAGATACTCCAATACCAGTGGTAATGTTACTATAAGCATTTGCATTAGTTGTTAAAATATTCGATGTAAATGTAGATATTCCCATGGTCAGTATAGGTGCTGATACTTGCATATGAGATGGTGTCAAAGTGTTATTTATCACTTTTACACATTCAGTCACTAGCATAATATTGGTTTGTACAATATGTGCTAAAACATGAATTGCATTAACACCATCTTGTCCTTTTATCAATTCTCTTATGTTATGAATTACAAGAATAGCTTCTTCAACCATCCTCTCATTTTCCATAAATGCTTGAAAATCGGCTAACTCTTTATCAAGTTTATCTATTTGTTCATTAGATACATGTCTTGTCACCTCAATAGTATCATCAACATCATGAAAAGTTTGATCTTCCATTGTACTTGTGATAGGTATAGTATCTTGTAACATTTGTGTCTCTCCTTTTGTAAAGAAGGTGTTTAGTGTACCAATTTCTTCAAGAGCACTAGATCCCATGTGTATTATGCTTCTTCTTAAAGGAATAATTATATTAGGGAAGCAAGTTATAATACTCATGCAACAATATGCACAAACTAATAGAATAAACCTTAGTAACTTGATATGTTTAAAGGCAAAAATGGTTGATTTTTCAACTTTTCTCAATGCAAACAGATGGAAGAAGAGGTGTTGTAACGATTTTAAAGAGGGACAGAAAATGATATGCCTAATAAAAGTCCACTAATGCAAAAATACCTTTCACAACACACTTTTGAAGCAACTCTAGGAGGTCGACAAGCCAAAACCTAGTGAAAATAGGCCAAAATATGCAATTTTTCACCAAATCTCAATGCAAAAGAGTAAGGCAATAGGTGTTGTAAGGAAAATGATGATGTAAAAAAACTTATAACATTAATAACAGCCACCTAGTGCCAAAAAATCTGTTACAACATGCTTATAGTGCTACTCTAGATCAAACCCTAGTGCAAAAATAGCAAAAATATGCAAATTTTCTCAAATTTTCAATGCAAAAGCCCAAGAAAAAGGGTGTTGTCAGGGAATTGAGAAGGGGTAGAAGATTATAATGCTAATAACATCCAATTAATGCAATAAAATCCCTCACAACATGCTTGTGTAAATTTAACAAGACAATAAGGCCAAATCTAGTGAAAAAATGCAAGTTTTCAAACCCTAGACATGAAATTTCACAAGGAGGCCACTATGATGAAACAATACATTTACAGATCAGACATAATGAGTGTTTTGACAAGGTAGTAAAATCTAAAACAAGATTTTGACTACAACCCTAGCTCATGCAAAACTAGGTTTTTATGAAAAATGCAAAATTTCAAGCAATTTCTAACAAATCAAGCATGCAAATGCAGTGCAAATGAATTGTAAATGATGAATTTCTATTTTTTGGATCATATTTAATGCAAATAATAGAAATTAGTTTAATTTAGATGCCAATTAATTCAAATTTTACAAAAATGCAAGTCTAATATGCTAATTGTTTTGCAGATTTTCCAAAATTTTCAATTTTTTTATACTTTTTCGAATGCAATATTGAAAATAATGAATTGAAAGATAATGGATTTTAGATCTGATACAAAAATTAGAGAATTAATTAAATACAATTGAATGAATGCAAACTATGTCAAAAATCAAACCCTAGAATGCAATTTTTTTCAATTTTTTCAAATATATCAATTTTTTGTAAATTTTTGAATGCAAGAAAATGAATGAATGCAAATATATCAAACAACACTCAACAAGGTGCCAAAAAGTTCAACACATGGGCTCACCAAAATGTTTTATATGAAAATGGGGATGAGGGAATTTGTAATGGTAATGGTGGGTTTTAGTTTGAATCCTCCTTTCCACAAAACATTGCAAGGGCTTTTCAACTGAGTGCTTCTCCTATCGTGAGGAGAGTCATCTATCAGATTGGGTTGCCACTTGGTTTTCTATTGGGAAATTTAGAAGTTATCACACAATGTTGCTAATTAATGCTTTAATGCTCTTGAAACCCTAATTTAAGCAAAATAGTAAGTAAATCTATGAATTACGACAACTGCTACTAGAATTAGACAAAGGGCAGAGAACCTTAACTCATTGTTTTTCATAGTTTGGAAAATGGAAATGTCAGGGACAATGGTGATGGCGCCCTATTCTAAGGTACAACTTTTTCTGTGGATTCCCGATCTCCTTCCGACACTGATTTTTGTTGTCTCTTTGACTTCTAGTGATCTGACAATGGAGGACAATGGTGATGGTGGCCTAGTCCACTGAGGGAGATTCTTCTAGATGTCGGAAGCTCTGCAAACCCTGATGATCACTGTCTTGTCTGTTTCTATAGCTTCAGATGCGGAGGACAAGGTTGATGCTGCCTTAGTCCAATTAGGATCCTCCTTCGGGATCTAGAATCTCTGTAGTGTCCTCCTGCCCCCTGCAACTCCACTTCTTCCACTTTCACAATCTGTAACCTGTAATCATAAGGAGTGTGGGAGGGGGTTGTGGTGTTTAGAGGCTTGCCTCAGTCAATCCCCAGAGAGACATTCAAGTCTTACAAACACCGTTGTTAGAGAGAGTGTGTATCCTTGTGGGATAGAGACAAAAATCCAAGTGATAATGATGATAAAACACAAAAGATGTCACCTTGATGATGAAGCTCTCATGGAAGGAAGATGCTCTTCAATGCCATGAGGAGAAGATGTAATCCAACCTACAAAAATAGACACAATAAAAATGCTATGCTCTACCACACAATGATATCATAAGTATGCCAATAGCTTTTGAAACATAAACATCCTCTAGTTTCTAAATGATAACCTAAACATGCTTATATATGCAACTACAAAGATTCCCGCTAAGAATTTCATATTTGAAACTTATGATGTCAACCTGGAAACCAAATAACGGTCACAAACCCGACATTTGAATTTAGGGCAGACCCAAAATAGGGTTGGACTAGGGTGCTAGCACCCATATCCACCCCTTGTCTTTGTTCCGAGATCATTAAATTAGCACCCCCTAGGTCCTATTTGTCACAAGACCCAAGGGTTTTCTCATCGGGAGTCTGAATTATTATGCAAGATGCTCTAAATGCAATCTAAAGACTTGGGAGCTAAACCTTAATAGGAAAAAGCCCCCAAGGGTGCATTTTTCTGACATAACAGTATGTACTCACCAACAAAAATAACACTCCAATAGTTTAAAATGGGCACTATATAAATTGGAACCCACAATCAACAATATGCTTTTACTTTAAGTGATAAACAAACAAATTACATCCATCCTTAGAAATAACAACCAACCAATGTATGCTTGAGTAACAAGGAAAGGGGGATGGGATTCCCTACTTAAACCAATTCAAATGAAAAGAAATGGAGATCTTGTAATCAACAACAATAGTGACTCTAACCCTATAGTTATTATCATATCAACCCAAATTTTATCATTGTTTAGAAGGATATCTTACATGTGAATACAAATAAAGTCTTCAAGAAAGACCTTCACATTTATTAATATACTTTCTCATCTATTAGATACAATCCTTATAATCACTATTATACTCATTATAGTCACTTTTGCACATATGTTACCTAAAGTTGTTACTATTGTGGTTGTTGTTGATGTCAACACTCAGTTTGGGTTGTTTGATTTCAACACTTAGTTTGGATTGTCATTGATACTTATGTTGATGATGTACTAATAGTGAAGTTGCTAATGTTCATGGTTGAATGTCATGCCTTGTAAAGTTGTATTGAGTATGTTGGTTGTCAGTAGAGATGATATCATGATGGTATATTAAGATGGGAATTAGAAGCATTAAGATGAATGATGTTATATTAAGATAGGAATTAGAATCCGGATGTTGGTAAAGGTTGCTGTTGCAGGAAGTTCCCTGGAAGATTGCTTAGTAAAATTCTCCGCATTCCTCCGCATTTGAAGTTATGGTCATATAGTTCAGAAGTTAAGTTCAGTATGTTATAAAAGTGCTAAATCCAAAGTTTCATATCATTTTCTCCTCTGCAGTGAAAGCTATAAGTGATAGAGTTCTGGTCTGTGCTTTGGGAGAGTAAAGTGATTATGAAGGCTGATTGGAATGCTCTGCATTCCTCTAGAAGTGAAGATTTGTCCATGTAGTTTTGTGAACATGTTCAAGGATGTTCAATACATACTCCTTTGTAGTATTAGGTGATTTGATGGTTTGCAAGTTTAGTTTTCAAACAACAGTGTACTACAGATGGTTCATGATGCCTAATTGTTGTACAAAACATATGTTTGTGTACTTGTGTCAGTTGTAGATTACACAGATCAATTATATGAGTTTATGTGGACATTATACATGTCTCTATGTTTCTCAGGTTTGAAGCACATGTAGATCTTCCATGTTTCCTATACCACACAAAGTTTTCAAGTCAGTTTGTGAAGAGTTATTGTTGTTGAGGCTAACTTGGGAATGTTGGTGATGTGCGCTACAATGTTGTTACTGTGTGGAGTTCAAGAAGTGGTTGGAGATGTTGTATGGGTCATGCTGACTCATCTAGGAGAAATGCAAGCAATGCTTAATCATTCATGAGCACCGCCAAGTTGAAATGACCATTGTGCTACAAGCTTCATGTTTTCTTGCTTAAGGGCGACCTAATTCAAATGTGAGAAGCGTGCGGATGTTATTCCTTGAAGGATGATGCTGTGAAGAATGTTTAGGACCAAGTTAAGCATGTGTTGGGATCCGCAAGGCATGTTCCTCTTCCCGGTGTTGCGTGTGGTTCATGATAGGGCTTGCCATCTACAAGTTTCATGTTGTTTGATCTATAATGCATTATGATGTGCCACTGAAGGAGAAAGAGCAGAAGTGATAGATCCTGTCCAGATTCATCTTGAAGATTTTTTTGTGACAGAAGGGAAGTGAAGAGTGTGCCTAACTGATTCTATCATCAAAGAGAAGTGAAAAAGTAGAAGTGGAATCATCAAAAGAATTGAGCTTCATTGTCAGTTTCAGACAGTAGAAGGATTGTCATGCTGTAGTCTTTTATGAGTTTGTTCTCAGTTCAGGGAGTAGTTGCTTCCTTGGGTTGTAGCCCTAAAACAAAGTCTGCAGGGAGTTGTAGCTTCCTTGGATTGTAGTCCTAAAACAAAGTCAATAGAGAGTAGTAGTTTCCTTGGGTTGTTGCCCTAAAACATAGTTGTAATTTTTATAGCAGTAAGCTTCATATATTATGAGTTAATCCTCACTGTGGTTTTTCCCCTTTTGGGGTTTTCCACGTACATCTGGTGTTATGTGGTATTGTGCATTATGTTGATCTTTTTATGTTTATGTTAATGTTGTAATGTTTAAGTTTTAATCTGCTTCAGAGGATTTAAGATTTGTTTAGATATTGATTCCCCCCCTCTCAGTATCCTAGTGTGTCCAAAAGTCACTAGATTCTCACAAAATTCTTAATGTTATCCATCACAAACAATAACTTAACCATAGTTACCACTATCTATAATATTACCATTGAGTAATCCAAGTCTTAAATTCAACATTATAAAAGTTTACACTAGATAACCTCAACCTACTTAACGTTTACAACTCCTCAAAAAATAACCATGCTACAAACCAAAATAGATTTATTTCATACTAATCCTTATATTGGCCCTCATATACTTAAGTTTTCCACTTCTATGTAGACTATGATAGATTTAGTTAGAAGCATAGATTCTGATTTAGATAGATTCCATTGTTGGAGGTGTTGGTTATTTTTCCTAAATCGGCAGAGGGTTTGCCAGTTCCTATGCACAGGCTGATTCGGCCAATAGATACAAGAGGTTGCGTGAGCTACCTTCCCTTCACTTCTGGTTCTGCCGCACCAAGGGGGGTGTCCCTATAACTAAAGATGTAACATTGACTAGCTCAATGACAGGAAGATTTAGCTTGACAGCAACAAGCAGAATACTCTCATGTGTGGACCAAGATTTGCATGATAGATCACAAGGTTGGCAACATTCTTGGACATATGTGTCTAGTTATGGATGAGAGTATGCAGGGGTCCTAATCCTACTCCTACAACTAATAGGTGGAAGTTATGAAAAGGTGGATATGATGATTTGGATGCAAGACAAGGGGTTTTGGGTCATAACTACTAACCCAAGAGCAGACCGATGCCTATCTCAGGGCAAGGAGTCAACTAGATGTATGCAATAGATGGTTTACAACTAGCATTCAAGTTTCAAGGGGTTGGATTGATGCTTGCCTTACAAACATCACCCAAGAATGGGTATTTTGTTGCCTCTACTTACAGATATCCCTGCTGACAAACAACCTTCTCCATGCTTAACCTAAAACAATTTAATCCACTCCTTGAATGGAAGTCAGAGATGAAGCATGTGATACAGAAACTTATACCCTAGAATCTAAGAAACCCTTAGCAGCCAGATTCAAAAGAAGGAAATGCATGCAGTGAAGGAGACAAACAGATAAACACATGCATAAGAGCATTTTTCATCTATATCAACATGAAACTGAACATACGTGCAAAATACATTCATGATGCAACTCATAAACTCCAGAATGAGATAAAACAACCCAGGATCATGCCCTGTTCTTCATTATTTACACCAAAATGCCCAAGTCTTCAACAACTCCAAAAGAGTAACACAGTTTGCTTTTTATAGCAAAACCGTGAATTCAGCAAAATTAATTACAAGGCTAATCAAAAATCTGCCAGATACAATGCATCGTGAGAAATGGCGCTCAAAAAAATAAATGCAGCAGGGGACAAAATAGGAAGAAGCAAGAGAAGGGCGAGGAATGGTTGAGCTCGAGCCCTGTGCCCCCGCTGGAAGACTCCCCGTCATAAATCAGGTACTCGACCGTTCAACCACTGGCCCATGCCTGTCTGCAATCCTACCATAAATGGCTCAACCACCCTCAGCCCCTTCTGAAATGTAGCAAGAACGTGCCTCTGTTGTTTTCCCGCTCAAAAAATGACTTCAAACACTCAGGAAAAAACCTTCGCTACGGTCTCAAAGCATGGCCATCGATCACCTCAAAAAATGCTGAAAAGTCGTCGGCCAGTGAAATTGTGCCACATAGGCACCTCACATTTCTATCGCTGACTTTTCCAATCACCATTTTGCCACTTTCACCCTTGTATATGCAAAAAAAAACATATGCATATACAATCGCCACTGTTCACCTTTCGAAAATCCTTTGTATATGCAAAATGCATATACATGCAACAGTTTAATATACAAGGCGGACCCCAAAATATTATGAAGCAGATTGGAAACTTGTTTGGGTCCGGCTTGCATCTTGACCTTTGTATCTTCGCTTGTATATCAGCATATATACAAGCACCCAAACATACAAGCCGCGGACGCCAGCCATTGAATTAGCTGAATTTGATCTTCGCATCAGATCTGGCTTGTACATTGCTCCCTTGTATATTTGCTTGTATGTCGCATATACAATGCGAACATACAAGCCAAATATACAAACAACGGACCTCAAATTTTATACACTGGAATTGATTTCTCCGTCAGGCCCGAATTGTATCTCAGGAATGTATATTTGGTTGTATATCGAAATATACAACCACAAACATATAAGTGGTGGGCCCCTGCCTCGCAATTGTAGCAAATGCATCTTTACACCTTTGTATGTTTCGCTTGCATATGCAAATATACAAACCTCTAATATACAACTGCGGTATCTTCAACAGAATATTCTAGGAATGTATCTTCCGCTCGCCACTGTAGCAATTGTATATTAGCACACCCTTGTATATTTTTCAATGCACCTCCACATGCAACCCGATATACAAAGTGGGAATATTCCCAGGAATCTGTGAAAGATTCCCCCTTTGTATATGCATCATTTCAAGCCTGATATGCATGTAAAATGCATACAACTCACTTTTTCAAAGGCCAATTGGGATTTTTGACCCGCCAATGCATATTTTGACCTGTATGTATATACAAACACCTTTGTATATACAAAGACACATCATATGACTGATTTTTTGTATTTTTTAGTACTGTAGATGTCAAAAGAGATCAAACTTTTTGGATTTTTTGGGAAGGGGCCTGCATATTTAAATGCTTGAAACCTGAAACCACCAGCAGCTTGAGCCTAAAACCTTAAACATAAATGATTACCAACAGGAGGAAGGAGAGGAGGCAATTTTATTTAGGTGCTTTGTGATGCAATTAAATAAATGATGTATATAGTATGAAAGGAGTAGGCTCTCACCACTCGCTAAGATCCAGATTGATACATAAAGATAGAGCAGGGGAGAGTTTTAATTAAGTGATAATGTAATACACATTAGGATAATAAAATGATTAATTAAGATGCTCATGCCATGATTGAATGCCTTGTATGGGTTTGTCTTGATTGTGAAGGACATGTCACAAATCTTGGAAGTTGGTGAATGCCATTGGTAGCTTCATATGAGGAAGTTCTACTCTTAATCCCTACATGGTTGTCGTGCTACTGTGATGACACTCCTTGTCTTATCTCTAGGATCCTTGTCCTTACCTTTAGTTATATTTTGCATTCAATGTGATTTGTGATCATGTATATATGCTTATGTGATTTGTGGTATGCTTGTGCATTCATGTGGATGTGGTGTATTATTATTCATGTTTGAGTGATGTGTATATTGTCATATCTCCTTGTATTGTTTGAGTGTGCTTGTACCCAATTCAAACATCTCCTAAGACAATGGAGTGGGCCAAAAGGTACCATATGGTTGGGTGGCACTAAACCACCATTAGGGACATATGATCTTGGAGGATGCTCATTGGAGAGTGTGTTAAAATCTCTTGATATTATTGCTCTTTGTATTTCTTCTTGTTGTAATATTGCAATCATTGTAAATTGGGTCCATGAGACCTTTGTAATAAGTGTGCATAGTTGTAATTTGATGTGTGGGTTGATGAGAACATGATTTGTCTTGTTTTTATTGCTTTAATTACCTATTTCCTAACTTCTATATGCATTAATTATGTCTATGTTTATCCTTAAGACACTGAAGCATGAAGGTGGTATATACTATGCTGTTAATTAATTGTGTGTGGATGGTTGATTGCTTATGGAATATGTTAGTACTTTATGTTGATTTTAGTGATAATGATGCATAAATACTATGTGGTGTACTAACTCCTCATGCAGCAAGAGCGTGGCTTCATATCATGAAGAACATTGGACAACCCACAGCCGAAGGAGATGCTGATATCTACAGAAGATGAGACAGGTACCTGCAACCAAGTGAAGAAGATCCCAAGTTTCTTGGGATGAGTCATCCATGACTGTGTGATGGTTATCTTTCAATAAATGATGCAGTCTTGAATAATGGAGGAACCTAGATCATTCTCTATGATTCTATTTCTAAGTCTTGATTATTCTTCATGGATAATAAAAGAGATAGAGTTATAGTAGGATTGTATCACCTATGCCTACCTTCATGTTAGTTAGTTTCCTATTTCTAGTTGCTCTTTAATAAATTCATTTTCCTACGATGTGGGATAATGGACAGTTATGACATTTATTGTCCAGTATCTTTATTCATATAGACAATGCTGATCTCAGTTAGATGAGATTAGATTTTGCTTCATATAGATTGGACAGAGATATAGTATCAAATTTTGTTGTATCATTGTTACTTTTGGCATTTGATAAAGGAATATGTGTTTTTGAGTTCTGTTAATGACTACAAAGATTCAGTAGAGATTTAGCTAGATCTTGTGGGATCATAGTCACTCAAGCTGACCACTTGATATACTATGTTTCTCCACTTTGTTCATATGTTTAGTTTATAAATTATATGTTTATATCTATATGTGTGATTGATGTATGTTACTAAGAGTAATGTGAAATAGTTTAACTTTGGTAATTTATGTTATTGAGTCCATTGATTCAAGGTGATCACTGACTAAACCAATTGTTAGTTACTCTCTTACATAGAAGTTAAAAAGAATCATTTGATTACTGTTGTGTTAGATAAACTTAGTTATTTTCCATTATTCCTATTTACTTAGAGTATTGTATTTGTTTTATTTAGTTCCCTTACATAACCTCTAGAATAAAACTCAGGAATCCTTAACTATACACATAGTACATGCATCATCCAAGAAGAATATGATTCCTTGGTTTGACAATGTAAATGTAGCACATTATATAACCAGTAGGTTGCTTGATATAGGATCTGTTGGTCCGTTGAGTAGTGTGAATGCCCTTTCTGCATCAATTTATTGGTTAATAATGGAGCTCAACATTTTTGGCACCATTGTTGGGGATGGTGCTAAGGTTTAGAGTTTCTAAGTTCTTGGTGATTTATGTTTGTATTTGCTTTACTAGGAAATAGTACTTTTCAACATTTAGGATCACTTAGATATTCAATCCATCTCCAAAATATTCACTAACACGGTGCAGGAACAGAGCCATTAGCGCATACATTATTGTATGTGGCGGCCAAGAGACCATAGAGGGAGGTTTCTTCTAATGAGTTCAACAAAAGAAGAAGAAGAACACTTTGAATGATCCCTTGGCCTAGAGAAGACTTAGGATTTTGAAGATATTGCAGATTGGAACCAAGACATCATGGAAGATGAAGAGGTAGAGAACCTAGCTGAGCCAGTTACCTTTGCCTTTCCTATTACAAACTAGGAGAGGGCTGACACCTTGAAAAATATCCCTCCTTCAACTCTACCAAACTTTCATGGGCTAATCACTGAAGACCCTATACGCTCAAAATTGCGACCTCGGTTGCCTGGGGCTATCAGGTCAGATTTCGGCACACACATGGACCCTTCCCTCCTTGCCATGGGGTGAACCGCCATGTCACTGTCACTCCCGTGGAAGTAGCTAGTCAAGAGGAGGCGAGACACGACGGTGGTCTGGCTCACTGGAGAGCTGGACTTTGTAGAGAGGGGTCGGCACGTCCTGGGGCCTCTGTTGTTGTGTACTAATGTGTATGTTTTGTTCAATGAGTGTTGTTGCAGAGATTACCCTATGACTCGAAGGGCCAATAGTTACTCTTCATATGTTAGGGATTCTACTATTCCACCTTTGTGTGGGTAAGAGGTTACTTTCGTTGATGACTTCTTGTCTTTCAATTCGTTGGATGATTGCTTGTTGTATTTGACATTATCTATGTTCTTCTATTAGTAGTAAGACAAACGGATCTTGTTGAGGTAAGACATATAGATTTTGTTGTGGTCTTGGATGGATCTCCTCAATTTCACCGAGGATTGCCCTCACCCACTCACCTCTTAATCCTAAGCACATTTGTGAGCCAAGACAAGAGATAGGTGTATGTGTACTAACCTTGACTAGACTTTGGGTTTTGACTTAGGGTTTTGAGTTGACCTAAGGTTTAGTTATGCGTTGACTTTTGTTGACTTTGTGATGGTATCAAGGGTTTGGAGGTTATCTAAATGCCTAATGTTTTTGTTCTTTTCTATATTTTTATGAATGCAACTATATGACATGCAAAACTTGTTTTTGTGCTTTTTTGGTATTTTTAGAAATAAAGGTGCTTTTTAATCTAGGAAAGGAAATATGAATGCAACTAGAATGAATTTTATCTAATGCAATTATTCTATGTTTTTGGGGTTTTCAAAATTTTTGAAATGATTTAATCTAGAAAAGGAAATTGCAAGTAGTTGAATAAAAATTTAATTAATTGATTAGAAGGGAAATTGATGTGTTTGGTGATGTCGGAGGTTGGTTAAGTGATGAAGACATTTTTAGGTGTCTACATTTGCCCCTCTTTGACGTGGCATCGTGACCTAGCAGGGAAGTGGCGTCAAGTCAAAGAAAAATGCCCCAGCTATCGGGAAGGAATAGAATGGGTGGGGGATGCCCCCTTGAGAGGTTAAGTGATTAAATAAAAAAAATCGGGTGAGCTCTCGAAAGGAAGAAATGGAGGTGAAAAATGGATAGAGTACGGGAAAATAGGTTAACATGAAGAAAAATGGGCGAAAAAAGGTTATGATCTGCACCCTGGGGAGGAAAAAGTGTTGGAGGATGACATGGCTTACTATAAATAGAAAAAGTGGGCCCTAAAGTGCCACATTTGCACCCATTGAGGCACTTGGATAAAAGAGAAGGAGAGAATGGAAAACCCTAACCCAATGTTCCCGTGCTTTGAGCACATATCTGAGTGATTCCGATCGTATGGGAGATCAATAGAGGCTGGCGAGCTGGTAGGCCGAAACCCTAGCTTTGTCATTTTTTTGTTTTGTGCATTAATTGCTTTCATGATTTGGGGATTAGGGTTGGGTGCCATCGGGAAGCCGATTAGCGCTAAACGAGGCTAGATTAGTGCCATCCTCCAGAATGGCACCATCTGCCAAGGGGTTTTGGGACAAGATTGGCGCCAAAACGTTGTTGTTTGGCACCCTCCTCTAGTTTGGCACTTTTCACGCAGGGTTAGGGATTTTGGCGCAGTGGCGCCAAAAGGGCTTTTTGTGGTGCTATCGTCTATTGTGGCACCATATTGGGGAGTAGCACCATCAGTCAGATTGGTGCCATGCTGAGGCGTGGTGCCATCCTGTGAATCAACGCCATCTCGGGAAGTGGCGCCATCCTGCGGTCGGTGCCAAAAGGAAAGGCGGTGCTATTTTCTAAAATGGCACCTTTTGGCTGGGAGGGGATGGGTTTAGGCCAAAGCGGCACATAAAGCCTGCGTAGTGGCGCCATCTTCCAAAGTGACACCATCGGGGAAAAGGATAGTGCTATCTAGGGGATTAGTGCGATGGAAAGAATGAGCAGCACCAAATTACATTTGGCCCCTAAAGGAAGAAAAAATAGTGTGGGAGGGCTAATTTAGATGAAAAGGTAAATTTTTAACAAACATTGGTGGATGCAGGTGACTATATCCTTCATCATGGGATCATGGGAGTGACGCATGCCCTTGGTGATGTAGCTGTTAGATGGGTTCGGTGGATCGACACGAGGTCAATTGGTGAGGTTAGAGCTACTGACGGTATCAGATATGCCAGTTTTACGAGCACATAGAGCACTGATGATGGCCCTTGTAGAGTGTTATCGACCTAAGATGTGCTCCTTTCTCCTGCTGACAGGAGAGATCACCATCAATCTTGAGGATGTTTATCACATCCTCAAGCTACCAATTCATGGGGATCGAGTGGTATACCACACGAGTAGAGGACATATAGCCTTAGGCAAAGCATTTGCCCCAGGCTAGCCAGAGTTATCAATGGACAAATGAGAGATGAGCTACGAGGAGACTTTAGCAGTGGGTACAAATTACTTCACCTTGTTTCTCCGTGCGTTGATTGGAGGCGTGGTGATGTCGGATCATCGAGGTTGAGGGTTTCTAGTGGGGTGGGAGGAGATGATAGAGGGGATGGTGCAAGATGAGACAGTTTATGCATGGGGGCCATGCATGCTGGCGCAATTGTATCATGAGATGCACACTATAGTGTACCATTATGATCAGCATTATCAGCTGGGGTCACATTGCTTCATGTGTGGGCCTTCAAGCATATCGCTATCATGAGGCCGAGGGGAGGATACCATCGCTAGCAGTTTGAGGCATATGTGTTTTTGTATCAGCAGCCTGTCGAGTATTCTCACACAGGGCAGGTGCATTATTGGCGACGAGTGCTGGATGATCTGATTTGGGTCACCTGGCGACCATATATTGGAGTAGAGTCATGGCCAGATGATGATGTTCACATGCTGTATACTTTCCATCCATGGTACTTGATGGGTCGAAGTGATCACACCATCGATATGTATCTGTCGTTGTGGGTCATGTGTCAGTTTGGCTTGCGACAGGATGTTCGTCAGGGGATGGTGGTATTTACGTGGACACCACGAGATGAGAGATGGCCACTGGCCATAGCGTCGCAGGTGGAGATAGGTGACTTTGCAGCGTTACAGCCACAAATGTGGGATTGGAGGAGTACAGTGGTATATGTGGGTACTATGTCTGCATATGATCAGTGGTGGCAGACATGGCGGCTGACTCGTATGATGGATCCGACCGAGGATCCTGATATGATCGTAGAGGCTGGGGAGGAGGGGGATATTGTTGAGGAGGAGATAGTGGTGGAGGAGATGGAGGTGGATGACTCAATTGGGGTGTTAGCAGCAACAACATATGAGTAGGTCGAGGCTGTGAGGGGGCGGGGCAGAAGGAGAGGCAGACGACCAGTGATACCTTCCTTACAGGTGCAACAATAGGGAGAGTAGCAGGCACAGCAGTAGGTCATGCCTTAGGTACAGGTTCCTACACAGTAGAGGCAAGGGGCAGCAGGTCTTACAGTAGCAGTAGCAAGTACCTATACAGCAGGTACAAATAGGACAGGTGCAGAAGTAGCAAGCATCTTGGCAGCAGGGTGGCAGGCAAAGATCACCCACACAGTAGGTATCGAGAGGGGATAGGGGTTTGATGCCACCCCCACGAGCACCCCTACAACAGTAGGGATAGAGGGCCACCTCCACACAACAGATAATTGACTGAGAGGTGAGGGAGAGTACCCACTAGTAGGACATTCCTGTATCTACCATGACATTTCTAGGAGTGGGCGAGGCGGAGGTTGGTAATTCAGCAACAAGATCAGAGCCAGCCCCTAGATAGCATTCGTCACATCGGCGCACCCATGCGGACTATGAGGATGAGGTTTGACCCTCCGAGGCCAGTTGGATAGCCTAGAGGATACTGTGTAGAGGCAACAACAGGAGCTAGCACAGCTTCAGGGAGTGGCTACGTTATTAGATGGGACAAATGGGCAGGTGAGCGTGCTACAGGCATAGACTCAGGTGGTCGCTCTCACGATAGAGCAGGATACAACAATGGTGCGGGCTCATCAGGCAGAGACATAAGTGGCTAGCTTGTAGGGGATGGTTTTAGGGAGTGGGATGGGGGCAGTATTGTCACAGATACAGGCTCAGATCACATAGCTACAGGGACAACTTTCACAGGTAGAGGGTCAACTCCTAGATCAAAGGCAGAAAGCTTAGTATTACCATGTAGCTTATTGTACGGTTGTCCCTGAGGGGCAGCAGTTTCCTAGCTACAGCCAATAGAGTGGGTCACGAATGTCTAGGTCATGCAGATACAGATCTATTCAGTCTATTTAGCAGCCCATTGGACCTCCACCAGTGGTACCCAGCATCCACAGCAGCCACCAGTATAGCAGCAGCCACAACCAAGGTCACCCACAGAGTCAGGCAGGGGCTCATCAATCCAGGGTTGACATATATTGATGTATTTTGAGCCCTCAGAGGCATTTTGTATCATGACTTGTATGATTTTGAGTGATGTACATTATTTTGCGATGATGTATGATGATTGATGATGATGACGATGATGATGGTATATATGGATGGCTATGCATATTATGGTGTTATGGGTTTATTATGTGATGTGATGTATTATGGATCATGATGATGTTTATATGATGGTTCATGTTATGGATGTATTTATGATGTATGTTTTTGTGGATGTATGCTTGTGGTTTATGATGATGATGTCAATTATGATATGATGTTATGGTTTATTTCTAATGATGATGTGATAGATGGTTTTGTTTATGTTGCATTATGTCATGATATGATCAATGATTACACTAATGGTACTTGGTGGGATGGTTAGCAAGCCCTTATTAATGGTAATTTAATTCAGATATTAATTATTTTAAGGATGTTCTGATGTTGTCTGTTATGATTTTGTTGGCTTATGGATGGATGTTTTACTATGATATCATGATCTATGCAGGTGGTACTTGGCGGGTTGTTTCCCTCATGTCTTTATGATTATGTTATAATTTCATTGTGGATATATGTTATGATTTGATGATGTCATGGTTTCATGGATGGATGATGTACATGTTATGTGATCATGTTATGTTTTGCTTATGTTGATGTGATAATGTTGATGCATGTTATGATTATGGATTATGGTGTGGATTAAAATGAATGTGGAATGCAAATAAATGCTCATATTAATAAACATTTATTATGGATGTAAAATGAAATAAAATGGAAATATATGCTGAGCTTAATAAACATATATTATGTATGCAAAGTGAAATGGTAATGCAATGGTTAAATGATGCAAATGATGATTATGTGATTATGCTAATGCAACTAATGGAGTAATGCAATGATTTATGAAGTGGGCAAGTGAAGAAATATGTTATGTTAGTTTAAAACCCTGGGTGATGGGGTTAGGTGGTGGGGGGGTAGGTTAGGGAGGGAAATGGTTATGGGCTGGGAAGAAAGGGGGATTGTGGGGATGGGTTTAGGGAGCGCTAGGTTATTGGACACCACGTCATTAGAGGGGGGGTTTGGTTTAGGTGGGTTAGGTTGGTTGAATGGGTTACAGGGTTAGTGAGAGGGGGTTAGTTAGGAAGGGGAGGTGGTTAGAATGGATAGATGGGGGGGGATTAAAATCTAAGCCCAAATAGTATGGTTAGATGGTTGGTGAAAGATGATGTGAGCTAGGTATATAGTATTTGCATTAGACTATTGAGAGCATTTCTAGATTTATTATAGCAAAGTAGGATACGTTTCACAAAGGTATGAAAAGACCTAGGTGATGATATTTATCCCACGATTGCATGGACTTGACTCACAAACAATAGGTGGATTTCATAAATGACCAAGGTAGTATAATCATTCCTAGCTAAGGGAAGGGGACTCATAACATAAGTTCTCATAGTACATAGAAGGTATGAATACTTATATATGCAAATGGGAAGCACTATGCTAGAACCGACCCTAGATTCAAGATATGAATACTACCCTTGGAGTAATGAAATCAACCCACAAGCATAGCATACAGAAATGATGACCATGTCTATTCCAGGTTTTATCCGCCACTTACCATGATATAATGAGATCAAGGTAGCTTTGGAAATGACCTAGAACAAGACAAGAAGATAAAAATCAAGAATAAAAAAGACCAACAAAATGACACAAACAACCATTGTATTCTCTTGCCAAGATAAGTGTTGATAGGATGATGGATTTTGTCCATTGTAGGAACAATATATCCTAGGACGCGAATCAATTTTGGATTTTGTTGGATAAATTCGAAAGGTGGGCAAAAGGATAGTCGGGCCATGTGTGATGATTATAGTTGGTATGTTGATTGATGATTTTTGCATGAGATACAATATTTTAGGCATATTCTTAGCATGTGTATCATTTGTTGAATCTAGCAAGCTCAGTAAATAGGGACCATCCAAACAGGTTGGATGGGTGCATCTTATGTACCTGAGTACTGGATACTTCCTTCGTATTCCAGACTGCCTACATACTCTATGTCCACGGGATTAAGGCACTTTCAAGATGCGGGTGAGATGAATATGTAGTTTTGGCAAGACTTGATGATGTGGGAATGGTTCGGGATGGATGTGATGATGGTGTGCGTGATGATGATGTAAGTGTTTTTGTATTTTTTTCTTTTTCAAATGTTTTTGGACTTTTTTTTGTTTTTTTGCAATATTTTTGGATTTTTTAAGATTTTCTACTTGCTAGAGAGATGCGTATGACCGGCTTGCCATTCATAACACCTAATATATAGTAAATTAATGCCAAATTGGGTAAGTTACATCACGGGATTATTTTTGCATTAATGCTCACCAACTAGCATTACTACTTATTGTAGAATAATAATTACAAATTGTACGAATATCACATGACTGCTTTGAGACAAGCATATGGGCGTTGGTGCTGACATCATAGATTCGGCTATTTGGAGGGGATCTGGTAGTGTCAAGATGACATTTAATGATTTTATTGATTTGTGTTTATCCCATTTGCTCATGAGATGTTGGATGTCATCCTTGTATGCTTTAAGGATTTAACATGTGGATTTTTGGGATTTTTAGCTTTTTCTAATGTTTTTGGATTTTTTGGATTTTCTATTATTTTTTGGATTTTTTGATTTTAGTTGTACAGAAGAAGCTTACAAGGATCTTTGTTCCATGAACTAGCCTTGGGTGGGATGATGAGGGGTGGGCGATTAATGTTTCAGAATTCCAAGCCATGGGAAGTGTGGAGTGTCATGATGGAGAGAGAACTTATCAGATGGTGGAACCGACCACTACACATGGTGCTTGAAATAGGTTTTCACCATGGTACCTATGCAAGGTGTCACCAAAGTGATTTTCACCATTGGACGACTTTATTGCACTCGGGTTTTTCTTGATTTTTCATTTTTTTTTGGATTTTTCTATTTTTTGATTTTTTTTGTATTTTTGCTTTGGGATACTCGATGGGTTATGCATAGAACCTCTTCAAATGTAGAATATTCATGGGTTCATCCAGAGGCTGCCCCTCAAGTGTTGCAAGTTGATATGCCCCTGATCCATAGCTGGTTGTGATAACATAAGATCCCAACCAATTGGGCTCAAATTTCCCTTTCTTAGTGTGTTCCTGCAAATTCTTCTGATTTTCCATGAGGACAAGGTCACCTACTTCAAACTTGCGGTTCTTGATTTTCTTGTTATAGCTTCTTCGTAGGCAATTTTGGTATGCCTACAGATGGTTGAGTGCATCCAAGGATTTCTCATCCAATAGTTCTAACTCATGCAGCCTTGCAACTTGGTACTCTTCATCAGTGATTATGTTCTGTAAAGACACTCTAAGTGATGGGAGCTCGACCTCAATAGGTAAGATGGCTTCAAAACTGAATACTAGGGAATATGGGGTGGCTCCTGTAGGTGTGCGGATACTCGTGTGGTAGGCCCATAGGGTGGGATTGAGTTGGAGGTGCCAGTCACGACCAGCTTCATTAACCATCTTCTTTAGAATGCATAGGATGGTTTTGTTAGAAGCTTCCGCTTGACTGTTACCTTAAGGGTAGTATGGAGTGGAGAAATGGTGTTGGATTTGGAATTTCTCACACAAAGTGAGGGCTTCCTAGTTCTTAAACGGTTTCCCTTTATCAATAATGATGGAATGGGGGATGCTATAACGGTATATGATGTAGTGAAGAATGAATTTGGTTATTTGGATGCCTGTGGTGACAGTGAGTGGAATTGCTTCAACCCACTTGGTAAAATATTCGGTTGCAGTGATAATGAACTTATGACCGTTGGATGGTGGAGGGTGAATCTTACCTACAAGGTCAAGTCCCCATTGTGAAAAAAGGCCATGGAGTTGTTATTGGCTGCAACTCTTGTGATGGTGCATGGATGAGGTCTCCATGTTGCTGACACAGCAGGCATTTCGTCACAAACCTGTAAGCATCTCACTCCATGATCGGCTAGTAGCATCCTATTCTTAGGATCTTCTTGGCTAGAGTAGGTCCACTTGAGTGTGCCCCACAAATGCATTCATATACCTCTTGTAAGGCCACTTCGGCTTCCCTAGAGTCTAGACATTGTAAAAGTGTACCATCACGACTCCTTTTGTAGAGGGTGTCTCCTATAAGAGTGAAGTGAGAGGCTCAACGGATGAAGCTTTTTTGTTGTGAGGATGAAAGGTTGGGTGGTATGATGTTGTCATGGAGGTACATGTACGTCTCTTGATACCAAGGAGATAGGGGACCAACAATGTCACACACCAGTTCTAATTGCGGAACATCATAAGCTAGTATAGGGAGTTCTTTGATCAGGAACTCACATTTCTTGTTGTCCTTCTTCATGTCTACCAATGATCTTATCGTGGCCATGGCATTTGTTGCTTTGTTATTTAACCTTGGAATTTGTTCAAAGTGAATATCATCAAAATAATCTTTAAAATTATCCACCATTCTCTTGTAGAGCAAGAGCTTATCATCCTTAGTCTTGTATCCGTTGTTTACTTGATGAATGACCAGTTGGGAATCTCCATAGACCATCAGCTTCTCAATTCTCCATTGAATCACCATGCAGAGTCCTGTGATAAGAGCTTCATATTCTGCTACATTGTTTGTGCATGGAAAAGTAATGTTGTATGATTTTGGGATGGTGTCTCCTTGAGGGGTCACAAACAAAATGCCTACCCCCGAGCCTCAATGTGTGTAAGACTCATCAAAATACATCTTCCATGATTCTATTGTTGGTGTTACCGACAATATAGACTCATCAGGAAATTTTGCCATTGTTGGTTGCTCCGTTGGGATTGGTACCTCAGCTAATTGATCAGCAATGACCTGTCCTTTAATAGCTTTTCTCTCTGTGTATTCAATATCAAACTCACTTAAGATCATTACACACTTAGCCATTCTTCCTGTAAGGGCGGCCCTATTTAGCAGATATTTGAGCGGATTGATCTTGGCAATGAGCTTAGTCTTGTGATTGAGCATGTAGTGTCTCAACTTTTGTGAGGTAAAGATGAAAGCTAAGCATGCTCACACAATTGGAGTATAATTCAGCTCATAGGACACCAAGGTACAACTGATATAATAAATGGCTCTTTTTTTCTCTTGTTCATCATGTTGTGCCAACAAGGCCCCTATAGCTATTTTTGTTGTTGAAATATACAGGAGGAGGGGTTCTCCTTGTTTTGGTGGCATAAGGATATGTGGGTTAGCGAGGTACTTATTTAACTATTCAAAAGCTCCCTGACACTGATTGTCCCACACAAAGGTTGTGTTCTTGCGGAGGAGATGCTGGAAAGGCTAGCATTTATCTGCAAGCTGTGCTATGAACCAACGGATAGATTGAAGCTTCCCCTGTAGACTTCACAGTTGTTTAAGTGTCTTTGGAGGGTACATCTCTGTTATAGCTTTGACTTTGGTAGGATCTACTTCTATTCCTTTCCTTAACACTATGCATCCTAAGAGTTTTCTGGAAGTGACTCCAAAAACACACTTCTTCAGATTCAGCCACACATTGTATTGTTCCAACCTATCAAAGATCTTGGCTAACACGTTCAGGTGCTCCTCTCTAGTTTTAGATTTTCCCAGCAGATCATCTATGCAGTCTTCCATTATGTGGTGGAAGATGTCATGGAAAATGACTGTCATTGCCCATTGATAAGTTGCACCCTCATTCTTCAGGCCAAAAGGCATTAAAATCCAGTAGTATATCCCCCATGGGCATATGAAGGATGTTTTATGTTGATCCTCTTCTGCGAACTTGATTTGATTGTATCCTGAGAAACTCTCCATTAGAGACAACATCTCATGGCTTGTTGTAAGATCTACTATGATATCGATGTTGGGTAGTGGGAAATCATCTTTAGGACAAGCCTTGTTAGGATCTCTGAAATATGTATAGCACCGGATGCCCCCAGTGACTTTAGCTATGGGTACAATATTAGACACCCATTCAAGGTAGTCTATTGGTCAAATAAACCCCACATCTAGGAGTTTCTTAAGTTTTTCTTTAACCAGGAGCACAATCTAAGGATTCATTTTCCTTAGTTTTTGTTTGACCGATTTCGCATCAGGACGGACTGCGAGGTGATGAACAACCAAAGTGGGATCTAGTCCTGGCATGTCAGCATGAGTCCATGCAAAATTACGGCTCCTTTGTTCAAAGAAGGCTAGGAAGTTTTCTTGCTCCGTTGCTGTAAGGGATTCTGCTTTGAATGTTATTTTCGGTGCTTCTTCCGTTCCAAGGTTCATTTCTTGCGATGGTTCCACTAGGATAGGTGATCTATCTGGATATACTTGCTCTACTTCAAGAAGGCCCATGCTCTCATCTCCTAGCACCTCATGGACATTTTCCCTAGGGGATACATCCTTTATTTTGACTTTTTCTTCACTTGAAAGTGCCACGGAGTGGTTTTCACTAGGGGGTATTATTTTTATTTTTATGTTTTTGTGACTAAGAGCATGGGTGGTTTCATCAAAGTAGGCGGATGTGTCAAGTTCCATGACATATCTGGCTCTGCGGTCTCTGAGGGGGAAGTGATCTCTGACCCCCATCATTTCTACTATTGCCTCATCATTCTATGCTTCATCAAGGATGGGAGGTCCTTGTTGGTCCCAATCTATAAGCTCGGGGTCTACAAGAGGTAGGTCGTTAGAGGTGGATGCTAGGGTGGTTATGGTATAGATGGTACATATGGAAGATTCAAAGAATTCAACTAAATTGCTAAAGGAATCTTGATGGTCCACTTCGTTAATGTTATTGATCACAGGGGAGACCTCACCTAAGATACATTCGCCATTTGCAAGGATAGACTCTCGTTTTCCGTATCCTAACCCTTGAGAATGGGGGTTCATTGTTGCTTGAATCAGCTCCACAATCCCTTGCTCATGGAGGCCAATACTGCCTTGTCCCTTATAGCCCATATACTTGACAATCTCTAGACCTTTGCCATAGATTTCAGCCGGGATGGTAGGGGCTTCTTGTTTTGCTTCTTTGCCTTTGTATAACCATGATGATATGTCATCGAGAACATCCTAATCAAGAAGGTGCTTCTTCTCAAAGGTGGGGGATGACTTGCATTTGATGACTACCATGGAGACCTCTTCTTCCTTCGAAGCACCAAATGTTTTAGGAGTGGGCAATGTCACTAAACAAAAGGTACCATGTAGGTCATATTCACCACAACCCATGTCACTTAACTTGATCTTGACCTTAGGTGGTGGGGATGTTTGTGATGTAGTGGCAATGTTGGAAGGGTCAATATACGAAGCGGATGATGTAGGATTGGTTTGGGAGGCTGGTTTCTTGATGGCATTGTTGTATGGATAGAAAGTAAGATCATGTCCTTCCAAGAAACTACAATATTGGAAGGGACAGGGATCGGCATAGATAGTTACTTTTGTGCCGTTGTGAGGGAATTTTAAGCATTGGTGAAGTGTGGATGGTACAGCTTGCATGGCATGGATCCATGGTCAGTCGAGGAGAATGTTGTAAGGGAGGTCAAGGTCAAGTACCTGACACTTGGTCTCCAAGATTTTCTGTCCCACTTGGATAGGGAGTTTGATGGTGTCTTCAGATAGTCTCTCCATATCATCATACCCCTTAATGGTTATACATTCGTTGGTGTCCACAACCACATCAGAGTATCCCAAATGTTTTAACAATTTAAGAGTGCATAGGTTTAGGCTAGAGCTACCATCTATTAAAAGACTCTTTTTATGATATGTTTATGGATTCGGACCTCAATGTGCAAGGCATCATTGTGTAGGTTGTCGAAGGCAGGAAGATCCTTCTCAGAAAAAGTGAGGTGATGGGGTGAAGCAATATGGCCCACCATGGCTAGGAATTGATCAACATTCAGGTTGGTAGGGACTTGGGTCTCCATTAAAGCTTTTTCAAGGACTTATTTGTGAAGGGGTGACATATGGAGCAGCTCAAGGATGGAGATTTGTGCAAGGGTTTTACCTAGATTCTCTAGGAGGTTGTATTTGTGAGTGGATGGTGGGTTGGTAGGTGTGGATGTGGATGGTTGATCACTGGTGGGTGCCCCACGGATGGAGACACGGCCACAGAGGGTAGTGATGGTATAATCGGTTGTTTGTGCCTGAATGATATTGGTGTTGACATGGTTAGAAGATTCTTCTATTTGACCCACAATGGAGTCAAAAGAAGCAGGAGGTGGAATAACATTGTAAGCTTGGTTGAGTGACGATGCTTTTCCTTTATTGTGGTTGGGTAGAGGATCCTTGTAAGCTCCAAGATTTGCATTTGGTGACTATTTTGATCGTTCATCGAAGCCCATACTACCCTTATCTATGAGATCCTGTATGCAATGTTTTAATCTCATGCAATCAGTTGTTTTATGCCCCTTGACACGATGGTATTTGCAATAGGCATTCTCATCAAACCATGCGGGTTTGAATTGATTTTCATCATAAGGCTTAATAGGGGGAGAGTTATCAAATTCCCCTTTACAATCTTGTCCAAAACATCTTCTATTGGTTCTCCTAAGGGTGTGAATTTCCTCCTAGGGGTGTTATTTTGTTTGGGTGGTCCCTTGGGGATATTGACATTATTGGCGGTGGATGTGCTTGGTGGTGCTTGATTTTGTACATTTTGAATGGCCTTCACATCGGTGATGCCGTCATTAGGTTTTGTTGTCATAGAGCTTGATCAAGCCCTTGGCAATAAGGGCTCTCTCAATGGTTGTGCTCTTGTCGATGACCTCTTCAAAGGTAGATGCGCATTAAATTTGTAAGTGGAATCCCATTTCTTGACTAAGATTAGCCACAAACATGGCCTGACTAGTTGTTTTTTGGGGATTGGCCAAGGGAGTTTGCTTGCTAAGCCTCTCCATCTTTGCAAGAAGGCAGCGAAGGATTCTTCATTCTTTTGTTTGGTATTGCAAAGATCTATCATGGATATTTCATGTTTGAAATTATAGGAGAAATGGTTTACAAACTTCTCCACTAGCTCAGGGAAGGTCCTAATTCCAGGAGGAAGGTGTGCAAACCATTCAGTGGCTTGACCACCGAGGCTTCGAGGGAAGAGTCTCATCAAATAAGTATCATCATATGAGACTTCTAAGAAAGCGATATAGAACTCCTTAAGGTGTTCCCTAGGGTCTCCCTTTCCTTTGTATTTGTCAAATTTGGGCATTTTAAAATTTTTGGGAAAGGGGGGCATGTATAATGTATTGTCAAATGGGTAAGGGCAAATATCCTCAAAAGAATATTGCTTGCATTTGTTTCCTTGTTGCATGTTACCCACCTTTTGGATTGAAGTTTGCACAATGCTCATTAAATCCTATGTTGGGGGTAGTTGCGAAATGTACGTTTGTTGGCTTTTGATAAGTTGTTGGAGATGAGGTGGGAGTTGGTTTTGTGAGATGAAGCTTTGGTTTTGTGGAATAGGGTTTTGATTTTGGTTGAGTTGGGCGAGGTATTGTTGATAGGTGTGGAGTTGTTGTAGAACATGGGGTGGTATTTGGTTTTGATTAGGGTTTGGTTGTGACATTTGGATGGAGGAAGTAATGGATGTTTGGGAGATTGATGGATTCACATATGTGAAGTTGGATGATGGGTTGTTGACGGTAATAT
This sequence comes from Cunninghamia lanceolata, assembly GCA_027924645.1. NCBI lineage: Eukaryota > Viridiplantae > Streptophyta > Pinopsida > Cupressales > Cupressaceae > Cunninghamia > Cunninghamia lanceolata. The sequence continues at coordinate 20,334,093 of BSBN01000547.1, forward strand.
TAGAGGTGTTAGGGGGTTGTTGAGAGAATAGTTGGTTCATGAAAGCTATAGTGTTGGGGTTAAGCGGAGGCACACTCGTGGAAGCACTCATGTGCATGGGGTTGTTGGGAATAGTGAGAGTGATTGTGCGATAGATGTGGTTATGTTTGATTTGCCAACAGGGTTGATGTTGGTGGGGTTCGTTATGGTTGAGGTGTTGGTGGGGTTTGTGGGATTTGTGGATGTGGCTTGAGGCATGTTAGGGTTGGTGTGCGACATGGAGGGCTGTGAAGATGTGGTGGGGTTGTTTGAAGCAGATGCATTATGAGGTACATTAGCACCATTTTTAAGGAGGAACTCAAGATATCTATTGGGATCCAATTTTAGGACTCTGTTGAGTATATCCATGGAATCGGGATCTTGTGTGAAATCTAAGACATCTTGGCCTACTTGGTTGGTGTTAAATGGAGGTGCGGGTGGTTGAAAGGGGAAGGGATTTACCATTATGTTGGCATCATATGAGGGTATTTGTTGGATTGTGGGCATGTTGTTTTGGTCAGTTTGGGGCATTCCTAGGCCAAAGTTGTTTCCAAGGTTGGTCATTTCTTGATTTTTCTTGGATTGGGATCTTGTTATGGGCATGCAACGATGTGGATTTGATTGGGGGTGGATGAAGGTCGAGACCTTAGAGAATTGGTTTGATTTATTGGACCCAAGGATATGGTGGTGATGAAAGGGAACAAATATTTAGGTTCAAGAGATAATAATCCCTAAAATCTAAATCTAAGGGGGGGGGATGAGTTTATGGTATGATTTTATAGGTGTAGACCTTTAGGAAATAAATCTCAAAAGGTGACAACCTAAGGGTGATAAATGTCAAGGATATTGACTTTCAAAAATTTTGTGACCAAAAGGATGGAGGATGGGATGGATTGAAAATATGATTTGGTGAGAGATTTGGGGATGGGTTGGATGATGTCTCAACTAAGGAAAACCTTAGGTGATTTAGGTGTTTTGGAAGATAGATTTTGATGATGTTTAGAAAGGATGTTCAAATCAATAAATGAGTTCAAATAGGTCTAGATTTTTGGATGTTGTAAAAAGGGATGTTTCTTCTTACTCAAGGTAGACTTATGACCTTAAGCAAAAAGGGATGATTATTCTACTTGAAGGTAGACTAATGACCAACAAGCAAAATAGGATGTGAAAGGATAAAATCTAGATTCAATTTTTTTACTCAAAGGTTGATTTTGGATATGATTGATTGAGTTTTTGATTGATGTTTTGATTATGGGATTTTTGGATGTGTTTGATGTAGAAGAGATGGATGAATTGGGGATAGAATTTGTAGGATGATGAATTAAGGTCCAAAAGTGAAAATCAAAAAGTTATGGAAGGGGATGGATTATGGTTGGGTTCAATAGTATGATGAAGGGTCCAATAGTGAAAATGATTATTTTCAAAGGTCAAAATGGGAACATGGATGAAAATTTTGGCTCAAAATAGTTATGGTTTTGATAGATTTTGGTAAGGTGGATATGGATTATGGATGTGCAGGTCTCAAAGGTCCCAAAATAATTTTCTAGGTACGTGTGAAAGTTGATTTAGAAAAAGCGCCAATTCTCAGGTATATGGCACCAAAATAGTGAGAAATGATGCCAGGTATCTTCAAAATAGCACCAATCAAGTCAGTGGTTGTCAATTCTTTGGCAAATGTGGGTTTTGATGTCAAATTTTCATTTTGTGAAGGTCAAATGATTGTCAAATGTTTTAATGGTGGTTCGATGATGTTGATTCTTGGCAAGTATTGAAAACACTTCAAACAAAGAGAACACAATGGCCAAAGGTTTTGTTTGTGAAAAAATGTGAAGACTTATCAAGCATGTACAACCTAAGGCAAGGCAAGGACAATACTTGTTGGATTCCCACTTGGATTTCTCCAGCTGCACTTACTCAAAGCAGATAACTTAGAATCTTGATGACACTGACTTCCCCCTTACACGACACTCACTTCTCAGGTACACCAAGTTTTGAATTCCTTAAAGACCCGAAGATCCAAGAAATTTGTTATCTCTACTTTGAACTGCGAGAATGTGGGACGGCTCCAGAGGTCTATCTTGCGACCCCCTCCACTAAAAAGTAGAAGGTTTTTGGCTACTAAAACAAGTGGTGTTTAATGGGGGAACATTCAGGGGATCGACACGTTACGAGCATCCGATAAACCACTTAAGGTTTTGACTAGCTCTACTAGGAGTATCATATACACAAGGTACTACTTCCTTTCGAGCTAGCACCGAATGGTAAGCGCTAATACTGATTTAGACTTGGCTTTCGCCTTATCCTAATTTATATAGTGGACTGAATGAAAGTACTGCTTGGGGTTGCAAATGAGTTATTTTGAATGTGTCTCAAGAGCAGGCCCACCTCCTAAAAAGAAAAAGAAAGTAGAACCATTTCTCTTCACCCAAGATCCTTTTGAAGGTGAGGGGAGAGGATACTTTGATTCTATCCCTTGGGTAACACAAATGTGTTGTAGGCACACAAGACACGACAAACAATTGCTAATGTTCTTTTTAAAAGCCCAAAATGAAGTGTGCCTAAGATTGTTTGCAAACAAGATTTATTTTATGCACCAAATTCAAGTGTTTTCTAGGCTAAGCAAGCAAAGGTTCTTTTAGTGCAACAAGGTAAGTTTTTTTTTCTAAACTAACAAATTCTTGCAAGATGTTAGTAGTTTCAGATTGAGATCTTGTTGGTAAATAGATTTGTCACCGCGAAATAACCTTTGAAAATGACTTGTTGCCCTTAGAGCGGTGACTAAATAGTCCCAACAGTTGGAGAAGTTGTTACTGGACTAACAACTTTCCTCTGCGTTTGAGAGGGGCATCTCCCTCGTATGATAGGGGTATTTGTGGTTTTTGTGTACTTTTATCCTGAAAGTACAAAAAGGAAGAAAAAGAAAATAACAAGAGAAATGGGCATGTAGAAACCCTCGTGGTAGACGTATGAAAACCAACAGGAGTTTTACAATCTCATTGAAAAGCATGAGGGGGTTTCACCGCAAAGCTAGAAACCACTTTCCTAAACTCTATGATGGATCTCATAACATATATGCAACAACGATGAAGAAAGATGACAAATCTCAACATATGAAGAGATAATTTATCTAAACACTTTCAAATCAGGATACCAAGACATGATTGTGCTTTATCACCGCAATTGCATGCTTGAATGGATAACTTCGATTCACACAAATACATAGAAAGATCACCAATTTAACATACGAGAAACTAGTAATCATAACTCAAAAATATATCAAGAATATACGAACTGAAGATGCATTCTTCATTATCTTTTCGAAATTATACAATTCCAAAAGTAGACTATACAATGTGTAGAACCAAAAATGTTCCAAGAAGTTTATTCATAAGTTCCCCCTGCAAAAGTCCTCTCTAAAGAGTCCCCCCTTCTTTACAATGTGAAGTCCAGTATATATAGACTTTCCCTCATAACCACCTAATAACCAACTTTGTAACTACCTCACAACTACCTAGTAATTACCTTTTTCAAAAAGAAACCTAATTTTGAATTTTTAATTACAATAAGTGAAACAAGTCACTTTTTAAAATGGTAGTTTTCAAAGATACAACTTTCGAGTTGTGGATTTGGCTAAGATACTCTCCATCTTCATCTGCTCCATTTGCCCTTGTACTTACCTCACCATCCAGCCAATTAAGAACATAAAACTATTATCATTATGTTGAACTACAAATAATTCTGAGGTATTCCATGAGAACGAAAAAGATCGATTATTGCAATTTGCCCATAAGTCCTCTTCGCTCTGTAAATTTCTTAACAACTTCAAAGGATATTCTCTCTCTTAGTTGTTCCCTAGTGAGAAGTAGAGTTGAAGAGTCCCTGATGTGTATTTGTTTTTCACTTACATGATAGGCTTGCATATTAAATGATTCACACATTTTTGCGTATATGATTCCCTTTACCTCTTATCACGAACTTTGTTCTATAATACATTCTCTCGGTCTCTTGCTCATGGCAATCTGAAAATAGAATGTACCTTAGGGGATAGTATATCATGGAGCAAGGATTAGAGCTGATGCAATGATGCCAGTAGCAAGTCCAAATACTTTGACTAAGATGATATTGAGTCATCCACTGATTAATAATTCTCAAACATCGAAGCAAGCAATTGCTCCACTTGGTCTTCATTGTTTCACTCATCATAGGATCCATATATATATGAGTTGATTGAGGCCCCTTTCAATCATGTCAAAAGTTTGAACAACAGGCTGCCAAAATGATTCTCCCCTACCAATAGTGTCTGAGTATCCTTGTTGCTTTCTGTGCAGGAAGAAGCATTTGTGATAATGGTGTCATTTTCTTCTGCCATATGCTATTTACTCCAAATGATGACCGTGTTGCCATTTTGCACAAAAACCATCATTCATGTTGCTCTGATGGCCTTTAGGTGATCAAATGCCCTCCACATTATGCATGCAAGTCTACCAAGGTATTTGCAACCACGGCTCTAATAGAAATTGACTTCAAATTATACTTTGGTGGATGTTCAAACCCCTATAATTATTGCAGTCCAAACCTATTTTGTGAAAATCCTGCAATCATCTGAGTTCGTGACACCGCATTTCTCTCACTCTAATTTAAATATCATCCATTTTAATGGTCAAACAGCCAATAGCAATTTTACACTTCGTTCATAATCAAAAGTGGTAAATATTTATTCTATTTTTATTGGCCAAAATTGTCCTTTGACTGTTGAAGTGGATGATAGTTAAGAGCAATTTATTTCTCTGAGGCATCTTGCCAAATAGTTCTGGCACATTGTTTACGCTTCTAAATTTTGTATCCATATCTATTAGAACACTGCACCTGTCGTTTGGTCTTTTCAACAAAACCATTTTGTGGATATAATGTAAAAACTATAGTGCATCAATTTGAGGTAAGATGTCAAATAGTTCGAATGCCTTGTCTATGCTTCCACGGTTTGCATACATGTCCTCCAGAGTATTTGCAACAATAATATCTAACGAATCCTTCATTTGAGCTCACAGTTTGGCAAGAGATTGTAGAATTTGGTTTCAAGCCTAAAAATTGCATTTGCTACAAAGTTTTAAAGTCTTTTGAACAAATCCATTTTGTGTATATCCTACAGCTATGACAGTCCATGAGATTCATTTCTATGAGGCATTTAATCAAACAGTTCGAATGCCTTGTCTATGGTTCACATTTTGCAGATATATCTACCAGTGCATTTATAACTATAATAGCTAACAATTGCACCCATAAGAGGTTTCAAGGAATCCGTTGCTAGGAGCAACTGATGGCGTAAGATAATTTTCTGTAATGAAGCTTCCTCTATCATGCATTGATGGATGCCTAAAACTAGGTTGTAAACCCCCATTCGGTAGGATGCTGGTAGAAAGGTAGAGATGGCCGTGGAATTTGGCCTTACACCTCTGAATTGCATTTTCTTGAATGTTTGTAAATCCTTTTCAACATATCTATTTGCTGTATATCTTGCAATTTTGCAATCCATGAAACCACATTTCATTGAGGCGCTGCATCTAAGATCTTTCGCCATGACTGTGCTTCATGATTCATTTAGAAGTCTTCAAAGCATTTCCAACTCTAATATCTGACAAATACCTTCATTTTATTACATTTTATGGATGTCTAAAACCCTTTGCACATTGTTTATTTTGGCTTGGGCCAGGAAAATAATCTAGTGAACGCAGGTTTGCAATCTTTGAAGATTTGTGTGCAGTAGGTAGAATGTGTAGACGTTCAAACCTTCATCTACAGCTTCCATTTATATCCTTGTGCAAAGATGCAATGATCTCCAAATCTACAGGTACCCTTCGTAACATTTTCACAGTTTTTACTTTGTAATTGTTTGAAATAAATCCAACTAGCTTTGGCGGATGTCCATACCCTACTGCAGATCTTCCCATTTTGGCACGAGATAGAAGGATACTGGAAACTGTTGAGAAGTCTAGTTTTAATGCCAGAGCAGCCTATAATTATTCCAATCCATGAAATCACATTTCTTCAAGGCATCTTGTCAAAAACCTTAAGTGCGATATCTATTCTACCACTCTTGGCACACCCAATGATCATTACATTCGAGGAAACTACATTGTTTACAGGCATTTTATAAAATTCTGCCATTCTGAGCAAAAGCTATCACCATAACAGTCCAAACGACCAATGTGCTTTGTGTAGCATGCATGCTTACCAAATATTTCAACTATAACAACTGATAAAGACCACTTTCAATCAAGCTTCGATGAATATCAAATCTTGTTCCAAAGCTTTCATTTTGGCACTGGTGGATGTTGGTGAAGGCGGTAAGGAGATTGTCGGTAAAGGTTGTGGAAAACATTTTACTCCCATATTTCATTCGCTTGAACTTAGGTAGTTAAAATAACTACTTCTTGATCCATTCATCGGCCTCTTTACATCCTTTCACAACCTTCGTCGGTAATTTACACAAGTTTCACAAGCTTTTAACTTCAGTTAATAGAAACTGGTGGCCAAAGAAGTTAGTTTTACAACTGTCCACTTAATTATTAGAGATTTTAATGGACGTGAAGGAGCGCCTTTGTTTTGGTTCGACGAAAGTGCAAGTGTGAAACTTGAAAATCATGCCTTTTGTTTTGGTTTGTAAAAAGTAAAAGTGCACGCGAAGTTGACGGAAAGTGAAAGTTGCCGCGAGGTTGGACAAAAGTGCAAGTTGACGCGAACTTTCACTTTTTCCTAAGTAGGCCAAAAATAACTTCTTTTTGAAGGCAAACTCTCCACTTAGCCAAATTCATAGGTGATACCTTTGCAACTTGCGAACTGTGCAGGCGCGAGAAATGGCGAAAAGTGCATAATTTTTGGCTGGAGCATCGGATCTTTATGAAATTTTGATTAATTGTCCATGAAGATGATACAAGGTCATAGACAAAAGGATTTCTCTTGAACTTCAATAGAATTGCCTCTTTAATTGTTTCCGCAATCCGTGTGCAGAAAAAATAAACTTTTAAAATCTCGCAAACTGTGAAGCCTATGGCTCTAAAACTTTGCCACATTTGGCGAAATGGACATAACAACATCCCTATAAGGGGATTTCCTCTCAGCTGCTTTAAATTTTTAAATTTAATTGTTTTCTAATTTTGCCACGTAACAGAACTGCTTCCTGGACTACAATTGAAAAAGGTGAATATTTTTCCTTCAAACTAGAAAGAAACTTGACACTTCAGGAGAATCAAAAAGGAATTATTGACTAAGGATGACTCAACATAGTAACTTTGACGCAAAAGTTTAAAATTTGGCAGGTTGAGAACGAGGCCAATAGGTCTTGGACAAACAATTTTCAACCTGCAAAACACAGTCAACAACCTGCACATATCCCAAAGTCAGTACAGAAAAAGGTGCCAAAATAGATAGATAAAAGCGCTACAGAACCTTAAAATGGTGCCACAGAAACTAAAAATGGCGCCATAGACTACTAACTAAATGACCTTTGACAGTTACAGGAAAAGTGCTATAGAACCTGGAAATAGCGCTACAGAAACCTAGAATGGCACTAAAATCACATAAAGCGCTAGAGAAAACTGAAATGGCGCTAATATACAAAAAGGTGCCACAGAATGTTAAAATAGCGCCACTGTATTATACCTGTGCTTTACTTGGTTTGCTGCGACGAATATCGTCGACCTGGGCTCAGATAGCGCCAAAACGATGCAGTGTTGGTCAAAGCTTCAAAAAGATGAATTTTAGTTGCAAAATATTTGTTTAAACAAGGTTAGTGGTTGTTTCTTAGCCCAAAAACACCCAAAATGCCATAAATAGTGCTTCAAACAATGTTCTAAACAAACCAACTAAGCAAGGGTGAGAGATCAATGTGTTGAATAGATTTTAAAGGAATTTTGCCATAGTATCCCCCTGCCCTTGCGTATTTTCTGCAAAAACTGAGAGCTAAAATGCTAAAAAACACAAAAATTCAAGTCTATGGTGAGTGGGTCTGTCGTGCAAGAATGGCGCCCAAACAGTCAGAAATATCACCACTATCCATGGAAATGGCGCCACTGTGTGAAGGAATGGTGCCAAACAGAAAGTGTTTAGCGCCAGGACCTGCAAAAAGCACGTTTTTCTTAAAAAAAATCACAAACAATGTTAGATTTGGACCTTGTGGGTCCCATCGAGTGTGCCAAATGAGGATATGGAAAACAAAATGAAAGCAAACACAAGAAAATGCAATGAAAACAAATGTTATAGCTTCCAATGTGATCCACAAACCCTAGATAGGGTGGAGAGTGTTGTACCCAAACACTCTAGCTTTACCCCAAGATGATAATGGACAATGTGAAATGCTCTCAAAACCTATGCAACTCACTAATAAAACTAGCTCAAGAGGATTGGAGGAGAGATTTTGGCATGATAACTTTGCTCAAATTATGGATGATAAAATGGCTTGAGAGATGGTGTATTTATAGGCTTTTTGGGAGAGGATTTGATCCAAGGGTGGAGATTGAATTGGGAGATCAATGGTTGAGGATGCAAGTGAGGTGGAGAGCTTAGATTTCATCTCTAAAAATGGAGGGTTGTGAATAAAGATGAATTTTAAATTCATCTTGGGAAAAGGGTGAATTAAATGAGGTCGGGTGAGATGGATTAGATGTGAATTAAAAATTCACATGAGGAAGAGAAAATGAATTAAAAATTTATTTGGGGAAGAGAAAAATGAATTTGGGGAAGAGTGGAAATAAATGAGTCATGACATGTGTAAGGGATGTAAGAGGTTATTAATGAGATGTTTGACATATGTGTATAAAAAATTGATTTATGTGGCATAAATATCAATTTTTTATTTGGGAGATGTGGGGAAGGGTGTTAAGCTAGGTTTGACCATTTTAATCAGGGTAATTAGCCTAATTAATATGGCTGGAAAAAAATTAGGGAATGGGTTAATGAGGGTTTAAGATTAATTAAATAATGTTTTATTTAATTAATCCTAGGTTTAGGGTCATGTAGGTTGGGCTAGGTAATTAAACAATTGATATTTAATTAACTAGGGTAGGGATAGGTTGATTAGTAGGTTGAATTAATTAAATAAACATGATTTATTTAATTAATTAGGTTTAAGGGAAAGAAGAAATTAATCAAATAAATATTTGCACATTGGATAAGTTAGACTATTGAATTAATTAAATTAATTCAATTTTAAAGGATGAAACGATGGAAAACCAAGTATTGAAAGAGATAATCAATTAAATAAAAATTTAATTAATTGATTAGAAGGGAAATTGATGTGTTTGGTTATGTCGGAGGTCGGTTAAGTGGTGAAGACATTTTTTGGTGTCTACAAGATGATATACTCTTTAGGGCTGAAGTAGGTATATCATTATGTGCAACCAAGTCTAAAGGGCTGCCTCCATTGAAGGTTACAAAAGGAAAATTTCTTACCATACTAGGAATATTCAGGTTTATCCTAGGTATGTGCAAGCCTCTTCTTGAGTACTGAAACCTAACAGGAGGAGGTGTAGATTGAGCTCTTGGGTGAGGAGGAACATGACTGTTATTCCTTCTCACAGGAGACCTAGATAACCTAGTTCTTCTCCTTGAAGAAGCAATAAACAATTCAACAAACTGATAATTATCTCCTCTTGAAGCTTGTGTTTGCATAGACATATAAGTTGGACTGGTCTCAAACATGAGTCTATAGAGTCGCCATGTGCATGAAAATGTTTGCCAAACTGTAAAATATTGAGAACAACACCAAATTCTTAGCCTAATTCTTAATTCAGATTAAATGATGTCCCATCGAGCGTGCCAGAAATTGTTGTCACTTGGATTTGCACCCTAAGTTGAAGCGTTGTGCTGCAACAATCCAGTGAAACATTAGAGTGATTTCCAGGTGTAGGACCCTGCAAGGAAATCAAACCTCTAGAGAAAGGCTGGTTCCTTTTTTGAATATAAGATTCAGAGTGTGCTAAGACTAAACCTAATCTAATCGTTGTTGTGTAAAGGGGAAGAAGGATAAACTAAAATTTAAAGGTGATTCACCAGGTTTGAATATAGAACACCCACAAAGCTAAAATACACAGAATAATGGAATACATGTGATAACTCACACAAATCATGCAAATCCTAATAGAGGTAAGGGTAAGAAAAAGATTGCAAGGAATTATGCATTCACAAACAATAACCAGTCCTAAACATACACATTATTAAGGAGCAACAAGAAAAGGTGAAAAACATAGTGTGTATTTTGATTAAAAAGGCATGATTACAGCAGATGAGGGTTCTGTTTGAATACAAAAATATGTCTTTGTATCCGACCCTCATTACATTGATTTTTCATCTATTTATACCATTCTATTCACTGACCTAAGTCACCTACTGCAATAAATTCACCCCATGGGCCTCTCAGAAGATATTTTTGCCAAAAGGAATGTCAGTCTGCAAAACATAAATGCAGAAAATATCTTGATCTTGAAGTAGCTGGGAGATATGTGTTGCCTTAATGGAAGCAGTTGATTCATCATCTGCAACAATAAATGTGAAATATATGGAGATGAAGTAGCTGGGCAAATCTGATTTGCATTAATGGCAGAAGAATATATTCAAATTTATATTCCTGCCAAAATCCCTGTGCAAAGCTTTTACAACACTTTAAAATACTTAATTTCAAATATTCTAAAGTTGACATTATACTACAAGCTTTATTTTCACTGATTTTCTCTTTACTTAAAATTCTGGCCTTTATTTTTCCTTATTGGAAAAATTTCTCTTTGACAAAACATTTCTACTTGGTTTTCCTCTTCATTTTTACTTGTTGCCCTTCAATCGACAAATTTTTAGTTTTTTGAACTATCTCTTGCTTTGTCTTTTTCATCTTCCTCTATCGGCTATTGACCTCATCGGTGGACTTAAGGAAATTTCCAACTTTGCTATGAGTTCGAGCTTTTTGAAAATTGCCGATAAAGCCTTTATTTTCTTCCCTTTGCCTTAGTCATTTTTCAAGCTTTTGAAGAGCACCTTCCCTCCTGGCCCTTTAGTTGGCGATTTGCCTGGTCGGCGAACTTTTGAAAATGCGAACTGTTGGATGAGTTCGCAAAATTTGAAAATTGTTGATAAAGGGGAACTTGTGTCTTTTACATGTTTCTTTTTTTTGCTTCCTTCCCTTACTCGGCGAACCAGCAGGTTCGCAAACCCAAACTTTTGCCAACTAAGATTTTTTCAAGGGATTTTCCTTAGGGAATTTTCTGGAGTTTTACAAGGAAAACACACTGAAAACTAAAAAATACTAGAAACTTAACCAAATCAACAAGATTTTCAATATTTCAAGCTAGGCTATTTGACTCTGGGAAGGGGAAAATAGGTCAACAGGTACTTCATAACAAATTCTATTTTTCTATAATAAACATTGAATACACTCATTATACTAATTTAGAAATATATGTTTCCTTATAACTATAAGATTGCCAAATGTATTTGCATGAAATGAAGAATTAAAGTTCATCATTCTAGATTATTTCCAAAAACTATTTTTCCTACCTTACACATACATGTATGCTCATGATAATATTCCAATATTTTAAAATTAACTAAAAAAAATGTTAGCCATGTGACTCATGAGTCTTTGGACATTATGAATTGAATCACCTATTATAAAATTTTGACATGAAACAAGTACAAAAGTTCAAGATTCTAAATGTAGTTGTGATTAAGGATTGTAAACAAACATTAGATGTGGCATATGGAATTTAGTCTTCACTAGCATTTGCTATGTATGCACCTAATGCAAAATTATTCAATTCTTGCCTTATCAAATGGAATTTAACCTTTACTTGACATTTGTTAGGTTTGCCCCATGTGAATAAGGTAGTCAAATTGACCATATTATGAATATAATTGTAACATTCTTTTTAATCCTATGGATGTCTCTTGTTATGTTTCTTTGAATTTCTTATAGCCCTAATCCTTTTGAGTTTGTGTTTTAAACATATTGTCACTCCAAACACTTCTGAAATTCCATATTTAGCTCTCTCCCAACCACCTTCAAACCCTCGTCTCATTAGTATCAATTTTAAATCCCATCATGCAAAATTTTGTCCTACCATAAATGTGTGATTACAATGCAATATAAATTGTGATTTTATTTTTACATATACAAATGTTATTCTATTCTCTCTAACATCAATATATAACCCTCATTATGTGAGTTTTTCAAGTGCTATGCATATCTACTAATTACAACATAAATGCAACTGTGATTTTTTTACTTCTTCATATATAAATTATAATAGTTTATTTTAATTAAAACCAAACAAATTAAATTAAAAAATAATTGTGAATTCACAAATCTATTAGCTATCTCACCAAGCAAAGGGATGTGAAGCAACATTAGAAATATCTAACCATAAATGAGACAAAATCCACATGCACTTATATAAAATTACCTACCAAATCTAGAATGTGTAATTTAATTTGGCACGGACAAAAGATAATACAATTAATCCAAACAAAATAACTATACAAAATGGCAAGGGTAATTGTGAGCCCTTCTCTCCCATTTCCTGTTGGTCAATCATTTTTCCATTTACTTTAAGTGTTCCTCACCTTTTGTTGTTTTTCCATTCTCCACATCCTCCTGCAGCTTTTCATTTCATACATATGCAGATTTCAAGAAAACAATTCAATAAAACATCCATATTATCATAAAAATGGTCTTTGACAGATACCCCAACAGTGTATGTGCAGTGATCTGCATTGCACTCTATGTATCTAATTTTACAAAGCCAACAGCATGGTCAAGATTGCAAAATGATAGAAATGGTTCACATCTCTCACAACAATTTCTCTTATGACACATGGAGATAAATTTCATTGCCGTCTGGCAATCAGCACATACTCGAATCATTAATCATTAATTGTCTTGAGAGAAATGATTATTTTTTCTCCTCTTCCACATTGTTAAGTAAATGTCTTGAATCTGAAAAATACCCTGCTGCCTACATCTCCCAAGACAATTTCTCCAACTTTGCATAGATCTCCTGTGTCTGGGGATGTGATTTGTCTCCTACACAAAAAGCATGTACCATTTTATGGCCTTCAATCCAACTACATCCGGGAATCTTTTTAATTCCTCTATCTTTCATCAATCTCCTTACCGTTTGAGCCTCACCCCACTTGCCCATTTCTGCGTAGATGTTTGAGAGAAGTACATAAGTTGCGGCATTTTTAGGATCCAAATCAAAAAGCAGTGTCGCTGTAAATACTCCCAAACCCATATTCATATGCAATCTACAAGCACTAAGAAAACACATCCACAAAATCACCACAGGTTTAACTGGCATCTTAATGATAAAGTTTAGGGTGTCCTCAAGGTAGCCAGCACGGGCAAGAAGGTCAACCATGCACACATAATGATCAACTGTAGGTGTAATGCAATAAGGGTTACTCATGTGATTGAAGTATGTACAGCCCTCATTCACTAAACCTGCATGGCTGCATGCACATAGAACACAACCAAAGCTTACAATGTTAGGATATGTTCCAGAGAGTTTCATCAATTCAAAGATTTTGAGAGCATCCTCGCAAAAACCATTTTGTGCATATCCTGCAATCATAGCATTCCATGAGATGATATCTCTTTGAGGCATATTGTCAAACATTTCACGTGCCTTGTCTATGCTTCCACATTTTGCATACATGTCTACAAGAGCATTTCCAACTATAATATCTGACAAAAATCCTCCTTCCATTATGCTTTGATGGATGTCCATACCCTGTTCCAAAGCTCCCATTTTGGCACAGGCGGGGAGGATGCTGGCAAAGGTTGTGGAATTTGGCCTTACACCTGCCAAATGCATTTGCTTGAAAGTTTCTAAAGCTCTTTCAACAAATCCATTTTGTGCATATCCTGAAATCATTGCAGTCCATGAGACCACATTTCTTTGAGGCATTCTGTCAAACAGTTCACGTGCCTTGTCTATGCTTCCGCATTTTGCATACATGTCTATCAGAGCATTTCCAACTATAATATCTGACAAAAATCCCCCTTCCATTATGCTTTGATGGATGTCCATGCCCTGTTCCAAAGTTCCCATTTTGGCACAGGATGGGAGGATGCCGGCAAAGGTTGTGGAATTTGGCCTAACGCCTGCCAATTGCATTTGCTTGAAAGTTTCTAAAGCCTTGTCAACAAATCCATTTTGTGCATATCCTGCAATCATGGCATTCCATGAGACCACATTTTTCTGAGGCATTCTATCAAACAATTTATGTGCCTTGTCTATGCTTCCACATTTTGCATACATGTCTACCAGGGCAGTTGCAACTACAGCATCTGACAAAATTCCTCTATCCTTTATGCTTTGGTGGATGTCCATACCATGTTCCAAAGCTCCCATTTTAGCACAGGCATGGAGGATGCTGGCAAAGGTTGTGGAGTCTGGCTTTACACCTGCCAATTGCATTTGCTTGAAAGTTTCTAAAGCCTTCTCAACAAATCCATTTTGTGCATATCCTGCAATCATTGCAGTCCATGAGATGACATTTCTTTGAGGCATTCCATCAAACAGCTCACATGCCTTGTCCATGCTTCCACATTTTGCATACATGTCTATCAGAGCATTTCCAACTATAATATCTGACAAAATCCCCCCTTCCATTATGCTTTGATGGATGTCCATACCCTGTTCCAAAGCTCCCATTTTGGCACAGGCAGGGAGGATGCTGGCAAAGGTTGTGGAATTTGGCTTTACACCTGCCAATTGCATTTGCTTGAATGTTTCTAAAGCCTTTTCAATAAATCCATTTTGTGCATATCCTGCAATCATTGCGGTCCATGAGACCACATCTCTTTGAGGCATCATGTCAAACAATTCACGTGCCTTATCTATGCTTCCACATTTTGCATACATGTCTACCAGGGCAGTTGCAACTACAGCATCTGACAAAATTTCTCCATCCTTTATGCTTTGATGGATGTCCATACCCTGTTTCAAATCTCCTATTTTGGCACAGGCAGGGAGGATACTGGCAAAGGTTGTGGAATTTGGCTTTACACCTGCCAATTGCATTTGCTCGAAAGTTTCTAACGCCTTTTCAACAAATCCATTTTGTGCATATCCTGCAATCATGGCATTCCATGAGACCACATTTCTTTCAGGCATTCTGTCAAACAATTCGCGTGCCTTATCCATACCTCCACATTTTGCATACATGTCTACCAGGGCAGTTGCAACTACAACATCTGACAAAATATCTCTATCGTTTATGCTTTGATGGATGTCCATACCCTGTTTCAAAGCTCCCATTTTGGCACAGGCAGAGAGGATGCTCGCAAAGGTTGTGGAATCTGGCTTTACACCTGCCAATTGCATTTGCTCGAAAATTTCTAAACCCTTTTCAACAAATCCATTTTGCGCATATCCTGCAATGATTGCATTCCACGAGAACACATTTCGTTGAGGCATTCTGTCAAACAATTCACGTGCCTTGTCTATGCTTCCACATTTTGAATACATGTCTATCAGAGTATTTCCAACTATGATATCTGGCAAAAAACCCCCTTCCATTATGCTTTGATGGATGTCCATACCCTGTTCCAAAACTCCTATTTTGGCACAGGCTGGGAGTACGCTGGCAAATGTGAACTGATCGAGTTGGAGACCTGTTCGTTGCATTTGGTGAAACAGTGAGACTGCCTCGTGAGGATACCCATGTCTTCTGTACGCAGCAATAATCGTATTCCATGAAACGCTGTCTCGTTCTTTCATGTGATCAAAGACTTTTCGAGCATCCTGCAAATTTCCGCACTTGAAATACATGTGAATAAGCTTATTATGAAAAGTTGTGCTTGTACCTAATGCAAATCGTTTGTGAGGGACGAAAGAGTGGACTTTTTTCCCTTGTGAAAGCGCGTTCTTTGAGAATCCAGGTCTGCAATAATTGAACATATGTAGGATAGCCTTCATGGGGGATTTGTGTAGTAAGCAGAGTGTGCAGCGCCTCCATTAACATACTGCTGTGAGATTGTAATTGAGAGCATGTAAAATGTGCAGTGTTTATTCAATCTACGTTTACCACAATGACACTGCCAATGGAAAGCAACCAATCTTGCACATTCTATTCCAAACGCTCTTCATGTTGAAATCCTGCACATTCTATAGGCAGGCTGGATTTTCCTTCCCTGCCTGAAAATTTCATGACGAACGACCTTTCAATTAGATGTTTTAAGAAAATTGATGTTTTAAGAAAAATATAGATTGTAAAATAAAATTTTACAATTTATCAAGTGTTGAATTTTAAATAAAATATTGTCAGTAATTCACTAGATATAAATATAAAAATAAATAAAAAATTAATTACATTATTTATAAATTATAATGTAATTTTTCTTTGTAATTATAAATTTGTAATGTTTTAAAATAATTTTTTTTTTAATTTTTTAAATTTAAAATAGATAAATAAATAAAAATGAAGATGAGAAGTAGAATTGTGAAAAATAAAAAATAATGGTTGGATTTAAAGGTTACATAATAAATAGACTAAAAACAAAGAAAAAATCATTCATGATTCAATAATAATTGTATATTTTATCTTTAAAAATATATTCTAAATTAATATATATTTCTATAAGAAATATTTTAAATAGAATAGTTATATTCTTTTATAATTTAATATATATTATAAATTAAAATAATATATTGTATTTTCTTATTTTTCTATAACATATATTTACAATTTACTAATATTATAAAGTCTCATATATTTAATTATATAAAATATAATAAATCACAAATTTTAAAATTGTAAAGTACAATTTAAAATTGAAAAGTTGGTCCACAAACCATCAAATTCTAGGTTTGGTTATAGGTACCTATGCACAAGTTTGTCATATTCACTCTAATGGAGAGAACAAACACATGAGATAAATTTTCTCTACGTGCATGTTTGTGAGTGCTACATACCTTGAGATACATGATTCATATAGGATTCACATGCACCTCAAAGTGAGGACAAAATGTAATGGTGAAAAATACATCCCTCTTCCTTTTTTCTATTTAGTTTTGTGTATATTTTGAGATGTCTTATTTGCACATGATGACTATTGGCATACTTTTATACAAAGTTGCCCCCTTTAAATTAGCTTTATCTACATGCCATTCCATGCTTATTGCTTTATTTTAGTCATATACTTGCACATTTCCACACATTCAACTTATTTGCCTTAGTTGCCTTGATTAGCCATGCACACATTCCCAAAATTTGTTGTGGCATGAGCTTTATTGTCTTTCTTGTCCTAGGTTACATTCACACATGCAAGGTTGCCCTCATAAGCATGAATTTGACCCACCTAAATTCAAAATTCAAAATCCAACCGAGTGGCCCCCTTTTACACCTTGGTCCCATGCTGACTTTGTATATGTTTTCATGAATTATTGTCATGTTTTCTATAAATGGACACATTCATTTGCATTTATTAGGACATCATCAAAGGACATTAAAAATCATTCAAAAAATATCATTGAATATGCATGATCTCCCATTTGAAAGCAATCATTCTAATGCATGTAGAAAGGGAATCAAATATCATTGAATATCAATCATTCATACATCATAAAAAATCATTGCAAATCATTCTGGCAAGCATTTGCATATTCGAATATTGTTATTTATCAAAGTATTTATTAATATTATCAATTTGGTAGTCAACATTTTGAGAAACACAAAGGTTAGAATTCATACATTTATAGAGGTCAAATTTGTTGAGATTGGATGAACTCTCAAATGTAAATTAGACCAAAATAACAAAATTGATTTAGAGTAGAGAAAACATAAAAAATCTAATTATTATCTATACATGCATTTGTCAAGGGCATATTTTGATCTTGAGGTGCATTGATTATTAGAGTAGATCATCATTTATCATTCATTGTTTAGATATTGAGCTAAGTGGACATCCTATCCTCTTATTTATTTCCATTATAGCAATTGTACATGTGTCAATAATATGTCTGATCTAATACTCACTTAAATTCATAGGGATTATTCTATTTTCCCACACTTCTTATTTCATTCATAAAACACATAAATGATTTTCTAATTTTTGCTCTCAAAAAAGATTTTGCACATTCTCAAATGGATTCAACCTCATACCTATTCAAAATGTCCTCTTCTTGAAGCTCCTTCCATTCTATTGGAGCCCAAACAGCATACAAAGTTCTCCTCTCCAAATGTTACAGCTTGACTTAGAAAGAAAATGCAGATTTTTCAAATGCCCCCTTTCACTTCTACAACAAAATGTCTATCTTTATCCACTTTCTATGCCCACTAAGAGGGAGTTTTAATTTCCATAATGCCCTCTTAGTAACTCATCTTCTATCACCAAGGCCACAAACACTCTCATGCTAATAATAGAATAGTAATAAATTTGTGCAATAGTGTAAGATCCTTATTAAATGATTTAGGGATGCATATAAATAAAAATATTCTTAATCCAAATAAATTAGCTCCAAATTATCAAATTAAATAACAAAAGAATCTACTTCATATGACTTTAAAATTTATACCAATTGTCACATAATGCAACTATATGAAGATAACAAAGGCTCCATACCTTGACTTGCGACAAGACTTAAATACACTTCTATATGCCTACAATGTATCATCTAATAGTCAAATCATAATATTGTGCAATACATAATGAAATATTTAAATATTAAATTTGCACACTTCATCTAGTTATTTAATCATTAAAATATGTCCAAAATAAATGATCAAAATGGGGTGTGGCCTCCTTCCCCATTAAAAAAGGCATTGTCTTGATGGCTTAATTAAACATGGTAATTATTATGCAAAAAGATGAGGAAAAACTTTATGAAACTCCTCATAGTCCTCGATCCCATGTGGAATTATCCTTTAAATATTAGCCCCACTAGACCTTGCACTAAGCTACTTCTCTATTACACAAGCAAAGCCTACAAATCTTGAGCACTCTAAGAGGCACTATCATTACCACTCCTAGGTCTAAAACCTATAAATAGTTCCATTTTCAAATAGGACACATGAAAGGAATTCTGCAATCAAGCAAGAGTAGATGACAATGGTAATTTGTATGCAATTAGGTTAATGACTTCTAACACTTCAAAAGGGCCTACATAATTGGGTTCTAACTTAGATAAATTTTCCAAACTTAATTGAGCTTTTGTGTGGTTTAACTCTAAGAAAAACCTTGTCTCCCATGAAAAACCATCTTGCAATTTGCTTTAAGTTGGCATAACTCTTCCACCTATCAATGGCTTCATATAACTTTTCCTAATCAACTTGACTTGCTCTTCCATCTCTACTCACATTTCTAGCCCAATACACACCCTATCTTCTAGATATCACAATTGATGGGTGTTCTACATTTTTTTCCATATAGTGCTTCAAAATGGAGCCATTTTCAAACAAGAGTGATAATAATTATTATATGAAAACTTGACTAATGGTAGATATTCCTCCCATTTGTATTGTTAGGCCATATAATACATTCGTAGTAAATCTTCCAACGCTTGATTTAGCCTTTCAGTTTGACAATCAATCTCTAGGTGATAAGTTAAACTAAGGTTCAATTGAGTTCCTAGTGTTGAAAATAAGGTTTGCCAAAAATTCAAATTCATCCATGCATCTCTATCTGAGATAATATTTTTCAAAACTCCATGGAGTCTGAAGATCTCCTAAATAAATCTTCTTGCAAGGACCAATGCATTATCTATCAAGTTTCTTTGTATAAAGTGAGCAACTTTTGTGAGCTTGTCTACTATTACCAAGATCATCTCATGGCAATTCCTAGACATTATAAGATCTTGGACACAGTCCATTCTAATTACTTACCATTTCCATTCTAGAACATCATGAGGATAGATTTTAATCCTATACGATGCATGTGTTCAACCTTAACCCATTGACACTTTAAACATCTAGACATAAAATTGGTTGCATCCTTCTTGATTCCTTTCCAAAAATATAATGACTTTAGATTTTCCATCAACTTGGTTACTCTTGGGTATCTTTAATAAGGTGTACAATGAGCTTCTTTTAGTACAAATATCCTCAAACCTTCATGGTCTAGAACATATATTGTATTCTAGTACCTTTATAGACCACTAGGCTCCAACTGATACTCATCATATCAATAATCCTATGAATTGTCTGAGAGGGATTTCTTAACTTGCTCATAGAATTCATCTCCTGAAGAGTTTTTCAAAACCTATTCCTAGAAAGTTGTTTGAATAGTAGCTATTGCAACAATGCGCCATCTTCGGTTAAGAGCATCAACCACTCAAGTTTCCTTGCCTTTAATATTTAACTAATGCCAAAATCATAGTTTGATAAGAACTCTAACCATTGCCTTTAGCATGCATTCAGGTTAGGCTAAGTAAAAATACACTTAAGATTCAAATTATCCATTTTTATTTCAAATGACTTTCCCAACAAGTAATGCCTCTAAACTTGCAATGTGTGTACAATCATTACAAGCTCTAGATCATGTGGGACATAGTTTAATTCATTTGGATGGAGTTTTTAGACTCATAGGCCACAAGTTGACCATCCTACATAAGCACATCACCCAAGCCTTCTCCTAATGCACCGTGATAACCACAAAATGACCCTCAAGGTCTATAACCTTGAGAATTGGAGCTAAAGTTAATCTCTCCTTTAGGATTTGCAAAGCTTCTTCACACTTATCTGACCACACAAATGGTTGGCCCTTCCTCTGTAGTGATGTGATGGGGTCATTTATTCTCAAAAAGTGTATCATAAAGTTCCTATAATAGCTTGCCAATCTCATGAAACTTTGCACTTCATGAATATTTTTCTATGCAAGCCATCCCAAAATTGCTTTTATCTTTGCTGGATCAATATAAATTCCTTCTACAGAGGTAACATGACCTAAATATTAAACTTCCTTCTCAAAGAATGCACACTTGGATAGTTTTTCATACATTTTATGCTTTCTCAACCACTGCATCACTAACCTTAGATGATACAAATGTTATTCCTCATTTCACTAATATATCAAAATATCATCTAAAAATACAAGCACAAATTTATCTAGGAAATATCTAAAACTACTATTCATCAGACTCATGAATGTTGATAGTGCATTTGTTAACCCCAAAAGGTAACACTGTGAAGTTATAATGTCCATATCTCAGTCTAAAAGTTGTTTTATGAATACTTCTTCCTCTTTTATTCCTAGTTGATGATATCCTACTCTAAGATCGATGATGGAGAAATTAGTTGCATTGTGCATTTGATCAAAGAGATCATCAATGTGAGGTGAAAGATATTTGTTTTTAACCATTGCCTTATTGAGCAGTCTATAATCTTTTCAAAAACACAAATTCCCATCCTTCATCTTGACAAAAAGTACCAATGCACTCCATGGAGACACACTTGGTTAGATCAACCCCTTAGAAAGCAATTCCCGCAATCGAGCTTTTAACTCCATAAGCTGTGTTGTAGTCATTCTATATGGATTTTTAGACCAAAGATCCGATCTTGAAATCATATCTATTGAGAAATCAAATTCCCTTTGAGGTGGTAGTCTAGGTAATCCTTTCAAGAAGACATCCTAAAAGTCTTAAAGAAAAGGATAGTCTTGCCACATGGGTTCCTTGAAATCTTCTAACTGATCACTCTAATGACACACATTTCACACCCTTCCTTCTAGCTCTTTTTAGTTGCATAGTTGAAATCTACCTTAGTTTAAATTCCCACTTAACCCCTTGGATTAGAACTTGGTTCCCCAAGTCATCTAGGCAATTAATAGTTTTTCAAAGCAATCTACTTTTTCCCTATGGTGCCAAAGCCAATTCATCCTTGGGATGACATCATAAGAACCTAAGGGTGCTACATATAGGTTCACCTCAGTGGAAAAGGTAGGGATTTTTAACTTAGCTTCAAATAGACATTTCTCTACCTTTGCATTTACTTGATTTGCATATTGCACAAACCATGAATTAGCCATAAAACCTACTCTTCTAAAAATCTTACTAAGCACTCTTGGTGCCACAAAACACTTAGTATCTCTAGTATCAATTAATATAGAAATAGGAGAACCAAAAAGTGTACTTAAGGTTTCAATTAAAAAATCTAGAAATCATCTTGGCGGTTATCAACTACTACATGGATTATCTATTGAAAAGTTGTTTGTTGAGAGGGTAGAAGAGGATTCTGAAAATTATTTCCTTGATTTCTGTTAAAACAATTATTTGCATAATATTTGCCTCCACAAGAAAAACACCCTCCTAGCAGTCCTCTCTTGTCAGATATCCTTTCCTCTCTATTTCCATTTCTTCCCTTAGAATCATTGTCATTTCTCTTAAATCTAGAATAGTTGTTATTCTTTGCACCATTTCCATTGGACTTTTGTTCATAATTCTAGTTTTGATCCTACATCTTCTTTATGAATGATATAGACTTTGATTTTCCAAACATTTTGCAATACTTGTCCCTTGAAGTGGTGATAGACTTAATATTCTACTCTTTTTTCAAATACTTGATCTATGGATGAGGATGCATGTACATCCACCTCTCCTCCAATTTAGGGATTTAGTCCCATGATGAATTTTTTGTATGTGGATCCATTAATCCTACTAATACTAAGGGACATACTTGAGAAGTCTGGTGAAGTTCTCCTAGTATTCAGTTGACATCACATCCCTTTGTCTTAGGTTTTAAAAATTAGTTATTTTTTTGTCAAAGTAGAGTTGGGGCAACCACCTTTTTCTAAATAGGATCACAAAATGATCCCATGTAAAGTTAATGGAATCAATTCTTGTTTCTAATTTCTTATTAGCCCACTAGGTAGAGGCTTCTCTTAAGAGTTGATATGCTCCCCAAATTGCTTTATTTATCTTAGAATAATTTTGGATCTAAAAAATATTTCTCCATTTCACTAATCTATGCTTTTACTCCATCTTCGTAATCATGCCATCAAACTTAAGTGGGATTACATTATATCTCAAGCTAGTTCATTTGGTAGATAGTTCTTTACATCTGCCTATCTTTCAAATTCCTCTTGGTCAAGTAGTAGTTCATCCCACCTTTCATTTACACTATGGTCTTGCTCTTGACCTATTTCTTCTTCTTGTTCTCTAGGCCCTCTAACCCAATACTTCAAATCAACTATCCTTTCCCTAGTTTCATTTAGGGCGGTAAGAATTTGATCAAGTTATCTATCGGATCAATTGTGGCTTAGCTTGAGTTACCAGAATCACTCCCCATATTCATCCTAGTTCATACCACTTTAACCTAGTATAGGAAAGTTATCATGCATTAGTACAAGTAACCCACTCTAGAAACATATTAAGTTTTGATGTTAAAAGGCAATGAGTCATCACACAAGTTTCAAACAAAACATAGTTTTATTAAATAAAAGATGGATGTTATATATCCTTATTTATAGTATGGACTCTTAATTGTAAATTTTCAAAATACTATTTGGGCATTTCAAACTCCTCAATATTTTTATCCTCCGAGTCTATTTTCACACTACCAAGAGGAGAGTGTACACCCAAGTACTCTGCTAATATCTACTTACTTATAGTTGGGGAAAATTGCCCACAACCAAAAGACATGTCTCACTTAGCTAAAGGTTTCTTTTGTTTTGGCTTAATTTCAACTTTGGGTTTCACTAGTTTTCCTAAGTTTAACTTTATATGTCTTATGCCTGATGCTAAGGTTTTTTATTTAGCTAGTTGGATCTCTACCCAACAATGTGGTTGGGTGGACTTCCTTTTTTATTTGTTCTGGCCCCTACTCTTCTTCTTCCTTTTGAGTTACATTTCCTTGACCCAAATCCTTCCATCTCTAGATTCATAGAAAATAAAAGTATTATTAGTTATCCTAAGTTCACTTGCATTCAAACATAGCAAGCTCATAGGCCCTAGTATTTAAACCTAGGATCTAATACTGCTTGTAACAAGCCACCAAAAACAATATTATTTTTAATAAATAATTTGCAAGAAAATTATCCACAAATGCTATGATTTTTAATTTTTCAAGTAAAGAATAAAGTTTCATAATTCAAAGATAATGATGTCAATCTTACATTAGTTCATGTAGTACATCATGATTCAATTTGACAACAATAATTTAGTTCAAAACCACTTTAGAACTATGGCCATATCAATTTGCCACTAATCATCAGTTACACATATCTTTTGACTTCATAAGTGATACAATGTTCATTGTCATCTTCATCGAGTGCAAGCAATATGGTTGTTAGGCTATAAGAGGGAGAGCCTCACCCAAGCACTTTATCTCCAACCATAGACTAGACAATCCCCTACTCATCTTCCTATCAGAAGTGGCCCAACCCTTCAATGAGGGTAATAGATAAGGACATATATAGTAGAACCATCACTAAATCTATGAGCCAAGTGCAAAATATGTACATATCTATCACATGTAATTAGTCATGTAGTCCCTAGATACCCTCTAGCTAATCATAACTACCAACTACATGAAACCTATGAATATAGTGAATTGACAATGCATGTATATCTATAACATCACTTTGGACAAAGAGTAAATATAAATCACATATAGATGTAGGTCATTTTCTCACATCACTTCAATCTCTTGCTTGACTTAACTAAAAATAACCAAAAAATGGTAGAACATATAATTACATATCAACACACTAATTTTAACAAATTATCATTTAACTGCTAAACCTAGCATACCTTTGTTGGAATGCTAAAGATCACTGAGAGGGGGGTGAATTAGTGATCTGATAAAACTAATTTATTCATCACCCAATATGAATTCAATTAACATCAACATACCAAAAACATAGAGAGCAACAAAATCATGAAACTATAACAAAAATGTTTAAAGTGGAAAACCCTATCCAAGGAAAAACCATTGTCCAACCTCACCAAAACTTTATTGGGTCTCACTAACCAAACTCTCACTGAGTACAATATATCTAGGAGCACCAACTCTAAAACCAACATGAGCACCAACTCCAAGTCTTCCAGGAGCACCAACCCCTACATCAAAAAGTACCTACTCCAAATACAAAATATGAGAACATATAGAGTACTACTTTATTTACAATGATTACAAAGGTTATAGATGAGCTCTCTAACTCTTATACAAACACCTTATCTCACCAATTTGGCACAAAAGAACAACTCTTCAGGACCTCCATGTACTCAATACAAAAAGGACATTACTTTGACAATGATATCATAGGAAAATTTGACATCATAGGACAATAGAAGAACTGTTGATTACAATGACATCATGAACAGTAACACCTGAATTCAGCAACTTCTTCTTTGCAAGATATACAAACATATGTCCTAGTATCATCATAACAGCATGCTCAAAGATTGAATTAATCCAACACAACACAAACAATAAAGACAAGAGTTTATTAGTTCTTTACCAATGCTTTACTCTACTGCAATCATCACATTCTCCCATCAAATACCTCTATCACTGTCTTTCATTACTCTCTATCAAACATATAACAGTCCTCTGCATTCTTATCTCTGTCATAATGTCATTTCATTTTGCCTGCAACGTACATCATCTTACAAGAAGAAGTCTATACCATATACTACCTCTCTGTGCATTACCTTGGCAAACCATAATGTCAAGATCTTCAAATTCACTCTCACAAAGCAGTGACTTTCAGACCATACCACACTGCATCCTACACACACCACAAATAAAAACTTCACACTCCAAACCTCATCTTTGTCAACAAGGATATATCACTGTAAATTGCCTTTCATCTTATTCAATAAACTTCCCTTTACTACATACCTTCTGTATTTTCTCTTGACCACAAAAAAATACACAAAGGAACATCAAAATCCAAACCATAGAATATGTATTCAAACCCTAAAACAATCAAAGCAAAGACAGTTGAGATAATTACTTTAACAACTAAAATATCGTAGGAGACGTCCACCTGCCCATCAAAGGATCTTCAAGGAGTATAGCTGTTGATATTTAAACAAAGTTTAAATCCCATCCTCTGATTTCATGCTTCACACTCAAGTAAAATTGAATTGAGGCGCTAGATGTTTTTTTGGCACTCAACTATAAAACTTTCACTGGATGTATCGGGCTCCCTAGGTAGAAAGGGCCTGTCATATCATGAATAGAAACCCTTAACATTGTAACTTAAGTTGAGGATACCTTTTATAGCAAGTCAATAATGTTTTATAACAAAAATGTAATTTAGCATGATGCCCTTCATAGGATATAAACCCTAGGTTATTAAGTCTAGACCCTAGGTCTTTAGAATTCTTCCTTAGGGTTTTAGGACAATTTCCATAATTCAAAAAGGCTTTCAAAGGGAACTGAATGTATGAAGAACACCATGAATAAACCAGAAACCTTATTAATGAGCTCACCATATGTCATGAAATGTATCAACTCCATTTTCAGTTTGCAACTCCACCTTTAATACGTTTGCACCACTATGACTTGGACAACATTACCCATAACACTACCCCACTGTAAGATTATTAACAAGTCACATGCAACTCCACTTCTTATCATGGAACAACTCTGTCTTTGTCTTTCATCAAGTACCTTTAACAATGGGTAATAGTCAGCAATACCAATATGACAATCCTCAATACCAATGATAAACTACAAGTATCATGAGATCAACATCATCAGGGATGAACTCCATAAAAAATATCATATAGACATGAAGCATGAACACCAATCATCAATGCAAGAACACTATATGAACTCTTGAAGTATGATCATTAAGGCATGAACACTATATCACTATATACTCTTGAACATGAGCACCATACCACAAACATATACCATACAATGAAGCAACAAGCAACTCTTGATGCCTGAAGCATGAGGCATGACATGAACATTAACAAGGTGCCTTGAAGGAATGATCATATGCATCATTATGATAAGCATTCAACCTGGCATAAAAATTGCATCATTGCATCCAACACCATCTCAACATCATAGAGATGAGCATGCACCATGAGATGATCAATCATCAAACTGACATAGATGATCTATGAACCATGAACACAAACAAATTAACCAATCCTCACATCATTTAGATATCACATCCAAATCATTTTGATATCACATCTAATAGAGGACATGTCAAATCTAACTGTGATGAAGACCATACAAAAAACATGATCATATTTCACCTGATGTTATTACTACACAATTCCGTAGGTCTCCAAACACACTCTTAATCATCTTTCACCTGATATTACTATACAAAACACAACACAACTCCATCTCCTGAACATGTGGCATGAGACAAACACCAACTCAACTAGCTCCAACTTTTGATATCAATGACAAACTAGACCAACCAATAACCTTGCCCCTAAGTTGAATATATGTGTGTGTGTGTGTGTGTGTGTGTGTGTGTGTGTGTGTGCATATATAAATACCTATATATATATGTACATGTATACATACATGTATATATATGTATGTAAATATATACATACATGTATATATATCGATGTTTTAAATCACTATCTACTTCTATATTCAATTTCTAATATAATGGCCATTTCCATGCAATAATTTAAATGCATTATCCCACAGAAATATACTAGAATGCATATAAATATAATTTTTATTTGTAAACTTCTATATGATTGAGTAACATTGCAAATTTATAGAAGTAGAGAATAACATGTAATACCATGCATCTTCTATGCAATCAATCTTCTAAGGTAAGTGCAACTGAAGCATATATTTATTCTTTTCTATTTCATATTATGAATAATGGTATACTTGTGGACAGTAGTATCAAGATATTAATCCTATATATTTGTATTCAGTATGAAGCTATGATTTCATATACTACGGAAAGCATGCACAAAGTGCATCTACAATTTTGCATAATGTCTCTTCTATGGTTTGGGTATAACATTTAACTATTGACAAAATACTCCATGGAAAAGTGACTCATAGTAGAAATCTAACAATAGAGACTCATTGAGTCAAATGCTAAAGAATGGCTTGCAATTTGTATGTCAAAATGTCTTAGAGAAAAATAAGATCTCTTCCTTATGGTTGTAGAGTTATTATAAATCGATTTACAAATTGTAATAGCCACTAAAATGGCTTAAGATCTATATGACATATTGATCAAAGAATAATACAGACCCAACAAATAAAAACAATTGTACAGGTGGATTTAAAACCCTGTGTATAACTCAACTCTATGAAAGAGTGACTAGATAGAATAAGCATTTTATTATGGTTGCTATATAAATATATAGATATATTTATATCTTCATTACATATAAATATATATGTCCATACATTATCAAATATAGATATTCATAATGAAGAGCATTTGCAAACGTAAGCTATAGGTATTCCAAACCCCATATGCCCTAATCTAGAATAGTCAATAATGTAGCATAGAAATAAACTTGCATGGACAATATAATATATACTCACATTCACAGGGATTATTCTATTTTCCCACGCTTCTAATTTTATACATAAAACATAGAAATGTTGATATATTTTTATGGTTTGTACTCTCAACAAAGATTTCATACATTCTCAAATGGATTCTACCTCATACATATTTAGAATGCCTCCTTCTTGGAGCTTCTTCCATTCTATTGGAGCCCAAACAACATACAAAGTTTGTCCCTCCAAATGTTGTGCCCTGACTTAGAAAGAAAATAAAAAATTTTCAAATGCCCCCCTTTCACTTATACAACAAAATGTCTATCTTTATCCACTTCCTATGCCCCACTAAGAGGGAGTTTTAATTGACATAATGCCCTCTTAGGAACTTCTCTTCCACCACCAAAACCATGAACACTCCTAAGCTAATAATAGAATAATAATGAATTTATGTAATAGTGCAAGATCCTTATTAAATGATTGGGATAATATGAATGGATGCATATAAATAAAAATATTCTTAACTTAAAAAAATTTGTCTAAAGAATTACGGCGTTATGCAACGAAATCAGGGCACACGCAAGTAGTGAAATGGAGCGAAGCTAGGAGAACATAACACAGATGTGAAGAAGGAAAGGTTAAAGAGCTATGAAAGGCAGTCTGAAGGTGAGGAACATGTCAATGGTTTTGACCCTCCCAGATTGAACAAGCAAGTATATGCGGAGTGCAAAAATCATTCAAACCCCTTCCACGAATGTGGAGTCTTTTGTAGGGAACAAATTTTGGCTAATTTGAATTCTTCTCCTAAATTAGTGGCGAGTTCTATGCTTGAGGATAAGGTTCAAAACCCTGGTTCTGAGTTGGATCTAGATCCACCTCCTTTGGACTCAAGCACTTGTGCCCTAGGAGATACGAAGGTGGTTTTAGCGGGAGACCCTGTTGATTTCCATATCCCAGAGGAATGTGTTGATGCAGCATTTGCAGATGTTGGAAATTGGTCCCTCATAGTCTGATTTTTGAAAAAATGGCCACCTCTGGAGGGCTTAATGGAATGGATAAAAGAAACATGGAACAATATTGCCATTCCAAAATTGAATTCATGGACTTTGGTTTCTTTTGCCTTCGATTTCAGTCCGAAGAAGACTGCAAATTTGTCAAGCTGAACGACCCATGGTTCTTTGAACATTTTGGCATCTTCCTCACTTCCTGGAGCCCATTTTTTGATCCAACAGCCACAAGAATTTCATCTATTCCCATTTGGATAAGGTTGTACAATCTCCCCCTGATCATGAGAAACCCAAATCTTATAAGGCAAATGATGGATCTTTTGGGTTCCTTTGTTAAGCTAGACTCTGAAACTCCAAGTAGATTCACCCGAGTTTGTGGCATGGTAGACATCTCCAAACCTTTTGCATCATTCTGTCAAAATTCATTCCTCAAAGGGAACTTGGATTCAATTTTTAAACTATGAAGTGTTACATCTGAGGTGCTTTCGCTGCAACATGGTAGGACACAAAATTGCGGGATGCACTAAAAAGAGATCGGCTGGCTTGAAGTTCTTTAATCTCAAAAAATGAACAAAAAAGGCGGGTTCTCTTGATGCTGATTTTATCTGGCGCAACCATGGGAAGTTCATGGAACCTCAAGGGGAGACTAGCTCAGCATCGGAGACATCGGCATAAGTTTCAAATCTTGTAGACCCCTCTCTTACCCCAAGCATCCACAGAAATGATCTTTGTATCTTTAATCAACCCTTGGATAGTGTGGAAGATTGGTCTGAGGATGAGGATACATTCCTATTTTTGGATGATTTGGATGAAGATTTCCATGATTTTTTATACCATGAAGATATGATGGTTCCGTTCAAGGTGCGCACTATTGCTCAATCGGCAAGCCGCATTTCAAAACCAAACATTGGTAAAACATGCCAGAAGAAAAAAGGAAGGAAATCTGAAGCAGAAAAGCTCCGGTCAGAGGGAAAAGTTGTTGTTGAGGAGGGCACCCAGTGAACCATGGATGCTCTCCTCACTAGGAGCAAAAAGAAAAGTTTAGCCAATTAGTTTTAATGGCTGCTCCACATGCTATGGGTGATTGGATTTTTCATGTTGGGGTTGATTTGGGCTTATGGGAGATTCATTTCTGATTTTCTTAAGTTTTGTCTCTTGTGGATTTATTTAGGTCCAGTGGCTTCCTTAGTGATCTCTTGATCCTTTGAGCTCCCCTATTTTGGGTCTGAAGCTTTCCTATCTTTTATCATCTGTATTTTTATGGGTGTGGGCCCTAACCCCATTATTTACCAAAAAAAAATTCTCAACTCCAAATAAATTAGCTCCAAATTATCAAATTAAATAAAAAAAGAATCTACTTCATACAACTTTAAATTTTATACTAATTGTCTCATAATGCAACTATACAAAGATAATAAAGACTCCATAACTTGAATTGCAACGAGACTCAAATACACTTCTACATACCTATAATGCATCATCTAATAGTTAAATCACAAATGTGTGCATTGTTTGGGTTCTTGGA
Source organism: Cunninghamia lanceolata (assembly GCA_027924645.1). Lineage (NCBI taxonomy): Eukaryota > Viridiplantae > Streptophyta > Pinopsida > Cupressales > Cupressaceae > Cunninghamia > Cunninghamia lanceolata. Next base: position 20,365,086 of record BSBN01000547.1, read on the forward strand.
TAACATGGTTCATATATCATGTTGTCGCTATCTACCATCCTCTCTTAGATGATACTCTCCTTCAGCATGTAGGAGGGGGAAATACTATCCTGCATCCACCTCATGTCAAAATAGATAGTACTTAGTCCATTATCAAAATTATAATAAATAAGACATCAATTGCATATGAAAAGTACAAATATTATGCACAATCAACTATCATATCAAATTAATAATATTCTAATGAGACAATGAAATATCAATTATCATAATATTATGTAATACATAATGAAATATTTAAAATACTACATTCACACACTTCATCTAGTTATTTAATCATTAAAATATGTCCAAAAATTAATGATAAAAAATGGGGTTTGACACATGGCCAGGTGGTTGGTTTATCATCATTGGTCATGATTTGAATTGTAGAGATGCAATTGGGAGAGCTTGGATGAACTTCAAGTTACTTAATTTAGCATCATTTTTAAATTGATAAATGTATGTAATTTGACTATATGGTGTAATTGAAACTGTGATGATTTTATATATGCACTCATCTGTATGTTATGGGATGTGGTTGTAAGACTGTAATGGAAAACCATGTATATTATTGAATGGAGAGATCTATATGTAAATTATAATTTGCATTGTTTATTGGAATTGGATCATGTAATACTAAAAAGATTAATTGGTAATGAACCTAGAATAGATGCTATGATATGTAATTGTGCTTAAAATCTAGAATTGTTCAATGATACTTAATGTTTGGGAAAGTCTTCCACTTGTACAATGGTTCTTGTATGCACCATTGTCACATGATCAACGGAGTTGTTGTCTTGTGTCATGACATGTCCTTGATGCATGAGCATGCATTGTAGCTTATACGTTGTAATTAAGTAACTTACACAAGAGAAGAATATACTATGAAATATGCTATAAATACTTGATATTACTTGAGAATAATAAGCCATTTTGAGGGAGAAAACTCTAAAAGTCTCCAATATGAACATAATTTACAATATGATGATAATAAACTAACCAATAGATCCTATTTATACCCTACTTATGCATTGTACATGATTATAAAAATTAATTAAAAGTTAAGGTAGCCACAATACATGACTACTCATAACCCTATGCACACAATATGATTAAGGATGTAGCATGCCCCCTTGATGTAGGTGTATCCCTAGGAATTACAGAGATGTGGTATCATGTCTAAGAAAGTAGAATTTGTGGTTTAGTTTGGTAGTTTGTGTGGCTACGAGTTTGTCAAGTTAATAGTCCATGGTAAAAGAAGTTAGCGCATTTCACCGCATTGAGGAATTAGCTTCTGTGGTTTTGGTAGTACTTACAATGGTTTGGTCATATTCTATTGAAATTTGAGTTTGATTGGATAAGTAAAGTTGGTAATTTAGATCGTAAAGTGTCTACATGTTTGTTGTCCTCAAAATTAGTTGTGTTCATTTTGTAGGATGACCCCTATGAAACTTGTCCATTTCGTAGCCTACAACTCTAAGCCCACAAATCAAGGCAAGTCATCTCTCCCTCATGCGTAGTCCTCTCACTCTTGGGAATCCATTCAAGTATCTTCTCGTATTGTTTTCTCAAAATTTGCGCAAGTTATCAAACTAGAAATTTTAGCAATTTTCAGGGAGTTAGAGAAAATTTTTGTTTACATGCAAGGGCGGCATTTTTTGCCGCTAGTGCATGCTTGAGTCCTTGTAATATGCAAGGGCGGAAAAAATCGCCACCCAAGCATGTTGCTCATCGTCCTAAGTGTAAGGGTGAAAATTGCCACCCAAGCATGTTGCTCATCATCCTAAGTGCAAGGGCAGTAAAAATCAAGGCCCATGCATAATGTCTTTCTTGTGTACTTAAGAGGTAAAATTTACCGCCGAAGCATCTCTTGATTATCTCCAAGTTCTGAATCATGTGCATTAACTGCACTCCGTGTGTATGTTTGTAAAAGATCTTTATATGTTTAAAACTCTTTTTATTTTTATTTTGTTTTTGTCATCTTGTTTCCTCTACTCTCCTCGGCTGGATGAAACCCTCAAGCTACTTTTCAAAGCTTTTGCCACGTGATTCTTAGATCGAAGTTGTTTTTGTTGAGAGTGTTTTGTTTTTGTCACTTCCAGGTGAGTTATTTCCGTGTTTTCTTTTTCGTGAATTTCTCCTTCTAAATCATTTTTCTTCCCATTAGAAGTTACTGGTTTTTATTCTTGTTTAAAACTGTAAAATTATTTTTAGATTTTATGATTTCCTCTTAAAATGATGTTCTAAAAACTAGGGTAATCGTTTTAGTTTTTATTTTAATCTTTGTTTGTCTGTAGAGTAGTGGTGAAAATCGTCGTTTGCTGTATATAAAAAAATCCTAGTTTTGGTTTTGATTCCTCACTCATTGTATGGCAATTTTCGCCACCTTTATTTTTGAAACTTAGATTTTTCCTTAGGTTTGTGGTATGTAAGGGCGGCAATTTTCGTCACCCATATGTGTTTGTTTGTTTGTTTGTTTTCTCATGTGTATCGGCAGTGAATTTCATCGCCGATGCATCTTTTGTTGTCCCTTTGTAGAGATGTGCATGGGCGGTGAAATTCACCGCCCTTGCCTTTTTGTGTTTGTGATATCCTATGTAAGGGTGGTGATTTTTGCCGCCCCTACACCAAACTCATGAAAGAGTCCCAATGCACAAGTCGGCCTTTTTGCCACTCAGACACTTGAACATTTGATATCTTTCTCTTATGCATTAGCAGTAAAATTTACTGCTCCTACACAAAACCAAGCTTTATCCTCAAATGCACAAGCGGTAAATTTTGTCGCTTATGCACTTTTTACAATTCCCTCCCACATGCAGGAGCGGTAAAATTTTCTTCCCTGACACAAGCAATTCCCTCCTACCTGCAAGGGCGGCAAAAATCACCGTCCGTGCACTCACTCTTTGGAATTTTTATAACTTTGGGGAATTTTCCAAATTGCTATCCTTAGCCCGCTTTCATCCATTTTTTCAATTTGCTCACTCTTTAGCCCTTTCAAGCTCATTCCTGTGATCATGATCATCAACATGCAGTTTCCCAAATTGCCACTTTTTCCCCTAACTGCAAGATCATGACTTTTTGTTACAGTTTCTTCTGTAAGTTGTCAAGGTCATCAATTCATCCAAAGGAGTCTTCTTTTCAAATGATTGACCCGTCTCCTAAGAAGGCAAAAGAAATGCATTACAAGTATCAAGGTGTATTTCCTGTAACATCAGTCACATCAAATGTTGACGAGATATGGGATACTGAGATCGGTCATGTTGATATGGCTGAATTTGTGGAGAGAACAAAGTTAGATAAACCCAGCCCTTATATGCAGAAGATTATCAAAAGCAATATTCATTTGGTGGCTTCATTCCTTGTTTCTGCACACAATACTGAGTTTCTTCTCCAAGTTTCTCCTTTTTTCGACTTGTTCACTCTTTAGCCCTTTCAAGCTCATTCCTGTGATCATGATCATCAACATGCAGTTTCCCAAATTGCCACTTTTTTCCCTAATTGCAAGATCATGACTTTTTGTTGCAGTTTCTTCTGTAAGCTGTCAAGGTCATCAATTCATTCGAAGGAGTCTTCTTTTCAAATGACTGTCCCGTCTCCTAAGAAGGCAAAAGAAATGAAGTATAAGTATCAAGACCTGTCTTTCTTGTAACATCAGTCACATCAAATGTTGATGAGATACGAGATACAAAGATCGATCATGTTGATATGGCCGAATTTGAGGAGAGAACAGTTAGATAAACCCAGCCCTTATATGCAGAAGATTATCAAAAGCAATATTCATTTACTGGCTTCATTCCCTCTTGTTGCACACAATACTGAGTTTGTTCTCCAAGTTGCTCATTTATACAATAAAGACAATAGGACAGTGGTAGATGTTCACGACAATGTGATCATGAGACTTGATGCAAAATTTATAGATAAGGTTTTCATGTGTCTTGGAGCAGAAGATGTTACAAAGTTGGATTTCTCAATTGCTCAGGGAGAGTATGATAAAGATGTTGAAAAGGCGAAAAGAGTGATCAATACTAAATGGGTCAAGACTACTAGACCAAATTTGTCTAGATGGCCTAGGAGTTTTCCCAGGAGTGACTTTGTAGAGGAGGTTGTTAGCACAAGATATGTCAATGAACAAATTGCAAATTCTCCCTTGCCTGTTGTGCAATGGTCCAGCAGCTGTGGGATGCAAGCTGCATTCACAATGTATGATGTTCACTTGAAGAAAGGTGGTGGTGCAAGTTGATGGATTTTTCATACTTAGTTTATTTTTTTATATTGTCATATGTCTTTTGTTTATAGTTATGGACATTTTTGCATGTACTTTTCTCATATGTAATTACATGTAAAAACATAGGAAGTCCCAAATCAATAAGGACTCCTGTGTTGAATAAGTCAAAGTTGTTAGATTTTTCCTAGATTATATCATGGCCTCTCACTATAAATAAAGAGGGCCTCTTTTGTAATTGTCATCTTTTGGTCTATTGAAGCAAAACTCTGCCGCATTTTGAGAAGCAATTTTAAGACTTTGAGCTTTTGTTGTAAATCAATTTTCAAAGAGAAATCAATATAAGAAAAGCAAGTTGATACCCAATCTTTTTGTTGGATATAATTTGTCAAGTATTAGGATTGTTCTTATGTCTTTCCTATTGCCTTATAATTGATAAGTAATTGAAAGGTGAATGTGCGTATCAAATGATTGAAAGATATTCCAAATCTAATTTTTGAAGACTTTGAGCTACAGCTATCATTTGTGGAAGTTTGGTTATATTTGTGAAGTTTAGAATAAACTTGAAGACTTTGAGCTGCAAGTAGATTCTTGTGATTACTTTATCATACCTTGGAATACGTTGAAGACTTTGTGCTGCAATTATATTCTATAAATTTGACTTTCATTCAAGCATAAGGAGCAACGGAAAACTTTGTGTTTTCATGAGTTTCTTCATGGTTTAAGTATACTGGTACTGTTTTAGTTATTCTTTTGTATAACTAAAATTATACATTGGTTATTATTGTTCCGATATAGTAAATTGTATTAAGATTTGTATTGAGCATTGTGAACATCATTTCGAAAAAAAGAGAAATGGATGATATGAAAACACTCCAAAGTTAGTTTTAGTGTAAATAAGCTTGAAATAGTTATTAGTTTATATTTGGCAATAAAAGGGAGCCTCCCCTTGCTGAGAGGAGAGACTTTGTCTCATCATAGCTGTGGCTGATATAACCATTTTGTCGTTAGTGAGTTAACAACAAAATATTCACCCAACAGTTTTTTGGTGACTCTACTGGAGATCTAAATACGCATCCAAGTGCCTCACACTTTTGGTTGAAGTTGACTGGTTCCATTTGTGTATTTTTGTGTGTTTAAATTTTTATAGTTGTTTTGCATTCTACCAGAGCCCAGGTATACAAGAAGTAAGAGAGCTCAAGGAATTATTGATCCTATTTTTGAGTTAATGCAGCATAATAATTTTGGCCTTTTGGCTTCAAAATCTCGATTTTATCATACAAGGAGTTTCCCTCCTACCAACGTCGGGTCTCCGATACTAGGTGAAGCTTCTAGTGCAAATACTAATAGAGTATTATCTACTCAGGTTTTTTAAAGTTTTGTTATCCCACCTTTCAACCGGCGCGCTATGGAAACTCAAGGCCCTTGGGGTGATTCTTTTGGATCGCTGAATTTGACACCACCATTGCATGAACTACCTTGAAGTTCAAGAAAGAATTTTCAAAAATTCTTTGATGATAGAAAAGTCCATCCTGATGAACACATTGTGGCTTTTTGCATAGCTTGTGGTGTGCTAGGGGTGGAGTACGAAGATGTATATGTGAGACTTTTTGTGGAGACACTTCAAGATGTCACTGTAGATTGGTTTTATCATCTTTCGGCTCAAACCAGAAATGGATGGAATACTCTTAAAACTAAGTTTGAGGCTAGGTTCAAGCCTGCTGAAGATGCACATGCTCTATTGGCCCAACTTACACAAATGAAAAAGGAACCACAAGAACCCATGCGTGAGTTTATTGTGAAGTTCAATAAGCTAACCAACATAATTCCAGCCACTGCTCAGCCCACAGCTAAAAACCTGAAGTGTTTCTTCATAAACACTCAACTACCAAAGGTGAGTTTTCTTTTGTGGTAGACTACTCCGGCTGACTTGGCAGCAACTCAAGCTCTAGCTACAGCTATTGAAGATGATCTTATCCCTGCTAGTAAGATAAGAAAGGATACAAACAAAAGTAGAGGGCAGTCCTCTACTGATAATTCTTCCACTAGCACCACTGACCCCATGGTGCAAAAATTAGCTAACAAATTGTTAGCTTTGAAGAAACAAATGTCTCAAAGTATGTCTCTTCCTTCCTATAGAGACATACCAAGGAGAATATTTCCTAATGCTCAATATTAGGGCAATGCTACTAGAAACCAAGGACAAAATAGGCTTCTGCCAACCCAAGGGAGGCTCGCCTTAGAAGCACCGCTGGTTAACTCAGCAGTTGGCTACTATGAAGCTGAGCATGATAATTTTTCACAACCTGATTTGGATCAAGAAAATAGTGCCAATCTCTTTATGGAAGGAGAAGAGGAATTGGCTGGCGACTCAAATATTGGGTTTCTGAACTATCAGGATGAGGCAGAAAGACGAGGAGATGCATATGGTGGAGCGTATGCTATTTTCACTAGATCTCAAAATTAGTCAAACCAGCAAGTGGATGATAAAGGTAAATCAAAAGAAGATTCTCAACCTGTAATTTCTATTGCTAAAAGAGGAACTCCTTTGCCTTTTCAATCGAGGGATCCAGCTGGTCAAAAACAAGTAAGTTCTTCTAATACTTCTACTTTTTCTGCTACCATTCTTTAGACTAGTACTTCCACAATGAAACCTCAGAATGAAAGTTTCCTTGCTTCTATGTCCAATTCATTTTAGCTTTTTGATATAATTGACCATGCTAGGAAAACCAAAATTCAAATGTCTGAGGTAGAATATTTGCAAGCTAACCCCGATCAATTTGAAAGGTTAGCTAAATTTGTTAAAAATAAGACTGTCTCTATAGGGCAAGATACTTCCAAGGCTATTCCTGATCCCTCAAAAACTAGGTCTGCTCAGAATAACCTAGTTACCACTCCTCTTATTGCTTCAGGGAAAATTGAACCTTTCTATGTTTCTTTGTTAATCAATGGTCACAAACTTAGTAATTATGTCATAGATTCGAGAGCTTCTGACAATGTTATGCCTGCCAAGGTAGTAGATACTTTAGGCTTGACTCTAACAAAGACCTTTGGAAGGTTCTTTTCAATGGAAAAAAATAGGTGTCTTTGTTAGGCCAAATTAAGGATGTGCAGCTCGCATTCACTACTTTTTCAGAGAAAAGAATAAAGATGACTGTCCTGGTTGCTGATGTTCTGGCTTCGTATGGTATTTACTTGGATGAAATTTTTGTAAAGATGTAGGAGGAGAGCTTAATATGGATTTATCTGAAGGTAGGATACTCGTCAAGGGTGTCATGCAGAAATTGCTTCCTGAAAGGGAAGAAAAATATATTGTCACTCAATCTAAAGACCCAAAAGCTCAAATTTTATTTGAATCTTCAAGTTTAGGTAACTATTTCTTGACTACGAAATATTCTTCTAGTTCATCATATGATAGTTTAGATGAAAGTATGGTGATGGAAGATTCTTCTTCTTCTTCGGGTGAAGAGTCTATTGATCACAGAGATATCAAACCAGAAAGTTCAAATGATATTTGGACTTTGAAATTTGATGGTAGTTGTTCTTCCATAGGATCTGGGGCTAGAGTAGTCCTGATATCTCCTCAAGGTGATATTTTTCCTTTTTCATATAAGATACAATTTGACAATACCAACAATACTGCTGAGTACGAGTCTTTGTTACTCAAAATGGAGGCTGCTTGCACAAAGGGAATCAGAAATCTTCATGCACAAGGAGATGTGGAGCTGATTGTTTGTCAGGTAAGAAATCTATACCAGATGAAAAATGAAAGGTTAAAGCATTACTGAAATTAGGTATGGAATTGCATTGATATATTTTATGCATTTGATATTTCTGTTGTTCCTAGAGAGTATCATGACAGAGCTGACTCGTTGGCCGTATCAGCTACTCTTATGGTCCCACATAACGATTTTAAGGGTGATAAGTATACTATTGAATTGGTCTTCCGGCCAAGTGTACTTGATAATGCTGACCATTGGCAAGTTTTTAATGGTGATAATTAGATTATAGCTTTCCTAGAGTAGTCATATAGTTTTGGTGAACTTTACTTTGAGGGGAGTAATTCTCTGCCTCGGGAATATGTTTTTGAAGTAAATTCAGAGACTAGTGAAGAGTTTCTTCAATTGAAAGGAAATAAAATTCTGAAAGGTTTAGTTTCCCTTGAAAATCTATTTGATAAACATGATTGTTATATTAAGCAAAACCAACAACTTGACTCAAGTTCATCAATGGAATTTGAACAAGTGAACCTGAATATAGAAGCGGATCCTAAGATGGTCAATATTGGGAAATACTATACTGATGATGAAAAGTTCAAGTTCACAAAACTTCTACGCCACTACATTGATGTGTTGGCATATTCATATGATGACTTAAAGTCCATCAGACCACAAGAGATCCAACATGAGATTCTACTCAAGGTGGGAATATTGCCTCATAAACAGAAGCAGAGGCATTATAATCCTAAAATATCAGGTACCATCCTTGCCGAGATTCAAAAGATATTGAATGCTAGGATAATTTCCCCTATTCATCATTCAACTTGGATTGCAAACATTGTTCTTGTAAGGAAGAAGAACAGAGAGATCTGTATCTGTGTAGATTTCAGGAATCTAAATCAATCTTCCTTGAAAGATAACTACCCTTTGCACATAATGGATCAAGTGTTACAAATAGTAACCAGTTCAGAGATGCTATCTATGTTGGATGGTTTTTCAGGCTACAATTAGGAAGAGGTCAGTGAAGTGGATCAATATAAAACTGCTTTCACAACTCCATGGGGCACTTTTGCATATCGCAAGATGCCATTTGGATTGATCAATGTTGGCACTACTTTCTAGAGAGCAATGGATTTGGCATTCAAAGATGAAATGAGTAAGTTCATTGTGGTATACCTTAATGATTTGACTATTTTCTCCAAGAAACATCAAGACCATGCTTACCACCTGCAGCAAGTTTTGGAACGATGTTGCCAGAATGGTATTTCTCTTAACTCGAAGAAGTCAATTTTTGGGGTTACAAAAGGTAAACTTCTTGGTCACATTGTGTCTAAATAAGGAATGAAGATTGACTTCAAAAGAGTCAAATCCATCCAATGTCTTACTTTGCCTGCAAGTAAGATGATTGTTCATTCTTTCTTCGGGAAAGTAAATTTCCTACGAAGGTTCATTCTAGAGTTTGCAGAGAAGACTTGTCATATTGTTAATATGATGAAAGGTAAGATCACTTTCTGTTGGAGCGTGGAGGGTAAGGCGGCTTTTGAGGACATAAAAAGAGCCATAGCTCATGCTCCAGTTTTAGTGTGTCTTGACTATAACAAAAATTTCATTATGTATAGTTATGCTTCAGAGCATACATTGTCAATAATTCTGGTTCAGCAGAACGAGGAAGGTGTAGAATCTCCAATTTCATTCATGAGTTGTCCATTGAAAGCTCATGAACTCAAGTATTCTAACATGGAGAAACATGCTTATGCTGTAGTGAAGGCTATGAAACATTTTAGATTTTACATATTGAACTAACATACTGTTGCTTTAGTGCTAGATACAACAGTAAAATCAATCTTAACTCAACAAGAGTTTGGGACTAAGAGAGGCAATTGGATTACCAAAATTTAGGAATTTGATCTTGATATTAAATCCACCAAGCTTGTGTGTGGGAGAGGTTTGTGTCATCTTATTGCTAATAATGTCCCAAAGGAAACATGTGATGAAGAGACAGAAATTGGAGATGTTCCAACTATCTTTTTTGTTACTACAACTGATGAGTGGTATTCCAATATTGCTTACTTTCTCACATATGGAGAGTGTCCTACTCATTTGTCCTACAAAAAAAAATGGACTATCAATCTCAAGGCTGCAAACTTTGTCTTATGGGATAATGGTTTGTACAAGAGAAGTCTTGATGGAGTTTTCCTCCATTGTGTCAATAAAGCACAACAAAGTAAGTTACTGGAGTCTTTCCATAATTTGGTATGTGGAGGACACTTCTCAACACCAATAACAGATCACAAGATTTTGAGAGCTAGGTATTATTGGCTGAACTTGTTCCAAGACGCATATGATTGGGTGTGTAAGTGTGGACTTTGTCAGGAATTTGTGGGTAAACCAAAGTTGGCTGCACTACCATTGAAACTAGTTGTAATTGAAGAACCATTTCAGCAGTGGGGCATCGATTTCATTGGTGCTATGAATCCACCATCAAGTGCAGGACATAGTTATGTTCTTATTACGACTGATTATTTCACCAAGTGGGTGGAAGCTGTACCAGTTAAGCATGCTACTTCCGAAGTGGGGTGTAAGTTCCTCAAAGAAAATATCATATCCTAGTTTGGTGTTCCAAACAAGATTATGGCAAATAATGCTTCATGTTTTTCCTCCTAGTTTCTATTTTGAATATGGAATTATTCTTTCACATTCATCTGATTATTACCCACAAGGAAATGGTCAAGTAGAATCAAGTAATAAGAATCTGGTTACTATTATCAAGAAGCTGGTAGATGATAATTAGAGAACATGGCATAAGGCATTGTTTGATGCTTTGTGGGCAGATAGAATTACCCCAAAGAGGGCTATTGGTATGTCACCATTTCAGCCGTTATATGGTTTGAATGCATAGATACCAATCACCTTGGAATTGCCAGCTTTGAAGTTGGCAAAGGCAGTTGAAGATGGAACTTTTGAAAGTTCTATTGATAAACGCATAATCCATCTTTCTGAACTTGAAGAGTAGCAATTTATGGTGGTGGACCATATAGCTGAACATCAAAGTTAGGTTAAGAAGTTGTTTGATAAGAAAGCGAAGGCTAGAGATTTCTGAATTGGGGATCAAGTCTTGTTGTGGGACAAGAGGAGAGAGCCAAAGGGAATGCATGGGAAATTTGATTCCCTATGGAGAGGCTCGTTTGTCATTCACCAGTTCTGTGGTGAAAATAGTTTCTTGCTTGAATATCAAGATGGGACACCATTCTTGTTGCCGCATAACAAACAACATCTGAAGCTTTTCAATCCATGAAGCGACAGATAAGTTCACTTGTATACTTGTACAGTTTGTGTTTTTCTTTTTCATTTTTAGTCTTTTTGTGTCTTTTGTTTTGTGCACTTGACTCTATGGCCCAATGGCATGGATGAAGGCACTTAGAGACTGGAATTCTTCTCCCTTTGATCATTTCAAAGAACGATCGAAGGAAGCTCCCCAGTTAGAGCTAGCTGTTGTCCTCAAAATTAGTTGTGCTCATTTTGTAGTACGACCCCTACGAAACTTGTTTGTTTTGTAGCCTCCAACTCTAAGCCCACAAATCAAGGCAAGTCATCTCACCCTCGTGTGTAGTCCTTTCACTCCTGGGAATCCATTTGAGTATCTTCTCGTATTATTTTCTCAAAATTTGTGCAAGTTATCAAACTAGAGATTTTAACAATTTTTAGGGAGTTAGAGAAAATTTTTGTTTACATGCAAGGGCGGCATTTTTTGCCGCCAGTGCATGCTTGAGTCCTTGTAAGATGCAAGGGTGGAAAAAATCACCGCCCAAGCATGTTACTCATCGTCCTAAGTGCAAGGGTGGCAAAAATCGCCGCCCATGCATAATGTCTTTCTTGTGTGCTTAAGCGGTAAAATTTACCACCGAAGCATCTCTCGGTTATCTCCAAGTTATGACTCATGTGCATTAAATGCACTCCATGTGTATGTTTGTAAAAGATATTTATATGTTTAAAACTCTTTTTATTTTTATTTTGTTTTTGTCATCTTGTTTCCTCTACTCTCCTCGGCTGGATGAAACCCTTGAGTTGATTTTCAACACTTTTGCTGCATGATTCTCAGATTGAAGTTTTTTTTGTTGAGAATGTTTTGTTTTCATCACTTCCAGGTGAGTTATTTCTGTGTTTTCTTTTTCATGAATTTCTCCTTCTAAATCATTTTTCTTCCCGTTAGACGTTACTAGTTTTTATTCTTGTTGTTTAAAACTGTAAAATCATTTTTAGATTTTATGATTTCCTCTTAAAATGATGTCATTCTAAAAACTAGGGTAATCATTTTAGTTTTTATTTTAATCTTTGTTTGTTTGTAGAGTAGCGGTGAAAATTGCCATTTGTTGTATATAAAAAAAATCCTAGTTTTGGTTTTGAATCATCACTCGTTGTATGGTGATTTTAATCGCCTTTGTTTTAGAAACTTAGATTTTTCATTAGGTTTGTGGTATGTAAGGGTGGTGATTTTTTCCGCCCATATGTGTTTGTTTGTTTGTTTTCTCATGTGTATTGGCGGTGAATTTCACTGTCGATGCATCTTTTGTTGTCCCTTTGTAGAGATGTGCATGGGCAGTGAAATTCACCACCCTTGCCTTTTTGTGTTTGTGATATCCTATGTAAGGGCGCTGATTTTCGCCGCCCCTACACCAAACTCATGAAAGAGTCCCAATGCACAAGTGGGCCTTTTTGCCGCTCGGACACTTGAACATTTGATATCTTTCTCTTATGCATTAGCGGTAAAATTTACCACTCCTACACAAAACCAAGCTTTATCCTCAAATGCACAAGCGGTAAATTTTGCCACTTATGCACTTTTTGCAATTCCCTCCCACATGCAGGAGCAGCAAAATTTGTCGCCCTGACACAAGCAATTCCCTCCTACCTACAAGGGCAGCAAAAATCGCCGCCCATGCACTCACTCTCTAGAATTTTTCTAACTCTGGGGAATTTTCCAAATTGCCATCCTTAGCCTGCTTTCATCCTTTTTTTGACTTGTTCACTCTTTAGCCCTTTCAAGCTCATTCCTGTGATCATGATCATCAACATGCAGTTTCCCAAATTGCCACTTTTTTCCCTAATTGCAAGATCATGACTTTTTGTTGCAGTTTCTTCTGTAAGCTGTCAAGGTCATCAATTCATTCGAAGGAGTCTTCTTTTCAAATGATTGTCCCGTCTCCTAAGAAGGAAAAAGAAATGAAGTATAAGTATCAAGACCTGTCTTTCTTGTAACATCAGTCACATCAAATGTTGATGAGATACGAGATACAAAGATCGATCATGTTGATATGGCCAAATTTGAGGAGAGAACAGTCAGATAAACCTAGCCCTTATATGCAGAAGATTATCAAAAGCAATATTCATTTACTGGCTTCATTCCCTCTTGTTGCACACAATACTGAGTTTGTTCTCCAAGTTGCTTATTTATACAATAAAGACAATAGGACAGTGGTAGATGTTCACGACAATGTGATCATGAGACTTGCTGCAAAATTTATAGATAAGGTTTTCATGTGTCTTGGAGCAGAAGATGTTGCAAAGTTGGATTTCTCAATTGCTCAGGGAGAGTATGATAAAGATGTTGAAAAGACGAAAAGAGTGATCAATACTAAATGGGTCAAGACTACTAGACCAAATTTGTCTAGATGGCTAAGGAGTTTTCCCAGGAGTGACTTTGTAGAGGAGATTGTTAGCACAAGATATGTCAATGAACAATTTACAAATTCTCCCTTGCCCGCTATGCAATGGTCAAAGGAGTTAACTTCTTTGAGAAAAAGGTTTGAACTAGTTCTGTCTAACACTAATCTGTGGCTTCAAAGCAAAGGTATACCTTTGAAAGACTTCATAACTGGTTTTGAAGAGGAAGCCTTAGAGAAAACATGGATAAAAGCTTAGTCGAGAACCAAGAATAGAAGTGATACTCCTAGTACATCCAAGGATCCCAAGCCTAGGATTAAATTTGTGTCAAAAGGAAATAAGTCCAAACTGACAAAGGAGGAATCTATTGCTAAGGAAATGGAAGTTGAAGAACAGGGTGTTGAAGAACCGGCTACAGAGGAAATGGATATTGAAGACAAGTCTTCAGTAGAGAAAGAGGATGAACAGGAGAAAGAAGAGGGAGATGCTCAAGAAAATCTATAGGATAAAGCCAATACTCTGCAAAGAGATGTGTCACAAGAAACTGAATTCCCTTCTCCTCAACCTAATGTATCTATTTCAGTTTCCTTGCCTATTCCTCCTACAACCCCAATTTCACCCATTAATATTCAATCATCTAAGTCACCGTCATCCTCAAGAACAATTTTTGATAATCCTAAAGTTGCCTTTGAAAATGTTCTTCATTCCTCAGGATCAATTCCTAGTTTGTCTTCACCCTCTTATGACATTAGTGACTACAATTTTTGGATAATTTGTTTTAGGAGCTGAGCAAGTTGCTAATGTGGATGTACTAGGTGTTGTGTTTACAAATACTCCTCCCATCATCACTACCACAAGTGTGAGTAGATTTCCTTCTACACCAACAATGGGGTCAGATCCGAGTGTTAATACATCAGTGCTTCCTCCCTGGATTTCAGCATATACACCTAAAAGGAAGAAACAAGCCATCTCTCTAGATGACTTTGATTTTGGGAAGTTGATGCCAATGAAGGTGAAAACCCAAAAGAAGCCTAAAACTCTTTCTTGGTTGCTTGGAGATAAAGGCCACAAATATGTTGAGATTGCTCAACCATTTCCGGATACAACTATTGAAAATTTTAGTACGAGTGACTATTCCATTTCTAGAATTAAACTTGGGAAGATTACTCATGAAAGTGCCGAAGATGATGTTTAATCTACACTAAATTCTTTGATTCAAAAGTTTGATCATGAAAAGGAAATGAAGGAGCATTATAAAGCAATGGCAGAGCAATTGGCTGTAGTGGTGAGGAAAATTACTTTGACATCTAAGTCTATAACACCTGAGGCGATAACTGTTGAAGATCCCATTATTCAAAGGGCTGAAAAGACTAACGTCAAAGGTAAAGTGGTTGATGAATACCTGGATACGATGCATGAACAAAGGGTGTCTCTTCTTATAGAGACAACTGAGAAGAAGAGTAAGATGGATAAGGTTAGAGCTGAGATGGATGATCTAGTTGATATGATTTCTCAAGACATTGAGTATCTAGATGGAAGCTATGAGAAGTGGGTTGAGATGAAAAAGATAAAGGTAAAAACTCTAATCTCAGTTAGTGTTATTCCAAATCATGAGTCCTATGTGGAAACTTAAGAATCATTGCTTTACCGAAGTAATGTTTTAAAGGATTTGATCAAAGATTTGGAAAGCGCTAAGGAGTTAATTGAAGAAAGTGATGTTAGTCTTTTGCACAAATTGGAAGAGCTCCCATGCAAATTGACATCTGAAGACCATGACTTTCTCCCTGCTGGTGAGATGATTTAGGAGTTCAAAAATATGTTCCAAATGGAGTATGAAGATAAAGCTTTCTCGGTTTCCTCTCTAGACAATATTCTGGATAATCAGTTAACATTGGATAACCTGAAATCTAAGTTAATTAGTCATGCAAAGGTGGCCACAACAGTAAAAGATGCAGTGATCAGGGCTCGAATGATCTTTAAGAATACTGTTGGTCCAGACAGCTGTGGGATGCAAGCCGCATTCACAATGTATGATGTTCACTTGAAGAAAGGTGGCGGTAAGTTGATGGAATTTTCATACTTTGTTTATTTTTTTGTATTGTCATATGTCTTTTGTTTATAGTTATGGACATTTTTACATGTACTTTTCTCATATGTAATGACATGTAAAGACATGTAAAGACATAGGAAGTCCCAAATCAATAAGGACTCCTATGTTGAATAAGTCAAAGTTATTAGATTTTCCTAGATTATCTCATGGCCTCTCACTATAAATAAAGAGGGCTTCTTTTCAAATTTTTATCTTTTGGTCTATTGAAGCAAAACTCTACCACATTTTTGAGAAGCAATTTTAAGACTTTGAGCTTTTGTTGTAAATCAATTTTCAAAGAGAAATCAATATAAGAAAAGCAAGTTGATACCCAATCTTTGTGTTGGATATTATTTGTCAAGTATTAGGATTGTTCTTATGTCTTTCCTATTGCCTTATAATTGATAAGTAATTAAAAGGTGAATGTGTGTATCAAGTGATTGAAAGATATTCCAAATCTAATTTTTGAAGACTTTGAGTTGCAACTATCATTTGTGGAAGTTTGGCTATATTTGTGAAGTTTAGAATAAAATTGAAGACTTTGAGCTGCAAGTAGATTCTTGTGATTAGTTTATCATACCTTGGAATACGTTGAAGACTTTGTGCTACAATTATATTCTAGAAATCTAACTTTCATTCAAGCATAAGGAGCAATGGAAAACTTTGTGTTTTCGTGAGTTTCTTCATGGTTTAAGTATACTGGTATTGTTTTAGTTATTCTTTTGTATAACTAAAATTATACATTGGTTATTATTGTTCCGATATAGTAAATTGTATTAAGATTTGTATTAAGCATTGTGAACATCATTTTTGAAAAAAGAGAAATGGATGATATGAAAACACTCCGAAGTTTGTTTTAGTGTAAATAATCTTTAAATAGTTATTAGTTTATATTTGGCAATAAAAGGGAGCCTCCCCTTGCTGAGAGGAGAGACTTTGTCTCATCATAGTTGTGGCTGATATAACCATTTTACCGTTAGTGAGTTAACGACAAAATATTCACCCAACAAGGTTGACAATGTATTTAGTTGGAACTATTTTTGTTTGTAGAAGGTTTGTTTTGGGTTTATGGAAAGGGTGAATATTTGGTGAGGTTGCAATAATTATTGTAGAAGTGTGTGGTGTACCATGTGGAGATTCTCCACCATCTAATCATTGGAATTTTTAAGTTTATTACTTTCAGGTGACATGTTTCATGTGGTCTTAGGCTTTGTACCACCTTGAGGCCAACATAGATCATGTGAGGAGCTTGAAGATGCTATATATATATATATGGTTTTGCATCAATTGAAGAAAATAGAAGAAGACTAGGATGAAGTAGAGGCATAGAAGGTAAGTTACAATGATGAGGGAGTGAGATTTGAGAGACAGATTCAAGTAGCAAGGAGTATGATATGGAGTACAATCTAAAGAAGATTGAATATGTAGTCGTTGTTGTTACAGTAGTCTAGTGCTAGAATTCTAAAATTATATTGCAATTGAATTATAATTATGTATCCCATGTAGCAAGTTTGGAAGTGGTATTTCCATAGTTAGAGGTCTACACATGTAGGATCCATTGTGGTGACTATCCATTTGTGTAATCTTGTTGTAATCAATGTGATGTGTGAAAAGATGATCCTAACCAACAATGAAGCAACTAGGTCAATCTCTCCTCACATAACATTAGAACACTCACAAGCCACCAAGGGCTATAGACTTGGCTACTGTGCCTAGAGAAGAGCCAAGTTATAGGTGTTGGTGGAGACTTGGGGTTCCATTATTGCTATGATTAGAGATTGATGCAAAAGAGTTGACTAAACTATGAAAATAGGGAGATCTAGTGATAAAACTAAGTAACAAAGAAGGATACAACAACAAAAATCAGAAAACAAGAATAGAGTAGAGTAGAGCAGACAAAGAGGAACTTGTCACCAAAAGCATAAGTTATCAAGACAAGACACGAGCGTTGGGCACCCTAGTCATAGGGTTTCAAGGTAGAATTGCTTCTGCACAGAGGTCTCAGTCTCTGCAACTTCCATTTGTCCTTTGTTTGTCAATATCTAAAATCATTTTCTCCATATCTACACACACAAGGAGGAGGAAAAATGTTTGGGTATTGTATAGATGCTTGCCTTAGACAAATCTCCATGTAAGTGTTCCTACTTTCACAACAACAAAGATAAGTGTGATAGAGAGTTTATGCCCTAGGTAGGCAGAGGCAAATAATTGATAAAATAGCAATGATCAAATACAAATGGAACAAACTCACCATGAAACCCTAATTGGACTTGATGTCCCAACACTAGTCACAAATTAGGAGACCTTGGAGAGAGAAGGAATCTTATTCAAATACTTGCAAGGGATAGTATGATAGCAACAATAATAATCTATAAATAGAGAGCTTCAAATTTTGTACATAGAGCATATATCAAGTATTCAAATAAACACTTTGTCATCCTTTCAAATAAGAGGGAGAGAGCTACATATATATGAATCTCAATTACATCTAAAATATTTCACGTTAGGTCGACACAAGGTGTACCACCCGATGTGGCAAAGCTGACACTCAAAATTTAAACTTTGTTCAGGGCAAAAAAGATGGACCCGAGTACTGGGCACCTTGGTCCTAGTTATTTTAGCCCTCAAAAACTTAGCAATTAATTATTTTAATATTATTTCTTAATTAGGCCTCAAAATGAGCATTTCATGAACGAAAATACACAAATACATAGGATACATACAAATACATAGAAGGGAGTACTAAACCTAGTGTGAAATTGTGGGAGGTCACAAATTTTGATAGCACAATCAAATGGTTGTGGCCTAGCATGTAAGAAGTCCCATTGCAACAAACTGTGGTTGTAATCAAATGGTTGTGTCCTGGCATGTAAGAAGGCCCATTGTAGCAAACTTTGTGGTTGTAATCATGGATAATTATACAATCTTATATAATTGATTATGGTTTTTGAAAGATCTTGTGTTATTGTGGGTGTTGATGGTGTTTGGATACATGGATGGATAGTCCTTTGTTTAACCCTCCTACCATGACTACATCAGCCCTTCACACAAGTGTTGTTCTCAACATTGATCACTTGTGAATTCTTTTGCACAAAATATTTATCTTCCCATGTGGTATTTTTGACTAGAAAATTCTCACTTTGTAAGTGTCCTAGTCCTCAACTCCTTTATGTGTGTATGGAAAATTAACTCAAGCTTTGAGATGGGTCTTCCCTCTATATCTATCTTAAGTAGCATTGCCCATGTTAAAATACTATGTTGATTAGCTTACTTCTTCATTTTGTTTTGCTCCTTTGCCTTGTTCTCTTTGCAGATAGAGAGTAACTCTTGTTGGTGTTGAATGTGTTCCTTCATTACTCTAGTCTTTAGGTGATGGTAGATGATTCCCTGGTACTAATTGAATAGCTTTCTTAAGATCTCTTTTGGGAGGCAATCCTTTTGGACTCCCTTCAAAATAGATTATGGATTTAATAGTATAGGAATATTTGACTTCCACACTTCCAATTTGACAATAATTGAGCCACTCCTCTATCTACCCCCTTGTTAAGAAACATCTTCCTTTAATATAGCTTCCATGCCTCATTAACTCTTGACCAATTGGGTTTAGAAACCAAAAGATTCTAATAGCTAGTTTAAATTTGCCTTAGTGACCTATATGCTTAGTTGGTCAAGTAGCCTTAGACCCTTAGTATATAACTTCATCATATTCTTGTGCCCCGGTCTTTCCAAAAAAAGATAGGGGGAAAGATAAGTGTGAGCTTACCATCTGTGGATACTTTACATGCAACCTCCTTAGTTTAAATGTCTTACCTTCTAAGTGAAACCACATGAACAACTTTTGGAAGTTCATCTCAATTGTTCCTAAGGTAGTGATCCATTGGACTCCCAAAATAATGTCTTCTCTAGCCTTGGGGATAGCCAACATAAGAAAATCAAGCATGTAGTCTCCCATGGTGAGTTTAATACTATGACATTTTCTTGAACAACTTACTAGACCTCCATTTGTAATCATAACTTAAACTTCTAGGGTTGGGTAAACAAAATAGATGTTGCAACTTATTTTTGATGAAGTTATGAGAGCTCCTTATGTCAATCAATGTTGTTACCCTTTGTTATTTAAGGAAACCCCTTACCTTGAGTGTTTGTGGCGTGCCAATACTTGATAGTGCATGACAATAGATGGTTGGACATTTCTAAGTCTTCGATAACCACAACTACATCTTCTTCATCCTTTTCTTCATCATTAGTGCCCTCAATGTAGAACAACTTCTTCTCAAATCACTCTTATTTCCTGTACTATATTTCACAGCACAACTAAAACATAACCCTTTTTCCCTTTTTTCTTCAATTTTTTTGAGGAATCAATATTATAGGTTGAAGGGGTGATAGTGTAGAAGTCTTACCATCTCTGTTGCTAGTGAATAACTCCCTCCTAGGAGTTAAAACTTTTCCTCTACCCCGTGTTCTAGGATAAAAGAATCATATATAAAAGTAGGCCTAAATATGTGTACCTCATGCTCAATGTGATCCTTGAGGCTACCAAGAAACAAGTCATTCAAGTTATCCTTTGGAATTGTCTCTACTTGTAAGGATAGGTTTTACAATTGCTGAATATAATCCTTGATTGATCTTGTTTGTCATAGTTTGGTTAATTGGCTGAAGTAGTTATCTAATACACTAGTACTATAGTGTGACTATAGCTCCTTTGTAAAAACTAACTAGGTGATTGCAAGAGCCTTTTTCTTCCTTTAAGTACATAGCCATTGGTACCAAATGAATTTCTCTAAGAAATCCATTGTCACTTTTTAACCATTTGGAATTTGGTGTACATAAAAAATCTCCATTTGATTTATCCAAGTTAGTGGATCATTGCCATTAAACTTGCACGTATCCACTTTAGGTGTGAAGTACCTAGCCACAAAATTATTTGGGTGATGCTCCATCTTCATATTTGATTCAAACCCAAAAGCCTCAGATCCCTTAACATACACATCATCCTCCCAATTCTTATGATGGGAATCCATTCCTTTTGATTCAATAGAACTCAAACAAGAGACTCAATTCTTTTTGATAATACAGTGAATTCTCCTCACATCTCCAACCTCAATACTGAAATATCATGTTGAACCTTAGTGTTTTCTTCCCTTATAGATTTAATATCACTAGGATCAATCTACTCAATTAATATATCATCCTTTTCAAGAGATTTTCTAGGTGTGACATGATTTTTTTTGCCTCGTGGTAGGCTTTTCCATGATGGGGAAAAATATTTTTCAATAAATCACATAAAACAAATTCAAATGATCTAAAATTTTACTATAACTTACTTGAGCCTAGATATCACCTTTCAAAAAAAAATTTAAAAAATTTGTTGATTTGCAACCTTGAGAGTGAATTTGTTGTAAACCCTAATTTTGTAATAAATTCCTCAAATATGCTCTAAATACCCTTAAATCTAAATTGTATCAGCCTCAATATGTCCTTAATCAACCCCCTAGAAATTAGAAAAAAGATTAATTGATTTGTAACCTTGGGAAAAAAATTGGTGGAAATCCTAATTTCATAAATAACTACTTCAAATCTACTCGAAATGACCTCAAATTTGGATTGTAGCAACTTCAATATGACCTTCAAAAACCATCTAAAAAATAGAAAAAATTGCCAATTTGAAAAAGATGCACTTCACAACTTGACCTCTTGAGTAAAAAAAATTGCCTCCCTCTAAGTGCCAAGATCATGCTTTGATACCACTTGTAATGAAATAACTTGCACAAGAGAAGAATATAATAGAAAATATGCTACAAATACTTGATAATAATAAGTCACTTCAAGGAGGAAACCTTCCCAGCCACTTCAAGGGGGCTACCTCCAATTGTCTTCAATAAGAACACAATACATAATGATGATCATAAACTAACCATTGGCCCCTATTTATACCCTATTTATGCCTTGAATGCCACCCAATCTAACTTAACTACCTATATAAGACTATAATAACATATTTGATCATATAACTTAATTAAGAGTTAAGGTAGCCACAAGCTGACTACTCATAACCCTATGTACACATAGTAGGATTTAGGGGATATCATATGTGTTGCAATTGTAATGAAAAAATGTTAACCCATTTTTATTTGCCTAATGTCCTAGGTATGTACTTGGGGTAGTACAAGTACACACATACGATAATATGCATGAGTCTCTAACAAAATGAATATATCAATGAAACATAAATAGATGTAAGGAAACATCATAATACCCTCAACATAAATTACAAATCAATAACTCCTCAAAATGGAGGAGGAATGACATAATACCTCCCAATATAAACATGTCCTACAAGATAATATCTAATAGTATAAGCTCAAAAAGTGACAAGAAAAAATTGTCAAATTGAAAGAGATATGTGCTTCACAATTTGACCTCTTGGGTTGAAAAAAATGCCTTAATTCTTGACCTCCAAGTGCCAAGATCATGCTCTGATACCAATTGTAATGAAATAACTTGCACAAGAGAAGAATGTATTAGAAAATATGCTACAAACATTTGATAATAATAAGTCACTTCAAAGGGGCAACCTGTTAAGCCACTTCAAGGGGGCTACCTCCAATAGTCTTCAATAAGAACACGATACACAATGAAAATCATAAACTAACCACTAGCTCCTATTTATACCTCATTTATGACTTGGATGCCACCTAGTCCGACTTAACTATCTATATAAGATTATAATAATAAATTTGATCATATAACTTAATTAAGGTAGCCACAAGCCAACTTCTCATAACCCTATGTACACTATAGTAAGGGCATAGCATATGTGTTGCACTTGTAATGCAAAAAAAATTGTTAGCTAGTTTTTGTTTCCCTGATGTCTCAAGTATGTACTCTCTCTCTCATGCTCTTCATAATTATGCTCATCTTCATAGAACTTAGAAATAAATTTCAATTCTAAAATCTTTTCTCTTTAATCTATTTTTTTTCACACAATTTTTCTAAGTTCTTTTTTTCCATCTCACTTGTAAGGTACAAAATTAAGTTGATGATTATGTTCTCTTCCAATACAAAGAGTAAAAGTAATGGAAATATAAATCCACATGGACTATAATGTCCATGTGTACAATAGATACATATTTAGCTTTTCAAACTACTCAAGGTAGTAATTCTAACTCTATTACAAGTAAGTACTGTATACACCTAAAATTGGCTCATGCCGAATTAAGTAAATATTTTAATATTTATCTTAATTCTTATTTTCTTCTGTCAATTAAATAAATATTCTAAGTTTATTTGATTGGTTCATTATCCCATAATTAAATAAAACTATTTTATTTAATTAAATTCCCTAAATTCTTCTAATGTCTCACATAATTAAATAATCCTACATTATTTAATTAATCATAAATTCCTCTATCCTAAGTCCTAATTTCATCAATCCACCTCATCTTTCCAACTCATCTTTCCACCTCACCATGTTGCACATATAATTAAATATTTTAAATATTTAATTAACTAATATTCCCTCACCCACATGTCCTATTTATCCTCTAGGAAAAATTAGTTAACTCATCAATCAAATCTGTTAACTAATTAATCATTCGAGTTCACTGATCAATCTATTTTGTTGACTCCTCAATCAACCTAGTTAACTGATCAATCAATTCAGTCAACTCCCCAATCAATTTACTTAACTGATTGGTCTATTCTGTTAACTATTCAATCAATTCAGTTAACTCCCCTATTGCATGATGGAGCTTGGACACTTGTCCTCTTTCTATTCGCGCACATTCCTCAACCATTCTCAACCATTGATCTTCT
Organism: Cunninghamia lanceolata; assembly: GCA_027924645.1. NCBI lineage: Eukaryota > Viridiplantae > Streptophyta > Pinopsida > Cupressales > Cupressaceae > Cunninghamia > Cunninghamia lanceolata. The sequence goes on from BSBN01000547.1 coordinate 20,388,616, forward strand.
TATTTCTTCTCAACAATTGATCTGCTCTCACATATTTCTATAAATGCAACCCTCTTCTTCTTCATTTCATATCCATCGTTTGAGTAAACTTATGCTGCAGAAACACCAAGCGCACCTTTGGCACCCCCATCTCCATATCATCTATCATCCATCAATAGTGTGTTGAAGCTCATCTTCAATCACACAAAGTATCATAGTCAACTTCATCTTGTCATCTTGAGGACTTCGAAGCAAGGAAGCAAGCTTCCTGAGGGCCGTATTCATCTCCATCAAGATCAAGACAGAAAAGACGAGCAATGGAAGATGAAAGGTGAAAGGTTGTGAGTATCATTTGTTTTGTTATTTAAATCTCCTTTTCTCCTTCATATTCTATTGATGTTTGGGTTTATTATTGTTATTGATTAATCCACATTTTATCCTCACAAGTACAATTTTTTTTAACTAATATTTTTCTATTAATGGTTCTTCTACCAAGCGTAGTGATTTTATATAGGCATATATAACACTATTGAAGGTTTTGGACAATAAAAAATATAGTGGTGGGATGGGCAAAACTTAAGAAAGTGATTAGAGCCATTAAAAAGATAGAGAACATACCCAAATTATGTAGTCATCACACACCCAAAGAAGAAAATATAGCTCGATGTAACAAGGAAACTAGATGCTACTCATGCTTCTTCCTCGTCTAGATAACTACTACAACATATGCAAATAATAAATTGGCTACATCCATTGTAGTACTGAAACAAGATTATACCAATTGTTTTACCCCATTTTTAGTGGTGACAACCTAAATGCCTATTGTATTGCCTGGATTGTTGTTTATAAAGAATCCAATAAAACACATCTAACCCATAACTTAATCCTCTTTCACTATTGTAGAGATTAAATGAAATAAAAATACTACCTCTTACACATTATTTTCTATTTTTATATACTAATTTAGCTTCAAATTCATGCACATTCTCCTTTTACCTAAGATGATTCACTTTCCATGAAAAGGCTCATCTCATCAATGCAAGTCAGTGCATTTCATAGAGAAACATGGACTTTAACATGAAAATAATCTAACAAAGACATAAATTTGGCATGTCAAACATTTTTAGATACACTACGATCAATAGTGAGGAAATTGGGATTGGCATGTTGAATTATATTCAATGAGTAAATTAAATTTTAAAGGGAGACATGTAAGTTAGTTGCCAATAGTAACATGTTCCAACGAGACACTACAATTAAAATCTTAACATTCAAGATGCTGCACCACAAGGGTGAAATAAAGTCATTTATTAATATTAATTATTTCGAATGACTTAACAAGGATCATTGGGTGATAGCACAATAGTACGTCTCGCTTTTTGGATTAAGTGAGACACTCAAAATCAACGCATTTTTTTATTTATGTCCATTATTTATGTTGAATTATATTCAATGAGTAAATTAAATTTTAAAGGGAGACATGTAAGTTAGTTGCCAATAGTAACATGTTCCAACGAGACACTACAATTAAAATCTTAACATTCAAGATGCTTGCACCACAAGGGTGAAATAAAGTCATTTATTAATATTAATTATTTCGAATGACTTAACAAGGATCATTGGGTGATAGCACAATAGTACGTCCCACTTTTTGGATTAAGTGAGACACTCAAAATCAATGCGTTTTTTAATTTATGTCCATTATAGCAAACAAATGGTGAAGAATTTAAGAATGATATAATTAATGAGTTGTGGAATTTTTATGTAGATTCAAGTTGTAATTTTTTAAATTTTTTAAAGATTTTTTTTTAATCATTTTTATTTTATTTTTCAATTACTTTTTTATTATTTTATTGATGACACAATGACTACAAATAAAAACCTTCCATGATTTTTGGAATTAGATTATTAACAGGCAAAAAAAAAATTTGGTAATTTTTTATTAAATAATTTACTTATTACTTATTTTTGAACTAATACTAACAAAAAAATTAAACCTATATTTTGCCATAGCACGTTTCTCTGAGCATATATATTGAATTTAAATTTTATTTTTTTATTGAAACAAGTACATCCATGTGGAGGATAGTGTAAATTTTGAGATTTTTTAACAATGTTTGTTATTTTTCCTAGCATCTTTAATAGAGGTCATTGTTTTTCATAATGGACCTACATTTATTATAAAACTTAAAAAATATAATATTAACCAGTATACTTATATTAGATAAATCTATGTAAAATACACCAAGAGATATCCTTCTTGAGGCGAAATTCAAAATGGCCAACCAAATAGGAAAACTAAATAAATAATAATATAATTAATTTTTTTTGGGTACTCTGGAGGTATCCCCGCAACCCAGCCCAACGATTCCCTACGTGCCTTGCCTTGGTCTTACATATTGCCAAGTTTTGGGGCACACTAGGGGCAAGCGAAGGCGAGACTAGTCCCCCAGGGATGAGCGCGGAGCCTGCAACCACACTGCATTGGTTTAATCTAGGCAAAGAGAATCAACCTCAAGACCTATATGGGACGAACCCAAAGCCCTTAGCCAACTACGCTACTCGTGGAGGCTCATAATAATATAATTAATTATTATAGGATGTAACGATGCATTTAAAAAAATCCACGGAATAATATGGATCATTGACATGATTTTGATGGTCTGCTACCATGAATAACAATAAAAAGTTATTCTATGCTCCTCTTTTGATTTGATTTGATTTGGTTTCTTTTGTTTTTAATTTTGTGTATTTATATGTTTTAATTGCATTAATTTTTTTATTAATTTGGCTATAGTTTATTACTTTAGTTATATAATATTTAACTTAGTTGTATTTGTATTATTATTATTATGTCGGCTATAGTTTATTATTGTTAGAACTATTTAATTCTATTTGTATAATTTTTTAATTATGTTGGCAATGTAATTTTAAAAAAGTAAGATTTAAACACACTCATGACATGAGACACTTTTATGCCATGGTATAACACCTCTCGGTGTAAAAAACATAATACATATTATAATTTTTTTAAATTTGACACTAAGAGCTATATACTTGCATGATGGCATTTTCAAATGACTTTATTTGATCCCCAAAAGGTGAAGCAAAATACACTGTTTTTTGGTTAGTGTTTTGATAGGTACAAAAGAGACTCTATTAAGGATTTGATTTAAGTCTATGAGGGTTCTATCCAAGAGGGTTTGATCTAACCTCATTCAATTGAATCCCCTTAGATGGAAGCCCTCTAGGATTAAATTATGCATTTTTTAAAATATGTGATTTCAAGAAAAAATCAGGATGTCCCACAAGTGGAACACACTATTGTGGAATCACCCCATCCCTAGTGGACTATGAATGTGTCTATAGTTATATTTTATTGGGAGTAAAACAAACACCTCTCACACTCACTAAATAAAATATCTACTTAAATTTGAACAATATCCCCAACAACCAATTAACTAAGCCACTCATGCATTTTGGCACTTCTCTACAAGGTTCACATGATCGTATTGGAACAAGTGTCACATCAAGAAAACAAATATGATCAACCAGCTAGGATCTCCCACAATATTCTTCACACTGAGTTCAACTGATATGTAATGGTCTAATCTTCACAAAATATTGTAAACTATTGGTGCAAGTACAAAGATTTCATGTGTGGGTTTTGAATTATATTGTTGGTAAATCGTCTTCTCAAGTATAGCATCAATCTTCACATAAAAGATTATTGGTACAGGTACAAGTGTCAACACTAAGAATTTGTTCACGTGCATATATTTTTGTGGGTACTAGATGCACTAGATATGGAAACAATTGATTGGAACAAGGATGTTGAACTAAATAAATTCTTTGATAAATACATTATTGCATGAAATGCTTATAGTTCATCCCAAAGAAGCCACATAACATATTGATGTCCTCTTGATGATCCATGCTTGTTAAACATTGCAAAGATATTTTCTACCAACTCCCCTTACATACCATGAGGAGTTAGTCAATCATGCACACCAAATGTAGTGAATGAATGTGTTTATGTAATAAGGGCCATAATGTTGAATGTCATTACAAAGCTCCATGGACAGAGTGCATAGGCTCCAGCTTAATATATGATGTTAACAAGAACAAATCTTAAGAACCAGTAAGAAATGATGATAAAGCTTTGATAACATAGTGCAAATTCATGATGGAAAATGTGAAGATAAATCCTTGATAGCATATCACAAGTTCATGACAGAGACTGTTGCAAACTGCGAAATAGGAGCACACAAAATATGCCATACGTTGCAAAAATCACCTCTTGTCATTTAGAACTGAACCTTTTCTTTCCTCTCTTCTACATTATTCCAACGGAAGTCTTTGAAGATTTTGAAACCTTTTGTAGGAGTGAATGTCTCCTATACAAACATTTTTAACACAACCATAGACATAAGCCTTACAAAAGAAGAAATCATCACAAATTGGAAACACATAAATACAATCAACACAACACACCCTACATTTGCATGACACTGCTTTTCCATTCATAATTTTATACTAACTTTCGTACTCATAATATTAATGCATCTTTATCTATCAAATAATAACTGTTGCACCCTCACATTGTACAACTGCTAGTATACTCTCAATAATATTGTATAGCAATGAAAGCGCTAGATAGACACGATATAACAATGTAAAATCTAGTTGAGCTAGCAATCTGAGATCAATATAGGCAAGACATAACACTATAAGATCAAGATGTCTGATTGCAGCAATAGTTTTAAAGAGGGCTGTGGAGTTATGAGAATACTGAAACGTTATCATCCTTCTGTATGTATGCTGGGTGTTTTCAACTGTAAATGTTTGTCTGGTTTTTAAAGCTGGGGTTCCTCGACAGATTACCTTTGAAGGTTTTCATTTACCTTCGAAGGATTTCGTTCACTTGGAACTTGCTTTCGAAAGGGCATTACAAACTTGTGACTGAAAATGCTCCCAGGCTTACCGCGGTAGACGTAGACTGAATAACACTGCACATTTTCCATAATCATATAATGCCATTGCCATCTACTACTCATCTCAATTTCAACATTTCACAGCATTATGTTGAAGGAGGCAATGCACATTCTGTTTGCTATACACAAACCCCCTGAAGACTACTCTACATACCTTCAATTATTGCAAACATGTATTCTCAAGAACGCGCTTTCACAAGGGAGAAAAGCCCACTCTTTTGTCGCTCACAGGCGATTTGCACTTATTACACGCACAGCTTTTCATGATAAACTTATTTACATGTATGTCAAGTGCGGAAGTTTGGTGGATGCTCGAAAAGTCTTTGACCACATGAAAGAACGAGACAGCGTCTCATGGAATACGATAATTGCAGCGTACAGAAGACATGGGTGTCCTCACGAGGCAGTCACGCTGTTTAACCATATGCAACAAACAGGGCTCCAACCCGATCAGTTCACATTTGCCAGCGTACTCCCAGCCTGTGCCAAAATAGGAGCTTTGGAACAGGGTATGGACATCCACCAAAGCATAATAGAAAGGGGAATTTTGTCAGATATTATCGTTGGAAATGCTCTGGTAGACATGTATGCAAAATTTGGAAGCGTAGACAAGGCACGTGAGCTGTTTGACAGAATGCTTCAAAGAAATGTGGTGTCATGGAATGCCATGATTGCAGGATATGTACAAAATGGATTTGTTGAAAAGGCTTTAGAAACTTTCAAGCAAATGCAATTGGCGGGTGTAACGCCAGATTCCACAACCTTTGCCAGCATCCTCCCTGCCTGTGCCAAAATGGGAGCTTTGGAACAGGGTATGGATATCCATCAAAGCATAAAGGAAGGAGGATTTTTGTCAGATGTTATAGTTGCAACTGCCCTGGTAGACATGTATGCAAAATGTGGAAGCATAGACAAGGCACGTGAACTGTTTGACAGAATGCCTCAAAGAGATGCCATCTCATGGAATGCAATGATTGCAGGATATGCACAGAATGGATTTGTTGACAAGGCTTTAGAAACTTTCAAGCAAATGAAATTGGCAGGTGTAAAGCCTAATTCCACAACCTTTGCCAGCATCCTCCCTGTCTGTGCCAATATGGGAGCTTTGGAACAGGGTATGGACATCCATCAAAGCATAAAGGATAGAAGAATTTTGTCAGATGTTGTAGTTGCAACTGCCCTTGTAGACATGTATGCAAAATGTGGAAGCATAGACAAGGCACGTGAACTGTTTGACAGAATGCCTCAAAGAGATGTGGTCTCATGGACTGCAATGGTTGCAGGATATGCACAAAATGGATTTGTTGAAAAGGCTTTAGAAACTTTCAAGAAAATGCAATTGGCAGGTGTAAAGCCAAATTCCACGACCTTTGCCAACATCCTCCCTGCGTGTGCTAAAATGGGAGCTTTGGAAGAGGGTATGGACATCCATCAAAGCATAAAGGAAGGGGGAATTTTGTCAGATGTTATGGTAGGAACTGCCCTAGTAGACATGTATGCAAAATGTGGAAGCATAGACAAGGCACATGAACTGTTTGACAGAATGCCTCAGAGAGATGTCATTTCATGGAATGCAATGATTGGAGGATATGTACAAAATGGATTTGTTGAAAAGGCTTTAGAAACTTTCAAGAAAATGCAATTGGCAGGTGTAAAGCCAAATTCCACAACCTTTGCCAGCATCCTCCCTGCCTGTGCCAAAATTGGATCTTTGGAACAGGGTATGGACATGCATAAAAACATAAAGGAAGGGGGCTTTTTGTCAGATATTATAGTTGCAACTGCCCTGGTAGACATGTATGCAAAATGTGGAAGCATAGACAAGGCACGCGAACTGTTTGACAGAACGCCACAAAGAGATGCCATCTCATGGAATGCAATGATTGCAGGATATGCACAAAATGGATTTGTTGATAAAGCTTTAGAAACTTTCAAGCAAATGCAATTGGTGGGTGTAAAGCCAAATTCCACGACCTTTGCCAGCATCCTCCCTGCCTGTGCCAAAATGGGATCTTTGGAACAGGGTATGGATATCCATCAAAGCATAAAGGATATAGGAATTTTGTCAGATGTTGTAGTTGCAACTGCCCTGGTAGACATGTATGCAAAATGTGGAAGCATAGACAAGGCACGTGAACTGTTTGACAGAATGCCTCAAAGAAATGTGGTCTCATGGAATGCCATGATTGCAGGATATGCACAAAATGGATTTTGCAAGGATGCTCTCAAAATCTTTGAATTAATGAAACACTCTGGGACATATCCTGACATTGTAAGCTTTGCTTGTGTTCTATTTGCATGCAGCCATGCAGGTTTAGTGGATGAGGGCTGTACATACTTCAATCATATGTGTAACCCTTATTGCATCACACCTACAGTTGATCATTATGTGTGCATGGTTGACCTTCTTGCCCGTGCTGGCTATCTTGAGGACACCCTAAACTTTATCATTAAGATGCCAGTTAAACCTGTGGTGGTTGTGTGGATGTGTTTTCTAGGTGCCTGTAGATCACATATGAATATAGGTTTAGGAGTATTTACAGCGAATCTGCTTTTTGATTTGGATCCCAAAAATGCTGCGCCTTATGTTCTTCTCTCCAACATCTATGCAGAAGTGGGCAGGTGGGGTGAGGTTCAAATGGTAAGGAGATTGATGAAAGATAGAGCAATTAAAAAGAGCCCTGGATGTAGTTGGATTGAAGGCCATAAAATGGTTACATGTTTTTTGTCTAGGAGACAGATCACATCCACAGACACAGGAGACCTATGTAAAGTTGGAGAAATTGGCTTGGGAGCAGCAGGGTATTTTCTAGATTCATGACATTTCCTTAACGATGTGGAAGAGCAGGAAAAATAATTATTTTGCCACCATAGTGAAAAGTTGGCAATTGCATTTGGCTTGTTAAACATGCCCCCTGGACCAACTATTAGAGTTGTTAAAAACCTTCAACAAAATTAATCTCCAAAATGTGCTGATTGCCACACTGCAACAAAATTTATCTCCAAGATTGTTGCAAGAGATGGAGACCATTTCCATCATTTTAAACAGAGAGAATGTTCTTGTAGAGATTATTGGTGATGCTAAATGAAGCAATCTGAAAAATAGGCTTGCACTATAATAATGTGCACTGTGTCAGACCTGCAGTAATAATGAAGGGACAAGGTTTTATTTTCAGTTTCTGGAAAGTTTTCTTTGTTTTGTTTTCAGTATTTAGCAATCTAGATCATGCTGTTGGCTTCATCAAATTAGATGCATAGAGTGCAATGGAGGTCACTGCTTATATTCACTGTTGGGTATGTGTCAAAGATCTGTTTTATGATAACATGGATTTTCCATTGAATTGTTTTCACAAAACCTACATGTGTATGAAATTAAAAGCTAAAGGAGGTGGAGAATGGGAAAAAACAAAAGGTGACAATTCAAGTAAATGGAAAGAAGATTGACCAACAGGGAATGGGAGAGGATGGCTCACAATTACCCTTGTCATTTAATTAGTTCTTTTGTTTGGATTAATTGTATTATTTTTTGCAAATTTGCCAACTTCTATAACCCACATTATATATAGGTAGTAATTCTTCATTGAAGAGGCCCTCAATATTCAGCTTATCTTGGCTATAGTCATAATCAATCCTCTACTAGAAAAGCAATATAAGAACCAAAATGCACTTACAACCTGCATAGTGTTGAGTCTATTCTCCATAGTTTTTTAGCTTCTCATGTAGGAATCCAAAACCTCAATGATGGAAATCTAATCTCTATCAATAAGTTGATTGATACAAGTGTGCAGGTGCCACTTGAATGCTCCTCTTGTCTGACTTCAAGAGGTACAAGCTTATACAAAGCTTAACTGTGAATAGCATACTATCTACCCACAAAAATGTTATGGCCAACTAATCTAGCTCATTTAATATATAGGTAGCAACTCTCTATTGGAAGAGGCCCTACAATCAACTTATCTCAGCTATCGTCTTATCCAATCAATCCTCTAAAAGAAAAGCAGTACAAGTACCCAAATGCATTGAACACATGCATAATGTTGAGTCTATTCTCCATGGTTTCTAGCTTCTCGTGTAGGAATAAAAAACATCAATAATAGAAATGTAATCTCTGTTGATCAATAAGATGAATGATGCAAGTGTGCAAGTTATCTTTAGTAAGGATAGTTGTAAGATGGTCAAAAAAGCCATGGTCTTGGCAAACAAAGTTCATTTCAAAACTCTATTAAGACAAGATGCTAGCACGATGAGTAAATGTAATAGTTCCATGTCCCTGATTGAGAACTATAAGTTGTTTGTAGAGAAGACTATGTTATGGCATGAGAGAATGGGACACATTGTTGAGAAAGGTCTTAGAGCCTTGGAGTCAAATGGTACATGACACATTGTTAGCCTTTTTCCCTACATGTAAAATTATTCCTTGGCTGCTCGTTGTTTCACATTGTAGAGGGTGGCATCTAGGTCCTACAAGTCATGGAGACAAACACTTCTATATTGGTGGCAAGACATCATTTATTGGGAAGGTCTCTATAGACAGATGAAATTATATTTCAGCATTGCAATGATGACCCTTTGGTACTAATTAAGTAGACTTTTAGTCAATCAAGGTTGGATGATATTGAATTTTGGAGATCAAAATAATTCAATCCTCAAGCAATTTTTTGAGGGCTTATCTAAGATCATTCTTTATGCTAACATTTGTGTTTAGATTCTCATGAGGGCTTCCAAATCTCATGGTGATTTTTCCCTTTCCAACAAAATCTTGTGATGTCATCTACCTTTCAATTGAGGTATTTCTCTTTAAGAAAAGTGTGGTTATTTTTTGGAGCACTATTCAATTGTGTGATCTTGGTTGCTTAAGTGGGGGTCTAACAACACCTTAGGAATCTATCTCAAACATCATTTTAAAGTTTCCATTATAAGTTATAAGTTTATTCATGAATAACTATTACTACATTTCATAGTCAAATAATACAAAACAATATAATTTTTAACAATATTAATATTAAAGAGATACATTTAATGGAAGGGTGGCTAAATTTACTCTCAAAAGCAAAACAACATAATATGTTATAATAATTTCTCTAAAGACTCTAACAATAAAATCTATTCATCAAACCCATAAATAATCTCAAAAAAAAAATTCTTCAAACAAAAAGAATAAATATACTCATTATTTTGAACTTTATCTACTTCACATATACATAACCTATACACCAACAAATTCTGAGCATATACCATTTTTCACTAATTCAAAAGTTACCTTTAACTTATGAGTCCTTATTAAGGTGCCTATTGCACCTTAAGGTGCAGTAAGGTGTGGTTCTTAGTATATAAGACATTGCCGAGATTGCCTATGCTCATGATTTGACGAGAAGTTATGAACATTGCCCAACGTTGAACACTAGTTCAGTTGAATCTAAGCTCAAGAAATAGTTAAAGATATAGGGTGGCAACATGGGAAATAAAGCCCTAGAGGCCTAATGGGCTCCCAATACCAATCCACTTGAATGTTCCTCATGTATGATTTGGAGATACAAGCATATGAAAAGGTTGACTATGAATGGGATCCCATCTACCTACAATGATGTTATGTCTAACTACAATAGTTGAATTAATAAATAACTATCAATCCTCCATTGGAAGAGATCTTATAATGTTCAATTATCTTGGCTACGGTCATAGTCAATCAATACTCACCAGAAAAGTAATATAAGCACCCAAATGCACTTATGAAATGAATATGCTTGAGTCTTTTCTCCAAAGTTTTCTTGTGTAGGAACCAAGCACTTCAAAACTAGGCCTAAATAGCCCATCCATCACATAAAACTTCTTGTTAGGAAAAGCACCAAGAAAGAACTCCATGGAGTTGTTAATGTCAAAGACAAGACCCCACTTTTCCTCTTCCACATTGTAAACTGCAACACTAAGGATGGGGTTACCTAACATGTTAAACCCTTCACCCATATAAGTCAGTTGCCTTTCCTCATCCACTAGAGAGCTAAATTATAACCACCATCTAGGCATTTTGGCACCTTGCTACCATTTGGAACAAGAAAATTCATAGATCATCCATGTTGTTTTGTCAACAATCAGATTCGTGATCAAAATTAGTTTTTCTTTCACAAAATGGTGGCGATAGCTGTTAGAAGTTTGTGTGGAAATGGATGGGAGGCTTTTTCACAAGTCATTTAGAAGGCCATATATCATTACTTTACCAAAAATGTCATGTATGTCATGGAGTATAGATATGTGTTGCTCATAAATCTTTAATCTTTTTATATCCTAATAAAATTGGGGCTTATTCATCAGGGAAAGTTTCTAGCTTTTGAAAACACATATAAGGTTGTGAGGAGAGTTGAACTCCACCTTGATCAAGACCTTATCTTCTTTTTAGTCCATGTGTCCTAGTGGTTCCAACCCAATCTTTATATTTGTTCTTCTTTATCTAGATTTAAAACTATGACTACGATTGCAAACTTGGCTTTGAACTAAATGTATGCTTTTGACCCCCAAATATTTGAATTCTCAATCTAAACATGGGACCAAGCCTACTTACTTCCAATTGGCCACCATGGGTTGACTCAAGCACAAAACATTCAAATTGTTTTTCTAGGGTGTTGTATAAAAGGACAAACCCTTATTCAATTTAAACATCCATGTCTAAGATCATCATCTCTTATTTAATTATTGCATTATCACTCAATAGAGAATATTACATCAACATCTAAGATCATAAGAATAGATATAGGCATTTACATTTTTTCTTGGCATGTCTTCTAATTTGTTCGAAATCATTAAATTGATCCAAGGATTTGACTAAGGCATAAAATGAGAAGCTAGTTGTTTTCCTCTCTTAGCATAACAAACTATGCTGGTGATGTTAGTGCTCCAAGCCAGTTAATGCAACTCTAGAAGGCTTACCTAAAGATTAACCTCGTAAAACAAAGTCAAGCTAGACATTTAAGTGAAATTCACAATTTAGGTTATAGATAGTTTGGGCCAACTGATGGGAGTGGTGGCTCCCCTACACTTTAGGTTCTACAAACTAGGGATTTTATTCCCAAATATCCTATTTAACAATCAAAGAACAAACCGGGATCATGGTCACATGGCTTAGCTACACCCTATGCATAAGACTAACCCAAAATTTTATCAGTAATTACCCCTCGTGCTAGCTTAATGTTCTTGTAAACCAAGGTTCTCTATGTTAGCATAGAATATTATTATTCCATTTATTTATTTATTTGGATTATCCCTACAAATGCATATTTATCTTGCTTAGGTGTTTTTATTCCCACACATGCATATTTAGCTTGCTTAGGTGTTCTTTAGTCTTCACGAGTTAACTATCACTTTATTAGCCAAGTGGTAGTTGCATTCTTTTTTTCTCCACTAGACTAGTGGTAATTATCTCCATGATTCGAGGTGGAAGTTATGCTTCCTTCCTCCTATATATAACACCTATTGTAAAGATTTTTTCAATTGAGTCAAATACATTATACAATGTTATTCTCATTTTCTCTCTCTCAACATTTTGTTCATTAGTTAGCTTTGCTCATTGAACAGGTACATTCCATTGATCCAGAGATCCTGGCCTATACTCCAATATGGTATCAGAGCCAATCTGATATTCTATTGCTTGGTTCAAAAATTACTGTTGGTTTTTTTTCATAATACACTATTTGTATTGCATTAGAATTAGAATTTTTGTGTGCGGTGACATTTATGTATAAGTGTTTGAATAGGAGGATTTCACACAGACCATTTTCATACAAAACAGATTGTGCCATTGGATCCAGAAGATGGGAAAACCTATGAATCAACTGTAAACTCGATCATAATCTGAGACAATCAATTTTCAGAGCTATTTTTCTTGGAGGGACAATAGAAATAAAAAATAGCACCAAAACAAAAGGCAAACATAGAAATCCATTTCTAGGTTTTTCTGGGCTCTTGGCCGAAAATCTGAGCCTATTGGAAACAACACAGTTCTATGCATGCAAGCTGAGCCTATTGGATCTTGCACATAGATATCCATGCATGCAAAGGCACAATGGCCAGGCAGATGTCAAATTCTAGACAGTAGTGAGGAGCACTATTCACAAATCACCCCATCTGTAGTGACATTTATTTTTAGTAGTGCAAATTAAAAAAGATAAAAAGTGAAAATTAAAAGCCCTATAAATTTTGATAGGTAACTTGGATTTGAGTGTGGTTTTTTCAAAAGTGGTTATTTTTTCATGATTGTTCCATTGGGAACGTCTATGCATTATGCACTAAAACTATAAAGTGTCAAAATTTGAGGGGTTCAAAATAATGGATTAAGGGGGGTGTTTTGTGTTGGGTCTTTGTGCACGTCCTACTTTCTTTTTGCATTTCTATTTCTACAACAATAACACAGGTTGCACACAGAAAAGAAATATTCTTTTATTGATTTGGATAACACATTACATTACAAAAACTGGAATCAAATATGAGGATACCGACTGCAACACATTACAACTTATTTTCCCTAGATTCTAAAACTTTTTACCTTCTATAGCTTCAAATCTACTAGGGTTTCTATTTTCCCTCCTTTTCCTTACTCTCCACTTTTCCCCCTTTATCTACTACCCCAAAGGATTCCCAAAAATTGTCATAAATAGCCCTTTTTGGTGCCTTCTAGCCAAAATTTTGAAATTTGTAACTCCCTCCAAAATAGATCAACTTGTGAGAGCCATAACTTTTGATCTGGGTGTCCGATTGATGAATCATTTGATGAGTTGGAAAGATTGCGAAGTGCTCTACACCTCTAGAATTGACTTTTCCAATTCTACCCATTTATCGAGGTCGTAAGGGGCCTCTAAGTGCCTCATATTTGACTTTGAAACTTTTTGAGGGGTAAGAAACAAAAACTTTAATATCTTTCAGCCCACAAGTGATATTTGGCTAATTCCTTCACCAAAGGTTATATTTTTCAATTCTGAAGCTTTGAGTAAATTTTCACTTCCAGATATGCTCAAATGCAAACTTTTAAAAATAGCAATTTTCTATTTTTAGCAGGTTAGAAAAACTGAAGGTTCTACATCATTATTCAAGCAATTGGGTATCTAAAAATACCAAAATTGAAAAGAACAAAAAATAAAATCACCATTTTTGGGTGATGCAAGATTGTCCTTACACCACTGGTGCTCCTGCATCACATATAATATTCACAAATGTGGCTCTTTAAATATGAGAATATGAGCTATCAATTGTCCGATTTTATAAGAATATTCAAACTTGGTGGGTAGGAGGAAACTCTAGCTAAAGATTTACTATTTAGAATTATTTTTGCAAGCTATGATATCTTAAATAGAAGCAAAAGAATAGAAACAAAATGGTATTTAGGGACATTTTATATTATTTGACTAACTATGCTCAGGTTAAACAATCACAAGCACAACTTTGAGATATACAACTCAATCAAATATAGAGTTGAAAGAAGTAATCATTGGTTGTTGTTTTTTAAATATATAGAATTAAAAATTATTTTGATAATTAACACAAAATTATTTTAGAAAACAAAATTATGAATTGACACCATCTTAATTCTATCCCATTGCTACATATTATAACCCTATTTATTCTCTTATCATTGCACGACATTAAAAAACTACTAAATGTTGAAAAATGTAAAGTGAAATGAGGTATTTGAAGTTTGGCATATCTAATAAATGTTAAGAATTATTTTTGAAAACAATTAAGATTCAAACGCACATCCATCATTCCCATACACTTATTTTATACAAAAGCTAGAAGTAAATTCATTAGTCTAAAAATCAACAAAATTAAGACAGTTGTTGCTCTTAAAATTGTGATGTGTTTTCATTAAACCATTTATGGGTATTGTCTACCTCTTCCATTTCAAAATGAATATAAGAATATAATTTTTTATAGTGGATAGGAGTTAAATTTTCCAATAATCATTTGGTTTCATAAACAACAACTTTCTATTTTTAAATTTACCAATATTTTAATGTTTCAATGCTTTTCTTTTTCTTTTCATGATATTTGTGATTTGACCTTATAAGATACACATTTCAATATAATAACTAGATCTTTACTTGGTTAGAGCATACATGTATGTCTTTCACTTTCTTGGTGAGAAATTGATAAAGTGCTCTCCCTCCATCTTTCTATGAAAAATTCTTAATCTTCTTGCCAAAAAATTATGTACTACTCTCTCTAAAGAAAAAGAACTCCATTAAAATTAAGGCTCTCCTCTAAAAAAAAATTAGTTTTGTATGAGCAAAATATCTTATCTCTCCCTTTTTACATGTTTCTTCAATTGTTTACTAACGTAATAACTCTTTGAGATCATGCAATCTTTTGCATGATAATTGTACATTAATTATTAGGTAATATTTATTAATTTACATTGAACACCATTTTTAATAGCATTAATAATTATAATTGTCTACATAAAAACTAGACAAGGGTGTTGATTATTTTAATATGTCAAGATGTTAGAACTTGGCTGGAGCTAATGTAGTGTAAAACAGATCAAAGTTAATCATAGTTTGTGAGATAAAATATCATATTTTTATAAGTTAAAAAAATGTTTAAAAAATGGGGATTAAGTCGCAGAATTACATCAAGTGACATGGGACAAATGACAAAGCATGCAAATAGGAAGGGAACTACCTTCTAAAATGACAACTTAAAACAAAAAGCATACATACAAGTTCTTTTTTTGGTTTGATGAATTAATGTCTATTATATTACTTAAGAATAATAATTTACACCATATTCACAAAATAAGTAGGTGGAATGGAATCACACTTTGATGTCCTTGGAACTATGCATAACCTATAATAACAATAAAAAAATCAAACCATGGGTAAACCCTCAACTAAGCAACAAGAGCTATAAAACCACGAGGTGGTGGTGGATCATGGTTCTCAGGTTGGGAGCCAAACAAGTTCGAAGCTAATTTTTGATGGTCATGATCTCCCACATGCAAGTTTTTTAATTTTTCCATATAAATTTTAAATAAAGATAAGTTTATTAAAAAGTTAGCTTTTCACCTTACATGTAGTAATTTCTAAATGCATGCAATATTTTTATATGCATACATGTAAATTGCATGCATGCATACATTTCTATAAGAAAAAATCAACTTGGAATAGAAATCTCCAACACTCCAAGGACAAGAAATCATAAAGTTGTCCTTGCTCCACATTCTTAGAATCTTCATGAAGGATAGGAGCTAGATCCTTGAGCCAATCCAAAACATGAATGCTATTCTAGTCCCTAGAAAATGAACACAATTTTTCCTTGAGATTAGGTTGGCTAGCCAGTTTGGCACTTTGTTATTTTCTAGCCTTGAATGAATGAAGAAATACAATTTCTTATACTTTCCTAGGATGTCTTTCACCTCTGACATAAGGTTTTAAAGATACCAATTAAGTATCTTTCCTTTTTCCACACCATTGATAATTATATAGGAATGTCCCTCAATTATTAGGTTTGAAAGACAAAGATCAATTCCGAGCTTGAGACCTAAAACTAGGCCCTTTGCTTCCACTATATTATTAGAATTTATAGGTCTATAAACATGGTATCAAAGGAGAGAACATCTCCTTAATGATATATGGAAATCTTTCCCGCCCTTGAGATCTCATGATTATTTTTTGTCACACCATAAAATAATTAGCTTTGTCCAACCTTCTTCAAGTGGACTCCAAGAATGCAAAAGCTTTTTCCAAGAAGCTTTAAGGGGGTCTCAAATCAAAATTTGTCCTTATATCCAACCAATTTTTAAGGATAGCTAACTCCTTAGGGTTGACTTGGTTGTTCTTGGGAGGGTGCTAAAGTGAAAGATACTTAGAAATAAGCATTGTTCACTTTCCCCCATAGTTGATACTGACTTTCTCCTTTCCATTAAATATCCTATTACTTTGATAAGTAGGAGGTTTTTTTTTTTTTTTTTTTTTGTAGCATGTCAAATTATTATATTTTATTTCAGGGTTTAACTGCATAGTTTTTGAGTCAAACACATGACCCATATTTCATGAGTAGTGGTTCACATGAACCCATCTCTCATGTTAATGAATGGTCTACTTAGCACTCATTGCATCTAGGTGATGCACATAGGGGTGAAGCATCGGGACTTCCCGGGATGTCACCCATCCTATTACTTTGTTTTAACCAGATTCTTCTAGAGAATCATTCCTAAGGCCAAATCCCAGAGGTCTTGAATAATATTCAAAGAGATAGTGTACTTCTATGATTCAAAATGCTCAATGAAAGATCCTATCATCACCTCGCTAACTTTGAAACTTGCTAAGATTGATCTTAGATTCTTTAGCTTAATCACATTGAAGAATGATGTGATTGACCTCTTATGATTGACCTCTTCCTTGTAAGAAAGACAAAAGGGACATCTACTAAGGTCATAGTATCCTTTCTTTTAAGGCTCCCAAGTTAGAATCTCGGCATGACAAACCAAAAGAATTTTTTTAACTTTGGTCATGCCTTACATGACCATATCTTTCCCCATAGGAAAGACTTAGTAGGAGCCACCATAGAATTGTCTACTTTCTCATATCCATCTCTCACTGTGTAAACCCCATTGCATTTACAAAGCCACCCAAATCTATCCTCAAAATTACTCCATATATGTAGTTATTGCCCACACCCTTCCAAACTCTGAGATATCCTTAGTCTCAAATTGTGTCCATCATGGTCTTTTGACAAGGGCCAACTATCTCTTATGCTATAAGGAATGATTTAAGGTTAGGGTTTAATCATTTTCATTGACTATTCAATACTATATGCTTATATTGAGCATTAGGGTTGGCTAATGAAACACTAAACAGTCAATGTTCATTATGATTTCATGAATACTAAATACATATGACGAATGGTTTAATTTTTAATTTCAATTTGAAATTTGAAATTTAGATATAGAAATACAGTTCAATCTACCCATTTTCAATTTGAAGATAGAAATCCCTATCAAGGTCTCTTGCTTCGGATGATTTGAGATGTCTGTGACGCTTTGTTCACTTGCAATAAATATGGCATGCTTTTTCTTTCCTGTGGTTTTTGAGAATTGCTTATAACTTGATTGTCTGCCATATCTCCGCTTCAAGTGAAAATGTTTCCCGGTTTACCACTGGCAATGTCAAGTGAATAACACTGCCACATTTTCCACTCTTCAATTACAATCACAAAAGGAGGCGCGTGCCACATTGTCTACTCTCATCTCAATCTCAGACCATCATGCTGAAGGAGGCGCCGCACATTCTGCTTACTAAACACAACCCCCCTGAAGATTATTCTACATATCTTCAATTATTGCAAACCTGCATTCTCAAGAACGCGCTTTCACAAGGGAAAAATGTCCACTCTTTCATCGCTCACAGGCGATTTGCATTTGCGACACGCACAACTTTTCATAATAAGCTTATTTACATGTATGTCAACTGCGTAAGTTTGGTGGATGCTCGAAAAGTCTTTGATCACATGAAAGAGAGAGATAGCATCTCATGGAATACGATTATTTCAGGGTACAGAAGATATTATCCCCACGAGGCAGTCACACTGTTCCACCAAATGCAACAAAGAGGGTCCCAACCCGATCAGTTCACATTTGCCAGCGTACTCCCAGCCTGTGCCAAAATGGGAGCTTTGGAACAGGGTATAGGCATGCATAAAAACATAATGGAAGCGGGGTTTTTGTCTGATATTACAGTTGGAAATGCTTTGGTTGACATGTATGCAAAATGTGGAAGCATAGACAAGGCACGCGAACTGTTTGACAGAATGCCTCAAAGAAATGTGATCTCATGGAATACCATGATTGCAGGATATGCACAAAATGGATTTGTTGAAAAGGCTATAGAAACTTTCAAGCAAATGCAATTGGCAGGTGTAGAGCCAAATTCCACAGCCTTTGCCAGCATCCTCCCTGCCTGTGCCAAAATGGGAGCTTTGAAACAGGGTATGGACATCCATCGAAGCATAAAGGATAGAGGAATTTTTTCGGATGTTGTAGTTGCAACTGCCCTGGTAGATATGTACGCAAAATGTGGAAGCATAGACAAGGCACGTGAGTTGTTTGACAGAATGCCTCAAAAAGATGTGGTCTCGTGGACTGCAATGATTACAGGATATGCACAAAATGGATTTGTTGAAAAGGCTTTAGAAACTTTCAAGCAAATGCAATTGGCAGGTGTAAAGCCAAATTCCACCACCTTTGCCAGCATCTTCCCTGCCTGTGCCAAAATAGGAGCTTTGGAACAGGGTACGGACATCCATCAAAGTATAAAGGATAGAAGAATTTTGTCAGATGGTGTAGTTGCAACTGCCCTGGTAGACATGTATGCAAAATGTGGAAACATAGACAAGGCACTTGAATTGTTTGACAGAATGACTCAAAGAGATGTGGTCTCATGGACTGCAATTATTGCAGGATATGCACAAAATGGATTTGTTGAAAAGGCTTTAGAAACTTACAAACAAATGCAATTGGCAGGTGTAAAGCCAAATTCCACAACCTTTGCCAGCATCCTCCCTGCCTGTGCAAAAATGGGAGCTTTGGAACAGGGTATGAAAATCCATCAAAGCATAATGGAAGGGGGATTTTGGTCAGATATTATAGCTGGAAATGCTCTGGTAGACATGTATGCAAAATGTGGAAGCATAAACAAGGCACTTGAACTGTTTGACAGAATGCCTAAAAGAGATATCGTCTCATGGAATGCAATGATTGCAGGATATGCACAAAATGGATTTGCTGAAAAGGCTTTAGAAACTTTCAAGCAAATGCAATTGGCAGGTGTAAAGCCAAATTCTACAACCTTTGTCAGCATCCTCCCTGCCTGTGCCAAAATGGGAGCTTTGGAACAGGGTATGGCCATCCACCAAAGCATAAAGGAAGGGGGATTTTTGTCACATGTTATAGTTGCAACAGCTCTGGTAGACATGTATGCAAAATGTGGAAGCATAGACAAGGCACGTGAACTGTTTGACAGAATGCCTCAAAGAGATGTCATCTCATGGAATGCAATGATTGCAGGATATGCACAAAATAGATTTTTTAATGAGGCTTTAGAAACTTTTAAGCAAATGCAATTGGCATGTGTAAAGCCAAATTCCACAACCTTTGCCAGCATCCTCCCTGTCTGTGCCAAAATGGGAGCTTTGGAGCAGGGCATGGACATCCATCAAAGCATAAAGAATAGAGGGATTTTGTCAGATGTTGTAGTTGCAACTGCTCTGGTAGACATGTATGCAAGATGTGGAACCATAGACAAGGCACGTGAACTGTTTGATGGAATGCCTCAAAGAAATGTGGTCTCATGGAATGCCATGATTACAGGATATGCACAAAATGGATTTGTTGAGAAGGCTTTAGAAACTTTCAAGCAAATGCAATCGGCAGGTGTAAAGCCAAATTCCACAACCTTTACCAGCATCCTCCCTGCCTGTGCCAAAATGGGAGCTTTGGAACAGGGTATGGACATCCATCAAAGCATAATGGAAGGGGGATTCTTGTCAGACATTATAGTTGGCAATGCTCTTGTAGACATGTATGCAAAATGTGGAAGCATAGACAAGGCACGTGAACTGTTTGACAGAATGCCTCAAAGAGATGTCATCTCATGGAATGCAATGATTGCAGGATATGCACAAAATGGATTTTGCAAGGATGCACTCAAAATCTTTGAATTAATGAAGCACTCTGGAACATATCCTGACATTGTAAGCTTTGCTTGTGTTCTATGTGCATGCAGCCATGGAGGTTTAGTGGATAAGGGCTGTACATACTTCCATCACATGAGTAACCCTTATTGCATTACACCTACAATTGATCATTATGTGTGCATGGTTGACCTTCTTGCCCGTACTGGCTATCTTGAAGACACCCTAAACTTTATCATTAAGATGCCAGTTAAACCTGTGGTGGTTTTGTGGATGTGTTTTCTTGGTGCCTGTAGATCACATATGAATATAGGCTTAGGAGTATTTACAGCGACTCTGCTTTTTGATTTGGATCCTCAAAATGCTGCAACTTATGTTCTTCTCTCAAACATCTATGCAGAAGTGGGCAGGTGGGGTGAGGTTCAAATGGTAAGGAGATTGATGAAAGATAGAGGAATTAAAAAGAGCCCTGGATGTAGTTGGATAGAAGTCCATAAAACAGTACATACTTTTTGTGGAGGAGACAGATAACATCCACAGACACAGGAGATCTATGGAAAGTTGGAGAAATTGGCTTGGGAGATGAAGGCAGCAGGGTATTTTCCAGATTCAAGACATTTACTTAATGATGTCGAAGAGGAGGAAAAATAGTTATTTCTCTACCACCATTGTGAAAAGTTAGCAAATGCATTTGGTTTGTTAAACAGTCCCCCATAGAACAGCCATTGGAGTTGTTAAGAACCTTAAAGATGTGCTGATTGCCACACTGCAACAACATTTATCGCCAAGATTGTTCCAAGAGAAATTGTTGTGAGAGATGTGAACCATTTCCATCATTTTAAACAGGGATGATGTTCTTGCAGAGATTATTGGTGATGCTAAATGAAGCAATCTGAACAATAGGCTTGCACTATAATAATGTGCACTA
This sequence comes from Cunninghamia lanceolata, assembly GCA_027924645.1. Classification (NCBI taxonomy): domain Eukaryota; kingdom Viridiplantae; phylum Streptophyta; class Pinopsida; order Cupressales; family Cupressaceae; genus Cunninghamia; species Cunninghamia lanceolata. Next base: position 20,410,189 of record BSBN01000547.1, read on the forward strand.
TGTCAGACCTGCAGTAGTAATGAAGGAACAAGGTTTTATTTTCAGTGTTTACAATTTTTTAATTTTGTTTTTTATTTTGAGTATTTGGCAATTTAGACCATGCTATTGGCTTTTTAAATTATATGCATAGATTGCAATGCAGATCACTGCTTATATACACTTTTAGGGTATATGTCTAAGACCTGTTCTATGATAACATGGACATTTCATTGAATTGTTTTTACAAAACCTGTATTTGTATGAAATGAAAAGCTGGAGGAGGTGGTGAAGAATGCAAAAAAAAACAAAAGGTGAGGAACACTTCAAGTAAATGGAAAGGTGCTTGACCAACAGGAAATGGGAGAGGAGGGCTCACAATTACCCTTGCCATTTTGTATAGTTCTTTTGTTTGGATTACTTATATTATCTTTTTCCTGATTTGAGATTAAATTACACATTTCAAGTTAAGTATATAATTTTATATAAGTGCATGTAGGTTTTGTCTCATTTATGGTTAGATATTTCTAATGTTGTTTCACATCATTCACTTGGAGAGATAGCTAATGGATTTGTGAATTCACAAATATTTTTTAATTTAATTTAATTTCAATTTCTTTGGTTTTAATTAGAAATAATCTATTATAATTTATATATGAAGAAGTACAAAAACTACATTTGTATTTATGTTGTAATTAGCTAATATCTATGACACTTGAAAAACTTGCAGAATGAGGTTTATAGATTGATATTAGAGAGAAGAGAATAAAATTTGTATATGTAAAAATAAAATCACAATTTATATTGTATTGTAATAACATATCCATGGTATTACAAAATTGTGCATGCTGAGAATAGGATACTAATGAGACAAGTGTTTAAAGGTGGTTGGGAGAGAGCTAAATAGGACATTTTATAAGTCTTTAGAGTGAATAGATTTAAAACAAGAGGAACTCAAAAGGATCAAGGCTATAAGAATTTTAGAGAAACACAATGGGAGACATCCATAGGATTAAAAATAATATTATAATTATATTCATAATATGGTCAAATTAACTACTTTTTCACATGTGGCAAACCTAAGAAATGAAAGTAAAGATTAAATTTTAGTTGATAAGATAGGAATTGAATAGTTTTTCATTAGTTGCATGCCTAGCAAATGCTAGTGAAGACTAAATTCCACATGCTACATCTAATATTTGTTTACAAACCTTAATTACAACTGCATTAATTACATTTGATAAGATAGGAATTGAATAGTTTTTCATTAGTTGCATGCCTAGCAAATGTTAGTGAAGACTACATTCCACATGCCATATCTAATATTTGTTTACAATCCTTAATTACAACTGCATTAAGAATCTCGAGTTTCTGTACTTGTTTCATATCAAAATTTTATAATAGGGGATTCAATTCATAATGTTCAAAGACTTATCACTAGGTGACTAACAATTTTTGTTTACTTGATTTTAAAATGACAGAATGTTATCATAAGCACATGTCATGTTTGTATACAACAAAGGTAGGAAAAATAGTTTTTAGAAAGAATCTAGAATGATGAACTTCAATTCTTCATCTCATGCAAATGTATTTGACAACTTTATGGTTATAATGAAACATACATATCTAAATTATAAGTCTTTATAATGAGTGTATTCAATATATACAATAGAAGAAGGGAATTTGTTATGAAGTACCTTGTATTGTTGTACCAAATCACTTTGTAACTATCACTAATAATATAACACCTAAGGTACCAATAGACATCTAAAATTATAAATGATTATTTTTTGGTATGCGTTATAATAGTATGGAACATTTCAATTGAAACAACTATGTTGTCATTAATAATAAAATAATTATAAAATAATCCAATAGATTACATTACAAAAATGGGCAATATGGTCATGGTTCTTTAAATTGTAGGATATTTGTGCCACCACTAACAACATTTATTATTAAGAAAATCAACAAAATTCTAGGCTACATGATAGGTCAATATTTAGGTCATAAAAATGCTAATTTGTCAAAAATATGTGGAAATCTCCACCAAGCACTCACATAGTAAATCACAAAAAGTATGAGCCTTATAAATATCACAAAGTTTAATTAGAGTTGTCTTCAAAAGTTCAAAATGGAAAATCGTGGTTTGCATCTTCTCCTTGACACCTAATAGGAGTATTTGGAGATTGATCTCATCCAATGTCATGTGTGCCTAGTGCCTGTACTTTAATCTTCTTGTGCTTAGGTTAAGTGTCTTGATATGAAGCTCTACTAATGAATATAGGAATTTGGTATTGATGATTAGTACAACATCTAACAATCCTCATAATAGACTATTCCAAAGGTAACAAAATCTAAAAAGGTATAACATTTATTCAAAGATTAAAGAATTATTAAATGAAGTAAAGCGACACTTGATTATATAAAATTTAAATAACAATATCAAACCATCTTTCATATAAAAGAACTTAATAAGATAAAAAAATGTTCTTTTTTACAATATACATATATAATTTATTCTTCCATTTACAATGATATACAATAAAACTTATGTTGTCATTACAAGTGATAATTCATAATCATGAACATATTCCACTTTCTCAAATAATAAAATAATATCAAATAATACATTGAGATATGGACCTATAACAAGGTGGAAATTAGAATAACTTAAGTGATAGCACACAGAATATTCAACTAAATAAAATCCTTATCAACTCAAAACAAATTTAAACCTTCATGCCAAGTAAATATATAACATCATGTTGGACTAAAACTAAAAGGAAGAAAAGAGAGAGAAATAGAGAGAATAATGAGCACTTTTACACTAACCACAAAGTTGTACAAGCTTCCTTGTACATCACCCCAAAAAATGGAACCCTACCCTTTACAATTGGGGTCACAAAAGTGTACCACATAGAACTTGAAAGAGAACCAATTGGAGGAGACTGACCATGACTCTTACAAAACATAATAAACCATCTCAATAAATGCATCCCCTTGGCCAAGGTTTAAAATAATATAACATCAAATCTTCTCTCATAATAACAATGATGCTATCACTTGCACAAACATGGTTACTCCAAAGTGATGACCTTGACTTGCCTTGCATAATAATCAATAAATTATATTAGGATAGGACCTACTCACTACTATCTAAATATGTCATTTTTTTATAAAAGGTGCAAGCACCTGAAATAAATTGATATTATGAAAATTACAAAAAGGCTCTTACAAATAGCTAGATATATCATGTATAACACGGACATCAATGTAAAAGTAACAAAAGAGGCTCTTGAAGATAGCCAAATATAGCATTACATTTCTCCTCATATCTAAATATGTCATGTTATTCCAAATATTGACCTAAGTTTTTTCTGTGCACTATACATCTTTATTGCATTCTCAATCACGTAATCTCTTAAAGAACACAAGAAGATTGAGCAAGGGGACCATAAGCCTTGTCATTCCTCTAGGTTGTTTTAAGGATTAACACATGGTTAAGAATGGGATAACAAAACTATTATTTCTACATGTAGTCCTTTAAATTATTTAGAACACTTGGATGGGCCCCCATAAGCCTCACCATTTTTTCCAATTAGATGTAAGACTATCACGTAGAGATATTACAACGTGGTTCAAATTAGACAAAACAACATGATAGAAAATAGGTTTAACAACAAACATAATAATAGTTTTGTTCTTTAAGAATTTTTTTTGGTCAACCTTAAAAGGATGTTAGATTTTGAACATAAGCAAGAAACTATCTAAGACCTATACAAGAAATAAACTATATGAAATTATTTATACAAATGATCCTAGAATTAAAATAGCAAAATAGATTTAGAACCTGGCAAATACAAGAGTTTTGTAAAATAACTAATGCAGGAGCATCCAGTGGTGTAAGGGCAATCTTGCATCACCCAAAAAAAGATCATGATTCAAAATCGTTGACGTTGTTTTCATTTATTTTCAAAATTAGTATTTTTGGTTCCATAATCGCTTGAATAATGATGTAGAACCTTCAGTTTTTCTAAATTGCTAAAAATAGCAAATTGCTATTTTTGGAAAGTTTACATTTGGGCACGTATGGAAGTGAAAATTTACAGGAATCTTCATAAATGATAAATAAGACTTTTGGCAAAGGATGTAAGGAAGCAAAGGTGTGCGAAAACACTTCCTACGCTAACCTTGAGAGGAGGGTTATGCAAATTTCAAATAAAATATTATAGAGATTTCAAGATACACATAATATCATAAACACAATAACAATAAAACCATAACTTAGTGATTTATGTGGGGAAAACCCTTCCGGGAGAAAAACCCCACACTCCAAAACCCGCACAATGTATTATCAAATCTCAAAATAGATTACAACACACTTGTAATGCAATTTCTTATAGGAGTCTTCACCTCAATTCAATCTAGAGGAATTTCGATGGCATTCCGGTAGCATACAAACTTGCAAACTAACTCTCACCTCTCAAAATGACTATCTCAAAGTACCAATATATATTATTACATTACATATGAGAACCTTCTAGAGATAAAGCATTTCTTTTTTTTAGAAACATCTAATAAAAACTAATAGACAACTTATCTCTATCTCCATATAAAAAATACTTCCCAAAATAGCCAACTTATCTCTATCTCTATCTTCTTTTCTTGGCTTGCTTTATTTTTATTTCCATGCAAGGTTGAGACACTTTCTATTTTTTTTTCTTTTTTTTTAATCTTTTTTTTTTAAATTTTTAAAACACTTTATTTCTAACAAAGGAATTAAGAAAAGATAATTTGTGGGCTAAAAGATATTAAAGTTTTCGTTTCTTGAAAACCCTTGAAAATTATTCAAATTTAGGTTTGAGGCACTAAATGGCCCCGTACGGCCCCCAAAATGGGCAAAATCGGCAAGGCGGATTCTTAGTGCATAGAGCACTCCACGAGCTTTCTGGCGCTTCAAATGGTTCGTCAATCAGACACCCCGATCAAAAATTATGGCTCTCGGAAGTTGACCTATTTTTGGAGGGAGATGCAAATTTTGAAATTTAGCTGGAGGCCGCCAAAAAGGGCTATATCTGACCATTTTTTGGCAACCCTTGGCAGTAGTAGAGATAAGGGGGAAAGTGTAGAGTCAAGAAAAGGTAGGAAAATAGAAACTCTAGCTGATTTGGGGTTAAAGAAGGCAGAAGATTCTAGAGTCTTGAGATAGGGAACTGTAATGTGTTGCAGCATGTGGAGGATTCATCCTCTATTTGTATTTGAGATTCTATAATGTAATGATTTATCCAAATCAATAAAGAACATTCTATTTTCTATGTGCAATTTTTGTTGTTGTGTGTTTTATGTTTTACCCCCTTCATCAATAACCAAGGAAAGTGCACTCTCCATGTGATCGTTAAATATGAGAGAATAATGTTGTATATACATACCAATAAGAGAGGCAAATACAACCAATAGGAGTAATTCCAACTCTTAGAGATAGGCAGGAGTTACACCTGCTTGGAATATACCAAATTAATGGGTACATCTACCTAGAAGAAGAAAAACAAATGGTTATGAGAGGAGGCTAATACATCCAAGAGAGAGTGTAACTCCAACTACCCAAGAATAGGTTGGGGTTACACATGTCACTCATAGAAGAGGCCATGTATCCTCATAAATACCATATCTAATAACCTAAGCAAGCTTAATAATATGTGTAGGAAAAAGAATAATCGTTAAATGTAAAGGAAAATAATAAACCTGCACTAACACCCCCTTGAGTGTAGCTTAGGTGGGTGAAAAGATGGGTCCCAATAAATGAATCCTAATGAGGTACCCATGTACATAAAAATCCTTCCCAAAGAAAAAAGAGAATAGCCCCACCCACTACCCCCCAAGTAAATGCATGGAAATGGGGGGCCAAAAGGGAGTCGAAAGTGGCCACTTTTTCTTGAAAGAAACAAAAATTGACCTTGGACGAATAATTCAAGATACCCATGCTCAAAATTTTAAGATGTGACAATAAAAAGATTAGTAGTGCTCATAATCTAGTTTCTAAACTACTATTTTTTTTAAATAGTGGAGATTAAGGTCAAATAGGGAGAGCGCACAAAGTGCTCCTATTTTGTTAGAAAAATATAACATAGCATTAGGTGTATCCCCCCTAAAGTGTTGACTTTTTTAAAGTATTGCATAAATCCCTTAGATGGAAAGTTAGCTAACATTACGTAGTTTATGCCAAGTTTTTTTGCTAATTTTTAATGAATATATGATTTTGTACTAATTTTCAAAGTGGACAATCCTGAAAAACAAAAAATTGAGTGTGTACCCCTTTTAATATTTATAAAACTAATCAAAAGTCATTTTTAAAAAAATGTGTATAGAATGGAGTCTAGAATATAAGAATGTAGTTTTTTTCAAATTTCCATGGGTAGATTAAAAATGACACCAAAAAAGCTATACATAGGTTTTTAGCAAACAATGAAGACACTACTAAAACTAATTAGAGATTAAGATCTTAATAATTTTAAATTTTAAATCAATTACATGGTTATAAATCTAATACAAAGCTTTATCTCATAGTGGTGTTATTTTTGGAATTTTATTAGAAAATACATGAACCTGATAGAGAATGCTTGACATTTGTGTGTTTTTTGTATGAGTTTTGTAAAACACATCTTTGGCACTCAAATTAAATGTCCAACCCTTAGGATTGGTAAATTCAAATTTGTACCAAGCCTAATAAGGACATTTGATTGGTCAAAATAGGAACAATGTTCGAGCACGTTTTGAACATGTACGATCCATAATACATGTGTGTTATGACATGCACAAATTATGTTATCGAAAGCACATGTACATTTTGAAGAATTGTGGATTTTAGCCACTTTTTGCCCCCCCAACTTTCTGCACTTACCCTCCCCCCCAAATAGAGAGAGAAAGATAAGAAAGAAGAGGACTAACTAGCCTCTCGCAAGATGTATCAGTATGGGTGCTCCAACATTCAAAATGTTAACTCATAACCCTTATTTGGACCTTGATATATCTAACTTAAAGGTTATAAATAATGAAGGATTTGAGGAACTATCAAACTCTTTTACCAAACTAAAACCTCTGGATTTTAGTACAGATTATTTAGATAAGGTAGTACATAAAAGTGTGGATTTACAGAAAGAGAAGATGATGAGAGATTGGAACTTGCAAGAGAAAAAAGAGAATACAATAGAAAAAAGAAGTTGAGATCTTGTTCGAGAACCTTTCCATTGACATAATTGAAATGATTATTGAAGGATGGGAAACCCCTATATTAACAAATGAAATGTCATTAACTAACAAAAGGGTGTGTCCCAAATTGAAATGGTCACATGAAGAGGTGAACCCTCTAGACCAAGAGTCATCCCCCATGTTGAATAAGACAAAGAGAGTTCTTGTAGAAGGAATATATAATGACTCAACTTGGATAAGAGAGAACCAACAACAAGAGTTCATAAGATATTGTGCAAAAATATTTGGGACTAATTTCTTTGAGATTGAATTAGCAAGAGATAAAGGAAGAAATAGGAAGTTAGTAAAGCAAAGGAATTGTGCTAAGGGGTTAGAAAAGGAAAAAACCTATAAGGAGTTTAGATTAGAGGAATGTAGTCCACCATAACGAGGAGGAGAACCCTCACATAGTCCTAGCAAATCTAGTGAATAAATGTTAGATATGGACCTGCACATGAAATTATCAATCTTTGGAAAAGATACTAATGAAGCCTCTGAACATATCTTTGTGTTTGAATTAATTTGGAGAAGGAATAAAACTGTAAGTAGTTAAGCCAAACTTTATGATTTTTTAGGCACCCTAAGGAATGATGTCCTCAAATGGTATATGAAAAAGTGCCCACAACATGATAAGGAATGGCAAGAGATAAAAGATGAGTTTCTATCTAACTTTGGATCTCTTGAGATTCAATCAAAAAGCATAGAAAAAGATGAGAAAAATGGTATAGGAGGAGGGGAAATAGTTAAAGAATTTGACTGTAGATTTAAGGAAGTAGTAAGGAAAATGGAAGAACCACTAATGGAGAAATAGAGAATTGAGTGGTTTTTGTTTGGGCAATTACCATAGATTAGAACTGCATTGGATGGAAGAACCTTTGATACATACTCAAGTGTGGTAGAATTAGCATGAAAGATAAAATCAAAATCTTGGAAAAGAAAGAATAAGGTGGAAGAAAGTAAGGAATTATAAAAATGAGATTGGAATTAGAACAGTTAAAGATCAAGCAAGATATATTGGCTAAGGGTGAAAATAACCTGATAACACAATTAGTTCAGAGGAAGGAAATTTAGTGTACCTACTATGCATAAGGATGTCACTTATGGAATGAGTGCCCAATGATGAAAGGAGAAAAAAGGGTTGAGACACTCAAGGTTGATCTGCAATCAACCCCTAGGAAGTTGAAAAGCATATACTATGGAATTTGTAGTGAATGGGATGACCATGAGATAGATGATTGCCCATCCCTTTTGTTCAGACTAAGGGATGATGAGGAACATGAACTTTGGTGCAACCAACACTGTGAAGATAATGATCCTATCCACAAAGGAATAGCTAGAGCAAAAGGATTGGCAAAAATATCTTTATATGATCATGGTTACAAAAATATGACATAGAAAAATTAATGCAATGCCCATGCAACATAGTTTGCTCCACCATAAATTATAACTGAGAAAACCCTAGTTAGCTATTCTTCAAATGATAATAGGGGATATTAAAATAATTATAGGGTAGGATATGGTAGAGGAAGAAGCTATGGACAAAGAAGAAAAGATGACACCACATGCTTTAGGTGTGGCCAAATAGGACATTATGCTAATGAATGCCAAGAATAAAATAAGAAATGTGATTTTTGTGGTGATTCTAGTCATGATTTGTTCACCTATGCCAAAACACAATAAAATTTCTATAATGCTCAACCACAAACAAAAGGTGAAGAGTTGGCTAGTGATAATACAACAAAAGGAGTGAAAATCATAAGTACCTAGAGACAAGATGCTCAAGGAACTAGAAGATATGGAAAAACTAGAATAGAGGAAGAAAATATAAAAAACCAATGCCTACTAACATATGAGGAACAACTAGATAAATAATATCTAGCAAAGAAGGAAGAATTGAGAAGGCAATCCATTGTAAAATATAAGAGAAAAAACAAAGTTGTAGTAATAACTAGAGGGGGAATTGACACCACAAAAAGAAGAATACATGAAGATGAAGTAGAAGAAGACAATGCAAGAGAGTACTTTCCAACAAAAGAAAAACATGATCAAATAGCTAAAGATGTTAGAAGCATCATTTTATAAGAAAAAAGAAATGATGAATACCATAAAGCATGTTTTTCAGAAAAAAGAAGCTTAGATATTAAAGGAATTAGCAAACTTTGTAAAGAAAGAAAATATTCTAGAAAATTTTTTTAAAACAATTCTCAAAGTACAAGAACAAGTAAATAAATCCAACTTCCGGACCTCAAATTAGAAGTGTGGTAAAAACACCATGAAGATGGAAGAAGAAACCAATTCTAATAGAACTTTGAGTAAACAACAAACATTTTAAGAACATACTGTCTGACCTTGGAGTAGATGTTAGCATTATATCTAAAAGAGTCTAGGAAGAATTCGAGAAGCCAACATTCTATGACACTCCTTATAATATTTCCCTTGTGGATGGTATCACTAGCAATATAGTTAGGACTTGGAGAAACCTAGAAGTTAATTTGATGGTAGTCAAGAAGAGAGTAGATTTCAAAGTAATAGAGATGAAGGAACCCTTTGATACCTTCAACATTCTATTAAACTTAGAATGGTTCATAAATGACAATGGGATAACATACTCGTACAAAGAAGAAATATCATTCTTTGATAATGAAAAAGTGATATATATACCTCTACATAGTGATATAAGTAATGTATAATAGAAGAAATAGCACAAGAAGAGAGTGAAGAAGAATTGAAGGCCCTATATTCTTTGAGAATACTAATCAAAGACACTATGCATGAACCCAATTCAAAGGGGGAAATCATGTTAGATAGCAGAAATTACATCATTGATAGTGAAGATGTTATGGAGGCTTGGCTTTGGGATGAGCTAGAAGTTAGATCCAAGACAATACCAGGTGCAAGAAGAATCTACAACTTGAGGAAAGTTACTATGTACAAGCTATCACAAATAATCAAAACCCATCACAAAATGTAAAATTTGAGGAAAAATATGAGGAAAAAAACATACTAAAATCTCAACCATTGGATACTAAAAGGCATCAAACAATTGTATGTCATCCCATGTAGCATTCTTGTATATTTTAGCCTTTTTTCTTTGGCTATATACGATCCTCTATTCTAACATACAACTAATTTTGAGTTTTTATGTAAACTTAGAGATTTGATACCATGCTTGGAGGAAATATTCAAACCAAGGAGCAAGGCCTCATATTCTACAATATTGTTATTGTACACAAAGTCTAGCTTGAAAGAGAATCTAATATTTATACCATCAAGAGACATAAGAATAACATTAGCACCATTACCTTCTTTGGATCATGCACCATCAAAACACATAGTCTATACATTATTACATTTATAGCAAGAGGTTTGGGGGTAATAATGAAGATCTCTATGATTTTCAAAATTAATATCACAATATCCATTAATATTGTTAGGTTCACCTTTAATATAGAGAAACTCATTTTTGGCTTCTATAGGATCCTCTATAGTGTGTGTCATTTTCATTTCCCTATGTAACTTAACTTCCTTCCCATGCAATTAGGTAGTGGCATAAGAAAGGTCCATCTGGACACTACCTCCAATAGAAGCAACCCACTTCCTTGACAACAACATGCCCCACTTTGCAAGGAAATCAACATTGATTATGTCCACCAAGAAAGACTTATCAAGGTAGGAAACTAGTTGAACCTCCACTCTTTTCATAATTTCTATTACATTAACTTCTCTTCAATCCATTACATAGCATTTTCCATAGGACATAGAAACCTTGAAGCCCAAATCATTCATGACTTTAAGTGACCTAACATTACTTGAAGCCTTTGAATCTATCATGCAGTTATGTACCAGCCATATCCCTATTATAAATGAGGTGTAAAATAGGTTGACATTCAATTGGCTACTCATAAGTGACATGCCAAGGTAAATCTCAAGGGTATCTTGGGTGTTCACATCAACATTGGTATCAATGGGACAACTAATAGACTACAACCAAGTAGGAAAAAAATCTGTTTATGTGGAGGTATGCTTAAGAACTTACTTATAGGCATTAAAATTCCAAGATGGCTCATGACATGGGTAGCATCAATGGGAAGATAGTTGGGCAGAGGGTTGGATTGACGTATGGTTATAACATTAGTATCAAGAATAAATGGTAGGATACTACTACAAGTTCTCACATTTTTACCATTAGTGATGTCACCACCCCTTGGATGGAGTCTTATCCTTGTTGTGATTCCTTCTTGGTTTCACTTGCTTTAACATTTGAATATTTGGCTTTGGGGGCCTCAATATTGCTTATTGGTATATCAACCCCTTTTGTCTTTGGGATATGCTTATTTTAGGTTGTAAAACTATTGTTGAAATTTATAACTATCTCATTTATCCCTTTTCTTATGGTTGTTAACTCATGTATGACAAATTGTGGGTCTATCCTCTCTCCATATTATAACCTAAAGAACCTCAAAATTTCTTCCCATGAATCAATGTTGTTATCAACTAGACTTTTATACCACTCCCTTGTACTATCCTCTAGGGACTACACAAATAATTTCATTATGACATCTTCATGGTTAATCTCATAGTCATAAATAACATTAATAAAGTGTAGGTGAGGTGTTCCTCCCCTAAGATTGCATTATTCCCTTAAAACCTAGGAATTTTCCCTTTGATTTCATTAGGAATTTGATTAGGATAGTCTAGTATTCTAAAGAAGTCTAGCAATTTATATCTATCCAATCCAAGGGGCTACCTTTCTAGTAGGAACCTTTGAGCTTGTCTCCTAAATGGATCTCTCACATTATGGGGATTATTCACTCATGGGTTATGTTGGTTTTTCTTCTGAATCAGCATTAGGGTTTGCCAGTTCTAATGCACAGGCAGATTCAGCCAACTGAATACAGGAGGTTGCGTGAGCTCCTCCCCTTCACTTCTAGTTCTACCGCACCAAGGGGGGGTTCCTTACTTGATAAAAGTATAACCTTGACTAGCTCAATGACAGAAGGATTTAACTTGACATCAATAGGCAGAATACTCTCATGTATGGACCAAGATTTGTGTAACAAATCACAAGGTTGGCAACATTCTTGGACATGATGTCTGGTTGGGTATGAGAGCATGCAGGGATCCTAATCCTGCTCCTACAACTAATAGATGGAAGGAAGAGATGGTTTGATTTGAATTTTGGATGCAAAGCTGGACATGGTGTATAACCTCAACACAGAGCTAGATTGGTGCCTATCCAGGGCTTGGAGTCAGTAGACATACACCTGTGAATGATCAGCATGAATAGCTAAAACTAGATTTCAGGGGGATACACATGATATCTGCCTTACAGATATCTCCCAATACAGAGTGTTGAGCTGTCTATACTTATGGCATCCCTACTGTAGTAAGAAAGATACATGCAAAACTGGAGACAGAATCAGCATAACACATGCAAACATAGCATTATTCATATAAGATTAACCATGAAATCAGTGGATTCATGCCAAATCATACAACAGGAGATACATAAACTCACAAGTTTAGCTGTACAGAGCAACCAAAACGAACTGTATTGTGTTACAGAGCCAAAATGTTCAACTTTCAACAACCTCAAAATGAGTAACACTTCCTGCTTATAATAGCCAGAAAGTGTACCACAGTAATTAATTACATGGTTATTACAAAAAAAACTGCCAGATACAGTCCTCAGAAGGAATGGCGCTCAGAAAATATTAATGCAGCAGACAAAGCGGAGCCTCGAGCCATGCGCCACTATCTGGGGTCTTCATTCAAAAATTGGGTGACCTGACCATGTGTACCATTGTCCACATCCCTGCACTGTCACCATTAAGGGTCTCAACCACCCGCGGCCGCTTGAAAATCATCGCAACAGTCGAACAGAAGTTTCCCGCCAAAACACATCGCATGTTCAAATTGTGGAAAACGAATAGTCCCACATGCATGGTGAGGAGAACACACTAGCGCTTTATAAACATAGCCGCATGCAAACTAAGTGTCAAGCGCTTTTGCTGCGCTCGACACACGACCCTTCGCCCACAGCCCATCACCATGACACCCACTATCGGCCAACCCAAAAAACTCCTCGCCGATAGGCAAAAGTCATGCCGAAGACCACCTCCGTCGATGATACTTCATCGGTGAGACCAACGCGAAATCTAGCTGATAGCCACTCTATACTCCTGTCGGCCAGAGAATACTCCATCGGCGGGCCCTTCAATAGCTATCCCGATACACAATCTCACTCCGATGGCACCCTCCAAATTCTCATCGGCCAGACACACACCGACGACCCCCCGACGGCCAAACTCCTCGCTCCCATCGGCAAGATCAACACTATCGGAGAAACTAAACACTCCTTCGCTGACCACAATAGTCTTACCAATAACACCCTGGCCTCCCACCTCCGTCAGTATGACTTACACCGTCGGAGCAACATCTCAAACCTATGCCGATGACGTCGATCACACCGATGACCACTCCATGCTCCCCTCTCGGTGAGACCTACGCCGATGACATCGCATCGGCCAAGCCTCCCACCGTCGGCACAACTCAAAATACTTAGGCTGACAATACAACTCTCGCCGATGAACATTTGAGATACCCCCATCGGCACGACCAACATTGTTGGCAGAACCACAATATCCTTCGCCGATAGACCAAGCTCTTGCCGATGGACAGGAACACCTAGGGTTTGAAAGAAGAAACCCTCCAACATGCAAGCTCAACCTCTAGGCCAAAATGGGTACCAACACTGGCTCTGTCTGGGGACGTGCAGGTGCAAAACTGCAGCGAGGACCCCAGAATCTCTGGTTTCACAGATTGGGCCATATCTATTGGGCAACAGAGTCAATCATTGCACCAACCTGCACAAAAACTATATTTTAGTCATCACTTGGGTGGCCCCGGGTAGCCAAAAAGGAAGAACCAAAATTTTTTCCTGCCAAATGCCTGATCCCAAACTGAAAGATCCCAATCCCTACTGAAAAAATTGGCATAGTTTGTCCATAAGGTCATTTGCTCAATTAGATATTCCACCACCTTTGACAGCTTGCCACTTGTAGTACTGCCTCTGTCACTCTGCATTTCAAAATCAAACATGCAACCATACATGCTAAAAAAATCCTTCAGCATTAAGCAACATATGCATGTTATACTCTTCAGATAGTACATCATACTGCTCTTAGCAGTCTTCATCATTTATCTGGCTACTGCACACCATCAGGCACTCATCCAGCTGATCCAAAAGCTCAAAATACTCAGAAAAAATGAGATCCCCAATATCTACTGATATTGAAAACAAATTCTAATCCACACAACCAATGTTGCACATATCTAAACCAGGTGATGATGAACATCCATCATTCACAGTTTGCAAATCCATAGTATCTTCACAAGAATTGAAGATATCTGATTCATATGTCCCCCACTCACAAACTGATGTAACACCACGGTCAATAGTCTCCTTATATTCATCATCATCCTCAAAAAGAGGATTAATCCTGCACCACTGAAAGTCAAGATTCACAGCATCAAAGGCACCTGTAGACTCATCATAAAGGGGATTAACACTCACCGCAAAGGCCTCTGCTTCTTCTTCATGACACTCCAATTCTTCTTCATTATTATCAGATCCAGAGTCATAAGAAGAACAAACCTGATCCATGAATTGATCATGGATATCATTTCTATCAACTGATTGCCCCATATACAAGATTTCTGTTGTTTCAATGCATTCTGAAGTTGAGCTATCTGCATCATTCTCCATCCCTCTAATACTTCCTGATGAAACTGATACTGACTGTTGATCCACATGATCACAATCTTGCACAACTGGATCATTTAAACATGATGGTTCTTTGATAAGGGCTGGTATGTAAATATTACTTGAAAAACCATTGTTTTCAACTTCATTTGTTGGGCAAAACATGACATCCTCCTTTATAACAGAAACATCATCAACTTGGAATGATGCAAAAACTGGGACAACAGGGGTGTGAATGATTAGACATTCATTGTCAACACCTGAATTAAATCCTTCATCAACATTGGGGGCTGCAGGACAACAAAATTTTTTAGAAAAATAACCCTTTTGTATTCCATACCTCCAATTGTTTTCAATATCAATTGCAAACTGATGTGCCTGATGCAATGTGGTGGGCTCCTTGTCTCTTAATCTGTAACTCATTTTCTTATCAAAAGCTCCCAAATAGACAACTAAGCACAGTGCATCATTAGGTCTCATACATTCTGGTATTCTATTCAATGCCCTCATAAATCTGAGGTTAAAGGCTAGGATCAACTCATCTTCTTCAATATGGATGTACATAAAGTTACTAATGACTGCATATTCAGAAATTCTTTCACCATATTGTACTAGAAATGCAGATTTAAAACCATGCCAAGAGCTGACAGAGTTAGCTGGAAGGTAGGAGAACCAATCCCTTGCATCTTCATCTAGAGATTGAACAAATAATCTCATAACCACATCTTCATGGTCAATCTCAAAATCATCTATCACATTTAGGAACTGCTGCAAGTGTCTCTCAGCTGATTCATCCTTTATACCATTGAATTTGGGCAAAAAAATTCTGATTTTAGGTGGAAGAGCATTTGGATAGCCACAAATGCCTCTAAAATTTATGGGCTTATATCTGTCTATGTTGAAACTTCTTTTATTACATGGTTGGGATTGACTGTTATACATTTTTGCACTTGACACTTCACAAGGGTGCATGGGCTGATAATACATCCTTTATGTTTTTGCAACCCTCCTCTTTACTCAGATTTTCTACAAACAATGACTTTAGGCACTCAAAATTCAGACTATTTTTTCAAACTTTCCTAAAGTCCTTTAAATGAGTCTTTTGAACAACATTGCATGCCCTTTGAAATATAGGGTAAGTTCTAATAAAAGCATGCAAGCTCTATTTTCACCAATGTTTCCCTTTTAACCAGTGCTATCTCACCAAATAGGGAGTCTGTCAAACAATATGAAATACCTGGATATGTTGCAGAAGCTGTAAATTCTTCTCTGACTGATTTTGTTCTTTTATCAGGTTCTTTGATGCAGAGTCGCCACCTCCTTGAAGAGGAATGAGCTTCAAACAAGCTGAAGTTGCAAATTGATTTCTTTCGTTCTGGGTCATCCACCAGCAGAGTCACATATATAACCCTTTCTCAAATTTCTTCCCCAGCAGAGTCGCCATTTTCTGTTGGTGACTCAGATGGGTCACAGATATATTACTGGAGATGATTAGATAGTACTTTTACTTCTCAATCCCCAGTAGAGTCGCCATTTTGTTGGTTTTTCTTCTGAATCAGCATTAGGGTTTGCCAGTTCTAATGCACAGGCAGATTCAGCCAACTGAATACAGGAGGTTGCGTGAGCTCCTCCCCTTCACTTCTGGTTCTGCCGCACCAAGGGGGGGTTCCCTACTTGATAAAAGTATAACCTTGACTAGCTCAATGACAGAAGGATTTAACTTGACATCAACAGGTAGAATACTCTCATGTATGGACCAAGATTTGTGTAACAAATCACAAGGTTGGCAACATTCTTAGACATGATGTCTTGTTGGGTATGAGAGCATGCAGGGATCCTAATCCTGCTCCTACAACTAATAGATGGAAGGAAGAGATGGTTTGATTTGAATTTTGGATGCAAAGCTGGACATGGTGTATAACCTCAACACAGAGCTAGATTGGTGCCCATCCAGGGCTTGGAGTCGGTAGACATACACCTGTGAATGATCAGCATGAATAGCTAAAACTAGATTTCAGGGGGATACACATGATATCTGCCTTACAGATATCTCCCAATACAGAGTGTTGAGCTGTCTATACTTATGGCATCCCTATTGCAGTAAGAAAAATACATGCAAAACTGGAGACAGAATCAGCATAACACATGCAAACATAGCATTATTCATATAAGATTAACCATGAAATCAGTGGATTCATGCCAAATCGTACAACAGGAGATACATAAACTCACAAGTTTAGCTGTACAGAGCAACCAAAACGAACTGTATTGTGTTACAGAGCCAAAATGTTCAACTTTCAACAACCCCAAAATGAGTAACACTTCCTGCTTATAACAGCCAGAAAGTGTACCACAGTAATTAATTACATGGTTATTACAAAAAAAACTGCCAGATATAGTTCTCAGAAGGAATGGCGCTCAGAAAATATTAATACAGCAGACAAAGGGGAGCCTCGACCCATGTGCCACTATCTGGGGTCTTCATTCAAAAATTGGGCAACCTGACCATGTGTACCATTGTCCACATCCCTGCACTGTCGCCATTAAGGGTCTCAACCACTCGCGGCCGCTTGAAAATCGTCGCAACAGTCGAACAGAAGTTTCCCGCCAAAACACATCGCATGTTCAAATTGTGGAAAAAGAATAGTCCCACATGCATGGTGAGGAGAACACACTAGCGCTTTATAAACATAGCCGCATGCAAACTAAGTTTCGAGCTTTTTTGCTGCGCTCGACACATGACCCTTCGCCCACAGCCCATCGCCATGACACCCACTATCGGCCAACCCAAAAAACTCCTCGCCGATAGGCAAAAGTCATGCCGAAGACCACCTCCGTCGATGATACTTCATCGATGAGACCAACGCGAAATCTACCCGATAGCCACTCTATACTCCTGTCGGCCAGAGAATACTCCATCGGTGGGCCCTTCAATAGCTATCCCGATACACAATCTCACTCCGATGGCACCCTCCAAATTCTCATCGGCCAGACACACACCGACGACCCCCCGACGGCCAAACTCCTCGCTCCCATCGGCGAGATCAACACTATCAGAGCAACTGAACACTCCTTCACCGACCACAATAGTCTTACCGATAACACCCTGGCCTCCCACCTCCGTCGGTATGACTTACACCGTCGGAGCAACATCTCAAACCTATGCCGATGACGCCGATCACACCGATGACCACTCCATGCTCCCCTCTCGGCGAGACCTACGCCGATGACATCGCATCGGCCAAGCCTCCCACCGTCGGCACAACTCAAAATACTTAGGCCGACAATACAACTCTCGCCGATGAACATTTGAGATACCCCCATCGGCACGACCAACATTGTCGGCAGAACCACAATATCCTTCGCCGATAGACCAAGCTCTTGCCGATGGACAGGAACACCTAGGGTTTGAAAGAAGAAACCCTCCAACATGCAAGCTCAACCTCTAGGCCAAAATGGGTACCAACAGGTTATGCTAATAATTTGGATACATTAGCTGATTATAAGCATATTGATCTTGGATTACATTTTTCTACTAAGAAAACCAATCTAATTGGGATTGTAATTAGGATTTTCTAGCAATCTTGGCTTCATTCATTTGGATCTCTTCTTATAATGCTTAGGTTTTTTCTCTAAGGTGGTCAAGAAAGTTAATCCATTGATCAATATTTATTTCCCTATCATCATCCTCTAATTGATTTAGTTCATTGGCATCATGGAAATCGATATCATGTTGTTGTGAGGCATTAGGGGAAACATGGGGTGATCTAACATATAGGGTTCTTGTATTTGGACTAGGCATACAAATCTCTAATCATGTCTGTCATGAGAGATACCTTTATGCATATGTCTTCTAGCATCATAATCCGATTTATGAAGTATTTATGAGGTATTCTCTTAAGTCCATAAAAAACTCTCTCTACTATAATATAATTAATAGTTTCTTGGATTTGAGAGGATGGTTGATTAAACTTACCTATGTCCTTTTTTCTCCATGTGGATTGCTACTTTTTTACTTACACAAATGTTTCTCCATTGTCTTGATGATCTATTGAATATCTTTTTCTCTCTATCCTCAATGTTTTCTTGTTTCTTCCACTAAGCTCAACTGGCCAAGCTACCACTCTTCACTAAATAAGAGAAATGAAATCTTGTAGAAATCAGAAAACCAATTTTTTTTACCAATAAAGTTGTAGTATGATTTAATGAAACTTCTAAGTTAATACCTTCTGGGTAACAATGCTATTTGTTGGCATAAGATGATGGCCTTCCAACTATGTTAGGAATATATAGGTAGATCAAAACAATTCCACATAATTCAATGGAGATAATGATGCATACAATCTTACAAATTTACCATAATGCAAAGATTGAAAGACAATCAACAAGATAACACAAGATATACCCTAGGAAAACCCTCTTTGAGGGAAAAAAACCCAGCCTCCAAAAGCATCCATACTCAATATATTATTCAACAATAAGAAATTACAATACACTCACAAAGTCTCCATGAACACCTCTAAAACATCAAGCTCCTCTACTGCAACCTCCATGTATCTAAGCATGAATCCACACATCCCATGCCATGCTTTACAATATGCACTCTCAAGAGAAAACTCAATACAATGATAGCCTCTCACACAACCTGTAAAATAAGAGCCAACCCTCACCAATAACCATGTGATTATTTTTATAGACTCAAGCTCACACAAATACAACTTGTGGTATTGGATAAAAACAATGTGACTCAAGACCATGAGCACAAAACCATTGACCCCAAAATAATAAATATTTATTATTTTGCACAAATAATAATATTTGCCTTATGTCTCCCAATGTTAAATACAACTTTTACAAGTGATAACAAATAAATATTTAATGTGGCTAAACACATCACTTAAGATGCACCACAAAAGAATATTTATTTTATATAATTAAATCATATAATGTTATGTAAGGTGAATAACACCATTTTCCCAACATTCTCCCACTTGTATACATTGCATAAGGGTCAATATCAATGAAATACATCATCATAGGCAAACATGAAACCACATGAATCTCGAACATGCTCTCGTGCTCCATCAAGATACCTACAATAAAATTAAAGTAACCACCATCTCAAGCAAGAACTCCTCTAATTTTCTAACATGCCACCTATGGAAGAAAAGGAACATGCCAAGGTGAAGATGCACCAATCCAAAGAACACTAACATCAAATCCAAGTGATAACAAAATCTCCAAGTACCTATCAAAGGTAAAAAACCCACATGACTAGAAATAGTAAAACAACATATGCTAATACATCCAACCATCCATACCTCATAGGTATCAACAACATCAGTAAACTCATGCCAACACCATATCAAACCCATATACTGCAAACATAAGCTCCATGTACAAAACCTGTCAATGAAGAACACATACATCTAGGAGCTCCCACTGCATGGGTAATGTCAAATCTGAAAAAAAAATCCAAGACATACCAAATTTACCAATCAACACTCAAACCAAGGTGTGGTTAATCAACAAGCCAATGTAGTATCAAGAACAATCACAATGATCCACACATGCAAGATAAATCACTGCATACTATCTCACATGTCATCATAACTATCCCAAGTCCAATCATATCAACATGATCCTCTAGGAAGTAGCCATAAGACAAAGGGAGAAAACCTATAAAACATAATGTCCTACCAACACCTCAAAGTGTAATGTTGTGTCAAGTATGATCTCCTTTACAACCCCAAATGAAAAGCCTCAACAACACCCAATCATTCAATCTCATAGATCAAATATCGTATATATCATGTAACCAACATGGATGTAAGCCTCTCTAATCAAAGTAGATCAAACTCATAACCATTCCATAACCAGGAATAAGCCCAATCACATCTCCTAAACTCCTCATAATGGAAATCATAAACCAAGCCATATGAATAAAGAGATAACCATGCCAATGTCCCTCAAATGAACCCTCAAGATCCATAACCATGAGAAGATAAAACATAAAGCAAAATGCATCTAAAAGTATGGGCAATACCTTATAGATGATAAACCGCCAAGTAGACCAAGAGTGGGGAATGAGAATGCCCCTCTAGGATACACTAAGTCAAAAAGACTCTCTCTAAGAACAATCTCCTCTAGGTCCATAATGAACTCACATCCATATCTATGTGTAAGCTCCTTGGTCTATCTGTTGAAACCTCCAATGAGTAACCGTCTCAACAAGTGTCTCTAATCCAAAGAGAACTCCAACCTCACCTGTCTCCAAGTATCCAAGAATACGTCCATGCTCCTACTGCACATCTGCATAATCAAAGAACCCATCATGACATCATGATCTAACCATCTCCTTCTAGGAGATCATATGCATCAATTCACTCATCCTGTCTCAAGAGAACTTGTATCATGTCAATACTCAAACTAGTATCCAGAGTAAACCAATGCATAATACCAACATCTCTATACCAAAGGATCAACATGTCAAACTGACAAGTCATAAACTAACACCTCAACCAAAGACTCCAAAAGTCCTCCATGGTAAACCAAGATGTCAAAATCTCCAACAACATGAAGATAACCATCTACTAACAATAGAACTCAGGATGTCAAAGTACTCTCACTGAAACAATAATCATAATCTAAGAGCCTCTCCAAGATACCCACAACCACTGAAGAAGATCATCCATCACTAATGATGAATCCATATCACTGCCAAAGCTCCCACTAAAATGTAGCACCGAGCTATACATGGCAACAAAATAACCCTCTTCTAAATGAAGATTATCCATGGTCCCAACACAATCAAGGAATCCTACTGTAACATCAACAACTCCCAAAAGGTAAAGTAAAACCATGATCTCCAAACTAAGAAGATAAAACCATCACTCTCAAAAAATCACATAAGACCATGTATCAAAGCTATCCATGACATCATGATAAACATGCTATAAGTCCCAATAACTAACTATCTAGGAAATCTAATCATCCATCCTCTCATCTCAATGCAACACACCAATGCACAAATGACCACAGACAAGGCCAACTAACAAAGTCTACATAAACACTGAATCAATCTTGTGGATAAAGACAGTCCACATACAAGTCATCTCACTATAGTCAAGGGGTGGTAAATCCACAAAACTACATAACTCGAAGATCCAAAATACATGTAACATGCAAACTCATCATCACATTAGTAACCTGTAAACCAAGATATTAAAGAAGACAACCTCTAGACTCCAAGACTCAAACACCAAATCAATGCTAGATTTGATTTGCCAAACAAGTCCACAACACAAGTAACCATAGTCAAAGAACTACCAAGCATCGAGGAGATAAGAACAATCCCCTAAAACAACACCACAACACCACCTGTAATCATGAATCAAACATCATAGCCCATACCTACCAATCACATACATGATCACATTGTGTCGTGTCAATGCAAAAGTGTACCTGCATATCCATGACACCATAATCATCAACACTATACTTGTACTCAACTCCCACTGAAACGAGACTCCAAGTCTCACACGTGTATCAATCATGTCCTCAAACCAGAAGACAACATGTGTACTTGTCTCCATCAAAACTCAAACTATGAAAACACTTGTAAACTTGTAACTGGAAGCACAAATTTGAAAACCTACTATACCATAATGATGGTCACATAGCAACATACCCTCCCACAAGTTTGTACCAAAAAATGCATCTAAATAATCTCAAAATCGTACCCTGAATATCTGGCTCCCACAAGTGATCAAACAAGTATCAAACTCTCTCTGCACAACAAACTAAAAATCTACACAATCCAATTTGTAGTACACAGAAATAGCTCTCCAACACCTATCCAAAATTAAAAATCTGATTTCGTATACAAAAGTTATGAGCATAAAACTGTACTAGAGCAATGCCTGGATTCAAGGCACCAAATTCTAACAAAAAGAGCAAAATATGATCCCCAAACCTATATCATTATGTAGTTCTCAGAGATACCTTTCCGATGCCTATGAGAAGTTGAAAATATGACACCATGGGTGAAAGTTATGTCTCCCGAAAAAATGCCCTCCGAGGGCTAAAAGGGGGCCCTAGGGACCCGTCCGTACATGTTGACATAAGCATGACATCATCACTGACATCATCATTGCTAATTGGGTGCTGATGTGTCCACTGTGTTGATGTGGCGTAGGGCTGACATCATCACAAGCTTTGACTAATGGATTTCAAAGGTTATAAAATTTGTTTTATTTCCCATGGACCAAAAAGCATTAAAGGAGGTTTAAATCTTTAATAAGGTCCGAATTTAATTTTAATATTTGTTGGCCTGCAATAATATTTTTCTGCCCACTAAAAAGTTTTATGGCCGCCTATTGTCATATCAAAAGTTTCAACCGCCGCCCATGACAAGAAACAAATATTTTTTGCCTGCATTTTTTTTAATAAAAATTTTATTTGTTTATATTTTTTGCTTGCATTTTTTTAATAAAAAAATATTTGTTTAAAAGCCCCATGGGGGGCTGCGCTGCCTGCCGGTGGCAGTAGGTCTGTCAGCCCGGCCAGGACATGACCTACCTGACCGGGGGCCTAAGGCCCACTAGCCGGCCAAAGGCCGACCCAACCATCTAGCCTGTGCCATCCGATCGACCAAAAAAACTGATGCCTGGTACGGGGTTCTGCGAACCCCGTACCAGGCCCTATTTTTTTTAATTTCAAAACTTCAAATCATATCTTGAAATTTTAATAAGCACAATATAGTATTTTTTTCTTTAATTTTTCAAAAATTATACAAAATTCTTTTTATTGTGCAGGGAATTTTTTTTGCATACTTGTACCTGCGACAGCCATACGGCCATACCGGCAACTCTGGGGAAGGGTAAAAATTTTTGCCTTTTTCTCTTGTAACCAAACATAGGCATATTATATGTTTTTCTTCGCCTTTCAGGCCACCTGGACTCAATGGCAAGGTCCATTTTGTCCCAGGAGGTCATCTGTAGAAATTCCTCCTCAAAACCCTCATGAAACTAAACCAAGAAAACCCTCTTCAGCCATGATTTTTCAATCATTAGATTTGCAACATATACAACAAATCTCCAATACCCAAAACCCCAAATCTACAATACAACAACCTGCACAAATCCTCATATCCTCTATTTGTCCAAAATCTTTCCTGCATTGTCATAGATTTATCTTTGCATTGGATCTACACAAACAAGGGTTATAACAAAACATGAATATGTGAAACCCCACAAACTCAAACCATGGTTCTGATAATATGGCTACTAAACTCATAGATCTGCAAAATAGTGTTAACACATAGAAGATCTACTGCAACCCACAATTCCTTCCAAAAAATCTCAAGATGGAGGAAAACACCCAGAACCATAAATATATAGATCCATCACATGCACAAGTAGCATGCAAGTATATGCAAGCCATGAAAAAGCCTTAAAGCTCTGATACCACTTGTTAGGAATATACATGTAGATCAAACCAATTCCACATAACCCAATGAAGATAATGATGTATAAAATCTTACAAATTTACCATAATGCAAATATCAATAGACAATCAACAAGATATACCCTGGGAAAACCCTCTTTGAGGGAAAAAACCCAGCCTCCAAAAGCATCCATACTTAATGTATTATTTAGCAATCAGAAACTACAATACACTCATAGAGTCTCCATGAACACCTCTGAAACATCAAGCTCCTCTACTGCAATCTCCATGTATACAAGCATGAATCCACACATCCCATGCCATGCTTTACAATATGCACTCTCAAGAGAAAACTCAATACAATGATAGCCTCACACAAGGCCTATAAAATAAGAGCCAACCCTAATCACTAACCATGTGCTTGATTTTATAGACTCAAGCTCACACAAAGACAACTTGTGGTATTGGATAAAAACAACGCGACTCAAAACCATGAGCACAAAACCATTGACCCCAAAATAATAAATATTTATTATTTTGCACAAATAATAATATTTTCCTTATGTCTCCTAATGTTAAATACAACTTTTACAAGTGATAACAAATAAATATTTAATGTGGCTAAACACATCACTTAAGATGCACCACAAAAGAATATTTATTTTACATAAATTGTAAAAGTTGTATTTAACATTGGGAGACATAAGGCAAATATTATTACTTGTGCAAAATAATAAATATTTATTATTTTGGGGTCAATGGTTTTGTGCTCATGGTTTTGAGTCACATTATTTTTATCCAATACTACAAGTTGTATTTGTGTGAGCTTGAGTCTATAAAAGCAAGCACATGGTTAGTGGTTAGGGTTGGCTCTTATTTTACAAGCTGTGTGAGAGGCTATCATTGTATTGAGTTTTCTCTTGAGAGTGCTTGATGTTTTAGAGGTGTTCATGGAGACTCTGTGAGTGTATTGTAATTTCTTATTGTTGAATAATACATTGAGTATGAATGCTTTTGGAGGCTAGGTTTTTTCTCTCAATGAGGGTTTTTCCAGGGTATATCTTGTGTTATCTTGTTGATTGTCTATTGATCTTTGCATTATGGTAAATCTATAAGATTGTATGCATAATTATATCCATTGGGTTATGTGGAATTGGTTTGATCTACTTATATATTCCTAACAAACTATACACAACAAAAGGAAATTGCTACAAAAACTTCTTACAAGAACTTGAATCAAAATGTCTACAATTAAACATTCAAGTACTTAATTCCCTATCAATGGTGTCATTTGTTAGTGTAAGTTGATGGCCTACCAACTATACACAACAAAAGGACACAATTGCAAAAATTTCTATTTCAAAGAACTTGAATCACAAGGTCTATACTTGAACATTTAGGTTCTTAATTCCCTAACAATAGCGCTATTTTTTGGTTCCCAAAGTGATAGCACGTTCCCACACACACATGCTCTTTACTGACTAATTAACAACCCATACTTAGGCATTCACTCCATTATCTTAATACTTGGACTCTTATTCTCACATGGACCCCTACAGACTCACAGTCCAAACTCATGATAGGAACAAGAAGATTAACACAGTAACCAATGGCAGAAATAAAGTCTTTAATAGTCATAGGGCATTCAATATTTTACAATACCACTTTGATGGTATACCTCCCCAATCGCAGCACAAGCCCACTTATAGGAAACACAAGCATGGGAAAGTTCAGAAGCAATGATAGGGGTTAGCCCGATGACACATTCTTGATCTTAATAAACAAATACTAGTATAACAGAAAAATAAAGAGATCCTTAAGGACCTTGCTCACAAACATACTCATTCATATTTTCCTTTATTTAAAATATAACATTACATATAATATTGGCCTATGCAATCGGCCTCATCCTAATAGCACGTCATCCTCTCTCCCTCTATTGACTGCTCTACATTCCTTCTATGCCGCTCCTCTTTCTTTTTGCCTTATTGGCCTCCAATTCGTTCCATCTCGGCTACTCTGAATTACGACTATTGTTATATGGAGCCTAATCAGACTCGGAGGTTAAATTTACCCCACTTTTATCGGCACGGTTTCCCCTCAATGCGCATTGGCTGACATAAAAAACCCTATTTTGTAACTGATAAAAGTCGTAATAAAAATGGCTAAGGGTTAGGGTTTCCATTGATATTGTATTGTAGCATTTGCAGCGGTATTGAGTTGCAAGGATTGTTGGTTATAATTGGTTTGATTTAATGGATAATAATATTGGACTCTTTGTTGGTGGATGTAGCCCAAGTTTGGGTGAACCACGTTAAAAATTATCTCTCACTATTATTATTTCTGTATATTTTCATTCCTCTGTTTAATCTTTATTTGCATTTTAATTGATATCTTCTGCCGGCTAACCCTAACAAGTGGTATCAGAGTGGGTTGTGTTTGATTATCATCTGCAGGAAGGTCTCACAGTTGGGTGGGAGTCTCATGGTTAAGTGGGAGCAATGGCGGACGAGGGTAAATTAAAGGTAGATAAATTCAAAGGGCAGAACTATCAATTATGGAAGATGCAGATGGAAGATTATCTCTATTAGAAGGATTTATGGAGGCCATTAGAAGGAGTATCCAAGAAATTGGCAGGAATGACGGATTAGGATTGGGAACTTCTGGATAGAAAGGCACTAGGAACCATTCGGTTGTGCCTTGCACCATCTGTGGCATTCAATATAACAGAAGTGAAGACAACAAGTGAATTGATGAAAGCTTTGGCTAAATTGTATGAAAAACCCTTAGCCTCAAATAAGGTATTTCTCATGAAGCATTTGTTTAATTTGAAAATGATTGAAGGTGGGTTTGTGACAGATCATTTAGATGAGTGTAATATGATTGTCAGTCAGTTAACTTCTGTAAAAGTGAAATTTGATGAAGAGGTGAGGGCTCTCTTGGTTTTATGTTCTTTTCCAGAAAGTTGGAATAGCTTGGTAATGGCTATAAGTAACTCTATCTCTGGTTCAAACACTTTGAAATTTGATGATGTTGTTGGTGTTATCCTTAGCGAAGAAATACAATGGAAAAGCTCAGGAGGGTCCACATCAGGTAGTGTTTTGAATGTAGAAAGTAGGGGTAGATCAAAGGAGAGAGAAAAAGGTTCTGGAGGTCATGGGAAGTCACGAGGAAGATCAAAGGACAAGAGATCCCAATCCAGAGGACAGAAGGATTGCTGGTACTGTGGGAAACTAGGTCATCTAAAGAAAGATTGTTGGTCTCGGAAGAACAAAGAAGGAGACAAACAAGAAGGCAATAAGGAGGCAAATGTGGTAAGTAATAAATCTAAAGATGATGCTTTGATTCTTTCCCTAGATAATGCTGATGATTCATGGGTTTTAGATTCAGGGGCCTCATTTCATGCTACGCCCCATAGAAGTTATTTTCTTGATTATGTCCAAGGGAATTTTGGGCTGGTTTATTTGAAAGATAACAAACCATGTCAGATTGTTGGAAAGAGAAGAATCAAGATTAAGTTGCAGAATGGGAATCATTGGCTACAACAAGAGTAAGACATGTTCCAAAGCTGAGTAGGAATTTAATTTCAGCAGGGTAGCTAGCTGATGAAGGTTGCATTGTTACATTTACTGATAAAAATTGGAAGGTTGCAAGAGGTGCCTTAGTAGTAGAAAAAGGTGTGAAAGTAGGCACCTTATATCTTTGTATAGGTCATACTGTTCCTTCTACTTTAGCTATTGCAGAGAAAAACCAAACAGGTTTAGGAATAGTTGTTGCAGGTTCACAGGAAGAGACTGAAATAGTTGCTGTAGGTTCTGAGACAACATTGTGGCAAAACAAACTTGGGCATATGAGTGAAAAAGGTATGAAGGTACTTCATTCTAAGAAAGCTTTACCAGGTCTGAAATGTATTAATATGAATTTATGTGAAAGTTGTGTATATGGAAAACAAAAGAGAGTCAGTTTTCTCAAGGATGGGAAGCAAAAGAAAGATGAAAAGTTGGAGCTTGTGCATACAGATGTATGGGGACCAGCTCAGGTATCTTCTCATAGTGGCTCTCGGTATTATGTTACATTCATAGATGATGCAACTAGGAAGGTTTAGATTTATTTACTCAAGCAGAAATCTGATGTATTTGAAACATTTAAGAAATGGAGAAGCTTGGTTGAGAATGAGATGGGTAAAAAATTAAAATGTCTCAGATCTGATAATGGTGGTGAGTATTGCAGCAAAGAATTTGAGGATTATTGTTCCTTTAATGGAATTCGTACGTAGAAAATGGTTCTAGGGACTCCTCAGGAAAATGGAGTGGCTGAATGCATGAATAGGAAAATAATGGAGTGTGCAAGGACCATGCGATTGCATGCTGGGCTGCCTTTAAACATGTGGGTAGAGGCTGTCAATACCACTGAATATTTAATTAATAGAAGTCCTTGAGTTCCTTTGGGCTATGGTATTCCAGAGGAAGCATGGACAGGTAAGAAGGTGAGTTATTCTTTTCTCAAAGCCTTCGGATGTGAAGCAATTACACATGTAGATTCTCAAAATAGAACCAAGAAAGATGCAAAATCAAAAAAATGTACCTTTGTTGGATATGGCATTGATGAATTTGGTTATAGGCTTTGGGATTTTAAAAGTCAGAAAATTGTGAGAAGCAGGGATGTTGTATTCAATGAGAAGGTGTTATACAAAGATCAGTTGCAACAACATGAGAAGAAAGAAAAGGATTATGTGGTGCTGGATGATACTCCAAATAGTGATGTTCTAGTGGTTCCTCATGCTCTACAACAGCAACAAGAAATACCACAAACTCCAGTGAATGTTAGACAGTCAACAAGGTTAAGTAGACCTCCTAAAAGGTTTTCTCCCTCTTTGTATTCTATTTTGTTAACAGATGCTGGTGAACCAAAAGGCTATGATGAAGCTATGTAGGTGGATACAAAGGTTCAGTGGGAGCTTGCAATGAAAGAAGAAATGGACTCCTTGCTGAAAAATAAAACTTGGGAATTATGTAAGTTGCCTGCAGGTAAAAAGGCTTTACCAAACAAATGGGTTTCTAGGCTGAAAGATGAAGTTGGAGGTAAGAAAAGATTTAAAGCCAGGTTAGTTGTAAAAGGATTTGCACAGAAAAATGAAATTGATTTTGATGAGATTTTTTCTCTAGTTGTTAAGATGATATCTATTCGTACTGTTTTAAGTATTGTGGCTGCTGAAGATTTGCATTTAGAACAACTAGATGTGAAAAATACCTTTCTCCATGGTGATTTGGAGGAGATATATATGGAACAACCCCAAGGATTTGAGGTCAAAGGTAAGGAGAAACTGGTGTGTAGATTGAAGAAGAGTTTATATGGCTTGAAACAAGCACCTTGGCAATGGTATTTGAAATTTGATAGTTTTATGGCTGAGCAAGGCTACAGCTAGTGTAATTCTAACCATTTTATTTATTTTAAAAGGTTGGATAATGACAGCTACATTATTTTATGTTTATATGTTGATGACATGCTTGTAGCAGGGTCTAACATGGATTATATAAGAGAGTTAAAACAACAGTTAGAACAATCATTTGTTATGAAGGATTTGGGGGCAGCAAAATAAATCCTGGGTATAAAAATTTGCAGAGATAGGAAGAACAGAAAATTGACTCTATCATAGGCTGATTATGTTAAAAAGGTGTTGCAGAGATTTCATATGGAGAATGCAAAAGTTGTTAGCACACCTTTGCCTAGTTATTTGAAATTGACTAAGGAAATGTGTCCTAAGACACAAGAGGAAGAAGAAAAAATGTTCAAGGTATCATATGCTTCAACTGTAGGAAGTTTAATGTACCCCATGGTGTGCATAAGACTAAATATTGCACATGTTGTAGGAGTCGTAAGCAGGTATATGAGACATCCCAGATTGGAGCATTGGAATGTGGTAAAATAGATTCTCATATATTTGAGAGGTACATCCAATAAACATTTATGTTTTGGAGGATCTAATACTGATTTAGCAGGTTATGTAGACTCAGATTTGGCAGGGGATATTGATACCAGGCGGAGTACTAGAGGTTATGTCTTTACTATAGGTGGGACAACGGTGAGTTGGATCTCACGGTTGCAAAAGGTGGTTGCTTTATCCACCACAGATGTAAAATATGTAGCTACAACAGAAGCAAGCAAGGAGATGATATGGCTGTAATCTTTCATGGAAGAATTGGGCAAACAACGGGTTAACAATTATTTGTTTACAGATAGACAAAGTGCCATACATCTTGCAAAGAATTCTACCTTGCATTCAAAGACCAAACACATACAATTGAGGTATCACTTTATTCAGTCAATGTTGGATGATGGATAGTTACGGCTGGAAAAGATACATACAGATGAAAATCCAATGGATATGTTTACAAAGGTAGTGACAAGGGAGAAGCTGAGCTCCTCTTCAACTTCGGTTGGTCTTCTAGACTGAAAACAACAAAAATAGAACAACAGAGTCTAGGGTGCTTATTTCCAGTGGGAGCTATAGGGTCAGCGGTGTTATGATCAGTCTCCAAGTGGGAGATGATATGGTGTGGAGTCTGATCAGTCTCCAAGTGGGAGATTGTTGTTATATGGAGCCTAATTAGACTCGAAGGTTAAATTTACCCCACTTTTACCCCACTTGAGCTTTTCTAGTTGCTTTTGTTTATATCCTTCTTTCCTTTTATATTTCTTTTTCATCTATAAGACTCCACAACTCCATTTCATATTCATAAATGCTATCTTCACTATTCTTATCTACACTCTTCTCATTTTCATCCATCAAACTTTTATCTTCAACTGTAAATTGAAAATTTTCAAAAATAATTTGTTTACCTTTCACCTTGTATACATCCTCCTCTATCTTCTTCCAAGCTGCTCCATTCTCTTTCTTCCTTGGTACGATGCTAGTCAATGCCTTTGTGTCTTCATCATCTCCTTTTTGTTGTTCCGATTCTCTTGCATTCTTCTTCACACAATCACTTTCCTTTCTAGCTTCATGGTGTAACAATATTTCTTCATTTTTCTTAAACTCTTCTTTACAAGTTTCAACTTGTTGTATGTGACCATCCTACTGCAAACTCAACTCTATCTCCTTCATCTTATTCTCTTCTTCATGTTTTCTACTCTCTTGAGAGATTTTCTTCTCACCGCATCCTACTGCACCAACTTCCCTTGCTGCTGTCTCAGACTTCACCCTCCATACTTGGTTTCCTGGAGTTCCAAATTGCTAACTTCTTATTGACACACCTTTCCTCCATGACCTATGATCTGTTTGCTGCCTTAAAACACCTTCTTTATACTTCCTTTCTTGCTAACTTGTTCTCTCATCTTGGCTCCTCTTTGATTATGTCATACCTTCCATACTTGTGATAGGCTTACTTGTTGGCAAGAGACGCTGCTAGGATTCATAAGTGTTGTCATTGATGGCAACAAAGTATATCCCACACATCCGCAGTGCATAAATTTCTCATACCAAAAGTCAGCTTGAAGATAGGTTGATCTAGTAGTGAAGAACAGAGCATATGATAGGGTTTGACAGATTGGGTCTGGAACTCTCTGATGGTGAAACCCAGCATGTTGCGGATTTGGGTGAGTAATAAGGAGTATCTGAACTATTGTATTCCAGAGATTTAGCCTCTGGTGAAAAAGCATGTGAAAGATATAAGCATATAAGTATCAGACTTCAATTAGACAGTGCAGACAGAGGAAGAACTGGCCTATCAGACCTCAATCTAGATGTGCAGGAGGTGTTGATCAAGTAACTTGAGGTGTTATATGTTTTTGGCCGACCTAGGTAATGATTAATATGCCTAAGTTTTTGGTGCGCATCATCTATCAAGTATGAATTCAGTGACAGAATAGTATCTTGCAAATATCCTAAGTGTTCTTGTTGCTGACTAGAAAGTTGTTTGAAATCCTTGATGCAGATATATATACCCGATGGATTCAAGCTTGTGAAGGTGTGAAAGATGATGGTAGTATGGATTAAGTGCGAAGAAAAGTAGAGAGAAGTACGAAGGCAGTAATCCAAGCTCAGAATGTGACAGAAGAGTGATACTAAGTAGAGGAAGAATGAAATGTGCTAGATTGGTATACTGAGCCTAATTGGAACTGAATTCTTGCATATGTGGATGCTATTCATCAGTTCAAACACATTGTCATCATCTGTAAGTCTCTAGTAGGCAGTGAGCCTCTTATGAGCAGTATGCTCAGGCAGTGAGCCCTAACTGGTAAGTGCCATTTGTACTTCTTTATTCTTTTAACAAAGAATACAATCTTGGGTTAATCACCCCATGGTTTTTCCCTTAACAGGGTTTCCATGTAAAAATCCTTGTGTTATGTGTGTTGATGTCATTTTAGTTCTTATGGTTGCTTATTCTTTCATGCTTTGATATATCACTGAATGTTAAGATAAGAAAAGGAAGTAAAAGTAAGAAATTTTTGAGATAACTGATTCACCCCCCCTCTCAGTTATCTGCCTTGTTTTCGACAATTGGTATCAGAGCTAAGTTCCTTAGATTAATCCTAACAGCTTGAGGAGGATCTAGGAATCTCAATGGATGCATATGGCATGAAAGAACAACTGCAGTCTGCCTTAGAAGGTCTTGATCAATCCCAGTCTAAAGTCAATAATTTGAAAGAGCAACTTAAGGAGGCTGATAAATTCATCATTGAGCTGAAAGAAAAACTCAGTAATTCCATGAAAAAGAGAAAGGAACTACTTCAGAAGTTAGCAGATCAGAATGAATCCAATAATATTGATGAGGACCTGAATGAGAAAATGAAGCTATGTGAAAAGCTGTCAAAGGAAGTTGTCATGCTAAGACATGAAATGGAATCAGGGGTTAAGAAATTTACTCAAGAAATTGAAGACATGAGAAAGACTGAAGATATCTTAAAACAATCCCTCAAGGAGAAAATAAAAGATTGCTACAAAATGGACAGAATAATTAGACATCTTGAGTCTGATCTTGGAGAAGCTAGATACAATGAAGAACAACTTGAGAGACAGATTGACACTCTTAAACAAGATCTTGAAATTGCAAATGAATACAAAGAGAAATTCAAGATAAGCTCAACCAAACTTGAAGTACTACTTGAAAGTCAAAAGAGGGTAGATGATAAGCATGGCTTGGGATATGAGAAAGGTGAAAGCTTTGGATCTGGTCAAAAGAATTTTGGTTCAGAAAGACAAAGAAACAGGCCTAGAAGACCTTTGGTAAGACAACCTAATGCTCAAAGATATCCATCCTTCAATGGAAGCTGCTTCAACTACAACAAATTTGGTCATAAAGCAACTCAATGCAGGAGTAGAATGAATCAAATTAATCCATCCTTCTCTGGTCAATGTTTTAATTGCAAAAGGTATGGTCACAAATCTCATGAATGCACAAATATGTAAAAAAACAATTCTTTCAATGGTAGATGCTTTACATGCAATAGAATGGGGCATATGGCTAATTAGTTCAAATCAAGAGGATATCAATCAAATAAGAAAGGATATGTTGTGTGTTACAATTGCAATAAGTCAGGTCATATAGCTAGATTCTGCAGCAGCAGAAATCATCATGGAAAAGGTTTGGTAAAACATGATCAGAAACAAGACAAAGGCAAAGGTAAAGTGAGTGCAGATGAGATTCAGAAGGAGATGAGCAAGATTTGGGTAAAGAAGAGTGTGATGAATATTGGTGATGGGTCCGCACCGGAATCCGGTGCTGATAATCCTTCCAAAAATTAAAAAGGGTGAGCTTTGGCTCAGGGGGAGCTGCAAAGAAGATCAAATTCCCCCAGCCAGCTAGTAAGTGCCTCAATTCAACACATTGAGTAAGAATCAGAGGTTGTGGATTAAAGAGATTTTGGAGGTTGATAAAAAATTATTCAGTTAAAGATTGAGAAATCCGCATATTGATTTGAAGTAGTTATGAGTAGATCAGGTTCTTGCAGCTATCTGATAAAATAGAATTACACAAATAGATCCGGTATGATCTGAAAATGCAATTTTATGGTCTGCGGATTTAGAGGCATGTTTTGAAAGGCTAAAGTTATGTTGTCAACTCACTTAGATGATAATTTGAAGATCCGCACAATGATTCATGAGAAATTCACTCAAAACAGGGTAACTGGATGACTTAAAGTGTGCATTTATTGCAATGGGGAATTAGGTTTTTGTGCAAGGATAAAAGGATTTACATTTGTCATTTACAACACTTTTGCACTCATGAAGAAGAGAGAAGAGCTCTAAGAAGAGATCCTACAGATTATTCAAGTTAAAGCTGAAGATCAAAATTAAGCAGAAATTTGCTTCGGCAGTTGCAACAAACCCTAAGGCGAAAAAGGTATTTCTTCTCTGCAAAATTTCTCTGAATTTTGTTGCCAGAATGGCTACTCCTATGGTTGTGAATGTCACTAAGAGACTAAGACCAAAATTAAAGAAACACCCTCACAAATCTATAGAAGTTGATCCCTTGGGTGTGTTTTCCCATATCTCATACGGTGTTTTACATGTAGAAGATATTAGGGTTTACATTCATGCAAACATTGAAGACTTTGGAGACTTAGAATTGATGGAGATATACCATAAATAGTTAAGAAGTGAGAATTTTGATCTCAAACCAGAATTGAAGGCCCTAAAAGATAAGCACTTTACACATTACATACATTTCCTGACTTTTGCAGAGGACGAATGGGTCCGGTATGTGTTAAGTAGGATGCATGATAACTTTATGTAGTTAATGAGTCCATTTAAGATAACCAAAGATGCCATCAAGGCTGTAACTAGATTGCACTCAACTGGTGGGTTGCCTGCACTCAAATCTGTGAAAAATCAAACCATAACAGAAGCCACCGAATCAAAATATGACAAGAGGGCAATGACTATAGATGACATTACTGATCCAGATGTCAAGTTTGCATCAATTATAATTGGTTACAAGATTTACCACTCAAGTAGGGAAAATTATGTATCCGGTACAACAATCTGTACTACATATCAGATGGTGAAAGATAATATAGATTATGATTTGTGTGAGCTTCTATTGAATCAACTGATGGGAAATCTATAGAAGATTAAGAAAGATAAGAAAAATTCCTTCAAGTATGGCAATCTGGTGTTGTGTCTATTCTTCTATTACATGAATGAGTTACTAGGATCAAAAGGTCTAATCTGGATAAATGATAGACCTGTTGCAATTCAAATCAGAAATTATTTGTATGGACTCTATGATGCACAAGACCAAAAGACAGCTCTCTGGGGTTACTTCAAGAATTTCCAGAGCATGATGCATGCAAGAGAAAGAATACCAAAATCAATAGTTGAGAAATACAAAGACACAGTTTGCTTCATGGTTGACACAGATCAAGGCCTAATGGAGGCAGCTGAGCCAAGAACTATATGGGTAATGCCCATGGGTTATGAAGTTGATGAAAACATATTAGAAGTGCATGTTCAACACTTGCTAAGCAACCCAAAGACATTGAAGCAGAAAGGTTTAGCACCTTTGAGGAGCTAAACATAAAAATACATGTTGAATTAAGGAATCCTGAAACAAAGAGAAAAGTGAGAAGGGAGGTTGAAGAACTTGCTTAGAAGTTTGGCATAACAAAGGAGGTAGTAGATGCAAATAGAGAAAGAATAGAGAAAATTGAAAAGGAAAGGGAAGAAGCAAAGAAAGAAAGCATTCCAGTGGAAGCCTCTACCTGGACAAGATCTACCAGGAGTTATGCCCCTGTCTTTCCTAAAAGCTCAAAGACTGCTAAACCGGTAACTAAAACATTTGTTACAGGAGAAAAGAGAAAGAAGTTTAAGGCCACAAGAACATATGTGAGCCTTAAGGATGATGAAGAGATAGAATCAGATGTAGAGATTAGAAAATTCAAGAAAGCCAGGAACAAACCTTCCAAGAATGCCAGGACTGATGAGGAGCATAAGATAGAAGAGTTTGTTGAGAGACCCACTCTCTCAATTGAAGACATCATTAAAGAAGTCACTGTGGATGGAAACCTGCAGCCGGTAATAGAATTCTATGATGAGTACAATGATGCAGACAAGAGAATTCTTGAGGAAGCAACGGTAAGGTACCTGAACATTTATAACAAAGCTTTCATTGAAATAATTTCCTTGATTCCTAAGAGCTTAGAAAAAGTTTTGGAATTAAGAAAAGAAAGTGCAAAAGCAAAATACTTGGAGATCCAGGAACAGATAGTGATACAGTTATCTCCATCTATCACTTAAAAACAAATGGACATGGTTTTCAAGGATGCCAAAGAAGAATTCCAGAGCAAGTCCAAAATGAATAAGCTCATGCTTGGAGAAACTGACCAAATAGCTGATGGGACAAAAGAAATTCTCCAGAGTGCCTTGAAAAGGTTCAATCTTCCCATTGTAGAGGAAACAAATGAAGAGCCTTTTGACATGGATGTTGAAGGATTAAAGAAAATTGATGAAGAGCCATCTAACATGGATGTCGAAGGATTAAATAAAATTGATGAAGAATAATCTGAGGCCTTGGACTCCTCTGTTCCAGAAGAGGAAGTGCAGAAAGAAGAAACAAATACTGTTGGTGGCAACAAGCAAATCAGTCCGGATGCCCCTAAAGGAAAGGAAGAGGAGAATACAAGAGACATTGTAGAAGCAGTGCAAAGTTTCTTGGACAAGGAAGTTGTGGAATTAGATGAACAAGAGTTGATGCAAGGACCACTGAATCTAGGCTCTCTCTCTCTGGTTCAAATAATGAAGATAGCATCCTTTGCTTAGGCCAAAGCCAAAGAAAAACTCTTGAAATCTCATATGGAGGACTGTGAGCTGCTGAGTATTGCATCCAGAGTGCTGGAGAAGATTATGCCCTCATATTAGAAGGATCCATCTGCCTCTCCATCCGATAACTTAAAGAACTTAGTTAATTCTGTCAATACACATTTTGAGTCTTTAGAAAAATTAGCAGAAACTAAGGTCTAGAACGATTTCTTGGGAAAAAGATTTAGTGAGGTACAAGGGCTAATTTTTAATGATAGAAAAACCCTAGACATTGGCATAAAGAGCATTGAAAACACTCTTAAAGATGGTGGAGACATATAAATTTTGTTTATCCTGGCCCAAAGTTGCAGAGGATATTGAGAAGAAAATGAAAGAACAAGAAGGAAAATTAACAAATCTATCTCAGAATTTTGATCCTCTCACCGTCTCTCTAGTAAGTCATGAATGCCAAGCAGTTGTTATAACAAATGAAATAAAGAAACTGGTTAAGGAGAAGAAGAATATAATGGATAGAATGGGTGAACTTAGAGGGATAATCATCCCTAAGTTAGAGGCAATGCATGATGCATTAGCAGATGCTCTAAGTACAACTTGGACTAATGATCCAACAAATTTGAAGTGGGCAAAAGCATATGTGTTTTTGTTGAGTGGACACATCTCCATTTTGGATAGGATAAAGAGAAGTTGGACCATAGAGCTTGTACAATTGAAGACTACATTTACAGATATACTTAAGTATATGTAAATTTATCTTATGGATTGTATGTACATATGCGGCCTTATATAATAATTTTTGCACATTTTTGGTTTGCGGATCCCACCCTTTGCCATTGATGTCAAAGGGGGAGTAAAGAGCAGTGAAAATGAGGAATCCAACATTAAGGGAGCACTGGTAAGCAGTGTGGAAAAATGGAGCACAAGCAAAGGGGGAGTTACGGCGACACTTAGTCATTTTTCACTAAGCATTGCCATCAATGCCGAAGGGGGAGATTGTTGGCAAGAGACACTGCTAGGATTCATAAGTGCTGTCATTGATGGCAAGAAAGTATATCCCACACATCTGCAGTGCATTAATTTCTCATACCAGAAGTTAGTTTGAAGATAGGTTGATCCGGTAGTGAAGAATAGAGCATATGATAAGGTTCGATAGATTGGGTCTGAAACTCTCTGATGGTGAAACCCAACATGTTGCAGATTTGGGTGAGTAATAAGGAGTATCTGAACTATTGTATTCCAGAGAGTTAGCCTCCGGTGACAAAGCATGTGAAAGATATAACCATCTGAGTATCAGACTTCAGTTAGATAGTACAGACAGAGGAAGAACTAGCCAACAGGGTATCAGACCTCAATCCGGATATGCAGGAGGTGTTGATCAAGTAACTTGAGGTGTTATATGTTTTTGGCTGACCTAGGTAATGATTTCTATGCCTAAGTTTTTGGTGTGCATCATCTATCAAGTATGAATTCAGCTAACAGAACAATATCTTGCAAATATCCTAAGTGTTCTTGTTGCCGACTAGAAAGTTATTTGAAATCCTTGATGCGGATATATATACCCGATGGATTCAAGCTTGTGAAGGTGTGAAAGATGATGGTAGTATGGATTAAGTACGAAGAAAAGTAGAGAGAAGTGCGAAGGCAGTAATCTAAGCTCAGAATGTGACAAAAGAGTGATACTAAGCAGAGGAAGAATGATATGTGCTAGATCGGTATACTAAGCCTAACCGGAACTAAATTCTTGCATATGTGGATGCTTTTCATTAGTTCAAACACATTGTCATCATCTGTAAGTCTCTAGCAGGCAGTGAGCCTCTTGTGAGTAGTATGCTCAGGCAGTGAGCCTCTTGTGAGTAGTATGCTCAGGCAGTGAGCCTCTTGTGAGTAGTATGCTCAGGCAGTGAGCCCTAACTAGCAAGTGCCATTTGTACTTCTTTATTCTTTTAACAGAGAATACAATCTTGGGTTAATCACCCAGTGGTTTTTCCCTTAACAGGGTTTCCACGTAAAAATTCTTGTCTTATGTGTGTTGATTTCATTTCAATTCTTATGGTTGCTTATTCTTTCATGCTTTGATATATCACCGAATGTTAAGATAACAAAAGGAAGTAAAAGTAAGAAAGTTTTGAGATAACTGATTCACCCCCCCTCTCAGTTATCTGCCTTGTTTTCAACATTACTATCATGAAATCCATCATAACTAGCATCTTGTTTACTCTTTCTATGCTGCTCCTTAAGCCAACTTGGTATTATATACCCATGTTCTTCTTTACTAACTTTCATAACCACATTTTGAATTTCACCTTTATAACTAAAATCAATAATTGTATTCACATGTACCTCATCTTTGGCCTGTTGTCCAGATTTGCTATCCTCCTTGACTTCATTACTTTCCAAGCCTTCATTTTTGCAGACTTCCTTTCCTTCATTTGTCACATCCTCTAATGCATCATGAAACTCAAAAGCATCTTCAACTTCTTCTATATCATGCTGAAAACTTTCTCTACCATCTTCATCTTCATTTGTAGGTACTTTACAATGTACCTCTACCCCACTTTGTTTTCTGATTCCTTCTTGGCATACTGCTGCATTTGATCTCTGTTCTTTCTCATTCTCAATGATGACTACGGGTGCTTTTCTTACCCCTTCTCTTATCATCTTCAAGGTCTCATTCTTGACCTTCGTCATACCTGTATACACACACTTAAACACAATATTAGTAGACAAAATAAAGAGACCACAATGTCTCAATTAATGCCCTCTTTATGGATATTCTTCCCTCTTCATCACTTTCTGCTTCAAGTGCTCTTTGCTGCACTTCCTCTTTTCTTCTTTCCTTTAAGTCCTCTACTATGAGAACTTCTTCGACCTCTTTTGGTCCATGTTGCTCAAATGGCAACTCTCTGTTGTCCCATCTTCTGTGGGTACTCTTTCCATTCTCATCTATTCTTTTTAAGGCATTCATGTTTTGCCTTCTTCTTTCCTCCACAATCTTCTTTACAAGCCATTTTACTTTCTTTACCATTGGTCGTACCCAAAAGTATTCTTGGCTTTCTTCTTCAAGCCATTGTTACCTTGCAATTAGGTATTGTGCCAAATCTTTTCTTAACACTGCCAACTCTTTTTCAAACTCTGTACTTTGCTTCTTCATGTTTTCTTCCTCTTGTCTCGCTAGTCTAGGCTAAGTTGCCTCACTTCGATGGTCTACTCAGCACTCAAGACCTTCTATGCTCTGATACCAATCTGATAGCACGTTCCCACACACAGATTCTCTTTACTGACTAATTAACAACCCATACTCAGACATTCACTCCATTATCTTAATACTTGGACTCTTATTCTCACTTGGACCCCTACAGACTCACAGTCCAAACTTGTGATACGAACAAGAAGATTAACATAGTAAACCAGGTAGAAATGAAGTCTTTAACAGTCATAGGACATTTAATATTTTATAATACCACTTTGATGGTATGCCTCCCCAGTTGCAGCACAAGCCCACTTATAGGAAACACAAGCACAGGAAAGTTCAGAAGCAATGGCAGGGGTTAGGGATGACGCCTTCTCAGTCTTAATAAACAAATACCAGTATAACAAAAAAATAAAGAGATCCTTAAGGACCTTGCTCGCAAACATACTCATTCATATTTTCCTTTATTTAAAATATAACATTACATATAATATTGGCCTATGTAATCGGCCTCATCCTAACAATGTCATCCTCTCTCCCTCTATCGACTACTCTACATTCCTTCTTAGCCGCTCCTCTTTCTTTTTGCCTTATCGACCTTCGATTCGTTCCATCTCGGCTGCTTTGAATTGCGACCTCTTCCTACTGCAATTTATTTTCTCTTCGGCTTATCAGCCACATGGCCTCCTTTTCCTCTATTTGGCCCTATCACTATTCTTTTCTTATCAATTCTCTCTAGATTGGACTTTGACCTGAATTGACCTCTCTTCAAATTTTCAATCAGCCTTCTTCCCTCTTGGCCTTCGGCCTCCTCTCTCTCCATGACTCTGCCCTCTCATTCAC
Organism: Cunninghamia lanceolata; assembly: GCA_027924645.1. NCBI lineage: Eukaryota > Viridiplantae > Streptophyta > Pinopsida > Cupressales > Cupressaceae > Cunninghamia > Cunninghamia lanceolata. The sequence continues at coordinate 20,451,415 of BSBN01000547.1, forward strand.
ATCGATGGTTTTCTTTTTATTTCCTTCCCCTCACTCTTCTGCTGTCGTTATAGAATCTCTTTGGCCTTTAACTACTGTGCCACCATTACTGAGTGGTTTGTGCCAGGTCCACTGTCATTTGACCTCTTCCACAAAATTGTCCTCTAGATCCACCATGTTTGACCATTCATCTTCCCTTTTAATTATCCCAACAGTCAGGGAAACATATAACTAGCAATAGTTTCTCTCACTTGGTGACAGGAGAATTCTTTGCTACTGGTGACAGGATTCTTTTACTATCTTTGGTTCCTGGCATCAGGAACTCATTAAGTGGTAGGAGTCCAACATCATGTTGTTGTGATAGAAAGATAGAATGTAGTTCGACAGAAAGCTACAACAACAAACCCTCAATCCACCAAAACATGATAGAAGACCCAACACAATGAACCCAAAAATTGACTACTAACACAAATTTTGAAAATTATGAAGATGTCCCTGCATCACAAAGTTGTAGCTCCACGTTCCTAGAGTGTGACCCTATCCTCAAGGCCAAGGATTTATCATCAAGAGGAAAGGGCATAAGCTCATCAATAGATCATGGACAACTAGAGGCCAATTCCTAAGAGTGAGTAATATCTCCTTCACTTTGGGATCAACTAAACCTAGGAGGGTGCTCCTAGAGGTATCCCTAATAGGACATTTAAAGAGAAATGATGTAAAAAGACAAAAAACCTAGTAGTTACATCCAATGTATGATAGATCGAAAACTTATCACTAAGTCTATGACACATTATCTACTTTCAAGACCTCTCATTAAGTTGATAATGACACCCTTGTATATGCACTTAAAGATGACAACAATACTATATCCCTATAGATAAACCTAATTAGCCTTTCATACACATGTACAAGGTGCAAGATTACATAACATGATTGTTCAACAATCTATATATGTCAACTCCATTAAGAATGTCCCCTTAGCTATATCATTAACCATGAAAGCATGTAGGATTTAATCTACTTCAAAAGTATGGAGGAAACAAGATATTAAATGAAATGTGTTTGGTCTTTCACCTCCTAGGATAGTTCCTATTCCATTGGGAAATAAATTCACATCATGTAAGGAATATGAGAGCACACCTATAAACCAAAATTAGAACTAGACTTGCATACATGTACAAATTAGAGATAAAGCCTTTTGCAAATAAATATGCTTAATAATGCATCTCAAAGCTACAATAACCCATATAAAACAAGATAAGATCATCACAAAAGATCTTCAATGCATTAGAATGATGTCACACATTCATCAAGCTCTTGTTACATTCATACCAGCAAATGTGGCAAGAGGAAACCCACAACTCAATTCAAAGATCCCCTTGAATTGTTACAATTTATCATAGAGATTTTCAATTATAGGAACAACTCAAAAATTGACTACCCTTCGTATGATTTGCAAAATGTGTTCTTTCCACTTATAGATTGGACTTGCATGAGTTGATGCCCTAAAATTATATGAGACTTATAGCTAGAAAGATGGTTGAATGACCAACCCTAGTTGCATCTAACATCCTTGTATATATAATATTCCAATTACATTGCATCCAAATGTTTGGGCAGGGACATAAGGGTCTCTTGTAGTTAAAATATGCTAGTTTCTATCATAACCATTTGTAGAATAAATATTTCTTGGATCTATTGATAAGTACCTTGAGGTAGGTGAAACATTCTTTCCATTCTTCAACTAGCCATTGGGTACCAATTTATAAGCCTGTAAATTTGGGTGTTCATCAATTTCATTCAAATCACCCATGCCCATTTTTATTAGTAGCACATGGACTTTTGCATCTAGATTCATATTGTTGGAGAGTATGGTAGCATCTAGGAGTGATTTGGATGCACTGGTAAGTCTCCATCACATTTAATTAAGGGCATTAATGGCATTTCAAGATGTGCAAGGGAGTAGCTGAGAAGTACTATTGAAATGGTATAACTCTAAGGTGAAATTGCAAGTAGGGTTTGTAATTTTGTGTGGGATATTGAGAGGTCCGCAATATAAAATTAGTGGAGATTAGAAGTTGGCATGCACTTTGCAAGTTGCAAGGAAAAGATGAAAGCCTACAGGGAAAATGTATGGTGGAATGTGTTGGGTCTTGAAATTGCAACTCCATAATCCTAAAGTATTATCCTATCCTTAAGTCCAAGGACTTGTCTTCAAGAAGATAGGACATGGGATCATCAATAGATTATGGATGATTAAAGGATAATTCTTGAGAATGGGTATACTCCTCTTCACTTTGGGCTCAACTAGACCTAGGATGTGTTCCTTGAGGTATCCTCAATAGGATAGATACCAAAGAATGATAGTCAAAAATAAACTATGCAATTGTCCCTAACATATGCTTGAAAATATATCATTAGGCCAAAGACCAACCAACTGCTTATAAAACATTTTCTTAAGCTGATAACTGCAACTTTGCATATGCACCTATAGATGACAATAGTATTATATTCTCACAAGTGAATCCACTTAACATTTCATACACAAGTGAAAAGTGTAGGCATGCATGACATGATTCTCTAAAAATATAGATGTTTGAGGTCACTTAGAATGTTCCCTCGGTTATAATAGTAAATTATGAAAGCATGTGGAACCCTAATCTAGTGAGGATAGAGGGGTGATAAAATAAAATATGTTTGCCCTCTCACCAATTATATCAGTGCCTATTCCATTGGGGCAATAGAGTCATGACCTGTAAGGAAAAGTAAAATACACTTGCAAAGCATAAATAGAATCGGATGTGCATATACATACAAATCAGAGATGACATTTCATGTAAATGGACATACTTAATAATCCATCTCAGTACTATAAGAACCCACATGGAACAAAGGAGAGACCATCACAAAAGATTTACAATGAATTAGAAGCTATCACACATTCATCTAACCCCTATTACATTCATACTAACAAAAATGGCAAGAGAGGGTCCACAACTAGGTTTGAGCACCCCCTTGAATAATTACAAACTACCATGGAGACATACCATTTAAACATATTGTTTCCATTGAATACTCTTCCTATGGTTTACAGAATGCATTATGTCCCCTCACAAACTAGACTTGCATCACTTGATGCCCTAGAAATAGCTTGAGACACCTATAGTCAATAATTTGGCTCAAATGACCAAACCTTGTTGTTTTGTGCAACCTTCCATTTATAGAATTTCAATTTCTTACATTCTAGTGGATCATTAAGATTTCAAGGTGCATCTACCAGTAAGAGCATTATATGCAAACAAGTACACAAGATTCTTTGAAATATGTATTGAGATGAGTGCAAGTTGAGTTCATAGAAGCATAGTACATTTCCTAGCCAAAATGAGTAACCTGGAACCTGCACATAGGCTATCAGAAGTTAGGTTTCAACTGCAACATTATTGGTGACTATTTCATCATCTTCTGCCTCCTAAAATGTGTGTGTGGACCCATGCTCTTGGGATGATCAATGTTGATCTTGGTAGGATAAACACAATTATATAGTTACAGGGAGTCAAAACTAGCCATTAATGGTATCTTAAGGAGTGGTTGAGTTGTTTTACAAATTTATGAGAATCTAGTGTAGGACCAGAGGTTGAAAGTCGACATAATAGAGGGAATCATGAAATTGATAGGGAGGAAACAAGAAATGAGATGTGGAAGTGTGGGAAATAGAAGAAAATATAGACTTTGGAAGTTGTAAGGGTGGGAGGAAGAGTGGAAGAATTCTACTAGTCCAAGGAAAATCTGCAAAGGAAGTCCAAAAGGAAGTGGGGAAAGGAAGGGGATTTAGAAGTGGAAGATGTTTGGAAGTCTAGAGGAATCATGTAAATTTATGGAAAATAGAGGAATATGAGTGGTTTGGGACATGGAAGAAATTTGGAGATGGAGGGGAGATTGAGACTTCTGGAATGCTATAAAAGTGGAATAAGTCCACTTGAAACCCACAAACTCACAAATAAGTTCTTTGAGTGCACAAAGAGAATATGGAGTTCAACCAAACAATCAAACTTTAGGTAAAAGGTCAAGTGGAAGAAGTACACTAGAATCCCATAAGTCTGCAAGGATCATGAAGAGGGGAAGAAAGTGGGGCAAGGAAGGAATGATAAGTTTGTGGGGATTCAATGCAGAACCAAAAGGGACATCTAGACTTCAAGAAAAATGTTAAAAATCTAGAAGCCTTGGAAAACCATTCAAACACGTAGGAAAAGTGGAAAAGAAGGAAGAAAAGGGAAAATAAAGGGAAAATAAGAAAAGTGGAATAAGTCCACTGGTTCAATTAATCCACATGCATTAGCTATAGGTGTTGGGATTTTCCTTTGTTCAGTTCTTAAACTTGCCAGCCCTTTTCAAGAAGTTTTTGAAACCATTGAAAGTACTAACAAATCCTTTTTAAAAACCTTTCGAGCCTTTGAGAAGTTGTGAGAGCCAACAAAAATGCTGATGAAACCTTTCCTTTGAATCTTGTTGGTGGTTTTGAAGGTTTTGAGAACTATTGAAAGTGTCGACAGCTTGTAGGAGGAGCTTTGTCGATGGTTTGAAGGGTTTCAACAACCATCAAAAATGCCAACAAAGGATTTGTGAAGAACACTATTAGGGTTTTTGTAGGTTTTGGTAACTACTAGAAATCTTGACAAGTTCTATAAAGGTTCTAAAGGTCTGATGAAAACTTACTTGGAACTTAAAGACTTGGAAATTTCATAAACTTGAAAAACACTAGAAAATGAATAAATTACCCCACACTTAGATTTTTGTTGAATTTATTGCAAATTCTGACATATGGTATAAACATGGGGGATGGAAAGGAATAACATTAAGGTAAAAATGACTAAGGGAGGGCCCATTAAAAGAATTCTCAGATTGGTTATAAATGATGGGAAATATATGTGTGGGGAAAAAAAGGGGCACCCAACTTAGATAAATATGCATTTGTTAAAATAGGTCCCATCAAAATGATAGAAAAGTGGAGCCAAGAAGCAAGGACCATGCAAGTTATAGGAAGGGATGAAAAGTCACAATGAACAAAGGAGGTGGGAATGCAAAGAAGCAGAGTCAACAAGCAAGTTTGTAAGACTTGTAAACATGTAAATGGGGTCTAAAATTCTATAGAGAACAAAGGAGGTGGGGATATGGAGAAGCAGAGTTAGGAAGTGAGTTTGCAAGACTTGTAAACATGTGTGGAAAGTCTAAACTTTCACTAGAGCATGAAAATTGAGCAAAAAAATCCCCAAACTTATAATTTTCAATAGATGAGCCAAAAATTAAGATTCAAATGGGTGTAAAGAACAAGCCTAAACATGACTTGGCCAATGTGGACCATTTATGAGTTATCAAATTGCTAATCTATGATGGGCCAAAAATAAAGACCTGGGGCAACATTACAAGCATGAAATGCAAAATTTGGGAGAGATTTGAATAGACCCAAGGATCAAGAATCTTTACAAACACTTGATGGAGAGAAATTGAAATTAGACTTTTCTTGTAGAGAAAAGAATGGATCTTGATTACCTTTCTTTTTGTCACCTCTAGTGTATCTCTTGGCAACTAGTTTGAAAGATGGTTATTACTAGTCTCTTGGTATGGACTAGACATAGATAGAAAGGTTTTAAAATTGTGGAGGGGGAATCACCAAGATTCTTTCAATGACAATGGGGTATTGACCTTTGATAATATTTATGTTAGCTTCCCTCCTCATTTCTTTTCTAATGTCTTACTCTTCATTTAGTACATTTTCTACTTGGTGGTACTCTTGATTAATTATTCTATTCCTCCATATGAGGGTTTGTAGATCCATAATGATATCCTATTGTGCTACTTCTGACTAGTTGATATTGGGTTGTAATATAGGAGTAGCATTATCTTAGATTGTCATTCATGTAAAGGATGTTTTTTGTATTTTGTATTTAGAGTGGAAGACTTCCAATATGGTGTAATCAAAGTCCCCAATAGTCACCAGAAAAATTATTGGTGAATGGATTTGCAGTGTTAGATATTCAATACTAATTGGGGAAAAACACCTCCTCAAGATGGTGAGGCTATCTTTATTGAAAACCAAAATCGCAAATAGTAAAAAGACTATACACTTTAGAAAATGATTTCATTTGGGATTTGGAAATAACATATATAAAAGGAGCATTTATTAAGAATGGTTAATATGCAAATTATGCCAAATAAAAAATAGAGTTAGATAAACCTACACAAATATGATTACTTTGAACCCAACCTAAACCTGAACCCTAAAAATGGCTTCCCTTTGGTTGTTCCTCCTCCCACTATCTTTGATGCTACATGGGGGGGGAAATGTTCCAAGGTTGACTCTTCTAAGAGTGGAAGAAAGAAGAAAAAAATTATATGTTTTGAGGATTTTGATCACCATTGTGATGAGATGGCTCTTCCAATTCCCAAATATATGGAGAAGGGCAAAGAGGTTATAATGGAAAAAAATAGTGTTTCTCCTTTATTCCAGGAAACTAAAAAAGTGGAGAGGGTTTTTATCCCCAACACTTCTTTCTCCACCTCTTCAATTGAAGTCATTTCCTTGATGATTCCCATGGTTGTAGAAAAACTAGTCAAATGCACAAGGAACGTGTCACCCACATGAAAATGCTCTAATGGTATCATGATGAATTCAAACAAATTAGCTTCAAAACCTCATTGTTAATTGAGAGATTAGGCAAGGACGATTTCACTCCTATAATTATTGAAAATATATTAGCTAATCAATGGAGAATTTAGAGGAAACTAATAAAATCAAAGTGAACATCACCATGCAAGATGACACGGTGACTAACATGAACAAAAATATTTTAGAAATAAAAGTAATTTTTAGAGGGTCATGGACTACAATGGCACAACCATTTAGAATACAAAAAACAACAATAAACTACTTCAAGAGAATATTAGCCCCCATGTCATGGCTAAAATGGGCCCTAGTACCAAACCCAAAGCCAAAAATCTAAGGAAACAATGTAAGATGATGAGAATTTGGTAATGAATCAATTGACAATCCTTTGTGAGGATTGGGAGGAGGCTACTTTACTGAATCTTTAGGTTTATTTATATTTAGCCTCATTATGTTTTAATGTCATGTTGGACTTAGTGTTGTTTTCTTTCTTCTAACCAATATAGGGGTTGTTGTATTTTATATGACACTTGGTTGTTGTATGCCCAATTTGTTGTTGTTTTTTGTTCTAGACTGTTAAAGGGAAGAGGCCCTTTCAAAACCTATGTTTTACGTTTTATCAAAAAAACATAATTACTTTGAAATGAATAAATAAACTTATGATCAAATTTTTAGGTTATTGAGAAGAGTTCTAAGAAATAATAATAGTAATATCTAACATAAGTTAAGATAAAAATTAAATAATAGATGGAGACTCATATTTCTAATTTGGAGTTTTATTATTTCCCAAAATTTCAAGATTACAAATCCTTTTTTTCTTCCATACAAAATGACACACACACACATAACATTTAGCATAGTAATATAAGACATATTTTAAAATTGACACTTGGAAGACTATCAACATATGCCTATGTAGATAAGTCTTTACTTGATTCTTCCTCTCCAATGTTGATATCTTTGATGATTATGGTGTCTTCTGATGTATTTTCATAAGTTCTTTGTTGATAGTCCTTGAATTTTTTCAATGTCTCATCGATTATATCCATATCAAGGCCATTTATAGAGCTAGAGCAGAAGCAATACAAAATGTAAATTATTGCAACCTAATGGGCCTTTGTGTGCTTCTTATCCATTTGCCTCTTGATCTCTTTGAACATAAATTTTATTTTCATTGGCATATCCAGAGAAGAAGAGTCAAAATTGAAAGGTTAACTCAATCCTTGATTAATCACTTCTGTAAGATGACCTTTGTAAGTCTCAATAAAATTGATAAATTGGTCTTCTTTGTAATAGTGCTATGCGGTCTTCTCAACCAAATCATAACTATCCATTATTAGGTCAACAACATAATTGTAAGCATCCTCCATCTTTACTCCTTCCTCAAGAAAGTCAATCTTTATCTTTATGGTTTTAGTCCATTCCATGAGAAAGGATTGATCTATCCTATCCAAGATTCCCTCTTAAAAGTATTTTAAAATTAACTTTAGACATCTATTTGGTTTGTGGAAGATTATCCAAATGAATTTGTAACTCTTCCCTAAATATGGCTAACAACTCTTTGATCAAGTCAAAATATTCATTAACTCTATCATGTTGAAGCAACAACATCCTTGGGGAAAAGATAAATCCTACATCACCATAGTTTGTTTGTGTCTAGTTGTAGAATTTGTTGCATTTTGCTGAATTTTTTATTTGAGCCTTGTGGTTTTGGTATAAATTTTGAGAGATATACTAGGTAGACATATCCATGTTTGAGGAGAATTAGATCCATGTAATGACTTATCTGGGTTTGTGAACTTGTATCAAACTAGTAGACTATGATAGTTGTAGAGTAACTATTGGTGCTAGAGAAATTAAAGTTTGTGATAATCAAGGCAGACATGTGAAGGCTTATTGGGCCCATGGGAGAAAACATTCGACATTGCATAGATTTATTTTCATTATTTTGGCTTGGTTCAAGAAACTAGTTTATATTGGTTGACTTCATGTTTTGAGGGAGTATAGAAGTTTGTGCCATCTTTGGCCAATGCAAATAATTAAGGAAGTTGGATATATATATACTAACTTCCTACAATCAAATGTTGGAGAGAGGTACACATATATGTATTGATGCTAAGAGGGAACTACACAAGTGTCTTGTGCTTGCTGGATAGAACTTTATGCACTTCACATAGTTTCCTTGTTAGCTCAAGTGATGAATCTTACCACTCACATACTTGGACAACCTAAAATCAGCACCTATGAAGCCTCCAACTTTGATGTATGTGAATGTTGGGAACTAGATGAATAGATTTCCCCACTCAATAATGGCAACTATAGCTTCCAAAGAGAAATATTTGTTTAAGTAATTTTCCATCCATATAATTAGATAAAGCAAAAAGGCATCATTGACCTTCTTAAAATACCTTTGACTTTCCTCAAGAGTTCCAATTGAGAATAGAACTCATATACTTTCTTCTCTCCTTCTCCTACACCTATTATTCTATTCTTGGCTAGTCGAAGAAAGATAGCCCTCCTTGACATTAGATAGACAATTTAAGAAGTCATATAAAAGAACTTAGTTTCTTGCACTTTAGAAAGTTTCTTGTGCAAAGTTTCACTAATAATGGTTGCCCAACAAATTCTTTCTTTGTTCTCTAGGATGATGGCAATAAATCTAAACATCCATGACTAGAATTCCCTAGCATTAGGGTAGCCCACTATCCTATTTAAAAGAGTGGTTAAACCATTGATCTCTAGCTGAAAAACATTCTTAAGGAGTGACTTAGGAAATTTGTTGAAGATGACCTTGGTTTGGTTTACCAATTCTTGTTCAATAATTTCAAACAAAGATCAAGATCTTGGTTATAGAAATCCAAACTAATAGCAACACTGAATGACACATATTCAACATGATGGCATTTAAAAAGTTTATTTAATGTTATTAGGTGGGATGCCAAGGAATACCTCATTTTTAATATCCACAATCTTCTTTCTTTGAGGGTCACAAAATTTTGTAGATGTCATTATAAATTTTGGGTACTAGACACAAGTTGGAAAAGAAACTACCTATACTATCCCACTATTTGCAATCCACCTAGCACATATAGTCCTATCCTTTGCATTTACTCTTTTTACGAACTCTACTATATCTATGTACCCTAGATTAGTATCTAACACTTAATTCAATGTGGATGTAATTTTTGAAGTAGGATTTACCCCTTGAACTTGTACTTCATCTCCTTTATTCTCAGAGGTCATGCGAGGGTTCCTAGGATAGAGTATAAGAAAAGGAAAAGTGGAAGCACAAGTATGTAGAAGCTCTATTTTTTAGATATTATCTTTTAAGGATTATAGAAAGCAAAAGAAGGTAAGCAATTAGTAGGTGATGTAAATGTGCACAGGAAGTCCATAAACCAACAAGACACTAGTATGTAGAAATGTGGAAATATTAAATCCGAAAGCAAGTTTCCAACTACCAAGTGATGAAAATGTGTGTGGGAAGTCTATAATTCTAAAATATTTGATAGTTTTGTGGGAATCTGAAATGTAGAGGCATACATACAATTTGCAAATTGTGCAAACATGTACAAAGAGTCTGCAAGTTTACAAAAATAATTATTTCTGGGGCAATCAATTAAAATACTTTGTGCCCAAGGGAACTTAGTTTCTACAAATTCAAAACCAAGCATAGGAAGAAAAAAATCAATGTAGAATGCGGGAGGGAGTTTGCACATGTAAATATAAAACCCTAAAATTCACAAATTCTATAGGAGGATCTCAAAGAAATGTATGTTTGCACTATTCAATCAAGGGTATGTTCACTCTATGCGAAAAGGATGCAAACAATAGGGTGAACAAAAGAGAAGTAACTAAAAGTGTGAGAATCAATGTTTTAGTCAACCCTTGGGATGCCTTAGTTGATTTGTGAGTGAATAGATTTTGGTCAAGAACCTTGTGAATGTGTGTGGACAAATTTGCATAATAGAGAGATTGTGCATAAGTTAAAGATTTATTGTGGAGATCAGGTCTTTAAGGGCATAGGAATGTTTGGAAAGCATAACCATGTTTGAAAAAATGTGAAAATGAATAGAAAGGTTTAGGTTTTATAAAAGCTATGTCCACACACATGCATTTAATTGTCTTAGGTTTGTACGCTTTGAGTGTTTTGCAAAGGTGATTGTTGTGCATGCAAACCATGTAGGGAGGATTCAAGATCCTACAAACATGGAGGAAGCTGAGTTATTGGTTTTAGAAGTCCATTTATAATTTGAAAGTTGAGAAAATCAGAAAGAAGAAGCAAGTTTGCAACTAGAATATTTTGCATGAGTGTATAAAATGTCTACAAATCTACAAAAGGTAAGTGTATAAGCATTGTGGAATGTGGAGGTAAAAACACAAAGAAAGTTTTTTAAGTGTGCAAAAGTGCACCTAAGTTTTGGAATTTTGACCATTACAAATGCTTTATGAAATTGTGGGGTTGTATAGTTTAGGAGCAATAGTGCATATTTATAAATTTAAGACATGTGCATGATGGGTGCAAACCTGTACAAAATTTGTATATAGCATTTTATAGAAATTCGAAGGGTGAGAGCAAGCTAGGTTTGCATAACTTGCATTGGGTGTTCTAAGTTCTACAAAAAGTCATGTTTTATCTTTATGGGATTATGGGCCCAACAAGCAAATGTGCATAAACATGCAAAGGTGTAAGGGAACTCCACATTTCTGCAAAATGCTCAAGAACTTGTTATTTTTTAAATTTTCATTCTTTTAAACAAGAACCAAGGACTTTTAGTTTGGTTTGTAACTAATATCATCATGAAAAATGCATTTCAACCATGATAATAAGAAAATTTAAAGAAAATATTAAAAAGAGCCAAGTCTGATATCATGACTTATGCCAAAAATAGGGTCACATTATGCAAGAGCCAGAACTTCAAATATAGGGAAAAATCACAAAGGAAAGACAAGTCCTAACTCAGCTTAAGTGGTATAACATGGCTTGACTTCTCTCCAATAGCTTTATGTGGTTGTGATGATTGAATTATAAGATGAAATAATATTATGTCCCACTTTTTGGCCAAAGTGGGACAACGTTTTTAAGCAAATTTTTACTTTCTGACACGTATAACAACTAATCTGTTAAGAATTTGAAGATGATGTGAACTAGTGATTTTTGTGATTTTGTGTGTAAATTCTAAATGTATTTAAAAAAAAAATTAATAAATAATTTGTGATTTTTTTAATGTAAATTTCAATAACTTATTTTTAATAGTTAACAATATTTTTAAAAAGTGACATTTATACCATGCAAGATAATTGTTTTTATAGAAAGGATAAAATTATAAATTTTTAAATATAGATTTGTAACATCAATATCTAATGTACAGATATTTTTTCATAATTTTTTGTTGCATATTTTTTAAATTAATTTTTGAAGTGAGATTAATTATAATTCAGACATAGGTTTATACAATACAACATAGCTTTTTTTGTATGTATCCAAATTAATGTCTTTTTTTGTTTGAAACAAGGACATCAATACCTAGTGTGTAGATATTTTTTAGAACTTTTTTCTTTATTTTTTAATTTTTCATGTGTGTGGAATAGAGACCTTGATGTTCAGTGAAAAACCTATGTTCACTAGAAAATAGAAAATAAATATAATAATCAAATGAAATATATTTAAAATCATACTTTTCAATGGAAGCTTTGTTGGCAAGAGACACTGCTACGCATGATAGGTGTTGTCATTGATGGCAACTAAGTCTATCTTACACATCCACATTACATAATTTGTTCATACCGGAAGTCAGAGTGAAGATTTGTCTAAGTCCGGGTAGTCAGAAACAGAGTATGTGACAGGTTCCAGTATCTTGGTCCGGATCTCTTCGGTGGTAAAATCAAGTGTGTTGCGGATCTAAGGAGTGATAGGGATTGTCAAGACTATCTAAATCTAGAAATTTAGCCTCCGGTGATGAAAGATTCAAATATAAGCATCTGAGTATCGGGTTCCAGTTAGTCAGTACAGTCAAAAGAAGAACATGCCAACCTAGTATTTGATCTTGGTCTGGATGAAGAAAAGTTGTTGGTTAAGCAATTTGTGATAATCAATGGTATTGGCTGACATGATTGATGATTTGAGAACAAAAGTTTTTGGTTTGCGTTGTTGATTGTGCATGGATTCATCCGATAGAGCAGAGTTCTTAATAAATGTTCTAAGTTTTCTTGAAGCCGACTACAGTTGATTGAATTTATTGATGCAGATATATATAGTTGATGGATTCGAGTGTTTTGAAGTGGGATTGCGATGTGATAATGGAGTAAGTGCGAAAAAGGTAGAAAGAAGTGCGAAGGTGAAGATCTAAGCTCGGATCATGGCAGAGTAGTAAAGCAGGGCATAAAGAGATGAAGTGTATTAAGTCAGTGTATTGTGCATAACCATAACTTATTTTTTGCATTGGTAGATGTCATTTCTCAGTTCAAACATTTCAGTGAACTTTTGTAAGTAATTCTGTAGGTAGTGAGCCTCTTGGAGCAGTAAGCTTTGAGCAGTGCACCCTGAAGGCATGTGCCTTCCCCATTTGTAAATACTTTTAACAGAGTATAATTTCTTGTGGGTTAACTCCCACCGTGGTTTTTCCCTTAATCGGGTTTCCACGTAAAAATCTTGGTGTTATGTGTGTTGATTATGTTTCTACTCATGTGTTGTTGATTTATGTTTTCATGGTTATATGATTAATCTGATAATAAGTGGTAAAGAAGATTAATTGTAGCAAATGTTAAAGTTTTGTGACAACTGATTTACCCCCCCTCTCAGTTGTCTGCCCTAATTTCAACAATTGGTATTAGAGCTTGGTTCCTTAGAAGAAGTTTAACAGCTTGAGGAAGATTCAGGAAGGTCTTTTCAATGGGTTCATTCAAGTATTCTGATGGCATGCATGAACAACTTAAACTTGCTTTAGAAGATCTTGATCAATCCAAAGCAAAAGTCAAAGAACTGCAAGAGAACCTTAAAGATGCTAAAGACTTCATTTAGACCTTAAAAGACAATTTGAGAAAATATAATGATAAGAGGAAGGAGCTACTTCTTCAACTAGCAAATCAGAATGAAGACAATGACATGGATGAGGCCCTGAAAGAGAAGACAAATGAATGTGAGAAGTTAGCTAAAGAATTTGTTGTCCTAAAACATGAGATGGAATTCGGGGTGATGAGGCTAACCAAGGAAATTGAAGAAAGGAAGAAGACTAAAGAAAAATTGAATCAATCTCTGAAAGAAAGAACAGAAGAATGTTGCAAATTAGACATAATAATTGGCCATCTAGAGTCTGATCTACATGAAAGAAGGGACAATGAGGAAGAACTTGAAAGGCAAAATGTCATTCTCAAACATGACCTAGAAGTTGCAAATGAATATAAAGAGAAATTCAAGATAAGCTTAGCTAAACTTGAGGTGTTGCTTGACAGTCAGAAGAAGGCAGATAATAAGCATGGTTTGGGATTTGAGAAAGGTGAAAGCTCTGGATTTGGTCAAAGAAATCCTGATGCAAGAAATCAAAGAAGGAATCGTAAAAGACCTTTGATAAGACAACCTAATGCTCAAAGGTATCCATCTTTCAATGGAAATTGTTTCAATTACAATAAATTTGGTCATAGAGCTAATGAATGCAGAAGTCAAGTGAATCAAAATGCATCATATTTCTCCGGTCAATGCTTTAATTGGAAAAAGATAGGTCATAAGGCTGAGGAATGCAGAAGTGGATCAAGGAACCCTCCTAAGAACAAACAAGTGTTCAATGGAAGATGTTTTACTTGCAATAAGTTTGGGCATATTGCAATGCAATGCAGATCTAAACCTGCTCCAACATGTAATTGTTAGAAAAATAATATTGTGTGTTTTAACTGCAACAAATCCGGACACATTGCTAAATTTTGCAGAAGCAAAAAGGAGAACTCACAGGTAGATAAAGGGAAAATAGAGCAGAGGTTGGACAAAGGCAAGGGCAAAGCTGATGTGAATGAGATCCAGAATGACATGAACAAAACATGGGTGAAGAAAAGTGAAATGAAAGTTGACAATGGGTCTGCACCGGACTCTGGTGTTGATAATTCCTCCGGGAATTGAATCAGGAGCTCTGGCTCACGGGGAGCTGCATTGAAAATCTAATTCCCCTTGCTAGTAAGTGGGTGCCTAAATCTGACATAATGAATGAAGGTAGAGAAGCCTATTGCAGATCTGTTGAAGCAAATTCTAGAAGAAAAGAAGCAAATGTGATTGATTGCAGAGAAATTGGGGATTGACTGCATGCAAAAATAGTGTAACCGGATGTATTAGGGCAAATCATTTATTACAATGACGATTAGGTTTTGTGGAGCATAAAAAGTCATTCATTCAAGTATTTGAATCACTTTGCATTTGAAGAGAACAAGGAGAAGAGCATCTAAGCTAAAATTCCAGAGATTTGAAGTGCAAAGAACGAATTTGACCGCTAACCCTAACTTCGTGAAGAAAAAGGTATTTTTTTGCAAAGCTTTTAACTTGTTATCTTTTAGCAATGGCTACTCCATTGGTTGTGGATATCATTGAGAGACCTAGGCCAAAGTTTAAAAAGCATCCAGACAAATTAATAGAAGTCGACTCACTAGGTGCCTTTTCAAATGTTCCGTATGGTGTATTGCATGTTGAAGATATTAGGGCCTATATTCATGTGAGCATAGATGAATTTGGGGACTCAAGGTTTGTAGATTTGTTCAAGAATCATCCAAGGGATGAAATTCACGGTCTTAAACCTGAGTATAAGGCACTGCACGATAAACATTTCATTCAGATTATAGGGTTTCCATCCTTCGGTGAAGATGAATGGGTCCAGTATGTGTTGAGTTAGATGCATGATGAGTTTATGTGGCTAATGAAACCTTTCAAGATCACCAAGGACTCCATCAAGGCCGTGATAGGGTTAAACTCATCCGGTGGACTGCCCATGTTGAAATTAGTAAAGAATCAAACTATAACTGATGCTACCGGTTCAAGGTTTTATAAAAGGGCAATGACTATAAATGACATCACTAATCTGGATGTCAAATTTGCTTCAATGGTGATTGGATATAAGATTTATCATTCCAGCAGGGAAAATTCTGTATCTGGTACAACTATCTATGTAGCTTATCAGATGTTGAGAGAGAATGCTGATTATGACTTGTGTGAGTTGCTATAGAACCAGCTAATGGAAAATTTGAATAAGGTTAAGAAGGATAAAAATAATACCTTCAAATATGGTACAATAGTCTTGTGTTTGTTCTTCTATTTCATGAATGAGTTACCCGACAAGAAAAGCATGTGTTGGACCAATGATAAACTTGTTGCAATACAGATAAGGGAGCACTTGAATAGTATTGGAGACTCCAATGCCCAAAGGACTACTCTTTGGGGATTTTTCAAAAAAATTCATAGCATGATGCATTCAAGGGAGAGAATTCCTACATCTGTGGTTGAAAAATACAAGGATACAATATGTTTTATGGTGGATGCAGATCAATGTCTAATGGAAGTTGTTGAACCAAGAATAGTATGGATCATGCCCATGGGGTATGAGGTTGATGAGAAAGTATTGGATATGTATGCTCAACACCTTTTGAGCAAGCCAAAGGACACCACAGTTGAAAGATTTGGGACATATAGTGAACTCAATGTGAAACTGCATGTTGAGCTTCGGAAGCCTGAATCTAAGAGAAAGATTCAAAGGCAAGTTGAAATTTATACTAAAAGCATTGGCATAACAAGAGAGGCTATGAGACAAAACAGAGAAAGAATAGAGAAAGATGAGAAGGAGAAGCATGAAAGAGAACAGGGAAGTGTTCCGATGGAATCCTCTTCTAAGCCAATAACTACAAGGAGTACAGGCATAACCTCTAGTGCATCACCTTCTACTGCTACATAAAAACCCTCTGGTAAGGAAGGAAAAAGGACAAAGGTAAAAAGCAAAAGAATATATCTTAGTGTGGAGAAAGTGGATGAAGAAAAACTAACTCAGATGACGAGGTCAAAGAGTTGAAGGCCTCAGGTACAAAAGCAACCAAGGTATCTAAGGAGAAGCCCTCTAGAAGCAAAAGGGAAAGCAAGAGGCAAAAGACTAAAACATATGTTGAAAAGCCTACTCTTTCTGTGGATGACATCATCAAATCAGTCACTGTAGATGGGAACTTAAGGCCAATGATTGAATTTTTTGATGATTACAGTGATGCTGATAAGAAGGTTCTAGAGGAAGCAATAGTCAAATATCTGAACATCTACAATAAGGCTTTAATTGAAATAACTTCTAAAATCCCAAAAAGTCTTGCAGATATTTTGGAGTTAAGAAAAGAAAATGCAAAAAGTAAAGACATTGAGCTTAGGGAGCATGTGCTGATAAAATTGTGCCCTCAGATTACTCCAGATGACTTCAGGAGTAAGAAAAGAATGAATAAACTCATGCTTGGTGAAACTGATGAGATAGTCAAAGATACTCAGAAGATTCTTCTGAGTTTATTGAAAAAGCATAATCTTCCCATTGTTGAAGAAGAGATTGATGATGGGATTGATTCCTCAATTTTGGATGTTGAAGAATTGAAGATCAATGAGCAACAAACTGAGATAGATGACTCCTCTGTTCTGGAAGAGGAAGCAATAAACAAAGAAGATATAGAGATGAATGTTGAAATAAGGCTCAAACTGAAGATGATTCATTGAAGAATTAAGAGCATGAAACATAAGGAGCTAAGGACCAAGAAGCAGAAAAGGCCAAGGATAAAAATGAAAAAGAAGAGATTGCAAAGGTTGATGAAGAGCCCAAGCAGGACAATCCGGTTGACAGTACCGATAAGGATCAAATAGATACATCAACATCTTGGGCAAGAGACACTGCAGAAGCAATGAAAGAAATTTTAGAAAATGATAAACTAGTTGCAGAAGAGTTGAAAGGTCCAATCAATTTGGATAGTCTTTCACCAATTTAGAAGATAAAGTGGGCCTCTCTCACACAAGCTAAGGCCAGAGAAGATATTTTGAAGTCTCATATAGAAGACAGTGAGGTACTTGGTCTAGCATTAGGGATTTTGGAGAAAATCATGCCAACATACCAGAAGGACTCATCAGCATTCCCCTTCGGTTAGTTAAAGAACTCGATAAACTCTGTAAGTACTCATTTTGAATCTCTTGAAAAGTCTGCAGAGGTCAAGGTTCAAAATGAATTTAATGGTAGAAGATTTGATGCTCTAAAAGGGATGATTGGAGTAGATAGAATTGTGCTAGATACCAGTGTAAAGAGTATTCAAAATGCTCTTACAGAAGGAGGAAATGTATATAAATTTTGCTTATCTTGTCCTAAAGTTATAGAGGATATTGAAGATAAAATAAAGGAGTCTAAACAAAAACTATCAAGTGTATCCAAATCTTTTGATCCTTTGACAGCATCAGTGGCAAGCAAGGAGTGTCAGGCAATCAACTTGATTGAATAAATAAAGAAATTGACAAAAGAAAAGGAGAGCATTGAGGAAAGAATGAGTGAGCTCCGGGGACTAATTTTCCCCAAAATGGAAGCAATGTTCAATGCTTTGACCGAAGCCCAAGCTACCACTCAGACAAGTGACCCCACTGATCTATGGAAGGCAGAGTCACAAGCATTTCTATTCAATGGCCACATCTCAATTTTGAATAGTATGAAGAAGAGCTGGGATAGTGAGTTGGCACTATTGAAAAACATTTTTGGTGATATACTTAAGTTTATGTAAATAGGACTTAAGGATTGTTTGTACATATGCGGCTTGGTATAGAGAATTTTTGTGTAAATTCTAGTTTACGGATCCCACCCTTTGCCATTGATGTCAAAGGGGGAGTGAAGATCATTGAAAAATTAGGAATCCAACAAAGGGGGAGCACTAGAGATCAGTGAAAAGCATAAGTGTACAAAGTAAGGGGGAGTTGTTCCGACACTTAGTCATTTTTCACTAAGTGTTGCCATCAATGCCAAAGGGGGAGATTGTTGGCAAGAGACATTGCTACGCATGACAGGTGTTGTCATTGATGGCAACTAAGTCTATCTTACACATCTGCATTACATAATTTGTTCATACTGGAAGTTAGAGTGAAGATTTGTCTAAGTCCGGGTAGTCAGAAACAGAGCATGTGACAGGGTCCAGTATCTTGGTCTAGATCTCTCCGGTGGTAAATCATAGTGTGTTGCAGATCTGAGGGAGTGATAAGGATTGTCAGGACTATCTAAATCTAGAAATTTAGCCCCTGGTGATGAAGGATTCAAAAGTTATAAGTATCTGAGTATCGGGTTCCAGTTAGTCAGTACAGTCAGAAGAAGAACATGCTGACCTAGTATTTGATCTTGGTCCGGATCAAGAAAAGTTGTTGGTTAAGCAATTTGTGATAATCAGTGGTATTGGCCGACATGATTGATGATTTGAGAAGACAAGTTTTTGGTTCGCGTTGTTGATTGTGCATGGATTCAGCTGACAGAGCATATTTCTTAATCAATGTTCCAAGTTTTCTTGAAGCCGACTACAATTGATTGAATTTCTTGATGAGGATATATATAGCCAATGGATTCGAGTGTTTTGAAGTAGGATTGCGATGTGATAATGGAGTAAGTGTGAAAAAGGCAGAAAGAAGTGCGAAGGTGAAGATCTAAGCTCAGATCATGGAAGAGTAGTAAAGCAGGGCATAAAGAGATGAAGTGTATTAAGTCAGTGTATTGTGCATAACCGGAACTGAATTTTTGCATTGGTAGATGTCATTTCTCAGTCCAAACATTTCAGTGAACTTTTGTAACTAATTCTGTAGGCAGTGAGCCTCTTGGAGCAGTGAGCTCTAGGCAGTGCACCCTGAAGGCATGTGCCTTCCCCATTTGTAAGTACTTTTAACAGAGTATACTTTATTGTGGGTTAACCCCCACCGTGGTTTTTCCCTTAATCGGGTTTCCACGTAAAAATCCTGGTGTTATGTGTGTTGATTATGTTTTTGCTCATGTGTTGTTGATTTATGTTTTCATGGTTATATCATTAATCTGATAATAAGTGGTAAAGAAGATTAATTGCAGCAAATGTTAAAGTTTTGAGACAACTAATTCACCCCCCCTCTCAGTTGTCTGCCCTAATTTCAACAAGCTTATACTAAGGGCTACATACTTACAAAATAGAATTTCTAAATGACTTCATTTTATCCCCTAAAAGGTGAAACAAAATTGGTTTTTTGTCAGCATTTTGATAGGTGCAGAGGAGACTCCATGGAGGGTTTGATTTAAGACTAGGGGGATTTTTTCCAAGGGGTTTTGATCTAAGGTGGTTTTATCTAACCCCTTTCAATTAAACCCCTTTATATGGAACCCCTCAAGGCTTAAATAATTAACTTTTCTAAAAAATATGTGATTTTAGACAAAATCAGGATGTCCCATAAGTGGGACACACTATTGTGGTAGTATCTCTATCCAAATTGACACCTCATCTTCATCCCTCTTTATATATTAATGTATATAACTATTCTATGTAGGCTAGAGAGGATAAAAAGGCTTACCCAATACACATCTAGTCTCATAGATAATGTACAAAACTAGCATAATATAAATTTGATGTTATAATTCTAATTCAGTTGTCGACTATCTTCTTTGTTTTCCTTGTTCTTTTGTACTCTTCATATTTGAGTATTTATCATGCACAAAACTATTTTTGTATATAACCTAATTAAATCTATTAGATTGGGTTGTCCAATAGGTTCTACCTTGGGCCTTGTATTAGAATCCCATCCCATTTTCCTTATGACTCAAGCATACATTAGTTGTTTGCTATTTCTAAGGATAGAGGTAATAGGTTTGTTTATCACTTAAACTAAAAGCATATTGATGATTATAGGTTCTAATGTATACCATTTTAAATTATTGGAGTGTTATTTGTTATTTGTGAGCATATACTTAAGAAATATTGGGTATACATGTACCTTGTAGTAAAGTCGTAATTAACTTGTGTTGTACTAAGCTTGGTTGCATGCTAGACATAGACCTATTTATAATAACATGTAAAAATTACACCATGGAAACTTAGATGCCACTCTAATGTAAGGTTGAGTGAAATTATATATAAGTATCAAGATATTATTGATTCATTTTAAGTCTTATATGTTTTGTTAATAATGTTTAAGTTTATGGTGCATGTGGTTGTGTTAACCCAATTCCACCCTCGCATTGGTTTACTATGATGTCATCATTTAACCTTCTTGTTGATTCATGGGATAGATATGGCCACCATGGATGGGTTCATCTTACTAACTCCCACCCAACATCTAGATTTTCTAGTTAGAGGACCATGAAGCTTCATATTGTTATGATTCACATATGGACATCTTGTTATTTTTGTACTTCTTTTTAAGATGTGATGTTATTGAAATTATGGTATTGGACAAGAACCCAAGTTATAAATGATGTATGCAAATTCTATTTGCAATAGGATTTTAGGTATTAGTAGGTTAAATTCTAAGGATAAGAAATGGTAGGATTTATTATGTGACTAAAATTGTACTATGGACATAATTTAAATCTAAACCTAATTATTTATAGTACACTTCAACATCATAATCCTTATAGTAGTTTATAATATGTTTTACATTAATGATAAGTATAGAGGGAATGCTACTTTAAATGAGTTAATGAAATGTTAATCAAACATTGAAATTCTAGACACATTAAGGACATTAATGGAATGTCAACTAAAACTTGAAATGTTAAACTAATACTTTGAATAGTTATGTAATAACATTAATACTAAATGACCCTATTAAAGGGTTAATAGAAAAAATGAAAGAATAAATAGAAAATGGAGCTTGCCTAATGAGGGCAATTTGAAACTAAATTTTGATGGAACAACTAGGAGGAATCAAGGGTTGGCAAGTGCAAGTGTAGTATTAAGGGATGAGAATGGATGGTATGTCAAGGATCATTTCTTCTTCTTAGGGAAAAATATGAATAATGAAGCATTATTTTTATCTTGAATAGAAGTTATGAAGGTGGCCAAAGGGTTGGGTTGTAAGTGCTTAGAAGTATGAGACTCACAAGTGGTTATCAATGGCTATATTATAGAGCAAGTTAATGATTGGAAATCGAATTATATTTTAGAGGTTTAGATGTTAATAAATGAGTTTCAAATCTTAATGTTCAAACATTGCCTTAGGGAACACAATAAATTTGTAGATAAATTATCAAATTAAGGGATAGAGAAGCTCCTATTCACAAACAAAGTTAGTGCAGATCCCACATAATGATAGATTGATGAATTGTTGCTATATGGATTTTGTTGATAACTGAGAGGGGGGGGGGGGGGGGAATCAGTTATCCTAATTATTTCCCTTATTGAACTTTCTTATTAATTGATGCAGCATTGAATCAAACACAGAAACATTACCATGAAATAAGAAACACATAACACCGTATTTTTGACGTGGAAACCCTATTAAGGGAGAAAACCACGGGGTGATTAACCCAAAAATTATTCTCTGTTAGAAGAATAGGAAATTACAAAATGGCACTTGCCAATTAGGGCTCATTGCCCGAGCACACTGCTCACAAGAGGCCCACTGCCTACAAGAAGACACACTGTCTACAAAGTGATAAGAATCACAGTCTTGAACTGATTGGAAGCATCTGCATATGCTGGAGTTCAGTTCCGGTTAGGCTCAGTACACTGATCTGCTGCACTTCATCTTTTCTCTGTTCTTTATTCTGCTATCCTTTCACATACCGGATCTGTCTTGGTACTTCTACTCTGTTCTGCACTTCTTCGCATATATCTTGACATCGTCACACCCTTCACAACTAAATCCATCCTCTATATATATCCGCACAAGTAATTTCATCACCTTTCTAGTCGGCATCCGGAACAGTCTAGTTTCTTACAAACTCTGTTCTGTCGGTTAAATCCTTGCTCACCAAGCAATGCGGATTAAGCATATACTTGTAGATATCATTAATCATGTCAGCCAAACATGATTCATGCCTTCACAACCTTTATCATCAACAGTAACACATCCGAAAAGTAGTCTGATACTCTGTCAGTCAGTTCTTCCTCTGTTTTCACTGTCTCTCAGGAATCCGGTACTCAACTATTCATATCTTTTTCCTTGTCCATCACCGGAGGCTAAATCCTTGGAATATACCACTCAAGGTAGTCCTCTTGACTTCCCAAAATCCGCACTGCACCAAGACACTTCCTCTGAGAGATCCGGACCAATCTGTCAGACCTTGCCACATGCTCTGTTCTTGTTCACCGGACCACAACAATCTTTATTCTGACTTCCGGTAGAGACACACCATGACTTGCGGATATGTGGGATGACCTTTGTTGCCATCAATGACAACAACCATGAATCCATATAGTGTCTCTTGCCAACAGATTTATCCAATCCCCTTTACCTTTCCCAATAAAGGCTGACTACACACACATTTTGCTAAATTGGTTTCATGTGCTAGTATTTAAAGACATGTATCAATGTGTTCATTCTAACATAGTGGAATATCAAAGAACTCATTGGCATATTAGTTGAATGTTCACCCTTCAATTAGAGCTCTAAAAGGGACCTAGGTATGCACACAAGCATATACATATTTGAAGAGTGATGTCTTTTATTTTATCACTATTAAGGGATTGATTGAGGCAAAGATCCCTTACTTCTCTAGTCCTACAACAACCTAGAAAAGATATTTATCAATACTTCCAACATGTAAGTCTTAGAAGAAGGAAAGATAATTAATACCAAATCACACAAAAAAAATGAAAGGCATCAAAGGTCAAGTTCACAGGTACAAGTCCAATTGGAAATCACAAACCTGACCTTGATCGGTGAAGTTGACCCAAGACAAATAAACAAAGAATATTCTAATTATGATCCATACATACTACTAGCACAACCATTTTTTGATTCTAAGGTGCATTGATTTTAAAGTCTTATCCATTTAGCATTCTTTCTTTAGTCATAGAGATAAGTGTCTTATCTTTCTTGTTTCATTTCTAAAAATATTAAATGTAATTGTTAATGATCTATTTGATGCCAACTCCATCAAATGATTAGTCTAGGTTAATATGTGTTTATGTGTATACATTAATTGAATTATCTTAGACTAAACATAGGGAATGTTCCTTTCCCTTTTCAAATATATGTACTTTATATTCATATTTATATATATGATGTAGATAAGTGTGTATATACAATTTATATTATTGAGATTTTTTTCAACATAAATATATTTTTGTTTATGTTATTCTTAAGACAACATTTAATTAAATGGTTATACAAAATTTTAAAAAATAAATAATTTATTATAAATATGTCCTACAAAGGTGTTATTGTTTGTATAAGATATGGAAATAATAAAGTTAAAATCAAGATTTTATATTTATGGAAAACAACAATTGATAATAGAAGTATGAAAATTATCTAATCTAGAATTAAAATTAAATATACATATTACAAACTATTATGCGCATTTTCAAATAAAAAAGTTAACAAAAGTTAATAAACACATCAACTCATTTATTGTATTTCCCTTCTACTTTTATGTCCTTTACTATAATGTCACCTAAAATCCTTCTATAATCTACAAGCCTTATTAACATAACAATATGTCAATGTAATCTAAATTATAGTTCTATTTTTCATTTCCTCACAATTATGACAAGTGTTGTATTTCTACATTGCCAATAAAACTCACTTTTGGGTAAAATTTTAGAAGACTAAACAATTTATTTACAAATCATAAGACTTTTGTGTTGTCAAAATAGTCTGGGGCAAACTAATTATACGTGTGAAGTGGGAATGAGTTGAGAGAGAGAGAGAGAGAGCGATGATAACTTTGGTTTGCTTACATGTGTCCCTTCTCTCATTTCTTGTCACACCACATTGCAATATTGTAGGGGATTTTCTAATCTTGCCTAAATTTATTGTAGTAGGTTTTAGGGTTTCTCACCCTTAGGAAAACCAACTATTTTTAATGGCACCCAAATCTTTCACTTAAGTTGTTAATGCCAAAGAATTAGGAATTAAAGTGTGAAATGATGTCACTAAAGAAACCTCATAAGTTTGTACCTAAAGTCTTCCATGAGATGTCTTTTTTTAATTCACCAGATATTGTTCTTTTAGTGCCTAATTTTGATAATGCAAGTAAATGGTTTGAGCAATTTACACTCATTGGTTATTTTGTCAAACATTTTCCATTTGAAATCATGTTTTACAACTAGATAAAAACTATGTGGGTTCCTCATGGGGTTAAATTGGATGCCAAATTTATAATTTAATCCAAGTTTTTTTTTCTCTTTTTCTTTTTGAAAGCCAACCATGTAGATATAGTCCTCTTCCATGGACCATACTATACACATAACTATTTACTTATTTGTCTCCCTAGACAAGAGATTTTGTTGTGTTTGATAACAAGATTTTAAGGTAATATGTGCATAACTATTTCCTAGGTTGCTCCTATCTTGTTGACATTCATCACATTGCTTCCTCTCTTTCAAGAGTTATCTGTGTTGAACTTGAAAAGTTTTATTTGGCTTGGCCGCAATGTAGAGTCTATGTGGAGATTGAATTCTTCTAAGATTTCAAAGAAAATGTTAATATGTAGATAAGTGATATGTGCAGGTGGCTGATGCCTATGCTATCAAGGGAACCTAAATCAAAGCTTGAATTCATTGGTTAAAAATTGGCAATCATATTTTAAAAGAATTTTTTAGTCCATGTAGCCAAAAAAATCATCTCAAAAAGTCAAGTGCATCAAAAAGGTTAGCTAGTGCCTCTCCACTACTCCAAATCTCGTCCATAATTTTGTTCAAAACTACACCAAAAATTTTCAAACTCAAACCCTATTCCCTGAAAAGGAAGAGGCTCTTAAGACTTGCTTAGATGTAGTTTTGTGTAGGCTCACGACACACCAAGTTGCAACTTGTGACAAAATCCTCTTTGAGGAGAAGCTCCACTTGGCTACAAAAATCCTTGAAAATGTTATAGCTATTTCGGAGGGTATGGAATGGGTACAAAAAGCTAATAAGAAAGTGTTTTTCATCAAAATTTATTTTGAAAAGGCTTACGATAGGATTAAATGGCATTTTATTCCATCTATTTTTAGGGCTCTTATCTTTGGTCCCACCTTCATTCAGTTGTTCCAAATCCTCTTTGCAAATGCTTCTACCTACCTAACTATTAATGGTGTTCAATTTGAAGAATTTGGTCTCTTCCATTCTATAAGGCAAGGTTGCCCTCTAGAACCTTCACTTTATGTGTTTGTTGTTGAAGGGTTTAGTTTCATACTTGCCAATATCATCTCACAACAATGTGTCTAAATAATTTCTTTCCTTATCCAACTGCTTCCCAAGAATTGGTCAATGGACACTTTGCAGATGATTCATTGCTAATGCTCATTAAAGATGAGGACAACATTCCCCAAGATTTCAAATTTCTTAACACTTTTTCCTAGCTTCTAGCTCAAGTATTAAATGGAATAAGGTGCAATATTATAGATAATATTTTTCCCACTCCCAACTTAGCTTCACACTTTTTTATGGAAATCCATTAATGATGGGAAAAATTTTAAATTCTTGGGAACTTCATTTGCCTTCCAAGCTTTGGGAATATATCATTGCCAAAATTGAAAAAAACCTTGCATATAAGATCACCAAGTTGCTTTCGCTAGCAAGTAAGTTCCAAATCTATTCTAGAGCCCCAGCCATGACTCATGTCTATTACTCCTCTTGTTGGGAGCTCTCCAAAGAATCATACCATAAACTTAATAAGCTCCTATGGAATTTTATCTAGGCCAATATAGACCATAATAAAGGGTTTCAACATGTGGCACTAGATAATTTTTGTTTGCCAAGAGATTTAGGTGGGCTAGGTCTTATTGATGTCAATAGATAGGGTATTTCTCTTTATACTAGATGGATTATCAAAACTTGTGATAGTAATGAAGCTTAGAAAATCTTGCTAAGAAATTGCATTGCCTTTGGATCATTGTGTAAGCATTCAACCTAGAATGGCCTTAGATTCTACCCTCTTGCTATTGCTCCAATGCCCATCAAAATTAATGGTACCTTTGTCACCAAAAGTATTTGGAAAGCATGGGAAACTATCAAGTAGTGGCTTCTTTGGAATGGAGATGGATTCAACAATGGCTTATCCATTAACCAACATTCCATATGGTGGTCTCCCACCATCTTGTTTCAAGACAAGCCTCTCATAGCTACTCCCTAGATCCATTCTCTTAAGTTCTTTAGAAAGGGAATCAAATATCTCCAAGATCTTTATTCCAAGACCAATTCCTCATGGCTCTCTTGTCCTCAAGCTAAAACAAAGTTCAATTTAATCCAATTGGATCAATAGATCTACTAGGCTATAATTAAAGTCATCCCTTCTTAGCATATGCATAAAATTTTAGTGCAATCTCTTAGGCGTTAGTGGAAGGATTGGAAGTGATGTGTTAATACACCCTTGTATAACTACACTCTGAAGAAAAACTATAGGTGGCTCTCTCCTCACCTACCCATGATTTGAAGTTTGAATGACAAATGGTCTTTAAAAAACTCCCAGTTTCATCTAGGCTAAAAGATTTTAGACAATCTAAAAAGCTATTGTGGAGCCTAAAATTGCTTAGTTTGCTTGATGCTTGCTCTACTAGAGTCTTCCAATTGACACCCATTTGATACATCATGACATATCAAATCCAAGATGTTTTTTTTTGGACAACCTAAAACTCTTCTCCACCCTTTTTGTTATTGTGTTTGTGCTCAAAATGCTTGACATTGGATTCATGATTTTTTCTGACCTCTAAGGCCTAAATTGTTCACTTGGAACAATGCCATTTTGGAGGATGGGGCCAAATTTCCTATTGAGTTTTCCTAGTTGTAGCATGATTTCAAATTAGAGATTCTTTTTTGCATTTGGAAAGATAAAAATTGTTATTTTTGCTAATTCTATTGTGTGTAATAATTTTTCTATTCACTCCAAATTGTTGGTGATCTTTAACGTGCTCAGGCAAATTCAAGTTTAAGCTAGCAAATTTGTGCTAGAGATTTTGCATATCCAAACTTTGTTGGACCATTGGTGGAATGCCCCCTGCATTGTGGCTAGGGTTCCGCCTTCCCATATTAGATCCCCCACCATACTTTTTTGGACCATTGGGTGAATATCCTTTACATTGTGGCTAGGGTTCTACCTGCCCATACTAGATCCCCCATTGAGATTGGACACACAACCACTTGGATTCTTCACACTACTACTAGGAATGCCATTAGAGGGCCATCGCTTCGCTACCATGGCCACCAATGAGGTAGCAATTTTGTTGGACTCCACCTCCACCTCAACCTTTTGGGTGTGAAAGTGGGTGGTCTCCACTCCACATCACTCTGCCACATCCTCTCAACGACATCAATGGGTCCCTCCCGATTAGGGAAAATTACCTCTATTGATGCTTGTGATTTTTTCACCTAGATCTTCTTAGAATCAAACACAGGGGGATCTTTAGGAGGGTGAAACGACTGCTCATGATGGGTAAGGACCTTGTGGATGCTGACAAGGATTTACTAGTGGTAGGTGGGATAACCCTAATAGACAAGGCACCCTTCCTAATATTGGTGTTGCCCTTCGACTTAATAGTGTTGTTTTGCATGTTATTTATGTCAATCTAGTAATTTGATGATTGTTTATGTTGTAGGGAGGTTGACTTATTTAATGGGCCCCCCCTGATTAGGTTAAAATTACCTCTATTGATGCTTGTGATTTTTTCACCTAGATCTTCTTAGAATCAAACGCAGGAGGATCTTTAGAAGGGTGAAACGACTGCTCTTTGCCAAAACTAATATGAACGACGGTCTCCTTCTGCCATAAAAAATATGGCTCGTAAAACTTCAGTATAAAATGCCACATACTGCAGCGTTATGTTCCGACTGCACATTCTGCTTACTACACAGAGCCCCCCTCAAGACTACTTTACATATCTTCAATTATTGCAGACTTTTATTCTGAAGAACGCGCTTTCAAAAGAGAAACAGTTTCACTCTTTCATCGATCGCAGGCGATTTGCATTTGCTACACGAACAACTTTTCATAATAAGCTTATTTACATGTATGTCAAGAGCGGAAGTTTGGAGGATGCTCGAAAAGTCTTTGACCACATGAAAGAACGAGACAGCGTCTCATGGAATACGATTATTGCAGCGTACAGAAGACATGGGTATCCTCACGAGGCACTCACACTCTTTCACCAAATGCAACAAACAGGTCTCCAACCGGATCAGTTCACATTTGCCAGCGTCCTCCCTGCGTGTGCCAAAATGGGAGCTTTGGAACAGGGAATGGACATCCATCAAAGCATAATGGAAGGGGGATTTTTGTCAGATATTATAGTTGGAAATGCTCTGGTAGACATGTATGTAAAATGTGGAAGCATAGACAAGGCACGTGAACTGTTTGACAGAATGCCTCAAAGAAATGTGGTTTCATGGAATTCCATGATTGTAGGATATTTACAAAATGGATTTGTTGAAAAGGCTTTAGAAACTTTCAAGCAAATGCAATTGGCAGGTGTAAAGCCTAACTCCACAGCTTTTGCCAGCATCCTCCCTGCCTGTGCCAAAATGGGGGCTTTGGAACAGGGTATGGACATCCATCAAAGTATAAAGGATATAGAAATTTTGTCAGATGTTGTAGTTGCAACTGCCCTGGTAGACATGTATGTAAAATGTGGAATCATAGACAAGGCATGTGAATTGTTTTACAGGATGTCTCACAGAGATGCGGTCTCATGGACTGCCATGATTGCAGGATATGCACAAAATGGATTGGTTGAAAAGGCTTTAGAAACTTTCAAGCAAATGCAGTTGGCAGGTGTAAAGCCAAATTCCACAACCTTTGCTAGCATCCTCCCTGCCTGTGCCAAAATGGGAGCTTTGGAACAGGGTATGGACATCCATCAAAGTATAAAGAAGAGAGGATTTTTGTCAGATGTTGTAGTTGCAACTGCCCTGGTGGACATGTATGCGAAATGTGGAAGCATGGACAAGGCAGGTGAATTGTTTGACAGAATGCCTCACAGAGATGTAGTCTCATGGACTGCAATGATCGCAGGATATGTACAAAATGGATTTGTTGAAAAGGCTTTAGAAACTTTCAAGCATATGCAATTGGCAGGTGTAAAGCCAAATTCCACAACCTTTGCCAGCATCCTCCCTGCCTGTGCCAAAATGGGAGCTTTGGAACAGGTTATGGACATCCATCAAAGCATAATTGAAGGGGGCTTTTTGTCAGATGTTATTGTTGGAAATGCTCTAGTAGACATGTATGCAAAGTGTGGAAGCATGGACAAGGCCTGTCAACTGTTTGACAGAATGCCTCAAAGAGATGTCATCTCATGGAATGTAATGATTGCAGGACATGCACAAAATGGATTTGTTGAAAAGGCTTTAGAAACTTTCAAGCGAATGCAATTGGCAGGTCTAAAGCCAAATTCCACAACCTTTGCCAGCATCCTCCCTGCCTGTGCCAAAATGGGAGCTTTGGAACAGGGTATGGACATCCATCAAAGCATAAAAGAAGGGGAATTACTGTCAGATGTTATAGTTGCAACTGCCCTCATAGACATGTATGCAAAATGTGGAAGCATAGACAAGGCATGTGAAGTGTTTGACAGAATGCCTCGAAGAGATGTCATCTCGTGGAATGCAATGATTGCAGGATATGCACAAAATGGATTTGTTGATAAGGCTTTAGAAACATTCAAGCAAATGCAATTAGCAGCTGTAAAGCCAAATTCCACAACCTTCGCCAGCATCCTCCCTGCCTGTGCCAAAATGGGAGCTTTGGAACAGGGTATGGACATCCATCAAAGCATAAAGGATAGAGGAATTTTGTCAGATGTTCCAGTTGCAACTGCCCTGATAGATATGTATGCAAAATGTGGAAACATAGACAAGGCACGTGAACTGTTTGACAGAATGCCTGAAAGAAATTTGGTCTCATGGAATGCCATGATTGCAGGATATGCACAAAATGGATTTTGCAAGGATGCTCTCAAAATCTTTCAATTAATGAAGCACTCTGGAACATATCCTGACATTGTAAGCTTTGCTTGTGTTCTATGTGCATGCAGCCATGCAGGTTTAGTGGATGAGGGATGTACATACTTCAATCATATGAGTAACCCTTATTGCATTACACCTACAGTTGATCATTATGTGTGCATGGTTGACCTTCTTGCCCGTGCTGGCTATCTTGAGGACACCCTAAACTTCATCATTAAGATGCCAGTTAAACCTGTAGTGGTTGTGTGGTTGTGTTTTCTTGGTGCCTGTCGATCACATATGAATATAGGCTTAGGAGTATTTACAGCGACACTGCTTTTTGATTTGGATTCTAAAAATGCAATGACTTATGTTCTTCTCTCAAACATCTATGCAGAAATAGGCAGGTGGGGTGAGGTTCAAATGATAAGGAGATTGATGAAAGATAAAGGAATTAAAAAGATCCCTGGATGTAGTTGGATTGAAGGCCGTAAAATGGTACATGCTTTTTGTGTAGAAGACAGATCACACCCAGAAACATAGGAGATCCATGCAAAGAAATTGGCTTGTGAGATGAAGGCAGGAGGTATTTTCCAGATTCAAGACATTTACTTGATGATGTGGAAGAGGAGGAACAATAATTATTCCTCTGCTACCATAGTGAAACATTGGCAATTGCATTTGGTTTGTTAAACATGCCCCCTAGAACAACTATTAGAGTTGTTAAGAACCTTCAAGTATGTGTGGATTGCCACACTGCAACAAAATTTATCTCCAAGATTGTAGCAAGAGAAGTTGTGAGATATACGAACCATTTCCGTCATTTAAAACAGCGACAATGTTCTTCCGGAGATTATTGGTGATGCTAAATGAAGCAATCTGAAAAATAGCCTTGCACTTTGATAATATGCACAGTGTCAGACCTGCAATATTAATGAAAGGACAAGGTTTTATTTTCAGTTTCTAGAAAGTTTTTTTTTTTTTAGTATTTGGCAATCTAGACCGTGTTGTTGGCTTTGTAAAATTAGATGCATAGAGTGCAATGTAGATAACCGCTTATATATACTATTGAGATATCCATCATAGACCTGTTTTATGATAACATGGACATTTCATTGAATTGTTTTCATGAAACCTGCATATGTATGAAATGAAAAGCCGGAGGAGGTGGAGAATGGGGAAAAAACAAAAGGTGAGGAACACTTCAAGTAAATGGAAACTTGCTTGACTAGCAGCAAATGGGAGAGGAGGGCTCATGGTGTAGGAGCACCTATGGTCAAACTTGGTCAAAGTTTGGATTTTTTTTTTTTTTTTTTTAATTTGTGTTATTTCATGCTAATAAGGTCATTTTAGACCAATGTAAGTCACTTGGAGTCATTTTGGTAAGTTTTGGGTCATTTGGAAAATTGTCAAAAATTGTTAAAAAGTTGTCATGCAACTTTTCTAAAAGTTGTCTAAATTTAAAAAAAATGAAAAAACAAGTTCTTGGCCATTATGGCAGTTATGAAAGCTGAATGGGGCATAAATATGGCCCTCAAACTCATTTGTACGGACTTTTGATGGCTTTTGATAAAAATGGATGAAGAAAACCTCTATTTTCCGGTGATTCCATGTGTTTTCAGTCACTTCTGTTCTCTTGTATGGAATTGTACGGACTCCCAGTAGTCTGAAATTGATTGCATGAGATAGATCTCTGTTTCATCTTTCATTTGCAATTTGTTTGGTCCATTTTTGTTTTGATTGGAATAAGTTATGCTAGTTTTTGTAAAGACTGCTTGGAACCTTGCCTAGGGTTTCCAGTTTGGCAAAAAGGCCATAATTTCTGTTTCCACCGTTGGATCTTGATACAAATTGGAGGAAAATTCTGTAATGGTGTTATCTACAATTTGACTTGAACGATTGGCCTCATTTGGTGTTGTGTGAAAATTATGAATGACAGTTCGTGGCATTTCACAGTGAAAATTCTGAGATTTCTTGTTTTCCTGTAACTTTCACTACGTTGTATGGTCTGATACTAGTCTGTACGGATTGAAGGATGTTTGCATAATGTAAAAGGTTGTTCTACCTTTCATTTGCACTTGGTTTGATGAAAATCCATTAAGTTTGGGGTGAGGTATTAACATTTTAGTGTAATATGCTCTAAACCCTACCTAGGGTAACCCAAGGCAAGAAACATGTGATTTCTCACTATTCCTTTGGTGAAAAATGCCAATTTGTTGTGGAGAGGCATATTTTTGTATATTGTTACATATTCCAAAGTTGCAGGTACGGATAGTGGAGTTTGCACGTGCTTTTATTAGACAGAAGGACTGATTTTCCTCATGTACCATGCCTAGAAGCCCTAGTAACTTGGTGAAATTGATTGTAGGCTATTGGAGAGTGGTTCTTGTGATTGGAGCATTTGTTTGAGACCCCATATGGTGTGTCTAGAGTGTTGGAATGAATGTTGAATCCCTTTGAAGCCCTGAACCCATTTGGAGCATGCCTAGTTGCTAATTAGGACTAGTCAAAGAAAGAGGACAATCAATTTTTTTGAGGCATTCCATATAAAGAACCCTACCCTGATTTTGATATATGTTAAAGAATGTCCAAATGGGTATCTAGAACTATTTTTACATTTTTGATATCATGTCTGCACTGGAAGTTATGACCAAAAAACCCAATTTGCTACCCCATGTTTTAGGTTTTAAGGCTTAAAGGCTTGTGAGGAAAAACCCACCAAATGATGCTTTAGGGTTTCAAAAATTGGTTGATTGAGGTTGTTTTAGAGTTGTCCACCTCTGCTCTGCATCAAATTGGTATCAGAGCCCAACGATTTGGGCAAGGAAGTTTTGGAGTTTGTGTTTTGTCTTTTTACAGGTTGAAGAGAAGAGCCTGGATACCAAAAGACTAGGCCAAAGGAAAAGAAAGAGGCCTAAGGTGAGGTATTATGAAGACAAGAAGCAACATTGAGAAGAAGCAAGGTGAAAGAGACTTTCTTGAGAAAGGAGAATGGAAGTGTTGAGGAGAATAGTCCATGGAGACTTGCAAAGTAAAGAGTTACCAAGCAAGAAACAAGAGAAAAGAAGAGAGAAAAGTGAGATGACGAAGAAAAATGAGAAGGAAAAACCAATAAATGTCGAGCAAGAGATAATAGACTTGAGACAAGCCTTGGAACAAATGAAAGAAATTCAAGAAAAAAAACAAGAAAGAATGGATCTTGAGATGTAGTAGTGTCTTGAGAAAGCAAACTAGGAAAATGGTGGGCATTTACCAATGAAAAAGAGGATAAAGTGGCCCATCAAGAAGATCATTCAGAGGAGAAGAAGACAAGAGAGGACATCAACACAGACCTTGGAGAGTCTTTGTTGATGATGGAAGAGCCAAAGCCATCCAAGGAAGAGGAAAAAGATGAAGAAAATGGGTCCATTGAGACTCAAGATTTTATTTCTAACAATATTTGTGAGTATGTGCTCATAGGTGTAGCAGATGAAAATGAAGATGGAAAAGAGTCTAAAGAAGGAGAAGTGCATATAGTGTATGAAGATGGTTATACAAATGTAGCACACTATGGGGATGACAATATTGCCAAACCAACCGAGGTAATGGTTGTATTTTTTGATTTTATGGATGATGAATGTGCTGACTTATTGTATTCCAATGATGCAGATGAAGACATAGATGGTGGTATTGAGACATATGAACGAGAACTCGAGTTTTGGTACCTTGAAGCTGAGAAGATGCTAAGAGATGGTACAAGAAGAAGAAGAAAAAAGATCCAAGGAAAGTTGCAGAAATGAAGGACAAGTTGCAGAAGAATTGGAAGACTAGGAAGAAAGAGAAGACCTGCACTCAAGTGGACTTGAGTTTTTCTCTTCCTTGGGAGTATGGTACAGGAGCACCCTAGGAGCACCTATGGTCAAACTTGGTCAAAGTTTGGATTTTGGTTTTTTTTCTGTGTTATTTCATGCTAATAAGGTCATTTTAGACCAATGTAAGTCACTTGGAGTCATTTTGGTAAGTTTTGGGTCATTTGGTGAAGTTTTGCAAAAATTGTCAAAAATTGTTAAAAAGTTGACATGCAACTTTTCTAAAAGTTGTCTAAATCGTAAAAAAAGTGAAAAAACAAGTTCTTGGCCATTATGGCAATTATGGAAGCTGAATGGGGCATAAATATGGCCCTCAAACTCATTTGTACGGACTTTTGATGGCTTTTGATAAAAATGGATGAAGAAAACCTCTATTTTCTGGTGATTCCATGTGTTTTCAGTCACTTTTGTTCTCTTGTATGGAATTGTACGGACTCCCAGTAGTCTAAAATTGATTGCATGAGATAGATCTCTGTTTCATCTTTCATTTGCAATTTGTTTGGTCCATTTTTGTTTTGATTGGAATAAGTTATGCTAGTTTTTGTAAAGACTGCCTGGAACCCTACCTAGGGTTTCCAGTTTGGTAAAAAGGCCATAATTTCCGTTTCCACCATTGGATCTTGATACAAATTGGAGGAAAATTCTGTAATGGTGTTATCTACAATCTGACTGGAGTGATTGGCCTCATTTGGTGTTGTGTGAAAATTATGAATGACAGTTCGTGGCATTTCACAGTGAAAATTCTGAGTTTTCTTGCTTTCCTGTAACTTTCACTACGTTGTATGATCTGATACTAGTCTGTACGGATTGAAGGTTGTTTACATAATGTAAAAGGTTGTTCTACCTTTCATTTGCACTTGGTTTGATGAAAATCCATTAAGTTTGGGAGGACATATTAACATTTTAGTGTAATCTGCTCTAAACCCTACCTAGGGTAACCCAAGGCAAGAAACATGTGATTTCTCATTATTCCTTTGGTGAAAAATGCCAATTTGTTGTGGAGAGGCATATTTTTGTATATTGTTTCATATTCCAAAGTTGCAGGTACGGATAGTGGAGTTTGCACGTGCTTTTATTAGACAGAAGGACTGATTTTCCTCATGTATCAGGCCTAGAAGCACTAGTAACTTGGTGAAATTGATTGTAGGCTATTGGAGAGTGGTTCTTGTGATTGGAGCATTTGTTTGAGACCCCATATGGTGTGTCTGGAGTGTTGGAATGAATGTTGAATCCCTTTGAAGCCCTGAACCCATTTGGAGCATGCCTAGTTGCCAATTAGGACTAGTCCAAGAAAGAGGACAATTAATTTTTGAGGCATTCCGTACAAAGAACCCTACCTTGATTTTGAGATATGTTAAATAATGTCCAAATGGGTATCTAGAACTGTGTTTACATTTTTGATATCATGTCTGCACTGAAAGTTATGACCAAAAAACCCAATTTGCTGCCCCATGTTTTAGGTTTTAAGGATTGAAGGCTTGTGAGGAAAAACCCACCAAATGATGCTTTAGGGTTTCAAAGATTGGTTGATTGAGGTTGTTTTAGAGTTGTCCACCTTTGTTCTGCATCATCTCATAATTATCCATGCAATTTTGTTTAGTTCTTTGTTTGGATTAATTGTATTATCTTTTGCCTATGTCAGGTTGACCACTTGAGATTAAATTACACATTATACATTTGGTATGTAATTTTATATAAGTGTGTAGATTTTGTCTCATTTATGGTTAGATATTTTTAATGTTGCTTCACATCACTTTGTTCGGTGAGATAGGTAATAGATTTGTGAATTCACAAATATTATTCAATTAATTTGATTTCAATCTGTTTGGTTTTCATTAGAAATATACTATTATAATTTATATATGAAGAAGTAAAAAATTACAGCTGTGTTTATATTGTAATTAGTAGATATGCACGGTACTTGAAAAACTCGCATAATGAGGTTTATAGATTGATATTAGAGAGGAGAATATGCATATGTAAAAATAAAATCACAATTTATATCATATTGTAATTGCACATTCATAGTATTATAAAGTTGTGCATGATGAGATTTATAAATTGATGCTAATGAGATGAGGGTTTGAAGATTGTTGGGAGAGAGCTAAATAATGTATTTCATGAGTGTTTGGAGTGACAATAGGTTTAAAACAAGAGGAACTCAAAAGGATGAGGGCTATAAGAATTTCAAAGAAACATAATGGGAGACTTCCATAGGATTAAAAAGAAATATTATAATTATATTCACAATATAGTCGAATTGACTATTTTATTCACATGTGGCAAGCCTAACAAATGACAAAGGTTAAATTCCATTTGATAAGATAGGAATTGAATAATTTTTGTATTAGTTGCACACCTAACAAATGTTAGTGAAGACTAAATTACATATTGCCACATCTAATGTTTGTTTACAATCCTTAATTGTGCAACTATATTAAGAATCTTGAAATTTTATACTTGTTTCATCTCAAAATTTTATAAGGGATTCATCATAATGTTCAAAAACTTATGAGTCATGTGACTAACAATTTTGTTTAATTGATTTTAAAATGTTGGAATGTTATCATAAGCATACATGTTTGTATACAAGGAAGGAAGGAAAATTAGTTTTTGGAAAGAATCTATAATGATGAGCTTTAATTCTTCATCTCATGCAAATGTATTTGACAACTTTATGGTTATAAAGAAACATACATTTCTAAGTCATTATAAGTCTTTATAGTAAGTATATTCAATGTTTACAATAGAAAGAATTTGTTATTAAGTACCTTCTATTCTTATACAAGCTATATCAATTTGTAACTATCACTAATAGTTTCACACCTCTACGTACATCTAAAATTATAAATGAATAATTTTTAGGTATGCATCATAATAGCATGGAACCTATGAATGAAAGCAACTCCATTGTCATTAATAATAAAAATAATTACAAAATAATCTTTATTTATTACATTATAAAAGTGGGCAATATGGTAGTGGTTCTTTAAATCATAGGATATATGTGTAACCACCAGCAAAATATATATTACTAAGAAAATCAACAAAATTCTAGGCTATAAGATAGGTCAATATTTAGGTCATAAAAATGCTAGTGTCGCAACTATGTGGAAATTTCTACCAAGCACTCACATTATAAATCACAAAAGGTATGAGCCATATAAACATCACAAAGCTTAATTAGAGTGGTTTTAAGTTCAAAATTAGAAATTGTAGTTTGCATCTTCTCCTTGACACCTAATAGGAAGAGTATTTTGGGATTAATCCCATCAATGTCATGTGTGTCTACTGCCTCTACTTTAATCTCCCCATGTTCAAGATAAGTGTCATGAAATGAATCTCTACCAATGAATATGGGAATTTTGTATTGATGATTTTCCTTAGGTACTACACTACTTTTCTTATTGGAACAAGGGGGGCCATTTGCAAGGAAACCATCCTAGATGATTATGGTGGCTTCTTGACCTATTGCATTTTCCTATTACCATTCTCTTACATGGAGAATTAAGGCCATAAGGAGACACATTGGTCATAATTTATGTGCTTGGCCCTAGAATTTAAGAAGTCTAGAGATATTGCAAGTGTTAAGACTCTAAGGCCATCTTGGATGTTTAATGTTGAAATTAGGACGGGCAATATGAAATCACATAATAGTCTTTCAACCTAAAACAAAAATTACAATCATTTAGAAACCCCCACCCAATAAAAGAAACAATATCAAACTACCCATGGGGCAGCAAAAACTACATAGGCCCCATTAACCTACATTAAACATACAATCACATTTAGAACAAACATTGTCCAATTTAGGATGAACAACCTCCTTGGCTAAATCATCATCCTCACAATAGTCTGAGTCACCCACCATCACATCAACAGGTAAAACTACCTTTAAACTTTTAACCAGCTCCTGCATTGCATGTTGTATCTCATGCACATGTTCCAGTATACAATTGAAGAAGACCTCTGCCTAATGGACCATGTCCTTAATGTCATTGTGAAGCATGAATGAACCAACCATAGTAGAAAGCATGGAGGCACAACTAAGTGTTAGTGACATCAAACACACTCCTTCGCCCATGAGTATGTGTAGGATCCAACAACAAATTGGACATAGCCTCCCAGATACCAACACTAGGATCATCATCCAAGTCTTTGGCAAGCTCCTAAATCCTAACAATCCACTAATGCAACTCTGGGTTTTTAATTTCATGTTCCATAAATTCCATAAAATTAACCACCATTTCCTCCCTGAAACCCTACGTTTTCAAGGACTCTTCTTGCTCCCCAAAACATGATTAGCCTCCATCTTGCTACAACAATGATGCATTCTTTCATGTTAAATGCCACCACCAGAATCCAAATGTCTTTGAGAATACACCCACTACCGAGAAAAAAGACGCCATCCCATGGCCATCATTACTCAAACATACATATTGCTAGAAGGAGCGTGCATAAATGCATATCAACAATGAATGCCAGTCTTGGCACCATCCTCGACTCCAATTGGTATAATAATACCTATGGTCCTCCATCCCATTATTAAGTTATATGTATGTATGTATGTGATACAACACACATAAGCCAAAGATTTGAAGACTAGAACATAAAAAAACTTCTATTCATCAACTATGCTGCTACAATGAGAGAAAACTCTCTTATATCCAAGAAAACAAAAAAAATAAAAAAATTACCTTTTTTGGCAAATTTCGACAATTGTCAGATTTTTGCCATTTTAGGTAATTTTACAATCATATCTTGAAAATCCTGTTTTTTCCCAAAAGCTTCCTAAAACTAAGGTAGGACGAAATGCCAACTAATATTTTAAATTCAAAACATGAGTTTCAATTTATTACAAAAGCAACTTTTTAAAAATCTAGAAAAAAACACTAAATTGCTATTTTGAGGGCCTGTTATCACCCATATTTGCACCCTTGCTGCGGTTGTGAAACCTTAGCAACCTGGGGTAACATTAGAATGATCTTGAAGTGTGGGACCTTGCGATTTTGAGATCAGACCTCTAGAGAAGGCTGGTTCCTTGCTCTAAGCCTATTACTTAGAGCGGTGATACTAAACCTAGTG
Source organism: Cunninghamia lanceolata (assembly GCA_027924645.1). Taxonomy (NCBI): domain Eukaryota; kingdom Viridiplantae; phylum Streptophyta; class Pinopsida; order Cupressales; family Cupressaceae; genus Cunninghamia; species Cunninghamia lanceolata. Next base: position 20,491,042 of record BSBN01000547.1, read on the forward strand.
TTAAAAAACTTGCAGAGAAAAGAGTTAGAAGGAAAACTGAAAAGGAAAAGAGGTGATACACCAGATTCAGTGAGTGATGGTGGTCAAGGTGTGGACACAACAATGATTCTTTTGATGCTAAGGAGGGATTCACACAGATTTAAGACTGGTTTGAGGCTTCGGTATGAAAGCTAAACCTGCAGAGGGGCCGTTTTACCCACAGAACAGACTACAACTCCAATTGAAAACGTAGAAATTCAGACATAAAAGAGGTGAGAAGTCAGCATCTATTAACCATGAAGGCCCAGAAAACTATTACAATGCAGAAATATTTCATAGCAGGGGGATACCAACATAGCTAATTACATTCATTGGTGGATAAAAGGAAGACAACAGAGGCCAGATTCAGGCACAGTGAGTCACATTCCTATACCCTTGCAATTACACTAAGAGGTCCAACTACAAAATTTTTTGGCAGCATAACAGCCCCAAAAATACCATACATTCCAAAAGAGTTTACATATCCTTTATAAGCTAAGCTCCTGCCAGAAGGGCGTGGAGTCTCTGATTGGCAGAAACGAGGCCATAAATGCCAACGGCAGGAAGGTATGGGTAGAGGCATGGTGAAGAGATGTGGACCATGCCGTTGCCAGGAGAAAATGTAGAACATGGTAGCTATGACGCGAGACAGGACAGGAAATGGAGAAGCAACCTCCAAAGTTGCCGTCCATTGCATAGAAGTTGGTCCTGCAAGACAAAGAGCCCATGCACCATGAATGTGCCTGCAGAAATTCACCAACCTGAGCCACTGTGAGGAGAAAAACCCCTCAAAACTTAAAGACGGCCGCTGAAACGTCCAATCGGCCAAAATATGCAAAGCCAGACTTGGAAAATGAAAACTGGAAAATCTCCCCAAAAAACCTGCTCAAATGAAAGAGGAGGCAAAACAAGCATTTTTGCCTCCTACAGCATGTCAAAATTCACTGAAATGGGGAAGATATAGGCAGTCAAAGATCTGGTGAACTATCCGTATATATCGCTTCTGCATCTGTGTATATATCGGCCTTTGAAAATACCTCTGAACTTGTTTTTGCATGTACAAAACACTTTGTATGTATCTCTGCTCTTTGGCGCCAAAAGGCCTTTGTAATCGCTTTTAGAATATGCATTCGGAACTGTCTTGTACATGCAAGAGCCACTGCCACGTGGCACCCCTTGATTAGCCGTCGAACTTGAAGACTGGGACCCATCGCTGAAGAACTGCATCCTCCATTGGCCTTCAGAAAGACTTAAAAACAATCCGTCGATGCATCATGTCTAGCCGAAATCTCCCTTGCATATCAGCTTGTACATGCAAAGATACAAGCAAACATACAAACAAACTAGTACATACAATCATGCATTTTACCTTTTGTAGTCGTGATTGTATATGCATACAATCGCCCTTGTATGTGCGGGTCCCACCAGTTGAAAATCCTTGTATCTGCCAACATACAAGCCGTGGACCCCAAAAATCGTTAACTACATTTGACTGTTCTGTCGGATCCGGCTTGCATATTCACCCTTGTATTTTCCTTGTATATCGCAATGTACAAATGGCCTCATACATACAAATCAGACCCAAAGCCTGAATGAGCCAGAAATGATATTCATTTGGAATTCGGTTTGCATATCGCCAATGTATAAATGCTTTGTAGATCCGCGATATACAAGCCACTGTTCACGTGATCCATTGTATGTAGAAACATACAATCCGCCTTGTATGTATCTTTGTATGTTTCGCTTGTATGTGCAAACATACAAGTGAAATATACAAGCCACTGTAGCAACTTGCCAATATACATTCCACTGTAGCACATGTATGTCCACCGGCCTTGTACATTTTTATGCATATTTCTTTGCATCTTTCACTTGTATATGTGTCTCCTTGGCCCGATATACATTCTGAAATGCATAAAAACTCAAATTTTTCTACATTTTCTAAGGCCAATGGGGATTTGCAAGCCTGCCAGATGTACATTTGAATTGTATGTTTGAACAAAACTTTGACCATGAATAACTTCTTTGTTTGGTTGAATTTCAGGGTGATGTAAAAAGCAAACCTGCTTATTTTTTCAATCTCTTTACAAGGGTCAGGTTCTTTAGGCAAGGTTCCCTGGGAAATTTGGCATTTTTGCTTTATAGGGACTTTTTCAAAGGATTTTCAAGGAAAATACCAGGTTGGCCATTTAACTTTGAGCAGAGGAAAATAGGATAACATTTTTGGCGACCTCTATGGGGTGTTTGCCTGCTAAACTGTTAGATTAGTGGCCTTATATCCATTGGGCATGAAGTCGGAAGAGGATGAAAATATCTTGACAAACATCTTGACTTCAGAAACCCGGCATGACAACAATGAAGGACACAGGAAGACAAGGGGCCAGACAAAATGCTGACAGCAACCCACAAACTGTGCTAGACAGCACTTAGGGAAAGCAAAAGAGGCATCTAAACTATTGTGCAGCAGCACTTATTGAAATCAGGAAACCTACTCTACTAATTCACAAGGCACTCATACCTCAAAACACCTCTTCAGGTGTATCCCATTGACTGGGATAGGCAAATTTTGTCCATCCATATTTGATAACTGAAATGCATTGTGCTTCTTGCATTCAGTAATGAGAAATGGGCCACTCCACATGTTGTCAAATTTGGAGTGCTTCCCTGGCCTGCTCTTCAATTCATCCCACTTGAGCACCATATCTCCTTCCCTGAAACTTCTGGGGATGGCCTTCTTATCAAAAACTCCCTTGGTCTAAAATTGGTGGTACTCCATAGTCTTCATAGCTTTGTCTCTGATTTCTTCAAGTTCCATGAGCTGAGCATACCTGACCGCCATGGGATCCTCTTCCTCAAACATTTCCAGCTGGTTCATAATGTCAAGAGCTGGCAGCTCTACAGATACAGGCAATCTTGCCTCTTTTCCATAAACTAGTATATATGGAGAGTTCCCAATAGACCGCTTGGGAGTTATTCTATCTGCCCATAAAGCAGATTTCAAATTGGTATGCCAGGTCCTCTGGTTGTCCTCCATTGTTCTCTTGATGATCCTTATGAGGTTTTTGTTTGTGGACTCAGCTAGGCCATTACCCGAAGGGTAATAATTCGATGAAGTGCCCAAGTAAATCCCATTCCTCACAGCCCAATCAGTTATTTTTAATCCAACGAAAGCCAATGCATTGTCTGAGATGATAGATTCAGGGACCCCAAATCTAGCTACCAAATCACTGTAAAAATTCAGAACAACATTCTCATTGGACTCCTTTAGAGCCACTGCCTCAGTCCACCTTGTGAAGTAATCAGTTGCAGTAAGCACCCATTTATGGCCTACACTAGACGGTGGATTGATGGGGCCTATGAAATCGATACCCCACCTCATGAAGGGTTGCACAACTTGAATTGGCTGTAGGGGCAGAGCTAGCAGCTGTGACTTGCCTGCAAAAATGGCACACTTCACACATTTCCTAGCCCAAGCGTGGGCATCTTTGAATAAGTTGGGCCAATAATATCCAGCTCTCATTATCTTCAATGCAGTAGTCCTTGGGGCAAAATGACCCCCTGCTATTCCATCGTGGAACTCCCGCAGTACCTTATCAGTTTGAGTTGCCTCGATGCATCTTAACAATACACCATTAAAATCCTTCCGGAAAAGGATGCCATTGATGAGAACATATGGGATAGACTGTAATCTAAAGTATCTTCTCTTGGCTCTGTCTAACCCTGCCGGACATTCACCAGTTTGCAAATAATGGATCATATTATGAACCCAACTGGTGCCCGCTATTGTTGTGTCCACCTGATGTTCACCTTCTACGGCTAGAAACGCCGCCTCTTCCTTGCTTGCTTCATTCTCAGGACCAGCAGCAAGCTGTTCACTGAGTCCTCTTCCTCGGACGAGCTTGGTTATTTTGATGTCAATGTCATACTCCATGACCCTTGTAATCCAACCAGCTCTTTTCTCATTGACATCCTTACTCAGTAGGAACTCCTTTATGCCAGGGTGAGTGACCATTAGATGTATCTTATTATTAGAAATAAGATGTCTGAATTTCTTAAGGCTCCTCACTACTGCAAGGACATGTCTCTCAATGAAGTTGTATCTTTGTTCATACTCTTCTAAAACCTGGTTGAAAAAAGTGATTGGCTGTTACAAACCTTCACTCTGTTGCTGTACCAAAATTACAGAAATGGTATCTAGACCGCCATAAGCATATAAAATAAAATCCTTTGAGAAGTTAGGATTTATCAGAGTTGGTGCAACTGAGAGCGCCTCTTTTATGGACTCGAAGCTTAGCTTGGCTTCCCTCGTCTAGCTGAAAACTATGTTCTTTTTTAACATGGATGTTAAAGGCTTCAAAAGATTTGCAATGTCTGGTATAAACCTTCGTAGAAAGTTAATTCTGCCAATAAAACTTTGAAGTCCCTTCTTGTGGCTAGGTAAAGGCAACTCCAGAATAGCTCTTACCCTTTATGTATCAATGGTAATGCCTTCCTTTGACACCATGTGTCCCAACAGCCTACCCTCATGAATAGCAAAAATGCATTTTTTTGGATTGGGAGATATGCCAAACTCTCTGCATCTCTCAAATACTTGCCTCAAATGGAATAAATGCTCAGATGCATTCTTGGAAAAGACTGTGATATCATCTAGGTATACCAGCACCAATTTATAAAGCAAACCCTTGAAAGCCATGTCCATAGCCCTCTGAAAAATTGAGCCAGCATTTGATAGACCAAAGGGCATTCTTTTGTAAGCCATGGTGCCCCATTTGATAGTAAAAGCGATTTTATACCGATCCTCCTCCTTGACTAACACTTGATTATAACCGGAAAAACCGTCAAGCAAGGAGAATCTCTCTGAGCTAGCTACTACTTGCAAGATTTGCTCCATTGAGGGCAGCGAGTAGTGGTCCTTCAGGGATGCTCTATTTAGGTCTCTGAAATTGACACATAGTCTGATTTCCCCATTCTTTTTTTTGACAGGGACAAGGTTAGAGACCCATGAAGTATGTTTGATCGGGAAAATGATCTTTCCCTCAATCAACTTGGTCAATTCTTTAATCATCAGGGGTTCAAGCTTTGGGTTTAGGGGCCTTTGCTTCTACCTTACAGGTTTTGCCCCTGGCTCTAATTCTATGGTATGCTGGGCAATGTGAGGGTCGAAACCTTTTAGGTTTGAATAATCCCAAGCGAACACATCTTTAAATTCATGGCACAAAGCAATAAAAGCCTTTCTGTCCTTGGCTGAGCAGATTTTACCAATTTTAAGGAGCTTACCCTTAAAGATTTCCAGCTCCTCGTAATGTTCCTCTTTTACTTGCATGCCGGTTTTGGTCTTCTTCATCTGATCATCAGTGCCAAAATAGACTCCAATGTTACCAATCCCTTGGGCATCTTGTTTGTCCTCAACTGAACTATTTGATCATTGCCATACTGCTGCTTGAGTTTATCTTGGTTCACTACAGAGAATTCATCTTCCTCTAACAAAAAACGTAGGATTTGCTCATCACTTTCGAAAACCTGCCAATGAATGTCGTTGTCAGGGATAGAGGGTCTATCCAGTATTTTTACATGAGGCTGCACCTTCTCCCTTTGAATATCATTGGGGATGTCAAATTGAGCCCCGATTGCAGCTAACCTATCTGCTTGGTACTTTTGATTTCTTGGGATAGAGATCATATTGAAAGCATCAAACTCCTCAATCATGTCCCACACCCTGTGCTTATAACATTTCAAAGTATCATTTTTTGTAGCATGCAATCCTCTTACTTGATTTACAATGAGTTCACTATCCCCGAACACCTGCAAATAGCTAATCTTTTTCTTTCTTGCGCACTGCAATCCCTGGATTAACCCCTCATATTCAGCAGTGTTGGTGCATGAAAAGGCAAAACGGAAGGCAAAATAATACCTGTCACCATGAGGAGACACCAGCATTGTGCCGCCACCAGACCCATTCCTACTTCTAGAGCCATCAAAATACATTTTCCATACCTGATCCTGCTCTTCTGTCACCAGCTCTGGACTTTTTACAAGGCTTGGAATTTCTAATTCAGGCTCATGTAATATGTATATTCCCATGCCAGTCTCCTGCATGTGTTTTTCAGGACCATCAACAGTATTTTCCAAGGCCCATTCCCTTAACAATACCTCTGGTATACTTTTAGTTTACAGTTGGTGAGTAGCAACAAGCTTAGGGTTATCAGAGATAAGGTAACTTGCGTTAACAACACTTGGTGTGTAGGGCTCTATATGATGATTTGAAAGTAACTCAGATTTTAGGGTTACTTTGGTGCCATATCTGGTCTTGAAAAACATGTGGGACCAGTCTGAGGATAAATATCCGCCTATCTTGGCTGTGAACTCCCTTGACAGGCACATTGCAAAATGGGGAGGTAGGTCTATGATGAACACTTCCTGAGTGATGGAAATGTTGGGACAGGTATGTAAGGTAAGACTTAGGTCCTTTATCACACCCACGGTGTTGACAGCTGTGCCATCAAGTTGGAGCACACCCTTGGTTAGGGGTTGGTAATTCAGTCCTAATTGGTCTGCAATCTTCTTAGGCATCACAAAACTACTTGCTCCACTATCAACCATGCAATTGTGCACTAGCTTATCTCCTATTATTAGAGACACATAGAATGAAAATGGTTTGACACTCTGGCTTGGCTGTTTGTTGCTGTCTTGGGGGGAAATGGTAAGGACAGCCTTGGCTGGGTCAACAATAGCATCATCTGATAATTTTAAACTAGACAAAGCGGATTGCAATATGTCTTTTTGGCCCGGGATCACCAAGGAATCCCACATGGACATTGTCACATTTGCCTTTTTCATATTCTCGATAATATTGAAAGGTGCAGTGACACTCACCTTTTGATGTGGCTTGGTAGTAGCAATATCAGCCTGCAACTGAGGCTACCCTTTAGTAGTTGCTTGAGTACTTCTTCGTAACACGTGGGGAAATTGGGATGTAGACGGATCGTCTGGTGCTTTTTCTTTGCTTGTTGCCTGATCCATCTCATAACTTCTCCTTTTGGCTCTCGTGTTTGCTGCAACTGGAGTGTAGTCTTTGTTCATGCCACAAAATTCATTTTCTTGCCAATTCATGAAAGCAGTATCATGCTGGGGTTGTTCAATCTGCTACACAGTCCCCTCATTAGATTTGCTCGGTTGCAAAACTGCAACATTTTGTACTGCCAGAGCTTGATTTATGGTTCCATTTGGACATGCTGCTTGACTATGCGGCTGATTGCTTAAAGAGCACCATTCATACTCGGATGCCAGGTTGTTCTGAATAGGGACAATGTCGCTAACGGCACTAGTGGATGCAGGGTTGTAAGGCTGGAAAGGCCTCTGGTTCATGTTTTGCCTAACCCCTTGATAATTGTTCTGATAAGGTGGCTTGTTGGCATGGTAGGGTTGGTTCTGTCCCTGATAAGATTGGTTTTGCCCTTGGTTATGTGGCTGATAGGGCTGTCTATTTCAGAATTGCTGCTTTTTCATATTTGTCAGCTCATTACCAAAAGATTGCAACAATCCCTTGATCTCTTGTAACTCAGAGGACTGATTTTGAGTAGCACTTTCTGTTCTATTTGACTGCAGATTAATTGCTGGTAACGTTGGAGTGGCGGGTATAACAGCTATGGGAGGCACATATGTTGGGAATGGTGGTTGAATTGTGGGGAAAATTGGTAAAGGAGGCCTAGGAGCAATCTTACCAGCCTAAATGAGGTTGTTTTCAGCCCTAATGGCTATGGTATAGGCCTGTGGTAAGGAAAGCCCTCCCATGGATTGAATCATGACAGAGATGTCACTATTTAATGCTCTCAAAAAATATAGGAATGCATGATCAGCTGTGGGTCTTACCATTGGTGGGATTCTATCCCACGTCTTTTGGAAACGGTGGTTGAAGTCTGACATGACCTCGTGAGGGGCTCTTTTGATTGTAGACAACTGCTCCACTAGTGACAGATGGTCTGATTTGTCCTCGAAGAAACTGCACAATTCTTCTCCCAAGCGATCCCAGGTATCTATGGAATTCACTGGCAGACTTCTAAACCACTGCAGAGACTTCCTTTCAGGGAAGCTGCCAATAGCCTAATTGCCACATTTTCTTCTGTCACATGATGGACAACACATAGGTTCGCGATGTCCTTGATATGTTCAGCTGAGTGGTCTGATCTTCACCATGAAAGAATGGTAAACTCTTCAGGGCAGCGATAGGAATATCATCGTGCTGAGCTAGATTCAATGGACTGCCTTGGTTGAAAGGCATAAAAGGCTGATTTCTAACCGTAGGAATCATTGTGACTGAAGTCTTTGAGGTAGTGTGAGCTCCGATGGTAGGGGGAGTCGACTTGGCTCTCCTAGACTGCACCTGAATCCTGTGCTTCTCAGCTGCTACCCCTTTTCTCCTGGGTGGGGATAGTTGTAGATACTCAAAAGGTGAAGAGCTACTTCTTGTATGTATTCTTCTCATAAGCAGAAACACACTGGTCCTGCTAAACCAAAGTTAGAGTCGCCAGATATGCAAAGCTTCAAGCTCTTACAAGTCTGGATATCACTGGCTGCATATCAAAACCAGTAACCAAATGTAGTATTTTGAACTTAGAATTCTCAATTTTAGGTCCCACTGGGCATGCCAGAAATTGTTATCACCTAGATTTGCACCCTTGCTGCGGTTGTGAAACCTTAGCAACCTGGGGTAACATTGGAATGATATCAAAGTGTGGAACCTTGTGATTTTGAGATCAGACCTCCAGAGAAGGCTAGTTCCTTACTCTAAGCCTATTACTTAGAGCGGTGATACTAAACCTAGTGTTAAAAAACTTGTAGAGAAAAGAGTTAGAAGGAAAACTGAAAAGGAAAAGAGGTGATACACCAGATTCAGTGAGTGATGGTGGTCAAGGTGTGGACACAACAATGATTCTTTTGATGCTAAGGAGGGATTCACACAAATTTAAGACTGGTTTGAGGCTTTGGTATGAAAGCTAAGCCTGCAGAGGGGCCATTTTACCCACAGAACAGACTACAACTCCAATTGAAAACACAAAAATTCAGACATAAAAGAGGCGAGAAGTCAGCATCTATTAACCATGAAGGCCCAGAAAACTGTTACAATGCAGAAATATTTTATAGCAGGGGGATACCAACATAGCTAATTACACTCATTGGTGGATAAAAGGAAGACAGTAGAGGCCGGATTCAGGCACAGTGAGTCACATTCCTATACCCTTGCAATTACACTAAGAGGTCTGACTACAAAATTTTTTGGCAGCATAACAGCGCCAAAAATACCATCCATTCCAAAAGAGTTTACATATCCTTTATAAGCTAAGCTCCTGCCAGAAGGGCGTGGAGTCTCTGATTCGCAGAAACGAGGCCATAAATGCCAGCGGCAAGAAGGTATTCGTAGAGGCATGGTGAAGGGACGTGGACCATGCCGTCGCCAGGAGAAAATGTGGAACATGGCAGCCACGACACGAGACAGGACAAGAAATGGAGAAGCAACCTCCAAAGTCATCGTCCACTGCATAGAAATTGGTCCTGCAAGACAAAGAGCCCATGCGCCATGAATGCGCCTGCAAAAATTCACAAACTTGAGCCACTGTGAGGAGAAAAACCCCTCAAAACTTCAAGACGGCCATTGAAATGTCCAATCGGCCAAAATATGCAAAGCCAGACTTGGAAAATGAAAACTGGAAAATCTCCCCAAAAAACCTGCTCAAATGAAAGAGGAGGCAAAACAAGCATTTTTGCCTCCTACAGCATGTCAAAATTCGCTGAAATGGGGAAGATATAGGCGGTCAAAGATCTGGTCAACTGTCTGTATATATCGCTTCTACATCTGTGTATATATCGGCCTCTGAAAATACATCTGAACCTGTTTTTGTATGTACAAAACACTTTGTATGTATCTCTACTCTTTGGCGCCAAAAGGCCTTTGTAATCGCTTTTAGCATATGCATTTGAAACTATCTTGTACATGCAAGAGCCACTGCCACGTGGCACCCCTTGATTAGCCGTCAAACTTGAAGACTGGGACCCATCACTGAAGAACTGCATCCTTCATCGGCCTTCGGAAAGACTTAAAAACAAGCCGCTGATGCATTATGTCTGGCCGAAATCTCCCTTGCATATCAGCTTATACATGCGAAGATACAAGCAAACATACAAACAAACTAGTACATACAATCATGCATTTTACCTTTTGTAGTCGTGATTGTATATGCATACAATCGCCCTTGTATGTGCCTGTCCCACCAGTTGAAAATCCTTGTATCTGCCAACATACAAGTTGCGGACCCCAAAAACTATTAATTGCATTTGACCGTTCTGTTGGATCCGGCTTGCATATTAACCCTTGTATTTTCCTTGTATATCCCAATGTACAAATGGCCTCATACATACAAATCAGACCCGAAGCCTGAATGAGCCAGAAATGATATTCATTTGGAATCCGGTTTGCATATTGCCAATGTATAAATGCTTTGTAGATCTGTGATATACAAGCCACTGTTCATGTGATCCATTGTATGTAGAAACATACAATCCGCCTTGTATGTATCTTTGTATGTTTCGCTTGTATGTGCAAACATACAAGCGAAATATACAAGCCACTGTAGCAACCTGCCAATATACATTCCACTATAGCACATGTATGTCCGCCGGCCTTGTACATTTTTATGCATATTTCTTTGCATCTTTCACTTGTATATGCGTCTCCTTGGCCCAATATGCATTCTAAAATGCATAAAAACTCAAATTTTTCTACATTTTCTAAGGCCGATGGGGATTTGTAAGCCCGCCAGATGTACATTTGAACTGTATGTTTGACCAAAACTTTGACCATGAATAACTTCTTTGTTTGGTTGAATTTCAGGGTGATGTAAAAAGCAAACCTACCTATTTTTTCAAGCTCTTTACAATGGTCAGGTTCTTTAGGCAAGGTTCCCTGAAAAATTTGGCATTTTTGCTTTATAGGGACTTTTTCAAAGGATTTTCAAGGAAAATACCAAGTTGGCCATTTAACTTTGAGCAGAGGAAAATAGGATAACAGGGCCAAGATGAAAGTTTCAAGCCTCAAAAAAGTGCTAAGACGGGGTCCAACTGACTAGGGTAGGTTGTGAAACCACTTTCCACCTCATAACGCATCCACTTGTAAAATCTCATAGAAAACCCACATCCGAGTCAAAAGTTATGACCTCCGGAAGTTCCTGCATCATTCTCCTCTTATTGAAAAGAACATAGCTCCTGCAAGTGAGTGTCTTTGAACTAATGCCACTTGACTAGATCCAACCTTTGCACTTCATTCTTCTCTTTTTTTCCCTCTTTTTCCAGCATCTTCCCAGAACAAGCTTCACTCTCCTCGAACAAATCTGCACTTCATTCTTCTCTCCTCTCGTAGATTTGCATCCACCAAATATTGTCTTCCTCTGCCAAATTATTTCCCCTCTCCTCTCCTTCTTCATGGGATCCAACCCACCACTAAGCAACCACCTCCACCAAATCTCTCCTGTAGCTTCCTCTACAACCTCTTTTATCTCACTATTTGTGCTTTCCAATAGACATGTTCCTGTTGCAAACTCATTCTTTTCTTCTTTTTCATTATTCTTGAGGACTTCCACTTCTTTGTCTTTATGTTCCTCTTTATCTGCAAACAAAATAATGTTAGGTAAAATAAGGTTTTCATTATCACTCTTCTCTGTTGTAATCTCATCCATCAACACATCCATGCCTTTGAAAAGACATGTTTCAGTTGCAACCATGTGCTTTTTCTCTTTCATGCCATTTTCATGACATTCTTTCTCACACCTTTTATTATCAACATTTCCTCTATTCATTTCAGCTTTTAATAGATCCACTATATCATGAAGTCTTATCAACTCTTCATTAAGACTATCCATAAACTTTCTTTCCCACTTTTCTATATATGATTTAATCATTATAGGTTTCTTCATGACCCATCTCATCCTCTTCTTCGAAAACATTTCGTTCATTCTCAATATGCAATTTCTACAACCTGTACACATAAACACTTTAGAGCCAATGCTCTCTGCAGTTACAGGTTCTCTCTACAAAAAAAAACTCACTCATAACTATTCTCTACCCAACAAAAGACTCTGGAAGATGCATCTCTCCAAGACCTCTTCTACCCACTTTCTCTCAGTGGAAGAAGTCTCTACACCTTCTACCTAGTTTTATCTCTGATGGAGCACAACCAACATATCTCACACAAATTTAACTCTCCTCTACCCAACAAAGACTCTGGAAGATGCACCTCTTCAAGACCTCTTCTACCCACTTTCTTTCAGTGGAAGAAGTCTGTACACCTTCTACCTAGATTTTATCTCTGCTGGAGGACAGTGAACATATATCTCACAAAATCATTTTTTTTTTTTTGTAATTACAAAAATTTCTCATATTTCAACACATAGGAAAATAATTTGCTTCACAAACTCCTCTCAGTCCTGGTGCATACTCTGCACACTCAAGATCAACCTGCTATAATACCAAATGATGTAGCACACAACATACACTCAATACAATTTTGCCATTAATCATGTGAGAGCCAAAGATTTGAAGACTGGAACATAAAAAAACTTCTATTCATCAACTCTACTGCTACAATGAGAGAAAACTCTCTTATATCCAAGAAAACAAAAAAAAAAAACCTTTTTTGGTAGATTTTGACAATTGTCAGATTTTTGTCCTTTTAGGTAATTTTACAATCATATCTTGAAAATCCTATTTTTTCCCAAAAGCTTCCTAAAACTAAGGTAGGACGAAATGCCAACTAATATTCTAAATTCGAAACATGAGTTTCGATTTATTACAAAAATGACTTTTTAAAAATCTAGAAAAAAACACTAAATTGCTATTTTGAGGGCCAAGATGAAAGTTTCAAGCCTCGAAAAAGTGCCAAGATGGGGTCCAACTGACTAGGATAGGTTGCAAAACCACTTTCCACCTCATAACGCATCCACTCGTAAAATCTTGTAGAAAACCCACATCCAAGGCAAAAGTTATGACCTCCGGAAGTTCTTGCATCAGTATGTATGTATGTATGTATGTATGTATGTATGTATATGTATATATGCATATAGATATACATATATATTTATGTATGTATATACATGTATATATACACATATACATATATACATGTATATGTATATAATGTTGGATGGAAACTAAAAGGTAGAAAAGAGAATAATGAGAGCACTTTTCTATCAACCATAGAGTTATACAAGCTCCCATGTACATGACCTCAAAATTTGGGACCCCACCCTTCACAAATGAGGTCATAGAAGTTTAGTACTATAGGAAGAAAGAGAGAACTAACTATAGGAGATTAGCTACAACATACAAAACATAATATACCATCTCAACAAATTCACCCCCTTATTGTAGGTGTCGAACAATATAACACCAAAATTTCCTTCATAACAATGATAAAACCACTTGTACAAATGTGGTTACTCCAAAGTGATGGCCTTCACTCACCATGCACATTAATTAATCAATTGTATTAGGATATGACCTAGTTGCCTAAGTTCTTCTATGCAATATACATTTGTGTCACATTCTCAATCACATGTAGTTTCACAAAAAACACATGATGATTGAGCGAGCACCCTATAAGCCTTGACATTCCTCTTGGTTGTCTGAAGGATCAAAACATGGTTAATAATGGGACAACAACACTATATTGTTTATGCATGTAGTCTTCCAAGTAATTTAGAATAATTGGATGGCCCCCCATAAGCCCCACTATTTTTTCCCATTAGGTGCAAGACTATCACGTAGAGATATTATAATGGGGTAAAAATTAGACAATACAAGTTGAGAGAAAATAGGTTTGACAATAAATATACTAATTGTTTTTTCTTTAAGAAAATATTTTCATTCAACCTTAAAAGGGCTCTTAAGTTATAAGTTTATCAATAGTATGAAAAATCGTAACAAGATACATCTTTCTTTCTCTTTTCTTCATAGTATAATACCACTAGCAAATTTCAATCCCAACCTTGATAAACTTCATATTTTCCAAAGTAATCCATCATACTAAATGCTAGAGTCATAATGATAGGTATTGTAACACAATAATATCCCAATTTTCCATATAATGCTATATGTTTGAATAGTATAAAGTCTAACAATAAACTCATCTCAACTGTCAAATCCATCACACTTAAGTGAGTTAAATTCATATTTCAATGCACATCCTGCTAAAAGTTTTATAATGAACCCAAACTTTAAACCACAAGGCCAACCATAATCATATACAAGAAATTTAACATAGTTGGGCTGGTAGTCACACCCATAATTTTTCTTAAGAGGTTTACAATATAATGACATAATTGATCACGACTCTAGTATTTATATTGTGAAACAATAATAATCTTTAGGACTTTTGAAGGAAAACATCCCTACATGGTTTGCAAAGAGATGCAACTTACAAATGTGTAGTACAAGTCTCTACTAAACATGAAAAAGTACAATCACTTACTAAATATAGTAAATGCAACCTACCTAAGTAAGTTTATCCTAGGTGCACACTATGCAATTAAATAAATAACTAAATGCAAGAAAATAAAAGATGCACAAACAAATTGTGTACTTTGCAATCTCCACCTTACATTTTTGCACTTGTTTTGGTGTCCAATTGCCTAGTATGTTTTTAAGGCCATTTCACCTATTTTTGACATTTTCCCTAATTATAGGACAATTTTTTCCTTGATTTTTTTTTCCATTTAGCTAACTAGAATCTTATTGCAAGGGAAAAATAATAATTTTAATAAATATTTAAAGTTTGGTGTACTAAAAATGTAACAGTTTCAACAAGCCTTCACTTTATGTCTTAATTGTTTACCATAAATAAAAACCAATTATACTCTTGACATGAATTCTCTTCTCTAGTGCATCATATATTTCTTAATTTAAAAAAATAAATTTTAGCATAGTTTTTTAATTTCCCATCAACCATATATTCAACTTTAATGACCTAATTGTAGTAAACTTAAAAAATATATTTAACAATAACTGAAAGATATATATATATATATATATATATATATTTGTTAGGTAAATGCCATCTTGGGGATGGCTCCCTTTGGAGTATAAATTCTGACAAACAAAACCAACGTTTATTTAAGGGCTAGTACCCTAATGGGTATGCCAAGGTAGATTTTCTACATATCTAAAGGCTAATAGTGCCTCTAGAGGTTACAACACATTTCCCTCAGCCCAAAGGAAATAGAAGTTGTTAAATAATTTCATGCATAATCAGCATGATGCCTTCTACCGCCTCTAACAGCCTACCCACTTGCCCGTCAGTAAACTCACCTTTATTCTCCTGCAAGAGTTTATGAAAAGGCTCCATATTTTAGTTTTCTATGCCATCTTTGTATACTGCCAGCATGTCCTTGGCTTTCTTTGAGCCGATCCTCCTTGCGTAGGCAGATTTCAATGTTTCTTCCACCCGGTTTGCACTCACATCATCCATCTGTCCCATTACCATAGTATGGTTGGCTTGAGCAACCAGACGAGCGCCCCGGGAGACCCCGTAGAACGATCCTCCCATAATCAGAGAGATATTAGCGAAGAACAGTTGATAAACCCAGCCATCATGTACGTGGCCTCCACTCCAAGATCCCCTGCCAATCACTTGGAGGATTGCTGTCCTCACTGCTTCCTCTTTCAGTTTAAACAAGCATCCTACTTGCTGCTCCTTCCCTTCCTCCAAGCACCTGCATATCACTCCCATAATCCGCGCCATTTCTTTGAAGAGAAAAGGAGAACTTCCAAAAGGCTATAAAGAGACTCTGGCTATGGCAAGCCTTAGCTCGAAGTCCCCTACCAGCATCTGTTCTGTCCCATGCTTTGTTGAGGATCTTGACCATATCTACTGAGAAACCATGGCAAATGTCCTTTTAAATTCCATCGAAGCATGAAGAAGAAACTATTGCCGTCGGATGTAAATTCGGTGGTTCATCTATCTCCTGCAAAAGCTCCTTGTCTGACTGTAGTACCGCAGCTAGTCCTGTCCATTCTGCTGCATTTGAACTACTGATGTCCTCTATGCCCCTCATGACTCCTTGATTCACCAGGAGATCTGTAGCCTTGTTGGCTTCTCTAAAAATATGAGTAATGGAGAAATCTAGAAAGCTTAGGTCGTCCTTGATTCATTTTATCCCTTTTTTTAAGAGCCAATTTTCTACATTATTTCTTTGAATTGCATTGATTATTAACTGGGAATCCCCTTCAATATTTAAATTAGTCCATCCTTTTTTCCTGCATTCTGCTACTCCCCTGGCCAAAGCTTCTAATTCTGCTACGTTGTTTGAAGCTATTCCTAAGTGACCGAAAGCCACCTAGACAAGATCTCCCTTCTCGTTTCTTATAATAAAACCATATCCTGCTTGCCTTGGATTGCCTTTGGAGGCTCCATCAAAATTTAATTTGAGTCTACCACTAGGAGGAGCCAACCACCTAGTTTGACTCCTCTTCTTCTTCCCCCCACCCAGTCCCTTTGGGACCTTCAGGTCTGCCCAATTTTTCATAAGACAATCATCCTAGCTAGTGAATTTACATCCTCCCCTAAGATGAGCTTTGGAATTTAGAATTTCTATCAGTCTAGTTTCTACCTTTCTTATCAACCTGTCTGTGGTGATTTCCCTTTCCTCAAAAATTCTCAGATTCTGTTCTCTCCAAATATGCCATACAATCATGGAGGGAGTAGAGGTCCAGATACCGCCCCAGAAGCCTTTCTTTTGTAACATTGGCCAACTTTTCAGGAAATCCACTATTGAGGAGTTCATAGCCCCTTCCCACCCTAGTAAGTTAAGAAAGTAGTTCCATACATCCGTTGCTACCTGGCAGCCTAACAATAAATGATCTAAGGTTTCCTTGTGTTGTTGACATAGTACACACCTATTAGGTCCGTTTATACCCAATTTCAGTAATCTGTCCCCAGTTAAAATACTTCTATGAAGTACTGTCCACAAAAAGGCTCCTACCTTGGGCAATACTTGATTGTCCTAGCATAACTTTTTTGGCTAGCTATCGATGGCATTGCTATCTCTTTCCAATTTTAAAATGTGATACCCAATTTTAACTGAGTAATTGCCCGATTTGGCCCCACACCACAATATTTCATCTTCGTCATTATTAATTCGAACTCTTCTTTCACTAAGCACTTCCAAATATTTCTTTTTGACTTCCTCACTGACATTAAACTCCATCAGATTTGCCCACTTGACTCTTCCCTCCTCGTCCATCCCTTCTAAATAGTCCATCACCTTTTCCCCTTTGTCTTGAATCATTTGTATTTTTAAATCTTGAAATTCTTCTATACTGTCTAACGTAGGCCAACCCTCCCATGAGTCTGTCCAGAAATTTGCTTTGTTTCCTTTGTTTATGCTCCACATGAGATGGTTTAGAACTAAGGGTTTGCTTTTCCTGATAAAATTCCAAACCACCGAGCCTCCTCCTGGATTTGCTATGGTCAGAATTCTGATGGGATCCAGCTCGTCTAAGTATTTCCTTTGCAATTTTCTGCACCAAAGTTTCTGCGGTTGTTTAACCATCTTCCATACCAACTTAGCTCCCAGTGCTTCATTTTGGAGTTTCAATTCTCTCATTCCCATTCCTCCTTTATCTAGCGGGCGTGTGGCTTTATTCCATCCAATAAGAGGAATTCTTCTTGCATCCTTCGATCCTTCCCACATAAATCTTTTCCATCCGCTTTCCAAATTGCTCCTGGCTTTATTTGGGACCTGAAAACATGACATTAAGTGGATTGGAACCGCTCCTAACACTGCTTTAAGCATGGTGATCCTTCCTGCCAAAGTTAACCACCTTCCTTTCCATGCTTCCATTTTGTTTTTGGAATGAGTAATTACTTCCTCCCATAGATGAGATTTGTTTGGTCCATTGAACAAGGGAGCCCCTAAATACTTTGTCGGTAATGAATCCACCTGGCACCCCAGTATAGTAGCTAACTGTCGTTGCCATCTTCTCGAGGTGTTGAAAAAATATATTCTTGTCTTTTCTCTGTTTATCATCTGCCCCGAAAGATTTGAATATGAATCCAGTACCCTCTTTACGGCCTCTGCTTCCGCAATAGTAGCTTCCCCAAAAAGAAAAGTATCATCTACGAACTGTGCATGTGTGACTGGCTCTAAACTGCAGACCACCCTAATTCCTTTCCATCCTCCCATTGTTTGAAAGTGTTGTATCATTTTCCCTAATTCTTTAGCCATTAGAACAAACAAGCAAGGAGACAAAGGATCTCCTTGTGATATTTCAAAGAAACCGCTTAGCGAACCATTTACTGCCACAGACATTTTTGGAGATGAGATGCACTGAAAAATGCCTTCTAGCCATTTCTTGCTGAAACCCATTTTTTCCAAGATTTTGAGTAAAAAATTCCATTTAACTCTATCATAGGCTTTACTCACATCGAGCTTTATTAGCATACTTTTCTGTCGATTTTGAATAATCGAATGGATTACTTCATTCACCAGGATAATACTATCCGCTATTTCTCTGCCTGGGGTGAATCCATTCTAATTTTTAGATATTATTCTTCCCAGAATTGGTTTGAGCCTATTAGCTGTTGATTTGGCTAATATTTTATAAACCGTGTTGCATAATGATATAGGTCTGAAGTCACTTACCAATTTGCAATCTAATTTTTTTGGGATGAGAGCGATTACTGTATTATTTATCTCTTTTACGAATTTATTCTTTTTTCTAAACTCCTCTATGATTTTCCAAACCTCTTTGCCCATAATTGACCAGCATTTCTGAAAAAAGAGAGCTGGGAGTCCATCCGGGCCTAGAGCTTTGTCTGGGTGGAGCTGAAAGGCTGCCTTTCTTACTTCCTCCTCTGTGTAAGGTTTCTCAAGATCTTCTTTTTCTTCCTCGGTAATTATTTGATTAATACAGCTTATAGTTGGGTCAATGTCCTTCCAATCAAAACCTTCCTCTGGTGCCAAGAAATTTTGGAAGTAATTCACTACTTCCTCCTCTATATCTTTCGTTTCATGCAAAATGACTCCATTATTGTTTCTGAGCTCTGATATTTTATTCATCATTCTTCTAGCTTTGACTGAGTTGTGGAAGAATTTGGTGTTTTTGTCCCCTGAGTCCAACCATACTTCTCTAGCTTTATTCCTCCAATACTCTTCTTCCCTTGCAAGAAGTTCATCCCATTCTGCCATTAATTCTTTCTCTTTCTTGTAATTGCTTTGAAATATTCCATACAAAATTATCTTTTGATTAAGTTCCTCTAGCTCTCCCTCTACTCTCTCCTTTTCTGCAAAAATGTCCTTAAAAGTTGTTTTATTCCATTCCCTTAACCTTTTTTTGACTTGCGCCAGTCTTTTACAGAACACAAAGCTAGCTGATCCTCCACTTCCATGTATCTCTAGCCACCATTTCCCGATCTGTTCTACCAAGTCCTCTCTTCGCCACCACATCTTTTCAAATTTGAAATATGAATTTTGAGGTTTGACTAGTAAGCTTATTTCTAGTTTGATGGGAAAATGATCTGACAAAGAGCAAGGCAGTATGCTTGATTCTATCCCTAAGTCTGATTCCAACCAATTCATACTACATAAGAATCTATCCAGTCTTTCCGCTATATTAGTGAACCCTTCCCTTCTATTAGTCCAGGTGAATTGTCCTTCTTTAGATGGAATATCTAATAGGTTCCCCTCTGTCACAAAATCTCAAAAATCTTTTGCGGCTCTATTTTCTATTCTTAGGCCCCCTGATTTTTCATCCAGACCTAAAATGGCATTAAAATCTGCTCCCAAAATTACTCTTTCTTCTCCAATCCTCCGAATTCTACTTTTAATGTTACTCCAAACTTCTCTCTTGTCTTCTGTCTTGGTAGGTCCGTATACACTAAATATCCAAAAAATCATATTGGAATGAAGAAAGTAAACTTTTCCTAAAATCTAGTTTTGGCTTACCTCTACTTCTCTGATATCAACCTTGGAAGGGTTCCACAATAAACTGACCCCTCCCGTTGTACCTCTAGGATCGCTAAAAACACCTGTTAACGGCCTACAGTGTCATAAAAAGTTTGTGGCGTCTTCCTGAATCAACCTAGTCTTCTATAATAAGATTAAATCTAATGCCAGTTTAGCAAGGTGGTGCTTTATTGCATGCCTTTTGTTAGGGGCGTTTAAGCCCCTAACATTCCATGACAGGATTCTCATGGCTTCTCAAGGGAGGTGCTTCCTCCCTTAGATCTCAACATATATTTTTTGATGCTCAAGAGTCCTTTGTCTGCTGCATACTCCTCTCTTTTTTCCTTATCGGTCTTCCTTGCTAGCTTCCTTGCTGATCCTGAATGCCCTCTAGCTCCTCTCACCCCAGTCTGACTGATGTGTCTAGGATCAATTATGCCGATCTCCTCCCTTCCCTCTGCTATTTCCTCATCCTCCAACCAAGCTTCAACTGTCCTCTCAGCTACTTCCAAAGTTTCCATAACTACTTCTGGGTTGGAATCCTCTTTATCGTTCTGATAGCCTTGGTTTGCCCTATCCTCTGTCTCTTCTGGAGAAATGAATTTCTCATAAGTTTCCTTCCTTTCCTCAGGTTTCTTAGGCAAATTTTGGGCGAGGTCCTCTAAAACCATTTCCATTTTGGATTCCTCCTATTTTTTTTTTTTGTAGAGATGTTGGATCCTTGTTTGAAGATTCTGCCGAAGCTCCTGTTTCTTCTTTCCAATCTTGATATTTTGCATTTCCTTTTTGTGTTTCTGTATCTTTTGACTCCTCATTTTGTTTAGTTTTTTCTAAATTCTTGTCTTCTTCCTTTTCTAAAATTTTAGGGCATCCAATTTCCATGTGTCTTCTACTACTGCAATTATAGCAAAAGAACTTCTTTTCCTCTATTTCGATGTTTTGTTCCCATATTCTGGCTGAAGTAATCAATTTTATTTTCTTTGGTATTTTCCTTATTGCTATCAGATTAATTCTTGCAAAGAAAATTGAATCACTATTTCCCATATCCAAATCCACCGCGTTCCCTAGGGTATCTCCGATTTGGTATAAACAACCTCCTGACCAGAACTTTAAAGGTAGGTTATATAATCTTATCCAGATTGGCTCTTTGTATGGATCAAAATTGTTAGAGTTGAAATTTGGTCTCCATTTCTGCGTATATATGAAATCTGCCCCTATCTTCCATGGCACTTTTTCTAGAACTGCATTCCTTTCATTCTCCCCTTGGAAATCCACAACAAAGAATTGTTTAGGGATAAATGAACACTCTTTGCCTTTTCCCAGTGTTCTCCAATCCATTCCTTGATTTGCTGCTTGGATCTATTCCTTCCTATAACCCTTCCTATTATTGTTGTTCGCTCCAAAGCTTCTATATCTTTATCAGCTTTTTCCTTAACATTTATTGTCAATTCTTCTTCTTGTTTCGAAAACGCCCCTTCTTTGGTGATGTCTACATAGTTTCTCCTTTCTCTGTTGAGTGGAATTGCATTTACTCCTGTCGTTGCATACAGTGCTTTCCCTTGATCGCTGCGCAATGCTTCTTCTCCTTTGAAACTTTCTCCAAATACATCTGTAATATTTGCTTTGTCCTGCTTTTTCGCGCCCTCCTACTTTTTCGCTCTGTCCATTTTTTAGAGTAGGAATGACAAGATTATATATATATTAGGAAACTCAATTTTTTAGCCTGGTCCAAGCCCAGAGAGACCCTTACGGGGGATCTCTTCCCATGACTTTATCGTCAAGACCACTATTGGGGGGTCTCAATCCCTAAGATATTATCACCATGTTTAAACCTGTGAGCTCATTAGCCCAGCAAAGACACATAGTCTGCAAGCATTCCAACCCAATGAAGGCACATGTCCTGCGATCACGACAACCCAGAAAAGGCCCATGGCTTGCGAGATCATCATCCCTATGGGGATTTGAACCTTGGTGGCCAGTACAACACTCTTGGATCTACCTAAGGATATCTTTTAAGTTTTTTCAAAATGTGTGTAATGCAAGAAATTTGGAAGGAAGATAGATTTTTTTTCAAAAGCCATTGGAAAATTGTTGACATGTCATTTTAGGTGAAACAATTCCAAGCAAAATAGTTTTTGATGAAACTAGTCTATGCTAATTTTTGAAAACATGTCTCTGTGTGATTGGAAGCTAAGAGTCTCAACCAAACATGTTATGACCAAAACACTTTTGATAAAAACTTTGGAATCCTTATATGTGCCATGACATTCACCATTGTTTTGGAAAAAAATGTTTCAAGATAATTTTTTTGAGTAAAATGGTTTTTCTTGACATCCCTAAGTTGGCTTAAAGTGCAACACAACTTTGAACTTTTACTCAAAATTAAATTTACATGCCTTTTCGTGCCCTAATCCTTACTATGTTTCAATGATCATTTTCTCACAAATTTAGTATAAGCATGTTTTTAAATATCTTTCTCCTCCAAAAATCAAGAACACATCATTTTTGGATAACTTACTAGCACTCCACCTTCTCCCAACACAAAAGTAACTTGCACAAACCCCATCAAATAGAATTACAATAACATAGGAATCTAAAAATTTAATGATTGTGAAGCCTCTTGGCCATTGAAGATATGGATTCCTTGTGATGTTCTCCCCCTTTATATTTCTCTTATACATTTTACCATTTGATCATAGGAACTCCTTTCCCCTTTGTTCTCCCTAAACCAAAATATGAAAACCCATGCCTTAGCTCACTCCTTTAGATCTACAACTATTTCCTTCATCCTTCCCTCTCGCTTGCATATGCTTATGTGATCTTCATCTCATTATATAACTCCCATCACTACAAACACCACTTATTCTTAGTGTTGGGATAGGTGTCATACACATTACAATCCTAATATTCAATTATTTAATTACTTTGTTTTTATTGACTGTTCCCTCATGGAAAAGGGCATCCCACTTGAGGTGGAACTTATGATGTTAAACACAAGGAATACTGAGAGGGGGGGTGAATCAGTATTCTATAGAACCATTCCTTCACATGTTCTTTAATCCATTTACTGAATTCAATAAAATGAAAGCAAAATAAACATAAGAAGAGTAGCAATAAAGTCATAACACATAGACACCAGGATTTTTACATGGAAAACCCAAAAAGGGAAAAACTACAGTGAGTGTTAGCTCACAATATATTATAATATCAAAACCAGATTACAGGAAGGCTCATTGTCCAAGGACTCACTGTCCAAAGAATTGCTCACTGCATTAGGCTCACTACCATAAAGAAAATAAGATAGAGAAAAGGTGGCTCACTGCCAAGAAAGAACTATTACAATTGCATCTACTGAATGCTGGAATACAGTTTCATTGATAGTTCAAAATATAGATTCAAAGGTCTTCATTATGTCTGCTTTGTTTCTTTGCCCTGCTCACATATGCTCTATTCTTCAGTCTTTTGAACCTTTACTACACCTTTCTAATCACAAGAATCACATACACAACAAATTCACAACACATTCATGTCATCATATCAAAATCTATCAAGTATATATATCCACAATGAGATTTAACTCAAAACTAGGTCGGTATGCCAAGTATGAAATGTGTACACAAAAGTTATACTTTGTCAGTTTGATATTTTTCACAAACAACAATGCGTACCCATACAATCATTCAAGAACCTTCACATAGGTTTGGACCTATTATAGGACCACTTAGGATGATGATCTAAACAATATATCTTTATCGCACATCGATCCAATTGAGTGTCAGCCTTATACTTGAATATACACTTAACCATATTGTCTATCATATCATAACTTCTAGTGCGGATCACATGGGACTCCAAAATTCATATCAAACATTCAATAGGCATCACCAATCATACCTTCATAATTGCAGATAATAATATTCTTATATGGCAAGATGCATATCTCAGAACTGATGACTTTGTCTTTGTGAAACACTGTCCAACTGAATGCTGATACTTGGAAGCTTGTAGATGATCTTCCAGTAGACTTCAGACTCACAAATCTAGAATTAGATACTTCTTATATGTGTTTACAACACCTCCAAACCGCACATTGAAACAATAATACTAGAGGAATGTGGACCCAAAAACTCAGGTGTTCTGCATTGTTCCGAACTGAATTTTATTTACCCGAACTTCTAGGCAATTCACAATATGGCTTCCGAAGATTTTCAAGACATGAAACTTGGAATATAGCATTGTTTAATAACTATGTGTAATATACCAAAACCGCACACCAAAATCTTCATCTGTGGATAAGTACTAGCTGAATCATTGTCACTACCTTAATAAACTATCAACACTTAGTCAATTTGACTAAGTCATTCTTTCCAGACCAAAAACACTATGCATAACTTATCGTAAGAACTATCTCCAATCATATCTAGTTGTTTCCATCAATGACAACATCAAATCTCCAACATATCAGAAGTGTCTCTTGACCATGTTGCCAATAATCTCCCCCTTTGGCATTGATGGCAACACTTAGTGAAAAATGCTCACACTGCTCCCCCTTACTATGTACACTCTGTTTTTCTTCTTCCCTTAAGATGTTTGGCAATTTTTCACCAGTTCTTCTTCTCCCCCTTTGACATCAATGGCAAAGGTGTATGTACAAGTGAAAAAATTGTATCAAAATTGCAAAAGTGTTATACTTTGCCACATATGTACATGTGCAATCATATAGCTTCCCTACTACAAGGTGGAGAGGATGTCTAAGTCTATGAATCTCAATTGAGCTATCTCTCCATCCCATTTGGCCTTGGCACTACTCAAAATTTGAATGTTTCCATTCAATTGAAACACTAATTCCATTGCTTTGCCTACTATGGTAGGCACATCAGTTATTGTCTTTACCTTTGTTGCCTCTACTAGAAGACTAGTCATAGAATCAATCTTAGATTATATTATTTCTCTGACTTGGCACATTCTGCTCTTAGTGGCCTCTTTCTTATTCTATAGACTGCTTATCTTTGCATGACTGCCTTCAATTTTTGCCTTTTTGTTGTTGATGGAGTCAGATGTAGGATCAAATGTTTCTGAGATTTTTATCAATTGAAGTTCCAAGTCATCTATTTTCTTCTTCATTTCCTTTGTTGTCTCAGGCCATGTTAGACAAAATTTGTATATATCACTAGCATCCTTAATAGAAGTATCTATGTTTTTGATGCTATTGTATAACAAAATTGCATCTTTAGCTAGCTTATCCTTCAACTCAACTAACCTTTTATCATGAATTTATGCCCTAACCTTATTATCTGTAGCTTTTTCAAAAGATTCAAAATGTGAACTTACAGAATTTATGAGCCTTTTATAGTCCAGGCATCAACTTTTCCAAAACATCAGATGCCTTATTAACGAGCTCACTGTTCTGAATATGAGATCTCAAGATTTCTTCCTGAGCTTTGGCTTGAACAATTGACACTAATTTAAATTTCTGTAGAGGTGACATTGAGGCTAAGTTTATTGGTCCCTGTAGTAACTTAGGTGAATCAAAAATATGTGCTTCTTGCTGCTTTTCCAAAAATTTTCTAATAGTGTCAACCGAATCATGAGTGGCAACAGTGTCTCTTACCACTTCTTCTTTGTTCTGCTCCGATGGATCTTGATCCTCAACTTCTTGCTCATCAGTTTTGTGTTTTAGAGGAGGGCTCTTCTTATCTTGCTCATCCTCTTGATTTCCTTGACCAACATTTTTAGTTTGCTCTAGGGGGACTTCAGTATTCTCAGGAGTCTTATCTCCTTCTTGCTCCTTTATTTCTTCATCTTTTCTAGGGCTTATTGGAGGAGTCTTTTTTTGATTCAAGTCTTGCTCAAAGCTGGCTTCCAGAAGTGGATTGTCATCACCAACATTTGTTTCTTCCTTGTCATAGATTGTTGGGATGTTGAACTCTCTGAAGACATTGAGCGTTACTTTTTATGTGTCCTCTACCAATTTTTCTGTCTCCAGACATCAAAATGTTAGTCCTTGTCTTTATGTCAAACATTCTTCCAATTGTCTTCGTGACTTTTGTTTTCTCCTTAGCAGTTATGTCAGGACACAATTGTATCAATGCATGCTCTCTTAATTCTACATCTTTTGCCATTGCTGCCTCCTTTCTAGAAGACATAATATTGGCCAAGTTGTCAGGGAGATCAGTGATTACCTCAATAAGGGCTTTGTTGTACATTTCCAAAAATCTGACCACAACAGTCTCTATGATGCCTTTGTCTACATCATTGTATTCATCATACAATTGTGCTATAGGCTTTATATTTCCATGGGCTCCCATAGCATTTAGGACATCTTCCAAATTTATTGTAGCCTCTACTTTCTCAGGCTCTATTTGCCTTGGATTATTCTTGTTTCTGCTATTACCAGAGGGCTTGTCATGTTTTCTCTTTGAGACTTCATTGGCCTTGGTCTTCATTTTCTCTACCTCTTCATCTATCTTAGTCTCCTCATCATTAGCTCCTATACTTTAACATACATCCTTTTACCTTTTGTTTTCATTCTCTTGTGCTCTTTTGTAGTGGTTTCCTTTGTAGGTGCTTCCACACTCACATAAGGTGTGGAACTGGAGGATGCAGTTGCAGTTTGAGTAGAGGTTGAACCTCTTGTTCTTTTCCTTGTTACTGCAGCCTCCTTCACTTTCTTCTCAGGCTCTTTTGGAGCCTTTTCAGGTTTACCTTGCTTCTTCTCTTCAGTTGCCCTTGCTGCTTTTGCCTTAGCTCTCGTTTCTACAATCTATTCTTTAGTGAAGCCCTTGCTCTGGGCATATTCTTCTACCATTTTTCTAGCCTTCTTTACACTTTCAGGA
Organism: Cunninghamia lanceolata; assembly: GCA_027924645.1. Lineage (NCBI taxonomy): Eukaryota > Viridiplantae > Streptophyta > Pinopsida > Cupressales > Cupressaceae > Cunninghamia > Cunninghamia lanceolata. The sequence goes on from BSBN01000547.1 coordinate 20,517,884, forward strand.
TTTCTCAGTTCAACATGAACTTTGACAGAGATTTCTTCATAGATGCCAAATCTTTCTTCTGTGGTGTCCCTAGGTTTGCTCAACATGAGCTCAGCATAACCATTCAACACATTTTCAGCTACTTCATAACCCATTGGAAGGTTCCAAACTATCCTTGGCTCCACAACCACCATCATGCATTGATCCTTATTTACAATAAAGCATGTAATTTTTGTACTTTTCCACAATTGTCTTAGGTATTCTTTCCCTTGATTGCATGGCCTTTTGAAAGTTTTTGAAATAGCCCCATAGGGCTTCATTCTGTGTATCACGATTGCCTAGGCTATTCAAATGATTTATAATTTGTGTGGCAATAGGTTCGTTACCAACTCGGATCAAATTTCTCATTCTGGGCAACTCTTTCATAAAATAGAAGAATAGGCAAAGAATTAATGTACCATATTTGAAGGGATATTTAGACTCTTTGGTCTTCTTCATATTTTCCATCAATTGTTACCCGAACAACTCACAGAGGTCATAATCAATATTCTTCTTAACCATCTCATAGGCAGTGTAGATGGTTGTACCAGAGACAAAGTTCTCCCGGTTTGTGAAGTATATCTTGTATCCGATTACCATCGATGCAAATCTTACTGCATGGTCTGCAATTGTGTTAATTGTCAATGCCCTTTTATTGAATTGAGCTTTGGTGGCCTTCATCACAGTGCTATTCTTTACAACCTTTAGCACAGGCACCATTCTGGTAGAGTTCAATCATGTTACAATCCTTATAGCCTCCTTTGTAATCATGAAGGGTTCTTCAAGCCACATAAATTCATCATGAATTTTGTTGAGCACATACCGAACCCATTCGTCCTCTGCAAACGTTGGAAAGTCTATATATTGTATGAATTTATTTTTCTCCAATGCCTTATATTCTTCCTTCAAATTAAAATCATCACTAGTTAGATGTTTCAGGTGCAAATCTATAAGTTGGCTACCTCCATGTTCTTCTAGGGCAACATGGATGTATGCTCTAATGTCTTCCTCGTGCATTACATCATACAGTACTCCCAAAAATGCACCATTAGGGTTGACTTCTGTTGATTTAAATTGGTGTTTCTTGAATTTTGGTTGAGGTCTCTCAATGATATCAATTACTTCTGGTGTTACCATTTCTGCAATGATTCAAACAATTTCACAGTAGGGTTTTAACTGTAAATACCTCTTTTTGCCGAGTTTTCTATACTTTGAATTGCTAGAAATCACTGAAGTCACTTAGGGTTATGCTTTTGATCTTCTTGGATGCTTGCAAACTTGAATGCAAAGTGATTAATCTTTTAGATGTGACCCTTTTTAACCTTTATTTGCAAAAAACCTAATTGTCATAAATGTTGTTCTCCCAAAAGTTGTCAAACATTTCATTGTTAAACACAGTTGATCAAGATTGCTCCGCAATGCATCACATTAGATCTTTTTCTGCCAGTAACTTCTTCAAAAGATTAATCAAATAGCTCATTAACTCATATCCTTATGCTGAATCTCAGCACCAATTATCTGGCTAGGGGATCAAGATTTTCAATAAAATCTCCCCCTGAGCCAGAGCTCCCAATCTACTTCCTAGAGGAAGTATTTGCACTAGAGGCTAGTGCAGATCCATCCTTAACCTCTTTTACATCCTTCTTAATCCATATCTTGCTCATTTCCTTCTTGGTTTCTGTCGGATCAACCTTATTCTTTCCCTTATCTTCCCTCTTCTCTGTTTTCCTCTTTTCTGTAGAATAGTTTTTTTTCACGTTCGTGCTTCTGCAGAATTTTGCAACATGTCCAGGCTTATTGCAATTGTAGAAAACAACATTCCTCTGTCCTTGGTTCCTTCCATTCATTGGATTAATTCTTGATCTACATTGGTTAGCCATATGCCCAAATCTATTGCATGTAAAGCATTTTCCATTGAAAGACTCAGTATTCCTTCCATTGTTGAAACCTTTCCTAATCTAACTTCTACATTCATTTTCTCTATGACCAATTCTCTTGCAATTGAAACACTGACTGGAAAATGATGGAATATTTTGATTCATTCTACTCCTACACTGAGTAGCCATATGACCAAACTTATTGCAATTAAAACAATAGCCATTGAAAGATGGGTACCTTTGAGCATCTGGTTGCCTGACTGGAGGTCTTCTAGGTCTGTTTCTTTGATTTGAGACCTAGTTGCCTTGTGTTCACTTTCCCAGATCTTCCTCAAGCTGTTAGACTTTTTCCAAGGAACCTTGCTCTGATACCAATTGTTGAACACAAGGAATACTAAGAGGGGGGGTGAATCAATATTCTATAAAATCATTCCTTCACATGTTCTTTAACCATTTATTGAATTCAATAACATGAAAGCAAAATAAACATAAGACGAGAAACAATAAAGTCATAACACATAGACACCAGGACTTTTACGTGGAAAACCCAAAAAGGGAAAAACCACAGTGAGTGTTAGCTCACAATATATTATAATATCAAAACTAGATTACATGAAGGCTCATTGCCCAAGGACTCACTGTCCAAAGAAGTGCTCACTACATTAGGCTCACTGCCATAAAGAAAATAAGATAAAGAAAGGGTGGCTCACTGCCATAAAGAAAAAAAGATAAAGAAAGGATGACTCACTGCCAAGAAAGAATTGTTACAATTGCATCTATTGTATGCTAGAATACAGTTCCATTGATAGTTCAAAATACAAATTCAAAGATCTTCATTATGTTTGCTATGTTTCTGTACCATGTTCACATATGCTCTATTCTTCAGTCTTCTAAACCTTTACTACACCTTTCAGATCACAAGAATTGCATACACAACAACTTCACAACACATTCACGTCATCATATCAAAATCTATCAAGTATATATATCTGCAATGAGATTTAACTCAAAACTAGGTCGGCATGCCAAGTATGAAACATGTACACAAAAGTTGTACTTTGTCGGCTTGATCTTTTTCACAAACAACAATGCGAACCCATACAATCATTCAAGAACCTTCACATAGGTCTAGACCTATTATAGAACCACTTAGGATGACAATCTAAACAATATATCTTTATTGCACATCGATCCAACTGAGTGTCAGCCTTATACTTGAGTATACACTTAACTATATTGTCTATCATATCATAACTTCTAGTGCGGATCACATGGGACTCCAAAATTCATATCAAACATTTAATAGGCACCACCAATCATACCTTCATAACCACATATCATAATATTCTTATATGGTGAGATGCGGATCTCAGAACTAATGACTCTGTCTTTGTGAAACACTGTCCAACTGAATACCAATACTTGGAAGCTTGTAGATGATCTTCCAGTAGACTTCAGACTCTGAAAATTTGGAATTAGATACTTCTTATATGTGTTTACAACACCTCCAAACCACACATTGAAATAATCAATACTGGAGGAATGCGGACCAAAAACCTGAGGTGGTCTACAATGTTCCTAACTGAACTTTTTTTACCCGAACTTAGGCAATTCTTAGGCAATTCACAATATGGCTTATGGAGATTTTGAAGACATGAAACTTGGAATATAGCATTGTGTAGTAACTATGTGTAACATACCAAAACCGTACACCAAAATCTTCATCTATAGAGAAGTGCTAGCTGAATCACTGTCACTGCCTTAGTAAACTATCAACACATAGTCAATTTGACTAAGTCATTCTTTCCGAACCAAAAATACTATGCATAACCTATCTCAAGAATTGTCTCCAATCATATCTGGTTGTTTCCATCAATGACAACATCAAATCTCCAACATATCAACAACGTCTCTTGTCCATGTTGCCAACATATGATATGCATAATTTGTATCCTTATGTGTGTAAGAGAGCATCTAATGTCATGTAAGATAAGTAAGAGCATCAATGACATTGTAAGATGTAAGAGATTATGTGATGATTTTATGATGTGTAAGAGCATGTGAGAGGGAGGATCCAATGTTGACTATGAATTTTTGACCAAGTTATGAAGCATAATAATGATGCCTCATAGATCATTTTTGAATTGAGATAATGTGTCTAAAATGGAGCACCCAAGTTTGGTGGTGAATTATGATAGCTTTTATGACCTTGAAGTTATATTTTATTTTTAGATGGTTGATCATCATGTAGAGGGGGTATTAGATTTTTGTCCTATATTTGGGTGCCATATTTGAAAATGGAATTTTAGACCATGGTTTTATTAAAACCACTTGTGGTTTGTGGTTTGGGCTTTCTCTATTTAACTGGTGCTTGAGATGGAGGTATTATCACTTGTATTTTGTAGGGGTTATGTTGCCATATTTTCTCCATACTTGTAGTTGGTGCTGATCTCTTGTAAAGGCTTGAGCTTATGATTGTATTGTAATCATTTTTGTTCATGTGAATATAATTAGTTCACGATTTAGAGGCTGAGTTTTTTCTTGAAAGGTATTTTCTAGGAGATATGATGTATATTATGTCTATGTGATTATAATTTTGTATAATACTTTCTTTCTCAAATTGTTTGATCATATCTTTCATGTATTTATCTCCTCATAGATAAGTGTAAGGAAACATTTCTAATAGCTTGCTTCCTTTCATTTGGTATTAGAGATTAATCACCATTGTTTCTTAGTGTTAGGAAAAATGATTGTTTGGTACTAGCCTTGGTTTGAGTGGGAACCATGCACATAAGAAATCTTTGTTTTAGGAAAGATGGAAAATGAATCATGATTGGAAATGGAAAGATTCAATGGAACAAATTTTGAGCCGTATGGAAGATTAACATGGAGGAATTTCTCATAGATTGAGATATATGGATTTCAATCTTTGGAAGCAAACCTATGACTGTGAAGGATGAATATTGGGTGATGTTAAGAAGAAAAGTGAGAAGCTTGATTAGACTATGGTTGGCAATTTTAGTGGTCCTAAATATTTTGGGAGAAGCCACCACATAATTCCTTTGGAAGAAGTTGGGAAACTTATACTAGGCTAAATCCCTAGTGAATATGATTTTTTGTAGAAGATGTATTCCTTAAACATGGGTGATGATGACTCTATTTTGGAACACCTAAAAGCCTTCAACATTATTGTTACATAGCCAAAATCCATTAGTGTAAAAATGGATGATGAAGATTAGCCTTCAACATTATTGCTACATAGCCAAAATCCATTAGTGTACAAATGGATGATGAAGATTATAGTATTACTCTATTATGTTCTTTTAAGACTCTTGGGACAACTTGGTGATGACTTTTAGTAGTAATGCCACTAAACTAACACTTAAAGAGGTGGTGGGTGCTCTTTTATAGAAGGATCTATGATAGAAGACTTCTAAAGCTAACAAAGTTGCATTGGTTGTCCATGGAAGGTTAGAGGAAAAAAAGAGGGAAAGAATAGGAAGGACTAGAAATCTAAATCTAGAGATAGATTTTAATTCCTTTGAGAGGTCTAAAGTGAAATGTTGGAATTATGGCAAAAAAGACCAAAAAAGATTACAAGGAGAAGAAAAATAAAAATAAAATGGAAGAAGTAGATGATGATTCTAATTCCAAGACTTGTCATGATGATTCTAGTGATGTATTTTTTGTATCCTTGGATATGCATGCATGTGAGGATGCATGGATGAATGACTTTGGACAATTTTCTACATGAATACCCACAAGGAGTGTTTTTTTTACTATGAAAACTTTGATGGTGGAAAGGTCTTTCTTGGTGACAACTCTTACCTTAGTATTGTTAGGTGTAGGAGAATAAAGATCATATTCTCTAATGTAAGAATTACATAAATCTTAGGAGTTCTGAACATCTTATGTTTGACATGAGACCTATTAAATGTTAGTAATATGAATTATGTGGGAGTGTTAGGTGGTCTTTAGCAAGTAAGGGTGCAAGATGGTTCTTGGAGCTATGTTGCTTTCAAAGGGAGTTCAGATTGGAACTTTTTTTTCTCCTTGATACTAGCATATACATTCAATTTAGTAGTTTTATTATACTTGTAGTGAATATATTTGAACCATCTACACCTTTGGAGTTCAAATTGGTAACAAAGAGATATGTTGTATCCAATTTTGTGGTCATGTAGTTGAGGTACCTACGCATGCTCTCACCTCAAAGAACAAGTTACCTACCGAGAAGACCATGTTGTGGCATCAACACATAGGCCAAATTAGTGAGAAAGGTCTTAGGATCTTGAACAATAAAAAACTTGTAGAGGGGTTGGTTGGTTGTTCCCTCAATTTTTATTTCTATGAACATTATATTTATGAGAAATAAAATCATGTTTAATTTTATTCAAGCTCTCATAAATCTATAGGGATCTTGGATTTTATTCATAGTGATGTTTTTGGTTCACTCTATGTACGCTCATTTGCCAAATCCTTGAATTACGTGCCTTTTTATTTATTATTTCTCCAAGAAGACATGGGTTTATTTTTAAAGTATAAATATAAGGTCTTCAATTGGTTCAAAGATTTTAAGGCTCTTGTGGAGAACTAGAAGGAGAGAAAGATCAAGGTGTTGAGAACAAAGTGTGGTGAAGATTATCTTTCAATAGAGTTTGATGGTTTCTATAAGGACTATGGCATTACCTAGCATAAGAGAACTCCATACACCTCACAACAAAATGGAGTCACTGATGAAATAAAGAAAAAAAGTTACTTTTCTAAATTTACATGTGTATGGTTGTGTGTGCAATATATGTAATCTAGAAGCAAATCAAGGTTATGACAAGGTAACTATATACAAATATATGAAAAATTAGGTACTTAAGGCCATTTCCAAATAGCCAAACCCCAATTAACAACCATTAATGAGTTGGGATGGATGACACGATCAAATGCTATATGAAACTATGCTAATTGGATGAATGTAGGACTAGGAATATCCACCAAATGAAAGATAAACAATAATGGTCTTTTTCTTTCTTTTTAAATGTTAAATATTAGTTAAATAACATGTAAAGATAATTAAATAATAGTAAATAATTGATATTTAAGAGATAAGTATGATCTATGATTTTTAGACACTTTCACATCAAACTAGAAATAGGTAATGTAAAACTATGCTAGGTGAAAGTTCAAAGCTCTGTCCCACTTTTATAAAGGAAATGGCCAACACCGATCTAACTTTTTAACTTGATTCACTAGAAACTAACATATATGTTTTGAATTTTGAAATAATGTAAACTAATGAAATGCAGATTTTTTAGTGTATTTTATGTTTATATTTATAAAATGAAAAATAAAAAAATTGAATGTAATTTTTTTTTAAAATTGACTCTGTAAATTAGTTGTTGATAAAATGTTGAAAAATGAGGTTAAGCAGGACACCACTTTTATATGGTAAATTTTATTTATTTATTTTAATTTTTTTTGCATTTATGACTTGAAACTTTAGTGCATTGATTAATTTTTTCCCATATTGATAAATATATATTTTTAAATAAATATTGAAAGTTACATGTACTAAAAACATAATTTTTCGATGGGATGTTGCTTTTTGTCTAACTATTTATCCAATGGAAAATTATTATATTGTATTCACATGGATTCTCTCCTCTAGTGCATCATTTTTTTTAATTTTTTAATAAATTTTAGTATTTTTTCTTGAGAAGACAATCAACCTTATATTTTTGTGTTGATGACCTACTTTAGTCAAATTTAAAAATAAAAATATAAACACTAATTAAACTATTAAAAAATATACTTTTGGAAACTACACCTATAGATCTACAAAAGGGTATTTTTATATTTTTGAAAAATGTTATTTATGTTAGTAGGAGTTGTGAGAACATCAAGTTTTTCAAATAGTTTTTTTTTTTTTTGGTAAATTGGCTCCAAAATGATCCTACATATGTATCTAGTGGACACATTTAGCTGGAAAAGTTGTGGCCCAAATCTAATTTAGCTATAATGAATCTAGATAGAACATATGTTTGACCAAAAATGACTTTTAGTTGGAAATGCTTAAATTAATGTGTTGATAAGTTGGCTTGAAGTGGGACACAACTTTGAACTTTCAACCCACTAAGAAAAGTACTAATTGGTAAAAATAGAGAACTGATGCACCTAAGAAGGGGTTTGTAATGGATATTAATTGGCACATCTTCTTTAAATGGCTCAACTTTTGTACATGCATGGTTTTCTTTGTAGACATTTGACAAGTGACAAGTATTGAAAAAGTAGTCATTAGGTCCTAAAAATTAGCTAAAATTTGAAAAGTTTTAGAATTTTCTAAAAAACATTTATAGGGACCTTAGTTAAGTGATTTTAAGAGCACTTTTCTCTTGTAACTTTCTTATGTTCTTCACCAATTTTTCTATATTTGACTTACAATCCAAGATTTGCAAATGGGAATACCTACAAAACAAAGGATTAAAGGGGGTTTTGCCTTAGTCAGGCCCATTGTGGGATTTCAAGAAAAGTTCCACTTGATAAATATGACTGATAAAAATTTGAAAATATGCTCATACAAATAATTTTCTCCTATTCTAAGTACAAACATTAGGGTTTGGCATATTGGCTAGCGTAGGCAAGAGCAAATGGGGGGCTTGGGGGATGACAACAAAATGAGACAGAAATATAAAAATACATAATTGATTAAAATATGATTAAGATAAGAAAATCACACAACTAGTTTTACTAAAAAATACTAAAAATGTAAAAGTTATGGCCAAAATACTAAGACTAGGTCTTAGATGACTTGCAATGGAGGAGGGGTCAAATGGGTAGAGTCAAAAAGGCAAAAGGGAAAACACCTAACTAGAAAAATCCTAAATAATGACTAATGTAGACTGAAAAAATGCTAATTTTACTAATAAAAAAAGGGTTTAATTGAGAACACCAAGATCTAAACACCAAAAAAAGGTTTGAGGTTCTAGGGTTTCACTGAAAGCAAGGTGATGTAGGGAGGTGGAATCCTCAGACAAATGGATACCCAAAAATGTAAAACTAATGGGATACACTATGGGATAATCATTGAATTTATTGATACACAAAAAATAGTTTTAGATCTATAAGTCAAAATGTAAGGATAATGGAACCTAGGGGCTTTTATGGATTTTAATGGAGCTAGGGGAGGTGGGGAAGGAAAAAAATGGAAAAAAATGGTATGAAAAAGGGTGAGGATGGATTAGATTATATAATATATGGCCACACACTAGGAACCTAAATGTTAGCATGAAATATTTCATAAAAATACAAAAAATAGCTTCAAACCCTAGGCTAGCTATAATAAAAACACTGAAAATAGCTACCTAGGTTGATTGTTTCAAGTCTAGAGAGTGGAGGATACACTGTAAAATATTCCCACTTAATTTTTTAGAAATATTATTAATTTTATTTATTTTTAGAAATCTAAATAGGGTCTTCCAATAGGATAATTATTTTTCTATAATTGCTCCAAATTGAAATTTTACAAAACTAGTGTAAAAATGAGACTTTGGAGGCCTTATAAAAGATATTTTTGGAGGGAGTTCAAGCTAAAAACATAGTATTCCATTTGTGGCATCATAAAATGAAGTATGTGTGAAATTTTATCTTGATTTGAGAAAGTTTAAATTTTCACCCTCATTTACTCAAGTGGTAGGTATTGATTGGGACCCTAGAGATCCCAATTTCCTAGGAGAGGCTCATGATGAGATTTTTGACCCTTGGTTAATGGAACTAAGTGTTAAAATGGATTTGAATAAATATTTTAGGTGGTCAAAGGTGGTTAGGGCTCTAGGTTCAATGGATAGGTTCTCAATAAGTTATTTAAAAAGGTGGCCAAGGTGTGGGTGAAGGATCTTGAAGGAAGGGACATCTAGGACCAAGACAAGATGAACATAAAAATAAATTAAAAATTATATAGACACACAAAAGGGGTTAAGAAAGACAAAACACTAGGACATGGCTAGGGGTGACATAGGCTAGGCAAAAGAGGTCAAAATAACACAAAAAAGAAAACACATGGGCTAAGGGCTAAAATGGAAACTAATAAGGGTATGAAAATTTTGTTATTATATTCTCTCCCCACTTTAGTAGGCTTACAAATGGCTACAAGACAAAGTCTACTAAAGGAAGAATACAATAACACGATCATTAAATTTAAATGAAAAATGGATACCAATCAAAGATATGCCAATTTTCATTGGTTGTTCTTCATTATTGCATTGGTTCATGCATATGTTTCTACAAAGCACCCAAGGCAAAAGTATTCACTATATTCTAACAATAAAACTAGACTACACAAATAGAAATAGCTAGGAAAAACAACATGACAAGAAGGTTATAATAGCATATGGAAATGAAACAAGTAGAATTTAAATCATAGATTCATTCATTTGGATGACTTTATGGATTTCTTGAACTTATAACCCCTTTTTTAGTGGAAGACATCTATGGAAATTTACTCCCTAAAAAGAATATGAGGAAAACATGATAGTGACCCACTAATGGAAGTTTAATGAGGAAACCTTGGCAACTTGATCAATTGGAAGTTCTAAACTTGTGACAATAATGAGAACTAAAAAGGAAGGGTTAAGTCATGCTATCAACAAAGGTGCTAGATGATGATTGGTTTGGTTTGGTGTTTTGGTGAAAGTCACTATGTGGCTAAAGATAGTGGCCAACCCAAAAGGATCTTGGATTTGGTTTGGTATTTTTGGTGAATTTAGAAATGGTTGTGTTTTGGTGGGAACAACCCCATGGATAAAGACAACAACTAACCCAATTGAAATTGGATTTATGTTGTTAGTTGGTTGATTGGATATGAAACTCTTCATTGATGTTTCCCTTATATGTATCAATGGTAGTCCTAAACCTAGATTGCAAGCTTCATTTCTTGTAAGTTGAACAAGAAAAGGAAAATTAGAAGAAATAGAAAAAATAAATGAGAAAATAAAGAAAATAAAAGAAAAGAAGTAAAGAAATTGAGAAGAGGAAAAAAAGAAAATTATAAAAACTCAATTTCTATAGTTGATTTAGGTATCACTACCTAGGTTATAGATGCTTGACCGGTAGTAGAGCAATGCCTTGACAAGACTAGAGATAACTTTGTTAGGGCTATGGATACCTAGTTGATGGAGAAGTAATGTCTAGGTGTGTAGCAACATGTTTATTAGTATTCATGCTAATATTTAGTATACCCATATCTTCTCATGGGTGAACTAGTCTAATATTGGTGACTCTAGAAAAGGTAATACACCCACTCACACACACCATGGCTATAAGTTATCTCCTTAGCTCCCTTGTGCTTATCAGTATTAATGTTGATTCATGAAACAATTTTGAGAAATTGATTATATTAATTGTTGATTTCTAGGTTCTTAATATTTTTTTAATCTTGGAATGGTTAGAAGCATTCTCCAGTAAAGTCACCATTTGTTGCTACGCATGCAACATCTCCCTAGTTTATGATGAAATCATGGAAACTTGTTAGGGTTAGTCGGCGGAAGATATCACAATGCAAATAAAGATTAAATAGAGAAATGAAAAATACATAGAAATAATAACAATGAGAGACAATTTTAACATGGTTCACCCAAACTTGAGCTACATCCACCAACAGAGAGTCCGATATTATTATCCAATAAATCAAACCGATTACAACCAGAAATCCCTGCAACTCAATACCGCTGCAAATGCTACAATACAATATCAACGGAAACCCTAACCCTTAGCTATTTTTATCAAGACTTATGTCAGTTACAAAATAGGGTTTTTTTTATGTCAGCCAATAGAAAAATAACTCCCAACACCTTTATAAAATAATAAAATCGTTTGAGGTTTCGGGGGCGTTGTCCCTCGACCCCACCCTATATCATGATAGGGAGCGCGCCAGGGGCGCTACCCCTGGACCTCACAAGGGGCGCTGCCTCTTGATCCCATCTTTGTGGTGCTACCCCCAAACCCCCATTAAATAATTTGGGGGGAAACTGTGCTGATAAAAGTGGGGAAAATTTAACCTCTGAGTTTGATTAGGCTCCATATAACAGCCAAGCCATGTATCTCTAATTTGTTTCCCTATCTACATTGAACTTCATGCTTGTATGTTTTGGTACTAATATCTTCATCCTTGGCATTCTCTATTTCGGTCCCAGGAATTGCAATGTATTATTCATATTTTAGTCATGACCCATGTCTCCATGTCTTGAGCTTCATGTATGAACTCACATGTTCAAGATATGTATTCAATTATTTCTTTATACTTAGGTTTCTACACTAGACTTTATCCACATGTTACACATCAAATTCATCTCTACTTTATTGGACTTTGTCCACTTGTTCATTTGTGGGCCATATATTTTGATTTCTAGAGTCTCTATGTGCTTTGTTGACTAGTTATGGACTTCAAAAGTCTAGTTAACTATGACTCACTCATGGTCTCACATCCACCCATGGCTATAGACTTTTCTTAGAGAAAAATCTAAACCCAAGATTTTTATTAACTCCATTAATGCAAATGATTTAAATCAATGACTCATGCTTTTAAAACATGTAGGATAAAACTATAGTTATGTGCCATGTGTTACTTATGGACTATATCCACATGGAACCTCCATGTATACCATGCCCTCCATGAACTTCAAAAGCTTGGTAAAAAATACATTATGCATTCACTCACATCTAAACTTAACCATGTTATATACTTGCAAATCTTCTAAATTTTATACACCACAATTTACTAGTGCTTTCAAATCCATAGGCCTCAAACTTAAAATCATTATAAACCATGCTTTATCCACTCTCTTAAATCTAATCATTAACTTATCTCTCACCTTTGGACCCATCTGAGTAAGTAAACTATGAATTCATCTAAACTCATATTCTCCTTTCAAATCCATAGCCTCTCAAATCTCTCTATGTCTACCACATGCTCCTTCACTCCCCTGCCACGTGCCTATTGTTAATGTAAAAAAAGAAATTATACAACTAGTCAGCTTTTAACCTATCTAGAAGAGTCCTATTCACACTTGTTAATGTTGGGATAAGGAGACATTAACCTTATAAATCCCAATATTGTATTTATTCTATTTATTATATGTAATTTGTAATTATCCATGAGGAGATGTACTAGTTTCACTGGCAGGGGTAATTTCGGAGTCACCAGAAGTTATTACAGAGTGAATTTTACTATTGGCAAATGTAAAAACTCATGGTAAATGAGGATAGGCGTGCTCCCTTGAGGAATATACTATTTTTGGCATGTATGACAACTATCATAATATTTGGTGAGTGAATCTATGACAGTTGCAAGTTGTCATAAGATTCTGTGATTCTATGACGCATATGATAGATATGTTAGTTGTATATTTGCTATATTTAGCCCAAGGTTTCTATCTTGGAAAGATACTCTTTTGTGGAATCTATAATGGTTATGACGCATCATAAGATGCTATAAGAGGCCAGATTTAGTCTTGGGCACCCAATCTTTGCATGGCTATTTTTTGACAAGTGTAAGATGCTTGTAAGATGGTAATTAATGTTTATAGGTTGGAGAATCTTAGGAGAGAGAAGGTGAACACCTAGGAGGAGTTGGAAAATGTTTCTATAAGTATTTGCCATGTATTAGTTGCTACAATATAGATTTTAGGTACTTAGGTGCTGCCAGAATACTGTCGAATTGAAGATTGGTGGAGAGAGTTGGAGTGATGTTGTATTGTAAATCATTTTCAGATTAATACAAACATTGGGCCTCTTTCCTGTGTGGAGTTTTTTACCTAAAAGGGTTTTCTCCATGTTAAACATTGTGTTATGTGTACATATTTCTGATTTTGCATTTATGTGAAGCATAGTTTTGTTTCTGTGTTACAATCTCCATTAATAACACAGTTAAAGATTGCAGAAATTTATATTGAATCATATTTCCATTGAAGTAGTGTTGCTTTCATTTATAACATTTGGTATCAAAGCTTGGCCAACTTTGACTCTTGGGTGGTAGTGTGGAAGCTGTAGATGTAGTGGGAGATTTGGTTGTGTTTGTTTTGTAGATCTTGTGTTGTTATTATGGTTGCATCCACCGTTGCATCAACCTCTCGATTAGACATTGAGAAGTTCAATGGAATGGGGTATGAGTTGTCGAAGTTGAAAATGGAAGATTTGTTGGAAGAAAGAAACCTATGGTTGGCTGTCCAAAAAGAGAAGAAACCTGACGATGTCTCTCAAGATGAGTGGGATAGATTGGATAAGAAGGCACAGGGAACCATTTGATTGTGTCTTTCAGACTTTGTCTTGTTGAATGTCACAAAGGAAGAGATTGCATACAAGTTGTGGAAATGGTTGGGTGAGATCTATCAAGCCAAGAGTATGATAAATAAACTTTAATTAAAAAGAAAATTGTTTTCCATGAAAATGCGAGAAGGTGAATCAATTGCAGAACATTTAAATTCTTTTAATTTGTTAGTGAGTCAGCTTGATTCAGTAGATGTTGAGGTTAGTGAGGAAGATAAATGTATCTTACTTCTTTGTTCTTTACCTGAGTCTTGGGAGAATGTTATCATTGCTATCACTGCTAACCTCGTGGATCCGAAGTTGGATGCTCTTGTTTCAGTGCTACTGTCACAAGAATTAAGGAAGAAGAGTTCAGATAATTCAGGCGATGCTCTTAGTGTCAAGGGAAATTCTAAGGAAAGAGGACCTAAAGGAGATCAGAAAAGGGCTAAGGACAAGTCCAAGGGTTGGTCTAAGACTCTTGGTAAAAAGAACAGAGTTAAGTGTTGGAACTATGGTAAAAGGGGACATGTGAAGAAGGAGTGCAGAAACCCTAAGAAACAGTGGGAGAGTGCTTCAGATAAGTCCTCGAATGCAGGTGAAGAAGTTTTACTTTATGCATGTAATCTTGTTTCTAATGATCACTGGTTGGTTGACTCAGGATGCTCATTTCATATGACTCCACATAAGGAATGCTTCTCCTCATATGAAGAATATGATGGAGGTAATATCTACCTTGGTGACAACTCTACATATCCGATTGTCAGGAAAGGAAAGGTATTGTTGTGTTTCAGTGATGGGAGGATTAAAACCCTCCCCGGTGTTTTTCATGTTCCTCAATTAGCTAGAAATCTAATTTCAGTTTCAAAGTCGAATGATTTGGGAATGTATGTGACTTTTGACAAGCATGGTTGCAGATTAGTGAGAGGGAACTTAGTGATAGTGAAGGGGAAGAAATTCGGAAGCCTGTTCAAGCTTTAAGCCACTACAGTTTATAATGCCTCTTATGTATCTGAGGCTAATACTAAAAATGCATGTATGTTGTGGCACCGTAGATTGGGCCACACAAGCAATAATGTATTAAAAACTATTAAGAATAAAAATTTGTTGGATGGTTTCTCCTATTCTGATGAGCACTTTGATTTCTGTGAGCATTGTGTGTTTGGTAAACAAAACAAAAAATTATTTCCTTCAGGGAGCAATATAGCAAAAGAGAAGTTAGAAATTATTCATACGGATGTGTTTGGACCTGTGGATAATGAATCTATCAGAAAATCTTGTTATTTTGTAACCTTCATTGATGATGTATCTAGATTTACATGGATTTATTTTATGAAGCATAAATCTGAAGTTTTCACTAAGTTTAAGGAATTCAAAGTCTTAGTAGAGAACCAATCAGGTTTAAAGATAAAAATATTAAGATCTGACAATGGAGGGGAATATTGTTCTAAGGAATTTGATGAGTTTCGCCAGCATGCAAGTATAATCACACAAAAGACAACTCTGTATACACCACAATAGAATGGTGTTGCAGAAAGGATGAATCGAACAATTATGGAAAGGGCCAGAAGTATGGTTAGTGATGCACAGTTGGATAAATGCTTTTGGGCAGAGGCTGTGTGTACTGCTTGCTACTTGATAAATAGATCTCCTTGTAAGGCTCTTGATTTGACACCTTATGAAGTTTGGATAGGTAAGAAACCTTTTGTTTCACATTTAAGGGTTTTTGGCTGTGAGGCTTTTGTTCATGTGCCTAAGGAAAAGCGATCTAAGTTGGATCCAAAGGCTAAAAAGTGTACATTCATTGGATATGGTGACAATGTCAAAGGTTATAAGCTTTGGAATCCACTAACCTGTAAGATTATCTTTTCTAGAGATGTTATTTTTAGGGAATTTAGAGCTATTTCTGAACCTGAGAAGCCAAAAGAAAAATATGAAAAGGTAAAGAGAGTGCACTTTGAGTTAGAACAGCAAGATGCACCTCAAGAAGAACAAAATGATGGATTGGGGGGTGAAGAAGAAGAAGATTCAAGTAGTTCTGATGAAGATGACTTTGTTGTGACATAAGAAGTTGGTACAGATAATCATGCAGAAGAACGAGTAGAGTCTCTTACTCCACCCTTGAGGAGATCCACAAGACAACGGAATCTAGTTGATAGGTATAGCCCACCAGATTTCCATTGTGTATATGCTTTATTGAGTACTAATGATGAACCTAGATCCTATAGGGAAGCTATTTCTGTAGATGATAGTGAGTCTTAGCAATTAGCCATGCAGGAGGAGATGATGGCTTTAAACTCTTGTAACACCTGGGATCTTGTTCGTTTGCCCAAAGGAAGAAAGGCCATAGGTTTTAAGTGGGTCTTCAAGAAGAAGTTTAGAGCAGACGGTTCATTGGAGAAGTACAAAGCTAGACTGGTAGCTAAGGCTACTCCTAAAGAGAGGGAGTTAATTTTGGTGAGATATTCTATCCTATTGCTAAATTGGCTTCTATTAGATTTCTCTTATCCATTTCTACAGCTTATGATTGGGAGATTGAGAAAATGGATGTTAAGACTAGGTTCTTGCATGGAGATGTTGAAGAAGAAATTTATATGCAACAGCCTACAGGTTTTGAGGTAAAAGGAAAAGAACATTGGGTTTGCAGGTTAAAGAGGTCTCTTTATGGTCTGAAATAGTCCCCCAGAATTTGGTATCAAAAGTTTGACTCATTTGTTTTGAAATTGGGTTTTTTTAGAAGTGAGGAGGATCATTGTGTTTACATTCATTGTGTTGATGATTCTATACTGGTTATTGCTTTGTATGTTGATGACATGTTTTTCAGCAATACTAAGGGTATGGTCAGTGAGCTTAAAGCCCAACTTTCAGGTGCATTTGAGATGAAGGATCTTGGTGCTGCAAGCTATATTTTGGGAATGGAGATCAGGAGGGATAGAGTTAACAGAAAGCTTTGGTTGTAACAACGTAAGTATGTGAATACTATTTTGCAGAGGTTTAGTTTGCAAGACTGTAACCCAGTTAGAGTTCCTTTACCCATTGATACTAAGATTTCATTAGATATGTGTCCAAAGCCTGAGGATGATCTTGAGGATATGTTTAATGTGCCATATGCTAGTGTTGTAGGGAGTTTGATGTATGCAATGGTTTGCACTAGACCAGATATTGCCCAAGCAGTGGGAATTTTGAGCAGATTTATGTCTAACCCTGGTAGACAACATTGGAACTATGCGAAGAGGGTGTTTAAATATCTTGCAGGTACTCCTGATCATTGTTTGGTTTATTCCGGTACTGATAGTACTAATAAATCTTTGGACATATAGGGTATTGTTGATGGAGATTGGGCAAGTGTCTTGGATAGTCAAAGGTCTAGTAGTGGCTGTGTTTACTCTATTTGGAGGTACAATGATTTGGATGAGTAAGAGGCAGCCCATAGTTGCTTTGTCCACCACAGAAGTAGAGTATATGGCTGCTACTCATGTCTCTAAGGAGGCAGTTTGGTTGAGGAGACTGTGTACATGTATTGGTTTTGATTGCAGGATCATTCAAATTGGTTGTGATAGCCAGAGTGCTATTTGTTTGGCCAAGAATCCCATGTATCATGCTCAGACTAAGCATGTTGATGTCCAGTATCACTTTGTTCGAGAGTTGGTTGTAAATGGATAGATTGAGATAAAGAAGATAGACACTCAGGAGAATGTTGCAGATTCATTGACTAAGCCTGTGAGCTCAGAGAAGTTCGTGTGGTGCAGAGAGGCCATGGGCCTTGTTTCTAGTGCTTGATTATTTTCATTTGATTTCCTATGGGTTGATTTACAATGTATAATGTCAAGTGGGAGAATGTTGGGATAAGGTGCCATTAACCTTGTAAATCCCAATATTGTATTTATTCATTTATTATATGTAATTTGTAATTATCCATGAGGAGATGTACCAGTTTCACTGGCACGGGTAATGTCGGAGTCACCAGAAGTTATTACAGAGTGACTTTTACTATTGGAAAATGTAAAAACTCATGGTAAATGAGGATAGGCATGATCCTTTGAGGAATATACTATTTTTGGCATGTATGACAACTGTCATAATGTTTGGTGAGTGAATCTATGATAGCTGCAAGTTGTCATAAGATTATGTGATTCTATGACACATATGACGGTTATGTTAGTTGTATATTTTCTATATTTAGCCCAAAGTTCCTATCTTGGAAAGATACTCTTTTGCTAGAATCTATGATGGTTATGACGTGTCATAAGATGCTGTAAGAGGCCAGATTTAGTCTTGGGAGCCCAACCTTTGCATGGCTATTTTTTGGACAAGTGTAAGATGCTTGTAAGATGGTAATTAATTTTTACGGGTTGGAGAATCTTAGGAGAGAGAAGTTGAACACCTAGGATGAGTTGGAAAATGTTTCTATAAGTATTTACCATGTATTTGTTGCTGCAATACATATTTTAGGTACTCAAGTGCTGCCGGAATGCTGTCAGATTGAAGACTGGTGGAGAGAGTTGAAGTGTTCTATTGTAAATTATTTTCAGATTAATACAAACATTGGGCCTCTTTCCTGTGTGGAGTTTTTTACCCAAAAGGGTTTTCTCCATGTTAAACATTGAAGTAGTGTTTCTTTCATTTCTAACAGGATTCATGTTCATGTTTTTTATATCTATGGAGATCATTCCCCTTAATCACTACCATAAGTCTTCTGACTTGCACCCATGTTTGATTGTGTTGCCTTCTCTAGTTCTACCACGTGTCTTTTGACATGAACAAACTTGATGGCCCATTTTAAATGTGAATCTACTTAGCGATAAGATTGAATCAAATTTAAGCCTAGATATAGCTAGCATTAATTTTAGTAACCCATTTTTCCTAGCCTATTTTATTAGCAATAGCCCTATGGATGACATAGGTCCCCTTTTAAGCACTATTACATAGATCCTACACCTAATAGGTATAACTTTACCTCATGTATTCTAGATGAGCCCAACACATTAGATTTAAAACTTGGATATTGTAAGATAAACATAGAAAATATAATAAAGTGTATTTCTTGAGCAATTTGAGATTTCAAATTTCTTTATAAATAGCTTGAAATCTAATTTCATTTCCTTTGTTGGTAGGTAGGTTGAGACATTAAGGGCAAGGATTGAACTAGATTTTCTCAAGATTGTACTAGTTCAATTAGGAACGTTTGCAACAACAAAATCTTGGTAGCCAAAGAATTTAACGAAGATGCAACCAACACTGTATTAATGATATTGAAGTTGTGGCATTTAATCCATGATTGACCCAAGGCCATCTTTAGAAGTAAAAATTTGCATGAATAAATGAAATTATCTAATAGATTGGATTTGATTAGTACTGTTTTGACATCATTGATGGGCTTAATTTCTTTAGGCTCTTTCTTATTGAGATTTTATATTGAAATCGTGAAGATGTGCATGTGGACCAAACTATGTTTTGTCTAAAATTTGGAAGGATAAAAAAAAAAAATAGAATGCTTTCTAAAGATAGAAAAAGTGCATTAATGTATGGACCTACAATAAAAATGGAAGAATATAGTATCTTGAATAGATGTAACTAAAAAAAGAGGTAGATATATATAGATACTAAGTGGGAGTCTAAATAACGACAGGTGATTTTTTTCTTTGGGAATCCTTACTTGTGCATACATAGAGATAGAACCTTAGTGAAAGGTTGGTTGTTTCAATAGTTTTCTTTTGTTCATTGCATGTAACAAATGGATTTAAGAAAAATACAAAGCTATATATGTTGAATTTATTATTAATTATTGGCATTTGAGTCTCTTCCTGTGCATGTAAATGGTGGATCTTGTTTGAGATCCTTGTAGTTTAATTGTTCCTTTGGAGATAGCATTGTCCCATGTTTTAGTTGTGCAACATTAGACTGAGCAAGAGAATAATAAATTTTCAAGTTTGTTCCATCCAACCACACAAGTCTATTTGCATAGACAACATGGGATATCTTTCTTCTATCCCTTCACTCTTTTGTATTTTCTTTTCAACCAATTAGAATAGGTTCTATTATACTATAATTGAATAATTTAATTCTATAAATGATTAATTGTTTGCTTGTAAATATAAAAAAAGTTTGTATAGTCAAGATTATGTAGATTATTTTATCCTCATGAAACAAGAGAGTAACATGAAAATAGTAAACTTTAATCTCTTGCTTGTTTTCATTAGTATATTCTAAGAAGATTAAATCTTGTATATATTCCCCTTCCCCTAGTTTCCTAAAGATAAGATCCATTAAACTAAGCTCAGAATTCATCACTAAATCATCTCATGTGGATTCCACCAAGAACCACTATTTAATAGAAAACATTGTATCATTGAGTTTGTAGAGTCAAACTCTATGTTTCAATGTCTCTATTTGGTTGCAGCTCATCGTTTCTATAGTTTCAGTATTCTTCTAGTTTTCATAGTTTCTAAGTATCTATTGCTTTTGTATGCTTCACAGTCTCACTGTATCAGATGTGTTTCAAGTTGTTTCCTACACACGGAATGCACCATGTGTCACTGCTGCAGTCTTTAGTGAAAAGTTTCTTTTGATTCAAATTGTATGCGGAAGTCACCAAGTGTCTCTATTGTTGCAATGTAGAGGCTGCCACGTGTATTCCTTTTTGTTACTTGCTTCGGGCACCGAGACACATCTGGTGGGCCCAAGGGATGTTATGACACATTTTTTAGTTGTGTGCAAACGGTGCCACGTGTTACATGTGGAGGGTTGAATTTTTTCATTTTGATATGGCCAAAGGTCGCCACGTATAAGTTTCTTATGAGTTTCAGTTGTAAGTGAAAAGTGACAAGTGTCATCTCCGCAGGGCTTCGAGGGACTTTTTTTAAAAGCTTTAGAAATAGGTAGAGCATGCCACATCTCTTTTGTTGCTACTGGCAGATGGTGCCGCGTGTCACTTTATTTCTGTCAAGTTTGAAAGGAAAAGAAACATATGGTGGGTCCCATGAAATAATGTTGTAGTTTCTAAGTGTGGTGTAAAGTGACAAGTGTCATTGCCATGGGTGCTCGGGGTATAATGGTAAAAGAAGCTTTTAAGATTGCAGAGAGTGCCAGGTGTCCTAGTTTTGTTTCTCAGGTGTTACCACATATCAAGTTTCTAGTGTGGCAGGTGTTGACAAGTGGCAATTTTCTGTGTGTCCCTTTTGAATGGAAATGAAGCTAAGTATTTATTGGAGGATACCACGTAGCAGTTTTTTGGAACCGTTTGGAAACTCACGGGTGGTGCCACGTGTAAGCAACAGAACTAAGAGTTACAATGCCATATATTTTATCATTCAGCCAATGAGCGTGCAGGGAGAGACGGTTGCAAATTCAAGGATATTTTCAATCTTAGTTCAATCCCTGTTGAGTTCTAGTTCTGTTCGGGCTGTTGAGATCCTAATGGTTAGAGGTGATATTGAGTTAAATTTTGTGGCTATAAATAGAGGGAGCTGTTATAACACATATATGCAATTATTGATTAATAATTCAGAGTTTTGACTGTGATTAGATTATATCATTTTGCCTTAGTTTAGCTATTTCTAAGAAGGAAGCTGATATATCTGTGCATGTTTCTGTGCCTTTTGTATTTGCCAAATTGTTAATGAAAGAAGCTTTGTTCTATGCCATTGGTGATACTATCTGTGTCTCTGTGTCAATCTTTTGAGTTGATCCTTTGATTTTAAATTTATTTACAATCTATCTATGTTAATCATGCAACATTTGCTTTTTAATATAGTTGAATCTTGAGAATTTAATCATTGTGCTAGTGACTCAAATATATTTCATCAGGCACATCGCCATAGAATTAGAAGTTCTATTTATTATATCTCTAATCTTGTTTTTTCCTTCCCTTTACTCAAACCCCATTGAAATAGGAAGAGCCAGCTTCTATAAAATTTGGAGGTTGTTTCAAGTGTCAAGTCCCACATTCTTGAAACTTCCCATGTTGGTGCTAGAATTCGCGTAATTTTATACATCAACAGTTTTTGGCACGCTCGGTGGGACCTTTCTTGAATTCTAATCAAGATCGTATGAACCAAAGAGCATCAAGGAGTCAGAGCTGTGGAACAACAACAAGAGCACAGTCAGCCACTAATCTAGGGATTTTATTGCCTCCACTAGCAGCCACTCCAAGAAGAAGGATAAACTGAGTAGAAATAGCTTCAGGAGCAAACATGGGAGCACTTGTACCTCCAAGAAACTATGCAAATTGGAACAATAGTAGTCCTCTCATCCTTCCGACACCACCAAATACTTGAGATCCAATTCCAGTGAATGCTTTGAAAGCTTTACCCAAATTCAGTGGAGAAGATTCCAAGACACCAGGGGAGCATCTCCAAGATGTATTAGATGTGTGTGCAGTACATGTTATTACCATACAAAATGTAGCTATCAGGCTGTTGGTGGCTTCTTTTAAAGGGAAGGCTCTAGATTGGTATAGATCTTTGGTGCCAAATTCAATATCCACTTGGGACCAGCTTGGGGATGCCTTCTTTGCAAGATTCAGTGAAAAGGGTGATAAATCCTCCCTGCTACAACAATTGATCACTATAAAGAGGGCACCACAAGAAGCTATAAAAGACTTCGACACTAGGTTTCAAAAGACCTGGGATAGAATCCCTGCTATAGCTAGGCCACCATCAGATATGGCTATTATATTTTACCTCAAAGCTTTCAATTCTGATATCTCTATGATGATACAGTCCCTAGGAGGGCAGACCCTACCAGACGCATATGAATTGGCTGTAAGAGTTGAGAATAATCTGATAGATGCTAGAAAATTGCCTCTGAGACCTCCTATGCCTATCATTCCCAGAAATTTTGATCCCCTTGCCTCAAGAGGTCCCTAATCCACCATCTGTACCTGTATCCATGTACACCTTCCCAACATCTCAACAACCCACTGTGTCAACACCCTTTTCCACTCCATCTAAAATGGATGATGTCAAGAACATCCTTAGTGTTGCAAGTATGGGCCTAACCGGTGTCGTCATTGATGTCAACATACTCCGATTGAATTGATGTCAAGGATTGGATGAGCTATGTGCTGAGGATATTGTGAAAATTACTCCTATTAAAAACAGAGAAGAACAGTGAAGACAATGGAGCTCTATGAAGTGAAGATCCCAGCTAGATGAAGATTAGAGAATGCACATCAAAGGGTTTGTAGATATGTGTCTAAAGATGATCTAGTCAAGATTTGAGAGATCCACATGAAGACTTGGAGAAGTTATGGCCATATGAGTAAAACTAGTTCTGGCAGCTGTTCAGAGGTGACAGAGTGACAGAAATAGGTCTGGTAAGATCCAGAAATGCAATATCCTATTCTGTGGATCTGGTGGCATGTTCAGGAAGCCAATGTGAATTGACAACTCAATTGGTTAATGGTCTGGAGATTCGCAAGCACTTATTCTAATGAGACAGTGATGACTGACTGTGTTCTTGAGGTTCTGGATGGAGATGCGAATGATTTCAGTAAGCAGAAGTGGTGTGGATGTTCTTGGTGATTCAGGCAAGCTTGTGAGGGTCTCTAGGTTGTGTTCAGTTCGTGTTGATGGTCTGCATTAAAGACTGAGCTTGAAATTGAAGATTTGCTTTCGGGTGATGGTGTTCTTCCTAATCTTGGCTGATCGGATGTTTTACACCTCTTGTGGATGATCCTAAAGATGTTCTGCGAAGCATGTCATGTTCCTCAAGGAAGATTGAAGTCCCAGACATGTGTGGCTGACAGTGTGGTGATATGCATGAAATCTTTGTAACAAATCAAGTTGTATTTTTGTAACTGCTCTGTAATAAAATAAAGTATGTTGTGCTGACTTTGATGATCATTCCAAAGTTCATGTCATGTATAAATAAGAATTGCGAAGTCATTTCAAAGTATCTTGGTCGAGATGAGAGAGTGGTAGAGAGGAGAAGAGTGAAAAGTAGAGCAGAAGTGTTGAGCTTAAATGGAACTGTCTCAAGAATGGTGAAGATGCTAAGCTCTAGTTCAAGTATGTAATATTTATATTCTATACACAATGTGTCTCCTGTAGGTAGTGGGCCTCTTGTGAGCAATGTTCTTTGGTAGTGAGCCCTAATTGGCAAGTGCCATCTTTTCTTCTTATTTTTTTAATAGAGAATACATCTTGGGTTAGTCACCCCGTGTTTTTCCCTTAACCGGGTTTTCCACGTTAAAATCTTGGTGTCATATGTGTTGAATATGTTTCTGCTCTTAAATTATTGTATTGTGCTTCCATGATTGAATCATTATTATGTTGTAGAAATATAAGAAGGTTTTAAGTGTTTAAAGAACATAAATTTTGGTAGCAACTGATTCACCCCCCCTCTCAATTGTCTATTCTAAAACCAACACTTAGGACATTTTCAAATGAGATTATTAATCTCAAGAGGCAACAGACTTTTTACCCAAAGCCTTCTTACCATGGATTTCAAGGAAATAGACGCCCATATCAGCCAAACCATTACCAAGGTGCTCAAAGACCAAATAATCCTCAACCTTCAAACTAGTTGGTCACGGTTCCTACACCTTTGCAAGCTGCCCCTCCTAACCCAGGTAGAGAAATGGTCCCTAGATAAAACAATTTAGCAGAGGATGCCAATGCTTGGTGTTTTCCTTGCAACAATGCCCATATGCCCAGAGATTGTCCTAGAGGCAATTTACAACAAAAGATAGCAGAGAAGCGAAGGATGGAAAGTCAAGCTACGATGTCTAATGCTCCTCTATATCAGTCACTTGGTGTTCAGAATGTAGTAATGGTGGCTCAAATGCAAGGTATGTCTATTCAACAAGAGGAAGAGATTACCCCCCAACATGCTTTGTTTTCATGGATTGAAGATGAAGATTCAATATTCTTAAATGAAGCATCTACCTCCAAGAAACCCTTAGTATAGTCTGATTACTACACTAGATCAAAAAGGAGGATGGTGGAACAACCTGAAGCTTAAAATAATGAAGCTGCTGGGGTTCCTTCGTTTTAGGCTCATTATAATCCAGCTTCAAGACAAGTACCTTAGATGACCCAAAATCAAGTAGTCTCTAACCCAGTACTAGAAAGAGTAAAGTATCCTTACTACCCAAAGACACAGACGTTGGGACCCATGAATGTGGTAGAATAGCTGAAGAAGACCCCCGCTCATGTATCAATATGGGATATGCTGGCCATTCCTGAGCAAAAGACACTATTGCAAGAAGCACTATAGATTCAGGGTGATCCCAAACATGTCAATACAAAAGGAGGAGGTACTAACAAGGGAAGGACTCAAAGAAAAGATGATCCACCTTTGTAGATAGCTGCACTACTAAATGCTGCACCAGAAGTAAGTAAATCTAGGCCTGAGCCATTTTATCTAACTTTCATAGTAGGCAAGAAACAACTACATAATTCCATGATAGATTTAGGGGCTAGCACTACAGTCATGCCAAAGCAAATAGCAGATGCTTTAATAATAGAATATGAGCCACTGGCTAAGGGGGTCATGCAGTTAGATGGGAAGTCCGTTCAAACCATAGGAAGGATCAAACAGCTTCCCTTGCAATTATATACTTTCCCAAATATAACTATCAAGCAAGATGTGATGGTTATTGATGTTCCCCCTGTCTTTGGTTTGTGTCTATCTAGAGATTTTACAACTAAAATAGGAGGGTATATGTCACTTGACTGGTCACATTTGATTTTGAGAACTAAATATGGGACAAAGATGAAAGTGCTGGCTGAGCCCCTATCTAAAGATCGTATTACTGAAGAACCAGCTCCAAAAGTTGAAGCATCTCATGCTATGATGAATAGGGAAGAGAGAATTTTTGTAGAAGAAATGGGAGAATGGACTAAATATGATCAACAAGAAGAAGAAAATAGTCAGCTGATGACCATGATGCAGAGTGACCCTTATGGAAATTATGACTCCACTAGTTTGGGCACTTATGTTATTTTTGAAGAAGGGCAAGAAATACCAAATGTGATGAGATTAGAGGTGCTTGAAGAGGAGAATACAAATAGTGACTCTGAGATCTAGACCTTGAATTTTGATGGGACTAGAAGTAAGAATGGTGCAGGGGCAGGTATATGTCTCACTTCTCCAAATGGTGAGAAAACTCTTAGAGCCATATGCTTTCAATTTGCTTGCACAAATAATGATGCTGAGTATGAATCCTTGGTGCATGGCCTTATGTTAGCCAAGAAGAATGGGATAAAGAATCTGGTGGTCAAAGGAGATTATGAATTAGTAGTGAAACAAATCAGAGAGAAGGCTGTGGCAAAGAATGTAAGGATGATGTCGTATTGCCATAGAATTTGGGATTTAATTGATGGCTTTGATGCTTTTAACATAGAAGTTGTCCCTAGAGTCCAAAACACTGAATCTAACAAAATGGCACAAATTGGCTCTCAATTTGACCTAGCAAATGACCTGCTTATTAATAATCAGGCTGTGAAAGTCATAGTCAGGCCAGCAATTCTAGATAATGTACAAAACTAGCCAGTCTTCGATAATGATCTTCAGGTGCTTTCATTTTTACAACAGTCGGGAGAAT
This sequence comes from Cunninghamia lanceolata, assembly GCA_027924645.1. NCBI lineage: Eukaryota > Viridiplantae > Streptophyta > Pinopsida > Cupressales > Cupressaceae > Cunninghamia > Cunninghamia lanceolata. The sequence continues at coordinate 20,544,620 of BSBN01000547.1, forward strand.
TTGTTGATCAATTACAACCAACGATTGAAGAAACGTATGGTGACCAAATTATCCAATTGAAGTCTAATAAACTCCCAAAAAGATTGATCACACTAGAAGATCTATTTGACCCAGATGATGTAAGCCTAGACAAGAGGAAGTTTAAAGCAAGCGAAGATGATTATTCTAAAATTCAAGTCAGTGAAGGAAGAAAGTTGAAGGTAGGCAATGCTACTACCCAAGAGGAAAAGGATAAGCTGATTTCTTAGTGTAATAAGTATGATAGATTAATTGCATGGACCTATGATGACCTTCATGGTTATAATAGAGACATCATTCAACATACCATAGAACTTGTTGAGGGGTCAAAACTAGTCCGTTAGAAACAAAGACCAGTGAATCCTAAGATTGAACCCTTAATGGTAGATGAGTTGCAAAAGCTTCTAGAGTCCAAGATTATTTTCCAATTAAGCACTCAACTTGGGTATCTAACTTAGGGCCAATAAGAAAAAAGAATGGCCATATAAGACTCTAGGTAGACTTCAGAGACCCGAATAAAGCATCATTGAAGGATCATTACCCCCTGCCATCCATGGAGTAGATTTTGCAAACTGTGGCTGGATCAGAGAAGTTTTCTTTGTTTGATGGTTTCTCAGGGTACAATCAGATTTAGTTAGCTGATGAAGACCAACATAAGATGACATTCACTACAAAGTGGGGAACCTTCACATATGCCAAAATGCCATTTGGTCTTTCAAATGCTGGAGCCACTTTTCAGCATGCCATGGATATAGCATTTGGAGACCTTATAAATAAAATCATTTTGATCTATTTGGATGACCTTACCATATTTACTAAAGATGCCAAAGATCACTTTGAGTATTTGGAAATTGTTTTTCAGAAATGTCAGGAGTTTGGGATCTCCCTAAATCCTAAGAAGTGTATTTTTACTGTGCTCCAAGGGAAACTTCTGGGACACATTGTTTCAAAAGATGGAATTTCCATTGATCTGGAGCGAGTCACAGCCATGCTAAATCTACCTTTGCTAGTAAACAAAAAGGCAGTTCAGTCCTTTTTGGGTAAGATCAATTTTGTTAGTCGCTTTATATCTGATTTTGCAGGGCTAGTTAGGCCAATCACTCTACTGCTAAAAAAGGATTTAGTTTTCAAATTGACTACTGAAGGGAGACAAGCTTTTGAAGAAGTCAAGAAAGCCATCTCTGCTGCCCCAGTGTTGAGGAATCCATATTTGTCCAAGCCCTTCATAATGTATGTATATGGAGGAGAACACAGTGTTGTTGCTGTGTTGACATAGAAGGATGACAAAGATGAGGGAGAGCATACAATTGCTTTCTTCTCCAGAACACTCAGAGAATATGAATCCAAGTATAATTTTGTTGAAAAGCAAGCTTATGCTATGGTAAAAGCTCTTAAAAAATTTAGACATTTAGTAACAGGGAATAAGATCCTAATATTAGTAGCTCACCCTAGTGTAAGGGAGTATATCATGGAAGGTGGGATTACTAAAAAGAGGGCCAATTGGATAACTAAAATCTTAGAATATGATGTAGAGGTAAGGCATACCAAATTGGTCAGAGGCAGGGGACTCTGCCAATATATTACTCAAGACATAGAGGAGTCAATGCCTGAAGAAGAAGAAGTTGAAACAGTGTTGAAACTCCAAGAGGTTGATCAAGATTCTTGGGTAAGTAACAGAATATAGTTCATGAGAACTAGTGTTTTCCCTAATGAACTCTCCTCGGATAAAAGAAGGTATTACAGACAACAGGGAGTCCATTTTGTATTGATTGATCATGTTTTGTTTAGAAAGAATATTGATGGAATACTGTTAAGATGTGTTGAAAGTGATGAAGCCCAAAGGATACTGCATGAGTTTCATCATGGAACCTCAGGGGGACATTTTTTAGCAAGGACTACTGCAATTAAAGTGACGCAAGCTGGCTGCTTCTAGCCAACACTATTTGTAGATTGCTATTGGGTGGTCAAAGAATGTCAGGCTTGTCAGTTTTATACTGGGAGGAGAAGAAATGTTGCATTGCCTTTAAGTCCCATAATAGTGGAAGAATCCTTTGCTCAGTGGGGTTTATATTTTATTGGGATGATTAATCCAGTGTCAAATATGGGATACAAGTAGATCCTTGTTGCAACTGATTACTTTACAAGGTGGAGTGAAGCAGTGCCACTCAAAGAAGCTACTGAAAAGGTAATCTTAGAGTTCTAGAGGGGATAACTACCTGGTTTAGCCCTCTGTGCACTATCATATTAGACAATGCTAAGGTATTTTTAAGAACCAGACTGTCAGAGTTTGCATTAAAAAATGGAATATATATGAATACTTCATCAAATTACTAGCCACAAGGCAATGAGTTGGCAGAGTCCACCAATAAGAACTTGATTAGACTCATAAAGAGAATGGGGGCTGATCATCAAAAAGACTGGCACAAGTCTCTTAATTTAGCACTATGGGCAGATAGAATCGCACCAAAGCAAGTGACTAAGATGTCTCCATATGAGTTAGTCTATGGCAAGAGTGTAGTGATGTCACTAAGTATAGAGATTCCTGCCTTACAGTTGCTGAAATAGTTGGAGATAGAAGAAAATGGCTCGATGCATGTGAGGCTCGCCGAGTTGCTAGAAGTGCAAGAAAAGAGGAAGAGGCACAAATATCTCTGATGAAACATCAGCAGATTGTAAAGAATTGGTTTGACAGAAAGACCTCCAATCCAAAATTTGAAGTTGGGTCACTTGTTCTCAAATGGGATGAAAGAGCTGTGAAACCAAGCCAGCACAGTAAGTTTGACTCATTATGGATAGGCCCTTTTAAGATCCATTCCTGTTAGCAACAAAATGCATTTGAGCTAGAAACTATGGAAGGAGAGCCGGAAGAGATTCCTGTAAATGGGATCTTCTTGAATCATTTTACATAGTCTTGAAACCCGCCATGTATCATAGTTAGTTAGGTGTCTTTTCATTTCTTTCCTTCTTTTTCTTGCTTTCCCACTTTTTCCCTTTTAAATAAGTGTTTTGAGAACACGTGTCCGCAGCACATTAGCCCCTTTTGTTAGCAGTTGCATTTACTAAGGTCGTTCAACGGTTCCTTAAACATCAAAAAAAGTACCAAATCGTATGATCGCCACTTTTAATAATGATCTGACACACCATCCCATACGGATTTTCATAGATACACTAACCATCATTTTGGTGTTAATACCATTAATAAGACGTGATGGGTCATTAATGCTTCCTTATGCCTTGTCAAGCTAAGTTTTGAATCCCTTAGATTGTTGCATTTGCTATTTCCTTATTTTGCATTCTCTGAGTTGTTGTCCGCGTTGAAAGTTTCGTTCCTCGCCTGCAATTCTAGCTAAGTTTGGGTTCATTTTCAATTTCAAGTTCTTTCTTTTTGTGTCAAGAGTTTCTAAGGATTTTAAAAAGATACATAAATGTTAGAACCATAGTCACCACAGGAAGGGCTAGGGCTCTTTGAGCTATCTAATAAATTGAAAGGCAACAAATCTTATGTGTCTACACCAGTGCAACCAAAAGTGATCTATCCAAGGACAAGGGTCCTGGATACGGGGGTGAGTACATATTCCACACAAGTAAAAGACTACGCAGATGGTATTTTTAACACACATATGCAGAAGAACGCAAAAAATCTTCAAGAGGGAGCTCATCAGAGGTGCCTCATCCTAGCTGCAAAAGGGCAATCAGAAACTTTTGGAATGAGAGTTTGGACATCTCAATTGGCACAGTTTGTGGTTCCTGTTGTTCACCCATATCTAGAATTGATTGACATATGTGTAGAATTGTTTCATCCTCCAATTACCTCTATTCAACACGGCCCCTTCATGGTCCAGATAACTCCTAAAGCAATTTGGGATATGTTGGGTTTGCAACATAATAGGACAACTACATTTCCTACGATTCCCAAGTTGTAGGCTACATGGGGAAATCTCCACAATAGGGTAAAGTTTCTAAACATTGAAATGCATCTAGGTGATGACAATACCCAGTTGCCTTCACTGCCCACAGGCCGAGATCAGTTAAATCTTGATGTTCAAGATGCCCTCGCCATGTTGTCTTTCATGTTTGGCCAGTATGATGATTCAACAGTACATGATTGGCAACTCGCAGTAATTTTTAGACTTAAAACTATAGACAAGTCTCAGGAGTACCATCTCGACTTTTCAGAACAAATATCTCAAGCTATGGTGGACCAGCTCATAAATTTCTCTCAGAATCATGTTTTCAGGTATTCATCCTACCTATTTCACTTAATGTTGTATCAAAATTATGGTCTCTTTTAGAAATATATTCATTTAAATATGTATGACCCTGAGTCCAATAGTAATAGAACAATCCCAATGTCCGCATGGAGCCATGTTCTGTCAAACACTTCGGATCCCTATGAGTTTGCAGAGTGTTTTGTTGCACCTATTTTTGGGTAGTTAGGGTATGAGCCTGTAGAAAGTAGAATGACAGAGAGCCTCAGGGGTTTCTTAATGAACTTAAAAATTCCTTGTGATTATTTCTTTGGAGCCCATACAACTATTGTTAGACTTCATGGCTTTGGTGGAGAGCCTGTTCTTCTCCCAAAGGTTTTGACTCCTAGGGTTACATTTTTAGAGGTGACTCAACAAATATCTGTCATTGATAACAATTTTGGATATAAAAAGAGGAAGAAGAAAATCTATGATGTTTCTTGGACTAGAGAGAAATTAACAATTGAGAGGAGGGAGATTGAAAACCTCCTATTGAGGAAATTGGCAAATTATGGTTTCCTGATAGTTGAAGATAAATGGAAGTATGATCTAGATAGCTTCTTAGCTTCTTGGATTATCAATAATAAAGTTTCTGCAAAATTCATTCATGAGAGACTTCCTTTTTGGGAGAAGAGGAGATCGTCAAAGCAGGATGATCCTATAGTTTATGTTGAATTAAAAGACCTGCTAGAGGAAGGTCCCAGGCCATGGGAGACTTTTTATAAGAAGATACAGGATTTTGACCCTAAGAAGTCAATGACTCTAGGCCTCAGAGCTATTTTGAAGAAGAAAGAATGGAATGCAGAGAAAATTGCTTCTTACTGGAAATATAGACAGGAGATATCTGAGTGTATTCATACTTTTGGAGATGTTGAGACTGATGAAGAATGGGAAACAGTCTAGGATGAGTTTCATATGTCCCCAGTATCTAGGCCTAACACGAGTAACATTCCTAGAAGTCCAAGAGTAGAAGAGGAAGGAGTATCAGATGAAGCTCAAGAACTTGAAGAAATAGAGCATGCTGCATCAAAAGTTCCTAGAGCCCCATGGCCTCCATCTCTCAGCACCTTATAGAAACAAAAGGAGATAGCATCACCATCTCGTGAAACCCAAATAGATTCGACATCGGGGGGTTTCAGAGCGACATCTTTTCATCAAATAGTAATTGATTCAGAGGAGGAAGATCCTCATGACACAGAGGAAAGGCTTTTGAAAAGAAAACATAAATTGGTTTTGGAAGAGGAGGAAGAAGATGTATTGGCGACCCAGCAACAATGAGTTCCCATGACTTCATCGGCGGCCCAGGTTAGTGTTTCTTCTCCCTTTTCCCCTTCTTCTGTTTCTTCTCATATAGGGGTGGCTACCCAAGTAACCCATTCTTCCACACCTCCTACCACCTCTTCTGTGCCACTATATTCTTTTGTCCCAATTGCTAGTTCACCGGCCATGTCATCACAGGCCATATCCTTACCCCTGTTTTCTCCATCAATGCCCAAGCGTGCTTTTCCTTAGTTTGACCCAAGTTAGCAAATGACTACCATTCCTTATGGCCTGCCCCAAGGTTATCCATTTGCTAGTGACACCTTGCCTCACCTTCTACTTTTCAAGCACAAGTTGACACAGTAAGGAAAGAAAGAGAGGCTCGAATGGAAAAGAAGAGAAAGAAAGAGAATAAGAGCCTAGTTGTTTCTCATATGAAATCCTTGTTTGATCTTATTCAACAGTCTTTGACTGTTACACATTTAGTCCCTAATGTGATCAAGCCAGTGGAGCAAATGCATCCACAAGATTATACAATGAATGCGGTGGCCATGGATCTGACTCATTTTAGACCACAAAATAAAGTTAGAATTGATGAATGAAACTGCTTCAGCTATTACCACTGATTATTTGAAGATGTCAAAAAGGTTGCAGAAAATTGAAGCAGATCTAGCACAAGAAAAGGCTACTAATAGTAGCTTGATGACAGAGATACAAGCTAAAGGTAAGGAGATTTATACTTTAAATAAAGATTTGCAGTCTACTGTATCTTTACAGATACATCAAGCAACACAGGCACAGGTTGCAACTATGAAAATTGAAATAGCATAGGAGAAAGTTGATGTTGCTTCATTAAAACAAGAGAAAGCCATTCCAGAGAAGAACTATCAAGACAAGGTCCAAGAGGTGTCTCAATTGCAACAAACCCTTTTAAAAGAACAAAATCTAAGTAGTTTCGCTCAAGCTCAATTTTTGGCTGAACAACAAAAGACAAAGCAATTAACTATTGAGCTGGCATAGAGGCCACAAAATGTAGGGGTCTTGAATATGGTGAAAGAGCTTTATGCATCTGCATGGGGAAGACTCTCTGAGGAGATTGTACAGCTTAAGCCATCCCTCACCTTCATGCTAAACGCCCAACAACTTTGTGAGAAGGTAGAATCTTCTGTGCAGGCAAATTTGTCTATTGTTTCATTGAGAGTTTCAAACTCCCAACTTCTGTTACAGAAACTTTATGACACATCTTATGAGACCCTATCTTCAACTGGTGTAAGTGATAGAATGGTTGCTACCAAAAGGGTAAATTAAGTGTTGAGTTATAATTCTACTGCCATGAATTGTAAAGAACTTTTGGATATAGTTAAAGAATGTGTAAAAGATATGAAAAGGCACATTGAAGGATTGGTCCAGTTGGGGCTACCCTCCCCTTTTCTTGATGATAGTAAAATGTTAATGACTGATTCTATAAAGGCTCATCTTCTTACTAAGCAAAATGATCAGACTATTTTTCAGAGTCTGAGTGACTCCTCCACTGTGAAAGAGGTGGAAGTTGTCCTAGTTCCTATGACTCGGCTTGAATTCAATTACATGTTGTCGCGCAAATTTTGTAGTCCTTTTCTCATAAGGACATCATTAATTTAGATTTTGCATTTCAAGATCTGCAAAGTAAACATGGATTATCAGATTCAGAATGGTCTGTTTATCAGGCCGCGTTGCAGAAGTTATGATTTTTTTATTAGTGGTGATGCAATTTTGAAATTTTGTTGATTCTGGAGTTCTCTCTAGGTAGGCACAGAGGTCCTTGTAGTCACCAAGAATTGTAGATTCAAACTCTATGTTTCATTTTTTCTATTTGGTTGCGGCTCATCGTTTCTATAGTTTCAGCATTTTTCCAGTTTCTATAGTTTCTAAGTATCTATTGCTTTTGTATGCTTCGTAGTCTCACTGTATCAGATGTGTTTCAAGTTATTTCCTACATGTGGAATGCACCACATGTTGTTGCCTCAGTATTTAGTGAAAAGTTTCTTTTGATTCAACTTGTATGTGGAAGTCGCCAAGTGTCTCTATTGTTGCAATGCGGAGGCTACCGCGTGTATTCATTTTTGTTAAGCTTTGGGCATCGAGACACATCTGGTGGGCCTGAGGGATGTTACACCATAGTTTCAGTTGTGTGCAGATGGTGCCACATGTTGTATGTGGAGGGTTGAACTTTTTCATTTTGATATGGCTGGATATAAGTTTCTTATGAGTTTCCATTGTAAGCGGAGAGTGACAAGTGTCATCTCTGTGAGGCTTTGAGGGACTTTTTTTAAAAAGCTTTAGAAACAGGTGGAGCACACCACATCTCTTTTGTTGGTAATGGAGGATGGTGCTGCGTGTCACTTTATTTCTATCAAGTTTGAAAGGAAAAGAAACATATGGTGGGTCCCATGAAATAACGTTGTAGTTTCTAAGTGTGGCGTAAAGTGACAAGTGTCATTGCCATGGGTGCTCGAGGCATAATGGTAAAAGAAGCTTTTAAGATTGCGGAGAGTGCTAGGTGTCCTAGTTTTGTTTCTTGTGTGTTGCCATGTATCAAGTTTCTAGTGTGGCGGGTGTTGGCAAGTGGCAATTTTCTGTGTGTCCCTTTTGAATGGAAAGGAAGATAAGTATTTACTGGAGGATACCGCGTAGAAGTTTTTTGGAACTGTTTGGAAACTCACAGGTGGTGCCACATGTAAGCAATAGAACTAAGAGTTACAGTGCCATATATTTTATCACTCAGCCAATGAGCGCACAAGGAGAGACAATTGCAGATTCGAGGATATTTTCAGTCTTAGTTCAGTCCCTGTTGAGTTCCAGTTTTGTTCAAGCCATTGAGATCCTAATGGTTAGAGGTGATCTTGAGTCAAATTTTGTGGCTATAAATAGAGGGAGATGTTGTAACATAGATATACAATTATTGATTAAGAATTTAGAGTTTTGATTGTGATCAGATTATATCATTTTGCCTTAGTTTAGTTGTTTTTAAGAAGGAAGCTAATATATCTGTGCATGTTTCTGTGCCTTTTGTATTTGATGAATTGTTAATGAAAGAAGCTCTGTTCTATTCCATTGGTGATTCTATATGTGTCTTTGTGTCAATATTTTGAGTCAAGCCTTTGATTTTAAATTCATTTATAATCTACCTATGTTAATCATGCAACATTTGTTCTTTAATATAGTTGAATCTTGAGAATTTAATCACTGTGCTAGTCACTGAAATATATTTCATCAGGCGTATCGCCGTAGAATTAAAAGTTCTATCTATTATATCTGTAATCTTGTTTTTTACTTCCCTTTACTCAAACCCCATTGAAATAGGAAGAGTCAGCTTCTGTAAAATATGAAGGTTGTTTCAAGTGTCAAGTCCCACATTCTTGAAACTTCCCATGTTGGTGCTAGAATCCGTGCAATTTTATACATCAACAGAGTTATTTTGTAACACCAAGACCTACTATTTTTGAGACCTTAGGGATACTTCTTAGTCTCCTTTCAAGAGAGGAGTTAGTTCTTGACTCGTGAAGTTAGACTTGTGTATTTTTGCAGGCCAACACAATGTCTTCCTTATCTTGCACAATAGGAATGACACCTTCCCCCTCTAGCTCCTTCTCACCTTCACATACCTTTACATTTTCATGCTCCCCCTTAAGACTCTGACATGTTTCATCCTTTGCATCAATGTGTTCTACATCCACACATGTCACTTAGAACATCCTTTGATGCCTACAATGGACTCACATCCATAATTTTCTTCTCCCCATCCTTTGCAAGGATTACTTCCTCCTTCGAAGGCCATATCCAACCCCCATCACTACCCATTAGTAACTTCTCCTCTATGGCTAATCCTTTTCATACCTCATGCCCTTGTGTTGTTGGTACCTTTGGCTTGTTTAGGTCTCACTTCTCTTTTTATTGAATCCCCTAATTCCTTTCATGCATCCCTTTGCCTTTAGGCGTCTAGGCCCTACAACCACTCTAGTTGTGCTTTTAGATGCATTGTCTTGTGTATCATCTTAGAGACCATTTAGTCCCATGTTCACACCCATGATTTCCTTTAGCATTATATCCACTCTTGGTACTTCTCCATACTTCTATCACACCATTGCATAGCCTCCTCTTTATAAGATCTACCCTATACAGGTCTTCAATCCCCTTCCACACAAACTCATGCTCCATCATCAACACCCACTCCATTATCTCCTCTAGGACCTCCCTTCTAGAGAATGTAGTTGTCTCCATACTCCCCTCCTCTTTTGGTGTCAATTTCTTATCCCTACACATTGGTCTCCTATTTAGTGGATCTAATTTTTCCATCATCTCGAAGATTTTATCCATTAGTTGCAACCTCTAGTCACTCTCCTTCTTAGCCCTCTACTATGCCATTATACTACCACTTTGTTCTCTTCCCATCTATTCACTATGGAGAACAAGCCTCCCTATGTACCTTAAACCTAATGAACTCTGCATTGAAAGATTTTGTCACTATTTCTACGCACACATGTAAATGTGGAAAATAGTCTATAGGAATCCATCAACACACCTTCTACCTATTGAATTTGTATTGGAAGATGCAACTATTGTTGCCTTTGTGCTTTAATTCCTTAGTTAAATGATTCTATCAAACTCACCCCATTAATCCTCCTTTCAACCCTTAAAAACCAAGCCTAAACATTACCCATCCAATAATCTCCTTCTATTTCTATGTGCCTCCATTATGTCACCACTACTCTTTCTTTCCTCCACAACTCATTGCTTGTAGGTCTCTCATCTACCTAGAACCCTAGTTCACCCAAGTTTCTATGAACCCTTTATCATAATCTTATTCAAGTGCCTTTGCTAGGAAACTGCTACTACTTGACCTCTACTTACAATCCTACATGTTCCACCTTCCTCAAGTTATGTTCTCCCAAAGTTATAATCTAAGATCTAATAACAAATGATTCAACCCTTGCTAAGATTCCTAATCTAAAATTATCTATAAAATTCATAAAACAAAAATAGGATTTAGATGTAGGATAGATGTTTGAAAATACTATATAATTGTATCAGATGTAGATTGTACCGTGAGTGCATTAGATTCTAGATGTTACTATGGGCGCATAGGCATCTAGAACCATAATGTGGGTGTGGTAGCATCCATGACCCATATAGATGTTAAAACTCAAAAGTTGAACCATGTTTACATCATCATTTCATCATCTAGTGACTGTTGATCTTCACCTAGGACCCAAGAAAACTTAACTATGCATTAGAAAATCTAAAAGTAAGGCTTGTATGTAAGTCAGTAGATCATCAATGTTTGGAGGATTGAGAATTATAGTATGTTTCTATTCATTGCAGGAGAAATAAAAAAAGTAGAAGGTAAGATTTCCCACTTTCTATATATCTCTTTGTCATTAATAGAGGAGGGTAGTCAAGGTAAATTACCACTACTAAAGGGTTTAGTTTTCCCTCCACATTGGGGGTTTTCTAGGATAAATCTACATGTTATGAGTTTCCTTGATTATTAGTTTTTTGTGCATAATAATATTTTCTCTAAATAACTTGCACTTTCATTTGTAAGCAAGTAGAAATTAGTTGAATTCTAGTTGATTTGTAAATTCCATAATTAGGAGTTTACAAATCAATTTTGGTATCAATAAAGTTTGATTTTTGTGGATTTGTGGAAGTCTTTTACATGATACTAACAAGAGATCAAAGTGTATCCATGGAGGAATTGTATTCACATGTGATAGCACTAGAGGGGCATGTGAGAAGCATCACAAATATTAGGGATGGTTGGGGAAACAATAAGAGAATATGAGTAGGCAACAAGGTAAAAAGAAAGAAGAATAAACTTCCATTGGTGAGTTGCTTAATGTTATGACTCAAAACTTTGGTATCATTGTTTAGATGAAATAAAGGAAGAAGATTTTCTAATTGAACCTAATAAAAATAAAAGAGTGTGAGTCCATTTAAAGTTGAAACAAAGGTAGAAATTAAGCCTTTTAATGGATAGATTAATGTAAAATTATTAGATACATGGATTAAGCAATTGGAAGTCTATTTTAGTGTGCATACAATAAATGGAGCACAAAGAATTGATTTTTCATTCTTAAAAATAATCAAGATCATGTTCTTGTAAGGTGGGAAGCATATGTTAAAAATTGTAACAAAATAAAAAACCCAAAAATTGATAAATGAGAAGAACTCATGGAACTAATAAGGAGGAATTTCTATCATGTAGGACATGATATTGATCAAAAATATAATTGATGTATTCAAAACAACAAGGTGGTCAAAGTGTACATGATTACACCATAGAGTTTTAATGACAAGCTATGGTGAATGTTATGGGTCATGAAGAGGAGGACATGATGATAAAATATCTTGGTAGAATCCACACTCATATACAAACGAGAGCATTCACCCTTAATTCAAAAGACTTGGATGAAGCATGTTTCCAAGCATACTATGTAGAGGAGGAGAAGAAGAGGTATGAAGGCGAGTCTTCTAAATTGAAGAGAGATTATAAGAAGAAATGGAAAAAAGAAAGCTAATAAAATAGTGCAAAAGTAATATAATAAGGAAAAACATGATAAAAAGTTCACACAAAAAGAAATTTTAGTAATTGCAATTTAGATGGGCATGTAAATTTAAAATGTTGGAAGCTTCATCCTAAACTACATCCTAAGAACAAAAATAAGTGAAATGAAAATAATATGAAGAAATCTATGCTAACTATTCATGAAAGTGAAATGGAAATAGAGGATAGTTTAGATATTTGTGATAAACTTGAATGAATTTCCAATAAAGAAAATGAACTTAAAGACATGAACAAACTCTTTGTCTTAAAATTACAATTTAAAAAGTAAAATTAATGCTTTGGTAGATCTAGACTCACAATGTAATCTTATTTCAAAAAAAATGGTTAAAAGGATTGGACTGAAAATAGAGGAACATATACATCCATAGCCATTGGGATGGGTTAAAACAGGTGTAGAGATACAAGTGAATAAAATACGAAAGCTAAGAATTGGGATAAATACCCAATACATAGATCAGATAAAGGTTGATGTCATCCCCCTTATACTTTTGATATTGTTCTTGGTAGTCCATATCTTAATATATATGAGATGGTATATTCATGATAATGGATAATATGCATAGAAGGGTCAAGGATGGGGTAAAATATATAATCAAAGGACACTAGAGTAGGGATAAAGTAGCTATTGTACTTGCTAATTAAGCAATTAAATTAAGTCATGAAGCTAAATAATTTTGTTTATTTTTTCTTAAAGTTAATAATGAAGATGGGATTAGCATTTCTCCCATTACTAACTCATAATTGGAAAGATTGGCTGAAGTCTTGTCATCTTTTCAGGAAGTGTTCATAGAATCTAAAGTTTTGCCACCAAGATGGAAGGTGGAACACTAGATTCAACTCCTACTAGAATCTTCTCTACTAAACATCAACTTGTATTGGTAGTCCTTAATTGAGAGCAATGAGGTTAAGAGATAGCTACATGAGATATTGGAGCAAGGAGTGATTTTCCCTAGCACCTTTCCATATGGTTCACCAATAGTAATGGTCAAGAAGAAAAATGGTTCTTGGAGAAATGTGCATATATTATTAGGCTATTAATAAAATTACTATTAATAATATATATCTTCTCTTGAGGATATCTATGATTTGTTAGATCAACTTAGACATGCTAATCATTTTACTAAGTTGGATCTTGAGTTTGGATACAATCAAGTGTGAATGAAAGAAGAGGATACTTCGACGATTTATTTCAAAAAAAACTAGGGACTTTTTGAATCATTAGTACTTCCCTTTAGCTTAAATAATGCAATTGCTACTTTCATGAGATTTATGAATGATGTTTTAAGGGAATTAATAAATGGCTTTGTCATAGTCTATCTAGATGATATTATAATATTTAGTGATAAACAAGAGGAAAACTTAATCCATATTAAGAAAGTCTTGTAAAGATTAAAAGAACAACTACTACTGCTATTAATGGCATGGTTTGGTGGTTAAGTTGATTGGTTGTAGTGGCGGCCACCATGGTTTAAACCCCAACAGGGCCAACAAACTCGCAGGTATGCATGCCTTCATTGGGTTATTGTGCTCACAGGTGCAACCTTGAACCCCTTAGCACCTCTGTTGGGATGGTGTGCTCACAGGTTGTGTACCTTCGTTGGGCCAACGAGCTTGCGGGTTTAAATTTCCAGCAGTGATGCTGGAAGGGGCTATGGTCCCCCGTGTTGTAGGCATTCATGGTAGGTGTTGATACCCGAGGATGAGGTCCCCCGTTGTGGCCTCACCGGTTCATAGCTCTAGTCAAAAGCGTGAACCAAAAAAAAAGAACAACTACTACTATGCAATCTAATGAAATGTGAATTTGGAAAAAAAACATTGGTATATTTAGGCACTATTGTAGGAGGGGGAGAATGAAGAATAGACCCATCAAAAATTGAAGAAATTGTAAATTGACCTACACTAAAGAGTATTATAGAAACTAGGAGTTTATAGGGGCTACCCAATTCATGAGAAAGTTTATGCCTTCTTTTTCCTACATAGCTATCCCTTTACATCAAATTGATCACAAGGGAGGAACTTTAATTAAGGTAAAGAATGATGAGTGCTAGGTAGCACCCATAATAATATACCCAAGTTTTTACCTCTCTTTTCCATCCTTCTTATTCTATTGTCCTAGTAATTGCACCATAGTAGACTAATAAGGTTTTTTCTAATTAAATTAATGAGAGATGGATTACCAAAAGTCATGATTTTTGATTGAAGGACTAATGTGCAACAAATTAATGGAAATATGTAGAAAATTCTCTCTTTTTGCATCTACAGGTGTAGTTTTACGAGCAAAGGCAATTTTGAGCATTCCTAGAGATGGTCTTAACAGTCTCCGAAGCTGACATAAGGGACACTACACCAGACTCTAATGTTTTTCTAATATGATTGGAGATATTTTGAAATAGGAGTACCAAGGGTGGATCATCTCCAAAGCTGAACAGAAGTCATAGGTGCATCTCTGGAGCTCTAGACAAAATCACATGTCTTCAGAGCCCTCCTTAAGATAGTATAGAGTCTTTAGTGTCGTCATCAGTCATAGCCAACACCTGAATGATCGGGTGAAGACTCTAGTTGACTGCTAGAGGTCTAATTCCTCTTTTATTGATTTTGCATGAGTTCCCAAAAGACTTATTAAATACCTATATTTTCAGGGCCTCACTACCCAGTTGTTATTTAAACTAAGACTTCAGATTTAGTGGGACTACTGTACCACTAAAATCTATTTCAGTTGCATGATTTTACTTTGTAGTTAAATATTTGATAGAATAAGAGATTGATGCTATCTCATAGATAAACTGATAGTTAGAGTATAGTGATATCTCATTGCTTGATTTGATATATAGATATATAAGTTAGAAGCAGGAAGGGGATGATTAGGATTGAATTGTTGTAATCACAATTTTTTTCCAGATTGGATATATTTTCTGAATACAAAGCATACTGATGAAATTAGACTGAAGAAAGATTGTGATAATTTATTCTTGTACTAATTTATTGCTTTAGTCTTTAGTCTTGAGGGCGAGGAGCAAGGGCCCACTCCTGCCATTCAAGACAGGAGGCTAGTATTTGTTTGTTCATTTCCTTGTTTCAGATTCTACTTAGGAAAATAGTTATTGCTTTCACATAGATAAATGTATGTTTCAATTGTGTGGATTAGAATAGGTCAATATTAGCAATTTATTGTTTTAGCTTTGTTTCCAGTACTTTCAGAATTTACTTTCATAGTAGATAAAATAGCAGTATTAATTTCTAGAGCAAATAAAGATTAGCAGAATTAGTTAAATAGATTGGTAACTATAGGATCCCTAATTGTAGATAGCCAAGGACACAGCCCTGGACTTGACACATGAAAACATGATTAAATGCCAAGGACTAACGACCCTGGTCATTTTTGGCATCGTTGCTGGGGAACTCTGTGTTAATTAGGAAGACTTAGTTAAACATCTTTTAGGTTAAAATTGAATCTACATGGTTAGATCTAGGGATTCAAAAGGTAGATACATAAAACATACACCTCAACAACAAACTATAGGAGAAAGCAGTAGGGTGGCACAAGATCTTGTGAAGAGAGGCACCTAGTACCTACCTTTGAAGCTACACCCCAACTCGATATTCCCTCAAATCCTCAAAGTCCTTCACTCTCTAAATATATGTAAGAATTGCAAGAAAGATTCTAGGTAGATCCTTTAATAGAAACTAATTCCTCATAAGCCCACACTGAATCTCAAAGAGAAGAACAAGTGTTAGACATGGAGGATAATCATGATGAGGAGGACAATAAAGCTCGAAGAACCTTCTCATACCCCATTGTCCTGGCTGTTAGAGATAATGCCCCTATGAAGAACATTTCACCTTCACATTTGCCAAATTTTAGGGGTCTTGCTTCTGAGGATCCAGATCAGTTTTTGTTTGAATTCAAAGTGGTATGTCAGACTTATGATTATGGATCAGATAGTAAAAACCTCAAACTTTTCCCGTCAACCTTGAAAGATTCTGCTATGAGATGGTTCATGGGTTTACCCCAAAACTCCATTCATTCCTGGGATCAGATGGAAACATAATTTTTGGGAAAGTACCAGGATTACTGTAGGGTTAGTGATAAAAAGGAGGAACTTTTCAAAATTAAACAAAGAGAGGGTGAAACCTTAGAAGAATGCCTAGATAGGTTCAACTTTGCGTTGAGAAGGTATGGCAATCTTGTAGCTCACCCTTTGGCTAGAACACTATTTGTAAAAGGATTGGACAAAGAATCAAAACATGCATTGGATCTAATGGGAAAAGGGAACATTAACAAAATGGATATGCCTGCTATAGAAGAACTCTGCAGGAACTATTCCAGAACCCAAGATGGAGTGAGAACACCTAGATCTTTCAAAGGGAAGAATGAAATAGGACAGTTAATGAAGGAGATTGCAAATCTTAAAATAAACATTCTAGTCCAACTGAATACCACATTAGATGGGATTCAGGCAAAAACTAGAGTAACCAATCATAGAAGAATAACTGAACCACTCTCCATATATTGTCCTAGGTGTAGGAACAAACACCTGTTGAGAGAGTGCCCTTTAGATAAATCAGAAATTTGTCAAATCTATGACATGGAACATCTTACTAGTCATTGTGATCACCTCCCATCCTTAAAAAGGATAACTAAAAAGAATTCCAATATAGAGGAGTAGTTGAACTATGTAGGACAAAAACAATTTGGGAATTTCCCTTATAATCAGTATCCAAACCAGGCTTCTTATAAGGGCTCTTCAAACTGGGGAAATAATCAATGGAATCTAGTGTGGCATGGGCCTCAGAATATTCCTCCTTGGGGACCACAAGATTGGTCAAACCAGCAATGGAAGAACTAACACTGGTAAAATCAGCCCTGGGGAAATCAACAATGGCCACAATAGTTTGAATCACAAAACATGCAACCTCATTGGGGTCCTCAATAGGGTTATAATCAACAATACCAGGGACAACCTAGATGTTTCCAACCTCAACAACAAGCACTACTAACTGGACCCCCCAACACATAGGGACAATCACAAAATGAGCCAGTTAGCCAGCCACCTTTACCAGCCCAACCTATACCAAACCCACGAAATAAATAGGGAGTAGCTGTTTACATGATAGAACAAGAAAATATAGCTGGTATCAATGCTATATATTTCAATAATCTCTAGCCACATTCTGGGAAAGCACTTCCAAGACCATCTCCCCCAATTATAGTTAAAGCAACCAATGATGTGGAACCTAAAAATCCATCCACTCAGCTTCAGGAGGAGATTACTATTGAAACTATGCTAAAAGAACCATCCTTGGGTAACTTCAGAGTTCCTCCTAAAGGAACAACTCTGGAAAACACCTTTAGAAACACTTTTGTTAAGAACTTTAGAGCTACTCCAGAGATAGAAAAACCAACACCATACCCAGAATGACTCGAACAACATGTCCCTCAGAAAAAGGTCCTACAAAATCAAGTCCAACCTACCATGGAATCCAAACTTCTACAAGAAATCAAACAATTGAACATTGAAATTCCATTCCTACAAGCAATTAGAGACGTGTCTGAACTGAACCAATTCATCAAACAACATTGTGTTAAAACCCAGAGTAGAAAGAAAAACTTTCCTGCCACCATCTAGGTGGAAGGGAAAGTAGTAGACCTCCTAATGGGAGAAATGCTCCTCCCAAAATATGGAGACCTTGGGAACCCTATCATAACTATCTATATCTCAAGGGTGGAAAAATCTAATGTTTTGGTTGATTGAGAGCAGTAATAAATGTAATGACTGTGGATACCCTGGACAAATTAGCTCTAACAGGTGTCCAGGCCACATCCACAATCCTCCAATTGGCTAACCAGTCGGTAACAATTCCAAAAGGGTATTAACAGATGTCTTAGTTGTGGTAGAGTCATGGGAATTATAGAGAAGGAGTTGAACTATGTAGGACAAAAATAAGCTGGGAATTTCCCTTATAATCAGTATCCAAATCGGGCTTCTTATAGTGGCCCTTCAAACTGGGGAGATAATCAATGGAATCTAGTGTGGCATGGGCCTTAGAATATTCCTCCTTGGAGATGACAAGATTGGGCAAACTAGCAATGGTAGAACCAACACTGGCAAAATCAGCCCTGGGGAAATCAACAATGGCCACAACAGTTTGGATCACAAAACATGCAACCTCATTGGGGTCCTCAACAGGGTTATAATAAAAAATACCAAGGACAACCTAGATGTTTCCAACCTCAACAACAAGCACTACTAACTGGACCCCCAACACATAGTAACAGTCACAAAATGAGTCAGTTAGCTAGCCACCTTTACTAGCCCAACCTATACCAAACCCACAAAATAAACAGGAAGTAGTTGTTTACATGACATAACAAGAAAATATAGCTGGTATCAATGCTATATATTCCAATAATCTCCAGCTACATTATGTGAAAGCACTTCCAAGACCATCTCCCCCAATTATAGTTGAAGTAACCAATGATGTGGAACCTAAAAATCCATCCACTCAGCTTTAGGAGGATATTACTATCAAAACTATGCTAAAAGAACCATCCTCGGGTAACTCTGGAGTTCCTCCTAAAGGAACAGCTCCAGAAAACACCTCTAGAAACACTTCTGTTAAGAACTCTGGAGCTACTTCAGAGATAGAAAAACCAACACCATACCCAGAATGACTCAAACAACATGTCCCTTAGAAAAAGGTCCTACAAAATCAAGTTCAACCTACCATGGAATCTAAACTTCTACAAGAAATCAAACAATTAAACATTGAAATTCCATTCCTACAAGCAATTAGAGATGTGCCTGAACTAAACCAATTCATCAAACAACATTGTGTTAAAACCTAGAGTAGAAAGAAAAACTTTCCTGCCACCATCCAGGTGGATGGGAAAGTAGTAGACCTCCTAATGGGAGAAATGCTCCTCCCAAAATATGGAGACCTTGGGAACCTTGTCATAACTATCTATATCTCAGGGGTGGAAATATCTAATGTTCTAGTTGATTTGGGAACTGTAATAAATGTAATGACTGTGCACACCCTAGACAAATTAGCTCTAACAGGTGTCCAGGCCACATCCACAATCCTCCAACTGGTTGACCAGTCAGTAGCAATTCCAAAAGGGGTATTAACAGATGTCTCATTTGTGGTAGAGTCATGGGAATTCCCAGTAGACTTTATGATATTAGAACCTCTTATCGAAAAATTGGAATGATTATCAACTAGTATCAAATAACCCAATAACTCAATGGAAAAGGAAATAATCAAGATTCAAAACAACAAAGACAAAACCTTGCAAACCTCAATACTTCATAGCTTCCATTGGTCGCCTATCTCGATCGATCTCGCGTAATGAATGAAGCCCTCTTAAAGCGCACTTCCTTTCTTTTTTTCTTCAAGATGTCAATGGAGAATGACTATGATAATTCTTGCTATGAAGAGGAGATTCACAACAATGGTAATGGTGATAGTAACAAGTTGATCGCAAGCAATAGAGGAATTTGGTGGTAAAGGCATGCTATGATTCCTACAGAGTCAACACTGAGTATCAACACCTAGTTAGCAGAAAAATAGGAAGAAGCACTTCTCAAACTCCTAGTCTCCCATTCAACAGCTTTTGCTTGGGAATACCAAGACATGAAGGGCATCTCTCCTACGATCTGTACTAATCATATATACACTGAAGATGTCAAACCTGTCAGACAACCCCAGAGAAGGTTGAATCCTGCTTTAAAAGATATTGTCAAGACCGAGATAGAGAAATTGTTGCAAGCAGGGTTCATATATCCAATCTTGGACAGTCAATGGGTCTCACCCCTAGTCATAGTACCTAAAAAGAATGGGAAGTGGAGAGTGTGTATTGACTATAGAGAACTAAACAAAGCCACAAAGAAGGACTGCTTTCCTTTACCATTCATTGACCAAGTGCTAGACAACCTTGCAGGAAAAAAATACTTCTCATTTCTGGATGGGTTTAGTGGTATAACCAAATTCAAGTAGCACCTGAGGACTAGGATAAAACCATTTTCACTTTTTCTTGGTGAACTTTCACCTACAAAGTTCTTCCATTTGGATTATGTAATGCTCCAGCTACATTTCAGAGGCTTGTTTTAGCAATTTTTGTTGAATTAGCTAATGAGTGTATGTAAGTCTATATGGATGACTTTACTGTGTATGGAGACAACTTTGAAGAATCTCTCATAAACCTAGAGAAGGTGCTACAATGTTTTGAAAAAAACTGACTATCATTGAGCCATGAAAAATGCTTTATGATGGTAGAGGAGGGAATTGTATTAGGACATCACATCTCAATAAAAGGGATCAAAGTAGACCAAAACAAAATAGAAGTGATAAAAAAATTACCCTCACCTAAAAACCAGACAGATGTTAGAAGTTTTCTAGGTCATGCAGGTTACTATAGAAGATTTATAGAAAATTTTACCAGAATAGTTGCTCCTATGTTTTCCCTATTAGATCTAGGGCACACAACTGAGAGGGGGGGTGAATCAGTTGTACAAAAACTTGCTTCTACTTCAAACACTTGATTCTTTTTTGTTACTTAATAGCATATCAATTAACCATTCATGAAAGCATCAATCATAAACACCAGAGCAGATAAACATCAACACATTAGACACCAAGATTTTGACATGGAAAACCCAGTCAAGGGAAAAACCACGGGGTGATTAACCCAAGGATTATTCTCTGTTAGAAGAATATGAAAAATAGATGGCACATGCCAAGTAGGGCTCACTGCCCAAGCACACTACTCACAAGGAGGCACACTGCCTACAAGAGACACACTGTCTACAAGATAACAAGTATTACAAACTTGAACTGGAGATTGACATCTTTACCATGTCTGGATCAGTTCCATTTAAGCCCGAGACACTCCTACTCTGCCTTTCGCTCTTTCGCTATACCACACTCATCTGCTCCACAACACACTTCAAAATGAATTCACAAACCTTTATTTATACAAGGCATCAACTTAGGAACAATCATCTAAGTCGGTAATCATCCACAAGAACATTTGCAAGATGAATAACTCATCCGGTCGGCTAGCCTGAACAAGAACATCTTCATTCGGAAGTATATCTTCAATTCCGGGATCTAACACTAATGCGGACCAACAACACAACCTCAACATGATCCAGGAACCTTCACAGGCTTTCCTGAAAGACTAGGTACATCCGCACTTCCTCTACTTACTAGAATTCTTCTCTTCATCATTTGGAACTTCAAGAACACAATCTGTCGCCACTGTCACAATCACAAAGGTGCTTCTGGACCTCCAAACCATGAACAAATAGAGATGACACATCACAAGGACATCCCAAACACTCCTTCTATTGGTTTTTTCCCAGACTGGATGCTTATTCCCAGATTTCCCTACAAGGTAGCCATCAGTGATCAACAGGATCTCTAGGCCAGGGGCCAACAGTGTAGGAGATAGACTCTATATTTTATCTCCTCTTCTTCTTCAGGCTCTGCAAGACCTAGGGGGGCATTCCCTACTCAACATCCATGAGATACGCATACAAGGATTGGGATGCTGTCAGAAAGCAGATAAGTCCTCCTGTAAGTAGACCAAAACTGAAAGATAAGAGCAAAGGGGCTAGCTTTGGGCCTATTTGCAGTTGTAGACAGAGGACTGAGGATCCTAAAACTAATTCTAATGTCCTAATGGTTGTTTTAGAGTTTGATTATGATTTTGAGTTTGGATGCAAAGCTGGACATGGTTGTAACACAAACACAAAGCAAGATTGGTGCCTATCCAGGGCTTGGAGTCAATAGACATACACCTGTCAATGATCAGCATGAACAGCTAAAACTGGATTTCAGGGGGATATATGTGATACCTGCCTTACAGATATCTCCCAATACAGAGTGATAAGTTATCTCTACTTATGGCATCCCTACTGCAGTATACCCTTCCCAATGTTCAACCTGAAAATAGTTTAATCTACCCCTTGAGCAGAAGTTAAAAGATCAGACATTCAACATAGGAATTCTATGTTCTAGAGTCTCAAATATTGCCCAAATATCCAGATTCAGAAGAAGAATACATGCAATAGTGGAGACAGAATTAACAAAACACATGCTAAGATAGCATTTCTCATATAAGATTAATCATGAAATCAGTGGGTTCATGCCAAAACATACAACAAGAGATACATAGACGCACAGGTATAGTTGTACAGAGCAACCAGATCGAACTGTATTGTGTTACAGAGCCAAAATGTTCAACTTTCAACAACCTAAAAATGAGTAACACTTCCTGCTTATAATAGCCAGAAAGTGTACTACAACAATTAATTACATGACTATTACAAAATCTGCCAGATACAGATCCTTCAAAGGAATGGCGCTCAAAATTTATTACAGCAACAGACAGAGGAACCTCGAGCCACGCGCCACTATCTGGAAGTCTTCATTCTCAATCAGGCAGCCTGATCACTTATACCATCACCCATACTCCTGCTACAGTCACCATTAAGGGCCTCAACCACCCGCGGTCGCTTGAAAATTGTCACTGCAGTCAAAAAGAAGTTTCCTGCCAAAACACGTTCTACCGCGGGTTCAAAAATAATGCAAGGGGATTAGTCCCATATGCATGGTGTGGAGACAACTTCGGCGCTTTAAAAGCATAGTCGCATACATACCAAGTGTCGAGCGTTTTGCCGCGCTCGACACACGACCCTTCGCCCACAGCCCATCGCCATGACATACATTATCGGCCCACCGCACAGATCTCCTGCCGACCACAGCGGTCAGGCCGATCACCTATCGTAATCCCCTGTCGGCCAGAGAATACTCCATCGGAGGACCCTTCAAAACCTTTGCCGATCACATCAGTCTGGCCGATGGTCCTTCGCTTCCCACCTCCGTCGGCGAGACACACACCATCGGCACCACAAAAAACCCTTAGGCCGACAATACTCCTCACTCCGATAGACATCCTCCAAGTTCTCATCGGCCAGACACATACCGACGACCCCCCGACGGCCAAACTCCTCGCTCCCATCGGCGAGATCAACACCATCGGCCAAGCCCATGAATCCTTCGCCGACCGCTCAACTCATGCCGACGACACTTCCACCTATCGCCTCCGTCGGTGTGACCAACACCATCGGAGCAACACTTCAAACCTACGCCGATGCACCAAGTCACGCCGACGAACGCAAACATACCTCAAATTACCATCGGCCAGACACTGCACATGTTACATCGATGAAGGCACAAAACACACCCCGTCGGGGAGACCTACCGCATCGGTAGAACTTGAAAAACTCCAACCGATAGGCCAAGCTCATGCCGATGAAGAGGAAAACCTAGGGTTTGAAAGAAGAAACCCTCCACACGCAAGCTCAATCTCCAGGCCAAAATGAGCACCAACACTGGCTCCGAATGGGGACGTGCAGGTGAAAACCTGCAGCGAGAACCAGATCTCTGGGCAGACCAGGCAAAAAGCCAAAAAGCACGAACTGCACAAGACATTTACACTATATACATGTTTTTACAAATGTGCACAGCGACAAGTCATCTATGCAAAATAGAACTTAAGGAATTGGCCATGCACAGGCAATTCCAGAACTTCACCATCTAGGGCCTGGAGGAAATAAGAATCCTCCCCATGAGCACTGCAAATTTGATATGGGCCCATCCATAAGGGTTCAAATTTACCATGTTTACCCTTTTCTTGACCTTTTGCATTCCAAATGAGCACCAGATCATTGACTTGAAACTTCCTTTTTTATAGCTCTCCTGTCAAACTGATATTTCACATCTTGTTGTCTCTTGAGATTAATCTGGTGGGCTTTCCTTCTGTTTTCATCTAGTGCAACCAGCTGGTTCACCCTTTCTATCATGGAGTCTTCAATCTCCTCATCATTTTCCTGGATGAATCTGTAAACTGGTAGGAGATTGTTTATGGGCAATCTGGCTGATGCACCATATACTAGCTCAAAGGGTGACATCCCAATAGCCCTTTTCACTGTCACTCTGTCAGCCCATATTGCTAAGTTTAATTTTGAGTCCCAAGCTCTCTTGTTCTTGTCCAGTATCCTCTTGATAATTTTCATGATGCTTTTATTGCTTGATTCTGCTTGACCATTCCCTTGTGGGTGATATGGTGATGCATATGATAGATTTATCCCATACCTGTTGCAAAAATCAACAAATTCACCTGATCTGAAGCACATAGCATTATCAGTAACTATCTTGAATGGTACTCCAAACCTGATGATAATATTTTCTAGCATGAAATCTGTCACCACCTTACTTGTAGCTCTCTTAGTTGGAATGGCCTCAATCCATTTGGTAAAGTAATCTGTTGCCACCAAAATCCAACTGTGTCCCCCACTTGATTTGTCTGCAATTTCCCCTATGAAGTCAATTCCCCATTGCTGAAATGGAGCATCCACAGTTACAGTCCTGAGGGGTAAAGCACCATCATATTTCAACTTTCCTGAAAATCTTTGGCAAGGGTCACACTTCCTCACTAACATTTGTGCATCTGAAAAGAGAGTGGGCCACCAATATCCTGCTCTGAGAATTTTATGAGCTGTTGTTTGGGCAGTATAATGTCCACCACACAATCCTTTATGCATATCAATCAAAACATTGTTAGCCATATCCTCATCCACACATCTCAGTAGCACACCATCAAGGTTTTTCCAGTATAGCTCACCTTGAACAATAACATACCTGATTGCATGTAACTTTAAAGTCCTCTTTTGACTGTCACTGAAATGGGAAGGACAATTAAGATTTTGCAAGTAGTAGATAATATCCTTGTACCATTCAGATCCTGATACATTTACACTCTCATTTTGGACTGCATTAACTTGGCATGCTTCCAAGTTTGACTGTGCCATCATCTTGGCTAATCCTTGTCCTCTTACCAACTTGGTAACTTGTATGTCTATGTTAAACTCTTGCAGTTTGTTTATCCATCTGCATCTTCTTCCAGTCACCTCCTGCTGAGTGAATATGTCTTTGACTGCTGCATGGGGTACATATGCAATTATATATGATCCTACCAAGTATGGTCTGAAACTTTTGATGGCTCTGACTAGTGCATATGCCTGTTTTTCCATAATATCATACTTCAACTCAGAGGCCTGCAAGGACATACTGAAGAAAGAGATGGGCTGTTCAAAACCATCTTCATTTTTCTGTAGCAAACATGCAGCAACAGTATGAAAGGAAGCAAATGAAAATACTTGGAATGGCCTAGAAAAATCAGGAGATTTAAGAACAGGGGCCATCTTGATTGCCTCTTTGATACTCTGAAATGATTCTATTGCTTCACTTTCCCAGTGGACAGTTGCATCCTTCTTCATCATCTTGGAAATGTTCCTTGTGGTTTTTGCAAAGTTGGGAACAAATCTCCTAACAAAATTTATCTGTCCAAAGAAGGACTGAACTCCTTTTACAGTTTTTGGCATTTGAATTCTGTCAATAGCAGCCACTCTCTCTGGATCTATCCTGACTCCATCCTTGGAAACAATATGTCTCAGGAGCTTTCCTTCAACTACCCCAAAGGCACATTTCTTTGGATTTAAAGAAATACCATACTCTAGTGCTCTTATAAAAATCTGCTCCAGATGCAAACAATGCTGCTCTTCTTTCTTTGAGTAAGCAGTCAAGTCATCCTGATATACAACCAGGATTGAATCAATCAACCCTGCAAAAGCAACATCCATTGCTCTTTGAAATGTAGCACCTGCATTGGTTAGTCCGAAGGGCATTCTAACATACACATAAGTTCCCCATGGAGTGGTAAAGGCGGTCTTATACTGTTCTGATTCCTTTACCTTCACCTGATTATAACCTGAAAATCCATCCATCATGGATAAGAGTTCACAACCAGTCACTCTCTGCAACATAGCTTCCATATTAGGCAGTGGATAGTTATCCTTTAAAGAGGATACATTCAAGTTCCTGAAGTCAACACAAAGCCTAATATCACCATTCTTTTTTCTGACTGGGACAAGGTTAGACACCCAAGTTGAATGCCTGATTGGCACAATTATTCCAGCTTCCCTCAGCCTTTTGAGTTCTTCTTGCATCTTTGGAGCTAAGCTAGGATTAATAGGTCTTTGCATTTGTCTAAATGGCTTAGCTCCAGGCTTCAATGGGATCTCATGCTGGAATAAATCTTCCCTATAGGCTTTTAGGTCTTCATATGACCAAGCAAAAACATGTTTATACTTTTTCAGTAATGCAATCAGCATACTCCTAATGTGTGGTTTGAGCTGTTTACCAATGTATACCTTCTGAGGGGCCTGAGATGTCCCCAAATTTATCTCTTCTAAATCTTCCTTATTTGTGGGAATGTCCTTGTGACCAATTTATCTCTACTGTCAAAAGCTCTTTCCAAAGCTACTAATCCTCTGGGGATTTTATTAGTCTTCAATTGAATTATCTCTTTTCCCACAAGAGTTTCTTTTCCATCTATAGTCTCTACAAAAGCTTAGAAATCAATTTCTTGATTCTCATATTCATCTATGCAGTGCAAAAATTTTAACAAGTCCCTATCATCATTAAACACTTGCCAACTGCATATATTTTCTGGTACTGCAGGCCTAATTTTAACTTCTACATTTGTAACATCTGACAGAGTGATGTCATCTGGCCTTATTGCAACATTGGCTAAGAAATCAGCCATAACATTTTTTGACCTCTCTACCCAGTCTATTGAAAATGCATCAAATAGTTCAATGGTATCCCAAACAACATGCTTGTATTGTTTCAACCTTTTATTTTTTGAAGCATACCTATCTCTAATTTGGGATACAATCAGCTCAGAATCCCCAAATACTCTTAGCATTTTGATTCCATGTTTGAGAGCAATATTTAGGCTTAAGAGTAAAGCCTCATATTCTGCAATGTTGTTTGTGCAAACAAACCTCAGCAAGAAAGAGAATTTGAGGAGCTTACCAGTTGGAGACAGGAAAACAACTCCAGCTCCAGAGCCTTCTTTTGCACAAGCTCCATCAAAAAACATGGTCCACAAACCTTGCTGATCCAATTCTTTAATGCAGACATTTTTCTCTTTATCTTCTCTATCATCTAAGACAACTTTGAAGTTATCACAGTCAGTGTTTACAAAGCATATCTGTTCCTCTGCTTCTTGGTCTTCCACTGTCTCTGATGATCTTTGTTCTCTGATTAGCTTAACATCCCTGCCATTCATTGGAATCATGGCATATGACAGGTCCAGCTGCATACTTCCACCAATTAGTGCTGCCCATCTTCTTGACAACAACATACCATACTGTGGCTTGATGTCAACCACTGTTATATTCATTTTATATCTCTTTTTAGGAAATGCTGCCAGTTTGAAATCTACATCCTTCATGATTCCAATAACTGGTACCTCTCTGGCATCCATAGCATAACATTTTTCACATGCCTTGTCAATTTTCAATCCAGCTTGTTGCATGACGGCTAAAGGCATGACATTTGTAGATGCTCCAGTGTCAAGCATACAATTTCTGATTATTTTTCCATTTATAACCAGGGAAACATAAAATGGTTCCACTTGTGAAGGACACTTTGTCATAGTCACTCCTAAATAGACTTCAGGAGCCTCATCTTCTTCATTACACATGACATGTTTCTCACCTTGGATCTGAACATTTTGTTTAGCTTGAAAAGGCACCCCTGAAATTAGGGATACTGTCCTATTCTTGATTTCTTCCACCTTCATCAATTCCATAAGTGGAACAGAGACTTTTACCTGGGAGAGGACCTGAGCTATATCAAATGGAGCATAATTTTGTATAACAGTTGTAGCTTGCTCCACAATCTTGCTTTTATCTTGAACTAATTTAGCTTTTACTTTCATAGTTCCCTGATCATCATTCTTGTCTTGGGAACCTTTACCTTGATCTTCAGCCTGAGGGATTCTATTTTCTGGTCCTTGGGATTCATGACCTGTTCTATGTCTGAAATTCTGTTTATTATTAACCCACTGCCTTTTTTGTAATTCCATCCCCTTATTACCATGCACTGGCTGTCCTATAGTAACATCTTTTGGCTGATGTGGGCTGCTTACCTGATTTTTACCCCTGAGATTGTAGTTGCTCTTGACTTGAGCAACTGCTGCAGATGTGAAGGCCCTAATTTCCTCATCAGAAGGTCGTTGTAAGTTACTCAGAAAATTGTGTGAGTTCTGAGCATAGGCATAGTTAACTTCATCATCTTCATCATATGGGAACTATTGGCAGCCCTGAGTTCCATCATTTGTACTCTCATCAACATCATAAAGAGTGTATCCATTGCTTATGGACATCATATTTACATCATCATCTTGCACATAATGTGGCTCATTGCATTCATTACAAGATGTAGTATTATCACACAAGGACTGAGCAATCATACACTGTGACTATGAATGTGGCATCTGACAAATTATACACCATGGAGCATCATCAACAATATTTACAGCTTTCTTTAGAGGATCAGGAGTTTCTTTGACATGTTGAGCTCTTTGATTTGTGTTGTTACGTGGGAATATAGGTTTACCATCATGCCAATTGGTATTATAAGGCATATCATGCAATGATGGCCTCTTTTCCTGCCTTTGATAGACTTGCCTATCAAGACCTATCCCTTTTTCACTTCTAGCTAATCTATAGCTTAGGTCCTTAACAACATTTGCCAATTTGTCTATCTTATCTTCAGGGGCAGATGTATTACCTTGAGTGTTCTGAGGCTTGTTTGGATTCTGCAGAATTTTTATATCATCCCTTCTATTTGTCTTGCCCGATGCTTTCCTGTTGTTTTCAATATTCACTGCAATTCTGAAAGCATCCCTGAGAGTAGCAGGACCTTTATCTCTTAATCCATATGCAGTTTTTTTATCAAAGGCATTGATATACAATATTATGCACATTGGTTCATTTGGCCTCATGTGATGTGGCAATTTGTTTAACACTTTAGTAAATCTTGCATTAAAATCTGCAACCTGCTCATTTGACCCTTTAGTGATACTGGTGAACTCATTTACAAAAAAGCTAGGGTCAGTTTTGTCACCATATTGCTCCTTGAACATCCTTTTAAAATCATCCCATGATGAAATACTCTGATCAGGCAGATTCTTGTACCATTCTCTTGCCTCATCTATTAAGGATTGCATGAATGACTTCATGAAAACATCCTCATGTTCAACCTCAAAGTTATCCATGACATTTTGAAAGGCTTTTAGATGATCTTCTCCTGACACAGTGTTGTTTCCTGAAAATTTAGGCACTTGCAGCCTCAGATGCTTATCAATGGGGTTAGGATACCCAGGAATACCATCAAATACCAGCTGTCTGAATCTATCTAGCTGCATTGGCTGTCTTTTTAACTGATTAACATTAATATTTCTGTTTGCATTCTGGTTTCTTACATTGTTCAGTGGTATCCTAGCATCATTCACATTTTGTCTCTCATCATTATGCTGATGTTGCACTTCATTTCTCTGTTGATGTCTCTGCACATTTGCATTCTCAAGGGTAGGAATTGAATTATTCTGGGCAGTCCTCAAAGCTTGCACTTTCTTCCTCAAGTCATCTCTGATTGATATTGCCTGCTGATATTCAAACTCGGCCCTTAAGCTCCTAATTTCATCAGCTAGTTCTTCCTCACTGGGCCTAGAGGAGGATGGTTTTATCATATTCTGATCTTCGTCTTCATCATCCCTCAGAGACTCGGCCTCTTCAAACCTTTCACTAGGGTCTAGAAATGGGCGTTCTTGGAACACCTCTGACCTCATTCTCATGTTACCACCCTGTTGCCTCTCATATGCACCCTGAATATCAGCTTCTGCATTTGAAAAGTAGGGCGCATGCTGTCCTGATGGCCTAGGGTTATCTTGTATATCATCATTTTTTCTGGGGGAACCCTCATGACTAACTGAGACAGCTCCCTTTCTTCTGTACATCATTCTTCTTGTTACTGGTAACTCTTTAAATAAAGGATTTTGTTGGGATCTTCTCCCCTGCATATAAATTTTACTTTGACTGGTTGGGAGATTACTTCGGAGTCGCCACCTATTACTAGGAACTGTTTTCTTTTATAAATCAGGGTTCTTTCAAAAATAACAATTTTCAAATCACTGTCCCCAGCGGAGTCGCCAATTTCTATTGGTGACTCAGATGGGTCACAGATATATTACTGGAGATGATTAAATAGTACTTTTACTTCTCAATCCCTAGCAGAGTCACCAATTTCTGTTGGTTTTTTCCCAGACTGGATGCTTATTCCCAGATTTCCCTACAAGGTATCCATCAGTGATCAACAGGATCTCTGGGCCAGGGGCCAACAGTGTAGGAGATAGACTCTATATTTTATCTCCTCTTCTTCTTCAGGCTCTGCAAGACCTAGGGGGTATTCCCTACTCAACATCCATGAGATACGCATACAAGGATTGGGATGCTGTCAGAAAGCAGATAAGTCCTCCTGTAAGTAGACCAAAACTGAAAGATAAGAGCAAAGGGGCTAGCTTTGGGCCTATTTGCAGTTGTAGACAGAGGACTGAGGATCCTAAAACTAATTCTAATGTCCTAATAGTTGTTTTAGAGTTTGATTATGATTTTGAGTTTGGATGCAAAGCTGGACATGGTTGTAACACAAACACAAAGCAAGATTGGTGCCTATCCAGGGCCTGGAGTCAATAGACATACACCTGTGAATGATCAGCATGAACAGCTAAAACTAGATTTCAGGGGGATATATGTGATACCTGCCTTACAGATATCTCCCAATACAGAGTGTTAAGTTATCTCTACTTATGGCATCCCTACTGCAGTATACCCTTCCCAATGTTCAACCTGAAAATAGTTTAATCTACCCCTTGAGCAGAAGTTAAAAGATCAGACATTCAACATAGGAATTCTATGTTCTAGAGTCTCAAATATTGCCCAAATATCTAGATTCAGAAGAAGAATACATGCAATACTAGAGACAGAATTAACAAAACACATGCTAAGATAGCATTTCTCATATAAGATTAATCATGAAATCAGTGGGTTCATGCCAAAACATACAACAAGAGATACATAGACTCACAGGTATAGCTGTACAGAGCAACCAGATTGAACTGTATTGTGTTACAGAGCCAAAATGTTCAACTTTCAACAACCTAAAAATGAGTAACACTTCCTGCTTATAACAGCCAGAAAGTGTACTATAGCAATTAATTACATGACTATTACAAAATCTGCCAGATACAGATCCTTTAAAGGAATGGCGCTCAAAATTTATTACAGCAACAGACAGAGGAACCTCGAGCCACGCGCCACTATCTGGAAGTCTTCATTCTCAATCAAGCAGCCTGATCACTTATACCATCGCCCATACTCCTGCTACAGTCGCCATTAAGGGCCTCAACCACCCGCGGTCGCTTGAAACCCTACGCTGCAGTCAAAAAGAAGTTTCCTGCCAAAACACGTTCTACCGCGGGTTCAAAAATAATGCAAGGGGATTAGTCCCATATGCATGGTGTGGAGACAACTTCGGTGCTTTAAAAGCATAGTCGCATACATACCAAGTGTCGAGCGTTTTGCCGCGCTCGACACACGACCCTTCGCCCACAGCCCATCGCCATGACATACATTATTGGCCCACCGCACAGATCTCCTGCCGACCACAGCGGTCAGGCCGATCACCTATCGTAATCCCCTGTCAGCCAGAGAATACTCCATCGGAGGACCCTTCAAAACCTTCGCCGA
The DNA here is from genome assembly GCA_027924645.1 of Cunninghamia lanceolata. Classification (NCBI taxonomy): domain Eukaryota; kingdom Viridiplantae; phylum Streptophyta; class Pinopsida; order Cupressales; family Cupressaceae; genus Cunninghamia; species Cunninghamia lanceolata. Next base: position 20,576,479 of record BSBN01000547.1, read on the forward strand.
TCACATCAGTCTGGCCGATGGTCCTTCGCTTCCCACCTCCGTCGGCGAGACACACACCATCGGCACCACAAAAAACCCTTAGGCCGACAATACTCCTCACTCCGATAGACATCCTCCAAGTTCTCATCGGCCAGACACATACCGACGACCCCCCGATGGCCAAACTCCTCACTCCCATCGGCGAGATCAACACCATCGGCCAAGCCCATGAATCCTTCGCCGACCGCTCAACTCATGCCGACGACACTTCCACCTATCACCTCTGTCGGTGTGACCAACACCATCGGAGCAACACTTCAAACCTACGCTGATGCACCAAGTCACGCCGACGAATGCAAACATACCTCGAATTACCATCGGCCAGACACTGCACATGTTACATCGACGAAGGCACAAAACACACCCCGTTGGGGAGACCTACCGCATCGGTAGAACTTGAAAAACTCCAACCGATAGGCCAAGCTCATGCCGATGAAGAGGAAAACCTAGGGTTTGAAAGAAGAAACCCTCCACACGCAAGCTCAATCTCCAGGCCAAAATGAGCACCAACACCTTCCAATCCACAGAATAGGAAAATGCTCTTCCGGATCTCACTGGACCTTTTTTTAACACTCTATCACTCCGGAGCATCTCCCAGAACCGGTTCTACTTGATCGATCACAACTTTTTCATATCTTCATGCGGACCTCTGAAATCTTAACTGAATCATCTTGAGACTCATATCTACAAACCCTTTAAATCGTATCCTCTGATCTTCATCTTATCTTGGACTTTTACCATAATGTCATCACTGTTCTGCACTGTTCCTGATTGAGACTAATTTTCTCAATATCCTCAGCACACAGCTCATCCAATCCTTCTCATCAATGCAATATGAGTATGTTGACATCAATGACAACACTGGTTAACCTCATACTTGCAACAATCTCCCCCTTTGTCATTAATGGCAACATATGATGTGAAAAACCATCAAGACAAGAACTTCTCCTTTCTGTCACAGCTTCCCCTATCAGCAATAACTCTTCACATGTCTTCTCTTTCTTTGCTGCTCCCCCTTTGATCAACAACCACTTTTTTTTCACATGTCTTCTCTCCCCCTTTGACATCAATGGCAAAGGGCTCATACTTGCAATTTCAACACATTAGAATCAGACCAGCTGCTCCCCCTGAGTAGCAGCTCCCCATCATCAATCCGGATCACAAGATATGACTGTGATATCCACCAGACTGATGCACATCAGTGCATCCTAGTTCATCACCGGAGGGGCAATAACCCCTAACTTCTCCCTGAGAAACTCAAAAGAGTCCTTGGGAAGAGGCTTAGTAAAGATATCTGCAATCTGATCCTTAGAGGGCACAAACTCTAGTCTAACTTCACCTTTGTTCACTTGCTCTCTCAGAAAGTGAAACTTAATAGATATATGCTTAGTCTTAGAGTGCAACACCGGATTCTTAGAAATATTTATTGCACTTGAATTGTCATAGAAAATTGTGATAGGCTCCTCATACTCTACTTTAATCTCTTAACATCTGCTTCATCCATAAAACTTGAGTACAACTACCTGCTGCTACAATGTATTCTGCTTTAGTTGTAGACAGAGATATTGCATCTTATTTCTTGCTTAGCCAAGAAACCAATCTCTTTCCCAAAAAGAATGCTCCACTACTGGTACTCTTCCAGTCATCCACATCTCCTGCCCAATCTGCATCTGTATATGCATGAAGAGTAAATCCTGATCTCTAGGATACCATAGGCCATACTCAATTGTTCCTTTTAAGTACCTAAAAATTCTTTTGATTGGCATGACATGAGATTCTCTGGGATTAGCCTGGAATCTAGCAACAAGACCAACAACTTACATAATATCCAGTCTAGTTTGAGTGAGATACAACAATCCACCAATCATTGATCTGTACTTTGTCTAGTCTACCTTAGGAGAGTCATCATCTTTGCTCAACTTGCATCCAGTTGCCATGGGAGTATTTATTGGTTTTGAATCTTCCATCCCAAATTTCCTCAACAATTCTTTCACATATTTGGTCTGAGAAATGAAGATCCCTTTCTTTGTTTGAGTAATTTGCAGACCCAAGAAGAAATTCATTTCACCAAGCATAGACATCTCAAATTCACTTTTCATCTGATTTGCAAAAGTTTTACACATACTATCTCTTCCTCCAAAAATGATATCATCCACAAACACTTCAACAATCAAAATGTTTTCATTATCTATTTGAAAATATAGATTACTATTAGCAGTACCTTTGTTGAAACCAATCTTCAAAAGATGTTTGTCCAGCCTCTCATACCATGCTCTTGGGGCTTGCTTTAGACCATACAGTGCCTTCTTTAATTTGTAGACCATATCATCATGCTCAGATAACTGAAATCCATTTGGTTGTTCAATGTACACCTCTTCTTCTAAGTCACCATTCAGGAAAGCAGATTTGACATCCATCTGATACACTTTGAAATCTTTGAAGGCAGCAAATACAAGAAATAGTCTGACTGCTTCAATTCTTGCCACCGGAGCAAAGGTTTCCTCAAAATAAATCCCTTCTATTTGAGAGTAGCCTTTGCAGACTAATCTGGCTTTATTTCTAATTACTTCACCAACTTCATTTAGTTTGTTCCGGAAGACCCATTTGGTTCCAATCACATTCTTGTTTCTAGGTCTAGGAACAAGATCCCAAGTGTGATTTTTCTCAATTTGCATCAACTCTTCCTCCATTGCTTTGGTCCAATTTTCATCATTGCGGGCTTCATTTATTGTCTTAGGATCAATCTTTGAGATCAGACAACATTCATCTAAATTTTGAGCAATTTTCCTCCTTGTTTGTACCCCTTTGCTTTTGTCACCTATGATCTGATCTTCAGGGTGGTTTAGAGTTACATACCTTGGAACTTTGGGAGTTTCTTGCACTACTGTTTCTTGATCAGGCTCATTTAGACAAACCTCTTCTTCCTGATTTATCAGATCAGTCTGAATCTGACTTTCAGAGGAGGTTTGAGCTCCTTGAACCAGAGAACTATTCAGATCATCTTCATCATATTCATAAAACCTTGAGGGCCTCCCAATTCCTTCATCAACCTTCACATTTGTACTTTCTATCATCTTTCTCAGTCTCTTATTGTAACACCGGTATGCTTTGCTTTGAGTAGAGTAACCCAAGAAAATTCCTTCATCACTTCTAGCATCAAACTTTCCTAGATCGTCATCTCTTTTGATGTAACATTTGCTACCAAATACTCTGAAATATCTCACAGTAGGAGTGATACCAAACCAAAGTTCATAAGGAGTCTTACCGGTATTGCTTCTGATTTGAACTCGATTGAGAGTGTAGACTGCAGTGTTGACAACTTCTCTCCAAAACATCTGAGGAACATTTGCTTCCATCATCATTGTCTTGGATGCTTCCTGGATGGTCCGGTTCTTTCTCTCTACTACTCCATTCTGCTGTGGAGTCCTAGGAGCAGACAACTGTCTCTTTATACCATGCTTCTCACAAAAGTCTATGAATTCACCGGATGTGAATTCACCACCTCTATCAGACCTCAGACATTTCAGTTTCAATCCGGTTTGATTCTCTACCATAGCTTTGAAGATTTTGAACTTCTCAAAGGCTTCTGATTTCTCTTTTAGAAAGGTAACCCACATCATCTGGGAATGGTCATCACATGAAATAGCTATCACCTTGCATACTCTTGATTCTTGTCGGACCACATAGATCAGTATGAACTAATTCCAATAATCCAGTAGAGGATTGATCCTTGCTTTTGAAAGAGACTCTGCTCTGTTTACCTAGCTAACTATTTGCACAAACTATTTGTAGGTTTTACCAATTTTGGAAGATCTCTTACAGCCTGAGTATTGCTTATCTTGATGATGTTATCAAAATTTACATGACACATCCTTCTATGCCATAACCAACTCTGATCAACTTGAACAAACAAACAACTTTTATTAGAACCAACTAGATGGAAGATATTACCTTATGTTTGAGTACCGAATGCAATCTCAGTTCCAGAGTTTTCAAAGATCCTGCATCTTCCATTTATGAACCGGAGATCATAACCTTTGTCCACCAACTGTCCAACACTGAGAAGATTGTGCTTCAATCCTTCAACATACAGTACATTACCAGTTTTGTTCTTTCCATCAGAAGAAATAGTTCCCCTACCTCTGATTCTACTAGCAGAATTATCACCAAACTTTACTATTCCTCCTTCATACCTTTCCAAATCTAAGAACTTGTTCTTGTCACCTATCATATGGTGAGAGCATCCACTGTCAATAACCTAGTCATCCTTTTCTTCAACTTGGGCAGCCAAAGCTCTTTCTACAACCTTATGACTGACAGATTCAGAGGATATTGGATCTTCTTCCTTGATGGCAATAAACACCCATTCATTTCTGGATTTGTTTCCTATTTCTGATTCATCATCTGTTACTCCTTCATTATTATCTTCTTCATGAACATAATAACAGTTCTTTTGGAACCTTTGTCTGTTAGAATTTGACCTTGCAGATCTTTCCGGACATCTTGAAGCAAAATGCCAATGTTATTGCAGTTGAAGCACTTAAAGGGTAATTTTCCTTCATACTTACCGGATCCTCTTGGCAGTCTCTTTGTAATGAGGGCTTCAAGTTGAGCTGTTTTTGCTTCTTCCTCTTCCATGTCTCTTCTTGCTTGATCATACCATGACAGCTTCCTTGAAGAATTTTCTCTCGGATCAAATCTTTGTTTGCCTTTCACATAGGCACTAGCTTTGAATGCAGACTCAGTCTTGGGGGGATCATCTCCAAACTTGGTCATTTCAAATGCAGCCAGTTTGCCAGCCAATTGCTCTCTTGTGACAATTGTATGGGCTTTGAATTCATCAATGGCAGCAACCTTGATTTTGTAGGCGGCAGGAAGGGATCTGAGAATTTTGCAAACAATCTCATTTTCATCCAGAATTCCACCAGCATTCCTAATTCCACACACCAGCTCATTTACTCTTGGCATAAAGGTAGTGATATTTTCATCATCTCTCATCTTCAATCTTTCAAATTTCTCTTTGAGACTTTGCAACCTTGCACTCTTAACAAACTCATCTCCTTCATGTAGAAGTTCTAGTTTAACCCATATCTCATAGGCGGTTGGTAGGTCAATAACATTTGAGAGTTCTAAGTTAGTCAAAGCGCTTAGAAGAGCTTCTTTGGTCCGCAGATTATTTTCAGCATCTGTGAGTTCATTTAGGGTTGTCAGACCTGTTGGTGCCTGAATTGACTGTCAGTTTTTGAGCAATTTTTCATGTAGGCACCTTCCCAAAAAATCCAAAAAATTTCTAAGTTTTAGGGCCCCTCAGTGTTTTTCAGCATCAGCATCATTTTTCTTTAGGAGGGGGTCATCATGATCTGCCATCGGGGTGACTTCTCGCATTGGCGCAGTCGGGAGATCTTCTTTCGATGCCTTGTGTTTGGCCGATGATCCTTCATCAGTGTGACTTTGCTTATCAGGCGAGCTGGAGGGAGGTCCACCGATGGTTAATGTTTGGCCGACAGTGAGTTCATCGGCGTGTGTATGGTCGTCGACGAGGGAGTTTTGTGGTCCACCAATGGGAGGTGGTCTCACCGACAGTGTGTGTGTGGTTTGTAAGTGCCATCGAGTTGTTCATCGGAGGGACTTGGTGTTCGCTCTGGCTGATGGAGTTGTATCGGCGTAATGTGTTGTGGTCGGCAGGGGAATTATTGGCTCCGCCGATGCTTTTGGTCTAGCCGATGGTGTCATCGGCGTATGTGTGGTCATCGGCAGGAGGATCTTTGTGCTAGGCCGACGGTGTTACTTTGCCCGATGGATTGGCTTGTGGGCATCAATGTGACATTCTGCGTCGGCGTAGGTTTGAAGTGTTGCTCCGACGGTTCAGGTTTGGCTGATGAGGGTAGTTCGGAGACTTCATCGGGTGGATGGTGTATATTGGTTGGAGAAATTTTGAGTTGGCCGACGGTCTATGTCTTGCCGAAGGGTGTAGTGGTCAGGATGACTTGTGTATCGGCGGAAGGATTTTCGGGCTCGCCGATGGGTTATAGTCTCACTGATCGGATCTTAGTATCGGTGGGAGTCTAGGCGACGGGTTGGTGGTAGGTGGTCTGCTAGTCGTGCAGGGCAAAAGCGCACGACACTATGTCTGCCCGTGGCTTGGCTTATAAGGTGGTTTCACATGCATTACATGTTGAATGTGGGATTATTCATTTCATTTTTTTAAAATGATCAGCGATTGGATGCGTGGGGTGCCTATGTGGCACATTCTTATTGGTCCTCGACTTTTTGGACTTTTTGATGCCATAGATCTCGGTGGGAAGTTTGGAGATCGACGGTTATCTTTCAAACATTCAAATGGAGAGTTCTCCATGCTTCCACTGTTGCGTTCCGAGGCTGTGAGTTGGTGAAAATTAATGGCAAGATTATGCAGGGGTATGGCTCGAAAGGACATGCCAACTACCCGATTCAGAAAGAAAATCTTGGCGTGGTAATGTAGATCCCAACCCTGTTTGCTCCTTCCCTCATGTCTGTGTGGTGGCATTGAATGTTTTCGGTCCCCCTTGGCGATGTTTTGTATCTGGCAAATTTTTGATTTGCCTTGAAATTAATTTTTGGCTAAGTACACGGTTCTGTATAAAGTGCAGACTGTGTCACTTTTTCGAGGGTTGGAGGTTTTTGGGCTTTCTGCTCTGACTCTGAACATAAGGTGTTCACATTTTGAAAGGCATTTTTGCTACAGATTCAGTCCTTGGTCTGGTGTATCAGTCTATCTTGGCTTGTAAATGATAATTTTCTGTATGATGATTTTCTATGCAGATTGACTTTAGATGAAAAACACATGGTGTGTGTATTGTTTCTGACTATCTCATGTATGTCATTTGTTTTCCTTTCAAACAAGGTTGTCAAGGACTTCCAAGTTATTTTAGTGTATGCATAATGTGTGTCTGATTTATTGCATCTACTCAAGGAGTGGTTAAATAGGCTTTTGATCAGATACAAAGGAAAATAGATTGCATCATAGGATCTGTTAAGTATGATCATAAGTAATACTCTTTCTTGGACATGTTGCTGTTAGGTAGTAGCATTCTTCTCAAGTCCTCTGGATATGAATTCATGTTATCATAGGGAGACATTTACATTCTTAGATTTGACTCTGCTGCCTAGATAAGGCATTGGTTTGGGAATCTGTCTATTCAATGGGTCTAGGAAAGTCCCATAACTCCAAACATCAAATCAAACCATTTCACCCTTCCACCTGTTAGTTGTAGGAGTAGGAGTAAGAAACCCCTGCATGCTCTCATCCCTAACCAGATGCATATGTCCAAGAATGTTGCCAACCTTGTGATTTGTTACACAAATCTTGGTCCATACATGAGAGTATTCTGCCTGATGATGTCAAGTTAAGTCCTTTTGTCATTGAGCTAGTCAAGGTCATACTTTTATCAAATAGGGACACTCCCCTTGGTGCGGCAGAACTAGAAGTGAAGGGGAGGAGCTCATGCAACCTCCTGTATTTAGTTGGTTGAATCTGCCTGTGCATTAGAACTGGTAAACCCTAATGCTGATTCAGAAGAAAAACCAACAGGACCACCTTGTGGAGGAACATATGCTCTTGAAATCATGGATAAGTATGCCTTTCCCATACACTCCAAGTGTAATTTCATGTGACCTTTCCAAAGAGAGAAGTTGGTTCCATCAAAATTTAGACTATCCTTTTTGTATGACGACATCCTGGATCTCCTCAAGTAGTTAAGCTCTTTTTAGAGGAACTTAGCTCTGATACCAATTGTTAGATCTAGGGCACACAACTGAGAGGGGGGTGAATCAGTTGTACAAAAACTTGCTTCTACTTTAAACACTTGATTCTTCTTTGTTACTTAATAGCATATCAATTAACCATTCATGAAAGCATCAAGCATAAACACCAGAGCAGATAAACATCAACACATTAGACACCAAGATTTTGACGTGGAAAACCCAGTGAAGGGAAAAACCATAGGGTGATTAACCCAAGGATTATTCTCTATTAGAAGAATATGAAAAATAGATGGCACATGCCAATTAGGGCTCACTGCTCGAGCACACTACTCACAAGGAGGCACACTGCCTACAAGAGACACATTGTCTACAAGATAACAAGTATTACAAACTTGAATTGGAGATTGACATCTTTACCATGTCTGGATCAGTTCCATTTAAGCCTGAGACACTCCTGTTCTACCTTTCGCTCTTTTGCTATACCACACTCATCTGCTCCATGACACACTTTGAAATGAATTCACAAACCTTTATTTATACAAGGCATCGACTTAGGAACAATCATCTAAGTCGGCAATCATCCACAAGAACATTCGCAAGATGAATAACTCATCATGTTGGCCAGCCTGAACAAGAACATCTTCATCCGGAAGTATATCTTCAATTCCGGGCTCTAACACTAATGCGGACTGACAACACAACCTCAACATGATCCAAGAACCTTCACAGGCTTTCCTAAAAGACCAGGTACATCTGCACTTCCTCTACTTACTAGAATTCTTCTCTTCATCATCCAGAACTTCAAGAACACAATCTGTCGCCACTGTCACAATCACAAAGGTGCTTCTGGACCTCCAAACCATGAACAAATAGAGATGACACATCACAAGGACATCCCAAACACTCCTTCCAATCTACAGAATAGGAAAATGCACTTCCGGATCTCATCAGACCTTTTTGTAACACTCTGTCACTCCGGAGCATCTCCCGGAACCGGTTCTACTTGATTGATCACAACTTTTTCATATCTTCATGCGGACCTCTGAAATTTGAACTGAATCATCTCAAGACTCATATCTACAAACCCTTTAAAATACATCCTCTGATCTTCATCTTATCTTGGACTTTTACCTTAATGTCATCACTATTCTGCACTGTTCCTGATTGAGACTAATTTTCTCAATATCCTCAGCACACAGCTCATCCAATCCTTCTCATCAATGCAATATGAGTATGTTGACATCAATGACAACACTGGTTAACCTCATACTTGCAACATTCCCTACTTACCAAGGACACTGACTTCTCATGGACAGAAGATTGTCAATTAGTATTTGAAACCCTTAAAGAGAAACTTATTGTCACACCTATTTTGAGAGGGCCCAATTGGACTCTGCCATTTCACATACAAACTGATGCTTCAAATGAGTCTATTGGGCCAGTCCTAGGATAGAAAGAGGAGGGAGAAGGTATGCATGCCATCTACTACATCAGTAAAAACCTTACCTCTATAGAAAGAAACTATGCCACAACCGAAAAAGAATTCTTGGCAGTCATATATGCTATAAACGAATTCAGGCATTATATCACCGGATACAAAATATTTGTACATACTAATCATGCAGCTACCAAATACTTAATGAACAAACCGGTAGTGGGTGCAAGGATAATTAGATGGCTATTGCTATTGCAGGAATTTGACATTACCATAGTTGATAATCTAGGGAAATTCAATTTGGTTTCTGACTTTCTGTCAAGATTTCATATAGGTGGAGAAAACCAACCAGTGGAGGACAAATTTCTAGATGAACATATTTTTTCTATCTCCTCTACTGTACCTTGGTTTGTAAACAGCTAATCTCTTAGCTACAGGCTTGTTTCCATCTCATTTCACCTCAAAACAAAAGAAGCGATTACTAAAAGAAATCTTATCTTACAAATGGTTAAATGGTTTATTGTTTAAATGTGGTCCTGATTTCATTTTATGCAGGTGTTTAAGAGCTGATGAAATTTTTGATGTCTTAAGGGCATGTCATGATGAACCATCTGGTGGGCATTATTCCTCACACAGAACCATTCACAAGATTCTGGGAGCTGGTTACTACTGGCCTTCTCTTCATAAGGATACCAAGAGGTATGCGTAGCAGTGTGATCAGTGCCAAAGGATGGGGCATGCAACCTTTACCTAGGAAATGTCACTTCATCCTCAGGTAGTGCTGGAACCATTTGAGAAATGGGGTCTAGACTTTGTGGGACCAAATTCTCCACCATCTTTAGACAAAGAATACATTCTGGTATGCACAAAATATGTAACTAAATGGGCAAAGGTTCAGGCATTGCAATTTGCAAGAGAAGAAAAAGTTGATGAGTTCCTCTATAATAGAATCTTCTTATCCTCTATAACAGAATCTTCTTAAGGTTTGGAGCCCCAAGATCAATAGTTTCAGGCAGAGGACCCCAATTCACTTCTCAGGTAATCAAAGCATTCACATATCTATATCAAGTTAAACATAGGAAATCTTCACCTTACCACTCCCAAGCTAATGGACAAGTGGAAGTGACTAATAGAGAACTAGAAAATATCTTGACAAGGACAGTGGCCATGAATAGAAAGGATTGCGCCAGCAAGTTACCTGAAGTAGTTTGGGCTTACAATACCACCTAGAAGTCCACAACCAAGTTCTCACCATATGAATTGGTTTATGGGAAAAAACCCATTCTGTCTATAGAATTTGAATTACAGATACTCAAAACTTCATTAGATATTGGCCTACCATTGTCTATAGCACAACAAAATAGGATCCTTCAACTCAATGAGTTGGATGAAATCCAGACATAAGCCATATAGTAAACAAAACTTGTTCAATATACAAGGAGACAATGGCATGACCAACACATCAAAAGGAGGACATTTTAGTAGGGTTATTGGGTTCTCCTATATGATTCTAAGTTTAAGGAGTTCAAAGGGAAGTTATAAACTCACTGGATGGGCCCTTATCAAATAAGGGATGTTTATGAAAATGGAACGGTTTTGCTAGCACCCATTGATGGAAGCACAGATTCATTCTTAGTAAATGGCCACATAATTTGACTCTATGCAAGGTCATCAACTAAGGACAAATTTACCAAGAACTTGTACTTCGTGATAGGGGTCACAACCTCTATCACAGATTGAAGTATTTAAGGACAATAAATAAATTTATTAAAAAAAAGGTTGAAAACCAACAAATGGTAGCCTTTTAAAAAAAAAAATAGTGGAAGATGGAAAACCAGTAAATGGCCATCTTTCTTGACCAAGGGGATTGAAAACCAATAAATGGTGGTTCCCTTCTTGCAAGATTTCAGTAATTGATCTACAGAGCCAATCAGGCACCATGAGCCACTAAGACACATCTTTGTTGCAATCTAGGAGCACCTCTGACGCTTCACCAATAAGGAATCATTTTAAGGAATAAGAGGAAGGAGGGACCCATCTCTCAAGGTATCAAAGTGGGGACATCATATAATGAGGTCAGCATGACTCATCCTCCACTTTTTGAAATAAATGATGGTGAGGTCAGCGCGCATATCGTTAGCAAACAAAAATATAATTGCTACTGCATGTGCAAGTCATCACGGATATCTCTTCTGACGTCACTTGATAGCATGTCATTTCCAAATCTACTCAGCAGGAAGGATTTCAGGCCACGTGACAATGAAGATGCTGACGCCAGTCCAAGCCATGAAGGGGCTGCTCACGTGCCAGATCACATCAAACATCATCAAAGTTGTGACGTATCAACCAAGTACATCAGGCCATCATCATGAAAAGTGATCCAGGTAATTTGCTCAAATTAAGTTAATTATTATTGTCTTATCATTTCTATTTTTAGGTGTAGTTACTTTGAGATATGTCCCTGCCATTATTTCCCTTTTAACTCATACATGCCACCTTCATTGCCACGCCATCGACCTTTCTCTAGAGTGTCATATCACCCCCTACAATGATGACTGAATAATCAATTCAAAACTAATTTCAAGCCACCTTCCCATAATTTAAGAAGTTGCAATTAACGGATACCAAACCCAGTTCAAAAATTACAGAATTTCCCAAAACCTCTGGTGCAGGAGCACCAAGACATCTAGGTTTTACTTGATCTTCAAGTAGTTTGTTGTGTTTAAATAAGGTCCTTGAGACCATATCTATATTGTAATAAGGCTTGGATGCTATAAATGTAAATGGACTATGTCCAAATGACTATAAGACTATTGTCATGTTGTAAGTCCTAAAGAGGTCAGTCATGTGGTAAAAGGCAGTCATATGCTTCTTTACTTTTGTAGCCCTCCTAAGGTATGTAGGAGGCAATCCTCTTGGTTGTTAGTATGTCAAGAGTTAGAAGGTGTGTTAGAACCTTGTCCAAGGTTCTCCAAATGTTGGAAAGTAGTATTAAACACAAAACAATCGGTACAGTCCAAGACAGGACAGTTACAAAACATAAATCTTTTACAGACCGGGGAGTTGATGCTTTGGGAGCAGTTTTTACACCCTCCATCGATCCAACTATCCCTCCAACATGTAGAAGGCATCATGGTAGGCTTTAAAAAGCCAAGAAACTATTCATTTAGCAGTGTGAAGGAAGATTGAGGTGAAACAAATAAAGAAATAATCATTCTCTTGCATTTTTATGTGTTTTTCTACTGTTTCCAGCCCATACCCGACCCTTTACGGAACTGTCATAGCCCATGAATGTATTGGATAGTTAGAGGGTTGAGATAACTTTATTTTGAATCTTGTTTGAAGTCTTGACACAAAACTAGGTGGGAGAAATCGTTGGTTTCCCACAAACTACCATAAAACCTAAGTTAGGGCTTTTCCTGAACAACCCGATGGATTTTTCCTCATTCCACTGATCTTTTCTGTTTCTGATCAGTGGAATGGGTTGTATAGTAGTTAATGCAAGGGATTGTGAAGGTTTTTGAGGAAGGAGGATGGTTTAGGTTGAGTTTGCCTTGTAGATGATCCTTCAGAATCATGGTTAGGGACTTAGAAAAGGACAGCATCAACTAGATGATGACCACCGACTGTGGAAATGGAGATTTTGTGAAATATCAGTCATTGTCAATAATGCAAGATACTCTGGATCTAGCAATGATCCTGTGACAAGAAGTAGGAAGAGACCTCTCTGAGAAACCAGATCATTTTACCTTATGTTGTCTCTAACAGTCTTCCCTGGAGACAGTCACCACAATAAAGGCACTAGGTATGTTTGGTATGTTATTGCTTTGTCAATGAAGGTATTAGATGTGTTTAGCATGTTATTGGTTTGGCTGGTTGTATGAGATTGGGTTTGTCTCAGTGGAAATCATTCCAAGGAGGACACTGTGGCTGTCTCTCTAATGAAGCAGAGATATTGTGACTGTCTATGGAAGACATAGTAGAGACTGCTGTCCTGCAGACCCTACACAGTGGGTTGGATGGAATCTTAGACTGAGTCAGGAGTCTTGAGATATGAGTTTTGAAGCCCACTCACTTTTATGTCATGAGCATGTATAAGTTGTTGTGTTAAAGCCCTTCATCATGAGAAGTTTGAACCTCTAGTAAAAATAGTGAACCTTGAGAGACCTTTCATTGAAGTCTTGAAGTGTCTTTCTCAGTCCTTGATGCTCTGCATCATTTGTGGTATCAGAGCAAGCAAGTAGGTCCTCGAGGGAGTGGTAGGATCTTGTGAAATAGTAAGGGTTTATGAAAGTGTGAAGATGGCCCCTAAGAATTAGATGGCTAGGGAGAATAATGAACTGAGGGAAGCCTTAGAGGCTAGAGAAAAAGAGTTGAGGGAGAGAAGAGAACAGGATGCTACAAGGGAAAGAGAGTTAAGGAAAGTGAGAAGAGAGAATGCATCAATCTTGGCAAGGTTGGAAGCATTGGAGAAGAATCCTAGAAGGGATGAACAAAATGATTCAGAAGGAGATGATGAGGCAGATGAGAATCCTCCTGAGGATGAATTGGATCTTGAAGAAAAGAAATTTGTGAGATTGCTGAAGGTCGTTCAAGGTAGTGGAACAAAGGCAAACATAGAGTTACCTATCTATCAAGGGAAGATGGATAGTGAAGAGGTATTAGGGTGGATAGATGCCCTTGAAAATTTCTTTGAGTATGAGGAGATGAGTGATGAGAAGAAAATTAAATTTGCAAAAACAAAACTGAGAGGGACAACACTAACATGGTGGAGTAGTGTGCAAACAAAAAGAGTGGCTAGAGGTGGAACAAGAATCACTTCTTGGGGTAGGATGAAGGATATGATGAAGGATTAGTTTCTTCCATCTGATTACTCCATTCAAACAAAGAGGATGAGGTAGAATTTGAAACAAAAGGACATGGATGTTATGTCCTATATTGAGCAATTTCATAAGCTTAGTATTAGAGGAGGATTGGAAGATGAAGAAGAGAAAGTGGCAAGATGCCTTAATGGGCTTAGGTATAACTTGCAAGATGAAATTGGTTTGACAATACCAAAATCACTTGGAGAATGTTTTCAGTTGGCCATAAGGGATGAAGAGAGGGTAAAGAGGAAGCAAGAAAGACAAGGTAGTGGTAGAGGATATAGAGGTAGGGGCAGACCTACCAATGAAGGACAAAACAACAATGAGAAAGGCAAGGAGGTTTCTACAGATTAGAGAGGTGGATATAGAGGCGGAGGTAGATTTGGATCAGGTAGAGGAGTATTCATACGTAGATGTTATCATTGCAATGAAGTGGGACACACATCTTTCAAATGTCCTAAGAGGGATGATGCTGATAAGATCAAGGATAGAAGAGTTCATTTGGCACAAGAAGAGGAGAAGCAAGAAGACCAAGAAATGTCATTAGCCTCTCTAGTAATGGTTGGAGAAATGCTCATGGTAGAAAAAGGCAAAATGTAGCAAGCACCACAGGTATCCTTTTTTAAAACTAATTGTTTAAGCCATGGAAAAATATGCAAGTTGATTATAGATTCAGGTTCACATGATAATTTAGTTTCTTGGGAAATGGTGCATAAGTTGGGATTGAAAACATTTGATCATCCTAGTCCTTACAATGTCACTTGGGTAAGTCAAGAGCAGCAAGTAAGGGTTAGTAAGAAGGCATATGTTGATTTTTCAATTGGTCCATATCATGATTCCGTTTTGTGTGATGTAATTTCAATGACATGTGGGCATGTAATTTTGAGTAGACCATGGCAACATTTGAGGAGGACAATTCATGATGGTTATACTAATAACTATTTGGTGCACAAAGATGGAAAATAGTTTAAACTAATACCTTTACCTTGTGAAGACAAGAAGAAACATGTTAATATTTGTTTTGGGGAGAAATTGAAGTTGGATGTGTAGGTTAAGGATGATTGGAAATAGCAGGAACAGTTGCAGCAGATGAAGGTGGATGACAGTCCTAAAGAACAACAGGTTTGGGACTTGAGTTATGTCAAGATTGGGGACATTGACTATCCTATAAGGAGGCAGAAGAAGGAAGGCAAACAATTGATAATACAGGGAGGAATAAATCAGAACCTTAAGTTGGGAAGAACGGAAGCATTGCAGCAGCAGGGTCCTAGGCAAGGACATCAGAATATGTTTTGGAATACTAACACTTGTGGTAAGAATCATGCAGGTTGGAGAAGGAGAAGGATAACCCTTGGAGAGTTCATGTTTCCTATCACCAGTTAGAGGAACATTCCAACAAGATTGAAGAATGTTTGGAGCAGATCCCATAACTCTTGGGACAAGAGTTTTCCTCATGCTGGGGAGTATGGTGCAGGAGCACCAAGACATCTAGGTTTTACTTGATCTTCAAGTAGTTTGTTTTGTTTAAATAAGGTCCTTGAGACCATCTCCATATTGTAATAAGGCTTGGATGCCATAAATGTAAATGGACTATGTCCAAATGACTATAAGACTACTGTCATGTTGTAAGTCCTAAAGAGGTCAGTCATGTGGTAAAAGGCAGTCATATGCTTCTTTACTTTTGTAGCCCTCCTAAGGTATGTAGGAGGCAATCCTCTTGGTTGTTAGTATGTCAAGAGTTAGAAGGTGTGTTAGAACCTTGTCCATGGTTCTCCAAATGTTGGAAAGTAGTATTAAACACAAAACAGTTAGTACAGTCCAAGACAGGATAGTTACAAAACAAAAATCTTTTGCAGACCGGGCAGTTGATGGTTTGGGAGTAGTTTTTACACCCTCCATCAATCCAACTACCCCTCCAACATGTAGAAGGCATCATGGTAGGCTTTAAAAAGCCAAGAAACTATTCATTTAGCAGTGTGAAGGAAGATTGAGGTGAAACAAATAAAGAAATAACCATTCTCTTGCATTTTTCTGTGTTTTTTTGCTGTTTCCAGCCCGTACCCGACCCTGTACGAAACTGTCATAGCCCATGAATGTATTGGATAGTAAGAGGGTTGAGATATCTTTGTTTTGAATCTTGTTTGAATTCTTGACACAAAACTAGGTGGGAGAAATCATTGGTTTCCCACAAACTACCATAAAACCTAAGTTAGGGCTTTTCCTGAACAACCCGATGGATTTTTCCTCATTCCACTGATCTTTTCTATTTTTGATCAGTGGAATGGGTTGTATAGTAGTTAATGCAAGGGCTTGTGAAGGTTTTTGAGGAAGGAGGATGGTTTAGGTTGAGTTTGCCTTGTAGATGACCCTGCAGAATCATGGTTAGGGACTTAGAAAAGGACAGCAACAACTAGATGATGACCACCGACTGTGGAAATGGAGATTTTGTGAAATATCAGTCATTGTCAATGATGCAAGATACTCTGGATCTAGTAATGATCCTATGACAAGAAGTAGGAAGAGACCTCTCTGAGAAACCAGTTCATTTTACCTTATGCTGTCTCTGACAATCCTCCCTGGAGACAGTCACCACAATGAAGGCACTAGGTATGTTTGGTATGTTATTGCTTTGTCAATGAAGGTATTAGATATGTTTAGCATGTTATTGGTTTGGCTGGTTGTATGAGATTGGGTTTCTCTCAATAGAAATCATTCCAAGGAGGACACTGTGGCTGTCTCTCTAATGAAGCAGAGATATTGTGATTGTCTATGGAAGACATAGTAGAGACTACTATCCTACAAACCCTGCACAGTGGGTTGGATGGAATCTTAGACTAAGTCAGGAGTCCTGAGATATGAGTTTTGAAGCCCACTCACTTTTATGTCATGAGCATGTATAAGTTGTGTTAAAGCCCTTCATCATGAGAAGTTTGAACCTCTAGTAAAAATAGTGAACCTTGAGAGACCTTTCATTGAAGTCTTGAAGTGTCTTTCTTAGTCCTTGATGCTCTGCATCAACCTCAGAGGTAATCTTCAAGTTTTACTGCCACAGTCTTTCATAAGGTAAAAAGAAAAAGGAAAAAAAACTACAAAGGGAATCAAGAGAAGACCAGAGGAAGGGAAATAAGATAGGAAGATGGGGGTGAAAAATAAGTCGGAGCTAGAGAGTGTAACAAGTCTGCTGCAAGACCAAGCTTCAGAGACATCATAAGGAATGCTGGGTGGTTGGAATTTTTGGAGAAGTTTGAAGGATTTCAGGAGGATATTGTAGATGATTTCCTATGCAACCTGAAGAATAATCAAACTATAGTGAGAGGGATTCAAATCAATGTCTAATCCACCATTATCAACCATATTTCAGGGCTACCGGAATAAAGTGAGAGGTTCTATCATCTAAAAACCCTGTTCACTGATTTGATTAAAAATTTATTTGAAGAAGGTGAACCTGAAATACAATTGCATTTAAGCAAAAATGAAGTCAAAGGAATTGTTAGGACCTCACTTCCACAACCATGGCAATCTCTAGCTATGTGGTTAATGAAATATTTTACATGTGATGGGAAATTCTCTATAGTTTTAGGACCAATCATGAAAATGTTAATTTTTTTGAGGCATGGGCATGCCCATCCATAATTTAGCATAAATATCCCAAACTTTATGTATTCTTCTATTATAGCCTTGGTAAACAAGTATCAACAGGGGAAGGGTCCCATGAAAAACCACGGCCTCATTTTCTTGATTGTAAAACATCACTTCCTGTCCCAAGTTGATGGAGAGGCTTTATGGTAGACATTTTTAGAAAAAAAACCACAGGACAGGACACCAGGAAAGACACTAGGTATAGATGAGACTTCCTCTACTCAACAAGATGAGGAAGCAATGCCTTCTACCTCCTCCCCAACTACTGAAAAGGGCAAGAGAAAGAAACAAACAATAGAGGAAACACCAACTTCTACCCCTATTACTAACAACAAAAGAAAAGGGAAAGAAATTTTGAGAGAAGACTCAGCTAACACAGAATAGCTGAAAGAGCCTATTACAGAGCAACTCTTCCATATGACCCACTCAGGAAAATGAAGGATAACCTTGGCCAAGGAGTCTATTCTAGCCAAGCGAATAGGGGACGTTGTCGTTATGGAAGAGGAAATTACACTAGTCTCTACCCAGACTTCTGGCCATGGAAAATAAAGGAAAGGAATAGGACAGAGTAAGAAAGCAAAAAGAGCTCCAAAGACACCTGAGTCTAGCAAACATTACAGGACTAAGGAAGAATCTAATGATTCAGATGAAGTCCCTCTAGTTAGGAAAAGAAAACAAAGAAAATTAGTTAAGGGAACTCCCGCAAAGTCACCCATTCATCAGAGGTCTCAGACTCCAGAGCCACAACATTCACAAGCTCCGGAGACAGTAGACAAAGAAACCTTCATCATTTCTTCAGACTCTGATAATAATGCACCTACTTCAGAGACACAAGGTCCACTGGTGCTACGAAGAAGCCAGAGAAAGAGACAGTCTACTTAGGCTAAACATGATACTACTCTCTTAGCTGAGGTCCTCATGGGCTTCTAAACTTCCATGGTTGAGGCTAGACCTTCATCAGCCCCATCATTTGCAGAAGTAAGCCAAGAGGAAGTTTAGGATAAGGAGGCTTCAAGGGAAGATGAGAAGGAACAAGATGATATAACTGACAGTGTGGAGCAAAATGCCACTGAAACCCCTGATGAGGAAAGAGTAGAAGAGGGAGAAACAGGGAGTTACTCTCACCCCTCTGATCAAGAGGATATAGAGGTTCCACGAGAGCAATAGCTGTTAGAGGAAATTGAAAATCTAAAGATACTGCTGTGGGGGAAATGCTTAATCATCATTGACCTCAAAAAGGTCATGAAAGAGAAAGAAATGGAATAAAAGTAGATAATTGAAGGGCTGCAAGTAGAACTTAAGGACAGACAAAAGATAATTTAGGAGAAAGAGGTTGAAATCAGAGAAAAAGAAGAGGAAGTAGCACAAAATATACAAAAGATAATTTAGGAGAAAGAGGTTGAAATCAAAGAAAAAGAAGAGGAAGAGGCACAAAATATTTTTGATATTGTGAGAGATAGAGACAATAGTCTCACATTAATTGCATCACTCATTGAAAAGACACAAAGTCAAGCCAAACAATTAACATGGGCCAATAACAAGATAGATGATCAGGAAGAACACAATCATGAGATGACAAACCCAGTTGTAGCCATGGAACAAGGGATTCAAATAGACCCATACCTAGGGGTGGCTCAATTAGACATCCCTAAGGCCTTGTTTCATTTAGCAAGAAGATGTCAAGAATATGAGGAATCCAAGCCAATGCTGCAACTGCATAGAGTAGTGACTGCCATGTCACAGAAAGTATAAACCTTCGAGGAAAAGGTCATCCAAGTAGCCACCATTTCAGCTGAAATCATATCTTGCAGACCTCCCAGTGGTAGTTATGCTCTGTTTTTGCAAGAACGAATCCTCCAGAGGAAGATATCATTGATTTGGTCTAATTTAACTGAGGACATACAAACTGAGGAAGGCTTCATGGAGGCATACATGAAAGGTCCTGATGAGGATAAGTATTTCTTGTGTGAGTTGTATTTGCATGGTTTTTGTATCAATGATCATACCTTCTTTATCAACTACTTTGTGGGGGAATGCCAACTCAAGGCATTTATGTCACTAATGAGAAATCATCAGATTTGGAATGAAAGGATGGAAGCTTACACAAAGAAGGATGCAGAAACAAGCCTCTTCCTTAGAAGGGAATGTCCAAATCCTAGGGCTTTTGAGATTCATTTTAGGCTAAACATTTACTCCCCAGAAGGTAGGACAAAGATTTTGCCTCTATATCAGAAACATCTGCAGGAATGTGTTATTGATTTTGATCTCCTCATGAACAATTTATCCAATCAAATGCTTCCAATGACAAAGAGAAGATGGAATGCTTTAAATATAGAACAAAAGATGAGAGAAATAGTGTCCCCTACCAACCTAAGGTTGTTATGAGGAAAGATAGAGCAGTGTCCAAATTGATGGACCAATATAAACAAGATTGGATAGATGGCTGTTTGAGACCTCCTCTCATTGTTGAGCCTCTGCCTATATTGGCAGAACAAATGGAAGATGCTAGATTTCAAGAATGGTTGAAGCAGGTTGAGTAGTTCAGGGGGAATGGAAATACAAATAGCACTACTTGGTCACATATGCAAATGATTTCAATTTGACTAATAGAATATTCTGCCAAAATAAGTCTAGGTTATGAAGAGCAGGAGGACCTACTAACCTTCAGGTTTGGGGGGGATGATAAGTGCCAGGTAGCACCTAGAATAATATACCCTTTTTACCTCTCTTTTCCATCCTTCTTATTCTATTGTCTAGGTAATTTCACCATAGTAGACTGATAAGGTTTGTTCTAATTACATTAATGAGAGATGGATTACCAAAAGTCATGATTTTTTATTGAAGGACTAATGTGCAGCAAATTAATGGAAATATGCAGAAAATTCTCTCTTTTTACATCTATAGGTGCAGTTGTATAGGAAAAGGCAATTTTGAGCATCTCTAGAGATGGTCTTAATAGTCTCTGGAGCTGACATAAGGGATACTACATCAGACTCTAATGTTTTTCTAATATGATTGGAGATATTTTGAAATAGAACCAAGGGTGGATAATCTCTGGAGCTGGATAGTTTAGTCATAGGTGCATCTCTGGAGCTCCAGACAAACACACATTTCTTCGGAGCCCTCCTTAAGATAGTACAAAGTCTTCAGCACCATCATCAGTCACAGTCAACACCTGAATGATCGGGTGAAGACTCTAGTTGACCGCTAGAGGTCTAATTCCTCTTTTATTGATTTTGCATGAGTTCCCAAAAGACTTATTAAATACCTATATTTTTAGGGCCTCGCTGCCCAGTTGTTATTTTAACTAAGACTTTAGATTTAGTGGGACTGTTGTACCACTAAAATCTATTTCAGTTGCATTATTTTACTCTGCAATTAAACAATTGATAGAATAAGAGATTGATTCTATCTCATTGATAAATTGATAGTTAGAGTAGAGTGATATCTCACTGCTTGATTTGATATATAGATATATAAGGTAGAAGCAGGGGGAAGATGATTAGGATTGAATTGTTGTAATCACAATTTTTTCCAGATTGGATATATTTTTTGAATACAAACCATACCGATGAAATTAGACTGAAGAAATATTGTGATACTTTATTCCTGTACTGATTTATTGCTTTAGTCTTCAGTTCTGAGGATGAGGAGCAAGGGCCCACTCCTGCCATTCAAGACCTGCCATTCAAGACATGAGGCTAGTATTTGTTTGTTCATTTCCTTGTTTCAGATTCTACTTAGGAAAATAGTTATTGCTTTCACATAGATAAATGTATGTTTCAGTTGTGTGGATTAGAATAGGTCAATATTAGTAATTTATTGTTTAATCTTTATTTCCAGTACTTTCAGAATTTACTTTCATAGCAAATAAATTAACAGTATTAATTTCCAGAGCAAATAAAGATTAGCATAATTAGTTAAATAGACTGGTAACTATAGGATCCCTAATTGCAGATAGCCCTAGACTTGACACATGAAAACATGATTAAATGCCATGGACTAACGACCCTTGTCAAAGAACATATTGAATAATTTGAAACATTGAAGTATAAAATAAGTCATGCTCCTATTTTATCTCTCCTTGGCATATAAATGACATTTGACGTAGAAACAAATGCTAGTAAATATGTAATGAGTGTCATCTTGCACTAAGGTGGTAAGCGAGTCTATGTTATCATTTAGAGGTTTCTACTTTAGTTGTTAGGGGTTATACAACTTATGATAAATAATTATATACACTAGTTCAAAGTATTAAAAATGGAGACACTATTTATTTGGAAAGGAAAATATTGTGCAAACTAACCACCAGCCTTTATAATATTTTCAAGCACAAAGTAAATTACAATAAGAAAGCCATCATAAATGGATGGGTTTTCTTCAATAATTTCATTTGGTAATTATATATTAAAAAGAGACTAATAATGTTGTTGCAGATATGTTGTCAAAGCCACCTATTTTAGCAATGGAAATGGTAACTCACTTAGAGCCCTTCACAAAGTAACATTGAGTTAAAGAATATATGCAAGATAAATATTTTGATTAAAAAAAACATGAGAAAATTGTAAAAAGTGAAGATGACTTCTATATTCAAGAAGTGTTGCTATATAAGGTAGGAAAGTGATGTGTTCTAAGAGAACAAAGGCTTCTACTAATGAGGGAGGCACATAATTTCAAAGTGGTGGGTGACTTTAGCATAGAAAATTTATGTCCAAAATGTAGTAGGAAGTAATAAGGTTTGTTGGAAATTGTAAATTGTATTGCACTAGCAAACCTCAAACAAGGAAAGAAGCAATGCATATGCCTTTTCCTATTTCCATAAGAACATGGAAATTATGGACCTTTCATAATTTTGGATGCCATAGGCGAAAATTCAATGAAACTTGATCTTCCTTCTTTCATGAAGATACCTTAATTGTCAATTATGAATAATTGTAGCTTTATGGGCCCTCTATGCTAGATGGAAATGAAGAACACATGCTACTATTTCTAGAATATTTGGGTGTTAAAGGAAGAACCATACTTGATGAGCATGTAGTACTAGAAAGTGACAAGAGTCATTATACCTTGGCATTTAATCATGTTTTTATTGTCAAATAGAAACTAGCAATTAATAGTCCTTAAACTTTCTACTGAAATGAAATGTACTCATTCAATCAAATTGATATTTTTAACTAACTACTATGAAGGAAATCTAATCTAGGAATTAGAATAATACAATGCTGAAATGATTCATCTGACTACAAAACTAGAAAAGACTTTTAAAACATAATTGACAAGAATATGATTTACTACTATGAAAGCAGGAAAGATAAATTAAAGAATCCATAGTAATGTAAGAATGAAATAAACCAATACTAGCCTTCCTTCTATCAGTGGGAGTGGGACCTTGCTACACACCTTCAGAATTGAAGACTAAGCAAAAATTTTAGAACACACAAAATAGAAGAACTGCCTTCCTTTAATCTAGTATTTCAAAATAGAGTTTATCAGGGTAACAACAAAAGTATATGTTTCGTCCAAACTATATGAAACTATTAAAAACTATTTATATCTATCCTATTGTTGCAAATATGTGCCTAAGCGGTGTTGTCATTGATGTCAACATATCCTTGTTGCCATTAGTGTCAATTGTATCCTATTTTATTGACTATGTAGAAGACTGGAATGTTGAGGATATTGAGAAAATTAATAAGGATCAATGTATGTGGACCACATGGCTGAGTAGAGGATTGTCTTAAGAAGCTCCAATTAAGATTTGAAGGGTTCGCATGAAGATTTGAAGAAGCTATGGTCATCTAAGTAGAACTAGTTTTACAGTGTTTAGAAGAGATAAAGTGACAGGAAAGAGGTCCAGATTGTTCCAGATATGTAAAATGATGATCTGTGGATCTAGAGACATGTTTGGGAAGTCAGTATGTATCACCCATTCTAGTGGTTCATGGTTTGGAGGTCCGCAAGCAATTTTTCTAGTGTGATAGTCATGGCAAACAGTGTTCTTGAGGTTCCGGATGAAGATGCAAGTGATTCTGATGATTTGGAGGAGTGCAGATGTTTTTGTTGAATTAAATGTGCTTGTAGAGATCTCTGGATCGTGTGGCTGCTGTGTTGAGGTTCACATTAAAGTTTGAACTCGATATTGAAGATTTCCCTCTTGGTGTTGTTGTTCTTCCCAGTCTTGGCCGACTGGATGACTCAAGCATGTTGTAGATGATCTAAGAGCAATTCTTTGGAGCGTGGCGTGTTGTTGGAGGTAGATTCAAGTCTCATATATGCTTGGTTGATAGCTTAGTGATTCGCATTAAGTCAAGATGTTTGTAGTGCCGACCTTGATGTTTATTCCAAGGTTGATGAAGCATATAAAGGTGTGTAGTTGAGGTGTGGAAAATCATCCTTGTCCAAAAATAATAAAATTAGAAGAAAGGATTAGAGGCAGAGAAGAGAAGAGGAGAAGTAGAGGAACAAGAACAATAAGGCATGAAGAGATTATGAAGAAGTGCAGAAGTTTGTGAGCTTTCAAAGGAACTGAACAAGGCATAAAGAAGATGCTATTTCGCAGTTCATTCTGAGATCATGGAAATCAAACATGAAGGAAAATGATAACAAATGCAAACTAAACAAATGCAAACCTTCACATTGACCCACAATCCATCGATAAGGTGGATAGTGCCGCACTTGAAGCACTCTAGCTTTAGCCAAAGAGATGAATGTTGGTTTCTTGATTCAGCAACATAACGATAGGATAGGGATTGGTAGATGAATGATTAGATGAATGCAAGATAGATGGATGAGAGATTGAGAAGAAATTTCGACAGCATAAGGATACTAGAAGCAGATTCGTTACAAATGGCTCAAGAGAGGCTTACCTTTATAGAAAAGGCAAATTCGAATGAACGGTTGTGATTGAGAGTTATTTTGAATGATATGGATGGTTGAGATCGATTAGGGTTGGATTAGGGTTTCCCACTCAAAGAGGGATTGTAGTCACATGACAAGTGTGCGATGGAGAATGAAAGGAATCTAATTCAAATATTTTATTTGAATTAGCTTGCACATATGAGTTGTATTAAATGCAAGATGTACTACCCCACATGAGACAAAATGAAAGTGGACAAGTGTTCAATTGTGATAAAAAGAAATCTAATTTAAATAAAAAGATTATGTAAATTAGTTTGACATGTGAAGGGATTAAGTCAATGATGTAGCATGTGACACTTGTTGCAATGTGGTGAGAGGTGAGGGATTTTAATTCAAATTTTTAATTTGAATTATGTGAGACATGTGGATGGGGAAATTAATTAAATAAAGTGGGTTTATGTAATTAATTAAGAATGTGATTAAGTTGGAAAGGGAATATTAATTAAATAAATATTTTATATTTATTTAATTAATATGGGCTAACATTAGAAAGGGAAAAATATTGAATTAATTAAATTAATTCAATATAGGTGACTAAGGGATTTAATTAATTAAATAATATTTAATTAATTAATTGGGGATAAATTAGTGAAATGGCTAAGATCGGGTGATGATAAAATGGTTAGGACATTTTATTGTGTCTACATTTGCCCCTCTTTGAGATGATGTTGCGAGATGATAAAATTTATGTCGAGTAACATCATTTCAAAGAAGCTAAGGAAAGAGATAGAGGAAAAGGATCAGATGATGAAAAGGATAGGATGATGATGCCCCCTCAAGAGGATAGGTGGGTTGGACAAACACGGGTATGCTCTCGAAATGAAAGGAATGGAAAAAGATAAAGTAATGAATAGAAGGAGATGGATGCGTTATGCTCCAATGAAAGTGAGCAACCATGATGTTTGATGTTGCACTAGATGTTATGCACCAAGGTATAAGGACCAAGGTGACGATGTGTCTCGTGCCCCAGCATAATACAACCTTGTCTAGATACAAGATATAAATATTAGCTAGGTTGGATTCAGATTTGAAACAAATGTAAGATAAAATGATAACACACACAAGCAAGCAATCAAGCATGCATAAATGATACAAAAATAAACAAGGTATTGCCCCTGTCAAGCTGTAAACCAATGATTAAGTGATTGATTGATTGATTTGATTGATGATTGATGATAGTGTTGTCATTGCGGGGAACGATATATCCCTAGATCAACACAAGGATGTGGGAATGATATATCCCATTGATGATGATGATGATTGATTGATTGATGATGATGATAGTGTTGTCATTGCAGGGAACGATATATCCCTAAATCAACACAAGGATGTGGGAATAATATATCCCATTGATGATGATGATGATTGATTGGTTTGGCTTACAACAAGGTTAGGATCAAGACCAAGGATGTGATTGGATAATTTGATAAGATTGATTAACTTGATTGGTATGGATTAAGGATGACTTGCATTTGGATCATTGCTTGGATTGATTGATGAGGATGAGATGAATTGATGGAGATTGATGAAGGATTGATGACTTGATTTGAAGAAGTGATTATGATGATTGGGTTGATGTGCGTTTCAAGAGTTTATTGATGATGTGGGAGATAGATGATAGAAGAAATATGAGATGGATGAAGATGATGATGTAAGGATATGATGATTGGATGAAGGATGAAAGATGGAAGAAGGGGTCTATCGCCTGTGCCTGAATCTAGGCATTTCCTTTGTATCCTAGATTGCCTACATACCCTGTATCCACGGGATCAAGGCACTTAACGATAAAGATGAGATGTAGTTCTGATTTGTGTTTTATTGATGATGGTGATGATGAAAATGGATGGATTGATTGGTTTATGGATTTCTTGGGATTGATTGGATGATTTGATGATAAATGATGTTATTGATGGGATGAATTGTTTGATGATGATTGATTTTGACTGATTGATAGATTGGCTTGATTTGATGATTTGATTGGATTTGTTTTGATGGATTTGATGTGATGTGATGAATTGTTTGATGATGACTGATTTTATTCCTTGGATTCGTTTTTGTTGGATATTTGATTTTTTAGTATTTTTGGAAAATATTTGATTTTTTGGAGTTTTGGGAATATTTTGATTTTTTTGGATTTTTGAAATATTTGATTTTTTTGGATTTTTGAAATATTTGATTTTTTTGGATTTTTGAAATATTTGATTTTTTTTGTATTTTTGAAAATATTTGATTTGTTTGGATTTTTGAAGGTTTTAGGAAATGGCATTTGGAGGAACATTTGGGTAGCCTTAGTACTAGATACCAATGATAAGGGGAAAACCAAGTCTAGGTGCATGGAGGTAGATGGGATTGGATGAATGGATAAAAGGATGGACGATCGTAAATGTGATGGAAGAGTCATGATATATGGATGGATAAAAAGGATGGATCATAGTGGATGGAAGGCTCATGATAAATGGATGGATAAAAGGATGGACTATAGTGGATAGATGTAGGCCTAATAAGGGAGTTAGGATGTGATATCCAAAGGCTATGTCATGTAGGAATAACATGCCCCAGTCTAGGTAGTAGACTTAGGATTTTTAGGACAATGCTTAAGACAATAGGATGATAGGATTTGACATGACAAAGCTTATGACTTGGATGATAGGGTTCGTTTGGAAAGGATGGAAAAATGGGTAATGGCAAGAGGATAAGGATAAGATGGGTTGGATGGGATGAGTGGTATATCAAGAGATATCCAAAACATGTTTCAATATTTTGCCCCCATTTCTTTGTCAAGATCAAAATGAGGAAGGGAGGATGAATGGACTCAATAGGATAGGTATATGGGTGTAATGGCTAAGGATGGTAGGATAGGATATGGCAAGATAGGAGATGATACGATGGAAAATGATAGGTTGGAAATGATAAGATGGATGAGACAATGTGCCCCCAAGTGTAAGTGACATAGAAGATCAACCTACACATAACGTATGTTTGCCAGGTTTTCATCATGGTACTTATCCAAGGTGCCTATTTATCAGGTTTTCACTGTTGGATGAAGGGATTTATCTTTACTTTTTTAATCTTTTGATTTTTTTTTTACTTTTTTGACTTTTTGGATGGGAGAAGGTGGATATGGACGAGAGGGACTCAAGTGTCTAGTGCCATGAAAGGTGATAGTCCCATTGGAGAGGAATGTCGCATGGACCATGTCAAATGTGCTCGTTGATGTTGGTAGGGAGATGGCATGAAAGTGAGATGGATCAGGTAGATAGTGGATTATGATGTGGATTATAATGGACTTATGCAAAAGCATGGACCATAGGAAGGTGATGGGGGAGATATGTAGGATAATGAGTGAATGATGGAGTGATGGAGGTATGGAAAGGAATCATGACCAATGGCTGCACACACCGTGTTAAACATGGAATCATTTGATTGGATGGTGGTGTAGGAAGCAATGGTGATGTTTGCTTAGGAGATGGATGATTTAGGACTTTTGGAACCCACATGGACTTAGTATTTTTCTGATTTTTGCTTTTCATGTGGGATGTTTGAAATGTTTGAATGGAATGGCATTTTTGAATGGACGGGGATGGTTGGGATTTTTGAGAGGTAGATGCCTCATTTGACGTGAATGATTTTTTATTAGGGACCCATATCATTTTAGTTTTTGACTTTGCTTTTAGAGGTATGGGCTTGGATATATTTTTTAATGTACCTTGCTTTGAATTTTTTGATTGATTTCCTAAGGCATTATGACCCTTAAGATTTGTGGGTTTTTGAAAGGAGGCATCCAAATGTTTAGTTTTGAATCCCATGGGTTTGATGGAATGAGTGAAAGCTTTATGTTTAGACAATATGTGCATTTTTTGGTCATGATTAGGATTGTAAGGGTAGTTATGGATAAATGGATAATTCGGTGTTGGTAGAAGTGGAGGCAAAGTAGATGAAGGGAGGTTAGGAGTTGGAAGCAATGGAGGTAAAGTTGATGGAGGGATATTTGGAGTTGGAAGCAATGGAGGTAAAGTGGATGGTGGAAGGTGAATGGTCACATGCTTTTGACATTTGTACGATGAGGGAGGTGGAATGGCAACGTATGTTTTAGGAATATGATGGGGTTTATTATGGAAGGAAGTGGATTTAGGAAGTGTGGAGGAAGTACCAATATCATTAGATTATTGACCTTGGGGTGTGTATCCAAGGCCAAATGAGCAAGGAGGGACCTTGACTAAGAGGAACCTCCTGCAACAATATAATGAAAAATGCACGAAATAACAAAAATAGTAGAACATAGAAGGAATTTATTGATCGTAGGCCACTTCATGGGGGAAACCTCCTTTGAGCAAGCTCAATACAATAAATTTGTGGATGCCTTCATTGGCCTCAATACATACTTATATACGAAGTCTAATCTAAACAACTATTACTTCCCATGAATGTGGGACAATACAATATACTCACGAGATGACTTACAAAGCATATGCGTCCAACAACAATATACTAACAAGTAAAGAGAAGGGTTAAACATGGGTTCCTAATATCCCCTCCCTCTTAAAAAAGCTTTGTCCTCAAAGCTTAAGATGTGGAAATTGTTGTTGAATATGAAGGAGTGGTTCCCATGTAGCATCCTCTAGTTGCATTCTGTCCACTAAATTAATACCTCTGTGATGGATTGAGAGCGAAGATGACGAGTGCGCCTGTCGAGGATTGCCTCCGGCTCCAAAATGATGGATCCTTCATTATCCAATTATGGTAAAATAGTTTGTGCTCTGATGTTGGTGCCAAGAACTTTCTTTAGATAAGAGACATGAAATACTGGATGAACGCGGGAAGAAGGAGGAAGCTCCAATTTATAAGCAACTGACCCAATCTTTTGAAGAACCTTATATGGCCCATAGAAATTTGGAGCCAGCTTATGATGCCCTTTGAGTTTTAGGGATGATTGCTTGTATGGATGTAGACGAAGAAAAACCATATCACCTACTTGAAAATTGCGCTCAGAACGGTGTTGATTGGCTTGTTGTTTCATTCAATTTCTGGCCATGTGAAGATTGTCCTACAAAATGTGAAGAATTTGATCTCAGGTTCAGAGAACTGTGTTGACTACCTGAACTAGTGAACTGCTGGGGGTGTATGGAAGGAGCACTGGCGGTGCCTGACCATAGACTGCTTAATATGGAGTCATTTTAGATGTTGTGTGGTAGGAGGCATTGTACCACCATTCAAAGAGCAGGAGCCACTTTGCCCATTGATGCTGTTGTTCTAAAGTGAAGCAACGAAGATAAGTTTCCAAACATTTGTTGATAATTTTAGTATGACCATCTGTTTGTGGGTGATACCATGAACTCATTTTCAATTTGGTGCTAGTGTGTTGAAATAGTTCTGTCCAAAAATGACTGGTGAAAGTTTCATCACGATCTGAGACAATGGAAGAAGGGATTCCATGAAGGTGAAAGATCTGGTCCATGAAAATTTGTACAACTAAGGAGGCAGTATAGGGATGGCTGAGGGCACAAAAATGACTATATTTGGAGAGGCAATCAACCATAACCAAGATCACTGTCTTCCCTCCAGATTTAGGGAGCCCCTCAATGAAATCCATAGAAATATCTATCCAAATCTATGTAGGGATGGGCAAGGGTTCGAGCAATCTAGTAAGGAGTGTCATTTCACCCTTGTTGTGTTGGCAGGTATCACATTTAGCCACCATCTGTTGAATTGCCCTTTTCATTCCCTTCCAAAAGAAGTTACGCTGTGCTCGCTCATAAGTTTTGAGGAACCCAGAGTGCCTTGCTAATGGAGAAGCATGGAGTTCATAGAAGACAGCTTGGTGAAGATCTGTGCTCTGAGCAAGCACCAGACGACCCTTGTATCTCAGAGAAGCACCATCCCAAGAATAATGTGGTGCAGCAGAAGGGTTATTGGCAAACTATTGGATGATTTGAGATAATGCAGAGTCATTGACATAGCCCTGCTGGACAAATTCCAACCAATTTGGAATAAGCATAGAAATAGCTGAAAGAGAAGCTTGGTCATCAAATGTGCAAGAAAAAGCATCTGCCATAATATTGTCCTTACCCTTCTTGTAAGTGATCTCATAGTCATAACCCATGAGTTTGCTCACCCATTTCTATTGTGTTGGGGAGGAGACTTGATGTTCCAGGAAATATTTCAGACTCTGGTGATCAGTCTTGATGCAGAAATGATTCCCTAGTAGGTATGGTTGCCACTTTTGTATTGCATGCAAAATAGCCATCATTTCCTTCTCATATGTAGAGAGTACTAAATGCTTACCAAAAAGGGCTTTGCTAGTGAACGCAATGGGATGTTCATCTTGAAGGAGAACAACACCAAGTCCATTGCTGCAAGCATCACTCTCAATAGTGAAGGTCTTAGAAAAATCTGGCATAGCTAGAACTAGTGTAGTACACATAACTTGTTTCAGTTTTTCAAATGCACACTCAGCAGCATGTGGCCATGTAAAAGAATCCTTTTTCAACATAGATATTAATGGAGCTACAATCTTCCCATAATCCTTGACAAACTTGCGATAATAGCCAGTCAGTCCCAAAAAACCACGAAGGCTCTTGAGTGTCTAAGGGTGCGGCCAATTTTTCATGGCATCTATTTTGGCAGGATCCACTCGAACCCCTTGGGCTGAAACAATATGCCCGAGATACTCCACTTCCTCCTACCCAAAAACACATTTAGACTATTTTGCATAGAGATGATGATCAGAGAGAAATTGCAGTACAAGATCCAAATGTTGGAGATGCTTAGCCCATGTTTTACTATAGATGAGGATATCATCAAAGAAGACCAGAATAAATTTCTGCAAGTAGGCCTGGAATATTTTATTTATCAATGACTGGAATGTTGAAGGAGCATTAGTGAGGCCAAAGGGCATGACCAAAAACTCATAATGGCCATCATGCATGCGGAAAGCCGTTTTAGGGATATCATCCTCATGAACTCAAATTTGGTGATACCCAGAACGAAGATCCCACTTGGAGAAAAAATGAGTGCCATGAAGCTCATCAACAACAGGAATCATAAACTTATCCTTGATTGTGATGTGATTAAGTGCTCGGAAGTCAATGCAAAGGCGCCATGACCCATCTTTTTTCCAAACAAGAAGAACTGGTGAAGAAAGAGAACTAGTACTAGGGCAAATAATACCTTGCTTCAGTAAGTCCCGAACGAGCATCTCAATATCTGTCTTTTGGTGAAATGGGTAGTGATAGGGCCTGATGTTGGGAGGCACGCTTCCAAGAAGGAGCTGAATACGATGGTCCTCTAGTCGAGAAGGTGGCAATCCCACTAGTTCGGCAAAGACACATGCATATCGATCCAAAATTTGTTGTAGATCTGAAGGAGTAGTGGGGACCGCTGATGGTTGCATCTGAATGGAATGGAGCTGAGCGATGACACCATGTGAATTCTTCTTGGAGCTTTTCCATGCAATGTGAACTGATGATGCTGAGAGACCCTAGTTGTAAGCCCTTCAATGTGTGTTTTTTCCAATTGTCTAAAAATTGCATCCAAAGTTCAGCAAAATCCCATAAGATGGGTCCAAGTGTGCGTAACCATTGAGCGCCCAAAACCACATCACATCCACCTAAGGGCAAGGCAAACATGTCAGAGCACAGGTTATAATCTCCAATAGAGATACACACATTGCGACACTTCCCTTTGCAAGGTAATGTGTCCCCATTGGCAATCATGACTTCAAAGTTGGAGCAAGCATGGATAAAACAATCAGCCTATTTGGTAATCCAAGGGTCAATGAAGTTGTGAGTGCTACTAGAATCAATGAGTATTGTAAGAGGGAGCTTCTTGAAGTAACCCTTGACCTACATGGTTTGTGGGGTAGTGACTCCTGCTAAAGCATGGAGAGAGATCTCTGGGTGGTCTTCTTGAGAAGTAGGGTCGATAGGCAGTTGCTGAGTTTCGACCTGATCATCTACTGTATCTTGAACATCTTCATAAACATCAGTTACAAGCAGAGAATCCACATCCAATAGATAGAGATTTTGCTCAACACATCTATGTCCCTGAGTGAATTTCTCATCATAATTATAACAAATCCCTTTTTCTCTACATGCCTACATCTCTGCTTCAGACAAATGCTTGATAGGAGTTGTTCTAGGAGCTGGTGTGATTGGAGGCCTTTGGGAAACCATATTTCTGAATGGAACAAAAGTGGATTTGGAGCACTGTTGAGCTGTGATCTTGTCCTCTACCAACTTAGCTAACCCTAGGGCTTCCATTATTGTGTTGGGATGGAACATTTTAACCTCAAATCGGATTGTATCCTTCAGATCACTGACAAAACAACTCTTGATGAATTCACCAGACAATCCCTTTGTGTGATTGGCTAGTTTCTCAAATTATGTCTGATATTCTCTCACAGTGCCAGTTTGGAAAAGTTTAGTGAGTGCTCCTATGAAGTCATCAAAACTACTAGGGCCAAATCATTGCAAAATGAGTTTGCAAAAATCTGTCCATTTTGGTTCTTTATGAGCCTTGATGTACCAACGGAACCATTGAAGGGCTTCGAAGATGTTCCAAATGAAAGGATGCAAGTGGGACTTTGTTAACATCAAAAGTATTATGCAGACTGAAATATTGATCTGCCCAGTATATCCATCTAGTCAGATCATCACCATTGAAGCGAGGAAAATCAAGCTTCGACCCATGAAAACTGTCAGAAGAAGAGAACCCATTGTTTGTAGAAGACTCTGGCTACCGTCTATTATTCATGGCTGAATACTGAAGATTGAGGCTAAGAACTTTTTCTTCTAGATCTTGGAGTTTGGTCTTGAGGGATGCAAGTTCATCCTCCATGTTTTTTGCTCCTGTGTGGGTGACAACCATAGCCAAGAGAATTTTTTTTTTGGGGAATGGGTAGAAAAACAAAAACAAAAATGTTTTTAGTAAAGGAAAATTTGGATTTGGGAAAAACTCTGATGGGTAATTGGGGTTTGACTAGGTTTTGGACACTTTCTGAGGGATAGGGAAGTGGAAAATGGGGATTTCAGAAGCGAGGTGAAAGAATGGGAAAATTTGTCCAAGAGGGACAAAGGAGCAGAATTAGGAAATGAACACTGTGGAAAAAATTTGAATTCTATTGGGTGAGAATCGAAGAAGTTATGGAAAATGCTAAAAATAGACAAATGTGGGATTTCTGGCTTCAATAAGTGGAATTTGGGATAGGGTCCTTAATGAAGGAAATATGCAGAATGAAATTTCAAGGGTTCCAGTGAATTTTGAGAGGAAACAGGGCTAAAGCAAGGAAGATATGGCAAAAAAATAGAAATTTTTTTACTCTGGAAACGATCTACAACGGGATCTGCAAATGGCTCTAGACAGATTCAATCTACGATTTGTCACCTGGCAATAGATATGGGCCCCAGGTATGTTTGGCTTCCTAAAGGTTCAGGGGATTCACTCGGCTACTAATGTTGTCTAATGACTTGCATATTGGGGCAGTACCCCTCACTCCACAGCTCAGGTAAAACTGATAACCGCTTTGCCACAAATGACAGCTCTTGGTTTACCTCACAGATGGGAACATGCGATTGACTATAGGACTAGGTGTAGTTTGGACACTAGACTTGAGTTGATTATTGGATGGAGAAGGTAAAGTGGATAATGGTTGTTGGTGTTTTAAGGAGGAACACTCATGAATGAATGTGGATAGACTAGTAGGATATGGTGGATTTGAAATGGGATCAATGGTGGATGTGGAAGGATCATTAGGATCTTGATTAGCTTTATGCTCATTGGTTTATCTTCTA
Organism: Cunninghamia lanceolata; assembly: GCA_027924645.1. Taxonomy (NCBI): domain Eukaryota; kingdom Viridiplantae; phylum Streptophyta; class Pinopsida; order Cupressales; family Cupressaceae; genus Cunninghamia; species Cunninghamia lanceolata. The sequence continues at coordinate 20,610,906 of BSBN01000547.1, forward strand.
TGCTTACTTGGAAGGCATATGTCTCATCATCACAAGTGGAAGTTGGTGTGTCGTGGATAGGAGTAGGTTGAGGATTGGTAGGAGAAAGCGAGATATCTTGCTCATGGGTGTTTATGGAAGGAAGGATATGTGGAATGATAACCTCTTGATCATGGATTCCATAAATGTTGGCTAAGAGGATCATCATGTTTTTCATAATCATAGATAGAACCTTAATCACAAATGTGATCATAAATAGGATTAATTGGGCTATGGATGGGATAAACTTGCTCACAAATAGGGTCATGATCATAAATAATACCTTGATCATATACAAGATGTAGGTCATGAATGGGTGGAACTTAGATATGTTTTGATCTTGATTTAGTTGAGGGCTTGATGTTTCCACATGTATTTGATTATACTCTTGACATACCTCTTGATTTTCTTGCAAGAGAAGGGATGACTCTTGGATGGTCTCTTGGTCAACAATGTTAGGGCATGATGGTTCTTGACTGAGACTTGGATTTGAAGATTCCTCAATAAGTTTGATGGCTTGTAGATCACATGATGGATTTGGATGACTCGACAAGGTGTTGGGAGGTTCATTGATAGGGTCATGAGTGGATGTTGGATCACATGGTGGGGTTAGGATGGGACAAGTAGGCTCATGAAGTGGTACTTGAGTGGATGATGATTGAGGATTCTCATAAGATGCTTGCTCTAGATTGGTGTTTCCCTTGTCAAAGGCAATTAGGTCTTGCATAGGTGGATTTAGATCTATCAAGGGTGCTTCTTGTGAGGACACTTGGTTTTCTTGTAGATGGGTTTGATGATGAGGTGGCATGATAGGATTTGTAGGTGAAAGGTTTTGTGAGGTGGATTGTTGTGGACATTGGTTGATGTTGGAAGTTTGTTGAGAAAGTAATTGTGATATGAAGGCAATGGAGTTAGGATCATTGGATGGTATGCTTATGGAAGCACTTTTGTTTGTGGTATTGTTAGGAATAGAGAGGGTGATTTGTGGTATGGATGTGGCAACATTAGTGTTTGTGGGATTCGTGGAAGGTGGAGTTGCCCCAAGTCGAATGAGATAATCCATAAACCTAGTAGGATTCGATTGAAGGACTCTATCCACTAGATCCATACAGTCGGTATCTTGCATGAAATCAATAACCTATTGGTCTAGTGTGGGTGTTGCATTAGGTGATGGTGGAGTTTGAAGTGAGTTTGATGTGGCATGGATTTGATATGTGGGTGGATTAGTTTGATATTGGCCTGGGACTTGATGTTGTGGGAATTGTTGATGTTGTGGTGACACAGGGTCTTCTTCCTTTATATATAACCACCTAAGTTGACTAAGTTGATTAAGCATTCTTTTGGTGCCATAAGGATCATTCTCATAGGTTTTTTTTGGAAATGTCATGTCCATGTTTACAAGTGGTAGATGTGGAGTGATTTGGATGAAGATTTGATAATTGGATGATGTGTAATGACTAGGATGACGACTAGGATGATTAGGATGATGTTGATTTGTTGGGATGATGACTTGGATATGATTAGGGTTTGATATGGAATTATTAGGCATGATTAGGATGATGATTAGGATGGTTAGGGGTTGATTAGAAAGAAGGGGTTTGGAATGATTAGGGTTTGAATTATGGTGACTTGGATATGATTAGGAATGAAGTGGCTAAAAATGGGTGATTAGGATGAATGTGATTGGATTTGAATGTGTTGGCAGAATGAGTTGAATGACTTGTCTTGATGTACTTGGTGTTTAGCTTGATTTGGCAATGTTCAATCAAATGATCACACATGTACAATCATGAATCACTCACACAAGACATATAAGCAATTTTGAATTTTGAATTTGAAATGTGATGATTATTAAGCAAGCACATGAAAACACATCAACAAGCCTAATGTCTAGTTTGAAATAGGGTATGGCCAATTAGGTCTTAGGCTATGTTTACACGAGGTTGACTAAGGAATTGAAAGCAAAATCCTACCACACAGACGGGAGAAAGGGGTAACCCACCCTTCACCTTCACTTCCCAAAAGTATAAAGTTCTTTGGGGCTTAGCCAAGAGTGACAAGATTCCAACTCCCAATGAGGGTGTCTTTCGATTTAGCCTTGATTTAGGTCATCCCTTAGAGTGGTGTGTCTCCAAGCAGGCCTCCTAAGAAAGGTAAACAAAAGTGAACCAAGTGAGGTGTTTTTGATCTTCAAGATCACCTTGCAGTGCGAGGAGAGAGCATACACACACACTTGATTGACACTCACACTTGTAAATTAACCCTTAGAAAATGAAATGTGTGATCAAACAGTTCAAGAACCGGTTCTTTTTAGATCCAAATTCAAATGTGTGATGGAAGACAATGGTTCATTTTTAGTCCAATTTAATGTGTGAATACAAGCAAGTTGTTGGTTTTAAGCCCAAAGTCTAAATGTGTGATCAAACAAGACTAAGAGATGAAAGATTAGAATGCATGCACCTGATTAATTCTCTATCCAAGCTGCTACATTTTGCTAATCTAAATGTTTTCTAGCTTCGTTGATTCACCTTCAAGCCACCAAATCGAAAAAGAAACAAGTAAACTTGTAAAGAAGATGATTATGTGAAAAAGATGAAATCTGATAAAATCTGATGAAAATGATCTGATACAACAAAATAAATTGCATGAACAGATTCTATACAAAATTCTATGAACTTTAAAAAAAATCATCGAAATCCAATAAGAAATGCTCAAGATATGCTCGATTGAAGTTTAAATGATAATTTGACTTTGACTGATAAAAAGGTAAAATGATACAATCACCTAATAAAACTTGCTCCATTGTGAAGTTTGTCCTCTCAGCTTTCCAACGAGTGTTCATTTGTAAAATTTTGCCACCGTATGAGGAAGTTATGCCAATTTGAAGTTTCTACGAAAATAGCACCAATATAGAGAGAAATGACGCCACTACAGAGGAAAATAGCGCCACTACAGAGGAAAATAGTGCCAATATAGAGGAAAATGGCACCAATATAGAGAAAAAATGTGCTGATACCTGTAATAGATGATTTTCATGGAAAACTCATGCAAAAACCAGCAAAAGTTAGTAGAATCAGGACCTGGGAGTCCCACTGGGCATGGCAAATGAGATCATGGAAACTAAAAATGAAGGAAAATGATAACAAATGCAAACTAAACAAATGCAAACCTTCACATTGACCCACAATCCATCGATAAGGTGGAGAGTGCCGCACCCGAAGCACTCTAGCTTTACTCAAAGAGATGAATGTTGGTTGCTTGATTCAGGAGCATAACGATATGGTAGGGATTGATAGATGAATGATTAGATGAATGCAAGATAGATGGATGAGAGATTGAGAAGAAATTTCGACAGCATAAGGATACTAGAAGAAGATTCATTACAAATGACTCAAGAGAGGCTACCTTTATAGAAAAGGAAAATTTGAATGGACGGTTGTAATTGAGAGTTATTTTGAATGATATGGATGGTTGAGATTGATTAGGGTTGGATTAGGGTTTCCCACTCAAAGAGGGATTGTAGTCACATGACAAGTGTGTGATGGAGAATGAAAGGAATCTAATTCAAATATTTTATTTGAATTAGCTTGCACATGTGAGTTGTATTAAATGCAAGATGTACTACCCCACATGAGACAAAATGAAAGTGGACAAGTGTTCGATTGTGATAAAAAAGAATCTAATTTAAATAAAAAGATTATTTAAATTAGTTTGACATGTGAAGGGATTAAGTGGATGATGTAGTATGTGACACTTGTTGTAATGTGGTGAGAGGTGAGGGATTTTAATTCAAATTTTTAATTTGAATTATGTAAGACATGTGAATGGGGAAATTAATTAAATAAAGTGGGTTTATTTAATTAATTAAGAATGTGATTAAGTTGGGAAGGGAATATTAATCAAATAAATATTTTATATTTATTTAATTAATATGGGCTAACATTTTTTTTTTAAATGGGTCTGGTAAACTTTTTAACATGACCGGTGACGCTGGTGCGACACACCCTCTGGCTCCACGACACTTTTTCCCAGAGCTATGAACTAGTGAGGCCAGAACACGGGGGACCTCATCCCTAAGAGAGAACACTTCAAACCCGCGATCTCGTTGGCCCAGCGAAGGCATAAAGCCTACGAGCATATTGGCCCAACGGGGGTTTGAACTCTAGTGGCCGCCACTACAACCGAGCGACTTAACCACCGAACCACGCCCTTATTGGCTAATATGGGCTAACGTTAGAAAGGGAAAAATATTGAATTGATTAAATTAATTCAATATAGGTGACTAAGGGATTTAATTAATTAATTGGGGATAAATTAGTGAAATGGCTAAGATCGGGTGACGATAAGATGGTTAGGACATTTTAGGGTGTCTACACATTCTTCCTGTATTAAACGTAAATTCTTGTAGGTAGTGAGCCTCCTTGAGCAGTGAGCTCTGGGTAGTGAGCCCTAAGGCAAGTGCCTTCTCATTTCTTTCAAGTACTTTTAATAGGGTACAAATCTTGTGGGTTAACCCCTACCTTGGTTTTCCCTTAACTTGGTTTCCATGTAAAAATTTTGGTGATATGTGTGTTCAATTTGGTTCTGCTCATGTACATTGTTAATTCATGCTTTAATGTTTACATCACTAATCTAATTGAAAGTTGAGAAAGAAGTTTAAAAGAGAAAAACGTTAATTTGTGGGACAACTGATTCATCCCCCCTCTCAGTTGTTCGAACTAATTCCAACAATTGGTATGAGAGCCAGTTCCTTTAAAAGAAGCTTGACTGCTTGAGGAGATCCAAGATGTCGACTTACAAGAAGGAAAGTTTGAGATTTGATGGAACAAATTATTCCCTCTGGAAGGTACGCATGCAGTGTCATTTAGAATGTATGGGTGATGCCTTTTAGTTGATAACTAAGAATGAGTATAAGATTCCAAAGAATAGCCCTACAACTCTAGATGAAATCAGGGAAGCTGAATGCAATATTCAAGCTAAAGAAGCATTATTGAGTGCCCTGACTAATACAGAATTGGCAAATGCCCCAGATTTGAAAATTGCCCATGAAATTTGGAAAAAGTTGGAAAATATGTATGAAGGTGACAAATATGTCAAATGTGCCAAGCTACAAATCCTGAAGGGTAAATATGAAAGGTTGGTAATGAGTGAAGATGAAAATATTACTTCCTACATGTAGAAAGTGAACGAACTTATGACCGGTATCAAAAATGCTAGTGGAGTATTGGAAGAATCAGAGATTGTTGCCAAAGTGCTCAGATCCTTACCTACAACATACAAACATAAAGCTACTGCCATTGAAGAGATCAAGACAGTGACAACTGTTAAAAGGGATCAGTTAGTAAGCTTTCAACATTTGAAATGAGTGAGTTTGGTGATTCTCTTCCTAAGTCTGAATCTGCATTTAAGGCCAGTGTGTATGGAAAACAAAGATATGATCCAGGTGAAAGCTCTTCAGGAAGATCAAACAAATTTGCTAAGGCAAGGAAGGATCTTGAAGATGACGAAATTGAGTCTGTAGAACTTGAAGCTCTTATTGCCAAAAGAATGCCAAGAGGATTTGGTAAGTATGAAGGAAAGTTGCCATTCAAATGTTTTTCTTATAATAAGATTGGTCATTTTGCCTCAAGATGTCCAGAGAAATTTTCAAAGCCAAACCCTAACAGATATAAAAGTTAGAAGAAATGTTACTATGTCCAAGAAGCTAGAGAATAAGGAGTAACAGATGGTGAATTTGATCATGGAGGTTCCACTGAAAGTGATTGGGTGTTCATTGTTATCAAAGAAGAAGATCTGGTGTCTACTAAATCTGCTAGCTGTACAAATGTGGAAAGTGCCTTGGCTACTCAGGTTGTTGAAAAAGATGAATGGGTGATTAATAGTTGATGTTCTCATCATATGACTGATGATAAAAGTAAGTTTGTAAGCTTTAAAAAATATGAAGGTGGAATTGTGAAATTTGGAGACAACTCAGCTGGTAGAATCCATGGCAGAGGATCCATCTCTTTTGATGGTAAGAATAACACTAATGATGTTCTTTATGTGGAAGGACTGAAGCATAATCTTCTCAGTGTTGGACAATTGGTAGACAAGGGTTATGACCTCATATTCAAGGATGGAAAATGCAAAATCTTGGAAAGCTCTGGAACTAAAATTGCATCTAGAACTTAGACTAGAGGTAACATCTTTTATTTAAGTAGTTCTAGCAAAAGTTGTTTGATTGCTCAGATAGATCAAAGTTGGTTATAGCATAGGAGAATGTGTCATGTGAATTTTGATAACATTGTCAAGATAAGTTCTACTCAGGCTGTAAGAGATCTTCCAAAACTTGTGAAACCTGATAGCATGTGTAGAGAATGTCAATTGGGTAAATAGAACAAAATTTCATTCAAAAATAAAGAACAATTTTCAAGTGGTCAGTTGGAACTGGTGCATACTGATCTATGTGGTCCTGCTAGAATTAGGAGTGTGCAAGGAGATAGATATTTTATGTCGCTGATTGATGATTACTCTCGGATGATGTGGGTAACCTTCTTAAAAGAAAACTTAGAAGCTCATGACAAGTTTAAGGTGTTCAAGGTGATGGTGGAAAATGAGATTGGTGAGAAAATAAAGTGTCTAAGATCTGACAAAGGGAGAATTTACCTCTGGGGAATTTGATGCAATCTGTGAAAAACATGGAATAAAGAGACAGTTATCTGCTCCTATGACTCCTCAGGAAAATGGAGTTGTGGAAAGAAAGAATCGGACCATTCAAGAAGCTTCTAGGACCATGATGATGGAAACAAATGTTCCACAAGTTTATTGGAGAGAAGTTGAGTACGGTTGTCTACACTCTTAAATAGGTGCAGATCAAAGGAAATTCTGGTAAGACACCTTATGAACTTTGGTTTGGTCATCCTCCTACTATGATATATTTTAGAGTTTTTGGTAGTAAATGCTATATCAAAAGAGATGAGGATCTAGGCAAGTTTGAAGCAAGAAGTGATGAAGGAATATTTCTAGGTTACTCTACTCAAAGCAAAGCATACTAATGCTTTAACAAAAGATTGAAAAAGATTATTGAGAGTGAAAATGTTAGAGGTGATGAGAGCAAAGGACATTCCAGGTCTTGCGGATATGATTCAGAAGATCAAGATGAAAATCAAAGTCAAGAAAGGCAAGTTCAGACTCAGACTCAGATCTAGATTGATCCAGAAAATCTAGTAACTCAAGAGGATAGTGCAGAAGTTGAGGAACAAACTCAAGAAACAAAAGTTCAAGCAAATCCCAAAACTCCCAGGTATGTAAGGATGAATCATCCTGAAAATCAGATCATAGGAGATAGAAATAAAGGTGTTCGAACTAGGAGAAGAATTACTAAAGATCAAGAAGATATTTGTTTGATTTCAAAAATTGAACCAAAATCAGTAAGTGAAGTCTACAAAGATGAAAACTAGGTAAAAGCAATGGAAGAAGAATTAATGCAAATTGAAAAGAATCACACTTGGGATCTTGTTTCTAGACCTGAGGACAAAAATGTGATTGGAACTAAATGGGTCTTCTGGAATAAACTAAATGAAGATGGTGAAGTTGTAAGGAATAAAGCAAGGTTTGTATGCAAAGGATATTCTCAAGTGGAAGGAATTGATTTTGAAGAAACTTTTGCTCCGATGGAAAGAATAGAGGCAGTTAGATTATTTCTTGCATTTGCTTCTTATAAAGATTTCAAGGTCTATCAGATGGATGTCAAGCCAGCATTCCAAAATGGAGAATTAGAAGAAGAAGTTTACATTGAGCAACTAGAAGGATTTCAGTTGTTTGATCAGAGAGATATGGTCTACAGGTTGAGGAAAATATTGTATGGACTCAAACAAGCCCCAAGAGCCTAGTATGCAAGATTAGATAAGTATCTGCTAAAGCTAGGTTATAGCAAAGGCACTGCTGATAGTAATCTTTACTTCAAGATTGATCATGAGAATATTCTAATTGTTGAAGTATTTGTTGATGATATCATTTTTAGTGGAAATGAGAGTATGTGCAAAACATTTGTTGATCAGATGTAGAGTGAATTTGAGATGTCAATGTTAGGTGAAATGAACTTCTTCCTAGGTCTACAAATCACTTAGTCAGATAAAGGTATCTTCATATCTTAGTCTAATTATGTGAGAGAATTGTTAAAAAAGTTTGGAATGGATGAGTCAAAACTAGTAAGTACTCCTATGATAACCAGATACAAGTTAAGTAAAGATGATGATTCACCTAAGGTGGATCAAAAAAGGTATAGATCAATGATTAGAGGATTGTTGTATCTAACTCAGACTAGGCCTGATATCATGAATAAAGTTGGACTTGTTGCTAGATTTCAAGCTGATCCTAGAGAATCCCATATTGTAGCAGTCAAGAGAATTTTTAGATATCTCAAAGGGACAATTGATTATGGCTTATGGTATCCAAAGGATAATTACTTCACTCTTCATGCATATACAGATGCTGATTGGACAGGAGATGTGGATGACAGAAAAAGCACTAGTGGTGGTGCATTCTTCTTGGGAAATAGATTAGTTTCTTGGCTGAGCAAAAAGGAGGAAACATCCTTATCGACAGTAGAGACAAAGTATATAGCAGCAGAAAACAATTGTACTCAAGTTCTATGGATGAAGCAAATGTTGAAAGACATCAGAATTGTGTTCAAGGAGCCTGTCACAATCTTCTGTGATAATTCAAGTGCAATAAGCATCTCAAAGAATCTGGTGTTGCATTCAAAGACAAAGCACATATCAATCAAGTTTCATTTCTTGAGAGAGAAGGTAAATGAGAATGAAGTCAAGTTGGAGTTTGTGTCTTCAAAGGATCATATTGCGGATATTTTCACTAAGCCTCTTCCCAAGGATACTTTTGAGTATCTCAGAGAGAAGTTAGGGGTTATTACCCCTCTTGATCAAAACTAAGGTGCAATAGGGTGCATCAGTCCTGTGGAATTCACAATCATATCTTGTGATCTGGATTGATGTTAAGGAGATACTACTCAGGGGGAGTAGTCAGTATGCAAATTTTGGGATCAGCCTGAAACAAAAAAGGGAGAAAAGATTGCAAATATGTGCCCTTTGCCATTGATGTCAAAGGGGGAGAGAAGTCATGTGAAAAACTAATTACAGGGGGAGCAGTAAAGAAAGTGATTACATAAGTGAAAAGAGAAAGGGGGAGAAAGTCTTGTCTTGATGGTCAAATCATTTTTTCACATCATATGTTGCCATCAATGACAAAGGAGGAGATTGTTGCAAATATGTGCCTAAGCGGTGTTGTCATTGATGTCAACATATCCTTGTTGCCATTAGTGTCAACTGTATCCTATTTTGTTATCTGTGTAGAAGACTGGAATGTTGAGGATATTGAGAAAATTAATAAGGATCAATGTATGTGGACCACATGGATGAGTAGAGGATTGTCTTAAGAAGCTCCAGTTAAGATTTGAAGGGTTTGCATGAAGATTTGAAGAAGCTATGGCCATCTAAGTAGAACTAGTTTTATAGTGTTCAAAAGAGACAGAGTGACAGGAAAGAGGTCCAGATTGTTCTGGATATGTAAAATGATGATCCGCGGATCTAGAGGCATGTTTGGGAAGTCAGTATGTATCATCCATTCTAGTGGTTCGTGGTTTGGAGGTCCGCAAGCAATTTTTCTAGTGTGACAGTCATGGCAGATAGTGTTCTTGAGGTTGTGGATCAAGATGCAAGTGATTCTGATGATTTGGAGGAGTGCGGAAGTTTTTGTTGAATTAAATATGCTTGTGGAGATCTCTGGATCATGTGGTTGTTGTGTTGAGGTTTGCATTAAAGTTTGAGCTCGATATTGAAGATTTCCCTCTTGGTGTTGTTGTTCTTCCCAGTCTTGGCTGACCGGATGACTCAGGCGTGTTGCAGATGATCTAAGAGAAATTCTTTAGAGCATGGAGTGTTGTTGGAGGTAGATTCAAGTCTTAGATATGCTTGGCCAAGAGCTTAGTGATTTGAATTAAGTCAAAATGTTTCTAGTGCTAACCTTGATGTTTATTCCAAGGTTGATGAAGCATATAAAGGTGTGTAGTTGAGGTGTGGAAAATCATCCTTGTGCGAAAATAATAAAATCTGAACAAAGGATTAGAGACAGAGCAAAGTAGAGGAGAAGCAGAGAAACAAGAGCAGAAAGGTATGAAGAGATTGTGAAGAAGTGCAGAAGTTTGTGAGCTTTCAAAGGAACTGAACCAGACATAAAGAAGATGCTATTTCGCAGTTCATTCTTCCTGTATTAAACATAAATTCTTGTAGACAGTGAGCCTCCTATAGGCAGTGAGCCTCATGTAGGCAGTGAGCCTCCTTGAGTAGTGAGCTCTGGGCAGTGAGCCCTAAGGCAAGTGCCTTCTCATTTCTTTCAAGTACTTTTAACAGGGTACAAATCTTGTGGGTTAACCCCCACCGTGGTTTTCCCTTAACCGGGTTTCCACGTAAAAATTATGGTGTTATGTGTGTTCAATTTGCTTCTGCTCATGCATTGTTAATTCATGCTTTAATGTTTACATCACTAATCTAATTGAAAGTTGAGAAAGAAGTTTAAAAGAGAAAAACGTAATTTGTGGGACAACTGATTCACCCCCCGTCTTAGTTGTTTGAACTAATTCCAACACCTACTGCCTCCATACAATATATATCAGATTGTTGTTGATATCATATCTCTAGAGTTTATTAGTTTACTCCCAGTTCTACTTTAGATACAAAAGGTCTTAATTACAAAGAATAAACATGCAACTACCTATATCAAATTATAACCATGCAGAACTTAAAAGAGACTTGAGTGACACTAGAGGTGTCCTTAAATCTAGAGTTTTGACTCTAATAAAATAGGTCGTAGAGGCCCTGATAAAAATGAATTAACTTTAAAACAACATACTACTAGAAGTCCCTAATTCATGCAAAAATTAAATGACAGGTGTACTTTATCTCCCACAAGCTACTACAGTTGTCTTCTTCAAAAACTTTGGCCTTCATATGCGAAACTGTGGAGCTTTACAACAACTCTAGAAATTCTGGCAGTGAAACAGCTTTGAAGATATTGTGCAACTCCGTAGACTCTGTGCAGTCAACAGTAGCTCCAAATATTACCAGATAGCTCATTAGGACATAGTTCTAGAGGTCACGTGATCAACAACCCTTACTATCCTAATAATCCAACTTCGAAGATCCTCCAACCATTTTGCAAAACATTGGAGTTCTTTGTATTGTGTCTTCTTCTCAGCTCCGGAGATAGTTAGGAACATCTCCATAGTTTTCAAAAACCTTTCTTCACCTAATAGATCAACTCCTATGATAAAAAGAAGACATTTCTAGACAATTTTGTCAGTTTAAATCTAAAACATGAGTCTTTTCATCACAACAACTTCAGTATTCCATCTTTAATTAACATAATTTAAACAAGGTTTTATAGCTTTCATAGTGCAATCAACAGATAAGGTGGTGCATGAAATGGAAAAGGGAACATAAGGGTATGTTTGGATAAGTGCTACCTGCCACTCATCATCCCCCCTGAGCTTGAGGGTTTGTAGGTCCTCCTGCACTGTTTAAAGCCTAGATTTATTTAACTTGTACAACCTTTCTGAGATGTTGTATTCTTGTTCATAGGTTTCCAAGTTCTTGTGTTTGCATCAAAATTTCCTCTGAATTGGTTAATCTGTTTTCTCCATACCTAAAACCTTGTATCTTCTAGTTGTTCAACCCACATGGGTAGGGGCTCAATGATTAAGGGTGGCCTGAAGCATCCCTTGTACATTCTTGTTTATATTTATCTATCATCTTGATCACAACCCTTTCCTTCCTCATAAACCATTTGAGGTTAGCTGGAGATATTAGGTCCCTCATTTTCTGATCTTGAGTCAGGGTATTCCACCTTTTCTTTCACATTGTCATAATTTCATCAGTTGAGGAGTGCATGAATAGACCAAACTCTATAACACATTCTTGTAGATGCTATTGATATAGGGGCAATATCTTGGCTCTGAGAGAATAGATTGCTAACCTAAAATAAATTTCTAAATCCATTGGATTTGGGCATTCTCTTCGAAGGAATAGGCCTATTTCTACCACTTTTTTTTGTATATGTCTCCATTCTCTCATGCTATATTTGGTGATTTTTCATTAAAGACATGAATGCCCTTAACTAGCATTCCCCTAGAAAAAGATTGATAAAGAATGTATGGTCTTCAATAAAGAAATCATGCAAAACAATTCATAGATGAAGTTTTTATCCTCATCACTACTCTACATATACACCTTAATGGAATCATTCCCATCCTTTATGGCCTTGGTGAGGTAGAGATGACCAATGAGAGTTTTCTTTGAAGGACCTTTTCTTTTAAGAACACTGCATAACTACCACTAGATGGCCTACATGAGAGTATCTCTAAAGAAAGATTGGCTATTGTCATTACCTTTTCTTCCAAGGTTTTTACTTTGTCAGTCATCATAGGGACTTCTATTTGTAGCTGGAGCATGAAAGTTGTACTAGATAGCTCTTGGCACCTTCTTTCCCAATTCATCAATGCCCTAGGGACACCCAACTAGAATGTCCTCAGGGAGACCTCAGTTTGTGTGCCTTGATCAACTGTTGGTATTGGAACAACCAATTCTTTAATTGACTTTGCTTAGTCATCAACTTTGTTATTGGTCTTTGTCAACTCCTAGGCCTGAATTTACAGTTTCTCAATTAAGGCTAAGACTAAGGTGATACTATTATCCTTGGCTTTGACAATACCAAATATATGAATATCCCTTTGTATCATCTCTACATCTTTCTTCTTAATCCCAGTTCCTTTTTCCTTAATGACCTTTTCTTTTCTCTCTATTTGTATCTTTAGGTCATTGATCCCCTGGTCCTTTGCTGATTCTTTTTCCTGCATGACCTTTTTAAGGTTTGTAATGATCAGTTGTTTGCCCCATAATTGTCTATTCAAGTTATCAATCTCCTCCATTAGTTGTTGTTCCTTGGAGATTTCAATATCCTCTTGATCAAAAGGATGGGAAAAGCTTCCTATCTCCAACCCTTTTGCCATTTCTACATATCATCCCCTCCAATATCTCCTTGCTCTTCAAAACCTTTTTGCTCTTCTTCCCTCTCTACCCCTTCCATTTGAGTGGATTCCCTCTTGTCTTCTATTCCCGTTCCTTTAGTAGACTCTTGGGCATGTGATGGCCCAACCTGATCTTTAGGAGGGGTATTGAGGTCTGAAAGCCAACAAGAACCTCATCAAGGAGTGTGACATCTCTCTCCATTTGGGTTTTATGTATTTTATATTGGCTTCTCCAAAGCACCTGTTGTTCTTGTGTCTCTGGTGCTTGTGTTTCTTCTTCAGAATCTGAAGAAATTGTTTGAGGTTCAGTAGGTGCAACCTCAGGATCTTTAGAAGTTTGTGGAGCATGGGTCTCCAGAGTCTTTCCTTAGTTACCCTTCCTCTCTTTCTCCTTCTCAAAATGGAAAGAGTACATGTACTTGTTATCTCCTCATTCTCCTTCTTCTTATGTTTTTGGGGCTTGGGAGTCTCTATAGGCTCCCCTGCATTTTCCTCGTCACCTACCCCTTCTATAATCTGGGGAGAACTTATAGTACTCCTCATCTTTCGTGCTTAGGTGGATTCCTCAACTAATGTCAATTTTTGTTTTATTTTGTGGGATATTTTAGGTGACTCCTCCTTAGGTGTGATTCCTTCATGCTCTAGTGCAAATGATGGTTCTACCCAAATTTTCTTACCCTTCTTATTTCTCTCAGTAGGTGGGGAAGAAGTGGATGGAATTGGTCTATCCTCTTCTACTTCTTGAGTGGTAGATGGTGACTCTACTACTGTCTTCTTTCCCTTTTTCTTTTTCTCAACAGATGGGGAGGAAGTGGATGGAGTTGGTCTATCCTCCACTTCTTGAGTGGTAGAAGGTGACTCTACTGCTATCTTCTTTCCCTTTTTCTTAGTCTTGTGAGTGTTATTTAGAAAGGCTTTCCATAGGGCCTCTCATCCCCTCTTAGAGATGAAATGATACTTGACAAAGAGGTATTTAAGGCCATGGTGTTTAAGATGACCCTTCCTCTGTTGATGTTTTTTAGCTAAGGAGGTAATTGGAGAGAATAGCAAATTGGGTAAGTTTATCCTATATTCAGGATGAGTGTGGCCATGCTTTAGAAATATCAACATTTCCATAATTGGCCCTAATATGAGGGAGAAATGGCCATCAAAAGTGAAGTATTTCATTAGCCACATAGCCAAGGACTACCAAGGCTAAGGAAGTGTGTTTCTAACAATTCCTTTTACTTCTCCCTTATTAGTGTGTTTGAATTTCAACTTCATTGTCTACAGAGAAAGCTTTTATCAAATTATTATACAAGTTTTTTAGGTGGTAGAACCTCTCACCTTCTTTTGGGTGTCCAGAGAGGCTACTGATGATGGATGCAGAGATGGGAATGGTGTCTCCTCTTACTTGTGTCTTTTTGTTTTGTAAGTTAGAGAGGAACTCATCCACAATGTCTTCCTTGTACCCTTCAAATTTCTCCAAGAACTCGAGCCAACCTGCAGCCCTCAATATAGCAACATATGCTTGATCTTGCAATAGTCCTTCTATTGTCTTCAGTTCTAATTTATTCTTAACCCCCATACCTCCAAATAGAACTACAATTTTCTGGTGTTTATCCCCTTTTAGTTTCCAAACCCCCAACCCTGCCTACCTATTCTTCTCAAACTTCTCACAACAGACCTATCCCACCTCTGGAGCTCTTTGATTCCTAAAATATGGAGTTTGAATTTTCTTGCTTGAATTTTTGAGAATTCCTAATGGTGATTAGTAGGAAAGTTTCTTTGTTTTGTATTGCAGGCTACTGAGTCGGTTGTGAGGAAATGATGGCTTTCAAGGTTGGAAATTATGATTTAGTATGTTTTGTAGAGGGTTATGTCACTCCAGAGATATGAAGATGACATCACAAGTGGTTGGCTAGGGGTGGCATGTGTCAAGCTTTATTCGGGAGTAATGGTGGTGTATGGGAGTCTAGGTGATTTGCATGAAAATAAAAACTGAAAAGACTTTCTATAATTAGTTAATCAAGATTAATACCTCGATTATCGTTTCAATAACTAGACATCATGTTAAGGTTTCATGTTGCCACCTTTGTAAGATGTGATGTAACCACTCCTCTGTGTGTAGCCTTTAACATTGGTTTCCATGATGTTCACGAGGTGTGAAGTGGTAGGATCTTCATCTGAACTTGTGGTTGATGGGATAGCTCCCATCGTCAGTAGATGGCGTTAATGAAATGATTGAAAATAGGGGGGTTGCCAATGATTGACTATCATGAATGCTCATGCCCTCGCCTCTTTTTGAGGGTGAGATTGATAAGGTCATCATGAATTCATTATCCCTTTTTTTGAGTGTCTTCTTTTAGATGTTTTAAGGGGTAGGCTTTGGAGGTCTAGAATTTATTTTATTACATGAGTGCCAAAGGTGCTCCTAATTAGCTCTAGAGGTGCTCCTAATAAGCTCTGGATGTGCTCCTTGTTGATATTTGCATGAAAAAGGGAACCACAATTTATTGGTTTTTAGTTCTCTTATTGAGAAAGACCACCATTTGATCAGTTTTCGGCCTTCCTCTTTCATTTTTTTTCTTTTTTTTGAGAAGGGCTACCATATTACTAGTTTTCAACCCTTTTTTTTAATTATTATTATTAATTTTTTTATATCTTGTTTTTAAGCTTGTGCAAGAGAGTGTGATCTCTATCACATAGCACAAATCCTTGATAAATTTTTCCTTTGCAGCGAGTCGCTGGTAGAGGTGAATCCTATGACCATTCACAAGAAATGTATTTTCCCCTTCATCAATAGGTGCCAACTGGATTGTTCCATTGTCATAGACTTCTTTAATCTCATAAGGTGCCATCCAATGGGTTTGCAATTTCCCTTTGAATTCCTTGAAGTTGGAATCATATAAGATAATCTAGTCCCCTTGTTGAAATGTCCTCTTCTTGATATGCTAATCATGCCACTATTTCCTTTGGTGTTGAATGAGTTTTTTCTATTGTATGGCCTCCATCCCGATCTCATCCAACTCATTGAGTTGTAAGATTTGATCTTCTTGTCCTATGGACAATGGTAGTCCAATATCAAGTGATGTCCTAAGTGTTTTTAGTCCAAGCTCTATTGACAGTATAGGTTTCTTTCCATAGACAAGTTCATAAGATGAGAACTTTGTTGTTGATTTCCATGTTGTGTTGTAAGCCCATACTTCTTCATGTAATCTATTGGCCCAATATTTTCTATTCATTTCTACTATCCTTGTCAAGATGTTTTCCAATTCTCTGTTTGTTACCTCCACATGTCCATTTGCTTGGGGATGAGAAGGTGAGGACTTCCTGTGCTTAACTTGATACAAATCTATAAAAGCTTTTATCACTTGAGAGGTAAATTGTGGACCTCTATCTGAAACTATGGCTCTTGGGGCTCCAAATCTTAGAATTTTTTTGTTATACAAGAAATCAACTTTTTCTTCTCTAGAGAATTGCAATGCTTGAACTTCTTCCCATTTTTTCACATAGTCAGTACATACCAAAATGTTTTCTTTCCCTGTGGATGCTAGAAAGATGGGTCCAACAAAATATAGGCCTCATTGTTCAAATGATTCTAAAACCACCTGAGGGTGTAGTGTCATCTCCTATGTGAAGGTTGGCTGACCCATCATTTGGCACTAGTCACATTGTTTCACATATCTCTTCACATCTCTGTGGAGAGATGGCTAATAATCACCAGCTCCAAGAATCTTGTGGATTGTCCTCTGTGAGGAGTAATGTCCTCCTTTGGGCTCATCATGGATTTCTCTCAACACATCAAAGATTTCATTAGCCCTTAAACACCTATGCAACACAAATTCAAGGCCACATCTGAACAACAAACCATTTAACCATTTATAAGGCAAGATTTCCTTTACTAATCTCTTTTTTTTTAAGTAAAGTTGGAAGGAAACAAGGAAATAGCCAAGAAGTTTTCTATATCAACAAACCAAGGTGTGATAGAAGAAAAAACAAACAAATTTTCATCTGGGAACCTATCTTCCACCGGTTGGTTCTCTCCACCTGTATGCAATCTTGACAGAAAACCAACAACCAAATTAAAATTTCCTGGGTTATCTACAATATTGATATCAAATTCTTGCAATAGTAATAGCCATATGATGATTCTTGCACCTAATACATGTTTGCTCATTAAATATTTAATGGTTGCATGATCAGTGTGTACAAAAATTTTGTATCATGCTCAATGTAATGTCTAAATTTGTTGATGGCATAGATGACAGGCAGGAATTCTTTTTTAGTTGTTGTGTGATTTTTTTCAGCAGGGGTAAGGTTTTTAATTATGTAATAGATTGTATGGATACCTTCCCCTTCTTCTTTTTGTCCTAAGACTACTCCTATTGATTCATTTGATGCATATGTCAAAATGTGGAATAGTAGAGTCCAATTAGGTCCTCTTAAAACAAGTGAAACTGTAAGTTTTTTCTTTGACGGTCTCAAATGTTGTTTGGTAGTCTTTTGTCCAATGAAATTCAATATCCTTGGTTAGCAAGGAAAACATTGGGGAAATATCTTGCTTAAACTTTCTATGAACCTCCTATAGTATCCTGCATGACCCAAGAAACTCCTAACATCATTTTGGTTTTTAGGTGGAGGCAATTGTTTAATCACTTCTAGCTTGTTTTGATCTACCTTGATTCCTTCTATTGATATATGATGGCCCTAGGAAAATGCCTTGTTCCACCATCATAAAACATTTCTCATGGCTTAAGGACAATTGAATCTTTTCATAACATTGCAATGCTTTTTCTAGATTTTTGAGGGCTTCTTCAAAGGTATCCCTTTAAACAATAAAGTTATTCATGTAAACCTCCATATACTCATTAGCTAGTTCAATAAAAATGGCTAAAACAACCCTCTGAAAAGTAGCTGGAGCATTACACGTGCCAAATGGGAGGACTCTGTATGCAAAGGTGCCCCATGAGCACATGAAGGTGGTCTTGTCTTAGTCTTCTAGTGCCACTTAGATATGATTGTATCCACTAAACCCATCTAGGAAAGAAGTATTTCTTTCCTACTAGGTTATCTAGTACTTGGTCAATGAATGGAAAGGGAAAATAGTCCTTCTATGTGGCCTTGTTCAATTCACTGTAGTCAATACATACCCTCCATTTCCCATTCTTTTTGGATACTATAACCAATGGGGACACCCATTGGCTATCTGAGATAGGGTAGATGAATCCGGCTTGCAACAATTTTTCTATCTCAATTTTTACAATTTCTTTGAGTGCAAGGTTTAATCTTCTTTGAGGATGTCTAACAGGATTAACATCTTCTGTGTATATATGGTGAGTATAGATTTTAGGGCGTATGCCCTTCATGTCTTTATATTCCCATGTAAAAGCTTTTGAATGTGACATAAGAATATCAAGAGGTGCTTCCTCTTGCTTTGTTGTGAACTGAGCATTGATGTTAAGTACTGGTTTTCTAGGTAAGACCATGATTTGCTTTATGATTTGTTCCATGGATGTTCCTACTCCATACTCTGGGCTTATGGTGTTAAGAGGGCAAGAATGTGGGAGCAACAGATGGAAAGTGGCTAGGTCTTTGTAGAAAGTTTCTCCACAAGGGATGACATTGACAAGGGTACAATGGGTTGCAATCAGAAGTTCTTTCCTTAAATCTTGAGCTAAGTCCATTGTATCTTTTTCAGTGAAGATGTGGATTATGTCTTCAGGGGTGTCTTAATTTATCTCTTCTTCTAATTCCCCTAAGTGTTATGTAATGGTGACAATAGCTATGGAAGCACTATTTTCTATGTTATTGGGCTCATCTATCCATACTTTTCCTGAATAATGTATGGATGTCTTAGCTAGGGAATACAAAGATATTTTTTTCATGTCTATGCCATTGGATATGACCATATCCCTAGTTCTATAGTCAATGGATGTTGTTGTAGTAGCTAGCCATGGTCTGCCTAAAATCAGAGGGTAAGCATTCATTTGGTTCCTTAGCTCTAAGATCAGAAAATCAACTAGGAATTCCCATGATTCCATAATAAATAGAACATCAGTCAACACCCCCTTGGGAATTGCTACTAATTGATCAGCCAATTGTAAAATTGTGGAAGTGGCATGAATGCCTATAAGAGCCAACTTATCCAAAGTGTGAACTATCATGACATTTATTGCTACTCCTAAGTCAACTAGGACATTGGATATTTCTGCTCCCGAGATGTGAGCTATGGTGACAAGATTTCCAAGATCCCCATTCTTTGGAAGGAGCATTTCTCCCACTAGTAGATCCACCACTTTGTGGTGAGAAAATTTTTCTTCCTGCCCTAGTTTTTGACACAATTCTATTTGGTAAACTAGTTTAGTTCAGGAACATCTCTAATTGCCTGGAAGAGTGGAATATTGATATTTAGTTGTCTGATTTCTTGAAGTAGTTCAAATTCAATGGTGGGTTGGACTTGTTTTTGTGGAACTATTTTTTGGGAAACATGCTATTTGAGCCATTCTGGGTATGGTTCCTATTTTTCATCCTTCAGAGTAGCTCTGTAGTGTAGTTTTCAAGCAGCTCCAGAGGTGTCTCTAGAGATGTTCTTTTAGGAGGAACTCTAGAGTGACCTGAGAGTTGTTCTTGTGGCACTTTTTCAACTGTAATCTCCTCCTGGGGTTGATGGGATGGATTTTTAGGTTCTAATTCATCTGTGATTTCAACAATAAGTGGGGGAGATGGTCTTGGGAGAGCTTTCGTAGAACATAGCTGGAGGTTATTCAAATGAATAGTGTTTATACCAACCATATTTTCTTGCTCAATCATATATACATATGCTCCTTGTTTATTTTGTGGGTTTTCTATAGGTTGAGCTGGCAAGGGTGGATGACTAATTGGTTCATTTTGAGGTTGTCCATGTGTGTTTACATTGGTCCAATTAGAAGTGTTCGTTGTTGGTTTGGGAAGTGTCTTGGTTGGCCTTGGAATTGTTGGTTATAGTTCTACTGAGGACCCCACTGTGGCTGCATATTCTTTGGTCCAAATTGATATGGAAACTATTGTGACCAAGGTTGGTTGGCCCAAGGTTGATTTGGCCATTGCTAGTTTTGCCGCTGCTGGTTTGGCCAGTCTTATGGTCCCCATGGAGAAGCATTTTGAGGTCCATTCCATGAT
Organism: Cunninghamia lanceolata; assembly: GCA_027924645.1. Classification (NCBI taxonomy): domain Eukaryota; kingdom Viridiplantae; phylum Streptophyta; class Pinopsida; order Cupressales; family Cupressaceae; genus Cunninghamia; species Cunninghamia lanceolata. The sequence goes on from BSBN01000547.1 coordinate 20,631,142, forward strand.
GAATTCCATTGGTTATTCCCCCAATTTGAAGGGCCTCTATAAGAATCTTGAGTTGGATATTGGTTGTAAGGAAAATGACCAATTTGTTTATGTCCTACATAGTTCAACTCCTCTTCTATTTGAGCATTCTTTTTAGTCAGTTTTTCAAATTTGGGATTTGATCATAGTGGCTAGTAGGATGATCTTTATCACAAAAATGTTAGATCTCAGATTTATCCAAGGGGCATTCTCTCAAAAGGTGTTTATTTCTATACCTAAGGCAATAAATTGATAGTGGTTCACTAATTCTATTTTTTTCCTGAATCCCATCTAAAGTGGTATTCAGTTAAACTAGAATATTTATTTTTAGGTTTGCAAACTCTTCCATCAATTGCCCTATATCATCTTTCCCTTTGAGAGACCTTGGTGTTCTTACTCCATCTTGTGTCCTTGAATAGTTTCTACAAATTTCCTCAATTGTAGGCATATCCAGCTTGTTTATATTCTCCCTTCCCATCAGATCTAATGCTTGATTTGATTCCTTATCTAACCCTCTTATGAATAAGGTTTTGGCTAGATTATGTGCTACAGGATTTCCATGCCTTCTAAGGAAAAAATTGAACCTATCCAAGTAGTATTCTAATCTCTCCTCCTCTTTCTTCTTAGTTCTAAATAATTCTTTTTTATCATTAATTCTGCAGTAGTCCTGGTATTTATCCAGGAACTTTGTTTCCATTTGCTGCCATGAGTCTATAGAATCAGAGGGCAAGCCCATGAACCATCTCATGGTAGAATCCTTTAGTGTAGATGGGAAGAGTTTTAGCTTTTGGTTGTCTGATCCATAGTCATATGTTTGACATAAAACTTTGAATTCAAAGAGGAACTGATTTGGATCCTTGATTCCCTTGAATGTTCAAAGATTTGAGGGGGATATGTTTTTCATAGATGCATTTTCCTTTGGATTGAGGACTATGGGATATGAGAAAGTCCTTGCATTTCCTTACAAGGGACCTAGCTAGTCATGATTGTCCCCCATGGTTGATGGATCTTCCTAAGGTACTACTTCTTCCCAAAATTTAGGTTGAGTCTCTTGGAATGTGGATCCTCTTCAAAGATTTGTTTGGTACCTCTCTTGTAATTCTTGGATGTATTCTGAGAGTGTAGGGTGTTGAGGGCTTGTGGGAATATCTGGTTGTTATGTGATTTCCAAGGTGGGCATTAGATGATCTTCCTCCTCAATAGGATTTTGACCTACCCCACTTCTTTCACATATAGGCTATGGTTGGAGTGTTTACTTGATATATCTACCTCTTGGGACTCTAGGTCTAACCATGCAGAATTGTTCTAACCCTAACTGGGATTGCTAACTAGAGTTACTATTAACATAGAATCTCCTTAGAAGCAGTGCCAAAAATGCAAAGGTTCATTGTACCTTGGCATTTAATAATGTTTATTTGTCAAATCTAGGGTTATGTCCATGGCAGTCTACAATAGAAACTAGTAATTAACAGTCCTTAAACTATCTACTAAAATGAAACCTACTTATTCAATCAAATTCATGTTTTAACTAACTGTTGTGAAGGAAATCTAATCTAGGAATTGGAACAATCCAATGCTGAAATGATTTATCTAACTACAAAACTGGAAAAGAATTTTAAAATAGAATTGACAAGAATTTAATTTACTACTATGAAAGCAAGAAAGCTAAATTAAAGAATGTGCAGTAATGTAAGAAAGCAATAAACCAATACTAGCCTTCCTTCTGTTAGTGGGAGTGGGCCGTTGCTCCACACCTTCAGAATTGAAGACTAAGTAGAAATTTCAGAACACACAAAATAGAAGAACTGCCTTACTTTAATCCAGTATTTCCAAATAGAGTATATTAGGGTAAAAATAAAAGTATATGTTTCTACCAAACTATATGAGACTATCAAAAACTATCTATATCTATCCTACTGCCTTCATACAATATATATTAGATTGTTGTTGATATCAATCTATGAAGTTTATTAGTTTACTCCCAGTTCTACTCTAGATACAAAAGATCTTTATTCCAAAGAATAAACATGCAACTACCCATATCAAAATATAACCACGTAGAACTTAAAAGAGACTTAAGTGACACTGGAGGTGTCCTTAGATCTAGAGTTTTGACTTTGATAAAACAGGTCGTAGAGGCCCTGATAAAAAAGGAATTAACTTTAAAACAACATATTGCTAGAAGTCCCTAATTCATTCAAAAATCAAATGACAGGTGTCCTTTGTCTCCCACAAGCTACTATAGTTGTCTTCAAAAAATTTGGCCTTCATATGCAGAACTCTAGAGCTTTACAGCAGCTCCAGAGATTTTGGCAGTGAAACAACTCCACAGATTTTGTGCAACTCTGGAAACTTTGTGCAGTCAACAACTCCAAAGATCACTAGATAGCTCATTAGGACATAGCTCCAGAGGTCTCATGATCAGAAACCCTTACTATCTTGATAATCTAGCTCTGGAGATCCTCCAACCATTCTGCAAAACATTGGAGTTCTTTGTACTATGTCTTTTGCTTAGCTTTAGAGATATTTAGTAACATCTTCAAAGTCTTCAAAAACATTTCTTTGCCTGATAAATCAACCCTTGTGATATAAAGAAGACATTTCTACACAATTTTGCTAGTTTAAATCCAAAACATGATTCTTTTCATCACAACAACTTCAGTATTTCATTCCCCCCATTAATGGGGGTGGGGATGTTAACATATTAACTAGAAGGTAGGAAACAAAATGGAATCCACTGGCTAAGGGCTAGGCAAAATTGAATTTTGATGGAGCCTCTAAAGGTAATCCTGGGCTCTCTGGAGCAGGCTGTATAGTTAGAGATGAGGAAGGAAAAACACTGGGGAAGACGGTTAAGAAGCTTGTGAACGGAATGAACAATGAAGCAGAATTGCAGGCCCTCATTCTTGGTCTAAATCTTTGTCAACATCTTGGTGTTAGAAAGGTGGAGGTACAGGGGGACTCCATGATAGTCATAAATGCCATTAGAATGAATAATTTGCATAATTGGAAGCTAAAAGGAATGCTTAAAGAAGCATTAGGCCTAATGGAGACATTCGAAAGCATTGTTATTAATCATATGCTAAGGGAGGGAAACAAAGAGGCCGATGGCTTAGCAAATGAAGTAATCAATGTGCAAAGTGCCCTGCTTTAGAAGTTAAACACTAATGATGATGCCAATGCATTTCACTACCAGAACAACTAAGATCCGATGACTGAAGCATGTGGAAGGCTTTATTTGTCTTTGTAAATAGAAGCTAGCAGGACATTCACATAGCGTGTTTGAGTGAGAAATAGCTCTGCAACAATGGATACCCCAATCCGTTCAACTTGTAGAAAGTGTTAGATGTCCTTCCTTGGACAAATTTCAGACAAAAGGCTTGGGGTGGTCTTTCAACCCAAGAGTGGGATCATCCTTTTTCTATAGAGTGCATTCTTAGTGATGACTTCATGCAAAATAGTAACCATTATAGGGTTAATTCTGATCTTTCCTCCATGTTCCTAGTGGTTCTGTTAGACCTCAATTAGGAAGCAGCCACAATTCAAAAGCTAATGGAAGATTTTGTGGAGCCAAACTTTTGTAGCGGGTGGAAGGAAGTGGCTGGGGTTGAAAGAAGCGGTATTGGTGTGCCTCTGCTAGATGATTTCCATAGAATCAACCATGCTGGGGATGCAGTGTAGTGGTGGCCATTCATGGTGGAGGCAGGGGATAGTAGAGTGTCTACTAGGCGTTGTAAGACAACGAAAGGAGTTGCATTCCTGAAGAAGTTGGCAGGTCTGGAAGTTGAATACGACTAGATGAGGGAGCTGGTAGACCTGTATTATGCAGAGGATGAGGATGCTTGACTAGTGAATATTGGTGGTGATGGTGCTTTTTGTTGATTATCCAGTAGTTTTGCTCATAAAAAATAGAGGCTTTCTTTCATAATTTCTGTATGGGGTTTTGTATTGTATTGGGTAGTTTTCTTTTGAAAAGTATAGCTTAGGGTGGCAGGGTTTGTTTTACAAAACTAGGGCATTTTGTTTATAGCCCTTTGATGTATATCTTTCCATCTATAATGCTAAAACTCTTGTTCAAATTTCTAGTTAAATATAATATAAAGGGAGCTAACCCCAAGTCAGTAGTTAACCAAGCAAAAAAAAACAACTTCAGTATTTCATCTTTAATTAACATAATTTAAACAAAGTTTTACAATTTTCATAGTGTAACCAAAACATAAGGTGGGGCATGAAATGGAAAAAGGGAACATAAGGGCATGTTTGGATGAGTGTTACCTGCCACTCGTCAAAAAGGAAAATAAGAGACACAAGAAGAAGAGTCTAGGAAACTTGGAACATTGTACTAAAAAATCAAAAGGTCAACCAAGCCAAGTGGTACTCCAAGAAGAGAATAAAAGCAAGATGAGAGTAAGAGAACTCTATCCTCATTTGATGTCTCATTAAGATTTTGTAGAACCAAAATCCTCCCTAAGAAGGTAGGTATGATCCAAAAGGATCTTGAAAATTCATAAAACATAAAATAGGAATAGAAAATAGGATTTAGATGCAAGATAGGTGTTTGATAGTGTTGTAGAACTATATCAAACACAAAAAATGCTACTAGTGTATTAGAGTTTGGATGTTATTATGGGTTCATAGACATATAGGATTATACTACAGGTGTGGTAGCATCATGACCTATACAAATGTTCAAACTTACAAGCTAAATTGTAAAGGTGTTGTTTTAGCATCCAATGACTATTGATCTTCATCCAAGGCCTAAGAAAACTCAATTATGATTTGGAAAATCTACAAATAAGGGTTGTATGTGAGCAATCAAATCATCAGTATTTGGAGGAGTGAGAATTATTATACATCTTACTATTCATTGTCAGAGTCTAAATAACAAAAGTAGAAGGCAATATTACCCACTTGTTGTATATCTCTTTGCCATTAATAATGCAAGGTAGTTAAGATAAATTTCCACTACGAAAGGAATTATTTTTTTCCTCCACATTGGAGTTTTCCAAGATGAGTATGTGTGTTGTAAGTTTCCTTGAGTATTGGTTTTTCTTTGCACAATACTATTTTCTCTAAATAACCTACACTTTCATTTGCAACAAGTAGAAAGTAGTTGAAATCTAGTTGTTATTTGAATTCCATAAATTAGTATTTATAGATCAATCCTAGAGAAGAGAAGCCTAGTGATGCAATGTAAGACCTACCCATAACTTACATAGTGAGAACAAAGGGATGCACACAAAAGAAAACACTCTATTTTGTTGAATTAATGAGGTCACATTTTACAATGATGGGCCATGCCCTTTTACATACAATGAGCACTTGGCTCCTAGTTATATATTGTTCCACATGCAAGTGGCCTTCCTCTCTTTTTACCCTCCATTGTGTTTTTATCCTATGACTACCATCGGGATGAACTCACCCAAATCTTGGCTCTTCTCAATTTATTTCATCTCTAAAATGACCCCCTTTTCCTTTGTTGCATAGTTGCTTGAGATTTATAAACCTAATTCACTATCCCAGTGCCCAAACACCCTTTATCAAGTTCATTGATTAGTAACCAATATTAATTGTACTCTGATTTACATTGTCTAACATGACAATCATTCCTTTTTCCCTCACCATCCATCTTTTGACATTGTGATTCCAAAGGTGATCTAATCTCTAACAACTACCACTCATTTGACTAACTTGTGGCTCAACACCATGAATGATTTACATCATGTTGCTTTGTCCTTTCCTTTCTATCATCACATTCCATCACAAGACATTCATCTATGCCCTTATGTGTAGATCTACACTCTCATTGCACCAAAATCCATATGTGCACAATCTCTGTTATTGCACCCATCATGCAATCTTCTTCACATTTTCACATCCTCATTTGCATGTTACCCTCTGTATTCCTTCTTCATGCCTACAACACACACCCTTCATTGCACCATGACTTGCCTCTTCCACCATGTGTGGAACCCTCTAGTGCCAAGCTTCCCTTGCACCTCACTTCTTAGTGCCTTAGTTTTTGAGGTCCCAAAAATGTCCACCCTAGTTTTTGGTTGCAACAAGTCTTTCATGCTTGACTGAGGATGTCCCCACATCATTTTCTCACTCTTTTATTAATATTTTTTACACAACCTTGTGCTTAAAATGACATTTTTTTATGTAATGACATATTTGGGATTATTCAAAATTCATGATTAGGTGGGACACTCAAGTATTTAAGCTTCATTTAGATTATGTCATGTGTATATTGTACTATGCTCTAGATTATATAATAATATATTAGCTTTAAACAAAGCAATTTTCCCAATGCTACTACATGGGAAAATGGCTATAGTTTGAAAGATGCAAGCCATTAAATACTCCAAGTTTTTCTTCTTAACAATGACTAAGTTTTGGGTTCTATTATGACTCATCAAATTATTATTGATTTGAACTAATTCATTTTAGTTAGCTAATATTTATATAACAAGATTAGAGTAATAAGTAGATAATATGTTTTTTTCTTGGGTAAATGTGTCCTAAAGATGTGTTGTTCATCGAACTTAAAATTTAAACTTTAGAAACTTTTGAAGTAATATTATAGCCAAATGATCTAATTTAATTATCTATTTTTGTGTCCTCCCTTAAATTCTCAAAGATGGTTTAATTTTAATCCCATCAGTGAGGACAAATTGAATCATTATTGAGTGGGATTTTTATGTGTATTTCATAGATAAGGAGTTCACATATTGTTTTTAGTACACACACACACACACACACACACACACACACTACACACTATTGTGCTAACATTCCAATGGTGTTCTATAAATACCCTTTTTTTAATATTAGATCCATCTCAATCAATTAATATTCTTCCATCTAATAGTAATAAATGTGGTTCCTTAAATATGCGAATATGTGGTATCAATTGTTATATTTTATTAGAATATTCAAACTTGGTGGGTAGAAGGAAATTGCAGCTAACGATTTACTATCTACAAACTTGTTGGCAAGCTATGTTATCTTAAATAGGAACAATGTAAGGAAAGGAACAAAATGGTATTTAGGAACATTTTCCATTGGATGACTAATTGTTCTTAGCTTGAAGAATTGCACGCACAACTTTGAGATATACAACTCAATACATATATAGACTTGAATGAACTATTCATTGGCTAATTTTTCAAATCCATAGAATAAATAATTTTTTTAATATCTTAAGACTAAATTTTTTACAAAACAAAATTATGAATTTGTTGCATCTTAATTCTATCCAATTGATACATATTACAAGCATGGTTATTCTCTTGTCATCATACAATATTAAAAAATTATTGAATATTAAAAATATAAAGTGAATTCAAGTATTTGAAGTTTAACAACCTTTATGACTATTAAAAATTATTTTTGAAAATAATTAAGATTCAAACTCATATCCATCATTCCCATACACTTATTTTATTAAAGACACAAGGTAAACTCATTAGGCTAAAAAGTAACAAAATTAAGACAAATGTTACTCCTAACTATGATGGGTTTCCACTAAACTATTTATAGGGTATTATCTACCTCTTCCATATCTTTAAAATGAATATAATAACATAATTCTTTGTGGAGTGTAGAAAGAGAAATTAAGTTTTCCCAATTGATTTGATAAACACCAACTTTCCTATTATTAAATTCACCAATATTTTAATTTTTAGATACTTTTCTTTTTTCTTTTCATGATATTTGTGATTTGACCTTATAAGATGCACATTTTAGTAGAATAATTATATCATTACTTGGTTAGAGCATACTTACCTCTTTCACTTTCATGACAAGAAATTACTAAAGTGCTCTCCCTTCATCTTTTTGTAAAAAATTCTTAAATTTGTCTTCCAATTTAAACCTATGCACAACTCTCTCTAAAGAAAAATATATAAAACTCCATTAAATATTAGAACTCTCCTCTCTCTCTCAAAAAAAAATTTACTAACAAAATATCCATTCTCTCCCATTTTGCATGAGTCTTTAGATCTAATATTAAAATAGAAATAAATCTAATCATATAAAACACAAGATATCAACTTGTCCAATTATTGCATGTAACCTTTAATGTAAAGTGTAACAATTGTTTAGTAACTTAATAACTCTTTTAGATCATGCAACCATTTGCATGATAATTGCACATTAATTATTAATAATATTTATTGATCTACATTTATCAACATTTTTAATAGCATTAATTATAATTGATGACACTTGTTCAAGGGGTTTCATGGGCTCATCCAAAGGAAAGAAAAGGTGAAGTAAGATGAAGAACCTCGGATAAGGGGTGGATGTAGTTAAACTTTGATGGGGCTTCCAGGGGAAACCTGGGCTTGGCTTCCATGGGTGTGTGATTAGAGATGTTGCTAGTAAGTTTTGTGGGGCAACTTTGAAGAGAATTGATTTCCAAATGAACAACGAGGCTGAGATGCATGCCTTTGTTATGGGATTGTAACTAGGTCTCACGATGGGAGTTAGGAGGATCCATGTTGAAAGGAATTCTCAAATCATCATTAATGCCATTTAAAACAAAGAAATGTCAAATTTAAAGTTGAATAATCAGCTTGCTAGGGGTTTAGAACTTTTGGATAAGTTTAGAGAGTTTAGGATTAATCATGTGTTCCGAGAGGCAAATAAGGTTGTAGATAGATTGGCCAATTCTGCCTTTGAGGAGAAGGAAATTTTCATAATTCATTCAATTGAAGATTGGGCAAGGAGAGACCCTAATCTTAAATGTATTCTTGATTTGGATAGTAAGGAGAGTTAATTTTGTAGTGAGGAAGAGCTTGTCATATGCCCATGGGCGAAGATCGGAAGCACCTTTGGAATTGAAGTTTTTGTTGAAATACACCAGACAACTGAGAGGGGGGGGTGAATCAGTTGTCACAAAAACTTAGCTTCATATGAATATCAAACTATCAACAACTTAATTACTTATAATTAGATTTAACCATGAAAGGATGAAACCATAAACTTAATCACAATCACACATCCAACACAGTAGACACCAGATTTTTACGTGGAAAACCCTAAAAGGGAAAAACCATGGTGGGTGTTAGCCCATAGAAATATATGAGATAACAATACCGAAACCCAGAGGCTCATTGGCCAAATTCCTCACTGCAAAGAATGGCTCACTGCCTAAGGGTGGCTCACTACCAAGGGGTGGCTCAGTGCCAAAGTGGTGAACTGATTAAGTAGCATCTACTCCATGTCAGGGTTCAGTTCTATTGAAGCACAATATAACATCTCTGCTCTGCTCTTTCACACCTTCACACTTATCTCTTCATCTTTTTCATCGACACACTTTTTCGCAACTCTATTACATGTTTTTATACAATTCATCAACCTTGGAATGTACATCAAGGTCGGCATTACATTCATCAACCATTGGAACAATCTCCATGGTCGGCATTACGAAACATACACACAAATAGGTCTAGACTATTACAAAATTTAGCTAAGGTAAGATTGTAGAGAAGTATGATGAACATGCCACACCTTAGCTGGGACTCAAACGCAATCCTCCATGCCACAACATGCTTCTACAATCTTCAATGAATCTCTGCAAATAGTGAAATCAATCAAGTCGGCCAAGACTGGAGTTAACACTAGGTCTTCTAAGAACATTCTTCTTTCACGATCCAAACTTCTCTTTGTGGACCAATCCAAAGGTAGGAATATGATCAGGAGACATCCACAAGCACATTGTAATCACCAGGAACAACTACACAATCTCTAACCACTCTGTCAAGAAGATTCTTCAAACCAGAGCACAAGAACAACACTGTCAGCCACTGTCATAAAGAAAGGATAGCTTGTGGACCGCCAAATCACAAACCATTGGAGTTGAAAGTAGTTAACATCATCTCAAACTTAACTCTAGAACCACAGATCAAAATACTTCAATGCGGAGGAATGCAGAGCATGATACTTTCTCCCTGTATTTGTCAAACATATGTAGAAAAAGTTGTTTTCACTCTGGTGAACATATTCACTCAATTCTTCATATCGGAGGCTCAAATTTGAAATTTAATAGCTTTATGCATGCCTCTAAATGACTTCCAATCCATAGATAAAGATATTCATTCTATAGGAAATGCAGAGCATTTTTCTGGACTGTTCTTCTTTATTCAATACATTGTTTCCACTGCAACTCACTATTTCTACCGGAGGGCTAATTTTCTCAATATCCTCAACATCAGAATCAATTACATAGATAAGTATAAAGCATCTAACTCATTACAAGCAAGTAGCAAGATAAGGGCACAGTTGGCATCAATGACAACACATATATGTTGACATCAATGACAACACCAGTTAGGCACATACTTGCAACAGTTTTTTCTGTCATCATTGACTGACATTTCGAGGTGGCTAATTTCAATCATGTGGGAGGACAAGGAATGACACTTGTGGGAGATCATGTTACGTCCTCCTTGTGAATGAATTGAATGTTGATATTTGGATGGTGTATAGATAATACCTAAGCTCGTGTGAAGGAGCTGGAGGCGGGGTAAAATCATGAACCATTTATGGTGTGTAATGTTGAAGGCAGGAAGGGACATTGCAATTCATGAATTTGGGATAGTTGGTATTGGCATCTCATTTCATCCTTTTCTTCCTGCATTTCACAGAATGGAAGCTACGGTGAAATTGATTGGGAGGAAATGGCAAATGGCCTTTTTGGGCTAGATTTCAGATAGCAGGTTGATATGGGTTTTAAATATGAAGTCCCCGGTTGGTCTCCATGTTATTGGCATGGTGTTGGGGGCCTCTTTCATGAATCTCAACCATAAATATCAAGTGAATATCGATATTGTTGCTATGTTCATTGGGTTCTCTTAGAGTTGGGCGAATCTAAAGACACAATGTGTGAAATGGTGAGGGCTCTCATCAAGGCTGACTGTCGGGTGGATCTTCATTAGGCGTTGGAGCTGGCATTACTGGGTATTGGATTCCATCTGGAGCGGGGATGCTGGCCGACCATCCTCCCAAAATATAACGGACCCTACATTCTATTTGTCATTCTGGTGTGGGGAGAGGACAAGGAGAACAGGAAACAAGAAGCTCGATGGGGCGTTGACTTCCTTAAGATTATGGTGGGACTTGCAGACAATGATGGAGTAGACTGGTTGGATGCTATGGAAACTGAGGATTTGGAGGAGGATTCAGGGGTGGCAGAGGAGGTGTAAGTTGTTACTTGTATGCAGACTATAGTATATAATGTTATGTAATTAAGGGTATACGTATATATCCTTGGATATAGGAATGGAGGTTTTTGTAATTATCAGTATGTATTGAAGAGACTTCTGATAATATATACCTAGCCCTCGTTTTGTGAGCAACCATTTTGAAGTTCAATTTCTTGTTCCATTTTAGATGGGCCCTGGCTCCTTTAAGCCGCATTCAATTATCCAAAAAAATTTATAACTGATGACACTAAAATTAGACAAGGGTTATGATATTTTATGTTAGGATGTTAAAAATTGGTTGGAATTAAGGTAGCCCAAAGATGATCAACACTAATTATACTAATCATACTTATTTGGAGAAAAGAACTTTTTCTTAATATAGTCTTTTTGAAATATTATAAAGAAGGGCCAAATATTTCCAAGAATTACATTAAGTGACATGTGACAAATGGAAAACCATGCAAATAAGAATGGAAATACCTTCTAAAAAGATAACCTAAAACAAAGCATGCATGCAAGATTTTTATTTTTATTTTTTGATGAATTAGTGTCTATTATAATGCTTTTAAAAAATAAAAAATTTACACCATATTCACAAAAAAAGTGGGTAGAATGGAATCACACCTCGAAGTCTAAACTAGGCATCACATATAATGACAACAAAAAAATCAAATGGTAGGTAAACGACCAACTAAACAACAATAGCTATAAACTAAGAGGTAGTGGTGGATCATGTTATTTAGGTTGGGAGCCAATTATGCGTTGGGAGTCAATTTCTAATGGCCATGATCTCCCACATGCAATATTTTTTAATTTTTCCATACATATTTTAATAATGATAACTTTAATAAAAAGTTCACTTTTCACCTTGTATGTAGTCATTTCTAATTTTTCTAAAAGCATGCAATATTTTCATATGTATACATGTAAATTGCATGGATTCATTTTTTTCTATAAGAAAAACCAACTTGGAATAGAAACCTCCAATGCTTCAAGTAGGAGAAATAACAAAGGTTGCCCTTGCTTCACATTCTTAGAATCTTCATGAAGGATAGTAGCTAGATCTGTGAGGCAATCCAAATCATGAATGCTATTTTGGTCACTAGAAAGGGGTTGTAAATTTTCCTTGAGACTCACGTTGGCTAACCAATTTGTTGCTTTGTTCTTTTCTTGCCTTGAATGGTTGAAATGATACTTCTCATACTTTCCCAAGATGTCTTTCATGCATATAACATAAGGTTTTGAAGATGCCAATTAACTATGTTTCCTCTTTTCACACTATTGATAATTATTCATGGAATCTCCCTTAGGTTTGAAAGACAAAGCTTAATTCCAAGCTAAAACTAGGCCCTCCACTTCCACTCTATTATTGGAATTTATAGGCTTGTAAGCATGGTACCAAAGAAGAGGCGTCTCCTTTATGATTTTTGAGAACCACTCTTGCTCCTAAGATCCCCTGATTACTTATTGCAGCACCATAAAGAATAGCTTTGTCTAACCCTCTTCAAGTGGACCCTAGGAATGTGAAAGCTTTTTTCAAGAAGCTTTAGGGGGTTTCAAATCAAAATCTTTCCTCATATCCAACCATTTTTTAGGGATAGCTAACTCCTTAGGGTTCACTTGCTTGTTCTTGAGAGGGTGCTCAGGGAAAGACACTTAAAAGTAAGCATCTTTCAATTCTCTCCATAGTTCTTGACTTTTCTCCTTTCTATTAAAAATCCTGTTATTTTGTTCCAACCAAATTTTCTAGAGGATCATTTTTGGGGTCACATCCCAAAAGTCATGAATAATGTTTAAAGAGATAGGGAACTTCCATGATTCAAAATGCTCAATGAAATATCATGTCACCACCTAGCTAACTTTGAAACTTGCTAAGAATTGATCCTAGGTTCCCGAGGCATATCACAATTGAAAAACTATGTAATTGACCTCTTCGTTTTAGGAATGGCAAGAGAACATCTGCTAAGGCCATAATATCCTTTCTCTTCAGATGCTTCCAAGTTAGAATCTTGGGATGACAAATTCACCAAAGGAATTTTTTTACCTTTCGCCATGCCTTAGATGACCATATCTTTTCTCAAGAGAAGGAATTAGTATGAGTCACCACAGAATTGGCTACTTTCCCATATCCCTTTTTGACCAGGCAAGTCCCCTTGTGTTTACAAAACCACTTGAATCTATCCTCAGAATACTCCATATAGATCTGTTATTGCAAAAAAAATTACACCCTCCTTGCAAAATCTATCAGATATCCTTGGTTGCAAAATAGTAATCATTATGCTCTCTTTGGCGAGCGCACTGTTTCTTATGCTCTGGTTGAATGATTTAAGGCTTATGCTTCATTGCTCTGCTTTCTTGTTTGAGAGTTTAATCATCTGGATTGACTATTCAGTATTAAAAGGCTGTAGTAGGCACCAGGGTTAGCTAATGAGGCACTAAACAGTTCATGTGTTAAATCATTATGATTTCACGAACACGGAATGCATATGATCCACGTTTAATTTTTAATTTCACGTCAGTTTAAAATTTGAAATTTAGATATAGAAATACAAGTCAATCTATCTATTTTCGATTTGAAGATGGAAATCTCTATCGGGGTCTCTTGCTTCCGATGATTTGAAAGGTTTGTGACGCCTTGTGCACTTGCAATAAATATGACATGGTTTTCCTTCTTTTGGTTTTGAAAATTGCTTGTTTGCTATCATCTCCGCTTCAACTGAAAATGCTCCCAGCCTTACCACTGGCAATGTCATTGTAAACTGAATAACACTACACATTTTCCACGCTCAATTACAATCATAAAATGCCATTGTCATCCACTACTCATCTCAATCCCACAGCATTATGCTGAAAACTACACACAATCCCCCTGAAAACCACTCTACATATCTTCAATTATTGCAGACCTGTATTCTGAAGAACGGGCTTTCTCAAGGGAAAAAAATCCACTCTTTCATCGCTCACAGGCGATTTGCCTTTGCTACACGCACGACTTTTCATAATAAGCTTATTTACATGTATGTCAAGTGCGGAAGTTTAGTGGATGCTCGAAAAGTCTTTGACAACGTGAAAGAACGAGACAGTCTGTCATGGAACACAATAATTGCAGCGTACAGAAGACATGGGTGTCCTCACGAGGCAGTCACACTCTTTCACCAAATGCAACAAACAGGTCTCCTACCTGATCAGTTCACATTTGCCAGCGTACTCCCAGCCTGTGCCAAAATGGGAGCTTTGCAACAGGGAATGGACATCCATCAAAGCATAATGGAAGGAGGATTTTTTTCAGATATTATTGTTCAAAATGCTCTAGTAGACATGTATGCAAAATGTGGAAGCATTGACACGGCACGTGAATTGTTTGACAAAATGTCTCAAAGAAATGTGGTCTCATGGAATGCCATGATTACAGGATATGCGCAAAATGGATTTGTTGAAGAGGCTTTAGAAACTTTCAAGCAAATGCAATCGGCAGGTGTAGAGCCAAATTACACAACCTTTGCCAGCATTCTGCCTTCCTGTGCCAAAATGGGAGCTTTGGAACAGGGTATGGACATCCATCAAAGCATAAAGGATAGAGGAATTTTGTCAGATGTTGTAGTTGCAACTGCCCTGGTAGACATGTATGCAAAATGTGGAAGCATAGACAAGGCACGTGATATGTTTGACAGAATGCCTCAAAGAAATGTGGTCTCATGGACAGCAATGATTGCAGGATATGCACAAAATGGATTTATTGAAAAGGCTTTAGAAACTTTCAAGCAAATGCAATTGGCAGGTGTAAAGCCAAATTCCACAACCTTTGCCAGCATCCTCCCTGCCTGCGCCAAAATGAGAGCTTTGGAGCAGGGTAGGGACATCCATCAAAGCATAATGGAAGGTGAATTTTTGTCAGATATTATAGTTGGAAATGCTCTGATAGACATGTATGCAAAATGTGGAAGCATAGATAAGGCACGTGAACTGTTTGACAGAATGCCTCAAACAGATGTGATCTCATGGAATGCAATGATTGCAGGATATACACAAAATCGATTTGTTCAAAAGGCTTTAGAAACTTTCAAGCAAATGCAATTGGCAGGTGTAAAGCCAAATTCCACAACCTTCGTCAGCATCCTCCCTGCTTGTGCCAAAATAAGAGCTTTGGAACAGGGTATGGACATCCATCAAAGCATAATGGAAGGGGGATTTTTGTCAGATATTATGGTTGGAAATGCCCTGGTAGACATGTATGCAAAATGTGGAAGCATAGACAAGGCATGTGAACTGTTTGACAGAATGCCTCAAAGAGATGTCATCTCATGGAATGCAATGATAGCAGGATATGCACAAAATGGATTTTTTGGAAAGGCTTTAGAAACTTTCAAGCAAATGCAATTGGGAGGTGTAAAGCCAAATTCCACAACCTTTGCCAGCATCCTCCCTGCCTGTGCAAATATGGGAGCTTTGGAATACGGTATAGACATCCATCAAAGCATAAAGGATAGAGGAATTTTGTCAGATGTTGTAGTTGCAACTGCCCTGGTACACATGTATGCAAAATGTGGAAGCATAGACAAGGCACGTGAACTGTTTGACGGAATGCCTGAAAGAAATGTGGTCTCATGGAATGCCATGATTGCAGGATATGCACAAAATGAATTTGTTGAAAAGGCTTTAGAAACTTTCAAGCAAATGCAATTAGCAGGTGCAAAGCCAAATTCCACAACCTTTGCAAGCATCATCCCTGCTTGTGCCAAACTGGGAGCTTTAGATCAAGGTATGGACATCCATCAAAGCATAAAGGATAGGGAAATTTTGTCAGATGTTGTAGGTGCAACTGCCCTGGTAGACATGTATGCAAAATGTGGAAGCATAGACAAGGCATCCGAACTGTTCAACAAAATGCCACAAAGAAATGTGGTCTCGTGGAATGCCATGATTGCAGGATATGCACAGAATGGATTTGTTGAAAAAGCTCTAGAAACTTTCAAGCAAATGCAATTGACAGGTGTAAAGCCAAATTCCGCTACCTATGCTAGCATCCTCCCTGCCTGTGCCAAAATGGGAGCTTTGGAACAGGGTATGGACATACATCAAACCATAATGGTTGGGGGATTTTTGTCAGATATTATAGTTGGAAATGCTCTGTTAGACATGTATGCAAAATGTGGAAGCATAGACAAGGCACGTGAACTGTTTAACAGAATGCCTCAAAGAGATGTCATCTCATGGAATACAATGATTGCAGGTTATGCACAAAATGGATTTGTTGAAAAGGCTTTAGAAACTTTCAAACAAATGCAACTGGCAGGTGTAAAGCCAAATTCCACAACCTTTGCCAGCATCCTTCCTGCCTGTGCCAAAATGGGAGCTTTGGAACAAGGTATGGACATCCATCAAAGCATAATGGAAGGGGAATTTTTGTCGGATATTATAGTTGGAAATGCTCTGGTAGACATGTATGCAAAATGTGGAAGCATAGACAAGGCACGTGAACTGTTTAACAGAATGCCTCAAAGAGACGTCATTTCATGGAATGCAATGATTGCAGGATTTGCACAAAATGGATTTTGCAAGGATGCTCTCAAAACCTTTGAATTAATGAAGCACTCTGGAACATATCCTGACATTGTAAGCTTTGCTTGTGTTCTATGTGCATGCAGCCATGCAGGTTTAGTGGATCAGGGCTGTACATACTTCAATCATATGAGTAACCCTTATTGCATTACACCTACACTTGATCATTATGTGTGCATGATTGACCTTCTTGCCCGTGCTGGCTACCTGGAGGACACCTTAAACTTTATCATCAAGATGCCAGTTAAACCTGTGGTGGTTGTGTGGTTGTGTTTTCTTGGTGCCTGTCGATCACATATGAATATAGGCTTAGGAGTATTTACAGCGATGCTGCTTTTTGATTTGGATTCTAAAATTGCAGCGACTTATGTTCTTCTCTCAAACATCTATGCAGAAGTGGGCAGGTGGGCTGAGGTTCAAACGATAAGGAAATTGATGACAGATAGAGGAATTAAAAAAATCCCTGGATGTAGTTGGATTGAAGGCCATAAAATGGTACATGCTTTTTGTGTAGGAGACAGATCACACCCAGAGTCATAGGAAATCCATGCAAAGTTGGAGAAATTGGCTTGGGAGATGAAGGCAGTAAGGTATTTTCCAGATTCAAGACATTTACTTAATGATGGTGGCAATTGCATTTGGTTTGTTAAACACGCCCCTAGAACAACTATTAGAGTTGTTAAGAACCTTCAAGTATGTGCTGATTGCCACACTACTGAAATTTATTTTCAAGATTGTTGCAAGAGAAGTTGTGAGATATACAAACCATTTCCATCATTTTAAACAGGGACAATGTTCTTGTGGAGATTGTTGGTGATGCTAAATGAAGTAATCTGAAAAATAAGCTTGCACTATGATAATGTGCACTTTGTCAAACCTGCAACATTCATGAAGGGACAAGATTTTATTTTCAATTTCTAGAAAGTTTTTTTGTTTTTTTTTGTTTTTGTTTTTATTGAGTATTTGGCAATTTGGATAAAATTAGATGCATAGAATGCAATGCAGATCACTACTTACATACACTATTGGGATATCTATCAAATAGACATTCTAGATTTGGTATGTAATTTTATATAAGTGTATGTATATTTTGTCTCATTTATGGTTAGATATTTCTATTGTTGATTCATAATTCTTTGCTTAGTGAGATAGCTAATATATTTGTGAATTTACAAATATTTTTTAATATAATTTGATTTCAATCTATTTGGTTTCAATTAGGAATAAACTAATATAATTTATATATGAAGAAGTAAACAAATTACAATTGTGTTTATGTTGTAATTAGGAGATATGCATATCACTTGTAAAATTTGTATAATGAGGTTTATAGATTGACGTTAGAGAGAAGAGAATAACATTTGGATATAGTTTCCCACATTCATGGTATTACAAAATTGTCCATAATGAGATTTATAAATTGATGGGTTTGAAGGTGGTTGGTAGTGTTGGTATCATTTTTGACCTCACCAGTTTTTAAACTTTTAGCAATCATTGAATTGACATGTGTCATAGTGCATTGAGTCCCTTTGTTATGTCACTCTTGGTCACGAATCACCATTCATCCTCAAGTGCCCAATCACTCATCAAATTGTAGTTGGCAATTTGTTTCCATAGTCATAAGCAATTAATAGTTAGATCTTGTTCTCCTTAAGTGTTATATATTTTCCGCACCAAGTTGTCATAGCTTGTCTATCTCATGTTTTGTATGAGAATAATGTTGTACTTGATTAAGTTTTTGTCAGAGGCGACACGGGGTTTGACAGAGTACAATGTTGGGATTCCAAGTGTAAGTTACCCTCAGGAATTTCGACATGTGTTTGTGGATCATTTTGGAGTGATCATACTTCCAAGAAGGTTTAGTTTGATGCATAAGTGTATTTTTATTTCATTCTCATTGAGTCTAAGCCAACAATGCTCAATTGACTAGAGCAATTTAATTCTTGGGTGTTCGTAGCTCATGGTCAAAGGTTGCCGCTGAAATGACTCCATTTGAAAATATTAAAATGGTGTAGTTTATTAAATCAAATAATTTGTAAAAAATTTTAAACATGGTCTATTCATTTAGTATTTTAGTGGCTCATGGTCTATGAAGAATGTGAATGGGGTGGCCAAGAGGTAGTGTCAAAACTTTTGCGTGGCAGCATATAGACCATGGCTAGAGCCTCCCTTTCTAATGTGGTATAGTTCCTTTCTACCTAAGATAGTTTGTGGCTAGCAAATGCAATTGGGTGGCCCTTATTTCCTCTTGGCTAAGCTAATACTACTATAATTTTGGTGCAAAAAGCATCCACATGTACATGAAAAGGAATATTTCAATCCAAATATACTAGGATTAGTGCTTCCACTATCCTTGTCTTCAGTGTGTTAAATGCCTCTTAGCACTGATCTCTTCATTGAAAGGTCTTATTTGTTTTCTTTTTCTAAAGCTCTTTTATTAGCCCAACAACCACTGCATATCCTTTAATGAATTTTCTATGATAGTCAGTATAACCCAAGAATGTTTTTACATCAATAACTATTTTTGGGGCTCGAAGATTTAAGATTATTGCTACTTTTAGTGGATCTACCATTAAGCCTTCCTTGAATATGATATGACCTAGTAATGTACCAAATGGTACCTCAAATACACATTTCTTTAAGTTTAATGAAATTTGTAGGCTTCTACATCATTCCAACATCAACTCAAGTAATTGGACATGATCTTTAATCAACCCATATACAATCCAATCATTAAGGTATACCTCCAGTAAGTTGTGAACAAAATCTTTAAATGTGTTGATCATTATTCTTCTAAATACTGCCCATGCATTCTTTAGGCCAAATGGCATCACAATGTACATGAAAGACCTCCACTCAAATGCAGATATGGTTATAAGATGATCTTCTTCCTAAATTTTCACCTAATACTAGTACCCTAAGAAACCATCTATGAAAGAGTAAACTTCCCTACTTGCTACTTCAAGCACTTCTTTTGTAAATGAAGTGGGGAAGGGATCATGCATGCAGGCCTTATTGAGATCTCTAAAGTCAATGCATACACTTATTTTGCCTATTTTCTTATAATGTACAACCATAGGACTTATCCACTTAGCATCCTCTATTGGTTTGATTATGCTACCAACCAACATTTTGTCTAATTCATTCTTAACTTTGGTTTTTACATTAAGGATTAATTCTATAGGTTCTTTTCCCATATGGCTTTGCGCCCTCTTTTAACTAAATTATCATTACTCTAGCTTCCTCCTTAATGCCCTTAAGATCAGAGAAAGTGTGAGGAAATAGATCTTCATATTCTCTTAGTATCTCTACAACTTGCATGACCTACTTCTCATCCCAATAGTCTCCAATTTTAGCAAGTTTCGGGCTTCCTTCCATTGCTGTATTATCTTCTCATGTTCTTAAAGGTTGGTTAAAGTATTCATTTTTTGAAGCATTGGGAGTAGCTATCTCTCTTTCTCCCTCATTGACTTCTACTTATCAATTTGAGGATCATCTTCATCATCTCCATCTTGTCTTGTCTTTTGTGTAGTATAACATATCTTTTGTTGTGGAGTATCCATCTTATCCATCCACTCTTTAAGTTTCTAGATGCCCTTTTCTTTTGGTGGTATAGTCTGATACCTTTTATCTCTACACATGTTTTTGACTTATTATGTTGGTGATAAGATTATTTCCTTCATCTTTTGTAGCACATTATTTATAAATCTAGTAAGGCTATAGAATGATAGTTTTTTTACAAAATTCATCTTTAACTATATTCCATTATATGGTTTCTCCTCTCTTCTCTTGGTTGATATACTAAGTCTTTGCAATGGACGATAAGGTCTAGTAAAATAGTTGAGTATAGAGTCTATCATTATATTCTCTCTTGTTAGTCCACTCCCTCGTGCGATTCTCCAAATGTGTCTCAAATTTAGTCTCACCATAATATTCAGGGATAAACTACCAACCCCCTTCTTCTAGCAGGTACCTAGATTTTATCAAAATTGTGAGTGCTTTCTAAGTTGGGATATTTGGCTTGTTGGTACACCACCACCTTGCTGCATTGCATACTAGAGTATCATGTAGTGCTTCTAGTCTCATATCTTCCCTCTCAAATATCTTTTCCATGACCTCTATATAGGTTATCAACTTCCTAATCTAGAATAATGTGGAAGCTTAATGTGTGAGATACTGCATGAAATATACTTCAAATGGTATGAAATTTTGGTATTTTTTCTTCAGTATTATTATTTTGTTTTCTTAAATTTTGTGGTGGGTTTCCATTATTTGCAATAATGTTATTAAGGTTTTTCTCCATTTTCCTTAAACTGCATACCCTTCTTGCTCCTAGTATCTTTCTAGACCTTCTTTTTGGCTTGTCCTAGAGCCAAGCCTCAATGTCATCCTCACTATCCATCCTATAATTGCTACTATCAAGGATGTGTTGAACACACATAAGTACTGAGAGGGGGGGTGAATCAGTACTTAATCAAATTCATTACTTCTAACAACATTCAAATAAATGTAAGCATTTAAACTGTGAAAAAAATAGAACACAAAAGCACACAACCATAACACTAGATTTATGTGGAAAACCCTAGAAGGGAAAAACCATGGTGAGCAAGCTTCTTGGATCTACTATCCAAATCTAGCCTCACAAATAAAACAATATTACATTATCATTTATAGGCTACAACCCAAAGGAAGTTGCAATTCCCTGAATTGCTACAACACTTACAAATTTACACAAAGAGGCTTCAACCTCTGCAACAAAATACTTACTTGACTCAGATGTATCTTTAACAAACACTAACTGCTTCAACCTTCTACTAACCTTTCCAAACTCTGCACAACTATCTCATCTATGCACAATCACAATACCAAGTTTCACAACATCAACACACCTCCAGAAACTCTTCTCTGTCATCACATCATCTACAATTATCTTTGTAACAATATCACATTACATAAACTAATCCTTTCCACATTTCATCATCAAAACTACTTCTGCGGTTAGTTTATTCGTACATTATCAATGCTATCACACAACAAACCTACCATATTTCCTTCAACAACTTTGATCTTACATTTATATCCTCTGCAAGCTTAAAAACTTTCTCCTTTGTCGGCCAAGATGAAACGTGTAACATGAAATGTGCAATGGCCATAACAAGTTAGCTCCCAAATAATGTAGAAATCCATGTGGTTCAAACCAAGTGATAACCAAGACCTATTCTTCCTTAGCACACATCTCTATACTAGTGCATACTTCCAAGCATACAACACAATCACCTAGATATATCAAGTCAGACCAGCAAACACTTATCCTTCCACATATCAGCTCCAGACCTAAAGTAGTACCAGAGAGACCAATTAACATCATGCAGATTACTTCACAAGAAACATATGACTTGCAAGAACCTTCTCAAACATTCCTTTTACCAATTCAAGTTACTTCCTTCTAACGCAAACACCCAGATACTAAACCCATCATCTCTTGTGCAAACTCTGAATATATAGCCTTGAGATAGAACATTGAAAAACAAACTTGCGGTATACTTCAACACTTGAAACTTGGAGGAAAAAAAACATACAGACCACTTGAACTCATCCTCCAAATAGTAAAAGCTAAATATTGTGAGGCGGCAAAATGCGGTGTCATCCACAATCTCCCTCTACTTACCTTAACCAACAATAAGATATGTCTTCACACATTTGACTTCAGAGAACCTTTTGTGGTACACTTTATCTTTTGAAACTTGAAACATGCATACATTTTACTCATTTCTAGTTGTCCTCCAAACTGTAGGATCATATCTTCAGGTGCAGAGAAGTGTGGAGCATTCTTTTGTCTCTCTGTGACTGCACTTACCTTGTTTCATTACTACCTTCACTCTTTTGAGTATAAAACACTTTGTGGTAGACTCCATGATCTCAAATTTGAACCATACATGCCTGATAGTAGTGTCTAACTACCTTCCAATCCGCAAGCCCATATCTGCATTAGTGGTAGAATGCGTTCCTGAGCCTGTGACACCTTTCTTGACTTGAACTATACTTAACTAAATTTCTTCAAACTTTTTGCAACATTCTTTATCTAGTGCCAAGTCACATGAATTCATATCATCCAAATACAACACAGTTCACCCATCATAACTTCCATGATATTCATTACCAACACAGCACATCAAAAATATTGAAAACATACACTTATCATGAACTTACACATGAACTTCAGAAGATAAGGTAGATAAGGTATGATTGTGTACAAATGATACTGATCTCTTATCTCACATCATCACTACTCCTCTTCTCTATTGGTACAACTATGTACAGATGATACTGATCATCATCTCTCCTTTGATCTGCTCCTTTGACATCACTTGCAATAGTATGCCTTCCGCATCACAACCTATTGACATCAATGACAACACATATGCAACAGGATGATGTCTCCCTTTAGGTTAGGTTCATCAATAATTTCTTTTGTGGAGATTTTCTAGGGAGTATAGCACCTTCTTGTCTTCTTCCTCACTATTTTCCTACACTATCTCTTCTCTTTATGCACTACTTATATCTATGGATAAGAGAATATGTATCATTTTATCTTTGTCAAAGAATGACAATTATTCGTTACATGATTTGATTGTACCATTATAGTTAACAAACCATTCTAAATTCAACATAATATTGTACATCTCTCCAAGTTCCAATTGTACTAATTTTAGTACCATTCATGAGAGCAATGTTGTAATGTGTGTCATAAAGTGTTGGCCTTCCAAACTTCCCCCATACTCTCTTGGGATAATGCTAACATGTGCTCCTAGGTCAATTAGTACATTCTTGAAGTGTCTAGTGTTTACCTAGAGTTCCATCATGATAGGTTTGTTTTTCCATCTCCTTGGGGTTTTTGCTACACGTTTGATTTGTGCCCTTAAATTAGCATTTTTTATTCTAGTATTTTGATAATTTTTTATGTTTTTCTATAATGTTTTCTTCTTCCATGAAGTTAGGCAATTCCTTCAATAGTTGGGCCTCTTTTTTTGAGAAGCATGCCTTGTGGTAATCCTTTTTTTTCTTTTCTTTTATAATAAACATCCTAGTATCCTTAGCTATCAAGTCATTCTTTTCTTTGGTTCTAAAAAGAAGTTATCTTCTTCTTCTTCTTATTTTGGCTTGTTAATCAATGCCTTCTCTTTTGTGGTGTTGGTCCCACCTCTAGTTACTATCACAAATTTATTTTTCTTTACATCTTTATTAATGGATTTTCTTCTTTTCTCTCCAAATATTGTTTTCCTAACAAATCTTCTTTTGTGAGTGAAAACTGGACCCTTGCTTCTTCCTCATTTATTTCAGTTCTCATACATATTCTAGCTCCTTAAGAATTTTATTTGGGTATCCTCATTATGAATTTAGCTCCTCTTATTACATTAGGTCCTGACAATTGTTCATGTTTTGTCTGTGGCAGGACATTCTTAAAGTATTATTGAGCCATTGAACAAGATAATAGATCATGATTAACATCACCACAAAATCCATAATTTTTCTTTTTTCTCTTTTTGGCACTCATTTGTGTAATGGCCCATTTGTCTACATCTATAATAGGTAGTGTCTGCCCCCCTTCTTTACCCATGACCTATTCCTCTGCCACATCCTCCTATGTAGTTATTATAATAGCCTCTATTATCATTCAAAGGGTAACCTATAGAAAGTTGCTCATTCATGATCTGTAGTGGTGTATACTATGTCACATGGATTTGGCATTGATCCTTCCCTGCTAGGTTTTGTAGCCATAGTCATAGATGCTAATTTAGCTGCCCTTTTATCCTTTTCCACTCCTTTATGTATAGGATCATTATCTTTGCACTGATGATTACACCATGGTTCATGTTCATCATCTTCCCTTAATCTAAATAAATAGATAGGAAATCATCCATTTCATGCTCATCACATTCTATTCATATCTCACAATACACACTTTTTAACTTTCTAGGGGCTACTTGTAAGTCCACTCTAAGTGCCACAACTGTTTTCTCACCCTTCATTACTAGACACTTGTTCTTTATATGTCCATTAGAACAATAAGTGCACTAGATCTTCTTTCTTTGGTTTGGTGATGATGATAGGTTATTTTCACCTTTGGTTAGTCTATCTTGTTTAATTTTTAGTTGTTCCGGTTCCAGTATCATACTCTCTATTTCCTTGTTTTCTATTTCTTTAATCTTTCTCCTCCAAGGTGCTTCCATATTGCATGCCAATTCTACCGTACTTGAATAGGTTTCAAATGTTCTACCATCTAGTGTAACTCTAACCTCTTGTAGTGAGCCAAACATGAACCATTCAATTCTTTGTTTTTTAGTAAGGGGCTCCTCCATATTCCTTACCACTTGTTTGAACCTGCAATCATATTCTTTAATAGTTTCTCCCTCTTCTTGCATCATTCCTGTCATTTTGTTGATTCTCTCAGATTGAACCTTAGGAGATTCAAAGATAGATAGGAATTCATCCTTTATTTCCTACCATTCCTTGTTATGTTGAGGGCACTTCTTCATATACCATTTCAAAGCATCATTTCTTAGTGTCCCTAGAAAATCATAGAGTTTATCCTGATTACTCCAAGTCCCATTCCTTCTCGAAGTAGATTCCAATACAAAGATGTGTTTAGAATCTTTAACCTGGTATCCTTGCCAAAGACTAGTACCTTCATTGTATGATCCATATTGACGTTCGATTCCCCTAAATTACCAATATTAAGGGTGAATAAGATTTGGTCCTCTATTTTTGAATTTTTGTAGTTCCTATCCTTTAAAGACCTAACTTCCTTACCACACCTTTGTTGTCTTACTAGTTTTCTATTCCTTTATATCTCGCTAGTTCAATTTCAAAGAAATCACTCCCCAATATCTTTATGCAATTACTTAAAAAACTCTTGCTGTTGTTTCTCCCTTGTTTGTTTTGAAACATTATATATACCTTTTAAAAGCACTCTTCTTATCTTAATCAGCATGGGAGATGGCTCTTGGTCCAAGAGGTTCACCTCTTCATGTGATCATTTCATTTTAGGATATAACTTTTTGTTAGTTAATGATATTTCATCAATTAATATAAGGTTTTCCTATATTTTATTAATTGTTTCAATTTTGTCCATGATGTAATGTTGAAAATTACATACCATTGCAATTTTCACTTATTTTGGCCTTGCTTTAGTGTTCATTCCCTTAGTTTGTTTGTAGACTCATTTTATCCCTTGTATTAGCCTTTTTCCCTTGCATGGTGCTTAGGCCTTGTTCCCTGTGTTATTTTTCTCTTAAAATTTTGTTGTCACTTTTGTGTTAGCCATGTAATGTTCTTATCTCTCACTGCTTTTAAGCCCAAACTATCTGGACACTAGCACTTCGCACAGACATCCACATGACGTGCTAGCATCCCACAACAATTTCTTGTTTTGTGGTTATTTCTGAGCGCGTTGCCAATTGTCTCCTTCATGGGTCAGTGGTAACAACTCGAGAATATTCCAAACTACATGTCAGCCCCTTCCTCTTCCCTCCTCTCATTTTTGAACCTACCTTTCAATCTTGCATTCTCTCTTGGATCTCTTGGCTCTCTCAGGCACTCACACAACTCTCACTAGTAGAATTTGGCAAATAAATGACTACGTGACTAAAAAGTTTAGTCACAACAACTAAAAATGACTAAACTCTACTAATTTTTTGCAACTCAGCTATAAATGAGTAAATAAATGACTAATTTGGTTGTCAACTAAAAAATTATTAGTCATACAAATAAAAATGACTAAATAGTTAGTCACAAAAATACAAATTAGACAAAATTAAAAAAAAAAATTTGGGAAATTATTGGTAGGACTGTATTGCGCACAATTCATTATTCATTGAATTCCCCATTTTGTTAGTTGGTTAGCTTGGCACTGAGGCATTTTGGGTTCTAGAAGCTACTTGCATGGGTGATAAAGCTTGTTTGGAGAGGCTTGGAGACTTCTAAAAAGGTGGGCAAGGAATTTGGAGTTTGTTGCAACGAATTTGAAGTCGGTGAGGTCCTCTGCAGTGAAGTCAGATTTGGGGATGCCCTCTACAGTGAATTCAGAGGTAATTCGAAACCCTCATTACATTAAACTCAAAATCTATAGCTTTCTAATTGGAAACTTACAGTAGTTACATAGGCAACTGAGTACTAGAACCATACAGGAAGTTTAGGGTTTAGGGGACTATTTTTCATTAGTTTTCTCTATGCATTTTGGAGCATATGGGAATTGAACTTGTAACTCAAGTGAAACACCACCTTCTTCTAGTCGTTGGAAGAATTCCATATCCTTAAAGCGCATAGAAAAAACTATAGAATTGACACTGGGGCTGCTTTTATTTATGAATTCAACCCAAATGCCATTTCCTAATGCCTCCATAAAAGTTTGTTGAGCCAATTCTAGTTCATCATGCTCAACATGAAGAACCCCAATGTTGTTTAACAATTCAATGGCTACTTCTTCTCTGCTCTTCTTCAAAAGAGACTTTGCTGTCTTAAGAGAATCTAAGGCTACACTGGGGTCTGGAGATATTAATAACTCACCCATCTTGATAAATGCATGGGCATCACATGGATCTATGTGAGTTGTCTTTCTTAAAATTTCCAAACCCTTCTTTTCCTTTGCTTACTAAGCATATATATGGCCTAAAACTTTTAAGCTCTCATAGTTCTCAGGGTGGACCTCCAGAACCTTTTCAAAATTTGAGAGAGACCTCTTAAGATCTCCTAGCTTCAATTGAACCTGTCCACAAAATCCTATGACCTTTGGCTTTCCTTAACTGATGCCATTTAGTAGCGGCCAGTGGTGTCATAATCACCTTTACTATGATAAGGTCATGCAAGATTATAATATGAACAAGATTTCATGAGAGGGTGGTCAATTGAAACAAGAGCTATCTTAGTCAACTATTCCACAAGAAAATGCTGCCTTGTGAAGAAAAAATGGTTTTCTAAATGATTCAATGTCATTGCACAGTATGAGTATAATTCAAAGGCTTTACACATCTTTTCCATTCCTTCATGAACACTACCTTTTTCACTAACTGTGAGAGTCCTACAAGTAAAAAATGCACAAAACTAACTATAGAGATTTATGTAGAGGCAGAACATCATTTCCTAATGCCTCCATAGAATTTTGTTTAGCCAACTCTAGTTCATCACACTCAAAAAGAAGAACCCCAATGTTGTTTAACAATTCAATGGGTACTTCTTCTCTGCTCTTCTTCAGAAGAGACTTTGGCATCTTAATATAATCTAAGTCTGCACTAGGGTCTGACGATATTAATAACTCACCCATCTTTATAAATGCATGGGCATCATGTGGATCTATGAGAGTTGCCTTTCTTAAAATTTACAAAGCCTTCTATGCTTGCCCTTGCTGAGCATAT
This sequence comes from Cunninghamia lanceolata, assembly GCA_027924645.1. Classification (NCBI taxonomy): domain Eukaryota; kingdom Viridiplantae; phylum Streptophyta; class Pinopsida; order Cupressales; family Cupressaceae; genus Cunninghamia; species Cunninghamia lanceolata. The sequence continues at coordinate 20,659,340 of BSBN01000547.1, forward strand.
ATATGGCCTACAGATTTTAAGTTCTCACAGTTCTCAGGGTGGACCTCCAGAACCTTTTCAAATTTTGAGAGGGAACTCTTAAGATCTCCCAACTTCAATTGAACCTGTCCCAACCCAAAGTACGGCAACACAAAATCCTGTGCCCTCTGGCTTTCCTTGACTGATGCCAGATAGTAGTATCCAGCGGTGTCATAATCACCTTTACTATGATAATATCGTGCAAGATTATAATATGAATGAGATTTCATGAGAGGGTGGTCAGTTGAAACAAGAGCTATCTTAGTCAACTGTTCAACAAGAAAATGTTTCCCTATGAAGAAAAAATGGTTTGCTAAATGATTCAATGCCATTACATAGTACAGGTATAATTCAAAGGATCTATGCATCTTTTCCATTCCTTCATAAACACTACCTTTTTCACTAACTGTGAGAATCCTGTTGGTGTTCCCAACCGATGGTCTGAGTTTCCCTAAAAAGTTGCCATATTTTATGCTTAGGATTCTCAGGTCAGTGGCCAACGAACAGGAGACAATTGCTTGTTCTCCTCTGCACTTTAGGATCTGCTAGACCTAAGGGGGTATTCTCTTCCTTCAATATCTATATAACAAATCCTTATTTCACCGAATATTGATACCTAAAGTAGATATGTTTTCCTATATGCAGACCAAAACTGTATAATCACTTCAAAGTTGGCTAGCTCTAGTAATTGCTTCGTTGAATGGAATAGACAACATGAAACTAAACCCTACTCCTAAAACTAATAAATTGATTTGTTCTTCTTTTTAATGTATGTGATTGTTTGATTGTGGGTAATTTGTGAAAACAAGCCCAACTCTGATCGGTGCCAATCCTAGGGTTTGGAGTCAATTCCTTACAATACAAATTACTTCTCATAAACAACACAAACATTTAGATTCAGAGGATTTATTATGTTCCTATCTTATAGATAACAATCCGAGAATGAGTATTTCTAGCAACTCTTCTTATAAATATCCCTATTGCAAAACACATCTCTCCATATCTGACTCAAAGCATTTTAATCTATTCCTTGAATAAAGGCAACAAACCAGACATGCAATATAGCAAATGTATATTCAAGAATTTAGAAACCCTTAGTATCCTCATTCAAAAGAGAAATGCAAACAACATAGGAGACAATTGATGAAAACACATGCTCAAAGACATTTTTCATATATTGTAATATGAAATGGATAAAAATACTTATAGAGAAAATTCATTCAACATGCAAGAAATTGAAACTTACAACTCAAGATATGGACAACCTCTCAGAATTGCTCTATATTTCATTATCAAAGTTTCCCAAATCTTCCAACCCCTTACAAAGTGGAACAACATGCTCTATTATAGACACAAGAACATGTTGCCCAAAAACTCATTACCAGTAGTCGGTTACAAATCTTACATTACAAGCCACCACCCATAGGCATTGGGAAACTAATTCAAATTACATATGAAAGAGAAAAGACAAAAATACAATTTATCTTGGAGATGCCAAAAAACCGTTGGAGATGCTTTATCCCAATGATGAAGAAGACATATCACATGATTGGAACCTCATTCATCCTGGAAACATTTATCCATACTTCTCCACCCAGGCTAAACATGATTTCTCTGATGGCCATTGGAAAGGAATCAATTTTTCTATTTTTTCATTATGCTTTGTATATCTTGCATCCAATAAAATCTTTGTTTCCTTACAAAATATCTCAAAATTCAATTCCAAAACATGTAGCTTATCAAGTGTAGAACTTAGAATTTTCAAGCTTGGGTCACCATCTACACAACTGGAAGATATGAGTTGGCCAACTATACTTTCAAAATTAGCCTTCCATTTGTCTAAACTTTTTATCTATCCATCATCTTCCAATATGCTTGCCATAATCCTTTTATCTATATTCTCAATTGATTGTCTTTTCTCATTCAAAACCTTGTCCAATTTCAGTTGGAAGGCAACCACCTCTTCTAATAAAATTAACATATCAAGGGTTAATTTTATTTTCGGTGGAGCATCAAGGGCAAACCTTGAACATCTGTGAACCTCCCTTATTTCTCCAGTTCTTGGTAGCCACACTTTACACATGCCTTTCAGGCTTTCCTTGTCCCTCTCATGTTTGTTCAAAGTTGTCTTCAAATTTGAATAAGACATCCATGTGTCATCAACCTTGGTTGTGATCTTGGATAACCTATGGTTGATTAGATTTGTAACTATTTCTTTAACAGTGTTCTTTTTCTCATCCTTCAGATTCTTTACCTCTTCTTTCAACTCCTTAATCTCTGAGAGCAGTGCTTCTTTGTCTGTTGGAAATTATTCTGCAGTTTCTACAAGAGCAAGAACACTCTAAGCTAAAGCGCCTGGAGCCAACAACATCTTCTTCTTACATTTGTTCAATTCTGACAAGGCTTGCCCATACTTCAATAGAAGTTCATCATAATCTTTTTGCAATTTATTTGTGACAGCTTCAACAAATTGGGTTGTATGAACACTCAAGCTTGCAGCTTGAGGAGCTGGAGTATCTGACACTCTCTTTATTATCACATCCCCTATCAATTCATTGAAGTCCACCCTTGGCTTATTATTGTTTGGAGCCAATGACCATATTTCTAGGGTTTCAAATTTGGGATTAAACCCTGCACCAGAGAGTGCTTTATCTACTTGGTCTTCTGATATATTTGTGCCCATTCTCTTGACAATGTCAAAAGTAATTGCATCTGCTAGAGTCCAATGTGGAAGTAGCATCAGACCACTCTTTGCTACCAAGTCTCTTCCTTCATCAGGGATCATTCCATTGATATCCTGACCTACTTCATTCAACACCCTCTGAGTTATCTCTTCATACTTTTCTAGATCAACTCCTCTCTTGGCTTCCTCTACCCTCCTCTGAAACTCTCCATTCCTTACTTTCAACACATACCCCTTAAATTATGGGGTATTGATAAAGGCATCATCTTGTAGGAATTGTATGCAAGCTAGCACTCTAATGTCCTATGTATCCACAAGATTACCATCAAGTGATCTGCTTAATCTATTATCAGGGGAGGAATAAGGCCTTATTCTCATAGCTGAATTCACCTATTGGGAAATTTCTTGTTCTTGTTTATTTGTTTCCTCCTCCAAGTCTATCAATTATACTTCCTCTTCATGCTCCAAGTCAATAATTTTCACTTTCTTGGTTGGAGGAGTATCAGGAGACTCATTTCCTCTTCTATATGGCTTGATTAGAGCCTTTGAGTCTTTGACTTATGTTGGCCTTTCTCCTAGAGGAACTTCTGCAATCAGAGTTTCTGCATGAGCCAAAATTCTCTAAATTCTTACTGTGGGATCATTCTCATCCGCAAATGCCCCTGGATATGCAAGATTGAGATTTTTTTCTCATTCTTTCTCCTTCCATTACTACTTCACACCTTCCCCTCAAAAAATGAATTTCCTCCATTGTGGTAGAATTTATTACTACATGCTCATCAAATAAGACCTGGTGAGTGAATTGGGGCCTTTTGATGCCAAGCCTCACTCTGTTAATGAATTCTTCTGGGTCAAACACCCTTGGCTGCTCCAACCCCATCTTGTAGACTGTCAATACTGACTCAATTTGATCTAGAGCATCCTTATTAGTTGCCCAAAAGTCACAAAACTTGATAGAAGTGGGGAAGACAGACCCCTTCTTTTGCAATCTCAGATGCTCTTTGTTTGACTCATTCAATTCCCTGATGATTTCTAAATATGCAATTCTCTTTGGCACATATTTTGGCAATATATATGGGGCAACCTTGCTCCCATAAACTCTGATACATGTAGTATTAGTATGAAGAAACCAATCTCCCCAGTTGTGTTGAATTCCCAACTCAGGGGTTCTATTCAGTGGCCTCAAGAAATCTAGCACATCCTTTGGAACCCTTTCCCCTTCAGGCTCCAAGAAATTCAACAACTTTATGACAAAATGCTCTCCAAAAATTAAATAATATGCATATGTACAGTGGATATCTATCATATGAGTCCACATGTGGACAGGGAATAGGGTACCATCATGATTAACTTCTCTAACATGCAAAGCTTGATGCCACATTCCTAATCCAACAAAAACATATGGCACATGATTGAATACCAATTAAACTCCACCTTTGCATCCACAGTATACAGATTATTCTTAATCTTCATCAGTTGATTATGCATTTTATCTGCTATGTAAGTGGCATAATCAAAGGCCTCTGTTGTTGAAATGTCTTGCACATTAACAACTATCATCATCATTGAGACTGAAATTTTATCTAATGCATCCCTTCCCAACACATGACACAAAGTATGATATGTTTTCACAAAGTAGTGCATAAATTGAGAAACATTAAAGGGTTCATCTTACTTGTCTGAGATTTTAACCAATTTTCCATCAATTCCCCTTGGTATGTGCTTAGGCAACTTGAACGCTCTATATGCATGCCGAACCCTTTTATAGTCGTCTTTCAGAGTATTGAGATCAATCTTTTTGTTTGCAGTAAGGTTGAGACCAAACACTTTTGTCATGAATGCTTTTGTAGTCCTAATCATGATTGGATTATTTCCTGCCCTGATAGCCCTAGACCTAGGATCATACCTCTGTGCAGCTTCCCTTACAAAATATGGGTTTATGAACACATTAGGGCACATTAACTTTGCCAAATCTAGATTCCAAGCATTTCAAACAAGGGCTTTATACTCCCTCCTATCATACTAATGTTTAAATAGGATCCATCCAGGCACATGCAATTAAGTGTCTCGACACTTGGAGCATAAATCTAACAACTTGTCATTTGGCCCACCAGGACCATGCACATTTACGGACCTTCTTGATGACCCAAGTAGCTGAATCATCAAGTCTTCATCCAGACCCCTTTTAGAAGTTGAAGGTTGGCTAGTTTAACTCATTTTGAACAATTCTTTTCCAAACTAGGGTTTTCTTTTTTAACAATGCTCAAAAGACAGCAACTTCAATTGAAATAAATTAGTTGGCAAAGATTTAACTTATTGGTTTTAACTGCAGAAGCTTGGAATTTCAATATTTCTTTGACCAAATGCTCTTTGTGCACAAGAATTTTCTTCGTGCTTGTGAAAATGTCATGAAAAAACCTTACCTTCTACTTTAATTGGGCTTAGATATTAGGGCTCACCTCATTACTGCATGTCACTTTGGCCATTACTGCAAATTTGTGACACAGGGGTGGCACCAAATGTCTACACATAGCGTTTGAATTTGGACCATCGATAGAATCTTCAAACTGTGAGATCAACGACTGTTAATCAACCGCTGGATTTGAAAATCTAAACCTTTACACGGAAAGCCAATAGCCAATCAAATTGCTCCATCTCAGACACTCTTTTTCCTAACTTTTCTTCCTTTTTTGTCCTACATGGCCATGTGACATCATTCCATAGCCACGCAGTAACAAGTGGACCACCTCCTTTTGACTCTGTAGGAGCGCGCTATGTCTTCCACGTGGATTCCCTTATTTAAACCTTTTCCTTCCTTCTAAAAATAGGCCATGTGTCATCATCTCACAGCCACGCATATAATCTTTCCTATAGACAAGATTCTTTTGTGACACTGCATTACTATCCGATCCTTATAGGCCCCATCTCTTACTTCATCCTTCAACACCTGGCACAATCTACTTCATTCAGCTGAATCATCAATCTTATGGCCATAGGCCATGATATACGTTACACTTGTCCTCCTTTCACAGTTGCGCGGTGGAGATATGACGTCAGCATCATCGGTCTGTGGGTTTGCGATATCTTGCCATGTGGCACCTTCGGGACCCTACAAAGACTCAGGACTTAAGAACTTTATAATGAACATGACTTTGATGGGAAACAAAGGGTAAACACTAGGTCTTGGGGCCAGTTAACTCATGATATTAAAGACATCAAGTCATAACTTAAACAACTAAAAACTTAGGCTAGGCAGTCAACGATGGATTATAACATAAAGTGATCTTATGGCCATAGGCCACGATATACTTTACACCTGTCCTCATTTCGCAGCCATGTGGTGGAGATATGGCATCAACATCGGCGGTCTGCGGACTTGAGATATCCTACCATGTGGCCCCTTCAGGCTCCTACAAAGACTCAGGACTTAAGAACTTTATAAGGAACATGACTTTGACGGGCAACAAAGGGTAAACACTAGGTCTTGGGGCCAGTTAACTCACGATATTAAAGGCATCAAGTCATAACTTAAATAACCAGAAACTTAGGCTAGGCGGTCAATGATGGATTATAACATAAAGTGATCTTATGGCCATAGGGCACGATATGCTTTACACATGTCCTCATTTCACAGCTGCGCAGTGGAGATATGACGTTAGCATTGGCGGTCTGCAGGCTTGTGATATCCTGCCATGTGGCACCTTTGGGCCCCTACAAAGACTCAGAAATTAAGAACTTTATAAGGAACATGACTTTGACTCATGATATTAAAGGCATCAAGTCATAACTTAAACAACCAAAAACTTAGGATAGGCGGTCAACTATGGATTATAACATAAAGTAAAGATATGACGCAAGACTTAGGGTTTTAAGGGGGAATAAGGAAAACACTTGATAAAAACTGATTCAAAACCCTAAAACCTAGATAGGTACCACCAAAACCTACAATTAAAAAATGCACAAAATTGACCACAGAGATTTTTCCCCATTTCAAACAACAAAATTGCCAAAAAAATGCGTTTAAAACCTGTAAAAAAATGCAAATAAAATCACACTGATTTTCACGCCAAAAAAAAAAACCATGAGACCATAGCTTGTTTCTTACTATTATACTTTGATAGAGTTTTTCCAAGCATCCATAGCTTGTTTGAAATCACTTGTTTTAGGCTTTTAGCCATAGTAGCAAGGCAGTGAACTGTTTGATAAAATGCTTTGGTAGACATGTATGAAAAATGTGGTAGCATAGACAAGGTAGTGAACTGGTTGAAAAAATGCCTCAAAGAAATGTGGTCTCATGGTGATGGAATGCCATGACGAATGCCATGAAAAGTGAATTGTAATGGATTGTCATGACATTCCATCACCATGAGACCACATTTCTTTGAGGCATTTTTTCAACTAGTTCACTGCCTTGTCTATGCTATTGCTTGTACTATTATGATTTGATAGATTTTTTCCAAGCATCCATAGCTTGTTTGAAAGCACTTGTTTTAGGCTTTTAGCCATAGCAACAAGGCAGTGACTTGTTTGATAAAATGATTTGGTAGACATGTATGAAAAATGTGGTAGCATAGACAAGGCAGTGAATTGTTTGAAAAAATGTCTCAAAGAAATGTGGTCTCATGGAATGCCATGACAAGAAAATGCAATTGGCAGCTGCTCCTAGTTATTAGTTATGCAATGTGAAGTAATTGCATAGCTTCTTAGGTTGACTTTGTTAAAACTATATTGTAATTAAAATTTTGTCATCTATTAGCATCTAGTTATTAGTTATGCAATGTGAAGTAATGTTTTGAGTTTGAAAGATGCGCAATACAATGTAATCAACAATTTGAATATAAACTACAAAAATCTATTTTATACAATTCATTAGTTAAACTCTCTATTTTTTTTGCTCTCTTTAACTCTATTGCTATGGAAATTCCTTTCAATTAAAAAAAATAGTTTTTGTCTCTTAGTCTACAATTTTTTACATTTTTAAAAAAATCTAATTTTTTCAAAAAATCTTGAACTTTTGGTTTGCTGATTTTTTCCCCAAAGGATTTTTGTTTCTATGTGTAGAACATTATAGATGGATCAATGTCAAAGGTTGACTACGGATCAATACCATACATTTGATTAGAGAGTAGCTGATGAGAGGGACATGGATAAATATCCATGTCCATGTAATGATTGTCTTGGTGGAAAGGTGAAAAAAAGAAATCTGATTTATCGTTATATGCTAAGATATGGGCAAAGTGGTATAAGCCCTTGGGATTACAATTATTATGAAGATATGATAGAATTGTAGAGTGTGACAGATGAAGAGGCAACAAACATAGATGAAGTGGCACCAAACATAGATGAAGAGGCATCATTGTTAGACGAAGGGTTTGAAGTTGATAGAATGTTGAATGAGGGTCTAAACGATGATTGGGCCAAGTTGATGGAGGATGCTTTAAAGCATGTGTATGATAATTGCAAGTTAAGTTGTTTGATAACAATCCTTCAAATTCTTTACTTGCAAGTGGTGTTTGGTTGGACAAACGAGAGTGTAGATTAGTTATTAGCATTATTAAGTTCGTTGTTACCACCTGACTCCACATTGCCAACAAAATGAAGTCAATTTAAAAAGAAAATCACTAAGCTAGGCTTAGGGTATGAAAACATCCACACATGTGTGAATGGTTGTGTATTATTTCACAATAATCTTGCAAGTGAGAGTGAATGTCTGAAATGTCATGAAGCGAGGTATAGATAAGGGTTGAAATCAGATGTGGTTCCTAGAAAGGTTCTTTGCCACTTTCTGATAATCCCACGATTACTTTGAATGTATAGGTGCAGAGATAGTGTTGAAATTATGCAATGGCATGCCCAAAATAAGAACATTGATAGAAAACAACGACATGTGCCTAATTCTAAGACGTGGATGGAATTTGATAACAGATGGCCTTATTTTTCTCAAAATCCTCATAATATAAGGTTGGGTTTGGCTCTAGATGGGGTGAACCCATTCTCAGATCAAAGTACTAAATGGTCAACTTGGCCAGTGTTTTTAATAAATTATAACTTGCCTCCATGGTTAGAAACTAAACCATTTTTCTTAATGCTATCATTGATTATACCAGGAAAGAAAAGTGTGACTTCAACTACAATTGATGCTTATCTAGAGCCATTATATGATGAACTAATGGAATTGTGGAAAGGAATTGAAGCAATTCAATCTTTAAGGGAAGGTCATTCAATCAAATTCACTTTAAGATCTTCCTTATTGTTTATGATTCATGATCTTCCTGCATATGGCACATTGTGTGGTCTCAGTTTTCATGGATAGCATGGATGTCTTGCTTGCAAGTTTAAGGATTTTGTGAGGCACTCAAGAAGTTTGTGTAAGTGTATTTATTGTGGACATTGTGCTTACCTTAAAATGGATCATCCATATCATCGAAAAAAAACATGTTTCAATGGTCAAGAAGAGAATCGTGAAGCACCATTCCTAATAATGGGTGATTACATTGTTGAGAATGGACAAAAAAGAATGTCATTTATTAAAAATGATGGGATTGCTAGTAGTAGTTATGATCCATGTAATGAAAGCAGTGTAAAATGGTTGTGCATATTCTATAAGTTGCCATACTTTAAGGATATAGCTATTAGACATATTGTTGACTTTATGCATACTAAGAAAAATATAGCCTATGCTCTTATAGAAACTCTTTTTGGTGCTTTTGATACTATTTCATCATGTGAAGACTTTCAACAACTAAAGATTTGTCGAAATCTTTGGGTTGAAAAATATGATGATGAAAAATATAGAAAACCTAGTGCTCCTTATGTCTAGACAAAGGAACAACATGCATAATTCTTACAATTGATGTCTCAGACTCGCTTTCCCACTAGATATGTAAGTAGTAGTATTAGAAGCCAAACTGACATTAATGGCTTAAGAGGCCTCAAGACCCATGACTATCATGTCATAATCGAGAATATTTTACCTATTGTGGTAAATATATCAAGTTTGGCAAAGGGGCCAAGATTGGCAATTATAAGGTTGGGCCTAATATTAAAGAGAATGAGTTTACATGTATTAGATCCTTCGAACTTTGATAGTTTGAGGGAGGAGGTTGTTGAAGTCGTTTGTCTATTGGAACAAGAATTTCCACCAACAATCTTTAACATATCTATGCATCTTTTGATACATCTAGAATATGAACTAGAGCATTGTTAGATTTAGGACAGACAAATGAGAGGGGGGGGTGAATCAGTTGTTACCAAACTTCTATTCTTTATAAACTTTAAAGCTTCTTTTAGTTCAATTACATATCAGAGATTCAATCATGAAGCACAATGCATGAATTTAAGAGCAGAAATAAAATTCAACACACACAACACAAAGATTTTAACGTGGAAAACCCAGTTAAGGGAAAAACCATGGGGTGACTAACCCAAGATTGTATTCTCTATTAGAAGAATAAGAAGAATGGAATGGCACTTGCCAATTAGGGCTCACTACCTGAACACACTGCTCACAAGAGGCCCACTACCTATAGGAGACACATTGTCTACAAAATAATATAAATATTACATACTTGAACTGAAGATTAGCATCTTCACTATGCTTGAGTCAGTTCCATTTAGGCTCAACACCTCTACTCATCTTTTCTTTCTTTTTCCCTACCACCTTCTCATCACTATTGGATACTTTTGAATGACTTCGCAATTCTAATTTATACAAGACATTAACTTTGGAATGATCATCAAAGTCGGCACAACATACACTTATTTTATTACAGAGCAAATACAAAAACACAACTTGGCTTGTTACAAAAACTTCATGCGCCTTACTACACTGTTGGCCACACATAGCTGGGACTTCAATCTTCTTTGAGGAACATGCCAAGCTTTGCAAAAATATCTCCAAGATCATCTACAACATGTGCAAAACATGCAGTAGGCCAAGACACCATCACTGAGAGGTAAG